>OU963914.1:15031255-20017510 GCA_902850365.2 Chilo suppressalis | reverse complement strand
GGTCTCTGAGGGCCGCGGTAGCATAATTGGTCAGTGCATTCGCCCGGATTGCGAAGGGTGCGGGTTCGAGTCCCGTCTGCTGCCTGGTCCGCGTGGAATTTTTTCTAGTTATATTTTCTTTAGATTTAAACATCAAGCAGTTACATGCTTTAAAATAATAAAAAATATAACTACAATTGCTATTTCTTCTTTCAAATGTTTAATACTTGTAAAAGTATTCATTTGACATTGTGGGTTAACTATAATGCGAAGAGATGGCGCTGCCTTGCAGTTTAAGAATGGCTAGAAGAATTTCGACGCGGTCTGTGAGGGCCGCGGTAGCATAATTGGTCAGTGCATTCGCCCGGATTGCGAAGGGTGCGGGTTCGAGTCCCGTCTGCTGCCTGGTCCGCGTGGAATTTTTTCTAGTTATATTTTCTTTAGAAAAAAACATAATGATTAGGTACTTTGTTTACTATACTATCACATAGGTATGACAGAGTTCTGACACAATATTATACTCGTAGCTGCCGGTACTCAGATAAGGGTGCTATGTGCTATAAGTACCAGCCTCTTTCCAAATTCATATCATATTGATTTTTGATTTTAATTTAAACATTTTGACAACCATTCATTTAGGCATATATATATGTATGTATGTGCGTGTGTGTGTTGGTTTATTTAATGATTGATGTGTGTGGAAGCACTTAGGAACAAGTATTTTAGGGTGCGATTCCCCACAAAGCAATCTTCATAGTAAACATAGTACATAATGTATGTAAAATTATTTTGTGTCATAATCATAATCACAAGCAGCCGCCCGCGACTTCGTCTGCGTTGACTTTAGTTATTTGAGAAGTACTCAGGAAATAATGGATTTTCGGGATAAAAAGTAACCTTTGTTTCAATCCAAGTAAAAAAAAATAAGTGATACTTGAATCGAAAAGGTATTTAGGCGAGGCGTCTTTGAAATCCTATTATCTACGTAGCCAAAAATTTTAAACAGCGTTAAGCCGAAATTCCAACTATTCACACGATCGAGGTGTTATCTCGAAAATACCTTTTGAACCTTATACCTTTGTAATAAAATCCACTTTTAAAGTAATGGATTCTTCTACCCTTTTATGTATCAAATTATAGTAAACACTTTAAATTTAAACGGTGTTGTGTTTAACACGCGAACATATTTTAACTACATTTCTATTTAATTCTAAGCCCGATTTTTCAAAGAAATTTATAATATGATTTCGACTTAGTTGGAAAAGGAGCGTGAAGAAAAACAATTTCACAAAGGTTACGTACACACTTGTAGTATGTAGTTCGTTTATCACGGGAATTCTGTCTAGAAGATTTTTGCCGGTTTTTCATAATTCCTTTGCATGTAATGTAAGTAACATCTTATAGAATTTCATGGTTTTAGTTCAAGAGGAAAATAAGTTTTGATTCCTTCAAAGGAATAGTGCTTAATAAGAATGATTTTTCTTTGCTTCAAAGAATTGCAGACCTGAGCATTTGATATTATTTTCATGTCAAATGGACGATAATGTGATCTAAAGCCTGATTGAGTTCAATGACAAGATTCTTCCATTTCTCCTTGCTTACTATTTATCCAGTCGCGAAACAAGCCGCATGCCATAGCGGAATTCAATCATTGATAGCTATGATATAACAGAAAGAGAGTGGGTGATAGAACAGAGCCCTGAGGAACACCGTTATTCACTGACATGAACTGCGAACTTCATCGAAAGCGCATTGAAATTCTACGCTTATGCAGGAAGTCAGCCACAGTTCAATACTGGACTGAACTGAGCAGGCAGACCATATGCAGGAAGCATGGAGAGAAGACTTGTGCCAAAATTTAACACAAATAAACAAATATCAAATAACCCCGTGAAGTGCTACTAATAAACCCAATCAATACACAAAACATAATGAATATGGTATCATGGATGCTAGGAAATTAATATGTGAGAATGTTACTACTTGTATGAAAACAATAAATTGAAAGTGTACCTATGGGCTGAAGCTGTAACAAAAACACAAGCCATTGATGCGTAAAATATTTTGTAAATAAATCTTATCAGTTATTTCATATACTTACATTTGAAGGACGCAAGTTTGTGCGACGTGGGCATAGGTATTGACACAGATGTTCTATTCTAAGTTTAACTTTTGTTGTATGCTCAAGAAACTTAATGAATGTTTATGTAAGAAATGTTTGATTTTCCTTACTGCTTAAAGGAGGTCAGATATTAATGGAGTTATGAAAAATTCAGTAACATAATTAGAGTTTATAAATGTGTTTAATTATATATGTATCAAAATATTGCGGAACACCTGTGAAATACAGTTCTTAATGTAGGATTGTACAAAAAAATAGTCGAGAAAATACGTTTTCTGTATGGCAGGGATTCACAAAAGTCTACAATATAAGTCAATACTATAATTCGTCAATACTAGCGTCAATGTAAGTAAAATCTTTATCAGGAGTCCGAAGTACTTCATTACGTGGAAATGTTTTTAGATACGGTCTTATAATCTGGGGAAATGGCACAGACATTAAAAGAGTGTTGTTTGAAGAGTGTGTTTGTTGGTATGCAAAAAAAAGGTGTATACGGGAAATTTGTAATACAGCCCCGGATGTTTCTATTAGAACATATTTTAAGGACCTAAATATTTTAACATTGACTTCTTTGTACATTCTCGAAGTAGCAACTTTAGTAAAGCAGCACTACCATTTGTATACAGTCGCAAAAGATGTAACAGAACGAAGTCTGAGGTATTCTAATTAAATAAAAATGGACACAGTTCCGAAAACAAAGCGATTCCAAACAAATGCACCGGCGATGGCAATTAAAATTTATAATCAAATTCCAGAAGAAATTAATAATGAAACCTTTAATAAGTTCAAGTCAAAACTTCGTAAGTGGTTAAATGAAAACACGTTTTACAGTATGGTTGAGTTCATGAATTATGGTAGGATTTGATGCACGGGTTGAAGACATGCTTAATGGGTTTAAATATAACATTTAATTTTGATTCTTTACAAGATCATTCTAATTTTGACATTCACATAATTATTGACATGCTAAATTGACAACATCGAATAATAATAATATTATAATAAGAATTATTGACATTTATATAGGTAATTAATGTAGGTAATTGAATATAAAAATTGCATGATATCTTTTTATGACTAAATAGGTTAAGATACAATTTAGATGAAATGTAACACCATTATTTGTACCCTATTTGAAGCAAATAAATTGAAGTGAATTGAATAGAATTAAAACCTGGACATTTAATCAAGTTTTAGTAAGTACGTGTATTGAAACTACCACGGTATGCAGTACTCTATATTTTGTGAAAACTACCATCATTGACGGCTTTTCTTCTGACACTGAAGCCATTAATGCTGGCGTGCCGCAAGGATCAGTTCTGTCGCCCACGCAGTATATTCTTCGCAGTTAGTTCTTTTGATAGGTTTTACCTATTTGCTTGGAAAAGTTAACAGCTACCGCACTTAATGTTTTCTTTCGCTCCCATGTACTAGCAAGAAACTCGAGTCGATGTCCCCACTGCTGGGCACAGGCCTTCCCTATGTATGGAATAGGGAGATTGGGCCGTGACCCACCACGCGAGCCCAGTGCGTATTAATTGATGCTAACGACTGCGGATGCAGCCGGGTCCAACGGCTCAATATACCTCCCGAAGCACGGAAGAGCTCGAAATAATATGTTTTTGAAAAAAAAGCACTTATTAAAAAAGCTTATTACAAAGTGTCTGATTATATTACAGACAAAAATGCTTGGGTTTGAACTGTTCCAATCATACCAACAGGTTTTCTATATTAAATAAATCACGATTGTATTGACGTTGTAACATAATGATTTGTAAATGTTGTTACATTAGACTTTTAATGTTGTGGAGTTTTTTTCGCTCGTTTTTCTCCGCAGCTAAAAAATATGTCCATAACGAGTGGTAGGAAAAAAAATTTGGACGATTCAAAAGAGTTGTACTATACATCCAATTTGAATAAAGATATATTGATTTCTGATTTCTGATTTGGTCTTCCATCCAATGACCGACCATTGAGAAAGCTGCTTAACTTCCACGATCACAGTCCGAATGTAACACTTGAGCCATCGAACTCCTCTAATTAAATTGGTATATAGAAAACAATGGAGCGAAGATAAAATAGAATTCATCCGGCTCATAAACATAACTAGACGGATACTCGGTAAATTGATGCCCTTGTTAAATTATTCACAACCGCGGAATTAATGTGAGAGACCGTTTAAGGATTCATGGCGGCATTTCACTTCTAGATTCATGTTTATGTTTACTACAAATTAAGCGTTGTAATTTCTACGGAACCTAACATTAAACACAGGAAAGGAAATTAAGTAGAGGCACTTAAGTTTACTTATAGGGAGAAGAGTCGAGACTCAAAGTATATCTATATATATAAAACTCAAAGGTGACTGACTGACATAGTGATCTATCAACGCACAGCCCAAACCACTGGACGGAGCGGGCTGAAATTTGGCATGCAGGTAGATGTTATGACGTAGGCATCCTCTAAGAAAGGATTTTGATCAATTCTACCCCCAAGGGGATAAAATAGGGAATGAAAGTTTGTATGAAACTTTGTCCATTTTAAACCGATCGGGCTGAGACTTTGCATGCAGGTATAAGAAGAATCATAGAATGAATGTCATTGTGTATAATACAAGCCTGAGAACAAAAACTGTAGTCTACACTTCAGCTCTACACCGAAGCGAAGCGAGGGCGGGCCACTAGGTTTATAGATAAAAACGTAATTTCTGGAGTAACTACCAATTTCATTTTACGAGCTACAAGAAGCGGAGCTACTCATTGCCTTCAACGACTAGAAATTAGACTCTAGTCTACCTAAATCCGAACCTAAATTTTCTATGGTATCATCATTATAGTGTAAGATCCCAAGCTCGCCAGACCTTACTGATTTTCTCATCGACAAAATATAGATAATCCAGTAGTATTGGTGTGAACAATTAACATATAAATACTTGAAAAAATTTGACATTGTGGGTTGCCTATAATGCGAAGAGATGGAGCTGCCTTGCAGCTTAAGAATGGCTAGAAGAATTTCGACGCGATCCGTGAGGGCCGCGGTAGCATAATTGGTCAGTGCATTCGCTCGGATTGCGAAGGGTGCGGGTCCGAGTCCCGTCTGCTGCCTGGTCCGCGTGGAATTTTTTCTAGTTATATTTTCTTTAGATTTAAACATCAAGCAGTTACATGCTTTAAAATAATAAAATTATAAATATAAATACTTGCTAACTTGTGCTGTGGGCCAATTTCAGGTATCAGGTCGCACGGGCACGTAAAAATTTTACTCACTTTACTTACAGTCTGAGAAGTGATTTCTACGTATGTTGTAGAGAATATTGTAAACAATTTGAAATTAATGCCAGACACATTGTGTCAGAAGTTTTTAATGCCAGACACTTTTAATGTCGAAAGCAAAAAACACAGACTTACGATCTGAAACCTGATATCTATCTTTGATAGGTCTTTAGGCCTTTGGATCTTGTAAATTTTGAAAAACTCGGAGTAATTAAAAAATTAATAAATGGCGAAATTGGTTTGCTTCCAGAAAAATAACTATTTTATGGCAAGGCTCTGTTTAAGCCTGTGTTTATATTTCTGCCAAAAATAAAAAATAAAACTGTGGATTTAACTATAGGCTACTGATGTTATCGACCGCGTAACCAGACTGAAATGGGAATGGGCGGGTCATGTGGCACGCAAGACAGATTCGTGGACCAAGCGGCTCCTTGAGTGGCGACCTTGTGGTCAAAAACGTCCTCCAGGAAGACCTCAGATGCGTTGGAACGATGACATTAAAAAGAACAGCAGGGAAACATTGGCTTCAAGACGCACAAGATCGTGACAGGTGGCGTAATTTGAAGGAGGCCTACACCCAAAGGGTTGAGATCGGCTGAAAGAGAGAGAGAGAGAGACCTATAGGCTGATACGGTTAGAGTCTAGCGCGCAAAGTCTGACCGTCGTATTTAAAAACAAGTAAAAGACATTGCTGGGGAATAACTTAGTTAACCTCTAGCATGCTGTCCTAAGTAACAAGAGACACAGAATATCCTGCGTCGGCATTTTCGAACCGTTTCTTTAATGGAAGGAGATATAAGACTCATTTTTCACAGTTCTTACTTAATCAATTTTCTAAGTATGAAATGTAAAATGTTGCTCAAGTCATTACTTAAGTAGGAAAATACGAAATTTATAATAAATGGCGCTCCCACTTTTCTAGTCTTTATTTTTGCCTAACAGCTAAATATGGCTTCCTGCCGAAGCACGACGGTCAAAATCTTATTATCACTGCGCCACCGCGCTCTTCCGAAAATACACAAATAGTACTCATAATAATAAACAAATATAGTAACTAATGAGGAGCTCGATGGCGCTAGTGGTTAGCGCTGCGGTCGTTGAAGTTAAGCAACTTTCGCAGTGGTCGGTCATTGGATGGGTGACCAAAAATTTACTATCTCGAGCTTCTCCGTGCTTCGGAAGGCACGTTGAGCCGTTGGTCCCGACTGCATCTGCGGTCGTTAGCACCCACCAACCCGCACTGGGCCCGCGTGGTGGGTAATGGCTATCTCCCTAATTCATCCATAGGGAAGGTCTGTGCCCCAGCAGTGGGGACATTAATAGGCTAATGATGATGGTAGTAGATGGATGTTTTGCGCCGGCATTTTTTTTATTAGTTATAATAAAAAAATGCCGGCGCAAAACATAAAATTAAAAAAAAGTTTCAACTGTATAGATGCATTGATTTATTTATATATGACGCTTTGCATCCTTTTAAGGCTAAGTCCTCAGAATTATCCGCCGCCTGAAAATGTTACGAAACGTCATAAATAAATAAATCCGTGCATGTACGCCGTTGTAACTTGTTTTATTTAATAAGTCGTGTAAATGAGAACCTAAGAAAAAAATAAAATTAATTAGATTTTCAATATAAAAAAAAATGGGTGCGTGTACTTATGTAGGCGCGTGAGAAGTTATCCTTCTTTGGCATCGTTTAAAATTAGTTTTTAATTGCATGCAAATAATTAATTACAATAAATTAATAAAAAGTCTGGAAAAGGACACAGTCAATAAAGTTCAGTTTTAATTTGAAAAAATAAATAAATAATCAAAATATCCAATTAAAATCGCTACTGAATATAATTTATTAGAACATATGTGATTTGCACTTGTATGAAACTCAAACACGTATTCCGAATATACAAACTAGAAACATGTGGATAAATATTATAAATATGAATACCTATAACTGTTACTTTATTACAAAAAATAAAGATGTGGTTTTTGGTTCTACTACACCAATGGTCAAGAGATGGCGCTATAGTCTCCTGAATCGCGCTTTGGTTCCGTTGTTCCAGATTAATAAATACTTTTGATAGGTCTTCAGAATGCAGTCGTTAGCACCCACAAAATAGAGATTCTATTACTATTTTGTTGGTAGATTTTCTTAATGTGCGGTGAACTCAAATTATCAAATTTTTTGCGCGCGCATCTTAAAATTTCACTCTCATCATTTTTTCATAACGCGCCTAAAGAAGTATAACTTCAAAAAGCAACTACCGATATCATTTTACTTGTATTCATTTTTGGCCCAACAGCTAAACATGCTTCCCGAAGCATGAAGGTCAAAAATTTATTATCACTTCGCCATCGCGCTCTTCAGAAAACACCCAAATAGTACCCATAATAATAAACAAACAAAGCACAAATACCAGTTCATCTATATTTAGACAATCACAAAATAGTAAGGTGAACACAAACATTCTTGAATAGCAAACAGAAAAAAATAAACTTATGTATTTAGAGGCAGAGAATTATTCATACCGTTTGTAGGGCGCCGGGGACTATTATTGTGAATACGTTATGAGATCATCTTCAACTTTAAGTATAAATTAAGCAAGTACGAAGTAAGAAGATTAATGTCATTGATAATAAATTCCTTGCAAGTCACATAAAATAACAATTAGGTTGTAAGCAGACTATGAATATGTACTAGGTAATTAATTCCAGAGTCTTAACAAAAAATTACTAGTCCCATAGCATAAGCTATGAACAATTCAATCCCGAGATCTATTAAATATGGTTTTTTTGAAGTGAAAACTTCTTTGGCGGCGTTGTTCACTTTTTTGTATGGGTAAAAAATGTTAAACTCGTAAGACGAAAACAATAAAATTGGAAAGGTTGTTGACTTTCAATATATTGGTCGAAACATAGTTATATTTTATCGTATTATAATAATAAGTCTCTAACTAGGACGTCCAGGTGGCAGCTTTATTGAAATAAATAATTAAAGAAAATGCATTTTTTTTACAATAGATGTCGCTAGGTGCGCTTAAATGTGATTCATGTATTTTACTATAGATGTCGCTAGGAGCGCTTAAATGTGATTCATGTAAGTTGATTTTTCTGAGAGATAAACTTTTGAATGTAATATAAATTGTCATGTTTTTGTACGATAGCGCAATAAATAAATATTGTATTCTACCACATAAATGATAGTACTTTTATACTGATAATAAAAGCAATTCGTGCTAAATTATTCCCTAACCACTCTAAAATATCAAAAATGCTCAAAGTTAATATTAGGTAGTGACGAGCTCGATAGCGCAAATGGTTAGGGCGTTCGGCTGCGATAGTGGAAGTTGGATGGGTGACCAAAAATTTACTATCTCGAGCTTCTCCGTGCTTCGGAAGGCACATTAAGCAGTTAGTTCCAGCTGCTTCTGCAGTCGTTAGCACCTAGCAATTCGCACTGGGACCGTGTGGTGGGTCATGGTTCCATCTCCCTATACCATCCGTAGGGGAGGCCTCCCCTCCTGCTGTGGGGACATTAATAGGCTGATGATGATGAAGTATGTTTATCTGTTGACTTAGTTTCTCACAACATGAGCCTTACAGTGCTTATTAATTTGGGCTAGGCTTATTATATCGAGCCCTTACCGCCAAATTATCGTAAGCGACACTCGCCAAATTATCGTAAGCGAGACTTTTGTCGAAATGCGTTTTTTGTGGAAACTAATATTTTAAACCGTAACGGATCTCTGTTGATATTTCCCTCTATTCTTCCCTCTATTATATTGTAACGGTGTTCTTTTGGAGGGAAATATCAACAGAGATGGGTCCGTTACGGTTTAAAATATTAGTTTCCACAAAAAACGCATTTCGACAAAAGTGTCGCTTACGATAATTTGGCGGTAAGGGCTCGATATATTTACCTACTTATTCTATCATAATATGGAGTTTACAGTCCCAGGCGGGCGCTCCAATTACAGCGGCGGATAATCCACCACTCTTCACACAAGGAACACTTTAAATGACATACTAATGATCTGACACTAAACCATTTAATTGGGTTGTATAATGATCGGAGGCCTTACAAATCCAGTGCGGTCGAGGCCGCATTGGCACCAAATGAGCAGAACTAATTATATTCTACTAGCACGTAAAGATATATTCGTTAATTGTCTCTAATTTAAAGGAAAGTTTACTAGAAAAAACTCCACGCGGGCCAGGCAGCAGACGGGACACGAAAACCCTTCTCTATCCGGGCGAATGCACTGATAATGCTAAGGCGGCCCTGACGGACGGGTCGAATTCTCTTTGGTGTTTCTTAAGCTGCAGGGCAGCGCCATCTCTTCGCATTGTAGGTAACAGACAATTATAATATATTTAGGTGAAACATCTAGCAGTTAAATGCTTGCAAAATTACATAATATAGTTTTTTTTTTAGTTTGGTATAAGTATTTAGTTTATTTAGTAGTTTTAATCTATTTTGTGTGTTTAAATAATATATTATTTTAGGAACTTTAAAAAAAGCATGTGTTGAGGTCAACTTCTATCACATAATGTCGAATAGGTAAAGCTCAAGGCTCCTTTGAGCATGGAACCCTTAAAGGAAGTTATAATATCTCTTAAACCGATGTTAAATCAGTCGCATTACATTACAAAATCACAAAACAAGATCAACAAACGACAAAGAAGCACAAACATCTGTTTATCGTTCATGCTTGTAAGTTCCGATAACCCCAACCCTCGACCCGACCCAATGACGACTTATACCGCTAAATATAGAAAACGTTGTCAATATGTCGGTTTGTCTTGTCTTATTATTGCTAGATCTTGTTGTTTTCAATAAACACGTTTGTGAACATAATACTGATGGTCTTTGTATTTATATATCTATAGGTATTATAACATTAACACAATAATATTGTTGAGTTTAATCACTTCATAATCAGATTATTCAGAAAAATATTAATTTGTTTCTTAACAACGGAATTCACACACTTAATACAAAAAAAATAAACTTTTAACTGCTAATAGGCTTCACAAAATTAATGATTCATTTAAAGGTCTTTGTGTTCGCTTATATAATAAAGTCCCAAGCAATATCCAAGAGTTAACCATAAATCAATTTGAAGATAGTATAAAAAAGCACATATTAAAAAGCTTATTACAAAGTGTCTGATTATGTTACAGACAAAAATGCTTGGGTTTTAACTGTTCCAATCATTCCAACAGGTTTTCTATATTAAATAAATTATGATTGTATTGACGGTGTAATAACATAATGATTTGTAAATGTTGTTACATTAGACATTTAATGTTGTGGAGTTTTTTTCGCTCGTTTTTCTCCGCAGCAAAAAAATATGTCCAATAACGAGTGGTAGGGAAAATAAATTTTTGGAGGATTCAAGAGTTGTACTATACATCCAATTTGAATAAAGATATATTGATTTCTGATATCTGAATGTCCCCACTGCTGGGGCACAGGCCTTCCCTATGGATGGAATAGGGAGATTGGGCCGTGGCCCACAACGCGGGCCCGACTGCAGATGCAGCCGGGACCAACGGCTTAACGTGCCTTCCGAAGCACGGAGCAACTCGAGATAGAAGATTTTTAGTCACCCATCCAATGACCGACCACTGCGAAAGTTGCTTAACTTAACCACAGCCGAACGCGCTAACCACCAGCGCCATCGAGCTCCTCTGCAAAAATTACTGAAGGCTTACTTTTAAATTACAGGGTGTCTCAAAATAAATTTTATATTTATTTAGCTTACTGCGTGAACGCAACGTATCCGAGAGGTGCGGGGCGCGGGGCTGACATAAAGTCGGTAGCCTGGCTCTTGGGAATTAACACACCTCACAGAGTGCTCGGAACGGTTCTTCAAAGCTGCAGAAGAGCACTCTAACACACTCATTAGATCGGCGTCGGGATACGCTCCACACACTCCATCTCGATTCAGGCCCCGCAGGCCCAAACACGCACTCACAGCCACACACAATAAACTCACGCGCGATCTCGCGGCCCTCTTGGCCGCTGAGGATCCAACACCCGCGGTGAGTCCCCCCCGCCCCCCCGACACAGAGAGGTTCGATTCCTCTCAGTCCCCTCCCGTTTCAAGTGCACATCTGAGTGCACTTGTCCTCTAAGCGCATTTGCGTTATTTTAAACTATGCACTAGTTTAAACTAACGCAGCGCCGCATCATCCCCCTCTCGGGGGGTGATCGCTTCAGATGAAGCTTGTAAGGCCCTTCTGGCCATAAGCATGAATAAAGGGTGTTTTTTAGTCAGTAGGAGTCTGACATAACCTTACAGCCGGCTGTAGGGTATCCATGAGGATTTCTCACCCTCTCCCCCGCCTGGGAGGAAACAGCTTTTGGGAATTCAGTCGCTATGGAGCTTTTTTCGGGAGCAGACCGCGCGTTGTGCGTGCGAGAGTTTTACAAAAACGGTGATTTGGCGACTGTAGCGCGTAGAACCCCGAATGCTGCAGAATTCAGCATTCGAGGTTTTCGCCACTTAAATGATGCACCAAACATTCCTCTCATTCGACATTGGGTTAAAAAGTTTGAAGATACTGGTACGTCGCTGGATAAATCAAAATCCGGGCGACTTAGGTCATCAAGAACGGTAGAAAACGCGGAGAATATTAATCAGTCTGTTCGTGACGACCCGAACCTTTCAATTCGGAAGCGCGCAAGTAATTTTACTGTTCAATTAAATGATTGCCGAGAACGCGAGGGTCTACATTTTTTTCCCCATTTAAATTGCCATCAGTCCTCAAGGACTTTTATCAATTTTGTTGCATGCGGAATGACTTTAGGAGAGCAGAGGCCAGTGCATCAGCTTCCCAGCTGAACAACATTACGTCTTCTGAGTCTGTCAGTTGTATTCGACGTATCTAGCAACTCGTTGGCCAG
The DNA here is from genome assembly GCA_902850365.2 of Chilo suppressalis. Lineage (NCBI taxonomy): Eukaryota > Metazoa > Arthropoda > Insecta > Lepidoptera > Crambidae > Chilo > Chilo suppressalis. The sequence goes on along the minus strand of OU963914.1, from coordinate 20,005,230 downwards.
TGGGCTTGGGTGCATGGTTAGTCTTTGGAAGTATCTTTCCTTGCAGCTTTGTATTTCTTCTATTATAGTGGGAATATTCAGGTACTCATGGATTTCGCTGTTTTGTGAGAACCATGGTGCGTTTGCTATGTTTCGGGTCTACATTTAGACGATATTATTTTTAAGAAATAAATCCCTAAAATTATAGTAATATAAGTTATTTACGGGATTGTTACCATGTACCTTGTTTTTAGCGAGTTTCCGATATTTCGGCACTGTTGCAAGCGCCATGATCAAGAAGTAATGTTATTCCGTGATCATGGCGAAAACAAGGTACATGGTAACAATCCCGTAAATAACTTATATTACTATAATGTTAGTGACCATGAAAGTTTAAAACAATATGTCCCCAAAAAGTGTATTTTAATAATTAATATACATTTTTTTCTATATACGGTTTACTTTTTGTTTTAATCGCTCCACTAAATACCTATAAAATTTCTTTTGAGACACCTTGTACTTCAATAATTTTCACATTAATGATATATGCAAACAGTGTTGACCAAATCGCCGTGCATGTTTTGTGAAGTCTATTTGGGAACTGTGAGCTCAAAGGAGTGATCGAATCTTTGAACACATATTTGGCAGATACAACAATATGTGACCAAATGTGTGAGCGAACTCTTCAAAGAAGCGATCACTTTGAACTCGTGTTGAATCGGTAGCTACACGGTCACAAAACGGAGCTCAAAATATTGATGTTACAAGGCGAAAACATCTTTCATATCAATACCTATCGGACATGTTGAAAATTGGCAAAAACTGAAAGTCATCCATTATCATGATTAAGTTGAAATTTCATGGGCCTTGACTAACTTTTTTTCTTTTTTTTTCTTTTTAGGGTTTCATATGAAAGGTGACAAGAGAATATTTACATTAATTGTCAGTATCCACGACAACCTCCGTGAGTGGTCCGTTCAAGGTGGCCTACTGCGAGGTCCTGGATTTGAATCCCAGTTGGACAAATATTTGGATGATGGCGCAAATACGCGCAGTCGACTTAAGTTTCATGGTTGTTTTTATGTATATTATATTGCTACAAAAATTTACTCGTGTCTGTATCATTTTTTTTCCGACACACACCAATTAGCCTAGCCACTAAGTAAGCACTATAAGGCTTGTGTTATGGGATGCTAGGGTAACGGATAGAATACATATACTGTACATGTATAAGTATATTTATATAAATACATATTAAACATCCATGACTGGAGTACAAATGCTCGTATTCATCACACAAACATCTGCCCCCACCGGGATTCGAACCCGGGACCTCTCGAGTCGGCGACAGCCATGAAACCCGGCGTACAAACCACTCGGCCACGGAGGTCGTCAATAACCTCAAAAAATCAATGGTGGTCAATTTAACAAATATTCTCGTTAAAAAAATACAAATTAAAGCTTATGTATTTATGTAGTATCCCATTATAAAATCTTAACAGAGCTTGCTTTGGGGCTAGGCTAATTGGCGGGAGTGTGAAATATATATTTTTATGTATATACTAGAGGCCCGCCCTCGCTTCGCTTCGGGGTAGAATTGATCAAAATCCTTTCTTAGCGGATGCCTACGTCATAACATCTACCTGCATGCCAAATTTCAGCCCGATCCGTCCAGTGGTTTGGGCTGTGCGTTGTTGGATCACTATGTCAGTCAGTCACCTTTAGGTTTTTTTTTTGTATATATATACAGTTAGTAACATAAAAAGTTATTTCAACTAAAAATAAAGTAAAAGGACTTCTTTTGCTCTACAGTGGTACTTTAACTGTACAGAACCTTCTGTGTACAAGCCCGACTAACACTTATGCTTCTCCAACACCTGCGACGAAGACGATAAAGCTTTGGTGATAAAATGTGTTCTCTTGTTTTTGGAGTTTACTCCTTAAGAATCGATTTGCATATATAAGGGGCCCGGTATGAAAAAATTTTGAGGAGTAAAATCTATCGATGAATGACCTCGTTACGTTTTTGGTGCGCATCCTATGTCGCGCAACACGTGCATAGGGTATACTGCAAAGCGACTATACCTATATGTTATTGGGTTTGTTTATTTATATATGTATATTTAGTCCAGGCAACGAATGCTCAAAAACAGGTATAGAGGGAAATGCTTGGAACACAATTTTTGACTTCGTAACTTTGTTAGGACTAGTTAGGAGGTAAACATATCAAAAGTCCCCGCCCGTAGCCCTTAAGCCGGGAGGAGGGGGGGGGGGGATTGAAGGTCCCATTTTTAGGTTTTTCGCAAATATCTCGGAAACTATGCATCCTAGCGACATGAGACTGTGACAAAAGTGAAAGCTGATTAAATTTGCTACAAGTTTTATTCAGTCAAGTTTTTTTATTTCTTGTATAGTTTTCGAGATATCCGCTCTTGAAAGTCTGTAATTATGGAAAAAATTTGCAACCTTGGCTTGAATATAATACTTGTTAAATCTTGTTTTATTGGAAAGGAATAGTAGATTATTAACCGAGGGGATAAAGCAGTGTCTTCTGTCGCGGGTGACGATTTAAATCGCGAGCGGAACGAAAGACTCGAGGTTCACACCTGACCGTAGCGAGGAGGTTAAAACGAGCGAAGCTTTATCACAGCTTTATCACCAAGGAAAATACTCTACTTTTCGTACCATTTGCGAAAAAATTAACACAATAATAATATGAGATATGCGTATTCCTTTTTCAAAAAGATGTATAATGCTTTATATACAAACTCAATGGTGTAAGCACAGATGTAGTTCAGTATGAATTTCGGTAAATATTCCAAATTTAAATCACATTCTCCCCCTAGAGGATGAATGGAATTCAGTACAATTTTCTTTCCCTGTTTTTAACAGATTAAAAATGACTACTGTTATGTTCGCTTTTTGTGGCATAGAATGTCACTTTTTTGAGCAAGTGGTACGAAAAATACTTTTTTATACCTCGAAGTTGGTTCCAGATTTAATTTAAACATGGTAGGAAAAATAATTGATTGTTCACCCACTGATTGTAATGTATGACCTTTACGCGCTCCTTTTTACAGAGTAGTCCAATTTGATGTTTTTATTTTTTAATGGATAGGGTATACGTATAATTTGAAAAAACCCTACCCTAAGAGTGTGAAAATAGGGGTGATTGTTCACTCAAAGATTTTGATGCTGAGTTGTATATTACAAAAATTGTACCCACAAAAATTACAAAGTATTTTTTTTTACAAAAGAATTAAACAGACAAAATTACTGAAAAGCAAAAAAAAAATACCCTTTTTTATTTAACCTCGATAACCAAGTTCTATAACTAATCTAAGTAAGTATATCTAAGTAATTTTGAGTCTGCGCCTTTTTTGGAATGCTTATCGCTGAAGATTTCACTTTGCCTTTCATTGCATTTGATTACTGATCTTTGTTTATTGATTTTTTGGCGCCGTCACAAAATAAGTTAGGTATACTTATATTAGTTTAAGAACTTAGTTATTAAGGTTAAATGAAAAAAAAAATTGCTTTTTAGTTTTTTAGGCGATTTAATTTTATAAGTAAAGCATAAGCGTCAATTTTATAAAAAAATGATATTTCTGTCATCACCTATTTGTAAAGACCATTACTGTATCTGGACGAGGTAGAAGAGTTCAATAGAAGAATTCAGCTAGGTTAGGCAGCATTTGGGAAGCTACGTCCTGACATCGTCGATCCCACAGTGCCTAAAGACGAAAGTCTTCGATCAGTGCGTCCTACTTGTGATGACATACGGAGCCGAGACATGGACACTGACGGTACGGCTAGTCCACAAGTTCAAAGTCGCTCAACGCGTTATGGAAAGGGCTATGCTCGGCGTTTTTCTGAAGGATCGCATCAGAAATGAGGCAATCTGACAGAGAACCAGAGTTATCGACATAGCCCACCGGATTAGCAAGTTGAAGTGACAGTGGGCTGGCCATATTTGCCGAAGAACCGATAACCGTTGGGGTAGACGAGTTCTGGAGTGAAGACTGCGTCTAGGCAAACGTAGTGTAGGACGTCCTCAGGCACGATGGAGTGACGATTTGCGCAAGGTGGCTGGCAGGAGCTGGATGCGAGTAGCCCAAAATCGATCTGAGTGGCGTGCAATTGGAGAGGCCTATGTCCAGCAGTGGACTAGGATAGGCTGTTGTTGTTGTTGAAGGACCATTACTGTCCTAAAAATACTTCATTTCAATGTAATAAATCAAAGAGTGAAATTGATAACCGTTGGGGTAGACAAGTTCTGGAGTGAAGACCGCGTCTAGGCAAACGTAGTGTAGGACGTCCTCAGGCACGATGGAGTGACGATTTGCGCAAGGTGGCTGGCAGGAGCTGGATGCGAGTAGCCCAAGATCGGAGTGGCGTGCATTTGGAGAGGCCTATATCCAGCAGTGGACTAGGATAGGCTGTTGTTGTTGTTGAAGGACCATTACTGTCCTAAAAATGCTTCATTTCAATGTAATAAATCAAAGAGTGAAATTGTATTTGAATGAAATCTCATTATGAATGTTTAGTTTGATACCGAATAATTACTTTGATGATAATGAGAATACGCTAAACTGGATACTGCTGACACGTAGTAATGTATAAGCAAGTTAACGATACCTACCAAAATTTAATGTTTCCTTAATATTAAATAAAAAAAATAAAAAAAAAATCATTTATTTCAAGACATTGGTCTCATATAATTATGTTAGTAACAATTTTTCTTAACCTATGTTAGTATTTTATTACAATTTCTATCATCATTATAACATATACATATAAACATAATTAAATCATAACATCCTATAGAAATAATTAAAATAAATAATTTCAGAATTAAAATAATTAAAAATTAATTAATTTTTACTGCACCCTCCCCTCGGCCTGGTCACCAAACATGTACTTTGATGAACTGACCGAGCAGAGGGGAGTCCATTCTATTTGCTAACATATTATAATGATCCAATCTGTTGCCCGATTAGTAACTAACTATTTTTTGCAATATTAATAAATTGGAATTCTTCGCCCGCGCACGTGTTACCTCCTCCTCCTCCTACAGTCAGGAGTCTTTTAAGAGAGGCGTGAAGAAGGATTTTTGAACGCCGGCAAGGTGAGGATGGTTGGTGTGGCAGTTTATAACTACTGTACCAGCTGTCTTCGCGTTTGGACTTTATCACCACTTAACATTAGGTGGTGTAGAGCCATTTGCCTACCTAGCTATATATAAAAAAAAATATGAACCCTATTTTCAGTAATTGTATTTCTGTTGACGTCGGCTATGGTCAGATCACTGAGTCTGCATGTCGTCAACAGTGTTTTATTTTTAACTAGTGGCCCGCCCGCGCTCCGCTTCGGTGTAGAGCTGTAGTATAGACTATAGTTTTTGTTCTCAGGCTTGTATTATACACAATGACATTCTTCTAATACCTAATTACAATAGGCACGCGCCACCAGGCGCCCCGCCCGGTTGCGTCGGAACCGCTATGTCCCTGCTTTTTAAATCTGTAATATCTTCGAAAATATTCATTTAAATTACATGCGTTAAATAGCCAAATTGGTCTATATTAAATGCACAATGTATTTAAGGTACTTAATTGGATCAGGAAGAATGTTATATTGCTTAAAATCGCTTCGTAAATAATCTATTATTTCTCGTAAAAAGTATAGGATATAAATGGTTATTGTGGGTTATCCCTAAGAGATCGACAGATACCATGGCGGACTTTTTTGTAGACATTTTTAAGGTATACAATACTGTAGTACATTATTTTGATCGATCTCGTAGGGTTCAGCCAGCGTTTGCAATGTAAGCGGAAAAAACTGTGTTTATTTACTACCTTACATTAAAAACCTCTAAAATTATCAGTGTTTCCAACCGTTACACAAAAATAATCCTTATAGCATGATTCAGTATTCACGTGCGACGGCGCGATGGCTTATTTCATGTATAAGTTTGGTGTTTATATACCGATTTCTATGATTCTTTTTTTATTGAATAGGTAATAATGTTAACTTTTTTAAATTAGGGATGAGTGAGAGTATTATAAACGTAAGAGTAAACAAATATAATCAGAATGCTCCGAACTGCTAAGCTATCAGGAGTTACACGTGTTATTGTGAGTCAACCATAAAAGATAGACATATGCTGTTGCGGGATATTTTTTAGACAATTTTATGTAAAATATTTCCGTCATGCATGATTTCTATGTAACTTTAACCATTAAGGCTGCACACGCGACGGAAGCTTAAAAAATGGTGTAACTTCTCCCGTTTTCCCAGCATTTCCCTTCACTACTCTGCTCCTATTGATTGTAGCGTGATGAAAAGTATACTATAACCTGCCCAGGAGTATGAAGAATAATTGTACCAAGTTTCGTTAAAATCCGTCGAGTAGTTTTTTTTTCTATAAGGAACATACACACAGACAGACAGACAGACAGACAGACAAAAATTTTACTGATTGCATTTTTGGCATCAGTATCGATCACTTATCAACCCCTGATAGTTATTTTGAAAATATATTTCATGTACAGAATTGACCTCTCTGCAGATTTATTATAAGTATAGATAACTGGCATACCATCAGCATAGGTATTCTGTTGGATGCAATCTCACTTACGATCTCATTCATCATCAGCCTATTAATGTCCCCACTGCTGGGGCACAGGCCTTCCCTATGGATGGAATAGGGAGTTTGGGCCAAGACGCACCGCGCGGGCCCAGTGCTTATTGGTGGGTGCTAACGATTGCAGATGCAGCCGGGACCAACGGCTTAACGTGCCTTCCAAAGCACGGAGGAGCTCGAGATAGTAAATTTTTGGTCACCCATCCAATGGCCGACCACTACGAAAGTTGCTTAACTTCAACGATCGCAGCGGAACGCTCTAACCACTTGCGCCAAAAAAAAAAATTAAAGGTGGCCCTTAACATTTAGGGGGATGAAAAATAGATGTTGTCCGATTCTCAGACTTACCCAATATACACACAAAATTTCATGAAATCGGGAAAGCCGTTTCGGAGGAGTTTAACCACAAACACCGCGACACGAGAATTTTATATATTAGATAATAAATCAGCTTTATTTTTTCCATAATCATTTTCTGCTTTACAACAACATTATAATATTATCTCTTATCTAATAGACAAGTCCGTCCGTCCGTCCGTGGTGCTGTTTCAGCGGCCAAACCGTAAGAGGTAGATATAGAGAATGTTTAAGTTATAAGTTAAGAATAGTCTGATAAGACTACAAACCGGATGTGAGTAACGTAGCACTTCCGGTTTTCAAGAAATCACGTGATTTCTATTTCAAATGAAACCACACAAAATCTCCGAAGTTCTCAATTAATTAAATACTTTTTTTTTTTGGTGAACATTTTGTTCACTGATTTGCTAGTTAACAATATTTGGCTATGGAGACTGGTGCCTGAACTAAGGTTAGAACCCGTTTTTTTAATATGAAACCTCTATAAAAGATTCTGAAACCAAGACGAACGCCTCAAGAACCTAAAATTAGTGAAAAGTTACGGCGTTGTGGTAGTGAAACGCGCGTGAATAACCATATTCTTTTTAGGGTTTCGTAGCCAAATGGCGAAAAGCGAAACCCTTATAGATTCTTCATGTCTGTCCGTCCGTATGTCACAGCCACTTTTCTCCGAAACTATAAGAACTTTACTTTTAAAACTTGGTTAGTAGATGTATTCTGTAAACCGCATTAAGATTTTCACACAAAAATAACAATCAATTTTGGGGTTTTCCATACTTAGAGTTGAAACTCAAAAAAATTTTTTTTGTCAAACATACTTGTGAGGTATTTATGAATAGGTCTTCAAAAATGATATTTAGATTTCTAATATCATTATTTTCTAAACTCAATAGTTTGCGCAAGAGACACTTCCAAAGTGGTAAAATGAGTGTCTCCTCTCTGTAACTTCTAAAAATAAGAGCATGATAAAAAAAAACTAAAAAAAAATGTAAAAAAGTTCTTGTAGTTCGTTGTATTTTTTCTTGATCGACGTTTTAATAACAATAGTGTTTCTTTTTTTTTTAAAGGTAAATTGCGATTTACGATTTATGTTGTATTAAATAAACTACTTACTAGATCTCGTTCAAACCATTTTTTTTCGGTGGTAGTTTGCATGGTAATGGACATCGTATATATATATATATTTTTTTTTTGGGGAGGGGAGACACTCATTTTTTTTTACCAAAGTGGTAAAATGAGTGTCTCCCTGCAGTAACTTCTAAAATAAGGGCATGATAAAACTAAAAAAAATATACGACCATGCAAACTACCACCGAAAATTGGTTTGAACGAGATCTAGTAAGTAGTTTATTTAATACAACATAAATCGTAAATCGCAAATTACCTTTAAAAAAAATACACTATTATTAAAACAACTACAAGAACTTTTACATTTTGTTACTTGCTGCTACAAGAACTTTTATATTGAAGTTATACTTCTTTAGGCGCGTTATGAAAAAATGATGAGAGTGATATTTTTAGATGCGCGCGCATCACTGTAACCCAAAAGTAACAGCATGAAGTTGGCCGCGGGCGCGTTATGAAAAAATCATGTGAGTGAAATTTCGAGATGCGCGCGCATCACTGTAACACAATAGTAACACCATGAAGTTGGCCGCGGGCGCGTTATGAATGTTAGTGTCTAATAATGGTGGATTATTAACCACTTAGTGGTTAATAATCCACCATTATTAGACATCTGTTCGAAAGGTACTTTGAACGATACACGGAGCTCCATAAGATGATCGCGTTGTCAAAAACAATGTTGGCACGCTCATCGCCTCTGACCACTGTTTTCATATTTATAATATTTATCCACATGTTTCTAGTTTCTATATAGACACAACGTGTTTTAGTTACTTACAAGTGCTAATTACATATGGACTAATAACTTAAATTCAGTAGTGATTTTAATTGAATATTTTGAATATTTATTTAATTTTTCAAATTAAAACTGAACTTAATTGACTGTGTTAACTATCCTTTTCCAGTCCTTTTATTATTTTATTGTAATTATTAATTATTTGCATGCAATTAAAAAATATTTTTAATGATGCTAAAGAAGTATAACTTCTCACGCGCGTACATAAGTTACACGCATCCATTTTTTTATGTAACTTGCTACTATGAAGTAGTGCTATGCTAGTTACCCTTCATGGGCGAGTCCGACTCACACTTGGCCGCTTGTTGTAGTGAAAAGCGGCGTTGTACACTTTTTTTTGTATGGGTAAAAAATGTTAAACTCGCGTCAGGTTAAACACGTGGACTGATTGCATCAACATACAATAAAATTGGAAAGGTTGTTGACTTTCAATATATTGGACGAAACATAGTAATATATTATTTTATCGTATTATAATAATAAGTCTCTATCTAGGACGTCCACGTGGCAGCCTTATTGCGAAGAAAATGCATTTTTTTACAATAGATTTCGCTGGGCGCGCTTAAATGTGATTCATGTAAGTTGATTTCTTTGCAATAGATGTCGCTAAGTGCACTTAAACGTGATTCATGTAAGTTGATTTTTGAATGTTGATAAACTTTTTTAATGTAATATAAATGTACACCAATAGCGCAATAAATAAATATTGTATTCCACCACATACATGATAGTACTTTTATCCTGATAATTAAAGCAATTCGTGCAAAATTATTCCCTAACCATTCCAAAATATCAAACAACGTTAATATTCAAGTTTTCACTTCTGCCGGCACTCCCGGAGTGCAACCTGTCGTTTTTTTTTAATTCATAATACCACGCATCGAGCAGTGAAAATTGTGGATGTCTGATGAGTAAGCTCTTAGCGTGGAAGAGATTTATAAAAGCGAAGGAGTGTAATTATGAAATTTATTTAAAAAACAAAGTTATTTATACAACTGTTTTATAATGGGGGTGCCTTACGGAGCAGTGAGAAACTTGATATAATAAGTTTAGGCCCTTACAATGATCGACCATAGGGTTTGCTAAACTCATGATCGCAAGCAACACAAATATAAATAATAAATAATAAAATATATCTTTATTCAAATAAGGTCATACATTGCATAATAATACTAATAATAATATAAAGTACAAAATAATGGTTGCCTGAACTAGGTTACAGCTAAAATTGTACCTGTATTTCAGGCTTTGACAGTGACGAAACAGTAAGTTCGTCCTTCAGAGATGCAGGGTTGGCACAGTTCAAAGATGTGAGCCGTTTGAGACACGCGCTCACAAAATTGCTGAAACTCTAACTTTTCCAATATACCCCACTTTTTTTTTGGCATTATTTAACATTGGTTAAATACCATTATTTTGACAAACAAAACATACGTAAAGCTTTGCAGACCAAGAAGTTATTAAAGGTTTTTTCAATCGCGTATAGAGTGTGACACCCGAAGAACAAAGTTTAGACTCCCGATTCTGATGACCATTAAAAAAATATTTTAAAATCTTATATAATAAATAAATAAGTAAACATATTGTTTTTATTATAGTTGTAAACAAATATAAATATAGAATAATTTAGTATTAATTCTGAGGCTATATTTACAACTAGTGGCCCGCCCTCACTTCGCTTCGGGGTAGAATTGATCTACCTACTACCTGCATGCCAAATTTCAACCCGATCCGTCCAGTGGTTTGGGCTGTGCGTTGATAGATCACTATGTCAGTCAGTCACCTTTAAGTTTTATATATACAGAGTGTTACAGAATTCCGAAATAAAATTTGTAGGTATGTATTCCGAAATAAAAATTTGTAGGTATCTGAGCGGGGCGCAGGGGCGCCTGGGGGAGACCCCCCTCGATCTGTTTATGTAGTAGTAATCGTACGCATTTATAGGGTTGTCATAGGCAGGTGTAAAACGATATTTTTATTAATTTAATTAGAAAATAAAAGTGGTCTGAAAGGCGTCAAACTTTCGTAGGTAATTCTATACAAGGAACACAACCAAACCCTAAAGTTTTATTTCGGACTTTTGTCACATCCTCCTGTATATAGATAGGTTAGGAATACAAAGCGAGCGACCGCCAAAAATTTGTCCTTGAAGAACTAGGTACCCACCTACGCAATGAAACTACCATTCAGGTGTGATTAAAGTAAAAAAAATGGGTGCGTGTACTTATGTAGGCGCGTGAGAAGTTATCCTTCTTTGGCATCGTTTAAAATTAGTTTTTAATTGCATGCAAATAATTAATTACAATAAATTAATAAAAAGTCTGGAAAAGGACACAGTCAATAAAGTTCAGTTTAAATTTGAAAAAATAAATAAATAATCAAAATATTCAATTAAAATCGCTACTGAATATAATTTATTAGAACATATGTGATTTGCACTTGTATGAAACTCAAACACGTATTCCGAATATACAAACTAGAAACATGTGGATAAATATTATAAATATGAATACCTATAACTGTTACTTTATTACAAAAAATAAACATGTGGTTTTTGGTTCTACTACACCAATGGTCAAGAGATGGCGCTGTAGTCTCCTGAATCGCGCTTTGGTTCCGTTGTTCCAGATTAATAAATACTTTTGATAGGCCTTCACAATGCAGTCGTTAGCACCCACTAAATAGAGATTCTATTTCTATTTTGTTGGTAGATTTTCTTAATGTGCGGTAAACACAAAAGCAACGCAATGAAGTTGGTCGCTAAAGCGCGCGCTAAAGCGACCAACTTCATGCTGTTAAAATTTTGTGTTACAGTGATGCGCGCGCATCTTAAAATTTCACCCTCATCAGTTTTTCATAACGCGCCTAAAGAAGTATAACTTCAAAAACTAAGTAAATGAATCTTACAACGGAACTAAACTAAACTATTAAATAAATACAATTGTCAATCTAAAGGTTAAAGGATCCTAAATTTAACGTATTCAGAATAAAGCCTTTATTTGTATATAATTTCTGTAAAGGTCGGCGGTTTGAATGATAGCAGTGTACCGTGAAATTGAGTATAATAATAAGAACAAATTGTCAGCAAATGTTAATTATTCATATTCAGTCACAAAGTAAATGGAGCTTTTATTAAGAACAGTAAATATGTTACAACAACAATATACTCGTAATCATACAATGCGTACAACCACAATCAATATTGGTATTTCAAGAGGTGGTTGGTAGCCTTCATCCAGGATTGCCAGGTCTGCCGATATTACAGGAGATCTCCTGTTTTTCTGAAATTTCTCCTGTTCTTCTTTTTATCCACATCAATCTAGTGTTTTTCTTAGAATACGATTTTCTTTTTTAAATTGTATGTTAAGTGGCATTGTGCGCCATTTAGAATATAGGTAACCTTAATTATAATGAAATGAAAAGTCATTTATTCAGTCTAGGCTGTTACAAGCACTTGTGAAGGTCAAGAAGCTACGCCATCGGTTCGCAAAACTACGGCGGGAGACCTTGTACTGAGAAGAACCGGCAAGGAACTCAGCAAGGGCTGCTTTTTTCTCCCTGTATTGATATATACAGAGGCGTCAAGTTGAAAAATGACTTCAGAGATACTTCTGAAGAAGAAATAAAATAAATGTGATAATGTCTAAAAAAAAAGCTTTGAGGGGCGGCAGAAGCCACAGAAACACATTCGTTACTGGCCTATATCTTGATTTGATTTACCAATTCTCGCCTCTGCATCCACTGCTTCTGACCTGATGACATGACCCGACAACACTGCCTTCACCTTAACTTTTTTTTTCTAAATGGCTTCGCAAGGCATTGTGCATTTAGCCAATGTCAAGTGTTAAAATGTTTACAAATACTATAGCACTCGTGGTCAAAGTAATAAATGAAGTCAAAGTAAGTGGCAGACAAGTCAATCCCCCTTTCCCTATGTTTCAGTAAAAGTGTGGGGATTTACTGGAACCTCCCCGTGGACTTCTTGAGGGAACGTCGAAATACACTTTCCGCTATTTTGTTTCACTTGCCAACACTTGTGCATGTTTCCGAACACTTAGTGGTTAATAATAATCCACCATTATTAGACACTAACATCCGCCACAACACATTTTTTAACAAGAAAAACAAAACTGCTAAAGTGACGCTTTCCGATCCCGCCAAAAAGTCTCAACTTACCTTTTTCTTCTTTTTATTTTTTTTATGGCATCCACGGTTTGTGCGTTCAGCCACGACCTTACCTTGGGTGGAGGTGGAGACTACTTTTTTTTATATATTGAGGTAAACTAATAAACTTCGCCGGACGGGCGCTCCATTCCGAATGGGAAATCCGCTATGCCCTTCCTCTCTTCGCCATCAGCTCGGGCTATATTTGAATGTTATACTATATCACGGAACCCTATGGTTTGCGAGCCGTATCACACTTGAATGGTTTTCAATCAGGTATTAGAGACGCTTAGAAGGTGCCGTCGCATAAATTTGGCTACCTACTCAATTCAGGTTTTAAAATTAAACCGTGTTCATTGGCTATAAAATAAAAAAAAAAAAGAAAAAAAAATACCTAACAACTTGTTTTATTCCATTTGACACAAACCTTAGTCTGGTGGAAAACTTTGTCAAAAACAATAATTATCTAACAGTCATTTTGTTAATTCAATTTGGTACGAATTCGCGAATTCAACTTTTGTAACTTTCACAATGAAATGTAAAGGGCAAAATTTCCATTTTAAATATATTATTTGCACAGAATAGAAAGTCAACGACATTTCTTTTACCCAATGGGAAATAATGTTTTGGTTTCGTATAAAAAGGGTTCATGATTGATTCGTGTAAAAATTCATAGCATAAATTGTCGTGGCCCAAATAGGTATCTACCTACTTTTGGTTATCCCCTTGATTGTCTTTATCTATGTACTATGCGATTCAACTAACAATAGGATCGACTGGGCGCCATTTTGTGATGTCAAAGCTGTCAATTGAAACAAAATAGGTAGAGTGAGCAATAAAAGTTTTTCTTCGATAAAACTTATTTACTAAGATTAAGTGAGAAAAAACATCAGTTTTTTTTTAAATAAAACTTATTTACTAAGATAAAGTGAGAAAAAACATCAGATTTCATTAATAAAAATTTATTTACTAAGATTGAGAAAAAAAACACCGATTTTTAATAATATTTATGACTGTGTGACTAAAAATATTAATCGGAATCTAGCTCTTCAATTCCGCTCAGCTCTGCATAACAACCGGAGTTGTCATCGTCGTCATGTTTGTTTACAAATGTTTGGTTTTTGACGTGACAACGTCTTAAATTAGGTTGCGGCTGGGAGTCACTTATGAAAAAGTGTAACGCTCGGTAACGTTACGATGAGTCTCTCGTGTTAAGTTTAAGTTTACATGTACAATGTTTTAGTAAACAAAATATATTTCTATAAAGAAAATATAACTAGAAATCTAGATTTAAACATTTTTAAAAGTTCTTTAGATTTAAACATCAAGCAGTTACATGCTTTAAAAATAATAAAAATTATATTTCTATAGTTAAAATTTGTGCAATTCTTATTTTCATTCAATTCCTTGTTCCTACTGTGCAATTTAATTATATTCATATCAATAAATATTCTACCGAGAAAAAGACGTTGTCACGTAAAATCTTCGCCCGTAAAACCGACTTTACAGGCAACCATTTTTTTTTATTCTAGAATTAGCTGAGTGCTAAAAAAGAGTTCCAAGATTTTTTGCAAACCGTACTTTTCAAGCGTCATTTGACAGATGGAGGTCATTGGCTTTCCTATTCTTATTTGAATCACATTATATTCAAATAAAAACAAAATATATTGGTTGCAATTTCTTTTTTTAAAGTTGACTTACTCTTTGGTGATTTGTATGGAACACCATGTTGTATAAATAACCACTTCGGCTTCGTATGCCAGCGTGAAAACCAAAGGTTCAATTTAATATCTCTTTTTGAAATAATGTCACCTCTATCTCATGGCTGACGCGAGTTAATTTACTTTTTAGGTCTTTGACAGTTCTAATTGTTTGCATACACTAGGAAATTTACATAACCTATACAAGGGGCGTTAAAACACATGATTTTAGAGGCCTTGTCTTGCCCCCGAAACCAGAGATTTCGAAGCCGTTGAATATTTCTATACTAATCTCTTATCTATTAGACTAGTACGTCCGTCTGTCTGTCTGTGGTGCTGTTTCAGCGGCCAAACCGTAAGAGATAGATAAAGAGAATATTTCAGTTATAAGTTAAGAATAGTCTGATAAGACTACAAACCGGATTTGAGTAACGTAGCACTTCCGGTTTTCGAGAAATCACGAATTTCAAACGAAACCACACAACATCTCCGAAGTTCTCAATTAATTAAATACATTTTTTTAAAATCAGGTTTTGGTGAACATTTCGTTCACTGGTTTGCTAGTATCTTATAATCTTTACTAATTTTATAAAGAGGAAAGATTTGTTTGTTTGTATTGAATAGGCTTCGAAACTGCTGGACCGTTTTGAAAAATTCTTACACATTTAGAATCCTAAATTATCCCTGATGAACATAGGCTATAGAGTATTTTCAAAACAGTTAGAGTTCCATATGCAAATATCGATAGTGTAACCCAGGGTGTGAAAAAAATACCAAAAATGACCTTATATCGCTTATGCTGCGGTAGTCGTTGATAATAGAGCAAAGTGATGTACTAAAGTTTTATAGAAAACATAAAGTTTGGGAGATTTAAACATCTAGCAGTTAAATGCTTAAAAAATAATAATAATAACTATATGAAATTGCTGTTTTTGCTTAAGCAAATTTACACTTATATGTTACTTCTAATAGTAGGAGATTCGTAAACAGACTTTGTTTACCATCTAACAAGACATGGCTTATGAATAATAGTGTACTTTGTATGGCACCTCAAGTATATAATAAAATACCACATGGAATAAGAAAAGCTCAAAACCCCGATATATTTTGCTCAAAATTCAAGAATATATTACTTAAAAAGACGTGTTAAAGTATTAAGGAATTTTTAGAGGACAAATCTTTGTAAATGGATGTACCTATTTGTTTATTTTAATTCGCATACCTTATACTGAAATATGGCTTAATGGGTGGTAAAAAGCTTCTTTAACACCTTTATATCACTTGCATTTGCATGGCCCTAACTCCCTATTGAAATGTCATAGGGATTCCGTCCAATTTCACAAAAGGTAAAAAAAACTGTACTTCCAGGGCCCAAAAGGTGATACTTGTTTTTTTTTTGCAGAAAAGGTCTTTTTAACAGATTTTTTTTCTGGCGCTTCGCCGGCCGCTGCCGCGGCACGCTCGCTTTGCTCGCTCGGCTCGCGCGTTATGGTCACAACACTAACCTAACCTAACCAGTGTGTATGTATCACCACTTGATAAGAAAAGTAAAAATTTTCAATATTTTTTTCTAAAAAACTACCAGTGCATAAGTGTGACATTTTTTTTAATAATGTGGTTAACAGAAACCTTTTTAACAACAAAAATGCGAAATCACAACCAACAAAACTGTGAAGTTTTTACTTTTGGGCCCTGGAAGTACAGTATATCCTCACAAAACTCTTTATTTTCATATTGTATTGATTATTACCTACTGATTCTATCGCGTAGTGTGTTTATGATTTCATCAGACAACACAACACGTTTGTCAGTTCGTGTCTTGTAATTTAATAATTAATATTCAGAAATTTAAACAGCTTATCAGGGAGGAACCTTTGATCTTTTTATTTTTATCTGAAAATGTTTATTCGTCGAGATCAACAACCTAGGGTGTTCTAAGTTCAAACAGGACGACTTAAGTAGTTTCTTTTATATAAAAAAATCTAATTTAGTTTCGTAAATATTTAATTAATTTAGAGATTCATTAACCTTTAACTGATTTGTATTAATTAATCAACAAACTTTTAAATATTTTTGCTTTAAAACGAGTGTAATAAAAAATAAATGGATTTATTACTCGTATTCACGTCTTTTAATGATACCATCTCTCGGCCTTGTTGTAAAAAAGATTTCGATTTGTTTCGTAAACGTTCAAAATACAAATGTCAAGCTGATCCAATTCTTTTGATTATCACGACACATGATCAAAATAACATTGCACGTACTAATTAACACAACATCAATTAAAAACCAATTAAAAGTTTAAAAAACTAACCTTTCTAGTATTCCCGCCTTTTCCTTGCATTCCTTATCAACGACAACACCGTTCATTTTTTCTAATCTCCAATAAAAAATGTTTTGAAATATGTCACTGTATCTACTGAAAAGTTTATGAAACTTTTTGCACACTTGCACGCAAAACTTTTGACACTACAAACACTGGCACAAAACTTTGTGACACCAAAAAGGCGGTTTAACAAGCACCATGACGAAAGTTTTTTTTAAAACTCTTGATATGTTTGAGGTCGCGCCGTGAAAGTGAAAGGAGGATAAGTTCACACAGCCAAACGTCTATTTTTGAAAATCGAAAAAGTTACGAAGCTAGGAAACGAACTAAACTTGAAAACAAAAAGGGGTACACACGTCCGTTTTGGTCAGCCCGCCATGCGGTAATGTTGCTGGCTACACTCGTTTACGTACACCGTATGGACACGGGCCACGCCGAAACTTACAAAGCTTAGTGCGCAGAAGCGACATTGCGTGTAGAGAAGCGTAGAGCGGGAGTGTAATAGTTACAGTAGCATCAAAAATATTGTTGGTCATGATTTTATTTATTTTTAAGCATTTAACTGCTAGATGTTTAAATCTAAAGAAAAGTTTACTAGAAAAAAATCCACGCGGACCAGGCAGCGGACGGGACTCGAACCCGCATCCTTCGCAATCCGGGCGAATGCACTGACCATTATGCTACCACGGCCCTATTAGCCGCGTCGAAATTTTCCTAGACTTAAGCTGCAAGGCAGCGCTATCTCTTCGCATTGTAGGTAACCCACAATGTCAAATGAATACTAATTTTAATTTTTTTTTCTAGTAAACTTTTCTTTATATTGTTGGTCGTTTTATTTTAATATAATGTGCAGAAAGAAGTTTATTTTCCATAATATATAAAAAAAAACTACTCATTGAAAAGTGTATTTAAGAATCTTTAGCACAACAAAATGTAGAGATGGTAAAAAATATAATTTTCACTAATATTAATTTTTCTTGAATAAACGGAATGCTACTCCAAAGTTGTCCGCTACGATGAATCTTAGCATAAATAATTTAAATGTAATATAGAAAAAAAAAACTTTTCAAGAAAATTAAAAAAAATTGTTGGAGATCGATCAAACTTATACAGATACGCTCGCCCACATAAATGAAAGGTCAGGTAGTTACCTCCAAATAACTTGTAAACAACATAAGCTAGCTCTTTGAATTAAAATATACCTGCAAGGAATTGTTATTACTCATAAAACAATAAAAACAGTATCATACAAAATAACCATAATCTCTTATCTATTAGACAAGTCCGTCCGTCCGTCCGTCTGTGGTGCTGTTTCAGCGGCCAAACCATAAGAGATAGATAAAGAGAATGTTTAAGTTATAAATTAAGAATAGTCTGATAAGACTACAAACCGGATTTGAACGTAGCACTTCCGGTTTTCGAGAAATCACGAATTTCAAACGAAACCACACAAAATCTCCGAAGTTCTCAATTAATTAATTTTTTTTTTTTTTTGGTGGACATTTGGTTCACTGGTTTGCTAGTATAATATTAATTTGAGAATGAATACACGATATTACTGTTAACAAAGGTGATCTTCTATTTTGCGGGCGATTGTAGTAACACAACACATTCACCAAAGATTTTTTGTAACGCCGCATTTGATAGTGTGTGTTGTATAATTAGCCAGTCTTCCGTTTCTCATCCACATATTTTACTCTATGATAAAAACCAGTTGATTCTCAGGCCGCTAGATGTTGCGCGCGCAAACTCAAGCGAAGCGTTTTATTTACGAGCGTCAGCGATTGTGATCTTCTAACACGTTTCTAACACTACAAACAAATTGTTTTAATCTTTCATGGTCACTAACATTATAGTAATATAAGTTATTTACGGGATTGTTACCATGCACCTTGTTTTTAGCGAGTTTCCGATATTTCGGCACTGTTGCAAGCGCCATGATCACGGAGTAACTCAGTTACTAATACTCAGTTTCTCCGTGACCATGGCGCTTGCAACAGTGCCGAAATATCGGAAACTCGCTAAAAACAAGGTACATGGTAACAATCCCGTAAATAACTTATATTACTATAACACTACAAACATAGTTTAATTGTATTTTTAGATAACTTATATATTTGTTTCTTAGGTTTTCACGCACATCACTCATTAAATAAAACTAGTTTTTACGAGTTAATGCACGAAACTTTATTTATTTATTGACGTTTCGCAGCCTTTTCAGGTCTGCATCGTCAGAATAATGAATAATAAATTAAACAAAATAATGTTTATTCTGACGATGCAGACCTGAAAAGGCTGCGAAACGTCAATAAATAAATAAGAGTTTCGTGCATTAACCCGTAAAAACTAGTTTTATTTAACTCATATATATTATTATTTTATTATTTGGTGGGCAAATGACTCTACTCCGGTTAAGTGATGATGAAATAAAGACGCTAAGATAGTTGGTGCAGCAGTTATGAACCCACACCAAACATCTTTACCGTGCCGGCCTGAACAAATGCTTCATATTTACGTAATAATTTACTATTTACTAATTATATGACCTCCGTGGCCGAGTGGTTAGTACGCCGGGTTTCATGGTGTCGCCGACTCGAGAGGTCCCGGGTTCGAATCCCGGTGGGGGCAGATGTTTGTGTGATGAAAACGAGCATTTGTACTCCCAGTCATGGATGTTTAATATGTATTTCCCGGGTTCGAATCCTGGTGGGGACAGATGTTTTTTGTGATGAATACGAGCATTTGTACTCCAGTCAAGGATGTTTAATATGTATTTCTATAAAAATGTACTTATATATGAACAGTATATGTATTCTATCCGTTACCCTAGTATCCCATAACACAAGCCTTACAGTGCTTACTTTGGGGCTAGGCTAATTGGTGTGAGTGTTGGAAATATTTATTATTATTATTATTAATATACTGGACATCTAAAGTCCAATCTTCACACACATTCACATTCACTTCACACAAAAGGAGGTTAGATAAACACATAAAATAATTGAATCCTTTTACTCAAATAATATATTGATTTAACTTTGTGAAACTAGTTCACAAGAATTGTATTTTTTTCCATTACATAAAGGTTGTATAACTGGTCCTTAGGGATGAGCGCTGTGTCTGTGATATAGGTATTTTTATAACCTAGTACAGGCACAGAGGATACTGTACTGTATATTGTGTTGTACGATTTTTGTAAAACTGGTTTATGATATAAATAGAAATTAAATAAATTAGGAAAATTATGAGAGCTAGGCACATAGGAGAGTTATTTTGAGGAAGTAAAAAGTGTCACAAGACTACAGGCAAATAACACTATTGTATTCTTCTAGAAGCCAAGTCATCATAATAAATAACTAAATAAATATTTCCAACACTCACACCAATTAGCCTAGCCACAAAGTAAGCACTATAATAAGGCTTGTGTTATGGGATACTAGGGTAACGGATAAAATACATATACTGTACATATATAAGTATATTTTTATAGAAAATACATATTAAACATCCATGACTGGAGTACAAATGCTCGTATTCATCACACAAACATCTGCCCCCACCGGGATTTGAACCCGGGACCTCTCGAGTCGGCGATATCATGAAACCCGGCGTACAAACCACTAGGCCACGGAGGTCGTCAAATAATAATAGGGTACTTGACAGGTATTAGAAAACCAGTGTCCATAAAAAGAGTATATTCATATTCTGTTGTGTATTTCAACAAAAAAATATATAAAAATTCAATTTTTCAAGTTTTTTTTATAGCGAGGTAGGCAAATGACTCCATTAATTAATTTAAAAAAACGTGAAAACGTTCCATTATGGTGTCTCACTGGCATGTGACGTCACGCGACTATATTCAAACGTCAAACGATAAATGTTATGTCACTTTGACCGGAAGCTTACAAGCGTGCGACTTCATTTTAATCTTCGCCAATCCTAGGCGTTTTAGGTCACGTGACCATAGGAAAAATAAATAAAAAGTAATTAGTTACATTTCCAAAAAATCATTAATTATATTTTTTGGAAAAGTTAGTAATTACTTGTTCACTTATAATTGTAAAATCGCTGTTAATATCCATATTTGGGTTCTCAAAATTAAAGTTTAAAAAAATGGCAGTAGAAACATTGTCAAATAGAACGGGTTGATGGAATTTGGTATCATACTTGTATCTGTACCGGTTCATCGCGGTTTTTTAGTTTATTATTCCGTAGTGAGAAGATAATAAACTTCTCCTTTCATCATTAATTTGTGGACATTGGTGTGGGTTGTACACTTACCTAATTAATATCTACATTATAATTTTATGTAATATTTAGTGTATAGTTGTTCTATGTTAAAAAAATAAATACAGACGGCAACAATCGGTACTACAATTTTTCATACTTCCAAATAGCCTATTCCAATGGTTACTTGGTTGAGAAGCATATTTCTCTGCTGCATCAGTTAGCATCAAGTGGTGTTAATTGCCACAATTGAGACTGCAATCAATTCAATGAAACGTTTATTTATTTTTATTATAACAAAGACTCAATTATTTAATAACTACTAACGGGTGCCCGCGAATTCGTCTGGGTGTAATTATTGGTTTCCAATATACAATTTCATACCCCATCTCTTATCTATTAGACAAGTCCGTCCGTCCGTCCGTCCGTCCGTGGTGCTGTTTCAGCGGCCAAACAGTAAGAGATAGATATAGAGAATGTTTAAGTTATAAGTTAAGAATAGTCTGATAAGACTACAAACCGGATGTGAGTAACGTAGCACTTCCGGTTTTCGAGAAATCACGTGATTTCTATTTCAAATGAAACCACACAAAATCTCCGAAGTTCTCAAAAAATTAAATACTTTTTTTTTTTGGTGAACATTTGGTTCACTGGTTTGCTAGTTTTATCTCATTTAAGATTTATTTCTCTTTCTATCTCTCTCATATTTGTTACCTTAATTATTGAACTAGAATGCTTCTATTATTCTCTTATTGATTCTCTTATAACAGTCTCCAGGGTTCCTTCTATCTATACAGGGTGTTACAGAATTCCGAAATAAAATTTGTAGGTATGTATTCCGAAATAAAAATTTGTAGGTATCTGAGCGGGGCGCAGGGGCGCCTGGGGGAGAGAGGGGGGTCTGTTTAGGTAGTAGTAATCGTATGCATTTATAGGGTTGTCGTAGGCTGGTGTAAAACGATATTTTTATTAATTTAATTAGAAAATAAAAGTGGTCTGAAAGGCATCAAACTTTCGTAGGTAATTCTATACAAGGAACACAACCAAACCCTAAAGTTTTATTTCGGACTTTTGTCACACCCTGTATACAAACAAAATCACCATTATCGATTCAGTGGTTTAGGTGTGAAACCGTGCCAAACAAACTCACTTTCGAATTGATATTAATAAGGATGACGTCGTGAAACTGTTAGCGTGAAGATTAACCATCGTAATATTTATGCTTCGTCATTCAATTATGGAAGTGCATGTAGCGCGAATGAGTTAATGAGCCATTCTACAAACCTTGATGTAATAAGCCTTTGATTGAGGTCCAAAAGCGAAGTATTGTCTTAAACTTTCAACATCATCATCATCATCATCATCATCATCATCAGCCTATTAATGTCCCCACTGCTGGGGCACAGGCCTTCCCTATGGATGGAATAGGGAGGTTGGGCCATGACCCACCAGTGCGGATTGGTGGGTGCTAACGACTGCAGATGCAGCCGGGACCAACGGCTTAACGTGCCTTCCGAAGCACGGAGGAACTCGAGATAGTAATTTTTGGTCACCCATCCAATGACCGACCACTTCGAAAGTTGCTTAAGTTCATTGATCGCAGTGATATAGGTATTTTTATAACCTAGTACAGGCACAGAGGATACTATACTGTATATTGTGTTGTACGATTTTTGTAAAACTGGTTTATGATATAAATAGAAATTAAATAAATTAGGAAAATTATGAGAGCTAGGCACATAGGAGAGTTATTTTGAGGAAGTAAAAAGTGTCACAAGACTACAGGCAAATAACACTATTGTATTCTTCTAGAAGCCAAGTCATCATAATAAATAACTAAATAAATATTTCCAACACTCACACCAATTAGCCTAGCCACAAAGTAAGCACTATAATAAGGCTTGTGTTATGGGATACTAGGGTAACGGATAAAATACATATACTGTACATATATAAGTATATTTTTATAGAAAATACATATTAAACATCCATGACTGGAGTACAAATGCTCGTATTCATCACACAAACATCTGCCCCCACCGGGATTTGAACCCGGGACCTCTCGAGTCGGCGATATCATGAAACCCGGCGTACAAACCACTAGGCCACGGAGGTCGTCAAATAATAATAGGGTACTTGACAGGTATTAGAAAACCAGTGTCCATAAAAAGAGTATATTCATATTCTGTTGTGTATTTCAATAAAAAAATATATAAAAATTCAATTTTTCAAGTTTTTTTTATAGCGAGGTAGGCAAATGACTCCATTAATTAATTTAAGAAAACGTGAAAACGTTCCATTATGGCGTCTCACTGGCATGTGACGTCACGCGACTATATTCAAACGTCAAACGATAAATGTTATGTCACTTTGACCGGAAGCTTACAAGCGTGCGACTTCATTTTCAAGCGGGCGCAGGGGCGCCTGGGGGAGAGAGGGGGGTCTGTTTAGGTAGTAGTAATCGTATGCATTTATAGGGTTGTCGTAGGCTGGTGTAAAACGATATTTTTATTAATTTAATTAGAAAATAAAAGTGGTCTGAAAGGCATCAAACTTTCGTAGGTAATTCTATACAAGGAACACAACCAAACCCTAAAGTTTTATTTCGGACTTTTGTCACACCCTGTATACAAACAAAATCACCATTATCGATTCAGTGGTTTAGGTGTGAAACCGTGCCAGACAAACTCACTTTCGAATTGATATTAATAAGGATGACGTCGTGAAACTGTTAGCGTGAAGATTAACCATCGTAATATTTATGCTTCGCCATTCAATTATGGAAGTGCATGTAGCGCGAATGAGTTAATGAGCCATTCTACAAACCTTGATGTAATAAGCCTTTGATTGAGGTCCAAAAGCGAAGTATTGTCTTAAACTTTCATCATCATCATCATCATCATCATCATCATCATCATCATCAGCCTATTAATGTCCCCACTGCTGGGGCACAGGCCTTCCCTATGGATGGAATAGGGAGGTTGGGCCATGACCCACCAGTGCGGATTGGTGGGTGCTAACGACTGCAGATGCAGCCGGGACCAACGGCTTAACGTGCCTTCCGAAGCACGGAAGAGCTCGAGATAGTAATTTTTGGTCACCCATCCAATGATTGACCACTGCGAAAGTTGCTTAAGTTCATCGATCGCAGCCCAACGCGCTTACCACTTGCGTCATCGAGCTCCTCAAAACTAAAACTTTCATGTAACAAAAAAAACCAGTGCTTATGACCACACGACTGAGATGGAGATATACCTATATTTAAGTGTACAATATATCCATGTATGTTCATAAAAATATTTCATTTACTAGCTAATAAATAAATAAGAGAAAGAGAGAGAAAAAATAAGAGAAAGAGAGAAAGTAAATGTGCGCGCTGTGCTTTATCTTGCTTATACCCTCCACTGAACTCTCGTCCGCCTCGCCCGGCCACACTTTTCGTAACGCGTAACGCATTCGCCAGCTTACCCCCCAAGTTTAGCGTGCGTAGAGAAATTTCACTTCAAAAAGTACGTGGTGGCTATCCCATTATTACTATAAATTATTATAGTAATAAATAATGTCTCTAATTCCCGCCCTTCACGACACCGGCTAACTAGAGCCGAGGTCCGAGTATCAGAAACGCCCTCTAATTGAACCGACACCCTCAGCTTCGAGTGGTCCAGAAGCTCCAGAGAGAGGAGACTCCACCCGTGGAGAGATGCCATCCGCCTGGAATACCTCTAGAGACACTCGCCAATTCTCGACTTAAGGTACCTTTAGGATCTCGCCGACCACAAACCCAACAGTATACACACTCACTTTTTGTATAGGTGTGTTTGAGAGTGGTGAAACATATATACCTGATGATTATAGGCCACATAATTTATAATCATACTCAGCTCAGCCATGTGAATAAGTTTAAAGGCCCTTATTAATAGATAGCCCTCAATTTTTAGATCACGATTTTGAGATAGATGTTTTCATACAAAACACCAAATTAGAATAGAGACCGACCTATTAACACGGCTATATATGTATGTAAAGTAAATGCATACTCACACACACACACACACACACACACACACACACACACACACACACACACACACACACACACACATACACACACACACGATACACACACACACACACGATAGACACACGTACACACTTATTTACACACGTACACACTTATTTACACAAATTTAGTTATAGGTGGCATACGAGCAGACGGCTCACCTGATGGTAAGTGATCACCGTCGCCCATGGACACTTGCAACACCAGGAGTATCACAAATGCGATGCCGGCCTTTAAGGAAGGAGTA
This sequence comes from Chilo suppressalis, assembly GCA_902850365.2. NCBI lineage: Eukaryota > Metazoa > Arthropoda > Insecta > Lepidoptera > Crambidae > Chilo > Chilo suppressalis. Next base: position 19,979,606 of record OU963914.1, on the reverse strand, counting down.
CGCTCTTTTTTTGAAGGTTTTTAGGTCGTATCGGTCCCGAAACACTGCTGGAGACAATATATTCCACAGTTTTGTCGTACGTGGTAAAAAATTTCGACAAAAACGCACGGTTGTGGATAGCCACGCATCAAGATGATGGGGATGAAATTTTTGTCGCGATGTACGATGGCGAAATGCAGCAGCTGGAATTAATCTCTATGCTCTATTTATAATTTTATTTAAATAGGTATTTATAATTATCACTAAATGAATTTGAATCTTTGTCGGTATTTCTTTAATATTATTGTTAATTTGTCAATTCTACCCTGCGTAATCGTCTTAATTTTCCGAATTGAATACAAATTGAGTTTCTGTAATAGACTAAAGTACCGTTTAAAAATCAATATAAGACAATATTGTGTAAAACGCCGTTGAAACTTGTTGATGATAAATAAATAAATAAATAAAATAAAAATATATGACATTAAGTTTTACGTTAGATAAGCAGTGTTTGCCCTAACCCCGTCCCTAAACTACTCACCATTTGAATATAGGCAGCTATGTTTAAAATACCTATATTCAGCACGTTAAGTCTTCGCAAATGAACTGTGTAAACAGTTTTACCTTCACGTAAAACAGGCTCACCTCTTAGAAAACCATTACATAAGCCTAATTGTAACTAGTGCTGAAGTACTAAGTATTAAGTAAAGTGTTTTTGAACTAATATTACCTCTAAAGTTTAGAAATAGAAGTTTTGCGTGCTATTCTGTAAGAACAAACTGAATTCTCACCTCACGTGACTAAAAATTAGACAACAAATTAAATAAATTGTGCTTGTTGTACAAAACGCAAGTGCGGTCCTGCGTGGAATATTGCTCGCACCTCTGGGATGGCTCCGCCAAGTACTTGCTCGATGCTTTGGATAGGTTACAGCTGCGAGGAGGTGACTAAACACCTTGAGCCTCTTCAATTACGTCGTGACGTGGCGTCACTAAGCGCGTTCTATCGTCTGTACCACGGCGAGTGTACTGAGGAGTTATTCTCTCTTATCCCACCTTCCCCTTTCCTTCAGAGGACCACGCGCGCTGACCTACGTTGTCTCCGTCTTACTGTGGCCACAATTCCAACGCGTACAAAGAAATTTGGTGACTCATTTCTTTCTCGCACTATCCGTAAATGGAATGCTCTGCCCGCTCACGTGTTCCCTCCCTCTTACAACTTGGGATCCTTTAAAAGAGGCGTTAAGAAGCAAAATGCAGGCCGGCATTGTGAGGATGGCAGGGTAAGGATGGTTGGTGTGGCAGGTAGAACTGCTGTATCAGCTATCTTGGCGTCTGGACTTAACCTTCACTTTACATCAGGTGGGGTGGAGTCATTTGTCGGACCTATCTATAAAAAAAAGAGAGTAAAAAAACCCTTACGCTTTGCGTGTTTCTTGCTAGTTCTTCTCAGTTCAAAGTCTTTCGACGTAGATTTACGAACCGATGGCGTAGAGTTGACGTCCACAAGAGCTTGTAACAGCCTAGATTGAATAAATAAAGTTTGAATTAGAGAATGCACCATCTGTTCGGTTTAGTTTTTGAAGTTTAAAAACGTTGACAATTTATTTAAAAGAAAAAACCGATGACATGAGAATCTAACGAACTTGGACTAAGGGATCAGTACCTTGCAAATTTTATAACAGTTTCAATATGTAGTGTATAGATATGGCAACACAAATACAATGTACTGCATGCGAAATGTCACTGTGACATTGCTATCAAGGCGCGAAGCGGTAATCGATTGTGTGCACTTAATGGTGATAAATTGATATCATATCGGAGTATAACTGAACCTGTACACAATACAACCACCAAGAGCTTTTAATTTAATTTATTAATTTATTTTTAATTTATTTTTATGTATCATATTATTACTATTTATTATTATTTTGTCATTGGCATGCTATGATCTTTATGATTGAAATAAATGAATTATTATTATTATTATAATTAGCAAAAACGGCGACACCTTCCTTTATTTTGCTTAAACTTAGAAATTAAACAAACTGCAATGAAATCAATTTAAATAAATAAAGATAGTATAGGAAGGCCAAAGGGGAAGATCTTCCTCCGAGCTGGGTGATGTTAGCTCGGGGGCCGCGGCCCGACTGATGTTGGTTGGGCATCGTATATATGAAGAGTTAGCCTCCGAATTTCATTTGCGCGATGTAGGCTTCCATACTATTAAGATCGCAGTGCAGGTAACGCCATCTCTTGAGGATGGTGAGTAATGATTTCCTCCATCTGTTGTATATATGGGGCATATAGATGTCGCCGCCACAATAGAAACAAATTCATGATGAATAAGATAAAATTTTAAATTTAGTTTTACACGTGCGTAATTTAGTCTCGGAGGCGCGGCCTCACTTCGGGTCACTGAACCGAAAGAAACAGCGGCTAGATGAGCCGTTTTAATAACCTACTCTTTGCCCCAGCGCTTTTGTGTTTGTTTAGCAAAACATTTACCATTAATTGAAATAGTTTTGGGTTTGACCCTGATGGGCGCATTTGTAAGTAGTACAAGTATAGTGCCCGGCACGTAAGTTGAAGTAAAATTTTCGTTTTCAGCGCATGTTTTTCACAGAAAAACGACACAAAACTAAATGTTTTTTTTTAACAAAATTTCATTAGATATTTTCATTGTTTCAATAATTCTTTAGTGCTATGATGTTTTTCTTTTCTTTCTTGTTACTACTACTATAATATTACACATTGTGTTTTAATAAAATAATGTTAAGACCTAATGACATTGAAGTGAGCAACGTACTATTTAAGTACAGTGCCCTTAGTACGAACCATTATCGAATTCGAATAGTTTACGAGTCCGAAATGTCATTGTCAAATTTTGTATGGAAACTTGAAAAGCAGCGCCATAATGGACGTGACGAGAACTAAAAATCAGTACACATTTGACAATGACATTTAGTACTCGCAAACTTTACGAATTCGATATTGGCTCGTTCTAAGGGAACAGTACCCCTAGCACGAACCAATATCGAATTCGTATCGTTTGCGAGTCTGAAATGTCATTGTCAAATGTGTACTGATTTTTAGTTCTCGTTACGTACTTTGTGCGGCTGCTGTTCAAGTTTCCATACAAAATTTGACATTGACATTTCGGTTTGCAAACTATTCGAATTCGATAATGGTTCGTGCTAGGGGTACAGCTCTTCTACTGAAGCTTTTCCCGCCATCACAGCGTGTAGCTGCTTTCACTGAGTAGGCATAGTATCTCACTTCTGTCGCTTGTTTGATCTTTGCGTGATTGTATTGCGACCGACAGATAAATGGATCGTTCATTTGATGATGACGAAATGTTTCGATATGATCGGTCTTAATGTTTTTTTTGAGATTCCGTTGTGCAATGATGAATATTATGTTGTCTGCTTTCTTAACGTGATTTAAATTTTTGAAATATTTTGTTACTAGCGACCAGCCTTCGCTTCGCTTCGGTGTGGAGCTGAAGTGCAAACTACAGTTTTTGTTCTCAGGCTTGTATTATACACAATGACATTCATCTATGATTCTTCTTATACCTGCATGCAAAGTCTCAGCCCGATCGGTTTAAAATTGACAAAGTTTCATACAAAGTTTCATTCCCTATTTTATTCCTTTGGGGGTAGAATTGTCGAAAATCCTTTCTTAACGGATGCCTACATCATAACATCTACCTGCATGCCAAATTTCAGCCCGATCCGTCCAGTGGTTTGGGCTGTGCGTTGATAGATCACTATGTCAGTCAGTCAGTCACCTTTGAGTTTTATATATATAGAAGATAGATTGCATTGTATAACTTTTTATTGTTATATTTTTTAAGCATTTGATTGTAATATTTTTAAATCTAAAGAAGTTTTTACTAGAAAAAAATCCACGCGGACCAGGCAGCAGATGGGACTCGAACCCGCATCCTCCGCTATCCGGGTGGATGCTACCGCGGCCCTAATAGTCCATGTCGAATTTTCTCCAGTATTTCTAAGGCTGCAAGACAGCGCCATCTCTTCGCATTGGAGATAATCCACAATGTCAAATGAATACCTTTACAAGTATTGAACATTTGCGGGTTCGAGTCCGAGGCGTGTAGAGTTAGGGCGTGTAGAGTTCGTGCGTGTATATATTTAATGACAGCGCGAGACATACGGTCTAATTTTGCAACAAATTCAATTGAAAATGTTTTTGGCTGTTGTGTAGGTATTTCTTTTTTCTCTCAATTTGTATAAATCAACGTAATAATCTGAAATTACTGAATTACACTCAAATTGAGGTAATGTACAACTTAAGATTTACGTATAAAGCGTTTGTTATGGTTATCAGACACACAGAAATACATTTTGGTTGATCCGAAATAATTTTGATTTAATAATAATAATAAACATTTATTTCAGACTTTAAATCCATATATATATTTAAGTAACACCTTTATTGCTTTTAGGCAACTCTGTGATATATATTTATTTTAATATTTTTCACGAACACCAATCATTTAATAAAACACGGTTACAAAACATTTTACAGTTACTAACTTTATATTCTGTTAATTTCTTGGTACCTTTTTTTTGATACGCTGGGGTAATGCATTTAATTTGGTGAGGTAATGCATACCACATGGTGGTTATGTGGGGTGGGCCCCAGAAGCGGAAAGCCTACCCACTAAAACCCCAGCGATGGCCGCCATCAGGCATTGTACGGGGCTTCAGGTAGGCTTGGTGAAAATATATCGATGTATCGATATATCGATATTTTTTGCTGATATATTTTGATTCGATATATCGATACATCGATACAAAATAACCAATATCGAAATTCGTATCAAAAACGATATTTTTTTAATTATTAACGGCATATCACGATCTAACTAAATTCGTATCTGGAAAAATCGGAACTGAATCTCAGATTAATGATATTCAACATATCTATGATCTGTGCTGTATTTAGTATTGTGTATTATTTGTAAATCTGTTTCGCTGGTGAATTGGTTGCACTGAATTCCATTATATTCTGTGGAAGTGTGTGACTGTCTAGTCTTGTTTACGAAAGATGACACCTGAGAGGCCCTACATTAATTTAATCATTCGAAAATCGGGTCTACTTTTAGGGAGATAATTTTCGTTTCATTATTATTCCGCGTGCCATATTTCGTGAGATACTGTACTGTCATGTAGTGTATCGGCAATTTGGTACTTTGATAATTCTTTCTTTAATTATAATGTGTATTGTTATTATTACTGTGCTAGGCTGACCTAAATATATTTTTGGGAAAATTGGTCCGATATATCGATATATCGATGTTTTTTTCGCGATATATCGAAGCCGATATTGATATTTTTTAAAATATCGATGTATCGATATATCGATATTTTTTTCAACTTTCGACATCCCTAGCTTCAGGGTCGAGTATCGCATCTGAGGACCCGCAGCCTTTGCTCCCCTGCTTCCACCAGGGGAGCCCTTCTCGGGGGAGTGTTCGCAACCTCCCTCATCCACCCTCCTACGACGACACCTCCCGGCCATGCGGGGGTGTCGTCCCTCCCAGGTCGCTTCCATGAGCACAAGGTACCTACTGTATTAATAGAAAATGTTAAAGAAGCGCAAAAATATGTATTTTGTAGATTCTAATTAGTGCATAATGAAGTTGGTCGCACAATAATTTAAGGTGTCACCTGTATTACAATACTGTTTGGCTAATGAGAATAGGGATGATGAATCATTTTTTTTTCTTCGTTTATCAGGTAGATTATCAAAAAGTATTGGACACGTATTTTTTCTTTTTTCACATAATATAAACATTGCAGAGATATATTGATTTGAAAAGTCGCATGACGTCACGTTTTGGTACGTTTTTAAGTGATAATTCACTAAAAAGTGACGTCACGAGCCACTACTCCCAAACTTTGACGCGCTATAACATTGTCATTTTTTGGTTGATTGCGCAAAGAAAAAATACGTGTCCATTATTTTTTGATCATCTAACTGACGGACTAAATAAAATTTCGTTTTCTGTACCCCGTCATCACCCCTATTGTACCACTGTTTTTTGTCCTGAATAAAATAAAATAAACACCTTTGAACTGGTATATAGGCCAATTTATTATTTTTTTCTTTGGTGGTTTCAATGAGGCATCTGTGAAACAAAATTTTTCCATTCTCGCGTCACATTTATACACTAAAGCCTTGATGATACGGTTCGAGTTTACAATCTACAAGCCAACGAGTTCACTAGTAGCTTGTAAACTCATCCCGCCTCATAATATTTTTTAAACATAAATTAAAGTTATGGCTCATTGAAAAAACTTTCTATAGTGTCGATGAGTTTTTGAATGATAAATCCTTGCATTAATTAGATTGATTAATATATTTTTCTATAATATTTAATGACTATTTTTTATTCATTATTTTTTTATTAATTTGTATGTGACATTGGCGGAGGCGGCAGGAGCTCGATGGCGAAAGTGGTTAGCGCGTTCGGCTGCGATCGTTAAAGTTAAGCAACTTTCGCAGTGGTCGGTCATTGGATGGGTGACCATAAATTTACTATCTCGAGCTCCTCCGTGCTTCGGAAGGCACGTTAAGCCGTTGGTCCCGGCTGCATCTGCAGTCGTTAGCACCCACCAATCCGCACTGGGCCCGCGTGGTGGGTCATGGCCCAATCTCCCTATTCCGTCCATAGGGAAGGCCTGTGCCCCATCAGTGAGGACATTAATAGGCTGATGATGATCTAATAAACTAATGATAAATTAAACTCCAAAATGTGGTTATAACTAGATTCTTAAATTTAGTACCTCGAGTACTAAATTTTTGTTCACCCATCCAATGACTGACCACTGCGAAAGTTGCTTAGCTTCAACGATCGCAACCAAGCGCGCTAACCACTTGCGCCATAGTCTTACTTCATTGGATACAGCTTATTAATAAGAAACCTAATTGAAAGTAGTGATAAGGTACATATGTACCTTGATGTACCGTTAAAAATATAAAAAGTAATATTAATTTGATGATATCTGGCTTATGTCAATATCAGCCGTCTTATAAAAATTACATTAGGGAATGAATCCATAGTAACACACGCACAGAGCGAAGCTCAAAATATTGGTATTACAAAGCGGAAACGTTTTTAATATCAATATTGGACGTAACATTGGCAAAAACTGAACGTCATCCATTATTGTGATTAAATTGGAGTCCAGTAGTGTATTATTCTGTTAAGTAAGGAACAAAGCTAGTTTTACAGGCGGGACCCATTATTGAAAAAATATTCATTCTTGAATATCTAAAGGGTCCCGGCTGTTAAAGTAGCTTTGTTCCTTACTTAACAGAATTATTAGTTAAGTTTTTAATATCATTATTGGACTTCATTGGCCTTGACGTGAATATTATTGGGAGGAAGTTCGTTTTTGGACGGAATGGCGGATTATCCGTATCCGGTTATGCGAAAAAACCCGTCACAATTTAATGCGCCATCCCACGACCTGTGTTGTAACGGGCGAAGCCGCGTCGCGCAGGGTAGCGCGTATAAGAACTCCAACATTCGAGATTTAAAAGTATCTATACATGATATGAGGTAAATAGTTATCTCGTACTCTTTGTGATGGCATAATGCATCTGTACTGTACCCCTAGCACGAACCAATATTGAATTCGTATCGTTTGGGAGTCCGAAATGTCATTGTGAAATATGTACTGATTTTTAGTTCTTGTTACGTACTTTGTGCCGCTGTTGTTCAAGTTTCCATACAAAATTTGACATTGACATTTCGGTTTGCAAACTATTCGAATTCGATAATGGTTCGTGCTAGGGGTACTTGAACTGAGTCGATCCTTTGTGGGCTGGACATTTATTTACTTTCTGATAATATTTTTGGTTTGTGTACATGACAAACAGTCAACATTGTTCAAATCTCTTATGAAAGTGTCCGAGATTTCTATTTACTTCGTATCATGTATAGATAATGCTTAATCTTAAACGTTAGAGTTCTCATACATTTATTAACACTGTGCAGCGCGGCCTCGCCCGCGACAATATAGGTCGTGGGACAGCGCCTTTAGCGAGGCAGCTAGCTAGGCACCTTAATGGATAGCTAGGTAGGTGACGGCGGTGGCAAGAATTATTTTCGCAATCTTTGAAACTTCTTTTCGGAAGGGGTGTAAATGGAGAAATCCTATGGAAAAGATGAAACGACTTTATATTGTTGCGTGTGATACTCGTATATGTATATAAAAATATATGAGTGATGCGTGCGTTGCTCCATTCCTCTATATAAAACTCAAAGGTGACTGACTGACATAGTGATCTATCAACGCACAGCCCAAACCACTGGACGGATCTGGCTGAAATTTGGCATGCAGGTAGATGTTATGGCGTAGGCATCCGCTAAGAAAGGATTTTGATCAATTCTACCCCCAAGGGGATAAAATAGGGAATGAATGTTTGTATGAAACTTTGTCAATTTTAAACCGATCGGGCTGAGACTTTGCATGCAGGTATAAGAAGAATCATAGATTAATGTCATTGTGTATAATACAAGCCTGAGAACAAAAACTGTAGTCTACACTTCAGCTCTACACCGAAGCGAAGCGAGGGCGGGCCGCTAGTGCCTTATATACAGCCTATGTTAGGATAATTAAGAAAAGAAGTTTCATTTCAGATGTGTGCCAACGCCATTGTATAATTATCCGCATTTTCAGAAAATTCCTAGGATTTTTCCAGAAAAAAAAACAATTTTTCGAATCATCCTACGACATAAACAAATATTGGTTGAAAAAACTTTTATGTCAAAGTACTTACAGCATATTTGTTTCTTAGGTTTTCACGCTCAGGTGGTAGTTGGTGGTAGTTTACGGTAGTTAGGGTCAAATAAATAAATTCAAAATTACAAAAAAAGATTTTTAAATAAAGTACTTTATTAACTAAATTAAGTAATAAATTCATACATAGACAATAAAACTTAAAAATCGAACAATGAAATAACCGAAAGCTCAATAAAAGTCTTTCGAAGGTAGCTCGACATAATTTAATAAAAAATTGATTCTGACGACGACGACGACGTCAATAAATAAATAAAGTTTCGTGCATTATTAACCCGTAAAAAACTAGTTTTACTTACAGCACTCGAAGAAATTTCGCAGGTCCAGCATTCATGTTTTCAATAAGAACAGTTTACCAACTTTGATAAAAGTTTTACCTTATTTTTGGTATACCCATCACGATCGGATCGGCAGACATCGAAATTATAACTTTACCACTTTGGAGTTTTCAATAATAGCGAAATTGTTCGTTTCTTTGTAGGTTCAGTCCGCCAACTATCAATTCACTGTGGAATGTCATATTTTCTCAATCGCTTTATGATTCGTAAATTAAGCTATACGCCGTAAAATATTAATAATATACTTATAATTTTTATTATTTTTAAAGCATGTAACTGCTTGATGTTTAAATCTAAATAATATACTTATCTGAAAAACTTTCCGAGCTAATAGCATATTTACGTTCGGCTGCAATAAATATTAAATATGTAGGGGAAACCACCCAATCATTGGTACTCGTCCTATTATTGGCACTTCGAAAAAAACAAGGAGACAATAGATTATTCAAGGGGAGTTTTTGGCGAGAATTTTATTGTAGTATTGACTACCTCACAGAAGCTTATCGAAAAAGTCAGCTCGATACATTTCGTGCCAAACACTTCAAGAAACATTAGAATGCGTCACACCGATATTCTAACGTAAAAAGAAAAAAAGAATAATTTTACTAAGACCAGACTGTATGGGCATTGTTCCCCTTGCCTTCCCTGAAAAGGGAGAACTTAACCAAAAAAAAAGATTATTCAAGGTCGTTACATATTAAAAAGAAAAACCTAGTATGGTTACGAAATTTGAAAATTTTGGCAGCATTATTCCTACAATCTATTGTTTCCTGTTTTTTTGGAACTAAACTCAAAAGTGTCAATAATAAGAAGAGTGCCAATGATTGGGCACTTTCCCCTATTTTACTTTGGTAACTTTTTTACTTGCGTACTACAACTATCATCTTTCAAGATCTAAAAGGTGTACGTAGTCAAAGTGGCTCGTACACTTATAGTTTATAACCGGGATTGAGACAAAGGATACTTTTTATCCGGGAAAATGTCAAAAAACTAGTGGTTATTAATTAGGTCTCATGTATATTTCATTTTATTTCTAAAAGTAGATTACAGATTGTGCCCAAGACAAGAACAACTATAATCAAGGAAAAGAGTGAAGTCGTCTTTCTCTCATATCTCATTAAAATTATTTTTAATACTGATTAATTAACTTTAATAATAATGAGAACACGCTAAACTAGGTATTGCTGACATAAAGTAATGTGCAAAACAAGTTTGAGATACCTCGTTTAATGTGTCTTCTCATCATTATATAATCGCACCTCTACCAGGGCCGGATTTAGGATTGTGGAGGCCCGGGCCACTTAGGGTGCGGCCAGAGTGCACTCAGATTCAGATTCAGATTCCGAAAACAAGCGCGAGAAATAAACAGTGTAGTCGAAGGGTACGGCCAGAGTGCAGAAAACAAAGCGCGAGAAAAAGCAGGCAACCTGCTTAGACTACACTGCTTATTTCTCGCGCTTGTCTTCAGAATCTGAATCTGAATCTGAATCTGAGTGCACTCTAGCCGCACCCTTAGGATTTGTATGCTTGTTAACCCATCGAAATTTTGTTATCTTTTATCCTGTTGTGGAGGCCCCGGGCCATTTAGGATTTGCATGCTTGAACCATCGAAATTTTGTTATTTCTTAAGCTGTTGTGGAGGCCCCTGGGCCACAGCCCCACCTGCCCTGCCTTTAATTTGGCCCTGAGATTAATATAATAAAATAATCATGTATGTTAGATGTACAAAGTACTGTAGACTGTAGGTAAAGATAAAAGAGCAAAAAAAAATATCAAAGGAAAAGATGTTTACTAGTGTTTACTAGTTGGAATTTGAATGATTTTTTTCCGAAGTCTCTATTGTGGGGGCCCCCCGTTTGTGGAGGCCCTTTCGCCCCGGTTGCCCTCCCCTAAATCCGGCAGTGACCTCTATTCAATTAACAACTTGTTACGATTATGCATTATTTAATAAAGTTGAGTATTTCATCTTTTAACACTATTAGAGAGCGTGTTACCGCATCACTAGCGCCATCTAGCGAATGATCTACGGACCAACGCGAAAGAAGCGCGTGAAAGAAGCTATACTTTTTAAACATCTCTCGACTACCAAACGAGACGATACGCATTTTTATTAAAATTTAGTTTTATATCGACTGTGGAAAGGCAAAATCGCTTTGGTCGAAAATGAGTTAGTTATATGTATCATTTTAATCAAATTTTATCCTGCGACGATCTGTTTATGGTTCGTTTGACAAGATTTGAGTACTTTTCTGGCGCACAACAAAATTTATTGAAGATTTTTATTATTTACAACGCTGAAGCGATATATTTTTTTTTGCTTTTTGAACCATGGCACTTCCTAGTATTTGATGACGTATGATTTGATGTTTGCTTGACAAACAGGTATGGCGGGTCGCGTGTATTTCGCTTAAGCGACATATAATTCATATTAGTCGCGGCACGAAACTCTAGCGCTGACCGTTATTGCGCAGAAGTAAATATTAAGATGTGTTAGGGGGAATACATTCGCGTCTTTGTTACAATTACAATAAGCATTCATTAAAATTACAAAAAAGTTTACATACGTAAATCATTTTACAAAGACCGTTTACAATAGTTGTTGAAACAAAACAAAACTTTTTTAACAATCCAAACGCAGTTATTGTTTTGCAAAAGGTTGAGCGTATTGTCTATGGATTTTAAAACATGAATTTTTGCATCCATACCAAAGGTTTGTTGAAACTCAAACGTTTTGTCTGTGGTCAATGGCCACGATCCTTGTTATCGGAACGAGCGAGGCGGTAATAAAGCGATGCAATCTAATTAAATTCCTTTGGCCGCAAAAAGTTCGCTTAAGATTTGCCTTGTATATTTAATTAATGAAAATAGTAGCGTATACCCACCCACGCGTATCACTTTGTCTGCAGGGTTAAATTGGTTTCTCGTACAAAATTTCATCTTCCATTTAATCCCCTTTAAGATTTATTTTTACGACAAGAAGTAGCTTCTTGGCCGTCTCCAGGTTTCCATACCATGTATACCATGGCCATCTCCACTCTCCAAGGTCCCACGTTTACTAATATTCAGCATAATTGATTCAGTGGTTTAGGAGTAAAAGCGTACCTCGACGACGAAATCATCCGCGCCAACGTGCCACCGACTCCTCCAACACAGGCCACAAACACCAACACTACACAGCTGGAACACTTGCACACTAGCTTAGCATTAGGCAGACACCGCACACGTAGGATAAGAGTGCGAAGATCCGGTCTACACACGACACGCTATACCAGGTACAGATAAGTATCTGGCCGTTTTTCCCTAGACTAGAGCCGAGGTCCGAGTCTCAGAGCCATCAGAACTAGATTGAGCCTACCCCCTCAGGTTCGAGTGGTCTAGGGGCTCCATTTTTCTTTTGCACTGCTAATAACAATATTACTATTGACATCTATTGACAGTTCGCTCAGGGAGACACTTTCCAAAATTCTAAATTGTTCATTTTCTGATAACGCTTGGAAGCAGGCCTCTCTCCCTATTCGTCTCGGAGGACTTGGTACTCGCCATTCACATATTGCCCTTCCCGCTTTCCTGTCTTCTGCACATGGTACAGCCGAGCTTTTTAATAAAATACTATGTCTTTCTTTAGGCGTAGTGGAGCTGGCTCACCATGCAGAGGCCAGGAATGCTTGGTGTACGGCATGCCCGGGAGTAGATCCACCATCCTCGTTATTTTCACAGAGGCAATGGGATGTACCACTCTGTTTGCGTCTTGCTGCTTTCAGAGAAAGCTAAAAGATCAGTCTTCAGAGTGATCTTTTAGCTTCCTCTGAAAACGCAGCTGAGCGTGCGCGCCTCCTAGCGGTCTTTCAGGTAGAGTCTGGTTATTGGCTGCAAGCCCTTCCTTCAGCCAACAATTTCACAACTAGCAATTTCACTTAGACTCGGCGTCAAGACCAATCACCCCCATCGTTGTCGTTGTGGAAATCGCGTCGGTGAGTTGAGACACCATGGTCTCTCATGCCAAATGAGCGCTAGTCGAGTTTCCCACCACGCCTGCATCAATGACGTCATCCACAAAGCTCTTGTCGCAGTCAATGTGCCAGCGGTCCTAGAGCCTAGCGGCATTTTTTGAGACGATGACAAGAGACCTGACGGAATGACGCTCATTCCTTGGAAGCAGGGTCGTCCTTTTGTATGGGACGCAACTTGCGTGGATACGCTCGCTCCGGGCCATACAAGTAGTACCTCCCTGGCTGCAGGCGCGGCGGCGGCCTCTACCGAATGCTCCAAGCAGCGCAAATATTCAGCTCTCAATGAGAACTATATATTTGTGCCGTTTGGTGTTGAGACTATGGGACCATGGGGTCCAAGCGCTTATTCCTTCTTTAAGGAATTATCTAAGAGACTCACCGAGGCGACCGCTGATCAAAATGCTGGCAGCTACCTTGGTCAACGGATTAGCCTTGCTATCCAACGAGGAAATGCTGCCAGCCTATTGGGCACCATTCCTGACTGCGGTGCTGGGGATGATATATTTTTTATTTTGTAAATTATATAGTTGGTTATTTCTGATTTTTGAGTTTTAAGACAATAAGTAGTTTTAAGCTTTCGTAATGTTAAATATTTCTATGTAAATATAAATAAATTAAACACAAGCAAAATGAGCGTGAGATATTTGAAAACCTTCGGCGGTCAGAAATGACAAAATGAAATCTGAAGTGATAGCGATAGCCATTTAGGCGATTGGCGCCCTGTACCTGGTATAGCGTGTCGTGTGTAGACCATGTCTTTGCACTCTTATCCTACGGGTGCGGTGTATTGCTAATGCTAAGCTAGTGTGCAAGTGTTCTAGCTGTGTAGTGTTGGTGTTTGTGGCCTGTGTTGGAGGAGTCGGAGGCGCGTTGGTGCGGGTGATTTCGTCGTCGAGGTTCGCTTTTACTCCTAAACCACTGAATCAATTATGCTGAATATTAGTATACATGGGACCTTGGAGAGTGGAGACGGTCTAGTATACATGATATGGAAACCTGGAGACGGCCAAGGAGCTACTTCTTTGCTAGCTGTGTAAAAAGTATGTGTGTTAAAAACTTTTAATATATTTTAAGTTTAGAACGATATAAGTAGAGTTTACTTTACCAACTGAATACTCCAATTGGAGCGGGAATTTCACGTGTCCCAACCTCGCTTACCTATTCATTATCCCTCTATACTTTGACTTCCCTATACAAAGTTAGACTTAACCTGCAAACTCAGTCCACTTTCTTCTCTTTGCCACTTAATTATCCCCTCATTTCGCCCTTTGTGAGTGAGAGAATTAAATACTTCTTTTATTTTAATTAGCACATTTTTAATTAGAGAACAATTTGCGACAAAGGCCGGTAGCGTTTAATGTTCAAGGCAAAGTTACCAGTTGTGTGATACGAGTATATAATTTAACAGTAGGTAAATACTTACTTATTTTATATAATAACCTCTTTTATCCTACAAAGATGAATAAATTGGTTTCCATTCATTTTGCTCTTATTGTGTCTTTATTCAGTTCTTTTTTTTTATTTTATTTATTTGTAACGACCACAAAAAAGTTTACATTATCACTTAACCTAGGATAACTTTATACTAGGATAACTAACCTAGGATAACTAAATGTAAACCCAACAACAATAGTCTCATCTTCATTTAACAATTATTCAAAACGCAGGACTCGATACATAAGCGTTTAAACATTGTGTAATATGACTTAGCTGAAAAGAAAGAAAAAGTCAATAAAAAATTCTTTACATTTAAATATGTCTCCTTTCCAATGAGAATAATCTTATATATAAAATTCTCGTGTTACAATGTTAGTGACCATACTCCTCCGAAACGGCCTGACCGATTTTTGTGAAATTTTATATGCATATTCCGTGGGTCTGAGAATCGGCTACTATCTAGTGATAATGGTTGTCCACCTGTAACATAGTGTTCTGAAACCTACAATGCGCCTTCGCGTAAAAATTCAAACTATTGGGTATTGTAACGCATTGTTCTCATATGGGTTAGGAGGAATGTTATCTCAGGAAATTGATAGAACACTACGTTACACAGCCCTAAAATTTTTTTGGACATTTTTTTTTATAATGTGGTATTAAAAATACATACAACCCTAAATCTCTTCTACCACCTGCCCCTATTTTTATGGCGGTACGAAGTTCGCTGGGTCAGCTAGTTATATATAAAAATCAGGTTTAACCACTTTTTTTTTTTTTTAACACACACACACCAATTAGCCTAGCCCCAAAGTAAGCACTATAAGGCTTGTGTTATGGGATACTAGGGTAACGGATAGAATACATATATTGTACATATATAAGTATATTTATATAGAAATACATATTAAACATCCATGACTGGAGTACAAATGCACGTATTCATCACACAAACATCTGCCCCCACCGGGATTCGAACCCGGGACCTCTCGAGTCGGCGACACCATTAAATCCGGCGTACAAACCACTCGGCCACGGAGGTCGACAACCACTTGAGTCTAAGGATAATGTAATTACGATTATCTGTATACATATATTTATTTTATAAACAATCTAATAAAATGTTAAGGATTAATATGTATTTATATGTATGTAGATAGATATTTATGTGTCTCTGTGAGAAAATATTTATAATTATTAAAAAAAAAACTATTTAGTTTAAATATCTTGCGAGTGTGATAAAAGTTGCACCAAGGGCGTAGCCAGGATTTAGTTTAGGGGGGGGCAGGCAAGTGAAACTAATATGTTCGCTACAAAAATTAAATTTTCTTGTACTATCTTTCGCTGGACACTTAACATACACAGGCCATTTATGTGTCCTATGTATGTTAAGAGATCAAGATCGAGCATCGTCGACCTCAACCACGTTTTGACTACACCGCAGTGTAGAGAAGTACCTCGTGGTGCAAGACAGTGAGAAAAGAAATTAGTATAGGTTTTCTGGTTGGCGGAAAGAATGTTTCCGCCTTCTCTAACAACTCCGCAAAGTTCAGCTCTCTTAGGTGTTCTCTTGGCATATCTTTCCATCGTTTATATCTCAGTTCGGCGTTATTATCAAAGGATTCTAACCCATAGTAACTTTGTGTTTTCTGTTTGAATTCAGCCAATGAAATTTTCAATATCGCATCAGGATGCAACATCATCAATTCGAAGGCAGGCATATGCCTACTGGAACATCGTTTCTTTGATTAACATTTGTTTATCAAAGAAACGATGTTCCAGTGCGGATATAAGGGAATCCAAATACGGGATGAAGATCGATCGCTCCCAAAAATCGCATGGAGTCTCAGCAGGATGATTGGACTGGTGTCGTTGGCGAAATGTAATGCGCGGGATATGTTAATCGGTTCCAATGACAGCTGCAGTTTCCGTAGAAGTGTCGAAGACATATTGGAATTCCTGGTCCGCGTTACTGAGATGCTTCTTTCATATATACATATCTATTGTCTTTGATTATAGGGCATTGGCAACAAGTTCCAATATTCCTGAGTATTTTCCTATCAAACCAGCAGATACTCGTATAATAAATTGTTACTTGGTAGCAACACAATATAAGTGGTAAGCGTTTTTTCTCGCTGCAGCATTACCTTCTCTAGAAATTGCCAAAAGCCCATTGAGAATGCCCTCAAAATGATCGTGAAAAATATCAATACTTATGTTTTTTTGTGACCAGCGTGTCTCACAAAGAGCTGGAATATTTGGCATGTACTTTCTCCGTAGAGAAGATTCTCGACAAAGTTGATGACATCTTTTATTGCGCTAATCGTGTCTCTTATTTCTGGAACATTATTAAAATCATTAACCGCCAAGTTTATTTTGTAACTTGTTCAAAGAAAATACAATGCTTATTTACCCAAAAAGGATTAACCACAAATAAAAAACAAATTAACTTAATAAAGGAAGGCTCAACTGTTAACTCGAAAAGCAAGCCTTTTTCAATCCTAGATACTGAACCTGACTAGACTATTTTAAAAGATACGTATGAAAATCACTACAATGTACCAGATGATGTTGGTGTTTCGTCACCCAGGCCGGACGTATTCCCCTTTTTTAGGCATATCAAACATAGTATACAAGTAAAGTACTAATAGAGCTATTGTTAAGAATTTCGTCTCATATACAATTAATGAGAATAGATGTCATTTTATGATCTTTTTAGGACAACTAATGAAACTTCATTAAAGTTTATGCCCGGTTTATAAGAAATAATGAGAATGAATTTTATTTTATTGGGAAATCTGACAACTTATAAAACAAAATGATAAATATGAAGTGATTTAACTAGAACAATCCAAGCCATTTTAATGATTTCACCAATCGCATATAAAAGCATTAGGTAGCTAGCTTGTGCTAGCTAGTAAAAAACTAATTTTCGAATAACTTATTTTTATGATGCTTCTATACCTGTGTTCTAAACGGGCCATAGTTGCCCGGCAATTTGTGGCTACGCTACGACACATGGCCCGGCAAAATTATATTTTTAAGAATACCTTAATACTTGTTAGTTGTACACACAGTAACATTATACAGACTGCATACTTTAAAAAAATCCTTATATCCATCATTTTACGTCCAAGAAATGCTTAACGTAGGTACGTACGAAATCACTTCACTGTTTACGAGTCATGAGAGACTAATGAGAGTGATGTGCGATTCTTAATTTTTTTTAAATTTTATAGTTAGTTTTTGGATTATTTATTATTTAATTTTTGGTTCTGAAGCTCCTCGATCTAGGGGGGGGGCAGCTGCCCCCCCCTGCCCGTACCTGGCTACGCCCATGAGTTGCACTATTTGTTTCTTAAAAGAACCAGAACTGCAATTAAAAATGTCAATGAGTGGAATTAATAATAATAATAATGTATTTGTTTCTTAGGTTTTCGCGCACATCACTCATTAAATAAAACTAGTTTTTACGGGTTCAGATACTATTAGTTCTTTTTGTTTGCATAATTTAACATAAGAAGGAGATAGAAAGCCTCTCTTGAGTTTGTTTCGCCGGTTCTTCTCGGAAAGGTCTCCCAATTTTGGAACCGGTGGTAGTTTACGGTAGTTAGGGTCAAATAAATAAACTCAAAATTACAAAAAAGAATTTAAATAAAATACTTTATTAAGTAAATTAAATAATAAATTCATACATAGACAATAAAACTTTAAAAATCGAACAATGAAATAACCGAACGCTCAATAAAAGTCTTTCGAAGGTAGCTCGACAAATTAAGTAAAAGTTTAATTCTGACGACGTAGCCTGTAAAGGCTACGAAACGTCAATAAATAAATAAAGTTTCGTGCATTAACCCGTAAAAACTAGTTTTATTTAATAATCTACTAGCAAACCCCGCGAACTCCGTTTCGCCACCAGATGGCTTCGTTTTATGTAACATTTCGTTTGGTGATTAAAAGAAGTTTTTTTTAAGTTTTTCCTGAATTTTCTTTGCTATAAACCTCACGGAGCCCGAGACCTTTCCAACGAATGCAAAACCGTGGAAATCGGTTCGTGCGTTCTGGAGTTATAGCGTCAGGAAGGAAAACCCGACTTATTTTTATATAGTAGATTTATATCTCTCAAGAATGGTTACAAAGTCTTATATAATAAAGTACAAAGTATAATTAGCAAATAATTTCACTTTTCCCGAGACTGGTGTCTGCACTAGGTTGTGAAACCTGTCTTACAGATCACCAGGCTCCCACATTTAGTTTTTTTTTTATATGTGTCCAACATACGGTACAGAGGAGATAGAATGCCAGCTTTCGTCCGCGTCCTAGGCGTAGCAAGTATTGCTGCCTATTTCAATCTGGGTTTTTGTTTTAATATTTATTTTGAAGTGAAATTTCGTTTCGGACGAGGTTTAAATGGTAAAAACTCTAGGGAAAAAATGAAACGGAAATGCGTTACGAGCGACACAGGGCTATATATTATACATAGGGTTTCCACAACGATATTAAAATTAAATACACTAGATACACCACGAGCGCTCAAAATGTGTCCCAATCAAGAAGTGCTTGAACTCCAATCAAGCACTTCTTGGTTCACAGTCACGCGCGGACCGTTACAAAGTCAAGATTTATTTATTAATTTATTGCAAGTCACATAACATTCATGGTGGTACATTAATTTATGTAAAGTAAATATGTGACGCCCTGCAAGGGCATAGCAAATATCAACCCAGAGGGCTTGTTAAATAATTATATTATAATACTTAGTTCACATTTCATTTTTACACAACAATTATATTTTATAAAATAGATTTAACAATTTCAATAAACAACAATAATAATAATTTAATTTTTACACAACAAACAATTCAATTTTATAAACTAGATTTAACAATGTCAATAAGCAATAATAATAATAATGAAAATGTCAACTTTAAAAATTAATTACATTTGTCGTCAAAAAATTATTTTAAATTATAAAAATATTTTTGGATAAATATTATTTTAATTGATTGTTGAATTTGTTTGATATTTCTACGTTCTTTAAATAATTAGGTACATTATTATAGATTTTTATTGTCATAGCATTGTCAATGCCACAGAGCTCCGTGAAAAAATGCGAAAATAATACTTAGAGTACGAAAAGTGTCGTTTTTTCGACAGGTATCTAATCAATGTTTGTTAATTTAATCCATTTGAAGTAAATTTTAATCTAATACTTACTATAAACTGATTCAATATAAAATAATTGTTATATTCAAATGGATGGTCGGTTATACGTCACCGGCCACGAACCGCGTCGAAATTTATTCAAAATTCAGAATTTCAATGCGGTCCGTTAGGGCCGCGGTAGCATAATTGGTCAGTGCATTCGCCCGGATTGCGAAGGGTGCGGGTTCCAGTCCCGTCTGCTGCCTGGTCCGCGTGGAATTTTTGAAGTTATACTTCTTTAGGCGCGTTATGAAAAAATGATGAGAGTGAAATTTTAAGATGCGCGCGCATCAATGTAACACAAAAAATTAACAGCATGAAGTTACAAAGTGAAGTTACCAACTTCATGCTGTTACTTTTGTGTTTACCGCACAATAAGAAAATCTACCAACAAGATAGAAATAGAATCTCTATTTTGTGGGTGCTAACGACTGCATTGTGAAGGCCTATCAAAAGTATTTATTAATCTGGAACAACGGAACCAAAGCGCGATTCAGGAGACTACAGCGCCATCTCTTGACCATTGGTGTAGTAGAACCAAAAACCACATCTTTATTTTTTGTAATAAAGTAACAAAAAGTATTTATTAATCTGGAACAACGGAACCAAAGCGCGATTCAGGAGACTACAGCGCCATCTCTTGACCATTGGTGTAGTAGAACCAAAAACCACATATTTATTTTTTGTAATAAAGTAACAGTTATAGGTATTCATATTCATAATATTTATCCACATGTTTCTAGTTTGTATATTCGGAATACGTGTTTGAGTTTCATACAAGTGCAAATCACATATGTTCTAATAAATTATATTCAGTAGCGATTTTAATTGAATATTTTGATTTTATTTATTTATTTTTTCAAATTAAAACTGAACTTTATTGACTGTGTCCTTTTCCAGACTTTTTATTAATTTATTGTAATTAATTATTTGCATGCAATTAAAAACTAATTTTAAACGATGCCAAAGAAGGATAACTTCTCACGCGCCTACATAAGTACACGCACCCATTTTTTTCTACTTATATTTTCTTTAGAATAAAGTTTTGTTTACGTGTTTTGTTGAATGTTTTCATAAAACTTTTGCTGGAGACTCGGCTTTACACAGACACACCATAGCTAGCCGTGTTCAGTATTGATATTTCATTTCACGAGCAATTAGGCAAGCAGTCGGCTGGAATGCGTGTAACATACGCTCAAAATATAACACCATTGTCATATAAAAATATAGTTAAAGGAGTTTTATCTGTAATCTATATTCATCTATTCGTTGGCAAGCATAGCTTTGAAGTCGCTTGACAGCTTCAAAACCGGACAAGTGAAGGCTTTACGTGCCTTTTGAAGTATGGAACTCGAGATAACATAATACATTTTAATAATGAGTGATCTGTTTTAAAACACGTTATTATGAGTTGTTAAAAAACAATGTGCATATTTTTTGTCATATATATTTGTCATAATATATTAAATTGAATTCTAATTTAATTTAAAGATAAATAAAAATTTTCAATAAGATAAAACACAATGATCGTTTCAAAATATGTTAAACTAGTGGCCCGCCCTCACTTCGCTTCGGTGTAGAGCTGTAGTTTAGATTATATTTTTGTTCTCAGGTTTCTATTAAACACAATGACTTTCTTTATATACCTAATTACTAAAGACACGCGCCGCCGCGCCGGCCCCCCGGCCAGTACTGCCCGGACTGGTATGTTCCTGCATTTTAAATCTGTAATATCTTCGAAAATATTCATTTAAATTACATGCTGTAGAGGGTTATATTGATCTATATTACACGCACAATGTATTTAAGGTACTTAATTGGATAAGGATTATTGCTGTATTGCTTAAAATCGCTTGTTCGTAAATAAGCCATTATTTTCTCGTAATAAGTAATTAAAAAATGGTTATTGTGGGTTATACCAAAGAGATAGGCATATACCATCGCGGACTTTTTTGTAGACCTTTTTAAGGTGTACAATACTGTCGTACATTATTTTGATCTATCTCGTTGGGTTCAGTCAGCGTTTGCAATGTAAGGGCAAAAAAATGTGTTTATTTACGACCTTATATTAAAAACCTCTAAAATTATCAGTGTTTCTCTACTATATTATGCATGTATTATACATATAAAACTTCCTCTTGAATCACTCTATCTATTAAAAAAAACCGCATCAAAATCCGTTGCGTAGTTTCAAAGATTTAAGCATACAAGGGACATAGGGACAGAGAAAGCGACTTTGTTTTATACTATGTAGTGATAGTCTCATATTATAGAATTGGAGCATTACAAATGGAATAAAATATAATCTAATAGAAACAATTAAAAGAAACCTATATCATACAAATTGTGCTCTTTTACGCCACTTACACAGTTTGTGTTTTAAAAAAAATATATTTAGGATTTCTATATCCCCAGGAATTTTATTACAAATTCTGATTCACATGCAAAGACAACATTTTGCATACATAACAGACCTTGGAGAGCACTAAATTTCAACCTGTGTGGATCGCTTAATCTAAAGTTGATACTATTTTTAAAATAATTCCTTATTTTTATCATTTTGGTCACCCATCCGATGACCGGCCATTGCAAAAGTTGCTTAACCACCACGATCGCTACCGAAAATGTCGTTATTGAGTTATTGTTCTTGTATTTAAGTACTTAATAATAAATTATGTGGAGGACAGCGTGTTATGCCCGAATTAACTAATTATTTAATAAGTTACGTATAAGTTAAGAAGCCAAGTAAGTACAACTTATGTAAAGTATCTTCATTGATAATCTAATAAAGAGCTTCATTGGATCAAATTCTAAGTAATTTGTTAATAAATTGATTTATAATGGCATTGTTTTGCGAGTATCATGAAATGGATTTTCATTAGGTATTAATTATACGTTCGTCGCACATTAATTCATCAATATTGCTCATTACTCGTAGAAGAATACCTTAGTCTGATATAAAATAATAACAATTGCTTTATAAAGGGAATCAGAAATAAATTAAAAAAAAAAAGTTTATTCAGTCTAGGCTGTTACAAGCACTTGTGAATGTCGAAAAGCTACGCCATCGGTTCGCAAATCTACGGCGGGAGACCTTGTACTGAGAAGAACCGGCAAGAAACACAGCAAGGGCTGTTTTTTTCTCCCTGTATTATATACAGAGTCGTCAAATTGAAAAATGACTTCAATATGAGGTAACTCACGAAGTCACTTTCCATTACAAATGTAAATAATATAACAATTATGACTATAAAATAAATAAAAAAAAAACAGATTTAAAAAAAGTTTAGGAATGCCGTGTTCTACTGTTTAAGCATAAAAACAAATGTACGAGTAAAGTTAAATACAACGATTATAGTCTGACCATTCTATTTTTTTTGTTAAATTCTCCCTTTTCAGGGAAGGCAAGGGGAACAATGCCCATACAGCCTAATCTTAAGTTAAATTATTCTGTTTTTCTATTACATTAGAATGTCGGTGTGACGCATTCTAATGTTTCTTGAAGTGTTTGGCACGAAATGTATCGAGCTGGCTTTTTCGATAAGCTTCTGTGAGGTAGTCAATACTACAATAAAATTCTCACGTCCACTTGGCCGGAATAGCGTATATTTGGACGATTCTACTAATTCTTCAGTTACGCAGACAGTTGTAACACAAAATCACACCAATTTCATTTCACAATATCCACTATGAACGAATTTAAGAATAATCAAAATAAGACGCCAACCACACTCGATAAAATCCTGCCAAAAACTCCTGTCCATTCTATTATTATCTTTTTGACAGATCGATCGAAGTAATAATAGAGACACCCTATCACATAACTCGTTCGATTTAAAGCTATAATCGATTTTATGCTAGAACATTGTTTAATCGATTAGAAGTATCGAAATTATTTTATTTTAAAAAAATACTGGTGCTTAATAAATTATTACAAAATCTAATTAGATTTATTATTTTACCTAGTTTGTATGAAGAATCTGATACGTCTGAATAAATTAAAAATAAACTAAGAAGACATTTATAAAATGAACTTTATATAATGATAATTTATTTTAGTTACTTGGTCTCTGTCTTACAATTTAGTTGTACTCAATTATTTCTACCTATTACTTGTAATCTGTGGCACAATCTTAGTAATCATTATGTGTGGCACATCACTAAGTGGGCGGTACCCGTCCATGAAGTACAATATTATTTGTATGACATTTTAACGTAAACAATACAAAATTACATGGGCGTCAATCTGTCAAAAAGATAATAATAGAATGGACAGACTATAATAGTACCCAATGTAGCAAGAGCAGACAGACAGACCGCAATAAATAGTGTGAGTCTGTTCGCGACTGAATGGTTACGATCGTCTATCAAGCTAAAACAATGTTTGAAATACAGCTTCACGAGTATAACACACATATGTTTAATACCTCTAGAGGCACTCACTAATTTTCGACAGGTCCTCTTAGGATCTCGCCGTCCCCAAAACCTGGTGACACTGTTAGAGTCTATGCGGAAAGAGAATGGGATTTAGATTGGAGGGCGCTGTAGTGCTTTTCTACCGTATTTGTAAGGTTTGACCCCTTTTAGACATGATTAAATACAAAAAACCGCAAGAAATCACAACAACAAACAAATCCGTATCAATAAAAAACTTTGACGTTTTACAGATTGCTGGGTTTGATTGCCAAATAAAAATCTTGATGTTAGTTCCTTTTTTCGCCACGCCCATTCTCTTTCCGCACAGACTCTAAGGTCATATGAGACCCACAGGATACACACTCAAGAAAAAACTTGAAACGGACATACTTTCCTGATATTGAAGTTTTTTGATAACGACGGGCAACTAAGGAACCCTTTTCTGAGCGTGGCACCACGACACGCACTTGGCCGATTTTAATTCTTATTTTTGAGGTGTTATATATTTGTCGTTATATGGCCGTGGGGTGCCGGCATAGAATATTGCACCTCCCCATCTCTTCCCCTGGGTGTCGTAAAAGGCGACTAAGGGATCACCAGGGGAACGGGCAGCAGCGTTCTCCTGAGTAACATTACATCTACTGCGATCGCCAACCCGCCTGCCAAGCGTGGCGATTATGGCAATAACACCCCAAATGAACAAAGGCATTAACACAACGTCCCCGAGTCACGGCGACCCCGCTATGCCGGCTCACGGTGGCGGGCCTGGTAACGGCGGGGTACGGGGTGCTAAGAATCTCCGGTCTAGATCCGGCCACCAAATAAAACAGACTCTGACCCTGGTAACACACAACATTCACACGCTTAGGACTGACGAGAGGATTGCCGAGCTGGAAGAAGAGTTGAGCAAGATTCGATGGGACATTGTAGGGTTGTCAGAAGTCCGAAGACAAGGGGAGGACACGATAACCCTCCGGTCTGGAAACTTGCTCTACCACCGGGAAGGCGACGATTTGTCGCAGGGCGATGTCGGGTTTGTCGTTCGTAAGTCTCTCGTAGCCAACGTGGAGAGGATTGAGAGTGTGTCGAGTCGGGTAGCGTACCTGATACTCAGAATAACCAAACGGTATTCGCTGAAGGTTATCCAGGTCTACGCGCCGACCTCGACGCACCCCGACGATGTGGTGGAGGCTCTCTACGAGGATATCTCGAAAGCCATCCGCTCATTCAAAACTCACTTCACTGTGGTTATGGGAGACTTTAACGCGAAACTAGGCAAAAGGAAAAGCGGTGAGTTGAGAGTAGGGCAATTCGGATTCGGGCGGAGAAACCAGAGAGGGCAGAAGTTGGCTGATTTTTTGGAGAAGGAAAATCTCTACATGATGAATTCCTTCTTCAAAAAGTCGCAACAACGGAAATGGACCTGGATAAGCCCTAATGGTTCGACACGGAACGAGATAGACTTTATCTTGTTAGACAAACGGCAAATATTCAATGATGTCTCAGTGATCAACAGGGTGAAAACCGGGAGCGATCACCGAATGTTACGAGGCACATTGAATATTCGTGTCAAAGCCGAGCGGTCCCGACTGATGAAGTCTACTCTATGTCCCACACCTGCCGAGTACGAAAACCCCGAGAGCTTTCGGCTCGAACTTCAAAATCGCTTCCAATGCCTAGACGAGTGCGAAACGGCGAACGATATGAGCAACAAGTTTGTGGAAACTGTACACACAGTTGGGTCGAAATTTTTCAGGACCCGCCGTGCTCCTAGAACCGGAAAACTCTCTGACCGCACTCTTGAGCTCATGGAACGGAGAAGGGAAATGACGGTGCAGTCTCCAGCCTCCTGGTCTAAGATGAGGCAGCTAAATAGACAGATCTCGAAGTCTGTGCGACGCGATATTCGCCTCTACAATACCAAGCGTATTAAAGAGGCGATAGAGCGGAACCAAGGCTCCAAAGTGTTCGCAAAAGATCTGTCTGTTGGGCAGAGTCAGTTAACCAGACTGAAGACCGACAACGGGACTGTCATTACTTCCAAAGATGAGATCTTGAGTGAAGTCGAGCTGTTCTATGGACAAGTGTACAAAACATCCCAAACTCCTGTTGTCGGCTTGGTCCAAGATCCACGATCCAAGCTAACCCGACACTATACCGAGGACATCCCGTATGTCAGCCTGTACGAGATCAGAATGGCTCTCAAGCAGCTTAAAAACAGTAAAGCACCGGGCGATGACGGAATCACTACGGAGCTTCTGAAGGCGGGCGGCAAGCCGGTCCTCGTGGCCCTTCAGAAGCTATTCGACTCTGTCATCCTCGGGGGCATTGTTCTAGAGGCGTGGACCAGGAGCGTGGTGGTGTTGTTTTTCAAGAAAGGCGATAAAACCCGCTTGAAGAACTATCGACCTATCTCGCTCTTGAGTCACGTCTAAGAGAGTAATTACAAATCGACTTTCGCGCAGGTTCGACGACTTCCAGCCTCCCGAACAAGCCGGTTTTCGAAAGGGCTTTAGTACCATGGACCACATACATACGCTGCGTCAGATCATACAGAAGACCGAGGAGTATAATCGGCCTCTGTGTCTAGCGTATGTGGACTATGAGAAGGCCTTCGATTCGGTCGAGACTTGGGCGGTGCTGCAGTCCCTCCAGCGGTGCCAAATTGACTATCGATATATCGAAGTGTTGAAGTGTTTGTATAGAAACGCCACTATGTCAGTCCGAATCCAGGAGAGAAGTACGAAACCGATTCCATTGCAGAAGGGTGTCAGACAGGGGGACGTGATTTCCCCGTAACTGTTCACCGCTGCATTGGAAGACGTCTTCAAGCTTCTGGATTGGACCGGACTCGGCATCAACATCAACGGCGAATACATCTCTCGCCTTCGATTTGCAGACGACATCGTGGTTATGGCAGAATCCCTGAAGGACCTTGGCACAATGCTCAATGACCTCAGCAGAGTTTCCCAACGAGTTGGTTTAAGGATGAACATGGATAAAACGAAGGTCATGTTCAATGTCCATGTCACTTCAGCACCAGTATCTGTTGGGAATGCGATTCTCGAAGTTGTCGATCATTATGTCTACCTAGGGCAAACAGTCCAGTTGGGCAAATCCAACTTCGAGAAAGAGGTCAACCGACGAATCCAACTCGGATGGGCAGCGTTCGGAAAGCTTAGGCACATCCTCATGGCCAAAATTCCCCAGTGCCTGAAAAGAAGGGTCTATGACCAGTGTGTGTTACCAGTGATGACTTATGGGACAGAGACGTGGTCTCTGAATGTCGGCTTCATAACAAAACTCAGAGTCGCGCAGCGTGCTATGGAGAGGGCTATGCTCGGTGTTTCCCTACGTGATAAGATCCGAAATACGGAGATCCGTAGAAGGACCGGTGTGTACGACATAGCCCGAAGAGTCAGCACACTGAAATGGCAATGGGCAGGCCACATCGAGGATCTGACAACCGTTGGGTAAGAAAGGTCCTCGAGTGGCGACCACGTATCGGACGACGCAGCGTGGGGCGGCCCCCAACAAGGTGGACTGACGACATCGTCAAATGTGCTGGTAGCCGCTGGATGCGGATAGCGCAGGACCGCGCATTGTGGCGTTCTATGTGGGAGGCCTATGTCCAGCAGTGGACGGAGAAAGGCTGATGGATGGATGGATATATCTGTCAGGTAATAAGGTGCCAGGGCTCCACAGGGTATGCTGAGCCCGTGATGCTTGTAGTTCTGTCCTGCAAAGAGGGGGGCTGCGGAGGGAGCTACACGGGCACGTCCAAGTAGCCCTCCGCAGCGGACGGGGGGCGGTACGGTGGGCACTAGGCCGCGTACTCAGCCCCCACGCGCGGGCCATCTTGCACACGTCTGCGGGGTCCCCGCGATACCCCGGGAGACCCCTGCTGTGGAGCCCTGGTGTTGAGATATGGTTCATGGCACAGTGCATACTACATCTTAAATTCTCTACTCTTTTAATGTCTATAAGGCTTCGTTTAAAATATTTGATGTACGTCATGGAATATAATAAAAAAGACACTTACATGTCAATGTTGGTCAAAATAAGGTGATTTTTATTTTTAACTCCGAATATCTGGCGGCGTTGTTTAATATTTCGGAAATTAATCGCCTAATAAAAGAGCGCAGCGTCCTACGACGCTCATTTACCGTATATTGCAAAGAGTTAGAAGGTTGTTTCGTCCCTGCCGTACCACCGTCCGAATTTTTAATGGCGGCCTTCACAAAAGTGAGTTTAGTGGTAGAAAAGCTGACCAAATTAAATACAGCAATTGTGGACGAAATGCTGGATAAAAATTGCGAAGAGTCTGCCTTAGATGAAGAATATTCGAATATCGACATCTATGCTGAAAAATGGTATATGATCGAAGCTCGATATGATAATATCATGAAGGACTACTTCGTTTGAGGTAAGAGCAGCCGTAAAGCGCCCGTAAGAGTTACGGGGTCCTCAGTGGGTAGCCACTGCTGGGGCTTGTAAGGCTTGCGGGAGCCAGGTGTGAGGTCCGTTCGGCGGTGTGCCTCTTAAAGGCGCCGTCGTGCGTAAACAGTATTTTTTGCCTGTGTATAAAAAAGGGCTCCCCAGGTTATGGGTTGAGTCAGAGGAGCAAGTGATACCAAAAATATCATTCGCGCCTCTGACCCTATCCCCTATTCCTCGGAGCCCTGGAATCTGACTCACCGACAGAAACACAACACCCAAAAATACCAATTAAAAAAAAGAATTAATTATCTACTTATTAAGGTTCAAGACTTTTCATGAGCTGATACTGCCGCCGTTGCAACTTAAAATGAAGAGCCGAGGATTAAACGGGCTATTCGATCAATGGAGGAGCTCGATGGTGCAAGTGGTTAGCGCGTTCGGGTACGATCGTTGAAATTAACCAACTTTCGCAGTGGTCGGTCATAGGATGGGTGGCCAAAAATTACTATCTCATGCTCCTCCGTGCTTCGGAAGGCACGTTCAGCCGTTGGTTCCGGCTGAATCTGCAGTCGTTAGCACCCACCAATCCGCATTGGGCCCGCGTGGTAGATCATGGCCCAATCTCCATATTCCATCCATAGGGAAGGCCTGTGCCCCAGCAGTGGGGACATTAATAGGCAGATGATTCGATCAATTACTCAATCAAAATGAAAAGCCATCGACAATAATCAAGCTGAACAAGAAAAACGAAAAATGTGTCGACTTTAATAACGATTTCAGACTCCTAAATTTTAAAGATATAACTAGCTAGGTTAAAAAATTTGCCCCGATACGCAGTATCAAAAGTTTGTCTCACCTTGACAAGTCCTCCGCCGTGCTCTAAGTGGTTAACACTTAATTTTTGCCCGAAGGCCGAACGCTTCACGCCTCAAATCGAATCATCCGACTATGGCGCCGTCTGCTCCGTCCTAATGACGTTATGTGGTCCATAAAAGTCGCTGAAGAAAAGGAAGGCCGTAAAAAATAAAACCGCCATTTTGAAAAGTCTGACGTAACCATAGATTTATAGTCAGTCTCCAGTAAAAGATTAGGAAATTTGGTTCCGTTTCTTTGATTCTATTTCCGTTTCAATAATCTTAATTGTATTAATACCTATTAGCTGACTCAGCGAATTTCGTTCTGAATGCTAAAAATTTACCCTTAATATACAATACAATATAAAACACTTTATTGTACACCACAGATAATTAAAACATTTAGTACATAACTATTTAAAACTAGTGTAACAACGGGCGGTCTTATCGCTGAGAGCGATCTCTTCCAGACAACCTTTGGATTTGGAGAGGACTAGAAGGAATTGGGAGAGACGGCGGCGTAAACCACTTGAGTGATATAGGTAATAATATATACATTCATATACATACATAAATATAAATATATATTAAATAAATACATACATACATATAAATAAACAAATCTAGTTCAGTTGGTAGTAGTCACAAATAAGATTAAAACCAAAAGTTCTATAAGGACAGATAATGGGACTTTACAAGGTAATGTTTTAATTTTATTTTTAAGCATTTAATTGCTAGATGTTTAAATCTAAAGAAAAGTTTTACTAGAAAAAAAATCCACGCGGACCAGGCAGCGGACGGGACTCGAACCCGCACCCTTCGCAATCCGGGCGAATGCACTGACCATTTATGCTACCACGGCCCTGATGGCCGCGTCGAAATTTTCCTAGCCTTAAGCTGCAAGGCAGCGCCATCTCTTCGCATTATAGGTAACCCACAATGTCAAATGAATACTTTTACAAGTATTAAACATTTGAAAGAAGAAATAGCAATTTTAGTTATATTTTTTTTTATAATCAAATGTATTTGAATATTTATCTTTTTATTTGAGTTCAAATTACGTTTACGTGACAATAGATAGGTACCTAGTAAAACGGCCCTGATGGCCGTGGTAGCATAATTGGTCAGTGCATTCGCCCGGATTGCGAAGGGTGCGGGTTCGAGTCCCGTCCGCTGCCTGGTCCGCGTGGATTTTTTTCAATTAAAACTTTTCTTTAGATTTAAATTAAATACTTAAAAATAAAATAAAAACATAACTATAATTGCTATTTCTTCTTTCAAATGTTTAATACTTGTAAAAGTATTCATTTGACATTGTGGGTTACCTACAATGCGAAGAGATGGCGCTACCTTACAAGGTTATTGAAAGCGTGAATAGATTCTGCACGTCGTATGGTAACAGGGAGAGAATTCCACAGATGTACGGCTCGTACTGCAAGCGAACGGCTATAAATGTTGTAGCGTGTACAGGAGTCATGAGAGTAAGATTTTCTGATGACCTAAGGGATTAATATAGTGTATTTTGAACTTTTTATTAACACGTAATAAAAACTAATTTTCTAAATGATATTTATATTTTTTATTATTTTAAAGCATGTACCTGCTTGATGTTTAAATCTAAAGAAAATATAACTAGAAAAAAATCCACGCGGACCAGGCAGCAGACGGGACTCGAACCCGCACCCTTCGCAATCCGGGCGAATGCACCCACCAATTAGGGCTGCGGTAGCATGATTGGTCAATGCATTCGCCCGGATTGCGAAGGGTGCGG
Organism: Chilo suppressalis; assembly: GCA_902850365.2. Taxonomy (NCBI): domain Eukaryota; kingdom Metazoa; phylum Arthropoda; class Insecta; order Lepidoptera; family Crambidae; genus Chilo; species Chilo suppressalis. Next base: position 19,948,320 of record OU963914.1, on the reverse strand, counting down.
GTTCGAGTCCCGTCTGCTGCCTGGTCCGCGTGGATTTTTTTCTAGTAAGCATTTTCGTTTCATTGTCTCCATAAGATTTCTCCATTTGCACCCCGTCCTGAAAGAAGTTTCAGTTCAAAAACTTAGCAATTAACTTTGTTCTATAAGAACCTCAGCTTTTACCAAAGTAAAGCCACGAAAATGAGCTGTTCCTAAATAGAATACTGTTATGTTTGGCTACAGTCCGTAATGTTGAAGGTTTCCCACAAAGTTATCCTGATTCGAGCAGAAAACCTCCATTAAAAGGTATAAATGGAATCCAATCGTTCTGAATGAGTCGAGCGTCACAACGAATTGATTTGGGACCCTCAAAAGGGGGATTACGACGTTGTGCGGAACCGTTCCGTTGACAAACCATTCTGTTTTTCTTAATTCACTCGTGTTTCCCGGTAAATTAAAGATCCGTTGTAGAGAGAGATAAATGCTACGTGACTTGTCCTATTTATTTTGGATTTGAATAAAATTTTTAATACCTTAATTTGGGAAGATTTAATAATACGTAATTCTAAAAAAATGTTAGGTACACTTAATCCGGCACGACTTGGTAAGTTTCGGTATACATATAAAACAAACAAAATTTTGTATTTAGAACAAAGAAAATACAAGGTTTTAGGGTTATTATTAATTGTATTGTTGTATCATATTTGGTATTATGCATGTGACGTCGCTCGCCATATTTGTCGCGGCATATATTAAGAATAGATGTTTATTTTCAATTTTATTTCATTGTGTAACGGAAAATAGACATAGACACTGTCCAGAAATCGTATTGGTAATATAATGACATGGAATATGATAGATCGTAACAAAAATGGCTTGTTTGTGGTTTTATTACCTTTTTTCATTGCAGTGCTAAAAATGTTTTATAGGATACAGATACAAAATTATAATGATTCAAAGGTCCTGGGTAGTTTAAACTTCTTGCATTGTATAGTCTTACTTGTTAAACTGTCTGTCCACATTGAGCCAAAATTCCATACAAAGTGGGCATTGCTCTTCGTCGAAATTTTATAACCGATTTCTGGTAAGAATGAGAGTTCAAAATTGACTGCAGAATTTGTGTATTACTTTACCTTACTCGAATTGCCACGCTATTTAATTTTCTTAAATATACCTATATCATTCATCTTTGGTTTTATTAATATAGGAAATGTATAAACACATTTTGGCATTAAAACATAATCATCTTCTTCTTTGTTGGCGTGTATTGCGTAGTAATATCCAACGACAAAAAGGCCCTTTCAAAGGCCACAAATTGATATGCATGCATCGTACTTCTATATTAGTATTTGTAAGCTCATCTCCGACTAATAGTTGAGTGGCGATAGCATCTGCCTCTTCGGTCGCCAACTCTGACTTTCGCGAGGGTGTGTTATATGTATAAACACATATTTACATTTATAGCGCGATTCAAATAAGAATAGGAAAGCCAATGACCTCCATCTGTCAAATGTTGCTTAAAAATTACGATTTGCTATAAATATAAAAATAAAAATATGATATTAAAAATAATTAATATTATAATAAAAATTTAAAAAAATCAATTACCTAATGGGTATTTTTTGAGGGATAAAGAATATTATATTTATAATAATTTAAATGATGTGACTTATAATCCAAATTTTTTGAATAAAAAATACTATATTAAATAGGTATACACTAAAATTTGTATGCAAAATAAATATTTAATAAATTAATGTAACCATATTTTTTACACAAAATTTAACAGTTTTTTATAAAAAAAAACAAAAATGTAGTTACGCGTATCCTAAATCAGAGGCCCAAGCAGAAGCACGCATTTTGACAGCTCCGTAAATGTATCGCATCGTCACAATTTCTATGAAAACTAAACAGCGCTCCTACCGGACGCGAGAAGAAACTGATTCTTTCCATACAAAATTTGATAAACGATGATGTTTAAGTTCGTGCTTGGGCACCATAACTTGAATAAGTAAGAAATTAAAGGTATAGGGACTAGGGTAGACTTGCAACGAATAGTATATTCGGCAGTATACCGAATATTCGGCGAGGCCCCTGACCGAATAGCCAAATATTAGGCAAAAAAATTCGGCTGGATTTTAGCGCCAAAAACTTGTACAGACTTGATTGTTTCGCGCTCCTTTGTTTTGTTCTACTCTGCCGTCCCCAAGCTAAATGACAAAACCAACTTTTGAGATATGGCCAAAAAAGGCGCGTAAACTTTGAATTATTGCTATTATGTAACCATTCATCACATGACTGAATGAATTAAAAACTGTTAGCTTGTTTAATACATAAAATGATTAAATTATGTACCTGTTTTATATACCAATGACTACTTAAATGATTATATAACAGAAATGAAAATATGAATATATACGTAATCAATCGATTTTAATTTTTCATTTTACGAATTATTTCTCTATGACAAAATATATTTGTTAAGTTTGTAGTAATATTATTTAATTTATCAAATTCATCCATAGATGGCGTTACTGTTATGTTTAATATTTTTCTATGCAAGTTCTGAATCACGGTATTTAGTTTGTTTTTCGAATACACTTAAATTCAATATTATTTTGAAATAGACAACCTTTGCCACAGATTTCGGTGTTTTATTCACTAAAATAACTCACAGACTTTTCGAGATTTGAACATAATTTGCTATTCGGTATTCGGCCGAATATAATAAAAGCAGCCGAATAGGCCGAATACCGAATAGTAACCGAATATTCGTTGCAAGTATAGTATAGGGTGGTGAGCTCAGTTAGATTTACAATATATTTTCGTATTCTTAGCAAGTAGAACTTATTAAAAAATCTCTCATTACGAATCATGCGGGCACTCGAGTTTTTTTTGTCACCCATCCGATGACCGGGCATTGCGAAAGTCGCTTAACTTCTACAATCGCGGACTAGACGATAACCAGCTGCAGTCAAGTTTGTCGCACAAAAAAAAATTGAAATGGTACATAAATAAATGAATATTTCCAACACTCACAACAATTAGCCTAGCCCCAAAGTAAGCACTGTAAAGCTTGTGTTATGGGATACTAGGGTAACGGATACAATACATAATACTGTACATATATAAGTATATTTATATAGAAATATAAATTAAACATCCATGATTGGAGTACAAATGCTCGTATTCATCACACAAACATCTGCCCCCACCGGGATTCGAACCCGGGACCTCTCTCGAGTAGGCCACACCTTGAAAGCCGCCGTACAAACCACTCGGCCACGGAGGACATCACAGGTATGACAATTTTTATTTCTTATTTCAGGTAGACTATCAAAAAGTATTCGACACGTTTTTTGTCTGTATTCACATAATCAAAACATTACAAAGATATATTTGATTTGAAATGTTGATTTGAAAAATATTTTGGTACAATTTTTACTAAAAAGCGACGTCATAAACCTCCATTGCCAATATTTGTCATTTTTTGATTGATAATTGTCAATAGAAAAAATAGGTTCCCAATTCTTTTTTGATAAAGACTTAAATTTTGTTTACCTTTATTGAATAATAAAACAATATAAATATTATTAACGTATGCATTCGTATCGTGTACTCCAAATAACTAACTTTGTATTTAATAAAAAAAATAAGCATAGTTTTGCACACCCATCAGAAAACCTTTGCGAGAAACACAATATTATCTACTTTACTAACCGCAAACCAACGAACAACACCAGAGAAACGTATCCGATGACGTCACCCATTGAACGAACTTTATTGAGTCGGAGCGCTATTAGTACTTTAATTTCGCTACCTCTACCAAGTCTTCGGTAGTATAGTGGTCAGTATCCCCGCCTGTCACGCGGGAGACCGGGGTTCGATTCCCCGCCGGAGAGAATCTTTTTTTATTCCTTTTTACATTTTTTTAATCTTATTTATTTATTATATTGGTATTTTTGTTTATTTCATACGATTTTAAAAATAATTATACAGATTTACTTTTATTTCTGGGTTTGGTCATTGAAGATTTCTTTTCTGAAATGAAAAATATTTTCTTTGGTTGACAAAAATGCGATTTCTTTATTGCTTTTTCGTGTTTTTAACAAACATAGCATTTAAAAATATGCGAACCACACACCACAGTTTATTTAAAAGTTATCTTAATTGAGAAAATTACTTATTTTTTTGCTGTCAGATAAACATGTTAAGAGCCCTTTCACATTTTTTGCAAAAAATCGACGGCTGCGGCGCAATTTTGAAAAAGTTTATTTTATGATTTTACTAATAAAAACAAGTATTTTTTGAACATATGAATGTTTATTTTATCTCAAATAAATGTTTATTTTATGATTTTACTAATAAAAACAAGTATTTTTTGAACATAATATTTCAAAGTTCTTTCGAAACTTATAATAATATTTGTTTATTCAATAAGTAGGGATTTTATTATATAATATTTCTTATATTTCACACAATCGGTTTCATGTACAAATGGTGCCATGCATGCTGATAATAAATCTGAGTTACCAATTCAGTGCTTGTGTTGGCATGGCACCTTAGAGCACATCTATATAAATATATAAAACTCAAAGGTGACTGACTGACTGACATAGTGATCTATCAACGCACAGCCCAAACCACTGGTCGGATCGGGCTGAAATTTGGCATGCAGGTAGATGTTATGACGTAGGCATCCGCTAAGAAAGGATTTTGAACAATTCTACCCCCAAGGGGATAAAATAGGGAATGAAAGTTTGTATGAAACATTGTCAATTTTAAACCGATCGGGCTGAGACTTTGCATGCAGGTATAAGAAGAATCATAGATGAATGTCATTGTGTATAATACAAGCCTGATAACAAAAACTGTAGTCTACACTTCAGCTCTACACCGAAGCGAAGCGAGGGCGGGCCGCTAGTACTGTATATGCTGTATACGGCATAATTTGCTCTAAGCTATGCTTGCTATGCTATGCTAAATGTTTTTTTTTTAATTTATTTGAATTTCAATTTAAGGTTCTTCAGATATAGGTATGTAAATATGAAAACTGGAAAGGCAATCTCGCTTATACGCCACTTTGCTCCAAAATGAGTTAGTTATATAAGTACGTACCTATCTATATGGTTTTGAGTTTGAACCAAACTTTTTTCTGCGTCGATCTATAAAATTTATAAGTATATATTTTGTGAAGATTTGAGTACTTCTTTGGCGCCTAAGCAACTCAATTTTTTGAAGACTTTTATTGTTCACAAAGCTGAAATGACTTAAATAAATTTTGGTGTTTTTTGAACCAACGGCGCTTACGCCCTACTGTTTGGCGTATGATTTGATGATTGCTTGACAAAAAATGTATGGTGGGCCGAGTGATTTTCGCTTAAGTGATATTTGAATCATAAGGCACTATGTAACTTTTTAATAGGAGGATATTTAAGAAATATATTATTTTATGAATAAGTATTTATTTTTATGGCGTTATTTTAAAAATCTACGATACTCCTTTCTGTAAAGTTACTGAAGTGGCGTTTAAACGATTTTGCTTTTTCACTGTAGATATTCACGAACAAAGAAATTTGGTGACTCATTTCTTTGTCCTACTATTCGTAAGTGGAATTCTTTGCCCGCGCACGTGTTCCCTCTTTCCTACAATCTGGGGTCCTTTGAGAGAGGCGTGAAGAAGCATTTTTGCAGGCCGGCAAGGTGAGGATGGTTGGTGTGGCAGTTTATAACTGCTGTATCAGCTATCTTTGCGTTTGGACTTTATCACCACTTAATACTAGGTAGAGTAGAGTCATTTGCCTACCTGGCTATATATATATTGTTTTTTTACATTTAATATGCTTACGTTTGACGGCCACGCGACTGATGAAGAGCGACGTTGCAGCCTAAGGTGGGACGCGCTTGCCTAGAAGAAACCGATTCACTCGCGACTTGAAGAGCCCCAGATTATAGGTGACTGGAAACAGAGATTCCGGCAAAGAGTTCCACAACCAGCTGTTCTGACGATATAGGTGGAAGCAAACCGTTTAATAGGAGTTTGCGGGACCTCTACGGCATATCTGTTGCGTTTTGCCGTCTCTCTGGTGGTTCTGTGGTAAAAAGGTGAAGGTGGAATTAAGTTATGTAACTCCGAAGCACACTCTCCGAAATGTAACCGGTAAAAAACCGATAAATTCTTTAACTTATGAATTATTGTTATGTTTTTATTTATTTTAAGCATTTAACTGCTAGATGTGTAAATCTTCAATGGTCAGTGCATTCGCCCGGATTGCGAAGGGTGCGGTTTCGAGTCCCGTCCGCTGCCTGGCCCGCGTGGATTTTTTTCTAGTAAACTTTTCTTTAGATTTATGAATTATTTCCTTCTATTTAGTGGTTTTGGTTTTTTAAAAAACCGGTTTCTAGTTTTGTTTAAATAACAGTGTTATTGTTATTGCAAAAAAGAGACTGCAACAACTTTAGTCCAACTTAAAAGTTAATTGACTTCCTTTCAAGTTGCAGCGTTGCCAGATGTCCAGATTTAAACAATTAAATGAAATTTTATTTTATTTATAAATTAAATTATTAATTATTAAATTAAATTATTACTAGCAAACCAGTGAACCAAATGTTCACCAAAAAAAATGTATTTAATTAATTGAGAACTTCGGAGATTTTGTGTGGTTTCGTTTGAAATAGAAATCACGTGATTTCTCGAAAACCGGAAGTGCTACGTTACTCACATCCGGTTTGTAGTCTTATCAGACTATTCTTAACTTAAAACTTAAACATTCTCTATATCTATCTCTTACGGTTTGGCCGCTGAAACAGCACCACGGACGGACGGACGGACTTGTCTATTAGATAAGAGATTAAATTTTATTAATTAAAATATTATTTTTTAAATCAAAATCGAAATGTCCCGGCGGGACTGGCTCAATCCCGCTTTTCGGGAATAACTCGACCGTACGTGCAGCGTACTGCGAAATTGCGGGCGGGTGGCACAGACAAGTGTAGACTGGCCGCCTGCCCGGCGCGTAATGAAGAACTCTTAAACAAAGACTCACACATCATAATCATAATCAAAATCATTTATTCAGTTTAGGCTGTTACAGGCACATATGAATGTCTAGAAGCTACGCCATCGGTTCGTAAATCTACGGCGGGAGACCTCGTTCTGAGAAGAACCGGCAAGAAATTCAACAAGGGCTGTTTTTTTTCTCCCTGTTTTATCATTTACAGAGTCGTCAAGTTGAAAAATGACTTCAGAGATGATTCATGAAGTCACCTTTCATTACATAATGTGAAATTTTATATTAATTGTTCACCTGCATTTTGATTGCTGTGTCACACAGTATAAATACAAACAGAGTTATTTATAATAGGTGTAATTAAACATTTACATCTAAAATATCAAAGTAGTTAGGGCAGACTCATCTCCGCTGGCAGCACCCGTTCACGAGCATGACGCATGAACCAGCCATCGCTTCGCTCAACTATATTTTAAGGGAACGTAACGACCCGCCTCACACGACATATTTACATTAAAATACATTTTCTATGGATATTTTTACTAGGTACCTATCTATTGTCGCGTAAACGTAATTTGAATTCAAATAAAAAGATAAATATTCAAAAACTTTTGATTACCTATATACTTTTATATGTCCCGTTTTCGACGAAAGAATCCCGCTTTTTTTCACTCAAAAGCTTGCTAATAAATCCCGACTTGGCAAAACAAAATCTGACAACGCTGGTTTCAAGGTACATTATAAATTAACATTATACAGTTAATATTCCCCTATAGCCGATTTCCATAACAGCACCTATTATCTAACACTTATTTATCCTTATAAGTATAGTTTAACACGACTTCATAAAACCTTATGCACACTTTATTTCACTGATAGATAGCTTAAACATCATGGGATAACATTTACTACAACACTGAGAAATAACCACTCCAAGTGTACACAAATCATTTTCTAGTGTTTAATAATTTAATTTGCACTTGCGTTGCGTTTGGCCAGGTGGTACTCGGATGTAATGTCTAAACTATTTCAAAGTTATATAGATAGACGCTAGAGTCTGTGCGGAAAGATAACGGGCGTGGCGAAAAACGGAACTAACATTAAGATTTTTATTTGGCAATCAAACCCAGTAATCTGTAAAACGTCAAAGTTTTGTATTGATACGGATTTGTTTGTTCTTGTGATTTCTTGCAGTTTTTGAAGTTATACTTCTTTAGGCGCGTTATGAAAAAATGATGAGAGTGAAATTTTAAGATGCGCGCGCATCACTGTAACACAAAATTTTAACAGCATGAGCTTGGTCGCTTTAGCGACCAACTTCATGCGTTACTTTTGTGTTTACCGCACATTAAGAAAATCTACCAACAAAATAGAAATAGAATCTCTATTTAGTGGGTGCTAACGACTGCATTGTGAAGGCCTATCAAAAGTATTTATTAATCTGGAACAACGGAACCAAAGCGCGATTCAGCAGACTACAGCGCCATCTCTTGACCATTGGTGTAGTAGAACCAAAAACCACATCTTTATTTTTTGTAATAAAGTAACAGTTATAGGTATTCATATTTATAATATCAAAAGTATTTATTAATCTGGAACAACGGAACCAAAGCGCGATTCAGGAGACTACAGCGCCATCTCTTGACCATTGGTGTAGTAGAACCAAAAACCACATCTTTATTTTTTGTAATAAAGTAACAGTTATAGGTATTCATATTTATAATATTTATCCACATGTTTCTAGTTTGTATATTCGGAATACGTGTTTGAGTTTCATACAAGTGCAAATTACATATGTTCTAATAAATTATATACAGTAGCGATTTTAATTGAATATTTTGATTATTTATTTATTTTTTCAAATTAAAACTGAACTTTATTGACTGTGTCCTTTTCCAGACTTTTTATTAATTTATTGTAATTAATTATTTGCAATGCAATTAAAAACTAATTTTAAACGATGCCAAAGAAGGATAACTTCTCACGCGCCTACATAAGTACACGCACCCATTTTTTTGTATTTAATCATGTCTAAAAGGGGTAAAACCTTACAAATACGGTAGAAAAGCACTACAGCGCCCTCCAATCTAAATCCCATTCTCTTTCCGCACAGACTCTATCTATCTTTTAACATTTTTGATTTGATATAGGATTATATAAAACCATCAGGGCGAGTTTTGTAAAATAAAATCTCGCTTCCGATTTCGGTAGTTGCAATTTTAGACATTAGTTTGATATGCATTACGCCTAGGGTTATTTTGTCGAAATAAAGTACATTGGATATTAAAGGTAGAAAAAAAAGTACATTGTGTCTGAAATAAAGTACTTTTTATTCCGCTTTATTAGTAAGCTTAAAAATATATTTTACGTTGCTACTAGCAACTTTTAATAAATAATTTGCGGCTACTATAGTTCTTTTCCGTAATGAGAAAGGTCATGATACAAAGGCACACAGCCACGAAAATGTTGCAGGAATTAGCTAAGGGCAACATATTCATACTTTCTATACGTTTTACGCAAAAATTCTTCCTATCAACCTCCTATTGTATATTTTATGTAAAATTAATCCGCGAGTAATCAAATCACATTAAATAAAGTATTTTTGCGTACTTTATTGTTGGCATAAAGTATAGAGTACAATTACCCGAAATAACGTACAATACTTTATAATAAAGTACGGGTGGCAACCCTAATTATGCCATTACACGGCAAAATGACGCTATGTCTATAGAAGCAGCCAGTATTAGATTTTATTTTTTGGAGTTTACTCCTTAAGAATCGATTTGCATATATAAGGGGCCCGGTATGAGAAAAATGTGAGGAGTAAAATCTATCGATGAATGACCTCGTTACGTTTTTGGTGCGCATCCTATGTCGCGCAACTTTGACAAACAAAGATGACGGATTGACATTAATAAAATTTTTAAAATCTGAACTGAATTTAGATATTGTTTCTGATAGAGCAATGGGGACAACGAGGTATGGTACAACCATTGATGCGGTATTTTCAAGATTCGTGAACCACGTATCTACGAACGTCCATGTGTCTTATTTTAGTTACCATAAACCACTTGTCACTGTAATTAATAATGCAGACAATGTTGCTTTAATTAATATTTAAAAAAATGATAAATAAAATAGTCTGATAATAATAATTACATAATTTATCAACATTCCTAATGATATATTTATGCACATCTGAAATTGACTATTGTAAAAAGTTTAATGTAAAATATTTCGTCGATTAGTTATAATAAATTTATATGAAATGAATAAATATATATTTATATATGTATATTATTTTCATTAATTTGTTAATTTACCCTTTCATACAGTATCAATTAATTATTTTTTAAGTTAAATAAACTCTTTTTGTGTTTGGTTAGACTATCGAACTTATGGAGTAAACTCCAGTCGTCCGTCGGAGCTGACATACACAAAATTCTAGACCTAAATTTATATATTTGACAATTGACAGAAATCCGAATAAATGTGATCGTAAGTGAGATTGCATCTTACAGAATGCTTATGCAGATGGAAGAAATCATAAACAAAGACATGGCCCATTTGGCCCAATAATAAATAAATATTTCCAACACTCACACCAATTAGCCTAGCCCCAAAGTAAGCACTGTAAGGCTTGTGTTATGGGATACTAGGGTATCGGATAAAAAACATAATTTGTACATCTTTATATATATAATTCTTCCGTGAGTGTGTATGTCACTGAACTTCTCTTAAACGACTGGACCGATTTTGATGAAATTTTTTGTGTGTGTTCAAGGGGATCTGAGAATGGTTTAGATTCACAAAGACGTGTAGACAGGACAACGTCTGTCGGGTCCGCTAGTAATTATATAAGTATATAGAAATACATATTAAACATCCATGACTGGAGTACAAATGGAGTAAAATGTAGTACTGGAATATAAAACAGAATTCATCACACAAACATCTGCCACGGGATTCAAACCCGGGAGGGACCTCTCGAGTCAGCGTCACCATGAAACCCGGCGTATTAATTACTCGGCCATGGAGGTCGTCTCGAATAATAAAGAGCGGACTGCGCATTCCCTGTCCAATTATAAAAAAAAAGCTGGTCAAGTGCGAGTCGGTCACACTCACGAAGGGTCCCTTCCCAAAATCTATACAACATAAGACACTTTAATATAACATTGAGAGCATATCTGTTTAACCGTTGCCGTAAAAAAAAATCTCAAAAAATGTCTGTTGTCGGCGGTCAGAAATAACAAAATGAAATCGTAAGCTATAGCAATAGCCAAAGCAAACCCGTTAGGCGGTAAGCCCCCTGGTCAACTCACAAGTATTTACATGAAAGGATGATAGCTTATGGTCGCTTGCGATATCAAAGTGATATCCATGTACGTACATGAAGTCAGCATATCCTGGTATCATTCTGGAATTAGCCTAACCTGAGAGAAAGAGAGAGAAAACAATTAAACAGAACAACACACAAAAAAAACGACGGTTGCACTCCGAGAGTGCCGGCAGAAGTGAAAACTTAAATATTAACGTTGTGCATTTATGATATTTTGGAATGGTTAGGGAATAATTTTTCACGAATTTCTGTAATTATTAGTATAAAAGTATTATTATTTATGTGGTATAATATAATATTTATTTATTACGCTATCGTACACAACCATGATAATTTATATTACATTAAAAAGTTTATCTCTCAGAATTACTTATTTAAGCGCACCTATCGATATCTATTGTAAAAAAATGCATTTTCTTCGCAATAAAGCTGCCACCTGGACGTCCTAGATACAGACTTATTATTATAATACGATAAAATAAAATATTACTATGATTCGTCCAATATATTGAAAGTCAACAACCTTTCCAATTTTATTGTGTGTCATGATGCGATCAGCCCACGTGTTTAACATTTTTTTTACCCATACAAAAAAAGTGTACAACGCCGCTAAAGAAGTTTTCACTTCAAAAACACGGCAATAATCTCAAAAAACGTCATAAAATCACGTCTGTTGTCGGCGGTCATTAATAACAAAATGAAATCATAAGCTATAGCAATCCCGTTAGGCAATAAGCCTGCTAGTCAACTCAGAAGTACTTACATGATAGCATATGGTCGCTTGCGATATCAAAGTTTAGTGACATGCATGTACGTATATGAAGTCAGAATGCCCTGGTATCATCCTGGATAACATATCCTAACCTGAGAGAAAGAGAGAGAAACAATTAAACAAAACAACATACAAAAAAATGGGTGCGTGTACTTATGTAGGCGCGTGAGAAGTTATCCTTCTTTGGCATCGTTTAAAATTAGTTTTTAATTGCATGCAAATAATTAATTACAATAAATTAATAAAAAGTCTGGAAAAGGACGAAGTCAATAAAGTTCAGTTTTAATTTGAAAAAATAAATAAATAATCAAAATATTCAATTAAAATCGCTACTGAATATAATTTATTAGAACATATGTGATTTGCACTTGTATGAAACTCAAACACGTATTTCGAATATACAAACTAGAAACATGTGGATAAATATTATAAATATGAATACCTATAACTGTTACTTTATTACAAAATATTACAAAAAATAAAAGAGGCGTCATCAGGACATTCTCGCTCCGACCGCGGACCGTGCGCCCCGTCGCACCGCCGCCTCCTTGCTCCGTGCGCCCCGCCGCACAGCTGCCTGCTCCGAGTCGACTCGACGCGCCTGCACTCATTCGTGAGACTCAAGATTGGACCAGTGGATACCTAGCGGTGTTAACGAAACTGGTCGGCGTAGCCCCGGTACGTCTCGAGCTCTCCTGAGCTCGGAAACCGGAAGACCCGATCCCATTTGCACTTGGGCCTTCCCAAGGGTGACGGTTGTTCCCATATTCGCTAGGAATATCGGAACACATCTCTTACAGCTTCAACCGACCCCCTGCCGCGGGCAGGGGAGTCCATCGGTGTCGCATAGGGTGTTAGGACCTGTGGCTTCACACCACAGTCAGGGCACACCTACACACACATCACACAACAACCTACACAGACCTACACACAAACACATCACAATGGACATTACACAACAGGTACTGTCCCTCTTCTCCGCCCTCGGCCTCACCCTGGATGAGGCCGCCATCAGGGAGCTCGTCGCGAGAGCGCGCCCCATGCGCGACTCGCCCGCCAGCCCCTCCCCCGAACCCCCCCGCCCCGACACCCCCTGCCTCCCCGGGCCCTCGAGCGCGGGCAAGCGCCCCGCCTCGAGCCCGGTCTCGACCTGCGACTCTGACTCGACCATTGTGTCGGCGTCAGACGACTCCGTGTTCACCACTGTGGTGAGCAAGAAGAAGCGGCGCTCCAAGCGCCGCGCAGACACCGCGTCTCCAACGGCGCCCTCTGCCCCTCTCAGCCCTCTCACCCCTCTCACGGTCGCCCAACCGACCGCACAACCCCTCACTACACACACCACAAAACCACACACTAGGTGCACCGCCGCACCTATCAAGGCAAAGCCGCCGCCGCCCGTCTTCCTGCGCGATAAGGCGCAATGGGCGAAGGTCGCGGACCTTTGCAAAACACACAACATCCACTACACACAGGCGTCGAACACTGGTCACGCCATCAAAATCACTACACCCACCATTGACACGTTCAGGAGCCTCACAAGGCTTCTGACCACAAACAAACTCCCCTATCACACTTACGCTCTCCCCGAAGAGCGAAAAGTCCGCGCGGTACTCAGAGGAGTCCCCTTCGAGCTCTCCAACGAGCTCATTCTGAGCGACCTAACCGCTCAAGGCTTCCCAGCCGAGGCAGTGCACAAATTGCACAGCCGGACTGGGAAACAATACCCGTTGGCCCTTGTCATTTTGACCTCGGTCCCGGCAGCTAGGGATATTTTCAAAGGTCCCATTACAGTCTGTGGCCTCGACAATATCAAAGTCGAGGCCCCACACCGGCGAGGCACCCCTGGGCAATGCCACAGGTGCCAATTATATGGCCACGCAGCAGCCAACTGCTCGGCGGCCCCGAGGTGCGTCAAGTGCCTCGTACCCCACCTCACCAAGGAGTGCACCCGCACTCGTGACGCACCCGGGGCACCCGCATGCGTGCTCTGTGGCCAAGAAGGCCACCCGGCCAATTACAGGGGTTGCCCGCGGGCCCCACGCCCCAGGCCCAACACACACACTCACACACACACAAAGCCAACCACGGCGACAAAAACACACCCACCACCACCTAATAACACCACCACAAACTTCCCGGGGCTACCCAAGGCGGCCGCCCCTCGCAGCCCGGCGCCCCCGACAGCCTGGGGACCAGCCAGGGCCCGCCCAAAACCACACCCACCACAACACACCACACCAACAACACAAGCTAAGCCAGCCCAAGACGTCTCTCTGGCCGAGGACATGGCGCTTATTCGCTCCTCGCTCAAGAGGGTGAATATCGCCGAGATCCACACCCTCGCCGCGAAGCTCCGGCTAGCAAAGACACCCCTTGAAAAGGCTATAGCTATAGCCGAACACCCCGAACTCGTTGCCGCGTTCGATTAATTTTTCAATCATTATAACACTGGAAAATAACCAGACTCCGAACACAAACAAAAACACTATACACAAAACACGCGGTGATAACTCAAACAAACACCACTGTTGTTTAAATTATGACCGCGCAAAACACTAACATAACAATCACTCAACTAAACCCCGGGCGTACCAAGCCGAAAGGCGCTTCGCTTGTGTCATTTAATACGCGCAGCTTAAAGTCCAACCTTAACGAAATTAAATTATTTTTGCAAGATAGGGAACCCGACCTTCTGCTCCTTCAGGAGACTTGGCTCAAACCAACTCAAATGAAGGGGCTGTCGATCCCTAAGTATAAATTAATCCGGAACGACGGTGCCAACGCGCGCGGCGGCACCGCAATTTACTATAGACGCAATTTACACTGCACACCTATACCCACTCCCGCGCTCACAAACATGGAAGCCACCATCTGTAGGCTGGCGATGACGGGACACCAGTCCTTAATCATCGCCTCAGTCTACATTAGATCAGGTACACACCCTCACCGCGCAGACTTCGAAACACTCACTTCACTAGGTACATCAGTCATAATGTTCGGTGACTTTAACTCCAAACACACCGACTGGACATGCGAGACCACCACCACCTCTGGCCGCAGATTACTACACATAACCGAGGAGCTTGGCTATGATGTCATATGTCCTTACGCGCCCACCCACTACCCAGACAATGTACAAAACAGACCCGACGTCCTGGACTTCGCGATCCTTAAAAACGTGTCGCTTCGCCTCAGCTCGATCGAAACGCTCGACGACCTGGGGTCAGATCACAGACCGGTGTCTCTAGTTCTAGGTCCCCAAGACCCACTAGACGCCCCCGCGCCCCCTAAGAGGCTATTCACCAACTGGGACGGATACCGCTCCGCTCTCGAGACCGCTTTAGACTCCCCCGAGTCCCCGTTCCCTAACTCACCGGACAGTCTCGACAGCACCGACAAGATTGACGAAACAATAGAGTCTTTAACTTTACTGGTGACCGAGAAGGCGAAGGAGAACTCGCGGGAGGTTGAGCTGCCAAAGCCCAAGCTCCCGCTGGCCATCCGGAACCTAATCCAAGCCAAAAACGCCGCTCTCCGGAGAGCCAAATTATACCCCACCCCCGAGTATAGGGCTACAGCTAATCGCCTTCAGCGACAAGTTAGGTCCCAATTAGCCGCTCTGAGACACTCCCGTTGGGAGGAACTCATGGCGGACATTACCCCATCCCATCTTGCGTACTATAGAATCGCGAAAGCGCTCCGTAGCGACGTTACCACCCACACCCCCCCGCTCACTCGCCCCGACGGCACCGTCGCCTTCGAAGACGACGAAAAATCTGAGTGTTTTGCAGACAGCATAGCGGCGCAATGCACGCCTAGTACGCAGGAAACTAACCCGCAACATATTCGCGGAGTGGAGGAGGAGGTCCGCCGGCGGGCCGCCCTTCCACTCACTGACAACCCCCTAGATCCCGTCACGACAGACGAACTCAGACAGACCATTAGAAACTTTAAGCAACGCAAGGCCCCGGGCGCCGACGGCATCTCTAACAAGGCGCTCAAGCACTTTCCCATCCAAATGCTAACCTTGCTTGCAATTCTCTTTAACGCATGTTTTGATCTGTGTTACTTCCCAGCCGCCTGGAAAGAAGCAATAGTGATAGGCATCCCCAAACCCGGAAAACCCGCGCACCTCCCCAGTAGCCATCGCCCTATTAGCCTCCTCAAGGCAATGGCGAAACTTTTCGAAAAAACCATACTGACCAGACTAAGAGAGCACCTCCTATCACCATCCGATCCAATTATCATTGACCACCAATTCGGCTTCAGAGCCAAACACTCCTGCCCCCAACAGATCCATCGCATAGTGGAGCACGCCCTAAGCGGCTTCCAACTTAATAAATATAAAACTATTGCAGTCTTCTTCGACGTCGCCAAAGCCTTCGACAAGGTTTGGCACGACGGATTAATCTTTAAATTATATCAATTAAAATTACCTGACCGCCTAGTTAGGTTAGTAGCCTCTTTCCTGTCAAACCGCACCTTCCGCTATAGATACGAAGGTTCACTATCAACGCCCCGCCCACTACGAGCCGGTGTACCGCAGGGGTCCGCTCTCTCCCCCCTGCTATACACAGCGTACACCAATGACATCCCTCAGACCAAGGGTGTCGAGCTCGCTCTCTTCGCGGACGACACGGCCCTCTACTCTAGGGGAGCCAGTACCAATCAAATCATAGCCAAGCTCCAACCGGCAATCACAACACTTGGGAATTGGTTCCGCGATTGGAGAATCGACGTAAATCCGGACAAAAGTTCGGCCATTTGCTTCGATCCCAAGCGCCGCACCAAAACCATACAACACGGTGCGCGGTCTCTGCGAATGCAAGGCATAGCAATACCGTGGCACCGCACAGTCAAATACCTAGGGATCACACTAGACAAAAAACTCACCTTCCGTGCACACATCACACGCGTAGTCGCGAACGCGCGCTTTTATATGAGCCGCCTCCACCCGATGCTCGGTAAATACAGCAAAATGTCACTTCGTAACAAGCGAACGCTTTACAAAGTTTGCATACGCCCGGTCCTCACTTACGCGTCACCAGTGTTCGCACACGCGGACGAAGCGATTTTGAACAAACTTCAAGTGCTTCAAAATCGCTTCTGCCGCATAGCCACAGGGGCCCCGTGGTACGTCCGCAACGCGGACCTCCACAGGGACCTACAACTCGACACAATTCAAACACACCTCACAGAGTGCTCGGAACGGTTCTTCAAAGCTGCAGAAGAGCACTCTAACACACTCATTAGATCGGCGTCGGGATACGCTCCACACACTCCATCTCGATTCAGGCCCCGCAGGCCCAAACACGCACTCACAGCCACACACAATAAACTCACGCGCGATCTCGCGGCCCTCTTGGCCGCTGAGGATCCAACACCCGCGGTGAGTCCCCCCCCGCCCCCCCGACACAGAGAGGTTCGATTCCTCTCAGTCCCCTCCCGTTTCAAGTGCACATCTGAGTGCACTTGTCCTCTAAGCGCATTTTGCGTTATTTTAAACTATGCACTAGTTTAAACTAACGCAGCGCCGCATCATCCCCCTCTCGGGGGGTGATCGCTTCAGATGAAGCTTGTAAGGCCCTTCTGGCCATAAGCATGAATAAAGGGTGTTTTTTAGTCAGTAGGAGTCTGACATAACCTTACAGCCGGCTGTAGGGTATCCATGAGGATTTCTCACCCTCTCCCCCGCCTGGGAGGAAACAAAATGTGGTTTTTGGTTCTACTACACCAATGGTCAAGAGATGGCGCTGTAGTCTCCTGAATCGCGCTTTGGTTCCGTTGTTCCAGATTAATAAATACTTTTTGTTACTTTATTACAAAAAATAAAGATGTGGTTTTTGGTTCTACTACACCAATGGTCAAGAGATGGCGCTGTAGTCTCCTGAATCGCGCTTTGGTTCCGTTGTTCCAGATTAATAAATACTTTTGATAGGCCTTCACAATGCAGTCGTTAGCACCCACTAAATAGAGATTCTATTTCTATTTTGTTGGTAGATTTTCTTAATGTGCGGTAAACACAAAAGTAACGCATGAAGTTGATCGCTAAATCGACCAACTTCATTATGTTAAAATTTTGTGTTACAGTGATGCCCGCGCATCTTAAAATTTCACTCTCATCATTTTTTCATAACGCGCCTAAAGAAGTATAACTTCAAAAAATTGTGTGTGTCAGCTCCGACGCACGACCGGAGTTTACACTCTAAAAACGATTGTCTTTGAACAGACACAAAAAAAATCAAGTCCGAAGAAGTCGGTTACAAGTCGAGATACCTCAGGAATCGTCCCATGGTTTCGACTATCATAGGTTCCATGTCACACATTTTATCATCTAACATCAGCGATATTCATCATATATTTTATTATGTATTTCTGGAAACACACAATTTCAGAAATATCACACACTAGTCATCATTTTGTAAATATGTGTTATAATTCCATCTGTATTGAAAATCACTATTCCAGAGTGCTGGACACTTACCGGCATTTCTCTATATTCTGTTATTTATTTGTTTTCATTAATTTTGCTCCGATTTTATCTATTTTTAGTTTATTTATTTTATTGACATTTGTAACAACTTAATGTTTTTTATCCGTTGCCATGGCTAAAAGTGAAAGGTACGCAGATGAGGTTGCGCACAAAAACGTAACTAGGTCATTAATGTCATTCATCGATAGATTTTACTCCTCACATTTTTCTCATACCGGGCCCGAGTAAACTCCAAAACATTTTGAAAATTATATTTACTTAATGAAAAGAGTAAAGAAAAGAAACAGATTAATTATATTACCATTTGTGGTCAATCAGGACCCTGTGTCAGCATAATGCTGCCGCAACACGCCACAAAACGTGTCACAGCAGTGCTGGTATTCTGGCAGGGCCTGTAATGCCGGTATTTACACGGCCAATCTCATCCGCCACAGTGCATAATTATCACATAATAAGCCTACAGTGCTTACCTTGGAGTTAGGCTAATTGGTGTGAGTGTTGGAAATATTTATTTAAAGAAAATATAACTAGAAAAAATTCCACGCGGACCAAGCAGCAGACGGGACTCCAACTAGGGCTTCCAATCCCGGTATTCCGAGATCTCGGTGTTCCGAGATCCCGCGCCTTTTTCCAGTCCCGCTCCTAGCGGGATTACGAGCGCGGGATCCCGCGGGATTTGCGGGACTGCAAAAAGGCACATGCTAAACGTCTCGTCGCGAGCGCGCTGGCTCGAGCACTAGTAGTTTGGCAACATTTTCAACAAAATATTGGTCAAAGCAAATAATAAATTTGATATTTTAATAATTTGTTTTAAATTATAATTGAGGTCCTTAGTTCCTTACAGTTTGTTTAACATAGGTTGATTTTAATCTCAATAGAACTTATAGAAGTGCAATGTTATTTTTTTATGTATTATATTTAATATTTAAAAGGTAAACTATAATAATAAAAGTTTAAATACGTTGATTATTTCGTTGTTTTATTTAGCTTAATAATTGATATCATTAATTTCTATGCGGGATCCCGCAAGTACCGGGAACCCGCGGGATCGAAAATTTGCAATCCCGCAAGTATCGAGATTAAAGATAGGCTGCGGGATTGGAAGCCATAACTCCAATCCGCACCCTTCGCAATCCGGGCGAATGCACTGACCAATTATGCTACCGCGGCCCTCACGGAGTGTAACGTACCTCTGCCCCCCTAGCACGAGTAACAAAACGCGATATGATAAAGCGATTTATCGACACTCAACTGTCAAACTACAATGGAGTTTGACAGTTGAGTGTCGATAAATCGCTTTATCATATCGCGTTTTGTTAGTCATGCTAGGGGGGCAGGAATCGTCCCATGGTTTTGACTATAACCTATGATAGTTCACTAACACTTCATTCTTGTAAATATATATTTTATAACCTCTTCCCGTTTTCATTTTATTTTATTTTGTCGCTACACGACACGACCGCGTCGAAATTCCTCTAGCCATTCTTTATCTGCAAGGCAGCGCCATCTCTTCACATTGTAGGTAACCCACAATGTCTTATTTATTATTTACAGTAAATATTTATTTATTTATTATTTACAGTAAAACTGTCCAATAATACCGTACCTACGTGAGCACGGACCATAGGGTAAACCTAGTAATAGGAGCACATCACTATTTCCGTTATTGTTGCCATTCCCCAGGCGTGCGTTCCAATACATAAAGATGATCCCTAGTATCTCTTATCTATTAGACAAGTCCGTCCGTCCGTCCGTCTGTCTGTGGTGCTGTTTCAGCGGCCAAACCGTAAGAGATAGATAAAGAGAATGTTTAAGTTATAAGTTAAGAATAGTCTGATAAGACTACAAACCGGATTTGAGTAACGTAGCACTTCCGGTTTTCGAGAAATCACGAATTTAAAACGAAACCACACAAAATATCCGAAGTTCTCAATTAATTAAATACATTTTTTTTGACGTGACAACGTCTTAAATTAGGTTGCGGCTGGGAGTCACTTATGAAAAAGTGTAACGCTCGGTAACGTTACGATGAGTCTCTCGTGTTAAGTTTAAGTTTACATGTACAATGTTTTAGTAAACAAAATATATTTCTATAGTTAAAATTTGTGCAATTCTTATTTTCATTCAATTCCTTGTTCCTATTGTGCAATTTAATTATATTCATATCAATAAATATTCTACCGAGAAAAAGACGTTGTCACGTAAAATCTTCGCCCGTAAAACCGACTTTACAGGCAACCATTTTTTTACATCAGGTTTTGATGAACATTTGGTTCACTGGTTTGCTAGTTTTATATCATACCGAACACATAGGTAGGTATCCTCAGTAATGCTTAGGTATGAGAATTTATAAAAACAATCTGAAAGCTCTCGAAATACCTACTACATGTTTGTAAATTCGATATCACAGCCACGAGGCGGACATAAAAATGCTTTCAGGTGGATCACATCACTTCAGTACCAAAACAGACTTACGAAGATATAAATAGGGACTGGCGAACGTTTTATCAAATCATAATGTTTAAAACGCACATAAAGTTACAATTTGCACACGGATGAAATCACAGCACCGAAAACTTAACCTAAACATAATTATATATATATCGATTAGAATTTATATTTTTTTTATAGTCCCCACGCGCTTTTGAACATGGCAGTTTTTCGATGTTTTTTTGTCCTCTGGGAACGGGCTGTCTGGCTGTTAAAAAATTTTCCTTGCAATTTTATCCATCGCAGTTGGAAAGAGGATATTAAACACTGCATTTTTGTTTTTGAAAAAGTATCGTGCGATTTTTTTGACGTGACAACGTCTTAAATTAGGTTGCGGCTGGGAGTCACTTATGAAAAAGTGTAACGCTCGGTAACGTTACGATGAGTCTCTCGTGTTAAGTTTAAGTTTACATGTACAATGTTTTAGTAAACAAAATATATTTCTATAGTTAAAATTTGTGCAATTCTTATTTTCATTCAATTCCTTGTTCCTATTGTGCAATTTAATTATATTCATATCAATAAATATTCTACCGAGAAAAAGACGTTGTCACGTAAAATCTTCGCCCGTAAAACCGACTTTACAGGCAACCATTTTTTACCAAAAATATTCTAATTTTCGACAAAAATTGATAATTTTATTCAATTCGGCGTATCTTGAAAACGGCGGGTGATCGAAGAAAATAGCAAGGGGGTGAAAAGTTGCAATAGATCATGATGGACCTTGTAGATTTATTTCAGAATTTTTTCCGACATTTGTTTTTTCATACTCTTGCAGTCGAAATGATTTAAATTTTCTCATGATTTTTTCTTTTTTTAGACGGCGCAGGCATTTCTTTTATTGGTTTTATAACCATCTTTACGTAATTTTTACTAGCCCAGAGGACAAAAAAACATCGAAAAACTGCCATGTTCAAAAGCGCGTGGGGACTATAAAAAAAATTGAAAAAAATTATAAAAAATGGCAAAGTGAAGCTAAAACTGTCCCCTTCAAAACGGTGCTCATTAAATTCTCTTACGACCTTTTTCCACCAAGATATGGAACTTATACCGAAGCTGAAAATTTCGAGACGTGAACCCATACTTTTGAGCGGGAGTGTATAAAAATCATTTATTCTAGCCTGTGCTTTTTCAACTATTTTATGGAGAGGGGAGAGGGGGCGCTAATTTCGTCAGGCCTAGGGCGCCCGTTTTCGTAAACCGCCCCTGCTACCACTGCCCTATTCGCCGCGTCGAAATTTTTCTAGCCTTAAGCTGCAATGCAGCGCCATCTCTTCGCATTGTAGGTAACCCACAATCCTAGTCCGCGTGGATTTTTTTCTAGTAAACTTTTCTTTAGATTTAAACATCTAGCAGTTAAATGCTTAAAAATAAATAAAAACATAATTTTTTCAAGATCAAGGGAAAACCTTTTACTCTTATTTTATCGAAGTTATTGCGAATATCTTGTGTGGAATTTAATGCGTAGGAGCATTATGTTGTCTAGCTAATTAGCAACATTATTTTTGGTCACGAGTATTAATGGCAGTAAATCAGTTAAACGAATCTAATTGTTCGTTCGCGTGGAGACCTAGTTAATGTTTGTTAGATTTAAACGACTTACGACTTCGTAGAACATGTCATTAGACGATCAAAAATTACATTGTGAACATTAAGGCAGTCGATAGCGTCAGAACAATGGGTCTTTACTCATGAAATTGCCGTTCTGCCGTACAGGCTATTTCAAGTCCATTCTTTTCTTTTTTCGCTAAAAATTCTAAGTTCAAATAATAATAAAAAAAAACGACGGGTTGCACTCCGGGAGTGCCGGCAGAAGTGAAAACTTGAATATTAACGTTGTACAATTTTGATATTTTGGAATGGTTGGGGAATAATTTTGCACGAACTGCTTTAATTATCTTTTATTGCGCTGTTGTACACAAAGATGACAATTTATATTACATTAAAAAGTTTATCTCTCAGAAAAATCAACTTACATGAATCACGTTTAAGCGCACTTAGCGACATCTCTTGTAAAAAAATCAACTTACATGAATCACATTTAAGCGCACCTAGCGACATCTATTGTAAAAAAAATGCATTTTCTTCCTAATAAAGCTGCCACGTGGATGTCCTAGTTAGAGACTTATTATTATAATACGGTAAAATAAAATATAACTATGTTTCGTCCAATATATTGAAAGTCAACCTTTCCAATTTTATTGTGTGTCATGATGCGATCAGCCCACGTGTTTAACCTGACGCGAGTTTAACATTTTTTACCCATACAAAAAGTGTACAACGCCGCTAAAGAAGTTTTCACTACAAAAATTGTGTGTACGGACCACACATCTGAGGTTAAACTCCTTTTCTTAAATAATCTAACATAAGGCGGTGCCTAAGGCAAAGGGGAATGCAGCAGCGCTCGCATGAGTCATATATACATACATCATCATCATCAGCCTATTATTGTCCCCACTGCTGGGGCACAGACCTTCCCTATGGATGATTAGGCCATGACCCACCACGCAGGCCCAGTGCGGATTGTTGGGTGCTAACGACTGCAGACGCAGCCGGGACCAACGGCTTAACGTGCCTTCCGAAGCACGGAGGAGCTCGAGATAGTAATTTTTGGTCACCCATCCAATGACCGACCACTGCGAAAGTTGCTTAATTTCAACGATCGCAGCCGAACGCGCTAACCACTTGCGCCATCGAGCTTCTCATACATACGTCACACTAATATTATAAAGGTGAAAGTTTGTGAGTGTGTGAGTGTGTATGTTTGTTACTTCTTCACGTCTAAACGGCTGGAGTGATTTTAATAAAATTTGAGATGGAGTTAGCTGACACCCTGGATTATCACATAGGCTACGTTTTACTGCGGGAAAATATCCCTTACAAACCGCGGGTAACACCGCGGGGCACAGCTAGTATAAATATATATTGTCGCGAGTGACGCTCGTAGCGTTTCAGCCTTCGCCGAGTTACCCTTCAACTTTCATGGTCGTCGGGAAGAGCTGCGCACGCATCCCAAACACACACACACACACACATATATATATATATCTTTATATATATAATTCTTCTGTGAGTGTGTATGTCACTGAACTTCTCTTAAACGACTGGACCGATTTTGATGAAATTTTTTGTGTGTGTTCAAGGGGATCTGAGAATGGTTTAGATTCACAATTTTATCCGCTGGACAACCCCTATTTTTTTAGGGCGGTACGAAGTTCGCTGGGTCAGCTAGTATATATATATATATATATTTTTAGGGCTATTTTTTTTAGGGCGGTACGAAGTTCGCTGGGTATATATATATATATATATATACTAGCTGACCCAGCGACCTTTGTACCGCCCTAAAAAAATAGGGGTTGTCCAGCGGACAAAATTGTGAATCTAAACCATTCTCAGATCCCCTTGAACACACACAAAAAATTTCATCAAAATCGGTCCAGTCGTTTAAGAGAAGTTCAGTGACATACACACTCACAGAAGAATTATATATATATATATATGTGTCTCTGTGTGTGGACTATATATGTATATATTCGTGTGACGCTCGTGACGCACTTTCGTTTCATCTTTTCCATAGATTTTATTTGATTACACCCCGTCGGAAAAGAAGATGCGTTATCTCTTCAATAATGTTTTAATATCTTCTCATATTGTAAATGAATCATCTTCATCAGTCCCCACTGCTGGGGCACATGCCTTCCCTTGGGATGGAATAAGGAGATTGGACCATGACCCACCACGCGGGCCGATGCAGCCGGGACCAACGGCTTAACGTGCCTTCCGAAGCACGCAGGAACTCGAGATGGAAGGTTTTTGGTCACCCATCCAGTGACCGACCACTGCGAAAGTTGCTTAACTTCAAAGATCGCAGCCGAACGCGCTAACCACCTGCGCTAACGGGCTCCTCAGCAAATGAATACTTTATCATAATTATCAAGAAAATGATATTTCTACGACACGTAGGTACACTAAGGCTCAACTCACACCAAAAGAGCGTCGAAGCGCAGCGAAGCGGAGCGCAGATTCAGTGTCATATGAATTTTAACTTTATTGTCATTACTATAACACTTATTATCGCATGAGAAACTCGAACGACTCCCGCGGCGCCGCGGGAATTCTGACGAATTCCATAGAAATCAGAAATCAATATATCTTTATTCAAATTGGATGTATAGTACAACACTTTTGAATCGTCCAATCATTTTTTCCCTACCACTCGTTATTGGACATATTTTTTAGCTGCGGAGAAAAACGAGCGAAAAAAACTCCACAACATTAAAAACATAATGTAACAACATTTACAAATCATTATGTTGTTACAACGTCAATACAATCATGATTTATTTAATATAGAAAACCTGTTGGAATGATTGGAACAGTTCAAACCCAAGCATTTTTGTCTGTAATATAATCAGACACTTTGAAATAAGCTTTTTTAATAAGTGCTTTTTTTTTATAAAAAGCGCGCCTTCTCTACCGAGCGGCGCTTCGCTGCCCTTCGCCGCTCTTTCGGTGTGAGTTGACCCTAAGAGCACGTCATAAATTGATTTATAAACAGTTTTCGCCGCGCAAAAAACGCACAGTTCGCGTGTGGGCGGTTTCTTGCGGGCGTGTGACTGTGACGGGTGATTCTTTGATTGATCGCCGTATCTTAGGTCGGTGACACACTGAGCGGTTGTCGTCGATCATTGTTGTGACGCAAACTGGCGTGATGTATTATGATAGTTTGAGCTTTACGTCATTTTTGTTGAGTTGGAAACTGATACATCTTGAAGGTGCGTTGAGTGGTTAACAGTTATTTTTGTGCAAGACTTAACAAACTTTAGGGGTCAGAGACAACAAGGAATACTTATAGTTTCATTATGTTAGCTCTTTACTAAAAAGCTGTAATTTGGTATCAATATAAAACTAGTTTTTACGGATTAATGCACGAAACTTTATTTATTTATTGACGTTTCGTAGCCTGTAAAGGCCTTTACAGGCTACGTCGTCAGAATCAAACTTTTTTAAAAAAGTTTATGTTTTTACAGGCTACGTCGTCAGAATCAAACTTTTTCAAAAAAGTTTGATTCTGACGACGTAGCCTGTAAAGGCTACGAAACGTCAATAAATAAATAAAGTTTCGTGCATTAACCCGTAAAAACTAGTTTTATTTAATGAGTGATGTGCGTGAAAACCTAAGAAACAAATTTGGTATCAATATATTTAAGAAAATTTTACTAGAATGAAAAAAAAAGAGGATTTTGCAATCTAGCAGTTAAACGCTTAAAATAAAAATACAGTAATCTTGAAATAAATTTACAACATGATTGCGATTGAAAAACATTCATTATCATCATCATCCTGTTAATCTCCCCACTGCTGGGGCAAAGGCCTTCCCTATGGATGGAATAGGGAGATTGGGCCATGACCCACCACGCGGGCCTAGTGCTAACGACTGCAGATGCAGCCGGGACCAACGGCTTAACGTGCCTTCCGAAGCACGGAGCAACTCGAGATGGAAGATTTTTGGTCACCCATCCAATGACCGACCACTGCGAAAGTTGCTTGACTTCAACAATCGCAGCGCAACGCGCTAACCTCCTTCGCTATTGAGGAAAACATTAACAACAATAAAAAAAAAACCTCCTTTAACGAAGTAATATTACCAGCTCTGTGACGTGACAATTCTGCGAATATATAGAATTGTCACGGGTACAAAATGTACTATGTGTGATTCGATATTTGTTCGTGCTAAGAGTATAGTACCCCTAGCACGAACCAATATCGAATTCGTCTTCGTGTACTGATTTTTAGTTCTCGTTGCGTACTTTGTGCCGCTGCTGTTCAAATTTCCATACAAAATTTGACATTGAAATTTCTGTTTGAAAACTATTCGAATTAGATAATGGTTCGTGCTAGGGGTACAGTACTCTTGTCTGCGTCGTCTTTCAGTTAGGTAGGAATATAAACAAAAAAAAATGGGTGCGTGTACTTATGTAGGCGCGTGAGAAGTTATCCTTCTTTGGCATCGTTTAAAATTAGTTTTTAATTGCATGCAAATAATTAATTACAATAAATTAATAAAAAGTCTGGAAAAGGACACAGTCAATAAAGTTCAGTTTTAATTTGAAAAAATAAATAAATAATCAAAATATTCAATTAAAATCGCTACTGAATATAATTTATTTGAACATATGTGATTTGCACTTGTATGAAACTCAAACACGTATTCCGAATATACAAACTAGAAACATGTGGATAAATATTATGAATATGAATACCTATAACTGTTACTTTATTACAAAAAATAAAGATGTGGTTTTTGGTTCTACTACACCAATGGTCAAGAGATGGCGCTGTAGTCCTCCTGAATCGCGCTTTGGTTCCGTTGTTCCAGATTAATAAATAGTTTTGATAGGCCTTCACAATGCAGTCGTTAGCATCCACTAAATAGAGATTCTATTTATATTTTGTTGGTAGATTTTCTTAATGTGCGGTAAACAAAAGTAACGCATGAAGTTGGTCGCGACCAACTTCATGCTGTTAAAATTTTGTGTTACAGTGATGCGCGCGCATCTTAAAATTTCACTCTCATCATTTTTTCATAACGCGCCTAAAGAAGTATAACTTCAATAATACTTTAACTCAAACAAAACAATTATCATGTCTTTTTTAGAACGCTCTACAGGCTAAGTGGTTAATTAAATAGTTAATGTTAAGTTAGATATACACTCATGGAAGACACTACGTATTAAAGTTGTGTCTTCCATGAGTGGGTACAGTCTATTTAACTAGATTTCCACGTCTAATGGAGCTTTTAAGACTGGCAATTAGATCTCAGAACCTCGGAGATGACATAACCACACAGGATACTTAAATCAACAGGCGCTTGCGATACCAAAGATATTATTATCACTCTCATTGTTGCGTACCCTGTTTAAATCCCCTACCCCGGAGCCCTGAAACCTTACTCACGGACAGAAACCCAACACCACTAAAACGTGAATTATGTAACTATGATCTTCTGCGAGGTTCATATAACAAAGAAAAAGGAACGAAGAATTTTATTAGCCTTAGTGTCGCCGCACTCGGGCCACCGACCACAACCACAAAACGCCGCCACCGGCATATTTCTTGTAGTTCTCATACATTTTATATGGACTCGCCACACACGGTACGCCGATGGCCGCCACACGCTACAAATCGTTGCTCGCTTCTTGTGGCCCGCACCGGCCACTTAATGCGCCGATACAAAACGCCGCCACACGTCACTCGCGTGATTCCCCACCCCTCTCTCCCTTACCTTAATCGGCCGCTGTCGCGCGCTTCAGCCACTTTAGTAGCCGCTTCTAGCTTCTCGTGGCGGCGTTTGTGGCTGTGGCGTGTGGCCCGTGTGCGGAGACACTTAAATAATAAGATTACACAAAACAAAGCTTGTGCCTCAGTATAGTGCCACAGCGACGGTAAGACCGCTGCGGCGTTGATATTCTGGCAGAGCCTAAGGTTGACGAGACTAATAACTATTTTTAAACATTTAAGGTCTCTACCGACTACACCGTTTCATACCATGAACGTGCTAGGACCGTATCAAACACGGAAACTAACACGAAACGGCTAGCAATGCCCACTGAAACGGATCGACGGCGTATAATGCCCGTATGTTGCCGGTGTGCACCCCGTATGATGCCCGTATGTAATCCGTATGTTGCCTTTGCGTAATTTGTATGACGTCATCACCAAAATCGATATTATTTATTATTATTATTATTAAATACAATAGGTATGGCTATTAAAACATTAACTGTTAGGCAACTGGCAATGATTGCCATAATATTGGATGAGGAAGAACAACAGAATCAAAAAAACCACGCTACTGGATTCACGATTCTATAAAAGAACGGAAAACTGAAGGAGAATTTTGGACGTTGTATAAGCACTTAGTTGAAGATGTAGAAAAGTCCTTTCAGCACTTCCAGCGTTAAAGACGCTTATATAACGGTCATCATACGCGGTTCTAACCCGTATAGTCACCGTTTTGTTGCCTGCGCGCATCGGTTTTGCAACGTCGCGTGCCATGCGCGGAGCGTATCGGCACCGGCAAAATATTCTCGCCGACAGTAATACGTTGACGATCTCCGTGGCCGAGTGGTTTATACGCCGGGTTTCATGGCGTCGCCGACTCGAGAGGTCCCGGGTTCGAATCCCGGTGGGGGCAGATGTTTGTGTGATGAATACGAGCATTTGTACTCCAGTCATGGATGTTTAATATGTATTTCATATAAATATACTTATATATGTACAATATATGTATTCTATCCGTTACCCTAGTATCCCATAACACAAGCCTTTACAGTGCTTACTTTGGGGCTAGGCTAATTGGTGTGAGTGTTGGAAATATTTATTTATTTATTTAATAGCCGCTCCGCTCCGTGCACGGCACGCGACGGTGCTGGTCGGCGACGGAACGGGCTAGTGGGCATTGTCTCATACTTTTTAATACAAAGAATATTTTTTTGCCTGACACGTTCATAGCACGGTCATGGTATGATACTGTGTAGTGGGTAGAGACCTTTAAGTTGGCTACCCACTTCACCGTATCATACCAGAAGCGGGCTAGGAGCGTATCAAACACGAAAAGCAACACGATACGCTCTACTATACCCACTGAACGGATCAACGGCGTTTCGTGTCCGTATACATCCCGTATGATGTCAGTATACAACCCGTATGTTGTCTGTATGCAACGTCCACCAAAACCAATAGGAATCCATTTCATTCTGAACAAGGTGCGGCGCTTTTACACGCCCGAGCAACTGTGGTTGTTGTATAAGACACAGGTGCGGTCTTGCGTGGAATATTGCTCGCACCTCTGGGATGGTTCCGCCAAGTACTTGCTCGATGCTTTGTATAGGTTACAGCGGCGTGCGATCCGCATCATAGGCGATGAGGCGGTGACTAAACACCTCGAGCCTCTTCAATTACGCCGTGTCACTAAGCGCGTTCTATCGTCTGTACCACGGCGAGTATTCTGAACAGTTATTCTCTCTTATTCCACCTTCCTCTTTACTTCAGAGGACCACGCGCGCTATCCTTCAGTGTCACCGTCTAACTGTGGCCACAATTCCAACGCGTACAAAGAAATTTGGCGACTCATTTCTTTGCCGTATCCGTAAATGGAATGCTCTGCCTGCTCACGTGTTCCCTCCTTCTTACAACCTGGGATCCTTTAAAAGAGGCGTGAAGAAGCAAAATGCAGGCCGACAGGGTGAGGATGGCTGGTGTGGCATGTAGAACTGCTTTACCAGCTATCTTCACGTCTGGACTTCATTATCACTTAACATCAGGTGGGGTGGAGTCATTTGTCGGAAAAAATCTCGCATGCGTATCAGTGTTACGTGGTCAAAAACAGTCATCACACGCGGTTACAACCCGTCTGCTAACCGGCTTGCCGTCGTCGCGTGTCATGCACAGAGCGTGTCAGCCCCGGCAAAATATTCTCGCCGACAATTTATTGTTGATGGCGAGGGGCGAGTTCGTGGGTAACGGAACTGTCTAGTTGGAACCGTGCAGTTGGAATTCTTTTTTGCCTGACGCGTTCCTAGCACGATGATGGTATGATACGGTGTAGTGGGCAGACACCTATAATTACATTAAAAACTAAAGGGTGAAATCTATTAATACAGTATATTACTGAAATCATACCATATCAACATAAAACTTGCGGCAAGAATACTGTACAAGATGCCCGAGATAACGTAGAATAAAGTTATCGTGCATAGTGTGACGGCTAAACAGCCTGATTTATGAATAATGAAAATATTTATATAAGACTTCATTATCATTTTGTTAGAATAAGTAATAGTTTTATAATAATAAGGGATTTAAAATGAGAAATCTCTGTAAACGATTGCTATGGCGCCAAGCGCTGAGAAACTGCTTGAAAATTGATAGTTGGGAACGCTGTCTCTTTCTAACCAATCGCCGATAAGACTCCTGCGTGTACCATCTTCCACCCTCAAGAGCGAGTCGGCAACTTTTAGCTACTGCTGCAGCCCGGCGTGCCGCACAAATACGAAAGCTAAAACTATCTGAACATGCGTGGTGACAACAGACGGGCAGGTGGATGGCGTGTTCCGCAAAGATGTGGCCAAAGTAAGTGTTAGCCAAAAAACCAGAATAAACACCCGCAAGCCTGTTTACGTAAAAAACTATAAAGTGAGTCGTAGATTCTATGACAAGCTTTGCATATGTAGTAAATGTATTTTGAGATGTTTACTAAATTTGTGAATAGGGGTGATGACGGGGTACAGTAAACGAAATTCTATTTAGTCCGTCAGTTAGATGATCAAAAAATAATGGACACGTATTTTTTCTTCGGGAAATCAACCAAAAAATGACAAAGTTATAGCGCGTCAAAGTTTGGGAGTAGGGGCTCGTGACGTCACTTTTTAGTGAATTTTCACTTAAAAGTGTACTCAAACGTGACGTCATGCGACTTTTCAAACCAATATATCTCTGCAATGTTTATATTATGTGAAAAAAGAAACAATACGTGTTCAATACTTTTCGATAATCTACCTGATAAACGAAGAAAAAAAAATTGTCATCATCCCTATTGTTTTGTTTAACACGTTTACCCAAAAAAAAATACTGAGGAAATTAAATTTCCTCGTAGTGTAGGTGTTTCCAAAGTGACAAATTTGTTTATTAAACCAATTATCACTCAGTTTTCTAGCGGGCAGAGTGTTAAAAGCTTTTACTACGGTCGTTTATAAGGTTGCGATTCAAAATGAGTATTAGAGCGATCCCTTTAGACATTAAAACAAAAGGTAGTACAGAGCCCGACTAAGGGAAAAATTAAAATAATATCAGTTTTTTTCAACACTGTTCGGTCATATGGATAACTAGTGGCCCGCCCTCGCTTCGCTTCGGTGTAGAGCTGAAGGGAAGACTATAGTTTTTGTTCTCAGGCTTGTATTATACACAATGACATTCATCTATGATTCTTCTTATACCCGCATGCAAAGTCTCAGCCCGATCGGTTTAAAATTGACAAAGTTTCATACACATTTTCATTCCGTATTTTATCCCCTTGGGGGTAGAATTGATCAAAATCCTTTCTTAGCGGATGCCTACGTCATAACATCTACCTGCATGGCAAATTTCAGCCCGATCCGTTCAGTGGTTTGGGCTGTGCATTGATAGATCACTATGTCAGTCAGTCACCTTTGAGTTTTATGTATATAGATAGATGACAAACTTTTCTTTCTGCGTCTATCAGGTAGATTATCAGACAAAACTTTACAAGTATTTTTTCTTTATTCACATAATCAAAACATTCACATGACGTCGCATATTGGTATAATTTTTAATCAGATGTGACGTCACCCGCACTCTCAAACTTTGACGCGCTTTGTTATCTTTGTCATTGTTTGGTTGATTGATGAAAGGGAAAAATATGTTTCCATTGCTTTTTGATAATAATCCAACTGATGGATTATATAATTTCGTTAACTTTACCTCGTCATTTGCCCTATTTTCACCACACCGGGTACAGATATAGTCAAGAAGATTTTAATTTTAACTATTAAAATCTTCCTCAATTTTAAAATATAAAAACTGAAACCCTGGCTGTATAAAGAGTATTTTCTTGGATTACTACTGGTTACATTTCGCATGAGCTCGTCCTTTAATGGGATCGTCCGTTATGTATGATAAGTTTTCCTATAAAAAGGTTCGTACGAGTAGGGTTGCCAACCCCAGGGGGTGGACACTAGGCCGCGTACTCAGCCCCCACGCGCGGGCCTACCTGCGCACGTCTGCGGGGTCCCCGCGATACCCCGGGAGACCCCTGTTATGGAGCTCCGGCTAGGCCGGGAGGCTGCTAGGAGCGGAGACGCGGAAGAATCCCTAAACGGGGATCCCGCGGCTTCGCGCTAAGCAGCTTAGAGGGTATTCGCAGGACTTTTTTAGCGGATATTATGGCGTAAAGCGCCCGTAAGAGTTGCGGGGTCCTCGGTGGGCAGCCACTGGGGGTTTCGTAAGACTTGCGGGAGCCAGGTGTGAGGTCCGTTCGGCGGTGTGCCTCTTAAAGGCGCCGTCGTCTGTAAACAGCATTTTTTACCTGCGTTATAAAAAAAAGGGTTGCCAACCCTACTATATAGTATATTACTATATTAGGGAATAAAATAATATTTTTCTGAAAAAAAGTAGGTGAGACTACTATACATATTTTTCTTAAAGCAGACTTTTGACCGTAAAAGCTTTTTAAAAAATAAAAATTTAATTATTAAGGCATAGAATAGTAAGAATATATTCGTTTCAAAAGTAAAGTAAATATTTTAACCACATACTACACATATAAAGTTTTTTTATTTTTATTTACAGGTAATAGCTTCGAAAAAAAAATAGAGGAGCTCAATGGTGCAAGTGGTTAATGCGTTCGGCTGCGATTGTTGAAGTTAAACAACTTTCGCAGTGGTCGGTGATTGGATGGGTGACCAAAAACGTACTATCTCCAGCTCCTCCGTGATTCAGAAGGCACGTTAAGCCGTTGGTCCCGGCTGCATCTGCAGTCGTTAGCACCAACCAATCCGCACTGGGCCCGCGAGGTGGGTCACGGCCCAAACTCCCTATTCCATCCATAGAGAAGGCATGTGCCCCAGCTTCGAAAATACTATATTTGTTAGAAAAAAAGTTGGTAACCCTACGTACGAGTGTTTTCATTCAGCCCACTTGGCATTTAAGTGTAGTCCAGTCGCGATGATAGCATACAATAAACAGTACAGAAGGTCATCTACATACAATGTGCTCTCGAGCAAGGCACACATATAGACACTGCTCACGGACACGATATCTCGAACCAGTTCAGACCACTGCGAGTGCGTGTTCCATCGGCGTCTGTTAACTTTTATGAGCAAAAATGAAGCAACAAAAAGCAAAAAACAGGGCCGCGGCAGCATAATGATCAGTGCATTCGCCCGGATAGCAAAGGGTGCAGGTTCGAGTGCCGTCTGCTGCCTGGTCCAAGTGGATATTTTTCTAGAATAATTTTCTTTAGATCTAGCAGTTATTTGCTTAAAAACTAAATAATATAACAAAAAAACAAGATAATATCTGTTCAGTAGACGGTTCTCACAACCAACATTAAACGGTGAATTGTCGTTTTTTTATTTTTTTATAAAACTTAAGATTAAAATTACTATTTTGTTTTTATTTTTGGTTTTTTTCTCCGTTCTTTATATTTCATTTTCGACAGTAAACCAAACAACTAGATATGATTGTCACTACCGCGATAGTTTTTTGTGCATAAGTCAATGTTGGCAATCCAAGCGCGACAATGGCGCGTAAGTTTATAATTGAGGATAACTATCTAACCACCTTAGTATTATGTTAATATGATATTGAATCCCTGCGATATATGGCGTGCCTTTTAGCTCTGTAATTGTTATTATTACTATGAAATAAATGAAAAAAAAGTATGCAAAGAGAAGTACCAAATATACCTGTTATTTTGTTTGCTTTATAGCGCCTAACACGTCTTCGCACAGGCCCTGCCAGAATACCAGCGCTGATACAGTGAGAGAATATTTTCTCATTTTATTAGCATAAGCTGAGGCAGGGTCCTGATTGGCCGTCTTAAATCTAGTGATTAATTTTTGTTCTTAGGTTAAGTTTCTTTTATATATTATAATATTTTTTTCTCTGTTTCTTATATACAAGATGGCCAATAAAGACTTTTCATTTCATTTCAAGTACATACACAAGATTACCTTCTGTATTCTCTATTTTGTGGCGATAGTCTGAATACCACCCTGTCCCCATTCACCTTGAATTTGAATAACGCTGGAGCCGTTTAAGATTTCCTCGTGAAAATTGTATGAAATTTTCGACTGATCATAACTTAATCGGGTGATTCGATTGGAAAAGGTTCCTCGCTGGAATGGGTCCTGAGCGCCCTTGGAATTATTCGCCGCGTTGAGTTATCCACGTCTTGCGGATTATTAAAAATTTTATTCGCTCTCTTCTGTTACGTCGATGTTGGAAACATAGGAATTTCTGTTTGAATCATAGCTTCTGTATGGGGTAGTACATAACGATTACGTTACCTGTAACTGTAGCCAAGTGTTATTGATTTGTTGCTTCATGTTTAATGTTCTGCTGTTACTTAAAAAGGAAAACTGTGGATATCTCCGAAATTTACGGGAATGTATTCTCGTAAATATTATTATTTTATCGGTGTATAGCTGTAATTTAGACTATAGGTTTTGTTCTCAGGTTTCTATTAAACACAATGACTTTCTTTAAATTACTATAGGCACGCGCCGCCGCCCGCCGCGCCGGCCCCCCGTAATATCTATGAAAATATTCATTTAAATTACATGCTGTAAACGGCCATATTGATCTATATTACATGCACAATGTATTTAAGGTACTTAATTGGATAAGGATTAATGCTGTATTGCTTAAAATCGCTTTTTCGTAAATAAGCCATTATTTTCTCGCAATAAGTAATTAAAAGTGATTATTGTGGATTATCCCGAAGAGATAGGCATATACCATTGCGGACTTTTTTGTAGACCTTTTTAAGGTGTACAATACTGTAGTACATTATTTTGATCTATCTCGTAGGGTTCAGCCAGCGTTTGCAATGTAAGCGCAAAAAATGTGTTTATTTACGACCTTACATTAAAAACCTCTAAAATTATCAGTGTATCTCTACTGTATTAAGCATGTATTATACATATAAACCTTACTCTTGAATCACTCTATCTATTAAAAGAAACCGCATCATAATCCGTTGCGTAGTTTTAAAGATCTAAGCATACATAGTGACATAGAGACAGACAGCGGGAAGCGACGTTGCTTTATACTATGTACTGATTTACTGGACTTTTTATATGCACTTCCCCACAATTAATGGTTATTTGTTATTTCTCATGTAAGTGTCTGTATGGTTTTGATTGAGTAATAGATATTCTTTACCCTTTAAATTCACGATATATAAATATACCTTTGTATATCGGCGAGGCGCGGCGCCCTAGTCCTTCGCACCGCACCCCCGAGTGGCAGCACACCCACCTGTGACAACAAACATAATAATTAGACTTGCAACGAATAGTATATTCGGCAGTATACCTAGGGATGCAAACGATACATCGATGTAAGTAAAACATCGAGGTATCGGTCATAAACATTTGTTTTGATGAACGATATATCGTCGATACATCGTCATAACTTCTTTCCACGATTCACTAAAAATAAGGCAAAAGTAGTTTTATGTAGCAAAAAATTTTGGCTTTATTTTGAGACCAAATTCAACTGTATACAAGTTTAGCATTTTTTTCTATGAAAAGTGCCGAGTCTCCTTTGTGGTTGGAACCTTAGCGTGGTAAAAGTTGTACAGCCGCGGCACATATAGAGGAAAGAGAAATTGAAATGCGGCACATATGTTTCCGATGGCACGCTACATTCCGAGTTATTGCCAAGTTATTGCCCGATTCGCAACGCAAATTGAATGATTTATTGCTGAGAGCAGTGAAATTTACTCGACGAGCCTGAATGTGTCTCTTCGCGGGAGAATATATTTATTGTTAAGTAGAAAGAGGTACTTTATTTGTCGTAAAATGGCGGTGTTTTCTTTTAACGGTGTCTGTTTTCTTTCTTCTGTTTCCGCCGTTTTGGGTGAAGTGATAATATTTAGCGATGATACACTCAAAATATAATAAACAATGTATCTGTCGCAGGCAATTTGCATGAAGCCGCGTTTTACAAACGGCATCGTCGGTTTAGAAACGGTATTTGTTTTAAAATATGCCGAAGGCAAAATGGAGACTCGTTCAATTGTTAAAATTTTGACATTAATTGTTATACTACTATAACCCTACGGTTTCATATTCATATGTGGAATGAACTCCCGTTAGTCATTAGAATGTCCACCAGCAAATATAGCTTTAAAACCAAGCTGCGAAGCTTTTTACTGGAACAGACAATATCGTTTAGTAGTTAATCGTCATTATTATGTATTAATTTTATTTAGTGTTATTTTATTATATGTTTACGTATGTGTATGTTTATATATATATATATATCTATATATATAAAAATGAAACCCATTTTCCGTTGTCACGACATAACATGAAAACGGCTTGACCGATTTGGCTGATTTTTTTTTTAGAATATTCCTTGAAGTACGAGGATGGTTCTTACGAAGAGAAAAATTAAAAAAAATGGCTGAAAATGTCAAAAAACAAAACTTTTCTTTACTCCCATACAAGCGATTCGTAATAATACTTAAAAGTCAATTTGAACTTTAATACCATACCATAAATTTCAAATGTTAGTGTAGAGATTCTGGGAAGGCAAAACAATTGAGCGACGTGATGTCAATAGAAGTTTGGAAAAGATAAATATACCATCTTCAGTTTTTTTATAATCTATATATATAAAACTCAAAGGTGACTGACTGACGTAGTAATCTATCAACGCCCAGCCCAAACCACTGGACGGATCGGGCTGAAATTTGGCATGCGGGTAGATGTTATGACGTAGGCATCCGCTAAGAAAGGATTTTGATCAATTCTACCCCCAAGGGGATAAAATAGGGAATGAAAGTTTGTATGAAACTTTGTCAATTTTAAAACCGAACGGGCTGAGACTTTGCATGCAGGTATAAGAATAATCATAGATGAATGTCATTGTGTATAAAACAAGCCTGAGAAGAAAAACTGTAGTCTACGCTTCAGCTCTACACCGAAGCGAAGCGAGGGCGGGCCGCTAGTATATATATATATGTATATGTATACAATTATTGTGTAATTTAATTAATACTTATTATTATAATATTTATGTTTACTGCTTTAAATGTGATTTCCACCTCACATGTGCACCCTACCACTAATTTTCTCCACAACACCCTATGGTTCTAGCGCGTTCGGCTGCGATCGTTGAAGTTAAGCAACTTTCGCAGTGGTCGGTCATTGGATGGGTGACCAAAAATTTACTATCTCGAGCTCCTCCGTGCTTCGGAAGGCACGTTAAGCCGTTGGTCCCGGCTGCATTTGCAGTCGTTAGCACCCACCAATCCGCACTGGGCCCGCGTGGTGGGTCATGGCCCAATCTCCTTATTCCATCCATAGGGAAGGCCTGTGCCCCAGCAGTGGCGACATTAATAGGCTGATGATGATGACCCTATGGTTGACTGGTAGAGAATGCCTGCGGCATTAAGTCCGACATTGTACAATTGTACATTAAGAATTAAATAAATAAATAAATAAAATAAAAATAAAACACAGTTTGGAATAATCACATTTTATTGAAAAAAAAACAGGTCCCATTCAAAAAGGAGTAACTTAAAATACATGCTTAGATGGGCACTCCGATAATAATTAAATTAATTAAGTAATTAATTAAGCAAGCAACAATAAATCGATCTTTAATTTGGTAGGTACTGAAAAAAAAGCCCTCGCTGAGTTTCTTGCCGGTTATTCTCAGTACAATGTCTCCCGCCGTAGATTTACGAACCGGTGGCGTAGCGTTTGACTTTTACAAGAGCTTGTAACAGCCTAGACTGAATAAATGACTTTGAGTTGAGTTTTAGGTACAACAACGTTTTATGGGCAAGTATTTCGCACCGAAAAAAAAAATCACTCAAATCGGATAAGAAATTACTGAGTATTCGGTGTATATACATAAAAAATACATACCGACCGCATTGAGAAACTCCCCCTTTTTAAATTCTGTTAAAAATAACATAAGTACAAAATGTTTTCTTACCAACTAAAATTCAGGGTAACAAAATTTATTAGCTACTAAAAAGATATTCGAGAATTTCAACACAGTCAAGAATACGAAAGTAAGATTTGAATATCTGTATATGTATATGATCAGAGTGGCGTGCAATTGGAGAGGCCTATGTCCAGCAGTGGACTAAGATAGGCTGTTGATGATGATGATGATGATACTCGTATGTGCAATGCCAGCCGTCGGCATTATCATCATCAGCCTATTAATGTCCCCACTGCAGGAGTACAGGCCTTCCCTATGAATGGAATAGGGAGATTGGGCCACGACCCACCTCAATTAATCAATCAATCAAATAATTTATTCATTGTCATCGGTAACAATAAGTTGTTAAAATTTTTATAAATGTGCCTCCGTGACATGCTCAACAGCATACGAAAATTTGTTTTCATTACATTTTAAATACAATAAAAACATAATCATGAAAGAATCAATACATCTATATATATAAAAAAATTATGTTGGTTTGTGTACGCTTCAAAAACTCAAAAAGTTCTGCACCGATTGAGTTGAAATTTTAACATGACATAAAATCCGCATCAAGGATTGCATTTATCTATTTTTTGCATCAGTCACATATCTGCGTACGCGAGAAAACAGTTTTTTTAACGATCAGCTGTGTACCAGTGACCGCGACCATCTGCCAGAAGCGAGGAAAACACTCGCTGACAACCGCAATAGTAATGACGCAGTCACATGAGAAACAATTTCGTTCCCAATTACATTGTTTATTTACAAAAAAAATGTTATTGCAAAATTAAACTTATGTGAAATGTATTCTTTGTTTTGTTTCTCATTTCTCAACCATTCAATCACAATGTGCCACTGCGAAGCATGGCAGGGTACAGCTAGTTATATTATAAAATCAATAAAAAAAATCGATGTCAGTATCCGTTAATAATTAATTGACATTATAATAACTTATAAATATATAAATGCATTTATATTATAATATTTAATGCTGTCAGGTAACTTATTATATACTTTAGGAGCCATTTTTACAACACTTTTCTTCATTAGAGCTGTCTTACACATATTTGTACAAATATGAGGTTTCCGAGGGCGAAGGCGGAGCATATGAGTCTGTTCTCTTACTTTAAGAAGATATTACTTAAGAAAATGTAACTAGAAAAAATTATGCTACCGCGGCCCTCACGGACCGCCTCGAACTTCTTCTAGCCATTCTTAAGCTGCAGGGCAGCGCCATCTCTTCGCATTATAGGTAACCCACAATGCGAAGGATGCGGGTTCGAGTCCCGTCTGCTGCCTGGTACGCGTGGAACTTTTTCTAGTTATATTTTCTTTGGATTTAAACATCAAGCAGTTACATGCTTTAAAATAATAGAAATTATAAGATATTACTTTTCACGAAAACGCAGCAGTCAAATATATAGAGGTATGGCAATGTCAATAACTTTAGGGACCTAAAATATGGGACACAGCTATCTGAGGGCTTCAATCCACAAATAGTTCTCACACAATGTTTTTGAGCTTTTAACAATATTTCTCTATAAGTTGTTCGTCGCCAGAATATTACACCTTGCAGTTCCAATGCGGATTGGTAAGTGCTAACGACTGCATATGCAAGCGGGACCAACGGCTTAACGTGCCTTCCGAAGCACGGATGAGTTCGAGATAGTAAATTTTTAGTCACCCATCCAATGGCCGACCACTGCGAAAGTTGTTTAACTTCAACGATCGCAGACGAACGCGCCAACCACTTGCGCCATCGACACATAACCACGCCGTCGGCATATTATGTTTGATATAGTTTATTTTATGTCGTAGTATGATTAGATAGTGCAAATTTTCTCAAAAGCCCTAAATCGCCTTTTTTGAGTGTGTATGCTGTTCGTCGCAGATGACCTTTACAGCGTCACCCGGTTTGGGTTCTTCGCTAATCAGGTAGAAATATAAAACCCTTGAAAAAATATATGAAAAATTGTATATGTAACAAAAGCCGACGGTGCTAACTTTTGGGGCTAGGCTAATTGGTGTGAGGATTGGAGATATTTATTTATTTTTATTATTTATGAATTATTAAAAACACTCCATTTTATAGAAGATACAACACGCACAAAAACAAACGTCTCTGAGCAAGCAGATCTATTGAAAATATACAATTTCATAAGTTTTATATATTATATTAATACACATATACTTAACACAAACTTGTTTTTCATATTATAGACAATAATTTCATTTGCACTTATTGTTAGTAAATTCGTTGATTGTCTATTGTTACATATTTGACATTATGTGATGGAAGTTGACCTCAACACATTTTTGAAAGTTTGATGTCAACTTTCAATTGTACGACACTGTATGAAATAAAACAGGGAGAAAAAAGCAGCCCTTGCTGAGTTTCTTGCCGGTTCTTCTCAGTAAAGGTCTCCCGCCGTAGATTTGCGAACCGATGGCGTAGCTTTTCGACATTCACAAGTGCTTGTAACAGCCTAGACTGAATAAACGATATTGAATTTATGTTTTTTTTTTTAATTTTGAATTTAAACTTAAGTACTTTTGTTAAATGGATTACTATAAATTTTAATCATTTTGCAGGGATATGGGCTGGGGGCCTGGTGTTCTATTATACAGGCAGTTTACTTCCCAGTTAAGACACCAGTCTCTCCACAATATATTACTGTGCATATATCTGTTGTATATTGTTTGAACTTTCATGGTCACTAACATTATAGATATTAGCCAGATTGTTACCATGTACCTTGTTTTTTATGAGTCTCCGATATTTCGGCACTGTTGTAAGCGCCATGATCACGGAGTAACTGAAGTAATTGCTGGTAGATGTTATTGGCAGACATATCGGTCTACCCTCTGACGTCGTCTTTTACTGCGTTCGATACCCCTACCACTGGTCACATTCTCACTATTCACTCGCATTTGTTCCCGGCACACAATAGTGATCATGGCGCTTGCAACAAAGCCGAAATATCGGAGACTCTAAAAAATCAAGGCACATGGTACCAAACCCGTTAATATCTATAATATCTGTTGTAAATACAAACAATATGTCTGTACCAAAATATTTGTATTGTGGTAAAAATAAATAAACATTATTATTATTAATTTTGACTCTTTTGCAACTTTACTAACTGGCGTCTCATAAACTGTGTGCTACATTCATTAGGACGAAAAGCTAACGGAGCAGCGAGCCATAAAACTCATAAAAATTACCCAACGTTGAACGAGCTTACATACCATCCGTAAAATTATAGTAAGTACTTGTCTTAGATCAAAATTAGCGTTATAAGGCACGTCAGTAACAGAGAAAATGACTGTGAGTGATTGACATAAAGAAAGACTGATATTATTTTCGGGTGTACGTGGGATCGTCAAAATGAAGGAACTCAAATTATAAGGAAAAGCTTATTATGATCCTTAAAAATTTCGATGTCACTTGATGTCTTTGAAGAAGAGATGTTATTTTATTTTTTATTTATTTATAAAATGTTTTATATGATCATTTTTTATAATTAATGAATAATACCCGGACAGGGTTGTCGAGTCATTACACAATTTTTGTTTTGAATTAAATCAGTCATTTGATTTAGACCAGAGAAGATTACTTAACTTTATAGTGTTTTAAACTTTCATGGCCACTAACATTATAGCTATTAACGGGATTGTTACCATGTACCTTGTTTTTATGCGTCTCCGATATTTCGGCACTGTTGCAAGCGCCATGATCACGGAGTAACTGAAGTAATTGCGGGTAGATGTTATTGGCAGACATATCGGTCTACCCTCTGACGTCGTCTTTTACTGCGCTCGATACCCTTACCACTGGTCACATTCTCACTATTCACTCGCACCTGTTCCCGACACACAATACTCACAGTATCAGATCGCGGAACGTCGCTCTTTTGATTTTTGCGGTTTTTGCACATACGAACCACTGGATTCCAGATACTTGACAATTGAATCACCACCGGACGACCAGGCGCGGCGAGGGTTTCCACCCTTATGTTGTCAAAGTTTCTCCCATTCGCACGAAGCGATTTGCTTCAGCCTTCATTATGCGAACGGCTAGGGAGTGGAACTCCTTGCTGAGGTCTGTTTTTCCGGACCAATATAATCAGGACATCTTCAAGGACAGAGTGAAAAGGCATCTTCTAAGCAGGCGTGTACCATCCTAGGCCTCATCATCGCTTTTTCTATCGACTATCGTGATCTATCAACGCACAGCCCAAACCACTGGACGGATTGGGCTGAAATATAGCATGCAGGTAGATGTTATGACGTAGGCATCCGCTAAGAAAGGATTTTGATCAATTCTACCTCCAAGGGAATAAAATAGGGAATGAAAGTTTGTATGAAACTATGTCAATTTTAAACCGATCGGGCTGTGACTGCATGCAGGTATAAGAAAAATCATAGATGAATGTCATTGTGTATAATACAAGCCTGAGAACAAAAACTGTAGTCTACACTTCAACTCTACATCGAAACGAAGCGAGGGCGGGCCGCTAGTTTTGCATAAAAAAGAAAATCCTCACGATTGAAATTTTTGTGTATGGCTATTTCAATTGCTTCCCCGATCAATCTTGGTATATAGTGGCGTTCTGTCCAGATAATTTGTGGATTATGGAGCTTAATCCATTGATTAGGACCCGAATCAATTAAATAGCTGCTGTACAGCTATCGCGGAACATCTAAATGGCGCTGCGGGTTACAGTGAGGGGGGAGGAGCCTGCCTACCGCTGCCGTATGCGTAACGCGTTACGTAACGTAGCTGTTTACCCTCTCATAAAAATCTAAAGAAAAGTTTTACTAGAAAAAAAACATCCACGCGGACCAGGCACCGGACGGGACTCGAACCCGCACCCTTCGCAATCCGGGCGAATGCACTGACCAATTATGCTACCACGGCCCTGATGGCCGCGTCGAAATTTTTCCCAGCCTTAAGCTGCAAGGCAGCGCCATCTCTTCGCATTGTAGGTAACCCACAATGTCAAATGAATACTTTTTCAAGTATTAAACATTTGAAAGAAGTAGCAATTATAGTTATATTTTTCCTTTTTTTTTAAGCATTTAAATGCTAGATGTTTAAATCTAAAGAGAAGTTTTACTAGAAAAAAA
This sequence comes from Chilo suppressalis, assembly GCA_902850365.2. Lineage (NCBI taxonomy): Eukaryota > Metazoa > Arthropoda > Insecta > Lepidoptera > Crambidae > Chilo > Chilo suppressalis. The sequence goes on along the minus strand of OU963914.1, from coordinate 19,904,350 downwards.
AACAACTCTCTTAAGAAGTTATCACTTTATAAACGAGAGCTCCATACGTGATCGTGCAAGTTCAGTAACTTTAGCATTGGTCGTTTATAGGATGTGTGTTTTGGAAGACACGTTAAGCTGCTGTACTGGGCTATCTGCATGTTACATTTAAGTATAAGCTAATGATGACAGCGAAGAAATAATGAAAAAAACTGGCCAAGCGCGAACTGGCATCGCTCCATCAGGGTTCCGTACAAGGAACTATTTTCGAAGTTACCTAATATCACTGACTTTATGAAATAGTTCGTTTCGGAGCTGGACATCGCCACAAACTGCTTGAGGAAAAAATCTGTTGTTTGTTTTGTCGTCATAACTTAAAAAGGACATTATGAATCGAGGTTTTCAGTATTTGCGGTTCAAATATAGCATACGAAGTTTTATATTCTTAACTAGTTTCAAAATTTTCAAAATAAATAATTGAAAATATCACTTTTGAATTTCGCTTGTGTAGAAAATATTACAGAAAAACACCTACCTACCTACCTAGTTCCTGCTAAATCACCAAACGGAAGTCATAGGGGCCCTATTATCCTAATATGCCCAGGGCCCCCAATAGGTCAAAGACGGCACTGTAGAAACATCAGTTGTTGAATTAAGACTCAGGTTTCTCAAGTTTAAACGAAAAATGAGAATGTAATTTAGATTTCATGAATTCTTGTTAAAGTTCCTGGCAATATTAGGATTTAGCCGTGCTACTCTATAAAGCTTATTTATAGCTGAAGACAAAACAATTTAAATTAGTTTCGGGGCAGTTTTATTAAGAAAGTGTTTAAAGACAAATTGATAATAATAGTGACGATGACTAACTTGTTCTCTTCGTCTGTCAGGTAGATTATCAAAAAGTATTTATTGGACACATATTTTTTCCTTATTTACACCATCAAAATATTAAAGAGATAATATTGATTGGAAATGTCGCTTGACGCCACGTCTTGGTACAATTTTAACTGCTAGATGTTTAAATCTAAAGAAAAGTTTACTAGAAAAAAATCCACGCGGACTAGGCAGCGGACGGGACTCGAAACCGCACCCTTCGCAATCCGGGCGAATGCACTGACCCGGGCGCGTCGAAATTTTCCTAGTCTTAAGCTGCAAGGCAGCGCCATCTCTTCGCATTGTAGGCAACCCACAATGTCAAATGAATACTTTTCCAAGTATTAAACATTTGAAAGAAGAAATAGCAATTATAGTTATGTTTTTTTTAAGCATTTAACCGTTAGATGTTTAAATCTAAAGAAAAGTTTTATTAGAAAAAATCCACGCGGGCCAAGCAGCGGATGGGACTCGAACCTGCACCCTTCGCAATTGTTTTTTTTTCCTCTTTTGCTGCAGTTGGCCCCCATTTTCGCTGAAAGTACGACTCGCCCTTGATACCCCGAGGTTTAGGCCCACGAGGACGTTTTTCAGGACTCAAAAGACGCGGAGTTTGAAGGGCTTTAAAAGATGTTAAATTTTTTGGAAATCCAAAAAAAAAAATTTTTTTCTACCGAACAATCGTGTTTTCACTGAAAATTTCCGTTAACTCGAGAACTCCCAATTTCAAAAATATCAAAATGAGCACCTTTTTATTGAACCAAGGAACATTTTAGGTAATTTTTTCGATATTGGTGATGGTTGAGGCTGCCCTTAGCCGTGAGTTTTGATATCACGCGGCGGGCCGGGCGAGGACGAGGACGCATGAGAGCTCAAAAGGAATTCGAAGGGATTTAAGATGATGTAAAAATATTTTGGAAATTTTGGTTTTGAAAAAAAAAAATATTTTTTAGATAAAAAAAATATATATTTTTTTTTAATAATATTTATTACGTAGATTTTTAAAGCTCATTTCAAGTCGTGTAGAGCACGAGATCTGTGAATTTTTTGGCGACTGGCATTTGAAAAGAAAAAATAAATATCCATTATTTCTAACCAAAAAAAATTAGTTTAATATCCCGCCAACATCTCTGTTATCGTTTCATAACCACATGCAATAGTAACGCTCCGGCGACGGCTCTGCAGCTTTTATCACAACTAAAATGTTGACATACATATTTCATTATGTGTTGGTAGTCAGCAAATAAATTCCCGCTATTTTCACCCCACTTAGGCACCGTCGCCACCGGGTACAATACCGGGTTTAGCGAATTTGTATAGATTCTTTACCAAGTGCATATGAATTATATGAGAGCACTGACAAGTCTCTGAACAAAATCTTTACCAAGCGGATACACCATTACTCGCCCGTCCCGTAACTAGAAGTGGGCGTTTAAACGATAAGCAACTAAAAAAGTCTGCTTTTTAATAAAAGCACAATGCTGTTGTATGCTTATAAATTGAAAAACTGCACGCTTTTTGCTTAGTGTTAATAACTATTTATTTAATTCATGATTTTTCGATTCACTGTATTCTTTTAATTTTAATTTGGTTTTTAATTTTGATTTTAATTTTTAATTTTGATTTTAATTATAAATTTGTTCTTTTCGTCTTGACGTTGATTAAGACAATTTTAAATGTTGTACATGCCTTTAATAAGTGTGCACATCAGGTACTATTATTGTGGATTTTATATTTATTTTTTGTATGTGTATGCTGTTGGCGTGGCTAATAAATAAATAAATAATTCGATTCAATTAAATGTTTTAAGTTTTGTGTAAATACCTATAAGTCACCATCAATACATCTTATAAATAATCTTGTCGATAAGTATTAATAGAACTTTATTGATTATTAAATAAAAATACAAGGAATACCTTTATTTGTTTCGTGCCTTTTAGATGATTAGGTATGTTAAAATTTGCATTCTGCTTAAATTAATGTTTATAATTTAACAACATATTACTTTTATCGTTGACAGCATAACATCAGGTTTATATATTCAAACGTTTTCGCTTACATACGCATCATACTTAAAAAAGCGTTTCAACGAAAAGCTTTTTTAAAAGCATGCTTTTATAAAAAGCACAACGTTTAAACGATGAATAAATTTAAGCAGTTTTTCTCATCGCTGCCCGTAACACAAAACCGTAGAAAACAAAATCAAGCGATATCGCACCGGAACCAAGCCGGTGAAGAATTGGTTCGCGGCATTGACGTATAATATTGCATTTTCAAATAGCACAAGCAATCCCCGCCCCAACTTCCCTTGGCAACAGCCGCTAATAGAGCGCACTAAAGTAGTCTCTTTCACTCTTAAGCATAACGCAGATTACATCCCGCTCTTAAGCCTCCACGTGTCTACGGTGTCAGCGACTGTCAAATTAAGAAATCACTTTATATTTTCACATTAATTCCTTAAAACTGTACATACTTATGAATGAAATGACACGTTTTTCTTGTCTCTAATAGCTCCCGTGTTATTTGTGTAGGTACTATCTAAAATCTATCCTATGTGTATAGGGATTGTTGTCTAAAGGAAAAACGTAAAATATTAAATAATAAATAAATATTTCCAACACTCACATCAATTAGCCTAGCCCCAAAGTAAGCACTGTAGGCTTGTGTTATGGGATACTAGGGTAACGGATAGAATACATATATTGTACATATATATAGAAGTACAAATTAAACATCCATGACTGGAGTACAAATGCTCGTATTCATCACACAAACATCTGCCCCCACCGGGATTCGAACTCGGGACCTCTCGAGTCGGCTACACCATGAAACCCGGCGTATAAACCACTCGGCCACGGAGGTCGTCAAAACGTTGTAGCGAAGTGTAGCCGCGGCGAGCGAGAGGTCCTGTCTGAATGCAAGTCCGGCAATTACCTGACTTTCGTATTGCCAAACAAGAAGCTTCTACGATGTTGCTATAACTATAAAACATCGTAGGTTCGCGGTTAACAATCTGAACAGATTCGGTAGAGAAATGAAGACGAAAAGAGCCCGCATCGACCCGGTGAAGAAGGCGCTTCGAATAGCAGTGTCAAAGCAGTTTCAGTCAGTGAATTTCTTTGCAAGCTCAAGAGCTTACAGTGTAAACTATATTTCACAAAGTAAAAAGCAAAGTGTTTTCGCTGTTTGTAGAAAACGTATCGCGTTTCCTTGCCTTCGGACGTGAAGTGAAGGAAATCAATTTCGTGAGATCCCCATTATTTATTATCGGAAATAAAAGCACTGCTTAGAATTAAATATTTTTTTGTAAACTGCCCTGAATTTATTATTATTATAAAATTTGATACTGCTTCACTTGTAAATTGTAATACTTACTAAGTAATAAGTTCTCACCACCGAAGACATAATATTAAAAAAATTGACACTGCAGTTACTTGTAATACCTACTCATGTTATTATTTAACTAGCAAACCAGTGAACCAAATGTTCACCAAAACCTGATTTAAAAAAAAATGTATTTAATTAATTGAGAACTTCGGAGATTTTGTGTGGTTTCGTTTGAAATTCGTGATTTCTCGAAAACCGGAAGTGCTACGTTACTCAAATCCGGTTTGTAGTCTTATCAGACTATTCTTAACTTATAACTTAAATATTCTCTTTATCTATCTCTTACGGTTTGGCCGCTGAAACAGCACCACAGACGGACGGACGGACTTGTCTAATAGATAAGAGATAACAATCAATACTTTGTGTGTAACGCCCCAAACAGGAATGCGTTTAGGTCTTTGGCGCGGAAACATTATTTAAATTTATCGCAAAATGCTTGAATTTGAATTAGGATACTATAATCAGACACTGTATATTATTGTTAGATAAGTATTCATGTATGTATATATTTGTGTGTACCTATTATATATGCTGCTTTATATAGTATATTTATATATGTATGTATGTTTTCTCTGTTCGTTGTCTGCCGTTTTATTTTCTCTGGACCTCCTTTCCGGTTGACTGGTAGAGAATGCCATTCTGGCATTAAGTCCAAAAAAAATAAAAAAAAAATACTAAAGACCTCAAAAAAGCTTAACAGCATCAACTCGTGTGCTTCATGCCCTTTGTATGGATTTGTGTAGGTATATTGCGATTCCAATAAGAATAGGAAAGCCAATAACCTCCATCTGTCAAATGTCGCTTGAAAATTACGGTTTGTAAAAAAATATTGGAACCCATTTTTTAGCACTCAGCTAATTCTAGAATAAAAACCAAACATTTGTAAACAAACAATAACAAATATTTATAATTAATATTGGTTGATATTTTTTTTAAATTTATTGAGCTCTGTCTATGAACGGTTGAATAAAATCTAAATCGTCAACCAAATGTCACTTTAGGTGGCGTTCAGAAACTTGATTTAAAACTTTCGTTTACATAAAGGACGCATGTTCGTATGTGACCTAGTAATAGTGTACGATTATTCATAACTGCTCCGGCGGTAATGCAGAGATGGGCGGAATTGAAGAGCTATATACTGATTAATGTTTTTCTCACACAGTCTTAATAAATAAATATTATTACAAATCGGTTGTTTTCTTTCGCAATCTTAGTAAAAAAATATATATAAAATAAAATCGGATTTTTTTCTCATTTAATCTTAGTAAATTAGTTTTTTCAATTAAAAACTCTTTTTTGCTCACTCTACCTATTTTGTTTGAATTGACATCTATAACGTATATGTGCTCACTACATAAATACCGTACCATCACGGACCGCACGCGGCGGGTGGACAATTCTGGCTGCTGGTTGAAATTGAACTGCTCCGCTCGCTGTCTACGAGTTGACACAATGCATATTCATTCTCTCCTGCATCAAGCGCGATGGCTATACGTGTAAACCAAGCGACGATCTCTAACACTCCACTCAATTTACGCAGACAACGCGGAGAGGCGACAACAACGCGGCGGCGCGGCGTTCACACGTCGACAACCTGATGTTCACTGGTTGACAACCACCCGTCAACCCGTCGCCGACCCGACTTTAGCTAGTTGACAACGCGTCTGTCTGAGCTTACTCGTCGACCACGAGCGGACGTCGCGCCGCCACGTAGTTGTCTTAGCGTTGTCGCGACAATTGAGAAGCGTGTTAGAGATCGTCACTAGGTTTACACGTGTGCTTTCACAATGTTTAATATTTCAAATCGTGAATTGGCTCTAACAGCTATCGCGCTTGATGGAGAAGAGAATGAAAATGCATTGTGTCAACTCGCAGACAACGAGCAGTCCACTCAGAAGCAGAGCGTTTTCAACCAGCACACGGCTAGCGTGGTCATCGAGTTGTCCACCCGCCCGCGCGCGGTCCGTGATGGCGGCGCGTCGGGTGGCTCAAATGAGCAGTGACCTTAAGGCGCTTTGCAGACGACGCGACGGGGCGGGGCGGGCCGGTCAATTTCGCCGCGAACGATAGCACAAAGTGAATCCTATATTACAAACGCACACAGAGGGCAAAAAGACCGCGCCGCAGGTGCCCGGCGGGCACTGGCGGCGCGGCATGTCCGCGGCTGCCCGCCGTGGATCATACAAACCAGTTTATATGCAGTAACGCAGACGTCGGCGCGGGGCGGTTAGCTCAGTCTGCGCCACGCGCTTTTTAGTGATGGACTATTCACTAGAACGAACGTCCTGAACTGACTGCTTCTGCCTGTCGTGTGCTTTGTGTACGCGGCGCGGGCAGCCGCAGACATCGACGGGCAGACGCGGTTTTTATTGCTTCGCGGACAAAATGCCCGCCCCGCCCCGTCGTCTCCAAAACGCCTAAAAGTGTTTTTAAGTAACAGAGTTCTCAGTCTATGTTACTACTGAGCAATTCACACGGGCGGGTATAGTGGCGTTAAATGGAATAAAAACAGCCGCTATTTATCTGCGTCGGGGACGAAACATATGACACCGCTTTTATTCAGACGTAACGAGAGACGAGCCGGCACTTAGCGACAAGGCGATGATTACAATGATAAGAATATCGGGGAACTTAAGTGCTACGTTAAAGCTTTTAAAGGAATCATCTTTAGGTAGGGCTTAGCGCATCTGCCACACAAATTGGAGCGCCCGTCTGGGAAGTAATAATTGTTCGGATTAATTCCAGCTGCTGCATTTCGCCATCGTACATCGCGACAAAAAATTCATCCCCATCATCTTGATGCGTGGCTATCCACAACCGTGCGTTTTTGTCGAAATTTTTTACCACGTACGACATAATTGTGGAATATGTTGTCGCCAGCAGTGTTTCCGGACCAATACGACCCAAAATCCTTTAAAAAAAGAGCGTACTCCTTCCTTAAAGGCCGGCATCGCATTTGTGATACTCCTGGTGTTGCAAGTGTCCATGGGCGACGGTGATCACTTACCATCAGGTGAGCCGTCTGCTCGTATGCCAACTATAACAAAAATGGGTGCGTGTACTTATGTAGGCGCGTGAGAAGTTATCCTTCTTTGGCATCGTTTAAAATTAGTTTTTAATTGCATGCAAATAATTAATTACAATAAATTAATAAAAAGTCTGGAAAAGGACACAGTCAATAAAGTTCAGTTTTAATTTGAAAAAATAAATAAATAATCAAAATATTCAATTAAAATCGCTACTGAATATAATTTATTAGAACATATGTGATTTGCACTTGTATGAAACTCAAACACGTATTCCGAATATACAAACTAGAAACATGTGGATAAATATTATAAATATGAATACCTATAACTGTTACTTTATTACAAAAAATAAAGATGTGGTTTTTGGTTCTACTACACCAATGGTCAAGAGATGGCGCTGTAGTCTCCTGAATCGCGCTTTGGTTCCGTTGTTCCAGATTAATAAATACTTTTGATATTATAAATATGAATACCTATAACTGTTACTTTATTACAAAAAATAAAGATGTGGTTTTTGGTTCTACTACACCAATGGTCAAGAGATGGCGCTGTAGTCTCCTGAATCGCGCTTTGGTTCCGTTGTTCCAGATTAATAAATACTTTTGATAGGCTTTCACAATGCGGTCGTTAGCACCCACTAAATAGAGATTCTACTTCTATTTTGTTGGTAGATTTTCTTAATGTGCGGTAAACACAAAAGTAACAGCATGAAGTTGGTCGCCAACTTCATGCTGTTAAAATTTTGTGTTACAGTGATGCGCCCGCATCTTAAAATTTCACTCTCATCATTTTTTCATAACGCGCCTAAAGAAGTATAACTTCAAAAGTGACCATAAAAAAAGTGACCTTCAGCTTACAGAAGACTACAGTAAATTAACATTACCTTTTGGTGGTGTTGTATTTCTGTCGGTGCGTAAGGTTCCAGGGTTCCACGGTCTAGGGGATTGGGTCAAGGTAGGCAACCGCTGCTTACCATCAGGCTGGCCATAATAATATGCTTTTTTAACACCCCTTTAACATAAGAAGCGCCATCTTCTTGTACGCTCTGATAATCATCATCATCATTAGCCTATTAATGTCCCCACTGCTGGGGCACGGGCCTTCCCTATGGATGGAATAGGGAGTTTATGCTATGACCCACCACGCGGGCCCAGTGCGGATTAGCGGGTACTAACGACTGCAGATGCAGCCGGGGCTGACGGCTTAACGTGCCTTCCGAAGCACGGAGGAACTCGAGAGATTTTTGGTCACCCATCCAATGACCGACCACTGCGAAAGTTGCTTAACTTCAACTATCGCAGCCGAACGCGCTAACCACCCGTGTCATCGAGCTGTGATAATATTCACTTCTTATTTTGCGGGATCGATTTCTAAACATAAGAATTTATATCATACTAGCTGTCCCAGCGAACTTCGTACCGCCATTAAAAAATAGGGGTTGGTGGCAGAAGGGTGAAAATTTAGGGTTTTATGTATTTTTGTATGATGTATCATATAAAAATTAAAAAAAATATATCTAAAATTAAAAAAAAAATAGGGGTGGATTACCCTTAAAATTTAGGGGGATGAAAAATAGATGTTGTCCGATTCTCAGACCTACCCAATATGCACACAAAATTTCATGAGAATCGGGAAAGCCGTTTCGGAGGAGTTTAACCACAAACACCGCGTCACGAGAATTTTATATATTAGATTACTACTAAATACGTTTGAATGTCATTTGGTAAAAATAAAACGCTTTTATCATGTCTTTATAATCTGCGTAGGCCTTAAGAGTAATGAGATGTAACGGATCTCCTTTATGAATTGGAGAAGGACTGGAGAAAATAAACTGTTATTTTTTACTGTACCAAGCAACGCCATGCAAAGGTACAAAGAAATTAATTCGTTAAACTAAGTTTTTGTAAAATGATTCGTTTTCATATTATAAATGTTTAACACAACAATTTACGGTTTTCGCATTTTTTTCTTTATCTGTATTATAAGACTTCGTACCAAAGGAGATTGCTCAGCTTCCATACATGTTTGGCCTAAAGACCAATAATCATGAAAAATTCTTTCCTAGATTCGAAATTATATATAAATTACTGTACAAACGAATACTATTGACGGACACCCCTGGGAACTTCTATAAACCATAAACACTGAATGAATTTGAGGTTATGTTTGCTTAGTAATAATTTAATTTTTGGTTATAAAATTGGTTTACAATGGTAAAAGGTAATTTTAATGTAATAGCATATGCGTAGGTTCATGATAGTTCTGATCAAAGTGAAATATATTCGTGATATAGGTAACTTAAATGTTCTGATAAGGTAGATTAATGAAATAAAACAACTTAAGTACTTTTATGTTGAGTTTAATATTACATATCATCACGATATTTTACATTTTTAGTGTATCACACCTTATAATGTGTTTATGGAGGTGTTTTGCGAAAAATGTATGGCAATAGCTACTACACCCATAGCCATTAAAAATTATTCGTATGTTTTCCAAACCGGTAAAATTAAAAGTCCTTTTTAAAATGAATATTTTATACAAAGGTGTCCGTTAAAATCTAATGACTGTAAAATAAATTAAAAATTACGCCAAGAATTACCATACATGTCAATATTTTTTGTACATTTGGGCCAATTTGAGCAATCTCCTTTCAAGATTCTTAATTCACGGGAAGTACCCTGCAGGTTTTGATTCCCGTGCGAGATTCGAAAATTTTCAGAAATTTACGGCTTAAACGGCTGTATCTTTTGATTGCTTTGGCTTAGAAGTTTAATTTTTTCACAGCTCCAAGGAACAGTAGACCTGAGTATTAGATATGAATTTCAGTTTGATACCTCTACGTCTTACTGAGAAAAACGGCCTTGACAGACGGACGGAAGGACAACAAAGTGATCCTATAAGGGTTCCATTTTTTCCTTTTGAGGTATGAAACCCTAAAAATATTAGGACACTTTATTAAACAGCAGAGCTATTCGATAGTATATTATTAGAGTTATCTCTCAAAATCTAAAAATCCGTCATTTGATGAATGGTTAAAAAAAGCAATAATTATTATATATTTTTTTAAAGCATGTAACTGCTTGATGTTTAAATCTAAAGAAAATATAACTAGAAAACTATAATTGGTCAGTGCATTCGCCCGGATTGCGAAGGGTGCGGATTCGAGTCCCGTCTGCTGCCTGGTCCGGGTGGAGTTTTTTCTAGTTATATTTTCTTTAAAAGCAATAATTTTAAGTTTGCGCGTCGATTTTTGGCCATATCTCAAAATCTAAAGAAAATATAACTAGAAAAAATTCCACGCGGACCAGGCAGCAGCACGTCAAATGAATACTTTTACAAGTATTAAACATTGTGGGTTTACCTATAATGCGAAGAGATGGCGCTGCCTTGCAGCTTAAGAATAGCTAGAAAGAATTTCGACGCGGTCCGTGAGGGCCGCGGTAGCATAATTGGTCAGTGCATTCGCCCGGATTGCGAAGGGTGCGGGTTCGAGTCCCGTCTGCTGCCTGGTCCGCGTGGAATTTTTTCTAGTTATATTTTCTTTAGATTTAAACATCAAGCAGTTACATGCTTTAAAAATAATAAAAATTATAACCATATCTCAAAAGTTGGTTTTGTCATTTTGCCGCGTTTTAGTTTGAGGACGGCAGTGTTAAAGTTGCTTTTAGTTCAACGTTCCGACTAAACACTGTCTGGTCACTGTCAGTGTGGTCTGGCGGAGTCACAAGATTAGACCGAGTCCGAAACGAGCATATCCGGGGTAGTTTCAAAGTTGCTCCCATATCTGAAAAACTTACAGAAAGCCGTCTGCGGTGGTATGGTCACATGTGGTCATGAGGAACATGTGGTCAGAAAGGCTTTATTGCTCCCTGAACATAAAAGAGGCAAAGGGCGCCCTCCCGCCACCTGGTGGACCAGCATGACGAAGCTAATGACAGCTGAAAAATTACCCGAACCGACAACCCTAGACAGAGAGTCTTGGTGCCTTAAAATTAGGAGAGCCGACCCCATATAAAGTGGGAAGGAGCAAGGACGAAGAAGAAGATCTCGACTAAACACGCTAACCACATATGCCATCGAATTCCTCCAACTGTACAACATGGATGCGGGAAAACAGATTTTCCTGATACAATTTTCCGCACACACTAGTTACATATATAGTTAGCGAACTCGTGAACCCATAATTATTTTACTATGAGGAAAAGTTACAACACAATCCTGATCTTACATATGCGCAACTTCCGTTGAAACGATAGCTCTTGAAATAATCGGATATATTACGCTTGTTGAAATTTTCAACAATGTATCGATATATCGATATTTTTTGTTCGATATATCGATATTTTTTGCCGATATATTTTGATTCGATATACCGATACATCGATACAAAATAACTAGTATCGAAATTAGTATCGAAAACGATATTTTTGAAGTTATACTTCTTTAGGCGCGTTATGAAAAAATGATGAGAGTGAAATTTTAAGATGCGCGCGCATCACTGTAGCACAAAATTTTAACATAATGAAGTTGGTCGCTTTAGCGACCAACTTCATGCGTTACTTTTGTGTTTACCGCACATTAAGAAAATCTACCAACAAAATAGAAATAGAATCTCTATTTAGTGGGTGCTAACGACTGCATTGTGAAGGCCTATCAAAAGTATTTATTAATCTGGAACAACGGAACCAAAGCGCGATTCAGGAGACTACAGCGCCATCTCTTGACCATTGGTGTAGTAGAACCAAAAACCACATCTTTATTTTTTGTAATAAAGTAACAGTTATAGGTAATTTATAATATTTATCCACATGTTTCTAGTTTGTATATTCGGAATACGTGTTTGAGTTTCATACAAGTGCAAATCACATATGTTCTAATAAATTATATTCAGTAGCGATTTTAATTGAATATTTTGATTATTTATTTATTTTTTCAAATTAAAACTGAACTTTATTGACTACGTCCTTTTCCAGACTTTTTATTAATTTATTGTAATTAATTATTTGCATGCAATTAAAAACTAATTTTAAACGATGCCAAAGAAGGATAACTTCTCACGCGCCTACATAAGTACACGCACCCATTTTTTTTAATTATTAGCGGCATATCACGATTTAACTAAATTCGTATCTGGAAAAATCGTAACTGGATCTCGGATTAATGATATTCAACATATCTATGATCTGTGCTGTATTTAGTATTTTGTCTATGTCATCATTCGAAAATAGGGTCTATTTTTAGGGCGATAATTTTCGTTCCATTATTATTCCGTGTGTCATATTTCGTGAGCTACTGTACGATATTTTTGGGAAAATTGGTCCGATATATCGATATATCGATGTTTTTTTCGCGATATATCGAAGCCGATATTGATATTTTTTAAAAGATCGATGTATCGATATATCGATATTTTTTTCAACTTTCGACATCCCTAGGATATATCTCGTAAAAACAGCAGTGTACGAGAAGTGCGAAATGTTTTCGCTTATCGGAAACTTCTTATATACAACCATAATGTTACCGATAACATGATCGGTAATCGCCGAGAAATTGCTTGGTAATAATTTCTGAATTTGCTCGTCCGTTATTTATTATTGCTAGTTTCCGAAGCAAGGTTAGTTTGGTTTTTTGACCTACATCCTAGATATATTCTTGTTTGAACTTTTCTTGCTTAAATAAAACTAGTTTTAACGGGTTAATGCACGAAACTTTATTTATTTATTGACTTTTCGCAGCCTTTTCAGGTCTGCATCGTCAGAATGATGATTTTTTATTTAAACCGACCTTCTTGGCCGAGTGGTTTGTACGCCGGGTTTCATGGTGTCACCGACTCTAGAGGTCCCGGGTTCGAATCGCGGTGGGGGCAGATGTTTGTGTGATGAATACAAGCATTTGTACTCCAGTCCCATGACTGGGACATATGTTTAATATATATTTCTATATAAATCTTTATATATATAATTCTTCTGTGAGTGTGTATGTCACTGAACTTCTCTTAAACGACTGGACCGATTTTGATGAAATTTTTTGTGTGTGTTCAAGGGGATCTGAGAATGGTTTAGATTCATAATTTTGTCCGCTGGACAACCCCTATTTTTTTAGGGCGGTACGAAGTTCGCTGGGTCAGCTAGTATACTTATATATGTACAGTATATGTATTCTATCCGTTACCCTAGTATCCCATAACACAAGCCTTATAGTGCTTAGCTTAGAGCTAGGGCTAATTGGTGTGTGACGTTAAAAAAAAAAATTGGCTAGGTACCTTCGAAAGACTTTTATTGAGCGTTCGGTTATTTTATTTGACGTTTTTTTTTAATTTTTATTGCCTATTTTTCTTGCTTCTTTACTTAATTTTATTTAAAGCTTAAGATGGGCGGCGAACAATATTTTTTCCGTACAAACATTCTCGTCTGATGCCTTCTTGATTTTTATCACTGAAGAAATGATTGTCATACATTAAATATATAATTTTTACCATCTCATGTCTTCCTTTTAAGGCTTCCCTTATGGCTTTGTCATGTCTGTCTATCTGTCCGTCCGTATGTCACAACCACTTTTTTCCGAAACTATAAGAATTATACTGTTGAAAATTGATAAGTGGATGTATTCTGTGACCCGAATTAAGATTTTCATACGAAAATAGAAAAAAGACAATGTCTGTCTATCTGTCAGTTCGTATGTCACAGCCACTTTTTTCCGAAACTATAAGAATTATACTGTTGAAACTTGATAAGTGGATGTATTCTGGGACCCGAATCAAGATTTTCATACGAAAATAGAAAAAATTGTAAGGTTCCCCATACTTCCAACTCAAAAACTTGTTTTCATCAAACCCATACGTGTGGGGTATCAATGAATAGGTTTTCAAGAATGATATTGAGGTTTTTCTAAGCTGAATGGTTTGCGCGAGAGACACTTCCTAAATGGTAAAATCTGTGTCGCCACCCCCTGTAACTTCTAAAATGAGAAAATGTTAAAACTTTCATGGTCACTAACATTATAGCTATTAACGGGATTGTTACCATGTACCTTGTTTTTTACTCCGTGATCATGGCGCTTGCAACAGTGCCGAAATATCGGAGACTCATAAAAAACAAGGTACATGGTAACAATCCCGTTAATAGCTATAATGTTAAAACTTTAAAAAATATATGATGTACATTACCATGCAAACTTCCACCGAAAATTGGTTTGGATGAGATCTAGTAAGTAGCTTTTATTAATACGTCATAAATCGTAAACCGCAATTTACATTACATTCAATCAACTCAAATATATAAAAAAAAACTAGCTGACCCAGAGAACTTCGTACCGCCATAAAAATAGGGGTAGGTGGTAGAAGAGAAAATTTAAGGGTGTGTAACGTAGTGTTCTATCAATTTCCTGGGATAACATTCCTCCTAACCCATAGGAGAACACTACGTTACAATACCCAATAGTTTGAATTTTGGCGCGAATGCCCATTGTAGGTTTCAGAACACTACGTTACAGGTGGACAATCATTATCACTTAAGGATATGAAAAATAGATATTAACCGATTCTCAGACCCACGGAATATGCATATAAAGTTTCATGAAAATCGGTCAGGCCGTTTCGGAGGAGTATGGTAACTAACATTGTGACACGAGAATTTTATATATAAGACTAGCTGTCCCAGCGAACTTCGTACCGCCATAAAAAAATAGGGGTTGATTGTAAAGGGTTGAAAATTCAGGGTTATATGTATTTACTAATGCTTTATCATAACAAATTCAAAAAAAAAAAAACTTAAAATTGAAAAAAAAAATTTAGGGTTGGATTATCCTTAACATTTAGGGGGATGAAAAATAGATAACATCCGATTCTCAGACCTACTGAATATGCATATATAATTTCACGAACGTCGTGTAGTGCCAGCCTAGAATAGAATAGCACTACCCCCTCTCATCCCGTGGGTGTCGTAAGAGGCGACTAAGGGAAACTTCACTTTACCTAAGGAGATGGGCAGCAGCATCTCCTTATGCGAACCGGTATACTGCGATCGCCAACCCGCCTGCCAAGCGTGGCGATTATGGCAAAACCCCCCCATATGCGAAACAATACGAAACGGCCCCTAGTCCCCGGCGACCCCGCTATTCCTGGCTACGGTAGCGGCCACGGTAACGGCGGGGCAGGGGGTGCGAAGAATCCCCGGGTAGGACACGGCTACCACAACAACAGAATACTGGCCCTGGCAACCTACAACACGCGCACACTGAGGACCGATGCCAAGATGACAGAGCTGGAAGAAGCTATCAGCAAGTTACACTGGGACGTCATCGGGTTATCTGAAGTCCGAAGAGAGGGAGAGGACACGATAACTCTGGACTCCGGTAACTTGCTGTACTTCCGGGAGGGCGACCAACAGTCCGTAGGTGGTGTCGGGTTTATCGTCCACAAGTCCCTCGTCAACAACGTGCTGACCATCGGTAGTGTTTCGAGTAGAGTAGCGTACTTAGTACTCAGAATATCATCACGATATTCGATGACTGTCATCCAAGTCTACGCTCCAACCTCGAAACACACCGATGACGAAGTGGAGGCTATGTATGAGGAGATCTCTCGGGCCATGCATAGCCACAAAACCCACTACACGATTGTGATGGGGGATTTCAATGCAAAGTTGGGGAAACGTTGCGGCGACGAGCTGAGAGTGGGGCAATTTGGAGTTGGGGAACGGAACGACAGGGGCCGAATGCTGGCGGACTTTATGGAGAGGGAAAACCTCTATATGATGAACTCCTTCTTTAGAAAGCCCGTCACCCGCAAATGGACCTGGATAAGTCCCGACGGCAAGGTCAAAAATGAGATTGATTTTATCATGTCGACGAAGAAGCAAATATTCAATGATGTCTCAGTGATCAACGCTGTTAAGACAGGCAGCGATCACCGCATGGTAAGAGGCACATTGAATATCAACGTTAAGCTTGAAAGATCGCGACTGATAAAATCAACGCTCCGACCGGTGCCAGCCCAAATTCAAAACCCCGAGCGCTTTCAGCTCGAGCTCCAGAACCGCTTCGAGTACCTTGAGAACAGCATAGACGTGGACGATCTGAACGACCTGGTGGTGGATACTGTCCGTACGGTAGGGTCTAAACACTTTAAAGCCCGCCGTACCAAGTTAAAGAAACTCTCCGCATACACACTCGAACTCATGGATAAGAGACATGAAATGAGACTACAGGACTCAGCGGATGCATTTCGTTATAGACAGCTTAATAGACAGATCTCGAAGTCGTTGACGAGCGACCTTCGCCACTTTAATACCGAGCGTATTAAAGAGGCCATAGAGCGGAACAAAGGCTCCAAAGTGTTCGCTAGAGATCTGTCTATTGGGCAAAGTCAACTGACGAGGCTGAAAACTGAGGACGGTAGTATCATTTCATCGACTCCTGAAATCCTGAGGGAGATTGAGAGTTTCTATAGGCAGTTATATTCCAGCAGAACACCAGGCGAAAGCAGAGCTCGAGATCCTAGAGCCAAGCTTACCCGACATTATACCGAGGATATCCCGGACGTCAGCCTGTACGAGATTAGAATTGCCCTCAAACAGCTTAAAAACAACAAGGCGGCGGGAGATGACGGAATCACAACAGAGCTTCTGAGAGCGGGCGGTACGCCGGTACTTAAAGTCCTCCAGAAGCTCTTCAACTCCGTCATCCACCAGGGCAAAACGCCGAAGGCATGGAGCAGAAGCGAGGTGATTTTGTTCTTCAAAAAGGGTGATAAGACCCTACTGAAGAACTACAGACCCATCTCGCTTCTGAGCCATATCTACAAGCTGTTTTCGAGGGTCATTACGAATCGTCTCGCTCGCAGGCTCGACGACTTCCAGCCACCCGAACAAGCCGGTTTCCGAAAAGGCTTTAGTACCATAGACCACATCCATACGCTGCGGCAGATTATACAGAAGACCGAAGAGTATAATCGGCCGCTTTGCTTAGCGTTTGTGGACTATGAGAAGGCCTTCGATTCGATCGAGACCTGGGCGGTGCTGCAGTCTCTCCAGAGGTGCCAAGTGGACTACAGGTATATCGAAGTGTTAAAGTACCTATACCAAAACGCCACTATGTCGGTCCGAGTACAGAATCAGAGCTCTAATCCTATCCAACTACAGCGAGGGGTGAGACAGGGAGACGTTATATCTCCGAAACTGTTCACTGCTGCGATGGAGGATATTTTTAAGCTTCTGGACTGGAAAGGACTCGGCATTAACATCAACGGCGAGTACCTGACACACCTTCGATTTGCCGATGACGTAGTTCTAATGGCGGAGACCTTGGAAGACCTGAACACCATGCTCGAGCATCTCAGTGACGCATCCCAGCGAGTGGGTCTTAAGATGAACATGGACAAGACTAAAATCATGTCCAACGCCCATGTTGCACCCGCTCCAGTTAATGTTGGGAACGTTACACTTGAAGTTGTTGACCACTACGTTTACCTAGGACACACAATCCAGTTAGGTAAGTCCAACTTCGAGAAAGAGATCTCTCGTCGAATCCAACTCGGATGGGCAGCGTTCGGGAAGCTGCGGAACATCTTCGCGTCCAAAATACCTCAATGCCTTAAGACGAAAGTCTTTAACCAGTGTGTGTTGCCAGTGATGACCTATGGCAGTGAGACGTGGTCGTTTACTATGGGTCTCATAGGACGGCTCAAGGTCGCCCAGCGGGCAATGGAGAGAGCTATGCTTGGTGTTTCCCTGCGTGATCGAGTCAGAAATGACGAGATCCGTAGGAGAACTAAAGTCACCGACATAGCTCGATGAATAGCCCAGCTGAAGTGGCAGTGGGCGGGACACATAGCCAGGAGAACCGATGGCCGTTGGGGCGGAAAGGTTCTCGAATGGCGACCGCGTGCCGGACGACGCTCAGTGGGAAGACCCGCTACAAGGTGGACCGACGATCTGGTGAAGGTCGCGGGAAAACGCTGGATGCGGGCAGCGCAGGACCGATCGTTGTGGAGATCCTTGGGGGAGGCCTATGTCCAGCAGTGGGCGTCATACGGCTGATATGATGATGATGAATTTCACGAAAATCAATCGAGCCGTTTCGGAGGAGTTTATCCACAAACACCGCGACACGAGAATTTTATATATTAGATTTTCAGCGTTAACTGCTGTTGTCCCTATCGCACGGTATTTGCCAATACGCGACAGGAATAGTTTTTTCAAATACCTTTTTCTCAAATGTCTTTCTAATCACGTCCGCTCTTAAAGTTACCGACTACTTGATTAGTGAATATATTTCTATATCAATATACTTATATATGCATTCTGTCCATGCCCTAGTCCTAGTATCCCATAACACAAGCCATACAGTTACATTGGGTCTAGCCTAATAGTTGTGTTAGATTTTTATTTATTTACTAGCTGACCCAGCGAACTTCGTACCGCCATAAAAAATAGGGGTTGATGGTAGAAGAGTGAAAATTTAGGGTTGTATGTATTTTTGTATGATGTATCATAAAAAATTGAAAAAAAAATCTAAAATTGCAAAAAAAAATATAAGGTGTGGAGTACCCTTAACATTTAGGGGGATGAAAAATAGATGTTGTCCGATTCTCAGACCTACCCAATATGCACACAAAATTTCATGAGAATCGGGAAAGCCGTTTCGGAGGAGTTTAACCACAAACACCGCGACACGAGAATTTTATATATTAGATAATATTAAGTAAACTTTAGTAGAAAACAATTCAAAAACCTGATATCCGGTTCGGGCCGAGAGGAATTTTATATAGTAAATTTTATGTTTGCTTCTTTTGAAAATGATTGTATCACTACATAGTATAAAGCAAAGTCGCTTTCCGCTGTCTGTCTGTTCCTATGTATGCTTAGATCTTTAAAACTACGCAACGGATTTTGATGCGGTTTTTTGTAATAGATAGAATGATTGAAAAGCAATGTTTATATGTATAATACATGCATAATATAGTAAAGAAACACTAATAATATTAGAGGTTTTCAATGTAAGGTCGTAAATAAACACATTTTCTGTGCTTACATTGCAAACGCTGGCTGAACCCTACGAGATAGATCAAAATAATGTACTACAGTATCGTACACCTTAAAAAGGCATACAAAAAAGTCTGCGATGTTATATGTCTATCTCTTAGGGATAACCCACAATAACCATTTTTTAACCTTTACTTTTACAAGAAATAATGGCTTATTTACGAAGCGACTTTAAGCAATACAGCATTCATCCTTATCCAATTAAGTACCTTAAATACATTGTGCATTTAATATAGATCAATATGGCCTGGTACAGTATGTAATTTAAATAAATATTTTCGAAGATATTACGGATTTAAAATGCAGAGACATGCCGGGTCGGGCGGCAGTTATTAGGTATTTAAAGAAAGTCATTGTGTATAATGCAAGCCTGAGAACAAAAACTTTAGTCTACACTATACAGCTCTATACCGAAGCGAAGCGAGTGCGGGCCACTAGTCAAAAATAAATAATAAAAAGCCTCTCATTAGGTACAGAGGAGCTCGATGGATTGGATGGATTTAAGCAACTTTCGCAGTGGTCAGTCATTGGATGGGTGACCAAAAATTTACTATCTCGAGCTCTTCCGTGCTTCGGAAGGCCCGTTAAGCCGTTGGTCCCGGTTGCATCTGCAGTCGCACCCACCAATCCGCACTGAGCCAGCGTGGTGGGTCATAGCCCAATCTTCCATCCATAGGGAAGGCCTGTGCCCCAGCAGTGGGGACATTAGTAGGCTAATGATGATGATGATGATTAGGTACATTATTATTGGTCGACAATATCGAATGCTTTGTTGATATATTAGAATAAATACGTGTCAAATACCTTATGATAATGTACCTAATCGGTGAATAAAAAAAGTTCGTCATCATCCCTGTAACAGTCATTTCAATTTAACTTTTAGATCTAAAGAAAATATAACTAGAAAAAATTCCACGCGGACCAGGCAGTAGACGGGACACGAACCCGCACCCTTCGCAATCCGGGCGAATGCACTGACTAATTATGCTACCGCGTCCCTAACGGACCGCGTCGAAATTCTTCTAGCCATTCTTAAGCTGCAAGGCAGCGCCATCTCTTCGCATTATAGGTAACCCACAATGGTTAGTCAGTGCATTCGCCCGGATTGCGAAGGGTGCGGGTTCGAGTCCCGTTTGCTGCCTGGTCCGAGTGGAATTTTTTCTAATTTTTTTTTTACATCAAGCAGTTACATGCTTTAAAAAAATATATAACTTTTAATGTTCGTGATGTTTCTTTCCTCAGTCCGAATGTGCTGCAGCGCTTGTTGTAACTTCAAACCGTAAATCAGCCACCTCTTGCCATTTGTAACCGCTGGGTGCACTGAAATCCAGGAGAAACGCCGATAGCACCGGGTCTCGTAAATTATTGTGGAACATCGGCGACCGCTGCACACTCGACGAATAAAGTTTTCAGTGCCAATCTTCGCAAATGGGTTTAGTTAGGTACTTGTGTAATAACTTCGTTTTCTAGATCTAACTGGTGGTTCCTTTGCGCAAATTGAAATTTTAGAGATAAATCACATAAAGTATAAAGTTTAACCAACATAGAAATCAGAAATCAAAAATCAGAAATCAATATATCTTTATTCAAATTGGATGTATAATACAACTCTTTTGAATCGTCCAAAAATTTTTTTTCCCTACCACTCGTTATGGACATATTTTTTAGCTGCGGAGAAAAACGAGCGAAAAAAACTCCACAACATTAAAAGTCTAATGTAACAACATTTACAAATCATTATGTTGTTACAACGTCAATACAAATATGATTTATTTAATATAGAAAACATGTTGGAATGATTGGAACAGTTCAAACCCAAGCATTTTTGTCTGTAATATAATCAGACACTTTGTAATAAGCTTTTTTAATAAGTGTTTTTTTTATAATATCTTTAAATTTATTTATGGCTAACTCTTGGATATTGCTTGGGACTTTATTGTATAAGCGAACACAAAGACCTTTAAATGAATTATTAATTTTGTGAAGCCTAGTAGCACGTAAAGTTAGTTTATTTTTGTTTCTTGTATTAAGTATGTGAACATCACTGTTTTTAAGAAACAAATTAATATTTTTTCTTACAAGTAATAAATTTTCGTATATGTATTGTGATGCGACCGTCATTATTCCAAATTCTTTAAACTTATCTCTTAATGATTCTTTAACTTTAATAAAAAGACAAATTAAAAATAATGTACCTATTCAATTGAAATGTAATAGTATATTTGTTTCTTAGTTTTTCAGGTAGTTTACGTTAGTTAGGGTCAAGTAAATAAACTCAAAATTACAGAAAAGAATTTTAAATAAAGTACTTTATTAACTTAATTAACTAATAAATTGATACATAAACAATAAAGTTTTAGAAATCTTCCAATGAAATATCCGAACGCTCAATAAAAGTCTTTCGAAGGTAGCTCGACAAAGTAAATAAAAAATCATTATTCTGACGATGCAGACGTGAAAAGGCTGCGAAACGTCAATAAATAAATAGAGTTCGTGCATTAACCCGTTAAAACTATGTTTTATTTAATGTAATAGTAGTTAAATGACAATTGTAAAACAAAAAAGAAAATTGTTACTTAACTACTACGTAGGATAAAGTCAGTTAAATAAAATACCTAATGTGATTAAATTAAAAAGAAAAGGAACATCCTAATGCCTTGTATCTCTCATCTACCTTTAAAATACTGACCCCAGACACAGTCACCGTCGTATCTATACTATCTATACTAATATTATAAAGCTGCAGAGTTTGGTTGTTTGTTTGTTTGTTTGAACGCGCTAATCTCTGGAACTATTGGTCCGATTTGAATGATTCTTTCAGTGTTGGGTAGTCCATTTATCGAGGAAGGCTATAAGCTATATTTTTTTTTCAAAATTAGGGATCCGTAATAAAATTGCTATTTTGTAACACAAGGTGTAAAATCGAAACCTATTTTCGCGTGCACTGCAAAAACTATTGACAATATATATATATATATATAGAGTTTGTAGATCCCATTAAGACCTACAAAAAAGTCTGCGAGAACGTATATCTAGCTATCATGGTTTAATCACAATAACCAATTTTGTGTTCGAAATAATTATTAAATCGTCTAAAGAAAAACAAACTACGTTAAATATGTATCGTAATATTAATGCATGCTTTATCGAAATGAAACATTATGTTATCAAGAGTATTTATGTAGAAGTAAAATACTTTTTGTTTCATCTCAATCGGATATTTCGTTTAAAAGTTATCACGTGTAAGGATGTTAAGAGTTGGTACCTATATATTTTATATCGGTATTTCCACGGAAACGAGAAAAACGCGGGTGAAACCGCGGGGCACGGCTAGTTTATAATCAAGACCAAGCAATTATTTTATTGGTAAGCAACCTAGTCATTATGTTGACACAAGAACTCTATTGATAAAACAAATCAGAAATCAATATATCTTTATTCATGAAGCAGCGTGAAGAGTGAAAATGCGTGAAGAAGCAACATGCTGGCCGGCAGGGTGAGGATGGCTGGTGTGGCAGGTAGAAGTTCTGTATCAGCTATCTTCGCTTCTGGACTTCACCTTTACTTAACATCCGGTGGGGTGGAGTCATTTGTCAGACCTATCTATAAAAAAGGGGCAATTCGGCCTGGCGCGCAACCACGGTGACTGTGTAAGAGTAGTCGAGACTCTGGCCCCATCTCATATTCCCGGGACTTCAAAGCGGGCTGGCGCGGCTGCTTCGATTGCAGAGGCGCTTAAGCGCCGCAAGTTTTATTTGATTGCCTCAGCGGAGACCTCACATGTGTGGCGTTTGCAGTCGAGACTCAGGGTCCCTTGGGCTCCGCTGCCCACCACCTTTTCAAAGATATCGCGAAAAGATTGATGGAGTTCACTGGAGACTACAGAGCTGGCGGTTAAGCTAACCCTGCGCATAATAACGCCTCGCCATTCAGCGGGGAAATGCCACTAGCATCCTGGGAACCTTTGCCGAAGGGGAAGACTTAGGGCAGCTATTTTTGTATCCTAACATAGTTTTAATTTTTGTTTAGTCTTAGTGTAGTTTTAGTTTAACATCTAAATGTAAATATTTATTTGTCACTATTAATGTTTTCTCACACGAATTAATATTACCTTCCAATTTCTCATATTCTATGTATACATATTTACATAAATCTTTATCCAAATTGGATGTATAGTAGAATTTTTTTGAATCGTCCTTATTTTTTCCCCTTCCACTCGTTATTGGTTGTGATTTTTTCTCACGCTCTTACTGGTGGACTGGTAGAGAATGCCTTATGGCATTATGTCCGCCATTTGCTTTGTAATTTTGCAATAAAGTTTAAATAAATAAATAAAATAAATATTGGACGTATTTTTTAGCTGCGAAGAAAAGCGAGCGATAAAAACTCCACAACATTAAAAGTTTAATGTAACAACATTTACAAATCACTATGTTGTTATAGCGTCAATACAATCATGATTTATTTAATATAGAAAATCTGTTGGAATGATTGGAACAGTTCAAACCCAAGCAGTTTTGTCCTTTTTTTTACAGCATAATTGAATTTATTTATGGTTAACTTTTGGATATTGCTTGGGACTTTATTGTATATTTTATACACGCGAATACAAAGAACTTTAAATGAATTATTGATTTTGTGAAGCCTAGTATCAGGTAAAGTTAGTTTATTATTGTTTCTTGTTTTAAGTGCGTAAACATCACTGTTTTTAAGAAACAATATTTTACTTACAAATAATAAATGTTCGTATGGTTCAATAACTTAGTAAAATATAAATATTTCTAACACTCACACCAATAAACCTAGCCCCAAAGTAAGCACCGTAAGCTTGTGTTATGGGATACTAGGGTAACGGATAGAATACATATATTGCTACATGTATAAGTAAATTTATAAAGACAATACATATTAAACATCCATGACTGGAGTACAAATGCTCGTATTTATCACACAAACATCTGCCCCCACCGGGATTCGAACCCGGGGACCTCTCGAGTTGGTGACACCATGAAACCCGGCGTATATACCACTCGGCCACGGAGGTTGTCAATAGTTATAAATCGCCAATAAAAATTTCTTTATTGGCCCGAGTCACAAGGTATATACCACCAGCTTGGGAACACATTATACAAGAGATAAAATCCCAACCCCAAGCACACACTGCAAGACCAACAGATACTATTAGTTCTTTTTGTTTGTATGATTTAACATAAGAAGGAGATAGAAAGCCTCTCTTGAGTTTGTTTCGCCGGTTCTTCTCAGAAAGGTCTCCCAATTTTAGAACCGCTGGTAGTTTACGGTAGTTAGGGTCAAATAAATAAAATCAAAATTACATTTTTTTTTTTAATAAAGTACTTTATTAACTAAATTAACTAATAAATTCATACATAAACAATAAAATTTTCAATGAAATAACCGAACGCTCGATAAAAGTCTTTCGAAGGTAGCTCGACAAAATTAAATAAAAAATCATTATTCTGACGAAGCAGACCTGAAAAGGCTGCGAAACGTCAATAAATAAATAAAGTTTCGTGCATTAACCCGTTAAAACTAGTTTTATTTAATGAGTGATATGCGTGAAAACCTAAGAAACAAATATGAAAAATGTTGCTGACATAACACATTATTTCTGTTTAAGTCATTACCTAATCAGTAATAATATCCAATTCTTGTTAATAGATCCGTCGGTTACGTTTATAGATACAATGGTTACAGTGGCTACTATATTCTGACGTAAGCTAAATAATGGTTCAGCGCTGTGCAGCTATCCTAAATCATGTCTAACAGGAGCCCATACCCCACATTACCATATCTTAATAACTTCTACAAGTGCCGTTACATAAACTTGGACGTACGCCAACTCACTTCCGAGCTAAAATGCTATCATTAGATCCATTACTTCCAACGCTCCGAAAGGGAAATTGTTTTCTAAGTACATACATCGATGTGCTAGGAACTTAGCAGCATTATCTAAGATTTAAAATTTTGACCGAGGTATCGACAGGTTGAATGGATGGATAGTCATCAAATTTACACACAAACATACACATTGATAATCACAATACACCAAGTAACACTACATATGCCACCCATCCAATGACCTCATTTGTCACCCATCCAATGACCGACCACTGCGAAAGTTGCTAAACTTCAGCGATCGCAGCCCAACGCCTAACCTAACCTAACCTAACCACTTGCGATATCAAGCTTCTCAATGAAATCCCATCAACTGCTTCAATGCTTAAAACAATACAGAAAGTGTCAAATACAAACCTAAAAACTAGACAAGTAAATGCTAAACGGACTCTCTCCTGGAGGCTTTCATAACATACCAGAAGAAAATAATACGAGCAAAAAACGCCGAATACAAATTACTGCCTTAGATTAAGAATTTATTTGTATTTTGATTAAGTCTTGTTACAGAAACATTCTGAATATTTAATTTTAATTATAGTTCAGCAGAATCTTCGGAGTAAGCGGAGTCTTAGTCATAATCGTCAGCTATTAATGACCCCACTGCTGGGGCACAGGCCTTTCCTATGGATGAAATAGGGAGACTGGGCCGTGACGTGAACTGCCACGTGGGTCCATTGCGAAGTAGTTAGTGCTAATGAGCGCAGATGCATCCGGGACCAACGGCTTAACTAGCCTTCCGAAGCACGGAGGAGCTCGCGACAATATGTTTTAGTCGCCCATCCAATGACCGACCATTGCGAAAGTTGCTTAACTTTCACGATCGCTGTCCGAACGCGCTGACCTCCTACGCCATCGATCGGACTTTTAATAATTAGTGTTTAACTTTTTATGAAACCCCTTATAAAACCAAGCTTTTGCCTTGCAAAAGCTGTAAAACTAGGTTAGTAATTTCTTCTTTTTAATACCTTTTTCCAACTAATGAAAGACGATAAAAAACATCTCGTAAAACGGAAAGCACTAACTCCCCTTTCTTGCGTGTCTCCTTTGAGTTTTTAATTGCTCCCAAAGGGGCAGAGTAAGCAGGCATTCCCCTCCTTGTTTCAGAGTCTGTCGCTTTAGAGAAGGCTTTGTGAAGGCGAGGAAGTGCGCTGTAGTGAGCTATGCTAACGTTATCGCGAGATTGCCCGGAATGACGCAAGGTCACCCGGCCCGCTTTCAAGTGTGAGCTATGGCGCAAAGGATAAGATGAAGCGATTCTTCATCAGCTTGTTAAAATTCAAAAATTCAAAATTCAATTTCGTTTATTCAGTCTAGGCTGTTACTAGCACTTGTGAATGTTGAAAAGCTACGCCATCGGTTCGCAAATCTACGGCGGGAGACCTGGTACTGAGAAGAACCGGCAAGAAACTGCTTTTTTCTCCCTGTTTTATTTCATACAGTGTCGTCCAATTGAAAGTTGACATCAAACTTGCAAACATGTGTTGAGGTCAACTTCCATCACATAATGTCAACATCAGAAACAATTTTGTTAATGTCCCCTTTGCTGCGGCACTAACATTCCCTATGGATGAATAGAAAGAAAGACGGGGTGAGCTCAATAAATTTGTGGGTTCTAGTGGTTGCGGATGCAGCTGCGACAGAAGAGATCAAGATAATAAAATTTACAGTAATTATATCTATTCACTGTGAAATTTTCTTAAAAAAAACTTTTATAGTTAGTATTAAAGTGAGACAACGTATAGATCAAAATCGATTCCGAGGAGGTTCGATCGAAATAAAAAAAAACCGCAGAGGATACGCACGATGCCATATATGGTTATATATATGATTTGAACTTTCGAAAAAAGTATACAACTTCCGTAAACAAAAATTTTTAAGCAAACGTGTTGAAAATGAATTTAACGTTTCATTGAGTCACTTGAATGAGATAATCTTTTGTTATGTAAAGAAAGTGACGGCATCATCTCTATTCAAACCCAAAAATTAAAAGACTCCTTTGAGTGCGGTCGTTAGACTAACGACAAGTCTTTTAATTTCTGAGTTAAGTCAATTTTCCCATAATTTTTTAAATAGCGTTGCGATTTTAAAAGTTGATTGATATTCTTTATTAAATACAATAATAACAAAAAAGAAATAACGCTTTTGAATTGGTCCCTGACATCGCAGTCTATACTTAGCGGGTTTATGATCTGATCAGATAAGTTCCAACACGTCAGCGGTGTTGAATTGTTTGCCTCAGTTAAAATCTTGATCTGGATAGAGGTGACCGCAGTGTAAATCCTTGAGACATAACTTTTTGATTGTTTTACTCACGAATATAATAAACATCAGTCTTCAACTTGGGTTACGAGCGGTTCCCCCCGTTTACGTGTCCCCCCGAAACTAATCGTAAAAATTCAATTTAATTATATCTTTGACTACCCTCGAAATTAAGAAATAAGTAAATTTAAGTTGAACTTATATCGAGCTCAATAGAAGGCAAGTTCTAAAGTACTATCGAAATTGAATACTAACAAATAACAGTAATACATCCAATAAAGTTGAATTAAAAAGTTTTCTTTGTACATTGATAAATTAAACAAAAATCACGGAGCAAAGGAAATGGCTGTCATTTGTAATTTGATCACTGAAGTTTTGAACAAATCTAATGTATATATTTCATCAGAGTTCTGAGTTAAATAACTTTTGTAAAATCTTAAAATAAATAAGATATTTGCAATTATGAATACTTACTCAGATTCTTTTTAGGCTTTGCAACTTCAAGTATAATGGAAAATATATACAAGGAAAAGCTGTGCAAACTATTTCAAACATATTTACTAAACTAGCGGCCCGCCCTCGCTTCGCTTCGGTGTAGAGGTGAAGTGTAGACTACAGTTTTTGTTCTCAGGCTTGTATTATACACAATGACATTCATATATGTTTCTTCTTATACCTGCATGCAAAGTCTCAGCCCAATCGGTTTAAAATTGACAAAGTTTCATACAAACTTTCATTCCCTATTTTATCCCCTTGGGGGTAGAATTGATACGTCATAACATGTACCTACATGCCAAATTTCAGCCCGATCCGTCCAGTGGTTTGGGCTGTGCGTTGATAGATCACTATGTCAGTCAGTCACCTTTGAGTTTTATATATATAGAAGTACTTAACTCTTGCACATATTAGTATTGATTTGATTGTGAATGCATTATCATAACAATCATACTAAGTGACGATTGAAATTAATAAACAAATCCTACAAATACAAGTCGCGGCACGAAAATCTAGCGCTGACCGTTATTGCGCAGAAGTAAAAATTAAGATGTGTTGGGGGGAAACGAGGTGCGCGGGTGGGCGTGCGTTGCGATGATTGGTTCTCCAGTCGTACCCATGCGGAGCTACCCCCTCCGCGTTTTGTTCACAGTAGAGTAATATGCCGCGACCTATACATCTTAAATAAAAGGCACACTGTTAAAACAAAGGCATACTAAATAAAACTAGTTTTTACGGGTTAATGCACGAAACTTTATTTATTTATTGACGTTTCACAGCCTTTTCAGGTCTGCATCGTCAGAATAATGATTTTTTATTTAAAATTGTCGAGTCTTTCGAAGGTAGCTCGACAATTTTAAATAAAAAATCATTATTCTGACGATGCAGACCTGAAAAGGCTGCGAAACGTCAATAAATAAATAAAGTTTCGTGCATTAACCCGTAAAAACTAGTTTTATTTAATGAGTGATGTGCGTGAAAACCTAAGAAACAAAGGCATACTGTTATTGACTGATCTATCAACGCACAGCTCAAACCACTTAGCGGATTGCGCTGAAATTTGTTACACTTATAGCTTGTTGTGTTGTAGAATTTCCCAAAACTCACCACCTTAAGGATTAAAACGGGGGATCAAAGATCGTATGGAGCACCAACATCGAGAAGTTAATCCTTTAACTATGTAAAATAAGTTTTGTAGTTTTTTTTTATTTACTGAATTTAAAATTCAGTCACTAAAAAAATTGAAGGCGGGCGAAGCCGCGTTCAAAAGCTACTTAATCTATATATTTATAAAAGCCACCCTCGTAATAAAAAGGTCGTAGCCCACTTGACCCACCCGGCATCCGACTAGCATCGCCTCGGCGAGCGCAGTCCACTCGTGGACGCCGCGCTGTCAACTAGCTATGAGTTGAGGTCCGAGTCTCAGAGACGCCCTCTAGTTGACCCGAGCCCCTCAGGTTCAACTGATCTAGAGGCTCCAGACGGAAAGGAGACTCCCCCTGTGGGAAGATACCATTCGACTGGAATGCCTCTAGAGGCACTAGCCAATAGGGATGATGACTATTTTTTTTTCTTCGTTTATCAGGTAGATTATCAAAAAGTATTGGACACGTATTTTTTCTTTTTTCACATAATATAAACATTGCAGAGATATATTGATTTGAAAAGTCGCAAGACGTCACGTTTGAGTACACTTATAAGGGAAAATTCACTCAAAAGTGACGTCACGAGCCCCTACTCCCAAACTTTGACGCGCTCTAACTTTGTCATTTTTTGGTTGATTGCCCAAAGAAAAAATACGTGTCCATTATTTTTTGATCAGCTAACTGACGGACTAAATAGAATTTCGTTTACTGTACCCCTTCATCACCCCTATTCTCTGCTTGAGGTCGCCTTAGGATCTCGCCGTCCCCAAACCCGGTGACGCTGTAAAGGTGAGCAGCCACCAACATCATACACACTAAAAAAATGTTAACCAGCTTACGTCGGGTTGGCTATGGGTGAAAGCCGCGCATCGCTCTGCATCTTCTATCGCATTTATCACGGAGAGTGTTCTGAGGAATTGTTCGGATTAATTACAGCTGCTGCATTTCGCCATCGTACATCGCGACAAAAATTTCATCCCCATCATCTTGATGCGTGGCTATCCACAACCGTGCGTTTTTGTCGAAATTTTTTACCACGTACGACAAAACTGTGGAATATATTGTCGCCAGCAGTGTTTCCGGACCAATACGACCCAAAAACCTTCAAAAAAAGAGCGTACTCCTTCCTTAAAGGCCGGCATCGCATTTGTGATACTCCTGGTGTTGCAAGTGTCCATGGGCGACGGTGATCACTTACCATCAGGTGAGCCGTCTGCTCGTATGCCACCTATAACATAAAAAAAAAATGTCTGCTCGACCCGGTCCGCCCGCCTTACGAGTGAGTTTGACAGAGCGCGTAAGTATAATATGACACGTTTCTCGCGCGCGGACAGCTGGCGAGTGACGGAATGGAGTTGGTGTAGTAAGCGTATTCCCATAGAAATCCATACATATAGTTACATATAGTTATAGTTTATTGTGGTATGTACCTTTTATATAATAACATATATAATGTGTGCAGTGCAATGCAGTCACAGTCGCAATATAGAACGCAATGTATGTGTTGCATAATTGCATATTACAGTATAATCAACTACTAGCTTAGTGTTAGAAAATAAATATATATATAGGTGATTATATTTTTTCAGTTGTAAGGGAACTGCTGCCGACAAACTGTGTTGCGGTTTGGCAGACTTAGCATAAAATTTGTAACTTTTTTTTTCTTGAAAACAAATAAATAAATAATAATACAAAGAATATCAACCACGCGCGCTGAGACGGTGCCGGTCGGGTCAGGTGAGCAATGACCTTAAATCTGCTTACCTACATATTATTATTATACATCACCAGATTCTAGAGATATTTCAACTCTATTAGTGAGAAAAGTGATTTTTCAATGTCATCAATACGCAATTTTATAATTTACTATTTGATATTGAACAATTATGTTTAAAATACAATACAGACAGAAACACAACACCACCAAAAGGTACTTTTTGAAGTTATACTTCTTTAGGCGCGTTATGAAAAAATGATGAGAGTGAAATTTTAAGATGCGCGCGCATCACTGTAACACAAAATTTTAACATAATCATGCGTTACTTTTGTGTTTACCGCACATTAAGAAAATCTACCAACAAAATAGAAATAGAATCTCTATTTAGTGGGTGCTAACGACTGCATTGTGAAGGCCTATCAAAACTTTTGATTCAAAATTATTTATTAATCTGGAACAACGGAACCAAAGCGCGATTCAGGAGACTACAGCGCCATCTCTTGACCATTGGTGTAGTAGAACCAAAAACCACATCTTTATTTTTTGTAATAAAGTAACAGTTATAGGTATTCATATTTATAATATTTATCCACATGTTTCTAGTTTGAATATTCGGAATACGTGTTTGAGTTTCATACAAGTGCAAATCACATATGTTCTAATAAATTATATTCAGTAGCGATTTTAATTGAATATTTTGATTATTTATTTATTTTTTCAAATTAAAACTGAACTTTATTGACTGTGTCCTTTTCCAGACTTTTTATTAATTTATTGTAATTAATTATTTGCATGCAATTAAAAACTAATTTTAAACGATGCCAAAGAAGGATAACTTCTCACGCGCCTACATAAGTACACGCACCCATTTTTTTTAAAGGGGTGTATGTTGTTGGTTGCAGATGACCTTTACAGCGTCACCAGGTTTGGGGACTGCGAGATCCTAAGGGGACCTCAAGCCGAGAATTGGCGAGTGCCTCTGGAGGTATTCCAGGCGGATGGCGTCTCCCCGGGGGGAGTCTCCTCTCCGTCTGGAGCCTCTAGACCACTCGAACCTGAGGGGGTCGGCTCAACTAGAGGGCGTCTCTGATACTTGGACCTCGGCTCTAGTTAGCCGTTGTCGTGGGGTGCGGGGGAAAACGCCCGGGTGCGTACCTGTACCTGGTATAGCGTGTCGTGTGTAGACTGGGACTTCGCACTCTTATCCGAGCCAACACACATTAGATAGACCGAGCATTATGGATTATGGATACTGCCCGCATTAATCACTTGGCCCATAACATATACACAAACATTGTTCTATTAAGTATTACTATAGGAGGAAGTTTCTTCCATACTACAGAATATCACACTAACTTTTTCATGTTAAAAAGCAGGCAAACAAACCTATGGCCCGCCCGATGGCTAGCGGCCACCATAGCATGTCGTTGCCTCAATCATCAATACCTTATCATTAGTACGAGTTTGAGCTCACGAAAACTATCATAGTTTTTGTAATTGTAAATTATGTTTCTATGTCCATTTTGGTAAAAAGTAACCAAATATACTTAAAAAGAAGACGCAAATGATTTATTGATAGAATTTAAACACTGTTTTTTTTGTATTGTAACGAAAACAGTAAAATCAGTACCCTTAGTACGAGTGCGAGCTCACGAAAACTATCATAGTTTTCGTAACCGCACCCGTGCGGTGTCTGTCTAATGCTAAGTTAGTGTGCACGTTTGCTAGCTGTGTAGTGTTGGTGTTTGTGTGATTTCGTCGTCAGGGTAGTCTAAGACGTGCCTAGGCCGACGGAATCGGAGGGACCAAAAGCTAGTGTTGTTTCACTGTGGTTTCCTGTAAGGTGGAGGTAACTTCCCCAGACGAGCACTCCAATTCAAACAGGAAAATCTACAGTGTTCACAAAGATATTGGAAAAATCACAAGAATATTGGAAGTAAACAAAAATATTGATATTTACAAACAAGATATTGGCGATAAGTAGACGCCATAATGTAAACAACCGCTAATGTCTGTAGCCTTAATTAAATTTGTTGCGTGGTGAAATTTTATAACGACCAAAAATAAGAGATGCCGGTCGATTTTAATTTAGGCAATGTTAATAAAGGGCGGACTTAGAGTAAAACAAAAAGGGAGAACATCGTCATCATCAGCCTATTAATGTCCCCACTGCTGGGGCACAGGCCTTCCCTATGGATGGAATAGAGAGATTGGGCCAAGACCCACCACGCGAGGCCAGTGCCGATTGGCGGGTGCTAACGACTGCAGATGCAGCCGGGCCCAACGGCTTAACATGCCTTCCGAAGCACGGAGGTTCTCGAGATAGAAAATTTTTGGCCACCCATCCAATGACCGACCACTGCGAAAGTTGCTTAACTTCAACGATCGCAGCCGAACGCGCTAACCACCTGCGCCATCGAGCTCCTCAAAAAGGGAGAACACTTCGTTTGAATTGAAGCACTTGTCTGGAGGAGAAACCATCTCCTGACAGACGACTTCAACTTAAAATGACACAATGACAGTAAAACTTGAGACGATGTTAAACACTTAAAATGTTTAACTTTCATCCTAGTTTCATAAAAACACTTTCATCAATTTCTTAAAACGCCGACATTCGGCGTTTTGTGTAGTCTTGAGGACAGTGAGTAAACATTTCTCGACCCTAAACTTCTGTTAAACACGGGCTTGACCATGAATCACGAACAGAGACAGAAGGGTGGCTCGATAATAGATTATTATTTTAAGCTTTCCGCACCCAAAGGGTGCAACGGAAACGTAATACAAAGATTCCGCAACCCGTTTGTTAAACTTTAATGTAAAAATATTTGTTTCGTAGGTTTTCACGCATAGCATCTATATATATATATATAAAACTCAAAGGTGACTGACTGACATAGTGATCTATCAACGCACAGCCCAAACCACTGGACGGATCGAAATTTGGCATGCAGGTAGATGGTATGACGTAGGCATCCGCTAAGAAAGGATTTTGATCAATTCTACCCAGAAGCGAAGCGAGGGCGGGCCACTAGTTCATTATATAAAACAAACTCCTACGGGTTAAATGCGTCAATTTATTTGTACTTTAACTGACTTGAATTCTGACGACGCAGCCTGAAAAGGATGCAAAACGTCAATGGACAGATAAATTAACCTTGGAGCTTGTTTTATTTTAAGAATGTAAAATGTTGAATTTTTCTCATAGTATATTTCTCGGTATCGGCCATTATGACGACCGATAAATAATAAAAATGCAAACGAGAGTGTCATGGAATATTCGGTTGGATCAAAGTGAAAAATAAACATAAGTTTAACTTACTTGTTTTTTTGTGTAATATAAAATAATAAAGTAATGAAGTACTTTATTAACTAAATTAACTAATAAATTCATACATTTTCTATGTATAAAATTTTAAAAATCTTCCAATGAAATAACCGAACGCTCAATAAAAGTCTTTCGAAGGTAGCTCGACAAAATTAAATACAAAATCATTATTCTGACGATGCACACCCGAAAAGGCTTAAAAATAAATAAAGTTTCGTGCATTAACCCGTTAAAGCTAGTTTTATTTAATAAGTTTAACTACACAACAACACACAATACGCTACGAAACTACTGACGGATATGATGGAAAAGACTAACACTTTTTCCGACTAGCTCTCTACCGCCAAGTCCGTACCGTTCGAAAACGAAGAGCCAATATTTTTATTTCAGTATAATGTTCCGCAATGGTAGGGATATGCTACACTGACCTTCTGTGCCTGTCTTCTTTGTGCACAAAGTCTAATAATTCTGTCAACCTCTTTGAGATCTATCTAACCATTTTGATGTTACTAACTTAGATAAGTTAGTGTATGGTTCTAAGTGGTGGAAAAGATTTGTGAATTTTATTCAGATCATGGAAACAATGCAATAATGTCACGTTTTGCTTTTAGTTACAATACCACTTTTTTTAAATGGCGTATATAGTCGTGTGACGCTCGTGACGTTCTCCGTTTCATATTTTCTATAGGATTTTTCCATTTACACCGTTTCCGAAAAGTTTCACTTCAAAAAGCTCTATTATATTTTTTGTTATATCATTTTATTACTTGATGATAGCAGCTGAAATATAAGCGATTGTAGCCGACATTCTCCTATCTCCAGACAGAGAAACACGTGCACATAATGAAGGTCGTGAAAATTTGATTACGTCCCCGCAGACTGCTTTGTCGGAAAGAATAAAGGATTAGGTACTACATCTCAGTTTGTCAGAGCTACCTTGAATAATAAAATATATGGTAAGTGTCACCACGGTCGAGAGAAAACTTGAGTTTTGCGTACAAATAATTAGAAAAGATCTTAAAGTCTTTAGCTATGAAATTACCGTTCTTCCGTACTGGCTATTTCATGTCCATTTTTTTCTTTTTTCGCCAACGATTTTAAATACCCTAGATACACCACGAGCGCTGATAATGTGTCCCAATCAAGAAGTGCTTGAATTCTTGGTTTACAGTCACGCGTGGACCGTTGAAAAGTCAAGATGCAAAGAAAAAATGCGAAAATAATACTTAGAGTACGAAAAGTGTCGATTTTTCGACAGATATCTAGTCAATGTTTGTTAATTTAATGTATTTGAAGTAAATTTTGATCTATTACTTACTATAAACTGATTTAATAGACAATATTTGTGATATTCAAATGCATGGTCGGTTATACTTCGCCATATAGTCGCTAACAGCGCGTTCAGAATTGCGCGTAGAGTCAAAGAACTAAGGTTTAAATTCTTCCGCATATAGCAATAAGTCGTTAAATTTTACGAGCTTGAATTTCGAACTGTTAGTCCTTGACGCATGCGTTTTATTTAAGATAGTGTCATGTCAGTATGTATTAAAGGTTACTTTCAATATTTAAATAATGCCTTATATTGATTTTGACTACGCGATCATCTTACAGAGCTCCGTGGATCGTCCAATGTACCTTTTGGACAGGTTTTGGGCACGATTTTGTTCGTGTTGGTGTATCTATGGTACTTTATATCGTTGTTTTTCGCTAAGAATTTTAAGATCAAATTATTTTAAGTTTAAAGTATGGTTCTAATTATTTTCAAAATTAGTCACTTGTTTAATGATTATCGTTCTGTTTTCAGCGCATTTGTACGTTTTTCGTCACCATGGATTTGTTCAAAATTTGAGTGATTATAGAGTATCAACGGCCTTTAAGGGGCCCATATACGGAACGGTTGATCTGTACGATCCGTCGTTTCAGACCAATCGAAACGATGGATTGAAAGTGTATGTCAACACTGCCGGATTTAGGGGAGGGCAACCGAGGCGAAAGCCCCGGGGCCTCCACAAACGGGGGGCCCCCACAATAGAGGCTTCGGAAAAAAAACTTTCAAATTCCAACTAGTAAACACTAGTAAACATCTTTTCCTTTGATTTTTTTTGCTCTTTTACCTTTACCTATAGCCTACAGTACTTTGTACATCTAACATACATGATTATTCAGGGCCAAATTTAAGGCAGGGCAGGTGGGGCTGTGGCCCAGGTGCCTCTACAACAGCTTAAGAAATAACAACATTTCGATGGGTCAACAAGCATACAAATCCTAAGTGGCCCGGGGCCTCCACAATCCTAAATGCGGCCGTGTATGTCAAGATCGTTAACCATTTACTTAATCGCAGACGATATCGGAGATCGCAACAAAAACCCATGCAATCATGAATATCGTAAACGATCGATCGTCAGTGTCCCATAATATACGGTACGATTGATCTGTACGATCCGTCGTTTCAGACCGATCGAAACGATGGATCGACAGTGTATGTCAAGATCGTTAACGATTTACTTAATCGAAGACGATATCGCAAATCGCAACCAAATCCCATGCAATCATGAATATCGTAAACGATCGATCGACAGTGTTTCGTGTATGTAGTGGCATTTCTGAACGATCGATCGTTGACGATTTCCTTCAGATCGATCGCAACGAAGAATCGTTCCGTATATGGGGCCCTTTACGGAGCAAACACTTTCGCACCACCCGTTACTGGTTTGCCCGCTTCCGTTCTGGATATTTCGACCTAAGAAGTGGTCGACCGAAAACTTTAGTCAACATTGACGAATCAAAGGCCATCGTGGAAGCTGATGACTCCCATCTATAGCTGAATTAACCGCAGCTTTTGATGTAAGCATCACAACAATATTGGTCCATTTACGTCAAATCGGCAAGGTGATAAAGCTTGGCAAATGGGTGGTGCCCCACGAATTGAATGATTGCCAGCGCGAAGTACGCGTCGAATCGAACCTTGCATTGCTCAACAGGTTCACAAACGTAGGCATATTGAATCGCATTGTTACTTGCGAAGAAAAATTAATGCTGTTCGACAACAGCAAGATCAAGAAGTTGATTAGATCCTGTTTCAGCACCTAAACAATACCCTAAACAAGAACTAACCGCTACAAAAGTAATGGGTACTGTAACGTCCGTTACGTTACAGCCTCCTTGTTTGGGTAAACTCTTTGTTCATGTAATGCCTACGGCTGGCAGTTATATTAAAAAGTTAATGTCCTGATTTTAATATTTGAAATAAGGAATCGTCTGTGTGGTGGACTGTATGAATGATACTCTTCGACATTTCACTTTCTCTCAGGGGACTACTTACGAACTATATAAGGTTTTGTTTTTTGCCTGTTTCTCTCTCAGTTTTCGATGGTCAGTCTTACAATAATGATTTTCTTATATCTTATGCCTAAATATACATTATTTCAATATCAAATTAACAATTATCCTAATTTTTGCATATGCGGCTTTCTCTATGGTATAGCCCGAGTATTC
The DNA here is from genome assembly GCA_902850365.2 of Chilo suppressalis. Classification (NCBI taxonomy): domain Eukaryota; kingdom Metazoa; phylum Arthropoda; class Insecta; order Lepidoptera; family Crambidae; genus Chilo; species Chilo suppressalis. The sequence continues at coordinate 19,866,686 of OU963914.1, read as the reverse complement.
GCCGGTACTACCGGGGGCCTCTTTACGGTATAGCCCGAGTATTCTCCGGTAGTACCTAACATTCTTGTTTTTGGGGAAATAATATTTTACCTTTTTCATAAATCATTTAATCTGTTTATCTTATTTGTACCTATCTTTATTATAATTTCTACTCTTAACCTATGGGAAATAAATAGACTTCGTATTAATTCTTTTAATTTTACATATTTTATTTAAATCTATATAATACAGTATTAATCAACGTGCTATCCTCAACAGTCTGTCTTTTGATGGAAGATTCCATATCATATGGTCTTCAGGCACCAAACCACTCGTTGATAGATAAAGTTCATATATTATATTCGCCTGATAAAATAAAAGAGTTGAACATCTGATTAGTTTTCATTTATAACGTTACGCCCCCAGGATCTAACCCTTCAGGGTAGAACTCCGCAGTACTGTTTGGTGGTCTAGCGCCGGTGTCATTCATCACGGCTTCTTACCAAACGGGATGAGCATTACTGCAGATGTGTACTGTGAAGAACTGAACACAATGTTAGAGAAGCTCGCACATCCCCAACCAGTTTTGGTCAATCGTTCGGCTTCGCTGCTCCTGCACGATAACGTGTGATCTCTCATACTGCATAGATCAGTGTTGCCACCTTGGTGGTTTTTCCACCAGAACTGGTGCTTTTTCACGGCTTCTAGTGGTATATTTTCATCATCTAGCGGGTAAATTTTTTTTGTGGTTTTTTTACATGAAATCTAACAACATATTTTTAAGGGGGAAATGCCCTAACTTTCCGAAATTTCATAATGTTCTATGTGGTTACTCACAGTTATTTCTGTAGCATCTCATACATATTCACTGGTTTTTTATTTAAATTAGGGTTTTTTGTTATCAGAGATGTAATTGTAATTTAGCGGATTTTGGTGTATTTTATTAAATCCAAATTTTTGAAATCTGGCGATTATTTACCTTTGACTTGGCGCCTTAAAAAAATCCAAGGTGGCAACACTGGCATTGATACTCTTTTTGAAACAGTCTGCTGGACGGGAGGCAGCAAATTCTTCAAATTCATTTTGAACTGCCTCTCGGTTATTGATATTTTCCCCCGCTAAGTAGTTATCCAAATTCTGGAAAAAGATGGCGACCGTCTGCTCTGCAGTTAATAGGTAGGTACTGCAGAGCAGACGGTCTCCAAGTTATAAGAGCTGGGAAGTTCACCGCCATCCACCGTACTTAATCAGACTTTGCCCCTACAGACTTATACTTTTTCCAGAATTTGGATAACTACTTAGTGGGGGAAAAATTCAATAACCGAGACGCAGTTCAAAATGCCTTTGAAGAATTTGCTGCCTCCCGTCCAGTAGACTTTTTCAAAAAAGGTATCTACAGGATGTTACAAAAATACAAATAAAGCTTAAAGGGCGTTGAAGTTCATCGTATAAGGAGTCTTCTCTAATTTTTTAAAATATTTGCATGAAGTTTTAACTTTTTATAAAATCAGTTATTTTTAATGATCCTTGAACTAGTGACGTGTCTTAAAATGATCAATATTATTATTAATCATTAAAAATAACTGTTTTTATAAAAAGTTAAAACTTCATGCAAATATTTTAAGAAAATTAGAGAAGACTCCTTATATGATCTACTTTAACGCCCTTCAAGCTTTATTTGTATTTTTGTAACAGCCTGTATAAGCTACCACTGGGTTGGCAAAAATGCATTGATTGGACAGGGAGATTTCATAGATAAACACCTTAAATAATTATGATTTTATTTATTTTTTAAGCATGTAACTGCTAGATATTTAAATCTACAGAATTGTAGGTTACCTACAATGCGAAGAGATGGCGCTGCCTTGCAGCTTAAGGCTAGGAAAATTTCGACGCGGCAAATAGGGCCGTGGTAGCATAATGGTCAGTGCATTCGCCCGGATAGCGAAGGATGCGGGTTCGAGTCCCGTCCGCTGCCTGGTCCGCGTGTTTTTTTTTTGTAGTAAACTTTTCTGTACCTTAAATAGTTGCTACATTGTACAGCCTAAACAAATCAATATGCAAGTCACTCAACTATGGTTCGTAATTATATTGAAACAAGTTATTAATAACGAAATGAAGTGGGTAATAATTAACCATAACATAAATGTCACGGTTAATATGTATAACGGTGTCGGAGGCTGGAGTCTCTCCCTTGACTTGAGTGAGTAATCATTTCCTTCATAGGATTCTACCCCATTCATTAGTCGTTGACAGGCGACGGGGGTGGTATGTATGAAGCGAGAGAATATTTTGAGTTTGCATTTTTTTTTTTTTATATGATTAGGTAGGCAAATGACTCTACCCCACCTGATGTTAAGTGGTGATAAAGTCCAAACGCGAAGATAGCTGGTACAGCAGTTATAAACTGTTACACCAACCATCCTCACCTTGCCGGCCTGCAAAAATGCTTCTTCACGCCTCTCTTAAAGGACCCCAGATTATAGGAAGGAGGGAACACGTGCGCGGGCATAGAATTCCACTTACGAATAGTACGACAAAGAAATGAGTCGCCAAATTTTTTTGTTCGTGTAGGAATAGTAAATTCCTCTCTTAAAAAGGAAGAACGATCGATTTTTTTTTAGGAAAATGTTTTTATTAATTTCTCCAAATTTGTCTTTTATTACCGGAATTGAAGTGACTTTCTTTGGTAGTCTATGACTAATAGTCCGGTCAAATTAGTCATAAAGATAGTGGTCAAATTACAAATATTCTGACAGAATTACATTTTTTTCACATATGTCCCCTTCGAAGCTAAGAAACCCGTGAGACTATTTCTAATGCTGTTCCCATTCGAAATAAAGTGTCAAACGCCCCCATCGATTCCACGCTTTATTTCTTATGGTGTAAGTCCCAAGGTCTCCACCAAAATTCAGACCGCCAGTTTTTTTTTAATTTAAAATGTCAATTTGATCGAATAAAAGGAATAACCTAAAATGTACATATTTGACCAAACCCATTGAAGCAAAGACATTTTATTTAAATCAACCCTAAATTGGTTCGTTGAATATTGAAACATGATTTATTTTACCGAGTGACGTTACCAAAAATTAATACTCAAAAATCACAGCATGATTTACTTTATCATCATCATCAGCCTATTAATGTCCCCACTGCTGCGGCAGAGGCCTTCTCTATGGATGGAATAAGGAGATTGGGCCGTGACTCACCACGGAGGCCCAGTGCAGATTGGTGTTTGCTATCGACTGCAAATGCAGCCGGGAATAACGGCTTAACGTGCCTTCCGAATCACGGAGGAGCTCGAGATAGTAAATTTTAGGTCACCCATCCAATGATAGACCACTGCGAAAGTTGCATAACTTCAACGTTGAGCTCCTCACTGATTTACTTAAATAACATTTTATCAAAGTTATCTAACGGAATTTTCTATCGATTCCGTGCTTACGACCTTTTGACCTATTTCCCGCGACTCGGTAATATTTGTAATTATATTTCCGGTGAAGTTCCCGAGTTCTCCTTAAATTGAGCAAGTAATATGTGAATAGAAGTGAAGTAGGTGTTTTATATTGATTACATTTCATAAATGAGTTTCAGTTTTCATGTTATAAGTCACGGTTTTTAATGGAATATTTGTGTCTTAGATTTTCACGCACATCACTCATTAAATAAAACAAGTTTCAATGGGTTAGATGCACTGATTTTATTTATTTATTGACGTTTCATTCTGACGGCGCATTCCTGCAATGGCTGCGAAACGTCAAGAAATCTAATTTAAATCAATGCTGTGACGTAGCTCATCTCCTTTTATATTCATTTAAAGAAATTTAGAGGCTCTAGAGGGAGAGGAGACTCCCCCCGTGGGGAGATGCCATCCGCCTTGAATACCTCTAGAGGCTATCGCTTGAGGTCTCTTAGGATCTCGCCGTTCCTAAACCCGGTAGCGCTGTAAAGGTCATCTGCGACCAACAGCAACACACTCAAAAAAAAATAAAAATATACCCGCTGTATAAGTTTTGAAGTCTTAGCCATTAACAGTTATCTATAACTAGCGGCCCGCCCTCGCTTCGCTTCGGTGTAGAGCTGAAGTGTAGACTATAGTTTTTGTTCCCAGGCTTGTATTATACACAATGACATTCATCTATGATTCTTCTTATACCTGCATGCAAAGTCTCAGCCCGATCGGTTTAAAATTGAAAAAGTTTCATACAAACTTTTATTCCCTATTTTATCCCCTTGGGGGTAGAATTGATCAAAATCCTTTCTTAGCGGATGCCTACGTCATAATATCTACCTGCATGCCAAATTTCAGGCCGATCCGTCCAGTGGTTTGGGCTGTGCGTTGATAGATCACTATGTCAGTCAGTCACCTTTGAGTTTTATATATATAGATTGAGCCTAGATAAAACCAATGTGTCACGTTATCAGACTAGTAGCTTTTCGCACAGTTAAGGCTTAATCACATTTATATTATAAAGGCAAAAGTTTGTGAGTGTGTGAGTGTGTATGTTTGTTACTTTTTCACGTCTAAACGGCTGGAGCGATTTTAATAAAATTTGGTATGGAGTTAGCTGACACTCTGGATTAACACATAGACTACGTTTTACTGCGGGAAAATATCCAAAATAAATCGCGGATAACACCGCGGGGCACAGCTAGTCTTATACATGTAATAATTTGAGTCTATAAAAACGCGATCTAATTCTAACATGGCTATCAAAATTCAGATAATTCCTTTTTTAGGGTTCCGTAGCTAAATGGCAAAAAACGGAACCCTAATGGCTTCTTCATGTCTGTTATCATAATCATAATCATTTATTCAGTTAAGGCTGTTACAAGCACTCATAAATGTCTAGAAGCTACGCCATCGGTTCGTAAATCTACGGCGGGAGACCTTGTACTGGGAAGAACCGGCAAGAAACTTAGCAAGAGCTGTTTTTTTCTCTCTGTTTTATTATTTATAGACTCTCTTGAGTTAGTTTCGCCGGTTCTTCTCAGAAAGGTCTCCCAATTTTGGAACCGGTTTACGGTAGTTAGGGTCAAATAAATAAACTCTAAATTACAAAAAATAATTTTAAATAAAGTACTTTATTAACTAAATTAAGTAATAAATTCATACATAGACAATAAAACTTTAAAAATCGAACAATGAAATAACCGAACGCTCAATAAAAGTCTTCCAGCTCGACAAAATTAAATAAAAAAATGATTCTGATGAAACAGCCTGTAAAGGCTGCGAAACGTCAATGAATAAATAAAGTTTCGTGCATTAACCCGTGAAAAACTAGTTTTATTTTACATATAGTTATGATTTTATTTATTTTTTAAGCATTTAACTGCTAGATGTTTAAATCTAAAGGAAAGTTTACTAGAAAAAAATCCACGCGGACCAGGCAGCGGACGGGACTCGAACCCGCATCCTTCGCTATCCGGGCGAATGCACTGACCATTATGCTACCACGGCCCTATTAGCCGCGTCGAAATTTTCCTAGCCTTAAGCTGCAAGGCAGCGCCATCTCTTCGCATTGTAGGTAACCCCGAGTAGGTAGGTAAAGGTAGGTAGGTAGGTAAGGTATTGTAGGTTTTTTTTTCTAGTAAACTTTTCTTTAGATTTACATATAGTTTATTACCTCAATTGCGATATACAATACTTTTTATCCCGAAAATGTGGTCCCATGGTCCGTGAGAGATTTTCAAAAAACTAAACTTAACGGGGATGACTTAAAGTGATGATTTGGTTGGTGACACTCAAGATACAAAGAACACAATTTTCCAAATAGTTGATATTGCGAAGAGATGGCGCTGCCTTGCAGCTTAAGAATGGCTAGAAGAATTTCGACCTCACGGACCGCGGTAGCATAATTGGTCAGTGCATTCGCCCGGATTGCGAAGGGAGCGGGTTCGAGTCCCGTCTGCTGCCTGGTTCGCGTGGAATTTTTTTTAGTTATATTTTCTTTAGATTTAAACATCAAGCAGTTTCATGCTTTAAAATAATAGAAATTTTAACTATAATTGCTATTTCTTCTTTCAAATGTTTAATACTTGTAAAAGTATTCATTTGACATTGTGGGTTACCTATAATGCGAAGAGATGGCGCTGCCTTGCAGCTTCAGAATGGCTAGAAGAATTTTTAAGCGGTCCGCGAGGGCCGCGGTAGCATAATTGGTCAGTGCATTCGCCCCGATTGCGAAGGGTGCGGGTTCGAGTCTGCCTGGTCCGCGTGGATTTTTTTCTAGTTATATTTTCTTTAGATTTAAACATCAAGCAGTTACATGCTTTAAAATAATATAAATTATAGTTGATATTAGCTTAGAAATAGATACAGCTGATTATAAAAATATCTGTAAACTTGATATTTCAACTCCACAAACACATAAAAGCTAAAGAAATATGAATTGGCATACATTACTTACAAAAACAATTACCTAATATGTTTTAAGCAATTTCACTTGTAATTATCTTCGAAGTTACTCTCGAACTTTGTGATAAACTGTGGTTTCTCGTTTTAAATGATGGGAACCGCTGTGAACGTCGGCAGCCGCAAACCTACCTGAAGTAAGGAACTTTCGTGTCCTCAATTACTTAATTTATGATCTGTCTTCTCTGCTTTTAGTAACTGACTAATTTCAGTTCACTGAAGAAACTTTGACAAGTTTTAGAAAATGTTCGAACTTTACTTATTAGTGTTTATTTACCTTAAAAAAATTGACAATCCAAATTACCTTAACTTACATAACTACTAAAGAGCCCTTTTACAAAATTGCGCCGCTGCCGTACTGATCGGTGCGTAGGTAGATTTGCACTAGTATATATTGAATTTTACGGGTGATGTTTCGAGTCTTTTAAAATAATTATTAATGAACTAATTATAAATATATATACATATTTCGGTAGTTCAATGATGGTAGATTAGTTTTATGACAGTTTTTTTTTATAAGAATTCTATTTAATTCAATATCAAAATATGAGGTAAACCTGCATTATTTTTTGTGAACACTCACGGAGATTATATGTTTTTTTTGATAATTAATGAGATAGAAAATCAAAATTCTAATACATTACGTTACAATAAAACCATATTTTTGATGTCGTAGTAATTAATTTGATCTAATTTACCGAACATTATTGAGAGATTGAGGCGTTTGAAGTTGTACATATTATCGTTTATTCCGTAAAGTAGCTGCAGTAGAACGATCAGTACAAAAAAAAGAAAATAGTATTTGCAAATATTCTACATTAACTTACAATAAGAAGAATAAATCTACTATTTACTTGGTTTTTTGGAAATAGTCAAAATCTTTTCTAAGGGGTTAAATGAGGCGCTCAAAAAATAATTTTTTTGCTAAAAATGTGAAAGGGCTCTTATATTCTTTCAATGACAAAATACATTTCAAAACTAAATATTAAAAACTACTTGATGTCCAAAATTGACAATCCAAATTACCTTAACATACGTAACTACTTAAATGATTATGATTTTATTTATTTTTTAAGCATTTAACTGCTAGATGTTTAAATCTAAAGAAAAGTTTACTAGAAAAAAATCCACGCGGACCAGGCAGCGGACGGGACTCGAACCCGCATCCTGTGGATTACCTACAATGCGAAGAGATGGCGCTGCCTTGCAGCTTAAAGCTAGGAAAATTTCGACGCGGCTAATAGGGCCGTGGTAGCATAATGGTCAGTGCATTCGCCCGGATAGCGAAGGATGCGGGTTCGAGTCCCGTCCGCTGCCTGGTCCGCGTGGATTTTTTTCTAGTAAACTTTACTTAAATGATATTTAATTTACAAATAAAAAATATATCACCCCCAGCGCCGCCGCGCCGTCAGGAATGAGGCTGGCAGCATTGCCACGTTGGATGGCGAGGCTGATCCGTTGACCAAGATAGCTACCAGCCTTTTGATCACCAGGAATATCGGTGAGCCTCTTTAACAGTGCCTTAAAAAAAATATCGCTTTTACAGAATAATTTCGGAAGTAATCATGTCTAACGAACAACTGGATTAAGAAAAAGCTTTTGAACGAGGGATTGATCAGTTTGAAAAGGGGCATAGGCAAATTGCCGACAAAGTGAAAACTTCAGGTTTAGAGACCTTCATTTCAGGGATAGGTAGGTAGGAAGGTACCTGTAAAAAGAAATTAATAAAACAAGTATAAAAGTGATCATTTTAATTTTAATTTCGCTTTAATAATGCGATCGATCTTTAATGACGGAGTTGGACGATGTAAAAAGATACAGTGTAATTAATCATTAATTATGAAGGCTTCGTAATTCTTTTCAAAGCGTTTCTAACTTCCTCAAAATGGCTGCTGTTGCTTTCAGGATTCATTATTATTTTATAAGCTCATGCTCTCGGCTTTGTTTGCGTAAAATAACCAGTTTTCACTCACTTCCAAGTTATATTTTTGCAGAAACCGGAAAAGCCTTCGCCGTAATGTCCTTTATATCTATACCGAAGTTATTAAGAATAAGTTTAGCTGTTTAGACTTGGGCGAGTGTCAGACAGACAGCTTTATGGTGAACTAGCGACCCGCCCTCGCTTCGCTTCGGTGTAGAGCTGAAGTGTAGACTACAGTTTTTGTTCTCAGGCTCGTATTATACACAATGACATTCAGCTATGATTCTTCTTATACCTGCATGCAAAGTCTCAGCCCGATCGGTTTAAAATTGACAAAGTTTCATACGAACTTTCATTCCCTATTTTATCCCCTTGGGGGTAGAATTGATCAAAATCCTTTCTTAGCGGATGCCTACGTGATAACATCTACCTGCATGCCAAATTTCAGCCCGATCCGTCCAGTGGTTTGGGCTGTGCGTTGATAGATCACTATGTCAGTCAGTCACCTTTGAGTTTTATATATAAAGATACATTTTATTTTTGAGCAGGTTGCTATTTTATTGCTTTTATGTAGATAACACAAGCTAAATAAAGGTGTAGAAGGAAGATCAAACTGCCAAATCTAAGAATAACCGTCCGTAGAGATTTGCAACGAAACCATTTTACGATCGTGAGATTTAAAAATATATGGGGTAAAGGTTTGGAAACACGTAGGCTGGTCCCTAAACCGGTGAAGGCAAATCTTTCATACTTAAATATATTTTGCTGCGACATGTAAAAGAAAACGCCTACAAAGTTTTAGGTTTCACGGTTGGGGACCAGTAATTTGTTCTAGCTCTGCTGTGGTAAGCTTTTCCTTTGAGAACTTTGAATATATTCAAATTTCACGTTAAATGATGAATTTCATGAATAAATTGAAATCAATCTCGAGAGAGTTGGTTCGCCGGTATTTTTAGAATCGAATCGGACACGACGTTGCGGTCAAAACTAAAGCTCTTTAAAGCTAAATATATTTTTTTTCTACTGAAATTCCACACAGACCAGGAGCTCTACTCTCTTATTCCGAAACAAAATTTCGGCAACGAAAGCATTTTCAACGCAATTTTTCCAGTGACTGACTCTACTTTATTTAATTTTCGACCGCATACATACAATTCGGAATTAAATACAATTTTCGTGAACGTTTTTAACTTGGAAACTTATTTTACGACAAAATTTTTGAAGACATCAAAAAAACCTTCTTTGACAGTGTTAGCCGAATCATTTGTAGAGTTGATGCAATCGATTGAATGTCAATCTTGTCTTTTAATACTTTGAAGTATAGGAAATACAATAGTTCATTAAAATTTGGTTTATTTCTTAATTTCATATGCTAAAAAATGTTCCAGCCTTGATTAAAAATACTGTAGCAGTTATTTTAGGCTTAAGTTAAACAAAAATCCCAAAACGAAAATGAAAAGGTTTCATTTCGTCAATTTCAGGTTAAAATTTCAAACAATGATCTGTCAAATTCAACTTTTCGTTCGGAAGTTTTGTGTATTAGAGTAGGCTTGGAGAATTAAATTGTTAAACTATTATCGGACAAACGAATTTTCGATCTAAAATGAAGCAGCGTAAGAAATGAGCGAAATTTCGATCGAGGTATCGTTTTTCGTTGAAATAGAGTAGGATTGTAAATTTACATAATTAGGTTTCTATCCTATTTTGGTGAAAAGTAACCAAATATACTATAAATTTAATAAGAAACAAATGATTTAATGATAGAATTTAAACACTAGTTATTTGTATTGAAACGAAAACAATAAAATCAGTACTCTTAATACGGTGCGAGCTCACGAAAACTATCATAGCTTTCGTAATTGTAAAACTCGTACTAAGGGTACAGGTTATAGACGGAATTCGAACTGTTGAAATGTTTATCTAAAATTACGTAATTTATAATAAGCTAACACGTCAGAATATTTTTTACTCAAAATTGGATTGTATATTACAAGTGCGTGAGCGCGACTTCGCCTGCGTGCTTTAATTGATTTCCCATACAATCTTTCACCCCCTTTTCACCCACTTTAAGGATGATTTCTGGGATAAAAACTATCCTGTGTCCTTTCCCGGGTTTTTTTTTATTATAGGAGGCTGCGTGCTTTAATTGATTTCCCATACAACCTTTCACCCCCCCTTCACCCGCTTTAAGGATGATTTCTGGGATAAAAGCTATCCTGTGTCCCGGGTTTTTTTTTTATTATAGGGGGCATACCAGCTGACTGCTCATCCCCTCCGTATCAGAAGGACTATCAAGTATAATCTGGTAGTAAGTGAAACCTGCATCACCAGGAGTATCACAAATGGGATGCCGGCCTTTAAAGAAGGAGTTTTAAAGGTTTACGGGTCATATTGGTCCGTAGGAGTCGTCAGGAGCTCGATGGCGCAAGTGGTTAGCGCGTTCGGCTGCGATCGTTGAACTTAAGCAACTTTCGCAGTGGTCGGTCATTGGATGGGTGACGAAAATTTACTATCTCGAGCTCCTCCGTGCTTCGGAAGGCACGTTAAGCCGTTGATCCCGGCTGCATCTGCAGTCGTTAGCACCCACCAATCCGCACTGGGCCCGCGTGGTGGGTCTCCCAATCTCCCTATTCCATCCATAGGGAAGGCTTGTGCCCCAGCAGTGGGGACATTAATAGGCTGATGATGATGATGATGATGATGATTGGTCCGTAAACACTGCTTAACAAGATGCGCAACACAGTTTTGTCGTACACGATAAAACAAATTTAGACAAAAACGCAAGGTTGTGGTGGATAGCCACACATCAAGATGACGGGGATGGAATTCTTGTCGAGATGTACGATGGTGATAAGAAAAAGCCGCATCGTAATTGCGCGTAAAAATGCAAAGTAAAGCTATATTTCTACGCAAAGCCAAAGGATCAAGCTTATCGGAAAGCTTCTAAACTCAGGACTGAAACGGTTCAGGACAAAATCGGTTTAGCTGTTAGGTAAAGTTCATCATGTCCCTTTAATTTGAGACAGATATTGTACAAGACATTTGAAATATTTTGCATTCCGAGTCGATACACTCTAAACTGCTTACGCAGTTGACCTAATAATTGTTATGAACAATATTTCACATTATTAAATTTGTGAAATTCTTGTGCTTTCGTTTGAAAATGCCCTACACTTCCACGAATTACTTAAGTTTATGTTCCCGATTTCACCTTCTTCCTTTATACAAACGACGTGAACTATCTGACGTATTATATTATATATTATATTTGCTAAAAATTAACTCCCCTGAACTTATTTCTAAACTAAACTTCAATGTCCCATTGAAATCAGTAAGGCACTATATCCCAATTAGTATACCATTAGTTTTCACAAATTATCGACAAAATGCATTCTTGTTGCGAGCGAGCATTGCACTGAACGAATTTTGCAAGTCTAGAAAAGACTTTGATATATTCAATTCTGGTGTAGCAACTGCAAGGCGTCTTCTATGCAGTGAATTTTTTGAACGAGTAATATGATAGTATCTATACATTAACAATTGTGAACTTAAACTAAATAATAACATTAATTTGCTATTAATAAAAGAACATTGTTTAAGATTGTTAAGAGGGCGAATTGTCTTTACTATGTAGACTAATACTATTTTTTTGTCCGCACGTTTTTAATTTTTTTAATATGTTAAAGTATAAAGATTACTGTTTTTTAAACGTGGAAACCTGTAATTGGCCTTCTGTTACTAATTTTTCTTCAACTATGTCCGTTTTTATGAGCTGTTGGTCTCCCAAAAATTAAATAAATAAATAAATAAATTATGTTACAGTGCAATAAAGGAATTCACTTCATATTGACGTCTTTTAATAATTATCTCCCGGCGATCGTCCCGTGACGTCATTGACATGTTGACAGTCGTTAGGGTCCTAGTAACGGTCCCTAAAGATATGATAGACAGGTATTAGATTTGAGTAAAATACTTATGTAGTAGTGGTGGAAAATTTGTTTTTAGTATTTAGTACTTATTTATTAATTTATCCATTAGAAAAATACCTGATCCACTGAACCCAAATATTTATACGAAACAAATCTATTTTTGGCTTTTAAAATTTTATTTTCAGCCTTTAAACAAAAACCAATATCATCTTCGCAAAGTATCATATTATAAAATGATTCGAAAGGCCCTTCTCTAATAAAATAAGCCGGAATTCCAGTCGTATTTTCTTGTAAAGGTTTTCAAGAAGGGCCGAGTTGTAATTTACATTCTTCTTCGAATCCCAGTCTCATTATAAAGTGAAACTCATTTCTGTGTCGTTTCTTTGTTTGTCATAAAGCTTTAAGCGCTTTGTAGAAAGTTCACGGATTTGTTCGTTTGTTAGAAACAATTGTCTCATTATGTACTTTTATTAATCGGCTTACACCAGATATGGGCCAAGTTTAAAATCGATTCGACGTCTTGGAAACCACTGGCGACATTGACGGGAAGATCAACACAGTAGTACAGGCGCTGAGAGAAATGTCCCGTAAGGTTTTTACCGCTTCAGCGAAAGAACAAAGTGTCCAAACTTTCTTCACAGACTCTTGAGCTCATGACGGGAAGACGAGAGATGCAATCCACGTCTTCGTCAGATACATCGACTGTAAACCTAAAAATCAGGAAGCTGATGCGACGCGATCTCCGTTGGTTTAATACCAGGGCCAGGAGCAAAACAGGGGCTCGAAACTAAATACTTGACTGAGCGAATGTTCAGCAATTAGGCATAGCATTTCTATATAAATTTACTTTTATATGTACAATATATGTATTGTATCCGTTACCCTAGTATCCCATAACGCAAGCCTGACATTGCTTACTTTGGGGTTAGGCTAATTGGTGTGAGTGTTTGTAATATTAATTTCTTATTATTTATTTATTAGGGCGGCCCCATCACACGAAACTTAAAACTATGGATGGCAAAGCCGTTACCTCAAAGCCAGAGATTTTCGGAGAGGACGAGAGATCTTTGGACACCTCTACTCAACGCGAATGATGAAACTAATGGAACTCTACAGCGATGACCACAGAGCCTCACTCATCATCATCATCATCAGCCTATTAATGTCCCCACTGCTGGGGCACAGGCCTTCCCTATGGATGGAATAGGGAGATTGGGCCATGACCCACCACGCAGGCCCAGTGCGGATTGGTGGGTGCTAACGACTGCAGATGCAGCCGGGACCAACGGAACTCGAGATAGAAGATTTTTGGTCACCCATCCAATGACCGACCACTGCGAAAGTTGCTTAAATTCAACGATCGCAGCCGAACGCGCTAACCACTTGCGCCATCGAGCTCCTCTATTTATTTATTTATAGGTACATCAACAGCATAACATACAAGACATTCGTAATATATAGAGGATGATTTTACTGTTTACATATGTTTGCCAATTATAGATATACACAACATTTATACCATATCGTTTAACATTAATTAAAATGAAAGGAGAACAAGAACATTAACAAATACTGCTATTATTGATTAATTAAGGTTATTTCTATCAAGAATATACAAAAAAAAAACTGTTAACTACGTCGAATACACACTGGGAGGCTGAAAGCGATGCAATAGTTTGTTTTTGAAAATCGGAGTAGAATTGTTGAAAATGACAATACTGGGTACCTTCATTAACATTTCGTTATACGCGTTGCATATCCTAGCTATGGGATAATGAATACCCAAGTTTGTTTTGTGACTCGGTATATTAAACATTTTGCGTACTTTATAGCGCGGGTGTCTACAGGGTACTGCAATTCCAATTTCACCAAGAAGATGAACCAGCACACACCACTATACCGAAGACATCCCAGATGTTGACCAAGGCGAGATTAGGGCGATTATTTTTTATACTACATTATGGGGAAATAAACAGCTAAATTCAACTATAAAAAATATATGCATATTCATAATTTTTATTATTTTAAAGCATGTAACTGCTTGATGTTTAAATCTAAGAAAATATAACTAGAAAAAATTCCACGCGGACCAGGCAGCAGACGGGATTGTGGGTTACCTATAATGCGAAGAGATGGCGCTGCCTTGCAGCTTAAGAATGGCTAGAAGAATTTCGACGCGGTCCGTGAGGGCCGCGGTAGCATAATTGGTCAGTGCATTCGCCCGGATTGCGAAGGGTGCGGGTTCGAATCCCGTCTGCTGCCTGGTCCGCGTAGAATATTTTCTAGTTATATTTTATATATATGCATATACCTTAATCTAATCATGTAGGTGCCAGTGTGCAGTGTGCAAAACTTTTCTGTAAAAAAATTGTAAGTTTGCCTTCAAATAGATTTAAAACCAAATTGTTTGAAAATAAATATTATTTAATAGTCAATAAATATTATTCTGTGTCGGATTACTTAAATAAATTATAATACTTCCTTTTTATACATTTTTTTTAATGGCTTATTATTTTTATATTAATTTTATTGTTTTTTATATTATCGAATTTAATTTTATGTCATTTTGATGTAATGTATTATTTGTTAAATTTTATATAATTTGAAATGATGGCATAATTTTTAATTTAATTAATAATATGGTGACATTGTTCATTGAAATTATTAACTTTTGTTATAAATTCAATGATTAAAAGGTTCCAATTGATAGGCGTGCATGATATATTTCGTTATTCATGTTTTTTAAACTTTAGTTTGTAAGTAAAAAATGTGTATGCCAGAAATAGTGAATGTGCAGAACTTATCTGATATTAACACCTTTATGTTTATGATTTTATTTATTTTTAAGCATTTAACTGCTAGATGTTTAAATCTAAGGAAAAGTTTACTAGAAAAAAATCCACGCGGACCAGTCAGCGGACGGGACTCGACCATTATGCTACTACGGCCCTATTCGCCGCGTCGAAATTTATTACCTTTATGTTTTTACCGCATTTGTACAAATGAATAAATGAATTATGAATTATGTAATGGATTGCGACCATACTCCTCTTACAGACGTACAATTCTTTTAATTACAAAGCACTCTTGGGCTATCATAAAGTTAATTAAATCAGTCTCGACACGAGAGGCTGGATATTTAAACGGCTCTTGAATCATTCTCTGCTAATGCCTTCTTGATCTGAGTACCTGTCAGGTCAGTCAAGTACATTATATTTCATTTACTACGATGTAACAAGTTCTTGTTTCAATTATAGCGATGGAATATTAGTTAAGGAACTTTGTAAGTAGCACTAATTTAGTTAAACATAGTAAACTGTCTTATTTTATTACTATAGTGAAGATAGTGGGTGGGTAAAAATTTACTATCTCGAGGTCCTCCGTGCTTCGGAAGGCACGTTAAGCAGGGACCAACTGCTGCATCTGCAGTCGTTAGCACCCACCAATCCGCACTGGGCCCGCGTGGTGGGTCATGGCCCATCTCCCTATTCCATCAATAGGGAAGGCCTGCTAGGCTGATGATGATGATGATGAGGATGATGATGAGTAGATGACAGCTGCCAGTATTAAAGCCTTCCTCATAGGCGCTTTATTATCGGTCCATAATATCGGATGCGTTATTGCGATAGGTATCTGTTTTTAGTACATCATCTTTAAGGATGGCTACGAAGTTACAGCAATAATCATGACGCAATATAAGTATGACCATGAATGAGACCAGCGCTGATGGCAACATCAGCACATACTGAGTTGGGACCGATTTGAGACAAAAAAAAATATGTGTGTTTTGTTCTGCTTGTTGTGTGTGTGTTGTCTCAAATAAATTTATTTTTCTTTTCTTTCTTTTCTTTCTTTCAATAAAATATGCTCCGACTAAACCAAATAAGCCACTCTCACGCACGCACACTTCTGTAAATAAACATTCAATCGAGCGAGTGAGATGGAAGTGTACGCTTCAACGCAGCGCGAGCGAAATGGCGTTTGCCTACCTTTTAAAATATTTTTTTTCATATATACTAAGGGTATTGGACAGTATTAAAAATAAAGTGCCGATTGTTAGCATCTGTGTTTAGAATGAATATTGGCAGGAGTTTTTACTATTTTTTTTACAAAAAAAATCATTATTTTTATATATTAAATCATAAAACCCACGAAAAAAAAGATAATAGTTTTCTTATCTATTGTCACGTGACACAAAAACGCTTGGGATTGGCGGAGCCAAAATGACGTCGCACGCAAGTAAACTTCCGGTTAAAGTGACATTACATTGTATCGTTTGACGTTTTAATAACAGTCGTGTGACGTCACACACTAGTAAAACGCCATATTGTCCAGAGAAACGTTATCGCGGCAACTTGAAAATGGAGTTTTTGATTTGGTTATTTTTACTGAAATACACAACAGAATGATGAATATCCATTTTTCATTCCAGATTTTTAAGGACTCCATAAACATTAGTCAATAACGTGAGATCGTTTTCTAAAACTTGTCAAATACCCTATTAAAGTGTGACAGCTCTTTTCTTATTCAAATTAATATGATCAATAAGATATTTAACTTCAAAATATACCGCTGCATAATTTGATTTTATTATACTTAAAGACTATCATCATCTTTACAAATTCTTCTAATTCTGTTAAGTATTCTAAAAAATTCCAAATTATAACTTGGATACGTGATAAATTACTTGTGCATTTTGCTATTGAAATTGCACGAATAATAGGTTAACAACTTAACCAAATTATAACAAGTGGCGGGTAACTTGGAGTTCTTGCTTAGGTAGCTTGGGCCCAACTTACGCGAACAATGTTGTAAAGTCTGAGACATTAGGTAGGTAGATACTTACTTACATTGGAACGGTAACTTAGATGAATTTATAATGGCTTACAACAACTCGTAATTCTGTTAACAATGTTACGTTGATTTAATAACGCTTCTCTGGTATGACAATTATAATGATCTCGAATTAGACAGTGTTTTAGAGTAATTTCGGGTTAATTTTGCTATGTAAAAAGCGGTTAAGTGCGACTTCAACTCGCATAGAAAATCTAAAGAAAATATAACTAGAAAAAATTCCACACGGACCAGACAGCAGACGGGACTCGAACCCGTACCCTTCGCAATCCGGGCGAATGCACTGACCAATTATGCTACCGCGGCCCTCACGGACCGCGTCGAAATTCTCCAAGCCATTCTTAAGCTGCAAGGCAGCGCCATCTCTTCGCATTATAGGTAACCCACATTGTCAAATGAATACTTTTACAAGTATTAAACATTTGAAAGAAGAAATAGCAATTATAGTTCTTATTTTCAACATCAAGCAGTTACATGCTTTAAAAATAATAAAAAATATCGCATAGAAAAGTTCCGTTCTCAGAAATTATGTATTTTTAATCTAAGGTACACCTTATAAACCTACCTACACTAAAAACTTTTTATAGGATTTCCTGTAATCTACAAGTGAAGAGCTGAATTCCATTATTTTTGAAATATTTATATGTTTTGATTTTCTTTTTTTTAATATTCATTTTACATTTGTAATAAATATGTCTCAAACTTTCACATTAAGCCTTTTCATTTGACACATATAATACGTTTAGACGGCGGTTGACAACCGCCTGTTTATCCGATTCGACACCAAAAGGTATTATAAGTTTTAGGTTTAAAAAAAATATTTCTCATACGAACTAACACAGATAGTTTTATTTAACACAGATAGGTCACTTAAAATGAGCTACCTACATAACTAAAACTTCCAGTTTTACCATTCCAGAGTCGAATTTGTTTTATACACGAGCCGTTATATACAAATAGGTATTTTTACTCAATAATTACTTACTCTGTCATGGTTTAAAACATAAAAAAAACGACGGGTTGCACTCCGGGAGTGCCGGCAGAAGTGAAAACTTGAATATTAACGTTGTGCATTTTTGATATTTTAGAATGGTTAAGGAATAATTTTGCACGAATTGCTTTAATTATCAGTATAAAAGTACTATCATGTATGTGGTAGAATACAATATTTATTTATTGCACTATCGTACACAAACATGACAATTTATATTACATTAAAAAAGTTTGTCTCTCAGAAAAATCACCTACATGAATCACGTTTAAGCGCACTTAGCGACATCTATTGTAAAGAAATCAACTTACATGAATCACATTTAAGCGCACCTAGCGACATCTATTGTAAAAAAATGCATTTTCTTCGCAATAAAGCTGCCACGTGGACGTCCTAGATAGAGACTTATTATTATAATCATCATCATCATCAGCCTCTTTATGTCCCCACTGCTGGGGCACAGGCCTTCCCTATGGATGGAATAGGGAGATTGGGCCATGACCCACCACGCGGGCCCAGTGCGGATTGGCGGGTTCTAACGATTGCAGATGCAACCGGGACCAACGGCTTAACGTGCCTTCCGAAGCACGGAGGAACTCGAGATAGAAATTTTTGGTCACCCATCCAATGACCGACCACTGCGAAAGTTGCTTAACTACTACGATCGCAGCCGAACGCACTAACCACCTGCGCCATCGAGCTCCTCTTATTATAATACGATAAAATATTACTATGTTTCGTCCAATATATTGAAAGTCCTTTCTAATTTTATTGTGTGTCATGATGCGATCAGCCCACGTTTAACCTGACGCGAGTTTGACATTTTTTACCCATACAAAAAAGGTGTACAACGCCACTAAAGAAGTTTTCACTTCAATAACGTAAAAACAGCGGCTGACACGCGGCTGCCTTTACGAAACAATACCAAAAGCAACATTCATAAATTTCTCCGTTGTCGCATTCTTTCGTTTTTCTCAATGATCTTTCATAAAATATAATTTTATTGACACAAAAATATAACGAATAATATAATTTAGAAACCTCCGAGAGTATTCTTAATATTCGCAATGTGACACATTGAACTGAAATCGAATAAGAAAACTATGATCACATCTTCGATCGTGTAGCAGAGAAAATGCGATAATATTATTTTATTAGATTGTCTCAGATCGGTGGAACCCTTCTATAAATCTTCGTTTTATTGTCTATATCTACTGAGGATTTGTGTCTCTTTGGACTGCGCTGATCTCATTGACCTTTGGAGTGAAGTAAACAAACAAACGGACCATACCATAAATTGTTATTTTACGCTACATTTAATTTCAA
Organism: Chilo suppressalis; assembly: GCA_902850365.2. Lineage (NCBI taxonomy): Eukaryota > Metazoa > Arthropoda > Insecta > Lepidoptera > Crambidae > Chilo > Chilo suppressalis. The sequence continues at coordinate 19,847,271 of OU963914.1, read as the reverse complement.
TCTCACAAACGTGCGTGTTAGACAGCTAATCAGATGCGAGTTGATCTTGCTGTTCCATCGTAAGGAGTTAAACAATTGATTTAAAGGGTTGGCTAGTTGAAATAAAGCTATTAATCGTTATGGAATTAATAAGTGGTGATGGTATGGTTTTGGAACCATTTTCGGCGCATTATGGATTTATTTTCATGATAAATATTTGTGATTTGTTTGAAGACAAATAGCGAAAGAATGAGCACGGACTTGAAAAAAGGAATGACGTGATTTACTCTGATTGATGGCAGGGTAAATCAAATGAAATTCTCCGCCCGTCAGTTAGACAATCAAAACATGGACACATTTTTTCGATCAGTCAATTTACAAAAAAAATACTTTAGTTTTAATGCGACAAAGTTTGACGCGTATTTGACGTGAATTGACTCGTGAAGTCACTTTTAAGTAAAACTTGTTCCAAGACGTGTCGTCATACGACATTTCAAATCGATATTTATCTCTGTTATGTTCTGTACCCTTAGCACGTACCATTACCGAATTCGAATAGTTTGCGAGTCCGAAATGTCATTGTCAAATGTGTACTGATTTTTGGTTTTCGTTACATCCGATGTGGCGCTGTTGTTCAAGTTTCCATACAAAATTTGACAATGACATGTCGCACTACAGCTTATGTCTGTAAAATGAAAATACGTGTCAAATACTTTTTGGCAATCTACCTGATAAACGACGAAACACATTTTAAATCAGGCAGATGCACTGACTATTATGCTACCGCGGCCTCAAATGCCTTGTCGTTTTTTTCCTAGCTTTTCTTAGGCTGCTAGTAACATTTTCTTTAGATTTAAACATGTAGCAGTTAAGTGCTTGAGAAATAAAAATAAAAAAGTGAATCATCTTCTGTGGCGGCGACATCTACACGCCCACATATAACTAATACGGAGGAAACAATCTTACGCCTCCTCAAGAGATGGCGCTACCGGCGCTGCGTTCATAACGTAAGGAAGCCTACATCGCGCAAGTAAAATTCGGTAGCCCACAGTTCATATATACGATGCCCGACCAATATCAGTCGGGCCGCGGCCCCCGATCTAACATCACCCAGCTCGGAGGAAGATCTTCCCCTTTAGCCTTCCTACAATCCCTATTGCAATTTAATAAATTTGGTACAAGTGATTTTATTTTAGTATCCACGCTCAACATTTTCATTACGTACCTATTTGTACGGCTTCCTAACAAATAACATAGGGTTCCAACCAAAATTTCATTCGTTTTAATATAAAGTTGGAACTCGTAAACTTTTTGCAATCCATGGCTTCTTGGTCCCCCTATTACACAGAATTTCATTAGAATCTTATGAAAAACAACAAAGTTTTTGTGGTCGTACAAATGTCGATAACCCCAACCCATCCGTACAATCGGCAACAGGTCAAGGCATTCATAACTGGAAATCTCCAAATGACTTTTTGCTTTAACATGTTCGATAAAAGATTCATAATCGATTGAAACATATTTTAATACTTTGAAGTAACCTAATGTGCTGGCGTCTGTACACAATAGTTTGTGCTGACGACTGCTATAATAGTTACCAGTTTGTCGTATTTCACGTCGTTATTCGGTGACAGACAGACTGGTAAACAAGTCGTGGCGTTGTCTTCAGACTTTGTTATTGTGTACATAAAGACTAATTTACGATGATCTCTCTGTAGGGATTTTTCGAGTTATTTTGCTTTCGGGTTTGACCTCAAAATTCAATGTCTTTGGTTATACCATTTATTTCGTTGAAATCTTCATAGAATGCAGTAAGACAGGAGCATTTGCATGTTACAGAACATCAAGCATTCGCTGTTTCCAAATCTGTTTGTCTGTCTGCCCGTATGTCACGGGTCTCTAGATGTGAAATTTTGGTTTATAATGTTCAATACGCTATATTTAAGAGCCATTTTACAAAATTGCACCGCTGCCGTACTGATCGGCGCGTAGGTAGATTTGCACTCGCGCGTAGAATCTTTTCTAAGGGGGTAAATAAGGCGTTCAAAAAATACGATTTTTTGCAAAAAATGTGAAAGGGCTCTTAAACTAAAAAGCACTGACAACGCCGATTCATAATGTACTTTGTAATTTGTGATGAAAACAATATATTGTTTTGGTTTGGTGGAAGCAGAATAATTAATATTTTTATACCATTAAAAATAATCTGTTCCAATCTTACATTAAAACAAAAAGGGAAGATAAGGCACAGTCACAAATTGACATCCAAAAATGCTATATGTGCAGTCAATATACCAATTACGTATAATAATATTTTATCTTCTATCTTATCTTATATCTTCCATGACTCTTTTCTACGATTTAGGAATAAAGTTTCTGAGTTATTAAGAGATGCTTAGGCAAATCTTATTTTTATTTTTGTCGTTAAATTTGTTATATCGAATAATTATATATATATATATTCGTTTTCTATTGTCTATAGTTTCAAAGCCACTTAATAGATCATAAATTTTATTATTTACATGCGGTTTCAGTTTGTCTTTCTGTTTGTTTATTTAATTAAAATTCGGTCCGTTCGTACTGTCTCTTAAGCATGATGTGGCTACCTTCAATAGAATTTAGCATTTTGTATGTATCACTAAGTATAATGTTTAAAAATAAGATTTGATGTAATTTTCTCCGGTGGTCCTAATAAATAAATAAATAAAACAATGCCTTCTAGCTTTTAAAAAGAACACAAATAGTCCAAGATCACGTCACAAATTCCACGGCAACATTTTTAAATCGTAAAACTTTTAAAAACCATTTTAATCTTCTCAAAAATCACGGTTTGTCAAGAATGTTATTTGCTTAGTTGCCATTTGTTAGCAAGAAAAGGACAACAATACAGCTCAGCCGTTTGTAAAGAGAGAGAAAAGAAAATGCAGTCAGTTTGCCATGTGACGCGGACTCGCCGTTTTGCTCGCGCTACCTTCAGCTGCGGGAAAGCCTCTGCCTAAAATACCTGCGGGACGATTGCACGGTTGCAGCGCGCGCTCGATGCGGTTTGAAATTTATTCAATAACTTGAATAAATGGTTCGGTCAACATAGTCTTAGTCTTAGTAGTACGGCGGGCTGTTTCCGCAACTCGACATCTAGTGCCTATTTTGCGTGGGGACTGGCTTCAGTCCTGCCATCCCAGCTCCTCCAGAGAGCTCAGCAGTTCCCGAATGTTGCTGCAGACCTCTACTATTGTCTTCGGGCTTCCCATTAGAGAAGTCCTTTGTCTTGCAACGCCCCTGTTTCGGTCGACATGCAGCTAAATATTTTATTTCAATTATAGATAGTCAATGTAAACTACATTACTACTTCACTTTATTTAGTAATTTCCTATATAAATTGGTTCAACCTTTTTATTTTTAACAGGAAACGTAGACAAAATCAATTTCGCACCTAAGGTGGCATAAATGCGATTTGAATAAATTATACGAATACTTGTGCCTTTTCATTGATAACCTTTTTTTTTGCAAAAAATATAATGTTTCAAGTATTTATTCATATAAATAAACTGTTTTAAAAATTACTTTTGACGTGACAACGTCTTAAATTAGGTTGCGGCTGGGAGTCACTTATGAAAAAGTGTAACGCTCGGTAACGTTACGATGAGTCTCTCGTGTTAAGTTTAAGTTTACATGTACAATGTTTTAGTAAACAAAATATATTTCTATAGTTAAAATTTGTGCAATTCTTATTTTCATTCAATTCCTTGTTCCTATTGTGCAATTTAATTATATTCATATCAATAAATATTCTACCGAGAAAAAGACGTTGTCACGTAAAATGTTCGCCCGTAAAACCGACTTTACAGGCAACCATTTTTTTAGTTGCGAGCTCCCCGGTGCTCGATTTTAAAATCGGTCGTTTGGTCATAAGAACGACTTCACCACAATGCGTGAATGGTTTATTCATCTGGGTATAAAATTCAAAAGACTTTGAACTGTATTGCATTATATTTATTCTCAAAATTGCAAAAAATTGAATGCGGGTAACGAGCGAGGCAGATCTTCACTCCAGCGGTTAAAGGGTAAAGCTTACGGTTCTGTCTCTCTCGCTCGGTTGAATGTTTATTTACAGAAGTGTGCGTGTGTGAGAGTTGCTTAAGTAGTTGAGTCAGACTATATTTTATTTGATCTTAGTATGAGCGTACCTTGGGTGTATTCCGTAATATATACCAGTATACTGGTCAGTGCTAATGACGTCATAAATCGACGCTATACTGGTGAATTGTTCTGAAATATATTGGCCAGTGCACTGACGTCATAAATCGACGAAATATTAAAACACTATTTTAAATATTTCGAATAAAGAAGATTTTTTATTCATATTTACCTGCGAAAGACTTTTATTGAGCGTTTGGTTATTTCATTGTTTGATTTTTAAAGTTTTATTGTCTATGTATGAATTTATTACTTAATTTAGTTAATAAAGTATTTTATTTAAAATTCTTTTTTGTAATTTTGAATTTATTTATTTGACCCTAACTACCGTACACTACCACCGATTCCAAAATTGGGAGACCTTTCTGAAAAGAACCGGCGAAACAAACTCAAGAGAGGCTTTCTATCTCCTTCTTATCTTAAATTATGCAAACAAAAAGAACTAATAGTATCTGTTGGTCTTGCAGTGTGTGCTCGGGGCTGGGATTTTATCTCCTGTATAATGGGTTCCCAAGCTGGTGGTATATACCAACCATCTTCCCTATTGATTTTCCCGATTTTTTATTCACTTCATCAATTAAAAGGAATTCTTTTTGTTCGGATGCCATTATTGTTCGTTAAATAAAAAAATAAATAAAATTAGAATGTATCTCATGCACGCTCGGTCATACGTCATATCCGTTTTCCCGGTAAAATATGGTAGCATACCAGTACAATATGGCGTCGGATTCGTGACGTCATTACCACTGGCCAGTATACTGATGTATGTTTCGGAATACACCCATTGTCTTTCCTTTTTCTTTCGGCGGGCGGCTGCTAGTTAGACAAACGAAAGCTATGACAACAAGTATTTATAAGGTGTTCACTGTCCAATGTTTATCAATAGAACTTCCATTGGATCATCGCTTCGGACGACGCGAGCGAGGCCTTGATGCCGCGGTCCGACGGAAAGCGAAAAGGTCAAGGTAACAATCATATTCAGCCTTGATGGTAACTATCACAACACACGACAGTATTCAAAATATTAAAGCTGAAAACTTGAAATTATCTGTTACTTACAATATAAATTATGTATGATAGATTACAGTTATTTATGTTATTTACAATGTGTACACAATACGCTATGAAATAACTCAACTTGACCAACGGCTTACCGTGCCTTTCGAAGCACGGAGGAAGTCGAAATGGAAGATTTTTGGTCACCCATCCAATGACCGACCACTGCGAAAATTGCTTAACTTCAACGATCGCAGCCGAGCGCCCTTACCACCCCGCGCCATCGAGCTTCTCGAAAGTAAACTTAGCGGCAACATAGTGTTTAGTGTCCCAAAAAGGAGGTGGAACTAACTAAAGAATTAAACACCTGTTCAAATTTTAAATAGCGAGAGAGCATTTATTGCTTCTACATAAAATACTTATGTTTCCATAAAAACAAAACGATAGCGCGATTCAATAGACTATTCCTGCCATCTAGTATACAAAACGTTAATCTGATTCTTAACATAAAGTTTAAACAACTTATGATGGTCGCACCAACAATCAGCGTAAATAGTGTTTAACTAGCAAACCAGTGAACCAAATGTTCACCAAATCCTGATTTAAAAAAATATGTATTTAATTAATTGAGAACTTCGGAGATTTTGTGTGGTTTCGTTTGAAATTCGTGATTTCTCGAAAACCGGAAGTGCTACGTTACTCAAATCCGGTTTGTAGTCTTATCAGACTATTCTTAACTTATAACTTAAATATTCTCTTTATCTATCTCTTACGGTTTGGCCGCTGAAACAGCACCACAGACGGGCGGACGGACGGACTTGTCTAATAGATAAGAGATATTAACTAAGTCTCATTTATAACCCTGATAGTCACATCTACATTTCATTTTAAACTGCGTTGTAATGCTAAAAATGCTGAATTTCTATTTAAATAAAACTCAAAGATGACTAACTGACTGACTGACATAGTGATCTATCAACGCACAGCCCAAACCACTGGACGGATCGGGCTGAAATTTGGCATGCAGGCAGATGTTATGACGTAGGCATTCGCTAAGAAAGGATTTTGATCAATTCTAACCCCAAGGGGATAAAATAGGGAATGAAAGTTTGTATGAAACTTTGTCAATTTTAAACCGATCGGGCTGAGACTTTGGATGCAGGTATAAGAAGAATCATAGATGAATGTCATTATGTATAATACAAGCCTGAGAACAAAAACTGTAGTCTACACTACAGCTCTACACCGAAGCGAAGCGAGGGCGGGCCGCTAGAAACTATTCTATAGGTCATCAGCTAGCGTCATCCTTTTCCATAAAATCATGTCCTAGTCGTTTTAGCGCCTGTCTTTTATTCCACCCCACGTGGACGTGTTATGAAGTGGTATTCCCATCCAAAAAACGGCGTTCCTTGCATCGTCTCACATGCAGTAGAAGTAGGAACGAGTGGTATACCAGCAAAATCTCCCTCTAACCTTCTAAAAGACCTTGGCCTGTCGAGAACTGCAGTAAGTTAAATTTTGGAGCGAGTAGCTGAGGCTGCACTAACCGGCCCCTATAGAGTTTAGCTAGGAAGGACGGGCGATCGAGCAGTGAAGGTGAGCGTTGACGCTCATCTCAAAGGGGGCCTTCTTAAACCTACACCTGAGTCGCAAGTCCCGGGAACTGCTCAGATTTTCTCTCTCTCCCACATGATGGACCCGGCAACGACACGGTGAATCCATGGATTGCTAAGAAGTTCGTCTCGTCTCAGGTGCTTAATCTTCTTAGATAGGACGGGACCCTTCGTATGTGATACCTACTTCTCTCTCTTTCTCTTTTTGAAGATTTTCAGAGAGGCTTATAGCAAGCAAGCGCCTATAGACTATGGTGGCCGCTTATCGTCAGATCAAACGCCTCTGCCACCCTTTTAACATAAAAAAATGGATTTATCAGTTGTAATGCTAAAATTAAAAATGCTGAAGTTGTTTAAATAATGCTCTAGAAAATATTCTATAGGTCATGTCTAATACATACAATATAAAAGTAGGCATAGGTTTGGTAGTGAGCCCCCTCTAGTGAGTTGTCAAAAAAATTCCCGACGAAACAATATCCTGCCCCTCGATCATCGAGGGGGGGTTGTTTACGTATTTTCCATCTGGCTCGGAAAGCAGAAACACTGTCGATGCAAATAAATATGTGTAGTCAAACAAAGTTTTGTGTAGACGATTTTGCTGAATGTTGGTATGTTTTAAAACACCCGCTGAAGACACGGCTTTACGCCTGCCAGGACTTGTTTACCGGTTAATTTTCAAACCTAAATCAGTGTCAAGTACATTAGGAGCGTTTTATTTAGGTTTGGCCCTACCTTAACCTTAAATAAACCGGTTTTCCTAAAAAGCGAACATAAATAGGTTTTGAATCAATTTAGCGGTTTTTAAAGGGTTCCATTTCGCTCTTACTGACGGCTGAAATAAATACACAACTTCAAAATGAATAACTTGACTCACTAGACGCTAGCAAACGTGTCTATAAATGCATCAATCTCTGAGCATTAACAAGTTGTGACTTGATTAGTTCAAACAAAACAAACTTCAAGCGATGCCGACGCGTGCGCGTATCGCTCTGGATTAAACCGGTTTATTAAGGTTTTAGGTACCACTTTCATTTCGGACGAGCTCCGAACGAAATCTTTACTAAAAACCGGTACTAAACTTTATTTACCGGTATTTTTGAAACCGGTTTCCAGCCCTGACGCCCGCAGCCTTAAACAACATACGGAGCTAGGGGAACACGTGTTCACTAAGAGCAGTCCCTTGTTCATTGTTCAGTAATCCGACAAACATAATGATTCACTGTCTGTTTACAGTGGAGTAGCTAAGTACACGCTCCAGTGTAAATTCATACTTAATGGCATACTGTACTAAGAGTAAATGCTGACATACGATCATACTGTTTCTCGGAGAGCTAGATCTTAATGGATTTCTACTTGCTACTGCCAGTCTATTGTTTCTTCAATATTACACAACGTGTAACTAGGGTTACCATATCTCAGGATTTGTCCTGAGATTTCAGGATTTTTGGACTCTTCTCAGGATTGCGGCCGGATTTTGGAAATCTCTTGAAATCTCAGGATTTTTTGAATTTTCAATAAAATACAGCTAACGTTTTAAAGATCTGTTTAATAAAAACTTGCACAAACTAAAAATAATCTTCCTTTGATAATAATTGCATAGTTAAAATTAGTACTTATTTATCCAAGTAGGTACTTGTTCAGTTTTATCATACTTAAAATGTGATGATACATATTTAACTAAGGTTTTTTCTTTAATTATAGATTTATAAAATACCCCACATGCTAAGCTCTTCAAATTATATTGAATTAAAAGTATAAGCAGCATGTATATAAACGATAATGTTACGGCTTTTTTAAATTGTTGTAGGTTTGAGAGAAAATTCTCAAAATGTAAAAATCTCAGGATTTTTCAATGGAAATCAAGCCTTTCCTTCAAACTTTTGATTTTTTCTTCTGGTAACCGTACGTGTAACTAACTAATTTAATCTATTTATAAAAAACTCAAAGGTGACTGACTGATTGACATAGTGATCCATCAACGCACAGCCCAAACCACTGGACGGATCGGGCTGAAATTTATTTATTTATTTATTTATTTATAGGTACATCAACAGCATAACATACAAGACATTCGTAATATATAGAGGATAATTTTACTGTTTACATATGTTTGCCAATTATAGATATACACAACATTTATACCATATCGTTTAACATTAATTAAAATGAAAGGAGAACAAGAACATTATCTTTAACAAATGCTGCTATTATTGATTTATTAAGGTTATTTTTATTAAGAACACACAAAAAAAAAATTGTTAACTACGTCGAATACACACTGGGAGGCTGAAAGTGATGCAATAGTTTGTTTCTGAAAGTTCGAGTAGAATCGTTGAAAATGTCAATACTGGGTACCTTCATTAACAATTCGTTATACGCGTTGCATATCCTAGCTATGGGATAATGAATACCCAAGTTTGTTTTGTGACTTGGTATATTAAACATTTTGCGTACTTTATAGCGCGGGTATCTACAGGGTACTGCAATTCCAATCTCACCAAGAAGATGAATACTGTTGATGTCATTATTAAGAATTTTATGTAGAAACAGTAAATCCGCTATCGTACGTCGATTTTTTAATGATGTAACTTGGAAAAAATCAAGTCTCTCCTTGTATGGATGCCTGTGGGATATACCAGGTGTCAAAAAGGCAATATAACGAGTAAACGCTCGCTGTATAGATTCAATTCGTTGGGATGGCGCCGCGTATACGGGATTCCAAACCACGCTAGCAAACTCGAGATGACTACGCACAAGGGTATTAAAGAGTACTGTCTTAGTTTTTACATTGCGAAATTCTTTTGCATTTCTTTTTAGAAAACCCAACATACGAGCGGCGTTATTCACTAGATTATTTATATGTGCCGCAAAATTCAATTTATTGTCCAGCTTAACACCTAAGTCTTTGACCTCCGTGACCCTTGCCAAAGTTACGCCGGACAATGTGTATTTGGTATCAATAGGAAATCTCTTTCTAGTGAAACTGATGGAGCAGCATTTTGAGGGGTTTAGTAACATTCCGTTTTTATGGCACCAGACAGATATATTGTACAAATCTGATTGTAGGAGACGAGCATCTTCCGTGGATTCGATACATTTATAAATTTTAATATCATCTGCGAATATGGACAAACTGCTATAATTTATCACGGTTGCAATATCGTTGATAAATATTAGAAATAAGAGAGGTCCAAGGTGAGATCCTTGTGGAACACCCGATTCTGCCAAAAACACGTTGGACTCGAATCCATCCACAGTCACCGTTTGGGGCCTCTCTGATAAATACGATGCAAACCATTGCAACAATGATCCGCATAATCCCATGTTGTGAAGTTTGGAAAGCAGCACTCCGTGATTGACTTTATCAAATGCACTTGAAAAATCTGTGTAAACTGCATCTACTTGCAGGCCCCTATCCAAACTCTGCGATATAGACGAGATATATTCTACTAAGTTTGTCTCGACTGAACGACCACGCATGAAGCCGTGCTGGAAGTCTGTTATATTTTTTTCAATATGACCGTATATTAGAGGGTATATAAGGCTCTCGAAAAGCTTAGAGAGACACGATAATATAGATATTGGTCGGTAGTTGATGATGTTTGCCCTATCGTCCTTTTTATAAATTGGTACTATTCTAGCCTTTTTCCACTCCTGTGGAAACACCCCATCCCTCAAAGATCGATTAAATATTATTGTTAGTGGTCGTGCTAGAGCTGCGCCACATCTTTTGATAAATAGTGGTGGTATGCTATCGGGGCCAGAACCTTTTGTTGCATCGAGCAGTTTTATTTTTGCCAGCACTTGTGATTCGGTTAGCTGTATGTTCATTAAATTATTATTATTATTATTATTATTATTGGATTCTGCATATGCAACCGGGTCATTTAAGTTTACTACATGCGCTGAGTAAACAGAGGAAAAGTGATTGGCAAATAAGTTGGCTATATCGGTGCCCGAGGACGCAGTCGTCTCATTTAACTTCATTTCAGCAGGCAATACAGAACGGCCTTTTCGTTTGTCCTTGATGAAACGCCAAAACTTTTTTGGGTTCTTACAAATGTCAGATTCGATTTCCCTTAGATAATTGTTTAGGCAAGCACTGGTTAGTTTGTGACAACGTTCGCGAAGGATATTGTATTCAAGTTTGTCTCTTGGGTTATTGAACTTGGTGTATCTCTTACGAAGTTTATGTTTTTCGCTCAGTAAGCGTTTGAGTGTTTTGTTAAACCACGGAGGATAATTTGAAGGTTTTATAACGTATTTGGGTACATGATTGACAATTTCAAGCCTCATTTTTTTATAAAATTCAACTAAGTGTTCGTTAACATCTCGACAATCTTTAAAAATATCATCCCAATCAGCACAACTCAGCTTAGCATTCAGCAACTCGTAGTCTGCCTTATTGAAATTATGCCTCTCTGTGTGGTTAGTTAAAAGATGTGCGGAAGAAACGCTCTTTATTCGAAGTACAGTGATTAGTAATTGGGGGTGGTACTCGTCTAATTTACTTAGCAAATCTAAGGGTTTAGCAACACGCAAGTGCTCCCAGTTGCTTATGATTAGATCTAACGTTTTGCCAAGAGAGTTCTTGACATTATTGTACTGAAAAAGGTTATTAAGTGTTAAGAAGTCGACTAGACACCGTTCCAAATTATTACTGCAATTAACAGGTATCATATTGTTACAATTGTCATCAAAGATCCAATTCATATTAAGATTAAAATCACCCAACACAATTACATTTTCAATGTGGGTCATTAAGATATCCAAATTATTCAAAAAACGTTCCTGGGTCTCCAATCTGGGTGGAGGCGGTAAGTACAAAGCACAAAGAGAGAAAGTCTTATATAAGCCATTTGTCTTTAATTTAATATTTACCCAGAGGTCTTCACAATTATTAGTTTCCCAGTTCAACATTCGCATAGAAGGTATATCTTTAGATACCGCTATTAGTACTCCGCCCCCATCCTTCTTCGAGCCAAGAACGCTTGAGCGATCTCTACGGTATACGACATATCTGGAGTCTATAAATTCACTATCGGCAATATTGGAGTTCAGCCATGTCTCGGTAAAAACAATAATCTTGTAATTGTTCGTTAAAATATTCCTGTACACTTCGTTAGTTTTTGTTCTTATACCACGGATATTTTGATAGTATATATCGAATTTTAACATATAAACGTGACATCTTTTCTAGGTGTCGAGACTTTGTAACACTATTTAATCAGCGCCAAAGAGTCCATATTTCGGATGAGAAGTGCTTGACTATCTTCATCCTTCCTTGTAAATATTCGCCCGTTTCGCACCCAAGTGAACTTGTATTTAAATTCTTTTGCCTTGATACGCGTGGCGGCATGCAAGGCTTTGTTTGACGGAGACAGATGCTCAGATACAAATACAGGTTTACTTGTACCAGCTAGACCAAGGTGTTGGGTGTTCAATTTGTCTTTTTTTTCTTTTTGGTTCTTCTTATTGAATATAGAGACCGAAGCAAGTATAGTATCGCGCTGTATGGGAGCTCGTAACTTCACTATCACTGCGCGTGGTTTGTCGCTATCTGTGCTCAGTTTGGCTACCCTCGTGGCGTGAAGGATGTCTTCGGCAGGTACAGGAGCTTTTACGATTTTAACAAGTTGTTCAACGACCTTGATCAGATTCTCCCGTCTGTGCTCTGGGATGCCATTTATTTGTATGTTACTGTCTCTCATATTTTGTTCAACCAAGTTCAGCCGGTTAGTCAAATCGCATACGGTCTGGCTCAGTTCACCATTATTCCTCTTCAAGTCTTCAATCAATGTGTCTTTTTCGTGAATAGCTGACTTCAAATCTTCATACTGTTTATTGAAAAACGTAAGGGATTCGTGCATATCCTTTAACTGATCAGACACGCTTTTTACTTGCGCTGTTACAAGTTCTTTTATAACGGACAAAAGAGATCCCGAAAGTTCCTGTTTCAATATACTCCTTAACTTGGACTCTGTTATGTAATCGTTGTCACTGTTAGGCTTTTCAGGTGTACGGTTGTTACTGCTGGGGGACAACGGTTGTTTCCGATCACGCCTGTTTCGCACAGTCACATTATTCGAGTGCAGATCCGAGCCAGTAGAGCCCCGGGCTTGAGGAGGGTTACAATGCTGCGTGGGATGTATAGGTGTATTTGCGTTGCCCGTCTTGGGTTGTTTGCTGCAACATTCTGGGCATTTCCAACTGCGCTTGCAATCTGCATCTTGCGCATAAAAGCTATTGAAATGACTCAACGATATGTTAGCGCAGTTAAGGTCATATTTCATTCCACATATAGCGCATTCTAAGAACTCACGTTTATGTATAACATTGTGACAGCCGGATTTTGGCATGCAGGTAGATGTTATGACGTAGGCATCCGCTAAGAAAGTATTTTGATCAATTCTACCCGCAAAGGGATAAAATAGGGAATGAAAGTTTGTATGAAACTTTGTCAATTTTAAACCGATCGGGCTGAGACTTTGCATGCAGGTATAAGAAGAATCATAGATGAATATCATTGTGTATAATACAAGCCTGAGATCAAAAACTGTAGTCTATACTTCAGCTCTACACCGAAGCGAAGCGAGGGCAGGCCGCTAAAAACTATTCTATAGGTCATCAGCTAGCGTCATCCTTTTCCATAATAATCATGTCCTGGTAGTTTTAACGCCTGTCTTTTATTCCACCCCACGTGGACGTGTTATGAAATGGTGTTCCCATACAAAAACGACATTCCTTGCATCGACTCATATCCGGTAGAAGTAGGAGCGAAAGGTATACCAGCAAAATCTCCCTCTAACCTTCTAAAAGCTAGTAATTAATAATAACTTTTTAACGGTTTTGTTAGAGAATCAACAAGTATGGGTTAAAGCTTAAAATACTAGTTTTGATGAAAAATGCATCTTCGGCAAAAGTGTCGATTACTTGTGCGTTAATGTTAAGTAATTATGTGTTTGGTGTTATATGAAGTGTTAATCTTTACATTATGGCACACTGTACTTAAAGCAAATGCTTACATCTTTCATCAATCTCACAGTTTCACATTCGAATACACTTAAATAAGTTTTAACTTAGTAAAGTATAATTTATTATGGATGAAACTTCTTAAGTCAATTTTGAAAGAACTATACAAAGTCCAATTGCAGTTGAAAGAATAATAATTGTTATAAATAAATAAATGAATATTTTCAACACACACACCAATTAGCCTAGCCCCAAAGTAAGCACTATAAGGCTTGTGTTATGGGATACTAGGGTAACGGATAGATTACATATATAAATATATTTATATAGAAATACATATTAAACATCCATGACTAGAGTACAAATGCACGTATTCATCACACAAACATCTGCCCCCAACGGGATTCGAAACCGGGACCTCCCGAGTCGGCGACACCATGAAACCCGGCGTACAAACCACTAGGCCACGGAGGTCGTGTTATTAGAGAGGCGGGTGTTATAAAATTCCTATGAAATGAAATGAAAGTTTATTTGCATGAAACATGGTTTGTTACAGCTGGTAAACAATATTAAAAAGTTCCATATGTTTCGCCCTTGAAAGAGCATACGAAATACTAATAAAATATCTAAAAATTTAAATTGAGTTATAGTTGCATCCAAATGTCATAATAACTATACATTATATTACACATAATAATCATATAATACATGTCAATTTTTTTAAGTCAATAGACATTTCTTCATTATGTCATCAAAATTACAATTATTAATTCATAATAAAAATTCATTTGTACTATAAAAAATGGTTGCCTGTAAAGTCGGTTTTACGGGCGAAGATTTTACGTGACAACGTCTTTTTCTCGGTAGAATATTTATTGATATGAATATAATTAAATTGCACAATAGGAACAAGGAATTGAATGAAAATAAGAATTGCACAAATTTTAACTATAGAAATATATTTTGTTTACTAAAACATTGTACATGTAAACTTAAACTTAACACGAGAGACTCATCGTAACGTTACCGAGCGTTACACTTTTTCATAAGTGACTCCCAGCCGCAACCTAATTTAAGACGTTGTCACGTCAAAACATTTACTTATTAACCAGTCCCGTAACTTTCTTGCCATTAATTTTATAGTTCCGTGCTTGAATTGATTTGGAATTCTATTGTATACCTTAATACACATGTTATAAGAGCTTTTCTGGTACACCGAGGTTTTTGGTGCAAAGTCCAAAACAAATCTATCACCATCTCTAGTGTTTCGGGGGTATATATCTTTGGCCTTATGAAATAACCCCGGGTTTTGGCTGACAAATTTAAATATTTCTAATATATATTTAGCAGGGACTGTGAGTAAACCTAAACTTATAAAAAGTGGTCGACAATTATCAAAGGGACCTTTACCACATATAGCTCTTACGCATTTCTTTTGGGCAATGAAAACTCTTTGAATGTCTGTACTATTACCCCACAAAAGAATCCCGTAATTTATATTAGACGCTACATAACCGTGGTAAGCAGACAGGGTCACTTTCAGAGACGTTTTTTTAGACAAATTCCTCAATACGTCCTAAGTCTTCTTTTACCCCTTCTCATCTTAGAAGAGTCGCCCAAAGAGTCCAAGAGGTCTCGAATTACGCCAAGTAATATTCTGTTCAATGAGCCGTACAGGAACAGCAAAGTACCAACAGGCCCTTCAATATTTACGACATCGCAATTTTCCACTGTTAGCAAAAACCTAATTTAGTGTAAATTATCCGGTGAAGCCGCGTGGTCTGTTCCCGCTAACCGCAATGTGAATTAGGGTAATCATTCAAATGTATTGGTCTACACGTCGATTTTCGAATCGAATAGATATGGTACAGAGTGTAAAACAACCGATGGCAAAGACAAAAAGTACGCATTCTGTACACCCAAACAAGCTAACATCACCCAGCTCGGAGGAAGATCTTCCCCTTTGGCCTTCCTACACTGGTGACCCTCGACTCAGCACAGCAGCAGCAAGAAGCAACCTTCAACCATCGCAGTGTAGGAAGGCCAAAGGGAAAGATCTTCCTCCGAGCTGGGTGATGTTAGCTCGGGGGCCGCGGCCCGACTAATGTTGGTCGGGCATCGTATATATCAAGAGTTAGCCTCCGAATTTCATTTGCGCGATGTAGGCTTCCATACTTATATTGATCGCAGTGCAAGTAACGCCATCTCTTGAGTATGGTGAGTAATGATTTTCCTCCATCCGTTGTCTATATGTGGGGCATATAGATGTCGCCGCCACATGAACTTTGAATAAACAAAATATGAGTATTCAGGCACGTACAAGTCTTCTTATTACACAGAAGTTCTACAAAGGGCTCCTGAACAGTAGATTACGTACTCAAATAAATTGAAATTGCCAATTAATTATTTAAATTTTGCCAGTCAGGAACAACCTTGGCCGAGTGTCGCCACCCTCTCAATAATTCAGCTTTAGGACGCTAGGAGATGGCTCGACGCCATTTTGAAGACAGCGATCCGATGGAAATGAGTTTGAGGACATTGTTGCGTGTACTAGGATTCAACAACAACTAATATAACATCAATATCAGCCCATTAATGTCCCCACTGCTGGGAAACAGGTCTTCCTTATCCATGAAATAGAGAGAATAGGTGGTGATAACCCACGCGGGGTCTATATATATCAGTGGATGATAAACATGCCTCCCGAAAAGTGTTGCCCACGAAAATTATCAAACAGCCTACATGAAATAATCTGAGGCCGGCCATGTAACGGTTTACAGCCCCCTAGAATTAGTAACTTCTTCCAATAAGTTCAATAGAATAAACTTTCCTATTTTATATTTATAAATTATATATTTATTTTATTTTATTTATTACAAGCGGCCCACCCTCGCTTCGCTTCGGTGTAGAGCTGAAGTGTAGACTACAGTTTTTGTTCTTAGGCTTGTATTATACACAATGACATTCATCTATGATTCTTCTTATACCTGCTTGCAAAGTCTCAGCCCGATCGGTTTAAAATTGACAAAGTTTCATTCAAACTTTCATTCCCTATTTTATCCCCTTGGGGGTAGAATTGATCAAAATCCTTTCTTAGCGGATGCCTACGTCATAACATCTACCTGCATGCCAAATTTCAGCCCGATCCGTCCAGTGGTTTGGGCTGTGCGTTGATAGATCACTATGTCAGTCAGTCACCTTTGAGTTTTATATATATAGATTATTTTGTATCAAAATGCCGTAGAATACGGTATTTGCAATAGCATAGATCCCATCTCTGCTCTCAGGCTGGATAGAAGGTCAAGAGCTTACCTATTCCGAAGTACGGAGCATGCCTTTACTCCTTTAAAGTTGCAGTGTCGCCGACTCATGAGGTCCCCGATTCGAATTCCGGAGGGGTCAGATGTTTGTGTGATGAATACGAGCATTTGTACTCCAATCATGGATGTTTGTTATGTATCTATATATATATATATATATATAAAACTCAAAGGTGACTGACTGACATAGTGATCTATCAACGCACAGCCCAAACCACTGGACGGATCGGGCTGAAATTTGGCATGCAGGTAGATGTTTCTATATAAATATACTTATCGAATAGAATACATATACAGTACATATATAAATATGTACTGTATATGTATTCTATTCGATACCCTACCTAATATCCTATAACACAAGCCTCGCCGTGTTTACTTTGGGTCTGGGCATCAGCCTAAACCCAAAGGTGGGGGTGTGAGTGTTGGAAATATTTGATCATCATCATCATTAGCCTATTAATGTTCCCACTGCTGGGGCACAGGCCTTCCCTATGGATGGAATAGGGAGATTGGGCCATGATCCACCACGCGGGCTCAGTGCACATTGGCGGGTGCTAACGACTGCAGATGCAGCCGGGACCAACGGCTTAACGTGCCCTCAGAAGGACGGAGGAGCTCGAGATAGTAAATTTTTGGTCACCCATTCAATAACCGACCTCTGCGAAAGTTGCTTAACTTCAACGATCGCAGCCGAACGCGCTAACCACTTGCGCCATCGAGCTCCTCAATATTTAATATTTGAATTTATTTATAACCTCACCAATTACTTTAGGTTTTAACAAGCAATAATTCACTGATCGTCTGCCAACCAATTAAAAAAAATGTGTGTGTCAGTTCCGACGCACGACTGGAGTTTACTCCTTAAGTTCGATAGTCTAACCAGACGCAAAAAGAGTTTATTTAACTTAAAAAAGATTGATACTGTATGAAAGGGTAAATTAACAAATTAATGAAAATAATATACATATATAAATATATATTTATTCATTTCATATACATTTATTATAACTAATCGATGAAATATTTTACATTAAACTTTTTACAATAGCCAATTTCAGATGTGCATAAATATATCATTAGGAATGTTGATAAATTATGCAATTATTATTTTATTTATTTTATTTTATTTTATTCGGAAAACGTAGAGTGTTTTTTTTAACAGCAATTATAACTAAATGTAAATCTAGATACCATTAACACGTTTTCGCATATGACTAACAATACAAAGCTCGTCGCTGAAACCATACAAGCAGTGCCAAGTGAAAAATACAGGAAAGTAATAAGACTAGAGATAATTGAGATATAACAGCAAGCGACGCTTAAAGCATGCATTAATTAAGCTAGGCAGTTTGAGAATCAGCAAACCAAGAACTGACTAAGATATTTTTAAGTATTTGTGGTTTAGTTATAAATAAGTCAAGTTGGGGGAAACTTACTAATTTGTTAGTTTCTTTAGCAGACCTTACGAAAAAAGAGTTTTGTCTGTAATTAGTACCACATTGGGGAACATCTAAATGTACAAATCACCTTACGGTTTTGTTAGGGATTTTTATACCTATTTTTGTTAGTGCGTCCGGCGAGTCAATGAGATATTGAGCGATTTTTGCCAGTAGAAATACATCTGCTATTTTTCTTCGCTCATTCAGGGGCAGGATGTGATGTCTACGACACCTTTCCTCGTAGCTAGAGTCATAAGTCCTACTTTTGTATTGTAAATACCTTAAGAATCTTCGCTGAACAGATTCAAGTCGGATAATGTGAGCGCTATAACAGGGGTTCCAAACTTGAGAACCGTACTCGAGGATACTTCGCACCAAAGAACAGTATAAAATTTTCATCACTTTAATGTTTCTGAATTCTGAACAAACTCTAATCACAAACCCTAAGGATTTTCTAGCCTTTTTAGTTATAAGGTCTATATGTTTCTCATATGTTAATTTCGAATCATGTAAAATACCCAGATCTCGAATCTCATCAACTTCCGCCAGTTCACTCCCTTTCAAAACATATTTATTGCGGAATGGCTTCCGTTTACGAGTGAAGGTTATGAGGTTACATTTAGATATGTTCAGATCTAATTTATTTAAAGAACAATATAACTCAAACCTATTTAAATCTTCCTGGAGTAACTGGCAGTCTTTTTGACAATCGATTCTTTTAAACACTTTCATGTCATCTGCGTATAATAGAAATTTTGAATTTTTGAAACAATAAAAAACATCGTTAATGAATATATTAAAAAGCAAAGGCCCAAGTAAAGATCCCTGGGGTACACCTGAGGGAACATGAGTCCAGGTAGAAGAGAAACCGTTCAGAACTGTCGCTTGGGAGCGATTTTTTATATATGACGTAAACCGTCTAAAGAGGCTACCATGGATTCCTGCGAGAAGGAGCTTACGAAGCAGAATTAAGTGGTCAATCCGGTCAAACGCTTTGCTAAAGTCGGTGAAAATTGCGTCAACTTGCCCTCCAGAGTCCATGTTAGTAGTAGTAAAGTCTACGAATGAGAGAAGATTGGAAGTAGTAGAGCGCCTTTTTAAAAATCCGTGTTGCTCGTTGATAAACCCCGGCGACAAAGCATTATACACCTGATCATAAACTATTCGTTCTAAAATTTTGGAAAAAATACAAAGCTTCGATATGGGTCTGTAGTTCTTTACTTCATATTTAGATCCACCTTTATGTATTGGAGTTATAAACGCGGATTTCTAAATGTGGGGTACAATCCCTTCTGAGATTGAACGTTTGAATAGAATAGCTAGTGGTTCCGTTAACTGATCAGCACATTTTACAATAAATAGTGGCACTATTCTATCCGGCCCTGCTCCTTTATGTAGATCAACGGATTTAAGTAATTTTAAGACTGATTCTGGATTAATCTGGACGCTACCAATATTATTAACAAAGTTTGAGTTATTAAAATCTGTTGAAGTAGAAGAAAACGGATTGTCGTATTGATTATCACTGGAGGACCGAGAAAGAAAAGTAGTTTGAAAGTATGACGAAAAGAGGTTGCAGATCCCCTCGCCAGTATTGGCTGACTTATCCCCATAGCATAATGATGACGGCACTGTATTAGAGCCACTATTCTTCGACCTTACAAACGACCAGAAGGTTTTTGGCTGCTTTATTATTAAATCCTCACAACGCCTGATGTAATCAAGATAGCAATTATGTTCAACTTTTTTGGCCCTTTCTCGAAGAAGACAATAAGTATCATAGTCATAATTATTACCGTATGTTTAATACTTTTGAAGATACTTATACTTTTCCCTAAGAATTTTTTTCAAAGGCGCATTGTACCAGGGTGGGTATGAAGTACTATCTAAAATGTACTTGTGTGGAACGTATTTATCTATAATATTATACAAGTGTTCATAAAATATAGTAGTAGCTTCCTCCACTGAATTGTTATATAAGTAATGTTGCCATTTTATATTTTTCAAGTGCGAATTTATTGAGGAATAATCTGCTCTGTCGTAATAATATTTCAGCCTAGTTTTGGATTTTAATGGGTTAGCCTGGGTTAAATTTAATATAATAGTTAGAGACTTATGATGGTTGTCTTCAGGTACTATGGGGTCGTTGCATGGCGTAACAGATACTTCCTTATTACATAACACGTAGTCTAATATTCTACTATTACAATTTCTGTTGGAATTAAATTGATTGATGTTACATTCACTAAGAATATCAAAAAAGTGTGTCTGTGCTTCACCCGTAATGCCTTCCGGCTGTAAAAGTTCCAACTCGCCACGCCAATCGACATTGCTAAGGTTAAAATCACCCATAATTAAAAATAGATCATTAGGACAGGATTCAAAAATACAAGAGAGCTTTTCAGTAAAATTTTGCAGTTGTGTATTGAAGGAATTACCTAAATTTTCTTTACAGAGATATATAGTACATATATGTAATTTTATCTTATCTGTGTTACGATTTTTACTATTCAGTGTAACAGTAACCCATAAATCTTCTGCGGAAGAACGCCATTCAGGGCGTTCTACGGCTGCCAAGGTACGACGAATAGCTAGGAGTACGCCACCTCCGTATTTTTCACGAGTTAGAGCGTAATTTCTGTCCCGTCTCCAGACAACGTATTGGTCATCGAATAACTCAGAACTGTATAAACCTTCCAAAAGCCAGGTTTCCGTTAGTGAGATAATGTCATAAGATGACATAAGCAACCCTCTTAGCTTATTATCAGACTATTATCACTTTTATAAATATTAATTTAATCAACATTGTCTGCATAATTAATTACAGTGACAAGTGGTTTATGGTAACTAAAATAAAACACATGGACGTTCGTAGATACGTGGTTCACGAATCTTGAAAATACCGCATCAATGGTTGTACCATACCTCGTTGTCCCCATTGCTCTATCAGAAACAATATCTAAATTCAGTTCAGATTTTAAAAAAATATTAATGTCAATCCGTCATCTTTGTTTGTCAAAGTTGCGCGACATAGGATGCGCACCAAAAACGTAACGAGGTCATTCATCGATAGATTTTACTCCTCACATTTTTCTCATACCGGGGCCCTTATATATGCAAATCGATTCTTAAGGAGTAAACTCCAATAAGTTTGGAACTATGTATTCCAGGAATATATGTGTAATTGACATTTGCATAATTTACCTGTCCTTTGAACCCATGCCTTCTCTATTTGTGATGTAAATTGAGACGGACGAACAATTCTGTTCAGGATAATGTCAACCGTTTTCGTAGCATTTGCAAAGGAACCGAAGCGTGGGCAGCTTGTCAAACTTATAATTCACGTATTCATTGAAATGACATTTTGTTACTAACTAGTAGAATGTTTAACTTGAAAGTATAATAATTTGAGCAAAATTGAATACCTCCTTTGTATTACGAATTTTGTAAAAGAACAAAACGTAACTATACTTATGTTTTTATTTATTTTTAAGCATTTAACTGCTAGATGTTTAAATCTAAAGAAAAGTTAAATGCTTAAAAATAAATAAAAACATAACTATAATTGCTATTTCTTCTTTCAAATGTTTAATACTTGAAAAAGTATTCATTTGACATTGTGGGTTACCTACTATGCGAAGAGATGGCGCTGCCTTGCAGCTTAAGGCTAGGAAAATTTCCACGCGGCGAATAGGGCCGTGGTAGCATAATGGTCAGTGCATTCGCCCGGATTGCGAAGGGTGCGGGTTCGAGTCCCGTCCGCTGCCTGGTCCATTACGATTTTTTTTTCTAGTAAACTTTTCTTTAGACGTAACTATACTATTAGAGAAAGATACGCTTTTGTTACCAATAATAATTAGTAGCTTGCAGCTTAAGAATAGCTAGAAGGAATTTCGACGCGGTCCGTGAGGGCCGCGGTAGCATAATTGGTCAGTGCATTCGCCCGGATTGCGAAGGGTGCGGGTTCGAGTCCCGTCTGCTGCCTGGTCCGCGTGGAATTTTTTCTAGTTATATTTTCTTTAGAATAATTAGTAATTTAAATTCAATGTAGGTGTAACGTTTTTTGTGTAAGTAAAATGTACAATAGGGATGATGACTATTTTTTTTTCTTCGTTTATCAGGTAGATGATCAAACATTATACATAATATAAACATTGTAGAGATATATTAATTTGAAAAGTCGCATGACGTCACGTTTTGGTACACTTTTAAGTAAAAATTCACTAAAAAGTGACGTCACGAGCCCCTACTCCCAAACTTTGACGCGCTATAACTTTGTCATTTTTTGGTTGATTGCCCAAAGAAAAAATACGTGTCCATTATTTTTTGATCATCTAACTGATGGACTAAATAAAATTTCGTTTACTGTACCCCTTCATCACCCCTATTTTGATTTTTTTTTCTTGATAGAAAAAAACAGTTTATTTTCTACGTTTTTCTTAATGCAAAGGTTTGTTTGCTTACAGACAGACAGACAGAGGAATCCATAGGGGTTCCGTTATTTGCTATTTGACTACAGAATCCTAAAAACAAGTTTAAAGAGCTATCTACGTTATGTTCTGTAATAGATATCTTATTATTATACATGTGTAAGGTAGTAATTTTTATTAAAAATAAATGTTATTTCAATACCTAATAAGATGAATAAAAGCAAATGCAATGTATACGTTACATTTAAAATCCCTTGTATATACGACCTACTGGTACTTGACTCAATTATTCGTATTTACAATACAATGTATATGCGTACAATGCAAAATCTCGTAAAATCATAAGAGCTTAGCTAAAGAAACATTATATATTAATAAAGAACAGTATAAATATGTGTTGATAAAAATTGCAGAAAAAATATTAGTTAATTTTGAAAAAGACACACATTTAATATTTTCACTCTCCTGTAAAGTGGCTATTTTGCATATATCTCTTTTTAGATTGCACTCGTCGATTTGTTATGTTTTTATAATTTTTACATATTATTGATTCATATATTAAGATTATAAAATTAGTATAAGTAATCACCTAAAGGAGGAGCTCGATGGCGTAAGTGGTTAGCGCGTTCGGCCGCGATCGTTGAAGTTAAGTAACTTTCGCAGTGGTCGGTCATTGGATGGGTGACTAAAAATTTACTTCCTTCCATTTGTTGTTGAGACTATGGGACCATGGATCACAAGCGCTCGTTCCTTCTTTAAGGAATTGTCTAAGAGATTCACCGAGGTGACCGGCGATCAAAAGGCTGGCAGCTACCTTTTTCTTATGCTTATAGGCAAGGCGTTTAACCACAATCTCGCCTGATGGAAAGCGATGACGAGGCCTAGGATGGTACACGCCTGCCTAGAATATGCCTGTTCACTCTGGCCTTGAAGATGTCCAGATTATATTGGTCCGGGAAAACAGATCTCGGCAAGGAGTTCCACGCCCTAGCTGTTCGCATAATGAAAGCGGAAGCAAATCGCTTCGTGCGAATGGGAGGAACATGGACAACATGAGGGTGAAAGCCCTCGCCGCGCCTGGTCGTCCGGTGGTGGTAAGGGGAAAGGGGATCAAATTATGTAATACCTCCGCACACTCTCCGAAATGTAGCCGATAAAACACCGAGAGGTAAGTTACACGTCTTCGGTGGTCAAGGCTCTGGAGATTAGCCTCAATGAGAGCGTCATTGCCTATGAGTCTCTTCGCACGGTGCTCCACCTTGGTCAACGGCTTAGCCTTGCTATCCAACGTGGAAATCCTGCCAGCCTATTGGGCACCATTCCTGACGGCGGCGTTGGGGGTGATATATTTTTTATTTAAATTGTATATTATTTAAGTACTTAGTTATTTCTGGTTTTTAAGCTTTAAGACTTTAAGTAGTGTAGGAAAGCCAAAGGGGAAGATGGCGTTACCAGTGTAGGAAGGCCAAAGGGGAAGATCTTCCTCCGAGCTGGGTGATGTTAGCTCGGGGGCCGCGGCCCGACCGATGTTGGTCGGGCATCGTATATATGAAGAGTTAGCCTCCGACTTTCATTTGCGCGATGTAGGCTTCCATACTATTATGATCGCAGTGCAGGTAACGCCATCTCTTGAGGATGGTGAGTAATGATTCCCTCCATTCGTTGTATATATGTGGGGCATATAGATGTCGCCGCCACATTAGTTTTAAGCTTTTGTAATTTCAAATATTTCTATGTAAATATGTAAGTAAGTATAGAAATGTTTACTCAAGTTACAAAACAAGGTCGTCCGAATGTTTGTTTTCCACCTTAGCTACAAAAAACCCTGACTGGCATGCCAGTATTCTGTCTATTCAGCGATGAAGACCCGCCCCGTCGCTATATTCTCACAGGCAAATTAAATTCTTTGGCTTGGCTCCAAATTGTTGAAAGATAGCGTTGGGATTTGTGTAAGTACGACCTACTTATAATTTAATGTAACTTTTCCCATTGTCGAGAAGAAAAACTACTACTTTTACAAGGAAAATTTTTATTTAATGCTCTTCAATAAAGGAAGGACATTTTTGTTCTACAATGAATGTATGATTTATAACTGAATAGTAAGACATTTATAACTAAAAACCTTAAAATATATAATAACAAAAATACATCACTAAAATATATACATCATCCCTTTAGGCAAGGTTCCAAAGATACTGGCAGCGTTCCCCCTTTGAATAGCTGGACTAATTCTTTGTCCGAAGTAGCTGCCAGCTCTTCGGTCTCCTGTGATGTCGACCAACCTTTTTGCTATTTCTTAAAAATACCTTACAGCGCTAGGACCCCACGGATCAAGGGTCTCGACAAATTAAATTTCAAGAAATTGTTAAATATGTATTCGTAATATATTTTGTGGAGAAGAGAGGAGAGAGGAGCTCGATGGCGCAAGTGGTTAGCGCGTTCGGCTGCGATCGTTGAAGTTAAGCAACTTTCTCAGTGGTCGGTCGCATTAGATGGGTGACCAAAAATTTACTATCTCGAGTTCCTCCGTGCTTCGGAAGGCACTGGTCCCGGCTGCATCTGCAGTCGTTAGCACCCGCCAATCCGCACTGGGTCCGCGCGGTGGGTCACCCAATCTCCCTATTCCATCCATAGGGAAGACCTGTACCCCAGCAGTGGGGACATTAATAGGCTGATGATGATGATGACTATTATTTACTGGATTGTTAATCCCGTAAGTCATTGTTAGTAACGTAAGTTACTATAATATTTAAGAGTAGGTAACTGGATTAGGATATAGGATGATTTAAATACCTTAAAATCTAAATTTACTGCAAGATAATCAATTATTAATAATAGTTCATAAGATGGTATCACCATTTAACTTTTCCGAGAGATCTTTGAATTTCAAAGTCCACGCGGACGTAATCTCGGTATATGTACTCGTCTAGTCTTCAATGATAATGAAAAAAAGTATATTAATATTTGAGAAGGAATGCTAAAAGAGTCATATCCGTTAATGGGAAGTGACATCTGTTTACTTATTCACAGACTGGGCGGGCGATTGGTTCGCGGAGTGCTTTGATCCCATCCGCAAAAGCTTCACTGGATTGGGGCCAAACGCCAAACAAATTCAATTTTCGGTTCCCGCCTGTCCAGAAATCTGTGTCCATGAGGAAAATATATCACTTGTAAAAAGTTTTTAAATCTATTACTCATTATCAGGCCATTGGATCTGAGATTTGACTCATTATAAACTTGTTTTTTAACGAATATTTTTATACAATCAGTTCAGATTTCGTATAAAATGAAAGCCTAGAAGAGAAAATTATTATTCAGCCACGACTTTGTTAGCGTTGTGTGTTAGTTACCTACTTTTTTGAGAATCACACAGGAATTTTAAAAAATCCTGCCGTTTTTGTGTCATTGAATGACAAACACATAAATTTTCACATTTAGGTACCAATTTATATATTTTTCTTAATTTTTCACGCGAACCTTATTTTTTCGACGAACTCCGTGGCCGAGTGGTTTGTACGCTGGGTTTCATGGTGTGGCCGACTCGAGAGGGTTCCCGGGTTCGAATCCCGGTGGGGGTATGCCCATGGTTGTGTGATGAATACGAGCATTTGTACTCCATTCATGGATGTTTAATATGTATTTCTATAGAAATATACTTACATATGTACAGTATAATATGTATTGTATCCGTTACCCTATAATCCCATAACATAAGCCTTATAGTGCTTACTTTGGAGCTAGGCTAATTGGTGGAAATATTTATTTATTACTTATTAAAATAGTTTTTGAAATGGTATAAGCTTCTTTTTAATTCTTTTAATAGGTAACGTGGTTGCAAGTGAGGTTTTTTTTCATTGACATTTATAATGTTGACGCAACCTTTTGGTGAGGGAACCTCCACCTTGAATAAAACTACCTTTTGGTGCTGTTGTTTCTGTCAGTAAGGTCCAAGGCTCCCCTAGTTAAGGGATTGGGTCAGGGTAGACAATGAGGAGCTCGATGGCGCAGGTGGTTAACGCGTTCGGCTGCGATCGTTGAAGTTAAGCAACTTTCGCGGTGGTCGGTCATTGGATGGGTGACCAAAAATCTTCTATCTCGAGTTCCTCCGTGCTTCGGAAGGTACGTTAAGCCGTTGGTCCCATCTGCATCTGCTGCAACTGTAGTCGTTAGCACCTGCCAATCCGCACTGCGCCCGCGTGGTGAGTCATGGCCCAATCTCCCTATTCCATCCATAGGGAAGACCTGTGCCCCAGCAGTGGGACATTAATAGGCTGATGATGATGATGATGAGACAACGGCATGAGTGATATTTATTGTATCGCATGCGTGTATAGGCTATGGTGACCGCATGCCATCATTGTTTACCTCAATTTTTTACATATATACACAAATACAACAGTTTTTTTTTAATAGCTAGGTAGGCAAATGACTCTACCCCACCTGATGTTAAGTGGTGACAAAGCCCAGACGCGAAGATAGCTGCTACAGCAGTCATAAACTGCCATCTAACTACCCTCACTTTGCTGACCTGCAAAAAGGCTTCTTCTGTATTACAGTGAGAACAAAATGATAAAATGAACTAGAGGTATCTGAAAACGGTTATCTGTAATAAATAAAAACTAGCAAACCAGTGAACCAAATGTTCACCAAAACCTGATTTCTCGAAAACCGGAAGTGCTACGTTACTCAAATCCGGTTTGTAGTCTTATAAGACTATTCTTAACTTATAACTTAAATATTCTCTTTATTACAAGCTTTTATTTAACTTGCTATGTATGTTTGTTACGGTCAAATCTTACAACTCAATTTTAAAGCACTTGCCCTCAACCGATTAAGCTGAAATTTGGTATGTTCGTTCAGTTCCGATGACAATGCATGATTAACAGTGTGACGTCATTCTAAATCCAATATGGCGGCATACCCAAAATGGCGGACCAATCATTTTTAATGCATTCCTACAATATAGGTATCAAATTAAAGGGCTTGCTGAGAGTAACTCGAAAAAATGTGACGTCACTCTCAATCCAATATGGCGGACTTCTAAAATTTGAAAATCTATTTAGAAACAGATATCTTTAACTAATTTAGTTGAAATTTTCTTTTTTTCTTTTTAGCGCATTTGAATAAAAGCTTGTTTTTAAAAAGGTTTTTTTACCTTAATTTTTATCTATCTCTTACGGTTTGGCCGCTGAAACAGCACCACAGACAGACGGACGGACTTGTCTAATAGATAAGAGATAATAAAAATGATTTATTTCTTTACCATACATTTGGTTACATAAATAAAGGTAGGCTCTTCTTTTTAAGTGCAAAGACACCTGTACCAAAAAGAACCACTCTTCCATAGCATACGTTACATTATGGTTAGGTCATTAACTATATTAAGATTAAATCAAGGAAATAAATATAATATAGCGGGAGTTACACCACAGAGCTAGTTAAAGTGAAAATTGTCTGTGTTGGATAGATTCCAAGGCAGGTGCCATTCCAGTGAAAAACACGCTTAACAGATTTCTTATTGGATTAAATGAAAGTGGAATTGCTATTACTTTCATCTGGCACATCTGTTACACGATATTGGATAAAGCAAATAATACGTTTCTCTTGGAATGCATTCTGAAGTTTGCACACAAGCTTATGTTTAAAGCTTAACGTGCCTTACGAAAGACTTCAAGATTGTAGATTTTTGATCACCCAGTCAATTACCGACCACTTTGAAAGTTATTGACTTCAACGATCACAGCCGAAAGCGTTAACCAATTGCACCATCAAGGTCCTCATTTCTGAGTCTTTACTTAATTGACTTATTCGGTCGTTTTGCAGTTGTTAGTTATCTGTTAAATCCAGCAATGCGAAGGAACAGCACAATTTTTCGTCGCATCAACGTAACGAAGAGACATAGTAGCATTAGTTCAGTGCTCTAACACAAGTTTTGCTCGCAATCAGTACCTCCACATCTACTCCATCGTCTATAACCATATTAACAAAATTTTAAATATTTATTCTCTAACTTACCGGGAGTGCAAGCTCAAAATGATGGCATGGCTCAAGACCTTGGATTATGATGACACTGAGAGCCTTCTTAATCTTACTTACTAGCGGATAAAAAGAGCATTTGTACACACACACTCACGTACACTCGTCACACTCACGCACATGCACACACATGCACACACACGAACACGCACACACACATACACACG
Source organism: Chilo suppressalis (assembly GCA_902850365.2). Lineage (NCBI taxonomy): Eukaryota > Metazoa > Arthropoda > Insecta > Lepidoptera > Crambidae > Chilo > Chilo suppressalis. The sequence continues at coordinate 19,818,119 of OU963914.1, read as the reverse complement.
CATACAGACACAAACTCAACCGCTTATATAAATTGTAATTTCTATATTTTTTATTTTCTTTTACAATGTATTAAAAATCCAATGAAAAGACCTTACCATAAGATATATCAATGATGCTATGGAAGAGTGGTTCCTTCTGGTACAGGTGTTAAACACTTAATAGAAGGAACCCACCCTGGTTTGATGTAAAACAAATGTGGTATCGTAATAAACTTTTTTGATTTTGATTTTTTTGAATCTCCCCCAGTCTACCTGCCCTCCTGAAATCCGTACCTGCCAAGATCTCTTATAAGCTTCTTCTATGAACTCACTGAATGAGTTTTTTTATACGAGCGACAGCACAGTACCCCACTCCACTTGATATTACGTGTAGGTGGAGTCCAATCGTGAAGATAGATGATGCAGAAGGTGTGGTGCTCCAGCCATCGTCACCTTGCCAGCCTGAACCCAATCCCCCCCTTTTTTATTGTTGGGAAAATGCTTGACTTGACTGGGTGAGAGGCGGGGTTATGTGGGAGTCCTCTCTCCAAATCCCACCCACCCGCTCAGCCAAACTGGTTCAGCGGCTGCTTGGGACGAGGGGGCGGGGGCTACCCACTAAAAACCCAACAGTGCTTCCTCGCCTGCCGGAATGGGTTTCGTGGGATCCTGGTGATTCTCCACGTTACCCTCGGCAGGGGTGAACCCAATCCCCTACCCCGCGGAGTAAGCCGAACCCTACTAGGGTTCTAGGGCAAACACCACACCACCAAAAGGACAAAACAAAACTGTGGAATTTATTGTCGCCAGCAGTGATTCCGGACCAATACGACCCAAAAACCTTCACAAAAAGAGCGTACTCCTTCCTTTAAAGGCCGGCATCGCATTTGTGATACTCCTGGTGTTGCAAGTGTCCATGGGCGACGGTGATCACTTACCATCAGGTGAGCCGTCTGCTCGTATACATAAAAAAAAGGTAATGTTATTTTGGTGTGGTCTTCTGTAAGGTGGAAATTGCATGCCCAGAGGGGCGACCAACTCGAGTGGAAAATCTGCGGTGCCCTACTTATTCACAATACAAAAATCCACTGTGCCCTATTTCTCTTAGAATTTAAGTATAAATAATATTAATAATTCATTTCAATAATTTTAGTAGTATTTTTTTGAGTGTGTATGCTGTTGGTCGCAGATAACTTTTACAGCGTCACCGGATTTGGGGACGGCGAGATCCTAAGGGGACCTCAAGCCGAAAATTGGCGAGTGCCTCTAGAGGTATTCCAGGCGGATGGTGTCTCCCCACGCGGGGAGTCTCCTCTCCGTCTGGAGCCTCTAGACCACTCGAACCTGAGGAGTTCGGCTCAACTAGAGGGCGTTTCTAAGACTCGGACCTCAGCTCTAGTTAGCCGTTGTCGTGGGGGGTGGGGAAAAACGCCCAGGTACGTACCTGTACCTGACATAGCGTGTCGTGTGTAGACCGGGTCTTCGCACTCTTATCCTACGGGTGCGGTGTCTGCCTAATGCTAAGCTAGTGTGCACGTTTGCTAGCTGTCTAGTGTTGGTGTTTGTGGCCTGTGTGGGAGGAATCAGAGGCGCGTTGGTGCGGGTGAACCAGTATTTTGTCCCACGTACATCGATTCCTGGTCAGTGCATTCGCTCGGATAGCGAAGGGTGTGGGTTCGAGTCCCGTCTGCTGCTTGGTCCTCGTGGATTTATTCTAGTAATATTTTCTTTAGATTAAAACATCGAGCAGTTGCATGCTTAAAAAATAAAAATTATAATGATACTTTATGTTTATTTACAAACTGATGTAGCGTCAGCTTGTACTTTGTATCGAGAACACGCCGAGCACGTTATTTACAGCTGACGCCCATCAAAACTTAGTTAAAACTAGTAATAAGTTGCAAATCGAAATAAACAATATTCCTAGTTATCAAACGTCAAACTGGCTGATTCATTCCTCATCTCCTGTCACTAGGAGCCAAACTATTATTGGGTGCTTCAACAGAGCGAATATTCTGAGGAGTTAATCATCATCATCATCAGCCTCTTTTTGTCCCCACTGCTGGCGCACATGCCTTCCCTATGGATAGAATAGGGAGATTGGGCCATGACCCACCACGCGGGCCCAGTGCGGATTGGCGGGTTCTAACGATTGCAGATGCAACCGGGACCAACGGCTTAACGTGCCTTCCAAAGCACGGAGGAACTCGAGATAGAAATTTGGTCACCCATCCAATGATCGACCACTGCGAAAGTTGCTTAACTACAACGATCGCAGCCGAACGCGCTAACCACCTGCGCCATCGAGCTCCTCTGTATTCAATATTCTGAGGAGTTATTCGCTCATATTTCATCTTTCCCTTTCCTTCAGAGGACCACGCGCTCTGGCCTTCGTTGCCACCGACTAACTGTGGCTACTATTCAAAAGCGTATAAAGAATTTTGGTGACTCGTTTCTTTGTCGTACTATCCGTAAATGGAATGCTCTGCCCGCTCACGTGTTCCCTCCCTCTTACAACCTGGGAGAGTTACCAAAGAACATTTATTTGAATCAGATTATTTAGATGGTTTAGCATTTTAGCATTTATGGATGTTTGTTTTTCGCTATTTGTTTGATACGAAAAACAGACTTTTATAAGTTACATTTTATTATGTAATTTACATTGGGGTAAGTTAGTATTACATTGTTTTTTTTTGTAATAGGTCATTTGATAATTTTGGGTTAGATATATGTAAATTTAGATAGAGTGTAGTTTTAGGAATGGAGTTTATAGTGTGAGTTATTAGCTGTTATTATATTCTTGGGGAGGGGAGCTCGATGGCGCAAACGGTTAGCGCCGTTCGGCTGAGATCGTTGAAGTTAAGCAACTTTCGCAGTGGTCGGTCATTGGATGGGTGACCAAAAATTTAATATCTCGAGCTCCTCCGTGCTTCGGAAGGCACGCTAAGCCGTTGGTCCCGGCTGCATCTGCGGTCGTTAACACCCACCAATCCGCTCTGGGCCCGCGTGGTGGGTCATGGCCCAATCTCCCTATTCCATTCATATGGAAGGCCTGTGCCCCAGCAGTGGGAACATTAATAGGCTGATGATGATGATGATGATGATTATATTCTTTCAGTGTGTTTACGATGGTTTTACATAGATCGATAAATGAATTTAAGCATGATTTCTTTTGCATGAGCTCGGTTATAGTACAAGGATCGATTTGATGGTATGAGCAGAGAGGGGTATGTTCCGCCCGCATACGTTTCTAGCGGGGGAATTCCCGTATTAAGCGTTTGGATTTTGTTCGAGTCCCTGTTGCATTTGTCAGTTGCGGCTATCTTGAACCGATGTAGGTACTGACGGTGATAGCCGTGGCCGGTAAATATTTGTGTGAGGTGGAAGGAAGGCTCGATATGACTGAAGAGCTTTGAGCTGGTTGACAAAGTGAGGATGGCTGGTGTGGCAGGTAAAACTGCTGTACCAGCTATCTTCACGTCTGGACCATCACTGAACATCAGGTAGGGTGGAGTCGTTTGTCGGACCTATCTATGAAAAAAAAACGACGGATTGCACTCCGAGAGTGCCAGCAGAAGTGAAAACTTTAATATTAACGTTGTGCATTTTTGATATTATGGAATAGTTAGGGAATAAGTTTGGACGAATTGCTTTAATTGTCAGTATAAAAGTACTATCATGTATGTGGTAGAATACAATATTTATTGATTGCGCTATCTATCGTTTGGCTATCTTACACAAACATGACAATTTATATTACATTAAAAAAAGTTTATCTCTCAATAATCAACTTACATGAATCACGTTTAAGCGCACCTAGCGACATCTATCGTAAAAAAAAGCATTTTCTTCATAAATAAAGCTGCCACGTGGACGTCTTAGATAAAGACTTAATATTATAATACGGTAAAATAAACTATTACTATGTTTCGTCCAATATATTGAGTCAACAACCTTTCCAATTTTGTTGTGTGTCATGATGCGGTCAGCCCACGTGTTTAACCTGACGAGGGTTTAACATTTTTTACCCATACAAAAAAAGTGTACAACGCCGCTAAAGAAGTTTTCACTTCAAAAACAGACATTGAGACACTTTTTGAATAATAGCGTATTGCTTATTTGACTTCTTAATTCGCACCTAACGAACTCGGAAGTGAGATAGATCACTTTACAAAATGTTCCATGTTCTTCTGAACCCTTCGCTTTTCGGGTGAATGAAAGATAAATCTTACAAGGACTTACCTCTAACAGACTTATCGAATTACTTCCATTATTTATTCATGCTTAGCAACGCTATGTCTTCGCATCGTCGGTGACAACAATGTTAAGCAAGAATCAAACTTTGTAGGGAACAATTGCCTTGCTATTTGTATATCAGATTGAGGTATTTGTAAGTACTCTTTAGTGGCGAGTAATATTTACAACTAGCGGCCCGCCCTCGCTTCGCTTCGGTGTAGAGCTGAAGTGTAGACTACAGTTATTGTTCTCAGGCTTGTATTATACACAATGACATTCATCTAAGATTCTTCTTATACCTGCATGCAAAGTCTCAGCCCGATCGGTTTAAAATTGACAAAGTTTCATACAAACTTTCATTCCCTATTTTATCCCCTTGGGGGTAGAATTGATCAAAATCCTTTCTTAGCGGATGCCTACGTTATAGCATCTACCTGCATGCCAAATTTCAGCCCAATCCGTCCTGTGGTTTGGGCTGTGCGTTGATAGTTCACTATGTCAGTCAGTCAGTTTTTGAGTTTTATATATATACTAGCTGACCCAGCGAACTTCGTACCGCCCTAAAAAAATAGGGGTTGTCCAGCAGACAGAATTGTGAATCTAAACCATTCTCAGATCCCCTTGAACACACACAAAAAATTTCATCAAAATCGGTCCAGTCGTTTAAGAGAAGTTCAGTGACATACACACTCACAGAAGAATTATATATATAAAGATATATAGATAGTTCAATAAAATAACTCATTCCTACGCAATCATCTTGCTAATTTAGTCAATAGCTGTTACACAAACATAAGGTTTTATATTCTAAGGCCAAAGGCCTGAGGTACCTCAAAAACCCTCTTCAATTACATGACGTGAAAGTCAAGCCAGTGGCGACATTTGTTTTAAACGACATACTTTTAACTTTGCATAAGGGATGGTTTGTGTGCTTTAAAACGACGGCTCCTTTATGTCACAGTGTGTCACCGGACGTACGATAGCGAACAGCTGTCGACATGGAAACGACACTTTTGTGATGGAATAATAGCATTATTGTAGAAAATTCAAATGTCTTTAAGTTGTATGTAGAAAATCTATTTTTTACTGAGTACGGCGTAAACGTGGTAAGTTGTGTTTCGTGGGAGAAACTAAAAGAGTTGTTGAAGATTTAGTAGTGAGTCTATTTATGTCTATTTATTGCCAAAGAATTAGTATTTAGTGCCAAGGAAATGTTTGCTGAAGCAAATGTTCCCGATTTTTTTGTATCTTCAGTATTCTGGGAAAAGCGCCGTGAGAGTGGGAACTCCATTCTCCGCAACATCCACGATGACGTGGACAATGTATTTTTTAAACATTGGACTAAAATTACATCGTTTTGGAAATGACAGTCTGAAATAATTATTCAGCAAGTCCTATTTTATTGTTCAGTAATTTTATTATGTATTAACATTATTATAATATATGTAGTTTTTTTTGTTTATTATCAATTTTGTCAATTTTATCATATGGGTCTTTGCCTGAAATAAAGAAATTATTCTAATATAGAGGAATCTTCTTATATAGAGGAGCTCGATGGCGCAAGTGGTTAGCGCGTTCGGCTGCGATCGTTGAAGTTAAGCAACTTTCGCAGTGGTCGGTCATTGGATGGGTGACCAAAAAATTTACTATCTCGAGCTCCTCCGTGCTTCGGAAGGCACGTTAAGCCGTTGGTCCCGGTTGCATCTGCAGTCGTTAGCACCCGCCAATCCGCACTGGGCCCGCGTGGTGGGTCATGGCCTAATCTCCTTATTCCATCCATAGGGAAGGCCTGTGCCCCAGCAGTGGGGACATTAATAGATAGGCTGATGATGATGATGATGAAAGAAATTATTATTATTATACTCTCATTTATTTCATTTCACAAGTTAGGTTTTTTATAAAATAGATATAAAAGTAAAATACAAACACGTAAATACAAAAATATATATAGTATAAAAAACCTAACCTAGAAGGCCACCAGCAGCGGAGCGAGGCCCAAGCTACCGGTGGTTAGGGCCGCAGAGAAAGAAACCGCCTGACGATGCGCGCCGTGTCCAGGAGTACTGCCTTTTGCATCTGCCCCTTGACCCAACCATCTAGCGAGAGGTTTATTATTATTATTATTTTATTCACGGTAGCGAGCCAAGACGAAGGAAGTGCTCAACTTAGCTGATGTCGAGTGAATTACAAAACGTTTTTTACAAAAATAAATACAACTTCGTAACGCAAAATAATATTAAGATGAGTTTACTACTTACGATATGACGTTAAAAAGTTTTTTAACATAAAAGTGGAGGTTTGATTTATTCTGAAGTTAAATCACTATAGAATCTTCTACTTTTCAATAATATCCTAATTTAAATGAAAGAGAAGGAAATTCTGTAATCAGGTACAGTGAAGTACAGGATATTTTTTATGCGGATTTGCAACAAGAAATCATTAGATATCACTACATATTATAAAGCAAAGTCGCTTCCCGCTGTCTGTCCCTATGTCCGTATGTTTGCTTAGATCTTTAAAACTATGTAACGGATTTTGATGCGGTTTTTTTTAATAGATAGAGTGATTCAAGAGGAAGGTTTATATGTATAATACATGCATAATATAGTAAGATCGTAAATAAACACATTTTTATGCGCTTACATTGGCGGAACCCTACGAGATAGATCAAAATAATGTACCACAGTATTGTACACCTTAAAAAGGGCTGCAAAAAAGTCCGTGATGGTATATATCTATCTCTTTGGGATAACCCACAATCACCATTTTTTATTCTATACTTTTTACGAGAAATTATAGCTTTATAGATATTTCGGCACTGTTGCAAGCGGAGTAACTCCGTGATCATGGCGCTTGCAACAGTGCCGAAATATCGGAGACTCATAAAAAACAAGGTACATGGTAACAATCCCGTTAATATCTATAATGTTAGTGACCATGAAAGTTTAAAACAATATAAATTAGAGCTTATTTACGAAGTGATTTTCAGCAATATAACATTCATCCTTAACCAATTAAGTACCTTAAATACATTGTGTATTTAATACAGACCAATTTGGTCCAATTTTAAAGTATGTAATTTAAATGAATATTTTTGAAGATATTACAGATTTTAAAATGCAGGGACATAGCGGTTCCGACGCTACCGGGTGGGGGGCTTGGCGGCGCGTGCCTATTGTAATTAGGTATAAGAAGAATGTCATTGTGTATAATACAAACCTGAGAACAAAAAAAATTGTGTGTGTCAGCTCCGACGCACGACCGGAGTTTACACTCTAAAAACGATTGTCTTTGAACAGACACAAAACAAAATCAAGTCCGAAGAAGTCGGTTACAAGAAGAGATACCTCAGGAATCGTCCCATGGTTTCGACTATCATAGGTTCCATGTCACACATTTTATCATCTAACATCATCGATATTCATCATATATTTTATTATGTATTTCTGGAAACACACAATTTCAAAAATATCACACACTAGTCATCATTTTGTAAATATGTATTATAATTCCATCTGTACTGAAAATCACTATTCCAGAGTGCTGGACACTTACTGGCATTTCTCTATATTCTGTTATTTATTTATTTTCATTAATTTTGCTCCGATTTTATCTATTTTTAGTTTATTTATTTTATTGACATTTGTGACAACTTAATGTTTAAATCTAAAGAAAAGTTTACTAGAAAAAAATCCACGCGGACCAGGCAGCGGACGGGATCTAGCAGATAAATGCTTAAAAAATAAATAAAATCATAACTATAATTGCTATTTCCTCTTTCAAATGTTTAATACTTGAAAAAGTATTCATTTGACATTGTGGGTTACCTACAATGCGAAGAGATGGCGCTGCCTTGCAGCTTAAGGCTAGGAAAATTTCGACGCGGCTAATAGGGCCGTGGTAGCATAATGGTCAGTGCATTCGCCCGGATAGCGAAGGATGCGGGTTCGAGTCCCGTCCGCTGCCTGGTCCGCGTGGATTTTTTTTCTAGTAAACTTTTCTTTAGATTTAAACATCTAGCAGATAAATGCTTAAAAAATAAATAAAATCATAACTAAATGTTTTTTATCCGTTGCCATGGCTAAAAGTGAAAGGTGCGCAGATGAGGTTGCGCACAAAAACGTAACGAGGTCATTAATGTCATTCTAAAGATAAATTTTACTCCTAACATTTTTCTCATACCGGGCCCCTTATATATGCAAATCGATTCTTAAGGAGTAAACTCCAAAAACTATAGTCTACACTTCAGCTCTACACTAGTTGAAAATAAATTAATTAGCATTTCTGTTCATTCCCACATTTCACACGATACAACATTTCTCACATACAACAATAATGTAGCGTCGTCACGAAAATCTTTCCGAATCTCCTCGAAATTAATACAGCGATCGGGAAATATTAGCTCGCGTTTTCTGACGCATTTCAGTGAATGGGATCCGAGTCACAAAGTACACAAAGCGGATAAGGGTGGGGGTAACAACCCCATTAAAAACACACTCCACATCTTCTTCACATCGCTCTGGGTAGGAAGTTACATATAATCTGTAGGCACTAATTTTAATAATCCGGAAGTAACTATGTATCTTTTATTTTTGAGACGTTCCGGAATAGATTTTGATGGATTGTGGTAGTGAGATTGGATTTGATTTTAAAAGAAGGACAGCGATAAGTATTATATTATAATTCAATTAAGCAAACTAGTTATAATCTAAAGAAAAGTTTACTAGAAAAATATCCACGCGGACCAGGCAGCGGACGGGACTCGAACCCGCACCCTTCGCAATCCGGGCGAATGCACTGACCATTATGCTACCAGGGCCCTATATATAATATGCCTACATCTTTATATATATAATTCTTCTGTGAGTGTGTATGTCACTGAACTACTCTTAAACGACTGGACCGATTTTGATGAAATTTTTTGTGTGTTTTCAGGGGGATCTGAGAATGGTTTAGATTCACAATTTTGTCCGCTGGACAACCCCTATTTTTCTTAGGGCGGTACGAGGTTCGCTGGGTCAGCTAGTATACATATATAATATGGCCCTATGTATAATGGTCAGTGCATTCGCCCGGATTGCGAAGGGTGCGGGTTCGAGCCCCGTCCGCTGCCTGGTCCGCGTGGATTTTTTTCTAGTAAACTTTTCTTTAGATTTAAACATCTAGCAGTTAAATGCTAAACAAAACTAGTTATACTTTGCTTATATGTTAGAAAATGGTTTCTAGGATATAAAATTAGATTTTAATTTAGGTATGTGATAAAAATAAACCTCAACATAAAATAAATATACTCGTATATTATACCTACTTAAAAAAAAATCTGGTCAAATCTATCAGCATTCACTTAAATTATAATGTCCTTAAATATCTAGGTCAACTTTTCCTGTAAGCCTGTATGAATCATGTATGAAACAGGGAAGAAAAGCAGACCTTGTTGAGTTTCTTGTCTGTGCTTTTCAGTACAAGGTCTCGCGTCACAAGGTTGAAAACTGATGGCGTAGCTGTTTTAAACTTTCATGGTCACTAACATTATAGCTATTAACTGTAAAATTACCATGTACATTGTATTGTATGAGTTCTGTTTGTTTTTTGTCAGGCTGTGATCTTAGATTAAAACAAAAAGGGTAGATACGGCACTAGCCTCACAAAAGTGATCCGCATGAATTGTGGTCCACGACCCTAGCTTTAGTCACAACTTGACATGCAAACTACGTACATGTGAACGCCACAAAGAAATATCGCTAATATTTTGTGTTTATATGATAAAACAATGCCTAAGTGTGTTTTTAAAAAGTGCTCAAATTGCTCAAGAACTAAAACCCACGGCATCACTTTTCATTCGTAAGTACTATAAAATATATTTTTTCATAAAAATTGCTGTTTGTTTTGTAATCTTATTCGGTAGTGAGGTCGAGTACTGGTCGCGTGATTGGTCGGTAGTGCAGTGATGCGGATCTCGCCGTCTCGTTCGCGCTGCAGTTGAAACTTAACGTGCTGTTTCGTTCGGGTCGGTAATGCAGTGACGCGGATCTCGCCGTCTCGTTCGCGCTGCAGTTGAAACTTAACGTGCTGTTTCGTTCGGGTCGGTAATGCAGTGACGCGGATCTCGCCGTCCCGTTCGCGCTGCCGTGGGATCAGTTTTTGTTTGATGCAAGTATGAGCGTATCGTATCTACCCCTTTTGTTTTAATCTAAGGCTGTGATAGGCAAAACTGCTATACCTACTATATGCTATTTTTGGGTGGCGGTTGCGGTTGCGTTATCAATCATGTATATTTTGAATTTAAATGATTTTTTTATGCTGAAATGAATTGCTTCGCTTTGTTTTGCATTGCTTTGCTTGCTGTTATCGTGGCTGTTATATTGTTGTGTTTTTGCTGTTTTTGATTGACTTTTATTTATCTTAATTTTTTGTTACTTGAAAGCAAAGGATGTTAAGTCCATACATCCTTTCAAGTAATAATTTTTTTACATGTCTTTTTTTTGTGTCACTAAACAGGCCCTGCCTGAATAACAGCGCTGGTGCGACACAATATCGCATCAACTAATGCTGAGGCAGGGTCCGGGTTAGCCCTGAGTTTTTTTTTAATTTGTATCTGTAAATGCGTAATATCTGTAATATGAGGGTTAATAAAATTATATTCTATTCTATTCTATACTAGCTAATTTCGCATCTAGATTCCATCGTCGCTGAACATCAGATGGGGTGGAGTCATCTGTGGACCTACCAATAAAAAAAAACATGCAAAGAAAGATAAGTCTTTTTAGTGTATCTGCTGTTAGTCGCAGATTTTTTTAAATCTGTTTTTTATATTTTTTATTTTATGTCAGTATGTATTTTTATTTTATGTCAGTATAGTCAGTCATAATTGTTTTATAATTTACATTTGTAATGGTAAAGTGACATCATGAGTTATCTCATATTGAAGTCATTTTTCAAATTGACGAATCTGTATATAATACAGGGAAAAAAAAACAGCCCTTGCTGAGTTTCTTGCCGGTTCTTCTCAGTACAAGGTCTCCCGCCGTAGATTTGCGAACCGATGGCGTAGCTTTTCGACATTTACAAGTGCTTGTAACAGCCTAGACTGAATAAATGATATTGAATTTTGATTTTTTTATTGATGACTTTTACAGCGTCACCGGGTTTGGGGACGGCGAGATCCTAAGGGGATCTCAAATCGAGAAAAAGAGGTATTCCAATCGGATGGCATCTCCCCACGGGGGAGTCTGCTCTCCGTCCGGAGCCTCGAACCTGATGGGGCCGGCTCAACTAGAGGACGTCTCTTAGACTCGGACCGCAGCTCTAGTTAGCCGTTGTCGTGAGAGGCGGTGAGAAAGTTAAGAGTACCAGCTAGTATGCCAGTATCTATCAAATAAAACATAGGTGTCAAAAGTTACATCGATGTTAACTGCGTAGCTATGATCTAGGGATGTCGAAAGTTGAAAAAAATATCGATATATCGATACATATATCGATCTTTTAAAAAATATCAATATCGGCTTCGATATATCGCCAAAAAACATCGATATATCGGACCAATTTTCCCAAAAATATCGTACAGTAGCTCACGAAATATGACACGCGGTATAATAATGGAACGAAAATTATCGCCCTAAAAATAGACCCTATTTTCGAATGATGACATAGACAATACTAAATACAGCACAGATCATAGATATGTTGAATATCATTAATCTGAGATCCAGTTACGATTTTTCCAGATAGGTACGAATTTAGTTAAATCGTGATATGCTGCTAATAATTAAAAAAATATCGTTTTTGATACGAATTTCGATATTGGTTATTTTGTATCGATGTATCGATATATCGAATCAAAATATATCGGCAAAAAATATCGATATATCGAACAAAAAATATCGATATATCGATATATTTTCAACAAGCTCACTATGATCAGCCCCATTTGGCATACAAATATTTCCACAAAACAATCCAAAATTTAATTCTACATATTTCATTGAGTTTCGGCTATCCACGTCGAAAAATTTGCTAGTAGTAGAAATGAAGGATAGCAAATTTTTCGCCTTGTTAGATCAAACATAAAATTCGGAGATACTAATTCGCCCTCTTTTAATAAAAGTCTACGCAAAAAGCAGCGTCTAAGTAGTTACGTGTCAAACAATTGTTTTCTTTGTCTACAGAAGTAATGAAAAAATCCGCTGATTCCCGAGAGAAGTGAAATTAATCTTTTTTTCAAACATTTCTCGTAACTAATTAAATTGCATCCACTCAAATTTATGCAGAATTCGACTAATGTTTATTAATGTTTACATTCGCCGGAATTCGGAAGACCACTTAGGGAAAAGTCAGCCACGTTTCAAAACAATTCAGTGGAGAAACGTTTTTTGTACGGATATAAGTTTTATCTGGCATTCCTGGGGGCCATTCGCCTAAAGGAAATGCTTTGGAAAACGCTAACGCTATCGACTTTATTTTGTTATTTCTGGCCGCCGAAGGTTTTCAAATACCTCACGCTCATTTTTTTTATATTGTTATTACCAATGCAAAAGTAAAAAAAAAGAGAGCGAGGCATTTGAAAACCTCAGGCGGCTAGAAATAACAAAATGAAATCGTAAGCGTTAGCGTTTTCCAAAGCGTTACGGTTAGGCGAATGGCCCCGTGGCACTCAAACAACAATATTAATCATCATCATCAGCATATTAATGTCCTCACTGCTGGGGCACAGGTCTGCCTTATAAATGGAATAGGGAGATACGGCCATGACCCACCACAGTGCGGATTCATCATCATCAACAGCCTATCCTAGTCCACTGCTGGACGTAGGCCTCTCCAATTGCACGCCACTCAGATCGATCTTGGGCTACTCGCATCCAGCTCCTGCCAGCCACCTTGCGCAAATCGTCACTCCACCGTGCCTGAAACATCCTACACTACGTTTGCCTAGACGCGGTCTCCACTCCAGAACTCGTCTACCCCAACGGTTATCGGTTCTTCGGCAAATATGGCCAGCCCACTGCCACTTCAACTTGCTAATCCAGTGGGCTATGTCGATAACTCTGGTTCTCTGTCGGATTACCTCATTCCTGATGCGATCCTTCAGAGAAACGCCGAGCATAGCCCTTTCCATAGCGCGCTGAGCGACTTCGAACTTGTGGACTAGCCGTGCCGTCAGAGTCTGCAGTGCGGATTGGCGGGTGCTAACGACTGCAGATGCAAGCGGGACTAACGGCTTAACGTGCCTTCCGAAGCACGGTGGAACTCGAGATTTTGGTCACCCATCCAATGATTGACCACTGCGAAAGTTGCTTAACTTCAACGATCGCAGCCAAATGCCCTAACCACCCACGCTATCGAGCTCCTTGAAAGGAGACTTAGCGGCAACATATAGTTTTAACATCTTATAATTGTCGCACCAACAATCAGCGTAAAACAGTGTTTCATATAAAATCTACATTTCATTTTGGACTGCGTCATTTGATTTTATTATTAAACTGATACTACATAGTGACCGTGACATAGTGAACTGACCCACCACGCGGGCACAATGCGGACTGGTGGGTGCTAATGACTGCAGATGCAGCCGGGACCAACGGCTTAACGTGCCTTCCGAAGCACGGTGGAGCTCGTAATAATAAATTTTTGGTCACCCATCCAATGACAGACCACTGCGAAAGTTGCTTAACTTCAACAATCAGCGTAAAGCAGTATTTCATATAAAATCTACTCATTTTATACTGCGTCATTTGATTTTATTATTAAACTGATACTACATAGTGACCGTGACATAGTGAACTGACCCACCACACGGGCCCAGTGCGGATTGGTGGGTGCTAACGACTGCAGATGCAGCCGGGACCAACGGCTTAACGTGCCTTCCGAAGTTAAGGAGCTCGTAAAAATAAAAAATTTTTGGTCACCCATCCAATGCCCGACCACTGCGAAAGTTGCTTAACTTCAACGATCGCAGCCGAACACGCTAACCACTTGCGCCATAGAGCTCCTCAAACAACAATATTAGAAGTCTTAGATTCTTGAAGAGAATGACGTAGCCAGAGTACTCCGACCTCAATAATAGTGTGACCTATCTATGCACCATACTATCACAAACATATACAATAGAAAAGAAAGAAAGAAAAGAAAGAAAAATAAATTTATTTAAGACAACACACACACAACAAACAGAACAAAACACACATTTTTTTTTTTGTCTCAAATCGGTCCCAACTCAGCATGTGCTGTTGCCATCAGCGCTGGTCTTCCGTTGGAACCGGTTTAGTGACGACACGAAACAATAACATTAACAAGTAATAAAATAAACATAACAAAATAAAAACAAAACAACAACAATGTGAGTTCAGGGGGGCGCCACTATCGCCATGTCAAAATTGGTTGCACCCGGAGCGCAGGTTCCGAACGCGGCCCCGACTGACATTGCCATTCAGAGACAATCTTACTAATCTGTGTATTACTGATTATTAATTTTTCTTTTTTCTTTATATAATCTACTATATAAAAATAAGTCGGGTTTTCCTTTCTGACGCTATCTATAACTCCAGAACGCACGAACCGATTTCCACGGTTTTGCATTCGTTGGAAAGGTCTCGGGCTCCGTGAGGTTTATAGCAAAGAAAATTCAGGAAAAATTAAAAAAAAACTTCTTTTAACCACCAAACGAAATGTTACATAAAACGAAGCCATCTGGTGGCGAAACGGAGTTCGCCGGGTTTGCTAGTGTAATCTAATATTTAGACAATTTACAAAAACAAAAATATTTTTTTAGTACCAGACGAACGGCAAGACAATTCACATTTACATACAAGAAATATCAATCAATCAATACAATACACAATACAATATAAAACACTTTATTGTACACCACAGATAACATAACATTTAGTACGTAACTATTTAAAACTAGTGTAACAAATGGCGGCCTTATCGCTGTGAGCGATCTCTTCTAGACAACCTTTGGATGGAGAGGACTAGAACAAAGTGCTAGAGACGGTGGCGTAAATCACTCGAGTGATATTGGATAAAAAATATATACATTCATAAATATAAATATATATTAAATAAATACATATAAATAAACAAATCTAGTTCAGTTGGTAGTAGTCACAAATAAGATTAAAACCAAAATTTCTATAAGGACAGATAATGCTACTTTACAAGGTTTTTAAAAGCGTGGATAGATTCTGCACGTCGTATGGTACCTGGGAGAGAATTCCACAGATTTATCTCATATATCTCATCATATATCTTTCACAATGTCATGATCGATTAAACAACTAATAAGCAGGTTATATACGTTTGTTACTTCTCATATAGACATGTATAAATAAATTAATCCAAAGAAATAAAAGATTCCGTAAGTTTTCCATTGAAGTTGTGACAGAGTATATTGCAAATACTCGAAATTTTGTCCTTACAAAATGTTATTATAAAAGCTTGTTTATCCAATATAAAAAGGTATTATTTAATAGACAGACCGAAGTTATCGTAATAAGCAACAAATTGATAAAAGCAAAGATCCTTCCCCATCTTCCTCAAACAAAAAGCAGTATAGAAAGACCAACAAGTATGTCAAAATTTTTATTTGGCGCGTAACCGCAACGATGCAATGCAATAACTGCAACACGGTCTTCTTTAAGCGTCCACTCCATATTTAAAAATGAGTAAAATTCTAAAAAGTATACATCTCTTATCTATTAGACAAGTCCGTCCGTCCGTCTGTCTGTGGTGCTGTTCCAGCGGCCAAACCGTAAGAGATAGATAAAGAGAATATTTAAGTTATAAGTTAAGAATAGTCTGATAAGACTACAAAGCGGATTTGAGTAACGTAGCACTTCCGGTTTTCGAGAAATCACGAATTACAAACGAAACCACACAAAATCTCCGAAGTTCTGAATTAATTATCAAGACGCAAGCAATATTCAAACTTCAATTAATCAGTAAACATAGGCATGTAACCGACACGGAAAAGGGACACAACGGACTGATAAAACAATGTCCAAAAACCGATCCCTCCAAATCAAACGTCAAAAAAAACCTTTTAGGGCAACAAGGCGATCGACCTCATTCCGAAAACGGCCGGTTCAACTCGACCCCGTATCGGGAATATAGCGTTCAATAATTCACGTCCATTCTTAACTAGGATAGTGGCAATCAATAACAAACACTAATGGAATGTGCCGTCCTAACCGTTGTGCGGAGTCAATAGGCCTATATTGACTTGTATCGGAAGCTTACAATTTCTTAAGTACCTTTTATCTACAGCAGACTCCAATCTTAGACTTTGGCGAATCTAGACCTCGATCTTTCTGTTCGAAAAGTTTAAAATAGGATTTCGCGTAATCCTCGTGTTATCTTTTTTTTTTATGTTATAGGTGGCATACGAGCAGACGGCTCACCTGATGGTAAGTGACCACCGTCGCCCCTGGACACTTGCAACACCAGGAGTATCACAAATGCGATGCCGGCCTTTAAGGAAGGAGAACGCTCTTTTTTTGAAGGTTTTTGGGTCGTATTGGTCCGGAAACACTGATGGCGACAATATATTATCTGTTATAAGACTTCAATAAGCGTTGTAGTTGTATAAAGGTGTTCAATACCGCTCCAATACAGCATTATGCGAAGAAGCATCGAATAACGCTACTAACGAAAATGAAAAGGAATAAATTGTCTTATTTTTGTCAATTGCCGAATTTTGAGTAGACTTTACCAAACAGAATGCCGAACAAAATACATTTAGCGCGATTATCAAATATTTGTGCGGAGCAAACACGAGATGAAATTCAATATGGCGCTATCGAAAAGCCATCTGCAGACAGAGTGCCAACACCGACACGTATATTCGGAGAAATTAAACTGGGCTTGTTCTAGAACAGATAGAATAGATAAAGCATGAACATTATTAATGAGAGCGCTTTTGAGATTAAGTGGTAAATATTATAATCACTGAAAGAACACCTAAAAATCTGTAGGAAAATCAATTTAGAAACATGGAAGAAAACGAATATAGGTTGGTTTAAACCACCAGCTTGGGAACCCATTATACAGGAGATAAAATCCCAACTCCGAACACACACTGCAAGACCAACAGATACTATTAGTTCTTTTTGTTTGCATAATTTAACATAAGAAGGAGATGGAAAGACTCTCTTGAGTTTGTTTCGCCGGTTCTTCTCAGAAAGGTCTCCCAATTTTGGAACCGGTGATAGTTTACGGTAGTTAGGGTAAAAAAAAATTCAAAATTTTAAATAAACTACTTTATTAACTAAATTAAGTAATAAATTCATACATAAACAATAAAACTTTAAAAATCGAACTATGAAATAACCGAACGCTCAATAAAAGTCTTTCGAAGGTAGCTCGACAAAATTAAATAAAAAAATATCATTCTGACGATGCAGACCTGAAAAGGCTGCGAAACGTCAATAAATAAATAAAGTTTCATGCATTAACCCGTGAAAAACTAGTTTTATTTAATGAGTGATGTGCGTGAAAACCTAAGAAACAAATAATGAATTAATTTTAATAATATGGTAATCGGATTAGCATACGATACGTAATCATACGAAGAGTTCCATACTTACAAGGTGAATTTAAAAACACAAGCTGTGAAAATGTCCACCTACCAATTACGGTTCATAATGACAGATCCCGTTGACAGAAGGATCCCGATGGACAACGGTGGCTAAGTAATAGGGTACGGGACCCTTAAAAAATTGTGTCAAATCATGATAGGAAGGAGCCAACAAAATCAGCTATCTTCGCGTTTGGACTCTATCACCACTTAATATCAGGTGGGGTAGAGACATTTGCCTACCTGGCTATAAAAAAAAACCTAGAAAAAAATATGATCCAACTGTTATAGATATTAACGGGATTGTTACCATGTACCTTGTTTTTTATGAGTCTCCGATATTTCGGCACTGTTGCAAGCGCCATGATCACGGAGTAACTGAAGTAATTGCGGGTAGATGTTATTGGCAGACATATCGTTCTACCCTCTGACGGCGTCTTTTACTGCGTTCGATACCCCTACCACTGGTCACATTCTCACTATCCACTCGCATTTGTTCCCGGCACACAATACTCACAGTATCAGATCGCGGAACGACACTGTTTTGTTTTTTTGTTACATGGAAACAATCCCGTTAATATCTATAATGTTAGTGACCATGAAAGTTTAAAACAATATGATCCAACTGCTTTTCTCTAAGTCGTTTCCCGTCACTTAGTGTTCAATGTAAAGTCGAGCGAAACGCACGACAATTACAGAGTTTCGTGTTAAAATTATTGTTTTAAAATGTAGTGATGCGTGATAAAAGTTTTCCGCCCACATTCCAAAAAGTCACTTACCATCATTAAGTAACTCATTATTCACCTTAAAACATAAAACTATATCATCATATTTGTCAAAAAATTTACGACTCCATCTTGACATTTTCAAAGTGATGTCAGTGTCTCATTACAAAATTCCCCAAAAAAGTAAGTGTATGGCGTAATCAAAATTTTTACCGATTGAAGCAGTGCGATTGAGAAAAGCTTTTTTTATATCAAAATTAATTTAACTATCTAGAAAATTGGACAGAATATCAAAACATTGAATTGATTTCTGAAAAACTTAAAAAATGAGCTTCAGAGTCTCATAATAAATAAATAAATAAATATTTCCAACACTCACACCAATTAGCCTAGCCCCAAAGTAAGCACTGTAAAGCTTGTGTTATGGGATACTAGGGTAACGGATAGAATACATATACTGTACATATATAAGTACATTTATATAGAAATACACATTAAACATCCATGACTGGAGTACAAATGATCGTATTTATCACACAAACATCTGCCCCCACCGGGATTCGAACCCGGGACCTATCGAGTCGGCTACACCATGAAACCCGGCGTACAAACCACTCGACCACGGAGGTCGTCAAAATATAGGACGACGATAACTTTTTTATTAAATTATATTAAAAGTAGGTACGCAACCTACATATAGTCTTGATATCGTCACTGTTTTGTGAAAGTTGTGGAGTTCAAAACCTTACCTGTTTCATCTATCCATATCAATCCGTACATAGATAGATAGATAGATAGATTAACACTTTATTATAACACCAAATACATAATTACGTAACATTCACAAACAATAATATTAACAAAAGCAAAGTTTACTAGAAAAATCCACGCGGACCAGGCAGCGGACGGGACTCGAACCCGCATCCTTCGCTATCTGGGCGAATGCACTGACCATTATACTACCACGGCCCTATTTGCCGCGTCGAAATTTTCCTAGCCTTAAGCTGCAAGGCAGCGCCATCTCTTCGCATTGTAGGTTAACCCACATTTTTTTTTATTTCTAGTAAACTTTTCTTTAGATTTAAACATCTAGCAGTTAAATGCTTAAAAAATAAATAAAATCATAATTAACAAAAGCGTTATAATTGACGGTATTATCGCTAAGAGCGATTTCTTCCAGACAACCACTGAGTATGAAAAGTTATACAGAGACCATAGGGGTGTTAAATGGCTTGGAATAAATAGTCACATCCATACATACAATCTACATCAGACTAAGTATCCTAATTAGACATATAAATATATATACATACATACACATACATATACATGTATACATATGCATTTAATAACATATGAACATACTTACACATATATACATGCACATACATACATAAACATGACATTATATACGATAAAAAGTTTACACAGTAAAATCAGATTCACTGCGAAAGATAGAAATTTTTGAGCTGGTCTTTGAATATATTCAAATACATGACCAGCATATATATCATCATTACATTATTTTAAAGGACTATTCAAAGTGGTTCAAAAGCCAACCCAAATATTAAACCGATTATTATTGGACAAGGTCAATTTTCAGTAATGTAAATGTCAAACGACTGTAGGCGTGGATATTCCACCGATAAATTCAGTTACATAAGTCCGTCGGCTCTCACACAAACCATGTTTTAACTAAAAAGAAAAAAAATATTGTGTATGTCAGCTCCGACGCACGACTGGAGTTTACTCCTTAAGTTCGATAGTCTAACCAGACGCAAAAAGAGTTTATTTAACTTAAAAAAGATTGATACTGCATGAAAGGGTAATATAACAAATTAATGAAAATAATATACATATATAAATATATATTTATTCATTTCATATACATTTATTATAACTAATCGACGAAATATTTTACATTAAACTTTTTACAATAGTCAATTTCAGATGTGCATAAATATATCATTAGGAATGTTGATAAATTATGTAATTATTATTATCAGACTATTATCATTTTTTAAAATATTAATTAAATCAACATTGTCTGCATTATTAATTACAGTGACAAGTGGTTTATGTTAACTAAAATAAGACACATGGACGTTCGTAGATACGTGGTTCACGAATCTTGAAAATACCGCATCAATGGTTGTACCATACCTCGTTGTCCCCATTGCCCTATCAGAAACAATATCTAAATTCAGTTCAGATTTTAAAAAAATATTAATGTCAATCCATCATCTTTGTTTGTCAAAGTTGCGCGTCCAAAAAGTGTCTAAAATATTCTGATGTTTAATATTTCAAAATATTAATTGATAAACTGCGCTCGCTCGGTACGTTCATGAATATGTCTTAATTACATTTTCTCTAAATCCTGCGTAAACCCAACCACTCTATTATGGATAATAAATCCCAGACAATAGACATCAATTATTTAGTCCCAAGCCGAGCAGAGCTTGTATTATCACATAAACATGTACAATAAAACAAATAATATCAAAATATAATAAATTAATAATACCAAAAGTAAAGTTTTGAGAGACAAAACAATTTACGGCTCAGTTGTTGCATAGATTAAACCTAAGTCACAAAACATTAGTTAAGACACGAACAAAGAACTGCTTACGCCTGATTAACTAAAGAGATAACTGGCTGAGTGTGATTCTTAAGCTTAAGTCAATAGGTAAGTACATACATTGCGAATAAGTGGCTTTTGTACCTAAAGCAGGACTTGAAACCGGTTTCAAAAATACCGGTAAATAAAGGTTAATACCGGTTTTAAATAAAGGTTTCGTTCGGAGCGCGTCCGAAATAAAAGCGGTACCGAAAACCTTAAAAAACCGGTTTAATCCAGAGCGAACGTGCACGCGTCGGCATCGCTCGAAGTTTGTTTTGTTTGAACTAATCAATTTCAAGTCACAACTTGTTAATGCTCAGAAATTGCATTTTTTTTATTGACACGTTTGCTAGCGTCTAGTAAGACAAGTTATTCATTTTGTAGTTGTGTATTTATTTCAGCCGTCAGAAAGAGCGAAATCAAACCCTTTAAAACCGCTAAATTGATTAAAAACCTTTTCGATTTCGCTTTATAGGAAAACCGGTTTATTTAAGGTTAAGGTAGAGCCAAACCTAAATAAAACGCTCCTAATGTACTTATCACTGATTTAGGTTTGAAAATTAACCGGTAAACAAGTCCTGACCTAAAGACCCCCATATTCACAAACGAAAAAAAGCTTGGATGAGTTACTTAATGTTTTGTCTTATTTTTGAGTGTGTATGCTGTCACAGATGACGTTTACAGCGTCACCGGGTTCGCGGGCCAGCGAGATCCTAAGGGGATATCAAGCCGAGAATTGGCGAGAGCCTCTAGAGCAGTGGTTCTTAACCGGTGGTCCGAGGTACACTGGTGGGCCCTGGAAGCACCCGAAGTGGTCCGCGAAGCCATTCGAAACAATATTACAGGAGGCAGAATGCTTTGTAAATCAATTTACAAATCCTAGGGGGTAGTGGTGTCCGTGACCGGAATTTTTCTTAACCTCAAATTTAAATTGCAACGACAATTCTTCTGATTGAAGTTTCCTGATATTTCCAGCTGTACCACTTTTGAACCACGGACTGCTACCATAAAGTAATATTCTGTGGTAAATTTAACTTTAGTTTTAATAGACTTTATCTTTGATTATCTCAAAATCGGAGAGAGAACGAAAGTACGTTGGCAGCGAGTGACAAGTGACAAAGGCGCCACACGCGCATAAAAAAAGAACTAATTTGGTTGCGTTCCATTTTACACAAACAGGAAGGAATGGCGATGTTTTTGTCGTGAAAGCGCGAACCTGGGTTTTCTTGGTATCGAAGGAAGTAAATAATCAAAGGTAATACTGTGTTAACCGACCATCACAGAAATGTTGAAAGTCATATTATTCGCTTTATAATCATAAAGCGCCAAATCTGGCGTGGAGTAATGTATACTTCCTCGCTGTAGGGTATACATTGCCCTTTCAGGCCACGAGCCATGGTTGCGAAATGACATTCTACCGCTCGTACTAGCTCTTGGTTAAGTTGGTAAAGAGTTATTGTTAAAAGACTGCTCTCGCGAAGAGCATTGATGACCACATACACCGTGTTAGGGATGATGACTATTATTTTTTCTTCGTTTATCAGGTAGATTATCAAAAAGTATTGAACACGTATTTTTTCTATTTTCACATTAATATAAACAATGCGGAGATATATTGATTTGAAAAGTCGCATGACGTCACACTTATAAGTGAAAATTCACTCAAATGTGACGTCACGAGCCCCTACTCCCAAACTTTGACGCGCCATAACTTTGTCATTTTTTGGTTGATTGCCATAAGAAAAAAATACGTGTCTATTATTTTTTGATCATCTTACTGACGGCGACTAAATAGAATTTCGTTTACTGTACCCCGTCATCACCCTTATTATGTCTCATCGCATTACACGCTTGATCCCAGTAATTGTGAGATGGATTACCGTACGATGGCGATTTGCAGTGGCTCAAACGCCGAGCCACGACCAATCGCCATCGGTTAGGGTCAGCTTGAAAACCAACGCCTTGCTTTAAGCGAAAAGTTTGCGATTTTGCCATCCCTATTTAATGGTCCAAATACTTTATGCACTCCCCCAGCTTTTTCCAAAATTGATGTAAAACTTTTCGGGTCCAAGGGATACCCAGCGATGGAGGTATTTTAATTAAAGCCGTTTTTAACATAGGATCTCAAACTTTGTTAATTATCATGTCTCTATGCATTCCGACAGCTTCTGCTCTATAGCCACAAAGCATTCGTAAAAGATCGGTAGAAACTTTCAAATAATCGCCAGTACATAACAATTCATTACTTTTATGTGTAAGCGAAGTAAAATTATATTTTAGCCCTCCTCATAAGTAAACTGCGAAGAGAAATTTCGCTAATACCTCCTTGTGTTTTTAAAAACAAAAGGTTAATGTAGCATAAGATTTATTAATCTGCATTATACACTCGATTTTATTCAAATTACTAACAATATTTATTATTAACACTATTTTCTAAAATACTATATTATTTAAACTCACAAAATACATTAAAACTACTAAATAAACTAAATACTTATACCAAACTAAAAATAAAAATAAAACTATATTATGTAAAAAAAAATACCCCAAATCGCTGCGCTCGCAGGGTAGGGCAGTGTTGCCAACTCGGATTTTGAAAAAGGCGTAAGCCCGATGACAAAATTACGTAGAATTAGTAAAATTTGCATATGAAAAGTTCGTAGATCTACGTATTTTTTACTGAGAGAAAAACGTTAAAACGAGTATTTTGTTATACAATTTATTTAAATAAAGGAGATAGCACATAGAATTCTTGGAGAAGACGCTACATTGGCAGCATTTACCATGCTGTGGTAGACATTTGCCATCAGACACAGACGTTGCTAGGTGTCAATTTTGGCATAATTCTCTAAACTTAGCACTAAATTTAACATCAGTCTCTACTTTTCATTCTGTATAAAGAATGACAAGAATACACTGCTAACAAATTTGAAACAAGAATGACAAGTTAAACTGTTATCAAAGGGTAGTTGACACTTTTTGAAAATATGTTTTAAATGGTTAATAATTGTTATATTAGACCGAAAAAAATGTATTGTAGTAATTATCATGATTGTATTATGCGAGAATGTAGAATCACAACGTTAAAGACTCCAGAAAAGTTGTGGTTTAAATTCCCAGAAAAATAAACATATCTACACATGAACGCATGTTTAAAACTTGTTAAATCCTGTAACTTTATCGACTGAAAGTCATTTCTTTTTGCAAAGATCACTTCGGTGTAAGTACTGATTCAATAATATTTTGAGTTTAATTTTTTTTTGAGTTTATTAATGTACCTACTAAGTAAGAAAGCTTTGTCGTTTCTGCTTTTACAAATTCGGCGTCCAGCATTAATTTAGTCAACAAAACCAATAAACGGGAACTCTTCTACAAGATATAAGAGTCTTTAGATATATTTTAGTCCGACGAAAGAAACCATAGTAACACAACAATGACGTTCAGTTGTTTACAAATTTTGTGACGTCACAATCATGGCGGACAGCGTTTTCAGTGTTTAAAAAATACTTTTTATACACTGAAAACGCTGTCTATACAGACTAAAAATTTTTTTTTCAAATTAGATTACTACAGCCATCTTCTGATTTTATGAAGTGAAATCGATGTATTTAAGTTCCTCGTACCAAAAACTATAAGAAATAAACATTTGTATAGTTTATAAGTAACGGAAAAGCGATATAACGCGATCGAATCAAATGCAATGTTATGGTAAATATATTCAACCACAACGACGTATGTACTATAAGAGCTTCCAAATAAATGGGCAGGGGTTCAATCACCGGCGCATATACACACGTAATCGTTGGCGAATTTCCGGACTCCTACGGGGTCAGGCTGACATTGCGATTTGTGATGCTGGAAGAATTTGGGTCAACATTTTTTGTCTAAAGCTTAGCGTGTTGACGGCTCACCCACCTCAAAACAGAACGTTCAAACTAGCGTAAGGGTGGGAAATATTTTCCGTCCTTCACACTATCACGTATTCAAAGTTTAGAGAGAAAAGGTAATAACATACCAAAGGGTTCTGATTATCACTCTTTGCGTACGAAATCATATACTGTTTTTTTATTTATTTTTTTATTTATTGATTTACAGTCAGTCAACGTAGGCCCATAGATACATACCTTAAAGTCTAACATATATACAGATATAAAACATAGTTAAAAACTTATTGAACACGTATTGACGGCGACGTGTGACGCAGAATGGTGTCCGGTATCCGGCCTCGGAACCGCCCGAACACAACACCTTTCGGCCAAAGCTCTTCTTTCACAAAGTTCGCTAAGTGTTCGGTCGGTACTCTCACCACGAATGAATTAAAATTCACATTATGGCGAGATTCCAACCGTGCGACTCTCAGGGAGAACTTCGTCTTGATCCGCAGATACTCTACGATCTCCTCTTCCTTCGTAGAGTAATGCAGCCGGGACACGTACAGCGGCGTCGTTGGTACGGCGGGACGCAACAGATGGTTCGGTCCGGTCGGGGCAGCACCACACAGGTTGCGGCAAGCGGGTTTCCTCTTCTTCCTTTCAACCTTGATGAAGCCTTCTTCGTCACAATTTAGATTTTTAATGTTGAAAGGGTGGCAAATAACAATATTTGTCGACGCATCATTGTTGTACTATTCGCAAGTAGAATTCTTTGCCCATGCACGTATTCCCTTTCTACAATCTGGGGTCCTTTAAGAGAGGCGTAAAGAAGCATTTCTGCAGACCGGCAAGGTGAGTGTAGACGACGCGACGCGCATCTTTAAATCAAACCCATCATTTAATATGTAATATCTATAACTAAGCTAAATTTGTCATTTTACTTTCAATCATACATTTCGTCCATTTCGATATTTGTTAATTGCATTAATTATATGTTGCGTTTTATAGTTTAATAAATATGCCGTAGGGTACGAGCATGTGTGTGAATGCGCCTTCACCTGCCTTTGATTTTGTTGATCGAATAAACGGTTGCATATAAGTTACTAAGACAGTTGCTAAGCCATAGCCGACGCAAGCACACGCACGCATGCCGCACCCGAAAGCTCTTCGCACAGTATCTACTGCGTTATTATTTTCGAAGTCCTTGGTCACCGCGCCAACTTACATCGCGTACAGTGAGGATGGTTGGTGTGGCAGTTTATGAGTGCTGTACCAGCTATCTTCGCTTCTGGGATTTATTGCCATTTCAACATCAAGTATATATATATATATATATATATATATATATATATATATATATATATATATATATATATATATATATATTACTTTAAAGACGCTTGCAATACCAAAACTATAACTAACGGCTTGACCTACTCTTCTACCCTGTAAAGCTCTATAACCTAGTAAGATTTACAGCTCTCTGTGTACATCGACAGAAACAAAACTATCAAAGGTCCCTAGACGATTTCTGCCTTTGTGACAACACCAGTACCCAAAGCTTGGATCATCTCATCGAAAACTGCCCAAGTTTCGCCGCTTCCTTGTCGAATATAACATCTTCAACTGCAACCTACATAACCAATTTAACCTTCTGAGTAAATAATCATACATGAACGCGCATACTAAATACATCACCCATATAATGAACTACCTGAAATCATTTAATTAATAACGACAAATCAATACATTAACAAATCAAATTTCAAATCATCATTCAAATCATCAAATCAAAAATTGTTTTTATGCCTAAACAGTGGGACACGGCATTCCTAAACTTTTTTTCATTTTTAAATCTGTTTTTTATATTTTTTATTTTATAGTCATAATTGTTTTATCATTTACATTTGTAATGGAAAGTGACTTCATGGGTTATCTCATATTGAACTCATTTTGACGTGACAACGTCTTAAATTAGGTTGCGGCTGGGAGTCACTTATGAAAAAGTGTAACGCTCGGTAACGTTACGATGAGTTTAAGTTTACATGTACAATGTTTTAGTAAACAAAATATATTTCTATAGTTAAAATTTGTGCAATTCTTATTTTCATTCAATTCCTTGTTCCTATTGTGCAATTTAATTATATTCATATCAATAAATATTCTACCGAGAAAAAGACGTTGTCACGTAAAATCTTCGCCCGTAAAACCGACTTTACAGGCAACCATTTTTTCAAATTGACGACTCTGTATATAATACAGGGAGAAAAAAACAGCCCTTGCTGAGTTTCTTGCCGGTTCTTCTCAGTACAAGGTCTCCCGCCGTAGATTTGCGAACCGATGGCGTAGCTTTTCGACATTCACAAGTGCTTGTAACAGCCTAGACTGAATAAATGATATTGAATTTTGAATTTTTTTTGAATCCCATAGTATTTGCAGTATTATCGAGGTGTAAGCCGCTAGCTAGCATCGAGATACTGAAGAAAAGCAAACAATTGCTTCAGTAAAAAAAGGGTTAATAGTGTCATTTCACTGTTTCACTTTTGATATTTTAAATTTCTGTCAATACACACTACCGACAGAAGATGACAGATTATATCAATTTTAATTTGTTTTCAATATGCTCTACGCCATACCTATGAAAGAACCAGTCCAAAGACTGTAAGATAAGGATCTAAAAATTTTAGGTCCACAGCACAAGTTAGCGAGTATGTTTACGTTCATTGTACACACTAATACTACTCGATTATCCATATAATGCGATTCAAATAGGAATAGGAAAGCCAATGACCTCTATCTGTCAAATGTCGCTTGAAAAGTACGGTGTGCAAAAAAGTCTTGTAACCCTTTTTTAGCACTCCGCTAATTCAAGAATAAAAACCAAACTTTGGTCAACAAAATATAACAAATATTGACAATTAATATCGGTTAATATTTTTTTTTCACTTATTGAGATTTGGCCATGAATGGTTGATAACCTTAATCGTCAACCAAATGTCACTTTAAGTTGCGTTCAGAAACTCGATTTCAAACTTACACAAAGGATGCATGTTCGTATGTGACCTAGTAATAGTGCATGATTATTCATAACTACTCCGGCGGTAATGCAGATATGAGCGGAATAGAAGAGCTAGATTCTGATTAATGTTTTTTTTCACAGTCTTAATAAATACAATCGACGACCTCCGTGGTCGAGTGGTTTGTACGCCGGGTTTCATGGTGTCGCCGACTCGAGAGGTCCCGGGTTCGAATCCCAGTGGGGGCAGATGTTTATGTGATGAATACGAGCATTTGTACTCCAGTCATGGATGTTTAATATGTATTTCTATATAAATAAACTTATATATGTACTGTATAATGTATTCTATCCGTTACCCTAGCATCCCATAACACAAGCCTTACAGTGCTTACTTTGGGGCTAGGCTAATTGGTGTGTGATTGGTGTGAGTGTCGTAAATATTTATTATTTATTTATTTACATATTATTAAAAATCAGTGGCTTTTTTTTCTCAATCTTAGTAAATAAATATTATTAATAAAATCTGATGCTTTTTCTCACTTAATCTTAGTACATAAGTTTTATTAAAGAAAAACTTTCTTTTGCTCACTCTACCTATTTGGTTTGAATTGACAGCTATGACATCACAATATGGCGCCCAGTCGGTCCTATTCTTAGTTGAATCTCATTATACTTGTCCATCAGAAAAAAAGTAGTCTCACGGTCTTGGGATCTTGGACCATTCAATAAATCTAACCCTTATTAAGTTTTATTCGTTTCATTTGTTTATTGTTATGTTCCTAAACTACTCTACTCTATCAAGCCTAATCAGTTTCAACAATAGGGATGATGACTATTTTTTTTTTCTTCGTTTATCAGGTAGATTATCAAAAAGTATTGGACACGTTTTCCACGCGTTTCTTTTTTCACATAATATAAACATTGCAGAGATATATTGATTTGAAAAGTCGCATGACGTCACGTTTGAGTACACTTATAAGTGAAAATTCACTCAAAAGTGACGTCACGAGCCCCTACTCCCAAACTTTGACGCGCTATAACTTTGTAATTTTTTGGTTGATTGCCCAAAGAAAAAATACGTGTTCATTATTTTTTGATCATCTAACTGACGGACTAAATAGAATTTCGTTTACTGTACCCCGTCATCACCCCTATTATAGCGACCGATACGAACACAGGAACACAACCGTCAATTAGCCCGCTTGTCCGGTCCGGTGTCCGGCGTCCGGCACCGGACATCCAGACGGGGGATAAGCCTTAATTGCTCTACTAACTAATTGGGGAGCTCCGATTAAAATTGACTTTATAATTCGGACCTTCGAGTAAATGTACACTCGGGCTTAAGAGACCCGCTGTCAAGATAAGGGGTTCAATGATTGGTTTTAATATTCAAATTGGTCTGGGTTATGTTTACAAATAGCTAGGAAGAGCTCAATGGCGCGGGTGGTTAGCGCGTTCGACCTGCGATCGTGGAAGTTAAGCAACTTTCTCAGTGGTCGGTTATTGGATGGGTGACCGAAAACTTATTATCCCTAGCTGCTTCGTGCTTCGGAATGCACGTTAACCCGTTTGTCTCGACTGCGAACTCACCAATCCGCACTAATTCATTGAATATAATTGTTGTCGGACATTTTGACAGATATAGTTTTCTAGTTTTTACCCGGCTGCGCAATGCAAGAGCGCGAAGCGCGACGCGCAGACAGGGTTATGTGTTTAAAAGTCTATATATGTATGTTTGTTCCTTTGTGGCACACTAGAGACCAAACGCCTGGACCGATTTTGATGATTCATACATCAATCGATTCGTCTCAATCATGGGAGTGCTACTAAAGATATGATAATAATGAAAATTCAATATGGGCAAAATTAGGCGCCATATTGTGACGAAGTAAAAAAAAAAAGTTGACAAAATATGTCGAGTGGGGTATCACTGTCTAGATAATCAAAAATCATATTTAGGTTCCTAACACCATTTTTCATTTTATATGATTGTTTAGGATCTACAACGCTTTAAAGTTGTATATTAACCACTTACGCTTTTAATTTCAATCTTACGTTTGTATGGATCTTTGTTACTCTTTCACCTAAAAAATACTGAATGGATTTTAATGAAATTTAACAGTAATATAGCTCATATATGATAATTACATATATATAATAATTTATGTAGTTATTGAGTGAATTGGCCAATATATAGCAATAAGTGTCACATAAGACGGAAAAAAATGTCCCATCTGCGAGCCATTTTGGCCTGCACTGCAAAAACAATAAAAGTTACATGAATGTAATGTAGAGTGAAAATGTATCTCTTTAATAGTTCTAAAAAAAGTCCGTGACACCATATATCTATTTTTAATATGTAAATAATTACCGCTAAAATAGTGAATCAAAACTAAAATATTATTTGATATCTATTTCCAAAATGCACATTTTGTATTAACAAATATTTTTTTATCAAAACAAATACTTTAATCGCTTTTGATATTTAAAGGCGATAAACTTTGCTTTTTACACTATGTCATTTCGACAAATATTTAAAAAGTTACAACGATGACAAAGTGATAGCGCGGTGTACTATGTAAAAGAAAATAAAATGGGCTATTCGCAGTATCTGATCCTATACGAAGTACTAACATTAAAACTGTGATACAGTTCCTTCTTATTAAATGATGAAAAATATATTATCATAATAGGTATTTATGATTATTGAATTTTAATGAAAAACTCAGAATTTTACTGTTTTTCATTTTTTTTAACGATATTGCTTAAGGTTACAAAAATTGTTATATTGGTTTTGTAATAATTCTGCAAAATTCAAAGTAAATAATGTAGATTTTTATAGGTAAATCACCCCTTTCATCACCCTACGCCTATAAGTTGCGATGTTGTAGCTAAGAACCAAGTTCCCATCTACTTCTATATGGGAATTCATTATATTCGATTTAGCTATTAGGGCACGGAAGCGCAACAAACAAACTCACTTTCGCATCTATAATATTATATTATACTTACTAGTGATCCACTCGGACATTGTGCGGGCGAAATTTATTTATCGGGATAAAATATAGCCTATGTCACTCGGACAAAATGTATTTAAATAAAAAAAAATGTTATAAACTTATAATAAATAATGTAGCTACCTTATGATGAATTAATATTTGAAACCGGTGCAGTAGTTTGACAGATTATTTGTTACAAACATACAAATCTTGCCTCTTTATAATATTAGTATAGATAGTTAGGATAAGATAAGTATTTAATTGATGAAAAAGATTTAAAAATAAAGTAAGTATTATGTTTACTTGATTATATTTGTAAAAGTTACTTAGCATTTGTGCTTAACAGTGATACGTTATTCGATATTTTTATAACAAAAAAAAGTTTGGAAAATAATTTCCATGATTGCACTACTGGGAGTACTCTTCATTCGAGCTTTACACTACCAATAAAAAAGGGTTGAACACAAAGTCTTTGACCTGTTAAATGTGAACGCTTTAAAAGAAAACTACAAAGCGAACTATAAATTGATAATAAATGAGATTGCTATGGTGCTCTACCTAACGTTATGAAAATTTTATTATGCGCCTTTAGTTTAATCAAATATTATAAAGTTTGCGTTGGTGATTGCATAATTATTTAATTTAGTGATCTAAGGCAGTTGCCACCATTGTTAAAACAACAGACGGGAATTACTTCTTTCTTCAACCTGCGACATAAACGTCATTGATTGGTATTGTATATAGGGTGATTAACAACATTTGAAGTTAACTTCTGGCATCTACATATTGGGTTTCTGTGAATAATGTAGGTATATCAAATTATGAGACTAGGGACTGACACTGAATTTGTGTATATCACAATCTTAGACGTCCGGCATTGACATGACAATGCAGCCACTGCCAATTTTAAATAGTCGACGAATAAAAGTAAACGAATTTTATATTTACTGCTAAACTATTAAAAAAAACATAAAAAAATGACTTTTTGAGTAAGTGCTAGTTTACTATAAAATTTACATACATTAGAGATATTTATGTAACGACTTGATTTAACTTCACACATTTTTGCGAAAATTGAGGCTCATCTGTAGCCTTGACCCCACTGGTAAAGTCTTTATATGTCTTAATAAATCAATCTTTTAGACCGACGCAAGGTACTTAATAATTCCCGCGATATTAATTCCCTTACTGAAGTAACAAGACTACGGTATATACCGTCTTAAAATACTAACTAAAAAATGTGAAATAAAAAAGGTAAATTTAAAAAATCAAAAAACCCGACTGCTTAATTATTCTTCAAATAAAAACTGAAAAGAAAAAAACAAGTCCAGTAGTCTATAATTCTGTTAATAAGGAACAAAGCTACTTTAACAGTCGGGACCCACTGTTGAAAAATATTATGTATTCTTGAATATCTAATGGGTCCCGACTGTTAAAGTAGCTTTGTTCCTTATTAACAGAATTATAGACTACTGGACTTGTTTTTTTCTTTTCAGTTTTTATTGGAAGAATAATTAAGCAGTCGGGTTTTTTGATTTTTTAAATTTACCTTTTTTTTAAAGTGTTTTTAAAATATTGTCATATTTATTATTCGGTTTTACTTAGAAAATTGTTATTATGTTTTTGTTATATTTGTGTCATCTGTTTTAAATATTGTTTTGTGAATTATTCTAAAAAATTGTAATCCGAAATCCATTGCGTCCGAAATTATAACCTTCATCGATCTCCGCTTCAATTATCTAAATTCTAAACGAAAACTCTTTTAATATTCCTTCTCTGTCTGCTTGCAAATTTTTCCTCTCTTTTTACTCGTTCCAGTTTTGAATACTTTTGAAGTGATAACTTCTTACGAAAGGTTAAACAGCTTCGTTACGTAACGCGTTACGGCGCCAGTCTGTCTGGCTTCCCTTTCTCTTACGCACTCGACAGCGGTAGGCAGGCTTCTTTCTCTCACTCTAACCCACAGCGCCAATTAGATTAGTTTAAGTTATTACGTTATTACATCAAACTAGCGGCCCGCCCTTGCTTCGCTTCGGTGTAGAGCTGAAGTGAAGACTACAGTTTGTGTTCTCAGGCTTGTATTATACACAATGACATTCATCTATGATGCAGGTAGCATGCAAAGTCTCAGCCCGATCAGTTAAAAATTGTCAAAGTTTCATACAAAGTTTCATTCCCTATTTTATCGCCTTGGGGGTAGAATTGATCAAAATCCTTTCTTAGGGGGTGCCTACGTCATAACATCTACCTGCATGCCAAATTTCAGCCCGATCCGTCCAGTGGTTTGGGCTGTGCGTTGATAGATCACTATGTCAGTCAGTCACCTTTGAGTTATATAGATGGACCCACCACCTGATGATAAGAGACGTTGGAGTCCAGACGCGAAGATAGCTGGTGCAGCAGTTCTACCTGCCACACATCCTCACCTTGCTGGCCTGCATATTGCTTCTACTTCCACAGTGCTGGTTTCGGATTTTTTTAAAGTTACGTGTCAGAGTTATTGACAAATTTTATGATTATCCAAAAAATATAATTTATATATGAATAGAAAGGTAGTTGCAATCATCTAGTTTGAATGTCCAGAACTTCTGGTCCAGAACCCGCTTAAAAACATTTGCCACTGCTATAAAGGTAATTTTTTTAAGGCAAGAAATCTTAAAAACTTCCTAATACATTATTCCTGCACAGGGAAAAGCTTTGTCGCCGTGACCTCTATGATAACAAGGATTAAGGATTTATTCCGCTTAAGAAAAGGCATTATCTCGCGAAAGTGCTTTTTATGAGAAGCCTGAGGCTTGTTAGGAACCAAAGCTTGAGAGGAATGCTAATGTAAGGAAAGTAAAAATTCAAGAGCATTTGTGCACGTGGCACGTCTGATGATAAGGTTTCGGTACAAGAATATCAAGCACGTGTTACTTAATAATATATACATCATCATCATCGTATAAATGTCCCCACTGCTGGGGCACAGGTCTTTGCTATGGATGGAATAGGGAGATTGGGCAGTCATCCAGTACGCGCGCCCAGTGCGGAAATTCTGCGTGCTAACAACTGCAGATGCAACAGGGACCAACGGCTTTAACCTGCTTTCCGAAGCTCGTGACAATAAGTTTTTGGTCACCCATCCAATGACTGACATTTGCAAAAGGTATTTAACTTCTACTATCGCAGGCCGAACGCGCTAACCACCTGCGCCATCGGGTTTCTCTAAAGTTTTTAAGTTGTGTTTTGTCTGTTACTAAAGTCAAAGACTCAATTAGTAGTTTCGTTATGTTATTAAAACCTGTTCATGAATAAAAAGATGTATTTGATGATTTTAGTTTAATTGCTCATAAATAAAACTAGTTTTTACGGGTTAATGCACTTAAAACTTTATTTAATTATTGACGTTTCGTAGCCTTTACAGGCTACGTCGTAAGAATCAAACTTTTATTTAATTTGTCGAGCTACCTTCGAAAGACTTTTATTGAGCGTTCGGTTATTTCATTGATCGATTTTTAAAGTTTTATTGTCTATGTATGAATTTATTATTTAATTTACTTAATAAAGTATTTTATTTAAAATTCTTTTTTGTAATTTTGAGTTTATTTATTTGACCCTAACTACCGTAAACTACCACCGGTTCCAAAATTGGGAGACCTTTCTGAGAAGAACCGGCGAAACAAACTCAAGAGAGGCTTTCTATCTCCTTCTTTGCCTGCTTGTCTAGGACTTCGCCTGTGTCGATGATGTATTTCACACTATATTAGCTCATATATTTACTGTAAATAAGTTCCTTTGATTCTACACCTATGTTCCTTTGATTCTAATTTTTTTCCGGGATGAAATACTCCTTATCTTATCCCAAGCACCAAACTTTCTGAACCGAATAAAAATTATGGATTTCTCAAGTAAATTTGGATTGGTGCTTGGGATAAGATGAGGAGCTCGATGGCGCAATTGGTTAGCGCGTTCGGCTGCGGTCGTTGAAGTTAAGCAACTTTCGCAGTGGTCAGTCATTGGATGGGTGACCAAAAATTTACTATCTCGAGCTCCTCCGTGCTTCGGAAGGCACGTTAAGCCGTTGGTCCCAGCTGCATCTGCAGTCGTTAGCACCCACCAATCCGCACTGGGCCCGCGTGGTGGTGGTGGGGTATGCGTAACGCATTTTCCTGAAGTTAAAAAAAAGGCCTGTGTCCCAGCAGTGGGGACATTAATAGGCTGATGATGATGAAGTAAATTTTCCAAACGTGGTCTGAGAGCAATGAACACAGCAAAAATACATCACAGTTTCACAGAAACCAACTCGTAGCGATCGATGAGCCGCATATTCGAGTGATATTCCAGATCTCCATGTGGCAATTTCATAAATAGATTATTCCAATATCGAAGTTTATGCATCCAATTTGAATGAAACAGTTTTTTCTTCTACATTAATAATTCTTCCACGTTCTTGAACAGACAGCTTTCAGTTAAAACTGATTAAGTGAGAAAATTATGCAAGAGCGGCACTCGATAATTCACTGGCTTAAACTCCCCAATCCCGGTAATACTGATGAGTCGGTGTCCGGGGTTGATCGCAGTTTGTGTTGCAGTTATGCATTTGCTATTATTCTTATCCTTAGAAACGGATTAGCTGGATACTATGCCTGATTCTGACATGTTTCTTTAACAATGACCTTCTAATTGTTCTTGAAACGTAAAACTTAAGAGATCAGAACTTAGCGGATTTCTGTTTGAATTGAAGTGCCCGTCTGGGGAAGTTTGCCCCACCTTATAGGAGACCACACTCAAACTCAAACATTTATTCAGTCTAGGCTGTTAAAAGCTTTTGTGAAAGTCAAACGCTACGCCATCGGTTCGTGAATCTACGGCGGGAGACCTTGTACTGAGAAGAACCGGCAAGAAACTCAGCAAGGGCTGGTTTTTTCTCCCTGTTTTGTTTCATACAGTGTCGTCAATTGAAAGATGACATCAAAATTTTAAAACATGTGTTGATGTCAACTTAAATCACATTAATATTATTAAATAACAAAAGTTATGTATAGCTAGGTACTATTTTTTAATTACGAAGTGGCGATTAAACAATTTTCAACCAAATTAGCAAAGTAAAACGACTTAGTCTATTACATTAAGCCCAAGGTGAATTATCATTTATGAAATCTTTAACAGCATAGTAACCTTTCTTAAGGAGGCATGTTTTTATACACACTTTAAACTTATTAAAAGGTAAATTAATTATTTCTTTTGGTATTTTATTATAGTAACATATACCTTGACCCACAAATGAACCAAGAACCTTTTGGAGTCTAAATAACATTACCTGTGGTGCTGTTTCTGTCGATGGGTAAGGTGCCATGCCTCTACAGGGTAGGGGAATTTTTGTTTCGTATTGCAAACGTCTCTCCATATGAGAGACATTTGGAGAGGCCTATGTCCAGCAGTGGACTATGATGGGCTGTTGATGATGATGATGATTGCAAACGTCTATACGCTATGGTGGCCTATAACCATCAGGCGGAGGACAATATTCTTTTTCTGCCACCTTTTAAAACAAATCAATGACAAATAGAGTCCCTTTTCATTTAAAAAAATGACAATGGACTTTTTTTTTTCAATGAAAAAGGGAGTCCCTTTTTTTTTTTAAGAACATGACGTGGCTTTTCTACGAATCAGGGCTGATTCTGGTATGACTCGAACGTAAAATTACATTTTATTTGACAGAACCACTCATCGCGTATTTTTGCCACAAGGAAGTAAGGTTGGTTTGTGAAGGCTGAAACAGATGGCTATTAATACTGTGCACAATACAGATGGCAAGGTTGTCATTTACAGAATAGATCTTTACTGGCAAGGTGTCGGAAATAAATTTACTACTGACAGATGCGCCATAAATCATCATCATCATCAGCCTATTACTGACACCATGCTGGGGCACAGGCCTTCCATATGGATAAAATAAGGAGATTTGGCCACGACCCACTACATGACCCCAGTTGGTGGGTGCTAACGACTGCAGATGCAGCCGGGAACAACGCCTTAACGTGCCTTCTGAAGCACGGAGGAGCTCGGGAAAGTAGGTAAATTTTTGGTCACCCATCCAATCATCGACCACTGCGAAAGTTGCTTAACTCCAACGATTGCAGCCGAACGCCCTCACTTGCGCCACCGAGCTTCGCCATCAATACAATAGGTATTGTTGTGGTTTTCCGTAATTTTCGGTGTTGTTGCCCGAAATAAATAATTCGATTGATTGATTAATATGCTTATTGTGCTCCAAAGAAATGATAAAACAGATACTGCTGTCGAATTAACTAGCCAGCAAGCTGAGGATGGCTATTGCGGTATTTAAGAGAGCTAAGGCTCTGAGGAGCTCGATGGCGCGGGTGGTTAGCGCGTTCGGCTGTGATCGTTGAAGTTAAGCAACTTTCGCAGTGGTCGGTCATTGGATGGGTAACCAAAAATCTACTATCCCAAGTTCCTCCGTGCTTCGGAAGGCACGATAAGCCGTTGGTCCCGGCTGCTTCTGCAGTCGTTAGCACCCGCCAATCGGCACTGGGCCCGCGTGGTGGGTCATGGCCTTTATTATTATTTTTTTTTTCGAAGACGGGGAGAAAAAATGTATTATATCCACGACAATGACCAACGCCACGCTGGTTTGCTGTTAACAAACCCTCACGACGCCGGTAATTGCGTGGTGTATTCGACAAGCGGCGAGCCGCCCGAGAGCCGCTAGTCGGTGCGGGTATACTTTGACGTACACTCACGCAAGCGTGGCATACGTCAAACCACCCCGCCTTCGAACAGCAGCCCGGTCCGCACCCGCTTCAGCCGATCCTGGGCTTCTCCGTTCACAGCGTCGCCTGGCTAGTCACTTACCGCAGTCCGAGCGGCTAGCCAGCCGACCAGCTCCCGTACCTACCAGGTAAACCAACTCTCCGATCTACCCCTCGCCCTCCAGGCGTAACTGCGGGGTCCAGTTATGAGTCGCCGCTTGTTACGCCGGGGTGGGTCATGGCCTAATCTTCCTATTCCATCCATAGGGAAGGCCTGTGCCCCAGCAGTGGGGACATTAATAGGCTGATGATGATGATGATGATGAAGGCTCAGGGGATATTCCGCACGAAATATTCCGCTCGAGATGGAGTGCCGCCGCTTGAGAAAGCAACCTCCACATCCACAGAAGTGGTCTTCTGTCAAAATAACACCACCTTTCTGTGGGGTTTTTATGGTGTTTCTGCTAATAAGTAAGGGTTTCAGGGCTCCGCGGGGTAAGAGATTGGATTCAGGCCAGGGCAGTGAGGATGGCTGGAGCGGTACACCTTCTGCCACATCATCTATCTTCGCGACTGGACTCCACTTACACTTGCGACTTTTGTAAAAAATACGTTCAACAAGTGCTAACATCTTTTAACAAAGAAACAGGAAATTGGGAATTACTTTCGGGTCATAGGTCTTCTTACATCAGTTTCTGGAAGGCAGATCAGCGGAAAATCAACTGACGAGCCGTCAAATCAAATCATCATCAGCCTTTTAGTGTCCCCACACTGCGGAGGCACAGGTCTTCTCTATGGATGAAATAGAAAGATTTAGCCGTGATCCAGCACGCGAGCCCAGTGCGGATAGGTAGGGGCTAACGACAGCAAAAGCAGCTGGTATTTACGGCTTAACTTGCCTAAAGTGCTTAACGTGCACGGAGGAGCTCGAGATAAGTAATAAGGTTTTGGTCACCCATCCCATAACCGACTATTGAAAAAGTTGCGAAACTTTTACGATCACCTGCTCTTCTAAAGAA
Organism: Chilo suppressalis; assembly: GCA_902850365.2. NCBI lineage: Eukaryota > Metazoa > Arthropoda > Insecta > Lepidoptera > Crambidae > Chilo > Chilo suppressalis. Next base: position 19,779,325 of record OU963914.1, on the reverse strand, counting down.
AATATGTACGCCTTCGATTTCCTCTCTCGCTCTTTCCTCAAATCTAAAGCTGACGACCTAGACGACCTGCAGACCGCAAACAGCAATCGCAAACTGCGGCAACACTACGTCTTTTTAAGAACCTCTAGAACCTGGTTTCCGAATCTGGGGGTAATTACCCCTCCGAGGGTAAATCAGCCATACTTCGGGGGTAACAAAGAACCTAATTATTTGGTCAAATCTAAATAATAAGAAAATACTATATAATAATACTACTAGATAGAGCATGCGCTCCTTCTTGGTAGCGAGCCCGCGGGGTGCTGAGTGTGGGAAGCGGGGCGAGATTTTCTCCTGATGATGACATTATTAGAGATGAAGATGTAACGGCCAAATTGGAATTTCTTGGATTGATGATAACATTTTAAAGTCGGGGTATAATCTGTTTTCCTAATAGGTTACAGGGGTAGCAGTATTGGAAAGGTTAGGAAACACTGCTCTATAATCTGTTTCCGCTATGTTACGGGGCTAGTCTGTCAGACTTCCCTTTCCCACGCATACGGCAACGGTAGGCAGGCTCCTCCTCTCACACTTAGATAAGTGTAGTGTCGTGCACACGCTTTTTTTATCTGTGAAATTCATTTCGAACGCATCGATAGTGCGACGCAAAGCAGACTGTAGTAACTGAGGCATGCTTTTATAAATTTTGCATGTCGCCGTGCTTGGAAAAGCAACCACGACCGCAGATGACACTGCGGTCGATCGCAGTTACTAGCCGCAGTGTCGTAGTCTGCAGGTATTGTACCTTAATGAACATCTATACCAATATTATACTGTGAAGTATAAAAAGGAGTAATGACGGCCTGCTGTGCTCATGTCAAATCAAATGATCAAAGATTACTTATTACATAAGTATATGGTTAATCTTCGTTTCAGATTCTGTTTGATGCAACACTGCTGTTAAATAGACAGGCATGTTAATTGAATATTGATTAGACAAGCCCTTCACCGGGTGTTATTAAGCTAATAGTATTTAAAGGTAATTTGGTTTAACATTGGCACCACAATTGCCACAAAATTGACAATCGAATTGTTCAATGCATGCGTTCTAGATAATTCATGATAGCGTATAATAATATAGATAACGATGTTGGATCAGCTCAATAATTGCTTATCAAAGCTTTGTTGCTATCGAAGGGTATCGATATAGTGAACAGAGGACGCAAATACAATTTTCCACTTTTGTCACGTATTCGGAGGACCATTTACCATGAAAATTTCTAATAGTCAAAGCGTCCTTTCGGGAATTAATTAAACATTTTACAAAAAGTAGGCTCGCTTTGACCGTATATGATAAGAAATGACAAAGCTTTAAGATGAACGACATATGCTTAATAAAAAACTGATTCAATCTCGGTAGCAAAGCGGTCAGTGCATTAGCTGGAATGGCTAAAAACGTTTACGCTGCTATTTTAGCAGCGTCGAGTTGAAAATGTTCTAGTAAATTTTTCTTTAAAAATGAGGACAGAACGGTATAATTACATATAATTAAATTTAAGAAACGGCAAAAACTGAATGACGTACCTAGTGAGCTTTTGGTTTGGTTTTGAATTGAATTATTTTAACACTTTTTTAGGTGGTTTGGATTGAAAATGAGCAGTATTTTGGCCATTTGTCATCTAGCTTTGTTCGCCAGATCCTCAAATGCAATAAACAATTTGATTTACTTATCTGTCTAAAACTTTAAATGAAAATTGAGACAGTTGAAGAGTAAAATAAATAAGTTGACCTACTTAATTGCTTAAACATTACGACGTATCTTATGTTGAAATAGTAGAATCCTCTTCAGTTTGACAGTCTTCTTTGGTCCGAGGTTCCGAGTAAACAGGTGTTTATATTTTTCGTGAAATAACAAATTCTATATTAATTATTATCTGTTTATCACCTTACGTCAAAAGATTTCCAGGAAGGCGATTGCCCGAGTGGATTCTGGGAAGGCGAAAACGTCAGGTCCCTTAAATTGTCCCTGTTTGCATTTACGAGAAAAAAGAAATTATGTCAGGACTGACAAGATTGTAATGGCGGTAGAGTATAGAGGATTAGAAACTAGATGAAAGGTATCTGCTTGGGATGGGCTGATTTATAAGAACATAAAACTGTAGCCAAGTCACATTGTGAAAACTTACTAGTATCTTATTTTTATGTATCTGGAATCCAGCTATAGTGTGCAAAATTCGGAAAATAAAAAAGTATTGTTTCGAGATGAAATACTGTGAGGATTGTCTGTAAAGAAAAAGTGTGGGTAAATAGTTAAATTATTTAGGGCTGTCGAGTGTAATTAAAAAGCTTCAGCAGACGGTAAACAGATAATTTATTTCTGCCAATAAAATCTTATGCGCTATTACTTTACTCTGTGTGTCATAGCACTTGCAACAATACCGAATAATGGAGACTCGCAAAATCAAGGTAAATTGTAACAATCCCGTCACCTAGTCCATGTTAATGAAACCATGAAAGTTCAAAACAATATACTATTAGGGATTAATGTTATCTTATATATAAAATTCTCGTGTCACAATGTTAGTTACCATACTCCTCCGTAACGGCCTGACCGATTTTTATGAAATTTTATATGCATATTCCGTGAGTCTGAGAATCGGCTACTATCTATTTTTCATATCCTTAAGTGATAATGGTTGTCCACCTGTAACGTAGTGTTCTGAAACCTACAATGCGCCTTCGCGCCAAAATTCAAACTATTGGGTATTGTAACGTAGTGTTCTCTTAAGAGTTAGGAGAAATGTTAACCCAGAAAAAAAATACAACTCATTTTCTCTTCTACCACCTGCCCCTATTTTTTTTTATGTTTATTAATCCCCGTTTTGTTACAGGTCTTTATATTCTGTTTTGTTTTCCATTCTTTTGTTTTCTTTTTTTGTGCTTTTTTTTATCTCTTATCTCATAATTCTATTACTATACATATTCTTTCTTGTTATGAATATTTACATTTTCGTTTCTCTGAGTTTTTAATTCCTTACATCTATTTTACAATAATTTTTCTTGTTAATTTATTTCCTATGATTTTTTACATATTTGCTTCTTTTTATATTTCTTATTTTTACATTTTCATTATACATACTTATTTTACAATTGAGGCCCCTATTTTTATGGCGGTACGAAGTTCGCTGGGTCAGCTAGTATTTGTATAAATTCTTCTAGTGATTGACCCCAACCAAACAATGGCTGGGGACTATTGTGCTATGGAGTGTTAATTTGTCCTGTCTTTATTATTTTCCGATCTTTGCCATTGATTGATAAGTTTAGTATAAAATGAGACATTTCGACGAGATATAGATATGAGAATATTTATTTATACGTCTTCATCAGCAATTATCACAATATGTACTTCTTTTTATAGCATAAAGCTCTTTCCTAAAGTTCATGCATGTATATCTGTTTGTATGCATATTTCAAATATCCATTTTATATAATTCATTTAGGATTAGTGTTTACATTTGAGATTTGAGTTTTTGTTGCCTTCTAGATTCACTTATTTATGTTTGAAGTTATATTCTATATAAATATTCATTTGCTATTACATACAATACAACTTTTAATTCCATTGCTTGTATTTATACTGGCGAATTTCTACGGATAAAATATGAAAACATGCTACAAATCGTCCCTTCCTCCTTGTGATGCCATCAACTAATCGTTTTAACATCTTGATTACATAAATTACTTAGACCTATGTATTACAATTCGGATCAAAGTATAACAGTAATGAAACAACATGGCGGGCTTCCTTTTGCTTCAATTGAGTGAGCATTATAATGCCACCTTTATTTGAACAAAGCGGTGAATTATCATGCGCCTTATTTGTTTTGGTGTAGATCCAGAATAAATACGATCGGAAACGAATAGTCGTATTCGAATAAAGCTTTTATAAAGTACAAGCTATTTATAGTTAAAGTACAAGCTATTTATAGTTACACACAACTTGTTATTCTTTATATTCTCCTATCTTCTGTCAAATCATGACTGTGATCGTGTGATTGGCGTGAGAATAAATAGCTGTATCTATTCATAACATTCCATAATTTAAAACACCCAATTTCGTAACAGCTTATGACAAAACAGATTTTCACATTTCGATAAACAAAGTTCCCTTTTGTGTCCAAACCAATTTACTGCTATCAAGTTGTGGAAAGTTCTGGTAATACGAAATATAATATTTTATTGACCGTTTTATTCGGAAGGGCGAAACACGATCTTGTTTCATTTGGTATCATTAAAAATAAAGGAATAAATTTCACCTCGTTCTCTATTCTTTGGATTTCTTTACTTGATCAATTATCCATTTTGAAATTGTGATGCATTTGTGTGTGAGTGTGTTTGTATGCCAGTATGTTGGTAATCACATGCTATTCCTGCCTTTCTAACAAGAAGCGAGAATGAGCGGGAAATTGCTGGACTGAACGACGTCAAATAGTTTTACCCTAAACTAATGAAACCGCTCGGCGTACTTTTTGGCAGTGAAATCAGTTGTATTAAATTCGTCGTTGCGAGTGACTTGTTTTGTGTTGTAGAATCTGCTCCACTATATAGGTGGGTGGCATAGTGTTTTTAAATAAAATAAAAAGTACATTGATAAAGGATAATTAATGCGAATCAATTTGAAGAGAATATTAAGCAAAACCCACGTGTCGTCAGAAGACAGGTTTTGGCGCGTTTAAAAAAGGATTATATTTAATCGTCCAATGATAAAATTGTCAATTGGAAACGGACTCACCGTACCGCCTCCACATTTGACATCCTCTGCCATCGCCAGTCTTCTGTCACTACCATAACACGACAGATTTAGCAGATACCACACAAAAACACGGCAACCTCACGAGGGAGAGTGAAAGGACGACGCTCATCTCCTGTCGTCGCGTGCCAGACACGCATTCGAATTAGTAATGTTTATGTCTGTTTATTTTTCGACGCGACTATCCCTCGTGACAATCGGGGGTAGACTGAATGCGCGCGCTGATCCGTCACCATGGCAACGGAGTGGAGGTTTGCATATTTATTGAGAAGTATCGGGAAAACAGAATTAGTGTTGCGCCAGTGTATGAGTGCAATGTGAGTGTGTGTGTTTTATGAACTTGGGGCATTTTCCCGCTATTTTTGTCATGTGCCCTCTTTCCGGGCTTTGTGTAGCTTATTATTTAATATCTCTTGCGATGCCTTTAAAGCTAGAAGTTATAGACAGTCGTGGCTTATAAAGGAAATTAACGACCCATACTTATCTACTTTAGGCAAATATACCTTGTATCTTTATGATGTGTGAACGATTGGATGGTTTTAGTTGTTGCCTGTTTATTGAATAAGTTAATAAACATGTCGTGTATATTATTTGTAAATTGATTGGGGTACAACCGGGAGCCTTGGCCAGGTGGAAGCGTTGGACCATCTTTCACAATTGTATTTAAATTAAGGGGAAACAATACATTAATTCGTTCATTGGTCCTATTCGAAACGCCAATCACAAGAAAACAGTCTCGTACGTGCCTAATGAAGAACTGGCGTTTTGTTTGCGCTAAATTTAAATTCAATTTTGAAAGATGATTCAATTCTCCTACCTGCGCAAGTCTTCCGAATTCCTCTTTGTTTCTGGATAATAGTATGGTATAAATGTGAACAACATCTGGAATTTAATAAGTAAACCATGACCAGAAAATTAAAGAAAATGTTCATAGAATATGGTATACATAATATGATGACAATGTTGTTTCCTTTTGTTCACATATTCTACCATGATTAGAAGCTATAGAAATATCTTGCTATATTGAGGAGGACAAATTGTGACCACCATATTATTCACAAAGTAATCACTTGTCATCAGGTGGTCTGCCAGCTCGTTTACCTGCATTTAAACATAATCATCATCATCATCAGCCTATTAATGTCACCACTGCTGGGGCACAGGCCTCTCTATTAATGGAATAGGGAGATTGGGTCGTGACCCACCACGCGGGCCCAGTATAGATTAGTAGATGTTAACGCTTGCAGATACAGCCAAGACCAACGGCTTAACGAGCCTTCCGAGAGATAATGAGTTTCTGGGGACCGATCTGACCGACCGACCACTGTTAAAGTTGATTCCACGATCGCAGGCCGAACGTGCTACCCGTGGTAGTTGGCTGGGTCTGCTATCGGGCGCGTCCTCCCGGGTGGCGGATTGGAGGTACCGGCTTCCGCCGGCGTGGACCATACCCAGCTGTGGAGACCTGGCTGGCGTCCTGGCCACCCCGGGTAGCGGCAGTCGGGTCAAACTCGTAACCCTGCACAAAGTGCGGGACCGAGGGCCGCCCCTGCAAAGTAACTGTTTCCCTTGGAGGCGGGGGCTGCGAGGAAGACAACCTCCCTAAAAAATTACCGGTTACATTTCGGAGTGTGTGCTTCGGAGTTTCATAACTTAATTCCACCTTCACCTTTTTACCACAAAACCACCAGAGAGACGGCAAAACGCCACAGATATACCGTAGAGGTCCCGCAAACTCGTACTAAACGGTTTGCTTCCACCTATATAGTCAGAACAGCTAGGTTGTGGAACTCTTTGCCGGATTCTCTGTTTCCAGTCACCTATAATCTGGGGCTATTCAAGTCGCGAGTGAATCGGTTTCTTCTAGGCAAGCGCGTCCCACCTTAGGCTGCTACGTCGCTCTTCATCAGTCGCGTGGCCGTCAAGCATAAGCCTATTAATTGTAAAAAAAAAAAATTACCCGGTGAGGATCTCAGCTGGCATCCTAGGTATCCCGGGTAGCGGCAGTCGGGACTCCGTAGGTCGAGGCGGAAACGCTGTGGCGGCGACATCTATATGCCCCACAGATATACAACGGATATAACAAATCATTACTCACCATCCTCAAGAGATGGCGTTACCTGCACTGCGATCAATATTAGTATGGAAGCCTAGCCTACATCGCGCAAATCAAATTCGGCGGCTAACTCTTCATATATACGAAGCCCGACCAATATCAGTCGGGCCGCGGCCCCGAGCTAACATCACCCAGCTCGGAGGAAGATCTTCCCCTTTGGCCTTCCTACAACGCTATCGGTGAGGGCAGTTGCGGCGCAAACTCCGCGTCGCCTCCGGCCAAACCGTAACCCCGCACGTGGTGTAGGGCCGGGGGCCGCCGTCCTTCGTGGCGGGGACTGCAAGGAAGAAAACCTTTTCAAAAATTACCGTTTGATTAGGCCAGGTAGGGTTTGCCCGGGGGCGTGCTCGGAGATGTGGCGCACGCAGGTGCTTCGGCCCCGAGACCACCCCCATATGGGCGTAGGAGGGTACCGGGGGGTTTTAGTGGAGTAGGATCAGTGTGGCCTTCCGCACTGGTCCTGCTTGAGTAGGGTCGGCACTGTTTCCCGTGCCGGCGAGTCCCACACACGCCGTGTGCCTAGTCAGTGTCACGGTATGGTGCGTAACTGCATTTCCGCTCGTCACAAAAAAAAAGGCCAGGGAGGGTTCCCTCGCCCGGAAAAGGGAGCTTTTGATGAAAATGTCGGATAATGCTAGTTATTTGTCTTGCGATCCCGCTGACACCGGGCGCCCTGGGAAAGCTCCTACCCAGAGTGTTAAATTTGTTAGCAACGGCGTATGGTCTCGCTTGGCTACCTGCGCTATCGAGCTCCTCTCTTGATGTAAAAAGATCATATTATGATTATAATTTTTATTTTTTAAAGCATGTACTGCTTGATGTTTAAATCTAAAGAAAATATAACTAGAAAATATTCCACGTGGACCAGGCAGCAGACGGGACTCGAACCCACACCCTTCGCAATCCGGGTGAATGCACTGACCAATTATGCTACCGCGGCCCTCACGGACCGCGTCGAAATTCTTCTAGCCATTCTTAAGCTGCAAGGCAGCGCCATCTCTTCACATTATAGGTAACCCACAATGTCAAATGAATACTTTTACAAGTATTAAACATTTGAAAGAAGAAATAGCAATTACAGTTATAATTTTTATTTTTTAAAGCATGTAACTGCTTGATGTTTAATTCTAAAGAAAATATAACTAGAAAAAATTCCACGCGGACCAGGCAGCAGACGGGACTCGAACCCGCACCCTTCGCAATCCGGGCGAATGCACTGACCAATTATGCTACCGCGGCCCTCACGGACCGCGTCGAAATTCTAAATCATATTATGACATCATATCCTGGCTTTAATATACAGTACTAGGTGACCCAGTGAACTCCGTACCGCCATAAAAATAGGGGCAGATGGTAGAAGAGAAAATTTAGGGTTGTATGTATTTTTTAATACCACATTATAAAAAAATAAATATTGTACAAAAAAACTTTTAGGGGTGTGTAACGTAGTGTTCTATTAATTTCCTGGGATAACATTCCTCCTAATCCATATGAGAACACTACGTTACAATACCCAATAGTTTGAATTTAGGCGCGAAGGCGCATTGTAGGTTTCAGAACATTACGTTACAGGTGGACAACCATTATTACTTAAGGATATGAAAAATAGATAGTAGCCGATTCTCAGACCCACGGAATATGCATATAAAATTTCATAAAAATCGATCAGGCCGTTTCGGAGGAGTATGAGAAGTACATTGTGACACAGAATTTTATATATAAGATAACAAGCGCGTTACCATCACAAAGGAAGATTTGAACACAAAAAGAATATAAAAAAAAATGGGTGCGTGTACTTATGTAGGCGCGTGAGAAGTTATCCTTCTTTGGCATCGTTTAAAATTAGTTTTTAATTGCACGCAAATAATTAATTACAATAAATTAATAAAAAGTCTGGAAAAGGACACAGTCAATAAAGTTCAGTTTTGATTTGAAAAAATAAATAAATAATCAAAATATTCAATTAAAATCGCTACTGAATATAATTTATTAGAACATATGTGATTTGCACTTGTATGAAACTCAAACACGTATTCCGAATATACAAACTAGAAACATGTGGATAAATATTATAAATATGAATACCTATAACTGTTACTTTATTACAAAAAATAAAGATGTGGTTTTTGGTTCTACTACAATTGTCAAGAGATGGCGCTGTAGTCTCCTGAATCGCGCTTTGGTTCCGTTGTTCCAGATTAATAAATACTTTTGATAGGCCTTCACAATGCAGTCGTTAGCACCCACTAAATAGAAATTCTATTTCTATTTTGTTGGTAGATTTTCTTAATGTGCGGAAACACAAAAGTAACGCATGATGCTGTTAAATGCTGTGATGCGCGCGCATCTTAAAATTTCACTCTCATCATTTTTTCATAACGCGCCTAAAGAAGTATAACTTCAAAAATACTTACACCCTGATAGCAGTAAATATCAGATTGATGAAACGTTAGAGACATCCAAAATGGCGCTTGCCGTAACAATTTTTGAACTTTATTCAGCAGTACCCTTAGTACGAGTTTTACAATTACGAAAACTATGATAGTTTTCGTGAGCTCGCACTCGTACTAAGGGTACTGATTTTATTGTTTTCGTTTCAATGCAAATAAACAGTGTTAAAATTCTATCATTAAATTATTTGTGTCTTCTTAAATTTTAAGTATATTTGGTTACTTTTCACCAAAATGGACATAGAAACATAATTTACAATTACGAAAACTATGATAGTTTTCGTGAGCTCATACTCGTATTAGGGGTACTGTTCCATCAACTATAACAGTGATTACTTGATTAAAGTTTCAGTATATCATTGACATCAGATTTGACGGTTTGTTAGCAGATTTCGTTCGAACAGCCGTTCACAAAGTGGCTGTTAATCTACAGAACTAGCTGCGTGTAAACACTGTACTACTATATGTGGTAGAGTACTAGCAATTGGTAGAGTAGTATGCTGTTGGTCTATGACGACCTCCGTGGCCGAGTGGTTTGTACGCCGGATTTCATGGTGTCGCCGACTCGAGAGGTCCCGGGTTCGAATCCCGGTGGGTGGGTCCATCTGCCATGTTTGTGTGATGAATACGAGCATTTGTACTCCAGTAATGGATGTTTAATATGTATTTCTTTATAAATATACTTATATATGTACTGCGTATGTATTCTATCCGTTACCCTAGCATCCCATAACACAAGCCTTACAGTGCTTACTTTGGGGCTAGACTAATTGGTGTGAGTGTTGGGAATATTTATTTATATATTTCTAGTATAAAAAGCAATACAATCAAATATAGCATAATCATCATCATCATCAGCCTATCAATGACCTCACTGCTGGGGCACAGGCTTTCCCTATGAATGGAATAGGGAGATTGGGCCATGACCCACCACGTAGGCCTAGTGCGGATCGGCGGGTGCTAACGACTTCAGATGCAGCCGGGACCAACGGCTTAACGCACCCTATGAAGCACGGAGGAACTCGAGACAGAAAATTTTTGATAACCTATCCAATGACCGACCACTGCGAAAGTTGCTTAACTTCAACGATCGCAGCCGAACGCGCTAACCACCCGCGCCATCGACCTCCTCATATAGCCTAACGGCCGGTTCATATTATTCAAGTAGTATTCCAATCCAGCGATTGAATCTAGCGCTAGAATGCTCCTATAATAATGTGACCAGGCACCGGAATGATCCGATTCTGGGACTAATCCAGTTCAGTGAATGATTTACGGTCAACGTTTTATTCCAGCTCATCCATTCCAGCGCCATTGGAATAGTGAAGTTTGCTATTCCAGTACTGGATTGAAGTTTAAACTGTGCGATTCTTACCTGAATAATTGAATGAGTGAGTGAGTGAATGAATGAATGAGCGAGTGAATGAATGAATGAATGAATGAATGAATGAATATATTCTTTATTGCACTATTACATACAATACAGAGAACATAAAACACAGGAACAAAAACACAAAAGACGGCATTATTGCTAAGGTAGCAATCTCTACCAGGCAACCTTTGGCTAAATGAAACCATACCATAAGAATAGTAGAAACAGCGGGCTAGTGCATTGTAAAAATAAATAAATAAACATAAATACAATAATATATAATATAGTAAGTATATAAGGAAGCTATAAAATACAATAAATAGTAATGAACAGATAAAAAGATCAGGCAGAGTCCAGCTTGAGGAAATTTTTCTTAATTTTAATAGTAAAGGAGTCCCTCGTCTGTGCACGTTCAATATCCAAAGACAAAGCATTCCGCAGCTTAACAGCTCTTACACAGAGGCGGCGTAAGGCGTGGGCGACGTGGGCCACCGCCTACAGCCTCGCGGTACAAGGGGCCTCGCGCCTGAAAAATTTTTATGCATTGCTTATAAGCGAATTTCTTTTTTTTATTATTTTATAAAATCCGTCTTCAGGTCGCCACAGAACAGGGCCTCGCGAAATCTGTCTTGCCCACATCAAATTTAGGTCTTGCCCCGCCACTGATCTTACATAAAATGACTTGGCTGCGAAATCAGTGGAGTGGGGTGGGATATCTTAGGATACATTACGAGAAGACCGAAGATCACGGACAGGATTAAAAGAGTGAAAGGCGAAACGCTCCTTAAGATAGAGAGGAGTGTGTGAATGAAAGAGAATAGAGAGTGATAGTATGGGACAGTCGCTTCTACGAGATTCTACTACTAGATTTCTTCTACTTGTTGTTATTTAAATCACTTATTAGACCGCAGTTAGAATATGCCTCTCAAATATGGAATCCATTCTATCAAAAGTACAGTGATCAATATGAAACTGTTCAAAAAAAATACATACGGACTGTTAATTACAGATGTTACCGTGCTAGATTTTTATCTTTATATATATAATTCTTCTGTGAGTGTGTATGTCACTGAACTTCTCTTAAACGACTGGACCGATTTTGATGAAATTTTTTGTGTGTGTTCAAGGGGATCTGAGAATAGTTTAGATTCACAATTTTGTCCGCTGGACAATGTTTTTTTAATTAATTTTTAATTTATTAGTAGTTGTTGATTTTGGAATGTTTTACATTGGATCCGACAGACGGCGCTACCATACTAGACAGGACAACGTCTGTCGGGTCCGCTAGTATATATATATAACTAGGTAGGCAAATGACTCTACCCCCATTTCTCGCTCCGACCGCGGACCGTGCGCCCCGTCGCACCGCCGCCTCCTTGCTCCGTGCGCCCCGCCACACAGCTGCCTGCTCCGAGTCGACTCGACGCGCCTGCGCTCATACGTGAGATCCAAGATTGGACCAGTGGATACCTAGCGGTGTTAACGAAACTGGTCGGCGTAGCCCCGGTACGTCTCGAGCTCTCCTGAGCTCGGAAACCGGAAGACCCGATCCCATTTGCACTTGGGCCTTCCCAAGGGTGACGGTTGTTCCCATATTCACTAGGAATATCGGAACACATCTCTTTCAGCTTCAACCGACCCCCTGCCGCGGGCAGGGGAGTCCACCGCTGTCGTATAGGGTGTTAGGACCTGCGGCTTCACGCCACAGTCAGGGCACTCACATACACACATACTCACATACACACCAACTCGACACACTCCACTAAACTAACATGGACATCACACAACAGGTATTGTCCCTCTTCTCCGCCCTCGGCCTCACCCTGGATGAGGCCGCCATCAGGGAGCTCGTCGCGAGAGCGCGCCCCATGCGCGACTCTCCCGCCAGCCCCTCCCTCGAACCCCCCCGCCCCGACACCCCCTGCCTCCCCGGGCCCTCGAGCGCGGGCAAGCGCCCCGCCTCGAGCCCGGTCTCGACGTGTGACTCCGACTCGACCATTGTGTCGGCGTCCGACGACTCTGTGTTCACCACTGTGGTGAGCAAGAAGAAGCGGCGCTCCAAGCGCCGCGCAGACACCGCGTCTCCAACGGCGCCTTCTCTCTCTGTCCCTCTCAGCCCTCTCACCCCTCTCGCGGTCGCCCAACCGACCACACAAACCCACACAACAACACACAACACTACAAAACCACACACTAGGTGCACCGCCGCACCTATCAAGGCAAAGCCGCCGCCGCCCGTCTTCCTGCGCGATAAGGCGCAATGGGCGAAGGTCGCGGACCTTTGCAAAGCACACAACATTCATTACACACAGGCGTCGAACACTGGTCACGCCATCAAAATCACTACACCCACCATTGACACGTTCAGGAGCCTCACAAGGCTTCTGACCACAAACAAACTCCCCTATCACACTTACGCTCTCCCCGAAGAGCGCAAAGTCCGCGCGGTACTCAGAGGAGTCCCCTTCGAGCTCTCCAACGAGCTCATTCTGAGCGACCTAACCGCTCAAGGCTTCCCAGCCGAGGCAGTGCACAAATTGCACAGCCGGACTGGGAAACAATACCCGTTGGCCCTTGTCATTTTGACCTCGGTCCCGGCAGCTAGGGATATTTTCAAAGGTCCCATAACAGTCTGTGGCCTCGACAATATCAAAGTCGAGGCCCCACACCGGCGAGGCACCCCTGGGCAATGCCACAGGTGCCAATTATATGGCCACGCAGCAGCCAACTGCTCCGCGGCCCCGAGGTGCGTTAAGTGCCTCGTACCCCACCTCACCAAGGAGTGCTCCCGCACTCGTGACACACCCGGGGCACCCGCATGCGTGCTCTGTGGCCAAGAAGGCCACCCGGCCAATTACAGGGGCTGCCCGCGGGCCCCACGCCCCAGGCCCAACACTCACACTCACACACACACTAAGCCAACCACGGCGACAAAAACACACCCACCACCACCGAACAACACCACCACAAACTTCCCGGGGCTACCCAAGGCGGCCGCCCCTCGCAGCCCGGCGCCCCCGACAGCCTGGGGACCAGCCAGGGTCCGCCCAAAACCACACCCACCACAACACACCACACCAACAACACAAGCTAAGCCAGCCCAAGACGTCTCTCTGGCCGAGGACATGGCGCTTATTCGCTCCTCGCTCAAGAGGGTGAATATCGCCGAGATCCACACTCTCGCCGCGAAGCTCCGTCTAGCAAAGACACCCCTTGAAAAGGCTATAGCTATAGCCGAACACCCCGAACTCGTTGCCGCGTTCGATTAATTTTTTAATCATTATAACACTGGGAAATAACCAGACTCCGAACACAAACAAAAACACTATACACAGAACACGCGGTGATAACTCAAACAAACACCACTGTTGTTTAAATTATGACCGCACAAAACACTAACATAACAATCACTCAACTAAACCCCGGGCGTACCAAGCCGAAAGGCGCTTCGCTTGTGTCATTTAATACGCGCAGCTTAAAATCCAACCTCAACGAAATTAAATTATTTTTGCAAGATAGGGAACCCGACCTTCTGCTCCTTCAGGAGACTTGGCTCAAACCAACTCAAATGAAGGGGCTGTCGATCCCTAAGTATAAATTAATCCGGAACGACGGTGCCAACGCGCGCGGCGGCACTGCAATTTACTATAGACGCAACCTACACTGCACACCTATACCCACTCCCGCGCTCACAAACATGGAAGCCACCATCTGTAGGCTGGCGATGACGGGACACCAGTCCTTAATCATCGCCTCAGTCTACATTAGATCAGGTACACACCCTCACCGCGCAGACTTCGAAACACTCACTTCACTAGGTACATCAGTCATAATGTTCGGTGACTTTAACTCCAAACACACCGACTGGACATGCGAGACCACCACCACCTCTGGCCGCAGATTACTACACATCACCGAGGAGCTTGGCTATGATGTCATCTGTCCCTACGCGCCCACCCACTACCCAGACAATGTACAAAACCGACCCGACGTCCTGGACTTCGCGATCCTTAAAAACGTGTCGCTTCGCCTCAGCTCGATCGAAACGCTCGACGACCTGGGGTCAGATCACAGACCGGTGTCTCTAGTTCTAGGTCCCCAAGACCCACTAGACGCCCCCGCGCCCCCTAAGAGGCTATTCACCAACTGGGACGGATACCGCTCCGCTCTCGAGACCGCTTTAGACTCCCCCGAGTCCCCGTTCCCTAACTCACCGGACAGTCTCGACAGCACCGACAAGATCGACGAAACAATAGACTCTTTAACTTCACTGGTGACCGAGAAGGCGAAGGAAAACTCGCGGGAGGTTGAGCTGCCAAAGCCCAAGCTCCCGCTGGCCATCCGGAACCTTATCCAAGCCAAATTATACCCCACCCCCGAGTATAGGGCTACAGCTAATCGCCTTCAGCGACAAGTTAGGTCCCAGTTAGCCGCTCTGAGACACTCCCGTTGGGAGGAACTCATGGCGGACATTACCCCATCCCATCTTGCGTACTATAGAATCGCGAAAGCGCTCCGTAGCGACGTTACCACCCACACCCCCCCGCTCACTCGCCCCGACGGCACCGTCGCCTTCGAAGACGACGAAAAATCTGAGTGTTTTGCAGACAGCATAGCGGCGCAATGCACGCCTAGTACGCAGGAAACTAACCCGCAACATATCCGCGGAGTGGAGGAGGAGGTCCGCCGGCGGGCCGCCCTTCCACTCATTGACAACCCCCTAGACCCCGTCACGACAGACGATCTCAGACAGACCATTAGAAACTTTAAGCAACGCAAGGCCCCGGGCGCCGACGGCATCTCTAACAAGGCGCTCAAGCACTTTCCCATCCAAATGCTAACCTTGCTTGCAATTCTCTTTAACGCATGTTTTGATCTGTGCTACTTCCCAGCCGCCTGGAAAGAAGCAATAGTGATAGGCATCCCCAAACCCGGGAAACCCGCGCACCTCCCCAGTAGCCATCGCCCTATTAGCCTCCTCAAGGCAATGGCGAAACTTTTCGAAAAAACCATACTGACCAGACTAAGAGAGCACCTCCTATCACCATCCGATCCATCGCATAGTGGAGCACGCCCTAAGCGGCTTCCAACTTAACAAATATAAAACTATTGCAGTCTTCTTCGACGTCGCCAAAGCCTTCGACAAGGTTTGGCACGACGGATTAATCTTTAAATTATATCAATTAAAATTACCTGACCGCCTAGTTAGGTTAGTAGCCTCTTTTCTATCAAACCGCACCTTCCGCTATAGATACGAAGGTTCACTATCTACGCCCCGCCTACTACGAGCCGGTGTACCGCAGGGGTCCGCTCTCTCCCCCCTGCTATACACAGCGTACACCAATGACATCCCTCAGACCAAGGGTGTCGAGCTCGCTCTCTTCGCGGACGACACGGCCCTCTACTCTAGGGGAGCCAGTACAAATCAAATCATAGCCAAGCTCCAACCGGCAATCACAACACTTGGGAATTGGTTCCGCGATTGGAGAATCGACGTAAATCCGGACAAAAGTTCGGCCATTTGCTTCGATCCCAAGCGCCGCACCAAAACCATACAACACGGTGCGCGGTCTCTGCGAATGCAAGGCATAGCAATACCGTGGCACCGCACAGTCAAATACCTAGGGATCACACTAGACAAAAAACTCACCTTCCGTGCACACATCACACGCGTAGTCGCGAACGCGCGCTTTTATATGAGCCGCCTCCACCCGATGCTCGGTAAATACAGCAAAATGTCACTTCGTAACAAGCGAACGCTTTACAAAGTTTGCATACGCCCGGTCCTCACTTACGCGTCACCAGTGTTCGCACACGCGGACGAAGCGATTTTGAACAAACTTCAAGTGCTTCAAAATCGCTTCTGCCGCATAGCCACAGGGGCCCCGTGGTACGTCCGCAACGCGGACCTCCACAGGGACCTACAACTCGACACAATTCAAACACACCTCACAGAGTGCTCGGAACGGTTCTTCAAAGCTGCAGAAGAGCACTCTAACACACTCATTAGATCGGCGTCGGGATACGCTCCACACACTCCATCTCGATTCAGGCCCCGCAGGCCCAAACACGCACTCACAGCCACACACAATAAACTCACGCGCGATCTCGCGGCCCTCTTGGCCGCTGAGGATCCAACACCCGCGATGAGTCCCCCCCCGCCCCCCCGACACAGAGAGGTTCGATTCCTCTCAGTCCCCTCCCGTTTCAAGTGCACATCTGAGTGCACTTGTCCTCTAAGCGCATTTTGCGTTATTTTAAACTATGCACTAGTTTAAACTAACGCAGCGCCGCATCATCCCCCTCTCGGGGGGTGATCGCTTCAGATGAAGCTTGTAAGGCCCTTCTGGCCATAAGCATGAATAAAGGGTGTTTTTTAGTCAGTAAGAGTCTGACATAACCTTACAGCCGGCTGTAGGGTATCCATGAGGATTTCTCACCCTCTCCCCCGCCTGGGAGGAAACAAAAAAAAAAAAAAAAATGACTCTACCCCGCCTGATGTTAAGTGGTGATAAAGTCCAAACGCGAAGATAGCTGGTACAGCAGTTATAAAGTGCTACGCCAACCATCCTCACTTTGCCGGCCCGCAAAAATGCTTCTTCACGCCTCTCTTAAAGGACCCCAGATTATAGGAAGGAGGGAACACGTGCGCGGGTAAAGAATTCCACTTATGAATAGTACGACAAAGAAATGAGTCGTCAAATTTCTTTGTTCGTGTAGGAATAGTGGCCACAGTAAGTCGGTGGCAACGTAGGCCAGCGCGCGTGGTCCTCTGAAGAAAAGGTGATGGAGGGATAAGGGAGAATAACTCCTCATATAGGTCTTCGTATAGTGAACTGCTGAGTAAGTTCTCCTTACCTTGCATAAGTTTAAGGCGTTCTTTACTTAATTGTCTTTTTCTATTCAAAACCTGTCGTAATTTTTTGACTGCAATGACCTCATTAAACAGATTTATATTCGAATTCCCAGTAGTGGATTAAATCAATGGAATATTGTCAATATCATCTCAATACACATCATTCCATTTTTGACAATTGTTTAAAATCACATGGCTTAAATGTTTGGCTTTTATAGAGGTTTGGTGCAAGTAGGCCTTTGATGTAATAATTAGTAAAAATTGGATATTTGATAGGCCATTTACAATAAATAAAAATGATCTCGTAACCTCGTAAAATGCTACATTCCTATGGTTCAAAGGAATTGCGCAGTATAAAATTGTAAGTAAGTAAATCACCAATTATTTTATTTACGACACGGGGAACCGGATTGGTTCAATTAATTAGATTTATTTTCTTTTAATACAGTTTTGGTAACGTGGTTCTTCCGGATAATCTATATATATAAAACTTAAAGGTGACTGACTGACATAGTAATCTATCAACGCACAGCCCAAACCACTGGACGGATCGGGCTGAAATTTGGCATGCAAGTAGATGTTATGACGTAGACATCCGCTAAGAAAGGATTTTGATCAATTCTACCCCCAAGGGGATAAAATAGGGAATGAAAGTTTGTATGAAACTTTGTCAATTTTAAACCGATCGGGCTGAGACTTTGCATGCAGGTATAAGAAGAACCATAGATGAATGTCATTGTGTATAATACAAGCCTGAGAACAAAAACTGTAGTCTACACTTCAGCTCTACACCGAAGCGAAGCGAGGGCGGGCCGCTAGTTAAATATAAGCACGAGGTTTTTACCCGCAATGTATACAGAAACAGAAGTTTTAAGGCTTTTTATCGGATTTCACTAAGAAGAAGAATAAATAGGCGAAGTGGCTATTGAGTTAGATATCCCATCATGGATGTTAAGCTACTTTTGTATTGGCTTGCCCTGAGATGGGTGACCAAAATATGTCATCTTGGGCTCTTTAAACAGCTCATTAGACCCATCTGGCACCCGGCCAACACATAACTCGTGTGGTATAATTATTTTTTTATTATAGATGGTCCGACAAATGACTCCACCTCACCTGATGTTAAGTGAAGGCGAAGATAGCTGTATCAGTTATCTTCGCGTCTGGACTTGTATGGATTTTTCCATACAAACGTTCTCGACTGATTTTTATCACTAAAGAAATGATTTTCATACAAAAAATACAATTTCACTCATTCTATGCAAAAAAACTAGAAGCCATCGGAAAAGGCCATAAATAAACTAACTTTTATCACCACTTAAGACGTCTAGTGTGGAGATTTAATAAGCATTTACAAAAAAAATAAAATGTGAAGGCATAGTATAACTACTTATTATTCTTTTTGTAAAATTTCACTTACATAGATGTAATTTTCGAGGAGGAAATCGTCGAGAGCCAAACCCCGAATATCGCAATTTTCATACGCAATTTTCAGCAATAACTACTGTTGTCCATCGCAACGGTATTTGTCCATGCGTGACAAAAAATTTTCAAATACCTATTTCTCAAATGTCTCTCAGCTCGCGATCCTTCTTCAAACACGAATGTGGGTTCTCGGCTTCACCTTCGCTTCGCCTTCGCTTCGCCATTATCTAATCGAATAGTTTGCGAGTGCGAAATGTCATTGTGAAATGTGCAATGATTTTTAAGTTCTTCTTACGTCTATTGTAGCGCTACTGTTTAAGTTTACAAAATTTGACATCGACATTATGGATTCGCAAACTATTCGAATTCGATATTGGTTAACCATAGCGAATTGTTATTCACATTAAACGGGTGTGGACGTTAATTCTGCAACAGAGTTTTGTAAAACTATAGACGGTTTTACGTTTCATGATTGTATGTACAATGAACTTGTTCCAAATAAAGTTATTATAAGAAAAAAATTTTTTTTTGAAGTCATGGGGCGGTCTAAAAACTTTATTCATTAAAATTGTAGACTTATCAAGTATGTTTTGTCGTAAGGTTTTATTAATTTTATAAGAAATCGTGCTATTAAATAAAGGCCGAACGAAAGATTTGAATGTTGGATGAAAAACCCAAATTAAAGTCTTAATTTAATTCGAACGAACGGCGTCTATTCGACCAAATCGATTAAAATCAATTCTCGGTAATTGAATCGTAACGAAACAAATAAATTAAAAGTTATCTACCTATTCAGTTGATTGTTTCTGTATTCACAGTTAAAGTTTTAGCACTTAGTGTCGCCGCACACGGGCCACCGACCACAACCACAAAACGCCGCCACCGGCGAATTTCTTGTAGTTTTCATACATTTTATATGGACTCGCCCCACACGGTACGCCGGTGGCCGCCACACGCTACAAATCGTCGTTGCTCGCTTCTTGTGGCCCGCACCGGCCACTTAATGCGCCGATACAAACGCCGCCACACGTCACTCGCGCGTTTCCCTAACCCCTCTCTCCCTTACCTTAGTCGGCCGCTGCGCGCGCTTCAGCCACTTTAGTAGCCGCTTCTAGCTTCTCGTGGCGGCGTTTGTGGCTGTGGCGTGTGGCCCGTGTGCGGCGACACTTATAATAATGTGAAATGTCACTCCGCTATGTTACTGAATAATATATATGTGAAAGTATTTGTTACCCGTAAAGAAAATTGGGCAAAAAACACCGTAATGACAGATTCGTAACATTGCCAAACAGCCCCGAGAACGGGAAAAAAAAATTACGTAAGAAACACACGGAAGCAGAACCGAAATCTGGCAGAATCTCCTGAGCACTAAACGACTGTGACCAGAAAAAGTGACGTCAAACAGATTCCAAAGAAAAATAGAACATACAATATCACATCGGTCTAGTACCCATTGGACCCTGAAGATTCGACCCAAAAGCAAAAAGTGCCCATTGGACCTCTTTTTGGTGTCCATTGGACCTTGTTAAAAAGTTTTATAAGATCCAATGGGCACCAAAAAAGAGGTCCAATGGGCGGACCTCTATTTTGGTGCCCATTGGACTTTCTTAAAAAGTTTTATATTCAATGTGCCCATTGGACCTCTTTTTTGGTGCCCATTGGACCTTTAAGATATATACACTTACACGCAACGCATCACAAAGACAAGAGACAGGGTCAAGCTCGATTGAGATACATCCATTATCAAAAAACTAGTAAAGGAAGCCCATCTTCATCTCACAATACCTTTGACGACCTCCGTGGCCGAGTGGTTTGTATGCCGGGTTTCATGGTGTCGCCCATGGAATCCCGGTGAGGGCAGATGTTTGTGTAATGGATACGAGCATTTGTACTCCAGTCATGGATGTTTAATATTTAATTCTATATAAATATGTTTATACTAGAGGTCGCCTGCGACTTCGTCTGCGTTAACTTAGTTTCTTGAACATCCCTCTGGAACCTAACATTTTCGGTATAAAAGTAGCCTATATATTAATCTAGGGTGTCAGCTAACTCCACACCAAATTTTATTAAAATCGCTCCAACTGTTTAGACGTGAAGAAGTAACAAACATACACACTCACATACTCACAAACTTTCGCCTTTATAATATTAGTGTGATATGTACAGTATATATATTCTATCCGTTACCCTAGTATCCCATAACACAAGACTTATAGTGCTTACTTTGGGGCTAGTAATAATGACTATAACCCTTCATCTCCACTACAAATTCTCTACTATCTGAAGAAAGATTACATGATTTTAAAAGAGCAGTTTAAAAAATAACACACGATATTATTGATCTTTCTGAAATACAAAGAACAGGTTAAACTATCAAAGAAGAATATGAATATATTTTCTGTTATGTCGGGATAGCGAAAGGTCAGTGTGGGATCAGATTTCTAATAAAAAAAGGAAAATAAAAGCTAAATATTGTGAGCTTCATTGGTTGGTGTATCTGAACGCCTTACCGAATTACCGAAATTGAGATTTAGAATACACATTATTCTAAATCTCAATTTCGGTAATACAAAACTTAGTTTAATAACTGTCAACGCAAACAATCAAGAAATTAATAACTTCTACAACTAATTACATGACGAACACTCTCAATATAACAATCAAGAAATAATTTTAGGCAAGTTTTATTTCATCATCATCATCAGCCTGGGGCACAAGCCTTCCCTATGTATGGAATAGGGAGATTGGGCCAATGCGGATTGACGGGTGCTAACGACTGCAGATGCAGCCGAGACCAATGGCTAAACATGCCTTCCGAGGCACGGAGAAACTAGAGAGAGAAGATTTTTGGTCACCCATCCAATGACCGACCACTGTGAAAGTTGCTTAACTTCAACGATCGCAGCCGAACACGCTAACCACCTGCATCATTGAGCTCCTCCTATATATTATTTTATTATCGTTATATTATTTTGTGATACTGCTACAGAAACAGAGATAAAAGAGTTGAAAGATTGATCCAATTTGGTTGGGAAAATAAAGGTTTGTTTCTCAGGTTTTCACGCACATCACACATTAAATAAAACTAGTTTTAACGGGTTAATGCACGAACTTTATTTATTTATTGACGTTTCGCAGCCTTTTTAGGTCTGCATCGTCAGAATAATTATTCTGACGAAAGCCCAGTGCGTGTCGTGGCACGCGCAGTGCAGGATTCCGTAGAATAATTATTCTGACGATGCAGACCAGGCTGCGAAACGTCAATAAATAAATAAAGTTCATGCATTAACCCGTTAAATCTAGTTTTATAAAGTAAAGGTTATTCACGCTTTACTTTTTACAGAGTAATGCGATTTTGATATTTCTTTTGTCACGCCCGGGGACTTTTTGTTAGAAAAATTCCCAATCGTCACTGGACGGGACAAAGCTTAGGGGTGTCGAGTGAGAATACCCGCTGTACCCTCCTATCTTTGATTGATCTTTGAAAATGGGCGCCTACTAGAAATGAAATGAAATTTATTTGCATTAATTGTGGTTACAATGATGTTTTTAAACAATTAGGTCAGATCGCAAGCATGCAAAAATTAGAGCGACCGAATAAATATTATTCAATGTTAAAAAAAAAAATGGTTGCCTGTAAAGTCGGTTTTACGGGCGAAGATTTTACGTGACAACGTCTTTTTCTCGGTAGAATATTTATTGATATGAATATAATTAAATTGCACAATAGGAACAAGGAATTGAATGAAAATAAGAATTGCACAAATTTTAACTATAGAAATATATTTTGTTTACTAAAACATTGTACATGTAAACTTAAACTTAACACGAGAGACTCATCGTAACGTTACCGAGCGTTACACTTTTTCATAAGTGACTCCCAGCCGCAACCTAATTTAAGACGTTGTCACGTCAAAAAATCCTGTGAATTCTCTTAAATCTAAAGTCGACGAATTTGCAGTCGGAAGGTACAAAGCAAAATGTTTATAAGTTTAACTCTTATTTCATATTTTCTCTCTCTCATATTTCTAGTGCTGAATTTAGTTTTGTTCGTTTGTTTCTGGAGTTCGTTAGTGCATTTGTTGATTGGGAGTCGGGTGCCGGGCGCACGTACCGTTGCGTTACCTAAAATTAAATTGACTTTGTGTTTCATTGCTCTTGTAGTTGTTTTCTCGCCGACGATCGACGTCGAGTACTTTTATCGTGGTCCAGTTTTGTTTTGTTGGGTAATAAGCTAGTTAGCTGCTGTCTGCGAAGGCATTTCTTATATTAAATGTTACGCGAAAGAAATTCTTTAACCCTTTGAACACCGGGAAGCATGCATGAAAGGGCTCCTCCCTCTCTTTAACGTGGGCCATTTTTGTTTTGTTGGGTAATAAGCTAGTTAGCTGCTGTCTGCGAAGGCGTTTCTTATATTAAATGTTACGCGAAAGAAATTCTTTAACCCTTTGCACACCGGGAAGCATGCATGAAAGGGCTCCTCCCTCTCTTTAACGTGGGCCATTTTTGTTTTGTCGGGTAATAAGCTAGTTAGCTGCTGTCTGCGAAGGCGTTTCTTATATTGAATGTTACGCGAAAGAAATTCTTTAACCCTTGACACACCGGGAAGCATGCATGAAAGGGCTCCTCCCTCTCATTTCAACCAGCACACAAGCTTCGAATTTTTTTTTCGAATACCTCACGCTCATTTTCTTTTAATATTGTTATTACCAACGCAAAAGAAAAATAAAGAGCGCGAGGCATTTGAATACCTCAGGCGGCTAGAAATAACAAAATAAAATCGTAAGCGTTAGCGTTTTCCAAAGCATTTCCGTTAGGCGATTGGCCCCCTGATGGTTTTACCGACTTTAACCATAGCATTTACGCGATGCCTATACCCTGACCTTATTTCTTACTCGGCCACGGAGGTCGTCAAAAATAAGTAGCGAGCTAAGTTAGCATAAGTTTTTTTTCTAAACAATTGCATAACTTTATAGTTTTTAAATAAAACTAGTTTTTACGGGTTAATGCACGAAACTTTATTTATTTATTGACGTTTCGTAGCTTTTACAGGCTACGTCGTCAGAATCAAACTTTTATTTTATTTATTAACCGTAAAAACTAGTTTTATTTAATGAGTGATGTGCGTGAAAACCGATGAAACAAATATTTAGAGCTTTTTTTAAACACACTAATTAGCCTAGCCCCATAGTAAGCACTGCAAGGCTTGTGTTATGGGATACTAGGGTAACGGATAGAATACATAATATACTGTACATATATAAATATATTAAGAGGAGCTCGATGGCGCAAGTGGTTAGCGCATTCGGCTGCGATCGTTGAAGTTAAGCAACTTTCGCAGTGGTCGGTCATTGGATGGGTGACCAAAAATTGACTATCTTGAGCTCCTCCGTGCTTTGGAAGGCACGTTAAGCCGTTGGTCTCGGCTGCGTCTGCAGTCGTTAGCACCCACCAATCCGCACTGGGCCCGCGTGGTGGTTCATGGCCCAATCTCCCTATTCCATCCATAGGGAAGGCCTGTGCCCCAGCAGTGGGGACATTAAAAGGCTGTTAATGATGATATAAATATATTTATATAGAAAGACATATTAAACATCCATGACTGGAGTACAAATGCTCGTACTCCTCACACAAACATCTGCCCCCACCGGGGTTTGAACCCAGGACCTCTCGAGTCGGCGACACCATGAAACCCGGCGTACAAACCACTCGGCCACGGAGGTCGTCAAAAATAGAAAATAATGTCATAAATTATATTATTGTTTCTGCTATCAATTATATCTAATTTATATATTTTAATAAATAAATATTTTGTAAAAAAATTGAACCGACTTCAAAAAAACTGAAAATTAAATGAAATAATAATATATGACGACCTCCGTGGCCGAGTGGTTTGTACGCCGGGTTTCATGGCTGTCGCCAACTCGAGAGGTCCCGGGGTCGAATCCCTGTGGGGGCAGATGTTTGTGTGATGAATACGAGCATTTGTACTCCAGTCATGGATGTTTAATATGTATTTATATAAATATACTTATATATGTACAGTATATGTATTCTATCTGTTACCCTAGCATCCCATAACACAAGCCTTATAGTGCTTACTTTGGGGCTAGGCTAATTGGTGTGAGTGTCGGAAATATTTATTTATTTTATTTAATAATAAGATTTACCAACTGATATAATATTTGAAGTCGATACCAAGCCATATGTTTAACAGGGAGATCATGATAATAGTAATGACTGCAAAGATATCACGCGGTAAATATTATTATTTTCTTTTTCAGTTTTTTTGAAGTCGGTTATATTATTTTTAACTACTAACTAAAATGAATAACACGTAAATGTCGTTTACTTGCAACCAATTCGTTATCCTAACTATTTAGCTAAAATAGGTATTTGAAATGTTAAAAGTTATTCGAAATTAGTAGATTAAAAAGAGTATTTATAAATATCTGTTTCATCATCATCATCATCAGCCTATTAATGTCCCCACTGCTGGGGCACAGGCCTTCCCTATGGATGGAATAGGGAGATTGGGCCATGACCCACCGCGCGGGTCCAGTGCGGGTGCTAACGACTGCAGATGCAGCCGGGACCAACGGCTTAACGTACCTTCCGAAGCACGGAGGAGCTCGGAGGAGCTCGAAAAGGAGGACCGACCACTGCGAAAGTTGCTTAACTTCAACGATCGCAGCCGAACGCGCTAACCACTTGCGCCATCGAGCTCATCCTTCAGTTTTTCTGAAGTCGGTTCTATTATTTTTAACAACTAACTAAAATGAATAACACTTAAATGTCGTTTACTTGCAACCAATTCGTTATCCTAACTATTTAGTTAAAATAAAATAGGTATTTGAAATGTTTGAAGTTAGTCGAAATTAATAGATTAAAAAAGGTCAAATATTTATAAATACCTGTTAACTTTCCAATTTATTTCGGCTGTTGTCTGTTCTTCGGTCTACTGATCTATTGTGTAGAGTTGTGTGTTGGAGAGAGGCTCTTTAGCCTCTCTACACAATTGTCACACCAAGGGCAAATGACATTTTTTGTGAACTACTTAGGCACCACGCGCACTAGACGGCCACGACTATGTTACGTCTTGGTAGCAACGACGATGAAATCGTCCTAAACTAGCGGCCCGCCCTCGCTTCGCTTCGGTGTAGAGCTGAAGTGTAGGCCACAGTTTTTGTTCTCAGGCTTGTATTATACACAATGACATTCATCTATGATTCTTCTTATACCTGCATGCAAAGTCTCAGCCCGATCGGTTTAAAATTGACATAGTTTCATACAAACTTTCATTCCCTATTTTAACCCCTTGGGGGTAGAATTGATCAAAATCCTTTCTTAGCGGATGCCTACGTCATAACATCTAACTGCATGCCAAATTTCAGCCCGATCCGTCCAGTGGTTTGGGCTGTGCGTTGATAGATCACTATGTCAGTCAGTCACCTTTGAGTTTTATGTATATAGATTGCCACTAGCTCCCAAGCTATAAGCTATGGCCGCTTATCATCAGGCGGGGTATTAGCTGGTTTACCACCTTTTTAATATAAAAAAAAACCGACGGGTTGCACTCCGGGAGTGCCGGCAGAAGTGAAAACTTGAATATTAACGTTGTGCATTATTCGATATATTGGAATGGTTAGGGAATAATTTTGCACGAATTTCTTTAATATCAGTATAAAAGTAATATCATTTATGTGGTAGAACACAGTATTTATTTATTGCGCTATCGTACACAATCATGACAATTTATAATACACTAGCAAACCCAGCGAACTCCGTTTCGCCACCAGATAGCTTCGTTTTATGTAACATTTCGTTTTGTGATTAAAAGAAAACGATTTTTTTTTAATTATTCCTGAATTTTCTTTGCTATAAACCTCACGGAGCCCGAGACCTTTCCAACGAATGCAAAACCGTGGAAATCGGTTCGTGCGTTCTGGAGTTATAGCGTCAGGAAGGAAAACCCGACTTATTTTTATATAGTAGATTAAAAAGTTTATCTCTCAGAATTTCTCAAGCGCACCTAGCGACATCTATTGTAAAATAAATGCATTTTCTTCGCAATAAAGCTGCCACCTGGACGTCCTAGATACAGACTTTTTATTAATATCATCATCAGCCTATTAATGTCCCCACTGCTGGGGCACAGGCCTTCCCTATGGATGGAATAGGGAGATTGGGCCATGACCCATCACGCGGGCCCAGTGCGGATTGGTGGGTCCTAACGACTGCAGACGCAGCCGAGACCAACGGCTTAACGTGCCTTCCGAAACACGGAGGAGCTCAAGATAGTCAATTTTTGGTCACCCATCCAATGACCGACCACTGCGAAAGTTGCTTAACTTCAACGATCGCAGCCGAACGCGCTAACCAGTTGCGCCATCGAGCTCCTCTGCACCATCGAGCTCCTCGGTGCTTTTTATTATAATACGATAAAATAAAATGTTACTACGATTCGTACAATATATTGAAAGTCAATAACCTATCAAATTTATTGTTTTCGTCTTACGATCAGGATACTTGGCCTGTGATGCGATCAACCCACGTGTCATGACGCGAGTTTAACATTTTATACCCATACAAAAAAAGTGTACAACGCCGCTATAGAAGTTTTCACTTCAAAAATCCTAAAGAAAATTTGACTAGAAGAAATTCCAAACGCGGACCAGGCAGCAGTGGGACTCGAACCCTTCGCTATCCGGGCGAATGGTGACCATTATGCTACCGCGGTCATGATGGCCGTGTCGAATATTCTCTATTGTTTCTTAAGCTGCAAGGCAGCGCCATCTTTTTGCATTGTAGGTAACCCACAATTTTTCAAGATTTTCTTTAGATTTAACCATCTAGCAGTTAAATGCTAAAAATATAACTTTAAAATAATCCTGCTAAATCCCGCTGCAATAATTTTCATTCGCCACGGGGTGCATGTTGTTATGAAAAACATTTTTTTAGTAACGACAAAATTTGTTCTTTTCAAAGGTATTGTAGCATTTTCTGCACACCAGGAGCCTAATTGTGTAACTGTGACTTTTTTCGCAATCCCTTTCATTTCATATTTGAGAAAGAGATTAGCTTGCTTTTGTCACGGTATAAATAATAAACGGTATAGTAACTAAGTCTCCTTGTAACAGAAAACAATACTTGCAAAAGGGCGGGAGGAGCTCGATGGCGCAAGTGGTTAGCGCGTTCGGCTGCGATCGTTGAAGTTAAGCAACTTTCGCAGTGGTCGATGATTGGATGGGTGACCAAAAGTTTACTATCTCGAGTTCCTCCGTGCTTCGGAAGGCACGTTAAGCCGTTGGTCCCGGCTGCATCTGCAGTCGTTAGCACCCACCAATCCGCACTGGGCCCGCACGGTGGGTCATAGCCCTATCTCCCTATTCCCTACATAGGGAAGGCCTGTGCCCCAGCAGTGGGGACATTAATAGGCTGATGATGATAATGATGTTATATGTTCCGTGGTTTGTCACTAATTATTTGTTTCTTATGTTTTCACGAACGTCATCATCATCATCAGCCTATTAATGTCCCCACTCCTGGGGCACAGGCCTTCGGAAGGCACGTTAAGCCGTTGGTCCCGGCTGCATCTGCAGTCATTAGCACCTGCCAATCCGCCGGCCCGCGTGGTGGGTCATGGCCCAATCTCCCCATTCCATCCATAGGGAAGGCCTGTGCCCCGGCAGTGGGGACATTATTAGGCTGATGATGATGATGATGATATTCAGGACATATGACTCTACCCCACCAAATGTTAGTAGACACTAAGATCACAGCTTGCTGGACTGCAAGTTGCTTCCTTATGCCTCTTTTAAAGGAGTCCAGGGGGCCAATCGCGCTAAATGTCAAACGACTGAAATGTTTTGAACCGTACGCAAACCGCAAACATTTTATGACATTTCGTAACGCACTAAACTTTTGACAGCTAGTTGAGCTGTGAACGTATCACGATTGAATCGTACTCCAGTGAACTTCAGTCAATAACATTAAGTAGTTTTCAGTTGAGCGATGAAATTAACCGCCATACCGTTTGCGTATAAAGTTGAGTTGCGATTAGAATTGAACTAAGATTGAACAATGATTGAACTTAGGCGGATCGTTCGAAATAATTAATAACGCGATTGGCCTGCAGGTTGTAGGAGTGAGGGAATACTTAGGCGGACAAAGCATTCCATTTGCGTTTAGTCTTCTCGTCACCCATCCCTCAATGTCTCAAGTCGAAAGACTTCGTCCAGTGCGTCCTCCCAGTTATGACATACGGCGCCGAGACGTGGACACTCACGGCTGGACTGGTCCACCAGTTTAAAAGTCGCTCAGAGAGCTATGGAAAGGGCTATGCTCGGAGTATCCCTGAAGGACCGCATCAGAAATGATGTAATCCGACAGAGAACTAGAGTCACCGACATAGCCCACCGCATTAGCAAACTGAAGTGGCAGTGGGCTGGTCACATTAGCCGCAGAACTGACGGCCGATGGAGCCGTAAAGTTCTTGAGTGAAGACCGCCACTCGGTAAACGTAGTGTGGGACGCCCTGAGACAAGATGGGATGATGACATTCGTAGGCTGGCTGGAGTGGGCTGGATGAGAGTGGCAGAAAATCGGGAGCAGTGGCATGCATTAGGAGAGACCTATGTCCAGCAGTGGACGAGCATGGATCTATGATGTTGATGATGATGATGATAGAGCGACAAAGAAACGAGTCACCAAAGCTTTATTTCGTTTTGTTATGGTGGCCACAGTAAGTCAGTGACATCGGAGACCTGCGCGCGCGGTCCTTTGAAGGAAAGGGGAAGGTGGCAGAGGGGAGATTAACTCCTCAGAACATTTGCCGTGACATAGACGTAAGAACGCGCTTAATGACGCCACATCACGGCGTAATTGAAGAGGCTCTATCCCTCTTTTTAATAGGAAACAATTAATAAACTTATAATAAGATAAACATTTCCTAATCTCACACCAATTAGCCTAGTCCCAAAGTAAGCACTGCAGGCTTGTGTTATGGGATACTAGGGTAACGGATAGAATGCATATACTGTACATATATAAGTATATTTATATAGAAATATATATTAAGCACCCATGACTGGAGCAAAAATGCTCGTATTCATCACATCTGCCCCCACCGGGATTCGAACCCGGGACCTCTAGAGTCGGCGACAGACACAAGCCTTACAATGCTTACTTTGGGGCTAGGCTAATTGGTGTGAGTGTTGAAAATATTTATTTATACAAGTATAAAGCAAGCTTTAGAAGGCGATTGCGGAAAGGTTCAAGTTAAAGTTAGACAATTCATACATATAATGGTTACCGAAACTTTTCATGAATAAGAATTTAAGCTTTATATCGAATAAGGTAAAGGTCATAATGAATTTGAGTTTTTCAAATAAACCATTGTACAATTGCAGTCACATCAAAGAATACATTTCGACATCTTCGCCGTCCTTGTTAAGTAGTGATATAAGAACGGTTTTTGCACTACGAATGTTTAACGGTAAGTAACTTAGTATACTGTACAAAGTTGTCACGTAATAATGGCGTTTTGTTTCAAGATGCAGACGTAACTAATTGGTTTTTTCTGGTCACAGCACAGCACAGCTAATTTCCGCTAATATTTACAAAATTCAAAACGTCTGCCTGTATAAAGTTATTAGCAATGAGATCTAATTAAGAAATAGTTTTATGTAATTTTTTTCCCGATACACGAAGCGCAAAAAAAATACCTCGATAGAGGTATTAATTTTTTTGTGTAATAATGAGTACGATTACTCGTTAAGCTATAGTGGTTAATCTATATATATATAAAACTCAAAGGTGACTGACTGACTGACATAGTGACCTATCAACGCACAGCCCAAACCACTGGACGGATCGGGCTGAAATTTGGCATGCAGGTGGATGTTATGACGTAGGCATCCGCTAAGAAAGGATTTTGATCAATTCTACCCCCAAGGGGATAAAATAGGGAATGAAAGTTTGTATGAAACTTTGTCAATTTTAAACCGATCGTGCTGAGACTTTGCATGCAGTTATAAGAAGAATCATAGATGAATGTCATTGTGTATAATACAAGCCTGAGAACAAAACTGTAGTCTACACTTCAGCTCTACACCGAAGCGAAGCGAGAGCGGGCCGCTTGTTTTTTATATACAAGGTTGGCAAACAAGAATAGGGCCCGAGTGATGGTAAGCGGACACCAAAGCTTAAAAACGATAACCACCGATTTATTTTTTGCTTCCTCCCAGTGTGTGTGGTTGTGAAGCTCATGGAAAACTTACAGCCGGCTGCAAGGTTATGTCAGATTCTTACTGACTAAAACACGCCCGTAGGTCTTGCTTATGGCCAGAAAGATCATATAACCGCCGATCTTTTCAAGTGCTTATCTACATTATATAACGTACTTGTACGGGACGCCGGGCTGTCGCAATAGCGGACAGTTACCGACTCGTACTTCGGGGTGGAGGAAATTACACGCAGGAGTCTTGACGACGATAGTGGACTGTAGCTTCGGTGAATAAAACCCCTGGTGTTCGGTATTGAAGAAATCGGTGGGCGCTGATAATGGATGGCCGGTGAGAGGAGGCTTCAGGTCCATACAAATTCTTATAAGATTATTGATGACAAAGAGACAGAATATCGTTTTGAACTATCAATTTTACAGTCAGTTACTATGAGCGAAGCTCTCTATTATTGCGATATCCAACTCATTCTAATAAAACAACAAGGAAATAACATTTTTAATGTACACATCCGTTACATGTGAAATTATAGACATATTTTACAAATCAATCTCTTTTCGACGTAAACTTTATTTCTTCTCGCTTCGGTCGTCGCGTACAGTACTAATGAAATTTTATTATGTTTTTGAAATAGTTTTTTTTTTATTGTGTGGCGGCGACATCTACACGCCCCCTACATATAACTAACACAGAGGAAAGAATCTTACGCCTCCTCAAGAGATGGCGCTACCGGCGCTGCGTTCACAACGTAAGGAAGCCTACATCGCGCAAGTAAAACTCGGTAGCCAACAGTTCATATATATACGATGCCCGACCAACATCAGTCGGGCCGCGGCCCCCGAGCTACCATCATCTAGCTCGGAGGAAGATCTTCCCCTTTGGCCTTCCTACAATTGCAATGCAAGGTTCTACGCTACAATACTTTAATTTTTTTTTATGTTATAGGGGGCATACGAGCAGACGGCTCACCTGATGGTAAGTGATCACCGTCGCCCATGGACACTTGCAACACCAAGGAGTATCACAAATGCGGTGCCGGCCTTTAAGGAAGGAGTACGCTCTTTTTTTGAAGGTTCTTGGGACGATTGATAGATAGATATATAGATTATAGATAGATATAGATTTGATAGCACGCCTTTATTAGGTCAACCTGATCCAACTATTTTCAACTATGTTCGATTATTCTAGTCACAGCACAGCTGATTTCTTCTATTATTTACACAACTCAGATAACGAACTTTATGTCGTTATGAGCTATAAGATATAACTAGAGGTCATTATAATTACGAATACAAGTTAAGTTATAGTCGTTTATTTTTTACGTTTTTTTGTTTCAAGAAACAGAAATGCGTCACGAACTACACACGACTACATATATACATATATATGTGTGTGATTGTGTGTGTGAATGTGGGATGCGTGCGCAGCTCTTCCCGACGACCATGAAAGTTGGAGGGTAACTTGGCTTATATATATATATCATGAAACCCGGTATTCAAACCACTCGGCCACGGAGGTCGTCAAAGTTTCATTTAATATCTCATGGGAAAATTCATTGATATGCAGACCATAGTGCATGCGGGATATTTGGGTCACGCAAAGGTGATTCAATGGCGACCTCGCTCCAGGAAACGCAGTGTTGGTAGTCCCCTTACCAGGTGGACTACCGACATCAAGTGAGTCGGGGGGACCGCTGGATGCGGAAAGCTCAGGATCGTTGTGTTTGGAGATCCCTAGAGGAGGCCTATGTCCAGCAGTGGACGTCCATTGGCTGATCGGCTGATTGTGATGACGAAAGATGTTTCGATTAGGTTAAATGGCGCGCGACCCGTCTCGTAGGTGATGGGTAGATTACTAAACACCTACCCTCTACTTAACAAAGAAAAAAGTTTTATCTTATATCATAATGCCCTAATCTACTATATAAAAATGAGTCGGGTTTTCCTTCCTGACGCTATAACTCCAGAACGCACGAACCGATTTCCACGGTTTTGCATTCGTTGGAAAGGTCTCGGGCTCCGTGAGGTTTACAGCAAAGAAAATTCAGGACAAATTAAAAAAAAAAACTTCTTTTAATCACCAAACGAAATGTTACATAAAACAAAGTCATCTGGTGGCGAAACGGAGTTCGCCGGGTTTGCTAGTCTACTATATAAAAATAAGTCGGGTTTTCCTTCCTGACGCTATAACTCCAGAACGCACGAACCGATTTCCACGGTTTTGCATTCGTTGGAAAGGTCTCGGGCTCCGTGAGGTTTAAAGCAAAGAAAATTCAGGAAAAATTAAAAAAAAAATCGTTTTCTTTTAATCACAAAACGAAATGTTACATAAAACGAAGCTATCTGGTGGCGAAACGGAGTTCGCTGGGTTTGCTAGTTACTCATATATACACATATATGAGTGATGAGTGCGCTACTCCACGCCCATTCCTCTATGCCTTATGCAACGCCTAATGTTGGGTTATTTAGGAAAAGAAGTTTCACTTCAGATGTGTGGTCCGTAAACACAATTTTTTTTTGTTGCTGTTTTAAACGTAATGCATAATTATTGATGGCTTTAAACGCTTAGCCTAATTAAAAACTATTACAAATAGGTGCTACACTGTAAATTCAATACATTTTTTTTGGAATATATACTTTTTTGGCAGGGTTTCCCCCAATGTCACGCTACGAAGCAAAAAAATCTCAATACAATAGTTAGTCATTGATTAAAAGTGGTTACCGTTTTGTTCAGTTTTTGTTGCTTATTTGTGATTGTCCATAAAATAGGCTATGAGAGAGATTTTAAGAGAGGTAAGGAATAACAGGGTTTCGGCTTGACACACGCAAAAGCCCACTTAAAAATACTTCTTATTCTAATGCAGTACAAGTGAATCTTTTATTAAATCACCGAAAAATTTTCCGTTCAACTTAAGCATTGCATTACGTTTTTAATCGTTATTAAAAAAATTAGACTTTATCAGCAAACATTTGTGGTGCAGTGGTACATACATAGCTAGCCTGTGTAGCAGATAAAAATCTTCTTTAGATTTAGAGCTTTCGCTGCATTAATCGGGAGCACGGAGCGGATGTCCACTCCATTTCATGTCATTTCATAGAGCGCCTCTACGTGATGCGGGGCACGCTCGTTTGTCTGTCTTCTGTGCTCTATAGCTAGGTAGTATTTAGTACTAACAAAAATAACCCATTAACGACTATTCATCTGCGCAAAGAATTTGTATGGAATCAACCGCATCATCCCTATTCAGGGGATGATCGCTTCAGATGAAGCTTGTGAGTCTCTAATTAATATTTTTGAAATATTTTCTATTAAATTATTTACATTATTATTGTATTAGTATTAAGCGTCGAAGTAGAACTTATCTTGTCACAGGTTCTATTTAGATTAAGCCTAATTTCCTTTCATAGAAGTAACGAAGACTTCATAGAGTTCTTAATAAAACTAAAAATGACATCAAAAAATTTCGTTTACGGATTTGACAGTTTTTTTAACGAAGCCTATAAATAATCTTGATTGGTCCAAGAGATTCATTTTGAAAGTCACTTTGCTAAAGTTGTTCAGAATTAATATTTACTGGAAAGACGCCTATTAAGCCGATGGAATTTGCTATAGAGACAAAGGATAGTTTTTATCCCCGAAATCATCCCTTAATGGGATGAAAAGAGTTAGATGTTTCTATGGGAAACCATTCTTCAACAAGTCACACCTACCAGATTTAAAAACAAGCTAATTTAAATTACAAGTGGAGTCCAGTCATAAATATAGTTGATGCTTGATAGCCTCAAAGCAATCCCTCATCTCGTTGAACTCTGGAATCTCGAGCTCTAGAAAAAAAATTCGGTCACCCATCCAATTACCGACCGTTGCGAAAGTTGCTTAACTTCCACTTTCGCCATTCAGCTCGTCATAGATTATAAAAATAGATGAAACTTAATCAAATTAAATATACCCAACATTATTATAAACGCTCATTTTATAAGGTAGCAACGGATTTTTATAAATACTCAGTCACGTATTGAATTCCCAACGATTCTTGCACAAAGCGCAATGAACTATGAAATCTTTTTTAACATTTTCCTTAACATTCTCTGTTAGAAATACGAAACTTGATAGGCATGGCCAATAGATAATAATAGAAAAAAAAGTCTCATTGTTATTGTCGGGTATTCTTTTTCTATTCGGTGTCTTGATTACACAATTTTTAACTTGAAACTCCAATTCTTTTTTAACGGCTTGTTCACAATCGTATTATAAACATTAACTGCCAATTTATTTGACAAAAGATTCGGGTATCATATTTTTATTTTAAGCATTAAACTACTTGATCTAATAAAGTAAAGAAAAAAAAATGGGTGCGTGTACTTTTGTAGGCGCGTGAGAAGTTATCCTTCTTTGGCATCGTTTAAAATTAGTTTTAATTGCATGCAAATAATTAATTACAATAAATTAATAAAAAGTCTGGAAAAGGTCACAGTCAATAAAGTTCAGTTTTAATTTGATAAAATAAATAAATAATCAAAATATTCAATTAAAATCGCTACTGAATATAATTTATTAGAACATATGTGATTTGCACTTGTATGAAACTCAAACACGTATTCCGAATATACAAACTAGAAACATGTGGATAAATATTATAAATATGAATACCTATAACTGTTACTTTATTACAAAAAATAAAGATGTGGTTTTTGGTTCTACTACACCAATGGTCAAGAGATGGCGCTGTAGTCTCCTGAATCGCGCTTTGGTTCCGTTGTTCCAAATTAATAAATATTTTTGATAGGCCTTCACAATGCAGTCGTTAGCACCCACTAAATAGAGATTCTATTTCTATTTTGTTGGTTGGTAGATTTTCTTAATGTGCGGTAAACACAAAAGTAACAGCATGAAGTTGGTCGCTAAAGCGACGCTAAACTTCATGCTGTTAATTTTTTGTGTTACAGTGATGCGCGCGCATCTTAAAATTTCACTCTCATCATTTTTTCATAACGCGCCTAAAGAAGTATAACTTCAAAAATTACTAGAATAAAATCCACAGGGCCTTCGCTTTTCTAACGAATACATGAAATAATAAATTAATTTATGATCCTTGAAGTTAAATAACAGATCATAAGATAGGTGATCAAAAATTTAATACCTCGAACTCGACCGTGTAAAATAAATAATAATAATAATAAAAAGAGGAGCTCGATGGCGCAAGTGGTTAGCGCGTTCGGCTGCGATCGTTGAAGTTAAGCAACTTTCGCAGTGGTCGGTCATTGGATGGGTGACCAAAAAATTTACTATCTCGAGCTCTTTCGTGCTTCGGAAGGCACGTTAAGCCGTTGGTCCCGGCTGCATCTGCAGTCGTTAGCACCCACCAACCCGCACTGGGCCCGCGTGGTGGGTCATGGCCCAATCTCCCTATTCCATCCATAGGGAAGGCCTGTGCCCCAGCAGTGGGGACATTAATAGGCTGATGATGATGATGATGATGATGATGATGATAATAAAACAATACATTTTATGATTTCAAAACATGAGGCACCTTGGAATCACATTCTCAAACTAAATCATTTAAGACTTGCTTGTGCCCGCTGCTGGGTCTGCGTTAAAGTTAGTTTTTAGAGTATCGCGCAGAAGCCTAAATTATATTCAGGATAAAATTTATCCTATGCGTCAATCTTCAAATCCGTTCAGCCGTTTTCAACGTGAAAGAGTAACAAACATCTTTAGAAATTTCCGCATTTATAATATTAGTAAAGTACTAATTATAAGTAGAATAGTAGGAATGAAGTAGGAAGTAGGATTAGTAGATTAGGATAGGACTAGCAAACCAGTGAACCAAATGTTCACCAAAAAAGAAAATGTATTTAATTAATTGAGAACTTCGGAGATTTTGTGTGGTTTCGTTTGAAATAGAAATCACGTGATTTCTCGAAAACCGGAAGTGCTATGTTACTCAAATCCGGTTTGTAGTCCTATCAGACTATTCTTAACTTATAACTTAAACATTCTCTTTATCTATCTCTTACGGTTTGGCCGCTTAAACAGCACCACGGACGGACGGACTTGTCTATTAGATAAGAGATAATTAAAGCTTCAGCTGATTCTATTCTAGGTACATCTTTGTGTTTAAGGAAAACTTGTTCTGATGCTTTTAATCGTTTGATATGGTTTTCATTATGACAAGATATTTCTTCTTCTTCCTTTTAATGGCTTAACGGGGATTTACCCACAATCCTGCAGACCTGAAAAGGCTGCGAAACGTCAATAAATAAATAAAGTTCGTGCATTAACCCGTTAAAACTAGTTTTATTTAATGAGTGATGTATTATTTTAGTAGTTAGTCATCATTATTATGTATAAAATTTATTTAGTGAAGTATGCATGTATTTATATATATATATATATATACACACATAGTAAACATATGCCTACACACCCTACCAATAATTTTCTCCACAACACCCTATGGTTGACTGGTAATGAAGGCCTACGGCATTAAGTCCACCATTGTACAATTGTACATGAAGAATTGAATAAATAAAAATAATAAAAAAATATTTCGGACAAAAGCAGCCCATGTCAACCATTAAAAACCAAACAATCAATATAAATAAATAAATAAATAAATCTTTAAGGAAACGGTTTTTGGACGCTCAGACATAGAAAATGAAGGTATTTTTTTTTCTTTCATGTATAATGTGGTTTATGCGGTAAATATTATACATATTGCCACATGAGGATATCATATATCAGAACATATAACTTTGGAAATTTAGCTGAGGTCATCGAAACAATTCAAATTTCATGCTAACGAAATCTCATACGATAAAATGCTTCTCACCGATATTTTTTATCGCAGTACAACAAATATCCGACAACTAGTTATTATAACAAGCAGTTTAACGAATAAGCGGAACCGGCCATCGGTCGTTAGAATCGTTAAAAATCTAACGGATTTCTGTGTTACAAATGGCACAGATTTATTATAATATAAATACAAAAGATATTTTGTGAAAAACTTAAACAATGTCAATGTGGTAATCAAATCGACTCTTGCGCAAAATAGATCTGTATTGTTGAAGCCACTTGATCCGTTAATCATTTGTATTTATTATCAAATTATTATTTGTATAGGTATTCCTTGACATTTTCTAGATCTTTTTGTGCCAAAAAACTTTCGTTTGAAACTTTCATGGTCACAAACATTATAATAATTTATGTTAGTAACGGAATTGTTACCATGCCAGTTTCATGTTTTTAGCGGGTTCTGATATTTCGGCACTGTTGCAAGCACTATGATCACGGAGTAACGAATCCAGGAAATAACGTAAATTTCTATAAAAAACCTAGATTTAAACATCAAGCAGTTACATGCTTAAAAATAAAATTTATAAACCTTTTATTACTTCAGCATCAGCCTATTAATGTCCCCACTGCTGGGGTACAGGCCTTCCCTATGAATAGCATAGGGAGATTGGGCCATGACCAACCACGCGGGCCCAGTGCGGATTGGCGGGTGCTAACGACTGCAGATGCAGCCGGGACCAACGGCTTAACGTGCCTTCCGAAGCACATAGGAACTCGAGATAGAAGATTTTTAGTCACCCATCCAATGACCGACCACTGCGAAAGCTGCTTAACTTCAACGATCGCAGCCGAACACGCTAACCACCTTCGCCATTGAGCTCCTCTTCATTACTTGTGTCTGATAAAATTTTAAAGTGTAAATCAAATATCTACGTAAAATATAGAACAAAAACCTTTTATCTATATATGATCATTTACTGTTGTATAATGCCTACAATGTGATAAAAGCATTTTAGATTTAAACAGCAAGCAGTTATATGCTTAAAATAAAAAATATAACTTAGAAGTAAGTTAACTTTAAGTTTTACTTTGCAACTAATACATATATAGCATTATATTCAGAAATAAATAAATATTTCCAACCCCACACCAATTAGTCTAGCCCAAAGTAAGTGTAAGGCTTGTGTTATGGGACTAGGATAACGGATAGACTACATATACAGTAAATATAAGTATATTTATATAGAAATACATATTAAACATCCATGACTGGAGTACAAATGCTCGTATTCATCACACAAACATCTGGCCCCACCGGGATTCGAACCCACCCTCTCGAGTCGGCGTCACCATGAAACCCGGCGTACAAACCACTCGGCCACGGAGGTCGTCAAGAAAATAAATAAATTGTGTTGCGCCCTTTAAGGAATTTTCTGGTTAAACTCATTCTTGCCTTTTATTTGTTTCAACGTGATTTTGTAAAAAATATGTTCTAATTACAAGAGCTTTTAATGCTGACATCAATTTAATAAAGTACCTATATTTTCCTTGATTCGTTATACATAATTTGTTAGATATTATAATTATCTTAAAATAACTATGACGGTGTAGCGTGCGGTCGAAATAAATGGATTATATAAAGCATTGTTAAATTCTTTTTTGGAAAACCACAAGCCGAATGACAAGTGCAATAGGTATGAAATTTTGATATATCGTCGACAGTCGAGTATAAAATACATTCGTTTAAATTTCTTAAACTTCGTAAAAGGTTATAATGAGTCACCTTTAAATCATCATCAACCTATTAATGTCCCCACTGCTGGTGCACAGGCCTTTCCTATGGATGGAATAGGGAGATTGGGCTATGACCCACCACGCGGGCCCAATGCTGATTGGCTGGTGCTAACGGCTTAACGTGCCTTCCGAAGCACGGAGGAACTCGAGATAGAAGATTTTGGTCACCCATCCAATGACCGGCCACTGCGAAGGTTGCTTGATTTCAACGATCGCAGCCTAACCACTAACTAACACTTAAAAGATAGAACCAATGTTGTTTCGGACTTTTTATGGCAATCTGGAATCTCACAATTGGAATATTTTTTGACGTTTTCGCAACATTTTCCATTAGTTCTCCGCTCCTTGTGGACCGCTTAGCACCAGGCAGACCATAAGCTTCTTTTCCTCATTTTTGATATAAAGAAAAACAATATATTTATTACTGCAAAATTTTTAGGGTTCCGCACCTCAAAAGGAAAAAACGGACCCCTTATAGGATCACTTTGTTGTCCGTCCGTCCGTCCGTTCGTCAAGACCGTTCCTCTCAGGAACGCGTGGAGATATCAAACTGAAATTCATATCTAATACTCATGTCTACTGTCCCTTGGAGCTGTGAAAAAATCAAACTTCTAAGCCAAAGCAATTAAGAGATACCGCCGTTTATGCTGCAGATTTCCGCAAATTTTTGGAAACTCGCACGGGAATCAAAACCTACAGGGTACTACCCGTGAACTTAGAATCTTGAAATTTCGTACGAAGTAACGTCTCCATAGTACAGACAAAGGAAAATAAAATTTTTAGGTACATCATATAATAAAAAATATTTTTAATAATTATTAAAATATGCCTACAGGCTTCGCAATCCGGGCGAATGCACTGACCAATTATGCTACCGCGGCCCTCACGAACCGCGTCGAAATTCTTCTAGCCATCCTTAAGCTGCAAGGCAGCGCCATCTCTTCGCATTATAGGTAACCTACAATGTCAAATGAATACTTAATGAATATGTTCAATACTTGAACATTTAAAAGAAGAAATAGCAATTATAGTTATATTTTTTTTATTACTTTAAAGCATGTAACTGCTTGATGTTTAAATCTAAAGAAAATTTAACTAGAAAATAATTCCACGCGGACCAGACTCGCACTTGGCCGGTTTTTAGAGTTTACTCCTTAAAAATCGATTTGCATATATAAGGGGCCCGGTATGAGAAAAATGTGAGGAGTAAAATCTATCAATGAATGACATTAATGACCTCGTTACGTTTTTGTGCGCAACCTCATCTGCGCACCTTTCACTTTTAGCCATGGCAACGGATAAAAAACATTAAGTTGTCACAAATGTCAATAAAATAAATAAACTAAAAATAGATAAAATCGGAGCAAAATTAATGAAAACAAATAAATAACAGAATAAAGAGAAATGCCGGTAAGTGTCCAGTACTCTGGAATAGTGATTTTCAGTACAGATGGAATTATAATACATATTTACAAAATGATGACTAGTGTGTGATATTTTTGAAATTGTGTGTTTCCAGAAATACATAATAAAATATA
Source organism: Chilo suppressalis (assembly GCA_902850365.2). NCBI lineage: Eukaryota > Metazoa > Arthropoda > Insecta > Lepidoptera > Crambidae > Chilo > Chilo suppressalis. The sequence continues at coordinate 19,737,945 of OU963914.1, read as the reverse complement.
TGATGAATATCGCTGATGTTAGATGATAAAATGTGTGACATGGAACCTATGATAGTCGAAACCATGGGACGATTCCTGAGGTATCTCTACTTGTAACCGACCTCTTCGGACTTGATTTTGATCTGTGTCTGTTCAAAGACAATCGTTTTTAGAGTGTAAACTCCGTTCGTGCGTCGGAGCTGACACACACAATTTTTTATTTTATTTTCAAGCATCAAGCAAAATTTTCTTAAGAATTTATAAACGCCCTTTATGTATTTTTCTTTTCACGTTTTAGATAAGTGTTTACTTAAGATTCTGTCATACAACAGGCGATGTAACTTAAATCTAAGCACGTAACACTTATTGCTCCATTTTCACTTTGGCTCCAATGGAAACTGTTGATGTTAATTTATTCACAGCAACTGTAATAATGAAACAATGACGAAACTGTGCTTTATCGCGGTTTACTTTCACACTAAGTAATGGTGTTGTGATAATTTTTACCTTAATTTAACCTGAACCTACACCGTGAATTTTAATTTACCTGAGAAACTTAAAACTGTTGTGAAAATACTACACCCCGATACAAAAAATATTGATTTATCAGCATCGTCATCAGCGGGGACCTACAAATAAAAGGCAAAGAGATAGACCGAGAGAAAACACATCCGGCTCGAAGGACCAAACTGTAGGGGCCGTTACTAGGACCCTAACGACTGTCAATATGTCAATTAGTCACGGGACGATTGTCAGGAGATAATTATTAAAATACGTCAATATGATGTGAATGCCTTTATTGCACTGTCATATAATGTAAAATATTGTTCTTAAACCAATTAGTGGGTCAACTGTGTCAGCAGTTTAGAGTGCATCGATTCGGAATGCAAACTTAATAAAATATAATTCAAATGGCTTGTACAAGTGGGTTAATGAAATTATAAGTAAGGTTGGTGAAAATTGGACTACAAAAGCAAAGGACAGACAGACGTGGAGCAAAATGGAGGAGGCCTTTACTCGTTGAGAGGTCCATAATGACATGCATTAATAATTACTTTGACATTCAATTGTCATTTGGAATTTGAATTTTATTATTATTATTATTACTTGACAATTGTATGAAATGATAATTTTAAAATGCTAATTGTATCTAATTTATGGTATTAATTGTTGTAATATTTTATTATTTCATGCATGTACTTATGAATAATTCTATGATATTTATTACTTGTACATTTATTTATTTTTTATATTGCCAACACTCACACCAATTAGCCTAGCCCCAAAGTAAGTACTATAAGGCTTGCGTTATGGGATACTAGGGTAACGGATAGAATACATATACTGTACATATATAAGTATATTCATATAGAATTACATATTAAACATCCATGACTGGTGTACAAATGCTCGTATTCCTCACACAAACATCTGCCCCCACCGGGATTCGAACCCGCAACCTCTCGGCGACACCATGGAACCCGGCGTACAAACCACTCGGCCACGGAGGTCGTCATTATGGAAATAAAGAGGCTATATTATTATTATCATCATCGTCATCATCAACAGCCTATCCTAGTCCACTGCTGGACATAGGCCTCTCCAAATGCACGCCACTCAGATCGATCTTGCATCCAGCTCCTGCCAGCCACCTTGCGCAAATCGTCACTCCATCGTGCCTGAGGACGTCCTACACTACGTTTGCCTAGACGCGGTCTCCACTCCAGAACTCCTCTACCCCAACGGTTATCGGTTCTTCGACAAATATGGCCAGCCCACTGTCACTTCAACTTGCTAATTCGGTGGGATATGTCGATAACTCTGGTTCTCTGTCGGATTACCTCATTTCTGATGCGATCCTTAAGAGAAACACATTCATCATCATCATCGTCATCATCAGCCTATCAATGTCCCCACTGCTGGGGCATAGGCCTTCCCTATCGATGGAATAGGGAGATTGGGCCATGATCCACCACGCGAGCCCAGTGCGGATTGGTGGGTGCTAACGACTGCAGATGCAGCCGGGACCAACGGCTTAACGTGCCTTCCGAAGCACGGAGGAGCTCGAGATAGTAAATTTTTGGTCACCCATCCAATGACCGACCAGAAACGCATTGATTGATTTATATAATTTACATGTAAATAACATATGTACCTTTTACATAATTTTTATCCGTTTAAAGTACGCAGATCCTAAAAGTAATTTTTATTTCAATCATTTTCTGACAATTAAATTTTGTTAAGTTTTCATAGTTGCACAATTATTGAGTCGACGTGAAGACACATTTCCAAAAAAAGACACGAGGAGCTCGATGGCACTAATGGTTAGCGCGTTCGGCTACGATAGATGAAAGTAAAGCAACTTTCGCAGTGGTCGGTCATTAGATGGGTGACCGAAAATCTTCTATCTAGAGTTCCTCCGTCAAGCCGTTAGTCTCGGCTGCATCTGCAGTCGTTAGCACCCGCCAATCCACACTGGGCCCGCGTGTTGGGTCATTGCCCAATCTCCCTATTCCATCTACAGGGAAGACCTGTGCCCCAGCAGTGGGGACATTAATAGGCTGATAATGATGATGTTGTCTGAATTAGCTAGTTTTCCAGGTAACTTAAAATTCACGGTGTATATACTTACCTATCTATACATACTCATACATGTACGTTCTGAATAAGGTTTGTAATAAATTAACTACCAAATACTTATATAACAAAAAATTAAGAACACTTTTTTTGAGTGTATATGCTGTTGGTCGCAGATAACCTTTACAGCGTCACCGGGTTTGGGGACGGCGAGATCCTAAGGGGACCTTAAGCCGAGAATTGGCGAGTGCCTCTAGAGGTATTCCAGGCGGATGGCATCTCCCCACGGGGGATTTGAAATAAGAATTTCGGTGCAATTAGCCCTTAATCATTAACATAGTGAAAAATAGTAGCGAAAAATTAATAATAAAAAATTGTGCGTGTCAGCTCCGACGCACGACTGGAGTTTACTCCTTAAGTTCGATAGTCTAACCAGACGCAAAAAGAGTTTATTTAACTTAAAAAAGATTGATACTGTATGAAAGGGTAAATTAACAAATTAATGAAAATAATATACATATATAAATATATATTTATTCATTTCATATACATAAATTTATTATAACTAATCGACGAAATATTTTATATTAAACTTTTTACAATAGTCAATTTCAGATGTGCATAAATATATCATTAGGAATGTTGATAAATTATGTAATTATTATTATCAGACTATTATCATTTTTTTAAATATTGATTAAATCAACATTGTCTGCATTATTAATTACAGTGACAAGTGGTTTATGGTAACTAAAATAAGACACATGGACGTTCGTAGATACGTGGTTCACGAATCTTGAAAATACCGTATCAAAGGTTGTACCATACCTCGTTGTCCCCATTGCTCTATCAGAAACAATATCTAAATTCAGTATAGATTTAAAAAAAAAAAATAATGTCAATCCGTCATCTTTGTTTGTCAAATCGATAGATTTTACTCCTCACATTTTTCTCATACCGGGCCCCTTATATATGCAAATCGATTCTTAAGGAGTAAACTCCAATAATAATCATTTATTCATAACCCCCCAACATTTTACATTTAAAGTATTATGCTAATAAAGTCTACGGGTATTTATATAAAAATCTGAAGATATGGACCCCAAACCCAGAAACTAGTAAAAACTGTAATTATCAGGGTTATTGATTCCTCGGTCGACATATTGCAAAAAGTAGCTAAAAATTAACGCAATTAATTCAATCTCATTCATACTATCACATTCCACTTGCTTGTACACACTTCTGACCGGGACACAGTCATGCTACTGAACTGTCAAAGCTGTACGCTATGACTCATCATTCATTGTCTCAAGGCTCGGAAGTTACAAGTTATAATTTCATTTAGGGTTCCGTATCGACGAGACAGAAAAAGGTCGATCTTCGAATCTGATCAGGTTTTCGCTATGATTTGTGAATTCCATAATAGTTATGATGACTAACTTTCTTCGTCTATCAGGTAGATAGATTATCAGAAAGTATTGGACACTTAATTTTATTAAATACCTAACGGCCCGCCCTCGCTTCGCTTCGGTGTAGAGCTGAAGTGTAGACTACAGTTTTTGTTCTCAGGCTTGTATTATACACAATGACATTCAATGATTCTTCTTATATCTGCATGCAAAGTCTCAGCCCGATCGGTTTAAAATTGACAAAGTTTCATACAAAGTTTCATTACCTATTTTATCCCTTTGGGGGTAGAATTGATCAAAGTTCTTTCTTAGCGGATATCTACGTCATAACTTGTACCTGCATGCCAAATTTCAACCCGATCCGTCCAGCGGTTTGAGCTGTGCGTTGATAGATCACTATGTCAGCCAGTCGGTCACCTTTGAGTTTTATATATACAGATTAAAGCATTACAGAGATGAGTTGGTTTGAAATATCGCATGACGTCACGTCGTGGTACAATGTTTATATAGAAGTGACATCACAAGCCCCGACTCCTTAACTTTGCCGCGTTTTATCTTTGTCATTTTTGGTTGATTGACAGACGAACTAACCGCGCCATCATCCCTATTAAGTTTTTTTTTATTGATGGGTCCGACAAATGACTCCACCCCACCTGATGTTAAGTCGTCACTTCGTGTCACGTCGTGAAGTCCAGACGCGAAGATAGCTGATACAGCAGTTCTACCTGCCACACCAGCCATCCTCAGCCTGCCGGCCTGCATGTTGCCTCTTCACGCCTCTTTTACAGGATACCAGGTTGTAAGAAGGAGCGAACACGTGAGCGGGCAGAGTATGCCGTTTACGGATAGTGCGACAAAGAAATGAGGTATCAAATTTCTTTGTACTATATCCCATAATTCGTGAAACTTAGGGAGCTCATCCTTGAGTTTCTATTCAATTTTCTATATTACCTCGACTCTAGGTGTTTGTGGTAGTCTAATTGCAAAATAACATACACTATGGCATATTTTTTTATTAGAGAGTTCGGCAGTATCATTTGCCGAAGACAAAAAAGCGGGAAGGGCAATATGGGGAATGAGGTGAGTACCTTGACCTTCGAAACAGACAGGGAAAGAAGATTGCTGCCAAACTTTCTCGGAAAATAAGTAATTTAAATTTTTGGATAGTATCTTTCTGAGCGAACTGTCAAGCCAAATGAGAACTGCCCTGGAAATAGGGAATTTTGGAATTGTAGCGCAAAAAATAATTAAATTGAAAGCCACGTAAAGGATATTTTTTTTCAAAAAAATGTTGGGAATATGCTGAAATTTGGAAATTTGTGAATTATTAAAAATAGTAATAGAAAATTAACGATGTCAGGTTATTCTAAAGATCGACGTATTGATGTGTTTGTTCAAAATTATTACATATTTTTATTTAATGCGGAAATGCTTAAGAAGTATTAGAATTAACTAATGAAGATACAATAATTGCCAAACCTTATTGTCTAGTTTTTCTTACTGTCTGAACAAGATATTTTGTGATTTTATAAAAAATCTTTTATCATTTTAAGTATAAATAAATTCCTCTACGTCACAACTTTGTCAATTCATTCTTAATTTATAAGAAGATCAGGATTAGATACAACTAAAATAGGTATTTGATAAATTTGCTTTAACCTGTATCCAAAAAAAAAAAATTATTTTAACGAGTTCCTGATAAAAGTTAATTCACTTGGACTTAAAGGATCTTATTTATGAAACACGCTACCGTTCTAAATCCTTAAACACGATGCAAGCCACAAAACACTTTAAATTTTAGTGCAATACTCCATCTAAAAACCCCAAACTGTCGACTTCCTCTCACAATTTTCCTAACCACTTAAAAATTTACTGTTAATTGTTATAATTCTATACGACGGGATCCTCTTGACTCCAATCGACTCGCACCCAACCGGGCTTTACAACAACTCATTCTTAACAAAATGGTGAGTCACAAAAACTTCGATGACCTATAAAAAACTTATACCGGGCTCACCGGTATACACACTACACATTATCCTTCACGGCGACAAGTTAAAAGTGAAACCCGCGGATTAAACAAAAAACCCGCATTCGCCGTGAGTTGTCGGAAAACTATTTGGCCATCTGTGACGGTTCGTTAGTTGTTGAACTCGGTGCTTCGAGGCAAGACCACTGCGATGGGTCTCAATTTGTTAGGACTTCACGTACTAGTAAGTATTAACGATCGTTCTACGAAAGTGCAAGTGCGGTGAAGTGATAAAAGTGTACGGCGTACCGAAAGAAGAATATTAAATGAAAATAATTTAGATGTTTGATGGATAAAAGTGTACGGCGTACCGAAAGAAGAATATTAAATAAAAATAATTTAGATGTTTGATGGATAAAAGTGTACGGCGTACCGAAAGAAGAATATTAAATAAAAAAGAAGTTTAATTTAGTTAGATGTTTGATGAGGTGGTGATTTAAAAAAATTGAGAAGTTCCTATGTGTGGATAAAGTGATGTGTGTTATTAATTATTTACGTTGTATGATAATTAATCTTTCGCATTGTGGCTCAGACTCGAAATCTCACGTGAAGTGGGCACCACCGTTCTATAGAGAATTTTCAACATTATCATGATGGTAAAATAGAGTTTCACAAACACGTTTCGTAGCACGACCCCGTCACCTTTACCGTGGATCCCTGGAAACCTAGCCAGACCCCGATAAATAACATACACAATAAAAAGCTTGACGAATAAGATTTTTGAGAAGCGATTTAAAGAAAACTGTTAACTAAGGGTAAATTAAAAAAAACCTGTAACAATGTTTATGGTAACAGAAAATGTTAAAAATCTAACGTTTTAATAAATCGTTTATTCTCAGACAGCACAAGTACATAATGTTTGTAAAAATATTTCTCGAATCTACGTTAGTAAATTTTTTAATCGTCAGCTTCGGAAGGCACGTTAATCTAACGGTCCAGGCTGCTGCAGTCGTTAGCACCCGCCAAACCGCACTGGGCCCGCGTAGTGGGTCATGGCTCATTCTCCCTATTCCATCCATAGGGAAGGCCTGTACCCCAGCAGTGGGGACATTAATAGGCTGATGATGATGATGATAATGAGGCAACAAGGCGCGAGGGATATTTTTTGTATCTCAAGAATACCGTACCTTTTAATCACGGAGAAGGTAGAGCTAATAAATTTTGGTCAGCCATCCAACGACCGGCCACTGCAAAAGTTGCTTAACTCCACTCACACTCCAATTAAGTTACACAATTTTATGTTATGTCAATCTCAATTATATTATTCATTAGTAGGTTCTAATTAGCAATTCCGTCACGCGTTCTGAAGCGAATTTCCTGAGCTGTGTAAAAAATTAACAAGGCACAACAACAAAAAGATGGTTCAAGATCATACATTCATTCGACGACCTCCGTGGCCGAGTGGTTTGTACGCCGGGTTTCATGGTGTCGCCGACTCGAGAGGTCCCGGGTTCGAATCCCGGTGGGGGCAGATGTTTGTGTGATGAATACGAGCATTTGTACTCCAGTCATGGATGTTTAATATATATTTCTATATAAATATACTTTTATATGTACTGTATATGTATTCTATCTGTTACCCTAGCATCCCATAACACAAGCCTTACAGTGCTTACTTTGGGGCTAGGCTAATTGGTGTGAGTGTTGGAAATATTTATTTATTTATACACAGTAGCTAAACAAATATCATTGTTATAATTTTTATTATTATAAAGCATGTAACTGCTTGATGTTTAAATCTAAAGAAAATATAATTAGAAAAAAATCCACGCGGACCAGACAGCAGACGGGACGGGATTGTGGGTTACCTATAATACAAAGAGATGGCGCTGCCTTGCAGCTTAAGAATGGCTAGAAGAATTTCGACGCGGTCCGTCCGTCGCGGTAGCAAATATAAATAAATAAATAATAAATAAATATTTCCAACGCTCACACTAATTAGCCTAGCCCCAAAGTAAACACTGTAGGCTTGTGTTGTGTGACGCAATGGTAACGGATAGAATACATATACTTTACATATATAAGTATATTTATATAGAAATACATATTAAACATCCATGACTGGAGTACAAATGCTCGTATTCATCACACAAGCATCTACCCCCACCGGGATTAGAACCCGGGACCTCTCGAGTTGGCGACACCATGAAACACGGTGTACAAACCACTCGACCATGGAGGTCGTCTCAATATCATTATTATTTAACTTTGTAAAAGCCATTTTTTAATAACAGTTTATTTGTCTATTAAATTAGTATCTGTAGTTACAAAAGTAAGACATAAATTCCAAAGTAAGTACCCCTAGCACGAACCAATATCGAATTCGTATCGTTTGCGCGGTCTGCAGGCAGGGTCCTTGGCCAGCTGTATTCTAACTTCATTTTCGGCAGCACTGCCTCTTTCACCGACTGTGGTGGTAACTTCATATTCCCACGCAAGTTAACACCTCCTATGAATATTGCATACGTTCTAAGATTCTTCAGAAATGAATTAAATATATACAGTGTGCTATAGTTATAAACAATGTCGGATAAATCTAAAGAAAAGTTTACTAGAAAAAAATCCACGCGGACCAGCTAACGCTAGGAAAATTTCGACGCGGCTAATAGGACCGTGGTAGCATAATGGTCAGTGCATTCGCCTTGCGAATTGCGAAGGATGCGGGTTCGAGTCCGCTGCCTGGTCCGCGTGGATTTTTTTCTAGTAAACTTTTCTTTAGATTTAAACATCTAGCAGTTAAATGCTTAAAAATAAAATAAAATCATAATGTCGGATAAATTAAAAAATCCCTCAGGTATCAGCAGAACTCGAACCTGTGTATCTCACCGTCACTGCCCGGCAACTACGCTATCGTTGTGAATCTTTTGCAGTGAAGCTAACGCAATACAAAATTATTTTAAAATTTTAGATAATACTAACTGATTTTTCGAACGCGTGGCGAACTTCGTATCGCCATAAAAATATGAGTGGTAGACGGGTGAAACTTTAGGGTTGTATGTATTTTATAAAGTCGCATCATAAAATAAATATTGTCCAAAAAATAAATGTTAGAGGAACCACCCTTATCACTTAGGGGTATGAAAAATAGATAGTAGCCGATTCTCATATCTACTGAATATGCATATAAATTTTCATAAAAATCGGTCAAGCCGTTTCGGAGGAGTTTGGTAACTAACATTGTGACACGAGAATTTTATATATAAGACTAGCTGACCCAGCGAACTTCGTACCGCCATAAAAAATAGGGGTTGGTGGTAGAAAGTTGAAAATTTAGGGATGTATGTATTTTTGTATGATGTATCATAAAAAAAATAAAAAGAAAAATATCTAAAATTGAAAAAGAAAATTTAGGGGTGGATTACCCTTAACATTAATGATGAAAAATAGATTAAATCCGATTCTCAGACCTACTGAATATGCATATAAAAATTCACGAAAATCGGTCGAGCCGTTTCGGAGGAGTTTAACCACAAACACCGCGACACGAGAATTTTATATATTAGATGTAAAAATGTGACACTTAAATACTCAGATAATGGGCCTTCTGGTATAAAATCTCTTAAATTAAAACTAATTTTATAAGCATTTACTTTTTCATTCTTTATACAGCATTTTTACAGTATGAAAGCATATCGTGCCAGAATTAGGCACACACAAAAAATCGAATAGGTAGGTAGGTAACATTGGAACAAATGGTTCCATTTGTTCGAATTCGAATAGTTTGCAAACCGAAATGTCAATACTAATTTTGTATGGAAGCTTGAACAGCAGCGGCACAAAGTACGTAACGAGAACTAAAAATCAGTACACATTTGACAATGACATTTCGGTCTCGCAAACGATACGAATTCGATATTGGTTCGTGCTAAGGGCACGGAACTCATTTGTGTCAGCGTAAACTAATAAGGACAACTAGACGTGCTAAAAAATATTATATAACGACGTGTTGCACTCCGGGAGTGCCGGCAGAAGTGAAAACTTGAATATTAACGTTGTGCATTTTTGATATTTTGGAATGGTTAGGGAATAATTTTGCACGAATTGCTTTAATTATCAGTATAAAAATACTATCATGTATGTGGTAGAATACAATATTTATTTATTGCGCTATCGTACACAAACATGACATATAATATACATTAAAAAAGTTTATTTCTCAAAAATATCAACTTACATGAATCACATTTAAGCGCACCTAGCGATATCTATTGTTAAAAAAAAGCATTTTCTTCGCAATAAAGCTGCCACGTGGACGTCCTAGATAGAGACTTACAGCTTGCCGGCCTGCAAAAATGCTTCTTCACGCTCTCTGAAAGGACCCCAGATTGTAGGAAGGAGGGAACACGTGCGCATGCAAAGAATTCCACTTGCGAATAGTACGACAAAGAAATGTGTCACCAAATGACAATGACAGATTCTGACCCACCATATACAGTAATATTAAATTTATGAAAAAATATATACGATTTTTTTTTCTTGTACCGATTTAATTATTACTTTGTAAAAGCGGCGGATACGAAATAAATATTAAAATTATTTGTATCTACTGTTTCCGTTAGGAGAAGAACGAAAACATGGCATATGCGTTTTGTTTCACGACAAACAATAAAATGCCAGTCAAGTTTTCGAAAAATATCGTTCTCTTTTTTAATATTATGGGTAAAATAAGCATTTCGGTTATAAATATAATTAATTTATGTTTATAAAAAAAGTTTAACGATTATCGTACCTTGTATTTTTATGCGCATACACATTATTATGTAGTACCTAGTACCTATGTGAAACTAAACGATATTCTGGATTGATATCCTTTTGATTGACATTTCCGTCAAACAAAAGGATTTGGACGACATTGTTGTTTGTGATTTGGAACCATGTTGAGATGCATAAATTGTTATTTATGTGTCGATAGAATACAAAGGCATGTCCTATATACACTATCAGCTACAATACGGACACTGTTGAATAATTTATAAAAAATCCAATTTTCTGATCAAATTGCAGCTCGAGAAACGCATGATAATTGTACTCTTTGTAAGTATATTATTCAATAACCACAGCTTCTAGAGAATTTACAACTTTACTATTTTGATTCCTAATATTATAGCTATGAAATGTCATTTATCGCATTCGTGTACACCATTTTTATCGGGTGGGTTAAACCTCTATAGAACTTCTGGCATTGTCCTTTCTTTGTTCTTGTATTAATAGTGGCCACAGTAAGTCAGTGGCAACGTAGGCCTCTGAAGAAAAGGTGATAGAGGGATAAGGGAGAATAACTCCTCAGCAGTGTTTCCACTTTAATGATTTCCTTTCCCCACGCCTCTATTCAGATTTCCCCTTCTTAGGACATTTTTCCCCACAAAAATTATTCTGCTGTAGTTTTTAGATTTGGCACTAGTGTAGTAACTAAAGAAAAAAAGGGTCTTAATCTATCTTATTCTATAACAGATAAATAAAATATATGATATCTGCACGTGTTGCCACAGTTTCTTTTATACGGCAACACTCTAGTCCACGGTATAGTCCATAAAAAAATTGTTCCGTGCCGCATTATTTTAGGCTAGGCTTTACCCATAATTTCCCGCAATTTCCCTTTCTTCTTCTTCCATATCTTTCCTCTTTTTCTTCCCCTCTGGACCCTAATTTCCCCTTAAAAGGGGAATTTCCCCTCATTGTGGAAACACTGCTCCTCAGAACACCCGCCGTGGTATAGTCGGTAAAATGCGCTTAATGATGCCATATCGCGGGTAATTGTAGAGACTCGAGTTTCTTAGTTACCTCTTCATCACCAATGATGCGGGCAGCACAGCGCCTTACTTAAAGGCCGGCATCGCATTTGTGATACTCCTGGTGTTGCAGGTGTCCATGGGCGACGGTGATCACTTACCATCACGTGAGGATTCAGCTCCTTCTTTAATATATACAAAAAGGGCAACACTGGATAATAATTTTATTATGATAATTTTGAAAAACAAAAAATTAGGTATGATGACTATTTTTTTTCTTCGTTTATCAGGTAGATTATCAAAAAGTATTGGACACGTATTTTTTTCTTTTTTCACATAATAGGTTTAAACATTGCAGAGATATATAGATTTGAAAAGTCGCATGACGTCACGAGCCCCCAGTCCCAAACTTTAAAGCGCTATAACTTTGTCATTTTTCGGTTGATTGCCCAAAGAAAAAATACGTGTCCAATATTTTCTGATCATCTAACTGACGGACTAAATAGAATTTCGTTTACTGTACCCCCTCATCACCCCCATTGAAAAACCTGTCCAAATGAGCGAAAATTCAGCTAATACTAGAGGTAGAACTACTTCAGTACCTATCGACATTTCTTTAGATATTTCTGAATCGTGCATGCGCATTTGTGCATAAATAATGTTGTTGATTGGTCACAATAATAATTTATTGTTCAGCCATCATTATGAATAGCAATTATTTATAAGAATACATTTTTTAATTATTTCGACGTACGGCCTTAAAGTCACGGCCATAAAAATTCTGCGAAATTATTAAACATAAATTTTATTCAATGTTAGTTTTTTATGATATTCTACAAATTAACCATGTCTGAATCGGAATCGCGAATGAAGAATTCTGTGCCATTACTTAAGGTCAATACTGAACTTCCGACCCTTTATAAAGAGCTCAGGTATGTTGGAACTACTTTACATGGTGTAAGGTTCTCCCACCTTCCCCTTCACGAGGTGTAAGGTGGCCCCTCTTATGTTATTCTGCCGCGCTCGAGTAAATCCCAAAATCCCCGCTCGGGCTTCCCTTTTTATTAGGAAATAATAATAATAACATTTATAGCTAAAGAAAACTTTTTACAACAAAAATGGTTGCCTGTAAAGTCGGTTTTACGGGCGAAGATTTTACGTGACAACGTCTTTTTCTCGGTAGAATATTTATTGATATGAATATAATTAAATTGCACAATAGGAACAAGGAATTGAATGAAAATAAGAATTGCACAAATTTTAACTATAGAAATATATTTTGTTTACTAAAACATTGTACATGTAAACTTAAACTCATCGTAACGTTACCGAGCGTTACACTTTTTCATAAGTGACTCCCAGCCGCAACCTAATTTAAGACGTTGTCACGTCAAAAAAAATCCACGCGGACCAGGCAGCGGACGGGACTCGAACCATTCGCAATCTGGGCGAATGCACTAATTATATAAAATGAAAAAATCTAGTAAAAAAAATTCTTTAGATTTGAATATCTAGCAGTTAAATGCTTAAAAAAATAAAACCAAAACTATAATTGCTATTTCTTCTTTCAAATGTTTAATACTTGAAAAAGTATTAATTTTACATTGTGGATTACCTACAATGCGAAGAGATGGCGTTGCCTTACAGCTTAAGGCTAGGAAAATTTCGACGCGGCCATCAGGGCCGTGGTAGTATAATTGGGCAGTTCATTCACCCGGATTGCGAAGGGTGCGGGTTCGAGTACCGTCCGCTGCCTGGACCGCGTGGATTTTTTTCTAGTAAAAACTTTTCTTTAGATTTAAATATCCAGCATTTAAATGCTTACAGAAAATAAGAACATAACAATAATGTGTTTTATTGTAATACACCATACAAGACTCACAAGTAAATGAAAAACATGATAGACAAATCGTACACATTGTAGGCTGCCTTATTGCTAGGCAGGAGTCTCTTCCAGGCAATCCATTATAGAAAGATAAATAAATATGAAGAAGAAAAGGAGGGATGTAATAGAAAATAACTAGCAAACCAGTGAACCAAATGTTCACCAAAACCTGATTTAAAAAATGTATTTAATTAATTGAGAACTTCGGAGATTTTGTGTGGTTTCGTTTGAAATAAAAATCAAGTGATTTCTCAAAAACCGGAAGTGCTACGTTACTCAAATCCGGTTTGTAGTCTTATCAGACTATTCTTAACTTATAACTTAAATAATGTCTTTATCTATCTCTTACGGTTTGGCCGCTGAAAAAGCACCACAGACAGACGGACGGACTTTTCTAATAGTTAAGAGATTATAATATCAATGACAGGAAAACAGATATATCTAAGAAAGGAAAAACAGAGGATGAAGGAAAAATTTAACATCATTGTTGGCATAGGAAACCACTCCGAACTTAATCCCTAAACGAGTGCAGAGTGCGAGCCTTTCGAAAAGTTTCTGGCAATGAGTTCCCTGGACATACAGAATGCACAGAGCAGGAATAGGAAAAGAAATCAGTTGAATGATTTGGAATTGCAAGAGATAGGTTAGAAGAAGATCGCAATGTGCGCTGTGAAGCAGAAGAGAGAAACGAGAAGCATTCTTTTAAATAAGGAATTGTGTCTCAAGATGTTGTCATGAGCTTTAATTTGTAGGAAGGCCAAAGGGGAAGATCTTCCTCCGAGCTGGGTGATGGTAGCTCGGGGTCCGCGGCCCGACTGATGTTGGTCGGGCATCGTATATATGAAGAGTTAGCCTCCAATTTCGTTTGCGCGATGTAGGCTTCCATACTAATATTGATCGCAGGACAGGTAACGCCATCTCTTGAGGATGGTGAGTAATGATTTCCTACATCAGTTGTATATCTGTGGGGCAAATAGATGTCCCCGCCACAAATGCAATCTTGGGAACTACCCAAGATTGAATATTGGAGAGCATATCGAAATTTTATGAGGTGTATTAATCTACTTCATACGTTGCTATGCATCAAGCACCGTTTATAGTATGTTAGTGCGTACCAATGCTTAGGTCACGGACGTGGTTTTTAGGGTTCAGTAGCCAAATGGCAAAAAAAAACCTTTTGGATCTGTGCGTCCGTATGTCACAGCCACTTTTTTCCGAAACTACACATATAAGAATTATACTGTTGAAACTTGGTAAGTAGATGTATTCTGTAACGCGCAATAAGATTTTCACCCAAAAATTAAAAAAAAAAAAACAATAAATTTTGGGGGTTCTCCTTAAAGAACTGAAACTCAAACATTTTTTTCATCAAACCCATTCTTGTGAGGTATCTATGGATATGTATTCAAAAATGATATTGAGGTTTCTGATATCATTTTTTTCCAAACTGAATAGTTTGCGCAAGAGACACTTCCAAAGTGGTAAAATTACTGACTACAGGTTTAGGGTTTCTATTCGAAATACTCATTAATGTTCCTACCTATGAAATGAAATTAAATTAAATGAAAGTTTATTTGCATGAAAGACAGTTTGTTACAGTTGGTAAATAATATAAAGTTCCATAAGTTCCGCCCTTAGAAGAGCATACAAAATACTAATAAAATATTTAAAAAATCAAATTTAAATTGAAAAATAGTTGCATACCAACAATTATACAATACATGTCAAAAGAGATTGCTCAAATTGGCCTAAATGTACAAAAAATATTGACATATACGGTAATTCTTGGCGTAATTTATACTTTATTTTACAGTCATTAGATTTTAACGGACACCTTTGTATAATATATTCATTTTAAAAAGGGCTTATTTTTTAATGGCTATGGGTGTAGTAATATTCAGCCAAAGAGTGATCGAAGTTGTTTATATAACATCAAAACAAATCTATTATGTAAAGATCGATAAAAAAATTTTTTATTACACTGTGGTATTAATATCCACAAGTATATTATCATTTTTACTACATGCAAATGTGCTAAGATAAATATTATAGATGGTAGGCGACATCATAAAGTCTATTGCCATACATTTTTCGCCAAACACCTATATAAACACATTATAAGGTGTGATACACTAAAAATCTAAAATATGGTTATAATATAAACATAACAAAAATAATAAGCTTTCTTTAGTTAACGAGAGTTTAAAAAATCTCTTTAATCTGTGGCTCATTCACAAAATATAACACACATTTTCTGTCACAGAGTACCTTATTATAACCGGAAATGCATAGATGATACTTGATTTTTAAAAGTTACTCTTATGCATTAACTTTAAAACCAGGCAACTATCTATTTATCTACATGCTTTATATACCTGAACGTTTGATCGTTACTTATTTGTTTTTTATTATTTTAATACCTATGTATATATTTGCAAACAACCTCCAAAACATTCAGTGTACCTATATGGTTTATAGAAGTTCTCAGGGGTATCCGTCAAAAATATTCGTTTCTACAGTAATTTATATAGAATTTCGAATCTAGGAAACAATTCTTCATGATTATTGGTCTTTAGGCCAAACATGTATGGAAGCTGAACAATCTCCTTTCCTAAGTCAATAGCCATTTCTTCATTACGCCAACACAATTACAATTATTAATAAATATAATAACTATACATTATATTACACATAATAATGATACAATATATGTAAAATTTTCTAAGTCAATAGCCATTTCTCCATTATGTCAACACAATTACAATTGTTAATTCATGATAAGAATTCATTTGTACTTTAAAAATATTTACTTATTAACTAGTCCCGTAACTTATTAGCCATAAATTTTTACCTAAACTACTGAAATTTGCCTGTCCATCCAAGTTTGGTGCTAAGGCGGTTTTAGATAATCCTTCTTGTACAGAGTTTACTATAGTTCTCTCAAAGCCTAAATTAGTTTGAGTAGAATTCGCCGAAATTCCTCTAGTTTACAGCTTATTTCCAATAATGAATTTGTTATTAATAGTACTAGTATAATGGTCTTCGAAACCATATTATTGAATCTGTTGTTCATTACCTTTTTATGGAGGCCAATGAACTGGCAGTCCACTTGATGGAAAGTGGTCACTGCCACCCGTGGACACTTGCAACACGAATGATACCACTCCTGCATTGCCAGCTGCTTTATTAAACACAATAAAAACGGATCACATTTATAATCGAACTCAAAAATATATTTTTTAAACATCTACGGTAACACTTCAGGTGCGGTAATAACTTTAGGAAATGCATGAAATAAAGATTTAGGTTGATAAACTTCTGAACAGATTTTGATGAACTATTAAATTTTTGTAAAGAAAAAGTATTATTTTAGATAATATATCTGAATAATCTACACTTTTTTTGTTATCTTGCATAACGATGTCAAAAAACGGAGGAAATTTCTTAATACCAAACAATTATGTTGTTCTATCCTTCCCTTAGTTTTTGGTCTTTAATTTAATATTATATATAGCGGCACATATATTTAAGCTTCTTATCTTTTTTCTTGTGTCTGTACTAAATTAGTAAATAAGCTGATTCGTACGTTAATAAAGTAACTGCTAAAACTTAAAACAACTAAAGCTCTCGAGTTACCGAAACAGCAATTCTTACCTTTAAAAAGACAATGAAAATAATGCTAGTTTATTTATAATCTTGCACTCTTATAAGTACTAGCACTCAAAGATAAAGATGTTTTGACAAAGCGGGGGCACAGCGGAATTTCCAATCGAATTCAGACCGGATAGGATGAATATTGAATTTCATTTATTTTGTATCTTTTCGGTCATAGTAATAGACGTCACTTAGCTTTTGAATTTGATTTTTTTTTTACACTTACACCAATTAGCCTAGCCCCAAAGAAAGCACTGTAAGGCTTGTGTTATGGGATGCTAGGGTAACGGATAGAATACATATACAGTACTTAAATAAGTATATTTATATAGAAATACATATGAAACATCCATGACTGGAGTACAAATGCTCGTATTCATCACACAAACATCTGCCCCCACCGGGACTCGAACCCGGGACCTCTCGAGTCGGCGGCACTATGAAACCCGGCATACAAACCATTCGACCACGGAGGTCGTCAAATTTTAATATTAAAGCTTATATTTTGAATCTAAATGGATATTTGTTTCTTAGGTTTTCACGCACATCACTCATTAAATAAAACTAGTTTTTACGGGTTAATGCTAAAAATAATGTTAAATGGATATATTTATTTATAGTTCCCTTCTTCCTAAAATCTAGGGTCTTTTAAGAGAGGCGTTAAAAAGCATTTTTGCAGGCCGGTAAGGTGAGGATGGTTGGTGTGGCAGATTATACCTGCTGTCTAGCTATTTTCGCGTTTGGACTTTATCACCAATTAAAATCAGATGGGGTAGATTCATTTGCCTACCTGGCTATTTAAATAAAAAAAATCGATAATAATAGAATTTACAATGAAGCATCAAAGAAAGCTTTTTCCTCAAAATACTCCATCCATATATTGGCAACTTCTGAAGCTACCTGCAGTATTTTGCAATATATTTGACAATTGTCTAATTCTTGCACTTAAAAGACCGACGTTGAACCTTTGTTTTCTTTACGTCAAATAGGTCGCAAAAAAGCATGACCGCCTGATGGAAAGCGGCCACCAAAGTGTATAGACGCTCGCGAAATAAAATATATCGCTCGCACCATTTCTTACCATGACCCATTCCCCAACCCCGTGGAGCCCTGGAACCTTACTCATCGGCAGAAACACAACACTACCAAAAGGTAGTCTTATTTTACTGTGGTATTCTGCGAGGTGAAGGTTACTTCCTCAGACAGACGCTCCAAGTTTCGAGCGTAAGAGTGCGGCCAGAGTGCACTCAGATTCAGATTCAGATTCCGAAAACAAGCGCGAGAAGTAAACAGTGTAGTCGAAGGGTACGGCCAGAGTGCACTCCTGATTCAGATTCAGATTCAGACTCAGAAAACAAAGCGCGAGAAAAAGCAGGCAAAGGTTTTATGTAACCCGGCCGAACCGCAGACAGATTATACACAGCTAAACCTATCATAATCAAGGTATTTCTCTACTAACCCCGGGTGAACGTGGAGAGGAAACAACAGGCGAGGTTGGACCCCGACTTACCCATTTCCATATATAAACATATAGCTATATAACTGGTTATCTCACTGAGAACTAGAATTAACTAAGTTTGTCACCAATATCGATCAAACGAGCCGTAGAACCTCTGAAATCCACTCAATAGCTTATTCAGTCTAGTCTATGTGGTATTTGTGGATAAAATATATTAGTAAGTATTATATTGTAAGTACATGGTAAAGTGTTATGAATGTCTGATATTCATATAATTATAACCTTTCATGACAACTTGTTGGTTTATATACACATTAACTTTGAACTACTGTATTCAGCTTAGATATTTATATTTAATGAAACATAGTTATTATATAAATGATAAACATAGTTAGACTTGTTGATTTATATAAGCAATAACTTAAAACTACTGAATTCCTATGCTTTGGTATCTAAAGTGGATAAAATATACTTATAACATTATCTTAATTTTTTTTGTTTTCTTTTATTGTTCCCCCGGTGCTCTGAGTGAGCGAAAAGAGGGCAGTAGAGGGGAATTTAACATCACATGTGGCGCCCGAACAGGGACATATGGCCGGGCCATTAAATGCTCTCACTTCTACGCGTAAGGGTGCTCCTCCCTTTAAATGGTCGGATGAGGCAGAGCAAGCATTTCTGGACTTGAAGTCGGCTCTTACAAGTGCTCCAGTTTTGGCATGTCCGGACTTCACGAAGGAATTTGCAGTTCATTGCGATGCGTCCAATTTTGGCATTGGAGGTACCCTCACCCAAACCGTAGACGGCCAGGAGCATCCGGTCGCGTATTGTAGTCGCTCACTTACCCACGCCGAGCGAAATTACTCGGCTACCGAGCGGGAAGCTTTAGCTGTGGTACATGTAGTCGAGCATTTCCGTCCCTATCTGGAGGGTAGTAGGCCATTTCGTGTTATTACCGATCATGCTAGTCTAAAATGGTTTCTGAAGCTTAAAATTTAAAAACAAACACTACACTGCTTAGACTACACTGTTTATTTCTCGCGCTTGTTTTCAGAATCTGAATCTGAATCTGAGTGCACTGGCCGCACCCTATAACCCGCTATGACCTACCTCTTATAAGTATTCCAAGTATTTTGAGTCAGATAACGCCTGGAGCTAGAAGGCTCGCAATATGTTTTTAAAGACTATTGCCTCAAGCTTTCTATGGAAATATTACAGTCATTCTTATCATCACCATCATCTAAATATATATACATTAATTTTCTCACTGCTACCACCACGCGTGCATGCTACGGATTGGCGGGTGCAAATAACTGCAGGTTCAGCCGGAACAAGCGGTAGAGCATTTATTTCCGGAGGAGCAACACTTTCCAAGCTCGTGATAAAAAATTTTTAGTCACCCTTAATATTGCCGGCAATTTTTAGGAGCTCTGATTTAATTATTTACTGTCTATATACTTTGTTTTTTTTTATCATAAACTCGAACAACCGTTATGTTAATTATTATATCTAATTAATAATAAGAATGTAAAACTTTTTATCATTTAGTGCTTAATGTTCAATCTTTTTTTTTCAGATTCTATCCATCGGCATTTCTTCCGGCTACCACCGGTACAGCCACTACCGGCCACGACATATACCCAAAGATTACAATTACCCGGATGACAGTGATCATTCATCGATAGCAGAAGAAAGTCATGCATTTGCAGAAGCATCTTCTTCAGCAGAAGCATCATCTTCAGAAGAAGATGAGCCAGAACAAGATGTACTAAACATTGCTGATCTATTTAAACAATTAAATCAACAAAATAATCAATATCATCAAAACTCAGACGCTGATGAAACACCAAACGATGGAAGAGCAAATCGGCCCATCAACAACTACGAGGTTACGGAGCATGTAGATGATATCCCTAACCCAATGTCAATAAGACCGATAGTCGCAAATTTTTCAACTGCAAGACCTTTAAATTTTGCAGGACCTGCTAGAGCAAATCTTAGCGGAGCCAACCGCACTCCCAACAACAAACGTACCGTTCCAGAAAATCATGATAACGTTCAATATACTCACCAAGATTTCTACAATTTCGATGATATCTTACCAGATATTAAAGAGTCATTTGAAGGAGTCAAGACGAGTTTAGCGAGTGGACTGAACAACTTAAAAAATAAAGTTCTAAACAAAGTTAGTGTACCTGCAACATTTTTAAATGGAATATATAGTAAAGCCAATGATGTCATTAATAAAGTTAACCAATATTTCGATTTCAATGATAGAGACGTTCACAATTTCGAAACATTTTAGAAAAGTTTTCAATTTGAAAGTCATTTAGAGTACAATTAATTTAAATTACAGTAAATTATGTTAAGGTCCTAATTTTGTGTTTCATTAATATAACCATTAATTTAGGACTTTATCTTGATAAAAAAATCTTGTTCTTCATTTTGAGGTAAGACAAACTTTTACTGTAAATGTTCCAGGTCACATGAAACCAAGACATGAAGGAGACCTACACCCAAAGGCTAAAGACAAGCTGAAGTGAGGGAAACAGAGTTCTATATGAATAATATAAATTATCTTAAAGTCTTGTCATATTACTTTACTAACCTAGTGCTGAATGTTGTTGGAGACTAAAAAATAACACAAGTTTGCAAAGATCCATGCCTCACTGGATAACTACCTTTCCTTGCCCTTATCCTAAAGGCCTCTTTAATGCTGAGTTGAAGCAACCTTACCTAATATAGGAAGTTAATACTTTATATTTTAATTTAATTCCCTAGATTCCTTCTTTTCTTCAGTTGTCTGTTCTACCTCACAAAAAGCAAAGAAAGGAGATTGCTCAAATTGGCCTAAATACACAAAAAATATTGACATATACGGTAATTCTTGGCGTAATTTATACTTTATTTTACAGTCATTAGATTTTGTATAATATATTCTTTTTAAAAAAGACTTTAAATTTTACCGGTTTGGAAAACATACGAATCATTTTTAATGGCTATGGGTGTAGTAACATTCAGCCAAAGTAGTAAGTAAGTTGTTTATATAATAACATAAAATCAAATCTATTTTGTATAGATCAATAAAATAAAACATTTTTTTTTATTACACTGTGGTATTAATATCCACAACCACAATTATATTATCATTTACACTACATGCAAATGTGCTAAGACAATTAATATAGATAGTAGGCGACATCATAAAGTCTATTGCCATACAATTTTCGCCAAACACCTCCATAAACACATCATATCCTAAAAATCTAAAATATGGTTTAAATACGAGTACAAACATAATAAAAATAATGAAGCTACTGAAGATATAGCTGTATAACCAAAAACTCTTAGCTTTCTTTGGTTAACAAGAGTTTAAAAAATCTCTCTTATCTGTGGCTCATTCACAATCATCACACAGGACTTTTTGGCGGGATCGGGAAGCGTCACTTTAGCAGCTTTGTTTTTCTTGTTAAAAATTGTGTTGTGGCGGATGTTAGTGTCTTATAATGGTGGATTATTAACCACTAAGTGTTCGGGAATATGCACAAGTGTTGGCAAGTGAAACTAAATAGCAGAAAGTGTCTTTCTACGTTCCCTCAAGAAGTCCACAGGTTTCCAGCAAATCCCCATACTTTTACTGAAACATAGGGAAAGGGAGATTGTCTTGACTGCCACTTACTTTGACTTGATTTGTATTTGTAAACATTTAATACTTGACATTGGCTTAATGCACAAGCCGTGCGAAGCCATATATAAAAAAAAATCATTACACAGTTTCAGTCACAGAGTACCTTATTTTCATAATAATCATAATCAAAATCATTTATTCAGTTTAGGCTGTAACAAGCACCTATGAATGTCTAGAAGCTACGCCATCGGTTCGTAAATCTACGGCTGGAGACCTTGTACTGAGAAGAACCGGCAAGAAACTCAGCAAGGGCTGTATTTTTCTCCCTGTTTTATCTTTACACAGTCGTCAAGTTGAAAAATGACTTCAGAGATGTACCTATTTGCAAACATAACCTCAAAATCGTTCAGTGTATATGGTTTATAGAAGTTCTCAGGGTGTCCGTCAATAATATTCGTTTCTACAGTAATTTTTATGTAATTTCGAATCTTGGAAACAATTTTTCATGATTATTGGTCTTTAGGCCAAACATGTATGGAAGCTGAGCAATCTCCATTATCGACCACACAATACAAATATAATATAAAGAATTCGTAAGACTAATAACACATGAAAATTAAACTTTAATAAAATACAAACTCATAAAAAATCTTTGATGATTAATCAAATCAATAATTGCTCAAACAAATGATTAGAAATGATAAATAATGGTGGTACTTATAAATAATTCAGCAAGATAGAAAGAGACAGAGTCTGGGAGGGAAACAGCGGAGCACGATTGAGATGAATATGTAATGGCAGCGCAACATTTTAACTGCCAGTTCGAAGTACCAAAACCTGAAAGTATACTTCAATTTAATGAATTGAATGGGTTTAATTAATCGCAGGATTCTCAGGGCTGCAAACTATACGATCTGTTTTTTAATAAAATTATGGATTCTTTCGCATTTTCGTCTATTTTTGACCAAACTTGACTTAGCTGGGGCTTTTGAATTCACGGGGCCCTGGGCTGAAGCCCAATAAGCCATATGGTAGATCCGGCCCTGCAGACCCGAAACATTTCCTTTCCTGTATGTCCTTTCAAATGTCCAATTTTTTTTAGGTAGATACAGTGGGATCAAGATCAAAAATGTCACAAGCATTAAGATGACAACACTACGGTGAAATTAAATAAAATCTGTTTTAATAAGTACATAAAACCTCCTCACTAGGGAACTTTACAGTTTGAGGAGTTGGCGAACAAAACGGTATAATTACATAAAATTAAATTTTACAGGAGCAATAAAAAACTCAAAGACATACCTACAGTGAGCATTGATGTGGTTTTTAGTTCATTAATTTAGTAATTTTAACACTGTTTTAGGCGGTTTTGATTGAAAATGATTTGAGATATTCAGCGGGCCCAAAACCTCCAGACAGTAAAAAAAATGTGTGTGTCAGCTCCGACGCACGACTGGAGTTTACTCCTTAAGTTCGATAGTTTAACCAGACGCAAAATAAGTTTATTTAACTTTAAAAAGATTGATACTGTATGAAAGGGTAAATTAACAAATTAATGACAATAATATAAATATATATTTATTCATTTCATATACATTTAATATAACTAATCACATGTGCAGGTGGGCAACTATCGTAGTTTGGATCAGCCAGTGACCTATGGCGTCCCACAGGGGAGTATTCTGGGGCCAACTCTGTTCCTTATCTACATAAATGATATCACCCATAATCTACCTTTGGAATCTGGAAAACTTATATCTTTTGCAGACGACACTGTTTTAATATTTGCAGAAGATACGTGGGAAAAAGCATTTGAATTAGCTCAAAATGGTCTTAATAATGTCTCAAATTGGCTTCGAAACAATTTACTTTCACTGAATACCGACAAAACAAATGATATATGTTTTTCTATAACCAATATAAATAAAATTTCGGATTTGCTATCAATCAAGGCTCACCAATGTTTGCAAGACAATATAGATAAATGCAACTGTAATACTTTAAAACGAGTAAGTGAGTTTAAGTATTTGGGTATTCTAATAGATCAAAACTTGACTTTTAAAAATCATATTTTTTCATTAAGTAGAAAAATTAACAAATTAATTTATATATTTAAAATTTTAAGACATACAGTTCCACCTAAAATTCTTAGACAAACGTACTTGGCTTTCTGTGAATCATTAATATCGTACTGTGTTATAGTGTGGGGTCTAGCTTGTAAAACTATAATGAAACCTATTGAAGTTGCCCAACGCGCTGTTTTGAAAATAAGTACTTTTCGTCCTTTCTTCTTCCCTACCTATACTCTCTATCAAGACTGTAATGTCTTGACTGTAAGGCAGCTAGCTATACTTGCAATAGTCCTCAAACAACATAAAGAATTTCATTATGATCCAACAATTTGTAACAAACGGAGACAACATAAAGTTTGTAATCAAATACGCCTCTTTCGAACAAATTTTGCACAAAGATCTTATGCTTTCTATGGCCCTTATCTATATAATTTTATAAACAAAGTAATTAACATCTATAACTTAAACTCAAGCAATTGTAAATTAACTCTTAAAAAATGGCTACTTAACCTAAGTTACGATGAGACTGAAGAACTACTCTGTATAATTGCATAACTACATAGTTGTTTGTGGAATATTAATTGCATTGAGGTAGATTATCCATATGTAAAATTTTAAATGTTTTGCATGTCATAGATATACGTATATTCTTTTAAACTATTTTTAAGTGGTATCTTTAGTGATTTCCTGTTTCATTTATTTTTCTTCTCTGTTCCTGGAAATAATGCTTACAGGTAATAATATTTATGACTCTAATGTTAATGAGTCAAAACTATGTCTATTTCCTTATATATACTGAATCGACATTTTTTGTGGGAATCTGATGACCTGATATACAAGCATTTTTATGCTTAGTTTAGGCGTCAGTCTCTCACAAAGTTCTACATAGCTAATTAAATAAATACCTTAAGGTTATTATACAATAAGTGTTTAAAATGTATTTGTAAACGGAGGAGAGTTAAATAAATAAATAAAAAAAATAAATAAAATAAATCGACGAAATATTTTACATTAAACTTTTTACAATAGTCAATTTCAGATGTGCATAAATATATCATTAGGAATGTTGATAAATTATGTAATTATTATTATCAGACTATTATCATTTTTTTAAATATTAATTAAATCAACATTGTCTGCATTATTAATTACAGTGACAAGTGGTTTATGGTAACTAAAATAAGACACATGGACGTTCGTAGATACGTGGTTCACGAATCTTGAAAATACCGCATCGATGGTTGTACCATACCTCGTTGTCCCCATTGCTCTATCAGAAACAATATCTAAATTCAGTTCAGATTTAAAAAAAAATATTAATGTCAATCCGTCATCTTTGTTTGTCAAAGTTGCGTGACATAGGATGCGCACCAAAAACGTAACGAGGTCATTCATCGATAGATTTTACTCCTCACATTTTTCTCATACCGGGCCTCTTATATATGCAAATCGATTCTTAAGGAGTAAACTCCAAAAAAGTATTTTGACCAGATGCGTAATTATACAGTTTTGTTCGTCAGCTCCTCATTTGCAATAACATGGATATAGTCATCATCATCAGCCTATTAATGTCCCCACTGCTGGGGTACAGGCCTTCCCTATGGATGGAATAGGGAGATTGGGCTATGACCCACCACGCGGGCCCAGTGCGGATTGGCGGGTGCTAACGACTGCAGATGCAGCCGGGACCAACGGCTTAACGCGCCTTCCGAAGCTCGGAGGAACTCGAGATAGAATATTTTTGTTAATCCATCCAATGACCGACCACTGCGAAAGTTGCTTAACGTCAACAATCGCAACCGAATGCGCTAACCACCCGCGCCATCGAGCTCCTCTCATCTTTTGCTAAATAAGATGTACATTAATATCTTCTAAGTTTCTTTCGAAGAGTTTCTTCAGTCTAAACTTATAATCCACCATCCCTGGAAGACTACCAAGTTTAATTGGCTGAGACGAAGATACTAAAGAAACTTTGTGCATCAATCATTTGTATCTGTCGCATAAATGTCTTTGTTTCAGCTTATTTCAAAATGTCAGTTTTAAAGAAGACTTATACATTATCAGAAAGCCTAATACCTGAAGTCTTTACGAGTCCCGCGCCTGTGACCTTTAAATTTTTAATGCTTGAACTTTAAATAATTGGAGTTTACTCCTTAAGAATCGATTTGCATATATAAGGGGCCCGGTATGAGAAAAATGTGAGGAGTAAAATCTATCGATGAATGACATTAATGACCTCGTTACGTTTTTGTGCGCAACCTCATCTGCGCACCTTTCACTTTTAGCTATGGCAACGGATAAAAAACATTAAGTTGTCACAAATGTCAATAAAATAAATGAACTAAAAATAGATAAAATCGTAGCAAAATTAATGAAAACAAATAAATAACAGAATATAGAGAAATGCCGGTAAGTGTCCAGCACTCTGGAATAGTGTTTTCAGTACAGATGGAATTATAATACATATTTACAAAACTATGACTAGTGTGTGTTATTTTTGAAATTGTGTATTTCCAGAAATACATAATAAAATATATGATGAATATCGCTGATGTTAGATGATAAAATGTGTGACATGGAACCTATGATAGTCGAAACCATGGGACGATTCCTGAGGTATCTCTACTTGTAACCGACTTCTTCGGACTTGATTTTGTTTTGTGTCTGTTCAAAGACAATCTTTTTTAGAATGTAGACTCCGGTCGTGCGTCGGAGCTGACACACACAATTTTTTATCTAGGGAACTTTTAACTGGCGTAGAATTTTCAGGAAATCCCTCCTGTAGTTCTCTTTTTCTTAGAATCCCACGGGAAACTTACTGTTACCGATTATATTAATTGATCCGCACTGCGATATTTCACCGCGTGTAGTGTAGTGCGTTATTCTTGCATATTAGTCTCACGTAACTATAGACGAGGGATAGGAAATACATTATGTGCGATGGAACGTAAAATAGGCTTGTTGAAAATATATCGGCAAAAAATATCGATATTTTTCGTTCGATCTATCGATATTTTTTGCCGATATATTTTGGTTCGATATATCGATATATCGATATATCGATACATCGATACAAAATAACCAATATCGAAATTCGTATCAAAAACGATATTTTTTTAATTATTAGCGGCATATCACGATCTAACTAAATTCGTATTTGGAAAAATCGTAACTGGATCTTAGATTAATGATATTCAACACATCTATGATCTGTGCTGTATTTAGTATTGTCTATTATTTGTAAATCTGTTTCGCTGGTGAATTCATTGTGCTGATTTCCATTATATTATGTGGAAGTGTGTGACTGTCTAGTCGTGTTTACGAAAGATGGCACCTGAGAGGCCCTGCAATCATTTTCATCATTCGAAAATAGGGTCTATTTTTAGGGAGATAATTTTCGTTCCATTATTATTCCGCGTGTCATATTTCGTGAGATACTGTACTGTCATGTAGTGTAGCGGAAATTTAGTACTTTGATAATTCGTTCTTTAATTATAATTTGTATTAAACTATTATTACTGTGCTAGGCTGACCTAAATATATTTTTGGGAAAATTGGTCTGATATATCGATGTTTTTTTCGCGATATATCGAAGCCGATATTGATATTTTTTTAAATATCGATGTATCGATATATCGATATTTTTTTCAACTTTCTACATCCCTAACGTAAAACTGCACTTTTTAGCAATAGCGTCTTTGGTATGGCTACTACAGTTTTTAAGAATATACCTAATAATATAAAGAGTTTGACAATGACTATTTTTAAGAAATATTTAATGAAACTGTTAATTGAGAAAGTATATTATACTACACAAAAGTTTCTTGGCGACATTTCCTTGAAAGAAATGGACATCATTACCTTATTAAAATATAAGTATATTTTAGCCTATTATAGCACAAGTTATTATTATTATTGGAACGAAGTTCCTTACGGCAGGCTTGGAGGGGATAGGGATTTTGCTGCGCGACCGAACTGAAAAAATGTGGTAGTAAAACCGTAAGAAAAAATCCGTGGAAAAAAGTGCGTGGAATAAAACCGTTAAATGAGACGTGCGCAGGCGCGACAGTCGCATACACAAGCGAGTAGTGTATAATACCTTTCTCTTTCTCCCTCTTTCTTTTCGTTCTCTCATCTCTTCTCTTTCTATTACCACTCCACCCCGCCAATGCATAGTATATATACTCATGAATTCATTTGCAATTTGTGTCGATTCTACATTAGCCGAAGGAACTTCGTTCCCACCTAGTGTCCCACGACACCACATAATTTTCAATTTTATATATTTTAAGTTTGACATAAAAATATTGCTTAGTAATTTTGACATTTATTTCTAACTATGATTTGTAATTGTAATGTAATAATTTAGATTTTTATATAATTGTAAACCTGATTATTGCTTAAAAAATATTGTATACCTTGTAATAAAAGGTCGAAATGTAGTGACACTAAACTTTTTACCTAACACCAATTTGCTGTACTAACCTACATTTCACTATAAATCATTTGAATTTGAATTACTCGTAGTGTAGTATCCACTATACTACACTACGAGTACGGAATAACAGCAATACAGTGTGCAATTCATTGCGATTAAAATTTCATACGATTTTCGTCACTTCAATAATTAAGGTTCGTCTTGACACGAACGTATTAAATTAACTACAACAGAAAATTCGCATCGACTCGCGTTCATTATACTACAAATCACAGGTTTTTATGCCGCGCGAATTTTTTTACCGCAAGTGCGGCTACTCTTATATATTCAATATTTTACTTATTTATTTATTTATCTTTAACAAAGTTTCTACAGCGGTATTTTATGGAATTTAATACAATAAAATATAAATACAATCTTAAGGCCAATTACAGAAACTCATTTTGTACGCATAAGATACTAACGGCGTTATAATATGTTACAGAATTGCAAGCCCCTCAGGTTCTAGTGGTCTAGGGGCTCCAGACGGAGAGGAGACTCCCCCCGTGGGGAGATGCCATCCGCCTGGAATACTTCTAGAGCAGCGTTGCCATTGATACGGCAATTACCGTAATATACGGCAATTTGAGCTCATAATTTCTAATTAAACGGCAAACGGAAGGTTTGTCATTGCCGTATAATAATACTAACTACCTAAAAATTTTAATAAATAAAATTAGGTAATACGGCAAAATCAAGATTTTTATTTAAAAATACGGCAATTTTTATTTAAAAATGATGTATCGAATACGGCAACTCTTTCAAACTTGATAGCAACACTGCTCTTGAGGCACTAGCCAATTCTGGGCTTGAGGTCCCCTTAGGATCTCGCCATCCCCAAACCCGGTGACGCTGTAAAGGTCATCTGCGATCAACAGGATACACACTCAAAAAAAAAATTAAAAATATGAAAACTACAAGATGTGACGGCGACATCTATTTGCCCCACATATATACAACGGATGGAGGAAATCATTACTCACCATCCTCAAGAGATGGCGTTACCTGCACTGCGATCTGAATAGTATGGAAGCCTACATCGCGCAAATGAAATTCGGAGGCTAACTCTTCATATATACGATGCCCGACTAACATCAGTCGGGCCGCGGCCCCCGAGCTAACATCACCCAGCTCGGAGGAAGATCTTCCGCTTTGGCCTTCCTACACAAGATTATGCCGGTGGCAGCGTTTTGTGGTTGTGGTCGGTGGCCCGTGTGCGGCGATACTTAAGGATGGAGTGTGTGTAATGACCGAGTGTGGATTGATGGGCGCTTACGACTGCAGTTGCAGCCGGCACGGCTTACATAACTCAAAATAGTAAATTGTTGGTCACCCATCCTGTGAGTGGTCATTGTAAAAGTTACTTCCTTTCATGATCGCAGACGGAACGCGATAGCCCCTGCGCCATTACTCTCCTCGTTTTATTGCAGTCAGATTAATTTCTACAGCTGCAATCAATTCCGAAAATGGGTCAAGCTGAGAGCTTAAAACGAAATTTGTATATTCCATCTAAGGTTCCGGTAAACCTTGCCGAGATTCAGTGGCGAACTGAACTTGATTTTAATTGAAATCCGAATGTTAATACTGAATTAAAACGAAGAGTGTATACGGTTGTATTCAGTAGCGTTTTATTCTTCGTTAAGAGCGGACGCGAGCGGAGATACAATTGAGAAATAGGTATTTGAAAAAACTATTACTGTCACGCATTGTCAAATAGGTACCGTGCGAGCGACAACAGTAGTTATCAAGGCTTGTTTACCGGTTAATTTTCAAACCTAAATCAGTGTCAAGTACATTAGGAGCGTTTTATTTAGGTTTGGCTCTACCTTAACCTTCAAAAACCGGTTTTCCTAAAGAGCGAAATCAAATAGGTCAAATCAATTTAGCGGTTTTTAAAGGGTTTCATTTCGCTCTTTCTGACGGCATCGATAATAAATGAACAACTTGACTCACTAGATGCTAGCAATCGTGTCAATAAATGCATCAATCTCTGAGCATCAACAAGTTGTGACTTGATTAGTTCAAACAAAACAAACTTTAAGCGATTCCGACGCGTGCACGTGTCGCTCTGGATTAAACCGGTTTATTAAGGTTTTAGGTACCGCTTTCATGTCGGACGCGCTCCGAACGAAACCTTTACTAAAAACCGTTATTAACCTTTATTTACCGGTATTTTCGAAACAGGTTTCAAGCCCTGGTAGTTATCGCTGAAAATTATGTATGTGTAGGAAGGCCAAAGGGGAAGATCTTCCTCCGAGCTGGGTGATGTTAGCTCGGGGGCCGCGGCCCGACTGATATTGGTCAGGCATCGTATTTATGAACTGTTCGCTACCGAATTTCACTTACGCGATGTAGACTTCCTTACGTTGTGAACGCAGCGCCGGTAGTGCCATCTCTTGAGGAGGCGTAAGATTGTTTCCTCCATGTTAGTTATTTGTGGGGCGTGTAGATGTCGCCGCCATATATGTATAAAAATTGCAGAATTGGAGGTTTGGTCTCGACGATTCCCTCCTCGAAAATTAGATATATGTAAAAGAAATTTTACACAAACAATAATAAGTAGTTAAACTATGTCCCTATGTTTTGATTTTCTGTAAATGCTTTTATTATGAGCCCTTTTACAAAATTGCGCCGCTGCCGTACTGTACCCCTAGCACGAACCATTATCCAATTCGAATAGTTTGCAAACCAAAATGTCAATGTCAAATTTTGTATGGAAACTTGAACAGCAACGCCACAAAGTACGTGACGGGAACTAAAAATCAGTACACATTTGACAATGACATTTCGGACTCGCAAACGATATTGGTTCGTGCTAGGGGTACTAATCGGCGCGTAGGTAGATTTGCACTAGTATATATTGCATTTTACGGGTGGTGTTTCGTGTCTTATAAAATGATTATTAATGAACTAATTTTATTATAAAAATAAATATATATTTTAGTAGTTCAAGGATAGCAAATTAGTTATATGAAAGTTTTTGATAGTAATTCTATTAAATTCAATATCAAAATTCGAGGTAAACCTGCATTATTTTTTCGGAATACTCATGGAGGTTAGATGTTTTTTTTTTTGATAATTAATAAGGTGCAATATCAAAATTCTAATACATTATGTTACAACAAAAACATATTTCTGATGTCGTAGTAATTAATTTTATCTAATTTATTGCACAATATTTAGAGATTGAGGCGTTTGAAGTTGTGCATAGTATCGTTTTTTCCGTAAACTAGCTGCGGTAAAACGATCAGTACAAAAAAAGGAAAATAGTTTTTGCAAATATTTTACATTAACTTACAATAAAAATAATAAATCTACTGTTTTCTTTTATTGGAAAAAGTCAAAATCTTTTCTAAGGGGGTAAACGAGACGCTCAAAAATTTCATTTTTTTGCAAAAAATGTGAAAGGGCTCTTAAATCTCCACACAAGATGTCTTTAGTGGTGATTAAAATTTGTTACTATTTTGGCTTTTTCGACTGCTCTAGTTTCTTTGAAACACGAGTTACCTAAAAAGGGAAGACATAGGAGCATAGAATGAGTAAAATTACATTTTATGTATGAAAGTTTATTCTTTAGTCATATAAATTAAAGAGAAATCAGTCGACAACGTTTGTATGGAAAAAACTTTGCCCGCCTCTCCTCTTAGGGCACGTGTACAAGCCCTATTACTTACCCCGAAGAACCTTACTCATCAAAGAAGCACAACACTACCAAAAGCTGATATAAGGTTGAATTTTCTTTCCCAGACTATATAAAGTCTAAAGAAAATATAACTAGAAAAAAATTCCACGCGGCTATTTCTTCTTTCAAATGTTTAATACTTGTAAAAGTATTCATTTGACATTGTGGGTTGCCTACAATGCGAAAAGATGGCGCTGCCTTGCAGCTTAAGAATGGCTAGAGGAATTTCGACGCGGCCGTCAGGGCCGCGGTAGCATAATTGGTCATTGCATTCGCCCGGATTGCGAAGGGTGCGGGTTCGAGTCCCGTCTACTGCCTGGTCCGCGTGGAATTTTTTCTAGTTATATTTTCTTTAGATTTAAACATCAAGCAGTTATATACTTAAAAAATTAAAATTATTACTATATAAAGTCTGCTCAAAATAGAGCGCCCGTCTAGGAAAGCGTTAGAAAGATTTTTCATCATTTAGGGCCACATGCACCAAAATACTTAAATCAAATTAGAGCTAAAGGGCCCCCGAGATTGTCAAAACGTTTGAAGCCACCTTACGTGTTTGATGAAACCGTTTGAAGTCGCTTTGAACGCTGGTCAAAGGAAAGGCATTGCGCAGTTTAGTTCGGGACGCCACTCTAATTAGACTTGTGATTTTGACGCAGATTTTTTTTTCCAACGCTCACGCCAATTAGCCTAGCCCCAAAGTAAGCACTGTGTTATGGGATACTAGGGTAACGGATAGAATACATATACTGTACATATATAAGTATATTTTTATATAGAAATGAATATAAAACATCCATGACTGGAGTACAAATGCACGTATTCATCACACAAACACCTGCCCCCACCAGGATTCGAACCCGGGACCTCTCGAGTCGGCGACACCATGAAACCCGGCGTAAAAACCACTCGGCCACGGAGGTCGTCAGATAAATTGTGAGATGCCCTCGAAAAGGGATCGCGATTTTATCGTATTTATTATGTTTTTCTTCTTCTTCTAGCAACGGGCGTTTCCGCAACTCGACGTCCTTATTAATATGTGCGCCTGTTTAATATGAGGAGGGGGATAGCCGGAATCACTCCAGCCAACCCAGCTCCATCAGAAACGCTCCCAGGGCCTTCACATTGGTGATTGCCACTTGGAGGTTTCCCGGTGAGCCGAAGTATTTCGCCTGGATTTATTGCGCTAATGACCTTCGCTTTTACACAAAAAGAGAAAAGACATTTCTAATTAGCGGAAACACAACAAAAAATTGAAATTTCACCAAACAAGCTCCGAACACGTAATGTTTGACAAGCCGTGCAAGCTAGCTTTGTAAACAATCAAAATAGTGTGAGTCAAACAAAAATTTACATTTTTGAAAAAACCGTTCGATCGTCTCGGGGCCCCTTAATGTCTAATTGTGGCTTCATCGCGTAAAACATAACAATATTCCATTTTTGTCAATTTTAAAGTCAAACAGAGATCGCTCAGGTTCAAAGCATGAGGAAGAAGCCTTGGAATCATGTGTTCTATTTGCAGACAATATATCTCTGCTTACGTCATGTCAAAGTTGCAAAAACCTAAATCACCAACTTAATGAAATATTTAATAAAATAATTATATTTTTGAAACGTTTAAAAACTCTATTGATTAATAAACGTTATTACAGTGTTAATGAATATTTAAATGATAAAATGGTTTGAAGTTATTTACACTATTGAAAATATATAATTTGTTGATTTTATTTTGCTTTTAATAAATGTTATTATTAGTTATCAAATGAATTTGAAATGTAAAAATGTGATTATAGTGTAAATTAATATTCAAATGATTTAGTTATTTACATTGTTGAGAATACTATATTCTCAATTGTGTAAATAATTGTGTTTTGTTTTTATATAACTTTAAATAAATTTTATTTGCGTATATTTTATATAATTTGTTCGTATTATTTTTTTTACAATTAATGAATTAGTATACACATTATTATTATTATTATTCGTGATTTTATAGAATGAAATAAAATTTAATACCTATTTTAATTTATTATAGATAGATATTATATAAATTCTAAATTGTGATAGTCAGCTAGGGTACTTATTAGCGTTTTTATGTAATCAAAGGTGTCACTCTCCCTCTGTAATTAATTGATTGCTGTGCCCGACGGGGTCCATGATTGTGCATATTATTTTGTAACATCTTGTATAACTTATGGAAAGCAATAAAACATTGAGTATTGAGTATTGATATACTTATGGTTTTTTAAGCATTTAACTGCTAGATGTTTAAATCTAAAGAAAAGTTTTACTAGAAAAAAAAAATCAGGGCCGTGGTAGCATAATAGGCTAGTTGACTCATGTCCCATTGTATTAAATAAATGTTTATATCTTAAAGTATTTGGTCTAAGGAACCTAAATATATCGATTTCACTTCATTAAAGCAGAAGATTGTTGTAGAAATTTAATTTAAAAAAAAAATATTTTTTAGTCTATACTTTTTAAACACTTAAAACGCTGTTCGCCACATCCGCCATGATTGTGACGTCTCTTTTAGTAAATAACTAAATGTCATTCATAGATAACTTTAAAACTTGTATTATTAAAACTGATAATAAATGAAGAGACTTAAAATATTATTCAATGAGTACTTA
The DNA here is from genome assembly GCA_902850365.2 of Chilo suppressalis. Taxonomy (NCBI): domain Eukaryota; kingdom Metazoa; phylum Arthropoda; class Insecta; order Lepidoptera; family Crambidae; genus Chilo; species Chilo suppressalis. Next base: position 19,702,738 of record OU963914.1, on the reverse strand, counting down.
CATCAAAGTGATCTTCGCAAAAATAAATTTTACTATGAGCCGATATAGTTGCAGGATCCCTTTTAGTAAGTTCTAACCAAATATTGCGTAGGTTAATTTCTTTCGGCACTTTAATCCACAACTTTCCTGGAGTCTTCAAGGGTGTTTTTTTACATTCTCGTACACTACAATATATTTTTCGTGGTATCTATTAGAAATCATGTTTTTTTATTATAAACTCAGATAGGTTATTTTCTATGTGCTTACGAGTTTTTGTTTACTACCGTCAATGTCATAGCATAGATAATCTATAGACTAAAATGGCCGACAGCGTTTTTGTATGTCCATGAAAAGTCTATTTTTAAAATTGCAGATTTGTAGCTTTCTAGGTCTCAAAAAAATACAATACCTTTTTTTCGGTCTAATAGAACATTTATTAACCATTTAAAACCTTTTTCCAAAAATGGTCAACTAGCCTATTGGTCAGTGCATTCGCCCGGATTGCGAAGAGCGCGGGTTCGAGTCCCGTCCGCTGCCTTGTCCGTGTGGATTTTTTTTCTAGTAATACTTTTCTTTAGATTTAAACATGATATACTTTTCAAATTAAATTAAAAGCCTTGGGTCATACAATTTTTCAACAAACCTCCTTGAACAAACAATCAAAACAAAACAGGTGTCTTTGTTAAATAATAATAATGGTATTAATTTTACTTTCGAGTAGGTATTTCTGTAGATCGCCGGGTTTGTGAGTGGCCGCACAAATTTTACCTGTATGCTAAATACCATGCATTGGCCAATGAACCGCTTGTTTATGCTGATACCAGATTATCTAGAGCTGTCAATACCACTTTTCTTAACAAAATTTAGGAATTATTTTTGATAAATGGTTTCTTGGAGGTTTGTTGTAAGCCAGGGCGGATCCAGGGAGGGGGGGGGGGGGGTCATGGGTCATGACCCTTCCCTGGGCTGGATTGTTAGGCAAATTATGTATTATTTTTTATTTCTTGTTGAATTCGTATTCATTTAACACACAAAAGAAAATATTGAATACAAAATTTGCCCTAAAACTGTTTCAATTTTCAAAATTTTTGTAGAACAACTCAAACTTTTTTGTGGTAATTTTTTTATAAATTGTAAATTTTATAGTTAAATATAAAAAAAAATATTACATTTAAGTTCTATGTTACAGGATATGGTTTCCGAACTTAGTCCTTAAATGGACCATTGTTCGTGACTCATAGCGGCCGATTCCTCCAAGCAGCCCACCTCCCTCCAGAAGCAGACTAGTCTTCCCAGGCTTCTCAGAGCATCCGCGAGGAATTCCGGTGTACCAAAAGTTTCTCTTCGGATCTGGGCGACACCTGTGCACTCAAGGAGCACATGTGCCACCGTTTCTTCGACCTCCATGCATGCTTTGCATAGGGGACTATCAGTTATACCTAAAGTGTGAAATTGTTTGTTCAGTAAGCAATGTCCGGTGATGGTCTCCGTCATCAGTCTCAGGCTACTACTGTCCAGGCGTAGCAGGCGCCTGGTTTAGAAAAAGTTTTCATAACTATTTAAAATGTCAGTAGGTGTCGATAATTTTGACGTCGTCGTAACACCAGTAGCAGTGGAGTCACTTTAGTGAAATCTAAGATAAGCAGTTCCAAAGAACTAGCAGCAGTTACAAAATATTCTTACTGACTCAAAAATATTTTTTATTTAAAGAAAAAAGAAGGAAAAGAGACCTGCTGATAATAGGGATGATGACTAATTTTTTCTTCGTTTATCAGGGAGATTATCAAAAAGTATTGGACACGTATTTTTTCTTTTTTCAAATAATATAAACATTGCAGAGATATATTGATTTGAAAAGTCGCATGACGTCACGTTTGAGTACACTTTTATACATAACTAGCTGACCCAGCGAACTTCGTACCGCCCTAAAAAAATAGGGGTTGTCCAGCGGACAAAATTGCGAATCTAAACCATTCTCAGATCCCCTTGAACACACACAAAAAATTTCATCAAAATCGGTCCAGTCGTTTAAGAGAAGTTCAGTGACATACACACTCACAGAAGAATTATATATATAAAGATATACACTAAAAAGTGACGTCACGAGCCCCTTCTCCCAAACTTTAACGCGCTATAACTTTGTCATTTGTTGGTTGATTGCCCAAAGAAAAAATACGTGACTCTAATCACTAACTGACGGACTAAATAGAATTTCGTTTACTCTTCCCCGTCATCACCCCTAAAAATATTCGTAAAGTGGGAACAAATTTTCTACACTACCGATGCATTTTCATTTCTGTTCACTTACACATTGTTAAAAGAAAGGTAGGTCAGGTCACATAGGATTTTGAACTTGAATTGCGCTCTCCTGGGGAAGCACTCTGCACCTTACCATTGACCAAAACAGTACCCGAGGCTGGTGTTGTGTGTCTGCCGACGAGTATCAATCAATCAATCAATCAAAATCATTTATTCAGTTAAGGCTGTTACAAGAACTCATGAATGTCTAGAAGCTACGCCATCGGTTCATAAATTTTCGGCGGGAGACCACCAACTGAGAAGAACCGGCGAGAAGCTCAGCAGTTCTTTTCTCCCTGTTTTATTACTTACAGAGTTGTCAAGTTGAAAAATGACTTCAGAGATGATTCATGAAGTCACTTTTCATTACATAATGATTAAATATACATTGTATATCTGCATTTTGATTGCTGTGTCATACAGTATAAATACAAATAGTGTTATTTATATAAGGTGTAACTAGACATTTACATCTTAAATATCAAAGTAGTTAGGGCAGACTCATCTCCGCTGGCAGCACCCGTTCACGAGCATGACGCATGAACGGGTGCTGCCACCTATATTAACCAAAACATATTTATTTAAAATTAAATTAATTTATCTGTAGGCCACTGCAAACAATTACAAAAGCAAAAATCAATGGAGAAATCATGACCACGCCCTTTTGTCATTCAAATGTTCTTAAATAGTCTGATATTCTTAAGTAATCAACTTTAAATACAGCCTTTAAATTCAATAGAAGTATCTTCAAAGATGTTGGTGTAAAATGTTGTATCCGACACAAGACACAAAAATGTCCACGTTTGCGTAGCACCTAAGGTTCTCCATAGGCTATTGTAGCATAGAGTTAATGCAGACAATTTTAAAGAATTCTACCTGGGAGAAATTAATATGGAAATACACATAAAGGGTTTCAAATTTATTTATTTATTTTGGTTACATGGAAGACCAACAGCTTATCTTAATATACTAGAAATGAATAGTAGCGACAGAGAGCCAATTACAGGTCCTCACATCTAGACATAACTTAAAAGTATAAAGAAACTATTTGCACTGTCCAATGTAGAAAAAATCTCTTAAATATAGTTTTATAAAGAGGTCCTTATCTCTTATCAATTAGACAAGTCCGTTTTTCGAGAACTTCCGGTTTTCGAGAAATCATGAATTTTAAACGAAACCACACAAAATCTCCGAAGTTCTCAATTAATTAAATACATTTTTTTTTAATTCAGGTTTTGGTGAACATTTGGTTCACTGGTTTGCTAGTAATAAATAACAGAATAACGAATTACGCACATGTTAATACCTAACACTTGTCTATGAATTTAAAGTCTGAAATAAATGTTTGTTATTATTACATTAATTTTTATCTCCAAAAAACAAATGAGCAATGGTACGTCTAATCGACGCTTCGCTACTGTTAAAAAGATCTACAACAAAAACACTTTGTTAATTGCCTTATATTGAAGTTATACTTCTTTAGGCGCGTTATGAAAAAATGATGAGAGTGAAATTTTTAGATGCGCGCGCATCACTGTAACACAAAAATTAACACTTTACTTACTTTTGTGTTTACCGCACATTAAGAAAATCTACCAACAAAATAGAAATAGAATCTCTATTTAGTGGGTGCTAACGACTGCATTGTGAAGGCCTATCAAAAGTATTTATTAATCTGGAACAACGGAACCAAAGCGCGATTCAGGAGACTACAGCGCCATCTCTTGACCACTGGTGTAGTAGAACCAAAAACCACATCTTTATTTTTTGTAATAAAGTAACAGTTATAGGTATTCATATTTATAATATTTATCCACATGTTTCTAGTTTGTATATTCGGAATACGTGTTTGAGTTTCATACAAGTGCAAATCACATATGTTCTAATAAATTATATTCAGTAGCGATTTTAATTAAATATTTTGATTATTTATATATTTTTTCAAATTAAAACTGAACTTTATTGACTGTGTCCTTTTCCAGACTTTTTATTAATTTATTGTAATTAATTATTTGCATGCAATTAAAAACTAATTTTAAACGATGCCAAAGAAGGATAACTTCTCACGCGCCTACATAAGTACACGCACCCATTTTTTTAAAACACTAAAACTGACTCATACGCAGTACCAATGGTGTTATCTGCGTGTTTATTATATTAGGTTAATTGTTGTAAGCACTAATACCGAATTCTCTGATGATATTTCCCAAAACTGGTTTCCGAGAAGCAACTCTATAGAAACACGCGGGGCATTGAACGGAGGCTGCGCAGTGCCTAACGCGCAGCCGTCGTATGCGCACCGTGTCATTATAATATATCTGTGCCGCCGAAAAGGTGAGTTCAAACTTTATTTCTGGCAAAACTTTTTCGAATACTCCAATGAAACAATTGAACGCCTATTTGGTATTTCTAAGTCAGCCATTTTGAAAAGGTTTTTGATTAATACAAAACTTTTTCTTTTAAAGGTATTATTTTAGGTTCAAAATACAAAGTTCAAAATCAATAATGGAATTATGATGGCGGGCAATATAATGTTTTTTTTTTTCAATATTTTACAAAACGTATCTAATTACTGTATTTGTTTTTAAGTTGGAACAACATCACACAGAACTCGCTATTTGAAAAAGAATAAGATGACCCTTCTTTTTAAAATTTATGGATTCCGAGAAGGTCTCATTGTTGTGAATCCCGGAAAATTTATTCTATTTTGTTTGTTTTTTGCAAGACCCAAGAGACAGCTTAAAATCAGGCACTCTAGAATTTGTCTTAAGTTTCTTTTTATTTTTATTGGTTGTGCATATAAATCTTTCGCGGTAAATCTATACGCATTCCAAATTAATAGTAATGTTCAAATAACAACATTTAAATTGTCAACAATATGTTATTTTTTCTATGTAGGTATTGTAAACCTTATTCAGAAGAAAATAAAGCTCATTTTTAGAGAAAAATTACAGATTTGGATAACTTTACCTTTAGCTGTACAGTTATATCGTATAGAAAGAGTTTTGTTTATAACGACCTCCGTGGCCGAGTGGTTTGTACGCCGGGTTTCATGGTGTCGCCGACTCGAGAGGTCCCGGGTTCGAATCCTGGTGGGGGCAGATGTTTGTGTGAGGAATACGAGCATTTGTACTCTAGTCATGGACGTTTGATATGTATTTCTATATAAATATACTTATATATGAACACTATATGTATTCTATCCGTTACCCTAGAATCCCATAACACAAGCCTTACAGTGCTTACTTTGGGGCTAGGCTAATTGGTGTGAATGTTGGAAATGTTAATTTATTAATTATTCATTTAAAAGCAATTATTTTTTTTTAACTGCCACGGACTTGATGTTTCCATGATTTTATTTTATCAAACTTAAAAATTAATTGATGTTTTCATTGTGGCCTTAAAAACAAAATTATTACAAACGTAAAATTTTACACAAACAAAAGTCATAAACTTGAAGCCAAATGTCCCACATTAAAAACCTATTGCCCAATCAATGATGATGTAATTTAATTTAATTATTTAACTAGCGACTTTTTATATTTTTATAAAATTATACTCAAACGTATAATTGCTTCCATGCATTACCACTAAACTCTTCATAGTTTGTTTGTTTTTTTTTTCTTAATGGCTTCGCAAGGCTTCTGCATTTAGCCAATGTCAAGTGTTAAAATGTTTACAAATACTATAGCACTCGTGGTCAAAGTAATAAATCAAGTCAAAGTAAGTGGCAGTCAGGTCAATCCCCCTTTCCCTATGTTTCAGTAAATGTGTGAGGATTTACTGGAACCTCCCCGTGGACTTCTTGAGGGAACTTCGAAAGACACTTTCCGCTATTTTGTTTCACTTGCCAACACTTGTGCATGTTCCCGAACACTTAGTGGTTAATAATCCACCATTCATCATCATCATCAGCCTATTAATGTCCCCACTGCTAGGGCACAGGCCTTCCCTATGGATGGAATAGGGAGATAGGGCCATGACCCACCACGCGGGCCCAGTGCGGATTGGCGGGTGCTAACGACTGCAGATGCAGCCGGGATCAACGGCTTAACGTGCCTTCCGAAGCACGGAGGAACTCGAGATAGAAGATTTTTGGTCACCCATCCAATGACCGACCACTGCGAAAGTTGCTTAAATTCAACGATCACAGCCGAACGCGCTAACCACTTGCGCCATCGAGCCAATCCACCATTATTAGACACTAACATCCGCCACAACACAATTTTTAACATGAAAAACAAAACTGCTAAAGTGACGCTTCCCGATCCCGCCAATAAGTCCTTTCCGATTTTATTGTTTTCGTCTTACGAATTTTCGATTAAGTCACGTGTCCACGTGTCCTGACGCGAGTAACATTTTTTTTCCCATACAAAAAAAGTGTACAATGCCGCTAAAGAAGTTTTCACTTCAAAAAAAGAGCGTACCAAAGGAGACAGTTCAAAAAAGGTAGTCGATGTTTGGCAGCAATAAAACATATATCAATTAAAAGCTTATTTTACGTAATAAAAAAATAAGTTTTTTTTTTATTTATTCCTAATTAATTTTAAATCGTCTTTGAAAATGGAATAATTTTGTTAGGATTCTGGCAACCCAGTCATAAGTCACGTCATATTTTTAGTGTGTTGCAGCTTATAATGTCAACTCAATCACTATGTCAAATGTCAATCAGTCTAATCATGCATGATATTCGTAAAAATGTTCTTTATTATACCAATGTCACTATGTGAATGCGGGCTGGATGAAGGAACAACCGAACATATTTTCTTTAGTTGCCCAAAATACCCGGTTTCACTCTATGACATCCTTCCACCATATATTCCCAAACCTATAAATTTTAAAACACTCCTAACCTATGTTAACTCTCCCTTTATTATCCTACTTTGTGAATATATATCCAAAAATAATATACGCTTGTAACTGTTTGTCTCTGGACTAACCAACTAACATTACTGACTTATTTTTTTGTGTTTGTCTCTACCTTTCAGATAAAACAACAGATATCCAATTACAAAAATTCAAGTACATTGTTTACTCCTTTCACATATTGTGCTTTCACAACATATTTAATAAAAAAAAAAAGCAAAGTCAATTCCTACTGTACAACCAAGCTGAATCACTTGAGTCTGGCGAAATCCACAAAAGTGCACCGCCATTTTCTAAAAAGAAGAAGAAGAAATGTAGGATTGATTCTTCTTGAAATAAAATACCCATAGAATACCTAATAATGTTATGAAAGATGAACAGAATCATTATCCTTGCTTTATTTCGTTATTGAATAGAATATATTTGATGCTTTGGCAACAAAATAACAGAAAAATATACTTGCTATTTACCAATAAATAATTATATAATTTTATACTATTTATTATATAGTTATTTAAAAAAGAATTAGGATGAAATAAATTCTAGTTTTTCGTCAAATGATTTACAATAATGTGAACTACATGTCATAAAAATTTGGAGTCTGCCGGAGACTAAATGTGAAAGATTTTTAACACAAATTGTACGATTTCGCAACATAAGGTTGAGACTCAGAATCTGTATTCTGAGGGTTGAGAATGTTTTTATGGGAATCTGCTTTATCGTCGATTACAAAGGTGCTCCTTCACCGGAAGCATTCGCCTGTAATGTAACGTTTAATTAGATTTTGATCATTACATGTCAATACTGCCTCCCTGCCTGATAAGCATTTGCATATTATGAAACATTTTAAATTCGATTTTAAGCATTACGTTGCAATATACTGCCTCCATGACTTTTGCCTTTACTATACAGGGTGTCCCACGGCTTTGTCACGCGGAGGGAAAGTATATTAAACTAGCGGCCCGCCCTCGCTTCGCTTCGGTGTAGAGCTGAAGTGTAGACTACAGTTTTTGTTTCATATCCTATTTTATCCCCTTGGAGGTAGAATTGATCAAAATCCTTTCTTAGTGGATGCCTACGTCATAACATCTACCTGCATGCCGAATTTCAGCCCGATCCGTCCAGTGGTTTGGGCTGTGCGTTGATAGATCACTATGTCAGTCAGTCACCTTTGAGTTTTATCTTTATATATATAATTCTTCTGTGAGTGTGTATGTCACTGAACTTCTCTTAAACGACTGGACCGATTTTGATGAAATTTTTTGTGTGTGTTCAAGGGGATATGAGAATGGTTTAGATTCACAATTTTGTCCGCTGGACAATGTTTTTTTTATTAATTTTTTTTATGGCGGTACGAAGTTCGCTGGATCAGCTAGTATATATATATATATAGATATTGTAGATAAGGATATTTTACTGAAAGCAGACATTATTTTATTATCAATAATAACTAGAAATGCATTCACAGATTATTTTTAAAACGCCTGCTACAACTGAGAATCAAAATAGTGAATTTAATATAAATAACATATGAAGTATTTTATGATAACCATTGAAAGGGTTAATCATAGGGATTATTTTTTCCTAAATAACTAAGTTTTTGACCCTCGCTCCTGGTCGTTTCTGGTACAAAAACTGTCTATTGCCATCCGGCTTGGCAAACGTGGGGCACCCTGTATACATTAGATTTTCATCTGCAACAGACAGTGCTATAAAATAAATGCGCATCGTATTTAAAAGTTGTATCAAAATCATGTAATGCTGGGTTTTCCTCCCTCACTGATGTAATTTTCGAATCTGTAACGATACATTGCTGACAAATGCTCTTGGTGAGGTACCACTAATAATGTGTTATTAAAACTAAAGAAAATATAACTAGAAAAAATTCCACGCGGACCAGGCAGCAGACGGGACTCGAACCCTCCCTTCTCAATCCGGGCGAATGCACTGACCAATTATGCTACCGCAGCCCTAACGGACCTTGTCGAAATTCCTCTAGCCATTCTTAAGCTGCAAGGCAGCGCCATCTCTTCGCATTATAGGTAACCCACAATGTCAAATTAACATTTTTACAAGTATTAAACATTTGAAAGAAGAGATAGCAATTATAGTTATAATTTTTATATTTTTAAAGCATGTAACTGCTTGATGTTTAAATCTAAAGTAAATATAACTATTGTGCGGTGCGGGTTCGAGTCCCGTCTGCTGCCTGGTCCGCGTGGAATATTTTCTAGTTATATTTTCTTTAGATTTAAACATCAAGCAGTTACATGCTTTAAAAAAATAAAAATTATGTTATCAAAAATTATGAAATACACACTAAACAGCTTGGTAATTATCACTTCCATCTGTCAAAAGCAATAAGCGAATAGGCCTACTGATCATCATGCAATCAATCGTAGCCTGTATTTTTGTAAATTCTATCTAAATTTGCTGCCTAAGTTAGTAATTTGAGTGTATACAAAGAAGCTAACAAATGATAGGTACCTAAGTAAATTTAGAACTAAGTGGAACATAAATATCCCATACAGAACTATCGAAGTGGACTCTATATCCAAATGTACTTATTCCTAAAATATGCTTAGATTATGATGAGACTGAAAAACTTTTAAAAATTACCACTTGAAACACGCACACACATACACACATACACACACACGCATACATATACACACACACACACACACGCCCGCGCGCGCGCACTAGTTCATTGAAAATTAGATTAACTAGCACTATGTACCATACTTCACAAGATGGTTATTATGGAAGATCGACTCCATATGGCACAGGTGCATTATGCACTTAATTGAAAGAGTCAACCACACCTTGTTTGGTACCGAATTTAATTTTTATTTTCATTATTCCGTTCTGTTCCATCAGTAGAACACTAAGTAGACTTTGCAGTTCTATCAACATTAATCAATCAATGTAAATAACTCAAAAAACTAGTTCCAGAACTATTTCTGTAACTAGTTTTGTTACAAAATAGTAACATTCGGCTACGAAGGAACCATGCGATTGTCCTATACATACATGAATACATAGTGCAGCAGTTTCCTCAGGTCAGCCAGAACCTGTTACTGTAACGGTTTCTACTCCTATTGTAGGACAAGTCGAGCCATGTTTCATTTGCACTAGATTCAGGACTTGTTGAGGTATGTAGGGCTCACGGCGTGGTACAACGAAAATTCAATGACACGAAAATTTTAATGCCTACCTCCTCGAACAAGTGAAGTGAACATAATTCGAGCAGATATTTAATTTGCACTCGAGTGAAAATCCCTTCGCGTTCATGCTTCATAAAGGTTTACCTTGATTCTTCTACAAAATATGCTCTGTTCATTGACAGACCTTTGTCTTTCTTGACTTGTTACGAAAATAAACGTTGATGTCTTAAGTGTTGCAAATGAATCACTACATAGTATAAAGCAAAGTCGCGTCCCGCTGTCTGTCCCTAAGTCCTTACGTATGCTTAGATCTTTAAAACTACGCAACGGATTTTAATGCCGTTTTGATAATAGAAAGAGTGATTCAAGAGAAAGGTTTATATGTATAATACATGCATAATATAGTTGAGAAACACTGATAATTTTAGAGGTTTTTAATGTAAGGTTGTAAATAAACACATTTTTTGCGCTTACATTGCAAACGCTGGCTGAACCCTACGAGATAGATCAAAATAATGTACAACAGTATTGTACACTTTAAAAAGGACTACAAAAGAGTCCGCAATGGTATATGTCTATCTCTTAGGGATAGCCCACAATAACCATTTTTTATCCTATACTTGTTACGAGAAATAATACATTATTTACGAAGCGATTTTCAGCAATATAAAATTCATCCTTATCCAATTAAGTACCTTAAATACATTGTGCATTTAATATAGACCAATTTGGCCCTTTAACGCATTTAATTTAAATTAATATTTTCGAAGATATTACAGATTTAAAATGCAAGGACATAGCGGTTCCGACGCTACCGGGCGGGGGACTTGGCGGCGCGTGCCTATTGTAATTAGGTATTAGAAGAATGTCATTGTGTATAATACAAACCTGAGAACAAAAACTATAGTCTACACTACAGCTCTACACCGAAGAGAAGCGAGGGCGGGCCACTAGTGATTAATAAAATACAATTCTTGAAGTGAAACTTCTCGGACGAGGTGTAAATGGAAAAATTCTATGGAAATGCGTCATGAGCGTCACTCGATTAAGCCAAATTACATGATGAACTTCCTAATTTGGCTGAGGATGTCTATATGTACTTTGTGTTAAATAATGTCCTTTTTTTTTTAAATGTTGGGAAAAGACGCGTACCCCGCCCCTGGGTGAGAGACGGGGTTATGTGGGACTCCTCCTCCCCCCAAATCCCGCGGCTGTTCGGGATGAAGGGGGGGCCCTACCCACTAAAAACCCAACAGTGCTCCCTCGCCTGCCGGAACGGGTTTCGTGGGATCCGGATGACTCTCCACGTTACCCCCGGCAGGGGTTCCTCCTCCTCCTGGCGGTCAGGGGGATGCCCAGGAGCACCCAGGCATCCCCCCTCGACGGGTGAGACTGTGCAATGCGGACGGCGACCACCCTGTCCGCCGCCCGCTAGTCCCACTAGGGTAGAAAGGACCGGCCCGGGCGTCCCCCTCGTAACTGTAACATATTTATGAAAATATAAACATCAACAACTGTTTTACAAATAAATATTCTTATTATTAATGAAAAAACATAATAAATGTTAACCTACCTCTCTTAAAACTACCACAATTGCAGACCAAATGGTTAATTTGGTTTCGGCTAGTTAACGCCTCTGAGGCGGAGTGGACACATATTAAAAGCTCAAGTTACGACATGTGACTTTTGTTTAGCAAACAGTTTAATTTGTGATGTGTGGACAAGTTTTATGGCAGCATTTATGGGCTGTAAACTTAGCGATCCGAAAGTACCTACCTTCGGATCGCTAAGTGATCGCTAATGGTCCGAAATTTTAACTAAAATATGAAGCAAGTTTCGTGCGAACAAAGAGTGAAAATAAATATTGAAATTGAAATGTGACTTCGTGATGTTTTTCAGCTGAAATCAAATTTTAGTCTGACTATATTTTATGAAATACTAGTGGCCCGCCCTCACTTTGCTTCGGTGTAGAGCTGCAGTGTAGACTATAGTTTTTGTTCTCAGGCTTGTATTATACACAATGACATTCTTCTAATACCTAATTACAATAGGCACGCGCCGCCAAGCCCGGGCCGGTAGCGTCGGAACCGCTATGTCCCTTATTTTAAATCTGTAATATCGTCGAAAATATTAATTAAAATAACTTGCGTTAAAGGGCCAAATTGGTCTATATTAAATGCACAATGTATTTAAGGTACTTAATTGGATAAGGATGAATTTTATATTGCTGAAAATCGCTTCGTAAATAATCTATTATTTCTCGTAAAAAGTATAAGATAAAAATGGTTATTGTGAGTTATCCCTAAGAGATAGACACATACCATCGCAGACTTTTTTGTAGACCTTTTCAAGGTGCACAATACTGTAGTACATTGTTTTGATCTATCTCGTAGGGTTCAGCCAGCGTTTGCAATGTAAGCGCAAAAAATGTGTGATTATTTGCGACCTTACATTAAAAACCTCTAAAATTATTAGTGTTTCTCTACTATATTATGCATGTATTGTACATATAAACCTTCCTCTTGAATTGCTCTATCTATTAAAAAGAAAACGCATCAAAATCCCTTACGTAGTTTTAAGGTTCTAAGCATACATAGGGACAGACAGTGGGAAGCGACTTTGCTTTACACTATATAGTGAAGACAGAGACTTAATAAACAGCTTTTACTGATTTTTTTCCAGTTATTCTCAGTTCTAAGACTCTCACCGTAGATTTGTGAACTTACGCCAACGATATGAAATACACTACGAGCGCACAAAATGTGTCCTAATCAAGAAGCGCTTGAACACCACTCAAGCACTTCTTGGTTCACAGACACGCGTGGACCATTGAAATATCAAGCTAAATAAATAAATAAATATTTCCAACATTCACACCCCAAAGTAAGCACTATAAGGCTTGTGTTATGGGATACTAGGGTAACGGATAGAATACATATATTGTACATATTTAAGTATATTTATAAAGAAGTACATATTAAACACCCATGAATGGGGTAAAAATGGTCGTATTCATCACACAAACATCTGCCCCCACCGGGATTTGAACCCGGGACCTCTCGAGTTGGCGACACCATGAAACCCGGCGTATAAACCACTCGGCCAAGGAGGTCGTCAAAACAAGATGGCACAGAACTCCGTGAAAACACTCCGTTGAACGGCCAATAATTTTGAACTTTCAAATGTAATGCATACAATCTCCGTAAATGCATTTTATGAGCAAATGTGTTGAAAACTAAATATCCTTTTCACCATTGTTTCAGACAACAAGATGATACGTCATATAGTCCTGTTGATTACGCTGCTTCAGCTGGCCAAAGTGACTTTGGTAAGCCTTATATTAAGATAAACAGAGTCGATTTTTATTTATTCCTTTATCTAATTAACAAATACATGAAACAAATGTGGGTCTCAAAATATTATATGCATTACCACACAAAACTAACTTTTCAAATTCACTTATTGAGTGACTAAAAAGAGTAAAAACAGTATGTTGAAGAAAAAATGCTTAGTGTCGCCTCACACAGGCCACACGCCACAGCCACAAACGCCGCCACGAGAAGCTAGAAGCGGCTACTAAAGTGGCTGAAGCGCGCGACAGCGGCCGACTAAGGTAAGGGAGAGAGGGGTGGGGAATCGCGCGAGTGACGTGTGGCGGCGTTTTGTATCGGCGCATTAAGTGGCCGGTGCGGGCCACAAGAAGCGAGCAACGACGATTTGTAGAGACGGCCACCGGCGTCCCGTGTGTGGCGAGTCCATATAAAATGTATGAAATCTACAAGAAATATGCCGGTGGCGGTGTTTTGTGGTTGTGGTCGGTGGCCTGTGTGCGGCGACACTAAGGAATAGATTAGTTACGAAAACAACTTCAAAATAAACATGACTTGAAATGAGCTTGATATTAGATAGCTCTTAAAAATAACGATATTCATCATATATCAACATCTTACTTTGCATTGGGATTCGATAGCAGTACCCTTAGCACGAACCGTTATCGAATTCGAATAGTTTGCGAGTGCGAAATGTCAATGTCAAATTTTGTATGGAAACTTGAACAGCAGCGCCACAAAGTACGTAACGAGAACTAAAAATCAGTACACATTTGACGATGACATTTCGGACTCGCATACGTTACGAATTCGATATTGGTTCGTGCTAAGGGTACAGTATTCGTTTAATTTTCCAAAATTAATTTTGTGACAAAAAATATCCTTTGTCCTTTCCTATAGTTGCCTTAATCGCCATTAATAAATCATCACAACAGCTTAATGGACAGACAGACAGACGAATGAAAAACGTTATTTTGACATTTATAATCGTAGTTACCGTGGTCATGGTCACCCATCCAATGACCGATCGCAGTGGACAGTCATTGGATGGGTGACCGAAAATCTTCTTTCTCGAGTTCCTCCGTACTTCGGAAGGCTCGTTAAGCCGTTGGTCCCGGCTGCATCTGCAGTCGTTAGCACCCGAAAATCCGCACTGGGCCCGCGTGGTGGGTCATGGCTCAATCTCCCTATTCCATCCATAGGAAAGACCTGTGCCCCAGCAGTGGGGACATTAATAGGCTGATGATGATGATGATGAATCGTAGTTAGTACATAAGGATAGTTGGTTGCGTTAGAATGCAGTAACTTTAACGTAATAAACGTTAAAGTTAAGTTACGTTTTAATAAGTCAATAAATAAGTTAAATCAGTTGATCTAACCCGTTGAAACTTGTTTTATTTAATGAGAGATGTGCTTGGAAACCTAAGTAACTTTCACTTGCGGGTTATCAACCTTAGCCTTCAAAAAAAGAGCGTACTCCTTCCTTAAAGGCCGGCATCGCATTTGTGATACTCCTGGTGTTGCAAGTGTCCATGGGCGACGGTGATCACTTACCATCAGGTGAGCCATCTGCTCGTATGCCACCTATAACATAAAAAAAAGCCATCCCTTACACTTCGGATTTCAACCCTTACACGCACAGGAGCAGAAAACTCAAGGATATTATTATTTATCTATCGACTTCTGTAAGGTGGGAGGTACTTATGTTTTCATTTATTTTTAAGCATTTAACTGGTTTACTAGAAACAAATCCACGCGGACCAAGCAGCGGACGGGACTCGAACCCGCACCCTTCGCAATCCGGGCGAATGCACTGACCATTATGCTACCACGGCCCTATTCGCCGCGTCGAAATTTTCGTAGCCTTAAGCTGCAAGGCAGCGCCATCTCTTCGCATTGTAGGTAACCCACAATGTCAAATGAATTTTTTTCACTTAGACTTTTAATGTCAAGATCCTGGTCTGATTTATCCTAACTACTAAAAATAAAAAGGATAATACATTATGCTACCCCGACCCTGACGGCCGTGTTGAATTCTTTCTAGCCTTTCCTGAGCTGCAAGACAGCGCCATCTCTTCGCATTGTAGGTAACCCACAATGTCAAATGAATACCTTTACAAGTATTAAACATTTGAAAGAAGAAATAACAATTATCTATATATATAAAACTCAAAGGTGACTGACTGACTGACATAGTGATCTATCGACGCACAGCCCAAACCACTGGACGGATCGAGCTGAAATTTGGCATGCAGGTAGATGTTATGACGTAGGCATCCGCTAAGAAAGGATTTAGAAAAATTGGGAATGAAAGTTTGTATTAAATTTGTCATGACAATTTTAAACCGATCGGGCTGAGACTTTGCATGCAGGTATAAGAAGAATCATAGATGAATGTCATTGTGTATAATACAAGCCTGAGAACCAAAACTGTGGTCTACACTTCAGCTCTACACCGAAGCGAAGCGAGGGCGGGCCGCTAGAAGTTATATATTTTTGATAAATATTATAAAATATTACTAGAAAAAAATCTTTTCTAGTGATATTTTCTTAAGATTTAAACACCGAGCAGTTAAATGCTTAAAACATAAAAATTATAACGTTAATACATTTTGTAAATGCTCAACTACTGCGTTAACAAATATTTTGTTTACTTAAGTTTATTATTTATGATGATCCAAATACTGAATCATTAGTTAGACAATTATCTTAGAAAATAATGGTAACAACGACCTCCTATTGGGCACTAATGATGGCTAATGATTCTTGTCATTATACCTAATTTCATAAGTGTTACGAATACAACTCAATATGTACATAAAAACCAATAAAGGCCAACATGAATAACCACTTTAATGTATCGCTCGTAAAAATATCCACTTATCTGTTTTATTTCGATGTCTTTTAGGTATATACCCTCAGCAAGAACCATTATCAAATTCGAATAGTTGAATTAGATCTTATTTAAACAGTAGCGGCCCGCCCTCGCTTCGCTTCGGTGTAGAGCTGAAGTGTAGACTACAGATTTTGTTCTCAGGCTTGTATTATACACAATGACATTCATCTATGATTCTTCTTATACCTGCATGCAAAGTCTCAGCCCGATCGGTTTAAAATTGACAAAGTTTCATACAAACTTTCATTTCCTATTTTATCCTCTTGGGGTAGAATTGATCAAAATCCTTTCTTAGCGGATGCTTCAGAAATCAGAAATCAGAAATCAATATATCTTTATTCAAATTGGATGTATAGTACAACTCTTTTGAATCGTCCAAAAATTTTTTTCCCTACCACTCGTTATGGACATATTTTTTAGCTGCGGAAAAAAACGAGCGAAAAAAACTCCACAACATTAAAAGTCTAATGTAACAACATTTACAATTCATTATGTTGTTACAACGTCAATACAATTATGATTTATTTAATATAGAAAACCTGTTGGAATGATTGGAACAGTTCAAACCCAAGCATTTTTGTCTGTAATATAATCAGACACTTTGTAATAAGCTTTTTTAATAAGTGTTTTTTTTATAATATCTTTAAATTTATTTATGGCTAACTCTTGGATATTGCTTGGGACTTTATTGTATAAGCGAACACAAAGACCTTTAAATGAATTATTAATTTTGTGAAGCCTAGTAGCAGGTAAAGTTAGTTTATTTTTGTTTCTTGTATTAATTGTGTGAACATCACTGTTTTTAAGAAACAAATTAATATTTTTTCTTACAAGTAATAAATTTTCGTATATGTATTGTGATGCGACCGTCATTATTCCAAATTCTTTAAACTTATCTCTTAATGATTCTTTAACTTTAAGATTATAAATTGATCGAATAGCTCTCTTCTGCAGCACAAAAATAGTTTGAATGTCGGCGGCATTTCCCCACAATAAAATTCCGTACGACATTACACTATGGAAATAACTAAAGTACACTAATCTGGCCGTATCTACATCCGTTAACTGGCGTATCTTCATTACGGCATATGCTGCAGAGCTAAGTCTATTGGACAATTTATCAATATGTGGGCCCCATTGAAGCTTAGAATCTAAAGTTATCCCTAAGAATACTGTGGTGTCTACAAGGCCCACATTCCTATTCTTTACATTCACACTGGTTTTTACCTGTTTTACATTAGGTAATACAAATTTCATACATTTCGTTTTTCCTTCATTAAGTAATAAATTGTTAACATTGAACCAGACTACCTTAGAGATACAATTGTTCACGTCGTCAATAACTTTTTCATTGCGTTTGAGTTTAAATAAAAGTGATGTATCATCCGCAAACAATACTATCTCATGGTTATCTCTTACATAGTAAGGTAAGTCATTAATATAAATTAAAAATAAGAAAGGACCTAGGATTGAGCCCTGTGGAACACCCATCTTAACCGGCGAACCCGGAGACTTATTACCATTAATGTCAACCCTCTGAATCCTATCCCTCAGGTATGATGCAATAAGATCCAGATCAGTATCTCTAAATCCATAGTGGTGGAGTTTCCTGAGTAATGTTTCATGAAAAACGCAATCAAAAGCCTTGGACAAGTCGCAAAACACACCTAGAGCGTCCTGCGAGTTCTCCCAGGCGTCAAAAATTTGTTGTATAAGTTCAACACCGGCATCGGTTGTTGTTGCTTACGTCATAACATCTACCTGCATGCCAAATTTCAGCCCGATCCGTCCAGTGGTTTGGGCTGTGCGTTGATAGATCACTATGTCAGTCAGTCACCTTTGAGTTTTATATATAGGTATGTATAGATAAAATGTGTACTGATTTTTAGTTCCCGTTCCGTCCGTTAAGCGCTGCTGTTCAAGTTTCCTTATAAAATTTGACAATGACATTTCGCACTCGCAAACTATTCGAGATCTGTATTGGTTCGTGCTTAGGGCACTGTATCCTTAGTACGAACCTATATTAGTAATCGAATAGTTGAATTCGATCTTGATCATCATCATCATCATCAACAGCCCATCATAGTCCACTGCTGGACATAGGCCTCTCCAATTGCACGCCACTCAGATCGATCTTGGGCTACTCGCATCCAGCTCCTGCCAGCCACCTTGCGCAAATCGTCACTCCACCGTGCCTGAGGACGCCCTACACTACGTTTGCCTAGACGCGGTCTCCACTCCAGAACTCGTCTACCCCAACGGTTATCGGTTCTTCGGCAAATATGGCCAGCCCACTATTACTTCAACTTGCTTATTCGGTGGGCTATGTCGATAACTTTGGTTCTCTGTCGGATTACCTCATTTCTGATGAGATACTTTAGAGAAATCCTTCGATCTTGATACTCGTCAAATATCAAGAAGTTTTGTATGAAAATTTGGATAGCACCACAACGGAATTAACAATCCAATCTCCCTATTCCATCCATGGGGAATGCCTGTGCCCCAGCAGTGGGGACATTAATAGGCTGATGATGATGATGATGATGGACGTAGCGAGAGTTAAAAATCTTCCATTCAAAACTTCTTGATTAAGGATGCTGTACTCAAACCCCCTTATTAAACGAAGACTAATGTATGTTGACTGATCTATGTATGTTTATATATATGTATATAATTATTGTGTAATTTAATAAGTATATATTATTATAATATTTATGTTTACTGCTTTAAATGTGATTTCCAACTCACATGTGCACCCTACCACTAATTTTAAACCACAACTTAATTAAATTAATTACCACAACAGCTTATGGTTAACTGGTAGAGAATGCCTACGACATTAAGTCTGCCATTGTACAATTGTGCATTTAGAATTAAATGATTAAATAAATAAATAAGACTAAGCTTGGATTAGTTATTCCATGTTTTGCCTCTGTTCATTGAATGGAAAATGGCATTTAAGTGATATGAATAAAACATGGCGTTACTAGTCTAAGATTACTCCTCGCTTATTTATAAGGGGGTAAGAGTAACTATAGACATTAAATAAAACTAGTTTTAACGGGGGCTCACTAGTTTTTCCGTGCCCGTTAAAATTAGTTTTATTAAATGAGTGATGTGCGTGAAAACCTAAGAAACAAATAAACTATAGACATGATGAAAAACGATCTGCGACTGTGTCGTTGTCAAATAATCATATTTTTTTACTGTTGTTCTTTCCCGTGGTTTCGAATGCACCATTTAGCCTTTGCCATAATATAATGTATATTTATATAAAACTCAAAGGTGACTGACTGACTGACATAGTGATCTATCAACGCACAGCCCAAACCACTGGACGGATCGGGCTGAAATTTGTCATGCAGGTAGATGTTATGACGTACGCGTCCGCTAAGAAAGGATTTTGATCAATTCTACCCCCAAGGGGATAAAATAGGAAATGAAAGTTTGTATAAAACTTTGTCAATTTTAAACCGATCGGGCTGAGACTTTGCATGCAGGTATAAGTAGAATCATAGATGAATGTCATTGTATATTATACAAGCCTGAGAACAAAAACTGTAGTCTACACTTCAGCTCTACACCGAAGCGAAGCGCGGGCGGGCCGCTAGTCTGCATATATTTTGTTTTTATTACTCTATTTATATTTTTATAATTTGTATTTTTAAGCATGTATTCACATCTTGATGTTTAAATCTAAAGAAAATGTTACTAGAAAACACCTACCAGGCATCAGACGGGACTCGAACCCACACCCTTCACTATCCGGGCGAATGCACTGACCATTAGGCTACCATGGCCCTGTGGCCGAAAATTCAAACGGCCATCAGGGCCGCAATTTTTATTTTTTAAGTATGTTACTGCTCAATGTTTAAATTTATAGAAAATATTACTAGAAAAAATTCTACGCCGACCTGACATTTTTTCGCTGTGTGGATTTTTGTTCTTTACATTTATATTGTTTTTATGTCTCAAATAAAATTATTTTTCTTCTTTCAAGGTAATTAATTACTCCGCTATTATTTCATTTAACCTTGAAACAATTTACGTGTCGCCGCACATGGGCCACCGACCACAACCACAAAACGCCGCCACCGGTATATTTCTTGTAGTTTTCATACATTTTATATGGACTCGCCATACACGGTACGCCGCCCGGTGACCGCCACACGCTACATCATCATCGTTGCTCGCTTCTTGTGGCCCGCACCGGCCACTTAATGCATAGTCGCTTCTAGCTTCTCGTGGCGGCGTTTGTGGCTGTGGCTTGTGGCCCGTGTGCGGCGACACTAAAACTCTGCTTTCTGTATAATATCATATACAATAGTAAGTATCATCACAATGGTGCAGACGTCACTGTTTATAGGCACTGTGGCTCATTTGCACCATTAATTTAAACAACTAATCAGTTCCATCTGCACCATTAGCGGTTTAAGTTAATGGTGCATTCGGTAAAATGTGTCTCATTCACACCAAGCATTTTTCAAAAACTCTCGTATTAGTAAGCAGTTAGCAATGAAGCCTCTGATACTATGAAGTAGGATTCCCTCGTCACTCTGACTCCGTTCTTTTATTCTATACTAATTACTGTTATCATCATCATCATCATCATCAACCCATGTTCGTCCACTGCTGGACATATGTCTTCCCTAATGCACGCCACTGCTGCCGATTTTGTGCTACTCTCATCCAGCCCACTCCAGCCAGCCAACGAATGTTATCATCCCATCTTGTCTCAGGGCGTCCTACTACGTTTACCGAGTCGTGGTCGCCACTCAAGAACTTTCCGGCTCCAACTACTGCGGCTAATGTGACCAGCCCATTGCCACTTTAGTTTGCTAATTCGGTGGGCTACGTCAGTGACTTTGGTTCACTGTCGGATTATATCATTTCTGATGCGGTCCTTCAGGGATTAATTATTACTGTTATATTCTCTTTCATTCTCTTTGTCTACCCCACCTAGAGTACGGCGTGAAGATAAAAACATAACTTTTGCATTAAACACCAAAATCTTCCAGGTGCACACAGCGAAGCAGCAAGTCCAACTATCAGACTCATACCTGCCCGTAGCGATGCAGGTGATCGCTCACCTCACCGACCAAATGACGTACGAAGTCAAAGACGACCCGCAGCCGACGACGAAACCTCCAAGAACCACAACGAAGCCGTCCAAACAGACCACCAAACCCTCCAAACCCTGGAAGCCGACCAGCAAACCTCCGTATGTCACGGTCTCCAATCATCCTGGCAGCTTCCAAACTATTCCTAATGGATGGTGGATGGGGTACAGAACTATTAGGTGACGGTATCTCTTGCTTCTTTCTTCCTCTGCTCTTATACCTGAACTGAAACAAATGCGCGCATGTACAATACGCGCCATGAAAGATGACACTAGACGCGCCACGTGGTTTGATATTTTGGGGACTGCGAGATCTTAAGGGGACCTCAAGCCGAGCATGGCGAGAGCCTCTAGAGATATCCAGCGGATGGCATCACCCCACGAGTTTTCTCTCCGTCTAGAGCCTCTAGACCACTCGAACCCGTGGTTTGACATGCGCAGTAGCCGATTTACAGGTCTCTTTAGCGATATGAGGTCTGAGGGGGAATCGGGCGCCATCGGGGTGGCAGGAAGAGCGCGGGAGGTGGGGCAAGGCGCTCGTCAAGTCTCATCTTTCGTAGGGCGTACCAACGCGCGCGATCTAAGTGCACAGCAGCTTTGAGGAATGCGCTACTAATCGGAAACACGCCTTGATTAATTAAATGACACTATGGACACTCCTACGGATGACACTAAGGTCAGCACTACACTGCAGGTGAGGTGTGAGCGTGGGGTGAAAGGAGCTTGTGCCCTGAAAACTCATACAGCGACTGCACTCAGATCGCGTGCGTAGTGTACTTAAGGACGCGCATATGTATAGAATGTAAGAATGCGTGTTAGAAGTAATACTTCTTATTTGAATATGTTTTATTAACATACAATATCCAGCCGTCTTGAAACAGTTATCTATTTATAAATTCTCTGTAATAATCAAAGAAAAGTTTAACTAGAAAAAAAACACATTGTGGGTTACATACAATGCGAAGAGATGGCGCTGCCTTGCAGCTTAAGGCTAGGAAAATTTCGACGCGGCCATCAGGGCCGTGGTAGCATAATAATTGGTCAGTGCATTCGCCCGGATTGCGAAGGGTGCGGGTATCGAGTCCCGTCCGCTGCCTGGTCCGCGTGGATTTTTTTCTAGTAAAACTTTTCTTTACATTTAAACATCTAGCAGTCAAATGCTTAAAAATAAATAAAAACATATCTCTGTTATATTTTTTTCCTAATGCGCCAAAAGAAGTATTACTTCAGGAAATACAACCTTTCCTGAGTTTCTTGCCGGTTTTTCAATTTCTGTCGCCATGGCTTTGCATTCACAATGCTTAATTGATATTTCTATGATATATTGTAAAATACTTGCATATTTTGAAAATACACGATCGGGTCTTTACCTTATGAATATCAAGACGGATATTATTCAAAGTTTTTCTTCTGATATTGTTATAATTATGTTTGTTTCTTTCCTTTGTTAAATAAAAAACGGCTAATTTTAATACCAGTCAATGTCAATTCACAACATTTCGTCAGGAAACCAAAAAAAAATTGTTTCTAAATCTAAATTAGAGATCAAATCCACGGTCCAGGGGTGGTCAGGGTCACCTAAAAATCGAAAATAAATTTTTTTTTTTTCTAATTTTTAACATGTTAAGATATAATTCATGGTTTTTTTTATGATGTTGGTATAGACAATGGCATGATTTTCTCCTTTTCATGCTCGAATTTAAGTTTAGGTTAAGAAAATCATTCCAGAATCGACAACATTGAAGAAATAGCTAAAATTCTCACAAAGCGAATGGCATAGTATTCGCTTTGGACTTTTTCAAGTATTTTTCAATACGAAATTATTTTCTTCGAGGGCCAACCTTTTTAACAGTTCTTTATGTACGCCTGAAGCAATAAAACTTCTTTTTATAGCATATTATTGTACAATTTACTGTTTTAGTATCGTCTACCTATCTTACTTGCATTAAAAGTATTTGGTTGGGAAGATTGATAACATTTGCTTTTTTTTATATGAAATATTTGATGTTTCTATTGTTCTGTAAATAATCATAAATTTTTATTTAATGTGGTAGGTACCTGTTAATTCTTAGTTTCTTTTTATAATTAAAAGAGGTTTTTTTTTTTTTTTTCACTGCTCCCCACTTTGTTGCAGGTCTTTGTTTACTGATTATTATTTGGTGTGTCTTTTCATTATTTTCTTTTTTGCTTTATAAGCACGTTTATTTTTTTCGCGCTTATATATTTTTTACACATTTTTCTTTTTGTGTTTCTTTTGCTTTTTTATCTTTTAAAATCTTTCTTATTCTATTACATTTCTTTCTTCTGTTAACTATTACTTTTACATATATTGGTTCTTTTAATATTTTCATTTATACTTTATACATTTCTATATTATTCTTATCTGTACTATTTTATTATACACACATTAGTGTTTATTCTTTAGCTTATTTTCTAATTTTCTTATTACTTTACATTGTCCATGCTTATTCTCTACTTCTGTTTCCTTATTCTATTTACATAGATGTCTTAATCTAATAACAATTTTCGTTTCTCAGTCTTATCACATGTTTACATTTATTTTTATTTTCTTAATTAAAAGAGGTTAGGCCCATTATTATGAATTCATCAAAGAAAATATGCTACTTAATATGATAAAAGTATCAGACTGTTTTCAACTATACTTCGCATTAAAGGCAAATGCACTCGAATACACAAGATCGAAATGATTTGCTTTCTATTAAAAATATCTATCAACTAAATAAAATCTAGCAGTTAAATGCATGAATTAAAAGAAAGTAAAATGATACTAATATGTATTAAAAACAAATTCCAGGTTAGATATGACGACGCCACATCACAATCCAGGTCTTTACGCCCCGTATGCCCCGCCCAAAGCCAACGAGAGGCTCACACACAAAACCCAATTCGTTCTACTACCACTAGAAAGCAATTCCCAATATACCGTACTCCATCCACCTGAACGGAAGACAGAAGAACCTTTGCTCTCTATACATGATGAAGAAGTTAAACCTTTGGTAGAACCAAGTCCTGAGGAAATGCCTCTGCTTCCTCCACACTTTGATGCTGACAAAGCAGCGAGATCTGATATCTTGAACATCGACGAAGAGTTGAACGATGATAGCTTGCAGTATTTATCCCAAAATGTTAGGGAGATGATCAAAATGGCGAATGACGATACAGATGACAGATTAGTGGACGTGTGGGAAGGACTGAGGTCAGGACCAGAGCCGTCTCAGAAGGTGAAACTGTCGGGATCGAATTTGAGGCTGCTGTTGTTGTATGATCTGCTGAGCAGGGAGGCGAAAAGGCAACGGCTATCGGATTACAGTGTAAGTATTGGATTTAATTTCATCATCATCATTATCATCATCAACCCATGCTCGTCCACTGCTGGACATAGGTCTCTCCCAATGCACGCCACTGCTCCCGATTTTCTGCCACTCTCATCCAGCCCACTCCAGCCAGCCTACGAATGTCATCATCCCATCTTGTCTTAGGGCATCCCACACTACGTTTACCGAGTCGCGATCTCCACTCAAGAACTTTACGGCTCCATCGGCCGTCACTTCTGCGGCTAATGTGACCAGCCTACTGCCACTTCAGTTTGCTAATTCGATTTAATTTACAAAGATTTATCTGAAACTTGTACGATGAGTTAGGGTGCTATCAAGATATTTTCAAATTTGAGATTCACAAGATATATTAAGCATATATACTTACTATGAACGGAAGATATCCGAAGCGAAGCCGCTATTAATAAATGCCATTCCAATTTTATATTTGATTTTCATCCTGATAAGAAACTGGATTTCAATCGAAATTGCCATTAAAAATTTAACGTGTAAAGCATTAATTTTACGGAGATTCGAAGTTGTATTGGAGTAACGTCTTATAACGGTTTTGTGTTTAAAATACTGGAACTGACTAGCGGCCGCCCGTGACGTCATCTGCTTTAACTTCAGTTTTTAGAAAGTCCTTTAGGTGCCTTACATTTTATCTGGATAAAAAGTATCCTTTGTCTCAAGCCAGGTCATAAACAATATGTGTATCAAATTTCATTCAAATCCGTTTAGTAGTTTTTGTGTGTTTGAGTAACAAACATACAAACTATTATAAATAATAAATAAATATTTCCAACACTCACACCAATTAGCCTAGACCCAAAGTAAGCACTGTAAGGCTTGTGTTATGGGATACTAGGGTAACGGATAGAATACATATACAGTACATAATTATATAAGTATATTTGTATAGAAATACATATTAAACATCCATGACTGGAGTACAAATGATCGTATTCATCACACAAACATCTGTCTACACCGGGATTCGAACCCGGGAAACCCGGCGTACAAACCACTCGGCCACGGAGGTCGTCGACAAACTTTTACATTTATAATATCAGTAGGATGCCAGCCGGCGAGCTTACTCTACGTTTTAAACCCGTACAAAGTTTTAAGCCGCGATTAGGTCTCTGATTTTGATGAGCTTTGATGTTTGTCTTGATCTTTGAGATTGATATAATTTAAAATTAAATTTAAACTAAAATAACATGCTAAACCAAAAGCGACAGGAATCACCAACCCAAGTCCATTAGAATTAGACAAGTTTTTTTTATATAATAATGGTTACAAGAAAGAATATATAACCTGCAGCCGTTATAACTTAAATACCAGAATATCATTCTCATGATGAACACCTTGACCCCATCTCCTACCCGTGGAGTCCTGAAAAAGTGTGTCAAGGATTATGACAGTTTGAGGAAATATTTCAAATGATGTCACCATTGATTCCGAACAGCACAAGCAATGTTACATCTATATCTATATATATATAAAACTCAAAGGTGACTGACTGACATAGTGATCTATCAACGCACAGCCCAAACCACTGGACGGATCGGGCTGAAATTTGGCATGCAGGTAGATGTTATGACGTAGGCATCCGCTAAGAAAGGATTTTGATCAATTCTACCGCCAAGGGGATAAAATAGGGAATGAAAGTTTGTATGAAACTTTGTCAATTTTAAACTGATCGGGCTGAGACTTTGCATGCAGGTATAAGAAGAGTCATAGATGAATGTCATTGTGTATAATACAAGCCTGAGAACAAAAACTGTAGTCTACACTTCAGCTCTTCACCGAAGCGAAGTGAGGGCGGGCCACTAGTTTAATATAGATTTATAATATCTCTTCAGAAGACAACTTAATTAAGTTTAACTTTGTAATTGAGAGTGTCAATCTCTATGTGATAATAATAGAGTTAGACATGATTTTACTGAATTAAGTATTAAAATTATTTGAAGGTTCGGGGTGAACTGATTTGATGTCGGGTGAATAATAAAGTGACATGAAATTTTCAGTCTGTATTCTATAAAGAGGAGCTAGATGGTGCGAGTAGCTGTTGCGATCGTTGAAGCTAAGCAACTTTCGCAGTGGTCGGTAATTGGACGGGTGACCAAAAATGTACTATCTCGAGTTCCTCCGTGCTTCGGAAGGCACGTTAAGTCGTTGGTCCCGGCTGCATCTGCAGGCCTTAGCACTCGCCAATCCGCACTGGGCCTGCGTGGTGAGTCATAACCCAATCTCCCTATTCCATCCATAGGGAAGGCCTGTGCTCTAGAAGTGGGGACATTAATAGGTTGATGATGATTCTATATATTTGCAATATCATTTTGCACTTTAGAAAACCAACCAATATTTTCACTCCATCTATTTTCACTTCAAATCTTTGGTTTCTCAACAAAACTGTCTGCATAAATATAATACACTAGTGGCTCGCCCTCGCTTCGCTTCTGTATAGAGCTGAAGTGTAGCCTACAGTTTTTGTTCTCAGGCTTGTATTATACACAATGACATTCATCTATGATTCTTCTTATACCTGCATGCAAAGTCTCAGCCTGATCGGTTTAAAATTGACAAAGTTACATACAAAGTTTCATTCCCTATTTATCCCCTTGGGGGTAGAATTGATCAAAGTTTTTTCTTAACGGATGCCTACGTCATAACATCTACTTGCATGCCAAATTTCAGCCCGATCCGTCCAGTGGTTTGGGCTGTGCGTTGATAGATCACTATGTCAGTCAGTCACCTTTGAGTTTTTTATACACCGTGTTCCTGAGGTTATACACTAACTTTGGCATGTTATTCAGACTATTAAATTGATAATTTTTTACTATGGACACTTTTATGAATTCCAATTTCTTTAACATTTTTTATTTTCATACAAACTAAATGCTTAGATGTAATTCATCTTATATGAATTACTCTTTACCTAAGCTGGCAACGTCGCATTTGAAACTTTGGTTCACATGTCCACATAAACTTTTTGAAACTTTTCTTGACGTCAACAATGTTTTTTTTTTAAATTTTCACTTTTGAAACTATGATTTAATGACCATTGACAAAGAGTTGATAGTTTGATAGTTTTGGTTGCACAAAGTGGCAACATCTCACAGATAAAAAATCTTTCTCACTGCACAATACAATGAAGTTGGTTAAACTTAAATTACCAATAACTTAAAAACTATGCTATTTAAACTACTACTTTCTTTGTACGATATGTTTAACAAGAGCTATAGAAGTATTATTCAAAGTTAATGTATATCCTCAGGAACACGGTGTAAATAGATATAAACGTGTCAATATTTTTTACTTTTCCCAACAACATCCTTACAAAACACTTTCACCTGCTTTTGTATTCTTCTCAGTCAATTGTTTGCCTGATAATTTGCATTAAATATGACAGTTCCAAAGGTATTGAGCGCTTCTAATTAAAATTCGACACGAGTACAGGTTACAAGCAAAAGTATTTAATATTCACATTTTTAGGCATATGGCTTAGTAAAATTTTATTTTTCGAGCCATCCTCCTCCTTGAGTCGCAATCCTCATTACTGAGGGTCGTGACCTCCCTTCTGCATCACTTTCTTCAGTATGATGGTCTTCCATCTGTTCCTGTCTTTGGCGGTGTGGAGGGCATTGTGGACTGTCGAGTTTAGAGCGGTGCGAATCTGGTCAGACCAACGTCACGGTAATAATATCATACAGTATTCTATCTTCATACAAACGGTCGGAAAGCGAGTCATACCTACGCCACTAGAGTTCGAGGCACTCTCGGCGGGCACCCAGTTGCGAATGCGCCGCCGCGCCGCAACGACGACCGAACGGTCTGAATTGTTTTTTATGCAGTTAGCCGTGCTTAAACGTGCGTTTTGTATTGTAAATATTTGTTTGAATTAAGTAGATACCTACATAATTTAGTATGGAAAAGAACAAACGACGATCAATATCGTACAACAGCACAATTGCTGTTTTTGGTTGCTTGAACTCTTCAATAACACACCCAGAGATAATATCATTTTTAAATTACCTGAAATATTGGAAAGGTGTCTTACCTTTATAGAATTTTTTATATACCTATCTACTAGTACGTAATTTGTTTCTAATATTTAGGTATTTCGATTTTTCCATCGGGTAAAATATCTGGAATAATATATAAATAAGTGGTTAGGATGAAAAAAGAGACAAACACGTAATCTACCTACACTCGCGTTAAAAACAAAACTACATAAAATACTGTAGGCGGGCGGCCCTACCGCGTGCTAACGCAGCGCTCGGCCGTACGCATTTATTTCAAGGACAGGGCAGAGTCACAATACTGTATAGATAATATTACCGTGCCAACGTATTGGGCTGCGTCCACGCGGTCTTGAGCTATGCCAATTCTCCTGCGTACTTCCATATCGCACGTGCCATTGTTGCTGATGTTTCAAGCCATACTTATTATTTTAAGAGAATCATCGAATCACGATTGCATCTGCCGTTAGACAGTTTTTCCATCGCGACGAAGCGACAAACTATCGGCTATTTTCTCCTTCAAGAAACGTACAATAGACATATAGTAGGAGAGCTACTGAACCCTCCGAGTAACGGTCTGTCTGTAAGGCTAGAAATTCTTATGGTGATGAGTCATAGCATGCTTAGTACGGTAAACCTCGCCTGGCACTCCTCAGCCCTGCACGTCATCAAGCCGTATATTTTTGAAAGTGTCAAAAAAATATTTAAAAAAAAAACTTGTTGCTGTAAGCTTGAAATTTTTATACAATTTAGTTTATTCATTTCTACCTACTTACTTTAAATCGCTTAAACAAACACATATATAAATTTAACTTTAAAGAATAAAGTTTATTTTTATGTATATATTACACACCTTCCGGTTCGCCTGGCAGGTACTTAAGCTCATCGTAAACGCCTGGCATTTTCTTTTAAACTTAAAAATTAATAAACTAAATTGTATAAAAATTTCAAGCTTACAGCAATAAGTTTTTTTTAATATTTTTTTGACAATTTCATAAATATACGGCTTGATGACGTGCAAGGGTGAGGAGTGCCAGGCGATGCTTACCGTACTAAGCATGCTATGACTCATCACCATGAGAATTTCTAGCCTTACAGACAGACCGTTACTCGGAGGGTTCAGTAGCTCTTGGTCTAATACATTCCGTGTAAACAATACATTGTATTAATAGTTGATCGCTGGCAGTTCACACTGGCGGCGAGAACTCGCTCCACTGCTTTGTCGCTCACCCATAAGAGGTATCATACACTCTTCAGTGACACTTGCGTGCTCGCTTAGCCGTCATAAAGCGTGCGCATAGTATTTTGCTCAGGACTGTAACCGCGAGCAAGTGCCACTAGTAATCGCTCTCGCACACTCTCTTATAGCCCAGCGATAAAACTATTGAAACTACACACTCGCTTCCTGCTGGTCGCCACTAGTTCACTAGCACGAACGGTACAGTAGCCCCATAGAGTGCATAGTACCCCTAGCACGAACCAATATCGAATTATATAGAATAATTTGTGAGTTCGAAATGTCAATATCAAAATTTGACAAATTGTGCTAGTAAAACTTGAACAGTAGCGTCAAAACGGACGAAACGAGAACTAAAAATCAGTACACATTTGACGTATACGTCGGGTCATGCTAAGGGAACTGGTCATAAAGGTGCGAATGGTTTAAATGGCACTTTTTTCTGCCGTATTAGCAATTTTTGCAACTGCAAACTACTTAAACTTGTCATGTAAGGAGCTTCGGTTGGTTTTATATGTGTGTATGAAACTAATTGAAACTGCCGTCACCATAACCTTTAGTGACCAAACTGTTAGAGTAACGAGATCGAATTATAAGTTTCCATTATCACACGCCACGGTTTTATGATCAACTAGTGGCCCGCCCTCGCTTCGCTTCGGTATTTTATCCCCTTGGGGGTAGAATTGATCAAAATCCTTTCTTAGCAGATGCCTACATCATAACATCTACCTGCATGCCAAATTTCAGCCCGATCCGTCCAGTGGTTTGGGCTGTGCGTTGATAGATCACTATGTCAGTCAGTCACCTTTGAGTTTTACATATATAGATTTTGGGTATTGCTAATTTTTTGTGCGAGGAGCTCGATGGCGCAGGTGGTTAACACGTTCCGCTGCGATCATTGAAGTTAAGCAACTTTCGCAGTGGTCGGTCATTGGATGGGTGACCAAAAATTTTCTATCTCGAGTTCCTCCGTGCTTCGGAAAGCACGTTACGCCGTTGGTCACGGCTGCATATGGGTCGTTAGCACCCGCCAATTCGCACTGGGCTCGCGTGGTGGGACACGGCCCAATCTCCCTATTCCATACATAGGGAAGGCCTGTGCCCCAGCAGTGGGGTCATTAATAGGCTGATGTTGATGTTTTTTTGTGCAACACGTTAGTTAGCAACTAGTACCAACACTGTAACTAGATGGCGTTGGAAGAGCAATTCATCTCGATTCCCACCAATTTAATATTTAAATTTAAAAAAAAAAATACTATAAAAAAACCACGCAGACGGAGTCGAACTCGTACCCTCCGCTATCCAGGCGGATACACTGACCATTATGCTACTGCGGCTCTAATTGTCCGTGTCGATTTTTCTTAGGCTATAAGGCAGCGCCATCTCTTGGAACTTGTCCGCGTGTATCTTTCTCTAGTAAAATTTTCTTTAGATGTAAACGTACCTATATCAATGCTCGTAATTAATTTGACTTTTTAGTCTCCAGATAAAAAGTAAATAAAATATTTTTTAATGCTTTAATCATATTTGTTTCTTAGGTTTTCACGCACATCACTCATTAAATAAAACTAGTTTTTACGGGTTAATGCACGAAACTTTATTTATTTATTGACGTTTCGTAGCCTTTACAGGCAACGTCGTCAGAATAAAACTTTTATTAAATTTGTCGAGCTACCTTCGAAAGACTTTTATTGAGCGTTTGGTTATTTCATTGTTCGATTTTTAAGTTTTATTGTCTATATATGAATTTATTATTTAATTTACTTAATAAAGTATTTTATTTCAAATTCTTGTTTGTAATTTTGAGTTTATTTATTTGACCCTAACTACCGTAAACTACCACCGGTTAAAAAATTGGGAGACCTTCCTGAGAAGAACCGGCGAAACAAACTCAAGAAAGGCTTTTATTCTGACGACGAAGCCTGTAAAGGCTACGAAAAGTCAATAAATAAATAAAGTTTCGTGCATTAACCCGTAAAAACTAGTTTTATTGCTTTAATCATGTTTCAATGATATTTAGCCTATCCGCCTTTAAAAGCCAATTGCAACAAAAATAGGCTGATTAAGTACATTTTTTTTATGATTTTTGGTAGTTTAGAAGCATGCAGAGTTTTTAATTTTAGCGAGAATCTAAGGAAATTCCTTTTTGTACTTCTAAATTGAAGTTGAATGTTTGAGTAAATCCTACTAAAAACTAAAGTTCTAACTTTCAAGCCTTTTTTGTAGTAACTTTAAGTAATTGCAGGAAGCTGAGTTATTTTTTTATTAAAAACAATTATGTCACATAAAAGACTGCAATTTTTTTAATATTTTTTTTTTAAATACCTACTACAAAAAATAAATAAGAATTTTTGAAACCTCGCTGGCAGAATTCATTAAATATACACAAAAAAAAATTATAACTCGAAAACTAAGAAAAATCGCGGAACATACATGGGATATTTTCGGACACCCCCAGGTGCGAGGAATCTAAAAAAAATGTTGACGTCACTAGTTGGACCAGCCTGTATATACAATTATTTTTTATTATATTATTTAAAGGGACTGAGCAGTACTTAAAAACTAATCTTAATAATTTTGAATAAAATGAGCAAAATGAAAATGTTTAAATTAAATAAATAATTGTCTCACACTTTCATTCACTTCAATTTAAAACCCTTCTGTTCTCAACTGTATAGGCTCAAGTTTCCTTCAAAAAAAACTGAGTATTTTAAAACGCGTACGCCCCGGCCGATCATCATCATCAGCCTATTAATGTCCCCACTGCTGGGGCACAGGCCTTCCCTATGGATGGAATAGGGAGATTGGGCCATGACCCACCACGCAGGCCCAGTGCGGATTGGTGGGTGCTAACGACTGCAGATGCAGCCGGGACCAACGGCTTATCGTGCCTTCCGAAGCACGGAGGAGCTCGAGATAGTATATTTTTGGTCACCCATCCAATGACCGACCACTGCGAAAGTTTGCTTAACTTCAACGATCGTAGCCGAACGCGCTAACCACTTGCGCCATTGAGCTCCTCCCCGGCCGATACTAAGTAAAATTACAACATTTTCACTGTGGGTGTGTCCCGGCCGGGAGCGTCGCGGAATTGTTTGCGTAACGGCCGTACCCACGTCACAAGCCAACTTTAACACGCTTGTAATGTTTTGGTTAATTGATAAAGGGAAAAAAAAATGGTTGCCTGTAAAGTCGGTTTTACGGGCGAAGATTTTACGTGACAACGTCTTTTTCTCGGTAGAATATTTATTGATATGAATATAATTAAATTGCACAATAGGAACAAGGAATTGAATGAAAATAAGAATTGCACAAATTTTAACTATAGAAATATATTTTGTTTACTAAAACATTGTACATGTAAACTTAAACTTAACACGAGAGACTCATCGTAACGTTACCGAGCGTTACACTTTTTCATAAGTGACTCCCAGCCGCAACCTAATTTAAGACGTTGTCACGTCAATAAGCGTCTTTTATTTTACATAATATAACTGACGCACATAAAAATAATATAAATAGAATTTCGTAGACTACAAAAAAAAGCTTTATTTTTATAACCAATAATATGCTAGTGATAATAAGACAAGAGTATTTGCCTGTGTCAGGAACTCTGTTCCATAACTCTTCCAAACTTAATTCCATACAGTACCCCTAGCATAAACCATTATCGAATTCGAATAGTTTGCAAACCGAAATGACAATGTCAAATTTTGTATGGAAACTTGAACAGCAGCGGCACAAAGTACGTAACGAGAACTAAAAATCAGTACACATGTGACAATGACATTTCGGACTCGCAAACGATACGAATTCGGTATTGGTTCGTGCTAGGGATAATGGTTACAAATATATAACGATTTATTCACGTTGTTTGTTTAGTCTAAAGTCTCTAAAGTATTCAATATATTTTTATGTCTGTGTTTGTGTGTGGGTGCGAGTGAGCGAGTGTGTGTGTGTGTGTGTGTGCGTGTTTCTATGAGTGTGTGTTCGATTATTATAAAATTTGAAGCAAGGTTTCAGTATCATTATAGTTCTTAGTTTTTGACCAAGTTAGTACATATTTTTTACAATCATACATATTTGTTTTGTAGGTTTTCACGCACATCACTCATTAAATAAAACTAGTTTTAACGGGTTAATGCACGAAACTTTATTTATTTATTGACGTTTCGCTGCCTTTTCAGGTCTGCATCGTCAGAATAATGGCGACATAATGAGTTATTCTGACGATCCAGACCTAAAAAGGCTGCGAACTGCGAATACCTAGCTTTTTATTTATTTCGTTGTAAATTTTACAACTCAGCATATACTACACCCCGTCAATATCCATATTTGCTATGAGATCATAGCTTAAAGAAACCCCAAAGCAATGGAAACAGTCTAAACGTATTGTCGTCGCCAGACTATAAACTTTTTACTGCAAACACGTAAAACTTTTATATTTCTTCGATCTCTAGGGTTGGGACACTCTACTGACACACTTACATCTTTGCTCCCCCCCTTTTTTATTTTGTTTTATGTCAGGAAAATGCCTTACGCATCCTTCAACCACCGGGGGAGCGAGATAAAGGTATCCGGGACTCCTTGCTGCTCATTGTCTTCAGCTCGGGGCCCGTTGAAAAGATCAGGGCCCTAAAGGCTAGTTCGCATTATGCTAGTATTTTAGTCTTCTTCTTCTTCGGCGCTACACTCTTGACAGAGTGGTCGTGGTCGTCACATCAGGATTGGTGGCGCGCTTCACAATACGCCGCCATTCGTCCCGCACTGCGGCCTTTCTAGTGCATTCGTGAAGTGGACCGTTCAGTGCCGCTTTTATTTGGTCAGTCCAGCGCATTGGTGATCTGCCGCGCGCCCTTACGCCCTCGACTTTGCCCTGCACCACCAGTCGTTCCACTGACACATCTTCTCGGGGTGAGATGTGGCCAAAGAAAGTTAGAATACGACCTTGTACGATGGAAGACAGACGTTGTTTGATGGACAGGAGGCCTACTCTATTTCAACGAAAAACGAAATTTCCATCGAAATTTCGCACGTTCCTTACTCTGTTTCTATTTCATTTCGAAAATTCGTTCATCCGAAAATAGTTTGACATTTAAATTCTCTAAGCCTACTCTAATTCACAAAAATTTTGAACTAAAAGTTGAATTTGACAGATAATTGTTCGAAATTTTAACCTCAAATTGACGAAATGAAAAGTGTTAACTTTTCAATTTCGTTTTGGGATTTTTGTTTAAATTAAACCTAAAATTATTACTAGAGTATTTTTAATTAAGGCTGCTTAGCGTGAGGAACATTTTTTAGTATGAAAGATTACAAATAAATATAATTTTTGTTTATTATTGTATTGCCAATACTTCAAAGTATTACACGACAAATTTAGGTTAACATAAATTCGATTGCATCAACTCTACAAATTAGTCGGCTAACACTGTCAAAAGAGGTTGTTTTAATGTAATCAAAAATGTTGTCATAAAGTAATATTGTTTTGAAGTAAAAAACATTATATAAAAAGTGTAGACGAAAAGAACTCACAAACATAACTCATTCCATTCGTTCACGATAATTGTCTGTGATTCCGAACTTTATGTGCGTGTTCGAAGATGAAACAGAGTAGAGTCACTGGCGAAATTTCGTTCAAAATTCGTACGTTACCGAAATTTCGTTTCGGAGAAAGAGAGTAGGGCTCCAGTTCCTGGAGGATGGATGCATTGGTTCGGAATTGTGTTCACTGCATGCCAAGCATTTTCCTCCAGCACCACATTTCTAGAGCGTCTATCTTCTTTTTCTCACTCTCTCGCAAGGTCTTTTAGTTTTAGTCTAGTAGCGAGTAATTTAGTAGCTAAAATACTAAAATTCAATATCGTTTATTCAGTCTAGGCTGTTACAAGCACTTGTGAATGTCGAAAAGCTACGCCATCGGTTCGCAAATCTACGGTGGGAGACCTTGTACTGAGAAGAACCGGCATGAAACTCAGCAAGGGCTGTTTTTTTCTCCCTGTATTATATACAGAGTCGTCAATTTGAAAAATGACTTCAATATGAGATAACTCATGAAGTCACTTTCCATTACAAATGTAAACGATAAAACAATTATGACTATAAAATAAAAAATATAAAAAACAGATTTAAAAATAAAAAAAAAAAAAAAAAATGGTTGCCTGTAAAGTCGGTTTTACGGGCGAAGATTTTACGTGACAACGTCTTTTTCTCGGTAGAATATTTATTGATATGAATATAATTAAATTGCACAATAGGAACAAGGAATTGAATGAAAATAAGAATTGCACAAATTTTAACTATAGAAATATATTTTGTTTACTAAAACATTGTACATGTAAACTTAAACTTAACACGAGAGACTCATCGTAACGTTACCGAGCGTTACACTTTTTCATAAGTGACTCCCAGCCGCAACCTAATTTAAGACGTTGTCACGTCAAAAGTTAAGGAATGCCGTGTCCTACTGTTTAGGCATAGTTCCTTTTCAATAATTTAATTTCCTTTTCACCAAATCCGTGTATATTCATTGAATTTTCTAAGTCCAAGTATACGGATTGTTTCATTTGTTTGTTTTTATAATGCGGGGACTTAATATTCCACAAACATTCGTGTTCCGCATATGGGGCCATCCATAAATTACGTCACACTTTAAGGGGTAGGGAGGGGGTCGACGAAATGTGACATCGTGTGACAAGGGGTGGGAGGGGTCCTAAATTTCGTGACGTCACATTTCAAAATATATTAAAATCTAAGTGTTGAAACTATTACTTTACGAAAGCATTAACAACCCAAACGAGAACAAAGTGGTGCTATGCCAGTTATAAATAATTTAAAGGAGTGGGATCAATGTCCATGGACTCGAGATTATTAAGTTTGTATCTTTAATTTAATTATAATGCTATTAATATCTTATGTTTTGTTAATTTCTTTAATTAACATAGTCAATCACTTTTTGTTCGGTAATTTCTTTAATAAATATAATTAATCGTTTTTTTTTGTTTTGTTGATTGTTTGATTTGATTATAATAATAATGAAAAAACAATTTAAATGGAAATAAAACTGATTACAGAAACGCTGTTTTCATTCAATGATTTCTAAATGTAAATTTGCAAAATATGTGACGTCACACTAGGGAGGGGGGGAGTCTTACAAATGTGACCAGCTGTGACAAGGACGGGGGGAGGGGCAAAAAAGACATGAAATTCGTGTGACGTAATTTATGGATGACCCCTATTTATGGAAGGTTCATATCTGACGGAACATGCGTCGTGTATTATCGGTCGCGTAACGCCAGAACAGACAAATGTATAGAAAAACACTTGACCGTTCACACTCGATTCACTAAGGTATCATCGGTTGATGATCATCGGTCACTTAGAAACAAAATTTAAAGTTGTTTCTTCGCTCCAGCGAAACGACATTTTGCGGCCACTAATGAACTCTACTAATCCTACGGCACTGTCCTAATACAACGCGATAACGCGATCATCGCGCGTTTAAACGATGCGACCGTCGCGTGATCGCGAACTGGGTGTCCTAATAGAACGCGAATACGGAACAGGTTAGCCCTGCCCCTCTCCCCGCTTCCTATTCACGCGACGCGATCGTCGCGCGAACTTCAGTTAGGACACCTATTCATCATTAATAGGTTTGATTCCGCGTTCGCGCGAACTAAGATCGCGCGAATAGATTTTTAAACATTTTAGTCGCGTGAATGCATCGCGCGATCGCCTATTAGGACACCTATTCTAGATCAATATGTTTAATCGTCGACTCGTACGATGATCGCATCGCTCATTCGCGTTATCGCGTTGTATTAGGACAATGCCTACAGGTTCGGATTCGTTTAGTCGGTAAGCCAGTGAGCACAGACGCGTGTTGGGAGGTGCTACACGCCCGTTCAAAATAGAACAAAATGGATCGACTCGACTAAATTACTTGCTAAACTGCTCGACTAAATTTTCACAGTCCAGACACGTTTAGTAACTAAATTACTCGCCACTCAACTAAAATACTAGCCTAATGCGAACTAGGCTTAAGGGCGCGTTTATATGACACAGAATGTCACAGCGTGCCGTCCGCGCGGTGACAGTGCGGCGACAGCACGGCGGTCGCGCGGTCACCGCGCTTTGTGAGTAACTAACTGTAGCCTTAGTACGAGTTTTACAATTACGAAAACTATGATAGTTTTCGTGAGCTCGCACTCGTACTAAGGGTACTGATTTTATTGTTTTCGTTTCATAAAAATTAACAGTGTTTAAATTCTATCATTAAATTATTTGCGTCTTCTTAAATTTCAAATATATTTGGTTTGTTTTCACCAAAATCGACATAGAAACATAATTTACAATTACGAAAAATATGATAGTTTTCGTGAGCTCAAACTCGTACTAAGGGTACTGCGCAGCGATCGCGCGGCGACCGCGCGGCCGCCGTGTGATCGAGGAGTGGACGCCGCGCGGTCGCCGCGCGATCTTTTTCGCGTCGTCTAACAGGGCTAGTAAAAACAAGACAATTCTCCTGCACCGTTCAGATTTTGAGGAACTCAATGGCGCAAGTGGTTAGCACGTTCAGCTACGATCGTTGAAGTTAAGCACCTTTCGTAGTGGTCGGTCATTGGATGGGTGTCCAAAAATTTACTATCTAGAGCTCCTCCGTGCTTCGAAAGGCACGTTAAGCCGTTGGTCCCGGTTGCATCTGCAGTTGTTAGCACCTACCAATCCGCAGTGGGCCCGCGTGGTGGGTCATGGCCCAATCTCCCTATTCCATCCATAAGGAAGACCTGTTCCCCAGCAGTGGGGACATTAAAAGGCTGGTGATGTGTTCACATTTTGAGGACATTTTGACACAACACGCAATTTGAGGACCGCTGTCCTCCCAGTGCGTCTCGGGAGTGCAGGCATTGTCGAGGCACCCGATTTTCAACCGGCAAATCACCCACACTTGCTCCCTGGACTTTTTCATTACGAGGTCCAATAAAAATAAGACTTTGTAATAAACTAATAAACTATAAAGTTTTTGGAGAAGGAAGAAATGACAATTGTAATTGTATTTTAATTTGCTTTAGATTTAAACATATAGCCGTTAAATACTTTAACAAATTTAAATCTAATTATTTTCTTCTGTCAAATGTTTAATACTTGTAAAGGTATTTGTTTGACATTGTGTGTTACAAAGCGAAAAGATGGCGCTGCCTTACAACTTAATAAACACTAGAACTTCGACACGGCCATTAAGACCGCGGTAGCATTATTGCTTAGTGCATCCGCCCGGATAGCGGAGTATGCGGGTTCGAGTCCCAATTGGCGCCTGGCCGCGTAGAATTTCTTCTAGTAAAATTGTCTTTAGATTAAAGCACGTAGCAGTTAAATACTTAGAAAATTAAAATATGGCCTAAATGATATCATTAGCTAGCTGCCTGTGGCGTAATTTAAACAAATATGGATATCATTATATTGCTCGATGAAAATACAGAAAACGCTACGATTTTCAATTAATGAATAGAAACAGAAATGATATAAGGGAATTTGGATAACCCACGTATAATACAGTGCAACCTTAATATAACGTACCTCAACATAACGAGTTCCTTGATTTAACAAATTCTTCGTAATCTCCTTGAATTTTCCATAAGAGTCTATATAAAATATACCTTTGCATTGCGAACATTTTTTGCGACCAACCTCTTTATAACAAATTTTTAACTATCCAAAAAAAAGTGAGTACCTCTAATTAACGAATTTTGTCTACCAAAAACCTCTATATATAACGTTTCCATCAATATATGGCCTTTAATCTCATAGTACGTGATTCATGTCACGCCAGGAAACTATTTTTTTACCTCTTTATAACAAATTTTAGACCAACCTAACCTCAATATAACAAACCTCAGTTTAAAGAATTACTCGATATAACGAATATTTACTTGTTCCCTTCCGATTTGTTATATTAAGGTTGCTCTGTAATAAGATTGGAAAATTAAATTACTGTCTATTTAATATTGTGATTCTTAGAGATGGAGTGAATATATAAATAATGAACAGACTAAAATGAAATATTTATTAAAATATTGAAATAATACTTCCAATAAGATTTAATAAATTTTCAATGAATCAGCCGGACTTTTACATCATTATTAAAATGGAACTCAACTCTTTTTAAATAAATTTACTACCAAATTAACAGTCGTCTTAACCTTTGCACTAGAAGAAACATAAAATGAAATATAATAATAAACTTTCAAGAAAAAATAAAAAAAACCTTCACCAGAGAAACGATCGGTCCAAAATAGGGTAAAACAGAAACCTCGCCAGTTTGGTAACCTGCTCCCCTATATTTTCATCACAACAAAGTGAAGTGATAAAAGGCCCTGTCGTAACAAACGCGTTATAACAAACAATGCGTCTGTAGAATGTTGCTCTCTGGTCTCAGTGTACGGTTTACGACCAATAAAATGTATCGCGTCAAGGCTGGATGTTGTTACAGCATTTACTACAGGGCGGAGTGCTTCTCTGTGTGAATTATGAAATGTGATAACGTAAACTAGATAGGTTTTATGTCATTCGTAATATATTTTTTTTATATTGTGACATTTCACTTTGGTAGCTTTTAAGCTGCACATATTAAGTTACCTAGTTAAAAAAGAAATGATGTGGTGTCGTGGGACACCAGGTAGGAACGAAGTTAATTCGGCTAATGTAGAATCGACACAAATTGCAAACTCGCTTGTGTATGCGACTGTCGCGCCTGCGCACATCTCATTTAACGGTTTTATTCCACGCACTTTTTTCCACGGATTTTTCTTACGGTTTTACTATCACATTTTTTTCAGTTCGATCGCGCAGCAAAATCCCTTTCCCCTCCAAGCCTGCCGTAAGGAACTTCGTTCCAATTATTATAATATTAAATTGTTTATGTAAGCTTTGCAGAAATCCTTTTAAGGTAAAGACTGGAAAGAATCTCAAATGAAAGTTATCTTTTTAAGTTACCGTTAAAAACTCTGCGAATACCCTTTACGCTGTTAAGTGTAAAACTGCGAGATCCTCGTTGAGGGACTTCACCGCGTCTCCGCATCCAACAGCCCCCCGGTCTAGCTGAGGCTCCAGTTCTTACCTAAAAAAGTTCTTTTTATGGCTCATATGACGACATATCATTTTGACGACCTCCGTGGCCGAGTGGTTTGTACGCCGGGTTTCATGGTGTCGCTGAATCGAGAGGGTGTCTCGAATCTGAATTGTACTCATGGGTTCGAATCCCGGTGGGGGCAGATGTTTGTGTGTTGAATACGAGCTATATAAATATACTTATTTATGTATAGTATATGTATTCCATCCGTTACCCTAGCATCCCGTACCACAAGCCTTACAGTGCTTACTTTGGGGCTTGGCTAAGTGGTTTGAGTGTTGGAAATATTTATATTTTATTTATATTTAAATATTCTCAAAATAATCGTAAATAATCCTTACAATTGGTAACCTTACCCATGCAGGTGAACAATTAATGTATATTTCACATTATTTAATGAAAGGTGATAACATGAATCATCTTTGAAGTCATTTTTCAACTTGACGACTATGTTAATAATAAAGCAGGGAGAGAAAAAAAACAGACTTTGCCGAGTTTCTTGCTGTTTCTTCTCAGTAGGTTTCGCGCCGTAGATGAACGAACCGATGGCTAAGCTTCTAAATATTCACGAGTGCTTGCTCAGAATACAGAACAAACTCTATATTTTGGAAGTGCTTGTAACAGCCTAAACTGAATAAATGATTTTGATCATAATTATGATTATCTTAAGATTACAAATTGTAATAATCTAACTGAGCATAGATACTTCGAAATAAAACTTTCCCGTCAATATTTTTAGGCACTGATTACAGTGCTAAATCTTTGTCTTATCTAAAGACCTTATAAAAGAGGAGATTCTATCCTAGTAAAAATGGGTTTAGAAAAAATATTTTTCAACGTATAAACGTGCGTATAAATATGTTTTTATTGCGTTCGACTTCGTCGGAGGTTAGACCGATATGTTTGCCAATAACAGCCTACCCGCAATTATTTTAGTTGCTCCGTGATCATGGCGCTTGCAACAGTGCCGAAATGTCTGTAACTCGCTCCGTTAATAACATAAATTACTCTAATGTCAGTGATCATGAAAGTTATGGTTTAAGACATTTATTTCTCAAAATAGAACACAAAATTCAATTACATGAGAAAACAAAAGAATATATAATCCAGTACGTGTGTTACACGAGACGTACGAAATAAACAAACAATTTAGTTAGACATACAAACACTGATATATCACAAATCACTATTGAATTTTACATTTTTTTTTTACTAAAACTGTTGGTAATTTACAAATTGATGACTTGGTTCTCTAACAATGCATTAAAAATATTTGTTACTCAAACATCTGTATAGTGTGGGTAGTCCGTTTTCTTTAAGAGAAATCAATTCCATATTACGTATCGAAACCGTTTGCTGTCAATAGCCGATACTAATTGCCTTTAGAATGATGTTAAGTTTTTATATGACGGCTGAGCAGTGGAGAGAAAAGTTTAAAACAATATATATTTTCGAACTTTTAGGGTTTCTCTCCCGATGTGACAAAAAACCCAGATCCCTTTGTCTAAAGAGCGTAACTGCATAAGCAGTAGAAAAGGTAGCTATCTCAATAAAAATGGGCTTTGAATTAAATCCTTTTCAAACTTTCAGGGCTTCTCTCCCGACGTGATGAAGAACCTAGTTGACTCTTCGAGCGGCACCGCCCGCAACCAGCTAAAGATGGCGCTCTCCAAAATGGTGGAGCGGCGTGACTGCGAACACGAGTACGCGAACAACCGGGCCCGCGAGATGGTCTCCGAACTGGGACGGGACGAGTCCGCACTCTCATCCGAGCTGAGATACTTACAACCGCTCGTTTATATGAATTAAAAACCTTATCCATAAAGTCCGCAATTGTGATTTAAGATACAAATAACGCGCCCAAATTTCATTAAATTACATAACAAACAAAACAAACAAACACAGAAGACCAACTCTGTTTTAGTATATTGTTCTGTAATGAATCAGGTGTTACTTAAAAACTAATATCAGCCGGAGCTCGTCTTATGAACGCTTAAGCTTTCGCATTTGTTTTAAAGCATAATAAGGTCAAAAATATCAAAATTTAAATGACGAACTTCGGCCTGATTATCGTTTTTATTAACCTAGTGGGTCCTTTAAAGCTTGAACTGAT
Source organism: Chilo suppressalis (assembly GCA_902850365.2). Lineage (NCBI taxonomy): Eukaryota > Metazoa > Arthropoda > Insecta > Lepidoptera > Crambidae > Chilo > Chilo suppressalis. The sequence continues at coordinate 19,659,246 of OU963914.1, read as the reverse complement.
GGTATCATTATTTATAGTATGTACTTATATTAACAGTATGAGCGCAAAATCCGCGCGCGTGGAATTTCACCTTATTTGGATGAAGACGGCCTTCTGTGTCAATTCATAATAATATTATGAAATATAAGTTATTTACGGTATTTTACCATGTACCTTATTTTAATCGGGTTTCCGATATTTCGGCACTGTTGCAAGCGCCATGATCACGGAATAAGTCATGGCGCTTGCAACAATGCCGAAATATCGGAAAGTCGCTAAAAACAAGGTACATGGTAACAAACCCGTAAATAATATAACCCTTACTAGAAAGCTACAAAAACATAGACTACGTCAGCTTAGCGATGCGCGACTTCGAATAATACTAATACTAATCATTCGACTCCATAAGTCATTCGACTAAGTCGACTGCGTTTTACGTCATTCGACTAGAGTCGAAGGTATCGGGCGGAACGCATCGTATATAGCGACATTTGACATTAGTATTAATAATTAGTAGTCGTTATTCGAATAATGACATTAGTATACTACTGATTTGCCTTTCGAATAGTCAAATTAGTAGGTACGAATTATTCGAAAGGTCATTCGTAGTCGCGCATCGTTACATCAGCTTCCAACATAAGTTACGTTAACTAAGTTGGAAAACTGTCAAGTAGCTGTTCGGGTATTTTTTTAAACTATCGTTTATCAAATAAGTTGATAAGCATCAAATATTTTTGACTCTCTGTTAGATTTTTTTAATGCCCAATATTACTGGAATGTGATCTGAATTCATATAAAATATAATTTTAAATTAAGTTCCACGCGTTAATTGTTGTTATAAGAAATCTGTAAAATGGAAAATCTTATAAAATGGAGTTAAATATTTTTCAATCTTATTGTATGTAATGTGTCCGTGAAAGAAATGATTTTTATAGACACACCATATTGGTTACTTTTTTTACAATAAAGCAAAATGCTTTAATTATATATTTTGCACACACAAAGCTTTGTACATATAAACATTATATAAAGGCAAATAAAAAATATATACTTTTTCAAAGCAATAATGTTATATTCCAGATGAAGTGTCATAATAGTAAACATTTGAATGCCTTTTAAAATATTATAATACAAAATATTTAAGCATCAGAATAATTTCTTCTGCAATTGTCTCTAAAAACAGCAAACATTTGTAAATTCATTTTAACTAATAAATATTTCTTTTCTCGTTTTTTGGTAAAGTTATCGTACAGTGTTCAAAGAAGAGTGAGAGAAGAGTGCATTTATTATCATTATTAATATATAATTACTGTTTAACATATTTTAATGTTTACGAGATTTAACAATATCAAGAATTTTATATTCATAAAAGATTAAGTTTATATTTATTTATTTTTAAGATATTATTATTGTAAGTAAGATTGGTATTAAAACAGTATTTTATGATTAAATTGAATTTTATTTTCTTAGTTCAAGAGAGCTCGTCTATCCTGTCATTATAGAAAAAAATAAATTACATTTGTATCCAGAGAGTACTTAAATAATAGACAACTCAAAATCAATGCGACAGAATATAATATTTAAAAACTGTGTCAATACTATGAGATACGCATGTAATTTAAATGAGGCTCAATAATTTGTTTTTTATAAAATCTGTGGTTAATTCAAATATCTGAAAAGCAATAGAGAGGTTGTAACAATAAAGTAGGTACATACTATTTTTTTTTTAGTGTAGAGATGACCTTTACAGCATCACCGGATTTGGGGACGGCGAGATCCTAAGGGGACATCAAGCCGAGAATTGGCGAGTGCCTCTAGGGGTATTCCAAGAGGGTAAAAATCTTTTTCAGCGCATGTCTACATCATAGTAGTTATAAATGTGTCAAATTTCAGGGCAATCCGTTCAGGGGTTTGAGCTGTGCGTTGATAGATCCATCATCATCATCATCCATTAATATCCCCACTGCTGGGGCACAGGCTTTCCCTGTGAATGGAATAGGGAGATTGGGCCTTGACCCACCACGCGGGCCCAGTGCGGATTAATGGGTGCTAACGACTGCAGATGCAGCCGGGACCAACGGCTTAAAGTACCTTCCGAAGCACGGAGGAGCTCAAGATTGTAAATTTTGGTCACCCATCCAATAACCGACCTCTACGTAAGTTGCTTAACTTCAACGATCGCAGCCGAACGCGCTAACCACTTGCGCCATCAAGCTCCTCATAGATCCGTCATTCAATAACCTTTTATATATATATATATATGTATATCTAATTACTTTATTGATCATTACTATAAGGGTGTAATATCTTCGAAAATGAACTCCAATTACACTCAACCACAACACGATACAAATTACTTAACATCATGAGGAGTGGAGTATTAATCTGCTTCTTGTACTACTGACTATTATTTTCGCCGTTTGTGTGTCGAAATAATACTGATGAAAACCAATTAACGTAGGTACAGAGCACAGACAATTTACCCCATCCTATGTTAAATCAGAAAATCAATTGGCTTTATTGTAACGGATGAGTCGGCAATGCTGCTAATTGGATTAGAGAGCAAGAAAGGGAATTCTCCGTTCTCCCGCGGGACTCCTTAGTTTAAGGGAATTGCCGCTGAGCGTTATTGCCCAATGCTGTGTTGCTGTGGCTTCCATTAACAGGGTTGCCAGTTTTGATTATATTCTATTATACATTATTTGAAATATATACAGGGTGTTACAAAAATACAAATAAACCTTGAAGGGCGTTGAAGTACATCATATAAGGAGTGTTCTCTAATTTGCTTAAAATATTTGCAAGAAGCTTGAACTTTTTAGAAAAAACTGTTATTTTTAATGATTAATAAAAATATCTATCATTTTAAGACATGTCATTAGTTCGAGGTCATGCACCTTACCAGTAGAGTAGTAATAAATCTGCTGTAATAAAGAAAATTAGAGAAGATTCCTTATATGATGTACTTCAACGCCCTTCAAGATTTATTTGCATTTTTGTAACACCCTGTATATTGTTTACTTGTTTCGGATTGGAATAAATCTTGTGTTTGAAATAGGCAGTGCTACTACGAGTTTGTTTTTTTTCATATGATTCGCAGCAAATTATCCCACCCCACCTAATGTTAAGTGGAAGTGGAGTCCTGTCGCGAAGGTAGATGATGCGGCAAAAAGTGTGCCGATCCAGCCATCCACACCTTGCTGGCCTGAACCCAATCATCATCATTAAGCGCATTCTACCGACTATACCACGGCGAATGTTCTGAGGAGATATTCTCCCTTATCCCTCCATCACCTTTTCTTCAGAGGACCACGCGCGCTGGCCTTCGTTGCCACTGACTTACTGTGGCCACTATTCCTACACGAAAAAAGAAATTTGTTGACTCATTTGTTTGTCGTACTATTCGTAAGTGGAATTCTTTACCCGCGCAGGTGTTCCTACCTTCCTATAAGCTGAGGTCCTTAAAGAGAGGCGTGAAGAAGCATTTTTGCAGGCCGGCAAAGTGAGGATGGTTGGTGTAGCAGTTTATAACTGCTGTACGAGCTATTTTCGCGTTTGGACTTTATCACCACTTAACTTCAGGTGGGGTAGAGTCATTTGCCTACCTAGCTATAAAAAAACCCTCCTACTCCGCGAGTCTTGGAACCCTACTCACCAGCAGAAACACAAAACAGCCAAGAAGTAACTCGTTTTACTCAGGTTTTCTATAAAGTGGAGTTTTTGTATATTTACAAGTTCATGCCATTACCTATGTCACAGATAATATAATCATCATCAGCCTTTTAATGTTCCCACTGCTGGGATACTGGCCTTTCCTATGGATGGTATAGAGAGATTGGGCCATGATCCACCACGCGGGCCCAGTGCGGATTGGCGGGTGCTAACGACTGCAGATGCAGCCGGGAAGAAGGGCTTAACGTGCCTTCCGAAGCATGGAAGAACACGAGATAGAAGATTTTTGGTCACCCATCCAATGAACGACCACTGCGAAAGTTGCTTAACTTCAACGATCGCAGCCGAACGCGCTTACCACCTGCGCCATCGAGCTCCTTAAACTGATAATATAATACCAAGTAGTAATTGATACTTTCTTACTGTCATTGTAATATATACTTTAGATGGACTGAAATCAAAATGTCTCGAGAATTTTGGACGATAACTTTTGGTTATTTTGAAATAATATCAGTGTTTTTAAATATACATATATATATATAGGTTCGACAAATGACTCCGCTCCTCCTGATGTTAAGTGTCGCTGAAGTCCAGACGTGAAGATAGCTGGTACGGCAGTTCTACCTGCCACGTCAGCCATTATCAACCTGTCGGCTTGCATGTTGCTTCTTCACGCCTCTTTTAAAGGATCCCAGGTTGTAAGAGGGAGGGAACACGTGACCGAGCAGAGCATTCCATTTACGGATAGTGCAACAAAGAAATGAGTCACCAATTTTATTTGTACGTGTTGGAATTGTGGCCTCAGTTAGACGGTGACAACGAATTATAGACAATTCATCTTGCCCTAGCTACTAGACTTTACTCAAACCAGCCCCTTCGCTATCCGTATACGTATATTGTTACATTTTATAATATAAAATTAAAGACATATAACTGGCACAGTTATTTGATTATACATCAAAAAAGGCAACTGACCCTCAAAAAAAATTGGTAACCTAACCTTACCCTAAGGTCCCCAATTGTATTTTTAGGTGATCACTTACAATTTTTTTTTTGGTAATTTAAACATACCCTCGTAAATTCTTCCAATTGAATGCATGAATAAATATATTTTTCTTAACACTTGCTCAAAAAAGTGACATTCTATGCCACAAAAAGCGAACATAACAATAGTCATTTTTAATCTGTTAAAAACAGGGAAAGAAAATTGGACTGAATTTCATTCATCCTCTAGGGGGAGAATGTGATTTAAATTTGGAATACTTACCGAAATTTATACTGAACTACATCTGTGTTTACACCATTGAGTTTGTATATAAAGCATTATACATCTTTTTTAAAAAGGAATACGCATTTATTGTGCAGTTATGATTATTAAATAAAATTTACTTCTAATTGTCATTACTTTTAATAAATGCTTATCTCATATTATTATTGTGTTAATTTTTTCGCAAATGGTACGATAAGTAGAGTATTTTCCTCGGTGATAAAACTGTCTTAGTCTTGGGTGAACATAAATTCCTCGCTACACTCAGGACTCGTCTTACCGCGACAGCAGACACTGCTTTATCCCCTTGGTTAATAATCTACTATTTACGTATAGTTTTGTCAACCCTGCTTCTGGTTGTAAGTACATTCTTTCCCGGTACGAGTATGGTGGGGTATCGTCACAAATTTATTGTGAGCTCCAGTTTCGCACACACTAATAATTTCGAGTAAAATAAATGTTTATGAAAAGAAACTTGGAAAAAACCCAGTAAAAAGAAACAGTCCAACGAAGTTACACGTATAAGAATATAATGTTTGTCTGAAACAAAGTTTTACGGGTATGTTTGTTCAAATATATAGCATTACGTATTGCTCTAGGGTTCAGACGCCCCAATCATTTAGTTTATTTTTACGGATCCGTCATGTATTGCGACCTGGTGTCCCAAATTTGTGTTAATAACCACTCTTGTCAAATACATCTTACAGTGTTTTTAAGGATGTTCTTCTAGTTATACTCTTTTATTTTTTAAGCATGTGTCTGCTTGATGTTTAAATCTAAAAAAAATATAACTAAAAAAAAATCCACGTGGACCAGGCAGCAGACGGGACTCGAACCCGCACCCTTCGCAATCCGGGCGAATGCACTGACCAATTATGCTACTGCGGCCCTGACGGCCGCGTCGAAATTCCTCTAGGTAGGTTATTTATAATATGTGTTAAGTGGTTTTTTCCGTTCAGTTTTTTCAAAAAAAAACCGAACGGAAAATAAAAAATTTTTTTTGAAAAAATTGAACGGAAAAAACCACTTAACACATATTATAAATAACCTACAACGTTAAGCACATACCTCTTCAATATGAATATAAATGAATGAATACATTAACTTTGAAAGAGTAAACTTTTAATAAACAGGAAAAACACGTAACATCATATCATCATATCATACAATTGAAACTAAAGATACACCTACAAAACAAACGTTGACATCCGATCAAATTAATGAAAAAGAAGAAGAAGAAAAAAAAGATGAACAATCTCCTTCGACGTCCAATCAAATGAATAAAGAAGCGGATAATGAAAAAAGTGACCAACCGTACTACTACAACGAATTAACAACAACAAAGAACACCAACACAACATAAACTCACAGGAAACTATTAACATAGGGGATAAACGCAAAGCAACACAACAGCCATATCATGACGACGTAAGAGATTACTTGAACATAAGAAACATAATAACATAATGAGTTTCTACGAAACAATAAGAACATACAAAGAAGCTCCGTCAATGATAGAAGTGATATTTCATGTGCCACTGTTCAAGATTCCGCGTAATAGAGGTATGACATATTGCAGTAAATGCGCAGACGATTTCTTTGTGAACAGAACAACAATAAAATACTATGAATACATATTGTATCATGTAAACTGTTATAAAACTGCATTTTTACTGTTCGTTTGTGATGGTGCGTGACAATGACAATGGAGAAATGGGAAGAATACTTGGAGTCGGTGCGTATACAGGCAGCACAAAAAGCGAGATGGCTGTCAGTCAGTCTTCGTGTGTTCGTCGCGGAGTTGTGTGATCAACGTACATACCATGCTTGAACAACAACAACAACAACAATTATACGATCATCCCTCATCACCGTCTTCTTCGCCGTCATCTTCGCCGTCATCGCCATCATTTTTGTCTTGTTGTGTCCATTGACGTTTTTGTCACCGTCGCCGCTATTGCCGCATTCTCCTCCCCCCTTCTTCATCACGATTTTTTATCGCCATGCGTTACCCTTCAATGAGGATGCAAGTTTAAGACAACATATTAATAATAGCAATAAGATAGTCTTTAATAATAAGATGGTATTATTATTAAAGACTATCTTATTGCTATTATTAATATGTTGTCTTAAACTTGCATCCTCATTGAAGGGTAACGCATGGCGATAAAAAATCGTGATGAAGAAGGGGGGAGGAGAATGCGGCAATAGCGGCGACGGTGACAAAAACGTCAAACGTCATTATCGAGAACCGTATTCTATAATATATATTAAATTTTTATTATTGTTTGTATTGTTTATTGTTCATCTTTCTTTTCTTCTTCTTCTTTTTCATTAATTTGATCGGATGTCAACGTTTGTTTTGTAGGTGTATCTTTAGTTTCAATTGTATCATTGGTGGTTTCTTCGTCTTCTTCGTCATCCCATTGTTCCAATTTTTCCATATTTTTTTCTTCTTCGATTTGTATTTCCAATCGAGATCAAATAGGATTGTTATCAATTTCTTCTCCAAATAAACGACGAACACACTTCACTTTGCTCAATTTTTTTGAAATCTCCTCCTTGCTTAATGTTGATGATGGTGTTATATTTTCTTTATTCGACATGTTTATTTTACCTTTTTTCCCCGTTCTGTTGATCCTTGTTGTTGCACTGTGATATGCGTATAGATGTACTTCCTTGTGGTTACTGTGCTCTCTGCATTTTGGATGCATCCTTTTATATCCAACTTGTTGTTGTTATGTTATGTGCAATAGAAAAAAAAGATGCATTCTTTTTATTCTTGTTCACCTTTATTTAGCATTAAGTACCTATTTTTTTTAATCTTTGTTTATCATATGATGTTACGTGTTTTTCCACTGTTTTTCCTGTTAATTAATAACCTCTTTCAAAGTTAATGTATTCATTCATTTATATTCATATTGAAGAGGTATGTGCTTATCGTTGTTGGTTATTTATAATATGTGTTAAGTGGTTTTTTCCGTTCGGTTTTTTCCTGTTTAGTAATAATAACCTCATTTATATTCATGATACTTGAAAAAAACCGAACGGAAAAAAAAACACAACACATATTATAAATAACCTACCTAGAGGATTTTCGACGCGGCCGTCAGGGCCGCGGTAGCATAATTGGTCAGTGCATTCGCCCGGATTGCGAAGGGTGCGGGTTCGAGTCCCGTCTGCTGCCTGGTCCGCGTGGATTTTTTTTAGTTATATTTTCTTTAGATTTAAACATCAAGCAGACACATGCTTAAAAAAATAAAAAAGTATAACTAGAAAAACATCCTTAAAAACACTGTAAGATATATTTGACAAGAGTTGTTATTAACACAAATTCGGGACTCAGGTCACAATATATGACGAATCCGTAAAAATAAACTAAATGATTGGGGCGTCTGAACCCTAGAGCAATACGTAATGCTATATATTTGAACAAACATACCCGTAAAACTTTGTTTCAGACAAACATTATATTTCTTATACGTGTAACTTCGTTGGACTGTTTCTTTTTACTGGGTTTTTTCCAAGTTTCTTTTCATAAACATTTATTTTACTCGAAATTATTAGTGTGTGCGAAACTGGAGCTCACAATAAATTTGTGACGATACCCCACCATACTCGTACCGGGAAAGAATGTACTTACAACCAGAAGCAGGGTTGACAAAACTATACGTAAAAATATATTTATTCATGCATTCAATAGGGTATTAGACAAGTTTTATAAAACGATCTCACGTTATTGACTAGTGTTTATGGAGTCCGTAAAAAGAAAAGTGGATATTCATCATGCAGTTGTGTATATCAGTAAAAATAACCAAATCAAAAACTCCATTTTCAAGTTGCCGCGAAAACGTTTCTCTGGACAATATGGAGTCTTACTAGTGTGTGACGTCACACGACTGTTATTAAAACGTCAAACGATACAATGTAATGTCACTTTAACCGGAAGTTTACTTGCGTGTGACGTCATTTTAGGCTCCGCCAATCCCAAGCGTTTTGGGTCACGTGACAATAGATAAGAAAACTATTATCTTTTTTGTTAGTTTTTTGTAAAATTATGATTTTTTGTTTTGTAAAAATAGTATAAACCCCTGCTTATATTCATTCTAAACACAGATGCTAACAATTGGCGCTTTATTTTTTACACTGTCAAATACCCTATTGGTAGATTTTTACGAGGGTATGTTTAAATTACCAAAAAAAAATTGTATGTGATCACCTAAAAATACAATTGGGGACCTTAGGGTAAGGTTAGGTTACCAAATATTTTTTGAGGGTCAGTTGCCTTTTTTGATGTATATTCAAATAACTGTGCCAGTTTTATGTGTTTTATTTTTATATTATAAAATATAACAATACGCGAATACAGACATATACGGTTAGCGAAGGGGCTGGTTTGAGTAAAGTCTAGTAGCTAGGGCAAGATGAATTGTCTATAATTCGTTGTCACCGTCTAACTGAGGCCACAATTCCAACACGTACAAATAAAATTGGTGACTCATTTCTTTGTTGCACTATCCGTAAATGGAATGCTCTGCCCGCTCACGTGTTCCCTCCTTCTTACAAGCTGGGATCCTTTAAAAGAGGCGTGAAGAAGCAACATGCAGGTCGGCAGGGTGAGGATGGCGGGTGTGGCAGGTAGAACTGCTGTACCAGCTATCTTCACGTCTGGACTTCAGCGACACTTAACATCGGGAGGAGCGGAGTCATTTGTCAAACCTATCTATAAATATATATACACATATAGGTATTTATATAATCACTGATATTATTTCAAAATAATAAAAAGTTATCGTCCAATATTCTGGAGACATTTTGATTTCAGTCCATCTTAAGCATATATCACAATGACAGTAAGAATGTATCAATTACTACTTGGTATTATATTATCAGTTTGAGGAGCTCAATGGCGCAGGTGGTTAGCGTGTTCGGCTGCGATCGTTGAAGTTAAGCAACTTTCGCAGTGGTCGTTCATTGGATGGGTGACCAAAATTCTTCTATCTCAAGTTCCTCTGTGCTTCGGGAGGCACGTTAAGCCATTGGTCCAGGCTGCGTGGTGGGTCATGGCCCAATCTCCCTATACCATCCATAGGGAAGGCCAGTACCCCAGCAGCGGGAACATTAAAAGGCTGATGATAATTATATTATCTGTGACAGAGGTAATGGCATGAACTTGTAAATATACAAAAACTCCACTTTATAGAAAACCTGAGTAAAACGAGTTACTTCTTGGCTGTCTTGTGTTTCTGCTGGTCTGTACCCTACTCGGGTTCCAGGACTCGCGGAGTAGGAGGGTTTTTTTTATAGCTAGGTAGGCAAATGACTCTACCCCACCTGATGTTAAGTGGTGATAAAGTCCAAACGCGAAGATAGTTGGTACAGCAGTTATAAACTGCTACACCAACCAGCCTCACCTTGCCGGCCTGCAAAAATGCTTCTTCACGCCTCTCTTTAAGGACCCCAGATTATAGGAAGGTAGGAACACCTGCGCGGGTAAAGAATTCCACTTACGAATAGTACGACAAACAAATGAGTCAACAAATTTCTTTTTTCGTCTAGGAATAGTGGCCACAGTAAGTCGGTGGCAACGAAAGCCAGCGCGCGTGGTCCTCTGAAGAAAAGGTGATGGAGGGATAAGGGAGAATAGCTCCTCAGAACATTCGCCGTGGTATAGTCGGTAGAATGCGCTTAATGATGATGATTGGGTTCAGGCCGGCAAGGTGAGGATGGTTAGATCGGCACACTTTCTGCCGCATCATCTACCTTCGCGACAGGACTCCACTTACACTTAACATCAGGTGGGGTGGGGTAATTTGCTGCGAATCATATAAAAAAAACAAACTCGTAGTAGCACTGCCTATTACAAACACAGGTTTTTTTCAAATTCAAATCCGAAACAAGTAAATAATATACAGGGTGTTACAAAAATACAATTAAATCTTGAAGGCCGTTGAAGTACATCATATAAGGAATCTCCTCTAATTTTCTTTATTACAGCAGATTTATTACTACTCCTGGTAAGGTGCATGACCTCGAACTAGTGACGTGTCTTAAAATGATCGATATTTTTATTAATCATTAAAAATAACTGCTTTTATAAAAAGTTCAAACTTCTTGCAAATATTTTAAGAAAATTAGAGAACACACCATATATGATGTACTTCAACGCCCTTCAAGCTTTATTTGTATTTTTGTAACACCTTGTATATATTTCAAATAATGTATAATAGAATATTATAATCAAAACTGACAACCCTGTTAATGGAAGCCACAGCAACACAGCATTGGGCAATAACGCTCAGCGGCAATTCCCTTAAACTAAGGAGTCCCGCGGGAGAACGGGGAATTCCCTTTCTTGCTCTCTAATCCAATTAGCAGCATTGCCGACTCATCCGTTACAATAAAGCCAATTGATTTTCTGATTTAACATAGGATGGGGTAAATTGTCTGTGCTCTGTACCTACGTTAATTGGTTTTCATCAGTATTATTTCGACACACAAACGGCGAAAATAATAGTGTGTAGTACAAGAAGCAGATTAATACTCCACTCCCCATGATGTTAAGTAATTTGTATCGTGTTGTGGTTGAGTGTAATTGGAGTCCATTTGCGAAGATATTACACCCTTATAGTTATGATCAATAAAGTAATTAGACATAAATATATATATCTTTATATATATATAATTCTTCTGTGAGTGTGTATGTCGCTGAACTTCTCTTAAACGACTGGACCGATTTTAATGAAATTTTTTGTGTGTGTTCAAGGGGATCTGAGAATGGTTTAGATTCACAATTTTGTCCGCTGGACAACTCCTATATTTTTAGGGCGGTATGAAATTCGCTGGGTCAGCTAGTATATGTATATATATAAAGGTTATTGAATGATGAATCTATAGAGAAGCTTGATGGCGCAAGTGGTTAGCGCGTTCGGCTGCGATCGTTGAAGTTAAACAACTTGCGTAGAGGTCGGTCATTGGATGGGTGACCAAAATTTACAATCTCGAGCTCCTCCGTGCTTCGGAAGGTACTTTAAGCCGTTGGTCCCGGCTGCATCTGCAGTCGTTAGCACCCACTAATCCGCACTGGGCCCGCGTTGTGGGTCATGGCCCTATCCCCCTATTTTATCCATAAGGAAGGCCTGTACCCCAACAGTTGGGACATAAATAGTCTGATGATGATAAAGATGGATCTATCAACGCACAGCTCAAACCCCTGAACGGATTGCCCTGAAATTTGACACATTTATAACTACTATGATGTAGACATGAGCTGAAAAAGATTTTCCAAAACTCACCCCCTTAGGGGTAAAAAGAATATTAACTCTAAATAAGTTTTGTAGAGTTTTTGAAGTTATACTTCTTTAGCCGCGTTATGAAAAAAATATGAGAGTGAAATTTTAAGATGCGCTCGCATCACAGTAACACAAAAGTAACATAATGAAGTTAGCCGCGGGCGCGTTATGAAAAAATGATGAGAGTGAAATTTTAAGATGCGCGCGCAACACTGTAACAGAAAAGTGAAACAACATGAAGTCGGCCGCTAAACCGCACATTACTCGTAAGTCTCGACAAAAAGCTTCCAAGAAAATAGTAATAGGATCTCTTAGTCGCACATGTTGGGACGCTCGTCGCCTCTGATCACTGTTTTCATATTTATAATATTTATCCACATGTTTCTAGTTTCTATATTCTTAACACGTGTTATAATGTTATACAAATGCGAAATTTATATGTGCTAATAAATTTTATTCAGTAGTGATTTAAATTGAATATTTTGATTATTTATTAAATTTTTCAAATTAAAACTGAACTTTATTGACTGCGTTGACTATCCTTTTCCAATCCTTTTATTATCTTATTGTAATTAATTATCTGCATGCAATTAAAAACTATTTTTTAATAATTCCAAAAAGAAGTATAACTTCTCACGCGCGTACTTAAGTACACGCACCCATTTTTTTTTATTCATTGAGTTAAACATCATTTATTCACTCAAAATCAACTCTAACGCGAGTAAAGGTAGTCATGTTGTGAACCACACAGCTCCAATTTCGCTGTTAACATTTTGTTGTATTCTTGATTTTGAGTACAAGATTCTTATAAAATATTTTATCAACCAACCCATATACGTATCTACTCTATGTATTCTTCGTGCCCTTTCAACAAGATCTATAGAAAATTGTGATTTGTTTTCAGTAAGCCAGAAATTCGTCGACCTCACATCACTAGTCTATTAAGCTAGGGATACACATGCCCACTGCCGGATTTAGGGGAGGGCAACCGGGGCGAAAGTACCGGGGTCTTCACAAACGGGGGGCCCCCACAATAGAGACTTGGGGGAAAAAAATCTTTCAAATTCCAACTAGGTAGTAAACATCTTTTCCTTTGATATTTTTTTTTTGCTCTTTTAACTTTACCTGCAGCCTACAGAACTTTGTACATCTAACATACATGATTATTTGATTATATTAATCTTAAATAACAGAAATCATTGATCTATATTTGTTCACTCCAATCAGGCAATCAGTGAAATATCAAAATCTCAAATGGCCCTGATAAGCACTTCCAATTCACTACCCATCTTGAGGGAGTACCCCAATCGCTTAATGGCTGAGTGGGGTGGTACTTGCCCGCAGGGCCGAATTTAAGGCAGGGCAGGTGGGGCTCCACAACAGGTTATGAAATAACAACATTTCGATGGATTAACAAGAATACAAATCCTAAGTGGCCCGGGGCCTACACAATCCTAATTCCGGCCCTGCACATGCCAGTAAATTGGGAAAGTAGCTGGCATGAAAGTCACTGGCATGTACGAGTAACTGGCACACTGCGGATACATTTGCAAGTAATACTGGCATGCAAGTTGTGCCCTTGCATGCCAGTATTACCGTCGCGTATACACAGGACAGTTCGTGAGAGTCACTCGTATTCTTGCGCGCCAAACATGGATAACAATCGAAGTGAACTAAACACATAAATAGGTTGGACGGATGATCATAGAGCGTACGGGAACCGAAGTCGCCGGCTCGCCTACACTTCACCTAAGGGTGAAGCCAAACGAGCGTAATTTTGTGAGTTGTGAGTCGCTTATTTTCGGTCACTTATTTTACGTTCAACTGAATTTCTGTTGAGCTGCCATACGAACGTAATTTATTCAGTTACTATTGAGCGTTAGTACGGGGCGTTCGTGTCGTCGAGTGCAATGGATCCATTAAAAATATTGTGTATTTACGAAGCATATTCAGAAGATGAGGCCAGAAAAAGAAACTGGGTAAACCCACTGAATAGTCAGAGGCTGATATGTGGACAGTTCCATGCTTTATATGAACGTTTATGTGCAAATCCAGATATGTTTGAAAAGTACTATCATATGCCATTACATGTTTTTCAAGAATTATTACACCACGCAACTTGTAACAAACTTTTGCTTCCCCACTCCCCTTCCTTGCCCTACCCTCACCCCGACCAACCACCAACTGCCTTTTTGTATGAAACTGAATGCAGCAGAATTTCTGCGACCGAAATTCTGCGACTCACCACTCACAAAATTACGCTCGTTTGGCCTCACCCTAACAGATAACAGCCAATCAAATGACGTGACATCAAACAATTGAACCAATCAGCGCTCACATCCAAGCGCAATGATCCAATCCTGAATTAAGTTTTGATCAATTAGCATTGGCTAAAACAACTGTTCTCAGTCCTCAGTCTCATAATAATTGAGCCCTCTATGTAGGGTCGAACTAACTGAATTGATTCCCTTGATTTCTTAAAGTTCGTTTGTCATAGTAATTGTAAGTATTTAACTTAAAATAACTAAAGACCCCGAGGAAGGAATTTAATGCGCTTTGGCACAGATGATCATGACTAATACCTTTTAAAACAAATGTAGTTTAAACCGTGGTAGACGTGGGTGCAGCGCTCATATATTTTTGCCCAATGTCTGTTTAGTGTCCCAAAAAGGAGGTGGAACTAACTAAAGAATTAAACACCTGTTCATCTATTGTCAAGGTTTGTTTGTATTACAGCTTCAACCCTTTGGAATTACTCCACAACAGCAGCAGTAAAATATATCATGGCAATAGACAATAAATTCTTCAACTCAACCTGAAAAACTTTTTTGTATGGCGCGCTGAACACGTTGCCTCTAGGTGAGCCTTAATCCGGCTCGAAGGACCAATGTTTAGTGTCCCAAGAAGGAGGTGGAACTAACTAAAGAATTAAACACCTGTTCCAATTTTAAATAGCTTTAATATAACATACTTATATTTCAAACAAAACAAAATGGTAACGTGATTCAGTGAACTAATCCTGCCATCTAGCGTACAAAAAATTAAGTAATTCTAAACAATGTCCTTTAATCTAAAACCCGTTCCGTAGTGTCTGCGTAATTGAGTTTCAAACATACAAACTTTCACATTTATAATATTAATAGAGAAAGCGTGATAATACACCTTACACTATTTTCTGCTTACATGTTGGCATGAAAGTCTCTGGGCATTATGTTTCTAGTCAACTTCTAGCCATCATAATTTTCTCCCGCTGGGACTTCATAACAGTCAAGAATCGTTGCAAACAATTTCATTTCGAGTTTGGTCTTTACCAGAACAAGATAAAGGTAATAAGACACGCAACAGTCTCCCTGCGTAGTTTCAAACCTCATGGGCCCTCCGTACAAATATTTACTTGGAAAATATTGTTTGTTCTGCAGCAATGAAAGGGTAGTGTTGTAAGAATAATTTTATATATATTTTTTTTATGTTATAGGGAGCATACGAGCAAACGGTTCACCTGATGGTAAGTGATCACCGTCGCCCATGGACACTTGCAACACCAGGAGTATCACAAATGCGATGCCGGCCTTTAAGGAAGGAGTACGCTCTTTTTTTGAAGGTTTTTGGGTCGTATCGGTCCGGAAACACTGCTGGCGACAATATATTCCACAGTTACATCATGATCTGTAAAAACTTACAATTTAATTGTATCGATGAAGATTTTGAGGGGGAGCTCTATGGCGCAGGCGGTTAGCGCTTTCGGCAGCAATCGTTGACGTTAAACAACTTTCGCAATGGTCGGTCATTGGATGGGTGACTAAAACTTCCCCCGGTGTCCAGTAGTCTTACCAGTTGAAGTAATGGGAATTTCTTTCCCAAAAGACTTACTGACAAATAAATATTACTCGAAATCGGACACTCGAAGCAAAATTTATACACTGGAATACGGTGTTGGGTAAACAAAAGGAAATCTACCCGAATATGCAATATATTCATGTATATGATAAAATTTACTATCAATGCAAAGATCTACTGATGAAATGGTTAACAGCTAAAACATATGATGAAATCGAGACACTATTAAGCAGAGCCTAGTATTTTTGCACACACTAAGACACATATACACGCACAAACACTACACCAACATGCACACATACTCACACGCACACATGCATACAAAATACAAACACTCACTCCCACACTTACAGTTACGTAGGCATATACACCAAACGTCTAAACTAATTAGATCTTGGTCATGGTTTGTTTAGATTTTATTGGATTGTTATACTTATCTATTTTAAGGAAGAGCTGTATCTCCTGACACAAGCTATTTAAGCTTAAAAGGAGATGCTGGTCATTAGTTTAAGATTACATTATTGTTCAAGCCAATAAAAAAAAAATTGGGTGTGTCAGCTCCGACGCACGACTGGAGTTTACTCCTTAAGTTCGATAGTCTAAAAAGAGTTTATTTAACTTAAAAAAGATTGATACTATATGAAAGGGTAAATTGACAAATTAATGAAAATAATATACATATATAAATATATATTTATTCATTTCGTATACATTTATTATAACTAATCGACGAAATATTTTACATCAAACTTTTTACAATAGTCAATTTCAGATGTGCATAAATATATCATTAGGAATGTTGATAAATTATGTAATTATTATTATAAGACTATTATCATTTTTTTAAATATTAATTAAATCAACATTGTCTGCATTATTAATTACAGTGACAAGTGGTTTATGATAACTAAAATAAGACACATGGACATTCGTAGATACGCGGTTCACGAATCTTGAAAATACCGCATCAATGGTTGTACCATCCTCGTTGTCCCCATTGCTCTATCAGAAACAATATCTAAATTCAGTTCAGATTTTAAAATTTTTATTAATGTCAATCCGTCATCTTTGTTTGTCAAAGTTGCGCGACATAGGATGCGCACCAAAAACGTAACGAGGTCATTCATCGATAGATTTTACTCCTCACATTTTTCTCATACCGGGCCCCTTATATATATATCGATTCTTAAGGAGTAAACTCCAAAAAAAAATATGGGCGTACTCGACTCCGTTCATGTACACTTTTATATGTCGTTTACCCGAACACCATTGGCACTCGTATTAGGGCTAACGACCAACTGTAATCGGTCGTCATGGCAGCAATAGTTTCCCAGCACTAGTGAGGCGTCCCATTCATCGTATCAGAATGCCGTGACAAAGCCCGCCCTCCGCAACCTGCGCAATAATGCCCCGCCGAGCGATGTCGTTTGTCACACAGTCCATTTCTCACACATACGTGAACTTGACATAATATTTTAAAAGTCACTCATCATTCTCACTTACCGAAAGTCACTTTCTATGTATCTCACAGGCAGACTCATATGCTCTCATAGTGTCGCCGCACACCAAAACCACAAAACGCCGCCACCGGCATATTTCTTGTAGTTTTCATACATTTTATATGGACTCGCCACACACGGTACGCCGGTAGCCGCCACACGCTACAATTCGCCGTTGCTCGCTTCTTATGGCTCGATCCGGCCACTTAATACGCTTAGAGCATCTCTAAGCTTAATGCGCCGATACAAAACGCCGCCACACGTCACTCGCGCGATTCCCCACCAATCTCTCCCTTGCCTTAGTCGGCCGCTGTCGCGCGCTTCAGCCACTTTAGTAGCCGCTTCTAGCTTCCCGTGGCGGCGTTTGTGGCCCGTGTGCGGCAACACATAGGCCGTTAGGCCGTAGCCAGGGTAGCGGCCAGTCCAGTTCTTTTCAGTATTAAGTCTCCGGTTGACATTGTTGTTGACTTGTGTAAGCCTTAATTAAATAAACAATATTGAACTTGAATTTCAACGTCAGGTCAAGAGACTGAGTATTTTCTGAAGGTAAACGTTTTGGCTGTTATCTAAAGGAACTTTTTTATCTAATTCAACATGGAAGCTATTTCAAAAAAATGGGTGCGTGTACTTACGTATCCTTCTTTGGCACCGTTTAAAATTAGTTTTTAATTGCATGCAAATAATTAATTACAATAAATTAATAAAAAGTCTGGAAAAGGACACAGTCAATAAAGTTCAGTTTTAATTTGAAAAAATAAATAAATAATCAAAATATTCAATTAAAATCGCTACTGAATATAATTTATTAGAACATATGTGATTTGCACTTGTATGAAACTCTAACACGTATTCCGAATATACAAACTAGAAACATGTGGATAAATATTATAAATATGAATACCTATAACTGTTACTTTATTACAAAAAATAAAGATGTGGTTTTTGGTTCTACTACACCAATGGTCAAGAGATGGCGCTGTAGTCTCCTGAATCGCGCTTTGGTTCCGTTGTTCCAGATTAATAAATACTTTTGATAGGCCTTCACAATGCAGTCGTTAGCACCCACTAAATAGAGATTCTGTTTCTATTTTGTTGGTAGATTTTCTTAATGTGCGGTAAACACAAAAGTAACAGCATGAAGTTGGTCGCTAAAGCGACCTTCATCTTCATCTTAAAATTTACTCTCTTTACGCGCATCTTAAAATTTCACTCTCATCATTTTTTCATAACGTGCCTAAAGAAGTATAACTTCAAAAACAAACATGCATATTTGACTGGTCACTAGTCCGAGTGAACACTGGTCCGGCATCAATTCTAGAAGTCACGATTTTGACGGAATACACAGTATTTGTATGAAATAGATATGAATTCGACACTTGTGGAAGTGCTTTTGTTACTGGAAGAAGAGGCACAAGACGACCGTATACGTGGAAACATGAGGGCGACCATGAAATCCCAACCTTTGTGTTTTTAGTAAATTCCGATATTTTTTTGACGCTAATATACTACTTTGACGCTGCAATGGTTCTAAATAACTAAAGACGTGGCGCAAAGCTTTCGAATACTTCCACATACCATCGTAAGCATAATATGAAAGAGTCTACAACAGCACATATTTTTAATAAGCATCGTGACACGGCGTACGGCGTTTATAGGAGATCAAAGCCTTATAGAAAGTCACGCGAAACCGGCGCGTCTTTCTGTATCAATGCAACCTTTCTGTAACCATGCCGTCGATGAACTTTTCTAAAACGCACGTCAACTGCGCCCCATAGGTACACTTTTCTGTCTGGGTGCCTGGGCGTTTTACCCCGCCCCCCACGCCAACGGCTAACTAGAGCCGAGGTCCGAGTATTAGAGAAGCCCTCTAGTTAAGCCGACCCCCTCAGGTTCGAGTGGTCTAGAGGCTCCAGACGGAGAGGTGACTCCCCCTGTGGGGAGATACCATCCGCCTGGAATACCTCTAGAGGCACTCGTCAATTCTCGGCTTGAGGTCCCCTTAGGATCTCGCCGTCCCCAAACCAGGTGACGCTGTAAAGGTCATCTGCGGCCAACAGCATACACAAAAAAAGCAGAAAATATGGTGTTACGGGACGGTGTGAATAAGACCTAGCTCTGTATCAAAACAAATGAGAAATGTTCGGTGTGTCGCGTCCCGATTTCTGCTTGTTTGTTCCCCATTACCACTGAGCGTGGGGTTATTTGTTCCGATCACACACGAAACTGCTTTATCAAATCGCGTAATAATGTTCTGGTTTCCATTTATTGAAAAGTGGATTTTTGGAACATCTAGTCTCATGATTGACGCGTCAATCACTATTTAAGGAAGACTTTGAAGACATTGGAAAAGCGACAGGTAAACTAGGAATCTCTTGTTTTTATTATCAGCTATAATAATGTATTCTTTTTATGGGGTTGGTCTCTCATTTTTACCCGACTGCGCAATGCAAGAACGCGCTCAAGCGCGACGTGCAGACAGTACGGATTTGTAAATGTACTGTAAAGTTTCGTACAATGCAGTCCTGCAGTTGCGAAAAAACAGAATAATTTTGTATTTCTTTTTGTAAATGTATCAATAACGAATGACTAAATTTAAATAAGTAATTTTTTGCCCATTTTACGTATATCTCATTTTAATTGCGCCGTTTTTATATATATATATATATATATATATATATATATATATATATATATATATATATATACATCTTGCTGATCATGTTGCGTCTTATATGGCGATTTTTGCTATTGATCCTGCGTCCGACCGACTTGATGCGTCCGGTATACGGACGCAAGATTAACCTAGCCTCATTTTTGGTGCAAAGACGTCTTTTCATGCGTAGAATGCATGGGCAAAAATTTGGCGTGGACTCAATTTCATCACCAAAATGCTTTTTAACGTATTTCATAGTGCGACCATTGACCGTGCGGAATTTGGAGGGCGCTACCGTGCAGTGTATATTTTGCAATGTATATTTGGGGTTCAATTTACAGATTTTATTGCGTCTTCCTGTATATATTTAAAAAAGTTTTTATCAATTCTCTACGACGATCATCTTGCATCCAGTAGGTATCTTAATTTGCGAGAGCGCGCGACACCTGAGGGGCCCGTTTTGGGTGCATTTGAGAGAAGAAACTGGGCGTCCTACGGGTCGCGTGTGTTTGTATACAGATCCGTGCTCCGTGGACGCAAACTTATTACCGGAGTGAAATTTATCGTATTATTTGATAGAAGTAAATAAACGTAAAACAATGAAGAGATTTTTAGCAAATTTGCGTTTATTTATACCATTGATAACTTTTAGAATATTATCCTTAGTCGTTAATTTTATTTGTAATTTTCTTTTTGTTTTTTTATTTAATTTTATTTTATGAATTCAATTTACTAACACTAGATTTGTAAGCATAATTCAATTTGTTACTAACCATTATGGATGGAATAATCTGAAATAAATGTCATTATTATTATTGTTTTGTTTCCGTTTTCGATTTATTATAATGTAGGTACATGATGAACCTACACGATTAATCGACATTAATGATCGAGAGAACTTTAACAACGTTAATTATTAGCCCCTATTTATTAAGAATGTGATTCATTTATTATTTTGTCGTAATGTACCTACCTACAGAGAATTCTTGTGAGAACTGTTGGTTAAATTGTTAAGTATACAGTATTATTGTTCAGCCTTTGTATTTATAATATCACATCTAGAAAACTTGTTAAATATGTCACTGAAATTAACTTAAGCTTATTTCTATGCACCATTTGCTAATTTGTATCTTTGTTTTTTTTGATATCCCAATTAACCTTACCTCTTCACTATCACTTAGTATGTATACAGGTATTCACCTTCCCTATAACTTATACAAATTCAAAATTCGAATTCAATATCAACGCAACCGTGCCCCCCACCAACACGACAAGACAAGCAAAGTGCAAGGGCTCCACCTAACTTTTCCCGAAGGGCATCGTCATTTTAGTGGACCTTTATAAGTAGGGGTTGGATTATCCTCATAAAAAAATCTCGAATTATATAAGTAACGGTGAAGTCCAGACGCGAAGATAGCTGATACAGCAGTTCTACCTACCACACCAGCCATCCTCACCCTGCCGGCCTGCATGTTGCTTCTTAACGCCTCTTTTAAAGAATCCCAGGTTCTAACAGGGAGGGAATACGTTAGCGGTCAGTGCATTCCATTTACGGATAGTGCAACAAAGAAATGAGTCAACAAATTTCTTTGTACGCGTTGGAATTGTGGCCACAGTCAGTCGGTGACAACGTAGGTCAGCGCGCGAGATCCAATGAAGGAAAGGGGAAGGTGGAATAAGATAGAATAACTCCTCAGAACACTCGCCGTGGTACAGACGATAAAACGTGCTTAGTGACGCCACGTCAAGGCGTAATTGTAGAGGCTCTAGGTGTTTAGTCACCTCTTCATCGCCTATCATGCGGATCGCGCGCCGCTGTAACCCATCCAAAGCATCGAACAAGTACTTGGTGGAATCATCCCAGAATTACGAGCAATATTCTACGCAAGACCTGCTCCTTATACAATAAGCACAGTTAAATTGCTCGGGCGTGAAAAAACGCCGCACCTTGTTCAGGTCTCCAAGACATGTAAGGAATGGCGACGTTTTTGCCGTGAAAGCCCAGACCTGGGTTTTGTTAGCATTGAACTCAACCAAACCTGGTACCCCATTCAGAAATATGGTCCAAAGCCTGATTGAATTCAATGACAAGATTCTCCCGTTTCTCCTTGGTTACCGCCTGCCCGTGATACCCCGCATGCACTGTACTATCGTATGCATCGCAATGAATATTCCCAAAAGGAATTAAATAAATAAACAGAACTGTGCCGGCAGACCGTATGCCGGAAGCTTGGTGAGAATGCTTTTGTGCTAGACCCTGACGAACGCCTTGGCAATGTGAAGGCTGATAGCCAACGACTCGCCACGCTTGTCGATAGCCTCACCCCAGATATGAGTCAAGTACGCTAGAAGATCACCCGTCGACCGTTTGGGTCTAAAACCATATTGACGATCATTAATCAGGGATTGATCCTCTCGGTAGCGGGTCAGATGGTTGTTAAGAACCTTTTCTAGGACTTTACATAATACTGGGGTGACAGCTATTGGCCGATAGTTTACCGGGTCTGAGGGATCTCCTTTTTTGGGCACCGGTTGCATGTTGGCATCTCTCCAAGTCTCCGGCACACGCCCCAAAGAATACGAGCATTAGTACAAGCGCGTGAGAGCGGAAGACAACTCCGCTGCACATTTTTTTGGTACTACTAATGGGATGCCATCAAGTCCACCAGCTTTCCGGATGTCGAGTGATTGCAATTCGACACGAACCTCACGCTCCCTGATTTTAATATCAGGCATCGTTGTGCCACAATGAGGTAATGATGGTGGCAGTGCATTGCAAATATCGATTTTAGCCGCAAAGAGTTTTGCTAGTAAATCGGCTTTCTCCCGTGGCTTATGAGCTAGTGTTCCGTCAGGGAATTTCAGAGGTGGCAGCGAGGGCTGGCAGAAGTTCTTTTGCACGGCCTTGGCCAAACGCCAATAGTTACGGGAGCCGAAAGGATGCGTTATAAGTTCGTGACCAACACGTGAAACGCGCTGGGCATCCGCTGTAATCCTTCTTACAGGTCTTGGAAGCAAAATTATAGACTGCTTTTAGTGAATCGACCCCGGGATCCTTAAGAGCGCGGCCTCTGATCCAAGCACGATATGCCGCCGGCTTACGCGAAACAGCTTCAGCACAGTGGTGATTGAACCAGAGTTTACGTGTGTCCTTACTGATGAGATTGGAATGAGGAATATAGTATTGCATAATCATTACAATCTCCTCAGAATAGCAACGGCGCTGGCCGATAGGTCCTTGTCACTGAAGCAGCGTTGCTTCCAAGGGACGGACGCAAAGTTGTCACGCATACCGTCCCAATCTGCCGACCCATAGTGACAGATCCGGCGTTGTACCACCGTTGGACGCGGAGGCTTGGTCTATGGCGCTTTGGTAGATATCGGGCAGTGATTCGAAGAGCCCAGAGCCCCCTTACAACCTGACAGCCCTGTGGATGGGTCGTGAGCAGAAGGCCCAGCAATAAAGGTGCTTGACTTGAAATATCTGGAATCCTGGTGGGCTGATCGACTAGTTGCTTCAAGTCATGCGTGAGCAGAGCTCTGCATGGTTGGTTTTAGAGGAACTTAACCACAATTTACAATTGTGGTGAGCATTAAATTCCCCCAAAAACACCAATTCTGCTTTGGGAAATTGTTCTTGCGCGTCATCTGCTGCCCGACTAAGGTGTTCGAAAAGTCGAGTTGTCTCAACATAGCGAGTATGGGATCTGTAGAGGCACACGTAGACTCTGGCCTGGGGGACTAGAGTCGACGTGTACCACCAGCATGGAGTAGGAGGGATCTTCCAAGCAGCGGAGACGGCAACAACAAACATTCGCCCGAACATACAGGCATACAGCGGCTTTCGCTTTAAAGGACTCTTTAAACACGTAGCCGGGATAGTTAAGGTATCCTGTTTCAGCAGTATTTGTGTCTTTGTCAACATTGCTGGGCGTACAAGACAAGCGACAAGGCTGGGTAGCTTTTATTGCTTTCAAATTACCTTTATACAAGGATTTATTATGGATACCCACAATAAACCTGACTAATTTTTACATTGGGAAAAATGAATAATACACCTAGACTTGCGGCCAAGCTCAGTGTCTGATCATAAGCCTTCCCACTGAAAACCTTACAGATCGCCATTGGACAACTCTTGGCAGTACTAGCATCAGGCAAGACACCGGAACGGACAGTATTCTAAGTTATCCTTGGTGGATCCCTCCGACTCCGTTGTCGACGATGTACACAGAGCACGACTATATTGTCGTTGGGTCCGTAAAATACAGGGTCAAGGGACAACCAACCCACCGGTACTCTTGAAATTTCAGACCAGCCGAGCTAAAAAAGTTATCTTAAATATGATCATGACTTTAATGAATAAAAATATAAAGACAATAAGGTACGGACCAATGTAAACTTTAAGATATAATAAAAAAAGAACTTCCCTGTCTACCCGACTGACCTGTGTAAAACTCAAAAATAACGATCAAGCTTTGAACATAAATAAGTAATTGTAGCTACCTATTTCCTACTCCAAAGACAGTATAAGTACTGGTGTACCTGGAAGCCGGTGGACTAGCAGGATGAATATTATTGATATACATTACCTACAGTATCCAGAAGTAACTCTCTTTTTAAAAATTGAGGGACGTAACTTTGTAAAAATAAATCGTATTATGCAGAATCAATTTAAACATAAGTTTGGACGGAGGTAGGAGCATTTAAGCAGTGCATAGAAGGTATACGTAAATATTCAGTGTGCTGTATGGTTATGGTGGTGAACGGATGCGCTAAATTACCGGGAAATATTAAAATCGAATATTGGCATTTTATATTTTAATGCAATTTCGCGTAGACTCAAGAAATTATAATAATAATAGCTACTTAAATACGCATTTAAAACATTCAAAATCGCGTCGAGTACAGTGGACGCCGCAGGGTGGCAGTTTGTAAAGATGCAAGAAGTCTTAGAAGATGTAAATATATATATATATATATATATCCAAAAAAAACTAAGTATGTTACTATTATATGTTATGTTGTATACATATATATGTATATCTTTTTTTAAATTAAAATATGACTTTACTACTTTTATTTTCATTTTCTTTTTCATTCAAGAATCCATCCTGACCTTTAACCAATAGAAAAAACTATAAAGTATAACTGAAAAAGTCATTAAATTTAATTTAATATCATGTACTCAATATATTCCCCTTACAAATAAGAGTAGAGGGGGTAAAAAAATTGACCATAAAAATTACCGGGTATTAATGGGTACGACTGGAGAGCCAATCAGCGCAACGTAACTTAAGTGTCGCCGAACACGGGCCAGAAGCGGTTACTAAAGTGGCTGAAGCGCGCGACAGCGGCCGACTAAGGTAAGGGAGAGAGGGGTTGGGAATCGCGCGAGTGACGTGTGGCGGCGTTTTGTATCGGCGCATTAAGTGGCCGGCGCGGGCCACAAGAAGCGAGCAACGACGATTTGTAGCGTGTTTGTGACTTATACCCCTCGAATAAGGTTCCAGGATATTTTCCAGCTGAAACACAATACCACCAAAAGGTAGGTAGTGTTATATTTACTAAAGTCTTCTATAAGGTAGAGAGAGCTAGTACTCTCTCTCTCTTTATTTTCTTACTTTCGGGCCGTTGACTAACTAGGGACTACGCCATTACTAAATAAATCGTTTTACAAACCGACGTCCTTTTATGTCCATTATTTCATAAAATATACTATAATAATCGTCAAAACAATACTTAAGTAAACTATTTGAATAAACAATAATAGCCATAACAATAAAATGAACGTTACTGTTAAACAATCGAATAACCTAATAATTGCTTTTTACAAATGTTCAGTAAACAAAACGAATTACACGAACAGCGTAACACCATTTTACTGCGACCGTCTAAAATATAAATTTACACGAACAATATCGTAAATGACATTACCACGGTAATAATATCATACAGTATTCTATCTTCATAAAAACGGTCGGAAAGCGAGTCATACCTACGCCACTCGAGTTCGATGTGCTCTCGGCGGGCACCCAGTCGCGAATGCGCCGCCGCGCCGCAACGACGACCGAACGGTCTGAATTGTTTTTTATGCAGTTAGCCGTGCTCAAACGTGCGTTTCGGATTGTAAATATTTGATTTAATTAAATAGATACCTACATAATTTAGTATGGAAAAGAACAAACGATGATCAATATCGTACAACAGCACAATTGCTGTTTTTGGTTGCTTGAACACTTCAATAACACACCCAGAGATATCATTTTTTAAATTACCTGAAATATTGGAAAGGTTTCTTACCTTTATAGAATATTTTTTATATACCTATCTACTAGTACGTTATTTGTTTGTAATATTTAGGTATTTCGGTTTTTCCATCGGGCAAAATAACTGGAATAATATATAAATAAGTGGTTAGGATGAAAAAAGAGACAAACGAGTAATCTACCTACACTCGCGTTAAAAACAAAACTACATAAATACCTACTGTAAGCTGGCGGCCCTACTGCGTGCCAACGCAGCGCTCGGTCGTCGGAGTCACAATTCTGTATAGATAATATTACCGTGACATTACTGACCAGTGCTTGACCTAAACTAATATATTTAGTAAAAAGCATCCAGCTAAATTATAACGAAGCCCTTGGGACTACTTAAATTTTGTTGAAATAACCAGATAGCTGAAAAAAATAGCTTCCATATGCGATATAAAAAGTTTCTGATACTTGTTGTATAATGGAGTTATTAAGTAAAAATGTTTTTTTTATTTTTCCTGAACATTTACACTTTTACGATTACCGGATTATTCGCGGGGGGCGCCGAAACGTTGTCTTAGAGAAAAGTTTTAATTCTCTAAAGTTTAGTCTAGTAGTAGTTATAAACAAAAACTTTTTAAAAATAAATAGAGAAAATCTCTTATATTTATTGCCGACAGAATCACAGTTTGTGGTAGTACAAACATCTATAAAAACTGTCTGGACAGGATACTAGAAAGAAAGTCTTGCTCGTATTTTAAAAGTAAGTTTTAAAATACCGATTTTCTGTTGAACCTTTGAAATATTTTATTATGTGTGTTTTGGATGCAAACTATAGAACGGGTTTATAATAATTGTTTACCTCAAGTAGTTGCAGTTTTGTTTATTGAAATTTGAAATAAGTGTGTCGCAAGGTCAAGGTCAAGGGACACTTATGATAAGAGTTTAATTTGTAATTAATTTTGTAAACATTTATATGACTATAATGTAAAGCGAATACTAAATAACGACCCCGTCGTCGTCGTTGCGTCGCGCCCGTAGATCACCGGGTAGTTGATTTGAACCCCTTAAACTAGTCGAAGAATTCAATTAGTTGATCGACTAGTCGATGGACGGTAGTGGACGGTTTAGTTTGATCGACGAAAAATACGTCGACGACCCACCTCTAATGCAAACTGACAACCTTATTATTTCTACTGATTGTCTAGTTAACATTGATAGCGTAAGTGTTTTGGGGTTGGGAGTCCGTCAAAGTTACACTGTGAAATACATAACAATATGCCATTTTTTAATAAAAAAATACTCATAGTCTATTTATTCAAATGTAAGCATAATTTTAAATTATGTTGTGAGATTCTTCGTCCTAGCTAATAAAACTCTTTTAAATTATCATTATTTTTTCCCTACACCACCAGTTAAGGAAATTTTCAGCTGTGGCATTTCATTTTTTTTAATATTTTTGTAGCCATTTTTTTGTAAATCAAAAATAATATATATTTTGGAAATGTCACGTGTTGGATTTTTTTTTCATATATTTTTTTAAACTCGGTGCATCTCAAATGATAAGAAAAAACACTTTTCATTGCCAGGACAAAAACCATGTAAACTAGTGTTATTAATTATATTAATATTATAAAATACAGTTCTTAATTATTAGCAATAATTCGAAGAAAAACAATGAAAATATTTCTGTGTCTGTGCTTTATACGATATTGGGTAAATATATTTATTCAATCAATTTAAGTTTAAATATCATGTTTTGACTTTTTTTATGTATCTTTCCCATCTAGTTATACTCAAATGAACTTCAATCTATTAGGAATTAAAATTAAAAGCCAATTTAAAAGACTATATTTCATAAATATGATTGAATTATTTTTATTACATTAATGAAAAAATAGACTTTCTTGAATAATGAGTCCCCACTGTTAAAGTAGCTTTGTTCCTTACTTAGCAGAGTTAAAGACTACTGGACTTTTTTTTTTCTTTTCTGTTTTTAATTGAAGTTATATTTAAGCAGTCAGGTTAATTGATTTTATAAATTCACCTTTTTTTGTTGGCAATATAAATAAAAGAGTTTTGAGAAACCTTATTTAATTATAGTTTATTAATTACTTACAACTTACAGCAAATATGTCGTCTCTACATGATGTATCATGGGTGGAAGCGGAAGAAAGAGCATAAAACAATAGAGCATAGACTTTTTCCAATATTTTTGAACTTTTATTGTAAGTAGCCATATCCAGAAACTTTCCGTATGCCTACCGTATTGGTATTAAGCAGAAAAAATTTCAAGTATTTTTCACATTTACGCAAAATGGTTTGTATAATAGATATAACTTTTAAAACGCCTGATGTGAAAATTACATTTCAGCTCTACATTCCGTAGCTCTATAAAATTGCTAATAGTTGACTTCCAGCAATTTTGCTGTAAATATAATGCTAGGAGCAAAGAGTAGTGGACTCCAAAATCAGCAGTAAAATTTGTAGTTTATTGCATTTTGTCTATTGTTAACTCGTTTATAATCTCCAAAGGCTGATGTCTAGTTTACACTGAGAAAAACGGGACAGTCCCCTTCCGAGTTGGCTCACTCAGATTCGCTCACATACCGCTAGATGGCGCAGTCTGTTGGCTGCATCACGCTATAGAATCGTTAATCTCAGACAATAAGTACCCTAGCTTCGTTTGTCAAAGCATCAAGAGCCGCACGGTGTATGTATTCCGTGTCCGATCGCCGGATTGTGCACACGTACAGTCCGCCGTTCGCTCACGCTCAGTGCTCCCGCCTTTTCTAACGGTTGCACTCGTACGTTCGATTATCGTTTGAGGTCGCATCTGTGCCGTTTTCACGGCGCCGGTCGCGGTTTTACACGAGAGTCGAGCCGACCGCGTTGGACCAGTTGATACCTAGCGGTGTTAACGAAGCTGGTCAGCGTAGCCCCGGTACGCTTCGGGCTCTCCTGATCCCGAGAAACCGGACGTCCCGATCCCATTGCACTTGGGAATAGCTCAAGGGTGACGGAAGGGCGGCTATCCATTAGGGATACCTGCCCGCACCTTTTCCCCCCCTCTCCCCCCTGCCTAGGGCAGGGAGGTTTCCTTCCCAGTTCACTCACACGCACGTCACATCACTATTTCACACGTAGTTCACCATCATCCTTTAACCCCCGTCATTATGACCAAATCCATTAGGCAGGCTATTTATAGCTTCACCTTCTCATACTCTCGTTACTTTCACAAACTGCCTTCTGTGCAGAGATCCCATTTGGCGACTCAACTCGCCCAAGAATTCCCTAATTTAGACCCAAACATTAGTTCGTCCAATATCAAAAATCCGATTGATCCCATTTACAAAACCCTTATTAAGCGCATACAGGAGCTTGACTCCCAATTCGATTCCCAATCCGCTCGGTCCTCCCAGCCTGTCCTGCCCCCCACTCAGTCCGATTCCCCAGCTAGTCCCGATCCCTCCATCCCCTCCGGGAAGAGGTCCGCCTCCCAGCGTTCCTCTCCTTCCCAGTCCTCCGGCTCCCCGTCCGAAGTAGATACACTGATGTCTACGGCGGACGTGGGCCCAAACTCTCCCTCTTCGTTCGTAACCGTGGAGGGGCGGAAGAAGAAACGCCGCAATAAGCGACGCTCTCCGTCCGCCTCCTCCATGGAAACACTCACGTCCCGAGGCCATTCCCCTCACTCTCGTCCCGTTTCCCCCCGCACCCCTGTGGCCGTCGCCCCGCGCCCGGTGTCCCCCGCGACCCCCCCAGCCCCGTCGGCTAGCCCGCCCCGCGCCCCCGCGTCCGCGTCCGTTAAACCGCCCCCAGTGTTCCTCAGAGACAAGTCTCTTTGGCTATCGGTGGCCAATTCTTGCAAAATCAAAAACATCAACTACACTCAAGCCTCTAACGTGGGCGATTCAATTAAAATCTGCACTCCCGATATCATCGCGTTCCGCAGCTTAATTAAGCTTCTCTCAGATTCAAAAATTCCATACCACACGTTCGCTCTCCCGGAAGAGCGAAAGGTTAGGGCCGTTTTGCGCGGCGTTCCTTACGAACTCTCCAACGAGGACATCCTCAATGACCTCGTTAGTCAGTCATTCCCCGTCCTGTCCGTGCATAAAATGCACAACCGCTTGGGCAAGCGCTTCCCGCTCGCCCTCGTCATTCTCTCGTCCTCCCCGTCCGCTCGTGACATTTTTAAGTCCGAGCTAACAGTTTGCGGCCTCTCAAAGGTCACTGTCGAGCCACCCAACCCCCGCGGTATTCCTGGCCAGTGTCATCGCTGCCAGCAATACGGTCACGCCGCCGCGAATTGCGCTGCCCCTCACAGGTGCGTTAAGTGCCTAGACCCCCATCCGACGCACGAATGCTCACGTACTCGCGACTCCCCAACCCCCCCCGCTTGCGTCCTCTGTGGCCAATCGGGCCACACAGCCAATTTCAAAGGCTGTCCTAAAGCCCCGCGCCCGCGTCCCATCACAAAGCCCGCTAACGGGCCCACTCGTCCGCCCCGCCCCTCGCGATCCACGCCACAGGCGAATACGAACGTAAATTACCCCCCCCTTCCGAAATCGGCGGCGCCGGCCACAGCCCCGGCCCCCCCAACCATCCCGACTCCGAAATGGAGACCCACCCCTACCCCGGCACCCAAAGCCCCATCTGTCCCTCCGGTACATAACACAACACGTCACACCACAAACACAAACACTCACACTACCGCTCCGTCGGTAAAAGCCCCATCTGTCCCTCCGGTACATAACACAACACGTCACTCCACAAACACTCACACTACCGCTCAGTCCGCTCAGTCCTCTCTTGTCGACGATTTATTACTTGTGCTAAACACAATGAATAAATTCGATCTCCAAGAGATCTCTGCGTTGGCCGCCAAATTAAGGCGTGCCAACAACCCGTTAGAACGTTTAACCGCGTTCGCGGATCACTCAGAGCTGTTGTGCACGTTGCAGATGATAGCTCTCTAAGAGTTATCATCGGCAACGCGTCAACGGCATTCGCGGCGTCGCCCAGCGTTGCATTCTAGTTAGATTAAATTATTTTTTTATACTTGCAGTCCTCTTTTCGCCTAAGCTGGCGTGTCAAATTACAATGTCTATAAGGCTTGGATTTGCCACACTGCGTACGGTGGCTAAAAACACTGTTTTTAGCGTTCCCCGGTAGGTGGCGCCACGCAACACTTTACTCGTCCCTTGGACGGGTAAAGTGTTGCGTGGAGCAAACACTAGGCCCCCGATGTACTCTTAACGGCTTGTTTAAGTCGGAACGGAGTTTCCTCTCAGTTAAATGTAATAGCAACGACCGCACTCCCGTCCCTTTTAGGCTACGGCCGACAGCAGTCCCTCTGGCTGTTGTAATGCCCACCCTGTTGCGAGCGGCCTTCCGCAGCTCACCAAACCGATACGGGCGTGCTCCAATAGGGAGCCGCTCGTCAAAGAAGCGCATATGTACTAGTTATCACTAGGCAGCGCTGCATCGTCCCCTTCTCAGGGGACGATCGCATCCGATGAAGCCTTAAAGGCCTTCCCGGCCAGAGGCAGTCCCAACGGGTGTTTTTTAGTCAGTAAGAGTCTGACATAACCCTGCAGCCGGCTGCAGGGTATCCATGAGGATTTCTCACCCGCTCCCCCGCCTGGGAGGAAACAAAAAAAAAAAAAAAAAAAATTGTCAAAGCATACTTACCTGGCATAGGGGACACCGTGATCAGGAAGGCGGTTCCCCCAGGGCGAGACTCCTTCATTGCACTGCGGTGGGGTTGACCCCTGCGATTATCCCTAATGTGGATAACTCGGATGCGTAATTTTTGGTAGTGGGGACTGCGTACGCGCTGTCCCCCTGTTAATTAATAAAAATACATTAATTGGCTTTGGCATGTTTTCTGAATATCTTTGCAATCGGTCACAGCTATTATAATGATCGCGACCGACCCATTCAATATTTAAGAATGGATCACATTTTTTCAATAATGGGTTCCGAGTGTTAAAGTAGCTTTGTTCCTTACTTAACAGAATTATAGATTGTTGAACTTGTATTTTTTTTATTTTCAAGTTATGGTGATTTCATTAAGATGTCGGATTTTTCTTTACAAAAAGAATCTCCCATTTGCGAGCCATTTTGGCCTCCGCTGCAAAAACCGCGAGAGTTATATGAATATATTATATTCATTTATTTTATTTCATTTTATTGTAAAGCGAAATTTTATCTATTAAAAAAACTGCAAGAAATCACAACAACAAACAAATCCGTATCAATAAAAAACTTTGATGTTTTACAGATTGCTGGGTTTGATTGCCAAATAAAAATCTTAATGTTAGTTCCGTTTTTCGCCACGCCCATTCATTTTCCGCACAGACTCTACTTTAGTTACGTTGTTGTTAGTTGTCAGTTCGTTGGAAAATATATAGTTTCGGTTAAAGTAGTAGTTCTATTAAAATAAAGCGAGTTTATAGTCTACAAGAAATAAAATATTTATCATATAATTGAGGAGAATTGTCCAAATCCGGAATTCAAAAATTTAAATTAAGTAATCAGATTTTTTAATGTGACTTATCGTCATGTCTTTTGCGCGTTCTGTTTTAAATGATATCAGTGATTAAATCAACTCCAAGTATGTTGTTCGTATGTTTTGCATAGCTCTACGCTTAAACTATTTTTTATTATTTTTCAGAAAGATTGTGAATTTTTTTTTATTCATTATTGTCATCATCATCATCAGCCTCTTAATGTCCCCACTGCTGGAGCACAGGCCTTCCCTATGGATGGAATAGGGAGATTGGGCGATGACCCACCACGCGGGCCCAGTGCGGATTGGCGGGTGCTAACGACTGCAGATGCAACCGGGACCAACGGCTTGACGTGCCTTCCAAAGCACGGAGGAACTCGAGATAGATATTTTTTTTTTGTCACCCATCCAATGACCGACCACTGCGAAAGTTGCTTAACTACAACGATCGCAGCCGAACGCGCTAACCACATGCGCCATCGAGCTCCTCATTATTATAGTGAAAGTATACTATTCGATATAAAGTGTTTTTTTTGCATCAATCCCTTCTCAGGGGTTAATTGCATCAGATAAAGCCTGTAAGGTCCTTATGGCCATTCAATTTTTTTTAAATTCACGTACAGTAATCTTGTATATCTGCAGAGCAAGCATTACCTACTTTAATCACGTAGCTGTATCTAACAGCGCCTACTGACATGCCTGCCGCAGGGACAATCTAGGGTGTAAGAGTGGGGATGACCCTTGATTGCCTCCTGAATTGTGATGTGTGTAGGCAAGTTGGGGCAATTTTATAAATCGGGCCTACGGCAGAGCGGCAGGAGCACGAGACCACCCTTGGTTCCCAGATTGTCCCTGCCGCACTGCACGTTGCTACGTGTGTAGCGCGATCGGGGCAATTTCTCAATCAGTCGGTTGGTAGCTGTTACACGGAGCGCACGTATTTCCATGAAGTGCTCAGTTAATTAAATATTTGTTTTTAAAATATCAATAAGGTTGTGTAAAGTACATCCCGACCGTTTTTAAGTTAGTTTTAGTTTTTAAAACGCCTGATGTGAAAATTACATTTCAGCTCTACATTCCGTAGCTCTATAAAATTGCTAATAGTTGACTTCCAGCAATTTTGCTGTAAATATAATGCTAGGAGCAAAGAGTAGTGGACTCCAAAACCAGCAGTAAAATTTGTAGTTTATTGCATTTTGTCTATTGTTAACTCGTTTATAATCTCCAAAGGCTGATGTCTAGTTTACACTGAGAAAAACGGGATAGTCCCCTTCCGAGTTGGCTCACTCAGATTCGCTCACATACCGCTAGATGGCGCAGTCTGTTGGCTGCATCACGCTATAGAATCGTTAATCTCAGACAATAAGTACCCTAGTCGCGCTTGTCAAAGCATACTTACCTGGCATAGGGGACACCGTGATCAGGAAGGCGGTTCCCCCAGGGCGAGGCTCCTCCATTGCACTGCGGTGGGGTTGACCCCTGCGATTATCCCTAATGTGGATAACTCGGATGCGTAATTTTTGGTAGTGGGGACTGCGTACGCGCTGTCCCCCCGTTAATTAATAAAAATACATTAATAGGCTTTGGTTTGTTTTCTGAATGTCTTTGCAATCGGTCACAGCTATAATAATGATCGCGACCTTTTTAGATTTGCTAGTAACCTATTTCTCTTTCATGTTATGTGTATTAAACCTGAGAGGAATATTGACATAATATATAAAAATGCATACATACTAATGTCGTCGATTTTCGTATAAATAAATATTGATGTTATTATGATTGAGTACC
Source organism: Chilo suppressalis (assembly GCA_902850365.2). Taxonomy (NCBI): domain Eukaryota; kingdom Metazoa; phylum Arthropoda; class Insecta; order Lepidoptera; family Crambidae; genus Chilo; species Chilo suppressalis. The sequence goes on along the minus strand of OU963914.1, from coordinate 19,624,491 downwards.
AAAAAATAAGAACACAAATAAGTACTGTGACTGTTTGCTTGCAATAATATTTCAGTCAGGTGTTTTTTTTTTTGTTTTGATAATTTAGCTATAAATAATAAGAGAGAACTAAATAATATCGTTGATTTTGATATAAATAATGCTCATTTTAATCTCATGCTTATAAATAGTTATAAGGGCTGAATACTGGGTTCATCGAGGCTGATTATTGGATTTTAGAGGCTGACCACTGGGCAAACGTGCCATTTTTTGTTTGAATTTAAATATATATTTTATAAAAAGAAAGATTGTTTTTAACATATGTTGTTTAAAAACTATAATAAACAATTGATCCAATCATGTACTACGTTTCATTATTCGAATCCTGTAAAAATGCCAGCTTTCCAAACTTCAAAAAGTCGTTATGAGGCTGACCACTGGTGCCATTACCCTACATGGGAACCAAAACACGCAAAACCCATTATTGTTTCTTATTTATGACCACTTTCAGACATATGCACATTTTAAACTAAGTAATTTTTTGTAGCTTAGAGCTTAGCTTTGTGTTTTTGTTTTGATTTATATTATTCATTTGGTCGCGATCTTAAAATATTTTAATTACGTACCTAAGCACTTTAATTTTGACGTTTAAATTTACAGTGGTTGCAGCTAAATTGCGAGTGGCGCTGGCTTCCATACATTTTAATTGCAAATGCACCAAGCGAGCGACCACTTTGCGATTTACATCGGTAATACCGTTTAAGCGACTGTTACTGGTCGTAGTCGCATTGTTATTGTATAATTAGCGACTGATTGCTCGGTAATAAGCGTGCCGGTTTTCTCAGTGTAAACTTGACATCAACTTTTAGAGATTATAAACGAGTTAGCAATAGACAAAATACAATAAATTACAAAGGAGACCCGGCACTCTTCATAGAAAAAATGCTAAACTTGTATACAGTTGAATTTGATCTCAAAATAAAGCCAAAATTATTTGCTACATAAAACTGCTTTTGCCTTATTTTTAGTGAATCGTGGAAAGAAGTTATTTAAATGATTAATATTTTTTAATATAGAAACCCTTTTGATGACAAACCTACGTATTTGACATTGACAGCTAGCTGCTGCTGACAAATATTGCCAGTCTACGTTACCCAATTATGAAACATAGATAAAAAGATTAAAAAAGTATACAACTTTGGCACAAAATGCCGGGTGTCCTTTACTGAGGTTTCGGAGTCCACTTCTCTTTGTTCCTAGCATTATATTTACAGCAAAATTGCTGGAAGTCAACTATTAGCAATTTTATAGAGCTACAGAATGTAGAGCTGAATTGTTATTTTCGCATCAGGCGTTTTAAAAGTTATATCTATTACAAACCATTGTTCATAAATGTGAAAAATGCTTTGAATTTTTTTCTTCTTAATATCAATACGGTGGCATATGGAAAGTTTCTGGATATGGCTACTCACAATAAAAGTTCAAAAAATGGTAAATTTAAAAAATCAATAAAACCGACTGCTTAAATACTACTTCAAATAAAAAGAAAAAACTAAATCCATTAGTCTGTTCAAGTTCAAGTTCTCTTTCGACGTACCCTCAAGAAGTCCACGGGGAGGTTTCAGTAAATCCCCACACTTTTACTGCAACATGGGAAAAGGGGGATTGACTTGACTGCCACTTTGACTTGATTTATTACTTTGAGCACGAGTGCTATAGTATTTGTAAACATTTTAATAACAAAAAAGAGTTAAATTTCAGTTCTGTTAACTAAGGAACAAAGTTACTTTAACAGTGGGGACCCAGATTAGATATTCAACAAGAATGGATTTTTTTTTCCATTAATGTAATAAAAAGAATTTAATCATATTTATGAAATGTAGTCTTTTATATTGACTTTCAATTTTAATTCCTAATAGATTGAAGTTAGTTTGACTATAAATAGACGGGAAAGAGATTAGTAAAAAAAGTCAAAACATGATATTTAAACTTAAATTTAATGAATTAATAATATATTTACCCAATATCGTATAAAGGATAAATAAACAAATATTTTCATTGTAACTCTTCGAATTACTGCTAATAATATATAATAATGTCTACATAGTGAACGCGTAATGTCCGGTCAATTTAGATATTCAAAGGTGCATAAAAAACAGTCTAACCTAACCTAACCTTAGACAAAAATTGTAGATCATAAAATTGCCTATAAAAAGATATTTTTTTTTTCCTAAGAGCCACCGCTCCTCAGATATAACGATTTAAATATTGAATGCGTCATAATATGCATAAGTACGTCACGTATATACATACATCTCTGTAGCTGTACTTTAAGTAAATAATTTCTCTATTTTTAATTATACATAAGTATAATAATGATACTAATGAGCTGAAGCTTTTAAAAAAAAGTAATGTAACTTCACAAGAAATGATCACCAACCCATTTTCAGCAAACCCATTTTTTTACGTTTAACCTGGAGTATTTTTTTTTTCATATACCGGAACGATGGGGAATTTCTATGTGTTATTTTTAATTATGCTTTGAACTATTGTATTTACTTTCAGGTTAATTTTTCAAGAGGATCTCAATGGCGCAAATGGTTAGCGCGTTCAACTGCGATAATTGAAGTTAAGCAACTTTCGAAGTGGTCGGTCATTGGATGGGTGACCAAAAAATTTACTATCTTGAGTTCCTCCGTGCTTCGGAAGGCACGTTAAGCCGTTGGTCCCGGCTACATCTGCAAACGTTAGTACCCGCCAATCCGCACTGGGCCCGCGTGGTGGGTCATGGCCCAATCTCCTTATTCCATCCACAGGGAAGGCCTGTGACCCAGCAATGGGGACATTAATAGGCTGATGATGATGATTATTATTTTTCTATCTAGTTTGACCGGACTAGTAATGGTTGTGGAAGAATTCAAAACAAATTTCATAATAAATATAATTTATTATTATAGTACTCACAAATAATATCTATCCGTAAAAAATATATTATCTGACTACTGATGAAGCTAATGACTACAAAAATAGATTGACTAAAATATTTGGTCCACTGACATTACAATAGGGTATTTGACAAGTTTTAGAAAACGATCTCACATGATTGCCTATTGTTTATGGAGTCCGTAAAAAGACATTCATCATTCTATTGTGCATTTCAGTAAAAATAACCAAATCAAAAACTCCATTTTCAAGTCACCGCGAAAACGTTTCTCTGGACAATATAGCGTCTTACTAGTGTGTGTCTTAAGTCACACGACTGTTATTAAAACGTCAAACGATACAATGTAATGTCACTTTAACCGGAAGTTTACTTGCGTGTGACGTCATTTTAGGCTCCGCCAATCCCAAGCGTTTTGAGTCACGTGAGAATAGATAAGAAAACTATTATCTTTTTCGTGGGTTTTTAGTAAAACTAGTACAGTATTCATTCTAAACACAGATGCTAACATATGGCACTTTATTTTTAATACTGTCAAATACCCTATAATCTTAGATTAATAGAAAAAAATGTTTCTTATGAGGAGTTGTTATTAGAACTGCTTCCATTAAACACAGCACTAATACTCCCCCACAATAATTGCGCAAGACTTCCTAACAATTCCAGAAAGTAATAGAAAATGTTGTCATCGGACCCATCATCGTCTCCGTTGACGTCATCTAGAGTTAAACCGTCATCATCGTCATCTTCTGACTTACTATCTGCATCATTGTTCGTATCATTGCCAAGATTTTCTAGATTACTTTTAACAGGTAAGTAGCTAGAATACAATGTAAGTTTCTCCGGTTTAACGTCACTCTTTCTCAGCCCTTGCACCGAGAGTTCCTCTACATCTCTACCTCTGGAGATATCGTTGTCGACCGGAAGATAGCTAGATTTTGTCGCTTCTTCAAACCCATCGTCCAATATTTCGATCTTCTCCCATGAATGTTTAGTGGTCGTTGTCAAAGAGACTGTTTTGTTTTTGCCAAGACCTAGAAACCTGAAAGAAGTCACAGCTATAATTTCACTAACTGAGCACGCGTCGCGGGCGCGTTGAAATTTAAATTTCGTACGCGTGGATATCGGAAAAAAAATGTTTAAAATATAGGAATGTTATAGAAGAAAAACATACTTGTAAGAAAACAAGATTCAAAATTCAATATCGTTTATTCAGTGTAGGCTGTTACAAGCACTTGTGAATGTCGAAAAGCTACGCCATCGGTTCGCAAATCTACAGCGGGAGACCTTGTACTGAAAAGAACCGGCAAGAAACTCAGCAAGGGCTGTTTTTTTCTCCCTGTATTATATACAGAGTCGTCAATTTGAAAAATGACTTCAATATGAGATGACTCATGAAGTCACTTTCCATTAGAAATGTAAATGATAAAACAATTATGACTATAAAAAAAAAGTGTGCTTATGACCACACGACTGAAGTGAAACTTCTTTAGCTCCATCTATATATATATATATATTTCATTTATGCACTAGCTATAAGAGAAAGGGAGAAAGAAAATGTGCGCGCACACTGCTTCCTCTTGCTTATATCCCCCACTCTCCCGTTCGCCTCGCCCGAACACACTTTTCGTAACGCGTAACGAATTCACCAGCTTACCCCCAAGTCAAGGGTGCTTAAAGAAGTTTCACTTGAATAACAACATGCTACAAAATATATAAGAGTAGGTTGCATGGTTACCTATGAAGTGAAGAGCTCATCTTTGTAGACGTTAAATTATCTAGCTTATAATTTTGACAATAGAAAAACCGAAAAACTAACAAATAACTACTCATGTTCTGTTCCGCAACGAATGAAGTCTGGTCTTGTGCTATAAATTTCAAAATAATCTTCCGCCATGGATATCGTCCCCCGATGGCGTAGCTTCTTGACCTTCACAAGTGCTTCATCATCAGCCTATAAATATCCCCACTGCTGGGGCACAGGCCTTCCTATGGATGGAATAGGGAGATTGGGCCATGACACACCACGCGGGCCCAGTGCGGATTGGCGGGTGCTAACGACTGTAGATGCAGCCAGGACCAACGGCTTAACTTGCCTTCCGAAGCACGGAGGAACTCGAGATAGAAGATTTTTGGTCACCCATCCAATCACCGACCACTGCGAAAGTTGCTTAACTTCAACGATCGCAGCTCAACGCGCTAACCATCCGCGCCATCGAGCTCCTCTCCTTTCTCTTCTCCTCTAAGTACTTGTAACAGCCTAGACTGAATAAATGAATTTTTATTTTAAAGACACTGAGCAAATAATTTTACCAACCTGTAAATAGGAGACGTGATCCTCTCAGCAATGTTGTTGGCGATCTGGTGGTAGACGTCCAGGGGCGGGTGGGTGCCGCTAGTAGTGCCCTGCGTGGTGTACACGCTCACCACAGACTCCTCCTCCGCCGGTCTACTGTGGCATGGCTGGTACGCCTGTCAAAACAAATGGATTGAATTAAGCCTTGACGCACTATTATGTAAAGCTTGGCTGCTGGAAGCCTAATAGTAGAGGGATTTTGGCGTATACTCAAACGCCGCTGAAGAACATATGGGGGCAACCTTGTATCTCGTCAAGTTACTATGCTCTGTTCTTAGCTCATTTGATGAGGGTCAATCGTCTTATCGGTCGTGACTTTTCGTCCCGTCCACATCGTCGAAACCGTGACCAAAACAACTTCACGCAAACTCGTAGTCCTAAACAATGTGCGGATTTCTTTCACGCCCGGTCAACTGTGTTTGTTGTATAAAACGCAAGTGCAGTCCTGCGTGGAATATTGCTCGCACCTCTGGGATGGCTCCGCTAAGTACTTACTCGATGCCTTGGATAGGTTGCAGCGGCGCGCTGCCCGCATCATTGGCGCTGAAGAGGTACCTAACTAAGAAACTCGAGTCTCTACAATTACGCCGCGATGTGACATCATTAAGCGCATTCTACCGACTATACTACGGCGAGTATTCTGAGGAGTTATTCTCCCTTATCCCACCATCACCTTTCCTTCAGAGGACCACGCGCGCTGGCCTACGTTGCCACCGACTTACTGTGGCCACTATTCCTACACGAACAAAGAAATTTGGGGACTCATTTCTTTGTCATACTATTCGTAAGTGGAATTCCTTACCCGCGCACCTGTTCCCTCCTTCCTATAATCTGGGGTCCTTGAAGAGAGGCGTGAAGAAGCATTTTTGCAGGCCGGCAAGGTGAAGATGGTTGGTGTAGCAGTTTATAACTGCTGTACTAGCTATCTTCGCGTTTGGACTCTATCACCACTTAACATCAGGTGGGGTAGAGTCATTTGCCTGTCTTTTGAATAGGACCTACAAAAGAATTCACGTAATAACCTTCTCAGTATCTGACTTGTACAAATATTTGTTTTTACCTATTTTCTACACCTTCATGCGACCAACCCCACACTATGCAAACCGGCAGATTAATATTTCGTTCTGGACGTTCGACCCAATGTAATAAAGGGATCTACCTCACAATGTGCAAGTTTGTCCCCCTTATGTTATATTGACGCGATCGAGTAAATGCCAAAACTCCTGCTTAAGCTCCCCAACTATATAGATTAGATGTAATTGAAGAAATCCTCCCCTTTTAATTTATGTATCTGTTATGTACTGTCAGGATTTGGAAGCTCTACTCTCTTTCTCCGAAACGAAATTTCGGCAACGAACGAATTTTAAACGGAATTTCGCCAGTGACTCTACTCTATTTCATCTTCGAACAAGCACATAAAGTTCGGAATCACAGACAATTATCGTGAACGAATGGAATGAGTTATGTTTGTGAGCTATTTTTGTCTACAATTTTTAGATAAAGTTTTTTACTTCAGAACAATATTACTTCATGAAAATTTTTTGATTTATACAAACAACCTCATTTGACAGTGTTAGCCGACTAATTTGTAGAGTTTGTGCAATCGAATGTATGTCAACCTAAATTTGTCGTGTAACACTTTGAAGTATTGGCAATACAATAATAAACAACAATTTGATTTATTTGTAAATTTTTCATACTAAATAATGTTCCTCACGCTAAGCAGCCTTAATTAAAAATACTGTAGTTGTAGTTTTAGATTTAATTCGCACAAAAATCCCAAAACGAAAATGAAAAGGTAACGCTTTTCATTTCGTCAATTTGAGGTTAAAATTTCTAACAATTATCTGTCAAATTCAACTTTTAGTTCGAAAGTTTTGTGAATTAGAGTATGCTTGGAGAATTTAATTGACAAACTATATATTTTCGGACGAACGAATTTTCGCAATGAAATAGAAACAGAGTAAATAACGTGCGAAATTTCGTTTTTCGTTGAAATAGAGTAGGCCTCCTGTCATAAATTTATTTTCCTATTTACGACTTCACACATCTATGAAAAGAGCAATTTAAAAACCCTCTACAAAACATAACAACAAAAGCAACAATTAAATTACCGGTTTCATTTTATATTTTGGTTATTTAAATGTATTCCTCTTCGTGGGTTTCATAGGCAAATTCTTTTTCACTTTTATGCGTACCTCTGACGAGAGACACGTAGAGTCAAACCGAGTTACCGGGCTATACGTGAAAATAAAGTCTCGGGACTACGTGACGTGAATGTACGTGACGGTCACGTCACGGCCCACGTGTTCGCAGTATGGTGACACTTTTATAAAGATGAAATTTTATATACAACTGCTATGTAGAATGTTTTATGCATTTCTGTCAATATTTATCCTATGGAGAACTGTCGTGTCATTTGGTTAAATTTTTGGTGAGCTTTAGCTGTTCATTAAACGCCGCCATCCAATTCGATGTCCAGGCTGATTGCTAATTTATCATCATCAGCCTATTAACGCCCCCACTACCTTCCCTATGGATGGAATAGGGAGATTGGGCCATGACCCATCATGCGGACCAGTGCAGATTGGCGGGTGCTAACGACTGCAGATGCAGCCGGGACCAACATCTTAACGTGCCTTCCGAAACACGGAAGAACTCGAGATAGAAGATTCATGGTCACCCATCCAATGACCGGCCACTGCGAAAGTTGCTTAACTTCAACGATCGCAGTTGAACGCGCCATCGAACTAATTGCTAATAATTAAATCATCCCAATCAACCTAGGCCCAAAGTGGGCACTGTAAGCTTGTGTTATGGGATAATAGGGTAACGGATAGAATACATATACCGTATACATATATCTATATAGAAATACATAATAAAAATCCATGACTGGAGTACAAATGCTCGTATTCATTTCATTCATTTGTTTACTTGTTTATTTGAATTTGTGTGATGTACTGATGGGAATAAATGTTTTATCTATCTATTCATCATACTAACATCTGCCCCCAGCTGGACTCGAATCCGGAACCTCTCGAGCAGGCGACACCTTGAAATCCGGCGTAGGAACCACTCGGCCACGGAGGTCGTCCTCAACAAAACATAACTCACTCTATGTTTAACAACTTGACGTATTGGGAGTTTATTGAAGATGACTCAGAAGTCGCTCAGAGAGCTATGGAAAGGGCTATGCTCGGAGTATCCCTGAAGGACAGCATCAGAAATGATGTAATCCGTCAGAGAACCAAAGTCACCGACATAGCCCACCGAATCAGCAAACTGATGTGGCAGTGGGCTGGTCACATTAGCCGCAGAACTGATGGCCGTTGGAGCCGGAAAGTTCTTGAGTAGAGACCGCGACTCGGTAAACGTAGTGTAGGACGCCCTGAGACAAGATGGGATGATGACATTCGTAGGCTGGCTGGAGTGGGCTGGATGAGAGTGGCAGAAAATCGGGAGCAGTGGCGTGCATTAGGCTAGACCTATGTCCAGCAGTGGACGAGCTTGGGTTGATGATGATGATGACGAAGATGACTTATCAAGACTTTATTTTATGTTTAAGCAGGCAAACGAGCTGGAAGTCTACCTGTTGGTAAGTGGTCACCAGCGGCCAAATCGTCAGTCTTTTGAGTGGGTGGTACTGGAGGGTTCGCGTAATATTTCTGATCTGCCTGTTTGCATGGTGTGAGGGTAACCATACGAAGGGGTAGAATATAGGGGAAAGAATATTCAAGTGCATCAGACATTGAGAAGGTATGTTACGTGAACCTTCCACTAGCTCCTATTCGAGAGACTGACGATTTGGCCGTGACCAAAAGCAATGGCAATGACATGGCCAATTGCTGAATTTTTTTTTTGGCCGCCCCAGACGTTCAGCTCTACATAAAGGGCTCAGGTATGGTTGGAGTACTTCACTGGGTGCTAGGTTGCCCCCCTTCCGTTAATCTGCCGCGCCCAAGTAAATCCGAAAATCCCCGCGTGGTGCAGAACGCCAAACGTCAACCAAATCATTCAAATTAAGTTCAGCTTTTTAAGTTTTTACATTGAGGCGCTCTAGCGCAAATTTTGGCGCAAACTTAACTTGGTTAGTTGTTGTTAATATAAATATCACTAAAGTGTCTCAATATAAATCTTAGTAAAACACTCAAAATAAAGAAACTCAAGATATAACTATTATGTTTTCAGTATGATGAGTTTTAAACTTTAAGTTTGGTCTAAAGAAAATTTTAGTAAAAAAGATTCCACTAGGACCAGGCAGCAGACGGGACTCGAACCTCGAAACTCGATCTTCGCTATCCGTGCGAATGCACTGTCCATTATGCTACCGGGGCCCAATTTTTCTAGTTAAATTTTATTTAGATTTAAACATCCAGCAGTTGATGCTTAAAATATAAAGTAAAACTTTAAGTTTTGTTTTATGCATTGCCGGATGAAAACCGAAACACTTCTAAAATCGTTGTCCAAATAGAACTAGGTCTGACAACACGTTTGTAATACAAATCAGCAGGACCAAGTTTGCTGCAAATAGTTTAATTTCTAGAGCATGTCACAGCTATAATAAATACTTCAGGGGATTGGCTATATTTTGCCTTTCTTACAATCAATTTAGAAATGAATTATATAAGGTCATTTTACCCTAACACTTAGTAATTATTTTCTTACCATAAATTTTGATTATCATGTTTAGCCCATTCACTAACTCTAAATATTGTACGTAATCTTAAGTAAATTATTTAAGTGTATGAATGTTTCAGTCTGTGGAAACTTAACTGGTTTATGAAAAAGTAATAACTGTTACTTTATTGAATTGTGTAAAACTGTATGTTTCCCAAATGAAAATAAATAAATAAAGCACGGAGGAGCTAACATAAATGCTTAAAACTCACTTATTCGATGGTTAAACACAATGTCAATTGCCTAACTTGCAATCCCAAGCTACCATTTAACCACAACTGCGCCATTAGAGTACCACAGATGAAAAGTCTAAGTGCTCAATACATTTTATTAACAATAGAAGTGCACTGCGGTTTTACCTAAAATGGTTATGGTAGGTCATCCTTAAAAGATGAATGTAGCTAAAAGCAAAAAAAACGCATAACCACGAACCACGCACGAAAGTTCTATATTTCAAATGTATATCTATATTTTAATGTAAGTATTTGTTTGTGTACTTCTATAATTTAATGTGTTTTGACGCATACCATCTTCTTCTATACTTATAATAAATCTGTAGAGATGTCAATTCTGTACATGAAATATATTTTTAAAATAACTATCAGGGGGTGATTAGTGATCGATACTGATGCCAAAAATGCAATCAGTAATTTTTTTGTCTGTCTGTCTGTCTGTGTGTATGTTCCTTATAGAAACAAAAACTACTCAACGGATTTTAACGAAACTTGGTACAATTATTCTTCATACTCCTGGGCAGGTTATAGTATACTTTTCATCACGCTACAATCAATAGCAGCAGAGTAGTGAAGGGAAATGTTGGGAAAACGGGAGAAGTTACTCCATTTTTTAAGCTTCCGTCGCGGGTGCAGCCTTAATGGTTAAAGTTACATAGAAATTATGTATGACGGAAATATTCTACATAAAATTGTCTAAAAAATATCCCGCAACAGCATATGTCTATCTTTTATGTTTGACTCACAATAACACGTGTAATTATATAAATAAAGTCATTCTTTATAGCACAAGCCTGAGAATAAAAACTATAGTCTACACTACAGCTCTACACCGAAACGAAGCGAGGGCGGGCCACTAGTGTGGTATAAAACTTAAGAAACGAATACAAAAAGATATTGATGTGAAACTTCTTTAGGCACGTTTGACTTTGGGGGTAAACTGGCGAATGTGTTACGATTTCGCGTTACGATTAAGACATTGTTTATGACATTTTTTTAGATGTGGAGAAAAACTGACGAAAAAAAACTTCAGCAGCGTCAAATAATTATGTAACAATATGTATAACTAAAAATTACTAAGGAAATACCTAAATAATGTAAAAAAATCTAAATCATAAAATAGCTTAAATTTAAAAAACAACTGTTTTTTAAATGATTTTTAAATAAAAAAAATGATAAGTTGTATTTTAAGTGACATAGTAACACACATTATGAGTTATGTTGTTCGAAATGAATGAATTTTATCTTAAGAAAATATAACTAGAAAAAATTCCACGCGGACCAGGCAGCAGACGAGACTCGAACCCGCAGCCTTCGCAATCCGGGCGAATGCACTGACCAATTATGCTACCGCGGCCCTCACGGACCGCGTCGAAATTCTTCTAGCCATTCTTGGATTGGATGGAGAGTGCATTCGCCCGGATTGCGAAGGTTGCGGGTTCGAGTCCCGTCTGCTGCCTGGTCCGCGTGGATTTTTTTCTAGTTATGTTTTCTTTAGATTTAAACATCAAGCAGTTACATGCTTTAAAATAATAGAATTTTATCTTATTTTTTATTTATAAGCAGTTGGTCTTTTGACACCAATTTCGCAATCGAATCGGAACAGGATAAAAAAATACGATTTGACCAAAAAAGTGTCATTGTCGTCAGTTAAAGGATCAAGATACGTGAGCTGCGTATCGATGGCGCCTGGCATTGGTCCCAAGGATCAGAACACACGCGCCGCGCCATACCATTGAGTCAGTGGCTTTGATATTAATGGTTCACTAGCATCTACTTATCTGTAGTTTGATGGGTTTATAGGTTTTGGTGCAAACAGTCATGAAGTCAGGCGCGGTCCGAAGGGGACATGCCCCCCCCCCCCCCATATCTAAGGTCAAATTGAAAAATTCAAAAATTTGCCAAATAATAAAAGGAAATTTCTAACAGCGATAATTTTATAGTTTGTTGACATTTAGTGGTGTTTTTATGAACTACGTACGATGGCCAAAATAACTTGGAAATGACATCTACTCGTAGTACTTGTTCAGAAACAAGGAAGCGAACTACGTAGTTCTGGTAATCCTAGCAAAATCATTATGCGTCGTTATGATGAAGATTGTGTAACAATATTTTATAAGTAATGTATAAACTATATTGTGTCATGTGCAATAATATTTATTTTATTACAGGTACCTATTTTTTATTAGTGTAGTGAGTGACCCCCTCCAAAATTTCAGGCTGCGACCGCGCCTGTGTAGAGTACAAAATGCAAGCTCAGCTAAAAATAGATCCTTAAAACATTAGACAACAGGGGTACCTCTGCGGAAGTTGTTTTTATAGTTATAATTTTTATTATTTTTAAAGCATGTAACTGCTTGATGTTTAAATCTAAAGAAAATATAACTAGAAAAAATTCCACGCGGACCAGGCAGCAGACGGGACTCGAACCCGCACCCTTCGCAATCCGGGCGAATGCACTGACCAATTATGCTACCGCGGCCCTCACGGACCGCGTCGAAATTTTCTTTAGATTTAAACATCAAGCAGTTACATGCTTTAAAAATAATAAAAATTATAACTATAATTGCTATTTCTTCTTTCAAATGTTTAATACTTGTAAAAGTATTCATTTGACATTGTGGGTTTACCTATAATGCGAAGAGATGGCGCTGCCTTGCAGCTTAAGAATAGCTAGAAGGAATTTCGACGCGGTCCGTGAGGGCCGCGGTAGCATAATTGGTCAGTGCATTCGCCCGGATTGCGAAGGGTGCGGGTTCGAGTCCCGTCTGCTACCTGGTCCGCGTGGAATTTTTTCTAGTTATATTTTCTTTAGTTGTTTTTATGTTAAAGGGTGGAAAACAAGCGTTCTTCCTGCCTGATTGTAAGTGGCCGCCGTAGACGCTTGCGATACTAAATAAAATAAATAATAGATTATCTAGTAAATGTAACCTTGTATCAGTATTGACTAATATAACTTCCATTGATGTTGCTCGAAATGCATATTATGGCTATGTATACCCTCTTTTGACATACGGAATCATATTTTGGGGTGATTCGGTAAATGCTCATTCTACATTTATTTTACAAAAGAGGTGTTTGCGAATTATAACAGCTAAGTGGGGTTGCTCTACTGCATCGAAGTGATTTAAAAATAAATTACCAATTAATGACTAAAGCTAACATACGAGCCCAATATAGAAATGACATGAATACTGCATTTATAGCATCGACTAGCTATATATTTGAAAAAAGCTCTTATATAAGCGGAATTAAAATATTTAACAATTTGCCCAATGACATTAAAGATTTAAATTTATTGGAATTTAAAATTAAATTAAAGAAACGGTTATTAGATAAATGTTTTTATAATTTAAAAGAGTATTTTCGAAAATTTTAATAGCATTTACCACCTATAATGAATATTGTAGGTCAAATGTTGGCGAGCGAAAGCGACACCAAATGAGGTCTATAGGTACACATTGGCGCTTCCCTTTACTCGCCAAATAAGGCAAGCGCCACTAAGCGATGACAAGACCAATATGCCGTTTATACGGCGGTATTGTCCTTTGCTTGGCCAACATGTTGGCCAGCTAAGTGGGGTTGGTCTACTGCATCGAAGTGATTTAAAAATAAATTCCTTATTCATTTACTTGGTCACTAACTCATTTCTCGTTCCACTCGCTCCTCACAAATAATACATATAGTAGGTGGTGGATCAGGTGCCTTTTGATAACGACACCGCCTATCTTTTGTTTCCCAAGTTAGGTCACCATTATTGACATTGGGCGTCATTGCCAGTAATGCAAACGTATTGTACATTATGTCATCATCGGCTTATTAATGAGTAAATTCACGGGTACCGACCTTCATCATCAGTCTATTAATGTTACCTATTAATGAGGACACAGACCTTGTTTTTTCGTTAGGAAAATGCGTAACGCATAACCCGCCACCTGGGAGTTGCAACGGGGTTATGTGGGACTGCTCCCGACCCATCCCGCTCAGCCAGTCCTGGGACTGGGGATAGGATGGGGCCCTATCCACTAAAAACCTGACGATGCCCCTCACCTCCTCGGTTCACGGTCCCAAACAGTGTGCGGAGAAGGCGGCGGCGTTAAACCCACCCCCTTACCCGGTAGTCCGCCCGTGAACCAAAGGTCCTTTTAAGGACCACACACAAAGGCCCTTTTTAGGGCCAGATAAGAGGAGTATCGCGCCAATCGGCTCACGTGGAGCCAATGGGGGCGAGAGAGGGACGGATAGAACTACGTTCTCCCTCCCACTCCAGTGAGAGCCGCGGGCCTGTCCTGGGGGAGGACGGGCTCGCATTGCATAAGCTCTCTGGATGCTGATGCCCCTGATACTCCGGGGCATGTCCATCGGGGCGGGTCCAGCAATGGACAAATACCGGCGGATGCGTGGCCAATTGGAAATCAGGTGCCACTTCTACATCCGCACTCTCGACACGCATTAGGAGGACTAAGGTCCTCTGAATGCGTGACCGGTGCAGGGGTATTGTCTGGTTTTTAGTGGCCCTGTTCAGAGCTTAGGTAGTGCCCTGCACATTTCATCGAGGCCGAGAGTGAATGAAATGAGCAGGGAGGAGTCCCACATACCTTCCTATCGCTCCCCTGGTGGTTGAAGGATGCATAAAGCATTTTTCAGACACACAAAAAAAACGGTCTCAACCAGTGTGGGCGAGACAACGACACTAGATAATGCCTCGGGAATCCTTCCGAGTCTTCCGCGACCTCACCAGTGAGCGTCCGAGTCGAACGGACACACCTCTCCCCCCGGAAGAGGGGTAGTGTTGGGGATGTCCCGGAGCATCATGGGTATCCCCAGCTATCAGCAGGATTCGAATCTCACAAGTCCAAACACCGCAGGCCTCTGCCGCAATGGGGACACAGACTCAGCAGGCACTAGGGGGACCGCGATCCTCATTGTGCGTGTCGGGTGACGGTACTAGAGTATTGTCTGGTTATTAGTGGCCCTGTCCAGGGCGTCAGGAAGAACCCTGTTTATTTCATCCGGTCACAGGGCTGGCTGAAATGAACAGGGAGAAGTCCCACATACCTTCTTCTCGCTCCCCCAGTGGTTAAAGGATGCTTAAGGCATTTTCCAGACACAAAAAAAAGGCTAGGCAACGGCCGAGTGATATTTTCACAGGCGTTTAACCACCAGGGGGCCATTCGCCTAACGGAAATGCTTTGGGAAACGCTAACGCTTACGATTTTATATTGTTATTTCTAGCCGCCTGAAGTTTTCAAATACCTCACGATCATTTTTTTTTAATATTGTTATTATCAATGCAAAAGAAAAAAAAAAGAGCGCGATGCATTTGAAAACCTCAGGCGGCTAGAAATAGGTAACAAAATGAATTCGTAAGCGTTAGCGTTTTCCCAAGCATTTCCGTTAGGCGAATGGCCCACAGGTGGGTCGTAGCAAGGGCGGATCCAGCTTTGGCGCCAGGGGGGGGGGGTCATATAGTCGTGGTCAAGTCACAATAGGTACAGATTGTGAAGTACAGATTTTGAAGTGGGTACAGATGGACCCAGCCCAGGGGGGGGGGGGGGGGGTCATGACCCCCATGACCCCCCCTCTGGATCCGCCCTTGGGTCGTAGGCTTGTTTGCCACCATTTCAAAATTAAAAAAAATCTCTTATCTATTAGACAAGTCCGTCCGTCCGTCTGTGTTTCAGCGGCCAAACCGTAAGAGATAGATAAAGAGAATATTTAAGTTATAAGTTAAGAATAGTCTGATAAGACTACAAACCGGATTTGAGTAACGTAGTACTTCCGGTTTTCGAGAAATCACGAATTTCAAACGAAACCACACAAAATCTCCGAAGTTCTCAATTAATTAAATACATTTTTTTTAAATCAGGTTTTGG
This sequence comes from Chilo suppressalis, assembly GCA_902850365.2. NCBI lineage: Eukaryota > Metazoa > Arthropoda > Insecta > Lepidoptera > Crambidae > Chilo > Chilo suppressalis. The sequence goes on along the minus strand of OU963914.1, from coordinate 19,608,426 downwards.
TGAACATTTGGTTCACTGGTTTGCTAGTACTATTCTAACTAATAACTTTTCTTAAAAGAGTTCATTTTTGTTTTAACCATTGATTGAACATTAATTAGCTAAATGAGAATGCTTCCAAAGCGTATCAATTCTATAATTTACTTCTGTTTTTTACTAAATAAGCCAAACAGAAAAAAACAAAGACAAAGCCTCTTTTAAACAACTGAGTACTTATATCAAATAAAAAAGGCGAATAAGTTAATAGATCGATAGACAGATCAATAAAGGTCGCTATATTTGACCGAGTTCGTGGATCAGTGATGCAACAAAACACTTGACTATGATTAAAAACTCTTAGTATAAGAAACTTCATGATAATTCCGTTTGTTTCAGAAATTTCCGTGCACACCAATTGTCACTCGTCATCATCATCTATATATATAAAACTCAAAGGTGACTGACTGATATAGTGATCTATCAACGCACAGCCCAAACCACTGGACGGATCGGGCTGAAATTTGGCATGCAGGTAGATGTTATGACGTAGGCATCCGCTAAGAAAGGATTTTGATCAATTCTACCCCAAAGCGAAGCGAGGGCGGGCGACTAGTCAGCCTATAAATGTCCCCACTGCTGGGGCACATGCCTTCCCTATAGATGGAAGAGGAAGACTGGGCCGTGACCCACCACGCGGGCCAATTGCTGATTAAAAGGTGCTTTTGATTGCAGATGCAGACGAGACCAACGTCTTAACGTGCCTTCGTGAGTTTTTGGTCACCTATCCGATGTCCGACCATTGCTAAAGTTGCGTAATTTTCACGATCGTAGGCCGAATACAAAAGTCGAAAAATCTTTATTCAAATTGGATGTAAAATACAACTTGTGAAGACGACTTCATCCATCCATCCATCTATCCATCAATCCATCCATCCATCCATCCATTAGCCTTTCTCCGTCCACAGCTGGACATAGGCCTCCCCCATAGAACGCCACAATGCGCGGTCCTGCGCTATCCGCATCCAGCGGCTCCCAGCACATTTGACGATGTCGTCAGTCCACCTTGTTTGGCCGCCCCACGCTGCGTCGTCCGATACGTGGTCGCCACTCGAGGACCTTTCTTACCCAACGGTTGTCAGATCCTCGAGCGATGTGGCCTGCCCATTGCCACTTCAGCGTGCTATCTCTTCGGGCTATGAAGGTCCTTCTACGGATCTCCGTATTTCGGATCTTATCACGTAGGGAAACACCGAGCGTAGCCCTCTCCATAGCACGCTGCGCGACTCTGAGTTTTGTTATGAGACCGACATTCAGAGACCACGTCAAAAAGACAAAAAGACTTCACAGCGTTAAATAATTTATATAACAATGTTAACAACATATCATATTGTTACGGTGTCAATACAAAATAATTTCATCTTCATCATAATTATAGAAAGAGCCTGCCGGAACCTTTGGAACAGTTTAAACCTAAGCATTTTTGTCTGGAATATAATCAGACACTTTACATTAGGGGTTATTAATAAGAAATCTTTTAATGGTAGTTTTAAATTTATTGGCGCTTAAATTTTGGGTATTGCTAGGGACTTTATTGTAGAAGCTTTACGCTAACTACCTGCACTATCAAGCTTTTCTTATCCAATTATCTCAAATAGAACTTAAGTAAACGATCTTTTGAACACAGTAAATTCACACGATATTCTTGTCTCAATTCCTTTTCAGATTATGTGACTGTTACAAGATCATTTCAAATCGAATTATTGTATCTCTATCTTTTCATGTTATATCAAAATTTTGCATTTGTTATGCTATTTAATTTACAGAATGTTACAAAAATACAAATAAAGCTTGAAGGGCGTTGAAGTACATCATGTAAGGAGTCTTCTCTAATTTTCTTAAAATATTTGCATGAAGTTTTAACTTTTTAGAAAAACAGTTATTTTTAATGATTACCTAATAAAAATATCGATCATTTTAAGACACAGGATCATTAAAAATAACTGTTTTTATAAAAATTTAATACTTCATGCTAATATTTTAAGAAATATAGAGAAGACTCCTTAAATGATGTACTTCAACGCTCTTCAAGCTTTATTTGTATTTTTGTAACACCCTGTATATAGAAATCTTATTGCCCTGATTCATTTTTGCAAAGCTCTCTTAATATTTGTTAATGTTTTTGATAGTTTTGAAAACAATTAAACTTATTTTATTTTCGTCACAAGAAAAGTTACAAATATAAGAAAAACAGGCCAAGCGCGAGTCGGACGCACCAGGGGATTCCGTACCATTATCTGTACAACATTAAATAAATATTTCCAACACTCACACCAATTAGCCTAACCCCAAAGTAACCATTGTAAGGCTTGTGTTATGGGATACTAGGGTAACGGATAGAATACATACACTGTACATAATATAAGCATATTTATATAGAAATACATATTAAACATGACTGGAGTTAACATGCTCGTATTCATCACACAAATATATGCCCCCACCGGGATTCGAACCGCACCTCTCGAGTCAGCTACACCATGAAACCCGGCGTACAAACCACTCGACCACGGAGGTCGTCGAACATTAGATAATATATAATAATATCGAGCAAAAAATCACGTCTGTTGTATAGGAGCCCCCCTTATATATCTATTTTTTAGTTATATTTTCTTTATATTTAAATATTATATCAAGCAGTTACATGCTTAAAAATATAACTATAATTGCTTTTTCTTCTTTCAAGTGTTTAATGCTTGTAAAAGTGTTCATTTCACATTGTGGGTTACCATACGAAGAGATGGCGCTGCCTTGCAGCTTAAGAATGGCTAGGAGAATTTCGACGCGGCCATCAGGGCTGCGGTAGCATAATTGGTCAGTGCATTGGCCCGGATAGCGAAGGGTGCGGGTTCGAGTCCCGTCTGCTGCCTGGTCCGCGTGGGTTTTTTTCTAGATATATTTTCTTTAGATTTAAACATCAAGCAGTTACATGCTTAAAAAATAAAAATTATATCTATTTTTTTTGGTGCATATACAAATAAATATTCTGTGAATATTTCAAGCGTCTGTCACCTGTTGCCATTATTAATATAGAGCAGAAAACGGTTAAATATCATGTTTGTTGTATGGAAGCTTCTCTGAAACATTTATTTTATTTTGTGCGTTACCCGAGAAAATCTTAACTGTCCAGCTATAACAATTATAACTTTTTAATTAAGTAAAGTTATTTTTTGTAAAAAAGTTTCGTAAAGTTCAGATGAAATAGAAAAAGTGTGGATTCGTTCACCACCTGTATTTTTGGCCATCATTAATTTTAATCCACCAACGAAAGTATTAGTGAAATTTAAACTCTATCAAAATATGTAATCCACAGAATTCCTTAGAACTAAAGTTTGATATTTCTTCAAAACCATTTCTCACAATTTAAATTGTACATTTTACTTAAGTTTTTGATTAAGTTTGAGAATTTTTTTAAACGTGTTTTTTTGCGGTTATAATAGAAAAACACGACACATAACCACATAATACAACACAAAATTAACCGGCATCTTCTTCTATATTACTACGTATTATCGTCCTGTTTTTCTCTCTATCCTGTTTCTTTATATAACAATATTTTATTGTACATACAATAAGTAGTTTATTAACATAAATTTTGATTGTAGCACGTATTCTATCTCCCCTCTTACCTACTTTAAAGAAATTATAATTCATTTATTATGTTAAAAGGATTAATTTACATATTACTTGTGGTATACTCATGTGAGGATAGGTGTATGTAATGAGCGAAATGTTTAATTTAAGTACAAACTAAATTAGATTAAAATGTATTCCTACATTGTTTTTGCAACGAAGTTCAAATTGACGTCTGATTAAAAATTGAGTCCATTTTTCGCTAAACTATTAAACACTTAGGCGAAATTTTCAAGTATAGGAAACAGTGTAAAATTATTTTTGATAAATAAATAAATAAAAAATAGTTCTCTGTTCTGTGGTCTACTTCTCATGCGGTAAAGAAACCCCGTGTCACGTTTAAAAACTTACCAACAGCGTAAGAATCAGCAACGCAGACCTCATGTTATCGCCACAGCCTCCTCAGGATCTTAAACCGCTTGCTTCTCTTAAACCTCCACAGTCGGAACAGACGGGTTGCACGGACGCACATCTGCGGATGAGTGCGGATCCTCAAGGGTTATGTTTACTGAAGAGGTTAATATTGTAGGGTGACCTCGTTCACAGTACCACGTTCAAGTAACGTCAATTTTTTAAAAGAATTATTTAATAAGTTCGATTTTTGTGACTATTAAAGTCGTCACAATATAAGAAGTCCGTTTTGACATTTGAGAAAGAAGAAAAACAATAACATCAACAATAACAATAACAATTGCCTATAACATTAAAGTTCAAGTTATATGCTCTAATTATAACTTAAATCCAATGCACTTTGTGATATTCAGGGTGTCTTGAAGGGTGTTGAAATATATCATATAAGGAATTTTCTCTAATTTTATTTATTACAGCAGATTTATTACTACTCCTGGTAAGGTGCATGACCTCGAACTAGTGGCATGTCTTAAAATGATCGATATTGTTATTAATCATTAAAAATAACTGTTTTTATAAAAAGTTCAAACTTCTTGCAAATATTTTAAGAAAATTAGAAAAGACTACTTATATGATGTACTTCAATGCCCTTCAAGCTTTATTTGTATTTTTGTAACACCATGTAAAGTCAAATCAATCAAATACTCTACAAGCTTGAATCGATTTATCGTAAGCATCGTGCACCGAGTCGTATGGTACATCATTAGTTACGCCACGATGACAAATGTCAAAACGGGCTTCTTGTTTTGTGACGACTGTAGGTAGTACATTAGTTTGATTGCAAACTAAAGTGATTAAACTGAGGAAAGAAGAAACAAAGAATGTTCCATAACTTTCGATAATTGGGACATTCATACTATTAAAAATGCGAATATGTATTTTTTACAATATTTATTATTCATTTTAGTAATATAATTTATTTACGGGAGTGTTACCATGTACCTTGTTTTTAGCGAGTTTCCGATATTTCGGCACTGTTGCAAGCGCCATGATCACGGAGTAACTGAAGTAATTGCGGGTAGAGCGGTTATTGGCAGACATATCGGTCTACCCTACACTGTTCACATTCTCATCATGGCGCTTGCAACAGTGCCGAAATATCGTAAACTCGCTAAAAACAAGGTACATGGTAACTTTTAGTACTATAATGTTAGTGACCATGAAAGTTTAAAACGATATATTTATTATTCATATTTGTCTTACTATAAATGAACTTTATTAAAAATATTAATTACATTCAAGAGAATCAGAAAACGAAAATATTAGAAAAAAATCATTTTTTGTAATTTGTTTCACCATCAAACAAATAAAGTTATATTGATTCAAAACCTATTATTGAAAACTAGCCAAGCTAAAACAACATAATTTTTTATCTAAACTACAATTGAGAATACCTACAGTCTGCGTATTTTTGTCTGGAATCAATAAAACAAGCGTGGTGACCCTAGTGCTCGGCCTCTGCGCGTGCGCCGCCCGTGAGCGGACAATCAATTAGCTCTGCTCCTCCGAACAATATCCATGGTTTAATATTGACATAACATTTCAATCGACACACAGTAAAACCGAAATGCATTCGAATTAGACTTGCAACGAATATTCGGTATTCGGCCTATTCGGCTGCTTTTATTATATTCGGCCGAATACCGAATACTTAAATAATATATTTTGTCATAGAGAAATAATTAGTAAAATGAGAAATTAAAATCGATTGATTACGTATATATTCATATTTTCATTTCTGTTATATTAATCATTTAAGTAGTCATTGGTACATACCACAGGTATATAATTTAATCATTTTCTGTATTAAACAAGTTATCAGTTTTTAATTCATTCAGTCATGTGATGAATGGTTACATAATAGCAATAATTTAATGTTTACGCGTCGTTTTTGGCCATATCTCAAAAGTTGGTTTTGTCATTTAGCCGCATTTTAGCTTGAGGACGGCAGATTAGAACAAAACAAAGGAACGCGAAACAATCACGTCTGTACAAGTTTTTGGCGCTAAAATCCAGTCGAATACTTTTGCCTAATATTCGGCTATTCGGTCAGGGTCTGCGCCGAATATTCGGTATTCGGTATACTGTCGAATATACTATTCGTTGCAAGTCTAATTCGAATGTATGTTAAAAGAAAAACTTTATAATAATACTATTTTAAATCTAAAGAAAATTTTACTAGAAAAGTTCCATTTGGACCAGTAGACTCGTAAAATAATATTACGTAAATGTTATTTAATACCAGTATGTTGATCTACGGCTTGTTGTGGAATCCAGTATCATTGTCATCAGCCTATTAATGTTTTGGCCTTCCCTATGCATGGAATAAGAAGATTGGGCCATGACCATGGAGGCTAGGTAAAGTTCTTTGATAATTTTTTTCTTTTTTTTTTACTATGTAAAATAATTATCCAAAGAGCGAGATCAAAGGCTTTGTCGACCTTTGTTTGACGACCTCGGTGGCCGAGTGGTTTGTACGCCGGGTTTCATGGTGTCGCCGACTCGAGAGGTCCCGGGTTCGAATCCCGGTGGGGGCAAATGTTTGTGTGATGAATACGAGCGTTTGTACTCCAGCCATGGATGTAAAATATTTATATATATCGTTACCCTAGCATCCCATAACACAAGCCTTACAGTGCTTATTTTGGGGCTAGGCTAATTGGTGTGAGTGTTGGAAATATTTATATATTATATATACTAGCAAACCAGTGAACCAAATGTTCACCAAAACCTGATTTCTCGAAAACCGGAAGTGCTACGTTACTCAAATCCGGTTTGTAGTCTTATCAGACTATTCTTAACTTATAACTTAAATATTCTCTTTATCTATCTCTTACGGTTTGGCCGCTGAAACAGCACCACAGACAGACAGATATTTGGTTATATCTGCAAAGTTTTTCAATATAAGATAAACATACCATACCATCAGAAAATCTATTTTAGTATTCTGGAATAGAGCAGTCCCTAGTGAAATCAGTTTATTTGTTCAATATTATACGATACCGGAGTCGCTAAGCGAGTTCGGCTGCGATCGTTGAAGTTAAGCAACTTTCGCAGTGGTCGGTCATTGGATGGGTGACCAAAAATTTACTATCTCGAGCTCCTTCGTGCTTCGGAAGGCACGTTAAGCCGTGCGTTCCTGCTGGTTCTGCAGTCGTTAGCACCTACCAATCCGCACTGGGCAAGTGTAGTGGGTCATGGCTCAATCTGTCACCCGAAGCAATATTTACACTGGAATTCGGGCGCACTCAACTCCGTTCATTTGCACTTAGTCGTTTACTCGAATTTCATTCGCACTTGAATATGGGCTAACGACCAATTTAAAAAATTGGGTCATGACCCAATCTCCCTATTCCATCCATAGGGAAGGCCTGTGCCCCAGCAGTGGGGACATTGAGAGGCTGATGATGATGATGATGATGACCAATTGAAATTGCGGCAAGACTACTTCAGTACCCCTAGCACGAACTAATATCGAATTCGTAACGTTTGCGAATCCGAAATGTCATTGTGATTTTTAGTTCTCGTACTATGTGACGTACTATGTGCCGCTGCTGTTCAAGTTTCCATACAAAATTTGACATTGACATTTAGCACTCGCAAACTATTCGAATTCGAAAATGGTTCATGCTAGGGGTACAGTTGTTACTCAACGTTTTTGGTTTCAGGAATAAAGATTACTATTATCTTATATGAGGAGCTCGATGGCACGGGTGGTTAGCGCGTTCGACTGCGATCGTTGAAGTTAAGCAACTTTCGCAGTGGTCGGTCATTGGATGGGTGACCAAAAATTTACTATCTCGAGCTTCTTCGTGCTTTGGAAGGCACGTTAAGCCGTTGGTCCCGGCTGCTTCTGCAGTCATCAACACCCACCAATCCGCACTGGGCCCGCGTGGTGGGTCATGGCCCAATCCCCCTATTCCATCCATAGCAAGGCCTGTACCCCAACAGTGGGGACATTAATAGGCTGATGATGATGATGATTATCTTAGTATTGGTATTACTATAATAGGGGTGATGACGGGGTACATTAAACGAAATTCTATTTAGTCCGTCAGTTAGATGATCAAAAAATAATGGACACGTATTTTTTCTTTGGGCAATCAACCAAAAAATGACAAAGTTATAGCGCGTCAAAGTTTGGGAGTAGGGGCTCGTGACGTCACTTTTGAGTGAATTTTCCCTTATAAGTGTACTCAAACGTGACGTCATGCGACTTTTCAAATCAATATATCTCTGCAATGTTTATATTATGTGAAAAAAGAAAAAATACTTGTCCAATACTTTTTGATAATCTACCTGATAAACGAAGAAAAAAAAAATAGTCATTATCCCTATTATTTACTTCTTAGTATTTATGTAAATATGATTAATATTGAGTAATTAATTAGGCATGAAGCTGTAAAGAGATCCAGTGCTATTAAAATTTATCTGCCAATTCACTTAGCATAATTAAAGTGTTGCCAGCGCTATAATAGAATTTATAAGTAAATCCAAAATAATTATCTCTAGAAAGTGCCTAGAAGCTATTTAATTACTTTGCAACGTCCGCTATTGAGTATCAATAAAATATAATTATTCAGTGATTTCAAAAAAAAAATTAGCAGGTACGCAGTAGGGATGATGACTAATTTTTTTTTCTTCGTTTATCAGGTAGATTATCAAAAAGTATTAGACACGTATTTTTTCTTTTTTCACATAATATAAACATTGCAGAGATATATTGATTTGAAAAGTCGCATGACGTCACGTTTGAGTATAAGGGAAAATTCACTCAAAAGTGACGTCACGAGCCCCTACTCCTAAACTTTGACGCGCTATAACTTTGTCATTTTTGGGTTGATTGCCCAAAGAAAAAATACGTGTCCATTATTTTTTGATCATCTTACTGACGGACTAAATAGAATTTCGTTCACTGTACCCCGTCATCACCCCTATTTTTTTATATGCTAGCATGTCCGCATTATCTTTGGTTATTTGAGAATCCTACAGGATCCTAATATTTTCCGGGATTTAAGGGGGCATTCAAGTATTACGTAAGTAATTTAGGGAAGGGGGGTTTTGCAAAACTTTTTTTTTTGAATACAATTACTCCATAGGCGTGTATGCCCATGCCATTATTTAGTTTGACTTTTTTTTTAAGTTTTGTTATATACATTTGTTTGTGCACTCACTCTTGCAAAACTTTACGATGCGTTACAGGGGCGGGAGGGGGTTACGTTATATCATTTTTCATTTAAATAAAAAACATACTATTTATATAGTTTATGAAACTTTTTGTCATTCAAAATGCAGTTCAGCTGGGCTGTTCTGTAAAATTTTCACGCGTGGATCCAAATCGCGAGTCGCGATCGCGATTCTATATGGGAAAGGGGGCGTTCAAGAATTACGTAACGCAATTATTTGGTGGGGAGATGGGGAGTCAAAAATCTTCAAAACTTTGCGTTAGGTTATACTTGAACGCCCCCTAAAGTATCTAAATTATCTTTTTAACACACCGGACAAATCCTTGCGTTTTATGGCGTGCTTTTAGCTATGTAATTGTTATTTTTGATATGAAATAAATAAATAAAATATAAATAAATCTATATTGAGACATAGGAATCCAGATCATAAACTTTTGCCGCAGAACTGATAACCGTTGGGGTAGACGAGTTCTGGAGTGGAGACCTAGACGCGGTCTAGGCTCGCGCGTAGGAGACGACGAGAGATTGACCTCAGGCATGTGTTGCTTTAATTCAAAAACTATTTAGAATTAAAATACAATTATCTAACCAGTTTATAGAGAAAAAAAATGGGTGCGTGTACTTATGTAGGCGCGTGAGAAGTTATCCTTCTTTGGCATCGTTTAAAATTAGTTTTTAATTGCATGCAAATAATTAATTACAATAAATTAATAAAAAGTCTGGAAAAGGAAACAGTCAATAAAGTTCAGTTTTAATTTGAAAAATAAATAAATAATCAAAATATTCAATTAAAATCGCTACTGAATATAATTTATTAGAACATATGTGATTTGCACTTGTATGAAACTCAAACACGTATTCCGAATATACAAACTAGAAACATGTGGATAAATATTATAAATATGAATACCTATAACTGTTACTTTATTACAAAAAATAAAGATGTGGTTTTTGGTTCTACTACACCAATGGTCAAGAGATGGCGCTGTAGTCTCCTGAATCGCGCTTTGGTTCCGTTGTTCCAGATTAATAAATACTTTTGATAGGCCTTCACAATGCAGTCGTTAGCACCCACTAAATAGAGATTCTATTTCTATTTTGTTGGTAGATTTTCTTAATGTGCGGTAAACACAAAAGTAACGCATGAAGTTGGTCGCTAAAGCGACCAACTTCATGCTGTTAAAATTTTGTGTTACAGTGATGCGCGCGCATCTTAAAATTTCACTGTCATCATTTTTTCATAACGCGCCTAAAGAAGTATAACTTCAAAAAATATAGTTTTCGAAACGCGAATTAAAAAAATAAATGGTTTTGCCGACTTAATATCCTATTGTTTGTGACGCGCGATATACAAATGTTCTTTTCCCGTAAAATTATTTGTACCCCTTTCAGGAGGAATGATGTATGTATACTTTATGTTTACTTCTCATGAATAATTTAGTAGGTATTCAGGATTATTTCGTCAACATATGGGAATAACACATTGGAAGTTATTAACTTTGAAACACTTGCAAAGTTACAAGTAAAATCTTTTAGGGCCTGAGATACATCACTTGTGCCGCCTCAAGAGACACACATAAAGGCAATTTGATGATTTTTTCTTGAGCTTAAGTGTCGCCGCACACGGTCCACACGCCACAGCCACAAACGCCGCCACGAGAACTTAGAAGCGGCTACTAAAGTGGCTGAGGCGCGCGACAGCGGCCGACTGAGATAAGGGAGAGAGGGGTGGGGAATCGCGCGAGTGACGTGTGGCGGCGTTTTGTATCGGCGCATTAAGTGGCCGGTGCGGGCTACAAGAAGCGAGGAACGACAATTTGTAGCGTGTGGAAGCCACCGGCGTATCGTGTGTGGCGAGTCCATATAAAATGTATGAAACCTGCAAGAAATATGCCGGTGGCGGCGTTTTGTGGTTGTGGTCGGTGGCCCGTGTGCGGCGACACTAAAGCTTAAAGTATTCGTAGTACTTTTCTCTGTCACAAAATACAAAAAAGGCTCTAAACCTTCTTTTGTTTCCTGTTTTTTAGGGTTCCGTAGTCCTGACAAGGAACCCTTATAATTTCGTCATGTCCGTCTGTCTGTTTATCCCCGTTTTTGCTTGGAGACTGTTAGCACTAGGGAGCTGTAATTTTGTTTAGATTTGTATATCAATCAAATGCCGTCAAAATGGTAGAATAAAAATTTAAAAATATTTTTGAAGTTATACTTCTTTAGGCGCGTTATGAAAAAATGATGAGAGTGAAATTTTAAGATGCGCGCGCATCACTGTAACACAAAAAATTAACAGCATGAAGTTGGTCTTTAGTTTAGTTTAGCTTTAGCGACCAACTTCATGCTGTTACTTTTGTGTTTACCGCACATTAAGAAAATCTACCAACAAAATAGAAATAGAATCTCTATTTTGTGGGTGCTAACGACTGCATTGTGAAGAAGGCCTATCAAAAGTATTTATTAATCTGGAACAACGGAACCAAAGCGCGATTCAGGAGACTACAGCGCCATCTCTTGGTGTAGTAGAACCAAAAACCACATCTTTATTTTTTGTAATAAAGTAACAGTTATAGGTATTCATATTTATAATATTTATCCACATGTTTCTAGTTTGTATATTCGGAATACGTGTTTGAGTTTCATACAAGTGCAAATAACATATGTTCTAATAAATTATATTCAGTAGCGATTTTAATTGAATATTTTGATTATTTATTTATTTTTTCAAATTAAAACTGAACTTTATTGACTGTGTCCTTTTCCAGACTTTTTATTAATTTATTGTAATTAATTATTTGCATGCAATTAAAAACTAATTTTAAACGATGCCAAAGAAGGATAACTTCTCACGCGCCTACATAAGTACACGCACCCATTTTTTTTTAGGGTAGCTTTTTTTTATGCAAAATAGGCAATGCGTTAGTCCACAATCTCACCTTTTTTTTTTTTTTTTTTTTATAGATAGGTCCGACAAATGACTCCACCCCACCTGATGTTAAGTGAAGGTGAAGTCCAGACGTGACGATAGCTGATACAGCAGTTTTACCTGCCACACCAGCCATCTTCACCCTGCCGGCCTGCATGTTGCTTCTTCACGCCTCTTTTAAAGGATCCCAGGTTGTAAGAGGGAGGGAACACGTGAGCGGGCAGAGCATTCCATTTACGGATAGTGCGACAAAGAAATGAGTCACCAAATTTCTTTGTACGCGTTGGAATTGTGGCCACAGTTAGACGATGACAACGTAGGCCAGCGCGCGTGGTCCTCTGAAGGAAAGGAGAAGGTGGGATAAGAGAGAATAACTCCTCAGAACACTCGCCGTGGTACAGACGATAGAACGCGCTTAGTGACGCCACGTCACGGCGTAATTGAAGAGGCTCAAGGTGTTTAGTCACCTCCTCATCGCCTATGATGCGGATCGCGCGTCGCTGTAACCTATCCAAAGCATCGAGCAAGTACTTGGCGGAGCCATCCCAGAGGTGCGAGCAATATTCCACGCAGGACCGCACTTGCGTTTTGTACAACAAGCACAGTTGATCGGGCGTGAAAAAACGCCGCACCTTGTTCAGGACTCCGAGTTTGCGTGAAGCTGTTTTGATCACGGTTTCGATGTAGTTCTTTGGATTCAGGTCTGAGCGAACTTCCATACCGAGCATGGAAATGTTGCTCTGCAGCGGTAGTGTTGTGCCCTGAAGAGATGGAAGAGGAAGGAATGACGATGTTTTTGCCGTGAAAGCGCAAGCCTGAGTTTTTTTGGCATTGAACTCAACCAAGTTCCTGGTACCCCATTCGGAAATGTGGTCCAAAGCCTGATTGAGTTCAATGACAAGATTCTCGCGTTTCTCCTTGGTTACCGCCAGCCCAGCCGCTGCTTGTCCGAGATACCCCGCATGCACTGTACTATCGTCTGCATAGCAATGAATATTCCCAAGAGGAATTAAGTCATTGATATGCAGCAGAAAGAGAGTGGGGGATAGGACGGAGCCCTGGGGAACGCCGGCATTCACTGACATGAACCGCGAACTGCTACCATCCGTAAGGACACGAATTCTACGCTCATGCAGGAAGTCAGCTACCCAAGAACAGAACTGGGCTGGCAGACCGTATGCCGGAAGCTTGGAGAGAAGGCTTTTGTGCCAGACCCTGTCAAACGCCTTGGCAATGTCAAGGCTGATAGCCAACGACTCGCCACGCTTGTCGATAGCCTCACCCCAGATATGAGTTAAGTACGCTAGAAGATCACCCGTCGATCGTTTCGGTCTAAAACCATATTGACGATCATTAATCAAGGAGTGATCCTCTAGGTAGCGGGTCAGATGGTTATTAAGGACCTTTTCTAAAACTTTACATAAAACTGAGGTGACTGCTATTGGCCGGTAGTTTGCCGGGTCTGAGCGATCCCCTTTTTTGGGCACCGGTTGCACATTGGCATCTCTCCAAGTCTCCGGCACACGCCCCAAAGAATACGAGCATTGGTACAAGCGCGTGAGCACGGGAGACAACTCCGCTGCACATTTTTTGAGTACTACTGCTGGGATGCCATCAGGTCCACTAGCTTTCCGGACGTCGAGTGATTGCAATTCGGCACGAACCTCGCGCTGCCTGATTTTAATATCAGGCATCGTTGTGCCACAGTGAGGTAATGATGGTGGCAGTGCATTGCAATCATCGATTCGGGAGTTAGCCGCAAAGAGTTTTGCCAGTAAATCGGCTTTCTCCTGCGGCTTATGGGCTAGTGTTCCGTCTGGGCATCTCAGAGGTGGCAGCGAGGGCTCGCAGAAGTTTTTTTGCACGGCCTTGGCCAGACGCCAATAGCTACGGGAACCCGTAGGATGCGTCATAAGTTCCTGGCCAACACGTGCAACGCGCTGGGCATCCACTCTAATGTAAGCCTTCTTACAGGCCTTGGAAGCAAAATTGTAGGCTGCTTTGAGTGAATCGACCTCGGGATCCTTGAGAGCGCGACCTCTGATCCAAGCACGATATGCCGCTTGCTTACGCGAAGCAGCTTCAGCACAGTCGTGATTGAACCAGAGGTTACGCGTGCCCTTACTGATGAGATCAGAATGAGGAATATAGTATTCCATACCCATTATAATCTCCTCAGTAATGGCAACGGCACTGGCCGATAGGTCCCTGTCACTGAAGCAGCGCTGCTTCCAAGGGACGGACGCAAAGTAGTCACGCATACCGTCCCAATCTGCCGACCCATAATGCCAGATACGGCGCTTGACCACTGCTGGACGCGGAGGCTTGGCCTGTGGTGCTTTGGCAGATATCAGGCAGTGGTCTGACGAGCCCAGGGGGGCTCTTACCACAACCTGATAGCCCTGTGGATGGGTCGTGAGCAGAAGGTCCAGTAAAGAAGGCGCTTGACTTGGAATATCTGGGATCCTGGTGGGCTGATCAACCAGTTGCTTCAAGTCATGCGTGAGAGCGAATGCGTGAGCAGAGATCCCTGCATGGTCAGTTTTGGAGGAACTTAACCACAAATTGTGGTGAGCATTAAAGTCCCCCAAAAACACCAATTCTGCATTGGGAAATTGTTCCTGCGCGTCATCTGCTGCCCGACTAAGGTGTTCAAAAAGTCGAGTTGTCTCAACATCGCCGGTGTGGGATCTGTAGAGACACACGTAAACTCTGGCCAGGGGGCCAGAGTCGACGTGTACCCCCAGCATGGAGAAGGAGGGATCTTCCAAGCAGCGGAGACGGCGACAACAAACATCCGCCCGAACATACAGGCATACACCGGCTTAAGGTAGCCTGTGTCAGCAGGCGGAAGTATTTGTGTCTCCGTCAGGAACAACAATGCTGGCCGTGCTGTCTCAAGATGGTGGTGGACAGCGTTGAGGTTAGAGTGGAGTCCGCGTATGTTGCAGAACTCGACCTCAAACAGCGTTGAAGGCGTGGGGGTGTGCACCGCTGAACGTCCAAACTTTGTTTTAGGAGCTGCCATTATGGAAGTGAAAAAGAGACGTGAAACGAGTGGACGTTGTCGCGACAAGACCGGGCAAATTAGGGAGGCATGTTTCCCCGAATGATTGCCTGCAGAGGATATACGCCGACCCGCCGGACGGAAGGGCCCCCGCACCCCCCCGGAAGTGGCCGCCGGGACCCCACGCCCCGGTCACCAACCGGCACGACGGTCCACCCCGAGATTATGCGTGACATGATGGGGCAGCCTCGCGAACTGGTTAGGAACGCTCGGGCCCCTGTACTGTGCCACGGGCGGCCAGCGGGACAGCCGTTTCTACGGGTCTCCCTGGCCGGCGGGTCGATGCAGTCCTCCCGGCATCGGTTCCACGGATGCCTAGCCCTGGACCGAATCCGTCGCGACAACCTCCACTCGAGCCCTGGTTGTACGCTGGCTGACCCCGAAACGCGCGAGAAGCACTTCACGGGTTTTTCACCATGCGCACGGTGGTAACAAACCAGGCGGGTGTTAGGCACCCTACCACCAGCAGAGCGGATGGAAGCTCCGATATCCCTTAGTCGCCTCTTACGACACCCACGGGAAGAGAAGGGGCGGTGAGTTGTATTCTTTCTCCGTCACCGCACAGATAACCAGATAACCACAGATAATTACTGCTAGATGTTGAAATCTAAAGAAAAGTTTTACTAGAAAAAAAATCCACGCGGACCAGGCAGCGGACGGGACTCGAACCAGCACCCTTCGCAATCCGGGCGAATGCACTGACCTATCATGCTACCACGGCCCTGATGGCCGCGTCGAAATTTTCCTAGCCTTAAGCTGCAAGGCAGCGCCATCTCTTCGCATTGTAGGTAACCCACAATGTCAAATGAATAATTTTTCAAGTATTAAACTTTTTAAAGAAGAAATAGCAATTATAGTTATAAAGACTCTTTCCAAAATATATTGTGGTGACGACGAGAACCCTACACTGGCACAACACGCTCTTAGCCGGTTTTTTTTTCACTTTCGTTTATCTCGAAGATAAAATGTAAAAGAAGAAATTGAGTGACTGACTGACTGATAATCAACGCACATCCAGGTCCACAACTTAGGTCTAGAGACTTAAAATTTGGCACGTGGGTTTCTTATAAGGTCAAGGGGTGTAATAACAAATGATTTTCTAACCCAGAGGTTCCCCAAAGGGTTTTAAATAGGGGATGAAAGTTTGTATGAAAAATCTTATTCCTTGAGTTAATACATTTGGAACTTTTCAGGAAAACGTATTTAAATTAATTATGAAGTTTGTCATTATGTGGCGAAGTTTTTATATCCATCAATTTTAACGCGTATTTCCATTAATAAATAAATAATAATAAATAAATATTTCCAACACTCACACCAATTAGCCTAGTCCCAAAGTAAGCACTGTAAGGCTTGTGTTATGGGATGCTAGGATAACTGATAGAATACATGTATTGTACATATTTATATATAAATACATATTAAACATCCATGACTGGAGTACAAATGCTCGTATTCATCACACAAACATCTGCCCCCACCGGGATTCGAACCCAGGACCTCTCGAGTCGGCGTCACCATGAAACCCGGCGTATAAACCATTCGGCCACAGAGGTCGTCTTTAACACGGAACTTGGTATTTTTTACCAAAAACAGAAATAAATAATAACGTGTAACAGGGGTTTTTTTAAATCTCCCCCTAAAAGGGTAAGAAAAGGGTTGAAAGTTTGTATGATTTTTTTGATTCTTTGAGTTAATCTTTGAGTTAAAATTTGTTGAGTTACTTATCTAAATAAATAATAAAGTTTGCTGTTTTACATAGATTGATGAAAACGTAGAATGGATAAAAAAACAAACTACACAAATCACTAATTCGATGCGGACAAAGTCGCAGGCCGGCTCTTGTATTTTTATAAAAGGACATCTACTTTTTACTCTGATAACTAAAACTTCGCATTGCGCATGTAACCAACGAAGCCAAAACTTTACTTGTTGTTTACTCGAGCACCAAATAGATGGCGTTGTACAATCGTGTAGTGTAAAACACAGATGAAAGTTAAAATAAAATCACCTATATTATCATTATATATAAAAATTAGAAATTATAATTTCTTTGCGTCTTCTTTTATTTTCATCAAAAAACAGACCAAGGGATGGTAAATACGCTTGAAATTAAACACAGCACCGATAGTGGCGCCGATTACTATAAAAAGCGAAAGGGATTCCGATATAGACTAACTACGGTTGCTATAGCAACGGGATGTTTGACGTTGTGAACTTCCACGCGACCACGACGGACGTTTCGAGGGTTTTTCTTTATCAAAACTAAATATTTTCAATTCTACACCGTTTAAATAATGTCTTATAGATACTACAGTAAATCGGCTTCCGATCGCGATCGCATCAACAGGTCAGCAACAACGAAAAATACGAAAATTGTAAAGAGAGTGACTCCAAAGAAAGTGGTGCCTTCGAAGAATCTCGGCCACTGTCCGACAGGAAAGAGCTGCTCTGATGGAATAATATTAGAAGACTGGCACCATCGACCAAGGAAAGTCACGCAATCTGATGTAAGCTTCTACGATAAAGGTACTAAAAAGATTGTTGACTATTGCGGAAAATGTGGCGACCAGGTTCTCAGCAATGTGCAAAGCTCCAATTCAGATAAATCGCAAAGTATTAAGTCCAAAAACGTGAGAAAGTTTTCAACTAATGCTAATGAGGTAAAAAGAACCGAAGGCCCTGCAGGAGGCTCAAAATTCAAACTCAATGGCAATAACAGTAGAAGCAATAGCGTGAAACAGTACTATAAAAATGAGAATTTTAAATCCACAATTTCTTTACAAGATACGGAAGCTGAATTAAAGAAAATGTCCTTAGATACTATAAAAGAAGTCCCAGAAGTACACGCAGCCAGTGGAAGTGGTGTCAATATCTATAATGTTCTATCTGATAGTGAAGCTGAAGAAATCGGTTTTTTAAACACAAATGACAATGAGAATATTGAAGAATTAAAAAAGTTCAGAGAAGATAATTACTTTGAATGCCACTCTGTTAAGTCGAGGATTGATAATAAAGGAAGTGTCACAAGTCTTGGTGATCATAAATGCGTGTATCGATTTTATTTGAACGATCGCTTGTTTCCTGTTCCTATTAGTACAGATCATCACGACAATATTAGATGTGTTGAATGTCATTTGCCTATAAATTTAAAGATGGATGATAGAGAATCTAATAAAGCAAATGGCACTATACAGGCTAAAGTAAAGCTTAACGATGATGATGCTCAAGATATGGTTCTATTTATGCCCGTCAAAGATTCTTTATTTATAAAAGAAAGAAGGAAACAAATGAAAACAGAACAAGAGGTTATGTACTTTGGCGTGATAAAATTAAGTGCTTATGGGAATTCGGTATTCAATTCCACGCTGCCGAGTGATTCTTTGGCCTTGAAATATCAGCGAGGTTATCAGGAGTATGGGAATAGTCAAGATTATAAATACACTGGTGTGGAAAAGGATAATATTGTTGTTATTTAGTATTGATGTATTAATTTTAGTTTTATAATGAATATCTATGATAACTATAGTTATATTGAGTTTATTATTTCTTGATGGATATTTTAGTATATAAATAATGTAGACACAAGTAATTGAAATATATTTTTATACTTTATTTAAATTTCTGTATTATTTGTCTATTCTTTGTCTAGGTTGTGGCGACAATTATCCCGGCTTGAGTACCTTTCCATAACATAAACTATAGTAAGTTTAAGACTAAGGTTAATAATTCACGTTTAAATAACAAAAACATTAAAATTTCCTTTACCTACGTAACTACTTAAATAATATATAATGTACAAAATTGAAAAAGTTACCCCCAGCGCCGCCGTCAGGAATGGTGCTCAATAGGCTGGCAACATTGCCACGTTAGATGGCAATGCTCACCAAGATAGCTGCCAGCATTTTGATCACCAGTCGCCTCAGTGAGCCGCTTTGGCAGTTCCTTAAAAAGAGTAGAGAGTGTAAGCGTAGTTGTAAGTGTAGAGTTAGGGCGTGTAGAGTTCAGTCCTCTCTTTTTGCTCTGTCCTACATTAAGGGCCGCGGAAAGGCGGCCCTCTGTGCAGCCCTCTGTGCAGAGCCTGCCTGGAGGCGGATGAGACGAGCGCCCATGTTCTACTGGAGTGCAGGGGCGTTGCAAGACAAAGGACTTCTCTAATATGAAGCCCGAAGACAATAGTAGAGGCCTGCAGCAACATTCAGGGACTGCTGAGCTTTCTGGAGGAGCTGGGATGGCAGGACTGATGCCAATCCCCACGCAAAATAGGCACTGGGTGTCGAGTTGTGGAAACAGCCCGCCATACTACTAAGACTAAGACTAAGGCTTGCGAGGGGAACAGCAGTCCTTCCGCAGCGGACGGGGAGCGGTGCGGTGGGCAATAAGCCGCTCCTAAGCTCCCAGCGCGGGCAGTCCTGCACACGTCTGCGGGTCATCCGAAATACCCCGGGTGATACCTGCCGTGGCGCCTCGGCTAGGCCGGGAGGTTGTTGGATTCGGAGACACGGTGAAGTCCCTCAACGTGGATCTCGCGGTCACTTAACAGCGTAGAGGATTTTCGGAGGGTTTTTAGGCTGTAGGTGCTCGTGACCACGCGGGCTGCTTAACGACTTCTCCTTTTTGCACCCGTGAGACTTGCGAGAGGCTAGGTGTAAGGTCCGTTCGTCGGTGTGCCCCTTAAGGGCGCCTACGTCTGTAAATAGAGGTTTTGCCTGCGTAAAAAACGGCGTGTAGAGTTAGAAGCTTGATTCTACATGAGATCTGTGGATTTGCTAACTTTTTGACAGTGCAACGTTTAACATTATATTTTTAGCGGGATCATTTATTCTACGTATTATTATTAATGACATTATTAGTTTTTCACAGATTCTGCAATACACCGAGCCACGTATACAAACAGAAATATTTTCTCGTTTATGTTTATCAACTGAAGTATCGAATTATTTATTCAATATGCTTGTTCCATCATCAAACAATACTTCAAATATTGCTCATGAAGTAGTATGCAATGGTGTGCATTTTGCTATGTTCTTTGCCAATAATAAAACAAATTGAAACACGCAGACACACCAGATCCTACTTGCCTCCGAAATGATTGCACATCGATGCAAGCGCATAAATAAGAAGAGAGGTGTGCGCGCGCGCCAGTCTTTACGAATACATTCACTCGTGCTGTGCTTATATCTTTGGATGACAGTAAAAATATAGTGAGATGAGGAACTCTGTGGCTCTTATTGTGGTGACACTGTGCGGTTTGGGGGCAGAGGAGGCGTCTCTACGTAAGTAATTATGGAAAAATTATATTGTTTCATTTTTTAAATCTTCAAATTTTTGTATGATATTTCATAAAACAGTATACAATAGTTAGGTGTATAAACAAATATGAAGTAACTGGATAAGTATAATTTATCAGTTCCAAATGAAATGCGTAAAAATATTATTTAGAGGAAAAATATATTTTAGATGTTTCATACAAACCATGTTGTTATTTCAAACTCTTGATCCTCGTGGCGATAATATCAGTTTTAGAGTATGTTTGTTTGTTTTCTAGTTATACTTTCTTGTACTTCCTTTTTTTTCCTTGCTAATACTGATGTCATACTTTCTCCTATTCTTATTAAATCAAAAATCATATTGAAAAATATTTATTTATCACAATATTCTCATCATAAAATTATGACTTAGAAATCTCCTTTTTAGCATTTTTATGCTTGTACCACGAGATTTTGCTCTTCCTTTTCATACAGTTTAACTAAAATGACACTATTTAACTTTTACAAAATAAAATTAAGTATTAAAGTAGGTAAAGAAAACAAAAATTGTAAGGTTTAAAAAAAAACAAATATGTAATAAAATATGAGAGTAATTTTGTTTGTATCTGTAAAATTATTCTACTAAATTTTATATTTTTAGGATATCTTCAATTTGCCGCATATTTTTTATCTTTTAGCCATCCACTGACTATTGTTCTACAAGGAACCCCATTAAACATTCACATTCTTTTTTAAATGTCGATGTCCTTGTAAACGCTGACTGAAAAGTCTCATCAGTTTGGTCGACTAGACTAACAACCGAACTACCGATACAAGACACCAGAAAATGCGATAGGTTATTCTTTGGTTTTCACGTATACCACTCGTTAAATAAAACAAGTTTCAACGGTATAGATGAACTGTACCCCTAGCACGAACCAAAGTCGAATTCGTATCGTTTGCGAGTCCGAGATGTCATTGTCAAATGTGTACTGATTTTTAGTACTGTACCCCTAGCACGAACCAAGTGCTAGGGGTACAATACCCCTAGCACGAACCAAAGTCGAATTCGTATCGTTTGCGAGTCCGAAATGTCATTGTCAAATGTGTACTGCCGGCTGCATCTGCAGTCGTTAGCACCCGCCAATCTTCACTGAGCCCGCGTGATGGGTCATGTCCCAATCTCCCTATTCTATCGATAGGAAAGGCCACAGCAGTGGGGACATTAATAAGCTGATGAGAAACTATTCATTAAAATAACTGTATCACTAATCTTTGAATAATAATGAAGACCTGTTAATAAAATTCTAAATTTTAATAGCATCCCATTAACATTATACACGCGGAAGACGTACGGATGTAAGTTTTTATTTTCTTTTTCGTTACTTAATAGCTCCAATGCGCACGAGCTGATTTAGATCATTTTTTTGTTTGGCTCCTCCGCGAATTGCATCACAAATATCATAATAGAGGAACGCACATGTAACACATAATACATTATGTTGTTACACTCTGTATAGTACCAAAGAGTAGTATAATATACCGGAAAGTATAGTACACTCTGTATTTTTTTTTTGTTAAATTCTCCCTTTTCAGGGAAGGCAAGGGGAACAATGCCAATACGGCCTAGTCTTAAGTTAAATTATTCTATTTTTCTTTTTACATTAGAATGTCGGCGTGACGCATTCTAATGTTTCTTGAAGTGTTTGGCACGAAATGTATCGAGCTGGCTTTTTCGATAAGCTTCTGTGAGGTAGTCAATACTACAATAAAATTTTCACGTCCACTTGACCGGAATAGCGTATATTTTGACGATTCTATTAATTCTTCAGTTACGCAGACAGTTGTAACACAAAATCACACCAATTTTATTTCACAATATCCACTATGAACGAATTTAAGAATAAGTAATTAAAATAAGACGCCAACCACACTCGATGAAATCCCGCCAAAAACTAAACACTACACTCTGTATAGTAGACTAGTGTTGCCAGGTGTCCCGATTTGCGCGGGTCGCCCCGATTGTCAGGGGTCTGGGGACGCGTCCCGATTTGTACCTGATAAGGACGCTAAATGTCCCGATTCATAAAAAAAATCAGTTTATTAATATAATACTATACTTGCTCTAGTAATTTAAAACGCAATAAAAAATTGTTGATTACATATATTTTTTTTTTTAAATCTTAGAAAGCTTTTTGAAGGCTTTTTCATTGACAGTTTACTAGCATTTGTTGCTTCTATTCCATAACGCATGTGGTCTTCACCTATAATTGTAATAACATCAACCTTAGGTATTTTATCATTACCTGCTAAATTGTTGTGTCAATGTTTATTATGTTGGTTATTAAACCCAGACTTATAAACCCCTTGTTTTTTGTTTACTGTCCCGATCTGCAACCGTAAATCCCGATTTTTTTGATCTCATGTACCGATTTAAAACAAATCGGACCTGGCAACACTAATTTTGACTCATGCTTTTTAACGCAAAACAATAAGCAAAATAAATGCTACTAGTTGTAGGTAATTTTATTCCCTTGTTCAAAGTATCTAAAAAAAATTAAAATGTGCGTTATGTTTCAATACATTATTAAACTAATCACTTTAAATGAAACATTAATATAGATACTATATCATCATCATCATCGACCCATACTCGTCCACTGCTGACTCGAACACATCCACGAATATTCACTGGAATACAAATGGAATAATTATTAGCTTAAAATTAATACATTAAAAAAAATACTTAATTAAGTTTCAAATAATGTCCAATACAGTCTAAAATCACGCAGTTTTCCTTTTTTAAATTCAATGAATTCTCAAGTTTTTGAAAATCCCCAAACAAACTAAAAGCGTCTCAAGTTATGTTCAAAATTATATTCTTAAACTCGACTCAAAAATCAAGATAACCGACTCATTTTAAGAAAAATAGGGCATAAGTACCTAATGGATTTTTCTCCCGATTAGAGCGCCTGTCTGAGGAAGTTACCTCCACCCTACATTAAGCCAGTAGGGTTCCAGGGCCTCCCCGGGGTAGGCAGGCAACGGTGCGAGTGATAGTATAGTGTAGGCTAGGCTTGTTGAAAATATATCGATGTATCGATATATCGATATTTTTTGCCGATATATTTTGATTCGATATATCGATACATCGATAAAAAATAACCAATATCGAAATTCGTATCAAAAACGATATTTTTTTTAATTATTAGCGGCATATCACGATCTAACTAAATTCGTCTCTGGAAAAATCGTAACTGGATCTCAGATGAATGATATTCAACATATCTATGTCTGTCTGTGCTGTATTTAGTATTGTCTATGTCATCATTCGAAAATAGGGTCTATTTTTAGGGAGATAATTTTCGTTCCATTATTATTCCGCGTGTCATATTTCGTGACCTGCTGTACGATATTTTTGGGAAAATTGGTTCGATATATCGATATACCGATGTTTTTTTCGCGATATATCGAAGCCGATATTGATATTTTTTAAAAGATCGATGTATCGATATATCGATATTTTTTTTTCAACTTTCGACATCCCTAGTATAGGCTTTGGTGACCGCATCAGGAGAGCAATACGCTTATTTGCCACCCTTTAAACATAAAAAAAACCGGCCAAGTGCGAGGCGGACTCGCGCACCGAGAGTCAAAACACCGTACAAATTCAAATTAATACCACTACGCGTTCATGAGAAAAGAGGTAGTAACTTTAAAATTTTCAAAAATATTTTTTATTATATTATGTAACTAAACATTTACAGTTACCGCAATTATTCCTTTGTCTGTACTATAAGACGTTACTTCGTACCAAATTTGAAGTTTCTCAGTTCACGGGAAATAGGTAACCCTGTAGGTTTTGATTCCCGTGCGAGTTTCGAAAAATTTGCGGAAATTTGCGGCACAAACGGCTGTATCTTTTGAATGCTTTGGCTTAGAAGTTTGATTTTTTCTCAACTCCAAGGGACAGTAGACATGAGTATTAGATATGAATTTCAGTTTTATACCTCCACGCGTTCCCGAGAAAAACGGTCTTGACAGACGGACGGGCGGACGAACGGACGGGCGGACGAACGGACGGACAACAAAGTGATCCTATAAGGGTTCCGTTTTTTCCTTTTGAGGTACGGAGCCCTAAAAACACAGCAGACAAAAGGTAACATAAACTAAAAAGACTTGCTACTTATACTAAATCATAACTATCAAGTGCCTACTCAAGTCATCAACTTAACAACATATCTGTATTTTTAAACTTTACTCCTGTGTTTTTGGTCGCTGGATTTCCAACACTTTATAGAAATTGAAAACTTGGCAATGTGAGAGAGAACACGAGGCGCTGACTGTCCGCTGTGATATTCTTCTTCTTGCTACGTGCGTTTCAGCAACTCAACGTCCCTGAAGCACCTGTTTTGCTTGAAGAGGGTATGTTGCCAGAGTCACTCCAGCCAACCCAGCTCCATCAGGAACTCTCCCAGGGCATTGACATTGGTGATTGCCTCTTGGAGGTTTCCCGGTGAGCCGAGGTATTTGGTCCAGTATTCGGCCACTCAGTTTCAATCTAGCAGAACGTGAGTAGCTGTTTCTTCTGTGTCCTATGCATCCTCTGCATAAGGGGCTATCCGTGACATCTACATCTGCTGTGATATGCTGGCTCGCAGATGTGCGCATTGCATAAGGTCAAGATGACGCTTCAAAGCATTCTACAAATCCTTTTATATGAGAAGTCTGTTGGTTCGGCATACGTGTCAGGCATAATACTTTGTAGACCTAATACAGTTTCAGTGTTCAAATTCAAAATCAAATTCAAAATTCAAATTCAAACTCATTTATTCAGTCTAGGCTGTTACAAGCTCTTGTGAAAGTCAAACGCTACGATCGGTTCGTAAATCTACGACGGGAGACCTTGTACTGAGAAGAACCGGCAAGAAACTCAGCAAGGGCTATTTTTCTACATATATACGAAGTGAAGTTAGTTACAAGACGTGACGTACCCTTTTACCAGTGCGTACTACCCGTAATGATGTACAGAGCCGAGACGTGGCCACTAACGGTAAGGCTAGTCCACTAAATTAAGGCCGCTCAGCGAGCTATGGAAAGAGCTATGCTGGGGATTACTCTCAGATGCGGAACGAAGTAATTCGCCAGAGAACTAAAGTTACAGACATAGCTCAACGAGTAAGCAAGCTGAAGTGGCGGTGGGCTCATATACGTCGTAAAATAGATGGCCGTCGGGGCAGACGAGTCTTTGAATGGAGACCGCGAATCAGCAAAGGTAGTGTGGGGCGTCCTGCGACTAAATGGAGCGACGACATCTGAAAAGCAACGGGAAATGACTGGATGAGGAGAGCTGAAGAAAGAGCTCAATGGAGTGCCATGGGAGAGACTTATAACCAGCAGTGGACTGATGCGGGCTGATGAAGCCGATGATGATCAGTGCTATCATATTAGGATAATGGGGCCCCTATGACTTCCGTTTGGTGATTTAACAGGAACTTGGGACTTTGCATTTGATTTGAGGGGCCCCCTATCGATCGCGGGGCCCTGGGCACTTGCCCAAAGTGTCCAATAGGAAAGACGGGTCTGATGATGATGATGAGTTCAAAAATTAATACGTGTAGGTAAACTCTATTCTTTGCAATCAGCTCTTCCCTTCTTCAACAAAACCTGCATAAGCTTGAATATTCCAAACCGTATTATTTCTGTTTTCGTGATTATCATATTATCAGCTCCGCCCGGCTAGAACGGTCCATGACGTAATGAGCGCGTTACGCGTTTACCAAGTTACTTTCATTACCTAACAGCACTTTCGCTCGCTTCTCGCGCTCATGCTTAATTCAACAACTTATCCTAAGATTAGCCTTGACTTAGCTTGGAAAGAAGCTTAAGAGATTAAGACAGACCCGTCACAGGGAGTACCTATTAACTGTTCTCCCCCCCCCCCCCCCCCCCATATGTGCATTATTATGTATTTATTGTATTATGTATTTGCTTTAAAATGGGTTGACAAAAGGTGTTCGCATGTAAAGCATATGTTAAGCTCAGGAACTTAAACCTATTTAGCTATATTAATAAATAGCATGCAAAAATTCTAATATACTAAAAACATAAAATTCATATTACAGTATTCTCAATTTACCTATCATTCGTTTAATAACAATTATTTTATCATTATATTTTAAATTCAAATTTATGTCAATATTAATTACAATTCCCAAAGTCAGTTCATAACAATAATTTATTATGATAATTATAGAGTATTATTTAATTCAATAATATCGAAAGCGTTCCTGCGATAATTCGTCATATTTCAATTGAGTCGAATATAATATCTATATATATTAATTTTTTATTTATATTGTCGGCAGTGTGTAATTTCATAGTTATCTTAATACGTAATTTACAATAACAATCTGATAATAACGAGACTACGGGTCTCTTAATTTAAGAAAAAAAAATTGTACACAAAAACTAATAAATATTTCAACAACATTCAAAAGTACTTTACTAGATATGAAGATTATCTCCAATATAAACATTAATGTGTTTAATATTCATATTCACAAAAACATTCTTAAATTAAATTAGTGTATTATTAGGACCTCTTAAAAACGACATTCTATCGACGCTTTGCGATTTTCTTAAAAAATATATCAACCTTTTTACTGTACAGATTTGATGAATTCGCGAACCGAACATCCTTTTAAGCATATTATTGATTTTTAAACATTTAACTGCTAGATGTTTAAATCTAAAGAAAATTTTACTAGGCAAAAAAATCATTGGAATTTCTATTCTAATAAAGGACACCCGGCATTTTGTGCCAAAGTTGTATACTTTTTTATTTTTTTTATCTGTGTTTCATAATTGGGTAACGTAGTCTGGCAATATTTGTCATCAGCAGCCAAAGACTTTAAAGTCTTTGTCAGCAGCTAGCTGTCAATGTCAAATACGTAGGTTTGTCATCAAAAGGGTTTCTATATCAATAAATATTAATCATTAAATAACTTCTTTCCACGATTCACTAAAAATAAGGTAAAAGTAGTTTTATGTAGCAAATAATTTTGGCTTTATTTTGAGACCAAATTCAACTGTATACAAGTTTAGCATTTTTTCTATGAAAAGTGCCGGGTCTCCTTTTCTAATTTAGATCCTTGTAACTCTCGCTGCACAGATTTGAGTGATCCGCAATAAATAGTGGCCGCGGTCATTGGGACGCTAGCGGGTCAAGGGTCCGAACGGCCGGCGCGAATGCAAATGGCTCATTGTACGCCAAAGGTGGCCACTTGCCACGCACCTCATGTACGCAACAGTGTGACCTTGGCCGGCGAACACCTTCGGACGAACTGCCGATAAAAAATAAACAAACGAAAATTTTACTAGAAAGAATTCACTAGAAAGAAGAACACTGAAACAATGGCACTGCCCCACGACCTGTGTAGTCGCGGGCGACGCCGCGCCGCGCACGGTTCCCAAACGTATGAGAACTCTAACGTTCGAGATTTAACATTCTCTATACATGAAAAAGGTAAATAGAAATCTCGTACACTTTGATATGAGATTTGAACGATGCCGATGCCAAACAATTTTTGGGCTTTCTTGCTAAATTCTTGTTAAATATCCAGTCATAAATTAATCTAAGTACATATGGTTACCTATAAAAAATATAAAGCCATAATATAAATCTAGGAATATTCCTAGATATCTCCCGTAGAGAAAGTTAAAGCAAAACAGGATAATAAACATTAAAATTATAATGATTTGCCATCTGTTGCAATCTCTCACCACGTCGCAGAAAGTTTCTTGGTGTGATCCTTACTTAATTTGATCTGTCCACCTCATTGGGGATCTGTCTCGACTCTTTTTGCCTTGAACGTTTCCAACGACAACTAGTTTTTCCAGATTATCATTGCTACGCCTAACGATGTAACCAAAGTATGAGAGGATCCGCCGAAGACACGCTGATGACAATCGGTTGGTTATTTTTAATTGGTTGAGAATTGATGCATTAGTACGCTTGGCAGGCCAGTACCTTAGATTAAAACAAAAAGGGCACTAGCGTCACAAAAGTGATCCGCATGAATTGTGGTCCACGACCCTAATCGCTTTAGTCACAACTTGACATGCAAACGACGTACATGTGAACGCCAAAAAGAAATATTGCTAATATTTTGTGTTTATATGATAAAACAATGCCTAAGTGTGTTTTTGTGTGCTCAAATTGCTCAAGAACTAAAAATAAAACCCACGGCATCACTTTTCATTCGTAAGTACTATAAAATATATATTTTCATAAAATTGCTGTTTGTTTTGAATCTTATTCGGTAGTGACGTCGAGTACTGGTCGCGTGATTGGTCGGTAGTGCAGTGACACGGATCTCGCCGTCTCGTTCGCGCTACGGTTGAAACTTAACGTGCTGTTTCGTTCGGGTCGGTAATGCAGTGACGCGGATCTCGCCGTCCCGTTCGCGCTGCCGTGGGATCAGTTTTTATTTGATGCAAGTATGCGCGTACCGTATCTACCCTTTTTGTTTTAATCTAAGGCCAGTACCAGATCTCGAGTGCATCAATTCTTTTCCTCTCTCTTTCCAATACGGTCCATGTTTCCGCGCCATATAGAAATAAGGGAAATACCAGAGCTCTTACCAGGTGTGTTTTAATTGTCAATGTGATACTCCTGTTTTTCCAAATATTCCGCAGCCGACTCATGCCGTAAATTGTCATTTAAACGTATTAGGATACGGGTACACGATCAATCCTTGTACTGCACGAAAAGTAGCTGAGAGACCGTTGGAACAGTTAGCCAACGACCGTCAACTGGTTTGAGTACCCGCACATACAATTTCCGCGGTACCCACGTATCTGCCATCCGGGTGGGTTCGAAGATCGAACACAGGGCGGCGCCATTGATAATCAATGCAATTGCATGTCAAGTTGCGACTAAAGCGATAAGGGTCGTGGACCACAATTCATGCGGATCACTTTTGTGAGGCTAGTGCCGTATCTACCCTTTTTGTTTTAATCTAAGGTACTGGTCTGCCAAGCGTACTAATGCATCAATTCTCAACCAATTAAAAATAACCAACCGATTGTCATCAGCGTGTCTTCGGCGGATCCTCTCATACTTTGGTTACATCGTTAGGCGTAGCAATGATAATCTGGAAAAACTAATTGTCGTTGTAGTAATATAAGTTATTTACGGGATTGTTACCATGTACCTTGTTTTTAGCGAGTTTCCGATATTTCGGCACTGTTGCAAGCGCCATGATCACGGAGTAACGGAGTAAGTGCCGAAATATCGGAAACTCGCTAAAAACAAGGTACATGGTAACAATCCCGTAAATAGCTTATATTACCCTTTCGGAATTCAAATGCTAACATTCCTGATGTAAGGAGAAAACTCATCTATACTTATCTATACTTATAATAAATCTGTAGAGAGGTCAATTCTGTACATGAAATATATTTTCAAAATAACTATCAGGGGGTGATTAGTGATCGATACTGATGCCAAAAATGTAATCAGTAAAATTTTTGTCTGTCTGTCTGTCAGTCTGTCTGTCTGTGTGTATGTTCCTTATAGAAACAAAAACTACTCGACGGATTTTAACGAAACTTGGTACAATTATTCTTCATACTCCTGGGCAGGTTAAAGTATACTTTTCATCACGCTACAATCAATAGGAGCAGAGTAGTGAAGGGAAATGTTGGGAAAACGGAAGAAGTTACTCCATTTTTTAAGCTTCCGTCGCGTGTGCAGCCTTAATAGTTAAAGTTACATAGAAATCATGTATGACGGAAATATTTTACATAAAATGGTCTAAAAAATATCTCGCAACAACATATGTCTATCTTTTATGGTTGACTCACAATAACACGTGTAACTCCTGATAGCTTAGCAGTTCGGAGCATTCTGATTATATTTGTTTACTCTTACGTTTATAATACTCTCACTCATCCCTAATTTAAAAAAAGTTAACATTATTACCTATTCAGTAAAAAAAGAATCATAGAAATCGGTATAGAATTATAGGTATAGAATCATAGAAATCGGAAATCGGAAACACCAAACTTATACATGAAATAAGCCATCGCGCCGTCGCACGTGAATACTGAATCATGCTATAAGGATTATTTTTGTATAACGGTTGCCGCGCTCGACACGGGTCGCGGCGGCAGTAGGTATAAGAAGAATGTCATTGTGTATAATACAAGCCTAAGAACAATATCTATAGTCTACACTTCAGCTCTACACCGAAGCGAAGCGAGGGCGGGCCACTAGTACATAATAAAACGCTCAACCAGATTGTAATACCTTTATACAGTGTATTAAAGTAACAAAAGCATATTACATTGACGTTGAAGCCAATCTCCTTTTCCCGCCAAGCATGCCAATGGCAATTTCCAGACCGTCACACTGGTGTGAGAGGGTTTCCATCCATAACGCTAATGATAATGCTAGTGATAAGGTTGAGACCCACCGTAATACTGGGGTTAATAAAAAAATAAATATAATAAAATAAAATTCATTTATTTCGAGCAACATAACTCATAATGATAATACATAATCAATTACTATAGATATGTACATTAATATAATAATATACAGGAACAATGAACCTTAAACTAAAAACCTTAAAAAATATAATATAATTTAAATATATGTATTACTAAAAGGAGTCCCTTTAGGCAAGGTTCCGAAGATACTGGCAGCGTTCCCCCTTTGAATAGCTAGACTATTTCTTTGTCCGAGGTAGCTGCCAGCTCTTCGGTCTCCAGTGATGTCGACTAACCTTTTTGACACGGAATGGGACAAAATCATATTCGGAGCCTAGACCCCTGTTTTTTTATTACTATAGAAATATGTACACGTCATGATGTTTAGTGTGCCTGTGTTGAATGCACTGATGCATCATTATTTTTCCTATTATTTCTAGGGTTTCATACTCAAAGGGTGATGGAATCCCATTATACGTCATGTGGTAGATACTGGTGTGGATATAGATTTTGAAGGTGTTTTCTGAAATGTTCAGGATTTTTATTACGGATCAAAAATGGCGTACTAAGAATACTGGCATTTGCATTTTGCATTTGAGTGAAGGCTAGTTAGTGTTACAAGTTTCAAAGGTCAGTAGCAAAAATATAATTAAGTGGGATTGAGAAATAATAATATTTTAAAAATTATACGAAAAAAAACTGCGTAAAACTTTTTGCTTTATGTAACATCTATTTTTAGCTAGAGACCTTCGAAACCATATAGGTCAATATTTAAAATGCTAATAAAGGTGGGTCGATAGATGTGTCTGGGAGTATGTCTATATGAACAGCCTTGACTTAGCTACAAATGCCAGTATTCTCAGTACACCATATTTGATGCTTTCGTAATAAAAATCCTGAACGTAAAAATCCACACCACTCTCTACCACATAAAGTATGATGGGATTCCATTATCATAATAATATAAGTTATTTACGGGATTGTTACCATGTACCTTGTTTTTAGCGAGTTTCCGATATTTCGGCACTGTTGCAAGCGCCATGTTCACGGTAGGCTTGTTGAAAATAAATCGATGTATCGATATATCGATATTTTTTGTTCGATATATCGATATTTTTTGCCGATATATTTTGATTCGATATATCGATACATCGATACAAAATAACCAATATCGAAATTTGTATCAAAAACGATATTTTTTTAATTATTAGCGGCATATCACAATCTAACTAAATTTGTATCTGGAAAAATCGTAACTGGATCTCAGATTAGTGATATTCAACATATCTATGATCTGTGCTGTATTTAGTATTGTCTATTATTTGTAAATCTGTTTCGCTGCTGAATTGGTTGTGCCGATTTTCATTATATTCTGTGGAAGAGTGTGAAGGTCTAGTCTTTTTTACAAAAGATGGCAGCTGAGAGGCCCTGCAATCATTTTCATCATTCGAAACTAGGGTCTATTTTTAGGGAGATAATTTTCGTTCCATTATTAATCCGCGTGTCATATTTCGTGAGATACTGTACTGTCATGTAGTTAGTTAGTTAATTTCGTACTTTGATAATTCTTTCTTTAATTCTAATTTGTATTGAACTATTATTACTGTGCTAGACTGACTTAAATATTTTTAGGACAATTGGTCCGATATATCGATATATCGATGTTTTTTTCGCGATATATCGAAGCCGATATTGATATTTTTTAAAATATCGATGTATCGATATATCGATATTTTTTTGAACTTTCGACATCCCTAGTTCACGGAGGAACTGACATTATATGTCACTAACATTATACTCATAAATTATATTACTATAATGTTAGTGACCATGGAAGTTTAAAACGGATTCCGTTATTACCCCTTGAGTACGAAACCCTAGAAATAATAGGTAAAAGAATTCCACTCAGTCCCCACAGGCACACTAATTAATTAATTTATCTATCATTATAACAGGAATGATGACTTTTGTTCTTCTTTTATCAGGTAGATTATCAACATGACAAGTATTTTTTCTTTTTACACATAGGTAATCAAAACGTTATACGGATTTATTGATTTGAAATGTCTCATGTCGTCAGGGCTTGATACAATTTTTACTTAGAAGTGACGACAAAAGCCCCCACATAAATCCGTAAATGGAATGCTCTGCCTGCTCACGTGTTCCTTCCTACAACCTGGGATCCTTTAAAAGAGGCGTGAAGAAGCAACATGCAGGCCGGCAGCGTGAAGATGGCTGGTGTGGCAGGTAGAACTGCTGTACCAGCTATCTTCACATCTGGACTTCACCGTCACATAACATCAGGTGGGGTGGAGTCATTTGTCGGACCTATCTATAAAAAAAACATTCACAATTTGTCGCGCTTTATCTTTGAAATTTCTTGATTAATTGACAGAAGAATAAATAATTGACTATTATTTTCTGATAAACCAACAGATAGATTGCTATTATGCCATGTTATGCCTTTAGGCCCTGCCAGGATATCAGCGCCGCAGCGGCCCTGGCGTCGCTGTGCCGAGACAGGGACTTATTTACCCTTTTTATTGCTTTTGTTTTGTGTAATCTTATTATTTAAGGCTAATAATATTCTTTATAGATATTAACGGGATTGTTATCATGTACCTTGTTTTTTATGAGTCTCCGATATTTCGGCACTGTTGCAAACGCCATGATCACGGAGTAACTGGCGCTTGCAACAGTGCCGAAATATCGGAGACTCGTAAAAAACAAGGTACATGGTAACAATTCCGTTAATATCTATAATGTTAGTGACCATGAAAGTTTAAAACAATATATAATAATACTAGCTGTCCCAGCGAACTCGTACCGCCATAAAAAAGTAAGGGTTGGTGGTAGAAGGGTGAAAATTTAGGACTGTATGTATTTTTGTATGATGTATCATAAAAAAATAAAAAAAATATCTAAAATTGAAAAAAAAAATAGGGGTGGATTACCCTTAACATTTAGGATTGATGAAAAATAGATGTTGTCCGATTCTCAGACCTACCCAATATGCACACAAAATTTCATGAGAATCGGGAAAGCCGTTTCGGAGGAGTTTAACCACAAACACCGCGACACGAGAATTTTATATATTAGACTCTTTCTTTCTTTCCTTCTTTCCATGTAACAAAAGCACTACAATATTTACTTTGGACTTAACCTAATTAGTGGGAGTGCAAGAAATATTTACCTATATTTATTATTATGAAATGCTTTCCACATTTATAATATCATCATGGCTGTTTCACTTGTCGACTCGTGTATGTGTAAGCAAAGCACATTTTGAGCAACTGTTCTTGCAACATGGTGCAGTGGATCAAGGATGGCCGTTTCCACAGATCAAGTGTTGGGTTCGATGCTCGCCTATGTCAAGAGCGAGTGAGAGGCGGATGCTTTTACTTCCCTTTCAGAGGAAATTTACTTGCAAGGTTGAGGAGTTCGACGAGTGTGCTTTCGGCCTGCGTTTATGGAAGTTCAGCAACTTTTGCAATGGCGGCTGGTCGGATGGGTGACCAATTATCACCTGCGCCTTGGAAGATATTAAGCTGTCGGCCCTAGCTAATTCTGTACTGTTTTAATCTGAAAATTTGTTTATAACGTTTTTAAGATTATTACATACAAATAAATTCCTAGCTTTGCTTCGGTTTGGTTTAGCTTAAACTTGATTTTACTTTTGGTACAACTAGAATTATAATGAGGGATTGCAATCCGGAAAAACGGATCCGGTAATCCGGCGGATCCGGCATCATTTGACGTAGACCGGATCCGGTACCAATATACCGGATCCGAAGACCGGATCCGGTGCTAAAATAAAGCCGACAAGTGTAGAAGCTGAAAGGGCCTTTTCGGCCGCAGGCTATAATATGCAGCTCTATTAGAAGTCGTTTAGCTGATGGCGCAATTAACAATATTTGTTTTCTACAATCTCTTTTTCAAAATCAATATTGATTTTATTTTAATACTTTTTTTTATTTTCTTACAATTATTAATTAAAAGAATTATTTAGAGTTCTAAACTCATTATTGTGATATTTTTGCAATTCATTCGTTCGTTAGATTCATCAAATCATGGTGGTATCTGTCTTAAATACCTATAAAACTTGTTTTTTGCATTCTTTAATACTTGAATAATGATTAAGATCTCATTTCAGTTAATTACGTAAGGTTAATATCTGTTAGATATTATAGTTACTTGATAATTAATATTGTTACTCATAAATTGATCTATCTGTGAAAGTGAAATCTAGAAAGACTGAGCTACTCGTTACGCCGCAAAATTATTAAACTCTTACACTACCAAATTTTTTTTTTCTTGTTGTCTATTTGTCTTGACATTGGTTAGGAAAAAAATTGTGATTTATAATTATAAACTACGTACATATAAGTGCAGTGACACTTGATTAACTTACTTATATTGTACGAAAATCCGAAAACATCCTGATTTGATCAATCCGGCCGGATCCGACCGAATCCGGCCGGATTGATGGGAATCCGGTCGTATCCGGCCGGACTGAAAATGACACCGGATTGCAATCCCTAATTATAATTCTAATTCATAAAGCTTAAAATGCTTTCAATTTTTTTTTGGACGATTACTTGTATTAGTTGGGGTCTTTATTTAAGATAAAGATAAGATAATAACACTTTATTGCACAACAGTAACAAAAGAACACGAATAAAATACAAAAACAAGGCAAAACAATTACAGTTGCACAAAGGGCGGTCTTATCGCTAATCAGCGATTTCTTCCAGACAACCCAATGAGCTGGAAATATATATATATATATATATATATATATATATATATAAAGCACGATAACAATAGTGAGGGAGGTTTAGCGGAATACAAGACAAAAGTAGTGAAAATAGTAAGTTAAAAATAAATTAAAATAAATGCAAACTAAACATATAGGCATATACAAACTTTCAAACATTTCACAATATAAGGCAACAGCTTATTTACTGCCGAATAATTTCTCTATGGCCTCTTTAAAGCCAATGCACATGCACCCTTTTCTTTGGGATCCGTCATGGTTTTGATGATTTATGGATCAGCCATAAGCCATCTAATATCTTATCCAACGGATACACCTTTTTCAACTTTGCCCCTTAGAAGTCTGAAAATTTTGATATTAAGTATATCAAAAATATAACAGAAACTGTCAGATGAATTCACAAACTTCCGTACAGAGGACATTGTACTAGTATAATTGAACCAATATCTATAAAACAATCTACCCTGTAACTTTTTATACTATTGAAGCGCGCACTTTCAGGTTACAACATAAAATATATGAGTTATGTTAGTTTAACTCACACATAGCGTTCTTTATTTAGAAAGTAGTATTAGTTACATTAAAAATAACAGTCAGAATATTTTTTTAACTCCTCTTTTTAAACCCAAAATACTATTTTTATAGTATTTTTTTACCTTTTGCAAAAGAATCTGACGTTCTTGGAATTTTTTCAGTATTTTTTCAGTCTTCAGAACACCTAAATTCATATAAATCAGTTGAAAACATCCAGACATCATTTTTGTTGCAGACCTGTGTTATCTGCTATTCAAACATTAATATTAGTGAAAACTAATGTTACTAAACAAAACGAGTTCTACATATTGTTTTAAACTTTCATGGTCACTAACATTATACCTATTATCACGGATCACTGAGTGATCATGGCGCTTGCAACAAAGCTGAAATATTCGAAGACTCGAAAAAAACAAGGTACATGGTAACAATCCCGTTAATAGCTATTAAACGCGTTCTCTCGAAATAAATCAGTTCAAAATCGATTAATCGATGTCAAATTTCATCATGCTTTATTTTGATTGTTTCTTAAATCTCAAAAAGATGTCTTTGTGCGAAAAGGCAACCTATGTTACTCATAATCCCACCATAGTTTGTAATATCCTCATCTTATATATAAAACTAGCTGACCCAGCGAACTTCGTACCGCCCTTAAAAAAATAGGGGTTGTTCAGCGGACAAAATTGTGAATCTAAACCATTCTCAGATCCCCTTGAACACACACAAAAAATTTCATCAAAATCGGTCCAGTCGTTTAAGAGAAGTTCAGTGACATACACACTCACAGAAGAATTATATATATAAAGATTCTCGTGTCACAATGTTACTTCCCATACTCCTTCGAAATGGCCTGACCGATTTTTACAAAATTTTATATGCATATTCCGTGGGTCTGAGAATCGGCTACTATCTATTTTTCATATCCTAAGTGATAATGGTTGTCCATCTGTAACGTAGTGTTCTGAAACCTAAACTATTGGGTATTGTAACGTAGTGTTCTCATATGGGTTAGAAGGAATGTTTTCTCAGGAAATTGATAGAACACTACGTTACACACCCCTAAAATTTTCTTTGGACAATATTTATTTTCTTATAATGTGGTATTAAAAAATACATACAACCCTAAATTTTCTCTTCTACCATCTGCCCCTATTTTTATGGCGGTACGAAGTTCGATGGGTCAGCTAGTAAAGTTATAAAATTTTATTTGATGCAAACTAAGAACAACTTTGTATGTAACACAACTTGCAGACATAAAATATTGACGTAATTACATATATATATATAGTTTATGTTTATTGTTTAGATCGTAAATCAAATACACTGGGTAATTTCCATAAAATGTAAGGACACTTGGACCACAATTATAACTATGTTGCTATTGTGGTCTTCTCTCATTGAATATCCAGATATGTTGTTGATAATTAAACTTTTATCTGCGATTTAAATATGTATTCTTTAACTACAGACCTTCCCATAAATGGACCATGACTCACAACACCTGTCCAGTTGGGATAAAAGGATATTTAACAGTATGAAAAAAAAGTACGAATTTTGGAATGTGTATACAAAATGAATGTTAGGAGCGATTTCACTGTTCTGATAAAAAAAAATAGTTGATAATATTACTAAAAATCATGAAATTGATAAGTATTTTTTTATCATTGTCACATGACCGAAAACGTCTAGGATTGGGCAAGTCACAAATGACGTCACCTGCTTGTAAACATGCTGTTGAAGTGACATTACTTTGTATTGTTTGACGTTTTTATGAGAGCTGTGAACCGTACCGCGCGCTGGCAGGGCGCGCGGCGTGTGTGGGTCTCCCCGGCGCGGAACAACGCCGGTCCTACCCACTAAAACCCACCGGTACCCTCCTACGCCCATGTAGGAACGTTTCAAGATCGGCGCACCTGTGTGCGCCATTTCACCGGAACGCCCCCGGGCTGGCCCGGTCCAACGAGTGGACCGGGCGACACGCCTCTGTGGGATTGCGCTAGGGTACTAGGCAATCCCCAGACGGGGTAGCCTTTGCCAAAGCCAAGCCGTGTCCAGAACACCTTAGGGCCGACGAAGACCGGCAGTCACGGCTGCCTGCCTTCTTCGGCCCACCCGTCTACGTCGGAGGGGAGTGTAACGTCACCTGCCTGTAAGACGCCATATTTGGTAACTTAAAAATATCTACTAATCACTTTACACTAATAAATAACGTATGAACGTTTGCAAAAACTTGATAATGGCAAAATTTTTTTTTTTGAGAAAAAAATTTTTGTTCGTGTAGGAATAGTGGTCACAGTCTGTTATAGCAATGCAGCATAAACCGTTCAGTGGTTTCAGCTCTTGATAGATCAGTGCTTTTTATTAGGGATGGGCGTTTTTAGAATAACGATGCCAGATTCGGATGCGCGCATCAGATGCGACTAGATGCCGTTATTGGATGCCGATGCCATCTTGTTTTTGTCAACGTTACCATAGCAAAAGCGCCACAAAGTTATCTGTGCCGGTGGAGGTGTCGCTAGCGGTGAACAAATATGTCATAAAAATGTCAAAATGCTATGGATAAATCGTAGTTCAAATTTTTGCCACCGGCACAGTAAAGTTTGTGGCACTGTTGCTATAGTAACGATGACAAAAACTAGATACTAGCATCCATTATCGGCATCCAGTCGTATCGGATGCGCGCATCCAAACCTGGCATCCTGCCTGCGTTCAAAACCTACGCTCTGAGTGAAATTTTTTATGTAATAATTTTGCCAACATTCGATCTTTTCAGATAACATACCGAAAAGTAAATAAATCCACACAAAACACGCATCTGTAGAAATTCATATTGCATCGTATCCTGTGATACAAGATATCGACATTCAGTTGACATCGATGCGATGCCGGCATCAATGCGGGCATTGATAATAAAATACCTCGGGCATCCGATGCCAATTATCTGATACCGATGCGCATCGATTTCAAAAATATCTAAAAACGCCCATCTCTACTTTTTATATATTTAGAAGATTAGATGAGTACCTGCAATTATTTATTTTCCATACAGCGAAAATATTGAGTCGAAAATTTGAATGCACATGCCTACATCATAATATCTATATTCCGTATGCCAAATTTCAGCGTAATGCGTTCAGTAATAGATCAGTGCCTTTTATTTATACAGAAGATTAGGTAAGCATATTTTTTTATCTGAATACGGCGATAATGTCGTGTACCTACGTCCAGCATACTCACCATAGACTTACGGTATTTCGAGAGTGCCAAAAAATAGTTCTGAAATAGTGTCCAAAGGAAGGCGTTACGCCCAGTATTCTCACCAAACTATGTCTTTAACTCTTTAAGTATAACTCCTATGAGTACTATTTTTAGATTGGACTCAGTTTGTCCAGATCGCAGCCTTAGGGCACACAAAATCTCACGTCGAAAATTGGAATGCTTAGCTGGCGCAACAGCCAGGCGACCGGCGCCGGCGCAGGCTCAGTTCATCTCAGCTGATCTGAGCGAGAGACCTTGTAACGCATACCGCGCGCCGAACTGTAACTTCAGTACGGCACGGCTGCCATTATGCAACCCCTCATTAGGTTCGAATGGTACACGATGGCATTGTTTTGTTTTTGCTCTTCGCACTGTGAAATCTGATTTAGAAAATGAAGCAGGATTTTTTTGTTTCATAAAACCTTGGCTGTTTAAGATATCGCATAAATTGTTTATTTGACAGCGTGGCGGCCTAGTTTTTAAGCATTTTTATGTCGTTACATTTATTATTGTTTTTAAAAAAATAATTTCAGTTTGTTCTTTTTCATATATTGCTACTTTTGTATTAAATTTAGGTAAATATACAATTTCTCTATTACTTTCGCGTCGCGCGGACTTCTCTCTCATAAACAATCCCGTTAAAATCTATAACGTTAGTGACCATGAAAGTTTAAAACAATATGGGTTACCTTTTCACGACCTCCGTGGTTTGTGCGCCGGGTTTCATGGTGTCGCCGACTCGAGAGGTCCCGGGTTCGAATCCCGGTGGGGGCAGATGTTT
Source organism: Chilo suppressalis (assembly GCA_902850365.2). Taxonomy (NCBI): domain Eukaryota; kingdom Metazoa; phylum Arthropoda; class Insecta; order Lepidoptera; family Crambidae; genus Chilo; species Chilo suppressalis. The sequence goes on along the minus strand of OU963914.1, from coordinate 19,568,083 downwards.
GTGTGATGGATACGAACATTTGTACTCCAGTCATGGATGTTTAATATGTATTTCTATATAAATATCCTTATATATGTACTGTATATGTATTCTATCCGTTACCCTAGCATCCCATAACACGGTGTGAGTGTCGGAAATATTTATTTATTTTTGTACTTACCGAACGCACCTCCTTATTCTTCCTCGTAAAGTCTCTCTCTCTGTCTGTCTGTCTGTCTGTCATCTTAAACATCAACGAGTTAGACCTACGGCCCAATTTACAACCACAAATTCAAAAATCAGTTCCACGGATGACGCGTGCACAGTATCAATGGATAATTTGTCATTGCAACACTGACATTATAAAATTACATTAAACCACCATTGTTACCTAACAATACGAAATTGTACACATTATTCTTGTTCCAAATAAAAATTATTTTATTTTAAATTGAGCGTAACGTGGATTATACAGAAATAAATTATTTTATAGATTCCATTTCATAGCCGACAGACATCTAGTAAAGGCATAATGCAAAGGTGGATGAGGAACTCGATGGCGCAAGCGGTTAGCGCGTTCGGCTGCTATCGTTGAAGTTAAGCAACTTTCGCAGTGGTCGGTCATTGGATGGGTGACCAAAAATTTACTATCTCGAGTTCCTTCGTGCTTCGGAAGGCACGTTAAGCCGTTGGTCCCGGCTGCATCTGCAGTCGTTAGCACCTACCAGTCTGCACTGGGCCCGCGTGGTGGATCATGGCCCAATCTCCCTTTTGCATCCATAAGGAAAGCCTGTGCCCCAGCAGTGAGGACATTAATAGGCTGATGATGATGATAATGAACTCTGAGTACACACCCGAAGTCTGTAAAAATTTGATAGACAAACTTGCGACGGAGAGCCAAGATTTGAAGCTCAGTGCAGACTTGCGGGTGCTAACGACTGCAGATGCGCAGACGTTAGCACCTACCAGTTTGCACCGGGCCCGCGTGGTTGGTCATGGCCCAATCTCCCTTTTCCATCTATAAGGAAAGCCTGTGAACCAGCAGTGGGGACATTAATAGGCTGATGATGTGATGTGAAGGGTTCAAGAGAAGAAGAGCGTATCGGATTACCCACTCGAATCGGATTACCCATTCAAATCGGATTACCCACTCGAATCGGATTACCCATTTAAAACGGATTACCCACTCGAATCGGATTACCCATTCAAATCGGATTACCCACTCGAATCGGATTACCCACTCAAATTGGATTACCCACTCGAATCGGATTACCCATTTAAAACGGATTACCCACTCGAATCGGATTACCCATTTAAATCGGATTACCCACTCAAATCGGATTACCCACTCGAATCGGATTACCCACTCGTTTCGGATTACCCACTCGTTTCGGATTACCCACTCGAATCGGATTACCCACTCAAATCGGATTACCCACTCGAATCGGAGCGCCCGTCTGGGGAAGCAATCTCCACCTTACAGAAGACCATAGTAAAATAACTTGACCCTTTGGTGGTGTTGTGCTTCTGCTGATGTGTAGGGTTCCAGGGCTCCGTGGGGTAGAGAATTGGGCTCAGGCTCGCAAGATGAGGATGGCTGGAGCGGCACAATTTCTGCCGCATCATCTATCTTTGCAACTGGACTCCACTTACACTTAACATCCGGTAAGGTGGGGTAATTTGTTTCACCTCGTATAAAAAAGGTATATTATAAAGCTTTTTTTTTATAGATAGGTCCAACAAATGACTCCACCCCACCTGATGTTAAGTGAAGGTGAAGTCCAGACGCGAAGATAGCTGATACAGCAGTTCTACCTGCCACACCAGCCATCCTCACCCTGCCCGCCTGCATGTTGCTTCTTCACGCCCCTTTTAAAGGATCCCAGGTTGTAAGAGGGAGGGAACACGTGAGCGGCAGAGCATTCCATTTACGGATAGTACGACAAAGAAATGAGTCACCAAATTTCTTTGTTCGCGTTGGAATTGTAGCCACAGTTAGACGGTGACAATGTTAGCCAGCGCGCGTGGTCCTCTGAAGGAAAGGGGAAGGTGGAATAAGAGAGAATAACTCCTCAGAACAGTCGCCGTGGTACAGACGATAGAGCATTTTTTAGCTTGATTATAATATTTTCGCAGCTTACAAGGTTTGTACTCTTAAAATAATGAAGATATCGTGTATTTTGTCGTATCATGTCGTATTCGATAACGATCACATTCTGTCGAAAGAAAGTTCTTATGGTAGCCATACATACTACGAGAAATCGTTACGATCAGACTGTACAGTTCGAACGGAACAGTTTATCGAACGTGGCGTATAGGAAACTGTGCAGTTTTATAGCATACACGCTACGATTTATCGGTACCGTTCGGACGGTACAGTCTAATCGTAACGATTTCTCGTAGTGTGTATGGCTACCATTACAGATGACCTACGGGTGATCCAATGGCCCCGAATTTTAGTGTCAAATCAGAATTTCATTTGTGGAATTAAACTGCTTGTTGCTAAAGCTTCTCTTTCTCAGTTCCTCGTATGCGTATGAAGCTCATAATATTGTTTATTATCTGCACCAGAAATTTTCCACGTTGCCATCGCCGGTCGGCCGGAGAAAGGTGACATTATCCGATTTCGCAACCGACGGAGCAGCCGCGGCAACAACCTCAACGACCTTGTAACGCATCGCGCCGGCCGCGTGTTGGTCAACACACCAACAGATGACGTCTAAATGTTATCATTCTGATGTTGGTGTGCGCGCACCGGCGTGAAGGCTCTATTGAACTATGCCGAATATTGACTAAGATATGAGACCATGTTTGTGGGATCTATGATTTCTCTAAATGAATACGAGATGTGCGCCTTTTGTGTGTCTAACCCTCTAGCAGCTTAAGTTTACAAGCTACTAGCGAACTTGCTGGCTTGTATGGTTGATGGCGTAGCTTCTAGACATTCATATGTGCTTGTAACAGCTTAAACTGAATAAATGTTTTTGATTATGATTATTATTATGTAGCTTGTAAGCTCGCCCCATGTCATCGAGGCTTTACCCATGGCGGCAACTGCGTAACAACAGTGTATCTCTCTTTAAATAGTTTCTTGAAATATTGTTATTTTACACAAATTTTAATAAACCAGTTGGTACTGAACTAATGTGCAGGTAATATAGCAATAATTTCTCGCGCCTTAAAGGAATATTGAAATGGATTGCGCGAAACCGGTTTTAATTTAATACGCTTCCTGAATCGCACGCTGAATAGATCACTTTCGTAATCGAAATCTTGTAACGTAAGCATTATCCAATGTTATACGTGTAACTGAACTATTTGTTTATAATAATGCTTTTTCTTTATTTTTATTTTTTTTAAGCATTTAACTGCTAGATGTTTAGATCTGAAGAAAAGTTTACTAGAAAAACTTTTATTTATTTATTGATAATATTAATTTGTTTGTACTATAATAGGCGATATACTCATGTATAAAAAGTAAACAAGATGAAAATGGTTTTTTGACTAATTTTCATTCCGTCCTTTACTCATTCAGATTTTAATTTTTATGATAAAATGTAGCCTTTTTCCTTCTCTAAGATTCCCTACATTACCATATCAAATTAAATGAAAATCGGTTCTACCGTTCAGGTGTCACATCGTAGAAGACAGACAAACCAATTTATAATATGATATAAATTGGTATGATAATGTATTTTCTTTATATGAAATAATAGTATGGATTTCTTTTGAATGAGAATAACTAAACACTCAGGAATTTCGTGAATTTTATAAGTAATAATTTTACGCAAACAAAATTCTGTGGTAACTAGTTAATAGTGAATTCTAGATTTAGAAATTATTTAATTGCATACAACAGCCTTCAAAATTGGATTTCATCTACATGGCGGGACCTATTAGAACTTCCTATCAAGAACATTGTACAGTTGGACCCTTCGATAAATGATACAATGGACTATTTTAAAGGATACTATAATGACATAATAATACTCTGCAATACAAATTGATGTGCGTCCACTAGACCTTCAAAAAGAGAGAGAGAGAACCATTTTATTGACCAATAAAAACACACAAACATATAATTATAAACAGCTGAAATAATAACATTTAAAGAGAGTAGGCATCACAAACATTGATAACAGTTATAATATACCGTGACATATAACTAATTCAATTCAATTTATTGCACTCATGTGGTTACAAAATGCTTATAGTACCTAACATGAACCCTCTCAGGGTATCGTAATATACAGTCTTAAAGATAAAAATTACAAAAGAATTTAATTAATAAACAATTATGTATATGAGGAACCTAATTTGTATTAAACCACTTTATATCTCAAATTATGCATAAATGTCATCTGATTCCATTAGTTTAACAATACACTAAACGTGTCACGACAACGCTGGTATTCTGACAGGGCCAGGATACTATAATGATATAATATTGTTCTGCAATAGTAATTTCTGTGTATCCGCTAGACCTTCAGAGAGGGAGTTATCCATTAGGTTAATGGTTTCATTGCCTAATGTGGAACAGGTGTTATATTTTACGAAGCTTTACACTTTTGTTTGGTGTGATTATGTGTGTTTTTGTGTGTGTGTCTTATTACAATTGGGTGTCAATGTCATACGGACGCGTTTCGCCATTTCGCCACTTAATTAGCTGCCATTGCAAATTCTATTTTTATAAAAAAATATTTTGAGGTTATATTTTGGATAATGTTGTTCTAACAACGCAATGGTAGTGCAAATCGGATAATGATTCTAATATATATATTCTTAGCGATCAGAAGAGGAAATTATTAAAAAAAACAGTTACACAAACCACCCTTTATTTCACTCTTATAAAATTATTTTTCTTTTACGATAATTAACTAGATTTACAGAAATATTTTTTATTGAAAATAAGGCAATCCGACCGACAAACGGGTAGAGCTTCCGCTTAGCACGAGCTCTCAACAGTAAGTGATACCGAACTGCGCGCGCTCTCGCTTATATAGAACGACCCCTTCCACTTCACAACGCAACACTGTCTTCTGCTAACACGGCCTCTCCTGACTGGAGAACGTCCTCGTTCTCCCTTCTTGCAGGTTCAAGGTCTTCCCTTGCTCTCGAGGTGCTGGGAACGGGGTCTAGCAAAGGCATGTCATTGCCCCGGCCAGCTCGCTCGGACATGGACTCCACATCGTCATCTCCTCCGTCTGCATCTGAAGATAAATAAAACCAAATTTAAACTACGAATGCTTCTTAGCCACGGTGTTAACGTAGTTCTCACACCTTGGTTTAATAGTACAGTGAACCATAGGCACGACGTAAGCTTAGTTCACACCCTGCAGTAAGAGAGGAAGCACGACGTTAGCTATCTCTAATGCAGAAAACTCAAATCATACATTCAACCAGAGAGGAAGCACGACGTTAGCTATCTCTAATGCAGATAACTCGAATCATACATTCAACCAGAGAGGAAGCACGACGTTAGCTATCTCTAATGCAAACGATTCCACTGCGTGTTTATAACATAGGCACTACGTTGGCGTATTATATTACACGTAACATACTTGACAATTTACATAACAGAGGCACGACGTTAGCGTGTTATGCTCGTTGTCGGCTTACCCTCGAAAAAAGCAGCACACGTCTCAGGAGTCCATTCCCCACGCCAGGGCACCATGAATTCAGCCGCGGCTTGGGTCGACTTTCCATAAGAGCCAGCTAACAGTTGCAGCTCATAACGACCGTGGGGGAGCGCCTTGACAACTCGGTACGGTCCACGCATACACGAGTCGAGCTTGCCAGTTGCTTGTGCCTGTTTTATGACAAAAACAAACGAATTAATTTCGAAATTACGAGGCGGCCTTCGGTTGGCGTTTACGATTTTATCTTGCTGACATTGGTTCGCTTTCAGACGTTCCGAGACTCTCTCACGGCGAATTTCTCTTAAAGCTTCGCGGTTCGGATGTGCATTTTCTAGGGCGATGTCTCGGACAAGGCTTCGTATGACTGGCGTCGCAGCTTCGATGCCCACAAGTAAGTTCAAAGGTGACATGCCCGTTGTTTTTTGCTTCGTTATGTTCAAGATCAACTGTAGGCGCCACATAACGTCCGACCACTCATTTTGTCGGTGGTTACATTCAATTCGAACCATGTTCAGCAGAGTTCTGCAGTAGCGTTCGACCTGCCCGTTTGAGTGATGCATCTCAGGTGTGATAAGATGCAGGTCAATGCCCAAATCCGACACAAATTTAGTAAAGTCCGAACTCTGAAACATACGACCTCGATCTGCTACAACTAGTTTTGGTGTTCCAAATAAAGAGATAATGCTATAAAAGATGCGTCTTAATTCACTAGCATCTTGACTAAACATAGGATACAAAAGGCAATATTTTGAGAAGGCATCTATTTATTTATTTATTTAAGGACAACCAACAAGAATATCCACACATAGTATAATATAACAAAAGTGTATAAGTGACAATTCAAGTGGTATCTTAATTATAGGCTGCCACGGCATGCATTTGTGACAATAATGACAGAGTGTGCATTCTTAACAAATATTTTCTTTTTAATCTAATTCTTATCGCAATAAGAACATACTTATAGCCGTTCGATTGTGGCAACGGACCTAATGCATCTGTGTGTATAACTTCAAAAGGGATACAAGGTTTCTCCCATGAATGTATAAGTTGATGAGGAGCTCTCGGGATCTTTTTATGTGTTATACAAACCAAACAATGATCAATGTATTTTTTAACAAATGATTTAAGAGAGGGGAACCAAAAATGCTTTCTAACGAGTTCTAAAGTTTTGTCTATTCCAGGGTGTTCGTGTTCATCATGAAATATTCTTAGTAAACTCAACCTATGCCCTTTAGGCACAAAACAGAGCAGTCTAGATTCCTCTCCTACAGGGTGATACTTGTAATACAATAGGTCATTTTTGTAGACGTAATGACTGGAGTCTAGCTGTCCCTCGGATAATTGTTGGATAAGGCGTTGGGTTTCTTCATCGGCTGTTTGCGCTATTTGAGCCCAGTTCTGTTGTTTACGGACTTCACATACATTGACAGGGTTACGGCTCAGATAGTCGGCGTGTGACATGGAAGTGCCCTTACGGTATTCTAGGGTAAAATTGAAGTCCTGCAAGTATATCCACCATCTAGCGACGCGTGGTAACAAATCCTTCTTTTGTTGAGTTGCTTTTAGAGCGTTGCAGTCAGTCACAACTTTGAAGTGAACGCCTACCAGATAGTGTTTATAGTTTTGCAAAGCTTTCACGACCGCTAGGGTTTCGAGTTCGTAGGCATGATATCTAGATTCAGCACCTTGTGTCCGTTTGCTAAAATATCCTACAGCTCGTTTGTGACCCTCAGAGTGAACCTAAAGCAGCACTGCGCCATACCCGATGGAACTGGCGTCCGTGTGGACTTCAATCGGCAAATTTGGATCGTATATTGCTAACACAGGTTCACTTGTAAGCTGTGCAATGATATCCTGCCGTGCTTCTTCTTGTTCACTACCCCAAACGAAAGGAACCCCCTTTCTTGTTAACTTTGTGATAGGAGCAGTCCTGACAGCAAAACCAGCTATGTAACGACGGAAGTAGCTCGCCAAGCCCAAGAACTGGCGTGTTTGTTTAACGTTCTTAGGAACGGGTGCCTCAACTAAGGCCTTAACTTTTTGCTCGCTCGGTCGTACCTGACATTGACTGATAGTGCGTCCCAAGTATTCTATTTTAGTGGCTAAGAAAGAGCATTTCTTTAAGTTTATGGAGAAACCAGCATCTGTTAAAGTCTTAAGCACTTTACGTAACCTTGGCAAACCCTCCTCGATTGTGTTACCCAGTATCAGGACGTCATCAACATAGACCAGGGCCTCACCAGACTCAAGATGCTGACGAAGAGTTTTTGAAATAATTCTCTGATAAACTACTGGGGCGTTCGCTAGACCGTAGGGCATCTTCAAATATTCGTAATGTCCCTCCGGTGTAACGAATCCTGTAAGTGGTATGAAGTCCTCATCCATCAGGATCTGGTGAAACCCTGTGGCCATGTCAAGGCTGGTGAAGAACTTGTGCTTGCCCAGTCGGTCAATGTGGTCTTCTATCAGCGGTAGTGGAAAGCGGTCTTTTAAAGTGATCTCGTTTAATTTGCGATAATCAACGCACATGCGATCCGACCCATCCTTTTTTTTAACTAAAAGAATAGGACTAGCATATTCTGACATGGACTCCCGTATAATGCTCTTTCCAAGAAGTTCCCGAACGATTTCACGAACTTTCAAAATTTCTGAATATGATAAACGATACGGTCTGTAGTAAATGGGTGTCGTACTGTTTAATTTGATCGACATGGTACCGGTATTAACAGTGGAAGTAGCTGTTCCTTCAATGAAATAGCTTGAAAATTCATGAACCACGTCAAGCAACTTCTGCAAGTATTCGCCAGTCAAGTCCGTCCTAATCGGGGATTGTGAGGCGACTAATACGTTATGTTTAGAATTAGATTCGTAAGCAAGATACTGGTGACCGCGAGTCCGGACGTACGTAACACCTTCTCGGTTCAATACGTCAGTACCAATAATAATCGGGGTATTCATATATTCGGGGTGAACTACATGCAAGTCCACTTCTAAAGTGATTTCACTAAATTCTATTGGTAAGGTAACAAAATAAGTCGATTCTATCTCTCGACCACCAATTCCTCTCAACACTCTAAAGGAGGGCTTGCATGCGGATTTAAAATATTTTAACATAGAAGAAGAAATTAACGATATGCTCGAACCAGAATCAATTAAAACATCTACAGGTATTCCTTGTATAACTGCCACAACAATGTCGCGTTTACTACTATAATTTTCCTGACAGAGGTTGACATTACTCGTGTTGCGAGATTCGGATTTTAATTTTGCAAAACAAGTTTCAATTTTATTCAATTCAATTCAATTCAATTCAATTCAATTCAATTTATTTCAGGCATAGCCCATATAAGATGTTAGTAACAATATTCTTATAAAAACTAGAGTTAGTAAGAGTACAATCGAAAAAAAAATATAACAATAAATAATATAAATCATATAAAAATTAACATAAAGTGTGGAGCTTCACCCATCTTTGTATAAGTGGCATATCCCACCTATCAACAAACACCCTGAGAATACTGTTGGAGCTGCTCCGTAAGCGAGTTAGCGCCGAGGCACACCTTTTCCTCATCACCGCAGCAAAGCCATCTATTCGCGCTTCCACAAACATATTTGACGCGCTGCACCTCCAAGGCATCCCCAACATCACTCTCAAGGCATTGTTATACTGCACTCGAAGGTCGCTGTAAGCCCGCCGCGTGAAACTCACCCACAGGCAGCACGTGTAGAACGACTGGCAGTAGGCTTTAAAAAGCGTTAATTTGACTGCCCTACTACAACGTGAGAACCTGCGAGCCAGCATATTGCAGCGAACCGCCAACGACCTACGCTCCCTCTCGATATCATCATTATCGTGCAAATCCTCCGTGACCCAATGGCCCAAGTATTTAAATTTCTGAACACGTTTCAGTGGATTCTTAAAGAGTGTTATTTCAGGTAGATTCGTGTAGTTTATTGAACCTGACTTAAAAAGAATCCACTCACTTTTGCTAGTGTTATACCTGAGCCCATGGGCAAGTCCATAACACTCACAGATAGCAATTAGTCGCCTTACCCACTAATAGATGGGCTCAACAGCACCATATCATCAGCGTAACTGATGTTATTTATACAAACACCGTCTACGTAACAGCCAACGTTTGCGCTGTTGAGCTCACCTATCAGCTGGTTCACATAAAGATTGAACAAGCGAGGAGAGCTCAACCCCCCTTGCCTCACTCCACAACGTAGCCCATACATATCGGAATAAGTTCCTGCCCATTTTACAGTATTCATCTGGTTACTGTACCAAAATTTAAACAAACATAAAACTTCTTTAGGTACCTTAGTCTCACAGTAAAGCTTCTGCCATAACTTATCGTAATTTACAAGGTCAAAAGCCCTAGACAGATCCAAAAAACAAGCAATTATTGGTGTTTTTCTGGTCGTATAATAATTAACAGTTTGTTTAAGACATAGCACAGCACTTTCGGTTGATAAACCGGGCCTAAAACCAAATTGGTTATCATGCAACTCTATGTTATCAGCCAATATATTGTCCAATAGACCGTCCAGAACTTTCGCGATAATTGTAGCAAGCGATATTGGTCTATAATTAGAAATATCTGAAATATCCCCTGATTTGGTTTTTATGATAGGTACTACAACTGTTCTAATGAGATCTGCCGGTAAATAACTATGACTCAAACATAATGTATAAAACATTGCAAGTACACGCGGCAAATGAACTCCAGCATACTTTAGGTGTTCAATAGTCAGACAATCAAAACCGGGAGACTTTCCTCTCGTCATTTCTTTTATTACACTCGCCACTTTCTTAGCGGAAAATGTAATTGGCGCTGATACGGCACACTTAGGCTGGTAGTTTATTAATTCTAATTCTTTAATTACAGAAGGCTCAATCTTAAAATGGCTACTGAATGCATTGGCAATGTCCGCTGACCCATGCACACCCGCCACGCTCACTGGTAGACCCGATTTACAGCCGAGTGATTTTGTAGTTTTCCAGAATTTACTAAAATTTTTATCTGAGTGGCACTGAGCTATGTTATCCATTTTTAATTGCTGTTGCTTATCCTGTAAAAGCTTTAATTTATATTTAAAGTAACTTCTAGACGTACACATTTTGTCATATATATAGCCAGAACACGGTTTGCCATATAATATCCAGTTCTTGTAATGTAAACGCGCCTCACAGTGAGCATCGCGAACGTACTTGTTCCAACCTGGGATATATTTCCTACGTTTACAATTGTTTTTCTTATTAACATATGATTTTTCCGAGGCTTCTTTAAGAACGCATACAATATCTCTATACATAGAGTCTAACAATAAAAAGTGTTCCGTTTTCTTACACATACTGTCAGCACAATTACAAAATTCGGAAGGAAAATCAATTTTACGCAAGTTTAAGTTACAATAATCAAAATATTGTTGCATTTGTTGGGAGTTTCTATCACCCCACAACACCCTATTACTCCCGCTAACAGATGGAGGCATAGCCCTAGGTTTTAATTAATTAATATTGCACTCCAGTAACAAAGGCATATGATCAGACCAGTAAACGTCATACAGCACAGCGGCATTGACAACTAAGGGTCTAGCCGCACTAGTCACTACACAGTGATCTAACCATCTACGAGAACCATTAGCCGAACTTGTAAACGTATATGTATCCTCCGGTAACAGTTCTTTATCAACCCAACACCATAACTGTTCAGTACAAACTGTAAGTAACTCACTCGCAAATCTGGTATCAGGATGAGTATTGAAATCCCCTAATATAAAAACGCTTTCTACACCACTGCTCTCAATTATTGAGATAATTTCACTTAGACACTCCGTATATTCCATGAGATTATCTGCACTGTCAGTAGGCATATACACGTTAAAAATTAACAATGAGCGATTCTCTTGTTCTATCTTCACACACGTTACACGATCGCTGTGGCAAGAGATAACAGAAACCGAACGAAACACCGATTTTCTCCACAATAACGCAACACCGCCGTATGGTCTCCCTTTGAGAACGCCTGCAGAAATATCAACGGCAGATTTTCCCGTGTACGCAAAGTCCTTATCGATGCTTCCAAGGTACGGCACGTCGTGGGGTAGAAGCCAAGTCTCCTGCAAAGCGACAACGTCAGAAACACCACATATCTTCCTTACGCAGTCCAAAGAACGAACAACGTTTTTGCAATTGAAGGATGAAAAAGTTACATTCGTGTAGCTATTATCCATTAGTGTTAGGATTTTCTTCACTTCTTACCTGGGAATTTTCCCTTTCTTTATTCGTTTTGAAATAAACGAAGCGACGAAAACGTATGCCTTCCGGCCACAGCTTGTCATCTAAGAACGCACTAATTTTATGTTTTGTCACAAACAATTTAAAAGCATTGTAGGGCCTTTCTGATTTCATATTAATTTTCTCGAGTTGAACTGTTTCATTTGTCATTTTAAGAATATAATTGCAAATGTCTTCCTTAGTAGTATCTTTATTTACATTTGATATAAAAAGCGGTATTTTTGTATCCGCCGCTTTAAAATTTCCCGTACTGGAAGTGATAGCTGTTCCCGTTTTTCCGTCCAAGCGATTCTTGTACCTTACTCTTTGAACCAGTGTCCAATCATCATCAGCCTTATTTTTCACTTTTGGCCATTCGCCTTGTTTTAGTACTGCGGCCATTGATATTTTTGGTAATTGCTTTACTGGTGAACAATCAGCTGATTTAACTTTGTTTTCCAACACAGTTGTGTTGACAGGTGCAGTCGTATCGCCTGTTTCCACAGCTAGGTCACACGTGCTGGTGCGAACGAGAGAGCGATATTTCGGTGCGCTGTCGCCGCCACTGTGTGACACTGTGTCGCTCAGTGCCTCAACCTCCGTAGACAACGGTGACAAACCGAACGGCCCGCTGTCCATGTTTGCGTACCCTCCTCCCCTTATTTTATTCACATTAAGATTAAATAACGGATTTGGTAAATTTTGCACGGATGAATTTAGATATTCTTTGGTCACATAATCCTTCTTTATACTCTCTATTTCATTCCGTAAAACCAGTATATCCCTCAGCAATTTTGTAACATCTACGTGATCGAAACTTATAGGCGGTAATTTGTGTAAATGATACGCAACAAATACAGGCAGCTGATCAGGATCAGTTGTTTTAAATACCGTTATCACGTCTTCCAAGTCTTTCTGTTTTTTGTCTTTTCTTCTGGATATCATTTTGCGATTCGTCTTTACCGACGTAAACAACAAATTCTTGGCTTCGTTGATCTCTTCCTCAGAAAATGCAGAAACACATATACTGATTAAACTTTCATTATCCATAACGTCATGTCTACTACGAATAAATGAGAGCACTTCCGATATCACAACATTGCAATTAGCACACTTAATCGTACTTACGGACATTGTCGCACGGTGACTATTCGCTAGGCGCGCGCGCACGAGACTGACCTTTATGACCTGGCTTTTTACAAAAGCTATATGGCTCTGGTTTAGTTAGGTTATGAACAGACTGAGTTTTCAAATTACTACCGGTACCGACGTCACTACTAACTGCTATCTTTCGTTTTTTATAACAATTTGACTGTTTGTGTCCACGTTCACCACACACAAAACATCTACCTACTTCGAAACGTCTCTTACGATCGCTTATTCGATTATTTTTAAAGGAACGATCTATTTGGGAGATATTTAAATTTCTATTAGAGTTGGAAGTATTAGGCTTTACGTAAATAGATAGAAACTCTACCAATTCATTTGGCATTAGTTTGGCGTTAGTAGCGGAAGCGCGGATCTGTGGGTCAGTGATGCCCCGTATTACTATAGCTGACATCAGCTCTTCACTTAAGCCTTTAACAATACGTAACTTCAGTAAAGAACGACGGGCGTATTCTGCGTATTTTTGAAACTTATCAGAATTGGTGCTCATAACTTCGTACAAGATATTCGCGATGTCTGGCTTTCTTGGACATAAGGGCTTAAATTCCTTCTTAAAGTTGCTCCAAGTACGGTCGTTGGATACCCATTCGTTGAGCCACGATTTAGCATCACCTTGTAAACAGTTACCAACACGAGACAGACACTCATTATCACTCCAATTATTAGTGGCCCTAGCGCGATCTACTTCCTCGCACCAGGTATCTATATCATTGACGCTCGGATCAAAGTTGGATATGAAATAAGCATGGTTAGATCTCACCGGCATGTTTATGGAGCGTATCGCATCGATAATGCGATCGGCAGCACTGGAGTGGTCCACCACGACGCCTGCAGAGCGTCCCGGTGAAGATGTGATCACCGAAGGCGGTCGCTCTGCACGCCCCTGAAGCGAGATCGCGGGGTCGGCCATAGTCGCGCGCGGCGGCGTTGCAGGCTCGGTTACCGGAGCCGGTGCCCGAGGAGTGCTCACATTCGACTCCCTTCGTTGCGGTGGATGGTGCTGTTCTTCCAACGATGCCAACCTTTCCAAAATTTGTTGCATTATTTCTTTGTTAGAGGAACGGGGACGACGACGTGATTCGCGTTCACTAGACTGCGGGTTATGATGTCTAGAACGACTTCTACTTTTTCGTCTATCATCAGACATGTTCCCTTTATATGCTTTTATAACAAGGAAATCGAATAGCTATGTTACCAAGAAAATAAAGAGAACAAATACTAATGACGGTAGAAGCAATCAAAAAAAGAAAAGTGATTTTTCTCTTGAGAAAATTTAGTAGGGTAGTATACGAAATAATTTCAACAAAATCAAGCTAAACTTTTACGATTCACTTTAGGAAGTAATGAAAATTGGAACGAACTCACCATTGTAGTTATAATCACACCACCATATCACTTACATAAAAACTCACAAAATAATCACGGATGTTCGTTTTTTACGACGATAAATACACAAACCGTTAAATAAAAAGATTGTTTTTGAAATATCGAACTGCCTTATTTTCTTCAGGAAGCAGAACGAACCAGGACGCGCGAATTTTAAGCATCCCACTTCTGATCTTAGCGATCAGAAGAGGAAATTATTAAAAAAAACAGTTACACAAACCACCCTTTATTTCACTCTTATAAAATTATTTTTCTTTTACGATAATTAACTAGATTTACAGAAATATTTTTATTGAAAATAAGGCAATCCGACCGACAAACGGGTAGAGCTTCCGCTTAGCACGAGCTCTCAACAGTAAGTGACACCGAACTGCGCGCGCTCTCGCTTATATAGAACGACCCCTTCCACTTCACAACGTAACACTGTCTTCTGCTAACAATATATATATAAAACTCAAAAGTGACTGACTGACTGACATGGTGATCTATCAACGCACAGCCCAAACCACTGGACGGATAGGGCTGAAATTTAGCATGCAGGTAGATGTTATGACGTAGGCATCCGCTAAGAAAGGATTTTGATCAATTCTACCCCCAAGGGGATAAATTACGGAATGAAAGTTAGCATGAAACTTTGTCAATTTTAAATCGATCGGACTGAGACTTTGCATGCAGGTATAAGAAGAATCATAGATGAATGTCATTGTGTATAATACAAGCCTGATAACAAAAACTGTAGTCTACACTTCAGCTCTACACCGAAGCGAAGCGAGGGCGGGCCGCTAGTTATGTATATTAATGTTAATTGATACTACGTAGAAAAGAAACAATTTTACTGCGATTCTGTAAAATAAAATCTCACTTCCCATTTTGGTAGCTGCCATTTTAGGCATTTGATATGCATTACGCTATTAAACGGCAAAATGTCGCTATGTCTGTAGAACCAGAAATCCGAATGGATTAGACCATAAATGAGATTGAATCATACAGAATACCTATGCAGGTCCGCTTGGAATTTTTCTAGAGTCTGTGCGGAAAGAGAATGGGCGTTGCGAAAAACGGAACTAACATTAAGATTTTTATTTGGCAATCAAACCCAGCAATCTGTAAAACGTCAAAGTTTTGTATTGATACGGATTTGTTTGTTGTTGTGATTTTTTGCGGTTTTTTGTATTTAATCATGTCTAAAAGGGGTAAAACCTTACAAATACGGTAGAAAAGCACTACATCGCCCTCCAATCTAAATCCCATTATCTTTCCGCACAGACTCTAGTAAAATTTTCTTTGTGTCTCTTTTTGACAATGACTATTTTTTACCCAAAAAAAGATCTTGAATTCAATCGAAGGATATAAAATAAAAGATGTTTTTTTTTTAATTTTTTGTTAAAAGGGTAGCAAAATATATCCGCTTCATCTAAACTAAGAAGTAAATAAACTTCTTTGAGAGAGGCCGTTAGTTTCATAGTGGCATCTTTAAGTAGAAATAGGAGTGATGATTAGCTATGTTATCTTCCTTTATCAGGCATATTATCAAAAAGTATTGGACACGTATTTTTTTTCATACATTTAATTATATATAATTAATTATAAGAAATGTCGTCATCATCTTGGTCTTACTCACGGAACACACAGGTTAGAAAGGGCCTTGTGATGTCGCGTCATTTGATTGGCTATTATCTACTAGGTGGAAGTGTAGTGGGGCCGAGCCGGCAACATTGGTTTTCTTAGAAATGGTCTATGATCACCCTTCTAACCTCTTTCGTGTGTTAAGTTTGTAATAATATTATTTAGATTTCAAAGTCATCGAAGGATGGCGTTACTGTTGTGTTCTATATTTTTCTATGATTGTTCTGAATCACGGTATTTAGTTTGTTATGAATACACTTAAGTTCAATATTATTTTTCAATAAAACCATAACCGTTGCCATTGATCTCGGAGTTTTATTTACATAGGTAAATAACTCATAGATTTTTTGGGATTTGAACACTGTGTTCTGTGGTCTTACTATTTTTACTAATTTCGTTTAATTTACCCCGTCATCATCCCCCTATTTTGAGCAGAAATAAGAACTAACATCTCTTCTTCCTTCTATTACAGCTGAAGACTTCCACAGATGTCGGCAGAAGGATCCAAAGTTGAACGAGTGTTTGAAAGCAGCTGTACCAGACGCAATTAGGAAAATGAAACTAGGTGAGGTCACATTTTATTTCCGGTTACAACTAAAGTTCATTCACAGACGACCTCCGTGGCCGAGTGGTTTGTACGCCGGGTTTCATGGTGTCGCCGACTCGAGAGGTCCCGGGTTCGAATCCCGGTGGGGGGCAAATGTTTGTGTGATGAATACGAGCATTAGTACTCCAGTCATGGATGTAAAATATTTATCTACTATATAAAAATAAGTCGGGTTTTCCTTCCTGACGCTATAACTCCAGAACGCACGAACCGATTTCCACGGTTTTGCATTCGTTGGAAAGGTCTCGGGCTCCGTGAGGTTTATAGCAAAGAAAATTCAGGAAAAATTTCAAAAAAAAAAATGTTACATAAAACGAAGCCATCTGATGGCGAAACGGAGTTCGCCTGGTTTGCTAGTTTCTATATAAATATACTTATATATGTACAGTATATGTATTCTATCCGTTACCCCAGCATCCCATAACACAAGCCTTACAGTGCTTACTTTGGGGCTAGGCTAATTGGTGTAAGTGTTGGAAATGTTTATTTATTTATAGAGAATAATGACTGGTGATGATGACCAATTAATTATAGTGCATCAAGGGCACCAGTGGGACTTGGTGGGTGTCAATGACTGCAGACGCATCTGGGACCAATAGCTAAATGTAATTTTCGAAGCACAGGAACTCGAGACTAGAGACGTCTATAACACTTATAGTGCTCGTGGGCAATCATTAACCTAGCCCCTTGGGCTATGACCCACCACGCGGGCCCAGTCCCGATTGACGAGTGCTAACGACTGCAGATGCAGCCGGGACCAACGGCTTAACGTGCCATCCGAAGCATGGAGGATCTCGAGATAGAAGATTTTCGGTCACCTATCCAATGACCGAACACTGTGAAAGTTGCTTAACTTCAAAGATCGCAGCCGAACGTGTTAACAACCTGCACCATCGAGCTCTTCGAGACTACTGTGCCCGTGTGCAATACACAGAAGGTATGTGGGACTCCTCCCTGTTCATTTCAGCCAGCTCTGTGGTCGGGTGAAATAAACAGGGCCCTACCTAACGCCCTGAACAGGGCCACTAAAAACCATAGGTAAAGTCGCCTCTTCTCGAGACGATAACGGGGAGAAAAAAATGCATTATATCCACCAAGGCTTGTAACTGGTTTCGAAAATACCGGTAAATAAAGGGTAATACCGGTTTTTAGTAAAGGTTTCGTTCGGAGCGCGTCCAAAATGAAAGCGGTACCTAAAACCTTAATAAACCGGTTTAATCCAGAGCGACACGTGCACGCGTCGGTATCGCTTAAAGTTTGTTTTGTTTGAACTAATCAAGTCACAACTTGTTAATGCTCAAAGATTGATGCATTTATTGACACGTTTGCTAGCGTCTAGTGAGTCAAGTTCATCCATTTTGTAGTTGTGTCGGTACTGACACACTACTTCACTCACTCGCTCTGTAGTTGGGAAGAAACTGACATAAAATCATTATAAAGTTGAATTGAAACGGCGAAGGCGATGCCGTCAGTAAGAGCAAAATGAAACCATTTCAAAACCGCTAACTTGATTCAAAACGTATTTGATTTCGCTTTTTAAGAAAACCGGTTTTTTAAGGTTAAGGTAGAGCCAAACCTAAATAAAACGCTCCTAATGTACTTGATACTGATTAATGTTTGAAAATTAACCGGTAAACAAGCCCTGATATCCACGGCAATGACCAACGCCGCGTTGGCTTGCTGTGAACAAACCCTCGCGATGCAGGTGCATTCGGCTAGCGGCGCGCAGCCCGTGGGCTACTTGTCGGTACAGGTATACTTTGACGTGCACTCGCGCAAGCATACGTCAAACCGCCCCGCCTCCGACAAGCAACCCGGTCCACACCCGCTTTAGCAGATCCCGGACTTCGCCGTTTACAGCGTCATCTGATTAATCCCACGGACCGCAGTCCGAGCGGCTATTCAATTCAATTCAAAAAATATTTATTCAGTTTTGGCTTTTACAAGCACATGTGTAAGTCGAAAACTACGCCAGACAGCTTAGCCTTGGTCTTGGCACCTGGTTAGGTTCAAGGCCTAAGCTATGACTGGTGGATGAAAGTTATTTCGTCATCATCTTCATCATCATCAGCCTATTAATGTCCCCACTGCTGGGGCACAGGCCTTCCCTATGGATGGAATAGGGAGATTGGGCTATGACCCTCCACGCGAGCCCAATGCGGATTGGTGGGTGCTAACGACTGCAGATGCAGCCGGGACCAACGGCTTATGAAATTGAAAATCGTTAACTTGTTACTAAATCCACATTCATAGGGTTCATATCGCTCGTGTTCATTCCAGGGGTCCCGTCTCTGTCGGTTCCGTCCATGGAACCCCTGCACGTGTCCGCCATAAACATCGACTCAGGCGCAGGCCCGGTGGTCATCACGCAGAACTACAAGAACATCAAGCTGCACGGACTTACCGACACCATTCTCACCACATACAAGTAAGAAGGCGGTTAAGACGAAGATGATGAGTTGTAAAGATGAAGATTTGTGTTTTGACAGCTCATTTTTCTTATACCTGGCCCAGAATATCTACTGCAGCCAGTGCCGTCATTAACCTATTGGAGGCCCTGGGCATATTAGGATAATGGGGCCCCTATGACTTCCGTTTGGTGATTTAACAGGAACTAGGGACTTTGTATTTGATCTGACTTTGTATTGCCCAAAGTGCCCAATGGGAAAGACGGGTCTGACTGCAGCTGATGTTAAGTATCTATGGAGAAGGTAGGTTCAATGATGAGGCTGTGCAGCAGTGTCTCAGTCCCATGGTTCCTTTTTATGTAAAAAGGGAGTCAAACAATGAAATGATCAGCTCGATTGTCAACAGCCGCTGTCCAACTGATATTATAAATACATGGCCGAAATCAGTAGGGTTATTTAAGTTTGTCGATGACGTGGATTAGCGGGTGATGAGATTTTAACTAAACGGAATATACAGCACTATGATTTCATAATCAAGAAGTCATCTTCTTGGTAATTTTAATTCATTTCTGCTGCACAAAATAGCCATCAATCACAAAGATGATACATGATTTAAATAATAAATAACCCCTTACTTTGTAAACAAAATGGCCGTTATAGCGCCGTCTGTGTAGCTCGCCATTTTGTTTTTCACGGACGGCATTGTTTGGTTCGATTCACTTCACAATAACTCTTTTTATTCGAGTTCTACTTTACATACGTTTGAAGTTACATATTATGCTGATTTTTTCATGATACTTTGAATGCTATATTTTAGTACATAATGAAAAATAGAATAATAATTTATTTTTATAATTCCTGGTAAACTAGAAACGCTAACACAATTAATAAACTAATTAAGTAAGTAGTAACTTCTATGTATTCCTCTTTTTAATGATATAAAAAATATTCTTCTACGTATTTGTTTCTTAGGTTTTCACGCACATCACTCATTAAATAAAACTAGTTTTGACGGGTTAATGCACGAAACTTTATTTATTTATTGACGTTTCACAGCCTTTTCAGGTCTGCATCGTCAGAATGATGATTTTTTATTTTATTATGTCGAGCTACCTTCGAAAGACTTTTATTGAGCGTTCGGTTATTTCATTGGAAGATTTTAAAAAAAATTATTTTCTATGTACGAAGTTATTAGATAATTTAGTTAATAAAGTACTTTATTCAAAATTCTTTTTTGTAATTTTGAGTTTATTTACGTTCCATGACTCTATCTACCGTAAACTACCACCGGTTCCAAAATTGGGAGACCTTTCTGAAAAGAACCGGCGCAACAAACTCAGAGAGGCTTTCTAGAATGAGTAGATCTGAATGTATCACCATTCTTCTACGTGTGAAAATAACGTCCCTATGTCCATTCAGTTTTTTGGTCGTACTGTAAAATGAACTTTTTTCTCTGTGGGTGCGAAACATTTCATTAATTTCTTTTACCTTTGTTTTCCAGAGCCGACTTAAACCACTTCAGGTTGCGGACGGATTCTCTAACACCCAAGATGGAATTTATCGCAGACTACATCATGAAGGGCAGAATTCTGGTGCTACCCATCCAGGGCAAAGGAATTGCAAACATTACTATGTGTAAGTCTAAATGTTTTATTTTTATGTTATAGAAGGCATACGAGCAGACGGCTCACCTGATGGTAGTGAAGTGATCACCGTCGCCCGTGGACACTTGCAACACCAGGAGTATCACAAATGCGATGCCGGCCTTTAAGGAAGGAGTACGCTCTTTTTTTGAAGGTTTTTGGGTCGTATTGGTCCGGAAACACTGCTGGCGACAACATATTCCACAGTTTTGTCGTACGTGGTAAAAAAATTCGACAAAAACGCACGGTTGTGGATAGCCACGCATCAAGATGATAGGGATGAAATTTTTGTCGCGATGTACGATGGCGAAATGCAGCAGCTGGAATTAATCCGAACAATTCCTCAGAACACTCCCCGTGATAAATGCAATAGAAGAAATGTGAAGAAGATTTTATCTAGCAAACACTATAGCTGCATGGTCGCTGTGAAACTTTAATTCTGCTTGGAGCACAGGCCTTCCCTATGGCTGGAATAGGGAGATTGGGCCATGACCCACCACGCGGGTCCAGTGCGCATCTGAACCCGCCATAAAGACTGCAGATGCAGCCGGGACCAACGGCTTAATGTGCCTTACGGAGGAACTCGAGATAGAAGATGTTTGATCACCCATCCAATAAACGACCACTACGAAAGTTGCTTAACTTTAACTTCGCAGCCGAACGCGATAACCACCCGTGCCATCGAGCTCCTTAAAACGATACTTTTTATCCTGAAAAAAATATAAGGTTAATTAATATAAAATTAATTTCGATCCTTCTGTCACAGAAATAACTTCCAGAGAACAAGTTGGATATTTTCATCATCGTATTGGATATCTTATAGGGAAAGCTTAAGGCCTGATTTGAGCTTGAGACCTTGCTGAGGTCTTGGCGTGACTTACGATTAAAAATCTGTCTTCTCTCCTATTGCGTCGTTGCAAAACTTGCTTCCACATTCGCAAAACATAAAAATTCGTTTACCACTCTTGAGTTCATCAGAGCGCTTTATGTAATTTTCAACGAATTCATTTCATTATCATTACCTACTTTCTAGTATGCTCTCTAGTATACTCATCCACTACAAGCCTTCCCTGTGAATTTCATAAACAGATTAGTGATGTAACGAATGTAATTTTTTGAACATTCGCGAATGCGAATGTCTGGTACCATTTAGTTTTTTTTAATTGGCGTCAATTGTCTATGGCATGGTGACAGTCTCGTTCGAATTGCCGAGTTGATATGAACTCATCCGACTGAAGTGTCATTCCGCTCGCACCGGTCTTTCCGTAAACATAACAAGTGAATTTTGAGGTTAGTGATTGTGAGTGGTAATAGTGATTTATTAACATGAGTAAATCGAATTCTAGTGAAACATGGACTTATTTCACACTTTGCGATGCTGAACGAGCTAAATGCAAATTGTGTAACAATGAATATTCAAGAAAAGGCAGAACTACTATTGGTTCTGCTTGATTACTCCCGCGCCTTTGATGCTATAAATGTGGATTTACTCTTATCCAAAATGTCCGCCTATGGTTTCGATCGAAGCACACTATTATGGTTCCATAGCTACTTAAGCAATCGGAGCCAATCAGTACAGATATGTTTAGCGGATGGATCCAAATGTGTTTCTACGCCTATTCCACTTGATCGGGGTGTTCCCCAGGGCACCATTCTGGGTCCAATCCTTTTTAATTTTTATTGCGCGGACATTGTTAAGTGTATACAAAAATGTAAATATCACATTTATGCTGACGACCTACAAATATACATATCATTCAGACCAAGTGCGTACATGAATGCTCTTAAAGATCTTAATGACGACCTTCACAGAATTGTTGACTGGTCTGATAAAAATTGTTTGCTGCTAAATCCTTTAAAAACTAAGTACATGCTATTTGGCACAAAAAAGCTGCTCAGCAAACTGCCGGAGGATTTGAGCGTTTCCCTGAAGGCGAATAAAATAGAGCGAGTAAGGGTAGCACGTAATCTGGGGCTGAGTTTTGACGAATGCTTAAGGTTTGAGGATCATATAGCGGAATCAGTAAAAAAATGCTTTTATCGCCTTAAGGTTTTATACAAAATAAGACCTTTTCTGTCTGAGGAGCTACGCATGCAGCTGACTGAGGCGCTGGTTTTGTCAAAACTCAATTACGCTGATGCTGTGTATGGCCCAAGATTGCTGGGCAGAACTGAGCGGCTCATTCAGCGAGTTCAGAATGCATGTGGTCGGTTTTGCTTCTCTGTACCGGCTAGAGGACACATCACTCCATTCCTTAATAACCATCTCATCTTGAAGATGAAGTCGAGGCGAAAACTACACCTTGCTTGCCTGCTTTTTGGAGTGATTAAGTCACAGGAACCACTGTACCTGTACGAGAGGCTTGGCTGGATTGGAGCTCAGAGAGATCGTGAAAGGCGAGTATGCTCACAGCAAATGGCTACGCCTGCGCATAGATCTGCATCTTTTAGGGGTGCTTTCCGTTGTGCAGCCTCCAAAATATGGAACAATATCCCACCACCATTGAGGCAGATCAATTCGAATTACACATTCAAACATCGATTAAAGCAATATCTACTTGATGCGCAGCGGGAAATGGGCCTACATCGTGGTGATTCCTCATTTATATAGATATATATGTGTGTGTGTGTGTGTGTGTGTGTGTGTGAGGGTGTGTCTGTTTATATATATACATATATTTTTTCTGTGAGTTTACGTATTGTATTGTTTGGTTGCTGTATGAATATATTTATATGTATATATTTTTTTTTGTCCTTAGTGCGTGTCTGTCAATATAAAATGTATATACACGTATCTAATTTATGTATGATAATATTGAATGTGATATAGATGATAAATTGTTTCTAAATAATTTTGCGAGTATGTGTTTCTGTTTTTTTGTTTTTTTTTCTTCTCTTATATTGTTATGCCGATAGTCAGTTGTCAAGAGAACTATAGGTGTCAATTGAAAATCAGCATCAGGTCCCACAAACCTGACAACATGCTGAATTGACAACCTGTTTTGGCGCAGCCGCGAGATAGAAACAGTATAAATCATAGTTGTAACGACAGTTATTATTAGTTATTAGTGTGTGTTACTTTTTTGTGTTGTTTGTTTACGATAATTTTTCTTTTTCTTGTATTTTTTGTTCTCAAAATCTTGTATCTGCTGTCTCGTTGTTTGTGTCAAAATAAATGTATTTTCTTTCTTTCTTTCTTCTTTCTTTCTTTCAAAACTACAACTTCTTCAAATTGTTTTTTTCTAATATTTATATTCACAAAACATTCGCAGAGATTTTGCGAATGCGATGTGAAAGCGAATATTCAAAAATATGCGAATATTCGCGAATGCGAATGCGAATGCAAATATTCGTTACATCACTACTGCAGATGCAGCCAGTATTACCAAGTACCGAGACAAGGACATCGAGATAGTAAATATTTTGTTACCCATACAGTCCGAAATCGTCCGAATTTGCCTGACATTTTTTGTGTTCTCCAGACTCCCAACAAATAACGATTCTCGACAAACGAAAGTGACGATACACTTTTCCTTTACTCTGTTCCGCAATATTATTTAAATATAGTCTGGCCACCCTAGTCATGGCCCATGATGAAAGTTGTTTAGCTTCGACAATGATTCAACCGCACTACCGAGTACACCATTCCAGGCAAACCTTGCCTAATCCAAGTAATTAATTGGAATAAGCAAGTTTCAAAAAATATTGTTTACTATACTAAGTTCGAGTTTCATGGCCAAGGGTACTAGCTTTTGCCATAGATCTTCCACTGTAAAGACATCCCCAAATCAATCTCACGGAAATGCTGGAAGTAAATTCTATAGGTTTTGTAATACTCCGACTAGTTCGGTACGAAACTGGTAACTAGCATTCGATCCAAGTGAAACTAAACTAGCTTCGGGTACTACTGGGTGTAAATGTCCAAAACTAAGAAATTCCTTCAAAGACCTTTATCTAATTTTGATTTATGATTCACAATCTGTTGGAAAAAAATATAGTTTATGATAACTTACTGATACTTAAGATCACAGTAAGACAATACTACATTTTGGTGGTTATTGTGTTAATGACAGGTGAGTAAGGTCTGGAACCTTACCGGTTCTACGCGGTAGACGCGGAAGAATCCCAAAATGGGGATCCTGCGGCTTCACGCTATGCAGCTTAGAGGGTATTCGCAGGGTTTTTAAGCGGATATTATGCTGTAAAGCGCCCGTAAGAGGTACGGGGTCCTCAGTGGGCAGCCACTGCTGGGGCTCGTAAGGCTTGCGGGAGCCAGGTGTGAGGTCCGTTCGGCGGTGTGCCTCTTAAAGGCGCCGTCGTCTGTAAATAGTATTTTTTGCCTGCGAAGAAAAAAAGGGTTCTACGCGGTGGGTCAGGGTGGGCAACGGTGCGAGTGTTAATTTTGGTATCGCAAGCGTCTATAGGTTATGGTGGCCACTTACCATCAGGCGGGCCATAGGCTTGTTGACCACCCTTTTAATATAAACTTGATTATGTGGCTGATGTACCTTCAAGGGAACAGTCAAGGAATACACAAGAATACAGCCGACTGTAACTTGCATTCCAGTGAACTTGGTGGTGAAGCACGACCTGATCGGCGAGCCGGTCACGCGGGACGGACAGACGTACATGCACATCCGCGAGTACAGGGTCAAGTTCATACCCAAGAAGGTGTTGCTGTACTTCTCGAACCTCTTCAATGGGGACAAGAGGCTCGGAGACCAGATGAATATGTAAGTATCATTTTAATAGGGGTGACATTAACGAAATTCTATTTATTCCGTCAGTTAGATGATCAAAAAGTAATGGACACGTATTTTTTCTTTTGCCAATCAACCAAAAAATGACAAAGTTATAGCGCGTCAAAGTTTGGTAGAAGGGGCTCGTGACGTCACTTTTTAGTGAATTTTCACTTAAAAGTGTACTTAAACGTGATGTCATGCGACTTTTTAAATGAATATATCTGCAATGTTTATATTATGTGAAAAAAGAAAATACGTGTCCAACACTTTTTGATAATCTACCTGATAAACGAAGAAAAAAAAATTAGTCATTATCCCTATTATTTTTGGGCTTGGATATTGCTGATTTGATTTGATTGCAACTCGGAGAGAAACGTAAAGCGACGTGTATGGAAATCTCTAGAGGTGGCCAATGTCCAGCAGTGGACGTCAGCTGATTATGGTGACGATGATTGCTGATTTAATGCAAAATGATGATCATGACCACTCTGAAACCGTATCATCAATTCTTAACGATAGGTAAAACCAGCGGTAGAATCAGGATATTGCTCTAACTGTGACAAACGCTCTATTTATAACAAATAATGGTGCTAAATTTAAAGCCTATAAATATGGTTATTATTACATTTTGAAAACATTCCCTAATCTTGTATTTCAGTTTCCTGAATGAAAACTCCGATCTTGTTTTCAACGAGCTGAAAGAATCCTACGAGAACAGCCTAAGTTCGGTATTTCAAGACGTGACAAACAAAATATTCGACAAAGTCCCCATGAACAAAATATTCCTTGAAACCTAAAAAATATATGATTTATCTAGTATTAAGTAGTATTATAGTTGTATTTAGAGTTCAATTAATGTTTTCTACTTTATTAAATACACGTAAGCGACTAGGTTATTTATTAAGCCTGCTTTAATTAGTTTATAGTAAATAAAAAAGCTTAATAGAAAACCATGATATTTATTCATTTCCCCACTATTACAAAACTTTATTCTCAATATTGTGTGCGTTTATTTCGCGCTGGTGTCGGCATCTCTTGGCAACGGAGAGAAGCAGCTTCAACAATGGAACTAACGCCATCTGTGGCTGCAGTGATGAACTACATGTGGTGTATACCATCTGAGGCTACGTCTCCTATGCCATGATGAGTAGGTTTCGAAGATGTGGCGTACTTTGATGGTCTCCTCTCATTGAGCTCGACATCTGGAGGATTTTCATTGAGGACCCGTCGTGCATTTTTCATGCAAGCTGCTTTGCAGAACGCTTCATTTATGATTACTACTGAAAAAGAAACCTCTTTCCAATAACACGCTCAGTTGAAATTCAAGATTTGTAATGCTCGTTTAGTGAAGAATATATTTACCACTCAGGTTACAGAACTAAAGGTTTTTAACCTTTTGTTTTATAATCTAAGCTTTACCGGCTTTTCGTTGTTGTAAGTATTAAAGACAACTATGGCAATGTCTATACAGATCTTGGCAGTGTTCCCTTTTTCAAAGATCCTGATTTGTATTTAATATCAAGTCAAAGCAGAAAAAATACTAATTACCTATGTATTTTCTCACAATAGGATGTAGATACTAGCTAGATAGGTATTAGGATTTCGCGTCTCTAAGAATTAATATAGACAGTAAAAAATACGGGTTGCAACTAACTTTAATGGACATTAACTGCCACAAATTATAATATCAATGTTATTGACTTCCTAGATCTATTTGGCCTGGCAATGAAAAAAGTAAATTCTATCCCTAATACTTAGGAAAACTAAAGGCGCTTGTTGTCGCGTGACGTGACTATTTCTACCCGGGCCGGTGCCGGCTATACTTGGGCACGGTTTGTACGTTTGGATCGACCCCAAATCATCTCTAGCGCTGGTGTCGTTAACAAACCTCCAGTGTCTCATACCTAACTGACAACGAGACTTGGACGTGAAACCGTGCCTAGACCCGGGTTGAAATCGTCTCTAATGGAAAATATGGTGGCATCAATAAATGCACAGTAGAATAACCAGTTAAACACATACGTCCACGTATATTTTTCCGAACAAGTGTAGTATTCATCATCAGCCTATAAATGTCCCCACTGTGGGGCACATGCCTTTCCTATGGATGAAATAGGAAGACTGGACCATTACCCACTGCGCCCAGTGCAGATAAGCGGGTGCTAACGACTACAGATGCAGCCGGGACCAACAGCTTAACGTGCCTTACGAAGCACAGAGGAACTTGAGATAGAAGATTTTTGTTCACTCATCCAATGACCGACCATTGCGAAATTTGCTTAACTTAGACGATCGCAGTCAAATGTTGAAGTTAAGCAAACGAAACGAACTAGCCACCTGCGCCATCGAGCTCCTCAGTGTAGTATTAACAAGTGAATATTAAAAATGTGTCAAGCCCATAGTATGACTAAATTTTATAAACAATATCTAGCCAGTGTGGCTCATACGCATCCTCCAAGTCTCGTTAAAAAGCGATCCAAATGTAGTAGTTTACCTAAGCTTTTGGTTACTGCAATCAAAGCAATAGGTACTAACATATTCCAACTAAGAGCAAATACAGGACCAAGCCTAATAAGATGGCATCCAGCTCCATTGTATCTGAAAGAATCATTCATTATTAAAGTTTCACAATCAAATCTGATTTTATGAAAGAAATGCCATTGCTTCGGAAATTCAAACCTAACTTCGTTTAAAAAGTCATCTCGGTGTTTGTTATGTATTTCCGAAGGCGAGAAGCGAAGAATTGTTTAATAGCAACAATATTCTGCAGGTTCATATTATATAGCAATAAAAATAAAAATGTAATGCACTAAAATGAAATAAACCGTTAGACAACAGCTAAACGTTTGCATATTACATAAATCGAATAAGTAAACATTTATTTAGCACCCCAAATACTGACAAACTTATTTGAGGGGTACTCCGATCCACAATCTTGTTGTTCTGTTAACTTTTGAATTCTTTTAAACTTTCATGGTCACTAACATTATAGTAATATAAGTTATTTACGGGATTGTTACCATGTAACATTTCACATTTCATTTGATCAGTGAGTTACATCGTGATCATGGCGCTTGCAACAGTGCCGAAATATCGGAAACTCGCTAAAAACAAGATACATGGTAACAATCCCGTAAATAACTTATATTGCTATAACTTTTGAATTCGTTTTTAGGTTACTGTCCTGTAGCTAATTTCTGCGTTGCCCTTTAACAAATCCACAGTTTGTGGAAGTAGGCAAGTAATTCTAGCAAACTTTAGACCCCCTAGAGATCTTTTATAAACAATAAAGTAAAAATCAAATTTATTTATACCCCAAAAATATTGATGACGCGACTTACAATGCATAGTTTTGCGGTTTGTTGTTCCACATTTGTCATTGCTCTTACCTCACAATTTCACATTTTCCCGCAAAGTAAGTAAGTAAATGAATAACATATTACCGAGAAATATATAATTTCACACTTATTTACAAAATCTTGTATAGGTATTGCAAAAGTTGTGTGAAGATTTACAATTTGCGCGAGATGGAAAAGACGATTGTGGAAAAACCAATTGAAAACCCTTAGGAGACTCACCCAGCTATATTATCAGAAATTGGAAGCCGTGTGATGTAATTGAAACACTGACTTAGCACCTGGAACGTCTAGTGGCTCTCACAAGCCCCCTTATGGACAGGTACGCAGCGAACAGTATGAGGAGGAAGAAGGCGGTCTCCCAGAAGTGTGCGACGAGGATTTTGGTGCTCATCCTCCTCCGATGGGAGCCCGGAACTGGTGCATTAGGCACGGGCTCACAATATTCCGGTCATCAGAGAGATTATTGTGTTTCAGCACTGACAACTGATTGACATTGACAGAGGATTTGTTTTTTTCCTGTGTCAATGATTTTGTGTCTTGTATCTGAAATAATATTGTCTGTTGTCACATATTTTACCAAGAATCATTATAGTTATGGCCATAGATTTATGTAGTCTATGGTTATCACACAGGGTTATCATCAGTTTATTATAAACATAGAGCAACACGACCGACGCGGCCAGGACGGGAGTACCCATACACAGCTTTCTCCTCTGTCGAGTTAGGCATACAAATTGGGTATAAAAACATGTATGTGTGCAGGATTTGGCGATGTATTGTGTCATTGTTTATGTGTGAGTGTCGTAATTACATTTTTGTTTTATATGCGTTTGTGTGTAGTACGAAATGTCATTGTCAAATTTTGTATGGAAATTTGAACAGCAGCACTATAACGGACGTAACGAGAACTAAAAATCAGTACATATTTGACAATGACATTTTGAACTCGCAAACTATTCGAATTCGGTTTTGGTTCATGCTAAGGGTACTGGAGTTGCAAAGAGATCGTCAAAGTAGAAACTTTGATAAAAACTGAGCAGCGCCCCTATCGGACGTAAGAACAAACTAGCTTTTTCTTTACACAATTAAAAATTGACGATACGATTACGGAACTGTCAAAGTTTGTGCTTCGCCCTCTGCCACGACTGGTTGCGAAGGATTTCAGGTTCACTGACTTAGTGACTCTACCGCGGACCATAGATTCCTTCCACAAAAGATGACCTCTGCCCAGAAATCTATTAGAGCCACCAGCGGTTTCTCGAATGGAGGTCTTTTAAGAATTTTGTAATCTCTTATAGGCATTCGATGACATAGTACAGGCCACAGGCTACGAACAGCATACACACTCCAAAAAATACCTTCCACATCTTACCGCAAGTGTCCTCCACGTTAAGTAGATAACGTAAATTGCTAAGTATTTATTAAAAATGCTGCTAACTATTTCATTTTCAAAATTTTCAAAATTCTCGTGTCACAATGTTAGTTACCATACTCCTCCGAAACGGCCTAACCGATTTTTTAAATTTCATATGCATATTCCGTGGGTCTGAGAATCGGCTACTATCTATTTTTCATATCCGTAAGTGATAATGGTTGTCCACCTGTAACGTATTGTTCTGAAACCTGCTTTTGCGCCTTCGCGCCAAAATTCAAACTATTGGGTATTGTAACGTAGTGTTCTCATATGGGTTAGGAGGAATGTTATTTTGGACATAGGTATTTATTTTTTTATAATGTGGTATTAAAAAATACATACAACCCTAAATTTTCTCTTCTACCACCTGCCCCTATTTTTAAGGCGGTACGAAATTCGCTGGGCCAGCTAGTATAATATATATTTGGGAAAGAGCAACTAATGTCACATTGACTGTTACGGACCGAAATGAAATACAAGGAGTTGTACTTAGACAATATTAGAAATTTATTACTGCACTGCAGCCAAGCATACAATTTAGTCGCAAAAAGCAATCTCTTTTTACAGGATAATAGTCTTCGTACTCGGGCAGGCGTTTATCTCATTGGTTAAGGTCCAGCAAATATGACATCATAAATATTACTTCGAAATTATAAGCTTAATTATACTTGGTCTAATATTGAAATTATGGGATCTTCAGTAACTTATGAGCCCTAACATTCCCCCGCGTCTCTTCTTTAGTTCTGCAGTCTTACTACGCCATTGCGGCAGGCATGCGAGTAGCCGGCTTTAGATAATATTTAGATGTACTGTAATCCTGATAGTAAAATGAAACAAGTCGTGTTTTTAATTATTTAATCAGTGAAATAATAACAATTTCTATGGCATAGTCACTGGTAACGTTATGTCGAAGAAACAGTAACTTAACTAAGATTCACTTAGCCTCTAGTTTAAGCTTTATTACAATGTCATAATAGTTTTGTGTCATAAAAATTTGGACCAAAATATTATCCTTGGCGGACTAAAAAAAAATCTTAAGTAAAATGGCTCCATATTAACATTTATGACAGTATAATAATGCTTTGTTAATTGTGATAGCAAGGTTGCTCAAATAGCTTAAGAGCATACTTAAAGCATTCTTCATTTGTGAACGCTTAAGCACCATACATAATAAAATGTACATTCACTGATTGACAACCATTACTGCATCATGAAGAAAAGACGTAAAATGTCAGCTTTACCATCGTTTCAACAATTTGAAAACAGCAATGATGCCAATAAGCGACATGTTACATTATATCGGGCAGAGCATTATAATCTATTCCTAGTAGAGCATAAAAATATATTTAAAAGTTTAAAGAATACTCTAACTTAGGTAGGCATTAAAGAATACAGGCTCAATTACAGAGTTATAAAAAAGAAGAATGCTCAATGAGTTATCGAGCTCTTAGCCACTTCCATCATTAAATTTAATAAATCCATTAAATTCTACATGACAATGAAGGAAGTTACTATCTTTATTTGATATTTCCTCTATAATATGCCATGCCTAATCGGACGGTTATATGGCTTCCTAACTTTGTCTTTAAAAAGGTTAGTGAAAAAATATCTCTTTCAATATTTACGTATACTAAATGAGGTATGACGATGGATGTTATTGTTGATTTTATACCATATCACCTTATCTTGAACTCATATATTCTAGTTTATATGTATTGAAGATACACTACGGATATCTTATAAGCTCCTAACCCTTCACAACCCACCAGAAATCAATAAAAGATTTGAGATTGCTGCATATTAGAAATTGCCAATGGTCCCGGCTCAAATAATCA
Organism: Chilo suppressalis; assembly: GCA_902850365.2. Taxonomy (NCBI): domain Eukaryota; kingdom Metazoa; phylum Arthropoda; class Insecta; order Lepidoptera; family Crambidae; genus Chilo; species Chilo suppressalis. Next base: position 19,535,995 of record OU963914.1, on the reverse strand, counting down.
TGGAATGATATAACTTTTAACTAAATGCATACACAATGCCTTTTGAACAATGTTTGTTTGTCTTCAATTGTCTTACCGGGGTATCAAAAGCTTAACCTAAAACTTAACTAAAAATTAATTACAAAAAAAAATATAATATGTCGACCCAATGTCTAATTTTAAAACTTTTCCTTATTGCTTAGAAATAAGCCGATCATTATATTATACTGATCTACAGTAAATCTTTATAAAAACATGACAATAAAATAAAGTAGAGTACCACCAAAAGTCAAAGTCAATATAGTTCTTAGTGTTTTGTATTTAATTCTGATAACTTTTGACTTTTATTTTGTGTTACCTTACTTTTTTGTAAAGTCGACGAATCTTAAAAAGTTACTTACTAAAAATAAAAAATTACTAAACACAAATAACGCTTTCTTCTTAGCACCATCCTTAGCCAACTTTAAGAGCAGATAAATACAACATTTTATCAGAAAAAATTACCTAGTCACTGTTAAATATATACTGAGTACATGATGTACCTATTTAGCAGATTTCTGCTGTAATTATTTTGATTCATTACAAAGCTGTTAAAATCGTTAGTATAGTCATCTAGTCGATATAATAATTAGTAGGTACTATACCTATTTATGTTAGAAAGTATTCTTGAAATTTGATAAATTTATTTCATAAATACTAATTTCAAGAACCTATCGTTAAAGAATTTTAAAAAACACCGAATCGCTTCTACCTCTACCACCACAATGATAAATAGCTTCTAAGGAGTATAAGGTAGATAATTAATTTTTATTTAAATTTTTCATGTTACTATCTTATCTAGGTATTTTTCTACCATTTCCATATCATAATGCCACTGGGTTATTCACTACTTTAAAACACTTCGTCTTATAAACTCGCAATTACCTTCATGTTGGAACTTTCAAAACCACGTGCAACATTTGTTTGTGACATTATTTTGACTTCAGACACCAAATCACTGGAGGATGTCCAGTTTATTTTTTGGGTCATTTATCGTTTACTTCCTCATCGTCTTGTGAGTCTCCTTGTCATTGAAATTGAGACGTAGACGTTGACCTCCTGCAACCAATCGCTACGGGAGCTGGTATCCTAGAGGGGCCAATTCTCTGGTCTTTCCTTGGCGTAGCTAGCTGCCTCGTACTCATTGATCGTTCCAATTTACCGTCAGACATTACCCAAGCCGACGTAAAATCGGCGTAATCTGAGTCCTTTGAACTTGTTCTGGAGAGAGAATCGTTATCACCTTTAGAATAAGATCTGATGATTTCTTTCATTTTTGCCAGAACAGTGGCATCGTCTTTTGCTGTTTCAGCAGACCTCAATATCTGTTCTAACAATGGACTTAAAGGTTTCTGATTAGGTGGTGATCTCAGTGTAGCACTGCTAGCTCTCAGAGGAGAATTTCTTTTAAATGCTTCACTTTGCACAGCTGCTTTCAATTTGGTCTTTGGAGATTTATTGGGGTTTTCGAAAGTTTCCGCACCTATGGTAGGCCTCGCTTTAGTTTTATTCTGGTTAGGTGCGGTTCTGCCATTCCACGTATTTCTAGCTGTAGGGGGTAATTTTGGCGTAAGCTTGGGCGATGTCTGAACTGGGTTGGGAGTATGTTTTGGACTCGGTGTGTTTCCCCGGCTTGGAGTCTTAGACCTAACTGGGGAATGTGGTATGCGACTAGCCTGACGATTTTTAATAGTTTTTGTCGGTGACTCTGTGGCTTCCCTAGATGGTCTAAGACTTTTACTTGGCGAGTCATTGTTTTCAGTGATTACTATCCTTTCAGGACTGCCGCGATTTGACTTGTCATCTATAGAGGGTTTTTTGTTCCTATAGAAAGTATCCGAAAAGTCTGTCTTGCGGAGCCCGGTGGTGATGCTTACGTAGTCATCAACTCGTTCGCTTTTATCCATGTGGCAGCCATCATCTTGATCGAGACGCTCTGCAATAAAAGAAAAATATACTATATTAGACCATGATTTTTGTAACTTTATTCAATGTGTGATTGCAACTGCAAATAATTTTATTTTTGTGATTAGAAGTATGAATCATGAAAGCTTGCAAACTATAATTTGAATTCCACCAACAGTCGTGTTTTGATAGCAATAAATTTCAAGTATAACAAGCAAATCACAATACATAATCACACCAGCTTCCATTTTTGGTTGCGTTATAATAGTATAATCATTTAGTTGTTTGATCCTAATAAATCTTCAGCTTTTCCTGTCTCGCTACAGTGCTCGAGTCTATCATTTATTGCCTTAAAAGCACATCGCATGCCATTACTGTGTACTTCCTTAATGGTCTTGAGGTAAGCGTTTAATACCTACGTATCTAAATTGCATTTTAAATAACAATACCCATGATTCCAGAGTAATTTATGAGGAGCTCTAGCTCAGTGATATACGTGTTTAGTTTAGTATACAATTGTATGTAGGATTTAAACTTGATTTACAAGAGCTGGATAGGTATCTATCTATGTATCACCATTATCCCTATTTCGAAGGCACTACTCCAAGCTACATTAGCAATCGGCGAAATATGTCCATGTGATTTTATCTATGCACAATAGACTACTTAGTTATTAGTTCGTGGTTTGGTTCATAGAAGATTATAAGAATTCAGTAAATCATAAGGTAAACATTCAAATATTTGAATACAAAATTCTCATAAATAAATTCAAAAGTTTTAAAATTTAGAAATAGTTAAAGAAGAAGAGAAAGAAGTTATGTCAGGATCGGTTGTCAGAAGTCAAGACTTTTTTACTTATACTTTCAATCACAATTATTAACTACTATGCGCATGTTAAACTCTTAAACGAATTCCGACGATTGCCACGATCAAATCATCTACTAGAATAGGAACGTCAAGGTTAAATTATTTCAAAATGTCAAATTATAATTGTACAGTGACACAATAATATATTATAATGCTCGAGAAGCTCATCTGCAATTAAAATTTCGCTTTTGTATTTACGAATACCCTTTTTTATTGTAGGAAAACACTTGATTATTTTTTATTATACCATTTCTTACATGTTTTAGTTCAATTTAATATTTAAAACCTTATAGTCTTCAAATCATTCTAAGTGCCTCAGAATTCTAAGACCAAATTTATACGTCTACATGTGCGTTAGAAATAAAACAGAACCAAAAAAAAATATTAAAAATAAAAAATAGTTTACTCCTCAATAAAGTTCTAATAAACTTTGTGTGTGATAATTTGTTTCATAATTGATTTAGTAAAATAACCGTTTACGTGTTTCTTTTACTCGTATGTATATCAATCACGCACACAGAGTTTGCGAAGTGAGTGCAACGATGTAGTGTACCTAGTGCAACAACACCAAACAAGGATAAGTACAATGTTGTCAAATTTAAGTTTAGGTTTACATAATCATGCTAGAATTGAATCCAATCTTTGCTTAAATACATCTACAATGTCTTTGAAAAACACACCTCACGTCTACAAGTCCTTACCTAACCACAAATTAATATTTATCACATCCCAAATAATGTATCATTACTCGTAAAGCCTCCGATGCAATCTAACGTTGCATAAGCCCCCTTTTACCAAGGTCTTCGATCCAAGTGCACATCATCTCTGGACCATTGGTTTAAGAGGCAGCTCCTTTTTGGCGCGAGGTCCGGGCCACATTCCACGGCGTATAAGGCAACGGCCAGATTACTGACTGAATGTGACCGAGTGATAGGGTTGACGTACGCCTAATCAAGAATTTAAAATGAGATTCTTGTAAGCTGCTTAAATAGAATCATGCATATATCCATATCTCTATTTGCTGCGATCCGTCTTCAACGTTGGTTAATCACTACATTATGTGTGCAACGAAATCTAGTATTTTCAGACGAGGAAATTTTTCGAAACCCCGAAAATTCCAGACAATTATATGATACTAGAGGTCTCCCGCGACTTTGTCAGCGTTAACTTAGTTTCTTGAAAATCCCTCTGGAACCTAACATTTTATTCGGGATAAAAGTAGCCTATGTGTATCTAGGGTGTCAGCTAACTCCATACCAAATTTTATTAAAATCGCTCCAACCGTTTAGACGTGAAGAAGTAACAAACATACACACTCACACACTCACAAACTTTCGCCTTTATAATATTAATGTGATAATAACGAAGAATTTAAATAACGAGGAATTTGAGAAAACGTTTGTATATACTTTTTTAATTAAACATAACAAACGCACTCATCATCATATCATGATCATTTCCTCCGATTATAACTGATTTAAGTACTAATTTCCCTCTATAACTTCTAAACCCCATATTTAGTGTACCCTACCCCATATTTTTTTAAATGAAGATTTTACATTTAAATAATTTAAGATTTTACATTTTAAGAATGTACGATCAAAGACTATACTTATTTGAAATTATGAATAAAAGTTACAATTTTTATTTTTTTTAAAGCATGTTGTAACTGCTTGATGTTTAAATCTAAAGAAAATATAACTAGAAAAAAAAAGTTTGTTTTAGAAAAGGTTCAGTTAATAGTTATAAGTGAAGTGAAAAATGATAATTTGACTGTTACTTTACCTATAGAAGAAATAACAAATAAGTCTAAGCTACATGAATATAGGCTATACAAATACGTCTTCTTAATTTCTAGCTGATGAAAGCCCTGATTCTGTCTGACACCTACGCCGACTATGTATGTGATATCAAATCAGATCAAGCAGCGATCGCTGTTTTGATTTGTGAAGGTTATAGAGAAGTCGAGCTTTTGAAGCACAATGTTTACTAGCGATGTGACTTTTACAAACGTCATTGTAGAGAAATACGTAAACAATATATAATATCTAATTGGCTAAGGGACACTTTTGTGTTTTCTGAATTATCTAGAAAAAAATATACATAAATGATATGATTATATGCGTCAACGCATACCTACGCGTAGGTTCTGATCCTAAAAGAAGTACAGTCGCCATCAGATATATCTGAGCATACAAGGTGACCAAATACATCTGAACAGTTAAAATGTCATTAAGTTCTATACGGTACAAGTGACCATAAATATCTGAACATTCATTACTTCAATAATATCTGAGCAGATGCCTGTCAATAATATCTGAACATACAACTTTTCAAAAATATCTGAACACGTCAATGATTATGTATCTACGCAGATCATGCACTGGGCTTACATATTTTGTTACTGCGTGATTGAAAGAATGAACTAAAAACAAAGGCTAAATATAAGGAATAAATACGATGAGAAGGGAATAAAAATCTATCAGAAAATCATTCGTGTAGGTCACCACGAGTAGTAGAAACTCAAAATATGCCTAATTTTTTCTCTATTTATTTTTTATAATTAACGAGAAGTTATGTTTTTATTTTATTCTATAGATTAAATTCTCAATATCTCCTTAGAAATTTATTTAAAAAAAAGACAACTGCGTTTTTTAACCGCAATAGAAATAAGTAATAATTTGGAGGAAACATTTGTCCCACTATTTCCATTGCAGTGGAAAATGGAATTCTGTACTTGTCATGCTCAAACTGGGCGCCATCCTTACAAAAATTTTATTTACTGTCTGAGTGGATGTGTTTATTTGGTTTGGGTATGTATTATTTATAAAAGTGAAAGTTAATAAAAAACAATTTTGATTCTTATAAATTTTTATTGAGTTAAATAATCAAAAAATGTAAACGAATTAACTTGGTACCTACCTCAGTAGATGCTTAAGCTTAAGTATTTATTATTATAATCGAGATCGAAATAAAAAAAAGCAACTTCTGATACAATGAGTTTAAAATTAAATAGTAACAAAATGTTTTATTCTTATAATTATACATGAGATCAAATCAAAAAGTTATCAGGCAATTAGTAAGGTTCTTGAAATTAGCGTATTATTATTAGCTTAATAATTTCCCAATATTATCAATGCCCGTTTAGACGGGAATTTCTAACAGACGTAGACGGCCGTGACGTATATTGTCGACTTTTCAACAAAAACGCAGACCAATAAGTTATTTTGCTCACCATTTTTAGGGTTCCGTAGCCAAATGGCAAAAAAACGATATTCATACAAAAATAGAAAAAAAAACGTATGGACTTAGAATTTTTTTTATCAAATCTTTACGTGTGGGGTATGGATAGGTCTATAAAATTGATAGGTCTATAAATTTAATATGGGACCCATTTCCACTAAATGTTGTTAGAATTCATAATGCAATAAGGTCGAAATTTTAGTTTGATAGTGTTTTGATGACATAATGTCATAACGAATCGACCCTTGAAATGATAACCTCTTTATAAAATACTATTTCGTGTCAGTGTCAGTGAAGAAAACAGTTTAATGTGACATTTTTACAAAGTATAATTCGGAAACGGAACATAACATAACATCGGAAATGATCTTTTGCTGTCGCTTCAGATGACGTAATTGCATGGTTGCCCCTAGAAACATAAAGTTGTCAATGGTAAACATTATGACATTGCCGTTGCATTAAAATATTAGCTTTATACAGCTTGCAGCAGATTGCTACACGATATTCAAAGGTGGGGCCCAGATTAAAGCTCGTGTCTGTCCCATGCAAACTTCTAGCAAAAGTTGATTTGAACGATATCAAGTAATTTGTTTTTTTAAATACGTCATATTATTTAAAAATAATATGACGAATTAAAAAAAACACAACCGCAATTTACATTTAATTCAATATAAAAATATTTATTTAGATAATGGTACGGAACCCTTCGTGCGCGAGTCCGATTCGCACTTGACTGGTTTTTAAATATGCATACTATTCAAATATACTGCTTAGGTGATGGTTGTCATGGCGCCGTCTTACGTCAAAGTGATTACGTCATCCGTCAACCCCCCGCTGGGTGGGAACGATTGCATTGTTTTGCCGATTTCTCTTTTATTTCGTAAGAATACCCCACACAAACTATATATATTTGGATTCTTCATAAAATTTACTATAAAACAGTGTCTATACAATGCGTCATGTCTATAATCTATTTTAATTACGTTACGGTAAACTCGTGAAAGTTAAAAAAAGTCGTTTATATGGGTAAAATAGGGTATATTTTCAAAATTTGTAAATTTTTAAGTCCAGGTTTTTTGGTTATTTGCACATTCTATTATAACTTACCAAATAAAATACCATACTCTGATAATTTAATTTTACACTATAGCTCTGACAACCACGTGCTCATTGTGTAAACAAAGACGCGTCACAAAAAAAAAGGCGTCGGGTTTCGCCTCGGCGATAAGCGCAGACGGGCGGCCTGAGTGCCATGATTTATGGGTTTACGGTTAGCTAAGATTGTAAACATCACTTTAGAAACAAGTGTGGCATGAATAGTACTTTGTTTTTTTATAGTTCTAAGAACTTACAACAAGGCATTTTAAAATCGCCTACAAAGCAGTCATCTCAGTTTTATGTCGATAAAACGAAAAGTATTTACAATTTTGATAAACAGTTTCTTTTTTCAAAATGTACATTAAATTTGCTTTAGAATAAACAAAAACTAATCACTAGTTCGCATACAAGAAAATAATATGAAAAAATATTTCGTTCGAATATTTGAATTTAGAACGACCGTTACACTGCGCGGCTTTTGTTTTTTTTTATTTCTTCAAAAATACTAACGCAAGAGATTCTCTGTATTCGAAATATTAATCATGGATAATGTATTCAATAATTATAAATTAAAACATTACAATTATTATCGAAATTATCACCATGAAAACATAAGACACAAACCCTTTTTTTTATTGTTTTTTTTTTACGAGGGATGTAACAAAAAAATTATAAAAAAAAAAAACACGTAAACCCGCACACGAAACATCAAAATAGAGTAACTTAATGTATTTAACTTGCCCAGAGATGGTGTTTTTTTAAAAAAAAACCACTGAAAAACACTTTAAATAGTCTGAATACACGGCATATTTTTTTTCATACAAAAAACGGCGAACGACGAACTTCCACAGACAACAGTATAAATATTTCATATGGCAGTTGACTTAATCAATGGCTAGATAGCTAGCCTGTTCTTTCCTCTACAAATTGATATAAGCATGTAGGTGATAGCAATAAGAAGGAATATTTTAATTGCCACTGATTACGTAGAGTCGCGCGATGCCGACTTTCGGCATGTCATCACTTGACGGTTTATTGACAGATGCCGACTTTCGGCATGTCATCACTCGAAAACATGTGTTTTCTCCTGCTAACCAATCTACAGTACAGACATGGATTATGAAATCTTGCAGATCCATGTTATTGTAAGCTGCCTTTTTATGATTTCATTTTTGACCATCATCATTTGCATGCCCTTTTCCCAATTCTATTTGTGGTCGGCGCAACATGTCTTCCGTTTCCATTCTCCTCTATCACTCGCAATATCAACACTCACTCCCTTACTGGCCATGTCCTCATTCACATAATCTATCCATCTTTTCTCTCCCCGGGTAACCCTCCACTCTCATTATACAGGTTGGCTTATTGAAATGGGTCAGGATGGGAAAGTCTGAAACTAAAATATATATGAAGATCTGTGCTGATTAACAAGATTTTAATAAAAATAAAAACTGCATTCATACATTTAAGAAAAACCCTGTGATCAGCACGGGAATCAAACCCGGTCGTTTAGAAAAAAAAAACTTACACTATTTAAATATCGATTATGTAGGTCTGAAGCAGTAAATGTTTCTATTAAACGTGATGTCTAAAATGAGTAAAATGCATTTTTGTCAGATAATTTAAATTATTTCAGTAGAGGTTCTAAGTGACCACCGTTTTTTTAATACAAAATTTAACACGTATAGGTAACTTATCTTACTAATAAATAGAAATAGGAAATAGTGTTAGTTTTTTTTTCAAAACGACCGGGTTCGATTCCCGAGCTGACCACAGGGTTTTTCTTAAATGTATGAATGCAGTTTTAATTTTTATTAAAATCGATGACATAGTTCCTAAGAACAGATCTTCGTATATATTATAGTTCAGACTTTCCCATACTGACCCATTTAAATGAGCCATCTTGTATACTCTCATATTAAATTTTTGACCATTATATAATTATTTGCCGAACAAGGATTGCTGCCTGATTTTTTAAATTGCTTACAAAATCTTTTTGTGCCGACCAAATTATTTAAAGGCTGACCAATTATATACTTCTCATGAAACATTAGTATTTTGTGTAACCTCCTTCTGCATTTAATACGTCTTGTAAACGTTTCCTCATGGAACCAACTACCTTCTCACAAAAACCTCGACCTCTGAACGATTCCCAAACATCATTTGCATGTCGCTTTCAGGCTTCTGTTCGACATTGATTCCCATCCCACTCTTGCACCATTTTACCCCAAAGGTTTTCGATGGGATTGAGGTCTGGACTTTTTGGTGGTGGTTTGATTAAAGTTAGTTCTCTCCGTTCATTAATCCATGTCTGTACTGTACGAGCATTATGTACTGAGCTGTTGTCTTGAAGGAATGTAATTTGTTGTTCTGGATAAAAAACTTGAGCTGTAGGAAGAAAAGTATCTTCCAGAAGTTCCTTATAATTCATTGCATTCATTCATCCACTTATTTCCACAAGCTCACCAGGACCATCTTTGCACATCCATCCCCAAAATCCAATTGAAATACGTCCACTCCGGCGATTAGGCAGCAAATTTTGTTCTAAGTAACGTGTGTTTTCGGGTCGCTACAAACTTAATCGCCCATTATCTGATGAGCAGAAAACCTTTTCGTCCATGAAAATAACGTTTTGAAAATTAAAATTTAAATAATTAGCTGCAAATTGTAGCCGCTGCATTTTGTGCCTTGGCGTGAGAGTTGGTTTTCTTGCCGGTACTCTATTTTTAAACCTCCTTTTAATCGTCTTCTAATGGTGCTAGTGGATATTTCGAATGTGCTTGAAAATTGTGTAGTGTTTATAAATCTGTAATTTTTGGCTTTATCTATAATAGATAGCTATTATAGATAAAGCCAAAAATTTACAGTCTTGGTTATTTGTAGTAATACGCGGGCGACCAAATGAAACATGATTATTTAATGTTTCTTCTTGCTGCCATCTTTCTAGCCATAAATATACAGTATTTCTCTGAAATAAATACAATTTTATACTTTGTGAATAAAGTTTCATGTTTTGTGGGCAATTGATTTTTAGCTTTTTTCTCCGTGATACTTACGGCTATCTCTAGCTCATCGGCGATATCTTTTACGGATAAATCATCATTTTTTAGTTGTATTATTTTATGTTTCATTTCCGCATCAATACGGTACGAACTCATATTAATTATAGTTAATTTATGGTATGAACTAATACGTAAGCAAGCTGCTTGAATTTATTTGTGCATGACACATGACAGAGGTGATAAGAATAAAAACTGGAAAGTGTTTAACTGCCAGCGTCATCTTATTATAAATAAATAATTAAGAGGTCCTATTAAAATTGTTCAGATATTTTTGAAAAGTTGTATGTTCAGATATTATTGACAGGCATCTGCTCAGATATTATTGAAGTAATGAATGATCAGATATTTATGGTCACTTGTAGTGTATAGAACTTATTGACATTTTAACTGTTCAGATGTATTTGGTCATCTTGTATGATCAGATATATCTGATGGCGACTGTACCTAAAATGATTTTAAAAATGAGACAAATAACAAAGCGAAGAATAAAAGTCATAACTTTAATTTATTTTCACGGTCGTTTCTAAGTTTGCAACATGAGCTAAGTCTTTTGCTGATGAATATCAAAGGAATTAATAAAGGATGTAAAGCTCAACTCTTAATCTTAATATGCCTATTGTTGTCACTAAAGAGTTATTATCTAAACACCTTGACACAAAAAGATTTCTTTAACTAAATGCATTTGCACCACATTGTACGAAATCGAATGTCCTTGTTAATATTGTTTACTCTTCTATTCGCATATTGAACTGACACAATTTTAAAGTCTACACACTAAACGTAGCTCCTTTCAAAATCAGAAAACATAATACTTAACGCAAACTGAATAAAAGAACCATCTACCACGACGTATGTAAATAAACAGAACAAGCAATGATACTCGCAGTGAGAGCAATTTGATTCGATAAATTTTACGTAGTAATCCCAAAAGCTGTTATATCATTTCTTAAGCATGACGATAAGGTCTGAAATCCTAAAGTGTCTGTTGATGATGACGAGGCAATCGTGACATTTATATATAAGGCAACACGTGACAAACAGCTGACTCAGTGCATATTTTCAAAGAAATGTGCTCGTACGCGATGAGTTTTACAAGTGAGCGTTTAGCCTGAAGTACTAGGGTATCGAAAGTGCTACAAAAAAACTTTCCATTTCGTCCGTGTTATTAATGAAGTGTACATAGATAATCTGAATTATTTCCCCGTGTTCATTTCTGGAAAAGGATTACTCACTTTAAATATTGTAAGGAAATTAAGAAATGCAAAATATGAAATCCTCATTTTCAGACGTTTTAAAGTCTTGGCGAAAATACTATGATCTCTGATAATATAATGATAAACCGAAAAATACAAAAGGGGTCGTTTATTTATGTCCTATGCAAGCCTGATAGTAAATTAAATATGACATAAAAAACCCTCAGTTATAAATAATACTTATACCAATATATATAACGGCACGCCTGAATTTAACGTGAAAGATATCAGTTCAGCACGGTTAGGTCTTAGTCATCGTGGTCAGGATTTAAGTCCAGGCTGCAAACGCAACCCTCTTCATGTTCAAAAGAATGAAGAGAACTAAATTGAAAAATACTACTGATGCAAAGATCAATAAAATACCTAGAAGTATGTATATTAAGATAACAGATAAATTAATGTGAATTTGCAAAATACGCAATGCGAATAAAATTTTATCTATTGATTAAAATGATAATGAACGATAACCCAAAGAGTATGTATGTTATATTTATTTTAACTCAATTCATAAAAACAAAAAGTACCCACTTTTTGCATATGTAGCAGCAGCGTTGCTCTTATTTCCTTCATTTTATAATTTCGTCATCTCTTCATTATCATTGGTGTTTAACATTAGCCAATAAGAAGAATTAAGGTCCGTAAGAGTCACAAACGACTGTCGTAATTTTATGATACCCAAAAATTTGCGTATGCATTTATGTAACACTCCCACGATCTAGCACAGTTTCTGATGAGACAATGGTAATGAACATTACCTCATTTGCGACACAGACTAACGTGGATGGACAATGGAGACGCTTTGGTATGTCAAAACAAATGTACCTATTTAGTGACAAAATGTTGACAATAGATAAGCCTAACATAGCTCAGTTAGGGAAGGTTCGTGACAATTTTATGAGCCAATTTAATATTAAGTACTTTATTTTGTTTTCATTACTCATGTATAATTAAAGATTGATTTATTACGACCCTGTTGTCGATTCTGGCATGCTTTCCTAAACCTAAACTTTTTGACAACAATATATCTTTTATTGTTTCTCTATACAGAATGAAAAGGAGAGCCTAATGTTAAACTTACACCAGTATTGGTGAATACTCGATTTATATAAATATGTTCTTCAACAGATTTGTTGTTCTGAATAGTTTTGTCCACTATTTAGAAAGTATAAAGAGTATCATTAAAGTCAGTCGGTTTCACAATTTTCTGTCAAAATTCAGTTTTGAATTTTCACATCTGCCAGGCGTCCCACGATGATCACTTTTTGCATTGAACTTAAATATTTTTACAATTTAATAAGAAGTATACAATATACTAGTTATATATAATAAAGTTGAATTAATAATTACAAATAGATCATTTATCTTTGAAAACAAGCAACATTAAGTATTATTTAGTGATTTACCAAAAATAAACTGATTCTAGACTGACTTCAGAGCATAACTATAATTACAATATCAAAAGTTCTAAACATTTTTAAACTGCTCCAGTAACTGACTCAATATTGGTAGCCCTGAAGTTATCAGTGTAACAGAACTCAAACCTCACATGCGAGTTGAACTGAAAGACTTTTGAGTGAACAAAGGCGAGCCAGACGGCGTCGACTATTCATCCAGTGAAAACAAACACGCGAACGGACACAGGACAACGGCCTAACAAATGTTGTTGCGAAAATATTTGCACAATTTGGTGCAAGGTAAAGACTGAAGCATATTCAGCAATAATTCACCAAACTACAACATTGAGTTAACTTTAGTTAGCGCTTTCGGCTGCAACCGTGGAAATGAAGCAACTTTCGCAGTGGTACCTACCGCTATACATACATTGGATGGATGGTCAAAATTTTATATCTCGAGCTCCTCCGTGCTTCGGAAGGCACGTTAAACCTTTGGTCCCAGCTGCATCTGCAGTCGTTAACACCTACCAATCCGTACTGGGCCCGCGTGGTGGTTCATGGTCTAACCTTCCTATTCCATTTATAGGGAAGGCGTGTACCCCAGCAGTGGGGACATCAATAGACTAATAATGATGATGATGATACATAGATAAATAGGAACAGTATACGCACATTGGTTACTTGGCTTATAAATTACCAAAACTTTGTTGAAGAAAATTATGTCACCTTTTATGTTATTTATGAACAGTACCCCTAGCACGAACCAATATCGAATTCGTAACGTTTGCGAGTCCGAAATGTCATTGTCAAATGTGTACTGATTTTTAGTTCTCGTTACGTACTTTGTAGCGCTGTTGTTCAAGCTTCCATACAAAATTTGACATTCTCTACTTGTCATTAATCCGTGTTAATTATGATGACGAAACCGTTCTACCATTTTGTTGAATTACTTATTAGGTTAAAATTATTTGCTAATTATACTTTGTATTTTATAATATAAGACTTTGTAACCATTCTTGAGAGAAATAAATAGATTATTATTATTATTATTATTACTTATTTATTTCAAGTAAGTGCTGTTTGAAGTGCTTGAATTAAATTTATTAGACCTGTTTAGTTTCATTAAGATCATCTCAACAGAGGATACGGGAAGCAATTGTACACTATGTCGAAGAAAAATAATATTTTTAATCAACCCGGATATTAAGTTGTCTTTATGCAGCAAAATCGCTTGCGACTTCAGTCTTGTCCCGTTTTTAGAAACGCTCTGTTGCACCGACGGTAATTTTACTAACGTTTCAATGAATTTCCTCTAACAGCTAACGACGTCCCGCTATTGTGTGTCGCCAATTTATTGTTACTGTTGCTTGATGAGGACGGTAGTCATCTGCAGTCATTTTAGTTTATATATTTTGGTTTGTAATTTTTCATAATTTAGCGTTGGTAGCCTCGTCATCCAAAATTATTATCATTAAATTAAGAATGGTAATAGTCCTACTCGAGAAAACTATTCATATTATTAAATACTATTCTTAAAATTCACCAGAGAGACAATTTTAGAAATAAATATATATAACTTACCACTGTATTCAGCGTCTTCAATTGAATTCTGGCTGTGCATCGAGTATCTATTTGTCGTTTTAGTTGGCGGAGAGCCTTGCGTAGACCCGGCCATCACTCCCAAACTCCTGTACCCTTCATCTGACACCTCCGAACCATTATCGGAAGCACTTTCAGCCGCTGGAGCAGGAGAAACTGGCCTTGGACTTTTATTCCTTACACCTAAAGGCGTTGGTACTAAATGATTAGTCGCAACAATCTTTGATCGTCTGTCAGGTGAAGAAGACTTCCTTCCAGGGCTATTAGCTCTCGGGGCTAAATGTTTTCGGCTCGGTGAATGTGACCTATCTAAGTCGCCGAGATAAGGTAAGCTTGTTGGAGCATCACTGAGTCTGTGGTTCGATTGGTAGTGTGTATTTCTCGGATCATCAGCGTATAACTTCGAGGAGTATTGTAGAGACATCGGTTCGTAATTCTTTTGTAGTGGTTCAGTTTTGTAGGGTAATGATGTGGGGCCGGGGTCTGGTCGTTCGTAGGTCACGGTGGCGCCTGCTAGGTCGTGCTTGGGGCGAGCTAGTCTTGCTGACAGCGAGGTGCGATGCTGGGCGCGGCACCTGCACGGGTCATGCTTGTCCAAATAATGAGCTAAGGTGTCCCAGCCTCCTCCAACACGTACCATCACGTGGGAACGAAGAATCTGAAATGTAAAAAAGTCATAATATAGCTACGTCTTGCAAATCTATTACATAATATTAAAACAAAATTAGCAGATTGTTAATTAAAATATTATCCCTTCTCGCGTTATGATTTTTTTCTTATGATGCTGAACTGTGCAAAATGTTCAAACGAAACAGATCACATTTTATAATAAAAAATAAACTGAGCCCGTTATTTCATAAAACTTGAATTCAATCAATCGAATTTCTTAAAGCTTTAAGGAAGTTATTTTAAGCAATAAATAATATAAAATGAAATAGATTCAAATTAAATAATATAGAATGGGCTGACGCCTTTTTCAGCGTTCCCTGTCACATAGAAGGCCACAGAAACAACGACATAATCCGCTAAAGTCCATCGGCCGATGAATCATGCGCAGCGATCGTTGCCATATTCGGTCAAATCGATCTCGCGCTGGATATCGAAAAAACATTAGAAACTCGACCTTAAACGCAGACCAATATTTGAAGAGCTATAATTAGTAACGAAGTAAACGCAATGGCGCGTCTAAAAAAATTGTTTTCTATGGTGGCTAATCTAAGATGGCCTTTGAAGAACAGGTGTCAATTGAAATGAAAGGGCCAAATAAAATTGGTCTTCGGACCATATTAAGGGTTGCAAGGCTGATCCTAAACGAAGGAACGAGGTCAGTAAATATAAGATGAATGGTGAAGGTTGACGTGATACGTGACTTTCCCACGGCTGATGCTTGATCATTATCGATAGGTAGTGCTATTGATATTTCGCTTTGTACGGACACTTTGTTAGTTGATGGACAGACATCATTACACAATAGCATTTCTTGCTTTTATAGTAGTAATAAGTGCATCTGAAATGTTTGCGGACGGAAGCACTGACGACTTTTATGCTATTATGCGTAAAAAAGTCGCGTCACTGGTGCATCAGCTGCGGGGAGGTTGTAACAGAGTCCTGAGTATGTTAGCAAATAGAATGGACTCCCCTCTGCATGGTCAGTTCATCAAACTACATGTTTAGTGACCAGGGGGCCATTCGCCTAACGGAAATGCTTTGGAAAACGCTAACACTTTCGATTTTATTTTGTTATTTCTAACCGCCTGAGGTTTTCAAATTTATTTCTTTTGAATTGGTAATAACAATATTAAAGATAATGAGCGTGAGGTATTTGTAAACCTTCGGCGGTCAGAAATAACAAAATAAAATCGAAAGCGTTAGCGTGTTCCAACGCATTTCCGTTAGGCGAATGGGTAAATTTTTAATTATTTTAATTTTAAAATTATTTGTTTTTTTTTATACATGGTATTGATTTAATTATTTTCATATATGTTATAATGATAATTGAAATTGAAATAGTAATGAAATACTAACATAGTTTAAGAAAAAATGTTACTAGCATAATATATGAGGCCATGCCTTGAAATAAAAGCATTTTATTTTTATTTATTTTTAATATCAGAAAAAAATGAGAAATGGCCGAAAAACTAAAATAATTATAATAAATCAAAAACTTTTTTAGGTACCCTTTTTTTATTGAATTGTAATTTTCTCTATTTATAGTTTTAGGTTTTATTTATTTTATTTTTAGCAACCAGAATAAGTAAAGGAAATAATTTCTAATCAACTAGTGGCCAACGTCAATATTTAGTATCGTTGTAAACTACCACAAAATCAGGTTATTCGCTTGATTTGTAATAAAAGGAGCTTGATGGCCTCTTTGTAACTTTAAAGGCAATTGTTGGGAATGCAGAAAGTGTAGAAATCGCACATAAAACAACAGTATACCCATTTTATGGTTACCTGCCGATAAGAAAATGGGGTTATGAGAATTCAATTCAAAATGTTGATGGCTACGATTTCCATGTCTAACTAGATATTAATCGATATAGTGTTTTCTAAACACTTTATCTTATGAGTTAAAACAGAAGCGTCCGTCTCAGCATTGTGATTATATTTTCCCTATATTCTTCGAGTAAGGTGGGTATAGGTAGTAAGACTTTTCATTATTTGATTTGTATGCAAATCCATTATTTTAGGTGCCAGATTTTTATACCTTTAATCTACGCTTAGGCAATTAATTAATTATAATTTCATAATACAGTATCTTACCCTGACGAAGATCAGGAGCCTGGTATCACCAATCCTGTATTTTCCCTCCGAGACCCTCACCATTGGGAACTGAGTTGGACACGAGCACCTCTCCACCAAGTCTCTGACCCTTTCATCCAGACTCCTCAAATCGTTGGTCACCAGCTGTGGCTGAGGTCCTAGCGGGACCAGGCCAAGAGCAGAATCGTCAGGTCGCAATTCCTCGCCGGCCAATTCCCTTTCAATCTGCTTCTCCATCTGGACCAGTAATGGCGCTGGCATTCCCAGTACAGCTCCTTTTCTAGCGACTTCGAGAAGGCATAGAACTACATGCTTCTCGTTCTTTCTTAGGCACAAATCATCTGTTTCAAAAAGGAGGCATTCCAGGATGCCTAGGGCTCTTCGACACCACTCGATGAAATTTGAGAGGTTATCTCGTGCAAAGAATGTGCCGGCTTTAGCTGCTGGGAGCATGTTGACTGGGGGGCGGGTGCGGAGAGCTCTGGCCAGGGTGAGGGCGTCATCAGCCTCTGGTGCTGGAGACTCGAGAATAAGCCGAGCTGACTCCCGGACTGCATTTGCGTGCTGGAACAATATAAAATATCATGGTCAGTCGCTGGTCATTAAATAATTATCTGGGTTTCTACATAGTACTGCACAAAATTTATTAGTTGAAGTAGAACTTTGAAATATATAGGTACTATATTATATCATAATAAAAAATAATTTAAATAAAAAGCTAGTAATGTTTTATACCTACAAAATACGAAAACAAAAGAAAAAAAAAGAAATAGACAAACTCATTTTATAGTTTTGAACGAGATGTAAAAATCAATGACTTGAAAATGGCACTGACGAATTCGTTAATTTAACATGTGCTTTAAAGTGTTAAAGATTGCAGGAATTCAATTAGAAATTATAATAAGCTGGTATACGGCCAATACTCGTAAGAGCTTTTCGCAGTTTGGCGCTTCATTTGCAAGGAGTGTTTCGTTATAAGGAGAATGCCGATGCAAATGACGGCAGTTTAAATTAGCATACATTATTGCTCGCTTGGCGATACGTTCATCGAGTTAACCAACTATTGTAACATCTACAATACGTCATACTACTCGTACGTTTCAGGCTTTATCCCTTGCGGTTTTATGAAGTATCAGTCAGTCAAATATCTTTGACAATACATTTTATGGAGTATCAGTCAATCAGATATCTTTGACAATTCAATTCTTTATAATAGTATTCGTGAATTGAATTCTCTACTCGGGCACGTTTTGCTACAATGGGCTCACTATTGTCTAACTGAAATTACTACCACGAATATTTTCCATTCAACTCTGACCGCCCCCGTTTCTTGGTTATTGAAAATAAAAATATGTATTTATGTTCTACTTAACAATCTCTAAAGAATGATGTATCACATGCTGGGGTAAAGAAGATTCACACAAGACACTCGCCAATTCTCGGCCCGATGTCCCCTTAGGATCTTGCAGTCCCCAAACCCGGTGGCATTCTAAAGGTCATCTGCGACCAACGACATTAAAAAAAATAACTTATAAATGCGGTTATATCAGTGCCACACTTTAGTTGTGGAAACCTTAAATCACAAGAATTTATAATAGTGTATCCAATTCGAAATATGGGTAAGTTTAAAAATATATTTTTAAGCGATGAATTTTTCATTGCCACGCCATTTAACTTGTTTAAATCTACTAAGAGAATTTCGGAGAGAAGCAGAAAGAGTATTATTCTACCAAGCACCCCCTGAACAGTGCAAGCCACTCCCATCTCAGTATTTTTTTAGTACTGGTTAAACCCTTAAATAAACAACCAAACAGATAGCAGTGTAGTTCACTTATCGTAATTTGTGTCGTTCCTTCCGACAAAAATCTGCAAGCATAAATACTACCACCAGTAGGTGATGAAGGTTGCTGACTTACAGATTATTGCTGCAGGACAGATTTAATTTTAAAATCAAATATTTTTGAAGTGAAAACTTCTTTAGCGGCGTTGTAAACTTTTTTTTGTATGGGTAAAAAATGTTAAACTCTCGTCAGGCTAAACACGTGGGCTGATCGCATCATGACACAATAAAATTGGAAAGGTTGTTGACTTTCAATATATTGGACGAAACATAGTAATATTTTATTTTACCGTATTAAATTAATAAGTCTCTATCTAGGACGTCCACGTGGCAGCTTTATTGCGAAGAAAATGCATTTTTTTACAATAGATATCGCCAGGTGCGCTTAAATGTGATTCATGTAAGTTGATTTCTTTACAATAGATGTCGCTAAGTGCGCTTAAACGTGATTCAAGTAAGTTGTTTTTTCTGAGAGATAAACTATTTTAATGTAATATAAATTGTCATGCTTGTGTACGATAGCGCAATAAATAAATATTGTATTCTACTACATACATGATAGTACTTTTATAGTGATAATTAAAGCAATTCGTGCAAAATTATTCCATAACCATTCCAAAGTATCAAAAATGCACAAGGTTAATATTCAAGTTTTCACTTCTGCCGGCACTCCCGGAGTGCAACTCGTCGTTTTTTTTCTATAAAAAATCGAAGGCGCAGGTGTAGGCAGTAGTAATAGTAGACATATGTATGACATTATAAATCTTGCCAAATTCGAATGAAGCGTCATCAAGGTGTGGCTTTTGCGCCTGTTTTTTATATCTACCTCATGAGATATTGCAAGAGTTTCCTGTATAAATATAACTTATGTATAAATCCATTTATATCTAATGAAAAAAATCAAACAACATAAAGAAACTGGTTGTCTGTCTGGTACCTAATCGATCAACGCAAACAACTGGTCGAAAACACTGGGTATACAAAATAAATTGTTACAAAAAAAAAGCTTAATGACTTAAGTGAGCATTCGAAATGAAAGATGGAAAGGATTTGTCAAAATTCATCTCCTAAGTGGTCAAATTTTGGCATAAAAGTTTGTATTCTTGGCAATTTTATTTTTATAGAAAACTGATGAAGCAGAGCTTTCATGGTTATAATTAATGCATTTACATTTTGAAGTTATTGGTGAATTTCATAAAAAAGATATTACTTTTAATAAACTTGATTTTCCAACCACCAGCTTAACCAACTAAGGAAATTAATTAACCATATCCTCCAGAATCTTATAAGAACATCGCATAAGTAAGTCTAAATTCTGCTACTGTAGGGCGATTCTGTAAAACAAAATCTCACTTCTGATTTCGGTAGTTGCCATTTTCGACATTAGTTTGATATGCATTACGCCATTACATGGCAAAATGTCGCTGTGTCTGTAGAAGCAGCCAGTATTAGGTATTTGACATTTGTCAGAAATCCGGATAAATGAGATCGTAAGTGAGATTGTATCTTACAGAATACCTATACTGATCATGTTGATTCTGACTATGCTAAACCTGCCAGTTTGCTCAACTCAGTTTGTGGAAGCTAAACTATCGTAAAACTTTGTTTAAACACACATTCATGACATTTTCGGTATGTAAATAACTTAGGTTTATAGAGATTATTATATAAGTATAACTTCATTCTTGTATTCATTAATTGTATGTTTATTTACTGTTTAATTTGCAAGTATTAATTTGTAATTGTCTTGTTACACTTTCTCTCTCTTTACATGAACTGTCTGATTATTTGTAATTTTTTTTTGTTATATTGCAAGGGTCGATGAACGGATGAGTGATCAAAAAATTTTATTATCTCGGAAGGTTACGTTAAGAAGCTATTAGCCTCGGTTGCATCAGTATTCAAATCCACATGGGTTTGACCTGTTATCTTTGCTTTAATGAATTTTTCAATTGTCAATGGCCTCCACTCCAGCAGTAGGGACATCAAAAGGTTCATGATAATGTTAATATGTTAAGAAACGTAGGTTCATTAAAGAATAATACACAAAAATACTTTTTGTATAAAACCCGTTATGTACAAATTCGTCCATTACCCGAAATACAAATTCATTCCTTGCTCTACATTACTATGTGACGTGAAACTTTCATAATACAGGTTATACATATTAACAACGATTAAATTGTATTAATGAATGTTAAAATAAATTCCTCTGAACATGAATGCTCGAACACTTATCGATCGATAAGAATATAAATCAAATCATTATTATCGATTAATGTTAGCTTACATTACAAGCGAGGCAAATCGGCTTAGTAATAAAAAATATACACGTTGCGTTATGAAATTATGGTAATACAGTAATAGACGTTAAAGGCGCCAGCCTCACACCGACAGTCGTTGTTACTTAAATGCTAATGATCTATAATAAACACTTTGTAAATCGATCTTATTGTCTAATCACTGTCATTAAAAATCTTGGGCAAGTCCTGCTCTAAGCTGGTGTGTTCTATAAATATTTAAACAGTATTAACTTTTTTCTTCTTTTATTTATTAAAGCACAAGTCGTCTCTTTTGCGTGGTTTAAAGTGGTTTAATAAGGTTTCCCATACAATTCATCAGTAAGTAAGTTTCGCCCCCATTTCACCCCTTTCAAGATTTGTTTTCAGGGTAAAAGGTAGCCTGTAACCGTCTCCAATTTCTGTAGTATGGGCACTACAATATACATTAGGTATATCACGTTTTCAATCGCGTCTAACTGTCAAACAAAATAGTAATTTGGCAATTGAGCGTGATAAAAACGCGTTATATACTTAAAATAAAACAAAAAGGGTAGATACGGCACTAACCTCACAAAAGTGATCCGCATGAATTGTGGTCCACGACCCTAATCGCTTTAGTCACAACTTGACATGCAAACGACACATGTGAACGCCAAAAAGAAATATTGCTAATATTTTGTGTTTATATGATAAAACAATGCCTAAGTCTGTTTTTAAAAAGTGTTCAAATTGCCCAAGAACTAAAAATAAAACCCACGGCATCACTTTTCATTCGTAAGTAATATAAAATATATTTTTTCATAAAAAATACTGTTTGTTTTGAATCTTATTGGGTAGTGACGTCGAGTACTGGTCGCGTGATTGTTCGGTAGTGCAGTGACGCGGATCTCGCCGTCTCGTTCGCGCTGCCGTTGAAACTTAACGTGCTATTTCTTTCGGGTCGGTAATGCAGTGACGCGGATCTCGCCGTCCCGTTCGCGCTGCCGTGGGATCAGTTTTTGTTTGATGCAAGTATGAACGTACTGTATCTACCCTTTTTGTTTTAATCTAAAGTTATATATCATAATGCGGTACTCATGCTAGGGGGGCAGAACCCTATCTTTCTCTTCAGCAGAATCCTAATTCCAAAATGTTCAATAGTTCAGGCGCAACATGGATATAATCCAAAATTTCTATTTATACTGTTTCTAGGCCGCTATTAACAGTACTTACAGAAGACCAAAGTAAAATAAAAAATTACCTTTTGGTGGTGTTGTGATTCTGCCCGTAAATAAGGTTCCAGGCTGTACTGTGTAGGATTTTGGGTGAGGGTAGACAACGAGCACGAGCGATATTTTGGTATTTCAATTCAACGTTTATAGGTAACATTGCAATGTTTATCGTAAGACGGCCGTTGCATTCCATAAAAGATAAGTCTCATTTACTAGGAGCTATTTGGGCAATGCATATTTGATTAATTAGCAAAAAGGCAATCCTTGAATTAAGTAGTCCGAGATATTTATCTGGGATATCTTTAATAGAGCACAGGCAGTTTACCTACCACATATTTACCTACAAACAACAATCTGTAATTACATTGACAGTTATCGATTTATAATTATGATGAACTTTATGTAACCTTTGACGAATTAATAACTTCAAAAATGGGCGTGGCATAATAATTTTATATCAACAATAAGTAAGTCTTAATAACTGGCGATAAATGCTTTAGGCCAAGTATAAGAGTTGTACCTACTTACATTCTTAATGTCAAGTTAATTTTTTACATAATTGTCTATGTCAATAAATTACAACAGTTGAATAATTAAGTCAAAATGTCAGATAATATTACAGAGTGTAAACATGCTGTAAGGACAGTCAAACATATTCCTGAAGATAAAAAAGATATTATACACAATTAAAACTTTGTATCAACAAAATTTATAGGCACAATTAACTCGTATGTAGAATGTAATCTTAGACATTTAAATGGATTTTAAATTCCCGTCGAAAGCAACCTTTTTTATTATAACATCAATAACAAGGCCAATATTTATTAAAGACGACAAGACACGAGATCATTCTTCGCAAAATCGAAGCATATTGAAATTCAATAGCTGCTAGGTTGTCTTAAGAATGACTTTTGAATAACATGCTTGATCAAAAAGAATATAAAAAAAACATCGAGAAATGTATCGATACCTCCTAATTAACAGTCGTATCGGTGTATTCCAATGGTAATTATTGTCTCTTAGGTGTATTTACTCATCGCGTTTTATTACTGCAAATTCAGGGGTTACATTGTTAAGAGTTGTTTACAAAGGGTGACTGATTATAGCTTTATAAAAACATGTAAGTTTACACTCTAAAATACTTAAGGGTGGAACAAACATACCTTGGTCTTAAAATAGACCTCGAGCTCCGATAAAAGGTTGATTATAAAGTTAGATTAAATTTATTTCTTTTAAAAAAACTTCAGTATGATTGGTTTTATTTTTTTCATAATCATCTACAAGATCATCATCAATGTACATATCTTCTGCCATCTAGCGATTAAAATCTGAAGTCTTCATTACGCGAATCTTATGTCATCCCACGTGTGTTTCATTGTTGCAGCCAACCCACAGATTATCGTACGAAACCATTAATACCTGTTAGCCAGCAACTACCACTGATGAATCATGACCTGGTGTTTGGTGGCCGATACTAAGTGAACTCGAAGAGAAACTCTCCAGTTACGTACACGTTTAGACAAACAGTTAAATGTTTACATAGCCCCGATGACAGTAACGAGAACGCCTCTTCATCATCATCATCAACAGCCTATCTTAGTCCACTGTTGGACATAGGCTTCTCAAATTGCAGACTACTGAGATCCATCTTGGGCTACTCGCATCCTGCTCTTGCCAGCCACCTTGCGCAAATCGTCAGTCCACCGTGCCTGAGGAAGTCCTACACCACGTTTGCCTAGACGCGGTCTCCACTCCAGAACTCGTCTAACCCAACGGTTATCGGTTCTGCGGCAAATATGGCCAGCACACTGCCACCTCAACTTGCTAATCCGGTGGGCTACGTCGATTACTATGGTTCTGAATGCTTCTTACGGTAACTAAATAACAAGCTTACATAATGTTTATAAATATGAGCAAATCGAGTAGAATCATGTTGAAATGCCGATGAATCAAAATGAACCCCCTGAAGGACAAAATATTTGCACTGAAAGGGTTTTAGATTTATGATATTAACATAAGGTTCAAACAACGTATTTATTTTCGTGATGGTAAGAGGTTACCATCACAGGATCGATCCACTGCTAATAATAGACCAATGAAAGTCTAAGGAATCCTCTTCTTCTCTGGTATATTTCTTTACTAATTATGAACATTATGTTAGGACAGAATCACAAAAAAGCAACTCCATAATGCTCTCAAAACTTTTAACTATGTGACCTGAAGTTGCTTCTCGCTGCTAAACGTCCCTGTGCCAAATACGGTGCCCTAAATTCCATCAAGGACGCCTACATTTGAGAGCCCCAGATTTCCCGGAAAGATCCTTGACTGAGGTTAGGTCGCTCATCGAAGGCCTCGTCCCTGAGACGGTCCTTGGCCTTCATCCTCGCGTCCCTGCGGCCTTGTGTGGAGGCCGCACCGCTCCCGTAGCCTTGATCTAGAGGTTGGAAATTCAAGGTTGTTTTAAGTTACATCGATTTCAGGGTTAAATTACGTTTCTCTTTCGGGGAATGAAAACGTTTCGACAAATACGTTACGCTTTACAAAATTAAATCGATTTATTTTGTTTGGTTTAGAAGCCATAACTTTTTATTTTACTACTAACAGCTTGCATGCCAAGTTCCTTTAAGTGATTCTTGTTAACAATAATCACCAGCATAGATACAATGCGATCACTGATTTCAGCCACATATATTCTTGATATTTTTTTAGAATTTACAAAAGTTTTAGGTTTTCTCATAACCCTTTCGAATCTATAGTCTATATATATCTATAGTCTATTTTAAAGAGCTTCTTACTCAGACAAGTAAGAAAAAACGCCCCTCCTCAACTTTATGGGATGTAAATAACAATGATAACATCGCTAACGACCATTAGTAGTGGCAATTTAAAATTTCGTAAGCATTACGCCAGCGTGACACGCGCCGGCGCCAACATCTCGATACTTAGAATCGGCACATTCGATTCGATTGTAAACAAGTCGCTAGTTCCGAATCCTGGTAATTGGACCAAGGATACTGTCGCTAACGTTCCGAGCGACTATTTGTTCTGGTTAGCTAATTGATTTTGTATACAACATCGACAGCCACGATTGTTCACCTCTCACGAATTATGCTCCGTTTTTGTTGGTTTCATAGTGAAGATATTATCAGTAGTTAGTTATTTTCATGACACCCTTTTTATGAAACATCATTAATTCCTTTAGAGTTTCCTTTTAGTTTAGATTGGATATAATGGATGTAGGCCATCCAAACTTTGAAATGAATAAAATAATGTCACCGAAATATATCAATTACAGAATGACTACGAAGATACTATTATGTTCACTATAATGATGAGATGTGTCTTCTTTGTTTATTTTATTTTTTAAAAAAGGACTGTTTCGAAATATTATAATTATGAGATAACTATTTCCATATTTGCTCATAACTCAAACTCAATATTGCTAATAATCTAATGAACACTCTATTTTTACGATAATTGCAATGATTTGATATAAGGAGTCGATAAATTATAATACCCTTAATATCCTGTCAATACCATCCCACGTTTACTAAAATGCCGACATGTTCCCACGTCAATAGTTGAAAAATAACATGAGGCTAAATGAATAAATAAACAAAATCTTAGCTTAAGGCAAATATATCAAATTGTTAGAAAGCTGAGTTTACAGTACATTTAAATCGATGAAATATCTAATGAATAGCAAGAGCATGCATAAAAAGTATAGTGCATCTATAACAAATAGATTTCGTTAAAAGATAGTTCACTGAGTACAAACCACATACAAAGTATTCACAACAACATCATTGCAGCTTTACTTTTAGTATCAACCTTCAAATCCCATCACGTCTTTACGGAGGCACTATCTTTATCTACTTCTAATGAAGCAAAAACTGCATCGGATAAATCGGGATCAGAGAACGATTAATTAGTATCCTATTGAAAAGCAACAACTCTTTCTTTTTATACTCCATTTGGCTTCGGGATATCGGCGTGCCGATAAAATTGCACTCGGAATGAAGTTGTTTTAGCGCTATCTGGATTGTTCTTATGTTTATTGAAATAAGAAACTTTAAAATGTATTAAGTCTTCTAATTTAGCGGTATCGCCAGTACAGCAATATTTTAATAGGATAGGAATAAGGAAAGAGATTTTGAAACATATTTTGCACATTTAATTGCAAAGTCAATGACAGATTGTTTTCCATTCATTATGATGTAAATGTGCTATGCATTTTAATATTAACACAGAATGAAACAATTGCTAAAGACTGGCGGCCAAGTTTTGTTTTTAGTCTAGAAAATATTCTAAAGCATGGGGTATTATTATTTTAACTTTCCTTTTTTTTATACAGTAAAAACCCAAAAAAGTCTCAAAATAAGTAATTTGATTACTTCTGTTATTAAAACTGACACATTAATGTACAGCACATGTGAATAATTAAAATATGCTGATTCAGCAAAAAAAGCCGTAACAGTGCTACCGCTGAAATTGCATATGGTTTCCGAATCGGAACAAGAATCCAATGCTTCCGATTCGAGACAAGAGGCTTGCGACGATTCCGTTCGACATAAAGCCTCTGTAGGTCACGGCGGCGGTAGTACGTAATAACTTTCTTACTCATCTCGCCCACTGAAAGTGAAGGCTGCGGCGGCCTTGAACCGCTCGCACTCGCAGCGGCCGGTGATCGAACTTAAATCGAGTCAAGTGTACGATCACGCGGTACTGATTGTGCCCCTACTATATTTCGTGCCAAATTCGGTAACGGTCCGATCGTTGACGGATTATTTTTGGATGTTGACATTATTGTTGGTTCCGTTGCCTTTAAAGACTTTAACACTCTTTGTGTTAATTCAATTAAGCACGTGAAGAGCATTTCGGATTTATGAGATTTTAATGTAAGGGCATACCTTAATCTTGGAGGGTTGTATACTGTAATACGATTACCTACTATCCATTGAATGTTGAGAAGATTTCTGCAAACTTTTCCAAAAGATCGAATATAAGTATTAGATCTTCAGAAGATCTTATGGCTTAAGAGGTAGGGAATTAAACTGACAAAAAAAGTCTAATTCGTGTTTTTTTTTTAATTTAAATGAAATTAAATACCAATGAATGGATATCGATATGTGAAAAATAGCGCTCAAAACATGAACGCATCGTAAAGTAGGGTATTTGCAATTCCATAATCTCCGCTGGCGACTAAAATGCCAACCATTAGCCACATTGCGAACGACCCATTCAATCAAACGAACAATATATCATTACAGTTCTAGATATGCCCGATAAATATAAAATATGCCACAGCAGAGTTGAGCTTTACTATTGTTTGAAATAACGCAATCAAAGTTAGTGATAGCGATAGTATTTTAATTGTAGTGACATTAAGCGCAAGCGCATGTTGAACCACTACTGAGGACCACTAAACGCGACCACAAGCTGTGGACGAGTATTTCCATACATTTGGCATTGTATCGGCGCAAGCTAATGTATTGGCGTATATAATATCGGCGCACGCGATTACATTTGAGTTCTAGCCCGAATACGAGTGCCAATGGAGTTCGGCTAGACGCCAGTATACGGGTAGATTTCCTTTTGTTTACTTAATACTGTCTTCCAGCTCGTATTCCAGTATAAATATTGTTTCAGGTACCCCAATTCGAGTTATGTCTTTCGTGTACCCGACGCGACGACAAAGCGTTTTGTCGCTTGCATCACGCGCACACTCGGCCACAGTACCACGATGAATTGTTTGTCAATGGTTTTGAATTCGACGACGTTCTCTACTTCTTAGTGATAGTCAACAACAACGAGATCAATAGTGTTTCCATTTCACAAACATCTTCTAGTGGCTTGACTGAGTCACTAGTGGTTACGTTTAGTGACTTAGTGGGCGGTTGCTCTAAGGATTCAAATAATTGTTCAAAAATAAAGTGAATCAAGACAAAAATATTTCATGAATTTACCCTTTAAAAGAACCGATCTTTAATTAAGTCGTTTAATTAAAAAATACTGATAAACTTAACGTAAATGAAACATAATTTATAGTATGCAGTCGGCTTTCTATAAATACAAATGGGTACTTCCTTTACAAGTATCACACAAGTTCCTTACGAGTAACAGTTTTATTCTTGGCAATAAATGAATTAAAAGATAAATGAATTTATTTACTCGTTCATATTCTAACGGATGACAAATGACAAACTGTAACAATATAGGCACGGGCAAGACTACAAATACAGCTATAAAGTGAAATTAATAACAATTAGAGGGCAAATCAGCTTTAATAACAACAATGATCAAGCTTAAAAATGGCAATTATTAATTTAGGCATAACGGTTAGCTGATTTTTTTATACAAAAGTGGAACAGAAATCGTCACAGGAAATTGTTGAAGAATCGAAAGTAGAAGAAGGTTGTCCATGGGCAGCACCATAAATGGTCAGTTATGATCTCGATATACCTAACTATCGGAACGATGCTAATCAAGGCAACGCTTGAGCATGTCATAAATGGAGATATGCCGTGGTTCCTGCTCCACAAGGCTCCGCAGATCTTAGATACTTTGATACAGTGTCACGAACGCACCATATTAGGTCATATGGTTTCATGGTCCCGGCATATTTACTTCACAGTTGACCACATTCCTGATTATGATCGTTATATTAATGTCAAGATAAAAATATAAAATCGCGAGTCTATCATTTATTTCCTTCGAGACAGAGATTAAAATGTCGATCGAATAAATATTATAAATGACTGCAGCAAAAGCAATAATTTAATATATGATAAGCCAAAGAAAAAAGACCGGATTAGATGGCTAAAACTGGATATATGAGTCACTATTGCTATTTTTGGACAACTCCACATTCTGTTGTAGGTAGAAACAGACAAAGTGGAATTAATTGAAGCGCTATTGGACGAATTAAGAGTCGAAATGAAAGAAGTCACAAATAAACAAGACAAAATAGCTGAAATTAACACCGTTTACAGAATAACTAAGAATTCTTAGCGCCATTTCATATAGCAACTTCGGAGTTTGGATTCTAAATATTCATTGAGTTGTACAATTTATGTGGTTTGTGTTCGAAATGTCTACACATCCACTGACTGTCTAAATGTTATGAAAAATGCTAATTCCAAGAATATTGTTGTCAAAATAATGTCAAATAATTCTCAGAGCATGATAGGGATGTACTGCTGATGAACATCATTAATCATTATTATATTTGTGTATTATTGTATTCAATTAAGTTGCTGTGTGTGTTTCATGTATTTATGTTGTGAATTTGCTTTTCTCCCTTTGTATCGTACCTTCGTAACTGTAATTTCGTCATTGTATGTTAGTCTTCGGTTGGGAGGGGCACTGCCAGAATATCAGCGCTGCTGCGGTTTGTGCAGACTGCTGTAGCAGGTTATGCCGAGGAGTATTCTCTAATGGCCTTTGTTCGACTGTTCTTGTTAATGTATCTAATTTGTTTTCATATTGTTTTTCGTATCTCATATTATATTATTTATCACATTTATCTTTGAATACTTATGTAGGCTAATGATTTCTGTTATTTTTTCTTTCATAAATACTATAAAAAGAATCTTATTCAGAAAAATAGCCTCAATATCATTTGCCTATGGTTAATACTTAACAAGATTATGCTAGGTAAAAAGAAAGAGACCTTTAAGATACGTTGATACGACATTTAAAGATCAAGAATTCACTTGCTGATAAGAGATTACACAGTAAATCTTCTTCAACTTTTTCGTCTTTGTCTACCAAAGTAAAATACTGTAGGCTTCCTTTGATTCTCTTGATTTACCCCAAATTTGGACACGCATACTGTGAAAATAACGTCATCCGCATAACCTTTACAAAAACAAAACCATCATGATTCCTTTGTGGAAAGGAGATAAAAACAAAGTTTATCTCCATAATTGGTGTTATGGCTAAAAGCATTGACATTGCTGGCCATCGCGTAAACAAAGCAGAGGGCTCCATTCATCAAAACTTAACGGCCTATTGAGGTCTTTTTTCTTCCGTATCTATCCCATTTACGGTTATCAAAATCGTAAATCTCGTTGTGTAGTGTGAATTTTTATATGAGTCAGTCACCCCTCGACGCCGTTTGAGGAAGGTGTGCGACCTTGCACCACGAGCGCCCGGCCTCGAATGAGGCGGGCGGCGCGCTCCGACCCTTATATGGCAGAGTTTGCGCATACGCGTTGCTTCCAGGTCACGTGTCTTTCGTAATTGCATCTAAATTTCAACATTTATTAAGGAAACGTTGTACTACACGGACATTCTCGGAGTTAAAATAGATGGTCATTAGTTCACTTGATAGACTTGTGAATAGTCTGAATAGGCCCCTTCTATCACCGTGAAGCGATTTCGTATTCATCAAAGTGATCAAAATATTTTCTATGCATATGTAATTGTATGTTTCGGTTCATAAATCTGAGACGGAAGACGTAAAGACTTATTAATCTATAGTTATTAACACAAGACCACTGTTATGTGTCGTAAAATCTAAGCAACGTATCGCTCGCAGAACATAAACCCTCTTATTAAAAAACGTAGGATATGCTTAGACAAGTTACGCCGTGATTGAGTTCATATCTCTAAAGTGCCATTTGTAATTCAATGAACAGAGACAAAACATGGAATAACTAATCTAAGCTTATTCTGTGTTTATTAATAAGGGGGTAAAAGGGGGGTAAAAATCCGACCTCTATATACTGTACATACTGTCGAGTAACGCAATTTAAGTAAGCTATTTTAAGGAGCTACGTGGTTTACGCGTTCGCCTGCGATCGTTGAAGTTAAGCAACTTTCACAGTGGTCGGTCATTGGATGGGTGACCAAAAATTTATTATCTCTAGCTCCTCCGTGCTTTGGAAGACACGTTAAGCCGTTGGTCCCGGCTGCATCTGCAGTCGTTAGCACCCACCAATCCGTACTGAGCCCACGTGGTGGGTCATGGCCCAATCTCCCTCTTCCATCCGTAGGGAGGCCTGTGCTCCAGCATTGGGGATATTAATGAAGGGATTTTTACGGGGCTTCCAAAAAAAATATTTTTATTTTGAATTTTTGTATCCAAACAAAATTTGACTAATTAAAATTTTCCTCTCAGTTTAGGATTCAGACGGGACTCAAATCCGCCTCATTCGCTATCAAATTAAGATTTAAACATCCTAGCAGTTAAATGCTTAAAAATATAAACATGAAAAGTTTTTCATTTAACATAATTTTTAAACTTTTAATGCATATAGTTAGAAAGTTATTTGGAAAGCAGTCTGTATTATGTACTATGAAAAATAAGTGAAATTGACAAAAGTTTGACATCAGCCGATGGACGTCCACTGCTGGACATAGGTCTCCTCTAGGGATCTCCAAACACAACGATCCTGAGCTTTGTTATTGATTTGATCATGTAATGGAAGTTGACCTCAACACATGTTTGCAAGTTTGATGTCAACTTTCAATTGGATGACACTGTATGAAATAAAACAGGGAGAAAAAAGCAGCCCTTGCTGAGTTTCTTGCCGGTTCTTCTCGTACAAGGTCTCCCGCCGTAGTTTTGAGAACCGATGGCGTAGCTTTTCGACATTCACAAGTGCTTGTAACAGCCTAGACTGAATAAACGATATTGATTTTTTTTTCCGCATCCAGGGTCCCCCTGACTCGCTTGATGTCGTCAGTCCACCTGATAAGGGGTCTACCGACACTGCGTTTCCTGGAGCGAGGTCACCAATGAAGCATACAAAATCTCAATTGTAAAATATACTTAATACATTATAATTATTACTCGGCTACATATTATGCACATGTAATCAGCGGGGTGTAAAAAACATATTATATGGAAAGGTTGTTTCGGTGTACCTTTTAAAGGACATTAATTACGGTTCAGCGACCGAACAATTTCGAATGTTGGCATAAACAGAAAGGACCTTGTCAAAATTGCAGCGAAAATGTACTCGTACCTACTTACAATCGAACATAATAATCTTACGAGCAAGATTACAT
Organism: Chilo suppressalis; assembly: GCA_902850365.2. NCBI lineage: Eukaryota > Metazoa > Arthropoda > Insecta > Lepidoptera > Crambidae > Chilo > Chilo suppressalis. The sequence continues at coordinate 19,503,443 of OU963914.1, read as the reverse complement.
ATATTAGTGATTTTATTAAAAAACTTAAAAAAGTCGGACAAAAAATATCTGCCATTCCCAAACTATGGAAAGATAAAACAAAAGATAATATGGAAAAGCTCGAAATATTTTGTTTAGTAAACCATCCAAGATCGACTCTTGTGAAAGTGGTATAACTAGGGAACGCATTCCTGCAAGATAATTTCAATTCAAGTATTGGCGGGATCCAGCGGGTTGGACTAAAAATTTTGAAATCAAGCGTAATATAGACCTAGTTTTCATAATGTTACTACAATAATAATAAAACTTAAATTGGCAAAATAAAATATAACTATTCAATTCAAAACTTTAATTTTTTCATCTGTAAGGTCCCCGCGAAGTGTAAGACGTGTGAAACACGGTTCCTTGTTATTCCATCAGTCCAGCGGAAAAGTTTCAGACCGTGATTAGTCCCGCAAAATATATTTAAGTGATCCAGATATTTTGGGATCCCGGTATCCTGGTATTCTATTTCCTAGGTATAACTAATTCTAACCACTGCGTCGTCAACCGTCATCAATAACATCCTAGATCCAATAAAATATAAAGTAAAGCTTTCTGAATAGTGATTATGGCGGTACTGGTCATTTTTACATTATACGTAAGTATTATTAATTATGCCACAAGGCCAATATCCTCAAACGAACTCTCAAAATTTTTAGTTTATCAATTTTCTACCTCTTCGTCACTCAAATCTTCATTATTATTGTATTCAGAGTCATTATAAAGCATAAACACATCAGATGTTTTGCAGTTACAACTTTTTATTGCTTCAGATTGGTGTACATATCTGCCAATGACTTGATCTATCACGTAAACCCGAAGTAGCCGAAGCTTTATTGTGGCAAGATTCTATGATGTTTACGAAAAACCGTCAGTATTCGGTTAGTCAGTCATTGTTGGTCGCCAATTCTCAAATAGACCCGCAAATGTTTGTCCAACACCTTAGCTGTTTGTATACAGCGCAGCGGGCTATACATAACACGAGTAGATTTAAAACGCAAATTAAATAAAATGCCTGGAGCTTTAGCAAATTGTAAATAAACACCCTCTTTTTATCTCAGCGTCTCATTGAAACCTGACTAGTCATGTAATAGTGAAAGTGATGATAATCTGTTGAATAAGTATCGAACACAATCAGAAAATATTTATATGTGTATGTTTACGGTTGGAAGAGCGCCCCTGAGGCATCTTGTCCAATTATGCGTGATGGATAGCAGAATCGTATCGAGATCTCGTCTCCTCACAGCATCCGCCCATCCGATCCATATGTCTTCTAATGATAGATCATGTGACGCTGATTTGAAAATTCGCATGCATAATAATGAAGAATTGATCAATATCCAATTTAAACAGAGTCTTAAAACTAATACTGCTATAAAATCGAACGATAATAAGTATTAAGATCGTTATGTAACACCTTCTTCTATTAGAGGAAAAAATTAAATAGACCCAGAGACAGAAAAAAATAAGATATAAATAAATTTGATATAGATATACCTATTAGGAAAAATAATAAATACAATAGTTACGCAGAAAGATATTGAAAAATAAAGTAAACAATCATAATGTTGATTGAATAAAGGCATAAATGAAAATGATAAGAAGCAAATTTCATTAAAATTTATCACCAGATAAAACAACTGTAGAACTGATATAAGTACCTAACTATCAAACAGTCTAGATGTCCATTCAAAGTTTCGAAACCAGATGAGTGCTTGGATGCTTGGATGATTGCTTGAATGAGTAGCTTCGGATATCATTTTTCCATTTAAAACTTTCTGTTCCGGCAACGCAAAAAAGTCAAGCATACCCACCCATGCCAATTACTGACGATTACCATTCAACAATTTATCTCGACACAAATGTTCCTAAATGTTAACAAAAACAAAGATGCAGGCAACACTAACTCAACAAATGATATCTAAAGAAACCCTATTTATTTAACATAACTATATCATTGTCTTCATATCATAGTAATAACAAGCATGGGAAAATCATAAGTTTGGGTTCATCTAAAGTCATTGTCCTATTTTAAGGGGCAGACGTTTGATATCCAAACTATATTTTAAGATAATATTTACAAAAAAATGGTAAAATACAATATTAAATTACGGGCAAAAAATTTAATAAAAATACAAATTTTCAAACGCTTATAGCATAAAAAAAAGGAAAAATACACAACAAGAAATATATATATCTAAATTGTTTTATTTAATAAATATTATTAAAAAAATGTATAAGACAATATAAAAATAAACCAAAATATATCTGCGATGGCCGGGAATCGAACCCGGATCAACTGCTTGGAAGGCAACTATGCTGACCATTACACCACCATCGCAGCTGACCGAAGAGACGAAATAACTGTGTACTATTTAGATTACTGCTTTGTGACGTAATGAGAAATCTAAATTGAATTAATATGGTACACGCGACTAGAAATTGCACTGATTTTTATTATTAGTGTAACAAGAAAATTTAATCGAATCTAATCAATATAGGTGATGACAGAAAATAATATTTTTGAGGGCGCTGCTAGCCATTTGATATTTTTATGGAATAAGTAGACGGTAGATAAACTTATTCATGAACATCATCATCAGCCTATTAATGTCCCCACTGCTGGGGCACAGGCTTTCTCAATGGAGGAATAGGGAGATTGGGCATTGAACCCACCACGCGGGAGTGCGGATTGGCGAGTGCTAACGACTGCAGACGCAGCCGGGACCAACGGCTTAACTTGCCTTCCGAAACACGGAGGAACTCGAGATAGAAGACTTTTGGTCACCCTCCAATAACCGATAGCTCCGATCTGTTATCTGCAGTCTCAATATCATGTTGTTTAATAACCGCCGATAAACTGTAACCTTTTGACGTGACAACGTCTTAAATTAGGTTGCGGCTGGGAGTCACTTATGAAAAAGTGTAACGCTCGGTAACGTTACGATGAGTCTCTCGTGTTAAGTTTAAGTTTACATGTACAATGTTTTAGTAAACAAAATATATTTCTATAGTTAAAATTTGTGCAATTCTTATTTTCATTCAATTCCTTGTTCCTATTGTGCAATTTAATTATATTCATATCAATAAATATTCTACCGAGAAAAAGACGTTGTCACGTAAAATCTTCGCCCGTAAAACCGACTTTACAGGCAACCATTTTTTTTATCATGTCGGAATTACTTGCTGCTATCAAATTCATTATAGGAATGTCATGTTTAATATTTTTCTATGCAAGTTTCTGAATCACTGTATTTAGTTTGTTTTTCGAATACACATAAGTTCAATATTATTTTGAAATAGACAACCTTTGCCACAGATTACGGTGTTTTATTTATTTAAATAGCTCACAGACTTTTTGAGATTTGAACAGAACAATAAGCATTTGTAATGTATTTATAAAAAAAACCGGCCAAGTGCGAGTCGGACTCGCGCACCGAGGGTTCCGTACAAACCTGCAAGGTTTACAAAGTTCGTTCATTACGACAATCGAGTCATAACTATGGTATTTTTATTGCAAAATGAAATTCATAACATTACAATGGGGAAAGATGGAGGAGCATAAATTTAAGACAAAGATCTCTTTATCGTTTAAGTAATATGGTTGTACTTTTGCGTTTTGCGTTTTTGCGTTGACTTAGAATTTTTTTTTTTCACGGGTTAAAGGCAATTAGATCTAAGTATTTGATATGAATTTCAACTTGATAGCTCTACGCGTTCATGAGGAAAAATGTAATAAGTTTATATTTATTAAAAAATATATATTTTGTAATGTAACTTAAAATTTAAGGTTTTCGGAATTTTTCCTTTATGTGTGCTATAAAAAGTTGCTTCATGCCAAATTTCAAGATTCTAGGTCGACTGGAAGTACCCTTTAGGTTTTGATTCCCTTGCGAGTACTTGCGAGTTTCAAAATATGCAGCTTAAATTGCTGTTTCTTTTGATTGCGTTGACATAGAAGTTTGATTTTGTTACAGCTTAAAGGTATTATAGACCTGAGTATTTGGTATGAATTTCAATTTAATACCTCTACGCGTTTATGAGGAAATGGGTAGTAAGGTTAAAATTATTAAAAAAATATATATTATGTGATGTAACTAAAAATTTATGGTTTTCGTAATTTTTCCTTTATCTATGCTATAAGACGTTGCTTGGTACCAAATTTCAAGATTCTGAGTTCACGGGAAGCACCCTGTAGGTTTTGATTCCCTTGCAAGTGTCGAAAATTTGCGGCATAAACGGCTGTATCTTTTGATTGCGTTGGCTTAGAAGTTTGATTTTTTCACAGCTTCAAGGGACAGTAGACCTGAGTAATTGATATAAATTTCAGCTTCATACCTCCACGCGTTCCTGAGAAAAAGGGTCTTGACAGACGGACGGACGGACAGACGGACAACAAAGTGATCCTATAAGGGTTCCGTTTTTCCTTTTGAGGTACGGAACCCTAAAAACTAGCAAACCAGTGAACCAAATGTTCACCAAAAAAAAAATGTTTTTAATTAATTGAGAACTTCGGAGATTTTGTGTGGTTTCGTTTGAAATAGAAATCACGTGATTTCTCGAAAACCGGAAGTGCTACGTTACTCACATCCGGTTTGTAGTCTTATCAGACTATTCTCAACTTAAACATTCTCTTTATCTATCTCTTACGGTTTGGCCGCTGAAACAGCACCACGGACGGACGGACGGACGGACGGACTTGTCTAATAGATAAGAGATACTCTTTTAAAATAAAAACGTTCGATGGTGGTGGTTGGCGCGTTCGGCTGCAATCGTGGAAGTTAAGCAACTTTGGCAGTGGTCGGTCATTGGATGGGTGACCAAAAATCTTCAATGCCGAGTTCATGCGTGCTTCGGAGGGCACGTTAAGCCGTTGATCCCGTTAGCACCCGAAAATCCGCACCGGGCCCGCGTGGTGGGTCATGGCCCAATCCTATTCCATCGATAGGCCTGTGCCCCAGCAGTGGGGACATTAATAGGCTGATGATGACATAAAAAAAGCGTGTGCGTCTCGGGACTGCTTACCGCTGCCGCATGCTTGAGACTCAGAGCATATGTTCTAAGGCGTGGGAGGAAGGGAAGCCAGACAGACTGGCGCCGTAACGCGTTACGTAACGAAGTCATCACTTCAATGACTAGCTGCCTCCCATTCCTTTGCCCGTTCTATATTTAGGGTTCCGCAACTCAATCGGCGAAAACGGAACTCTTGTAAGATCACTCGGTTGTCTGTCTGTCACAGTCGATTTGCTCTGAATCTACTGGAGCGATCAAGTTGAAATTTTATACACAGGTATGCCTGTGGCCCAAACATGAACGAATAAACTAAATAAATAAATTCCAAATATAGGGGTTACATTAAGGGTTGCCACCCGTACTTTATTATAAAGTATTGTACGTTATTTAAATCTAAAGAAAATATAACTAGAAAAAATTCCACGCGGACCAGGCAGCAGACGGGACTCGAACCCGCACCCTTCGCAATCCGGGCGAATGCACCGACCAATTATGCTACCGCGGCCCTCACGGACCGCGTCGAAATTCTTTCTAGCTATTCTTAAGCTGCAAGGCAGCGCCATCTCTTCGCATTATAGGTAAACCCACAATGTCAAATGAATACTTTTACAAGTATTAAACATTTGAAAGAAGAAATAGCAATTATAGTTATAATTTTTATTATTTTTAAAGCATGTAACTGCTTGATGTTTAAATCTAAAGAAAATATAACTAGAAAAAATTCCACGCGGACCAGGCAGCAGACGGGACTCGAACCCGCACCCTTTGCAATCCGGGCGAATGCACTGACCAATTATGCTACCGCGGCCCTCACGGACCGCGTCGAAATTCTTTCTAGCTATTCTTAAGCTGCAAGGCAGCGCCATCTCTTCGCATTATAGGTAAACCCACAATGTCAAATGAATACTTTTACAAGTATTAAACATTTGAAAGAAGAAATAGCAATTATAGTTATAATTTTTATTATTTTTAAAGCATGTAACTGCTTGATGTTTAAATCTAAAGAAAATATAACTAGAAAAAATTCCACGCGGACCAGGCAGCAGACGGGACTCGAACCCGCACCCTTCGCAATCCGGGCGAATGCACTGACCAATTATGCTACCGCGGCCCTCACGGACCGCGTCGAAATTCTTTCTAGCTATTCTTAAGCTGCAAGGCAGCGCCATCTCTTCGCATTATAGGTAAACCCACAATGTCAAATGAATACTTTTACAAGTATTAAACATTTGAAAGAAGAAATAGCAATTATATTTATAATTTTTATTATTTTTAAAGCATGTAACTGCTGACCTTGACTGACCTTGCAGCTTAAGAATAGCTAGAAAGAATTTCGACGCGGTCCGTGAGGGCCGCGGTAGCATAATTGGTCAGTGCATTCGCCCGGATTGCGAAGGGTGCGGGTTCGAGTCCCGTCTGCTGCCTGGTCCGCGTGGAATTTTTTCTAGTTATATTTTCTTTAGATTTAAACATCAAGCAGTTACATGCTTTAAAAATAATAAAAATTATAACTATAATTGCTATTTCTTCTTTCAAATGTTTAATACTTGTAAAAGTATTCATTTGACATTGTGGGTTTACCTATAATGCGAAGAGATGGCGCTGCCTTGCAGCTTAAGAATAGCTAGAAAGAATTTCGACGCGGTCCGTGAGGGCCGCGGTAGCATAATTGGTCAGTGCATTCGCCCGGATTGCGAAGGGTGCGGGTTCGAGTCCCGTCTGCTGCCTGGTCCGCGTGGAATTTTTTCTAGTTATATTTTCTTTAGATTTAAACATCAAGCAGTTACATGCTTTAAAAATAATAAAAATTATAACTATAATTGCTATTTCTTCTTTCAAATGTTTAATACTTGTAAAAGTATTCATTTGACATTGTGGGTTTACCTATAATGCGAAGAGATGGCGCTGCCTTGCAGCTTAAGAATAGCTAGAAAGAATTTCGACGCGGTCCGTGAGGGCCGCGGTAGCATAATTGGTCAGTGCATTCGCCCGGATTGCGAAGGGTGCGGGTTCGAGTCGCGTCTGCTGCCTGGTCCGCGTGGAATTTTTTCTAGTTATATTTTCTTTAGATTTAAACATCAAGCAGTTACATGCTTTAAAAATAATAAAAATTATATTGTACGTTATTTCGGGTAATTGTACTCTATACTTTATGCCAACAATATAGCACACGAAAATACTTTATTTAATGTGGTTTGATTACTCGGGGATTAATTTTGCATAAAATATACAAAAAGAGATTGATAGGAACATTTTTTTCGTAAAACGGACAGACAGTATGTATAATATGTCGCACTTAGCGCATTCTTGCAACATTGTCGTGGCTGTATGGCTTTGTACCATGACATTTCTCGTTGCGGAAAAGAACTGCAGATTTTTAGTAGCTACAAATTATATATTAAAAGTTGCTAGAAGCAACGTAAAAGATATATTTATACTTACTTATAAAGTGGAATAAAAAGTGCTTTTTTGGACACAATAAATAAATAAATAAATAAATATTTCCAACAATCACACCAATTAGCCTAGCCCCAAAGTAAGCACTATAAGGCTTGTGTTATGGGATACTAGGGTAACGGATAGAATACATATACTGTACTTAAATAAGATATTTTTATAGAAATACATATAAAACATCCATGACTGGAGTACAAATGCTCGTATTCATCACACAAACATCTGCCCCCACCGGGATTTGAACCCGGGACCTCTCGAGTCGGCGACACCATGAAACCCGGCGTATAAACCACTCGGCCACGGAGGTCGTCAAACAAAGTACTTTTTTTTCTACTTTTAATATCCAATGTACTTTATTTGGACAAAAAAAGGTGGGCACCCTAGTTACATTTGGGGGTAATTTTGCTGACTGTACCGCGTTATGTGCACCAAATATATTTAAAAAAACATGAAAATCAATAAAACTGTTTCAAATAAAACACTGAGAAACGAGATTTTCAAAAGTTACACCTATGTATTTGATTATTTCTAATAAAAATATTTTCTACATTTTCTTGTGCTACGATCGCGGTCGCGTCGAATCGCGATAAAGCGCCAGTAATTGGCGACAGTTTCCCACGGTCGCGTCGGTAGACACAGTCGCCAAATTGGGCGACGCCGGGGTCGCAGGTCACCTATTGTCGGGACCCGTGATAATAAGGAGTCAGTCGCCCGATTTGGTGGGAAAAGCGACCCGCAAGCTCTAACTAAGCATTATTTACCCACTTAAAACCCGTTTTATTATGTTTCTGCTCATCAGTTCTGTAACAAGCAATCTCAGTTTCGTTTTCGTTATGCTGTGTTTGAAGTGAAAACTTCTTTAGCGGCGTTGTACACTTCTTTTTGTATGGGTAAAAAATGTTAAACTCGCGTCAGGTTAAACACGTAGGCTGATCGCATCATGACACACAATAAAATTGGAAAGGTTGTCGACTTTCAATATATTGGACGAAACGTAGTAATATTTTATTTTATCGTATTATAATAATAAGTTTCTATCTAGGACGTCCACGTGGCAGCTTTATTGCGAAGAAAATGCATTTTTTTTACAATAGATGTCGCTAGGTGCGCCTAAATGTGATTCATGTAAGTTGATTTCTTTACAATAGATGTCGCTAAGTGCGCTTAAACGTGATTCATGTAAGTTGTTTTTTCTGAGAGATAGACTTTTTTAATGTTATATAAATTGTCATGTTTGTATACGATAACGCAATAAATAAATATTGTATTCTACCACATACATGATAGTACTTTTATACTGATAATTAAAGCAATTCGTGCAAAATTATTCCCTAACCATTCCAAAACATCAAAAATGCACAACGTTATAATTCAAGTTTTCACTTCTGCCGGCACTCCCCGAGTGCAACCCGTCGTTTTTTTTAATAGTTCACTCCGTCAGAGGTCGTAAGTAAGTCAAAAAATAATTATTATCTGTTGCTGTTTCCACCACAGGTTTTTAAATGTCAATAAATGGAGTTTAAGAGCCCCTCTTAAAGGCGCTCAGTGTTTTTTCCATACAAACTTTCTCGACACTTAACATCAGGTGGGTAGGGTAATTTCTTGCACCTCGTGAATGAACTTTAGAGACGGTCTCAAACTCAAACTCAAATCATTTATTGCAACCATAATGTGTACAGTGGGTGGTAGGTACTTATATAAATATGAGCATTATGGACCCCGTCGGGCACGCAATTAGTTATTAGCAACACTAATAGTAAAATTATAATTGGATGTTGGAGATTAATTCATATTATGTTTATTTTTGATTGTTATAATTGGATTGGATCTGATTTAATTATAAATAATAATATTAATAATTTCACAAAATTAAATATAATAAATAATTAAATAAATTATTTGTACATGTACATTAATAATTACTGATCTTATCATTAAAATATTCATTTACATTATAATAACATTTGTTAATTAGAAATTCCTTTAATTTATTTTTAAATGTCAAGTAATTATTTTCATTCATTATTGTATTGGGCAATTTGTTATAAATTTTAATTGATCTTTTGTAAGCTAGAAGATATTTCGAGAGGAAACACAACACTGCCGTTCTTTATCATATTTTTAACAAATTATTTACATCTGTTCAAAATTCCAATAATATCTGTACAGTAGCGCGGAAGCCATAACTCAAGTATATTAAATTTTGGAGAAATCATAAATCAATGTTCACAAGAACCAGTGTCCGAAATCAAATATTATTTATTTATATCAGATTAAACAATTCTGCGGTACAATTTAATTTGTTTACTCAGCAGACCGATTTTCCGAATCATACCCACACTTTTGAAGTCTTGATAAGAAAAATATGCAAGACACTTCAATTAAATATTATTCTATAATATTTATTCTCTTTTTCATTCATAAAAAATAAGCTATGCATAAAATGTTTCAAACTTCGAATTACCTATGAATATGATATTTAAAACTATGAATTTCTAATGAAATGAACATGTACTTTATTCAAATTGACTTATTGACAGGTCTTTCGAATCGTCCAATATTTTCCCTACCTACCCTTTCAGAAGAATTTGAAGAAAAATTTCAAGAATTTAAAATGAGCGCAAGAAACTCATCAGCATCTAAAAAAAGTTGCAACATTTACATAAAATCATGTCGCTACTAATACAATTAATTAAAAAATTCTTTCAATAATAGGGAATTGAAAAGTTTTAGAAAACGATCTCACGTTATTGACAAATGTTAATGGAGTCCGTAAAAAGTGGATATTCATCATTCTGTTGTGTATTTCTGTAAAAATAACCAGATCAAAAACAGCATTTTCAATTTGCTGCGAAAACGTTTTTCTGGACAATATGGTGTCTTACTAGTGTGTGAATGTCCCTTTAACCGGAAGTTTACTTGCGTGTGACATCATTTTAGACCCCGCCAATCCCAAGCGTTTTGGGTCACGTGACAAAAGAATAAGAAAACTTAAAAAAACAAAAACTTAAATTATGAATATTTTTTTTGTAAAAATAGTAAAAACCCCTGCCAATATTCATTCTAAACACAGATGATAATAATTAGCACTTTATTTTTAATACTGTCAAATACCCTATTGTGTTTTACATACTTATATGCGAATTTACTGTCATGACTTTGCATACTTCAATATGCAAAGTTTTCTTCTTTATTCCCAAAACCTTCAATCATTTAACTAATCTTGGATTCGATGACTTGATGAAATCCTTTTTACTACTACTTACTTATAAAATAAAACCTACCTATAGAAATCAGGCCATTAATTATCGAATCCAGTCTCTACTGAATTTCCATTTTAAGCTAATTCCATTTGTAGGCAAATTAAAATATGTAGTTACAAAACTTTACTGCTTAGAAACTGGATCGGGTAGGTGGTGTTTAAATAAACCACAACTGATCTGTCTAGACAAACTAACGTGAGCAGGGTTGCCACAAATATGACACAAACACACACAGAGAGAGAGAGAGAGTATGAAAGAAAGAGAGAGGTACAGAGATAAAGACACATAGAGAGATCCGTGCGAGGTCGCCAAAGACCCCCCACGACAACGGCTAACTAGAGCCGAGGTCAGAGACTCAGTTTAGTTGAACTGACTCCCCCCCCCCCCCCCCCCCCCCCAGGTTCCAGTAGTCTAGAGGCTCCAGACGAAGAGGAGACTCCCCCGTGGGGAGATGCCATCCGCCTGGAATACCTCTAGAGGCACTCACCAATTTTCGGCTTGAGGTCCCCAGACAGTACCCAAATCTTTGAAAGACTGTCATTTTAACTAATTTGAATCAAGAAATCAAACACTAATGTTATTAAAAATTGCGATGTTGTGATTAATGAGATAAAGTTGCAACACAAAAGGAATAAAAAATAGACATGTCTTAAACTAGAATATAACACAATGGCTACAAATATATTGTGTTCCTGACGAGAACTTCAAAGCTTAAGGGATAGTGGATGGAGTCAGAGCAAAGGACATACGAATTATAACTCCCGATAACTAAGTAGAAATATCAGAAGCGTCAGCCCGCATTACATTTCCTTTTTTTTAATGTACTTTGTATCTTTTCATATATAAAATATTTTCCTTTTTAAATGGCGAATTTTGCGAATGCAATCCAAACGCAATCTTCTTTTTTTATGTTATAGGGGGCATACGAGCAGACGGTTCACCTGATGGTGAATGGTGATGGTGAAATGGCGTGGGGTCCCGGCGGCCACTTCCGGGGGGGTGCGGGGGCCCTTCCGTCCGGCGGGTCGGCGTATATCCTCTGCAGGCAATCATTCGGGGAAACATGCCTCCCTAATTTGCCCGGTCTTGTCGCGACAACGTCCACTCGTTTCACGTCTCTTTTTCACTTCCACAATGGCAGCTCCTAAAACAAAGTTTGGACGTTCAGCGGTGCACACCCCCACGCCTTCAACGCTGTTTGAGGTCGAGTTCTGCAACATACGCGGACTCCACTCTAACCTCAACGCTGTCCACCACCATCTTGAGACAGCACGGCCAGCATTGTTGTTCCTGACGGAGACACAAATACTTCCGCCTGCTGACACAGGCTACCTTAATTATCCCGGCTACGTGCTTGAAGAGTCCTTCAAAGCGAAAGCCGGTGTATGCCTGTATGTTCGGGCGGATGTTTGTTGTCGCCGTCTCCGCTGCTTGGAAGATCCCTCCTTCTCCATGCTGGGGGTACACGTCGACTCTGGCCCCCTGGCCAGAGTTTACGTGTGTCTCTACAGATCCCACACCGGCGATGTTGAGACAACTCGACTTTTTGAACACCTTAGTCGGGCAGCAGATGACGCGCAGGAACAATTTCCCAATGCAGAATTGGTGTTTTTGGGGGACTTTAATGCTCACCACAATATGTGGTTAAGTTCCTCCAAAACTGACCATGCAGGGATCTCTGCTCACGCATTCGCTCTCACGCATGACTTGAAGCAACTGGTTGATCAGCCCACCAGGATCCCAGATATTCCAAGTCAAGCGCCTTCTTTACTGGACCTTCTGCTCACGACCCATCCACAGGGCTATCAGGTTGTGGTAAGAGCCCCCCTGGGCTCGTCAGACCACTGCCTGATATCTGCCAAAGCACCACAGGCCAAGCCTCCGCGTCCAGCAGTGGTCAAGCGCCGTATCTGGCATTATGGGTCGGCAGATTGGGACGGTATGCGTGACTACTTTGCGTCCGTCCCTTGGAAGCAGCGCTGCTTCAGTGACAGGGACCTATCGGCCAGTGCCGTTGCCATTGCTGAGGAGATTATAATGGGTATGGAATACTATATTCCTCATTCTGATCTCATCAGTAAGGGCACGCGTAACCTCTGGTTCAATCACGACTGTGCTGAAGCTGCTTCGCGTAAGCAAGCGGCATATCGTGCTTGGATCAGAGGTCGCGCTCTCAAGGATCCCGGGGTCGATTCACTCAAAGCAGCCTACAATTTTGCTTCCAAGGCCTGTAAGAAGGCTTACATTAGAGCGGATGCCCAGCGCGTTGCACGTGTTGGCCAGGAACTTATGACGCATCTTACGGGTTCCCGTAGCTACTGGCGTCTGGCCAAGGCCGTGCAAAAAAACTTCTGCGAGCCCTCGCTGCCACCTCTGAGATGCCCAGACGGAACACTAGCCCATAAGCCGCAGGAGAAAGCCGATTTACTGGCAAAACTCTTTGCGGCTAACTCCCGAATCGATGATTGCAATGCACTGCCACCATCATTACCTCACTGTGGCACAACGATGCCTGATATTAAAATCAGGCAGCGCGAGGTTCGTGCCGAATTGCAATCACTCGACGTCCGGAAAGCTAGTGGACCTGATGGCATCCCAGCAGTAGTACTCAAAAAATGTGCAGCGGAGTTGTCTCCCGTGCTCACGCGCTTGTACCAATGCTCGTATTCTTTGGGGCGTGTGCCGGAGACTTGGAGAGATGCCAATGTGCAACCGGTGCCCAAAAAAGGGGATCGCTCAGACCCGGCAAACTACCGGCCAATAGCAGTCACCTCAGTTTTATGTAAAGTTTTAGAAAAGGTCCTTAATAACCATCTGACCCGCTACCTAGAGGATCACTCCTTGATTAATGATCGTCAATATGGTTTTAGACCGAAACGATCGACGGGTGATCTTCTAGCGTACTTAACTCATATCTGGGGTGAGGCTATCGACAAGCGTGGCGAGTCGTTGGCTATCAGCCTTGACATTGCCAAGGCGTTTGACAGGGTCTGGCACAAAAGCCTTCTCTCCAAGCTTCCGGCATACGGTCTGCCAGCCCAGTTCTGTTCTTGGGTAGCTGACTTCCTGCATGAGCGTAGAATTCGTGTCCTTACGGATGGTAGCAGTTCGCGGTTCATGTCAGTGAATGCCGGCGTTCCCCAGGGCTCCGTCCTATCCCCCACTCTCTTTCTGCTGCATATCAATGACTTAATTCCTCTTGGGAATATTCATTGCTATGCAGACGATAGTACAGTGCATGCGGGGTATCTCGGACAAGCAGCGGCTGGGCTGGCGGTAACCAAGGAGAAACGCGAGAATCTTGTCATTGAACTCAATCAGGCTTTGGACCACATTTCCGAATGGGGTACCAGGAACTTGGTTGAGTTCAATGCCAAAAAAACTCAGGCTTGCGCTTTCACGGCAAAAACATCGTCATTCCTTCCTCTTCCATCTCTTCAGGGCACAACACTACCGCTGCAGAGCAACATTTCCATGCTCGGTATGGAAGTTCGCTCAGACCTGAATCCAAAGAACTACATCGAAACCGTGATCAAAACAGCTTCACGCAAACTCGGAGTCCTGAACAAGGTGCGGCGTTTTTTCACGCCCGATCAACTGTGCTTGTTGTACAAAACGCAAGTGCGGTCCTGCGTGGAATATTGCTCGCACCTCTGGGATGGCTCCGCCAAGTACTTGCTCGATGCTTTGGATAGGTTACAGCGACGCGCGATCCGCATCATAGGCGATGAGGAGGTGACTAAACACCTTGAGCCTCTTCAATTACGCCGTGACGTGGCGTCACTAAGCGCGTTCTATCGTCTGTACCACGGCGAGTGTTCTGAGGAGTTATTCTCTCTTATCCCACCTTCTCCTTTCCTTCAGAGGACCACGCGCGCTGGCCTACGTTGTCATCGTCTAACTGTGGCCACAATTCCAACGCGTACAAAGAAATTTGGTGACTCATTTCTTTGTCGCACTATCCGTAAATGGAATGCTCTGCCCGCTCACGTGTTCCCTCCCTCTTACAACCTGGGATCCTTTAAAAGAGGCGTGAAGAAGCAACATGCAGGCCGGCAGGGTGAGGATGGCTGGTGTGGCAGGTAAAACTGCTGTATCAGCTATCGTCACGTCTGGACTTCACCTTCACTTAACATCAGGTGGGGTGGAGTCATTTGTCGGACCTATCTATAAAAAAAAAAAAAAAAAAAAAAAAAATGGTAAGTGATCACCGTCGCCCATGGACACTTGCAACACCAGGAGTATCACAAATGCGGTGCCGGCCTTTAAGAAAGGAGTACGCTTTTTTTGAAGGTTTTTGGGTCGTATTGGTCCGGAAACACTGCTGGCGACAATATATTCCAATATAGTCTCAAAGGTAACAACCCTAACAGTTCATAGACAAATATTCCGAGCTCGTCTGATTTATTATCTCGGCTCTCCAGATTTCTGATAATGTGCTCATGGTGCAAGATGACATGATATATTATATAAATACATATTTTACTGTTGCCCTGGCCGGCCCAAGATATTGCGGAACCTCAAATTTCGGTGGAACACCCAGAAATCGCTACAGCTATAATATTAATCATGTCATGTTGTAATCCGAGATTCTAATTGCGAAATTTGTTAATTTTCCCAAACAATATTTGACTCTATTGGTTGAAACATGACTAGAGTCTGTGCGGAAAGAGAATGGGCGCGGCGAAAAACGGAACTAACATTAAGATTTTTATTTGGCAATCAAACCCAGCAATCTGTGAAACGTCAAAGTTTTGTATTGATACGGATTTGTTTGTTGTTGTGATTTCTTGCGGGTTTTTTGCATTTAATCATGTCTAAAAGGGGTAAAACCTTATAAATACGGTAGAAAAGCACTACAGCGCCCTCCAATCTAAATCGCATTCTTTTTCCGCACAGACTCTAACAGTTTCTTCTTTCTAATAAGGAGTTTTAATTTTTCCTGTAAGTGAAAGATATTATCTTATACTATAATTGCTATTTCTTCTTTCAAATGTTTAGTAGTTGTAAAGGTAGTCATTTGACATTGTGAGTTACCTACAATACGAAAAGATGGCGCTGCCTTGCAGCTTAAAGAAAAGCTTGAAGGAATTCTACACGGCCATCAGAAGGGTGCAAGTTCGAGTCCCGTCTGCTGCCTGGTCCGCGTGGAATTTTTTCCAGTAATATTTCCTTTAGATTTAAACATCGAGAAGATACATGCTTAAAAAATAAAAATTATACATTATAATCTTTTCATCTTGATGGTTTTGAAAACATTCAGTCCATCGTGGATGATTTGGGAAATCAATAAAATTAACATAATAAATCTTTGGCCCGTCCACCAAAGCCAATAGATAGACGCTTTCAGTTCCTGGGAGTAGCTATCGTGCTTTGCCATTAACCTTTAAACTTAGCACTTCACGGCTTTAATACCATACGCATGGTGGTAATGGTAACTAATCCAGGCGGGCCTTAAACGCCCTACCGCCATTAGAGCGGGTGGAAGCTCCGAGTTCCCTTAATCGCTTAAGTGGAAAGAGGTGGTAATAATTATGTATTCTGTCTCCGTAACCTATCTTCGGTATACCGTAGTCCTTCTACCAGTATTCTGAAAACCTTTCTTACTGCGGAATAGAATTATTCTATCCTCCACCATAATGATCTTCAAATCGTATGAAGTTCTAATTTTTTGTGAGCTTAGTGTACGTAAGTGTATTCTCCACAGTGCTGTAGAGTGAGCTAAGCGTACGCAAGTGTATTCGCCAAAGTACTGTAGAGTGAGCTAAGTGTACACAAGTGTATTCTCCACAGTGCTGTAGAGTGAGCTAAGTGTACGCAAGTGTATTCTCCACAGTGCTGTAGAGTGAGCTAAGAGTACGCAGGTGTATTCTCCACAGTGCTGTAGAGTGAGCTAAGTGTACGCAAGTGTATTCTTCACAGTGCTGTAGAGTGAGCTAAGTGTACGCAAGTGTATTCTCCACAGTGCTGTAGAGTGAGCTAAGTGTACGCAAGTGTATTCTCCACAGTGCTGTAGAGTGAGCTAAGTATATTCTCCACAGTGCTGTAGAGTGAGCTAAGTGTACGCAAGTGTATTCTCCACAGTGCTGTAGAGTGAGCTAAGTGTATGCAAATGTATTCTCCATAGTGCTGTAGAGTGAGTTAAGTGTACGTAAGTGTATTCTCCACAGTGCTGTAGGGTATGCTTTCAAATATAAATTTGTAGCAAAATCAGAAATAGCAAATCTTTTTCGACTTTGTTCAATTTCATTCTAAGGGTGCGACTTATCAATTATTAGATTATTATTAATTTAATTTTATCACTACCAACAAATAAGATTAGTATTCTCGCCTATTTCGTTATGTCGCATAATTTAATATCGTTGGTAGTACCATAAATATTGCGCTTGCGCAAGCAATGTTGTCTTTGTTGCGCGCGGTGCCCGAGGCGTCACTACATTGTCGCGACGATTGTATGCAAAGGATAATCTTCTTTATACAAGTCAATATAAAGACGAAAGTGTCATATATCGAAATGAGATTAGGCGATAAATAATAACCAAACAAATAGAATATCTACTGTTGAACTTATTATAAATGTCAAACTGGATTTGTTTATTATTTTTCATGTATGCTTCACTGCAGGGAAACAGAACTGCAGTAAGAATTACTACCCCGAACCCAAATGAAGGGAAAATCCACTGGCTCTATATAACTCAATTTATTTACCTTTTTTTATAGATATTTCCTACTAATGACTCCACCCCACCTGATGTTAAGTGACGGTGAAGTCCAGACGCGAAGATAGCTGATACAGCAGTTCTACCTGCCACACCAGCCATCCTCACCCTACCGGCCTGCATGTTGCTTCTTCACGCCTCTTTTAAAGAGATCCCAGGTTGTAAGAGGGAGGGAACACGTGATGCGGATTGCTCGCCGCTGTAACCTATCCAAAGAATCGAGTAAGTACTTTGCGGAGCCATCCCAGAGGTGTGAGCAATATTACCTTTGGAACAGAGTGCCTTTTCAAACGGTAGGCATGGCGGATAGCGGCTTGTCGCCTGGCAAGACAGGGCGGGTATCTAGATGGGAAACCATTGACGGCGGTGGTTGTAGACTTGGTTTAAAGTTTGGACTGGACCCATCCGCACTGGGATCATTCCGCACTGGGGCCATTCCGTGCTGGGTCCACACCAAACTGACCCCAGTAGGGATTGTCGGGTAGGATATTTTGTTTTTAATGGAATAGGGAGATTGGACCATGACTCGCCACGCGGGCCCAGTGCGGATTGGTGGGTGGTATATAAATATTTTTAACTTCGTTCCAACCAAGTGTTCAAATGAAAGAAACGAAGCACACGCAAATTTTTTCTAGTATAATAAATTTTACTTTACAAATGTACGGTTCAATAAACCGCACAATATAATTATTTCACATTTTATATTTTGCAGCATTGCATTTTTACTTTGGTGTGTCGAATCTAAAACGCGACACATCAGTCTACGTTTCAACCGCGACTCATAAGCTCCATACGCTATTTCATTAGTCAAATAAGTTTCGTGTGCCAATAAACGGTATCTCTGTAAAATCCATTTTCTTCTCTTGTACGTACGCATATCCCGTACAAACTGGTCCTTCGAGTCTCCGAAGGCAGTACCAAATTTGTGTGACAAAGTGTACAGATTTTTAGTGCTCATTACGTCCGTTGTGTCGCTTCTGTTCAAGTTTACATACAAAATTTGACATTGACATTTCGTACTCGCAAACTATACGAATTCGATAATGGTTCGTTCTAAGGGTACAGATGTCTATTAAAACTACTCACCTAAATTTATTTGTTACAAGTGTAACATAATTAAATTACGAGCTAACCACAATGTTTTGTGCACAGACAACCATTAAGTAACAGCGTGCATAAATTACAGAACATTAAAGTTGGTGCCTTACTTAAGTAGCAGGTTGAAATAAAGCGTGAATTTACTTATAGAATAGTTCAATCGCGTTTCTAAGCGTGGTTCGGTGGAACTAATTAATTAAAAGGAATTAATCTTAATGTTCGAGCGGCGGTCTGAAAACGACGGAGGCGGAAATAACTTTGTTATTTTTTTACTCACACCATTTAGCTTAGTCGGGTCATTATACGAAGTACAAAAAAAACTGTTCATTGGTGATGTTTAACTATTTATAAGTTATTTCAAAAGCTGAAAAAATCTATTTAGTACATTATTGTGACTATTTACCAAAAACATAACAAATTCAACCATACCTTATCTGCTAATTTGTAAAAAAAATCAAAATAGAAGCGTGGTCATACTCCGTGAACTGTTCTAAACACATTTTTCGTCAGAAAAATTGGGAAAAAAGTTATATTACACACTTGAATTAAAACGAACTCACAGTATCTGTTTTCACACATCCCAATAAACATCAGAACATAATAGTTTATTTTTTCTTATTAATATATTAAAATTTATAGCCATTATACAGGTGTTATAAAAATTTAAATCAATAACGTGAACTACTATTTTCACCCAACAAAAAATTTTAGAGAACTGAATTACTGCTCTTATTACCTGGTTACACTGCTTTTTGCTGTTAGTTCAGTTGTGTGTACTAATCAACAGGGAGGTTATGTACTATGAAGTTTTGTTAAAAAAATATATGTAATAGACGTTTCTGGTAAAGTTTGGCCCGTCAGTTCGGTTAGGGATTTTTTTTATATGTAGTAACGTATTTACTTTGCCACCATAGCTCATAATTAATGCCATAGGGACTTATTTTGGTTGTAGTTATAAATTAATATGTAACTTTTAAAACCACGACGTAGCATGATTTTAAAAATGATTCGTCAATCCTGTGATCGTCATTACTGTGAACTTGTTGTTCACAGAACTTTTATTTTTTCGATGTTTAATACAAACACTTTTGTATGGCATTATTCAGAGTCTGGTCATGGAAAAGGACCCCAGACGGTGTAGGTGGCTACTTAAAAAGACATAATGACCGACGAGTGGTTTTGGGGAATGACATTCCAGACCATCAAACTTTGATATTATTTTTTGAAAAAAATGGAAAATCACCTTTGGAAAAAAATTACCTCTTGGTAAGGTTAATGCCAATAAATGATATATGTATTATTGGGCCAATAGAGAACATCTTCTTTTTCAGAATAGCTTTACAAAACCTATCAAGCAACGATGAAAGTTCATCAAATTGTTTAGGCAAAAGAAAACCCAGATTATCTTCAAGCCAGGCGACTGAGTTGTTTGGAATGTCATTCAGACATCACTTGTCGTCATTTTAGGCTGGAAAAAATGTAAGCACCAATACAATTATTACATGCAACACAGAAAATGAGCCCCCTATACCATCATGCTCTAAATTACGTGTCGATGAAATTTATTCTAATATGTAAAACAAAATTAGGCCTCTGAGACAAAACAGGGTAAATTTTTTGGCTGTTGAATATACCCAGAACATTATAATAAGAGAGTTCGCACATTTTTATCATATAATGACTTCAGTGATTCTTATAATTTAGTATCACAGAAATGACGTTCCTACTAATTATCATTTCCATGGACATGAATGTTTGATTTTTTTATTGTCTTTTAAAATTATTAATCTAGATAATGTTTCATAATTTATGTTATCTTGGTTTAATGGTTTTCGGTAGAACATTTATTATTATCATAACTGTATTAATTCTTAAGTTATGATCACTTAGATCATTTCAGTGAAAACGTGCGTCAATTCTGTGAGACTTAAAAAATGATTTTTCATGTTTTTACGTATTAATGAAATTCTGTTTTATGTTGTGATTACGGTATTTCATTATATTTTGCAAAAAATAAATGTTTGAAATCCAAAAAATCCTCACTTTAATTTTTGTGATTTAAAAAAGGCCATTTCGTATAATGACCTAGTCCCAAGGTAAGCACTGTAAAGCTTGTGTTATGAGATACTAGGATAACGGTTAGAATACATACATAAGTATATTTATATGAAAATACATATTACACATCCTGGACTGGAGTATAAATGCTCGTATTCATCACACAAACATCTGCCCTCACCGGGATTCGAACCCGGGACCTCTCGAGTCGGCGACACCGAAACCCGGCGTATAAACCACTCGGCCACAGAGGTCTTCATATATTTTTGGTATATTGCTAAAATTATAGCTATTAACGGGATTGTTACCATGTACCTTGTTTTTTTATGAGTCTCCGATATTTCGGCACTGTTGTATGATCACGGAGATCACGGACTAGTGCCATGATCACGGAGTTGCTCCGTGTAGTACCCGGAGGACGGAGTTGCTCACCGAGTACTACACGGAGCAACTCCGTGATCATGGCACTAGTCCGTGATCTCCGTGATCATACAACAGTGCCGAAATATCGGAGACTCATAAAAAAACAAGGTACATGGTAACAATCCCGTTAATAGCTATAATGTTAGTGACCATGGAAGTTTAAAACAATATATTGTCTAAGTTACACAAATCAAGATTATATTCAATCAATATTTACGAAAGCCATTCTTCCTGATTGACTTATTAATTTAAGTCTTATGTTTCGAGTTAAGTTAACAATGTGCCCCTACTTTTTATATAAAATAAAAAAAAAACACTATGTTTTTATTATATTGTTAATGTATAGATACTGGTTCGATACTTTGTAACAAAGTAATATAAATGAGGTGATCTTTAAAATACTAACCTAGATTATTATAATCATGTCCATTGACAAATTATTCTATTTTGATTGGCATACGTATTTATTAATTTTTATTATTGAAAATTGTTATTTTATAAATGAACTAGAGGTCGCCCGCGACTTCGTCTGCGTTAACTTAGTTTCTTGAAAATCCCCCTGGAACCTAGCATTTTTTCGGGATAAAAGTAGCCTATGTGTGAATCTAGGATGTCAGCTAACTCCATACCAAATTTTATTAAAGTCGTTCAAGCCGTTTAGACGTGAAGAAGTAACAAACATACACACTCACATACTCACACACTCACAAACTTTCGCCTTTATAATATTAGTGTGATTTATAAAACAAAATTTGACTGACAGGGTCCATGTTAGGTACTTTATGCATTTTTTAACTTGTCCATCAACCATCTATGTAACCACATAAGTGCAATAAATTGAATTGAATTATGAGAACAGCAGCTTATCACAAACATGTGTACGAAAATTTTGCTATAAAGTTAATGGGCGCTGTTTTATTACATAAAATCGTAATCACCGCTTAAAGTGGAGCCACAACTTCTCGGCTCCCCGGCCGTCCTCGATATCAGGTCGTCTGTGACAGACGCACAGACAAACGCAGGAAGCCCATTGTGGTTTGCGACATCAGTCACTGCGCCACCCGTGCCGTCACACAATACTTAGACTGTCACCGGCTCTTAGGAAATGGCGTAACACATTTGTAGGCCTATAACGATATCCAACGATGGAAGGCACATAGTGTTTCTTGTAATTTGTTATTTAATGGGTATTAGTCATTTTTCATAACAGTAATATGGTACCCATCTGATGTCGCTTCCTATATGTATAAGCCCGCCCTCGCTTTGCTTCACTGTAGAGCTGAAGTGTAGACTTCAGTTTTTGTTCTCAGGCTTGTATTATACACAATGACATTCATCTATGATTCTTCTTATACCTGCATGCAAAGTCTCAGCCCGATCGGTTTAAAATTGACAAAGTTTCCTACAAACTTTCATTCCCTATTTTATCCTCTTGGGGGTAGAATTGATCAAAATCCTTTCTTAGCGGATGCCTACGTCATAACATCTACCTGCATGCCAAATTTCAGCCCGATCCGTCCAGTGGTTTGGGCTGTGCGTTGATAGATCACTATGTCAGTCAGTCACCTTTGAGTTTTATATATATGTATAGATATAAAGTTAAATGATGTAATGGAAGGTGACTTCAAAAGTATCTCTGAAGTCATTTTTCAACTTGACGACTCTGTATATAACAATACAGGGACAAAAAAACAGCCCTTGCTGAGTTTCTTGCCGGTTCTTCTCAGTACAAGGTCTCCCGCCGTAGATTTGCGAACCGATGGCGTTGCTTCTTGATCTTCACAAGTGCTGGTAACAGCCTAGACTGAATAAATAATTTTCAATTTTGATTTGATTTAAAGAAATATTTTTAACCACCGTCGGAAAAAGAGGAGTGCTCCACGTTTGTCATGTCTGTGTGTCTGTCTGTGCTATCGTAGCTGGTAAACGAATGGATGGGCCGATTTGGATGCGGTTTTTTAAACTCCTTACGTAGGGTCTCTTTCACCGATATTCTTAATTCAAATTAAGGTCTTATCCCATTTAGCATATCATTCCATCAGCAACAAGAAAGGTTTAATGGCCAAATGGTCATGGTGGGTCATGGCCCAATCTCCCTATTCCATCCATAAGGATGGCCTGTGCCCCATTAATAGGACTTTAACAGGCTGATGATGAATAGCGCTATTAAGAAAAAAGTCATAAATTTCATCGCAATTAACGTAACGCAGACGATTCGCAAACAGTTTCGTATGCAAATGTTTGCACACCGTAACATCGGTGAACAGAGCCTCACGCGAAGGTCAAGATCTGAAAAGAGGTGACTTAAACACACTTGAATCGACAAAACTTATTTGATGATATAATATTCACGAACCGACCTCGATATTAAAGTTCCTGAAATACGAACTAAAATACGCTACAATTGCTGCCATTTTCGCGGTTCGGTTAGGTTAGGTACCAGCTATCTTCGCGTTTGGACTTTATCACCACTTAACATCAGGTGGGGTAGATTATTTGCCTACCTGGCTATATATAAAAAAGGTATACCTAAATTCACGCAGCTAAGAACCGTCGCGCGTAAAAAACGTTCAGAGGCCTTTGACAGCTCAAAAATTAACATCAACAACGCATCGTCAAAGTTTCTTTGAACACTAAGCAGCGCCTCTGCCGGACGTTAGAACAAACTGGCTCCTTCCAAACAAAATTTGACGATGACGATATGATTACGGATATCTCAAAGTTCATGCTTGTGCCTCAGATTTAATACAAAAACGTCTTGACGAAATTTCGAATTTTCTAGCGGTTTCTAGTCGGCTTTGTAAACAAACAATCCTAACCTACTTACTACAGTTAATTTCATTAACCTACAACATCTACGATTTCAAATTAAATGATTAATACCAAATAGAACACTGTTTCATATTTATCCTGTATGACACGGTAACAACAATGTGACCCCCTTAGATTTAACAGATTAGTCATTCTTTTTTTTTATATTTTTTTTTACCAAATCTTTGCATTGTCTTAAGGCTAAGATTGTAAAATTATCCACCGATTCCATTTTTTTTCTCTTTGATATGTATTTATTGGTATGCTTGTTTCTTTTGGTGTATTATTGTTGTTTTATTTATTATCTGTGTCATCAACCATAGGCCCTGCCAGAATTATCAGCGCTGCAGCAGCCCTGGTGTTGCTGTAGTATTCAAGCTGAGGCAGGGACCTAGTTGGCCTATTTTGTCTTGTTTTATTTATGTAAATGTGACTGTGTTTAAGGCTAATAAATTTATTTCTATTCTATTCCCCTCAGATTCGAGTGCTCGAGAGGCTCCAGACGAAGAGGAGACGCCCCATGGAGAGATGCCATTCGCCTGGAATACCTTTAGAAGCACTCGCCAATTCTCGGCTTGATGTCCCCTTGGGATCTCGCCGTCCCCAAACCCGGTGACGCTGTAAAGGTCAACTGCGACCAACAGCATATACACTTAAAAATAAAATGTGAGTGGACGTTGCATTGGTAGCGACATGATTTGTTCTTGTAAATGTTGCTACTTCTGTGAAATGCTGATGAGTTACTTGTAGCCATTGTTCTCATCAACCAAAAGATGTTCATCTTTTAGGGAGGTCGAAATGGGACATACAAATAAGGTCCAGTGGGTACAGTTGCAGTAGGGTCTAATCTTGAACGTCCAATGGGCACCAAAAAAGAGGTCTAATGGGCACATTGCATATAAAATTTTTAAGTAGGTCCAATGGGGCATTTAAATGAGGTCCAATGGGCAATTTTTGCTTTCGGGTCGAATCTTGAGGGTCCAATGGGTATTAGACCTAATGGATGGTGGAAAGAAAACGAGTGTGCTTTTGACCACATGACTCAAGTAAAACTTCTTTAGCTCTCTCTGTATGTATATAAATATATATGTGTACAATATATACATGTATGTACATATACATATTTCATTTACTAGCTATAAGAGAAAGAAAATGTGCGCGCGCACTACCTTCTCTTGCTTATATTCCCCACTCAACTCCCGTTCGCCTCGCCCGAACACACTTTTCGTAACGCGTAATGCTTTCGCCAGCTTACCCACCAAGTCAAGCGTGCGTAAAGATGTTTCACTTGAAAAAATTTTGGACGATTCGAGTGAGCTTTCAATAATTCGATTTGAATAAGGTATAATTTTCATTTAATTTCAATTTACTACATTCCTGGTGAAATATGTTACCAAGATAGCCAGCGTTCGAAAAATCACATAAATTAAAATGACCAACATCTCAACATAGAAAAATTTCTGAACAACACCGGAACTTGGAAAGGATCCAAAATTTCAAGACATCAAATCTTGTAACATCAAAATATATGCGCCCTACTATGAAAGTTTTATCGAACGAGTATGTTTTAATGACAGATTGCACAGACCGCTATCATGATGAAACAAGATGAAACAGGATGAAACCTGTCTGAAACGTGGACCGAGTAGATTTTCTTTTAGTAAAAAAATTCTTTAGATTCACAAATCTACCAGTGAAATGCTTAAAAAATAAAATAACCTACCAACACCTTTATCTTTTAAATAAAATTCTCGTGTCACAATGTTAGTTACCATACACCTCCGAAACGGCCTGACCCATTTTTTTGAAATTTTAAATGCATATTCAGTGGGTCTGAGCATCGGCTACTATCTATTATTCATATCCTTAAGTGATAATGGTTGTCCACCTGTAACGTAGTGTTCTGAAACCTGCAATGCGCCTTCGCGCCAAAATTCAAACTATTGGGTATTGTAACGTAGTGTTCTCATATGGGTTAGGAGGAATGTTATCCCAGGAAATTGAATTGTTACACACCCCTAAAATTTTTTTTGGACAATATTTTTTTTTTGTAATGTGGTATTAAAAAATATGCGTAAAACCCTAAATTTTCTCTTCTACCATCTATTTTTATGGCGGTACGAAGTTCGCTGGGACAGCTAGTATAGTTATATATCTAGAATAGTTTTTGATACTTCATAATCACAAAAACCTCAACCTGAACCTTATTTCTTTATCATTTGTGAAGTTCTGATAACTTTATTAATTTAAAACCTCATTCTTCTATTTTCGCCCTTCTGTAAGGTGAAATGGAAAGACAACTGAATGCTTTAATTATAACTGTAAGTTACCTTACCGAACTGAATAAATCACTTAAGGCTGTTACAAGCACTCATGAATGTCTAGAAGCTGCGCCATCGGTTCCTAAATCTACAGCGGGAGACCTTGTACTGAGAAAAACCGGCAAGAAACTCAGCAAGGGCTGTTTACCTAGTCATTATCTGTCATATTATAGGTTTGTGTATATCCCAGCATTAGAGACGAATAAGTTATCGAGTTTGATTAGTCAGTACCACAGAATACAGAAAGAGGTTAAGGGTGATCGTTTGTATGGAAACCGATGTCGCCGGTTCGCCTCACTACACTTCCACCTAATACATAAAAGCCAATCAAACGACGCGACATCAAACAATCGAACCAATCAGCTCACACCAGGGCTTCTTTACCGGTTAATTTTCAAACCTAAATCAGTGTCGAGTACATTAAGAGCGTTTTATTTAGGTTTGGCTCTACCTTAACCTTAAAAAACCGGTTTTCTTAAAAAGCGAAATCAAATAGGTTTTGAATCAATTTAGCGGTTTTTTAAGGGTTTCATTTCGCTGTTACTGACGGCATCGATAATAAATGAATAACTTGACTTACTAGACGCTAGTAAATGTGTCAATAAATGCATCAATCTCTGAGCATTAACAAGTTGTGACTTGATTAGTTCAAACAAAACAAACTTCAAGCGATGCCGACGCGTGCACGTGACGCTCTGGATTAAACCGGTTTATTAAGGTTTTAGGTACCGCTTTCATTACGGACGCGCTCCGAACGAAACCTTTACTAAAAACCGGTAAACCTTTATTTACCGGTATTTTCGAAACCGGTTTCAAGCCCTGGCTCACACCCGAGAGCAACGACGCAATTAGAACCAAGTTTTGGTCAAGTTATGAGCATTTGCTCATACATGACTGTGGTGCGCCTGCGCCGCCCACAAGGCCCTTCTGACCCCTTTCCGTGTTCTGTGGTCAGTACTACGCGATTCAAACATATCTCAAAATCTTTTTTTTGGAGTTTACTCCTTAAAAATCGATTTGCATATATATAAGGGGCCCGGTATGAGAAAAATGTGAGGAGTAAAATCTATCGATGAATGACCTCGTTACGTTTTTGGTGCGCATCCTATGTCGCGCAACTTTGACAAACAAAGATGACGGATTGACATTATTTTTTGACGTGACAACGTCTTAAATTAGGTTGCGGCTGGGAGTCACTTATGAAAAAGTGTAACGCTCGGTAACGTTACGATGAGTCTCTCGTGTTAAGTTTAAGTTTACATGTACAATGTTTTAGTAAACAAAATATATTTCTATAGTTAAAATTTGTGCAATTCTTATTTTCATTCAATTCCTTGTTCCTATTGTGCAATTTAATTATATTCATATCAATAAATATTCTACCGAGAAAAAGACGTTGTCACGTAAAATCTTCGCCCGTAAAACCGACTTTACAGGCAACCATTTTTTTTTTTAATCTGAACTGAATTAAGATATTGTTTCTGATAGATCAATGGGGACAAATGTGCATTTAAATAAAAAAATACTTTTTTCATATTATCTAATTTATTTATTATAAAAATTCTGAAAATTATCACGCCTTGATGTAATTTTTTTTTAATACGCTTTTATTAGCTTTTGGTGTATCTCTACTTGTAACCGACTTCTTCGGACTTGATTTTGTTTTGTGTCTGTTCAAAGACAATCGTTTTTAGAGTGTAAACTCCGGTCGTGCGTCGGAGCTGACACACACATTTTTTTTATTCTGAAGACTACAGAAATCAGAAATCAATATATCTTTATTCAAATTGGATGTATAGTACAACACTTTTGAATCGTCCAAACATTTTTTTTTCCCTACCACTCGTTATTGGACATATTTTTTTAGCTGCGGAGAAAAAACGAGCGAAAAAAACTCCACAACATTAAAAGCATAATGTAACAACATTTACAAATCATTATGTTGTTACAACGTCAATACAATCATGATTTATTTACTATAGAAAACCTGTTGAAATGATTGGAACAGTTCAAACCCAAGCATTTTTGTCTGTAATATAATCAGACACTTTGTAATAAGCTTTTTTAATAAGTGCTTTTTTTATACTATCTTTGAATTTATTTATGCTTAACTCTTGGATATTGCTTGGGACTTTATTGTATAAGCGAACACAAAGACCTTTAAATGAATTATTGATTTTGTGAAGCCTAGTAGCAGGTAAAGTTAGTTTATTTTTGTTTCTTGTATTAAGTGTGTGAACATCACTGTTTTTAAGAAACAAATTAATATTTTTTCTTACAAGTAATAAATTTTCGTAAATGTATTGTGATGCGACCGTCATTATACCAAATTCTTTAAACCTATCTCTTAAGGAATCCTTAACTTTAAGATTATAAATTGATCGAATAGCTCTCTTCTGCAGCACAAAAATAGTTTGAATGTCGGCGGCGTTTCCCCACAATAAAATTCCGTACGACATTACACTATGGAAATAACTAAAGTATACTAATCTGGCCGTATCTACATCCGTTAACTGGCGTATCTTCATTACGGCATATGCTGCAGAACTAAGTCTATTTGACAATTTATCAATATGTGGGCCCCATTGAAGCTTAGAATCTAAAGTAATCCCTAAGAATACTGTGGTGTCTACAAGGCCCATATTCCTATCCTTTACATTCACACTGGTTTTTACCTGTTTTACATTAGGTAATACAAATTTAATACATTTCGTTTTTCCTTCATTTAGTAATAAATTATTAACATTAAACCAGTGGACTACCTTAGAGATACAACTGTTCACGTCGTCAATAACTGTTTCCTTACGTTTGAGTTTAAATAAAAGTGATGTATCATCCGCGAACAATACTATCTCATGCTTATCTCTAACGTAGTAAGGTAAGTCATTAATATAAATTAAAAATAAGAAAGGACCAAGGATTGAGCCCTGCGGAACACCCATTTTAACCGGCGAACCCGCAGACTTATTGCCGTTAATGTCAACCCTCTGAATCCTATCCATCAGGTATGACGCAATAAGATCCAGATCAGTATCTCTAAATCCATAGTGGTGGAGTTTCCTGAGTAATGTTTCATGAAAAACGCAATCAAAAGCCTTGGACAAGTCGCAAAACACACCTAGAGCGTCCTGCGAGTTCTCCCAGGCGTCAAAAATTTGTTGTATAAGTTCAACACCGGCATCGGTTGTTGAACGACCCCGTGTAAAACCAAATTGTTTACAGTGAAGTATATTATATTTATTAAAATGTGATTGCATTTGATCTAACATGATTTTTTCGAAAATTTTACTAAAGGTGGGTAGCACAGAAATTGGTCTAAAGTTTGTGGGGTCTGATGTACTTCCCGTTTTATGCAAAGGAGTTATTTTACTGTATTTCATGAGGTCAGGAAAAACACCACAGTCAACACAATCATTAAATATGCAAGCTAGAATAGGAGCTATTGTCTCAATTACCGATTTAGAAACATCAACGGAATTGCCCCACAGATCCGTGGTTTTCTTTTTATTTAATTGGTGAAACGTTTTAATTACATCTTTGAAGTCAACATGTTTAAAATGAAAATGACTAGTACAAGGTTTCACGTTTTCTCTTAAGATTGATTCAGCAGCAATGGGGGAAGAGTTCAAAGATTTAGTAGTTGAAACTGGAATATCAGTAAAGAAATTTTCGAAAGCTGTAGCAACTTCAATATCTGAAGTAACCCTTTTATTATCAATATTTAAGTTATAATTATTATTGCGAGTTTTGGATTTTCCAGTTTCATCGTTTATAATATTCCATGTCGTTTTAATTTTGTCATTACTGTTCTTAATCTTTGAACTTAAGTAATTTGATTTTGCTAAGCGGCATACTTTTTTAAACAATTTAGAATAGTTACGAACATGCTCTTTAAATTTTTCACTAGTGTTACAGTTTCTTTCATTATAAAGTTCATAAAGTGTCCTTCTACTTTTATGAATTCCAGGCGTAGCCCACTTAGTAAAAGTTACCGCATCATTAATACAGATTTTTTTGGGTACAAAAACATTATTAAATTCAGTGCAGTATATATTAAAAAAATCATTATATAAATCATTTGGACTGTCTTTATATTTTAGATAACACATTTTTCTATCTAATTGAGTTTTAAAACGTTCCACACGATTAGCAGATTTTGGTACAACAGTCATGTGTTTTTTTGTCACCTGCTTGAGCTGATATGGAAATGTAATCAACTGGCCACAATGATCACTATCTAGTTTATTAATAATTTGTTTTTTCTGTGGTATGATATCTGTATATATATTATCAATACAAGTGGCCGAAGTGGCAGCTATTCTAGTAGGCTCAATGAATAAGTTTTTCAGATTGTATGATTGAAATAAATTTTTTATTTTAGTACTCGAACTAGATTTTTGTAATAAATCAATATTGAAGTCACCACAGACAATCAACCGTTTGCCTGTAGTGTAAGTTTTCTTAAGAGCTTCATCCATGATAGCTTCAAAACAATCATACAATGCTGATGGAGGTCTGTATACGCTCAATACAACAAGCCGGTCCAGTTCCACACAGGCAATTTCTATTGTTCGCTCAACCGAGAGGCTCACAATATCTCTTCGTTCCTTAAATTTTAATTTTTTTATTCAATAATATTAAAGAGCCACCGCGAATTGCATTTTCTCGATTGAACAAACTACCAACCTGATGATTATTGAAATTAAATATATTCTGACAACTTTTAAGCCAGTGTTCTGTTATACAAAAAATATCTATATTATTACAATTCATGAATAATACAGTTTAAACAATAAACAAGGGATTACAGCCAACGACAGTGTCATTAATTATAAAACAGCAATATAAATATAATTCCAAGTACGTTCACACTAACATATTAGATTACGTCGTAAGCCATCATGAGTCACGTAGACGTTTTTATGTCGACAATACGAGTAAATAACAATTTGTATTGTCAGGAAGCTTCAAGCCGTTTAAACAGCTGAGACAAGTCTATGTAACGTGAACACGGAATGATAGGCCCTAGTATCTATTAGAGTACGTGCACAGTGATAGATAAGTTATACTGTGCTATAGTAAGCTACAGATTTATATATTTTTTTACAAGCTTTTATTTAACTTGCTATGTATGTTTGTTACGGTCAAATCTTACAACTCAATTTTAAAGCACTTGCTCTCAACCGATTAAGCTGAAATTTGATATGCTCGTTCAGTTCGGATGACAATGCATGATTAACAGTGTGACGTCACTCTCAATCCAATATGGCGGACTTCTATTTAGAAACAGATATCTTTAACTAATTTACTTGAAATTTTCTTTTTTTCTTTTTAGCGCATTTGAATAAAAGCTAGTTTTTAAAAAGGTTTTTTTTTACCTTAATTTTATTATTATTTTAAAGCATGTAACTGCTTGATGTTTAAATCTAAAGAAATATAACTAGAAAAAAAAATATCCGCGTGGAATAT
This sequence comes from Chilo suppressalis, assembly GCA_902850365.2. Classification (NCBI taxonomy): domain Eukaryota; kingdom Metazoa; phylum Arthropoda; class Insecta; order Lepidoptera; family Crambidae; genus Chilo; species Chilo suppressalis. Next base: position 19,471,790 of record OU963914.1, on the reverse strand, counting down.
TTTCTAGTTATATTTTCTTTAGATTTAAACATCAAGCAGTTACATGCTTTAAAATAATATAAATTATAACTTTAATTGCTATTTCTTCTTTCAAATGTTTAATGCTTGTAAAAGTATTCATTTGACATTGTGGGTTACCTATAATGCGAAGAGATGGCGCTGCCTTTCAGCTTAAGAATGGCTAGAAGAATTTCGTTTCGCGGTAGCATAATTGGTCAGTGCATTCGCCCGGATTGCGAAGGGTGCGGGTTCGAGTCCCGTCTGCTGCCTGGTCCGCGTGGAATTTTTTCTAGTTATATTTTCTTAAGCTACAGATTTGTTTCGTAATAAGTTTTTATCAAAGACTTTTTAAGTCTCCTTCATTGCATTTACATTGACGATTCTCAAGAGCTTCTGTCATCACTATGTATCAGTACAAGCAATTCTTGATAATGTCATCATCAAGTACTACAAACTCCATTAGTTTTAAAGCAAGTATGAATAATATTAAATCACAAAATGGATACATAATTGGTTAGTAACATACTTCAATCCAAACATAATTGTTAATAGAGCATAAATAGACATAAAGTAAATTTAAATTTTGAATCCCTTAAAACATTTCCTTGTGTGATCATAAATGGCTATAGTCTAACATTATCGAAAATTCACTTCGAATTTTGCTATAGAATTAATAAAGAATTCACAAACATATACAGTCTTACTACCAAAAAGTACTACACGGTTTCAAACCTTGTTTAGGTAAATTTTACAAGACATTTTTTTGAAACTCTTGTTGAATAATAAGGATAGTCTTACTTGCTGCTACCCACGCCAATGATACACGTTTTTTTTATTTATACTTTATTGCAAAACAAACAGCAAATGGCGGACATAATGCCATAAGGCATTCTCTACCAGTCGACCGGTAAAAGCGTGAGAAATAAAAATACGAGGGTGCAATAAGGACATATGCTAAATAAACCAGGTAGGTAATATATATATATATATATATCAATAGAATACACAAATATTAATATATATATATATACAATACATACATCTAAATATATATATATCGCCATATTATCGCCATATTTTAATAGCATCTCTTACTTTGTACACTGGACAGCTAGCTTTACCCCACTATCAAACTGACATGATACTGGTGTCTTCCGACTTCGGAACCGTCGCCTTAGGGTAGATATTGCGATTTACAATTCATTCGCATAGAATATGTCACGTCAACCACTCTAGCTGAGTGATCTGTGGACGTCTAAAGACATATTTATATAAAGTTGCTTAGCATTCGTTCGTCTATTAGCATTATTTATACACCGCTCATGAGACAAAGCATGATTAAAGATGTTGTAATTTCTAGTTGAGTTTTATTGATTGCTTCTGGTTTATTCAATACTTTAGGTTGACAAGTATAGAAGTAATACTATAGCTATTTACAGTATTGTTACCATGTACCTTGTTTTTATGAGTCTCCGATATTTCGGCACTGTTGCAAGCGCTATGATCACGGAGTAACTGAAGCAATTGTGGGTAGATGTTATTGGCAGACATATCGGTCTACCCTCTGACGTCATCTTTTATTGTGCTAGATACCCTACCACTGGTCGAATTCTCACTCATAAAAAACAAGGTACATGGTAACAATCCCGTCTATAGCTATAATGTTAGTGGCCATGAAAGTTTAAAACAATATATAGGACTTATACGACTGTATTATTTTACGAATTTAGTATTAACTTGCAATATATCCGATTGTATCACATTGAGATGAATTCTCATCAAATCAAATCAAAACAAACCAGTAGCAACTGATAAAACTTAATCAAAGATTCAACATCTTTAATCATGATGTGCCTCATGACTTGCACATATATATAAATGCTAATAGATGTCAGAATGCTAAGCGACTGAGGCGAGATCCTAAGGGGACCTTAAGCCGAGAATTGGCGAGTGCCTCTAGAGGTATTCCAGGCAGATGGCATCTCCCCACGGGGGGAGTCTCCCTCCGTCTGGAGCCTCTTGACCACGCAAAACTGATGGGGTCGACTCAACTAGATGAACAACAACAGAGACGCCCCTCTGAGACTCGGACCTCGGTTTTAGTTAGCCTTTGTAATGGGGGGCGGGGAAAAACGCCTAGCTACGTATCTGTTTTCTGCACAGCTGCTCTTCACAAGGTCTTGGTTTCCAAGCTATTACTACGAAAGACCAAGATTCGGATCTACAACACAGTGATTAGGCCGATCTTGATGTACGGTTGTGAGGCTTGGACGCTAACCCTTAGAGAGGAGAACAAGTTGCTGGTCGCCGAAAGAAGGATTCTGCGGAAGATCCTGGGGCCGTCTCAAAGAGAGGATGGTAGCTGGAGAGTGCGGACAAACATCGAGTTGGAAAATCTAGTGTCCGAGCCCAACATCATAGGAGAAATTAAAGCAGCTAGACTCCGCTGGCTCGGGCATGTAGAGAGAATGGGAGAGGATCGAGCCGTGAAAAGGGCGTATTTGGGGCAACCGATAGGACGACGGCCCGTTGGACGTCCCAGATACCGCTGGAACGACGAGGTGCAGAGGGACTTGCAGTCTTTGGGTGCCGACGGCTGGCGAGACCTAGCCCGGGATCGCAGAGCATGGCGATATCTTGTATCGGAGGCCAAGATCCACTTCGGATCGTTGCGCCACAGCAGTAAGTAAGTAAGTACATATCTGTACCTGGTATAGCGTGTCATGTCTTGGGTCTTCGCACTCATATCCTACGGGCGCCATAGACAAGGAAGCCTGCGCTGAAGCAATTCAACATGCAAAAACCTCTACTGCGCAAGTTTATTTGTCTGTAGATCTGCTCAAGAATTTTGCCGCTACTGAACCTAAAAATGAACTATTAATCATCATCATCATCATCAGCCTATTAATGTCCCCACTGCTGGGGAAAAGGCCTTCCCTATGGATGGAATAGGGAGATTGGGCCATGATCCACCACGCGGGCCCAGTGCGGATTGGCGGGTGCTAACGACTGCAGATGCAGCCGGGACCAACGGCTTAACGTGCCTTCCGAAGCACAGTAGAGGAACTCGAGATAGATGTTTTTGATCACCCATCCAATGACCGACCGAGCTCCTCCTATTAAATGCTCCATCGAACTATTAATAGCTGCATGTAAAAGTGCAGACATTGGAAAGGCCAATGGCAATGGACAATAACAAATTACCGGTATCATGGATAACTATTAAACATGTTCTGTTATCAGTGCATCTTTGTCTTAAGACCCCCCGTTTCACTCGCACCTGCCTTTATGTCTTCGTCGAACAATAAGACTCATCAACATGAATGGTTATTTAACATTAAAGACTATGAAGGTGTCAACTTTTAGTTTTTTTTTTATAGATAGGTCCGACAAATGACTCCACCCCACCTGATATTAAGTGAAGGTGAAGTACAGACGTGAAGATAGCTGATACAGCAGTTTTACCTGCCACACCAGCCATCCTCACCCTGCCGGCCTGCAAGTTGCTTCTTCACGCCTCTTTTAAAGGATCCTAGCTTTAAGCTTTTTCTATTAATAAAAAAATATTAATAGAAAAGGCTTGGACCTAATGCTTTGGGAATTAATAAATTCTATGAGGGACCTACTAATTGTGATTTTCATTTAACTTCTTCTTCATCTGCAGTCGGTCCTTCATTAGTAAAGTTAGTGATTAGTTAGGAACTACGAAATTACTGCATTGTTTCTGCTTTTAATAATAATAATTCATTTATTTCAATCATAAAGATCATAGCATGCCAATGACAAAATAATAATAAATAGTAATAATTATGATACATAAAAATAAATTAAATTACATCTCCACATGCAATTACATTTAAAACAAAAATTAAATTAAATTCAATCGGTTTCACACCTAAGTATTAACAGTTTCAGAATTTCAAAAATAAAATGTCAAAATTTAAAACGGTAAAATATAAATTAAATGTCAAAATTTAAAATAGTAAAATAAAAATTAAATGTCAAAAATTTAAAATGGTAAAATAAAATTGAAATGTCAAAATTAAAATGTTATGATTAAAATGTCAGAATTTAATTTCAAAGTTATATTAATTTGGTAGAGATTAATGCTTATATTATATATAAATAACAAAATTTTATATAGTCACTACATGAATCATAGCCACGTGGTTCATATAGTGACAGTCAAATCTACTCGAAAAGAGTTTCAGGATTGTGTTAGGGCTGCTCCGTACTCTGCTGACGAGAGAAGTGCATCGCTTACGCATGATTGTATAAAAACAATCCACACGGTATTTTCTTACTACACGGTACTTTTGTTTCTAATCTGTCATTTATCATTCATATATGTACCACAACCACAAAACGCCGCCACCGGAATATTTCTTGTAGTCTTCATACATTTTATATGCACTCGCCACACAGCTACAAATCGTCGTTGCTCGCTTCTTGTGGCCCGCACCGGCCACTTAATGCGCCGCCGTTACTAAACGCCACCACACGTCACTCGCGCGATTCCCCACCCCTCTCTCCCTTACCTTAGTCGGCCGCTGTCGCGCGCTTCAGCCACTTTAGCAGCCGCTTCTAGCTTCTCGTGGCGGCGTTTGTGGCTGTGGCGTGTGGCCCGTGTGCGGCGACCTTACCTTAAGCCATGTCGATAGTGTTCAATATTAACTATTCAAGCTAAATCATGTCGCTTACAATTGTAATGTCCCTCATTTCTGTTCTGTGTTGTGGTATTTTCAATAAAGTATTGTGTATTGTATTGCATTGTATTACACTTGAAGAATGCCCCAGAATTCTCACAATACTGGAAACCGACTGGATTTATTGCTCTCGAGTGTACCTATGTTCCAAAATGGGGTACAAAGTTTTTCCTCCATAATTATGACTACATCGACGTGTTTCTTTGACTACAACTTAAAGTGAAGCCGACTTTACATTTCCAACTAATTAAGTCGTCTATATTTAGACTTGGGCAAGTGCATGACTGAACGGTTGATAATAACCTCCTATGCGACACGAGTAATGATAACATTCACGCAGTTTCTAAACCTTTTAGCTGGGAATTTTTAAATTAGGTAGTAGTTGGTTGGCTTTTCCTAATCCAGAAGTGTGTAAGCCAGTGCCTAGTTAAAACTAGGTTATAATTTTTATTATTTTAAAGCATGTGACTGCTTGATGTTTAAGTCTAAAGAAAATATAACTAGAAAATATTCCACGCGGACCAGGCAGCAGACGGGACTCGAACCCGCACCCTTCGCAATCCGGGCGAATGCACTGACCAATTATGCTACCGCGGCCCTCACGGACCGCGTCGAAATTCTTAAGCTGCTAGGCAGCGCCATTTCTTCGCATTATAGGCAACCCACAATGTCAAATATAATATTTTCTATTTATATTTTCTTTAGATTTAAACATCAAGCAGTCACATGCTTTAAAATAATAAAAATTATAACTATAATTGCTATTTCTTCTTTCAAATGTTTAATACTTGTAAAAGTATTCATTTGACATTGTGGGTTGCCTATAATGCGAAGAAATGGCGCTGCCTTGCAGCTTAAGAATGGCTAGGAGAATTTCGACGCGGTCCGTGAGGGCCGCGGTAGCATAATTGGTCAGTCCATTCGCCCGGATTGCGAAGGGTGCGGGTTTCGAGTCCCGTCTGCTGTCTGGTCCGCGTGGAATATTTTCTAGTTATATTTTCTTTAAAACTAGGTTACTTAGGCTCTGGACAGATGGACTGTAATCTAAGATTAATACAAAAAGGGAAGATACGGCACCTGCGGCTCAAAAGTGATCCGCTTAAAGTGTAATGCATGACCACAGTTTCCTCCGGGAGTGCCGGCAGAAGTGAAAACTTGAATGTTAACGTTGTGCATTTTTGATATTTTGGAATTGTTAGGGAATAGTTTTGCACGAATTGCTTCAATTATCAGTATAAAAGAACTGTCTGTGGTAGAATACAATATTTATTTATTGCGCTATCGTACACAAACGTGAAAATTTATATATATTACATTTAAAAAAAATATCTCTCAGAAAAATCAACTTACATGAATCACGTTTAAGTGCACTTAGCGACATTTATTGTAAAGAAATCAACTTACGTGAATCACATTTAAGCACACCTAGTGACACCTATTGTAAAAATAAATGCATTTTCTTAGCAATAAAACTGCCACATGGACGTCCTAGATAGAGACTTATTATTATAATACGGTCAAATAAAATATTACTATGTTTGGTCCAATATATTGAAAGTCAACAAAATTTCCCATTTTATTGTGTATCTTGATGCGATCAGCCCACGTGTTTAACCTGACGCTAGTTTTTACCCGTACAAAAAAAAGTGTACAACGCCGCTAAACAAGTTTTTACTACAAAAACAATGTAATCTTAGTTTAAACTAAGAAAAAATAGCTGCCCTAAGTCTACCCCGTCGGCATTCCCAGGATGCTAGCGGCATTTCCCCGCTGAATGGCGAAGCTTATGTGCTGGGCGAAATAGCCGCCAGCTCTGCGGTCTCCAGTGGACTCCACCAATCTTTTCGCAATATCTTTGAAAAGATGGTGGGCACCGAAGACAAAGTGTTAGATGATAGATAGATACACAGAAATAAATCGACCAATCGAACTGCATTATTAATAGACATTAATAACATTTGTTTATTAAGTCAGAAGCCACAATAATAAGACCGGTGATCAGAAATGCAGATCGTTTATCGATGATTATATGTTGTTACAACATCGTGGCATACAGTTCAAACGTCACATACTTATTACTCATACAATATCGTGACCAGCCTGACCCCACTGTATATGTCAATGTATCAAACGTTATAATAGTTACTAAACACTTTTGCTTAATGATCAAATAAGTACCATAAGCTTATTTGTTTCTTAGTTTAAATAAATAAATAAATAATAATTATATAATAAAAATTCAATGATAGTATAGAAAAACACGTATTAAAAAAGCTTATTACAAAGTGTCTTATTATATTACAGACAGTAAATTTTTTTTTTGGTCACCCATCCAATGACCGACCACTGCGAAAGTTGCTTAACTTCAACGATCGCAGCCGAACGTGCTAATTAAAATTTACTATCTCGAGCTCCTCCGTGCTTCGGAAGGCGCGTCAAGCCGTTGGTCCCGGTTTCATCTGCAATCGTTAGCACCCACCAATCCGCACTGGGCCCGCGTGGTGGGTCATGGCCCAATCTCCCTATTCCATCCATAGGGAAGGCCTGTACTCCAGCAGTGAGGACATTAATAGGCTGATGATGATAATACAGACAAAAATTCTTGGGTTTGAACTGTTCCAATCATTCCAACAGGTTTTCTATATTAAATAAATCACGATTGTATTGACGTTGTAACAACATAATGATTTGTAAATGTTGTTACATTCTATTTTTAATGTTTTGGAGTTTTTTTCGCTCGTTTTTCTCCGCAGCTAAAAAATATGTCCAATAATGAGTAGTAGGGAAAAAAATGTTTGGACGATTCAAAATTGTTGTACTATATACATCCAATTTGAATAAAGATATATTGATTTCTGATTTATTTATTTATTGACGTTTCGCATACTTCTTAGGATGCGTCGTCAGAATTAAAATCACATAAAAAAATGAATAATTCAGACGAAATTGTTTTATTTACTATAAGCTTCTTTGAATCATATCTTTGAAGAAAAATAATGGCAAAAAATATACTTACATAACTCTATGTAGATAATATTATAGTTTTTCTACGAAATTGTAATGACCGCAGAAAAACTTACCTGAAAAAAAAAAGCAAAACTTTGTTAGCAAGACAAGATTTAATCACAAATGATTTCTCAGTGCACGTTTATACAATAAATTATAAACACATTAATATTAAATGCACACTCATAAATACATATTAGATAGCGTTAGTGAGTATAACACTTTAAATAGTTTTTTTTTTAGTTTTCTTACGCGGATTAAGAAAGTCATCTATTCATATTATTATATAAATAAAAAATAAATAAATATTTCCGACACTCACACCAATTAGCCTAGCCCCAAAGTAAGCACTGTAAGGCTTGTGTTATGGGATACTAGGGCAACGGATAGAATACACATACTTTACATATATAAGTATACTTATACAGAAATACATATTTAAACATCCATGACTGGATTACAAATGCTCGTGTTCATCACACAAATATTTGCCCCCACCAGGATTCGAACCCGGGACCTCTCGAGTCGGCGACGCCATGAAACCCGGCGTACAAACCACTCGGCCACGGAGGTCGTCATAGTCTTGGATGTTTAATATGTATTTCTACATAAACATACTTATATATGTATCAGTATATGTATTCTATCAGTTACCCTAGTATCCCATAACACAAGCCTACAGTGCTTACTTTGGGGCTAGGCTAATTGGTGTGTGTTGGAACTTTTTTTATGAGATTTCAATGAAATTATTTTTCACAATATAACGAACATTAAATTACAACTTACAACAAAATAAATCTCTCATGGCCGATGACACAAATATGGAAACGAAACAATATATTAAATTAGTCGCAGGCGCAGGTCGCAAACAATACCTGCTTCCATCGAAACTGAACAGAACCTTATTACCTTAGACGTAAAGTTTACAATCCTACTTGCCTTGCTTATCTAGGAGAAGAGAAGACGATTACTCACGATTAGACATGCGCAACAATCGATATCTCGATAATTGGCCGATGAATCGAACCAAGATCGATTGTTAATCGGTATAGGGGACGAATCGATTAGTCACCCAGTGTGCGTCAATGAAGTTTTATTAACTTTTACTGGTCCGCAATCAGATAACCCTTGCGAGCACTATTAGATAAGTCCATGTAATAGAGTTACATGAATGCAAAGAAAATGCGTGAAAGATGTATACCTATTACATACTATATTTCCTACACTCACACCTATTAGCCTAGCCCCAAAGTAAGCACTGTAAGGCTTGTGTTATGGGATAGGGTAACGGATAGAATACATATACTGTACATATATATGTATCATCATCATCATCATCAGCCTATTAATTTCCCCACTGCTAGGGCACAGGCCTTTCCTGTGGATAATAAGGAGATTGGGCCATGACCCACCACGCGGGCCTAGTGCGGATTGGCGGGTGCTAACGACTGCAGATGCAACTGGGACCAACGGCTTAACGTGCCTTCCGAAGCACGGTGGAACTCGTGATAGAAGATTTTTGGTCACCCATCCAATGACCGACTACTGTGAAAGTTGCTTAACTTCAACGATCGCAGCCGAACGCGCTAACCACTTGCGCCATCGAGCTCCTCAGAATACATATACATATATATGTATATTTATATAGAAATACATATTAAACATCCAAAACCGCAGTGCAAATGCTCGTATTCATCACACAAACATCTGCCCCCACCGGGATTCAAACCCGTGAAACACCATGAAACCCGGCGTACAAACCACTCGGCCACGGAGGTCAGCCACATTCATTGTCATCAATCTATTAAAGATTTGTCTAACGCCATTTCTTTCTTTGACACTTTACACTTAGACTTTCATTAGTTGTCAATGCACATTAGCTCCGTTTGCCTTCACCGCATACCAAAAAGTTACACTTAACACCCACACGAGGAGCTCGATGGCGTAAGTGGCTAGCGCGTTCGTCTGCGCTCGTTGAAGTTAAGCAACTTTCACAGTTGTCGGTTATTGGATGAGTGACCAAAAATTATTATCTCGAGCTCCCCTGTGCTACGGAAGGCACGTTAAGCCGTGTTGGTCCCGGCTACATCTGTAGTCGTTAGCACCCGCCAATCCGCACTGGGCCCGCGTGGTGGCCCAATCTTCTTATTCCATCCATAGGGAAGTCCTGTGCCCCAGCAGTGGGGACTTTAGTAGGCTGATGATGATGATAATTATGAATACCCACACCGCCAGTTAATACCCAGACTTTTATTCGCATATACTAGTATAACGCATACTGACTAACTTAACTAACATAACTTTATTCGGTAGTGACGTCGAGTACTGGTCGCGTGATTGGTCGGTAGTGCAGTGAAGCGGATCTCGCCGTCTCGTTCGCGCTGCCGTTGAAACTTAACGTGCTGTTTCGTTCGGGTCGGTAATGCAGTGACGCGGATCTCGCCGTCTCGTTCGCGCTGCAGTTGAAACTTAACGTGCTGTTTCGTTCGGGTCGGTAATGCAGTGACGCGGATCTCGCCGTCTCGTTCGCGCTGCCGTTGAAACTTAACGTGCTGTTTCGTTCGGGTCGGTAATGCAGTGACGCGGATCTCGCCGTCTCGTTCGCGCTGCAGTTGAAACTTAACGTGCTGTTTCGTTCGGGTCGGTAATGCAGTGACGCGGATCTCGCCGTCTCGTTCGCGCTGCAGTTGAAACTTAACGTGCTGTTTCGTTCGGGTCGGTAATGCAGTGACGCGGATCTCGCCGTCTCGTTAGCGCTGCCGTTGCAACTTAACGTGCTGTTTCGTTCGGGTCGGTAATGCAGTGACGCGGATCTCGCCGTCTCGTTCGCGCTGCCGTTGAAACTTAACGTGCTGTTTCGTTCGGGTCGGTAATGCAGTGACGCGGATCTCGCCGTCTCGTTCGCGCTGCCGTTGAAACTTAACGTGCTGTTTCGTTCGGGTCGGTAATGCAGTGACGCGGATCTCGCCGTCCCGTTCGCGCTGCCGTGGGATCAGTTTTTGTTTGATGCAAGTATGAGTATACTAGTACTGCGTATCGTAATCCACCATTAGCGAAACATGTAATTAAATATTGTAATAAAAGCTTGATAAATAACAAACCGAGCGATTCGTTCTGATTATTATTAATAATGGTTCCGTTGCTTAATTGAATTTCGTCATCCAATTTTTGTGGTGTAATAAAGTTACAAAGTGAAGGTGCCATCGGCTTCGTGTGAAGACTTAATGATAAATACATGAGGATAGAGAATATTATACACATGTACTAGCTGACCCAGCGAACTTTGTACCGCCATAAAAAATAAGGGTTGGTGGTAGAAGGGTGAAAATTTAGGGTTGTATGAATTTTTGTTTAATGTATCATAAAAAAATTAAAAAAAATATCTAAAATTGAAAAAAAAAATTAGGGGTAGATTACCCTTAACATTTAAGGGGATGAAAAATAGATGTTGTCCGATTCTCAGACCTACCCAATATGCACACAAAATTTCATGAGAATCGAGAAAGCCGTTTCGGAGGAGTTTAACCACAAACACCGCGACACGAGAATTTTATATATTAGAAGATTGCAATATTAGGATCTAAACGTAGATGAAATAAATATATTTCACTCAAAAGCTATGAAAAGGGGTATATATTTAATCATCATCATCATCAGCCTATTAATGTCCCCTGCTGGGGCACAGGCCTTCCCTATGGATGGAATAGGGAGATTGGGCCATGATCCACCACGCCAGCCCAGTGCGGATTGTTGCTGGTGATCGGCTTAACGTGCCTTCCGAAGCACGAAGGAGCTCGAAATAGTTAATTTTTGCTCATCCATCTAATGACCGACCACTGCGAAAGTTGATTAACTTCAAAGATCGCGGCCGAAAGCGCTAACCACTTGCGCCATCGAGTTTCTCTTCTCTCTCTTAACCCATTTCATGTATACTCACCGAAGAATCGGCATTTTGAAGATTTAGCGACAAGTAATATTTTCAATTCTCGTCATTCAATAATGATTATTTCTGAACGATTTTTGTTTCATAATCTATATATATAAAACTCAAAGGTGACTGACTGATCGGACGGATCGGGCTGAAATTTGGCATGCAGGTAGATGTTATAACGTAGGCAACCGCTAAGAAAGGATTTTGATCAATTCTACCCCGAAGCGAAGCGAGGGCGGGCCACTAGTCGTTCATAAGATTTTGACGACCTCCGTAACCGAATACTCGAGAGGTTCGAATCCCGGTGGTGGCAGATGTTCGTGTGATGAATATGTGCATTTGTACTTCAGTCATGGAGGTTAAATATGTATTTCTCAATAATTATACTTATATAATAGTATATGTATCTATTCGTTACCCTTGCATCACACAATACAAGCCTACAGTGCTTACTTTGGGGCTAGGCTAATTGGTGAGAGTGTTGGAAATACTTGTTCAATTATGAGAAAATGTATATTTCTTCTCTCATTACATCTGCTGCTGCTATTGAGTTATCCGTCGAACAAATTCGACTTAGTTTGCAACTGAATATGTGATTTATTTTTGCACTAGCTGTGCCCCGCGATGTTACATGCGGTTTGTTATGGATATTTTCCTGCAGTAAAACGTAGCCTATATGTTAATCCAGGGTGTCAGCTAACTCCATACAAAATTTTATTAAAATCGCTCCAGCCGTTCAGACGTGAAAAAGTAACAAACATACACACTCACAAACTTTTGCCTTTATAATATTAGTGTGATTCATAAAAAATTATCAATAAATAAAACTAGTTTTTTACGGGTTAGTGCACGAAACTTTATTTATTTATTGACGTTTCGTAGCCTTTACAGGCTACGTCGTCAGAATCAAATTTTATTTAATTTTGTCGAGCTACCTTCGAAAGACTTTCATTGAGCGTTCGGTTATTTCATTGTTCGATTTTCAAAGTTTAATTTATCAATGTATTCGTACTAACTCCGACTGTTATTTATGATAACAATTCTTGTTACGACGCAAAACAACGAAAACTTCAAATCAATTATCCAGGCATCCATTCCTAGTCCATTTGTAATGATACCTTTCATATGAATCGCGAAATCGTGATCCTGCAATTTGTCACACCACTAAGTGAAAATGTAACTACCCTCCAAGTTAAAATGAGTCTTATACCTCAATCTTTAGAGTCGAGCAAGTTGTTTCCGTATAGGGTCAAAGTTATTGTGTGAACTATGCAAGTTCTGAGATCTTATGTATTCTCTTGATGTCAGATTAACTAACACTGGAGGAAACCGTTTGTGTCAGAGAATTGAGGAACATTGGTTAATGGAAAATGTTTCGAGCATCGAGGTTGGTAAGCGTTTCCTTGTTTCGTCGAGTGAGTGAAATGAGCAAATTATGCGCTTGCATCTTGGATTAAAACAAAAAGGGTAGATACGGCACTAGCCTCACAAAAGTGATCCGCATGAATTGTGGTCCACGACCCTGTTCGCTTTAGTCACAAATTGACATGCATGTGAACGCCAAAAAGAAATATTGCTAATATTTTGTGTTTATATGATAAAACAATGCCTAAGTGTGTTTTTAAAAAGTGCTCAAATTGTTCAAGAACTAAAAATGACACCCACAGCATCACTTTTCATTCGTAAGTATTATAAAATATATTTTTTCATAAAAATTGCTGTTTGTTTTGAATCTTATATGGTAGTGACGTCGAGTACTGGTCGCGTGATTGGTCGGTAGTGCAGTGACGCGGATCTCGCCGTCTCGTTCGCGCTGCCGTTGAAACTCAACGTGCTGTTTCGTTCGGGTCGGTAATGCAGTGTCGCTGATCTCGCCATCCCGTTCGCGCTGCCGTGGGATCAGTTTTTGTTTGATGCAAGTTTGAGCGTACCGTATCTACCCTTTTTGTTTTAATCTAAGGCTTGCAATCTTGAAGTCAGATGGGTGCAGTGAAGATGAGTCTATATCATTCTTACATATTTATTTCTCAATTTTAATACCAGCGAGAATGTACTGGTCTCACACATCATCAGCCTACTAATGTCCCCATTGCTGGGGCATAGGCCTTCCCTATGTGTGGGATAAAGAGATTGGGCCATGACCCACCCCGCGGGCCCAGTGCGATTTGATGGGTGCTAACGACCGCAGACGAAGCCGGGACCAATGGCTTAACGTGCCCCTATTCGGTATGCGGTGAAGGTAAGCGGTGCTAATGTGCATTGACAATTAATAAAAGGTCTAAGTGTTAAGTGTCAAAGAAAGAAAAAGCGTTAAGTTTTTAGTGTGGGTTTAATTCTCTGCAACTACAACTTAAACCCAAATAAACACAAGCAGCTTGTTAAAATATCACTACTTATGATATAGAGTATTTTTTTCTTTTTATACGAGGCGCAAAAAAATAGCCGACCTTACCTGGCAGGTAAGACCTTACCTCGACCTAATAAAAAGCTACTACCTACTACTAGATTTGTCTACATTTTGTCACAGAGGAAGTTGCAAAGAGTACAAGTTGCCATTAAGTTGCTCATTGCACAGAACACAGATAGAGTTTGTACGGGAACCGATGTCGCCGGCTCGCCCCCACTACACTTCCACCTAATAGATAAAAGCCAATCAAACGACGCGACATCAAACAACCGAACCAATCAGCTCTCACACCACAGAGCAACGACGCAATCAGAACCAAGTTTTAGTCAACTAGCATTTGCTCACACATAACTGTGGCGCTCCTCGCCCACAAGGCCCTTTTTGTTTTCTGTAGCTCATTCACACAAACTAAAAATCCCTAGCCCTTGCTAGATTAGCTAAGTACAAGGTTATATATGTATGTACCTATATAGTTAGATACCAGGTCTCCTAATCTGGCGATTTCCCAACAAGTGCCACTGAGTGCCACCGGTCAGATTATCAATTAGCGCGGTCGGTTCGGACGCGGTTTCGTCACACGCGTAGGAGCGGGCTAGCTCGGCTGCCCACGCGCCCGGCGACCTTTCCGCTATGGACTGAGGTGGTGCTTGCTTCTTGGCAACTACCTTAAACCTTGTAAGTTACAAATAACTAATCGATTCGAACGCCTTTCTTGCTAAAATAACATGAAAACAGCCATATCTTGACAAAACCTTAAGCTTCTAGACAAAACTTTAAGCTAAAGTCTAAACTATAATGCGGCAAATTGAAATATGATCTAAAAACTGAGCATATTTTCATCTTCTGTTCTTTTTTTTGCTATCCATTTGTACTGTTTCATTCCACTAAAAGTACCAGACGATGGTACTTCAAACTTCATAGAATGCATAAACGCTAGCGGAAATACCCTACATGTTTCATAATTAATTAACATTGCATTGCATACATGAAAGGAGAGAAACTCACTTACTACTAGATACTTATTTATTTCTCACAAATAAAAAGTTCTTAAACACTATCGCATCATCCTTAAACAGCGCAGCTTATTAAGCCAGCCCATCTTCATATAAGCTGTAGTGAAAGTGTCGAATGATGTTAAGACTCACGATTCCAAATAATCGTTTCTAACATATATCGATTCGTCTCGGCGAAATCGATAAAGAGATCGTTATCGTCCGAGCACGAAAGTTCCTCCCCCGAGGCGACGCAAAATTATTATCATCATACTTACAATATATATAATTTATTTAAATTCATTGCGTGTGAATTGCAAATTGAAAGCGCCCGTGCAAATATAAATGTCTCGTTAATACCTTTTAGCCCGTGGCTAAAGCCAATTAACACCAGGTGATACGATAAACTTATCTCCCATACGTGACAGAGCCGTTTGCGTGATTTAAAAAATGGTTGCCTGTAAAGTCGGTTTTACGGGCGAAGATTTTACGTGACAACGTCTTTTTCTCGGTAGAATATTTATTGATATGAATATAATTAAATTGCACAATAGGAACAAGGAATTGAATGAAAATAAGAATTGCACAAATTTTAACTATAGAAATATATATAATACGTCAAAAAAACATATTACAATGCATTGTGCTTGTGAATACCATCGTAGCATGCAAC
Source organism: Chilo suppressalis (assembly GCA_902850365.2). NCBI lineage: Eukaryota > Metazoa > Arthropoda > Insecta > Lepidoptera > Crambidae > Chilo > Chilo suppressalis. Next base: position 19,456,075 of record OU963914.1, on the reverse strand, counting down.
CACGCTACGACGATTCGTAGCAAACTTGCTACACGGCTACGGGGTTCCAGCATGCTACGAGACTCATCGTAACGTTACCGAGCGTTACACTTTTTCATAAGTGACTCCCAGCCGCAACCTAATTTAAGACGTTGTCACGTCAAAAGAAACTCGACGAAATTAATTCTTCCCGAGTCACTGCAAAAGGTTAATAAGCGGAGTTATTCTGTCAGCATAAAGCTTCGCAATTAGCATGTGTCATTGAAATTACCGTATGAAGGAAAAATTAAGAAAGCATCTCTTATCTATTAGACAAGTCCGTCCGTCCGTCCGTGGTGCTGTTTCAGCGGCCAAACCGTAAGAGATAGATATAGAGAATGTTTAAGTTATAAGTTAAGAATAGTCTGATAAGACTAGAAACCGGATGTGAGTAACGTAGCACTTCCGGTTTTCGAGAAATCACGTGATTTCTATTTCAAACGAAACCACACAAAATCTCCGAAGTTCTCAATTAATTTTTTTTTTTGGTGAACATTTTGTTCACTGGTTTGCTAGTCTTCCATAATTGTCCTGCTTTTGTTTTTAATTCGCCCTAACACAATTCTAGCTGTGTCCAAGCAAAGTCCTTACATTGGTTGCTTTCCAATTACAGCATTATAGCGCATTACGCGGCATAATGCTTAACGTTGAGTGTTCCAACTACAGCAACGCTTCGCACAATTGAGCACTCTCAAAAGTGATGCTTTCGTGTGATGCGTGCAATTGTACCAACTTAGAGACAGAAAATTAACAAGTGTTTTTTCTTTAAGTTGGTATTGATCGAAATGTTTTATTTATATGTTATCGTTAGTAATATTATTTATTGTTGAAAAATTATTAAAGCTTTCGTTTCATTAAATTGTTTTTTTTTTAAATATCCAAAGTTCATTCAAACTGTTAAAAAATGAAGGTACAAACATTGACTTTTTTTTTCAACACTGAACTTAGCGCACTCTGCTGGTGCATTTGAAAACTAATTCACGTTCCAATTAAGCATCAGCATAATTGGGCATTAAGCGGCACTGAGTCGCATTATGCTCTGTAATTGGAGAGCATACATTGTCTAATAACAAAAACGTACATTAAGATTAGAGATGCACCGAACATTCGGCCGTATAAATATACGGCCGAATGTTCGGTGCATCTCTATCAATACAAATGTATTCGGTATATTTTTTAAAGTTCGTATTTGGCCGAATATTCGGTTGATGTGCCGAATGATTACCGAATAATTAAATTATTATTATTATTTCTAAACAATGTTTTCCTTTCATAATTAAGTTTCATTAAAAAGGTATGGTTCATTGTGAGAGCTGTTGGTACACAGTTTTTATAACTGAATACATACATAAAGTCACAGGGGTAGGCAGAGATTACTTCTTTCCACTTGCTAGCTACGATCCTTACATACTTCTTTCGCTTCATCTACATTCATCACTACAGTCCTCATACATGCTCGACGATTTCGGGTAGTTTTGACCTTTTATAAATGAAAGACACCCTTATTTGTGTAACAATTCTTTATTGACAAAATACTTATTAAAATTACCATAAATAGAAAAAATAGTAAGTCTTATTTAGTAATAATCATCAATTAAATAATTATAATTAGAACGCACCCGTCTCCTGTAGAGTGCAGCATGGACTTGTATAAACCTGTTTACCGCGCAAAATTGGACCGAATCATTCGGTTCGGTACATTTGGAACCGAATATTCTGCCGAACATTCGACACATCTCTAAGATTAAAAAAAAAAAAACCATTACGTACTAACATCGAGCATGACAGAATGCGAAATGTCATTATAGTTGCCAAACATCAATAAGACTGTCATGATCCCGTGTTATCTAAATACCTTTTAAAAAGACAAGGAACTAGATTAAAAAAAAACATTATCAGTTACAAAATATAGCAAGTATTTTTTGTCACAAAACATCATCGTAAAAGCAAATAATTGTGTCCCATCGTTATTTGATTGACAATAATGTGGTTTTTGCGTTTTTTCTCTCCATATTGTCAATATGTCAATCCGTCAGTATTTTTTGGATATTACATTAAGCTGGGGCCTTGTTTAATTCTCGACAGGATGAGATTAACGATGTTTTACATGCCGTCAAGTATGAAATTGTAGGCGGAGAAGAATAAGACAAAAATAAAAGTGACTGTTCAGTAATTGTTTTTTTTACCTTCCGGGCACACTACCTATTCAATTATTTAACTAACTTTTAAATATTTTTGTGCCTGGGTGCTTTTGACGTTTCATGATATTAGCAGGAACTTTATTGTAATAAATTACTTAATCTTGATCTGCACTCATAGCACTTTTCGTGGTATAAGCAATAATGTTTAATATCGATATTATGTTTGTAACTTTTCAGACATTAGCATAGCTTCTCATTTAACATTGTAATTTATAATCTTCACGAAAACTGATTTTCATGAAACCTTTTCATTATTTTTAACGTAATATTGGTGACGATTCTGGAATGATTCTCTAAACTTAAAACTAAATTTAACATCAGTCTCTCCTTTTCATTCTGTATAGAGAATGACAAGGATACACTGTTGTCAAATTTAAGTTTAGGTTTAGAGGATCATGCCAGAATCGACACTAATATCTTATAAAGGTACAAATACTCAGATTTTATTTTGCAATTGTATACCAACCAAAATTAATATATTATTTCTTTATCTTTATTTTCTTTTAACAGTCATTTATCACAGAACGCAACCGCAATCTAAAGATAAGCTCGTATCAGATTAGTCTTCCTTTAAAAACATTGCTAAGTAAGTGTAAAAATTACATACATTTTCAAAATCAACTCTGGTTACTAAAAGGTTATCTACATCAATTATAATTTAAACATCACTTTGTTCTGCTCCCAAAAGTCTTCCAAGATCTAAGTCTCTTCAAAGTCAATCAAAGTCCGGTTCGGTCAGATTTTAAGTTGACATGATCGTACAGAGGTACGGTCAAGGCTACATTTTTGACAACTCAAGAAAATGATCGAATCCAAAGATTGATCGCTCACTGTCCGCTGCCGCACAATTCGTTTCAATCAGACCACCGGTAGATGAAATAATTTCGCTTTGGACCACAGATTTGCGTACGAAAAGACATGGCATCGAAAATTCGTAGAACCCATATTTTTAATAACTATCGGATACGATTTTATTTATTTTTAAGCATTTAACTGCTAGATGTTTAAATCTAAAGAAAAGTTTACTAGAAAAATAGGGCCGTGGTAGTATAATGGTCAGTGCATTCGCCCGGATAGCGAAGGATGCGGGTTCGAGTCCCCTCCGCTGCCTGGTCCGCGTGGATTTTTTTTTCTAGTAAACTTTTCTTTAGATTTAAACTATCGGATAGTTTAATTTTGTATGATTCAATATTGAAATTAGTACAATCTAAAATATTGATGTATATGACTTATAATAAAAAAAAGTTGTGACATTTGTAAAAAATAATTATTGTTAATTATTTAACCATCCTACGCCTCATCATCGCTTTACATCAGGTGAGATTGTGGTCAAATGCATTGCCTATTTTGTATAAAAAAAAAACCAATAGAAACCAGTAAATTGGAAGAAGGTGACTTAAGTGGTCAGAGAAATTACATGAAAAGAAGTTTTTTTTAATGACAACGATTCACGAACAACATATAATTTTACATTACAATTTGAAAATATGTATAAATATCATACTTAAAAATATGCTTTTTACAAGCATTCACGTAAATACAAATGAACTACAATGACAGATTAAACAAACAAAAAATATAACTACCATCATAAAAAACAGGTATACTGAATCATAATATTATTAAGTCTGTGTTACGGTCCAATTTAATTTTTTTCCACAAACATCTTCTTAAATACGCGCTCAAAATCGTCCAACGTCGACTCTGTAGTCTTATAAATCATTGTAGGTACGCATACACCGGTATAGAGGAGCACACCAGAGGTGGTTAATATAGCGTCTAGCGCCATATTATAGCGCGCTATTTGTCCATAGCACGTATCGCGTGCTATTTAATAAAGCTACAAGACGCTAACGCTATATAGCACATATTGAGTTGATTGACCGCGCGCGGCAGCGGGCAGCGGGAGGCGCTAGACGCGACGCTACCAGGCAGGCCAGCCAGTAATCGCGTGCGCGTTGACAGCAGCGGTTCGTTACTATTAGTTTTCGCAACGTCGCGTCGCAGCAGGAAAACTATTATCGCAAGCGATAAATAGATTGCGTGGTTTCTAACATTATTTTTTATAAGAGTTTGTGTTTGTGATCACGAAATAAACTATTAATAACCGCATATATAAAAGACGATATCAAAATAAATAAATATTATAAGTTAAGTAAGGTTTACTTACAATATTTAAAATTAGTTAGCTAAAGCTTTTGTGCCAAGGGAATCGGAAAAAATGGCGGTACAACAATAATCTAGACGTGTGAAAATAAATAAAAGAAATAAAAATAGTAATTGTATTAGTTGACCCGACCAGGGATCGAACCCGGGATCCTGCGAGATTGTGACGCAATACATAATAAAACTCAACGATATCTAGCATCTAGCGTGCTGCAAGATTTAACGTGGCAACGGACCGCCACAAGCTTCCAAGTAAATAGCGCGCTATTAACATAGCGTATATAATAGCGCGCTTTTTAAAAGTAGCATATAGTTTGCAGCACGCTATTGCATTATAGCAACTTTGAACAACTCTAGAGCACACTCACCAAGTCTAGTATTATTACGAGGGAGATCAAAGCTTTTTGACATCGGCTAGACCTAGACACGTATTCGATAAGGGACATTAATATTCACCTGTTTGATTGGATTTGAACCAATCAATTTTCTATGGATAAGCTTATGAAGTGTCATAAGATCAGATAGTCTGCGTCGGTCAGCCAATGGCGTCATTTTGAAGTGAAAGAGACGAGTATTGTAAACAGCATCACGGGAACAATCGCGACTACGATAAGCTAGATAACGGGTCAATTTTATATTATTTTGCTTTTTAAATCATTTTTGATCTATGGTACTGACGTATGATTGATGGTTTGACACGTGCGATCCCGTGATTGAAGTGATGTCAGCTTTGCATTGAACTCAACTGTTCGATATTGAAACTCAATTATGTCTTAAAACACTGAATGGATGCCCATCGAAGAATTAATTAAAGATGTTAATGCTTTGTAAGTGCATGATATCATAATTTTTAAAAAATGTTGTCATTTTTCATGTTGTCTACGACGCACACAAGAACTATATGCTTGGAAAACGAAGATACATATGAACAACTATACACCTACATACCTTCTACTTTTATGAACATTTGAAGAGAAACTTACAATCAATGAAGACTGTTACTAATGTATAGGCTGTATAGACTTGTCCTAAGCCGTTAAATTTCTAAATAAAAAAAAAGAACTATATGCAGAGCTCTGCTCTTCTGTTAGATCTTTTCAGCGTTACGGAATATGTCTCGTTGCTTTGCAACTAGAATTTGATTTCGTCGATATTATGGGAACAGATGAGGAGAAAAAGGCTTGCGTAGACTTGGCAAATTTAGCATGTGCCAGTCCATGCGCCAAGGAATGCATAGCTCCACCTTTCTAGGTAATTCACAACACCTTCAATCACACGCATTTAAAATTAAAAAAATTGGTGCAGGGAAAATTATTCAGCAAGTAAGATCAAAGTGAGGAACTCGATGGTGCAAGTGGTTAGCGCGTTCGGCTGCGATCCTTGAAGTTAAGCAACTTTCTCGGTGGTCAGTTATTGGATGGGTGACCAAAAATTTCCTATCTCGAGCTCCTCCGTGCTTCGGAAGGCACGTTAAGCCGTTGGTCCCGGCTGCATCTGCAGTCGTTAGCACCCACCAATCCGCACTGGGCCCGCGTGGTGGGTCATGGCACAATCTCTCTATTCCATCCATAGGGAAGGCCTGTGCCCCAGCAGTGGGGACATTAATAGGCTGATGATGATGATGATGATGAAAGATCAAAGTACTCACTCAGGGGTAAGTACGAGAATAGGGCGACGAAGACGCAAACATCTTTAAAGCTACTGGTGGCCACTTACTTATCATTGAATTAAGACGAACCGAGGCCATCTTTGATTCTACAAATTAAAACGATTCAAGTTCACTACAATTACATAGAGGTGTACGGCAACAATGATTTGTTAATCCTCCATCCATTGCCACGGGTAATTTTAAAACACCTGCGGTTTCATAATGATCATCCGTTAATGAAATTCCCCCCGAAACGGCTGAGTGCTAAAAATCCATTTTTAGCAGCCAACATTATCAAAATTTTTGGCCAACCGAGAATTTGAAGCGAGGCCGACGGAAGCATGTAACAATTTCATTATTAAGAAATAATACCTAAAATGGATTTGACCTTAAATGAAATTGCATCGTCGTTGACTTTTCTGTAATTATCTCTGTCACGGCTGTTGATAATTAGCTACATTAGCATTCCAATGTTAGAGTGTTCGGTCAAATTAATTAAGAAGTATATTATCTTAATTTTAGAGGTCTTTCTTGGAACTGGCAAATGCCGTAGCAAGGTTCTTACATATATACATAAGTTTACGCCATATTTAAAACAGGTTGTCATTAAAAAGATTAAATATTAGATGCAAAGATCGTCAAAGAAATTGTTAACGCCATCTATCCTTCGAAGAGAGAAGCTGCAATCGGTCCATCATCATCGTCCGTTCATACATTCATTTCGTACCCATTCGTTACTACATTCACTCATTTGGATTTATATAGATTCACTCTCCCTCTTGCATTCGAATTCAAAAAGACAACGTACGCACATAATTTTGAATAGATCTGTATTTTACTAAGAATAATATTCTACAATCTGAATATCCGATTTTTATTGAGAGATCCACATATAGAAGACACTGAGCTATCGAACAGAAATTTTAGAATTAAACATTTCTCCCTCTAGGCTTTACGACGGCACGTTGGTATAGTTTATCTAAATTTATTTACTAAAACATGGTACAATAACGCACTAAAGCCTACTTACACCAAAGTTCTTATATCAAAACAAGCTCATAATTTTTCAGCTACATTCTATCTCTATATAGTTTTTAATAATGATAATTATGTTGTATTCAACGGATTTTAGTCTTAACTTGAATTATGAGTGTTGGCACAAGTGGTTCTAAGGTGCATCTAAAATTAAGAAGAACTTATTGAATTTAGTGTAGAAACAATCGTTCAGATAGTATTAGTAGCATAGATTGGGTCATCGGAAGACAATCCATCAAGATTCTAGTCACATGCCAACGCAGGTTTCCGTGACGCGTGCTAACTGCTAACTTGGTGAAATGGACACACTACGGGGACTAATACACGTAACAACACCCAAATTAGAAGAAGAAGCTTTGATTAAATCGATGTTATAGAAGAAACACAAGGAAGCACCGAATACAATTGATGAAACTAGGGATAAAAAAAATTAAGGTTCCCAATTCTAATATAGCGATTGAAATGAATATGTTGATGTAACAACAAATTTTTCAAAAATTACTATCGAGTAATAATAATTGTTACCCAGTCAAAAGGTAATCGAAACCTGGGATGAGAATTATGAATTTCGTTAGAATTTACATACAGAAGACGGCAATGCTATTACAAGGAAACACGTGTTAATTATTTTATATTACATGTAAATCATTTTCCTATTAGTAAGGCACCGCTTGTTATGATGTTAACAACTTAATTGACTGCACAATTTCAAAAAAATATCATCTTGCTTAAATTAATTCACACGGCAAAAAAATTGTGAGAACATTTGCACAATAGTGTTGCCGACTCTCGGTAGCAATTAATACGGAAGGCTCGGGTTAAGAATGTCTAGCATTAGTCACTATTAAGAGATTCCATCTTTGGAATTCCGGAAAAGTTCAAATCAAAATGGGTTTGAAATTATAAAAACTTTAATGTAAACTTTACATCAAAAGTAACTCTAAGAATTACCTTTTTGATCTATAACCGATGATTAAGAAAAAATATACGAACCTTTTTAGATTCAACTTTTATGGAAATAAGATTATAAATATCGAGGTACACGTAATCTTATCATAAGACAATGCACATGCAAATCTTGATAACGTAACTCTATCAAAAGGCAACCATTCGGTTCTATCGAAGTAATCAGCGTCTGATAGTAAAAGTTAAAAAAGATAGTGTTAGTTTAGTTAGTTAGTTAGTTTATTTATATACATATTTTTCCGACTACATTCATTACTTCTTTAGAAATATATTTCCGGGTGTACGTACTGAATCTTTATGATTTTGCCTAGGTATATAAATATAAATTTATATTTTGAAATAAATTTATATTTATATACCTAGGCAAAATTGCAAATTTTTGCTTTTAGATAATATTGCAATTTTTATGTGAAATAGTGTATTGTAAACATCGCCTCCAATAACCTTAGGAGTAAAAATTGATTCAGAAAGTTTTAACATATAGTTGCCAATATTCTCTTTAAGTTTAAACAAATGTTTACAGAGATCACCATTTACTCATTGGAAACAATTAAGTAATGCTGGAATGATACTTTCGATTCCTTATAAAATAAAGAAAGTCGATTTACGTTCTGTTTTGTCAGAGCTAAAGCCGCCATTGAATGTGATGTACGCAACAGTGATATTATGACTTATTGTTTGTCCCAACAATAAGTAGTGAAAGATTTTTATGGTCCCATACGTGGCTAGCCGTCGAATACTTTCTTAGCTTTACCATAAAGTACTGTTTACTTTCATTCAATATGTTCAATGAGTTAAATGCTTAAATAGCCAGAAATATTTAAATTACAGTTACAGTGAAAATAGTAAAGACAATCAATAATAATTCTCATATTACTACAGCTATACCTCATGTGGCATTGGGTGGGTCTTAAATATGTTATCCATCTATGACCCATTAACATTGCTAATATATTTGAATTAGCGAATCTAGAAACATAAAACAGAAGACGTGCAAGATACAAATGGCCAACGTCATTCGGTTTCCCATTCGAGAATCAATCCCGAATAGTATCGATGGCGTATCGATTATGATTATTGATTAGCATACAATCGTAATCGAACGTGCATATTTAATCGCAGCAGTAGGACTAAGTGTTACAAAATTAATGAAACCAGCTAGCTTCGCGTTCGGACTTCGAAGTCATTTAATATTAAGATGAGCTAGAGTCATTTGCTCGGATCTGTGTGTAAAAAAGAAGAAAATATATCAGATGCTCATAATCGTTTTAATTTTACATTTTATATTAGAAATCGATACAGAACTGATATTTCTTGCACAATTTTGGTGTGTGGTGAAGGTGTATGAAGTGTACTGAGTGCAGGTTAATGTGGGATTATCTGGAATATAAGAATACAAGAACACTTATCTCGGGAGACTTTTTGACCGAATATTGCCCATAAATTTGAGAAAATACATTATCATTATCATTCAGATTACATTGTAGTCAATGATAATGTCATAACAAGTACTCACCTCAAACAAACACATAGAAAAATGTTGGAATTTTCCAAATCACAATCATTTTTCATCCTGTTATCTTTGTAATCTGAGATAAATTGAGTTTGAATTAGTGAAATAAATGGCTAAAGATGGAAATGAAATATTCTACAGCCTTATTTATTGACAAATATGGAACCAAACTCAATGGTAAATATCGATATCTAAATATTCTATAGCGTATAATCCAGGACGAGTAAACATTCAAAGCGCGTTTGCGCACATCCTGCTGCAACGCATGCGCCAACAAAACCGATATAACTGGACCCATATTCGTTATATAAAACCACAATAACAAAGATCTAGGCAAAATGGTCGGTTGTCAAAACGATAATGAGCGTCAGAGGGGTACTGTGTTATTGTAATAAATAACTTTTGCCATTGCAATAGAGTCTGTTTCGCTCCCCAATTCTTATTTGATTTGAAAGATTAGGGGACGTATTTGGACAAGTTATAAATTTAATGGTTTAGGGTATGGGTTTGTCAGATTCGAGATAGGGGGCATTTGGTTAAGTTTTGTGAGCATTGTATGCAAATGTTAGAGATTGCTGACGACTTGTGCAAATTCAGGGTTAATTAGGTGGGCTTAAGAGATGGAATCTTCTCGAAATTCGCTTTAGTGTGCCGTGTGATCTGATAGGTGTACGATCTTGACCTATTTCGTTGTTACCGATTTCTTGGTGATTTTTTTGTAAGTTTCAACTCATTTCAATCTCGAAGTTAAGTTTTGGATGTAATCAACAAATTGTTTTCTATTTCTGTATTCCCGATAAAAGAAATCTTAGATCCTTTTTAACCGAATTCAAGAAAGGAGGAGGTTTTATGTTCAACTGTATGTTTTTTTCAAGCTTTAATCTCCACAAATTTTTGCTCAAAACTACTGGTTTAGTAAAACATAATATTTGATGTGAACAACGTAACAGACAAACAATATTACTTTCAACGTTCTTGTAGTGTATGTAGATGTAGATATAGTGTATGATGACTAAGCTAAATTTTATGTAAAACGTCCTCAGCTGGTAAACGATATGGTTGGTCACATTTAGTAATTGCTGCAATAAGCTTTTATTTGGTATGCATGTCAACACGACACCTGTTCGGTCAATTAAATCGCCATCCAACATTTGGCCAAAGGACGTATATCCGAGTTCACAAACAAATTAAGAAAAAACGGAGACGTTTAAAAGAAGGCCTTCACAAAAAGGTTTGCACGACCTTAATTACGTTTATCAGCCAGCATAGTGCAAGGGCCTTAATTGGCACTTATGCATTTTATAGCTCTCTAATTGTTGATTTCTCTCAATGCATCCCTTTATAAAAGTCTGGTGACGAATAAACACTTTCGTTAATATTTCGTAATTATGTTTTAATGAGGTTCGGACAGTACAACGTGTGTACAAGTTGGTAATGATAAAACTCACTTATTATTTTCAGTGACAAAATTTTGTAATTTTTTGTTTTAAACATTTTCGTATCTTTACAATGTTTATGAACAGAATCATGCATACGTATAAATTTTTATAAAATTCTTTACTAAAGCTGTACTTTTATGTGTTTTCAATGATTTTCAATCAAAATAATATTACTTGAAGAGAAAAGACACGAAAAAATTCATGAACACAATATTTGATCTATTTAGGTAACATAATAATAATTATGCGCTTTGTTTTTGGTCGTCATTCGTAAATGTCTCTAATGTTCCGTCGGTCTAATGTTCACTTTTCACTCAAAAGGACTGTACCAAGGCACCAACTAAGATTTCAATAGGGTCAAGCTTTTTTTTCTCTTACTAAATTTACCTTTTTATTTTTTTCAATTTTTATGCTTCACCGGACATATTTCATCATTTTTATTTATTCACATTGGCAATTATAAATTTATAAATAAATCAAATTAAAACGCACGCGAAGTCACGAAAACACTGCTATACTCAACGCAATAACTCTTTTGATTTATGTCACATATAACCATATTATTCATTGTTATTGACGAGTTTCGTATTAATTTAATTACGGCATTAATTACTGCATAATTGGGTCCGAATGCTGTCCCTTCGGTCCGTATTTGTTACATTGGTGGACATAAAACACATTCGTCATAATGAGGCGCAAGGTTAGGTCGGTCGCTTACAAAACATCGGTTACTTTTTATGACATAACAGTCATAAATGTTGACAAATAAATGGTTGTGAGGTCTAATTTTAAGCACTCAAGAGTGAATGGTGTATTTAGAGGTTTTATATTTATAAGAGAATTGAACGTACAGAGGACTCTTTTTTTTCCTATTGCTAGGTAAGCAAATGCCTACCACGCATGATCTTAAGTGGTGATAAAGTCCAGACGCGTAACAATTATAATCTGCCGCACCAACCATCCTTACCTTGCCACCTGCGGAAATGCTTTTTCACGCCTCTCTTAAGGGACCCCAGATTGTACAAAGGGGGGAACACGTGCGCGGGCAAAGAATTCCACTTGCGAATAATACGACAAAGAAAAAAGTCACCGAATTTCTTTATTCGTGTAGGAATAGTGGCTATAGTAAGTCGGTGACAACGTAGGCCAGCGCGCGTGGTCCGCTGAAGAAAAGGTGATGGAGGGATAAGAGAGAATAACTCCTCAGAACACTCGCCGTGGCATAGTCGGTAGAATGCTCTTATTGATGCCACATCGCGGAGTAATTTTATAGACTCGAGTTAATTTCTATCGAATTTGAGCATTCGTATATAGAAATAGTATTAATGTTCGCTCTGTAAATGGAATGCTCAAAACTATATTGCGCTGCTTTTCCCCTTTAGGGGGTGAGTTTTGAAAAACCTTTCTTAACTCATATCTACATCATAATAGCTATAGATATTCTTTCTCTTTCTTTCTTTCTGTTAACACTCCCCACTCCGACCGGCACAGCGGTACGGCGTTAAAAGCCGTGCATCGTCTAATGTCGTTTCAGTTCGGCAGATTTCGGCACGGTGTGTGTGTGCGTGCGACTAGACGTATGCATGTAGACTAGCTGCAAATTTCAGCGCAATTCGTTCGCTTGTTTGAGCTGTGCGTTGATAGATCAGTCAATATCATCATCATCATCTACCGTACGACAACCACTGCTGAGCATAGGCGTCCCCCAAGGATCTCCACATCATTCGGTCCTGTGCAACGCGCATCCATCGGCTTCCCAAGATCTTCACCAGATCGTCTGTCTTCTTTTTTTTCTATAGGTTCACCATTCGGGAACCTTTCCGCCCCAACGGCCAACGGTTCTCCACGCTATGTGTCCCGCCCACTGCCACTTCAGCTGAGCAATCCTTCGTATCAGTTAATAACGGTTGCCTTTTATCACACTAATAATATAAAGGCGAAAGTTTGTGAGTGCGTGAGTGTGTATGTTTGTTACTTCTTCACGGCTAAACGGCTGGAGCGATTCTAATAAAATTTGGTATGGAGTTAGCTGACACCCTGGATTAACACATGGGCTACGTTTTACTGCGGGAAAATATCCCTAATAAACCACGGGTAACACCGCGAGGCACAGTTAGTTTTTTTATACATCATCATCATCAGCCTATTAATGTCCCCGCTGCTGGGGCACAGGCCTTCCCTATGGATGGAATAGGGAGATAGGGTCATGACCCACCACGCGGGCCCAGTGCGGATTGGCGGGTGCTAACGACTGCAGATGCAGCCGGGACCAACGGCTTAACGTGCCTTCCGAAGCACGGAGGAACTCGAGATAGTAAATTTTTGGTCACCCATCCAATAACCGACCACTGCGAAAGTTGCTTAACTTCAACGATCGCAGCCGAACGCGCTAACCACTTGCGCTATCGAGCTCCTCAAGTTTTTTTATACAAGAACACTTTTTTATAACAAATATATTGGGTGCATCTAGCAACTCTGCTTTCGAAACAATAATAAATTTAGTTATAAGGTGAACTACTTAAAGGCCAAAAGCTGACAGTGACTATGTCGCGTTTTAATAATCCTCAAATAAGGCGCACGCGCACATCGCCGTAAAACAATTGACATCGTGACAGTGTTGGAATCATAATACATTTCTTTATTACTAACTAGCAGACCCAACAGTCGTTGCCATATCTATATATATAAAACTCAAAGGTGACTGACTGACATAGTGATCTATCAACGCACAGCCTAAACCACTGGACGGTTCGTGCTGAAATTTGGCATGCAGGTAGATGTTATGACGTAGGCATTCGCTAAGAAAGGATTTTGATCAATTCTACCCCCAAGGGGATAAAATAGGGAATGAAAGTTTGTATGAAACTTTGTCAATTTTAAACCGATCGGGCTGAGATTTTGCATGCAGGAATAAGAAGAATCATAGCTGAATTTCATTGTGTATAATACAAGCCTGAGGACAAAAACTGTAGAATACACTTCAGCTCTACACCGAAGCGAAGCGAGGGCGGGCCGCTAGTTAAAATATAAAAAACGATCCCAGTACACTCCTAGCAAATCGAGAATTGACAGACAACTGAGTGATCTCATAAGGGTTCCTCTTTTGCCGATTGAGGTATGGAGCCCTAAAAAAGATGGATGATATCGGTATAGTCAAAAAAATGTTGTTCCCACTCCAAATGTTGTCCAGTGTCTAAAGTTGAATAGTAATAATATACTATTAGGTACAAATAAAAATATTGCCAAACGTAGTACATTAACGAGTCTCACGTTCCAACTCTTAGATTAAAACAAAAAGGGTAGATACGGTACGCTCATACTTGCATCAAACAAAAACTGATCCCACGGCAGCGCGAACGGGACGGCGAGATCCGCGTCACTGCATTACCGACCCGAACGAAACAGCACGTTAAGTTTCAACGGCAGCGCGAACGAGACGGCGAGATCCGCGTCACTGCACTACCGACCAATCACGCGACCAGTACTCGACGTCACTACGTAATAAGATTCAAAACAAACAACAATTTTTATGAAAAAATATATTTTATCGTATCTACGAATGAAAAGTGATGCCATGGGGTTTTATTTTTAGATCTTGAGCAATTTGAGTACTTTTTTAAAACACACTTAGGCATTGTTTTATCATATAAACACAAAATATTAGCAATATTCTTTTTAGCATTCACATGTACGTCGTTTGCATGTCAAGTTGTGACTAAAGCGATTAGAGTCGTGGACCACAATTCATACGAATCACTTTTTTGAGGCTAGTGCCGTATCTACCCTTTTTGTTTTAATCTAAGTTCCAACTACCCAAATCATCATCATTATCAGCCTATTCATGTCCCCACTGCAGGGACAAAGGCCTTCCCAATGGATGCAATAGGGAGATTACGCCGTGAGCCACCACGCGGCCCAGTGCGGATTGGTAGGTGGTAACGACTGCAAGTGCAGCCGGGACCAATGGCTTAACATGCCTTCAGAAGCACGGAGGAGCTCGAGATAGTAAATTTTTGGTCACCCATCCAATGACCGACCACTGCGGAAGTTGCTTATCTTCAACGATTGCAGCCGAACGCGCTAACCACCTGTGCCATCGAGCTCCTCATCAATTATCATCATTATCAGCCTATTCATGTCCCCACTGCAGGGACAAAGGCCTTCCCAATGGATGCAATAAGGAGATTGCGCCGTGAGCCACCAGGCGGCCCAGTGCGGATTGGTAGGTGGTAACGACTGCAAGTGCAGCCGGGACCAATGGTTTAACATGCCTTCTGAAGTACGAAGGAGCTCGAGATAGTAAATTTTTGGTCACCCATCCAATGACCGACCACTGCGGAAGTTGCTTAACTCCAACGATTGCAGCCGAACGCGCTAACCACTTGCGCCATCGAGTTACTATTAATACTACCTACTTATTAATTATATAATAAATTTAAAATAAGACAGCAGTGTGAGACCCGCAGCCGATCAGAATTCGTTGCGCACAGCGTAAAGTTCAAAGACGGAGCTCCTGTAAATGCCAACCGCATACTGACTGCAGGGTTGTCACTTACTACTAAGTATATTCTTCTATCTATTAAAATTAAAATGCATTACGACTGATAAATGAATGGAAAAAGGTTATTTAAGTTAGTGTTGTCGCTATATTTAAATATACTGATTTAATGGAATACATCTGTATTTCTTTGCAGATAAAGGGATATCCAAATATGTATGTATCTATTTATTTATATTGAAAGGGTTAGCGTTGTACTGAATAATCAATACCTTTTTTTCAAAATCACGTATCTACGATTTCGTTTGTAATTACTAGAACAAACAATAAGTAAGCTATAAAGTAAGATTTTCTAAATTCCTAATAAATATTATTTAGTAAGTCATGCTTTATGTTCTGAAAGATCGGCCATTTTGACTACCAGACTGTAATCCGGAAACAAAATTTATAAAGACTATTTAAAACGGGGTAAATGATTAAGGATATAAAAACCATGATATAAAATGGACTTAAATATAACATCAGGAAGAGAGTATATCAAGAGTCCAGAATCGAAGTTTAGTTTAACGGAAATGGTAAGGTTAAGCCTATTCGATGCTGCCAACCCTACTCTCATCCCATACGTCACGGATCTGACAGCTATTAATACGAGGAAGTGTCACTTCACCGTAGCTGTTTCCAGTTGAAATGTCAATTAAGCCGAAGGTACAATTTATTTCGGAGTCGCGGACGAAATTGTTTGACCGCGACGGAGTTCGTTCCTGGGGGGCTACTCTGTGTCTAGGAAACATACGGTGTACGATATACCCATAAATAATCGAAATTTCATATCGAGACAGTAAAAAGGCAAAATCGATTATACGCCACTTTGTTAAAAATTGAGTTATGTATATCATTTGAATGAGTTTTTTTTCCGAATCGTTTTGTTTATTTTTCGTGGAAATTTCAGTACTTTTTTGGCGCTAAAGCAACTGAATTTTTTGAATATTTTTTTTTTATTGTTTCTAACACTGAAGTAACATAAATTTTGGTGTTTTTCGAACCAATGGCGCTTACGCCCTACTACTTGGCGTATGATTTGATGTTTGCTTGACAGAAAGGGTATAGGGTAAAGATATGTTTACTAACTTTATAAATAAAAGAGTAAAAAATCATATCGAAATTGTCATAGAGAATTGACCCCTTAATCATATCAATCATGTCGGTAATTGTATAATTTAACCTACCAGAAACAACATGTCAATTTTTATTTTTACAGATCAAGAGTAAGGTAGTGAATGACTAATAGAAAACAATACTAAGAAACCAGAGTAAATTAACAATTTGATCACTGTGATTACATAAACAGCGAAAAAATCTTGCGGTTTGATTAAAACCCATAAGTGTTCCGAAGGAAATTAATGAAAAAGGAATTACAATCAAAATAGATATTCTTACAGTGGTTTAGCGTAGAACAACACGGACCTTTTTGTGTCTAACGGCCGATTTATCAAAACTCGAACTTAATGTAGCTGATAAATAAATTAATACTCAATCAAATAGAGAGAGATGTCATCCAGCACATTATACCAATTAACATAAAGTGAACTCTTTATTTTGTCCGTATTATACTATATCAGACTGATAAATTTTATCCAGTGCTCAAGATATCAGCCCTAAGGCTAATGTTTTTTCATGAAATAGTTATACAACAGTAGACAGAGAAAACAGTTTTTTTTTAATCTAGTTTACCAAGACAACAGGCTATATAAATTTATAACTGTCTCTATTAGACACACAGCCTTAATATTCTTAAGCGCAATGAAAAAAAAAGTTGTTAGTAATCCACTCTCGCGTTGTCTCGGTATACACTATTATGTTTATGTCCTCTGGTTTGTATTATACAATAAAAAGTTTACGTGAAAATTTGCTAACCACTAGTGAAAACAGTATTAAATTCCGTTGCGTGGATTAGAATGAGGTAGCGAATATATAAACAGACGATGTTGTTATAAAGAGATATACTAGCCATCCGTCCCGGGTTTTGCAAGTGAGAATTTTATTTTACATTTTTTACCGACATAGCCTGTGATACCGGGATATCACTCACGCCACATGCGTTGTCTAATTATGACACCATATATATATGTCCATAGTCCATGATGACACCACAGAAAACAAAAGAGATTTCTGTGTTCGGTGCCTGACACCATTTCCTACCCAATGGAGCCCTTGATCCTTGTGTCGCAATTACATTTCGACTCGAGAGGTCCCGAGTTCGAATCCCGGTGGGGGCAGATGTTTATGTGATGAATACGAGCATTTGTACTCCAGTCATGGATGTTTAATATGTATTTCTATATAAATTTACTTATATATGTACAGTATATGTATTCTATCCGTTACCCTAGTATCCCATAACACAAGCTTTATAGTGCTTAACTTGGGGCTAAGCTAATTGGTGTGAGTGTTGTAAATATTATTATTATTATTGTTAACCGGTATTCGGGTGCACGAAGACATTACTCGAATTCGGGCACCCGAAGCAATATTTACACTTAAAACGGGCTGAAAGATGGTGTCGGGTGAACAAATGGCAATCTAAACGCATACGGGCGTACTCGACTCGATTAGTCATTTTTATTTATATAGCCAGGTAGGCAAATGACTCTATCCCACCTGATGTTAAGTGGTTATAAAGTTTACCCGAATTCCATTGGCACTTGTATTCGGTCTAACGACCGAGTGTAATAGACCCTATTTTCAAATAGAGTATTTGACAAGTTTTAGAAAACGATCTCACTTTATTTTCTAATGTTTATAAAGTCCATAATAATAAATAAATAATAAATATTTCCAACACTCACACCAATTAGCCTAGCCCCAAAGTAAGCACTGTAATGCTTGTGTTATGGGATGCTAGGGTAACGGATAGAATACATATACTGTACTTATATAAGTATATTTTATATAGAAATATATATTTAACATCCATGACTGGAGTACAAATGTTCGTATTCATCACACAAACATCTGCCCCCACCGGGATTCGAACCCGGGACCTCTCGAGTCGGCGACACCATGAAACCCGGCGTTCAAACCACTCGGCCACGGAGGACGTCACTCCAAAAATGGGATATTCATCATTATGTTATGTATTTCGGTAAAAAAAAACTAAATCAAAAACTCTGTTTTCAAGTTGCCGCGAAAACGTATCTTTGGACAATATGGCGTCTTACTAGTGCTAACGTCATTTTAGGCTCCAACAATCCCAAGCGTTTTGGGACAAGTGGCAATAGACAAGAAAAGTATTATTTTTATCGTGGGTTTTTAGTAAAATTATGAATATTTTTTCTGTAAAAAAACTCTTGCCAATATTCATTTCAATACAGATGCTAACAATTGGCACTTTATATTTAATACTGTCAAGTACCCTATTGCGCCATTACTCAACGACAGCCATACAACATCACCAATACAGTATGTGTGATCTACTGTAAGGTGGGCTAGCCCTCGGACCGACACTGCCGTCCCAGTTGAAAATCATCTATTGCCTACCTCTTGTAAATAAATCATCAAAGGCGATACGTTATTTAATAAACTATTGTTTCTTTTTAATAATAATTGCTATTTCTTCTTTCAAATGTTTAATACTTGTACAAGTATTCATTTGACATTGTGGGTTACCTACAAGACGAAGAGATGGCGCTGCTTTGCAGTTTAAGGTTAGGAAAATTTCGACGCGGCCATCATGGCCTTGGTAGCATAATTGGTCAGTGCATTCGCCCGGATTGCGAAGGGTGCGGATTCGAGTCCCGTCCGCTGCCTGGTCCGCGTGGATATTTTCTAGTAAAACTTTTTTTTAGATTTAAACACCTAGCAGTTAAATGCTTAAAAAAAACAACAATAACATATTATTTTATCATATCATAGCTAGATATACATATTGTGATTGTATACGCCATTTGTGCATGTAAAAATTGTAGTTCATATGTGTCAAAAAAGATGGCGCTGTAGTTCTGTGAACTAAGTATTATAATATAATTATTTAACAAGCCCTCTGGCTTGATATTTGCTATGCCCTTGCAGGGCGTCACATATTTACTTTACATAAATTAATGTACCATCATGAATGTTATGTGACATGCAATAAATGAATAAATAAATAAATAAGTTCTTTGCATCACGCTTGTAAATATGTTTGGAGCTACATATAGGCAAAACGTCACCTGACTAATAAGAAATCTATGGTCAAACAAATTCCACCGTAATCTCATTTTTATTCTTTTGCACCTAAGCTCTCGGATTTAAGAGTCATTTTGGCTTGAACAGTGATTCTATCATATCATACATATCAGATGCATGCTTCGCACTAAAAATGCGTCCATCGATTTATTCACGGCGCAGAATCGAATCGATTACCAACCAATAAAATAACATTCCGGTCACACTAGTTCTAGCAGAACAATCAGTTTTTCACACTTTAATGTTTCATATCCAATTTGTGAATCAAAACAGTTCAATTTGCAAAACACAGTTACAAATCTTTAAACGTACCCATATTTCAATGACTCAAAGTTTGCACTCTGTTTTAGAAAGACATTGGTGTCGATTCTGCCA
Source organism: Chilo suppressalis (assembly GCA_902850365.2). Classification (NCBI taxonomy): domain Eukaryota; kingdom Metazoa; phylum Arthropoda; class Insecta; order Lepidoptera; family Crambidae; genus Chilo; species Chilo suppressalis. The sequence continues at coordinate 19,435,992 of OU963914.1, read as the reverse complement.
TTATTCTCTTGACTTAAAACTAAATTTAACTACTCTCCTTTTCATTCTGTAAGGAGAATGACAGAGATACATTGTTGTCAAATTTAAGTTCAATTCAAAGACTAAAGTTTGCACTCTGTTTTAGAAAGACATTGGTGTCGATTCTGCCAATATTCTCTTGACTTAAAACTAAACATCAGTCTCTCCTTTTCATTCTGTATAGAGAATGACACAGATACACTGTTGTCAAATTTAAATTCAAGTTCAGCGAATCATGCCAGAATCGACACCAAAACCTTATTGGTTTGACTCTTAAAGGTCTCACAGAAAAGCGTCTGTTAAGTTCAAAAGTTATCGCAATGGCGAATAGGGAGATTGGGCCATGACGCACCACGCGGGCCCAGTGCGGATTGGCGGGTGCTAACGACTGCAGATGCAGCCGGGAATAACGGCTTAACGTGCCTTCCGAAGCACGGAGGAACTCGAGATAGAAGATTTTTGGTCACCCATCCAATGACCGACCACTGCGAAAGTTGCTTAACTTCAACGATCGCAGCCTAACGCGCTAACCACCCGCGCCATCGAGCTCCTCGTTCATCAAATACATCCATGAATTTATAATTCAACATTCGTACAAGCCATCTTTCAAAACGCAATAAAATGTCGCATACGTTGGTTTTCTAAAGCTCAGCGCGTCCGATCAATCGATGTTGTTATAAGGACAATAAACTTTTGGCGCTCACACGTATCGTTCTCGGACAAGGAATCGAATTAAATCTGATCGTTAAAGTCGCGAGCACGTATTCGCACATTCCGTTTTTGGAGGAAATACCAAAAGGAGCGGCGGTATTTTAAAAATAAACTTGGAATCAAGTCTTGTGGGGCTTTTTTGGGGAATACTACATAAATGCATAGTTTCACGGCATACTAATGCCCCTTACCCATTGTCCTAGGTACACGAAAAGCGCTGTTAAGCGACAATACCTTTTTATAATTTGAATTCAAATAGATCTGTGGTTCAGTATCGATATTAAATGAAACCACACGTTACCTCAACAATGTGCCCTAAAAGTCATACATCTTGCATTTCTACCTACATTAGACTGGCTACATAACATTCTAGACTTAATCTCTCATTTCATATGCGTCAGGTCCACAACAAATTCTTACGTCTCAATAGGAATCTCTGCTAATACCTCAATATTCAAACCGCATCAACTGACAGACATCGAAAGATCGCGCGCGATCCATGAATTCGAATCGAATGAAACGTACGAGGCCCGAATTAATCGATACGGCGAAATGTTGCGAATTTGAGTGACTCGATTCGCACGATGTGTGAGAACTGGTGATCGGAATGTTACAATATTTGTATAGGTCATTCACGCCGTGTAACTTTTGGGCAGTTGTTTAAACAAACAATGGTGAGATCAAGTGCATGAAACAGTTAAATAAAAATAATATGGACTAGAAAGAAGACATCGCGTGTTCCTAAATCTTTATATATAAAACTCAAAGGTGACTGTCTGACTGACATAGTGATCTATCAACGCACAACCCAAACCACTGGACGGATCGGACTGAAATATGGCATGCAGGTAGATGTTATGACGTAGGCATCCGCTAAGAATGGATTTTGATCAATTCTACCCCCAAGGGGATAAAATACCCAAGCGAAGCGAGGGCGAGCCACTAGTATTTCATAAGAATACAATTAAAGAGGGGTAGGCCATAGAGGATTTCCCGTCAAATTGGAGCATCCAGTGGCGGCGCTATACCACATGTGGACGTCGGCGACATCAAGTTCGCGAGGCCTATTTTACTTCGCAGTAAAAAACCGTTAAATTAAGTGAGCCGAATTATAAAATAACGTATGAGTAAACGAGTTTTATTGTTGATAATCAAATGATGACATAAAATAATTACAAACATAGAAATTTAATTACAAAAATAGTGTTGCCAGACAGACGATTCTGAATACCCGTAAAGTACTACTCGCTTCCGTGTTCGAAAATAATAAAAGGCATTATCATCTGCTTAGCTTTTTCCCCGAATTGTTCGGGGTCGGCTACCTAAGCCAGGCCAGGAGAAACGAAAATAAAAAGGTAACTAGTAAAAATTTTTTGCGAGGCCCCCTCAGGCCCCTCGGCGGTGCGCGACGTCGGCGGTGACCGACGTCGCCGACGCCTAGCGCCGCCACTGGGAGCGCCCGTCTTAGAGAAGACCAAAGTAAAATAACACTAGCTTATTTGTTTCTTAGGTTTTCACGCACATCACTCATTAAATAAAACTAGTTTAGTTTATAAAAAAAAAAAAAAAAACATTATTCTGACGATGCAGACCTGAAAAGGCTGCGAAACGTCAATAAATAAATAAAGTTTCGTGCATTAACCCGTAAAAACTAGTTTTATTTAACACTAGCTTTTTGTGGTGTTGTGTTTCTGTGAGTGAGTAAGGTTCCGGGGCTCCAAGGGGTAGAGGTTTGAATAAGGGGCAGAGTAGGCAACGGCCCGAGTAGGGATGAAACGATACGAGTAAATACAAGTAACTGCTCGATACTTTTCTTTCGATACCAAGTACTTTTGGCATCGATACTTTAGAACTGAGTAACAAGTAAGTAAGTACTTGTATCGGTACTCGGTCGGTCACTCACTGAGAAGTATCAAAAAAACTTATAGGCAGATTATTTACACTATGCTAAGTTGTCTAGTTGGAATTTTTGTTGTGTATGATTTATATTTATTCCAATTTATTCAGTCTGTCAGTCAGTATTCGTTCATTGAGCCGATATTTTGTTTTCGTTAAATGAAAACTGTGACTGAATTTGTAATTTTAATATCGTTCGTCAAAATTTATCGTTACAAGTAAGTATCGATACTTTTCATTCGATACCGAGTAGGCATCGATACTTTATGACCGATATAGTATCCAGTAAAAGTATCGATACCTAGATGGTATCGTTTCATCCCTAGGCGCGAGTGATATTAATGGTATCGCTATGGTGACCGCTTACCATTAGGCGGGCCTTTATGCTTGTTTGCTACCCTTTTCGAGGAACTCGATGGCGCAAGTGGTTAGCGCGTTCGGCTGCGATCGTTGAAGCTAAGCAACTTTCGCAGTGGTCGGTCATTGGATGGGTGACCAAAAATTTTGTATCTCGAGCTCCACCGTGCTTCGGAAGGCACGTTAAGCCTGGCAGTCGTTAGCACCCCCCAAACGGCACTGGGCCCGCGTGGTGGGTCACAGCCCAATCACCCTATTCTATCCATAGGGAAGGTCTGTACCCCAGCAGTGGGGACATTAATAGGCTGATGATGATGATGATGATGCAGGCCTTTTAGCGTGAAAAAAGCTATAAATCTATGAAAAGCACGATGGCGCAGTGGTTAGCGTAGTTACAGTGAATTTAAAGCAACTTTCAATGACCTGTCATACGATGGGTGACCAAAAAAGTTGATTTTGAACTCCCTCGTACTTTGGAAGGCACTTTATCACTTACGTGATAAGAATTCCACTTAACTGCGAGCAACAATTTTGTCATAACCATAATCTTTACAGTTAACTAAAACTTGCGGGGAAATTCTATGTAGTACAATATGGAATGTCGACTGAGACACATGACCGACATCAAATTCCATCGCGAATTTTGACAATAGCGAAACGACTTTACGGAGTCGTAGATATCATCTGTTCCCACGGGTCGAGGTTTGATTCTTGGCCCGCACCGTTATGTGGGTGTATTGTTTTGTTTACAGGGTCAGTTGTTTGGTCAAGTTTGTGTGTCGAACTAACAATGATTGGATGTGTTTTGATAATCACCATTGTTGTGTTGGGTCAGAGAATTTGATTCAAATGTTTGGCACAAATGTTTTCGAATTGTTGACCGGAGTCGACTAGATGATTTGGGCGTTATACTTTGCATTGTGAATGCTTGGGTTTATTTATTTTTTTGAATTGCTATTTGAAGATAGGGTCATGTTGGACCACGCAGGCGCTCAGTGCGGTTAGCTGGATGCTAAAATCTGCAGATGCAGCCGGGATCAATGACTTAACATATCTTCCGAAGCACGGAGGAGCTCGTGATAATAAGTCTGTGGCGGCGACATCTATATGCCCCACATATATACAACGGATGGAGGAAATCATTACTCACCATCCTCAAGAGATGGCGTTACCTGCACTGCGATCATAATAGTGTGGAAGCCTACATCGCGCAAATGAAATTCGGAGGCTAACTCTTCATATATACGATGCCCGACCAACATCAGTCGTGCCGCGGCCCCCGAGCTAACATCTCCCAGCTCGGAGGAAGATCTTCCCCTTTGGCTTTCCTACAAGTCTTTGGCCAACTTTTTTTTAAATTAGTTTTCGCGTTTATGTGAGACTCTTCCCCCCGCCTCTCGCCCACCCGCTCAGCCAATCCAAGGCCTGATCCAGCAGCCGTTCCAGAAAAGGGGGCCCTACCCACTAAAAACCTGACGATGCTCCTCACCTCACCAGTGGGCCATCACCTCGTCGGGTGCAAGTTCCACCATCAGGTGGCACCCCGTCCAAGTAGACATACATGAACATGCTGACCACCTGCGGCATCCAACTCCTCATATAACTCTCCCGGGTCTACCCACTGAGTTCGACCTTGAGCACTCTAAGAAGACTTTAAACAGTAAGGAGAACAAATCAATATAAGCACTCAAATTAAAGGTAATTTCGTAGATATTTTGCCAGCAATCATCGCAGCGACCTCGTATTGATCTAAGATCAGTATCGGCATTTATCTGTCGCCGCGGGGGCGGAGGCGCCGGCGCAGGTTGCCGCTGTGCCTACCACGTTACAATCACTGAACTAAAGATCTATGATTCAAAATAACAGTTAATACTTGTAGGATTCATTTGCGAATTGCCATAATTTCCAAACGTGAAGCACTATGAGATCAATGTATGTACGTTTTAGTAAATAAATAAATGTGATACATATTTTGCGTTTTATCAGCTTTTGATGTGAAACATCTTTTCGCGCACATAAAACTGATTTCTGGCGTGTCCGTCGAGGAAGAACTTATGTCACTTTTTACCGCACGCACCCCGAGCAATTCTCCGAGTGTATTTATCGTTAACCGGCTAGTGTTTCACATCTGCCAGGTGTCCCGTGACGGCTCACATTTTGGAACGAAGTTCCTTACGGCAGGCTTAGAGGGGATAGGGATTTTGCTGCGCGACCGAACTGAAAAAAATGTGATAGTAAAACCGTAAGAAAAAATCCGTGGAAAAAAGTGCGTGGAATAAAACCGTTAAATGCGCATTAGCCGAAGGAACTTCGTTCCTACCTGGTGTCCCGCGACACCACATCATTTTTTTATTATATGTTATTTTACTGAGGTGTTCTGTAAGGTGGAGCTTGCTTCCCCAAGCGGGCGTTCAAATTAGAGCAGAAAATATTTAATGTAAGTCCGCTCATATCTCGACGGAATTCAGTAATAAGAGCACATGACACGTCTAAACGTCTAAATGCAGGCGTATCGAACCGATGCATGTCAGTCATGGCGCCCGCCGCTGCGCCCGCGCACTGTTAATTAGTCAGTCATTTGCATGTACTTTGAGCGAGCATAGCGAGCTTAATGATTAATAGTTTCAGTGGTTTACAGATGTTGATGAAAAAAAAGTCTATTTTTTTTTTATGTTATAGGGGGCATACGAGCAGATAGCTCACCTGATGGTAAGTGATCACCGTCGCCCATGGACACTTGCAACACCAGGAGTATCACAAATGCGATGCCGGCCTTTAAGGAAGGTGTACGCTCTTTTTTTGAAGGTTCTTGGGTCGTATTGGTCCGGAAACACTGCTGGCGACAACATATTCCCCATTTTGTCGTACGTCGTAAAAAAATTCGACAAAAACGCACGGTTGTGGATAGCCACGCATCAAGATGATGGGGATGAAATTTTTGTCGCGATGTACGATGGCGAAATGCAGCAGCTGGAATTAATCAATTCCTCAGAACACTCCCCGTGATAAATGCGATAGAAGATGCAGAGCGAAGCTACATCCCTACGCAAAGCCAAAGGATCAAGCTGATCGGACAGGTCCTTGTCGTCGACGATTCGAGCCGCTCGGCGCTGGACGCATCCAAAGGGAGAAGCTGGTACTGGGGTGCCCCCGCCCAAAGATGAGAGCAGTACTCCATGTGAGGCCGAACCTGTGTCTTATAAAGCTGCAGTCATATGACGCAGCGACGCCTCAATTTTCATCAGGATCTGATAATATTACAAATCTTGTACAGTTTAAGAGAAGTAGGGCAGACTTTCCGCTCAGATAGGAGCGCCCGTCTCGGGGAATAACCTCAGTAAGCCCAGTGCGGATTGGCGGGTGCTAACGACTGCAGATGCAGCCGGGGCCAAAGGCTTAACATGCCTTCCGAAGCACGGAGGAACTCGAGATAGAAGATTTTAGGACACCCATTGGATGGGTCTACGACCACTTTAAAGAAAGGAATATTATAAAATAAAAGAAAATAACTAAGACATGTCTGTACAGACACAAAATCCTTTGCTACAAAAATGGAAGAGCGTATAATTTAAAAATCATTTGCCTGTTAACATGCAAGAAAAATACATCGTAAGAGAAACTCCTAAACTGTAATCTAACCAAAAAAGCTTTCCACGAAGCAAATTTTTAATATTAGCATATCGTAACATTGGCTGTCATTAGCTGCCAACTTCCATTCATCTTGAAGTTGAGAGGTGTAATTTTGTCCCGGCGCCGCATCCGCCAGATCAAAGCAGCCATTGCCTTGTTCTATTTTTGAAGAAAAAACCAAAAAAAATTTGGATCTGCGCTTAAAATTCGATTAAAGTTGGAAAACAAAGTTTCGCTAAGGTTTTTCTTGACAAGTAAGTTTCTTGTTTAAAAAAAATAATTTCGCCGAAGGGTTTATTAAATTAAAAAAACAATACTTTGAAACGAACTAGAAAATGATGCAACGAATTTTCTGGTGTAAACATTCTACAATTAAAATAATTCAATCGTTCACTCAAACAGTCAATGAATAAAAACCCAACATTGTCATGTGCAAAACACTCCTTCAGCGCTAAATAAAACATACTTCATACATATGAGTAAAATTCCAGACAGATAACCGTAAAGAGTCACGCGTGACTCAGTTCCAGCTGAAATACAAGGAAATGCGAGTCAAAACGTGACTCAGTCAACTGGCGAGACGGACGCACTCCGCATTTCATGAAATCACAAACAAATTCTCAGCCGTGCCGCGCCTGCAGCCAGTCTTTTCATAATTTTCGTGTGATTTTTTCACAGCTTGAGGAGGGACTATAAAATTCATAATTCAATATCGTTTATTCAGTCTAGGCTGTTACAAGCACTTGTGAATGTCGAAAAGCTACGCCATCGGTTCGCAAATCTACGGCGGGAGACCTTGTACTGAGAAGAACCGGCAAGAAACTCAGCAAGGGCTGTTTTTTTCTCCCTGTATTATATACAGAGTCATCAATTTGAAAAATGACTTCAATATATGATGTAGATTTAAGAATATGGTTTAAATTTTTAGTTGATACCTTTACGCGTTCCTGAGATAAAGGGTCTTGACACACAGACAGATAAACGGTTGTAACAAGAGTCTTGCGATATCAGAGTATTACTAACGCTGACCTGACCTTATGCCCGAACAAGTGGAGCTCTGATAGCCTTACTGCAGTCAAAAACATCTACAAAACAGTGTTAGACGACCTCCGTGGCCGAGTGGTTTGTATGCCGGGTTTCAAAGTGTCGCCAGTCATGGATGTTTAATATGTATTTCTATATAAATATCGCACTTTTATTCCAATACTGTCATTATCATAAAAAAGCAAATTATGCAGCAGAGCAGCAAATGTGTAGTTTCATAACGTAGCAAATAGATGGCGTTGAAAACTATTTTTTGAAGAATTTTGTTTAATGACAGTATTGGAATAAAGGTGCGATATATTTATATATGTACCAGTATATGTATTCTATCCGTTACCCCAGCATCCCATAACACAAGCCTTCAGTGCTTACTTTGGGGCTAGGCTAATTGGTGTGAGTATTGGAAATATTTATTTATTTAGAGCCAGTTCTGTAAAGAGGAGGTTACTTTTATAGAAGTATGCTCCTGTCAATTTATACAAAGTTGTTTCTACTAAATAAAGTCAATCTCTTTTATTCAAATACGTACACCAGTTTGGTTGGACAACATATCTTAGCATGTTACATTTTTATTTTTTTAAGCATGTACCTAACTGTTTAATCTAAAAGCTTACTAGAAATAAATCCATGTAAACCAGGCAGCTTAAAAAACACTAGAGAAAATTCGACGCGGTAACATAATGGTCGGTGCATTCGCCCGGATGGTGAGAGGTGCGGTTTCGAGTCCCGTCTGCTGCCTGGTTCACGTGGATTTTTGAAGTTATACTTCTTTAGGCGCGTTATGAAAAAATGATGAGAGTGAAATTTTAAGATGCGCGCGCATCACTGTAACACAAAAAATTAACAGCATGAAGTTGGTCGCTTTAGCGACTTTTGTGTTTACCGCACATTAAGATTCATTTGGTAGATTACCAGCAAAATAGAAATAGAATCTATTTTGTGGGTGCTAACGACTGCATTGTGAAGGCCTATCAAAAGTATTTATTAATCTGGAACAACGGAACCAAAGCGCGATTCAGGAGACTACAGCGCCATCTCTTGACCATTGTTGTAGTAGAACCAAAAACCACATCTTTATTTTTTGTAATAAAGTAACAAAAAGTATTTATTAATCTGGAACAACGGAACCAAAGCGCGATTCAGGAGACTACAGCGCCATCTCTTGACCATTGGTGTAGTAGAACCAAAAACCACATCTTTATTTTTTGTAATAAAGTAACAGTTATAGGTATTCATATTTATAATATTTATCCACATGTTTCTAGTTTGTATATTCGGAATACGTGTTTGAGTTTCATACAAGTGCAAATCACATATGTTTTAATAAATTATATTCAGTAGCGATTTTAATTGAATATTTTGATTATTTATTTATTTTTTCAAATTAAAACTGAACTTTATTGACTGTGTCCTTTTCCAGACTTTTTATTAATTTATTGTAATTAATTATTTGCATGCAATTAAAAACTAATTTTAAACGATGCCAAAGAAGGATAACTTCTCACGCGCCTACATAAGTAACACGCACCCATTTTTTTTTTCTAGTAAGCCACCTCTATTTGATATTTCAAATATAACTTGCGAATTTGAAGCTTACTTGCAAAATTGCACAAATAGTCCACGTTGTTTTAAAAGCATAGTTAAATTTGACTTTAGATAACGTACTTAACAATTGTCATATTTTGACATATTTACTTTGCATTTGCCGTGATATTAACTGTAGTCAAATTTTATATATTTATATTTATACTGTGTGACACAGCAATCAAAATGCAGGTGAACAATTAATGTATAATTTCACATTATGTAATGAAAGGTGACTTCATGAATCATCTCTGAAGTCATCTTGCAACTTGACGACTCTGTAAATGCTAAAACAGGGAGGAAAAAACAGCCCTTGCTGAGTTTCTTGCCGGTTCTTCTCAGTACAAGGTCTCCCGCCGTAGATTTACGAACCGATGGCGTAGCTTCTAGACATTCATATGTGCTTGTAACAGCCTAAACTGAATAAATGATTTTGATTATGATTATGATTGATTTAATATGAATGAAAAAGACGGCTAGTCTCTAAACATGGAATGAATGGAAAACAAAGTTTGAACATTACATCACATTAATATTATAAAGGCGAAAGTTTGTGAGTGTGTGAGTGTGTATGTATGTTACTACTTCACGTCTAAACAGCTGGAGCGATTTTAATAAAATTTGGTATGGAGTTAGCTGACACCCTGGATGAACACATAGGCTACGTTTTTCTGCGGGAAAATATCCCTGATAAAGCACGGGTAACACCGCGGGGCACAGCTAGTAATGTAATAATCTTAGTGCAAAGTAAGGTCTCTTGCCGTAGATTTGGGAATTGATAGCTTAGCTTTTTAACTTTTGTCAAATCTGAAACTTGATCAATTCTATTTAAGCTATTTTCCCGGTGCAATACTGAATAAAATATTGTGCTACAGCATGTCGTCAAGCATTTTTAATCATACAAATTAATATATTAATATTTCATTGTCAGCCCTAATACTGACTACCCTAATTAATGTAGTGAGTTTGTTACCCTTTCACGCAATAACAACTAAACTGATTTGAATGAAATTTGTTACACATATAGTTTATGACCTGGATTGGCACTTGGATACTTTTTATTCCGGTTAAAAAGTAAGGTTCCTATTTAATTTTCAAAAAAACAAAGTTAAGGTGAACTAACTTAACTGTCAGCTAGTGTTGGAATTCTTGGCGTTGACATATCGAGCGACGTCCAGTTTCGGGATCATTTAGAGGGCCAAATTGGCCTCTAAGAAGCTCGGTGTGCTCAATAGATCGAGAATGTACTTCACACCGGCACAACGACTGCAGCTTTATAAGGCACAGGTTCGGCCTCACATGGAGTACTGCTCTCATCTTTGGGCGGGGGCACCCCAGTACCAGCTTCTCCCTTTGGATCGCATCCAGCGCCGAGCGGCTCGAATCGTCGACGACCAGGACCTTTCCGATCAGCTTGATCCTTTGGCTTTGCGTAGGGATGTAGCTTCGCTCTGCATCTTCTATCGCATTTATCACGGGGAGTGTTCTGAGGAATTGTTCGGATTAATTCCAGCTGCTGCATTTCGCCATCGTACATCGCGACAAAAATTTCATCCCCATCATCTTGATACGTGGCTATCCACAACCGTGCGTTTTTGTCGAAAATTTTTACCACGTACGACAAAAGTGTGGAATATGTTGTCACAAGCAGTGTTTCCGGACCGATACGACCCAAAAACCTTCAAAAAAAGAGCGTACTCCTTCCTTAAAGGCCGGCATCGCATTTGTGATACTCCTGGTGTTGCAAGTGTCCATGGGCGACGGTGATCATTTACCATCAGGTGAGCCGTCTGCTCGTATGCCAACTATAACATATAAAAAAAAAGTCGCGGGCGGCAGCTAGATGTATTATTTCTGACGTGTAATGTCAATTTCCCACTCGTTCTGAAATAATGTAAGCGCTTAGGAATGCGTTATGCATACTTACTATGATACATTTCCTCTTCGTAATTCGTCACTGTTGTTTACCGATCCAATTCTAGGTGCGGTTTATGTCCTTAAGCAGATTAACGGACTTAGATAAAATAAAAACGTATTTTTTTAATGGATTCATAAATATTTGGTATAACTTATTAGACTAGTCGTCTACTTATCCAAGCAATTTGACCTTTTCAGTTCATCCGTCTAAAAGTCTTGTCTGTAAACTTTTCCATGCCAAAATAATAATCAATAAGTAAGAACATGCAAGATATAAAGAAAAGCTTACTAGAAAAAATTCCATGTTAACCAGGCAAAATATGACAATTCTTAAGTATGTAATCTAAAGTCAAATTTAACTATACTTTTAAAACAACGCGGACTGTTTGTGCAATTTTGCAAGTAAGCTTCAAATTCGCAAGTTATAAAGAAAATATAACTAGAAAAAAATACCTATAATAAATAAATAAATATTTCCGACACTCACACCTAGTCCCAAAGTAAGCAAGCACTATAAGGCTTGTGTAATGGGATGCTAGGGTAACGGATAGAATACATATACTGTACATATATAAGTATATTTATATAAATACATATTAAACATCCATTACTGGAGTACAAATGCTCGTATTCATCACACAAACATCTGCCCCCACCGGGATTCGAACCCGGGGACCTCTCGAGTCGGCGTACAAAACCACTCGGCCACGGAGGTCGTCAAATGCGAAGAAATGGCGCTGCCTTGCAGCTTAAGAATGGCTAGAAGAATTTCGACGCGGTCCGTGAGGGCCGCGGTAGCATAATTGGTCAGTGCATTCGCCCGGATTGCGAAGGGTGCGGGTTCGAGTCCCGTCTGCTGCCTGGACCGCGTGTATTTTTTTCTAGTTATATTTTCTTTAGATTTAAACATCAAGCGGTAACATGCTTTAAAATAATAAAAAATTATAACTTCGCAAGTTATATTTGAAATATCAAATAGAGGCGGCATAAAAGGATTAACATAAATCTTGCCCAACTCAAGACTCGAACCTGCAATTCACGAGCAGTAACACTAATCCGACACATCGCTTGACTAACCGACGGACAGTTTAGTCGGTTGTCAGCCATACAAATTATTATTGTGAAACATTAATAATTTGACTAGCATTCGATGAATTGTACAAGTGGCATGCTTATTTTAAGCCTGTTATGTATTTACGAGGAGCTCGATGGCGTAGGTGGTTAGCGCGTTCGGCTGCGATCGTTGTAGTTAAGCAACTTTCGCAGTGGACGGTCATTGGATGGGTGACCAAAAATTTCTATCTCGAGTTCCTCCGTGCTTCGGAAGGCACATTAAGCCGTCAATCCGCAATGGGCCCGCTTGGTGGGTCATGGCCCAATCTCCCTATTCCATCCATAGGGAAGGCCTGTGCCCCAGCAGTGGGGTCATTAAGAGGCTGATGTTGATGTATTTACCTATTACTAGTGGTAGCATTAAATAGCTCGTAAGCGCAAGTTGAGCATGCAGCGGATGCATCACAAACAAACAAACAATCAAATCTTTTCTCTTTATATTATTAGTATAGATAATAGGGGTGATGACGAGATACAGTAAACGAAATTCTATTTAGTCCGTCAGTTAGATGATCAAAAAATAATGGACACGTATTTTTTCTTTGGACAATCAACCAAAAACTGACAAAGTTATAGCGAGTCAAAGTTTGGGAGTAGAGGCTCGTGACGTCACTTTTGAGTGAAAATTGTACCAAAACGTGACGTCATGCGACTTTTCAAATCAATATGTCTCTGCAATGTTTATATTATGTGAAAAAAGAAAAAATACGTGTCCAATACTTTTTGATAATCTACCTGATGAACGAAGAAAAAAAAATTGTCATCATCCCTTCTCATCTATATAATTCTTAGACCATTAAACTTAATTATATAAGTAGGTAGTTTAATCACTTTTCATTACACAAATTACAAAAGGTTACAAATCAATTTGAACTTCAGCTTCGGATAACGAAACATGGTGTTTTGTATTTTGTAATGGAGAGAAACAAAATTTTATTTTCATCAACAATATTTATTCCTTGAATTTAGATATATCCCATGTTACCTAAATACAGACTTCAGACTACTTGAGATTCAAGATATTTAAAGTAATATATTTACCCATGTTATTATGAATTGTAAACGAAAATGACTAAACCGATACCTGATAAATGGAACCTTGGAGAAAGACAAAGGCAGCTTTGTTACAAAAATAAAACATGGAATAAGTGACACTTGATATTTTTATGGAAAATTGATTAAGTATTCGAATTTGCAAGCACGCAATAGATAAGGTATAAATTTCGTCCGTATTTTTCATTTTTCCCAAAAGGTTGACTGGAGAAGGATGCTATTAGCATTACGTACGCCTTTTGTACCATTCTTGTATATTTTTCGTTAATAAAGTAAAAAAAAAAAAATTGCAACATTCACACCAATTAGCCTAGCCCCAAAGTAAGCATTGTAAGGCTTGTGATATGGGATACGAGGGTAACGGATAGAACACATGTACTGTACATAGGGTTGCCATCTCTAAAATGTGGCAACCAGGATCAGAGGCGAGATAACCCCGGATTTTGGAGCCCAGAACCCGGACAGACCAATAAAAAAACAGTTAAAAATGTCACAAACCAACTTTGTTTTGTTGATATAGGCAAAAGAGCTAGCGGTCTACCCTCATAATAAGTGGTCACTGCTGCCCATGGACACTTGCAGCACCAAGGAAAGCTGATCTTTGTTGGAAGTCTGCATTTATGGTTACAGTGTTAGTATAGATTTATTAATTTTCAAAGACATTTAAATTGACGGATTAATTGGCAACCCAAAACAGGAAATTTTTAAACCCGGACGACAAATGAAACTCCGCCCGGACGCTCCCCGGACGCCCCGTAAACTAGGACAAATCCGGGGAAACCCGGACGGATGGCAGCCCTAACTGTACATATAGTATAAGATATTAAACATCCATGACTGGAGTACAAATGCTCACAAACATCTGCACCCACCGGGACTCGAACCCGGGACCTCTCGAGTCGGTGACACCATGAAACCCGGCGAACAAACCTCTCGGCCACGGAAGTCGTCATATCACTTTATTGAGCTACATACACTACAACCACTCCACATTTAATGTTTCTCCAAGCGTCTTAGTTATATTTGGTAATTTAATGAACAACAGCCAAAAATAAAACAGACGCGCCTAACTTTCATAATTATTGATCAGGTAACCACAAAACATACAGTTTCCGGACAAGGAAACGCAAGGTCACGTTACTGTATAGACATACGTCGCAGTTCATCCGCTTAGGACTACCTTTTGAAAAAACCATTTTATATTTTTTTTATTTTATAGTCGTAATTTTTATATCAATTACATTTGTCATGGAAAGTGACTTCATGAGTTATCTCATATCGAAGTCATTTTTCAATTTGACGACTCTGTATATAAATGCAGGGAGAAAAAAACAGCCCTTGCTGAGTTTCTTGCCGGTTCTTCTCAGTACCAGGTCTCCCGCCGTAGATTTGCGAACCGATGGCGTAGTTTTCCGACATTCACAAGTGCTTGTAACAGCCAAGATTAAATAAACTTAAGAATTTGAATTTGAACACGAAGGCACGTGCTTTGTGTTTATGTTAAAAGGTATGTACGCTGATTTCCACACCTAAAGATGGCAATCAAATTATTTTTAAAAGGTACTAAGGTAGTGGGCACCACTGACCGTCAGGAGCCAGTGAGCGATCGCCGAATATGATATATACCACAGCTTAGTGATCCTACGTCATTCTGAGGAAGAGAATGTCAATCATTGGTTCTTGTCAGTCATTGGTGCTAATACCTTACTTAAAATTTCTTCTATTGCTATCACAAAGTAAGGAACAGTGAGATCAACAAATATTAACTGTCGCGTCAGTTTTATTTCAGTACAAATCTTATTTACGCAGCTAAAGTGGCGCTAGCGTTATATTTTGCTTTTATTAAACCTTTTTTTTTATCCAGGGGAAATGCCTTCGCATACCACCCTATCACGGGGAGACAGGGTGGTTATGTGGGACTTGAACCCATTAAAACCACCTGGGTGTCCCTCCGCCGCTGTGTGATATACTCCGGGATCACTTAAAATACTTCTACCGGAGCCTCCGCCGGATGTCCTAGCGGACCCGCCTCTCTTAGGAGAATCCAACTTCCCCCACCAGTGGGGCGCGCCGGAACACGGACGCGCTTTTCCACCACAGGGGCTCCTAGTGGACGACAGAACTGCCGTCTAACCCCGTGCTTTTATTAAACCTTGCCAGGTTAAGAGTTCTAAATGCGCATGCCGCGAAGACAATGCTGTTATTGAGTAATTTGCTAAGGAAAATATCAATCTGGATTTTTTATATGTATTTCCAACAGTCACCCCAATTGGCTTATCCCCACACTAAGCGCTGTAAGGCTTGTGTTATGGGATACTAGGGTAACGGATACATATTCTGTGCATATATAAGTATATTAATATAGAAATACATATTAAATATCCATGACTGGATTAGAAATGCCCGTATTCATCTCACAAACATCGGCCCTTACCGGGATTCGAACCCGGGACTCGAGTAGGCGACACCATGAAACTCGGCATACAAACCACCGGGCCACGTAGGTCGTCGTCTATATTTTCAATTTTGCCAAAAATCCTTGCAAAATTATTCATGAACACGGAAAAAGACACATATAAATACGAATTAACTGGACCAGAATCAGAAATATCCCGGTAAATTCGGACTGACGGTAACCCTAGTCCGGTGGACAAATTTTCATAGGTTTTTGCGAAATACGATGCGTCTGCCGGTTGCGACAAGAGACCGCCGCTAATGTACATTGCGACATAACGCAAGGACGTTAGAACAATTTTTACATAACCACTGTCGAATAAAGTAGCTGTACATGCCTCTCTATTACTTTTGTTCTAAACAGTTCGTAATTGAATTCCAGCACCAAGATTTGGCATTTACACCAAAGGTAAATTTTATTGTACTAACTGAGCACTTCTCGCTATGTGGATACTACTAAGCTATTTAATGTTCTCCCTATATAGAGTGAAATTGAATGTTTACAGTCCATATAAATTCCAAGACAAACTTAAAATGTTGTTATTGAAGAAGTGTTACTATTCCATAGAAGAATATTTAGATGACAGAAATTTAAATCTACTATGAAATTTCTTTGACATATTTAAATTATAGTCGATTTATTTCAAATCGTATGCTGCCATTTTAATAAATTTTAATTTTATTAATATTGCATGAAGTAGTTATTTAATTGTAAATTGTTTGATTGACTCTGAAATGTTATTATATAAGTTTTTTTTTGTAATCTCTTATCTATTAAACAAGTCCGTCCGTCCGTCCGTCCGTCCGTCCGTCCGTCCGTCCGTCCGTCCGTCTGTCTGTGGTGCTGTTTCAGCGGCCAAACCGTAAGAGATAGATAAAGAGAATAATTAAGTTATAAGTTAAGCATAGTCTGATATGACTACAAACCGGATTTGAGTAACGTAGCACTTCCGGTTTTCGAGAAATCACGAATTTCAAACGAAACCACACAAAATCTCCGAAGTTCTCAATTAATTAAATACATTTTATTTTTTTATTTTTTTTTAAATCAGGTTTTTGTGAACATTTGGTTCACTGGTTTGCTAGTTTTATGCTAATCATATTTAATTGGATTGTAATTTTAATTTTTATCTAATAATTTTATTGTAAACTAGCGGCCCGCCCTCGCTTCGCTTCGGTGTAGAGCTGAAGCGTAGACTACAGTTTTTGTTCTCAGGCTTGTTTTATACACAATGACATTCATCGATTATTCTTATACCTGCATGCAAAGTCTCAGCCCGTTCGGTTTTAAAATTGACAAACTTTCATACAAACTTTCATTCCCTATTTTATCCACTTGGGGGTAGAATTGATCAAAATCCTTTCTTAGCGGGATGCCTACGTCATAACATCTACCTGCATGGCAAATTTCAGCCCGATCCGTCCAATGGTTTGGGCTGGGCGTTGATAGATTACTACGTCAGTCAGTCACCTTTGAGTTTTATATATATAGATTATAAAAAAACTGAAGATGGTATATTTATCTTTTCCAAACTTCTATTGACATCACGTCGCTCAATTGTTTTGCCTTCCCAGAATCTCTCCACTAACATTTGAAATTTATGGTAAGGTATTAAAGTTCAAATTGACTTTTAAGTATTATTACGAATCGTTTGTATGGGAGTAAAGAAAAGTTTTGTTTTTTGACATTTTCAGGCATTTTTTTTAATTTTTCTCTTCGTAAGAACCATCCTCGTACTTCAAAGAATATTCTAAAAAAAAATCAGCCAAATCGGTCAAGCCGTTTTCATGTTATGTCGTGACAACGGAAAACGGGTTTCATTTTTATATATATAGATTGTTTGTGATTTCCAATTCGATGAAAATTGTTTAAGGAATAAATGACTATAACTATAACTCATCATCATCAGCCTATTAATATCCCCACTGCTGGGCACAGGCCTTCCCTATGGATGGAATAGCAGGCCCATTGATTTGTGGGTACTAACGACTGCAGATGCAACCGGGACCAACGGCTCAACGTGCCTTCCGAAGCACGGAGGAACTCGAGATAGAAGATTTGTGGATACTCAATTCGGATGAAGTCGATTTGGTTTGCAAGTCTTGGTTAAGCCACCTTACATGAAGCCATAGCAAAATAAAGCTAATTATGAAATTGCTACATTTATAAATGTAAAAAAAACTATTAGAAAAAAACCAAAAAGAAATTTAAAGTTTATCAATATCTTTATAACTCATGAATCAAGGGGAATTTACGTATTTCGTCGAATAGAGAAATATCTTTTGAAGTTTTTACAAAATCAGATATTTTTCAATCCTATCTCTTTGCTTATAAATACATATTTAGAAGGAGCTCGATGGTGACAGTGGTTAGCGCGTTTGGCTGCAATCGTTGAAGTTAAGCAACTTTCGCAGTGTTCGATTCGAATGTGATGGGTTACCAAAAAATCTTCAATCTCGAGTTCCTCCGTGCTTCAGAAGGCACGTTAAGCCGTTGGTCCCGGCTGCATCTGCAGTCGTTAGCACCCGCCAATCCGCACTAGGTCCGCGTGGTGGATCATGGCTCAATCTCCCAGTCAATCCATAGGGAAGGCCTGTGCCCCAGCAATGGGGACATTAATAGGCTAATGATGATGATGACATATTTATAAATAACCTGTTAACGTTAATACTACCAAATTTCGTATAAAAACACCGTACGGAATTCCATTCATTCATACAAAACTTGCGAACACCAGTTGGGCGATTTTAGACATTAGTTTGATATGCATTACGCCATTACACGGCAAAATGTCTCTATGTCTGTAGCAGCAGCAAAAAGGTTAGTCGACATCACAGGAGACCGAAGAGCTGGCAGCTACCTCGGACAAAGAATTAGTCTAGCTATTCAAAGGGGGAACGCTGCCAGTATCTTTGGAACCTTGCCTAAAGGGACTCCTTTTAATAATAATGTATTTTAGTTATTATATGAGGCCATAAGAACCATAGTGGCCTAACTCATTTTTAACCATAGTGGCCTATCTTACTTACGCCAGTATGGCACCTCAAATTTAGATCACAGACTAAAAACCGTAACAGTGATTATGCTGCCATCTAGTGAATATTAGTTGTATCACTTTTAGACCACTCTGGTTCTACCAAAATGATCAATTTGAACTGGAAAAATTATAAACTCAATATTGTAAAAAAATGAGTTAGGCCACTATGGTTCTCATGGCCTCATACCTATATACATATTTTTTAAGGTTTTTAGTTATAAATATCTTACTATTTGTTCTTTAGTTAAATGTAAATACATAGGTTGAAATTACATTACGCTTTTTTTATATCAAAAGTGTAACAAGCGGATTTTCCGCTCGAATTAGAGCCCCGTCTGTGGAACTCATCTCCACCTAACAGTAGATCACAGTAAAATAACACTACCTTTTGGTGAGGTTGTGAAATGAAATGAAAGTTTATTTGCATGAAACATAGTTTGTTATAGCTGGTAAATAATATAAAAAGTTCCATATGTTTCGCCCTTCAAAGAGCATACAAAATACTAATAAATTATCTAAAATATGTAATCTATATCAAAAAATATCTTTTAGTCCAGTCATTATATACATTTAAAAGTGAAAATGAACCGAGAAAGCCAAATTTTGGATATCACGTGGGGGGTGGCTAGAAAAGCTTAAGTTCAAATTGTCGACCAAAATAACCTTGTGCAATTTCCGCCATCTTGAAAAAACCCTTAAATTCAGTTTTTTCATCATAACTCGATTCCCCGTTGAGATACGAAATTTTTTATAGAATACTTTTTTGTTGCTTTTCTCGCGATCTACAATTAAGGTTCCATGCATTTTTCACGTATCGATCGTCGTTTTCGAGATATCGATCAAAAATATCAAAAATTTGGGGAGAATTTTTTTTTCGCTGTTTACTTTTTTCTGGTGAAAGATATCGAAAAATGTTTAAAATAAAACTTGTAGAGCGTGTCCAGACCTACAAATTCGTTTTTTTATTTTTCATTTCCGACAAAAATTACGACCTCACGCGCGCCACAAAGTCAGTGAAACTGTGCCCGGTTTTCATTTAGCCGCTCGCTCGGTTGTATCCACGCGTCAAAATGGATGGAAAATGGTTCAGGGAATTATTGCAATACAAAAAAATTCATAAACCAGCCAAATTAGAAATCAAATACATGAAATTTATTAATGAAATAATTTTTATGCAGCAAACATAATGATAAAAAGGGTCTTTTATACCTGACCCACGCCCAAACTCTAACGGTTGCATAGTCACGTGCTCCATGGCGAGGCGCCATGACGCGCCATGGAGACGCGTCGAGCGCGCTGGGGCCGACTTTGTGGCGCGCTGGAGGTCGTAATTTTTGTCAGAAATGAAAAATAAAAAAACTAATTTGTAGGTCTGGACACGCTCTACAAGTTTTATTTCAAACATTTTTCGATATCTTTCACCAGAAAAAAGTAAATAGCGAAAAAAAAATTCTCCCCAAATTTTTGATATTTTTGATCGATATCTCGAAAACGACGATCGATACGTGAAAAATGCATGGGTCCTTAATTGTAGATCGCAAGAAGAGCAACAAAAAAGTACTCTATAAAAATTTTCGTATCTCAACGGGGAACCGAGTTATGATGAAATACTGAATTTAAGGGTTTTTTCAAGATGGCGGAAATTGCACAAGGTTATTTTGGTCGACAATTTGAACTTAAGCTTTTCTTGCCATCCCCCACGTAATATCCAAAATTTGGCTTTCTCGGTTCATTTTCATTTATTTCCCGATTTTTCCGACGTAATGACTGGACTATTTGTTTCTCTGGGTGTGTAAGATTCCCAGCGCTTTGCAAGATTTTACGGAGACATAATTTCAGAAAGCATTTCATTAGAAAGTGGGTTATACATATAACAATAATATTTATCGACTCCTTACTATCTGTTTAAGGCACTCCAAAAATTATCGCCTTGTATTGTTGCCCTCTATCGATAAAGTTACGATAGCGAGATCTTATCGATATTATTATGCGTACCATTTATTTTCCTATCGAAAACTGGGTTATTTATAACTATCAACAAATGTTATACAACGTTATTTTCTGCGGTAAGAAAGCTTTAGTTATTTTCTACCCATTTTACTCTTACCAATATTATAAATATGAAAGTTTGTATGTTTGTCACACAATGAAGTAAAACGGCAGAATTGATGCAGCTGAAAATTGCCACACATATAGTCTATTACCTGGTTTGAGACATGGGATATTTTTCATACCCAAAAAATTCCTGTGTTCTCAAAAACTAAAGTTACCACGGACGAAGTTGCGGGCGGCTGCTAGTTGCACCACGGAACACAGAAAGAGGTTAGAAGCGTGACCATAAACCGTTTGTACGGGAACCGATGACGCCGGCTCGCCGCCACTACACTTCCACTTAATAGGTAATAGCCAATCAAACGACGCAGCATCAAACAATCGAACCAATCAGCGCGCACACCCAAAAGTAACGACGCAATCAGAACTAAGATTTGGTCAAGTTATGAGCATTTGCTCACACATAACTGTGGCGCGCCTGCCCCGCCCACAACGCCCTTTTAACCACTTTCTGTGTTCTGTGAATGGCACCATATACGTCACCATCTTTTGTCGTATGTTTTATTTTAACTTTTATGTGTTTCTAGTTTTTACGGGTTAATGCACGAAACTTTATTTATTTGTTGACGTTTCGTAGCCTTTACAGGCTTCGTCGTCAGAATAAAACTTTTATTTAATTTATTCTGACGACGAAGCCTGTAAAGGCTACGAAACGTCAATAAACAAATAAAGTTTCGTGCATTAACCCGTAAAAATTAGTTTTATTTAATGAGTGATGTGCGTGAAAACCTAAGAAACAAATATTTTATGTGTTTCTTTTTAAATCTAAAATTCAGGATGATGTAGATTAAAGCCTCGATGACACGGTGTGAGTTTACAAGTTACTAGCGAACTCGCTGCCCAGTAAACATTTAGGCGTCAATTAGAGCTTGTTTTAGAATTGACCGAGATATAAAGGCGCTACAGCAGCAGCACTTACAACTTTTGGCGACAAAAGAGCGTAAACAAGCAAAATATTTCACGTAGAGCTATACCACAGAATCACAAGGGTGATAACAGGGTGAGTTTAAAGGTTAAAGACATACAGCAGCACTTTTTAACTCTACAATATGGGCAAAGCATCTTGTGTTATAGCTTTAAGTGAATCTTACAACTATAAGATCTAAATAAGAAGTGAGCATTGACTACAACCCCCCAAAGTGCTATGCAAGCGATAATAAACTCTCGCCAAGAACCAAAAGTTGCACAAAAGCAATAATTACCACTACCAGTTCCACAATGGTGCTCATAAAATCTTTTGTACCACCAAATGCCTAAAGAGGTACAAAATGCTCTTAAGTTACTAAAAGTCGAACAGCAGAAACATTCTTCGCTATGATAGAACTTCTAGTGGTTATTGTGACTTCTGTATAACTTTAGGTAGAGTAATAGAGCTTAATACCACTTCTGTTTCACTACCCCTCATTTGTTTACTTGTTGTTGATAGTAATGCAATGGCGACGCAACTAAAAAAAGGTTAGAAAAACATAAAAAAACACGGTTTAATTGAAGTATTTTGCTTTATTGTGTTCTAACACTACTAGCACAATACCTTAAACTAGAATAGGCAACGTTTTATTAGATTATTACAAAAGTTTTATGTTACTCCATATCTAATAAAATATTTCTTTTCAGTAAATAGACAACAGACATCGGGCGCTTGAATAATTTGTTAATAATACATATACTTATTCACAGTGTACTTTCCTTCGCAGTAAAAAGTCAACTTCTGTGTCCACTAGGTTGAAACTAAAAGATTATACTTTTAATTTCATTTTCACAAACGAATGGCGGCGTTTTGGATGCGACAAATACTAACATACGCACTGTTCGCACATAAAAACGAGAGGTTAAATTATGTTGACGAAATAAAAAAATAGTCTTAGAAGTAAAAAAGGTTAGCACCTGAAGTCCTTTTTATAGCTTTTGTGCGTCTATATTAGAGTTCAAAGCGGTAATAATCACCTACTTGTCACTCTCTTATCACTTAAAAATATAGTGAGCGATATTTTAGTTCTACCATACCACTTAGGGAGTTAGTATTCACCTATTTGCAGCCCTTTTAGCACCCAAAGGGTTAATAAACGATATTTTATTCTATTGTACCACTAAGGGAGTGAATTTTCGCCTATTTATCACGTTTTTATCCCTTGTAGTTTCAGTTATCGCTATTATAGCTCTCTTATTGCTTTATTATACCTCTTAACCTATTCTGTAACTCTTATTTACCGCAATTAAAGAACCTAAGGTGATAAAAAAAGTGTGCCCATTTCGGGGGTACAGTAGAGATATAGCGCGCTCTAACTCCGAATGGGTAACACTTATTTATAACTTTAGGATCTGGTTAGCTCTTTAATAGATTTACTATAACTCTTGTCTTAGCGCCTAAGTGTTAGTTGGGTGGCTTGTAGCTTGTAACTCGCCCCGTGTCATCGAGGCTTAAGAATTATGAAGTTTTAAAAATATAGGAAATCCAGTCTTCAAAAACAACTATATAATACATGCACATACTTATATACCGTGCCGTTTCTAATTGATATAATATGAAAATTGATAAATATTCAATCGAAGTTAACATAAATTTGCTATCGTCTAGCAAATTTTTTACTACTTATCGTTACAATCACAAACCATTTGCAATCCATCCTTACCAATATAAATAACAAATGCTCAAGTTTCTATGTGACACCAATAAACAGGTAAGATCGCGGCCACACACTAGTTAAAAAATTAGGCAAACATCTACACAAAATCATTGTTTGTTACGGACATTGCTGTTTTTTTCCATAAAAAACAATATGTATCAGAATCACCGTCTTTTTTACTATCGCACCAGATTTCTTTGGCCGTATTTTCTTAAACTCAGACCATTCCAGAATTCTGTAATTTCGTACATAAAATACATATACAGGGTGTTACAAAAATACAAATAAAGCTTGAAGGGCGTTGAAGTACATCATATAAAGAGTCTTCTCTAATTTTCTTAAAATATTTGCATGAAATTTTAACTTTTTATAAAAACAGTTATTTTTAATGATCCTCGAACTAGTGACGTGTCTTAAAATAATCGATATTTTTATTAATCATTAAAAAAAACTGTGTTGACGCTTGAGTAAAAAGTTCTGCCTACACCGGAACGTCGCTCCATTTCCACCAGTAGAAGCAGCTTTGACCCACGTGATCAAAATACCCCCCTCTTCACTTCACTCTCTACGCAATTCAAATTTAGTACGCTCAATTTTCTTTCGCAATTTTCATTTATTTATTTTATTTGTAATTATATTCGCAATATACGCATTATTGAAGTAAACAACTGAGCTTTATTGAAGAGTACGCATAACGCCGAAACATTTGGACCTTTTTCGCCGGATAATACGCTAGAAGAATCAGCGACTGTTGCAACCGACGGTTCAACGTCTGTAACGAACCAGGAAATAAGTCGCAAGGTCGAGAGGTTCTACAAAAGCACAGCAGTAACAGCAGCAACCGGAAGTCCAGGAGCCACTAAGCATAAGCGCAAATCGTGGGAGAAGCCAGCTAGCCTTTGAAACGCGCATAAAGGTACAGCCAGCCATCCCGTCTATTCCTGCTTTATCTCCACTTCCTCTGTGTAATACTGTGCATTTTGTCTTATTCCAGTACTTAATTTGTTGTGTATATTTGCTACGAGCCTACGACTCAACCCGCGAAACAGCTGCGGCAGTTACATTTCAAATCGTAAGTACTCCTTCTTTACTACTTTTCACCAAAATGAGTGTAGATCCAAGCCTAGTGCGTGAAAAATCCCCTTACAAATGTAGCAATGAGAGCTTGATTAAGGATTTAGTAAGGAAACGCGGTATAGTTAAGGGTAGATTAACTAAATTTGCTAACTATCTCTGTAACATGAAAGTAGAGAATATTTCAAGTCAGTCTCGCATAGATTTAAAGTTGCGTATTCAAGGGGCTTCAAATTTATATAAAGAATTCAATGATATTCAGAGTCAATTGGAGGACTTAGCCGTTGATTTGGATGAGCAGTTAACGCAGAGAGAATCGTTCGAAGATGGTTATTACAGTATCCTAGCGCAGGCTGAATATCTATTGAACCCAAACCAACTTGCCAGCAACTCCAACGCTTGTAGTCATAGTAGTAAATCTATAAAGTTACCTACTATTTCTTTACCCTCCTTTAACGGTTTGTGTGAACAATGGTTAGAGTTTAGGGACACTTTTCTATCTTTAGTCCACAATTCTCAGGAGTTAAGTAATATAGAAAAGTTCCACTACCTTAAGTCGTCACTTAGAGGAAGCGCGGAACTGGTTATAAATTCGGTTGAGTTTTCTAGTGACAACTATTTAATTGCCTGGGAATTACTACTCAATCGTTACAATAATAGCAGATTGCTGGTTCATAATCACGTTAAATCTCTATTCACAATGCCAAGTATCAACAAAGAGTCTCCAGCTTTATTAAGAAAATTAATAGACACAGTTTTAAAGAATTTGCGTGCATTAAAAATTCTCGGTGAGCCAACTGAATCGTGGGATACCCTGATTATTTATATAATGGTATCTAAATTAGACCCAACTACTGAACGCGAATGGGAACAATACAAAGGCACCTCATTATCTGCTAATAATAATCACAAGGCACAGCTTAAGGTGGATAATTTAATTGGTTTCCTTAATGACCGGGCTGACATGCTAGAAACGTTACAGTTATCACATAACAAGACAAATTTTGAAAATAAAAAACACTACCCACAACAACATAGTCAATCAAAAGTTCACTGTAATGTTTCTGCCGGTAAGCCACCGGAACGCTATTCACGAGATGTCACTGGGAAAACCTGTTTGTTATGCAAGGCGAACCATCCACTATATTCATGCATAAAGTTTCTAAATTACGGTTACGATAAGAAAATAAAATTTGTTAGCGATATGAAACTGTGTGTTAATTGTTTGCGCACTGGTCACACTGCCGATTATTGCCGTTTTGGTCCCTGCAGAAAATGTAACGAAAAACATAATTCGCTAATTCATAATGACAGTAACATATCATCCGTGTCCTACAATGTAAATAACAATTCCGACGCAGTTCACGCATTGCACCGCACTGAGGATCCTGCGCCTGCGCCGCTCGCTCACTCCGGGCGTAAGCCCTCTTTCCCCACGCACTCCGTCCCGCGGTCGCCTGCCGCGTCCTTATCAGAACAGGTTTCAATCATACATGCGAATAAAGCACATTTACCTGATGCACAAACAATAGCGGCCAATGTTGTTTTGCTGTCTACTGCGTTAGTTGAGATAGCCGATCCTTATAATAATACTCATGTTGCCCGCGCGCTCCTTGATAGCGGGAGCGAACGTTGTTTCATTACTAAACAATTATGCGATTCACTTAAAGCGCCAGTAATACAGTCCACTCAACAAATACGAGGTGTTGGTAACTCGGTCACAAATTCAACTCAAATATGTGACATCGAGATTAAATCGCGCACCAACCCGTATTCTACGCATTTGCAGTGTTATGTTCTTCCGGTAATCACTCCTTCGTTACCGGCTATAACACTCCAATCTTCTCATTTCGACATTCCCGACAATGTTCAACTAGCGGACCCGAAATTTTATGAATCCCACAAGATAGACATTCTAATCGGCGCAGATAAATTTTGGGATTTATTAAATAATAACAATAAATTAAAGTTATTAAGCGGGCCTTTCTTATTAGATACTAAACTCGGGTGGGTAGTATCAGGACCTATTTGTACGCTTTTGCGACAAGATAAGTACATACAATGCAACTTCTCTCAATCAGTCGAGTCCTTGCCACGCCAGTTTTGGAAGCTCGAGGAAGTAACTGTAGCTCAGGGTACGTGTACTGATGAGGAACGCGCGTGTGAGGAACATTTTGTCACTACAACTACACGAAATAGTGACGGACGATTTTGTGTTCGTATACCTTTTAATAAAAGTACAGATACATTAGGCGAAAGTTATTCACAAGCTGAGCACCGGTTTTTTGCGCTAGAAAAACGGCTTCAGCGTCATCTCTATTATAAAAACCTTTATACAGACTTTATGCATAAAAAATCTAAAGATTTGTCTTTGGGTGAGAATATACATTCGAAAACTTTAGATTTAGGCTGGTTTCATACTACGGATCAATTTCATTTTAACACAGCATTTAAAAGAGATAGTTCTCAAACTATGACAAAGCGTTATATTATGTCAATGATATCACAAATCTTTGATCCGTTAGGATTATTAAGTCCATTTGTAACTTTAGGTAAAATTCTGTTGCAAAAACTTTGGTTAATAAAAATAGGTTGGGACGAAGAAGTCCCTGGGGATGTCAAAGTTTGGGAACGATTTTCCTCTTCTTTGCATGTTCTTGGTGACATGCGCATACCTCGGTACGTACAGGGAATGAAACCCGTAGGTCGAGAGTTACATATTTTTTGTGATGCCTCGGAGTCTGCGTATGGAGCATGCATTTATATTCGCACTATTAACATTGATTCTTCTGTATCTGTTCAGCTTTACTGCTCAAAGGCAAAGGTTGCACCCTTAAAGTCAATTAGTATCCCAAAGTTAGAATTATGCGCGGCGTTATTGGGTGCAAAACTGTTTAAAAGAGTACGTGAAGCCCTTTACTCTGTTGATTTTAACAACGTAGTTTTTTGGACCGACTCCACTATTGTGCTGGGTTGGTTACGCATGGCTCCTAACTTGCTAAAAACATTTGTGAGGAATAGAGTTTCAGAAATCCATGAAATTGTTAAGGATGTACCCTGGTATCATGTAAGTGGAGGTAACAATCCCGCTGATTTAGTATCCCGGGGGCTGTATTTACACAAACTTAAATCAGCCTCATTATGGTGGGAGGGACCGTCATTTCTTCATAGTTCTGAAATTGAGTACGGAACCAACCGTGAAAATAATTATAGTAAACAAGATTTACCTGAACTAAAGGTAAACTGCACCTTTTTGGCTAGGACAGAGATTTCTATTTTTCCTTTTCAAAGATTTTCACAATATACTCGGATGAAATATACGCTAGCGTATGTCCTGTGTTTTGTACATAACACGCGTAATAGATATCACGGCCGCCGCGGGCCACGCACTGTTGAGGAGTTGCGATTGTCAAACTTACATCTTATAAGGTTTTCGCAGCAAGAATCGTTTCCAGAGGAATACAAAATGCTATTGAACAACGGACATCTAAAAACTACTCACAAATTGATAAAATTAAATTTATTTATGGATGATGACCAAATCATACGCGTAGGCGGTAGGATGGAAAATTCAGCAGATTTTCCTTATGATAAGAAGCATCCAATGTTGTTGTCGTCTAAACACTGGTTTACATTGGTGCTTTTTCGGGACGAACATAAGCATTTGCAGCATGCCGCGCCGCAGGCGCTATTGTACAATATACGCGAACATTATTGGCCAGTTGGAGGTAGGGATCTTGCTAGGCTAACTGTACACAACTGCATTATTTGTAAGCGATTGAGGGGTAAAACTTTGTCACCCATGATGGGTAACTTACCGCAAGAAAGAATCACTCCGAGTTTTCCTTTTATAAATTGTGGCGTAGACTATGCAGGGCCAGTGTTCACATTAAACCGCAGAGGCAGAGGCTCAAGGTTGGTCAAGGGTTATGTTTGTCTATTCGTCTGCTTTGTAACTCGCGCCGTGCATTTAGAGCTGGTTAGTGACTTATCTTCGGACGCCTACCTTCTCGCATTAAAGAGATTCATCTCACGTCGCGGTAAACCTGATCAAATTTTTTCAGATAACGGTAGAAACTTTGTAGGCGTTGCAAACGAATTTGCGAAATTTTTGTCAACTTGCTCTGATGATATTATTGAATACGCAACTACACAATCAATTAAGTTCTCATTCATCCCCCCATACGCACCTCATTTTGGTGGACTGTGGGAAGCTGGAGTCAAATCCTGCAAGTATCACTTACTTAGGGTTATTGGAAATGCACATTTGACATTTGAAGAATTTAGCACAGTATTGTCACAGGTTGAAGCTATCCTAAATTCCCGCCCACTGAGTCCTATGTCCTCTGATCCAAACGACATTAACCCTTTGTGTCCAGCTCATTTCCTTATTGGGCGGCCTTTGACAGCACCTGCATCGGCTCACTACACAGATGTTCCTGTTCACCGCTTGACGAACTACCAAAGACTAGAGCAGCTTCGACAGCACTTTTGGACTCGCTGGAACAAGGAATATATCTCGGAACTGCAAATCAGAACAAAATGGACAGGAAATGGAGCCGATCTTCAACCTAATACATTGGTTGTAATCAAAGAGGATACCGTTCCTCCTCTGAAGTGGAGCTTGGGTCGTATCATTTCCACCACGCCAGGGAAAGATGGAATTTCACGAGTGGCAGACATTCAGACTGCTGCTGGTATTGTACGTCGTGCTTTCTCCAAAATCTGTCCCCTCTTCGACATAGAAGACAAGGTGTTGGACGCTGGTGCTTCCAAGGCCGGCGGCATCAACTTTTTACTCAAGCGTCAACAAACTGTTTTTAAAAAGTTAAAACTTCATGAAAATATTTTAAGAAAATTAGAGAAAACTACTTATATGGTGTACTTCAACGCCCTTGAAGCTTTATTTGTATTTTTGATACACCCTGTATGCAGTCAAATTGACAATCTCCTTCGTTATTGAAGTCGGTTAAAAGGCCTGTGCCATAAAGACTTACCCTGCACAAAGCGACGCCCGTGTCGAGTCTGTCCAGGAAGTTGTCTGCGTTGATCCTGAGCTCAGGGTAAAGGACCGTCATCCATTCAGCCAGATCTTCCTTCATCGCGTACAAATACTCCTCGGAAGACTTGAACGGCCGGAAAGGCCGAGCCTCCAGGAGGACCGCGCCAGCGCTCGCCATCTTGATGTGTCGATGGTCAAATGGACATCACTGGTTCTGGAACAACGAAACAGAACGCATTAAAATAAAAATTAAGTTTTCTATTGTTGCAATTGTTTTTTTTTATGCTTTTATAATAATATTTTTTAAGGTTTTTAGTTTTACTTTTATTGTTCTAGTATTTATATATAGAGTAATTATGTAATGGGCTAGTTGACCCTTTTTGGAAAAAGGTTTTAAATGGTTAATAAATGTTCTAAAAACAAAAAAAAATATTTATTTCAACCACAAGGATCATAGCATGCCAATGAAAAAATCATAATAAATAGTAATAATAATTATGATACATAAAAACAAAACAAAGATTTAAAACAAAATTAAATTAAATTCAATCGGTTTCACATCTATTAATAGTTTCAAAATGTCAACATTTAAAATGGTATGGTATATTTATGGGTTTGCTTCCTGGCCTCTATTCAGGCCGAGAAGATAAAAGGGATTAGAGAATAGGTTATTGAAATGAAACGTAAAACTTCTTTTTTAACGGGATGTAAATGGAAAAGATGAAACGGTAATGGTCCCGATTCTGGCGTGATTCCCTAAACTTAAAACTAAATTTAACATCAGTCTTTCCTTTTCATTCTGTATAGAGAATGACAAGGATGCACTGTTGTCAAATTTAAGTTTAGGTTTAGAGAATCGTGCCAGAATCGACACCAATGTGTCACGATCGTCACACGACTATACTTCAACGATCGCAGCCGAACGTGCTAACCACTTGCGCTATCGAGCTTCTTTTCTTCCGCGCTACACTCTTGACAGAATGGTCGTGGTCGTCACATCAGGGTTGGTGGCGCGCTTCACAATACGCCGCCATTCGTCCCGCACTGCGGCCTTTCTCGTGTACTCGTGAAGTGGACCGTTCAGTGCCGCTTTTATCTGGTCAGTCCAGCGCATTGGTGATCTGCCGCGCGCCCTTACGCCCTCGACTTTGCCCTGCACCACCAGTCGTTCCACTGACGCATCTTCTCGGCGTGAGATGTGGCCAAAGAAAGTTAGAATACGACCTTGTGCGTTGGAAGACAGACGTTGTTTGATGGACAGTTCCTGGAGGATGGATGCATTGGTTCGGTATTGTGTCCACTGTATGCCTATCATTTTCCTCCAGCACCACATTTCTAGAGCGTCTATCTTCTTTTTCTCACTCTCTCGCAAGGTCCACGTCTCAGCACCATAGAGGAATATGGGAAACACTAATGCCCTGACGAGTCGTATTCTCGTGGCTTTTGTGATGTTCCTGTTTCTCCATATTTTTTGAAGTTTTTCCATAGCTGACCTCGTTTCGAGCTCTCACTACGATTATTATACAGCCAAGAACTATCTATACTTATGGCCAAAATACGCCGCATCAATTTTACCCAACTAAAAAAATTATTGACCTCTCTTGAGTGCAACCATAATGTAATTGTTGGTTAGTTCATCACAGCATTGGTCCGCACATTCATTCATTGTATGCAATTTAAGAAACAAGAGACAATCTAGAATTATCAGTGTTATAAATTTTGACGTCTATCTCAATTGAAAGCAATACGACAGTGTAACATGATCTCCAAGCTCGTCAACCAATTAAATGATTAGCTGATGAAGTATCCAGACAGAGAAACAATTTAGCACTGATTCCATCGTTTAACAGTCTTGACATCTCGACGACAAGCATGCTACTTACGATGATCACACATTATGGTACAGTAAGCTGAATTGATTTGATTTAATAAACAATTGCTTTATAAGGAACAACTGCACTTAAATAAGATACTTGACTTGTAAAGTGAATCATTGCATGCTGGAAGCGTGGCTTTATGAATAAAGAATCTGTTGCCGTCTCATATAAACTAGGCTGTATAAACAAAGAATCAAATAGCTTCCCAAATTGGAGAAATATATAAACAAATAACTACGACTTCATTCAGAGTAAGTGAAAGGGAAGAGATTTTGATTGTTTTGGCACAATTTTATCATGTGGAATTCCTCAATAATTATTTTTATTTCAAATGTGCTTAGAAAATAATATCAATTCAATCATCAAAATTGAAGAAATCATTGTCGCGACAAAAAAAACTATATAAGTAGTTGCTTACTTTGTTAAATGGGAAAAGTAGGAAAAGCGTCAAATATAATAACTATTTAAAAGAGCGTCAATTACTAATTGTATTTTTTTCGGTTTTACTACAAAAAGTTAGACACTGCTTCAAACCTTGTTTAAGTAATTCTTAAACAAGGTTTCTTTCTCTTAAACTTTTTGTAGTGATAAGGTTTATGTATTACCTTCCTAACTAAAGACAGATGCCTTGATTCACCATAAAAACAGTGCAAACGTTCAAAAATATGAAAAGGTACTTTTCACCGTTATTTAAAAAAAAATAAAAAAAAAACAGATTATAATTTTGAGCATAAGGCCTTGTATTCAGAATTTTAATTTCCTTTGCCTTCCCTTTGTACGTCTATATTCAATCAACTAGTCATTATCGCTGCTCATGAGAGTACAAATGAAAAATTCAACCAATATGTTTCGCCATCTACAGACAGAGAGAGAAAGAGAGATTTTTTATTAACCATATGACACGACTATTACAAAAAGAATGAAAAAACACATGTACATTAACATAAAAAACCTAGGTCTTATTCGCACCATATCGCTCGGTCGCGAAATAGCGTGACGGCTCAACAATTACGTTTTCCCATAGGGGACTATTGTTCGTTAACCTGATGGGGTTTCCAGGGGAAAACACAGAATGATGAGTAAGCACCAACGAAATCGACTAAGGTTACATTAGCCTGCAAACTTTTAGTAAGACTATTTTTAAATGATTATATAAAACACGCTGTAACATCTTTTTATTACATTTTTGCGTTTCGCACCCGTTTTAGACTGAAAAGGATATACACAGGTACTTACCCATACTAGGTAGAGCATAATATTACGAAAATTTGATTAATTTTAGCCGATTACCTATTACTACCCTTAGATTAAAACAAAAAGGGTAGATACGGCACTAGCCTCACAAAAGTGATCCGCATGAATTGTGGTCCACGACCCTAATCGCTTTAGTCACAACTTGACATGCAAACGACGTACATGTGAACATCAAAAAGAAATATTGCTAATATTTTGTGTTTATATGATAAAACAATGCCTAAGTGTGTTTTTAAAAAGTGCTCAAATTGCTAAAGTTCTAAAAATAACACCCTTAGTATCACTTTTCATTCGTAAGTACGACAAAATATATTTTTTCATAAAAAATGCTGTTTGTTTTGTATCTTATTGGGTAGTGACGTCGAGTACTAGTCGCGTGATTGGTCGGTAGTGCAGTGACGCGGATCTCGCCGTCTCGTTCGCGCTGCCGTTGAAACTTAACGTGCTGTTTCGCTCGGGTCGGTAATGCAGTGACGCGGATCTCGCCGTCTCGTTCGCGCTGCCGTTGAAACTTAACGTGCTGTTTCGTTCGGGTCGGTAATGCAGTGACGCGGATCTCGCCGTCCCGTTCGCGCTGCCGTGGGATCAGTTTTTGTTTGATGCAAGTATGAGCGTACCGTATCTACCCTTTTTGTTTTAATCTAAGTTACTACCCTGAAAAAGCTAGAGGAGCTCGATGGCGCGAGTGGTTAGCGCGTTCGGCTGCGATCGTTGAAGTTAAGCAACTTTCGCAGTGGTCGGTCATTGGATGGGTGACCAAAAATTTTCTATCTCGAGTTCCTCCGTGCTTCGGAAGGCACGTTGAGCCGTTGGTCCCGGCTGCATCTGCAGTCGTTAGCACCCGCCAATCCGCACTGGGCCCGCGTGGTGGGTCATGGCACAATCTCCCTATTCCATCCATAGGGAAGGCCTGTGCCCCAGCAGTGGGGACATTAATAGGCTGATGATGATTATGATGAATTAATAAGAAAAGAAGCATGGATTTATTTCGAGTCATCAGAGTTCACAAGATTTTTTTATTTAGTTAAATCCACGGACCTGGTTAAATCGTAAACTACACGGATGTCGATTTTTTGCTAAAAACTTGATGACGTAACTTAATTCGTTACAAGAACTTTATTTTAATTGATTTATCTAAACAAATAAAGGTAATCTATTAAATATATTGTGATCGAGTGGCTTGCATGTGCTGATACTATTTCTGAGACTGGAATGTATTTTTTTAAACTGGGTACGGAACAATATAGAAAAAAGTCACTCTTCCGTTATGATGTTTTAAAGTTATAGATACGTCTTACACGCTTCGAATTTGGCAATACGAAAGTCAGGTAATTGCCCGACTTTCGTATTGTATTCGGGCTAACGGCCAAGTGTAATGGAGCCATTACGGATCCCTTAAAAAAGGGTGACGATGGACCTTTATAATTGAGCGTTATAATTCTTCCGTTTTTTTAGGGTATCATCATCGTCAGCCTATTTATGTCCCCACTGCTGGGGCACATGCCTTCCCTATGGATGGAATAGGGAGATTGGGCCATGACCCACCACGCGGGCCCAGTGCGGAATGGCGGGTGCTAACGACTGAAGATGCAACCGGGACCAACGGCATAACGTGCCTTCCGAAGCACGGAGGAACTCGATATAGATAATTTTTGGTCACCCATCCAATGACTGACCACTGCGAAAGTTGCTTAGCTTCAACGATCGCAGCCGAACGCGCTTACCACCCGCGCCATCGAGCTCCTCTAGCTTTTTTAGGTTAGTAATAGGTAATCGGCTAAAATTAATCAAATTTTCGTAATATTATGCTCTATCTAGTGTTAATTAAAACAAAATTGTATATTTGGTTGGTTTTCTACGACATTTACATAGTTCTGCATTATTTTTTTAAAATTATGTATCTACGAGCGACCGCCCGCGACTTCGTTTAAATATTTAGTTTGTTGAAAATCGCACCGGAACCTGACGTTTTCCCGGATAAAAAGTATTCTATGTCTCAATCTGGGTCATACACTATATGCGTACCAAATTTCATC
The DNA here is from genome assembly GCA_902850365.2 of Chilo suppressalis. NCBI lineage: Eukaryota > Metazoa > Arthropoda > Insecta > Lepidoptera > Crambidae > Chilo > Chilo suppressalis. The sequence continues at coordinate 19,401,198 of OU963914.1, read as the reverse complement.
CAAATCCGTTCAGTAGTTTTTGCGTGATTGAGTTACTCCCAAACTTTGACGCGCTATAACTTTGTCATTTTTTTGGTTGATTGCCCAAAGAAAAAATACATGTCCATTATTTTTTGATCATCTAACTGACGGACTAAGTAGAATTTCGTTTACTTTACCCCGTCATCATCCCTATTACAGATCTGTTGCTTCATCTGTCTGCTTGTATACTGCCTTGAAACAAATATAGTTTAAAATTATACTCGTTAGATGATAGAAGCGCATACATGGGACACTGATGAGTGCATATCTCACGCGTCATTTAACAAGATGATTGCTCGATTGTCCGCCGTCCACGTACATTATTAAAAAGAAAACTGGCGATACCGCAATTAAATTGTCAATGGACGCAACGAGTCGGCTTCGGTTAGTTTCGATTCAGCGAGCTCCCAAATGGATCAGTCTGTTCCATATATCACCATGTAGAGTTGTTTGTCCACAAGAAATATTGGACAAATTCAGGAGAACTTCTTAAAGCGATCGATTTGATCTGGACAGGTCTTGAGTGAAGAGATCGATGGCGCAAGTGGTAAGCGCGTTAGGCTGCGATCGCTGTAGTTAAGCAACTTTCGTAGTGGTCGGTCATTGGATGAGTGATCAAAAATTTACTGTTTCGAGCTCCTCCGTGCTTCGGAAGGCACGTTGAGGCGTTGGTCCAGGCTGCATTTGCAGTCGTTAGCATCTACCAACTGAGCCCGCGTGGGGGGGTCATGACCCAATCTCCTTATTCCATCTGCATGGAAGGCCTGTGCCTCAAAAGAGGAGGACGGGTAGGAGAGCACGCCAGCGCGCCCTGGCTGCGCCCGTCCCTTGCCCCTGCTGCATGGCGCCAGCTGTGCCGGCCACCGACGGACCCCGTGACGGCAGCCCCCCCTTGTAGTTCTGTCCTGCAAAGAGGGGGGCGGCGGAGAGAGCTACACGGGCACGCCCAAGTAGCCCTCCGCAGCGGACGGGGGGCGGTACGGTGAGCACTAGGCCGCGTACTCAGCCCCCACGCGCGGGCCTACCCGCGGACCTCTGCGGGGTCCCCGCGGTACCCCGGGAGACCCCTGCCACGGAGCCCCGGCAAGGCCGGGAGGCTGCTAGGTGCGGAGACGCAGAATAATCCCCAAACGGGGATCCCGCGGCTTCGCGCTAAGCAGCTTCGAGGGTATTCGCAGGGTTTTTAGCGCGCCCGTAAGGGTTACGGGGTCCTCAGTGGGCAGCCACTGCTGGGGCTCGTAAGGATTGCGGGAGCCAGGTGTGAGGTCCGTTCGGCGGTGTGCCTCTTAAAGGCGCCGTCGTCTGTAAATAGTATTTTTTGCCTGCGTATAAAACAAAGGCCGGTGCCCCAATATGGGGTCAATCAAAAGCTGATGATGACGATGATTTGCGGCGCATCTATCAGTTACAATGTTAGTAACAATTTTTCCTTACGATGCCTTGTTTAGTTAAGATCTATTCGTGGTCCAATCTCCCAACCCTAAAGAGATATATGGCGTAAACTTCCATGTAGATTTTGTGTTATGCAAGATTTCCATCTCAAGATAAGGTATCGGAACGCCTCTTGTTGATAGGGATGTTGTTTTAAACGTTTAGAAATGTGTTTGTGTACACATAACCGTCGCGTCAGGTAGTTCGATCATTGCCCAATGAGAGGTTTAGAAGCGTGTATCATTTGATTGGATCAGCTTTTAAAAGGTAATATCCATTCGATAACATATCAGGTCTGAAAGTTGCTCAATAGATTATCCTAGTGTCCTCATATATATACTAGCTGTCCCAGCGAACTTCGTACCGCTATAAAAAATAGGGGTTGGTGGTAGAAGGGTGAAAATTAAGGGTTGTATGTATTTTTGTATGATGTAACATAAAAAAATTATAAAAAAATTTTTTAACTAAAATTTAAAAAAATGGGGGGGGTGGTACCCTTAACATTTAGGGGGATGAAAAATAGATTCCATCCGATTCTCAGACCTACCCAATAAGCACACAAAATTTCACGAAAATCGGTCGAGCCGTTTCGGAGGAGTTTAACCACAAACACCGCGACCCGAGAATTTTATATATTAGATATATATACATATAATTTATAACATTTTTTTGTTAAAAAGTTTTATAATAAAGCGTTTAAGGGGAGACGAGACATATATATATGCCCCAATGCTGGGGCACAGGCCTTCCCTATGGATGGAATAGGGAGATTGGGCCATGACCCACCACGCGGGCCCAGTGGCGGATTGGTGGGTGGTAACGACTGCAGATGCAGCCGGGACCAACGGCTTAACGTGCCTTCCGAAGCACGGAGGAGCTCGAGAATTTTTTCCAGTAATATTTTCTTTAGATTTAATTATGGAGCAGTTACATGCTTAAAAAAATAAAAATTATAGCTATGTGTGTGCCAAATTTCAAGGCAATGCGTTCAGTGGTTTGATTTCTGCGTTGATAGATCAATTAATACAGTTTCCCTTTAATTTCAACAGACACATGGCTCTCTTCCTTTAGCGATATCATTATTGACTTAATTCTAATATCATTATGAAGCGTGGGAATATTTTTATCATCATTTAAAGTTCTAATCATTATTGTAAACACGGTTTCCGAATGCTTTACCAATATCTTTACTTTGCGAAGTTAACTTTTTAACCCTAATATATAGGTATATGTATGTTTGATATTCGTATGTATTTAATATTACACCATAAAATATGTAGATGATAAATATATGTAATTTTCTGACATTTTAATTCAATAATAATGAATCAATTTTTCTTGACTATTTTAGTTATGAATAGATAAGTTGTAGTTTTTTTATTGACAGTCTATATTATTATTATCTTTAAATTAATTTTATTTATTTTGACGTGACAACGTCTTAAATTAGGTTGCGGCTGGGAGTCACTTATGAAAAAGTGTAACGCTCGGTAACGTTACGATGAGTCTCTCGTGTTAAGTTTAAGTTTACATGTACAATGTTTTAGTAAACAAAATATATTTCTATAGTTAAAATTTGTGCAATTCTTATTTTCATTCAATTCCTTGTTCCTATTGTGCAATTTAATTATATTCATATCAATAAATATTCTACCGAGAAAAAGACGTTGTCACGTAAAATCTTCGCCCGTAAAACCGACTTTACAGGCAACCATTTTTACGTCATTGGACCTTTTTAATGTAATTTTCTTTTATAACCTGTAATATTTGCACGTTGACATTCAACAAAATATGCTGGAAACTAATGAAATACCTTACAACTATTGTAACCATATTTTCGCAAATAAATGTTTATTATTATTAAAGCAAGATAGGCCAACTAGATCCCTGTCTCAGATCAATACTAGAACAACACCAGGGGGCCATTCGCCTAAAGGAAATGCTTTGGAAAACGCTAACTCTTTCGATTTTATTTTGTTATTTCTAACCACCGAAGGTTTTCAAATACTTATAATAATAATTCAGAGCGCAGCGCTAATAATTCTGGCAGGCAACAAAATTAATATGCACCATGCTAAATATGAACGAACAAAATTGTGGCCATGTAATTAAAGTTTAACTTTAAATATAAACTTTAAATAAATAAATAAAATAAATATTTCCAACACTCACACCAATTAGATTAGCCCCCAAGTAAGCACTGTAGGCTTGTGTTATGGGATACATATCTAAGTATATATATTAAACATCCATCACTGGAGTACAAAATGTTCGTATTCATCACACAAACATCTGCCCCCACCGGGATTCCAACCCGGGGCCTCTCGAGTAAGAGACAAACCCGGTGTACACACCACTCCGCCACGGAGGTCTTCAACTTTACCAATTCTTACAATAAAAATATCTGTAACGGTTGCTCAGATCACTTATTTTTAACTTGATTTTAAGTTGGGCACATACAACTTTTTTGCTATAACAACAGTATAAGACAACATGTTACTTAATTAAGCATTTAATTTCATTAACTTATCTGAGCGTGATCGGAAATAACTTATTCAAATACATACAGAGAGATGTGATATCAAAAACGTATCTCGGAATATCCCAGGGCATCGATATAATCTGTCACTCGGTAAACAAGATAACAAGATAAGCATAAGCAAACTCAACTTGTTGAGTCTGGGAGGGAGACGCTGCTACATACAATAATAATAATGGGAGAGGGCAATGACCTAAGTAACCATTAAGAGAAAGAGAGAAAGAATAACTTTATTGACTCAAAAATACAAAGATTAATATAGCTAACTTGTCAGTACCACATTTTGCTTGCTAATCAAAAAATTCATAGCGTTTGTGAACAGATTTTCAGTCACTTTTTAAAGTGAAACTTCTTTAGGCACGCTTGACTTGGGGGGTAAACTGGCGAATGTGTTACGGTTTCACGTTACGATTAGTGTCATCATCTCATACGACAGGGCATAATGATCAGTGCATTCGCCTGGATAGCGAAGGGTGCGGATTCGAGTCCCGTCTGCTGCCTGGTCCGCGTGGATTTTACTCAAGGTGGTAAACTGGCGAATGTGTTACGGTTTCGCGTTACGATTAGTGACGTCCTCCGTGGCCGAGTGGTTTGCACGCCGGGTTTCATGGTGTAGCCGACTCGAGAGGTCCTGGGTTCGAATCCCGGTGGGGGCAGATGTTTGTGTGATGAATACGAGCATTTGTACTCCAGTCATGGATGTTTAATATCTATTTCTACATAAATATACTTATATATGTACAGTATATGTATTCTATCCGTTACCCTAGCATCCCATAACACAAGCCTTATAGTGCTTACTTTGGGGCTAGGCTAATTGGTGTGAGTGTTGGAAATATTTATTATTTTATTATTATCTCATACGACAGGGCATAATGATCATTCGTCGTGCATTCGCCTGGATAGCGAAGGGTGCGGGTTCGAGTCCCGTCTGCTGCCTGGTCCGCGTGGATTTTACTCAAGGTTTGTTTATTTACAAAGTTGCAAACAATTTACCGACCCGTATGAGTACAAAGTGACGATCGATCGGTTACCGGCGCCGATCGTTATCAACGGTAGGCGGTAGATATCGCGGCTGTCTATCAGCAGACAGGGCCTGTCAATGGGCCAATGTTAACCATTTTGTACCTAGCGTGGTACTAGCAAAATCAATAGACGGGGTACATGCATGTTTGTTTTCATAGACAGCATAGCTGAAAAGAGAAATAAGTTTGATTATAATAATTTGGTTATATGCTTGAGAAAGATCAATTTTCGAGTAAAAACGAGCTCCCTAAGGTTTACCATGAGGTCCTCGAGCCGAGCATTTGAATATTAAAAATTCATTCTTTTGATTTGTAATTGAACCTTTTTGAACTTTGTTTATGTATATAGTATATATTTTTCCAACACTCACACCAATTAGCCTAGCCCCAAAGTAAGCACTGTAAGGCTTGTGTTATGGGATACTAGGGTAACGGATAGAATATTATACTGATACATACGTATGGGACAGCTAGTATACTTAATACTAGCTGTCCCAGCGAACTTTGTACCGCCATAAAAAAATAGAGGTTGGTGGTAAAACGGTGAAAATTTAGGGTTGTATGTATTTTTGTGTGACGTATCGATGTATGAAAATTTAGGGTTCCATGTATTTTTGTATATGTGAAAAAAATAAAAACAACAATAATGTCCAAAAAAAATTTAGGGTGGCCCACCCTTAACATTTAGGGAATGAAATATAGATGCTGATGAATGAATGATGACTCCAAAAGGTTCTTGGTTCATTTGTGGGTCAAGGTATATGTTACTATAATAAAATACCATAAGAAATAATTAATTTACCTTTTAATAAGTTTAAAGTGTGTATAAAAACATGTCTCCTTAAGAAAGGTTACTATACTGTAAAAGATTTCATAAATGATAAGTCACCTTGGGCTTAACATAATAGACTGTCGTTTTACTTTGCTAATTTGGTTGAAAATTGTTTAATCGCCACTTCTAAATTTAAAAATAGTACCTAGCTATACTTAACTTTTGTTAATTAATAATATTAATGTGATGGAAGTTGACATCAACACATGTATTCAATTTTTGATGTCATCTTTCAATTGACGACACTGTATGAAACAAAACAGGGAGAAAAAAATAGCCCTTGCTGAGTTTCTTGCCGGTTCTTCTCAGTACAAGGTCTCCCCCCGTAGATTTACGAACTGATGGCGTAGCGTTTGACTTTCACAAGAGCTTGTAACAGCCTAGACTGAATAAATGAGTTTGAATTTTGAATTTTGATGTTGTCCGATTCTCAGACCTACTGAATATGCATATAAAACATAAAAAATATACTGTCACGGAGGTCGTCAAATTCCCCTCATTGTAATATGGTATGTAATATGTTTCTACTCGTTTTACAGTTTAGTTTTGAAATTTCTGTGATAAAAGTAGCTAGAAAAACCCCCCACGACAACGGCTTACTAGAGCCAAGGTCCGAGTCTCAGAGACGCCCTCTAGTTGAGCCGACCCCTTAATGTTCGAGTGATCTAGAGGCTCCAGACGGAGAGGAGACTCCCCCCGTGGGGAGACGCCATCCGCCTGGAATACCTCTAGAGGCACTCGCCAATTCTCGGCTTGAGGTCCCCTTAGGATCTCGCCGTCCCCAAACCCAGTGACGCTGTAAGGTCATCTGCGACCAACAGCATTCCCAATAAAAATCAAAAAAGCTAGAAAAAAATACTTTATGTATAACGCCTACACAACGCTATTTTTGATCATAAATCTATATATATAAAAATGAAACCCGTTTTCCGTTGTCACGACATAACATGAAAACGGCTTGACCGATTTGGCTGATATTTTTTTTTGTAGTTTTCTAATACTCTGTACAAGGTTCTTACAAAAAAAAATATAAAGGAAATCTCTCAGAAAGATTGAAAAATATTACGTAACGAATGTCAAAGTCATTCAATTTAAAACAAAATATCTGTGGTAATCTGTGACACCACATCGATAACCGCGCTGACAAATGTCAACGTCATTCAATTTAAAACAAAAAAAAATGTGGTAATCTGTGACAACACATCCATAACCGCGCTAAAAATATAGGTACTCATACATAAGATAGGTCAGCTATACAAAATAAAGTAGTGCATCAAAGCTACGCTAAGGCGGAACGAAGTTCGCTGGTCCGCTAGTTAAATATAAAATTTAAAAACTGCTCATTGCATTACAAAACTGACCTTAATCAAGATTATGTAAACCGTTAAATGAAACCCACATTCCTAGTAATCGTCTAAAACCATGATTAATTAACCGTTTTGGGGTGTCAAGGATACTACCAACACTCCACTGCGGCAGTTGGGCAATGTGAAAGCCACTTAGAGACTTAAAAATATAATTTTAATTAGATTTACGGATTTCATAATAAATTTTACGACCTTCTTCATAAGGGAAATTAAATGAAAATATATATTAAATAAAATTAAACAACTTTCGCAGATAAATAGTTAGATTTTCGATAGAGGAACTCGACGGTGTAGGTGGTTAGCACGTTCGGCTGAGATCGTTGCAGTTAAGCAACTTTCGCAGTGGTCGGTCTTTGGATGGGTGACCAAAAATCTTCTATCTCGAGTTCCTCCGTGCTTCGGAAAGCACGTTAAGCAGTTGGTCCCGGCTGCATCTGCAGGCAGCGCCATCTCTTCGCATTATAGGTAACCCACAATGTCAATTGCCTTACAGCTTAAGAATGGCTAGAAGAATTTCGACGCGGTCCGTGAGGGCCGCGGTAGCATAATTGGTCAGTGCATTCGCCCGGATTGCGAAGGGTGCGGGTTCGAGTCCCGTCTGCTGCCTGGTCCGCGTGGAATTTTTTATAGTTATATTTTCTTTAGATTCTTCATTCTTCGTATCTTTATATATATAATTCTTCTGTGAGTGTGTATGTCACTGAACTTCTCTTAAACGACTGGACCGATTTTGATGAAATTTTTTGTGTGTGTTCCAGGGGATCTGAGAATGGTTTAGATTCACAATTTTGTCCGCTGGACAACCCCTATTTTTTTAGGGCGGTACGAAGTTCGCTGGGTCAGCTAGTATATATATATATATATATTCAGTGACATACACACTCACAGAAGAATTATATATATAAAGATATATATAACATACCACTTGTCAATCGTGAAATTATAAATAAAATAGCATTGAAAAATGAACACAGTACACGTATGTTTCTAGTAATCCTTGGATATTTACGTCACTGTGGTGTCTGGAGTAGACTCCTGTGCACAAACAAGTCTGATAAGGACAATGCGTCACCGACTGTTTACCTTATTTATTAAGATAGGCAAATAAATAAATAAATATTACCAACACTCACACCAATTAGCCTAGCCCCAAAGTAAGCACTGTAAGCTTGTGTTATGGGATACAAGGTAACGGATAGAATACATATACTAATACATATATCTTTATATATATAATTCTTCTGTGAGTGTGTATGTCACTGAACTTCTCTTAAACGACTGGACCGATTTTGATGAAATTTTTTGTGTGTGTTCAAGGGGATCTGAGAATGGTTTAGATTCACAATTTTGTCCGCTGGACAACCCCTATTTTTTTAGGGCGGTACGAAGTTCGCTGGGTCAGATATTGAGTATATATACAAATACATATTAAACATCCATGACTACAGTACAAGTGCTCGTATTCATCACACAAACATCTGCCCCCACCGGGATTGGAACCCGGGACCTTTCGAGTCGGTTACACCATGAAACAACGTACAAACCACTCGGCCACGGAGGTCGTAAATGACGCTATGAGTCGACAACAAACATGACATTTCAAATACCTTAGAATATTGTTCATACTTTTGAAGTTACCTACCTCATTATGACTACTATAAATGTTTAAATCTAAAGAAAATATAACTAGAAAAAAGTTTTTCTAGTTATATTTTCTTTAGATTTAAACATCAAGCAGTTACATGCTTTAAAAATAATAAAAAAAAAAAAAAAAAAAAAAAAATATACTATAAATGTTTTAAGTGTTTTAAATAGGTTAAGGATAAAAGTGTCGTAGAAATGCATATTATTTCATTTACTCATTAGTAACTATAGGTACACCGCTTAACTGAGTCCTCGCCTGCGGGGTAAAGAGCGTGGAGGAGGATGATTTATATAAAGTTAAGTAAAAATCAGCTTTTCATTATTGTTGAGTAATAATAATGTATAAAAAACATGATATAATGTAAACTGTGGTGCTCATGCTGAGTGGACATAGTATTTTTCACCCTAACACCAACCCATTCAATGTAAAAACTTTAGATGTATAAATTATTATCAATGATAGAAATACAGTACAACAAAGAAACAATATACATTAATGTGTACATTAATATATACAGAAACAATGAACCTTAAACTAAAACCCTTGAAAAATATAATATAATAACTAAAACATATGTATTACTAAAAGGAGTCCCTTTAGGCAAGGTTCCGAAGATACTGGCAGCGTTCCCCCTTTGAATAGCTAGACTAATTCGTTGTCCGAGGTAGCTGCCAGCTCTTCGGTCTCCGGTGATGTCGACTAACCTTTTTGATATTTCCTTAAAAAACCTCATAGCGCTAAGACCCCACGGACCAAGGGTCTCGACACCGAATGGGACAAAATCATATTCGGAGCCTAGACAACTGTATTTGCATGCTTTTGCTTTTTCAGCCGCTTCAAAAAAAAAATAACTACAAATAAAATCATTTAAGTCGGCCCACAAACCACCGTTGTGCATGAACTACGATAAAAATAAATATAGGTACTGACAAATTGAGAACCTCCTACTTTCTGTCGTCGGTTAAATTAGTGAGATAGTGTCAATTTGGGAATGCGTGAGCAGGACTGCAGTAAAGTTTTTTTTTTTTGGAAAAAGTTTTCATAAATTTGCCTGCGAAAAATTAATTTCGGCTTAATCAACTCACAGCCTGCAAAACTGAACCGATAACACAAGAATAACAATAAACAAACAGAATAAATAAGTACTAAATACATATATGTTATTGTACCGTCAGCAAATACACAATGGGCTTATAGTTACGCAACACCCGACTCACCAACTTCCGTTGTCATATGTTGTAGCGATAGAAAAAAAACATTTAACATACATTTTTATATAAAAAAAGAGGTTTTTCTTTTCTTTTTAATTATATTTGGTATAATATTTTGTATTGTATTCAGTTATTTAGAGGCGCGCTCCTTTCAGTTACTGTGAAACCTCTGTTTCTTCGTCAACGCCGAGCAGAGCCGAGCCACCGAGGAGTAGTAAAGGAAATGGTTTTTTTTACATAAATATTAAAAATACTATTTAATATCCTATTAACGAACATAATCTCTAAGGTTTTTCCAATTTGTAGGTGCAAAAAATCGGAAAAAATATATTTTTTGAACAAAATACAATATGAACACCGCAATAAGATGTATTTATTAAATAATTATGTCAATTCGTGGTTAAATTAATGTACTAGAGCCTAATAAAACTTAAATATACTTTATATATATTATATATTAGCTCCCTATATAATATTAATTATTTAACAAAACTTTTCCATTTAAACAAAGCTTTAGTAACTCTAACAATATTAGTTTTATAATGGGTTTATACTTGTTATTTTAAAATTATTTAACGATGATATTCTTACGTACATCTCAAGAAATTTTGAACCGGATAAAAGGTAAGATAAGATAAAAGAAAAATCATAGAATCTGGTATACATAATATATTCTACCATGACAAGTGGCATAGAAATATTAAAAGATAAACAAATGAGGCTAATTTTACTATGAAATAATTACTAAAATAAAGCAAATAAATCTATATATTACATAATTTCATGTATAATGCCAAAGTACTATGAAAAAGTTGCTTCTTCAAAAGATTCAATAAATATATTTTTACACATGCAAGTAAATTGTTTGCTATCCGTACACCGCATCAAGTAGGCTAATCTACTGCGGACTGTCGCATCGTCCGCCAAAGCATTATTTTAAGTCGCGACCAACATACTAACATACACATTAATATATATGTATATAAAAAAAATGTCCCATGAAAGCTATTTTAAACCTTTTTCCCATATATTGTTTTAAACTTTCATGGTCACTAACATTATAGTAATATAAGTTATTTACGGGATTGTTAGTTATAGTTACTCCGTGATCATGGCGCTTGCAACAGTGCCGAAATATCGGAAACTCGCTAAAAACAAGGTACATGGTAACAATCCCGTAAATAACTTATATTACTTTTTCCCATACTCAACAAAGAAAAATTTAAACAGATTTAAAATCAAGTACCAACAACTTTTTACCACAACAATTAAATGAACGACTAAGATATAAGATCCGTTAAGAAAAATAGCGTATGCGAAAAAAAACATGTTTTGGGTAGTTTCGTAAAAGATTTTCTCAGTGTGTTTTGTGATGTGTGGATAGTAATAGACTAAAGAATTTGACGACCTCCGTGGCCGAGTGGTTTGTACGCCGGGTTTCATGGCTGTCGCCGACTCGAGAGGTCCCGGGTTCGAATCCCGGTGGGGGCAGATGTTTGTGTGATGAATACGTGCATTTGTACTCCAGTCATGGATGTTTAATATGTATTTATATAAATATACTTATATATGTACAGTATATGTATTCTATCCGTTACCCTAGCATCACATAACACAAGCCTTATAGTGCTTACTTTGGGGCTAGGCTAATTGGTGTGAGTGTCGGAAATATTTATTATTATTATTAATTTCATTTAATAGATTATGTTAACAAAAAATCATTGATTTAGCTGTTACAACATCAAGTAAAACTACAGATGCCGCGCCTAGAGAATTCAACATTTTTTTTATATTTCTATTACTTTCTTAGCAGTAGCATTCATCATCAGCCTATTAATATCCCCACTGCTGGGGCACAGGCCTTCCCTATGGATGTAATAGGGAGAATTGGCCATGACCCACCACGCGAGCCCAGTGCGGATTAGTGAGTGCTAACGACTGCAGATGCAGCCGGGACCAACCGCTTTACGTGCCTTCCGAAACACGGACGAGCTCGAAATAGTAAATTTTCGGTCACCCATCCAATGACCGACTGCGAAAGTTGCTTAAATTCAACGATCGCAGCCGAACGCGCTAACCTCCAAAGCATTAGAACGAGGCAACATATTACTAAGAGAAGTGTTAAATTTAATTTTCTGAGAATGTGGCCGCTAATTAAATAGTACATTAAAATAAAGTACTTTCTTCGTACATTCTTATAAACGTAGTGACATGTATGGGTTGTATATCTCAAATGTCACCGGCCTACCGAGGCCGTGATACTTCCGGACTCCGAGGCCGCACACATATCATATATATGTACATACTGCATGTCAGCGAGTTGTCGAAAATGTATATTAAATAATCATAACTATAATTTTCCTATATTGACGTTCGAAAACGGAACATATTAAAACTACCTATTTTTCTATAAAAATAGGTAGTTTTAATATGTACACGTCATACAAATATATATGCTGTAAAACAAGTTGCAACAGTATAGATAGATGCACTGATTTATTTATTTATTGACGTTTTGCAACCGTTTCAGGCTGCGTCGTCAGAATTATGATCATAATACAAAGTTTGAATACGTCGTCAGAATTATGATCATAATACAAAGTTTGAATACGTCGTCAGAGTTATGATCATAATACAAAGTTTGAATACGTCGACCGAATTATGATCATAACGACTCATTCAAACTTTGTATTCTGAGTGGTATATATCACTCGCCCGGTTTCATGGTGTCGCCTACTCGTGAGTTCTCGGTTCGAGCTCCAGTGTGGTCAAATGTTAGTATGCTGTACAAGTATTTTGTACATAAGTCATGGATTTTTATATATTTCTAAATAAATATACTTGTATCTGTATCAAATATATGTATTCTATCCGTTACCAAAAATAAAATTCCATAACAAAAGCCTTACAGTGCTCACTTTGGGACTAAACTTAATCTGTTTGAGGGTGGGAAATATTATTATTATTATTATGAACTTTTTTTTCATCTGGTAGATTAACAAAACGTATTGAACAAGTATTTCTTCTTTTTTGGCATAGTCATAACGTGACAGAGATATATTGATTTATAAAATCTAGCACGACCTCGTCGTGTTGGTACATTTTTTTACGTAGAAGGGACATCATAACTTAGGTGTCACGGACAGCCCCCTATGCAGAGGATGCATAGAGGCAGAAGAAACAGCTACTCACGTTCTGCTGGAATACAACGGAGTGGCAGAATAGCGGGCAAAATACTTCGGCTCACCGGGAAACCTCCAAGAGGCAATCACCAATGTGTAGGCCTTGGGGGCGTTCCAGACGGAGCTGGGCTGGCTGGAGTGATTCCGGCTTCACATCCTCCTCACGCAAACAGGCGCCATAAGGACGTCGACTTGCGGAAACGCCCGTTGCAAGAAGAAGGAACTCCACGAGCCTCTCAATGTCAAACTTTGACGCTCATCATGTTTGTATTTTTTTGGTTAAAATTGACAAAAGAAAAATAACTGTCCATTATTTTTTGATAATCTAACTGACGGGCTAAATAGAACTTCATTTCATCATCGACTTATTAATGTCCTCACTGTTGAGGCACAGTCCTTCTCTATGGATGGAATAGGGAGATTGGACCCATAACGCACCACGCGGGCCCAATGCGGATTGGCGGGTGCTAACGACTACAGATACAGCCGGGACCAGCGGCGGCTGTGCCTTCCGAAGCACGGAGGAACTCGAGATAGAAGATTTTTGTTCACCCATCCAATGACCGACCACTGCGAAAGTTGCTTAACTTCAACGATCGCAGCCGAACGCGATAACCACCTGCGCCATTGAGCTCCTCATTTCGTTAACTTTACACCTAAAATTAAAGTCACCAATTAACACCTTTTAAGGTAATAAATATAATTTCATGAAATACACAGGGTAATGGTAGCTGTACCAAATTATTTGTGAAATTGTATAAAATCGCATAATAAAAAACTACAACTCAACGCCAAATTTTGCATTATTTAGTGTTAAGATAAAGTCCGGAAACAAAATAATAAAAAAATAAATAAAAACGCGTTTTACAACCTATCAGGTAGTAAAATATTCTTTTAGCTTAGTATTTTTTGCCAATTAAGTATTTTACGATCAAAAACCACTAATGGATTTTGTTTGATCGCTAATAGATATCGATATATTCACGGTACGTTTTATACGACACGAAATTTATACGATTATTTGATGTCATGGTGTTCTTTTTTTTGAATTTAAAAGTTTTTATGGATTTTTTTTCTCGAAAATTCACAAAATGATCAAAATTATAAGTTTTCCATACTTGAATCAAAATAGATAGATTTATGTTAATATTTTTAATGATAATTAACTATATCCTGCCTACAGTTTTACAATCATTGTTGTCAAAATAATCTTTTCCTTTTTTTTTGTATAACTAATGGACTGATAATAATAATTTATATTACGATCCAAATAAGATCTCTTCTCTTTATTAAAAAAAAATCTTGATTCAGAAATGGACTGATTCTAATTTACATTTAAACTTTTGCTGATGCTTTTCCGCAGTAAAACCTGTGTAGTCTATGTGTTAATGCCGTTTAGACGTGAAGAAGTAACAAACATACACACTCACAAACTTTTCCTTTATAATATTAGTGTGATAATAACATACAAGAATGAAGTATACAAGAATATTATGATCTCACAATCCAATTTTAAGTACACCAAGCGCCACTTTTAAAACAGATTACGCTTTCATCATCATCAGCCTATTATTTTCCCCACTGCTGGGGCACAGGCCTTCCCTATGGTTTGAATAGGGAGATTGGGCCATGACCCACTAAGCGGTCCCGGTGCGGATTAGTAGGTGCTAATGACTGCAGATGCAGCCGGGACCAACGGCTTAACGTCCCTTCCGAAGTATGGAGGAACTAGAAATAGATAGATCGCAGCCGAACGCGCTAACCACTTGCGCCGTCTAGCTCATCATTACGCTTTGATACTTGTAAAAAAGCCTTTTTACATACCTAATTAAAAAAACAAATAAAATATTTATGTATTTACATTATTAATTTAAATCACTCTCAGCACTAAGCTAACTGATTTTACGAGCAATATAGCTCGTGTGAATTTCGAATAAAGTCTAAAGTAGTTTTTGTAACTACAATAGGTATTGCAATTCTCGTATTTTTTATCATCCACAGAAACATAAGGTTTGTTTTCGGTGTTAAAATAAACGAAATTTGCATTAAACTCAATGTCAAACCAGATGCGGACGAAACAGGTGCCATTTAACGTGGTTCATGTCTTGACTTAACATGTTATATTCTACGTCTATTGTATAAAAACAAACATTAAAGTTACATGTTATTTACACAACTTTGTAAGCGTAATAAAAGATGAAAGTATCACAATGCTTTTATGTTTAATTTGGAGCGCTTACATCTAAAAAGTTATGAATATGTACAAAATAGTGGTAATATAAAGATAAAAAGATCAACACATTTTGTGTTATATTTAAAAAGATAATAATTTTCCGTATATTTGAAGCTATAACAAATAAAGGTCGAAAATTAAAAAAATAATCAGTAATTATTTATTTAATAAGTGATAAAAAAAAACGAGCGAGCCTTACAGTAGTCGCGTATGATGTGTAACATTTGAAACCTCACCTTATATTAGTAAAAAAAGAAATAAAATCTACTAGAAAAGGAATAAGCCATTTGAACATTATTTTCTAAAATCAAATCAAATAACGCGCGCTTTATTGACTTCCTGTCCCATTTCACGAAATCACTCCCAATTGCATGAAAGCGAGAGGAGAGATGTTACACATAAAAAACATTTTTTTGATTATTGATGAAACGTATCTAAGTCGCTTAGATAACCCTCAAAGATACTTGACTTTTATTTTTTGAGTTAAAAGACTTAGACCTCAATAATTAATAATAAACCGCCTCTAATTTTCAATTTTTTATAGATATTAAAAGTAAACTGATCTAAAATTTAATTTTAGGTTTTGAGAAGCATGCCACAATCGGCCTCAATATAACTATAACTTTAAACATTTATTCCAAAAACTGTTACAAATGGACAAAAATATCACAAAACTGCGAAACATAAAATAAGACGTCGGTTGTTGAGGCAGGGTTGATGTGAGATATAAGAAAAAAAACTATACTCTTAACAAATTTTTAATGCTGTCTAAATCTTTAAATGTTTTAATGCAAATCCCAATGTCTGCGAACGAAGGCAATTAGTGGTTTTTTGTTTGTCTTCTTAGATTTTCGATTATATTGAATAACATAGTTCATGAGTTACATCTGCCTAAACAAATAATGATGTATTTAGAGGAAACCTGTAATTAGCTTTACTTTTAGATTATACTTTAGACCCATGTGGGTATGCATATATACTTTGTAACGCAGATGGTTTCTAAATAAATTTAAAAAAAATGCTTTACCTAAGTTGAAGCTTGTGTTTTGACTTAAATCTGCGTATGGAACAAGCAGATATTCTAAACTTTGGAACAGCTCAACTGGTGTTTGATAATAAAGACTTTTTTAGTTAAAACTTTGTCTAACTTTACCAACAATTTAGAAAAGAAGCTCAAAGGGTTTCCATATACCATCACTAAGGAAACGGCCCTACGCTATTTCTGGGCCACCGCCGTGCATACAGTATTTTTAAACAGATTCGTGTTAAGAAATTGAGTCGTCTGACACCGGGAGCATCTTACACTGACAATATTTTTGGTTTATCTCGATCATTCGTCACCCGTAAGTTTCTGCATTGGCAACAAAATTACTTTTTATCAGACCACTTTATTAAAACGTGGTGATAAAGGCCATTTCTGTGGTTGATACTCTAAATTCTTTGTTCAATTTGGTTTGATAATTTGCAGTCACTATGGTAATTTTTTTATTTATATAAAATTTGCTTCAGCCGATTTGTTTTACGACATCGCTCCAACAAATTGAGCTTTCAAGAATTTGTTTTCAAGATAGATATATCGTATATTGGGTTTTTGTTTATAAACTTATTTTGTTTGTGTATTTCTAATTACTTTCATTGATAGATTAATATAAAAGTGAAAGATGGAAAAAATATATACTTTAAATTAATGTTGTTTTATTTTCTATTTATTTAGTCAACGGTTAATCGATATAAGTTATTCAAAATTAATATTTACCAGTTATTAACATTGAGTGTCAATATGATTTTAAATGAATATGAAAGATCAAAAAAATATTTACATAAATCTTGAATTACCTCTATTGAACTTTCATAATATAAGTATTATAAAAATTACTTTGCCTAAAATAATTTCATTCCCGAATTTGATCCATTAACGAAATTAAAAGTTAATATTAGTTACGTTCCGCTGTTACCAACCTCCATATATCAAAACTAATTAATTATGAGATAAGTTAAATATAAGCAACCTTCCGCAAGTCACAACAATCACCACAGTTAAGATATCAGCGTAAAATAATACTATGATCCATAATTGTTTTATTGGTTTTAATACAGATGGCAATTATTAATCGCCATATTGATTCAAGCGTGGGATACTTGACCAACCTTGTTTGACAGTTGTTGTTGTTCATTTTCCTTGGTTATAATAGACATTTTAAATGACTATTCAACATATTTATTTATTTTATTTATTTGATATCATGTACAAAAGTAAACAGATGTAACATACATTTTTAGTTATTAAAGTCATGATCCTCTAAGTGAATTACAAAATTAAGTTGATAAAATTATATTATAATAAAAGAGTATTCATAGGTATAATATTGAATTTAATGCATATTACATTATTACAATTAAATAATGAATACTTTAGATTAAAACGGATCTTGTCTCAGTGAATATTTGTTATTTTATTGCGTGAAAATCCATCTAGTGATTTATCTTATGACTATAATAATATCAATGTATGTGCCGAAATAAATATTTATTCACTGTAAGTGAAGGTCGTAAAGTTTATGCTACCAAAATTGTCGTCTATATAACAGTAAAGATATCCGTTTGTTTGATCAAAATAGTATCGACATCCTGTTAACTGCGAGGTACCCACTTATCGATACTGCCATGCCTAATCGGTGGATTATCGAGATTGTTACGCATCTGACGTCACTAATAGATTAAAAAAATATTATTTTCTTCATTAAACTTAAATGAAAAAAAATGATTGCTAACAAAAATATCAAATTATTCAGTCGCACTATAAAAATGAAAATAGTGTTACATTAAAAAAAACAAAAACTTTTGAATTACGAAATATCAATTTAAAATGTTTACCTTCAGATTAAGAAAAAATATCCGGTCTGTCTACTGTAAAGACACCAGAAAAAAAATCCTTTTATTTTTTGTACGAAAAACAATCAACAATAAATCACACTGCACTTTTGAAACGTTCGGTCCTGCGGTGATCTATCGAACTTTACGATAGGTCGAGTACGGCGTTTCGACAAGTCCGCGCGGCGCGAGATCTGCGAGCAAACTGAGCTGAGCGTGGCGCGTCGGCAAGCGGCGCGTGCGCATGTAGGCAGCGTATACGGGTGAACTATTGTGCGGCGACGCAGGTAGCCTTGATGCAGTTTTGTGATTTGTCTCTCTGTTATTGATGCTGTGACCGGAAAACGATAGCGGGCACCAGCTTATTCAGATCATGTTTCTGGAATTGTATACATGAATGATTAATGAAATCTTATGTAGCGATTACAGATTAGAATGGGAAATTATGTCCTTAGTCTTAAAATAAAAATATTGAAGCTTTTATATGCTCTGGGTATGGCAGAACACCAGTGCAGCAGAAATTACCTGCTGTATATGCTAAGCCATATCCAGTGTTAGTAGGGCTGCCATCCGTCCGGGTTTCCCCGGATTTGTCCTAGTTTGCGGGTCGTCCGGGGAACGTCCGGGCGGGGTTTTATTTGTAGTCCGGGTTTAAAAATTTACGGCAACGCATGAGTGGCCCTTGGTGCTGCAAGTGTCCATGGGCAGCAGTGACCACTAGCTGTTTTGAGGTGGTAGGTAGGATGAGGAAGACCGCTAGCTGTTTTGCCTAGATCAACATAAATAGTTGATTTGTGATATTTTTTATTGGTCTGTCCGGGTTCTAGGCTCCAAAATCCGGGGTTATCACGCGTCTTATCCTGGTTGCCACATTTTAGAGATGGCAGCCCTAAGTGTTAGCATCATATAAAATACACATTTTATGCTCTGTAGCTGTTTTTTGTTGTTGTTAATTTTACTTGTACGTTTTGTTTTGCTTTATGTTAAATATGTATTTTTGCATTTTATATGTATGTTTTGTACTGTCAACAATAAAAACATTTTACTTTATATTTGACTGCTAGATATTTAAATCTAAAGAAAATTTTATTTATTTATTTATTTAATAGGTGTACTTACAGCTAAACATATAAAAAACATTAAAAAATTTAAATAATACTTATTGTAAGACATACTTATATGCAAGCCTTTACAAGCACACACAACATTCAATTGCGAAAAGTACAATGTAATTAATAATCAATAATAACAAATGGAATTAATAATCAATGAATAATCAATAAAAATAGTGCAATTAATATATACTGTTTGATTTATTTTAAAATTTTCTAGAAATAAATAAAAGCTTCAATACGGTATATGGCCTGTGTGGACTTTTACACAGACCATATACCGTATTGAAGCTTTTATTGGACTTTTAGCTGGTGAATAAAAAAGGCACATAATTAAATGAACATCAACAAAAAAAGTAAATGGTCCTCAAAAAAATACAATCAACGAAAGATTACCAATTGTACATTTAGTTGATCATTTTTCGTTCATCTTAAGCAAGTCACATTAAATTTTGAATAGTCATTATAAAATCAAAGCTTGTGAACAAGTATCGGTGTTTAAGCGGTAAAAAGGCCCGGGTTTGATTCCCACGGCTACGGCTTTTTTTATTTCCACTTTTTATAGGCCAGGACTAACATCGACTATCTTAATTAAAAGTTCCATAAAACCGATTAAATATTTCCCAATAAAAATAAGACTACCAAAATTCAGAAACGCAATCAAAGCTAATTTAACTAATTGGCAAAAAAATATTTATAATACAGGGAGAAAAAAACAGCCCTTGCTGAGTTTCTTGCCGGTTCTTCTCAGTACAAGGTCTCCCGCCGTAGATTTGCGAACCGATGGCGTAGCTTTTCGACATTCACAAGTGCTTGTAACAGCATAGACTGAATAAACGATATTGAATATTTTTTGAATTAAAGCTCACTATCAACTTAATATTTTTACTGCTAATTTTGAAGTCATCCGAAAGTCAGCCGAATTTGATTACATTAGAAACTCAAATTATTGAAAAAATATTAAATTAGCGAGTGCTATTTTTCCGTTATAAGCTTTTTTTATGATAAAAAAATATCCTACCAGGTACTTTCGGTTCCAAAACTATTGTAAGGGACTGGCTAACGACCTCTCACTGTTATCTGGGGACAACACTTTATACCCAACAAATACTGAATGGGGCATTGATGAGACATAACAAAGACATAACAGTGTATGTATTATTTACTGTTATGAGTAGTATTTATCTATTACTAGCTGACCCAGCGTAATCATAATCATAATCATTTATTACGTAATAAATTACACGTCAATCTTAAATTTTATAATAGAAATACATAGAGTATTAACTATACTTTCAATGAAATACATAGAATATTAACTATACTTTCAATGAATTCAAAAATGTCAACATTCAATTCCTATGTCAGTTACAAATTATATTAAAATACAACTAGCAAACCAGTGAACCAAATGTTCACCAAAACCTGATTTAAAAAAAAATGTATTTAATTAATTGAGAACTTCGGAGATTTTGTGTGGTTTCGTTTGAAATTCGTGTTTTCTCGAAATCCAGAGGTGCTACGTTACTCAAATCCGGTTTGTAGTCTTATCAGACTATTCTTAACTTATAACTTAAACATTCTCTTTATCTATCTCTTACGGTTTGGCCGCTGAAACAGCACCACAGACAGACGGACGGACGGACTTGTCTAATAGATAAGAGATATTTTCAATGAATTCAAAAATGTCAACATTCAATTCCTATGTCAGTTACAAATTATATTAAAATACAATATTTATACTCAATAAAGTAAAATAGTCATTAAATATTAAGAAAAATATATTAATCAGTCTAATTAATGCAAGGATTTTAAAACTCATCGACACTATAAAAAGTTCTTTCAATGAGCCATAACTTTAATTTATGTTTAAAAATATTAAGAGACTGCGTTAGGGACCAACTTTGGTAACAAGTTATAAACCGTCGATCGACCGTACTTCGCACTGCTTACAATAATTTGGAAAAAATGATAAACGACGAACGTCAATTGTTTGACAGGAAGATAGAACAGTTTATATGGAAAAATAAAATTGTATTTTTACTATCTTCCCCGCAAATTTTCTATATTTTGTCACCGTTTAAACCTTCCCTGGACTACGACAAACATTTTAAAACAAAATCAGCCAAATCGACCCAGCCGTTCTCGAGTTTTAGCGAGACTGACGAACAGCAATTGATTTTTGTATATAATAATAAGATTTATTGACCAAAAAATTCAGTACAGTAAGATTACGTAACAAACTTATAACTAGTTATACATAAAGTATAATTTATTAGCCTCTGCTGCTGAACTAGGCAATGCCTGTATTTCAGCATTCAGCGCCATAAACCCCCACAGACATGAGAATACTAAACTAGACTAAATACATATCTCATAAATGAAAAGATCAATAGGTAGCAATTCATTTTCAAAGCAAGTCATCTATGAGTATAATATTTAAATTAATATGTATATAGATATTAGTGATGTAACGAATGTCATTTTTTGAACATTCGCGAATGCGAATGTCTGGTAGGTACCGACATTGTGACAATGCGAATATTTAGTTTTTTTTTTAAATTGGCGCCAATTGTCTATGGCATGGTGGCAGTCTCGTTCGAATTGCCGAGTTGATATAAACTCATCCGACTGAAGTGTCATTCCACTCGCACCGGTCTTTCCGTAAACAAAACAAGTGAATTTTGAGGTTAGTGATTGTGAGTGGTAATAGTGATTTATTAACATGAGTAAATCGAATTCTAGTGAAACATGGACTCATTTCACACTTTGCGATGCCGAACGAGCTAAATGCAAACTGTGTAACAATGAATATTCAAGGAAAGGCAGAACTACAACTTCTTCAAATTGTTTTTTCTAATATTCATATTCGCAAAACATTCGCAGAGATTTTGCGAATGCGAATGTGAATGCGAATATTCAAAAATATGCGAATATTCGCGAATGCGAATGCGAATATTCGTTACATCACTAATAGATATTATTGATGTTCTTTGCTACTACAATGAATAGTCAGCGTTGTACCGAATGCACCATTGAGTTGCACTATTAATGGTGCAGATGAGAATTATTGGTTTCGTTTGCACGATAAGTTATGAATACTACTATTTACCCTTTTCCACTTTCTTTTTTAAATATTAATGTTGAAAAAACAATTGAATGCTAAAAAAAATAAACTCCAAATCCTCGGTTATAGTTTTTCAGTCATTGTTAATACGGAATTTATTCTCGTTAGATAAAATTTAGTAAATTTATAATACGCAAATAGAAATACCTAATTATATAAAGGTACTAGCTGACCCGGCGAACTTCGTACCGCCATAAAATTAGGGGTTGATGATAGAAGGGTGAAAATATAGGGTTCTATGTATTTTTTAATGCCCTAAAAAACAAATGTGATGGACAACCCTTATCCCTTAGGGGTATGAAAACTAGATAGTAGCCGATTCTCAGATCTACTGAATATGCATATAACATTTTATAAAAATCGGTCAAGCCGTTTCGAAGGAGTATGGTAACTAACATTGTGACACGAGAATTTTATATCTATACTATAATATTATAAAGCTGCAGAGTTTGTTTGGTTGTTTGTTTGAACGCGCTAATCTCTGGAACTACTGGTCCGATTTGAATGATTCTTTCAGTGTTGGGTAGTCCAAATTCAAAATTAGGGATCCGTAATAAAATTGCTATTTTGTAACACAAGGTGTAAAATCGAAAACCTATTTTTGCGTGCGCTGCAAAAACTATTGACAATAGAACAAAATGATGTACTACGGGTTTGTAGATCTCATTAAGACGTACAAAAAAGTCCGCGAGAACATATATCTAGCTACCATGGTTTAATCACAATAACCGATTTTGTGTTCAAAATAATTATTAAATCGTCTGCAGAAAAAAAACTACGTTAAATATGTATCGTAATATTAAAAACAAAAACAACCCTTAATTTTCACCCTTCTACCACCCATATTTTTATGGCGATACGAAGTTCGCTGGGTCAGCTAGTGTAAGATAAGAATCATCACATTGGTGCATATGACACTATATTATATATAGGTACTATTGTTCGTTTGCCCTATTAATAGTGCAAACGAAACTAATCACTTACATCTGCACCATTAATGGTGCAAGTTAATGGTGGTGGAGGAGCTCGATGGCGCAAGTGGTTAGCGCGTTCGGCTGCGATCGTTGAAGTTAAGCACCTTTCGCAGTGGTCGGTCATTGGATGGGTGACCAAAAATTTACTATCTCGAGCTCCTCCGTGCTACGGAAGGCACGTTAAGCCGTTGGAACGGCTGCATCTGCCCCTCTAGCATGACCACCAAAACGGGATATGATAAAGCGATATATCGACATTAACTGTCAGACTACTGTCAAACTCCATAGTAGCCTGACAGTTAATGTCGATATGTCGCTTTATCATATCCCGTTTCGGTGGTCATGCTAGAGGGGCTGCAGTCGTTAGCACCCGCCGATCAACTCTGGGCCCGCGTGGTGGGTAGCGGCGCAATCTCCCTATTCCATCAATAGGGAAGGCCTGTGCCCCAACAGTGGGGACATTAATAGGCCGATGATTATGATGAATGGTGCATTCGGTTCAATACGGGAAAAGTCGTAAATGTACATGTTTTCTAACACAAATTCTCATTCCACGAACCGTACCATTTTTAATAATTGTGTCAGTCTTACATCCGTTGAAGTCATCGTTGGTAACGACAATGACATTATCATTTTTTTTTATTAATATATGTACATTAATATATACAGGAACAATGAACCTTAAACTATAAACCTTAAAAAATATAATACAATAACTAAAATATATTAAATAAAACTAGTTTTTACGGGTTAATGCACGAAACTTTATTTATTTATTGACGTTTCGTAGCCTTTACAGGCTACGTCGTCAGAATCAAACTTTTATTTAATTTGTCGAGCTACCTTCGAAAGACTTTTATTGAGCGTTAAACGCTTATTATTAGCGTTTTATTTAATGAGTGATGTGCGTGAAAACCTAAGAAACAAATAAAATATATTACTAAAATGAGTCCCTTTAGGCAAGGTTCCGAAGATACTGGCAGCGTTCCCCCTTTGAATAGCTAGACTAATTCGTTGTCCGAGGTAGCTGCCAGCTCTTCGGTCTCCTGTGATGTGGACTAACATTTTTGATATTTCCTAAAAAAAACTCATAGCGCTAGGACCCCAAGGACCAAGGGTCTCGACACCGAATGGGACAAAATCATATTCGGAGTCTAGACAGCTGTATTTACATGCTTTTGCTTTACATTGACATACGTGTGTAAGATAATCAAGCAAGTATATTGGTCACCCATCCAAGGCGAACCTTTGCATGGGTTACTTAGCTTTGTCGATCTCCGACCGAACACTACGCCATCGAGTTTTAGACGCATTTGGTTTAACATTAACATAGCTTCTTGTATGTAGAACGGACGCGCTCGTCAAACAATGATACGAGTGAAACCAGAAAAGGTCCGATGACGCATTCATTTTTAATTATTCAAGGGTTCATAGCACTTGGGTTAATCCATGTGATTGAATCATAATTTTAAGGTCATAAACATTGTCAATTCGTTTTAGGGTAGGGTAGGTCTATCATTATGGGTCCACCGAATCCTTAGGGGTCCTAATCTTTTTTAATTAGTCAAGGGTTCATAGCACTTGGGTTAATCCATGTGATTGCATCATAATTTTAAGGTCATAAACATCAGAAACATTGTTTATTCGTTTTAGGCTAGGGTAGGTCTATCGTTATGGGTCCACGGAATCCTTAGGGGTCCTAAGACTTCTTACGTGTTTCTGGTAGCTTGGGTAAACTTTAATTAATTAGGTGGTATAATACCAATGAATATCATGTTGTTAATATAAGGAATGGAGAACCAAAGATATTCTATCCTGGCGCAAGAGAGGTGACCCGACTCCAATAAAAAGAATAGGGTTGGACGGAGAGTAGTTCCGTGTTCTGTGGTTTCACCCCATTTCTGCAAAAAGTTTAAGAAACAGACCAAAAAAAATTGTGACAAAAATGTCCTTAACGGGTGGTAGGAAAACTTACAGGACGATTCAAAAACTCTTTGTCGCATTATGACTGAACTTAATGCGCTCCTGGCTGATAAGCCTGAATGGGATGTGTATGCAGATGGATGGAATAAAATAATAAAAGTATGACTGTCTATTGTTTTGCGAGAAAAATGAGTGTGAATCCTCATGTTTGTAATTCTTTGTTTTTTTTTTTACTAATTGCTGTAAATGGTATTTTGCCGTGGTAATTAGAATAAATAAATAAAATAAAAAGCGCTTTACTCAAATTGAATCTTGTACATTTTTTTTTTTAAAAGTATATTTTAATTCTAAAGAAAACAAAATATAAAATCTTCTTTAGAGATAAACATCTAGCAGTTAAATGCTTAAAAAATAAAAATAATACTTTTTTTTTATTACTAACGGCGAGATGATAATACAAGGGACTCGATACCGCAGTATTTAGCGAGTTCTGGCTGAGGCTTTATGCCGTAAAAAATTAAGTTCCTAAGGTATTCTCGCTAAAAAGCTACAGTTAATACGGACAAAGTCACGGGCGGCCACTAGTATGTATAAAAAGATAAGCTTTTACCAAAGCCATAGTAATTTTAAATTTGCAAAATCAAGGCCCTATATTTTATTGTGCATAAATTAATTTTTGAACTTCATTACATAATGCTGCATCATACATTATGTTTCACATAATACTTATTGCGATAAAACACGACAAGTTTCCTGACTTTCTTCGCATAACATGTTGAACAATAACATTATACAATTTTCACGTTTACATGCATTTAGTCCTGGAGCTAAGTTCCCAATTTAATATTTCAATGAATTAATTTTCCTACTTTAATTGCGTTTATTCAGAGATAAAGACTAATACTAATAAAATCGCTTTTATTAACGTTACAAATATAATAATAATAATAAATGTTTCCAACACTCACACCAATTAGCCTAGCCCCAAAGTAAGCACTGTAAGGCTTGTGTTATGGGATACAGGGTGACGGATAGAATACATATATTGTACATATATAAGTATATTTATATAGAAATACATATTAAACATTTACGACTGGAGTACAAATGATCGTATTCATTACACAAACATCTGCCCCCACCGGGATTCGAACCCGGGATCTCTCGAGTCGGCGACACCATGAAATCCGGCGTACAAACCACTCGGCCAAGTTGGTCGTCTAAAAAAGAGATTTTCTCAAACTTTACTCTGATTGAGATACAGCTTTTCTGCTTATCAGGGCAGAATAATCGTATATATGAAAATGTTTGTACCTATATATATGTAGTTATTCCTACATATTTATGTATGTTACATTATAATTACTATATTAAGTAGTTTTATCAATTAATTGTTTTTTTCTTTCATCTTTTGCTTTTATTTACTTTACCGCATAATGTATCTGCTTAGCCCGATGGTTGACTGGTAGAGAATGCTATGTGGCTTTAAGTCCGCCATTTGTTGTAAAATGACAATAAAAAGTAAATAAAAGAAATATAATAAAATAAATAATTGTATATTCAGGTTGTAATTTGCATGAAATTAATACGTTACGAATGTACTTTGAGAAAATCACATTTTTCGTTACAAAAAGGCGATTTTCTCAAACCTTGAACCTTCAACCAATCAGAATTGAGATACCACTTTTCGGTTAATCAGGGCAGAATAATTGTATATTAGGTTGAATATTTGCATTCTATTAAAACAATACTATTATACAAAATTGAAACTATAAAAAAATATATCAATAGCTTAATGTAACTATCATACAATTTTAGTTTGAAATACAAATTCTATTGATCATTAAGATAGAACAAGTTTAAACAACCTTAAAACGACCTGTCATTGATTTTTCCCAGCCTTAATAAAAATATCTGTTCCTACACATAACTGTTTTTGGAATACAGTACTAACGTAACTGATATCAATCATAAGATTAAAGCATAAATCTGTTAAGCTATGATTTCCTGCTGTCAAAAATATGAAGTTAAGTAATAATCATCATCATCATCAGCCTATTAATGTCCCCACTGCTGGGGCACAGGCCTTCCCTACGGATGGAATAGGGAGATTGGGCCTTGACCCACCACGCGGGCCCAGTTCGGATTGGCGGGTGCTAACGACTGCAGATGCAATCGGGACCAACGGCTTAACGTGCCTTCCGAAGCACGGAGGAACTCAAGATAGTAAATTGTTGGTCACCCATCCAATGACCAACCACTGCGAAAGTTGCTTAACTTCAACGATCGCAGCCGAATGGGCTTACCACTTGCGCCATCGAGCTCCTCCCAAGTAATAATACATGTGAAAATTAAAATATTTTTATTAAATAATTAACTATAATTACGTCACAACAATATCAAACTAAAAACTTATAATTAAAAATTAACCCTAAAATATTAATATACATATTCACAAGAAGAATATGTCATCCAAAATTCCAATTTGGGGCGGAACACTGGCAGCATTACCTCGCTGAATGGCTAATATCTCTTATCTATTAGACAAGTCCGTCCGTCTGTCTGTCTGTGGTGCTGTTTCAGCGGCCAAACCGTAAGAGATAGATAAAGAGAATATTTAAGTTATAAGTTAAGAATAGTCTGATAAGACTACAAACCGGATTTGAGTAACGTAGCACTTCCGGTTTTCGAGAAATCACGAATTTCAAACGAAACCACACAAAATCTCCGAAGTTCTCAATTAATTAAATACTTTTTTTTTTTAAATCAGGTTTTGGTGAACATTTGGTTCACTGGTTTGCTAGTTTTTATTCTATTTGAAGTTATACATACTAAAGTGAAAAGAGGATTTAAAATCTCTCAGTTTCATGCTAATTAGAAAAAAAAACGAGCTGGCCTTACAGTAGTCGCGTATGATGTGTAACATTTGAAACCTCGCCTTATATTAGTAAAAAAAAAATGGGTGCGTGTACTTATGTAGGCGCGTGAGAAGTTATCCTTCTTTGGCATCGTTTAAAATTAGTTTTTAATTGCATGCTAATAATTAATTACAATAAATTAATAAGAAGTCTGGAAAAGGACACAGTCAATAAAGTTCAGTTTTAATTTGAAAAAATAAATAAATAATCAAAATATTCAATTAAAATCGCTACTGAATATAATTTATTAGAACATATGTGATTTGCACTTGTATGAAACTCAAACACGTATTCCGAATATACAAACTAGAAACATGTGGATAAATATTATAAATATGAATACCTATAACTGTTACTTTATTACAAAAAATAAAGATGTGTTTTTTGGTTCTACTACACCAATGGTCAAGAGATGGCGCTGTAGTCTCCTGAATCGCGCTTTGGTTCCGTTGTTCCAGATTAATAAATACTTTTGATAGGCCTTCACAATGCAGTCGTCAAAATAGAGATTCTATTTCTATTTTGTTGGTAGATTTTCTTAATGTGCGGTAAACACAAAAGTAACAGCATGAAGACCAACTTCATTCTGTTAATTTTTTGTGTTACAGTAATGCGCGCGCATCTTAAAATTTCACTCTCATCATTTTTTCATAACGCGCCTAAAGAAGTATAACTTCAAAAAAAAGAAATAAAACCTACTACAAAAGGAATAAGCCATTTGAACATTATGTACTAAAATCAAACCAATTAGCGCGCGCTTTCACCACTTCCTGTTACACACTTCCGTCCCATTTCACGAAATCACTCCCAAACTGCAGGAAAGCGAGAGGAAAGATGTTACACATCAAAAATTATTTTCTTTGCATCACAGCCGCTGGCCTACATCGACATTATTAGTAATGGAGTGATTTTTCCATTGTCGATTAGAAACTATGTGAACGTAATATATCATAATATCTTCACTTTTTACCCCCCTATAGAGATGAGTTCATGGGAAGCTAGAAATCCGTGAGATAACAATATCGACATCGTAGTAACATCGTAATTTCCACACGCTTCAAAGTCATAACAACATAGTAAAAGTAACAACATATATATTATCGTTAAATTGTAAATACCGTTGGATTATAATCTACCTCGCGAGATTGTAAAATGTCGAAAGATTATGAACCTTAACGTGCTTACGTACTTGCTTATTTGATGCATTATTTTTGTTAGATTATAAAGCTATCGAAGACAGCCGTCGGATATTGACAAAGGAAAATGCCCAAACATAGGTCCCTTTTGAGGTATCTTGTGCCTCATTATTTTGGATGGATGCATTATTTTTTGTAAGATTATAAAGCTATCGAAGACAATCGGCGGATAGCGACTTTAATGTGCAACAGCGTAAATTTTTAGTTTTTGGCTTTTTTGAATAAATGGTTGATTTTCGAATTATGTTTCTTTATTGTTTGTATGAACCCGATCAAAATAAAAACATTGGTATTTCCAACACTTTCGTTAAGTCGTTGAGTTTTCATGCTAGATTAGAATGACCTTTATATTTATACTAGCTGAGCCCCGCGGTATTACCCGCGGTTTCTTAGGGATATTTTGTCGAAGTAAAATGTAGCATATGTGTTAATCCAGGGTATCAGCTAACTCCCCGCGATACCCCGGGAAACCCCTGCCGTGGAGCCCCAGCTAAGCCGGGAGGCTGCTAGGTGCGAAGACGCGGAAGAATCCCTAAACGGGGATGCCGCGGCTTCGCGCTAAGCAGCTTAGAGGGTATTCGCAGGGTTTTTAGCGTATATTATGCCGCAAAGCGCCCGTAAGAGTTACGGGGTCCTCAGTAGGTAGCCACTGCTGGAGCTTGTAAGGCTTGCGGGAGCCAGGTGTGAGGTCCGTTCGGCGGTGTGCCTCTTAAAGGCGCCGTCGTCTGTAAACAGTTATTTTGCCTGCGTATAAAAAAAAGGGTGTCAGCTAACTACATACAAAAGGACACCCGGCATTATGTGCCAAAGTTGTATACAATTTTAATTTTTTTATCTGTGTTTCATAATTGGGTAACGTAGTCTGGCAATATTTGTCATCAGCAGCTAGCTGTCAATGTCAAATACGTAGGTTTGTCAATATAACCTCTATATGTAGCCGGGTCGTCAAGAGAAATAACGGATATAAAGGCAATCACAGCAGAGAACATTCACAATCACAGTACGCGGGAGCGGATGCGAAATGCGAATGATTTTTTTGTTTGTATTTTAGGATTTTCAAATTGACATTTGGTTTTTTATTTAGAAAAAGCAAAGGAATCATAGTTTTTACAGTCACTTGAGTAATATTTTGAAGTAAAATTCTGTCCCTTGAAGATTTAGGGTTTCCATATCAAAAAATATTAATCATTTCACGATTCACTAAAAATAAGGCAAAAGTAATTTTATGTAGCACATAATTTTGGCTTTATTTTGAGACCAAATTCAACTGTATACAAGTTTAGCATTTTTTCTATAAAAAGGGCCGTTTAGACGTGAAGAAGTAACAAACATACAAACTCACACACTCACAAACTTTCGCCTTTATAATATTACTGTGATTTTTATCGGGTAATAAATTAATAATAAATGGACATATAAAGTACCTATAGAAGCAGTAAAAGTTTTAGCTAGAAATTCCTAGTTAAAAGCTGAGTAGCGTTTAGTTGAGTTGGTTCTAGAATTAAATATATGAGACATCGTACAAGATATCACAGTTGTTCCAAATAATTTCAACCAGTGAGTCAACCCGTGAATAACGAATGAACACGCGATTTGAGTGTAAGTTACACGGGATATTTTAGGGTTGGCCGACTATGATAATTCGCAAAATCAGTGTTGCCAAGTCCGATTTAAAAAAAATCGGCCTACCCTATGGATGGAATAGGGAGATTGGCGGGTGCTAACGACTGCAGATGCAGCCGGGACCAACGGCTTAACGTGCCTTCCGAAGCACGGAGGAACTCGAGCTAGAAGATTTTTGGTCACCCATCCAATGACCGACCATTGCGCAAGTTGCTTAACTTCAACTATCGCAGCGGAAAGTGCTAGCCATCTGTGCCATCGAACTCCTCTTTGGTACGTATTAATGGGGAATTCCTGTAATTCTCCATTACAGTCATGTAGGGTCGCCTTTTTCCATAGAACGAGCAACATAGTCGCACGCTATTAAAAGTTGCGTCCGGTACCCCTACTAATGGTTCTACATCGAACTGTACATATAGGGTGGTCCAACTAGTGACGTCAACAATTTTTGTTTGAGACCTCGCACCTGAGATTATCCGAAAATACCCCATGTATGCTCCGCAATTTTTCTTAGTTTTCGAGTTATAATTTTTTTGTGTATTTTTAATGTTTTCTGCCAGTGAGAGTTCACAAATTCTTATCTTTTTCGTAGTAGGTATTTTGCAGTCTTTTTTTGTAACATAATTGTCTTGAATGTTGTTTTAATAAAAAAATGACTCAGCTTCCAATTACTTGCAATTACTTAAAGTTACTCAAAAAAGGCATGAAAGTTGGAACTTTAGTTTTAGTAAGATTTACTCAAACATTCAACTTCAATTTAGAAGTACAAAAAGGAGTTTCCATAGGTTCTCGCTAAAATTAAAAACTCCGCATGCTTCTAAATTACCAAAAATCATAAAAAAATGTACTTAATCAGCCTATTTTTGTTGTAATTGGAAACATGATTAAAGCAATAAAAAATATTTTATCTACTTTTTATTATTGTTATGGTAAATTAAACCTAAAAATGTAATTTCAAATTAAATTTAATTGAAATTCCTGTAAAATAACTTTAGCATGTGTAATTTTACAATAATTTCGGTTTCCCCAGATTTATAATATAAAAAAAAATTAACTCGAAAACTAAGAAAAATCGCGGAACATACATGGGGTATTTTCGGATACCCCCAAGTGCGTGGATTCTAAAAAACTTTGGTGACGTCACTAGTTGGACCACCCTGTATATATATAAAATGTTTGTGACAAAAAACTGATTGGTTATTGAATTGAGAAATCAGTTTTCAAAAATTGCTGAAATCTTAAAATAGGTAGGAACATAGGAATAAAAACAGATCTTATAGACAGAGACTTACATAAAAAGTAACTTTTTCAATAATTGTGTGTGGAATATACTTCTACCGTACCTTATACCGTATTAAATCGATAATTTAATTACCAATACATATCCGAATAACTTGCGGTGTCCTTTAACGGTGATTAGGCAAAGCGCATGAGCAGCTTAAGGAAAACATGCTTCCCTGCCTGGTAACACGAGTGGATGACGTCAGAAGGTATTTAATTCAAATAAATTTATTTTGGCCAAACATGGTTCATATTTAGTTTTACCAAAGTTTACTAGTAAACTTTTCTTTAGATTTAAACATCTAGCAGTTAAATGCTTAAAAATAAATAAAAAATAAAAACATAATTAAATATTTAATTACATAAATAAATATAAATATATCTGACACTCACAAAATTAGCCTAGCCCCAAAGTAAGCACTGTAAGGCTTGTGTTATGGGATGAGGATAACGGATAGAATACATATACTGTACATATATAACTAAAGGACATCGACGAATTCGGCCCTAGCATGCCCAAAAGAATGTCCTTCACTATTATTTTTCTATTATTTTTTTAACTTATTAGCAATTAATCATAGTAAACGGACAATCTGTTTAAAAAATAAAAGTTCTGTTACTAGATACTACAGTCTGTTCATCTAACTTGGCACTCCTTTTTATTGAAAATACAGCATTAAAAATCAACTGATAACTGGATTCAATAGGTTTCAGTCTATAATAACGATTTATTTTAATAGTTTATTTTCTTCGTTAATATTTTATTATTAAATGGGTGATTCTGTTAAAAAGTTGTGCCAAGATTGTTTACCTTAGTTATGCAATATAGGCGACCATAGGTATTTATCAACATAAAAATAGAACTAGGTACCTTAGTTAATAATACTTATTACTAGTATTTATATTATATTTATAAAAAGATTATTTCTGAAATTATCTAAAGATAGTTTATACTCCCATCCCATGTAATATCTGTTTATTTTTATGAAAATCATAATGATAACCAGGTACATACCTAATTACCGTTAGTAAAATATAGAAACAGTTTACCTAAAGGTAAAATCAATATGAATATAAGCATTTATTATTTTTATTATAAATTGCATTTTAAGTTCATTTAATGCATATTATTTATGTGCTTACATAGGGGTAAACACTAAATCTATTCAGAATATATAAAGTGTACATCTTTTATGATTAAGTATAATAATTATAACCTCAAAATCTAATACATTCTGTAGTAGGCCACGGTTCCTCAAGTTGTCCGTATCTCAACAAATGCTTATTTAGAGTTTATGAATGATTCCGAACACAACTAGCATTTTCTCATTGCTGGGCGTTCTAGGGCATTCAATGTATGGGGAACGAGCAATGTCCTTTATATAGAAATACATATTAACATCCATGACTGGAGTACAAATGCTCGTATTCATCATACAAACATCTGCCCCCACCGGGATTCGAACCCGGGACCTCTCGAGTCGGCGACACCATGAAACCCGGCGTACAAACCACTCGGCCACGAAGGTCGTCAAATAATATCAAAAACACACTATTCGTAATAATGCGTTAGATGCGTACAACTTGTTGGTTTTCAAATGACATATGTAAATCGTATAAGATGTTGAATGATGACAGCTCATCCATTAGGCCATTACATCATTATTAGGTATACAGAACAACACACTATATTTTAACCTTTCCTTACCTATTTGCAATGCGAAATTTTCATTTACAATGAATCTATATTAAAATTTTACACGTTTTATAAGCAATTTAAACAGGTAGAATTTTTACAATATATTTTTTGAAAACAATCATACTTTTAAGACGATTAACATGTCACTTTTTATTCTACGACTTCACTGGGTCCTCGCCCTGGCCTAGCTTGGCCTTATCCCCTAACAAGGCCAGGGTCTACCCTAGATACCCCTGATTTATGCCGATTTCTGTATCGATGCGAGTGATATTTTGGTGTCACAAGCGTCTAAGCGAAGGCGGCCGATCACCATCAGGCAGGTCATAAATTATTTGTTCGTTTCCATTTTTTCTTATGAAATATATATATTTCCAGGACGCAAGCAGCGCCTTGTAAAAGCAGGACCTCTTTACCCCTTTACTAACCCTTTAAAAAAATGAGATTTTAGTGAGAGTAGAATTTTATTAGTAAATATTTTAGAAAAATACTAGCTGACCCAGCGAACTTCGTACCGCCATAAAAATAGGGGCAGGTGGTAGAAGAGAAAATTTAGGGGTGTATGTATTTTTAATATCACATTATAAAAAAATAAATATTGTCCAATAATAATTTTAGGGGTGTGTAACGTAGTGTTCTATCAATTTCCTGGGATAACTAACATTCCTTCTAACATGGGTTAGGATATCAATGGATGAAAACACTACGTTACAATACCCAATAGTTTGAATTTTGGCGCGAAGACTCATTGTAGGTTTCAGAACACTGCGTTACACATGGACAACCATTATCACTTAAGGATATGAAAAATAGGTAGTAGCCGATTCTCAGACCCACGGAATATGCATATAAAATTTCATAAAAATCGGTCTGGCCGTTTCGGAGGAGTATGGTAACTAACATTGTGCCACGAGAATTTTATATATAAGATAATTTGATTATATTGCAACTAAAACTTGATTAAATCTACTAAGTTTGCATTCAATTTATTCGGTTATGTTTGCATTTGATATACTTGTACCTATCATTTCATAATTTTACTTGCATTCTTCTAGCATCCTCATACAGGCCCTGCCAGAATACCAGCGCTGTTACGGTGGGAATATTTCCTTTTCACTGTAACAGCATTAATCTGAGGCAGGGTCCAGGGGGCCAATCGCCTAACGGAAATGCTTTGGAAAACACTAACGCTTACGATTTTATTTTGTTATTTCTAGCCGCCTGAGGTATTCAAATGCCTCGCGCTCTTTCTTTTTCTTTTGCATTGGTAATAACAATATTAAAAAAAATGAGCGTGAGGTATTCGAAAACCTCAGGCGGCTAGAAATAACAATATAAAATCGTAAGCGTTTGCGTTTCCCAAAGCATTTCCGTTAGGCGATTGGACCCCTGATTGGCCATTCTTTTTTCTCCATATTATTGTTTTCTTATATCTTATTATAAATCAATTACACTCGTAAACTACTTAACCAATTTTAAGCAAATTTGGACACCGTGTGCAGTTTGAACTAACTTGAAAGATAGGATAGCTTACATCTCAATTTGTGGTCGCAATATTATCTTATTGCGAATTTATTTATTTATTGGCCTTTCGCATACACACATTATGTGTAAGGCCAATAAATGCTTTTTCTTTCTTTCTTCAAATCTAGAACGTGTGGTAGGGGTAATGCGGGTGTCATGCTAGGAGCCCCCTCCCTGGCACCGCACGCGAGACACAATCACGAACCTTATACGCCTCTATTTGAATAAATAATGTGCTGTGTCAATTCCATAACTAATTTGGTTATTAAAACGAAGATAAAGGTATACACAGTAGACTGATAAGTTCATAACTGTTTGAAGGGTTCTGCACCTCAAAAGAAAAAAATCGAACCTTATAGGATCACTTTGTTCTTTGTCTGTCCGTCTGTCTGTCAAGGCCCCTTATCTCTGAAACGCATAAAGGCATCGAGTTGAATTTTAAATAATAAACTCAGATCTGCGGTCCATTGAAGCTGTGAAAAAATCATTTTTTTAAGTTAACGTCAAAATTAGATATGACCGTTCATGTTGCGTACCTACAAATTTGTACGGAACTCTCCGTGGGGAGTCCACCTCGCACTTACCCGGTTTTTCACTTTACAGGTACGTATTAAGCTCAGTCATACCAGCTTATTCACGATAAGGAATCATTCAGTAGGCCTCACATAAAGACATTAAACTACCTCATGGCTTTGATCACTGACACAACATCATAGGAATGAGTTCCCATCCTATACTGGCTGCGGGCTACGGTCAGTAAGAATTGCCCCGCTCCGTAGGATTGCAGTGGAGCCTAACTCGAGTCCACATAGATTTATAGAGGCGTGCTTGGGCTCCAAGGAACCGGAACATCTTCTATATATATAAAACTCAAAGGTGACTGACTGACATAGGAATCTATCAACACACAGCCCAAACCACTGGACGGATCGGGCTGAAATTTGGCATGCAGGTAGATGTTATGACGTAGGCATCCGCTAAGAAAGGATTTTGATCAATTCTACCCCCAAGGGGATAAAATAGGGAATGAAAGTTTGTATGTAACTTTGTCAATTTTAAACTGATCGGGCTTAGACTTTGCATGCAGGTATAAGAAGAATCATAGATGAATGTCATTGTGTATAATACTCCAGCTCTACACCAAAGCGAAGCGAGGGCGGGCCGCTAGTCTAGGTATAAACATCATACTCTTCAACGAAGACGACTTCAACTTGAAATCTCATTATTATATAACTTATTGTAGGTACAACTCCGGCTGGCGGATACCTCATACGCTACTTTTGGCACTTAGGCGAAAATTTTCTTCGAAAACAATCGAGATAGGGCATAGTGCATTTGCCGCTCGAATTGGAGCACCAGTCTGGGGAAATAATCTCCACCTTACAGAAGACCACAGTAAAATAACCCTATCTTTAGGCCGTCTGTCGATAAATAAGTCTCCAGGGCTCTCCAAGGCCTACCTTGCCCCAATCCCCTAGGATTGAGTCAAAGTTGGTCATTGGGCAACAGTGCGAATCATATTTTTGGTATCGCAAGCGTCCACAGGCTTTTTTGTATACATAGGTCCGACTAATGACTCCACCCCACCTGATGTTAAGGCTGCGTTTCCACCAGAGATGTGCGATGGAAATGTGTCGTGCGAGGATGTCTAGCTGTGCTGTGAAAATGTGTGGGGATTTCCACCAAAGCTGTGCGATGAAAATGTGCCTACGAGGATGTGTAGCGCGAGCTGTAAAATGCGCATTAATGTGTGGTGCGAGGATGCGTTGCTTTATCTTCTGCTTCCATTTCTTCATCGCAAATTGTTCAATATAAAAGTATCTTCTTTTTCCAATTATCCATATCTATTTTGGGCACTTCTACTTCCAACAAACTCCGTCTATGGACTGGCTGGTACAGTATCCGCAAACCTCGCAACACATCCTTCTCAACACACATTCCTCGCAACACATCCCTCGCACACATGCCTCGCATGTTTTGTATGCGCCAAAATCTAGCTCCGCTGAGCCGTTTCCACCAGAGCTGTGCTGACCGTGGCGAGGTAAATGAAGCGATTCTATTGGTTCTTTACAAACACATCCCTCGCTATGCATCCTCGCACATCTCTGGTGGAAACGCAGCCTAAGTGACGGTGAAGTCCAGATGTGAATCTAGCTGATACAGCAGTTCTACCTGCCACACCAGCCATCTTCGCCCTGCCGGCTTGCACGTTGCTTCTTCACGCCTCTTTAAAGGATCCCAGGTTGTAAGAAGGAGAGAACACGGCAGGCACATGAGCGGGCAGAGCATTCCATTTACGAATAGTGCGACAAAGAAATGAGTCACCAAATTTCTTTGTACGCTTTGGAATTGTGGCCACAGTTAGACGATGAGCTTACCATCTAGCGAGCCTTACGCTTGCCACCCTGTTAACATTAAAAAATGCAACTAAGCTAACTACCCTGTTCATTCATACGCTTCATTTACAATGTCGGTTTAAACGCGCGTGTGTGCAATACGAGTATAAACATCTACCTACATATTTTTGCCCACACAGTGCATAAGTAACAGCGGCACCGGCGCAGGCGCAGCCGGCAGCATGGCGCTTACTTCCACGAGGTATGCACGGAGCTCCTAATTATAAAACCCGAGCTGGCGTTGCTCCAAACACCTCAGTTGTGGGTGGACTGTCTATACACCGAAAACTGATTCGTCAATTTTACGATAAGAACTGCCAGTTAATTGTAGAAAAAAAACAACAATCAATCATTGAATTTTGTTTAAAACATATCATCTAAAACGTACTCGTGTTGGGGAAGTGAATTTCTACAGACCAGACTAAGTAATTGGGACAGCTAAAACCTTTTGACATCACAAAAGAAGCAATCATAATTTTACAACATGAATAATTTACATGATATTAAAACTATAGTTGAAAAGTTTATTGTATTTTTAAGTTAATGCGTTTATCTGCTCGATTTATCACGCATTCAAGTTTTTTGAAACCGCAGAATTCGTAGATTTTCCAAGCGAGCACTCGGGACATGTTTTCGCTGTCACTTCTTTCCGGCCGCAACGATAACAAACCAAAACATACGGTGCTTTTCAACTCTTCAGACTGTGACCTTCGGCACGGCAACGCATACAGAACTTATCAACAAGCTGAACTGCTGGCACCCCAGACAGTGGTCTATTATTGTTATTCTTATAACTCAAATCTGGAGCTAAACAAGACTTGAGTTATTTCAGGTGGTTCACTAAAAAATCTCCACTCCACTCCAATCCAAAAATCACGAATCTCAAGATTTTTTTTACTAGGAAACAAAAAAGACAATCATAATTTCACAATATTTAGACCAAATTTAAAGTTCTTTTATTTCGGAATGCCCTTAATTCTTGGAGTTTTGCCAATCTTAAATACATGTTGCACAAACTCAATATTATATCATAATTTTATTTGCCCACTATTCTCTAAAATCGAGGTTACATCTCCAGACAAGCGTTCCACTTCAATCAAAAAACATCTCTTTATTACTTGGTATACAATTACAATTGATTTGGCCACAAAAGGAACTTAATAAAGCCACTCATATTTTATTTATTACAATGATCACAATTAGGCGAATAGAATACAGTGGTAATGTTAGTTTGACCTGTGTTTAACACGTCGTGACACGGTGAGATGCAGTTATGCAGATAATGTGCAGGTCAAAGAACCATTATGCAACAAATTTTGCGCACACGTACATATTAACATAAACCCGGCGTACATACATATACGTGATAAGGAAATTCTAATCTCAACTGGATAAGAAAAAAGATATATTGTAGACCCTTGTCTTTTATATTTAACGACCTCCGTGGCCGAGTCGTTGATACGCCGGGTTTCATGGTGTCCCCTACTCGAGAGGTCTGGGTTCAAATCCTGGTGTGGGCAGATGTTTGTGTGATAAATACGAGCATTTTTACTCCAGTCATGGATGTTTAATATGTATTTCTTTATAAATATGCTTATATATGTAATTGTACAGTATATTTATTCTATCCGTTACCCTAGTATCCCATAACACAAGCCTTACAGTGCTTACTTTGGGGCTAGGCTAATTGGTGTGAGTGTTGGAAATATTTATTTATTATCTCTTATCTATTAGACAAGTCCGTCCGTCTGTGGTGATGTTTCAGCGGCCAAACCGTAAGAGATAGATAAAGAGAATATTTGAGTTATAAGTTAAGAATAGTCTGATAAGACTACTTACTACTACTACGAATGTGGGCCTTGTAGACACCACAGTATTCTTAGGGATAACTTTAGATTCTAAGCTTCAATGGGGCACATATTGATAAATTGTCAAATAGACTTAGCTCTACAGCATATGCCGTGATGAAGATACGCCAGTTAACGGATGTAGATACGGCCAGATTAGTGTACTTTAGTTATTTCCATAGTGTAATGTCGACGGAATTTTATTGTGGGGAAATGCCGCCGACATTCAATCTATGTTTGTGCTGCAGAAGAGAGCTATTCGATCAATTTATAATCTTAAAGTTAAAGAATCATTAAGAGATAAGTTTAAAGAATTTGAAAAATTACGGTCGCATCACAATATATATACGAAAATTTAATACTTGTAAGAAAAAATATTAATTTGTTTCTTAAAAAACAGTGATGTTCACACAATTACTACAAGAAACAAAAATAAACTAACTTTACCTGCTACTAGGCTTCAAAAAATTAATAATTCATTTAAAGGTCTTTGTGTTCGCTTACACAATAAAGTCCCAAGCAATATCCAAGAGTTAGCCATAAATAAATTTAAAGATATTTTAAAAAAAGCACTTATTTAAAAAGCTTATTACAAAGTGTCTGATTATATTACAGACAAAAATGCTTGGGTTTGAACTGTTCCAATCATTCCAACAGGTTTTCTATATTAAATAAATCATAATTGTATTGACGTTGTAACAACATAACGATTTGTAAATGTTGTTACATTAGACTTTTAATGTTGTGGAGTTTTTTTCGCTCATTATTCTCCGCAGCTAAAAATATGTCCATAACGAGTGGTAGGGAAAAAAAAATTTGGACGATTCAAAAGAGTTGTACTATACATCCAATTTGAATAAAGATACATTGATTTGATTTGATTTGATTTGATAGAAATACATTTAAACATTCATGACTGGAGTACAAGTGCTCGTATTCATCATATTAATGGAATAACTTGTGTATACGTAACTGTCAAAACAAGGTTTGTACGAAAGTCTTATCTTTTGAAGTCTCTAGAAACAATAAAAAGATTCGCCATCAGCGTTGCCATTGATACGACAATTACCGTAATATACGGCAATTTGAGCTCATAATTTCAGATATATATAATAATACTCTAAGTACCTATAAATTTAAATAAATAAAATTAGGTAATACGGCAAAATCATGATTTTTATTTAAAAATACGGTAATCTGATGTATCGGATACGGCAACTCTTTCAAACTTGATGGCAACACTGTTTGCCATGATGTTTTGTTGCTTTATGGACTTGTTTTTGTATACACGCCTGACATATTACTATTATTTTTCTTTTATTTGATTAATTGCGTTTATGCGTAAAAGTTTGACTGGAAACGTTTCCCTGGTCTTCAATTAAATTCCGTTTTCAAACAAATTAATTAACATAGATCAAATTAATATTTAAAAAAAAAAGACTTCGAAGCATGATAAAAAATATCTATAATGTATAAATGAATATCTGATGGATAAGGACTTAATCGAGTAATATATAAATATGATTGCGATGAATGATATTTAATATTGTGATGACTTTTGAATTAAAATTTATTGTAATTGTAATTTTTTTTATGTAGTATAATAATGTGTATCTGATGGATAAGGACTTAAATAAATGAAAAGAAGTTTAATTAAGATTACTAACAATTATTATTATGATGACATTTTATTTTGAATTGTAATTTAATTTTAATATTTTATCGTTATTAATTCTATATTTGTATGCCTGATGGCTGGTCGTAGTTGGACTAAATATTTAAGCATAATAACCATGTACCACAAATAAATAAATAAATGAAATGAAATGAAATTGTATCCTGACTATGTCATTTGCTAATTTAAAAAAAAATGATGTTTTGTTTTGAAATTTCAATAAGTAGATATTATGCTCTTCTACTAGTAACTTATAAATAAGGTAACAATAGCAGACATCAATTGTCCTTTACTTAATAATCTACAAGGATTACCAGGAAAATATGCAGTACCATGTCAACTTTTTCGATGTAACAACTTTATTTATAAATTCATGAACAATAAACAAGTGATTTGTAATATTACAAAGAAATCCAGAGTTCACCTTCGCTGATGATGAAGCAACTTGATGTCCAAATTGGGCCATGTTTGTGGTCCACTCGTTCACGTAGGCTTCAAGGGCCATTGATGTCATTAAAATGTTTATAAGCATACACTCATCCTTATATCCCGAGAGGCAATGGTAACAAGGTCACATAAATACAAAGTTATTTGAGCACCATAATTAAGATATCGTAAGAAATATTTATTTTTGATATAAGTGGGGTAAGATGGTTATTACAACAAGTAGACAAATGTAATTTAAAGACATGAGTTTGTAACTAGCAAACCAGTGAACCAAATGTTCACCAAAACCTGATTTCTCGAAAACCGGAAGTGCTACGTTACTCAAATCCGGTTTGTAGTCTTATCAGACTATTCTTATCTTATAACTTAAATATTCTCTTTATCTATCTGTTACGGTTTGGCCGCTGAAACAGCACCACAGACGGACGGACTTGTCTAATAGATAAGAGATACCAATTTCGTACGAATGTCACAGAACGTTTTTCAATACATTTGCGAGAAAACTGTACCTATCTATACTAATCTATACTAATATTATAAAAAGCAAAGGTTTGTATGTAAGTATGTTTGTAACGAATTGGCTCAAAAAGTACTAGACCGATTTTAAAAATTCTTTTACCATTTGAATGCTACATTATCACTCATTAATATAGGCTATAGTGTATTTCCAAAAAAGTTAGGGTTCCGTATGAAAACTTCGATAATGTAACCCAACGTGTGTAAAAAATACCAAAAAATAGCCTTATATCGCGTAAGCTTCGGAAGTCATTGACAATAGAGCAAAGTGGTGTACTAAAGTTTTTTAGAGGATACCATTATCTACACAAAAGTCCGCGATACCATATGTCTAACTTTTATAGTTATGTCACAACTAGAGGCCCCCCGCGGTTTCACCCGCGTTAATTTGAAGAAAAAGGTTTATAGTGAGTCAAACTTAAAATATAGACATAGGCTGTCCTGGGCTTTTATACAGAATTTTAAAATGGAAAGAATTCCGTGATACATGATTTTTGTGTAACTTTAACCGTTTACTCAGCGCACGCAACGGAATCTCACAAATGGAAAATTTAAACGCGTTTTTGCAACATTTTTCATCGATGCTCTGCTGCTACTGGTTAATAGCCTGGTAATATATAGCCTATAGCTTTCCGCGATAAATGTATTGTCCGATACAAAAATAATTTTTCAAACCGAAACTGCAGAGCAATGTTGCATTCGGTACAACGGGTCCTAAACTACGCAACGAATTTTTTATTTGGAATGGAAGGGTTATAATTATTATGAAGAAAATCATTGTGTATATTACAAGTCTTTGAACAAAAACTATAGTCTACACTACAGCTGTACAACTAAGCAAAGCGAGGGCGGGCCACTAGTACCTAATATATGTATATGTAATGAAGCAAACTTATTCTATCAAAAAATGGCGCATATTTTCATATGGTGCCACGTGCAGGTGGTAAAAATTAGAACTACATCTTTTGTCTCTTTTCTTTTTAGTATTAAAGTGAAACAGAGCTATATATTAAAAGAGTTTCCATGGAGGTTCGACCGAAATTAAAAAAAAAACGTAAAGGATACGCACTGCGCTGTGTATGAGAGAGTGCGGTAAAATGTTTTACCACACGCTCCGTTGTATGGCCCGTAATTTTGAACTTTCGAACAATGTATACAACCTCAGTAAATGCAATTTTGAATCAAATATGTTAAACAATATATTACCAAAATCACCCCAGTGATGTCCATTGAAAGTTACTTGCCAATAGAAAAAAGAGTCTTAAAAAAGTATTGTTATTTGTGTAGTGGAGGTTCATCATCAGCCTATTAATGTCCCCACTGCGGGGGCACAGGCCTTCCCTATGGCTGGAATAGGGAGATTGGGCCATGACCCACCACACGGGCCTAGTGCGGATTTATGGGTGCTAACGACTGCAGATGCAGCCGGGACCAACGGCTTAACGTGCTTTCCGAAGCACGGAGGGGCTCGAGATAGTAAATTTTTGGTCACCCATCCAATGACTGACCACTGCGAAAGTTGCTTAACTTC
Organism: Chilo suppressalis; assembly: GCA_902850365.2. Taxonomy (NCBI): domain Eukaryota; kingdom Metazoa; phylum Arthropoda; class Insecta; order Lepidoptera; family Crambidae; genus Chilo; species Chilo suppressalis. Next base: position 19,357,055 of record OU963914.1, on the reverse strand, counting down.
AACGATCGCAGCCGAACGCGCTAACCACTTGCGCTATCAAGCTCCTCAGTGGTGGTTACTTCCGCTACATTCTTTCTTAGAAAAAGGTACTATTATAATCATAATCCGTAATAAAATAAGCTTCAGATCTTCACATGGTAAGAAAATAACGTCCATTTCGACGAGGGTGACGCAGTGATTACCGCGTTCGGTCTGCAATCGTAAAAAGTATGTAAGTTTTGCAATGGTTGATTATAGGATAGGTGACCAAAATCATCAAGCGCAATAGGATTCATTACATGCAGTTTTTTGCTATATCTATTAATAGAGATGTGGCGGCAACTACTACACGCCCCAAGAGATGGCGCTACCGGCGCTGCTATCAATAAGTATGGAAGCCTACATCGCGCAAGGGAAATTCGGAAGCAAAACACTTAATATATGCAATGCCCGACCAACATCAGTCGGGCCGCGGCCCCCGAGCTACCATCACCCAGCTCGGTGGAAGAGCTTACCTTTTTGCCTTCTTACACTGGTGACCCTCGACTGAACACAGCAGCAGCAAGCAACCCTTTACCATCGCAACGCAGCCATCAATCCAACACAACAAGTGGAAAGCGAAGTCCACAAAATAATTCGTGAAGGTCACGACCCTCAGCAATGAGGAGCACGACACAAGAAGGAGGAGGTGCCCCGCGGTTGCACCGGCTTTAATTTGAGGAGAGCCTTACTAAAATGTCTATTTCAGCCTCCATATCCATCAATTCCATCTATCTAACATGACATGATATTTGCGTAACCGCAACCGTTTACGTAGCACACGCAACCTTTGCTTTCTAAATGAATATTTTTCCGGTTTTTGATTTGATTTTGATTGATGTTTCGCTCCTGGTGGTCGTGGGATGATAATACATTTTAGTCTTACCCCCAACTTACCCCCGATAAATGGACTATCTTACACAAAATGACACTTTCAATTCGAACCATTAGCTCTTGAGATTAACGCGTTCAACCAAAATAAACAGACATTTCTGATGACGACCTCAGTGGCCGAGTGGTATCTTTATACGCCGGGTTTTATGGCGTTGCCTACTCGTGAGGTCCTGGATGCGACTCCCGGTGGGGCAAATGTCAGTATGATGAAAACGAGCATTTGTACCTTATTACTGAGAATTACACCGTCTGAACAGATTTTCAATCAAAACGCAGCAATCAAATTGAAGAAAAACAATTAAATGATAACAGTTTAACGATTTAAATCGCAAGTGTAAACCCGGTTTATTGTATACTAGCGGCCCGCCCTCGCTTCGCTTCGGTGTAGAGCTGAAGTGTACACTACAGTTTTTTGTACTGACGCTTGTATTATACACAATGACATTCATCTATGATTCTTCTTATACCTGCATGCAAAGTCTCAGCCCGATCGGTTTAATATTGACAAAGTTTCATACAAACTTTCATTCCCTATTTTATCCCCTTGGGGGTAGAATTGATCAAAATTCTTTCTTAGCGGATGCCTACGTCATAACATCTACCTGCATGTCAAATTTCAGCCCGATCCGTCCAGTGGTTTGGGCTGTGCCTTTGAGTTTTATATATATATAGATTCAATTCAATAATGACATTGAACGACATGTCACGTAATCAAAGCGAAACGAAATGTCATTTCTATAACAACGTGACGTTGCGCCTAACGAATTCGCTACGAGGCGTTTACCACTTGGCGGCTTGTCGGGTGCCAAGCTTAGATTAAAACAAAAAGGGTAGATACGGCACTAGCCTCACAAAAGTGATCCACACCAATTGTGGTCCACGACCCTAATCGCTTTAGTCACAACTTGACATGCAAACGACGTACATGTGAACGCCAAAAAGAAATGTTGCTAATATTTTGTGTTTATATGATAAACTAATGCCTAAGTGTGTTTAAAAAGTGCTCAAATTGCTCAAGAACTAAAAATAAAACCCACGGCATCACTTTTCATTCGTAAGTACTATAAAATATATTTTTTCATAAAAATTGCTGTTTGTTTTGAATCTTATTCGGTAGTGACGTCGAGTACTGGTCGCGTGATTGGTCGGTAGTGCAGTGACGCGGATCTCGCCGTCTCGTTCGCGCTGCCGTTGAAACTTAACGTGCTGTTTCGTTCGGGTCGGTAATGCAGTGACGCGGATCTCGCCGTCCCGTTCGTGCTGCCGTGGGATCAGTTTTTGTTTGATGCAAGTATGAGCGTACCGTATCTACCCTTTTTGTTTTAATCTAAGGTGCCAAGTAGCCATAGCGAGCGTTGATCTTGAAGTTTCAAGGCTTTGTCAAACAGAACGCGTATTTAGCTCTGCGTAGTAGCGTTATAGCGTAGCGTTTTAACGTCACGTTCTTTTTATGTCAAACAAATTGTCTAGATTAGCCCAACGCTCTTAAGGGGCCCATATACGGTACGATTGATCTGTACGATCCGTCGTTTTAGACCGATCGAAACGATGGATCGACAGTGTATGTCAAGATTGTTAACGATTTACTTAATCGAAGACGATATCGCAAATACGCAACCAAATCCCATGCAATCATGAATATCGTTCATGCAATCATGAGTTCGTTTTCCATTTTAGAGGGCAAGTATTGAATTATTTGAGTACGTCTTTATCCTACCGTTTGAAACAAGTAAATGATAGATCGTTACGATCGATCGTTTCGTGTATGTAGTTAGTTGCATTTCTGAACGATCGATCGTTGACGATTTCCTTCAGATCGATCGCAACGACGAATCGTTCCGTATATTATTTTAGTTCCGGGGCCCTTTAGACGTAACGTACCATTCGCCAAAGCGTAGTGAAGATCGATAGCAGAGTTGATCGACAGATGAGAAAAAATTGTTTGTTATGGAGAAGTCGAGTGATTCGGATGTGGGAAAAATATTACTTTTATATGCATTATCACGGTCACAGAGAAAAAGAGGTATGGGTGCATGACTTAATCGATATATTTTTATACAACCTATTCTTCATTTTATATAAGCATGGGTATTTTCTAATTAATTATATAAAATTTTCGGACATTATGCAGTATTTTAACACGTTCTCACTCGGACGCTAAAATGAAATTTGTAAAATAATACAACGCCCAACGTTAAAACTACCTAACGCCGCGACTAGGGTTACCATATTTCAGGATTTTTGGACTCTTCTCAGGATTGCGGCTGGATTTTGCAAATCTCTTGAAATCTCAGGATTTTATGAATTTTTCAATAAAATACAGCTAACGTTTTAAAGATCTGTTTAATAAAAAGTTAAACAAACTAATAATAATTTTCCTTTGATAATAATTGCACAGTTAAAATCAGTACCTTATTATCGAAGTTGGTACTTGATCAGTTTTATCATACTTAATATGTGATGATACATTTTTAAGTAAGGCTTTTCCTTCAAATTATACTGAATTAAAAGTATAAGCAGCATGTATATAAGCGATAATATTACGACTTTTCTGTCGAATTGTTAAATAAGTTTGAGAGAAAATTCTCAAACTGTAAAAATCTCAGGATTTTTCTATGGAAATCAAGCCTTTTCTCCGGACTTTTGATTTTTTCATCTGGTAACCCCAGCCGCGACAGAGTGCGCGTTTGTTACCATGGTAGTACTCGTACAACACATTTTTTTTTTTTTATTATGGTACACCAACAAAATACATACATTACATAATTTTTACAACCTTATTATTGAAAATACTTTGTATGATTTTAATAAAAGGTATACACAGTAATTCCAATTAACTTTATAACAAATGCCATCTCTTGCATTACATCCTAAAAACTAAAAAAACATAACCGGTGTGTCAGGCTAGCGAGCACACAGTGAGTCAACACTCACAAGTAATAACGTGTTAAACTTAATAGGATATATCGTGCAGCACCAGCGTCTTGCACTTGATCGGTGAATTGTAAGTGTCATCATTGACATCTTAGCGTCATAGCGCAGCGTCAAGTTTGGCGTCAAGTTACCGCACTGACGCGCGCTAAGTACGCGTTCTGTTTGACAAAGCCTTCATATCGAACATCACTCCCAGATCCATTGACTGACACTCCACCACTTTCTACCGTGATGTATCATTTGATCCGTATCATTTAATAGAAGCAAAACCCATATATCACTCATTCACCGAGCCGCAGTCAAAATATGCGGACATAATCTCTGTCGTATTACCACAAAATAGATAGAGCAGAAGGTAATCTCATGTATGTGCTTCACTTTGCATGCCTTCGCTCGGCGGTCGCGCTAGAATTGTCAACTTTGGCTTGTGCACAAAAAAGTCGTGGTTGTAGCATTCGTATGTATCTTTATATTGTTTTAAACTTTCATGGTCACTAACATCATAGTAATATAAGTTATTTACGGGATTGTTAAACGGTGTTGTTGATTGAACTGTGTTACGGGTATCGAACGCAATAAAAGACTTCGTCGGAGAGTAGACCGATATGTCTGCCAATAACAGCCTACCCACAATTACTTCAGTTACTCCGTGACCATGGCGCTTGCAACAGTGCGGAAATATCGGAAACTCGCTAAAAACAAGGTACATGGTAGCAATCTCGTAAATAACTTATATTACTATAACTTACGTATCTAGTTGTTTAATTGATTGCTGAGAATGAAATTCTATGAATTTGAATTGAATTGAATTGATATTGTTATAAAATATTAGGTAAGTACAAATTAAAAAATAAACGGCTATTCAACGTTTCATGTTGAATAGTAATAAAAATTAAGTGCCAAGTTTTAGCATCTGTGTTTAGAATGAATATTGGCAGGGGATTTTACTATTTTTACAAAAAAATATTCATAATTTTACTAAAAACCCACAAAAAAGATAATAGTTTTCTTATCTATTGTCACGTGACCCAAAACGCTTGGGATTGGCGAAGCCTAAAATGACGTCACACGCAAGTAAACTTCCGGTTAAAGTGACATTATATTGATTCGTTTGACGTTTTAATAACAGTCGTGTGACGTCACACACTACTAAGACTCCATATTGTCCAGAGAAACGTTTTCGCGGCCACTTGAAAATGGAGTTCTTTATTTGGTTATTTTTGCAATTTTTGCAAATACACGACAGAATGATGAATATCCACTTTTTACGGACTCCATAAACATTAGTCAATAACGTGAGATCGTTTTCTAAAACTTGTCAAATACCCTATTTCAACAACCGTCCATAGTTATTTTCCGACCTCCGTGGCCGAGTGGTTTGTACGCCGGGTTTCATGGCTGTCGCCAACTCGAGAGTCCCGGGTTCGAATCCCGGTGGGGGCAGATGTTTGTGTGATGAATACGAGCATTTGTACTCCAGTCATGGATGTTTAATATGTATTTATATAAATATACTTATATATGTACAGTGTATATATTCTATCCGTTACCCTAGCATCCCATAACACAAGCCTTATAGTGCTTACTTTGGGGCTAGGCTAATTGGTGTGTGTCGGAAATATTTATTATTATTTATTTATTTAACTTTTTGTTTTGTTACTCCATTTAAGCGTGTCAAGTGTCTCAAGCGGATAGAACCTGCGCTCGCAGTGATCTCAACTGCGAGACATCGTGTTCGCGCTGTATGCGTTGCTCGAGCGCACTTTGTATATAGATTACCTTCTGTTCTATCTATTTTGTGGTATCACCGCTGACGTATTGGCTCAAACTACCTTTCGCAAGGAAGCCTTAGCATGTCCAATCGGATTGTTACTAATTAGCATATCAGTTTAGTCGTTGACGAAAGTACAATCAAGGTTATGGTTGCGGATTGCTACGTAAACTTAACTTAATTAACAATAATATAATAATAAATGGGTCTCATAAGAAGGCTCAAGGTCGCACAGCGGGATCTTTCATCATCATCAGCCTATTAATGTCCCCACTGTTGGAGCACAGGCCTTCGCTTTAGATGAAATAGGGAGATTGGGCCATGACCCACCACGCGGGCCCAGTGCGGATTGATGGGTGCTAACGACTGCAGATGCCTTACGATGCACTGAGGAAGGTCGTGATAATAAATTTTTGGTCACCCATCCAATGACCGACCACTGCAAAAGTTGCTTCACTTCAACGATCGCAGGCGAATGCGTTAACCATCGAGCTCCTCCTCCTCCAAGAAAACGTTGATTGATTTTAATATTTCGTGCTCCCCATTTAGTTATATTTCCCAGGGCTTGCAAAACACAAAACACAAAAGCCACCGACAGAAGCTTGTATCTATATTTATAAAACTCAAAGGTGACTGACTGACATAGTGATCTATCAACGCACAGCCCAAACCATTGGACGGATCGGGCTGATATTTGCCATGCAGGTAGATGTTATAACGTAGGCATCCGCTAAGAAAGGATTTTAATCAATTCTACCCCCAAGGGGATAAAATAGGGAATGAAAGTTTGTATGAAACTTTGTCAATATTAAACCGATCGGGCTGAGACTTTGCATGCAGGTATAAGAAGAATCATAGATGAATGTCATTGTATATAATACAAGCCTGAGAACAAAAAACTGTAGTCTACACTTCAGCTCTACACCGAAGCGAAGCGAGGGCGGGCCGCTAGTAATCAATAAAGCACAACCTTTAAAAAGATACCGATATCGTCCATCTAACGCCGGATCTCTTATCTATTAGACAAATCCGTCCGTCCGTCCGTCTGTCTGTGGTGCTGTTTCAGCGGCCAAACCGTAAGAGATAGATAAAGGGAATGTTTAAGTTATAAGTTAAGAATACTCTGATAAGACTACAAACCGGATTTGAGTAACGTAGCACTTCCGGTTTTCGAGAAATCACGAATTTCAAACGAAACCACACAAAATCTCCGAAGTTCTCAATTAATTAAATACATTTTTATTTATTTTTTAAATCAGGTTTTGGTGAACATTTGGTTCACTGGTTTGCTAGTATGAAACTAATCATACAATCAATATGTCTCATTGAAATCCGTTGTGAGATGGAATGCCGATTATAGGGTCATTTGCCAACGAGAAGCGATGAGAGAACCAGGGACCTACATATTAATAATGCTTGTTTTGAATGCGTTAATAAAAGTTAAGTTACACGTACATTGGCCTACTACAGGATTGGTGACCGTAAAAGACCGTACAATCTCGAATAGTAAATGCAGAGGTAGAGAATAAACTATCTGCGATTGGAGAAGACCTGAGTTTAATTAATTTATTTATTTGTAAAGACACAAAACAGTTTAGAATCACAAAAGTAGTAAATTGATTATTAGTCTAGGAAGATCTATAGGCCTCTCCAATTGCACGTCACTCAGATCGATCTTGGGCAACTCGCATCCAGCTCCTGCCAGCCACCTTGCGCAAATCGTCACTCCATCCTGAGGACGTCCTACACTACGTTTGCCTAGACGCGGTCTCCACTCCAGAACTCGTCCACCCCAACGGTTATCGGTTCTTCGGCAAATATGGCCAGCCCACTGCCACTTCAACTTGCTAATCCGGTGGGCTATGTCGATAACTCTGGTTCTCTGTCGGATTCAGTGGACTAAGATAGGCTGTTGATGATGATGAAGATCTATTACCTACAAATAAGTATCTCTTAGCATGGTAAACATGAGCAACTTATATAATTAAACATATTACGGTTTATAGAGTAGGTTCTATAATTGTTGTACAGCCAACGACAATCTGAGTTAAATGTGCAACTGATTGTACTTACAATATTCAAATTCAAATTCAAACTCATTTATTCAGTCTAGGCTGTTACAAGCTCTTGTGAAAGTCAAACGCTACGCCATCGGTTCGTAAATCTACGGCGGGAGACCTTGTACTGAGAAGAACCGGCAAGAAACTCAGCAAGGGCTATTTTTTTCTCCCTGTTTTGTTTCACACAGTGTCGTCAATTGAAAGATGACATCAAAAATTGAATACATGTGTTGATGTCAACTTCCATCACATTAATATTATTAATTAACAAAAGTTAAGTATAACTAGGTACTATTTTTAAATTTAGAAGTGGCGATCAAACAATTTTCAATCAAATTAGCAAAGTAAAACGACAGTCTATTATGTTAAGCCCAAGGTGACTTATCATTTATGAAATCTTTTACAGTATAGTAACCTTTCTTAAGGAGACATGTTTTTATACACACTTTAGACTTATTAAAAGGTAAATTAATTATTTCTTTTGGTATTTTATTATAGTAACATACACCTTGACCCACAAATGAACCAAGAACCTTTTGGAGTCTCAATGGTGGCAATTTGAGTTTATCTTTATTTCTGGTATTGAAATTATGTACATCATCGCGCCTCGTATATAAATTTATGTTCTGACGCACAAACAATATACAATTGTAAATGTATTGAGAGGCAACAGTCATTATACCTATTTCTTTAAATTTATCCCTAAGAGAAGTTCGAGATCCCAAGCGGTAAATAGCTCTTATAGCTCGTTTTTGAAGAATAAAAACTGTTTCAATGTCTGCGGCCGTGCCCCATAATAGAATGCCATACGACATAATGCTGTGAAAGTAGCTGAAGTATATTGTCCTAGGAGTGTCGACATCTGTAAGCCGTCTTATTTTATAAATTGCATAAGCAGCAGAACTTAGTTTACCGGCTAGTGTTGTAATGTGAGGGTTCCATTGAAGTTTGTGGTCTAGTGTTACACCTAAGAAAACGGTTGTATCGACTAAAATTAGTTTTTCACCATTTAGAATTATATCCCCCATTTCAATATGCTTTACATTCGGCAAAGTAAATTTCACACATTTAGTTTTGCTCGCATTCAGTTTAAGATTATTAGAAGAGAACCAGTGAAGTACCTTGGAAAGTGCATTGTTTACATCAACAACAACAACAATTTCACAAAAATTTTCTACAAAGAAAGGTAAATCATTAATGTAAATAAAAAAAAGAAATGGACCTAAAATTGAACCCTGAGGAACGCCTATTTTCACATGAGATCCGGCTGATTTTGTACCGTTAATATCAACTATTTGTGTCCTTTCTGTTAAATATGATTGGACTAATTTTTGTGCGGAATCTTTTATGCCGTAATGATTTAATTTCCGTAACAAAGTTTGATGATTAACGCAATCAAAAGCTTTAGATAAATCGCAGAAAACCCCAAGAGCATTCTGCGACTTTTCCCAAGCATTAAATATATATTTTAGCATAGTGGCCCCAGCATCAGTCGTGGAACGGTTTTTAGTGAATCCGTACTGCGCTCTGTGTAAAAGTTTATTAATGTTAAAATGAGTCAACAATTGTTCTAACATTACCCATCTAATGCCGCTTCCTATATATACTAAATATAAAATTTGTTGTAACTATATATCTATACCCTAAATAATGTAATGGAAGGTGACTTCAGAAGTATGTCTGAAGTCATTTTTCAACTTGACGACTCTGTATATATCAATACAGGGAGAAAAAAGCAGCCCTTGCTGAGTTTCTTGCCGGTTCTTCTCAGTACAAGGTCTCCCGCCGTAGTTTTGCGAACCGATGGCGTAGCTTCTTGACTTTCACAAGTGCTTGTAACAGCCTAGACTGAATAAATGACTTTTCATTCATTCATTCATTTCATTATTTTTTCAAAGATTTTACTCAATGCTGGTAATATAGATATTGGCCTATAGTTGCTAGGATCTTTACAATTTCCAGACTTAAATAAAGGTATGATTTTACTGAATTTCATAAGATCAGGGAATACTCCCTGATCTATACATGAATTAAAAATATCAGCTAGGTAAGGGGCTATAGAATGTATAATATTATTTATGACTTTGACAGATATACCCCATAAATCAGATGCATTTTTCATTTTTAATGAATGGAAAACTTTAATTATTTTAAAAGAACTAACGTGCTTGAAATTAAATAATAAACCACAAGTAGGTACATATTTTTGTAACAGAGCTGTAGCAGTATCAGACGATGAGTCCAAGTTAGAAGTAGTTTCTAATGGTATATTCATAAAAAAATTATCGAAAATATCTGCGACTTCATGTTTCGATTTTACGAGATTATTATTGATTTTAAGAACCATGCTATTTTCACGAGGCTTACACTTGCCACTTTCGCGCTTAATGATATCCCAAGTGGTCTTTATTTTATTACTGGATTTTTTAATTTTATCCCTAATAAAATTGGACTTTGCAGTATTACATATGCTTTTAAACAATTTGGAATATTTTCTAACATAGTTAATAAACTCAGGATCCTGGTTATATTCTTTGATTCTATAAAGCTCATACAGCCTTGTTCTACTCTTATATATACCACTTGTCGCCCAGTCACAGAACTGCAACTTCTGTGTACATTTAATGGTTTTCAGTCTGAACGTATTTTGAAATTCAATATTATATGTGTGCTAAAAAAAATTGTGTGTGTCAGGTCCGACGCACGACCGAAGTTTACTTCTTAAGTTCGATAGTCTAACCAGATGCAAAAAGAGTTTATTTAACTTAAAAAAGATTGATACTGTATGAAAGGGTAAATTAACAAATTAATGAAAATAATATACATATACAAATATATATTTATTCAGTTCATATACATTTATTATAACTAATCGACGAAATATTCAATAGTCAATTTCAGATGTGCATAAATATATCATTAGGATTTATTTAAATATTAATTAAATCAACATTGTCTGCATTATTAATTACAGTGACAAGTGGTTCATGGTTATTAATGTCAATCCGTCATCTTTGTTTTTCAAAGTTGCGCGACATAGGATGCGCACCAAAAACGTAACGAGGTCATTTATCGATAGATTTTACTCCTCACATTTTTCTCATACCGGGCCGCTTATATATGCAAATCGATTCTTAAGGAGTAAACTCCAAAAAAGTGAAAATTTTTGGTTATTATATATTTCTGAAAGATTTTATGTTCGCTTCAAATATATCTATTTCTATATTAGAGCCAGGTTGACAAATTTCGTTGCATAGGCCATAACACGAATAACAACACAGGCAGAAAATACAATTCTTGCTCAGTCTCTTCTTCTCTGTACAAGGTCTCCCGCCGTAGATTTACTAACAATACAGGCTGAGAAACACCACTAGCTGAGTCGCTTGGCGGTTCTTCTCTGTACAAGGTCTCCCGCCGTAGATTTACTAACAATACAGGCTGAAAAACATCGCCAGCTGAGTCGCTTGGCGGTTCTTCTCTGTACAAGGTCTCCCGCAGTAGATTTACTAACAATACAGGCTGAAAAACATCACTAGCTGAGTCGCTTGGCGGTTCTTCTCTGTACAAGGTCTCCCGCCGTAGATTTACTAACAATACAGGCTGAAAAACATCGCCAGCTGAGTCGCTTGGCGGTTCTTCTCTGTACAAGGTCTCCCGCCGTAGATTTACTAACAATACAGGCTGAGAAACACCACTAGCTGAGTTGCTTGGCGGTTCTTCTCTGTACAAGGTCTCCCGCCGTAGATTTGCGAACCGAATTTCGTAGCTTAAAGGCGTTTATGACTACCTATAAATAAAGAAATATTTCCAACACACACACCAATTAGTCTAGCCCCAAAGTAAGCAAAAAAAGTAAAGTAAACTGTAGGCTTGTGTTAAGCGATACTAGGGTAACTCAATTCAATTCAATTCAAACTCATTTATTCAGTCTAGGCTGTTACAAGCTCTTGTGAAAGTCAAACGCTACGCCAACGCTACGCTAACGGATAGAATGCATATACTGATACATATATTGAGTATTTTTTCTACGTGAATCAAAAGTAGAATTTGTATCAGCTGGTTTTAAAATTATCAATAATTAGGTTTTTCGTGTTATTTCTATTTAAAAATAGATTCACAGTGTAGTGTATATAGTAAATATTGTGTGGAATTGTTTTCTCAAGAATTGGACAGTAAACATTTAAAATACTGCAACACAAATATTGTAACGACTACCTACTTGTCAAAATCAAGAAGAAAAACTTGTAATATTCAAGAATAATTACGAAAAAGGACAATAGTGTGACATGCTGCATCATAAACCGGGGGAGTACATTTTATTTTTTCAGTATTTTCTATAAAAAAGAGTGTCATTGTCGATTAATGAAAGTGTATAATTTAGTTTTTCAACTCAGAAAACCTCAACAAATTACTGCACATAACTCACTTAATCAGTGAGTAACGTCACAATTCAAAACGAATAGCACAGTAAACCTCTCTTTGCTTGACATAATAGTGGAAGCAAAATTTGATGGTGACTTTTTGCTCCAGTCATACACCCTCTCTTACTCTTCACAAGCTATACACTAACAACAGTACATTTGAAAATAACTGTCTGAACCCTATTGCTGTGTAATTTGTTCTTATATCATAGTACTAGCTGTTATTATATATTGAGATATTTGTTGCTTTATTCAGTTAGGAAAATTTAATGAGACATAGCAACCTTTTTTAATATTGAGTGCTTATTTACTAATATATAATAGATATCGAATATTATCCATTTAGTTGGTCTATCAATTAAGATAAGAAAAGCAGTTTATTAATTAATTCTGTATTATTATCTACCCTCATATAATAACAATAAAAATAAAATTGTTTTTGGGAACTGTGCAGTATAAAATATAATAATAAGTAATTCTGAAGCAAACTCACATTTTTTCTAACTCATTTCAGGTTATAAAGAAACAATTACAACTTAATTACAACAATGATGACCCGCAAAGCTGCAGCTCAATGCACAGAGCTCCAACTGAGGCATGCTCTTGAAGAACTCAAGCATGCAAAGGAGACTTGTAGTCAGCTACTTCAAGAACGTGAGGAGAATGAATAAGAAATTAGAAAGGTCATAGACAGGAACACGCAGCTTAAGTGTGAACTATCGCATCTTCATACTGAACACATAGAAGTCCAACTACAACGAGACAATTTGAATGATACCATCAGCCACTATGATGAGCAGTTCAGCACTTATGAGAGGGCTCTGCAACGCATCACTGACCTTGAGAAGGAGCTAAGTGCAGCAAATACCCAAATAGCGCATTTTATGGAAGCTCAGCAGCTTCAAGAGTCAGCACATACCCAAAGTCTTTATGAGGAACTGATGGCATCACCCGGAGGACCTCTAATGCAGTGCCAGCAGCCCATCTATTCTAAATGTAACTCTAACCCCTGTGTAAATGATTTGAATTCTGACAATTCATGTCAATGTTCTGCCGGGAAGGGACTTGTTAAGCTTAGTAAGAACAAATTAAAAAGATATGTTAAAGTCAGAAGGTATATTTTAAAAACTAGGAAACTTATAAATAAAGAAAAAACATTTTATAGAAATATTGAGTTTGTTAAAGAACGTACACAGCTACTACAAAAATTAGATATTTGCCGTTCCATAATTGAAGAAAATAGATTAACATATGAACAAAATATGGAGTCATTGAATATTAAGTTAAAAAGCCTTCAACAATCATTATCTAAAATGACTCAGAATTATAATAACTCAAAAAAACAGATAGATGAATACATTCTGGCCTTAAAGTGTCTATCTAACCCCTCCCTTCACGAAGACACACCTGTAAAGTGTCACTCTTTGGTATCGAATCAGAGCATTACTGAAGAAAATGACACTGATCCAGTATGTGAGTCCTTGATTAATAAATCTGTTCACTCAGAGACTACAATTAGATGTAATTCTTTTAAGCAGAGAAACTTTCATAAGTATATAATGTTATGTGACGAATTTGGTAAAGATCTGGGTTGCTTACTACAAAAACAGCTGGGTGAAAATACAATTAATTATTGTTTGCCAGGTGTCACAATGCACCAATTAATGAAGAAAATATTAACTCTTGAACTTGACAAAAATACAAGTTTAATTATTTTAATTGGTAATAGAGGTAATGTTGGCAAAAATGACATTATGACTTACTATAACTCTTTGTGTTCTCTAAATGTAAATAGAATAGTTATGTATACATTTCCTTATAGTAAGAGTCTATCAAGTGAAGAAAATAATATTAGGTACAGGCTAAATTTGACATTAAGTACCATGTCTCAGTATAGTGGTCAAAAAGTACATTTAATTGATATAAATAAATTAATATATAATTTTAAAATGACAAGAGATAAATATTATCTTTCATATTACCATAAGAGACAAATAGCTTCTTCGCTATTATTTTATTTTACACACATAGCCAAAAACTTGGCTAACACTACTGCTTCTATTGAGCAGCATAATTATGTGGATCAGACTTTGGAATTTGTTCCAAATACTGACATTAATTGTAATTTAAATTAGTTCGTAAGACAACAGAGGAGCTCTCTAGCTATATCAAGACCAAGGAAAAGTCTAAATTTCTAAATATTGTTCACCAAAATATACAAGGCTTTTCTGGTAAAGACTTAGAACTATGCTTATTTTTAAATACAATGAATATAAACATTTTATGTATTACAGAGCACTGGCTCAGAAATTATGAATTAGTTACAGGCTTAGATAATTATACAGTTGTTAGTAGTTTTTGTAGGAAATCGGCTATCAGGGGAGGCTCTCTCATAATCTTACAGAATAATCTTAAATACAAAGAACGTGCAGATATTGTTTCACTTTCAGTTGAACGTAATGTTGAACTATCTTGCGTGGAACTGGAAGAAATGATCATAATATGTGTATATCGACCCCCATCTGGGAATTACACTCAATTTGAGTCCGCTATGGAAGACACTTTCAATATAGTATGTAAATGTAATAAAGTGGTTGTTGTGTGTGGTGATTTTAATATAAACATTTTAGTTAAGTGTCCATTAGTGAGTAGGTTTCTAAACTTATTTAGATCATATAACTTGAAGCATACCTTCTTTGAGCCTACCCGCATCACACATGCATCAGCAACCTGTTTGGATAATATTTTTTGTAATAGAAATGTTTTTAATAAATCAATAATAAATTGTATTAATTCTGATCATAGTGGACAATTAGCCTCTATTGAACACCATCATGCTTCACCCAAACATGACCTAACTTGTAGACCAATTACACAAACGGGTATAAATAAATTTCAAGATAACGTTTATCACAAAATATCGAACTTACCAGTTTGTAATAATAATAATATTTTGTATGAAGATTTATTCAATTTAATTAAAGATGAATTCAATAAAATATTTAAACGCAAATTAATTAAATGCCATAGCTCTAAAAAGAAATTTAGTGATTGGGCCACACCGGGTATTTACAAAAGTAGAAATAAGTTGTATCAATTATATGCTCTCAAGGCAACCTCATCTGATCCTAAGTTTATAGAATATGTCAAAAACTATTCAAAAACTTTTAAAAAGGTGTGTGCCATAGCAAAGTCTAAGTTTTTATCTAAAAAAATTAGTCTTTCCGATAATAAAATAAAGACAACTTGGAATATAATTAATAATGAAACTGGAAGAAATAAATTTAATGAACATACATATTCTTTAAAAATAGACAATAAGATTATTAGGACAGATGATGCTGTTGCAAACACTTTTCAAAATTTCTTTTCTAGTGCACCATTTGAAACAACTAGAAATCTTAATTCTTGTTCTAGGTTAGCAATGACCCTCCTTGAGTCAAGTGTTGATAAGTGCAGTAATGATTTTCATTTTAGACATATCAGTAGTGATTGTATTATAAAAACTTTTAATTCAATTAAAATTAAAAAGACAGAGGATTATTGGGGAATATCAACATATATAATAAAACCGATTATCACTGTCATTGCGCCACAACTGGCCATTATATTTAACAAATGTATTGATGAGGGAGTGTTTCCAGATCTAATGAAATGTGCTAAAGTTATCCCTCTCTTTAAGGCTGGTGAGAAATCAGATCCCAGCAATTTTAGGCCTATATCTGTATTACCAGCGCTAAGTAAAGTATTTCAGAAAATAATTTATAACCAATTACTAGCACACTTTTCTATAAATAAGCTATTTCATTTAAAACAGTTTGGTTTCACTAGAGGCAAAAGTACTACTGATGCTGGAACTGCACTTCTCAAACACATCTTTGATATATGGGAGAGTAAGCACGATGCTATTGGCATTTTTTGCGATTTATCTAAGGCATTTGACTGCGTTAGCCATGAAACATTGTTAAATAAAATGAAGCATTATGGTGTATCAAATATTTCACTAAGTCTGATACAGTCTTATCTTTCTGCTAGGATTCAGAAAGTGGTTATAAATCAAGCTGAGTCTACAGGAGCACCCATTTCTATGGGCGTGCCCCAGGGTTCAATATTGGGCCCATTGCTTTTCCTTATTTATATTAATGACCTTCCTCACTTTACAAGAGATTTGTGTGAGACAGTACTATTTGCTGATGACACCTCTTTAGTGTTTAAAGCTAGGAGAGGAAATGATTGTTATGACGAAGTAAATTGTGCTCTCTCTGAAGTCCTTCACTGGTTTACGGTAAATAATTTAAAACTAAACTCTAGTAAAACAAAATGTGTTAAGTTTACTTTACCTAATGTGAGGCAGGTTAATACTAGTTTAAAAATAAATGACCAGCCTGTAGAGTTAGTGGATTCTACAAAGTTTCTGGGTATTACTTTAGACTCGCATTTGCAATGGGATCCTCATATTGATGCCTTATCAAGTAGACTGAGCTCTGCGGCTTTTGCTGTTAAAAAAATAAGACTTCTAACTGATGTGGAAACGGCAAGATTGGTTTACTTTGGTTACTTTCATAGCGTTATGTCATATGGCCTTTTGTTGTGGGGCTCAGCTGCTAATATAGAAAGTATTTTCGTACTGCAAAAGAGAGCTGTTCGCGCCATATATAATTTAAAGGCAAGAGAATCTCTTAGAGAAAAATTTAAAGAAATTAATATTTTAACACTGGCATCGCAAT
The DNA here is from genome assembly GCA_902850365.2 of Chilo suppressalis. Taxonomy (NCBI): domain Eukaryota; kingdom Metazoa; phylum Arthropoda; class Insecta; order Lepidoptera; family Crambidae; genus Chilo; species Chilo suppressalis. The sequence goes on along the minus strand of OU963914.1, from coordinate 19,340,230 downwards.
ACATTTATGAAAATTTAGTATATGTAAGAAAAAACTATGACGCATTTTCAAAAAAAAGTCAGACCCATAACTTTAACACGAGATATAATAACAAACTTGCCGTTCCATGTTTCAGACTCCAAAAATCAAGAGGTTCATTTCTGGGATGTAGTATTGCATTGTTTAACAAAGTTCCCCAAGATCTGATTGAGCTTCCACTAACCAAATTTAAATCTCAGATTAAGAATACTCTTATGAATAAGGGCTATTATAAAGTTAATGATTATCTAAATGATCGAAATGCATGGACATAGTGTTTCTTGTAATTTGTTATTTGATGGGTATGAGTCAGTTTTTGAAACAGTAATATGGTACCTATCTAATGCCGCTTCCTATATACTAAATATAAAATTTATTGTAACTATATATCTATATCCTTAATAATGTAATGGAAGGTGACTTCAGATGTATCTCTGAAATCATTTTTCAACTTGACGACTCTGTATATATCAATACAGGGAGAAAAAAGCAGCCCTTGCTGAGTTTCTTGCCGGTTCTTCTCAGTACAAGGTCTCCCGCCGTAGTTTTGCGAACCGATGGCGTAGCTTCTTGACCTTCACAAGTGCTTGTAACAGCCTAGACTGAATAAATGACTTTTCATTTCATTTCATTTCATTTCATTTATATAAGTCACTAGAATTCACTATATTTATATAGAAATACAAATAAACATCCGCTCGTATTCATCACACAAACATCTGTCCCTCCCGGGATTCGAATCCGGGAACCTCTTGAATTGGCGACACCTTGAAACCCGGCGTACAAACCACTCGGCTACGGAGGTCGTCAAAACATAAGTCTATAACAATCAGAACTTAACAATCTATTACAAATTTGATAGTCATTTCAGCTTCATAACTCGGGCAGCCAAATAATCCTGTAAGGATTCCGATTTATATCTTTTTAGGTACTACGGAATTCTGTAAAATCAAAGCTAATCTTTGTTCAAACAACATAGATCCATGTATTTGTTTCTTAGGTTTTCACGCACATCACTCATTAAAAAAAAACAGCAGGTCAGCTTCGTCAGAACACCTGAAAAGGCTGCGAAACGAATTTATAGATCCAGGTGTTAAATAAAGAATCAGGTACATGGATAGATGGATACCCTCTCGGTTCATAATACACAAGTACAGTAATGAGATTTATGTATCAAGTGGCGAGCACCGATGCAACGTGTTTGTGCACTTGAACTAGAGCTCTATAAGTAGCAACGGACGCGTCGAACACACACTATTCTCGACGAGATTACTGGACTCGACAGATTTATTGCTTACGCTGGTATTCGGCGTGTGTTTATTGGGGACGGATAATGTTAATACTCCTGCCAGACTATATCCTGCCTCTGATAAATAAAACAACCCCGTTACTTAACTTCACCTGGTGCTAAGTAAATGTAGTGTGCACTTTTTTATGTTAGAAGGGTGAAAAACAAGCCTAAGGCCCGTCCCACAGGGGAGACTCCTCCCGTGGAGAGATGCCATCCGTCTGGCATACCTCTAAAGGCACGCACCAATTCTCGGTTTGTGGTCCCCAGAGAGCCTTGCACAGATCTATCTTATCTTATGTTACCATAGATGTTACTCGCCCTACTCGCATCTTCCATACGTCACTGGCTAGGCCCTAGTCAAAACAAAAAAAGAGAGGCAAGGGACTATGATAAGGATGCTTCACATTTTCCGCAGCAAGTTGTTTATGAAGTAAAACTACTTTGTAGATTTTTGAAGATATACTTCTTTAGGCGCGTTATGAAAAAATGATGAGAGTGAAATTTTAAGATGATGTAACACAAAAAATTAACAGCATGAAGTTACTTTTGTGTTTACCGCACATTAAGTAAATCTACCAACAAAATAGAAATAGAATCTCTATTTAGTGGGTGCTAACGACTGCATTGTGATGTGAAGGCCTATCAAAAGTATTTATTAATCTGGAACAACGGCACCAAAGCGCGATTCAGGAGACTACAGCGCCATCTCTTGACCATAGGTGTAGTAGGACCAAAAACCACATCTTTATTTTTTGTAATAAAGTAACAGTTATAGGTATTCATATTTATAATATCAAAAGTATTTATTAATCTGGAACAACGGAACCAAAGCGCGATTCAGGAGACTACAGCGCCATCTCTTGACCATTGGTGTAGTAGAACCAAAAACCACATCTTTATTTTTTGTAATAAAGTAACAGTTATAGGTATTCATATTTATAATATTTATCCACATGTTTCTAGTTTGTATATTCGGAATACGTGTTTGAGTTTCATACAAGTGCAAATCACATATGTTCTAATAAATTATATTCAGTAGCGATTTTAATTGAATATTTTGATTATTTATTTATTTTTTCAAATTAAAACTGAACTTTATTGACTGTGTCCTTTTCCAGACTTTTTATTAATTTATTGTAATTAATTATTTGCATGCAATTAAAAACTAATTTTAAACGATGCCAAAGAAGGATAACTTCTCACGCGCCTACATAAGTACACGCACCCATTTTTTTGAACTTTGATGTATTCATTTTACAACAAAGAGGTGGTGCCAAAGTGGTGGTGGTAGGTTATGCCAAATCCTTGATGCATTGAACCTGATACATCCCCTATATCATACAGATTTTGTGAACTTTGAGCAGATTTTGTGTGGCAGAGCGAAGATTATACTTCTCTGTTCGCAAAAAGTGCTTAAAAGGGGGTAAATATGCAAAAGCTTTTAAGCTATTGCACAGATTTTATCGCTGGCTTTTTGCGCGGCGACCGAATCAAGAAATTCCGTAACGAAAATAACCTGACAAAAGTGCATATGAACACAATTTTCGCCTTTCCAGTATCGATCGCAACGGCGCAGTGTGATAAAATTTTGCCATGGGACCAACGTTCGACGCATCACCGCGGTCGTCGGTTCAAATCTCGCACTCGTATTTTTTATTATAATACTAGCTTTAGCCTGCGACTTCGTCCGCGTTTTCGTCGTTTTTCGTAAAAAAGTAGCATATGTCCTTCCTCAGGGTTCCGTGGTTTTGATGTGACAGACAGATTAACTTTCGTATTTTAGTAGGGAAATATAATATGTCAATCCACAATACTGTTAAAAATATCGCAATAAGGAACCGCAGAATATTATTATTATCACTGTGCCCCGAGATCATAATATTTTTCCTTTTTTTATATATTTGTTTTAGACCACCTGGGGGCCAATCGCCTAACTGGATTGCTTTGGAAAACGCTATCGCTTACGATTTCATTTTGTTATTTCTAACCGCCGAAATACCTCACGCTCATTTTCTTTAACATTGTTATTACCAATGCAAAAGAAAAAAAAGAGCGCGAGGCATTTGAAAACCTCAGGGGGCTAGAAATAACAAAATGAAATCGTAAGCGATAGCGTTTTCCAAAGCAATCCAGTTAGGCGATTGGCCCCCTGTTTTTATTTTTATTTGTCTCCCTTTTATTTAGACTTTATAATTACATTTAAAATTTTTGGACTAAAGATGGTAGAGCTTGTGGAAGTATTTTGGCGCCGGGCAATGCTGTTGTTTGCTGTGCTTGCCTAATAAAATATCATAAGGCCTGCCTCGCCATCTATTCATATCAAAGAAAAAACTTTAATTAATATCAAAGAAAAAAAAATACTGCATGAATAAAATAAATAAATAATTATAATTGCATAAGTTGATAAATAATGTTATGCAATAGCTTTACCGCAGCAGTCGCCGAGTGCCCCACGTATTTCTTTTTCTTCACGAATGAATATAATAATGATGAAAAAAAGAAATCCTCTAGATTTGGGTTAGTTGTAGTTTTTGTAATACTTATTCGCAGTATTATTGACTTACGTATGGAGGAAGTGCCGCTAAGCAAAGCACTAAGTTTAAACAAACAAGTTAGCTATAATGAGTACAATTATCGAGCCACGAACCCATTAGCGGGGTATCGTGACAAACGTACAAGACAGTTAACTCTGATTGTAGTTTTGTGTACAATGTGAAGAAAGTTGATGAAAACAAGAGATTTTTTTTTAAGTTCTAGGTAATACATCAATTTCGGTGAGCTATGGAATGGCGACACTCATTACGACACCTATAAGCTTGAGCACAGCAGTACCCTTAGCACAAACGAATATCGAATTCTTATCGTTTGCGAGTGCGAAATGTCAATATCAAATTTTGTATGGAAACTTGAACAGCAGCGCCACAACGAACGTTACGAGAACTAAAAATCAGTACACATTTGACAATGACATTTCGGACTCGCAAACTATTCGAATTCGATATTGGTTCCTGCTAAGAGTACAGTAGTAGCCTTCATATGCAACTTATTAAATTTCAATTCAATTCATTGATTTATTTGCATCACAAATTAATACAATTAATAATACCTAGTCAGGTCATAAATTCTGTCACATGTTTAATATAAAATAATTGAAACAAGTTTATTCATTATGTAACCATTTATATACCAAAATGAACTTAATAAAACTTAGATTCTTATGACAATAAAGTTTATTTAAAATGACCTCCGTGATTTTGAATACAGGCCTTCAATCTGCGCGGCCAGTCGTCTATCGCAGCACGAACGAGGTCCATGTCAATATCGGCGGCTGCCTTAATCAAGGATGTCTTGAGTGACTCCAAATTGGGATGAGGCTTTGAGCACGCCTTTTCCTCCAAGTGTTGCCATATCTTGTAATCTAACGGACTCAAATCTGGACTGGAGGAGGGCCAGTCTTCGTGCCGGATGAAGTCGATTTCACGCGCCGTCAGCCAGTCTTGTGTGCTCTTCGCTCTATGAGCTGGCGTCGAATCTTATTGGAATACCTAGTGCCTGTTATTGAACATGGTATGAGAAACAGGTTCCACAAGGTTCGTCAGGACTGTATTTTGATACACAACTGCATTCGTTTTTACACCTTTCTCACAAAAATATACCTCTGTTAAGCCCCAATAGGAAACTCCCAACCATACCAAGAACGAGGATGGAAAATGACCTCGTTGGACACGCGGAATCAGGTTGCTCGCTTCTTCACTACTGTGTGCGTACACCTTATCATTTTGTTTGTTGTACCTAGCTCTCTTGTACGTTAAAAATTTTTTCATCCGAAAAAAGAATTTCCTGATATTTTTTTCCCGCGTACCGCCCAGGTACTGAGCGTTTTTCCCCGTTCCCTACGACAACGGCTTACTAGAGCCGAGCTCCAAGTCTCAGAGACGCCTTCTAGTTCAACAGTTCTCCTCAGGTTCGAGTGGGATAGACTAGAGGCTCTAGACGGAAAGGAGACTCCCCCCGTGGGGAAATGCCATCCGCCTGGAATACCCCTAGAGGAACTCGCCAATTCTCGGCTTGCGGTTCCGTTAGGATCTCGCCGTCCCCAAACCCGGTGACGCTGTAAAGGTTATCTGCGACCAACAGTATACACACTAAAAAAATTACTGATATCACATAATTGTGATCACAATTATGTGATATCAGTAATTTTTTTAGTGTGTTTAGAAAGAAATACTTTGTTTAAAATGATCAATCTATATATATAAAACTCAAAGGTGACTGACTGACATAGTGATCTATCAACGCACAGCCCAAACCACTGGACGGATCGGGCTGAAAATTTGGCATGCAGGTAGATGTTATGACGTAGGCATCCGCTAAGAAAGGATTTTGATCAATTCTACCCCCATGGGGATAAAATAGGGAATGAAAGCTTGTATGAAACTTTGTCAATTTTAAACCGATCGAGCTGAGACTTTGCATGCAGGTATAAGAAGAATCATAGATGAATGTCATTGTGTATAATACAAGCCTGAGAACAAAAACTGTAGTCTACACTTCAGCTCTACACCGAAGCGAAGCTTAGCGGGCCGTTAGTGGAAAATAAAAGGCTTGAATATTATTTATTACTATAAATCGTTTGCTAACGCATCGAGAAAGTAACAGGTTAGATTATCAACAACATGTTGCGACGACAATTTCGCGAGTTTTACCACCGGCCTAGACCCAGATGTGGCGCACAGCGTGGGTCGCGACCGACCCATATATCTGCACCGTGTGTGATCGTGTGGTCGCTTGTAAAGTTAACGGCACACCCATTGTTATGATGTGTCGGAATCAGTAATATAAATTTTATTATAGAAAATTCTTGTGAACTTACGTGTATGAATGTTTAAGATAGCAAACTCAGCGCTGGCCCCCTTAATGTCCCGAAGCAGTGGTAGGTATAGGGCAATACTGAGACGTTTAAAAGAGTTTTCTACAGGGTGGCCAGAACATACAGAATAGGTAGAGAAACCAGAGCGCAATAAGACATGGCCCATACAACGGGTTAAATAAATAAATATAAATAAATAAATATTTCCAACACTCACACCAATTAGCCTAGCCCCAAAGTAAGCACTATAAGCCTTGTGTTATGGGATGCTAGGGCAACGGATAGAATACATATACTGTACATATATAAGTATATTTATATATAAATACATATTAAACATCCATGACTGGAGTACAAATGCTCGTATTCATCACACCAACATCTGCCCCATGAAACCCGGCGTACAAACCACTCAGCCACGGAGGTCGTTTCATATGTTACACACCATACGCGACTACTGTAAGGCTCGCTCGTTTTATACACATATACCTAGTCAGGTCATAAATTCTGTCACATGTTTAATATAAAATAATTGAAACAAGTTTATTCATTATTTAACCATATATATACCAAAATGAACTTAACAAAACATAGAATCTTATGACAATAAAGTTTATTCAAAATGACCTCCGTGATTTTGAATACAGGCCTTCAATCTGCGCGACCAGTCGTCTATCGCAGCACGAATGAGGTCCATGTCAATATCGGCGGCTGCCTTAATCAAGGATGTCTTGAGTGAGTAACTCCAAATTGGGATGAGACTTTGAGCACGCCTTTTCCTCCAAGTGTTGCCATATCTTGTAATCTAACGGACTCAAAACTGGACTGGAGGAGGGCCAGTCTTCGTGCCGGATGAAGTCGATTTCCTGCCCGCCAGCCAGTCTTGTGTGCTCTTCGCTCTATGAGCTGGCGCCGAATCTTGTTGGAATAACCAGTGCCTGTTATTGAACATGGTATGAGAAGCAACTTCGTTGAAACTCGTTTTAACTTCATAATAGTTTTGTTTCTAAGAAATAGGTTTTATATTATATTTTTAAAGTTTTTATGTATTGACATTGGTTCTAAAGCATTATTGGGTAAAAAAAAACTGTACACTCCATCTGCATATAAACTACCATTACGCGAAATTTGGAAGAGCTCGATAGCGCGGGTGTTTAACGCGTTCAGTTGCGATCATTGAAGTTAAGCAAATTTCGCAGTGGTCGGTCATAGGATGGGTGACCAAAAATCTTCTATCTCGAGTTCCTCCGTGCTTCGGAAGGCACGTTAAGCCGTTGGCCCCGGCTGCATCTGCAGTCGTTAGCACCCGCCAATCCGCACTGGGCCCGCGTGGTGGGTCATGGCCCAATCTCTCTATTCCATCCATAGGGAAGGCCTGTAGCCCAACAGTGGGGACATTAATAGGCTGATGATAATGATGATGACGTAAAATTCATTTCACAAGTAGTACCATATTTTTTCTTATATAAATTATGTAATATAAAGAAAAGTTTTACTAGAAAAAAATCCACGCGGACCAGACAGCGGACGGGACTCTAACCTGCACCCTTCGCAATCCGGGCGAATGCACTGACCAATTATGCCACCACGGCCCTGATGGCCGCGTCGAAATTTTCCCAGCCTTAAGCTGCAAGGGAGCGCCATGGCGCCATCTCTTCGCATTGTAGGTAACCCACAATGTCAAAGAAATACTTTTTCAAGTATTAAACATTTGAAAGAAGAAATAGCAATTATAGTTATGTTTTTTATTTATTTTTAATCATTTGACTGCTAGATGTTTAAATCTAAACAAAAGTTTTACTAGAAAAAAATCCCGGTATTTTTTCGAGTCCCGTCCGCTACCTGGTCCGCGTGGATTTTTTTCTAGTAAAACTTTTCTTTAGATTTCAACATCTAGCACTCAAATGCTTAAATATAAATAAAAAACAAAAATTATGTAATGTTAACTTAAAGTACCCATGTAATCTTTTTTTCCAAGTAGCCTACTAAACAATAAGCTGTGTGTCAAATTGATAAGACCCCCGACATTTTGATCCGTGACGTAACCGCAAGATGTGATTGGATACACCAGCGTGGCGGCCGGGCCCTTGACCGAACAATGGCCGCCTTCCGCCTTTTGTCAATTAATTACTCATCTCTCCAATTTTCGTAGCTTTTATCAGGATTTTGGGGTGCTCTTTCCGCTTTTGAGACGGAAATCTTATCAGTACCCTTAGCACGAACCAATATCGAATACGTATCGTTTGCGAGTACGAAATGTCATTGTCAAATTTTGTATGGAAACTTGAACAGCAGCGCTATATTGGACGCAACGAGAACTAAAAATCAGTACACATTTGACAATGACATTTCGTACTCGCAAACGATACGAATTCGACATTGGTTTTACTATTATAAAATCACACCATTTTATTTGGGTTTAGTATTACTGTCGCGGTAATTGATTTATTGTCAGGATTTCATTTTTATTTTTTGTAAGCATTTAACTGCTAGATGTTTAAATCTAAAGAAAATGTTACTAGAGTCTGTGCGGAAAGAGAATGGGATTTAGATTGGAGGGCGCTGTAGTGCTTTTCTACCGTATTTGTAAGGTTTTACCCCTTTTAGACATGATTAAATATAAAAAAGAAATGATGTGGTGTCGTGGGGAACGAAGTTCCTTCGGCTAATGTAGAATCGACACAAATTGCAAAAAAAAACGTGGCTACTCACGAGTAAAATGTATCTATAATTTGAGTATTTACCACGTGCTTGTCCATAAATTCATGAGTATATACTATGCATTGGCGGGGTGGAGTGGTAATAGAAAGAGAAGGGATGAGAGAACGAAAAGAAAGAGGGAGAAAGAGAAAGGTATTATACACTACTCGCTTGAGCATGCGACTGTCGCGCCTGCGCACGTCTCATTTAACGGTTTTATTCCACGCACTTTTTTCCACGGATTTTTTCTTACGGTTTTACTATCACATTCTTTTCAGTTCGGTCGCGCAGCAAAATCCCTATCCTAAGCCGTAAGAAACTTCGTTCCAAAAACCACAAGAAATCACAACAACAAACAAATCCGTATCAATAAAAAACCTTTACGTTTTACAGATTGCTGGGTTTGATTGCCAAATAAAAATCTTAATGTTAGTTCCGTTTTTCGCCACGCCCATTCTCTATCCGTCCGTATCTACTACTTTCTTTTTATATTTTTTTGTAAGGATGTTGACTACATTTCATCGACGCCATACTTGACGTGAGCGACTCGACGGCAAGTTCAAAAAAAGAGCGTACTCCTTCCTTAAAGGCCGGCATCGCATTTGTGATACTCCTGGTGTTGCAAGTGTCCATGGGCGGCGGTGATCACTTACCATCAGGTGAGCCGTCTGCTCGTATGCCCCCTATAACATAAAAAAAAAACGGTCTACGATCGTGCAACTTTCGCAATTACCGGTCTTAAGATGGGTGACCAAATATTTGCTATCTCGAGCTCCTCCGTGCCTGCTGTAGCGATAGGGCTCCGACTAAGTTGACATTATTATAGAGAAAAAAAAATATGTTTTGCACGAAAATATATACTGATGGCGCATCTAATTTTTTATCGGAGCTCCTAGCCCATCGTGGGAGGCGAAAAGATCAAAGGTAACACGCAAAAACGAAAATCAATCAATAAAGCTACACAAGATTTTTTACACGACACGTCTTCTAAAAATCTATTATTGTAAATAATTCTGCTTCTTGCGTTTTTTGTTCAGTTAGTTGAAAAACTCAATAGATAATATATCGATAATCATAATTTTTAGTCATCTAAAACATGGAGTCGCATTTTTCAATGAGGTCATAGATTTTATTTATAATATACTAGCTGTTGCCTGCGACTTTGTCATTACAAAATTTCCTCGAATATTTTCCATCCTTTGTGAAGTGAAAACTTCTTTAGCTGCGTTGTTCACTTTTTTTTGTATGGGTAAAAAATGTTAAACTCACGTCAGGTTAAACACGTGGGCTGATCGCATCATGACACACAATAAAATTGGAAAGGTTGTTGACTTTCAATATATTGGACGAAACATAGTAATATTTTATTTTACCGTATTATAATAATAGGTCTCTATCTAGAACGTCCACGTGGCAGCTTTATTGCGAAGAATGCTTTTTTTTTACAATAGATGTCGATGAAATGCATTTTTTAAACAATAGATGTCGCTAGGTGCTCTTAAATATGATTCATGTAAATTGATTTCTTTACAACAGATGTCGCTAAGTGCGCTTAAACGTGATTCATGTAAGTTGATTTTTCTGAGAGATAAACTTTTTTAATGTAATATAAATTGTCATGTTTGTGTACGATAGCGCAATAAATAAATATTGTATTCTCCCACATACTCGTACATGATAGTACAGACCTACTTTTATACTGATAAATTAAAGCAATTCGTGCAAAATTATTCCCTAACCATTCCAAAATATCAAAAATGCATAACGTTAATATTAAAGTTTTCACTTTTGCCGGCACTCCCGGAGTGCAACTCGACGTTTTTTTTTTCATTATACTAGTAGACCCTTTCTCGCTTCGTTATAGTTTTTCTTCTAGGTTAAATTCATACATATACACATATTTTCCGTTAAAAATAATACTATATCTTTTTATTTATAAAAACATATAAAGATTCAGTCCCCGTAGCAAGAGAACCTCCATTTTCGTTATATGACGTTTGTATAGCGTCCAACTGTCAAAGTTCATAGTAATTTGACAATTTAGCGTGATAAAAACGCGTTATATGTCATATTGACAACCTCCGTAGCCGAGTGGTTGAACGCCGGATTTCAAGGTGTTGCTTACACGAAAGGTCCCCGGTTGAAGTCCCGTTGGTGGCAGATGTTTGTGTGATGAATACGAGCATTTGTACTCCAGTCATGGATGTTCAATATGTATCTATGTATATAAAACTCAAAGGTGACTGACTGACATAGAGATCTATCTACGCACAGCCCAAACCACTGGACGGATCGGGCTGAAATTTGGCATGCAGGTAGATGTTATGACGTAGGCATCCGCTAAAGCCAGAAACATATTAACGTGCCGTGGTGTGACGTGGCGCATCGGTTTCATACATTTATCATGGGTTAGAGAGAGATACAGAGGTTAGAGCGACGACACGACACGACACGTAAATATGTCTCTAACCATAGTAAATGTATGAAACCGATGTGCTTCTGGCGCGCCACGACACGACACGACACGTTAATATGTTTCTGGCTTAAGAAAGGATTTTGATCAATTCTACCCACAAGGGGATAAAATAAAGAATGAAAGTTTGTATGAAACTTTGTCAATTTTAAACCGATCGGGCTGAGGTATAAGAAGAATCATAGGTGAATATCATTGTGTATAATACAACCCTGAGAACAAAAACTGTAGTTTACGCTTCGGCTCTACACCGAAGCGAAGCGAGGGCGTTTCGCTAGTTTCTATATAAATATACTTTTATATGTATCAGTATATGTATTCTATTCGTTACCCTATAATCCCATAACACAAGTCTTACAGTGCTTACTTTGGGGCTAAGCTAATTGGTGTGAGTGTTGGAAATATTTATTATTTATTAATATCGCGTTGCTCATTCTGGAAAGGCAGATGTTTAACGCGGAAGTATTAAGGAGATTGACCCACTACGTTGGGCATTGTATCGACTACAGATACAGCCGGAAACTAGACGGCTTAACGATCGAGATAATAAGATTTAGGTCACCCATCCAATGACTGACCAGCATAGCAGAAGTACCTCAACTTCCGCGATTGCTCACCATCCAGCTCCTTACTGTGCGTACCAAAAGTCAATTTGGAGAGAGAACGAGAGAGCGGATGAGCTAGCGAAGGGAGCGGCTCTCGGGTTGAAGTATAAGGCGTTTTGCAGACGACGGGGCGGGGCGGGCCGGTCAATTTCGCCTCGAACGATAGCACAAAGTGAATCCTATACTACAAACGCACACAGAGGACAAAAAGACCGCGCCTTGGGTGCCCGGCGGTCACTGGCGCACAGTATAATTTTGAGCCCAAAAAACGGACACATGTTTTTTAAGTTCCCAATCGATGGAGCTAATAATTTTGAATGCAAGAGTAGAAGTCCCGAGTTTCAATTTTGGTTCTAACAGAGATTATGAATTTTTAAAGATTTTTTTATTAAAACCGAAAATTACACTTAATTCTGTAAAAGTTCAACAATAATTTTTGTTTTGTTAATGGTGTGTATTGTCACTATAAAAGACATAAAGTGAATCAATTTATAGCATTAAACTGTGTAGAACAAGAGAAAAATCATAAATTTTCTTGTTTTCGTTTTTATTTTTTTTTGTCTACATTAACAAGTAATAGGATTTAGTTTCTACATTAAACAATTCTCGTAATTGATATGAACACCGACTAAAAAAATCAAATCCAAATCTCGTAGGATCTAGAAGATATTAGCTTCTAAAGTTTTCTATGATAATTATGGTTTTAGGGCTGTCACATGTAATATCCATAATTATTCTGCATTATATATTTTTTTTTTTATTTTACGTGCTATGTGTTGTAATAGGTATAAATACAAGGTGTTACATAACCCGTAAAAATGTATGGAAAGACTGACAAAAATGTATGGGAAATATTTTTTTTTTGCGAATTCACTATAGAACAAGATGTTAAATAGATTTAAAGGTCCTCGTTGCAAAGAACTTCTGTGTTATTGTCATTATGCCCTTCAACAATTTCGTCACTTCCACATGTCATAGAATTTTCTTCAATAGGGATGTCATAAGGTTTTAATAAATTTATAACTGCAGCTGATAATGGCAATGATTTCAACTTTTTTTGCCTATTTTGTAGCCTTATGTAAGAAATGGCTGGATCTGATGATTCCAGTGCTCTGTGGAACAAGTCCAGCATCGTTTTTTCTCGGTCACTTTTGCGGCTGTGGTGTTCACGATTGTAGCGCCAAAATTTATTCCGTGCTTCTCCCGCTTGCTCCGATAGTAAACCTACAGGAAGGGTAGAGTTACTAATTATGTCTTTTCCGTGGATAAGGATATTGTGGACGGTCACTGTCATTGGATGCCATTCATACTCCTTAACATATTTAGTTGCTACTGTTTTACAGAACTCTCCGAACTTGTCAGCATCTACGGGTAATCCACAGGACAATGTAACTAAAATTGTATGAAGGTCATCCAACAACCACTGCCCAAGGCCCCTAATATTTGTGCAAAAACTGCACGATTTTGATCAGATAGGACAGTTCGAGCCGTGTTTCCATCATTAGTTGTTCCAGCATTTGGTCGGACAACATCTACCAGCAGTTTTAGGTCTTCTCGCACTTTTTCTTGTATACGTTTTTTTGTTTCTTCAACAATGGCCGATGCAGATGAATTTTTGCTAATCTTCCATTTTTTTAAGGGAAGTTTGTACCCTAAATGTAGTAAAAATTCGAGAATCCGGATCCAAGCATGGCTTATGCCATGCTTTAAGAGCGAATGATCTGTTGGCAGGGAGTAAATAACTTCCAGTTTATTGAACTGTGTCGAAGTAGCCTTGCAAAATGGGCACCTTTGTTGAGACGGAGTATTCATGATTATATTCAATACTTTCCCATCTATGCAAGTTAAATAAAGTTTGGGTTTTGCTCGGATATTTTTATTGGTAGATGTTGTAGCTATTCATGTATTTAGTTCATAGATTTGGTCTTCTACCCACTTTTGCTCAGCAAGAATCAATTCCTTTGTCTCTTTCCGATACTGAATGTAAACTGGACGGCAAAATCTGTACGAATGAGGAGTCGGATTCAACCAAAGTACGAAGCCACTTTCTGTTTTTATACATAAAGGTATAAAAGTTGTTGCAAACAGACTATGTTCATCTTCTTGACCATCACTAAAATTTTGTTTGTAAAGGGACTGGCCTGTGCTACCAACAAAGCCCCAGCTTCCCTTAAAAATACAATCTACAATGTCAACATTTTTTTATGCACAGTATATTGAAAACATACTGTCACATGAATTTATTATCCTTTGAAATGTATGCGACAGAAGACTAGTTAGTGTAACTGATGCTTCTCTTTCAGTCACATGAATTTCAGGAACTGGGTAGCCCGGGTAACATTTTTGTTTTGCCTCAAATACTTGAGGATAAGGCGGGAATGCTGGAAAGCCCCTTGCCTTCAAGTCTTGTTGTAGAAAATTATACGTATCTACTGTGAATTTTCTGTCAATACATACCGCTAAAGCTTCTTCTAGGGTATAAGGTAGTGACTCTTCTCTGAGTTTGGTAGCAATTTTTTTCATATAAAGATGACTATTATGATATTATTTTTACGTCCCTTAGTGATTTACCAGTCATATAATTTATATGAACTTGGAAGAATATATAATTTTTATTTTGTTGCAAAGAAAAGAATGTTTAGAAAAATGTTACTCTGAAAGGTGGCAACCCTAGGACAAAAAATTTGATTCTCAATATCTCTGAGATCCTGCTAAGTATCGATGCCTGGTTTTGTGAAATCATGGAAGGGAATTGTAAAGAATGATTTACAATTAGAAACGAATCCTAATACGTAATAATGTGATCGTGAGAAATAAAAAATGAAAATAGGTAAAATTAGCCATAACATCGTAATGCGTTACAAAATCATACCTGCTGTTTTTAGTAATTTACAATATTTTATTACTTTATTTTATGCGACTTATAATTTTTTGTAATACTATCTAATTATTGAGATATAGCCATTTCTATGTTTTTTTTGAAAACCATAGAAATTTTATAAAAAAATAAATAACTCATTTTCTATTGAAAATTGCCACTTGGGAGTTTTACTCTCGCGATTAAAGTTGTGAATACCATCGATTAAGGACATAAAAAATACGTGACCGTTTTTTGGGCTCAAAATTATACTGTGTGGCGGCGCGGCATGTCCGCGGCTGCCCGCCGTGGATCATACAAACCAGTTTATATGCAGTAACGCAGACGGCGGCGCGGGGCGGTCAGCTCAGTCCGCGCCACGCGCTTTTTAGTGATGGACTATTCACTAGAACGAACGTCCTGAACTGACCGCCTCTGCCCGTCGTGTGCTTTGTGTACGCGGCGCGGGCAGCCGCAGACATCGACGGGCAGACGCTTTTTTTATTGCTTCGGGGACAAAATGCCCGCCCTGCAAAACGCCTAAATCGCACTATGACGGCTGCCCCATCTCTTTTGTCAAGCGACATTTACGCGCTGAGACAAAAGTAGAATGGGGCAGACGTTACCGGAGCGAAAATACGGCGGCCACATCAAAGGCATTTTTCCCTTGCGTGGAAAATGCCTTTGGAATAGTAAGGAAGATTGAGATTGACAGAATTGCTGCTCAGATATTCACGGTACACTGAGGTTTTTCCATCTACCTCCATAGATTTAAGAAGAAGGACAACCCTAGATGCGTCTGCGACCCAGGTGCAGAGGAGGACATCTTCCATGTTCTCATAGAGTGCCCCCGGAACGGAACACAAAGACACACACTACAAACACGCATTGATACACAAATCCGTAAGGACACATTAAGGGAAATCTTTGAAAATATGAAAGAAAGGAAACTATTCCTAGAGTTTAGTCAAGAAATAGTAAAAAATGTAAAAGAAAGAAATAAGGACTAGTAAATGAAGCTAATACAGCACCTCAATTGTAAAATAAGTATGTATAATGAAAATGTAAAAATAAGAAATATAAAAAGAAGCAAATATGTAAAAAATCATAGGAAAAAATAAACAAGAAAAATTATTGTAAAATAGATATAAGAAATTAAAATCTCAGAGAAACGAAAATGTAAATATTCATAATAAGAAAGAATATGTAATAGAATTATGAGATAAGAGATAAAATAAAAGAAAAAACAAAATAAAAAAAAAGAAGCACAAAAAAAGAAAACAAAAGCATGGAAAACAAAACAGAATGTAAAGACCTGTAACAAAACGGGGATTAATAATTAAAAATAAAAGTCAAATTGGATATAGATACATTTTTTTAGATTTAAACATCTAGCAGTTATATGATTAAAAATAAAAATATGAAAAATATAACACAACGGACACTCTGACAAAGTTACTATCGCATTTATAATGTATTTAAGTATGAATCTATGTTGATCTCTGTTGGAACAAGTTTGTATAATCGACACGAGATGGTCATTAATTTGATTCTGTGGTTAATATGTCGGGTTGTCAGTTTATCTGAGTTTTATTAGAAAAAAATTACAAGTTCAAGGGTATTTGTTTATCAGAAAGACATGAAGTTACTACACTTAAGAAAATGTCTTTGAAAGGAAATCCGTAGAAGAACTCGATTAACCGACATTGCTAAATGGATTGCCATGCCACTAATATTACCGTGGCCATGCTGAAGTGGCAATGGGCAGGGCATATTGTTGACGATGGACGTTGGGGTCCTAAGGTGCTTTAATAACGACCTCACACCGGGAAGTGCAGAGTCGGTAGACCCCCTTACCAGAAGAATGAAAACCCGAAGCGAAGAAAGAAGAGGACAGTACAATAGGGATGATGACAAATTTTTTTTTCTTCGTTTATCAGGTAGATTATCAAAAAATATTGGACACGTATTTTTTCTTTTTTCGCATAATATAAACACTGCAGAGATATATTGATTTGAAATGTCGCATGACGTCACGTTTTGGTACAATTTTCAGTTAGAAGTGACGTCACGAGCCCCTACTCCCAAACTTTGACGCGCTATAACTTTGTCATTTTTTGGTTGATGCCCAAATAAAAAATTACGTGTCCATTATTTTTTGATCATCTAACTGACGGACTGAATAGAATTTCGTTTACTGTGCCCCGTCATCACCCCTATTTGGAGCCAGCGGTACCACTTCAGAGTGGGCACGGGACGGCTGGGATGGCGACGAAGGTATTTTGTGTACATCCGCCCCAGAAAGGGGCTTCTTAATCTATCTTCTTTGTCCCTATGGTCTCAAAGGAGAAAGATTAAGAATAATTTGTAGGGAGCCAAGAAATTCATGAGGCACACCGCCGAACGGACCTCACACCTGGCTCCCGCAAGTCTTACGGACCCCCCAGTGGCTACCCACCGAGGACCCCGCAACTCTTACGGGTGCTTTACAGCATAATATTCGCTAAAAAAGTCCTGCGAATACCTTCAACACTGCTTAGTGCGGAGCTGCGGGGTCCCCGTTAGGGATTCTAACACGGCTCCGCCCCCAGCAGCTTCCCGGCCTCTCCGGGGCTCCACGGCAGGGGTCTCCCGCTGCTTCGGCCTGCACAACCAAGAAGGTTCGCCAGGCCATGGGTCGTTGGAGGAATTTAGAACCCTTACTAGGTGGACTGACGACATCAAGCGAGTCGGGGGGACTCACTGGATGCGGAAAGCTCAGGATCGTTGTGTTTGGAGATCCCTAGAGGAGGCCTATGTCCAGCAGTGAACGTCTATCAGCTGATTATGATGAAGATGATATGTCTTTGGTTTATTACTAAGAAATTAAGCGTGCAAGGTCACGGCCCAATCTCCCTATTCCATCCATAGGGAAGGCCTGTGCCCCAGCAGTGGGGACATCAATGACGATATTGATTAAGGACGTAGAGCTGCAAATATACAAAGAGCTCCAGTGCACTTTAAAAAATAAGTACAACTTTAAAAGACCGTCGAAAATTAATGTCAAAGCATCACTGACGTTTCCAAGCGTCCATCTCGATGACCTCCGTGGCCGAGTGGTTTCTACGCTGGGTTTCATGGTGTCGCCGACTTGAGAGGTCTCGGGTTCGATTCGAGGTGGGGGCATATGTTTGTGTGATGAATACGAGCATTTGTACTCCAGTTGCGTTATGTTTGATATGTATTTCTATATAAATATACTTATATATGTACTGTATATGTATTCCATCCGTTACCCTAGTGTCCCATAACACAAGCCTTACAGTGCTTACTTTGCGGCTAGGCTAATTGGTGTGAGTGATGGAACTATTAATTGTTTTATATTTATTTAACTTGAATGAAGGTATGTGTCCAAACAGTTCATATAATTTTCACACCATCAATGTAGGTCTACTCGACTTGCCCTAGTTTATCCTGGACACTTCAATTGACACACAATACTTAAACAGTCAATCATAGCGCGGAAGGATTCAATGAACTATTCAAATGTAAGCTGGGGTCCTATCATGGACTCCTTAATCGTTTCAATTGAAATGAGATCACTGAACAGAAAGCGGTCCTCGAGTTACAATACATCGTTGAATTGGTTCCATTCAGAATACCCAGCAAATTTTTGCTATATTCAGTCATCATCATCAGCCTATTAACGTCCCCACTGCTGGGGCACAGGCCTTCCCTATGGATGGAATAGGGAGATTGATCCACCCACCACGCGGGTCCAGTGCGGGTTGACGGGTGCTAACGACTGCAGATGCAGCCGGAACCAACGGCTTTTTTGTATAGTTTTTTTGTTATTTTTCCTATAGTAATAATTAATGTAGTAATTCATAATTAATATAGTTATAACTCGCTTAATACTAGAAATAAAAATGAAGTAGCTTTATTAGGCTCCAAAAAATCAATAATCTATTTAAAGGTCTTTGTGTACGCTTCTAAAATAAAGTCCCAAGCAATATGCAACAATTGAGCGTCAATAAATTTAAAGCTGCTATTAAAAAAGTTCTTATGAATAAAGCGTTATTATAAGGTGTCTATATTTCAGACAAAAATGCTTGGGTTTAAATTATTCCAAACGCTTCGCAGCCTTTTCAGGTCTGCATCGTCAGAATAATGTTTTTCTTTTAAATAAGGTTTCGTGCATTAACCCGTTAAAACTAGTTTTATTTAAATGAGTGATGTGCGTGAAAACCTAAGATCTATCACGGGGAGTGTTCTGAGGAATTGTTCGGATTAATTCCAGCTGCTGCATTTCGCCATCGTACATCGCGACAAAAATTTCATCCCCATCATCTTGATGCGTGCGTTGTAGATAACAACCGTGCGTTTTTGTCGAAATTTTTTATCACGTACGACAAAACTGTGGAATATGTTGTCGCCAGCAGTGTTTCCGGACCAATACGACTGTGATCACTTACCATCAGGTGAGCCGTCTGCTCGAGTGCTCGTATGCCCCCTATAACGTAATTTACTAATAACAATGTTTTATATCTGTATATATGTTAGACTATAAGGTATTTATCTATGGGCCTATGTAGCCTGATTATAAATAAATAAATAAATAAAAAATAGGGATAAAATTCACAGATCTCGTGCAAAACAATTTTTCTAAAAAATTTTTTACATCATCTTAAAGACCTTCGAATTCCGCGTCTTTTCAGCTCTCATACGTCCTCGTGGCCGCACAGGAGCCGCCCTTCGCGTGATATCGCTCCTCGTGCCACGCAAAACTCCCGGCTCAGGGCATCTCTACAGCCTTAACCGCTTAGATTAAAACAAAAAGGGTAGATACGGTACGCTCATACTTGCATCAAACAAAAACTGATCCCACGGCAGCGCGAACGGGACGGCGAGATCCGCGTCACTGCATTACCGACCCGAACGAAACAGCACGTTCAGTTTCAACGGCAGCGCGAACGAGACGGCGAGATCCACGTCACTACCGACCAATCACGCGACTAGTACTCGACGTCACTACCGAATAAGATTAAAAACAACATTTTTTATGGAAAAAATATATTTTATAGTACTTACGAATGAAAAGTGATGCCGTGGGTTTTATTTTTAGTTCTTGAGCAATTTGAGCACTTTTTAAAAACACACTTAGGCATTGTTTTATCATATAAACACAAAATATTAGCAATATTTCTTTTTGGCGTTCACATGTACCTCGTTTGCATGTCAAGTTGTGACTAAAGCGATTAGGGTCGTGGACCACAATTCATGCGGATCACTTTTGTGAGGCTAGTGCCGTATCTACCCTTTTTGTTTTAATCTAAGCTTGACCGTCACCAATATCGAAAAAAGGTGTAATGACCTAAAATTTTCCTTGGTTTAATACCGAGATATTTTTTTCCGAGATAGTGAAAATTTGCTGTTTTTTGAAACAAACGATTTTTGGGTCGAAAACAGTCGTTTTTTTTGGATTTCCATTTTTTTTTTCAAAATAATGTTATAGCTAAGAAATAGCTCTAGCCGTGGCCCTAAACCTCGGAGTATCACGGACGAGTCGCACTTTCAGCGAAAACGGGCCCCCATTTTTACTGGAGCGAGCGAAAAAACATGTTAAAACGTAAAATTAGTAAATTAGATACATTATCAAAAGTATAGATAAAGTATTAGACCAGGATCGATAATTTTTGTGACCAAAAAAAATTATAGTACGGTGAAACCCATTGTAAAAGGTAGAGAGAATATAACAAAAATGAAAGGAAAAATAAATTACGGGCGATCTGAGGTCGGGAAGGGGGAGGGGGTGAGTTTTTAAGGGTAAAAAACGGTTAATCTCGATTTCCGGTAAAACTGCAAGTCCTAGGAAGTTAAATGGCAAAGTTGTAGGTAATAAAAAGATCTACAACTTTTGTATCGACACTTTTTTAACATAACCTTAAAATTTATGTGAAAAATTCGAATAAACCGACCTCAGATCGCCCGTAATTTATTTTTCCTTTCATTTTTGTTATATTCTCTACCTTTTCCAATGGATTTCATGCTACTAATTTTTTTTTTTCACTTTTTACCATTTTTAAAATTATCGACCCTGGTCTATATGTTGTTGAACAGCGTTTGTTTTTGATAGTAGCCCCTCGCAATCATTGTAAATCATTTGACAAAGCTCCCTTGATCACCGATCCCGCCGCCATCCGCCGCATCGCACAACTAGGTCACCACATGTGCGATTATGATGTATAGTTATCTAATCAAGTGCCAACGACCGATGAGGAGAAAAAAAACCGTGTGAACTTCGAGGTGAATTTCGAAGAAATATCTGTAATCTTTAATCGTTACCGGTTAGCGCTTGATAGCTTTTTCTTGTAAATATAAGTCATGCAAAACATATGACATCAGCGCGGTAATAATATCATACAGTATTCTATCTTCATACAAACGGTCGGAAAGCGAGTCATACCTACGCCACTCGAGTTCGATGTGCTCTCGGCGTGCATCCAGTCGCGAATGCGCCGCCGCGCCGCAACGACGACCGAACGGTCTGAATTGTTTTTTATGCAGTTAGCCGTGCTTAAACGTGCGTTTTGTATTGTAAATATTTGATTTAATTAAGTAGATACCTATATAATTTAGTATGGAAAGAACAAACGACGATCAATATCGTACAACAGCACAATTGCTGTTTTTGGTTGCTTGAACTCTTCAATAACACACCCAGAGATATCATTTTTTAAATAACCTGAAATATTGGAAAGGTGTCTTACCTTTATAGAATATTTTTTATATACCTATCTACTAGTACGTTATTTGTTTCTAATATTTAGGTATTTCGGTTTTTCCATCGGGCAAAATATCTGGAATAATATATAAATAAGTGGTTAGGATGAAAAAGGAGATAAACGAGTGATCTACCTACACTCGCGTTAAAAACAAAACTACATAAAATACTGTAGGCTGGCGGCCCTACCGCGTGCCAACGCAGCGCTCGGTCGTAGGCATTTATTTTCAAGGACAGGGCGGATTCACAATACTGTATAGATAATATTACCAGGCTAATGTTATAAATAAGTATTTTTTATTGCCTACTGAAACACAATAATGTGAAATGTTTTAGTTGTAGATTTTATAACTGTGGTTTAATTAGTTTCACATACAAACTTCGAACCCTTTTCACCTGTTATTAGACAAGGAGTATGCTAAGTGTGTTATTCAAGCAATGGTGGATGTGCAGATGAAGTCACGCGGCGAATGACAATCACGACTACGACGGCGAGATATGGCCAAACTTCAAAAAATATGGAGAAACAGGAATATCACAAAAGCCACGAAAACACGACTCTTCAGGACATTAGTGTTTCCTACATTCCTCTATGGTGCTGAGACGTGGACCTTGCGATGGAGTGAGAAAAAGAAAATAGATGCTCTAGAAATGTAGTGTTGGAGGAAAATTCTTGGCATGCAGTGGACACAATTCCGAACCAATGTATCTATCCTCCAGGAACAGTCCATTAAACAACGTCTTTCTTCGATCGTACAAGGTCGTATTCTCACTTTTTTTGGCCACGTCACACGCCAAGAAGATGCGTCAGTGGAACTACTGGTGGTGCAGGGCAAAGTCGAGGGCGTAAAGGCGCGCGGCAGATCACCAATGCGCTGGACCGATCAGCTAAAAGCGGCACTGGACGGTCCACTTCACGAGTGCACGAGAAAGGCCACAGTGCGGGAGGAATGCCGGAGTATTGTGAAGCGCTACCAACCCTGATGTGACGACTACGACCACTCTGTCAGGAGTATAGCGCCGAAGAAGAAGTGTGTTACGCCAAATAAATTTTAAAGTCTCAAGATTATGCTAGATAGAGGAAACCCTTTTCTTATAACGTTATTTTCATGCAAATAAACGTTTGTTCAGTTAAATTATTATTAATAAAAATGCAAGCTTGACAGCATAATAAAAACAAATAATTATAATAATATGAATACACGAATAGTGGCGTTGAGTTTTTGAAAAGTAGGGATCCAGGGTCCATGAAGGGGTTAGATTTAGACCGCCAAAGAGGGGATGGCTGGAGCAGCATATTTTTACCACATAATTTTTCACTGTGACTTAAAAGCAGGGAGAGCGGCTGATTGCCGCGTATAAAAACATTATAATCTACGTAAAGAAATGCACCTTTCTTTGCGGCGCCATCGCAATTTTTTATTCTCATATCGATTGCCCCAGTTATACGACATATTCAAGTGTAATTTTGTTCTGTCATGCGGAAGTCATTGAACTCTCTTTTTAACAGCAGTTTATTTGATGATTATCCTACTGATATCGAAACGTATGCATAAAATACCTGAAAGTTATAATGAATAAAGAAAATAAAAGGACAATGGGCAAAACACACCCAGCTCCGCCAACAATGTAATTAGTATGAATAGATAGATCTTTGAAAAACTAGTCTTTTTTATTATGACACCGTAAAAAATATCCTGGTAGTCAAAAGATATGACACATGGGCGTATTTAAGTAGCTAAACAAAATCATTTTAAGTATGGATGAACTGGAATCATCTTTTCTCTGAAGCGAGGACAAGTTTGTGTAATTTGTGGTCGCTCCATAGAAGACAATTTACTATAACGAACAGAATATTTGAAAAAACCAAAACACTTGCGGGGATTTTTGGATTTACTCTAGCGTAGCAGAATAACATGATTAGGAGGGCAACCTTGCACCTTGTGAAGTACTCCCATAATACCTGAGCCCCCTATGTAGGGTCGAACTAACTAAATTAATTCCCTTGTTTCATTAATGTTCGTTCGTTAAAGTACTTGTACCTATTTATCTTAAAATAACTAAAGACCCCCGGGATGGAATATATAATCATGACTATAATACCTTTCAAACAAATATAGT
Organism: Chilo suppressalis; assembly: GCA_902850365.2. Lineage (NCBI taxonomy): Eukaryota > Metazoa > Arthropoda > Insecta > Lepidoptera > Crambidae > Chilo > Chilo suppressalis. The sequence goes on along the minus strand of OU963914.1, from coordinate 19,316,532 downwards.
ATAAGCCGTGGCGGACATGGTGCAGGATGCAGCGTGCATACATTTATCCCCAATGTCCTTTAAAGCTTAACTTTACAATTATGTTTATTGTATAGACATTCGCTAGTTATGTGTCTTGACTGGTATCTTGTTCTTATTATAATTTATTCTCAGATGCTTTTAAATATAATAGCAAGTCGTAGAAGATACCAACAGCATCAAAGCACCTAATTTATTATATTCATTCCCGCGCGTATGATATCACCAGGTTTAATTATATTATTAAATGAGTCGTACACAATAAACATTTATTCATTAATATAACAAGAGGAATGCGGCATGTATGATACGCTCACATCAAAGATACTACTGGTCTTCCTGATAGATATAAAAGTTTATATACTTACATATAAAAGCTGGGATTTGTTCGTCTGTATGTTATTTCTCCATGATAAAAATCTGTAACAACAAAGATAATATTTTGTGAACATCAAAAGCTTTTGTTGGTGTAGTTTTCATCTTTGATACTGACATTATATGACATCAAAGTTTCGAATTTCTCAACATCGGTCGTAGATGGTATAGGAAGAACGGGCCATGGCCGTGGGCAGGAGTAGCTTTCCCCTCTGTCGAATTGGGCATACAAACGATACATCATACAAGGAGCTGGCAAACACAACGGTATACGCATCTGGTCAAATTACTTATTTTTTACAGTCCAGAGATTTCAGGCCCATTGAATTTGAATCTCAAATAATTTTTAATCAGAACTAGTTTTTATTTTTAGATAAATGGACCAGAATCATAAAAGAGTGGTATCCAAGGGATGAGGAGCTCGATGGCGCAGGTGGCTAGCGCGTTCGGCTGCGATCGTTGAAGTTAAGCAACTTTCGCAGTGGTCGGTCATTGGATGGGTGACCAAAAATTTACTATCTCGAGCTCCTCCGTGCTTCGGAAGGCACGTTAAGCCATTGGTCCCGGCTGCATTTGCAGTCGTTAGCACCCACCAATCCGCACTGGGCCCGCGTGGTGGGTCATGGCCCAATCTCCCTATTCCATCCATAGGGAAGGCCTGTGCCCCAGCAGTGGGGACATTAATAGGCTGATAATGATGATGATGATGATCCAAGGGACGGTAAAAGAAACAATGGTGGGCAAACGAAAAGATGGGAAGATGATTTAAAAAAGATGGCTGGTTCAAAATGGATCAGAGTTACAAAAGAAGGAAAATGGAAATCTTTAGAGCAGGCCTATGTCGAAAGACAAGCTGTGTCAGAAAATAATGACCCGAACGCTGATAATTTAGAATAACTTCAAATATATATATAGTTAATTAGATTAAGAAAATGTTCCATAATTTTAACAGCAATAAAGGCTTATTTAATTTTATTTTTGTTTATTTAACACAGTAGTGTTAAAATTACTAAATTTAAAAATTAAAAACCACGCCATAACCTCACTGAAGGTATGTCTTTCAGTTTTATACAGCTCCTGTAAAATTTAATTTTATGTAATTATATGTAATTATACCGTTTTGTTCGCCAGCTTCTCATACATCTGTTAGGAGTCATTGACTGTGTCATTGTTTTCGTGTGTGTCGTAATTACAATTTAGTTTTTAACCCGTGTACGTTAAACTGCGTTTTTGTGCATATTTCCCTCCGCAAATACACAAAAAGTTTTTTCATCCCACCACCTCGGAAAGTGTAATTTTGCGCTTCGAAATCTGGCTGGAAAATTCTATTTTATTCGCTTGAGCGGCAAAGTAGATTTGAATTTAGAACATCACATATAATGAGTACTCAATATAATTGTAAATTCAAAACGTCATTAAACCTATTTAATGTAACCTCTATGGTGCCAAATTTATGATTAGAACTTTTTAAATTGTGAAAAAATTTAAATTTGGAACCTTCTTGGTTTCTTTGTTTTATTTGCGTGCTTCGCGCCATTCTAGTTTTTCACGTTTTATTGCTTAATATAATTAACATAACCTAAAAACTGTACAAAAAAATCAACTAAAATGAGTGACATTAGCGACGATGAAGTTTATCTAACGCCAACTGAGTTAACTGAAACAGTTAATAATGCGCAAATGAGCCTTCTCCCTCAGCAATCACGAGAGAAGTATTTGAAACAGTACGATATATTTAACATGTGGCGACTAGCTAAAGGAGCAAAAACTTTCTCCGAAAACGTTTTGCTGGCATATTTTATAGAATTATCTGAGACCAAGAAAGCAAGCACGCTATGGAGTACGTATTCAATGCTAAAATTAACAATTAAGATGAAGAAAGACGTTCATATCGACACCTATCATAAATTAGTGGCATTTTTAAAAAGAGCCTCATCTGGTTATAAACCAAAAAAATCGAAGGTTTTCACAGCATCTGAAATTGCAAAGTTTATTAATGAAGCACCTGATTCCGTATATTTAGCGGCAAAAGTAAGTCAATACGTGTAATTTTTTGTTGTTGATAAAATTGTACATAGTACTTACAATATTTTTAATTTGATTAATTTATTTACGATTATAAATACTTCTTTTGTTACAGGTTGTTCTTATTATTGGTATAACCGGAGCATGTCGAACAAATGAACTTACACTACTTAATGTCAATAACGTATCAAAATATTCTCATAATTCTGATGAATTGCTATTAATTAATGTACTAAATACCAAGACAAAAAAAGACCGCAACTTCGTTATTCGCAAGGAATATGTAAACATTGTTCAGAAATATCAAGCTTTACGTCCTTCTAACACCCCAATTGAACGATTTTTTCTACAATATCGCAACGGAAAGTGTATCCGACAACCTATGGGTCAGAATAAAATTGGCAGTATTCCACGAGAAATAGCAACTTTTCTCGGACTTTTAGAACCCCCGTTATACACCGGTCACTGTTTTAGAAGAACCTCAGCCACACTTTTGGCCGAATCAGGGGCTGATCTTCTATCGCTTAAGCGCCATGGAGGCTGGAAGTCTAATTCGGTTGTAGAGGGATACATAGAGGATTCAATCCAAAGTAAATCAAAAATTTGTAATAGTATCGTGGAGGCCATAACGCTGAAAGAACCTCTGTCAGATTCTTGGTCTCGCCCTTCTACATCTAAAATGAGCCCCCATAAGATTGGAAACAATAGCCCTCTCTCGCCAACATTTACGCCAATAGAATCCAATGAATCGGCACAACTATTTAAAATTACTGATACGAGTAGTTTACCACAAAACAGCGCACAATTCACAAACACCAACATAACATTACCTAACAAAAATATTAAACTTAACATAAGTAACTGTAGCAACGTTACATTTAATATTTCTTAATTATTTTCTACTTCTTATTATTTTCTTCAATTTATAGATTATCTTAATGTGTTTTAATTGAAATAAAAATATTTTGTCATTATAAATTGTTTTCTTTTTCATTTTGTCATTTCCTCGCTGAGGTGGGATGAAAAGTTACGTATTGCACTCGAGTGGAAAGATTTTTCACCTTGTGCTCGTTTGTTTCCCTCGCTGACGCTCAGGATTCTAATTTAGAATCACTCGCTGCGCTCGTGATTCAACTTTAGAATCCTTCGCTTGCTCGGTCATCCAAATCGAGCACGCGGTTAAAAAGGAACTTTCCACTCTTGTATAATAAATAACTATTACTGGAATTTTATTAATTTTATTTATTTTTTAAGCATTTAACTGCTAGATGTTTAAATCTAAAGAAAAGTTTATTAGAAAAAAATCCACGCGGACCAGGCAGCGGACGGGACTCGAACCCGCATCCTTCGCTATTCGGGCGAATGCACTGACCATTATGCTACCACGGCCGTATTAGCCGCGCCTTAAGCTGCTTTGCAGCTTAAGGCTAGGAAAATTTCGACGCGGCTAATAATATAAAACACACTATGAAGTGAAATTTTCTTTTGATTTTATTAAATCATTTTTTTTGTCTACTCTTTTTCTCCGAAACGAACTTTCGATAACGAAGTTCAAACGAAAGTTAATTTCGTCAATTTCAGGTTATATTTAATTCGAACGACAAACTATCAAATTGAAGCTTTCTTCGAGTAGGCTCAGAAAATCTACACCTCAATCTATATTTCGACGACGAATATTATTATAATTTGAAACGAACCAGAAACATAATAAGAAAAGTGCGAATTTTCGATCGAAATTTCGTTTTCCGTTGAATTAAGTAGGCCTCCTGAGCCGTTAAATGCTTAAAATAAAAATATAATAAACATACAAGCAAAGTCAGGATATGAAGGATGTTCATTGAAATAAACACTGAATAACACATAAGTGCTCTAAGTGATCGTGCGATTGGCGCCAGGCGACGTTCTGCTATCAATATTCAATTAACAGCGGTATATATTTAAAATATTAACTACAATCTTAATATATATAAATCTCGTGTCACAATGTTTGTCCTCAATGGACTCCTAAACCACTGAACCGACTATAATAAAATTCGCACACCATGTGCAGTTCGATCCAACTTCAGAGATAGAATAGTTTAAATCTCAAATTATAGTCGCAATTTTAATTTATTGCAAATTATTACTTTTGGGCGGTACGAAGTTCGCTGAGTCAGCTAGTTTATAATTGCAAAACGATGTGGACAAAGAGACCGGCGGGATTCCTGGTTCCAAGTCTAATTCATTCATCATCTTGTGTCGCCGCACACGGGCCACACGCCACAGTCCCAAACGCCGCCACGAGAAGCTAGAAGCGGCTACTAAAGTGGCTGAAGCGCGCGACAGCGGCCGACTAAGGTAAGGGAGAGAGGGGTGGGGAATCGCGCGAGTGACGTGTGGCGGCGTTTTGTATCGGCGCATTAAGTGGCCGGTGCGGGCCACAAGAAGCGAGCAACGACGATTTGTAACGTGTGGCGGTGTGTGGCGAGTCCATATAAAATGTATGAAAACTACAAGAAATATGCCGGTGGCGGCGTTTTGTGGTTGTGGTCGGTGGCCCGTGTGCGGCGACACTTAGACTTTTTAAGGTAATGAAATATGAAAAGCTACGCCATAGAATTCCAAATTGTTACTTATTCCTATGAGGAGGGGACACCTCAAAAATCGATATGCAACTTTTAAAGTGATATTCAGCATATTTGCTCAAAAACTGCTATTACGGAGGTTGTATACATTTTTTTTTTGTAAATAGGTCCGACAAATGATTCCACCCCACCTGATGTTAAGTGATGGCGAAGTCCAGACGTGAAGATAGCTGGTAAAGCAGTTCTACCTGCCACACCAGCCATCCTCACCTTGCCAGCCTGCATGTTGCTTCTTCACGCCTCTTTTAAAGGATCCTAGGTTGTAAGAAGGAGGGAAAGTTCAAAATTACGGGTCATACAACGGAGCGTGCGGTAAAACTTTTTACCACTCGCTCCCATACATGATACCGTGCTTATCTACTATATAAAAATAAGTCGGGTTTTCCTTCCTGACGCTGTAACTCCAGAACGCACGAACCGATTTCCACGGTTTTGCATTCGTTGGAAAGGTCTCGGGCTCCGTGGGGTTTATAGCAAAGAAAAATTCAGGAAAAAATATAAAAAAAAAACTTCTTTTAATCACCAAACGAAATGTTACATAATAAGAAGCCATCTGGTGGCGAAACGGAGTTCGCGGGGTTTGCTAGTTGTTTATGGTCTTATTTAATTTCGGGCAAACTTCTTTGGATGCAATTTTAGTCTATACCTTTTACATTGGCGACCTCCGTGGCCGAGTGGCTTATACGCCGGGTTTCTTGGTGTCTCCGACACGGGAGGTCCCGGGTTTGGATCCCGGTGGGGGCAGATGTTTGTGTGATGTATGCGAGCATTTTTACTCCAGTCATGGATGTTTAATATGTATTTCTATATAAATATACTTATATATGTATTCTATCCGTTACCTTAGTATCCCATAGCACAAGCCTTACAGTGCTTACTTTGGGGTTAGGCTAATTGGTGTGAATGTTGAATGTGGAAATATTTATTTATTCATTTTATCGCCTCAAATGTTTTATACTTCTTAGTAAATGTTACCCTTTTTTACCCTGGCTTATAAAAAGTTAAAAAAAATCCTTCCTTAGCCGGGACTAGTTATCCAACTCAGGTCGCCCGCGTAAGAGGGGAGCTTACTACCATTGAGTCACCGGTGCTTAATAATAAGGTTTGATTTTTTTCAATAACAATTAAAATGTGTGTGTGTGTGTGATCTACATGCCCCACATATAACCAACATACAGGAAATAAGCACTCGCCTTCTCGGCGCTACCTGCGCTGCGATCACAATAGTATGGAAGCCTACATCGCGCAAGTGAAATTCGGTTCGCATCCTTTTCAGGATTATTCAGACGCATCCTGAAAAGGATACGAAACGTCAATCTATATATATAAAACTCAAAGGTGACTGACTGACTGACATAGTGATCTATCAACGCACAGCCCAAACCACTGGAGGGATCGAGCTGAAATTTGGCATGCAGGTAGATGTTATGACGTAGGCCTCCGCTAAGAAAGGATTTTGATCAATTCTACCCCCAAGGGGATAAAATAGGGAATGAAAGTTTGTATGAAACTTTGTCAATTTTAAACCGATCGGGCTGAGACTTTGCATGCAGGTATAAGAAGAATCATAGATGAATGTCATTGTGTATAATACAAGCCTGAGAACAAAAACTGTAGTCTACACTTCAGCTCTACACCGAAGCGAAGCGAGGGCGGACCACTAGTAAATAAATAAAATCAGTGCATCTATACCGTTGAAACTTGTTTTACTGAATGAGTGATGTACGTGAAAACTTATGTATATATATATATATATATTTTTATGTTATAGGGGGCATACGAGCAGACGGCTCACCTTGAAGGTTTTTGGGTCGTATCGGTCCGGAAACACTGCTGGCGACAACATATTCCAAAGTTTTGTCGTACTTGGTAAAAAATTTCGACAAAAACGCACGGTCGTGGATAGCCACGCATCAAGATGATGGGGATGAAATTTTTGTCGCGATGTACGATGGCGAAATGCAGCAGCTGGAATTAATCCGAACACTCTCCGTGATAAATGCGATAGAAGATGCAGAGCGAAGCTACATCCCTACGCAAAGCCAAAGGATCAAGCTGATCGGAAAGGTCCTTGTCGTCGACGATTCGAGCCGCTCGGCGCTGGATGCGATCCAAAGGGAGAAGCTGGTACTGGGGTGCCCCCGCCCAAAGATGAGAGCAGTACTCCATGAAACAAATATATTGGTACTATATTTAATTATGTTAGAATTAATGTTTTGTTTGTTCAATCTGAGTTTTAATTCAAGGATTATTATTTATTATTGGGAAAGTAACTCCAACATTGCTTGAACTATTACAGTTATCATCATCATCAACCCATGTTCGTCCACTGCTGGACATAGGTCTCCCCTAATGCACGCCACTGCTCCCGATTTTGTGCTACTCTCATCCAGCCCACTCCAGCCAGCCTACGAATATCGTCATCCCATCTTGTGTACTATTACAGTACACAAGAACGTTTGTCGTTATTAAAAATTGGTATTGCATGACGTGCCGGCGTTTACGTCTATCTGATGAGTAATGGAATGGGATGAGAAATAAATATATTGCTTTAGGTATAATTTTACAACTATGCGTAGAAATGCGTGTGTTTATTTGTGATAACATTATAAAAATAGCGTAAAGATATCGCAATACTATACCTATGATATCAGGCCTTTACTATCTGTACTTATGATAAAGTAAAAAAGACACTTAAACTCCCTTATTAATAAACGCAGAATAAGTTTCGATTAAATCTAAAGGCAATTTTGAAGCGGCTGAAAAATCAAAAGCAAGCAAATACAGGGGTCTAGGCTCCGAATATGATTTTGTCCCATTCGGTGTCGAGACCCTTGGTCCGTGTGGTCCTAGCGCTTCAAAATCGGGAGGCGTTATAGAAAAAAAACAATAGATGTATATAGGAAAGAGCTACGAGAAAAACAGTAGAATGCAGAGGCGTACTTTTCCGATTTGCACTCCCCCCCCCCCCCCCATGGTCAATCAATTAAAGTCAATCAAGATAAAGACCAGTAACGAAGAATGTCTTTCTGTGGCTTCTGCTGCCCCTTAATAAGGTTACCTGCATTATTAATGGCCAAAAATGCAACTCGACATGCAATTTAAAAAAAAAATAATCGTATTAAGAAAATCAGTAGAACAGGAGAAATTTCAGAAAAGCAGGAGATCTCCTGTAAAATCTATAGACCTGGCAACACTGTATCCAGGCGAATATACTGACCTTTATGCTACCGCGGCCCTTAAACATATTTCGCGAGTGTAAGATACTTAAGGACTTTTTGGCGGGATCGGGAAGCGTCACTTTAGAAGTTTTGTTTTTCTTGTTAAAAATTGTGTTGCGGCGGATGTTAGTGTCTAATAATGGTGGATTATTAACCACTAAGTGTTCGGGAACATGCACAAGTCTTGGCAAGTGAAACAAAATAGCGGAAAGTGTCTTTCGACGTTCCCTCAAGAAGTCCACGGGGAGGTTCCAGTAAATCCCCACACATTTACTGAAACATAGGGAAAGGGGGATTGACTTGACTGCCACTTACTTTGACTTGACTAAACATTTTACACTTGACATTGGCTAAATGCACAAACCGTGCGAAGCCGTAAAAAAAGATACAAGATTCGCGTGTTTTTTTTGCGTGTCACGCAAAAAAGTATATAAAACCTGACCTGTTTTCATCGCAGTGTTTATAAGGTGACGCTCTATCTCGAGAGTAAAGAATCAAAGGTCCTTTAGTTCCTTTATAGAAGTCTCATACACATGACTACAGTGAGTCACCGAACAAGCTTTAAATAAACGTTGAACGATGTAGTAATTACGTGAGATCCTAATTCGGTGGATCATTACGACAAGAACGTATTAATAACCCCTTATTGAGACAGACTGGGAGTTATTTGGCCGGCCTATTTGTATTGCTAATAGTAAACATGAATTTGCCAAAGGACTATGCTTAATCTTGTCCTACATTTATGCCTGCTATCATCTTTTGTGAATTGTACACAGTTGTACGCAAAAAGTACTACGACAATTTATTAACATGACGACCTCCTTGGCCGAGTGGTTTGTACGCCGGGTTTCATGGTGTCGCCGACTCGAGAGGTCCCGGGTTCGAATCCCGGTGGGGGCAGATGTTTGTGTGATGAATACAAGCATTTGTACTCCAGTCATGGATGTTTAATATGTATTTCTATTTGTTTCTTAGGTTATGTATTTCTATATAAATAGACTTATATATGTACACTATATGTATTCCATCCGTTACCCTAGCATCCCATGACACAAGCCTTACAGTGCTTACTTTGGGGCTAGGCTAATTGGTGTGAGTGTCGGAAATAGTATTATATATATAATTCTTCTGTGAGTGTGTATGTCACTGAACTTCTCTTAAACGACTGGACCGATTTTGATGAAATTTTTTGTGTGTGTTCAAGGGGATCTGAGAATGGTTTAGATTCACAAAGACGTGTAGACAGGACAACGTCTGTCGGGTCCGCTAGTAGTATTATATTATTATTATTAGCAATTTTATTGAATCCCGAATACTAAATCTGAACAGATTCTTTACCGAGTGCATGTAATCAAGCAAGAGCTTTTATTTGTTTCCTCCCAGGCAAAGGAAGCGGGTGAGGAATCCTCATGGATACCCTGCAGCCGGCTGCAATGTTATGGTAGACTCTTACAACTAAAAAACACCCGTTGGGGCTGCCTCTGGCCGGGAAGGCCTTTAAGTGTCGCCGCACACGGGCCACTGACCGCCACCGGCATATTTCTTGTAGTTTTCATACATTTTATATGGACTCGCCACACACTGTACGCCGGTGGCCGCCACACGCTACAAATCGTCGTTGCTCGCTTCTTGTGGCCCGCGCCGGCCACTTAATGCGCCGATACAAAACTCCGCCACACGTCACTCGCGCGATTCCCCACCCCTCTCTCCCTTACCTTAGTCGGCCGCTGTCGCGCGCTTCAGGCACTTTAGTAGCTGCTACTAGCTTCTCGTGGCGGCGTTTGAGGCTGTGGCGTGTGACCCGTGTGCGGCGACACTTAGGCTTAGGCGATGCAGGTAGAAAACCTTCGTCACTGAGTCTTGTACGTACATATTCTTCACCGAGCGATATCTTCTCTTATTTTGTATGTTAGGTGATTGTCTTGTGTCTCCGTCCGTTGATGTCCAAATTAGGTCCCTCCAGAATACCAGCGTTGCAGCGGCAATCCATTTTTGCCGTTGCAACATTATGCTGAGGTGGGGCCTAGTTGACGATGTACCTTTTGTTTTATGTTTGTTGTGTATTTATTGTAATTGTTAATGTATGTCATCAATAAATGTTTTTCTTTCTTTCTTTCTTTCTTTCTTTCTTTCTTTCTTTCTTTCTTTCTTTCTTACCGAGCGAATACACAGCTCCCTGTGCCGAGTACTACCGAGGGCTGCCGAGTGCCACCAAACCATCCGACTCGCCCGTCCTGTCACTCCCGCAAACGAAACGAAGCGAAACCGACTTACCGTGGCCACTATTTACTCACGAACAAAGAAATTTGGCGACTCATTTCTTTGTCGTACTATTCGAAAGTGGAATTCTTTGCCCGCGCAAGTGTTCCCTCCTTCCTATAGTCTGGGGTCCTTTAAGAGAGGCGTGAAGAAGCATTTTTGCGGGCCGGCAAGGTGAGGATGATTGGTGTAGCAGTTTATAACTGCTGTACCAGCTATCTTCGCGTTTGGACTTTATCACCACTTAACATCAGGTGGGGTAGAGTCATTTGCCTTCCTAATCATATAAAAAAAAAATACCGAGCCGATCAAGTAATGTTTTTCGGTAAAGAATCCTCTGACAATGACATTTCGCACTCGCAATCTATTCAAGGAGCTCGATGGCGCCAGTGGTTAGCGCGTTCGGCTGCGGTCGTTGAAGTTGAGCAACTTTCGCAGTGGTCTGTCATTGGATGGGTGACCAAAAATTTACTATCTCGAGCTCCTCCGTGCTTCGGACGGCACGTTAAGCCATTGGTCCCGGCTGCATCTGCAGTCGTTAGCACCCACCAACCCGCACTGGGCCCGCGTGGTGGCCCAATCTCCCTATTCCATCCATAGTGAAGGCCTGTGCCCCAGCAATAGGGACATTAATAGGCTGATGATGATGATGAATCTATTCGAATTCGATATTGGTTCGTACTAAGGGGTACCTGTACAGAATCGGTAAAGAAACAAAAACGAAAAATCGGCTCTTACTCAACTTTAACTTAACTTAATAAGTTAAGGCACACTTTAGCACCATTCTTAACATCTCTTATCTATTAGACAAGTCCGTCCGTCCGTCCGTCTGTGGTGCTGTTTCAGCGGCCAAACCGTAAGAGATAGATAAAGAGAATGTTTAAGTTATAAGTTAAGAATAGTCTGATAAGACTACAAACCGGATTTGAGTAACGTAGCACTTCCGGTTTTCGAGAAATCACGAATTTCAAACGAAACCACACAAAACCTCCGAAGTTCTCAATTTTTTTTTTTTTTTAAATCAGGTTTTGATGAACATTTGGTTCACTAGTTTGCTAGTGTAACCTATATTAAGTGAAAGGAAGTCGTTACACAATACATTGTGATAGACAAAAAGCGGTTAAAACTTTCACATTTAATTAGGATTCCTGTTTCTGTGTTATGGCTAACTTAAACGTACGCGCATGCCCGCTAAGGATCTGATCCAATTAGGACTTATAAGAGCATTATGTGGGCCACAATGGGCCGGGCGTGCCGTGATCATCATCATTATGGTGGAATGGTTTCGAAACTAAGTACTCATTACCAAACATCTGGCTATCTTTTTAATTTTTAAAGATGTAATATTTCATAAGGGCACTTGTTGTCTTATTCTATCGCTATCGCAAAGAAAATGACAGAATCAACTTTATGGCCTTTTTGTCTGCGAAATGCCTTGGGCATCCTTGGACCACTGGATGAATGAATGAATGAATGAATACTCTTTATTGCACTATTACAAAAAAAACAATAAACATAAAACAGGAACGCAAACACAAAAGGCGGCCTTATTGCTAAGGTAGCAATCTCTACCAGGCAACCTTTGGCTAAATGAAACGATACCATAAGAATAGTAGAAACAGCGGGCTGTGCATTGTAAAAATAAATAAATAAACGTAAATATGGGAAAATAGAATATAGAAAGTATATGGAATACAATAAAAATACAATACAAAGTAATGAACAAATAAAAAGATCAGTCAGAGTCCAGCTTGAGGAAATAATCCTTAATTTTAATAGCAAAAGGATGAGGGAGGAGAAGGTATCTGGGACTTCTCCCTGTCAATTTCAATCAGCCCTGTGCCTTGTTTAAGTGATCCCAGCCCTACCTAATGCAGACCAGTACCTAACGTACAAGGCCAGTGAAAACCAGACAATATCTCTGCAGGACCGCGGTCCCCACAATGCAGGTCGGGAATGTGGTAGTGCGCACCCGCAAGGTGACTGTCCACTGGACCCCCCCCCCCCCCCCCCAACAACTTTATGGTTTGCGCAGATGATAGATTTCTGTCCGCGGACTTTTTTTGTCCGCCAAACTAGATCGCTTACAAGTGCATCCAGTAAGGCGCTTTGCAGACGACGGGGCGGGGCGGGCTTTTTGTCCGCGAAGCAATAAAGACCGCGTCTGCCCGTCGATGTCTGCGGCTGCCCGCGCCGCGTACACAAAGCACACGACGGGCAGAGGCAGTTAGTTCAGGACGTTCGTTCTAGTGAATAGTCCATCACTAAAAAGCGCGTGGCGCGGACTGACTGAGTTACTGCATATAAACTGGTTTGTATGATCCACGACGGGCAGCCACGGACATGCCGCGCCGCCAGTGCCCACCGGGCACCCAAGGCGCGGTCTTTTTGCCCTCTGTGTGCGTTTGAAGCATAGGATTCAATTTGTGCTATTATCCGCGGCGAACTTGACCGGCCCGCCCAGCCCCGTCGTCTGCAAAGCGCCTAAAGCACACGAGATTTATGTCGCGGCACGAAACTCTAGCGCTGAGCATTATTACGCAGAAGTAAATATTAAGGTGTGTTGGGGGGAAACGAGGTGCGCGGGTGGGCGTGCGTTGCGCCGATTGGCTCTCCAGTCGTACCCATGCGGAGCTATCCCCTCCGCATTTTGTTCAGCGCTAGATTTACGTGCGGCGACTGTAAAAGTATCGCGTACAAAAATCCCCCGAACAATAAGGACACCGAGAGACTGAACAAAGGACAAAAGGAGGGGATGTACCAAAAAAAAATAGTACTCGTGTGACTAGGCGTAGCAACGCACACAGTGAACTTTAATATGCGTTGCGCGCTAGATCCGATTTAAAGAGGAATATGAACCCAGTTTCATCTTTAATTTAAAACGTCTTTTTTCTTAAACTTTATATTAATTACAACACAATGTAATCTGAAAATATTTAGCGTGATCTTCCTTAAATTTTCGGGCGACAATTGTTGGAACGAGTGGAACACCGTATGCGTTGAGTCTGTGGTAAGATCTCAGAGGACATTTTTTTCACGACTCTGCGAAGGACTCTCGTCTGTGCAGGCCATTAGCCAACTGAAAAGTTTATTAGTGAAAACAAAACATGGTGTTTATAGTTAATATAATAATAAATAAATATTTCCAACACTCAGACCAATTAGCCCCAAAGTAAGCATTATAAGGCTTGTGTTATGGGATACTAGGGTAACGGATAGAATAAATATACTGTACAATTATATATATTTCAAGCAGTTTATAAAAATAATCTATAAATTAATAAACTGAATTCGTCTTGATAATAATCCTTTAATCAATGTCACAAATTTTCATGTCATAGTAATGAAATCAAAGAAAATTCAAATCTTTGCCATAAACATGAAAAGAGGTCAGCACAATATATATAAGCATATTTATACAGAAATACATATTAAAGATCCATGACTGGAGTACAAATGCTTGTATTCATCACACAAACGTCTGCCCCCACCGGGATTTGAACCCGGGAGTCGACGACACCATGAAACCCAGCGTACAAACCATTCGGCCATGTAGGTGCCTGACTGACTGACATAGTGATCTATCAACGCACAGCCCATTACTGGACGAATCGGGCTGAAATTTGGCATGCAGGTAGATGTTATGACGTAGACATCCGCTAAGAAAGGATTTTGATCAATTCTACCCCGAAGCGAAGCGAGGGCGGGCCACTAGTAATAGTCTAAATTTGGATGTATTTTTTCAACGCAATCTTCTAATGTATGTCTAATGTCAAAACGGCTTGTCTATAACTGTGTTCAGTTGTTGATATTACGTTATGACTCACTATGTTTACTACCAAATACGTGATAATACGTCACGTGGGCGAGGCGGGGCCGTTACGCGCCATGTTGAGTACGAATTATATCAGACCGAGCCGTGCCCGGGCCGTGTCATGCCCGTAGATTCACGATGGTCCATAATGACCTGGTTAGCACTTAACATATTTAATGTCTAAAGCCCGTAGCTTCGCTTCGGTGTAGAGCTGAATTGTAGACTTTATTTTTTGTCTCAGGCTTGTATTATACACAATGACATTCATCTATGATTCTTCTTATACATGCATGCAAATTCTCAGCCTGATCGGTTTAAAATTGACAAAGTTTCATGCGAACTTTCATACCCTATTTTATCCCTTTGGGGGTAGAATTGATCAAAATCCTTTCTTAGCAGATGCCTACGTCATAACATCTACCTGCATGCCAAATTTCAGCCCGATCCGCCCAGTGGTTTGGGCTGTGGGTTGATAGATCACTGTGTCAGTCAGTCACCTTTGAGTTTTATATATATAAGATTCTCAGTGATTGATCTAGTCTTGAGCATAGTTAGAAAGGGATGTCGCTATGTTCTATATATAGCGACAGCGACTGTACTCAAGTAAAGATCAACACCTAGTTGTTATTCTGTAAACGGGCCTAAGAGACTCACCGAGGTGACTGCTGATCAAAAGGCTGGCAGCTGCCTTTAAAGTCGATTATCGTTTATCACTACTTTTATTTCGATGTTTCGTCGTTTCGTTCGCAGCACGGTGGCGCCAGTGGCGGTGGCGCGACTATGCCGCTTATGTATCACCTTATCACCATTAAAATAGAGAGCAAGTTTGTTAAGCAACAAGTGGAAACAAAATATTAAAAAATATTTACAACCGCAAGTTGGCATTGCACATTAGCAATCCTTGCACTCGAAACGAACGTTGACAAGATTTTGTTTAGTTTAGTTTCGTTACGTTACATTCGTTCGACCGTCGCGTCGCGTGTCGTATCGTTGCGTCACCCAGCTGCAACCAAAACCAGTTGCAAACGAGAACCGTTTCGAGGACTAGTTTGAGTTTAAGAGAAAACGGTTGCGTTTCGTCGTCTAAAATTTGAGAACGACCCACCGCTGATAATTATGTTCTGATGTTTGTATGAATTACTCCATACAAAATATTGGAGAATATTTTGAATCCGTGCCTCGTCTCTTGGCCTTGGCACCAGGGCTTGTTTACCGGTTATTTTCAAACCTAAATCAGTGTCGAGTACATTAGGAGCGTTTTATTTAGGTTTGGCTCTACCTTAACCTTAAAAAACCGGTTTTCTTATAAAGCGAAATCAAATAGGTTTTGAATCAATTTAGTAGTTTTTATAGGGTTTCATTTCGCTCTTACTGACGGCATCGATAGTAAATGAATAACTTGGCTTACTAGACGCTAGCAAATGTGTCAATAAATGCATCAATCTCTGAGCATTAACAAATTGTGACTTGATTAGTTCAAACAAAACAAACTTCAAGCGATGCCGACGCGTGCACATGTCGCTCTGGATTAAACCGGTTTATTAAGGTTTTAGGTACCGCTTCCATTACGGACGCGCTCCCAACGAAACCTTTACAAAAACCGGTATTAACCTTTATTTACCGGTATTTTCGAAACCGGTTTCGGCACGGCACGGACTCGTCTCCTCTAATATATAGCTTAACTGTTACACGTGTTGTTATCTGCCTTTATGGAACTGTTTTCCTACTGGAAAGTCATTGATGCGTATCTATCAGAAGAAACTCACACAAAATACCGTTTGACGGATGTCACTGAATACTGATGAAGCTTTATTTTATTTACAAGTGCGTAGTCATGAGGGCTAGGTTGCCATCACTGTTTAGGATAAATTAATTCCAAATTATGTATTTATTCTGACAATATTTCGTCAACCAATCAGGGAAATATAACTAATATCATTCACACGAAAAGAAACAATATGGTCAAACGCCTTGCCTATTAAAAAAAATACATATAAAAAGTCCCTTCAATTATTGAAAGTACACACTTCATGGCATTGGCGCAAGTGGTTAGCGCGTTCGGCTGCGATCGTTGAACTTAAGCAACTTTCGCAGTGGTCGGTCATTGGATGGGTGATCAAAAATTACTATCTCGAGCTCCTCCGTGCTTCGGAAGGCACATTAAGCTGTTGGTCCCGGCTGCATCTGCACTGGGCCACACCAATCCGCACTGGGCCCGCGTGGTGGGTCATGGCCCAATCTCCTTATTCCATCCATAGGGAAGGCCTGTGCCCCAGCAGTGGGGACATTAATAGGCTGATGATGATGATGATGATGACACACTTCATTATTTATTATAAGATGAAAATGACTCAAAATTGGACCTGCAATTAAATTTTCAAGACTTGGACTTGCAAATACCTTTCCGAGAATGCTTATTGTAACTTAGTAACAAAAGCTACTTAGTTTTACTAAATCATTGCTGTGAGTTACGCCAATTATATTAATAACTAGCGGCCCGCCCTCGCTTCGCTTCGGTGTAGAGCTGAAGTGTAGACTACAGTTTTTGTTCTCAGGCTTGCATTATACACAATGACATTCATCTATGATTCTTCTTATACCTGCATGCAAAGTCTCAGCCCTATCGGTTTAAAATTGACAAAGTTTCATACAAACTTTCATTCCCTATTTTATCCCCTTGGGGGTAGAATTGATCAAAATCCTTTCTTAGCGGATCCCTACGTCATAACATGTACTTGCATGCCAAATTTCAGCCCGATCCGTCCAGTGGTTTGGGCTGTGCGTTGATAGATCACTATGTCAGTCAGTCAGCCACCTTTGAGTTTTATATATGTATATAGATAAGCACAATTTCCCTCTTTCCCTTTCCCGCTTTGCTTCGCTTCGGTTTTAACCAACGAATTTAAATTCGTATAATATTAGTATATGCTACAGCTTTTAAACCTTCCGCGAAAAAATATCTAACAGGTGATGAAAACACGCATCAAACTCCGTATTCTATAACGTGTATATAATTCTTATAATGACTATGAATGAACGATACCAAACTTGAGTTGCAGTTTACAATAAACAATGACTGTCTTTCAATATTCTTATAATCCAGAGTTTCAAATTCAAATTAAAATAATTTTTATTGCGAATACAGGTAATATTGTGTTGTGTTCAAGTAAGTATACAAATTATATTATGTTCAGCCATATTCTGTCTTGTTGACATGCAATGTTATTACATTTAGTTTACTATTAATTACATTATTCTAACAATGTCAATTAAGTACTTATATTAATCTAAAAAGAAATTATAATTTGATAAATGAGATGTCTAAGTCACATTTTGAAAGTAATAATAATAATAATGGATATATACAAAAACCTTACCATAATGTCAAATTAGAATACATGTCAAAATGAAGATAATGCCAAATTAAATTATAGGTCAAACTAGCAAACCCCGCGAACTCCGTTTCGCCACCAGATGGCTTCGTTTTATGTAACATTTCGTTTGGTGATAAAAAGAAGTTTTTTTTTTAATTTTTCCCGAATTTTCTTTGCTATAAACCTCACGGAGCCCGAGACCTTTCCAACGCATGCAAAACCGTAGAAATCGGTTCGTGCGTTCTGGAGTTATAGCGTCAGGAAGGAAAACCCGACTTATTTTTATATAGTAGATTACAAGATAGGTCATTTAAATAAAATTAAATAAAATAACAAAACAGGAATACAAATGGATTACAATATTATTTTAAAATTTATCCGTCATATATTTGTCAACTGTATAGTAAGCTTTTTCCACAAGTAATTTCTTAACTCTCATTTTAAATGTTTGGATATTGGACATTTAAGTTTAAGTCATTAATCACGATATGTGTCAAACTTGCTTTTTATTTCCTCCCAGGGCGGGTAAGAAATTCTCATGGATACCCCAAAGCCGGTAGTAGGGTTACGCCAAACTTCAGCTCCTCTCAGTGTCGTGGTCCAAAACTGACTAAGTGTCGCCGCACACGGGCCACTGACCACAACTACGCCGCCACCGGCATATTTTTTATAGTTTTCATACATTTTATATGTACTCGCCACACACGGTACGCCGGTGGCCGCCACACGCTACAAATCGTCGTTGCTCGCTTCTTGTGGCCCGCACCGGCCAGGCCACTTAATGTGCCGATACAAAACGTCGCCACACGTCAAGATTTCCCACCCCTCTAATAATAATAATAATAATTCATTTATTGTGGAGCATAGGTACAATAATGGGGTGTTACATCAGTACATACAGTTCAGCTATGTCCTGCCATAAGGCGTACAATTATTAATAATAACATTAGATGTCACAAGTTAAATCAATATTATTTTAAATGTCAATTAAGTTTATTTCCATATCGTTTTATTCATGTCAAGTGGTACCCAGAATGTTATTGTTAAATTTCTTTGTCAGATAAAAATTCCTTAATTGTGTAGTAGCATTTGTCAACTAAGAAATTCTTTAACATATGCTTGAAACTGAGGACATTCTCATTACTTCTTATTGGACCAGGAATTTTATTATATATACAAAGGGCGTTACAGAACACACTCCGGTTCATAAGTGCAGTATTCGAAGGAACCATGCGGAATTTATCCCTATGGCGTGCACTAGACAAGACCTTAAACATATCTGTGTTATTTTTAACCTCTCTCCCTTACCTTAGTCGGCCGTTCTCGTGGCGGCGTTTGTGGCTGTGGCGTGTGGCCCGTGTGCGGCGACACTAAGACACACCTGTGGACGGATGCCTCTGTCCATAAGGGCCTTAAAGCATTTGCCGGATTCGATCATCGCCTGAGAAAACGACGAAAAAGTAACATAGAGGCATAAGACACTCTATTCTTATGCCTCTATGTTACTTTTTCGTGAAGTCACCGGCTCTAAAAGTGTCCGTCTAGTAGCAAGAGAAAGAAGATGAGAGACGACTAGCCTTTCTCTCTCTAATCGCGAATGCGCATTGGAGGAAAAACCCACGGATGAATACCGACCAATCATACGATTGCGCAGCGTCACAAGAGAGAGAGATAGCTAGCCGTCTCTCATCTTCTTTCTCTTTCTACTAGAACCTGGGTTCCGAACCTGGGGGTAATTACCCCTCCGGGGGTAAATCAGCCATACTTCGGGGGTAACAAACAACCTAATTATTTGGTCAAATCTAAATAATACTACTAAATAGAGCATGCGGTCCTTCTTGCTAGTGAGCACGCGGGGTGCTGAGTGCGGGAAGCGGGGCGAGATTCTCTCCTGATGATGACATTAGTAGAGACGAAGATGTAGCGGCCAAATTGGAATTTCTTGAACTGATGATAACATTTTAAATTCAGGGTAAAATCTATTTTCCTAATAGGTTACAGGGGTAGCAGTATTGGAAAGGTTAGGAAACACTGTACTAGACGGACACTACTTGTATTAGAGTATATGGGTGTATTCCGAATCAAACACCAGTACGCTGGCCAGTGGTAATGACGTCATGATTTCGACGCCATATTGACAACACTACTACTACACCAGTGCAATATGGCGTCGAAATGATGACGTCATTACCACTGGCAAGCGTACTGGTTTATATTTCGGAATACACCCTATATCTCCCCCAGTCTATTCTTATATCTTTGTCTTTTGTGTTTTGCCCTATCTTGGCTCGGCGATACACAGTCGTCAAATAATATTTTAGATTTAGATAATCACTAGCAAACCAGTGAACCAAATGTTCACCAAAAAAAAAAAATTAATTAATTGAGAACTTCGGAGATTTTGTGTGGTTTCGTTTGAAATAGAAATCACGTGATTTCTCGAAAACCGGAAGTGCTACGTTACTCACATCCGGTTTGTAGTCTTATCAGACTATTCTTAACTTATAACTTAAACATTCTCTATATCTATCTCTTACGGTTTGGCCGCTGAAACAGCCCCACGGACGGGCGGACGGACGGACGGACTTGTCTAATAGATAAGAGATACCAGGATCGACACCAATTTCTTATAAGACGACTCTAGGCTGATTATCGCATGCAATATACAGCGTAGTGTAATAGGTCTCATAAGTTGACGCATAGCGGCCGGTATTCTGAGCGCGGGAGGTTATCTTGGCGCCACTCCGGTCAGCTGTAGGTCGGTCACAGTGACATGTGCGAGGCTGTACGCGGCGATACCTTGACCCCGCCACAGAGCACACCTAACGTACTAAGCACATATGGTTTGTGTTAAACCTAGACTTTTTTAATATTATATGAATGCTACTTTTTTTGAAGAGAAAACTTCTTTAGCGGCGTTGTACACTTTCTTTGTAATGGGCAAAAAGGACACGTGGCCTGATCGCGTCATGACACGTGGCCTGATCGCGTCCGGACACGTGACCTAATCGAAAATTCGTAAGACGAAAACAATTAAATTGGATAGGTTGTTGTTTTTTTTAATATATTGGACGAAACATAGTAATATTTTATTTTATCGTATTATAATAATAAGTCTCTAATTAGGACGTCCAGGTGGCAGGTTTATTGCGAAGAAAATGCATTTTTTTTAACAATAGATGTCGCTAGGTGCGCTTAAATGTGATTCATGTAAGTTGATTTTTCTGAGAGATAAACTTTTTAATGTTATATAAATTGTCATGTTTGTGTACGATAGCGCAATAAATATATATTTTATTGTACCACATACATGATAGTACTTTTATACTGATAATTAAAGCAATTCGTGCAAAATTATTCCCAAACCATTTCAAAATACCAAGAATGCACAACGTTAGTATTCAAGTTTTCACTTCTGCCGGCACTCCCGGAGTGCAACCCGTCGTTTTTTTTATTTGTTTATTTTGGTTAGATGGAAGGCCAACAGCTTATCTTAATAAACTAGAAATGAATAGTAGCGACAAAGAGCCAATTACAGGTCTTCACATCTAGACATAACTTTAAGTTGTAAAGAAACTATTTCAACTGTCCAATGTAAAAAAAACTATTAAAGTATAGTTTTATAAATTAGGTATTTATGATAAATAACAGATTAACAAATTACGCACCTGTTAATTATAATCTCTAAAAAACAAACGAGCAATGATACGCGTGTAATCGACGCTTCGCTAGTGTCAAAAAGATCTAAATTTACCTGTTTTGATAGTGAATTGAAGCTGCTACTTGCTCGACAAAGAAAAACGTTCTGTCGATAATAATTTGTAGAAGTAGGGCGGATACTTATAATAGGATTAATCCTAAGGTGTATATATTTATCCTCTGCGAGTAGAGCAAACTATGACGGAAACTCGAGTAATAATTTGTAGAAGTAGGGGGGATACTTAAAATAGGATTAATCCTAAGGGGTATATGATAAAACTAACTTTACCTGCTATTAGGCCTCACAAAATTAATAATTCATTTAAAGGTCTTTGTGTTCGGTTATACAATAATGTCCCAAGCAATCTCCAAGAGTTAACCATAAATAAATTTAAAGATAGTATGAAAAAAGCACTTATTAAAAAAGCTTATTACAAAGTGCCTGATTATATTACAGACAAAAATGCTTGGGTTTGAAGTGTTCCAATCATTCCAACAGGTTTTCTATATTAAATAAATAATAATTGTATTGACGTTGTAACAACATAATGATGTGTAAATGTTGTTACATTAGACTTTTAATGTTGTGGAGTTTTTTTCGCTCGTTTTTCTCCGCAGCTAAAAAATATGTCCATAACGAGTGGTAGGGAAAAAAAATTTGGACATACATCCAATTTGAATAAAGATATATTGAATTCTGATTTCTGATTAATCTTCTGCGAGTAGAGCAAACTAAGAACATCGAACAAACTAACTCGAATATCTCTCGAGTTGCCGTCTCGAGAAAGGTGTGTATGGCTGTGTCATTGGCATTGCTGATGTGCATAGACGACGGTGACCACTTAACATCAGGTGGCCCATCCGCTCGTCTGTCTTCAAAGGCAATAAAAAAAAGTATCCTTGCCCGAAATATGAATTGAGGTAAGCGAGAAGTTAAAGCTATTCAGGGTGTGCAAAAGATTGTTGAATAGTCTATTTGATAATATGAAAAATAATGTACCAATTGGTGGCATCTGTATTTAATATGGATAAAAGCAGCGATATTACTTTTCTGAAAGAACAATAATTAATAACTGTTGAAAAAACTCATTATATAGAAATATTTTTGGTCACGTGACCGAAAACGCCTTCCGGCCAAAGTGACATCACATTGTATCGTTTGACGTTTTAATGACAGTCGTGTGATGTCACACACTAGTGAGACGCCATAATGTCGTGAGAAACGTTTACACGGCAAATTAAAATTTTAATTTTTAATTCAGTTTTTTTTACAGGATTACGCAACAGAATTACAAATATCCACTTTTATGGACTCCATCAACATTAGTAAATAACATGGGATCGTTTCCTGAAACTTGTCAAATACCCTTTTGTGCAGCTTGTACTAAATACGTGTATTTCGGGCATTGACGAAATATCGCTTCTA
The DNA here is from genome assembly GCA_902850365.2 of Chilo suppressalis. Taxonomy (NCBI): domain Eukaryota; kingdom Metazoa; phylum Arthropoda; class Insecta; order Lepidoptera; family Crambidae; genus Chilo; species Chilo suppressalis. The sequence goes on along the minus strand of OU963914.1, from coordinate 19,293,697 downwards.
CCGCTTTCGAAATAAATCCTTTCCGCTTCTATATTTTCGAAGATGATTGCCGAACAGGCTACGGCATTTTTCTAACATGGGAAATAACCACAGAACATAGGAAGAGGTTTTGCGGAAATAACACTCGTACAACAAGGGATATGTTTCTGTGAATATATATATGACTACCCAACCTTTTTTTATACGCAAGCAAAAAATACTGTTTACAGACGACGCCGACGGCGCCTTTAAGAGGCACACCGCCGAACAGACCTCACACCTGGCTCCCGCAAGCCTTACGAGCCCCAGCAGTGGCTATACTGAGGACCCCGTAACTCTTGCGGGCGCTTTGCGACATAATATACGCTAAAAACCCTGCGAATACCCTCTAAGCTGCTTAGCGCGAAGCCGCTGGATCCCCGTTTAGGGATTCTTCCGTGTGTGACTGCCCCACCTGATGTTACGTGGTGATAAAGTCCAAACGCGAAGATAGCTGGTACAGCAGTTATAAACTGCTACACCAACCATCCTCGTTCAAATTTAACAGGAGTCTCCCCATTTTATTCCCAATAGAGAAGCATGAAAGGAGATTGCTCAAATTGGCCCAAATGCACAAAAAATATTGACATACACGGTAATTCTTGGCGTAATTTATAATTTAATTTACAATCATTAGATTTCAACGGACACCTTTGTATAATAATATTTACTTTAAAAAGTACTTTTAATTTTACCGGTTTGGAAAACATACGAATCATTTTTAATGGCTATGGGTATAGTAACATTCAGCCAAAGACTGATCGAAGTTGTTTATACATATAACATAAAAACAAATCATTTTGTAAAGATAGTTTTTTTTTATTACACTATGGGATTAATATCCACAACTATATTATCATTTTCACTACTTGCAAATGTGCTCAGACAATCTAATCCATAATTTCGATACTTGGTTTAATTTCCTTAGTTTACTATATAACTTATTTGTTTTTTATTATTTTAATATGTTCATTGTATATGCTTTATAGAAGTTCTCAGGGGTGTCCGTCAATAATATTCGTTTCTACAGTAATTTATATATAATTTTGAATCTAGGAAACAATTTTTCATGATTATTGGTCTTTAGGCCAAACATGTATGGAAGCTGACCAATCTCCTTTACAAATAACAGTAGGGTTAGAACAGCCATGTGAAGACCTAGATGATATGGCGAACGGTTCCCTTTAGAGCAAGGTCAGCAGCGGTTATCATCGCTTCAATGAATGAATGGACAGTGTGTGAATGGAATGAGTCGTTAGCGATAAACGTTTAGATAAGGCTGGCCGTCCACATACCTAAGGTGTGAAACAAAATGGACCAGAAAATAACTACACCGTAAGGGGGCGTCCATAAATTACGTGAGGTGTTTTTTTGAATTTTCTGTCCCTCCCTCCCCCCCTGGTGAGATGTCGTGAGATGTCGTGAGATTTTATTCAACCCCCTCCCCCATCCCCCAAGCTCACGTGAGATTTTTCAAAATGTGGGTTTCTTACAAGTAAACGCGTTAGATTGATATTGTAAAAAGAAAAAAAAAATTGCTTCGTGCTTTCATTTACGACTAGTTTTCTTTCGAACCAATTAGTGAATGATATTATCGTATTACGATACGCTTAAGGTTAAATCTTAAGCGTGTACAATCTTGATTAAATGGACCAAAATAGTATAATTCTTTTTTGGATCAATCAGAAAAAAAATTGCGTGATATTTGCCGAGACCCCCCCTCTCTCCAACGTAGAGATTTGACTCGACCCCTCCCCGCCTTAAACATCTTACGTAATTTATGGACACCCCCTAAGTACAGAAAAATTGTCCTGCTCCAACTCTATTTGGGTACCAAATTAGCTTGACAACAGTTTCAAAAGGATTGACATGGGGTGTATTCCGAAATATAAACCTAAGATCTTTATAACGGCTCAATCCAGTTCTTAACTATCGGTGTATTCCGAACTTAGATTAAAACAAAAAGGGTAGATACGGTACGCTCATACTTGCATCAAACAAAAACTGATCCCACGGCAGCGCGAACGGGACGGCGAGATCCGCGTCACTGCATTACCGACCCGAAGGAAACAGTACGTTAAGATTCAACGGCAGCGCAAACGAGACGGTGAGATCCGCTTCACTGCATTACCGACCAATCAGCCGACCAGTACTCGACGTCACTACCGAATAAGATTCAAAACGAGCAACAATTTTTATGAAAAAATATATTTTATAGTACTTACGAATGAAAAGTGATGCCGTGGGTTTTATTTTTAGTTGTTGAGCAATTTGAGCACTTTTTAACAACACACTTAGGGATTGTTTTATCATATAAACACAAAATATTAGCAATATTTCTATTTGGCGTTCACATGTACGTCATTTGCATGTCAAGTTGTGACTAAAGCGATTAGGGTCGTGGACCACAATTCATGCGGATCACTTTTGTGAGGCTAGTGCCGTATCTACCCTTTTTGTTTTAATCTAAGATTCCGAATCAAAAACCAGTACGCTGGCCAGTGGTAATGACGTCATGATTTCGACGCCATATTGCACTGGTGTAGTAGTAGTGTTGTCGTAGATACAGAATTATTATTATAATACGATAAAATAAAATATTACTATGATTCGTCAAATATATTGAAAGTCAATAACCTCTCCAATTTTATTGCTTTCATCTTACGAATTTTCGATTTATAATACGATAAAATAAAATATTACTATGTTTCGTCCAATATATTGAAAGTCAACAACCTTTCCAATTTTATTGTGTGTCATGATGCGATCAGCCCACGTGCTTTACCTGACGCGAGTTTAACATTTTCTACCCGTACAAAAAAAGTGTGCAACGCCACTATAGAAGTTTTCACTTCAAAAATATGTATTAGTGAAACCTTTACTATACTATTTTTTCACGTTTTTGAAGTTATACTTCTTTAGGCGCGTTATGAAAAAATGATGAGAGTGAAATTTTAAGATGCGCGCGCATCACTGTAACACAAAATTTTGTGTTACTTTTGTGTTACATTAAGAAAATCTACCAACAAAATAGAAATAGAATCTCTATTTAGTGGGTGCTAACGACTGCATTGTGAAGGCCTATCAAAAGTATTTATTAATCTGGAACAACGGAACCAAAGCGCGATTCAGGAGACTACAGCGCCATCTCTTGACCATTGGTGTAGTAGAACCAAAAACCACATCTTTATTTTTTGTAATAAAGTAACAGTTATAGGTATTCATATTTATAATATTTATCCACATGTTTCTAGTTTGTATATTCGGAATACGTGTTTGAGTTTCATACAAGTGCAAATCACATATGTTCTAATAAATTATATTCAGTAGCGATTTTAATTGAATATTTTGATTATTTATTTATTTTTCAAATTAAAACTGAACTTTATTGACTGTGTCCTTTTCCAGACTTTTTATTAATTTATTGTTATTAATTATTTGCATGCAATTAAATACTAATTTTAAACGATGCCAAAGAAGGATAACTTCTCACGCGCCTACATAAGTACACGCACCCATTTTTTTATTTTTCAGGCGCCACGGACAGAAGACTTGACGGTGTTACAAGACTTGTGACAATTGTAATTACTGACTTGTGTGTCACAGTTGTTAGTGGTAAGACAGAAAACACTGGTCGTTTGTTTCGGGCCTTACTTCTATCGCCAGTCGTGTGTGCATGTCCTGCGCTCGGGTGCCTGTGGCGAAGGGGTCAAGGCGCCGGCCTTAATCTGCTCTGAGGTCAGAGGCACTAGGTTCAATTTCCAACAGGATACATTTGGAATTTATAATATCAGTAGTGCACAAAATGCATATATGTGTATATCATATTTTTTATGTTTAAAAGCTGGTTTTCTAGCGAATGGTCCGCCTGGTGGTAAGCGGGCACCATAGCATAAATACGCTTAATCATCATCATTAGCCTGTTAATGTCCCCACTGCTGGGGCACAGGCCTTCCCTATGGATAGAATAGGGAGATTGGGCCATGACCCACCACGCGTGCCCAGTGCGGATTGATGGGTGCTAACGACTGCAGATATAGCCGGGATAAGTTGGTCCCAGCCTTGTGACGTGCCTTCCGAAGCACGAAGGACCTCGAGATAAGAAATTTTTTGGTGACCCATCCAATGACCGACCACTGCGAAAGTTGCTTAACTTCAACGCTCGCAGCCGAAAGAAGCTCAATATTCATTTATTTCCACCAAACATGGGTCCTATCCTAACATTAAATATTCAATAGCATACATAATATCAAAAAGACACTAATAATTCTATTATTGTTTATAATTTCAGACAATCATAAGAATAATAAAATATAAAAATAATATCTTATTGTGGTACTGACGCAATCTCGCAGCTTCCTCCATCTCCGGAACTGCACTGCATTAAGATAAAGACACTATCAAATGCCTTTTATGGAAACACGAAAAGATTACTGCAAATTTACTTCCTTAAAACCACTTTGATATTTGACAATGAAATGGTTTAACCAATCTAACTTAATGCTAAGTGTCCAAAAGTATATGTCCTTATAGAAAAAACCGTACAAGAGCGAGTCGGACACGTCCAACTAGGGTTCCGTACAAATCGAAGTGCACAGAGATCACAACGGAACAGCACCGAAATTTAACATCAAACATCGTGACCCCATTGTCACGGTAATAATATCATACAGTATTCTATCTTCATACAAACGGGCGGAAAGCGAGTCATACCTACGCCACTCGAGTTCGATGTGCTCTCGGCGGGCACCCAGTCGCGAATGCGCCGCCGCGCCGCAACGACGACCGAACGGTCTGAATTGTTTTTTATGCAGTTAGTCGTGCTTAAACGTGCGTTTTATATTGTAAATATTTGATTTAATTAAGTAGATACCTACATAATTTAGTATGGAAAAGAACAAACGACGATCAATATCGTACAACAGCACAATTGCTGTTTTTGGTTACTTGAACTCTTCAATAACACACCCAGAGATATCATTTTTTAAATTAACTGAAATATTGGAAAGTTGTCTTACCTTTATAGAATATTTTTTATATACCTATCTACTAGTACGTTATTTGTTTCTAATATTTAGGTATTTCGGTTTTTCCATCGGGCAAAATATCTGGAATAATATATAAATAAGTGGTTAGGATGAAAAAAGAGACAAACGAGTAATCGACCTACACTCGCGTTAAAAACAAAACTACATAAAATACTGTAGGCTGGCGGCCCTACCGCGTGCCAACGCAGCGCTCGGTGTAGGCATTTATTTTCAAGGACAGGGCGGAGTCGCAATACTGTATAGATAATATTACCGTGCCATTGTCGTCACAGCCAAATTCACAAAAGTGATGCTGGACGACAAAATCCGGAAGATGGCGGACACAGTCATGAGCTCGGGGACGGAGTCATGGACTGTGTCCGAAATGTCGATTCATTTACATTTTGAGTTATCTTAGTTTTTGTTGTCTTAGTATCTGAGTGATGCTCAAGAAAAAGTACAGAATCCTTTGATGTTGAAGGGCGTGGCGACAATGGCATGGATAAAGTGTCTTTAGGTATTAATTTAATGTTTTCTGCAATGCGGGTGCTAGTTTTTTCCTTATTTCGACATAAACGGACATATCTTTTTTTCGCGTTAACTTAAACTATGATTTTTTCACAGCTTTAAGGGACAGATTTGAGTTAAAATTTCCACGCGTTCCCGAGATAAAGGGTTATGACCGACAGACTGACCATTAGACGACCGTATTTTTTTATATTAACCTAGAAGTTTGATTTTCACAAGGGGTGATGACGGGGTACAGTAAACGAAATTCTATTTAGTCCGTCAGTTAGATGATCAAAAAATAATGGACACGTATTTTTTCTTTGGGCAATCAACCAAAAAATTACAAAGTTATAGCGCGTCAAAGTTTGGGAGTAGGGGCTCGTGACGTCACTTTTGAGTGAATTTTCACTTAAAAGTGTACTCAAACGTGAAGTCATGCGATTTTTCAAATCAATATATCTCTGCAATGTTTATATTATGTGAAAAAAGGAAAAATACGTGTCCAATAACTTTTGATAATCTACCTGATAAACGAAGAAAAAAAAATAGTCATCATCCCTATTCAGCATATTACCATACTTGTTCTGTTTTACTAGCTACATTTATAACCTGTAACATGTTAATTGTTCTACCTTTTGATGGTGTTGTGTTTCTGTCGGTATGTAAGGTACCAGGGCTCCACAAGGGTAGGGCTGCCATCTCTAAAATGTGGTAACCAGGATAAGATGCGTGATAACCCCGGATTTTGGAGCCCAGAACCCGGACAGACCAATAAAAAACTGTTAAAAATATCACAAATCAACTTTTTTATGTTGATCTAGGCAAAAGAGCTAGCGGTCTACCTCATAGTAAGTGGTCACTGCTGCCCATGGACACTTGCAGCACCAAGGGCCATTCATGCATTGCCGTAATTTTTTAAACCCGGACTACAAATAAAACCCCGTCCGGACGCTCCCCGGACGCCCCGTAAACTAGTACAAATCCGGGGAAACCCGGACAGATGGCAGCCCTACACAAGGTGATTGGGTCAGAGAGGCCACAGAGAATATTGTTTCTATCTCAAGCGTCCTATAGGCTATGGTGGCCGCTTAGCATCAGATGGAGGGCGGGTTCATATGCTTGTTTGCTATCCTTTTAACATAAAAAAGCGACCACTGTAGAGTTCAAATGGTTAGAAGTCTTCTTCTTCATCATCGTCGTTTCCTCATGGCTGAGGGTCGTGACCTTTCAGGACAGCACATTTCACCAACGATCTCCAGACCGTTCTGTGTTCTGCAAGGCGGATGGACGCCTGCAAGTTGCCATTCGTAGTTTCTTTAACTATGTCCAACCACCGGGATGGAGACCTGCCCCTACTCCTCTTGCCTTCCACGTTTCGTAGAAGAAGTCAGAAATCAATTAATAAGAAGATTGGAGAAAGCTGTGAAAAAACCAAATTTCTGGCAGTAGACCTGAGTATATTGTTTATCTCCATGCGTCCCCGAGATATAGACAGACAGACAACAAATTAATCCTATAGGGATTCCATTTCTTTCCTTTTAAGGTACGGAACCCTAAAAACTACAAAAACTGCAACTTCATTAACAACAAAAGCCCTTTGACATTTGGCCAAAAAAACACATGCATGTATTAAGTGGATTATTATAGGAAACTTACAAGACCAGGAAACGAACTCAAGTATGAAACCCTAAACTGCACACTATAAGGCCATAATTTCGCTACTCATTCACCTTAGGCTGGGCCCAAAATGGCCGTCGTTTTGCGCCGACCTCGGGCCTCTGAGACCAAGTTTGGGCAAAGGGCCTCTTTGACCGTAAACATTGACAGTTGAACGCGCTCCGCTTGTATCTAACGATTCCGCCTTTACGTTTTACGTAAGTGAATATAATAAAACATTATTTTTACAGAAGTATCGATAAAATTAATGAGGAGGTAATTTTAATTTAATAGTGAAATGAACAGAAAAGTCATTTAGTTTTTCAGTCTAGACTGTTACAAGCACTTGTGAAGGTCAAGAAGCTACGCCATCGGTTCGCAAAACTACGGCGGGAGACCTTGTACTGAGAAGAACCGGCAAGAAACTCAGCAAGGGCTGTTTTTTTTCCCTGTATTGTTATATACAGAGTCGTCAAGTTGAAAAATGACTTCAGAGATACGTCTGAAGTCTCCTTCCATTACATCATTTAGAAAATAAATATATAGTAGTTAAAATAAATTTAATATTTTATTTTATTACTTATTTATGATATTAGTGTGGTAAGTTGGTTATTACACTAAATACCAATGCTGCACGAATATCATAGATCGGTTTTCAAGCATTTTTCAACACATTTGCGAGAAAATAGTATATTTTTTGGGTGACGAATGAAAACTTTTACTAAGAAGAAAATGGCATTTTCATTTGGCGCCACATGCTAGCGGTGAAAATTAGAACTACATGTTCCGTCTCTTTTTCTTTTTATTATTAAAGCGAGACATAAGCATAGATTGAAAGAGCTTCCAAGATGTTCGATCGAAATAATAAAAATAATTGTAAAGGATACGCGCGTGCGATAAAATGTTTTACCGCACGCTCCGTTGTATGGTCCGTAATTTTGAACCTTAGAACAATATATACAATCTCCGCAAATGCATTTTTTGAGAAAATGTATCAAAAAGAAAATTTTCAGCCTGCTCAGCCCTCATAATGGACAGAGTGGATTTTTTTCTAGTAACTTAAAAAAGTGTTACCGTAAATTTTAACTTTCACACAATACCTGAAATAAAACCTTAGGAAAGACCGGAATGAAAAAATACTACCTTTTAGTGGTGTTGTGTTTTCCTAGTGTAAGGTTTAGGTTTAGGTTGTAAGGAGATCATCGAAGTTAAGCAACTTTCGCAGAGGTCGGTCATTGGATGGGTAACCAAAAATCCATTCTTCTTCTATCTCGAGTTCCTCCGTGCTTCGGAATGTACTTTAAGCCGTTGGTCCCGGCTGTATCTGCAGTCGTTAGCACCCGCCAATCTGCACTGGGCCCGCGTGGTGGGTCATGGCCCAATCTCCCTATTCCATCCATAGGGAAGGCCTGTGCCCCAGCAGTGGGGACATTAAAAGGCTGATGATGATTAAGGTTGTAAGGTTTCAAAAGGTTACAGGACTGTACAGTTTAGGGGATCAGGTTCAAGCCGACAAGATGCCAATTATCAAAAAAAGTACACCATATCCTAACACTTTTATCTGCCGCATCAGCTATCTTCGTCATAATTTCTTCTCTGCCCCCTAATTTACGTGGTCGAACACTATACAATAGTGTAATAGTATATAGTGAAGGCAGATCTTTCCATTGACAAAGTTCATGATCAATTTAATGGCACAGCAATTATTTTAGTGTAAACAAAATATGTGTGTGGATGTAGGCTTGGCTAAGCACTGTTACATTATATGTTAGCATAATTTCTTATGATATCTGTGATGTCCTTAGTGAAGTCCTTCTGTTTCGCCTTTAGCAAAATTCTTCAAGTTTCTAACGATTCAACAATAGGGATGATGACTATTTTTTTTTTTTCGTTTATCAGGTAGATTATCAAAATGTATTGGACACGTATTTTTTCTTTTTTCACATAATATAAACATTGCAGAGATATATTGATTTGAAAAGTCGCATGACGTCACGTTTTGGTAAAATTTTCACTTAAAAGTGACGTCACGAGCCCCTACTCCCAAACTTTGACGCGCTATAACTTTGTCATTTTTTGGTTGATTGCCCAAAGAAAAAATACGTGTCCATTATTTTTTGTTCGTCTAACTGACGGACTAAATAGAATTTCATTTACTGTACCCCGTCATCACCCCTATTTTTTTAGTTTAACTTACAAAATATATGTGTGTTTATGTCGACCTATGTGTGTGTCCGTTTGACTAAGCACTGTTACATCATATGTTATCATAAGTTAAGTTAAATAGATCTTCTGTTTCGCCATAACTCAAAATTCTTCAAGTATCTTACAGATCCATGATTACCCATATTATGGGAATTAGTAATTGGCAAGCAAACAACGCAAAAAATATAATAAATAAGATCATAATCTATCCAAGGAGTCCAAGTGGAACGAAACGTGCCACGGTCATTATGTAACTCTATAACGACGTCTCTATAAGGAGAGCCATAAACACCCACTCGCAAAATGTTACATTTTGTTTACGGCAAAAAACTGAATTGAGCAAAACATTGGCTTCAGTGTAATGAGCAATAATGCGACGAAGGGCCATATTACTCAATTCTCAATGTCAAACTATATTAAACTAGCGGCCCGCCCTCGCTTCGCTTCGGTGTACAGCTGAAGTGTAGACTACAGTTTTTGTTCTCAGGCTTGTATTATACACAATAACATTCATCTGTAATTCTTCTTATACCTGCATGCAGTCTCAGCCCGATCGGTTTAAAATTGACAAGGTTTCATACAAACTTTTATTCCCTATTTTATCCCCTTGGGGGTAGAATTGATCAAAATCCTTTCTTAGCGGATGCCTACGTCATAACATCTACCTGCATGCCAAATTTCAGCCCGATCCGTCCAGTGGTTTGGGCTGTGCGTTGATAGATCACTATGTCAGCTTTGTCACCTTTGAGTTTTATATACATATATAGATTGCACAACATTTACATCTGTTACCTGTTACTAGTATACTTAACCCATTAAAAGCATAAATGTGAAATGAAAGCCAAGTTCAATATTATGATACCTATATAAAATAATAAATATTTCCAACACTCACACCAATCAGCCTAGCCCCAAAGTAAGCACTGTAAGGCTTGTGTTGTAGGATACTAGGGTAACGAATAGAATACATATACTGTACATATATGGGCATATTTATATAGAAATACATATTAAACATCCATGACTGGTGTACAAATGCTCGTATTCATCACACAAACATCTGCCCCCTCCGGGATTCGAACCCGGGGGCAAAGGGGACCTGTCGAGTCGGCGACACCATGAAACCCGGCGTACAAACCACTCGGCCACGTAGGTTGTCAAATAAGCTTTGGTTGTTGACTATAAGTCAACAAGTAGTAATCTAAATTGGCACCAAGTTCAATTTGGCTAGTTCTCAAATACGAATTGTTATTAAGTAAATGGAGGCGCTCGATGGCGCAGGTGGTTAGCGTGTTCGGCTGCGATCGTTAAAGTTAAGCAACTTTCGCAGTGGTCGGTCATTGGATGGGTGACCAAAAATGTATTATCTCGAGCTCCTCTGTGCGTCGGAAGGTACGTTAAGCCGTTGGTTCCGGCTGCATCTGCAGTCGAAATACAACACCACCAAAAGGTGCTCTTTTACTGTAATCTTCTGTGGTGGATCCTTCCTCAGACGTACGCTTCAATTCAAGCAGAAAATCCGCTTTGCCCTAACTCTCTTTATCTTACAAATTAAAGGTGAACTTTTCCACTGAAATTATATTATCTTCTTCGTTCCGGTTCAACAAACTGACGTTAAAATATTATAATGCTTTCAACGATAATCAAATTTACGTCAACTTAGTAAGAAGATTTTCATCTTTTGATCATTACAAAGTTGGAGTGGACGGACAGAAAGGCTTTTAACCTGTAAATTTTATTGAGAAACGTAAAAAGCATGATATTTTAATTGAATATTTTTTTTTTGTTACAAAAAGTCATACAATGAGTTGGCAGGAATGGGTTAGTCAGGTTATATTATATTATTCGGAAACAATAGTTCCAGATTCCTGCCCATTAGCTGCTGACTAATCTGCACATGATAGTTATTAGCTGACACATTTAATATTGCTATTTCAATCTTAGACCAACAATGAAACCATAATATTATAAATGTGAAAGATAGTATGAAGGTGCGTATGTTTGTTTCTTAATATTTGAGTCTTTGACTCTATCACGCAAAGGCTACCAAAGGAATTTGGATGAAATTTGGTACGCATATAGACCAGGGGGCAATCGCCTAACGGGATTGCTATAGCTATCGCTATCGCTTACGATGTCAGCTTTGTTATTTCTGACCGCCGAAGATTTTCAAACGCCTCGTGTTTGTCTATTTTCTTTTGCATTGGTAATAACCAATATTAAAGAAAATGTGCGTGAAGTATTAGAAAACCTTCAGTGGTGAGATATAACAAAAAAAAATCGTAAGCGATAGCCAAAGCAATTCCGTTAGGCGATTGGCTCCCTGGATTGGACATAGGATACTTTTTATGCCGCAAAAAATTTTGGGGTCTCGCGGAATCACACTATCACACTAATATTATAAACGCGAAAGTTTGTGAGTGTGTATGTTTGTTACTTCTTCACGTCTAAACGGCTGGAGCGATTTTAATTAAATTTGGTATTTAGTTAGCTGACACCCTGGATTAACACATAGTCTACGTTTTACTGCGGGAAAATATCCCTGATAAACCACGGGTAACACCGCGGGGCACAGCTAGTTCTCAATAAAACTTAAGATAGCGCGGATGAAGTCACGGACCACCTCTAGTATTAGATATAAGAGACATATCAGTTCGTTTCTTTCATTTAAGAATAATAAATTATGCAACTTCACTATGTTGAGATATAGTGAATGTCATTTATTTCCAAAAATTAGTTTTACGAGGTGGCGTCTGTTGAAGGTTTTATATTTTAAAAATACCGTTACATTCTTCGCGGAAACAGATTGCGATTTTATTTAACCACAGTACACAAACAAGAGAACAGTAATATGTTTTATACAGTCGTCTCGTTTTCTAATGCAATAGAAGCATAGAAATCTATGATGTTATTTTATTGTTTTTTTAGGATCACCAGTATTTGTTTATACAATTACAAACATATAAAAATATTATAACATAGTTGTTAACGGGCTAAGTACAACAAATTTACAAGGTGAACACCACATGCAAAAAGAAAAACAAATGTACATATAATAAAAGTAGTAAGATAATCAAATTAACTGTTTCCAAAGGCATCACAATGTTATAAAATAAAACATACTAAATAAAAAAATAATAAGAATTTAAACTATGTATTGAGTGAAGCACTTAAATTTCTTTTGAGCTTGGTAAATACGTCAGAATAATGGTACATAATTCTTTTATTAATTTATTTTATAGTGCCGATCTCAAGAGTAATATAGCGTGATAAAAGAAATTTTGTGATATTTTATATTCAATCGCTATATTCGCAAAATTTTATATTCAATCGTCTTTTAAAATACTTATACTAAATTCATAATAGCTACTACATTTAATAGTGTTGCGTTCTTATTTGTAAGGTCACCAAAAATATTCGATGTAAAGGGTTGAAATCAGAATAAAAATTCGCGAGTTGTATTGCCAAGTGTCAAATGAATTAAGTTATAATAGCTGCCAAAATGGAGATTTACCAAACTTTTCACAGGGAAAAAAATTAAAGTAGATATATATATTCAATCAATCAATCAATCAATCAATCAATCAAAATCATTTATTCAGTTTAGGCTGTTACAAGCACATATGAATGTCGAGAAGCTACGCCATCGGTTCGTAAATCTACGGCGGGAGACCTTGTACTGAGAAGAACCGGCAAGAAACTCAGCAAGGGCTGTTTTTTTCTCCCTGTTTTATCATTTACAGAGTCGTCAAGTTGAAAAATGACTTCAGAGATGATTCATGAAGTCACCCTTCATTACATAATGTGAAATTATACATTAATTGTACACCTGCATTTTGATTGCTGTGTCACACAGTATAAATACAAACAGAGTTATTTATAATAGGTGTAATTAAACATTTATATCTTAAATATCAAAGTAGTTAGGGCAGACTCATCTCCGCTGGCAGCACCCGTTCACGAGCATGACGCATGAACCAGCCATCGCTTCGCTCAACCATATTTTAGGGAACGTAACGACCCGCCTCACACGACACCACCGAAGAGACTTTTAAGAGAGCATGACTACCCATAACCACCTATATCAACCACAACATATTTACTTAAACTTAAAGTCATTTATCTGTAGGACACTGCAAACAATTACAAAGCAAAAACAATGGAGAAATCATGACCACGCCGTTTTGTCATTCAAATCTTCTTAAATAGTCTGATATTCTTCCTTACGTAATCAGCTTTAAATACAGCTTTTCAATAAAAGTATCATCAACACATGATCCATAATATATATCATATAGAAATACCCGTTGGAATGGTTGGAACAGTTCAAACCCAAGCATTTTTGTCTGTAATATAATCAGACACTTTATAATAAGCATTCTTAATAAGAGTTTTTTTAATAGTCGATTTAAATTTAGTCAGGCTCAACTCTTGAATATTGCTTGGGACTTTATTGTAAAAGCGAACACAGAGGCCTCTAAACGAGTTATTAATTTTGTGGAGCCTAGTAGCAGGTAAAGTTAACTTATTTTTACTTCTAGTATTAAGTGTATGTATTTCACTATTTTTAGTAAATAAACTAATATTTTTTTTGACATATACTAAGTTTTCATATATGTATTGTGATGCAACCGTCATTATGCCTATTTCTTTAAACTTATTTCTTAAAGAGTCCTTAACTTTAAGATTATAAATTGATCGAATAGCCCGCTTCTGCAACACAAATATTGTTTGAATATCGGCGGCATTTCCCCACAGTAAAATACCGTAAGACATTACACTATGAAAATAACTAAAATAGACTAATCTGGCAGTTTCTATATCCGTTAACTGACGTATTTTCATTACAGCATATGCTGCAGAGCTAAGTCTCTTCGACAATTTATCAATATGTGGGCCCCATTGCAACTTTGAATCTAGTGTGATTCCTAAGAACACTGTGGTATCTACAAGGCTCACATTTCGATCCTTTATATTTACATTCGTTTTTACCTGTTTAACATTAGGTAAAACAAATTTCAAACACTTAGTTTTCCCTTCATTTAGCAGTAAATTATTAACGTTAAACCAGTGGACTACCTTAGAAATAGACTTGTTCACGTCGTCAATTTGCGACTGCCTACGTTTAATTTTAAACAAAAGTGAAGTGTCATCCGCAAACAATACTATTTCATGGTTATCCTTTACAAAATAAGGCAAATCATTGATATAAATTAAAAATAAGAAAGGACCAAGGATTGAGCCCTGCGGAACTCCCATCTTAACCGACGAACCAGGAGATTTTTCTCCATTGATGTCAACCCTCTGAACCCTATCACTCAAATATGATACAATAAGATCCAGAGTGGTGTCTCTAAATCCATAGTGCTGTAGTTTCCTGATCAATGTTTCATGAAAAACGCAATCGAATGCCTTTGATAAGTCGCAAAACACACCAAGTGCATCATGCGAGTTCTCCCAGGCATCAAAAATTTGCTGTACAAGCTCAACACCGGCATCGGTTGTTGAGCGACCCCTTGTGAAACCAAATTGTTTACTATGCAGAAAGTTATTACTATAAAAATATGATTGCATTTGATCTAGCATAATCTTTTCAAAAATCTTACTAAAGGTGGGTAGCACGGATATGGGTCTAAAATTTGTGGGGTCAGATGTGCTACCCGATTTATGCAATGGAGTTATTTTACTATGTTTCATTAGATCAGGAAAAACACCACAGTCAACACATTGATTAAAAATGCTAGCCAGAATAGGAGCTATTGTCTCAATTACTGATCTAGAAACATCCACGGAGTTACCCCACAGATCCGCGGTTTTCTTTTTATTCAATTGGTTAAAATATTTGATTATGTCTTTAGAGTTAACATATTTAAATTTAAATTGACTAGTACCTTGTGTTATGTTTTCTTTTAATATTGATTCAGCAGCAATGGGGGAGGAGTCCAAGGATTTTGTAGTTGAAACTGGAATATCAGTAAAAAAATTCTCAAATGCTGTAGCAACTTCAGTATCTGATGTAACATTTCTATTTTCAATGTTTAAATTAAAGCTGGTATTTCGAGATTTAGATTTTCCAGTTTCATTGTTTATAATGTTCCATGTCATTTTAATTTTGTCATTACTATTCTTAATCTTACAACTTAAATAATTTGATTTAGCTGTGCGACATACCTTTTTAAATAACTTAGAATAATTACGTACATACTCTCTGAATCTTTCAGTAGTATTAATGCTGCGTTCATTGTATAGTTCATAAAGTTTTCTTCTACTGTTATGTATGCCTGGGGTGGCCCACTCACTGAAGGTTACTGCATCACTAACACATATGGTTTTGGGAACGAAGACGTCATTAAATTCTTTACAAAATATATTAAAAAAATCATTATACAACTCATTTGGACTGTCTTTATACTTTAAATAACTCAACTTCCTATCTAATTGAATTTTAAAACGCTGTATACGATTAACTGATTTTGGCACAATAGTGATACATTTCTTGGTTACATTTTTATTTGGATGTGGAAAAGTAATCAACTGACCACAATGATCACTATCTAGTTGATTAACGATTCTTTTTTTATGTGGTATTATATCCGTATAAATATTGTCAATACAAGTGGCCGAAGTGGCCGTTATTCTAGTAGGCTCCATGAACAAGTTTTCCAGATTATATGATTGAAATAGATTTCTTAATTTAATACTCAAACTAGAGGTTTCTAATAGATTAATATTAAAGTCACCACAAACAATTAATTGTTTACCAGTGATGACAATTTTTTTTAAAGCTTCATCCATAATTTCTTCAAAACAATCATACAATGCTGAAGGAGGTTTATATACACTCAGTACAATAAGCCGGTCCAGTTCCACACAGGCGATTTCTATTGTTCGCTCAACCGAGAGGCTCACAATATCTTTACGTTCCTTAAATTTAAGTGTATTATTTAATAAAATTAAAGAGCCACCGCGAATTGCATTTTCTCGACTGAACGAACTACCAACCTGATGATTATTAAAATTAAACATGAATTGATGACTTTTAAGCCAATGTTCTGTGATACAAAATATATCTATATTGTTACAATTCATAAATAATTCAATTTCTAAGTCCTTACCCATCATTCCTTGAATATTTATATGCATCAGGTTGATAAAGTTTACATTGATTTTTAAGTTTTTGGATGGATTTTTTTTGGTTAAATTAATATTTTTATGAGAGTTATAACAATTATTATTTATTAATATGCAAGAGGAATTGTCTTTTGTCTCATTATTTAATTTAAACAATAATTATTATTTACTAATTTGTCAGTAGAAGAGCTACTGACTGTCAAGTTATTAATAGAACATTGCTCAATAAAAGCAATTTGTTTAGCCAAGTTTTTGGCTGTTATATAAAAATAATATGATAGCGACTTAGCTATCTGTCTTTTACAATAATTAGAAAGATAATATTTATCTTTGGTCAAATATAAATTCCTAACATAATTGTTAGTGTCAATAACATGAAATTTTTCACTTTTACACATTGTGAATAAAAGCATATTTAATTTATATCTTAATAAATTTTCCTCCTTTGGCAGACTCCTACAATAGGGCATCTTAACCGACGAACCAGGAGATTTTTCTCCATTGATGTCAACCCTCTGAACCCTATCACTCAAATATGATACAATAAGATCCAGAGTGGTGTCTCTAAATCCATAGTGCTGTAGTTTCCTGATCAATGTTTCATGAAAAACGCAATCGAATGCCTTTGATAAGTCGCAAAACACACCAAGTGCATCATGCGAGTTCTCCCAGGCATCAAAAATTTGCTGTACAAGCTCAACACCGGCATCGGTTGTTGAGCGACCCCTTGTGAAACCAAATTGTTTACTATGCAGAAAGTTATTACTATAAAAATATGATTGCATTTGATCTAGCATAATCTTTTCAAAAATCTTACTAAAGGTGGGTAGCACGGATATGGGTCTAAAATTTGTGGGGTCAGATGTGCTACCCGATTTATGCAATGGAGTTATTTTACTATGTTTCATTAGATCAGGAAAAACACCACAGTCAACACATTGATTAAAAATGCTAGCCAGAATAGGAGCTATTGTCTCAATTACTGATCTAGAAACATCCACGGAGTTACCCCACAGATCCGCGGTTTTCTTTTTATTCAATTGGTTAAAATATTTGATTATGTCTTTAGAGTTAACATATTTAAATTTAAATTGACTAGTACCTTGTGTTATGTTTTCTTTTAATATTGATTCAGCAGCAATGGGGGAGGAGTCCAAGGATTTTGTAGTTGAAACTGGAATATCAGTAAAAAAATTCTCAAATGCTGTAGCAACTTCAGTATCTGATGTAACATTTCTATTTTCAATGTTTAAATTAAAGCTGGTATTTCGAGATTTAGATTTTCCAGTTTCATTGTTTATAATGTTCCATGTCATTTTAATTTTGTCATTACTATTCTTAATCTTACAACTTAAATAATTTGATTTAGCTGTGCGACATACCTTTTTAAATAACTTAGAATAATTACGTACATACTCTCTGAATCTTTCAGTAGTATTAATGCTGCGTTCATTGTATAGTTCATAAAGTTTTCTTCTACTGTTATGTATGCCTGGGGTGGCCCACTCACTGAAGGTTACTGCATCACTAACACATATGGTTTTGGGAACGAAGACGTCATTAAATTCTTTACAAAATATATTAAAAAAATCATTATACAACTCATTTGGACTGTCTTTATACTTTAAATAACTCAACTTCCTATCTAATTGAATTTTAAAACGCTGTATACGATTAACTGATTTTGGCACAATAGTGATACATTTCTTGGTTACATTTTTATTTGGATGTGGAAAAGTAATCAACTGACCACAATGATCACTATCTAGTTGATTAACGATTCTTTTTTTATGTGGTATTATATCCGTATAAATATTGTCAATACAAGTGGCCGAAGTGGCCGTTATTCTAGTAGGCTCCATGAACAAGTTTTCCAGATTATATGATTGAAATAGATTTCTTAATTTAATACTCAAACTAGAGGTTTCTAATAGATTAATATTAAAGTCACCACAAACAATTAATTGTTTACCAGTGATGACAATTTTTTTTAAAGCTTCATCCATAATTTCTTCAAAACAATCATACAATGCTGAAGGAGGTTTGTATACACTCAGTACAATAAGCCGGTCCAGTTCCACACAGGCGATTTCTATTGTTCGCTCAACCGAGAGGCTCACAATATCTTTACGTTCCTTAAATTTAAGTGTATTATTTAATAAAATTAAAGAGCCACCGCGAATTGCATTTTCTCGACTGAACGAACTACCAACCTGATGATTATTAAAATTAAACATGAATTGATGACTTTTAAGCCAATGTTCTGTGATACAAAATATATCTATATTGTTACAATTCATAAATAATTCAATTTCTAAGTCCTTACCCATCATTCCTTGAATATTTATATGCATCAGGTTGATAAAGTTTACATTGATTTTTAAGTTTTTGGATGGATTTTTTTTGGTTAAATTAATATTTTTATGAGAGTTATAACAATTATTATTTATTAATATGCAAGAGGAATTGTCTTTTGTCTCATTATTTAATTTAAACAATAATTATTATTTACTAATTTGTCAGTAGAAGAGCTACTGACTGTCAAGTTATTAATAGATCATTGCTCAATAAAAGCAATTTGTTTAGCCAAGTTTTTGGCTGTTATATAAAAATAATATGATAGCGACTTAGCTATCTGTCTTTTACAATAATTAGAAAGATAATATTTATCTTTGGTCAAATATAAATTCCTAACATAATTGTTAGTGTCAATAACATGAAATTTTTCACTTTTACACATTGTGAATAAAAGCATATTTAATTTATATCTTAATAAATTTTCCTCCTTTGGCAGACTCCTACAATAGGGCAATGTAAACAATATAATTTTTTCAACATTTAAAGAACTCAATTCATTAACATATTGGATCAATGATTTTTTGTTCACATTGCCTCTATTTCCAACAAAAAATAACAGAGTAGCGCATTTATTGTAATTTTGTTTGGTTGCCTTTCCTAAAATATCCCCATATGAAACATTAGGCATACAGTGATTGATAACTGAATGTCCCATTTTAGACAAAAGAGGGCCCATGCCCTTGCCAATTTCATCACTAAATAATATGATGTTTTTATAATTATTATCTAAAACTAAGTCTGAGTGAATTGTTTTCACTGTGGTCAAACATTTATTTGATGGCGGCTGTGGGGAATTAACAATAACACATTGTGATATGGAGGAATCACAATTGGCAGGTGACTGAGCTGTGAACTGTTTACAATCACATGTGTGATTGTTAGTTAAGGAATGAAATCTCTCATTGTTATAATTACATAATTCAACCAACTCATTCATTGCCTTCATGTGTTCCTTTATTTCTTTTTGTGACAATTCATATTTTTTTGTAACACTTAAGAGACACTCTTGTAATTGTTCAATTTTACTTTGTAATATTTGTGTGTCTTTTTTATATCTTAAGCTAATGTTGTCATATTTTGCAGAATATATATCCAATGTATCAATTAATTGCAATCTCTCCTTGTTAAATTTTACATTTTTCATAAAGAACTTTTGTTTTTTTACAAGTTTTTGAGTTTTCTTTATGTATTTATTAATTTTTATGTATTTCTTTAATTTGTTTCCTTTACATCCAATAACCCCCAGTGTATTCTTACTGCTTTTAGTATCATCATGTGTGAGGTCTATTGTAACAGTGGGCTGGTTATTAATTGTAGTAGAAACCATGTCCGGGGCACAAACCACAAGTTCATCGAAAAGGCTCTGATTCAATGAGGCTGTAATATTTTGTTTTGATGCTTCTAAGAGTGAAATTGTGTGATTGGCATCTTGTAATTCTTTTTCTAAAATATGAATTTTCTGTAATGTTTGCACATATTCATTTCTGCACTGATCAAAGCCATCTACGATGCACTGCAGCCTGTCTCGAGCATCAATGGCATCATTATACTGATTGTGTAGCTCCGCCATTTCACTCTTTAACTTTTGATTCTTACTTAAAACATCTATTAATTCCCTTTCATTGTCATCCCGTTCCTTGTTAAGTTGATCACACAATTCCTTGGATGTTTTAAGTTCTCTCAAAGTCAGCTGGAGTTTAGACTCCTCCTGACGAGACAATGCCTTACGTGTCATCATGTTATAACGAAATTAATAAGTATAAAAAAGTACGAAATTGAAGGAATTGTCTAAGCAAACAGCGCAAGGTTATGTGCGGAATTATTTTCAAAAGTAAGGTAATATTTTATTATTTTATGCTACACTCATAAAGGCACTGCAATAATAAGGTCGTTCGTAATAAAAATTGTTAAACTTACTGCGTCTAAAGAGATAAATTTCTTGAAAACAGATGACAATGACTTACAAAAAAGCCGGTTTTTGTCACAGTTTGTTTTACACTATTTTGCGTTATTTACACTGGTATTTTATATTAAAACACTTTATATTTAATGTTTACTTAATGATGTATTGGTTTAGTACCTTTAATATCTAAGATTAATAAAAATTTAATTAAAAATACTGGGACAATTCAAAATCAGCTGTTTGCGACAGTGTTGCCAGAGGAGAAAATCAACTACTATTAACTGTCTACTTTATTTCTTTTCATATATATATAATATATTTAAATATTTATATATATATATGTAACTGCTAGAAGGCTTTGTTATTACACTTAAGAATATTTCACTACAATAAAATCAAATAGCCTCAGGTATCAGAACGGATTTGGGAGTACTGTACCCTTAGCACGAACTAATATCGAATTCGTAAGGTTTGCGAGTCAGAAATGTCATTGTCAAATGTGAACTGATTTTTAGTTCTCGTTACGCACTTTGTGCCGCTGCTGTTCAAGTTTCCATACAAAATTTGACATTGACATTTCGGTTTGCAAACTATTCGAATTCGATAATGGTTCGTGCTAGGAGTACTGCTTATAATGTACACTGTGATGCTCGTTCAAAAGTCAGTGCCCCCTCTCTAATCTCAGGATTAAGATGTTTGATATCAACATGTTTGTGGAATCTATGTGTGTTTATAATAATACGTATAACAGTAATCCGGTACAAATTATAAACAATATAATTCCGAAACGTGGTCATGAAATTCCTTTTATACAACGCAACTGAATTTACTCTCACAAAAGGGCAAGTTAAATAAATTAATTAATTAATATTTCCAACACTCACACCAATTAGCCTAGCCCCAAAGTAAGCACTGTAAGGCTTGTGTCATGGGATACTAGGGTAACGGATAGAAAGATATACATATTAAACATCTATGACTGGAGTACAAATGCTCGTATTCATCACACAAACATCTGCCCCCACCGAGATTCGAAGCCGGCACTCGAGGTCGTCATATAAGTAAAGTTTTCACATCTTTATTTCAATCATAGACACAAAGTAGCTATATATAGATGTAGGTGCTTGCTGTATATACAAAAATATTGTTCTAATGTATACAAAGCGATGAATACAACGCGTCTACGAATATTGCTTTTATTGCTTATAACGTGTTTTTGAAAGTTTTTTCAAAATAATATAACTTGTTTTTGACGTTACTAATTAGTCATTCAGAAAAGATGGTGAGCACATGGTAAGATTATTAGATAGAATAGATAGTCTTTTGTAGTGAAATAAACTGCGTTCATTCCCCCAAAATCAATTTTATTGTGATAGGTGAGTTTTCGCCTTCCTAGGCTTCTACATCCTTCCACTATCGCTTCATATATATTTCGTCATTCTGTAATGAGAGAATGACGAAATTTATGAATGACTAATGAGGCATTATTCCAAGATGTCTGAACCAACGGAGCATGTCTCTGTCAATTTTAACACCTATACTTTCTCACTTCCACATTACGAATGCGATCTGAGTTTATTTTAATTTGATGTTCTTTCTGACATCTCAGCTCTCGCTTCCTTACATGAGTCATGGGCTCATGGCCGCACACGCGATGCACCTGCACCACCAAGCTCCTCTAAAAAAATGTTTAGATAAAGAAAAACAAGTTTATCAGAAACAAAACCTAAAGGTTGCCTAAATGTTGACTGGCAGAGAATGCTGTTAGCTTTAAGACCACCTTTTGTCCATTTTTTGGGTTCCGTACCTCAAAAAAACGTCACCTTTATAGGATCACTTTATTGTCCGTCCGTTCATCCGTCTGTCAAGGCCGTTTTTCTCAGGAACGCGTGGAGGTATCAAACTGAAATTCATATCTAATACTCAAGCAAGTCTACTGTCCCTTGGAGCTGTGTAAAAATCAAACTTCTAAGCCAAAACAATCCAAAGATACAGCCGTTTATGTCGCAAATTTTCGAAACTTGCACGGAAATTAAACCCTACAGGGAACTTCCCGTGAACTTAGAATCATTAAATTTGGTACTAGGTAACGTTTTATAGTACAGATAAAAGAAAAATTGCGAAAACCGTAAATTTTTAGTTACATCATATAGGTAATAAAAATATATTTTTTTAAATTCAGGTTTGTACGTGTTGCGGCCCTCTAAATATTGTCAGACCTTTTTACTACTATGCTATGTATATTTTCTTAATTCATTCTTTTTAGCTGCCATAAAAATATGTCATCTGCTGTCTAATTGTCATGTATGATGTACCTATAGTAAATTTATATTATAAATTAATGGGTTTAAAAGAAATATAGTAATATTTTATTGTATCGTATTATAGTAACAGCTAATTTATTAAGGGATAGTATAAATAAGTAACATGGCAAATATTAAACTAAAACTACACTAAAACTATACAAATATTAAAAATTAAGCTGCCCTAGATCGTCCCCGTCGGCAAAGGTTCCCAGGACGCTGGCGGCATTTCCCCGCTGAATGGCGAGGCTTATGCGCTGGGCGAAATAGCCGCCAGCTCTGCGGTCTCCAGTGGACTCTATGGGTTTTAATTGAAGTATTAAAGCCACGTTATGTAAGCCAATACAGTACGGAACCCTCGGTGCGCAAGTCCGACTCGCACTTGGCCTGTTTTTTTTGCGATTGTGGCAATAACGTTTCAATAACTAAATAAAACCTCAAGGCCCCTCCCAGTTCCTAATGCAATACTCGCCTAATAACTACGTCGAAACGTTGAGTTGAGGTGTAAAAAATCATCGTAACCGCGATTGTCGCCCACCGTTGGGCGTGGGCGCCTTTAATAAGGCATGGCCGGTCGAGACGTGAGTGGACTAACGAGCCACGACCTTGGCCGACACGTGCTGCTGGATGGAACCTCCAGGAATTTCTTATGTCAAAAACGTGAGAACTTCTGAGTGGAAAAAATTCGTGAAAAATAGAAGTTCTTACTATGGAGGCTGCAGTCCAACCGATATTGATATTTTTTGAGCGTTTATGTTGTTGGCCGCAGATGGCCTTTACAGCGTCACCGGGTTTGGGGACAGCGAGATTCTAAAAGGACCTCAAGCCGAGAATTGGCGAGTGTCTCTAGAGATATTCCAGCTCCATCTGGAGCCTCTAAACCGCTTGAACCTTTAGGGATATGATTTAGATCAGGCTCTGGAAAATTGGTTGGTTCTCCTAATCATTGTAAGTAGCACATAAATCAAACCAATAAAGTATTATTATTATTTATTTATTTTTGCTACCAAGTAAAGTGGCTAAGGCTTCTTCAAGCAACTCTCAATCAAAATTATTACTTTAGAATTTTCGTCCTACGTTATTATTTCCCGATACACATAACATAGGGATCTTTCAGGCAGGAGTAAATAAGGAATTAATTGAGCCTGCTTGAGCTGGAGCTTATACAACATCATTGTTCACATCAGGTGCAATGGTGGTCAAACACACTTCAATATTTTGTTTAAAAAAGCATGTGCGTCTCAGGATACATGATAGAAGGGATAACTTAAAAGCTATCCTTTTTTGATCACATTACATTGGTAATTGAAAAGGGGATTGGAGGGTGAAAAGGGATTGGAGAGTGAAAAGGGGATCGGGGGGTGTAAAGGGTTCGAGAGTGAAAAGAGATTCGAGGATGAATAGAGGATTCAAGGGTGAAAAGCAAATTGGAGGGTGAAAGGGGTTCGATGGCGATAATTGTATTGGTGGGTGATAATAGGAGATTGGCGGGTGATAGTGGGGATTGATGGGTGAGGGAGTGGGGTGGGTCTGGAAACACCCCTCTGGTACCTGGGTGGGCTGTGGCGTCTGTCTCCTTTCGCAGCAAAGGGAAGCCAGACAGTCTGGCGCCGTAACGCGTTACGTAATGAAGCGGTTTATCCCTGCCCCTAAAAGTTATCACTCCAAAAAGATCCGCTGGACAAATTAAAGGTCTTCTGAGCTTTTTTCGGAGAGTGCTAACTGTCCGCTTTTAAGAAGAAAACAGAAGAAAGAGTGGTTACTATGTGCCACACCTGTTCTGAAATTAATAGTGCATCATCGATATCTATTATGGACCTTCAACTATATTTTTTTGCTCCAATTTGTATTTCATGTCATTTACAAATACGCTGTAAAGACAGCAATAAATAAACATCAGATCATTAAATCACTTTGAAGTTACTCATATAACATTATAGACTGGACCAGAGAAGGCCTCGCAACATTAGCATAACTCAAAAGGATCTGCAAAATATCTGGTTAATGATCTATTAAAGACAAAAATGGCAACATAATTATAATAATGGTAGCCATTAATAATTAGCTCGTATAGCTGGCCGGGTTCGGCATCGGTAGTGGGGTAAAAAAAGCGAGTGGGATCCGTGTGGGCTGCAATAACCTGCGGACTCAGCTATGGATGAATTTACACATAATGAGACATGATACAGTGTTACATACATTAAAACACCACCTTAAAAGAGACATTTGTCTCGATAACGTCTTATAAATCGACTAGTGGCCCGCCCTCGCTTCGCTTCGGTGTAGAGCTGAATTGATCAAAATCCTTTCTTAGCGGATGCCTAAGTCATAACATCTACCTGCATGCCAAATTTGCGCCTGATCGGTTTGGGATGTGGGTTAATAGATCACTATGTCAGTCAGTCAGCTTTGAGTTTTATATATATATATATATATATATAGATGAACACTGGCTGGACGCACGAAGAAGTTTCACGTTCCGCCTAAACCTGAGCGCGCAAGCGAGAGCGCGGAACAAGCGATAGAGAAGCGCGATAATTTTTACATCAATGTTTCTTTATGACGTTATCACGTAAAACTATCGTCTGTAAACTAACTTTACAGTCAACCAATTTTTTAATGGTAAAAGGGTGACAAACAAGCCTATGGCCCGCCTGATGGATAGCCACCATAGCCTTTAGCCTAAAACTAAAACACAAAACCATCAAAAGGTAGTCTGTAAGGGAAGACGTTACTCTCCCAGACGAACGCGCCAATTCGAGCGGAAATTCCGCTATGCCCTACCTGTCTTGAACTAATGCAACAACCAATAAAACGCAATGACACTAACTTCGTGTTCATGTATATATATATAAAACTCAAAGGTGACTGACTGACATAGTGATCTATCAACGCATAGCCCAAACCACTGGACGGATCGGGCTGAAATTTGGCATGCAGGTAGATGTTATGACGTAGGCATCCGCTAAGAAAGGATTTTGATCAATTCTACCCCCAAGGGGATAAAATAGGGAATGAAAGTTTGTATGAAACTTTGTCAATTTTAAACCGAACGGGCTGAGACTTTGCATGCAGGTATAAGAAGAATCATAGATGAATGTCATTGTGTATAATACAAGCCTGAGAACAAAAACTGTAGTCTACACTTCAGCTCTACACCGAAGCGAAGTGAGGGCGAGCCGCTAGTTTAAAATAAAGCATGAGAAGTAATTACTTCTTATGTAAACCGCCTCGTTACATAAAATATTTAGAAAATAAAAATTGTTCTCTACTGTTGGAAGCTGTTCAGTCAACAATCTTCTGCGCTATATCTCAAACAGTCACACAAACATAGATTCTTTGGTGACACTTCCTTATCTATATTTATTACTTAATTGCAAGGTGTGATAATAGCCTCTTTAGTGTATACTCAAGAGTTTTTGATTTCTCTAACTATTTAGTTTCGTTCTCGAGTCTCGAGGCATTCAAATAAGACATTATATGCTCATAATAAGTAATAAAATTTATAACCACGAAAGAAACGTCGATACTAAATCTTCTGATATTTTTTTCTTTTTTTTCTGATTCTTTATATTGAAGGCCTAATTCTCACACAACACAAGATGTGTCTAGAAACAAAAAACTTTAGTATGAATCTATTGCTCTAACAATAATATACCTCTTACATTGCCTTCTTATAACCTGTTATCCTCTAAAAGAGGCGTGAAGGAGCAACATGCAGGCCGGCAGGGTGAGGATGGCTGGTGTGGCAGGTAGAACTGCCTCAGGTGGAACATCAAAAAAAATTGGTATTTATTAGGTCTAGGGCAGCAAAAACAAAATTTCAACATTTTCACACAACACCGCATTGTAGGTAACCCACAATGTCAAATGAATACTTTTACAAGTATTAAACATTTGAAAGAAGAAATAGCAATTATAGTTATAATTTTTATTTTTTAAGCATGTCAGTTACATGCTTACATGTTTAAATCTTAAGAAAATACAACTAGAAAAATGGTTGGAAATATGGTTAAATTGATAATTTACCACGATTAAAAGACGCCATAAAAGAAAGAAAACAAGGTTTGTTTTGTTTGTCGGGCCGTATCAAGAAGTCAAATCTTTCATTTGCGTTCTAAGTACAGATTAAAAAAAAATCTTTGAAAAAATACAAAATAACAAAATAAATTCGCAAAAACCTATTCTTAACCACCTCCATTTAACCCACTAATTGAAACTTAAATAATTCATCATCCATTAATTGAACGAACACTTTTAAATGCATAATATCACAAGAGATTCCTCCGGCAATATCGATTTCATTGACAACAATTTATTTATAAAAAGAGCGCATACGACGCGGAAGTCTCGATCGAAGTTAAACCGCTTATTAACAGCGACGCCCTCCCATTAAAAATGTATAAACCTTTCAATGCGCATACGCATTCCTTTGCAAATTGAATGCAAAATGCAATCATAGTATAGTATTAACCAGTAATACGAATTGGCTCAAAGAACGTAAAGTACCTATCAATTGCTTATGAACAATGTTGCCAAAGCGTGTTTGTTTTTTCCTCCCAGGCGGGAGAGTGGGTGAGAAATCCTCATGGATACCCTACAGCCGGCTGCAAGATTATGTCAGGCTCGCACTGACTAAAAAACACCCGTAGGGGTAACCTCTGGCTGGGAAGGCCTCTAAGGCTGCATCGAAAGCATCTACAAGGCTACATCCCCCAAGGTGGGGAGCGACGCAGTGCGAAGCGTTGTACGTAGTACCCTCGCATAATTAAATAAAACACTTGGGACTTGTTCGAGTTGGAACTCTTGCCTGGTAAAGTAATATCCAGGTTGCAAAAGCTTTTCGTCAAAAATTGTGTGAGTGAGTAAAAATAGCAGAGCTCTACAGACGACAGGGGATGGGTTTGTGCTTAATTTCTATGATGACCTCTTCAAGCAGCCGTTATAAATGATGAATAAAACCAGACCGTTTTTTTATATATATACAGGTTAATGATCCTCGAACTAGTGACGTGTCTTAAAACGATCGATATTTTTATTAATCATTAAAAATAACTGTTTTTATAAAAAGTTAAAACTTCATGCAAAAATTTTAAGAAAATTAGAGAAGACTCTTTATATGATGTACTTCAACGCCCTTCAAGCTTTATTTGTATTTTTGTAACACCCTGTATATATATATAGCTAGGTAGGCAAATGACTCTACCCCACCTGATGTTAAGTGGTGATAAAGTCCAAGTACGAAGATAGCTGGTACAGCAGTTATAAACTGCTACACCAACCATCCTCACCTTGCCGGCCCGCAAAAATGCTTCTTCACGCCTCTCTTAAAGAACCCCAGATTATAGGAAGGTGGGAACACGTGCGCGGGTAAAGAATTCCACTTACGAATAGTACGACAAACAAATATGGACCCTGTAGACATCTTACAGTATCGTGACGAAGAGTGGCGACTTAGAACTTGAAGAGCAACCACCAGGTAAAAGAAACATACAGTAGATTTATTTAACACCAAAAATAGATAGGAATTGATTTGCTGTAAACGTTTATGCACTGTGGTTGCTTTGGTGTGGATTGGCAGGCGCCATCTCGGACGATAAATCGCAATTGTGGCAAGTGCACTTGTCTCGGAATTGCCACTGGAAGCACCATCGACGATCACAGCCACTTCTACAATAAAGGCTGAATTATATGAGACCGTGGCGAGAGCGAGCCGCGATCGAGTCGACCGTCCGAATGCCGCTCTTATTATTAGGGATGTTGTTGGTAAACCCAGATGATCCCTGGCAGTATATCTATATATATAAAACTCAAAGGTGACTGACTGACATAGTGATCTATCAACGCACAGCCCAAACCACTGGACGGATCGGTCTGAAATTTGGCATGCAGGTAGATGTTATGACGTAGGCATCAGCTAAGAAAGGATTTTGATCAATTCTAGCCCCAAGGGGATAAAATAGGGAATGAAAGTTTTTATGAAACTTTGTCAATTTTAAACCGATCGGGCTGAGACTTTGCATGCAGGTATAAGAAAAATCATAAATGAATGTCATTGTGTATAATTCCTGAGCCTGAGAACAAGAACTATAGTCTACACTTCAGCTCTACACCGAAGCGAAGCGAGGGCGGGTCACTAGTTGAATATAAATTTAACAGTGAAAATATATAAAGTGAAAGTAACATAAGAATGAATATATTCATACTAAAAAAATATATAAAATGTTTACAGCTGATAAAGTTTTACCACTAAAATTAAAGTCAGTAGCCGTAGAATGAAAATCAAAATAAAACTAAACCTTAATAAGCTAACCTATGTTAAGGCATTCAGTCCCTTCAGATATAAATGCCTTCAGATATCACACAGTATTTGGTAGTCATAACGGATTGCGAAAAGCAACACAGGCATTTGTTCATTTTAAACCTAGAATCTTAACTATATATTAACCTTTAAGTTACCTGAACACTGGAAAATTAAAAAAAATCAGGGCAAAATTTTGTAAAACAAAGCTAACTTTGTGGCTAGTTGCTTTTCATGTCATTGTTTACAACGTTTTTAAAACATAAGTCTAGTATCTACTTAACATACATCAGCTGTACCACGTTTTGCTTTCATTTTGCATCATCTATGTGTATTATTTAATACATGTCAATAGTTAATTCTGTTTACCTTAGTTTTGTCACAAAGATAGGCAATCTTTTGATCGGCATTGCGTAGTTCTAGTACATTTTGTGATTGTTTCGCCATCATCTCACTAATGATTGCAACAAGAGACCTGGGGGCCATTCGCCTAACGGGATTGCTTTGGAAAACGCTATCGCTTACGATTTCACTTTGTTATTTCTGACCGCGGAAGGTTTTCAAATACCTCACGCTCATTTTCTTTAATATTGTAATCTACTATATAAAAATAAGTCGGGTTTTCCTTCCTGACGCTATAACTCCAGAACGCACGAACCGATTTCCACGGTTTTGCATTCGTTGGAAAGGTCTCGGGCTCCGTGAGGTTTATAGCAAAGAAAATTCAGGAAAAATTAAAAAAAAACTTCTTTTAATCACCAAACGAAATGTTACATAAAACGAAGCCATCTGGTGGCGAAACGGAGTCCGCCGGGTTTGCTAGTTAACTATGCAAAGGAAAAAAAAGAGCGCGAGGCATTTTAAAACTTCAAGTGGCTAGAAGTAACAAAATGAAATCGTAAGCGATAGCGTTTTCCAAAGCAATCTGGTTAGGCGATTGGCCCCCTGAAGGTATTAAATAGATGTATGTGACAGTACCTACTGAATCTGAGCCTCGTACATATCGTTGCGTACGAGGCACGGATTTAAAATCACACAAAGAATTTATATTGAAAAAAAATCTTCGTCGTTCTGTTTCTGGGCAAGTGAATCCTAAAAGGAATAACATTATTGTGTGGTGTTAGGGGCCGTCCATAAATTACGTCATCGATTTTTTCAGATTTTAGACCCCTCCCCCCCTACAATCATCCTATCGTCATTTCTTAATGACCCCCCTCCCCCTTCTCCCAAAATTGACGTCATTACCAGTTTGACAAAATTAAAACATTGCAGATTTGAGAAAAGCTAGTATTATATATAATATTATTATTAGAGTATTTTATCTGTAGGTATTACTGTATTTGTGTACATCTATGTTGCATTATGTATGTTTATTATGAGTTATTTTAGTATTGTACGCGCCTTAGCCGCCTCTCACATTTGCAGTCTCACTTACTAGGTGTGCTGGATAATTTCTTTTTAGAAATAATCTTTTTGTACGTGAACAATAAACTATAAATAAATAAATAAGAATGACATCAATTTCGAAACCCCCCCCCCCCCTATCTATCATTTACCGTCATCCGCAGACCAACCCCCCCCCCCCCTAATTTAGAATGACGTAATATATGGACAGCCTAAGTGCCACTTACTTACTTTAGTGTGTGGCGTTAAGTACCACTAAGTTACTTTATTGTGTGGTGTTAAGTGCCACTAACTTTATTGTGTGGTGTTAAGCGCCACTTACTTTAGTGCGTGGCGTTAAGTGCCACTAACTTACTTTATTGTATAGTATTAAGTAAAAACTAAACGCCATCATGATAGGTAACTATGCCCGTGTTTGAAACTCGGTATGCCCTACTGCCCTTATTAAATCAAGTGTTCACAGATTACATATGATAAGCACAGAAGGGCAGGGCAGGTCATACTTTCTGCCCTTATTATATCAAATGCTCACAGAGTTTGGATACCGCAATACAACCGATCCTTCCTGGCGATGCAGGCGCAATATGTTCAGTATACAATGTACTGCTTCATAGGAAACATTAATAAAATTTTAAAATCTTGCCTCTTTCTTGCCTCATCCATGCCCTTTCGTGCCTCTTCTGTGCTGCTTCTGTGATTCAGCTCCATTCATACAGCAGACGTAACGCGACCCAACAGAGGCAGTCTAATAAAATTAAAACATAGTATAAACTGCTTGAGCTTGAAGAGCTCGATAGCGCAAGTGGTTAGCGCGTTCGGCTGCGATCGTTGAAGTTAAGCAACTTTCGCAGTGGTCGGTCATTGGATGGGTGACCAAAAATTTACTATCTCTCGCTCCTCCATGCTTCGGAAGGCACGTTCAGCAGTTGGTCTCGGCTGCTTCTGCAGTCGTTAGCGCCGCCAATCCGCAATCTCCCTATTCCATTCATAGGGAAGGCCTGTGCCCCAGCAGTGGGGACATTAATAGGCTGATGATGATAAACTGATTCTACAGTTAGTCTTGTTAAAACCTTATGTTGTCTCTGTATTTTTTGAGCAAACAAAAGTGACAGTATTCGTTTTAATCCAGGTTTAACTTTAGTCTACGTTTTGTTAGTAGCGGTCAGTGGCGGACTAAGCTCGTCAGAGGCCCGGGGCGGCAAAGCTAAATGAGGCCCCCCAGCTTTAAAAAAAACTTTTATACCGCAACAAAAATCAGAAACACTATTACGCCTTTTAATGAGGTTACTTTGAACGGATTTTAAATGAGGCAAATGTTTATTTTTCGACGTAAATATAGTAAATGTTATTAAATGTAGGCGTACAAGAGTGAATTATTTGTACTTCATTCATTCAAGGGACACCTGAGGGAGTACCCGCTACAGAGACGGGAATTCCACCAGCGTATTGGACGCGTTCAGCGAAGTTAAAAGAATATTAGTACCGCGTAAAAAGTCTAGATGGCTGTAGTGTTTTGATCTTGATGAAATTATGTAGGTACTAAGCACATTTTTAAAGTCTAGTTTAGGATTTGATCAGGGGAACGCGGAGGCATTTGGGGGCCCCCAAGATCGGAGGCCCGGGGCGGGCCGCCCCTTCCGCCCCCCTGTTAGTCCGCCACTGGTAGCGGGCGCAGTTTCATAGACTTACCAACACAAAAATTGTGACTCATTCATTAACAAAGTAATATGATAAGTGGTTGCATATAAAATATGCAATTTAAATTGTAAGTTGGCAAAGTGGCTACATTAAGTGTATGATTTAATTTGTAATTTATTAAACCGTTAAAAAAGTTACGTTTTTTTAAATGTAAAAGGAAGAAAAGAACTTGTAATTACAGACGTATTTTTTTTAAATGCCCATTATATAAAAGAAAATATACACATTTCAATGTCTACGCAATTACGCCTACCAGATGAAAAAATCAAAAGTCCTAAATAATCTCTAGAAAAATCTCTAAAAATCAATAGAACTCTTTCGATGGTTATCATAAAACATCTACTGTTTTTTTTTTCGAAATTTCACGAGTTTGATTCCCCGTTTTAGCAGTCGATTTTTTAAAAATCTGTGAATGCCTTCTTTCAGTAAAATATCCTATCTTTAATATTTAATATACTTTCCCTCCGTGTGAGGTAGCCGTGGACGCCCTGTATATACATACAGTTGTAGCTAGAGAAGTTTCACTTCAGTTGTGTGGTCATAAGCACACTCATTTTTATCACGTACCTATGGGTCACCAAGGGAAGTTACCCCCAACTGACAGAAGACCACGTAAAAATCCAACAAATCGCTTGTAGTGTTACGACAGTTGTAAATGCTTTTCATTGTATTTTCGTATCGGTTTCATCTAATTGTGTCTACTAGGAGCAACTGATATGCCGAGAGAGACACAGCGCAATTTATATCAATCAACGCGATTAATATGCCACGTGCCATCCTTATTATAAATTCTTCTAGTTAATGCGGGTATGCTTTTTGCATAGCTGAAATTAACACAAGCGTAATATGAGTGTTCTGCGTTCAAAGTTCAGGAGCTCTACTCTCTTTCTCCGAAACGAAATTTCGGCAACGAACGAATTTTAAACGAAATTTCGGTAACGAACGAATTTTAAACGAAATTTCGGTAATGAACGAATTTTAAACGAAATTTCGCCAGTGACTCTACTCTATTTCATCTTCGAACAAGCACATAAAGTTCGGAATCACAGACAATTATCGTGAACGAATGGAATGAGTTATGTTTGTAAGTTCTTTTTGTGTTCACTTTTTAGATAACGTTTTTTACTTCAAAACAATATTACTTTATGACAACATTTTTGATTACATTAAAACAACCTCTTTTGACAGTGTTAGCCGACTAATTTGTAGAGTTGATGCAATCGAATGTATGTCAACTTAAATTTATCGTGTAACACTTTGAAGTATTGGCAATACAATAATAGACAAAACTTTGATTTATTTGTAAATTTTTCATACTAAAAATGTTCCTCACGCTAAGCAGCCCTAATTAAAAATACTGTAGTAGTTATTTTAGTTTTAATTTAAAGAAAAATCCCAAGACGAAAATGAAAAGGTAACACTTTTCATTTCGTCAATTTGAGGTTAAAATTTCGAACAATTATCTGTAAAATTCAACTTTTAACCTAACCTAACCTAACCCCCCCCCCCCCCTATCTATCATTTACCGTCATCCGCAGACCAACCCCCCCCCCCCCCTAATTTAGAATGACGTAATATATGGACAGCCTAAGTGCCACTTACTTACTTTAGTGTGTGGCGTTAAGTACCACTAAGTTACTTTATTGTGTGGTGTTAAGTGCCACTAACTTTATTGTGTGGTGTTAAGCGCCACTTACTTTAGTGCGTGGCGTTAAGTGCCACTAACTTACTTTATTGTATAGTATTAAGTAAAAACTAAACGCCATCATGATAGGTAACTATGCCCGTGTTTGAAACTCGGTATGCCCTACTGCCCTTATTAAATCAAGTGTTCACAGATTACATATGATAAGCACAGAAGGGCAGGGCAGGTCATACTTTCTGCCCTTATTATATCAAATGCTCACAGAGTTTGGATACCGCAATACAACCGATCCTTCCTGGCGATGCAGGCGCAATATGTTCAGTATACAATGTACTGCTTCATAGGAAACATTAATAAAATTTTAAAATCTTGCCTCTTTCTTGCCTCATCCATGCCCTTTCGTGCCTCTTCTGTGCTGCTTCTGTGATTCAGCTCCATTCATACAGCAGACGTAACGCGACCCAACAGAGGCAGTCTAATAAAATTAAAACATAGTATAAACTGCTTGAGCTTGAAGAGCTCGATAGCGCAAGTGGTTAGCGCGTTCGGCTGCGATCGTTGAAGTTAAGCAACTTTCGCAGTGGTCGGTCATTGGATGGGTGACCAAAAATTTACTATCTCTCGCTCCTCCATGCTTCGGAAGGCACGTTCAGCAGTTGGTCTCGGCTGCTTCTGCAGTCGTTAGCGCCGCCAATCCGCAATCTCCCTATTCCATTCATAGGGAAAGCCTGTGCCCCAGCAGTGGGGACATTAATACGCTGATGATGATAAACTGCTTCTACGGTTAGTCTTGTTAAAACCTTATGTTGTCTCTGTATTTTTTGAGCAAACAAAAGTGACAGTATTCGTTTTAATCCAGGTTTAACTTTAGTCTACGTTTTGTTAGTAGCGGTCAGTGGCGGACTAAGCTCGTCAGAGGCCCGGGGCGGCAAAGCTGAATGAGGCTTTAAAAGTTTTTTTAAAGCTACCGCAACGAAAATCAGAAACACTATTAGACTTTTTAATGAGGTTACTTTGAACGGATTTTAAATGAGGCCAATGTTTATTTTTCGACGTAAATATAGTAAATGTTATTAAATGTAGGCGTACAAGAGTGAATTATTTGTACTTCATTCATTCAAGGGACACCTGAGGGAGTACCCGCTACAGAGACGGGAATTCCCCCAGCGTATTGGACGCGTTCAGCGAAGTTAAAAGAATATTAGTACCGCGTAAAAAGTCTAGATGGCTGTAGTGTTTTGATCTTGATGAAATTATGTAGGTACTAAGCACATTTTTTAAGTCTAGTTTAGGATTTGATCAGGGGAACGCGGAGGCATTTGGGGCCCCCCAAGATCGGAGGCCCGGGGCGGGCCGCCCCTTCCGCCCCCCTGTTAGTCCGCCACTGGTAGCGGGCGCAGTTTCATAGACTTACCAACACAAAAATTGTGACTCATTCATTAACAAAGTAATATGATAAGTGGTTGCATATAAAATATGCAATTTAAATTGTAAGTTGGCAAAGTGGCTACATTAAGTGTATGATTTAATTTGTAATTTATTAAACCGTTAAAAAAGTTACGTTTTTTTAAATGTAAAAGGAAGAAAAGAACTTGTAATTACAGACGTATTTTTTTTAAATGCCCATTATATAAAAGAAAATATACACATTTCAATGTCTACGCAATTACGGCTACCAGATGAAAAAATCAAAAGTCCTAAATAATCTCTAAAAATCAATAGAACTCTTTCGATGGTTATCATAAAACATCTAGTGTTTTTTTTTTAGAAATTTTACGAGTATGATTCCCTGTTGTAGCAGTCGATTTTTAAAAAATCTGTGAATGCAGTTCTAGTTATTATCAAAAATAAAATGATGTCTTCTTTCAGTAAAATATCCTATCTTTAATATTTAGTATACTTTCCCTCCGTGTGAGGTAGCCGTGGGACGCCCTGTAAATACATACAGTTAGAGATGTATTTACAGGGCGTCCCACGGTTAGCTAGAGAAGTTTCACTTCAGTCGTGTGGTCATATAAGCACCCTCATTTTTATCACGTACCTATGGGTCACCAAGGGAAGTTACCCCCAACTGACAGAAGACCACGTAAAAATCCAACAAATCGCTTGTAGTGTTGCGACAGTTGTAAATGCTTTTCATTGTATTTTCGTATCGGTTTCATCTAATTGTGTCTACTAGGAGCAACTGATATGCCGAGAGAGACACAGCGCAATTTATATCAATCAACGCGATTAATATGCCACGTGCCATCCTTATTATAAATTCTTCTAGTTAATGCGGGTATGCTTTTTGCATAGCTGAAATTAACACAAGCGTAATATGAGTGTTCTGCGTTCAAAGTTCAGGAGCTCTACTCTCTTTCTCCGTAACGAAATTTCGGCAACGAACGAATTTTAAACGAAATTTCGGTAACGAACGAATTTTAAACGAAATTTCGGTAATGAACGAATTTTAAACGAAATTTCGCCAGTGACTCTACTCTATTTCATCTTCGAACAAGCACATAAAGTTCGGAATCACAGACAATTATCGTGAACGAATGGAATGAGTTATGTTTGTAAGTTCTTTTTGTGTTCACTTTTTAGATAACGTTTTTTACTTCAAAACAATATTACTTTATGACAACATTTTTGATTACATTAAAACAACCTCTTTTGACAGTGTTAGCCGACTAATTTGTAGAGTTGATGCAATCGAATGTATGTCAACTTAAATTTATCGTGTAACACTTTGAAGTATTGGCAATACAATAATAGACAAAACTTTGATTTATTTGTAAATTTTTCATACTAAAAATGTTCCTCACGCTAAGCAGCCCTAATTAAAAATACTGTAGTAGTTATTTTAGTTTTAATTTAAAGAAAAATCCCAAGACGAAAATGAAAAGGTAACACTTTTCATTTCGTCAATTTGAGGTTAAAATTTCGAACAATTATCTGTAAAATTCAACTTTTAGTTCAAAAGTTTTGTGAATTAGAGTAGGCTTAGAGAATTTAAATCTCAAACTATTTTCGGACGATCGAGTTTTTGAAATGAAATAGAAACAGAGTAAGGAACGTGCGAAATCTCTATAGAATTTAACCACTTAGTGGTTAATAATCCACCATTATTAGACATCTGTTCGAAAGGTACTTTGAACGATCCACGGAGCTCCATAAGATGATCGCTTTGTCAAAAACAATGTTGGCACGCTCGTCGCCTCTGATCACTGTTTTCATATTTATAATATTTATCCACATGTTTCTAGTTTCTATATAGACACAACGTGTTTTAGTTACTTACAAGTGCTAATTACTTATGGACTAATAACTTAAATTCAGTAGTGATTTGAATTGAATATTTTGAATATTTATTTAATTTTTCAAATTAAAACTGAACTTAATTGACTGTGTTAACTATATTTTTCCAGTCCTTTTATTATTTTATTGTAATTATTAATTATTTGCATGCAATTAAAAAATATTTTTAATGATGCTAAAGAAGTATAACTTCTCACGCGCGTACATAAGTTACACGCGTCCATTTTTTTTTTTTTGAGTGTGTATGCTGTTGGTCGCACATGACCTTTACAGCGTCACCGGGTTTGGGGACGGCGAGATCCTAAGGGGACCCCAAGCCGGGAATTGGCGAGCGCCTCTAGAGGTTTTCCAGGCGGATGGCGTCTCCCCACGGGGGGAGTCTCCTCTCCGTCTGGAGTCTCTAGACAACTCGAACCTGAGGGGGTAGGCTCAACTAAAGGGCGTCTCTGTTACTCGGACCTCGGCTCTAGTTAGCCGTTGTCGTGGGAGGTTAGCCGTTGTCGTGGGGGGGGGGGGGGGGACGCAGCAAAACTTAAGCTTCCGCCCATAGGTGCGTTATTATCGGTCGATAACACAGAAAACACAAAAAGGTTAGAAGGGCCATGTGGGCGGGGCAGGCGCGCCGAAGTTATGTATGAGCAAAATGCTCATCACTAGACTAAGGCTCGTATTATAGAATGATTCTCAGTGATTGATCTAGTCTTGAGCATAGTTAGAAAGGGATGTCGCTATATATAGCACACAGCGATATCCCTTTCTAACTGTACTCAAGTAAAGATCAACACTTAGTTGTCATTGTGTAATACGGGTCTAAAACTTGGTTCGGATTGGGTCGTTGCTCTCAGATGTGAGCGCCGATTGGTTCGATTGTTTGATGTCGCGTCGTTTGATTGGCTATTACCTTTTATGTGGAGGTGTAGTGGGAGCGAGCGGGCGACATCGGTTCCCTTACAAACGGTCTATTAACACCCTTCTAACCTGATCTATTTTCTGTGGTCGTTATCGGGTGTTTTATTGCGATATTTCTTCCTACCTCTATTGCGTCGTTATTAACGTAGCAGTGTGTAACTTCGTAGCTATTCTCATACATTAATGCTATGCAAATATCTCAAAAACGCATCCGAATTTATCGACCGACACTAACGCCTCCACTCTACTAATAACCACCATTGAAAAGAAATCAATTACTTACATTTCGATTCGATAGATAATTAATTAAACATCTAAAATATTTATAAAGCTTAGTAAAATGAACCTTGACCAACAAATGAATGCAGATAGTCTTATATAGACCAGTCTGATGAATGGCAATTAGCGTTACAGTGAATGCAATTAAAACAATGAGTCGTTACGCTTATCTGCGCTGTTTAGGGTTGCGTATCAAAAATTAGAATTAAAAAAAAAACATTTTTGTTTATTATTATTAATTAATTAATAGTCCCACTGCTGGACATAGGGCTTTCTATGAATGGTATAGGGAACAGCTTAGACTGAATAAATGATTTTTGAGTTTGAAACCTGGGTGGGGATGGGTTGCCACCACAGAACACAGAAAGAGGTTAGAAGGGTCTTCAGAGACCTTTTGTACGGGAACCGATGTCGCCGGCTCGCCCGCACTACACTTACACCTAATAGATATTAGCCAATCAAACGCCGTGACATCAAACAATCGAACCAATCGGCGCTCACACCCCATCGCAACAAAGCAATCGTTGCCAAGTTTTGGTCAAGTTATGAGCATTTGCTCACAACTAACTGTGGCGCGCCTGCCCCGCCCACAAGGCCCTTCTAACATCTTTCTGTGTTCTGTGGTTGCCACTGTGTTGCCAGACGTCCCGATTTTAGACTAAAATTTAATGTCCTTGCCGACACGTAGGTACCTATATAAATCTTATAAATAGGCAGGTCATTGTTTCTATCAGAAAAAACTCGATGGCACAGCTTTCGGACTGCGAGCATGAAAATTAAGCAACTCTCGCAATGAACGGTCACAGGATGACTGATCAAAGTTTTTTACATCGATCTGTTGATCTCGGCTGCATTTGCACCAACTATCTAAGTCTAAACTGTTACAAGCACTTGTGAAGGTCGAGAAGCTTCGCCATCGGTTCGCAAAACTACGGCGGGAGACATTGTACTGAGAAGAACCGGAAAGAGACTCAGCAAAGGCTGTTTTTTTCTCCCTGTATTATTATATGAGTACTAGCACACCAGTGAACCAAAGGTTCACCAAAACCTGATTTAAAAAAAAAATGTATTTAATTAATTGAGAACTTCAGAGATTTTGTGTGGTTTCGTTTGAAATTCGTGATTTCTCGAAAACCGGAAGTGCTACGTTACTCAAATCCGGTTTGTAGTCTTATCAGACTATTCTTAACTTATAACTTAAACATTCTCTTTATCTATCTTTTACGGTTTGGCCGCTGAAACAGCACCACAGACAGACGGACGGACGGACTTGTCTAATAGATAAGAGATAAAGCAAAGGATGTTAAGCCCATACATCCTTTCAAGTAATAATTTTTTTTTACATGTCTTTTTTGTGTGTCACTAAACAGGCCCTGCCAGAATAACAGCGCTGGTGCGACAAAATGTCGCGTCAGCTAATGCTGAGGCAGGGTCCTGGTTAGCCCTGAGCTTTTTTTAATTTGTATCTGTAAATGTGTAATATCTGTAATATGAGGGTTAATAAAATATATTCTATTCTATTCTATATTCTAGCTAGATATTCGTTCGAGT
Source organism: Chilo suppressalis (assembly GCA_902850365.2). Taxonomy (NCBI): domain Eukaryota; kingdom Metazoa; phylum Arthropoda; class Insecta; order Lepidoptera; family Crambidae; genus Chilo; species Chilo suppressalis. The sequence goes on along the minus strand of OU963914.1, from coordinate 19,253,499 downwards.
CTGTGGTTGCCTTCCCAATTGTTACGTATCGCCAACCCTAAACATTACTCGCCTTATCAAATGGGTGCGGTTGCTTTTAGCAAATTTATACAAAATGTATGAATAACTAATGGATGAATGTAACTTACGACTTATCTTCTGTACAAGAATATTTTATGGCGCCATAAAGTCAGTCCACTGGGACAAACTTCGCATTCGCATAATTATAGGAACACTGACTGGTCATTGTAACCTAATCAAACACCTATAAACAATAGGAGTAACAGACGGCCCCCTATGCAGATGATGCATGGAGGCAGAAGAAACGCCACAGCATGTAATCATGGAATGCATGAGTGTTGCCGACCAACGGGCACGACTTCTCCAGTCGCCAGAATCGTTTCCAGAAGCTTGCTGTCTACCAAGAAGTCTACCAAGACTGCTTTCCTTCAGGACTTATATAGACAGGCTGGAGTAAACGGGAATGTTTCGGGACACACACAAAGGTCTGATAATTAGGGCTAAGTGCGGAAACCGCCCTAAAAAACTAAAGCAAACTAAGTCAGTCCAGACAGAATGAAGAAAAATATAGACTGCGCCCACTTGTAACCCTCACGTAACGGCAGTGAGTAAGTACTTGGTGGTGCCAATGTATGGTGTTACAATGGGCAAGTTAGTCTTAATCTTAGTAGTACGGCGGGCTGTTTCCGCAACTCGACACCCAGTGGCTATTTTGCGTAGGGATTGGCATCAGTCCTGCCATCCCAGCTCCTCCAGAAAGCTCAGCAGTCCCCGGATGTTGTTGCAGGCTTCTACTAGTGTCCGCGGGCTTTCCATTAGAAAAGTCCTTTGTCTTGCAACGCCCCTGCACTCCAGGAGAACATGGCCGCCCGTCTCATCCTCCTCCAGGCAGGCTCTGCACAGAGAGCTGTCAGAAATACCTATATTATAAAGGTGTTTGTTGAAGTAGCCACGGCTTACCCGTGAGTATACCCACGATTTGTTTCAGGGCTAGTCTAGCTAAATGGCAAAGTTTTATGTCACAATCCTCGTAAGTTAAGAAATACATTTTTATGCTACCACGGCCCTATTAGCCGCGTCGAAATTTTCCTAGCCTTAAGCTGCAAGGCAGCGCATTGTAGGTAACCCACAATGTCAAATGAATACTTTTTCAAGTATTAATTACAATGCGAAGAGATGGCGCTGCCTTGCAGCTTAAGGCTAGGAAAATTTCGACGCGGCTAATAGGGCCGTGGTAGCATAATGGTCAGTGCATTCGCCCGGATAGCGAAGGATGCGGGTTCGAGTCCCGTCCGCTGCCTGGTCCGCGTGGATTTTTTTCTAGTACTTAAACTTTTCTTTAGATTTAGCATCTAGCAGTTAAATGCTTAAAAAATAAATAATATCATAAATACATTTTTATGTTAGAATAGGGGTAAACAAACGTATGTCCCGCCTAATGGTAAGCGGCTACCATAGCTTATAGACTTATAATATCATAATGTTCTTGTTAAACACAAAATGGTTATGGGAAAAATAAAGCTGATATATTATTATTACACTAACAAACCAGTGAACCAAATGTTCACCAAAACCTGATTTAAAAAAAAAAAAATTAATTGAGAACTTCGGAGATTTTATGTGGTTTCGTTTGAAATTCGTGATTTCTCGAAAACCGGAAGTGCTACGTTACTCAAATCCGGTTTGTAGTCTTATCAGACTATTCTTAACTTATAACTTAAATATTCTCTTTATCTATCTCTTACGGTTTGGCCGCTGAAACAGCACCACAGACGGACGGACGGACGGACTTGTCTAATAGATAAGAGATTCCTAATTCAAATTAAGCTTAACCCTTTCGACGGTCATCATAAAATGTAGTTTTTTTTCACGTTTCACGAGTTTGGCTCCTGGTTGTGGCAGACGAGTTTGGAAAAAAAACCAATGAATTTATTTCTACTTATTACTTAAAATAAAATGAAGTCTTCTTTCAGTAAAATAGCCTATCTTCAATATTTAATATACTTTCTCTCCGTGGTCTTGCGACGTCCTGTAGGTACACTTTGGACACATCTATCGGGCCACTTAGGCCCGTATTACAGAAAGATTCTCAGTGATTGATCTAGTCTTGAGCATAGTAAGAAAGGGATGTCGCTATATATAGCACATAGCGACATCCCATTCTAACTGTACTCAAGTAAAAATACAGAATGACAACTAAGTGTTGATCTTTACTTGAGTACAGTTAGAAAGGGATGTCGCTATGTGCTATATTTAGCTACATCCCTTTCTAACTACGCTCAAGACTAGATCAATCACTGAGAACCTTTCTATAATACGGACCTTAGTGTTATAACTTTTAATTAAACATGATTAGCTTTTTAATCTGATTTAAAACCTTCGTTGCGAGTGGCCTACAATGTTGTAATACTAATGCATAGTTATTAATTACATCCAAATAAGAATTCTGTTCATCTATTTGTGGTAAAAGCACCGCAGCCTCCCCAACCCAATGCGCCGGCGGGCAGCGAGCAGAGGGCGGGCGAACCTAGTCCCCGCTAATGCATGGACAAAAATATACACTGCATGCATGCGTTTGCGCAACTGAACGCTGGGGCGACAGGGTTGCTAAACACGCATTACGATGTTAGATTAAAACAAAAAGGGTCGATACAGTACGCTCATACTTGCATCAAATAAAAACTGATCCCACGGCAGCGCGAACGGGACGGCGAGATCCGCGTCACTGCATTACCGACCCGAACGAAACAGCACGTTAAGTTTCAACTGCAGCGCGAACGAGACGGCGAGATCGCGTCACTGCACTACCGACCAATCACGCGACCAGTACTCGACGTCGCTACCGAATAAGATTCAAAACAAACAGCAATTTTTTATGAAAACATATATTTTATAGTACTTACGAATGAAAAGTGATGCCGTGGGTTTTATTTTTAGTTCTTGAGCAATTTGATTACTTTTTAAGAACACACTTAGGCATTGTTTTATTATATAAACACAAAATATTAGCAATATTTCTTTTTGGCGTTCACGTGTACGTCGTTTGCATGACAAGTTGTGATTGTGTCTAAAGCGATTAGGGTCGTGGACCACAATTCATGCGGATCACTTTTGTGAGGCTAGTGCCGTATCTACCCTTTTTGTTTTAATCTAAGATGACGATACAATAATATGTCTACAGTGGGAAAGCGGAATCGTTTAAACGCCACTGTAGTAACTTTACAGAAACTGGGATCAAAGTTTATTTTCAACAAAAAATCATACCTTATTGTAAATACGAACTGTTTGGTTGACAAAAAATATGTTGCGGGCCGAGTGATTTTCATTTAAGCGACATCTAATTCGTAAAGGCACTATATAACTTTTCAATAGGATGATATTTAGGAAATACATTTATTCTATCAGATCATACGCCACATAGTAGGGCACCGCCATTGGTTCAAAAAACATTAAAATTTGTGTCGCTTCAGCGTTGTGAACAATTAAAATCTTCAAGAAATTGAGTTATCTTAAAAACATGCAATACAAACAGTACAAGCTATGAAACTGATATTTGTAACAAAGTATTTTTTATTAAAATTTTAATTCATGTTTGAGTTCAGAAGGAAGATTTGTGTGGGCAGTATAATACCGATTGTAGAAAAAACTCTAGTTTTAAGATTTAGACAGTAATGACAAGAATTATAATATTTATTATTGACATTTAGTTTTAGTTCATTAGGTAAGTATCATTTTGTGTTGGGTATATCATGTTTTTTTATTATATCCATTCGGATTTTCTAGAATTTCTAAGTTACTCGTGTTGTATTTTAATCAAAAGGGCTGATTGAACTAATTTAGGGTAACATAATTATTTGTGATAAAATTACTAATTAAAATATTTTGTTTCAAAGACTGATTTAATGTCAGTATAATTTAAGCAAAACACTAAGTATGATCAGGAGCAAAATCTCGAAAATTAAATATTCTTAAGAGCTGATTTAATCTTTGTTGAGGACGACTATAATTAAAAATTAAGGTATAATAAAAACAGTAATTTGTTATTTTATGCTTTGTCTCGACTATGAAAATGTAATTTTTCAGGCATTATTCAGGTTATTAATTTTTAACAAAGATTTATTTTATAACTAAAAAAAATTCCACGCGGACCAGGCAGCCGACGGGACTCGAAACCGCACCCTTCGCAATCCGGGCGAATGCACTGACCAATTATGATATCGCAGCCCTGACGGCCGCGTCGAAATTCTTCTAGCCATTCTTAAGCTGCAAGGCAGCGCCAGTTCTTCGCATTATAGGTAACCCACAATGTCAAATGGATACTTTTACAAGTATTAAACATTTGAAAGAAGCAATAGCTATTAAAGTTATAATCTTAATTTTTGAAGTTATACTTCTTTAGCCGCGTTATGAAAAAATTATGAGAGTGAAATTTTAAGATGCGCGCGCATCGCTGTAACACAAAAGTAACATAATGAAGTTAGCCGCGGGCGCGTTATGAAAAAATGATGTGAGTGAAATTTCGAGATGCGCGCGCATCACTGTAACACAATAGTAACACGCGTTATGAATGTTAGTGTCTAATATTAGACATCTGTTCGAAAGGTACTTTGAACGATCCACGGAGCTCCATAAGATGATCGCGTTGTCAAAAACAATGTTGGCACGCTCGTCGCCTCTGATCACTGTTTTCATATTTATAATATTTATCCACATGTTTCTAGTTTCTATATAGACACAACGTGTTTTAGTTACTTACAAGTGCTAATTACATATGGACTAATAACTTAAATTCAGTAGTGATTTTAATTGAATATTTTGAATATTTATTTAATTTTTCAAATTAAAACTGAACTTAATTGACTGTGTTAACTATCCTTTTCCAGTCCATTTACTATTTTATTGTAATTATTAATTATTTGCATGCAATTAAAAAATATTTTTAATGATGCTAAAGAAGTATAACTTCTCACGCGCGTAGTATAAGTTACACGCATCCATTTTTTTAAGCATGTAACTGCTTGATGTTGCTGCCTGGTCCGCGTGGAATTTTTTCTAGTTATATTTTCTTCAGATTTAAACATCAAGCAGTTACATGCTTAAAAAATAAAAAATATAATTTTATATTTTCTTTAAAGTGACAGCCCTAATAGGTAACCACATAAGGCATAGAAACGAGAGCACATCACGAATATGGACCGACTGATATTTTTTTAATACTGAACACTGCGTTTATGCGTCTTTTACGGCGCAAACAGCTCCCATGCGGTACAGTATAAATAGAAACTATAAATAAATATAGTACTTTTAATGTAGCTATACGTAACGACCTCTGTGGCCGATTGGTTTGTACGCCGGGATTCATGGTGTCGTATCGCCCACTCGAGAGGTCCCGGGTTCGATTCCAGGTGGGGGTAGATGTTTGTGTGATGAATACGAGCATTTATACTCCAGTCATGGATGTTAAATATATATTTCTAGTTATGTTTTTATTTATTTTTTAAGCATTTAACTGCTAGATGTTTAAATCTAAAGAAAAGTTTACTAGAAAAACCTGTGGGTTACCTACAATGCGAAGAGATGGCGCTGCCTTGCAGCTTAAGGCTAGGAAAATTTCGACGCGGCGTATAAGGCCGTGGTAGCATAATGGTCAGTGCATTCGCCCGGATTGCGAAAGGTGCGGGTTCGAGTCCTGTCCGCTGCCTGGTCCGCGTGGATTTTTTTCTAGTAAACTTTTTTATATATTTCTATCTAAATATACTTATGTAGGTATATTGTGCCGTCTTTAACCTATTGGAGGCTCTGGGCATATTAGGATAATGTGGCCTGATCAGGCTGCCCCTATAAATGATAAGAATTGATTTTGGTAAAAATGCGGGAAAGATGCATTGTACGGAGCTAGCTGGTAATGGGGCGAGTCACACTGGTAAGGGGGCGTCGATAAATTACGAGAGATGTTTAAGGGGGGGAGGGGGTCGAGTCAAATCTCATCTAATCTTACGTTGGAGAGAGGGGATCGAATCAAATATCACGCAATTTTTTGAAGTTATACTTCTTTAGGCACGTTATGAAAAAATGATGAGAGTGAAATTTTAAGATGCGCGCGCATCACTGTAACACAAAAAAATAAAATTTGTGTTTACCGCACATTAAGTAAATCTACCAACAAAATAGAAATAGAATCTCTATTTAGTGGGTGCTAACGACTGCATTGTGAAGGCCTATCAAAAGTATTTATTAATCTGGAACAAGTCAACGGAACCAAAGCGCGATTCAGGAGACTACAGCGCCATCTCTTGACCATTGGTGTAGTAGAACCAAAAACCACATCTTTATTTTTTGTAATAAAGTAACAGTTATAGGTATTCATATTTATAATATTTATCCACATGTTTCTAGTTTGTATATTCGGAATACGTGTTTGAGTTTCATACAAGTGCAAATCACATATGTTCTAATAAATTATATTCAGTAGCGATTTTAATTGAATATTTTGATTATTTATTTATTTTTTCAAATTAAAACTGAACTTTATTGACTGTGTCCTTTTCCAGACTTTTTATTAATTTATTGTAATTAATTATTTGCATGCAATTAAAAACTAATTTTAAACGATGCCAAAGAAGGATAACTTCTCACGCGCCTACATAAGTACACGCACCCATTTTTTTCTGATTGAAACAAAAAAAAATCCTATTTTGGTCCATTTAATCCAGATTGTACATGCTTAAAATTTAATCTTAAGCGTTATCGTAATACGATTAAGATCATTCACTATTTCGTTCGAAAGAAATAACTCTCAGCAATATTGATTACTAGTCTTAACTAGTCGTAAATAAAAGCACGAAGCATTTTTTTTTTCTTTTAATAATAACAATCCAACGCATTTTGAAAAATCTCACGTGAGATTGGGGGATGGGGGAGGGGGTTGAATAAAATCTCACGACATCTCACCAGGGGGGGAGGGAGGGACAGAAAATTCAAAAAAACACCTCACGTAATTTATGGACGCCCCCTGAGTGTACTACTGATGATTTTTCTTTAAAATGTGTATGAGCTTAGTATACCATTATATATTTAAACTAGTGGCCCGCCCTCGCTTCGCTTCGGGGTAGAATTGATCAAAATCCTTTCTTAGCGGACGCCTACGTCATAACATCTACCTGCATGCCAAATTTCAGCCCGATCCGTCCAGTGGTTTGGGCTGTGCGTTGATAGATCACTAGACCTTTGAGTTTTATATATATATATATATATATAGATTTATCTAAGCATGCTGAATTCGGAAAGCCTAATTTTTGGGCGAGAGTAAAATAGCTTCGCGCATGTAAAAGCTAGTAAGTTGGTATTGTAGTCAGTAATTTAGGTTTGATTTCCTCGAATTATATAAGTTTTTTTGGTAATAATAAATATTGGTTATCGTTTAGCGAACTGACAGGAACTAGGGACTTTGTATTTGATCTGAGGGGGGGCCCTAACGATCGCGGGGTCTAGGTGTGATTGTTGGAAATAAATATTTATTTATATGTACTATACACGTTTGACAGCTAATCACTAATATTAAAATGGAAATAAGTAAGGGTAAATGAATAAATAGTTCCAACACACACCAATTAGCCTAGCCTCAGAAAAAGCACTGTAAGGCTTGTGTTATAATAGCCTATAACACACCCATTACTTAAGGGTTACTAGGGTAAGAAATGTTGCATTACGTCACGCCATGGTACAATTTTTACTTAGAGGTGATGTCATGAGCCCCCCACTACAAACATTAAATAAATAAATAAATATTTCCAACACTCACACCAATTAGGCTAGCCCCAAAGTAAGCACTATAAGGCTTGTGTTATGGGATACTAGGGTAACGGATAGAATAAATATAATTATATGGAAAATACATATTATACATCCATGACTGGAGTACAAATGCTCGTATTCATCACACAAACATATGCCCCCACCGGGATTCGAACGCGGGACCTCTCGAGTCAGCGACACCATGAAACCCAGCATACAAACCACTCGGCCACGGAGGTCGTTACAGTATAGCTACACTAAAAGTACTATTTTCGTTTATAGTTTCTATTACTTACTTTGAAATGGAATAAAATGAAATGAATACTTTACTTTGAAATGGAATGAAATGAAATGAAATTTATTTGCATTAATTGTGGTAACAATGATGTTTTTAAATGATTAGGTCAGAGCGCACAATTAGCCGTTTCCAGCATGCCAAAACTAATTGAAATAAAGATTTAAAATGTTATGTCTTTTTTGTACTTAGAGCATATCTCTTAGTCTATGTAAAATACTTATTTTTTTTTTATTTATTAAGCTCACAAAACAAGTTACAATTTTTTTAAAAAAAACCAAAGCAATTACAATAATAGAAACCAAACTGTAACTCTAAATATGTGAGCATAACATGATTAAATTTTTATGGGCTGAAGTTTACACTAAAGAAAGAAAAATATATAAATTGAAGTTATGATTTTATTTATTTTTTAAGCATTTAACTGCTAGATGTTTAAATCTAAAGAAAAGTTTACTAAAAAAAAATCCACGCGGACCAGGCAGCGGACGGGACTCGAACCCGCATCCTCCGCTATCCGGGCGAATACACTGACCATTATGCTACCACGGCCCTATTTGCCGCGTCGAAATTTTCCTACCCTTAAGCTGCAAGGCAGCGCCTCGGTCAGTGCATTCGCCCGGATAGCGAAGGATGCGGGTTCGAGTCCCGTCCGCTGCCTGGTCCGCGTGGATTTTTTTCTAGTAAACTTTTCTTTATATAAATTGAATTTCAACAATTGTTGAAATTCAATTTGTTGTTGTTAATTAACAAACAAAAAAAAGTCACTTAAATAAAATAAAAGTAAAAATTAACCGATTTTTCTTTAACAAAGTATTAATCGTTGGATTTCTTTGCAAAATAAAAAATCTAATACATTGATAAAACAAAATGTCAAAAGATACACATCACGTTTGACGCACTTTCTCTTCGTAATGTTTTGGTTAATTGACCATAGATAAAATAAATGACAAAAAATACCTCTCTTAATACGTATGTACTAGCAAACCAGTGGACCAAATGTTCACCAAAACCTGATTTCTCGAAAACCGGAAGTGCTACGTTACTCAAATCCGGTTTGTAGTCTTATCAGACTATTCTTAACTTATAACTTAAATATTCTCTTTATCTATCTCTTACGGTTTGGCCGCTGAAACAGCACCACAGACAGACGGACTTGTCTAATAGATAACAGATTATATATGTAAGTACTTCTATATCACACGCAACGCCAGCAGGATGTCTTTGTAATAACAAACTAAAGACCCTGTTTTAACAGAACGAGCACATTTTGTGACCAAGTCTGGTTAACGCATTAAAAATAGTTTACATAAACGGTTCATCCTAACTTGACCCTTATTACGAGGTGAGAAGGACTATTTATTCGAGTGTTAAGGGTGTCTGGATCAGTTAACGAGTGTTACACATGTGGATTAGGAAACAACAACGATGAAACGAAAAATAGTAAAAGTTTAATGGTAAAACGTTATTTAAGCTTTAAAAAGATCTGTTTAGAGTTCTAAGTAAAAATTCCAACCAAGTTTCTTCTTAAAAATGTTTAGGAGGAGAGGAGAGCTACAGCTTTACCGTATTTCGTTTGTGTAGGTACTAGGCTAATTGGCTTATTAACTACATAATCACTCGATGCTCTTCAAATGTAATGAAAGTGTCATGTGTCATCATAATAGGATATTTGACAGTATCAAAAATAAAGTGCCAATTGTTAGCATCTGTGTTTAGAAAGAATATTATTAGCAGGGGTTTTACTATTTAAAAAAAAAACAATTTTACTAAAAACCCACGAAAAAGATAGTAGTTTTCTTATCTATTGTCACGTGACCCAAAACGCTTGGGATTGGCGGAGCCTAAAATGACGTCACACGCAAGTAAACTTCCGGTTAAAGTGACATTACATTGTATCGATAGATGTTTCACATCAAAAATCTTCATTATTCAAGTACGTTCAATGAGGGCTATCGCGTATGAATCCGCCGCTAGAAGCGCTAGTGTAGCGTGAGGTCTCCGAAATGTCAAATGTTATTGCTTGTTAGTTGACTACGCGGGTTTATTTCTTATTAAAATAATGTTGTGAATAATTGGTAACAATTCGGCTTAATTATGGCAAATATGAGTTATGTGGCAATCAATGTCAGTTATTAAAAATTTGAGCTTAGAAAAATGATTATGTTCCCATTTTTTTCGAATAAAACGGAACTGCGCGTCACTGTGGCATGGCCTATTATGTTTAGGATATGGTTCATTGAAACGAAAGTGAAACTCTTTATTAGGGCTCTGGGGATCCCCAGGCGGGCGCTTTAGTTCAAGTGGAACATCCGCTGTAGCCTGTAGCCCACTTCGTTTAAGACTTTAAGTCAACTTTAGTTCCTAATGTCCGTTCGAGCACATGAGTAAACAAGGCACGAAGGCGAAGATTAATGCAGTGCACGTTTATGAGTAAGCACTTGTCGGATCGCCGACGATAAACGAGAAGCGAGTAAAACGACCTCAGTGGCCGGATGGTTTGTACGCCGGGTTTCATGGTGTCACCGACTCGAGAGGTCCCGGGTTCGAATCCCGGTGGGGGTAGATGTTTGTGTGATGAATACGAGCATTTGTACTCTAGTCATGGATGTTTAATATGTATTTCTATATAAATATACTTATGATTTTATTTATTTTTTAAGCATTTAACTGCTAGATGTTTAAATCTAAAGAAAAGTTTACTAGAAAAAAATCCACGCGGACCAGGCAGCGGACGGGACTCGAATGTGCTTGTTATTGTGGATTGCCTACAATGCGAAGAGATGGCGCTGCCTTGCAGCTTAAGGCTAGGAAAATTTCGACGCGGCTAATAGGGCCGTGGTAGCATAATGGTCAGTGCATTCGCCCGGATAGCGAAGGATGCGGGTTCGAGTCCCGTCCGCTGCCTGGTCCGCGTGGATTATTTTCCAGTAAACTTTTCTTTGAATATACTTATATATGTACTGTATATGTATTCTATCCGTTACCCTAGCATCCCATAACACAAGCCTTACAGTGCTTACTTTGGGGCTAGGCTAATTGGTGTGAGTGTTGGAAATATTTATTATTATTATTATTAAAACTAGAAACTAGTTAGCGGGCAGCGGGAAGTAATTGCAGTTCCGATAATTTTATCGCTGTTATAAGTGAGTGTTAAGAGTTAGCACGCTCAAGTTGCAATGGGCAGGCCACATCGCTCGAGGATCTGACAACCGTTGGGTAAGAAAGGTCCTCGAGTGGCGACCACGTACCGGACGACGCAGCGTGGGGCGGCCCCCAACGAGGTGGACTGACGACATCGTCAAATGTGCTGGGAGCCGCTGGATGCGGATAGCGCAGGACCGCGCATTGTGGCGTTCTATGGGGGAGGCCTATGTCCAGCAGTGGACGGAGAAAGGCTGATGGATGAATGATAAGTGAGTGTGCTTGTATGACGTGCGATTATTTGTTAATCACTTGCTGAAACAATCCTGGATATGGTTACCAACCCTACCATATAATACGTATCCTACTACATGAGGGTATCAAATACTATATTTCTAAAAAAAATATAGTAGGCGAAACTACTATATTTTACTTAAAGCATATTTTCGACAATAAAAGCTTTCTTAAAAAATATTAGAAATTATTAGTATATTTTTAGTAAGGCAATATATATAATATGTAAGCAGCAAATATATATTTACTTTAAAAATAAAGTAAATATTTTAACCACACACTATATTATATTTTCCAACTACCATATTTTTAGAATTAACGCTTCGAAAATACTAAACTTGATAGAAAAAAGTTAGCAACTCTAATCCTGGACTAAAACGCGCGTTTTGAGTCAAGCGAGCGTCGCTGAGCCAGCGTCGCTGAGCAAGCGTCGCTGAGACAGCATCGCTGAGCCAGCATCGCTGAGCCAGCAGCGCTGAGCCAGCGTCGCTGAGCCAGCGTCGCTGAGCCAGCATCGCTGAGCAAGTATTATCTGTGATAGCTCTTGCTGCTCAACGACAAACTAGTGGAGACAGTGCTCACTGGCAGTGTGAATAGCCAGCGATCAACTATTTATATCTGCACCTCTTGGTGTACACGGAATTTATAACTATTGTACGTTTCTTGACAGAGAAAATAGCCGATAGTTAGTCGCTTCCTCGTCGGCAGTTTTCTTACAACTTTCTTGCCGCCCGATGTTTTGGATAACGTCACAGAGTTAGGTTTAAAAAAGTTGACACGGTAGGCCAACGGCCAATAGAAACTTTTCTCTTCGCGTCGCCAGTGCTCATTCGCACACACGAGATTGTATGAAGCTTTGTGTCTGTAGCTTCTTCTCATTTCATGTGGTTTAAGCAAGGTCTCTGTGTTCGCTATTTATAGCGTGGCTTACAACGATTCATTAAATAAAGACGCGGCGGGCGGCGGCGTCGGGACGCCCGCATGCACTCGAAACTGGAATAGTGCGGGGCCACACAGGATATACGTGTCAATTATAATTTTCATCGATAAAACTATTCTCTTCCCATTTAAAAATATTTTATTAATAATATTTTTTTTCAGATCATGTCCATATTTTGCTCGTAATAAAGTCACTTAAAAATTATGTTTGTGTATTATATTATCAATAACATAAAAAATGGATGTGTAATGGAGGAGCGGCGTCGCCTGGCACAAACATTGATTTGCTTAAAAGGGGACTCCTGCCACTAACTATTGTAAACCAAATCATTTATGAATAAATTATTATTATATTATCAATAGCAATGTCATATTAAATTATGGTTCACAAATTATATTTTACATCAATCAACTAATTAGGACCAGCATGTACACAGTCTACCTGTCCAGTGCTTAATAAATGGCCTGTCCTAATCATATATCATATAATCCCAGCTATGGATTAGGATACTATTGGTACTTCCCCTGAATCGCTGTAACATCGAGGCAGAGCGCTTCCTCGTTATGGCCTAAAAGTCATCCAGCCTTTTGTTTGCAAACATGCCCGATGCACTGCAACAACGAGGCAGCCCCAACACCACCCTAATTGCATTAATGAACTGTATACGCAGTGCGTTGTAAGCCCTCTGCGTATGGCGAACCCAAAGTGTCGCCGCACACGGGCCACCGACCACAACCACAAAACGCCGCCACCGGCATATTTTTTGTAGTTTTCATACATTTTATATGGACTCGCCACACATGGTACGCCGGTGGCCGCCACACGCTACAAATCGTCGTTGCTCGCTTCTTGTGGCCCACACCGGCCACTTCAAGCCGATACAAAACGCCGCCACACGTCACTCGCGGCGCGTCGGCCGCTGTCGCGCGCTTCAGCCACTTTAGTAGCTGCTTCTAGCTTCTCGTGGAGGCGTTTGTGTGCTGTGACGTGTGGCCCGTGTGTGGCGACACAAAGGCTAAACGAGTGGAAAGACTGACAATAAGCTCTAAAGAAAGTCAACTTAACTTCCGTGCAAACCTACGAGCAAGCATATAGCACCTTGTCATCCAAAAGGCCGACCCTAACCACTTGCCCTAGGCATTTAAACTGTCTCCGAGAGCGATTAACAAGTAATTTTAAAACGTCCAATGTTTTGTAAAAAATACCGTTTAAAATAACATTTTGAATTTCATTATTATTTAAACTATTAAAAAAGTATTTTGAACGGTAGATATCTTCTATATATATAAAACCCAAAGGTGACTGACTGACTGACATAGTGTGTGTGTGTGATCTATCGATAGTGATCTAGCAACGCACAGCCCAAACCACTGGACAGATCGGGCTGAAATTTGGCATGCAGGTAGATGTTATGACGTAGGCATCCGCTAAGAAAGGATTTTTATCAATTCTACCCCGAAGCGAAGCGAGGGCGGGCCACTAGTTTGAAATAAGCTTCATCTTCGTTCTATATTGTTATCTTGTTATTACAAAAACAACTAAAGGACTACTAAAAAAATGTAAGGATTATGCCAATTTAAGCCACCAGCTCGCAATTGAAATCGTATTAATTTTTGGTTTGTGTAGAAAAAGAGGTACCTATGTTACAATACGTGACAAATCATAACCACATTAGAGGGCAACCTATCTGATACATTAATTGCTTTGACAAGTTCTATCGCATATCTCATTTGACAGCGAGATGATTGAGGAGCACGCACGGGGCGTAAGGTGAAGAAATGTCTCCTTGAAGACAGGTTAGAAAAATGCTGCACGGTTAGCTATTATTGGTGAACAGTGTTCCCAGGTTGTAGAGGTTCGTTACGTTAGTGGTAAATTTTCAATTAAATTAGACACTATCTTTAATATTTCAAATGAAGTAAATAAATTGTGCAATTATGTCTTTCAAATTTGAGCCAAAATGGAGGGTATTGTTATACAAATTTATCTTTAATGATGCTTTGACGGGATATTGCGTATTTCACTTTATTAAGCGATATGGGCATGCAAAAAGTTTATGTAATGAAGTCAATAATCGAAGAAGTGGTCATGTATAAAAAATGCTGAAATCAACAATCGACAAAGATTATACTTAATCCAATCGAGGCCGTAGATTAATTTAAAACTATATAAAAATAAAAACACAGAAGCAAAAAATTAAGCATAAAGCCATACCCACAGAGAAAATGGTGATAGAAATATAAAGTAATTTAAATTAGGTTTTATTATTATTATTAAAAAATTTACTATTCACAATCTTTTTGAAATAATTTTGTTTCGCCAGGAATACGTCCACATCACTTGAATAATTATTATTGAAATTTTGTTTTACTCTATTAAAGTAGGAATTCTGTCTATAATTTGTGGAACATAAATCAGTATGTAATCGCAGACAATTGCGTCTGGCAACTGTACGGAATGGTACCTGGATTTTAACCAATGATAGCAGCTCATTGCTGTCTATCTTGCCGAGAATTAAGTTGTGGAAAAATGTTAAGTCCGCAGCTTCTCTACGCTTACTTAATGGAAGAAGATGGTGTCGTTGGCAATTATCGACTAAGATACAGATATCGGTGACTGGTAACACCGCTAATGAGACAAACAACTCGTCACAATGACTGAGCTGAATGTGGGCGCCGCTCGCCAATTATTTTGTGGCGACAGATCTAACTAGATCAGCAGATAACAATGCGCTTTCTATGCACCTTGACGGTCTTACACGTTGCTCCACTGCGCCTGGGGCTTATCGCCCACAATTCACCAAGCATCTTTAGCAATCGTTCAATTTTATTTTATTTAAAGAGAGGTATAAGGACACTTCGCGCCCACCTAATTGAAGCGTTCGCCTAGTCAAATTCAGTTTACAGAAGAATGCAGCTAAATAAAGAAAAATAGAAAAGAAAGAGTCAGAGTTACATGGTTCTGACTGCACTTAAGAAAATATGATTTTATTTTTTACTAGTGGCCCGCCCTCGCTTCGCTTCTGTGTAGAGCTGTAGTGTAAACTATAGTTTTTGTTCTCAGGCTTGTGCTATAAACAATGACTTTATTTATATAATTACACGTGTTATTGTGAGTCAACCATAAAAGATAGACATATGCTGTTGCGGGATATTTTTTAGACAATTTTATGTAGAATATTTTCGTCATACAGGATTTCTATGTAACTTTAACCATTAAGGCTGCACACGCGACGGAAGCTTGAAAAATGGAGTAACTTCTCCCGTTTTCCCAACATTTCCCTTCACTACTCTGCTGCTATTGATTGTAGCGTGATGAAAAGTATACTATAACCTGCCCAGGAGTATGAAGAATAATTGTACCAAGTTTGGTTAAAATCCGTCGAGTAGTTTTTGTTTCTATAAGGAACATACACACAGACAGACAGACAGACAAAAATTTTACTGATTGCATTTTTGGCATCAGTATCGATCACTAATCACCCCCTGATAGTTATTTTGAAAACATATTTCATGTACAGAATTGACCTCTCTACAGATTTATTATAAGTATAGATATTTAAGTATTTTATTTTAGGTAAATCTTTAAATATTACTCTAATTTATTACATAAGAGACAACGATATCATAAAACCCGATACACATCAATAAATTGCGTATATTTGTTATTAGGTATATAGAGAGTTGCAATATCAAATGAGATAATAAATTATCGCTACCGCTCCTGATAACAATGCAGTTTCATTTTCATATTTATGTCGTCATAAGTAACAGCGAATTCCACGCATGATAATGACTGACCTGTATCAGGTATGATAATGTTATTTATGTCTGTCAATGTCAATCAACCAGCACTAAAGATTTAAATAATGCCACGATGTTAGTGAAAAATCGCGAATTACATTAGAGCAACTCTACTGTAATTCGCTTTTATGATAAAACAGTGGCCAACAAACAGATGACCCACTTGATCGTAAGTGGCCACTATTTCATTTATTTATTACTAGTGGCCCGCCCTCGCTTCGCTTCGGGGTAGAATTGATCAAAATCCTTTCTTAGCGGATGCCTACGTCATAACATCTACCTGCATGCCAAATTTCAGCCCGATCCGTCCAGTGGTTTGGGCTGTGAGTTGATAGATCACTATGTCAGTCAGTCACATTTGAGTTTTATATATATAGATAGCCTCTTAATTCCTTAATAAATATACATGTCATTCATTCAATACAATTCAAATATCAGGTCAATTAATTAATTTCATTCGAAACATGCCAATTATGATTTTAAAAAAATTGTCAAGGCACGCGGCGTCAAGCGGCCACCATAGCATACAAAAAATGCCACTGGCGCCTACCCCAACCCAAACCCCTACCCCATGGAGCCCTAGAACCTTACTCATAAAAATACAACACCACCAAAATGCAGTGTTATTTTACTGTGATCTTCTGTAATGTGGCGGCGACATCTACACGCCCCACATATAACTAACATAGAGGAAACAATGTTACGCCTCCTCAAGAGATGGCACTACCGGCGCTGCGTTCACACCGTAAGGAAGCCTACATCGCGCAAGTGAAATTCGGCAGCCAACATTTCATATATACAATGTCCGACTAACATCAGTCGGGCCGCGGCCCCCAAGCTAACATCACCCAGCTCGGAGAAAGATCTTCCCCTTTGGCCTTCGTACAGTAAAATAGGTTACTTTCCAGAAAGACACTCCAAACCAAGCGGAAAATCCTCTATATCATTCGCTATACGTCCTACCGCTCTTTAGTTTGCAGAGTACATCCCACTGATAGCAGTTATTTTTGTTTGCCAGAAAGAAAGAGAGCTGGATTATTAAAGGTAGGTTTAACTACAATATGGATACCTATGCATGCACTGATAATACCTATCATGCCTTCATTCGTGACGCAACAAGGTCACTGTCAATGACAAATTTTATCAAACAACCACAAAACCTATACCACATCTACTTGTGAAGCGTTATCTAGAGAAATTGATGTTTCTACTTTCTTATCTTGCATGCGGACTTTGATCTTGTAAATTAATAATAACAATAAATTTTGTGTGCCTACTAAATAAAGCAAACCGATAAGATAGCGCAAATTACATTTAATTTATTGAAATATAATTACATGTAAATTTCTGCGCTACAAAATTAATTATTCAAATCAACACCACGCTACAGTTGAATATAAAATTGTAGGACCTTAAATAAATTCACAGCCAACTTCTTTACAAGCTATACCATAAAGCTTGAATTTGCTCAAACGTAATCAAATAATTTTGTGCATACGTGACATAGCACAGGCGAACCAACAGGCCTGTCAATCAAATTTGCAGAGTAAGATTATAAAATGATTGAGTGATTTGATTCCGGTCCCAAATGCCGCCGAGTTTTATTTCCGGATCCGGTGTTAAATTGAATTATTATGCTTCGAATGTTCTAATCGACTATAAACATTGTGATTGCCCTTGTATAGCAAAAATAAATTACAAAATTGGATCAATAGATTTATTTTAATAAAGATATATACCATTTGCTAATTTAATATGGTCAATATTGAACTAACAGTTTTTGTAGTTAAAATACCAATATACTATGTTTACTTATGACTTCCTAAAGCTTATGTCGAGGCTCCTGTTTCAGGTTCTATAATCTTAGCTAGAGTTATACTTAAATTAGGGGGGTATGGGTTTAGTTAGTGTCACTTTTAACATCCTAAAATGGCATTCGACATTTCCCAGACAAATACCATTTTTTAAAAACAGTTATACCTACCTACACTCACGCAGATAAGTTAACTTTAACTATAACCAGAAACAAAACTATTCTCCTTTCATGGGCACGATCACAAAGTATCGATAACAAACATCGACACATTCCCAACACTAGTGCTAATAAAGCTCCGCGGCGTTAATGAACTTGTGTTTGAAATAGATGCATGCAGTGTTCGGTGCATCTTACGCCTCTCCCATAGAGCACCCCCACTAGAATCTGCATTCCTAAATTTTTGTAAAAAGTTGAAATTGATAAAATTAGCGGGGTGTGGGGGTACGCAGTGTTGTGATTATACATGTCAGTGTGACGTCATGGTCGGATGACAAATTTGGTGAAACGACGCCGTTGGTCGAAGTCTGGAGGAATGTCTTAGGGAGGCCGTACACGGACTGCTGGAGCAGGTAACGGCTGAGCGACGTACACTGACTCGAGCAGTCATTCTCGGATATTACGGTCGGATTTTTTCAAGCGTCGGTCTTAACTGCTTGAAGCAATCCGTGTACGACTGGCCTTACGCATATGTAATAGGGGTGATGACGGGGTACAGTAAACGAATTCTATTTAGTCCATCAGTTAGATGATCAAAAAATAATGGACACGTATTTTTTATTTGGACAATCAACCAAAAAACGACAAAGTTATAGCGCGTCAAAGTTTGGGAGTAGGGGATTGTGACGTCACTTTTGAGTGAATTTTCACTTATAAGTGTAATCAAACGTGACGTCATGCGACTTTTCAAATCAATATATCTCTGCAATGTTTATATTATGTGAAAAAAGAAAAAATACTTGTCCAATACTTTTTGATAATTTACCTGATACACGAAGAAGAAAAAATTGTCATCATCCCTATTGTATGCAGTCTCTGGTAGTGTTGGTCTGACCGCCTCCCCTACCAGCACGCACTATCAGCAGCTGCGATCAAACGAACGTAATATGACCCGCTAAATGTGTTTACTTATAACGGGCTGCTTTGATAATCAGATTACAGTGCATCTGTTAACTTAATATACGAAAGATTAAATAAAACAAGGTCCAACGGTATACATACACTGATTTATTTATTTATTGACGTTTCGCGTCCTTTACAGGATACGTCGGCGGAATTATGGGATGCGGACATTACGCATTATGTAAGTGTCGCCGCACACGGGCCATACGCCACAGCCACAAACGCCGCCACGAGAAGCTAGGAGCGGCTACTAAAGTGGCTGAAGCGCGCGACAGCGGCCGACTAAGGTAAGGGAGAGAGGGGTGGGGGGGAATCGCGCGAGTGACGTGTGGCGGCGTTTTGTATCGGCGCATTACAGGGTTTCCAACTTAGGGGTTTTGCTCTATCTATACAACATTAGATACTATACTAGCAAACCAGTGAACCAAATGTTCACCAAAACCTGATTTCTCGAAAACCGGAAGTGCTACGTTACTCAAATCCGGTTTGTAGTCTTATCAGACTATTCTTAACTTATAACTTAAATATTCTCTTTATCTATCTCTTACGGTTTGGCCACTGAAACAGCACCACAGACAGACGGACTTGTCTAATAGATAAGAGACTAGCAAACCAGTGAACCAAATGTTCACCAAAACCTGATTTAAAAAAAAATGTATTTAATTAATTGAGAACTTCCGAGATTTTGTGTGGTTTCGTTTGAAATTCGTAATTTCTCGAAAACCGGATGTGCTACGTTACTCAAATCCGGTTTGTAGTCTTATCAGACTATTCTTAACTTATAACTTAAATATTCTCTTTATCTATCTCTTACGGTTTGGCCGCTGAAACAGCACCACAGACAGACAGACGGACGGACTTGTCTAATAGATAAGAGATGATAATATCTAGCAAAATCGACAAAAAAACGTATGGAAGCCCCCCTCAAATATTTGTTTTATTCTGTTTTTAGTATTTGTTGTTATAGCGGCAAGAAAAATATATTATCTGTGAAACTTTCAGTTGTCCAGCTATCAAGGTTCATGAGATACAGTATTTCTTTTATTTAACGTATTAAATTATGATCTAACGTAATGTATGCTATGGCGTCGCCCGATATTTAAAACTCGTCAAAGCATAAAATTTCTAAATGTCAGAACATAAGGAAATAAAGAAAGTAAGATTTTATAATCAATAGCTCCTAAAGTCAATTCAGTCGAGCGCGTTCGGCTGCGATCGTTGAACTTAAGCAACTTTCGCAGTGGTCGTTCATTGGTTGGGTGACCAAAAATTACTATCTCGAGCTCCTCCGTGCTTCGGAAGGCACGTTAAGCCGTTAGTCCCGGCTGCATCTGCAGTCGTTAGCACCCACCAATCCGCACTGGGAACGCGTGGGGGGTCATGGCCCAATCTCCCTAATCCATCCATAGGGAAGCCCTGTGCCCCAGCAGTGGGAACATTAATAGGCTATTGATGAAAAAAAATGAGTGTCCAAGGTCAATCATGAAATGGCGCTTTTCATGATATGCCCAGGAATTTTTAGATCTGGCTGGTATGATCGGGTGATGACATTATAGAATTGGACGGATCGGGCTGAAATTTGGCATGCAGGTAGATGTTATGACGTAGACATTCGCTAAGAAAGGATTTTGATCAATTCTACCCCCAAGGGGATAAAATAAGGAATGAAAGTTTGTATGAAACTTTGTCAATTTTAAACCGATCGGGCTGAGACTTTGCATGCAGGTATAAGAAGAATTATAGATGAATGTCATTGTGTATAATACAAGCCTGAGAACAAAAACTGTAGTCTACACTTCAGCTCTTCACCGAAGCGAAGCGAGGGCGGGCCGCTAGTATACTATATACTACAGCTATAATAATAACGCAAGCAGACGAACATTGTTATATCTACGTTTTCAGGTTGCTAGTTAGTAAAAAACTTGTTCTAAAAAAATAGTGAAGCATTTTGCTAAATAATACCAGAAGAAAGAAAAAAATGATGTGGTGTCGTGGGACACCAGGTAGGGACGAAGTTCCTTCGTCTAATGTAGAATCGACACAAATTGCAAACTCGCTTGTGTATGCGACTGTCGCGCCTGCGCACGTCTCATTTAACGGTTTTATTCCACGCACTTTTTTCCACGGATTTTTTCTTACGGTTTTACTATCACATTTTTTTCAGTTCGGTCGCGCAGCAAAATCCCTATCCCCTCCAAGCCTGCCGTAAGGAACTTCGTTCCAATATAATTTAACGTTATCTGAAATTACAATAGCTTTAAATTAAAACTGTAATAAAAAAAAATGGTTGCCTGTAAAGTCGGTTTTACGGGCGAAGATTTTACGTGACAACGTCTTTTTCTCGGTAGAATATTTATTGATATGAATATAATTAAATTGCACAATAGGAACAAGGAATTGAATGAAAATAAGAATTGCACAAATTTTAACTATAGAAATATATTTTGTTTACTAAAACATTGTACATGTAAACTTAAACTCATCGTAACGTTACCGAGCGTTACACTTTTTCATAAGTGACTCCCAGCCGCAACCTAATTTAAGACGTTGTCACGTCAAAATACTTTAACAATATACTGTAAATGAATTTGTTAATAATAGCCATGATTGACTGACACCTCGTACTTTTGACGTGACAACGTCTTAAATTAGGTTGCGGCTGGGAGTCACTTATGAAAAAGTGTAACGCTCGGTAACGTTACGATGAGTCTCTCGTGTTAAGTTTAAGTTTACATGTACAATGTTTTAGTAAACAAAATATATTTCTATAGTTAAAATTTGTGCAATTCTTATTTTCATTCAATTCCTTGTTCCTATTGTGCAATTTAATTATATTCATATCAATAAATATTCTACCGAGAAAAAGGTAAATTTAAAAAATCAAAAAACCCGACTGCTTAATTATACTTCAAATAAAAACTGAAAAGAAAAAAACAAGTCCAGTAGTCTATAATTCTGTTAATAAGGAACAAAGCTACTTTAACAGTCGGGACCCATTAGATATTCAAGAATACATAATATTTTTCAACAGTGGGTCCCGACTGTTAAAGTAGCTTTGTTCCTTATTAACAGAATTATAGACTACTGGACTTGTTTTTTTCTTTTCAGTTTTTATTTGAAGTATAATTAAGCAGTCGGGTTTTTTGATTTTTTAAATTTACCTTTTTTATTTCACACTTTTTAGTTAGTTAGTATTTTAAGACGGTATATACCGTAGTCTTGTTACTTCAGTAAGGGAATTAATATCGCGGGAATTATTAAGTACCTTAAGACAGTCTAAAAATGAATCTAATGATACCGCATACATATTTTTTTAAAGGGAAATTTAGAAAAAATATTATTATGTCTTTATCCCGTGGGACTTTTAGGATAAAATGTATCCTATGACACTCCCGTAATCAAGACAAATCTAACGATACCTCATACATCAAAATCCATCAAGCCGTTTAGGCTACAGGAGGTCACAAAGGAACAGACATACATACATACTTACATACACTCCCTAAACATTACCCTCCCTCTTTGGCAGTCGGGTAAAAAAGACGTTGTCACGTAAAATCTTCGCCCGTAAAACCGACTTTACAGGCAACCATTTTATTTTTTTTGATTGGAATCAAATAGTGACATGATAATTAGGCATGTCATTAAATTGTATTAACTATCACTTGACATTCAAATAATGTTTAAATCACGTGTAGGTAACTAGTCTTGTTCTTAATCGACTTTATTTGTATTAGACATTGCTTGAAATTGTATTTTGCTTTAACCACGTAACTTAACTAAAAAAACAAATAAAAATAAATGTTATTCCCAGACATACCCGCGTGGTAGCTACGGTGGGCAAATGGGAATAACAAACTGAACGTTTATTCCCAGTCGCACCCGCGGGGGCAAATCTTGTGACGGTGACTGGGATTATACGGTCTTTTTTTGCGTGGGGAAATGCTTGACGCATACCCGCTCATTAGAAAGTGAGAGGGTTATGTCGGACTCTCCCCTGCCTACCAACCAGACGAAAACAAAATTTCCCCTTATCGGCAGGCACGGGCCTACCGACTAAAACCCCACGGTGTTTCGTCCTCAGCGATGGGTCGTGGAATCGAAGTAACAGCCAGGCCATGTCTTCGAAAATTCCACAAGCCATCACTACGCCCGCATCGGGACCCATCTTCATTCCGGTTTCCGCACTACTCCATCGGGCGGCGACATACCGAAACACAGGTATGTCGCCGCGCACTACTCCATTGTCTGTCTGTCTACAGCTACTCCCTACACTTGCTTTATTTTTTAGGGCACTAACGCTCTGGCGTATGCCCGGCGTCGTCTCCCAACTCGTCGGCGTCTAAGTGGGTCTGCTTGGGGATCCTCCTCTCGGGACGGCTCCCTAGCCTCTTTGCCACCCGTTACCCTTTCGCAAAAGCCTTTCATGGCTCTCCATGCCCCTACGCTGCTGACCATAGCTTGCACCACAGCCGGAAGTGACAAATCGCTGCCAATCACAGCTATAAGGGTTGCCCTCTCCTGTGCCCAAGTAGGACATATTTCCAGCGTATGCTGCGCTGTGTCCTCCGACGCCCCACACTCATGGCAGATGACTGTTGGTTTTCCCTTCTCGCAGGGAATATACGGCCTACCCTGACCCAATCCCCCCCCCCCCCCCGTGAAGCCCTGGTACCATACTCACTGACAGAAACTGCAAAAAGTTCAATGTTGGCATGCAGCCATAATGGCTTAAGTGTCTAGAATCACGTAGCCATTCGACACATGCGAACGATAAGGAAAAAAAACGACAATTTCATTCTGTTATCTTTATATCGATAATATTATATCGACTGTTATCTTTATATCGATATGATTATATCGACTTTATTAGGAAGTTGGTGATATCATAAACATGTTTGCTGTTGTTAATTAAAATTCACTGTAGATACAGTGAAGAATATTATTGAGTACTATCTAGACTGCATGTCTTTTTGTATGCGACGACGTATGTACCTGGTGGAGTGGTTTGTTTACAAATTTTTCGTTCGATTTCGATTTTAACACTACTGTGGCGGCGACATCTATATTCCCCACATATATACAACGGATCATTACTCACCATCCTCAAGAGATGGCGTTACCTGCACTGCGATCATAATAGTATCGAAGCCTACATCGCGCAAATGAAATTCGGAGGCTAACTCTTCATATATACGATGCCCGACCAACATCAGTGGGGCCGCGGCCCCCGAGCTAACATCACCCAGCTCGGAGGAAGATCTTCCCCTCATATCCCTTCCTACACTACCTTTTGATGGTGTTGTGTTCCTGTCGGTGAGTAAGTTGAGAGTTGGGGAGCTTATGGCGCGGGTGGTTAGCGCGTTCGGCTGCGATCGTTTACGTTGAGCAACTTTCGCAGTGGTCGGCCATTGGATGGGTGACCAAAAATCTTCAATCTCGAGTTCCTACGTGCTTCGGAATGCACGTTAAGCCGTTGGTCCCGGCTGCATTTGCAGTCATTAGAACCCGCCGATCCGCACTGGGTCCGCGTGGTGAGTAATGGCCTGATCTCCTTATTTCATCCATAGGGAAGGCATGTGCCCCAGCAGTGGGCACATTAATAGGCTGATGATGATGATGAGGCAACAGCGCGAGTGATTGCTTTGGTATCAAGCGTGTATAGGCTGGCCACTTGTTATCAGGCGGCCCTTAAGCTCGTTTTCTATTCGTTTTACCTAAAAAATATTTCGGGTTTCATGGTGACCCCGTCATATGAGATCCGTCTTTCGATACCGCGTCGCAAAGTGCAAGTTGCATAGTAGATTTGCGAACCGATGGCGTAGCTTTTCGACATTCACAAGTGCTTACAACAGCCTAGACTGAATAAACGATATTGAATTTTGAATTTTTACCTAGTTCTATTCTTATGTTGATAAATACCTATGGTCACCTCTATTGCATTTATTAAGGTAAACAATATTGGCACAACTTTTTGATAAAATCACCCATTTAAAAATGAATTAATAACGAAGCCAATAAACTATTAAAATAAATCGTTATAATAGACTGAAACCTATTGAATCCAGTTATCAATTGATTTTTAATGCTGTATTTTCAATAAAAAGGAGTGCCAAGATTGTTTACCAAATAGGACAAGTTAGGATGAACAGACTGTAGTATCTAGTAACAGAACTTTTATTTTTAATTTTTTTAAACAGATTGTCCGTTTACTATGATTAATTGCTAATAAGTTAAAAAATATAGTCGTGGTCAAGTCACAGTGGGTACAGATTGTGATGGACCCAGCCCATGACCCCCATGACCCCCCCTCTGGATCCGCCATTGGTGTTACCCGCGGTTTATCAGGGATATTTTCCCGCAGTAAAACGTAGCCTATGTGTTAATCCAGGGTGTCAGCTAGCTCCATACCAAATTTTATTAAAATCGCCCCAGCCGTTTAGACGTGAAGAAGTAACAAACATACACACTCTCACACTCACAAACTTACGCCTTTATAATATTAAAACTTATATATAAACTAGCGGCCCGCCCTCGCTTCGCTTCGGTGTATAGCTGAAGTGTAGACTACAGTGTGTTCTCAGGCTTGTATTATATACAATGACATTCATCTATGATTCTTCTTACACCTGCATGCAAAGTCTCAGACCGATCGGTTTAAAATTGACAAAGTTTCATACAAACTTTCATTCCCTATTTTATCCCCTTGGGGGTAGAATTGATCAAAATCCTTTCTTAGCGGATGCCAACGTCATAAAATCTACCTGCATGCCAAATTTCAACCCGATCCGTCCAGTGGTTTGGACTGTGCGTTGATAGATCACTATGTCAGTCAGTCAGTCACCTTTGAGTTTTATATATATCTTCGAGGCTGGTGGGATCCATACTTCTGAATGCTCTGATAATACGCTTTGACTAATTTAGGATTAGAGAAATATAAATAAATAAATACATAAATAAATATTTCCAACACTCACACCAATTAGCCTAGCCCCAAAGTAAGCACTATAAGGCTTGTGTTATGGGATACTAAGGTAACGGATAGAATACATATACTTTCCATATATAAGTATATTTATATAGAAATACATATTAAACATCCATGACTGGAGTACAAATGCTCGTGTTCATCACACAAACATCTGCCCCCAACAGGATTCGAACCCGGGACCTCTCGAGTCGGCGACGCCATGAAACCACGCTTACAAACCACTCGGCCACGGAGGTCGTCAAATATATATCTGGCATTACATTACCCAATGTATTTTTATTTAATATTTTATATGGGGTACTTTGCGCATTCTATATAATTTTTTTTTCCACTCCAAATAACCAAGAGAAGGAATATTAAACAGAAAATAAACTGTTGCTGATTCAATGGGCCCTTAATACCCCTCGTAAAGTATAAGTACATACAAATGACCGAGTTTAAACAAGTACAGGGCAATAACATCCATTGTTTGGACCAATGGTAAGTAACTAAGTGTGGTATTGGCCCCTACTACGATGCAATCGGGCAGGGCACTCGTTCAGTTCAATAACTGTCGAGATGAATTAACTGCATCCGGTAGTGATGTTAATAGGGCGCAGTCGATAGTCGATATGTATATACCCGTCAAAAGTACAAAGACACTTATCACGTTTTAGCAACTAAATTTTAATAAAGCTGCCTCCCAATAACAGCCTACCCGCAATTACTTTACATTTTAGTAATTTATATGTTATTTACGAGATTGCTACCATATGTACCTTGCACGGAGTTACTCCGTGATCATGGCGCTTGCAACAGTGCCGAAATATCGGAAACTCGCTAAAAACAAGGTAACAATCCCGTAAATAATTATTTACGGAATAAGTAATAATATAAGTTATAACTTATATTACTATAATGTGAGTGACCACGAAAGGTTAACTATAATTGTTTGATTTCATTTATAAAAACTTACTTGAGTATGAGTTAAATACATATTTAACTTACATCTGTATTAAATTACTAATTTTAGATCTAAAAATTAGATGAATGCAATAAGTACCTTTGAGTTACGTATGATGGTATCGAATTGCTCTCTACCAACTCAATTTAAACATATAGAGTAAGTAATGTGCAATTTCAACATGTAGTGTAGACGTATATTATAGTGCATATGTGTCAAGATTTTTGTTGTAAGAAATAGAAGACAAGAATGGAATAACTGTCGTAGTTATTAACAAGAATTAGACATCACTTCTGCTTAAGTAAATAACACATTGTACTTGAGCAACGTTTTTCATTTCATACATAGTAAATGGTCGAGAATGGTCTAAAGAAAAGAAAAAGGGAGGAAATCAACAAAAGTTAAGTACCTACCTACGTAGCTACCGTAGGTAGGTAGGAGCGTTAAGC
Organism: Chilo suppressalis; assembly: GCA_902850365.2. Taxonomy (NCBI): domain Eukaryota; kingdom Metazoa; phylum Arthropoda; class Insecta; order Lepidoptera; family Crambidae; genus Chilo; species Chilo suppressalis. Next base: position 19,225,911 of record OU963914.1, on the reverse strand, counting down.
TATCAGATAAAGTAAATACATCAGTAATAAACAAACATTAATCAACCATTATTGGAATCGCTATTATTCCACCTAAATTTGTAATTTAATTTCTTTAAAAATCGATTCAAGGAAATGCCAGGATAGATAATAATGATAATATGATTAATATCAATACGGTGATGGGAAGCCCCCAGCATGAAAATTACATGTGAAGCCAAGTTAAGGCCGCTGAAGTGCAGTAATGACCAATGACTCAATTAACATTGTTACAACAACATGTTGAATGTATTAATTATAAAACCACAATGTCAAGGTGACACACGTATTACTGTTAAACTCTATTACTGCTGCGTTGTTATCTCTCTTATCTGCATTCCTAGCACGAAACGTAAATGAAGGGTTACTACCGAAGTGATCAATAAACAAAATAATCCAGTGCTTACACACACATACGAACCACTGGAATCCGATGGTTACACACACATACGAACCACTGGAATCCGGTGGTTACATACACATACGAACCACTGGAATCCGGTGGTTACACACACATATACGAACCACTGGAATCCGGTGGTTACACACACATACGAACCACTGGAATCCGGTGGTTACACACACATACGAACCACTGGAATCCGGTGGTTACACACACACATACGAACCACTGGAATCCGGTGGTTACATACACATACGAAACACTGGAATCCGGTGGTTACACACACATATGAACCACTGGAATCCGGTGGTTACACACACATACGAACCAATGGAATCCAGTGGTTCACATGTGCAAAAACCGCAAACATCAAAAACGTGTCGTTCCGCGATCTGATACTGTGATATTGTGTGTAGGAAACAGGTGCGAGTGAATAGTGAGAATGTGACCAGCGGTAGGGGTAGCACTAAGACGATGTCAGAGGGTAGACCGATATGTCTGCCAATAACATCTACCCGCAATTACTTCAGTTACTCCGTGATCATGGCGCTTGCATCAGTGCCGAAATATCGGAGGCTCATAAAAACAAGGCACATGGTAACAATCCCGTCAATAGCTATAATGTTAGTAAACATGAAAGTTTAAAAGAATATATTGTAGAACATTACATTTGAGCATAATTAAACACTAAAGGTTGCAGTCAGAAACGTCAATAAACTCTTAACTTTGATCATGTCCTTGCAATGGCGACTAATTTAAGTCAACACGTGACATCAAATGGTATTAGTATTATTTGCAGTATCTGTGTATGCAGTTTGATAGTTTATAAAACAAAAATGAATAAGTCAATAATAATAAAATATTAACTTATACTGGTTATATCGATATCGATATTGTTAGGCGTCCCATCCCTGATCCCTGTATGAAGGGAACAAGGCGCAGCAACAGAAACGCATGTGAATGCATTTAGCAGCTTAACAAGCGTTAGTTCGGGAGAGTACAGACGGACAGACAAAACCATTCCATTAAACGTTTACAATGTATAGATCGATATTTCCCCTCCTTTTGTTGCGCGTAATTTAAATTTCTAACAAAATAGTTTATTATAATTATATTTTTGGGCATTTAAAGCTCAACTCACACTGGCGCAGAGTCGAAGCGTCGCGTCGCGTCATGTTTTTCGCCATGGGAATAACTTAACAATAAATTAACTGAAAATAGAAAAGGAATTGCTACAGATGAAAATGAATGAAACTTTGTATTTAAAAGTCGCGCGTCAGCGTTCGCCGTCGCGCGTCGACGTGCTTAGATAGCGCTTCTTATATGTGTATGTTTGTTACTTCTTCACGATCACGTCTAAACGGCTGGAACGATTTTAATAAAATTTGGTATGGAGTTAGCTGACATCCTGAATTACTACATAGGCTAAGTTTTACTGCGGGAAAATATACCTAATAAACCGCGGGTAACACCGCGGGGCGCAGCTAGTACCTTAATAGTGGGAAAAAAGAGATGAATTTAGCTACAGCAGAAACAGACTCTGCGCCAGTGCGACTTGAGCCTACGGTTGCCAGATTGACTGGACTTGGCTGGATTGTCCAGCTATTTCACACGTTGTCCAGTGTCCCGGTTTTAGGCAAAATGACCAGCTAAAATTAAAAACCAGTATTAGTGGTTTTCCACCGAGTTGGCAACACTGGCTCCGCTGCGGCCTCTCGCTATCTATGCCCGGGATTGAATTCACTAATTCGATTGAACTTTGACGAAACTTGTACTAAATTATAAATCTTTTCTAAATACAGATAAAGGTTCTAAAATTATAAATGCGGCTAAAGGAAATGCTAAATATATGTGGCAGAAAAAGTGATTTCATATTAATTTTGTTTGATTAAGGTTCCTCTGTTTTGTAATAGTAAAAAAAATGATGATGCTGATTAATGTATGTGGCAAAAAAGTTATTTCATATTAATTTTGTTTAATTAAGGTTCCTCTGTTTTGTAATAATAAGATTTTTTTATAGTCATGCTGATTTTTTTTGTCCAGCCAAAAATCCTAATGACCAGATATTTTATAATATTGTCCAGAAATTTTGACTTCTCAATCTGGTAACCCTACTTGAGCCTAAAAGTTAGACGTTTAAATCTAAAGAAAAGAGTCTATTAAAGAAAGTTAGTTGCAAGAAAATTAACTTCTATTGAAAGATACGCAAAATTATTAACTTTCTGTTGAAGGCGACTTGTAAAGAATTTTCGAAATTAGTTCAGTAAATAAAACTAGTTTTTCACGGGTTAATGTACGAAACTTTATTTATTTATTGACGTTTCGCAGCCTTTACAGGCTGCGTCGTCGGAATCATTTTTTTTTATTTATTTTTTTATTTAATTTTGTCGCGCTTTTTTCGAAACCGAACGCTCAATAAAAGTCTATTGAGCGTTCAGTTATTTCATTGTTCGATTTTTAAAGTTTTATTTTCTATCTATGAATTTATTACTTAATTTAGTTAATAAAGTACTTTATTTAAAAATATTTTTTGTAATTTTGAATTTATTTATTTGACCCTAACTACCGTAAACTATCACCGGTTCCAAAATTGGGAGACCTTTCTGAGAAGGACCGGCGAAACAAACTCAAGAGAGGCTTTCAATCTTAGTTCAGTAGTAAGCAAAATTTAACTCTTTATAATGTAAAAAAAATCTTTCTTTCTAATAAAACATACCATTTAACTGCTAAAAGTTCAAATCTAAAGAATTTTTTTACACCATCTCCGTCTGCTACCAGGACCGCGTGAATTTTTTTTTTGTAAAATTTTATTTCGATTTAAATACACTAGTATTAATATAACAGATATGCTTTGCACAACATTAACTACATTCCATCGCGCGACAAAAGTCATTATACATCAACCCATTTTTTCCCAAGTGGGCCCGACCGACATTGGGTACTACCCCAAACCCAGACATACTGCAATATTCTCCCACCCCTTACCGAGTCACCCTACCACCCTGTCTGGGACTTAAATCATGTTTGTACGTAACATATCCTATAGACACAATACTTAAATTCGTAGATTTTCTGTCATTCAATCTAAGGTCTTTCCTTGTATGGGACGTTGTTTGATATCTATGTTGAATATTTTGAGGAATAATTTGAAGTTAAATATAATTTTATTACAGAAAAAAAAATTCCTTAATACTAAAAACTTAAAAACTCCTTGATGACTAAAATTTACAATCCAAATTACCATAACCTACTTAACTGCTTAAATAATATATAGTTAAATAAAACTAGTTTTTACGGGTTAATGCACGAAACTTTATTTATTTGTTGACGTTTCGTAGCCTTTACAGGCTACGTCGTCAGAATCAAATTTTATTTAATTTTGTCGAGCTACCTTCGAAAGACTTTTATTGAGCGTTCGGTTATATCATTGTTTGATTTTAAAGTTTTATTGTCTATGTATGAATTATTACTTGATTTAGTTAATAAAGTATTTTATTAAAAATTCTTTTTTGTAATTTTAAGTTTATTTATTTGACCCTAACTACCGTAAACTACCACCGGTTCCAAAATTGGGAGACCTTCCTGAGAAGAACCGGCGAAACAAACTCAAGAGAGGCATAGTTTACAAAATAAAAAATATGTCACCCCCAGCGCCGCCGTCATAAATGGCAATGCTGATCCGTTGACCAAAATAGCTGCCAGCCTTTTGATCACAGTCACTAGTCTATAATGTTATTTTTATTATTTATTTGTTGAAATATATTTATAGGTATGTATATGCAAAAAATGAATTTGGGTTGTATAGAACAAACAACATTTTTAGTTTTTCTACCTGTCGACAGATGTCGCTGTACCGAGTTTAATTGCGATATGGTTTTGTGTTTACGGCTTCATATATTGTTTTTTAACTTTAAATAAATTATATTCGCTATGGGAATCACTGATTTTATTCGAAAAATAAATAAATAATTATATTATTATGTTTGACATGTTGAGGAGCTCAATGTCGCAAATGGTTAGCGTGTTCCGCCTGCGACTGGAGAATTTAAACAACTTTCGCAATGGTTGGCCATTGGATGGGGGACCAAAAACTTATTACATTGAGCTCTTACGTGCTTCGGAAGGCACAATAAGCCGTTGTTCTTCTCGGCTGCATCAGTACCCCTAGAACGAACCAATATCGAATTCGGTATCGTTTGCGAGTCCGAAATGTCATTGTCAAAATGTGTACTGACTTTTAGTTCTCGTTACGTACTTTGTGCTGCTGCTGTTCAAGTTTCCATACAAAATTTGACATTGACATTTCGGTTTGCAAACTATTCGAATTCGATAATGATTCGTGCCTAGCACGAATACTGCAGTCGTAAGCACCCACCAATCTACACTGCACTGGGCCCGCGTGGTGCGTCACAGCCCAATTTCCCTGTACCATCCATAGAGAAGGCCTGTGCCCCAGCTATGGGGACATTAATAGGCTGGTCTGATGATGATGAATGTTTGTGCGACTTGTTGTCTAATCTATCTCTTTCTATGGCAACGTCATCAACTTAAATCTACCTAACATTTATTAAGACATTTCTATGTATTAAGTAAGGCAAGGTACATAGGTAAAAATTCAAACTTCTCATAAATAAATGTTAAAACTTCGTAAACAATTATATTAATTCATAATCATAAATGGGTACAAAATTTAATGCAATCAAAAATCATGACAAAATAAAGTGAAAGATTTTATAAGTTCGTTAAAAGTTCGTGTTCAATTGATAGAAAAATTGATATCTCTGAAACTAGTTTTATGAAATCCCAAGTTATTTATAACAAAGCTTTGGGCTGTACAAAAAGCTCTTAACACAAATTATACTTTAATTTCGACCTACGTCCTTGAGGCCCTGTGGCGCAACGGATAACGCGTCTGACTACGGATCAGAAGATTCCAGGTTCGAATCCTGGCAGGGTCGCGGTCTCTTTTTGATTTTTCTATTCTTTTTATTTCTTGTTTTTTTTAATGACTACGTTGTACTCCTTCGCTCAACGATATTTCATGAACCGTAAAAAAAAACAGTAAGAAATTTTTAGTATTATGTATTTTTGCGACGTATGATTGACAAATGATTCAATGATTCTCAGTCAAAACATGGATGAATATCGCTCATCCCTAGATTTAATTAAATTCGTAATCTTTTCTGAACTGTATATCAATGGTAAATAATTATATCAGATTATTTTGGAATGAATTAATGTATCTTTTTACTTGGAAAACAATAAAAGCTTCATAAAAATCAAAACAAATGTTTGTAAGATTTGAGTACTTTTTTATTGATCCAAAGCTGAAGCGACATAAATTTTGGAGATTTTTGAACCAATGGCGTTTACGCCCTACTATTTACAAAAAATGTGCGGCTGGCCGAGTAATCTTCGCTTAAGCGACATCTAATTCGCAAATAAAAGGTACAATGTAACTTTTCAATAGGAGGATATTTAGAAAATGTAATTTTATGAATATGTTTTTATTTTTATGTCACTACTTCTCATTTACAATCTTTAGTCCTCACTTCTGTAAAGTTACTAAAGTGGCGTTAAAGTTATTTTGCTTTTCTACTAGTATTAATAATATCAGCAGCTATTTTTACGTCAACTCAGAACATGTTCTGAATGAAGTGCTCACCAATGCAGAGCTGTAATTACATAAGCTAGAACCACAATAGAAATACAAGAACATTTTATAAAGTATAAAGTAATTTTGTTATATTTTATATGAAACTGAGTGACACACAATAACTAAAATATTTATTATTAAAAGTAGTCCCTTTAGGCAAGGATCCGAAGATACTGGCAGCGTTACCCCTTTGAACAGCTAGACTAATTCTTTGTCCGAGGTAGCTGCCAGCTCTTCGGTCTCCTGTGATGTCGACTAACCTTTTTGCTATTTCCTTGAATAGCCTTAAAGCGCTAGGACCCCACGGAACATTTTATTACTTATAATATACTTATACATAGCAAGACTTTAATATCTTATTATTTTCTAATTAACTGTTGAATTGTATACTGTTTTGCGGTCTTATTCTTTTTCACATTTGGTTCAATGATTGCCAATATCTAAAAATGATATAAAAAATTTTTTTAATATAAGTTATGATTCATATGCAATGTTATTTTGTATTATTTCAAATTGTTGAGGCTATGTTATCATATATCTAATGGAACTTTCTTCACTGCGACCTAGATCTTTTGTGACTCGCCACAAAAAAGAATCTCCTTTAGTCCGACATCTTCGAAGAAGCTCAAAGCGTTTCTAGCTTTTAGAGATTTGCTTTCCTCTGGGTATATTATATGTCGTCCCAGATGAATACTACTTTTGTGAATAAAGATACATTCACATAAAAAGTGTTTTGGCGTTTCATGCTCCTGATTGCAGTGTCTGCAAAACATCAGTGTCACTGAGTTTCATATAAAATATACGATGTTCCCTCGACGATTTCACTGGAGACAGAGTCGCGGGTAAACGCTAATATGTTGGAGTAGAAAAAAACGACCTTTATCAACATTTTAAAACCCTGTTTCGTGAACAATAGCACCGCAAAGGTTGGCTGGACCTGTAGGTAATACTTAGCAGTTTTTCTACCTGCACTAGCTTAAAGAACGAAACGTGTTCAACGTAAAGGTTCCGTCTAACTTTACGTTAATAGAATAGAAAAGAACAGAATAGAACAGAATAGAACAGAATAGAACAGAATAGAACAGAATAGAACAGAATAGAACAGAACAGAACAGAACAGAACAGAACAGAACAGAACAGAACAGAACAGAACAGAACAGAATAGAACAGAATAGAAAAAACATCAAAAAACGTATTATAAAAATCAGCAAGCAAAGCAATGCAAAAATAAAACGAAGCAATTCATTTAACTTCAGCCTAAAAATTCATTTAAATTAAAAATTTAAATTAATAAAACTCTAAAGAAAAGTTTACTAGAAAAAAATCCACGCGGACCAGGCAGCGGGCGGGACCCGAACCCGCATCCTTCGCAATCCGGGCGAATGCACTGACCATTATGCTACCACGGCCCTAATCGCCGCGTCGAAATTTTCCTAGCCTTAAGCTGCCAGGCAGAGCCATCTCTTCGCATTGTAGGTAACCCACAATTTTTTCCCGGGATATCGCAGACATTGCGTCATCTTGTGTCGGAGGCCAAGATCCAATTTGGATCGTTGCGCCGCAGCAGTAAGTAAGTAAGGTCTACCGACAGACGTACGACAGACAGACACACGCCGTACAGACACCTTAAATTTTCACAGAAAACATTTACTGTGGAATTCTTGTTTAAAGAATTGCAATTATGCAGAAAAAATCCTGTCTTACCGTTCGCTATATTAACCAAGGATCCCTAAGTCTCGACCTTTGCTGTAGGTGGCAGGGCAACCCCACGTCTCAAGAGTTTAAAAAAAAACACTATGAACAAAAGCGTTTAGAATCAAAACAGTATGAATAACACCAAGCCTTTGCTTTCGTTTAACTTCTTTAAAAAAAACTAATAAGATAAAAACTCTTTATTTTTCTCAACACAGTAACACAACAAGCAGATACAAAACAAGTTGAAAAATACAACATTGCACAAAGGGCGGTCTTATCGCTAATGAGCGATTTCTGAGACAACCCAATGAGCTGGAAATAAAAGAAGGTAAGCAAGTAAGGGAGGTTTTTCCTGATAATTAGATTTAAAAGAGAAAACAATGCATTAAGAGAAATTTTAATAATAGCCACACAAATACTCAAATACTTCACAACGCTACCGAAACCGGTAAGTTCTAATGCAAGGTTTATGAAAAATTAAGTTCCTCCGACAAAAAGTGCTCCTTAACTAAAGACTTAAAACAGTCTAAAGTTTGGGCACTCCTTATCTTTTCGGGCAGGGAATTTCAGAGTTGGATAGCATGTATGGTAAATGAATGGCTATACGCCTTGGAAAAGTTAGGAGGAGTGAATAGAAGAAGATTGTTAGATGAACGAAGTGGAAGATTATGAGAGGAAGAAAGAAACTGAAAACATTCTTTGAGGAAACAGGAGATTAATATATGTCGGCGGATGGCGTCTCCCTCGCTCCTTCGAAACGTTAAACCGACAACAAATGTCATCAGTCAAGTGTACCATTGCCTTGTGAAACGTCAAGTAATGACAGTGACAGCTGTCATCACTTGGGAGTGGTCTATGCTAAGGGTAGTATTTAAGGGGCTATGCTTCATTGGAAGGGGCATTCTTGGGGCATTCGGCATCCAGCATTCAGACGTGAGCCGCGATAGTGAACGGACGTTAGCACAGAACTCTCCGCGCTTCACAAAGCAATCCGTTTGTACCTTGGCAATCATAACTGATTTTGTAAAGTCATAAGAAGATTCAAATTAAACGTAAACTTGGTCACTAGACTACAGTTTTATTTTCGGGAAATATCATTGAATAACCAAGATGGCGGATCAAGATGAACCACGTGGCCAACCGCCTATCCCGCTCGCCCCATCCGACATATATATTACTAGCTGACCCAGCGAACTTCGTACCGCCATGAAAAAATTAGGGTTGGTGGAAGAAAGGTAAAAATTTAGGGTTGTATGTATTTGTGTATAATGTATCATAAAAAAAATAAAAATAAAATTTTATCTAATATTGAAAAAAAAAATTTTGGGTTGGATTACCCTTAACATTTAGGGGGATGAAAAATAGATTACATCCGATTCTCAGACCTACCCAATATGCACACAAAATTTCATGAGAATCGGTCGAGCCGTTTCGGAGGAGTTTAACCACAAACACCGCGACACGAGTATTTTATATATTACATTTACTAATATTATCTTATTAGAGGTCTAATTCATTTTTTAGTGTATGTGAATTGCACCACAGAGCTAGTTAAAGTTAAATCCTTCTAATATTATAAATATGAAAGTTTCTCCGTTTGTTATTCAATCACGCAAAAACTATGGAACGGATTTTGATGAAATTTTGTACGCACATAGCTTATGGCCAGCCGGTCTATTTGCTGACATTTTTGACATTTACATTGAGTAACTTAAAAGAAAAATGCATATCCATCGATGCGTTTCAGAACAAGTATCTTAGGTCCGTATTACAGAATGACAACTAAGAGTTGATCTTTACTTGAGTACAGTTAGAAAGAAAGAGCATAGTTAGAAAGGGATGTCGCTATATATAGCACATAGCGATATCCAAGACTAGATCAGTCACTGAGAATCTTTCTATAATACGGGCTTTAGTGGCGTTATAATAAAGCACTAGTAGATCACTCAATAGCTCGGTGATTATCACTTCCATCTGTCAAAGCAGTTAGCGAATAGGCCTACTGGATTGAGACTATAAGAAACTTGTTAGTCTCAAATAAGCGCAGTTAAGTGTCGCCGCACACGAGCCACCGACCACAACCACAAAACGCCGCCACCGGCATATTTCTTGTAGTTTTCATACATTTTATATGGACTCGCCACACACGGTACGCCGGTGGCCGCCACACGCTACAAATCGTCGTTGCTCGCTTCTTGTGGCCCGCGCCGGCCACTTCATCATCAGCCTATTAATGTCCCCACTGCTGAGGCACAGCCCTTCCCTATGGATGGAATAGGGAGATTGGGCCATGACCCACCACGCGGGCCCAGTGCCGATTGGTGGGTGCTAACGACTGCAGATGCAACCGGGACCAACGGCTTAACGTGCCTTCCGAAGCACGAAGGAGCTCGAGATAGTAAATTTTTGGTCACCCATCCAATGACCGACCACTGCGAAAGTTGCTTAACTTCAACGATCGCAGCCGAACGCGCTAACCAGTTGCGCCATCGAGCTCCTCACTTAATGCACCGATACAGAACGCCGCCACACGTCACTCGCGCGATTCCCCACCCCTCTCTCCCTTACCTTAGTCGGCCGCTGTCGCGCGCTTCAGCCACTTTAGTAGCCGCTTCTAGCATTTCGTGGCGGCGTTTGTGGCTGTGGCGTGTGGCCCGTGTGCGGCGACACTAAAGCGAACGAATACGCGGACGGCGCCGCTATTCACATCACACTAATCACACTAATACTATAAAGGCGAAAGTTTGTGAGTGTGTATGTTTGTTACTTCTTCACGTCTAAACGGCTGGAGCGATTTCAATAAAATTTGGTATGGAGTTAGCTGACACCCTGGATTAACACATAGGCTACGTTTTACTGCGGGAAAATATCCCTCATAAACCCCAGGGCACAGCTAGTACAATATAAATATAAAGCTGAAGAGTTTGTTTATAGTCCAGTCAAAATAGACATTTGACTTAGGAATAATTCGCATAGAGCTGAAAATTGGCAGAGACGTTAAATACATCATTATAAATACAATGTCAAAAAACCCCTTCGATCCTACTTCTTACCCGTGTTACCGCGGGTAACACCGCGGGGCACAGCTAGTTTTACTATAACTTTTAAGTGCTTGTTAGGATGGTTTAGTGTTTCTGTAAAATTACGTTAATTTACTTATGTCAATTATAATAAAGATACAATGTTATAATTGACACTGTAACAATGTAACATTTTGTAAATACTGTTACGTGATTTGACGCTGTGAAGTTTTTTCGCCAGTTAATTGACACTGTAACAATGTAACATTTTGTAAATACTGTTACGTGATTTGACGCTGTGAAGTTTTTTCGCCAGTTATTCTCCACAGCATAAAAAAAATCCTTAACTTGTGGTAGGGGAAAAATATGGACTATTGAAAAGAGTTGTATTATGCTTTCTATTTGAATAAAGATATTTTGAATTGAATTGAATTGAATACGACCTCATTTTGACGATCCTTTAATGGTGCAACCCATGGTTTTTTGGGTAAATATTTAGCACCCCCCCGGCGCCTACAGTGATCTTCTGTCTCTCTGTATCCCGTGTGGCACCGTCAAGATCAAGAGTCCACGAATGGCATTTTGGTGCAGACCGGTAAATTGACAGAGGACAAGTTAGGTACATACTCAGCTGATCAATCAAGATAAATTAAAAAAAAAAATAAACAAAAAAAGAGAGAGGAGCTCGATGGCGCAGGTGGCTAGCGCGTTCGGCTGCGATCGTTGAAGTTAAGCAACTTTCGCAGTGGTCGGTCATTGAATGGGTGACTAAAAATTTACTATCTCGAGCTCCTCCGTGCTTCGGAAGGCACGTTAAGCCGTTGGTCCCGGCTGCATTTGCAGTCGTTAGCACCCACCAATCCGCACTGGGCCCGCGTGGTGGGTCATGGCCCAATCTCCCTATTCCATCCATAGGGAAGGCCTGTGCCCCAACAGTGGGGACATTAATAGGCTGATGATGAAACAAATAAAGGAAAAGTAAAATAAAAAAAATCTTTAAAGAGGATACTGAACATCATGTTTGTTCGGAGCTTGTAAGCTATAAAGATTTTATTTTATTTTAATTTTATCAATCACCCTCTTCAGTACATTCAATCAAATCTATTATCGTACCAGGTGGTTGTGTTTTTACCAATTACTTACTTCCCCATACATATAAATGTTTACTATAGTAAAAAAAAGCATTTCGTGTTTTTCAATTCAACTCAACATTAATAAAAACCTTTAATTCGTTTTCTGTTATGTGATATTTCATCCACTATGCAATAGAATATTTACTTAGGTAAGACTACACAATATCTTTAAACAATATACACAACATATTTTATTCATCTAAATCTTGATTTGAATGAAAGAATATGAGTACTGACCTGCTACAAATCCCTGACTGCCAGCCTGCAATAAACACTTGATACAAAATAGGTAATAAATTTATCCAATCACCACAGATTCACGATTGACGGAACGAAAACGTCACCCGAAATTTCGAAAAAATAACACTTTTCAGAGCCGCATTGCGGTAAACTTCACAGCACGAACACAGCGACACCGAAGCAAATATTATACCACAAAACTGCTGTTTATGTTAACATAACCTAAAAATATGACTGGGTGATTGTTTGATGTGTTTTTACGACACGGGAACAGGCAGGGGCTCGCGAGACCACCCTGCGGTTGACAGCTGACTGGGATGACAAAATGTCCCAACAAAATGTTTGTGTGTGTGTGTGGCGGGAGTACGCATGCGTGCTGTAAGTTTGTTTTACACAAGCGCAGATGCGGGGGTTTGGCTTTGCGAGTCGCTCGCCGATTCCTTCGCTTCGTATAGTAGCTGTCTCCTTTTGGTTTGCACTACGAAGCAAGAACTATCTCATCTTAACCGTAGTTCCCTCGTAGCGTGTCTCGCCGCTCTCGTCCTTCGTAGCGAAATTCTAGTTTTATGGCCTCTGTGTAGTAGATAGTATTTTTATTAAGACTTGTGTAATACATACATACATATACATATTAAATACATATTTAATATGTGGGCCCGTATTTTGATATCCTTATTTTAAATAAAATGAACAATTAGCAATCACAGATGTTGAACTCATTGTCAATTTTATAAGAACAAAGAGTAGTACAATAAATCCCACCAAAAACATTTTCATGTAAAAAGTTGCCAAGAAGGAACTACATGACCCGCACTATCAAAAAGTTATCGGATCTCGTGTCGAACCAAGCTTCATATTCTGCACGGCCTAACTTCACGAACTCTACGCCCAAGTCAAAAATGTCGCTTGGCTGTTTCTCTAGACTGACGTTGATGTAATGTGAACAATTTATCCACTGTTTAAATAAAATTGTTCTGTTATAATAGTTATTTTTTAAAGTTAAAGAGGTGGCAAACCATTATATTAGGGTTGCCAGATGCTGGCTTATCAATTCCGGGACTCCCCCCCCGGAAATAAACATCACATCAAAAGGTCAGTAACGAATGCCTTCATATGGCATGCTTCTGTTGCCCCTCGCAGGCAGGTGTGGGTATAGTAATATTGTGAAGAAAACTGGTGTTTGGGGATTCCGAGACAATAAGGTCTAATTACTGGACACGGGGCAAGACGGAAATTTCCGGGACAATCCCTGATGGCCCGCCGGTTGGTAAGCGGTTCTAGGAAGGCCAAAGGGGAAGATCTTCCTCCGAGCTGGATGATGTAAGCTCGGGGGCCGCGGCCCGACTGATGTTGGTCGGGCATCGTATATATGGAGTGTTGGGCTCCGAATTTCTCTTGCGCGATGTAGGCTTCCATACGTTGTGAACGCAGCGCCGGTAGCGCCATCTCTTAAGGAGGCGAATGACTATTTCCTCTATGTTCATTATATATGGGGCGTGTAGATGTCGCCGCCACACGGCCACCATAGCCAATAGACGCTTACGATACCAAAAATATCATTCGCGCTAGTACCTAACGAAACGGCCTAGTATATTTTGACAGGTCAATTAGACTTGGTCGTTAGCCCGAATACGATTGCCAATTCGGAATTCGGGTAAAGGACTAAGTGTGAATGAACGTAGTCGAGTACGCCCGTTTGCGGATAGTTTTCGTTTGGGTTACCAACACCGTCCTCCAGTCCGTACTCCAGTGTAAATATTGCTTCGGGTGCCCGAATTCGAGTAATTTTTATTTATTTATTTAAACTTCATTGCCATACATATGCAAACGGCGGACTTAATGCCGTAGGCATTCTCTACCAGTCAACCCGAACGAGTGTTAGAGACAAATGGTATGGCGATAGGGCAAAATACTATATAATAAAACACTTAGACAATAACAGCGATTAAAATAAAATTATATTTTATACTAAATTTGATACACCTACATAAACTACACAAACAAAGTACATAAATAATATATATATATATATATATATATATATATATATATATATATATATATATATACTACACAAATAAAATACATATGAACATACATAAAATACAATAAATATAATATATAAATAGATACAAACTATAAATAATAACAAAAAAAAGAGATTGCGTAGTCAGGTCAAGAAGTGTTCACGCACTAGTTTTTTGAACTCCATCTTATTGTTAGAGCTGCGAATGTTGAGTGGTAGAGCATTCCACAGGCGTATGGCAGTGACAGTGAAAGATTTGGATCCAAAGCCAGAGTGATGAGTGGGGATTTGTAGAGTGAGATTTCTGCACGAGCGAAGAACACGATGGTTGGAAGTGCCCAGAAATTGAAATCTAGATTTCAGGTACTCTAGTAATCTGAGGTTTCTTCGGTCACTAATACGCAACCAGTTAAGTTGTTTTCTAAAAGAAGAGATGTGGTCGTATTTTCGTAACCCAAAGACGAAGCGAATACCGCTGTTGAGCAGTAATGTCTTTCGTGCACCCGAATTCGGGCTAACGACTGAGTGTATTGAGAAATAAGGGGTTATTTTGTGCTTGTGAGAGATTACTCGGCCGAAAAAGATATGTGGTCTGAGCGATCTTTGACAATAGCGCCGCAGATTACTGAGGGTTGAATATTGCTTGATCTATTTTAGACCCCATACTTTAACCCACAGATATAAATTTAACCCTTGATTAAACCAACAAAGCGCCATCTTCTTGGGGTCACTAAGGGGTGGGCATTATAAAAAGGGTTCCTTTAAATGAGATTCTACAAATCATTTTATTGCTTAAGCAATAAAAGCTTTTACTGATAGACAAATATATTACTACTTGCAATAGGTATACTTATATTGAACATAAATTTACGTATTGAAGTGGTTATGTAAGTCATCCAAGTTATATTATTATGATAAACTATATTGGGTGAAAGTTACAGTCACATTGTTACGATCATACCACAGATTAATAACAATAATACTTTTTTATTTAAAGAATTACAGTAAGGTTCGCTTGCGAAAATTCCACAGGGGATGACAATTTGCATGTACTTTATATATAACTAGCTGACCCAGCGAACTTCGTACCGCCCTAAAAAAATAGGGGTTGTCCAGCGGACAAAATTGTGAATCTAAACCATTCTCAGATCCCCTTGAACACACACAAAAAATTTCATCAAAATCGGTCCAGTCGTTTAAGAGAAGTTCAGTGACATACACACTCACAGAAGAATTATATATATAAAGACTAGCAAACCAGTGAACCAAATGTTCACCAAAACCTGATTTCTCGAAAACCGGAAGTGCTACGTTACTCAAATCCGGTTTGTAGTCTTATCAGACTATTCTTAACTTATAACTTAAATATTCTCTTTATCTATCTCTTACGGTTTGGCCGCTGAAACAGCACCACAGACAGACGGACTTGTCTAATAGATAAGAGATAAGTTCCGACATTCACTTGTTTTAAGTTCATTCCGAAATGGTATTAAGATACGCTTGCGATATAAAAAAATATCACTCGCACTGTTGCCTACCCTGCCCCAATCCCCTGACCCTTGAAGCAAAGTAAAGCGCATATGAAACACGGTGCACACATTGAACAATTAAACCTGAATATTGATGCGTCCAGGCCGCGCCACAATGGAGCGGAACATGTCACGATGCGACGGGCGCGGCGTGACGCGCGACATTTCCGGCGACACGCGACACGACCGGCCGCGACAACACGACGCGATGATATTTTTAATGTTTGTTCAAGAACATGGCAGCAGGCAGAAATCACAACTAAGTTTTGAATAAGAACATACCATGGAAACAACTAAATGAAAAACCCAAAGATTGTAAAAGCTTATAAATAAAGCGTACATGATACACGGTCCGACCCATTGAATTAAGAAGAAGAAGCTTTATGCAAGAGAATAATTAAAAGCTCTGACCCATTGAAAAAGTGTACAACGCCGCTAAAGAAGATTACACTTCAAAAATCTTCTTCCAATCGTTTACTAGTCGTTCTATATCATAACTCCGATATAATTCACTCTTCTGTCTTCGTCAAAACTATAACACCTTGAGCCTCTTCAATTACGCCGTGACGTGGCGTCACTAAGCGCGTTCTATCGTTTTTACCACGGCGAGTGTTCTGAGGAGTTATTCTCTCTTATCCCACCTTCCCCTTTCCTTCAGAGGACCACGCGCGCTGGCCTACGTTGTCACCGTTTTACTGTGGCCACAATTCCAACGCGTACAAAGAAATTTGGTGACCCATTTCTTTCTCGCACTATCCGTAAATGGAATGCTCTGCCCGCTCACGTGTTCCCTCCCTCTTACAACCTGGGATCCTTTAAAAGAGGCGTGAAGAAGCAACATGCAGGCCGGCAGGGTGAGGATGGTGTGGCAGGTAGAACTGCTGTATCAGCTATCTTCGCGTCTGGACTTCACCTTCACTCAACATCAGGTGGGGTGGAGTCATTTGTCGGACCTATCTATAAGAAAAAAAAAACTTTTTCATCCCACCACCTCGGAAAGTGTAATTTTGCGCTTCGAAATCTGGCTGGAAAATTCTATTTTATTCGCTTGAGCGGCAAAGTAGATTTGAATTTAGAACATCACATATAATGAGTACTCAATATAATTGTAAATTCAAAACGTCATTAAACCTATTTAATGTAACCTCTATGGTGCCAAATTTATGATTAGAACTTTTTAAATTGTGAAAAAATTTAAATTTGGAACCTTCTTGGTTTCTTTGTTTTATTTGCGTGCTTCGCGCCATTCTAGTTTTTCACGTTTTATTGCTTAAATATTTTGTCATTATAAATTGTTTTCTTTTTCATTTTGTCATTTCCTCGCTGAGGTGGGATGAAAAGTTACGTATTGCACTCGAGTGGAAAGATTTTTCACCTTGTGCTCGTTTGTTTCCCTCGCTGACGCTCAGGATTCTAATTTAGAATCACTCGCTGCGCTCGTGATTCAACTTTAGAATCCTTCGCTTGCTCGGTCATCCAAATCGAGCACGCGGTTAAAAAGGAACTTTCCACTCTTGTATAATAAATAACTATTTCATCCCACCACCTCGGAAAGTGTAATTTTGCGCTTCGAAATCTGGCTGGAAAATTCTATTTTATTCGCTTGAGCGGCAAAGTAGATTTGAATTTAGAACATCACATATAATGAGTACTCAATATAATTGTAAATTCAAAACGTCATTAAACCTATTTAATGTAACCTCTATGGTGCCAAATTTATGATTAGAACTTTTTAAATTGTGAAAAAATTTAAATTTGGAACCTTCTTGGTTTCTTTGTTTTATTTGCGTGCTTCGCGCCATTCTAGTTTTTCACGTTTTATTGCTTAATATAATTAACATAACCTAAAAACTGTACAAAAAAATCAACTAAAATGAGTGACATTAGCGACGATGAAGTTTATCTAACGCCAACTGAGTTAACTGAAACAGTTAATAATGCGCAAATGAGCCTTCTCCCTCAGCAATCACGAGAGAAGTATTTGAAACAGTACGATATATTTAACATGTGGCGACTAGCTAAAGGAGCAAAAACTTTCTCCGAAAACGTTTTGCTGGCATATTTTATAGAATTATCTGAGACCAAGAAAGCAAGCACGCTATGGAGTACGTATTCAATGCTAAAATTAACAATTAAGATGAAGAAAGACGTTCATATCGACACCTATCATAAATTAGTGGCATTTTTAAAAAGAGCCTCATCTGGTTATAAACCAAAAAAATCGAAGGTTTTCACAGCATCTGAAATTGCAAAGTTTATTAATGAAGCACCTGATTCCGTATATTTAGCGGCAAAAGTAAGTCAATACGTGTAATTTTTTGTTGTTGATAAAATTGTACATAGTACTTACAATATTTTTAATTTGATTAATTTATTTACGATTATAAATACTTCTTTTGTTACAGGTTGTTCTTATTATTGGTATAACCGGAGCATGTCGAACAAATGAACTTACACTACTTAATGTCAATAACGTATCAAAATATTCTCATAATTCTGATGAATTGCTATTAATTAATGTACTAAATACCAAGACAAAAAAAGACCGCAACTTCGTTATTCGCAAGGAATATGTAAACATTGTTCAGAAATATCAAGCTTTACGTCCTTCTAACACCCCAATTGAACGATTTTTTCTACAATATCGCAACGGAAAGTGTATCCGACAACCTATGGGTCAGAATAAAATTGGCAGTATTCCACGAGAAATAGCAACTTTTCTCGGACTTTTAGAACCCCCGTTATACACCGGTCACTGTTTTAGAAGAACCTCAGCCACACTTTTGGCCGAATCAGGGGCTGATCTTCTATCGCTTAAGCGCCATGGAGGCTGGAAGTCTAATTCGGTTGTAGAGGGATACATAGAGGATTCAATCCAAAGTAAATCAAAAATTTGTAATAGTATCGTGGAGGCCATAACGCTGAAAGAACCTCTGTCAGATTCTTGGTCTCGCCCTTCTACATCTAAAATGAGCCCCCATAAGATTGGAAACAATAGCCCTCTCTCGCCAACATTTACGCCAATAGAATCCAATGAATCGGCACAACTATTTAAAATTACTGATACGAGTAGTTTACCACAAAACAGCGCACAATTCACAAACACCAACATAACATTACCTAACAAAAATATTAAACTTAACATAAGTAACTGTAGCAACGTTACATTTAATATTTCTTAATTATTTTCTACTTCTTATTATTTTCTTCAATTTATAGATTATCTTAATGTGTTTTAATTGAAATAAAAATATTTTGTCATTATAAATTGTTTTCTTTTTCATTTTGTCATTTCCTCGCTGAGGTGGGATGAAAAGTTACGTATTGCACTCGAGTGGAAAGATTTTTCACCTTGTGCTCGTTTGTTTCCCTCGCTGACGCTCAGGATTCTAATTTAGAATCACTCGCTGCGCTCGTGATTCAACTTTAGAATCCTTCGCTTGCTCGGTCATCCAAATCGAGCACGCGGTTAAAAAGGAACTTTCCACTCTTGTATAATAAATAACTATTGTGGAACGAACTCCCACTAGACATTAGAATGTCCCCCAACAAACATTCCTTTAAAACCAAGCTGCGAAGCGATTTACTGGAACAGGCGTTTTATTAAGTAGTTTGTCGTCATGTATGTATTATAATGAACTATGTATGTATTTATGTGTATGTATATGTTTAGTTATATTCATCATCAGCCTATTAATGTCCCCACTGCTGAGGCACAGGCCTTCCCTATGGATGGAATAGTTTAGTAGATAGGGCCATGACCCACCACGCGGGCCCAGTGCGAATTGGCGGGTGCTAATAAAATATAAAAAATAAAAAGGAATAAATGAATTCATACACGTTTGATTTATTCTAATATTTATTTTCAATGTACCAATTTTTATAAATATTTATTTATATCTTACCTTACAAAGGTTGTAGTAATTTTTATTATTTTGGTAACAAGAAACCACTTTTAAGACACCCACAAAAATAAGACATGTGCATCCCACTCTCCCCCTTAATCACCTTACGTAAAGCAAGCCATACACGCTAGGGTTTACCTGTACAGTTTAACTGTACAGGTAAACCGGAGCGTGTATGTCACATAACTGCGCAGGCGAATGTAACTCGAAAAGATATGAATTTTGATATTTTCTACCTGTGCAGTTTAACTGTGCTGGTAAAACTGAGCGTGTGGCGGTCGTCTGCGCAGGCGTCAGTTGTCCGGTGATTGTTAGAGCGATCGGGGTCATGGTTTCAAACTTTTAACTGAAAGTTTGTGCAGGTTTAACACTATGTGTATGATCTCTACTAAACTCAAGTTTACCTGTGCAGTTGAACTGTACAGGTAAACCTAAGAACCTTCAAAAAAAGAGCGTACTCCTTCCTTAAAGGCCGGCATCGCATTTGTGATACTCCTGGTGTTGCAAGTGTCCATGGGCGACGGTGATCACTTACCATCAGGTGAGCCGTCTGCTCATATGCCCCCTATAACATAAAAAAAACCTGTAAGGTATCCTAGCCTGTATGGCTTGCTTAATAAATGAATAGCCCCTAGAGCATTTAGTTTTTCTGAGCCATTATTTCAGCGTCGTCATTAAATCTAGTTTGCAATTATTCTTAGCGCCTGTTACAATGTTAACCGCAAATTTCCTTTAACTACATACAATAGGGATGATGACGGGGTACAGTAAACGAAATTCTATTTAGTCCGTCAGTAAGATGATCAAAAAATAATGGACTAGTATTTTTTCTTTGGGCAATCAACCAAAAAATGACAAAGTTATAGCGCGTCAAAATTTGGGAGTACGTCGTCGTAGCTCGTGACGTCACTTTTGAGTGAATTTTCGCTTATAAGCGTACTCAAACGTGACGTCATGCGACTTTTCAAATCAATATATCTCTGCAATGTTTATATTATGTGAAAAAAGAAAAAATACGTGTCCAATACTTTTTGATAATCTACCTGATAAACGAAGAAAAAAAATTAGTCATCATCCCTATTGTTGCTATACAAAGCAGTTAGACGCTACCTGCGGAGAACCACCTAGGCTTGCCGGATGGCCAGGAAATCCGGGATTGTCCCGGAATTTTGCATCTTGTCCCGTGTCCAGTAATTAGACCTTATTGTCCCGGCTACCCATAAAGTGCTAGTTTCAAAAAAAAATAAACTAATGACGTATGACAACGCTGCGCTGGCCTACTTGATGTTTTAATTCTGGAGGGTGATGGGGAGATTTATTTGATGCTTTATTTTTTCAGGGGGGGCTTCTTTCTTCTGTACTAATAGGAAATACCAACTTAAACTTGAAAACTTTTGAAGACCTCCGAGGCCGAGTGGTTTGTACGTCAGTTTTGAAGGTGTGTACGGTTTTACCGCAACATATTATTATGACGTAAATAATGTTTACGTTGCATCCTACTTTTGTTTTCTCTTCTTTCTTTTTAAATGGCTATGGCAGAGATATTATGATATGTTCAGCCAAGCATGTTTTGTTTTTATTGTTATTCCTGTTTTTTTTTGTTTTGTTTTTAATTTTTTTTTATGTTATTTATTGTTCTTGATGATGTTATTGATTCGTGCGACACCAAACCGGTTCCAACGGAAGACCAGCGCTAATGGCAACATTAGCACTATACTGAGTTGGGACCGTTTTGAGACTAAATTTAATTGTTTTATTTAATTTTTTATATTATTATGTTTTTTTTTGTTGTCTCAAATAAAATTATTTCTTTCTTTCTTTCTAGCGCGTCACCGCCGCGCTCGTAACTTCGTTTACCTATAATAATTTTACAATATTATAATAAATAGTATCGCAAAATATCTCTTCGAATCTAACCTTTGCAGTCCCACTCCATTCAACTGATTTCTTTTCATATTCCTTCTCTGTGCATTCTGTTCGCTTCTGGAACTCGTTACTGTAGTTTGTTTTTAAACAGGGCGTGACACTGACACACGTAGGACAGCTGTTTTGTCCATAACAGCGAACCGCTTATGTTAGGTGTGAGCGTTCTAAAGACGAACCGGTTTCAAGGACCGTTTTGTGTTCCGCGACGATAGAACCGTTTTACGTTTCGGATCAAAACAGTCTTCGTCGAACAACTAGTCCTCGGATTTTCTGCACGCCAATATGTACTTTATGCTGAAGTAAATACAGTATATAATAGAACGCAATAATATGAGGCCGTTACGTTCTATGATAATTAAGCTTTGATTTTAGAATAATATAATCTTTATTATTGAACATTTGAAGTCGATTATAGTGTAACACTACATTTATTTCGATGTTTCGTCGTCTCGTTCGCAGCAACGAAACGAACGTGAACAAGATTTCATTTAGTTCAGTTTCGTTGCGTTACATTCGTTCGACCGTCGCGTCGCGTGTCGGTTCGTTGCGTCACCCATCCGCAACCAAAACCAGTTGCGAACGAGAACCGTTTCGAGGACTTGTTTTCGTTTAAGAGAAAACGGTTGCGTTTCGTCTTCAGAAAATTTGTGAACGACCCACCGCTAGTCAACGTAGCTGTGAAACTTCTTCCCCTTTCCCATATCAATTTGAGTTCAAAATCGAATAAAAAAAACGCCCGATTGAGAACTCAAATCGATATGGGAAAAAATAATTCACAATTCAACAACTGGCAAACTCCATCCACCCATCCACACGCACCAACAGAGATCCACTTCTTTTTTTATAAGTGTCAAGTCGATTCCTGAGTCGAATGAATAAAAGCAACTATTCCTTCAAACATGGAATCCAACCAACCCAATCAATGAAGTTTGACAGCTACGTTGACATAAGCGGTTCGCTATTATAGACAAAACAGCTGTCCTACGTGTGTCACTGTCACGCCCTGTTTAAAAACAAACACTACATTACTTTAACTCGTTTAGTAATCAAGTTAGAGGTTATTTCCTTTCCCAACTTTAAATCCTTCCTCTCTCTTTGGTTATATCTATTGCAATTATTATTCATTACTTATTTTACCATACCTATAACACCCCCTTCTTGTTCTACTTATTTATTTATTTGATATCATGGGTTGCCTGGAAGAGATTCATCATCATCATCATCAGTCTATTAATGTCCCCACTGCTGGGGCACAGGCCTTCCCTATGGATGGATTACGAAGATTGGGCCATGACCCACCACGCGGGCCCAGTGCGGGTTGGTGGGTGCTAACGACTGCAGATGCAGCCGGGACCAACGGCTTAACGTGCCTTCCGAAACACAGAGGAGCTCCAGATAGTAAATTTTTACCTAGATACACCACGAGCTCCCAAAATGTGTCCCAATCAAGAAGTGCTTGAACTCCACTCAAGCACTTTTTGGTTCACAGTCACGCGCGGACCGTTACAAAGTCAACATGCCACAAAGCTCCGCGAAAAAATGCGAAAATAATACTTAGAGTACGAAAAGTGTCGTTTTTTCGACAGGTATCTAATCAACGTTTGTTAATTTAACGCATTTGAAGCAAATTTTGTTCTAATACTTACTATAAACTGATTTAATATAAAATATTTGTGATATTCAAATGCGTGGTCGGTTATACGTCGCCGTATAGCCGTCTCTTTTCCTCGCGGTCAGTACTTGCTATATTGCTAACAGCGCATTCAGAATTGCGCGTAGAGTCAAAAGAATAAGGTCTATATTCTTCCGCATATAGCAATAAGTCGTAAAATTTTACGAGCTCGCATTTCGGACTGTCAGAAGTCTTTGATGCATGCGTTTTAATGAGGACCTTATACGGTGTGCATTAAGGGTGGCTTTCACTGTTTAAATAATGCCTTATATCGTTTTTGACCACGCGATCATCTTACGGAGCTCCGTTATCGTCCAATGTACCTTTAGGACACGTTTCGGTCACGACTTTGTTCGTGTTGGTGTTTCTAGAGTATTTAATATCGTTGATTGCCAAGATCTTTTTTGCTTATCGAAAAATATGCGATTCCAGTTTTACTAACTATTTTGTTTTCTTGATAATATAGGTAGGATAAGAACATCAGAATTAAATAACTTATGAATTCAATAATTTATTCGTAAAAAAATATTAGAAGTTATAAAAATATTTTCACGTGAATACTATTATCTATTAATATCTATAATTTACCCACATTAATCATTAATCTTAAGAAAATCACGGGTTTAAGTTATATCTGCCATACAATACCATTTTAGTCACCAATTTAGTTTAACTAACGATCACTCTAAGTGCCAAATAGCAAAATAATACAAAAAAGTTAAAATCTATAATCCTTCCAGCCGAAAGAAAAATCAAAGAAGGCTATGCTGATTGGAGTGCTTTCAAAGTACACTACAAAATAGTATGAATGTTTTTATAACAGCAGGTTATTACGTACGCAGATTATGTATCACTATTAATGTCCTCACTGCTGGGGCACAGGCCTTCCCTATGGATGGAATAGGGAGATTGGGCCATGACCCGCCACGCGGGCCCAATGCGGATTGGCGGGTGCTAACGACTGCAGATGCAGCCGGGACCAACGGCTTAACGTGCCTTCCGAAGCACGGAGAAACTCGAGATAGAAGATTTTTGGTCACCCATCCAATGACCGACCACTGCGAAAGTTGCTTAACTTCAACGAACGCGCTAACCACACGCGCCGTCGAGTTCCTCTTTATTCCTTCATGCAATAAATAAATCACATTTATAGATAATATCAAGCGAACTAATAAATAATATTCAGTCTTATTAATGCAATACATAGCAAAATGTCGAATACATCTAGTTAGATTAAAAAAATGTACTTTGTTTTTTGCACAAGTATAAAGAGTGATTTCTTTCTAGGTTTTTATTACACAAGGTTTACAAATTAGATTATGACACGTATGATGATTAAATAAGTTGCCACTAGTCCAGTGCTAATCTTAGATTAAAACGAAAAGGGTAGATACGGTACGCTCATACTTGCATCAAACAAAAACTGATCCCACGGCAGCGCGACCGAGACAGCGAGATCCGCGTCACTGCACTACCGACCAATCACGCGACCAGTACTCGACGTCACTACCGAATAAGATTCAAAACAAACAACAATTTTTCTGAAAAAATATATTTTATAGTACTTACGAATGAAAAGTGATGCCGTGGGTTTTATTTTTAGTTCTTGAGCAATTTGAGCAATTTTTAACAACACACTTAGGGATTGTTTTATCATATAAACACAAAATATTATCAATGTTTCTTTTTGGCGTTCACATGTACGTCGTTTGCATGTCAAGTTGTGACTAAAGCGATTAGGGTCGTGGACCACAATTCATGCGGATCACTTTTGTGAGGCTAGTGCCATATCTACCCTTATTGTTTTAATCTAAGGTGCTAATAGGGTATTTGACAAGTTTTAGAAAACGACCTCACGTTATTGACTAATGTTTATGGAGTCCGTAAAAAGTGGATATTCATCATTCTGTTGTGTATTTCAGTAAAAATAACCAAATCAAAAACTCCATTTTCATGTTGCCGCGAAAACGTTTCTCTGGACAATATTGCGTCTTACTAGTGTGTGACGTCACACGACTGTTATTAAAACGTCAGACGATACAAGGTAATGTCACTTTAACCGAAAGTTTACTTGCGTGTGACTTCATTTTAGGCTCCGCCAATCCCTAGCGTTTTGGGTCACGTGACAATAGATAAGAAAACTGGTATCTTTTTCGTTAGTTTTTAGTAAAATCATGAATATTTTTTTGTAAAAATAGGAACAATCCCTGCCAATATTCATTCTAAACACAGATGCTAACAATTGGCACTTTATTTTTAACACTGTCAAATACCCTATTTACTTAGCATAGGTTATACATATAATAAGATTCACATAGTATATTACCTGCACAATAAATAAAATAGGTAAGTTACCATATGGACCCATAAACGTTTGCTTAATGCATAAGTCATATTAGCAACTTATTATATTATCGTGCGGGTCAAATACTTACTTATTTATTTATAACATAAAAAAAAACATCTTCTAATTCGATATTTAAATTTTAAAAAAATAACATGCCTGTTTGTAACGAATTATAATTAATCAGGAAGACGAATCCCGTTAAAAAGTGGCTCCACGAAAACTGCGATCAAGTGGGCGAGGCGAAAAAAAAGTGCGATCATGAGATTGGTTGGGATTCTGTTTAACATTTTCTTACCCAACGAATGGATAACCGAACAACCCCGAAGTTTGAGAGCTTCGTAATCGTATCGTCATCATTAAATTTTGTATGGAAGTAGCGAGTTTGTTCTTACGTCCGGCAGGGGCGCTGCTTAAATTTAATAGAAACTTTGACGATGCGATCCGATTACGAAGCTGTCAAAGTTCATGCGACTCGCCAAAGCCAACTTCACAACAGCCATTAAGTTTCAATCGCACCATAAAAAGAATTGGTCCACCTTTTCTGCCCTTAGATGAAAACAAAAAGGGAAATACGACACTCGCGGCTCAAAAGCGATCCGTTTAAATAGGGATGATGATTATTTTTTTAATCTTCGTTTATCAGGTAGATTATCAAAAAGTATTGGCACGTATTTTTTCTTTTTTCACATAATATAAACATAGCGGAGATATATTGATTTGAAAAGTCGCATGATGTCACGTTTTGGTACAATGTTCACTTAAAAGTGACGTCACGAGCCCCTACTCCCAAACTTTGACGCGCTATAACTTTGTCAATTTTCGGTTGATTGCCCAAAGAAAAAATACGTGTCCATTATTTTTTGATCATCTAACTGACGGACTAAATAGAATTTCGTTAACTGTACCCTGTCATCACCCTTATTGTGGTGCATGACCATAATTCGCTTTATAGACTAAGAGCTAGCGGTCAATCCGAGTAACTTGTTTGACACAAGGCTAGAAATTTGTAAAATAATGTTTTAGTATTGGTTAACTAAGAAAATACCGTTCTGGCAGGCATCTCGCGGTTGCGTCATCATCCCCTAAATTTTTGAAAATGTTAAAAAAATAGTAAAAAAAATCTGCTTTTACAAGGCTAAAATTTTAATATGTTTTAATTTACATATGTTTAAAGGTAAAAAAAAATTGACAGTCGATTTTGTCGGTTGCAAGTACGTGCCAACCCATAATAAAGTTGTTATGGGGATAGCAATTCATAACTTGCTTTTACAAGGCTGTAATTTTGAGAAAATATTCTTTAAACAATTTTATAAATATATTTAAAAAGCCAGAATATTCTGGCGGTTGCAAGTGTCTACTAAGTTAATATATAATGGTCGCGACGCGTCGTAAGGTGCGAGCGTAATAGGCTTATACGGGTCTCTGTGTCAGAAAGGGAGAGTACATCTATTGTGTGTAGAGTGCACGTGCCTTGTGCATGATCTGAAGGGAAATTCTGTTGAGATTTGTCAGTTATAACGCTGAGTAGTGCAGAGTTCAGATCGTTACAGTCAATATTTTCTATACACATTTTAAAATTCTTTACTGATTTCGTGTTTGTGTGTAATTATTTTATTTTTTATTAAGTTCTAGTGTTTATTATCAGTGTAAGTTATAGAACTATTAGCGTAAAGTATAAGTTTTAATACTGGTGTTAATTATGGAAACAATGAACATTATTTGTGTCATATGCAGACGTGATATCTGCGAAAAAACAATTAAATTTACATCCAAGACTTTGGCAAAGTGTCATGAAATTTTAAAAATTAGAAAACTTCATAATCTAAAATATAATAATATTGTTCTGCCTGAAGATGTAAATAATATAGACGGATATCACGTTAAATGCTACAAAAATTTTGTGGCGGTAATGAGCAAATATTTGGAAACACCATTACAAGGTAAATATATTTCACAACTATGTACTTAATACTATGTATTAAAATGCGATTTAAATAAATTAAATAAAAAAATGCTAGTATTTTCTTATATTGATATTTGTTAAACAACTATATTTTTAAAATTTTATTTCTTTTATGGTAAATTATGGGGTCAATATAACATTGAAATTTAACTTAACAAATATTTTGTACTGATTCCTGAAATTTTACAACTATTGAAATTTTAGTTCAATGTCTGTTTGGAGCTCAGGGCAAATAATTACTAATTCCTAATCGTTTTCATTAATAACTAAATATTTAATAATTAATTATTATGCAATTATTTCGGTAATTGACTTAATTTTATGTAAGAGTGAACGCCACTGTAATAGGTCAAAAAATATTAATTTTTTTTGCATTCTCTTCAAGTATAGATATTCAAAAATATGTACATTCAAAAGTAAAAATAATGAAAATCGACTGAGTTACCGTTAATTTAGTGGGATCAGGTACCAGGGCAGAATAGCGCAGTCAGGTATTGTGCTCAGGTAGCGCGCCCAACTGTGATTCACAATTGAAAAACTTTAAATGCGTATTTCTTGAAACGAGTATTTTCAACCTTGTCCTGACGAAGACACGAAGACTAATAAAATTTTATTTTCAAATTTTCGTAATTGCAATGGCTAAGTGTAAGCGTGGCCTATTATTGAAATTGCCAAATTTTATTAATTACTATTTTTTAAAATACATGCAATTTAGTAAATTTTCTATATTTTTTAATAAAAATTTGTAAATCTATGGTTTAATGTATACTCTATCAATTATTTTTTAACCGATTCTTGAATAATTAATTATATATAAGTAAAAAATTTACAAACATCGACAATTGTTCTGACTGTTACAGTGGTGTTCCTCCTTCATTTTTTATGATCTTCGAATTGTTTAAAAAAATTTAGTAACTGGGGCAGGCTCATCATACTTTTTATAAAGCTGACTTTAACTCTAATTATTTAAATTTATATGCTTATTTATGTACATTATTGTTTTAATAATTTGCAGTTTTAATTCTTTTTATAAACATATATTGATATTACTTTTAGAGACCGCTGCAGAACGAACAGAAAGGATTCAAATGCCTGAAGATTTACCAGGGCCGTCCTCTCAAGATGATAATAGATTAGTGGAAGGACTTAATCTGAGTGAAGCTGATATCCCAGATGATACGATTCAAAGTACTGAAGAAAACCTAGGAAGTGTGGAAAAAGTATGTTTCGTGTGCGACAAAAAAGTTAAAAAAATTAAAGGGCGATATCAACTTTTGCATAGTGCAAACAAAAATACTGTGTTTCAGAATGTAACAATTCCTGAGGACAATACAATTATACAAAAACTGAAAGATTTATCAACAGAGGAAATATATTATCACAATGCTTGCCGTCTTTCTGTTATAGCTGAATTTAAGGAAAAAATTGATAAACCAATAACATCATATCACGTATTCAGAAATTATCATAATCAAACATTTGCTGAAATCGGTAACTTCATTGAAGAAAACGTAATTATTTCAAAGAAATGTTTTACATTTGACTATATCTGTAAATTATACGTAGCAACTATTCAAAAAATAGCAGAGGATAACGGTGAAAAATATGATAGTATTTTTAACAATCAAACGTTTGAAAAAAAATTGGTAGATCGTTTTAATGAAGATATAGATATAGTGAAAATAGGAAGAAAAAAATATATTGTCCCAAAAGGTTTTATAATTGATGATAATATTTGTGATCTTTTAGAAGAAAAAGAAATATTACAGAAAGCTGCATTAATTTTACGTGAAAAGGTATTAACCATTCCAAAAATACCATTACCGGAAGATTTGAAAGCCACAGATTTAATAAAAGGAGAGTGCATACTTCCTAAGAGCATTACAGATTTTTATTCTACAGTATTAGGTGGTTTTAGACGCCGTCGTAGAAACAGCCATAATTTTCAAACAAAGTGTAATTCCCTAGCAGAGGACCTGATATATAATGTCACAAATGGTAATATTAAAACTGGAAAACACATCACATTGGGTCTGACGTTGAAAAGCTTAACGAGTAGCCGCAAGATCGTCGATATTATTAACAAATATGGCCACTGCTGCAGTTACAGTGTTGTAGAAGAACTGGAAACAGAAGCAACTTTTGCTGTAGCAAATCGCACCGGTGTCTGTCCAGAATCTATTTCCCTATCAAATAACTTGTTTACTGGAGTTGCATTTGATAATTTTGACCGCTTTGTAGATACCACCAGCGGTAAAGACACGTTGCATGATACCGTCGGTATCATTTATCAGACAATATCTGAAAATGATGAAATCAACGAGAATGTCTCTGAGAATGAACCTGAAAGTACTATTAGTACAGCTAGTACTAGTTCAGGTAGAATTACCAAAAGAAGAAGAGCTTTTGACACATTTATACCAAACTTGCTCCCTTACACAAAAAAACCCCGAATGATAGAATCTTTATTATCATGCAGTGATCAACGAAGTCAGATACATGCTGAAAGTTTGCCACAAATACGAAAATTGGATACACTATGGATGATTTGCCACGCTTTGAAGATTCCAAACACCCCAATGTGGGTTGGTTTTAACCATAAAGTAGTTAAAGACATCAATACTTCTAGGCAAAAAATTGCTTATTTAACACCTATTAATGAATCGCCAACAAATCCATCTGTTGTCATTGAAACAATGAAAATTAGTCAAAAGATCGCCGAAGAACTAAATCAAACATACATAGAAGTCACGTATGATTTAGCCATTGCTAAAGTAGCCCTCCAAATACAATCAATTGAGAAACCATTATATGATAATTTATTCATACATCTTGGACCATTTCACATTATGTTAGCTCTCTTCAAAGCAATTGGAAAGTTTATAAGCGGCAGTGGTTTAATGACAATTTCTGTCGACAGTGAAATTATTGCTAATGGATCTGTTGACGGATTTCTTCAAGGAAAACATTTCAACAGATGCAAACGTTTGCATCCACTCATGGCAGTAGGACTTGAAATATTATATTTTGAATTCTTTCTGAAGAAATCAGGACTTTCAATAGACAATAACACGCACACAGAATTAATGAAAATAAATGAAGAGCCTAGCGCTAAAATACTTGAAAATAAAGAATTTTTGAAAATTATTAACACATATAGCGCACACAAGGACCGATGTGAAAGAGGAGTGTTCGGTAAAACTGCTCAATTTTACATGATTTATATTGATCTGGTCAATTATTATCGTTTATTGAGTCGCAGTATTAGATCGGGTGATTTTCAATTATTTAAATACATATTGCCAAAAATTTCAAGTTTATTTTTTGTAACCAATCAACCGAATTATGCTCGATGGTTACTAAAATATCATGATAATTTACTAAAATTAAATGAAACTCATCCAGACTTAGAAAGAGCTATGAATGCTGGATACCTTGGTATTCAACGGACTAGTAAGTCTTTCTCAAGACAACCAACAGACTTGACACTTGAGCAGACAATAAATGCTGACGCAGGGAGAAGGTTGACAGGTGTGATCCATTTCACTAACTCCATTTCAGCTCGACAACGTTGGGCTAAAAGTCACGATATTAGAACATCGGTGATATCTCATACATTCGATGTTACTAGATTAAATGGTTCGAACGACATCACTGCAGATCTAGAATCTCATGCAATAAAGAAAAATGCCAAGCAGCTTGAAAAGTTTATAAATACTTTTGAAAAATTTCTAAATCCGTTTGATCCAGAACTTAATCCAGACTTTCTTTATAATATTGCAACTGGAAAGGCTGCTTCTAATGATGTTGAAAATTACCTATTAAATTTCCGAGTAAATGGCAACAAAATGAGAGAAGAATTTATAGAGGAATGTACCACTGACAGCGCGAGATTTGAAGCATCAATAAAAAGAGTTAAAATCATGAATTTTTCGGCTGAAACGATCAAGCAAAAAGCACGAGTTGGTGATAAAGTCGAAGAAATACGTGTTCAACGCAATTTATTTGGACGATTGCTTGCACTATCAATAGATCTAAAAGTTGATTTAGAAAAAGTTCTATCTTATCCGATTACACTGATTCCGATGTCTTTGTGCCATATGGATGGATCTATACATAAAACTCAAAAATCTGCAATAGTTACCGTTCTGGAAAAAATTATAAACAAGCCAAATACACCTCCACGCTTCGATATTATTGTTGTTGATGGATTTTATTTAATACATACCATGCAAAATGTTCCAAAAACATTCGGAAATATATCAAAACAAATTATGTCAACATTAACTGCTACAAAAGCTTCGCGAATTGATCTAGTTTTCGATCAATACTTCTCTCCATCAATTAAAGATTATGAGCGTAATCAACGGCATGAAGAGAGAAGCATAAATTATACTATTACTGGTCCAGAGCAAGTGAGACCGGTAGATTTCAATAAGGAACTAAGAAATATATCATTTAAAGAGGCTTTAGTGGAATTTTTAATTAACCATTGGAGTACTGATGAAATGGCGCCATTTATTGGAAATACAGTAATTAATATAAATTATAAGCATTGTCATAATTACACAGTTCAAGATAATTCAGTTATTTCGGTTATCAATGATGTTTTGTCCTGTATTCATCACGAAGAGGCGGACACAAAAATTGTACATCATATTTGCCAAATTGAGGAAGACAATGTAAATATTTTAATTAAATCATCAGATACTGATGTTTTAATTATAATGCTTGGAAACATGGACCATTTATCTAGTGACTCATTGCACATTTTTATGGAATACGGTACTGGATCTAAAAAAAGATGTCTTGCCATAAGCGAGCTTTATACTAACCTCGGGCCATCTTTATCATTGAGCTTACCAGGATTCCATGCATTAACCGGTTGTGACTATAATCCGTCATTTTTCAAGAAAGGGAAAAAACGACCTTTTGAAATTTTGAAGAAAAAATTAGAATATCAAGAAGCCCTAAAAAACCTTAGGAATGCTCATACAACAGGTCGCAGCAGTGAAATTTTCAAAATTATTGAAAAATTCATTTGTGAAATTTACGGAAGCAAAGCAGATAATGTTAACGAAGCAAGATATGATAAATTCATCATCACCTACAAACCAAAAAACGTGAATGAACCATTTAATAAGAAATATTTAAACTACGATACATCAAATTTACCTCCTTGTAAATCCGAATTATATCAACATTTACTACGTTCACAATATATTACCAGTATATGGAGTAATGCCCACCTTAAAGAACCCACAACGTTAACACCAGAAAAGAATGGGTGGATTATAGATGATAATAAATATATATATAACTGGTATGAGGGTAGCACTGTGCCACCATCCATCTATGATGCTTTACTACAACCTGATCACTCTAATGACACTGAGTCAGGTAAATAATTTCTGTTTTTTATCTGTACATGTGCATATGGTATTTTTGCCTACATTTCATTTTATCAATAAAAATTTATATTTTTTTTCCAGAAAACGAAACAGCGATCGATGGCTATCATTTTGACTCAGAAGATGAAATACTGAGTGAAGACGAATAAGATACTAATAAAAAAAAATATGTTAAAAAAATAAAAATTTATATTTTACATATAACTCTGTTTTTCTTTTATTACAATAATCGTTCATCATATATTAACAATTTTCAACGAGAAAATTTTTAGAAATTGTATATTTTAATTTTTACAATAATTTCTGACACAGAGACCCGTATAAGCCTATTACGCTCGCACCTCACGAAGCGTCGCGACCGTTATATATTAACTTAGTAGACACTTGCAACCACCAGAATAGTCTGGCTTTTTAAATATATTTATAAAATTGTTTAAAGAATATTTTCTCAAAATTACAGCCTTGTAAAAGCAAGTTATGAATTGCTATCCCCATAACAACTTTATTATGGGTTGGCACGTACTTGCAACCGACAAAATCGACTGTCAATTTTTTTTTACCTTTAAACATATGTAAATTAAAACATATTAAAATTTTAGCCTTGTAAAAGCAGATTTTTTTTACTATTTTTTTAACATTTTCAAAAATTTAGGGGATGATGACGCAACCGCGAGATGCCTGCCAGAACGGTATTTTCTTAGTTAACCAATACTAAAACATTATTTTACAAATTTCTAGCCTTGTGTCAAACAAGTTACTCGGATTGACCGCTAGCTCTCCTACTATTAGTCACAATTGGACATTAAAACACGCTGCATGTGCACTCAATATAACAATAATGCGTATATCCTGTGTTATAAAGATAAAACAATGCCTTCGATGCTTTTATAAAGAACACAAATAGTCAGTGCCGTCTTTGACCTATTGGAGACCCTGGGCATATTAGGATAATGGGGCACCTATGACTTCCGTTTGATGATTTGAACTGGAACTAGGGACTTTGTATTTGATCTGAGGGGGCCCCCTATCGATCGGAGTCTTTCCCAGTGGGCACTTTGGACAAGTGCCCAGGGTCTGAAATTAGTTTAAAATCAAAAACAAATGCATCGGCAACAATTTTCATTAGTATAACTATAAAAAAAATTTTGCTCTAAAATCACGATTTGTCGTGATTGCTATTTTCGTAACCGCCATTTTGTTATCAAGAAAAGGACAACAATACAGCTCTGTCGTACGGACTCGGAAGCTGACTCGCTCGCGCTGCGTTGAAGCGTATAGTTCTGTCTCGCTCGCTCGATTGAATGTTTATTTATAGAAGTGTGCGTGTGTGAGAGTTGCTTATGTAGTTGAGTAGGAGCATATTTTATTGAAGTGAAAACTTCTTTAGCAGCGTTGTACACTTCTTTTTTGTATGGGTAAAAAATGTTAAACGCGCGCCAGGACACGTGGGGTGATCGCATCACAGGCCACGTGTCCTGATCGTAAGAAAAAAACAATAAAATTGGAAAGGTTGTTGACTTTCAATATATTGGACGAAACATATTATAAGTCTCTATCTAGGACGTCCACGTGGCAGTTTTATTGCGAAGAAAATGCATTTTTTTACAATAGATGTCGCTAGGTGCGCTTATGTGATTCATGTAAGTTGATATTGATGTGAAAACTTCTTTAGCGGCGTTGTAAACTTCTTTTTTGTATGGGTAAAAAATGTTAAACTCGCGTCAGGACACGTGGGCTGATCGCATCATAGGCCACGTATCCTGATCGTAAGACGAAAACGATAAAATTGGAAAGGTTGTTGACTTTCAATATATTGGACGAAACATATTATAAGTCTCTATCTAGGACGTCCAGGTGGCAGCTTTATTGCGAAGAAACTGCATTTTTTTTACAACAGATGTCGCTAGGTGCGCTTATGTGATTCATGTAAGTTGATATTGAAGAGAGAACTTCTTTAGCGGCGTTGTACACTTTTTTGGTGCTAGTATGAGCATACCGTATCTTCCCTTTTTGTTTTAATCTAAGATTGTGCCGTTGTTGTAAGTACGCAAATATCTCATTAATATTTAAATTCATTGAGGCAGTAAAGTCACGTGTCAATAATGAATAGTTCCTGTAGCATTTTCTCTTCGAACGATGTGTGGACGGCCCGCTGCCTGTTGTAGTTCTTTTCACCGCTAGTAATACTCCTAGCGATAAAATAATTATAATTACATATTATGCTGACGCTTCATATAGTAAATAAATATTTACAAAACCCACACCAATTAGCCTAGCCCCAAAGAACTGTAAGGCTTGTGTTATGGGATACTAGGGTAACGGATAGAATGCATATATTGTACAAATATAAGAATATTTATATAGAAATATATATATTAAACATCCATGTTGAGGATGAGGAGCTCGATGGCGCAAGTGGTTTATAGCGCGTCCGGTTGCGATCGTCGAAGATAAGCAACTTTCGCAGTGGTCGGTCATTGGATGGGTGACCAAAAATTTACTATCTCGAGCTCCTCCGTGCTTCGGAAGGCACGTTAAGCCGTTGGTCCCGGCTGCATCTGCAGTCGTTAGCACCCACCAATCCGCACTGGGCCCGCGTGGTGGGTCATGGCCCAATCTCCCTATTCCATCCATAGGGAAGGCCTGTGCCCCAGCAGTGGGGACATTAATAGGCTGATAATAAACATCCATGACTGGAGTGCAAATGTTCGCATTCATTACACAAACATCTGCCCCCATCGGGATTCGAATCCGGGACGTCGGCGATATCTTGAAACCAGCGTATAAACCACGTAGCCACGGAGGTCGTCAAGTCATATGACTATGCTCCATTCTCTTAACCATCTACGAAAGTAGTTTTCTTTTCCACTTTTTAGTAACTGGTTATGAAATAAGTACTTATATCTTTACAGAAAATTTTGCAGCCTAAGAAATATTAGAAAAAATTCGACACGGCCGTTAAGGCCGCGGTAGCATGATTGGTCAACGAATCCGCTGGGATAGCGGAGGTTGCGGGTTCGAGTCCCGTCTGGTACTTGGCCGCGTGAAATTGTTTCTAGTACAATTTTCTTTAGATTGAAACATCTAGCAGTTGAATGCTTAAAAACTAAAAAGTTAGTTCACATCTTTTCCATTTTCATAACTGAGGAGAAACCTTTTAGTTCTTCTGTTAAAAAGTATCTATAGATCCATATCAATTCCTATAGTCTATTCACTTTGGCCTGAGACAAAATGTAAACAAAGAATCTGAGGTTCTAAATTTTTTTTAATGTCAGAAAGTACCTACTAGTCAATGATCAGGTCCAGCTTCATCACTCTTTGATATAGCCACAAAAACGTCAATTCAACAAGAAAACAATCACAGACAACTTTAAACTTATCAGTTAAAAAATAACAAAAATGAAACAAGGAAATAACATGAATTTAACAATTATGATAGAATGTGCATGCTCGCGTCAACAGATTGATCGGGAGAGTAAAGTTGGCTGACGAAAAAACCAACCGATTATAAAATACAAATTTCAACGTAAAATACTTATATCATGTCTACTCTTTAATTTTGTCGTATTATAATACGTCTTAGTTTGGGAATGATTGTGTTTTTAGGTCATTTTCCATGTCAACTGAAGTTGTTAAAATACTTTTATCAGCAATATAAAAGAATACGAATTTATTATGTGTATGTACGTTAAATATATGTAAAATATTTTATTTTCTTTCGAATGTACCAGCTTTTAAAAAAAAAAACTTAATGTTTCACTGCATTTCCTATGTAAATAGTATTTAATCTTTACTTTTGTCAAAAGTGACCATAAAAAGTATCCTTTTTATGGTTTGTTTACATTTTGTCTCACGCCAATGTGAATAGACTAGAGTCACTTTTGATATTGTGTATTTGAAAGAGAAAAAATATGTAACTTTTTGTTGAAAACAGTAATCCGGCTCGAAGGACCATGAAATAGCTAGATCCTATGGAGTAGAGTGTATCCATTATCCATATCCATTTTTAAATATAAACAAAACATGGTTGGTTATAATAAGGAGAAGGAGCCTTGACCCACCACACGGCCGCAGTGCGAATTAGTAGGCTCACCATCAGGCAGGATATTAGGCTTATATGCCACCCAATAATATACAGAAAATACAGCAGTAACAGTACAAAGTATAATAAATGATACACAAATATAAAGTAAATTTTTATTGTTTTAAACTTTCATGGTCACTAACGTTATAGTAATATAAGTTATTAACGAGATTGTTACCATGTACCTAGTTTTTAGCGAGTTTAGCGCTAAACTCGCTAAAAATAAGGTACATAGTAACAATCCCATAAATAACTTACATTACTATAAAATTTTATTACCAAAAACTATTCTATACATGTTTCTAATAGAAAAATATTTTTATACACACAAACTATATTAATATTGGATTTTTAATGCCTATACCAAAACTATAATTCTGAACGGCATGCTTATAAAGATTTAAATAACAAGGTACTGAGAAATTGCTAAGATCACATTTATTTATATATATTCCTAGGTAATAATTAGGTAATTAATTATATTTACAAAATATACACAGATTTAATAATTGACGAATTTTTTATAAATGTTTTAATTACCTATTAATTATCATAAAAATAATAAAAAAATATTTTTAATATATTTTCCCAACAGTAAATACGATTTAATTTTAAGGATTCATGAGTCAATTGGAAGCTACACAATATTTTGATAAATGCACAAACAAAAATATTCGATTAAAACATAAAAAAGCATAAAAAATAGATTACTCAATAAAAACATACACAAAGTTTGACTGCTTGACTTTAGGTAACCCTATTTCCCTTAACATATAAACAACTTTGGCTTCTGCGATTTGTTTATCACACTGATCAATCAATTCAGTTTTTAAACTAACTCAAATTCTTCGTCACCATTATTAAAAAAAATTAAAACAACAAACTTACATTATGTTGGTTAAAAAAAAAAACAATTTAAATATCCCACACACAACGCGGCGTCATTAAAAAGGAACGAGAAAAAAAAATGCAATTACAGTAGAATCCGTTTATTATGACTTCGAAGGGAATCGACAAACACGTCATACTAAGCGGACGTCATACAAAGCATTTTTGTGAAAAAAGATTTTGAGACGAGTTTGATTCTCCATTTTCTAATCTGCATATTATTGCACCTTTTTCTTCAATCGTAAATGCTTTACGACGTTGAGATGACATTTTTGAAGTGAAACTTCTTTATCGGCGTTGGAAAAAAAATTACCGTCACATTTTTCGGTTACGCGTCACATTTTTCCGTAACGCGCCATCTTTTTTTATATTAATAGTTGATAGCTGAATGATCACACTGTCGCCAGCGAGAACTCTCTCTACTCGTTTGTAGCTGAGTGACAATAGTTATTAAAGATAAGACTCGCTCAGCCAAACTCGCATAGCGATACTCGCTCAGCGATACTCGCTCAGCGGTACTCGCTCAACGGTACTCGCTCGGCGATACTCGCTCAGCGATACTCGCTCAGCGATTCTCGCTCAGCGATACTCGCTCAGCGATACTAGCTCAGCGATACCAGCTCAGCCATACTCGCTCGGTTAAGCTGGCTTGGCTGTCAAAAGCCGTGCGCGTGCATTTTAACTCAGGACTGCCAATTCGTTTCTAGTTTCTACTCGCTTATCGTTCATCGTCGGAGGTGGAACATGTGCCTTAGATTACTGAGCCGTGTAATCATAACAGTTTCATAGGCAGTAATTTGTATTCATGTCTATGATAATAAAATTCTTTTGTTTAAACTTTATCTAATTTAACTTTATTTGACCAATTTCTGGAAAGTTGCATGTAGATCATTTTTCGAAAAATAAGGCCATAAAGAAGTTTCACTTCTTACGTGTGTACACTAGTCACACCATTTTTTTTACATAGGATATCACTAAAAACAATGCGTGACGTTCATCTGTAATTACTCACTGAGATTCAAAACAAAAACGAGTCACGTGCCGGACCTTGTCGGGAATCAACGAACATTACCGAAGGTGTAAAGAATCATGTCGGTCACTATAAACGGACAAAATTGATTAAAATGGGTCATAATAAGCGACATGTCACTGTAAGCGAAGTCATTATATCCGACTTTGTTACAATGAATTTTATATGAAAACCAAACTTCGTTGTGTAATTACGTCATAATAGGCGGTTGGTCAATATAGGCGGAGTCATAATAAACGGATTCTACTGTAATAACGTTCTTCAAAATTCAGAAAATCTTAAGTCTTACTAGAAAAAAAATCCACGCGGACCAGGCAGCGGACGGGACTCGAACCCGCACCCTTCGCAATACGGGCGAATGCACTGACCAATTATGCTACCACGACCCTTATTGCCGCGTCGAAATTTTCCTAGCCTTAAGCTGCAAGGCAGCGCCATCTCTTCGCATTGTAGGCAACCCACAACGTCAAATGAATACTTTTTCAAGTATTAAACATTTGAAAGAAGAAATAGCAATTATAGTTTCAAACTATTCAGAAAACCTTTTTTAATTTGCGTTACGTAATACTTGAACTATTCAGAAAATCTTATTAAATTTGCGTTACGTAATACTTGAACTATTCAGAAAATCTTATTAAATTTGCGTTACGTAATAATTGAACTATTCAGAAAATCTTATTAAATTTGCGTTACGTAATACTTGAACTATTCAGAAAATCTTATTAAATTTGCGTTACGTAATAATTGAACTATTCAGAAAATCTTATTAAATTTGCGTTACGTAATACTTGAACGCCCCCTAAGCAAAACCGTAGACAAAATAACTTGCGCAGTAGATGTTTTTGTATGTAAAAATGCTACTGCGCAGGCTTCCTGGTCTATGCTCGAAGCTCAACAAGTTTGCCTGCCAGGATGCATACCAAGTAAATTTTTAAACTTCATAATAGCATTGCCAAAAACTACACATATATAATAACAAAGTAATCTAATTTCAACCACTATACTGTATTAGCATTATCGTCCCCATACCTCTTAAAAAAGTGATAACTTATCCATGATGGTCCTTCGAGCCGGATACCGAAATATCAAGATTTCAAACTTCAAAATAATATTGTCAGAAACTAAGCATATTGATAAGAAAATGACGAGTAATCATTAACAACTATACTGATTTAAAGAAAAGTTTACTAGAAAAAAATCCACGCGAACCAGGCAGCAGACGGGACTCGAACCCGCACCCTTCGCTATTCGGGCGAATGCACTGACCATTATACTACCGCGGCCCTGACGGCCGTAACCTTAGGCTGAAAGTTTTCTAGTAAACTTTTGTTTAAATTTAAACATCTAGCAGTTAAATGCTTCAAATATAAAAGGATAACTATATTGATACTGTAGTAGCATCATCTTTCCTATACCTCTCAAAGAAGTGCAGCAGTTCGAAGCAGACTTCCACAAGGATCAACGCTATGATCATCCACTCCAGCCTCACGTGGTGACGATCAGACGCCCATTGAGATAAAAGTTCTAGTAATTCTACGCAGTGGGCTAGACGCTCGTTCAATACCTGTGGGACAAATAAATAAATTCTAATTTTTGAAGTGAAAACTTCTTCAGCGGCGTTGTACACTTTCTTTTTTGGATGGGTAAAAATGTTAAATTCGCTTCAGGTTAAACACGTGGGCTGATCGCATCATGACACACAATAAAATTGGAAAGGTTGTTGACTTTCAATATATTGGACGAAACATAGTAATATTTTATTTTATCGTATTATAATAATAAGTCTCTATCTAGGACGTCCACGTGGCAGCTTTATTGCGAAGAAAATGCATTGTTTTTACCATAGATGTCGCTAGGTGCGCTTAAATGTGATTCATGTAAGTTGATTTTTCTGAGAGATAAACTTTTTTAATGTAATATAAATCGTCATGTTTGTGTACGATAGCGCAATAAATATATATTTTATTCTAGCACATACATGATAGTACTTTTATACTGATAATTAAAGCAATTCGTGCAAAATTATTCCCTAACCATTACAAAATACCAAAAATGCACAACGTTAATATTCAAGTTTTCACTTGTGCCGGCACTCCTGGAGTGCAACCCGTCGTTTTAAGCTATATTTTTTTTTGTTAAATTCTTTGAAAGATGTGTAATCTTTTTCAAATTAAAATAAAGTCTTCTTTTATGCATACTTTCAGTCTACAGTAGGTATTTAATGTAGTTTCCCTCCATGTGGCAACGTATTTTTGGAAATTATATAAACTCAAACACTTTATTTGCAAACTAATTGTTACATACGGTTCTTAAACATGATACATAGCATCTTATGAGTTAGTCACCGCTTGTACAGGTATAACAAATAATAGATAATTAAACATTTATTATTATGAAATTATAAAATTGTATTATATTTAATCTGTTTAGGAAGATTCAATCATTTAATAAAAACAAAAGACAATTAAATTTATTAAGGTATTCTTCGACAGAAAAAGGTATTCGTCAGTTATTTTTTTTTTCTAATTTCTTATGAAATGTAGGCAGCTCTTGCTCATCCCGTATTTGTGATGGTAATTTATTAAATATTTTTATGGACATGTGATAAGGGCTGGTGTTTAGCATATTTTTGCGTGAAGGAGGTATATATATATACAGCCTGTTTTTGTTTCGAGTGCTAATATTATGTGTGTCTTGTACACGGATTAACTTACTGCGATGTGTTTAAACAGCCGTGATTTTCTGCAGTCACTGTCATTTCCCTTTTCGCTCTGAGCACACTTGATCGGCCACTATAGGATTCTTTCAAAGGAAAAATCTGTTTTTTGTTTAAATGCCTAACTTTTTTTTATATATATTATCATTTTTTTTATAGTTTACAGTATTTAAATAATAATTGATGTAATTTTATAAGAATTTATTGTTTGTTTTATTTGTGAAGACGACTTCACTATTGAATTAGGTATACCTGTTATTAAATAAATAATCAACGAAACTGTTCATTTAGGACAAACCGACTCCTTCCATATAAAATTGTACGATGACGACATCAAAATCAAAATATCTTTATTCAAATTGGATGTATAGTACAACTCATTGTAATTGTCCTGAAATTATTTTCCCTACCACTCATTATTGGACATATTTTTAGCTGCGGAAAAAAACAAGTGTGCCCATTGCTAGAGCACAGGCCTTCTCTAAAGATAGATGGAATAGGGAGATTGGACCATGACCCACCACGCGGGCCCAGTGCGGATTGGCGGGTGCTAACGACTGCAGATGCAGCCGGGACCAACGGCTTAACGTGCCTTCCGAAGCACGGAGGTATTCGAGATAGTAAATTTTTGGTCACCCATCCAATGACTGACCACCGCGAAAGTTGCTTATCTTTAACGATCGCAGTCGAACGCGCTAACTACTTGTGCCATCCGCTATTAATTTCGTTTACTCACCCTGGTCCGCCTGGGTATGGTGAAGTAAGCGACAGTGCTGGAGTATATCCGTTCCAACTCCTCCTGCTCCCAGTAGAAGTCCGGCGTGTCCAGCAAGTCCGATTCTACGTTGAGCTGATGTCTTAGTGAGAACAACTCG
Source organism: Chilo suppressalis (assembly GCA_902850365.2). Lineage (NCBI taxonomy): Eukaryota > Metazoa > Arthropoda > Insecta > Lepidoptera > Crambidae > Chilo > Chilo suppressalis. Next base: position 19,183,374 of record OU963914.1, on the reverse strand, counting down.
CCTAACTTGCTGACTACCTGAGAACATATAATAAAGTATATTTGTTTCTTAGGTTTTCACGCACATCACTCATTAAATAAAACTAGTTTTTACGGGTTAATGCATTTTCAAGACAAAAAGTCTTTCGAAGGTAGCTCGACAAATTAAATAAAAGTTTTATTCTGACGACGTAGCCTGTAAAGACTACGAAACGTCAATAAATAAATAAAGTTTTCGTGCATTAACCCGTAAAAACTAGTTTTATATAATAAAGTATTTCAGAATACTGTGCAACGACGTACCTCAATATAACGACTTCCTCGATTTAATAAATTCTTCGTTATCCCCTTGAATTTTCCATAAGAGTCAATGACAAATATACCTTTACATTGCGAACATTTTTTGCGAACAACCTCTTTATGTTTTTCAACTATTATTAAGAGACCTTTCACATTTTTTGCAAAAAATCGTAATTTTTGAGCGCCTCGTTTACCCCCTTAGAAAAGATTTTGACTATTTCCAATAAAAGTAAACAGTAGATTTATTCTTCCTATTGTAAGTTAATGTAGAATATTTGCATGTCTTCTTTTAGTAAAATATCCTATTTTCAATATTTAATATACTTTCCCTCCGTGTGACAGCCCGCGGGACAATACAGGGCTATTGTATTCTATCCGTTACTTTGAGATCAGCTATAGATGTAAGGCCGGTTTAAAACCAATTAAACCAATCCGTTTAAAACGAAAAAAGCCGTTTAAAGCCGAAATAAACCATTTTTATCGATTTAAAACGGTTGGTGTTGATGACTATGTTTTTCTTAATTATAACTACATTGTCTTGATTTAACGAGGTAGGAATATAACGGAGAACCTATAAAGATTTTTTAAATGTGTAATTTACTTACTGATATTGATATACTTAGCGAGTTAAGTTCTAGTTGGTCCATCCGCGACCAAGCGTAGGTATTACCTACCTAAGTTATAAAAACTCTTATCATAAGTTAAAAACTCTATTGGTAAATAAAAAAAAATCATTGTTGAAGTGTTAAAACCATAGTTCTTTTATTTTTGTATGCCAGTTTTCAACCGTTTAAAACGATTTATTTGGGGTTTAAAACGGCAACATTTTGTTTAAAACGTTTTAAATCGGTTGTTTTACATGTATAGATCAGGCTAATATAATAACCGTCATAAAGTTTGAATCTCAGTATACTCACATCGTCGTGCGGTATCTGCGCGGCGCTGACGAGGCGCGTGTGTTTCCGTACCGCGGCCGCGAGGGCTTCTAGTCGCGCCTCCCACGCACCTAATCGGGCTGACTGCGCCATGGCGTGACTGTGTTAAACAATCAATAAATCACCAAACCAACCATCCAAAGCAACCAACCAAACGATCAACTACTATAACGGCTCCATTATTGGAGTTTACTCCTTAAGAATCGATTTGCATATATAAGGGGCCAGGTATGAGAAAAATGTGAGGAGTAAAATCTATCGATGAATGACCTCGTTACGTTTTTGGTGCGCATCCTATGTCGCGCAACTTTGACAAACAAAGATGACGGATTGACATTAATTTTTTTTTTAAACCTGAACTGAATTTAGATATTGTTTCTGATAGAGCAATGGGGACAACGAGGTATGGTATGTACAAGCATTGATGCGGTATTTTCAAGATTCGTGAACCACGTATCTACGAACGTCCATGTGTCTTATTTTAGTTACCATAAACCACTTGTCACTGTAATTAATAATGCAGACAATGTTGATTTAATTAATATTTAAAAAAAATATAATAGTCTGATAATAATAATTACATAATTTATCAACATTCCTAATGATATATTTATACACATCTGAAATTGACTATTGTAAAAAGTTTAATGTAAAGTATTTCGTCGATTACTTATCTATACTTATAATAAATCTGTACAGAGGTCAATTCTGTACATGAAATATATTTTCAAAATTACTATCAGGGGATGATTAGTGATCGATACTGATGCCAAAAATGCAATCAGTAAAATTTTTGTCTGTCTGTCTGTCTGTCTGTGTGTTTGTTCCTTATAGAAACAAAAACTACTCGTCTATACTTATAATAAATCTGTACAGAGGTCAATTCTGTACATGAAATATATTTTCAAAATTACTATCAGGGGATGATTAGTGATCGATACTGATGCCAAAAATGCAATCAGTAAAATTTTTGTCTGTCTGTCTGTCTGTCTGTGTGTTTGTTCCTTATAGAAACAAAAACTACTCGACAGATTTTAACGAAACTTGGTACAATTATTCTTCATACTCCTGGGCAGGTTATAGTATACTTTTCATCACGCTACAATCAATAGGAGCAGAGTAGTGAAGGGAAATGTTGGGAAAACGGGAGAAGTTACTCCATTTTTTAAGCTTCCGTCGCGTGTGCAGCTTTAATGGTTAAAGTTACATAGAAATCATGTATGACGGAAATATTCTACATAAAATTGTCTAAAAAATATCCCGCAACAGCATATATCTATCTTTTATGGTTGACTCACAATAACACGTGTAATTATATAAATAAAGTTATTCTTTATAACACAAGCCTGAGAACAAAAACTATAGTTTACACTACAGCTCTACACCGAAGCGAAGCGAGGGCGGGCCACTAGTAATGAATAATGAAATAAATAAATATATATTTATATCATTAATTTGTTAATTTACCCTTTCATACAGTATCAATCTTTTTTAAGTTAAATAAACTCTTTTTGCGTTTGGTTAGACTATCGAACTTAAGGAGTATACTCCAGTCGTGCGTCGGAGCTGACACACACAATTTTTTTTGTTTAATCAAGGGTTAAATTTATACACGGTAATATTATCTACACAGTATTCTATCTTCCGAACGGTGTGAATTGTTTTTTAAGCAGTTAGCCGTGCTTAAACTTTTGTATTGTGAATATTTGATTGAATTAACTAGATACCTACATAATTTAATATGGCAAAGAGCAATAGTCGATATTGTGCTGTTTTTGGTTGCTTGAACTCTTCAATAATTAAACTTTTTATACGAATGCGTATTTATTATACTATTAAATTTAATAATAAAGCTTTTCGAACGTCTCAGTCGAGGCGTAAATATTTTTTTGTCTCAAATCTATATTTTTTTTTTTATTATATATGAAATAAAATATTTACAATCACAAAACTAGAAAGAAACTCAATTATGTAGATTATATTAAAATACTGTAGGCGGGCAGCCCTCTTGCATGAATACGCCCCGCTCGGCCGTAGGCAGTTATTTCAAGGACAGGGCCGAGTCACAAAGTATTGTGATAAGTAGTATAGGTAATATTACCGTGATTTATATCTGTGGGTTAAAGTATGGGGTGTAAAATAGATTAACCAATATTCGACCCTCAGTAATCTGCGGCGCTATTGTCAAAGATCGCTCAGACCTCTAAGATTGAAACAAAAAGGGAAGATGCGGCACCCGCGGCTCGAAAGTGATCCGCTTAAATTGTGGTGCATGACCACAATTCGCTTTAGTCACAATTGGCCATTCAAACACGTTTCATTTGTACTCAATATAACAATTTTGCATATATTCTGTGTTATAAAGATAAAACAATGCCTTCGATGCTTTAATAAAGAACACAAATAATAGTTCAAAATCAAATGCCTCGGTAACATTTTTCATTCATGAAACTGTAAAACATTCTTTCTCAAAAATCACGGTTTGTCGTGAATGTTATTAACATAATCGCCATTTTGTTATTAAGAAAGGGACAACAATACAGCTCCGTCGTGCGGACTCGGACGCGGACTCGCCGTTTCGCTCGCGCCGCAGTGTAACGTACAGTTCTGTGTCGCTCGCTCGATTGAATGTTTATTTACAGACGTGTGCGTGTGTTAGTGTTGCTTATTTAGTTGAGTCGGAGCATATTATATGTGATGCTAGTATGAGCGCACCGTATCTTCCCTTTTTGATTTAATGTAAATAAGACCTATAATCTTTTTCGGTGAAGTAATTTCTCACAATACCTTATAGCTCAAAACACTTGGTCGTGAGCACATATTCGGGTGCCCGAAAGACATTACTCGAATTCGGGCACCTGAAGCAATATTCACATTGGAAGACAGTGTCGGGTAACCAAAACAAAAACTACCCGAATACCTTAGATTAAAACAAAAAGGGTAGATACGGTACGCTCATACTTGCATCAAACAAAAACTCATCCCACTTTACTACATATGCAACACTCACACATCCACCTGTTTGTAAAGATACAATCGAACGAACGAAACAGCAATTTAAGTTTCAACGGCAGCGCGAAAGGGACGGCGAGATCCGCGTCACTGCATTACCGACCCAAACGAAACAGCACGTTAAGTTTCAACGGCAGCGCGAACGAGACGGCGAGATCCGCGTCACTGCACTACCGACCAATCACGCGACCACTACTCGACGTCACTACCGAATAAGATTAAAAAAAAACAGCAATTTTTATAAAAAAATATATTTCATAGTGCTTACGAATGAAAAGTGATGCCGTGGGTTTTATTTTTAGTTCTTGAGCAATTTGAGCACTTTTTAAAAACACACTTAGGCATTGTTTTATCATATAAACACAAAATATTAGCAATATTTCATTTTGGCGTTCACATGTACGTCGTTTGCATGTCAAGTTGTGACTAAAGCGATTGTGGTCTTGGGCCACAATTTAAGCGGATCACTTTTGTGAGGCCCTTTTTGTTTTAATCTAAGCCGAATACAGGCATACTCGACTGCGTTCCCTTAGACGTTTATCCGAATTCCATTGGCAATCGTATTCGGGCTTACGACCCAGTGTCATCGCGCTCTAAGAGCACGCGCACATTGAGCTACTAGATGCAGCCACCAATTGGAATTGAGAGAAATCGAGTGGCCGCAACCAGACTACAAGTAATGAAGCTTGCTATTGCTCTAAAGGTTATGATGCCTGGGTGATTTAAAGAAGAACTAACTTTAAAAATGTCATTTTGATTAAAATTATGAAATATCCTGATGTCTACAAAATATTAACTGAATTATTTTAATGAAAACTTTATGTAGTTACATTTTCGGATTGAGTATGATTCAACTAGAGTATAAAGCTTGCCTGTACCAATATAATTATTATGACAAATAAAAATTATGAAGTGCATTAATGAATTTTATTTGTAGAAGTGATAATGAACGTAAAATGAGTAGTTACAAAAAGAAAATTAAACTCACCTGAAGGCAAACTTTTCCAATAAATTATCTTTCTCTGGAACTAACACAAAACCAGACTCTTGGAGGTAACATTTCTTCCTGAAAAAACAAAAAATGGAGATCATCACACTTAAAAAACAACACTGTAGAGACCAAATGATTTGAAAGACTTACGCATTTGGGTTGTAACTGTAAGTCATCACTTCTCTCTCCTTTGCAATTACGTCTCTTGGATAGCTATCTTCTTCATATCTGAAAAACGTTGAAAGTAAAGTTTAATCATCATCATCATCAGCCTATGAATGTCCCCACTGCTGGGGTACAGGCCTTCCCTATGAATGGAATAGGGAGATTGGGCTATGACCCACCACGCAGTGCGGATTGGTAGGTGCTAACGACTGCAAATGCAGCCGGGACCAACGGCTTAACGTGCCTTCCGAAGCACGGAGGAACTCGAGATAGAAGATTTTTGGTCACCCATCCAATGACCGATCATTGCGAAAGTTGCTTAAGTTCAACGATCGCATCTGAACGCGCTAGCCACCTGCGCCATCGAGCTCCTCAAAAAGTTTAATACCAAAATATAGTTTTTAATTAAAACTTGAATCACAAAAAAATTATAATATATCAAATTGAATGGCATTCACATATTAAGATGGAATGAAACAGGTTTTAAATGGAAATAAATACGGTTTTAATATTTTTTACAGTAACTTTGATGTTTCGTATCCTTTTCAGGATAGGTTGTCAGAAATGTATACCCATTTAAAACTGTGAAAAGTTAATAAACAAATTAAATAACATGGACATAAACTAACTGTACTATATACATCACACAAATTACATTTGTAATTCGGCAAATGGAGACCAAACACTGCATAATTTCTCTTAATTGAATAATTAGAGGGCTTAATTTTAACATAATACTTATATATTTGTTTCTTAGGTTTTCACGCACATCACTCATTAAATAAAATTTTTTTTTTTTTTTTCTGACGAAACGTCAATAAATAAATAAAGTTTCGTGCATTAACCCGTAAAAACTAGTTTTATAATACTTATACATAATACTCTTGTATTTGACAAGTTTTAGAAAACGATCTCACATTATTGACTAATGTTTATGGAGTCCATAAAAAGTGGATATTCGTCATTCTGGTATGTATTTCAGTAAAAATAACCAAATCAAAAACTCCATTTTCGAATTTCCGTGAAAACGTTTTTCTGGACAATATGGTGTCTTATTACTGTGTGACGTCACACGACTGTTATCAAAATGTCAAACGATACAATGTAATGTCACTTTGACCTAAAGTTTACTTGTGTGTGACATCATTTTAGGCCCGCCAATCCCAAGCGTTTTGGGTCAAGTGACAATAGATAAGAAAACTATTATCTTTTTTCGTGGGTTTTTAGCAAAATTATGAATATTTTTGTAAAAATAGTAAAAACCTCTGCCAATATTCATTCTAAACACAGATGCTAACAATTGGTACTTTATTTTTAACACTGTCAAATACCCTATTAAGAATTATTGCAGCAAATAGCTTTTTCTCTCCCTGATTTGGAAAAAGCTATTGCTCTTGTTAGACTGATCAATATTGAATTTATAAGAGCTAAGAACAATTTATTTGGATGCTGATTTTTATATAGGGTACTAATAGCAAAATCAGTAATTTTACAAACAGCAAGAACAAAACTGTTTGTAAGTAGTCTAGAAAGCAACAATTTATTGTCCATTGTTTTTTGATACTGACAATACAAATGTTTTAAATTTTAAGTTATAATTTGATCATAGTATACATTACTTTCTGACTAATTCCAAGACGTTGCTGGCTTCCAACTCAGTGCAATTCCAGAAAACAACAGCACCTTCCCTGAAGAAGATGATCTCCCGTGGTTCCGAGCCCACACTATACACCGCATTAGCTATTACCACATCGCCAACTTCTTGTGCTTGCAGCCTACAGTGAGGTCAAATTATTTAAAAATTGGAAAAGTTTGCTCAACTATAAGAAACCATTAAAATATACAATAAAAAAATATATATTATGTATCTCATGTTAGGCTAGCAAGAAACAAAACTGATTCAATTGACAGAACCAAAATCTGTTACATCATTTATATAAATATGAATAATATCTGCCTACAAGATAAGAGATACAGGTATGTATTTACATTAAAAAATCAAGTTTTTTTTTAATACTTATTGCATCATGCAAGTTACAGCATAGAATTTAAAAATTAAAAACAAAATATTACGTTGCTGGCTCATAAAGCTTCTGTTGCACCAAGGCTTCCTTCAAGCCTTTCAAATCATAGCTGTTTGCGGTCACGTACGCCATAGACAGGTAATGCCCATCTTTATTTGTCAGGTCGTCCAGAGAAACTTTTTTATACAATATCTTCTTTTTCAAAGGTATTGAGGGACTATCTAACGCAACAGTAGACTGGACACCACCACTGGAGTAATTCCTACATTGAGCAGTGCACGGTAAACAAATAAAAACGCTTTTCCTAGAATGAAAACCAATTTGCGGCAGAAAAAGTTCCGGTACGCTGAGACATCTCGTCGATGCACTGCGCACAGCGTTGAATATGATTCTTGATAAGTACACAGTCATGTTTATATTTTATAGAAACAATATAATAGTAATCAAGTTGAAATTAAATGTATTTTTTTATTACATAAACTGCGGTTATATCGCGCATTCGAATTCGACTCGGCGATTGACATAATGAAATTTGACAACACTACAACAGGAATATGTTTTCTTTTAAGTTTCTCCCTTTTCAAGAAAGGCAAAGGGAACAATGCCGATACAACCTAGTCTTAAGATTTTTTTTTTTTTACATTCGAATGTCGGTTTCTTGGAGTGTTTGGCACAAAATGTATCGAATTAGCATTTTCGATAAGCTTCTGTGAGGTAATGAACACTACAATAAAGTTCTCACGTCCACTTGACTGGAATAGCATATATTTTAAAGATTCCACTAATTCTTCAGTTACGCAGACGGTTGTAACACAAAATCATACCAATTTTATTTCACAATGGTGTCGATTCTAGCATGATTCTCTAAACCTAAACTTAAATTTGACAGCAGTATATCCTTGTCATTCTCTATACAGAATGAAAAGGAGAGACTAATGTTTAATTTAGTTTTAACTTTAGAGAATCACGCCAGAATTGGCACCAGTATCTACTATTTAACGGATCTATAGCTCAAAGAGGAATAGGGATGGCGATCAGAGATCGATTAATCGAAGTGTAGATTTTTCGAGACCAAAAATCTATTATTGATGTCAATCTGTACCACTCAATCAATTTTGTACCCTAGTAAATCAACAAAAAAAATCTATTGGCAGGGGTACAGATCAGGGGGAGAGGAGTGTCGAAGGAACCTCTCAACTAACGTGCCATGACGTCACACTTTTTCGTGCGTGCAGCCGGTGTTCATCGATTTATAAGACGTTACACGTCAAAAGAGGTCCACCCGGCTTGAAAATATGCATTAGCTGGTAGAATAATTGGTCAGTGCATCCGCCTGGGTAGCGGAGGATGTAGGTCCGGGTCCAGTCTGCTGCCTGAAGGCGTGGAATAATTAAAAAAATGATAGATATCTTTAAAAAATCGGTTTCTAGGCTTTAATTTATGTGATAACGTACCTAGCGTTCGCTGTATTCATTGGGGCAATTTTGTAAAGTTTTTGTTCCGGTTCGTTTGAGCACAAGCACACCTCTGTCAGTGCTGCCATTTTAGCTAGATCTAGCGCTTTTCTGGTGGTTAGCGCCTATTTAAAAATTTTAGCGCCTATCGGATAATCTGGCGCTTTTCATTTATGTTATTGTTACACTCTATTACCGATAATTTATAACCTCGGGAAGTCCCTCTATTATTTTTTTATGACAGAACTACACTTCTGTAGTCTTGTGTTGAGTGGCGCGTCAGAAAGGTATCGGTTTCATACTCTGAATAATATCTAACCGTACTAGTAAATGTATGAAACCGATATATCTCTGATGCGTCACAACTCACAACACAACAAGACGGATAAATAGTATTATTTCTGCCATTAGTTCATGGTTTTGTTTTCATTCATTCATGTTTAAATTTTGGGGGAAGTTCTAAAATTGATTAAGCACATGATCTATCGCTTTTTTCTTAAAATCCAGCGCTTATTTTATCATTTCAGCGCTCCATCGGATTTTTGATCTGGCAACACTGGCCTCTGTAAGTGTATAAGTGCCCGACTTAGGCCACATATTACCTTATTATAACCGGAAACTTATGTTTTAGCTTTAGCACAGCCGATGTTCATCAATTTATAAGCCGAAAAAAAAAATCGAAATAAAACCACCATTTCTTTTCAAATAATTTATTATAGACAGTACATAACAGATCGTAATAAAAAGACCATTTCTTTCCAAATAATTTATTATAGCCAGTAACAGTCATCCGAGCAGAGTATCTCCGTTCTCGCATGTGAAAAGCGCGTGCATTTTCGTAGCGAACTCCGGTCCGAGTCGCCGGGCGCGCGCGTTCGGAGCATTTGTACGCGGGACGACCAACGACGCGAGTGTGTTCACACCGTCCGACTGTACCAATGCCTGTTAAATTGAATAAAGTGTAATAAGTTCAGAGAAAATATAACTAGAAAAAAATCCACGCGGACCAGGCATCAGGCGGGACTCGAACCCGCACCCTTCGCAATCCGGGCGAATGCACTGACCAATTATGCTACCGCGGCCCTCACGGACCGCGTCGAAATTCTTCTAACCATTCTTAAGTTGCAAGGCAGCGCCATCTCTTCGCATTATAGGTAACCCACAATGTCAAATGAATACTTTTACAAGTATTAAACATTTGAAAGAAGAAATAGCAACTATAGTTATAGTTTTTATTATTTTAAAGCATGTAACTGCTATATGTTTAAATCTAAAGAAAATATAACTAGAAAAAAGATTTTCTTTAGATTTAAACATCAAGCAGTTACATGCTTTAAAATAATAAAAATTATAACTGAAATAAGTTCATTAAAATAATATTTTTTATTTTTTAACCATGTAACTGCTAGATGGTTTAATGAAAAAAAAAATACTAGAAATAAAATCCATGGGACCAGGCAGCAGATGGGACTCGAACCCGCATCCTTCGCTATCCGGGCTATTTATTTAAATTATTTAATTAATTTTAATTTAATGAAATAATTTAAAAGAATTAAATTTGTTTAAATTTTTTAAAGATTTTTAAATTTGTTTAACAAAAAAAATCATACCGCGGTAGCATAATGGTCAATGCGTTCGCCCGGATGTTACCTGTTCCGCTTGGAATTTCTCGGCACAACCGGGAATCAAACTCGTGAAATGTGAAAAAAAGCTCATGACGTATTTTATAATAACCGTCAAAAGGGTGAATCCTAAGTATAACATTTTTTAATTTTTTTATTTTCATATGGCAACACTTTAAAATGTGAATAATATTCGTGGAATATTGCATATCTTACTTGGTGCAGTTCCGTTGGTGATTTGTACTGTGACAGAATGGCTCTGGATACTTCTAGACTGGAGAGGGGGAGAACTGATAACATCTGCTGCCACGCTGCACCCACGTTCCTTCCTATTCACACAATCCATACAAATATTATAAAAGCGAAAGTGTGTCTGTCTTTCTATTTAAATTAAATCCTTTAAAATCCTTTAATATTGAAAAAGCGAAAGTGTGTCTATCTTTCTATTTAAATTAAATCCTTTAATATTGAAAATGCGAAAGTGTGTCTATCTTTCTATTTAAATTAAATCCTTTAAAATCCTTTAATATTGAAAAAGCGAAAGTGTGTCTATCTTTCTATTTAAATTAAATCCTTTAAAATCCTTTAATATTGAAAAAGCGAAAGTGTGTCTATCTTTCTATTTAAATTAAATCCTTTAATATTGAAAATGTGAAAGTGTGTCTATCTTTCTATTTAAATTAAATCCTTTAAAATCCTTTAATATTGAAAAAGCGAAAGTGTGTCTATCTTTCTATTTAAATTAAATCCTTTAAAATCCTTTAATATTGAAAAAGCGTAAGTGTGTCTATCTTTCTATTTAAATTAAATCCTTTAAAATCCTTTAATATTGAAAAAGCGAAAGTGTGTCTATCTTTCTATTTAAATTAAATCCTTTTAAATCCTTTAATATTGAAAAAGCGAAAGTGTGTCTATCTTTCTATTTAAATTAAATCCTTTAAAATCCTTTAATATTGAAAAAGCGAAAGTGTGTCTATCTTTCTATTTAAATTAAATCCTTTAATATTGAAAAAGCTTAAGTGTGTCTGTCATTCTATTTAAATTTAATCCCTTGAAAAGCCGTCAGGATACTAGATAAACTCGAATTGAGATAGTAATTCAGCCCGATAAGGTTTTTGCTTCTCCACCAATCAATAAAACAGTCAGAACTTTAGTTTGAAAATTTATCAAAAGATGGCGTCTCTAAGTGATACTAAGTAAGCAGTACTCAACATAAATAAAATAAAAAGTAAACAGAAACGCGTTTTTCTCAAAACTCATTTTTTGTGCGTTTTCCAGACGATGTGCGAAATATTCACGCTTTAACAATTGAATCGATTTGAATAAAATTTGTTGTGGAAATAGTTTCGAGTCCCGGGAAAGGTCATAGGATGATAGAATAGCTTTTATCCCAGAAATCATCTTTTATTCCACGCAGATTCCTTGCGCTTAAACAATTGAATCGATTTAAATGAAATTTGGTATATGGATAGTACGGGTCTCGGCTAGGCAGGCATAGGCTAGTTTTCATCCCAGAAACCATCCTTTAAGTGGGCGAAGAGGGGAGTACAAGTTTGTATGGGAAACCAATTATTTCACGCAGACAAAGTAGCGGGCGCCTAGTAGTACTCACATAAAAAAAACAAAAATTTCACCACTATAATCAGTATGTTAGGGTTTGCTATAATTATTATAACATCAATTTCCATTACTTTACAATATTTTGTGACGTTTAACCGAATAATGATATAATTTTAATGAAATGTTTTTAATTTTAGTATAATTATTCAGTTTTTTAGGTTTTCACGCACATCACTCATTAAATAAAACTAGTTTTTACGGGTTAATGCACGAAATTTTATTTATTTATTGACGTTTCGAAACTTTGTAGTTTGATTCTGAAGACGTAGCCTGTAAAGGCTACGATACATCAATAAATAAATAAAGTTTCTTGCATTAACCCGTAAAAACTAGTTTTATTTAATAATTATTTAGTTTTATATTTTGCTACTAAGCATTTCACATTAATAGAAGATTTTTAAAAAGTGTAATTTTGTTATGAGATATTTATGATTTGTCAGTGCTATTGTGTAACATCTATAATTAAGATTGCACTTACTTCGCTTCCACATTGTTTGTAAGTTACTTTATAATGAATTGGTGTTAATTTTGTTGATGTTAATAAATAAATAAATAAATTATCAGGGTTCTATCACTTTTTTTTTTCTTTTAACACTCACATCAATTAGCCTAGCCCCAAAAGTAAGCACTATAAAGCTTGTGTTATGGGATACTAGGGCAACGGATAGAATACATATACTGTACATATATATGTATCTTTATATATATAATTCTTCTGTGAGTGTGTATGTCACTGAACTTCTCTTAAACGACTGGACCGATTTTGATGAAATTTTTTGTGTGTGTTCAAGGGGATCTGAGAATGGTTTAGATTCACAATTTTGTCCGCTGGACAACCCATATTTTTTTAGGGCGGTACGAAGTTTGCTGGGTCAGCTAGTATTTATATAGAAATAGATATTAAACATCCATGACTGGAGTACAAATTTTCGTATTCATCACACAAACATCTGCCCCCACCGGGATTTGAACCCAGGACCTCTCGAGTCGGCGACACCATGAAACCCGGCGTACAAACCACTCGGTCACGGAGGTCGTCAACTACATATTTACGAATTTATACTCATTTAATTCGAATTGTAATTCGAGGTTCTCTATATTATTAATTTTAAGTAAAATTTGTTAAGGGGAGACTGAAAAACAGCGTTGGTTCAGGTTTAGGCTTGACCAACATTGGCTGAGCCATTCCCTATTGTCTTATTTTTAATAAAATGTTATTTAAATATCTGTTAACATGTAAAAAATAAGACGATAAATTATTATTATTATTAAATACAAATTTATCGTTTTTTAGGTGGCAAAGAAGTATATGGCCCTCCTTTTTCGCCGGTCGCAGATGACCTTTACAGCGTCACCGGGTTTGGGGACGGCGAGATCTTAAGGGGACCACAGACGAGAATAGGGATGATGACTATTTTTTTTTTCTTCGTTTATATCAAAAAGTATTGGACACGTATTTTTTCTTTTTTCACATAATATAAACATTGCAGAGATATATTGATTTGAAAAGTCGCATGACGTCACGTTTGAGTACACTTATAAGTGAAAATTCACTCAAAAGTGACGTCACGAGCCCCTCCTCCCAAACTTTGACGCGCTATAACTTTGTCATTTTTTTGGTTGATTGCCCAAAGAAAAAATACGTGTCCATTATTTTTTGATCATCTAACTGACGGACTATATAGAATTTCGTTTACTGTACCCCGTCATCATCCCTATTGTCGAGTGCCTCTGGAGGTATTCCAGGCGGATGGCATCTCCCCACGGGGGGAGTCTCCTCTCCGTCTGGAGCCTCTACACCACGAGCACCTGAGGTGGGTCGGCTCAACTAGAGGGCGTCTCTGAGACTCGGACCTCGGCTCTAGTTAGCCGTTGTCGTGGGGGGGTGGCCTGCCTGATTGAAAGCCTACAGGCTACAATAGCCTATAGACCAGTGTTTCCTAACCTTTCCAATACTGCTACCCCTGTAACCTATTAGGGAAACAGATTTTACCCCCCGACTTAAAAAATGTTATCATCAGTTCAAGAAATTTCAATTCGGCCGCTAAATGTTCGACTTTACTAATGTACTCAGCACCCCGCGGGCTCACTAGCAAGAAGGAGCGCATGCTCTATTTAGTAGTATTTCTTATCTATTAGACAAGTCCGTCCGTCCGTCTGTCTGTGGTGCTGTTTCAGCGGCCAAACCGTAAGAGATAGATAAAGAGAATATTTAACTTATAAGTTAAGAATAATCTGATAAGACTACAAACCGGATTTGAGTAACGTAGCACTTCCGGTTTTCGAGAAATCACGAATTTCAAACGAAACCACACAAAATCTCTGAAGTTCTCAATTAATTAAATACATTTTTTTTTAAATCAAGTTTTGTTGAACATTTGGTTCACTGGTTTGCTAGTTATTTATATTTGACCAAATATTTAGGTTCTTTCTTACCCCCGAAGTATGGCTGATTTACCCCCGGAGGGGTAATTACCCCCGGGTTCGGAACCCAGGCTATAGACGCTTGCGATACAAAAAATATCACTCGCGACGGTTGCCTACCCTGACCCAATCTCTACCACGTGGAGCTCTAGATCCTTACTCACCGACTGAAACACATTACCACCGAAATGTAGTGTTATTTTACTGTGGAGGAGCTCGATGGCGTTAGCGCGTTCGGTTGCGATCGTTGAAGTTAAGCAACTTTCGCAGTGGTCGGTCATTGGATGGGTGACCAAAAATCTTCTATCTCGAGTTCCTTTGTGCTTCGGAAGGCACGTTAAGCCGCCGGTCCCGGCTGCATCTGCTATCGTAAGTACCCATCAATCCGCACGTGGGTCATGGCCCGATCTCCCTATGCCATCAATAGGGAAGGCCTGTGCCCCAGCAGTGGGGACATTAATAGGCTGATGACTCACCATCCGGGTCTACTGCGACGCTGTTCTTGTTGTCGCCCCTCATATAAAAGTCTGCCTGTTCATCAATATCTCTTTTAGCTTGCCTGTAAAAATAAAATACGGATGATGACGGGGTAAAGACTTACGGGGTTACCAGATCGAGATATCGGGGTTACCCGAGAGAGATAGAGATATCTTGAGAGATTCCCGACGATCTAGCAACCCCTGGGTAAAGTAAACGAAATTCTATTTAGTCCACCGGTTAAACTATCAAAAAATAATTAGTATTAATGTAGTTAAATATTTTTGAAGTGAAAACTTCTTTAGCGGCGTTGTACATTTTTTTTTGTATGGGTAAAAAATGTTAAACTCGCATCAGGTTAAACACGTGGGCTGATCGCATCATGACACACAATAAAATTGGAAAGGTTGGTGACTTTCAATACATTGGACGAAACATAGTAATATTTTATTTTATCGTATTCTAATAATAAGACTCTATCTAGGACGTCCACGTGGCAGCTTTATTGCGAAGAAAATGCATTGTTTTTACAATAGATGTCGCTAGGTGCGCTTAAATGTGTTTCATGTAAGTTGATTTTTCTGAGAGATAAACTTTTTTAATGTAATATAAATTATCATGTTCGTGTACGATGGCGCAATAAATAAATATTGTATTCTACCACATACATTATAGTACTTTTATACTGATAATAAAAGCAATTCGTGCATAATTATTCCCTAACCATTCCAAAATATCAAAAATGCACAACATTAATATTCAAGTTTTCACTTCTGCCGGCACTCCCGGAGTGCAACCCGTCGTTTTATTTTTATTATACTAGTAGTCCCTTTCTCGCTTCGTTATAGTTTTTCTTCTAGGTTCAATTCATACATATATGTTCCGTGAAAAAATATACTATATCTTTTGCAATGCAAACCGTCGTTTTTTTATATATATATATATAGCTCGGTAAGCAAATGACTCTACCCCACCTGATGTTAAGTGGTGGTAAAGTCTAAACGCGAAGACAGCTGGTACAGCAGTTATAAACTGCCACACCAACCGTCCTCACCTTGCCGGCCCGCAGCTTATAATGAGATTGGCGCCAAAGATCCAAGCATAGTGTTCGCGCTTGAACTACGCGCGGGAAATACGCGAACCGCCGAACACTACCGAATGATCACGACGGCGGCCGACGGGCGTTGTCGGCAACAATCGTTTTTTTTTATTATAACGGCTTGAGAGAAGACAAGACGCAGAAAATTGTACTCGCTTCCTTTGATTGCATACACATTATACTTATTAATATTAGCAAATCTGTAATTATCTTTATTGAAGATTAAATGCCTGTAAACGAATCAAGATTGGGATTATTATTTCCTGGAGTTAACAGGAAAAGTGGTGCCGTGACCAGGATTTAGACTGGAAGGAAGATTGCTGGTCTGGGATAGAAATTGGTGAGCCCGTTCCTATTCCTTTCTTTTAGATCCATCCCCTAGTTCTTTTGGACGAGTAACGTCGAATAAGTGTTATTGTGCATAGTAGATAATAAAAATAAGAGTATAAAGGTAGAAAAGGCAGTAATTTGCAAACGCGTATAATAGTTACCTACCTTCGCAAAGTAAAAAAAAAAAAATATAAGTACTTAGTTTTTTGAAATTTGCATAAAGGTTTATCATTTTCTTTCAGGTTAAGTATATTTTTTGTAGTTGTTGTATATAAATATTGTAAATTCCAGGTCAAACTTTAAACAACTGCACCGGCCTTTCACCGATTATTGGATGTACCAAGCATATAATTTGATGCATCATTGGAAAGAATAAACAAATTAATAGCTATTTTATAACATATCACACCTGGTGAGTGGTGAGAGGATCCTTCGGAGAAGCAGTTCGAGGTATTTACTTAGTTTTTAGTATTGTATAATTTATTTCCTCTGATTTCTTATTTCCCACATCATTATGGCAGAAGCTCTTGATAAGCTCGTCAAAAGGCGCAGTTGTCTAAAAGGTCAATTAACAATATTTAAGAATTATTTAGAAATTATTCGGCAAATTGATATAAATAAATTAACTACGCAGCAACTTTCAGAATTAAAATTAAGACTAAATAAATTAGAAAATAGTTTATCCGCCTTTGATAATCTACAAACCGAAATAGAAATATTAAGTGACAATTCTTCTGATCAACTCAATGAGAGGGAGTCCATGGAAAATGATTTTTTTTCTTTAATGTCTAGTTCCCAATCTATCATAGAGGAAGCGAGTATCATTGCAAATAGGAGGCAAAGTTTATCAGACACAGTTGTCAATCAATCAAATAATACAGGCAATGTTCTAGTAAATAATAATATATCTCTTCCTACCATCAAGTTGCCCATGTTTGATGGATGTTATAGTAAGTGGTTGGAATATAGAGATACTTACATTTCGTTAATTCATAGCAATGACAGTATAAATACCATAAATAAATTTCATTATTTGAGATCCTCATTGGAGGGTAGTGCTGCATTGGAGATTAAATCAATTGAATTTTGTTCTGATAACTATATGGCTGCATGGTGCCTTCTATGCGACAGGTACAACAACAAAAGGTTGTTAATTAATAATCATTTAAAGGCACTTTTTGGTATAGAAAATATGATAAGGGAGTCTGACACCTCTCTTCGTTACATTATGGACCATGTGACAAAAAATTTAAATGCTTTAAAAAACTTAGGTCAACCAGTTGAACACTGGGATTCACTCATTGTTTATTTAATTGTAATGAAATTAGACAATTACACTAGTAGAAAATGGGAAGAACATAAAGGGTCTCTCAGTGATATTCCAACATTAGAGGAATTCTTTTGTTTTTTAAGGAATAGAGCAGATTTCTTAGAAACTGTAAAGTATAACAAATGTTTTAATAAGAATGATAGGGTATCAACATTTGTAACATCTGGCCAAGCGTCAAATAGTAACAACTATAAATTGAGCTGTATAGTATGCAAGCAAATGCATCGTTTGTATGAATGTCCTAAGTTCATTTCCATGACCTTGGAGGAACGTAATAATTTAGTATCGAAAAATAAATTATGTGTAAATTGTTTGAGCGTTGGACATTACGCAAAAAATTGCCGTAACAGTCCGTGTAAAACCTGTAGATATAAGCATCATACCTTATTGCATAGGTCTAAGGTACAAAATAGCAGTGTCGTAAATAATAATTCACAGTCATTCGTATCACAAGTGCATAGCGATCATCTGTGCGCGGCCGCTTCAGAACCGGTTTCGTTATCTACGACTGAAGCGGCGGTGGCAATCCCCGCACAGCATGTTCTTTTGTCTACGGCGCTCGTTCAAGTAGTAAATATTATTACAAAGGAAGTATTTGTAGTGCGCGCCTTACTGGATAGCGGGAGTCAAATAAGCATGATAACCGAAAATTTACGCGCCAAGTTGGGATTATATAGTGTAAAAAACGAGCAGCCTATGACGGTATCAGGCATAGGAAATATTAAGTTAAGTATATCGGATAGATGTAAATTAGTAATGCGATCGATGAAAGGTAATTTCTCGACCGAAATAAGTGGCATGGTAGTAAAAAGTATAACTGGTATGTTACCAAATGTAAATGTAGACGTGCAGTCTTTGAATATACCTAAAAATATTATGGTAAAATTAGCAGATCCTCAGTTTCATGTATCCGCTGAAGTAGATATATTAATTGGAGCGGATTTATTTTGGGAAATAGTGTGGGGAAAACAAATACGGTTAGGTAAAGGTAAACCCATTTTGCAAAATTCTAGGTTAGGTTGGTTGATATCGGGTCCTTTGAGTACACAAGGTTCGAGTAAAAATGCAGTAAGCTGCCAACTTAGCTTTGATCTAAATAATATGGTAGAAAAATTCTGGTTGATTGAAGAAATTCCATCCACAGATTTAGTGAAAAATACAGAGGAGCAATTTTGTGAAAAACATTTTGTAGAAAATACGTATAGGTTACAAAACGGTAGGTTTTGTGTAAAAATTCCGTTTCATACTTCGCCTTATGACACATTAGGTGATTCACTTTTATTGCAAAGAGACGCTTTTATAACTTAGAAAAAAGATTTAGAAAGCAACCGGATTTAAAGGAATCATATGTAAGATTTATAAACGAATATAAGGAATTAGGTCATTTATCAGTTTCTAGTAAATGCGACCCTGCTTATTATTTACCGCATCACCCGGTGCTGAGAGAGAAAAGTGAAACGACGAAACTTCGGGTGGTATTTGATGCATCTGCGAAGACCAACTCCGGGCGGTCGTTAAATGATGTGCAGGCTGTCGGTCCGATTATACAAGATGATTTGTTTAGCATCTTATTGAGATTTAGACAACATAGTTTTGTCATTACGGCAGACATAGAAAAAATGTATAGGCAGGTAATGGTCGACGAAAGTGATAGACATTGGCAAATGATAATATGGAGAGAAAATGAAGGCGAGAAGTTGCAATATTTTAAACTAAACACGGTCACATATGGTACTGCGTCTGCGCCTTTTTTTGAGCACGCGTTGCCTTCATCAATTAGCTCAAGAATGTAATAACCCGAAAATAAAGGGTATTATCGAACACGATTATTACATCGATGATATTTTGACAGGATTTGAAACTGAGAAGGAATTAGAAACAACATTTAAATCAATTATAAATGTTTTGAAATCGGCAGGATTCAATTTGAGGAAATTTCGTACAAATTCAAATGTTCAATTCAATGAAAGTAACTCTAGTGATAATCATATAATAGCAGATGAAAAAGCGACTACGGGAACGTTAGGGTTAACATGGTCACCTTTGTCCGATAGTTTTATTTTTCCCGTAAGTATTTCCACAATGGAAAATATTACAAAAAGAAACTTGCTATCTGCTATAGCTAAAATATTTGATCCTCTTGGCTTGTTGAGTATATTTATTATTAAGGCAAAGTTAATAATGCAACATTTATGGAAATGCAAATTAGAATGGGATGAAAAGGTGACAGACGAGATTATGTTAATGTGGTCAACCTTTGTAAATTCGGTTAATTCACTGTCTTGTGTGAATGTGCCAAGACATGTGTTTTGTAAAAATGTAAAAATTATTGATATACATATATTTTCAGACGCCTCTCAAGCAGCATATGGCGCCTGTGCATATATACGCTCAGTGGATCAGAATGGAAGGGTTTGGGTAAAGCTGTTATGCGCAAAATCAAGAGTAGCTCCCTTGAAGTCCACGACGATCCCACGACTTGAGCTGTGCGGTGCGCTGCTAGCTGCTGAGTTGAGCGCCAAGGTTAGGCAAGTCCTGCGTTGCCAGGTAGGGCGTTGTGTGCATTGGACGGATTCAATGGTAGTTCTCGGGTGGCTACATACCTCTGCAAGTCGGAAATTAGAAGTGTTTGTGGCAAATCGAGTAAACAAAATTAAAACTTTGACAGAAAATTATGAATGGAGGTATGTTCCCACCGATGCGAACCCCGCAGATCTCGTTTCAAGGGGTGTAGATAAATTTGAGGAAAAAATTGCAAATTTTTGGTGGGGAGGCCCCGAGTTCTTAACTCAGGATGAGTCACAGTGGCCTGCCAAAAAGTATAATTCGCAGAGATGTCATAACTATGATGAAAAAATTATTATCTTGCAAACTGTAGTAGATAATGAATTATCTCAAATATTTAATAAATATTCTAATTTGAATACCTTAAAGAGAGTAATGGGCTATATATTACGATTCATAAATAATTGTCAAAAATCGCAAGTAAAAATTACATCGTCATATTTAACTACAGAGGAATTACAAAACAGTATAGATGCTTTAGTAAAATTAGCTCAGTCAGAGTCATTCGGGAAAGAAATACAGGCACTGAAGAAAAAACAGTTTTTAGACCCCAAATCTAAGATTTTGTCTCTGAACCCATTTTTGGATGAAGTAGGTATGATTAGAGTTGGTGGTAGAATAGATAATTCGAAATTTAGCTACGATAAAAAGCATCCCATGCTTCTTGACGTAAAGCATCGCTTATCAGTCCTTATTTTTGAACATGAACATAGGCGTCTTATGCATGCGGGCCCTCAATTGCTATTAGCCGCGGTACGTGAGCAGTTTTGGGTCACTAACGGTAGAAACCTTGCCAGAAGTATACCTCACAAATGTGGAATCTGTAAACGTTTTCGAGCAAAGACACTGCAGCCTTTAATGGGTAATCTGCCAAACCAACGTCTCACTCCGGGAATACCGTTTGAAACAACAGGCGTTGATTTCGCAGGTCCCTTTTATATAACTGATAGAAAGGGTCGTGGTTGCAAAATAAGCAAATGTTATTTATGTATTTTTGTCTGTTTTGCGACCAAGGCTCTTCATCTGGAAGCGGTAAGCGATTTAAGTAAAGATGCGTTTATTTTGAGCTTAAAAAGATTTATTGCACGACGTGGTAAACCAAAGAATATATTTTGCGATAACGGTACTAATTTTGTGGGAACTAAGAATGAATTGGATAGGTTAATTTTGCATAATAAAAATGATTTAACTCGGATTGGTTCCGATGAAGGAATCAAATTTCATTTCTCACCAGCGTATGCACCAAATTTTGGCGGACTATGGGAGGCCGGTGTAAAGTCGGCCAAATTTCATTTAAAAAGAATTTTAGGCGATAGACATTTAACTTTTGAAGAGCTTACGACGTTATTCGCTCAAATAGAATCTATCCTTAACTCTCGTCCTATCTGTCCCATGTCCTCCAATCCCAGTGACCTTTGTCCTCTCACACCTGGGCAT
Source organism: Chilo suppressalis (assembly GCA_902850365.2). Taxonomy (NCBI): domain Eukaryota; kingdom Metazoa; phylum Arthropoda; class Insecta; order Lepidoptera; family Crambidae; genus Chilo; species Chilo suppressalis. The sequence goes on along the minus strand of OU963914.1, from coordinate 19,161,611 downwards.
TTTCTCATCGGACGGCCAATGACAGCACTTCCATCGCCGCAGTTGATAGACGCAAAGATCAGCAGATTGGATCGCTATAATCAGTTGGAACAAATGAGACAACACTATTGGTCACGCTGGCATAACGAATATATAGCAGAACTACAGCATCGTATTAAATGGAAGCAGCAATATTACAGTTTGAAACAAGGAGATTTGGTTATTATTAAAGAAGACAACTTGCCACCATTAAAGTGGAGAATGGGGAGAATCCAAGCTTTGTTTCCTGGTAAAGATGGAATTCCTCGAGTGGCGGACATTTGTACTAGCAATGGAGTAATTCGAAGAGCTTTGAGTCGACTTTGTCCTCTTCATTTTGACGAGTCCAGCACTGAAGAGTTGAAGAATTCTTCTTCAACGGGGGAGGATGTTCGCGCTTGAACTACGCGCGGGAAATACGCGAACCGCCGAACACTACCGAATGATCACGACGGCGGCCGACGGGCGTTGTCGGCAACAATCGTTTTTTTTTATTATAACGGCTTGAGAGAAGACAAGACGCAGAAAAATTGTACTCGCTTCCTTTGATTGCATACACATTATACTTATTAATATTAGCAATTCTGTAATTATCTTTATTGAAGATTAAATGCCTGTAAACGAATCAAGATTGGGATTATTATTTCCTGGAGTTAACACATAGATATATTTATTGATGGTCTTGTATCCTTTAGGGCAGGGTAGGCGAACCAATGGCACGCGTGCCACTGATGGCACGCGACACAATATTTTGGGCACGTCGCCAATCATAAAACATGTGTAAAAAATGATTTAAGTAGGTATTTTATGACGATCGAACGCGAGTGATCCTACGCTACGAAGTAACTGTTTGAAGAAGTTAGCACATGCTATTTTAACAATGTTTTCATCTACCTATGCCTGCGAGTCATTGTTTTCAGAGATGAATAACATTAAAAACTCGTTTAGAAACCGTTTGACAGATGAATCCAGTTCAGCATGCATTTTGCTAAAAGTAGCATCTTACAACCCTAACATAAATTATTTGTTATCAAACCTGCAGCAACAGAAGTCACACTAATTTTACAGTAATCTAATTTATGCGTGTAATAAAAACATTCCAGAATGTGTCTCTTTGGTTTACTTTATTTCATAAAGATTTATGATAGTATTTATATTATTATCTTCTAAATGATCATAAAGTCAAAATTATTTGATGGCATGCCAATGACCCAATTGAAGATTTTTTAGAAAAAATGGCACGTTGATTCATAAAGGTTCGCCTACCCTGCTTTAGGGGAAAGTTGCTGAAACACTTTGGTACAACAAATAAATAAATAGCGAAATAGGTAGCTTTCCAATTACAGCATTATAGTGCATTATGCGGCATAATGCTTAACGTTGAGTGTTCCAACTACAGCAACGCTTCGCACAATTGAGCACTCTCAAAAGTGATGCTTTCGTGTGATGCGTGCAATCGTACCAACTTAGAGACAGAAAATTAACAAGTGTTTTTTCTTTAAGTTGGCATTGATCGGAATGTTTTATTTATATGTTATCGTTAGTAATATTATTTATTGTTGAAAAATTATCAAAGCTTTCGTTTCATTAAATAGCTTTTTTTTTAAATAATCAAAGTTCATTCAAACTGTTAAAAAATAAATATAAGTATGGATGAAGGTACAAACATTGACTTTTTTTTTCAACACTGAACTTAGCGCACTCTGCTGGTGCATTTGAAAACTAATTCACGTTCCAATTAAGCATCAGCATAATTGGGCATTGTGCGGCACTGAGTCGCATTATGCTCTGTAATTGGAAAGCATACATAATCTGTTCTTCTTTTGTATGTATGTATTTGAATAAATTAACGCAGTCCATCAATCTATCCATAATATAGTCGTTTAAAATACATAGATTTGTGATCAAGTCAATCAGTTGAATTGTATCAAGTTGTTTATTAACATTATTGTGATTGTTGTGTATGCTTATAATTGGTATGCATATAAGAAAACTGTATAGTATCCGACCCATTCATTAATGTATGAATATGTGTGACTGTTAGCATGCCTAAATAAATAAATGAAATAAAAAAATGTGTGCGTGTACTAGTGTACACACGTAAGAAGTGAAACTTCTTTATGGCCTTACTTTTCGAAAAATGATCTACATGCAACTTTCCAGAAATTGGTTAAATAAAGTTAAATTAGATAAAGTTTAAACAAAAGGATTTTATTATCATAGACATGAATACAAATTACTGCCTATGAAACTGTTATGATTACACGGCTCAGTAATCTAAGGCACATGTTCCACCTCCGACGATGAACGATAAGCGAGTAGAAACTAGAAACGAATTGGCAGTCCTGAGTTAAAATGCACGCGCATGGCTTTTGACAGCCAAGCCAGCTTAACCGAGCGAGTAGCTGAGCGAGTATCGCTGAGCGAGAATCGCTGAGCGAGAATCGCTGAGCGAGTATCGCTGAGCGAGTATCGCTGAGCGAGTACCGCTGAGCGAGTATCGCTGAGCGAGTACCGCTGAGCGAGTATCGCTGAGCGAGTATCGCTGAGCTAGTATCGCTGAGCGAGTATCGCTGACAACAGTGTGATCATTCAGCTATCAACTATTAATATAAAAAAAGATGACGCGTAACGGAAAAATGTGACGCGTAACCGAAAAATGTGACGGTAAATTTTTTTCCAACGCCGATAAAGAAGTTTCACTTCAAAAATAAATAAGCTTAAGCCACTTTTTGTCAGATACAATTTGAATATTATCTAATGATTTGATAAGTACCAGTTAAAATGTTTTTACTCACTTGTAAGGCGCCTCGGCTATAGCCTTAGTGACTTGTACGATGTGTAGGGCCAGCTCGTTGGGAGATTCTACGAACCACGCGTCGCAATCCGCCGATACTAGCATATCTACCACGGAATATGGAAAGATGTCAGAAGAGTGATCATAGACCGTTTGTATAGGAATATTTTTACATTCCGGAGAGGAGCTATGGCGCATGTGGTTAGCGCGTTCGTCTGCGATCGTTGAAGTTAAGCAACTTTCGCAGTGGTCGGTCATTGGATGGGTGACCAAAAAATTATTATCTCTCGTTCCTCCGTGCTTCGGAAGGCACGTTAAGCCGTTGGCGCCGGCTGCATCTGCAGTCGTTAGCACCCGTTTATCCGCACTGGGCCCACATGGTGGCCATATTCCATTCATAGGGAAGGCCTGTACCCCAGCAGTGGGGATATTAATATTACATTACGATAACAACTATAGTTACTTACCAGTTACCGCCATTTCCAAATCTATCAACGTCATCGACTTGCGATTGCTGTTCGTGGTTTTACGTCGTGATTTCCTAAACCAGTACATAAAAAAGTTAATTATTTAAATAAAACTAGTTTTAACGGGTTAATGCATGAACTTAATTTAGTGATTGACGTTTCGCAGTCTTTTCAGGTCTGCATCGTAAGAATAATGTTTTTTTTTTATTATTTACTTTGTCGAGCTACCTTCGAAAGATTTTTATTGAGCGTTCGGATATTTCATTGGAAGATTTTTAAAACTATCCGAGCGCTCAATAAAAGTCTTTCGAAGGTAGCTCGACAAAGTAAATAAAAATAAAAAAACATAAAGCTGCTAAACGTCAATAAATAAATTAAGTTCGTGCATTAACCCGTTAAAACTAGTTTTATTTATAATGAGTGATGTGCGTGAAAACCTAAGAAACAAATATGTTAATTATTTACACATTTTATCTTTAGGCAAGACTAACTTGTGGGAGCTTAGAAGGTTGTTAAATATTTTTTTTGACAAGAAAACTCTTCCCGTTTACGGTGTAAGTTGGAGAGTAACTGTGTGAAAGCTGAAACGCAACGAGAGTCACACGCGCCAATATACAGGACGTCTCACGGGTTTGTCACACGGAGGGAAAGTATATCAAATATTGAAGATATGAATTTTACTGAAAGAAGACATCATTTTATTTCTAATAACAATCAGAACTGCATTCACAGTTTTTAAAAAATCTTGCCAAAACCGGGAATCAAACTTGTGAAATGTGAAACAAAAAAACACATGTATTTTATGATAACCGTCGAAAGGGTAAATCTCGAGGATTATTGTTTCCTAAATAACATAGTATTTTAAATGAAAGCAAAGTCACGATTTTTGACGTGACAACGTCTTATAATTCGATGGAGCCGGCTGCACGCACGAAAAATCATGACTCATGCGGCGTTACTTCGCTCTGAGGCGTTCCATTTAAGGCTTGAAGTGCAAGCGACAGCGCGCAACGAGCGACAAAGAGGCACAATCGGCCTCCGCGTTCGGCAGCGCTCGACCTGTCTCACTCCTACTCGAGTAAGCGATGCGTCCGCGTGGACAGCTGCTATACAATAATACATTTACATGTTTTCGTCAAGTATGAAGTGCAGTGAAAAGTGAGTGTGGTGTCAATTGTGTATAGCCACGATAATTGTTTTAAAACAATTGCTCAAAGCACATTCATACTTGTAAAAACTTTGTACATTGTAAAAAAACATTGTCACGTTCAACTATCGTCAGTAATCGCCGACTTTACAGACAACCGTTTTTTTTTTTAATAATTGAACACAAACTTCAATTTAAAAATAACTGTGCTAGGTTTGTATAAGTATCGCTTTATTAAATTTTTTTACGTACTTATAGTATGGAAGTCCTGTATTATTAAGTGAGCAGATACTAAAGGCAGGCAGGTTGGCAAATATGTACTTTGAAATGACAACATTATCTGTTGGAAGCTTGGAAAAGTACGATGAAAATATTCCTGAACAAAACTGTAATTTCATGATCTTTCTTATATTTAAAATGCTATGTTATTTAGGAAAAAGTAATCTTTATGATTAACCCTTTCGATGGTCATCATAAAATACGTCATGTGATTTTTTTTTTCAAATTTCACGAGCCTGATTCTCTGTTGTAGCAGGCGTTTTAAAAAAAACTGTGAGGGCATTTCTAGTTATTATTAAAAATAAAATGATGTCTTCTTTCAGTAAAATATCCTATGTTCAATATTTAACATAGTTTCCCTCCGTGTAAGAAACCCGTGGGACACTGTGTATATATATATATATATATATATATCCCCTATAATGCCTTATGCACCGCCTAAAGTTAGGTTATTTAAGAAAAGAAGTTTGGTCAGATGTGTGGTCCGGGCACACATTTTTTTTAAAAGGAAATTACAAAAATATAGCTCAATGACGAAGATATACTAACTTAAAATACTCCTTAGCGCCGAACACTACGCAAGTTACGTCGCAGGCGGTGAGTGCGCGCAAGTTGGCGAGCATGCTCGCGAGCGTGCGCGCCTGCACCAACTCCGCCACTGCTGACGCTTCCAGTACGTACAGGGCTCGCGAACACTGCTCGCGAGCACGGGACAATCCTACCTAGTACACACGCAAAGAGAAAATATACTGAGCGTTCTCCGACCAGGGGGCAGAGCAGGCAGGGCATTTAAGGCTTGAAGTGCAAGCGAGAGCGCGCAACGAGCGACAAAGAGGCACAATCGGCCTCCGCGTTTGACATCTGTCTCTCTCCTACTTGAGTGAGCGATGCGTCCGCGTGGACAGCTGCTATACAATAATACATTTACATGTTTTCGTCAAGTATGAAGTGCAGTGAAAAGTGAATCTGGTGTCAATTGTTTATAGCGATAAAGGTTATGATTCTTTCGAAATTAAATTAAATTAAAATTTAATTAAAATATATGTTCAGTGATAAATTGTCGAATATTCGTGCTTTCATCATATAGCATCGGTCCGCTAGTGCAGCGATTGTAGGTTATGCTATAATTGGCAAAACTATTACAATAAGTTAACAAAACTATTTCAAACTATTACTATTTAAAGAAAATGAGCGTGAGGTATTTGAAAACATTTAGCGGTCAGAATTAACAATGTGAAATCGCAAGCGATAGCGATAGCCACAGCAATACCGTTGGGCGATTGGCCCCCAGCTGTAGATTAAAATCGGGCAGATCTTAGATTAAAACAAAAAGGGCAAGATACGGTACGCTCATACTAGCATCAAATAAAATATGATCCCACTCAACTACATAAGCAACTCTCACACACGCACACGTCTTTAAATAAACATTCAATCGAGCGAGCGAGACAGAACTGTACCCCTAGCACGAACCATTATCGAATTCGAATAGTTTGCAAACCGAAATGTCAATGTCAAATTTTGTATGGAAACTTGAACAGCAGCGGCACAAAGTACGCAACGAGAACTAAAAATCAGTACACATTTGACAATGACATTTCGGACTCGCAAACGATACGAATTCGATATTGGTTCGTGCTAGGGGTACTGTACGCTTCAACACAGCGCTCTGAAGAACTTGAAGCGTCAGCAGTGGCGTAGTAAATGCAGGCGCGCACTATCGCGAGCACGCTTGCCAACTTGCACGTTCTCACAGCCTAGAGAACAAGCTAGATAGTAACTGGGCAGATAAATGTAAGAGAAACGGACCAATCAGGCTGCCAATACACACGAGGATCGAGATGATATCGAGTTTAGATCGAAATGAGAATAATTAATAATTATTTGTAAATAATATGCATAAGGCCGTCGGTTCGCCATATTCCTGTATATAAAATCATCATCATCAGCCTATTTATGTCCTCACTGCTGGGGCACAGGCCTTTCTTATGGATGGAATAGGGAGATTGGGCCATGACCCACCACGCGAGCCCAGTGCGGATTGGCGGGTGCTAACGACTGGAGATGCAGCAGGGACCAACGGCTTAACGTGCCTTCCGAAGCACGGAAGAACTAGAGATAGAAGATTTTTGGTCACCCATCCAATGACCGACCACTGCGAAAATTGCTTCACTTCAATGATGGTAGCCGAACGCGCTAACGACCTGCGTCATCTTGCTCCTCTATATACATATACGTATATACAACACCTACATACAAACATACAAAATAAATAATCATAATCAAAATCATTTATTCAGTTTAGGCTGTTACAAGCACTCATGAATGTCTAGAAGCTACGCCATCGGTTCTTAAATCTACGGCGGGAGACCTTGTACTGAGAAGAACCGGCAAGAAGGGCTGTTTTTTTCTCCCTGATTTATTATATATTTTATCATTTTGTGTGTGTGAGTGTATAAAACGTACCAGTCCCTCGGTAAGTGTCAAGGTCTGACTGTTAGCGCGGCTCCACATCACCAGCGCAGGGTCACATATGTCAGGCACAGTTGTCACCTTACAACCCGCCGCGGCTGATTCACGAGCTAAATCCGACATGAACCACGCGCTAGCCAGAGAAGGATGCATCTCAATGTGCATGTACTGTAAAATAATGAATAAAATAATGAAATTAACCTCTCTCAAGCTAAAGGTCATGCGCCGTTCTCACCGTCAACCCCCCACTGGGTGGAAATGATTGCATTATTTTTTCCAATTTCTCTGTTATTTCGTAAGAACACCCTACACAAACTATACATATGTGGCAGCGACAGCTACATGCCCCACATACGAGTATAACTAACATGGAGGAAATAAACACTGGCGTCCTCCAGAGATGGCGCTACCAGCGCTGCGTTCACAACGTAAGAAAGCCTACATCGCGCAAGTGAAATTAGGCAGCCAACAGTTCATATATACGATGCCCGACCAACATCAGTTGGGCCGCGGCCCCCGAGCTAACATCACCCAGCTCGGAAGAAGAACTTCCCCTTTGGCATTCCTACACATATATATTTGGATTCTCCATAAATTTTACTATAAAACAGTGCCAACACAATGCGTCATGTCTATATTATATTTTAATTACGTAACGATAAACTCGGGACAGATAAAAAAGTCGTTTATATGGGCAGTGGCGGACTAACAGGGGGGCGGAAGGGGCGGCCCGCCCCGGGCCTCCGATCTCGGGGGTCCCCCAAATGCCTCTGCGTTCCCCAGATCAAATCCTGAACAAGACTTTAATAATGTGCTTAGGTACTAAGCATAATTATACATAATGTCATCAAGATCAAAACACTACAGTAATCTAGACTTTTTACGCGGTAATAATATTTATTTAACTTTGCTGAACTGGCTGGGGCAATTCCCGTCTTTGTAGGTACTTCCTCAGGAATCCCTGAATGAATGAAGTGCAAATAATTTACTCTTGAACGCATACATTTACATTCACTACATTCTATTTAAGTTTAACAATATTTGCGGTCTCCAAAAATGACTAGATACAGGAATCACCAAACTAAACGCCTTGAATATGTATTTAGGTGGTTCATCATCATCAAGAAACCAGTAAAAGTGAAGGTAAAAAGAACGATGCCGGGTGAATCAGCTCGTGATGCTGGATTATCAATTCAAGAAGAAATACGTCGGTCAATGAATGAATGCATAGACCGCTTTATACAAGAATTTTCGAATTGGGCTATTAAACAAATCAAAAATATTTTCCAAATTATTGAAACAAAGTTTATGCTAGAAGCTTCAGATGACGCTCTGGCTGTAGCAGTTGACAATCTGATATAAAGTTATGGTGAATTTGACAAGACTGGTTCTAACGAAATAAACATAAGAATCTACATTTTTTTAAAGCTGGGGGTCTCATTCAGCTTAGCCGCCCCGGGCCTCTGACGGGCTTAGTCCGCCACTGTACCTATATGGGTAAAATAGTGTATAATTTCAAAATCTGTAAATTTTTAAGTCCAAGTTTTTTGGTTAATTGTACATCCTATTATAACTTACCAAATAAAATCATAAAAGTCCATACTTTTAAAAATTATTTTAGGTGAAGGATTAAATGACAAATCATTTAAAACAAACATCATTTCCGCGAAAATCTCTTAAAACAGTGTTAAAGGTAAAGTATGATCACAAAAACAATACCAGCCATAATAGGCTAGTTGACACTTTTTGGAAATATGTTTTAAATGGTTAGTAATTGTTCAATTACACCGAAAAAAAATGTATTGTATTTTTTTTACCTAGAAAGCTACAAAACTTTAATTTTAAATTAGATTTTTCATGGACATACAAAAACGCTGTCGGTAATTTAATCTGTAGATTATCTATGGTATGACGGGAACAATAGTAAACAAACACTCGCAAGCACGTAGGATATAACCTATCTGGATTTACATTAGAAAACCATGATTTCTAATAGATTTCATGATAAATATAGTAATTATCATGATTGTATTATACGAGAATAAAGAAACACATCATTATAAACTCAAGAAATGTTGTGGTTTCAATTTTTAAGGTTATGAATGTAGTACCTGCTAAGTCAAAGAGTTTTGTCGTTTCTGCTTTCACAAATCCGGCATGGCGTCATGGCGTCAATCAGGCGTCCAGCATTAATTTTGTCAAGAGAACCAATAAACGGAAACTTTTCTTCAAGATATAAGAGTTTTTAGATATATTTTAGTCGGACGAAAGAAACCACAGTAACACGACAATGACGTTTAGTTGTTTTGCTATTATGTTGACGTCACAACGGTGGACAGCGTTTTTAGTGTTTAAAAAGCATAGACTAAAAACTATTTTTCAAATTAAATTACTACAGCCATCTTCTAATTTTATGAAGTGAAATCGATGTATTTAGGTTCCTCATACCAAAAATTATAAGAAATAAACATTTGTATAGTGCAATTTGACATTAGTCAACTAGCCTATTTATACAATATTTTATGGAAAAATATAAAATAAGTTACCTTCATACATTCCCCGGGCTTGTAAATTTTGTTAGCTTCGACGGCTGCTAGCTTAGCCGCTTTTTCCTCAGCTAGCTTTCTCTTCTTGGACTCTCTCTCAGCTGCAGCAGTCCTCTTCTTGTCTGATACCTCTTCTAGACTGCCTAAAAAAGAAAAACAATTTTTAGGAAACTTTTTCAAAACGTCCATTTGATTTTCCTTTGCCCTAGCAGTGGAGACTTAATAAGTGTGTTGTGGACTGTATGATTAAAACTCGATTTTCTTGTGGCTTGTTTATTTTTCTTCTTTTGGTTTACAATTCTTGCTGTGTCTGGATCGCATGCTCAAATGACAAAATCATTATGTTAACAATTTTTAGCACGCAGTTAGCGCGATATCATAGCGTCGTCGGTTGCTCGCAATTCGCGTTATGTTGGAACGGTGGTTGGCCAATCGCGTGAGCCTCTTCCGTGCTGTGGTTGCGTCGTCCTTGACAAAGTGGAAAATGTCTCATCTGTTGTTATGGCCGAATTCAACAACCGACTGATAAGTCAATAACGATAAAACTTAGCTATAAAAAACAATTTTGCTGCTAGCTTATTCTGAGAGAGAGAGAGAACTGCTTTATTGACCATTAAAAACCAGCACATACAAACAACGGAAATACAAATATAAAAAAGTAAGCAGTACAAAAATTAATAAACATAGTAACAAGGTTAAAGGATAGGTCAATCAGAACCCTGCCTCAGCATAATGCTGACGTGACATGTAGATAATGTATCACAGCAATGCTGGTATTCTGACAGGATGGATGGATGGATGGTGCACTGGCACCATACAGGAAATACAATTATTTCAGTAAATAAATACATAAAAGTTTATGAATAAATACGACTCCATTACTTCGGAAGTCCAACACAGGAGATACAATAAATGGGATTTTGTATTCTGTAAAGTACTTAACTGGGACAGAAGAAACAATGACTTATAAATTAGTTATAATATACTTTAAATTCTTTTAAGGAGGGATCTACAGATCACATTTTCTTGAATTGAACTAGATGGGTTATTTTAGTCAATTGAAGAAATTGAAGAAAATGTCCCAATAATAAAAAGAAGATTTTTTTTAAAGTTGGCATACAATAAGTTACCATTTTACACAACTTACCCACACTTTTTCTCAGATTGCGTTTCCTTGAAGCATTACTTCTACCTAAGTTTGTTGGCAGTGCACTCTGTTTAGATTTTGACCCGGAACCGGCTGAAGATGCTTCTGATTCTGAAGTACTGATTCCTGCCACTTGTACTAAAAATGGTTAAGCAATTTGAGAAATATAAGATTTTTTTTCTAATATTTATAATATATGAGTTCTCACTCATTCTCCTTTTTTAAGGGTTTTGTGTCAAAAGGCTGACCACATCTTATTACTAAGCCTGTACCACTTTCTGTCTGCGTGGTTTATGAAATAAACTGTAATAAGTAAACAGTATATAGTTTAGATGGGTGACCAAAAACATATTATCTCAGGCTCCTCCATGCTTCAGAAGGCATGTTAAGCCGTTATTCCTGGCTGCATCTGCAATCATTAGTGCCTACCAATCCACACTAAGCTTGAGTCCATTTCCATCCATAAGGAAGCACAACGGCACACAAATGGGAACATTTAATAAGCTGGTGATGATGAAGTAGACAGTTGAATTTGTCGCAGAATATGAAATTCTACAGTAAAGCCTTTGATGACCTCCATGGCCGAGTGGTTTGTACGCCGGGTTTCATGGCTGTCGCCGACTAGAGGTCTCGGGTTCGAATCCTGGTGGGGGCAGATGTTTGTGTGATGAATACAAGCATTTGTACTCCAGCCATGGATATTTAATATGTATTTATATAAATATACTTATATATGTACAGTATATGTATTCTATCCGTTACCCTAGCATCACATAACACAAGCCTTATAGTGCTTTCTCTGGGGCTAGGCTAATTGGTGTGCGAGTGTCGGAAATATTTATTTATTTACTAATAGCCTACTACAAGAAGTGTGACATGTCTGTCTGTTTAGGTTTGAACCAGTGTTAAAACTGGATGGTGTACTTTAAGGGTGCGAGTTCGTGTTCGTATGAAGTGTACTTTCATCAATTAAATCATTAAATTAGAAACTATGTAATGAAATGGCAGTTATTTTAACATTTATTCAAACAAACCTTCAGGCAGATTTAACACATCGTGAATGTCATCATCAAGATCAAGTTGGGTTAAGTCCATGAAATCAGTAGACATTTCGCTGAGTTTTACTATAATCTCTCAGGGAACTTATTTGTTTACATTAGCAGTTTTACCAGTACTTTAGCGGTTTTCTGAAAAATTCAAATATGGTGTTCACTACACGCACACTATACACTTCCTTCTTCAAACTAGTTAGCAAAAAATATTTGTGTCTGTTGTTATTTTTTAATAAAATTATTTATAAAGTTTTGTTAACACCGCACAAACTTTAAAATCGGCAAAACAATGCAAAAAAAACCCAAAACAAACATCCGTCAGCTCAGTAATTGTCACTGTCTCACTGACAGTCACTGACTAGAGGTGAGGCATAAATATCGGATTAGGTGTTTGGAATAGGTATTTTTCAGTACTAGTCGATACACAGTCCGAGCCGTCAGATATTTCGAGTAATAGGTAACACATACAATATTTCAATGCCAAGTGAAAGGTTGCAACAAACGCCGTCCGTTATATACTATTTCATCTTTAGTTGTTTGACTATTAGGAAAGATGTGATGAGCAAGTACATCGCTACGCTAGAAAGGTGTCGTTGTTCAAAGATTTATTTGAAAACCAACAGTGCAGCGTTGCAATCCAAATTATAGGTAACACTTAATAGCCTAATAATAAGGCCAATTAAAGGTTTTCATGCCTAAACATAAATAGTAACACCGAGCTTTTTCGGAATCTATGTACGGATTAATACCATTTGCTTGATGGTGATGGAAAACATCGTGAGGAAACTTGCACATTCAGATAATGATGTATGTGTAGGCATGATCCAATAAATAGTCTGGTTCCTCTGCTTAATTGTTACGGAGGTCCGATGGCAGTCGCTACAATGTAATGTACCCTTATTAGGGTACGGCCAGAGTGCACTCAGATTCAGACTCAGATTCAGATTTCGAAAACAAGCGCGAGAAATAAACAGTGTAGTCTAAGCAGGTTGCCTGCTTTTTCTCGCGCTTTGTTTTCTGAGTCCGAATCTGAATCTGAATCAGGAGTGCAATCTGGCCGTACCCTTCGACTACACTGTTTATTTCTCGCGCTTGTTTTCGAAATCTGAATCTGAATCTGAATCTGAGTGCACGCTGGCCGCAGCCTAAGGCACGCTCGTTTTTTTTAAAATACCCAATAATTTCGTGGAATGATTGGGTATCTAAAAAAGATCTGTAGGTATGTGTTGCCTGTTGTTTAATTTATGTTTACATTTTATGCTATATACTTTCTGTAACAATTATTACGACGCAATACCCGTTTAAGAATATAATATAATAAATTGTATTAAAAATGAGAGTACAAGAAAAATGTATTTGTTTACCTTCAACACCCATTTCTCCAGAGATGTTTTGCCAACGACATTCCTATTTGGAAGGTTCTTGTCTCTTTTATCCCATACAACATATATATTCATTATGTTAATTCTAAAATATAAATCAAGAAACAAGAGAAGATCACAAACAAGAAGCAAGGCAATGTTTGTTTATAATACAACCAAGAAAAAGGTTACATATAATGCGATTCAAATAAGAATAGGAAAGCCAATGACCTCTATCTGTCAAATGTCGCTTGAAAAGTACGGTTTGCAAAAAAAAAAAACTTGGAACCCTTTTTTAGCACTCCGCTAATTCAAGAATAAAAACCAAACATTTGTAAACAAACAATAACAAATATTGATAATTAATATCGGTTGATATTTTTATTTCACTTATTGAGCTTTGGTCATGAATGGTTGATAACCTAAATCGTCAACCAAATGTCACTTGAAGTTGCATTCAGAAACTCGATTTCAAACTTTCATTTACATAAAGGATGTATGTTCGTATGTGACCTAGTAATAGTGCATGATTATTCATAACTACTCCGGCGGTAATGCAGAGATGAGCGGAGTAGAAGAGCTAGATTCTGATTAATGTTTTTTCTCACAGTCTTAATAAATAAAAATTATTAAAAATCGGTGGTTTTTTTTTCTCAATCTTAGTAAATAAATGTTATTAAAATAATCTTATGCATTTTATCACTTAATGTTAGTAAATAAGTTTTATTAAATAAAAACTTTTTTTGCTCACTCTACCTATTTGGTTTGAATTGACAGCTATGACATAACAATATGGCGCCCAATCGGTCCTATTCTTAGTTGAATAGCATTATAACTACAACCCGAGCGGCGCTGGTGAATTCAGTATCTGAAAGAAGAATGACCTAAACATTCCGGTAAAGTCTCTCGACTCCGAACCACCCTGCTTAAACTACACTGTTTACTTCTCGGAAATTTGAAAATCGAACAGTGGTATTTTTAATTTTAAATGATCGAAGTTTTCAAAATAATTACAAGTGTATAGTGTCTTATACATAAAAACTTTTTTTCGTCGTTGTTCCCTAAAATATAGGTGTGCCTACTTTTGAAGTGAAACTTCTTAAAGCACGCTTGACTAGCGGGGTAATCTGGCGAATGCGTTACGCGTTATGAAAAGTATATTCGGGCGAGGCGAACGGGAGTTGAGTAGGGGATATAAGCAAGAGAAAGCAGTGCGCGGGCACAGTTTCTTTCTCTTATAGCTAGTGAATGAAATACGTATAATTACATTCATGTATATATTATACACGCACACATATATATATATATATATATATATATATATATATATATATATGTTACCGGCCAAACCCGATTTCAGGACAAACTAGTTTTGCCTAGGCTAAACTAGGTCTTCCTATACGCGATAGGATTAACTAGTATAGCCTAGTCCAAACTAATTTGTCCTAAGCCCGACAGGATAAACCAGTTTAGCCTAGGCCAAAGTAGTTGATCCTGATATAAATACGCATACTCTAGGATAAACTAGTATGGCCTAGTCTAATCATTATAGTATATCTAGAAAGTCTAAATAAATAGATAAAGTGAATAAAATACTCCGTAATTGGAAAAATAATATTTTTTATTAAAACGATAATGATTCATCGTTAAAAGTTTTGGATAATTAGTAATAAAAACAATCATATACTATAACAAATAATATGTGTTTTTTTAATAGAAGCAACAATAATATCTCAATTATTAAAATTGTTTTTTTTATATGGTGTGCTTTGGTGCCACTTAGAATTGCAGAATGCAGAGTATCATTGTTTTCTTGCCTTCTTGAATTGCAGATGTCAGTGCCATCATTGGCAACTGTTTGTGGAACAGTTTTTGTTGCAGCTGCATCTATGCGCATACACACCCCCTCCACTTTCTTCCAGCGTTCTTTTTATATGACGCAACCTGTACAAGTCCTGACATATTTGTTCAATTACTTTCGACTCTGCTAAATTTGTTTAGACTAGGCCGTACTAGTTTATCCTAGAGTGTACGTATTTATATCAGGATCAACTAGTTTGGCCTAGGCTAAACTGGTTTATCCTAACGGGCTTAGGAGAAATTAGTTTGGACTAGGCTATACTAATTAATCCTATCGCGTATAGGAAGAACTAGTTTAGCCTAGGCAAAACTAGTTTGTCCTGAAATCGGGTTTGGCCGGTAACATATATATATATATATACACTTACAGATGGAGCTTCACTTCAGTCGTGTGCTCATAAGCACACTTGTTTTTTTTAGAATAGAAACATTTCTATTGTGTTTATAATATTAGAGTTTTTACTATTGTAATTTATTTTAATTACTATAAAATACATAGGTTTATTTCCTGTAATCTACTTACATGAAGATAGCTACATTCCATTCTTATTTTTTAATTTTTAGACAGTTGTTTCGGAGACAACGCCCGGCAGATAAATTTTCATCTATTTTCAAATTTTAAAACAAATTTATATTACAATAGTACAAATTGTTCATAAGTTCAAAACCGTACATGTTGCTAAGCCTTTTTTGGTGAGTATATTGTGATTTCGTTTCACCGAGTGTTCCACAACTCTCATACAAATTTTATTTATAATTCCGTTGCCACAGCGAGCTATGGGAGATTAGGTACTCTTTGCGCTCCCATTCAAGCGGTAAATCCGCTATGGCCAGTATGGCAAAGAGATACCGGGCTGAGTTGAATTTTAGTAAAACTTTGTTTCATGTTTATTGCTTCAAATAACAATATAAGGTATCATTTGGTACACTACAGTTAAAATCTTTCTACGTCTGTAGTCGTCAAAATACTTATCTCTACGTTTTATAACGAAACGATGAACTGGGGTTGATTTGGGGATATTACCCTCCCGGGATATCGATTTGCCATAAAAAACCGCTTTATATCGGCGCGAGAATCCAAGTGGGTAGGTAGCTACTATTCTTGTGAAATGCGATCGACCAAGTTAATAGATACCCAATATTTGTCAAAAGTTTATCCGCTATGCGCAAGTGCTTTTTTTATATTTTTGAATGTTTTTTTAGGACTGAAGCACAGTCATACAGTCTATTGAGCATTTGAGCACATTCAAATAAGATCACAGTAAAACTGACAGAAACACAACACTATTAAAAAGGTATATCGATTCTGGCATGATTCTCTATATCTAAACTTAAATTTGACAACAGTGTATCCTTGTCATTCTCTATACAGAATGAAAAGGAGAGACTGATGTTAAATTTAGTTTTAAGTTTAGAGAATCAAGCCAGAATCGACACCAGTGTTAACTTTTTGATGGTGTTGTGTTTCTGTCGGTGAGTAAGGTTCCAGGGCTCCACGTGGTAGGGGATTGGGTCAGGGTAGGCAATGGTGCGAGTAATATTTTTGGCATCGCATGCGACTATATGATGGTCGCCGCTTGCCATCAGACATACCATATCCATTTAATTTTCATTTATTCTTGTTTTCCACCCTATTTTCAAATAAAATGTGCTTGAAGAAGCTATGAGTCAAGAACTCGATACATTAAAAAAAAACGAGCGAGCTTTTACAGTAGTTGCATATGATGTGTTACATTTGAAACCTCACCTTATATTAGTAAAAAAAGAAATAAAACCTACTACAAAAGGAATAAGCCATTTGAACATTATGTTCTAAAATCAAATAGCGCGCGCTAGATAGCTAAGATATTAATTAGTTCATTATGTACATTTTATTTTTAGATAACGACATTCCAATAACAAGCGTAACTAAGTAACATCATCACAGCCCAAAGAGAATATATATGACACGCCTCCGCGGCCATTCCTGGCTACCGCACCAGAGGGGCCGGTAGCAACTGGTCCAGGTGACGTCTTCATACCTCACCACCAACCGTCGTAACTTCATAATGGACACGCCCCAGCCGTCGTATCACAGTGCCAAACTCCCATCTGTGGATGCCATTATAACTCCGAGCCTGAACACGGTCACCCTGTTTGAATTGTTTCCTTAATTCTATCTGCCTTCTCGTGTCTCGAGAGTCGCTTGCACCTGAAGGTTGCTGTAATATGACATGTAATTTTGTTCTTATCTCACGCCCGAACATAGGTTGATAAGGTGACTGACCATTGGAATTCGGCGTACGTCTCAACCGAGCCTTGAGAGTGTTCCAATTTGTCGTTAATATCGCCTCCCTCCTCCGCCATTGCTCGCAAAGCTTTCTTGATAATTTGTACATAGCGCTCTGCTTGCCCATTCGTAGCGGGGTGGTATGGTGCAATTGTTTTCTGTGTAATCCCATTGTCCTTCAAGAATCTTTGAAAATCCTGGGACACGAATTGCCGACCGTTATCGGATACTAATGTGTACGGAGATCCGAATGTAGTAAATATTTCTGACAACTTTGTAATGCACCAATTACTCGTGGTTGTTTTCGTAGCTATGATTTCCGTCCATTTTGAATAAGCGTCCACTAGGATGAGTAAAGAGTAGCCTCCGATTGGACCTGCGAAGTCGATGTGAACTCTTTGCCATACCTCAGTAGGGTATTCCCAATGATGTAATGGAGCTTTCGCTGGTTCGTTCCGTTGTAATCGACACGCTCTGCAAGACTTTACTTTATTCTCGATATCTTGGTCGATGTTCTTCCAGTAAACAAAACTACGAGCCAGCAGTTTCATCTTCAACATCCCGGGATGGCCAACGTGGAGTTCATTTAATATATGTGTGCGTAACATTGGTGGAATCATTACACGTGTACCTTTAAGTATGCAATCATTTTGTAAGGTAAGTTCATTATCTTGATATCCGTATCTTCTGACTGATTGTCCTTGTTGTAATGCTTCTAGAATCATTTTCATTTCAGGATCATTTAAAGTTTCTTTTGAAATTATATCTGGACAAACGTCTAAGGTATTCATTTGTTGTAATTGGAAATGACTGCATTGATCTATTTTGTTTTCTTTGTACGTTTCAGCGGGAAATCTTGATAGGTAATCCGCGTTCGAATGTTTTGACGATGTTCTGTACTCTATGTCATAGTCAAATCCCGATAGGTAATGAGCATAATGAAACAATCTCATCGTACTTAGAGTGGGCAAAGTTTGCTGTGGGTGAAAAATGGACGTTAGTGGCTTGTGATCGGTAATTAATGTAAATTTACGTCCATAGCAGTAGTAGAAGAATTTTTTAAGTCCCCAATATATAGCCGTGGCTTCTTTGTCTATCTGACTATATTTACGTTCGCTGCTAGATAGTGTTCTGGATGCAAAGGCTATGGGTCTTTCAGAACCGTCTGGAAATCTGTGAGATAAAACTGCTCCTAGTCCCATAGGTGAGGCGTCAGTGGCTAAGGTCAAAGGTTTTGTTCGGTCAAAGTGTGTGAGTACTCTATCACTCAATATTTCTTTCTTAATGGCATTGAAACTATCTTCACAATCAGCAAGCGGTTCAGTGGGCCCGTTATAGATGCTAAATTTGGGATAAATTTATTGTAGTAGTTTGCCATTCCGAGAAATGTTCTTAGATCGTTTATATTGGTTGGCCTTCTAGTTGCCGCAATAGCGTTTGTTTTCTCTTTGTTTTTATGCAAGCCGTGGGAGTCTATGGTGTGGCCAAGATAATTAATACTTTTTTTGAAGAAATTGCATTTGTTTTTATTTAATCGAAGGTTGTTTTCTTTTAATTTTTCCAAAACTTGTTTTAATCTTTGTAACATTTGACTTTCCGAAGTCCCTTGAACGATTATGTCATCAAAGAAACATTTTACTCCTTGTATTCCTTGTAGTAGCCGATCCATGAATTTTTGCCATAAACTGGGCGCTACCTTAACACCAAACATTAATCTGTTGACTTTGTAAGTGCCTTTATGAGTACTGATTGTTTGTAAAAGGGAATATTCCTCGTCCATCATCATATTTAAGTAGGCTTGATTAATATCTAATATAGTAAATAATTGTCCACCATTCATCTCAGAAAATATCTCTTCTATAATCGGTATAGGGTATTTTTCATCTTTGAGAACTTTATTAAGCGTTACCTTGTAATCCGCACAAAGTCTGATTGTTCCATTTGGTTTCACTATTGGTACAATCGGAGTTGCCCATTCTGCGTAGTCTACTTTGGTTATTACTCCTTCTCTACAAAGACGTTCAATTTCATCATCTACTTTTGATTTTAGAGCATAGGGTATACGTCGAGGTTTGATAAAAATAGGTTGTACGTTTTCTTTTAAGATGTCCCTGAAAATTTGGTATTTCACCTAAATCAGATTGAAATACCGTCGATGAGTATTCTTCCAGTAGGTGATCTAGGTGAGGGTATTCTTCTGTACTTTGTAGTGTTCTCATATCTGCTAACTCGATGTTTAACTCCTTCATCCAGTTTCTTCCAAAAATGGGGTCCACATTTTTGTCAATAATGTAGAGCTTCCCATGGAATGTTTGGTTTTTGTATTGCCCCTTGATATATGTAAATCCATATGGCTTAATTACTTCCCCAGTGTACGTTTTTAATTTCATTTCGGTTTCGTAAATTTTATTTTGAAGTTGTAATTTATTATAATCTGACAGCGAAATTGAGGACAATGTAGCTCCAGTATCAAATTCCATTTGTAATGTCTTAGAATTGATCAAAATGGTAATCATATATTTATCAGTAATTTCGCTAGTTACTTTATTTATTTCTGCCAAATTGTCATCATTTATGGAACTTGTTGATTCATGTACTTGGTGAGTATTTATATTACGTTGTAAACAGACTTTCGAAATGTGGCCTTTCTTTTTACATCTTGAGCAAGTGGAATTTACCATTTTACAATCATTTGCTCGATGTTGCATGTCCCCACACCGGAAACATTTCCCTCTCAATTCCCTTATTGTAATAGGGAATGAGGTTGTCTGTTTTGCATTGTAGTTTTGAATCGGTTAATGGTTAGAAGTTGAAATATTATAAATATTGTCTGTGTTTACTCGTACGTCTCTGGATATGTAACTGTTATCACTTTTGCCTTGTTCCATTGCCGATGCAGTCTGAATTAATTTAGAAAACGATATTGTGTTTCTGTCTTGAAGTAATTTTGTGCGTACATCACCATCTTTCAGACCTCGAATTAATTGCAAGCATAAAAAAATTTCAGCAATTGATTTGCTACAGACATCTAAAGCCACAATTAGAAGAAAGTTTTCTTAGTTCTGAAGCGTAGTTTGTTACGGTTTCTTGTTGTTGTTGTAATCGAGAAATAAATTTATGTTGTAGGGTCCAGATACTAGGTTTAGGGTCCAAATATTCATCTAATAATTGTGTTATTTCGTCAAATTCTTTGTTGGCTGGATCATCTGGAGAACATAGATCGCAAATTTTTTCATGTAGTTCTGGAGGTAGCGTTGATATCAAAACATACACTTTGAGTTTGGAATCAGTAATATTGTTAAGTAGGAAATATACATTTAACCTTTTTAGGAAATTCTGGAAGGATTCTTTTTCTTGTAACGGAAGAAAGTTTATTTTCGGGGTGCTTTTATGGGAATCATGATTATCTTCTGGAGTTACTCGTATATTTGGCGAGTTGTTTGCGGTACGAAAAGGTTGCTTAAGTAAACATAATGTGGCTTTTATTTTAGTATATAAGTTTTCAAAATCAAACCTGTAATTTATTTCGTCTTCTAAATTTTCGTCATCTATGAGATCTTCGATGTTTTCTTGTAGGTTTCTAAATTTTGTGATCGTATCTTCAATGTAATGTAGTCTCGTGTCTATTTCGTCTTCGGATAAATTTTGTTGTGTTTGTAAATAATTTTCAATTTTTGTAAGGACACCCCGTAAAGAGGCGCGTGCTCTTTTTATTTTTCTAATATTATCGGAAGACATCCTCGTCGCCACTTTTAAATAAGATATTATTAGTTCAATATGTACATTTTATTTTTAGATAATTAAGTGACATTCCAATAACAAGCGTAACTAAGTAACATCATCACAGCCCAAAGAGAATATATATGACAGTATGGTATCTCATTCTCATAAACATCGCCACATTTTTTTCGCATGCCATATTATAAATTTTTTTTTTCACCTAACATTGAAATTTTTTGTAATAAATCCATCATAACTTACTTTTAACACGGGTACAATTTTACGAAAAAGGTTTGAAAGCACTGAATCATCGTATTAAATGTTAAACTGTACAACTTTGTGCCCTTGCCTCACCCTCGGATAAATTCAAGCCTTTCGTTCGCAATCCTGCCGCGCTGCCGCTGCCCGTGAGATATGAGAGGCGCGTGCACAGATTAATAAACAGACGGGTAATTTAATTTTGGCACGCGGGCTGGGCGGGCGGCGAATGGAATCGCCGAATATTTCACACACTCGGAATGTTTATTTCGCATTGTTAACATCTGTTAATGGTGATGTATTTCGTTATTTATAGCATGTAACTTGAATGAAAGACTTTCTAGGTATTTCCATTTTTTTATATAGGTAAACCTTAATTTGACAATTATCGAAAAAAAAAACAAATCAACTGAGCCTTTCTTAAATGATGATTCGTCATATTTGATAATATATTTATAGTTCTATTTTTTTTGCATTCTTAGCATTTTACAATTAAAGCAACTTTATTGCGAAATAATAATCAAGGGTGTTAAAGATGGCGATAAGTAGTAAACTACAGTAGTTATTTTATGATACTGTACGCATAACTGTACGCCATATAATGATTAGTAATATAAGTACAAAGTTAACTACATAGTTTTATTTTATTAATAAAGGTACATTAAACAGTCAAAGACCAGCAAAAATGTACACAGCGTGAATAACATAAGTGAACCTTAGTTACCAAAAAGAAAACATAAAAATAAAGAAAAAAACATTGATGAAATAGTATAAGTGATGAAACAAAGCGGGTGAAAGGAATGAAAACTTGATATTACCAGAGAAAAGTCACTAATTGGATACGAGTCTAATAAACATTCATGTATCTGCAATCAACCAAAATGAATTAAAACATACATAAAATAAACAATAAATACGTATATGTATATTTATATTTTAAAAATTACTAAAGGGTACTTGTTATTTAAATATTTGGGGGCGGAACGGGCGGGGAGAGGGGGGGTAAAATGTCAACCTCAAATCATTTTAAAAGAGACAGATATCCTATGAAAATATCTTAAGTGTATGCAGTTATTCAATTAAAGCTTTTTACATAAAAATCCATTAGATGAATATTATCAATAGAGGCGATGGAACGTTACACAAGGTGACAATTATGTAAAGTAAACACAACGCCCGGTATTTTTACGTCGCCTCTGTTTGCGGGCAATGTTTGCTCTATGTCTGAGGACTCCCTCATTTGCCCTCCTCCAGTCTGCCTTTGTTAGCCGGGGTGATCGCCCGCCACGCGACTCTCAAGCAGACCGCGCACGCGTGCTTTTATAAATAAAACTTATTCACTCCCACGTTCCAAAGAGGCCATCTGAATTACTAATCCTTGTACTGTTAGTATTTTTATTACCTAATCTTTGGCACCAATTCATAATTGGAATTTTGAAAAAAAAGTTTGTGAACTCTTGCTTATAATTTGTGTTGTTTCTTTTTTTAATCTAAACAAAGCGTGCATCAACAGACAGCCAACCTTTCCGGTGTGTGTCTTCAAAGTCAAGCGTGATCGGTTGCTATTAAAATGCATGGTTGACGAGTAATAAAATTAATAATGGATTGGCGCGAAAAACTTTTCGGTAAAGTGCTCGTGAGGTGCGACTCGCCGGGAACTAAGAATGGCCAGTTCGAGAATGTGTCGACTCTGGACGCTTTATCAGACTGTGTTGAAGAAGGCGATGGGGCTGTATGTGGTATTTACTTCTCTTTCGCGAATATAAGCGATGAGAGTGACGATTTCGGAGTGCGCTTAGAGGAACTATATAAGTGTGTGCATCCCCGCTTGAGGGTCGTGCAGGTGGTACTTTGGGCACACGTGGGAACCCCTGAAGGGCCCGTGGAGAGGGAAGCTGGGTTTCGGCGTAGTCTCACAGGAAAACCGTGGTTTGCTGTGCCTTTTCATGATGTGGACACTAAGGTAACTATTATTGACAAAAAACCGGCCAAGTGTAAATCGGTCTCGCACACGAAGGGTTCCATACAACCAACCGCGAAAGGAAAAATCATTAGTTTATTTTCGTCACAACTTACAAAGTACATACATTATCACTAGCTGACCCAGCGAACTTCGTACCGCCCTAAAAAAATAGGGGTTGTCCAGCGGACAAAATTGTGAATCTAAACCATTCTCAGATCCCCTTGAACACACACACAAAAAATTTCATCAAAATCGGTCCAGTCGTTTAAGAGAAGTTCAATGACATACACACTCACAGAAGAATTATATATATAAAGATATACCGAAATATCATATTCTTAAAAACTTTAGATTTTGAGATGGACCCCGTAACAAAAATGTTTTTAAAATTACAACTGTGGGGGCGTTTACTTATGATTGAAAATATAAAAAATATATATTTATATTCTACTTATCGAGCTCGAGACAACGATGCTGGGGTAAAAAAGAAAAAAAAGGTAAATTTAAAAAATCAAAAAACCCGACTGCTTAATTATTCTTCAAATAAAAACTGAAAAGAAAAAAACAAGTCCAGTAGTCTATAATTCTGTTAATAAGGAACAATGATACTTTAACAGTCGGGACCCATTAGATATTCAAGAATACATAATATTTTTCAACAGTGGGTCCCGACTGTTAAAGTAGCTTTGTTCCTTATTAACAGAATTATAGACTACTGGACTTGTTTTTTTCTTTTCAGTTTTTATTTGAAGAATAATTAAGCAGTCGGGTTTTTTGATTTTTTAAATTTACCTTTTTTATTTCACACTTTTTAGTTAGTATTTTAAGACGGTATATACCGTAGTCTTGTTACTTCAGTAAGGGAATTAATATTGCGGGAATTATTAAGTACCTTGCGTCGGTAAATCAAGTCGTTACATAAATATCTCTAATGTATGTAAATTTTATAGTAAACTAGCACTTACTCAAAAAGTCATCTTTTGTTTATGTTTTTTTTTAATAGTTTAGCAGTAAATATAAAATTCATTTACTTTTATTCGTCGACTATTTATAATTGGCAGTGGCTGCATTGTCATGTCAATGCCGGATGTCTAAGTCGACGTCTAGTCTCATAATTTGATATACCTACATAATTCACAGAAACCCAATATGTAGATGTCAGAAGTTAACTTCAAATGTTTTTAATCACCCTATATACAATACCAATCAATGACGTTTATGTCGCAGGTTGAAGAAAGAAGTAATTCCCGTCTGTTGTTTTGGACAATGGTGGCAACTGCCTTAGATCACTAAATTAAATAATTATGCAATCACCAAAGCAAAGTTTATAATATTTGATTAAACTAAAGGCGCATAATAAAATTTTCATAACGTTAGGTAGAGCACCATAGCAATCTCATTTATTATCAATTTATAGTTCTCTTTGTAATTTTCTTTTAAAGCGTTCACATTTAACAGGTCAAAGACTTTGTGTTCGACCCTTTTTTATTGGTAGTGTAAAGCTCGAATGAAGAGTACTCCCAGTAGTGCAATCATGGCAATTATTTTCCAATTTTTTTTGTTATAAAAATACCGAATAACGTATCACTGTTAAGCACAAATGCTAAGTAACTTTAACAAATATAATCAAATAAACCTATTACTTACTTTATTTTTAAATCTTTTTCATCAATTAAATACTTATCTTATCCTAACTATCTATACTAATATTATAAAGAGGCAAGATTTGTATGTTTGTAACAAATAATCTGTCAAACTACTGAACCGGTTTCAAATATTAATTCATCATAAGGTAGCTACATTATTTATTATAACATTTTTCTTTATTTAAATACATTTTGTCTGAGTGACATAGGCTATATTTTATCCCGATAAATAAATTTCGCCCGTACCTTGCCCGGGTAGATCACTAGTAAGTATAATATAATATTATAGATGAGAAAGTGAGTTTGTTTGTTGCGCTTCCGTGTCCTAATAGCTAAATCGAATATAATGAATTCCCGTATAGAAGTAGATGGGAACTTGGTTCTTAGCTACAACATCGCAATACTTATAGGCGTAGGGTGATGGAAGGGGTGATTTACCTATAAAAATCTACATTATTTACTTTGAATTTTGCAGAATTATTACAAAACCAATATTATCGCGAGCTGATTAATAAATACAGGGATTCCACTAAGTATGTACTTACTAGCGAAAAATGGGTTATTTGTCATTATATTAAGTAAACCTTTTTTGTAACCTTAAGTAATATCGTTAAAAAAATGAAAAACAGTAAAATTCTGAGTTTTTCATTAAAATTCAATAATCATAAATACCTATTATGATAATATATTTTTCATCATTTAATAAGAAGGAACTGTATCACAGTTTTAATGTTAGTACTTCGTATAGCATCAGATACTGCGAATACCCCATTTTTTTTCTTTTACATAGTACACCGCGCTATCACTTTGTCATCGTTGTAACTTTTTAAATATTTGTCGAAATGACATAGTGTAAAAAGCAAAGTTTATCGTCTTTAAATATCAAAAGCGATTAAAGTATTTGTTTTGATAAAAAATGATTTGTTAATACAAAATGTGCATTTTGGAAATAGATATCAAATAATATTTTAGTTTTGATTCACTATTTTAGCGGTAATGACTTACACATTAAAAATAGATATATGGTGTCACGGACTTTTTTTAGAACTATTTAAGAGATACATTTTCACTCTACGTTACATTCATGTAACTTTTATTGTTTTTGCAGCGCAGGCCAAAATGGCTCGCAGATGGGACATTTTTTCCGTCTTATGTGACACTTATTGCTATATATTGGCCAATTCACTCAATAACTACATAAATTATTATATATATGTAATTATTATATATGAGCTATATTACTGTTAAGTTTCATTAAAATCCATTCAGTATTTTTTAGGTGAAAGAGTAATAAAGATCCATACAAACGTAAGATTGAAATTAAAACCGTAAGTGGTTAATATACAACTTTAAAGCGTTGTAGATCCTAAACAATCATATAAAATGAAAAATGGTGTTAGGAACCTAAATATGATTTTTGATTATCTAGACAGTGATACCCCACTCGACATATTTTGTCAACTTATTTTTTTTACTTCGTCACAATATGGCGCCTAATTTTGGCCA
Organism: Chilo suppressalis; assembly: GCA_902850365.2. NCBI lineage: Eukaryota > Metazoa > Arthropoda > Insecta > Lepidoptera > Crambidae > Chilo > Chilo suppressalis. The sequence goes on along the minus strand of OU963914.1, from coordinate 19,135,103 downwards.
TATTGAACTTTGATTACTATCATATCTTTAGTAGCACTCCCATGATTGAGACGAATCGATTGATGTATGAATCATCAAAATCGGTCCAGGCGTTTGATCTCTAGTGTGCCACAAAGGAACAAACATACATATATAGACTGTTAAACACATAACCCTGTCTGCGCGTCGCGCTTCGCGCTCTTGCATTGCGCAGCCGGGTAAAAAAGTCGTCTCCTCGCCATGTGTGTATGGGGGAGAAATGAAAAAGAATTTAATTGAATATTAACTAAACATACGGTTTTGGGCAAGCAGTGACTCATTTCGTTTATGACCTGGAATCAAATTATCGACATGCATGACACAATATCAATCGCAAAATGTTCAGTCAGAATCGTCTTTTGGCATACAAATCAAATACAAATATTTAACTTGTTTTATTTAACTCAAATTTATTATCACATCGATAAAATTATACAGGATAAAATGCTATGTCCGCATGTCACTGACCTATTCCCTTGGGCCGTTTTCAAAACAATATTTCGAAACATTTTTTTCTGAATTTCGGAAGAACTTCATTGGAAGCCCTTTTAATCTATACCTTTGTCTCACTTCAGTACTGTGACACCAATTAGAAATGCGCACCTTAATCTAAAAAAAGTTTGCGTCATTACTTAAATTATAATAATAATAATTTATTGCATAAAAACATGGTATAAAAGGTGTTCAATTATTATCATGTCCACATATTTTTACTGTTAGACAGCATGCAACAGTTTATAAATTAAATGAAAATTAAAGTGTCATTTTAAGTTTATTAGTATCCTCCCAAGATCATTTTTATATACTTACTAGCATTATAGGTTTATATTTAAATTTTTACTAGTATTATACTGTTTTGGTACTGTTTTCTCGCAAGTGTTAAAAATCGTTGTATGACATCCGTGCGGAATTGGACGTCGTCTACTCGTTTATAATAAACAACTTAACGCACTTATATCATAAATAACTAATTTAAGTATTTTTTCAATCCTGAATCTATCCTTACAGGCTTATCCCAATGTGATACTGAAGCTTACATTATATGCTATTTTTGAATAAACTATCGCTTCCACTGAAAGTATGTATGATGTATGGATCATTCATAATGAAAGAACTGAACTTTTTTTTAAAAAAAAGCAACGGCATCTGCTTACTTACAGCCGACAGCATTTTCCATTTTCATAAAATCAAGGCGCGTTCGTGAAATAAGTATATCCACTCAGAATGAAACCTCAGCTCTTGAAAACGTTATTTATCCCATGGAATTGTGAGGGAATTATACAGCTCTGGAGAGTTTAGGGCGCGATTCAGACGAGCGGAGTGTGGAATAGAAAATATTTCAATGCAAGGTATACTTTTACAAGACAATAGGCGCGGAAAATGCGCTCGCTGTAAGTAGGTACTAAAGTGCTTATAATAAAACGGAAAATGGGGTGCATTCAGAATGTTTTCTATGAATTAAAAGCAGAAAGCTTTCTGCGACACCTGTGCAGTTGCTCATTACGTAGTCTTGTATGTTGAATTAGATACATGTCTCCAACATTGATACGTATTTTTTAAAGTAAAATATAAGAAAAAAGGTCGCCTGCCACCCGACAACTAGGGTTTGATTACCAACCAAGGCAGGACTTTTCTATTTACCTATTTCCCACTTTTTGTTAGCCGAAGAAACATGTTCTTCGAATATTTTTCCGAAATTTTTGAGTAAAATGCCTGCGATCCCAAAACAAATTTTTGGCGGTTAACATTTTAATAGTTTCACTTGCGTCCTGATTTCATAAAACCACACATCTTTTACATTTTTTTATACACTCACCATTAATTACAATAGGTAACGCACAATTTAGAGATTTTTCCGGGCGATTTACCACACGGCATAAGGTCGTATTTCGAAGAGGCTCTATACCCGAGCTGTTTCGACCCCTCGATAATTACGCGGTGCCTTCATACAATGTATCATTCTAAATTACTTTCAGGGGCCGGTGGGGGGAGGGTTTGTTTTTAAATATACTTACTGAGGGGTGCAGGTGCGTGCGCAATATTGACGCATCAATATCGGAATTAGGAAGAATACAATCCCAAAGAGCCTTTTAGGAAACTTTTAAGTCAATGTTTTCCTTAAACGAATATTTTAAAACGATACTTACCTATATAATATAGGTACTTTAAATGTAATATTGACCCTGCGCGATAGAATCAAAATCTAGGAAATCCGAAGGAAAATTAAAGGAACCAGTTTCGCAGGATTGCTCTGTACCCTTAGTACGAGTTTTACAATTACGAAAAATATGATAGTTTTCGTGAGCTCGCACTCGTGCTAAGGGTACTTAGTGCAATTCTGTAAAACCCATAATCTCATCTCACTGTGTGTGTCGGATCCGTTTTGCTTTCGCTCTCTAGGTTTCGCTTCACGGAATTTTCGCATTCTGTAACCAATTGTACAAGCAAGTGAAGCGAGATGTCATTTATATCCTAAGTAATTTGTAGTGTTACCATTTTAAAAGTTTTTGGTAAATCGAGATATATCGACTTAGTTTTTATGCGTGAAAAAAAGCAGGTAAATTTATTTTTTTAGATATATTTGTAGATATGAGGCTCAAGTCTAAAGTTTTAATGAATGTAAAGTTAAAATAGTCTTATTTTTAAAGTTTGGTAACTTGGCCGAATGAGGGCTTACTCTATGCACATCTCTGTAATCGAGTGAAAATCGACGCTAGCGCTACTAAGTGAGAGTGGCGGTTTAGTAAACTATCACAGGTGAGACCTTAACATACCTAAATGGCTTTGACGTTTCAATGGCATTCTGTAACGAATTTCAGCGCTTGTTTACACTAGTGATGTAACGGTCTTGAATTTTGACAAACCGGATTTGATCGGTTAGTAATACATGCAAATCGGTTTCCGAACCGAACCGCCAAATTTTCAGTAAACCGCGGTTTGAACCGTTTGACGAGTTGACGAATGAAACTTACGAAACAACAGGTGCTATTTTTTTTTAATTCTACATATTTTGTTGATATTACATGTGCAAATATTTAAAGGTAATTGAAATATAACAATTAAAATATGAAAACAAATAATAATAATCAGAATTAAAAATGTCAAAATAAAAGTAAACAAATATCTATGTAATACCGTGTTTAAAAAATTACAAAAAAATATATAAACTCTATTAATTACATAAAACCGTACTTCTTAACTTTGAGAATAAAATACAATTTTAATAATCAACAATATAATAAATACGTAACTTATTTTTGTAAAATCATTTGAGTCGTAGAAACTTAATTTGGTACAAACAACTTAATTAAAAAGTTTTCTTACAACTATTTAGGAATAATATTTGGTCTATTTTTTTAGAAGCTGGGCAATTACGTCGCATATTACATAATAATGAAAACAAAATTACACCGTCAAGTTAGTCAAATCTACCAGAGTCCGTTTCATTTTGGTTCGGTCGGTAAGTCGGTTATGGCTGTTGTATTTAAATTGTCGATGCGCGCTAACCGTATCCGCTGCTGTAAGTCGGTTCGTATTGGTCGGTCAAGTTTTATTAGGGTCGGTAAAGCACGTCAGGAGCCGCACGCGATTTGTGGATGGCGGCATAAACAAGAATTGACAGGCGCGCATGTGCGCAGCGCGATACGAACGAATGCCACGGTAAAACCGGTTTACGAAGACGTTAACCGATTCAACTCAGTCCATGCTCAAACCGGTTTGAACCGGTTTGAAAAGTCAAGTCGTTACATCTCTAGTTTACACCTCACATTAAAAACCGCACTCGAAAGTAACTGTCAAAATAAAAGTTACTCATTAGCTGCGGTAATAGAAGTGATTGTACGAAGTGAGTGTTTTTGTAGACTATTATCATCATAAAACAAGAGTAATTATTAAATTATTTATAATTACGTTGCTTTTGTTTATTTAAGTAATAATTCTTTAAAATTATGTCTATCTAGTATTTCAGATGACTCACTCTATTACTTGCTTTTTACTATAGAAAGCCCATGTATGATGTAGATTTGGCCAGAAGCCGCCTACAAGCCCAATTTCTGTGTAACCTTGAGTAATTTCATGTGAAGATGAATATGTGACTAAATAAAGATTTTTTCAACAATTGGAAAATGATTTAAAGTATTCATTTAGAAGAAACCAAGTGTAATGGAAAAGGATTATCCAATAGAATGAAGGTAAAGTACCTAATTGCTTAACAAAAATAAAACCCAACCAAGAAAGTTTTTATAACAATTATATAAGAATAATTTTTTTTTGTTTCAGATACTGTGTACACTTTCATTTGTGCAAATGGGAGTTACTAAGGATAATAGGGCAAAAAATTACACACATTTATCCCAACCATCAATATCAAGACTTGTAAATGAAATTGCCACCTTTTTAAGATTTTATGTCATCCAGACATAGCAAAATGCATCACAATGCCAAGTGATAAAGAATTGGTAAGTAAACTTTAATTCACTACAATTAAACAAATACTTGGGCAAATAGGTGTACAAAAGATATAATAAAGTAGAACCCTCGGTATAAATATTACATATAATTCAAGTAGAACAGTGTTTCTTAGTTTTTTCAATCCTTTACTTTAATTATTTTAGAATATTTTATGTGGGTAATAAAATTTCTATTTGTAGTTTATTTAAATTATCTAATACTTAAGTAGTAAACAGAGCTATTCAGGACCACTTTTTATTTAATTAATTTTTAATGCCTTTACATTAAATATGGCGGTCTTAATGCCAGCATAGCATTCTCTACCAGTCAACCGGAAGGAACGAGAGTCAATAAACGACATTTAACTTTGGTTTAGACCAATTTACCTTTAAAAAAACTACTAGGTATATTTTTTTGGAGTTATTTTAATAAACTTTACTTTTGTTACAGATTTTTGGAGAAATTTAAAATGCCTGCAGCTGTTGGTAGTAAAGACTGTACCTTTATCACCATAATAAGACCAAAAGAACCTTTAGTAAAAAGCATAAGGCAACGGTGTTGTGTAAACATTAAATGTAGTTAATGTTAATTGAATAAATATATTTTGATTTAAAAAATAGTCACTCATATTTTTAACCCTTCACCACAGTAAACTACAAAAGTAATGATTTTATTGAACTATTTCATCATCAGCCTATTCCTGCCCCCACTGTTGAGGCAGATGGAATAGGGAGACTGGCCGTGACCCACCTAGTAGTAGGACCTAGTGCGGACTGATCAGTGCTAAGGACTGCAGATGCAGCTGGGACCAATAGATTGATGTGTCATCTGAAACACGGAGAAGATCGAGATAATAAGTTTTTGGTCACCCATACAATTACCAAAAGTTGCCTAACTTTCATGATTGCAGGACGAAGACTCTAAGCACCTGCGTCTCCGGGCTCCTCTTTATTTAGATTGAACGTTTTAAATGTTCTACATAAAAACTAACTATTTAAGAATTAGTTTCTGTGTAGTTCCTATAATTAATATACATACCTACTTAATTCTGAATGATTTATAATATAGACCGGCGAGTTGCGTAAACCCCCATTGCAATGAAAATGAAGATAAATTAATAAAAGGGTGATTATTTATAGTAAAACTCATTAAAATAAATATGTAACATTTTTATTCATAAATTATGACAGATGCCTTTGAAACTGTACATTACATTGTTACATTTTTGTCAGAAATGCTCGTCAGCCTATTTGCCAATTTTTATGTTTTTTTTTGTATATAAATAAAGAGAAAATTGAATATTAATCGATGCTTTTCTGAACAAGTATCTGAGTGGTGTTATATAAAGCAGTAGTAGTGGATCACTAAATAGCTCAGTGATTATTACTTCCATCTGTCAAAAGCAGTTGGCGAATAGGCCTACTGTGGTCTGTCTGGTGTGGTCTGCAGGTTGTAGATGTAGCTGGCGCAGTGACCACTTCTCATGAATATAATGTAAGCAGTCTAGCACCGCAACAATAGGCCGTGTGTCATTAGACAAATTTTAACAGAGATCTTTGTTGAGATGGAGGCGAAGCCTGCAAAGAACTTGTTGTGCGTGTTGCTGAAATAAAAAAAAATATATAAGTTGTTGAATAACAACAATAAATGTCACAATTGGACGTAGTTACGCGAAAACGTTCCAACCCACAGCGACCCCATTTTGAGATAAACGCAATTTTGTGTTTTAGCGGTACACTTTTTCCCTGTAATTATTTCAGGCAAATACTATTGGTGTTACTGTGGAATGCCAAATTGGTTATTGAATGATATGCATATTTTTTGTAAATACATAATACAAGGGGCATATAAATAGGTAAAACGAGTTTGAAACGTTTTCGCTAAATTTAATTTTGTATGAACCTTGTTAAATAGCAATTATGCATAAACGTTCCAGAACGAATTTAAGTGTATTATTTTATAAATATATCTAAAATAAATATGTAAAATAATAAATAACAATGAGGAACATACAAAAACAACAAAAATTTGAAAATGTATTACAAAAAAAATAGAACGTGATCTTTTGAGCTTTGAACCTATGCCAATTTGCTGATATGGTTCCAAAAGTTATCAAAAACTTATATTATAAACATTCAATTTTCATCATCGTATTCTATGATCTCGAAGTCCGGAACTCCACCAAACCCATCAACATCATCAGTGCTTCTTCAGAACAGAAGGCAATCCACTTCCTGTGCACCTCTTCCTACCTCTCCTTCTACCAATACATAACAATGCCCAGTATCATTAGATGCACTATGGATACCACTATTGTAGAACTAAGTAAAAAAGTTAAACCTCTTCAAGTTTACAAAATGACAAAGACTGATTTTATAGTACAACTAAACTGGAAAAGAAGATTATCAATAGGAAGAAGTTTACAGACTCATCTAAAGTTAGTTGGCTACATACAAAAGAAATTAAGTTGGATAAAGATATGATTTTTTCTATTTTTATGCGGTCTACGATGGAAGACGATTTCAATGAGTTGAAAATTGATAAAAGAATAAAACGAGAACTGCAATACATAAAAGAATCTGATTTTTGCTTATTGTGGCCTAACGACAAACCGATTGCTCCAGCGAAATTAGTGGACTTACAATCCATGTACCACTACATACCGGAGGATTGCCTTCAATTTTATAGAACGCTTCAAAGTTCTGAAGAAGCACTGATGATGTTGATGGGTTTGGTGGAGTTCCGGACTTCGAGATCATAGAATACGATGATGAAAATTGAATGTTTATAATATAAGTTTTTGATAACTTTTGGAACCATATCAGCAAATTTTTGGCATAGGTTCTAAACTCAAAAGATCACGTTCTATTTTTTTGTAATACATTTTCAAATATTTTTTTTGTTGTTTTTGTATGTTCCTCATTGTTATTTATTATTTTACATATTTCTTTTTGGTTTATTTTTATAAAATAATACACTGAAATTCGTTTTGGAAAGTTTATGCATAATTGCTATTTAACAAGGTTCATACAAAATTAATTTAGCAAAAACATTTCAAACTCGTTTTACCTATTTATATGCCCCTTGTATTAAGTATTTACAAAAAATATGCATATCATTCAATAATCAGTTTGGCATTCCATAGTTAAACCAATAGTATTTGCCTGAAATAATTACAGGGGAAAAGTGTGTAAATTGCGTTTATCTCAAATTGGGGTTGCTGTGGGTTGGATCATTTTCTCGTTACTACGTCCAAATATACCATAGTTATTTATTTTGGTAAAAAATATCTTTTTCTCTAGAACATACTTAATAGCAAAAATGGATCAAGTATATGTGGATTGTTTATAGCAAAAAATTAGGAAATAATATATTATAATAAAAGGTTTCAATTTATTTAGAACAGTGTTCGCAGCTTAAAAAAACAGTATGGATTAATCTAAAAGGTTTCAAATTACATGGAACATTTTTGCAGAAATAAAAAATGTATAAAGATTTTGCAAAAACGTTCCAACCCACATGGATCATTTAAGAAACCATTAAATGTGCGTTTTATGAATTTAGTATAATGTTCCAAGACAAGTGGAACATTATAACGATATGTTATTCTATTAAGAGTTTTTAACAATATGTTTCAGTATGCATGTAATGTTTTTACTTTATTTTGAGTACACGTCCTTGGCATAATGGTGGGTTGGAACATTTGGGTTAAACTTTATTGATGAAACTAACCTAAAAATACTAGCATCTTTGTGTGCACATGATGTAATATGTCAAAAATAGTACCCTGGTTATGGTAACTCATTTTCGAGTGACTTGTGGGTTGGAACGTTTTCGCGTAACTACGTCCAATTATGATTGGGCCTGGGTCAGAATAAACTTATTAATGATACCTACTCTTTTTTTCTTTTAACACAAACTTTATGATTTTTATAAAAGTAAAGTATTGAGATAAGAAAATAATCAATATTATTACATTCTATTAATACGTACTTGGAGCACTATATTCGGAAATATTCACAACTACAAAATAACAATATGTACGAATCAAATTTTCTCTTATTCTCTTTTTACAATGACACTTATAAATAAATCCGAAAATATATAAAAAGAACATAAATAAACAAAGAATTAAAAGAACTTATTTTCTAATGTGCCAGTGCCTGCGAGCGAAATATCCATAGACACTGGCTGTATTGCGACATGGACCAACGTTTGTGCGGTGGAAATAAAATAATAAAATTTTATGCCAGTCAATTTAATGGTGGCTTTTCAAACAAGTGGTTAACATAGTCTTACAAAATTAAAAACTACTGTAATTTACGTATACTTACAACATTTCGAAGAAATTAGTGCCCTTTTCCTTCTTGTAAGATTAATGGGCGGGCTAGAGATCTATAATGTTTTCTACTCTACATGGTAAAATTATTTTAAAAAAGTATTTTAGATAATACACGAACAATTTTTAACCTAGAATAAAGCCCGTCACAGACGTAGCTATAATATATATTAATATGAATCATAGCAAGACATATTACAACATATTTTCAATATAAATTTTCGAGTGACCGCACATATATATATATATATATATTTCTATGACGTCACCAAAATATTTCGACAGATATATTTCGGTATATTACAGTACAGTACGACCGCAGACCGATTGAGGGCAAATATATATATTATAGTATAGCTCCCGTCTGTGGTAGTTTGCTATAATATAATATATATTTCGATATATTAATATATATTATAGCTACGTCTGTGACGGGCTTACACCAAGAATAAAAACACAGATCACAGATTACAAGATTTTATACAGTAGAGATTATCACATAACGCAAAGGCAATGCGCCGTTCGGCCAAGTTATCAAACTTTAAAAATAAGACAATTTTAAGTTTAAATTCAGTAAAACTTTAGACCTAGGCGTCGTATCTACAAATTTATCTAGAGAATCAATTTAAGTGCATAGAGCAACACGGCCGAAGCGGCCAGGAGGGAAGTAGGCATTCACAGCTTTTCCCTCTGCCGATTTTCCCCCGCAACAGGCCCAGCTCACGAACAAAACTAGTTGTGCTCGGATATTTCTCTAAACTGAATCAAGTCACGTGAGTGTATGTTAGGAGATCGAAAATGCCAAAATGTTCTGTAATTTTTTTTTAAACATGTATGGAACATAAAACTAATAATAGGATGGTGTTATATTTCACATATAAGTAGAATTATTAACATAGTGGTGTCGATTCTGGCATGATTCTCAAAACCTAAATTTCAATTTGACAACATTATATCCTTGTCATTCTCTATACAGAATGAAGAGGAGAGACTGATGTAAAAAAAAGTTTTAAGTTGAGAATCATGCCAGAATCGACACTATTATTTCTATTTTACCACTTTTAAAAACACAATGGTGTCGATTCTGCCGTGATTATCTAAACTTAAAACTAAATTTAACATCAATTTCTCCTTTTCATTCTGTATAAAAAATTACAAGGATACACTGTTGTCAAATTTAGTTTAGGTTTAGAGAATCATGCCAGAATCGACACCAATATAAATATTATTTTGTTAAAATTCAATCGTCGGACTTGTTTCACAGAACAAAAACCCTGTCAGTACATGTTTTGCATCCGTTATTCATGCCAGACTCGATTTCATTGATTAGATACCTGTCGAAAAAACGACATTAAGTACTATAAGTAGTTTTCGGAACTCTTTAACGGTCCGCGAGTGACTGTCATCCAAGAAATGAATATATGGCGTGATTTATTCGTACACAAAAATATAAATATGTGTGCAGGATTTGGCGGTGTATTGTTTATTTTTTTATGCGTGTGTCATAAGTACAGTTTATTTTTTTTTCGAATGTATATTGGACTGCCTTTGTGTGCATACTCCTCCCCCGCAAAAAGTAGCAGAATGATTTTAATAGTATTATGGATTATATCCCTACTTCTTTCCGTGTTGCTCTATGAACTATGTCGATGTATCACGACCATAGACACATGCTATACCTATGATCTCGACTTACCGAAATTTCTTAAAATGGTAACACTACAACTCACTTGCGATAAGAATGACATCTCGCTTCACATGGTGGTAATATTTTTTACAGAATGCGAAATTTCCGTAAAGCGATCCGTTGTGCGATGTGAATGCATATCCGCCGCATTCAGTGAGAGCCATAGATACAAAACTATGTCATAGATGAATGATCGGTCTCACTTCAAGCGATATCTATGATTATAACTATGTCTATGATTGCAGCAATTGCTGATTCTGTTTTTCATAAAATGGATTAATTTAATTATTCATTGGTGTCGATTCTGGCATGATTCTCTAAACTTAAACTAAATTTCATCAGAGTATCCTTTTCATTTTGTATAGATAATGACAAGGATACACTATTGTCAAATTAAGGTTTAGGTTTAAAGAATCATCCAAGAATCGATTCTAGTATCTATCTATTAAACTTTTAACAGAATGGTACTCCGCGCACTTGGGCATCGTTCGAAACCTACGACTATGAGTGGAACTTTTTACCAACGTTTAATGTTGACATAAAATCAACGATATTAAATACCCTAGATACAACATCACGAACAAAATCGTGGCTGAAACCTGTCCAAAAGGTAAATTGGACGATACGCGGAGCTCCGTAAGATGATCGCGTAGTCAAAAACAATGTAAGGCATTATTTAAACATTCAAAGTTACATTTAATGCAAAGGTCTTTATTAAAACGCATGCGTCAATGAGTTATGATAGTTCAAAATGCAAGCTCGTAAAATTTTACCACTTATTGCTATACGCGTAAGAATAAAGACCTTATTTCTTTGACTCTACGCACTGAAGATGCGCTATTAGCAACATAGCAGGTACGGACCGCGAGGAAAAGAGACAACTATATTACCGATCATGTATTTGAATATCACGTTTTTGAAGTTATACTTCTTTAGGCGCGTTATGAAAAAATGATGAGAGTGAAATTTTAAGATGCGCGCGCATCACTGTAACACAAAATTTTAACAGCATGAAGTTGGTCTTTTGTGTTTACCGCACATTAAGAAAATCTACCATCAAAATAGAAATAGAATCTCTATTTAGTGGGTGCTAACGACTGCATTGTGAAGGCCTATCAAAAGTATTTATTAATCTGGAACAACGGAACCAAAGCGCGATTCAGGAGACTACAGCGCCATCTCTTGACCATTGGTGTAGTAGAACCAAAAACCACATCTTTATTTTTTGTAATAAAGTAACAGTTATAGGTATTCATATTTATAATATTTATCCACATGTTTCTAGTTTGTATATTCGGAATACGTGTTTGAGTTTCATACAAGTGCAAATCACATATGTTCTAATAAATTATATTCAGTGGCGATTTTAATTGAATATTTTGATTATTTATTTATTTTTTCAAATTAAAACTGAACTTTATTGACTGTGTCCTTTTCCAGACTTTTTATTAATTTATTGTAATTAATTATTTGCATGCAATTAAAAACTAATTTTAAACGATGCCAAAGAAGGATATCTTCTCACGCGCCTACATAAGTACACACACCCATTTTTTTCTATTAAATCAATTTATAGTAAGTATTAGAACATAATTATTTGCTTCAAATGCGTTAAATTTACAAACATTTATTAGATACCTATAAAAAAAGGACACTTTACGTACTATAAGTATTTATTATGCATTTTTTCACGGAGCTTTGCGGCATCTTGATTTTCAACAGTCCGCGCGTAACTATGAGTCAAGTAGTGCTAGAGTCGTGTTCAAGCACTTCTTGATTGGGACACATTTTGAGCGCACGTGTTGCATCTAGGGTATTTAATATCGTTGCATAAAAAAGTATGAAACTGATGTCAATTTTGACATTTGTTTCACCTAGAGCGTAGTTTGGAACGCACCCTGGTAAACGAATGCAAATACCCACTAAGGTTATTGCGCGATTTTATCAAAAGCGGTATTTTTCCATATAGAAATCTCATCTAATATTCCCAAAAGTTCAATGTGGAAATTATATTTGTTAAGAAAATCCACTTCCAAACGTATTGCGGTCATTGTTTAGTTTGTTTTTGGCTCATTTGAAAAACTGTAGAAGAGAGGCGAGATGAAGTAAGTTAAATAAAATGTGGTTTTGATTACTGAAGTTTTAATTTATATTAAAATCATTTCTGTTTTTTGCAGTGGTGTCACAATCGTCGCATCCCTCTGTAGAGCAGCTTAATGTGTTGATCGAGTTCCTAGCAGCTAATAGAGATTTAGCTAAAGATTTCTCTAAGAACCTCAGTGCCAAATAAACCTATCATTGCTAGCTCCAACAAATGAGGCATCGACATGCAAAACATTGAGATCGGCATCAACAATCTGTAACAAAATATTTACAAAATTTAATTCCAGTCTTTTAATTTATCTTTACATAATCTTATTTATTTATATGTTCATGAATCATGACAAGTTTTAAGAAAGTAACAAATAGATGAAAATCAGTTAAAGGTGTAGGTACTTACTACTTGAACATTTCTTGCATGCTTACCTTTACGACAATAATACCGTTCTTCATTTTCTTTGGGTCGTATCATGGTGACAAAGATACCATCTATGCAACCAACAACTCCACGTATTTGAAATTTCTCAAAAAAACTGTAACAAAGGTAAAGAATAGCTCATTTAATATTTGCTTTACTAAAGAAACTGCCAATAAAAGTATTTTTTTATGATTTCATTACCTAAAATACTTTGAGACACGGGCCCATAGATTTTTTAGAATTCTGATACTGTTACAGGATTGTAAAAGTTATAAGAAACACTGGTCTACTTGATTTATAATATAATATTTAACTTGTTGGTTATTCTAGTTAATCAGAGTTTACTTACTGTTCCTTCAACACTTGGTGTTGAGATGCATTTCGCCGAAATGTTATATATTTTTACGATGTCTGGATGACTTAAAATTGAGGCAATTTCATTTATACTTCTTGACATTAATATTAAGCACACGGCAATAAAGTGAGATCTGAAAAAAATAGGTGGACATGAGTTTTTGAATTATTAAATAAACAATGAGACCTACATTAATAATACTTACTTTAAAAGATCTTCTCTAAACAAAAATCGTAATTTATTAGCAGTTTGTTTGATTGATTGCCATAGCTACACACTAAGTCACTTTGACATAACAATTCGAGTGCGGATCCGAAAGTGAGTGTAAAATTCGTTACAGAATGCCATTAAACTTCAAATCCTTGAGCATATTGTCAAGCTATATCCTGCGTTAGTTCATTTCACCGCCACTCTCGCCTAGTAGCGCTAGTGTTGATTCTCACTTGACTACAGAATGCCAATCATAAAATCCGAAACGGAACCGCGTTCGAAAGTGAAATGTGTGTTTACAGAATGCCACTCCTGATTTTATTGTTTTCGTTTCAATACAAATAAACAGTGTTCAAATTCTATCATTAAATCATTTGCGTCTTCTTAAATTTTAAGTATATTTGATTACTTTTCACCAAAATGGACATAGATACATAATTTACAAAATGGGTGCGTGTACTTATGTAGGCGCGTGAGAAGTTATCCTTCTTTGGCATCGTTTAAAATTAGTTTTTAATAGCATGCAAATAATTAATTACAATAAATTAATAAAAAGTCTGGAAAAGGACACAGTCAATAAAGTTCAGTTTTAATTTGAAAAAATAAATAAATAATCAAAATATTCAATTAAAATCGCCACTGAATATAATTTATTAGAACATATGTGATTTGCACTTGTATGAAACTCAAACACGTATTCCGAATATACAAACTAGAAACATGTGGATAAATATTATAAATATGAATACCTATAACTGTTACTTTATTACAAAAAATAAAGATGTGGTTTTTGGTTCTACTACACCAATGGTCAAGAGATGGCGCTGTAGTCTCCTGAATCGCGCTTTGGTTCCGTTGTTCCAGATTAATAAATACTTTTGATATTATAAATATGAATACCTATAACTGTTACTTTATTACAAAAAATAAAGATGTGGTTTTTGGTTTGCAATTAAATCGAAAAACAAAGCGTGTGTTTTCTTTCAGTTTTTGCGTAGAATGGAACGCATCATGATATGAAACGACTGAACTGACTGTGTGGCAGATTGTTTCCTAAGGCTGTATGGACTAAAGTTCTTTGCCTTCCACCAGCTAAATAAGATTTAACAGCCTGTCAGCTCATTTTCGTTTGATTTTTCATTCGGAAAATGTATTTATTCAATAAAATAATTTACTGTAACTAAATATGGAACGTTTTAATTTATGAGCAACGAAAGAATTTAGGTAATAAGATATAAATTTCCATATTTAGGGGAATTTAAAAAATACTTAGGGTAAAATTTTGGTAAGGGTTGGTAACACTGTTCCGTTGTTCCAGATTAATAAATACTTTTGATATGCCTTCACAATGCAGTCGTTAGCACCCACTAAATAGAGATTCTATTTCTATTTTGTTGGTAGATTTTCTTAATGTGCGGTAAACACAAAAGTAACAGCATGAAGTTGGTCGCTAAAGCGACCAACTTCATGCTGTTAATTTTTGTGTTACAGTGATGCGCGCGCAGCTTAAAATTTCACTCTCATCATTTTTTCATAACGCGCCTAAAGAAGTATAACTTCAATTACGAAAACTATGATAGTTTTCGTGAGCTCGAACTGATACTAAGGGTACTGCTGTAGTTGCAATGGACAGGACACTCCGTGTGCAAATCCAACTCACAATTGGCCGGATTTTTCTGTTTATTAACATTATCTTTTTATAATCTAATACCAATAAAGTTGAAGCAATATTCAGTTCGTATTGGCGTTGTGTTACAAATTCTCGGTTGGAAATTCCATTTTCTAACCTCGGACAGGATAACTACACCTGACCACCAATTTCATACGTCATTTATTATTAAATGGATAAGGTATAGTAAGAGTAAATAAAAATGTATATCCACAGAGAGAGATCTGAAGAAAACTGGCATTTAATATTTATCAGAAAAGGGAGCCCGTATGTTCAGTGGGCAATGCTTAAGATATTTCAATGTTATTTATTCATAGGGCTGCCATATCTAAAATGTGGCAACCAGGATAAGACGCGTGATAACCCCGGATTTTGAAGCCCAAAACCCGGACAGACAAATAAAAAAACAGTTAAAAATGTCAAAAATCAACTTTTTTATGTTGATCTAGGCAAAACAGCTAGCGGTCTACCTCATAATAAGTGGTCACTGCTGCCCATGGACACTTGCAGCACCAAGGGCCACTCATGCGTTGCCGTAAATTTTTAAACCCGGATTACAAATAAAACCCCGCCCGGACGCACCCCGGACGCCCCGTAAACTAGGACAAATCCGGGGAAACCCGGACGGATGGCAGCCCTATTTATTCATGAAGTTGCATTTGGAATATATTTTTACGGCTGTATTTAAACTAGTTTCCTACCAATGTAGTTTTTTACAGTACCTACTTATATAAAGTAAGTATGGCGAGTGTTAATAAACATTTTTAACACTTACAACATGGGATCCTCATATTTATGCCATAACAAGTAGACTGAGTACCGCAGCTAAAATAGCAACAGCATGCATTCGGCCTGTCCTAATTTTACCAATAAGACCGATAATGTATTGGAAAGATATGGTTATAGCACTTTTATTTCGTCCTTTCGAAAAAAAAAATCAATATCGTTTATTCAGTCTAGGCTGTTACAAGCACTTGTGAATGTCGAAAAGCTACGCCATCGGTTCGCAAATCTACGGCGGGAGACCTTGTACTGAGAAAAACCGGCAAGAAACTCAGCAAGGGCTGCTTTTTTCTCCCTGTTTTATTTCATACAGTGTCGTCCAATTGAAAGTTGACATCAAACTTGCAAACATGTGTTGATGTGTTGAGGAGGGAGGAAAGTTGAACAACAATATATCGACGCTCAAATTTAATAAAATTTACGATATTTTAGTTATACACATAAATATGTTACGTTCATAGTAATTGCGTTTAAAATCTATTACGAATTCCAATGAAACCTCAAGATTTCAATTGTTTCCTTGTGCATAGATTTACCTTTATTAGTTGTAGAGTGGACACTTGATTGAAAGTAAGAACATACTACAATTTTGACTGCGCTTTGATTAGAACTGATACCGATTTAGCCAGACAATTGGTGTCGATTCTAACATGATTCTCTAAACCTAAACTTAAATTTGACAGCAGTATATCCTTGGCATTCTCTATACAGAATGAAAAGGAGAGACTGATGTTAAGTTTAGTTTTAAGTTTAGAGAATCACGCCAGAATTGGCACCAATGGTGTCAATTCTGACACGATTCTCTAAACTTAAATTTGACAATAGCGTATCCTTGTAATTCTCTATACAGAATGAAAAGGAGAGACTGATGTTAAGTTTAGTTTTAAGTTTAGAGAATTACGCCAGAATCGACACCAGTTTTAATATTGTCATTCCTTGTATGTAAATTATTATTCTATGGCTAATACCTAAATACATGAGATATGATACCTACAGTACCTACAAAGTAAATCTAATTTCTAAAGAAAAAAGAGAATTATTCATGGGAAAGATCTTGGGCTTGGTATACATAGTTATTTTCTTGACTAATGGGATGACCAAGGACAATAAATAATATTTTATTAGTATAGTCCAACAATAAATAGGCGACATTTCTGTTGGTTCCCAGCCTCCCAATAATATAATGGCATATCTCCAATTGTACCTACTCCATTAAATTACCCTTTCTTGTGGATTGCAATATGACTGTAGTCATTTAGATTACGTGATCTATTAAAAGTTGATTCCAATCCAATGTTATAAGTCGCAGCACGAAATTCTAGTTTTATTCGTACCTAATATTACTGAGCCACACAGTCCTTATGGGCCCTTTTACAAAATTGCGCCGCTGTCGTACTGATCGGCGCGTAGGTAGATTTGCACTTGTATATTTTGCATTTTACGGGTGATGTTTCGAGTCTTATAAAATATTTATTAATGAACTAATTATAAAAATATATACGTATTTCAGTAGTTCAATGATGGTAAATTAGTTTTATGAAAGTTTTTGATAGTAATTCTATTTAATTCAATATCAAAATACTAGGTAAACCTGCATTATTTTTTGGGAAAACTCACGGAGGTGAGATGTTTTTTTGATAATTAATGAGATGGATAATCAAAATTATAATACATTATGTTATAACAAAAACACATTTCTCATGTCGTAGTAATTAATTTGATCTAATTTATTGATTATTATTGAGAGAATTAGGCGTTTTAAGTTGTGCATATTATCTTTTTTTCCGTAAACTAGCTGCAGTAGAACGATCAGTACAAAAAAAGGAAAGTAGTATTTGCAAATATTCTACATTAACTTACAATAGAAAGAATAAATCTACTGATTACTTCTATTGGAAATAGTCAAAATCTTTTGTAAGGGTGTAAACGAGGCGCTCAAAAATTACAATTTTTAGCAAAAATTGTGAAAGGGCTCTTCATAATGTAGGGTGTCCGGCCTTTTTACCCACATGTCCGGCCAACCAGTAATCTCTCCGACTACTACGTTTACCGACCAGCCCCTCTAGCTTGACCACCGAAACGGGATATGATAAAGCGATATGCCTAAACAGTGGGACACGGCATTCCTAAACTTTTTTTCATTTTTAAATCTGTTTTTTATATTTTTTATTTTATAGTCATAATTGTTTTATCATTTACATTTGTAATGGAAAGTGACTTCATAGGTTATCTCATATTGAACTCATTTTTCAAATTGACGACTCTGTATATAATACAGGGAGAAAAAAACAGCCCTTGCTGAGTTTCTTGCCGGTTCTTCTCAGTACAAGGTCTCCCGCCGTAGATTTGCGAACCGATAGCGTAGCTTTTCGACATTCACAAGTGCTTGTAACAGCCTAGACTGAATAAACGATATTGAATTTTGATTTTTTTTGAATTTTTTGATATATCGGCATTAACTGTCAGACTACTATGGAGTTTGACAGTAGTCTGACAGTTAATGGTGTCGATTCTGGCACGATTCTTTAAAGCTAAACTTAAATTTGACAACAGTGTATCTCTGTCATTCTCTATACAGAGTGAACAGGACAGACTGATGTCAAATTTAGTTTTAAGTTTAGAGAATCCTGCCGGAATCGACACCAATGTCGATATATCGCTTTATCATATCCCGTTTCGGTGGTCATGCTAGAGGGGCTGGCAACCCTACTCGGATGTAACAGTCGTTTTATCAGGGAGGGGAACATTAACCTTAATTGCTATCTCTCTTGATAACATGCCTTTTGTCTCAATCTACTAAATAAAGAGTATTTTATTATGTTACGCAAACTATGAAATTCCTATTGTTGGTTAATGGACTCGGAAATAAGAAATCAATATATTTTTATTCAAATTGGATTGGAATAAAGGAGCTCGATGGCGCAAGTGGTTAGCGCGTTTGGCTGCGATCGTTGAACTTAAGCAACTTTCGCATGGTCGGTCATTGGATGGGTGACGACAAAATTAGTATCTCGAACTCCTCCGTGCTTCGGAAGGCACGTTAAGCCGTTGGTCCCGGCTGCATCTGCAGTCGTTAGCACCCACCAAACGCAGTGGGCCCGCATGGTGGGTCATGACCCAATCTCCCTATTCCATCCATAGGGAAGGCCTGTGCCCCAGCACTGGGCACATTAATAGGCTGATGATGATGATGAAATTGGATGTATAGTAGTCTCTAACTATATACTCTTTGGAATCGTAAAAACATTTTTTTATGGAATGTAACAACATTTACAAATCATTATGTTGTTACAACGTCAAAACAATCATGGTTTATTTAATATAGAAAACCTGTTGAAATGATTGGAACAGTTCAAACCCTAGCATTTTTGTCTGTAATATAATCAGACACTTTGTAATAAGCTTTTTTAATAAGTGCTTTTATTATACTATCTTTTAATTTATTTATTATTTAACTATTGGATATTGCTTGGGACTTTATTGTATGTGCCTCTCTCTCTTTTATATTATTCGATATCTTCTGTTTCTCTTTGTTTAAAGACAAGCGACACGCCCTCGCTTCGCTTCTTGATGATTTTTTTTCTGTTTTTATTCTCGAACATGGATTATAGAAAAATATGACGACTGATGGTGAAAACTGCATGAAAATCAATTCAGCATTTTTGCGGTTTCACTAAACCTATTATTATCTAACTCTGCGTTTCCACTTAAGCTCAGTACCTTGTATTGTACTGATACTAATTTTTAGTTCTCGTTACGTCCGTTATGGCACTGCTGTTCAAGTTTCCATACCAAATTTGACGATGACATTTCGCACTCGCAAACTATTCGAATTCAATATTGCTTCGTGCTAAGGTAACTGAACAGTTCTGAGCAAGCAACCATTTGCTCGCTCTGTAAACGGAAACAATAGAGCGAGCACATGAGTACATACAACGATGTTTGATTTGACTCAGAGAACGAATGCTCTCTTGCTCAGTCATCTATTAACGCAAAATTTATTTCAGCATTCTATTCACCAAGCGAACAAAGTTTTGTCGCTCAGAATCGTTCTGAGCAGGTGGAAAGGAAACACAGCGTTACTTACTAGTCTGAATGGTCGTCTTCTTCTCCATGGAGTTCGGACAATACCTTCCTTTTGACGACCTCCGTGGTCGAGTGCTTTGTACGGGTTTCATGGTGTCGCCAACTCGAGAGATCCCGGGTTCGAATCCCGGTGGGGGCAGATGTTTGTATGATGAATACGAGCATTTGTACTCCAGTCATAGATGAATAATATGTATTTCTATATAAATATACTTACATATGTACTGTATATGTATTCTATCCGTTACCCTAGTATCCCATAACACAAGCCTTACAGTGCTTACTTTGGGGCTAGGTCAATTGGTGTGAGTGTTGGAAATATTTATATATTTATTTATTCCTTGTTATTCGTGCTCTTTAAGGAATAAAAAGGAGACACTGCTAACAGCAGCAATTTGAAAAATGCAATATACAATTATCCATGTGAAGTACCGGCATTACGGTTTTCCTAGTAAGTCAAATGTGTCAATAAATTTTCTAATATACCTACCTATACGTTTAAATTTAAATATACAGAGTTCTAAATCAGTTGAGTGTAATCGATTTTGTGGCGCAGACAGAATTTAATCAAGACAAGCCCCTGCTTTACTCATTCATTATGTATGGTAATTAGGAATAAAGAAGATAGAGCACGGTAGAGTAACAAGCTCGCGTAATTATTCCCCCTAGTCTCAGAATTCATTACAAATCCTCCTACTCACTTAGCCGCCCTGTAATCGTAAACAGAGCAATTCAATTCCAACTATCTGCCATCAGAGCAGAGCAATGTAATCACAATAAAACGCCAAGGCGATCGTCAAACGCACGCGCTGTCTTGCTCGCTAACGTTGCTCGCTACGCTCGTTTCGCTCGCACCACTCGATCTACGAGTTTTTGTCGTTTCTCACCTACTAGCAATTAATTAAAGGATTAACTTATTTAAAAACCTCGTGTAGAATTAATTCGACGCACCTGATGAGGATATTATAAAAAATAAAAAAATATGAAACATAGGTAACTGCAAACTTTTTGAGCAAAACCACAGACAAATTAAGTAAAAGGCGTTTTTGTGTGTAGAATTACTACTGAGCAGGCACCGTTGTCCATCAGTCTATGGTTCCTGCACAAGTAGTTAGCCACATACAAAAGTATATTACATATATACACTGCGATATTTTGGCGTGTAATGTAATTCTATCTTTTATTCCTCCTCTGGCAACACTGGCGCAACAGCTGATGTTGAATTGTAACAACATAATGATTTGTAAATGTTGTTACATTAGACTTTTAATGTTGTGGAGTTTTTTTTCGCTCTGTTTCTCCGCAGCTTAAAAATATGTCCATAACGAGTGGTAGGGAAAAAAATTTTGGACGATTCAAAAGAGTTGTACTGTACACCCAATTTGAATAAAGATATATTGATTTCTGATTTCTGAATGACGTAATGCACATTTCATTTAAGTCTAAAATTGAAGTTATCGAACTCAAAAGCGAGATTTCTTATTGTCTATAGGTAAAAGGTAAAGTGCAACACCTTAAATCAAATAAAATGCTATTAATACACAAGTAAGTTTTGTTGTAAGTATATATCTTTAATCCATTTCTTTACATATATATCAGATACAAATTGGCTCTTCGTAATTTAAACCTTCTCAATGTACACGCTTGCTGGATGTACATTTTCTACCTTATAACGGTCCGAACGACCGTCGTTGACGCGAGCCCGAGTGGCTGTCGAGGGGTTGATGTCTCCGGGAGGGTGCTTCGTGCCCGCCGTCACTCAACACTCTAGTGTAAGGGTTGCCTAACTTACCGCATATATATAAAAAAATCTTTGCATAATTTTTAGACACCACCAGAAAGTATAATTAAAAGAACACCTTTGTGACATTACTTATATTTAAACTAGCGGCCCGCCCTCGCTTCGCTTCGGTGTAGAGCTGAAGTGTAGACTACAGTTTTTGTTCTCAGGCTTGTATTATACACAATGACATTCATCTATGATTCTTCTTATACCTGCATGCAAAGTTTCAGCCCGATCGGTTTAAAATTGACAAAGTTTCATACAAACTTTCATTCCCTATTTTAACCCCTTGGGGGTAGAATTGATCAAAATCCTTTCTTAGCAGATACCTACGTCATAACATCTACCTGAATGCCAAATTTCAACCCGATCCGTCCAGTGGTTTGGGCTGTGCGTTGATAGATCACTATGTCAGTCAGTCACCTTTGAGTTTTATATATATAGATTCAGTCCCAATGAAAATGTGGCCGTTACTACACCCGTGCATACAAAAGTTATTAGTTTTAATAACTCGACAATAACTTGAAAGCGACGTACATGAGTACTCGCGCAGAGTCTAGCATTGCTCTACAAAAAAGGTAGGCACTATTGGCAGCATGGTGTCTAGTCTACAGCAGATCATGTAAAATAAAAATAGTAATAAAAAATAAAAATAAGAGTGCGGGATTTAAACCGACGACCGAGGTAATGCGTCGAACCTTGGTACCGTGGCAAAGATTTAATACACTGCGCCGTTTAGATTGTTTCTAGAATTGCGAAAATTGTATTCTATTGGTATATGCACTCTTGTAAGGTATTTTCGTTACGGAATTTCTTGATTCGGTCGCCGCGCTCAAAGCCCGCGATAAAAGCTATGCAATAGCCTAAAAATATAGGTAGGTATTTCGAATGTTCAATTAACTTCTTACCCGCTATATTCAAGTTGGCGTAACCAGTATCATTCCAGACAGTTAGTTTTCGGGAGACCTGGCGTCAACCCTGCGTCATCCCTGGCTTCCAGCAGTGTCGTTTGCCCGCGCTTTTATCGTAGCTATCGCTGCTAAATATGTTTTTTGTACGTTTTGTATAGGGTGCTCTGAAAAGGTTGATAAGCAGCGCTGCGGAAACCTGTACACCCTCTCTATAGAACTGCTAATAAAAAGAAGGATGTCCTACCTACTTGGAAATGAAAAACTTTAGGAAAAATTTGCTGAACACAGATTAATACTTTACTTGCCAGATAAGTACCGTACGCGTTCCTAATTGAAT
Organism: Chilo suppressalis; assembly: GCA_902850365.2. NCBI lineage: Eukaryota > Metazoa > Arthropoda > Insecta > Lepidoptera > Crambidae > Chilo > Chilo suppressalis. The sequence continues at coordinate 19,111,958 of OU963914.1, read as the reverse complement.
ACTCTTTCGTAACAACATATCCCCTAGTTTTAATGTTAGTGTGATCGTGGCCGCAAATGTAGCCGGCAGGGCAGAACATTTAGCTGAACACAGATTAATACTTTCTGGACGGTGACTCCACTCACACATAACATCAGATTGGTTGCAGTAAAATTACTTACAAAAAAAATATCCTCAAAAAGTAAGCAACTATTAAATTCACTACAAAACAACTATAATGTAGTATGTAAAAATGTAAAAAAAAACTGTTTACTCTTTAGCGCATGATGAGTATGATATGAAGCATTATGTGTAAGTTTGTTTGTATGAATATAGCTGTGTTGATGGTCCATAAATAAATAAAAATTGCAAACCAGTTTGACGAATTGAAACGCAAAACAATTATGCGGCTTATTTAAATTTGAGTCCGGTAAAAAATATTTTTTTTTAAACTTTCATGGTCACTAACATTATTATAATATAAGTTATTTACGCGATTGTTACCATGTACCTTGTAGCGAGCGACAGCTCGTACAGCTGCGGTAAAAAATACTTCTCCCAACGCAACAAATCTAGGGATGTCGAAAGTTGAAAAAAATATCGATATATCGATACATCGATATTTTAAAAAATATCAATATCGGCTTCGATATATCGCGAAAAAAACATCGATATATCGATATATCAGACCAATTTTCCCAAAAATATCGCTCACGAAATATGACACGCGGAATAATAATGGAACGAAAATTATCTCCCTAAAAATAGACCCTATTTCGAATGATGACATAGACAATACTAAATACCGCACAGATCATAGATATGTTGTATATCATTAATCTGAGATCCAGTTACGATTTTTCCAGATACGAATTTAGTTAGATCGTGATATGCCGCTAATAATTAAAAAAATATCGTTTTTGATACGAATTTCGATATTGGTTATTTTGTATCGATGTATCGATATATCGAATCAATATATATCGGCAAAAAATATCGATATATCGATACATCGATATATTTTCAACAAGCCTAAACAAATCCATTCAAACTGCACGACATAACCTAATGTTGTCCGAGCACCAAAGTTGCATTATTTTGAACAGGCAATTAGAAGTATCACTGATATGTAACTCTACTAGACCATATATTTTGGTGTCGGAATAATTGTACCTACTTGTTATGCAAAAAAAAACTTTTTAAACAAAAAATAAAACCGACTTCAAAATCGAAATTGGAACTAAAAAGTAAAAAATAATTCATATCTGGTTCACGATTTAGAAGTCGGGCGGATCAATATTGAAACATTAATTAGATTTTCGTTTCTGATCGGTAATAATACGTCTTTCAATAAGCTTTTATTTCATCCATTTTAGTGAAACTTACATCGTCCAAGTCAACAATAACACAATTGACGGAGAAATCGGTGAATATACATAAAAAAAACATCGTGCGTGCCTTTGAAATTTAAAGGTTTCCCTCGATTTCTCCGGATTCCACCGTCAGATCCCGATTTGGTTCCAATCGGACCAAGATTTTTGGAAATCGGTCCACAATTAACGGAGAAATCGGTGAACATACAAAAAAAACAGTCGAACATAGACCCTCCTCCTTTTGAGGACTTTTTGGCGGGATCGGGAAGCGTAACTTTAGCAGTTTTGTTTTTCTTGTTAAAAATTGTGTTGTGGCCACCATTATTAGACACTAACATCTAGTGTCTAATAATGGTGGATTATTAACCACTAAATATTCGGGAACATGTACAAGTGTTGGCAAGTGAAACAAAATAGCGGAAAGTGTCTTTCGACGTTCCCTCAAGAAGTCCACGGGGAGGTTCCAGTAAATCCCCACACTTTTCCTGAAACATAGGGAAAGGGGGATTGACTTGACTGCCACTTACTTTGACTTGATTTAATACTTTGAGCACGAGTGCTATAGTATTTGTAAACATTTTAACACTTGACATTGGCTAAATGCACAAACCGTGCACAGCCATTTAGAAAAAAAAACCTTTTTGAAGTCGGTAAACAAAACAAGTGAGAGTTGCTAGCCCTGTGCCCACAAACTATGAAAAGGCTTAGATTAAAACAAAAAGGGTAGATACGGTACGCTCATACTTGCATCAAACAAAAACTGATCCCACGGCAGCGCAAACGGGACGGCGAGATCCGCGTCACTGCATTACCGACCCGAACGAAACAGCACGTTAAGTTTCAACGGCAGCGCGAACGAGATAGCGAAATCCGCGTCACTGCACTACCGACCAATCACGCGACCAGTACTCGACGTCACTACCGAATAAGATTCAAAACAAAAAGCATTTTTTATTGAAAAATATATTTTATTGTACATACTTACGAATGAAAAGTGATGTCGTGGGTTTTATTTTTAGGTCTTGAGAAACTTGAGCATATTTTAAAAACACACTTAGGCATTGTTTTATCATAATAAACACAAAATATTAGCAATATTTCTTTTTGGCGTTCACATGTACATCGTTTGCAAGTCAAGTTGTGACTAAAGCGATTAGGGTCGTGGACCACAATTCATGCGGATCACTTTTGTGAGGCTAGTGCCGTATCTACCCTTTTTGTTTTAATCTAAGTGAAAAGGTCGGATTATCCCAATCATAAATTATATAACTTAAGAACCTATTCATCAAATTGAAAAAAGTTAAATTCACTACATTGTACTTAGTTGCTCGAAGAAAACCTCTTTCACTATCCTACAAAAGTTTCTCTCATTGACAAATTGCTATATTATAAGCTACAAATTACCACATGGTTATATAGCACCCACCAACAATGGGTAATAAAAATATGAGAACATGAACCAGGTATGTAGCTGCGGATTCGTATCGTTCCCCTGAATCCGAACAATACGCCATCAGCACAGAGTAAAAACGAAATAAAGAACTGAAATGGCGCTTACAATGTTTTCTCGCTTAACAATGGTAAGGCACAGGGCCGTCTTTAACCTATTGGAGGCCCGGGGCATATTAGGATAATGGGGCCCCTAAGACTTTGATGTGGATTATGACTTGAAATGGAACGAGTTAAATAAAAGCTGAGGAGCTCGATGGCGCAAATGGTTAGCGCGTTCGGCTGCGATCGTTGAAATTAAGCAACTTTCGCAGTGGTCGGTCATTGGATGGGTGACCAAAAATTACTATCTCGAGCTCCTCCGTGCTTCGGAAGGCACGTTAAGCCGTTGGTCCCGGCTGCATCTGCAGTCGTTAGCACCCGCCAATGCGCACTGGGCCCGCGTGGTGGGTCATGGCCCAATCTCCCTATTCCATCCATAGGGAAGGCCTGTGCCCCAGCAGTGGGGACATTAATAGGCTGATGATGATGATGATGATGAAATAAAAGCTAGTAAGTTGGTATTGTAGTCAGTAATTTAGGTTCGATTTTATCGAAATTATATAAGTTTTTTGGTAATAAATATTGGTTATCGTTTGGTGTTCTGACAGGAACTAGGGACTTTGTATTTGATCTGAGGGGGGCCCCTATCGATCGCGGGGCCCTGGGCTCTTACCCAAAGTGCCCACTGGGAAAGACGGGTCTGGTTACACAATTTGCTTGTTAAAAAACTCATCCCTCTATACTTTCTTGGATGGATGCGGGCAGCGCAGGACCGATCGTTGTGGAGATCCTTGGGGGAGGCCTATGTCCCAAGGGCGGATCTAATCATCTGTACCCAGCCCAGGGGGGGGTCATTACCCCCATGACCCCCCCCTGGGCTGGGTACAGATTGACCAAACCCAGGGGATTTTATTTAAGTACTTCCAATATTTAATATCATCATCATCATCGTCAGCCTATTAATGTCCCCACTGCTGGGGCACAGGCCTTCCCTATGGATGGAATAGGGAGATTGGGCCATGACCCACCACGCGGGCCCAGTGCGGATTGGTGGGTGTTAACGACTGCAAATGCAGCCGGGACCAACGGCTTAACGTACCTTCCGAAGCACGGAGGAGCTCGAGATAGTAAATTTTTGGTCACCCATCCAATGACCGACCACTGCGAAAGTTGCTTAACTTCAACGATCGCAGCCGAACGCGCTAGCCACCTGCGATATCGAGCTCCTCGAGATATTTAATATACCACGACTATATGACCCCCCCTGGCGCCAAAGCTGGCTATATGACCCCCCCCCTGGTGCCAAAGCTGGATCCGCCCTTGCTATGTCCAGCAGTAGGCGTCGTACGGCTGATATGATGATGACGATGATGAGTATACTTTCTTAATATTTCAAATAGGTGATAAACTTTGTACAAAATTAATTAATAGTTTGGTCTTATTTATACTGTTAAGGTTACTCTATAGTTACACTATTTTAGAAGTTTACAACTCCAGCACTAAGCAAGCTTTTTGGAAATTGAATTAATAAAAGTTATTTACTTTAGAAACTATGGAAGGTTCTAGAAGCTAATAATAATATAAATAAATATTTCCAACACTCACACCAATTAGCCTAGCCCCAAAGTAAGCACTGTAAGGCTTGTGTTATGGGATACTAGGGTAACGGATAGAATACCAACATAATTATATTGTACATATATAAGTATATTTATATAGAAATACATATTAAACATCCATGACTGGAGTACAAATGCTCGTGTACATCACACAAACATCGGCCCCCACCGGGATTCGAACCCGGGACCTCTCGAGACGGGCGTCACCATGAAACCCGGCGTATAAACCACTCGGCCATGGCGGTCGATCGAATGAAATGATAATATTTACAACTTCAATCTTTTTTTATCGCATTTAACATTGAAACTTGGGTAGGTAGCTTACTATATTTTATGTATTTTTCTGCAGACTTCCCTAAATATGAAGATACATAGAAATGATTAAAACCTTATTGAACAAAAGTGAAGTTATAAAGTTACTGAAGGAATGACGTACGGTGTTCCCATAAGTGATATTTTATCTGTTTTAAACTTTCATGGTCACTAACATTATAGTAATATAAGTTATTTACGAGATTGTTACCATGTACCTTGTTCGTAACTGTATGAATACAAAGTAACTGATCTCGGAGTTACTCCGTGATCATGGTGCTTGCAACAGTGCCGAAATATCGGAAACTCGCTAAAAACAAGGTACATGGTAACAATCCCGTGAATAACTTATATTACTATGATATTTTATCTGATTAAAAGAGCAGGACAAGTTTAATCCAATCATTGGTTTACTCCACAGCATCCATTCATTCCGGCAGCCTTAATCATATTGCTCTGCCCAGCTGTTTTTTTTTTCTATAAGTCTGTTTTCCCCTTCTGCGCAATTTCCGCGCGAGTGGACACCCTTGCTTACCCCGTAAGGTAGTGAGGTAGAGCGCTACCCGGCAACGTTTGAGTTATCGATATTTCAATGGCTCGTGTATAATGTGATTTATAGCACATAAAGATCCTAAAGACGGTAAAAATATTTTGCGTCTCATATTAAGGAAATATGTACTTACACATTAATTTTTCAAAGCAAGGCAAGTCCTGGAGATTCTTAATTTTCTCTTCGATCGCACAAATGAATTGGAAAATTCACACGATTTGCCACCGAAATCGAGTAATTTGCCGGGACTTATTGAAGCAAGCAATTTTACTTGCTAGATAAATACCGTACGCGTACCTAATAGGGTATTTGACAATATGAAAAATAAAGTGCCAATTGTTATCATCTGTGTTTAGAATGAATATTGGCAGGGGTTTTTACTATTTTTACAAAAAAAAATATTCATAATATTACTAAAAAGCCACGAAAAGATAATAGTTTGCTTATCTATTGTCACGTGAACCAAAACGCTAGGGAATGGCGGAGCCTAAAATGACGTCACACGCAAGTAAACTTCCGGTTAAAGTGACATTACATTGTATCGTTTGACGTTTTAATAACAGTCTTGTGACGTCACACACTAGTAAAACGCTATATTGTCCAGAAAAACGTTTTCGCGGCAACTTGAAGATGGAGTTTTTGATTTGGTTATTTTTACTGAAATACACAACAGAATGATGAATATCCACTTTTTACGGACTCCATAAACATTAGCCTATAACGTGAGATCGTTTTCTAAAACTTATCAAATACCATATTGAATACTTTTTCGTAACTACATATCCCCTGCTTTTAATGTAAGTGTGATCATGGAATCCAAATGTGACTGGTAGAGCAGAACATTGCTAGCAGATTAATGTTATTGGGATGCTATCTTGCATAATGTTGATAACATAAAAAACATATCAACCGCTTTGAGAATCTCCTCTTTGTTTAAGTCCGTTAAAAGGGAAAGATACAGTATTTTTTTTGCGAGGAATCTGCTGTTCTCAACTTCTGATATTTATTTTAAAAGGCCGCAACGTTATAATGTCTTGCCGTCAAAAAAAATACCTTAGTACTCAATGCAACCAAAACTTTATTATGATATCAGAGCGCCATATTTAAATATTTTTATTTTTTATAAAAAGTCAATAGTCAATTATCAGTCTGATTTTGCCATATTATTTCACTAACTAATTTCTGTAGCAATATAAAATTTTGACAATCCGAAATAATAATAATAATATTTCCAACACTCACACCAATTAGCCTAGCCCCAAAGTAAGCACTATAAAGCTTGTGTTATGGGATACTAGGGTAACGGATAGAATACATATATTGTACATATATAAGTATATTTATAATTACATATAAAACGTCCATAACTGGAGTACAAATGCTCGCATTCATCACACAAACATCTGCCCCCACGGGATTCGAACCCGGGACCTCTCGAGTCGGCGACACCATGTAACCCGGCGTACATACCACTCGGTCAAGGAGGTCGTCAAATGGGCGATTTATTCTTTGAATCAATGTATCTTCTGTATCACTGACAAGTGGCACAACACTATCAGCAAGATGTGTTGTAAGACCCCCTGGAACCATTAAATTAAGCACCTCATCCGTTTCTAAGTTACCTACCTGGGGGTTGATGTACTTAGCCAACTATCGACCGTGGCTCCACTTAATGACTCATGCTTAAAGCTTAATTTTACTTCATGGCCGAACGCTTAAATGCTATGTTATGATGGTAATTAAGGAGCTCTAATATTTTTTCGGGGAGCTCGATGGCGTTAGTGGTTAGAGCATTCGGCTGCGATCGTTGAAGTTAAGCAACTTTCGCAGTGGTCGGTCATTGGATGGGTGACCAAAAATGTTCTATCTCGAGTTCCTCCGTGCTTTGGAAGGCACGTTAAGCCGTTGCTGCATCTGCAGTCGTTAGCACCCGCCAATCCGCACTGGGCCCGCGTGGTGGGTCATGGCCCAATCTCCCTATTCCATCCATAGGGAAGGCCTGTGCCTCAACAGTGGGGATATTAATAGGCTGATGATGATGATGATAATTTTAATTTTACATTAGTTTACTATTTGCTTCATTAAGATATATCAATTGAATTTCATGCTTGACAAAGAAGTCGAGTTTTAGTTGTGAACAGCGCGAGTTGCTTGAGCTTTTTTGGGTATTATGCTGGTGGTCGCAGATGACCTTTACAGCGTCACCGGGTTTAGGGACAGCGAGATCCTAAATGGACCTCAAGCCGATAATTGGCGAGTGGCTCTAGAGGTATTCTAGGCGGAAGGCAGCTGTTTGAGCGTTCTAAATAAAAATACATATATATATATAATGCTGTTGGTAAAGTGCGGCTGTTCAATGGTCATGCTCGCAATGGCAAACACCATACCATTATAATACAAGCTACAGCGAGTAGCGACATAACACTATTAAAATCAGTCTGCCATTTTTAAGAGGGCGCGGGGGGGGGGGTGCACATATAAATGCAGTTTAACGTATGCGCGTAAAACAAAACGGCACTTACACATAGACAATGATACAATACACCGCTAAATCCTGCACACATGTATAGTTTGCATGGCCATTTTGACAGAGGGGAAAGCTGTGTATGGTCCACTCCCCGTCTGGGCGCCATAATAAATTCCAACTTTATTTGTTTTTTTGATAATCGCACAAATTAATATACGAAGCAAAAAAAGTACGACCAATAAAAACTGTGTCTATAGAAATAAGGCGTAACGTAAACTTTCATAAGAAAATATAAACAGAAAAATTTCACGCGGGCCAGGCAGCAGACGGGACTCGAACCCGCACCCTTCGCTATCCGGTCAGTTCATTCCCGTCAGCTGCCTGGTCCGTGTGGATTTTTTTTTACACACACCAATTAGCCTAGCCCCAAAGTAAGTACTGTAAGGCTTGTGTTATGGGATGCTAGGGTAACGGATAGAATACATATACAGTACATATATAACTATATTTATATAGAATTACATGCTAAACATTGGGACTGGAGTACAAATGCTCGTATTCATCACACAAACATCTGCCCCCACCGGGATTCGAACCCGGGACCTCTCGAGTCGGCAACACCATGAAACCCGGCGTACAAACCACTCGGCCACGGAACTCGTCAAATATAGTTATTATATTTTCTTTAGATTTAAACATCAAGCAGTTACATGCTTAAAAAATAAAAATTATAACTGTGGGCTTTCATTTTAGATCCACCGTCTATAGCAGGGATGGGCAAACGTTTTCCTTATCGTGGCAATATTTGTTATCAATGGCGGGCAATTTTTTGTGCAGGTCATGCAATTCCCCCCTTCTTAGAATTTGTTAATATATATATATTTTTTTATTAAGAAACAAACAGTCTTACATAGTTGCAAATAATGTAAAATAAACAAGTTTAGTAGTACTTACAATTTCCTCAATGAAATCACTTAAAAGCTAAAAAAAATGATTTTGATTTAATATTATACAAACAATGTACTATGCCAGCAATTAATATCTAACAACACTAATACAAGTCTTAAAATCATTTTACAAGAATAGCCTAATCAGATTACAATACGATTAATAATCAATGCAGTCAGCAACAGGGTAAATAAATATTTAGATACCCGGTGGCTCAGGCAGCGGGGTAGTCCTTGTCTGAACATGTGAGAAAAATGGTAAAATATGGATATATTATTTATGTACTTTATTTGTGTAGTTTATGTAGGTGTATCAAATTTAGTTTAAAATATAATTTTATTTTAATCACTGTTATTTTCTAAATGTTTTATTATATACCATTTGTCTCTAACACTCATTCAGGTTTACTGGTAGAGAATGCCTACGGCATTAAATCCGCCGTTTGCATATGTATGGCAATGAAGTTTAAATAAATAAAAAAAAAAAAAAAAAACCATTCATTTTTGTTTGCTTGTCGCGAGCCATCCCTGGTCTATAGTGAATAGTGATGTCCCATCGCACACACAGTTCAGCAGTCGACGCTCTCCGCAATACAGCTTTTAGCTGATTGCTGTCGCGTCGGGGCCGTGACGTCACAATCGCCTTCCCTCTGAGAGATGACGGGATTTTGGAACTTTTGGATTGAAAAAACCTATATAATCAAAAGTTTTTGAATATTTATATATTTATTGTTTTAAACTTTCAAGGTCACTAACATTATACTCATAGCTATTAACGGGATTATTACCATGTACCTTGTTTTTTATGAGTCTCCAATATTTCAACACTGTTGCAAGCGCCATGATCACGGTGTAACTGAAGTTATTGCGGGTAGATGTAATGGCAATTGGATGGGTTTAAACTGTCAAGTGTCTTTAATCCAGTGGATGGTATGTGCAAAAACCGCAAAAATCAAAAAAAGTGTCGTTCCACGATCAGATACTGTGAGTATTGTGTGTCGGGAACAGGTGCGAGTGAATAGTGAGAATGTGACCAATGGTAGGGGTATCGAGCGCAGTAAAAGACGACGTCAGAGGGTAGACCGATATGTCTGTCTGTCAATAACATCTACCCGCCATTACTTCAGTTACTCCATGATCATGGCGCTTGCAACAGTGCCGAAATATCGTAGACTCATAAAAAACAAGGTACATGGTAACAATCCCGTTAATAGCTATAATTTATCTATTTATTTACCGGCTGTAGGCGGCCAGTACACACTTGTCTGTGCCACCCGCCCACGCTTTCCCAGTTCGCTGTACGTACGGTCGAGTTATTCCCTAAAAGCGGGATGGACCCTGTCCCGCGCGGGACATTTAATTTTGATTAAAAAATCGGGACGCCCCGCCAAAATCGGTACGTCTGGCAACGCTGTCACCAATGCTCTTTTGGGGCAACGATGGCTACTTAACGCAATGACGACCTCCGTGGCCGAGTGGTTTGTACGCCGGGTTTCATGGTGTCGCCGACTCGAGAGGTCCCGGGTTCGAATCCCGGTGGGGGCAGATGTTTGTGTGATGAATACGAGCATTTGTACTCCAGTCATGGATGTTTAATATGTATTTCTATATAAATATACTTATATATGTACAGTATATGTATTCTATCCGTTACCCTAGCATCCCATAACACAAGCCTTACAGTGCTTACTTTGGGGCTAGACTAATTGGTGTGAGCGTTGGAAAAATTATTTATTTTATTATTTATTATTTTATTATAATTACTTATAACAATTTGTTTCTTAGGTTTTCACGCACATCACTCATTAAATAAAACTAGTTTTAACGGGTTTATGCACGAACTTTATTTATTGACGTTTCGCAGCCTTTTCAGGTGTGCATCGTCAGAATAATGATTTTTTATCTATATATATGTCAATAAATAAATAAAGTTCGTGCATTAACCCGTTAAAACTAGTTTTATTTAACAAATTTTATGTTTAACATTGAAACGAAAAGTTCTCACGGTTGAAGCCGAAATATTTTTTCCAAATAATTTCTCTCGTCCGTCCGTCTGTCGTCACACTCCAGCGCCCCCGAGCGTGTAATTTGAATAAAATTATTCACAAACCATAATAACTTCGATAGCTTTCGTGTGAATCTTTAGAGCGGGACTCACTCCGGTAATACTTACTTAGCACAAAAACTTAAGAGGAGCTCGATGGCGCAAGTGGTTAGCGCGTTCGGCTGCGATCGTTGAAGTTAAGCAACTTTCGCAGTGGTCGGTCATTGGATGGGTGACCAAAAATTTACTATCTCGATCTCCTCCGTGCTTCGGAGGGCACGTTAAGCCTTTGGTCCCGGCTGCATCTGCAGTCGTTAGCACCCACCAATCCGCACTGGGCCCGCGTGGTGGGTCATGGCCCAATCTCCCTTTTCCATCTATAGGGAAGGAATGTGCCCCAGCAGTGGGGACACTAATATGCTGATGATGATGATGATGGATTGAATGTAAATAATGTACTGTAGGGCTTACCTGAACGGAAGCTTTCGGGACGCAGCTTTCTTTATTTAGCTCAGACAAAAATAACATTATCTTTCTATTCACCCATCGAGTCTGTTCCTGATAAATGCCGACCGTAGGCATTACATAAGCAAAGAGATAATGATAATAAGAATATTTCTAACACTCACACCATAATTGGTGCAGGCTAATGCCTAGCCCCAAAGTAAGCATTGTAAGGCTTGTGTTATGGGATACTAGGGTAACGGAAAGAATACATATATAAGTATATTTATATAGAAATACATATTAAACATCCATGACTGGAGTACAAATGCTCGTATTCATCACACAAACATCTGCCCCCACCGGGATTCGAACCCGGGACCTCTCGAGTCGGCGACACCATGAAACCCGGCGTACAAACCACTCGGTCACGGAGGTCGTCATACTAGCAAGGAGGCCGTATGGTACGGACGTTACAGTACCTAGGTAATGGACCTAGGTCCTGATAGAAGTCAATTAATTTTGTCTAATGTTGTAGTTGAAAATGGCCTTCTTTTACAGTTACATAAATAAATAAATATTTCCCACACTCACATCAATTAGCCTAGCCCCAAAGTAAGCACTGTAGGACTTGTGTTATGGGATGCTAGGTAACGGATAGAATACATATACTGATTCATAAGTATATTTTTTTCTAGAAATATATATAAACATCCATATGACTAACGTACAAATGCTCGTATTCATCATACTGACATTTACCCCGAGCGGGACTCGAACCCGGGACCTCTGAGTAGGCGATGCCGTTTCCCCGGCGCACGTACCATTCGACCACGGAGATCGTCAGTTAGCTGACATTTGCATTTTTCTATATTTATATTATACTAGCTGTGCCCCGCGGTGTTACTGCTGTTTATTAGGGATATTTTCCCGCGGTAAAACGTAGCATATGTGTTAATCCAGGGTGTCAGCTAACTCCATACCAAATTTTATTACAATCACTCCAGCCGTTTAGACGTGAAGAAATAACAAACATACACAATCACACACTCACAAACTTTGGCCTCTATAAATAATGATTGGTTGAGTTCACCATCTCGACATTTTGCCGGTTTTAATAAATACCCCGTCGTGTAACCCACAAGAAAAGAGGTATCTATGTCCCCAATATGTCTTTTATTATCTATTATTATGTAATTTAATTTGATGTATTATAAATATAATAAATCGTAACATATATAATGATTCATTATGAGAAGCACCTAACTAGTGTGCATCTGTAGTATATTGTGTTGAGTTCACCATCTCGACATTTTGCCGGTTTTAATAAATACCCCGTCGTGTAACCCACAAGAAAAGAGGTATCTATGTCCCCAATATGTCTTTTATTATCTATTATTATGTATGTAGTTTAGTGTGCTTATATTATTTTTTTTATATTGTAATGATATGACTTATAATTTTTGTTCTTAGTTACATGAACTGTGCTATAGGTGCCCATTCATATACCTACGTTGTGGAATCTGACAAAAAATAGAAAAAAATAACCAAATCACCAAAAAGTCTCACCTACCTAAAGTCTTACTTAAAGCAGTGTGTTACTTACCTAAGTATTGTGTTAGTCAAAAACCTTCAACAACACGCAGTTTCCTCAAAAAATATTTTTCCAATCGCCCATTCCATTTTTTTATCGTAATGAAAGCTGACTTCATGATTAATCTCTGAAGTCATTTTTCAACTTGACGACTCTGCAAATAACAAAACAGGGAGAAAAAAACAGCCCTTGCTGAGTTTCTTGCCGGTTCTTCTCAGTACAAGGTCTCCCGCCGTAGATTTACGAACCGACGGCGTAGATTCTAAGCCTCCTAAATTGAATAAATGATTTTGATTATGATTATTATTATGCCCGTAAACATAGTACAACTTATCGTGCAATTCAAAGCTCCAAGTTTAAGGATTGTTTTGTCAGATTTGATTAAAATGACGCGTTGCTCACTGTACCTATAGAGTATCATCATAATATTTTATAGCTGAAGTAATTCGGTAGCTCGTTAAAGGTCGTCGAGTTATATGTGCGATCGTTAACACCCACTCACTATATTGGGGCGGGAACGATACATGTCTCACTTCATGACTGTGAATTTTATACGGAGATGTCCATGGAGGGTTGGTTATATAGGCACATAAACTGTGCCTACATTCATTTAATTCTAGGACACACGCGAATTATATTTTCGTAACATATTTGTGCCGCTTCATAATCACGTCATACGAAGGTAGGGCATATCAGGGTATGCCATTAAAGTAGGTATTTGGAATTAGAAACCCATTAGGGCGGTTTAATAAGTCCATGACTTTGGAAACAAAAAAACATTTTTTTTTTTATTTTTTTTCTACATAATCTCCTTTCAACTCTACCCACGACTTTTTGGCGGGATCGCGAAGCGTCACTTTAGCAGTTTTGTTTTTCTTGTTAAAAATTGTGTTGTGGCGGATGTTAGTGTCTAATAATGGTGGATTATTAAACCACTTAGTGTTCGGGAACATGCACTAGTGTTGGCAAGTGAAACAAAATAGCGGAAAGTGTCTTTCGACGTTGCCTCAAGAAGTCCACGGGGAGGTTCCAGTAAATCCCCACACGTTTACTGAAACATAGTTAAAGGGGGATTGACTTGACTGCCACTTACTTTGACTTGATTTATTACTTTGATCACGAGTGCTAAAGAATATGTAAACATTTTTAACACTTGACATTGGCTAAAAGCACAAGCCGTGCGAAGCCATTTAGAAAAAAAAAAAACTCTACCGACTTATTCCAGCGATGCTCCAACCTTTTCAACCGATCAAAAATATTTTTTGTCAAACCCTGAAAAATAGGCCTCAGTTTTGGCAACCACCTCTTCGTTTGACGAAAATCTTTGCCCGCCAAACCATTTCTTATGTTTGAGAAGAGGAAAAAGTCACAGGGGGCTAAATCTGGCGAATACGGAGGGAGTGGCAATAATTCGTATCCTAATTCGACAATTTTTACCCGACTGCGCAATGCAAGAGCGCGAAGCGCGACGCGCAGACAGGGTATAGTGTTTAACAGTCTATACTTGATGTCGCGATTGCAGACGAGTGGGCCGGTGCATTATCCTGATGAAATAGATTTTTGAAGTGAAAACTGCTTTAGCGGCGTTGTACACTTTTTTGTATGGGTAAAAAATGTTAAACTCGCGTCAGGTTAAACACGTGGGCTGATCGCATCATGACACAATAAAATTGGAAAGGTTGTTGACTTTCAATATATTTTACGAAACATAGTAATATTTTATTTTATCGTAATAAATAATAAGTCTCTATCTAGAACGTCCAAGTGGCAGCTTTATTGCGAAGAAAATGCTTTTTTTTTACAATAGAAGTCGCTAGGTGCGCTTAAATGTGATTCATGTAAGTTGATTTCTTTACAATAGATGTCGCTAAGTGCGGTTAAACGTGATTCATGTAAGTTGATTTTTCTGAGAGATAAACTTATCTAATGTAATATAAATTGTCATGTTTGTGTATGATAGCGCAATAAATAAATATTGTATTCTACCACATACATGATAGTACTTTTATACTGATATTTAAAGCAATTCGTGCAAAATTATTCCCTAACCATTCCAAAATATCAAAAATGCACAACGTTAATATTCAAGTTTTCACTTTTGCCGGCACTCCCGGAGTGCAATCCGTCGTTTTTTTTTTCTTTGCTAGATGCGGTCGTCTCTTGATCAACGTTTTTATTGAATCTATCTTACAGTGCAGCATAGTAAGCTCCAGTTATTGTCTTGCCTTTATCCAAAAAATCGATGTAAATAACCCCTTGGCTGTCCCAAAAGACTGTGGCCATAACTTTACCAGCCGAGCAAACAGATTTTGCCTTCTTTTGGGCACGTTCCCTGGTAGAAGTCCATTGCTTCGACTGTTGCCATGGGCGTACCCCTGGAAATCTCGCAGGGCCTTATGCTCTAACTTTTAAATAAACCGCGCAGTAGGTAGACACTGGCAAAATGCACGGTGCAATTGCCAAAAAACCGCGCGTGACAAAGAATTACGCGTAATGGTTTCTTTCTTATTATTAAAAATAATCACTTGATAAGATATTAGAAACAGCTACGTAATAAATGGACGTGATGTCTGCTGTCCGGACCCGTGGATGACTTGTTGTCCACTGCACCATTAACTTCTTAATAAAATCCACAGGCGTTTGCGAATACATTAAGTAGACTCCACCATCGAGTTGTTAACCAAAAGGTTTTTATTTTATAGAGGTGTATCAAAGCTTTATTAAATCATGAAAAACCTTTGACGGATTCCTTATCACTTTTAAGAAAGTTTGTATTGGTTTGTAATATAATGTATTTCTAGTCTGGATAAGAAGATATTTTACAAAATAGAATACTAACTGTGATTGCTTGATAACATTGCCGCCCATCATAAGTCCATATGTTTTTGTTTTCTTTTAAAGAAAGGAGCAGTGTTTTGTTGTACTAATAATATGATCTTTGAATGTTTTAAAGAGATTTATGTTAGTATAAAATGAAATTATTAGACTACCATAGACTTTAATAATTATATTGTTAAAGATGGAGCCACTAATAACTTGTTTGAGGAGAGTGGGTCTAAAGTATAAATTCAGATGTCTGTTGATTTGATATTTATTACTTTATCAGCGAGTCTTCAGATATTAGTGTACAGCCTAAACAGCCAGGGTCATGTGAGTTAAGTAATCATTTTCCTATTGTTGTTTATAACTTTTATTGGAATGATATTATTGTTTAATATTGTAAGTTATAATATAATAATATGCTTTGTCTGTTATTTACAATAGAAATAACTTCTTTGTTCTTATAAATTAAAATAAGAAGTTTAGTTATTTGTGAGTAAAGATTTTATACTTTGTTTTGATATTTTGGTTGAAATAATCTGTATGAAATAAAACAGGGAGAAAAGAACAGCCCTTGCTGAGTTTCTTGCCGGTTCTTCTCAGTACAAGGACTCCCGCCGTAATTTTGCGAACCGATGGCGTAGTTTTCGACTTTCACATGTTATTGTAAAAGCTTAAACTGAATAAATGACTTTTTGAATTGAATTGAATAAATAGTGTTTTTTTTAATATTTACAATTTCGAAGATAGATATTTTTCTTATAAAGTAAAGAAATCCGAGTCTATTATACAGTTATATTTCAATTCTATTTCTTTTTATTGCTTTATAGAGGTTTCAAAGTGTTTATAAAATAAATAGATAATGAAATCATAACACGCGCGAGGATTGCAGACGAAGATTACCGAATCTAGCCGAACGTTCGAACGCTCGGCTGTATTCGGTAAATTAAAAATAATTAAAAAGTTGAAAAAAAGAATTTTACATGTAACAGTATTTATGGCCAGACTTGATATATATCAAAGTAGTAGTAGAAATCTGTCTGATTTGTACTACCCTGAAGCTGGGTACGCCCATGACTGTTACTTAGTTTCTGGGTGGTATAATGATAGAGCCACGTTTCGTCAACTATTATGTACCGACGTGTAAACTCATTCGTATTGCGATATATACATGGCTAGGCATTCATCAGAAGCTGTTCCACGATATCGTTTCTGGTTGACTGTTTGTAAACGCGGCACCCATCTTGCAGGAAGCTTTTTCATGCCCAGCATATCATGCAAAATATTAAAAAACTCCTTCAGTCGAGATTAGGGTTCCCACCTTTTTTTGTCGAAATAAAATACATTGGATATTAAAGGTAGAAATAAAAAGTACATTGTGTCAAAAATAAAGTACTTTTTATTCCACTTTATTAATAAGCTTAAAAATATATTTTACGTTGCTACTAGCAACTTTTAATAAATAATTTGCGGCTACTGTAGTTTTTTCCGCAATGCGAAAGGTCATGATACAAAGGCACACAGCCACGAAAATGTTGCAGGAATTAGCTAAGGGCAACATATTCATACTTTCTGTCCGTTTTACGCAAAAATATATTTTATGTAAAATTAATACGAGAGTAATCAAATCACATTAAATAAAGTATTTTCGCGTACTTTATTGTTGGCATAAAGTATAGAGTACAATTACCCGAAATAACGTACAATACTTTGTAATAAAGTACGGGTGGCAATCCTAGTCGAAATGTGCACAGCATCACTTATTTCGCTCGCTTACTCGACAGTCTGTCAAAACAATATTATCATGTATTTTACTAACCATGCCCTCCGTAGTGACCTCAATTGGCCTTCCTGGGCGCTCCGCGTCATTCGTGGTAGTACGTCCACAACGAAATTCAGTGAACCACTTGTGTACCATCCCATGAGAAGGCGAAGAATTACCAATTTGTCTTCGTTCTGCTTAATAGTTTTACTACGTAAAAAATAGTGTTGGATTAGCACTAATAATTCCATTTTCTTCATTTTCAAAGAATACATATTTTTTTATTTAGAATTTTAACGGCTTTGGACAAGTCGATACAGCCTATACATTAGTAACATTCTTGGTTGATTGTAAATTTCTCTTCACAAAGAATACTTAGAAGTCGCCTTACTTTTTTGTTTCTAAAAAGTATGTTTTCGGCGCCAAATTTGAAAAAAGAACCAACCAGAAAAAAAGTTTCCAAATGTGAGGCAAAAAAAATATTAAAAAAGTTTTTATTCAACCTTAAAGTCATTGAGTTGCGAAACTGCCCTCGTAGAGTTAAACTTAATAGAATATTACGTAATTTATAGTAAGCCAAACTACTACATTTTGCGTAAAGCCGACTTGTGTCCGTAAAATGTTTCTTAAAAATAAATAATATCCATCATGAGAGCAGAATAGCAAAGAATATTGATTGAAAAAAATAAATAAATATTATAACCACATGCTAGTTTTTGTCATCGACTATATTTTTAAGTTTACAGGTGTGTAACTACTTTATTTCATAGAAAAAAAGTTTATAACCCTAGTTGCAATGACAATGGTGTGGATTCTGGCGTGATTCTCTCAACTTAAAACTAAATGTATAATCTTTCTGTCCTTTTCATTCTGTATAGAGAATGACAAGGCTACACTGTTGTCAAATTTAAGTTTAAGTTTAGAGAATTATGCTAGACCAAATCGACACCAATGTGTTGTCAACTTAGATTAAAACAAACAAACTTTGCAATCTCCTCGCTCTTGTCAATACACCGCTTCAATATAAATATTAATCCTATAACGGACTATCTTCGCTGTCGTTTGAGCTTCAAGGTATTCTACACCACCGAGAGCCAGTTCGACCAGACAAAAG
The DNA here is from genome assembly GCA_902850365.2 of Chilo suppressalis. Classification (NCBI taxonomy): domain Eukaryota; kingdom Metazoa; phylum Arthropoda; class Insecta; order Lepidoptera; family Crambidae; genus Chilo; species Chilo suppressalis. The sequence continues at coordinate 19,093,442 of OU963914.1, read as the reverse complement.
TTTCAAACCAGTCGGAACAGTGCAAACAAATCGATACTCGCCTGTTCGGAATTCCCGAACAAAATCTTTAGTACCTACATAAACACCTACATCGCCCGACGTCGCTATTTAAACGCAATAAGGTTCAAAATAAGGAATTCAGGTCGGGATGGTATTCTCTGGATTGCTATGCATCACAGGTGCTTATATGGCGGTCGAATGTACGTGACAAACATACCAATGGGGTCGGATCAGGAATTTAGAATGAGATTCCAATGTGGTGTCTTAATAACTTCAACTGTGATAAGATATGGTATTTATTAATAATCTAAAATACATAAATAATTAGCACTGAAATCCTGATATGATATTAGAGAAGGAACCTGCCACCTTACCTTACCTTACCTTACCTTGTGGGTGCTAATGTGTTTTTGTAAGGGAGAAGAATTTAAAATCTAATTCTTTATCGCACTAAACATAAAAATACAGTACATATGAATACCCTGCAAGGGTGTTTGCAATGCCCGCGCTAATAATATTATAAGTTACAGGGAAAATTATATATCTAAAGATAACGTTAACTAAATGTATCACAACATCTATATATATATATAAAACTCAAAGGTGCCTGACTGACTGACATAGTGATCTATCAACGCACAGCCCAAACCACTGGACGGATCGGGCTGAAATTTGGCATGCAAGTAGATGTTATGACGTAGGCATCCGCTAAGAAAAGATTTTGATCAATTCTACCCCCAAGGGGATAAAATAGGGAATGAAAGTTTGTATGAAACTTTGTCAATTTTAAACCGATCGGGCTGAGACTTTGCATGCAGGTATAACATGAATCATAGATGAATGTCATTGTGTATAATACAAGCCTGAGAACAAAAACTGTAGTCTACACTTCAGCTCTACACCGAAGCGAAGCGAGGGCGGGCCGCTAGTTTTCTTATATATGTGTCTTTATTATTACAATTTATTATTTAGTAGTTACATTTAAACTCAATATTTAACAAACTTGAACAGCAGCGGCACAAAGTACGTAACGGGAACTAAAAATCAGGACACATTTGACAATGACATTTCGGACTCGTAAACGATACGAATTCGATATTGGTTCGTGCTAGGGGTACAGGCTCCTCACAAAATGTAACGATGACGATACGATTACGGAACTGTCAAAGCTGGTGCCTGCGTCTCTGTGTTAGGCCACTGTTCCACCGAGACGCACTTATAAGTATATTAATAACATCAATACGGATTTGAACCCATCGACGTTTCCGGCGTGGACGCAGAGACGGTAGGGGACCGGGTTCGCATCCCGCTATTTTTAGACGCATTAATTATCAAACGCCAGCACAGAGTGTGAACTTATAGTAAACAGTTTCCATACTGTTTTGTTTGTAATTTAATGCTGGGGGGTTAACAAGATGCTCACCTAACCTAATGATGAAAACAGGTAAATATCTGTTATCTATCTATATATATAAAACTCAAAGGTGACTGACTAACATAGTGATCTATCAACGCACAGCCCAAACCACTGGATGGATCAGGCTGAAGTTTGGCATGCAGGTAGATGTTATGACGTAGGCATCCGCTAAGAAAGGATTTTGATCAATTCTACCCCCAAGGGGATAAAATAGGGAATGAAAGTTTGTATGAAACTTTGTCAATTTTAAACCGATCGGGAGACTTTACATGCAGGTATAAGAAGAATCATAGATGAATGTCATTGTGTATAATACAAGCCTGAGAACAAAAACTGTAGTCTACACTTCAGCTCTACACCGAAGCGAAGCGAGGGCGGGCCGCTAGTAATTTGATAAATGTTGCTAATCACACTAATATTATAAAGGCAAAAGTTTTGTGAGTGTGTATGTTTGTTACTTCTTCACGCCTAAACGGCTGGAGCGATTTTAATAAAATTTGATATGGAGTTAGCTGACACCCTGGACTATCCGCGGGTAACATAAAATCTACATTATGTGATGGAAGTTGCCCTCAACACAATGTTTGCAAGTTTGATGTCAACTTTCAATTGGACGACACTGTATGAAATAAAACAGGGAGAAAAAATCAGCCCTTGCTGAGTTTCTTGCCGGTTCTTCTCAGTACAAGGTCTCCCGGCGTAGATTTGCGAACCGATGGTGTAGCTTTTCGACATTCACAAGCGCTTGTAACAACCAAGACTGAATAAACGATATTGAATTTTGAAGGATTTTTTTTAGGAACACCGCGAAGCACGTCTAGTACTTTTATAATTAACTGATGAGTCTGAGAGACATTTGAGAATTAGGTATTTGAAAAAACTATTACTGTCACGCATTGGCAAATACAGTGCGATAGGGACAACAATAGTAAACAAGACAATAAGAAGTAGACAACTTGTTTCCACCCAACTCTTCACCAACTTAAAGGTTGTATTCTGAGATTAAAACTATCCTATAACCTTACTTTCAAACTATCTCTCTATCAATTTTCATCCAAGTCCGTTCAGCGGCTTAAGCGCGATGAGGTAACAGACATACAGACACACCATAGTAATATAAGTTATTTACGGGATTGTTACCATATACCTAGTTTTTAGCGAGTTTCCGATATTTCGGCACTGTTGCAAGCGCCATGATCACGGAGTAACTGTGATAATGGCGCTTGCAACAGTGCCTATAATGTTAGTGACCATGAAAGTTTAAAATAATATACAGACACACTTTCGCATTTATAATTGATGGATTAGTTTTTGTGATCGTATATTTATGCGCGAAATGTGAATAAAAGCTGTTAAAAGAAAGACCCTTCTCTTTTAATTTTAAACAGTTACTTAATATTCAACAAGCTTAATTGGAAGAGCAGTCGTCCGGAAAACGAAATATTACAAGTATAACTTCCGTAATTTTTTATTTATTTTTCATTGGGTATAAAAATGTAATAGTTACATATTACATGTTGCATTAATTAAATTAAAAAAATAGCTAATAAGAACCAAACTTAAGTAATAAACCTGATTTCCCGCTAAAATCGGAGCGTTTACCGGTTCCGAAATTATTGGACCAGGGAAGGAAGCCAGGCTTGATAAAAATGATACCTATCATTCTCTGCTCCTGTGATCATCAGGTCTTGAGCTGATCGGCTCCTTCAAATATCGAGGGAACTCTTAAAACGTCGATATTTTTACAAACGAAATATTTCTCATATTATTCTCATCTATTATATTTCTCATATTATCTCGTATATATTTCTAATATCATTATTGTGGGTTACCTATAATGCGAAGAGATGGCGCTGCCTTGCAACTTAAGAATGGCTAGAGGAATTTTGACGCGATCCGTGAGGGCCGCGGTAGCATAATTGGTCAGTGCATTCGCCCGGATTGCGAAGGGTGCAGGTTCGAGTCCCGTCTGCTGCCTGGTCCGCGTGGAATTTTTTCTAGTTATATTTTCTTTAAAATATTTCTCTTTTTTTACAGAGGCGATTAACTCAAAAATACAGCATCGCCGTTGGTGTCCCGACGCTAGTACTGCGAGGGCGGGCAGTCCGGGATGCCCTACTGGCCGACCCGGCAGGGGAGCGGTTCCCCTGGCCCGCGCCGCCCCTTGCCGAGGTTCTGCGAGGCGTACCCCTACAGAGCGATGGCCACAGCAAGCTGTACGAAGAGCTACCCGCCGACGCCGTTAGGGTGTTCTACTTCGCTGCACATTGGGTGAGCATCCTATTATAGTAATTATAATAAATGATTGGCACCATAAAATATTGCTTTACACAATATTTTATTACATTTTACAATAATAGGACATTCATCCAACTGCATAAAAATACATCTGCACCCAGACCCGTCTTTCCCAGTGGGCACTTTGGGCAAGTGCCCAGGGCCCCGCGATCGATAGGGGGCCCCCTCAGATCAAATACAAAGTCCCTAGTTCCTGTTAAATCACCAAACAGAAGTCATAGGGGCCCCATTATCCTTATATGCCCAGGGCCTCCAATAGGTCAAAGACGGCACTGTCTGCACCTGATCTAGGAGACCTATATCTCAGGAGCAGTGCTCTTTATAATAAATACAAGCTGTTTTAGATGTTCTCAACGCATACAGACATATTTTACAAAGAAGTAACAAAATAATAAGTACAAAGTGTAAATAAGTTATGATATTTACGGGATTGCTACCATGTATACCTTGTTTTTAGAAAGTTTCCGATATTTCGGCACTGTTGCAAGCGCCATGATTTCGGAGTTACTCCGTGGAAGGTACATATGGTAGCAATCTCGTAAATAACATAGAAATTACTATAATGTTAGTGACCATAAAAGTTTAAAATGATATGTCGACGATCCTATTCAATCAATCAATATTCATTTATTCAGTTTAGGCTTATACAAGCACATGTGAAAGTCGAAAGCTACGCCATCGGTTCACAAATCTACATCGGGAGACCTTGTACTGAGAAGTACTTGTACTTGTATTCATCTTTACATAGTATAAAATAAAGTCGCTCCCGCTGTCTGTGCGCGTAGTTTGAAGGATTTCAACCAACGCAACGGATTTTTATTTCAGTTTTCAGCAATAGATAAATAGATTCAAAATGATTTTTTATATGTATATTTATACCTGAGAGATAATACTCATAGTGTTCACCGAAGCGATGTGAGGGCGGGTCACTTGTTATCATAAAATTAAGACCTCCGCGATAGTAGAGTATATATAGAGTAGCTTGTCGGTTATTATAAGCGCATCAGCTCTAAAGTAACCGGCCAGGGAGCGTTTCCCCTGGCCCACGCCGCCTCCGGCCAAGGTGATCATCATATAAGATATCCATGATTTTTGACTTTGAAATTCGATCCACAGCGAAGTTCATTTGTGGTGGGTGGGTAGGTGTGGCAAAGCAGACACTCATTCGGCACGGTAAAAATAGAATTTTGGCACTTTTAATTATTTAATAAATCAACAAGATTGTTGTGTTCACACGCAGGCGAGTGAGCAGGCAACAAATATCCCTGGATACTGCCCGAACCACTATAAAACACGACTTCGTCTGAGATGAATCATTTTAGAAAGCCTTCTACATTGGCACCAGTCTGTCCTTTTCATTCCTTATAAAGCATGATAAGGACAGACTGTCCTCAAGTTTACAAATAGCAAATGCGAATAGCCAAGCTAAGTGCTAACATAATTCCTCAATCAATCCTGGTTTATTTTAGTGCCCGCCCTGCCGAGCCTTCGCGCCGAGCCTGTGCGCGGCGCTGTCGGCGGTGCGCAAGCGCAGATCCAAATACGCAACCACACAGCTCATACTCGTCTCAAGTGACAGGTCAGTGCAAAAGTTTACCGTTAAGAACACACTAATTTGGGGATACTACGCATGTTAGAAGTTGGTGTAGCGATACGTCTATCCAGTCTTCTTGCATTTTACATGAATATAACAATTTGTCTGACGCATTCGAATATTCTTTTTTTCCTCTTTTCTACCCTTTTCCTTACAGCCACCCCTACACTATGCCAAACCATGCTAACCAGCAGATTACAATATTTTTCCAGCATCAGAAACGTTACGTGAACCAACCAAGTTCCTAGGCTTGGGGAGTCCTAGCTCCTATTGCAAGGTCTGATAATTTGGACGCGACCTGACTAAGGGCGGTGTAATGAGAGTTAGGGAGTAAGGGACTCAATCTAGGGCGATCGGCGCGATGTAAAATTGCTACCACCCTAGCTAAGGGCCACGCTCACCCTCAATCGGGTTTCCCTACTAGCATAACCAGAATATCACGTTAAAATTAAGAGTTACTTAAATAAAACAAGTTTCAAAGGGTTAGATGCACTGATTTTATTTACTAGCTGACCCAGCGAACTTCGTACCGCCATGAAAATTAGGGTTGGTGGTAAAGGAGTGAGTGGATAAAAAAAAAACAAAAAAAAATTGACAATAAAAATAAAAAATACATTAATGGTGGACCACCCTTAACATTTAGAGGCATGAAAAATAGATGTTGTCCGATTCTCAGACCTACTGAATATGCATATAAAATTTCACGAAAAGCGCTCGAGCCGTTTCGGTGTAGTTCAATTACGCACACTGTGACACGAGAACTTTTTAAATAAGATTGAGCATTCGCACCCTTTGCAGTAATAGCCCCAAAGTAAGCACTGTAAGTCTTCTGTTATGGGATACTAGGGTAACGTAAAAGTTTATTTATATAGAAATACTTACTAAACATCCATGACTGGAGTACAAATGCTCGTATTCATCACACAAACATCTGCCCCCACCGGGAATCGAACCCGGGACCTCTCGAGTCTGTGACACCATGAAACCCGGCGTACAAACCACTCGGCCACGGAGGTCATCAAACCTAAATTTCCCTACTTCGCAGTTAAAACGTAAATAATTAAGAAGGTAGGTACCTGCTTTCTTACTAAGTACATAGAATTGCGTTTCCAAAATCAATTAGAATCACAATTAGGGTTGCCACCCGTACTTCATTATAAAGTATTGTACGTTATTTCGGGTAATTGTACTCTATATTACTTTATGACAACAATAAAGTACGCGAAAATACTTTATTTAATGTGATTTGATTACTAGCAGATTAATTTTACATAAAATATACAAAAAGAGGTAGGTTGATAGGAAGAATTTTTGCGTAAAACGGACAGAAAGTATGAATATGTTGCCCTTAGTTAATTCCTGCAACATTTTCGTGGCTGTATGCCTTTGTATCATTTCCCATTGCGGAAAAAACTACAGAAGCCGCAAATTATCTATTAAAAGTTGCTAGTAGCAACGTAAAATATATTTTTAAGCTTATTAATAAAGTGGAATAAAAAGTACTTTATATTGGACACAATGTACTTTTTTGGAGTTTACTCCTTAAGAATCGATTTGCATATATAAGGGGCCCGGTATGAGAAAAACGTGAGGAGTAAAATCTATCGATGAATGACCTCGTTACGTTTTTGGTAAAATAACCATAAACCACTTGTCACTGTAATTAATAATGCAGACAATGTTGATTTAATTAATATTTAAAAAAAATGATAATAGCCCGATAATAATAAAGTTAATGTTAAAGTTAAATATCAAACTCATCAGAATAAAAATAGACGAAAAAGTGTTATAAAATATGTATATATATATATATATATCACTACTTCGGTTTTTCCGTGATAATTTACATCATGGAGCACCCCCACTAGAGTCCGCATCACACAAATTTTGTTTGGAATCAAAATCGCCAAAGTCGGTGGGTTGCAGGGAGGTCAGCCCCGCTGTGATTGGACGCGTCAAGGTCAGATCATATACTCAGTGCAGCGAAGTCATGAGGGTAAGATCGATTTTAGAAAATATCGATATTTTCTATCGATAAACAATTTAGAATAGAGGCCTAGTACTTTGGTGCGCAAATGCGTAATCATACCCTCTCCACTTTCTTACAGCGTTCTAATTACATGACGCGACTAGTAACTACATATAATTTAATATGTAAGCAACACAAAAATAAAACACGTCCAGGACAAGAAGTATTAATGCAACGATATTAACTACCCTAGATACAACAACACGAACAAAATCGTGGCCGAAACGTGTCCAAAAGGTACATTGGACGATCCACGGAGGTCCGTAAGATGATCGCATGGTCAAAAACAATATAATGCCTTATTTAAACATTGAAAGTTACCTTTAATTCATACGGCATAAGGTCTTAATTAAAATGCATGCGTCAAGTTCGTAAAATTTTACGATTTAGTGTTATATGTGAAAGAATATAGACCTTATTTTTTTTTACTTTTCACGCGCAATTCTGAATGTGCTGTTAACAATATAGCAGGTACAGACCGCGAAGAAAAGAGATGGCTAAGGGCGACGTATAACCGACCATGCATTTGAATATCACAAATATTTTAAATTAAATCAGTTTATAGTAAGTATTACAACAATAAAATTTGCTTTAAAGGCGTTAATTAAAAAACATTAATTAGATACCCGTCGAAAGAACGACACTTTACGTACTATTAGTATTTTTCTGCATTTTTTCACGGAACTCTTTGGCATCTTGACTTTTCAACGGTCTGCGTGTGACTGTGTACTAAGAAGTGCTTGAGTGGAGTTCAAGCACTTCTTGATTGGGACCACAGACTATTTAGATATTGGGACACATTTTGAGCGGTCGTGGTGTATCTAGGGTATTTAATATCGTTAATTCTATGTCTTTATCTAGGTCATAAACTATGCGCACTTAATTTCATACAAATCCGTTTAACCGTTTTAGCGTGAAAGAGTAACAAATATGCATACAAATTTTCGCGTTTTTAAAATTTTATTAGGATATGTTTGACTTCAATCAAATAAAAACTGTTGGTTGTATACTTATGACATCTATTATTGTATACGATGAAATAAATAGTTTTTATTTATTTTTTCCATTTCCATAGCTGACAAACTTATCGACAAACTTACGCGTTGAGACATGAGCTGCGTCTGAGTCACTAGCAATACACGTGCCGGTGTGAGAGCGAGATAGCATATATGATGTAGCCCATGCGAGAAAGGTATAGTGTAAAAAGACATCAACGCGTTCACCAAAAAATAAATACATTAACAGCAATTTAATATAACAGTATTTTTGTCTTTTTGTAATGCATTTAAACTAACCAGTGAAAAGTAATACCATTTTTTTGAAGACTGGAAGTTGTACTTGACTTTCCACACAATTTAATTGCACAGTGCGGCATTTTTTACAGTTTTTTAACACGAAAACGAGAGAAGCAGTTCGACCAACGCTCGGTTACCGAATGAAACGATGTATCGCGACGTCTGTAGGCGTGCCTCACGCATAGGTAATATACTACTTAAGCTTGGCGTAAGCGCTTGCCCTTGTATGCGGACTCTAGTGGGGGTGCTCCGTGATTTACATGCATCAAATAAAAGATGATGAGCGGCGTTGAATTACCAATATAATAAATATAAATTATTTACAAACTAAACTCCTAACACAAGCAACTCAAGCCACTTCTAGTACGACGCGGAGCTATAACTGTGATCAAAGTTTTTTTCATTTGTTAACCGAGCCATCTATGCCCGAACGTAATCAATGAGCAGTGACACTGTTTTTAGTTCTACCCCCGACTTCAATGTATCTCCGTATTTAACCAAAATGTTATTTAAAATATTTTATGTTCTCATGGTAAGTGAATTTTGTAATTTTTTATGAGAATAAAGATCTAAAACCGTAAAAACCGTAATAATAATTACATAATTTATCAACATTCCTAATGATATATTTATGCACATCTGAAATTGACTATTGTAAAAAGTTTAATGTAAAATATTTCGTCGATTAGTTATAATAAATGTATATGAAATGAATAAATATATATTTATATATGTATATTATTTTCATTAATTTGTTAATTTACCCTTTTATACAGCATCAATATTTTTTAAGTTAAATAAACTCTTTTTGCGTCTGGTTAGACTATCGAACTTAAGGAGTAAACTCCAGTCGTGCATCGCCGCTGATACACACAATTTTTTTTTCTACCTGTAATATCCAATATACTTTATTTCGACAAAATAAAGGTGGCAACCCTTATCACAATCCCCGTTTCACTGCCCTTTGTATCGCTTTGTTTCTGAAGTGGAATCAAGAGCGAAGTAAATGGGCGGATTTAATTGAAATATGGATTGAATAATTGGCTCCAAGTCTGTACGCGGCTGAACTAAATGGCCTTATTGTGTTTCATTTATTAAACATCAATAGTATCTAGGGAAATATTCAATGCCTATTCATCCGTTTTGAAATATTTCATTGTGTTCAAAATGCTTTTGAAATAGGGGCTACCTAATTGGTATCAATATATTTAAATTAAAAATTTTAGCTATTTAGCAATTAATTTATAGACATGTATTAATTTATAATTTCTTTACTAATTTCACTATGATATTGTATATAATATTTATCTTACTAAAATTAGTCATTACATTTACTTTATGAATTCTAAATATGAATAAGAAATACATATATACCAAATTTTGCAATTAAAAATAACTTAAGTTTTTTTATTGACGTAATTGCTGGCAATATATTTATGATATCCATATTGAAAGTTACAAATGCTATAGTTTTTTTTGCGATAATAATGAAATTACTTGCTGATTTTAATTTTAAACAAAGCACAAAAATATTTTAAATTTAAAATATTTTAAAATTATAAAATATATTTTTCAACTAAATAGAGCTTATATTATACTATAGAACCTTAATGACGTACAGACAAGCAACTTACTTGCTTACTTTTCCCAAGTCTGAAATAAAGTTTTTCCTTCTAACTTTTCACAAAAAAATCCGAATATGTCATCATCATCATCAGCCTATTAATGTCCCCACTGCTGGGGCATAGGCCTTCCCTATGGATGGAATAGGGAGATGGAGCCATCACCCACCACGCGGGCCCAGTGCGGATTAGCGAGTGATAACAATTGCAGATGCATCGGGGAGCTCGGGATAGTATTTTTTTGGTCACCCATCCAATGACCGTTGAGACTGAGAAAATTGCTTAACTTCAATGATCGTAGCCGAACGCGCTAACCACTTACGCCATCGAGCTCCTCCATCAAAAATCCGAATATGTCATGACCGCAAATAGACTTAAAAGTAAAAAACTTTTTAACAACAAGCTTTCATTTAAACGAAAAAAATATAAATTTCCTTTAAAAAAATCCACGCGGACCAGGCAGCAGACATGGCGCTGCGATGGCTATTCTGCTGATCGCTGCGCTGCAGCGAAGAGATGGCGCTGCCTTGCAGTCCGTGAGGGTCCGTGAGGGCCGCGGTAGCATAATTGATCAGTAAAATTCGCCCGGATTGCGAAGGGTGCGGGTTCGAGTCCCGTCTGCTGCCTGGTCCGCATGGAATTTTTTCTAGTTATATTTTCTTTAGATTTTAACATCAAGCAGTTACATGCTTTAAAATAATAAAAATTAGAAATTTATACTATTAATGTTTATATTATTTTACTATCAGCCTATAACGTCATTACACAATTTATATAATATAGAAGCTTGTCGCAAGTCGCTTTTTAATCTATATATATAAAATTCAAAGGTGACTGGCTGATATAGTGATCTATCAACGCACAGCCCAAACCACTGGACGGATCGGGCTGAAATTTGGCATACAGGTAGATGTTATGACGTAGGCTTCCGCTAAGAAAGGATTTTGATCAATTCCACCCCCAAGGGGATAAAATAGGGAATGAAAGTTTGTATGAAACTTTGTCAATTTTAAACCGATCGGGCTGAGACTTTGCATGCAGCTATAAGAAGAATCATAGATGAATGTCATTGTGTATAATACAAGCCTGAGAACAAAAACTGTAATTTACACTTTGGCTCTACACCGAAGCGAAGCGAGGGCGGGCCGCTAGTAACTTATATAAGCTTTTAAATAGACTTACGTTTAATATTCAACGCAGTGTCTCTTACGATGAAATATACGGCATTGATCCGTCTCTTATACTGATTTTACATTCAACGAATGCTACAATCACAGACACAACAGAGAAAAAGTTTATCATTATTAAAAGTTTATCATGAGAAGCTCAATGGCGCGGGTGGTTAGCACGTTCTGCTGCGATCTTTGAAGTTAAGCAACTTTCGCAGTGGTCGGTCATTGGATGGGTGACCAAAAATCTTCTATCTCAAGTTCCTCCGTGCTTCGGAAGGCACGTTAAGCCGTTGGTCCCGGCTGCATCTGCAGTCGTTAGCACCCGCCAATCCGCACTGGGCCCGCGTGGTGGGTCATGGCCCATTCTCCCTATTCCATCCATATTATACATACATTATTAGGCTGATGATGATGATGATGAAAAGTTTATCCCCGTTCAGTGGATGCAATGCTGTTAAATTTTCACCAAAAATATGTGCTTTTGGTATATAAATGCTGTAGCAAAGAAAATACATGTAGATTTTTCTTTATAGTTGGGTACCAAAATAAACTCTGAAAAAGATGACTTATCGATTCTCCTTTTGCTGCTAAACGAATTTATTACCGTTTTATTCGACTTTTTAATGTAATGTTTTTTTTATTATTAAAATACTTAAATCACACATTACAAAATTAGACAATAATATAAAATAAACCATTAGGGTATTTGACAAGTTTTAGAAAACGATCTCACGTTATTGGCTAATGTTTATGGAGTCCGTAAAAAGTGGATATTCATCCTTCTGGACGTTCATGTTTCTCTGGACAATATGGCGTCTTTTTGGTGTGTGACGTCACACGACTGTTATTAAAACGTCAAACGATACAATGTAATGTCAGTTTAGTCTTGCGTGTGACGTCATTTTAGGTTCCGCCAATCCCAAGCGTTTTGGGTCGCGTGACAATAGTTAAGAAAACTATTATCTTTTTCGTTAGTAAAATTATGAATATTTTTTATGTAAAAATGCCTGCCAATATTCGTTTTATACACAGATACTAACAATTGGCACTTTATTTTTACCAACGACTTTTATATTTGTTTCTTAGGTTTTTATTATTATTTATTTACGTTTCGCATCCTTGGCAGGATATAAATATTATCATTTAAATAAAATCAGTGCATCTAACCCATCGAATCTCGTTTTATTTACTACTTAAATCTTCGTTCTGCTGCCAAAACACAATTTCCTACCCTTTTATTGGCAGTTTTCATTATAAAACGTAACTACTTACTCATTTGAAAAGCAGGCAAGAAGAAAGAACTTTCATTTCATTAACAAACCAGACAATATTTTTCCTTCCCGCCTTGTATTGTATCTATTAGGTAGCTACAAGCTCCCTCCATCAGGAACGTTCCAAACTCTTGCCCGGTTTTCAATCAACCGAGTAATAGCATTCCGTGGACGTGACCATGTTACGCACGTCCCTAAGGATGTAATTGAATGAAAGGATATGGAATTCTACATCACTCAACACGATAGCTTGCTTCGGAAATTGAATCGTTTCATTTTTTGAAGTGAAATCTTCTTTAGCGGCGTTATATACTTTTTTTTTGTATGGGTAAAAAATGTTAAACTCGCGTCAGGTTAAACACGTGGGCTGATCGCCACATGACACACAATAAAATTGGAAAGGTTGTTGACTTTCAATATATTGGCCGAAAAGACTATCTGGGACGTCCACGTGGTAGCTTTATTGCGAAGAAAATGTATATTTTACAATAGATGTCGCTAGGTGCGCTTAAATGTGATTCCTGTAAGTTGATTTCTTTACAATAGATGTCGCTAAGTGCGCTTAAACGTGATTCATGTAAGTTGATTATTCTGAGAGATAAACTTTTTATTGTTATATAAATTTTCATGTTTGTGTAAGATAGCGCAATAAATAAATATTGTATTCTACATTCTACCCCATACATGATAGTACTTTTATACTGATAATTGAAGCAATTCGTGCAAAATTATTCCCTAACCATTCCAAAATATCAATAATGCACAACGTTAATATTCAAGTTTTCACTTCTGCCGGCACTGCCGGAGTGCAACCCGTCGTTTTTTTTTTTGTAAACGCACTCTGATTTATGATAATATAAGTTATATGTATACATTTTTTTTTCTACAATCAATTATTCAGTATTTAAGCTTTAGACGAAATATTAATGGAAAATGAACGGAACTTACTATTTATGGTAGTCGTGAATTTTTTCTCTTTTTTTCTTATTTTCGTCAGCATTATCATCATCAGCCTATTAACACAGGGGCACAGGCCTTCCGTATGGACGGAATAGGGAAATTGGGTCATGACCCACCACGAGGGCTCAGTGCGGATTGGGTGCTAACGACTGCAGATTGTGCAGATGCAGCCGGGACAATAGCTTAACGTGCCTTCGGAAGCACGGAGGTTTATGCCGACCCTTCACTTGACAACAGTTTGTCCTTGTCATGCTTAATAAGGAATGAAAAGGACAGACTGATGTCATGTTTTAAAATAGCAAATACGAATAGCCAAGTGAAGTGCCGGCATAGATTATACACATAAAATGGTATTTATTGTCTCAGATTATTTTAACTTTTTAATTTAGCTTGCTTAACTGGAAGTGTCCGTGAAAATCTAAATATTGATAATTATCGCAAAAAATATGCTAAGAATTATCATAAATGCCAAATTGGTGTTGGTTCTTAGGCCAATTTTAACATTGTCCTTTTTAATAATATTTATTTATGAAGACTGTGTGAGAAAAAACATAAATCAGAATCTAGCTCTTCAATTCCGCTCATCCCTGCATTACCGCCGGAGTAGTTATGAATAATCATGCACTATTACTAGATCACATACGAACATGCATCCTTTAGGTAAATGAAAGTTTTAAATTGAGTTTCTGAACGCAACTTAAAGTGACATTTGGTTGACGATTTAGGTTATCAACCATTCATAGCCAAAGCTGAATAAATGAAAAAAAAAATCAACCAATATTAATTATCAATATTTGTTATTGTTTGTTTACAAATATGTGGTTTTTATTCTAGAACTAGTGGCCCGCCCTCGCTTCGCTTCGGTGAAGAGCTGTAGTGTAAACTATAGTTTTTGTTCTCAGGCTTGTGCTATAAAGAATGACTTTATTTATATAATTACACGTGTTATTGTGAGTCAACCATAAAAGATAGACATATGCTGTTGCGGGATATTTTTTATACAATTTTATGTAAAATATTTCCGTCATACATGATTTCTATGTAACTTTAACCATTAAGGCTGCACCCGCGACGGAAGCTTAAAAAATGGAGTAACTTCTCCCGTTTTCCCAACATTTCCCTTCACTACTCTGCTGCTATTGATTGTAGCGTGATAAAAACTATACTATAACCTGCCCAGGAGTATGAAGAATAATTGTACCAAGTTTCGTTGAAATCCGTTGAGTAGTTTTTGTTTCTATAAGGAACATACACACAGACAGACAGACAGACAAAAAATTTACTGATTGCATTTTTGGCATCAGTATCGATCACTAATCATGCTCTGATAGTTATTATAAAAATATATTTCATGTACAGAATTGACATCTCTACAGATATATTATAAGTATAGATTAGCTGAATGCTAAAAAAGGATTCCAAGATTTTTTGCAAACCGTACTTTTCAAGCGACATTTGACAGATGGAGATCATTGGCTTTCTTATTCTTAATTGAATCGCATTATACGTCTCAGATAAGGGTTACGTACACGTCAACTACTAACCTAAAGGTTAAATTACGATGGCAAATATACTTTTTGTTATCAAATATTAGTATTTATTTAATCATTTTAATATGTTTGTTTCTTAGGTTTTCACGCACACCACTCAAGAAATAAAACAAGTTTCAACGGTAAAGATGCACTGATTGATTTATTTTTGAAGTTTCTCATCCTTTTAAGAATGCGAATTATCCTTAGGCTCCTCTGAATTAAGTCATTTTAATATGCCACTTAAATATTTTATTCATAAACTGTTTGCCATCCCAGCTATTCATTATAGAATACCAATAATCGTATTCAATAAATTCCTTCTGCAATAAACAAGGATTGACAATAGCTCGCAATCCTCTCATTCAATCTCCCGCATCACTATGCGCACCAAATCCTTTAGCTTTATCCATTAACTTTCCTAACAACTATATATATATATATATATAGACTAGCTGACCCAGCGAACTTCGTACCGCCATAAAAAAATTTAATTAAAAAAACATCTAAACCATTCTCAGATCCCCTTGAACACACACAAAAAAATTCATCAAAATCGGTACAGTCGTTTAAGAGAAGTTCAGTGACATACACACTCACAGAAGAATTATATATATAAAGATATATATATATATATATATATATATCTCGCTAATCCATCCATAGGGAAGGTCTGTGCCCCAGCAGTGTGGACATTAATAGGCTGATGATGATATATCTATATCCTAAATGATGTAATGGAAGGTGACTTCAGAAGTATCTCTGAAGTAATTTTTCAACTTGACGACTCTGTATATATACTCTGTAGGGAGAAAAAGGCAGCCATTGCTGAGTTTATTGCCGGTTCTTCTCAGTACAAGGTCTCCCCCCGTAGTTTTGCGAACCGATGGTGTAGCTTCTTGACCTTCACAAGTGCTTGTAACAGCCTAGACTGAATAAATGACTTTTCATTTCAGTTCATTAATTGGTCTTCTTCAAATTGGGTGGTTGGAAAGGGCAGTTACACATTTTATAATTTACTCCATGACATCATTGTAGTTTTTAAGTTAATGTTGATCATGTTTAATATTAATAACTTACTTTAAAAATATTATTTCCAAAACTACTTATTGAAAACTCAAATTCTACATTCTCAATTCCTTTATTCAAAATACAATTGTTTTAATACGTAATTGTTTCTCTTACCACTTATTTCCATGACGTTTATTTTAGAAAATCCTTAATATTGTTACGTGTCGGAATGTGGTTCAAAATTATATCCCAGTTCACGCTTGACTTTACTTTATTCACCACACAATTAACACACAATGTTAATCACAATACACTCACTAAACACTGTATTTCACTATATAAGTCTCTAAGCAACCGCACTTGAACACTTTATTTGCACTTTGACCGCCTTTGTATACGTTCCGAAATCGCTGTTGAAACTCAACTCAATCGACGCATTCTGAAAAAGTCCCGTTAATTTGACAGTGAACTAGCACCCGCGAGTGCGTAGTACCTACTTGTACCTACGTAGGTAACGCGCATAAGTTGTAAACAATGGCAGATGTCGTTGCACTTTCTCTTTTACACTGCCCTGCATAAGGCTCATATTAGAATGAGCCGCACCACTCTACCTTTATCGCGATCCGCGGTGTTCTAGTAAATTCTGTCTCTAGTATTTTCGCGTTTGTGCTTCGAGAGCGTTTGTGACAATATCATGAAATAAAATGATATTACCAAGTTACACCATTTATATCATTAAATTGTTGCAGTGTTAAAAAATATTTCTTAACAGCCTAAAGGTGTCGTAATTTACCTATTCGAGATAATATTCTATAAGCTGTAGCCTCAGATGCAGGTAAGTACTAAGTACCTACTGTATTAAATTTTTAAGCATGCAAAACTGATTCAGCTACCTAATTAATAAAATATTCCTACTGGATAGCGCTTCCGGCGGAAAAGCCATAGCTATTTTCATGAATTTAATGCCATCAATATAATCGAATAAAGCCTATTAAAAACATAAAAGCCATTGCATAAATTCGTTAAAATTTATCATTCCCAAAAGGTAACGAATCGAAAACAATAACTTTTCTGCAGGATTAATTTAAGCTGACAACAATACGGCTGCCTACATAAATAAGCCGATATTTCAACGCCATTTTGTCAGCGTTTACGTCCATTTTGCTCTTTTGCCGTTTGAATAAGATTTTGTAACCTTGGTTTAAAAAAAAACATTTATTACTGCTATTAAATTTTACTAAGATAAAAAGGGCTTCAGCAATCCCGTATCACTTTTGTTCGTAACTTATCCACTTACCCTAAATATCGGCTGGAGTAGGGTACTTTGTTGAGCCTTGTATAAAAGACCTTCTTTGACTGAGACTACCAATGCTTCTTGACAAAGTCTATTTTTTAATAATAAACAAATAGTTATGTAATGTGACATTCTATAAAGATGAAAGAAAAAAATTGAGCGATGTTACAATTTCTGCAGTTGTTGCAACAGTTTCTGCTTACGTTTGGGATTTCTTTGAATTCGCGCCTTCACAGCTTTTATCACTGCTGGAGTCCTAACAGACCGAGGGCGACCACTTCTTGACCTGTCATCTACACTAGAGTCTTCATTGTATCGTTTGATGGTACGATAAACGAATCTTTTGGTTATAATCAAATTTTTCAGTATGTCAAAAATTTGGCGCGTAACCGCAACGATGCAACGCAATAACTGCAACACGGTCTTCTTTAAGCATCCACTACATATTTTAAAATGAGTAAAATTCTAAAAAGTATACATTTTTATTTTCATGAACAATTCGACAAACGCAGAACACTTATGATGCGACCGTTTTTTAAAGCCAAAGATCACCTAGATTCTGCAAATTAGCATTTAAACAGTGGTTTTTTGGATGCTTTTCGAATGAGTAACAGTGATATTGAAAATCTCTTAAATATGGTGGCTCCTTTGAACAATCGATCGATTGGTCTGGTAGAAACTATCGATCGACGTTGACTAATCAATTCTACCATTGATCGATTTGCATTTATCGACTAGCGAGCGACTGGTGTGGTAGAAACTATCGATAGACGTCGACTAATCTATTCTACCATCGATCGATTGCATAGATCGACGATCGATCGATTAGTGTGGTAACACCCTTACAGTTTCACTTTTAAATTTTAAAATGTTGTGCATAGGGTTAATACATTCACCCTAACGTTAGGGATCGTAATAAGCAAATAATAAACGATGATAAGCTTATTTTCCTACAAAAAGTAAGGAAATACTGCTAGAAACCTTCGAAGAACGCCATTAAGTCAAGGCCATAAGAGTTACTCATCGAAAACGTAATAATAATAGGTATAAAAGGACTATTATTCGATTTCATATTATGATATACAACTGTAGGAAGAAGATATAGATTTCGCCTTCGGAAATTCTCTATTCGACAGATAAAATCTATGGCCTCATGAAACGACGAAATTCGCGGACTATTAGAGGCGAACAAATAAATATTTGCTGAGATTGACCTCCATGAATAGCTGCGAATTGCAATAAAAAGCGGATTATGGACCCGAGAGACGATGGAAATGATTTATATAAAAAATATGGTATAGAAGTAATATTTCGTGTCATCATTTTCATCTCATCTTGCTCTTTTGTTGGGAAAGAAAAGACATTTAGCAAAACTATAATAGGTAATAAGACCAATATTCTTCCTCAATACCAATATTCTTGTGGCGGAAACGATATTAAATGTCTGCTTTCAAATATTAAAATACAACTCATTAAATCATAGAATGTTTGTTTGTTTTATTAAGTCAAAATTTTATAGGTATATTTTTCATCATCATTGCGTATTGGTGAGTGCTAACAGTCGTTAGCATTTGCAGTCGCAAATACAGCCGGGACCAACGGCTTAACGTGCCTTACGAAGCACGGAGGAGCTCGAGGTAATAAGTTTTTGGTCACCCACCCAATGACCAACCATTACAAAAGTTACTTTAATTCCACGATCGCAGACTGAACGCGTTAGCCACCTGCGCCGTCGAGTTCCTCATGGACACATCTTTATTAGCACGAATAAGTTATAAAACCAAAGAAATAAATAAAAAACGAGTGTGCTTATAAATTCTTTATCTCCATCTGTTCGTATATATATATATATATATATATATATATACATATTTTATAAGAGAAAGAGAGAAAGAAAATGTGCGCGCACTACTATCTCTTGCTTATATCCCCCACTCAACTCACGTTCGCCACCCCCGCACACATTTTTCGTAACGCGTAACGCATTCGCCAGCCTAGCGTGCGTAAAGAAGTTTCACTTCAAAAAGAAATATATCCAACACTCACACCAATTAGCCTAGCCCCAAAGTAAGCACTGTAGGCTTGTGTAATGGTATAGAATATACTTATATACTGATACTTGTTTAACGAAATAGATATGACCTCCTATGGGACGACGAGCCGAGTGGTTTGTACGCCGGGTTTCATGGTGTCGCCGACTCGAGAGGTCCCGGGTGGGGGTAGATGTTTGTGTCATGAATACGAGCATTTGTTCTCCAGTCATGGATGTTTAATATGTATTTCTATATAATTATATTCTTATATTTGTACAGTATATGTATTCTATCCATTACCCTAGCATCCCATACTACAAGCCTTACAGTGCTTACTTTGGGACTAGGCTAATTGGTGTGAGTGTTGGAAATATTTATTTATAGTAAACATCCATGACTGGAGTACAAAAGCTCGTATTCATCACACAAGCATCTGCCTCCACCGGGATTCGAACCCGGGACCTCTCGAGGTGGTCCAATATCCATACAGTTCGAAGCTCGAAGTTCGAAGAACAGACCTAGAAGTAGCAAGAAGATAACCTATACTGAGACTGGAAAACACGTTGCATCCCTAGATTAAAAAAAAGTTACTCCGTGATCATGGCGTTTACAACAGTGCCGAAATATCGGAAACTCATAAAAAACAAGGTACATTGTAACAATCCCGTTATTATCTATAATGTTAGTGACCATGAAAGTTTAAAACAATATAAATTACAATAAATTAATAAAAAGTCTGGAAAAGGACACAGTCAATAAAGTTCAGTTTTAATTTGAAAAAATAAATAAATAATCAAAATATTCAATTAAAATCGCTACTGAATATAATTTATTAGAACATATGTGATTTGCACTTGTATGAAACTCAAACACGTATTCCGAATATACAAACTAGAAACATGTGGATAAATATTATAAATATGAATACCTATAACTGTTACATTATTACAAAAAATAAAGATGTGGTTTTTGGTTCTACTACACCAATGGTCAAGAGATGGCGCTGTAGTCTCCTGAATCGCGCTTTGGTTCCGTTGTTCCAGATTAATAAATACTTTTGATAGGCCTTCACAATGCAGTCGTTAGCACCCACTAAATAGAGATTCTATTTATATTTTGTTGGTAGATTTTCTTAATGTCCGGTAAGCACAAAAGTAACGCATGAAGTTGGTCGCTAAAGCGACCAACTTCATGCTGTTAATTTTTTGTGTTACAGTGATGCGCGCGCATCTTAAAATTTCACTCTCATCATTGTTTCATCACTCGCCTAAAGAAGTATAACTTCAAAAAAAAAGTGTTTTAATCTAAGGTTGCTTCTTTAAATTGGCTTAAGAGAAAACATTGTCGAGTGTGATTGCGTCAAAACACCGTCAGCCTCGCGTGAGGAGGGCCCTCCGTTTGTGTTCGTTCATGTGTTGTTTTCCTGCGAGGGTTGCTATTAGGACTTTGTTACACTGAGCGGAAAAAATCGTGAAATATCTCTTATCTATTAGACAAGTTCGTCTGTCTGTGGTGCTGTTTCAGCGGCCAAACCGTAAGAGATAGATAAAGAGAATATTTAAGTTATAAGTTAAGAATAGTCTGATAAGACTACAAACCGGATTTGAGTAACGTAGCACTTCCGGTTTTCGAGAAATCAGGTTTTGGTGAACATTTGGCTGGTTTATTAAAATTTAAATACACATTATTGTTTGAAAGTTAACATTATTGTTGGAAACGGCAACAAACGAGTTGTAATAACAAGAATTCGTTGTTTTCATTTCGAAACAGAAGGCAAAAGCTCTTTATATGACGTCACTTTACGCTACTAAAGCTCAAACGATGTCAGTTAATTATAAGTGTTTACGGAGTTGATACTACACAAAAAATATAAAGCTTATATATCGGTTTAAATAAAATTATTTATTCCAAACAGACCAAAATCGCGTAGAAAACATACAAATAAGAAGGGGAAAATCATACAGACGAATTGAGAACCTCCTCCTTTTTGGAGTTGGTTGAAAGCGAAATAAAGATTTAAACTTAAAGCATCGAAAAGAAAACAAAATCAAGACTTCTACAATTTAATTTGCAATTTGTCCGGAACTACCAATGAAGAGGATATCACGCCCTTGGTGTCATATGTTCACCAGGCAAGGTGAGGATGGTTGGTGTAGCAGTATATAACTGCTGTACCAGCTATCTTCGCGTTTGGACTTTATCATCACTTAACATCAGGTGGGGTAGAGTCGTTTGCCTACCTGGCTATAAAAAAACATATATATATATATATATATATATACATATATACTCGTGCAGTAAACTTGTGATGTATAAAGGTGGATTCACATCTGCCAGGAGGCAGTACCCGCCATTCTGGGTTAGTATAGCTACCAACCTGGGCAGCTTAACTTGATTGTAGCACAGGCTTCCCTTTATTTTCAGACTCTTATTATTGTTTAACGACATAGCTGTGTTAATTACCTATATCGCCAGAGCTCTAAATTACAGGAAAATATATAGAAAAAAACGAGCGATCCTTACAGTAGTCGCGTATGATGTGTAACATTTAATACCTCATCTTATATTTGTAAAATAAGAAATATAACCTACTACAAAAGGAATAAGCCATTTGTTTGAACATTATGTTCTCAAATCAAATAGCGCGCGCTTTAGCTACTTCCTGTTACACAATTCCGTCCAATTTCACGAAATCACTCCCACAAATTGCAGGAAAGCGAGAGGAAAGATGTTACACATCAAAAGCCGTTCTATATAAAATGGTTCTTGTTGTGTTTTTTTTTTAAATCAAAGTCAGTCACTAAGTCAAATACGTAATTACAAAGAAAACTGTCTCCAAGACTTTTAAAGCTGTCAGCAATGGTTATTTATTTCACTAATATCCAATATTAACACGTACTTTAAAACGAAATTCTATAATGAAATTGTTTATTGTAATCTCTAAAATCTAATTTCCTGTACAATACGAGTATAAGTAAAACATTCTCATTATAAGATAAAATCATAAATACTTAAACTCTTTTGTGCTATTCTTCAGTCCAGTTTTTATTTGCATTATACCCATTTACGACTTTTTAACCGTAGAGATACACCACAACATTCATCGAGCCAGGCATCTGTGGACCCACCTTTAGAGAATAAACCCCCACGTTTTAGATTACGTCTCTCGAGTAGAAACCCTTCCCGTTGTGCCACCGGTGTGTGGGGCGCGTAATTATTTTTCCCGCGTTTCATTTGGAGGTGAAAACACAGACGGACGGCGCGTTAACATTTCGAGCGAATATGACATGACATGATGCTGTCATATTAAGTTGATTCTTTGTGATTTTTGGAATTAGTTGTGAAATTCGTTTTTAATATTTGATGTTATTGTATTTAACCCCCAAGGACAAAGAAAATTTATTATTTGTTTATATATCAGCAACACTCACATTGCGTTTATCAAACACAGATATACATATTTTATGTTGGTTGTTTTCTTGTAAACACAACAATTGTAAGTGTTGATGTCTTCCATAATTATGATCTTACAAATATAAATTTATAACTCATAATATTCTAATATATCAAATGAAATTAAATAACATTGCAATTATTAAATTAAACTAAACAATGCTCGATTAATAAATTAGAATTTAAATTTTAAATAATAATAATAATAACTTTACACAAAAATAGTCTTTGTCATAGATTAATTTATTACACAACTTCCACTGAAATGTTGACAAACTATCACAAAATACACCAATACCAGCATTTCTCCCACATACAAAGTTCATTCTATGTTCTGCATATTCTTGGTAGAGGTGGGTAGAGTTCGACATTCGCGCCACGTCCTGTTTTTCGTGTGTCGACGCATACAAGTATTAAGTCTCAGTCTGGGAGTACAGATTTGGCTATTACATGATAAGGATAGCAATGCTACTGTCAACATTTGTTAAAGATTTAGAGAAGAATGACAGAATAAGGCCCTCTGTCTTTATTAAATTACATTATGGGACACTAAACCTGCATAAAAGTAAAGTAATTTAAATTGAGCTTTCATATTCTGCCCCTTTTTGAGTGACGTCGCGCCAGTTTTCCGTCTACCATTTCCGCGGCCCTCCAACAGCTACTTTATTAAGGGCGTACCAAGTTTATGGGAAAATTATCTATTCTCCTCGAGAATATCTGGAGAAAAGTCGACGTATTACTTGGGGCACCGCGTTTTAACGAATACAAGCAAAAGCGAAATTGCGCCAAATGATAGCGCTCAGCGCTGTAAAAGTTTTAAAAAAAGAAAGCGAATGGGGCGCGTAAAATTTTAGCATTAAATGCGGGAGGGAGGAAAATTCGAGTGAAATTTTGTCTTCCAGTGGTGGTTTTTCTTGGACTTTTTCTATCTGAAAGCTGTGTTGTGTTGGAAGCGTTTTTGCCATTTTTTTTTTATTTAGGATTAATTTAAACAGCGGATAAGAGATCGGGTAATCGGATGCATGAGGTGAGGTTTTAAGAAACTACCATTAAAAGAGTTCTTATTAATAAAGCCTATTATAAAGTGTCCGATTATAATTCAGACAAAAATGATTGGGTTTAAACTGTTCCAAACGTTACGGCAGACTTTTTTTATGATAAAGATGAAATTATTTTGTATTGACACCGTAACAATATAATATTTTGTAAATCTATATATGTATATAAAACTCAAAGGTGACTGACTGACATAGTGATCTATCAACGCACAGCCCAAACCACTGGACGAATCGGGCTGAAATTTTGGCATGCAGGTAGATGTTATGACGTAGGCATCCGCTAAGAAAGGATTTTGATCAATTCTACCCCGAAGCGAAGCGAGGGCGGGCCACTAGTATTGTTATATAATTATATTAACACTGTGAAGTTTTTTTCGCCAGTTTTTCTCCAAAGCTAAAGAATGTCCTTAACTGGTGGTAGGGAAAAAGTATGGACGATTCTAAAGAGTTATATTTTGCATCCAATTTGAATAAAGATATTTTGACTTTTGAACTGAATTAATCCGTGTTCATAGCGCTTGCAACAGTGCCGAAATATCGGAGACTCATAAAAAATAAGTTCATCATTAGCCTATTAATGTCCCCACTGCTGGGGCACAGGCCCACCCTATGGATGGAATAGGGAGATTGGGCCATGACCCACCACTCGGGCCCAGTGCGGCTTGGTGGGTGCTAACGACTGCAGATGCAGCCGGGACCAACGGCTTAACGTGCCTTCCGAAGCACTGTCTGCAGTGAGGACATTAATAGGCTGATGATGAATGTACGTATTAATTGTAGTTGAATGCCTCTAACTTGAAGTATTTAGGTAGAAAAACATGGTCCTATTCCATAACGGCACGGGGAAACACCATCGTATATCCACTTACAAAACACGTCACTCAATATGTCACAGTTCCCATAGTTCATAGGCTGTATTGTGCGTCCATGAAATAATAATCCCGGTCCATTGTCCAGTGATATCGACCACTACTATCCACTAGACTGTCCCACGTCCCAAATAGGGCTTACAGTAGTTGCCAGTCTCGAAAATACACCGGAAATTAAATAAATTTAACAGAGATTGGACATTGCTATTTCTCATTCAAATGGTAGCGCCCGTCTGGGGAATAGGGGTAATGACGAGGTACAGTAAACGAAATTCTAATTAGTCCGTCAGTTAGATGATCAAAAAATAATGGACACGTATTTTTTCTTTGGGCAATCAACCAAAAAATGACAAAGTTATAGCGCGTCAAAGTTTGGGAGCAGGGGCTCGTGACGTCACTTTTAAGTGAAAATTGCACCAAAACGTGACGTCATGTGACTTTTCAAATCAATATATCTCTGCAATGTTTATATTATGTGAAAAAAGAAAAAATACTTGTCCAATACTTTTTGATAATCTACCTGATAAACGACGAAAAAAAAATAGTCATCATCCCTATTAACCACTTTACAGACAGTTAAATAACACTACCTTTTGGTGGTCTTCTACTGTCCCCCCTCAGGTTCGAATGGTCTGGAGGCGGAGGGGAGACTCCCCCCGTGGGGAGATGCCATCCGCCTGGAATACCTCTAGCGGCACTCGCTAATTCTTGGCCTTCTTCCCCTTAGGATCTCGCCGTCCCCAAACCCGGTGACGCTGTAAAGGTCATCTGCGACCAACAGCATACACACTCAAAAAAATGGTGTTCTCTTTCTGTCGGTATGGTTCCAGGGCTCCACGGGGTAGAGGATTGGGAAAGGGTAGGCTACGTTGCGAGTATTATTTTTGGTATCGCAATGGTCTATATATAACGAGGAGCTCGATGACGTAACTGGTTAGCGCGTTCGGCTACGATCGTTGAAGTTAAGCAACTTTCGCAGTGGTCGGTCATTGGATGGGTGACCAAAAATTTACTATCTCGAGCTCCTCCGCGCTTCGGAACGTACGCTAAGCCGTTGGTCCCGGTTGCATCTGCAGTCGTTAGCACCCACCAATCCGCACTGGGCCCGCGTGGTGGGTCATGGCCCAAGCTCCCTATTCCATCCATAGGGAAGGCCTGTGCCCCAGCAGTGGGGACATTAATAGGCTGATGATGAATGGTCTATATAGGCTATGGTGACAGCTTACCATCAGGGGAGAAATGCTTATTTACCACTCTTTTTATATAAAAAAAGTCCCGTCCATTTTGGGATATGTTTCAGTAATACCGCTACAACATTTAGAAGGGAACCACTATATTGTATTTTCCCCTATCAGCTGCCGTAGTTATATAAATCATTAGTAGTCTTAAACTAATTTTGCAAATAAAATTAAATTTAGGACGCTTAAAATGACCACTTAGATAAAAAGTCATTATAATAAAATTTTCAATTTAAGAATTTATAAATTAAAAGATGTCATATTGGAGAGGTTTCAGTTTTCATTCCTTATCGCCTTATTAGAATCATACCCTCTTATTAATTAACGCAGAATAAGCTTGGATTAGTTACTCCATGTTTTGTCTCTGTACGTTGAATGACAAATGGCATTTGAGTGACATGAACAAAAACACTTGAACAAACTTACTCCGTAAAATATGCAACCGATTATCCGATCTCTACTATTCATAGAAATAATCTTAGGCAGTCAAAAACGCTACCAACATATAATAAAAATCACAGAAAAACCACCACTGGAAAACAAAAATTCACTCGAATTTTCCTCCCGCATTTAATGCTATTGTTTTTTAATTTGCGCGCCCTATTCTCTTTCTTTTTTAAAACTTTTACAGCGCTAAGCGCTATCATTTGGCGCATCTCATTGATCTCATCACATATTTTCGGAATGCCGCGGAAGAATACCCTTAAATACCAAAGTCAATGGCTTGAACCAAAATTAAATAGAACAAGCCAGTGGTGCCAGCCCTACCCAATCCCATACGTGCGACATAAACTCATATCGCGTAACATTGTCCCAGGGTTATTGTCTTTTGTTACGAAATTCACGAGAAGAGTGGAATTGAAACGTAGCCGACTCGAGCTGTAGCTAGGCTTGCCAGATGGCCAGGAAATTCGGGATTGTCCCGGAATTTTGCGCGTTGTCCCGTGTCCAGTAATTAGACCTTATTGTCCCGGATTCCGATAATGTGCTAGTTTCGTAACAATCTACTTAAATAAAACTCAAAGGTGACTGACTGACTGACATAGTGATCTATCAACGCACAGCCCAAACCACTGGACGGATCGGGCGGAAATTTGGCATGCAGGTAGATATTATGACGTAGGCATCCGCTAAGAAAGGATTTTGATCAATTCTACCCCCAAGGGAATAAAATGGGGAATGAAAGTTTGTATGAAACTTTGTCAATTTTAAACCGATCGGGCTGAGACTTTACATGCAGGTATAAGAAGAATCATAGATGAATGTCATTGTGTATAATACAAGCCTGAGAACAAAAACTGTAGTCTACACTTCAGCTCCACACCGAAGCGAAGCGAGGACGGGCCGCTAGTATAAACTAATAACGAATGACACCGATGGCCTGCTTGATGTTTTAATTCGAGGGGGTGATGGGGGGTTTGATTTGATGCTTTATTTTTTCAGGGGGGGCAAATGTCCCGGAATTGATAAAGCCAGTATCTGGCAACCCTAGGTGCGAACTTAGAAATGGAGCTACAAATAATAATAATAATAATCTATTTATTTCTCTCAAGAATGGTTACAAAGTCTTATATTATAAAATACAAAGTATAATAAGCAAATAATTTTAAATTTTTCTGAGACTGGTGTCTGCACTAGGTTGTGAAACCTGTCATACAGATCACCAGGCTCCCACTGCGCCGGTCATCACTTTCATACTACACTATAGTATTCAATAAACTTATTTTCACGAGAGAATAAACGATATGATATATAATATACTTAAATTAACGACTAATTTAACGCTAATAATAATCAAGTTGTGTGTATCTACGTGGGTGTTTGAGTGTGTGAATGTTTGTGCGTGGGTGTCTGTTAATGTGTGTTTGTGTGTGTGTGTGTTTGTAAACAAATTAATGTTATGTAGTTTGACTATTACCTCTTTGCTGCGGAATTCCGACGCCATTCATCTTAATTATTTAATGAAAGAAATAAAAGTTTAATCCAATGTTTATATAAGATAATTGTAACCCCTCGTTAACACTAAAAGACGTGTCATAAACCGTACGAGAATTCTCGTACAAATAGAAAGAAGAAAGAAAAACATTTTATTGGCCTTCACAGCATGAATATCGAATCAAAGTGGTTATAATGATAAAGAAAATATAACAAGAAAAAATTCCACGCGGACCAGGCAGCAGACGGGACTCGAACCCGCACCCTTCGCAATCCTGGCGAATGCACTGACCAATTATGCTACCGCGGCCCTTACGGACCGCGTCAAATTCCTCTAGCCATTCTTAAGCTGCAAGGCAGCACCATCTCTTCGCATTGTAGGTAACCCACAATGTCTATCTAATTTTCTATCGATATATTTATTTTTAATCTAATTTCTAGTTATATTTTCTTTAGATTTAAACATCAAGCAGTTACATGTTTTGAAAAAATAAAAATTATAAATATATACATAATAAAAAACATGGGAACTAATCACGTACGTATACGTGCATGCCGTGTAAGGCCATTAGGACGCTGACTCAGCTATGCTCTGTGGTAAACGCTTTCGCGATACCACAGCAACGCTGATTTTCAGCCAGCGCCGTATGGCAAAGGTGATTGCGAAATGCCGGAATAAAGCGAAACAAATACGAGATTTCTAGTCTTTCGTACGAGGCACGAGAACAGTAGTCATTTATTATAATTTTTATTTTAAGCTAGAGGTTTTAATCTAAAGAAAATTTACTGGAAAACCATTTGGTTACAGTATATGGTTAGTTGACCCGTTGGACTATAAATTTATATATCATACCCCAATAGGGGTGATGACGGGGTACAGTAAACGAAATTCTATTAAGTCCGTCAGTTAGATGATCAAAAAATAATGGACACGTATTTTTTCTTTGGGCAATCAACCAAAAAATGACAAAGTTATAGCGCGTCAAAGTTTGGGAGTAGGGGCTCGTGACGTCACTTTTAAGTGAAAATTGTACCGAAACGTGACGTCACACGACTTTTCAAATCAATATATCTCTGCAATGTTTATATTATGTGAAAAAAGAAAAAATACGTGTCCAATACTTTTTGATAATAAATAATCTACCTGATAAACCAAGAAAAAAAAAATAATCATCATCTCTATTCTGGGGTGCAAATCGTGTATCGTGTTGATTCGAAAGCCAGATTACGAGATTTTTAGCTGCATTTATGTACAAGGAAAAAAATTCTATGGTCTAAATAATGTATGTATGTTTGTTAGGGTGGAATCTTGCAACTAAATTTTGAAGCAGATGTCTTCATTTGATTGTACTAAAATTTTGTACACACGTTTTGTTTGGATGACAATGCATGGTGAGCTGTGTGACGTCATTCTAAATCCAATATGGCGGAACATACAAGAGGCGGACTAGTTATTTTTGATGTACTCCTACAATATGGGTATCAAATTAAAGTCCTTACTGAAAATAACTCGAAAAATAAAGTGACGTCAGCATATATCCCATATTTTTTTTTCTAATTGGCTTCGCACGGTTTGTGCATTTAGCCAATGCCAAGTGTTAAAATGTTTACAAATACTATAACACTCATGGTCAAAGTAATAAATCACGTCAAAGTAAGTGGCAGTCAAGTCAATTCCCCTTTCCCTATGTTTCAGTAAAAGTGTGGGGATTTACTGGAACCTCCACGGAACGTCGAAAGACACTTTCCGCTATTTTGTTTCACTTGCCAACACTTGTGCATGTTCCCGAACACTTAATGGTTAATCCACCATTATTAGACATTAACATCAGCCACAACACAATTTTTAACAAGAAAAACAAAACTGCTAAAGTTTGCCCGATCCCGCCAAAAAGTCCATATAGCTTTTTTTTTAGTTCTATTCTTCTCTATTGAGAAAGGCAAAGGCATAGCCATGCAGCCATCGTCTTATTTTTGTATTAATCTTCCTTTTTTTTACATTAGAATGTGGGTGTAACGCATTCTAATGCTTCTTAGAGTGTTTGGCACGAAATATATCGAGTTCGCTTTTTCGATAAGCTTCTGTGAGGTAATCAATAATACTACAATAAAATTCTCACGTCCACTTGACCGGAATAGCGTATATTTTAAGATTCCACTAATTCTTCAGTTGCGCAGACGGTTGTAACACAATTTTATTACACAATATCCACTATGAACAAATTTAAGAATAATTAAAATAATACGCCAACCGCACTCGATGAAATCCCGCCAAAAACCCCCTCCCTATAGCGGACTTAAAAAATTGGCAGACGCAGTTTTTTTTTCTTTTCTACAATATGGGTAGCAAATGAAAAGACAAGCTGAAATATAGGGTTTTCGAAGATTTCTATTATGTCCTATAAGTATAAAGTA
This sequence comes from Chilo suppressalis, assembly GCA_902850365.2. NCBI lineage: Eukaryota > Metazoa > Arthropoda > Insecta > Lepidoptera > Crambidae > Chilo > Chilo suppressalis. The sequence goes on along the minus strand of OU963914.1, from coordinate 19,062,949 downwards.
AAAATTAGATTTAAATCCGCTAAAAAGAAAAATATAAATAGTTCCTTTGATACTTTTACTATGAACTAATAACGTCATTACACAATTTATATTTTATAAAAGCTTGTCGCCAGATTTAAGTATGAATATTGTTTTTTATGAAAATTAAAAAGAAACCATCCGATCTAATTTTGTTTATCCACACAGGTAAATCTCGAGACAAGCTTTTATATTATATGAATTGTGTAATGTCGGTATAACTTCATAGTAAAAGCTTTAAAGGGTATTTATATTTTATTCTTTTAACGCAATTAAATAAAAACTTGTTTTTATTTAATTGCGTTAAAAGAATAGGTTTTTTTTACTTTTAATTTATTGTTAACAGAGTTTTCGTTCACAGTGTTCACAGTTATAAACAAACGTAAAAATTCACAGTTACTTGGCATCTTCCTAGTTCCCATTTTTATCTTGTCTGCGTCTTGTAGCTAGACAGACCTGTATAAATATTTATGTATGAAAAGGTAGCAAAACAACAAATTTTGTGAGGGGGAGGGGGGCCGCACTAATGCCGTAAACTCATTTCCCTGTCAAATGCCCGATAGCTTGGTAGGGTTGACCATTCCGGTGAAATGTAACGAAAATAAACTTAATTTGGGTCGACATGTTGAAAGCTTTTTTGAATCGTCATTAACCCCCTTAAATCAATTAATACGGAATAAGCTCAGAATAGTTACGCCGTGTTTTGTTCATGTCACTCAAATGCCATTTGTCATTCGATAAAAAGAGACAAATGGAGTCACTAATCTAAGCGTACACCGCGACGACCTCCGTGGCCGAGTGGTTTGTGCGCCAGGTTTCATGGTGTCGCCGACTCGAGAGGTCCCGGTGGGGGCAAATGTTTGTGTGATGAATACGAGCATTTGTTCTCAAATCATGGATGTTTAATATGTATATATGTACTGTATATGTGTGTATTCTATCCGTTACCCTAGTATCCCATAACACAAGCCTTACAGTCAGACCCGTCTTTCCCAGTGGGCACTTTGGGCAAGTGCCCAGGGCCCCGCGATCGATAGGGTACCCCCTCAGATTAAATATAAAGTCCCTAGTTTCTATTAAATCATCAAACGGAAGTCATATCATTATCCTAATATGCCCAGGGCCTCCAAAGACTAAAGAATAGGTCAAAGACGGCACTGCTTACAGTGCTTACTTTGGGACCAGGCTAATTGGCGTGAGTGTTGGAAATATTTATTTATTTACATACGGACTGTCAGAGTGACAGCAATGGAAATAGAGTTCCGTACAGGTCGCGGCACTTAACTCTAGCGCTGAACAAAACGCTGGGGGGATAGCTCCGCATGGGTATGACTGGAGAGCCAATCGGCGCAACGCACGCCCACCCGCGCACCTCGTTCCCCCCCAACACATCTTAATTTTTACTTCTGCGCAATAACGGTCAGCGCTAGAGTTTCGTGCCGCGACTTATCATCATCATCAGCCTATTAATGTCCCCACTGCTGGGGCACAGGCCTTCCCTATGGATGGAATAGGGAGATTGGGCCATGACCCACCACGCGGGCCCAGTGCGGATTGGTGGGTGCTAACGACTGCAGTTGCAGCCGGGACCAACGGCTTAACGTGCCTTCCGAAGCACGGAGGAGCTCGAGATAGTAATTTTTGGTCACCCATCCAATGACCGACCACTGCGAAAGTTGCTTAAGTTCAACGATCGCAGCCGAACGCGCTAACCACTTGCGCCATCGAGCTCCTCTTGCCGCGTGCCGCGACTTATAGTCTTCGTTTATTAATAAGGGGTAAATGTTTTACCTATATAGATCCCGCTTAAAACTTTTTTTTCATAACAAGAAGGAAGGAGAAAGGATGTTAGAAGCTTTGAGCTTTGACCTCAGGCTTTGAGAGTGTAGTTGTGACATTTAAACGAAATTTATAATTACCAGTATATGTATTGATGACAAAAACAATTTAGCATGAATAACTAAGTAGTCAATTTGAATTTGACGAACTCCGTGGCCAAGTGGTCTGTACGCCGGGTTTTATGGTGTCGCCGACTCGAGAGGTCCCAGGTTCAAATCCCGGTGGGGGCCGCTGTGTGTGTAATGAATACGAGCATTGGTACTCCAGTCATGAATATTTAATTATGTATATCTATAAAAATATACTTATATAATATGTACAGTATATGTATTCTGTCCATTACCCTAGTATCCCATAACACAAGCCTTATAGTGTTTACTTTGGGGCTAGGCTAATTGGTGTGTGTAAAAAATAATTCAAAACCTTCACCATTAAAAGAATCAGTAAATGCTGTCGAGCCTAAAGAGCAACATGGTTGAACTTATCTTAAGTTAATAATAAGTTAAAGACATCAACGATATTAAAAACTATAGTATAAGTAGTATATTATATTAATATTGGTATTAAATATCATTGATCGACATGCACATTTGTAGATACTATTTTTCATCATGACGGTGCATAAGGCCTATGCCTAAGGGGAATTGAGGAATTGAGCAGCGCACGCATCATTCATATATATGTATATACGTATATTTATATGTACACACACACTCACTCACACACACACACACACACACCTCCTTTAAAAGAGTCGTAAAGAAGCAACATGCAGGCCGACAGGGTGAGGATGGCTGGTGTGGCAGATAGAACTGCTATATCAGCTATTTTCGCGTCAGGACTTCACCTTCACTCAACATCAGCTGGGGTGGAGTCATTTGTCGGACCTATATATAAAAAAAATGTATGTATGTACGCTCGTGACGCATTTCCAGAGGCGGCGTAAGGCGTGAGCGACGTGGGCCACCGCCTACGGCCACGCGGTACAAGGGGCCTCGCGCCTCAAAAAAATTATGCATTGCTTAAAAGCGAATTTCTTTCTTTTTTATTACATAAAATCCGTCTTCAGGTCGCCACAGAACAGGGCCTCGCGAAATCTGTCTTGCCCACATCAAATTTAGGTCTTGCCCCGCCACTGCGCATTTCCGTTTGATTTTTTTCCATAAGACAATACCAAACAGTACGTACGAGTAGTTAACGAGTAGTAACTGTCAACCTCCCTCGACGCCCAGCAATTATAATTACGCTACGGTAAACTTCACGGTTTATGATTGGAGTACGCAAGCAAGTTAAATAGACACATTAAACAAATCCAGTAGCACTTAACCCCTATCTAAAGTTTTAGTAAACACGATCGGTAGCAGCCCTGCTATGCCCCCACCCCCCACCCAACTACCTAATAGATTCCCCCTTTTAACCCCCGTCGCGACTGCTGTCGACTATTACCAACACAACTGTATGAAGTCGATATCTTAAAAAGGTAGATACTCAGAAATCAGAAATCAATATATCTTTATTCAAATTGGATGTATAGTACAACACTTTTGAATCGTCCAAACATTTTTTTCCCTACATATTTTTTAGCTGCGGAGAAAAACGAGCAAATAAAACTCCACAACATTAAAAGCTTAATGTGACAACATTTACAAATCATTATGTTGTTACAACGTCAATACAATCATGATTTATTTAATATAGAACACCTGTTGGAATGATTGGAACAGTTCAAACCCAAGCATTTTTGTCTGTAATATAATCAGACACTTTGTAATAAGCTTTTTTAATAAGTGCTTTTTTTATACTATCTTTGAATTTATTTATGCTTAGCTCTTGGATATTGCTTGGGACTTTATTGTATAAGCGAACACAAAGACCTTTAAATGAATTATTGATTTTGTGAAGCCTAGTAGCAGGTAAAGTTAGTTTATTTTTGTTTCTTGTATTAAGTGTGTGAACATCACTGTTTTTAAGAAACAAATTAATATTTTTTCTTACAAGTAACTACTCAATAACCTTTTTTTTTGATGCCAGGACACGGTTCGTGCTTTTTTTTTTATTAGCAAATGACATAGCCAGGATACAAGTCCATAAAGCCGAACACATAGTACAAATACAAACTTTAATAAAATACAAACGTGAGATGCGTGAAACAGATTACTGACAACTTAAATTTTGACACTGACATTGACAGCGATAGAAAGATAGAAAGTAAGCAATGGAATAAAACACATTTCGTGCATTGCCAGTTGATTGCCAGTGTCAAAGGTAGGGAAACATTACTAGGAAATTAATGCAGGTTGGATCGGAATTCAGAGGATAGGGTGCGGCCAGAGTGCACTCAGATTCAGATTCAGATTCCGAAAACAAGCGCGAGAAATAAACAGTGTAGTCGAAGGGTACGGCCAGAGTGCACTCCTGATTCAGATTCAGATTCAGACTCAGAAAACAAAGCGCGAGAAAAAGCAGGCAACCTGCTTAGACTACACTGTTTATTTCTCGCGCTTGTTTTCAGAATCTAAATCTGAATCTGAGTGCACTCTGGCCGCACCCATAGGATCAGTAGACAGAATTGGTATACATATTTATATAAATTTACGTATATAAAATACGGATAAAGGGAAGATTACACTCTTATATTATTTAACATTATGAAAGATGCTATACATTTATAAATCCGGCTCGGCCGGCTGGCCCCTTCCCATCTACATGGAACCAACAACAGAGCTGGTGCGGCTTGCGAAGCGGCTGAAACAGCTAAGGCATGTAAATACAGGGGTCTAGGCTCATTCGGTGTCGAGACCTTTGGTCCGTGGGGTCCTAGCGCTGTAAGGCTTTTGAAGAAAATAGCAAATAGGTTGGTCGATATGACTGGAGACCGAAGAGCTGGCAGCTACCTCGGACAAAGAATTAGTCTAGCTATTCAAAGGGGGAACGCTGCCAGTATCTTTGGAACCTTGCCTAAAGGGACTCCTTTTAATAATGTATTTTAGTTATTATAATTTTTAAGGTTTTCAGTTATAAAAATCTTACTATTTGTTCTTTAGTTAAATTATTAAATTACCCCCTATATTAAATGAACAATTTTTGAAATGCCCTTTGCATCCTGAAATTTCAGCCACATGTTACTGGCATGTTAGTTAGAGGTCGGATTGTCTCTTTATTTCATTTATAAATCAGTAAATGATTAGAGAAGAGTAGGGTTATTACATTACGGATGTTGGAAAAGGAACATCTAAGGAATATAGAACCTTTTTCCCGTCGTTCGAGTCCCTTCCGCTGCCTGGTCCGCGTGGATTTTTTTTCTAGTAAACTTTTCTTTAGATTTAAACATCTAGCAGTTAAATGCTTAAAAATAAATAAAACATAACTATAATTGCTATTTCTTCTTTCAAATGTTTAATAATTGAAAAAGTATTCATTTGACATTGTGGGTTACCTACAATGCGAAGGGATGGCGCTGCCTTGCAGCTAGTATATATAATAATGAAGTAGTTAACGTAGTAAAAATTCCAAAGTTTATGTGGTTGCACTGTTCAAGATGTCTGTCCGAGGAGGGCTGCGGTGCTACATTACCGAAATTACCAAAACAAAACTCAGTGCATTCGCAGAGAGTGGCGTCTCGTTGTTCGAATGAAATATCGTTGTTTTTCTAATAAGGGTGAGATAATTTAAGACGCTCAAGTTCAGTGACTTCTGCAATAATTTAATCAGGATAAGTAGGTGACTAACTTGTTGATTTATGTTACCTTTTTCTAATATCGTTCCGGAATCTTTTGCTCAAACAAAATTCCTGCAAAATTCCCTTTTATCTTCTTTGAGGCGTGTATAAATTCTGCATGACTTCTATCCTACGTTATTCTCTCGAAGATCAACTTTGGGGCGCGGACAAATTCCGTTAAATATAAATATAAACATACTAATGTCTGATTTAAACGACTTATGGGTAACAATATGATTATGTTTCTGAGGTTTTCACGCACATCACGTTTTTTTGTATGGGTAAAAAATGTTAAACTCGCGTCAGGTTAAACACGTGGGCTGATCGCATCATGACACACAATAAAATTGGAAAGGTTGCTGACTTTCAATATATTAGACGAAACATAGTAATATTTTATTTTACCGTATTATAATAATAAGTCTCTATCTAGGACGTCCACGTGACAGCTATATTGCGAAGAAAATGCATTTTTTTTCAATAGATGTCGCTAGGTGCGCTTAAATGTGATTCATTTAAGTTGATTTTTCAGAGAGATAAACTTTTTTAATGTAATATAAGTAAATTGTCATATTTGTGTACAATAGCGCAATAAATAAATATTGTATTCTACCACATACATTATAGTACTTTTATACTGATAATTAAAGCAATTCGAGCAAAATTATTCCCTAACCATTCCAAAATATCAAAAATGCACAACGTTAATATTCAGGTTTTCACTTCTGCCGGCACTCCCGGAGTGCAACCCGTCGTTTTTTTTATTAAGTTTGTCGAGTAACCTTTGAAAGACTTATATTTAGGGTTCGGATATTTTATTGTAAGATTTTAAAGAAACGTTAATAAATAAATAAAATCAGTGCATCTAACCCGTTGACACTTGTTTTATTTAATAAAATTATGATTAAAATCTCGACATAAAAAAAATCATGTACCTAGTATTTTTCACTGCCCAGACCTGCCTCGACTTTATAAATAATATATGTTTAATGATATCAGTATAAATAAGTAAATGAAGCATAATAAACACTAATTAAAAAATGCATCTCGAAAATTTAAGACCACTTCATAACAACAAATTAAGCCTAATAAAAATTAAGTAAATTCTCCTTAGGTATCCCCAGAGTTTTAAAACATGATTCGGCTATTTTTTCGACATATAATAGTAAATGATAATATCGCCCTTTCGGCCATCGGAGCGAGAATCGCTACGAGATCAAAGTGCCACCCTCAGCGCAAACTAAGCACCTTTTCAGGGTTCCGTGAATCGTAAAAGGATGTTGCCAGCTCACAAGATAAGGTCAAAACAAATGTTAAATAATGCTGCCTGAAAGACAAATTCAATGCTAGTTTTATTCATAAGAGATTCTATTTATAAGAGGTCTCGATGTTTCTGATAATTTTGCCTCTTTGCCTGTCTATCTTTTATGAGCTGAAAATAGTTCTAAATTTAAACTGAAAACCTACTATGTATATACTTTTTTTACATTTATTCTCAAATAAGGACGTAGGGTAACACAGATTTTTCGGCCAAATTGTAGCTCCTGTCTCTGGGGAAGCAACTTCCACTTTACACAGTGAAATACAACAAAGCAACTTTTGTAGTGGGATTTCTATCGGTTCCCTCCACGGGCCTGGTAGGCAACATGTAGTTTCTAGTTATCTGATAACGCAATCGTCTGCAGGCTATGATCAGATAAGTGAAACATTATGTTGTCTAACTTTTTTACTCGAAAACCTTCCGACATGAATACTCCTAATGTCAACAAACATGCAATAGGGTATTTGACAAGTTTTAGAAAACGATCTCACGTTATTGACTAATATTTATGGAGTCCGTAAAAAGTGGATATTCATCATTCTGTTGTGTATTTCAGTAAAACTAACCAAATCAAAAACTCCATTTTCAAGTTGCCGCGAAAACGTTTCTCTGGACAATATGGCGTCTTACTAGTGTGTGACGTCACACGACTGTTATCAAAACGTCAAACGATACAATGTAATGTCACTTTAACCGGTAGTTTACTTGCATGTGACGTCATTTTAGCCACCAATCCCAAGCGTTTTGGGTCACGTGACAATAATTAAGAAAACTATTAGGTATCTTTTTCGTGGATTTTTAGTAAAATTATGAATATTTTTTCTGTAAAAATAGTGAAAATCCCTGCCAATATTCATTCTAAACACAGATGCTAACAATTGGCACTTTATTTTTAATACTGTCAAATACCCTATTGCTGATCGTAACCCGAAGATAAAATCTTTATTCGATTGTGAATGAGACATCATCATCATCATCAGGCTATTAATGTCCCCACTGCTGGGGCACAGGCCTTCCCCATGGATGGAATAGGGAGTTTGGGCCATGACCCACCACGCGGGCCCAGTGCGGATTGGTGGATGCTAACGACTGCAGATGCAGCCGGGACCAACGGCTTAACGTGCCTTCCGAAGCACGGAGGAATTCGAGATATTAAATTTTTGGTCACCCATCCAATGACCGACCACTGCGAAAGTTGCTTAACTTCAACGATCGCAGCCGAGCGCGCTAACCACTTGCGCCATCGAGCTCCTCGAATGAGACATCACTCGTCCATATTCGACAGCTCCATCTTGGCAGATTCATTTGGGGTCGGTAGATAAAGCGAACTGCACCCTTTCAATCAAAGCGACTCTTAATTGTGATGATCGTCGACTACGAAGAGATAAAAGCGTTGACTGCACATAGAGTCTGTAGTCAATGGAATGAGGGCTACCGTTTTCTGTCTCATCAGATGGCGCCACTGTTGAGTGAGGTCCTGAATTGTAACTTTTAAAGTTTATTAATGTGCACGTGAAATCAAAGTTTACATTAAAATCATATTTTATTCATAAAGAACCGTATCCTTAACATAATCGGCCATGCCACAGTGATGCGCAGTTCCGTTTTGTTCAGAAAAAAGGAGGACATAATAATTTTTTTTAGCTCCGCTTTTAAATAACTGACATTCATTGCCACGTAACTCATATTTGCCATAATTAAGCCGAGCCATTACCAAATATTCACAACATTATTTTAATTAGAGATAAACCCGCGAACATTTGACAGTTCGGAGACCTCACGCTACACTAGCGCCTCTAGCGGCGGATTCATACGCGATAGCCCTCATTAGATTGGAGTTCGTCTATTAAAAGATTAACTATTGCTACGGCTACAGTGCTACAAAGAGCTCCGACCAGGGCCGGATTTAGGATTGTGGAGGCCAGGCACTCAGGATTTGTATGCTTGTTAACCCATCGAAATTTTGTTATTTCTTAAGCTGTTGTGGAGGCCCCTGGGCCACGGCCCCACCTGCCCTGCCTTTAATTCGGCCCTGAGAAATAATATAATCAAATAATCATGTATGTTAGATGTACAAAGTACTGTAGGCTGTAGGTAAAGGTAAAAGAGCAAAAAAAATATCAAAGGAAAAGATGTTTACTAGTAGCTACTAGTTGGAATTTGAAAGATTTTTTTTCCAAAGTCTCTATTGTGGGGGCCTCCCGTTTTCGCCCCGGTTGCCCTCCCCTAAACCCGGCAGTGGCTCCGACTATTGCAAAGCTTCAGTCAGCTATAAGTCGCGGCACGAATCTCTAGCGCTGACCATTATTCAATTCAAATCATTTATTGCAAAACTAGATTCCATAGTGTTAATTTCATTTGATTTATTCATAAATATTTTAGTATAATAGAGAATTACATTAAATAAATACCGATGTATTTTCTTGCAGAGCATAATAAGTGCAAATAATATTAAAATTTCTACGTTCCATACAGTAAATTAATTTTCCGGCAATAATTTTTGTCTTAACCGTGTGTGGTAATTAAAGAATAAATGCCGACAGCCGACATACCATAAGCAAGCCAACATGAAAAAAAATCAAAAAACCCGACTGCTTAATTATACTTCAAATAAAAACTGAAAAGAAAAAAACAAGTCCAGTAGTCTATAATTCTGTTAATAAGGAACAAAGCTACTTTAACAGTCGGGACCCATTAGATATTCAAGAATACATAATATTTTTCAACAGTGGGTCCCGACTGCTAAAGTAGCTTTGTTCCTTATTAACAGAATTATAGACTACTGGACTTGTTTTTTTCTTTTCAGTTTTTATTTGAAGTATAATTAAGCAGTCGGGTTTTTTGATTTTTTAAATTTACCTTTTTTATTTCACACTTTTTAGTTAGTATTTTAATACGGTATATACCGTAGTCTTGTTACTTTAGTAAGGGAATTAATATCGCGGGAATTATTAAGTACCTTGCGTCGGTCTAAAAGATTGATTTATTAAGACATATAGAGACTTTACCAGCGGGGTTAAGGCTACAGATGGGCCTCAATTTTCGCAAAAATGTGTGAAGTTAAATCAAGTCGTTACATAAATATCTCTAATGTATGTAAATTTTATAGTAAACTAGAACTTACTCAAAAAGTCATCTTTTGTTTATGTTTTTTTTAATAGTTTAGCAGTAAATATAAAATTCATTTACTTTTATTCGTCTACTATTTAAAATTGGCAGTGGCTGCATTGTCACGTCAATGCCGGACGTCTAAGATTGTGATATACACAAATGCAGTGTCAGTCCCTAGTCTCATAATTTGATATACCTACATAATTCACATAAACCCAATATGTAGATGCCAGAAGTTAACTTCAAATGTTTTTAATCACCCTATATACAATACCAATCAATGACGTTTATGTCGCAGTCTTAGATCACTAAATTAAATAATTAAGCAATCACCAAAGCAAAGTTTATAATATTTGATTAAACTAAAGGCGCATAATAAAATTTTCATAACGTTAGATAGAGCACCATAGCAATCTCATTTATTATCAATTTATAGTTGTGTTTCTCTTTGTCTCTTTGTGGTTTTCTTTTAAAGCGTTCACATATAACAGGTCAAAGACTTTGTGATCGACCCTTTTTTATTGGTAGTGTAAAGCTCGAATGAAGAGTAATCCCAGTAGGGCAATCACGGCAATTATTTTCCAAATTTTTTTTGTTTAAAAAAATACCGAATTACGTATCACTGTTAAGCACAAATGCTAAGTAACTTTTACAAATATAATCAAATAAACCTATTACTTACTTTATTTTTAAATCTTTTTCATCAATTAAATACTTATCTTATCCTAACTATCTGTACTAATATTATAAAGAGGCAAGATTTGTATGTTTGTAACAAATAATCTGTCAAACTACTGAACCGGTTTCAAATATTAATTCATCATAAGGTAGCTACATTGTTTATTATTACATTTTTCTTTATTTAAATACATTTTGTCCGAGTGACATAGGCTATATTTTATCCCGATAAATAAATTTCGCCCGTACAATGCCCGGGTGAATCACTAGTAAGTATAATATAATATTATAGATGTGAAAATGAGTTTGTTTGTTGCGCTTCCGTGCCCTAATAGCTAAATCGAATATAATGAATTCCCATATAGAAGTAGATGGGAACTTGGTTCTTAGCTACAACATCGAAATACTTGTAGGCGTAGGGTGATGAAAGGGGTGATTTACCTATAAAAATCTACATTATTTACTTGGAATTTTGCAGAATTATTACAAAACCAATATTATCGCGAGCTGATTAATAAATACAGGGATTCCAATAGGTATGTACTTACTAGCGAAAAATGGGTTATTTGTCATTATATTAAGTAAACCTTTTTTGTAACATTAAGTAACATCGTTAAAAAAATGAAAAACAGTAAAATTCTGAGTTTTTCATTAAAATTCAATAATCATAAATACCTATTATGATAATATATTTTTCATCATTTAATAAGAAGGAACTGTATCACAGTTTAATTGTTAGTGCTTCGTATAGGATCAGATACTGCGAATAGCCCTTTTTTTTTCTTTTACATAGTACACCGCGCTATCACTTTGTCATCGTTGTAACTTTTTAAATATTTGTCGAAATGACATAGTGTAAAAAGCAAAGTTTATCGTCTTTAAATATCAAAAGCGATAAAAGTATTTGTTTTGATAAAAAATGATTTGTTAATACAAAATGTGCATTTTGGAAATATCAAATAATATTTTAGTTTTTATTCACTTTTTTAGCGGTAATGACTTACACATTAAAAATAGATATATGGTGTCACGGACTTTTTTTTAGAACTATTTAAGAGATACATTTTCACTCTACATTACATTCATGTAACTTTTATTGTTTTTGCAGTGCAGGCCAAAATGGCTCGCAGATGGGAGATTTTTTTCCGTCTTATGTGACACTTATTGTTATATATTGGCCAATTCACTCAATAACTACATAAATTATTAAATATATGTAATTATCATATATGAGCTATATTACTGTTAAGTTTCATTAAAATCCATTCAGCATTTTTTAGGTGAAAGAGTAACAAAGATCCATACAAACGTAAGATTGAAATTAAAAGCGTAAGTGGTTAATATACAACTTTAAAGCGTTGTAGATCCTGAACGTTCATATTAAATGAAAAATGGTGTTAGGAACCTAAATATGATTTTTAATTATCTAGACAGTGATACCCCACTCGACATATTTTGTCAACTTATTTTTTTTACTTCGTCATAATATGGCGCCTAATTTTACCCATATTGAATTTTGATTACTATCATATCTTTAGTAGCACTCCCATGATTGAGACGAATCGATTGATGTATGAATCATCAAAATCGGTCCAGGCGTTTGGTCTCTAGTGTGCCACAAAGGAACAAACAAACATATATAGACTGTTAAACACATAACCCTGTCTGCGCGTCGCGCTTCGCGCTCTTGCATTGCGCAGCCGGGTAAAAAATAGCTACTGCTCCTATTCTATTTAATAACGTAATCCGCCGCTAGAGGCGCTAGTGTAGCGTGAGGTCTCCGAAATGTCAAATGTTATTGCTTGTTGGTTGACTACGCGGGTTTATTTCATATTAAAATAATGTTGTTAATAATTGGTAACAATTCGGCTTAATTATGGCAAATATGAGTTATGTGGCAATGAATGTCAGTTATTAAAAATTTGAGCTTAGAAAAATGATTATGTTCCCATTTTTTCCGAATAAAACGGAACTGGGCGTCACTGTGGCATGGCCTATTATGTTTAGGATATGGTTCTTTTGTGTTAAAATACGATCTAAATGTAACCTTTGATTTCATGTGCGTATTAATAAACTTTAAAAGTTACAATTTAGGACCTCACTCAACAGTGGCGCCATCTGGTGAGACAGAAAACGGTAGCCCTCATTGAATGACCATACAAACAAAACATATTTACATCACACCTATCTTCAGCAGTTAACTAATAGATTGGATTGCTTACATATCAGCAAGACATCTTAGTTTTTAATATCATAAGCTGGGAACATTGTTAATGTTTCCATCCAAAAATTCCAGTTCTTTTTTTGAAGTACTCAAGCTGTGAAACGTATATATATTTCTGCTCGAAGGAAACCATACCGCGGTGTACCATACTTTACGCGCCATCTATTGAGCGGTAGTGAAACTAGCTCTGTAATGTTTTGATTATGTGAAAAAGAAAAAAAATACGTAATGACTACTTTTCAATAATCGCCTGATAGACGAAGAAAAAGAAATTTGACATCATCCCTATTAGCTCTATCCAATCGTAACAAATGAAGTAGTTATGTTTTTATTTTATTTTTTTAAGCATTTAACTGCTATATGTTTAAATCTAAAGAGAAGTTTTACTAGAAAATATATCCACGCGGACCAGGCAGCGGACTTAAAAAAATAAAAACATAACTATAATTGCTATTTCTTCTTACAAATATTTAATACTTGTAAAAGTATTCATTTGACATTGTGGGTTACCTACAATGCGAAGAGATGGCGCTGCCTTGCAGCTTAAAGCTAGGAAAATTTCGGCGCGGCCATCAGGACCGTGGTAGCATAATTGGTCAGTGGATTCGCCCGGATTGCGAAGGGTGCGGGTTCGAGTCCCGTCCGCTGCCTGGTCCGCGTGTATTTTTTTCTAGTAAAACTTTTCTTTATATTTAAACAAATGAAGTAAAGTAAAGTCTAAAGAAAATTTTACTAGAAAAAAATCCAGTCAGCAGATGGGACACGAACCCGCACCCTTGTCCGGCCGAATGCACTAACCATTATGCTACCGCGTTTATTTGTATAGTAATTTTTTCTTTACATTTCAATATTTTTTAACAGTTAAATGCTTAAGAAATTAAAAATATATTTAAGGAAGTGATAAAAACAGCTTCCTACTAATATCTCCAGTTTCTCCAGTATCAAAGAATTATTATAATATACTAAGTCGACTTTAACCGAATCTCAGAAAGTGGAGCCAATTTCGCCCCAACAAAATTTACGAGTTTCTCTTAAACACTAGTCTCATAAAAGAGGCCATATTACCCGGTTCTCCGCCCGGGTGACGCCTAACTGGGTCTTGCGACCGCTTTATGGCTTCACCCGGGTATTCTGTATGCCCGGACAATTTGATTACCTACGTTAAATAAAGGAGGCTGCTGATATTAGTTAAATATGCTGTGGCATAGTGGAGATGATAAAAACACCACGACGAAATTTTCCTGCTATTATTTTTTTAAGTTTAAAGGGACCATAAGCTTGTTTGCCTGATAGTAAGCGGCCACCATAACGTATATAAGTTAGCTTGCGACACAAAAATATAACTCGCTCCGTTGCCTACCCTGACTCAACTCAACGACTTAAGCGTCAATACATTTAAAACTACCATTAAAAGAGTTCTTATTAATAAAGCCGTCTGTGTGTGTCTTATACTTCAAACAAAAATGCTTGGGTTTAAACTGTTCCAAACGTTCCGGCAGGCCTTTTCTATAATTATGATAAAGATAAAATGTTTTTGTATTGACACCGTAACAATATAATACTTTGTTAATATTGCTACATAATTATATTAACGCTGTGAAGTTTTTTTCGCCAGTTTTTCTCCATCCCTAAAAATGTCCTTAACTGGTGGTAGGGAAAAAAAATTGGACGATTCTAAAGAGTTGTATTATGCTTCCAATTTGAATAAATATATTTTGACTTTCGACTGCAATCCCCTAACCCGTTGCGATAAGTTTATCGAATTCGAATAGTTTGCAAACCGAAATGTCAATGTCAAATTTTGTGTGGAAACTTGAACAGCAGCGGCACAAAGTACGTAACGAGAACTAAAAATCAGTAGGTTCACATTTGACAATGACATTTCGGACTCGCAAACGATACGAATTCGATATTGGTTGGTGCTAAGGGTCGGAGCCTTACTCACCGACATTAACACAACACCACCCAAAGGTAGTGTTATTTTGCTGTGGTCTTTTGAACGTGGAGGTGACTTCCCCAGACGGGGGCTCTATTTACGCTAGGCACTACGTCCGTACCCAGGGCCGGATCTACCATATGGATTTTTGGGCTTCAGCCCAGGGCTCCGTGGATTCAAGGGGCCCGCAGCTAAGTCAAGACAAAATAGACGATAATGCGAAAGAATCCATACTTTTATTAAAGTAAACAGATCGGAAATTCAGACAGGCAAATATCGCTGAATTTTTAAAAGAATTAGCAAATTTAATATTTTGAAAATAGATGTCTAAAGCTGAACTAGTGATTCATCAAAGAAAGAAAATTAAAATCATTTTCTTGAAAGCAGTAGATTCAATGATTAGAAGTACATTCAATGTAGAAGAAATACATTGTTGAATGTAACCCCATTTATGTTACCCCTAGAATGTGAGGAGCAAATTAAAGAATTTGCCATGTCTGCACTTTGCAGAAAGGTTGCTTTGTAATTTGTTAATATATTAACAGTAGTATATTACTAAGGCATAATATAATATAATTTAAATATTTAATGTCTCATTTTTTTTCTATACTTTGAGTAATTAGGTGGGCCCCTAAATAGTATTAACCCAGGGCCCCCTTAACTCACCGTCCGGCTCTGTCCGTACCTCTCTTAAAGAAAAAAAACTAGCCGCGAGAGAGACCTAGAGAAGATTTTACGTCTTATTCAATTTATCGCAATCCTAGTTGATATTTTTATACAACAAATAGCATTCATTCTATTCCTCCTACTAACAAAATTCACTAGACACTGATCTCCGTATAAATTTCTTCCAGTTCCTAAGTAAACTCTTTCACAAATGTTGATGGGAGAAGGGTTTTATTAGACTTTCCGACTTCCATACTACTTTCAATCCGTTTTATGAACACACCCGGGTTTCAATCCCTGTTTGTTTTGCCTTCGTAACGCACGATCCCTTCAAATGGTAGAGGATTGAATTGGCAGAAAATGGACTGTTGCCGACTTTTACATTTCGGCAGTATAGATAAATAGCAGCGTTTCACTAACATTGGATAAGGAAGGATCTGTAAAGGTTCAAGCACACATATCACCACGTAGACGAACCGTGACTACCTTGACATTAGGGTTGTCAGATGCTGGCTTATCAATAGGGGGCCGTTCATAAAATACGTTCGCATACAAGGGGGGGGAGGGGTCTTGCTAAGTGTGACAAGATGTGACAAGGGGGACCAGGGGGCCATTCGCCTAACGGAAATGCTTTGGAAAACGCTAACGCTTTGGATTTTATTTTGTTATTTCTGACCGCCGAAGGTTTTCAAATACCTCACGATATTTTTTTTTAATATTGTTATTACCAATGCAAAAGAAAAAATATTCACGCGAGGAATTTGAAAACCTCAGGCGGCTAGAAATAACAAAATGAAATCGTAAGCGTTAGCGTTTTCCAAAGCATTTCTGTTAGGCGAATGGCCCCCGGGGGTCTACGGCAACGTGACGTTCATCGTTTATTAAAAAATTTTAAATTAGTATTTCTTTCAACTATTTTTATTTCTCAATTTTCATCAAGATAGAAAATCATTTATTTCGTATTTAGTAAACATATAAACATTCAAACGTATATAGTTTTATTATACAATAAATTGTAACTTGATATATTTACTCATGTTTATTTTTCGACATTAGCGCATATTTATATATTTCAATTTTATTATAAAAACTAAATAAATATTTAAATTATTAAAATTTGTGTACTATCAATTGAAATTAATCATACTTGGGGAGGGGGGGGGGTCTCCGTTTTTGTGACGGAATATTTCAAGAGGGGTCACAGAAAGTGTGACACAGCGTGACAATAGGGGGGGGGAGGGGGTCGGAAAAAGCTGATTTTAGCGTGACGTATTTTATGAACGGCCCCTAGGGTATTTGACAGTGTTAAAAATAAAGTGCCAATTGTTGGCATCTGTGTTTAGAATGAATATTGGCAGGGGTTTTTACTATTTTTACAAAAAAAAATATTCATAATTTAAAACTAACGAAAAAGATAATAGTTTTCTTATCTATTGTCACGTGACCCAAAACGCTTGGGATTGGCGGAGCCTAAAATGAAGTCACACGCAAGTAAACTTCCGGTTAAAATGACATACATACATTGTATCGTTTAACATTTTAATAACAGTCGTGTTACGTCACACACTAGTAAGACGCCATATTGTCCAGAGTAACGATTTCGCGGCAAATTGAAAATGGAGTTTTTGATTTGGTTATTTTTACTGAAATACAGAACAGAATGATGAATATCCAATTTTTACGGACTCCATAAACATTAGTCAATAACGTGAGATTGTTTTCTAAAACTTGTCAAATACCCTATTCCGAGACATTTGCACGCCTAAAAAAATAAGGCATCAAATCAAACCCCCCTTCACCCCCCAGAATTAAAGCATAAAGCAGGCCAGCGGTGTAATTCGTTATTAGTTTATATTGTTACGAAACTAGCACATTATCGAAATCCGGGACAATAAGGTGTAATTACTGAAATTCTGGGACAATCCCGGATGTTCCGGCCATTTGCCAAGCCTACTTGGCATACACTGCTACAAGTAGTATTTTATGTAGGTACCTACTCGTCTCGAGGCTCAGCAGTGTTGCCAACTCGGATTTTGAAAAAGGCGTAGGCCCGATGAGAAAATTACGTAGAATTAGTAAATTTTGGATATGAAAAGTACGTAGATCTACGTACTTTTTTCTGAGTGAAATGAAGAAGTAGGTGAAACCGAATAAAATGAGTGTTTTGTTATACAATTTGTTTAAGAACGGGAGATAGAACAAAGAGTTCTTGGAGAAGTCGCTGTATTGGAAGCATTTACCATGCTGTGGTAGACATTTACCATCAGACACAGACACTGGTGGGTGTCGATGCTGGATGGTTCTCTTAATTTAAAAGTAAATTTAACATTAGTCTCTCCTTTTCATTCTGTATAGAGAATGAGAAGGATAAACTGTTGTTAAATGGGCTAGTTGACACTTTTTGGAATTATGTTTTAAATTGTTAATAATCGTTCTATCAGATCGAAAAAAAAATGTATTATACAAAAACGCTATTTAGTCTATAGACTCATCTATGCTATGACGTCAAAACATTTGTAAACAAACACTCGCAAGCACGTAGGAAATAAACTTTCTAAGTTAATATTATAAAACCATGACTTCTAATAGATCACATGAAAAATATAGTAGTTATCATGACACACTTGGTAAAAGACTAGAAAAGTTGTGGTTTAAATTGCCAAGAGAAATAAACATACTTACACATGAACATATGTTTAAAACTTCCTAAATCCTGTAACTTTATCGACTGAAAGTCATTTCTTTTTGCAAAGATCAATTCGATGTGAGTAGGTACTCATTGATAATATTAAAAGTTTAAAAATACAATTTTTAATGTTATGACTGTACCTACTAAGTCAAAGAGTTTTGTCGTTTCTGCTTTCACAAATCCTGCGTCCAGCATTAATTTAGTCAACAAAACCAATAACGGGTACCTTTTCTACAAGATACGAGAGTGTAAGATACATCTTTATAAGAAACTAGCAAAACCAGCGAACTCCGTTTCGCCACCAGATAGCTTCGTTTTATGTAACATTTCGTTTTGTGATTAAAAGAAAACGATTTTTTTTTATTTTTTCCTGAATTTTCTTTGCTATAAACCTCACGGAGCCGGAGACCTTTCCAACGAATGCAAAACCGTGGAAATCGGTTCGTGCGTTCTGGAGTTATAGCGTCAGGAAGGAAAACCCGACTTATTTTTATATAGTAGATAAACATTTATATAGTTTTTAAGTAAAGTAACGGAAAATATTCTTCTTTATTCTAGTGAATTAAGTTATTTTACAAATTTGAAAAAAAATAAGAAAATACGTAGATTCTGGGACTGAAGTTAGTAGGTTTCCGGAAAAGGCCTAAAATACGTAGATCTACGTAAAAAGACGTAGAGTTGGCAACACTGAGGCTCAGTGTGATTGCGACGCATTTCTTAGATCTATCAATCGTTTCTGGAAAAGTAACTTATTCAGTTTTGTAACCATAGAGACTTAAGAAAAATATAAAAGTTCATACTCTTCATGCCCTTTGAAAAGAATTTCATGAAATTATAGATCGTTTGTCAGTGAAAGTAATAGGCGGATTCTGTAAAATAAAATCTCACTTCTGATTTCGATAGCTGCCATTTTAGGCATTAGTTTGACTGGTATTACGCCATTACATGGCAAAATATCGCTGTCTGTAGAAGCAATCAGTATTAGACATTTTCTAGAAATCCGAATAAATGAGATCGTAAGTGAGATTGCATCTTACAGAATTATTCTTCTTTGTCGTTACACTCTTGGCAGAGTGGTCGTGGCCACCACAGTAGTGGTCGTGGTGGTGGTGTACCACAGCGTCATCGGCGGATTCAGTGGTCTTATTGCATATTCTTTGGAATATCTGAACGCCATATTCCCCTGAAGCATTAATCGTCTCTATGGGGATACCATCTCTATAGTAGCTTTCCCATTCTTCAGGCGTTTGATTGCGGCTCTTATTTCAGCATATCTTCCAAGCCTCAGATATTGCATCTATTTCTGTAACTGTTTCACCGCGCGAATTTTCGATAGCCAAGTTTCAGAGGTGAAGCTTTTTATGATAGAGCGAATTTTACGATGGAGATCTCCGGTTTCGTACTTGTTTGCATGAGATTCAACCTCTGCACAGATGTTCTGAAGATGGCTGTTACGGTCTCGTCGGCAAGCTGCTTGGATCCGACTAGACAGCTCATTTAAAGTTCTCACATCTGCTCCAGTCGCCTTCAAGCTTCGCCGATCTACGACGAGTGCCAAAGTCGCGTCACTCGTCCAGTGTTGTCTTTTGAGGGTTTTTGTAGTATTACAGAATACCTGTGCTGAAATCGAATTGCTAGATAATCATTTATCAATAAAACAACCAAGCTGTAGTATGCATTGTAGGGAACTTCATACGAAGTATATTGCTGAACCGCCGTGGTTGAGGCGGGAATGACTAATCTTACTTCAGAGTTCGAATTAATTCACTATGTCTTAAGCCATACACAGCAAATGTCAAAATGACTGTTGAAGCAGCCAATAGGTATTTAATATATGTATGTAACAATTGCCAAAAAATCGAATACCTAAATCAGATCAGTTTTTCAATTTGCTGTTCCGCAGCGCTGATAGGTGTGCGCCAATCTTAAATTTGATGCGTGTGTTTATGTAAGAATAAGTTTGATTTGAGTACGAGCTTTATGAGTATGGAAGGTATTTTATTTTTCACATTGTCTGTAAAAGGGTTTTTCATTTTGTGAAAAAATTAGTGATCCATTAAGTAAATTGATTGAAATAATAGCATACGAGAAATAAGATAAACAATAGGATGTACTATATACTATTATATATTTTATTCTGCGTGTATTATTTAATAGGGGGTATAAATAAATAAATAAGTCCAACACTCACACCAATCAGCAATTAGCCTAGCCCGGACTTGCAGTTAGTTAAAAGTAAAAAAAAAAAATCAAAATTCAATATCGTTTATTCAGTCTAGGCCTACGCCATCGGTTCGCAAATCTACGGCGGGAGACCTTGTACTGAGAAGAACCGGCAAGAAACTCAGCAAGGGCTGATTTTTTCTCCCTGTTTTATTTCATACAGTGTCGTCCAATTGAAAGTTGACATCAAACTTGCAAACATGTGTTGAGGTCAACTTCCATCACATAATGTCAAATATGCAACAATAGACAATCAACGAATTTACTAACAATAAGTGCAAAGAAACGTCTCAAAATAGCAAGAAACAATTTTCTAAACAAAATGAACAAGTCAAAACTCTTTCTAAGGCTGGGAGCCTTATAAAATTACAACCAAGCCGTTTTATCATTCAAATATTGATTGACAGTATAATATCCTTTCCTAAGTAAGCAATTCTTAATGTGTATTTTAAATTTATGAGGAGGCAAATCAAGGATATCAATAGGAATCTTATTATAGAAATGTATACCTTGACCCATAAACGATTTAGTAACCTGTAATTTGGTATCTTGAGTTTATATTTATTCCTTGTATTAAAAGAATGTATGTCACTGTGTTTGAGATAATAGTTAATATTGCTTCGAACAAAAAGTCGACTCGTCTTACTTCGTTGTGATTGTGCGCTCTCTCCCTGTCGCTTGGTTGATTTTTATCTAACACGCTTTGGACATTGCAACACGATTATCGGTTTTGTCAATTAGTATGGATGAACTGGAATCATGTTTTCTCCGAAGGCGTGGACAAGTTTGTGTAATTTATGGTCGCTCTGTTTTACATAGAAGACAATTTACTATAACGAACAGAATGATTGAAAAAAACCCCAACCCATGCGGGTATTTTTGGATTTACTCTAGTGCGGCAGAATAACTTAACGGAGAATATCATATTATTTTATTGTTAATTATAGCAAATGTATAATAACCTTTAGACTCGTAAGCATCCCTTATCTCATTAGTACATACTGTTGTAAATAAAAGATTAAGTAGGTATCCCACGTAGCCCCCTCCACATCCGTTCTATTTCTGACTCCATTCATTTAAGATATCGTTACTCTGTTTCTTATAATTCTATTTATTTAGTATAAGTAGTATTTAGTTTTAGTAGTAATCTTATATATAAAATTCTCGTGTCGCGGTGTTTGTGGTTAAACTCCTCCGAAACGGCTTCCCCGATTCTCATGAAATTTTGTGTGCATATTGGGTAGGTCTAAGAATCGGACAACATCTATTTTTCATCCCCCTAAATGTTAAGAGTAATCCACCCCAAATTTTTTTTTTCAATTCTTTTTTTTTTATGATACAGCATTAGTAAATACATACAACCCTAAATTTTCACTTTTCTACCACCAACCCCTATTTTTTATGGCGGTACGAAGTTCGCTGGGTCAGCTAGTCTTATATATAAAATTCTCGTGTCGCGGTGTTTGTGGTTAAACTCCTCCGAAACGGCTTCCCCGATTCTCATGAAATTTTGTGTGCATATTGGGTAGGTCTAAGAATCGGACAACATCTATTTTTCATCCCCCTAAATGTTAAGGGTAATCCAACCCTAAATTTTTTTTTCAATTTTAGATATATTTTTTTATGATACAGCATTAGTTAATACATATAACCCTGAATTTTCAACCCTTTACAATCAACCCCTATTTTTTTATGGCGGTACGAAGTTCGCTGGGACAGCTAGTTAAAATATAATTGTTTTTAAAAAGACTTTTGTTCCATTGCCACGTAACACCCTCATTTCACGAAACTTCTGAAAGGAGATTAATTAATATACTTTTTATAAAACACATTCAGTGAAGGCTTTGTTATTCTTCTCTCACCGTCGTTTCTCTGTTTTCTATTAACCACCATTTATCCTCTAGGGTTGTCAATTCAATAACACTTTTATTCAATATCATTCTATACAAAGTACTTAACTACCTACACTGTTCTGCTTACTTGGAAAAAAATTTGGACTTCTTATTTGAAAAGATTATTTTGTAAATTGAATACCATCATCATCAGCCTATTAATGTCCCCACTGCTGGGGCACAGCCTTCTCTATGGATGGCATAGGGAGATTGAGCCATGACCCACCACGCGGGCCTGGCGGATTGGCGGGTGCTAACGACTGCAGATGCAGCCGGGACCAACGGCTTACCGTGCCTTCCGAAGCACGGAGGAACTCGAGATAGAAGATTTTTGGTCACCCATCCCATGACCGACCACTGCGAAAGTTGCTTAACTTCAACGATCGCAGCCGAACGCGCTAACCACCTGCGCCATCGAGCTCCTCTAACTAAATTGAATACCACACGATTTAAATTGGTAGTTAGTTGGACAAAATCGCAATCCGTCGCTTGTAGTACCTAGGTACTATCGCGGAATTTTGCGCTCTGTCACTTGGCGAACAAAATGCTTTGAACGGTTTTCTACAGTAGTTTTTACTACGCCCCGCCTTCGCGTCGGACGCGCCAATCCGGGCCGCCGAGCAAAAGTAAGACGGAGAGCATTTCATTGTATGAATAATGTAGATTGAATAATGAATTGAATTGCATTTATTTTAGTTTCAATTTGTCATCCGCATCGTGATCGCGACAGCGCTATACGAAAAAGTAAGACAGCGATAATTACATGTCTATGAATGAATTTTTCCTACGCCGCTACCGCAAGCGATTATGGCATTATGGGTGACAGAGCGGGTCTTTCCGCGAGTATACATATAGTAAAATTGACAGCCCTGAATGTAACCTGTTTCAGTCAGTTCGTTCCGTATTCCGGAACTTTTCGCATTATCCTCGTACCACAAGCGGAAAGCTTAAGAGTTTTCATGAAAAAAGAAAACAACTGCGGAACGTTCCCTAATATAACACAATGGACTCGCGGACTATTATAAGTTCATGGTCGATTTCCATTCGGGTTCATTACATATAACGAACTGTACCCCTAGCACAAACCAATATCGAATTAGCATCATTTGCGAATCCGAAATGTCATTGTCAAATGTATACTGATTTTTAGTTCTCGTTACGTACTTTGTACCGCTGCTCTTCAAGTTTCCATACATTCGATAATGGTTCGTGCTAGGGGTACTTTACATTGTACCGAAAAGAATCGAAAAGTTTGCAAACCGAAATGTCAATGTCAAATTTTGTATGGATACTTGAACAGCAGCGGCTCAAAGTACGTAAAGAGGACTAAAAATCAGTACACACTTGACAATGACATTTCGGACTGGCAAACGATACGAATTCGATATTGGTTCGTGCTAAGGGTACTGTTCAATATTACCTTGAGACTAGCTGATTCTGTTTCTGTAATCTTTATTTTTATTTAACTAAAGAATGTCGCTATGCTTAGGCTGAGGCCTGTTTACTACGGTTCTTCCCCGCAAGCGGGAAACCGCCAAACCGCTAAATCACCCGAAGCGCACACACTACGATTAAAAACCGCAAAACTAGACATGATTATCACTAAGAAAATATCTTATCTATAAGAAAATATCTTTAGATTTAAACATCAAGCAGTTACATGCTTTAAAAAATAAATTTATAACTATAATTGCTATTTCTTCTTTCAAATGTTTAATACTTGTAAAAGTATTCATTTGACATTGTAGGTTACGTATAATGCGAAGAGATGGCGCTGCCTTGCAGCTTAAGAATGGCAGTGCATTCTCCCGGATTGCGAAGGGTGCGGGTTCGAGTCCCGTCTGCTGCCTGGTCCGCGTGGAATTTTTCATGATTATCACAGTTTGAATTTTAAAACTTATACATTTTTTCATTGTTATTCTGGTATCGGTATGTTTCGGTGCCTTACATGGCGAGATATATGTAGTAATAGTTGGAGCAACTAACGCTGGTCTTCTTCATTTTTTATGATAAAAAGTTTCATAATTTAGCTCATTTGTAACAGACTCCGACTCAGTCGACGATATAGCTACTAAGCGATACCTACATACATCACAACGGCTCTTCACGGCAGCAGCCCGACGATCAATGATAGAAACCGCCCGCGGTTACAGGGTCAATGTGTGCGCGCCAGTATTTGTTCTATGGACCACAAATGGCGCGGTTTTTACCCGCGAGCCGTTCTGTCACGGTCACAAATCACGGTTTTAAAACCAGTCGCAAGAAAAAACCGCTGGTGCGGCCGCTTGCATTACTTCCCTTGTCTCTCAAAACTACGCGGTTAAAAACCGCGGCGGTTTAGCCGTAGTGTGGCCTAGCACTTAGGTTAGGTAGCGGCAAACATAGTATTAAAGTTCTGATAATTATAACCTAAATATTGATAATAAAAATAAATATAACCTAATTATAACCTAAATATTGATAATAAAAAGGTTACATCAGATATTGAAGTTGCTAAATTGTTTGAAAATTTCTTTACTGATATTCCAGTTTCAACTACGAAATCTTTGAACTCTTCCCCCATTGGTGCCGAATCAATCTTAAGAGAAAACGTGAAACCTTGTACTAGTTATTTTCATTTTAAACATGTTGACTTTAAAGATGTAATAAAAACGTTTCACCAATTAAATAAAAAGAAAACCGCGGATCTGTGGGGCAATTCCGTTGATGTTTCTAAATCGGTAATTGAGACAATAGCTCCTATTCTAGCTTGCATATTTAATGATTGAGTTGACTGTGGTGTTTTTCCTGACCTCATGAAATACAGTAAAATTACTCCTTTGCATAAATCGGGAAGTACATCAGACCCCACAAACTTTAGACCAATTTCTGTACTACCCACCTTTAGTAAAATTTTTGAAAAAATCATGTTAGATCAAATGCAATCACATTTTAATAAATATAATATACTTCACTGTAAACAATTTGGTTTTACACGGGGTCGTTCAACAACCGATGCCGGTGTTGAACTTATACAACAAATTTTTGGCGCCTGGGAGAATTCGCAGGACGCTCTAGGTGTGTTTTGCGACTGGTCCAAGGCTTTTGATTGCGTTTTTCATGAAACATTACTCAGGAAACTCCACCACTATGGATTTAGAGATACTGATCTGGATCTTATTGCATCATACCTGAGGGATAGGATTCAGAGGGTTGACATTAATGGTAATAAGTCTCCGGGTTCGCCGGTTAAGATGGGTGTTCCGCAGGGCTCAATCCTAGGTCCTTTCTTATTTTTAATTTATATTAATGACTTACCTTACTATGTAAGAGATAACCATGAGATAGTATTGTTTGCGGATGATACATCACTTTTATTTAAACTCAAACGCAATAAAAAAGTTATTGACGACGTGAACAATTGTATCTCTAAGGTAGTCCACTGGTTCAATGTTAACAATTTATTACTTAATGAAGGAAAAACGAAATGTATGAAATTTGTATTACCTAATGTAAAACAGGTAAAAACCAGTGTGAATGTAAAGGATAGGAATGTGGGCCTTGTAGACACCACAGTATTCTTAGGGATAACTTTAGATTCTAAGCTTCAATGGGGCCCACATATTGATAAATTGTCAAATAGACTTAGCTCTGCAGCATATGCCGTAATGAAGATACGCCAGTTAACGGATGTAGATACGGCCAGATTAGTGTACTTTAGTTATTTCCATAGTGTAATGTCGTACGGAATTTTATTGTGGGGAAATGCCGCCGACATTCAAGCTATTTTTGTGCTGCAGAAGAGGGCTATTCGATTAATTTATAATCTTAAAGTTAAAGAATCATTAAGAGATAAGTTTAAAGAATTTGGAATAATGACGGTCGCATCACAATACATATACGAAAATTTATTACTTGTAAGAAAAAATATTAATTTGTTTCTTAAAAACAGTGATGTTCACACAATTAATACAAGAAACAAAAATAAACTAACTTTACCTGCTACTAGGCTTCACAAAATTAATAATTCATTTAAAGGTCTTTGTGTTCGCTTATACAATAAAGTCCCAAGCAATATCCAAGAGTTAGCCACAAATAAATTTAAAGATATTATAAAAAAAACACTTATTAAAAAAGCTTATTACAAAGTGTCTGATTATATTACAGACAAAAATGCTTGGGTTTGAACTGTTCCAATCATTCCAACAGGTGTTCTATATTAAATAAATCATGATTGTATTGACGTTGTAACAACATAATGATTTGTAAATGTTGTTACATTAGACTTTTAATGTTGTGGAGTTTTTTTCGCTCGTTTTTCTCCGCAGCTAAAAAATATGTCCATAACGAGTGGTAGGGAAAAAAAATTTTTTGGACGATTCAAAAGAGTTGTACTATACATCCAATTTGAATAAAGATATATTGATTTCTGATTTCTGATTTCTGTATTAATATAATATTTTTTACAGTAGAGTTTTCTGAACTCAATATTTATTCAGGATTGAGTGTGTTATTGAAAGCAACTTTGGAATTTTGTTATTATACGTCACGACTCACGACCCCTTTAATGCCATCCTCATTTTGTTTGAAGAAGTTTTCCCATGTGTTATTAAATGTAGCCAGGGTGTCAGCTAACTCCATACAAAGTTTTACAAAAATCGCTCCAGCCGTTTAAACGTGAAGAAGTAACAAACATACACACTCACAAACTTTCGCCTTTTGATGTGTAACATCTTTCCTCTCGCTTTCCTACAATTTGTGGGAGTGATTTCGTGAAATGGGACGGAAGTGTGTAACAGGAAGTCGCGAAAGCGCGCGCTATTTGATTTGATTTTAGTACATAATGTGCAAATGGCTTATTCCTTTTGTAGTAGGTTTTATTTCTTTTTTTACTAATATAAGGTGAGGTATCAAATGTTACACATCACACGCGACTACTGTAAGGCTCGCTCGTTTTTTAATATTAGTGTGATATTAGCCTTATATTCAATTTAAGGTTGCTTGTACATGGTGCAAGTAACATCACGGTTTTCCCCAAGCACGAATTATGAAAGCTCCATCATCATATCGCATCGTCAAAGTTCCATTGAACAATAAACAGCGCCCCTGCCGGACGTAAGAACAAACTGGCCCCTTCCATACTGACGACCTCCGTGGTTTTCATGGTGTTTGGGTTTCATGGTGTCGCCGACTCGAGAGGAGGGGTCGAATCCCAGTGGGAGCAGATGTTTGTGTGATGAATACGAGCATTTGTACTCCAGTCATGGATGTTTAATATGTATTTCTATATAAATATACTTATATATGTACAGTACATGTATTCTATCCGTTACCCTAGTATCCTATAACACAAGACTTATAGTGCTTACTTTGGGGTTAGGCTAATTGGTGTGAATATTGGAAATATTTATTATTATTTATTATACCATACAAAATTTGACGATGACGATACGATTACGGAGCTGTCAAAATTCGTGCTTGGACCTCTGCTAAGTTGACGTAATAATTGTATGGGATTAATCAAGTTTTAGTTAAATTAAGAGTTAGCAAAATTAAGTCCTTAAGGTGGGAATTCCATATTTGTTTCTTAGGTTTTCACGCACATCACTCATTAAATAAAACTAGTTTTTACGGGTTAATGCACGAAACTTTATTTATTAACATTATTCTGACGATGCAGACCTGAAAAGGCTGCGAAACGTCAATAAATAAATAAAGTTTCGTGCATTAACCCGTAAAAACTAGTTTTATTTAGTGGGAATTCCACTTATTAATGCCTTTCGAATATCCGGTCGGTCGACAAATATACACACATGCGATACTAAAGTATGATATCGCGTGTATTACCTTTAGGTAAGAACTTTATATTTTTACCTTATACCTTTACGTAAAAGTATGATTTCGCATACCTTTAGGTATAAACAGCAGAAATGAAACACAGGTGGATAGAGCGTAATTTTTTATACGGCTTGTATTGAATATAAAAAGATTTCGCTTAAGATATTCTCTGTAGCTCATTACATACCCTTGTCTGAAAAGTCTTTGCTCCTTTGCCCCTGTCACGCCAACCGTCATGAAGGTGAAGGATATTAAAATTCTAGTATTCTTCCCATCTTTCTGCAAATAGCAATTTATGCAAAATGGTCGGCAAAGATACATTTGTCCCGCCATAACCTACACCTATAACCCTATTATTTACATTTTCCAGTAGCCATTTTGTTTTGTCAGTCAGTTTTTGTATGCCGTAGTCTATGGGCTCTCTCTCTATACTAGGCAATAGGCTTGTTGAAAATATATCGATGTATTGATATATCGATATTTTTTGTACGATATATCGATATTTTTTGCCGATATATTTTGTTTCGATATATCGATACATCGATACAAAATAACCAATATCGAAATTCGTATCAAAAACGATATTTTTTTAATTATTAGCGGCATATCACGATCTAACTAAATTCGTATCTGGAAAAATCGTGACTGGATCTCAGATTAATGATATTCAACATATCTATTATCTGTGCTGTATTTAGTATTGTCTATGTCATCATTCGAAAATAGGGTCTATTTTTAGGGAGACAATTTTCGTTTCATTATTATTCCGCGTGTCATATTTCGTGAGCTACTGTACGATATTTTTGGGAAAATTGGTCCGATATATCGATATATCGATGTTTTTTTCGCGATATATCGAAGCCGATATTGATATTTTTTAAAATATCGATGTATCGATATATCGATATTTTTTTCAACTTTCGACATCCCTACTAGGCAATGGCGCCAGCCCGAGCACGGCGTTATGACATATCGTTCGTTTTTATTACGCCTAATTGTCAAATTAATATGGAGTTTGACATTTTGACGCGATAAAAAAAGTGATATTACGTAAATTGTGTTGGTCATGCTACCGGGACAGCAGTGATATTTAAGGTATCCCAACCGTCTTAAGCTATGGCGGCCTCTTACCAAATACAACCTTTCAAAATCATTTTATCGCAAGATGCAATATAAAAAATATGTATATCCTTAAATAAAACTAGTTTTAACGGGTTAATGTACGAATGAACTGAAAAGTAAAAAGTAAAGTACTGAATAAGTGTATGAACTTTATTTATTGACGTTTCGCAGCCTTTTCAGGTCTGCATCGTCAGAATACTGACCTGAAAAGGCTGCGAAACGTCAATCTAATATATAAAATTCTCGTGTCGCGGTGTTTGTGGTTAAACTCCTCCGAAACGGCTCAACCGATTCTCATTAAATTTTGTGTGCATATTGGGTAGGTCTGAGAATCGGACAACATCAATTTTTCATCGCCCTAAATGTTAAGGGTAATCCATCCCTAATTTTTTTTTAATTTTAGATAAAAAAAATGTTTAATTTTTTTATGATACAAATTTTTGTATAAATACATACAACCCTAAATTTTCACCCTTCGACCACCAAATAGGGGTATTTTTTATGGCGGTACAAAGTTCGCTGGGACAGCTAGTAAATAAATAAAGTTTCGTGCATTAACCCGTTAAAACTAGTTTTATTTAATGAGTGATGTACGTGAAGACCTAAGAAACAAATATGTATATCCTTCCATTCCAGAAGCGAACAATCGTACAACCGCACGCTGCAGACAGTGAGCTCGGTGGGCGCGCTGGCAGTGCCCTGGTCGGCGTCCGAGCCCCGGCTGGCGCTACCGGCGGCGCTCGGCGTGGCGGGCATACCGGCGCTCGTCATCACAGACCCTGAGGGCAGGCTGCTCACCGCCAACGGGAGGAGCCATCTCACCGCCGACCCGATGGGACTGGTACGTAGGCATAGGAGTAGCTCGCCCGTCGGGAGGAGTTGCCGCGGTGTCATCACTGCGCCTCCCCCGACGACACGGCCGAGCACACGCTGATCGTGTGCCCGGCCTGGCGAAACGAGCGCCGCACGTTGATGGCGGCGCTCGGCGGAGGACCGCTCTCATTGCCAAGTATAGTTCGAGCCATGCTTAGCAATGAGAGGGCATGGAAGGCTGCCGCCTCCTTCTGCGAAGTTGTGATGGGGCAGAAGGAGGCAGCGGAGAGGGTGCGGGAGGAGGATGCTCTAGCCGCTCCCCTCCGACGTAGACGGGTGAGCCGAAGAAGGCCGGCAGCTGTGACTGCCGGTCTTCGTCGGCCCTAAGGTGGTCTGGGCGCGGCTTGGCCGCCGCGTGCCCTTGGTGCCATTCGGCATAGGCCACCCCGTCTGGGGATAGTACCCTAGCGCAATCCCCCAGAGGCGTGTCGCCCGGTCCACTCGATGGGCCGGGCCAGCCCGGGGGCGTCCCAGTGAAGTGGCGCACACTAAGGTGCGCTGATCCTGAAACGCCCCCATATGGGCGTAGGAGGGTACCGGTGGTTTTTAGTGGGTAGGACCGGCGTTGTTCCGCGCCGGGGAGTCCCACACACGCCGCGCACCCAGCCAGCGCGCGGTACGGTGCGTAAACGCATTTTCCATCGTCAACAAAAAAAAAAAAAGGCATAGGAGTAGGTGGCAAGGACAGCGAGCACTGGGCCATATTATTAACTTGAACATACTGCAAAAACTAATGGTAGCCATACACACTACGAGAAATCGTTACGATTAGACTGTACCGTTCGGACGGTACCGATAAATCGTAGCGTGTATGTTATAAAACTGCACAGTTTCCTATACGTACGCCACAGTACGATAAACTGTTCCGTTCGAACTGTACAGTCTGATCGTAACGATTTCTCGTAGTGTGTATGGCTACTATAACAGAACTTAGGGTACGGCCAGAGTGCACTCAGATTCAGATTCAGACTCAGAAAACAAGCGCGAGAAATATACAGTGTAGTTTAAGCAGGTTGCCTGCTGCCACTATGGCCACCCTGCTTTAACTTCACTGTTTATTTCTCGCGCTTGTTTTCTGAGTCTGAATCTGAATCTAAATCTGAGTGCACTCTGGCCGTACCCTCACGGCTGGTTCCCACTTGTCGGGTGGCGGATCCGTATATTAATCGGATGTCTACACCTTTGTTCATACTTCGGTTGATAAATCGGTTGTCGGCCACAGTTTTTAGCACTCTACGCGAGCCGACTGTGCACGATGGATGTCGACGAGATTCTTGTTGTGATGTACTTATTATTATTTAAGAAAACAAAGAAAGAGAGCCAAGGAAAGTCAATATTGGTTGAACTTAATAACAGAATTGAGAAGTGACGAAATTAAGTGTTTCAATTATTTTATGATGTCAATATCAACATTCAACGATCTACTGACTCAAATATTAGTGAACATAAACTACCAAAATACAGGACTTAGATACTGCATTTGTACTGAAGTAAGGTTGCATTACGGACGGAACAAGGGGTAGCGGGGGAGGATAGTCAGCCCCGACACCCGACAAATATGAACAGCGCCATTCTTAATCATAGGCGAGCGAGATCCGACACGATTTTTTTCCGGGCGTAGAGGGCTGGCAAAACACCCGACACTTCTTGTCGGAGCCGACACAAAATCGGTTTCCGATAATGCTCTGCCACTGGAACCTCCTATTAATATACGGATCCGACACCCGACAAGTGGGAACGAGCTCTTATACGTCACCTACAGAATATTCATATCAAACTGCCGATCTCAATAAGTCAAGGGTACTCATCAGATAGACGTGAAAAGTTCCAGGCCGAGTGTGAAATTTCTTATACCCTTCTTCTTATTCACTAGGCCATATTTAGCTTCGCACACCTGCGGGATCAGCCGAGATACCCCGGGTGATCTCCGCCGTGGAGATCTCTGGCAAGGCCTCGAAATTAAAACTAAAAATAAAAAAATAAATATTTCCAACACTCACACCAATTAGTCTAGCCCCAAATGTAAGCACTGTAAGGCTTGTGTTATGGGATGCTAGGGTAACGGATAGAATACACATACTGTAAATAAGGACCAAATATAAATGTGAAGGAAATTTCGATAGCTTAAAAGGAGAGAAAAAATAAGTAGTGCTCAATCCAGTGCTGACATATATAATGTGCCAAAAACGAAAAAGACAATATTGTTAGAGATTAACAAAAAAGATTACTTCTTATATTTAAACCAAAAAGATTATAAAAAAATAAATATGAACAAAAGAGAATATCAACAATAGGCTATTTACACAAGAATTCGCAACATATGTATAAGTATATTTATATATAAATACATGTTTAACATCCATGACTGGAGTACAAATGCTCGTATTCATCACACAAACATTTGCCCCCACCGGGACTCGAAACCCGGGACTCGAAACCTCTCGAGTCGGCGACACCACGACACAAACCACTCGGCCACGGAGGTCGTCACTTAACTTTAGCAAGCATTCTATCTATTCTTTCATTCCATTTAATTAGTGTGGGTGATGGTTTTTAAAAGCTTCTGATGAAAATGGAATGCTTTTCTTTGATCAGAATTTCCCGTGGGGCCAGCGCGCCGTGTCCGTGCTGACGGAGCAGGCTCTACTCAAGATGGCGCGACATCCGGCTCTAGTGCTGTTCGTTGGTAAGGAGAACTGTCCAAATAATTCTTTACCCACTCTTTTAAAAAAACGTTACTTTGAACCCGCATGATGCAGAGTGACCATGTTTGTTTGTTCCTTAATCACACAATAACTACTGAACCGATATGGATAAACTTTAGTATGCATTTAGTCTATGATCTGGATTGAGACATAAGATACTTTTATGTTATCTATAAATAGACGCTTGAAACACCATAGAAGAAACTGCTTACTACTATATATTGTTTTAAACTTTCATGGTCGCTAAGATTATAGTAATATAAGTTATTTACGGGATTGTTACATGGTACCTTGTTTTTAGCGAGTTTCCGATATTTCGGCACTGTTGCAAGCGCCATGATCACGGAGTAACTGAGTCACGCTTGCAACAGTGCCGAAATATCGGAAACTCGCTAAAAACAAGGTACATGGTAACAATCCCGTAAATAACTTAAATTACTATAACGCCTACTACTATTCGAAAAAATGCTT
The DNA here is from genome assembly GCA_902850365.2 of Chilo suppressalis. Taxonomy (NCBI): domain Eukaryota; kingdom Metazoa; phylum Arthropoda; class Insecta; order Lepidoptera; family Crambidae; genus Chilo; species Chilo suppressalis. The sequence continues at coordinate 19,029,646 of OU963914.1, read as the reverse complement.
TTTATTGGAAATCAACGGAATTTTTACTATAGATAACTTAGCAAACAAGTTTTACCCCACTCAATGTTACCTTTAAACGTTAACTAAACGCAGAAGTCGCAGATTTCTCATAAGCCTTGCTCATTTCTGCGGCTTAAACCTGTTTGTTCATATACGTGATGAGCTCTAAGATTTTACTGCAGAAACGGACATAACTTATACATACGTCACCTACAGTATATTCATATCAAACTGGCGTTCTCAAAAAAGAGAATGGTACCCCAGATCGACGAAAAAAGTTCCAGTCCGAGCGTTCAATTTCTACTCTTTTTCTCTTTAAATACTATTGATTTAGACGTATAATCCTTTAGCATATACTGTTTAACCACAAACTAGATTCAAAGATTTTATTTTGCCTCTGGTTAATTTGCGTTGGTAGCCAAATGATAAACTCCCAAATCAATGTGTTAAAACTCTTATTTCCAGACGACGAAGACTCTGAGATCGAGTTCGCCGAATCTGTGCTGACTCCCTCAGCCGAGTCCTACTACGAGGAGTGCAGCATCCAGTTCCCCGGCTTCTGTCCCTACCAGAACTCCTCGGACGACGAGACCATGGACTTCGACTACCCCACCTCCAAGCATTCCCGCGTCAAGAAGAAATCCTTCAAACACGTCATGTTCTACATAGGTATTGACGGCACTGACAGCGCTGACATGCTCCGAGAACATATTAGCTTAGACGACGCAGTCCCGTTGCTCACGGCCATCGACTTCCCGCGACAGAGAATGGTCACCATGAAGTATGGTGATGAAATCACCACGGACTCCGTCCAGAACTTTGTGGACGCTTACCTGAGCGGAAACGCGGACTTCAAACCTCTGAAACCTTATAGTGAAAAATGTTAGTTACATGTGTTTAATCTATAATGCGATTCAAATAAGAATAGGAAAGCCAATAACCTCCATCTGTCAAGTGTCGCTTGAAAAGTACGGTTTGCAAAAAAATCTCGGAACACTTTTTTAGCACTCAGCTGATTCCAGAATAAAAAACCAACATTTTTAAACAAACAAAAAGAAATATTGATAATTAATATTAGCTGTTTTTTTTTTTCATTTATTGAGCTTTGGCTATGAATGGTTGATAACCTAAATCGTCAACCAAATGTCACTTTGTTACGTACAAAAACTCGATTTTAAACTTTCGTTTACATATAGGATGCATGTTCGTATGTGACCTGCATGATTATTCATAACTTCTCCGGCGGTAATGCAGAGATGAGCGAAATTGAAGAGCTAGATTCTGATTAATGTTTTTTTTCACACTGTCTTCATAAAGAAACACTATTAAAAATCGGTTGTGTTCTTTCTCAAACTTAGTAAATTAATTTTATTAAAAAATCAGATTTTTTGTCTAATTAATCTTGGTAAATAAGTTTTATTAAATAGCAAAATTTTTTTGCTCACTCTACCTATTTGGTTTGAATTGACAGCTATGACGTCAAAATATGGCGCCCAGTCGGTCCTATTCTTAGTTGATTCGCATTATATGTTGATGTAGGTGATAATTAGTTTTAGCCGTAATTCATGTTTGTTCGATTGCCTAGTTATCACGTAGTACCTAGCGTAGTTTATCTTTATAATTTTTGTATCAGACCAAATAAAGTTTAGATATAAATTTGTTTTTATTATCACTACGCTCTTTTTAATGGATAGAAAATCTAAATATTCACATTTGTAAGTTTATTGTATTGTATATTGTTTAATAGTTTATTGTACACGTACAAAAAGATTATTTCTAAAAAGAAATTTCCTCCAGCACACCTAGTAAGTGAGACTGCAAATGTGAGAGGCGGCTAAGGCACAGCGGTGACACTCTGTGTACGTGAGAGTTCCAGCGTCAGTGACCTTGAGCAGGAGCGTGTATGCGCTAGGGTTGAACTTGGAATTTAGACTTGTGCCAATGAATATTTATGCATAATAAGTTATTAAATGTAAACTGATTCAAGGATACTGGGGTAAATAATGAAGGATAGGTTTGATTTTATAATCAATTTTTAATCTTTTAATGTAGGTACTATAGCAAATTGCTAACTTTTATATATTTTCTCCTTTTTCGATTCGTTTTATAATTCTTATTATTATCTAAATAATAATAAGATTGCGTAGCGTAGTCAGTCTGTGCGTGCAATGCAGTGCAACGCTATTATTTTACAATTTCGCTACTGCCATCCCTTCGGTCGAGGCAGTCGGCGACTGCCCTCTCCACGCCCCGCGCGCCGCGCAACGCCTCCGCGCACCTCCAGACACCCACACATAGCCGCGGGCGATTTTACGAGCACACATGCTTAAGTGTCGCTTCTTTTCGTGTAGTGTATATGTTACCGGCCAAACCCGATTTCAGGACAAACTAGTTTTGCCTAGGCTAAACTGGTTCTTCCTATGCGCGATAGGATTAACTAGTATAGCCTAGTCCAAACTAATTTTTCCTAAGCCCGATAGGATAAACCAGTTTAGCCTAGGCCAAACTAGTTGATCCTGATAAAAATACGCATACTCTAGGATAAACTAGTATGGCCTAGTGTAAACATTATAGTATATCTAGAAAGTCAAAATAAATAGATAAACTGAATAAAATAATCCGTAATTGGAAAAATAATATTTTTTATTAAAACCATAATGATTCATCGTTACAAGTTATGGATAATTAGTAATACAAAGAAAAGTAAGAAAAGTTTAATTTTTCTAGTAAACTTTTCTTTAGATTTAAACACCTAGCAGTTAAATGCTTAAAAATAAATAAAAACACTAACTATAATTGCTATTTCTTCTTTCAAATGTTTAATACTTGAAAAATACGATGAATACATTTGACATTGTGGGTTGCGTGGTTGCAACCTACAATGCGAAGAGATGGCGCTGCCTTGCAGCTTAAGGCTAGGAAAATTTCGACGCGGCGAATAGGGCCGTGGTAGCATAATGGTCAGTGCATTCGCCCGGATTGCGAAGGGTGCGGGTTCGAGTCCGGTCCGCTGCCTGGTCTGCGTGGTTTTTTTTTCTAGTAAACTTTTCTTAAAATATTTTGAGTTTACAGTGAGATGAATTGTAAAAGGTTCGAATGATTCGGAATTTATTAAGCCGGGTAGTTACTCATTGGCGAGCTGTAACCATAACCGTTGCACGCACTGTAACCAAAAAGCATAGTGTGTACGTGGTTCGATAACCTGCTGCGAGAACGGTACGCGTGCGGTTTGAAGCGAGCCAACGTTCACAACTGAGCTACTAGCGTACACACTAGAACTTCGTACTGTATCACGCATGTTACGGTAACAGATCGCTAATGCGTACCCGGCTTTACTGTCTTCCGAACTCCCGGCAACAACAAAAGAGTTAAACAAAAACCAATTACAGAAAAAACACTCCCTCCACTTTCTTCCAGCGTTCTTTTTACATGACGCGCCCTGTACAAGTCCTGACATGTTTGTTCAATTACTTTCCGCTTTGCTAAATTGGTTTAGACTAGGTCGTACTAGTTTATCCTAGAGTGTGCGTATTTATATCAGGATCATCTAGTTTGGCCTAGGCTAAACTGGTTTATCCTGTCGCGCTTAGGATAAATTAGTTTGGACTAGGCTATACTAGTTAATCCTATCGCGTATAGGAAGAACCAGTTTAGCCTAGGCAAAACTAGATTGTCCTGAAATCGGGTTTGGCCGGTAACATATATATTCTGTGGCTAAGGCGCGTACAATACTAAAATAACTCATAATAAACATACATAATGCAACATAGATGTACACAAATACAGTAATAACTACAGATAAAATACTCTAACAATAATATTACATATAATACTAGCTTTTCTCAAATCTGCAATGTTTTAATTTTGTCAAACTGGTAATGACGTCAATTTTGGGAGAAGGGGGGGGGGGGGTCATTAAGAAATGACGATAGGATGATTGTAGGGGGGGGGGGGGTCTAAAATCTGAAAAAATCGATGACGTAATTTATGGACGGCCCCTAACCTAATTACCCTACCCCACAGACATAGATCCGAAATAACCACTGCTGCATTTTGCAAACACTGGGGAGTGTGGTTGCTGCAGTGATTGAAGGTCACTCTCCGCACAGCTGGATTTGGCGTTTTGGGCATCCGAAGCAACGATATTAAATACCCTAGATACTAGTGTATCTACACGAACAAAATCATGCCCGAAACCTGTCCAAAAGGTACATTGGACGATCCACGGAGCTCCGTAAGATAATCGCATAGTCTAAACAATATAAGACATTTAAACATTGAAAATCACCTTGAAAGCACACTGTATAAGGTCTTAATCATAGCGCATGCGTCAAAGAGTTATGACAGTCCGAGATGTAAGCTCGTAAATTTTTAGCTATATGTAGAAGAATATAGACCTTATTTCTTTGACTCTACGCGCAATTCTGAATGCGCTGTTAGCAATACAGCAGGTACGGACCGCGAGGAAAAGAGACGGCTATATTACCGACCATACATTTGAATATCACAAATATTTTCTATTAAACCAATTTATAGTAAGTATTAAAATAAAATCTACTTCAAATGCGTTAAATTAACAAACATTGATGAGATATATGTCGAAAAAACGACATTTTACATACTATTCATTTCGTAATTTTTCACGGAGCTCAGCGGCATGTTGACTTTTCAACGGTCCGCGTGTGACTGTGAACCAAGAAGTGCTTGAATGGTGTTCAGGCGGGCGTTTAAAACCACTCAGCCACGGAGGTCGTCAAAGTTTGACAGTTAGGCGCGATAAAAAACATGATAAAATGTAAACTGTGGTGCTCATGCTACGGGGACTGACCAATGTATGTATTATAGATATAGTAGAGAACCAACTAGGTAATTTTGGGTGGAAATCAGGGAACCAGGATTGTCTGACTGTCCCAGTACAAGAAAGGACGCATCAATTTGGCGAAAATTTGGAAGAATGGCCAACTTTATGAGCATGGACGTACTAAATAAACATAATATACAATACTCAGTGCATTGTACTTTAAAAAAGCGTTGTCGCAAATTGTCCTTTTCTTTTAATTTTTTAAGTTTATTTTACGTTGTTAGATGCAAAGAGGGCCAACACAGATACAATGAGATAGTCAAAATAGAGGCTCTTTATCTCGTTCTTACAACAAACCGTGCTACTGCCTAAAACCAAAACACAGTAAGGACCAACACAGAAAAAAAAATTGCTGCCCTGATTCACCTTGTTATGCTCTTCAAAATGATCTGGTCTGGCTTGAGCCTGAATTATTTTAAGAAATTTAAACCTAGTAAGATACTATATAACAGTTAAAACACATCAAACAGTATGTCTCAGAAACTAAATTAAAACACAGTATGTTATATGGGTGTTTCGTGGTTTTACTATGTTTTGATTTTGTTCCTGTGACATAGTTTGATTTTGGGTTTGGTTTTACCGCCGAAATTATTCGACCGTTACATAGTAACACTCACATATTCTAAAGAAATGTGAACGGACGACTGCGGTAAGTAATTTGCCATGTGATTTATCGCAAGCACGTTGAGTTTTTGTTTCGACCCGGCACATACTGCATTCTACTAAAATACTGAACTACTGAAATTTGGTATAGGGATAGTTTGAGACACGGGAAAAAACATTTTATCCTATAAATACCCTCAAAAGGGGGACGAAGTAGCGGACCCCACTAGCTTTTTAATTTAATTTAAATTAAATTTGTTTCTTAAAGTTGTTGTTAGTGTCTAAACTTAAACTTAAATTTGACAACAGTGTATCCTTGTCATTCTCTACATAGAATGAAAGGGAGAGACTGAAGTTAGTTTTAAGTTTAGAGAATCATGCCAAAATTGACACCAGTATACGACTATAATAAGAGATACTATGTTTTGTATTAGTTTTTAGTCCAGTACTAATCAGAATGAACAAGCATTTGTTCCATACTAGGTCAAAATATGATATATTTGGTTTTCTTTTTAATGCTAAAGCATTCTAAATGAGTTATGTTATAAAATAAAAATATTGAAAAAAAACAGGCAATAAATTACGCTTTGATTGACGTATAACACTTTATTACACTACGTTTAAATATGCTAAAGACAGACAATAACAAATTTCTGCTAGTCCTGTAAAATTTTCCAAATGTGACTTACTGTGTTTTGGTTTTGGGCAGCCGCGTGCATTGCGTACGTTTTTTAACTTTATAATATTATTTACTTGTGATCAATTAATTCGGTAATACGCATATAATACATGAATATGAACCCTTAAATAAATAAATAATGGTATCGACTCTGGCATGACTCACTAAACTTAATGCTAAATTTAAGATCAGTCTCTCCTGTTCGTTCTGTCGTGACAAGGATACAATGGTGTCGATTCTGGCGTGATTCTCTAAACTTAAAACTAAATTTAACATCAGTCTCTCTTTTTCATTCTGTATAGAGAATGACAGGAAACACTGTTGTCAAATTTAAGTTTAGGTTTAGAGAATCATGCCAGAATCGATCCCAGTATATATTTATACGAATAATAAAATAAACTTACATGAGTCGAGGCAACTTCTCGATTAAAAATCTGACTTGACTCAACACTCAACTCAACTTAAAGCGCATCACTAATTGACGCCGACGCCGCCATTATTGTGAAACATTTTTAAATTGAATTTCACGTGCATTCAACATCTGTTTTGTAGTAAAACGCGTGAATTTACTTCAAACAAATAAACACAATGGCTGATAACGACGATCTTCTGGACTACGAAGACGAGGAGCAAGCGGACCAACAAACCGCCGACGGAGCGGCAGATGCGGCGCCAAAAAAAGAGGTTAAAGGATCGTATGTTTCAATTCACAGCTCTGGTTTCAGAGATTTCTTGTTGAAACCAGAGATTTTGAGGGCTATCGTCGATTGCGGTTTCGAGCACCCTTCAGAAGTTCAACATGAATGTATTCCCCAAGCTGTTTTGGGAATGGATATTCTTTGTCAAGCTAAATCCGGAATGGGAAAAACCGCCGTATTTGTTTTAGCAACACTGCAACAGCTAGAACCTTCAGAAAACCATGTTTACGTATTAGTAATGTGCCATACAAGGGAACTCGCTTTCCAAATAAGCAAGGAATATGAGAGGTTCTCTAAATATATGGCTGGTGTTAGAGTATCTGTATTCTTTGGTGGGATGCCAATTCAGAAAGATGAAGAAGTATTGAAGACAGCCTGCCCGCACATCGTTGTTGGTACTCCTGGCAGAATATTAGCATTGGTTAACAACAAGAAACTGAATTTAAAACACCTGAAACACTTCATCCTGGATGAATGTGACAAAATGCTTGAATCTCTAGACATGAGACGTGACGTGCAGGAAATATTCAGGAACACCCCTCATGGTAAGCAGGTCATGATGTTTTCTGCAACATTGAGTAAGGAAATAAGACCAGTGTGCAAGAAATTTATGCAAGATCCTATGGAAGTTTATGTGGATGATGAAGCTAAACTTACATTGCACGGTTTGCAGCAACATTATGTTAAACTCAAGGAAAATGAAAAGAATAAGAAGTTATTTGAACTTTTGGATGTACTGGAGTTCAACCAAGTTGTCATATTTGTAAAGTCAGTGCAGCGCTGCATAGCTCTCGCACAGCTGCTGACAGACCAAAACTTCCCAGCTATTGGTATACACCGAAATATGACTCAAGATGAGCGTCTCTCCCGCTATCAGCAGTTCAAAGATTTCCAGAAGAGGATCCTTGTTGCGACAAATCTTTTTGGACGGGGTATGGACATTGAAAGAGTCAACATAGTCTTCAATTATGACATGCCGGAAGATTCTGACACCTACTTGCATCGAGTAGCCCGAGCAGGAAGATTTGGTACCAAGGGGTTAGCAATTACAATGGTATCTGATGAGAATGACGCCAAGATCTTGAATGAAGTCCAGGATCGTTTCGATGTTAACATCACGGAGCTTCCTGAAGAGATAGAACTCTCAACTTATATAGAAGGTCGATAAATTGTAGAATAAGATTCATTCCCTTTTGTAACAATTATTATAATTGATTATAACTACATCCAAAAACAATATTGTTACTTTTTATAATCTAAGTTTGTTAACATAAATTAAGATTGACAATGTGATCATTTATTTTCTTTAAGTTAGTTCTGGTGTGTACTTCAGTAAACACAAATCTTTGTCCAAATACTAAAATTTTTAGGTTTAATAAAGTGACATTTGATATTGTGATTTAAATCTATCATTGAGTTGTTTCCCCCTTGACACGCAATCAATTTAGTATTCACAACTCGTGCAGTAATAACAGGCCATTTGGATTTCATATTTTGTTGCTAACAACAATATTTCTCACATACTTCCAAAAGTTTTTGTCATTTTAATGGATTCTTTTTTCACATGTTTGGAATTTGAATAGTAGAAGCATTCGTTTATTATTTCCATGCCTAATATTTAAAGCACAATTATGGCAAATTGTCTTTGTGCAAATCTACTAACCCTCCAGTAAATATAATAATTAACTGAATCAGTACTCTGTGTATATAAAAACTAAAGTGAATGTATGGTACCTATTGCTTGTGAACTTAACTGGTTGAATTAATAAATATGCATAACAAGAGAAATATAAAATGTCATAAACAAATCTTTATCATCATTACCAATCAACCTACATCCTAGACTAGGTGCCAAAGAATAAATCAATCTGCTGTCTTTTAAGTCGTTTAAAATACCAATAAGCTTTTCTCACATCATTGATGGTCTGGCAACATCAGAGAGGTAGTGTTTGGAGAAGTTTTTTAATAGATGAACATTAAAAATAATTTAAACACAAAGTTTTTAGGTAATAGAAATTTAATACAATTAATCACAAAACAAACGAGTTGCATCATACACTAGAACAATGAGCATTTTTTAACCCCAAAGGGCTTGTATAAACAAGCTTATAATCTATAATGATGTTATTGTATTGTTCATACAATAAGTACCTTGTATCAAAGATGATTAATGTAACTGATATCTTATATTCTTAAAAAATATGTCCAAGATACTTCCTCACAGGAGCAGAATATGTTTTTTCATGAGTGAATCTTGTTATCAGATCTAGAGCCCATTTAGGCTGGTCTCCAGGCACCATGTGGCCTGCATTCCTCACCAATATCTCAACCAACTTTCCTGCCTGCTTTACATATCCTGCAAGCTCCCCATCCACTTTCCACTGATATCTCTTTGCAGTCTTATAATCAGCAGATCCATTAAAATTTAGATTCCTCAAATAATTAACTGTCAATGGATAAGCAACTATTATGTCCAGTTGCCCATTATAAATTACAACATAGTAGTTATCTAGCAGCTCACTAATCCAAGGGGCTACAGATTTCATCACATCTTCTTGCAAATGTTTTTCGACAATTGATCCATTGTTGAATGGCAGTTCCCCAACATGGATGTCTTTACGTACATATGTCTTTTGGAGCATCGGTCCAAAGTCTTCATCGCTATTTTTGGTGTGCAAGTAATTAAAATAGTAATCGAAACCGGTCATATTGTAGAATATACTTTTACCATCGATTAAATCACCATTTAGCAGTTTGTCAAATGTTTCAAAAGCCTCATTCCATTGTTTATTTTGGATGTATTGTGCAGTCTTATTTTCATATTCTTCAAACACCTCTGCCTGATTCCAATCAAGGAGGCCAATTTGGTACAAGTATTTGCTATATAATAACTGATGTTCAGGGTCACTTAACCCATTACCAATAGCTATACCTTTCAAATTTATTTTTATTTGAGCAGTAGGATTTTTTTTGTGAATAGTATAAGCCAGCGCAGGTACATACTTTCCAGCATAAGATTCACCAGTAACAAAAAATTTATTTGTCTGCAATTCTGGAAACAGTTGGAAGAACTGTATTAACGTAGAGTACAATTCTTCTCCAACTTGTGTTTGGTTAGTGCAGTATCCTTTCGGATCTTTCGTGAAGCTAAATCCAGTGCCAACAGGGTTATCAATGTAGATGATGTGATGACTCAAAGCCCATGTGTACTTTCTGCGTTCAAACTTGTCATTTCTGACCCTCATAGGACCATTTTCTGTAAAAAGCCCGTATAGTGAAGTTGCACCAGGACCTCCTTGCAGCCACACCAAAACTGGTGCGAATTTGTTATCTGGTATCATGGCTGGGAAATACCAGAAGAATTGATTCGAGTCATACTTCTTGTTGACTGTGAAATAGCCAGCGTAGCTTTTAATTCGCAAACTCTCTGTGAAAGGGACCCGCGCTAAACGCCGGCCTTCTGTAATATTTCCGCTCTCCACAAATGGTGTAAGGAACAGGGGTTCACCAGCATCTCCGCCATCTCTTTCCCCGAGCTCGATCTTTGGATATTTATGCAGAAAACAGTGCGTAATAGAAAAAACTTCGAGAATACACAATAACAACGCTGTGCGGTACATGATGGCTAACATTTTAACAGTATCAAATATCAATCTCACACTGTGCCCGTTCGCCGGAAAGACTGGCGGGAACAGGATCTAAGATAACCTTTAAATAATTTGAACCTTATCAGCTTATCACTTCAGTACAAACTTTGTTTTATTTTTATAAACTATGAATAGTAGAAGCATTCTTTTATAATTTCTTTATTATTATTACTTTTCCCTAAGTCTTTATCTCTTCAAACGATAAAAATAAAACAGCTCGAAATTCAAGCAGTAAATTTTATTTTTTTATATTACGGCTTGAATTTCCGAGCTTCGTACGTACGATCAAAGTACTCTGTGCTACGTTCCTAACCTCCTCCTTCTACCCTATCTGTAAAAGTACTCTGTGTTCCTAACCTACCATAGAGTAACTTAAATCTACCTTTTCAGCAGGTGCAATAAAAGTCAAAGGAGACGGTTCATTTTAGAGGTGGTCCAAATTTTTATGAGGTGTAGTGCACTCAGCTGTACACGTACGTACTGTGTAAATCGTTTCCAAAAAAACAGATTATGGTGTCGATTCTGGCGTGATTCTCTGAACTTAAAACTAAATTTAACATCAGTCTCTCCTTTTCATTCTGTATAGAGAATGACAGGGATGCACTGTTGTCAAATTTAAGTTTAGGTTTAGAGAATCATGCCAGAATCGACATCACTATCTAATCTCCGTTTTATTTAAAATCATTATTATAAAATTAAATTATATATTTTTTGGCAAATGGTAAGTTTATTTATCTTGCTTTTGTTTAGGTATTTAAATACATTCAATAGATACCATTGATCAACGAGACTGATGATTTTCACTAGACTGAGTCAAGTCGCGCGAGTGTATGTTAGAAATCAAAAATGCCAAAATGTTTTATAAATGGCTGTAAACATATCTGGAATATTAAACTTACAAAAGGATCATAACACTAATTTCACATGAAGTAGAATTATCAACATATTATTTCTACTTAACCACTTCTAAACAATATTCATATTATTTTATTAAAATTCAATCGTCGGACTTGTTTGACAAAATAATTGACTCGCCTATACAAATTTCAGATCAGTCAATAAAAAATCTTAAGTTTCATCTATGCCGGATTTAGCGCTGTCATTTTTTATGTGTGAGTGCCGTAATTACAATTTCGTTTTTGCATATTAACGCACACACCCCACAAAAAGCAGCAGAACCAGAATGATTTCAGATTTAGATAGTGGTGTCGATTCTGGCGTGATTCTCTAAACTGAAAACTAAATTTAACATCAGTCTCACCTTTTCATTCTGTATAGAGAAGGACAAGGATGAACTGTTGTCAAATTTAAGTTTAGCTTTAGAGAAACATGCCAGAATCGTCATCATTATTATGTCATTAAGGCTACTCTCCACCTAGCCACATCGGCTGTGTTACTCTATGGTACCAACCACAGACTATTAAGCCCGTCACAGACGTAGCTATAATATATATTAATATAAATCATAGGAAGACATATTACAACATATTTTCAATATAAATTTTCGAGTGTCGCGTGTGCGGTACACGCAGCTATAATATATATTTCTATGACGTCACCAAAATATGTCGACAGATATATTTTGGCATATTAGTGTATATTTTGCCATATTAATATATATTTTGATATATTTTTATGATACGCGATGTTCCATTTTTCACCGAACGCCTGCCAAAATATATATTATAGTACAGCTCCCGTCTGTGGTAGTTTGTTTAATATAATATCTCGATATATCAATATATATTATAGCTACGTCTGTGACGGGATAAATTTTGGCATATTAGTAAATATTTTTAATACGGAATGTTCAACTTTTCTCTTAACGCCTGGCCGATCTCCGGCTCAAGTGCGCACGAGCATTTCTCCCCCACCCTCCCTCTCCTAAAATACTGTGCAAATTTATTGGATGACAAAACACGATACAAATTAAATTCACCACAAATTTTCTTTTGTTTTATATGCGACTCTACCCAGATGATTATATTTTTCGTTCCTGACAAGGCAACATGCATATCAAATTCAGCATCGGAATCATCCTCTGAGGAACTTTCAATTAAATCTAAAAGTAGTGCTCTTGTCGAATTCATTTCATTCTAAATTGTAAGATTGATTATAACGTTATTTCAAAATTAAAACACCCTGTGCTAGAAAATAAGCTTTAAAACCGTGCGCTTGCAAAAACGACCGCAGACCGAGTGAGAACAAAGTATATATTATAGTATAGCTCCCGTCTGTGGTAGTTAGCTATAATATAATATATTAATATATATTATAGCTACGTCTGTGACGGGCTTTAGAAGCTTACGTTAGGGATGTCGAAAGTTGAAAAAAAAACGATATATCGATATTTAAAAAAAATCAATATCGGCTCCTATATATCGTGAAAAGAACATCAATATATCGATATATCGGACCAATTTTTCCATAAATATATGTAGGTCAGCCAAGCTCAGTAATAATAACAATACAAATTATAATTAAAGAAAGTATTATCAAAGTACCAAATTGCCCTCCCAGATCGTGATATGCCGCTAATAATTATAAAAATATCGTTTTTGATACGAATTTTGATATTGTTATTTTGTATCGATGTATCGATATATCAAATCAAAATATATCGGCAAAAATATCGATATATCGATAGTTACGCATCGTCCGTCACCTTTATTCAGGCTGTCAAACTTCTGGCTCTGGCTCCGTCCGTCCTTATGATACATAGAGTAACTTTGTATATTGTTATGATACTATGTTTTTGCCAAAAAATTGTACATAAAAACGCAAACACCGAATCGCCAAGTGCAGCCATAAAGAAATATTTAAAAACGTCTCGATGCCTTCACTATTAATGTTTTTATATGTATTCTTAGGCTTGTTTTCGCAAACGCCAGCATTGTTTTATCCATATCCTCGTGTGAAACTTGAAGCGAAGACTGGTGGTGACGCTGGGTCACCTCTATTTTTAACACCCTACCTGAAAAATGGATCCGTTCAACTCGCTCAAAACCTATCAAGAGTAGCTCTGACGGAACTCCTAGCTTATCCAAGTTACGCCGGCTTTTTCACTGTAGATGAAACATACAACTCGAATCTGTATTTTTGGTACTTTACGCCATTCTCCAAAAAAGCGGACGCGCCAGTGATCCTGTGGCTCCAAGGAGGTCCTGGAGGTAGCTCTCTTTTCGGCCTATTCACTGAATTGGGCCCACTGATAGCTAAGAAAAATGGGTTCAGACTGAGGAAATATCACTGGGCATTGGAAAATCATGTAATTTTCATTGACAACCCTGTGGGAACAGGCTTTAGCTTTACACAAAATGAGAAAGGATATTGCACTAATGAGACTTGCATAGCCAAAGGCCTGTACAGTGCGCTACAACAATTTTTTACTCTCTTCCCAAATTTAAGAAATAATACGTTTTGCATTGCTGGGGAATCATATGCAGGGAAATATGTGCCTGCATTGGCCATGGAAATCCACCATCAAAATGCAAATGGTAATGAGGCACCAATTAATCTCAAATGTTTAGCAATGGGCAATGCATATTGCGATCCGATAAACCAAATGGAGTATGGAAAATATCTTTATGAACATGGTCTCATTGATGACAATCAATTAGTTGTTTTTGAGAAATTGCAATCCAAAATTGCTATTGAAATAAAAAAAAATAACTGGGAGAATGCAGATTTCTTAATGGATAAGCTCATGGATGGGGCAGTGACAAATTTCTCATATTTCAAATCTTACACTGGTTTTCAAGACTATTACAACATCTTGAAAACAAAAAATGTAGATGACCTATCTGTGTTCACAGATTTGTTACAAAATGACAAATTGAGAGATATTGTGCACGTTGGTGGCCTACCATTCAATTCTGGTGAAGAAGTCCAGATAAATCTAGCATTTGATATACTGAAATCTGTAGCTCCTTATGTAGCCGAGTTGCTATCATACTATCCCATAATGTTTTACAATGGTCAGCTGGACATCATAGTTGCATATCCACTGACTGAGAATTTCTTACGTAAATTGAATTATTCTTCAGCATCAGAATACAAAATAGCTAAAAGAAAAATATGGAAAGTCGACAATGAAATAGCAGGGTATGTAAAAAAAGCTGGCAATTTGACAGAAGTTTTGGTTCGTAATGCTGGACACATGGTACCTCATGATCAACCAAAGTGGGCTTTCAATCTCATAACAAATTTTATCCACAATAAACTATGATGATTGTCTTACAAGATTTAGGTCTTCTTAAACTCTTTCTATGGAATGGAAGATGGGCAAATCATTAATACTCTCTTCAGCTACTCGCATCCAAATGCTCTTGTATTTTACACCACATGGTTTAAGTTATTTACAAACCTGAATGATGAAATGATGCAGCAAAAGCGCTTTAAAATGAAACATTATGCCCCTAAGAATATTAATGTTCTTTTTTATTTATTTGATCTGTATTATAATAATTTATAAGTTATTGAGCTTATGGCTTCTGAAATCAAGAATTTTAGAAGCCATAAGATTCTAGCTCTAAAGTTTAAAGGTATTTGGGCAATGTATTTATGATCTTTACTCATTATTAATAATTTTACATTGTTCAGGTAACATGAACAAACATGTTTTTTAATAAAATACTGCTTACTTTCAATTACATGTTTTATTAATTAGTTTTATGTTCATAAGAAAAATAAATAATACATATTATAACGAATCTGATTCTATGACAAAATTACCACTGGTCTAGATTGTGTAGGTACTTAACAATAGTTCATATTAAATTTAAGTTAAAATTATAAGTAAAATAAGGCAATTGTTTATTCATATTGACAAATCCATTCAAATAAAATATTGATTGCAACTTAGGTGTAAAGGCTGTATGGTAACTTAACTAATGTCAAGAAAAAAATCACACATTGCATTCAGAATTGACAAATCATAAATACATACCTTAAAAAACTAATAATAGGACTTAAATTGATAAAATATTGGATTTTTTTAGTATGTCTATTGACTTAGATTAAAACAAAAAGGGCTTAATGACTTCTTTTATAAAGGTCAGCTTCGTACAGCGAGAGCATGGAGCTCCGTGCTCCCGCTTAACGCAGCGCAGGCCCTTATAGGTACATAGTATGTAATGTAATGTCTTTCTCCAAATTGAATAGAAATCTATCAAAGATGTCCTTGCTACTGAGAACTATTTCTAACTACGTATTTATAAAAATGCTTTTGAAAAAATGTAAAACCATTTAAAACTATGTATTCTCACTACAATGTCGCGTTTCTGCATATCTTAGACTTGTGCTTGTGGGCATTCATGTGAATTACTTAAAGTCTTGATTTACACAGCCCCTTACATTGCACAGTAGCGCCCCTAGCGGAAACTACAACGCCGCTGTCAAATATGTGGGGACGAAGTAAGAAAAAATAATTGTTAAAGAACTTAAATTTTAAACAAACTTCTGATTTTAACAGGTATTAATAAATATACTTAAGGCACATTGTTCCGGCGCTGATGAGCACTTACGAGCCAAAAACGAGAAATAGATGGGGAGCAATATTATGCTTGCTTAGGTGGCTCTTATTGTTATGACAAACTAATAGTGAGAGATATCTCGACAGTGTGAAAATAATTGAATGATCAAACGAACTTACCTCAGTGAACTTCGATCTGAATTATCCTGTTACCATCGAAGACATTTATTTTTCTTTACCATGTAGTACCCCGAGTACAACCAGCCAGTCTGCATACAGTTTAGAGCATACTAAAAAAAGTGCCTACCATTCAATTCTGGTGAAGAAGTCCAGATAAATCTAGCATTTGATATACTGAAATCTGTAGCTCCTTACGTAGCCGAGTTGCTATCATACTATCCCATAATGTTTTACAATGGTCAGCTGGACATCATAGTTGCATATCCACTGACTGAGAATTTTTTACGTAAATTGAATTATTCTTCAGCATCAGAATACAAAATAGCTAAAAGAAAAATATGGAAAGTCGACAATGAAATAGCCGGGTATGTTAAAAAAGCTGGCAATTTGACAGAAGCTGCTTCATTGAACAACTTCAGTTGATAGATGAAGCAGACTTTGCAAAAGAGTAGTGTTAATAAAAGTTCAAATCTATCTTGCAACCTTGTTGGGATTTAGGATCCCGCCCACCCTAATATTTTTTACCCCCTAGTTATCTAGGATAACATCGTCAATGCCGTCTCTTATTCTCTAAAATACATGAGCATCGAATCTACAAGAAGAGGGTACTACATAATGAAGAAAAATAAATCTCGGAGGCGATAACAGGATAATCAACAATTTATGTACAGTGGCATAATCGTTATTTGTAATTACGCCAGTAATGCGGTGAGTGCGTCTAGAAACTGTGCTCGTTGGGCTGTAGGTAACGTTATGATGGAAGAATCAAGATGATCCAATGACACTGTCACTCCGCTTTTGGTCGCCGCTTGCTCAAACGCCGCACCGAACAGACTGCGTAAAAGATCGTATTTAAACACAAATTAACGCAATCCAATCATCATCACAGCCTATTAATGTCCCCACTGCTGGGGCACAGGCCTTCCCTATGCATGGAATAGGGAGACTTGGTCGTGACCCACCACGCGGGCCCAGTGTGGATTGGCGGGTGCTATCAACTGCAGATGCACCCGGGACCAACGGCTTAACGTGCCTTCCGAAGCACAGAGGAGCGAGAGATAAAAAATTTATGGTCACCCATCCAATGACCGACCATTGCTAAAGTTGCTTAACTTCGATAGCAGGCCGAACACGCTAACCACTTCCACCACTCAACTCCTCCGCGTAATTCAATGTTTGATAGGAACAATTCTTTTGTTTCAATATAAAATGAGTAAGAGTTGACTTTTGAAATGAGTATAAGCAATGCATATTGCCAGATGCCACTGCTACATTCATAATGAGATTTATTATTAAAAAAGTTTTAAAGTGCCAGTTTAACTAGCACACGGACAGCTAACGGAAACATTAAAGATTAATATTTTGAATAGGAAGGGAAAAACGAAAAAGGTTAGACGAGGCAACTAGTCTCCTGGGTTATTTTTCGTTTAAAGGACATTGGGCAAAAATGTATGGACGCTGCACCCACGTCCGCCACTGCTTAAACTACATTTGTTTGAAAGGTATTATAGTCAAGATCATCTGTGCCAAAGCGTATCAAAATCCATCCCGGGGGTCTTTAGTTAAATATGTACAAGTACTATAACGAACGAACACTAATGAAACAAGGTAATTAATTTAGTTAGTTCGACTTTGCCCCCTTATGTTATTCTGCCGCGCTAGAGTGAATCCAAAAATCCCCACCTGGGTTGGGTTTTTTTTAACATTCTGTTCGTTCTTTATAGTAAATTGTCTTCTATGTAAAACGGAGCGACCACAGATTACACAAACTTGTCCACGCTTCGGAGAACACATGATTCCAGTTCATCCATACTAATTGACAAAACCGATAATCGTGTTCCAATATCCAAAGCGTGTTAGATAAAAATCAATCAAGTAGCAGGGAGCGCACAATCACAACGAAGTAAGACGAGTCGACTATTTGCAACTGCAAGTCTTTCATCATCCGTAAACCGAAATGTCTAAGTAAGAGCAAGCGCAGAATGGGCAGGCTTTGTCGTATATCTGGTTGTGTAGTACGATATGGCATATTATTATGATTACTAATAATATAAAATGAAGGTACTATAAAATGAATTTATTCAGTTACTTAAATATGCCCATGTATCATATCTATTGACTACCAGGATATTTTTTTACGGTGTCATATCTTTTGACTCCCAGGATATTTATTTTCGGTGTCATAATAAAAAAAGGCTAGTTTTTCATAGATCTATCGATTCATACTAATTACATTGTTGGCGGAGCTGGGTGCGTTTTGCCCATTGTCCTTTGTAGACGATATTTCTTGCCTTGCCTAGCTTTGCTTATATCAAGATTACAAAAATGTCGAAGGCAGTGTGTGGTCTATAAGGCGTCTTAAGATCCAAGCACGAATTTTGACAGCTCTCTGTAATCTTATCATCATTATCAAATTTTGTATGGAAAGGGCCTACGTTTTCATTTTGTTATTTCTGACGGTCGAAAAATGTAAGCGATAGCCATAGCAATTCCTTTAGGCCTCCAGGGGGCCAATCGCCTTACGGAAATGCTTTGGAAAAGCATTAGCTAGCCGCCTGAGGTTTTCAAATACCTCACGCTCATTTTTTTTAATATTGTTATTACCAATGCAAAAGAAAAAAAAAGAGCGCGGGGCATTTGAAAACCTCAGGCGGCTAGAAATAACAAAATGAAATCGTAAGCGTTAGCGTTTTCTAAAGCATTTCCGTTAGGCGAATGGCCCCCAGTTCGTTCTTTCGTCCGATAGGGTCACTGCTTAATTTTCATAGACAGTTGGACGATGAGATTCGATTACAGGACTGTTAAAATTAATGCTTGTGCCTTTGAATCTTTGTGCCCTACTGTATGTGAGTGTGTGGAGTGATGTAGTATATTGACTGTTTGTGTCCTGCTGTATGCGTGTGTGGTGTAATGTAGTGTGGAGTGATGTAGTATATTGACTGTTTGTGTCCTGCTGTATGCGTGTGTGGTGTAATGTAGTGTGGAGGTAGTATATTGACTGTTTGTGTCCTGCTGTATGCGTGTGTGGTGTAATGTAGTGTGGAGTGATGTAGTATATTGACTGTTTGTGTCCTGCTGTATGCGTGTGTGGTGTAATGTAGTGTGGAGTGATGTAGTATATTGACTGTTTGTGTCCTGCTGTATGCGTGTGTGGTGTAATGTAGTATATTGACTGTTTGTGTCCTGCTGTATGCGTGTGTGGTGTAATGTAGTGTGGAGTGATGTAGTATATTGACTGTTTGTGTCCTGCTGTATGCGTGTGTGGTGTAATGTAGTGTGGAGGTAGTATATTGACTGTTTGTGTCCTGCTGTATACGTGTGTGGTGTAATGTAGTGTGGAGTGATGTAGTATATTGACTGTTTGTGTCCTGCTGTATGCGTGTGTGGTGTAATGTAGTGTGGAGGTAGTATATTGACTGTTTGTGTCCTGCTGTATACGTGTGTGGTGTAATGTAGTGTGGAGTGATGTAGTATATTGACTGTTTGTGTCCTGCTGTATGCGTGTGTGGTGTAATGTAGTGTGGAGGTAGTATATTGACTGTTTGTGTCCTGCTGTATGCGTGTGTGGTGTAATGTAGTGTGGAGTGATGTAGTATATTGACTGTTTGTGTCCTGCTGTATGCGTGTGTGGTGTAATGTAGTGTGGAGGTAGTATATTGACTGTTTGTGTCCTGCTGTATGCGTGTGTGGTGTAATGTAGTGTGGAGTGATGTAGTATATTGACTGTTTGTGTCCTGCTGTATGCGTGTGTGGTGTAATGTAGTGTGGAGGTAGTATATTGACTGTTTGTGTCCTGCTGTATGCGTGTGTGGTGTAATGTAGTGTGGAGGTAGTATATTGACTGTTTGTGTCCTGCTGTATGCGTGTGTGGTGTAATGTAGTGTGGAGTGATGTAGTATATTGACTGTTTGTGTCCTGCTGTATGCGTGTGTGGTGTAATGTAGTGTGGAGGTAGTATATTGACTGTTTGTGTCCTGCTGTATGCGTGTGTGGTGTAATGTAGTGTGGAGTGATGTAGTATATTGACTGTTTGTGTCCTGCTGTATGCGTGTGTGGTGTAATGTAGTGTGGAGGTAGTATATTGACTGTTTGTGTCCTGCTGTATACGTGTGTGGTGTAATGTAGTGTGGAGTGATGTAGTATATTGACTGTTTGTGTCCTGCTGTATGCGTGTGTGGTGTAATGTAGTGTGGAGGTAGTATATTGACTGTTTGTGTCCTGCTGTATACGTGTGTGGTGTAATGTAGTGTGGAGTGATGTAGTATATTGACTGTTTGTGTCCTGCTGTATGCGTGTGTGGTGTAATGTAGTGTGGAGGTAGTATATTGACTGTTTGTGTCCTGCTGTATACGTGTGTGGTGTAATGTAGTGTGGAGTGATGTAGTATATTGACTGTTTGTGTCCTGCTGTATGCGTGTGTGGTGTAATGTAGTGTGGAGGTAGTATATTGACTGTTTGTGTCCTGCTGTATGCGTGTGTGGTGTAATGTAGTGTGGAGTGATGTAGTATATTGACTGTTTGTGTCCTGCTGTATGCGTGTGTGGTGTAATGTAGTGTGGAGGTAGTATATTGACTGTTTGTGTCCTGCTGTATGCGTGTGTGGTGTAATGTAGTGTGGAGGTAGTATATTGACTGTTTGTGTCCTGCTGTATGCGTGTGTGGTGTAATGTAGTGTGGAGTGATGTAGTATATTGACTGTTTGTGTCCTGCTGTATGCGTGTGTGGTGTAATGTAGTGTGGAGGTAGTATATTGACTGTTTGTGTCCTGCTGTATACGTGTGTGGTGTAATGTAGTGTGGAGTGATGTAGTATATTGACTGTTTGTGTCCTGCTGTATGCGTGTGTGGTGTAATGTAGTGTGGAGGTAGTATATTGACTGTTTGTGTCCTGCTGTATGCGTGTGTGGTGTAATGTAGTGTGGAGTGATGTAGTATATTGACTGTTTGTGTCCTGCTGTATGCGTGTGTGGTGTAATGTAGTGTGGAGGTAGTATATTGACTGTTTGTGTCCTGCTGTATGCGTGTGTGGTGTAATGTAGTGTGGAGTGATGTAGTATATTGACTGTTTGTGTCCTGCTGTATGCGTGTGTGGTGTAATGTAGTGTGGAGGTAGTATATTGACTGTTTGTGTCCTGCTGTATACGTGTGTGGTGTAATGTTGTGTGGAGTGATGTAGTATATTGACTGTTTGTGTCCTGCTGTATGCGTGTGTGGTGTAATGTAGTGTGGAGGTAGTATATTGACTGTTTGTGTCCTGCTGTATACGTGTGTGGTGTAATGTAGTGTGGAGTGATGTAGTATATTGACTGTTTGTGTCCTGCTGTATGCGTGTGTGGTGTAATGTAGTGTGGAGGTAGTATATTGACTGTTTGTGTCCTGCTGTATACGTGTGTGGTGTAATGTAGTGTGGAGTGATGTAGTATATTGACTGTTTGTGTCCTGCTGTATGCGTGTGTGGTGTAATGTAGTGTGGAGGTAGTATATTGACTGTTTGTGTCCTGCTGTATGCGTGTGTGGTGTAATGTAGTGTGGAGTGATGTAGTATATTGACTGTTTGTCCTGCTGTATGCGTGGGTGGTGTATTGTAGTGCTTTGGCTGTGTCCTACTCAAAGCATTGCCGCTCTTTACGGAAACTACTTAGTGAGTCGTTTCTTTAAAGTGATTCACTGGTTCGAATCTTTGCAAATGCTTCAAATGAATCATTCGCTCAATTGCATCTCGGTTTCAATCGGCACGCGGCGCTCGCTGACATGATTGAGTGAGATAGACTGTTCGAAGCTCTTCGGGTCGCGTAGTAGAAATATCTAGCTCTGTTCCTTTTGAACGTGTGTTCTCCGAAGCTGGCCATACATTAAATAAGAGAAGAACATCACTCAAAGCTGATAAAGTCAGTATAATTTTATTTTTCAATAATAATATGGAAACTAATTTCATGATAGTAAATATGAACATTGTACAGTGTAAATAGAAAAAAAAACCATAAAAAAATTACAGTCGGTAAAGTTTTAAATAATTAATTAAATCACTATATATAAAATCAATTTTTAAATACGTCAATTAGAATAAAAAAAAACTTCCTATCAGTCCTAAGCCTGAAAACAGTATGAAGGAAAATCGATGACTATGGTTTTAGGCAAATGAAATTAAATAAAATACTAACAAAATATTATGTACTTTTGTATTCTTCAAACAATGTTAATAAAAATTATTCATGACAGTTTTTATTTACTTTATTTGCGCTAGTAAATGGAGCTGAAAGTCACTGATGCAAATGAAGCACTTTACTAATTTGAATGTTTGCATTGATCCAGATTAAAATGATCCATTCTCAATAAAGATACGTTTTTGCCATCACTAGTCCTACTGTATGTGTGTTAGTGGTATGAAGTAGTGTATTGAATCGCTGTGTCTTACTGTATGCGTGTGTGGAGTGATGCAGTGCATTGACTCCCTGTGTCTTACTGTTTGCGTGTGTGATGTGATGCAGTGCATTGTCTCGCTATGTCTTACTGTATGCGTGTGTGGTGTGATGCAGTGCATTGACTCACCGTGTCTTACTGTATGCGTGTGTGATATGATGTAGTGCATTGACTCGCTGTGTCTTACTGTTTGCATGTATGATGTGATGCAGTGCATTGTCTCCCTGTGTCTTACTGTATGCGTGTATGATGTGATGCAGTGCATTGACTCACCGTGTCTTACTGTATGCGTGTGTGATGTGATGTAGTGCATTGACTCGCTGTGTCTTACTGTATGCGTGTGTGGTGTGATGCAGTACATTGTCTCCCTGTGTCTTACTGTATGCGTGTGTGGTGTGATGCAGTGCATTATCTCGCTGTATGTGTGTGGTGTACTGAAATATGTTCTGTGAGGTGTAGCTTAGTGTTCTGTTGGGCGTAGTATAGTGTGTGTAGTGGAGCTCACTTGCGTGGTTCTTGGTGCGACCGCGGAGGCACGCCCAGCAGCAGGCAGTGCGTGGGCGTCAGCGAGGTGCAGGCCAGTACGGGGCGGGCCCCGCCCGTCCCCGCGCTCACCCAGCGGGCCAGTATGCCCACCCAACCCGCGCCCCGTAACCACCCCGCCCCACTCCCGCCCTGTACCGTACACGGATCACGTCAGCGAGGTGCAGGCCAGTACGGGGCGGGCCCCGCCCGTCCCCGCGCTCACCCAGCGGGCCAGTATGCCCACCCAACCCGCGCCCCGTAACCACCCCGCCCCACTCCCGCCCTGTACCGTACACGGATCACGTCAGCGAGGTGCAGGCCAGTACGGGGCGGGCCCCGCCCGTCCCCGCGCTCACCCAGCGGGCCAGTATGCCCACCCAACCCGCGCCCCGTAACCACCCCGCCCCACTCCCGCCCTGTACCGTACACGGATCACGTCAGCGAGGTGCAGGCCAGTACGGGGCGGGCCCCGCCCGTCCCCGCGCTCACCCAGCGGGCCAGTATGCCCACCCAACCCGCGCCCCGTAACCACCCCGCCCCACTCCCGCCCTGTACCGTACACGGATCACGTCAGCGAGGTGCAGGCCAGTACGGGGCGGGCCCCGCCCGTCCCCGCGCTCACCCAGCGGGCCAGTATGCCCACCCAACCCGCGCCCCGTAACCACCCCGCCCCACTCCCGCCCTGTACCGTACACGGATCACGTCAGCGAGGTGCAGGCCAGTACGGGGCGGGCAATAATTGATCAAGGATCTTTAATATTTTACATAACTTAGTTAACTTTAGAAAATAGATTTAAAACATAGTTAGGTGTTTAAGTTACGTTGAGCAGTCAAATTATTGTGATGTGACGCGTGCGACTTAACAAATTCCTTATCGACCAAGATCTTATGACGAGTGGCCGAATCGTAATTAATTTTGGGAAGGTTTTAATCAACCATTTTAATTATATAGGAAAGTGTAAATAATCCTTTTATATTTCCGAGTTATTTCAAATTGTAACGTTTCATCAGTCAGGAGAAATTACGTACTTATTCAATCCTTATTTTACCAACAGCGTTCCCCTGTCACTGTCATCGAAATTTCACAAGATCTTGGTCGCACTAAGAATTTAGTTGCAAACATCATTACAGTAAAACAATATTTTTTATCTTATTAAACAAAGATTTAATTCGTTATTAAGAAAAACAATCAAAAATTTACTACACTAAGGGATATACCATTGCAATTTAGTAATATTGTACTTTACCTCTTGCACGATAAAGTAGCTGAATGGCCCGGCGAGATGCAGCCGCCTAGCAGCTAACGTATCATGAGCCGCTCGAGCCACGGCCCCCAGCGCCTGCTTGGCGGCTTCCAGCCCTATCCGAGCGCCTTCACTCAAGCCCCCCTCTGATTCTAACGCGTCCAGCGCCAGCTGGAACCCCTCGCCCTTGGGGATCGACTCCTAACCGACAAATGACATCCAGTACAGAAGGTAATCTAAATACACGATACCTCGGACTAGTGTTATTGAATATATTGTCACAAACGCTCTCGAAACAAAACCGCGAAAGTACTAGAGACCGAATTTACCAGAACACCGCGGATCGCGATAAAAGTCGCGTGGTTCGGCTCATTCTAATATGAGCCTTATGCAGTGTGACGTAAGGGATTAAGTGCAACGACATCTGCATTTGTTTACAATTTATGCGCGTTATCTACGTAGGTATAAGTAGGTACTACGCACTCGCGGGTGCTAGTTAACTAGCAATTTAACGAGTATTTTCTAGAATGCGTCGGTTGGCATATATAGGGTGAAATGGAATGTTTTAATGAAACTTCGTGAGATTGTTGGGTTACACGTATAGAGTATGCCTGATTTCTTTCGGATTTTTGAAGTATTTTTTTTTCATGTATTTATTTAAAATTTGTGTATTTTAATGTCCTTTCCTCCTTTTGAGTAGTTATTCATTTTAAACAAGCATACTTACATATCCAGTGAAAAACAACTAATAAATAAGCATTTCTAAAAAACGGAAATACAGTAAAATTAAGCAGGCGTGGCCACCGCGGGTCAACGACCGACCGCTCCCGCCAGCCGTTGAGTGAGTAGGTACACAGAGCTCAGCTGACTCCTTTGATTCCACACAATACAATAAAATCTTCTTAGATGCCTTTATTGAAATAAGAAGCACAAATTCCATCTTCTCTTAAGCAGAGAAAAACTTAAAAAGTTAATAATAATTTAATCACCAAACCTACTTTCGTATAGCCTTGTGGCTCTGCTGAGTATTCCGTGACACTACAATAACAACACACCATATCCAACTTCTTATATTGAAGCCACAGAACAAGAACTAATCAAGGCATTATTTGCAAATCTTGTCTAGTAACTTTAAAAGATATGCACGCGCGGTGGATAGACTTAAGACTGCGCTCGCTCATGCGCTTTTGTAGGTAGGAAGGTTTTCAACGGCGGGAGCGGTCATTGCTCCCGGCCGCCAGTCTTCTGTTTTTACGTTTTTTTAGTAGTGCTTATTAGTTGTTTTTTTTTTTTTTTTTTTTTTTTTTTTTTATTTTTTTTTTTTTTTTTTTATTTTTTGCATAAAAATATGGTATAAAAGGTGTTTGATCATTTTCATGTCTCACATATTTTACTGTTAAACAGCATGCAACAGTTTTTAAATCAACTTAAAATTAAAGTGTAATGCTTGTCAGCTTATCAATATCATGTCAAGATCATTTTATACTCAATATTATACAATGTCAATAAATATAAAATTATCCATTAAAATGTAAAAAAATAAATGTCCAATGTTAAAAATTTGTTTTCTCACAATGTTTCAATAATCAATAATAATCATACAATGGTGTCGATTCATAATAAAATAATAATCAAAAAGTAAAATAGTAAATGCACCAATATTTGCTTTTAGGATCCTCCAGTAATCAGTATCGTACAATGTCAAACAAATTAAATAAATCATCAAAATATATAATACATGTCCAAAATCAAAATTTCATATATTGAAGTCCATTCAGCCTACTTATCCTCAAAATACTCTGCAAGTGAATAATAGCATTTTTCTATTAATAATTTATATAGACGACGTCTGAATAAGGACATAGGTAATGACTTTAATGGCTCAGGCAAATTATTATATATTTTCACGGACATCGTAAAGCTATTTCTACTACAAATTTCAGTTCTAGAGTCTGGTAAACACATATTTTTTGGATACCTAGTGTTAAAAGTACAGCAGTCTTTTTTAGTTTTATAAAGGTCAGGGTGCATTTTGACAAAGATACATATTTCAAAAATATAAATACACGGAACTGTCAGCAACTTATAAAACTTGAACAAAGGCCTGCAAGAAACCCAAGAATCAACATTAGCAATAGATCTAATGCATTGTTTTTGTGCAATAAACAGTCTTTTAATTTTTACAGAATTACCCCATACTATTATGCCATACCTTATGATCGAGGCTACATATCCGTGATATGCTTTCAGTGCGGTTTGAGTATTGCTTATTCTAGACAAACGCCACAATGCATACGCAAATCTATTTATTTTGTTACATACTTTGTCAACATGTGCTTTCCAAGTACAGTGATTATCAAATTCTATACCTAAAAACGTTACTTTACTAGTTTCTGCGATTGTTTTGTTGTCAAAAGTAACATTTAGTTCCGCTTTTTTTGCACCTTTATTAGTAAATTGAATGATTTTAGTTTTTTCTATATTTACCCTTAGGTTATTACAATTTAACCAGTTAATAATGTCAGTTACAGTTGAATTAATTGTTTTTTACTTACTCTGAATGCGTGTTTAAAAAGAATATTTATTTAATACCCAAAAGGAGGAAAGGACTTAAAATATAACAAAAAAAAACAAAATTTTATTTTAAATCATTTTTAAAAACTCCGAAAAAATTCAGAGATACTTACTCTATATAAGTAACCCAACAATCCCACGAAGTTTCATTAAAACATTCAATTTCACCCTATATTAGTGCGATCGGCGCCGCGGTTTAGTGAGTGTATTGTGATTAACATTGTGTTAACTGAGTGGTGAATAAAGTACTGTGTATCTATCTATCCTGTTTATTTTAACGCGCGAGTAATATGAATTCGTATAGATAGATGCAACCGACTGATAAAATTATCACGCACATAAATATTAGTTAGGAAAATTAGTATATAAGATGTAAATAATAATAAATTACGCTCTTAGTTATCAAGAGGAGCTAAATTGGTGACCCCGACGTGATTCTCCGTGATTGCACATTTCAATCGGCCTTCCATAAGCGGATCTCACCGATTGAAATTTCAAGAGGCAAAAATTTACGGAGATATTTAGTGAGAAAACAGCGCTGCCAACCAGTGAACAGCCGTGACTTAGGATCAAGACAAAAAGCTCTATAATTGATGAATTGGTGTGTTAGTAATGTTTATTTATATACTCACGTGCTCAATGAGCGCCAGTATCGCGTAGACCAAATCATGAGCAGCGAGCGGCGGCGCGTGGGGCCGCTGCAGTAGGAAAGCGGCGCGCGTCGGGACGGGCAACTTATGCTTATCCGTCGACGCCTCCAGGGAGGGGAGCAAACTACGGCGTAACTCCACGTCCATAGAGCGGTACGCCTGACGGGCTTGTTGCAGCGGAAACCTAGACAAGGATGCTGATTGAGGATGCTATATAGGCCGTTGCCTAAATAAAGTGACGTGGGTCAGGACGGGCAACTTGTGCTTATCCGTCGACGCCTCCAGGGAGGGGAGCAAACTGCGACGTAACTCCACGTCCATAGAGCGGTACGCCTGACGGGCTTGTTGCAGTGGAAACCTACACAAGGATGCTGATTGAGGATGCTATATAGGCCGTTGCCGTTAGAAAGTGACGTGGGTCAGGACGGGCAACTTGTGCTTATCCGTCGACGCCTCCAGGGAGGGGAGCAAACTACGGCGTAACTCCACGTCCATAGAGCGGTACGCCTGACGGGCTTGTTGCAGCGGAAATCTACACAAGGATGCACTATATGACACAGAGTCAGCATGTTGTACAAGACGTGCATAAATCCAACGAAGTCGAGAGGGCAGATACAGGTCGATTGTGCGAAGCAAACGCTGTGGGACTGCGGGACACATCCGAAGAGGTAAGTGTTGTAGTACGAAAGAAACGTGTCGGGACTGGCAGCTTGTGTTTATCCGTCGACGCCTTCAGGGAGGCAAAGCAACTACGGCGTAACAAGGTGAGGATACTATATGACACAGGACAAGTGGTGTTTAAATCCAAAGAAGTTGAGAGAGCCGATACAGAGCGATACGAACGTTGTAGGACCTTACCTGAAGAGGTAAGTGTAAGTTTATGTCCATCAAGCTGTACGACTGTCGCGCTTGTTGCAGGGAAAATCTAAACAATTTGTATAAAATACTAACAAAAAATTATGAAACATTAATAGCTTTACTTAGACATCGGTTTACATTCTAGTTTAAGTTGATGCACGTCTTCCAGGTGCAGCTGCAGCATAAAATTTTATCGATGTTTCCGAAGTCGTTGTTATCAGTTGTCTAATTTCACATTTTTATAAAAGTATCCTTATAACAAGCATGAGAACTGACCCCATGTCGGCCCCAGCGCCGCCTCCAGCGACCAGCTGCGGTACAGCGGCAGCCCCGCGTCTGTATATATAGCGCGCTCACCCCATGTCGGCCAGCAGCTGCCGCAGCCGGGCGGCGCCGGCGTGCGAGTGCAGCCGCAGGTGCGGCGCCAGCGCGGGCGCGTGCCCCAGCGTGCCCCAGCGCCGCCTCCAGCGACCAGCTGCGGTACAGCGGCAGCCCCGCGTCTGTATATATAGCGCGCTCACCCCATGTCGGCCAGCAGCTGCCGCAGCCGGGCGGCGCCGGCGTGCGAGTGCAGCCGCAGGTGCGGCGCCAGCGCGGGCGCGTGCCCCAGCGTGCCCCAGCGCCGCCTCCAGCGACCAGCTGCGGTACAGCGGCAGCCCCGCGTCTGTATATATAGCGCGCTCACCCCATGTCGGCCAGCAGCTGCCGCAGCCGGGCGGCGCCGGCGTGCGAGTGCAGCCGCAGGTGCGGCGCCAGCGCGGGCGCGTGCCCCAGCGTGCCCCAGCGCCGCCTCCAGCGACCAGCTGCGGTACAGCGGCAGCCCCGCGTCTGTATATATAGCGCGCTCACCCCATGTCGGCCAGCAGCTGCCGCAGCCGGGCGGCGCCGGCGTGCGAGTGCAGCCGCAGGTGCGGCGCCAGCGCGGGCGCGTGCCCCAGCGTGCCCCAGCGCCGCCTCCAGCGACCAGCTGCGGTACAGCGGCAGCCCCGCGTCTGTATATATAGCGCGCTCACCCCATGTCGGCCAGCAGCTGCCGCAGCCGGGCGGCGCCGGCGTGCGAGTGCAGCCGCAGGTGCGGCGCCAGCGCGGGCGCGTGCCCCAGCGCCGCCTCCAGCGACCAGCTGCGGTACAGCGGCAGCCATGCGTCTTTCTCCAGCACCACGCGGCACGACTGCCACCCCACCCGATCAAATCATAAAAAATAAAGATCCGACCGATTAACAATTGGGGTCCAAACACGAATTTCGACAGCTCCGTAATCGCATCGCATCGTCAAAGTTTCAATGAAAACTAGGCAGCGACGTAAAAAACCTAGCTCATTCCATAAAAGCTATTTGAAGTTGACGATACGTTTACGGAGCTGACAAAATTCGTGTTTCGGCCTCTGATGTAACGTTACGGTGGAGTTTTGATGCGAAGATAGCTGGTGCAGCAGTTTTATCTGCCATCCCAGTTATCCCCATCAGCCTGAAAGTTGCTTCTTCGCATCTCTTATAAAGGACAGTATTAGAATCATCATTAACAACAGCCTTATAATACCCCTGCAACTGGGGCGCCTACCTGCCCACAGAACAAATTCAAGTAGGAGACGTTGCATGGGAGTTTAGAAAAGCGACCAGAACCAAAAATTAATGATGTTAAATTTTGTATTAAGTTGGAGAATCATGCCAGAATCAACCAAATCCATAAATATGTATAGGTATATCAGTGTAGGTAAGTATGTAAGTGGGTTGGGTTGTACACACAGTATTCTATTTAATAAGCTTTTCTATTTATTGTACACTGGCGGCGGTCAAATAAACTGGGCCACTAGCAATCCTCGAGTTCAAATGTAATTTTCTTCGAATGTATGATCGCAATTTTGTATAATATGGTACTGTTAGATAGGGTATTTTATAAGATTTATTTTCAGAGAAAATTGTAAAGTAGAACACGATATCTGCTGAGTTATTGACCGTAGAACAAAAAGTGAACAAAATCGGCAATTCAATTGTGCGAATGCCAACGTCCCTAAGATCTGGAGTAACGATTCTTGCAGTATGGGGTCTTGCATTGTCATGCATTAGAAGCATGTCGTCTTCGATATAACCTGAGTAAGGCACGACAACGTTTTCAAGAATGTCAGCAATATACAGATCTGCTATCAAACCACGTGACTGAGCGTTGGACTTGTATCGATGAAAACCAGCTCTGTTCGTGCTGTTAGGGAAATACCTCCCCAAACCATAACGAAGCCACCGCCATAATGCAACAGTTTCTTCGACGCAGCACGGAGCATAACGTTCTCCGGGGCGACACGGTAGACTCTCCGTCTTTGATCACTTCCGTATAAGCATACCCTGGTTTCATCAGAAAAAAGGACACGCCCCCATTGATCCAGCGTCCATTCCCTATGTTCAATGGCAAATTGAAGGCGTAGCCTGCGATGAGTCACTGTTAATTTTAGACCGGTTGCAGCCATCCGAGGCTTTAGATTTCGTTCGGCCAATCTTCTTCTGGCTGTACGCGCGCTTATGACAACTCCGCGTTTATCACGAAGCCGTTGCTGTGCCTGCACTGCATTGAGATATCGATTTCTCAAGATATTCAAATTAATGTATCGATCAGCAGTAAAGGTTGTGGCTCTCGGTCGGCCGGTTCCAGGGCGTCGCACAAATCCAGTCTCCTGATATCTTCTAGATACGCTGTACTGAAGAGCAACTTATTCTTAACATTTGAGCAACTCGACGTTGATAAAGGCCCGTTTGAAGTAATGCGACGGCTTGGGCAGCTTCCTGAAGCGTAGTATCCATTTTTATGAACAATAATCAACTGTGAGTCTTAGGCCCGTATTACAGAATGACAACTAAGTGTTGATCTTTACTTGAGTACAGTTAGAAAGGGATGTCGCTATGTGCTATATATAGCGACATCCCTTTCTAACTATGCTCAAGAGTAGATCAATCATTGAAATTCTTCGTATAATACGGGCCTTAAGGACTAATAACCCTCAAACATAGAAAAAAAAATAGAATTTCCTGCTTTTTTGCACTCAAACTATAAGCAATGTTATATTTGGTACAAAATTGATAAAATTATCTTTATTTTAGTCTACCATCAGGGTAAGGTAAATTATTGTCTCACACTTTTTATTTTACCCCTCAAATAAAGCCTATAAAATAAACCTATCTAAGAGTATGTAGGGGTGTAAGGGGTTCTAAATACACCTGCAAGAACCCAAGCCAACCTCACCTTCACGTGGTGCACCCTGTTGACCAACAGACGAGGCTCTGGCAAACCGACCGATGGCGGTATAACCATCCAATAACGTAGGGGAGGAAAATGTCACTGGTGACGGGCAGCAGCGTCATCAGTAAATAAACCTACGCTCTGCGATCGCCAACCCGCCTGCCCAGCGTGGCGATTATGGGCAAAACCTTCATGCACAAGAAACTCAAGCCACGGCCCCCAGTTCCCGGCAGCCCCGCTATTCCTGGTCACGGTGGCGACCACGGTAACGGTGGGGCGGGGGGTGCCAAGAATCTCCGGGCTACGGGAGGCCACCACAAAAGACTGACCCTGGCGACGTACAACGGACGCACGCTACGGCTTGACTCGCATCTGGCGCAACTCGAGGTGGAACTTGGAAAGATTGGGTGGCACATTTTAGGGTTAAGGGATGTCCAAAGAGAGGGGGAGGACACCATAACCCTCGAATCGGGCCACCTAATGTACTTCCGCGGGGGAGACCAACAGTCCCAAGGTGGCGTTGGGTTTTTGGTAAATAAGTCCCTTGCCGATAACGTTGTGGAAATGTCCAGCGTGTCGAACAGGGTAGTGTACCTTATTATAAAGCTCACCGAGAGGTATAGCCTCAAGGTGGTGCAAGTGTACGCACCGACCTCGACACACTCGGACGACGAAGTGGAGGATATGTTCGATGATATATCGAGGGCCCTCCACTCCACTACTAAGACTTGTAGTGGGTACAACGTTGTTATGGGGGACTTCAACGCTAAAGTGGGAGTACAGAATTGCAGCGAATCGGTAGTAGGATCCCATGGATTTGGAAGCAGAAATCATAGGGGGCAAATGCTCGTCAACTTCCTCGAACAGCAGGGGCTCTTCTTGATGAACTCTTTTTTCAAGAAACAGCCCCAAAGGAAGTGGACATGGCAGAGCCCCGACACTATGACTAAAAATGAGATCGATTTCATCATGACGGACAAGAGGTACATATTCAGAGACGTCTCCGTGATCAACAGGTTCAATACCGGTAGTGATCACCGACTCGTCCGGGGCTCTCTGAATATCAACTTTAAGGCCGAGCGCGTCCGTTTAATGAAATCCAGGCTCCAACCTACTTTGCTCCAATCTATAACAGGATCTGAAACGTTCCAGTCAAATCTGGAGAACCGATTTGCTGCCGTGGAAACCACATCAGACGTAAACCAAAACCTCGAAAATGTGGTTCGGATTCTCAGGGAAGAGGGTACGAAACTATGTGCAACGCAGCGTAAGGGCAGGAAGTCAAAGCTTTCGGAAGAGACTTTAGGGCTAATGAAGGAACGACGTGAAAACCCACCCGTCACTTCGTCGGCAAAGCGGACTCTAAACCAAGAGATCAGTAAGCACGTACGACACGACCTCCGATGCTCCAATACTCTCTCGATCGAGAGAGCGATCGCGCAGAATCGAGGGTCCAAAGTGTTCGTACAATCTCTTGGAAGAAGCCATCTGACGAAGTTGACCACAGCAAGTGGGGAAGTTGTTGCTTCAAAGCCGGCAGTCCTCTCGGAAGTGGAAGACTTCTACAGCCAGTTATACGCATCACATGCATCTCGACCTGATCCCGGAAATGAGGATTCTAGAGCCACATTAACACGCCACTTCACCGAAGACCTGCCAGAAGTCAGTATTGGCGAAATCGAGATTGCTCTTGGACAGCTTAAAAAAGGAAAAGCCCCTGGAGAGGATGGTGTTACAACAGAACTCTTGAAGGCTGGAGGTAAACCCGTACTGAGGGAGCTCCAAAAGCTTTTTAACACTGTCCTGTTCGAAGGGAGAACTCCGGAAGCGTGGAGTAGGAGTGTGGTCGTCTTGTTCTTAAAAAAGGGGGACAAGACCCTACTTAAGAACTATCGACCCATATCCCTTCTAAGCCACGTCTATAAGCTGTTCTCAAGAGTGATCGCGAACCGTCTTGCGCGAAGATTTGATGACTTCCAACCACCGGAACAGGCTGGGTTTCGGAGTGGATACGGCACCATAGACCACATCCACACAGTGCGGCAGATTATACAGAAGACTGAGGAGTACAATCAGCCCCTGTGCCTAGCATTTGTGGACTATGAGAAGGCCTTTGACTCGATTGAAATCTGGTCTGTCCTGGAGTCCTTGCAGCGTTGCCAAGTCGACTGGCGATACATCCAAGTGATAAGATGTCTCTACTAAGCCGCCACCATGTCTGTCCAAGTACAGAATCAGCAAACAAGTCCCATACCGTTGCATCGTGGAGTGAGACAAGGGGACGTTATTTCCCCGAAATTGTTCACTAATGCAAAGGAGGATATGTTCAAGACGCTGAACTGGAAACGACATGGCATCAACATAAATGGCGAACGCATCTCTCACTTGCGATTTGCAGACGACATCGTCATCATGGCAGAAACCCTGCAGGACCTACAACAAATGCTGAATGACCTGGCTGACTCTTCTATACGCATCGGCCTACGGATGAACTTGGATAAAACCAAGGTCATGTTCAATGAACATGTTCTACCGGAACCGATTGCAATACACGGTGCCGTTCTCGAAGTTGTTCAAAAATATGTATACCTCGGGCAGACATTGCAGTTAGGTAGAAACAACTTTGAGGACGAGGTGAATAGAAGAGTTCAGCTAGGTTGGGCAGCGTTTGGGAAGCTACGTCAAGTCCTGACATCGTCGATCCCACAGTGCCTAAAGACGAAAGTCTTCAATCAGTGCGTCCTACCTGTGATGACATACGGAGCCGAGACGTGGACACTGACGGCACGGCTGATCCACAGGTTCAAAGTCGCTCAACGCGCTATGGAAAGGGCTATGCTCGGCGTTTCTCTGAAAGATCGCATCAGAAATGAGGTAATCCGACAGAGAACCAGAGTTATCGACATAGCCCACCGGATTAGCAAGTTGAAGTGGCAGTGGGCTGGCCATATTTGCCGAAGAACCGATAACCGTTGGGGTAGACGAGTTCTGGAGTGGAGACCGCGTCTAGGCAAACGTAGTGTAGGACGTCCTCAGGCACGATGGAGTGACGATTTGCGCAAGGTGGCTGGCAGGAGCTGGATGCGAGTAGCCCAAGATCGATCTGAGTGGCGTGCATTTGGAGAGGCCTATGTCCAGCAGTGGACTATGATAGGCTGTTGATGATGATGATGATGATGAAGAGTATGTACTACATTTCTACAATTTTACCCATACATTCGAGGGAAATCATATTTGAACTTATGAACATAGTAGTACCGAGCATCTTTGACCGCCAGTGTACATAGGTGTGGTGCGTTTTGTAAGTAAATGGGGTATACTCACAGTATCAGAGGGTGTATGCTGCGCGCTGGCTACTCGGCGATGCAACGCGTCAGTATCCAGCAGACACTGCGCGGGTGGACGCGACGCCAGCGCCACGTGGCTGGCGGCCGACACGCTGCCTGCCCACAACGCGGCCCCGCCGCACCGCGACACCAGCCACGCTATCTCTAGCGCCACGCACGCACTCTGCACACCACACACGCGACACGATGCGTCAGTGTCCGCAGACACACGCTGCCCGCCCACAGCGCGGCCCCGCCGCACCGCGACACCAGCCACGCTATCTCTAGCGCCACGCACGCACTCTGCACACCACACACGCGACACGATGCGTCAGTGTCCGCAGACACACGCTGCCCGCCCACAGCGCGGCCCCGCCGCACCGCGACACCAGCCACGCTATCTCTAGCGCCACGCACGCACTCTGCACACCACACACG
The DNA here is from genome assembly GCA_902850365.2 of Chilo suppressalis. Lineage (NCBI taxonomy): Eukaryota > Metazoa > Arthropoda > Insecta > Lepidoptera > Crambidae > Chilo > Chilo suppressalis. Next base: position 18,994,243 of record OU963914.1, on the reverse strand, counting down.
CGACACGATGCGTCAGTGTCCGCAGACACACGCTGCCCGCCCACAGCGCGGCCCCGCCGCACCGCGACACCAGCCACGCTATCTCTAGCGCCACGCACGCACTCTGCACACCACACACGCGACACGATGTGTCAGTGTCCGCAGACACACGCGGGCGGGCAACTCCAAACACTCGTATCGTCACACGTTTACACTCATTATTCATTGTCCAAATTAATACATTAACTTGTTATGGTTACAAGCGGATGCCCTTATATGCGGTGTCCGGTAGGGGTACTCTGTGTTTAGGAGCTCAATGCCACAGACTGATACAGAAACATCAAACTTATTACACTGCTGGTATTGCGTTAGGGATTAAAAAGTAGATAGGTGAAGCCATTATCTATTTGATACCTGGAATCTTATAATGGATCTTCCACCCTTACAAGTTCTCCTAGAGGTTTGAACTCCTGAGAAACTAAAGAAGATCAGTGTCAAATAATCTCTTTCTCAACTATGAAATGATAGTGATCATAGAAGGAGAAAGTTACAAAATTAAGCCATTATATACTTATAAAAGGACAGTCAGCTCGGACGCATGTTATGATACTGTTTAAGGTGGTGGGTTTTTGCTACAGTGGGGAACTGGGGAACTTAAGTCTGATGAATAATAATACTATACCGGTTTCCCGTAGTAGGAGAACTGCGTGTAGTTAAACATGAGCGTATGCCGGCGCTCCTCCCACGCGCGGCGCTCGCGTCGTCGCTCCACAGCTGCCTCCAATGCTTCCATTCCACTCTCGGTTGGCTCTTCATCCTAATAAAATATTACTTCATCAGTTTTGTCAGTGAACTTTAAGTAAGGTGCGCGCGACGAGAGAGCAAGGCCCCCCGTGATCTACAGTGTATAAAAACGATTATAAGATAATATTTTAAATTGTTAAGTACCAGTGTTGAGAGAAAATTCTCGAACTGCAAACTGCTTCATATATACTGATAAATCATATCTGATATAATTTTTTTTAGAATGCAGAAGATAAAATACAAACATGTTTGCATAAACAATAACAACCTACCAGGACATTTGTTTAAGATAAATGTTTGGATTTTATTTAAAAATCCCAACACCTATATTTTCTCTGATATAATAAAATATAAAACCTAAACTGGATAATATAAAAAGTATTCAGTTTAATAAATTATACATGCTTTCTATGCGAACCACCAGCTGCTGTCTAATAAATCTTATCAGTGGGAAAAAATCTTACTAGGCAGACTCTTTGATTATATACACTCCAAGATACAGCAATTCAAATAAAACCGCTCAAGTTTATGCAAAATGTGTGCATGAATTTAATGCCAGATTGTTTGAAAGCAGTCAATGTGTGGGTGTGTAGCGACAAGCTTATCTACCATATGTAGTAGATATTTTTTGGGAAACTTCTGAGCAGTTAATACCGTATTTGGGCATGTATATAATCAAAGGACTAGTCTATCAATCTGATCAACAGAAATTACAGAAAGATTATTTCTTGGATTTCATAGATCTCTCCTATCTTGCATGCACTCAGCGCAGAACTAATCAAATAATCAAGATCAGGACACAAAATCATGGGTGCTTGACAAACTCACCTCTTCCTCATCGTCTCTGAATATATCATCAAAATTTGGAATGTTTTCTTCATTATCTTTATACACTATTCTAACCTGAAATCAAAAGATGTATGATATAAAAGTTATCTTATATCAATAAAAGAATTTAAATAAAGCTTTTTTTGTAAAAATGCTAGAATCAGAAGCCCAAGCACGAAATTTGATCCTTCCATAAAAAAAAATAAAATTTTACGATGATGATAACATTACGGAGCTCACTAAATACGTGCTTAGGTCTCAGGAACAAGTAGATACTTTTATTTATAAACAAACCTGTCCATCGCTATACACATTGCAAACATCCGTTGGTTTATGAGAGTCTAAAACGAAAAACACAACATCTTCTTCGGGCTGCAGTATATCCACTAGGTCTATGGTCCCGCCACAGTTCACTAGCACTACATATTTGATTTCTTCATTGTTCTCTTCATACGCATTTTTTAATTCGGCTACTCCACCAACAGGCACAAGTGTATACGAGATATTATCACATTTAAACAATCCTTGGAGTATTTTACATGTGCATATTGCGTCAACGTCGTAATGAACTAAAAGTAACACTCGCTGAAATATAAATAAAATATGTTAGAACAAAAATGTTAATGTAAACAAAGAGGCAGAGAAACATACTTTAAAACACTTACATTTCCTAGTAAAACATTATAAAAATCATTTCTTAGGTCTTCTACAAACATTTTAACCTATGTATTTAAAATATCACCTATTCATTATATATTTAATAAAAAGGAGGCATTTTTTAACATCTGATGAATGAAAACAAGACCAAACGAACGAACACCTGCTGCGAATTGTCAAAAGGTCAAATTAACTGTCAACGCTACGGCATTTTGGCGCGAAAATTATGGCTGCGTTCTTTAACGAAGGAGCATTCAAATTACGCGACAATCATTTATATATAACCATAGAAATAATATCATTTTTGAAGTATGGTATCGAGAGAATAATTAATTGATTGAGTTTACTATTTTTAATGATCTAACAAACTTATCAAGTAGAAGTCGATCTGAATTATGCTGTTATTGCATAAAATGGTATATTTTTCATATAGCAGCTGAGTATTACAGTAGAACTCACGTACGTGAGTAGTCGGGTTAGTTTTAATTTGTTCTGGTAATGACCTATATTTGTAATATGTATTAGCATTGGCGTTGCTATGGGATTTTTCTTGTGAGGGGGGGGGGGGGGTTACCCCTTCAGTTATACTAACATTAACTCGAAAAGTAATTTACATATTTTTACGTCAAAATAATTATTTTACTGCAAACAAAACATTGTTGAACAAAACTAGTGCTAAAAATAAATGAAAAATATACCTACATCTAATCTGTAGTAGGTACATTTTAATATCAAATATAACTACTGATTGCACAGCAAATATACCGATGGCACAGAAAATTAACCAGGGCTTCGAGGCATAATACTCACACTCATAACAAAACAACTATTTTTGCAACAGGTTTCCTATTATGCATTTCAAAACTTGCTCAACACTGGGACACTTTTGATGGTTATAAAAAAAATGCTTTTGCATATTGTAGAGTTGTCTTGTCCACGCAAAGAAGTGCCTGGATGTATGGTAAATGTACCTGCCCCCATTTTTCAAAAACTATAAATGCAAGCATATCATGGTCTTGCGATCCGGCTCAAGTATGTGACAGCACCTGAAGAGACCAAAAATAAAATATACCAATCGGACAAAAAAGGAAGCGTGGACGTCCCGCTAGAGCAAGACCTGCTTTAATTACCGAAAAGTAGACGTTATTTTTTGTATCATATTTAGTTGATTGTTGATCTCATTGTGTCGTAATAAATAAATAATAAGATTCTTATGTCAATTAAAATGGTGTTTCACTCAATTAGGTAAACTGCTGTATGAAATAAAAATTTGACAGCTTTGTTTAAAAAAAATGTACCTAATAGATTTGTTGTGAGATGGTTATTATTAGATATGCATTGTTAAAAAAGCTTTAGTTTTAAATAAATGGCGATGCATTATTTATATATATTATGCGACGAACTTAAAATTGTTACTATTATTACAATATCTTGAGGCAACTATTTTGCTGTTTGTGTATTTTTGCATAGGATTGGGAATTAATTTTATACAAAACGCCAATTTTTTGATTTGCAGTTAAATAATTGCCTAAAATAGTCATTTTAAACACACGAGAGTGAAATTTTTAGGGTCTAGGCATCAGACAGGATTCGAACCCGGTCCTGATGCCTGAACCGCGTGTATTTTTTTAAACTATATTTATCTAGAAATGCAAAGAAACATTCATGACTTAGGTAAAAATGCTCGTATTAATTATAGTTACAAACATTTGCCTTAAAGATATTCGAACAAACTCAAGTGGACGCCACGTTGTCAACCAGCTAACGTCGGGTGTACGCATCATTGTCAACCAGTGAACGTCAGGTGGTCTAAACACGGGTGAACTCCGAGTAGTTGACTCCTCATTGGTGGCGTAAATTAAAGTGTTAGAAATCGTTACACGGTTTACACTTCTTTGTGATGGTACGAAGTTGATGAGAGTATACACATTGAAATCCATACAAAAATGTCAACCGCACTAATTGAGGCAGTGCTGGTCGTGTGCCGGATTGGTCTAATAAGCCTTAACGCACTTTATGGCCATGGTGGCCGCGGGCCATACGCTTGTCCAACACATTTACATACCTATAATAGGTATTAATAATGTTTTATTTCAGATACTACATCCATAGAAATGTTAGTAACAATCAAAACTTAAAAACTATGTTAGTACATTATAAAAACAAAGTTATTTCATAATATACTATATAATACCTTCTGAGGCACCCGGTCACATGAACGTGTAAATGTACCCAGTGCCATACACTCCGGTTTTTACCCGATAACATCGAGAATACTGTTGGCGCTCCCACGAACCCTGTGCATCAACGATGCAATTCTCTTGCGCATCACTGAAGGGAAGTCGTCTAAGTGGGCATCTGCGAACATACCCCATGCACTGCAGTAGCGTGGGAGCCCCAACAACATTCTCAATCCATTATTATATTGGACACGGATAGCGTTGTATGTCCGCTGCGTTTAGCTGACCCACAGTGCGCACGTGTACGGAGACTGGCAGTAGGCCTTGAACAAAGTAATTTTAACATAACAAACCTGCTGTGTTAAAATTACTGAACTCTAGAGAGTTCAGTTCAGCAGTACAGCGAGCGAACCTGCGAGCCAGCATGTTGCAGCGGACGCTCTCCGTGCTCTCTCAATGTATATAAAAATTAACTTAATTTTTACCCACAGGCGGCTATAGGATAGATTACCAAAAATAACAGGTCCACTCCAAAAGCTGAGAGGCAACCGTGGCGATTGTGGTAGCGTATGTTCCCGGGGTTCATAGTGGAAATTAACGCTTTCAGAGTAGAATATTTTGAAGTGAAACTTCTTTATCGGCGTTGGAAAAAAAATTACCGTCACATTTTTTCGGTTACGCGTCACATTTTTCCGTTACGCGCCATCTTTTTTTATATTAATAGTTGATAGCTGAATGATCACACTGTCGCCGGCGAGAACTCTCTCTACTCGTTTGTAGCTGAGTGACAATAGTTATTAAAGATAAGACTCGCTCAGCCAAACTCGCATAGCAATACTCGCTCAGCGATACTCGCTCAGCGGTACTCGCTCAGCGATACTCGCCCAGCGATTCTCGCTCTGCGATACTCGCTCAGCTATACTCGCTCGGTTAAGCTGGCTTGGTTGTCAAAAGCCGTGCGCGTGCATTTTAACTCAGGACTGCCAATTCGTTTCTAGTTTCTACTCGCTTATCGTTCATCGTCGGAGGTGGAACATGTGCCTTAGATTACTGAGCCGTGTAATCATGACAGTTTCATAGGCAGTAATTTGTATTCATGACTATGATAATAAAATCCTTTTGTTTAAACTTTATCTAATTTAACTTTATTTAACCAATTTCTGGAAAGTTGCATGTAGATCATTTTTCGAAAAATAAGGCCATAAAGAAGTTTCACTTCTTACGTGTGTACACTAGTACACGCACACATTTTTTTTTATTTAGCGTGGGATGATTTTAGAGTTATTCCACTCATCCATCCCCATTGATTAACCCCATCAAATGCGGGTTGTGATATCAGCCTATTAATGTCCCTTCCCTCCCTACGGTACAAGCCTTCCCAACAGAATAGGGACATTGGTCCATGCCATGAATGACCCACCGCACGAGCCCAATGCGGATAAATGGCTGCTATCGACTGCAGAGTGCAGATGCAGCTTCGACCAACATTTAATGAGCCTCCCGAATCACGGAGGAGCTCGAAAACAAATTGTTGGTCTGGGTCACCCGTCAGAAACTACGATAGAAGATCCAACGCGCTACTTGGGCCTTCGAGTTCCAAACGGAAAACTTACTGTTTAAGGAAATAGTTAGAAAAAAGCTCATTTAAATCATAAATTAATATTTTATTTCTTACAATTACTCGGCGTCAGTTTGTTTCTTAATTTTATTGAACATTTCGACATGATGTCGTGCTATCCTGTAAACAATCGTATCGGGCCGTATTAGGCTGCCTGAAAGTGCTTGACAATAGGACCTAATCAGAGATTCGTCTGTTTCTACAGGATACAAGTATTGATTCATGTCATAGCATAGTAATTCTTCTGGACAGTCCAGAGCTCTGAGACAGCCAGCGTACTCAGACCACAGAATCTTGCGCCATTTTACATTGTGCTTCTGAGCTAAAGGCACAAGAACGCACGCGGCGAACGTCGCGTCTCCATAGCTTACAGACTGAAATTGCTCCAACAGCTGGGTGTAAAAGTCTTGGAAGTTATGCAAACCAGTTAGTGGCATATCAAAATTAAACGAGGATTTTCTCTTGAATAAAATTTGAGTACATTTCCGCAGCAATACTTTTACATTATTATCCAAAAACAGAGAGTTGTCACAAAGGAACACGCACATTATCCTGCAAAACCTGTCGGTGACATCAATGTCTTTCAGTAGATCTGGGAAACATGACTCATAAAATAATATCCATTCTAAACTGCAAACAATCACAAGTTCCTTTTGAGTAGCTTCATGCATCGACACTGGCCTTGCGTACTGACCAACGACTGTAACCTCTTGGCTCTTACCATACAACATCAGTATCGGCAAATATATCCAGTCTCTGGGTAGTATTGGTTCCTGCCATTTACGTAATGTTATACTGGGGCCAGTGTGCCTATAATTTGTGTTCACAACTTTACTGTAGCAGAGCCTGATATTATCAATGGATGTCAAAACTTTAGAAAATCCTTCAGTGTCAGACAAGGACACCAGATTCAATAGTGTTTCAGCTGTAAACCAATGTTTATTAAATACAACATTCCTGAAAATATATTGCAAATCAAATTTCTTGTCAATCCTTAAAATGAAACACATTTTATTTGCAACGGCATAAATTAATTCCTTATTTGACTCTGGGATGTTGCTCTGAATTGCTACTTTGATAACAAAAAATAGAAATTCCGTTTCTATTCTACTGAACCAGTTGTCACATAGTGATGGTACTTTCTTGGCTAAAAGTTTCAAATAATTACTCAAACGTTCTATATACATTTGTGTTAAGTTGACATCATTTATATAACTCAACAACTTGTAAAGTGAAGCTAAAAATGGCAACGGGGACAAGGTGCTCAATATTGGTAGTACTTTTTGTGTTCTATCCACTACACAAGATCCAAGATTTGTCAAGTTTTTTGCACTGTACAGCTCTCTGTTTTTAATATCTGATAGTAAATTTGAAGAAGGCACTAACTGCTCTAACATTTGTTCAAAACTTTTGGAAGCTGCTAATACTTTGAATAATCCACCTAAAACCTTAATTTCAATATTCTCATTTATTAATACAGTTTTACAGCAGTCCAAAATAGAACTTAGAAGCCTTGAATGACCGCATGTATAATGTTCCGAGTTTGCCAGTTGCATAAGCCATTTCTGCACACCTTCCTTGAGCAATGGATAAATTTGCTGTTTAAAACTGTGCATGTTGACCATGTTAAAACGTAAAAATATATTAAAAAACTGCAGTACAACTGATGCATGTGTGATAGATATTAAAGATGTATCCACATAAACATTAGTTCCTTTAACATGTTTGTACAATGCCATAATGATAACTGGAAAAAGTGACTTGGAGAGTTCTGTCCCAACATCATACTGCAATAAATTTGTAAGAATACAAAATGATTCAATTTGAATCCTCAAGCCATAGGTGCTTTCCACACCAGAGCTAATATAATTTGATATTGGTTTTGAAAGCTCATGATTGTTTACCAAATTAACACCAATATCTTGTGATTGTAAAGTAAGTACCCGAAGAAGTTTTAATGCGGCCAATATTGGCTTACCATTATATACAATTTGAGGTTTGAAGGTAAAGTTGATATCTGTTGTGGGTACAAATTTATCAATTACTGTTTTCATTAAATTATCAGTTGCAACTATTTGATTTGCTGTTTCGACAGAATCTCTAGCCAATCTTATTAAAATTTGCATGCAATATTGTACACAATTAAAACTGGGTTTGATTATATCTAGGATATAGTATAACCTCTGGAGAATATTTGTCCTCAATAGGGCTGCTATAATGTCAATTTCCGCCAAGTGGAAGTCTTTCAATTCAGTCTCATTCGAATCCAATTCATCTATTTCAGATTTATCATTTTCCAGACACGGTTGCTGAGTGCCCTCTTCAAATCCTATGAGTGCGTCAAGGCACGCTTCATCTACCTTGTTGTAAAGCAAATTTCTCATAGCTTTTAGAGCTGGCTCCAAGATTATTGTTTTATTCTCATCCATGGCAAACCTTATTACAAAAAACAACTTGGTCAAAGGTATTTCTATTATATCCTTGTAAGTACCAATGTTATGATACTCAAGTATGCCTGCTATAGAGTTCAGTGCCATCACCCTTTGCTGGCTGACAGCAGACCGGGATAGCTCAATCAACTCAGAAATTGTATAACCCGGACGATGTGGTTCTTCACCATGATGGAAAAGAGGTTTTGTATTCTCTGTATATTCCACAGTGTATGGCATCAAATATCCATTAAAGTCAAATCTTGCTTCATATGGCTCATTAGGCTGTACCTTCTTACTTTGCTTGATACCTTTCATCCATTCTAACTTATCTTTCTCCAAAGAATCAAAATGTAACCACTTATTCAGTGAAGGATGGGATAAGATGTCATTTTCCCATAAAATATCATCATCATTATCCACACTTTGTTGTAAATCCATTTTTTCTGTTTCTTTCCGAACATAATCTTTCTCATGCTCTAAGTATTCTGCAGACAGTGGTTTCCTTTTAGTTTTAAGATATTCTACTAATTTTGGATCCAGAGTAGAAAGTAATTTTTGACGCTCTTGCAATATTTCATCTTCTGTCATCTTACTCAAAATGTTTATGTTTTCATTGTGGATTTCATTTGCCTCCTCAGATGAGAGAACAAATCTTTTTCTTGGTAGATTAGTAGGCTCTTTGAAACTATTAGTTTTATCATTTTTCTCTGATGTGGATGGTTGATCAACATCCATTTCATGGGTCTTAGAATTTGATGGAAACTTAAGATACTCTGTGACTCTGTTAGTATTATCATTTATTTTCGTATCACGTTTACTTGCAACTGGAAACCCCTCAGCTGGCATTGATGATTCCTCAGGATCAACAAAATCACCAATATTTCTTTCTTTTATGTCTCCTAATAGTGATGGAATAACTACTGGGAAGTAGACCTTATCATCCTCAGCAATTGAAACTTGAGACATACTCTCCTGATTTTTTTCATAAATATCACCCAAACATGAGTTTTCTGCATTTTCAATGCGAGCGCGTTTTTCTTTGTGGTTTCTAAGACCTTTCGATTCGGCGTATTTAGAAGGTTTTCTACCACTCGAATCGTCTATACTCGTTCTTTTGGTTGGTTGTGATGAACGTAAATTAGTAACTTGAGCAGCTGGCTGATGGTTTGGATTGCGGCTCTTCTCTTTGAAAAAATCTTCCTGCATCTGGAGTAAGTCATCTTCTCCTTCGCCGGGTTTGGGCCTTTTTATCATTATTTAAGACGTAGTTTCTTTCTTGTAAATATCAAGATTCTTGACTATGTTACCACCATTTACCACATTTCTCAGAGAAAGCAAAGAACACCTAATAAAATTTATGGAATTCAGCACTAAAATCTAAATAGAAATACATAAAAGTGATTATTTATGTATCGTGACTTGAAGGCTGATTTGACACACAGATTTTGATTGATTTCCCTTGATCACAGAATACAGAGCTTATTTTGGCTAGGGATGCGACTCAAGCCAAATGTTAGTCGAGTGACTTAAGTGTATCAAGTTGAAAATGAAAAATCGCACTCGGGTTGAATAACATCTTAAAAACTCGAGTGAAACAAGTGTCGAAAAAGACCTTGGACCAAGTATCTCACTGGATTACTCTTCATTTGGCTATTCGTATTTGTTATTTGTCAGTGGGGTTGTCTTTATCATGCTTTATAGAGAATGAAAAGGAAAGACTGTTGTCAAGTTTACAAATAGAAAACGAATAGCAAGGTAAAATGCCAGCATAACGTTTTTAAACATAATTAAATCTTCACAAACGTCGCACATGATAAAATGTGCATTTTTTTTTCTATAACTGTATTGCTTTCTTTAGTTTTTTATGATACTCTAAAATATATTAAGAATTAATAAGAATATGTTTTTATTTAACTTAAATTTCTAAACATTTCGTGTTTCGTTCGATCGATATTTCAATATGGCGTATGTTGATAAGATGAACTGACAGCTGTATTTTATCTTTGTGCGAAAGTTGCTATGTTTGTATTACATCTGTTCGCTGTTAATTAAATTTTACAATGACGAGATCGTTTGGCAACAGTGATAAACGGTTCTCTATTGATGATGCCTTTGAAGAAGAGACCGACGAAGCCATTAAAGTGTACGGAGCGACGGGCGATCGGTCCCCTTTACAAAATAAATTCAAGAATGGTGGCGATTTTTTGTCAAGGTATAATGTATATCTTATTTATTATTAGTAAGAGGCTTACAAACGATTGATGCCCTAGCTTTAACGCTGAAAGTATGTATTTTCATTGTCTCACTTTGGCAAAATGTTCTTGACCTTTTGTGATTCATTATTCCATAATGGGGCAAAGGCGGACGAAGTTATAGTTTCAGGCCGTTGTACTTGACGATGTTAAATTGTGTTAACTGCTGACTAATTGCTTGCTAATTCCCAATAATAGCATCAAGACATCATCTAATAAAACAATTATTACCCTACTTGTTATGACATATATGTCATAAAAAAATGATACATTCTTCGTCACAAGTCATTATTACGTTGCTTAGTCACACCAGAGCATATTGGGATAAACAAATATGACTAAGAGTTTCATTCATAGAAATAATAAACATATTTTTAAACTGATCTTATTAATTTCCTTGTACAATAGCAAAACATACAAATGCACAGAAGACACAACATCGAGGGATTCGGACTCACTCATACATGAATATGTGGAAGCAACACAATCAATGTATTGTTGGAATCATCCAAAAGTCCGGGAGAATTGGAAAACAGTTTGCGCAGCTGTCATACTCCTATTAGTTGGAGTAGGTCTCCTGGGTATGGGTGCATTTGCGGTTGCTGAACCTGAAAATGGTTTACAGGGAGCAGTTTTTTTTGTAGCAGGTATGATCTGCTTTGTACCTGGAGCCTACCACGTGGTTTACATATGGCTCGCTGCTCGTGGTCAAAGAGGCTATGACTTTTACCATCTCCCATTATTTACTTGATTGTTCATACTCATATAGTTATAATAAGGTAGATGTAAAATGGAGTAAAATATCAAAGAGGAGTAAAAATATCACCTCTAGGATACTGTAGTCAGTAGTGTAGCATGGCAACGGCAATGTAGGGTTTGTTTAATAGGAAAAAATTTTTTTGTGCTAATGCCAAAACCCATGCTATGTCGCTGATTAGTGAAAATATTATGTGCTCTCTAATTACAGTAAAGTAATATGATATAAAAGTACATGCCGAAGAAGCAAGTTTGCTTACAAATTATAAGAAGAGAATAACATATAGGCAATGAAACTAAAAATGTAAAGAATAAATATCACTATCAGAAATTAATTCATATTATGCATTAATTTAATATAAGAGTGAGATTTACAACTTTTAGTCTATTTATTTTGTCTAGTGTTTGATGAATTGTATTTTTTTATGACAAATCTGTCCATCTTAGCCTTAAATAACCTAATATGAAAGTGTGGTAAAGTATGTAAATAATATATAAATGACTATTAAATTATTTTGAAACAGTTGGAATTTCTATTGATAAAGCTAATATACCACAAAAAAGATAGGTGAATACCTAAAGAATAGGTGTTTTAATAAACTATTAAAGTGCCTAGTTTGCTTAGGATAGAAAATATATAACTGTCTAAGGGTTTTTGTTTATATAGATTTATTCTGAACCGTAAATGAATTACAACTCATTTATATATACATATATCCTAAATATTTTGCATACTAACCAAGATTATGTTTGATAATTATATTATCTGAATGTAATTATAAATATTGATTATTTGACAGTTTATTTTTGCAGGCCTTATTGAGTTAATAGATATTTTACTCATATAGGTACTTATATATTTCTACCTTAATCATGTTATCATATTATGGATCCTCCAATTGAAATAAAAATCATGCAAAAAATAAATTATTTTTAACACTATAGAATAATGTTAAGACTCACATTTTGTCATGAGATGATGCTTATAAATAAAAAGTTAAGATAAAAATATTGTACTAAACTTTAGTTTCTTTGTCATTTTATTAGAACCTTTTCTAGACACAATTAGTACCACTAGCTATAATGATGATTTAGGTAATTCTAACGTAACTTTATCTTCTTTATGTTGTAATAATTTATGATAAGCATTTGCATTGTTTGGTTACACATTTATTCAGTCAATTATTGGAATGTGTATACTGTTCCCTAAGTTACTTTGCTTCCTAAGTTATTATACAATAAAATTTGATTGAATATTATATACTTGTATTGATATTGATTTTATGATCTATGAAATGGTGACTGATTTATGTGCTACTTAATGAATGTTAATATTTGAGTTTGTGTGAACTGAGTATGGGTTACGTAAGTACATTTATTTGAAGCTTTGTGTTCCTCTGACTGCGGTGTCATATGTATTATTATTGCTGTTGTATTGTATTGTAAATAATCATATTATCTGTTGGAATAAATTTTCAAAATTAACTCCATATTTTATTATATAGTTTAAAAAATTTAAAACATGTTTTGTCCTTCAAAATACAAAAAAGTTTGGCTGTATTTAAGAGGTTTATCATTGAGTTAAAGACAGTTTTTTGGTAACATAGGGTACTGTATTTTAGACAAAATAATTTATTTCTTTGCTAATGCAACTAACTTAGATGCTTTCTAGCAATTCTTTTTAACTTAAAATGTTGTAAGTATCTCAATTCCCCATTCCAGTTTCTGATAACCTCTATCTGCTGACGATCCATTAGGTCTGGCATTTCTAAGCCACATGTATCAAACTCTTCCTGCTCTCTTTTCTTTGTTATATTGATAATATCTTCTCGGCTAGCATGTTGACGATTCCTTCTATGTCCGATGGAGTTTTTCAATGCAATTTGTTGTAGTTCCTCATCGAATCGCTCTAAGTAAGACAGAATAAGTTCTAAAACTTGTTCCTTTGAAAGTATAGGAGTATCCACAGGCAACCTTTCTTTGAACCACAATAATTTTTCACCGGTTAGATTATTCTTTATATCGGTACCAAGTCTTTTTTGGTCCCTTTTCTCATCCCTTTTTAATTTTTTAGCTAGAGACAAAGTTTTTCTACTGTTAGGATGCTTTAATTTATCTACACTATTTTTTGCTTTAGGCATTATGTAGGTACCTATGTCAACTTTCTTGTTGATTTATATTAGAAGCGATTTTATTTACCTTCGCTTTATGTTTATTCATGAAATGCCATGTGCTGTACGTAAGTAAACATGTAGTAAGACCACGAAGTCCACTTTTTTATCGTTATCCCTTTTTAGAGAAGGCAAAGGGAACAATGCCCATACAGCCTAGTCTACAGTTTTCATTGATATTTTTTTTTAAATTAGAAGTTGGGTGTGATGTATTCATATGTTTCTTCGAGAGTGTGGTACGAACTAATTTTTCTTTCTGGCGCTTCGCCGGCTACAACACTAACCTAATCTAACCTAGTGTGAAGTATCACCGCTAAGTAGGACGCCATGATAATCAAACGATGTTAATATCAACAGGAGGAGAAAACGCTCTCAACTGCAATGAACACAAAGACTCCTAGAGCAATAATGTTCTGTGTAAAGACTGCCTGACCTCTGTGCCTGACGGATCTCACTCAAAACTAGGTGTGAGCGTTCTAAAGACGAACCGGTTTCAAGGACCGTTTTGTGTTCCACGACGATAGAACCGTTTTACGTTTCGAATCAAAACAGTCTTCGTCGAACAACTAGTCCTCGGATTGTCTGCACGCCAATATGTACTTTATGATGAAGTAAATACAGTCTATAATAGAACGCAATGATATGAGGCCGTTTCGTTCTATGATAATTAAGCTTTGATTTTACAATAATATAATCTTTATTATTGAACATTTAAAGTCGATTATCGTATAACACTACATTTCTTTCGATGTTTCGTCGTCTCGTTCGCAGCAACGAAACGAACGTTAACAAGATTTCATTTAGTTAAGTTTCGTTGCGTTACATTCCTTCGACCGTCGCGTGCATGAAGTTATAGATAATACTGGAGGCCAAACTCCTCCATACCTACTTGAAGCAAATATATTTGCATTCTATCTCGCTCCGTAGGTCCCCCTCCTCTCTTTCTAAATAGGGTATCCACACAACCACTAAGGAAAGGAGACAAGCTTTTTTAAACTAGTAAAAAACGTATTAATATCTGTGTTGATTTATCAAAAATTTACACATTGGCGAAGATATTAATTACGGAGTCATGTATCAAAGTAAAATGGCCATTGTTAATTATAGATTTACATTAATTTTGCTATTGTTTACTTAACTGATATTTTTTTTTCATTTTATTGGCTTAGGAAAGATTGTGTTACATTAGAATCTAAATTTATTTATTTAACCCAATGTTATTTAAAAACAAAAAATACAAGCCAATTTCAAATTAATCAAAAACTTAGTAGTATGGAAATTCGGGTTTGCACAAAATTCTTCATACAAAACGGAAATTTAATACTTACAGACCAATATTTTAAATGAACCGACTTTAAAATGAAAATAATATAGGTACCGTATTTCACATTCATCAATTAATTTTAGTATAGTATTTGCCAGGCGGTGTGATGCAGAATAAAACACAATTTCTCCTCACCTACAATCCTACCAAATTTTATTGTTATAAGCTCTCAGCAAATATTTTACACCTATGTCACGTCACTCCACGGATTTACTCATCACATTGCTTTTCTTACATTCTCAGGTGTAATTTATATTTTGTAGATAGAAATAAAACAACGGTATACACAATCATTTTAATATTTACATTTATAAGTTACTAAAAAGTACAGTTTTATGACGTTTTTGGCGTTTCCCTCATAAAGTAATAAACGTCATCATCATAAATTTATTTCATGCATGTATGTTTGCCCGGATGTATAACTCTAATCTATAGGTACTCCAGCCATCTTAGCTAGGCAAGAATGTATGTAAACAAAAAATTCAACACTTCGTAATTATTCTACAAATAGAGACTTCTAGTGCCATATATCACACTTAAACAATATAAGTAAACTATTAATGAAGTACAAATATTTCTAAAACATGTAATAAAAAACTTATTTTTTAAGTTAAATATGGGTTTGCTTATAAAAGTTTTTTCCATAAGATGGCTGAAGTATATATATAGATTTTTACTTACCACATCAGAATAAAAAGGAATAGCTGTATGTTTTAATCAATTCTCCATTATATATAACCAGTAGCCACAGAAATTATTACTGCATATTTTTGCACTTTCATACACTTTATACTTGATAGCTTGGCTTCTCCTTGTTGGTTCCTTAGGAAAACTAAAAATAGAATAAAAATAGTAAGTTTGTGTTTTATTGTTAATAGCAATGAAGGCAACAATAAATACGTAACATGAATAAAATATAATAACATAAGTGTTTTACAATGTGCTCGTACTAATAAAATAATTCTGTCCTATTTTAAGGGTTTTCGTATTACGAAAACCACTTTCATGGTCACCCTTTTAGTGTTTATTTCACAATGCCAATTGTTGTTTAGTTAGTAAAATTCTGAAATATTAGTACCGAAACCTTTGAATAATAGGAATTTGGAAAGTAAATGATAGAAAAATAATGGGTTTTATGTTAAAATAAGTGTTAAAAAGATTTTTTTTGATAAAATATAAGCAATTATCAATAAAGATAACTTATGACTCACCTGTGAAATATCAAGAAATATCCAGGATAGTGTTTACTTCCACAACCTAGCCCTACACATTTTTGAACCATTTTTCACGTTTTGATAGCGAGAAAAGTCCTAATATGAATCACAACTTTCGAGTCGACAAAATTAGATATTGACATCCACCATATTGACACATGCTGTGTTACCATTGTTTGAAAATGCCGGCTACCACAATAATAGGGAAATTAAGAAAAAAAAATCCGATGATTTAATCAAGGCAATTGTTATACCATAACAATTGTAATTGTTATACTGGAATATAATTTTACAAATAAATAGTTTTAGTAATAATTCACCAGATTTTAAAATAACTCGGGAATATTGAATCATCATTATCATCATTTCAGCCGAAAGACGTCCACTGTTGGACATAGGCCTCCCCCATGGATTTTCACAACGATAATATTGAATAATTAGATTGAAATGAGTCAACAAAGGTCACGAATTTCTATTTAATGTAACTGCATATTATATTTGCGTACAATTTTTTAGTAAAGGTTTAATTAAATATTATGGTTGCATAAAATTATAAATCGTTCATCTTGGATTCGATTTCAGAGTAGTTTTAATGTACAAACTAATTCATAGATAAACTTTCAAGTCTAATAATGTTAACGTCAGAGAGTTCATATTATTAGTGTTGTCAAAAAGTTTGCTAAGCAGAGATTTGCTAACTAATATTATAATTGAATGTCTAAAATAGCTAATATCAGTAACTGACCTGATGGGGCCTGCCGGCCTATTCGTTAACTTTTTTTTACATTTACCCCCTTATTAAGAAACAAGGAATAAGCTTAGACTAGTTACGGCGTGTTTTGTTCATGTCACTCGAGTGCCATTTGTCATTCAAAAAATAGAGACAAATCATGAACTAACTAATCAAAGCGTAGTCTTCGTTTATTAATAAGGGGGTTAGAGTGTGTAACTAAAAAGACAATTGCAAATCCACCGATACTTTTCAGAACAAGTCTCTTAGTGGCCTTAAAATAAAGCAGCGAATATGCCTATGGTCTCGGGCAAATTTACGTTTATAAGATAGCCACCCAGAAGTCCAACGAAAGGTCAATTGCGGTCATACCTACTTGGCTTCAACTAATAGTACTGAGTTTGGCCTCCAGTTATTACTATAGCTTCATGGTCGCGTGTCGTTTCGTTGCGTCACCCAGCCGCAACCAAAACCAGTTGCGAACGAGAACCGTTTCGAGGACTAGTTTTCGTTTAGGAGAAAACGGTTGCGTTTCGTCGTCAGAAAATTTGAGAACGACCCACCGCTACTCAAAACAAACACAAAATTGCGGTCTGTCATTTTGACAATAATACCAACATAATAAACGTATTTTACCACAGATAACGAGAAACATGTTATTTTTGCATGAATAAATGGCAGCACTGATCAAAATCGCTGTCAAAATTGACTAACCTACAAAAATATTAATTTTCAATATTTTTTTTCGAATTCTATTCGGTTCCGCCTAAAAAGATTATGTATACGTGTTTTTAATAATTAATACTTTGCGTGACAAAAATTTCAGCTCGCTACTCAACCACAGCTAATGGAAATCAGAGCCATAGAAAATGTATTTTAATAAAAACATATTTTAAATTAGATTTACCCTATCGTTAAATGGTCGAGTCTTTGCTTGAGAGTTCTTCATTACGCGCCGGGTAGGTGGATAGTCCACACTTGTAACCCGATATAGTTTGTGGCGGAATGGCTATTTAGTGTTGACATCTGCTAAACCAAAAAAATCAGTATTGCGGAGTGTTAAAATCTGTATTATTAAATTTAAGTCCAATAAACTTGCGGAAGGTAGTTTAACGAAGAACTAAGTTAATAAGAGAAAGAAAAAGTAGATACATAAAAACGTTTAGAAGTATACAGGGTGAAATTGAATGTTTCTATGAAACTTCGTGAGATTGATGGGTTACGTGTATAGAGTATGCCTGATTTTTTTCGGATTTTTTAAAATAATTTTTTTCGTTTTTTAATTTTTTATTTGGTTATTTTTTGTCATTTCTTCCTTATGAGTAATTATTCATTGTAAACACGTCTACATAGAAGTTATAAAGCAACTTAAAATAAGCACTACTAAAAAAACGGAAACTTAATGAATGCCTTCATTATGCCTCCAGTCAAGATCAGCGCCGGTCGGGGCGACGACCGGCGGCCGCCTGTAGGTACCTAACTACACGCATAGATGACTCGGCGCTTAACTACTCTCCGCTTTGATCCACACTATTTAAAAACAATACAATAAAATAGTCTTAGATGCTATATTATAATTATTTATTCACTGATACACAATATCTTTGAATATTATTTCATAAAGCACAGGTAATTAATCAATAAAATAAATCTTCTTAAAATTAAGAGTAAATCGGTATAACTTACGAGCTTAGTGAAGGAAGGAACTCTTTGTGTCTGATTTGCCCACGTCATGAAATTCCGAACACATTTAATCACAGCCACAGTCACACATACACACACACACACACACATAATAATATGTTGTTTTGCGGCAAGCACGGGCGGGCGGCGTGCCGCACGCTGGCAACTAGCGCCGGTTGCGGCGGCTTTGATGATGTGAATTCCGCCCACCTCCCCTCTTCCCCGCACGCGGTGGTTTGCTTTGATTGCATGCAAAACGCAGACGCAAGTATATCAATCGCGCGTGCGCGTGCGCATCTTTTGACTTAGTGACATACACTGTGATAATTTCATTATGCCTCGGTATACGAACCAAGAATACCTATTTAGAGATGGTGTACTGCTATCGCGAGTGTGACGAAGTAGGTTTGGTTTACGAATGAGTCCCCAAACCATAGAAGTTGCATTTTGTGCAGTGAGTAGTGATAAGGACACTTTAAAAAAGGTGAAAAGACACGTCCGCAAACATGCCTACCTTTGTTTGCAGCAAAATGGTGGTTTAGAGCAACAATTTTGCAGATAATGATTTAAGTCTCTTTTTATTGCTAGTGTAAATACTTTTTGATTAGAAACAACTAATTGCGTACTACCAGTGTGATTGATTTGATAAAAAGTTCTAGTGAAAAAAATGAATATGTTCCTCGTTCCTCGTTGTACCTACCTACATCGCCGGTCTCGTAAGTACTTTTGAACACCTAGTTATAAATTTCATTCTGACCCAAGTATTAAGCAATAAGTATTACTTTTTGTTTAACATTTGCCTTTTTCCAATCGTGACAAAATTATTATTAACTTTTAAAGTTTTTCTCTGCTTAAGAGAAGATGACATTTGTGCTTATTATTTCATCTAAGTATTTAAAGGCATCTAAGACGATTTTATTGTATTGTGTGGAATCAAACGAGTCAGTTTAGCTCTGTGTAGAGTTAGGTACCTTCTCACTCAACGGCTGGCGGGCGCGGTCGGTCGTTGACCCGCGGTGGAATTTCAATGTTTTTCCGTTTTTTAGAAGTGCTTATTTATTAGTTGTTTTTCACTGGATATATAAGTTTGTTTGTTTAAAATGAATAACTACTCAAAACGAGGAAAGGACATAAAAATACACAAATTATAAATAAATACATGAAAAAAATATACTTCAAAAAATCCGAAAAAAGACAGGCATACTCTATACACATAACCCAACAATCTCACGAAGTTTCATAGAAACATTCAATTTCACCCTATATAGAATATTTTTATTAATTTTGCAAATTAACTCACATGTTATTACTCTACTAAAATATTACTTTTGATGTGAATGTGTTCTACAAGAAAATCTATCGTATGATGAGTAAAATCCCTAAAGCCAATCTGATGTAATATCTCCAGAAAGGAAGCAAATAAAAATATCATAGGTGAAGCTGTATGATTTCAGTAATCCTTTACGTATCCTCAAAGGGAGGATATTACAAGAAAATTATACAAATGTCAAAAACACATGGTCTCTTGTGAATCTGTGCATTATTGCATTTGGTATATGAATATCTTCTTGTTTTGTTCGTTTTGATGAATTATTTTAAATTTATTGGATATGGTTAATAAATTGTGGGAAAAAGTTAAACCGGCTCTATCAGAGCCGGTCCTGAGATGCTTACAAAAGCAATCTTTTAAGACTATGACGCCGATCCAGGCTGCAGTGATACCTCTCATCCTTACTTGCAAGGACGTGGTTGCTGAAGCTGTGACTGGCTCAGGAAAAACTCTGGCGTTCGTTGTGCCGATGCTGGAAATGCTGTTAAAGAAACAGAAAGATGATCCTTTAAAAAAAGATTTTGTTTACTCTGTTGTCATAACCCCAACTAGAGAACTTGCAACTCAGATTTACAAGGTGGGTAATTTAATAAAACCATTGGATAAAACTGTGAAATGTAATCCTAATAATAATAAAGAAAGAAAGAAAGAAGAAAGAAAAAGTATTTATTGGCCATAAGTTGGTATCTACGTAGAAAAAAAAACAATGAAAAAAAAATAACATTTATTTTGGAGTATAGGTACAATATTGGGGTGTTATTTTAATAGTTTTTCTTATTAAGCGACGAATTTGAGTGTGTTATGCAGTGTTTTGCCTGTATTTATTAAATTAAACAGGTGATTTGAATGACTACATCATTTACGAATACTTGTTTGATAAGTCACAAGCTTAGCCTTTGTTTAAGCCTTTGTTAATTAACCCACCACCCCAGAATATAAATTACAAAGTATCAATTTTCTATTTTAAAAATAAGTCTCGTAAACTTTGCATCCATATTTCTTCTCATGTATAATGCCAAAAATTCCTAATAAATTTGGAGTACATGAATGGGAAATAGACATGATTAATTGACTTTTCGGATTGAGGAGGTCGATGGCGCAATTGATTAGCATGTTCGGCTGCGATTGTTGAAGTTAAGCAACTTTCGCAGTGGTCAGTCATTGGATGGGTGACCAAAAAATTTACTATCTCGAGCTTCTCGGTGCTTTGGAAGGCACGTTAAGCCGTTGGTCCCGCATCTGCAGTCGTTAGCACCCACCAATCCGCACTGGGCCCGCGTGGTGGGTCATGGCCCAATCTCCCTATTCCATCCATAGGGAAGGCCTGTGCCCCAGCAGTGGGGACATTAATAGGCTGATGATGATGAATGATTTTTCTAATAATATTTTTTTGTTTTAATTTCTAGGTGATACAACTGTTTCTCGAAGAACCAGAGCTTTGTCATATAACTATATCTCTGTTAGTAGGAGGTCGGCCAGTGGAAACTGATATGGAAAGCCTTAAAAAGGGTTCTCACATCACAGTCTGTACTCCAGGGCGTTTCATGGACCTACTGGCTGAGAGAAAACAACTGAACCTGGCGGGAAGGCTGAAGGAGCTGGTGTGTGTGTCAACTTTTAAATCACTAACATAGAGCTTTTTAAAAGATTCTTTTCTACTAAATCTTTATTTTTAAAACAAGTACTTAGTCGTTTGTCCGAATTCCATAAGCGTATTCGGGCTAACAACCAAGTGTTATTGCGCCAAGGGTCAGAACTTTTGCCTCAGTAAAGATAAAATTTTCTTTAAGTTCTATACAGAATGTGAATTATTAACAATATTACGTTTCCTGAATTTTGACATTACATGACAGCTAGACAGTTGTCTAATTTACCTATTTGACACTAACATAAAAATTTTAGGAAATCCTAGTTTTGGATGAAGCTGACCGCTTACTTGATTTAGGCTTCAGTGCAACCCTTACGACAATCCTGCAGTACCTACCACGCCAGCGTCGCACTGGCCTTTTCTCCGCCACACAAACCAAGGAGCTCCAGGATCTCATCAGAGCTGGCTTAAGGAACCCTGTAGTTGTTAGTGTCAAAGAAAAATCCACCATCAGCACACCAATCTTACTGGAAAACTTCTATGTGATAGTGGAACCTCAAGACAAGTTTCTGTTTCTGCTGAACTTTATTAGGAACAGGAGAATGATGAAAGGTTTATTTTTCCTTCCGACTTGTGCATGTGTCGACTACTGGGCAGATATATTGCCAGTGTTCTTGCCAGATCAGAAAGTTTTTGCCATACACGGCAAGATGAAACAGAAGAGGTCTAAAATATTAGAAAAGTTCAGAGAAGCAGAGAATACAATACTGTTGTGTACAGATTTGATGGCAAGGTAAAGTATGAACTTTAATTATATTATATTTTTTATTATATAAATATGGATATTTTTTTACTATATTTGCTCTAACTTATCTTTATAATAATACAATAAAATTGCAAACAGAAATATTGCAATAGGAAGAAATTAGGCACTTCCATAAAAAATAGTATGAAACAAATAAATGACAAAGTACTACTGAAAGACATTAATAGCTTTTTTAAGTTATTTCCTTTGTGAGTGCACTTATGGGAATTATTACGCCATTTATTTTTAATCATTTAAAATATTAGTGCGATAAGACCGATATTGAATTTGGATTACTATCATGTCTTTAGTAGCACTCCCATGATTAAGACAAAACAATTTATTGTGTGATTCATCAAAATCGGTGCAGGGGTCTGGTCTCTAGTGTGTCACAAAGGAACATACATATTTATGTATTTTCCTTATATAGACTGCTAGACACTCTACCCTGTCTGCGCATCGCACTTCACGTTCTTGCATTGCGCAGTCGGGTAAAAAGAAAATGGTGCGCATTACCAAATGGCGCCAAGTACGGGTGGTGAAAATAAGAACTACATCTATAGTCTTTTTTTCTTATTAGTATTAAAGTGAAACTCAAACGGCATTTACACTACCTAATTTTAAGGGGCCCTTACCCCGACTAAGGGTGTGACATGAGTTAGGGAGTAAGGGACCAGCGTTGCCATTGATACGGCAATTACCGTAATATACGGCAATTTGAGCTTATAATTTCAGATTATACGGCATACGGAAGGTTTGTAATTGCCGTATAATAGTACTAACTACCTATAAATTTAAATAAATAAAATTAGCTAATACGGCAAAATCATGATTTTTATTTAAAAATACAATCTGATGTATCGGATACGGCAACTCTTTCAAACTTGATGGCACCTCTGTAAGGGACCCGATCTAGGGTGATCGCCGCGGTTTAATAACTGCGACCTTAGCTAGGGGCCACGCCCTTTCGATTGGGCCCTTAAAATCGGATAGTGTAAATGCCGTTATACATCAATAGCAGTTTATGTGACTGTCTTATAAGAAGGGGTATTAAAACACTCGAGTATATTAAAATAGGTGGACTCGAGTGTTTTAATACCTAAATTATCTGCAGTTGCATACACTAATTTATCTTCACTCAAAGGAAAATCTAAAGTAAAAGAAAGTAACAAAAAAGTATTGTACACAATTTTTCAGTGGCATAAGTACCCCTTTTTACTTACAATAAAAATCTATTTTGTCAGGGGTATGGATATACCATCAGTGGAGTGGGTGTTACAATGGGAGCCTCCCTTGTCCCCCGCGGCCCTGGTTCACCGCGTGGGTCGCGCGGGTCGCGCCGGGGCCGCGGGCCATTCTCTGCTGCCCCTACTCAGCACCGAGGACGCATACGTTCCCTTCATCAAGGCCAACCAGCTGGTGGACCTTCAGGACTGGACTCAGTCCAAAGACCAGATCAAAGTCACGCAGAAACTGAGGGATAAGGTACGCAACATGCTCACACACACCTATTTTTTAACCAACTTCAAAAAAAATGAACAAAGCCACCAAATATCTCTTATCTAATAGACAAGTCCGTCCGTCCGTGGTGCTGTTTCAGCGGCCAAACCGTAAGAGATAGATAAGACTACAAACCGGATTTGAGTAACGTAGCACTTCCGGTTTTCGAGAAATCACGTGATTTCTATTTCAAACGAAACCACACAAAATCTCCGAAGTTCTCAATTAATTAAATACATTTTTTTTTTGTGAACATTTGGTTCACTGGTTTGCTAGTATTAGATAATGCGATTCAACTAAGAATAGGACCGACTGGGCGCCATATTTTGACGTCATAGCTGTCAATTCAGACCAAATAGGTAGAGTGAAGCTAAGAATGTTGCTATTTAATAAAACTTATTTACTAAGATTAAGTGAGACAAAACATCAGATTTTTTAATAAAATTAATTTACTAAGGTTCAGAAAGAACACAACCGATTTTTAATAGTATTTCTTTATTAAGACTGTGAGAAAAAAAACGTACTGTTAGTATATGTAAATGAAAGTTTTAAATCGAGTTTTTGAACGCAACATAAAGTGACATTTGGTTGACGATTTAGGTTATCAACTATTCATAGCCAAAGCTCAATAAATGAATAAAAACAACTAATATTAATTATCCACATTTGTAATTGTTTGTTTAAAAATGTTTGGTTTTTATTCTAGAATCAGCCGAGTGCTAAAAATGTATTCTGAGATTTTTTTGCAAACCGTACTTTTCAAGCGACGTTTGACGGATGGAGGTCATTGGCTTTCCTATTCTTATTTGAATCGCATTATACAGAACATGCTTTATTTCTTACTTTTTAATGATTTTGTTTTTATGAAGTAGTAGGTTTTTATTATTGTTAAAAAAAATATTGAAGGGCTTCGAACAACGATATTCACGTTATAAGTTCCTTAGATACACCAACACGAACAAAATCATGCCGAAACCAGTCCAAAAGATACATTGGATGATCCACGGAGCTTCGTCAGATGATCGCGTAGTCAAAAACAATATTATAAGGCATTATTGAAACATTGAAAGTCACCTTTAATGCATACTGTATAAGGTCTTAATTAAAACGCATGCGTCAAAGAGTTATGAAACTTCGAAATGCGAGCTCGTAAAATTTTACGACTTATTGCTACATGCGGAAGAATATAGACCTTATCTCTTTAACTCTACGCTTAATTCTGAATGCGCTGTTAGCAATATAGCAGGTACGTACCGCGAGGAAAAGAGACGGCTATATAATCGACCATGCATTTGAATATCACAAATAAGTTCTATTAAACCAGTTATAGTAAGTATTAGAACAAAATTTGTTTCAAATGCGTTAAATTAACAAACATTGATTAGATACCTGACGAAAAAACGACACTTTACATACTATAAGTGTTTTTTTCGCATTTTTTTTAGCGTTTCACTGCTAGATTAGATTAGATGGTAACCATCTAAAGAAAATTTCACAAGAAAAAAATCCACGCGCACCATTCAGCAGTCGGGACTCGAACCCGTATACTCCGCTATCCGGGCGGATGTACTGACCATTATGCTACCACCGCCCTAATGTCCGTGTCCTTGTGTTGTGGATTACTTACGATTCGAAGAGATGACCTTGCTTTGCAGCCCAAAAAAATACTAGACGAAATTCGACACAGCATTTCTTTTCCTATTATTTCATCATCATCAGTGTAATATTGTCCCCACTGCTGGGGCACAGGCCTTCCCTATGGATAGAATGGGGAGATTTGGCCATGACCCACCACGCGGGCCCAGTGCGGATTGGTGGGTGCTAACGACTGCAGATGCAGCCGGGACCAACGGCTTAACGTACCTTCCGCAGCACTCGAGATGGAAGATTTTTCGTCACCCATCCAATGACCGACCACTGCGAAAGTCGCTTAACCTCAACGATCGCAGCCTAACACGCTAACGACTCGCGCAATCGAGCTCCTTGTAATAATCAATCTATATATATAAAACTCAAAGGTGACTGACTGACATAGTGATCTATCAACGCACAGCCCAAACCACTGGACGTTTCGGGCTGAAATTTGGCATGCAGGTAGATGTTATGACGTAGGCATCCCCTAAGAAAGGATTTTGATCAATTCTACCCCCAAGGGGATAAAATAGGGAATGAAAGTTTGTATGAAACTTTGTCAATTTTAAATCGATCGGGATGAGACTTTGCATGCAGGCATAAGAAGAATCATAGATGAATGTCATTGTGTCAATACAAACCTGAGAACAAAAGCTGTAATTATGATTTTATTTATTTTTTAAGCATTTAACTGCTAGATTTTTAAATCTAAAGAAAAGTTTACTAGAAAAAAATCCACGCGGACCAGGCAGCGGACGGGACTCGAACCCGCATCCTTCGCTATCCGGGCGAATGCACTGAACATTATGCTACCACGGCCCTATTAGCCGCGTCGAAATTTTCCTAGCCTTAAGCTGCAAGGCAGCGCCATCCCTTCGCATTCTAGGTAACCCACAATGTACCCACCAAAACCACCCACCCACAAAAACTGTAGTCTACACTTCAGCTCTACACCGAAGCGAAGCGAGGGCGGGCCGCTAGTTAACTATAATTGTTATTGAACTAACCACATGTCTTCTTAAACTTTCAGGTATTATCAATGATGCACGAAGAACAGAAAAAGGACAGATCAGTATTTGATAAAGGCCAGCGTGCATTCGTGTCCCATATGAGAGCGTACTCAAAACATGAATGTAACTTACTGCTGCAGTTCAAAGAGCTGCCCTTAGGTCATATAGCAACCAGTTATGGCCTACTGAAACTGCCCCTAATGCCTGAGATAAAGCAGGTGCATAAAGAACAGTTTGTGGGGCCGAAAGAAGAGATTGACTTTAATAGTATAACTTATAGGGATAAGCAGAGGGAAGTGAGTAGATTGAAGAAACTTGAAGAGTACAGGAGAACTGGTGTGTGGCCTTCGAAGAAGAAAAAGAAAATGGTATGGTTTTTGCTCGATCGTTGAAGTTATGCAACTTTCGCAGTGGCTGGTCATTGGATGGATGACCAAAAATCTTCTATCTCGAGTGCTGCGGAACGTACGTTAAGCCGTTGGTCCCGGCTGCATCTGCAGTCGTTAGCACCCACCAATCCGCACTGGGCCCGCGTGGTGGGTCATGACCCAATCTCGCTATACCATCATCTTATCTTCAATATTTAATAAGCTTTCCCTCCGTGTGAAAAACTCGTGGGACGCCCTGTATATTACTACGTACAAATAATACACACAAGTATATCTTAATGAAAGTCGCCTTGAGTGTGAAGAAGAGAGCATGTTGGATGACAGTGCAAAACGCGCGTTGTTTACGTGATAATAAAATTTCATCTTTCGTGATATTTTAAGGCAAGTAAGATAAATCATTCATATTATAGATATACTAGCTGACCCAGCGAATTTCGTACCGCCATAAAAATAGGGGCAGGTGGTAGAAGAGAAAATTTAGGGTTGTATGTATTTTTTTAATACCACACTATAAAAAAAAATATTGTCCAAAAAAAATTTTGGACAATATTTTTTTGCGTGGTGGGTCACGGCCCAATCTCTCCATTCTATCCATAGGGAAGGCCTGTGCCCCAGCAGTGGGGACAATATTAAGCTGATGATGATGATTTTTGCTTACAATTTAACGATCTATAGTTGCAGTGTATCAGAAGTTTGAACAAAGTTGACACTTTCCGCCTTGTTCTGAAACGCGGACTAAAGTTAGTCTTGGTTTAAACGTAATGTTGTCTCTGTCATCTTTTTAGCGAGCAAAAGTGACAGCATCAGTTTTAGTCCAGGTTTAACTTAAGTGTACGTTTTGTAATAAGGCGCTTTTGGTTACATAGGTACATAAGTATTATATACGACCTCCTTGGTCGAGTGGTTTGTACGCCGGGTTTCATGGTGTCGCCGACGCGAGAGGTCCCGGGTTCAAATCCCGGTGGGGGCAGATGTTTGTGTGATGAATACGAGCATTTGTACTCCAGTCATGGATGTTTAATATGTATTTCTATATGAATATACTTATATATGTACTGTATATGTATTCTATCCGTTACCCTAGCATCCCATAACACAAGCCTTATAGTGCTTACTTTGGGGCTAGGCTAATTGGTGTGAGTGTCGGAAATATTTATTTATTTATTTATAAGTAATTTAGTGTTCATAATATCATCATCATCAGCCTATTAATGTCTCCACTGCTGGGGCACAGGCCTTCCCTATGGATGGAATAGGGAGATTGGACCATGACCCACCACGCGGGCCCAGTGCGGATTGGTGGGTGCTAACGACTGCAGATGCAGCCGGAACCAACGGCTTAACGTGCCTTCCGAAGCACGGAGGAACCCGAGATAGAAGATTTTTTGGTCACCCATCTAATGACCGACCACTGCGAAAGTTACTTAACTTCAACGATCGCTGCCGAACGCGCTATCGAGCTCCTCCCTAGTTCACAGTATAACATAATCATTGTAGTTTTCATTCATTGACATTAGAGCAATATATTATGGTTATGTTTTTATTTTTAAGCATTTAACTGCTAGATGTTTAAATCTAAAGAAAAGTTTACTAGAAAAAAATCTACGCGGACCAGGCAGCGGACGGGACTCGAACCCGCATCCGCTATCCGGGCGAATGCACTGACCATTATGCTACCACGGCCCTATTAGCCGCGTTAAAATTTTCCTAGCCTTAAGCTGCAAGGCAGCGCCATCTCTTGGCATTGTAGGTAACCCACAATATATTATGTCTGAGCTTTGTATACGATACGAGCACAATTTTTAATATAAAAGAATATATAACTACTAGCTGATCCAGCGAATTTCGTACCACCATAAAAATAGGGGCAGGTGGTGGAAGAGAAAATTTAGGGTTGTATGCATTTTTTTAATACCACACTATAAAAAAAAATATTGTCCAAAAAAAATTTTTGGGGTGTGTAACGTAGTGTTCTATCAATTTCCTAGGATAACATTTCTCCTAACCCATATGAGAACACTACGTTACAATACCCAATAGTTTGAATTTTGGCGCGAAGGCGCATTGTAGGTTTCAGAACACTATGTTACAGGTGGACAACCATGATCATTTAAGTATATGAAAAATAGATAGTAGCCGATTCTCAGACCCACGGAACATGCATATAAAATTTCATAAAAATCGGTCAGGCCGTTTCGGAGGAGTATGGTAACTAACATATGGTGACACGAGAATCTTTATATATATAATTCTTCTGTGAGTGTGTATGTCACTGAATTTCTCTTAAACGACTGGACCGATTTTGATGAAATTTTTTGTGTGTGTTCAAGGGGATCTGAGAATGGTTTAGATTCACAATTTTGTCCGCTGGACAACCCCTATTTTTTTAGGGCGGTACGAAGTTCGCTGGGTCAACTAGTCTTATATAGAAAACTAGCTGACCCAGCGAACTTCGTACCGCCCTAAAAAAATAGGGGTTGGTGGTAGAAAGGTGAAAATTTAGGGTTACATGTATTTACTTATGCTGTATCATAAAAAAATTAAAAAAAAAATCTAAAATTGAAAAAAAAAAATTAGGGTTGGATTACCCTTAACATTTAGGAGGATGAAAAATAGATTACATCCGATTCTCAGACCTACTGAATATGCATATAAAATTTACGAAAATCGGTCGAGCCGTTTCGGAGGAGTTTAACCACAAACACCGCAACACGAGAATTTTATATATTAGATTTATATATAAGATTAATTATATATAAGATTAATTACTTCAGTGGTAGAATGTTCTCAAGTGTAGCTTCATATTGTATCTACAAGATAGGATAGAATATCCAAAACGGTAAAATTAACAACGATAATTTAATCTCAGCAACTTTTTTTCCCCAGGCGCAAACGCAGCCGTGGGAAAAAGCGAAAATGGACAAGGAAGAACGGAAGCAGAGGAAGAAGAAGCGGAAAGAGTTGAAGCAGCAGAATCCGGAAGGGAAGAAAGGTAATGCATTGTTAAAACAGTACTCTTCTTAAGAAAATATAACTAGAAAAAAAATCCACGCCGACCAGGCAGCAGACGGGACTCGAACCCGCACCCTTCGCAATCCGGGCGAATGCACTGACCGACTGACATTATACTACCGCGGCCCTGACGGTCGCGTCGAAATTCTTCTAGCCATTCTTAAGCTGCAAGGCAGCGCCATCTCTTCGCATTGCAGGTAACCTACAATGTCCAATGAATACTGTTACAATCAACAGTTAATTATTTAAGACGCTACGTAAATTCTTTGAATCAAAGCGGAGATGCACTGCAAAAGTTAAATTATGTTGAAAATTTTGTAATTGGTAGTGCCTCAAATCTTTTTGTCAAACTAAATATCTCCCTCAATCCAAAGGTTGTCTGGAAGAGATCGCTTTTAAATAATCGCCTTTTATACGCTTTCCCGCTTAAAACGCGTTTTTGGTCGGCATAAGCTGAGGCAGGGGCCTGATTGGCCGTCTTAGTTTTAGTGATATTTTTTTGTTCTCAGGTTAAGTTTTTTTGAAGTTATACTTCTTTAGGCGCGTTATGAAAAAATGATGAGAGTGAAATTTTAAGATGCGCGCGCATCACTGTAACACAAAAGTAACAGCATGAAGTTGGCCGCGGGCGCGTTATGAAAAAATCATGTGAGTGAAATTTCGAGATGCGCGCGCATCACTGTAACACAATAGTAACACCATGAAGTTGGCCGCGGGCGCGTTATGAATGTTAGTGTCTAATAATGGTGGATTATTAACCACTTAGTGGTTAATAATCCACCATTATTAGACATCTGTTCGAAAGGTACTTTGAACGATCCACGGAGCTCCATAAGATGATCGCGTTGTCAAAAACAATGTTGGCACGCTCGTCGCCTCTGATCACTGTTTTCATATTTATAATATTTATCCACATGTTTCTAGTTTCTATATAGACACAACGTGTTTTAGTTACTTACAAGTGCTAATAACATATGGACTAATAACTTAAATTCAGTAGTGATTTTAATTGAATATTTTGAATATTTATTTAATTTTTCAAATTAAAACTGAACTTAATTGACTGTGTTAACTATCCTTTTCCAGTCCTTTTATTATTTTATTGTAATTATTAATTATTTGCATGCAATTAAAAAATATTTTTAATGATGCTAAAGAAGTATAACTTCTCATGCGCCTACATAAGTACACGCACCCATTTTTTTTATTTTTCTGTTTCTATTATTGGTTTTTTATATTGTATATAAGATGGCCAATAAAGGTTTTTGATTTAATTTCATTTCAATAAACATAAATCATCAACAGGAAAGAAGCGTCGCGCCGTCACTCAGGCTGAGTTGGATGAGCTGGCGGCCGACGTGGCTCTCATCAAGCGGCTCAAGAGGAGGAAGATCACGCAAGACCAATTCGATGAAGCTTTTGATGTTGATAAATAAATATTTTTGATAAAATACAGTTTGTTTTAATGGTACAGGCGGTAAGAGGACCGATACGGCACGAAAGCCTTCATAAAAGGGCGTAATCCTTCCTTATAGGCCGGTTTTTTTGATACTCCTGGTGTTACAGATGTCTATGGGCGACGGTGATCACTAACCATCAGGTGAGCCGTCAACTCGTTTGCCCCCTGTAGCCAAATAGTACATTACGATACGCGTGACCTAAGTTGCCTATTACTGCACGGCGTGAAGTTAAGCCGTGCAGTAATAGACAACTTAGGCCACAAGTATCGTATACTATTTTATAGCAAGTGTGACATAAACCCGCCCCGGACGCGGGCAAGATTATGAAAAAATGATGAGAGTGAAATTTTAAGATGCGCGCGCATCACTGTAACACAAAATTTTAACAGCATGAAGTTGGCTTTAGCCACCAACTTCATGCTGTTACTTTTGTGTTTACCGCACATTAAGAAAATCTACCAACAAAATAGAAATAGAATCTCTATTTAGTGGGTGCTAACGACTGCATTGTGAAGGCCTATCAAAAGTATTTATTAATCTGGAACAACGGAACCAAAGCGCGATTCAGGAGACTACAGCGCCATCTCTTGACCATTGGTGTAGTAGAACCAAAAACCACATCTTTATTTTTTGAAGTTATACTTCTTTAGGCGCGTTATGAAAAAATGATGAGAGTGAAATTTTAAGATGCGCGCGCATCACTGTAACACAAAATTTTAACAGCATGAAGTTGGTCGCTTTAACGACCAACTTCATGCGTTACTTTTGTGTTTACCGCACATTAAGAAAATCTACCAACAAAATAAAAATAGAATCTCTATTTAGTGGGTGCTAACGACTGCATTGTGAAGGCCTATCAAAAGTATTTATTAATCTGGAACAACGGAACCAAAGCGCGATTCAGGAGACTACAGCGCCATCTCTTGACCATTGGTGTAGTAGAACCAAAAACCACATCTTTATTTTTTGTGTAACAGTTATAGGTATTCATATTTATAATATTTATCCACATGTTTCTTGTTTGTATATTCGGAATACGTGTTTGAGTTTCATACAAGTGCAAATCACATATGTTCTAATAAATTATATTCAGTAGCGATTTTAATTGAATATTTTGATTATTTATTTATTTTTTCAAATTAAAACTGAACTTTATTGACTGTGTCCTTTTCCAGACTTTTTATTAATTTATTGTAATTAATTATTTGCATGCAATTAAAAACTAATTTTAAACGATGCCAAAGAAGGATAACTTCTCACGCGCCTACATAAGTACACGCACCCATTTTTGTAATAAAGTAACAGTTATAGGTATTCATATTTATAATATTTATCCACATGTTTCTTGTTTGTATATTCGGAATACGTGTTTGAGTTTCATACAAGTGCAAATCACATATGTTCTAATAAATTATATTCAGTAGCGATTTTAATTGAATATTTTGATTATTTATTTATTTTTTCAAATTAAAACTGAACTTTATTGACTTTGTCCTTTTCCAGACTTTTTATTAATTTATTGTAATTAATTATTTGCATGCAATTAAAAACTAATTTTAAACGATGCCAAAGAAGGATAACTTCTCACGCGCCTACATAAGTACACGCACCCATTTTTTGTACTCGTATAATTCAAACAAGAATTCCTAACCTATCGCTAATTTGTCATTTGTTTGCTGTGAGTTTTTAAGCTCCAAATGACATTTAAATGTGTTTCCTTTTATTTTTTCTACATGAGTGAAGTTGGTCAATTCATTTACACACCGTGCAGAAATAGGCAACTTAGGTCACGGAAAAGCGTGCGTAAAGTGCGGGTTTAGGTCACACTGTGCTATAAATATAGTTTTAACGGTCTGTATATATATATTGAATACCCTTGATACAACATAACGAACAAAATCGGTCCCCAAACCTGTCCAAAAGGTACATTGGACGATTCCAACGTACGAGGACCGCGAGGAAAAGAGACGGCTATATTACCGACAATGCATTTGAATGTCACAAATATTTTCTATTAAATCAGTTTTGGGTAAGTATTAGAACAAAATTTGCTTCAAATGCGTTAAATTAATAAACATTGATTATCAAAAAAACTACACTTTGCGTACTATAAGTATTTCTTTTGCATTTTTTCACGGAGGTCAGCGGCATGTTGACTTTTCAACGGTCCGCGCGTGACTGTGAACCAAGAAGTGCTTGTGGTGTTCAAGCACTTCTTGATTGGGACACATTTTGAGCGCACTTGGTGTATCTAGAGTATTTAAAATCGTTGGGTCTGTAGCCAAAATATAGGTTGAAATCCAATCTTATATATAAAATTCTCGTGTCACAATGTTAGTTACCATACTCCTCCGAGACGGCTTGACCGATTTTATGAAATTTTATAATGCATTTTCAGTAGGTCTGAGAATCGGCTACTATCTATTTTTCATACCCCTAAGTGTTAAGGGTTGTCCACCCCTAACAATATTATTTTATTTTTTGGGACAATTGTTTTTTATTGTTTGGCATTTAAAAATACTAAGTATTTTTCAGTCCACGATAAATTTTCACCCTTATACCATCAAACCCTATTTTTAAGGTGGTACGAAGTTCCCTGGGTCAGCTAGTAACTATATAAAATACTCGTGTCACAGTGAGCGTAATGAGGGCTACCGTTTTCTGCCTCACCAGATGGGGCGCACTGTTGAGTGAGGTCCTAAATTGTAACTTTTAAAGTTTATTAATACGCACATGAAATCAAAGGTTACATTTAGATCGTATTTTAACACAAAAGAACCATATCCTAAACATGCCACAGTGACGCGCAGTTCCGTTTTATTCGGAAAAAATGGGAACATAATCATTTTTCTAAGCTCAAATTTTTAATAACTGACATTCATTGCCACATAACTCATATTTGCCATGATTAAGCCGAATTGTTACCAATTATTCACAACATTATTTTAATTAGAAATAAACCCGCGTAGTCAACCAACAAGCAATAACATTTGACATTTCAAGACCTCACGCTACACTAGCGCCTCTAGAGACGGATTCATACGCGATAGCCCTCATTGAACTACTCTGAAACGGCTCGAACAATTTTCGTGAAATTTTATATGCATATTCAGTAGGTCTGAAAATCGGACAACATTATTTTTCATCCCCCTAAATGTTAAGGGTGGTCCAACCTTAGAATTCTTTTTTGTACAAAATTTTTGTTTTTATTTTTTTATAATACATGATAAAAAAATACATACAACCCTACAAAAATACATACAACCCAGTTTCACTCTTCTACCATCAACCCCTATTTTTTTATAGCGGTACGAAGTTCGCTGGGACAGCTAGTAATAATCTCTTATCTATTAGACAAGTCCGTCCGTCTGTCTGTGGTGCTGTTTCAGCGGCCAAACCGTAAGAGATAGATAAAGAGAATATTTAAGTTATAAGTTAAGAATAGTCTGATAAGACTACAAACCGGATTTGAGTAACGTAGCACTTCCGGTTTTCGAGAAGTCAGGTTTTGGTGAACATTTGGTTCACTGGTTTGCTAGTATATTATTAAAACACTTACGGAAAGATGGTTATAATAGTAAAACAGCTTAAAAACATTTTGATCAATGTAACATATTTTATTTTTTGCTAGGGACCGTCAAATCTTAGGTCCGTAGGTGGGCCAATAGAGGTGTCCGGAAGTATATTTCACAAGCTGTGCCTCGCGGTGTTACCCGCGGTTTATTCATGATATTTTCCCGCAGTAAAACGTAGCCTATGTGTTAATCCAGGGTGTCAGCTAACTCCATACCAAATTTTATTAAAATCGCTCCAGCCATTTAGACGTGAAGAAGTAACAAACATACACACTCACAAACTTTCCTAGTGTGATTGGCAAGAGCTTTTCCCGGCGTTATTTCCGCACTTTATATAGCGCCAATTCGACGTTTCAAGGTGAATTATGAAATAAGACCAACAATGAAAATAGTAAAATAGACATTTATTTTCGCTCAACTTTCGTAATATGCATATTTGATCTGAGTATTAAACACAACAAGGCACTTAACCTATTCAAGACAATAATCCATGATGGATGTATCGTAATAAAATTTAGCATTACATTTCATAGATTAGATTGCTTACAATTTGGCACAGAGCAGCCTAGACAATTAGCACCAGTTACGCTTAAAGTTTAACAGTATACCAAATATCATTGTGCGTACAATATTTTACTATTTTCCGTTTTGAATCTCAAGTTTTTTAATCAAAAGGAGGAAAATATTTACAATAAACAAAGAAAGTTACGAATTGCATATTTGCGTCAACGCTGTGAGCTGAGATACCACGCATTTATTTATTAGTACAAAACGCTTAGATTAAGAAATACAATTGTCGAAAAATGTGTAATTCAGACGTAAGACCAATAATAATATAGTCTACGAATTAAAATAATTTACAATGAAGTTACAAAAGGCACCAAACGCGATATAATTATTATTAAAAAATCTTGGTCTACATACACCGGCTTTACATAAAATTACAAAAATCTAAATAATTGACAATTTATGCTATAATAGTCCACGATGCATTTTATTCGAAACGCCTTCACATTATAAATAACAGCAGTATTAAAAAAAGCTAAGAAGCGTCACAGAAATATTCAAATTCAAACAATATCGATAGATAGTTTTGCCTCAGGATGCAGTCAACAGCACAGATATCTGACTTGACTTCTATGATACAGATTTCAATGGTGTCGATTCTGGCGTGATTCTCTAAACTTAAAACTTAATTTAACATCTTTCCTTTTCATTCCGTATAAAGAATGACAAGGATACGCTGTTGTCAAATTTAAGTTTATTTTTACAGTATCGTGTCAGAATTGACACCAGTATCGACCTAAAATTTCGGACATACTGTCCCAAGTGCTTTTCCGTTGACTGCATACGATTGTCATTATAATTATTATCAACATAAAATACAACCACGTCCGTTAAGTCACTATTCGCGTGGAAAACCAGACTCGATAAAAAAAGAGATTAAAAGAAATCCCCAAAGTATATTAAAAACTAACAAAATCATGCTAAAAATTCAAAAGAAAAAGGTGAAAAGATTTTATTTATAATAAATACATACAAAACAGAAACCCGAGTTAAAACAAGCATTTTCGTACACTTTAAAAAAACAATCTTTGTCATGATCTTAAAATTATAGAACATCTAATATTACGCCATCTTAGAAATTACAAAATAATAAATCATACATACATACATAAGTGATAATAATACTATTTTAAATTTTAAACTATAATACTTGCCTCGTATTGAGGCTGGGTACGCGTCGGTTTCATAAGGGCTTGACTAGTCGCCGTGACAATTTTCTACCACACATTGATGTTCGCAAATTCTTACATTAGGACACCTTGTGCACTAGACGACTAGAGTCTGTGCGGAAAGAGAATGGGATTTAGATTGGAGGGCGCTGTAGTGCTTTTCTACCGTATTTCTAAGGTTTTACCCCCTTTTAGACATGATTAAATACAAAAAACCGCAAGAAATCGCAACAACAAACAAATCCGTATCAATACAAAACTTTGACGGTTTACAGAGTGCTGGGTTTGATTGCCAAATAAATATCTTATTGCTAGTTCCGTTTTTCGCCACGCCCATTCTCTTTCCGCACATACTCTAGAAGCTGCGACCAGTTTTTTTTTATGTTAACAGGGTGAGAAACAAGCGTATGGCTGATAACATTCGCAGCTGTGCCTACCCTGCAATCCTACCCCGTGAAGCCTAGATTAGCTACAGAAACAATCACATTGTACATGTTTAAACAACACTAACTAATCCGATAATTTCTACTTTAGCCACAATTTAATAAGATTAGGACTTTGATATATTTTTTTATTTAATTCAAGTCCAGAGCCCTGGTCGACTAGTGCACGCGGTTCTTAAGCTAACGACGGTCGGCACTCAATATCGCGAATTCAAACTACTTTCAAAACTACATACAATTTTATGCATGTCTTAGAAGTACAATCCACAAAGCGAGTCTCTATAATTTGGATGAAATTATTGTGAAAGTGTAGCAGTCAACAAACTATTCAGACAGTAAATTCGCGATACGGAAAGCCCAAAAAACGCCATATTCTATTATAGTGACGTCGTTCAGCGTTCGAAACGTGTTAGTTTGAGTCCAAGTTTTAATACTACACAAAACTAAATAAGAAAATAATTATAAAAAGTTCGAGGCTCAGAGCTATTAATTTGTCATACGAGTTTAGAGTCACGTGATAGCATTAAAAATCACCATCATTCATAAGATGACGCAAGTTCATTTTTATACGGCTCGCATATGTTTTGATTTAATCTGATGTTAAGTCCCGAGTGAAGTCTGTGCAGCAACAATGATATCATCCACATAGAACACATCCACCAGACATTTGCATAACGGCACGTACCGGCACGTGAAGATAACCAAATATCATGATCACTTCATTTTATTAGCTTTGCCAGGTCCAGCAATCTAAATGGTAGCTTTTTCATCTACATCTCGCACATCTTTTGTGACATTGTTATCTGTAGAAATTCCACGTGCATACTTCTTCCACTAGATTTCAATTTATAAGCAACAAAAATGCAGTGTACTCCCATCTACTTAATATACACGCGCACCAAAAGCTGTATGACAAACAAAAGCCGTAACATTAATAAAACCGAAAAACTTAGGAATCTATGCAGGGCCGGATTTAAAGGTGTGGGGGTCCAGGGGCAACAAAGGAGCCTCTAAATGTGGGCCGGGCCACTTACGATTTGCACCTTGCAACCCCTCCTGGTTGGTGAGCCGTAGTTTTTGACGCTATAACGTCTTATAAATCGATGAACACTGGCTGCATGCACGAAAAAGTGTCATGTTCCGCCTGAGCCTGAGCCGCGGAACAAGCGATAGAGAGGCACGATTTTTAGTTCTCTTCTCGCGTGACGTCAAGGCTAGCAATTATGCAATTTTATCATCAATGTGTCTTTATGACGTTATCACGTAAACTATCGTCCGTAAACCGATTTTACAGCCAACCATTTTTTTTATCTCTGTTGTGGTGGTGACTCTCTTGTGCGCCACAGCCCCGGCTGCCCTGTCTTAAATCCGGCCCTGAATCTATGTATAGGACACAGTGAGTGTATTAATACGCGAATTGAGCCAGCAATTGTTTAAAAGCGTAACCACTCGCGGTGTTATGTATGACATTACAAGAAGCACCTCAGTAAGCACTTGACTCTTACAGCTAACTTAAGAAATGTCCATAATAGAGACATGGACTGTGGCTACCGTGTTCTGCTTTGTAATTGCAATCAGAGCGTTAATCAAATTTAATGATTTATCAAAAACTTATTTTGTCTCACTCTATCGTTACTGCAAAGAAAGTGACAGCATTATCTTTAATCACACAAAGATATTTGACATCTCATGAGCCCGGTCGTTATATTACTAAACAAGTGCATATAAATATTATTAGATTTGAAATTGTTGACTTCATTCATTCAATTTAATTTAAGATCAATGTTGGTATCAAATCTTAAAGTGCTTCAACAAGATGCAAGTTTTTAAAAGCCAATTCATAAAGGTTTTCATATTTTTTTATACATTACTTTAATAAAGAATTAATATTACAGTTTTTTCATAATTGAGATTGAATTATAAAAAAATATTTTAAAAGACATATATACATAAGTATAATATATAAGGAATATAAAACATGATTTAGCAATTGCTTAATTTCGACGGAGAGTCGTTACAGTTGAAGAGATGGGGTAGCCACAGTCCGTATATTATAATATATATATATATTAATACAAGACGCAAAAACACAAATGAAAATAAATAGCTTTGCATTATCGATTAGATCTAAATAGTGAGACATGAGGTGTGCCGAATACAAATAGTGCTTAAAGTCAAATTCATAATAAATGATTCATAACGATTCGGGCTGACAGTGTCACGTATACACGCGTACGTACGTATAGCGTATACGCAGATCTAAAACTACTACGAGGCATGAACAATATTTCTATCAATGTATATCGTTGACGCGATAAGTTCAAAAAAACCCCTGTTACTTATCAAGTTCATGCCATATTTAGATCAATACGAAGAACAAAACTAAATGCGAAACCTATCACCGATACTTTTAAAATATTACTTCAGAAAAGGATGGACATAAGGCACAAAATTGCTTCGCATATCACTATCACTAAAACTTACTATTTACATTTTTGTTTTATTATTATAAATAAATAAAAAATTCATAATTAAAATTTGACGCGATAAAATATCAAAACCTGCCGTGTTGTTGGTTCGTTGTTCAATGCCATGGACTGGCAATAATAATCTTACGTAAAATGATACTGGTGTCGATTCTGGCGTGATTCTCTAAACTTAAAACTAAATTTAACTTCAGTCACTGTTGTAAAAATTAAGTTTATATTTAGAGAATCGTGCCAGAATCGACACCATTGTCGATTTCTATAAATAGTAATGATATTTCATCGTACTCGTTGATATTTTTTCTTATACAAATAGCGAAGTTCATAATTTCTTGTTACTTCTCTCTTTTTTGACCCGAAATGTATGAAAACTTACTATAATTGTTTTGTAACAACATTTATAATGGGTCATAATCACAATGCTGGCACTTCATCGCTATTCGATATCCGTGATCTGTATTGGCCTTATTAAGAAACATCACTAATTCATGAAAATAGATGAATAGGGCCAACTCACATCGGCGTATTTTGGCGATTTATACGCGAACACGAATACCAGTGTGAAGAACTATCAAAACCTATATTAACAAATAGTCCAATCTCATCAAGGAAGCCGCGCAAAAGTAATGCTTTAAATTGGACAACTCTTTTCGACAGTAATTAAAGAAAAAATATCAACAAGCGACTCCTTTGCGTAAAGCGCAGGCCACAGCGGAGGCGAAACGATCCGTTAAGCAATGCTCCTGCCGTTACCATGTCTTTCCAGACTTGGATTCACAGAGAAAGACAAAATGAAGCGATATCTTGGGAAACGAGCGAACACGACGACAAGGGCGGATCCAGAGGGGGGGGGGGGGGTCATGACCCCCCCCTCTGGATCCTGGGTCCATCTGTACCCACTTCACAATCTGTACCCACTGTGACTTGACCACGACTATATGACTCCCCCCTGGCGACAAAGCTGGATCCGCCCTTGCACGACGAACGCAGCGAAGTAAAACCTCGCCCCTCTATGATTATCTATGAATCTTTATTTGCTTGCTACATTTTTTAGCTTCGCTTAGCCAGTTCGTTTCGCTCCCGGTGTGGGACAAGAGATAAAAAATTGCACATCAAATTCGTCACTATA
The DNA here is from genome assembly GCA_902850365.2 of Chilo suppressalis. Classification (NCBI taxonomy): domain Eukaryota; kingdom Metazoa; phylum Arthropoda; class Insecta; order Lepidoptera; family Crambidae; genus Chilo; species Chilo suppressalis. Next base: position 18,953,520 of record OU963914.1, on the reverse strand, counting down.
CATACAAGTTTGGAGTCCAACCTGAATCATCTCATATAACAAACTTTTTTCGATAAAATATTTTCAAGACAATTTCTTTCTAGTCCCTGTACTATTTACAAAGGCACAAGTCGTATTTTGACACTTCAGTTGATTCAATTATTAGCTAAGAATACAAAAATATTGCAAGTTTCGTTATTATATCAGCAACAGCTGAATACAATTATTATAGCTGAACATTGATTTGTATTGTCTCACAAAGTGAACAAACAGGTATATATTTATTTGTGCACACGGTTTTTAAAAGAAATAAACCCATAATCGCTAAAGAATATATTGTTCAAAACGTTTGGGATACAATAATATCGAGAGCAACAGTGATCGAAGGTATTAATAGGATTTTAACCATCACAAAGACACTGTTAAATGATATGGTGTGATGAGAAATTTAAATGACAAATATTGTGTGGGTAAGACGAGGTGATTTACTCATGTCAAACCTATTCGGGCGCCATATTTTCCTCGTGATGGTTCTGCGGGTCATGATCTTAACATAATGTACGAGTGGAAGGTACATAATTACGATAGTGTGGTCAGAAATTATAATCTTTGTAAACAGATGAAGGTACAAAGAAGTCGTTTTGCAAAATTACAGAAGGTATTGAGTTAATGTTCCGGTAAGAAAGCGTGGGTGAATAGATAATTTAGTTCCGTCAGACCTCGTCGGCCGCCATTTTTTCTTCATGCTGGCTCTGCGGGGAAGGGTAGGTATACATGTATATGATATAGTGTGCTAATAAATTATTGTCATTGCAAGAAAATGAAGCTACAATTAAGTTATGTTTCAGTAAGACGGTGTGGATGCATATTAGTTGATGTATTGCGTCAGACCTCATGCTGCTATTTCGCTTGGCTATTTGTAAATTTGACAACAGTCTGTCTTTAACATGTTTTAGAAGGAATGAAAAGGACAGACTGATGTCAGGTTTACAAATAGCAAACACGAATAGCCAAGTGAAGTGTCGGCATCATGCAGTCGATATAGTTATGTCAGACCTCATGCAGTCATTATGATAAGGGTGTGTAAGTGATTATTGTCACATTAAGAATATAAAGCTGCAAATAATTTACAATGGTAATTAGATGAGGGCCAATATTAGACGATATAATTCCGTCAGATCTTGCTCGGCGCCATGTTTTATTCGCGATGGCTACAATTAACTCTTTTTCTAGTAAGTGAAGATGCATATTAACTCACTTAATCACTCTTCGCTTAAAGAGAGTGAAGTTGCAAGCAATTTACAATGGTAAGAATTTAGAGACGATATAAATCCGTCAGACCTCGTTGGGCGCCATTTTTCATTCGTAAAGGCTACAATAAGTAATAGTTGCGTCATTACTATAATGCGTGCGGAGCGATAGGTTATGATAATACACGAGCAATTATTGTCACTTTAAGAGAATGAAGCTGCAAACAATTTACAATGGTAATAATTTAGAGACGATGTAAATTCGTCAGACCTCGTTGGGCGCCATTTTTCATTCGTAAAGGCTACAATAAGTAATAATTGCGTCATTACGATAATGCGTGCGGAGCGATAGGTTACGATAATATATGAGCAATTGTTGTCACTTTAAGAGAACGAAGCTGCAAACAATTCACAATGGTGAGAAGTTAGACACGATATAATTTCGACAGACCTCGTCGGGCGCCATGTTTTATTCATTCGTCATTATGATAATGCGTGCGGAGGGATAGGTTATGATAATGTGCGCGAAGGGGTACCAGTAATTATTATCACTTTGACAAAACTGAAGCTGCAAACAATTAACATAGGTGAGAAGTTAGACACGATATAATTCCGTCAGACCTCGTCGGGCGCCATGTTCTCTTCGTGGTGATTGGGCGATGCTGGGGCGGGGGCTGGGGCTGGGGCTGGGGCTGGGGGCGGGGTGCGGGGCCTGGCGGCGGCTTCGAGGGCTCGGATGCGGTTCTCCTGTTTCACTATCACCGACTTCAGCTTGCGAATCTCGTCCACCAGGTCAGACAGTTGTTTCTCCTACGACAATGAGCCGATATGTGTAAATTTGATAAAATGAAAGAATGAATATTCTTTAATGCACTACTACACAAAGCACAGGAATGCGAACACGAAAGGTGACCTTATTGCTAAGGTAGCAATCTCGTTGTAAGGGGCTGTCTTTTAATCACGTGAAGCTCGAAAGGGGTTGGGGGGGGGTCCATAAAAATCACGAAATATTACAAGGGAGGAGTGGGGGTGTAGTAATATATCACGTGTATTTCCGTGGTTCGAGGATACTGTACATTAAATAATGTTCATGTATAAGTTTATCGCATTTCTTTCATTATTTTTATGTTAGTCTAAAACAACCTGCAACCATGATACCTGTATTTTAAAAATATTTTAAACATAATAATAATATACTAAACAATACACGTGATATGGGGGGGGGGTTTAGTCTTAAACCTCACCATGTACCACCAAGGGGGAGGGGGGGGGGGTTACAAAAAACGCCAAAAAAACACCTCACGTGATTAATGGCCCATAAGGTAGCAATGTTGAGAGATTGAAAAAAAACGAAAGTGGAACACCTCGAAATAAATGGAAAAAATTCTAATAAAGAAGAAGACTAAACATTGTGAAGACAATACTTACGATGGCTGCAGTGACGGGCGGGGGAGGCGTGGCCGAGGCCGGCGTGCCCGCGTGGCTGTCGTCCCGCCTGTGGGCGGGGGTGGGAGACCTATCCTTGTACTCACGATGGCCGCAGTGACGGGCGGGGAGGCGTGGCCGAGGCCGGCGTGCCCGCGTGGCTGTCGTCCCGCCTGTGGGCGGGGGTGGGAGACCTATCCTTGTACTCACGATGGCCGCAGTGACGGGCGGGGGAGGCGTGGCCGAGGCCGGCGTGCCCGCGTGGCTGTCGTCCCGCCTGTGGGCGGGGGTGGGAGACCTATCCTTGTACTCACGATGGCCGCAGTGACGGGCGGGGGAGGCGTGGCCGAGGCCGGCGTGCCCGCGTGGCTGTCGTCCCGCCTGTGGGCGGGGGTGGGAGACCTATCCTTGTACTCACGATGGCCGCAGTGACGGGCGGGGGAGGCGTGGCCGAGGCCGGCGTGCCCGCGTGGCTGTCGTCCCGCCTGTGGGCGGGGGTGGGAGACCTATCCTTGTACTCACGATGGCCGCAGTGACGGGCGGGGGAGGCGTGGCCGAGGCCGGCGTGCCCGCGTGGCTGTCGTCCCGCCTGTGGGCGGGGGTGGGAGACCTATCCTTGTACTCACGATGGCCGCAGTGACGGGCGGGGGAGGCGTGGCCGAGGCCGGCGTGCCCGCGTGGCTGTCGTCCCGCCTGTGGGCGGGGGTGGGAGACCTATCCTTGTACTCACGATGGCCGCAGTGACGGGCGGGGGAGGCGTGGCCGAGGCCGGCGTGCCCGCGTGGCTGTCGTCCCGCCTGTGGGGGGGGTGGGAGACCTATCCTTGTACTCACGATGGCCGCAGTGACGGGCGGGGGAGGCGTGGCCGAGGCCGGCGTGCCCGCGTGGCTGTCGTCCCGCCTGTGGGCGGGGGTGGGAGACCTATCCTTGTACTCACGATGGCCGCAGTGACGGGCGGGGGAGGCGTGGCCGAGGCCGGCGTGCCCGCGTGGCTGTCGTCCCGCCTGTGGGCGGGGGTGGGAGACCTATCCTTGTCCCTTTCCTTGGCGCCGGCGAGAGCATTCGCCTTCTTCGTCACGTGCAGCTGTTGAGCCGCCCTCCCGGATACGTAACCGCCCTGCACAACCAAAGCACGCTCCTGGAGTTTGGTTAGGGATCCCCTAGCCTATAGCATCTGTCTCGTGATAATACTGTTGGCTTTAATATATAATGAGAAAATGTATGGGTTCGCGTTTCTAAATCCTTAACGGTAAGGTCGAATTTTGAATAATAAATTTCATCTGTAACTGGCTTAGTTATAAATGTTCCAAGTTGGATTAAACTAAGATTTTTTCGTAGGTTTACGTTGGACGTAACGTACGTAGTTACAAAGTAATAATATTGCAAGTTTTGAATCACACGCAGCTTATTTTACGCGATGCATCTTAGGGTCCCCGCACACGGGCCACCGGCCACAACCACAAAACGCCGCCACCGGCATATTTCCTGTAGTTTTCATACATTTTATATGGACTCGCCACGTAACGTGTGGCGGCCACTGGCAACCGTGTGCGGAGAGTCCATATAAAATGTATGAAAAGAACAGGAAATATGCCGGTGGCGACGTTTTGTGGTTGTGGTCGGTGGCCCGTGTGCAGCGACACTTACGTAGTATTACGCAATTACATTGTTTTACAGAATTTTTACATACACTTTAGACAAAGTGCAGTTTACGTAATTTGCTTGAATTAACTAACAATGATGTGTAAAAATTCTATGATGATGAAACAAAGTGAATACGCGTAATGCGATGTAAGTAGCGTTGCGCAAAATTAGCAGTGTGTGTTCGACACTAAGCTGGAAAGTATATTTTCTAAGTCATACAAAGGCGAGTTTTGTCCCTACAGTTACTAAATCAAAGCAATCATTGATTTACGTAAACACAGTTTATATTCAATTGATTTTTTATAATTTTAACTCTTAAAATTCTTTAAAAAAGTAAGCTCTCAAAATCTTGATAGTAACAAAAAGGATGATTTAAAGTATCGAGATTTAACAAATGAGATTTTCCAAATTTATAAAAAAAAACTCATAAACGATAAGCACTATATTAGTTTTAAATTAATTTTCAAAAGCAATGAGTAGTTATTATGCTGAAAAGCTATTAGATACTATTTATAATGTTGCTATTTTTATTCGAAAATGTGTATTGACAAAAGTGGATGTTATTAACGCTATTCTTTAAAACAATCACTAAAACCAAATGAGATTTATTCTCGTTTAAACAGGGGCAGAAAGACTAAAAACAATTACAACCCATTTAATTACATGAATTCTGAACACATTTTATTAAGAAAACAAAATCACAAGCATGCATTTTGGTCGAGTCATTTCGGTTTGTAGCAAAAATGTTATCACAGAATCAACACATGGCACGGGTTAGAAAAAAGCCAACAGAATCATCAGGCGAGATCACTCCTTAAGTTAACAGCATTAAGAGCGAGTTTCGCTTGTATTGAAAAACTCTGAGTCTCATTTTTGTCCACACATTTGACAACAACGCCTCTAGCGCAAATTACAACACAGCTGTCAAATATACGGATATAAAATGAGATGAGGGTAGTTTTCAAAAACTACCAAAACATCTTGAACACACATCTACAATAATATGGCTTTAGCAACACGTTTTTGTAGTCAAATTTGCTATTGCGCCAAATATACTGTTAATGATTGCGTCAAGATGTTTCTTGCTATGTACATTTAATATTATAGGTATTAAATATGTGCGAACTTATAAAATGTTGACACCAAAATATTGATATTTATCACTTTGGACGTTGTCTTGTGTGATATAAAAATTATGTACTCTATCTGTTTCCTGGTGGATTCATTCGGTTACTGTTGACAAAGACAAAACATAGAAGTGGTAGATAAATCCAATAATTTAATTTAGTGTCAACATTTTATAACATCAATATTTCTGAAAAACATACATACGTGAATTCAAGTCATACCGAGACGAGGTTGGCAAAGCATCAAGAATTTTAATGCAATGTGATACTTATATATACATTAGTGTCGCTTTAAAGAAAAATAGTTTCATATTTGTTTCTTAGTTTCACGGACATCACTCATTAAATAAAACTAGTTTTAACGGATTAATAAAAAAGAAGGAGATAGAAATACTCTCTGAGTTTTGTTTCGCCGCTTCTTCTCAGAAAGGTCTCCTAATTTTGGAACCGGTGGTAGTTTACGGTAGTTAAAAGTCAAATAAATAAACTCAAAATTACAAAAAATCATTTTAAATAAAGTACTTTATTAACTAATAAATTCATAAATAGACTATAATTTTGAATATTTTTCGAGTTTTTAGGTTCGAGTCCCGTCTGCTGCCTGGTCCCCGTGGATTTTTTTCTAGTTATATTTTCTTTAGATTCATACATAGACAATAAAATTTCAAAAATCTTCCAATGAAATATCCGAACGCTCAATAAAAGTCTTTCGAAGGTAGCTCGACAAAGTAAATAAAAAAAAATGGGTGCGTGTACTTATGTAGGCGCGTGAGAAGTTATCCTTCTTTGGCATCGTTTAAAATTAGTTTTTAATTGCATGCAAATAATTAATTACAATAAATTAATAAAAAGTCTGGAAAAGGACACAATCAATAAAGTTCAGTTTTAATTTGAAAAAATAAATAAATAATCAAAATATTCAATTAAAATCGCTACTGAATATAATTTATTAGAACATATGTGATTTGCACTTGTATGAAACTCAAACACGTATTCCGAATATACAAACTAGAAACATGTGGATAAATATTATAAATATGAATACCTATAACTGTTACTTTATTACAAAAAATAAAGATGTGGTTTTTGGTTCTACTACACCAATGGTCAAGAGATGGCGCTGTAGTCTCCTGAATCGCGCTTTGGTTCCGTTGTTCCAGATTAATAAATACTTTTGATAGGCCTTCACAATGCAGTCGTTAGCACCCACTAAATAGAGATTCTATTTCTATTTTGTTGGTAGATTTTCTTAATGTGCGGTAAACACAAAAGTAACGCATGAAGTTGGTCGCTAAAGCGACCAACTTCATGCTGTTAAAATTTTGTGTTACAGTGATGCGCGCGCATCTTAAAATTTCACTCTCATCATTTTTTCATAACGCGCCTAAAGAAGTATAACTTCAAAAAATCATTATTCTGACGATGCAGCCCTGAAAAGGCTGCGAAACGTCAATAAATAAATAAAGTTCGTGAATTATTCCGTTAAAACTAGTTTTATTTAAAAATAGCTTCGCTACAATTGGCATTAATTTGGTCTAAGGCGTGTGGTGCACACGGCTATTCATATTCTTCGTCTTTAATCTAAATTAAACAGCAGTATATAATGCTCATTACAGAATGAGATGGAGAGACTGCTGTCAAATACTAATTAGCTATATAAAGTGATAAAACATAAGACTTTACAATAGGGTATTGACAGTATAAAAAAAATTAAGTACCAATTGTTGGCATCTATATTTAATATGAATATTTGCAGCGATTTTACTTTCAGAGAACAAATATGTAATAAAGCTTTTCTAAAAAATCATTTGATATAAAAGAATTTTTTCTCTATGGTCACGTGACCGAAAACGTCTGGGATCCGCGAACATAAAATGACGTAATACGCTAGTAAACTTCCGGTAAAAATGACATCACATTGGATCATTTACTTTTTAATGACATTCGTGTGACGTCACATACCAGTGAGAAGCCATGTTATCCAAAGAAACGTTTTAGCGGCAACTTGATATTTTAATTACATTATTTACAAAAATACACAATAGATTGATGAATATCCATTATGATTTTCTAAATCTTGTCCCTATAGAGATAGAAACATTACCAACATCCGAAAACAATGAAATGAAATGTCATTTATTCAGTCTAGGCTGTTACAAGCACTTGTGAAGGTCAAGAAGCTACGCCAATAATGAAAGGATTCCTTATACAAAACATTACCAAGCTACTTAATCGTTATAAGGTTGAACGTTGTTTAGCCAAAAGAACATTTTATATACAGGTATGTATATCATAGGTGTTAGGTTAACAAAACATAAATCATAAAAACAACACTTGGTATTTCCATATTTTGGAAAAATCACTTACCTTGGAGCTATATCAAAATTTTGTATGAGTGAAAACTTTGGGAGAGGATCATGCTTTCGTAAAATAACGAAGTTTACACAAAATATACAAATAAGAATAAAAACCACCATTAAAGATTTTTTTATTTTTTTTTTATTGCCAGTTTTGACTTTACCCTTTTGGCTACTTAATTATCAGAAGCGGATACGGAAGGGAAGATTATAAATAAAAAGGACTGCTACTGGACTAAGCCAAAAGTGTTGTTCTAGCGTTCAAAGAATTTTGCCCCTCCATTTATTTGGCTTTAACCACAGGATTTCTCCCAATTCTAGCCCACGGGTAATCGCTTCTGATCTCATCGTTTCTCACTGTTGTTTTTAGTCAGTAATAGTGGGAGACCATTTGTGTATGGAATAGAGAGAGAGAGAGAGAGAGAGAATAATGAAGAAAAACGGTTTCTTTGTCAAAAACTGTTGTCAGGCGACAGTCTAAACTGTCATACTATTGGTAATAGGGGTGATGACGGGGTACAGTAAACGAAATTCTATTTAGTCCATCAGTTAGATGATTAAAAAATAATGGACACATATTTTTTCTTTGGGCACTCAACCAAAATGACAAAGTTATAGCGCGTCAAAGTTCGGGAGTAGGGGCTCGTGACGTCACTTCTAAGTGAAAATGGTACCAAAACGAGAAGTCATGCGACTTTTCAAATCAATATATCTCTGCAATGTTTATATTATGTGAAAAAAGAAAAAATACGTGTCCAATACTTTTGATAATCTACCTGATAAACGAAGAAAAAAAATAGTCATCAACCCTATTATTATAAAAGCGCAAAAAGGATAACTGCACTGTAGTTATGTACTTTAGATTGATCTGTCAAATAAAACTGTAGCTTTGTAAAGCTCCAGGTTACACAGGCAATATCAGTCATCTTTCATAGATCAAAAGCAGTGTGTAGACCTAATTTCATTTCATTTTTCGTTTTACTATCAGAAACAAGTTAATGTTTTGTAGAGTATATAGATTTGTGATAAGGCTACAGTGCGACCAAGATCTTATGGTACTGTAGCGCTTATTCTAAAGGGAAGCCTTGTGAACGTCATCATCATCATCAGCCTATTAATGTCCCCACTGCTGGGGCACAGACCTTCCCTATGGATGGAATAGGGAGATTGGGCCATGACCCACCACGCCGCCCTAGTGCGGATTGGTGGGTGCTAACGACTGCAGATGCAGCCGGGACCGACGGCTTAACGTGCCTTCCGAAGCAAGGAGGAGCTCAACATAGTAAATCTTTGGTCACCCATCCAATGATCGACCACTGCGAAAGTTGCTTAACTTCAACGATCGCAGCCGAACGCGCTAACCAGTTGCGCAGTCGAGCTCCTCCTAGGAACGTATCTTGCAATAATTATAAATGATAATACTTGGGATACTTTACTTTGTTTATTCGAACTCAGAGAAAATACAATAATCTCTCTATCGAACCGATCGAATCTGTGCCTGAATTCTATCTCCCAGAATATTCGATATGAGACAGAAGGTTCTCATATTTGAATCTTTAAAATAATGCCATTTGCTTTTTAATATAACTGCCAGCCGTAGGCATTACATAAGAGTATAAAACTAACATGGAGGCCGTAACGCTACGGGCGTTACAGTCCTTAGATGAAATTGACAGGATGGCGCTGCTGGTGAATAACTGGTGAAATGAAGATTACTTAATACTTAAAATCTGCTCACTAAACGAAAAGTTATAATTTATAATAACCCGGAAAGAGTAAAAGGAAATATAAACTGCTTTTTTTCGCCTTCCTCTATAAATAAAACTTTCTTCAAATTAAAAAAAAATCCACGCGGACCAGGCAGCAGACGGGACTCGAACCCGCACCCTTCGCAATCCGGGCGAATGCACTGACCAACTATGCTACCGCAGCCCTCACGGACCGCGTCGAAATTCCTCCAGCCATTCTTAAGCTGCAAGGCAGCGTCATCTCTTCGCATTATAGGTAACCCACAATGTCAAATGAATACTTTTACAAGTATTAAACATTTGAAAGAAGAAATAGCAAAATAGCAATTATAGTTATAATTCCTATTTTTTAAAGCAGGAGGAATTTCGACGCGGTCCTTGAGGGCTGCGGTAGCATAATTGGTCAGTGCATTCGCCCGGACTGCGAAGTGTGCGGGTTCCAGTTCCGTCTGCTGCCTGGTTCACGTGGATTTTTTTTCTAGTTATATTTTCTTTAGATTTAAACATCAAGCAGTTACATGCTTTAAAAAATAGAAATTATAACTTCATCAAATTTGAAAAATAGGCTGATGATGATGATGATGAATTAATTAATTCAGATTTCGTCTACTAAAAGCAATATCTTGGTCGCACTGTACTGCAGTTATGTGTCATAGATCAAAAGTTGTGTAAAGTGTGTAGGTCTAAGTTCATTCCATTTATCACTTTACCATCAAAAGCAAGTTTGTGTATAATGCAGTATATAGATTTGTGAAGGGTTAAGTGTGATGTGAGCTAATGGTATGAGGGAATGAGTGTAGGTCTACGTTCATTTCATTTTACTATCAAAAAAAAAAGCTAGATTCGTGGATGGCAAACATAGGGCAGGTGTGATGTGAGTTCTATGAATGAGTTAGTGGTATGAGTGAGTGAGTGGTATGAGTGAGTGAGTGGTATGACTGAGTGAGTGGTATGAGTAAGTGAGTGGGTGAGTGAGTGTTTTTTTTAAGTACGTGTGGTAAGAGTGGGTGAGTGAGTGTGTTTTTTTTTTTTTTGAGTATGTATGCTATTGGTCGTAGATAACTTTTACAGCGTCACCGGCGTTTGGATACGGCGAGATCCTAAGGGGACCTCAAGCCGAGAATTGGCGAGTGCCTCTGGAGGTATTCCAGGCGGATGGCAACTCCCCACAGGGGGAGCCCTCTCCGTCTGGAGCCTCCAGACCACTAGAACCTTTGGAGGTCGGCTCAACTAGAGGGCGTCTCTGAGACTCGGACCTCGGCTCTAGTTAGCCGTTGTCGTGGGGGGCGGGGAAAAACGCCCAGGTATGTTTCCATGGGTCTTCGCACTCTTATCCTAAAGAGTGAGTGGTGTGAGTGAGTGAGTGAGTGGTATGAGTGAGTGAGTGGTGTGAGTGATACCTTGAGCGACATGGTGCAGGGCTCGGCGTCTTCGCCCGCGAGCCACTCGTCGGCTGTGAGCGACGCCTCGTCACTGAGAGTATCCGGGTATAAGTCCTCTTGGAATAGTTCCGATTTACGGGGAACGGTCATTGACACCACCTATCATTGGGTGCGAAGATAAGAGTTCAAATAAAAAAAAATCCTTAAAAGTTAGCTAATGGAGACAGTACACAAGTACGTATCTATTGAATCGAAAATTTTAATCAGTATTTTTTTCTTTTTTTGAACAATTTGTCAAAATTTTCGTCTTACCACGGACCACCACTTAAGACTATCACTGAAATCCTGGGGATTTCAGCTAACCATTAAAAACCATTGATTTAGAGTGTTTGTCTGTAGATATATATTAAACGCCTTATCTCTCATTCACTATACACAGTGGTTGCTAAGACATTCATAAAGGGAAAATCTGTGAGTGTGTATGTTTGTTACTTCTTTACGTCTAAGCTGGTGCTGATTTAATCCAATTTGGTATTGAGTTAGCTGCCACCTTGGATTAACACATAAGATAAGTTTTACTGTAGGAAAATATCCCTAATAAATCGCGGGTAACACCGCGGGGCACAGCTAGTTTTAAATAATCTGCAATAGATTTGAATTCGTCTCTAACCTGGCAGAGTCCGGAGTTGTTGAGGCGGTAGAACTTTGCTATCTCACACGTCGCCACGTCGCATCCTCGCTTCGGCATCATGCCGATACCTGACCGTATCACATACAATCATCATCGTTATTCATTCAAAAAACCAAAATCATTTTCAAATTAACTTCATAATGCGAAGGTTGTATACAATGTTCGAAAGTCCAAAATTACGGGCCATACAACGGAACGTGCGGTAAAATTTTTACCGCTCCGTGCGTATTTTTTACCTCTTTCGATTTGATTTTAACCTTTACCTTTGTCTCGCCTTAATAATAAAAAGAAAAAGAGACGAATGATGTAGTTCTGATTTTCACCAGCCGCAGGTGGCGCCATTTTCTTATAAGAAAAAGTATGCTGCATTACTTAAACTATGCATATGGATTTCTCGCAAATTGTGTTGAAAAACGTTGTATGACATTCGTACGGATTGGTATTTACTAATTCGTGACTATGGTAAGCCCTCGACTTCCTCTACTCGTTTGTAATAACCAACATACCGCACTAATATCATAAATAAATACTACAAGAAATCGAGACGATCATTAATGTCTCGGTAGCATAGCATAGCGTTTAGTGCATCCATTCGGACAGCGGAAGGCGCAGGTTCGAATCCCACCTGTCATCTTGAACGAGTGGATTTTTTTCTATGTCAGATCTATATAAATCGATCGGTATCATGATTAAAACCAAAATTCAAAAATGATATTAAGTGAATTTCTTTTAAATGTAAAGCATACCTCTTTGAGGGTCTGGCGTCTGGAAGGTGTTGATGTAATGGACGAAAGGTGGTTCTGGTGTCACCTGTCATCATAAAACTATTTTGTAAAAAGGGGAATTAGACTAGTATAAATATCCTGTCTGATGGTGTGCGGTAATTATAATTACCGCACACCATCAGGCAATTATCATAATCAGTATATTAATGCCACCACTACAGGGGTGCAGGCCTTTCTTATCTTAAGGATGGAATAGGGAGATTGGGCCGTAACCCACCAATACACAAGTCCAGTGCGGATTGGTAGGCACTCACGACTGCATATGGGACCAACGGCTTAACGTTTGAAGAACAGACAAGCTCGAGATAAAATGTTTTTGGTCATTCTTGCAATGAACTACCATTACAAAGGTGTTTAAACTTCATTTCATTTGTCCGGCGGTATTTAACTAACAATGAAAACCATATAAAAATGACAAGCGCCACGACGGACGTAATGAGAACCAAAAAATCAGTACATATTTGACAAAAAACTAGATCGCATTAAACTATTCGAATTCGATACTGATTCGTGCTAAGCTTAGCACGAACCAATATCAAATTCGAATAGTTTTCGAGTGCGAAATGTCACTGTCAAATGTGTACTGATTTTTATTTCTCGTTACGTCCATTGTGGCGCTGCTGTTCAAGTTTCCATCGGAATTTGTGCTACTGAACCTAAGTTATCTAGACAGACAGACAGACGCACTGACTTCGAAGTAGCGGATGACACGAGGTTGGTGTTGGGGTCGTAGATGGGGAACATAACCCATTGCTGATCTTAATCTCCACTGTCCTTATTGGTCCGATTCACCTAACCTTGGAGCTTAGTAATCTAGACAGACAGACAGACGCACTGACCTCGAAGTATCGTATGACCGAGTCCCCCTTCCCGCAGAGGTACACGAGGTTGGTATCGAGGTCGTAGAGGGGGAACATGACCCCGTTGCTGATGTTAATCTCCGCGGTCTCTATTGGTCCGATTCACCTAACCTTGGAGCTTAGTAATCTAGACAGGGGCGTTGCAAGACAAAGGGCTTCTCTAATGGGAAGCCCAAAGACAATAGTCGAGGCCTGCAGCAACATTCGGGGACTGCTGAGCTTTCTGGAGTAGCTGGGATGGCAGGATTGATGCCAATCCCCACGCAAAAAAGGCACTGGGTGTCTTATTGCGGAAACAGCCCGCCGTTCTACTAAGACTAGTAATCTAGACAAAAAGACAGACGCACTGACCTCGAAGTATCGTATGACCGAGTCTCCCTTTCCGCAGAGGTACACGAGGTTGGTATCGAGGTCGTAGAGGGGGAACCTGACCCCGTTGCAGATGTTAATCTCCACCGTCCCTATTGGTCCGATTAACCTAACCTTGGAGCTTAGTAATCTAGACAGACAGACAGACGCACTGACCTCGAAGTATCGTATGACCGAGTCCCCCTTCCCGCAGAGGTACACGAGGTTGGTGTCGGGGTCGTAGAGGGGGAACATGACCCCGTTGCTGGTATCGATCTCGACGGTCACTATTGGTTCGTTCAAAGCGTCCGGAGTACGAAGAGTGTATTGACGCTCGGACATCCGGCTGAACCTTTAGCCAAAAAAATCATTTCGCTATGTTAATTTAAATTCGTTTATTTTAGCAATTTAGCCATATCAATTACGTAAGAATAATAATAGCAGCTTACAACTTACGAATTAAAAAAAACATAATAATAAAAACTAGGAACATAATTGATTAAAATAAATACAAAATTACAAATGTCAACAAAAAATTACAAGATTAATTTACAACTTATAACATTATTTAATTTTATTAAATTCTATAAATACAGTTGTCCAGTGATTACCTATGGGACAGTCGGACCTACCCCCTACAACCTTCAAGATGCTATTGTGGCTGTCGCATGGAGCACCCCCACTTGAGTCCGCATCACACAAATTTTGTTTGGAATCAAAATCGCCAAAGTCGGTGGGGTGCAGGGAGGTGAGCCCCGCTGTGATTTAACGCGTCAAGGTCAGATCATATACTCAGTGCAGCGAAGTGATGAGGGTAAGATCGATTTTAGAAAATATCGATATTTTCTATCGATAAACAATTTAGAATAGAGGCCTAGTACTTTGGTGCGCGAGTGTAAGCAAATGCGTAATCATACCCTCTCCACTTTCTTCCAGCGTTCTAATTACATGACGCGACTAGTAACTACATACTAAATTATATATAAGCAACACAAAAAAAAACAGGACAAGAAGTATTAATGCAACGATATTAACTACCCTAAATACAACAACACGAACAAAATCGTGGCCGAAACCTGTCCAAAAGGTACATTGGACGATTCACGGAGGTCCGTAAGATGATCGCGTGGTCAAAAACAATATAATGCCTTATTTAAACATTGAAAGTCACCTTTCATGCATACGGCATAAGGTCTTAATTAAAATGCATGCGTCAAGTTCGTAAAATTTTACGATTTATTGTTATGTGTGAAAGAATATAGACCTTATTTTTTTTGACTTATCGCGCGCAATTCTGAATGCGCTGTTAGCAATATAGCAGGTACAGATCGCGAAGAAAAGAGATGGCTAAGGGCGACGTATAACCGACCATGCATTTGAATATCACAAATATTTTATATTAAATCAGTTTATAGTAAGTATTACAACAATAAAATTTGCTTTAAAGGCGTTAATTAAAAAACATTAATTAGCTACCTGTCCAAAAACGACACTTTACGTACTATTAGTATTTTTCTGTATTTTTTCACGGAACTCTTTGGCATCTTGACTTTTCAACGGTCCGCGATTGAGTGGAGTTCAAGTACTTCTTGATGGGGATACATTTTGAGCGCTCGTGGTGTTTCTAGGGTATTTAATATCGTTAATTCTATGTCTTTATCTAGATCATAAACTATGCGCACTTAATTTCATACAAATCCGTTTAACCGTTTTAGCGTGAAAGAGTAACAAATATGCATACAAATTTTCGAGTTTTTTCAATTTTATTAGGATATGTTTGAAGTCAAATAAAAACTGTTGGTTGTATACTCATGACATCTATTATTGTATACGATGAAATAAATAGTTTTTATTTTTTTTTCAATTTCCATAGCTGACAAACTTATCGATAAACTTACGCGTTGAGACATGAGCTGCGTCTGAGTCACTAGCAATACACGTGCCGGTGTGAGAGCGAGATAGCATATATGATGTAGCCCATGCGAGAAAGGGATAGTGTAAAAAGACATCAACGCGTTCACCAAAAAATAAATACAATTAAGACCAATTTAATATAACAGTATTTTTGTCTTTTTGTAATGCATTTAAACTAACCAGTGAAAAGTAATACCATTTTTTTTAAGACTGGAATTTGTACTCGACTTTCCACACAATTTAATTGCACAGTACGGCATTTTAACACGAAAACGAGAGAAGCAGTTCGACCAACGCTCGGTTACCGAATGAAACGATGTATCGCGACGTCTGTAGGCGTGCCTCACGCATAGGTAAAATACTACTTAAGCTTGGCGTAAGCGCTTGCCCTTGTATGCGGACTCTAGTGGGGGTGCTCCGTGGGCTGTCGCAACCTCTCCTCATGAGAGTAGTAACTTTTTTGCGCATTATTGCACAGAAGTCATTTGATAGCGCTTCGGCTTTCGCTTTTAATAAATAAAATCACCAACACTCACACCAATTAGCCTAGCCCCTTTGATTTGATGCTTTATTTTTCACGGGAGGGGGGGGGGGGGGGGTGTAAATGTCCCGGAATTGATAAGCCAGCATCTAGCAACCCTATATAACCCTCTACACGTGTCAATACGTTTATAAATTGTACTCACCCTGTTGTGAAAACTAGACCATGTTTGAGGAATATGGCCCTCGATGCTTTACTGCCCTCGTGCGCTATGGCCTCCGACTCCACCTCGCCCTTACGGGGGTCGATGATCCTGCGAATTACATCCATTTTATTTATAGTCGCATTTAGGTACATTAAACTCGTCTCCAATGGAGAGACGCATGCCTGCAGGCAATTTTTAATTCGATATCAAAAATAAAGTGAATTTAAAAAGTTTATGTCACATCGGCAATAAAGGTAAAACCTGCTATAATATTGTTACACTTGTTATAGAAATTTCAAACTTTACGAATAAAAATATAGAGAATAAAACTAATATGGCTCCTACACACAATGCCGCGACAATAGGGATGATGACTAATTTTTTTTTCTTCGTTTATCAGGTAGATTATCAAAAAGTATTGGACACGTATTTTTTATTTTCTTACATAATATAAACATTGCAGTGATATATTGATTTGAAAAGTCGCATGACGTCACGTTTGAGTACACTTAAGTGAAAGTGACGTCACGAGCCCCTACTCCCAAACTTTGACGCGCTATAACTTTGTAATTTTTTGGTTGACTGCCCAAAGAAAAAATACGTGTCCATTATTTTTTGATCATCTAACTGACGGACTAAATAGAATTTCGTTTACTGTACCCCGTCATCACCCCTATTGCCGAGCGGCACGTGACTATTGCCGCGCCTCTGTGCCGCCGGCACTTGCCACAGAAACTTGCACAAAGTCGATGAGCATCACTATCTCGTTCATGCCGGGACCGAAATGCCCTAACAATCGCGCGGCACGCCCGCGTATCCGGACGGTCACGTCGGCAGCTCCTTTATGCTATACCAGCTATCTTCACGTCTGGACTTCACCGTCACTTAACATCAGATGGGGTGGAGTCATTTGTCGGACCTATCTATAAAAAAAAACTGGCGGTTTTTAAGCCGCAGTGCGCAACTAGGCATGCCCGGCGGTAAGGCCGGCGGCAGTGCCACCGGTACTGTGTGTAGGAGCCATTAAAAGCATCAGCGCTTCTCATTTTCATGAGATGCTGCTGTCACTAAGTGAAGCTCCAACAGTGATAACTATAGTAGATAGCATACACATTCAAATCCTAGCACTTAAAGTGGATGTTTGCTGTACGGTATTCTATTCAAGTACCCGCCCACTGTAATTACGTGGTCGTATGTTCCAGCGCGCGGAGTAGATCAGCTCGAGGTACAGTCCATATGTTTGTCTGGCCACAGTGAGCCCGTATGTACCTGATCTTCTTGTCCCGGCAGGTGGTGAGAAGCTTGGAGCCGGTCCAGTTCCAGCACGCGGAGTAGATCAGGTCGGGATGGCAGTCCAGTGTCAGCAGCACCTCGCCCGTGCCCACGTTCCATATCGCTATCTGTATCACAAGTTATTATTTATATTGCAGGGTGCTAAACACAATTTGATATGTTATATATTTATGCATAACAGAAAGTAGAACATTATTATGTATTCCACAAAGATCGCATAATCTTCCTGATGTAATACCAGACCCGGCACCGGTTCCACGGCCGCGTACATACCTGGTTGTCGGAGCCGGCGGTGAGCAGCACGTTTTGCGCGGTGGGGTGCCACAGTACGAGCCCCACGCGCCGCTGGTGGAACACCAGGTCCACCACGGGTTCCGTTAATGTGCGAGACAGGCCGCCATCGGGGATCTGCCAAACCTGATGATACACGAGACAAACGTTATAGTGGGACTTTTTGGCGGGATCGGGTAGCGTCACTTTAGCAGTTTTGTTTTTGTGTTGTGGTAGATGTTAGTGTCTAATAATGATGGATTATTAACCACTAAGTGTTCGGACACATGCACAAGTGTAGGCAAGTGAAACAAAACAGCGGAAAGTGTCTTTCGACGTTCCCTCAAGAAGTCCACGGGGAGGTTCCAGTAAATCCCCACACATTTACTGAAACATAGGGAAAGGGGTATTGACTTGACCGCCACTTACTTTGACTTGACTAATATTTTGATCACGAGTGCTATAAAATATGTAAACATTTGACACTTGACATTGGCTAAATGCATAAACCGTGCGAAGCCATATAGAAAAAAAAACGTTATAGTGTAATTCAAACTTAAGAGCGGACGCCAGCTGAGAGAAATAGGTATTTGAAAAAACTATTGCTCTCACGCATCGGCAAATATCGGGCGATAGGGAAAACAGTACCCTTAGCACGAACCAATATCGAATTCGTATCGTTTGCGAGTCCGAAATGTTGTCAAATGTGTACTGATTTTTAGTTCTCGTTACGTACTTTGTGCCGCTGCTGTTCAAGTTTCCATACAAAATTTGACATTGACATTTCGGTTTGCAAACTATTCGAATTCGATAATGGTTCGTGCTAGGGGTACAGTAGTTAATCCTGAAAAATGCGTATAAGATTGCAAAAGTCGAGGTTTGGCTCTGGACGATTTCTTCCTCGAAAATTAGATATATGTAAAAGAAATTTTACATAAAGAATAATAAGTAGATACCCTATGTTTTATTTTTTTTTGTAAATGCTTATTAAATCAGGCACTAGATGTCTTTAGTAGTGATAAAAAATTGTTTATTTTGCCTCTTCGAGGGCATCTAGTTTCTTTGAAACACAAGTTATTGAAAAAAGAAAGACATTAAGACACAAAAGCATAGAATGAATAAAATTATATTTCATGTATGAAAATCAATTGATTGGTGATAAAACTCAAGGAGGAATCTGTCGAGAACGTTTGTATGGAAAAAACATAGCGCGCCTCCCCTCCTAATGGCGGCTGTAGATAAGTAATAAGCTCGATGGCACGGTAGTTAGATTTGAACGTTCACGATCATATGGAAGTTAAGCTACTTACGAGAGTGGGTCACGGCAGAGCTCATTCTTAATATTTTATCCAGCAGTAGGGACATTAATAGGCTGATGTTGAATAAAATAATAAGCACTATAAATCAAGAAGTGTGTGGCTATTCATTTATTACGTAAGGCGATTAAGGGGGAGAGGGGAGTTGACCAAGTTTTATTTTTTCTTACAAAGGAGTGGGAGAGTGTCTTAATAGTTCTTCCGTAAGATCACAGAAATGCGCAAAGTAAAGATAATACTTTGATAATAGTTTATTACTAGCAAAATAATAAAAAATACTAGCCCCTTTATAGGTACAAATAAATATTCCTAAAACACGGTACTTTGAAAATAATCATTAGAATAAATCAAATGTGTAGCTATTATTATATTTTTTAATATTCTTACGTAATAAATATGAAACACTACGGTGGCTGTTACACTATTTTTATTTTTTCTTACGTAGAGGGGAGGGAGTGAAAAACAAGCGAAAATAGTCTCACGTAATAAACGAATGGCCCCTATGTAATGTCAGTGATGGATGAATATTGGAGGAAGTTAAAGAGGAGTACCTGGATCGTAGCAAATGGAGATCATTCGTCTCCACTCTTAAGCGCTTATTCCACTTGACTAAATTCAGACGTTCTAAATCATTCAGCAACTAATTCAGTCAAATAAAATAGCATTTAGGAAGTTAGGATCCTAATTAGCATCCTAAATCGGAAGAAGTGTGGCTTCTGACTGACTAAATCATTTAGTATCCTAATTAGAACGTGATTTAGGAAGGTGTAATAGCGTTTAGATGCTTCAGTCGCACCGCAGGTGTCACTGCGTGAGGCCGTGTTGTGTCTAGATCCTAATTAGAACGTGATTTAGGAAGGTGTAATAGCGTTTAGATGCTTCAGTCGCACCGCAGGTGTCACTGCGTGAGGCCGTGTTGTGTCTAGATCCTAATTAGAACGTGATTTAGGAAGGTGTAATAGCGTTTAGATGCTTCAGTCGCACCGCAGGTGTCACTGCGTGAGGCCCGTGTTGTGTCTAGATCCTAATTAGAACGTGATTTAGGAAGGTGTAATAGCGTTTAGATGCTTCAGTCGCACCGCAGGTGTCACTGCGTGAGGCCGTGTTGTGTCTAGGATTACGAATTACGCGAGTGCCATGTCGGCCGTAAAAGAAAAAGAAGTTATGAGTAACATAATCGAATTGTATAAACATATGCCGTATCTTTGGAACAAAAACGATAAAAATAACATTATTAATATTCTTTCACCCACGTTTTTCGTTTTTTACTTAATTTTATTTTTATTGAGCCAACGGCCAGGCCTACGAAAAGACATTTTTTTTTCTTGCTTTGGCAGGACTGAAGCCATTGCGTAAAAGTCAGACTGGCTGAATCAGTATCTAAATTATTCAAGTGTAATCAGAAGCTTCTAATTAGCCTTCTCTTTAGGATCCTAACTATGCTTTATGCTGGGGCTGGCTACACTAGCGCGAAAATTTCCGTTGTCGTGATATGTCTGGCCGAGACATTCGTTCTATTGCATGTTAATCACGACAAAAAACGTCTTCCCGTCGCTGTCAATAAATTGGTGTACATCAAAGCGAGACTTCATTATGACTACATGTAGCATTTAGTAACGTATTGTAAGAAAATAATGGATTGGTGTAATGATAGAATATATTATGAATAAGAACCAGTTTTGTGGATTCCCCTAAGAGCCAAACCAAAAAAAATTACATAAAAAAAACACCTCTTAAATTATCGCGATGTTTTGTATTAACTGCGAGTTGTTGTAGATTGAAGTCTTAGTTTTATCGCGCTATCGGGATACGAATTTTCAAGTGATAATGTGGCCGTAGCATTAGGAGAAATAGACGAGACGAAAAATATGAATGAATGAATATTTTATTTTGCGCACACACACAATGTACTTTTAAACAAATACACAGGGCCTGATTTACACTAATAAGGCTTGAGCTTAGGGCGCCAAATCGTATGTGGCTTCGGCCCAGATTTAGGGACTTCCACTCTTTCGTTTCCCAGGGAACCAACACCTCTAAATTCTGACAATATACCTGAAGTTATCGGTAGATAGATACAGGTTACCTTGACGACGCAGTCCTCGGAGCCGCTGGCGATGACGTTGTCGTTGTGCGGGCACCACGCGATGTCCAGCACCGGCCCTTTATGGCCGCCCACCAGCGGATGGTCCGCTGGTATCCGTCCAACCTGATGACAAAAACAAAGATTATTTGATTTTTCAATAACATCATCAGCCTATTAATGTCCCCACTGCTGGGGCACAGGCCTTCCCTATGGATGGAATAGGGATATTGGGCCATGACCCACCACGCAGGCCCAGTGCGGATTGGTGGGTGCTAACGACTGCAGATGCAACCGGGACCAACGGCTTAACGTGCCTTCCGAAGCACGGAGGAGCTCGAGATAGTAAATTTTTTGTCACCCATCCAATAACCGACCAATGCGAAAGTTGCTTAACTTCAACGATTGCAGCCGAACGCGCTAACCACTTGCGCCATCGAGCTCCTCATCGATTTTTCAATAACAACTTTGGAATATTCTTCAAGCGGCGGGAAATCTATCGCTTATAAAATCCATATAAGGCTGGTCAGTAGAAATAAGATGTTGAAACACCAAAACACCTTTTATGTGAATGTAGGCTTCTTATTCACAAATGTAATGTTCATGTGAGATGCATATCGCTTTGAAGAAGCAACTTTGCAGGTCGGCGAGGTGAGGATGGCTGGTGTGGCAGGTAGAACTGCTGTACCAGCTATCTTCACGTCTGGACTTCACTTAGCATCAGATAGAGCGGAGTCATGTGTCGGACTTAACTATAAAAAAATATATATACGCCCAGATAAAATAAAATTGTTGTTTTTTGTTTTTGATATTTAGAACAGAAGAGAGAAAGAGCTATTCATACAACAATATCAACTAAACTTTGAAAATACAAGTTCGTTTGTGGAAATATAAGCACTACCAAACTCAGATGCACCAAAGTCGATGTTTGATATGGTTTTCGTTAGTAGGAATAGCTCGCCCTCTCCAATGTTTTAAATTAAATTAGTTGTGTATGTTTTGGTTAGGGTACGATGAGGTTGGCATATTCGTAGAACGAAAGCCTCTAAATTAAGAAAAAAAAAGTGTCTGTCAATAAATACTGGCGATAGAATATGTCTGGCAGTATTTATTTCACATTGTTTACGATATTCTCTACAAAATTAGCAAGAATCAGTCTTCAGACCGTAAGTGAGTAAATTTTTTACGGACCAGTGAACCTGATACTTGAAGATTGGCCCACTCACAGCACAAGTTAGCGAGCATTTACCTATACGTTCATTCTACACACTAATACTACTTAGGGTTGCCAGATGCTCCCCTCCGCTCGGAATAAAGCATCAAATAAATAAAATAAATATTTCAAACACTCACACCAATTAGCCTAGCCCCAAAGTAAGCACTGTAAAGCTTGTGTTATGGGATACTAGGGTAACGGATAGAATACATATACAGTACATATGTAAGTATATTTACATTGATATACATATTAAACATCCATGACTGGAGTACAAATGCTTATATTCATCACACAAACATCTGCCCCCACCGGGATTCGAACCCGGGACCTCTCGAGTCGGCGACACCATCAAACCCGGCGTACAAACCACTCGGCCACGGAGGTATTCAAACTCCCCAACACCCCCCAGAATTAAAACATCAAGCAGGCCAGCGGTGTCGTTCGTTATAACTTTATTTTGTTACGAAACTAGCACATTATCGGAATCCGGGACCATTGTCCCGACCTCATTAGGTCTAATTACTTAGACCTCATTAGGTCTAATTACTGGACACGGGACAAGACGAAAAATTCCGGGACAAGACGAAAAATTCCGGGACAATCCCGGATATCCCGGTCATCTGGCAAGCCTAATACTGCTACATATAGATATATACTTTGTCCATCAGAAAATAAGTAAGCGCTGGCGGCATTAGGGTGACTATATTGGGACTACTTCTTAGATTAACGAAATTTGTGTAACAACAAAAATATTGTGTAAAAATATGATCTCCTTTTTTTACCGACAGTGAAGGCCAATATAACATTATTTACATTGCAATAAAGATATCGTTTTTTGATACATAGAATGTATTTGTGATATCAAATCCACTTTATCTGGCCGAGTGTGTTTAAATAATCTGTGTAATGTTAATGCGGTGGCTACTATATTTTATAGTTTTATGTGTATTGTATATTGTTTAGTTAATTATACTGATTTAAGCATTTTACTGCTAGATTTGTATGTTGTAACAAATTTATTCAGTTCTGACAATTTATTACGTTTTTGTTATTGGATCTAGTCTAGAGAAATGGAGATAGAATTCTCAGAAAGCTCTTGAAAGAAATTAACATTTCGATCAAGCGGTACAGGTACATTAGATGTTTTTGTTTGATTCTTGGGTCCAATCAATCAAAAGAGTAAACATATCTCATATTTTTTTAAAGCATTTAATTTCTAGATCTTAACATCTACAGAAAATTTTACTAGAAAAAATTCCACGCGGATCAGGGGGCCAATCGCCTAAAGAGGTTGCTATGGCTATCGCTATCACTTACGACTACATTTTGTTATTTTTGACCGTTTCAGTTTTACGAATACCTCACGCTCATTTTCTTTAATATTGTTAAGAATTAAACAGCGCAAGGCATTTGA
Organism: Chilo suppressalis; assembly: GCA_902850365.2. NCBI lineage: Eukaryota > Metazoa > Arthropoda > Insecta > Lepidoptera > Crambidae > Chilo > Chilo suppressalis. The sequence goes on along the minus strand of OU963914.1, from coordinate 18,929,729 downwards.
AAACCTTCGGTGGTTAGAAATAAAATAAATAAATCGTAAGCGATAGCAATAGCCATATCCGCCCCTTTAGGCGATAGACCCCTAGGCAGCAGACGGGACTCGAACCCGCACCCTCCGTTATCCGGGCTTTTTTTTTGAGTGTATATGCTGTTGGTCGTAGATGACCTTTACAGCGTCACCGGGTTTTGGGACCTCAAGCCGAGAATTGGCGAGTGCCTCTAGAGGTATTCCAGGCGGATGGCATCTCCCCATGGGGGGAGTCTCCTCTCCGTCTGGAGCCTCTACACCACTCGAACCTGAGGGGTCGGCTCAACTAAAGTGCGTCTCTGAGACTCAGACCTCGGCTCTAGTTAGCCGTTGTCGTGGGGCTATCCGGGCGGATGCACTGACCATTATGCTAATGCGGTCTTTCGCGGGTTCGGTCACGTCTGCTGCCTGCTCCGCGCAGATTTTTTTCTAGTAAAATTTTCTTTAGATTTATATATAGTGTTGTTAGGTAATGGTGGTTTAACAACCTCGGGGTAGGGGATTAGGTTCAGGCCGGTAAGGCAAGGGACCCAAATGGATCCGCCCTTGCCTTACCGGCCTGAACCTAATCCCCATTAGGGTCATGGGGGTCATGATCCCTCCCCTGGGCTGGGTCCATCTGTACCCACTTCACAATCTGTACCCACTGTGACTTGACCACGACTATATGACCCCCCCTGGAGCCAAAGCTGGATCTGCCCTTGCGGTAAGGTGGGATAGTTGGAGCGGCAACCTTCTGCGTCATCATCCATCTTCGCGACTGGTCTCCAGTTTAACTTAACATCAAGTGGAGTAGGGAAATTTGTTGCGTCTCGTATATAAAAGAACCCCAATTCACTTTGTAATTAATGCCATTTAAGTGGCGCCCGAGGCCTAAAAAGTCAATCCAATGAGGGCTACTGTTTTTTTGGTCTCACCAGATGGCGCCACTGTTGATTGAGGTCCTGAAGCTTTTAAAGTTGATTTAATACGTGCGTGAAATCAAAGTTTACATTTAAATCATATTTTAATACAAAAGAACCGTAACTTAAACATAATCGGCCATGCCACAGTGATGCGCAGTTCCGTTTTGTTCGAAAAAAAGGAAGAAATAACATTTTTTCTTAGCTCCGGTTTCAGCGCCGTTATTGACCTATGACCTATGACCCAGGAGGCCCTGGGCATATTAGGATAATGGGGCCCCTATAACTCCCGTTTGGTGATCTGACAGGAACTAGGGACTTTATATTTGTGATCTGAGGTGGGCTTCTGTCGATCACAGGGCCCTGGGGGCACTTGCCCAAAGTGCCCACTGGCAAAGACGGGTCCGTCCGCTTTTAAATAACTGACATTCATTGTCACATAAGTCATATTTGCCATAGTGAAGCCGAGTTATTACCAAATATTCACAACATTATTTTAATTAGTAATAAACCCGCGAAGTCAACCCACAAGCAATAACATTTGACATTTCGGCGACCTCACGCTAAACTAGCGCCTCTAGCGGCGGTTTCATACGCGATAGACCTCATTGAGGGTGTATTCCGAAATATACATCAGTATACTGGCCAGTGGTAATGACGTCACGAATCCGACGCTATATTGTACTGGTATGCTAGCATATTTTAACCGGGAAAACGAATATGACGTATGACCGAGCGTGCGTGAGATGCATTCGAATTTCCTTTTTTTTTATATAAAGAACAATAATGGCATCCGAACAAAAAGAATTCCTTTTAATTGATGAGGTGAATAAAAAATCTTCTTTATTCGCACTATTTTTAATATTTCGTAGATTTATGACGTCAGTGCACCGGCCATTATATTTCGGAACAATTCACCAGTATAGCGTCGATTCATGACGTCCTTAGCACTGGCCAGGGGGCCAATCGCCTAACGGAAATGCTTTGGGAAACGCTAACGCTTAGGATTTTATATTGTTATTTCTTGCCGCCTGAGGTTTTCGAATAACTCACGCTCATTTTTTTAAATATTGTTATTACCAATGCAGAAGAAAAAGAAAGAGCGCGAGGCATTTGAATACCTCAGGCGGCTAGGAATAACAAAATAAAATCGTAAGCGTTAGCGTTTTCCAAAGCATTTCCGTTAGGCGATTGGCCCCCAGAATACTGGTATATATTACGGAATATACCCTGAAACACGAGTATCGGGCATTTAAGAAGTAAGTATCAAATAATTAAGAAGATATTCGGATGACAAATTACTGTGTATTCCCAAAATTAATATAAAAATGCTGATGTATACCTTGCCTGCCACACAATTTTGAGGACACTCTCCAAAACCAAACACTTTGTCATCATTCGAATCCGCCACAAACTTTCACAGTTCAAACAATACGGTGAAAGTAGCAATTAGTGCTTTAATTATACAAAACAGGCAATTAGCAGATTCCGAGTTTTGGCGCCAACTAACGGCGGCGGTGCTCAGATAATAAATTCTTGTATATATGTATGTAGGTCACACACTGGCCACTCGCAATATTTTTAGGCAAATATATTGAGACTACAATCTAGTGTAGATGTATACCCAGAGATTTGCAAACATCGTAAATAGTATTAGTTGGCTGACGACACAACGTATGAGTTTGGTTTTGCAACTCGTAATAGATGTCTTGTAGATTGAATAAATAAAATGGCCTTATGATGCGGCGCCTATTTTATGAGAGATCTTTTGCACTGCTGAAAAGCGCAGCAATGAATGTGTAACAATATGTGTCAAGGGTAACTGTCGAGAAAATCCATTTCATCTTGTAGAACTTTCAAAATCGTTTCTTGGTTTCCAGACGAATAAAAGTAGCGGTTGTAAGTTATTACAAAATAGAACTCTACTGGGACAAGTGGTCATTATTTCCTTGGAACCTTGGTCCTTTGAATGTGGTATGAAAAAGCATCTTGGAAAACGAGGATGGCGACTCATAGTTATATGCCTATGGCCTGTATTATAGAATGATTCTCAGTGATTGATCTAGTCTTAAGCATAGTTAGAAAGGGATGTCGCTATATATAGCACATAGCGATATCCCTTTCTAACTGTACTCAAGTAAAGATCGACACTTAGTTGTCATTCTGTAATACGACCATAGTTCGATTCAAATTTTATGCCAGCGTGAATCTTCACCTACATCATCCTTCATTTCGTTTACTGTGCCGCGACTTACGCTAACTTCACAGCAGTCATTAAGTTTGACACGCATTCAGCATGTGTTTTTGGTTCCAGCTAACCTCGCAGTTAGACTCCACTTGCATTTGTCATTTTTTTATAAATAGGTCCAATATATTTATTTATTTATTTGACATACCATCGACAATTTCACAAATTTCAATAAAGATTTAAGATGTAGGTAGTACTCAACCGTGTGAATTGCCATTGTAGGCATCTACAACTATGACCCCAACTCATCTGATGTTATGTGACGGTGGAGTCCAGACGCGAAGATAGCTGGTACAGCAGTTCTACCTGCCACACCAGCCATCCTCACCTTGCCGGTCGGCACATTGCTTCTACGCTCATCTTTTAATCCAGCATTATAGGAGGAGGGGATCACGTGAGCAGGCAAAGCAATTCCATTTGCGGATAGTGCGATAATCTGTCACCAATTTTTATATCCGCGTTGGAATAGTGGCCACAGTAATTCGGTGACAACGTAGGCCAGCGCGTGTGGTCCTCTGAAGGAAAGCGGAAGGTGGGATAAAGGAGAATAATTCCTTTAGAACATTCACAGTAGTATAGACGATAGAACGCGCTTAATGACGCCATATCACGGAGTAATGGATTTGCTCGCAAATATACAAAAAAAAACGTGTGCGTTTCGGGACGCACGACATAAGTAATAACTTATCGAACTAATCTAAGCGGTGCTGCGGGATAGAGTGAGAGAGGAGGAGCTTGCCTACCGCTGCCGTATGCGTGAGAGGAAGGGAAGCCAGACAGACTGGCGCCGTAACGCGTTACGTAACGAAGCGGTTTACCCTTCCATAAGAAATCATCACTTCAAAAATATATCTCGAATACTCTGTGTGCAGTCGTGTGCAGCTGAGCTAAACGTTCGCAGCGTGGCTCCAATTTTCCAGTGTTTACGAGACGCGCGAGATGGCCAAATGCCAACTCTACTCGGGACTGGACCAAGCTATTTCTATGTTACCGTACTCCACGGCTTATTAAAAATATTTTTATTCACTGTTCTTCTACGTTTAAATCTTAATAACTTTTTTTTGTCAGAAAAACCGTTGTCCGTTGCTACAAAAATTCCAAGATGGACTCAAAAAGCGGCTCATTCGCCAATTGTAAAATTTACATAGATTATAAGTTTATTTGTAAGGTCAGCGAAAATTCACAGGTGTCAAATAAAAGCTAATATTAATGCAATGAAAACCATTTAAAATGTAACCTGAGCCTATAAATTTTTGTGCAGGACATGGCTAATTGGGTACAGGTATAGCTTGGAGGAGCTCGATGGCGCAAGTGGTTAGCGCATTCGGCTGCGATCGTTGAAGTAAAGCAACTTTCGCAGTGGTTGGTCATTGGATGGGTGACCAAAAATTTACTATCTCGAGTTCCTCCGTGCTTCGGAAGGCACGTTAATCTGTTGGTACCGGCTGCATCTGCAGTCGTTAGCACCACCAATCCGCACTGGGCCCGCGTGGTGGGTCATGGCCCAATCTCCCTATTCCATCCATATGGAAGGCCTGTACCCCAGCAGTGGGGACATCAATAGGCCGATGATGATGATGATAGCTCGTGATGCCTTCGCTTAGACAGCAAGACACTGATGCGTCAGAGACATGTACCTCTTCAGCTACCACTATTGACCTTGCCAACCTAAATCGATATAGGTAAAATACCCTTGAGGAGCTCGATGGCGCGGTTGGTTAGCGTGTTCGGCTGCGATCGTTGAAGTTAAGCCACTTTCGCAGTGGTCGGCCATTGGATGGGTGACCAAAAATCTTCTATCTCGAGTTCCTCCGTACTTCGGAACGCACGTTAAGCCGTTGGTTCCCGGCTGCATCTGCAGTCGTTAGCACCCGCGAATCCGCACTGGGCCCGCGTGGTGGGTCATGACCCAATCTCGCTATACCATCATCTTATCTTCAATATTTAATAAGCTTTCCCTCCGTGTGACAAACCCGTGGGACGCCCTGTATATTACTACGTACAAATAAAACATACAAGTATATCTTAATGAACGTCGCCTTGAGTGTGAAGAAGAGAGCATGTTGGATGACAGTGCAAAACGCGCGTTGTTTACGTGATAATAAAATTTCTACTTTCGTGATATTTTAAGGCAAGTGAGATAAATCAATCATATTATAGATATACTAGCTGATCCAGCGAACTTCGTACCGCTATAAAAATAGGGGCAGGTGGTAGAAGAAGAAAATTAGGGATGGATGTATTTTTTAATACCAGATTTTAAAAAAAATCTAAAGAAAAGTTTACTAGAAAAAAAATCCACGCGGATCAGGCAGCGGACGGGACTCGAACCCGCATCCTTCGCTATCCGGGCGAATGCACTGACCATTATGCTACCACGGCCCTATTAGCCGCGTCGAAATTTTCCTAGCCTTAAGCGGCTAATAGGGCCGTGGTAGCATAATGGTCAGTGCATTCGCCCGGATAGCGAAGGATGCGGGTTCGAGTCCCGTCCGCTGCCTGGTCCGCGTGGATTTTTTTCTAGTAAACTTTTCTTTAGATTTAAACATCTAGCAGTTAAATGCTTAGAAAATAAATAAAATCATAAATAAATATTGTCCAAAAAAAATTTAGGTGTGTGTAACTAGTATGCTAGCGCCAGAAAGGTGACGTCCCTTTTCAGGCTTTATTTTAAAGAGTAAGTAGTTTAGCAAGTAGCATCAAGTACCCTCGTGAAAACAGCTTCATTACATTCCCTTACTTTTAAATAAATAAGAAACACCAAAACAATAGCCAGAAATACGTTTTGTGACGTTCCCACTGCTGGATGTGTATGCTAGTTTCAGCCTCATAAGAAAGAAAGAAAGAAAGAAAACCATTTATAGACGACATACATTAACAATTACAATAAATACATAACAAACATAAAACAAAAAGTACATCGTCAACTAGGCCCACCTCAGCATAATGTTGCAACGGCAAAAATGGAATGCCGCTGCAACGCTGATTCTGGAGGGACCTAATTTGGACATCAACGGACACAAGACAATCACAATCATAAAACGACAAGTATCTGGTTGCAATCTAATACAACAACTTTAAATAACATGAAACTGAAGAAACGCGGGCGGTTAACTGCGTCTTTTAGCGTAGCGAGCGCGTGTTCGCGTGGGCGGGACTCTGCCCGAATATCCCGCGCACGGATGTAACTATTACCCAATACTACAATTTTATAAATAGCGCATCGGATAATAACACGTCCAATTATAACGCACCACAAGTACCAAACGTTTAATTATAAATATTGACCAATTTAAACTACGCTCATACGTTTCGGCGTGCATCATTTGAAATTGGCAGTGATTTCGATTTATGGTGCGCCATGATTCTTTTTCAGTCGTGTGAGGTGTTCTTGTGATAGGTAATAGACTAAAAATAACACGGCGAATTGAATTTGAATTATTATCTATGTCGTGGGATGATGATAAATCGAATTTTCGCGAACGTCCTAGGGATTTTGCGAAAACGCAAATAATTAAATAAAAATATATCAGTCAACATCGCATACATTGATCTGATTCAGAGATAAGTAGCTAAAGCACTTGTGTTACGGATATCAGAATCAACAGTGGTATTACAAGTATATAAATAAATATATATATATATATATATATATATATATATATATATATATATATATTTACACCCAGACACAGAACAAACACAAATGTTCATCACATGAATGTTTCTTCTGGGTGGGAATCGAACCCACGACCCTTGGCGCATAAGGCAGGGCCGCTACCAATGCGCCACCGTGCCCGTCAAAAATTAGAGATTAATGGCGATGCCTTTTCTCAATCTTACTGCAAAAAGATATGATTTTTGCGAATTAAATTTTGATTTTAAAACGCGTACAAAGAAATTTAATGACTCATTTCTTTGTCGCACTATCCGTTAATGGAATGCTCTGCCTGCTCACGTGTTCCCTCCTTCTTACAACCTGGGATCCTTTAAAAGAGGCGTGAAGAAGCAACATGCAGGCCGGCAGGGTGAGGATGGCTGGTGTGGCAGGTAGAACTGCTGTACCAGCTATCTTCACGTCTGGACTTCACCATAACTTAACATCAGGTGGGGTTGAGTCATTTGTCGGACCTATCTATAAAAAAAAACACGAGTCGGCTCAGTAAGATTGCGAAAAGAACCGTAGGCTTATTATAAATATTGCTTGGTTCTTGCGTTCACACTAGATTAGGTTTGTGCTGTGTCCATGGTCAGAAAAAAAATATAATCGTAAGATTGAGCAATGCCATCGCCATTGTCTAATTATCCACGTTTTCGCAAAATCCCTACGATTTTTGCGAAAATTCGTTTTAATAAAGCTTCCCTACGACATCTATACCAAAAAGCCACGGACGTAGTTTAATTATTATACTATTCTATCATCTAAGTTAACTACTATTTAATGCACGTAAGGCTGATTTTTTTTATCGTCTGGAAAATGGCTTACGAATCCTTCAGCCACTGGGGGAGCATGACTCCTCCCTGTCCATTTCACCCAGCTCGAAGAAATGACCAGGGCCCTACCAGAGCAGTAAAAATCGGACAATATTCCTGCACCATGTCACCTGACCCGCATTGCTAGGACCGCGGTCCCCGAAATGCGCGCCGGGAGTATGGGTGTGGCACCCGTTTCCAATTGGCGTAACTTTTCGACATTCAGAAGTGCTTGTAACAGCTTAATCTGAATTACCGCTACTGAATTTTGATTTTATTTTGAATTTTGCCAACTTTTTAACATAAAAAGAAAAAAGGTTTGTTATTTCACAGTAGTTTCAATGTGATTGTGAAGATCCAGTGACACGGCTTCAACTTGGGTTGTTGCCAAAAAAATATAGACATAAAGAGGGTTGTTTTTGCAAGTAATTGTTCTTTGGAGCCTTGAATCTATTTTGTTTAGTAATAAAACATGTAATGTGTTTGTTTTGCTAGTGCTACACATAAATTTTAAGATGACCATGACCTTTTTCGTGTATTTTTAACAAAATACATACGTTGCTTGTGCATTGTTTGATCCTTTTATCATTTGCAAGAGTTTACCGGAACAGCATCAAACGAGAATTTTTTTTACCCTCACCTCCCTTTTCGCTAGTGCGTACAGGAGTAGGGTAACCAGATGAATAAATAATAAGTCCGGAGAAAATACCCGATTTTGAAAAAATAACCATATATTGAAGTCCCTTGAAACTGTGAAAAGAACAAACTTGTAAGTTAATGTAAAAAAAAGATATGGCTGTTGATGTTGCGTGCCTAAAAGGGAACTGAATGTTATTTGAACATTCTAAAAATCCTGAGATTTCCTTAGATTTGCAAAATCCAGATACAATCCTGAGAAGAGCTTAAAAATCCGGAGATCTCAGGACAAATCCCGAGATATGGTAACCCTATACAGGATTAAATGTTTTTTTTGTAAAAGGGGTGGCAAACAAACGTATGGCTCGCCTGATGGTATGTTGCCACCAGTACCCTTAGTACGAGTTTGAGCTCACGAAAACTATCATAGTTTTCGTAATTGTAAATTATGTTTCTGTGTCCATTTTTGGGAAAAGTAACCAAATATACTTAAAATTTAAGAAGTCGCAAATGATTTAATGATAGAATTTAAACACTATTTATTAGTATTGGAGCGAAAACAATAAAATCAGTACCCTTAGTACGAGTGCGAGCTTACGAAAACTATCATAGTTTTCGTAACTGTAAAACTCGTACTAAGGGTACTGTCTAGACGCTTGCGATACCAAAAATATCACTACCTTGACCCAATCTCCTACCCTGTGAACTCCTAGAACCTTACTCACCGACACAAATACGACACCACCAAAAGGTAGTGCTAGTGGTATTTTACTGTGCATTCTGTAAGGTGGAGGTAACCTTCCCAGATGGACGCTCCAATTCGAGCGGGTAATTCCGCCATGGCCTACCTTTCTTGCAACATTAACACTACGTGTCGCCGCACACGGGCCACACGCCACAGCCACAAACGCCGCCACGAGAAGCTAGAAGCGGCTACTAAAGTCGTTGAAGAGCGCGACAGCGGAGGACTAAGGTGAGGGAGAGAGGGGTGGGGAATCGCGCGAGGGACCTGTGGCGGCGTTTTGTATCGGCGCATTAAGTGGCCGGTGCGGGCCACAAGAAGCGAGCAACGATGATTTGTAGCGTGTGGCGGCCACCGGCGTACCGTGTGTGGCGAGTCCATATAAAACGTATGAAAACTACAAGAAATATGCCGGTGGCGTTGTGGTTGTGGTCGGTAGCCCGTGTGCGGCGACACTTAGTGGAAAAAAACATCGAAAATATCCCGTTCTCGAATTATTTTTGGTTATAGTGGCGACAGAAATACACATTTCAATGAAAATTGCAACAGTCTACCTCATAACGAGCCATGAAATGAGAAATAGCTAAATTAGCTAAACGGACGGGGAAGGTTTAGCAAATGGGGGCCTATTGTCATCTTTTGGATTCTAAGAGTTGTTTATAAAATAAATACTAGAATCCGACCGAAACTGGTTTTCCGGCCGAAACCGAAACTCACGTCATCATCATCAGCCTATTAATGTCCCCACTGCTGGGGCACAGGCCTTCCCTATGGATGGAATAGGGAGATTGGGCCATGACCCACCACGCGGGCCCAGTGCGGATTGGTGGGTGCTAACGACTGCAAATGCAGCCGGGACCAACGGCTTAACGTGCCTTCCGAAGCACGGAGGAGCTCGAGATAGTAAATTTTTGGTCACCCATCCAATGACCGACCACTGCGAAAGTTGCTTAACTTCAACGATCGCAGCCGAACACGCTAGCCACCTGCGCCATCGAGCTCCTCACGTGGGCAAGATTAAAATTCCTTAAAATACTGAAATTTGGTGTATTTTACCCATTATTCAGCATTAATTAGGACATGAAATGGAAACACAGTATATTCATTTTGTTGTAGGTAATCATTTATTAATTATAATATAAAAAAAATATTAATAATATTTTTATTATTTTTTCAAATTAAGTTCTCATAGCAAAATTTTTATCAGTTATCAATAATCAATTCACAAATTGTTACTGTTTCATTAAATACCCAATGGTATTTTGAAATCTTATTAATTAATACTTTGGTTTGTATATATCTCAATGTAGGAAACTGCACTTCTCAATATAGGATATGAACTGCTGTGCGAGAAACGAAGTAAGGCGAGCGTTCACGACAACTTCCGAAATCAGTATCGGTTTCGGCAAAAGTTTCGGCTAATTTTGAAACCGAAACTGACGCCGAAACTCGGCCGAAACCGAACTTTCGGTCGGACAGTAATAAATACCCACCTAAATCATGCATGGGGACAGACCAGCAGTCGCCGGGTAAAGGAATTGGCCAATTTTAGCCCGTCTAATGTTGTTCCAATTTTAGCAGTGATACCAGCGAGTGGCAAGGACGGCCGCTACAATTCTGAATGATCATAATAACCAGTAATATACAGCCACACTCATAGATGTTGATTAAATATAATGATCGTTAAACGCATAGACTGATGTAGTGTCTTAATCCATTGCTGTTACAAAGAAAGTGACAGCAACTACTTAAAGCTAAGTACATATTATTATTATGATCGCGCGGTAACGCGCAGGTGCCGTCCTCAAACTAAAGTGCGTCCAAGTGACACGTGGTCGATTTTTCAGTCTCAAATTGTATCTTAAACAGTTTTTAATTCCCTATCGAAATGTCTTTAACAAGTATTCGTATCTTTTGTCGTTTAAGTTTAAAAATCCGCCCGCGTCCGAGTACCGCGCGGTAGTATGAATTTAGCCTTGATTGAACTTAAAAATATTTTAAGTGTCTAAACTCTAAATGTGGCTGTTTCAGTCAAATTCTTTTTTTATGTCGGATAGATTGTCGTTGTCCTTTTGTATTAGTAGGACTTGTTGTGTTACCTATGGTATGAAAAATCGTAGGATGATTTGATAAATTGAATTTTCGCAAAAATCCTAGGGATTCTGCGAAACCGTGGATAATTAGGAAATTGCGATGACATTTCTCAATCTCACTGAAAAAAGATAGGATTTTTGCGTAAAGACAACTCACCTCGGTAAGATTGCGAAAAGAAATGCTACCACATACATCTTTATATATATAATTCTTCTGTGAGTGTGTATGTCACTGAACTTCTCTTAAACGACTGGACCGATTTTGATGAAATTTTTTGTGTGTGTTCAAGGGGATCTGAGAATGGTTTAGATGCACAATTTTGTCCGCTGGACAATGTTTTTTTAATTAATTTTTAATTTATTAGTAGTTGTTGATTTTGGAATGTTTTACATTGGATCCGACAGACGGCGCTACCATACTAGACAGGACAACGTCTGTCGGGTCCGCTAGTATATGTATAAATAATGAAGTCTTTACCGATAAAGACTCAAAAATAATTAGTATTATTTCCTTTTGGCAGAGTTACTTTAAATTGAGCTGTTAATCTACTCGTGTCAATTGCTCTCTGTCTGTGCGGGAGAGATCGCGGCTGGCGTGACCTATATTTTTTTCTACTGATCCGACTTTGATGGAATTAGTATCGCCTATGATCAAGTCATTACTCTATTAGGTCAGGTCATAAAAAATAAATTCTATTTTTTTTCCTTTACATACGACACTATATAACTATAAGGTCTAATAAAACTTAATCGGAAAAACGAATCGCTAACAAATAGAGATTTTTTATGGCACAGCTTTCTTTGTCGGTGTAGGGTCCGTTACGTTACTAGGGCCCGTGTTACAGAAAGATAACTAACTGTTGATCTTTACTTGAGTACAGTTAGAAAGGGATGTCGCTATGTGCTATATATAGCGACATCCCTTTCTAACTATGCTCAAGATTAGATCAATCACTGAGAATCTTTCTATAATACAGGCCTAAGACTCTAACGACTGTCTATATGTCAATTAGTCACGAGACGATTGTCAGGAGATAATTATTAAAATACGTCAGTATGATGTGAATGCCTTTATGGCACTGTCATATAATGTACAATATTGTTTTTAAAACAATTAGTCGGTCAACTGTGTCAGCAGTTGAGAGTGCATCGACTCGGAATGCAAACTTAATAAAATATAATTAAAATGGCTTGTACAGTCGGTATAACTAATTGTATATCCATGACAATTTCAAACTGTGAATATACGAACGGATAGCCAGCCAGTCGGCCGAAGCGGAACTAAGGATTCCACTAAAATGCTGGTAAATGATAGTGTAGTTAGATTCCCAGAAGAATAGGAGGCTATCCTTTAATTTTATCAAATCGTTAGGTATTATTTCTTGATCAGATACAGCCAACATGCTGGCAGCCTATAAATTATCTAAGAGGCTTATTAATGAGCAAAGAACAGAATGGTTATAAAGTTCCGTAGCCACACCCTTTGGGTACGGAATTTAAAAAAAAATATTATATCTAATGCGGTTTCAAAATGAGACAAACTGCAGCTATGTCGAACTGATAAGAGACAGGATGTGTGGGCATGGACTTTATCAGCTTTGGTAGCTAAGTTTGTATTCGAATATTACTTATTAGTCCAGGCAACGAATGCTCAAAAACAGGTATAGAGGGTGAGGGATTTCCCTCAATGCCTACAGGTACAAGTCATTCTTGAAATCAGTGGCCACCATCAAGCCTGATATCTCTTGTCTTCCTCCCGACCGGGAGCAGTAAAACAGCATTCCCAGGAAGTGGTGGCAATTTTTTTTTTCCATAATTACAGACTTTTAAGCGCGGATATCTCGAAAACTATACAAGATATCAAAAAACTTGACTGAATATGACTTGTAGCAAATCTAATTTGCTTTCACTTTTGTCAAAATCTCATGTTGCTAGGATGCATAGTTTCCGAGATATATGCGAAAAACCTAAAAATAGGCCCTTCCCCCCGGCTTAAGGGCTACGGGTGGGGACTTTTGATATGTTTACCTCCTAACTAGTCCTAACAAAGTTACGAAGTCAAAAATTGTGTTCTAAGCATTTCCCTCTATACCTTTTTGTTGCCTGGACTATATTCAAATATAACTGGGTTTATACAGGGTTTTCCAATAGGATAAGGGTATCTGTGACAGCCTACAGTCAACTGTCAAATGACGATGCAAATTGTCCGTAACATGATTTGGCCTAATATTTTTTGTCCTCATATTTCCTGTTTTCTTAAGAACAGTATTTAAGTTATGCTTATTGCTATTATGAGTGACAATACCCCTAGCACGAACCAATATCGAATTCGTATCGTTTGACAGTTGGACGCGATAAAAAACGTGATATAATGTAAATTGAGGTGCTCATGTTACGGGGACAGTACCCCTAGAACGATACCATTATCGAATTCGAAAAGTTTGCAAACCGAAATGTCAATGTCAAATTTTGTATGGAAACTTGAACAGCAACGGCACAAAGTACGTAACGAGAACTAAAAATCAGTACACATTTGACAATGACATTTCGGACTCGCAAACGATACGAATTCGATATTGGTTCGTGCTAGGGGTACAGAGGGACATATAGTTACCGCATTTCCGTAGGGTAGCGTCACCTCTCATATTTTCAGAGAAACAGTAACATTTTTGTATTTGGCATGTTATTCGAAGTACACTACACGTTCTAACATGACTCTACACGTTCTAAATTTAAAAATTTGGGTAAAATTCCAGGAAATACAGACACGAACCACGTTACAAATTCAAAAGTTCAATGTATCCATTGCCAATAAATTAAAAAAAAAAGATTCAAAAGCTGTATGATAGTGACAGCATCATATCTAGCCATAAAAAATAAGTATTTTAAGGTTTTTTTTTATTTTTTATAGCCAGGTAGGCAAATGACTCTACCCCCCTGATGTTAAGTGGTGATAGAGTCCAACCGCGAAGATAGCTAGTACAGTAGTTTTGAAACTGCCACACCAACCATCCTCACCTTGCCGGCCTGCAAAAATACTTCTTCACGCCTCTCTTAAAGGCCCCAAGATTGTAGGATCCTTCCTACAATCTTGGGATCTTGCGCACGTGTTCCCTCCTGGGACAAAGAATTCCATTTACGAATAGTGCGACAAAGGAATGAGTCACCAAATTTCTTTGTTCGTGTAGGAATAGTGGCCACAGTAAGTATACTTAATAAGCGTGGAATCTTCTAATATATAAAATTCTCGTGTCGCGGTGATTGTGGTTAAACTCCTCCGAAACGGCTTTCCCGATTCTCATGAAATTTTGTGTGCATATTGGGTAGGTCTGAGAATCGGACAACATCTATTTTTCATCCCCCTAAATGTTAAGGGTAATCCACCCCTAATTTTTTTTTTATTTTTTTATGATACAGCATTAGTAAATACATATAACCCTAAATATTCACCCTTCTACCACCAACCCCTATTTTTTTTATGGCGGTACGAAGTTCGCTGGGTCAGCTAGTATTTATATAAAAACGCCTAAAACTGATTCTGTAAATTCCACGACGGGAAATAGTTACTGCTCTGCGGAATATTCAAATCTGCATCGCGCATAATAATACTACTCTGGTATTTTTAGTCGTTCTAAAGCAAGGAATGCATATAAACCGGATCACCATTGAAATGGCCCTCTAAAATTAGATTCCATCGTCCATCCGTATCGCGAGGGTCATCACATCAAGGAATATACTTATGGTTTACATGGTTAGCTTTTTTTGGGTTCCGTAGTCCTGACAAGGAACCCTTATAGTTTCGTCATGTCCGTCTGTCCGTCCCCGGTTTTGCTTGCGAGACTGTTAGCACTAGAAAGCTGTAATTTTGTGGAGATATATTAAAAAATATCTATATCTAAAATTAGATTCCATCGTCCATCCGTATCGCAAGGGGTCATCACATCAAGGAATATACTTATCGTTTATATGGTTAGCCTTTTAGCCCGAGGTCCTGACAAGGGACCCTTATAGTTTCGTCATGTCCGTTTCCGGTTTTGCTTGGAGACTGTTAACACTAGAAAGCTGTAATTCTATGGAGACATGTATATCAATCATGCTAACAAAAGGGTAGAATAAAATTTAGAAAAATATATTTTTTAGGGTAGCTGCTCTATATGTAACCTGGGGATGATTTTTTTTTCATCGTCTACCCTATCGTGTGGGGTATCGTAAAATAGGTCCTTTAAAATTACTTAGGGGTTCCTAACACTATTTTTCGATTTAGGGATCCGTTTGCGAAATATTGAACTTTGAAGTGCTAATTTTTGTTCCGAGTAGGGCTTCGTAATTCTGTCAGTGAGTAAGGTTGCAGGGCTCCAAGCTCCAACACGGCGCAGTAGGCTGCTGTGGAAAACCAGATACGGGACAAAAACTTTTTCTTATTTCGTACACAAGGATGCTAACGATTGGCGATTTCCAAAAAACTCTTTTGAACAGAGTTCTCCTCATATCTGATTATTCGAACCTTCATCTATATATATATATAACTCAAAGGTGACTGACTGACATAGTGATCTACGAGTATCAACGCACAGCCCAAACCACTGGACGGATCGGGCTAAAATTTGGCATGCAGGTAGATGTTATGACGTAGGCATCCGCTAAGAAAGGATTTTGATCAATTCTACCCCCAAGTGGATAAAATAGGGAATGAAAGTTTGTATGAAACTTTGTCAATTTTAAACCAATCGGGCTGAGACTTTTCAAGCAGGTATAAGAAGAATCATAGATGACTGTCATTGTGTATAATACAAGCTTGAGAACAAAAACTGTAGTCTACACTTCAGCTCTACACCGAAGCAAAGCGAGGGCGGGCCGCTAGTCAAAACATAAATTCGTTTTCTAGTTATATATGTAAGGGCAGTGTGATTACATTCTATTAGGTATATTATATCCCTTGTGAGTAGCTCGATGGCGCAGTGGTTCATAATTGCGATCATGGCAACGACCACGCCGGTATTTAGATTTTTAAATTTTTTCGATACATGGATAAAACGTGTTACGAACAAAATAACATATTTGTTTCAAATAATTTATCATCCGATTTCTTTTTCATTGGCTTATAATTTATTTGACAGATAAATAAATAAGACTTATTAACCAAATTATGTATTACTTTTCGAATATATTATTTAAAGACTGTTTAATTACCTTAACAGTTTCAAACTTTATTTTGACTCTGTGGTACCACAGAACATCACATCCCAAGGGAATGTTTAAATCATGGCAGTGATATGGCGAATGATAAAGCAATTCTTTATGCTCAGAACTTACGAGAATATTTCATTAATTATTTTTGTGATTTCATTGATTTGTCGCTCTCACGGCGCAGCAATATAGAGAGTCAGATTATGATGGGGCTAGTCTTAAAGGCCTGAGATAAAAAAAATACTTAAAAAAAACTTTAGTAATGATGAGGCATAAAATAAATCGTTTACAGTCAAACAAACAGTCTAGGCTGTTACAAGCACTTGTGAATGTCGAAAAGCTACGCCATCGGTTCGCAAATCTACGGGCGGGAGACCTTGTACTGAGAAGAACGGACAAGAAACTCAGCAAGGGCTGTTTTTTCCTCCCTGTATTATATACAGAGTCGTCAAATTGAAAAATGACTTCAATATGAGATAACTAATGAAGTCACTTTCCATTACAAATGTAAATGATATAAAAATAACATAATCACGAGTGCTGGTGTCAGTTGCCGAGTTACTAGGTATTGTGGTGTGTCTGTAGTCTGTACACACCATTGTTCGCCGTATCTGTTGTACAATACGTTGTCTATCGGCTACCAAGCATTGTTCCAATGATAACTTCTGTCGCATAACCTCACGTGCTCGTTGTAGGTGCGAAAACAAACGTGGCTCGCTTGCTATTTAGTAATTACCTTACCACATTTGTATTGTATTTGTTTCTTAGGTTTTCACGCACATCACTCATTAAATAAAACTAGTTTTTACGGGTTAATGCACGAAACTTTATTTATTTATTGACGTTTCGTCAGTCAAAAGTCTTTCGAAGGTAGCTCGACAAATTAAATAAAAGTTTTATTCTGACGACGAAGCCTGTAAAGGCTACGAAACGTCAATAAATAAATAAAGTTTCGTGCATTAACCCGTAAAAATTAGTTTTATACATTTGTATTGCTTACTAGCGGGCGCCAACTAACTACTTCGTATATGAGGAGTTGGCGAAGAAAACGGTATAATTACATATAATAAAATTTTACATGAGCTGTATAAAACTGTATGACATACCGACAGTGAGCTTTTGGCGTACCGCCATAAAAATAGGGGCTGGTGGTAGAAGGGTGAAAATTTAGGATTGCATGTATTTTTAATGCCACGTTATAAAAAAAATGTTATGTGTGGACAACCCTTATCACTAATGGATATGAAAAATAGATAGTAGCCGATTCTCAGACCTACTAAATATGTATATAAAACTTCATAAAAATCGGTCAGGCCGTTTCGGAGCAGTATGGTAACTAACATTGTGACACGAGAATTTTATATATAAGAAAAATTAATAAAAAAACAATTGAGAATGGACTGAATGATCGTTAGGGCATATACCATGACATGCTCTGGACTGAGCATTCCTGGTCTAACTGTAAAGTATAACTGGGTAAATAGAAAGATAGGGGAGTAAGAAACGAAGCGATCGGTCGGCTAAAAGTTCGTACAAATACGTTGGTTAAGACCCACGACAACGGCAACTAGAGCCGAGGTCCGAGCCTCAGAGACACCCTCTAGTTGAGCCGACCCCCTCAGGTTCGAGTGGTCTAGAGGCTCCAGACGGAGAGGAGAGCCCTTATGAGGAGATGTCATCCACCTGGAATACCTCTAAAGGCACTCGCCAATTCTCGGCTTGAGGTCCCCTTTGGATCTCGCCGTCCCCAAACCCGGTGACGCTGTAAAGGTCATCTACGACCAACAGCATATACACTCAAAACAAAAGTTCGTTAAGGGAGGTAGGACATAGCAGATTTTCAGCTCGGATTGGAGCGCCCATCTGGGGAAGCAAACTCCACCTTACAGACGACAAAGTATAATAACACTACCTTTCGTGGTGTTGTTTTTGCTGGTGAGTAGGGATTCCAGGCCAATGGCCTGACGCGAAAGAATCCCTAAACGGGGATCCCGCGGCTTCGCGCTAAGCAGCTTAGAGGGTATTCGCAGGGTGTTTTAGCGGATATTATGCCGTAAAGCGCCCGTAAGGGTTACGGGAGCCAGGTGTGAGGTCCGTTCGGCGGTGTGCCTCTTAAAGGCGCCGTCGTCTGTAAATAGTATTTTTTGCCTGCGTATAAAAAAAGGGGGGGGGGGGGGGGGCAATGGCCTAACGGTATTGCTATAGCTACCGCTCACGCTTACGATTTCATATCTGGCCTAAGAGTTTTCAAATACCTCACGCTGATTTTTTTTAAACATTGTTATTATGCAATATTATGCAAATGCTCAATGCAAAAGAAAAAAAAGAGCGAGAGGCGATTGGTCCCCTGGGCTCCGCGGGGTAGGGGATCGGTTCAGGCCGGCAGGGGTGAGGATGGCTAGAGCGGCACACCTTCTGCCGCATCATCTTTCTTTGCTATCTGGACTCCTGAAACTTAACATCGGTGGAGAGATGTAATTTACCGCGCCTCGTATAAAAAAAAGATATGGCTGTACCATCGCGTTTTCCTCTTTCTAGTGAGTTGTCAATTTCATACGAATGTAGGTTAGACGGTCATGATCAGACCTCTGTTCGTTCTCTGTGTTTAAGCTATCACAATATTTAAGGTCTGCATCTTATAACTCGTTACCTCGCTAACCAGTAAACACCCATGATACCCATTGGTTTTACTGTGAAATAAAATAATTAAGACCTTACCATAAGATATATTAATGATGCTATGGAAGAGTGGTTCCTTCTGGTACAGGTGTTAAACGCTTAATAGAAGGAACCCACCTTGGTTTGGTATACAACAAATGTACACCAAACCAACGTCGTATCATAAAAAAATTTCTTGATTTTGGTTTTAATCAGTTCAAGTGATTATCCCAGCATCTGTTGGTTGGCGCCAGCTTTGCCTAACTGCGCGTACATATAGCGATCCGAATCATAAGCCCGTCATTTGATAGCGGATGTAGTTGTATGGCCGAGATCACACACATACAATATTCCGGATCAAGTAAAAAATCCCACATGGAAACGGAAACACTGATCCAGTAGAGTTTTTTCCATTAAAGTCGGTTCAATATTTATCCTGAATCAACAAAATTAAAGTTTAAATTGCAGAAAAGGTATTTAATGCGAAACATGAGCCTGATTAATAGAGCATAGCCAGTGTAAATTTAAAATGATTATCCTGAGGCGTTCTCTTATTTTGATTTTTATTATTTTTCGAGGCACATCAATTAACAACCACGGTACACCAGTGTGCCGAGGTACACACTTTGCGGAACGCTGCTGTAAATTCTGTGTGAATAGTATCTCCAGAAGCGACGGATCTGTTCAAAGGGATTCCGAAAACAGAAGTTCTATATGTGCACACCTTAATTCAGGGAGACTGTCTTTCAACACGCTTTGGTCGAGAACACGAATTATAAATATAAAAAATCTAAACAATGCTACTAAGCAATTTACAGATTTTCGAAGACCATACGAGGCTAACATTTTCCTAGGTTTTGCAGTTCGTAATATCAATCAAAATAATATAATTATGTGATGTTCATACAATATTACTGTCAATTAACTTGAATAAAATAAATAAATGCTTCGCAAGAGTGACATAAAAAATATTTTTTGTTGTAAATTGTTGGTTTTTTGGCACCCCTTGCTATATGGCGCTTAATTTCTCTTGTTCTATCCCAGGGTTGGCAGCAGATAAGCTATAAGATTAATGTCCTAATGACGAGGAAGCCATATAGGGTTAAAGCCATAATAACCCACTACACAGAATCTAAAAATTAAAACAATAACTATTCTGTTCATTGCCTCTTTGGGCTCTGATTTGAACGGTTTTACGTGATTTCGGCAATAAAGAGCTGGAGATAATTAACCCAGATAAACCTACTGTAGTATATCTAGGACGGTTAAATTTAAAACATTAAAATATAACTAAATACCCGCAAACTTTGGCATAGGAAATATTATAAATTGTAATCTATACTAATATTATAAAAAGGAAAGATTTGATTGTTTCTTTGTATTGAATAGGCTGTGCTACTGGAACGATTTAAAAAAATGTTTCGCATTTAGAATCCTACATTATAAGTTGATATTTTATTTTCATATTATCAAATGTATAATTTATTCAAAGGCCTTACTGCTTTAGTCACTAATAATATCAAATTGGATATTAATAAAAAGAATATTACATATTACTCAAAAGGTTAAAAAAAATTCTGTCTCTAGACTAGCTCCTATTATTTTTAATGAGCTCCCTGTGCACTGTTCAAGCGAGAATTTGCCTTATCACTGATATTCAATACCACACATAATAAAAAAGCTACATAAAAGCTTTCAGATATTTTCTTAATGTTTTTTTTTATTTTTTTCAATATCTTTGAGAAATTTAAAAATGATTCATTAAGGAATCTTAATTTACAGAAATTGCATTCAATTGATAATGTGATGTCTTTTGTAAGGAGCTAGCTATTTATTACTTCATAGATGTTAAAACTAGAAAGTTATTTATTGTATTAAAAGAAATTTTGAAAAGGATGTTTTAAATTTCATATAAAAAGTTTATCTTTATATTTTAAATAAATCCATTTAAAAATTTCTGAAATATATGTTACCAACTTATTAATGATGATTCATGAATAACAGCTGGTATTGATCTGTTATAATAGAAGCGAGGAAATCTTCAAAATATGTGGTGCATATAATATTTTTATGAAGGTTCCATAACGAAAGACAACACAGTACTATTTCTCTGGCTATCTTTCTCCCAGCAAACAGTATCTCATGGCTCATTACTATAGATTGTTGATATTTCAAATGATGTAGTTACAGTGCCATTATTATGAGTCTGAAGGATTTACAGGCTCCATATAGGAAATATGAGTTTTTGACATATTTGCTCTTAGGTTATATTTTGTATGATAAGTATATCACTTTATTTATAATCTTGCTAATTTTTGCTACATCAAATAAGAATTGGTGGTAATAAATTAAATCTTTTGTGATATTAAGAAAACATTTCTATAGGAACAAAAGATTTAAAATCTAAGGTTTCATTTTAAGCAGCAATAAAACACACTTACCTTATTGTGTGGTAGTACTATAAAGGCTCCTCCTCCAGCAGACTCGACGATAATAGCCAGAAACTTCGGGTTCACAGCACAAAATGTAGAATCCCATGAACTTTTTGATACTCTGATATTATCATAACACTGTTCCCTTTTAAGAGCCTGTCCGTAAACGTGGCGGAACTTTGAACTACGCACAACTCTAAACGACATCTGTAACGCGAAAAGGCACACCTTTAATCACAAAACAATACACAATACCATTATTTTACCAAAATAATTACTTATAACATAACCTATACACTAGTTGACCTATATTTTGACACTAATTCAAGATTTATCACAACTCACTTTTTATTATAGGAAGAATTTATAATTATTATACTAGAAAATGCAATGAAAACATTTGAAATGAACTCGATAAATAATAGAAAATAAAACCGAGAGCTACTAAGGATCGAAGGGAGGACGGTTGGGAAAACGAGCGAACTCCATATTTGGTAATGCCTGCAGCTACTACATTTGCTGAATTTATTTCCGACGTTTTCTGTATAATATCGAAGACAAATTGATTAAATATGTAAAAAAGGAAGCCTAATGTATCCCTTAGAATATTAAATTGTAAATAAAAGCATTTATTTCGCTAAATAAAAAATATTTTATCAGAGAAATTAAATCGTTCTGAACGCAACTTGTGAAACGTCAATTTGACACTTTTAATCGCAAATTCCTGACACGTTCCAATTTCTTATATTTTTTTTTAAATAATGAAAAATAGGGAAAACTTAATACAATGAGTTCAATTTATTCTTTTTTTTCTAATTACACAAATTGCAATCAATTTCGATATGATTCTGTCAGTTAGTTTAATATCTTGTTTAATATTATGTAGCATGCAGTATTCGTAAGCTCACTGACGAATGCAGCTAATACAAAATCAAGCTCCGTGTCAAAAAAGGAAACTAACTTCGATCACCCGTTATTATTCCCGATAATCGTTTAACTATGTAGAAGATTATGTAGGTATTATTTACAAAACCAAGATCTTACCCTTGGGACAACCATACGAGAATTTTTTTCAGGTGTATGGTTATAACTGTGGCATCTTTCTCTTCCAACTCGTTTTGCAACAGGAGGCCGCTTAATGTTGGGGCTCGTAAAACTGCTGTGTCGTTTGATTTCCTTAATCAAATTATTTAGTCAAATGTCTACCTCCACTGCTCTACAAAATATCACATACTTAGGAAACATTAAGCTATAACAAAATACTTACAGCTGCACCATCTACTTCCATATTGAAAACTTTATTCATCGCGTTCTTAGAATAACGTTCTACAAGAACAAGCAATTCTAATTTCGATTCACAAATAATCACTCAATAAATAATAAAAGCAAACAAAGTTTTATACAATAATTTAATGCAATTCACAGATAATCTCTTAAAATTCATATGATGGTGAGGGTAGTAGAGATTTTTTTTTTATCTATGCGGTGTCGGAGAAAGAATACTGCTTACCCCTTTTCTAAGGGATATCGGAGCTTCCATCCGCTCTTCTAATGGCAGGGTGCCTAACACCCTCCTGGTGTGTTAGCACCCTGCGCATGGTGAAAAACCCGTGAAGTGCTTCTCACGTGTTTCGGGGTCAGCCAGCTTACAACCAGAACTCGAGTAGGGGTTACCGTGACAGATTCGGTCCAGGGGATCCGTCGAACTGATGCCGGGAGGGCTTCATCGACCCTCCGGACAGGGAGACCTGTGGAAACGGCTGTCCCACTGGCCACCCGTGGCACAGCACAGGGGCCCAAGCGTTTCTAACCAGTTCGCGGGGCACCCCTTTTATGTCACGCACAATCTCGGGGTCGACCATCGTGCCGGTTAGTGACCGGGGCGTGGGGTCCGGGTGGTCACTCCCGGCGGCTGCGGGGGCCCGCCCTTCCGTCCGGCGGGTCGGCGCCTCTTCTGTGCAGGAAGTCATTCGGGGAAATATATCTCCCTTATTTGCCCGGTCCTGTCGCGACAACATCCGCTAGTTTTACGTCTCTTTTTCACCTCCATCATGGCAGCCCCTAAAACAAAGTTTGGATGTACAGCGGTGCACACCCCCACGCCTTCAACGCTGTTTGAGGTCGAATTCTGCAACATACGCGGACTCCACTCTAACCTCAACGCTGTCCACCACCTTATTGAGATAGTACGGCCAGCATTGTTGTTCCTGACGGAGACACAAATACTTCCGCCTGCTGACACAGGCTACCTTAACTATCCGGGCTACGTGCTTTCGGCTAGCCGGTGTATTTGCTAACTTTATTGACATTTATAGTAAAGATAAAATTGCAAATCCATCGATGCTTTTCAGACCACGTCATATCGTAATGGCGTTATAATAAAGCAGTAGTGGTTTACTAAATAGCTCAGTGATGATCATTTCCATCTGGCAAAAGCAGTTAGTGAATAGGCCTACAGGTCGATACTACAGTCCGAGGCACGCAGCGCATCATGTCGCAAGAAGAAAAAGTCTTCGCTGATACCGCTTTTATGTTATTTAGTGGATATTGATGTCGATTCTGGCATGATTCTCTAAAGCTAAACTTAAATTTGACAACATTGGTGTCTATTCTGGCATGAATCTCTAAACCTAAACTTAAATTTGGCAACAGTGTATCCTTGTCATTCTCTATGTTAAATGAATAGGACAGACCGATGTTAAATTTAGTTGTAAGTTTAGAGAATCACGCTAGAATCGACACCACTATCATGCCAGAATCGGCACCATTGTATTACTGGGGAAAGCGTTTTCTATGAGTTCTTTTTTTATTATGCAAGTTTTGGAAAAAGCTCAGCAGAAGCCATAAAATTATAATAGCCTCATATAAGCCTGACAGATGGAAGTGATGATCACTGAGCTATGATGTTTTGAAGTTATAGATACGACATCCACGTTTATAATTTGGCAATACGAAAGTCAAGTCTGACTTGCATTCAGTCGGGCACGCTCTCTCGCTGTGGCTACACTTTGCTACAGCATGTAAATATTTTACGTTATTCCAGACAGCCCAGCCTTATGTGTGTTTTTAGATAGTACAGAAAATGCACAGCACTATTAGAGATAAGAAAAACGTGTCATGACATACGTAAGTACAGTTTTAAAGAAATTTATGTAAAAATATTTAGGCCCGTATTACAGAATGACAACTAAGTGTTGATCTTTAATTGAGTCCAGTTGGAAAGGGATATCGCTATGTGCTATATATAAATAGCGACATCCCTTTCTAACTATGCTCAAGACTAGATTAATCACTGAGAATCTTTCTATAAATACGGGCCTTAGTGTTTACTTATTTTGACAGTTGCTGACACCGTTGACACATATATAGGCTAAAGAGCGAGATGTAATCTGCATTATGAATGACAGTGAAAGAGACTACTTTAGTGCACTTCTTTTGAAGGCTGTTGCCAAGTCAAACGTCTAATTCCTGCAGTACCCCAGTACCACGGCATGACGACATGTCGCTGGTTTGCGAGAATATCGACGTAATTCAAAATACTGTCAAATTGAATTATGTATGCCAAACAATCATAAATCTTTGATATTTTATCGTGAACAGAGAAGCAACGCCAATTTCGCGCCAGCGTTCGTTAGAAAGAGAAGGCGTCATTATTCATTTGAGACAAAACACTCAAAGCGTGATCACAAATAAAGGCTCATCTCAGTTGAGCCTATGACAACAGAGTGAACGCACGGTCGATTCTCGAAAATACCGACGTATTTACAGTTCGGTTGCAACAATTGTTATTTTTTTTTCAAGAATAGTGACATATTTAGTTATCCGTCGTTGTTTCTGATAAAAGTAAGTATATTTTCATATCTTATTTCTATTTACGCCTGTATTCTTGAATAAATATGTGTGATTGTTTATGATATTGTATTTTATACCGACTTTATGTAACTTGCGTCTAGATTCACGAAAAATAAACAGATTTTATTTTGTCGTATATAAGAAACGGCGTTATTTTTGAAAAAAATGGGCACGGTTTTGCTTCTTATTACGAAATGCGTCTATGTTCAAGGAATTTTGGGATAGAAATATTGAGTTAATTTTTTTCATGGTATTCATTGATAATTAATTATTTTCGTTAAATTATTTGTTTCAGATAATTATCTTTATTAGAGTTATTCAAGATGGCAGAAAGAATGTTATTCTTGGGAAAGTTGAAAGAAGCGGCCAGTAAAAATAA
Source organism: Chilo suppressalis (assembly GCA_902850365.2). Lineage (NCBI taxonomy): Eukaryota > Metazoa > Arthropoda > Insecta > Lepidoptera > Crambidae > Chilo > Chilo suppressalis. The sequence goes on along the minus strand of OU963914.1, from coordinate 18,904,100 downwards.
AGAAAATGAGGATCAACAAGATTTAACTAATAGTGAACAAGAAAGTCAGTCTACAATTTTCATATATTTGCAGTTTGTCTCAATTTTATTAATTCTTTCAACTATTTAACTATTCAAAATATTTTAGGTACCGATAAACATAAAAGCAGTTTGCCGTTAAATGAAAGAAGTTGCGATGAAAATGTCGAAAATGATATAAATTATAATAACACATCAGGTAAGCAAAATAAAATATTTAAATTCAAAGTCGTAAGATTTTTTTCGATATTATTTTTATTTCGATGTGTAGTTTGTCCTGTTGCAAATAGTTTACACTTACGCTAGTGGCTGATCGTAACCTCCTGGGTTCGATTCCCGGGAATTACAAGATGCGAGTGTTTCTATTACATAATGATGTTCCTCTGGAAAAACTTGTGAAATGCATGCAATAACGATAACTGTTGGTTTTGGTATTTATTCTGTAAATAAATAAATGTTTATTGAATTTCAGGTAATAATTCAGAAGAAAATAAATTGATTTTGCGACAAAGATCACCATCCACATCGTCATCCTCATCTTCTAGCTCATCTTCCTCGACTTCCAGCTCATCTTCCTCGTCTTCTAGCTCGTCTTCTTCCAGCAATAGAGCAATAAAAGAATCTAATAAAGAATCCAATAACATGATAAGTTTAAATGAAAAAGAACTCCACGGCCATAGCCTAGAAAATAAAACCAAAGGAAATATGGTAAGTATAGAATCAGTAAATAATAATATGAAAGATGAGACTGCAGTAGAAAGTAATTTACAAATAGAAAGTGAACCAAAAGGTATTGAATTGACCAATATGAATGCTGAAAGTGAAGAAGGAAAGGAAGAAAGAGATTTTTCATCTGATGATAGTATCGCAGATCCTAATTATCACATTGAAAATAATGATTTATCGTCAGATTCGGATGAAACAGTAGAACAGAATGAAAAAGAAAATATTTCACGTGAATCAAACCAAAATATTACACGTAAGAGGAAAATGAAGCCAGAACTTTGGAAAACGAATGTAGCAAAACGCCTACGAAATGCAGGGAAAGAATATGTAGGTAAAAATAATAAAGTTATACGAGAGAGACGAATAGGACCAGGATGTACAGAAAAATGTAAGTTAAAGTGTAACACAAAGTTTAATGATGAGACTCGACGCCATATTTTTGACGCATATTATAAATTACCTGATTTGCAAAGTAAAAGAACTTTTGTAGCATTCAATATGTCCTCTATTGTCCCGACGTATCAATATAAAAAAGGAACACGTCGAAATAATAACGCATTTTATTTGAAAGATAAAGATGGCGAAAAAATTCGAGTTTGTAAGAGTTTTTTTATGTCTACGCTGGATGTATCTGATAGATTTATTCGAACAGTTACCGAAAAATCAAGAAGTGACGTTTCAGGCATTATTGTAGAGGATCTGCGAGGAAAACATAGCAATCACAGTCGTGTAGATAATAAGATTAAAGATAGTTTGAGAAATTTCATTGAGGCGATACCAAAAATAGAAAGCCATTACTGTCGAGCAGATACGCGGAAAAAATAAGGAAAGTAAGTCTATTGCAGAAATTTATAGAGATTATGTGAAACAGTGTGAAGAAAAAAGAGAGAAAAGTGCTAATTATATCATGTTTAATAGAATATTTAATGGAGAATTTAACATAGCCTTTTACCAACCTAAGAAGGATCAGTGCGAAGATTGTGTTGCCTACAAAAACGCAACTGGAGAAGATAAAAATCGACTAAAGTCTAAATATGAGAACCATCTAAAAGAAAAAGAGCTTTCAAGAATAGAGAAGGTTAAGGACAAGCAAGAAGCAGAAGATAAAGAATCAACTATTGTAGCAGTTTATGACTTACAGGCTGTGATGCCATGTCCTAGGGGGGATGTGTCTAATTTTTACTATGTTTCTAAAGTGAATACCTTAAACTTTACGATCTATGAGATGAAAAATAAAAATGCGATCTGCTACGTGTGGCATGAAGGAGAAGCAAATAGAGGAGCTATAGAAATAGGGACCTGTCTTTTAGAATATTTAAAAAGTCTTGGCAGAGATGTAACAACTGAAGCCAAACTAGATATTATTTTTTATTCTGATAACTGCTGCGGACAGCAAAAGAATAAATTTATTATTAGTATGTACATGTACGCTGTTTCTACTTTTGCTCATATAAATAGTATCACACATAAATTTCTAATCAAAGGGCACACTCAAAATGAAGGTGACAGTGTGCATTCTGTCATTGAAAGAAGCATCAAAAAGACTTTGAAATCGGGCCCAATCTATACACCGGATCAGTACATTTCAATTATTCGCACTGCAAAAAAGAAAGGATCTCCTTACAAAGTCATCGAAATGGATCATAAAAGTTTTTACGAATTAAAGTCACTAGCTTCTGACGTGGGTAGAAATTTTAATAAAAATACTGATAATGAGGGTGTGAAAATGACAGATATAAAGGTTTTAAAAGTAGATGCTGACCACAAAGGGTTCTCTTTCTATAAAACATTTTACAGTGAAAATGAATTTAAATGCGTGAAAGTTACTAACCGTGCATCAAAATCTTTGGACGAAAATTACAAATTGCAACCTGCTTATAAAAAAAGCAACGGAATCTCAGAAAATAAGAAGCGAGGACTGATAGATTTAGTTAACAAAAATATAATTCCAAACTATTATCGTCAATTTTATGAGGGGTTGTAAAATAAATGATTTATTTTACTTACCTATATTTCCTTTTAAGAATTACTGTTCCTATTTTTTGACTTTTTTCATTACTTATTTTGAAGAATTCAAGTTTATTTTGATTTCATTTTTTTTGAAAAACAATGTTTTTAATACCTAAATATAAAGTTACTATTGTATGTTATAAAACTATTTTAATTTGTTATACTATATTATAAGTACAAAAGTTTTAAACACTGTTGTAAGTTTTAACTTGTATTTTAAAGAGGCTTTAAAGCTTAATAAATGACATAAGTTGATTTTTATAATTTGGAGTCTCATGAATAAAGACTCATGTCTGAAACCCCCCTTTGTATGACGATTTTTTAAATAATTTTAATAAAAGTTCTAAAATGTTTTTATGTTTTTTGATACTACGATAAATTTTCCTTCAATCAGTAAAGTCGATCTCTCAATAAATCATAAACATTTTGCGGTATGCACTAAAATATTTACAAGGAAATTAAAAAATGCTATTCTCTAAAATCAATAATTTTTAGTTCCGTCGCTATTCTCGCAAACCAGCGATGTATTCTCGCTACATTTCTACTAAAAGTCATAATTGAATGTTTATTTTGCTGGCTTTATGTATACCTAGCGCATTTTCCAAGTGCAATGAAAAGCGATTTAAACCTTTAAAGCGATATTTAGTGTCGTCATACACAGTGTGAAAGACGAATAACAGAAAAATAGAATAGTCATATCAATACGAAAGAGAATTGATTTAATATTTTAAAATTATGAACGTGAATTCGGATATACTGTACTTCCAGGGCCCAAAAGTAAAAACTTCACAGTTTTGTTGGTTGTAATTTCGCATTTTTGTTGTTAAAAAGGTTTCTGTTAACCACATTATTAAAAAAAACGTCACACATGCACTGGTAGTTTTTTGGAAAAAATATTGAAAATTTTTACTTTTCTTATCAAGTGGTGATACTTCACACTAGGTTAGGTTAGGTTAGTGTTGTGACCATAACGCGCGAGCCGAGCGAGCAAAGCGAGCGTGCCGCGGCAGCGGCCGGCGAAGCGCCAGAAAAAAAAACTGTTAAAAAGACCTTTTCTACAAAAAAAAACAAGTATCACCTTTTGGGCCCTGGAAGTACAGTTTTACCGTGAATTCAACTAAAAATACCGAAAAATACTAACTTAAGAAAGGTAATTTAGTGGCTACCTATTCGCCTTCGCTGGAATACTCATATCCTTTCTCTTCTTTGCAACATATTGTTCAATCCCAAGTCCCCGCGCTATCTCAAGGAAAGTTTTAATTTCCTGCATAATTCTAACACTTTATCCACGAGGAGCGCGGGGCGCGACAGCGGCATCGGACGTGTTGTGTTTGTTCGCTTGTATTTATTGTAAAAAAAACGGTTTAACTCAAAGTTTTTGTACAAAGTTCTAGTTTATTCAATAGTTGAAATCAGTACATAATGGGGTGTGTATATTTTTCAAAGAAATTTGCAGTATTTTCGTCAAAGTGAAGTGTGGTTCTATAAAAAATCAACCGGCGCATCTACTAAACAGTGCAAGTGAAAGTTGACAATCTAATGCGGTTGACCTTGAGAGCGCACGTACCAGTTGGCATCGCATACATGCAACAATACCAACAAGCAACTGTCTCTAACATTGATCAATTTTGTCCGTGGCGCTTTGGTGTAGCGGTGCGTGGCACGACATTGCAGCCGGCAATCTCGAGTTCGATCCTGCTATATGTTTTTTTTTTTTCTCTTTATTTTTTTTTTATCGTCTCGTTGTTTAACTAGGACAATAGAGAGAAGATTTTCATTTTTATTTTTCACAAAACCGTTTAATTAGAAAGTGTAACCATGTCTTCGGGGGACATACTTTGTAATGGGTGCCGTAATATTATTGCGGACAGACGCCGCTTATTTTGTGGAGGTTGCAGTCAACACTACGATTTGATGTGTGCCAATGTATCAGAGCAGCACTATAATACGTTGACGCAGGAGCGCAGGCTTGCATGGAGATGTGTTCTATGTAAGAGCCGAGAGCCGAAGACCGACAACTCTGTACGAACTGCTACAGATTCAATCACTGTGCGCCGAGGTGCTGCTACCGACAGCTCCATGCACATGGATGTTTCCTTGGCTGACCAGCAAGTCTCAATGGATTACCTCGATGATACGACACACAACGCAACGTTGGAAATGACCGAATTGCAAACAGTTCTTATAGAGCTGCGCTCTTTTAGAGAGGAAGTACGTGAGGACATGCAAGCTAACCGAGCCCAGATGAAGCGAGTCGAAGAGACATTGTTGTCGCTTACCCATAGAATGAGCGAGTGTGAGAGTCGTCTGGATAAATTTGAGGAAAAGTTATTTAAATTGGAGCAAGACGTTCAACAAAATCAGGATGGTCACTCTACAACAATAGCTCAGTTAAAGGCAGAAATTAATGACAGGGAACAAGACCTGCTGCTGAATGACATTGAGATATCAGGTATACCAGAGCAATATGGTGAAAATCTTATTCATGTTGTAACCACCTTAGCCATTAAACTCACTATTAATCTTTCCGAACAAGACATAGTGAGCACCGATCGAGTAGGTCGGGTCATCGATGCTACCTCGGCGGAGGGCCCAGCTTCGCGCCCACGCCCTATTGTTGTCCGACTGGCGAGACGCTCTGTGCGTGATCAACTCCTTAAGGCAGCAAGGGTTCGTCGTGACGCCACAACCGAAGGAATGGGCATCCCCGGGAAACCATGTAAATTTTACATCAACGAGAGGTTGACGAAGGAAAATAGGAGACTCTTCAGGCGGGTGCGCGAAATAGGAAAAAGCTTGAATTGGCGGTATGTTTGGACGCGGCAGGGTCGAATATTTGCTCGTCAGTCTGGTAACAAGGAAGATCCATATCATCGCTTTCAGACGGAATCAGATCTAAAACGTGTTTTTGGTCCAGATGCTGTTGGCTCTGATAATAATAATTAACTTGCATGAAAGTTGCTTTGATAAGATATTTACAATGCATGCAAGTAAATTTGAAAAGCTTCGAATATATTTTGTTATTTTTTTTGCTGAATCTGTAAGTCTATGTTTATTTATTTGTTGTAGCGATGGATTGTTTATATTTTTAAGGTATTACTGTAGTCATAGGAGTCATGGCTTAAATTTGAAACCACACATGTCGCTTATTATGCTTTACCTCGTTTCGTGTCGCTTATTATGTCGTTTGAGCTTTGCAATACTAAAACTAGTCAAATGTACACTAATGCCATTTTTATGTTGTAAATTCTATTTTATTTTTTCTAAATCTTTGGCTGTTCTGCTTATTGCATCTCTTCTGAATGATTTTAATAATCTAGAAATTCAATATATGGCTAATAACGTGACTTCAAAATTTTATTTTTATATATTAATTTTAATTTCATTTTGTGCATGGTTTACTCTTTTTGTTGCTATACATAAAATTTTATTACAGTGTGATGAAATTATAATAATGAATTTACAGAAAGTATGTAATTTGTATAACATGTTTGTAATTTGTTTTACTATCCTATTCTTTAATTTCTTATGTAATAATTGTAGTTACGCAGTTACCCTAAATTTATTTCAAATTATTTTCTACGGTAATTTTAAAAATATGTTTTTAGTCTTTAGCTGCGCCAATAATTATTTTCAAGCAGTATCTGTTCTTGTTTTCATCAAATACAATTATACTGTACCCATTTTGATTTTAAACATGTTAAATATAAATCTAGTCAAATGTAAATCAAACTATTGTTTATGGTGTAAATTTAATTTTATTTATGTTGTTCTGTGTGCGGCATCGATTTTTAATAATTTAAATTATGTTGAATTATATTTTATAATGTCTAACAACTCAATTTTAATAATGTATTTTAATGTATTGAATTTATGGTCATATTTTGCATGCTTCATTTGTTATAACTATGTTATTTTTAACACTTATATTATATGGTTTTATTGTAATACAATAGCGTCGTCATTGGTGATGGTTGTTTTACTTAATTTGGGAAGTAAAATTTACTAAATCTAAATATTTAAAATTAGCGCTTTATAACGCAGGCTCTTTAAATACTGGTCACGATCACTTTCTTATTGCTATGAATCGTTTCGATGCCGATATAGTGGCTATTAATGAGACATGGATAGCGGCAGGGCAAGAGGCACGCGCGCCCGTTGCGCCAGGATATCGTTTGCGCAATGCGCCGCGTCCAAAGAAAATGCGCGGAGGGAGAGGCGGCGGTGTTGGTTTCTATGTGAAGCAAAATTTGAAGGTTCGTTTCTTAAAACACCTACGTACCGATATAGAACAAATGTGGTTGTCTCTTCGAGTGAACAACCACCGCGTCATAGTAGGCACAGCGTATAGACCTCAGTGGCTTGATGTTGACTTATTTCTTGATGCGCTCACGGAATCCATCTCAGGATTTTCAAACTACGATTATATTGTACTTATGGGTGACTTCAATGTTAATATGCTTGATGCTCCAAGTAGTTGTGTATCGAACGTGCTCGACTTTTTGCAGTGCCTCGATCTCAAACAAATTGTACAGGATCCGACCCATCACTCATACAATTCTGATACTCTTATTGATCTTATTTGTACTAATTGTGAAATTAGGGAAATTTCCAACACAAACATTACTGGCACCCTGGGACATGAAATGATAAATGTTAGCCTTACGTTAAAGAAGCTAAAGGTCCCGCCAAAATTTTACACCACGGAGCACCCCCACTAGAGTCCGCATACAAGGGCAAGCGCTTACGCCAAGCTTAAGTAGTATATTACCTATGCGTGAGGCACACCTACAGACGTCGCGATACATCGTTTCATTCGGTAACCGAGCGTTGGTCGAACTGCTTCTCTCGTTTTCGTGTTAAAATGCCGTACTGTGCAATTAAATTGTGTGGAAAGTCGAGTACAACTTCCAGTCTTCAAAAAAATGGTATTACTTTTCACTGGTTAGTTTAAATGAATTACAAAAAGACAAAAATACTGTTATATTAAATTGCTGTTAATGTATTTATTTTTTGGTGAACGCGTTGATGTCTTTTTACACTATCCCTTTCTCGCATGGGCTACATCATATATGCTATCTCGCTCTCACACCGGCACGTGTATTGCTAGTGACTCAGACGCAGCTCATGTCTCAACGCGTAAGTTTGTCGATAAGTTTGTCAGCTATGGAAATGGAAAAAATAAATAAAAACTATTTATTTCATCGTATACAATAATAGATGTCGTAAGTATACAACCAACAGTTTTTATTTGATTGAAGTCAAACATAATTATCCTAATAAAATTTAAAAAACGCGAAAATTTGTATGCATATTTGTTACTCTTTCACGCTAAAACGGTTAAACGGATTTGTATGAAATTAAGTGCGCATAGTTTATGACCTAGATAAAGACATAGAATTAACGATATTAAATACCCTAGATACACCACGACCGCTCAAAATGTGTCCCAATATCTAAATAGTCTGTGGTCCCAATCAAGAAGTGCTTGAACTCCACTCAAGCACTTCTTAGTACACAGTCACACGCGGACCGTTGAAAAGTCAAGATGCCAAAGAGTTCCGTGAAAAAATGCAGAAAAATACTAATAGTACGTAAAGTGTCGTTTTTTCGACGGGTATCTAATTAATGTTTTTTTATTAACGCCTTTAAAGCAAATTTTATTGTTGTAATACTTACTATAAACTGATTTAATTTAAAATATTTGTGATATTCAAATGCATGGTCGGTTATACGTCGCCCTTAGCCATCTCTTTTCTTCGCGGTCTGTACCTGCTATATTGTTAACAGCGCATTCAGAATTGCGCGTGAAAAGTAAAAAAAAAATAAGGTCTATATTCTTTCACATATAACACTAAATCGTAAAATTTTACGAACTTGACGCATGCATTTTAATTAAGACCTTATGCCGTATGCATTAAAGGTGACTTTCAATGTTTAAATAACATTATATTGTTTTTGACCATGCGATCATCTTACGGACCTCCGTGGATCGTCCAATGTACCTTTTGGACACGTTTCGGCCACGATTTTGTTCGTGTTGTTGTATCTAGGGTAGTTAATATCGTTGCATTAATACTTCTTGTCCTGGACGTGTTTTTTTTTGTGTTGCTTACATATTAAATTATATGTAGTTACTAGTCGCGTCATGTAATTAGAACGCTGTAAGAAAGTGGAGAGGGTATGATTACGCATTTGCGCACCAAAGTACTAGGCCTCTATTCTAAATTGTTTATCGTTAGAAAATATCGATATTTTCTAAAATCGATCTTACCCTCATCACTTCGCTGCACTGAGTATATGATCTGACCTTGACGCGTCCAATCACAGCGGGGCTGACCTCCCTGCACCCCACCGACTTTGGCGATTTTGATTCCAAACAAAATTTGTGTGATGCGGACTCTAGTGGGGGTGCTCCATGTTTTACACTTACCGACCTTTGAAAAGTATAAAACTTGATCAACTCAATGCCGACGTTAATGCTATCGATTGGGAGTCTTTATCTAGTTTACCAACAGTGGAGAGTATGGTTGATCGGTTTAATAATTTACTATTAACGGTTTTAAACAAGCACGCTCCAACTATTAGGACTAAAGATCGGTCAAAACAGAGTCTGCCTTGGATAACAGACACGATCAAGTTAATGACTGATATACGAGAGAAAGCTCATTCGAGGTATCGCAAGACAAAATCAGATGCACATAAGCAGCATTATAAGGAAATGAAAAATGCAGTCACTATTGGAATTAGAAATGAAAAACGTGCTTTCTTTAACCATTATATTAATTCAAACATAGATAACCCTAAGCTATTTTGGAGAAACATAAAACAAAAAATATTGCCTAGTGATGGAAAGAACGAGTGCCTCCCGGATTGTTTTGTAGACCCTGATGCAATAAACAGGTATTTCTTAAACCTGCCAGGCTCGGAGACAGTGCCAATCTCGCGACTGACATATTACGAATACCATCGGCACCTTCATTTATCACCGCCCTTTAAGCTCCATACTGTAAACGAAACTGAGGTTTCTAAATATATATTAGCTGTAAAATCGAATGCTACTGGTTGTGATGAAATTAGTAGGGACATGATATTGTTAACCTTGCCACGCACATTGTCGGTCATTACTGAAATTATAAATAAATCTATAATTACTTGTACTGTTCCCTCTCAGTGGAAGACTTCACTCGTTACACCAGTACCAAAAGTCGAGTCACCGTGTGAATTTAAAGACCTCAGACCTATAAGTATATTGCCCTTCATGTCAAAAATTTTAGAAAAGGTCGTTTATGGTCAGCTTATTCGGTATGTGGAAGAGAACAACATTCTCCCAAGACTTCAATCGGGGTTTCGTAAGGGCCGTGGGACAGTAACAGCGTTGTTGGATGTTACGGATAACATACTTGTGGAACAGGATACGGGAAATGTCACGCTTCTAGCGCTACTTGACTTTTCTCGCGCATTTGATTGTCTCAGTATACCCCTCCTGTTATCGAAACTATCATTTTATGGATGCGACGCCGAAACAGTCAGATGGTTCAATAGTTATCTCAGTGACCGACGACAAGCGGTAAGACTCCGCAAAGAGGATGGGTCTTTTTTGACTTCAGGTTTAGAGCTTGTAAGACGCGGTGTCCCTCAGGGGTCTATACTTGGGCCTTTACTCTTTCTTATATATGTTGCTGACTTACCTACTGCTATAAGACACTGCAAGTATCATTGTTACGCTGATGATGTGCAGTTATACGTGTCCAAAACGCCAAACACTATAAGTGATGCGATTTGTGAGCTCAATATGGATTTGGATGCGGTGGCTGCCTGGTCTGCTGCTAATGATTTAGTTCTCAACCCACGAAAATCAAAATTTATGGTGCTCGGCACGAGTAAACAATTAGATAGGGTCTCAGACAGTGCTGTTGGTGTCAGAGTCTGTGGCGAAGTTGTGGAGAGAGTCAGTGAGGCCAGAAATCTTGGAGTTGTTTTTGACAGCCAGTTGCGTTTTGAGTCTCACGTATTAGGCCTAGTGAAGAGTTGTTTTTATCGCTTAAAAGTTCTCTATAAGATACGTGGCATACTGTCAGAAAAAGCTCGCATTACCCTCTGTGAAACACTGATACTCTCAAGATTAAATTATGGTGATCTTGTGTACGGCCCCCGGCTGTTAAGTGGGAGTAGGAGGTTACTGCAGCGGATTCAGAATGCCTGCTGTCGTTTCTGTTTTAATGTCCCACCACGTACTCATATATCACCTTTCATAAATAGGGCTTCGATGTTAAATATGGAATCGCGTAGGCGTTTACATCTAGCAGTTTTAATGTTTGACATCATGAAATTCAAGAGTCCAAGTTATTTATATGAGAAATTAAAATTCCCTACTGCGACACTACGTTATGACGCTGACAGGCAACCAAGACAGGCAAAGCCACCTTTATCGACTCAGAATCATAAAACGCAGGCGTTTAAGGGTAGTTTCCGCTATCAGGCGACTAGGTGCTGGAACAACATTCCACCTCCACTAAGGAGGATCATATCGCGCCAAACATTTAAAAAACATTTAAAATTAATTTTACTAGAAATGCAAAGGTTAGGAATAACCACATGTGGTCGTATGGTAGCGGTTTCTACCACTTTCTAATAGGTGTGTCACAATTTGTGTGTGTTAAATTCTGATGGGTAAATATTAATTCAGAAATTCAATATTAATCTAAATACTAAAAAGTAATAACAACAGTAATAATTAATATTTTTTGGTGAATGATAATATTATATATAGTTATATTATATATAGTTATATTATAATAACTTATCAATAATAATTTAATGATCTTTTTAATTTAATAAAAATATAATCTAATTTAATTCTCCTAATAATAAATTAATCACGTCACGTCGATGTCGTTTCACGTTACGCGCTTTCTAGGCAGAACTGAAAACCAGTGCTTTGCTCTTAGAGCAAAGGTATCGCTGAGTTTTTGCCTTTTTCTGTCGTTGCGGCACACAGTTACATACCTAGTAATTAATTGTTCTATTTTTTTACTTGAATTTGTGTGCTGTACTGATGGGAATAAATGATTTATCTATCTATCTATCTATCTATCTTTATCTTTAAGATCATCAGAAAATCTTGCTCTTATGACTCCCGTACACGGCACAACTTTTTTCCATCGTTCGTTTGCAGTGCAAGCTGTACATCTATGGAATTCTCTTCCGGTTTTGATAAGACGTGCGGAAACTATTATTACATTTAAAAACCGTCTGAATTCCTATTTTCTGACATTGTAATACTTTTATTTTAATATCGCTTGCAACCAGTGTTGCCAACTCTACGTTTTTTTACGTAGATCTACGTATTTTATGCCTTTTCTGCAAACCTACTAACTTCAGTCCCAAAATCTACGTATTTTCTTTTAATTTGTACTGCAAAATAACATAACTCACTAGAATAGGGAAGCATATTTTCCGTTACTTATAAACTATACAAATGTTTATTTCTTATAGTTTTTGGTACGAGGAACTTAAATACATCGATTTCACTTCATAAAATAATCTAATTTGAAAAAAATATTTTTAGTCTATACTTTTTAAACACTGAAAACGCTGTCCGCCATGATTGTGACCTTACAAAATTTGTAAACAGCTAAACGTCATTGTTGTGTTACTATGGTTTCTTTCGTCGGACTAAAATATATCTAAACACTCTTATATCTAGAAGAGTTTCCGTTTATTGGTTTTGTTGACTAAATTGATGCTAGACGCCGAATTTGTAAAAGCAGAAACGACAAAGCTCTCTTACTTTGTAGGTACATTAATAAACTTATTTTTTTTTACCTTAAAATATTATTGAATCAGTACTTACACCGAAATGATCTTTGCAAAAAGAAATGACTTCCAGTCGCTAAAGTTACAGGATTTAGCAAGTTTTAAACATGTGTTCATGTGTAGACATGTTTATTTCTCTGGGCAATTTAAACCACAAATTTTCTGGAGTTTTTAACGTTGTGATTTTACATTCTCGCATAGCACAATTATGATTATTACTACAATACTTTTTTTTTCGGTCTAATATAACAATTATTAATCATATAAAACATATTTTCAAAAAGTGTCAACTACCCTATTTGATAACAGTGTATACAGAAAAGGAGAGACTGATGTTAAATTTAGTGCTAAGTTTAGAGAATTATGCCAAAATTTACACCTAGCAGCGTCTGTGTCTAATGGTAAATGTCTACCACAGCATGGTAAATGCTGCCAATGTAGCGTCTTCTCCAAGAATTCTATGTTCTATCTCCTTTTTTTAAATAAATTGTATAACAAAATACTCGTTTTAACGAACTAACTTCTCTCAGAAAAAAATATGTAGATCTACGAACTTTTCATATGCAAATTTTACTAATTCTACGTAATTTTGTCATCGGGCCTACGTCTTTTTCAAAATCCGAGTTGGCAACACTGCTTGCAACTGCCTCCTAACTGGACTGGATCAATGTATGTATTTGTATTTATACTTAATGTATGTATATATATATATATATATATATCTTATATGTGTATGGTATATGTATGTATATACTAATATAGTGGTGCCAATTCTGGCGTGATTCTCTAAACTTAAAACTAAAGAACAATGCCCACTGCCCATACATTCGAAAACCTGTCACTTCGGTTTTTACTTTATGGATGTATATTGACTGTTGAGGTTGTTAACTAATTATTACAATCTACTGAAATAATGTTGCTAATTTGGTTTGATTTGGCAATGAGGAATAGAAGTTATAACGAAAACTAATTCTGAGGTTATTCAACTGCTGAAGATGTCATTTACTTACTCTGTGGTTACGAGATTGATTATAGATTATCTAATGCCGGAACTTCACTTGGCTATTTGTAAACTTGACAACAGTCTGTCCTTATCATGTTTTAAGGAAAGAAAAGGACAGACTGAAGTCAAGTTTACATGAATAGCCAAGTGAAGTGCCAGCATAAGATTATTCATTTGTGTGCTGTCACAGCTGTGGTGTCTTGTATTTATTTCAATTCGCTTGTTTTGTTTGATTGAAGCTTGATCTGAGGATTGAAGAAAAAAGGATTAATATCATAACATGTATCATGCTGAGGTGTCATCCTTATAATATTGTCTTTGGAATTAAACAAGTTTTTTTTTATATTTAATCAATAATTCAGTTTCAATTATTTTATTGAAATAGTAGGTACTTAATGTCTTAGTTTCTACAAGCGAATGAATAAATGATAATCTTGACCTTTACCTAATTATATCTATAGACATCTAAGACATTTAACTATGTATTATTTAAATCTCTGGTAGACAAGTATATAAGTAGGTAATAATCTAAAATAAAATTACAATACCTTCCATTAATTGAGATGATTGGTACTATGAGCAGCTGTCATTATTGCTGGCATTTTTTCGGAACGAATTTCCTTCTCATGTAGTCAGCCGAAGAGATGATGGAGTCCTAACTATTTCGGTCATGTTTCACTAAGAAAATGGCCAGTCTTTGTTAAGAACGGAAAGAAACTTTAAAGCCATGCCTTTTAAGTATTACATTACCATTTAAATACGGTATTTACCGCATGACTGGCAACATTGGAAAGGAGAGTGCGAATCTACATTTAAGCTGCGTTCATAATTATGTCATTTTACTTTGATACAATCATGGATACAATACTCTTCCCTAATGGATGCGTTCGTGTGATAGCAAAAAATGTACCTACATAATGGTTATATTCAAAAATTATTTTTGAAAAAAACTGGATTGTAGTTTTTGTTGATATTTTGATTTCGTAATAAGCGAATAATTACCTTTTTTTTGAGGTATGTCACATAATTATACATGCAATTTTTTTTTACAGATTTGACAGGTCACAAATGGGCATCCTTCTTTAACATCAGTTTCTCCTTTTTATTCTGTATGGAGAATGACAAGGATATACTGCTGTCAAATTTAAGTTTAAGTTTATCATGCTAGAATCAACACCATATATTTTACTAGCGATTTACACCGCCGTTTCACCCACTTCCTTCTAATCCTCTCTATCCAAAGGTTGCCTGGAAGAGATCGCTTTAAGCGATAAGGCCGCCCATTGCATCACGTGTACTAGATGGTTTTGTACTTAATTTTCAATGATTTTTTGTGGTGTACAATAAAGAGTTTTTTATTGTATTGTAATTTTATCTTTTTGTAAATTTGATGTATTTGAACGATTTTTGTACGATGTACCTGAATATCCAAGTATTTTTGCGGAGCTGTTGTTGTATCGAATTCGATAAATGTTATGAGTTCGAGTCGATTTAAAAGTAGTTTTTATAAACGTGTTAAGAACCACAGCTAGAACAATGTTCTTGTACCTTTCGACAAACGGAAAATGTGTGAAATGGCGTCTCCCGTTATAGATACTTAGTCATCTGCCTATTAATGTCCCCACTCCTGGAGCACAGGCCTCCGCCATGGATAGAATTTGGGAGATTGGGCCACCCCACACGCGGGCCTTGCGCATATTGGTGGGTGTAAGCGCCTGCAGATGCAGCCGGGATCTACGGCTAACGTGCCTTTCGAACCACGGAGGAGCTCGAAATAGTTAAGTTTTGGCCACCCATTTCATCACTGACCACTGCGAAAGTTGCATAACATCGAGCTCCTCAGTCTTGTGGTCATCTCATTAAAAGGGGATAAAAGGCAACTGTTATATATCTCGCACTCCGACTGTTTTATCGGTACAGAATCCAGACCTGTGTTTAAAGTATGTCCATGTGATACGCTTACTCTTACTCATCTGTGCTTCTTTTATGACAGCTGACATTGACAGTGGTTGTTGACAATTCTGATGTCATGTTTTTAAATTCTTGAAAATAATTGAATTGGATAGTAGTTGGTTAAATAATTCAATAGTATTTCTTTATTAATTAACAAATTTTATATTGTTTCGAATAAAATGTGTTAATTTACTTACCCTATTACTGTGAAATTTAAATGATGGAGGTTATAACTGCAAAGGTAAGTTGTTCAATACATTTTATTATTTTTTTCGAACATCATTTTAATAATTAAAGGTTAGCATGATTAATAGTTTGGAACTTGTTATATTTGAGTTGTTTCACTATTTGTATGAGATTTGACGCATAATAATAAGAGCTGTTCTCACAGCTCGACTTTTTGTAGAAAAGGTATTATTAGCAGGTAGGTCTCATAAACTTGGAGCGACCGGTTATATTACGCTTTAAACGAAAATAAAAATAATTAGTAGTAGTCAATAATTGAACCCAGATGAAAACTAGAAGAATTGATGCCATGCAATACTTATCTATTTCTTATTTTTATTATAAAATATATAAATGCACAATTATATACTTACATAATTTCAAACCCAAGTTCTGTTCTTTGTTTACCATTTATTGCTTGTAATGATCAGTATGATTATTTATTTGGAATTTGTTATATTTCAGTGGTTTCATTATTTATTTAAGATTTGACCTGAAACATAACACAATATTCATTATATTATCATAATGACCTCAGTTCTTCTTATTCTTAAGTATCTGGACTGGCATCTGTGAGACAGTATCTCCAAAGATTATAGCAATCAAGACCAATTTGTTATTTTACGGTACACCTAGAGTGGATATGATAAGTAAAAGATGATATAAAAATTTAAACTCTTTATTACTTTATAAAAAAAACGGATACTATGCTATGATAAATGATTGAAAGATGAGTGCACGCCCGCCGCGATCAGTACGGAAACGTAAACTGTGTTGTTGGATGCAACGTAACACAATTATGAAAAGTGGTGACTTCGCAAGATGTATGCTTGTACCATACAGTTATAATTTATAAATGTTAAAGTTTGTTACTTAATGACCCACAATTGCTGATTAGATTTGGATGAAATTCGGCACATACAAAAGCTTATTACCTGGATAAAGAAAGTTTAGTCTTTATCCTGGGAAATGTTAATCCTGTGAAAATCTGGAAAATATTCACTTTAAAAACATTTTTAAAAATATCTTAATTAACACACATTTTTGCTGATTGTTGTCAAATGTTTCTTTACTTGATATGTTTTGTTATCATAGTTTCAATAATTTTACACTTATGACTCATCTATTTTTGTATTGTTTAAAATAATGCACAATATTTGATTATTATGATAATAGCTGTATGGGAAAAAGTGCTTATTAATATCTAACTACAATAAATAATAGCATAAAATTTAATAATCAAGCAAAACTTACCAAGTTTGATCTAAATTATTCTGTTATCATAACAGTAGTGAAAATAATTTTATGCTATTCTTGATTCTTGTCAGATTAAATTAATAATAATTTATGGAAAGTAAGAGAGACTATTCACACCACATGGTGTGAATCCCATCTGTCCTCATCAATAAGAGGGAAATTGAATGTTTTTTAAACATTTTTATTTAGTAGTTTTCAACCCCTTTATACAGTGTTAAAAAAATTTGTATCGAAAACATAGTATAGTGCCTGAAAATATATTAAAAATAGCCACTTTGCAGCGCTATTTTGGAACGCTTGGATGTGATGTAACGATACATTCAACCTACAATCAAGATCTTACAAGATACTGACATATTGCATTTCATACCTTCACTGAGCATGAAAGTTGGAACTTACGTCATTGATTGATGTTACATTATTTTCCATAAATTTTTGGTAAAAATTTAAATGACAGTGAAAAGTTGTACTCTGTGTCTAGGTGGAACATGGCTTTGACATCTACGCACTTGTTGACATTGGCATATTGTGTGAAAATCACATTTGTTTTTTGTTAGGTATATCATATATACCGTCGTAGTATTATATCATAGTGATAATGGGAAAACCAACTAAGTTCGTTACGTTTTTATAAAAGTATACTATAAGAACTTGAATAGATCGTCGGTTATACCGCATCATCCCCTTCTCAGGGGATGATTGCTTCAGATGAAGCTTTTAGTCAGTAAGAGTCTGACATAACCTTGCAGCTGGCTGGCTGTAGGTTATCCATGAGGATTTTACACCCGCTCTCCCGCCTGGGAGTAAACAAGAAAAAACGGTGTTTATCATTCGTATTTAAGAAAAATATTGAACTGATTTGAAGTTTGAGACACAGTTGAACTTTGATTTAGGTATTTAGTTGAGAAACATAGAGTGATATTAATTGGTTTTCTAATTTCCGATAAGAAAATAAAGACTTCTGCTCAAATATATTGTGGTAACTACAGGCAACTACGGAACCCTACACTGCGCGTGGCACGACACGCACTTGGTCGGTTTTTATTATTTGTTTTGTGCTGCTTTTGTAGATGTAACAGAACATTAAAAATTGGTAAAACTTCACTGGAGCATTATTTTATAAAATACTAGCAGTCTCAGCGAACTTCGTGCCGACATATAAAAATAGGGATTGGTGGTAGAAGGGTGAAAATTTAGGGTTGTATGTATTTTTGTATGATGTATCATAAAAAAATAAAAACAAAGAAAATATCCAAAAAAATAATAATTTAAGGGGATGAAACAAAAAAACAAAACCCTTAACATTTAGTGGGATGAAAAGTATATAGTCCGATTCTCAGACCTACTGAATATGCATATAAAATTTCACGAAAAGCAGTCAAACCGTTTCGGAGTAGTTCAATTACGCACACCGTGACACGATAATTTTATATACATATTAGATTTACATTTTAGTGTCATACAGGGGAAAACAACTAACGAACAAGAGATTTTCTTTGTGAAACCTTTGAAATGAAATATCTCATTTCTGTAATTTGGATATTTAGTTGGTTTTCCCATTACACGACGATATTTTTGCGTCACAACCGCTCTCGCCGCGTTTCAAATATTTGAATTTCCCACAAGTTTTTCGTACTTTTATATCATTAATTTATTGTTTGAAAAGAAATTTTATTAAAAAATATTGATGGAAGGAAAACTTAGAAGTAATAGAGTTTAGAATGTAGATAAGAATAAAATGAGGCTTATTTGAATTACATGCTATTAATATTAATTAACTAGAGATCGCAATATCGGACCTATCTACCAATTTTGATTTTCTATATTTTTGATACTCAATATATTTTCACTACTAATTATAGTTATTTGTGATTGTTTGCACAAAAAGTTATTTAAAACACAAGTTTTGACGACCTCCGTGGCCGAGTGGTATATATACACCGGATTTCAAGGTATCGCCTACTCGTAAGGTTCTGGGTTCGAATCCCGTTGGGGCAAATGTTAGTATGATGAAGTGGAGTTAGTGGTGGTGGAATTCGGACGTGAAGATAGCTGGTGCAGGAGTTTTACCTGCCACACACCGGCCATCCTCACCTTGTCGGCCTGCAAGCCGGTAGGGAGATTCCCTCCCTCTTACAAGCTGGGATCCTTTAAAAGAGGCAACATGCAGGCCGGCAAGGTGAGGATGGCTGGTGTGGCAGTTAGAACTGCTATACCAGCTATTGTAATGTTATAGTTATTAATTGGAGGTATGTTGTAAAAACTGATCAACGGTTACCATGAGAAATAAAGACAGTCTGCATCCTACAACCGTCGTTTCAATACACGTTACATGGCGCAGTCGGGTTTAGAAAAAAAATATATTATTTTTAGTGCGAATATAATGGAAAGCATTTTATCTCCTCCTCAGCCATTTACCTACGATGGTAATTCGGTAGACTTACTATCTGGCAGCCTGCATGAGATGTGGGTAAAGTGGAAGAGAAGCTACGAAATTTATATTAAAGCGTGTGAGATCAACAAAAAGGCGGCAGATGTGCAGTATAATATCTTTTTGCACGTAATCGGTGAACAATGTCGGGAAATCTTATACCAAGGTGGAGAAAACATTACAACTGTTGAAGGTGCGTTGCAAAAATTGGACGATCAATTTAAATGTAAGAAAAATGTAACCGTCGAGCGTCATAAATTTTTTTCAAGAGAACAGAGAGAAGGTGAAACCATTGAACAGTACGTGTTCGAGTTGCGCAGATTATCTCAATCGTGTGATTTTAATACTATGAACGAAGAGTTAATAAAAGACAGGCTGGTCTGCGGGGTAACTAGTGCGAACATTCGAGAACGTTTATTACGTGAAGAGGATTTAACACTTAAAAAGGCATTGGAGATATGTAGGGCTGCAGTTGTGTCTCGAATTTATAGTGAGGACATAAAAAAGGAAGTTAAACCAGTATTTCAGTTATATAATGAGAGGCAGGAAAATGAGGGTCAGATTGATGCAATCAGGAGACATGATGCAATAAATGGACGCGGACGGCGCGACTTTCGTGGGTTATCGTCACCATCATCGTTGTGGCGTGGGGGACGTGGTCGCGGTCCGTGGAGAGGCGCGCACTCTCACGCTACTTCATACTCGCGAGGTGGCGGGTTCGATTCTGGGGGAAGCCGTCAATATGGAGCTAGCCGGTGTAATAGCTGTGGAGGTGCGCATTTGAAAAACGAATGCCCCGCTGTTGGAAGACAGTGCATGCGATGTTCAAGGATGAACCATTTTGCCAAAATGTGTAAAGTGTATTGTGTGGAAAATACATATGAACAGGTATTAAATATTAGTAGTGATAATGATTGGAATTTAAATTTAATAATAAACAGTCAGCCTTTAAAGTTTAAATTAGATACGGGGGCCGATGTAAATGTGTTACCTTTAAGCTATTTATACAAAATTGGTTTTAAAGAAAGTGATTTATTGTCAACAAATACGAAATTAACTGGTTATTCAGGAACTATGATAAAAGTGATAGGGAAAATATATTTGAGCATTAATTATAAAAACAAATTTTATTTATTACAATTCAAAGTTGCTGATGTTCAATCTGTTCCTATTTTAGGTCGAGATGCCTGCACAGAACTAAATGTGGTAAGGCGTGTGATGTCAATTCAGGAAAATACAGTGAGTAACAAAATTATACCTAAAGTTGTGGATGGATATAGTGATGTGTTTGATGGGTTAGGTTGCTTACCCGGAAAATATAAAATTAAATTGAAAGAAAATTCGGTACCAGTAGTCCATGCTCCTAGAAAATTGCCATTTTCTATTAGAGAACAAGTTAAAAGTAAGTTGTCGGAGATGGAACGTCAAGGAATAGTCTCAAGAGTTGAGGGTCCGTCTGATTGGGTTAGTAGCATAACAGTAGTCAAGAAAACAAACGGGGACTTACGTATTTGTTTAGATCCGAAAGAGTTAAATGAAAGTATAAAAAGAGAACACTTTAGAATTCCTACCTTAGATGAGATCGTGGGCAAACTTGCTGGTGCAAAATACTTTAGTACTTTAGATGCCACAAATGGATTTTGGCAAGTGGAGCTTGATGATTCCAATTCTTTGTGTACATTTAACACTCCTTTTGGTAGGTATAAATTTTTGAGGATGCCGTATGGTATTTGTTCAGCATCTGAGATATTTCACAAAAAAATGTATGAAAATTTTGATGATTTAGAGGGTGTTTGTATGTATGTTGATGACCTTTTGATCTTCGGGTCTAGTAAGCGGGTTCACGATGAAAATTTAAAGAAAGTTTTAGAAAGATGTAGAAAAATTAATTTAAAATTGAATTTAAATAAATGCAGATTCGGCCTCACAGAAATAAAGTATTTAGGTCATTTGATAACAAGTAACGGTATTTATCCTGATAAATCACATATTTCTGCCATTACCAACATGCCTACGCCGAAAAATAGAAAAGATGTAGAAAGATTGTTAGGATTAGTAACTTATGTGAGTTCATTTATTCCGAGCCTTTCGGACAAAACTTTACCTTTGCGAGAATTATTAAAAAAACATACCGAGTGGCAGTGGTACGATAGGCATGATAAATGTTTTTCGGAGTTAAAAAGTTATTTATCGACGCGTCCTATATTGCAATATTTTGATATGAGAAAACCAATTTTGTTATCTGTGGATGCTAGTAGAACCGGTCTCGGCGCGTGTCTATTACAAAATAATTTACCAGTTTGTTATGCTTCAAAGTCATTAAATGACGCCGAGAGAAAATACGCTCAGATTGAAAAGGAGCTTTATGCGGTTTTATTTGCATGTGAAAGATTTTATATGTATATTTATGGTAGATCAGACGTTATTATCGAAACGGATCACAAACCATTAATAAGTGTAATAAAGAAACCTATTATAGACTCCCCTCCGCGTCTCCAAAGAATGTTGTTAAGATTACAGCGTTATACATTCAAACTTATCTATAAGCCAGGTAAATATATGTACATCGCAGACACTCTGTCGCGCGCACACGAAGACAGTGACTCGATCCCGCTCGAGCTCGCAGCGCACACGGCAGAGCACTCGTTCGGCTCAGTGCACGACGAAGTGTGTATGGTAACGCGTGATATGATGTCGCACGCGGCACAACAATTCGATGATATTCAACTTATGCGAATACAAAAATATACAGAAAAAGATGATGAATTAAATTTGGTAAAACAATATGTCATTAATGGGTGGCCTTCTGATAAAAATAAAATCTCAAATGAGGTCAAACCATATTGGAATTACAAAGAGAATTTAACATTTACTTTTGGTATAATTTGGAAAAATGAGAAAGTAGTTATTCCTAAAATTTTGCGAAGGGAAATGTTAAAAAACCTTCATATAGGACACATGGGCATAGAAAAATGTAAGTTAAGGGCAAGAGAAACTATTTTTTGGCCTGGAATTAACAATGACTTAGAAAATATGGTTCAAAATTGTAATATATGTTTATCGCACAGGAAGAAAAATCAAAAAGAAACGTTACAGTCACATGATATTCCAAATAGACCGTGGACAAAAATAGGAATTGATTTATTTTAGTTACGAAATAAAAATTATCTTTTATTAGTCGATTATTACAGTAAATTTTTTGAAGTGGTAGAATTACATATTACAAGTTCAGATTACGTAATTAAGTGTATGAAAGATATTTTTAGTCGTCAAGGAATTCCATGCATTGTTGTATCAGATGGCGGGCCACAGTTTTCATCATATGGTTTTAGGCAGTTTGCTAATGAATGGAAGTTTACTCATACCACCTCCTCTCCACATTACCCACAATCCAATGGTCAGGTTGAGCGTACAGTTCAGACAGTAAAAAATATTATGCGTAAGTCGAGTGAAGATGGATCAGATTATCGGCTTGGCCTTTTAGAATATTTAAATACTCCTTTAGCGAATGACGTTCCATCTCCCTCAGAATTGCTACAAAGTAGAAAACTGCGTAGCATTATACCTGTGTCGGCAATGCAATTGAAACCTAAAATACAAAAAAGTATTCATAAAAACTTAATGAATCGTCAAACTAAACAAAAAGTATATTATGATCGCAATGCAAAAGATTTAAGTCCATTGCAGGTAGGACAAAATGTCAAAATTCTGCAAATGGGTGGTTTTCAGAAGAGGTTTTGGGTGGCTGGAACCGTTACTCGTATATTGAGAAATCGTTCGTATGAAGTACAGTTAAAGACGGGTACCAAAATAGTCAGAAATCGCAGACACATCATTGTAGACCCAACTGATAGACATGACACGCCTTACTACAATTTCGATTATGATGATATAATCTTGCATGATGCAAATGTAAACGATAACATTGATTCAAATGTACGTGTGACTCGATACGGTAGGACTGTCAGACCACCTGATAGGTGGGGATATACGCATATTATACAAAGATAATTTATAACACGATTATACGCATGTTTTAAAATTAAAGCATGTTAAGAAACGCAGGGACATGGGTCATGGTAAAAAAATAAAAAAATAAAAACAATATCAAAAACAAAGCATTTATTTAATTCAGTCCAGTAATAAGATTTTCATAGTTACAATTTCCCATTTTTAAAAGGTTGTTATTGGTAGATAGAAAATTGTATCTGTTAATATTTAAATGAATATTATACAGTTTCTGTATATAGATAATTTAATTTAATGTTATTATAGTGTAAGAAGAATATAATTTGAAAAATATGGTTCTGTACAGTTTTGTATAGGAAAATATATAAAAAAAAAGTACGCATATTATACAAAGGTAATTTATAATACGATTGTGCGCATGTTTTGTTTTTTTTTTTTCGTTTTGTTAAGGAGGATGATGTAATGTTATAGTTATTAATTGGAGGTATGTTGTAAAAACTGATCAACGGTTACCATGAGAAATAAAGACAGTCTGCATCCTACAACCGTCGTTTCAATACACGTTACAGCTATCTTCACGTCTTCTTCACCGTCACTTTACAGCAGTTGAGGTGGAGTCACATGTCGGACCTTTCTTTTCCGTTCGGAAGAGGGTGGGAATTGCGGATATTTGCGGGTAGTGTGACAAAGAAATAAATCACCAAATCTATCTTTCGCGTCGGAATAGCGGCCATAATAAGCTGGTGACAAAATAGGGCAGCGCGCGTGGTCGTCTGAATGAAAGGGGAAGGTGGGATAAGGGATAATAATTCCTCAGAACTCTCGCCGTGGTATAGACGATAGAGCGCGCTTAATGGCGCCACATCACGGCATGTTGACCTCTTCAATAATCTTTTTTGCCTCATTTGTTGGCACTGAACCTTAATTTCGTTTTTTTAATCATCTGACCTCATTAGAATATCTTGTTATTCCAGATTACAAAATATACGGGTCACATTGAAACTTCGTTTTTTAAAGTAGTTCAATCAAAAGAAGTGAAATATAGGGGTGAACATTTGTATTACGGGTTTAATTAATCTATATGCAGACGAAGCTGCAGCATAAAGCTAATACTTTTAATCAAACAATGAAATTTAACATTTGATGCAGTTGTTATTGAAATCAAAACACGTTATTAACATCATTTTAAACTCATTATGATGTAATGATAGCTCTCTAATACATTATGTTTTTTCTGTAATAATGATGTTTGTAGATTGTATAAATGTGTAGAAACGTAGGTACTATTTTTGACATACCATAATATTTAGTAAGGTTACCTGCTGAGCTAATTGCTGTATGTTTTTGTCAGGTTGCTGTGTGATGTTTCAGTAATTTATTTTTCTAATATTTTTACATGGAAAATATTTAATAGCATTAGATTTGTTGTTTTAATGTTTTTTTTTATATATTAATATATATATATATACTATGTTACATATTATTTAATTTTAATTAAGATTTGGAAATCATTCTAGTCATATCTGGTCACTGTAAAGTTAAAATTAAGTGCCTAAATGCTGTGGTCTTATCAGCCACTATTTCAGACTGCGGCCTGATGTGCTACTTTTTCAAAGAAAAAATTCATGTCTCAGATATTTTTTTTTTTAATGTTCTTAAAAATGTGCTCGTATTCCTTATGTTGAAATATTCCAAAAGCTTCTTTTAACCTCTAGCTAGTGAGGTCACCCTTATACAACATCTCAGGCTCTTCAATCATGACTCATGTTTTATTTAATATCTTTTGTGTGAATTGAGGATGATTTATTCCAGAATGAGTTGCTCAGTTGTTGACCCTGTTGGTGATATGGTTTAGTTCGGTGTAGCACAATGAACTCTTTTCTAATCAATCTTATCTTACACGTTTTCTTCATATTATCATTATTTTTTTGTGGTATTTTACCAGTCAGTAAAGTTGCTAATTGTATCGATTCTGGTATGATTCTCTAAACCATAACTTAAATTTGGCAACATTGTATCCTTGTCATTCTCTATACAGAATGAAAAGGAGAGACTGATGTTAAATTTATTTCTAAGTTTAGAGAATCGCGCCAGAATCAACACCAGTGTCATTTTTTATTTAAATATGTTGTAGGGTATGATGAATTGAATTTGAGAAGGGCCGGATCCGCGAGTGAACGGCGCGCTGTCAACCAGCTTACGTCTTCTTCTACCTAAATGAATCGACAATATTCATTTAATTTATCAGCATTCAGTTTTATGTTATTACATATATTAGCTATACTGCCTGAGATTTATCATCGTTTGTAAACAACTTTAATCATAGTTGATGGGCTTAGTGCGTAATATATCCAGGACCGGATTTAGGATTGTGGAGGCCCCGGGCCACTTAGGATTTGTATTCTTGTTAACCCATCGAAATGTTGTAATTTCTTAAGCTGTTGTGGAGGCCCCTGGGCCACAGCCTCACCTGCCCTGCCTTAAATTCGGCCCTGCGGGCAAGTACCACCCCACTCAGCCATTAAGCGATTGGGGTACTCCCTCAAGATGGGTAGTGAATTGGAAGTGCTTATCAGGGCAATTTGAGATTTTGATATTTCACTGATTGCCTGATTGGAGTGAACAAATATAGATCAATTATTTCTGTTATTTAAGATTAATATAATCATATAAGCATGTATGTTAGATGTACAAAGTACTGTAGGCTGTAGGTAAAGGTAAAAGAGCAAAAAAAAATCAAAGGAAAAGATGTTTACTAGTTGGAATTTGAAAGTTTTTTTTTTCCCAAGTCTATTGTGGGGGCCCCCCGTTTGTGGAGGCCCCGGGGCTTTCGCCCCGGTTGCCCTCCCCTAAATCCGGCAGTGAATATATCAGTGCTTAAGAGAACGCAGTGTGCGATAACTTAATCTAAATCATTATTGTCGGACAAAAGTATTTCATTATCTTATCACGTAGTGACGAAACGTGTAAGATACCCTTTATATCTATGGACGAAACAAACAGCTTAAAACCGTCATTGATGTTAAAAATTAACTGACAGTTTTATCACAAAGAAGCTGGTAGGTATTTAAAACAATATGAGTATAAAGGCGCTTTCGCTCGGTGTTTGTGAAAGTTATGACCTGCGCAGACGAGGGACTTTTGTCCGAGGAGGACGAAACTCCATGAATCGTGAAAAAAATTACCACCGAGGATTTGTCTCGGAAGTCAATGCACACGGCGATCGAACATTTGTAGCCCAAAATTTAGAGAAGCGACAACATAATACCTGTTACAAAATAGTGTGAATGACTTCTCTTACCCCTCAGGTTCGAGTCGTCTAGAGGCTCCAGACGGAGAGGAGACTTCCCCCGTGGGGAAATGCCATCCGCCTGGAATACCTCTAGAGGCTCGCCAAGGTGCTTGAGGTCCCCTTAGGATCTCGCCGTCCCCAAACCCGGTGACGCTGTAAAGGTCATCTGCGACCAACAGCATACACACACAAAAATAAAAATGACCTCTTTACGTCCTACGTTACTTTCACGGTTGCTTTGCCTACAGTGACCATGGCATGGTGGTACACTCGCGGAAAGACCCGCTCTGTCACCCATAATGCCATAATCGCTTGCGGTAGCGGCGTAGTAAAAATTCATTCATAGACATGTTATTATCGCTGTCTTACTTTTTCGTATAGCGCTGTCACGATCACGATGCGGATGACAAATTGCAACTAAAACAAATGCAATTCAATTCATTATTCAATCAATGAAATTCTCTCTGTCTTACTTTTGTGCGGCGGCCCGGATTGGCGCGTCCGACGCGAAGGCGGGGCGTAGTAAAAACTACTGTAGAAAACCGTTCAAAGCATTTTGTTCGCCAAGTGACAGTGCGCAAAATTCCGGGATAGTACCATATTCTTGACTTACTTCAATTAAACTAGGATTGATTTTCCCTTATCATATACAAGTTATTATTCATCATAGTTAAGGTCGCTCTCTCTGCTCTCTGTCTATATCACTTGATCTCCTTACTGCTAACTTTATCCTACTGTTTATTTTATCTATGCAAAGAATATCTTATGAAACTTTTAATGAGTGCCTCGGCAAAGAATAGCTGTTGAGTCTAAGCTTACCAATTAAAAAAATAATTAGAAAGATAACTTTTATACTTTAATTAAAACCGCTTTTATTCCGATAAGGGTTGTGATTGATTGATTGATTACGGATGAATCATCATCATCATCAACCCATGTTCGTCCACTGCTGGACATAGGTCTCCCCTGATGCACGCCACTGCTCCCGATTTTGTGCTACTCTCATCCAGCCCACTCCAGCCAGCCTACGAATATCATCATCCTCATATATACTCAGGTATACTCAGGTCTACTGTCCCTTGGAGCTGTGAAAAAATCAAACTTCTAAGCCAAAGCAATCAAAAGATACAGCCGTATATGCCGAAAATTTTCGAAATTCGCACGGGAATCAAAACCTACAGGGTACTTCCCGTGAACTTCCTAACTTAAAATCTTGAAATTTGTTACGAAGTACGTCTTATAGTACAGCTAAAGGAAAAATTGCGAAAACCGTAAATTTTTAGTTTCATCATATAATAAAAAATATTTTTGAAAATTTTTAAGTTACCACCTCTTTTCTCATGAACATATGTAGGTGAGGTATTAAACTAATACTTTTAAGCTGTAACAAAATCAAACTTTTATATAAAACTAGTTTTAATGGTCGTGTCGTGGGCACGAACTTTATTTATTTATTGACGTTTCGCAGCCTTTTCAGGTCTGCATCGTTAGAATAATGAAAAGGACGACCTGAATAGGCTGCGAAACGTCAATAAATAAATAAAGTTAATGCACGAACCCGTTAAAATTAGTTTTTTTTAATGAGTGATAAGCGTGAAACCTAAGAATCTAACTTTTATGTCAAATGGGTGAACTTTTACTTATATACCTACAGGTTTGTACGGAACCCTCGGTGCGCGAGTCCGACTCGCACTTGGCTGGTTTTTTTATAGATAGGTCTGACCAATGACTCCACCCCACCTGATGTTAAGTGACGGGGAAGTCCAGATGCGAAGATATCTGATACAGCAGTTCTACCTGCCACACCAGCCATCCTCACCCTGCCGGCCTGCATGTTGCTTCTTCACGCCTCTTTTAAAGGATCCCAGGTTGTAAGAGGGAGGGAACACGTGAGCGGGCAGAGCATTCCATTTACGGATAGTGCGACAAAAAAATGGTGACCAAACTTCTTTGTACGCGTTGGACTGTTGGCCCACAGTTGGGCCATTGTGTTGTTGTGTTGATGTTTACAACATAGGCCTTCCCAAGGGGGTGTGTTTTGACCTATGCCTTTTACCACAGCTATTACTGAATAGTTATTATAAATTTTTATTTGTTTTGATTTCAAGCACTGGCCAATACTTGTACCCAAGTCAAATAAAATCAAGTGAAAGAAACGACACACACAATATAATTTTCACAAGCCATTTACAACATAATAGCCATGCGATCCGTACATAGAACGCCGGTATGCATTGCAAATATAGGCATTTCGGACTTTTTGGACGTCGCAAAGATATACATATCGGTGTATTAAAACTCATTAAAATTAAAGCTCAATTATCATTCAAGAACAGTTTAGTAAAACAATTATCTTATCGATACGAGTATTGAATAACAACAATATATTGAATGACCTTTTACGCGACCTGATCCGATCACCTTAAGTTGCATATTGAATCATTGGATTCATTAACAAAAATATATTGAAGATTAGCATCACCATTCACAAGTCAACGTTTATTACAATAATATTCACGTATCATATATGTATCGTGCGTGAGGAGCTCGATGGCGCCAGTGGTTAGCGCGTTCGTCTGCGATTGTTGAACTTAAGCAACTTTCGCAGTGGTCGGTCATTGGATGGGTGATCGAAAATTACTATCTCGAGCTCCTCCGTGCTTTGAAGGCACGTTAAGCCGTTGGTCCCGGCTGCATCTGCAGTCGTTAGCACCCACCAATCCGCACTGGGCCCACGTGGTGGGTCATGGCCCAATCTCCCTATTCCATCCATAGGGAAGGCCTGTGCCCCTGCAGTGGGGACATTAATAGGCTGATGATATGTATCGTACACATATTTAAGTGTTTTAGCCAAATCAGCCGAGCATTTATTACGTGATTGTTGCTCATCGTTATCATTCTATTGATGTAGGGCACAGACAGACAGATGTTTGGAATAGGGTGAATAGGCCATGGCTATGTTGATAGATCTTGATGATTGTGTACCTTTTACTCCTTCCTCCGCGATTCCCTAATTGCCTTCGCAGATGAGGGACTTTCATTCGCGGAGGACAAAAACATGGCCACCGACGGCTTGCCACGGACTCAACGCACATGATGTGCAACAATTGTTGCCCGACAATTTAGAGAAGCGCACGCTATGGAAATAACTATTCTCAGATTGAAGTTGTATTGTAATGAGGATCATTACTAGGTCAGCAAATCAACTCAAAATCAACAGTATAATGATCTGAAAAGCTTTTTATTTAATTTATTTTTTAAATTATCGAAATCGGTTCATTCGTTACGATTTTATAACTAACTAGATGTACCCCGCAGTGTTACCCGCGGTTTATTAAGGATATTTTCCGCAGTAAAACGTAGCCTATGCGTTAATCCAGGGTGTCAGCTAACTCCATACCAAATTTTATTAAAATCGCTCCAGCCGTTTAGACGTGAAGAAGTAACAAACATACACACTCACAAACTTTCGCCTTTATAATATTAGTGTGATTTTATGGTAGTCAGTAGCAGTAGCTTCTCCACGCACGCTAGAGCTCTGTGACGTCACAGCCACCACGAGGCCAGCCGGAAATTTGTTTAGTAATTTGGTCATAACTTCGTCAATATTTGTCGTAGAACAAAAATTTAACCATTGTATTTAATGGAATCCTTAGCTCTATCAATCTGCATTTCAACTATAATCAGACCCGTCTTTCCCAGTGGGCACTTTGGGAAATGGCCCAGTGCCCCACGATCGATAGGGGGCCCCCTCAGATCAAATACAAAGTCCCTAGTTCCTGTTAAATCACCAAACGGAAGTCATAGGGGCCCCATTATCCTAATACGCCCAGGGCCTCCAATAGGTCAAAGGCGGCACTGACTATAATCGTTACGAATCCTCATTGAAATGAAGTTTAGGAAAAAGAAGACGTTTAATAAGAGAATACTGAGCCCATTTTATCTTCGAAACTTGGATCCAGCGCGTAATGCGGACTAAAGTTTGCTGTGTGCGTTGCTAAGCCTAGTCGCATGAGTTAAATTTTTTCGGATACTCCCGCGTACGTTTGTCCTGTCCGGTCTCTCAGTGTCCTCGGTTGCTTTTAATCCCTCTTGTGTGTTAGTCGATGTTGTCGTAAACGATCTCTCTTTGCGAACAAAAAAGTCCGCCCACAAAAGTCCCTCGTCTGCACAGGCCATAAAGCTGAAGCAATTGTCCATGTGGCAGAACTAATCTTTTTCCCATGTACGAAATGAAAGTGGTTGCGGAAGGAGTAAGTGTCCCCGCACACGGACCACAGACCACAACCACAAAACGCCGCCACCGGCATATTTCTTGTAGTTTTTATACATTTTATATGGACCCGCCACACACGGTACGCCGGTGGCCGTCACACGCTACCATTACTGCTGTTAATAGCCACGCATAAAGACATTGGGCGTGAAACTTTCGTTGCAATCTCCCATGACAACGGCTAACTAGAGCCGAGGTCCGAGTCTCGGAAACGCCCCCTAGTTGAGCCGAACCCCTCAGGTTAGAGTGGTCTAGATGCTCCTGACGGTAGGGAAGATGCCATCCGTCTGGAATACCTGTAGAGACACTCGCCAATTCTTGCCAAACCCGGTGACGCTGTAAAGGTCATCTGCGACCAACAGCATACACACTCAAAAAAAAACCGTTGCAATATACGACGGACCTTTAAAACCTTATTCTAGACGGTAATTTAACAAATAACTACATTTATGAAATTTGTTTCAGGGTCACCAGCGCGCCAGCATGCTTGCAATCGCTGCGTGCAACATCGGCTCGCTGGCTGTCGCTGCAAATCTGGTGCTAACCCTCAACCCAGAGGACAGGTGACTGTTTGTTCATCATCGTAGCCTATTAATGTCCCCACTGCTGGGGCTCAGACCTTCCCCATGGATGGAATATGGAGATCGGGTTTTGACCCACCACGCCTGCCGAATACGGTTTGGTGGCTGGGTACTAAGCTAACGATTGCAAAAGTACAGATGCAGCCGGGACCAACGGCTTACAGGTCGCGGTACGTAACTCTAGAGCTGAACAAAACGCGTCAAGGAATAGCTCCGCATGGGTACGACTGGAGAGCCAATCGGCGCAACGCACGCCCACCCGCGCACCTCGTTTCCCCCCAACACATCTTAATTTTTACTTCTGCGCAATAACGGTCAGCGCTAGAGTTTCGTGCCGCGACTTATGGAACACGAAGCACGGAGGAGCTCGAGATTATAAAATGAAAAGTGTAGGCAAATTTTAGTGCATATTTGACTTTTCTAATTAATGAGAATATGCACTACGTTAATGAATAATTTGTGTACCTGATGCAGAAAAAAATCCATCTCTTACTTAATGATCACATCGACTGCTACCAACCAAAAACGGTTAGAATGAGGTCGCGTTTGATTGAATAAGTCGTTTGACACAAATTCCGTGCAGCAAAGAATTATTAAATAACGCTCTTTGATTTTTTTGAAAGAACCATTCATATAAAGATGTAGTTACTGATGTAAAGGTTAATAAAACTTATTTTTCTTTATTATAAAATATAACCAAAAAGACCATCACTTAATACAGTTTATACAATTTTGTGTATAAATTGTATTTAGTGATTTCTTTGACTGTGTAGGATTATAGTAGAACAGTTTAAATAAGTTAATATTGTTTTTTTTATACATGTGGTCAATGGCTAACCACTAATGAGGAAGAGGGGTGGGGGGAGAGGGGGTAAGAGGTTGTTACCTCAAGGTATCGTTTACGAGCCTTTAACAACGATATTAAACAAAAATAAAGCATTTTTTTCTTTCAAAGTGTTGTACATTTTAGTTTAAAAAAATATTTTAGCATTGTTGTAAGTATTAACATAGTTGCTGTTGTACTACTATGTACTGTAGGATATAGTTGATGTTATACCATGATAGTTTGTATAGGTAATTAATTTAGAGCTGTGTACTATTCCTAAAATAAAAAAATTAAATAAAAATGAATATTATTATTCATGATTATTCATAACTACTTCGGCGGTAATGCAAAGATGAGCGGAATTGAATCGCTTAATTCTGATTAATATTTTTTCTCACAGCCGTAATAAATAAATAATATTAAAAATCGGTTGTTTTCTTTTCTCAAACTTAGTAAATAAATTTTATTACAAAAAATCTGATGTTTTTTCTCATTTAATCTTAGTAAATAAATTTTATGAAATAAAAATTTTTTTTGCACACTACCTATTTCGTTCGAATTGACAACTATGACGTCACAATATGGCGTCCAGTCGGTCCTATTCTTAGTTGAATTGCATTATAGGGTAGGTTAATGTTTCTATAGGCTATGGTGACAGATTACCATCAGCAGGGCATTGTTTTCTAAATTTATTATAAAAGGGGGCACACGAGCAGACGGCTCACCTGATAGTAAGTATCCTCTGTCACCCATAGACATCTAAGCAACACTAGAAGTATCGAAAATACTTTGTCTACCATCAAGGACGCTCTCTTTTCATTGGGACCATTTTTAACCGACTTCAAAAAAGGAGGAGGTTCTGTGTTCGACTGTATATTTTTTTTATGTATGTTCACCGATAGCTCTGTCGATTGTGGACCGATTTCCAAAATTCTTTTTTTATTCGAAACCTCCAAAAAGGCACGCACGATGTTTTTTATGCATGTTCACCGACTTCTCCGTCAATTGTGTTATTGTTTACTTGGACGAGATGTAATAAAAATATAATATATAATATATATAATATAATATATAATATAATAAATATATAGAAATAAAATAAATAAATAACTAAAATGGATGAAATAAAAAAAAATAAACAAAAAATAAAACCGACTTCAAAATCGAAAATGGAACTAAACAGTAAAAAATAATATCTGGTTCATGATTTGAAAGTCGGGCGGGGTCAAGATTGAAACATTAAATAGATTTTCGTTTCTGATCGGTAACAATATGTCTTTCAATCTTGACACGCCCGACTTCCAAATCATGAACCAGATATTGGTGTCGATTCTAGCATGAATCTCTAAACCTAAACTTAAATTTGACAGCAGTATATCCTTGTCATTCTCTATACAGAATGAAAAGGAGAGACTGATGTTAAATTTAGTTTTAAGTTTAGAGAATCACGCCAGAATTGGGCCCATTATTTCGTACTTTTTTTAGTTCCATTTTCGATTTTGAAGTCGGTTTTATTTTTTGTTTAAAATTTTTTACATACCTCTGTTGCACAGGATCTCAATAAAGCGTGGCTTAGCGCTGACGGCGCTCGGGTTCGCTTATTTCACGTCGCTGTTCGAGCTGTTCAATGCGGCCGCCCTGACTACCGGCGCGGGAACACGTCTTCGGCACAAGTATCGCCTCAGCTGCGGCGAAGTACTCGACATCAGCAATAAGTACTGTACCTTAAAATGATATAAGTTATTTACGGGATTGTTACCATGTACCTTGTTTTTACTTCACTTACTCCGTGATCATGGCGCTTGCAACAGTACCGAAATATCGGAAACTCGCTAAAAACAAGGTACATGGTAACGATTTTTTGGCTCGAATTAAGGAGCCGAAAGTTTCCTCGGCTTTACAGAAGATTGAGGTGAGCTAAGCCGCAGGTTCTGTTCTGTCGAAAGCAAATTCTATGTAAAATTAAAAATGTGAAAGGGAGTATGTTTATTTTTTACATTTTCACATCTAAACAGCCGAAGTCGATTATAATTCATTTTGGCATAGACAGCTTAAATGTCTTTAGAAACACTTGCCGGGTTTCACTAATAGAAACATACCTTTCAATATATTACATCAAGCTTAATCTTTGGATTTATTGGAATCTTTTTTACCTACTCTTGCCTAGTCACACTTGGCGCCCAACTTGGGGCACCCTATGCATTTCGCTAAAAAGGAGGGTTTGTTTTAGAATATTAGAAAAGTCATTACTTATCTTTAATTTTAACACAAGAATAATGAATGAACTGTTTTGTATTGAAGATCAAAAGCAAGGTTTCCCGCGGTAGATTTGTGAACCGATAGTAGCTTTTTAACTTTTATTAGTGCTTCTAACATTCAAAACTGAATAAAAGATATTGAATATGTATATTTCTAGCCTGATTGTTAGATTTATTTGAACTTTTCCTACTTACCGTTGCCTACTACTACTTGTCGCCCAACGTGGGGCAATTATTACGTTTCCCCCAGAATGATATGTGTTTTGCAAGTTTGTGAGACTGGTGATCGGTGAGTGATAGAAGAACCGCTACCAAGTTGGGTGACGTTAGCTCGGGGACCTCGGCCCGCCCGATTTTGGTTGGGTTGTGAATATATAATGTATTATTGGGTTTACTCCGAATTTCGTAAGCGCGATGTATGCATTCCATTCTATTGAGTTTCCCGTCGAGAGCGCCATCTGTTGAGAAGATAAGTGATGCCTTTCCTCCATTCAGAGCTTGTAGATGTCGCCGCCACATGTTATATAGTGATGGGTGGGTTTAGGGTTGTGTCAGCGGTGCAGGCGGCGCTGTCGGTGCTGACGGGCGCCGTGGTGGTGCTGTACTCGTGTCCGCGCGACTTCTTACGGACTTCGCACTACGCCTCTGAGGCGTATGCCTGGTTCGGTACATCGTACTTCTTCTACGACATCTGGTCCATGTATTTGGTGAGCTTTTTGTTTATTTCCTTACCCATAATTCGCCTAAAAGGTTTCCCAAACTCTTTGGAAACTTTTTCTTTTGCAGATCTGTGCGATTAACCGTCGTATTTTTCTGTCGATTTGAATGATTTCTTATATGTATGACGATTAGATTTTTAACATCGGACCCCATAAGGAATATGCACGATTATTTTTTGTATTTTAATTTCATAGTTTACATTCCCACAATATAGTATGTACGTCAAAAAATAATGTTATGTGTCAAATAATAGCCACTTTCTTTGCACCGGAATTTTAAACACTCCATTTTGGAAATGTTGGTGTGACGTCATAATCAATAGTAACCTAGGAACAAAACAAACAATAGCACAGTTAGATTAGGGGGTTAGGCGCACTACGCACTTCCAGTAAATTTCGTTGACTTTGACATATCTTGTGAACATGGTGCTTGTTTGTTGACATGTTGTTATGTACTTTTACGTCACAACCGCTCTATCGCGTTTCAGATATTTAAGTTTCCCACAAATTTCGCTCTTTTCTATAAATAATTTTTTGCTGAAAAAGAAATTTCCGTAAAAAATATTGTTGGAGGGACAAGTCGAAAGTAATGGAGTTTTTATATAAAAATAGCCTTATTTGAATTGCATGCATCTTCCCTATTCATATAGGATTAAAGTTCTATCAGTGCAAACTAAATAAAGCATATACTCGTAAGTATGATATTATCTATATCTGTTATATGTGCGTTATTATTCAATTTATCTTTATATTTGAAAGTCGAGGAAAATCGTACGGAGTCCACTGGTCACACCATAACTTGAGAACGACTTAACAGATTTTATATTTTCTTTAATTTACTAAAACTTTGTAAAGAAAACCATT
The DNA here is from genome assembly GCA_902850365.2 of Chilo suppressalis. NCBI lineage: Eukaryota > Metazoa > Arthropoda > Insecta > Lepidoptera > Crambidae > Chilo > Chilo suppressalis. Next base: position 18,867,876 of record OU963914.1, on the reverse strand, counting down.
CAGGAAATTGAAAAAAACTTTAGCCTGACAAGCGGTGTTACAGTCGACTTTTAGGATTGTTTAAATTTTTTTATCGAGCAAGACAATTTCTGGGTCCTCTAGTATATGAATAAAATAATAATTCTTATCTCTTATTCCTCCAGGTGCACGTTCAAATGTGCATCGGCGGTGACTACAAGAAGGCCGCGAGTAAGGCCCCTCCCAAAGGCCCCGCCGGGGAGGGCCCTAAAGCTGGACAAGGGGGCTCCCCCGGCGGAGCCCCGCCGGCCCGCGGGCAGCCCTCGCGCGTGTCCTTCCTGCAGTACTGCCGCCACGAACCCGTCATACTGATGCACCATCTCTTCATAGGAGGATTCGGGTTCCTAGTAATCGTGGTCAGTGGGAATTCTACTGTTAAATCTTACTAGCGATCCGCTCCAGTATTGCACATTTCAATAAAGTACTTTATTAACTAAATTAAGTAATAAATTCATACATAGACAATAAAACTTAAAAAATCGAACAATGAAATAACCGAACGCTCAATTTTCGAAGAAAATCATTCTTCGAAAATTGAGCGTTCGGTTATTTTACGAAGGTAGCTCGACAAAATTAAATAAGAAATTTATTCCGACGACGCAGCCTGTAAAGGCTGCGAAACGTCAATAAATAAATAAAGTTTCGTGCATTAACCCGTGAAAAACTAGTTTTATTTAATGAGTGATGTGCGTGAAAACCTAAGAAACAAATATGCACATTTTACTTTATGTAACGCTGTAATTTAAGCTATAATTTGGCATTGTGGGTTACCTACAATGCGAAATAGATGGCGCTGCCTTGCAGCTTAAGAATGGCTAGAAAGAATTCGACATGGCCATCAGGGTCGCGGTAGCGTAATTGGTCAGTGCATTCGCCCGGCTGCGGGTTCGAGTCCCGTCTGCTGCTTGGTCCGCGTGGATTTTTTTCTAGTAATATTTTTTTTAGATTTATGTAACGCGATAAATATTAGCCTATGTTACCCCTATAGTGTAATGGCAAAGAATTTTTGAAGTCCAGTTTGCTGGCCAGTTTCTGCGTGTGTCGCGTGCTATTACTAACTAATATGTGTCTACTGCTAACGACTGCCAATGCAGCCGGGACCACCGATTTAATGCGCCGTCCGAAGCACAGAGGAGCTCAAGATTGTAAATTTTTAGTCACCCATCCGATCGCAGACTGAATACACTAACCACTTTCAAATCAAATTTTCTTTAGATTTTCATAACCTGTAGTTACGTACCTAAGAAGTAAAGTTTAAAGGAATCCAATAACCAGTGCCGTCTTTGACCTATTGGAGGCCCTGGGCATATTAGGATAATGGGGCCCATATATAACTTTCTGCATTTTCCATACACCTTATTAACGACAGTACTTCCGCGGTGACCTAGGCGACTGCACATTCGGCTTCGTCTACCTTATGGAGCTATCCACTCCGTTCGTCTCCCTACGAGGAGCGTTAGCTCGTCTGAGATTGAATAACCCGTCTATATGTTGGCCTATGGAGGAGCTCGATGGCGCAAGTGGTTAGCGCGTCCGGCTGCGATCGTTGAAGTTAAGCAACTTTCGCAGTGGTCGGTCATTGGATGGGTGACCAAAAATTTACTATCTAGAGCTCCTCCGTGCTTCGGAAGGCACATTAAGCCGTTGGTCCCGGCTGCATCTGCAGTCCTTAACGCTCACCAATCCACACTGGGCCCGCGTGGTGGGTCATGGCCCAATCTCCCTATTCAATTCATAGGGAGGGCCTGTGCCCCAGCAGTGGGGACATTAATAGGCTGATGATGATGATGTTGGCCTGTCTAATTTGTATCTACTGCACGGGCCCAGTGCGGATTGGTGGGTGCTAACCACTGCAGATGCAGCCGGGACCGACGGCTAAACGTGGCTTTCAAAGCACATCGTAGCTCGAGATAATATATTTTTGGTCACCCATGCGATAGATGGCCATTGCGATAAGCGCTTAACTTTTACGATTGCCGAGTGCACGCTAACCACTTGCGCCTTTGCGCTTCACATTGGGTACTTATTTGTAGTAAAATTTCGTTGAGATACAAATAATTATAGTTATTGAAGAAATGGAACTACTAAAAATAATGCAATAAGTCTCTTATTCCTAAATTACAGTCATCACAAAGGCCCGTTTTGACATTTGTCTCTAGTGATGTAACCATACGACGCTGTGCACGATACTCACGATAAATCTAAGTTTTGTGATGACTTTAGGTATTATATTTTTAGAATTTTAACTAATATCGCAAGTATGACATTATTGTTATGTGACATTAGTGTTGTAAATGTTAACTTACGCTCAGCGATGCAGAGATCGTATTGACTTCTTTAATTTTTACACCCTAATTTTGAAAGTAATAAATGATGAGGCGAGTTATGTTGTGAATAAGGGCACTATAATTTGAAAGAATAAGAACAAAATTCTTAATTATAATTATAACTTTTAAAAAATATTTTAAATATTCTGTTAAATTGGTTTATTTGTAAAAAAATATATATGAAATGGTTTTAAACATGAAATAAAAAGTTTCCAGAACTATATTGTATAGTACCAGCATAATTCTATTCTCTATTCTTGTCTATTCTATAGTAAGACCATAATTTAATATGATTTAGTAAAATTTTAATTCTACATTCCCAAATTACCGATTCGATAAATTTTATGACAAATTGCACGTCTCTAATGACAATAAGATTTTAAAAAATCATTATGTTTTTCAAGTTTAGAACTAATTTCGAATACGAAACTTAATGGGCGCACAAATGTCAAAACGGGACTTTTTTTTATGATGACTACGTCACAATCGCCATTTTTATGATGACTAAGTCACAATCGCCATTTTTATGATGACTACGTCACAATCTCCAATCTCAATTGACATATTATGCTTGACAGTATTTTCGCGGCGACTTAGGCGACTGCACATTCGGTTTCTGCTACCTCATGGAACTGTCCACTCCATTCGTCTCACTACGAGGGGCGCTAGCTCGCCTGAGATTGAAAAACACTCGTCTATACGTGGTGAATGGATTGTTGATGCTGGCCAGCTTCTTCGTGTGTCGAGTGCTGTCACTGCCCTATGTGTGTTTACTGCACGCGAGAGCCGTGAATATGCCGTACTTGGAGGTGAGACCTTATTTCTTAAACAAAAAGGTTCATTTTCCAGATTCTCAGTTTCATTCTACGAGAGCTGTCACAGCTAAGGTTACCATCCGTCCGGGCATGTCCGGACTTTTTTACTATATTCTAGACTTGCAACGAATAGTATATTCGGCAGTATACCGAATACCGAATATTCGGTGAGGCCCCTGACCGAATAGCCGAATATTAGGCAAAAGTATTCGCCTGGATGTTAGCGCCAAAAACTTGTACAGACGTGATTGTTTCGCGCTCCTTTGTTTTGTTCTAATCTGCCGTCCTCAAGGTAAAATGCGGCTAAATGACAAAACCAACTTTTGAGATATGGCCAAAAACGGCGCGTAAACTTTAAATTGTTGCTATTACGTAACCATTCATCACATGAATGAATGAATTAAAAACTGTTAACTTGTTTAATACAGAAAATGATTAAATTATGTACCTGTTTTATGAACCAATGACTACTTAATAAATGATTATAAAAGAAATGAGAACCTTACCCTTCTAAATTTTGATTACCACAATAATTCAAATACATAGCATCCTCCATTTTTCCAATTCAGAAGATGATTTTGTATATGATTAGGTTATTTCTATATGACAAAATATTTAAATATTCGGTATTCGGCCGAATAATATGTAGATATTCGGTATTCGGCCGAATATAATAAAAGCAGCCGAATAGGCCGAATACCGAATAGTAACCGAATATTCGTTGCAAGTCTACTATATTCCGGACTTTGTCCAGATTTTTCAAATTACATTGAATAATAAAAGTACATATTGATTTTAATACCATACCGTTTTAACTAAACGAGTAATGGTACAATTTTGTGAGTAAAAAGTCCGGACTTTTTTCGATATGTCAGGATTTTTGTCTGTATTTATGAAATTCGTAAATGGTAATCCAAGTCTCAGCCCTGTATATGTTTACTGCATGCGCGAACTGTGAATCGGACGTACTTGCAGGTGAAACCTTATTTCTTAAACAATAAGGTTCATTTTACAGATTCTCTAGATAGAAGTTTCATTCTACGAGTACTGTCATATCCCCTTGTTTACTGCATACGAGAACTGTGAATCTGCCGTAATTGCAGGTGACACCTTATTCCTTAGAAAGAAGGTTCATTTTTCGAGTTCTATCAGTGCCTTATGTGTTTTTCCTTCATGCTTTAGCTGTGAAATCTTTCATCTTATGATATTCCCACTGCTGGAGCACAGGTCTATCTTCACTATGGATGGGATTGCGGATTGGTGGGTGCTAACTACTGCAGATGCAGCCTGGACCAATAGCTTAACGTATTTTCCTATCGAAATAACAAAAAAAAAAAAATAAAGAAAATAAAATTTAATAACAATTTTGGTCACCCATCTCATGATCGGTCAATGCAAAAGTTGCTTAACTTCCACGATTGTAGACCGCACGCTCTAATCACTACGCTGTTGAGTTTTTCAAAATCAAAGTTGATGCTGTCTCTTTAGTATATAACAGCAAATCAATTTAATCAATTGACATATCCATGTAACATATAATTCTCATTCTTTTCTAAAATTTAAAAGAAAGCTAAAAATTTGGCTAATAACGACATGTTTTTACTTAGTTAGAGAATATTAAGAAACGAAAATTGACTTGGTGTAAAGTAAATAAAATGACATAAGTACATATTAATTTTACAATTAAATCAAGTTGACAAAATTGACGAACTAAATCAAAATTACCACCAAAATTTGTCTATTCTATTTTGTGCGAATAAATTTCATTTCATTTCTCAATTTCCTCTCTCGCAGGCAATAAAATCTTTACCGACCGGGTGTAAGGTGTCCATCTGCATTCTACTCTTACCACAACTCTACTGGTTCTACCTAATGTCTGCGGGCGCGATAAAAATGCTGATTGGCGGACAGAAACAAACCGCTGACGCTTCAGTTTCCGCTGCCGCCTCCGCTCCCGCCGCCGCCTGTAAACGCAGCTGATGCCGGCGCAAGACGCGCTCGCGGAAGAACGCAAGCGCCCGCTAGCAACGAAAGGGAAGTCCCAAATCTTTATTTTAACTTGACTCACAAGGGATGAGTAAGGGATTGTTAAACTACACCAAAAATATAATTGAAATTCTCTTTAGTCCGTCAGTTTGATGATCAAAACAATAATGGGCATTTACCTTTTTTAAATAAAATACTTTTCAACGACTTTCAAAAAATGGTTTTGATACTTTTTTTATGATTTAAAAAAAAGCAGTTTTTTTTTTAATTTTTTTTCTCCGTAAGGCATCCTGTATAAAAGTAATAAAAAAACGCATTTTAAACCCGTTGAAAAGTATTTTATTTAGTGACAGGTGTGCATGAAAACATAAGAAATAAATACTTATTTTTTTTCTTTTGTTAATCAACCAAAAAATTACATACATTAGGCGCGTCGAAGTTTGGGAGTGGAGGCTTGTGACGTCACTTCTAAGTAATAACACTACTAAGACGTGACGTCATTAGTCATTTCAAATCAAAATCGTGATTAAAGAAAAAATACGCGTCCCATACTTTTTGATAATCCACCTCATAGACAATGATAGAAAGTTAGTCGTCATCCCTAACCCCTCGGCTGTATAAGTGCATGATTTCTGCCAGCGGTTGAGAAAATTATTTTAAATTTTCCTATTTCGCGTTTTATCATATTTAGTACTGGTTTCTAATTTACACATCTAATATATAGATAAGTTTGTAGAGAAACTATTCAGGATTGATTTAAGACATAAATGAAGCCTGGATGTACAGTAGAATTCGAATAATAGGAGGAAAATCGGCCGGAAAACTATGATTTTCCGGCAGTGAAAAAATAAACAGCTGAGAGGTTAGTTTTACGCAGCCTGAGTTTTACCGAAACGGTCCTATTCAAAGACTTCAGTGGGCCTAATTCTAGCACGCAATAGCAATTCTAAAACTAAACTTGTACTATACCCTTCTTTTAAGTGTATAAAATCATAGTTATAGTTTTTAAATTTTTAAGCATGTAACTGCTTGATTTTTAAATCTAAAGTAATTATAACTAGAAAAAATTTCACGCGGGCCAGGCAGCAGACGGGAATCGAACCCGCACCCATTCATTCGGGCGGGTTCGGGTCCCGTCTGCTGGCTGGGCCGCGTGATTTTTTTTCTAGTTATAATTTCTGTATAAAATCATGGCAAAATCTGACTTCAATTTATTTGTGAAAAGCAAAAGTTGGTAATGTCCCTTTTCTTGCGATAACAGAATAACCACAACACGTGACATTGATGTTGTTCGACCTCTCCGAGTGCGACCGATAGATAAACAAAGATATTGCCGTCTCAACGAATGTTATTTGGGCAAAAAACTTAGGTATATTTTTAACTATTGAAAAAATATAACAGCGTCTTTATTAAAATGAGGCAAGGTGACATTTTTCAATGACTAACTTTTAGAGTTTTATTTTTGACGTGATCTAATTATTTGAAAGTTTTAATCCCTTATTAATAAACGAGGAATTAGCTTTGTTATTCAATAGACAGAGACACAACATGAAGTAAGTAATCCAAGCGAAGCGTATTAATAAGGGGGTTAATGACGAAATCTAACAAACTCCTTATTCAAACTATTGTTTTTGCTAAATTCATACAGAATCATTAATGTGTATTTGATTTTATTATCGGTGTAAATCGTTAAAATGAAATTAGTGAATTTTGCAACTGTCAATTTATAAAAAAACTTTTTAAAAAAGAGATTTTCTTTTCCAATTTCTTCGTGTTGCATTTCCAAAGGGCCATATTGCGACGACAAAATTTATTTGTGACAAAGTACTTTAAGTATGTAGTAGTTCAGCCTTATGTTTTTAAGGAAAAGGTGTGTTTATGGGAGACCATAAAATTATATACATTCATGTATGTTTCCTATTACTTCTTTGTCTACTGCTTGTCTATACTTCGGTGTTATACGGTTCTGAACCCCCCCACGACAACGGCTAACTAGAGCCTAGTTGAGCCGACCTCTTCAGGTGCTCGTGGTGTAGAGGCTCCAGACGGAGAGGAGACTCCCCCCCGTGGGGAGATGCCATCCGCCTGGAATACCTCTAGAGGCACTCGCTAAATTCTCGGCTTAAGATCTCTTTAGGATCTCGCCGTCCCCGAACCCGGTGACGCTGTAAAGGACATCTGCGACCAACAGCATACAACCTCAAAAAAACGGTTCTTAAGTAAAATGATTATCTTTAGAAGATTAATTTAGCTTTTTACAAAAAATATATACACACTTATTTTCATTATATGGTCGTGTTAAATAACATGTGAAGAGATTGCATCAGTGGCGGCGCTAGACCACATGTGGACGTCGGCGACGTCAAGTTCGCGAGGCCTATTTTACTTCGCAGTAAAAAACCGTTAAATTAAGTGAGCCAAATTATAAAATAACGTATGAGTAAACGAGTTTTATTGTTGATAATCAAATGATGACAAAAAAAAAATAAAAAAATAGAAATTTAATTACAAAAATAGTGTTGCCAGACAGACGATTCTGAATACCCGTAAAGTACTACTCGCTTCCATCACGCACGTGTTCGAAAATAATAAAAGTCATTATCATCTGCTTAGCTTTTTCCCCGAATTGTTAGAGGTCGGCTACCTAAGCCAGGCCAGGAGAAACGAAAATAAACAGGTAACTTGTAAAAATTTTTTGCGAGGCCCCCTCAGGCGCGAGGTCGTCGGCGGTGGCCGACGTCGCCGACGTCGCCGACGCCTAGCGCCGCCCCTGGATTGCATTGTAATATTCAAACATATATTTTTCTTATCTTTCTTTATATACAAAATAAAACATATACTGTGACAATAGGCTAGTTTACTCATGTCGAATTGTATTAAATAAATGTTTATTTCTTAAAGTGTTTAGTCTAAGGAACCTTAATATATCGATTTCACTTCATAAAAGCAAAAGATTGCTGTAGAAATTTTTAATTTTTTTTAGTCTATATTTTTTAAACACTAAAAACGCTGTTCGCCACATCCGCCATGATTTTGACGTCTCTTGTGGTAAACAACTAAATGTCATTCGCGTGTTACTGTAGGTGGATTCTTTCGTCTGACTAAATTTATCTTAAAACACTTAACTTTATGAAAGAAAAAAACAGTAAACTTAGTTTTTTTTGACTAAACTAATTATGGATGCCGGCTTTGTGAAAGCAGAAAGCGCAAAACTGCCAAGAATTAACGCATTGATGGTTGGTGAATTTGTTGCACTAAACCCCGATTTCTGCTCTGCGGAGCAGAGAAACGACAAGGCATCTATGTAAGTACAGTGCATTTAGTATTACAATGCAGTAATAAACATAAAACTGATACAACATATGAATAAGTGTAATAAAGTTGCGTAGGTTAATTTCTTTCGGCACTTTAATCCACAACTTTCCTGGAGTCTTCAAGGATGTGTTTTTATATTCTCGTACAATACAGTAATGATAATTACTTTATTTTTCGTGGTATTTATTAGAAATCATGTTTTTTTTATTATAAACTCAGTTAAAAGTAATTTTCTACGTGTTTACGAGTTTTTGTTTACCACAGTTCACGTCATAGCATAGATAATCTATAGACTAAAATGGCCGACAGCCTTTTTGTATGTCCGTGAAAAGTCTATTTTAAAATTAAAGATTTGTAGCTTTCTAGGTTTAAAAAAAATACAATACATTTTTTTTCGGTCTAATAGAACATTTACTAACTATTTTAAACCTATTTCCAAAAAGGGTCAACTAGCCTATTGCCGAGAATTCTCACATACTTATTGTCAAGTTTTGTAAAGGTAGAGGGAAACTACTTGAACTAATCCACAGACAAGTAAACCTGCGCAGTAGACGTTTTTGTATGTAAAATGCTGCTGCGCATGCTTCCTTGTCTATGGTCGTCGCTCAAAAAGTTGCCGAGGTTTTTCTAGATATTGTTTTCAATATAAAATTCTTATCTTAAAAGGGTATAAAATTGTTAGTGTTGTTAAAACTTTGGCGCGTATAAACAGGTGCTGGGAGTTTTAGTTAAGATTAAAAGAATAAGGTATTAACGAGGTAATCTCGTCGCTAACTCAACGGCATAAGGTTCAGTTTTAAAGTGTGTGTTTTGCAGTCATTAGGGATTATACTTAGCACGGTGCTTATCGAATGACTTGGCTTGGACATTATTTCTTGTTTTTAGTTGACGTTTTAGTTGTTGATTACCAATAATTGTGAATTTTATTTATAAATTGTCCATTTGATCTGATATTTTTGCATTTACGCATCTCTGACAGATATAGTATCGCCATATGTACAATTTTTAGTGACTAGGTCGCATAAGCTTTTTGGAACATGGGATACGGCAAAAGTAATCAATTCCTTAACTATATATAAATAAAAATTAATGTTGCTAATGGCAAAACTGGAGAACGGCTGGAACGATTCGGTAAAATAATTTTCACGTTCCTTTAGGCAGACAGGAGGTTTTTATGGAGAGAAAAAAACATAAACATTTGTTACCCAATCACGCAAAAACGGCTGCACGGATTTGGATGAAATTTGGCATACTTACAGTTTATTACCTGGATTGGGACACAGGATACTTTTTATCCCGGAAAATGCAGTTTCCTGAGGGATTCTCAAAAAACTAAAGTTTACGTAAACGAGGTCGCGGGCAGAGGCTAGTTAAACTTATAAAGATTTAATAGTCAAGGCATGATAGTTTAATAAAGAAATTTTTATTTGTATTAGAAGATTGAATTGATTTTATAGCACAGTGTGACCTAAACCCGCACTTTACGCACGCTTATCCGTGACCTAAGTTGCCTATTTCTGCACGGTGTGTAAATGAATTGACCAACTTCACTCATGTAGAAAAAATAAAAGGAAACACATTTAAATGTCATTTGGAGCTTAAAAACTGACAGCAAACAAATGACAAATTAGCGATAGGTTAGGAATTTTCAGTGACTGCCAAAACAAGGAGAAACAGTTAGCTATAATTCATTCCGCGAGAATTGTATATTTTGGTCGAAAATGGCCAGTTCGGATAGTGACCTAAGCGAATACGAGAACGGTGAAATTGTTCCGGACGCAATTAAAGAAGTGGCGAAGTCGGTGACATTGAATTTGTTGCCCCAAAAATCGAAACGGCTGTATACAGCAGCGTATAATGCATTTAAAAAATGGCCCCCCCTCTTGTCCGCGTCCGGGGCGGGTTTATGTCACACTTGCTATAAAATAGTATACGATACTTGTGGCCTAAGTTGTCTATTACTGCACGGCGTTTAGCACCCTCGCTCCGCTCGGGCGCTAACTTCACGCCGTGCAGTAATAGGCAACTTAGGTCACGCGTATCGTAATGTACTATTATAAATCCAAATTATTTATTAATTTTCCTTCTGCCAGATATAAAATAGTGACGCAGCAATTTATTGTTATTATAAATGGTATGAGAATATTTCAATATTATTACAGTTTCTTCATGCTGGACTGGGAGATATTTTTCAATTAGATAAAATATTTCATTGTTATTACAACTTCTTCATGCTGGACTGGGAGATATTTTTCAATTAGATAAAATATTTCATTGTTATTACAACTTCTTCATGCTGGACTGGGAGATATTATTTCAAATAGTAAAAAAAAAACTACTCTACTTCTCCTATTTTAATGTGTGTGTAGTTTGTTTGGTGCCTTGAACATTATGTGCTGCGTCATCCATCGTATCATAACCAGTTGGAATCCATTTCGCTACCTCATGGCTCTCTGGCGATCAATACAGTTCAGAAAAGTCTTTAAACTATGTTTCATAACGGCCTAACAATGTAGTTTAAAAAGGAACTTATACTCTGTTCAAAGTAGGTTTCCAAAACAACAGTATAAGATGGGAAGATAGGTGCAAAGCTTTCAAGGGCAGTTTGCCTAGACCATTTGAACCATGGCTGTCATAGACAAAGTGTGTTTTTTTTTAAATATTTATTTATGACTAGTGGCCCGCCCTCGCTTAGCTTCGGTGTAGAGCTGTAGTGTAAACTATAGTTTTTGTTCTCAGGCTTGTGCTATAAAGAATGACTTTATTTATATAATTACACGTGTTATTGTGAGTCAACCATAAAAGATAGACATATGCTGTTGCGGGATATTTTTTAGACAATTTTATGTAGAATATTTCCGTCATACATGATTTCTATGTAACTTTAACCATTAAGGCAAGGCAGGCAGGCAATTATTATTAAAACTGGGGCCTGTATATCAAATTATGGTACTTTACTTCGTTCGTTTTCATTGTACCATTTTAGGTATTTTACCTAGAGTCACAAGCATAATTTTAAAAAGAATTTCCGTGCTTCGTTAAAGATAAACATTGCTCATATGCTTCTAAATGGTCTATGCCAGCTTCCCTCTAAAGCTTTGCGTCCATCTTCAAATCTTATTTACGATTAATATCAAATATTTTTACGGTTAATATGCAGGATTATCCGTAAAAAATATCTAGCATCTTAAATAAAAAAAAATGAATCTTTACAACGGATCTGAATGACAAGCGATCAACTTTGGTGTTAATGATGTTCGGGATACTTGTTGAAATAGTAGTATGGTAATGTGTCTTGAATCCTTAATTTGAATTTCAAATTTTTCTTTCATATTTCTCGGAAATAATTTTATGGACAATTGATTTTAAATCTGTTAAGTTATTTACTGACAGAACATTGGTTGAAAATTTAAATTGTAAACTGTTTCTGTGTGATGCACCAGATCTTTATAAAGCAATATACTTCTAAAAAAAAATTGGCCTATTGACCTGATATCCAGTATTTATAATATTACTCAACATATTCTACAGCTTCCATCACAAGAACTGTCGACTTCCTATTCGCCAAATAGTTGGGTATAATATACATTTGCTTAGTGAATTTGAATGAATAAAAAAAAAATTAGCACAAATGCAAAATACTTCCATTTTTCTTTGTGCGACGGGTGCGTGTAAGCAGGGTGTTTTGTGTTAGTTACAGATAGATATGTGAAATAAGTGTTAAATAAAAGTTATTTAGAATACAAGTGCGGTAATTTGGTTATTACAAACGAGCAGACGTATGTGTATAGTCACGACTTTGTATTACCGATCCGCACAAATGTCATACAACGTTTTTCAACACATTTGCGAGAGAACAGTATAAATAATTCTAAGTAATGAAGCAATTCTTTTTCTAATAAGTAAATGGCGCGCATTTCCAGATGGCGCCACGTGCTGGTGGTGGGAATTAGAACTATATATTTCGTGTTAAAGTGAGACATAGGTTTAAAGGCGCTTCCGCGGAGGTTCGATCAAAATTTAAAAAAAATCTAAATAATACGCTCGGTGCCAAGTACGGGAACGTGCGTAATGAATTTAGTACGGGAGCATGCGTAATGATTTTTTTTAATACAGTTGCTCAAAAAGTGGCGTATTGCAGGGACGTATAGCGTTCGGGATGTGGGCTATTACATACTCGAGCTTTTTCTTTCCCAACTGTCAAAATAATGTCTATTAAAAAGAAAAAAAAAACCACGAAGTTTTTACTAAAAAAGAAGTTTTTATGATTCATGCAAATATTTCTAAAAATAAGCTACTTATTTGTTTCAATATCAGATTTAATGATTTGATTCAATGAGTTAGGTTTGGTTCCATTTCATTTCATCTCATTAAATTTCATTTTAATTTCATATTAATAAAAAAATGAACTGAAGACTTGCCTGTATGGGCACAGTTCCCTTTGCCTACCCAGAATGGGTGAAGAAAACAAAAAAAACGCTTATGTTCTTTTACAACTGACGCCATTTTCCAAAAATTTTCTTTATTAAATTGCTTCATTTTTCCGCAACTGTATTAAAAATAGTTGTACAGTACACGTGCGGAACCGTCATTGCAACTTCTTCCGACTGTCTACCGGTCTATTTGTCGGAACTCTTTGCAATGGGGGGCTTTCCGCACTCGTAATGAAATATACTATTACCACAAGCTCCGCTGTGTGGCCCGTAATTTAGAATTTTCGAACAATGTATAAAACCTCGTATTAATGCATTTTTTGAGCAAATGTGTTGAAAAACTTAATTACTACTTTATAAGTTCTGTATAGTAAGTATTTCATTATCTAAAACCAAATAGTCATTTAGTGGTAAATATGTTTCGATTTAAGAGTGCGGAATCTGAAACCATTCCTAAACAGTTACAATTATTTTCAGTTTTATAGAATATTTTTATGGCAGCTAATTATGTAAAGCTGAGGCCACACTGTAGGTGTCTTAGCCATAAGATATTAAAAACTGTGAAAGGCTCCTATTTAGGAGCAAATTTTGTAGTGTGACAGATTTCTGTTCACTATATTATTAGTCACTAAGCGGTAAGCTTGTATCTTAGCTCTTAGCAATAATCGATGCCAAAGAGTGTGGCTTTGGCGTAACTCAAAATCAAGGATTTTTTGAGAATAACAAATAAACATAAATACTTATACATTGGAGCAAATTGATATTACCTATTTCGAATTAATATAGATCTTAAAATCAAAATAATTATAATTCGTGTTATTTCGTGCTTTTAAAAAATGATATTTTTTCTTTTACGTAACTCCATCGAATTGGGTCTCACATGGTTCGAAGTGCACTTTAGAAATTCATTATAATATAATTGTATTTTTACTATAGTGTTATATGACTAGAGGAGCTTATATTTAAACAAGTCGGTGTTATATGTAATAGATTATAATAGATTAATAACAGCACAACAGGTCAGGGAGTGTATCTTATATTATTATAACGTGCGTTGTATGTAAAGAGGTTACGCATTTATATACAGGGTGTTACAAAAATACAAATAAATTTGAAGGGCGTTGAAGTACATCATATAAGGAGTCTTCTCTAATTTTCTAAAAATATTTGCATGAAGTTTTAACTTTTTATAAAAACGGTTATTTTTAATGATCCACTAGTGGCGTGTCTTAAAAAGATATTTTTATTAATCATTAAAAATAACTCTTTTTATAAAAATTTAAAACTTCATGCAAATATTTTAAATAAAATAGAGAAGAATCCTTATATGATGTACTTCAACGCCCTTCAAGCTTTATTTGTATTTTTGTGACACCCTGTATAATATAAAAGATAGTGTTATTTATTTTCAAATGTGTATATGACAACGGTAAAATAGTGGAATCTTGGGTTCGATAGAATATAATTTTAAATAACCCCAGAAAGATATTTGCTTTGATTAGCTTTGAGTATAGAAACTTCTTTTGTTAATATTAAAGTTTTATGATGAGGAAGACAAAATATAAGAAATGACTGACAGGAATTTAATTATACAATTTTCATGGTTAATACTCTATCAATAAGTTCCAGAATGGTATGCATCTTTTAACGTTACAATATCCCTTCCTTTTTATACTTAAAAAAAAAGAGGAAAAACAATGTTGCTATATTTAAAATTTGTGTTTGTGAGTGTGTGGTCATAGAGTCCACTGTCATAGATCTTAGTGTTGGGTGTTTGTATCGAATTATCGATGGAAGATTATATTTATAGTGTAACTCATCATTCATCACGATTTAATGTCTGTATTTTTCTAGTTTGATAATAGGAATATATCTTTATGCAAAGTCAAATCATTGAAATTTTGTTAATTTAAAAGCTTTGTTTGAAAATTTAACTATGCAAGTATGACTATGATAGAATTGCTTTGTATTTCATCTAAACATTTGTTTTGTTTTTTATCACTTTGCGTAACGGCATCCATTGCTATAAAATTTGATTATTTTTATTCGTGCTGCCTCTTTGAGACGAACCATTAAAAATGTTTATTGAATTAATTAGTTTATTATATTCCTATAAGTAGTCAAATAAAATTGTTATTTAGGTACTTTGTAAAAAGTATGGTTTTAAAGAAAAAGTGTATTTTTTGTAGAATCTCGAAACACATATTTTTATCGAAGGTCTTTAATTGTTAATTCCGATTGCATTTCCTACAACTTAAGAGTCCAGCATCGGCAGACTGTTCATGATGACACTACTAATCTGATGATCGCGTTGTGTGTATGTAGTTATGTCCACGGGACATTGGGACAGGCGCAGTGTAAGTCGCCCGGAACGATATTCATTTTGTAGCTCGTACTACTTTAACCGAAACCGAAACATTGCAATTGTATCTTTCCAACTTTAATCAGAGATCATGTATCATCGACAAGGTTGTATGTAGGCGTAAGTATTAGTCAGTCCTATCCGTTAAATTTATCTTTTGTATAAATTGTAGCAAATTGAGGTTGGTAGAAAGAATAATAGTTTTTATTGTGTAAGTAGGTGGCTTACTTACTGGTCCAATTCATTTTATGCTATATTATATGTTTTTTTCTTTATTATACAATTCCGCCGCCAATTTTTTTTACATAAATATTAAAACTAAAGTTTTGCCGCCTAATTTTTATTTAACACCTCTTTTATTGCGAACTGGAACATTTTAGAGAAATATTGAATTTTGTCGCCTCTTTAACGCGTCCACGCCGCAGCAAAGTCACAAAAGAATTTGATTTCTTACATTATCATGTCAGCATTTTTTATATTTTTGGGTAGCAACACTGTGAACTATCGCTTCGTTAAGTTACACTAGTACGGGCGGGGCGAAGCGAACCTGTTTTCGCATAGGACAAATTTTTCATTTACTACATATTGTTCCCGTTAATGTGGCTGTATATTAGAATACTCATTCGTCCACAGTCTGCTTATGCTCGACGGCAATAAATGTTCATGTCAAAGTGTTACCAGTGTTAAATAAGTTATTCTAGTTGTAGCGCGCCGGCTACCGCTAAGGTTGGTAAATAAAATTATTGTTAGGGAAACGTCCAAATCAGTCGACCCAATTTTTTTTAGCCATTGAATATGATATTTGAAACTTATATCCCCTGTAGAGTTGCCCTGCGTCCCCTAAGGATAGATGAAGCTACGTATATATAGCGTGTAAACACAAATAAATCTTTGATTTTTTTCAGACTTTGCAATATATTTATTGAGATTAACAATCAAACTTAACGTGAAACCAGATGGTTAGCTGATCTAATCTGATTATTCGGATAGATTCCATTTAGGCGATTTTCTTCTTATAATCCGTATATTTGTAGGCTTGCGTCTATTTCTAAAAGAAACCATTATGTATTAATTAAAAAAAATGAGATTCCTATTTAAACGATAAATATTGCTATTTCACTTTTTCAACAATAACAATGAACTGTTAATTTCCTTGAACCTTAATTAATAAATTTGTAGTCTTCCATATCATTATCTCTGATGCCGTAATTACTTTTATCAAAAGATAGTTTTGACAGCTTATATCGTCACGTTACGAAATTTGTGCACGTCAATAGCATTCGCATATAATTTTGAATTTCTTTTGGAGTGGTGTTGATTGTACCTATGGCAAGCATTTATGTGGGCATTTCACTTGGCTATTCGTGTTTGGTATTTGTAAACTTGACATCAGTCTGTCCTTTTCGTTCCTTATTAAGCATGATAAGGACAGACTGGTACCAAGTTTACGAATAGCAAATATGAATTGCCAAGTGAAGTGCCGACATTCGATTGTAATGGTATGTTTGGTTATTACTGACCTTAGCGTGCTCGGCCGGCCCTCTTACGAAGCTATTAGATGTGATAAATATAGCCGCCCCATACTATTCTCATTTTAAGCGTTAACACGACGATAATGTTTTAATAAGACTTGTCTTACAATAGTCAGGTATCTGCATTTCTTTCTTTCATTCGCTAGAGCGAGAGAGGCAACGAAATATTGACATTGAACCTTAGTTCTGTTTAGTTTAGAAATGTAAGTTACAGTTAAATATCAATTTTGAACCTTATGCCTCTGATATACGGTGTTTTTTGTTTTGTATCGTCGAGTTAGCACTTGAAATGACAGTGGGGGGTCGTTGACCGCAGTCAGCTGTCTGCAAGATGGCATATTGTTGCACTGAGTGATTATAAATGAATAGAATATTATGAAAATGTGTTTTTATTTCACCAAAACCTATTTTAGGTAGTATACTCATGACGCGCTGTCAAAGTTGTAACTTGTACTGCCAAAATGCAAACGACATACGATAACTTTGGTAGTTTTCGTTTAACGATGACTCGATGAAAATCATACTGCTGGTTTTTGTTTTTGATAGTTAACGCTAGGGGCGTTGCTAGTCAATGTATGAAACGAGACGATACGATTGATCGAAACTTCGAAAACGATTAAAACTCATACTAAGGAAACTGATATCAGTATTAACCCGTACAATCAGTCGAAGCCAAAAAAGTAAAAAATTGAATACATGAATCGAAAATGGATAGTTTTAAAGGCTTAGAAAAATATTAAATTTACATTTTTTAAATAATAGCAACATAGCAACATGGTACAATGACAGTTAATAACAAGTACAAAGACATTTAATACAAATTGTATTATCAAGATGCTTAGTAGCTGTTGGCCAGTATAACATCGTCAACAGATGCTTATCAAAACAATCCTTTCAGTCTTTGTAACTGGATTGTAATGGTTTTATAGGAAGCTTAACAAATTGCTCTACCTGATATTAAGTGGAATAGAGTTCACTTACGCAGCTAACTGGTGCAGCTGAGAAACGCGCCGCACCAACCATCTTTAAGTAAAATAGTGGCACCAGATGGGGCTTATTAAAATTAGATCTCAACTCAATGCCCCAAGACTTTGAATCTTAAATTTTTTAAGCTATTAACTGCTAGATGTTTAAAACTAAGGGAATTTTACTGGAAAAAGAACCACGTGGAACAGGCAGACTTCTTAAATCTTATTTAGTGACTTGGACCGAACTTGAATTCAACTTTATTCAACTCACTGTGGTTATGTTGAAAGGAATCCTGTTACACGGATAGTTGCTGTAGCTGACAAACGTGCCACACCAGCCATCTCTAAGAAAAACTGTGTCACTAGATGGCGCTAATATAAATTGGATTTGAAAAAAAAACCACCAATCGGCCATGTATTTTGGCCACGTCCAAATCGTCAGTCTTTTGAATCGGAGCTACTAGAGGGATCACGTAACATACCATCTCAATTTCTGACAGGCTCTAATATTTTCCATGGCGCAAGTAGTTAGCACGTTCGGCTGCGATTGTTGAAGTTGAGCAACTTTCGCAGTGGTCGGTCATTGGATGGGTGACCAAAAATTCACTATCTCGAGCTCCTACGTGCTTCGGAAGGCACGTTTAGCCGTTGTTCCCGGCTGCATCTACAGTCGTTAGCATCCGCCAATCCGC
Source organism: Chilo suppressalis (assembly GCA_902850365.2). Taxonomy (NCBI): domain Eukaryota; kingdom Metazoa; phylum Arthropoda; class Insecta; order Lepidoptera; family Crambidae; genus Chilo; species Chilo suppressalis. Next base: position 18,849,428 of record OU963914.1, on the reverse strand, counting down.
ACTGGGCCCGCGTGGTGGGTCTTGGCCCAATCTCCCTATTCCATCCGTAGGGAAGGCTGATGATGATGATGATATATACCCCTTCATACGGCCAAGCAAACCGGCAGATCAATATTATTTCCGTCATCAGATACGGTACGTGAACCCTCTTCTAAAGCTTCTATTCAAAAGACTGATGATTTGGACGCGACCAAAAGTCGTTAATTGTTTTTTTGCTGCCCTACATAGACTGACGTTTGGCCCCACATAGAGGGCTCCTTCTTCTTCTTCTGTACGGTGGATGTTATCTGCAACTCGACACCAGGTGCCTATTTTGCGTGAGAGGATGGCTTTAGTTGTGCCATCCCAACTCGCCCAAGAATCTCAGCAGTGTCTTGGTATCCCCGCAGGCCTCGAGCAGAGTCTGCAGGCTGCCCAGGTGTATCATCCGTTGTCTGGTTATGTCACTGCACTGTAGCAGGACGTGAGTGCTCGTCTCTTTCTCCATGCAGGCTCTGCACAGAGGACTGTCCGAGACACCTATTTTAAAGAGATGTTTACATAGAGGGCTCAGGTATGGTGGGAACACTTCAAAAGGTGCAAGGTTGCTCCTCTTATTCTATTCTGCCTCTCGAGTAAATCCAAAAATCTCCAATTGGGCTCTTCTATTATAGTTAACTAGCAAACCAGTGAACCAAATGTTCACCAAAACCTGATTTCTCGAAAACCGGAAGTGCTACGTTACTCAAATCCGGTTTGTAGTCTTATCAGACTATTCTTAACTTTTAACTTAAATATTCTCTTTACGGTTTGGCCGCTGAAACAGCACCACAGACAGACGGACTCGTCTAATAGATAAGAGATATGGGCTGGCCATATTTGCCGAAGAACCGACAACCGTTGGGGTAGACGAGTTCTGGAGTGGAGACCGCGTCTAGGCAAACGTAGTGTAGGACGTCCTCAGGCACGATGGAGTGACGATTTGCGCAAGGTGGCTGGCAGGAGCTGGATGCGAGTAGCTCAAGATCTGAGTGGCGTGCATTTGGCAGGCGCGGTCGTAGCCTAAAATTTTGGAGGGGGTCACTCATCACACTAATAATAAAAACCGGCCAAGAGCGAGTCGAACTCGCGCATCGAGGGTTCCGTACACACTTGAATTTTCAAAAAAATTCACGGTTTTCGCAATTGTTTCTTTATCTGTACTATAAGACGTTACTTTGTACCAAATGTCAAGAATGACTTTAGATTTGGGGGGGGGGGGGGGGTCATGTCCCCTGTGACCCCCCCCCCCCCCCCTTCACCGCGCCTGGCATTTGGAGTGGCCTATGTCCAGCAGTGGACTAGGACAGGCTGTTGATGATGATTATAGTTAATATAAATTTGACACAATATTCATTAGCGGAAAACATAAAACGCGATAGTCATCTTATCACCCTAATCGGACACATGGAGTATTTATCCTTTGATTTATTATCGTTAACATATCAGTAATTACACTGATTTTAATTGTTGAATGCTGAGTTGTTGGAATTATAATCTAGCAATGTCGATAAGGTGCTGCTTTCTGGTAGCGACTTAAACAGTGACATTAAAGATGTTGTGGGCTACGGTGTTACTAATCGCCCTGGCTGTCTGTCAGGTAAGTACCTATCTACCTATATTCCAAACAGCCATATCAATCTCCCCATCAAAGGGGTAGATATAACTTTTTTCTACTTGGCTATGTTTAAATAATCTCTTACTACTCTTTTCACCTAGAATTAAACGCATTTTGTTTCTGGAAAGATAGATAGAAAGAAAGAAACATCATTTATTGGCCTAAAAAACACAAATAGGTAAAAAAAAGAAATTATTTAACGATTAAAATAAAAACAAACAGAATAACAATATGGAGAGAGAAGAATGGCCAATCAGGGCCCTGCCTCAGTTTAATGCTGTTACAATAGGACGGGAATATTCCCACCGTAACAAAGATAACTTTACCATTTAAGTATCAAAAATCTGCGTTCGATTTTGAGCTTTGAACTTGAATATTAAGGTTGAAAATTGTCTAGCAGTAGAAGATAGTGCAGGTTTAAATGAAAGCTCCAAAAATACGAGCTTATATAACTTGTATTGAATTATGTAGTAACAATTTAAGCAACTTACGGGTTAATTCTTATTTTTTAGGAATTGAACAAAATGAATTGAAATGATATAAATTAACATTATATACCAATAGCATCCTTGTTATATGCCTTTGTTGGATAATGGAACATTCCTAGGCTAGTTTTAACAGGTAGTTAAAAGTTATAATATTTTTTTTAAGTATGTAACTGCTCAATGTTTTAAACTAAAGAAAATATTACTAGAAAAAAGATAAAAATAAATAACTGTAATTGCTATTTCTTCTTTCAAATGTTTAATACCTGTAAAGGTATTCATTTGACGTTGTGGGTTATCAGCAATGCGAAGAGATGGCGCTGCCTTGCAGCTTAAGAAAGGCTAGAAAGAATTCGACACTGCCATCAGGGACGTGGTAGCATAATGGTCAGCGCATTGCAGACAGGAAAATGTTGTTTGTAGAATAATTCTGGTTTAGCTTTAAAAGCATTAAAATATCTTCTTTTTAGGTGCCAGCCAAAAGTACCCCCGTCGTCAGTGTAGACTTCATAGAGAATGTGTCTAGAGGAGGTGAGATTTTAAATAACATTTATTTACTTAAGCCTACGACCATAATCTTGCTCTATTATAGGCATATGAATTCTTTCATAGACACATAGAGAATGGACTCGGCTACAGTCGCATGAAATTTAAATCTCTTTTATAATGATGCTGTTAACGCCAATATCTATAACATGGATGGTCAAACTACGGCCTGCGGGCCATAACCGTTCCTTAATGGTTGAAATCCTGTCCGCGACCATCAACGAAAAATCAAGGGTTCTCAACAAAATATACTTTTTTTTACATGTTCCGACAAAAACCACACCGCTGTCACATATGGGGGCCATTCGCCTAACGGAAATGCTTTGGAAAACGCTAACGCTTTCGATTTTAATTTGTTATTTCGACCCCCGTGGCCGAGTGGTTTGTACGCCGGGTTTCATGGTGTCACCGACTCGAGAGGTCCCGTGTTCGAATCCCGGTGGTGGCAGATGTTTGTGTGATGAATACGAGCATTTGTACTCCAGTCATGGATGTTTAATATGTAATTCTATATAAATATACTTATATGTGTACAGTATATGTATTCTAACACAAGCCTTATAGTGCTTACTTTGGTGCTAGGTAATTGGTGTGAGTGTTGGCAATATTTATTTATTTATTTATTTCTGACCACCGAAGATTTTCAAATACCTCACGCTCATTTTTTTTAATATTGTTATTACCAATGAAAAAGAAAAAAAAGAGCGCGAGGCTAGAAATAACAAGATATAAGCGTAAGTGTTAGCGTTTTCCAAAGCATTTCCGTTAGGCGAATGGCCCCCTGGTACCTGTTTACTTCACAGCAAATTCGGTATTTCTTCCTGATCTATATTTTTGATTTGGTTTAGAGGGAGGGCCTTTGAAGTGGCCTAATCAAAATTGGTACACGTTAAGGAAAAACCCTTGCTTACCCCTGATCTATACAAACTATTGGCCACATGGTTTACTGTGCAGCTGGACAGGTAACGAGAATTGACTGATCATTCCGTATCCAGATGTTAAATAAATTCAAAAACGAATGTCCGTTCGATCGCTGCGTCTCTTTAACACTTTTCTGTTCAATTTTGGCTCATGCATGTTTGCTCAATCGATTCTCTATGGTCAATGACGCACCCCCATTAGCGACCGTATACGGGGGCGTGTCACACTCTTACACCCATATTCTTAGTCGCGTCCTCAAACGTTCCTCGACTCTAACTCATTCGAGGGCTCCTTAAGGAGTTCCTCCAAATACTGATATTCTAGTAGGTATCTTGAACAAACTTGAGAATTCCTCCACTGAGAGTACAAACAAAGGTATAAAGCATAAAAGCATAGACATATTATGTGTGTAAAGTAAAATAACACACAACAAACATAGGTAAATACCTACTTGAAATAATCCTGTCACGTAAAACTTCAAAGCCACCAGTAATTGTATTAAAGGCAGTACAGGTAGTCCTCTGTTATTACAATTTAGTATAATACTTAGCAGAGGAAATATTACTTGTATGACTGTATCTCTCTAAACAGAGCTCTTCTTTGAAACGAATCATTGTCGTAAACCTCAAAAGAATTTGCGGTGTCACGTAAATACCGTCGCGCCGGATTATATGGTTCATCATCGTATACGTAATCCATAAAATCCACCAATTCGTCAATAATGTCAAAATCAGACATAATTCTCTACCTCGAGTTTGACAGTTTATTCCTCGAGTCGACCTCCACTCTAGTGAGGAATATCTCAAGTGAAGGATATTTTTGTTGTCTAAGCATACGAATTTCCTCGAATGAGGTTGAGTCGAATGGAAAAAATCTCGAGGAAACGACTAAGAATATGGGTGTTACTCTCACAGTAAGGCGTTTTGCAGACGACGACGGGGCGGGGCGGGCATTTTGTCCGCGAAGCAATAAAAACCGCGTCTGCCCGTCGTTATCTGCGGCTGCCCGCGCCTCGTACACAATGGCCAAACGACGGGCAGAGGCTGTCAGTTCAGGACGTTCGTTCTAGTGAATAGTCCATCACTAAAAAGCGCGTGGCGCGGACTGAGCTGACCGCCCCGCGCCGCCGTCTGCGTTACTGCATATAAACATTTGTATGATCCACGGCGGGCAGCCGCGGACATGCCGCGCCGCCAGTGCCCGCCGGGCACCTGCGGCGCGGTCTTTTTGCCCTCTGTGTGCGTTTGTAATATAGGATTCACTTTGTGCTATCGTTCGCGGCGAAATTGACCGTCGTCTGCAAAGCGCCTAAGAGTGTGACATGCGACCAAACGCCGTGATTCAAGGTTGCACTTAATTTGCCCCCCGACCGTGACATCACACTAACGTGTCTACTCACGCGCGACTTATCCTCACGCGCCATCAACTTTGGCGATTGCGGTTTCAAACAAAGATTGCGTATAGCGCACTTTAGTGTAGGTGCTCTGTACTTTTTTTTATATCTAAAGCCAGGTAGACAAATGACTCTACCCCACCTGATGTTATGTTATATGATAATAGCAAACCAGTGAACCAAATGTTCACCAAAACCTGATTTCTCGAAAACCGGAAGTGCTACGTTACTCAAATCCGGTTTGTAGTCTTATCAGACTATTCTTAACTTATAACTTAAATATTCTCTTTATCTATCTCTTACGGTTTGGCCGCTGAAACAGCACCACAGACAGACGGACTTGTCTAATAGATAAGAGATAATTGACTAGCATCTGGTGTTTGTACGGTAGTAATGTAATATTAAATTGTTATTTGACATTTAAATTTGTGACCGCAATAAACTGGGTAGTAACTGAAAATCCATGAATTTTAACATTACATTTTAAGTAAATGATACACAGAGTTCGCGTTCAATCGCATCGCTGCTGTTTACGAACTTATCTTTATAAATTGGTGTCGATCCTGGCATGACAACAGTACCCTTAGCACGAATCAATATCGAATTCGTATCGTTTGCGAGTTTGAAATGTCATTGTCAAATGTGTACTGATTTTTATGTTTAGTTGCGTACTTTGTGGCGCTGCTGTTACAAGTTTCCATACAAAATTTGACATTGACTAAACGTACTCGCAAACTATTCGAATTCGATAATGGTTCGTGCTAGGGATACAGTGTGTTATCCTTGTCATTCTCTATACAGTATAAAAATTAGAGACTGATGTTAAATTTAGTTTTTAAGACTAGATAATCGCGCCATAATCGACATCATTATGTCTGTTAATTGATTCTGTAGGACAAATGTAAAGTAAAGATTTTTTTGTTAATGTCTTGTCAGTTTTGTATACGTATATTGGTGCGAATAAAGTTTTATCTATCTGTCTATGGTAGAATCTCGAATCGTATCCGGATGGGATGCAAGGCCGGGCCAACACCCTCACCACGTGAATCTGCGCATGCAGAGCGCGGCAGGAGCGCTCGCCTCGTGCGGCGGGTCCATCATACACAAGCACTGGGTGTTGACCGCCGCGCACTGCACCGCTCTGTGAGTTATCATCAGGCTGTTCATCTATACGAGCCGTTACCGCCAAATTATCGTAAGCGACACTTTTGTCGAAATGCGTTTTTTGTGGAAACTAATATTTTAAACCGTAACGGACCCATCTCTGTTGATATTTCCCTCCAAAAGAACACCGTTATAATATAACGGAAGGAAGGTTGGAGGGAAATATCAACAGAGATGGGTCCGTTACGGTTTAAAATATTAATTTCCACAAAAAACGCATTTCGACAAAAGTGTCGCTTACGATAATTTGGCGGTAACGGCTCGTATACATATTATAAAATGGTAGGAAAGTCAAAACTGTACATTGAATATTTTTTCTAGTTAGTTAATAATTAAACATACGAGTAAGTTCATATTCGAGCATCTTGAAAACCTGCAGCACGATCGAATACAGCTCTTATTGCTTACACTATAAAGGCACTGTTGATGAACTGATTGGTTAATAATATAATTCAATGTCTAAACAAGCCTACGTTGTGCTACAACGCTGAATCGATTTTGATGTATTTAAAGATAGCCGTTTAAGTAATAGCACACGTTATTAAAAGTTACTACGTAATAAATAGGGATTCTACATTTTAAATTCTTTAATGGGGAATATGTGAATACGCCGCGCACTGCACTGCTCTGTGAGTTATCATCAGGCTATTCATCTATACATATTATAAAATGATAGGAAAGTCAAAACTGAACATTGAATATTTTTACTAGAAAAAAATCCACGCAGACCAGGCAGCGGACGGGACTTGCACCCGCATCCTTCGCTATCCGGGCGAATGCACTGGCCATTATGCTACCACGGCCCTATTAGCCGCGTCGAAATTTTCCTAGTCTTAAGCTGCAAGGCAGCGCCATCTCTTCGCATTGTAGGTAACCCACAATTTTTAAGATTTAAACATCCAGCAGTTAAATGCTTAAAAAAAAATCATTGAATATTTTTTTTTAAAGTTTACTTGGGGTGTGATCTACAATCGATACCGAAGCCAAAAATATAGTTTTTGGAATTTTTGTCTGTTTGTTTGTCCGGGATAAACTCAAAAAGTACTGCATGGATTTACTTCAAATTTGTCACGAATATTATTAAGAAGTCGGGTCAACATATAGGCTACATATTATCACGCTATCACCTACGGGGAACGAGCAGTGAACTTTTATTTCTAACTCCACGCGTACGAACTCGCGGGTGGCCTCTAGTATTCGTATACGTAATAACTAAATTATAATTAGTTAAAGCGTCCTCTTCTCTATTCTCTGTTTACTGTGACCTGTTCAGCAATGTATCTACTAAGATCTAAGAAAACTGTAGAACGCAATAAATTATTGTTTGATTGATCTCCACTGCTGGGGTAACGCCTTCCCTACGAATACAATAGGGAGAGTAAGCCATGAGCGTGACCAACAAATTAGAAATGATATGGAAACATTACTCTCTAACGAAAGCCGCTAAAACGTACTAATTATTTAAGTTTATGAGTTGTACTTATACAACTCATAAACTTAAATAATTAGTATTTAAGTTTACGAGTTGTATCAAAACATATTATACAACTCGTCATGTTATACAGCTCGTAAACTTAAATAATTAGTATTTTATCAGTTTGTAAAGCGTTTTAGCGGCCTTTGTTAGAGAGATAAGATAATTTAGCGACTCGCACACAGACAAAATACTTTAATAAACCAAATTTATCGGCACATTCTGCTATCCATTCATTGTGTAAGATAAATGATAAATGGAAATCCCAACCAATCCATATGATCGTCGGTGGTGAACGCAGTTTTTTCGCCACTCCCACTTAATCGCAGTATGCGTGTAGCCACTTTTTAGCGTAGTTCGTATTCCATATTATTTCTAATTCGTTGGGAATAGAGGAAAGGGAATAAAAGGTAGAGAAAATTCGAATTCGATTCGACAGCCATCAGGGCCGCGGTAGCGTAATGGTCAGTGCACTCGCCCACTTCTAGTAAAATTTCCTTATATTATTTAATAGAGGAAAATCTTTGACTGACGCTCCTAATATTGTATTGTGTGATTTAAACTTTATGGCGGTTATAAGGTTACCAGTAAGCGCGACTATGCGCAGGCTTCAGTTCAGTGACATCCCGCTCGCGCCTACATCACTCTATGTCGTTTAAATGTGCCGCGACTTGCACTAACTTCACAGCAAATAAATTATATCTACTCGTGATATTAACTTTTCCCTGTGCACCCCACAGTCGCGTGTCCGTAGTGATTCGCGCTGGCATGGTGTATCTCCACCAAGCGATGGTGATAGAGGAGACGCGCGAGTGGCACAACTACCCCACCTACGTGGACGAAATGGTGCTCATAGTGCAGCCCAATGACATCTCTATACTCAGGATACGACAACCGATCGCATTCAGTGGTGAGTGATTTAATTCGTATACTAGCTTAGATTAAAAAAAATGATGTGGTGTCGTGGGACACCAGGTAGGAACGAAGTTCCTTCGGCTAATGTAGAAACGACACAAATTGCAAACTCGCTTGTGTATGCGACTGTCGCGCCTGCGCACGTCTCATTTAACGGTTTTATTCCACGCACTTTTTTCCACGGATTTTTTTCTTACGGTTTTACTATCACATTTTTTTCAGTTCGGTCGCGCAGCAAAATCCCTATCCCCTCCAAGCCTGCCGTAAAGAACTTCGTTCCAACAAAAAGGGAAGATATGGCACGCTCATACTAACATCAAATAAAATATGCTCCCACTCAACTACATAAGCAACTCTCACGCACGCACACGTCTGTAAATAAACATTCAATCGAGCGAGCGAGACAGAATTGGAAGCTTCAACGCAGCGCGATCGTAACGGTGGAAGTCCGCGTCGCTTTGCAGCCGACTGCGTTTTCTTTGCTCTTTCTACAGATGGCTGAGCTGTATTGTTGTCCTTTTCTTGATAAAAAAGGGCGAATCAGTAACTAAACACTGATGGCAAACCGTAATCTATGAGAAAAAAATTGTGTGTGTCAGCTCCGACGCACGACTGGAGTTTACTCCTTAAGTTCGATAACCTAACCTAACCTAACCTAATCGCAAAAAGAGTTTATTTAACTTAAAAAATATTGATTACTGTATGAAATTAACAAATTAATGAAAATAATATACATATATAAATATGTATTTATTAATTTCATATACATTTATTATAACTAATCGACGAAATATTTTACATTAAACTTTTTACAATAGTCAATTTCAGATGTGCATAAATATATCATTAGGAATGTTGATAAATTATGTTGTTATTATTATTATCAGACTATTATCATTTTTTTAAATATTAATTAAATCAACATTGTCTGCATTATTAATTACAGTGACAAGTGGTTTATGGTAACTAAAATAAGACATATGGACGTTCGTAGATACGTGGTTCACGAATCTTGAAAATACCGCATCAATGGTTGTACCATACCTCGTTGTCCCCATTGCTCTATCAGAGCCTAACCTTCGTATGACTGTTACCAACCAACTGATTGAGAAATTGCCCCGATCGCGCTACACACTCGGCAACGTGCAGGGCGGCAGGGACAATCTAGGAACCAAGGGTGGTATCGCTCCCGTGCCGCCCTGCCGCAGGGCAAATGTAGAAAATCACTTGCCTACACATCACACTTAAGGAGGCAATTAAGGGTCATCCCCACTCTTATATCCTAGATTGCCCCTGCGGCAGGACGTCTTAAAGCGAGTCATTTTTCAATTTTATGTTTCCGCATATGATATATAGGGAGAAATACAGATGTCGCCAATGCCCTTGGTTCGTCTTAGTGCGTGCAAGATCTCTCACCGTGGCGTAGGCTCGCGTACAGTACCCTTAGCACGAACCAATATCGAATTCGAATAGTTTGCGAGTGCGAAATGTCATTGTCAAATATGTATCTACTGATTTTTAGTTCTCGTTACGTCCGTTTTGGCGCTGCCGTTCAAGTTGCCATACAAAATTTGATAATGACATTTCGTACTCGCAAACTATTCGAATACGATAATGGTTCGTGTTAAGGGCACTGATGGCGTAATTTTTCGTCATTCAACTTAACCCATATAAAATATAAAATAATATAAAGAATAATATAAAAAACACATTTTTAAAAAAATCATAATCAAAGCTGTTCCACCGGGTTTCCAAGTTTTGCCTGTTTTATGTCTTTATTGACTCGACTAATACACGAGTTTCTGCATCTACCCTATTGGGAGATGAATTTTGTTTTTATTAAAATGTATGTATTGTAATGTTTGTTTCGTTCAGATTTCGTGAAACCCATTCGGATACAGCCGCGCGCTGACTCGTACCGCAACTACGACGGCAAGCTAATGTATGCCAGCGGCCACGGACGTACCTGGACTGGAGGTAAGCGCGCTACACAGGGTGGCAGAGCGAGAGGGGTGCGTCACCTAATATTTGCACGCGTACCGCAACAACGACGCTAAGCTAATGTATGCCAGCGGCCACGGACGTACCTGGACTGGAGGTAAGCGCGCTACACAGGGTGGCAGAGCGAGAGGGGTGCGTCACCTAATATTTGCACGCGTACCGCAACAACGACGCTAAGCTAATGTATGCCAGCGGCCACGGACGTACCTGGACTGGAGGTAAGCGCGCTACACAGGGTGGCAGAGCGAGAGGGGTGCGTCACCTAATATTTGCACGCGTACCGCAACAACGACGCTAAGCTAATGTATGCCAGCGGCCACGGACGTACTTGGACTGGAGGTAAGCGCGCTACACAGGGTGGCAGAGCGAGAGGGGTGCGTCACCTGATATTTGCACGCATATCGCAACAACGACGCCAAGCTAATGTATGCCAGTGGCCACGGACGTACCTGGACTGGAGGTAAGCGCGCTACACAGGGTGGCAGAGCGATAGGGGTGCGTCACCTGATATTTGCACGCGTACGGCAACTACGACGGTAAGCTGATGTATACCAGCGGCCAGTTATGCACCTGGACTGGAGGTAAATCTGGTGCACAGTAAGGTTCTTTTAAATATACAAGTTACCTTGACAGACGTACGGACGGACGAACAATGGAGGCTTAGTAATTTAATATCCTGGAAATGGAACCTTAAAACTATTGCTAGAAATTTTCAAGGTGTTGCCTACTCGAGAGGATCAGGGTTCGAATCCCGGTGGGGCAAATAACAGTATGATGAATTCGAGCATTTGTACATTTGGTTTATATTTCTAGATAACTATCAGTATATGTATTCTATCCTTTAGTATTTCATAATACAAGCCTTACAGTGTTTACTTTGGGGCTAGGCTTGTTGGTATGTTATAAATATTTATTATTACATTATCATCATCATCATCAGCCTATTAATGTCCCCACTGCTGGGGCACAGGCCTTCCCCATGGATGGAATAGGGAGATTGGGCCATGACCACCACCACGCAGGCCCAGTGCGGATTGGTGGGTACTAACGACTGCAGATGCAGCCGGGACCAACGGCTTAACGTGCCTTCCGAAGCACTAAGGAGCTCGAGATAATATTTTTTGGTCACCCATCCAATAACCGACCACTGCAAAAGTTGCTTAAGTTCAACGATCACAGCCGAACGCGCTTACCACTTGCGCCATCGAGCTCCTCATTACATCTATTGGCTATGGGCTCCTAATTACATTATATGTGTCTATATTAGGTAGCACGCCCAACGCTCTCCAGTGGGTGTATTTGCGAGCGATCTCCAACCAGAACTGCCAGCGCTGGTTCGGCACTTCCCTCATCACGAAGAACAGCATCTGCACGCAATACTTCAACGTCACCTCGCAGTCCACCTGCCATGTAAGTTTTTGTGTAAAATTAAAAATAAAAGATTTAAATACAAATGTCACATTACTGAAATCAATTGGATAAATATTGTGAATCAAAATGAAAGCCGAAAAAAAATTAAATTAAATAATAATTTACAGCTTATGAAATGGTGCTCAAAATCAATATAAGGGTTATATTAAAATGGATCACACGACTCGTCCTTCATCAAGACCATTGACGTCTGTTAAATCTGTTTCAAGTATTTTCGTGGTTTAGGTTCGAGAGCGTTTGTGCCAATATAAAAAGGTCCAACAGGTGTCTCCACGCCACCTGATTTTAAGTGACAGTGGAATGATGATGACGATGATCAGTACAGCAGTTTTACCTACCACACCAGCCAACCTCACTTGAGCATAAAACATGAACAAAGAAACCAGTGCAGCAGCAATTTTACAAACAATCACGTCTACAGCTCAGCTGTTTGTTTGTAGTTTTGCCACAGAACACAGAGGTTAGAAAGCCTTGAGGGCCTTGTGGCGGGGCAGGCGCGCCACAGTTATCTGTGATAATTTTTATTTTTTAAGCATGTAACTGCTTGATGTTTAAATCTAAAGAAAATATAACTAGAAAAAAATCCACGCGGACCAGGCAGCAGACGGGACTCGAACCCGCACCCTTCGCTATTCGGGCGAATGCACTGACCAATTTTGGTACCAACTGACTAATTTTTTTTTAAGCTGCAATGCAGCGCCATGTCTTCGCATTATAGGTAACCCACAATGTGAAATGAATACTTTTACAAGTATTAAACATTTGAAAGAAGAAATAGCAATTATAGTTATAATTGTTATTTTTTAATCATGTAACTGCTTCATGTTTAAATGTAAACATTTTATTTCATGTTTAAATTGGGTAACCGACAATGCGAAGAGATGGCGCTGCCTTGCAGCTTAAGAATGGCTAGAAGAATTTCGACGCGGCCATCAGGGCCGCGGTAGCATAATTGGTCAGTGCATTCGCCCGGATAGCGAAGGGTGCGGGTTCGAGTCCCGGCTGCTGTCTTATCCGCGTGGATTTTTTTTTCTAGTTATATTTTCTTTAGTAATGTATGAGTCAAATGATCATAACTTGACCAAAACTTAATTCTGGTTGCACCGTTGCTGTGGCGGGAGCGCTGATTGGTTCGATTGTTTGTTGTCGCGTCGTTTGATTGGCTATTATCTATTAGGTGCAAGTGTAGTGGGGGCGAGTTGGCGACATCGGTTCCTATTCAAACGGTTTATGTTTGCATTCGCCCGGATTGCGAAGGGTGCGGGTTCGAGTCCCGTCTGCTGCCTGGCCCGCGTGGACTTTTTTTTTCTAGTTATATTTTCTTTAGGTTTATGATTTGATCACCCTTCTAAACTTTTTCTGTGTTTTGTGGGTTTTGCTGAAGACGTATGCCGCTATCGTTTGACCTGTCCCTTAAATTATTCATGTTTAACAGGGGGACAGTGGAGGCCCACTAGTGTACGAGGAGAACGGAGTGCCCACCCTGGTGGGGGTCACCTCGTTCGTGGCCGGCGAGCAGAGCGGCGGCTGCCATTCGGGACTGCCGGCTGGTAAATATATACATACATACATATAATAAAATGGTAGGAAAGTCAAATCTGTACATGGAATATTTAAAAAAAAAACTTTGGGTATGATCTACAATCGATTTTTAGATTTTTTTTCCGTTTGTCTGTATGTATGTCCGGGATAAGCTCAAAAAGTACTGCATGATTTACTTCAAATTTGGCACGAATATAATTAAGAAGTCGGGTCAACATAAAGGCAACATATTATCATGCTGTCATCTACGGGGAACGAGCAGTGAACCTTTATTTCTAACTAACTCCACGCGTTCGAAGTCGCGGGCGGCCGCTAGTATATATATATATATGTATATATATATATATATGTGTATAGTAATACCACAGAAAAAATGTGAAATAAATATACTATACTAGTATTAATGCTAAAATGGTATTACTATATTCAACTTCCTCTGAGACAAAACGTGAACAAATCATTAAAAAGATTTTTCAAAAGGTCGAATTTTATATGCATATTTACATCAAAAAATTAAAAAAAAACACGTTAAAAAACCTAAAACTAGCTGTTCCCGAACTTCGAACGCATTATAATACTACTTATTTGAAGAGTAGTGATAAAGCGAATCATTTACGTTGAAATGTGAAATTTTGTCATCAGTCTGGTTACACCGGCCATCTTTACTCTCGATAAAAAGTTTTAGAAACATTGGATTATTAGTTTTCCTTTTGTCTCAGAGGTAGTTGCATAAAGAATAGATAAATAAAAAAAATTAAAGAGCTTTATATCTAGTGCAATTTCACTAAAACAATAATCATGCATTAAATATATATATATATACCCATATAAAAGAAATATGTTTTGGGTATTATAAAAGACAGTTTTTTTTCTAAATCTATACCACGAGTTTATAACTAAGGCTCCCTTACCGTCTTTGAAACCTTGCTTCAACCCAATATTTGAACAAAAACGTGATAATATTTTTTGGAATTTGCCTTGACTTTAAAACCTTCATTTTTTAAAGCAAGAGTTACTCTCTATCTGCACCATGACTTTGTAGTTTCTACCAGTGCCTTACTCTATTTCTATGATAATCAGTTGGGATTTCACACCTAAGCTCGCTTTCGCCATAACAGTTTCGCCTCAACACTTTATTGTGTCCAGGTTTCATTCGCCCCGGGCCCTTCCACTCGTGGTTCACTTCCGTCACTGGATTGGACTTCGACAACTTGGAAGAATGGGCCACAACTACCGAAACTCCGTCTACAACCACGGAACCTCCGACTACCACTCCTGAGTTGTCAACAACTACGCAACTACCTTCTACGGAACCTCCGACTACCACTCCTGAGTTGTCAACAACTACGCAACTACCTTCTACGGAACCTCCGACTACCACTCCTGAGTTGTCAACAACTACGCAACTACCTTCTACGGAACCGCCAAGTACCACTTGGTTACCAACATCTACGGAACCGCCAAGTACTACCTGGTTGCCAACTTCCACGGAATCGTCAACTACGACTCCTGAGTTGCCAACTGCAGAAGTGGAAACTACTACATGGTTGCCAACAACTACGACAAGCCCGCCGACAGACAAGCCTGACGAATCGGAAGAAAAGCCTGAGGAATCTGAAGAATCGGGCGAAAAAGAATCGGAAGAGGAAGAACCGGAAAGCGACTCGGACGAGGACTCCGATGAAGATTGTGATCCTGAACTCTCGCAATTGTTGAAGAAGTTGCAAGTCGAAGTCAAAGTTAAGATCAAGATGGACAAGACGAAACACAAGTTCCATCACAAACACACCATCAAGCATCATCGCAAATCTCATCATCATTAATGATGTGATATACATCCGTTTTGCTTCGAGTTGGCTATAGATAACCGTTACAAAATGTCGTCACAGGCCAAACAGAGGCACATCTACTGGTACCGTCAGTACTTGTCAGTACAAAGATTTCCGACTTACAGTGTAAGTTCATATTGTTGAAGAGTCTGTGCGGGAAGAGAATGGGCGTGGTGAAAAACGGAACTAACATTAAGATTTTTATTTGGCAATCAAACCCAGCAATCTGTAAAACGTCAAAGTTTTGTATTTATACGGATTTGTTTGTTGTTATAATTTCTTGCGGTTTTTTGTATTTAATCATGTCAAGGGGTAAAACCTTAGAAATACGGTAGAAAAGCACTACAGCGCCCTCCAATCTAAATCCCATTCTCTTTCCGCACAGACTCTATCTATTTTATTATTAAATATACTATCACAGACTCGTTATCCTTGTTTTTTTTTAAATACAACTCAATCTGAGTTAGATACTACATAGAATACAATTTTCCCATTTAAGCCCACTCTTGAGCAATATTTAAATAGTAAAAATCTGCCTTGTCGTTTGGGGTGTTCTATAGTATAAGTAGTTGGGGACCACAAGTGGGGATTTTGAGACATAGTCGAGTGCGGCAGAATAACAAAAGGAGGGCAAGCTTGCATCTTGTGAAGTACTCCACCCATACAAACGCTTATGTACAGCCGAACGTCTAGGTCAGCAAAAAAAATTAAAGAACCTGCCATGACTTTTTTTTTTATAGATAGGTCCGACAAATGTCTCTACCCCACCTGATGTTAAGTGAAGGCGAAGTCCAGACTCGAAGATAGCTGATACAGCAGTTCTACCTGCCACACCACCCATCCTCACCCTGCCGGCCTGCACGTTGCTTCTTCACGCCTCTTTTAAAGGATCCCAGGTTGTAAGAGGGAGGGAGGGAGGGGAGGGATTTACGGATAGGGCGACAAAGAAATGAGTCACCTTTCTTTGTACGCTTTTTTTTTTTTCTTTTTTAATTGTGGCCACAGTTAGACGGTGACAACGTAGGCCAGCGCGCGTAGTCCTCTGAAGGAAAGGAGAGGGAATAACTCCTCAGAACACTCGCCGTGGTACAGACGATAGAACGCGCTTAGTGACGCCACGTCACGGCGTAATTGAAGAGGCTCAAGGTAATATCTTTATCGCCTATGATGCGGATCGCGCGCCGCTGTAACCTATCCAAAGCATCG
The DNA here is from genome assembly GCA_902850365.2 of Chilo suppressalis. Classification (NCBI taxonomy): domain Eukaryota; kingdom Metazoa; phylum Arthropoda; class Insecta; order Lepidoptera; family Crambidae; genus Chilo; species Chilo suppressalis. The sequence continues at coordinate 18,832,885 of OU963914.1, read as the reverse complement.
AGCAAGTACTTAGCGGAGCCATCCCAGAGGTGCGAGTAATATTCCACGCAGGACCGCACTTCTGGTCGCATCCTAATCGTCAGTCTTTTGATATGAGCTACTGAGGGTTCACGTAACATCTCTTCTTGAAGAAAGTTTGAATTTATCAACAGACTGAAATATTCGGCAACTGCTCTAAGAGCGATGAATTTATTTTCACTCTGAGGATGCTTATGACCTAAATACAAGCTGTGTTAATAAAGATATCATCATGATTTTTTTCTGATAATCTTGAATATATTTAAATCTAAAGAAAAGTTTACTAGAAAAAAATCCACGCGGACCAGGCAGCGGACGGGACTCGAACCCGCACCCTTCGCTATCCGGGCGAATGCACTGACCATTATGCTACCACGGCCCTATTAGCCGCGTCGAAATTTCCCTAGCCTTAAGCTGCAAGGCAGCGCCATCTCTTCGCATTGTAGGTAACCCACAATGTCAAATGAATACTTTTTCAAGTATTAAACACTTGAAAGAAGAAATAGCAATTATAGTTATGATTTTATTTATTTTTTAAGCATTTAACTACTAGATGTTTAAATCTAAAGAAAAGTTTACTAGAAAAAAATCCACGCGGTCCAGGTTGCGGACGGGACTCGAACCCGCATCCTTCGCTATCCGGGCGAATGCACTGACCATTATGCTACCACGGCCCTATTAGCCGCGTCGAAATTTTCCTAGCCTTAAGCTGCAAGGCAGCGCCATCTTTTCGCATTGTAGGTTGAATATATTTGCTTTTAAATAATGTATAACTTTTGTATCAATGGGACCGATTCTGACGTTACATTCTCTAAACCTAAACTTAAAATTAGAGAGCTAATTTTAGTTCAGGTTTAGAGTATTGGTATTCTGAAATTGCGAACTAACTAAATTAAAAACACAGTTGACAGCTGTAAACAAGCATCTAAATTGAATTCACAGATTATGTAAAAGCATCGTACCGGTAATTATCGGTTTACTCAAATTAGCAATAATTATTAATTATTCAGTGATTTTGACTCATTTCAGTAATTCTTTTTTGTTCTTCATCATCTTTGAAATATGGAAACTTAACTTAAGTTTGTTATTTTACTGTACGAGAAATTATGAATCAATATTAAAGAGTGAATACTTGCCTACTCTGTGGTACAGAGGGTTTCTAGATTGGGAGTGTTTATCTTTATTTAGGGGAAAAATAAGAACTTGGAGAAATTAAATCTGGTGGGAGAACTTTAGGAATCATATTTTTTCTTAGAAAACGCCAAGTATTTTTTTTTGGCAAAAAGATAGGGAAAGCTACCACTTATAAAATTAAATTAAAATATAGGTACCAACTAGATTTGGCACCTAACAAATCTATTAAGGATGATCAGTGACGATGGACCGTGTCGAGTCCTAAGCCGAGCTTCAGTCGTAGCATGGTTACCGAGCCGATCTGTAAATTCTGTAATGTACAAAGAAGTGCCTCGACCGAGCAATTAGGTAGGTATCGTTGCGCCGTGCTGCAGTCTAATCATTCAGATAAAGTAAATGTACTCGTCCGCGCAAAACTGTTTATTGTTTTGTCTAAGGTTCACTACGATTGCCGGGTGGCAGCGCGCCGGCAATGTATTCATGCAACGGGCCGTGGCCGAGCAAGCGGCACCAAGCTTTTTTCGAGCGTTGTTTCATGTGTTGCTCGGTTGTCAGTCGGTTACCGCCTGGTATAGTGTGAATGTGTCCATAATCCATGTAAAATAAATTATTTGATATTAGTTAACTAGAGGAGTTCAATGGCGCAGACAATTAGCTCATTCGGCTGCGATCGTTGAAATTAAGCAACTTTCGCAGTGGTCGGTCATTGGATGGGTGACCAAACATCTTCTATGTCGAGTGCCTCGTTCTCCCGGCTGCATCTGCAGTCGTTAACACCCGCCAATCCGCACTGGGCCTGCGTGGTGGGTCATGGCCTAATCTCTCTATTTCACCCATAGGGAAGGCCTGTGCCCCAGCAATGGGGACATTAATAGGCTGATGATGATGATGATGATTAGTTAACTCTGCTACGGCCGACAGGGTCTAACGTGAACCATACTTGAAAATTTCTCGCATCGTAAATTCCCAATCCAGCGTATCTATCTAATACATATAATTTTGGTTTCGGTAAGAGGTTGTAAAATTATCCCTTCGGCTGTTTTGTGAAGATTTTATTCTCATTTATTGTATAATCCGAGATGCGTAACCTATTTTTATTTTTTTTGTTTCTATCAGTTTTTGGCGAGATCATCCCAATTATTCATTTGGTGAAGATGCCCAGTTTAGGATATATAAAAACAAACTTTTCAATTACAAACAGTAGGTACTTATTTCGTGTTTGGTTATTTTAAGAAATATGTTTAGCTTATAAAAAGTTGGAAATAAAAACATTTCGAACTAATAGGTATTAAAAACTGCTTCATAGAAACAAAACCACATAAAACAAAGGAACAAATAATACATTAAAGTCTAAAGTACCTACATTTAAAGTCAAAACAACATTTGGATTGCAATTGGTGATTGGAATGCAAATCACTGACACCATACCTCTATTATCTTGTTAATTATTTGACTATGTACTTTAGATATAAGTAGGATCTGTAAGTATTACTTATAAAATTAGTACATAGATTTTTTACCTTTTTAGGTTGTTTTTATATGAAGTGGATTTTTATTTATGTTATATAAGATTTTACCTTAAATTATTTAGTATTTTATACAAGATATACGTGTACATTACCTACGAAAGACCACAATAGCGCAAGTGTAACGCTTTCGTTCTGCGATCGTGAATGTTAAGCAATTTTCACAATGGCCGATCTTAGGATGGGTGACCACCCCAAAATGTATTAAATCGAGTTCCTATGTTGCTGCTCGCTGCAGCTCGGATTTATTATAAGCATGACACATTAATAGGCTTATAATAAATCCGCATCGTAACATAGACCCACCTACCTTTTTAAAAAAAAGAAAGATCTAGCTAATATATTATTATCACCGTCGTTGTTCATTATTGTATAAAATTTATGTCTTTTTTCAACGAAATAAACCCATATCCAACCTTAACAACAAGTTCAAAACTTAAGTACAGCAATCATTAACGTGATATTTGGCCTCAATTATTCACATTTAAATTTAGAGAGGACCTCCGTAGGTCCTTTTAAATTTAGTGTGACATTTCTAATTTTAGAGAAAATATGACATTTAGAACGCGTTTCAGAATACCATTTAATCATCTAAATCTAAGTTGAATAACTTAGCAACGTCAATTTTAAATTTAGAGATAGAGTGTCATTACAGAATACCAAATTGAATTTGACAACTCTATATCTAATTTTAGTTAGTTTTAGATATAAGTTGGCACGCCAGAATTGGGCCCAATGTTTATTTAAAATAGTAACATAAAAATAGGAAAACAAAATATATACGATTTTTTAGACTTACATCTATGGGGCAGATGTTTGTGTGATGAATACGAACATTTTGTACTCCAGTCATGGATGTTTAATATGTATTTCTTTATAAATATACTATCCGCTAACCCGACAGAAGTTGTCCTGTCTACACGTCTTTGTGAATCTAAACCATTCTCAGATACCCTTGAACACACACAAAAAATTTCATCAAAATCGGTCCAGTCGTTTAAGAGAAGTTCAGTGACATACACACTCACAGAAGAATTATATATATAAAGATATGTATTCTGTCCATTACCCTAGTATCCCATAACACAAGCCTTTCATTCCTTAGTTAGGGGCTAGGCTAATTGGTGTGAGTGTTGGAAATATTTATTTGTTCTCTCAAGCTATACAATAGTGTGTGCATAACATCTACGTTGGTGGCTGTCCTCGTGCGGATTCCTATAATGCGACGACCGACGACTGAATATCCTTTATGCGGGATTTGCACTACCAAATTTTAAGGGCCCTCACCATGACTAAGGGTGGTATAATGTGAGTTAGGGAGTAAGAGACCCAATCTAGGGCGAGCTGCGCGGTGTAATTATTGCTACCACCCTAGCTCGGGGCCATGCCCACCCCTTCGATAGGACCCTTAAAATTGGGCAGTGTAAATGCCTTTTTACGTTCGTTGTTAGTCTGTGGGTGAATGAGGTTGACAGATAGAGATGTACTCAATATATTAACATAATAGATAAAAAACCTATTGATATAGATTATTCAATTGATAATATCATACCGTATATTTAAAAAGTAGGTAACATTTTTTTTGCCAGAAGATAGCATATAAAACTAAAAGTTAAGTAAGTTCTAAAGCAGTAATGCTGTATGACACATCATTCAAAATCAAATGTAGTACTTTTATTCTACATTGTGTTATGAAAGGTGACTTAAAGAATCACCTCACAATGCAGTAATTTTTTAATCTACTTCAAGGAAGGGGTTCTCAATTCGTTATTTTTTTTTATTATTGTTCACTCGTATCTCCATTCAAGAAATTTTTATGGAGCATATGTTATAAACTAGCAAATACCTTAGAAACTCTACCGAGTTTATACGCGCAGCTCTTGAAGTTTCTCATACAACGACTTGGCAACCTCTGAATAGCGCCATCTGTTGGTTTGTTTGCTAGTTTCTTTCAGTAGCGAGTAGGTATTAAATAAAACAACAGTCAAATTATAAATGAGTAATTATCTTAAATTTTCTGATGGTCTTAATTGTATATTTTTTCTTTAGTGGCATTAATTTTATTTACATTAGCCTTAATTAACACATTGAAATACTTATCTAACAACAATTTTTACATATTAACATATCTTTTGTATTAACATTTGAACATAACCCAGCCTTAACCTTATTTACAGTCATTTTTATGTAATTATCTATATTATCTTTAACCACTTAATTTATAACAAAAATATATGCGTAAATAATACTAACCTCTCTAAATCTCTAGGCATACTAAAAAACGACTTAAAATCTTTCTGAAATTTATAATCCTTGCATCTATATACAACACAAATTGAACCACGAACATAAGCACACGCTTTTTGAGACATTTTTACAGTTAATTTCACAGTTATTGCAATATAATTATTGTAATTGTAACACAACTCATCACAAAACACATTACAAATCGTTCACCTCCTACCGCTAGGGGCGCTAGTGTCGCTTTGTTTCCCGAATTCACCCAAAGCTGCACGTATTACTTCGGTTCTATAGTATTTGATACTACAATGCTATGAAGATTCCATGCATTCTACTATAATTCAATTTAAGTTAAATCGACTATTTAAAAATGGAAGCGCCCATCACTACACTGACTGACACTCACTCCTCTGAGACTGACAGTGACATTATGCGTCTTGGGTGGTTGTGGTTCCTTGGTTTTGTTGGTGTCTCTAATCCGAATTTCCTCAATCTCAAGACTTTATTTTTATAAATTTAATTTGTTCCGACTTGGAAATGAAATGGAGGGTTCAGATTCTACAGGTAATAATCGTCATTAACTATTTCATTTCTATGTAGTATAATCACTAATTTTTAGGAGCAACTTTTTATGTTTTGGATTTGTCATGTTTGTAATTTGTGTGGGCGAAACTTGTTCACAGTGCGATTTATCCTTTGTCTTTTGGTTCCTTGCTTCTAATTTGAACTATAATAAATTGTATCATATTGTTAAAATACGTATATACCCATTTGCTATTTTTTTTTTATTGTGTGACCATAAAATTTAATCCAATTGGATTGGGATTAGACCTTCACTATCTATGTGAGAGAAAAAGAATTTGTTTACTTCCGTATTTTAGCAGTCGTGAACATAATTTCACAACAACTATACCAGTAATTAAATATACCAGGTATTCTGCATAGTTATGATATAAATATTAGATCACAAATGTTTAATTTTTAATTTATTGTGTTAATAAATTAGTATTCTTGCAACTATATAAATCTGTCAATATGTAAATAATGTTCGTAATTTTGTCCATTAAAATATCGTTAATAGTAGGTATCTAAGGAATATGAATCACCAGATGTTGATTGTTACAATTAATAGGTTCAAAATTTTTTCTAAAACCATTTTATAATTAGATAATGTAATTTTTTTTATATGGCAAGGTCCAAGTGAACCAATATCTTTGAGTTAACTCGTCACATATTGGTCTTAAACAGACAAACAAGTTATGAAAATAAAATTACTTAAATTAACTTACAATATAACATTGATTGGAGTTTTGTTTGTGTTTTTTGCCTTTAGATAACCTTTCTTTGAATTGATTTTAATGATATAAATTGGCAAGCTACTACAATATAGTGGAAATTTCAGAGTGCTTTAGCTGCGCAGGATGCATGAACAATATCAGAGATGATGACTATGTGTGTGCACTTAACCAAAACTGGCATAAAGACTGTTTCAGGTATAGATTGTGTTACTTAATTTACTAAAAATGTAATTTTTATATTACGATAATAAAATCATTTTTAGATTTAGACCATAGAATAGATTTTTTTTAACCCTCAATGTAATTAACAGGGATGTTACGGAGCTTAGACTTTGATTCCAATAAGCGGAACTTCTGATTATTATTTCACCTTCTCCACTCTGGAGGTTTTAATCGGAGGGTGAAGCATTGCAAATAGCGATGGCGGCCTGCGTCGACCGTTACGAACTGGTTCATACCCATTGCATTGGGAGTTGTATGTTATTAATAATAACATTTAAATGAATAAAGGTTATTTTATAATTAAAAATGAAAAGGTTGATTGAATGATGTTTTAATTTGTTCTTAAATGGAATATATCTCTCTGTGACAACTGCCGACTCTGCCACTCACCCAATCAAATTTAAAAACTCCAACTCTGACTTCCGATAAATTTACCTTCGTTACGTCCCTGGTAATTAAAAGTGTTATCTAAAGTACTCAGCAAAATATTGAAAGTTTTTAGACATCTTATTTCCAAAATCTAGCAGTTACATGCTTAAAAAATATAACAATAATTGCTATGTCTTGTTTAAAATGTTAATACTTGTAAAGGTATTAATTGGACATTGCGGGTTACCTACAATGCGAAAATATGGCGCTGCCCAACAGCTTAAAAAAGGCTGGACATGGCCTTCAGGGTTGCTGTAGCATAATGGTCAGTGCCTTGGCCTGGATAGCAAAGGGTGCGGGTTCGAGTCCCATCTGCTGCCTGGTCTGCATTGTTTTTTCTTTAGTAAAAATTTCTTCAGATTCAAACATTTTAAGACTTAGGTGACAGTTCATCCTTTAAATATTTTACTCTCTAATGAATTATCGCCCTTTCAATTTTTTTATGTCGAATCTGAAAAATATCCTTGAATTGTTGTTAGGCTTTATTCTCCCTATTCTCTGATAAAGTTTTAAACATTGAACAAAAATAATTCGCTAAGAAGTTGACTAACGAAACGTCTTTACCATATGCCAGGTGCTCCGTTTGTGATGTGGGTCTCACATCCTGGTATTTTGAGAAGGAGGGTCTGCTTTTCTGTCGGAATGATTACTGGGCTCGATTTGGTGAGAGCTGTCACCAATGTGCACAGGTAATTATACATAATTTTTAACGGTTGTTCTTTTTTTTAGGTTCTGTACCCAAAGGATAAAAACGTTACCTGATTTCTGTCTGTTTGTCTCTAGAACGAAATAAGTTACAGACCTGAAAATTCGGTATTTCGTGTAGAATCCTTGAAATCCGAATATTTAGTTAAAATTTATATTACGTTATTTTTAGTATTTTTTTTACTGAATCAATTATTTATTATTCTTCAGTATAGTAGTAGTATCACGTCGCTAGTGGTTTAAATCTCGATAATACTGCGATTGGTGGAATGGAATTATATTCCTTTTTCCGGGTGGGAGCGTAGTCACAATACACACAAGAGCAGTACTCCGACTTCATACTAGCGCCCGAATCGACGCACGCACACAGACAAACGTCATTTACACGGCCGCTAACCAATTTTGCCAAGACAAATCTACGCAGTGCTACGTCACGCGCCACCGAGACTGGTCGTTGGCCGAGTTAAGTTAGCTACGCCGCGACGTCCGCGCCGCCTGCGTTCGTTTCGATTCCGTAACGTGGCAATAGTAACTATACTAATACAATAAAAATCTACACAAATATGTTTTACATTTTGTAGGTACCAACCCTAGCGCTCCGCTCAGTCGTAGGTATCTTATTTCAAGAAAACGGCTGAGTTACGCTAATGCCACTGCCGGATTTAGGGGAGGGCAACCGGGGCGAAAGCCCCGGGGCCTCCACAAACGAGGGGCCCCCACAATAGAGACTTGGGAAAAAAAATCTTTCAAATTCAACAGTAAACATCTTTTCCTTTGATATTTCTTTTTTGCTCTTTTACCTTTACCTACAGCCTACAGTACTTTGTACATCTAACATACATGATTATTTGATTATATTAATCTTAAATAACAGAAATCATTGATCTATATTTGTTCACTCCAATCAGGCAATCGGTGATTAATATCAAAATCTCAAATGGCCCTGATAAGCACTTCCAATTCACTACCCATCTTGAGGGAGTACCCCAATCGCTTAATGGCTGAGTGGGGTGGTACTTGCCCGCAGGGCCGAATTTAAGGCAGGGCAGGTGGGGCTGTGGCCCAGGGGCCTCCACAACAGCTTAAGAAATAACAACATTTCGATGGGTTAACAAGAATACAAATCCTAAGTGGCCCGGGGCCTCCACAATCCTAAATCCGGCTCTAGGTACTGCTCTTGTATGTATTGTGGCGTATTCGTGTAAGTGGGCTAAGAGCATTAGGTTAATGATGAAGTAATGTCAGGTGATAACTGGGCCGGTGATGGCGGCGGGCTCGCACCGCTTCCACCCGGAGTGCTTCACGTGCTGCGCGTGCCGCGCCCACATCGAGGACGGCCAGCCCTACGCGCTGCACGAGCGGTCCAGGCTCTACTGGTGAGCGAGTCTATCTGCATTTATTACTACACACCAATATGCCTAGCCCGAAAGTAAACTTACTTAGGGAAAACTAGCAAACCAGTGAACCAAATGTTCACCAAAACCTGATTTTTAATTAAAAAAAAAATGTATTTAATTAATTGAGAACTTCGGAGATTTTGTGTGGTTTCGTTTGAAATTCGTGATTTCTCGAAAACCGGAAGTGCTACGTTACTCAAATCCAGTTTGTAGTGTTATCAGACTAATCAGACTAAGAATAGTCTAACTTATAACTTAAACATTCTCTTTATCTATCTCTTACGGTTTGGCCGCTGAAACAGCACCACGGACGGACGGACGGACTTGTCTAATAGATAAGAGATATTTATAAAAGTATCAGTATATGTCATCATCTTCATCATCAGCCTATTAATGTCTCCCCTGCTGGGGCACAGGCCTTCCCTATGGATGGAATGGGGAGATTGGGCCATGACCCACCGCGCGGGCATAGTGCGGATTGGCGGTTGCTAACGACTGCAGATGCAGCCGGGATCAATGGCTTAATGTGCCTTCCGAAGCACGGAGGACCTTGAAATAGTATATCAGGTCACCCATCCAAAAACCGACCACTGCGAAAGTTGCTTAACTTCAACGATAGCAGCCGAACGCGCTAACCACCTGCGACCTCGAGCTCCTCAGGACAGGGCAATCCGTTAAACGCACACTGGGCCCGGGTGCTGGCCCATGGCCCTATTTCCCTATTCCATCCATAGGAAAGACCTGTGCCTCAATAGTGGGGACATTAATAGGCTGATGATGAAAATTTGCCTTACCGGGATTCGAACCCGAGATCTCTCGAGTAGGCTACACCATAAAATTCGGCGTACATACCACTCGCGCCACGAAAATCGTCTATTATAGTACATTATAGAGCAATGGCCTACCTTGAATTATCATTGCCCTACCTTAAATAGCAAAGGGCGACAGAAACATTAAAAGGCATAATTACTGACCTATATTTCGATTTGATTTACTAATTCTAGGAGGGTGCAAATCTTAAATACTGGATCCAGATTTGAAAATATCTCCCTGTTATATTTTTATAAATGTACATTTTCAGATTATAAATAAACAATAAACCATTACGAATTTTGCCTGCCTTCTACTGCAAATGTAGAATGACTGAATTTGCCAACTTGCAAAGAACAAATTCAGCAAAGAAATTTGCTGTTTTTTTTTAGTACAAGCACTTACTTGCAGTGACCTTACTTACCAAGTCTTCCTGACTTGGTATTCTGGTTGGGTTAGGAAATGAATCTCTCATTGCTTTTCTAGATTTATATTTGTAGTCTGTGATTGGCCATTCATTTTTTAAGGAGCTCGATGGTGCAAATGTCTAGATGGAGATGTTGAAGATAAGCAACTATCGCAGTGGACTTCATTGGATGGGTGTCCAAAAATTTACTATATCAAGCTCCTTCGTGCTTTAGAAGGCATTATAAGTAGTTGATCCCGGCTGCATCTGCAGTCGTTAGCACTCACCAATCCGCACTGGTCATGGCCCAATCCCCATATTCCACCATAGGGAAGGTCTGTACCACAGCAGTGGGGATATAAATAGGCTGATGATTATTGTTCATTGATATTGATATTTCTTGGCATAGCGAGGGGTGCTACGAGCGTAGCTTATGGAGTCTATCGCACGCCATCCGATTGGTGGACGTACCGGGTGGTGCACTACGTCTTGCGCCGGACGGGAATGCGCTACGAGTCACACAGTGAGTACAAAGTCTTTCCGCTACGGCAACTCTCTGTGCTACGGTGTAGCACTCTAAAATTCAAACGATATCCTTATTATATATAGGTTTGATGACTACATTTGTTTATAAGATGATTGCTTGTCCTGTTTAAAGGAAAGTGGAAAAGCAAGAAAGCATGAATGTGTAATTATATTCCTTATGTATTAACAATAATTCTCGTGTCTAATTTTTATATGAAATTGCATGTACGTGTACTATACACCTAATATAACATTTGAATTTTTATATTCACTCGTATTTGATTATTTGTAAATAATTATACTAACAAAGGTGGCATTGCTTTGTCCCGTAACTTTTATGCGAAAAAGTTATTTTTATTGTTCAACACAAACTAACATGCTATATTCATTAGCATTCAACTTCAGATAATATTCATTATTGCGCGTCGCAAATGACAAACTCATGTCTGTTAGGATTTAAAAGTAAGGCTAAAACGCCCTTACTGCGGTAGATTTAGAGGTATACCTATTTCGTGTCGCATATTGGCTATTATTATTCGGGAATATGTTTGGCGCTAAAAACGCTCTTAATGGGCTAAACATAGAGGTTCAGATTTGCGATAGGGCGACACTCGCCCCGTGACCGAATCGAAATCGAATTGTCGGAAAAAACGTACTACAACCTTTAATAATGAAAGTTCATACACAAAAACCCGTAAAATATAATATTTAAAACTCGTGTGTAAATAGTACATATGATATAAGTGCGGTAAGTTGAGAATTACAGCCGAGGCGATACTGTTAGCCCAAGCCGTAGGTGAGGGCTATAAGAAGCCAGAGACTGTAATTATCAAACCGCACGTATGTCATACGACTTTATATAACGCATTTGCGAGGAAATAATATATCTACGTACGTACTTTCTGAAAATGAATTTGCACCTTTGTTTGTTTTCCATACGATGAAATTTTGATACGCTCGACTGTAAGTATCTATCCGTGGATTTTTCGACTTCTGGCGGTGTCAAATGAATAAATAATTCGTTACTACTTGACAATATCTTCAAATAAAAACAATACAGCGAAAAGAAAAAAAAACTTTATCACAGATTAGCGATGCACGCGCATCAACCCTTTTTTTAGGCAAAGGAACAAAAAGCAGCCAGTGTTACTAATATAGTAAATTAATATTTTTGTGAATTTGTTACCGATACATGGTTGTAATTTATTGTCAAAATACATCAAATTAAAGAATTGAATGTTTATATATTATATTTTATCTCCCAAAGTTGATTTTATTAAGAAAATGTTGGCTACCTTTCTGACATAAAAACTCTTTGCTAAGATTTAAAAAAAGTATCGTTCACTTTTGACGGTACCTAATAAGCCGTGCGTTTTACTTTACATTACCGCACGCGTGTGTAATGTGATAGATCATGATATTGAAATTGGTGCAATTATATACGCTTTACGAGCAAACGTGTTATAAAGAAATATATGTATATTCTCCTACAGGTATTTTTATATGTAGAAGCTTACTTTGTCAAGATAAAACGGTCACCTTACGCAGAGGAGGGTACTGGTGCACTGAGATACAAGCTTTCGCTTAGTTCAGGTACCAGTCCCTCGCAATCTTATGAAATATACAAATATTGTTTCAATTATAAGACGTAACATGTAGATTGTTGAGGAAAAATAAATAAAGTTATTATTATAGTGGAGCCCCGGTAATCCGGCCCCTGGCTAATGCGGCACCCCCTATAATCCGACATCGTCTATTACATACAAGTATTCGCTAATTCACGATTGAACAAGTTACAACTTGTACGCACCATCACTATTGTGCTCGAAGCGTAGGGTATTGTTTTTTTATATTTTTTTGTAAAATCTATAGCATTAATGAAGTTACTTTTATAATAAAACGTAATTTTTCTATTGTGTTGTTTAATTTACTAAATTTGACATACATAACAAAGTATGATTTGTAATCTTATCATTGGATCTGTAATTTGTCGGATTACAAGGTACTCTTTTGTAAAAAAAAAACGGACTATAGGGGGTCTTAGGCAGTACTCTATAATCCGACAAATTCAAAAGTTCGACACTGCCCTGCAAAATGTTTGTCGGACTACCGGGGATCTACTGTATTATTACTAGCAAACCAGTGAACCAAATGTTCACCAAAAAAAAAAATGTATTTAATTAATTGAGAACTTCGGAGATTTTGTGTGGTTTCATTTGAAATAGAAATCACGTGATTTCTCGAAAACCGGAAGTGCTACGTTACTCACATCCGGTTTGTAGTCTTATCAGACTATTCTCAACTTATAACTTAAACATTCTCTTTATCTATCTCTTACGGTTTGGCCGCTGAAACAGCACCATCGACGGACGGACGGACGGACGGACTTGCCTAATAGATAAGAGATATGTGACGCCAAAATCGCCCTTACTAGTTAAGATATAGAGGTGAGTATTGCGTGTGTCAGTGGTCGCGCGTCGCTGGGGTGTTGCGGCGCGCTGGGCCGCGCTGTGGCCCGCGCCGCGCTCGCGGCCTGCCTGCATCTCTTGTGCCGCAGGTACCGACGCTGGTAGGAACCAATGTTCTATCCAAAACAGCTTTCAATAAGTCGTAGATTGATATAGTTTGTTCTGTAGCCTCTACTCTCGACGAAGTTTTTCACTGTAATTAATAATGCAGACAATGTTGATTTAATTAATATTTAAAAAAATGATAATATTCTGATAATAATAATTACATAATTTATCAACATTCCACATGCACATCTGAAATTGACTATTCTAAAAAGTTTAATGTAAAATATTTCGTCGATTAGTTATAATAAATGTATATGAAATGAATAAATATATATTTATATATGTATATTATTTTCATTAATTTGTTAATTTACCCTTTCATACAGTATCAATCTTTTTTAAGTTAAATAAACTCTTTTCGCGTCTGGTTAGACTATCGAACTTAAGGAGTAAACTCCAGTCGTGCGTCGGAGCTCACACACACTTTTTTTTTATTGGTTTTCTAAGTCACACATTGATTATACATAAAAATATCTGTGAACTATTACAATAGTTTGTGTCGGCAAAGTTCCCGTGGATAACGTTTAATTACAAATGACTTACAATGTGTTACTTATGTTAAACAAAACAAGTCAGTAGTTGCTATTATAAAAATACGTCGTATTTATACTCTGCAAACGTTTATATATAAATAATATGAGATTCGTGTGATATTCTCTAAATAAAAACTAAAAGTGCATTCGCCCGCATTGCGAAGGGTGCGGGTTCGAGTCCCGTCTGCTGCCTGGTCAGCGTGGAATTTTTTCTAGTTATATTTTCTTTAGATTTAAACATCAAGCAGTTACATGCTTTAAAATAATACAAAAAAAAAATATAACCAAAAAAACTAATGTTCACGCGGCTGAAGTCGCAGGTGGCCACTAGTAACATTATAAGTGTTGAAGTATATTATGTTTGTTAATAAATCACGCAAAAAGGCTGAATCGATTTTGATGAAAACCGGCACTCACATAGTTTATGATCTATGATTTTGATAGGAACATATTTTACGTTTTGTATTATTGTGGAAAACAATGTTTTGTTAGGAGAAAGAAAGAGTAGTCAGTTAGCAGATAGCTTGGACACGAAAAGACGGGAGTTTTTTTTTCTACTTAAATAGAAGTTCATTGGTTACTCTTGGTTTTAACGATTTTGATGATTAATATAAGATTTAAAATATTAACATTTGCAGTTCATATCAATGTCGTTATGTGGATGAAAGGTCAATATTATACTTATTTAAAATAGAATTGATTAAGCAGCCGTTTGAAAGATGTAAAATTTCTGAAAACTTCGCCTATCTTCGTTGAGAGTAGGGATTTTGAACAAAGTAGCGATTGGTAGATTCTAATTCATATTTAGTACAGCATGGAACAGTAAGGATCAGTACCCCTAGCACGAACCAATATCGAATTCGTATCGTTTGCGAGTCCGAAATGTCATTGTCAAATGTGTACTGATTTTTAGTTCTCGTTACGTACTTTGTGCCGCTGCTGTTCAAGTTTCCATACAAAATTTGACATTGACATTTCGGTTTGCAAACTATTCGAATTCGATATTGGTTCGTGCTAAGGGTACAGTACAGAAAGCTGTGCTTTTTGTACTGTACCTTTAGCACATAAAGTTCCACGGGGTAGGAGTTAGGGCTTGAGTAGGCAGCACGCGAGTGATACTGTATAGTATCGTAATAGGGATGATGACTATTTTTTTTTTCTTCGTTTATCAGGTAGATTATCAAAAAGTATTGGACACGTATTTTTTCTTTTTTCACATAATATAAACATTGCAGAGATATATTGATTTGAAAAGTCGCATGACGTCACGTTTGAGTACACTCATAAGTGAAAATTCACTCAGAAGTGACGTCACGAGCCCCTACTCCCAAACTTTGACGCGCTATAACTTTGTCATTTTTTGGTTGATTGCCCAAAGAAAAAATACGTGTCCATAATTTTTTGATCATCTAACTGACGGACTAAATAGAATTTCGTTTACTGTACCCCGTCATCACCCCTATTGTCTGTGGGCTTGGGTTGTTACTTAGCATCGCACGAGCCAAATCTTGCCAATCTTTGGCAATAAATAAAGTCATTGATATATGAAATCCAGTGCTCGGATGGGGAGATGTTTTATAATAATAATAATGATAAAACTGAACGCAATGAGCATTGTATCTGTGTTTAGAACGCTTGCTTTTAAAGTTTGTCGTAGATTTTGGTATTGTATAGCTTTAGAGAAAAGATTAGTTGTAAAGAAACCCAGTTAAAATGTATTAACCGCTGTTATCATTGTGGACGCTATGACTTTAAAATGTATCTTTATATTTCCCAAGTTTAGTTTGTATTTTTTTTATACTAAACTAGCTGTGTCCCGCGGAGTTACCCGCGTTTTATTAGTCATAATGTAGTCTATGTGTTAATCCAGAATTTCAGCTAACTGCATACCAAATTTTATTAAAATCTCACCAGTCGTTTAGACGTGAAGAAGTAACAGACATACACCCTCACACACACACAAACTTTCGCCTTTATAATCTTATATATTATATATAAAATTCTCGTGTCACAATGTTAGTTACCATACTCCTCCGAAACGGCCTGACTGATTATTATGAAATTTTATATGCACATTCCGTGGATCTGAGAATCGGCTACTTTCTGTTTTTCATATGAAAATGAGTTAAGTGATAATGGTTGTCCACCTGTAACATAGTGTTCTGAAACCTACAATGCGCCTTCGCGCCAAAATTCAAACTATTGGGTATTGTAACGTAGTGTTCTCATATGGGTTAGGCGGAATGTTATTCCAGGAAATTGATAGAACACTACGTTACACACCCCTAAAATTTTTTTTGGACAATATTTATTTTTTTATAATGTGGTATCTCTTCTACCACCTGCCCCGGTTTTTATGGCGGTAGGAAGTTCGCTGGGTCAGCTAGTATTAATGTAATTTTGTCAGACTAAGACCTAGAATCTTCTCTAATGACAATAATAGTAGTTGTCATGAATGGCCTTTATTTATTTCTATAATAATTAATATTTTGTTTGTATGTATTTGCAAGTAGAATCACTATCGCCCGCCGCATATCACTTTGCACGCATACGCTGACGCACCCGTTGTTCCATTTGTGTACAAGTATTTAACTAAACAAATAATTACTCACTCTTGGTTGGGTTTTCAAATTGATAATCACTTTGAAAGACTGGATGATGCGCGCTACTCAGAAGTAAGTCTACGTAGAATAGAACGTTACCATAGATGTTTTCGTTCCTTATACAGGATGTTACAAAAATACAAATAAAGCTTGAAGGGCGTTGAAATACATCATATAAGGAGTCTTCTCTAATTTTCTTAAAATATTTGCATGAAGTGTTAACTTTTTATAAAAACAGTTATTTTTAATGATTAATAAAAATATCGATCATTCTAAGACACGTCACTAGTTCGAGGATCATTAAAAATAACTGTTTTTTATAAAAAGTTAAAACTTCATGCAAATATTTGAAGAAAATTAGAGAAGGCTCCTTATATGACGTACTTCAACGCCCTTCAAGCTATATTTGTATTTTTGTAACACCCTGTATAATTACATTTCTATATTTCGTAATAGAAGTAAAGCCTCGATGACACTGGGTTTACAAGCTACAAGCCAGCGAGTTCGCTAGTAGCTTGTTAACACGCCCCGTATCATCGAGTAGCAGATGGTAAAGAAGCCGATGACACGGGGCGAGCTTACAAGCTGCTAGCAAACTCGCTGGCTTGTAGCTTGTAAATTCGCCCCGTATCATCGAGGCTTAAAATCCCAGGTCTATTATGCGTTTTTTATTCCCAAACCAACAAAATTTTATTATTTTACATATACTATACGTACTACAGTTTGTATATCACTTTATTATTTTTATCACGTAATAAGACATTCCTTTCATTTAAAATGCTATGCTATTTAGCAAAAAATAATCCTTGTGTTTAACCCTTTCAATGGTCATCATAAAATATGCTGTTTTTTTTTCGAAATTTCACGAGTTTGAATCCCAGTTGTAGCAGGCGATTTTAAAAAAATCTGTGAATGCAGTTCTAATTAATATTAAAAATAAAACGATGTCTTCTTTCAGTAAAATATCCTATCTTCAATATTTAATATACTTTCCCTCTGTGTGAGGTAGCCGTGGGACGCCCTGTATAAGTATACTTATAAAGAAATACATATCAAACATCCATGACTGGAGTATTTATTTATTTTATTTATTTATTTATTTATTCAGAAAACCAACAGCGTAACAAAAAAATTTTTTTTTTACATACTTTCTAATACTAAGGCTAATAATAGGTTTTCTATGAAATTTACAATTGTACTAAGACGTGGGAAGACATGATCTATTGCTTATTAGCTAATACTAGTTTTATTGTGTATGATGGAGAACCAAGTACATAGTCCCTCATCACCAACTGCTCCCGGCGACCCGAGTCTTTGTTAATAGAATGAATGTAGTATAATTTTTGCCGTAATAGCATACCGAACGTATTAACTGAAATACTGCAAAACTCGCTGTTTAAATGTGTGTTTCGATATCCCGAAAAGTTCAAGTTCGTTAAATTTAGTATTATATGTACGTGCTATACGAATGAGGACATTGTTACTAGCATATCTAGTGGAGTATTTAGGTGTACACAGCAAGGGAGTATGGCGTGTGCGTCGCTTAGGAGTACAAAATCCGATACCCGCTACTAAATTCGCGCAGTCCAATTGCCCATTTAAGGTGTCGAACAGTAGGCACATGTCAAGCAATACCCGCCTCTCCTCTAAGCTCAAGAGGCCATGATGTTGACATCCACTATGATATGAATCAGGGGAAATACGTTGTCGATAGTTAAGATGTTTAATAAATTTTTTTTGGATTCTCTCTAGACGATCTTTGTGTATACTA
This sequence comes from Chilo suppressalis, assembly GCA_902850365.2. Classification (NCBI taxonomy): domain Eukaryota; kingdom Metazoa; phylum Arthropoda; class Insecta; order Lepidoptera; family Crambidae; genus Chilo; species Chilo suppressalis. The sequence goes on along the minus strand of OU963914.1, from coordinate 18,814,691 downwards.
TATTGGGGTGACCAAATTTGACTAGCGTATTCTAATGTACTGCGAACATACAAATGCTCGTATTCATCACACAACATCTGCCCCCACCGGGATTCGAACCCGGGACCTCTCGAGTCGGCGACACCATGAAACCAGGCGTACAAACCACTCGGCCACGGAGGTCGTCAAATTTATGTGTATAGTCTTCACTTACACTACCACGACAGGACCGTTCAAATTATTTAAACTCACTTTGCATCAGTTGCCGTAGGTAAAGGGGGTTCGGTAGAAATATAATATATAATAACTCGTAAACAATGAGCTGGAAGCAGTTTATTTATGGTAGAAATAAAAAACTATTTGGGGTTCAATATAAGTTATTGTAAAACATTTATAATTCATTGTCATAAGATTGTTCTTTTTTTTACGTGATTTCTGCTGGACTGACCATAAGATATTTTTTTTGACAGCCTTGATGGAATTGAATTCAAACTAAATAAAAACCAAAAACGAACATTTTAAAATAAGTGGTGGCCAAGAAGGTCGAATATGGAGGAAATACACAAGGAAAACGGATACGGCTATGCCACACCGTTCCAACTTTACAAATAGGAGAACTTTTTGAGGATTATTATATTTTAATTTCTTAGAAAATTGATGACAAATCTAACGAAAATTTTACTAGAAAAAAATCTCCTCAGTCCAGGTTGCAGACGGGATTGGAAACCGACTCTATCGCTATACGGATCTCTCTTAAAACTTGGACCGCGTAGAAATTTTTCTCGTAAAATTTCTATTCAATTTTAGCTTTTTGATGCATATCGCAGAAGTTATTTAAAGTGATAGGCAATCACTTGGCGCTTAAATTATTCATATTGAAGTCTTAGTGAAATTTACTTTAACTGGCTCTGTGGTCTAACTCAATCTACAATTAACAAAAAGTCTACAATTACCTAAATCTACAATTTAACCGAACGAATTTTGTCATTGGAAATTTGTCTATCGTTCATTACTTTTTTTTAAGGTAAAGTGTAGTCAACTAAAGAATGTTTTCAGTGTGCGTCATAGTAGGATAATATACGTATGATAATGGCTCAAACGTTAGGGATGAACTCGATAAACAGCATGACCTCATTCGCAGTTTTGCATGACTCAGCGGAGTGAATGTACCCTTCTAACTGGAGCGACCGCATGCGAAAGTATTGCCCATCAGCCTATTAGACTCCAGTATTTTATAAATAGCAAGTAATTTTTTGATAAAAAAAAATATCTGCTTATTTCTCTCTCATACTCATAATAACCAGGTGGTAGTGAAAGATCAGTACCCCTAGCACGAACCAATATCGTATTCGAATCGTTTGCGAGTCCGAAATGTCATTGTCAAATGTGTACTGATTTTTAGTTCTCGTTACGTACTTTGTGCCGCTGCTGTTCAAGTTTCCATACAAAATTTGAAATTGTCATTTCGGTTTGCAAACTATTCGAATTCGATAATGGTTCGTGCTAGGGGTACAGTATTGACAAATTGAGTGCATAGAAGTCCACAATGTTCGCATAAATATTCAATAATTATGCTTCATATAAAATTGTCGTCAGAACGAGTTATGTCTGACTTTACAATACATATATTTGTTTTCAATCAACAAACATAATCCACCTTATTCCAAAACACGGACTAAAGTTGGTCTTGGTTTAAACTTAATGCTGTCTTTCTAGCAAACATAAGTGACAGTATCGGTTTTAGACTGGGTTTAACTTTAGTCGACATTTTGTAATAGTGATGGGATTCGAGTTGCTTTTCACTCGTGTGACTCGAGCAGTTTTTATATTACTCGCACTCGGTTAAAATTTTTGACAACTCGAGTTTCGAGTGACTCGATTTGACTCGTACCACTCGAGTGGTTTATACTCTGAGAAATTCAAGTTGTGACAAGTTTACCCGCTGTAGGTTCTCTTTGAAATTAAGTAGAAATATGTTTGTGTGAGTTGTTACTGTCATAAATAATTAATTTATGACTGGGTGTTATTAGTTACTGGTGAAAATGAGTAAAAGTGTAAAAAAAACAATTGTGTGGTAATTTTTTGACAAAAATTTAGAACATAAACCGTTATTTGTAAGTTTTGCAAAAAAAGTTACAATTTTGGTAATACAACTAACTTGATTACTCACATGAAAAACAAACATCCAGTTTAGTACAAGGATAGGAGTGGTGAATGTAGTTCGTCACAAGCATGTTCTTCGAGTGCAGAAAATTCAATTGTGTTTGCGTTCGAAAATTTTGGTCACTCGAGTTTTATATTCAGAGTGACTTGAGTCAATAAAAATCACTCGAGTTTAATCTTCACTCGAGTGGCATTCGAGTGATAAAGTTACCAGTACCGAGTGACTCGAGTGAAAAAAAATCACTCGAGTCCCATCACTATTTTGTAATAAGGCGGAATAGGTTTACCTAAATTAAATATTGCTTTTGGAACTGTATGTTGCTTTACTTATTATGTAATGTATGAAACTCAATTTTGCTATAGAGCTTTTTCTAGGTTATGGCTGTGTAGTTTTAATTTTTGTATATTTTGTCCAATTTTTGTTTAGTATACTAGCTCTGCCTCACTACAAAACGTTGACTAAAGTTAAACCTGGTTTAAAACTAATGTTATCACTTTTATTTGCTTAAAACAAGACAGAGACAGCATTATACTTTACTAACAAAGTTTTTTAAGGCACATTGTTACTATAATTTTTGACGACCTCCGTGGCCGAGTGGTTTGTACGCCAGGTTTCATGGTGTCTCCGACTCGAGAGGTCCCGGGTTCGAATCACGGTGGGGGCAGTTGTGTGTGATGAATACGATCATTTGTACTCCAGTCATGGATGTTTAATATGTATTTCTATATAAATATACTTATATATGTACTGTATATGTATTCTATCCGTTACCCTAGTATCCCATAACACAAGCCTTACAGTGCTTACTTTGGGGCTAGGCTAATTGGTGTGAGTGTCGGAAATATTTATTTATTTATTTATACTTTACTAACATAGTTTTTTAAGGCACATTGCTACTAAAATTCTATGGACTGTATTACATTGTCTGAGAATAAATTATTATTATTATATTATTAAATTTAAACCATGACTAACTTTAGTCCACGTTTTGGAATAAGACAGGCTGTGTTTAGTTTGAGAGTTGAATCAGAGTTATTCCTATGAAATTCGGTTTAGTAGACCTTAACTCTATTCCCTAGCTAGCTTATCACCCTACGTCACCAGCTTAATCATATTCCTCGTATCTTTTGTATCATTAGACTGCAAGGTAAACCATACTTTCCTGAAAAATCTGTGCATCCTATTTCTGTTATAAATTGAGAAATTTATCGTATATTCTCTAGGATCGAATCGTCTTGTGGCGCTCTAGGGCTCCGCGTAGGAGACCGGGTGCTGGAAATAAACGGTGCTTCAGCGAAGGGGCTCAGCGCTGCAGACGTCGACCGGCTGTTGGCGAGGCCCTCGCCAATCATACAGGTGAGATGAAGATCACAGCATGTGGTGACATCGTCATGAGACTATTAATGTCCCCACTGCTGGGGCACACGCCTTCTCTTGGGATGGATATGGATTCGGCCATGAAAGTGCTGGTTGGTGAGTACTAACTGTAGGGTATACACATTGATAGTAATAATAATAATTTTCTTTATTTCTTCTCTCACATAACAATACATCATTAACTTAACCTTAATACTTAAATCTAGTTATGTGAGAGACTGGCGTCTGTACTAAGAGACCTGTATTAAAGATTACCAGTCTCTCCACCTCCGAACCGTCTATAAGGAACTCAAATACATATTAGTTCCTAAGTGAAATACATAAACATAAATATGAGAAAAAAATAAAACAAAAAGAAGGTAGTGTGTTTGTGTGGGTGTATGTGATTGTGTGAGTGTTTGTGTGCGTGTATGTATTGTGTTGTTTATTATAGTGATTAATAGGGATGATGACGGGGTACAGTAAACGAAATTCTATTTAGTCCGTCAGTTAGATGATCAAAAAATAATGGACACGTATTTTTGCTTTGGGCAATCAACCCAAAAATGACAGAATTATAGCGCGTCAAAGTTTGGGAGTAGGTGCTCGTGACGTCACTTTTGAGTGAATTTTCACTTATAAGTGTACTCAAACGTGACGTCATGTGACTTTTCAAATCAATATATCTCTGCAATGTTTATATTATGTGAAAAAAGAAATAAAAACGTGTCCAATACTTTTTGACAATCTACCTCATAAACGAAGAAAAAAAAAATAGTCATCATCCCTATTGTGTTTATAAGACTTTGTAGTGTTTATATGATGTTAAGTACATTTCACGAGATGACAGCCAAGAGTTTCTCTGTTGTAAAGTAATCCAGGGATTTAAGCCAATCGGTAGTAACTCTCTTGCAATCATACTTAGATAGCGGATAGATGTTAGAGTGATTATTAATTTCGTTATACAAAGAACAAGAAGCCTATATAACCGAAGAAACTTCTTGAAAAGGCAGTTGTCCACTGATTGTTACGATGACAAACTTTATGTTTGTGTCGTTTATTTGCATTGAGATTTGGGTCAAACGTTGCTGCAGAGTGTTGTTTTAGCACTGTATTAAGAATAAAAAGCTGACGAACGATATATATGTCAATAAATAATATATAGTGATACTATATGTCGATAAATTCGGTAAGCTTCCAACCGGCGGTTCATTACTCAGCACGAATGACTGCATATGCAGCCGAGACCGACGACTTGACGTGCCTTTCTAAGCACGCAGTAGATGGAGAAAACAAATTTTTGGTCACCCATCCTAACACTGGGCATTGTCAAATTTACTAAACTCCCACGGATGTAGTTCGAACGCGCAAACCAGTTGCGCTATCGAGCACACATACTTACATAAAGTATGTGTGCTCGATTTACTTTAAAAGATTGATCTGAGGCGACCATAAGACGCTCATGCAGCCATCAGTTATGAATGATAAAATACCATCTGTCAATATCTGTGACTAAAAAAGTCATCAGTCAATTTATAAGAAGGCAGGCTATCCATCAGTCATAACCTTGACTGCCAGCATACTGACAGCAAAACCTACCGTCTAATGGCCGCCTTATATTTTGCCTTAATGCTTGATTCTTGTATTGCAGAGTGTTATTAGAAACTTATCCATGATATTCTACAAGATTGATAAATACACTGGTATAAATAAATACTATATGTACTAGAATAATTATATGTTGTTATAAGTAATAGTAACTGGTTGTCGGCTCATCAACTTCATTTTTAATTCTTTTGAAGTGAAAACTTCTTTAGCGGCGTTGTACACTTTTTTTGTATGGGTAAAAAATGTAAAACTCGCGTCAGGTTAAACACGTGGGCTGATCGCATCATGACACACAATAAAATTGGAAAGGTTGTTGACTTTCAATATATTGGATGAAACATAGTAATATTTTATTTTACCGTATTATAATAATAAGTCTCTATCTAGGACGTCCACGTGGCAGCTTTTTTTGCGAAGAAAATGCATTTTTTTACAATAGATGTCGTTAGGTGCGCTTAAATGTGACTCATGTAAGTTGATTTCTTTACAATAGATGTCGCTAAGTGCGCTTAAACGTGATTCATGTAAGTTGTTTTTTCTTAGAGATAAACTTTTTTAATTTAATATAAATTGTCATGTTTGTGTACGATAGCGCAATAAATAAATATTGTATTCTACCACATACATGACTTTCTGACTTTTATACAGATAATTAAAGCAATTCGTGCAAAATTATTCCCTAACCATTCCAAAATATCAAAAATGCACAACGTTTTTACTTCTGCCGGCACTCCCGGAGTGCAACCCGTCGTTTTTTTTAAGTGATCAGTGAATATATATGAGTGATGCATCCTATGCCTTGTGCACCGCCTACACTCGTAACACTATTTTTTGAGACTCAATAGTTTAATAAAATTTACATGTTTTCACAGTTAACCATAGAGCACAGCTCAGATACAACAAACAACAACAACAACATAGACAAACCTCCCGCACCCTCTGATATAGAAGAGAAGCCAAAACATGACACTAAGTCTGTGTCACCGGTAGAACGGAAGATACAGGCAGAAGACAGGAAGGTGGAACAGGATATAGGAGAGGATGTAGGGGTAGGGGGAGGGAAGAAAGAGAGATTGTTCAAAAGGAGAGGGGAGGAGGGGGGCAAAGCGAGGTGTTTGAAGAGAAGACAAGCACCTGCTTCTCCTCTACTAGGAGATAAGGAGAGAAGCAGCAGTATGTCCAAGTTGCTGGATGTGTAAGTATTGCTTTTAGATTTTACGACGTAAAAAAGTAAAAAAAAAAAAATATTTCTATAGTTTAATGTCTTACTTAGTTTTATTGTGGGGAAACGCCGCCGACATTCAAAATATTTTTGTGCTGCAGAAGAGAGCTATCAGATAATAATAATATAAATAAATATTTCCAACACCCACACCAATTAGCCTAGCCCCAAAGTAAGCACTGTAAGGCTTGTGTTATGGGATGCTAGGGTAACGGATAGAATACATGTTCTGTACATATATAAGTATATTTATATAGAAATACATATCAAACATCCATGACTGGAGTACAAATGCTCGTATTCATCACACAAACATCTGCCCCCACCGGGATTCGAACCCGGGACCTCACGAGTCGGCGACACCATGAAACCCGGCGTACAAAGCACTCGACCACGGAGGTCGTCAATGGACGTCGTCAAGATCAATTTATAATCTTAAAGTTAAAGAATCTTTAAAGATAAGTTTAAAGAAATTGGCAAAATGACGGTGGCATCACAATGTATATACGAAAATTTATTACTTGTAAGAAAAAATATTAACTTGTTCCTTAAAACATATCCATATTCATGGATGCTTTTCAGAACAAGTATCTTAGTGGCGTTATAATAAAACAGTAGCTGTGTCGATTCTGGCACGATTCGATTCGCCTAAAATTGACAACAGTATATCCTTGTCATACTCTATACAGAATGAAAAGGAGAGACTGATCCTAAATTTACTTTTTAAGTTAAGAGAATCATGCCAGAATCGGCACCACTAAATCACTAAATGGCAATCTCCCTATTCCATCCATAGGGAAGGCCTGTGCCCCAGCAGTGGGGACATTAATAGGCTGATGATGATGATGATGAAATCACTAAATAGTTCGGTGATTACTTCCATTTGACAAAAATAGTTAGCGAATAGGCCTACAGAGCATACAATAGATCATTTAATGGCTTACAACAACATAATGAAAGTGTTTCATTTGACTCACGATGTTTGTTTTCCTCCGAAAACAGATTCACGTCAGAGCGGTAGCTTAATGATCACACGGACTGCTACGAATTATTAAAAAAATGGGTGCGTGTACTTATGTAGGCGCGTGAGAAGTTATCCTTCTTTGGCATCGTTTAAAATTAGTTTTTAATTGCTTGCAAATAATTAATTACAATAAATTAATAAAAAGTCTGGAAAAGGACACAGTCAATAAAGTTCAGTTTTAATTTGAAAAAATAAATAAATAATCAAAATATTCAATTAAAATCGCTACTGAATATAATTTATTAGAACATATGTGATTTGCACTTGTATGAAACTCAAACACGTATTCCGAATATACAAAGTAGAAACATGTGGATAAATATTATAAATATGAATACCTATAACTGTTACATTATTACAAAAAATAAAGATGTGGTTTTTGGTTCTACTACACCAATGGTCAAGAGATGGCGCTGTAGTCTCCTGAATCGCGCTTTGGTTCCGTTGTTCCAGATTAATAAATACTTTTGATAGGCCTTCACAATGCAGTCGTTAGCACCCACTAAATAGAGATTCTATTTCTATTTTGTTGGTAGATTTTCTTAATGTGCGGTAAACACAAAAGTAACGCATGAAGTTGGTCGCTAAAGCGACTAACTTCATGCTGTTAAAATTTTGTGTTACAGTGATGAGCGCGCATCTTAAAATTTCACTCTCATCATTTTTTCATAACGCGCCTAAAGAAGTATAACTTCAAAAACATTCCCTGCGCTAGTATGTGAACTCCTTTAGCTTGCCTTTCGAACTTTTGATTAGTACTAATTTTGATTGCAATTTCCTATCCTTCAGCGAAGGATCGATGCGATTTCACATGTGCTAACATCTGTTTTTGCAGCTATAACAAGTTTTCCGAAATACGGAAGATTTGACGTTCATTTTTGAAGTTATACTTCTTTAGGCGCGTTATGAAAAAATGATGAGAGTGAAATTTTTAGATGCGCGCGCATCACTGTAACACAAAAGTAACAGCATGAAGTTGGCCGCGGGCGCGTTATGAAAAAGTCATGTGAGTGAAATTTCGAGATGCGCACGCATCACTGTAACACAATAGTAACACCATGAAGTTGGGCGCGGGCGCGTTATGAATGTTAGTGTCTAATAATTCCATTATTAGACATCTGTTCGAAAGGTACTTTGAACGATCCACGGAGCCCCATAAGATGATCGCGTTGTCAAAAACAATGTTGGCACGCTCGTCGCCTCTGATCACTGTTTTCATATTTATAATATTTATCCACATGTTTCTAGTTTCTATATAGACACAACGTGTTTTAGTTACTTACAAGTGCTAATTACATATGGACTAATAACTTAAATTCAGTAGTGATTTTAATTGAATATTTTGAATATTTATTTAATTTTTCAAATTAAAACTGAACTTAATTGACTGTGTTAACTATCATTTTCCAGTCCTTTTATTATTTTATTGTAATTATTTGCATTCAATTAAAAAATATTTTTAATGATGCTAAAGAAGTATAACTTCTCACGCGCGTACATAAGTTACACGCATCCATTTTTTTTATAGCCAGGTAGGCAAATGTCTCTACCCCGCCTGATGTTAAGTTGGTGATAAAGTCCAAACGCGAAGATAGCTGGTACAGCAGTTATATACTGCCACACCAACCATCCTTACCTTGCCGGCCTACAAAAATGCCACGCCTCTCTTAAAAGACCCAAGATTGTAGGAAGGAGGGAAAAGAATTCCACTTACGAATAGCATGACAAAGAAAGTCACCAAATTTCTTTTTTTTTTTCAAAATTTTCATAATACATATCAAGCCTTGACTATAGGGGCTTAACCTCAGTAACTGCATGATAACCGCGTTCACTGAGTTTCCCAGCACCACCAATTGCGTAGCAATAAGAGCTATATTCCTTGTGTAACCGTCATCATGTTGACAAAAGTACATCGGCAGATTTCAAACGTGATCCGTGCGGCCCGGAAGCGATAACCTTAATTATTTATTTGTTTACTTATTAACATGTCAGGTCAAAAGTTATTCAACAAACGGAAAATTAAATGTACTTAATTGCGGCGACATTATCATTGAATTACCTTTATTAATTAATTGCTCATAAAATACATAATTATTAGTTGTTTTGTATGTCAATAATAATATTGTTATTTATCAGTAACTAATTGGAATTTTACTATAAATAATAATAAATAATATAATAATAATAATTTATTCCCAAATTTTTTATACAATATGGTTTTACAAATACAGGCACAGGATATTTTAAAACTAAGGATCTGTGGGTACTTAAAATAGGAAAACCCTGTGACTTAAGTACCCACTCTCTTCCAGTGACACAATAAAGTAAATTTACAAGATACCACATTGATTAGAAAATATGATTTTAAATGAAAAACGAAAATTTAAGTTACATTAACAAACAAAAAAAAAACTTTTTAGTTTTATTTTGTAAATAATTTTCATGCAAGACGAGTAAGGAATCAAGTCATGTGTAGTAACATCTTCTCAGTTTCTTCATAAGTCAGTGCAAGAAGAAATTGAGTGAGTATGCGTTTTAGATTACAATAATTTAGTGAATATATATTCAACCTCCGGTTTACATTATTATAAATAAAAGGACCTAGAAAAAGTAGAAATCGTTTGCTAAAAGATTTATTAAATAGTTTACTCTTGAAAATCAATTTGTTGCGACGAACCTCTCCTTTATAAGGATCTAAAGGTAGTTTGGAATGTTGGTGTATTAATGTATATAAGATGAATAATTTACGTACTGATAAAACTTCGCAGAATGAGTATAAGGCATCGGTAGGAAACAGAAACGGCTTGAATGTAGCTACTTTTAGAACTGCGCGTTGGGCACGCTCCAGTGGGAGTATAGTTGTCTTAGGAACGGTCGGTTTTCTTTCATTTCCTAGTTGCTTTATTTAAAGTAAAATTGTATTATACTAGCTTCCACCCGCAACTTCGTGTGCGTTATAAAGTTAGTTTTTTGCGAATTCCACAGGAACTTAAAGCTACCTTTATTATAAAATAAATAAAAGTCTCGAAGGTAGCTCGACAAAATTAAATAAAAAATCAGTATTCTGACGATGCAGACCTGAAAAGGCTGCGAAACGTCAATAAATAAATAAAGTTCGTGCATTAACCCATTAAAAACTAGTTTTATTTCTCATGTTATGTTTATTTTACGTTAAAAAGGTGTCTAACAAGCTTAACGACCTCCGTGGCCGAGTGGTTTGTACGCCGGGTTTCATGGCTGTCGCCGACTCGAGAAGTCCCGGGTTCGAATCCCGGTGGGGGCAGATGTTTGTGTGATGTATACGAGCATTTGTACTCCAGTCATGGATGTTGAATATGTATTTATATAAATATACTTATATATGTATAGTATATGTATTCTATCCGTTACCCTAGCATCCCATAACACAAGCCTTATAGTGCTTACTTTGGGGCTAGGCTAGTTGGTGTGAGTGTCGGAAATATTTATTTATTTATTTATTATGGCCCGCTTGATGGAAGCGACCACAATAGCCTATAGACGCTTCATCACCAGCCTAGTCCCCACTGCTGCGGCACAGGCCTTCCTTATCGATGGAATAGGGATATTAGGCCATGACCCACCACGTGGGCGCAGTGCGGATTGGTGGGTGCTAACGACTGCAGATGCAGTCGTGACCAGCCGTTTAACGTGCCTTCCGAAGCACGGAGGAGCTCAAGATAATAAATATTTGGTCACCCATCCAATGACCGACCACTGCGAAAGTTGCTTAACTTCAACGATCGCAGCCGAACGCGCTAACCACTTGCGCCATCGAGCTCTTACGCCTCTCTTAAAACTAAGCAGTACCTAAGCGGAACTTTTGAAATTCTGGAAAATCAATGACGAACAGCGAACCTCCATAATTTTATGTTTTTATTAATTTTTAAGCATTCAATTGCTAGATGTTTAAATCTAAAGAAAAGTTTACTAGAAAAAAATCCACGCGGACCAGGCAGCGGACGGGACTCGAACCCGCACCCTTCGCAATCCGGGCGAATGCACTGACCATTATGCTACCACGGCCCTATTGACCGCGTCGAAATTATCCTAGCCTTAAGCTGCAAGGCAGCGCCATCTCTTCGCATTGTAGGTAACCCACAATGTCAAATGAATTTTTTTTTCTAGTAAACTTTTCTCCATAATTTTTCCAATTTCGTAATGGAAAGGCAAATGAAACTATTATTATGACTACTACTATTAGCGACCTCCGTGGCCGAGTGGTTTGTACGCCGGGTTTCATGGTGTCGCCGACTTGAGGTCCCGGGTTCAAATCCCGGTGGGAGCAGAAGTTTGTGTGATGAATACGAGCATTTGTACTCCAGTCATGGATGTTTAATATGTATTTCTATATAAATATAATTGTATATGTATTCTATTCGTTGCCCTAGTATCTCATAACACAAGCCTTACTTTGGGGCTAAGGCTAATTGAGGAGCTCGATGGCGCAGGTGGCTAGCGCGTTCGGCTGCGATCGTTGAAGTTAAGCAACTTTCGCAGTGGTCGGTCATTGGATGGGTGACCAAAAATTTACTATCTCGAGCTCCTTCGTGCTTCGGAAGGCACGTTAAGCCGTTGGTCCCGGCTGCATTTGCAGTCGTTAGCACCCACCAATCCGCACTGGGCCCGCGTGGTGGGTCATGGCCCAATCTCCCTATTCCATCCATAGAGAAGGCTTGTGCCCCAGCAGTGGGGATATTAATAGGCTGATGATGATGAAGGCTAATTTGAGTTGGATTTTTCTGAAGTGAAACTTCTTTACGCATGCTTGACTTGTGGGGTAAACTGGCAAATGCGTTACGCGTTACGCAAAGTGTGTTCGGGCGAGGCGAACGGGAGTTGAGTGGGGGATATAAGCAAGAGGGAGAAGTGCGCGCGCACATTTTCTTTTTCTCTTTCTCTTAAAGATAATAAATGAAATATGTACATGTACATAAGACGGAAAGACCCGCTCTGTCACCCATCTCTTATCTATTAGACAAGTCCGTCTGTCTGTGGTGCTGTTTCAGCGGCCAAACCGTAAGAGATAGATAAAGAGAATATTTAAGTTATAAGTTAAGAATAGTCTGATAAGACTACAAACCGGATTTGAGTAACGTAGCACTTCCGGTTTTCGAGAAATCAGGTTTTGGTGAACATTTGGTTCACTGGTTTGCTAGTAATGCCATAATCGCTTGCGGTAGCGGCGTAGTAAAAATTCATTCATAGACATGTAATTATCGCTGTCTTACTTTTTCGTATAGCGCTGTCGCGATCACGATGCGGATGACAAATTGCAACTAAAACAAATGCAATTCAATTCATTATTCAATCAATGAAATGCTCTCTGTCTTACTTTTGTGCGGCGGCCCGGATTGGCGCGTCCGACGCGAAGGCGGGGCGTAGTAAAAACTACTGAAGAAAACCGTTCAAAGCATTTTGTTCGCCAAGTGACAGAGCGCAAAATTCCGCGATAGTACATACATGTATATATTGTATACACATAGCTAAAGAAGTTTCATTTCAGTCGTGCGGTCACACTCGTATCTTTTTAAATTCATCAACATCAGCCTATGAATGTCCCTACTGCTGGGGCACAGGCCTTCCCAATGGATGGAATAGGGAGATTGGGCCATGACCCACCACGCGGGCCCAGTGTGGATTGGTGGGTGCTAACGACTGCAGATGCAGCCGGGACCAACGGCTTACCTTGCCTTCCGAAGCACGGAGGAACTCGAGATAGTAAATTTTTGGTCACCCATCCAATGACTGACCATTGCGAAAGTTGCTTAACTGCAACGATCGCAGCCGAACGCACTAACCACTTGCGCCATCGAGCTCCACAATCACTGGACTTAGCTTGTTAAATAAATTATTATTTATTATTATTTTATACGTAGCGTGGAAGGCGGTATAAGCAGCGAGCGAGGCGGCGTGGCGAGCGGTCTGAGCCGCGCGCGATCCTTCAGGGCTCATCCCCAGCCCCCGCACACTGTGTTCCGGGCCGCTGACTTACTGCAGGTATACATATACATATATATATACTGAGCCGCGCGCGATCCTTCAGGGCTCATCCCCAGCCCCCGCACACTGTGTTCCGGGCCGCTGACTTACTGCAGGTATACATATACATATATATATACTGAGCCGCGCGCGATCCTTCAGGGCTCATCCCCAGCCCCCGCACACTGTGTTCCGGGCCGCTGACTTACTGCAGGTATACATATACATATATATATACTGAGCCGCGCGCGATCCTTCAGGGCTCATCCCCAGCCCCCGCACACTGTGTTCCGGGCCGCTGACTTACTGCAGGTATACATATACATATATATATACTGAGCCGCGCGCGATCCTTCAGGGCTCATCCCCAGCCCCCGCACACTGTGTTCCGGGCCGCTGACTTACTGCAGGTATACATATACATATATATATACTGAGCCGCGCGCGATCCTTCAGGGCTCATCCCCAGCCCCCGCACACTGTGTTCCGGGCCGCTGACTTACTGCAGGTATACATATACATATATATATACTGAGCCGCGCGCGATCCTTCAGGGCTCATCCCCAGCCCCCGCACACTGTGTTCCGGGCCGCTGACTTACTGCAGGTATACATATACATATATATATACTGAGCCGCGCGCGATCCTTCAGGGCTCATCCCCAGCCCCCGCACACTGTGTTCCGGGCCGCTGACTTACTGCAGGTATACATATACATATATATATACTGAGCCGCGCGCGATCCTTCAGGGCTCATCCCCAGCCCCCGCACACTGTGTTCCGGGCCGCTGACTTACTGCAGGTATACATATATGTATATATATATACATATATGTGTGTATATATATATATATAAACTATCTATAAACTATATTTCTGAGATAAAAACTATCCCATGTCCCTCAAAGACTTTTGGGTCTACCTCTATACCGAATTTCAGCTAAATGGGTTCAGCTGTTTAAGCGTGTAGAGATAACAGACAGAGAAACACACTTTCGCATTTATATTATTAGTATGAACTATATTTTATGTATTTCTACTGTTACCCTAGTATCCGATAAAATAAGTATTACATGGTGCCGATTCTGGCATAATTCTGTAAAGAAAATTTAACTAGAAAAAAATCCGCGGCAGCAGACGGGCTTCGAACTCGCACCCTTCGCTATCCGAGCGAATGCACTGACCATTATGCTACCACGGCCCTGATGGCCGTGTCGAAATTTCTCTAGCATTTCTTAGGCTGCAAGGTAGAGCAAGGACGGTGCAAGGTTTGAGTCCCGTCTGCTCCCTCGACCGAGTGAATTTTGTTTCTAGTAAAATTTTCATTAGATTTGTCTTCCAGTAGTTAAATGCTTAAAAACAATTAACTATGATTCTCTAAACTTAACACTAAATTTAACATCATCTCTCCTTTTCGTTCTATATAGGGAATGACAAGGATACGCTGTAGTCAAATTTAAATTTAGGTTTAGAGAATCTTACCAGCGTCGACACTAGTGCTTACTTTGGGACTAAGCTAATTGGTGTGTGTTAGAAATATTTATTTATTCATATGTATATGTTTCGTTAGGGTGAACTTTTGGGTGCTGGTTTCTTCGGCCAAGTGTTCAAGGTGACCCACCGTGAAACCAACGAGGTGATGGTCGTCAAGCAATTGTACAGGGTCGACGAAGAGGCGCAGAAGAACTTCCTCAAGGAGGTGAGTGGGATAGAGATGTATATGTCGTGGCCATATCGTAGATTTGCTCACTTCATGAAATGCTCGAAAATTTCATGAAATGGTCACATTTCATGATGTGGCCAACTTAATTTGACCATATCATTAAATCGTCAACATTTAACGATTTGGTCATCCACATTTGGCCGGATCGTATAATTAGGGTGTCCATAAAATATTTATTAAAAATTCAGAATATCTAAGAACTTGTTTATTGTTATTTAAGTCCGAATGACACAAACAAATTCAATCAAAATTTTGTAACAAAAAAAACAAATTAAAGATTTTTTTCCTAAATTAAACATCAAACATGTCAAGAACTTACACATTTATATTGTGGTGATGGGGTGTGGGTGACTCTCGGGAGAGATCACGACGAGCGTTCAGTGTGAAAATCAACCTTTAATTAACTTAACCTACATCTTATATACTATTTACAATACGTATACGACGTGCTTAGGGCTTAGAGACCTAATCGTATCGAGGATGATTATCATCACGTAGAACACGTGATTTACACTTCACCACACCTCCCCTGAAACGTTAGGCGTCCCTCCCCTGAAAAGGAAGACCCTAAACACTTTTCTTCTACGTTCTAACATATGTAACTCGATTTATTAACATATTATACATAACAACATGTTAAAACCTTTTTAAGAGATTTACTAATCTCATATATATGTAACTTAAATTATTTCATTTACTTTATTAAAAACTTATCTTAAAATTTATACAAACAATTATTATCAATATAAATCCTTACTATAATTACTAAACAATTATTTACGTTTTCCTTACTATAATCACTAAACAATTATTTTTAACAAAAAAAAACATTACATATTAGAATTTTACATTTTCATTAATCTATTCCAACATCACGTTGGTTGTATGCCTTCCTAAATAGCATGTCTTGAAAACAATTATTTCTTTTCTTAATAAAATCTTTCTTATTACACTTATTTGTATAATAAACATTAAATAAAATATTGTTATTTTTCGAGCTTTCGGGTTTACACCTATGATATATATTAAAAACCCCTTTTATTATATTATTATTCATTTTATCCTTTCCATGTGTAATATCGCTTATTACAATTAATATGGGTAATACAACATTATATTTCTCCCTTAAGTTATTAAAACTTTTAACCCATTTTTCATTAATTATCAAACCTTTTATTTGTAAATGCTTACAAAGCAATTCAACATCTTTCGCTAGTCTTTTCTCTTCTAGGAATGACACAGACTTTATATGTATTTCGCATTTTGAAGGTGCATAAACACATAAATTATATTTAGAATGCACATACTTCTTATTGTCTATTTTGTCATTAAAATACTCTTTAACAATTACGTTTACATAAGAACTAGCTTTTACATAATCTGCTTTAATTGCAGGGAACTCTTTCTTAGAGTTATCATTAGACATTGTGATCTCGTCGATTGCGAACATATTTTCCTTTCGTATTTTATAAGAAGCTTTTCGCTTTTCCTTACATTGGTTAGACTTAATTAAGTTACCATTGCTTTTACTTAGCAAATTATTTTTACAACATAGATCTTTTTCTAAAAAAAATTCGTCTAACTTTAAATCATAACACTCGTCATTAAAACTATTTATAGAATTCATTACCTCTGTATTACAAGTTTCTATATAAGAGCACACCTCATCGATTTGAGCACGATTTTGCTTATCTAGCGCTTTGCGCGAATGAACTTGACCGTCGCGCGGAATGCGAGATTCCAACGTCTTGCAAACATTCCTTTTACTTGCTACGCTATAATTTTTAAAATAATAATTTCTTACTCTCGGTCTGTAACTTAACCTTGACTTATAGTAATTACATTGCTGAATCATATTTTCCTCTCTATTCGATGATGTAATATATTCCTCGAGTGCTATTTGAATAGCATCTTTTAATAACGTGGGCTGCCTACACTTTAAAATTAAATTTATTCGACTACTATTTAAACCTTCAGCAAAACATCTTATTGCAAAAGCTTCATTTAACGGAAGCAAAATTTTAATCTTTTCCTGATCATTTTCCGATTGAGCAATAGTTAATTCAGATAACAGTTTATTGATCTCTAAACCAAATTGTTCTATAGACCTACTTCCTTGTTTGCACTTAAATAATTTAAATTGAATCGATGATGGACACTTTTTCGGTAAAAAATAATGTTTTATGTCACTAATTAAATGATTAATACTATCATAAGAAGATTCTAAATAAATTTTTGCTGTTTCTGAGAGTCTAGTTTTTAAAACAAAATTAATTAAAGTATTTTGCGAGTTTTTTTTTTTTTTTTTTTTTAATCTTTATTGTACAATAATAATTAGGGGTTTTGTCCGTAGATATGTCACCCCTATAATTATTTTGCGAGTTATTATCAATAACGCTACTGTAAAATTCTATATTATTAATTAAACATTGTGTGTTATGCTCTTCTCCCGTCATTCTAGGTAAGAAGGCTAGTGCGGTCTCTAAATCAAAACTTGCCATTTTTACAATGAAAACCTTAAAACTTTAAATTGCGAAAAATCCTTAATAAGTAATAAATGAAAAGTCTACCGGGACAAAAGTAATATAAAAAATTGAGATGAATTAACTGTTAAGCTGCATTTTAAGATCTTAATGCGTTATATAATTTATTTTAACAAAACAAAAAATAATGTCGGGTAATATTTACTTATTGTTCTTAATGCTAAAACTGACGACATTACAACTTACTTGACATTAATTGTAGCTTAATGATTTCCTTCATAATAACGTAGTCATTTTCATGCCCTTTTGCAGTATTGGAATATATCTTCTTCTTCAATGTATCTTCATATACGTGAAACCGAGGAACCGAGTGCGTAGGTAATTTGTTTGCAGTTTTTCGTGATTCAATAATCATCTTCAATTTCTTCAAGCGAACCCTTCTGGGTCTTTGCGCTCAGAAGTATGCTGCCATGGTCGATTAAAATTTCCAAAAAACTCACATAACGGACCCCGTCCGATGCAGCACGATTCTACGTCACGGTCGCCATGTGGTGATGGGGTGTGGGTGACTCTCGGGAGAAATCACGACGAACGTTCACTGTGAAAATCAACCTTTAATTAACTTAACCTACATCTTATATACTATTTACAATACGTATACGACGTGCTTAGGGCTTAGAGACCTAATCGTATCGAGGATGATTATCATCACGTAGAAGACGTGATTTACACTTCACCACAATATTTAGAAAACTATCAAATTTTTAGAAATAATAAGGTATTTTGGTACATATACAACAGTGGGGGAGCTCAAGTGGGGATTTCGGATTTCTTCGACCGCGGCGCGGAGTTTGTGAAGTACTCCCACCATAACTGAGCCCTTTATGTTTAGCAAAGGAAAATGAAAAAACGAGTGTGCTTATGACCACACGACTGAAGTGAAACTTCTTTAGCTCCATCTGTATCGAGCCCTTACCGCCAAATTATCGTAAGCGACACTCGCCAAATTGTCGAAATGCGTTTTTTGTGGAAACTAATATTTTAAACCGTAACGGACCCATCTCTGTTGATATTTCCCTCTATTCTTCCCTCTATTATATTATAACGGTGTTCTTTTGGAGGGAAATATCAACAGAGATGGGTCCGTAACGGTTTAAAATATTAGTTTCCACAAAAAACGCATTTCGACAAAAGTGTCGCTTACGATAATTTGGCGAGTGTCGCTTACGATAATTTGGCGGTAAGGGCTCGATATGTATGTACATATACCTATTTCATTTACTAGCTATAAAAGAAAGAGAGAAAGAAAATGTGTGCACGCACTGCTTTCTCTTGCTTATATCCCCCACTCAACTCCCGTTCGCCTCGCCCGAACACACTTTTCGTAACGCGTAACGCATTCGCCTGCTTACCCTCCAAGTTAAGCATGCCTAAAGAAGTTTCACTTCAAAAAATTCAACAAACAGCCATGAAGTTTGGCCGCGGCCAAATCGCCAGTCTTTTGAATAAGAACTACTGGAGGGTTCGCAGAATATTCCTCTCAATGTCTGACGCGCTAGAATATTTTTCCCCTTTCGTATGCCCTAACTAAAACCGGCAGATTAATATTTGTTTCGGTCATCTTTACTTCGGTCGATTTTGCTTCGGAAGGCACGTTAAGCCGTTGGTCCCGGCTGCATCTGCAGTCGTTAGCACCCGCCAATCCGCACTGGGGCGGCGTGTTGGGTCATGGCCCAATCTCCCTATTGCATCCATAGGGAAGGCCTGTGCCCCAGCAGTGAGGACATTAATGATGATGATGATGATTTAATTTGAAAGGTGGCCGTACTCCGCTCTTTGAATCACCCCAATGTGCTTCGCTTCATCGGCGTGCTGTACAAAGACAAGCGGCTGCATCTCGTCACTGAATACGTGGCCGGCGGTACTTTACACCAACTGTTGCAGGTTAGTCCTTATATACTTAGTAATAAAGATCATTATAACACAATAGCCCTGTCAATTTAGACATAAAAATAGGGATCAAATAACAAAAACCCCGACAGAGCCAAATATTGGTGGAGACCTTTGTTTTACCCTTATGTAAAATTAAATTATAAATTACGCCGAAAAATTACCGTGTATGTCAATTTTTTTTTGTGCATTTAGGCCAATTTGAGCAATCTCCTTTCATTCGACATATTTAATTCCGTATTTTTGAATCGCTCGAGTGCAATGAATGGGTGAGACCACTCGCTGCATGGCGAATGGTGGAGGCGAATGATAGAATAATTGTCAAATTTTTTGTGCTATTAGACGACGATAATCTATCATTGTCATGCTTCATATGAAAAGACAACGAGAATTTTTTGTTCGGTTTTCATTGCGGTAATTACCGGTTTTTATTTTTTCTGCGTGAAATGAGTAAAATTTCATATTTCGTATTAAACAGGTAACACCGGTGACGAATGATTCAAAAATACGGAAAATCAGTATTATGCGACTTGAAAGTCGAAGGTGACTTATGTCGCATTCGACGATACTATGTCAGGCGAGTGATTCAAAAATAGGGCTCCTGCAAGCGTGCACCGTCATACACAGCGATCACAATCATCTCGAACTCAAAAGTTATCTCATTCTTCTGTTATCGCAAAAAAAGTATCGCATAACTCAAAACAGCTAGGGAATAGCAGATACTAGCAAACCAGTGAACCAAATGTTCACCAAAACCTGATTTCTCGAAAACCGGAAGTGCTACATTACTCAAATCCGGTTTGTAATCTTATCAGACTATTCTTAACTTATAACTTAAATATTCTCTTTATCTATCTCTTACGGTTTGGCCGCTGAAACAGCACCACAGACAGACGGACATGTCTAATAGATAAGAGATGCCACTTAAATTGGAACGCCCGCCTGGGGAAATAACCTCTTACCTAACCTAACCTTATTCGTTGCGGTTTTGTAAATTTGACATTAGTATTACTAATAAGCAGTCGTTATTCGAATAATTGACGACCTCCGTGACCGAGTGGTTTGTACGCCGGGTTTCATGGCGTCGCCGACTCGAGAGGACCCGGGTTCGAATCCCGGTGAGGGCAGATGTTTGTGTGACGAACACGAGCATTTGTACTCCAGTCATGGATGTTTAATATGTATTTCTATATAAATATACTTATATATGTAAAGTATATGTATTCTATCCGTTACCCTAATATCCCATAACACAAGCCTTATAGTGCTTACTTCGGGGCTAGGCTAATTGGTGTGAGTGTTGGAAATATAAAAAAAAAAAATGTGCGTGTGTGCCTTATTTTTTTCGAAAAATGATCTACATACAACTTTCTAGAAATATATATATAGGCGTGCGCTAAGATTTTTCAAAAACTCACCCACTAAAGGGGTATAACTACACCTTACCTTACCTTACCTTACCTTGTGTGAAACACGAATATTTGTTCGGATGAGGTAAATAGTGCTCTTTTAAAAAAAAGATGGCGCGTAACCAAAAAACGTGACGCGTAACCGAAAAATATGTGACGGTAAATTTTTTTCCAACGCCGATAAAGAAGTTTCACTTCAAAAAATATAAAAAGAATGACATTAGTATACTACTAATTTGGCTTTCGAATATCCAAATTAGTAGTTACGAATCAGTCGAAGGATGAAATCATTCGTATTCCCGCATCGCTACTTACCATCAGACGGGCCATACATACAACTAACTAACCAATCTTATAAAATAACATCGAATCATTTTGTCGGTCGTTCAGGACACACAAACTCCGCTGAGTTGGTGCGAGCGAGCACGATTAATAATAAATAAAATAAATATTTCCAACACTCACACCAATTAGCCTAGCCCCATACTAAGCACTATAAGGCTTGTGTTATGGGATACTAGGGTAACGGATAGAATACATATACTGTACATATATAAGTATCTTTATATATATAATTCTTCTGTGAGTGTGTATGTCACTGAACTTCTCTTAAACGACTGGACCGATTTTGATTGATTTTGTCCGCTGGACAATGTTTTTTTAATTAAATTTTTTTATGGCGGTACGAAGTTCGCTGGGTCAGCTAGTATTTATATAGAAGTACATTTTAAACATCCATGACTGGAGTACAAATGCTCGTATTCATCACACAAACATCTGCCCCCACCGGGATTCGAACCCGGGACCTCTCGAGTCGGCGACACCATGAAACCCGGCGTTCAAACCACTCGGCCACGGAGGTCGTCATTAGCTCGCGATATAGCAATACCTGCACGCGTGCGCTGTCATACAGCGCGATCACAATTCGCACAACTTATTCATTGCCTCATTGTTATTGCATAGAAAACAGTGAAAACGTAATTTAATATCAAATTTAAAAGTTATCTGACTTCTTTACTTACATTTCATTATCATCCTAAAAGATAGACAGAAAGAAACCAAATCATTTTAGTTATTTAGGATATCAGTGTTACAATTTAGTGTTTTGTACTTTTGTGCATTTTTTTCTAGTAAACTTTTCTTTAGATTTAAACATCTAGCAGTTAAATGCTTAAAAATAAATAAAAACATAACTATAATTGCTATTTCTTCTTTCAAATGTTTAATATTTGAAAAAGTATTCATTTGACATTGCGGGTTACCTACAATGCGAAGAGATGGCGCTGCCTTGCAGCTTAAGGCTAGGAAAATTTCGACGCGGCCAATAGGGCCGTGGTAGCATAATGGTCAGTGCATTCGCCCGGATTGCGAAGGGTGCTGGTTCGAGTCCCGTCCGCTGTCTGGTCCGCGTGGATTTTTATCTAGTAAACTTTTCTTTAGATTATATATCAAATGAGAATCATTTTGTCGTTCGTTCAGGACACACAAACTCCGCTGAGTTGGTGCGAGCGCGCCCGATTAGCTCGCGATATAGCCGCGGGCGTTCGCTACCTGCACGCGTGCGCCGTCATTCACCGCGATCTCAATTCGCACAACGTTCTCGTTCGCGCCGATCTGTCGCTCGTGCTCGCCGACTTTGGACTCGCTCGCATCGTTCAGAGACCCGCTGCGGGTACACTGAGGGCCAGGAAGCGGTATACGGTGAGTTTTTGCTATAATAATTTGACAGGTGGAAATGATAATCTCCGAACTATATTTAGTGAACCACTACTGCTTTGTCGTAACGATAATGAGATACTTGTTCTGAAAAGCATCGATGGATATGCAATTTTCTCTTTAGTTCATCATCATCATTAGCTTGTTAATGTCCCCATTGCTGGGGCACATGCCTTCCCTATGAATGGAATACATTGGGTCATGACCCACCACGCGAACCCAATGCGGATTGGTGGGTGCTAACTACTGCAGATGCAGCCGGGACAATGATTTTTTATCAAAGTTATTAATTATTTGTTCTCTCAGAATGGTTAAATAGCTGCTAACATTCATAATTAATACAAATATCAACAATTATCACTTTAATTTTAATACTTTCATATAACCTATTGTATGTACAAATATCAATACAATTGTATCTCCGCATCAGGTGGTTGGCAACCCATACTGGATGGCGCCAGAGATGATGAACGGCAACTTATACGACGAGAAAGTGGACGTGTTCTCCTTCGGGATCATCCTGTGCGAGGTTGGTATGCTGTTAACTTTCCCGATAGATAGATAGATAGATAAAACTTTATTCGCACCAACATGCACACATACAAAATTGAAGACAAATTTTACAATTATATAAATCCTTTAAAACTATATTTATTCAACTATACTATGATACTTTCGTGTGCAGCAGCGATGCGAATGGGCGAAAACACAGTGTAACATTTACTCAGAGAGTAAATCGCTGATTTTCAGTTCTGACCCATATAGATGAGGTCACGCAATTAAATGTCAGATTAAAATTCACAATACAATAAACGATAGTATAAATATATAGGAAGAAAAGAAAGAAAAACATTTTATCGGCCTTCACAGCATGAATATCGAAAACAAAATGGTTATAATCTATACATATAATAAAATGGTAGGAAAGTCAAAACTGTACATTGAATATTTTTTAAAGCATGCTTGGGGCAGATATATGGATTATTATTATTAATCTACAATCGATACCGAAGCCAAAAAATATAGATTTTTTGTCTGTATGTCTGTAAACATATAAATATAAAAAGTACTGCATGAATTTACTTTAAATTTTGGTAGGAATATTATTAAGAAGTCGGGTCAACATATAGGCTACATATTATCACGCTCATCATCATCATCACCTACGCGGAACGAGCAGTGAACCTTTATTTCTAACTAACTCCACGCGTACGGAGTCGCGGGCGGCCGCTAGTAATAAAATATTGCATGAGAAAAAACATGGGAACTAATTACTAGGTGCGTGCCGTGTAAGGCCAATCGGCTGCTGCCTCAGCTATGCTCTGTGGTAAACGCTTTCGCGATACCACAATATGATGATTATATGACGTGACGTTTGAAATTGACTACAGTTCCTAAAGATCTTATTTTTTAATAGTCCAAGTTTACTATAACTATGAAATGAAATTATATTTGATTCAATGTATGAATTGTCTAATACTTTATCCTATCACATAGTCAGGAGATCTTTTGGCTGATGAGAAAAATGGGCGCAAGAAAATCATCAGTATTTAACAAAAGTAGCAACGTTTATATAAAATCATGTCGCTGCCAATACAACGTCCACTCACATTTTGATCGACGTGTCGTGCCAATGATGTGACCTTTAAAATTTACTGCAGTTCCTAAAGATCTTTTATTAAGGAACGATTTTCGAATGAAGATGCATGTATGGATATATGGAATATAGTCATATCACTACAAAAATACTGTTCATAAAGATAATTTCTTGGAAAACTTATAGCAAAAATATATTAATCCAGCCGAGGTCTTAGCCGTCTCCAAAGTGCAAGACAGGTCTAAACGACGTGTTATCAGAAAGTAAATATGATTAAAGTGCACTTCACCAACGTTTATACATTAGCGTCAGCGGTAATATGCAATGTCTCTGTGAGTACGCTATTTTCGTTAACACTTGGCTTTTTTCTATTTCTCAGAGTATTTTTTCAACTTTACCCATTTTAATGCTTTTGTGTTGTATACCCGATTTGATAAAGTTAGAAACTTGTTAATGTTTTGTTACGCGTTGTTGGAACGTCAGTGTCATGCATGACAACTGTCAACACTACTATGACAGCTGCACGTCAAACTAATAACACTGGCTGCGTTCCGAACCTCCGCTCCGGTGTGGCTGTATGGTGGTATAAATGTCAAACTTGACATTTATATGTGTATCAAAAATAGAAATTACAGCGTAATAAGTTGCTCTCGGGGTGTGGTTTTGGAGCGCATCCCTGTATTAATGTATTTTTGCCGTTTTCGTTTTACTACTTTACTTTCTGGATGTCTTGTGTTTGTTGGCCTACGTTTCTCTACACCTTGTATTCATATCAATGTATAAGTTATCGCATTCGTGTTGTTCTTCGGTTTACATTTAACGCTTGGTTATTTTTTCATTTATTTTGATTAATGTGCAATTTGTATTTGTTTCTTTTATTTTTATTTTGTTAAGTATGTGTTTTGTGCAATATGTTTCTTATTATTATTTTTTGCTTTCTTGCTGGTGGGTTGTGATGGTAACAAGTGCAGAGGTATTTTAGTAAGTTTATATTTATATTATTAATTTGACTATAGGTATATATTTGCTTCATATTTTTACAGTCGTATGCCTGCTACTGGCACTGGTAGTGATAATAGCAATGATTTTCTGTCTCTCTCTTTCTCCTCTGGTGGGTTGAGCAGTAATGATAGTTTCTGCAGTTTACCTTCCTTAAAAGATAATCTCCAGTCTGCTATGTCAGACGTCTCCAAAAATTTCAATGTTGTACATATCAACGCTCAGAGTATTGCAGCTCACTATCCTGACTTCCTTGCTACCTTTTCTGACATGAACATCCATGCTGTACTTGTTTCAGAATCTTTTCTTCATCCTTGTCTTCCATCTACTTCTTACTCTCTCCCTGGATTTCAGCTTATTCGCAATGATCGTACTAATACATCTCATGGCGGAGTGGCTATTTATCTGCGAAATCATATTTCATTTTCTGTGATAAGTCGATCAATGCAGCCCCCCCCAGCCGATACTGCAGAACACCTTTTCCTTGAAGTTACTCTATCTCACTCTAAAATTCTACTGGGAGTTTACTACAGCCCTTCTCTTAGAGTCAATTTCTTTTCTTCTTTCGAGAAACTACTAGAAGATTTGACCCCGTCCTACAGCCATTCTATTATAATGGGTGACTTTAATACATGTCTTTTAAAAGGTGATCTACGATCCAATACCTTAAAGTCACTCGTTAATGCTTGTAACATGAATATTCTCCCCCTTAATGCCACTCATTATTTTCCTAATTGTTCTCCTTCTCTTCTTGACCTGATTATTGTTTCTTCTACCGAGCATGTTGCCAAACATGGTCAATTTACGGCCGATGCATTCTCTTACCACGACCTCATATATCTTTCCTATAAAATACGTCCCCCTAAGGCTAAGCCCAAAATTCTTCTGCAGCGTAATTTTGGTGGTATGGATCTGGACAAGCTGCGTGATGATGCTGGAGCGGTTGATTGGTCAGCGGTAAACAATGGTGCTACTGTTGATGAACAAATAAATTTATTTAACAACCTTTTGATCAAACTCTACGATGTTCATGCACCTATTAGGCCTATTAAGATCAAACATTTGCCCGCACCCTGGCTGACTGATGACATTAAATCTTTAATGGCGAAAAAAAATAATGCTAAGGCTAAGTACAAGTGCAACCCCACAGATAGTAACCGTGACAAGTATCATCGAATCAGGAATCGCTGCAATACAGTGTGCAGAGACGCACAACGCCGCCACATCCATAAATCCGTGGAAAGCGGTGATCCCGCTAAAGTCTGGAAATTCTTAAGGTCTCTGGGAGTTGGCAAACCCCGAAATCAAAATTTAGCTCAAAATTTAGACATCAACCGCTTAAATAGTCATTTCTCTGTATCGTCTGCTCTTGACGCTCATGTCAAAGAGAAAACTATAAGGTATCTTTCTTCTCTGCCAACACCAGATTTTGCTCCGTTTACTTTTAGTCAATTTTCCGATAGTGATGTTGAGAAGAACATCCGTGCCATTGATTCTAAAGCGGTGGGTAATGACAATATTGGCCGTAACATGATTATCCCCTTACTCGACATCCTAACTCCAGTTATTACCAATATCTTCAACAAATCCATTTCCTCTGGAAGTTTTCCAGGAATTTGGAAAGATGCTCAAGTTATTCCACTTCCCAAAAAATCAAATCCTGATACTATGTCCGATTTCCGTCCTATTTCCATCCTTCCTTTCCTTTCCAAAGTTCTTGAGCGTCTAATACACAATCAACTGAATGAATTCCTTCGAATGAATAACTTGCTAAATCCATTACAATCTGGTTTTCGTCCTGGCCATAGCACAGCTAGTGCACTTGTCAAAATTACCGATGACATTCGCTTTGGCATGGAGAGTCAGAAACTCACAACTTTAACTTTATTGGATTTTTGTAACGCCTTTAACAATGTTGACTTTGAAATCCTGTTGAGTTTACTGCGTTCTCTTAACATATCTCCTACGGTCATTGACTGGTTTCGTAGTTATCTACATGGACGCCGGCAGCGTGTAATTGTGGGTGAATCCTTCTCTCAATGGTGTACTCTAACGGCCGGTGTTCCTCAAGGTGGCGTGCTATCTCCTTTGCTTTTCGCTATTTTTATTAACTCAATTACCCTCAAGTTAACTTCTACCTGCCATCTGTATGCAGACGATCTTCAGATTTACACACAGGATCGACTGGAAAACTTAAATAATGCAATTAATAACCTAAATGCAGACTTAGCACTTATAACGGAATGGAGCAATGCATTTGGGCTCAAAATCAATCCAACAAAAACGCAGTGCATAACTATTGGTAGCCCTTACTTTATATCTCGGATTGACTTTAAGCAGCTCCCATCAGTTACTTTAAATGGAACTGTTATCCCATTTTCTGAAACAGTTCGGAATTTGGGGGTCATATTTGATAACACTCTATCTTGGTGTCCTCAGGTTGCTGAGGTCAGTAGGCGAACTTTTGCTGCGGCTGGATCTTTACGACGTTTACGCAATTTCTTGCCCACTGCCACCAAAATTTCTCTTGCAACTTCTCTTCTTCTACCTATTCTCGATTATGCAGATGTTTGTTATCCCTATCTTACCTATGATCTTCTAAGTAAACTTGAACGTCTGCAAAATTTTTCCATCAGATTCATTTACGGTCTACGTAAGTACGACCATGTTTCTTATTACAGGCAGAAATTGAAATGGCTTCCCATTCGTCGTCGCCGTGATCTGCATATATTATCCCTACTCTTCTCAATACTGTTCAATCCAAAAGCTCCTGTCTATCTCAAAGAACGTTTTCAGTTTCTTTCTTCTTCTCATAATCTTCCGCTTCGCTCATCTGACAATCTCCTGCTTTTCACACCTCCTAACTTTTCCAAGGCGTATAGCCACTCCTTTACCATACGTGCTATCCAACTATGGAATTCTCTGCCGGAAAAGATTAGGCGTGCCCAAACTCTATCCTGATTCAAATCCCCTAGTTAAGGAGCATTTCTTGTCAGATGAGCATAATTTTCATTAAAATATTGCTACGGTAGTAGTGCTGTTGCATTATATTGCGATATGTGTGAATGTCTGTGTATGCCTATATGTTTAGTTTGCGTTTATTTTGATTATTTTCAATTGACTACTTACAAAACTTTTGTCTTGTTTTCCGCACAACCTCCCTCATTATTATTATCGTGCTTTCTACTATTTCCAGCTCATTGGGTTGTCTGGAAGAAATCGCTGATTAGCGATAAGACCGCCCTTTGTGCAACTGTAATTGTTTTGCCTTGTATTTGTATTTTTCATGTTATTTATGTTACTGTTGTGCAATAAAGTATTATTATCTTATTTTAAACATTTAAATGTTTATTGACGCCAAAAACCCTGTTTATTGAGTTTGGAATTTATGTTGTAAATATTCACAAATTAATAAGCATTCTAAATATTGTGACCTGATAACGCAATTTAGATGGAATCAATGTTTGAATTGGACGGAATGAGATAATGCCATTAATTCTAATTTGAGAAACAAAGGCAAATAAATTAGAAAGTGTTGCGTTGTTTCATTCCTTCCAATTCAAATTTCATTACTACTAGTTTATCTATTCGAAAATTCGCAATCACATCACGCTATATAATATTAAATATCTATAGGCGATAGTTGGTTAGTGTGTGAGTGTGTATGTTTGTTACTTCTTCACGTCTAAACGGCTGGAGCGATTTAATTAAAATCTGGTATGGAGTTCGCTGACACCTGGATTAACACATAGGCTACGTTTTACTGCGGGAAAATATCCCTAATATACCGCGGGTAACACCGCGGGGCACAGCTAGTATCATCCAAAAAATAAACTATGTACTGAGGAAAAATACCTAATTTCGTGTAGCAAATTGAATCATCAAACCATCGACACTTTAGAAGGAAGTACTCGGAAATTATAACATAATAACTATTAACACAATAATATAGTAACTATTTATTGCTATTAACTAAAAGTAACAATCATAGTCCGGGAAAACCGATAAATTATAACATAATAACTATTAACACAATAATATAGTAACTATTTATTGCTATTAACTAAAAGTAACAATCATAGTCCGGGAAAACCGATAAATTATAACATAATAACTATTAACACAATAATATAGTAACTATTTATTGCTATTAACTAAAAGTAACAATCACAGTCCGGGAAAACCGATAAATTTTGTATGGCAAACTGAATGAATGAACTACTGGTTTTCCCTGAAGAGTAACTGTTTACATATATTTAATATATAAATGAATATTTCCAACACTGACACCAATTATTGCTATCAAGCGATCGATTGTTTTTGTATTCGATTCTACTTTTAATAATTAAACCATTCGATTATTGGAATCGGTAACAATCGCCCATCTTTGCTGTAAATATTTGTTACGTTAGATACTTGTTAAACACTTTTTAGCTGGAGATCCGGCCTCAAAATTGGCACTCACTGGGTGTCGGTGAGGACTGCAAAAACAAATCACATTGATTGATGAGACGGGTCAACATTCGCCAATCTGCTGATGCTCCCGACAATTTCAAGTTTTTCTTAATGATTGATGATCCGACCCGATGATAGGTACGCTCCACAATTTCACGGATCGACAAAATTGGCTAAGTTTTGAATGATACATTTTTCTCGAACACTATTAATGTTAGTCAAACTTTTCTTATGGATCTTTATATTCTCATATCGCTATATATCATATCGTTATAAAGCCCGTAGCGATATATAATCTATTTTATGATGGCTGCTACATACTGTAAAGAAGAGATCAAAGGTGCGCACCTGTAGCACGGTAATATTATCTATACAGTATTCTATCTTCATACAAACGGTCGGAAAGCGTGTCATACCTACGCCACTCGAGTTCGCGCGGCACTGGGTGGGCATCCAGTCGCGAATGCGCCGCAGCGACGACCGAACGGTGTGTATTGTTTTTAACCAGTTAGCCGTGCTTAAACGTTTGTATTGTGAATATTTGATTGAATTAAGATTTGCGGAAAATTGATCGAAAACAATTCATCGAATTACAATTCTTCGAACACAATTCATCGAAAAAACAATTCGTCGAAAAACAATTCTTCGAACGGTAATTCCAAAAAAAAAATGAAAATTTAGCAGGAGGGAGGCTAAAACGAGGTGAGGAAAGGGGAAAAAGTATGAAAAAAAAAAACGTTGCACGTACAAATGTGTCGTTTCTGGCGCTCCGCTCGCTCGGCTCGCGCGTTTTTGGTCATCATACTAACCTAACCTAACCTAATGAACTCTTTAGACTTTATTCATTGCGGGGGGCTACGCCCCCCGAGCGCCCCCCCCGCCCCACTTCGGTTCTGTCACTAATAATATGAAATATAAAAAGCATGAAATTCTACACATTAATTTATTTTGTATACATGTTTTATGGCATTAATTGTTTCTAAAAACGCGTCTTTTTTATATTTAATTATGTTTCTGCGCCACAAATATTCTACAGTCGAATCTGCAAAATCGTGCGGATGGTTATAATTATCTTTTCTGAAATATCTTTTGACAGCCCTCCACTGGGACTCGATCCTCTGCGTGTGAGTACCGTCTGGGGCAATAAATGGGTTGTCTGGATCAGAATGGTTTACTTTTTTGTTTTTCGGGGAATTACCGTTCGAAGAATTGTTGTTCGACGAATTATTTTTTCGATGAATTGTGTTCGAAGAATTGTAATTCGATGAATTGTTTTCGATGATTTTTCCGGTGAGGGTATTTTATGTAACACTTTCTAATTCATTCACAACATTTTTTTTACATATGATATCAAAAAAAACATATGGGTGCAGACCCGTATGTTTTTTTTGATAAAAACTAATTTAAATTAATGATTAGTGAGTATACATAGCATTAATCAAGAGTCGCCTAAAATAACTTGCCGCAAATACCTTTAATTTAATTTAGTGACATCAATTTTTTCATCAAAATTTCAAATTGCATCAAATAATATTAGTCTAGTACTGATAATATAAAGTTATTGTATCATTCACTCACAGTAATAATTATTTCACCAAGTCTCTACTAGATGGCGCTGTACTCATCTGGATCACGCTATCGTTTCGTTGCTATGGAACTACAATACTGTTGCATAGGCAAAGTTATGTTAGCCGGGACCAACGGTTTTAATGAGATTTTTGAAGCTGCCACTCACCGTAAGGGGAGTATCGCAGCCATTTAATACATAATCACTCATAAAGAGGATGGTAACATAACAAATAGCCCGAGATCAGGGCGCAAAATTCTGCATTCTGCAACAATTCATTCTTTTATGAAAATTGCATTCATATCGTTTTTTGATAAAATTGATATCATCTGAAAGGAAATAATGTGGAGAACTCAAAAAACAAGGGTTTCGACCTCAAATTTAGCCGCAACCTTAGGGTTGCCACGTTATGATGTGTAACATTTGAAAACCCCACCTTATGTCCTGTTGTCGAGCGTACCGGCGCCCCACTGTTGCCGCACCGCGCGTTTTGTATGAAAAAAAGGATCGTCCGTACGTTGTACGACAAACGCACCGAAACGCATAAATTGAAAGCGCCCTTATCGTGTAAAGCGTATATGTTACTTCAATTTGGGTAAATATCAATAAAAAAACAGATGGGTGTAAATTTATTATCAACAAAAATGCACCTGTTTACACGTGGCAACCCTTGTTTTTAAAAAAATTCACATTTCCATTCAGATGACATTTTTTTAAATGATTGAAATTTTCATACATAACATAACAGATGGGTGCTTTCGCGGCTGGATCTCCGATCTCGGGCTATCCGTGTTATTATCATCTCTTACGTGACTGTATAAGTAGTATTAAGAGCCCTTTCACATTTTTTGCAAAAAATCGTAATTATTGAGCGCCTAGTTTATCCCCTTAGAAAAGATTTTGAGTATTTCCAATAGAAGTAAACAGTACATTTGTTCTTCTTGTAGTAAGTTAATGTAGAATATTTGCAAATACTATTTTTGTTTTTAGTTTACGGAAAAAACGATAATATGCACAACTTCAAACGCCTCAATCTCTCAATAATGTTCAATAAATTAGATCAAATTAATTACTACGACATCAAAAATAAGTTTTTATTGTAACGTAATGTATTAGAATTTTGATTTTCTATCTCATTAATTATCAAAAAAAACATCTAACCTCCGTGAGTTTTCCCAAAAAATAATGCAGGTTTACCTCTTATTTTGATATTGAATTAAATAGAATTACTATCAAAAACTCTCACAAAACTAATCTACCATCATTGAACTACAGAAATATGTATATATTTTTATAATTAGTTCATTATAGGCATGCGTCCGATATATCAAAACGAATCCAAAATCCGATTTCAAACACAAATCGATACCGAACGATTTCTCAACAAGAAAATCCGATTTCAGAAATCTAACCGAACCAAAACGCTAGCGATCTAATACCACCACAAGTATCCAAATGTAAATCGGATTCGAAATTCGTGCTTTCGTTTTCGGAAGTCCGATTTCGTGCTCGGATGTCCGATTTCGGTTTGCTGTTTACGGAAATCTATTGTTCTTCTCTAAGGCGGAATTATTTATTACTGAAAAAGATGTCGTCTAAAAACATCAAAAGTCGAGCAACTGACATTTTTTGAACGCTAACCTGAAGTAATTAGGTTTGATTTTGTAAATGGTTTGAAAAATAATAAAAACAAACAGAAAAACAAACAAAATACTAAAAAAATATGTAAAAAAAAATTATTGTATATAATGCCAATTTTTAAATGCGCCGCAAAAGTTTTACTTTTAACCGTAAAGATAACTTTTCTGCTAGTCCTAAGCCACAGAATATATACTCTTGCCTAAGCCTAGATTTAAAGCATAAAGGAAAATCGTGCAAATCTACGAGTATCCTTGCTACGTACAATTAATTGTTTGTGATTGTCGTTAGCTAATAAAACCAAACCATAACACAAACTAGTGAATTGGCTAAGTTCGGCATATCTGAAATCGGATATCTAAAAACGGATTTTAAAATCGATTTTGAAATCTGAAATCCGATAAATATCCGTTTGCGTTCAAAACCAAAAACGCCCATGTCTAGTTCATTAATAATTATTTTATAAGACTCGAAACATCACCCGTAAAATGCAATATATACTAGTGATAAATATACCTACGCGCCGATCAGTACGGCAGCGGCGCAATTTTGTAAAAGGGCTCTTTAAAGGCTGTGATACTCCCCTTACGGTGAGTGACAGCTTCAAAAATCTCATTAAAACCGTTGGTCCCGGCTAACATAGCTTTGCCTATGCAACAGTATTGTAGTTCCATAGCAACGAAACGATAGCGTGATCCAGATGAGTACAGCGCCATCTAGTAGAGACTTGGTGATATAATTATTATTGTGGGTGAATGATACAATAACTATAGAGAGATATATTAACAGTACTAGACTAATATTTTTTAAATACTTACACGTACCATTTTTACATATTTTAAAACGTTAACGTTTTATTAATATTATTGTCTAAATAGCGCCTGTGTCGGCAAACAAAGAGAAATTAGCATAACAGTTACGCAAAACCAATGAGATTGTTTTTTGTGCTTGGATTTTGAGTTTGATTTGTTCAGTGCAGAATTGTATACATTCTTATGGTCCATAAAAT
The DNA here is from genome assembly GCA_902850365.2 of Chilo suppressalis. Lineage (NCBI taxonomy): Eukaryota > Metazoa > Arthropoda > Insecta > Lepidoptera > Crambidae > Chilo > Chilo suppressalis. The sequence goes on along the minus strand of OU963914.1, from coordinate 18,780,792 downwards.
TATTAAGACGTTTTTAAGTAGTTAATATAATGTTCAATGTCACTTTTTAAAAATATAAAATACCATTGATCATTTGGGATATCCAGATGCGATGCAGAACTGTTATTGTACTGGCATTTCACTTAGTTATTCGTGTTTGTTAACTTGACATCACCCTGTCTGTCTGTCACTGCAGGCAGAATAAGGGGTCCTCCATAAATTACGTCACACGAATTTCCTGATTTTTTGACACTCCTCCGTCCTTGTCCCAGCTGGTCACATTTGTGAGACTCCCCCCCTCATAGTGTGACGTCACATATTTTTAGTTATGAAAACAGCTGTTTTGAAATCAATTTTATTTCCATTTAAATAGTTTTTTAATAATATTAACATCAAATCAAACAATAAGCTAAACAAAAAACGATTGACTTTAATAATTAAAGAAATTAACAAAACAAAAAATATTAATTAGAGAAAATTCTTATTAAAGTTCTAAAAAAAGGAATAAAAATAAAAAATATTTTGTTAAGGTTTATAAAATAAAAAATAATTCAATTAGAAGTAAGAATTACATTACATTGTATCACTTTTAAAAGGAACCTCGGGAATCAGGAAGAGTTGTTTTTTCTACTTACTCGTATTTTATTTCATATTCGGTGTAGGCTTTTTTTAAGTTATTGTTCTAATATATAGCTTATGACACTCACAAATAATAACGTGGCTTTCTATTGGTAAAAAAGACTTCAAAATCAAGGAGTCTACTCTCTTTCTCCGAAACGAACTTTCGATAACGAAGTTCAAACGAAATTTAATTTCGTCAACTTAAGGTTATACTTGATTTGAACGATAATATTAATAAATATTTCCAACCCTCACACCAATTAGCCTAGCCACAAAGTAAGCACTGTAAGGCTTGTGTTATTGGATACTAGGGTAACGGATAGAATACATATACTGTACATATATAAGTATATTTATATAGAAATACATATTACACATCCATGACTGGGGTACAAATGCTCGTATTCATCACACAAACATCTGCCCCCACCGGGATTCGAACCCGGGACCTCTCGAGTCGATAAACTATCAAATTCGATTTTTCATTGAGTAGGCTTAGAGAATATAAAGCTCAATCTATTTTCGGGCGAACGAATATTATTATAATTATAATCGAATAAGAAAAAAGTGAGAAACGTGCGAAGTTTCGGTCTAAATTTTGTTTTTCGTTGAATTAGAGCGGGCCTCCAGTTTCGAAGATCCAGCTCTCAACATCCTTAAAATCTCACAAACTGCCTCTTTATAATAATTAATTAGTATAGACTTCAAAAGTATCGTGTCATTTGACATTTTTACAGTGATTCGTGGAATTTACGGAGTTCTGTAATCATCATCATCAGCCTATTAATGCTGGGGCACAGGCCTTCCCTATGGATGGAATAGGGAGATTGGGCCATGACCCACCAAGCGGGCCCAGTGCGGATTGGTGGGTGCTAACGTCTGCAGATGCAGCCGGGACCAACGGCTTAACGTGCCTTCCGAAGCACGGAGGAGCTCGAGATAGTAAATTTTAGTCACCCATCCAATGACCGACTACTGCGAAAGTTGCTTAAGTTCAACAATCGCAGCCGAACGCGCTAAGCACTTGCGCCATCGAGCTCTTCCTGTAATGAGGGCTGCCGTTTTTTGTCTCACCAGATGGCGCCACTGTTGAGTGAGGTCCTGAATTGTAACTTTTAATGTTTATTAATATGCGCGTGAAATCAAAGTATACATTTAAATCATATTTTAATACAAAAGAACCGTATTCTAAACATAATTGGCCATACCACAGTGTTGCGCAGCTTCGTTTTGTACGGCAAAAAGGACATAATTATTTTTCTTAGCTCCGCTTTTAAATAACTGACATTCTATGCCACGTAAATCATATTTGCTATAATTAAGCCGAGTTATTACTAAATATTCACAACATTATTTTAATTAGAAATAAACCCGCGTAGTCAACCCACAACCAATAACATTTGACATTTCGGAGACCTCACGCTACACAAGCGCCTCTAGCGGTGGATTCATACGCGATAGCCCTCATTGATCAGTGTTAAAATGTATATACTTTTTAAAAATAACAATTCTTGGTTTTAAATGTCGATATTATTGGGGGCTGCATCAGATAATAGGGCGCATATCGGCGGATCCGGACGTCCTGCCTCGTCGCGCCGACTTCGGCCTCAACGAGGCGGCGTTCGAGGCGGCATTCTGTCGCGCCTGTCCCCCCGCCCTGCACCGCCTCGCAGCCCTCGCCTGCCTGCTGGAGCCCGAACCAAGGTATAGTTGTGCCATGATTTTTTTTATATAGCCTATCCGACAAATGACTCCACTCCACCAAACCACTCCATCACTCCACCTCAACTCCACTCCACCATTCCATAAACTACTCCACTCCATTTAATTGTATTTTTAAGGTGTTTGTTTCTTTAAGAGCAGCTCCGGAAGCGTTTAGAGCAGAGTTCCCCAAACTTTTTTGTGTCGTAGACCCCTTGCCATGTTTTTTCGTGTTGGGTAGACCCCCTACTTACCTGATATTGATTTTTTTTCGCTGACGTAGACCCCTTGCAGGTTGTCATAGACCCCTAGGGGTCGATATAGACCACTTTGGGAATCACTGGTTTAGAGGCTTGATTGGCCTATAGACGCATGTTGGCCATGAGCTGGTCGCATCGAGTTGCTTATGGTGAGGCCACACATCGAGCTGGGAGAAAACGCAACTCATGGTGATTTGAATTTGAAAAACACTTTAGTTATTCAAAGACAAAGCTTAAGAAATCTTAAGCAAGGTAAGAAGGGCTAGAGAAAATTAGACATTGCCGTAAAGGCCGCGGTAGCATAATGGTCAGTGAATTCGCCCGGATAGCGAAGGGTGCGGGTTCGAGTACCATCTGTTGCCTGGTCCGCGTGAAATTTTTTCTAGTAATATTTTCTTTAGATTTAAACTTCTAGCTGTTACATGCTTAACAATAACAAGTATGACTATAGTGTTGTTTAAATTCTAATGCTGCAGTATCATTTATCTTGCATTACAATTTATCTTATGTCCAGACCGTCGTTCGAAGTAATGGAAGGCTGGCTGCAGCGAATGGTGAAAGCTCTCAGTTCCGGACACTCCGGGGATTCTGTGAAGGAGGCCATAGAGAGATACCGACGCTGCCATCTCTGCTACTACACCACTAGCGGTTACTGCTCACATTCCAATTCTCCGCTTATGCATCTCGTCAAGGTTAGTGATTATAGAATGGACTAGAATTCTGCTAAATTTGTCCACTAGGGGCGCTGTAATAATAATTTCGTCGTAAAAATAATAAGTTACTTTTCGATAATTTCTTGGAAAAATTATAGAAAAAATATTTTAAACATTTAAGACGCCAAAACCCTGTTCATTGAATTTGGTATTATGTTGTAAATATTCACAAATTAATTAGCATTGTAAATATTGTGACCTGATAACACAATTTAGATGGAATCAATTAGGAATCTTGTTTGAATGGACAAGAAATCTGTAAAATTTGGCCACTAGGGGCGCTGTGATCGTTTGACCCAAAACTTCTATCAAATACATACCTATTAGCTTATATTCATTTTTAAGCTTTTTATTAAACAAATTACTAATGCCGCGTTGTGCAATTCCTGGTTGTTGTGAGTAAATAGCATGCTTACCTACTAAAATATAACTTTATATGCTGCTTTGAAAGGGGCGGTAGAACTGAGCTGCTGTTTATATCATGGTATGTATCTGGGGCAGATAATGGCATCTGGATGTCTTCTTTTTGATCAGAAATAACTGCATCAAAATTAAAATTGCGGTCATATACCTCAAGTCTGTAAAAAAACACAATGTTATACTTCACATTTTAGCCAGAGGTAACCTAACTCTATGAGATGTCTGACTGAAGCAAAAATAAGATAGCTTTGACTACTCATTAGTCAAACCTATCTTATTTTTGCTTCGCCAGCGCAAGCTTAGCTTGCCCGCTAAAAGTTACCGAGATCCATGAACTATCAAAATAATCATGAAAAATGCATTTATGTACCGAGAATGAGTATTCTAGCATAATAATAAAAACAGTACTTTTCTACAAGATCGGCTTTTCTGCCTTGCACAGATGCTCCTCTCCCTTTTTAACCCTGTTTTTAGTTGTATTACAGACAATGTTGAATACATTTTCACCACTTATTTAATATTCTTAACAACAAAAAAACTCGTTTAAAATTTGACAGCTGCAATATTCGGCTGTGGTTTGGGTCAAGCGTTTGCAGCGCCATCTATGTCGAGCTTTGCGTATACTTCTCCATTAGAGAGAGGGAAGAAAGAGGGAAAAGAAAGAATTTATAACACGTTATCACCGCAAAAATGTAATAATCTATACTTATAATAAATCTGTAGAGAGGTCAATTCTGTACATGAAATATATTTTCAAAATAACTATCAGGGGATGATTAGTGATCGATACTGATGCCAAAAATGCAATCAGTAAAATTTTTGTCTGTCTGTCTGTCTGTGTGTATGTTCCTTATAGAAATAAAAACTACTCGACGGATTTTAACGAAACTTGGTACAATTATTCTTCATACTCCTGGGCAGGTTATAGTATACTTTTCATCACGCTACAATCAATAGCAGCAGAGTAGTGAAGGGAAATGTTGAGAAAACGGGAGAAGTTACTCCATTTTTTAAGCTTCCGTCGCGTGTGCAGCCTTAATGGTTAAAGTTACATAGAAATCATGTATGACGAAAATATTCTAAATAAAATTGTATAAATAATATCCCGCAACAGCATATGTCTATATTTTATGGTTGACTCACAATAACACGTGTAATTATATAAATAAAGTCATTGTTTATAGCACAAGCCTGAGAACAAAAACTATAGTTTACACTACAGCTCTTCACCGAAGCGAAGCTAGGGCGGGCCACTAGTGTTTTAATATTTTTGTTCACAGTCCGCGTCAACAATAAGCGTGGTGACATCATCGGGGCGAGCTTTGGGCAAGTGCGTGTCCGCGGGACAATTATGTGTCCGAGTGCGGGCCAACGGGACCAATCCGGACCGCGCCGCCGGGTATATACTGCGGGCACACGGGACCTATATCGACATCACGCAGGTCAGTGCCGGACTGGGCCCGGGACATACTGCGGGCCAACGGGACCAATCCGGACCGCGCCGCCGGGTATATACTGCGGGCACACGGGACCTATATCGACATCACGCAGGTCAGTGCCGGGCTGGGCCCGGGACATACTGCGGGCCAACGGGACCAATCCGGACCGCGCCGCCGGGTATATACTGCGGGCACACGGGACCTATATCGACATCACGCAGGTCAGTGCCGGGCTGGGCCCGGGACATACTGCGGGCCAACGGGACCAATCCGGACCGCGCCGCCGGGTATATACTGCGGGCACACGGGACCTATATCGACATCACGCAGGTCAGTGCCGGGCTGGGCCCGGGACATACTGCGGGCCAACGGGACCAATCCGGACCGCGCCGCCGGGTATATACTGCGGGCACACGGGACCTATATCGACATCACGCAGGTCAGTGCCGGACTGGGCCCGGGACATACTGCGGGCCAACGGGACCAATCCGGACCGCGCCGCCGGGTATATACTGCGGGCACACGGGACCTATATCGACATCACGCAGGTCAGTGCCGGACTGGGCCCGGGACATACTGCGGGCCAACGGGACCAATCCGGACCGCGCCGCCGGGTATATACTGCGGGCACACGGGACCTATATCGACATCACGCAGGTCAGTGCCGGACTGGGCCCGGGACATGCTGCGGGCCAACGGGACCAATCCGGACCGCGCCGCCGGGTATATACTGCGGGCACACGGGACCTATATCGACATCACGCAGGTCAGTGCCGGACTGGGCCCGGGACATACTGCGGGCCAACGGGACCAATCCGGACCGCGCCGCCGGGTATATACTGCGGGCACACGGGACCTATATCGACATCACGCAGGTCAGTGCCGGACTGGGCCCGGGACATACTGCGGGCCAACGGGACCAATCCGGACCGCGCCGCCGGGTATATACTGCGGGCACACGGGACCTATATCGACATCACGCAGGTCAGTGCCGGACTGGGCCCGGGACATACTGCGGGCCAACGGGACCAATCCGGACCGCGCCGCCGGGTATATACTGCGGGCACACGGGACCTATATCGACATCACGCAGGTCAGTGCCGGACTGGGCCCGGGACATACTGCGGGCCAACGGGACCAATCCGGACCGCGCCGCCGGGTATATACTGCGGGCACACGGGACCCAGACTCCAGTTATTGGGAAAACTACAACATATTTCATTTCTAGTTCCCTTTTTAGATTTAAAATATTTTCTTTTTCTTGTATTAATATTATATCTAAAAAGTTACCTTATTTTCAAAGAATCTCCAATAAAAAGCAGTATTTTAAATAAGGTTGGTGGGTTTTCTGATCTTAAGAATCTTTACTTTCTGATGGTATACAAAAAAAATATTACTATGTCCACCAGCTATAAATATTACTAAATGATATGCTGACGACCTCCGTGGCCGAGTGGTTTGTACGCCGTGTTTCATGGCGTCGCCGACTCGAGAGGTCCCGGGTTCGAATCCCGGTAGGGGCACATATTTTTGTGATGAACACGAGCATTTGTACTCCAGTCATGGATGATTAAATATGTATTTCTATATAAATATACTTATATATGTAAAGTATGTGTATTCTATCAGTTACCCTATAAGTATCCCATAACACAAGCCTTATAGTGCTTACTTTGGGGCTAGGCTAATTGGTGTGAGTGTTGGAAATATTTATTTATTTGTTCTCCCTGCAGGTGGACGACATCGCGCAGTGGTTGGACAGTCCGTCTCCCCTGAAGAGATGCAGCCAGCTCTCCCCTTGCGCGGGGACGGGGCCAGGGCCCACGGAGGGGGAGAGGGAGGGAGGCAAGGCGAGACGCACCGCTGCCTACTGCCGACACCACAGCGACCCGCAACATGCACAGGTTGTTATGAAGAGCTTATTTTTATTTATTTGCTATTAAACCATTGAATAACCGTAATATAGTTTGCAGTAAAAGACTATAATTCTCTAGATGAACGAATACTTTTAAATAAATAAAATCTTCAATCATATTTAACAGAAAAACCTGCCAAGTGCAAGTCGGACGCCCGCAACGTTTTCAAGTTTTTTTTTTAGTTACTAATAACAATTTTTTTTCAAATAAAAATAATAAATGTTTTTATTCATATTGATTTATGAGTGTTGGCAGTTGGCACCTATAATACCTATACCTACCTGTTGTAATAATAGATTTCTTTTTAAATTAAATGTTCAGTCTTTCCATTTACTTGTTTCTATATTTTACTATCGGTATGGGAGTATAAACTATCTTTACATAATTTCAGAAATAATCTTTATATATAAATATAATATAAATACTAGTGATAAGTATTATTAACTAAGGAACCTAGTTCTATTCTTATGTTGATAAATACCTATGGTCGCCTATATTGCATTTATTAAGGTAAACAATCGTGACACAACTTTTTAACAAAATCACCCATTTAAAAATAAAATAATAACGATGCCAATAAACTATTAAAATAAATCGTTATTATAGACTGAAACCTATTGAATCCAGTTATCAGTTGATTTTTAATGCTGTATTTTCAAAAAAAGGAGTGCCAAGATTGGACGACCTCCGTGGCCGAGTGGTTTGTACGTCGGGTTTCATGGCTGTCGCCGACTCGAGAGGTCCCGGGTTCGAATCCCGGTGGGGGCAGATGTTTGTGTGATGAATACGAGCATTTGTACTCCAGTCATGGATGTTTAATATGTATTTATATAAATATACTTATATATGTACAGTATATGTATTCTATCCGTTACCCTAGCATCTCATAACACAAGCCTTATAGTGCTTACTTTGGCGCTAGGCTAATTGGTGTGAGTGTCGGAAATATTTATTTATTTATTTATGTTTACCAAATAGGACAAGTTAGGATGAACAGACTGTAGTATCTAGTAACAGAACTTTTATTTTTAATTTTTTAAACAGATTGTTCGTTTACTATGATTAATTGCTAATAAGTTAAAAAAATAATAGTGAAGGACATTCTTTTGGCCATGTTGAGACCGATTTCGTCGATGTCCTTTATTTATTAGTAAACAAAGTTTGGTTATTCATCGGTTAACTCAACTAGTTTTGTAAATTACTTTTTCAGTGTATTGTATGGGAGCCCCTCTTAAATATGCAAATAAATAAATACTTATAATGCATCAATAATCAATTTTTTTCGTCAGTTCACCGATTCTTCGTCATCGGACGACGACGAGGTCAGCCCCTGGACCGCTTCCAGTCTACACGTGGACATGGAAGTTGACCGCCCCAAGAACTTCCTCTCCGACATCGTTAAGAAAGGGGAGACCTTCCTGGCCAAGAAGTCCAGCTACGACGTCACCGCCGACGTGACTCTCAGAAACCCTGACTTAAACGAGAGAAGGGTCCCCGAAGAAGACTGCAGAAGATACAATATAGACCACTTGACTAAAAGCCCTATCATGGCTCAAGGAGTCAAGAACATACCAAAAACCCTGGAACCTCAGAAGCAACCAGAGAAAACCAACTTCTTCACGAAGAAATTGCTTTCACCAAAACTGAGCAGGTTATTCAAACCGAACGAAGCGAGGGATAAAAGTGATATAGATGAGAAATCCAGAAGCAAATTCTTCGTACAAAGCCCAGTATCGCCCAGCGGACGGACTAGGAAAGTGAGACCGCAGCCCGATTCAATGCCAGACGAGCGCAGTGACGTCATAAAGACTGACTTGAAGTTGGCCAGTATGGGAAAGCCGATGACGCCTATATTCCGGCGACACCTGCCTTCCGAGCGGCCGGAATTTGCCGACGGGCGGTTCAGCTATCGAGATAAAAAGCCGAAAGTATATTATGATATGGGAAGGAACAAAATCAAAGCACTTGTTGTTGATAAGGATAATAAACTGACTCCCCTTATCAGAAGTTCCCCTATAGAAGACATACCGAGTTTAGCGACGGTGCTGGAGAAGAAGAAGATGGAGAAGGTGGGGGAAAAGGAGAAGAGACGAGAGGGAATCTCCCGGAACAACTACGTGAGTTTGGCAAACCTCAAGATTAGAGGAAAGCCGGAGAGAGTGAACCCAGAAGCGCCTGCTGAGCGCGTTATTTAAGTTTACTTTCATCGAGTATACATCGGCGGTGGACTGACATCTTAGTAATTGATATCCATAGAAATGTCGACTGACAAAACTAAATTACGATAGAAATTTCGCACATTCCTTACTCTTTTTCATTTCGAAAATTCGTACGTGCGAAAATAGTTTGAAATTTTTGAAAATTCTCCAAACCTAGTCTTAGTCAATGAGGGCTACCGTTTTCTGCCTCACCAGATGGCGCCACTGTTGAGTGAGGTCCTAAATTGTAACTTTTAAAGTTTATTAATACGCACATGAAATCAAAGGTTACATTTAGATCGTATTTTAACACAAAAGAACCATATCCTAAACATAATAGGCCATGCCACAGTGACGCGCAGTTCCGTTTTATTCGGAAAAAATGGGAACATAATCATTTTTCTAAGCTCAAATTTTTAATAACTGACATTCATTGCCACATAACTCATATTTGCCATAATTAAGCCGAATTGTTACCAATTATTCACAACATTATTTTAATTAGAAATAAACCCGCGTAGTCGACCAACAAGCAATTACATTTGACATTTCGGAGACCTCACGCTACACTAGCGCCTCTAGCGGCGGATTCATATGCGATAGCCCTCATTTCACAAGTCTATTTCACAAAACTTTGGAACGAAAAGTTGAATTTGACAGATCATTCGAAATTTTAACCTCAAATTGTCGAACTCAAAAATGTTACCTTTTCATTTTCGTTTTGGGATTTTTGTTTAAATTAAGTCTAAAATGAGCTGCTGCTTTTTTAGCATGTAAAATTAACAAGTAAACCAAATTTTTATTAATTATTTTATTTCTAATTCATCAAAGTATTATACTACAAATTTAGGCTGTATACAGCATACAATCGATTGCACCACCTCCACAAATTAGTCGGCTAATGAGTTAGATTCTTTTAATGTCATCAAAAATTTTGTCGTAAAGTTATATTGTTTGCAAGTTAATAACGTAATCTAAAAAGTAGAGATGAAGAGAACTCACAAACATGACTCATTCCATTGGTTCACGAAAATTGTTTGTGATTCCAAACTTTATGTGCGTGTTCGGAAATGGAACAGAGTAGTCATTGGCGAAATTTCGTTTAAAATTCGTTCGTTGCCGAAATTTTGTTTCGAAGAAAGAGACTAGAGCTCCTGGTTCTTTTGATTACCAACTTAGTTTAACTTTATCATTTAAAGTAGCGGGTAGATAAAAAAATGTGTTTCACCATTTGACTGTGGCTTAATTTATTTGACACTTAACATCAGGTGGGCTGAGGTCATTTGTCGCACCTATCTATAAAAAAAACGCAAATCTGAGGTCATAATTAGACAGTGACACTGGTGTCGAGGTCTGGCATGATTCTCTACTCTTGAATTTAACATCAAGTCTCTTTTTCTAGTATTTCTTAGGCTGCATGCAGCGCTACCTCCAAGCATTGTTTAATACTTGTAAAGGTTCTTTGAAATTGTGGGTACCTACAATGCGAGGAGATGGCGCTGCGTGCAGCCTAAGAAATACTAGAAATAATTCGACACCGCCATCAGGGTCGCGGTAGCATAATGGTCAGTGCATCCGCCCGGATAGCGGAGAGTGCGGGTTCGAGACCCGTCTGCTGCCTGGTCCGCGTGAATTTTTTTCTAGTAATATTTTCTTTAGAATTATATATCTAGCAGTTAAATGAGGAATATAACTATTACTCCCTCCTCTTCATTCGATATAGAGTATGACAAGGATACACTGTTGTCAAATTCAAGTTTAGGTTTAGAGAATCATACCAGAATCGACACCAATAAAGTTTAACTTATAGCAAAACTTGTTTATTAAAAATGAATAGCAACGGCCTTCTTCAAAGGTCATGGGTTCGAATCCTGGTAGGAATATTTTCATCAGGAATATATGCTGACATTAGAGAATTAACATTTGTTCCCTAATTAATCACTTTACTGCATACTTAATTACGAAAACAATGTCAGTCCACCGCTTGTTGACTTCTACAAATATTACTCTTGCCTTGTTGATCCAACGTTATTTAACTGTCTGTTGTAGTTGATATACAATTGTTGAGTACTTATTATATACACCTGTCTTAAGATTATAAAACGCATGTAAAACGTCGCAGAAACGCATGACGGAATCAAAGATAGATGCCGCTTGGAAATGTTCGTCTATACTCAATATGGATACATAAGTATCTTTTGTTTGTTTGTGTTAATATTTTAAAAGTACATTCCAATTTGTAATCCATTTAATATGAATATAAGACGTTGCGTTCTTCCTTTGAGTAGACAAAAGGACAGAAAAGATGGCGCCTGCCATGCAGCGTAAGAAAGGATAGAAGGAATTCGACACGGCCATCAGGGCCGCGGTAGCATAGTGGTCAGTGCATTCGCCCGGATAGCGAAGGGTGCGGGTTCGAGTCCCGTCTGCTGCCTGGTCCGCGTGGATTTTTTTCTAGGAATATTTTCTTTAGATTTCTTTAAATGAATTAAATCGGTACATCTCTGTATAAATATATACACTCGTTACATTTGACTTTTATATTTACCATTTGTAGTTTTTTTTGCTATGGTAAAAATTAGTGTAAATTTAAATGAAATATATGTACGCAATAATTAAATATATTTTCTATACAATGTCCAAAGGAACTCTTTCATAATGATTATTATTACTAATATAATATTTTGATAAGATAATGTCAACTGTATTGTGCCATTCTGCTAAAAATTACTACAGGTTTTGAAAACTGTCTGAATATAATTCATAAACTTTAAGATTAAATTTTTAAATCTGTGTAAAGTAATAGACAAATATTAATATTTTCGTGCCATTAAATGGGTGTGTATTGCACAAAATCATTCTGTAAATGTAATTGTCTCTGCCAAAAGTTTATTACAATATATCTAGCCGTTTTCAACTATAGTATAAATAAATATACATTTCTCGTAATCATTATACACTAACTTAGATTGTAATAATTGTTTTGATAGCAATGCAAAAGTTTTGTAAAATAAATGTTTAAATCAATAATGTAGAACTTCTGCGGAATAAGTAAGCATTTGAAGTATTAGATTTGTAAGTTGTTAATTTTTATAAATTTATCCCTTGAAAAAAAAACGGTGAAAATTGAAGTTAATGGTGCAAATAATTATCGATCTGTATCTGTATGATTCTCAAAGATATCAAATATCGACTGCAAATTAAAGCTTACTTTTATTTTTAGCATAAAGGTTTTTTGTAATACCCGTCACATGACATGTTTAAAAATAAGTTTTTGAATTATTTTTTTAATTAATATTAATTTTGCAACTCATATTATAGTTTGTAAGTTATGATATTTTTACGTGTTGAAGTCTGAAATTTATTTTTATGACAATGAATGCCATATATTATGCATTATTTTAAAGACACTCGTGTGTTTCAGAGATAATTATTTTTTAATTGTATTATTACGTAATCTCATTTTGATATATTTTTTTATGTCCGTTAACGTTAAATACTTGGTCAAAGTCACATTGCACAATTAACAAAATAGGAAGGTATCTTGTCAAAGCAACTTACTTTTGACTACAAATTTGTAACAATAAATTTTGAGCACGTAAGAAGTGAGGGTCCAGCAACTGATTGGATTTTCTTTATTTGTAGTCATTCAACAGAGCTGAAATTATTGTATGTCATCAAAATTATTTAAATTGGTTAAATACAGTAATATGAATATTGAGGCGTTTCGTCTGAGAGCCTGCATTCGGTGGGTCGTAGATTTCGACTACAAATTTATCCTTCCGGCTACATTTTTTTTAAAATGTCCTGTTCTTCTATCTTAATGTATACGAAACCTTTTTTTTTGTCTGGGAAATGCCTTACGCATCCTTCAGCCGGGGGAGCGAAAAGAAGATATCTGAGAATCCTCCTGCTCTGCTCATTTCAGTCAGCCCTTGGACCGGATGTAATGAGCAGGGCTATACCTAATGCCCTGAACAGAGCCACTAAAAACCAGATAATATTCCTGCACCGGTCACTCGACACTTATTTTGATGTTACGGCACCCTGTTACGAATGGCCGTACTACGTATACGAACACTACGTTATCCACTATGGCTACTACTACCCTCGGAGGGCACGCACATAACTCATACATTGTACACGAAACAAACTTCCATTCCAGAGATTTTCAATCGCAGAATTTCGCGGTATTTTGCTTAAATATTGAGTTAGTGAAAAAAATATTTTTACTAATGAAATTGATTGTGTACTTAAGGAAATTAATTAATAGGTGTTCAAACGTCTCGTGACCAAGTATTTGACGCTGACAGCACCTTGTGCTCATGTTTTACCTTATCTGTGATACATTTTGTTTGTAAAATGTTGCAATAACAAGTATTATAGGTGTCAGATAGATTCGCGAGTTAATGATAATTTTATTATAATATTGCTGTATGAAAGCATTAATATATAACCATTTAACACATTAACCCGATTTATCAACGAGCATTTCCGTCTCTAGCATTCCAGATAAGTTTATACAATTTATATTATTATGTGCAAGTACAAATTAATAAAGGATATATTCGTAAAGAATGACAACTTTTATTTCGAGATGGTTTACTTATCCGAACTAAATTTTTTTTTCAAAAGGCCCATTATTATTCTATACGCCATTAATTTACCAAGCGATTGAAACCAATATATGAAGTTCTCTGTAAACGCAGTATATACATACGTATAATATTTTTGAAGTTATACTTCTTTAGGCGCGTTATGAAAAAATGATGAGAGTGAAATTTTAAGAAGCGCGCGCATCACTGTAACCCAAAAAATTAACAGCATGAAGTTGCTGCTTCTAGTACAGTCAATCTGTAGGTTGAGTGGTGAAAAAAAAACCTAAAGGGTAAGTCTTGTTTTTTCTGTTGCCAAATGACGTCAGTAAGCCACCTTGGCGATGGGCATGTTCAACTCGTAGGCGTTTTTTGAAAAACTCAAAAAAACCGTCAAAAATTGTTTTGAAATGCATTTTGCTTGTTTTGTGTGCATTTTAGAAACTTTTTTTTTGACCATAATTGTAGAGGGCGTTGAGTACTACAATTTATGTCATTGTTGCAATCTCGTACAACAAAAAATGCGCATTGTAGGTGGCGCTAAAGTCTCAAAAAAGTGTTTTTTCACTTTTTCACCCTGAAAATATCATTTTAATGGAAAACTTTAAATGGCAAAGTTGTTTCGTACATAATTACCAACAACTTTTGTATAAACAATTTTTTTGTATTACTTACCGTTTTCAAGTTATAAATTGCGCAGGTATGAAAAATCCAATAGAGCGGTTTTGGGCAGTTCAAGTACACATTTGCAGTGCACATTTCAATGTAAGTTTTTACTATTTTTTTTTCAATCATGAAAAAAAATAAAAATAAAACTATTCTTTTTTTATTTTTTTTCATTTTTTTTTGTTTTTCAATCATGAAAAAAAATAAAAAATAGTAAAACGTACATCGAAATGTGCACTGCAAATGTGTACGTGAACTGCCCAAAACCGCTCTATTGGATTTTTCATACCCGCGCAATTTATAACTTGAAAACGGTAAGTAATACAAAAAAATTGTTTATACAAAAGTTGTTGGTAATTATGTACGAAACAACTTTACCATTTAAAGTTTTCCATTAAAATGATATTTTCAGGGTGAAAAAGTGAAAAAACACTTTTTTGAGACTTTAGCGCCACCTACAATGCGCATTTTTTGTTGTACGAGATTGCAACAATGACATGAATTGTAGCACTCAACGCCCTCTACAATTATGGTCAAAAAAAAAGTTTCTAAAATGCATACAAAACAAGAAAAATGCGTTTCAAAAAATTTTTGACGGTTTTTTTGAGTTTTTCAAAAAACGCCTACGAGTTGAACATGCCCATCGCCAAGGTGGCTTACTGACGTCATTTGGCAACAGAAAAAACAAGACTAACCCTTTAGGTTTTTTTTTTCACTCAAACGATATTTTTTTCGACAGATTGACTGTACTATTCTTCATGCTGTTACTTTTGTGTTTACAGCACATTAAGAAAATCTACCAACAAAATAGAAATAGAATCTCTATTTTGTGGGTGCTAACGACTGCATTGTGAAGGCCTATCAAAAGTATTTATTAATCTGGAACAACGGAACCAAAGCGCGCGATTCAGGAGACTACAGCGCCATCTCTTGACCATTGGTGTAGTAGAACCAAAAACCACATCTTTATTAAGTTAAAAGGTCTTGTCCGTCTGATGATAAGAGGCCAACATAACCTATAGACGCTTACGATACAAAAAATATTCCCTTACACTTGTGTCGTTGCCTACTCTGAACCAACGGTAACTGAGTACTGAAACCTTACCGACAAAAACATCACGAAAAGGTAATGTTATTTTACTGTGGTCTTCTGTAAAGTGGAGGTTACTTCCCCAAACGGGTGCTCCAATTCGAGCGGAAAATCCGATATGCCCCTCCTTAAAGGAGATTGCTCAGCTTCCATACATGTTTGACCTAAAGACCAATAATCACGAAAAATTGATTCCTACATTCTAAATTATATATAAATTACTGTAGAAACGAATATTATTGACGGACACCCCTGAGAACTTCTATAAACCATATACACTGAATGATTTTGAGGTTATGTTTGTAAATAGGTACATAGGTATTAAAATAATAAAAAACAAATAAGTTATATAGTACCAACCAATTTGAACAATCTCCTTTAAGGAAATAATAGTCATTTAGTTTCGAAAGCTGCCTCACGAACCCGCTGTGAACGCAAACCAGTCATCTCGGGCATACACTATAATGTAACTTAAGATGGGAGGCGGGCAATGCTTTTTCCGTACAAACGCTCTCGACTGATGTCTTTTTTGTATTAAAGAAATGATTTTCATACATAAAATATAATTTTACTTATTCTATGCTCCTATGTCTACCGTTTTTCGATAACTTGTTATTCAAAGAAACTAGAAGCCCTCAAGAATGCCAAAAATATACATTTTTTTTCATCGCTAAAGATGCCTAGTGTGGAGATTCAATAAGCATTTAGAGTTTGTGCGGAAAGAGAATGGGCGTGGCGAAACGGAACTAACATTAACAATTTTATTTAGCAATTGCGTTGAAGTTAAGCAACTTTAGCAGTGGTCGGTCATAGGATGGGTGAACGAAAATCTTCCATATCGAGTTCCTCCGTGCTTCGGAAGGCACGTTAAGCTCTGACGGAACTAACGTTCCGGCTGCATCTGCCGTCGTTAGCACCTTCCAATCCGCACTGAGCCCGCATGGTGGGTCATGGCCCAATCTTATTCCATCAATAGGGAAGGCCTATGCCCCCGCACCAGCAGTGGGGACATTAATAGTGGGGACAAATGATAATGTATAATCTGCACATAACGATGAAAACAATCGCCACAACCATTTTATTCAAACTAAGTAAGCACAAGAGTCCCGCTCGGATTCGCTAAGCCTCTCCCTTTGTGCTCTTCACCTAAAGGCTATAGGAAAGTCGTAAAGCCTCTAAAGAAACAAGATTTTCCTGTAAAAATAAAACGGTTCTGGCACAAAATATTGATTTATTTGAAAACTAATCACTGGTTGACAATGTGTGGTATTAAACCACAGAGCATAAGGGTTATTTCGCTACCGTTACAGACTAACAACCGAATACTGAAATATTACATATAATATAAAATCAGATTAATTAATTATTGTCTTAAAGTAGCAAAAATACTTTTATAATCATAATATATAACTCATATAATAGGGGTGATGACGGGGTACAGTAAACGAAATTCTATTTAGTCCGTCAGATGATCAAAAAATAATGGACATGTATTTTTTTCTTTGGGCAATCAACCAAAAAATGACAAAGTTATAGCGCGTCAAAGTTTGGGAGCAGGGGCTGGTGACGTCACTTTAAGAGAAAATTGTACCAAAACGTGACGTCATGCGACTTTTCAAATCAATATATCTCTGCAATGTTTATATTATGTGAAAAAAGAAAAAATACGTGTCCAATACTTTTTGATAATCTACCTGATAAATGAAGAAAAAAAAATGTCATCATCCCTATTAAATTAGTTACTATATTTTGTCGAATTAAGAATGTAAAAGCAATGATTCATGATCCGACAGATATTTAAGTTATATTTAGGTAGTAATTCTTAATGTGATTTTAAATATTTCGCAAATTATTGTGTATAGTCTAATAAACAGTCACAAAAAACATTTTATCTACACTCATGTCGTAAATCCTTCATTTACTTATCAGAAACGCTAAGCAAATGATATACCTTTCGATGGAGCCGTGACTAAGGATCCATACAAATTTCATTTCGTTATCGCAAAGTTGTAACAAAATGAAGTTTTTTTTTTTAATTTTTACGCAGATGCTTGCTATTTGAGCACACTAGCGTGTTTCGGAACGCACCCTTGGTGGCGCGCATGCGCGGTGCTATATTACTGCAAATTTATTTTCGCGCCATTAACGTTTGTATTTTTCCTTTTGCAATTTGTATAATATGTATTATTTTGTCTTTAATTTAAATTTGTTGTGTGAGTGTAGATAAACTATTGTATGCAACTGTACATAATTAGTATTTAACACTCGTGTATACTTTTATGAAACTCGCTTGCGCTCGTTTCATAAACCACACTCGTGTTAAATACCCCTCATTATGCAACAGTTGCATAAATAGCTATTATAATCAATGTTCAGTCTCTTTATGAACGACTGCTTTGTAGTCTGTATATTGAAGCTGTTCTATGCTCTGTGGCTAATACAATCTTATCAACAAGATTTAAAAGTAACGTAAAAATAATTTCTAAATACAGAGTATAATAAAATTAAAATTTATATAAGTACAAGTATCAAAATAATTTGTTCCAAATTACATAATTTAATATGAGCATTACATATTTTTGGCAATTATTCAGTACTGATTGGACAACTGCACTTCATAGTTTCAACTTAAGAAAATTGAAGTTAATTGAAGAACTACAAGTTTAAATGAACGTGCTAATATAGGTAGGTACTCCCGGACACATCTATCGGCCGCCCTAGCAATTTAAGTTTTGGCCTATGGGTAAAACCCTACGTCAAGGTAACCCATATATAACTTTTTTTCTACTAAATATAGTATTTTAGAAGTTCAGTCTTACTTCCCATAATATAGTAGATGGCGTAAAAATACAAATAAAATACAACAAAATAAATACTTTATTTTTGGAATGAATATATTTTTGCTGCTCTATGCCTCAATAATTGAATTTTTATTTTTAAGAAAGGTTTTACTGGCAAAAGTCTGTATATTCTCCTATATACAGGGCGTCCCACGGCTACCTCACACGGAGGGAAAGTATATTAAATATTAAAGATAGGATATTTTCCTGAAAGAAGACATCATTTCATTTTTGATAATAACTAGAACTGCATTCACATTTTTTTTTAAATCGACTGCTACAACTGGGAATCAAACTCGTGAAATTTCGAAAAAAAAATACGACATATTTTATGATAACCATCGAAAGGGTTTATCATAAAGACATTTTTTTACTAATTAACATAGCATTTTAAATGAAAGGAATGTCTTATTACGCGATAAAAAGAATAAAGTGATAATAATATACAAACTGTAGTACGTATGCATTTCTTTTTGAACTCAGTTACAATGCGATGGGCTGAAATTTGTAAAAATAATAATTCGAAAATAGAACACATACATTTTCAAGCGTCTGTACCCCTAGCACGAACCATTATCAAATTCGAATAGTTTGCGAGTGTGCAATGTTAATGTCAAATTTTGTATGGAAACTTATACAGCAGCACCACAAAGTACATACGTAACGAGAACTAAAAATCAGTACACATTTGACAATGACATTTCGCACTCGAAAACTATTCGAATTCGATATTGGTTCGTGCTAAGGGTACTTGTTTTTTTTTGTGTTTTTCATTTTAGTTAAAAACTGGGTTCTCTTAATACATTTTTACAAATGGAATCTAAATACGGAAAGATATCTAGAAATACTTAATATTTTAAGAGGTGAGAATATTTTAAGAAATCGACGAAATCGAGATCCCCAGATCTTACCCCACTGGACTTTTTTTGTGGGGTTATGTAACAGATGTAGTATACAAGAACCGGTAAGACAGTGTGCAGGAGTTACAACCTTAACCCAGACGTATTATTACAAACATTCACCACGCGAAGATAATGAAATCGACAGGTAGAGAAAACATTAATAGAGTGAGAATTTGCATACAACAGATCGGATCACATTTTGAAGATTTTCGTTTTTTATTACATTTTGTTGAATATTTTTAATAAAATGTGTAATTTAATGACTTTTAATGTGTAATTTAACGTCATTTAAAATGCATCATTATTTTATTTTATTATTTAGCAAAAAATAATTGTTATGATTAACTCTTTCGATGGTTATCATAAAACATGTAGTGTTTTTATTTCCGAAATTTCACGAGGTTGATTCCCTGTTTTAGCAGGCGATTTAAAAAGAATCTGTGAATGCAGTTATAGTTATAATTAATTAAAAAGTTATAAAAAATGATGTCTTCTTTCGGTAAAATATCCTATCTTCAATATTTAATATACTTTCCCTCCGTGTGAGGCCCTGTATAGCAATAGGCTAGTTGACTCATGTCGAATTGTATTAAATAAATGTTTATTTCTTAAAGTATTTGATCTAAGGAACCTAAATATATCGATTTCACTTCATAAAACCAGAAGATTGCTGTAGAAATTTAATTTAAAAAAAAATTTTTAGTCTATATTTTCTAAACACTAAAAACGCTATCCGCCACATCCGCCATGATTGTGACTCTCATAAGGTAAACAACTAAATGTCATTCGAGTGTTATTGTGGGTGGATTCTTTCGTCTGACTAAATTTATCTTAAAACACTTTTAACTTTAGAAAAGTTTCCGTTTACTGTTTTTTTTTTGAAAAAACTAATTATGGATGCCGGCTTTGTGAAAACAGAAAGCACAAATCTGCCAAGAATTGACGCATTCATGGTTGGTGAATTTATTGCACTAAACCCCGATTTCTGCTCTGCGGAGCAGAGAAACGACAAGGCATCTATGTAAGTACAGTGTATTTAGTATTACAATGTAGTAATAAACATAAAACTGATACAACATATGAATAAGTGTAATAAAGTTGCGTAGGTTAATTTCTTTCGGCACTTTTAATCCACAACTTTCCTGGAGTCTTCAAGGATGTGTTTTTATATTCTCGTACAATACAATAATGATAATTATTTTATTTTTCGGGGTATTTATTAGAAATCATCTTTTGATTATTATAAAGTCAGTTAAGTTATTTTCTACGTGCTTACGAGTTTTTGTTTATTTACCTTTATGTTATGTGTTTACTGCAGTTAACGTCATAGCATAGATAATCTATAGACTGAAATGGCCGACAGCGTTTTTGTATGTCCACGAAAAATCTATTTTAAAATTAAAGATTTGTAGCTTTGTAGGTCTCAAAAAAATACAATACTTTTGTTTTCGGTCTAATAGAACATTTATTAACCATTTAAAACCTTTTTCCAAAAAGGGTCAACTAGCCTATTGATGCCCTAATATAGAAAAATAAATAAGTTTTTAACGCAGTTTTATTAACCATCGTTTTTTGTGTTTAATAAATATATAATTATTACTCAACGTCACTTAATTATATTTTTGCTACAGACCGTGGAAACTTATAAAACCGGTAGATGTGTCCGGAAGTGTAGATGAAATGAGCTTTCGAGAATTATAAGCACACGCGGAATATCATTAAAATCTATAAAAGTTGAATCCCTTAATGCAGTCGTTCACCAAGAAATTAATTACTAACTAATTAAAACAAAACTAGTGTGAAGAAACTTACTTTATCGCTATAAACGAAACTAAAAGAAGATACACGCGAACGAACCTAGCACGAACCAATATCGAATTGGAATAGTTTGCGACTGCGAAATGTCATTGTCAAATGTGTACTAATTTTTAGTTCTCGTTACGTACTCTGTGGCGCTGCGGTTCAAGTTTTCATACAAAATTTGACATTGACATTTCGCACTCGCAAACTATTCGAATTCGACAATGGTTCGTGCTAGGGGTACAGTAAACAACTACAGTATAGATAGGAATATTATAGAGGATATTGTCGACATTGGACATTTTAGGTTCCGTCTTTATACTTAATAGGTACACAAAAAAACTCGAGTTATTTCCGAATACTCAAGCATTTCTAAGTTGTCTTTTCTAATATGGAAGCTTTCTGTTAAGGTGCTATCCCACGATCTGTGTTGTCGCGGGCGAGGCCGCGCCGCGCAGGGTTGCCAAGCGTACGAGAACTCTAACGTTCGAGATTTAGCAGTATCTATACATGATACGAGATAAATTGATATCTCGTACACTTTAATATGGTATTTGAATAATGTCGACTGTTTGACAATGAAACAATGGGTCATGTACACAAACCAAAAATATTATCAGAAAATAAATAAATGACCAGGGGGCCAATCGCCTAGCGGAAATGCTTTGGGAAACGCTAACGGTTACGATTTTATATTGTTATTTCTAGCCGCCTGAGGTTTTCGAATGCCTCACGCTCATTTGTGTTAATATTGTTATTACCAATGCAAAAGAAAAAGAAAGAGCGCGAGGCATTTGAATACCTCAGGCGGCTAGAAATAACAAAATAAAATCGTAAGCGCTAGCGTTTTCCAAAGCATTTCCGTTAGGCGATTGGCCCCCAGTCCACAAAGAATCGTCTCAGTAAGTACAGATTCATTATACCATCACTAAATGCATCCTTATTTGTCATCATCGTATCATCACCTCGTATCATGTATAGATACTGCTTAATCTCGAACATTAAATATTTCACATACGTTCGCCAAACCTGCGCGGTGCGGCTTCGCCCGCGACAACATAGATCGTCGGACAGCACCTTTAGATTACACAGTTTTTATTGATAAATAAAAAATGCTTGAATATTTAGTAGATGGAATGAACAGAAATTTAACAGAACAAGCACCTTTTACTACTGGGCACAATAACATTCTAATACAATTACATAATACGAAAAGTATGAGCCTCTAAAGTAATATTTATTTGTGTATTTTTGAGCAATCAAATTATTGCATCACCATTATGTTTCCCATTCTATCAGTCCACTTGTTCGCATACCATCGCCATATAACGCGTTCAAATTTCGACCAGCCACATTATCGTCGAGCTGTTAAGCTATAGCAACTTCTCAGACTGCTAAATTAATAAAAAATCTGTATTGAACTTTTAACAACAAGACTAAGTCGAAAATTAATTGGAGAATTTTCAATACTTTGTATCACAGAACAAAGAAAGGGGTAAGAAGGGTGATCATTTACCGTTGGTACGGGAACCGATGTCGCCGGCTTGCCCCCACCACACATTCACCTACTAGATAATAGCCAATCAAACGACGGGACATCAACCAATCCGACCAATCTGCGCTGACACCCGAAAGCAACGCCACAATCAGAACGCTCACACAACTATAGCTCTCCGCCCACGAGGCCCTTTTAACCTCATTCTTTGTTCTGTGCTTTGTAAAGTCTGAAGACCTACTCTGTCGCCCTCAAGCTAAAACGCGGCAAAATTACAAAAATAACTTTTTCATCCCACCACCTCGGAAAGTGTAATTTTGCGCTTCGAAATCTGGCTGGAAAATTCTATTTTATTCGCTTGAGCGGCAAAGTAGATTTGAATTTAGAACATCACATATAATGAGTACTCAATATAATTGTAAATTCAAAACGTCATTAAACCTATTTAATGTAACCTCTATGGTGCCAAATTTATGATTAGAACTTTTTAAATTGTGAAAAAAATTAAATTTGGAACCTTCTTGGTTTCTTTGTTTTATTTGCGTGCTTCGCGCCATTCTAGTTTTTCACGTTTTATTGCTTAAATATTTTGTCATTATAAATTGTTTTCTTTTTCATTTTGTCATTTCCTCGCTGAGGTGGGATGAAAAGTTACGTATTGCACTCGAGTGGAAAGATTTTTCACCTTGTGCTCGTTTGTTTCCCTCGCTGACGCTCAGGATTCTAATTTAGAATCACTCGCTGCGCTCGTGATTCAACTTTAGAATCCTTCGCTTGCTCGGTCATCCAAATCGAGCACGCGGTTAAAAAGGAACTTTCCACTCTTGTATAATAAATAACTTTTGAGATATGACCTAAAAACGGCGCGTATTCTTAAAATTATTGCTATTTTGTAACCATTCATCACGCACGGATTTTTAGACTTCAACTATAAAAGATACGAATAATTGTTAAAGACAGATCGATAGAGAATTAAAAACTGTATAAGATGCAATTTAATACTGAAAAACGACCACATGTCACTTAGCCGCAATTTAGTTTGAGGACGGCAGTACTGTGCGTGTAGACATGTAATTTCAGTCAAGTCACTAGGACGTTGCTAGAGCAAATACAATGAAATCTTAAGCCAACGCAATGGGGAATATGAATGTAATTCAAATAAGGTTTTTTTTTATAAATAAATTCTATAACTTTTAGGAAATTCAAATATCGAAAACGCGATAAAGCGATTGTAAAAGATACATAGCATCACGTCAAGAAACAAGCACCATGTTCACAGGATTATGTCAAAGTCAACGAGACTTACATCCGGTTTCTGAAACGCATGTCAAATATTGAATTAGTTGACAGACTGTCATAATTAACTATTTGTTGAGCAACTGTGGGTTTCTGAAAAGATATTTACCGAAAAATTAACGAATCTACTGTTAAGGCAGGATTTATTTATTAGTCTGGCCACCCTAGCTAAAACCAGTCACGTTCATTCGATCATTCATGTTTTGTTTCTGTCTAACGCATAGCTTTGTCTCTATCTTTTGACAACTTTTATGTGACTTTTATTTAGAAGTCAGAAAAATAGAAGCAATTGTGTGTACCGAAAACATTGAAATTTATTTTCATTTGTAAAGTTTTCACATAATATGTCACGAAAAAACTATACGGAGCGAGAAAAGAGGGAGCTTTTAACAATAGTGGATAAGTAAGTACCTAATAGGTACAAATCAGTTGTTCAAATCAAGCTTTCTAATCTATACAAATTAACCGATCTGCTTTTGGCATTTAAAATTTGTAAATATATTGGTAATATACACACATCAAAAGTGTCTAGGGATCAACATATATTTTTGCAATAACTTTTCTCCTGATTGATATTAATTAAAATTTTCTTTAAGGATTCATCAAATAAAGTGTTTTCGTTTGTCACAGTAACGATAAACCAAGTCACCTTTGCATTAATAAAGAAATTTGCCATTTTCCTAATAAAGGGATTTTTGACATTTGAACCACTAACACAAAAGTTCGAAAAAAAGACTGAAATAACAGTTTTCTCTAAAATTTTATTGGGTAACTTAAACAATTAATAATCCGTATTTCTACCGCGAACACTAACAACACAAGAACATCGGTTTGGCATACTCAAAATGAGTTCATCCAAATCACGCTGTGGAATGGCCGCCCATGTTCGTTGCAACAACAAAAAAAGGTCTTCTTGCGACTGGATACCCTCCATATTCGGCAGAGCTCTTCTCTGTAGCATATCCCATGCATGCTCAATCGGGTTCAAGTCTGGCGACTGAGCAGGCCAGGGCAGGACATTGATGTTAGCTGCGGCGAGAGTCTGTCTTACAACTCTTGCGGTGTGCGGTCGTGCATTATCATGCATTAACTGAAATAAGGGACCGATTTGCACTTGTAGAGGAACGATGACGTCTGATACAATGGTCTCAGCATAAATTTGAGCGTTGAGGTTGCCTCTGATCCAAATCAACTCAGTTCTTCCGCCGATCCAAATACCCGCCCATACCATGATGGTTCCACCACTATAAGGATGGACTTCCTGGCAGGATTTTAATCGCTGTTGGCGTCCAGGGGCTCTCCAGTGTCGTATACGTCTTGTATCCGGTCTCATACCAAAACGAGACTCATCAGAAAAGCACACGAAACGCCATTGTTCTTCTGCCCAATTTCTGTGTTCAAGAGCCCATTGATATCGAATCCTACGATTGTGCATTGCTATAGGTGGTACCCGTAGCGGTCTTCGGGAATGAAGGTTCACTTCATGCAAGCGGTTTCTGACTGTTTGGTCGCTAATTAAGTTCCCTGAAGAGTGATGAAGCCTCACGGCTAACATCATGGCGGTTATTGTTGGAGCTCTTCGAGTTAAGATTTGAATGTATCGGTCTTGTCTCCGTGTGGTGCAGCGATACCGTCCTCCATGGCGCTCAGCCACGGTACCAGTGCTTCGGTATCGTGTCCAAAGTCGACTGATAACACTCTTGACTTGTATTCAGAGCTAAAGCCACAGTACGTTGCCGGGAACCAGCTTCTATCATTCCCACGGCTCTGAGCATTTCTTCCCTGCTTAAATGACGTCGCCGCTCCATAATAACGTTGGTTTTAATCAGTAGTAGGGAAACAGTAGCACTAATAATGTCTTCAATGCGTTGTATGTTTTTATAGGGAAAATATTGACAGCTGATTTTCATCTTTTACTCGAATTTGATTCACAGTTCCTGATTCAAATTATGAAATGCACCAAAAAGGATCCATATAAATTTATAAAATCATAAATTTATTACAAAGCCACATCTCAATCTCAAGAAATCCGCATAAAAATGCTTGATCCCTAGTATATTTCAATGTAGGCACAAAGCAATAATAGAAAATAAGTCTACCAATGCAGTGACGGTGGAAAAAAAACGTGACTTGGAAAAAAATTGAAGAATTTAAAAATAAAAATTAAAGAATTGGAATTTACTTCTAAAGCAAATAAAAAGGAAAATAATTATAGTGAAATCTGATATAAACTACAATATAAAGATGTTTGTTTGAACGCGTTAACATCAGCAACTGCTGAACTGAATTGAAATATTCTTTTTATGTTGGGTTAGCCATAATTCTAGGAAGGCTTTAGTGTACATAATTGTTCGTTTTAAGTTCCAGGTGTGTCAGAGTTCCATTAGTTGATGGAAAACAGATTTTGAAATCCTGTAGCGATCCTTAAATTCTTCATCATTGTAATGAATTACAGGATTTATTCGTTTCCGGAACTGGCGAGTTGGTGCCAGATCTTCCTCGTCACTAGATAGGGATACATCGTCAACAGATAAATCTGCATTTTTTACTACCACTACAACAATCCTCTGACCAAAATATGAGTAAAATTTCTTTTGACAGTCTGTTAATTGATCAATTTTCACCAATTACTTATTAAAACACAACAAAACGTTAACATGCAGTTAACATACAAAAAAGCTTTCCGGAAACCGAAAACTACCGCAATCGGCCATTAATTCGAGATTTGACATTTGCAACAACAAATCATTGACAAACTGTCACTTGGCTCATTGAG
The DNA here is from genome assembly GCA_902850365.2 of Chilo suppressalis. NCBI lineage: Eukaryota > Metazoa > Arthropoda > Insecta > Lepidoptera > Crambidae > Chilo > Chilo suppressalis. The sequence continues at coordinate 18,754,085 of OU963914.1, read as the reverse complement.
AAACCCAAAGTGCATTTAAATAGAGATTAACAACTTGTTACGTAATTTTTTCGATGACATGCGTTTCAGAAACCGGGTGTTAGGCCCGTATTACAGAATGACAAATAAGTGTTGATCTTTACTTGAGTATAGTTAGAAAGGGATGTCGCTATGTGCTATATATAGCGACGTCCCTTTCTAACAATGCTCAATACTAGATTTATTACTGAGAATCTTTCTATAATACGGGCATAAGTGCGAATACGTAGTGCGCGCGCACCTCACCTCCGAATGTAACTGTGGACTTTTTATACATACCTATATGTTAAGGGAATGTTAACTATGAAATAAAAATATAAAAAATAATGATGCATATTCCCTATTGTGTTAGTTATTACTCTAGGTTAAAAATCCAAAACGAGACATCGCTAATGTAGTGATGCCCCTCTTTCACTACTGCTTTTAGATAGCTCAGTTCACGGTAAAGCTTATGCCTTTTTAACAGATACTGCTCATATATTGGCCGCTTCACATTTTCGAAGAACAATCCTAAACCACATTTCTTCCTTTCTCTCATCATCAAATGGTGATAATTTGATAAATCGATAATCTTATCTAAACAAATTGACAAAAACTTACTGGAAGCATAAAAATATATAAGCTGAACTTATTACTCGAGTCGGTACCGACAAATACGTTACTAGCTACATATCGATAATATTTTGTAATAAAGTGTTCTTTAATATTAATTTAACGTGCTGAATATAATCACAACACTCGGATTGTGTAATATAACTGTAATACAAATATTCTGTGCTGTAATGGACGTGCAATTTAGTAATAATATTTATAACAACCATTATCATTAAATGTTAAAAATGGCAGATATTGGAGAAAAATCTGTACAAGAGTGACTTAATAAAACTTGTGTGACGTGCGCATACTTTTTGGTATATTTTTAACTCTAATTTTATAATTTAGTACAATTTCAAATCATAGCATTTCAAATTAAATTTTTGATCTTATATCAGGTACACGCGAAGATACATGGTTAGAACTCCGAACAAGTGCTCTATTGTAAAACCTATATCAAAAACATTTTAGGGTGCTACCACTAACCTCTAGCCTAATCTAGTCTATAAATCAGGTATACGCGTAAAAGTTAGGCGATTCCGCTTAAACATAGTTTCAGACATGTATTTCCCTTAGATATTATAAGTACTATGAATTTTATGAGGTAAGAAGAAATTACTTATTTCATTAAGTTTTGTCAAAACAAAAATGATAGTGAATGACAACTCATGAAACACACATACTTAAACTATATTTTATGTAAAATAAAATTATGAGTGACAAGTTTACATTCGACATGCATTTAAGCATAATTTTAAAGTCAACTAAATCTCAGCTACATATAAAATTATAATAATAAGGTGAAATGTATAATTTTCGTACCTATTCTCTTTATTAAGATGTTTAAAAAAAATAGGGTGTTATCTCATTTTATCAGTTAGGTACTGTAACGTCCGTTACGTTACAGCCTCCTTGTTTGGGTAAACTCTTTGTTCATGTAATGCCTACGGCTGGCAGTTATATTAAAAAGGTAATGTCATGATTTTTAAAAAAATTAAATTGGGAATCTTCTGTCGTTTGATAGAAGGTTCCAGGAGATAGACTTCAGGCACAAAACCATACGTTGATAGATTAAGCTCAATTATTATATTCGCCTGATTTCAAATAAAATAACATAAAAAATCTAATTAGTTTTCATTTATAAAGTTACGCTCCCAGGATCCGCCGCAGTACTCAATATTTTACCGCCAGAGGGCGCACCATGTAAAACGTAAAAACTCTACATTTCTTCGTCATCTTTTTGCAAAATAGCGGTGCACTTTTAAAACTTCGCCAAACTAGAGTGATACGGCTTGGTTGTTTGGTATTGATTCTGCTTTTTTAAAGTATGTTGTAAAAGCACTATGGTAGCAATTTTGGCAGGATTCTTCAAACCTAATTTTAAATTTCATAACAGTTTATCCTTCTCATTCTCTATACAGAAAGAGAGAATGATGTTAAATTTAGTTTTAAGTTTAGAGAATAGTGCCAGAATCGACACCATTATATGTATAAAACTCACAATGTATTTTTTTTATTTGGAATTGCAGATGTTATCTTATCTGTCCACTTTTGTTGGTAATGTCGAATCACCAGACGATTAAACAATAAGTGAAAGCAAGTTATTTTTATGAATTAATAATTGGATATACAGTCAATGCTTATCATTGTTAGGTACTTAATGATGACCTGTGGGTGTCGAGCTTGATTCTAAAAATCTCTGCTCTTTTACAGTACAAAATGGAAATAACTGGCAAAAAAATATATCAAAATGTGATTAAGCATAAATAAAACATAAAGTGATAAGTGGATGCGTTAAAACGGTACTAAGTTTATATGCTAGTTTAAAATACTAGAACTATAAATATAAAAATCAAATACTACAAGCTGAGACAGATATGCGTGATAATGATAAATATACCTAGCCGAACCTTATCATTAACTCTGCAATAAATTTAAGGTTGCTCCAAAAATTGGCCGAATTACATCAGGTTTTAGTAAACTACCCACACCCCAAAAAAGTACGTTGACCTCTGTAATTGTTCGCAGCTTCAACGCTTACTTCTATTCGCGATTAACCTTTTTTTTAAATTCGGCTAAGTTTATTAGTATAAATATTAGCGTCAACAATGAAAGTGTTGCAATTTTTTTGTTGATGAATAATTTACCTGTAATTAAGTAAAAGAAACGGAATTATACGAATACTAACCAGCTCCTAAGAATTTCATCTTTCCTAAAATCACGTAATTTAAATCTGGGATGAACGGGGTGTTGGATTCACTACTAATAATAAAATTGATTTTAAAAAGTAGAAGTTAATAATAGTCCACCTTCTTTCAATACGTCATTTGTTTTTGTAAATATTTTTCTAATGGAAAACAAAAACAATATTTCATAGGTATAAAAAATAGGCGGCATAGAAATGAATGAATGGTTTTTAAAGTTCGTTCAACTTTTGTGACGTTCTGCATGTTGAAAAATCGATCCGAATACTTCGTAATTCATTGATTCGCTAAATTTTCTTCTAATTATTAAGCAATTTTACATAGCAAACATAGCGGCTACCACTTATTATCATAATATTCGATTTAGCACTCGCTTTTAAATTCGATTCATATGATCGTGTTAAACTGAATTGACGCTGAAATTCTTCGTATTTAAAAACTCGCTTGCCGCTCTAGAAATTTCGTAAATTTTATTTCTAAAGAAAATCTTGTAAATAATTTGAATAACTACCTAACGAATTCAAAGTCACATCAAGACGACATTTTATAATTAGTGAATGAATGAGATGTTAGACAAGTAAGGTAGGGGCACCAATGACCATCAAGAACCAATGATCGACATTCCCACGCATGGGTAACACCGAGCGTCTGTAGCACGGTGTTACCGCACTAAGTGATGGGACACCTAATCTTATTTTTATTGATCACAAAAGGGAATGTTTATTTTATTTGGTGCACTAGCCCACAGTTGCTAGAATCACTTTCTTATGGTATAATTTCATTTAGCCAAAGGTTGCCTGGTAGGTTGTTACTTTAGCAAAAAGACCGCTTCTTGTGTTTGCGTTCATGTATTTACGTAATTTGTGTATAGTGCAATAAAGAATATTCATTCATTGATTGATTCATTCAACTGTCGGTCATTAGTGCCACTACCTTATACAGGGGCGTATTTTCCCTAGAGTCAAGAGAGCAAGGGCCCAGATTGTAAAATACACCCCTGCAAGTCTATTTGGTGTTACAAAAACAGATTTACCAATTTGTAGCAAAACTAAAGTTAAGTAGGTACGTATATGAATATTTCTGTTAAAATACGGGCATTTCATACAAATATACGGTAACAGATATGCGTCCAAATAAAGTGCTATTATTACATAATGCACTCACTCTTCCACTGTCATCCATCCTGCGTATAGCACCACATTACCTTACTTATTCCTAACTTTAAATAAGACCCTATTGATATCATCTAATAACAAAAACAGTCCATTGTGTAGACTAGGTTCCAGTTAATACAAACATTTCTATTAGCCCCTCAGCTGTGTAGCCATCCATTTTGTTTTTGTCGGTCGAAAAATCAAATAGTTTTCCGGCCGACTTTCCTCTTACTATTCGAATTCTACTGTATATCCCGGCTTCATTTATGTCTTAAATCAATCCTGAATAGTTTCTCTAAAAACTTATCCATATATAAGATGTGTAAATTAAAAACCAATACTAAATATGATAAAACGCAAAATAGGAAAAATTCAAATATGAAAATACTTTTCTCAACTCCTGGCAGACATCATCCACTTACACAGATGAGGGGTTAAACAAAGTTATACAAGCTAACATTTTCGTAAAGTCAAAGGGTTTATACGGGCGCACTGTATCTGAATGACATCTTTCTAGGGTGGGATGGTTCCCTTGTTTCAATCTGTATACAGCCCGACTGCAAGAACCCAAAAACCTGTTAGCAAAAACGCCTACTCCACGAATTTGACTCTTATTACCATGTGATTAAAGGTGCCAAAATTAGAAAAGATATTCATGATCACTTTTACACTAATTATAACCACAAAACATTATCTACACACCGCGCATTGATTTATATAATGAAAACTTTTTTTGAAGTTATACTTCTTTAGCCGCGTTATGAAAAAATTATGAGGCGCGTTATGAAAAAGTCATGTGAGTGAAATTACGAGATGTGCGCGCATCACTGTAACACAATAGTAACACCATGAAGTTGGGCGCGGGCGCGTTATGAATGTTAGTGTCTAATAATGGTGGATTATTAACCACTTAGTGGTTAATAATCCACCATTATTAGACATCTGTTCGAAAGGGACTTTGAACGATCCACGGAGCTCCATAAGATGATCGCGTTGTCAAAAACAATGTTGGCTCGCTCGTCGCCTCTGATCACTGTTTTCATATTTATAATATTTCGAGCCCTTACCGCCAAATTATCGTAAGCAACACTCGCCAAATTATCGTAAGCGACACTTTTGTAGAAATGCGTTTTTTGTGGAAACTAATATTTTAAACCGTAACGGACCCATCTCTGTTGATATTTCCCTCTATTCTTCCCTCTATTATATTGTAACGGTGTTCTTTTGGAGGGAAATATCAACAGAGATGGGTCCGTTACGGTTTAAAATATTAGTTTCCACAAAAAACGCATTTCGACAAAATTGTCGCTTACGATAATTTGGCGAGTGTCGCTTACGATAATTTGGCGGTAAGGGCTCGATTTATCCACATGTTTCTAGTTTCTATATAGACACAACGTGTTTTAGTTACTAACAAGTGCTAATCACATATGGACTAATAACTTAAATTCAGTAGTGATTTAAATTGAATATTTTGATTATTTATTAAATTTTTCAAATTAAAACTGAACTTTATTGACTGCGTTGACTATCCTTTTCCAATCCTTTTATTATCTTATTGTAATTAATTATCTGCATGCAATTAAAAACTATTTTTTAATAATTCCAAAAAGAAGTATAACTTCTCACGCGCGTACTTAAGTACACGCACCCATATTTTTTTTTATATTGAAAACCACGCATTGATTTATATATATTTTTTTATATATTGTAAACCATTTCATAGATACACTCAGTCAAATACGTGGAGTAGTATGAGATCAGACATAAAATTTTGCTAATGTGTGCTTGTGTTAACTCTACAACAAACATAAGTATATGGCACAATAAGTGATTAAGATTCTGAACCAGGGGTTCTCAAGATTATCATAAAAATTAGATTTATGCAAAAAAATGGAAAAAAGACAATGTTTCCAGTTGCACGTTGCACGGCCCACTGGTTCAGAAATACCGCTCTAAAACTATTAAAGATACTTATTTATATTTTTATCAATATAGATAATTATTATTAACTATTTGGGGCACTATGGGTCAAATACAGTGATATAACAATATAATTGTGTTACTAAATAACTATTTAGATTGCATTCTCATCATCTCAAATTTATCGACTTCATCTAACTTATATACTTTGATGAATATTGCTACACAATAGGGTGAAGTAGGGGCCAGTGTAACAAAAGGAATATCTCTGTATTACACCCGGCAATTCGACGTCTAATGACAGTTGCTTAAGATGGCGGTTATGAAACTAGTGACACACGTCAAAACAAACCATAGATTAATAAGAAATATTTGTTATGTTACACTGTCCCCGACTTGACCCTACACAAATACTTCACGTGAAACTTCATATTTAAACATCAAACTAAGATCAAGCAAAAGGCCATTGTAGTCAGTCATAAGGACACTAATTATAACACCAACTTAATAACAATTTTTAACTTCAATCAATAGTAAAAACTTGACACTAACTTTCGATATGGACAGCAATTGCGCGCAAACAAATGTTCAACTTACCTACCTATATTCTATAGAAATTAGAAACCTGTCCCAAAGTGAAAATGCACACTCGCGAAGAATACTAATATCAAGTGAAAATGCACACTCACAGAATGTGATGATAGTAAACAATTCATTCATAACGGTCTTGTTTTGGACTGAAAGGTGATAGTATTTTCCGCGCATTAGAGATACACTAACAAAAAAATACACTTGCACCATTTTTTTTAACAAAAAGATACAGATTCACTTTTTTTTTAAATTATATAAAAAACATGTTTAATGCCCCTCGCTAACATAAACACACCCAACCACCAACCTTGTATATCTGATTGGTCAGTTAGGAACTAAAGGAATGAACCGACCACCTATGTGTCGTAATTCTTCAAAACTAGTAATTTACAAGTTTTCATATATTAAACCATAGAGCAACACGATCGCCGCGTTTAGGAGGGGAGTAGGCATACACAGTTTTCCCAACTGTCCCATTCGATATACTAACCATACATAAAATGCAGGAATTTGGCGGCGTGTTGCCTCATTGTTTATATGTTTGTCGTAATTACAGTTATTTATGCACGTATTTTAAAGTTCATTTGTGTGCATATACCCCCCGCCAAAAATGGGAGAATGATTTGAATATTCGTCGCTATGGTAACTCCCTTCCGTGTTGCTCCATGAATTAAAACATATTTAAATACATACATAGTTATTTAACTTAAGTTATAGGCCTCATTTGACTTTAGTCAAGCAACCTAGACAGTTTTTGCCAAATGAAATAACAATGTTGGTGCAAGCAGACCTAAAATGTGCATATCACTCGGTGCTGTTGCGTGGATCGTACAGGGGTGCATTCAGGACAGGCGGCGGGGCCCGCGTGTCGTTCAGCGCGTCTGGGGCGCATGGATGTCGATTGAATCGTCATTCTATCTCTATTTAACTTCACACTTTTTCTCCTTCTTAAATAATGGCTTGCTTCGTGAATTTTCTTTAAACATTTGATAAAGATTGAACGAAGTCTTAGTTTGAATTGAAAATAATGTTGCAAAGGGTTCTGAAATGTGCAGTAAGTACTCATCAGTCGGGACGGTAGAGGGGCGCACTAAGGGTTAGAGAGGGGGCCCGTTCAGCGCGGTTGCGTCGCGGCAGTGGCGAGTCGTTGCCTTAGACGAGCGAACTTTCCGTGCACGAGCCTCAGCTGCGTGCGCAGACGGGACGACAGCTCGCGCTGCAGCGCCTGCACTTCCACCAGCTCGCGCCGCAGCTGCATGTAGTCCGACCGCACCTGCGTCGCACACACCCTACGCCTACACTTCTACACTTGATGCAATCAGGGCTTGTTTACCGGTTAATTTTCGAACCTAAATCATTGCCAAGTACATTAGGAGCGTTTTATTAAGGTTTGGCTCTACCTTAACCTTAAAATAACCGGTTATCCTAAAAAGCGAAATCAAACAGGTTTTAAATCAATTTAGCGGTTTTTAAAGGGTTTCATTTCGCTCTTACTGACTGCTGAAATAAATACACAACTAGGAAATGAATAACTTGACTCACCAAACGCTAGCAAACGTGTCAATAAATGCATCAATCTCTGAGCATTAACAAGTTGTGACTTGATTAGTTCAAACTAAACAAACTTCAAGCGATGCCGACGCGTGCACGTATCGCTCTGGATTAAACCGGTTTATTAAGGTTTTAGGTACCGCTTTCATTTTGGACGCGCTCCTAACGAAACCTTTGCTAAAATTTGGTATTAACCTTTATTTACCGGTATTTTTAAAACCGGTTTCAAGCCCTGGATGCAATGCGATATATAAAATCCGAAACGCTCATTTCCGTAATTCCGTGTACGCCGAGCCAAAGCTATTATGAATCGAGAGCAAGAATTGTTGCCTTACGTCACACGGCACTTGCAGGCGGTATTTATCTTAATAAGCTACCGAGTTATAAAAATGCAAGCAGGAACAGAAAAATAGTTTGTCATTGGCGTACAGGATAAGCTATCGCGTTAAGACTAAAACGGCATTTACACTAGCCAATTTTAAGGAACCTTTACCCTGACTAAGGGTGGTGTAACAACAGTAGGCGAATAATTACCTTAGCTAGGGGCCAGGCCCACCCTTTCGATAGGGCCCTTAAAATTGGGTAGTGTAAATGCCGTTTAATTACTGTTGGACGGACCGATCAATCACGTACTTAGTCTTTCAAGTCATTTGTGTTAAGGACTAGAATTTGATTATACACTATCTATACACAATCATGATCCGTCCCCCACAGGACAAATGGTTGTGCATCAGCGATTTTCTATAACTCCAATTTTTTAAACAATAACTTATTTGATTACGTTTGCAAAAACAATTTAACTTACTAACACGAACAAAAACAGAAGGATTGAAGTAAAATGAAAATGCTGAAACACTTGTGTTATAAGATTTAAATTAAATACTCTCAAGTCACAGTATATAAAACTAATAAAATAGTTATAGATGCTGTGGTTTAAGAGAAATAACTCAATTGATTAACTTCTTTCTTGTAAATCATTATCTCAATTTATGTAATAAAATTTAGCAGACAACTTATTTACAATAGTTCTTCATAAAGCAATTAATATAAGCAATAACTCATCCAAAGTCAATCAATGGGATACTATTTTTAAGTAAAACAACAGCCAAGTGACAGAAAGCATTTAAAACCCATCTCTACTAATAACACGGCTACAACATATTTTACAACTTGTTACTGTCGATTGGCTGCGACTGGCAATGACACAGTTTCTGAAATATCTAATATGAAATGAATATGGTCTTGTGGTGGTCCCATATCTTGAAGTATCGCGTGTATGAAACTCGATAATAATTTATAGAAAAATTAAAAGACAGATTGAAAAAAAAAGATTTGTCATTAAACTAAATTTGAAGCCAAAATAGTTTTATACACTGAGAATGAAAATGACATTGAGTACTAATAATTCCCAAGAAACTATCTACTACAACTTCATATCAATATCAATTAATGATGTTGAATGATTTAATGTCAAATACAGGCATGTTACACATCTACGCACATTGAGTTTGCCTGTGAGTGCCTATCCACAATGAAGCTGTTTGTTTCTGAATGATCAAATCAAAACTTTTTAGAGATCTCTTTATGGTTACATAAAGAACCAAAATATATTCCATAATATAGGTACTAATCCAATTAAAACTTGATCAATAGAACAAAATAATTAAGACTTTGCACTAGAATTTACCTCTGAACACTGATTTTATTATTTTTATTGGAACGTCATTTATTTGATCTTTATTTAATTAAATTGAATAATATTAAATAATAATCAAGTTCTTGGCAATTATTTGTACAGTACAATGCAATATAATTTAGACAATTGCGACACTGGTGGATCCTGCTGGGCAGAGTTGAAGCCTTAGCGAGCCCCACCGACCTGTTCAGGAGGTGTTGGGGCGAGGCTTAAATTCGTACCACATTAAAGCCTCATTAGCTAGTACCAACAAGCATGATATTATGGCTTCTTGTTTACACTTTACAATCAATTTATTGAAGAGTTATTTAACTATACAATTTTATCAGCTTATTTTTAATGAAATAATGTAAAACATTTCGTCAACAATCAAAGGATTCAAAACAAGAGGATTTGATGATGATTGTTGTGAAAAATATAATAAAAGATTAAAATTTGTCTTAAAAATGAAATTATTTGTTTTAAAAATAAAATGAATGCATCATATATTTATAGAGTGGAGGTGTGTATAATGTTTGTTATATTTATTTTGAATGATTATAACAACCATTGCCTAGGCATTCACTGATTATGTTTATAAGTATTTTTACATTTGCAATTTCTGCTAGAAATAGATGAATCCTGCAAGTTAAATAACTAAAGTAATATATGATATCAATATTATTATAATAAAAAAAAACAGTGTAGTGAAAACAACAAGCCATAAGTCACATGACACCTGAAATACTAAATGCTGTCCTGACCTTTTGTCAACACAACTATGCAACCCACTGAAAAATAAAGATTTAGATTTTCACAACTATAATAAATTACATATAATCCAAAGGTCTAATTCCAATTCAACAAGATAATTATCCAGACTGAATGACAAATTTAAACATATTCAAAGTAACACACTGTTATATTATGAAGTCCTAATTAATAAAATTCACTTTTGGTTGATATTTTTTTAAAGTAAAGTATTTTTAATGGATATTAAAGGATTCTAAAAAAGAAAGAATGCAACATTTATGAATCATAAGATATTTTTGGAAGAAGTCAGTTTCATTAGAATCTAATCAGTTTTAAATGTTTACTGGAGTATGTTCTTAAGTATTATAAAGATAAGGATAGGATACTGAATTGACTTGTTGTATGCATGAGAAAATATGTATAATTACCTCAGACACAGATTTGAGCAGATTCATCACGCACATATCTTGAGCATCGATCGGCTCCACCAACTCTTTCTCTACATTTTCCATCTTCCATTCCATAAGATTAAGTTGTTCATCAGTTTGTTTTACCTAAACAACAAAAGAATTTTATAAAGTTATAATTAATGTTATTTTAAGGCATATTAAAATAGAAAATGTTGATGAAAATAGTTTTTTATTAACACAATTTGCAGTTACAATTTCTTCAACATGAAATATTGGTATTATTAACAAAATTTCATACATGAATGTTTTATCATACAAACCTAGTTGTTTACTTTTGGAAATAACACATTGGTTGTTATCAAGTGAATTAATTAAGCCTTTCAGCCAATATTACGATGGGGAGAAGTATGACACAGCCAATCTGTCTATCTGGAGTGGCAGTGATTAATTATTTATACAATAAATAGTCCGGATGCGGCTCTGTGACCTACATTCCCAGCCCTATATCATTAAGACTAAAATCGTTAAACTAAACAAAACTTCTGTGGCACACTTACCGTTTCCTCGAGGTCTTCGAAGGTTATCTCTTTTTCACTCATCTTTACTTAACAATTATTATCTTTTCGGTAAAAAATTTAATAAGAACTGTGTTTATCACCCCGCAACAACTACACCCCAAACCACCATTTCCGAAATAACTTGTCTTTTTTTAATTCTCCCTTTTCAGGGAAGGCAAAGGGAATAATGTCCATACAGCTTAGTATTGAGTTTTAATAATCTTTTTTACTTACATTAAAATATCGGTGTGACGCTTAAGTGTTTAGCACGATATGTATCGGGTTGGTTTTATCGACAAGCTTCTGTGAGGTAATCAATACTACAATAACGATCTCACGTCTACTTGACCGGAGTAGCGTACCTATATTTTAAAGATTCAACTAATCTTCAGTTGCGCAGTCGATTGTAATACAAAATCATACCAATTATATTTCACAATATCCACAATGAATGAATTTAAGAATAATTAAAATAAGACGCCTACCTCACTCGATAAAATCCATAGAGGTATAAGAATAGAGTGGGGAAGGCGACTCTAAAAGTGCCGGCTAGTAGAAAGAGAAAGCAGATGAGAGCCGGCTAGCTATCTATCTCTCTTGTGACGCATGGCATCCAATGGCATCACATCGAAATAGTATGATGCTTACAGTTGCCAATATATGCGCATTAGAGAGAAAAAAGCTAGCAGTCTCACATCTTCTTTCTCTTTCTATTAGAGGGTCACTTCCACTTGTAGTAGAGTCTATATCTCCCCTACTCTATTCTTATACCTCTATGATAAAATCCAGCCAAAAGCTCAAATAATTTGACATTTATGTAGAGTTGCTAGATGAAATTGTATGATTTGCACCATTTGACAACCTCCGTGGTCGAGTGGTTTTAACGCCGGGTTTCATGGTGTCGCCTTCTCGAGAGGTCCCGGGTTTGAATCCCGGTGGAGGCAGATGTTTATGTGATGAATACAAGCATTTGTACTCCAGTCATGGATATTTAATATGTACCGTAAGCCAGGGTTACTTTAGCTCGGGCGGGTAACTTTGTCCCAAATCAGAAAAAATATTGAACATGCCGCCCCATCAGTATCTCTTGGGTGACCGTAATAGTTCCAGTTGAAAATCACAGATAGCCATATAGGCGCGTAGTGTGGTATGGTTTAACCGACATCATTCCTGTACCAAGTTGTCATTGTAACGCGGGATTTTTTGTAACTGTAATAGTTCGCAAGTTCATGCGCAAACTTTCTCAAAACTGTGGTTTTCGGTAAGTTTACTATTTTTTCTAAATTTAAAGTTAAATTTTTTATTTAACTTAATTATTTTTGGGCAAAAACATTCATTTGTGTATTCAGTATGCTAATGGTGATCTGTTATAAGGGTTACTTAACCCCATGGCTTAAAATGAGTTTTTATACAGAGAAAACTCAACGAGCTGAAGTTACTAAATAATAATAATAAAAAAATACCTATTTTGTTATGATAACTTTGTAACTTATACTTTAAAGTTCACGATGGAAAGATATAAACGTGATATATTCATCACAAAGAGAAGCTACAATTTTATTTGAAAAAAAAGTGCACATTTTAGGTCAAAGTAACCCGCAGTTACTCGGTATTTCGATATAAATAAATTTATATAGGTAATACAAATTGATACGTTTTCTTAAAGAAAATACCCCAATAGCTTTAAAAAATAAAATGTAGCATTTATACTATGTTCACTCATGCCCAGGGCCAGCCTAGGGGGTGGTTAAATCGTAATGGTGGCCCGAGGCGCCAGATCTTGTGAGGGTGAAATACGCCCCTGCCACCAGTGGGGCATAGCTGTGGGACCACGGTAAGAAGATAGAAGGGGTACATTAGAACTTAGATTTGACAAATGTATATCCATGTCATTCTCTATACAGAACGAAAAGAAGAGACTGGTGTTGTTTAGTTAGAGCATCACGCCAGAATCGACAACATTGTAGGGTATACGGACGATAAAATAAAATCATTTTCTATATTTATATACATTTATTTTCTGTCTTTATACACTAAAGAAAGTAGAGAACAATGAGATGCGATACGATAAGACTAGCACCCATAGTGCCGTCACCAACAATCCTATCAAATGATCAATTAATATCATTATCCGGAATTACAGTCGAATACCATAGACAAGTTTGCCGTATCAGAGAAACTAATTAAAATATATACACAAATTATATAAGCTAACATGGGATCTATAGTGTTACACAATAACCTAAAATCAATTAAATCACTAATAAGTTTAAACACTTCCTCGTTTTCTAAAAAGAAAAACAAAGAGATAATTGTATTTCAATTAAATCTAATAGATGTTACATAATCCCACCTTATGTAAAATGACTGTCACTATCTCTCCTAAATGAAGGAGGTTGTTATAATTTAAAATACAGTAAATGTCATTTCGTAAATTTGGATAAGAGTTTGGAAATGGACTAGCAATTTTCCACTATTTCTCATTGCACGAGTCTGTGCTATATCTACAAGTTAAGAATAGAAAGTCAATGAGAATGTCATGTGCGATTAAAATAATCAGCCCCGACCGTCGATATCGTAACGCAAGCACGCAAATCTATGTCATTGATTGCAAACCAGTTTTAGGTTACATTTTTTTTTTAATAAAAAATCTTCACGCATTCAACAAAAATACATACTTAAATAACAATATATATCTGTTGTGACAGGTTTGTTAAAAAATATACAATGATTTTTATTTTTTGCTTTTTGTAAGACAGTAGCATGAAAATTGTCTACTGGCAATCAAGTCAAATATGAAAAACCATATACCTAATGTTACAATAATAACGATTTGTACCTCGCATAGTGACGGTCGCTAGCGTTGCAAGAATTCCAGCCTCGTAAACCTCTTCGTTTGCCCAGAACGGAACAAAGAAAAAAAAGTAGCCAATTGCACATTCTAGTAAAAAGTTATCGCGTTCAGGGAAATTTGAATCTATTCCACCAAAGAACACAGCCGAACATAAAGCTAATTTAGGTGGGTCCAGATAGCAGTATTGCACTTCTAATAAAATAAAAAATACGCCAAGTTACAATGGTTCGTTTGCGACCTTGATAAGCAATAATTATTCAGCTCTGATTCTACGTTAGATTTGACGCAACGAAGTATATAATTTGACGTGATAAAAAACGCATTTTCATTTAACAATACAAATCGCACAGTGAATTATGATATCTACATTGAAGTCTAAAGTTTGATCGCGGTTTCATTTAAGACCATGCCTAGCCGCTGACGATTAAGTTGTAAATCTTTGCCTATCACGATCCATGTGCAAAATAAAGAAGTTAAAAAAATATTGCTACAAAATGAATGTTCCCAGAAAAAAAAACCTAACAGAGACAATTCGACTAAGTAACATTGAATATTATTAAATAAAATACTATTTGTACAAAATTAAAATTCGATTGAATCGTATACCATGTTTTGACGTAATTCTATCGCGCGTGCGCTTGTATTGCATAGGAAAATGTACCTCAGTAATGATAGCAAACCAGAAAGCCATATATATAAAATTTGAGCCAGTTATATATGTATAGTCCCACCGGATATGCGAATAACCTGGAACTAATCGGGTTTTGATGAAACATTAAGGCATATCGTAAATTGTAGATGTTTTTTATTTATCCGGTCAGACTTTATAATGACAGTTTACAGATCTTTGAAATGTTTTGCGAATGATATAATTTTTATTAAACAAACACTTTAAAAGTACATTCTCCAGAGAACACAAGTCCTTTATTTTGGCTATTAAGCGACTATCTAAGAGTGTACTTGTTCAGTTGCATACAATAACCACTGAACATTCACAATGGGGCCTAACATTGCAGGTGTGAAGTATATGAAGACATCACACTAATATTATAAAGGCTGAAGTTTGTGTGTGTGAATTTAGTTTTTACATAATTGATATATATATATATTATATATATATACATATCGCACCTCCGGTGCGACACTGTCACTTTTGCAAAAACATTTTTTTTTCAGGACGAGCATTTAAAACTTTTACATCCCAAAACATAAAATATTTAAAAAAAATACGTGATGAAAAGTTTATACAGCTTAGCTATTCATCTAAAAAAATAAAAAAAAAACTTTAAATATTGTGTTTTGGGATGATAAAGTTTTAAACGCTTCTCCTGAAAAAATGTTTTTTTTGCATAAGTGACAGTGTCGCACCGGAGGCACAGCGGTGACACTCTCTGTACATGAGAGTTCCAGCGTCATCGACCTTGAGCAGGAGCGTGTATGTGCTAGGGTTGAACTTGGAATTTAGACTTGTGCCAATGAATATTTATGCATAGTAAGTTATTAAATGTAAACTGATTCAAGGATACTGGGGTAAATAATGAAGGATAGGTTTCATTTTATAATCAATTTTCAATCTTTTAATGTAGGTACTATAACAAATTGCTAACTTTTATATATTTTCTCCTTTTTCGATTCGTTTTATAATTCTTATTATTTTGTAAATAATAATAAGGTTGCGTAGCGTAGTCAGTCTGTGCGTGCAATGCCATGCCTTCGGTCTCGGCAGTCGGCGACTGCCCTCTCCACGCCCCGCGCGCCGCGCAACGCCCCCGCACACCTCCAGACACCCACACATAGCCGCGGCCGATTTCACGAGCACACATGCTTAAGTGTCGCTTCTTTTCGCGTAGTGTATATATTCTGTGCCGGAGGTGCGATATATATATATATATATATATTGATATACACATAGGCTACGTTTTACTGCGGGAAAATATTCCGAATAAACCACGGGTAACACCGCGGGGCACAGCTAGTTGTACTATAAAGCAATAATAATATCCTCTATCCTAATTGTTATTATTCCATGTTTTTTTTATTCGTATAGATACATATTCATGAGATTTGAAGCTGTGTGCATTATGTTTTATTGTGTAATTAATTATCTTAAATATTATAGATTTCTTAATAAAACATGAGTCCGACTAGAAGTAAGCGCTACGTAGTTAGATGTAATTTGACACTAAAGGCGTCTTTAATGCGTAGCAGTAGGAATGTCATTCCTGTGGCATTTACTCTCAAAGAAAGGGTATGTATAATGCGGTTCAAATAAGAATAGGAAAGCTAATGACCTCTATCTGTCAAATTTCGCTTGTTTTCAAGCGTACTTTTGTACGGTTTGCAAAAAAACACTTGGAACCCTTTTTTAGCACTTCTCTAATTCAAGAATAAAAACCAAACATTTGTAAACAAACAATAACAAATATTGATAATTAATATCGGTTGATATTTTTTTCACTTATTGAGCTTTGGCCATTAATGGTTGATAACCTAAATCGTCAACCAAATGTAACTTTAAGTTGCGTTCAAAAACTCGATTTTAAACTTTCGTTTACATAAAGGATGCATGTTCGTATGTGACCTAGTAATAGTGCAAGATTATTCATAACTACTCCGGCGGTAATGCAGAGATGAGCGGAATAGAAGAGCTAGATTCTGATTAATGTTTTTTATCACAGTCTTAATAAATAAATATTATGAAAAATCGGTGTTTTTTTTTCTCAATCTTAGTAAATAAATGTTATTAAAAAAATCTGATGCTTTTTCTCACTTAAACTTAGTAAATAAGTTTTATTAAATAAAAACCTTTTTTTTGCCCACTCTACCTATTTGGTTTGAATTGACAGCTATGACATCACAATATGGCGCCCAGTCGGTCCTATTCTTAATTGAATCGCATTATAATAACGAAGGCACTACAGTATATGGTATCTTTGATAGTTTGAATTTTTATTATTCCAACAATCATTATAAAAAGGTTAGTCTTATTTTGAAATATCATTCGAAGGCAGTGTTCTATGCTGACACGAAAAAATGGATCGTGATACTACAAGAATACGGGACGTTCTGACAATAAATTCTATATCACAAACTACGTGATGTAAATATGTGGTGTTTTTTATTGAATATTAATCCTTATTTCGTCAATAGAGAAGGTGTGTGCTCCAGCAGTAACGATGCAAATAGTCTGCTGATGATAATAGGGTATTTGACTAGTTTTAGAAAACGATCTCACGTTATTGACTAATGTTTATGAAGTCCGTAAAAAGTGGATATTCATCATTCTGTTGTGTATTTCAGTAAAAATAACCAAATCGAAAACTCCATCTTCAAGTTGCCGCGGAAACGTTTCTGCGGACAATATGGCGTCTTATTAGTGTGTGACGTCACACGACTGTTATTAAAACGTCAAACGATACAATGTAATGTCACTTTAACCGGAAGTTTACTTGCGAGCGACGTAATTTTAGGCTCCGCCAATCCCAAGCGTTTTGGGTCACTTGACAATAGATAAAAATAACTATTATCTTTTTCGTTAGTTTTTAGTAAAATTATGATTTTTTTTGTAAAAATAGTAAAAACCCCTGCCAATATTCATTCTAAACACCTGTCAAATACCCTATTACTAAAAATAGTTGTAAATACATCATGCCAATAAACCTATTACTTCAGTCAATAATAAAACATACGTAAACATTATATTAGAATCCGGCTCGAAAGACCATTTTTTATTTTGAGTTTGAAAGGGTGGCAACTCAATTCTCGTTATAGTCTAGTCCGCCGCAATGTTAGACCCCATTCACAATTAAATACGTTATTAAAAATATTAAGCCTATGCAGTCATGCATACATCAAATAGATCACTTTCAGTTTACTTAAAATGAACTAAAATCTATAAGACAGTCGATATAGGCGCGCCCCGCGGACTCGCTTGTTGTAGGGCATCACATATTAAATTTTAACGTGAAACAAAAGGTTGTAAAAGCTTATCATAAATAGAATATAACACAATTTATAAGTAACAATACAGGGAAAAGTAATAAAACGACAACACTGTAACATCTATACGACAATTTTGGTTATGATAAATACTCCAATAATTTTTAATTATTCACATTTATTTTAACTAGAGATCGGATAATCGGATGCATATTTACCTTAAGTGATTTTTGACTAACAAATTATGAAAGGGGGCTTCCTAGGATATTTCTATTCAAAACAAATCCCGAGATTCCGGGTTCGCCTAACTAATCGGATGTATAATTTACTTAAACTTAAATTTTAATGTCCCATTCGTATATGTGTTGTAAAAGAAATGGCGGTGATTTCAATAAACATTATATTAGAATCCGGCATTTGAATATAAATTTATTTATTCAATAAAGACATTTTACATAGTATTTTTATGAAATACACACAGAGCAACTTACATTTGTGTCAATCTGGTTTATCAGAACCCACGGAGTATACACTTAAATCTGAATTTCCTGGGGGATTTTTTCGATAAAAAAAAGTGTTTTCCATAATAGCCAACTCTCATCTCATCTCAACTTAGGTAAATAAGCATCCGATTATCCGATCTCTAATAGGGATGATGACGGGGTACAGTAAACGAAATTCTATTTAGTCCGTCAGTTAGATGATCAAAAAATTATGGACACGTATTTTTTCTTTGGGCAATCAACCAAAAAATGACAAAGTTATAGCGCGTCAAAGTTTGGGAGTAGGGGCTCGTGACGTCACGTTTGAGTACACTTATTAGTGAAAATTCACTCAAAAGTGACGTCACGAGCCCCTACTCCCAAACTTTGACGCGCTATAACTTTGTCATTTTTTGGTTGATTGCCCAAAGAAAAAATACGTGTCAATTATTTTTTGATAATCTACCTGATAAACGAAGAAAAAAAAATTAGTCATCATCCCTATTATAACATAATTATATATTGTAACATACTGTTCTATTATATTTTGTTTCATAATCAAGACAGCATGCATTAACGAAATCGTTATGTTAAACATCTGTTCAAACATTGTTAAATGTTTGATGACAAAGATTTGGTTGTATGAATTAGCTGATGTCACAATTATGATGCCCTCAACGTAGAGGCTTATAACTCGAGGCTCGAATGCAAGTCAGAAGTCCAAAAAAAAAAGTCAAATTTATTTTTATTATTTTACATGTATGTAAGACGTCCAATAAGTTTCATTAAAACAAAAATAAAATAGACACAAATAAAACAACTATAATTACATAACGTAAATATAAAATAAGCGTTAAATCGCCAATTGATTTGGTAAACAAAAAAATATGATCAAAACAAGAAGAAGACGTATCACATTCAAATAAATATATAATTATGTACATAAACACAATACATACAATAAATTACGATGTACTTCTACCTATCAACTATGTTTTTATCACACAAGTGGTTGCCGCCAGGCTATTCCAATCACACGCCAAAGTGGCAAGATATTTCAACAATCACTAAGAAAAAATATTCAATTATCATCATAAAGACGATAATGTCAAGCCTCTTTTAAAATGTCATTTATTTATATTGGTCGAGTAATCTCCATTTTAAAAAGCCGCATCTCTCGGAGTGACCTGGAATTGTTATGCTTAGCAAACAAAAGTGAACCTTTTGCAACGCAATCAAGCCTCAAGTTAGCTCGCACCGTCCGATAGTAATTGACTTCCGAAGCGCCGCCTCTGATACCCGCACTTTGCTTGGCTATTCGTATTTGCTATTTGTAAACTAAACATCAGTCTCTCCTTTTCACTCCCTATAGAGTACGATAAGGAAAAACTGCTGTCAAAATGACAAATAGCAAACACGAAAAGCCTTGTAAAGTGCTAGCACGATACTCTACTCCTCCTAGCCGCTCGTATAAAAACTCCATGGCTCGAAACGCTTTGGCCCAACGTCATAAAATCTTTATCAATCGTACACAAAGTCAATCTTATGATCCGTGACTCGAAGGACCAAATCGTCCCGAACCAAACCCTTAACGCTAACGCTTCCCAACTCGAAATATCTCGAGCCAAAACTTACTGTAATCCAACGTTCGACATTTCAGTACAATACATCATTCGACAATCATATTTATTAAGCTACAACTTACCTACGTAATAAACTTTGTGGTCTCATCCGTCTGTTAGAGAGACAGCTTTCAAAGTATGTCCTACTTTTGGGAACTATACCAATAATAGTATTTGGTTTCGTGTTAAATTAAAAGTGTGAGCATAGTTTCAAAGCTGCCGCGCGCTATAATATCTTGTGTAGAATGGGCTCGTAATATTTCGCGAAGCGACCTCCGGGGCTGCGCGAGAGGAACTATAGGTATTGTGAGCCTTCAGCGGTAGACGCAAGGTTCACTTTAGCCCGTCGGCTTGCTCGAACGTTTGCTCGTTGACTGACACCGCGTCTGATGCGAGCGCGTCTCTTAGAGGCTCTACGCAGTTCTTTGGGATAAGTGTACCTGAAGGGAGAAATTTGTGGTTAGTTTTTACAATTTAGTTATTTGTTGGTGGGCGAAAGAATGTGACGAATAAAAAAAGAATGATCAAAATGGGACTAACTACTATGTAAAAAGTTACGCGTGATCATACATAAAAAAATACAAATACGCGTGGAATTAATAACCTCCTCTGTGTTTTTTTCGCCGTTAAAAAAAACTGCTCTGTACCCTAAGCACGAACCAATATCGAATTAGTAACGTTTGCGAGTCCGAAACTATTCGAATTCGATAATGGTTCGTGCTAGGGGTAATGTTCTTTGTTTTGCATGCACATAATGTTGCTGTCTATATTCAGACATTTATTATACAGATAAAAAATCATGCGGAACTGAAAGAACACTGTTTCAGATATCCTTCCTACTAATTTTATAGATAACTTGAAAGTTTGAAAATATTTGTTACTAAATCGGATTTGGATAAAATTTGGCACACATAGTTTTGTTCCAGGTTTGAGACATAGGCTATTTTTTCACTCTGGAAAATGGACAGGTTCGTGTGTGGGGTTCTCAAAAAACTTACGCGAACGAAATCGCGAGCGGTCGCTAGTTATGATATAAATATATTTTTATGAGGAGCTCGATGGCGAAAGTGGTTAGTCCGTACGCCTGCGATCGTTGAAGTTAAGCAACTTTCGCAGTGGTCGGTCATTGGATGGGTGACCAAAAATTTATTATCTCGAGCTCCTCCGTGCTTCGGAAGGCATGTTAAGCCGTTGGTCCCGGCTGCATCTGCAGTCGTTAGCACCCGCCAATCCGCACTGGGCCCGCGTGGTGGATCATGGCCCAATCTCCCTATTCCATCCATAGGGAAGGCCTGTGCCTCATCAGTGGGGAAATTAATAGGCTGATGATGATGATGATTGATGATGTGATTATACAGTTTTCTTCGCCAGCTCCTCTGACATATTCCAGATATAACTGTTGTATTATTAAGCTGGAAAGGCATCTGTGGCTATGTATTTAAATATAAAATATAAATAAATATAAATATTTCCAACACTCACACCAATTAGCCTAGCCCCAAAGTAAGCACTGTAAGGCTTGTGTTATGGGATGCTAGGGTAACGGATAGAATACATATACTGTACATATATAAGTATATTGATATAGAAGTACATATTAAACATCCATGACTGCAGTACAAATGCTCGTATTCATCACACAAACATCTGCCCCCACCGGGATTCGAACCCGGGACCTCTCGAGTCGGCGACACCATGAAACCCGGCGTACAAACCATTCGGCCACGGAGGTCGTCAATTTATGTTGGTTATAACTGACCTACGATCTTGAGTCCGTCGAGCGCCTTCACCCTGACCACCTGCATCTTGTTGAGCTGCGACCTTGCTGCCAACACTGCTTCTACTCGAGCCCATACTGCTAGCACGGAGCCGGCTAATACGTGGTATGTGCGACGACGTAACCCCACCTGGAGATCGTCAACAAAACACTTCAGTATATGCCAATTAAAAATAACGAGTAAAACATTTTCTGTCTTATAAAAACGTACAAAGTATCAAACGTATGGTAAGTAGGTAGCTTATTAGTAGTTTTTATTTTTGTAATCAAGTGAGGACTTTTTATCATCGTTTTGATAAATCTATTTAACTAATACAAAGTAAATAAAAAAGGCAAGTCATTTTGTGTCGACGTACTGACGGTTTTTTTTAAATTAGCAACAATGCGAAGATCGACAATAATTTTTCAAAATTGTTGGTAAAATGCAGATTTGAATCACGGCTAAGACCAAGGATAAACTTTATTGAGCGCCATCTAACGTTTGTTTGTTGTACTGCTATGTTCGTTTAAGTCAGAAGCATCTGATGATGAAGTACTTTTATGTGTTTATATTTTTGTATGTTTCACTTCTATCGCATGTGAACAGCACATGTCCGTTCTTTTTTTTATCAGCACACAGTTTACCTCGCAGTCTGTGGGGCTGCGGCAGACGCCCCTCCAGTAGGCGTGGCTGCAGACCCGGAGCGAGGCCTGGTACTGTCCGCGCCACCAGCTCTCGGCCTCGTCGCTCTCCCCGCGACGATACTATACCTCGCAGTCTGTGGGGCTGCGGCAGACGCCCCTCCAGTAGGCGTGGCTGCAGACCCGGAGCGAGGCCTGGTACTGTCCGCGCCACCAGCTCTCGGCCTCGTCGCTCTCCCCGCGACGATACTATACCTCGCAGTCTGTGGGGCTGCGGCAGACGCCCCTCCAGTAGGCGTGGCTGCAGACCCGGAGCGAGGCCTGGTACTGTCCGCGCCACCAGCTCTCGGCCTCGTCGCTCTCCCCGCGACGATACTATACCTCGCAGTCTGTGGGGCTGCGGCAGACGCCCCTCCAGTAGGCGTGGCTGCAGACCCGGAGCGAGGCCTGGTACTGTCCGCGCCACCAGCTCTCGGCCTCGTCGCTCTCCCCGCGACGATACTATACCTCGCAGTCTGTGGGGCTGCGGCAGACGCCCCTCCAGTAGGCGTGGCTGCAGACCCGGAGCGAGGCCTGGTACTGTCCGCGCCACCAGCTCTCGGCCTCGTCGCTCTCCCCGCGACGATACTATACCTCGCAGTCTGTGGGGCTGCGGCAGACGCCCCTCCAGTAGGCGTGGCTGCAGACCCGGAGCGAGGCCTGGTACTGTCCGCGCCACCAGCTCTCGGCCTCGTCGCTCTCCCCGCGACGATACTATACCTCGCAGTCTGTGGGGCTGCGGCAGACGCCCCTCCAGTAGGCGTGGCTGCAGACCCGGAGCGAGGCCTGGTACTGTCCGCGCCACCAGCTCTCGGCCTCGTCGCTCTCCCCGCGACGATACTATACCTCGCAGTCTGTGGGGCTGCGGCAGACGCCCCTCCAGTAGGCGTGGCTGCAGACCCGGAGCGAGGCCTGGTACTGTCCGCGCCACCAGCTCTCGGCCTCGTCGCTCTCCCCGCGACGATACTATACCTCGCAGTCTGTGGGGCTGCGGCAGACGCCCCTCCAGTAGGCGTGGCTGCAGACCCGGAGCGAGGCCTGGTACTGTCCGCGCCACCAGCTCTCGGCCTCGTCGCTCTCCCCGCGACGATACTATACCTCGCAGTCTGTGGGGCTGCGGCAGACGCCCCTCCAGTAGGCGTGGCTGCAGACCCGGAGCGAGGCCTGGTACTGTCCGCGCCACCAGCTCTCGGCCTCGTTGCTCTCCACGCGACGGTACTTCTTCTCTATCTCCGCCAGCGACTCCAGCTTCAGCTGCAGGCCCGTGTTGGGTCTAAGGGCAACACAATGAATACATGTATTATACTATCTTCACGGGCACGAATGAACAGAGCGATCTCATTTATCAAACGAACGTTTATAATTGAATTGAAAATCGCATTACAATATAAAGAGAAAAGTTACATAATATATCCAGAAAGATTACTGTTTTATATCATACAAAGTCATCGGGTTCAAAAATAACTACAATATCGCAAAAGGTGTGAAAAAATGTTTTTGTTAACAGTAAAAACCACAACAATATTGCTTTTGTACTATTGAGGAAGGAGAGGAAGAGGATATAGGTAAACGCAAAAGAAGGCTACTTCATTTGAAGACAAATAGAAGCATTTCTTGAATCCATCAAACAAAGGCTGTCAACAATTCATCTAAATCAGTGTAACAACAAATGAATTGAAAAACTTTGCACAGACCATATTAAATGCTGAACGACTGAGGAAATTCGAGAAAGAAGAAGAATAGAAGACCTCTGTTTAGGTTAACTAGTTCCTTTATCATAGATCGTTTTCACTAGTCCATGCGGTTCTTTTTATTTTCTGTGGCTTATCAAGGCTTAACCTAGACTGATTTCTTTGCTTGCCTTTTGGAAGGAACAAAGAGGAAGAAAATTTTAATGTCACTTCACGGCGTAATTTTCGAGTGGCGCAATGTTACTCTCAATCTTATTTAATATTATGATAATAATTATGATTACCAATAATTTTTAATGCAGGGAACATAAGTTTGCCGTGGAGATGGCTGTCGGCCATTCATTTACGGTACGTTACGGTTAGGACCGCGAGCGAGTAGAGTGCATCCAACCTGTACACGTGGAACGTGTCTTTAATGCCTTGGAAAATGTCAAGTTTCTGAGAGATTCTCAAAAAACTATAAAGAATTGAAAGTCGCAGTCGGAAGTTAGTATTTTTCGTAGTTCCCAGTCATAATTTTACAAACCTGTACACCTAAATCATGGCTTTATTCCTTGGAAAATGTCAAGTTTCTGAGGGATTCTTCAAAAACAAACTATAACGCAAAGAAAGTCGCAGTTAGAAGTTAGTATTTTTCGTTATTTCCCGTCACAATTCCATCTACCTGTAGACGTGGAACAAGGCCTTATCCCTTGGAAAATGTTGGGTCCCTGTGAAACTAATAAAAACAATAATAATACGGACGGATTCGCGGGCGGAACCTAGTAACTTCATAATTTCCTGCTACAACTCCACCAGCCTACACGCCTGGAACATGGCCTTACCCATTGGATAATGTGAAGTACATGTAGGATTCTCAAAAGATTAACTAAGACACAGTCGCATGCTAGAATATTTCCCGCCATAATAGGGATGATGACTAATTTTTTTTCTTCGTTTATCAAGTAGATTATCAAAAAGTATTGGACACGTATTTTCTATTTTTTCACATAATATAAACATTGCAGAGATATATTCATTTGAAAAGTCGCATGACGTCACGTTTGAGTACACTTATAAGTGAAAATTCACTCAAAAGTGACGTCACGAGCCCCTTCTCCCAAACTTTGACGCGCTATAACTTTGTCATTTTTTAGTTGATTGCCCAAAGAAAAAATACGTGTGCATTATTTTTTGATCATCTAACTGACGGACTAAATAGAATTTCTTTTACTGTACCCTGTCATCACCCCTATTCCACTCACCTATATACATGGAACATCTGCTCCTTCCTGTTGAGCCGCTCCCTCTTCCCGTGCGCGGCGACGGCGGCGCATAGGACGGCAGTATGCTTGTTGTTGCGCGCGTGTTGCGACAAGTAGAATCCTTCCTTGGGCCCGCCCAGCTCTGACCACTTTTCCAATGCTTCCGCCCATTCCATGCCTCGCTGGTGGGGAAAAAAAAGCAATTAGATTAGCCCTATAATGAACTGTGGGTAGGAGGACATCTTCCATGTTCGCATGTCCTCTGTACCAAGCATACAGATACACACTCGCATAGACACAAAAATCAGAAGAGACACATTATGGGAAATAATGGAAAATGAAAAAGAAAGGAAAGTATTCCTAGAATATAGTAAAAAAGTTGTAGAGAAAGTGATTGAGAGAAATAAAGACTTAAAATGTAAACATAAGTTAAATATGTAAGTAAAGAAAGATATATAGAAATAAGATGTCAAAGTCAGAAAGATGAACCAAAAAGTTTGTGAAACAGCATTAAGGAAGTTAAATTATAAAATACATTAATAAGATATTTAATACAAAGTACAGGACGAAATGTAATAGATAAAGAGCAAAATGTATAATATTGGAAAAAAAAAGAAAAATAATGATAAGAGAGCAAACATATATATATATATATATATAATGTGGTACAAAAGAATGAGCACCCAGTGAGGGAGAAATCTAAAAAACAGAAACCAAAAGGAAAATGTCATACTAAAAAACGAGAGTATGTCGATAAAAAAATAATTAACTGTGGGTAGTAAATAATGGTAGGTAGACGTTATTCTATACCTGAACTCAAACATTCAAAGTGCCGCATTCATGCAGAGTGAAGTCACGCGATATCACGATAATTGGGATAAATTATTTGAGTGGTGTGCAGGGCTTATATTTTTATGTATTAATGTATTAAAAACACATTAGATTAATAAAATAAGCATTATAGAAACTACCATTTTACACATACAATGGAGTCGATTTTGCCAGGGTTTTCTAAATTTCAAACTAATCAGTCTTCTCCTTTATATTCTGTATAGAAAATGACAGGGATACACTGTTGTCAAATTTAAGTAAGGTTTAGAGAATCATGCCAGAATTGACACCAATGACTATTTGACAGAATAACCTAAATTATTGAAAATCATACTATTCAAATAAAACTAGTTTTTACGGGTTAATGCACGAAACTTTATTTATTTATTGACGTTTCGCAGCCTTTTCAGGTCTGCATCGTCAGAATAATGATTTTTTATTTAGAAAAGGCTGCGAAACGTCAATAAATAAATAAAGTTTCGTGCATTAACCCGTAAAAACTAGTTTTATTTAATGAGTGATGTGCGTGAAAACCTAAGAAACAAATATCATACTTATAATTTTTATTATTTTTAAAGCATGTAACTGCTTGATGTTTAAATCTAAAGAAAATATAACTAGAAAAAATTCCACGCGGACCAGGCAGCAGACGGGACTCGAACCCGCACCCTTCGCAATCCGGGCGAAATTGCAATTGAATTGAAAGCACTGACCAATTATGCTACCGCGGCCCTCACGGACCGCGTCGAAATTCCTTCTAGCTATTCTTAAGCTGCAAGGCAGCGCCATCTCTTCGCATTATAGGTAAACCCACAATGTCAAATGAATACTTTTACAGGTATTAAACATTTGAAAGAAGAAATAGCAATTATAGTTATAATTTTTATTATTTTTAAAGCATGTAACTGCTTGATGTTTAAATCTAAAGAAAATATAACTAGAAAAAATTCCACGCGGACCAGGCAGCAGACGGGACTCGAACCCGCACCCTTCGCAATCCGGGCGAATGCACTGACCAATTATGCTACCGCGGCCCTCACGGACCGCGTCGAAATTCCTTCTAGCTATTCTTAAGCTGCAAGGCAGCGCCATCTCTTCGCATTATAGGTAAACCCACAATGTCAAATGAATACTTTTACAGGTATTAAACATTTGAAAGAAGAAATAGCAATTATAGTTATAATTTTTATTATTTTTAAAGCATGTAACTGCTTGATGTTTAAATCTAAAGAAAATATAACTAGAAAAAATTCCACGCGGACCAGGCAGCAGACGGGACTCGAACCCGCACCCTTCGCAATCCGGGCGAATGCACTGACCAATTATGCTACCGCGGCCCTCACGGACCGCGTCGAAATTCCTTCTAGCTATTCTTAAGCTGCAAGGCAGCGCCATCTCTTCGCATTATAGGTAAACCCACAATGTCAAATGAATACTTTTACAGGTATTAAACATTTGAAAGAAGAAATAGCAATTATAGTTATAATTTTTATTATTTTTAAAGCATGTAACTGCTTGATGTTTAAATCTAAAGAAAATAATAAAAATTATAACTATAATTGCTATTTCTTCTTTCAAATGTTTAATACTTGTAAAAGTATTCATTTGACATTGTGGGTTTACCTATAATGCGAAGAGATGGCGCTGCCTTGCAGCTTAAGAATAGCTAGAAGGAATTTCGACGCGGTCCGTGAGGGCCGCGGTAGCATAATTGGTCAGTGCATTCGCCCGGATTGCGAAGGGTGCGGGTTCGAGTCCCGTCTGCTGCCTGGTCCGCGTGGAATTTTTTCTAGTTATATTTTCTTTAGATTTAAACATCAAGCAGTTACATGCTTTAAAAATAATAAAAATTATAACTATAATTGCTATTTCTTCTTTCAAATGTTTAATACCTGTAAAAGTATTCATTTGACATTGTGGGTTTACCTATAATGCGAAGAGATGGCGCTGCCTTGCAGCTTAAGAATAGCTAGAAGGAATTTCGACGCGGTCCGTGAGGGCCGCGGTAGCATAATTGGTCAGTGCATTCGCCCGGATTGCGAAGGGTGTGGGTTCGAGTCCCGTCTGCTGCCTGGTCCGCGTGGAATTTTTTCTAGTTATATTTTCTTTAGATTTAAATATCATACTATTTGTCACAGGTAAATAATAGGGATGATGACTATTTTTTTTTCTTCGTTTATCAGGTAGATTATCAAAAATTATTGGACACGTATTTTTTCTTTTTTCACATAATATAAACATTGCAGAGATATATTGATTTGAAAAGTCGCATGACGTCACGTTTGAGTACACTTATAAGTGAAAATTCACTCAAAAGTGACGTCACGAGCCCCTACTCCCAAACTTTGGCGCGCTTTATCTTTGTCATTTTTTGGTTGATTGTCCAAGGAAAAAATACGCGTCCATTATTTTTTGATCATCTAACTGACGCACTAAAAAGAATTTAGTTTACTTTACCCCGTCATCATGCCTATTATAGAATTGTACTCTTTATCAGAACACCAAAAAGGTCAATATGGAACGATTAAAAAGATCTCATTTCTGCCAATAGCTGACCTTCAGAATACACATAACAGGCAACCACTTTTTATTTATTTTTTTATATAGCCAGGTAGGCAAATGTCTACCCCACCTGATGTTAAGTGGTGATAAAGTCCAAACGCGAAGATAGCTGGTACAGCTAATAATCTATATATATAAAACTCAAAGGTGACTGACTGACATAGTGATCTATCAACGGACCACAGTCCAAACCACTGGACGGATCGGGCTGAAATTTGGCATGCAGGTAGATGTTATGACGTAGGCATCCGCTAAGAAAGGATTTTGATCAATTCTACCCCCAAGGGGATAAAATAGGGAATGAAAGTTTGTATGAAACTCTGTCAATTTTAAACCGATCGGGCTGAGACTTTGCATGCAGGTAAAAGAAGAATCATAGATGAATGTCATTATGTATAATACAAACATGAGAACAAAAATTGTAGTCTACACTTCAGCTCTACACCGAAGCAAAGCGAGGGCGGGCGCTAGTTTCATATAATTACCTCGGAATGCACAGTGTGAAGTTCTACGGGCGCCTGTCCGGTGGCGTGGCGACGCAAGAATCTTATAGTTCTGGCTCGTCTCACGCACTCGCCCGCGCTGCCTAAATCTAAGATGCCGAGATCGAAGCGACCGCTGCGTTTCGCTACACAAAACAACATTAAATAAATTAATATTTCCAAATCTCCCGCCAATTAGCCTAGTCCTAAAGTAAGTGTTGTAGGCGACGATATTTTTTATATCTTATTCGATGTAATATTTTACTTTATTTCTGTTTGTCCAATAAAAAAAACGATGCTAATTGTTTTTTTTTTATTTACATTGCGTTAAGAAAAATATTAAGCCTTTTTTTAAATAGCATATAAATAAAGATTTCAAGTAAAATGTAGAGTAAATAGAAGCAGCGGATAATCTCACCTTGCTCCATGACCGCCGTGAGTGTGTCGGTGAAGTATTTGAACAGTCTGTTCTGTAATTCCACCGGCATTCCCAGTATCCTGTTCAGGAACTTCGACATGTTATTGTAGTCCTGAAACAAGACATTGGATATAGTAATTCTCTTGTTTTAAATATTTTACCCACACGTATTTTACGAAACTTCACTATGTCTATCAGACAGAATACAGACATATTATATATATATATATATATATATATATATATATGTGTATTTTTTTTTTTTATTTATTTATTTATTTGGACAACCAACAAGATCATACACCTTAAAAGCTAAAAGTTACACATTTGTTATAAAAGAGTTGGTGCGACCTCAATTACAGGTTGCCACGGCAAGCGTATACAATGGGAGTCGGGAGCGTAGGGCATCCCTTAGCTTAAATATTATAATTTAAATAAAGGTTTATTACAAGAAAAAGTTAATACTAAGAATCTATTTGAACATTATACGTAATTTTTTTTTTAATGCAGGTAAACTTAGATGGAATATGTCAATTTCACGATTTTTACTGATATTATTATAATCAGTAAGGAGCCTGTTAATAGGGGAAAATGAGCCTAGGTTCGTCTTGGAGCGCTTTGGTTTAAATAATGAGTATCTAGAGAGGCGCGGAAGATTATGAGAAATTGTAAAATTAACTTTTTGAAGCAATTGAGGACAATTTAAGTTGCCGTTGACTAAATTGTGAAGGAACGAAAGATTTAAAATTTTGCGGCGATTTTTAAGAGATATAAGATTAAAATGTCTTAACCGGTCCGAATAGCTTTTAAGGCTTTTACACAAATTAAATTTGTATGATAAGTGGTACAAGAACCTCTTCTGGACGCGTTCGATTTTATTGGAGTGGACCTCATAATACGGGTGCCAAACGACGCAACAGTACTCTAAAAGCGATCTGACTAGACTCTCGTATAACCTTATTACACTCGATTTGTTTTTAAAGAATTTGGTATTTCTGATAACAAATCCAACGCATTTTAATGACTTATTAACTATGTGGTCGTAGTGTTCCTTAAAATTTAATTGCTTATCAAGAATGACACCGAGGTCTCGGACGGATTCAACCTCCCGAATACATTTTCCTGATACAGTATATACTCCCGGTAACTCACTATGTTTACGAGTAAAATGAATATGACAGCATTTATCACCATTTAAAACCATATTGTTGCTCCTACACCAACATTCCAACCTATCAATATCTTCTTGAAGCAGCAATTTATCGTTGGTGTCCCTGATTGGTCTCATCAACTTTAAATCGTCCGCGTAAAGATATGGTTTGCTATTTCGGAAGCAGGATGTGACATCGTTCATAAATATGTTAAAAAATACAGGACCCAGGTGGGAACCTTGGGGCACACCTGACAAATTGGGAAAGGGGTTAGATACATAACCACTTACTACGACTTTCGACGTACGACCATGTAAGTATGACGAGCACCAATCGAGAAAAGTGCCGGCAAACCCAAACTGGGATAGTTTTTGAAGTAGACTACAATGTGGAACTTTATCAAAGGCTTTGGATAAATCCGTATATATAACATCCACTGCTATGCGCTCATCTACCAGGCGCGATATCTCATCGACAAAATCTACTAGATTAGTGCTGGTGGAGCGAGCAGCAACAAATCCATGTTGGGAGTCCGCCAGTACACTCTTAATGTGCCACGATATGTGAGGACATACCAAGGATTCTAGTAATTTACCAAACACCGATAAAATGGTAATGGGTCTGTAATTAATGGCATTATTTATGTCCCCAGATTTGTGAATTGGTACAATAAGGCCCTTCTTCCAGGCTGATGGAAACGTACCCGACGCGAGCGATGCATTGAATATATATGTGAGAGGTGGAGATAGTTGCTTAGCACAGTTGACAACAAAAATTGAAGGTATTCCATCTGCTCCAGCTCCCTTGCATCTGTCGAGAGATTCAAGACGTTTCAAAACTTGGTCTTCTGAAAAAGATAAAGAGCTCAGAGAGTGGGTGGTTTTACAACTGTTGTTAATGTTATAGTCGACTTGGGTTTTAGGGTCATCTGTGCTATATGAGGTTGAAAAGAATGCTGCGAGAGTATTACATACTTCAGGACCAGTTGAAGCCGCGATGTTGTCATATTTAATTGAAGCTGGAAACGAGACACTGTTGGTATTCTTCTGCTTTATGTAAGAAAAAAATAATTTTGGGTCGGATTTGATGGATTCTTCGATTAAATCTATATATTTATTATAGCACTTAACAATTAAGGCATCACATCTTTTTTTCAATGATTTAAAAGATAGGTTATCGAGAGGATTTTTATATTTTTTAAAACGAACGCGAAACTTGTTTTTTTCTTTAAGTAGGAATTTCAGTTCTTTGGTATACCAAACGGGAATATTGTTGGGAGAAATGGGCGAAATAGGTACAAATCTCTTGACGGCAGAGTTAAGTACCTGATAGAAACTGTCAACCATTAGATCTACCGATGCACAGGCTCCAAGCTGTTGAGACCAATCAGTGTCATCCAGAAGTTTGCGAATGCTGTCATAGTCTGCCTTGTAGAAGTTGTTTTTAGACGATTTGAGGTTGGCTTGTAACTTATGAGATGATTGGTTAAAAACAGCATTAAATTCCAACGCGGGATGATGGGAATCAATATTAACTAGGGGATCCGGTGAGGATACCAGTTCGATAATTGGTATGTTTGTAAGAATTAAGTCCAGAACTTTGTTATTTAAATTAGTTATGTAATTGAGTTGATAAAGATTGTTTAATGACATAAACTCCAATAAATTGTCCGAAGTGGAACTACTGGTATTTATTTTAGATGTTAATGGCAATCCCGGTGTACCGAGCCAGTCTACATTACTCTGATTGAAGTCTCCACAAATCATAGTCTGGTTGTATTTACTAACGACTAAATTGGCATTATTACAGAAGTGTTCAAA
Source organism: Chilo suppressalis (assembly GCA_902850365.2). Classification (NCBI taxonomy): domain Eukaryota; kingdom Metazoa; phylum Arthropoda; class Insecta; order Lepidoptera; family Crambidae; genus Chilo; species Chilo suppressalis. The sequence goes on along the minus strand of OU963914.1, from coordinate 18,721,122 downwards.
ATGTTCCTTTGAGACAGGTGGTGAAAAATAAACCGTACATAGTAATAATTTATCAATTTTTTTATCCACTTTGATTTCAATTTCGATCCACAAATCCTCACAACCGCTTTCGTACTTTTTCATAATGCGTGATTTAATTCGTTTTGAAACCGCTACCAAGACACCACCTCCGCGCCTTTTACGTTGTAAGGGACTCGTTTCGCGATCGCGTCTAAAGACGTTGTAATTACATGTAAAAATCTCAGAGTCCATAATACTATTATCAAGCCACGTCTCGTTAAGAATAATAACGTCATAATCACATCTAGCTGAATTAAAATACAAGTCGTTCGTTTTGGTGCGCAATCCTCGAACATTTTGGAAATAAAAATTTAAATAAGAAGCGAATTTTAACTAATTATTAATTAAAGATTCATTAACATTACACAAAAAAAAAAGATAACAATTACAATCTACAACATTACAGTTTATTTAATTTCTCGAGCACTTCTTCATTACGCACAAAAATGGCTTCGGATGTTTCGGTTTTCCGTAGGTAAACTCTGCCGCCGCGGATCCAAACAAACTTATAATTTTTTTCTTTAGCTACTTTGTGCGCCGCAGCGTGAAGATGTTTATTTTCGGGCGATAGATTCTCCGTTACGTAGATAGGGGTAACTTTAGTAGATAAAATTCCAATGTGCCCGGTATTGAGCTTGTTTTCATGATTTTTCTTGTTGAATTCGATGGCGGCAGCAAGAAAACAGTCTCGGGTTCGAGGTGAGTTCAGTTTTACCAAAATCGAGCGAGGTCTGGGGCTGTCAGATTTCAATTTTGCTGTTCGAGAACAATAACTAATATCTTTCTCGTTTAGGTTAAAATTAATAGATTTACCCAGTTCTTGCACCATAATTATCAAATTTTCGGCCTTCCGTTCAGGGACGCATTGTATCTCAAGGTTAGATGAGCGGGAAAGCTGATCAAAGGTGTTCAAACGTAGCTTCAAAGAATAAATATCCGATCTCAGGGTTTCGTTTTCTTTATTTATTAGTGCAATTTTGGCGTTTGCGGCGGAAAGTTCTTTTTTCATGCAGTCGAAGCCTTCACTAATGAATTCTAAAGAATTTTTAAATTCGTTTATTTCGCTCATAATTTCAGAGAACTGTGATTTTATTGTGTTTTTGAAATCCGTCATATAATCAGCCATAAAATCCTTCATAACCCCGCGCAACTCATCGCGTATTATTTCACGTATATTATGAATACCCGCATCCGAGGCAGATGACAAATGTATACTCGGGTCACTGTCCGTCCGACTGTGTAACTTGCGGCGAGTGTTAATAAAGGTCATGTCTGCCATCCCTGTTGGCGTAGTAGGCCGAACAGGTTTGCGCGAGTTATCGCTTTTAGGCTGCTTATTAAGACATATCGGACATAGCCAATTGCTTTCATAATCTCTAGGGGCCTTCTCCAATTCGCCTTTTTTAATGTTAATGCATAACAGGTGAAATTTTTTTGAGCAGCGATTGCATTTTATAAAATTGTTATCGTCGATCGCATCAGGGCAAGCGGCGCAATTACTCATCTTATTGCGCGCCCGCGCACACACGATAAACGCCTGCCTGAGTAATTAGAGGGAGCGCGCAATTATTGATGTTGTCTCTTACCGCAGCGGTGAGGTATGCTGTCCCCGCGTTCGCTGCTATCGTCCGTGACCTTCGTAGCTATTACTTTTAAGCAATTTTTTGATGGAACCACTTGCAACCAAAACTCGCCAATAGATTAATTGATTGTTAAAGTTCTTACGGGCAACTTTCGTATACACTATCGACAAAATTTGTATTATTTTCTTGAGTTAACACTGTACACGTCCACTCCCAGCTGACACCGCGCGAATGATGATCGTATAAATACTATATTCATTGTATAATAATTGACGACCTCTGTGGCCGATACGAGCATTTGTACTCCAGTCATAGATGTTTAATATGTATTTCTACAAAAATATACTTTTATATGTACAGTATATGTATTCTATCCGTTACCCTAGTATCTCATAACACAAGCCTTATAGTGCTTACTTTGAGGCTAGGCCAATTTAATGTGTGTTGGAAATATTTATATATTTAAATTAATAAATCATGAAAGAACGATATAAACCACCCTCACCTTAATCAAGGTATAGCGGATTTAACACTCGAATCCCATCTGTAGATTTCCCGAATAATCTCCCAGTCATCCCAGTGGGCTCCAAGCTCACAGTAGTATAAGACAATTATTTTCAGTGGTGTAGTTTTTTATTCTTTTTGAGAAGCTCGATGGCGCAAGTGTACAGCGCGTTCAGCCTGCGATCGTGGAACTTCAGCAATTTTCACATAGGTCGGTTATTGGATGGGTGACCAAAACTTATATCTCCAGCTCCTCCGTGCTTCGGGAGGCACGTTAAGCCATTGGTCTAGGCTGTAGCTGCAGTCGTTACCACCCACCAATCCGCGTTGGGCCCGCGGGTCATGGTCCAATCTTCCTATTGCATGCATAGGGCAGGCGTGTGTCCCAGCAGTGGGGACATTAATTGGCTTGTAATGATGATTTCATTTTTAAGTAAATATCCTTTAGAAGAAGTAAAGGTTTGATCGAGTTCAGGCTCGCATGAAGTGTTGCTGAAACGGACCATTTTTGGTCACATACATCATCTATCTTCTGAATTGAGCTTCTCACTTATTTAACGTCTTTTCTCTTGCTGATGCTGTGATGAGTTTTGTGGTAATATATACATACATACCACTGCACACCAGTTTCAAGGCTTACTATTTTTAGGGTTCAAGGAGGCTGGGGCACTACAACGTATGATAAGAGTAGATATGGTCCCAGTACTGCACCTTGTCGAGGGACAGCACGCCGGGCGCCGCCTCGCTGTTGACGATGAGCCCGACGCCCACGAGTGCGGAGGCCACGTGTTGGAACAAGACTCGAGGCTGGGGCACTACAACGTATGATAAGAGTAGATATGGTCCCAGTACTGCACCTTGTCGAGGGACAGCACGCCGGGCGCCGCCTCGCTGTTGACGATGAGCCCGACGCCCACGAGTGCGGAGGCCACGTGTTGGAACAAGACTCGAGGCTGGGGCACTACAACGTATGATAAGAGTAGATATGGTCCCAGTACTGCACCTTGTCGAGGGACAGCACGCCGGGCGCCGCCTCGCTGTTGACGATGAGCCCGACGCCCACGAGTGCGGAGGCCACGTGTTGGAACAAGACTCGAGGCTGGGGCACTACAACGTATGATAAGAGTAGATATGGTCCCAGTACTGCACCTTGTCGAGGGACAGCACGCCGGGCGCCGCCTCGCTGTTGACGATGAGCCCGACGCCCACGAGTGCGGAGGCCACGTGTTGGAACAAGACTCGAGGCTGGGGCACTACAACGTATGATAAGAGTAGATATGGTCCCAGTACTGCACCTTGTCGAGGGACAGCACGCCGGGCGCCGCCTCGCTGTTGACGATGAGCCCGACGCCCACGAGTGCGGAGGCCACGTCTTGGAAGAAGTCGCCGGCGTAGTCCCGCGGCGGAGGCACTAAGGGAGTCTCGTACTTCATTATGGCCTTCATTACTGCCTCCAAAGCCGTACGACCTGATAGATACAGCAACAATTCAATTTGTTAAATAGATACGGTGAAAAACATATTTAAAAAAAAAACAAAAACTGACTGCAAATCAAACTTTGTAGCGACTGTGAAGTTCTTTCTTATAAACTAAACATATAAATTACTCGCAATGCAGCAAAGACTGATTTAGGTACACCCGGGATGTTACTGAATTGAAATAAATTGAAATTTGCGCAATGCTGTGCTCGCTGCTTACTTTATTTCAAAACCGCCATAATGTTTAAATTACAGACATTTTATTTAAATCTTAGGTTTTCACGCACATTAACGTCAATAAATTAAACCAGTGCATCCAACCCGTTGTTGTTTTATCATCTTCAAAGTTTTAGAAATATGAAATAATATAATGTTAATATTCAAATACTTTTTTTAAAAGTTCATTTTCAAAAATTCCTTTTTTTGCTATATAAAGCAATCGTGGTGACGCTTCACATTGTTACTGTATTCTTTCTTTCTTTTAAAACAATTTGGATTTAAAAACGCAAATGATAAAAAGTAACATAAATATTGTATTATAGATCTATCCATTGCTTTAGACACTGACCGTATTTGTTGTCGATGTTGAACTGACTAAGATCTCTCGTTTCGGTAGCTCTCCTGTCTCCGTGAGTGAGGGCCCCGAGTGATTCGAGTCGTTTGGCGACAGTGGAGGCGAATCGCCGCTCGCCGGCCAAGTCCGAGATCAGGAATATGTACTCTGGCGCGTTCACCTGGTTCGACCGGTGCGTGCGACCTGAGGAATAGGGTATTTCACAAGTTTAAGAAAACGATCTCACGTTATTGACTGATGTTTATGGACACTTTTGATTCTGTTGTGTAATTCAGTAAACAAAACTAAATAAAAAAAATCTGTTTTCAAGTTGCCGCAAAACGTTTCTCTAAACATTATGGCGTCTCACTGGTGTGTGATGTCACGCGACTATCATTAAAACTTCGAACGATACAATGTCATGTCAATTTGGACGGCAGTTTACTAGTGTGTGACGTCATTTTAGTCTTGGCCAAAACCAGGAATTTTCGGTCACGTGTCCATGGAGCAAATACATCATTTCTATTTAATTATTTTATAGGAAAAATATTAATTATTTGTTCTTTCGGATTAGTAAAGTCGCTGCTAATATTCATAATAAATACAGATGCCAACAATTGGTACATTATTTTTCATATTGTCAAAAAGCCTATTTAGCCAGTCATTAAGGTTTATTATATACATTTGTTATACGTTTGTCTAGCTTTAATTCAAGTCCGGATTTTTTGCCTGGATACATTAGAATGTGCATAATGAAAAGTAAAAAAGAATATGAAATCAATCTTTATTTTATAAATAAGAGTTCGTATCTAATGATCATTAATCATTATAAAAATCATATACATTTCTAGAATAATTTATTTTAAACTTACCGAATTGCTGTATTGCTCTGTCTGCCGACCAGGGCAACTCTAATGTTATGTGAACTCTCCGCCTTTGATTTCTCGCTCTGTACACAAAATAATTTTAACTATTATAAAATGGCTTTACTATCATGTTTTTATGTAATGGAAAAAGTAACCTGCAAATCTAAAATAAAGTCAAGGCCAAGGTTATTGTGTTACATATTCCACTTTAGTTGCACCCATAATAAATTCAATGTAAACTACAAAAGTACTTTAATTTTGCTTAAAATTCTACCTTATGTGTTATTGTAATAGGGTGATGGCGGGGTACAGCAAACGAAATTCTATTAAGTCCGTCAGTTAGATGATCAAAAAATAATGGACACGTATTTTTTCTTTGGGCAATCAACCAAAAAAATGACAAAGTTATAGCGCGTCAAAGTTTGGGAGAAGGGGCTCGTGACGTCACTTTTGAGTGAATTTTCACTTAAAAGTGTACTCAAACGTGACGTCATGCGACTTTTCAAATCAATATATCTCTGCAATGTTTATATTATGTAAAAAAAGGAAAAAATACGTGTCCAACACTTTTTGATAATCTACCTGATAAACGAAGAAAAAAAAATAGTCAGCATCCCTATTATGTTAGAAATATCATTATGAAGAAGCACGAACAATTGAACCGCGTAAGTAATAAACATCGTTTACAATATTAAAAGCTACTTTTGTACATTTATACGCAGACGTTATATAGTATAGTATACTAGCGTACCTTCGTACGCGTGGAGTTAGTTAGAAATAAAGGTTCACGGCTCGTTCCCCGTAGGTGATAGCGTGATAATATGTGGCCTATATGTTGACCCGACTTCTCAATAATATTCGTGCCAAATGTGATGGTTATCCATGGAGTACTTTTTGAGTATATCCCGGATATACATATAGATAAACAGGCTTCGGCTTCGGTATCGATTGTAGATCACACCCCAAGTATTCTTTTAAAAAAAATATTCAATGTACAGTTTTGACTTTCCTACAATTTTATAATGGTATCGATTCTGGCATGATTCTCTTAATCTAAACTTAAATTTGACAACAGTGTATCATTGTCATTCTCTATACGGAACGAAAAGGAGAGACTGATGTTAAATTTAGTTTTAAGTTTATAGAATCACGCCAGAATCGACACCATTGTGTGGTCATCATTACCGTCTGTCGGATTGCAGCGATATGCCGCTGGACGCTGCCTCGGAGATGATAGCTACGTCTTTCTCGCCGTCCATGAAGCGTTGCTTCTCCGTCAAGTTGAGGGTTTCTAGAGGAACATCAGCCTCTGACCGGCTCTCGTAGAGAATCTGTCCGTCTTCGGTTTGGATCACACGACCCTTGCGACCTGTCATCTAGACGATAAACAATAAACGTTTATGTTGGACTAATAATACTTCTTGGACAATTTAACAACAACATAATGATTTGCAAATGTTGTTACATTATACTATTAATATTGTGGAGTTTTTTTCGCTCGTTTTTCTCCGCAGCTTAAAATGCTTACTTTGGGGCTAAGCTAATTGGTGTGGATGTTGGATTTTTTATTTATTTATGCTATTTCTGGTGTCTCCGGTCCAATGGTTGGCCGGTGTCTCAGACGTTGTCTCACCTCGGCCACGTTGTCGGTGCCGCCCAGCTCGTCCACGAGTTGGTCCAGGGTGTTGGGCGGTAGCCTCCGGCCCAGTCGTTCGATGGCCGCGAGCAGTTCTTCCTTCATGCTGCAAGCTCGCTCGATGGCCGATCGAGGAGGCGGTTGACTGCGAGTCGGGCCTGAACGATACATCATTCATCTTTATTAATATATAAAGAGGTAAAGCTTGTGCATTCAGACGTTGTAGAGGGTAATATCAGGATGTAGTTAATCCGTTTTGAAAATTCTTTTACCAATAGAAAGCCACGTTATTTGTGAGTGTCATATATAATAATATGTTAGTACAAAAAAATAATCTACACCGAAGCGAGGACGAGCCACTGGTCTATGATATTTTGTATTTCATTTTAATACTTATATATTTATCAGTATATGTATTCTATCCGTTACCCTTGTCTCATAACACAAGCCTTCAGTTGCCCTTACTAAAACTTATTTGCACCACTAGTAAATCGAAATTAATTATATAACACAACATTACATAATTACAAAATCAAAATTTTAGTGTCTTTTGTCAACCTTAAGTTAACAAACAAAAATTCTTTAAACCATGAATAAACCGAACAATGCTTTACATCTCATGTGCACTCGTTTGCTTGAAACAGGGCTTTGCGACCTTACTATCGAAGCTCTCTTCCAACGTTAACAAAATGAGCTATTCCATCATCATTACCTGTATAGATATCTATCGATTCTATGAGAATAAAAACATGTGAGTGAAAAGCCAGTTTGCTAAGTGAAGTAAGGCACATGCAAACTTGAGTCAGTCGCCATATGTCATTGTTGCCATATGTATTTTTTTCCTTTTTTTTTCACCAGAAGTGATTTTTTCGCTTGTAAAAGACACCAACATCTTTAAAGAAATAATGATGTTGGTGGTTGGTTGGTGTGTGGTCTTTGACTTCATGAGTTACATAAAATTTTATAGACATTTTCAATTTTAACTAAAGTTGGCCTTTGAATGTATGTTACATACTGGCAACAATCCCAATGTCAAAGCATTTATAGTAAGCGCTGTTCGCTCTAATTTCACGATTGTTTCTGTAAAAAAATTGTGAAAAATGTGATGTGTCTATGTCGGTCGGGAAAATGAGCGTAGAAAAAAGTTTGTTGGTTGTTTAACACGTGTATTGGTGATCGACCAGCGAAAGGTAAATTCTTTGTCAACGTACTTCTAATTAAAATACCTATTTTGCATAAATAATAGTGTCGATTCTGACATGATTCTCTAAACCTAAAACTAAATTTAACAAAAGTATCTCTTTTTAATTCTGTATAGAGAATAACAAGGATACACTGTCGTTAAATTTAAGTTTAGGTTTAGAAAATCATTCCTGAATCGACACCAATGTATAGTTGAAGTAGGTTTATAAAATCAGAAACACACAATAGAATGACGACCTCCGTGGCCGAATGGTTTATACGCCGGGTTTCATGGTGTCGCCGACTCGAGAGGTCCCGGGTTCGAATCCCGGTGGGGGCAAATGTTTGTGTGATGAACACGAGCATTTGTACTCCAGTCATGGATGTATAGTATGTATTTCTATATAAATATACTTATATATGTACAGTATATATATTCTATCCGTTACCCTAGTATCCCATAACACAAGCCTTACAGTGCTTACTTTGGGGCTAGGCTAATTGGTGTGAGTGTAGGAAATATTTATTTATTATAGATAGTTCTTGCTTCGGACGCTAATTTTAGCGCACTTTGTACCAATGCCACCCCCGAAGCTTTGTCGCGCAGATATAAGATAAGATAAACATTTACTTCATAGAATATGGTATACATAATATAATGACAACATTGTTTTTTGTTCACATACTCTACCATGATAGGTGGCATGGAAATATTAAAATATAAACAAATCAGGCTAATTTTACTATGCAATAATTATCAAAACTATAACAAATAAATCTATATATTACCCCATTTCATTATTAATATCAAATGCCTTGTCAAATTAGACAAAATCATTGCAAAAACAATGCATCTCCCGCTATAATATATTTAATCAAATTCTAGTGAATGACCTTACCATAATGTAACTCATGCTATGGAAGAGTGGTTCTTTTTGGTACAGGTGCAAGAAAAAGAAAGAGCCTAACTTTATTCATGTAACTAGATGTATGGTAAAGAAACAAATCATTTTTATTATTATTTATTATTAAATATTTTTTTAATGAAAAGCATGAGAGAGACATCATCATTAGGACTCACCCAGGTATAATCCATTGGTCCCCACTGGAGTCCCAGTAAGCGCCTTGCCCGCGTGTGAAACGCTAACCGTATTGACGGGTGGGGCGGCGCTCTTCCTCTCAAACATTGTCTCAATCTTGTCCTGCGTTGAAGCAGGCTTCTTCTTCACCGCTGCCTTCTTCTTTTTAGATATCTTCTTCTTGCGACCGACCCATGGTTCTGTGGAATGAAGAGTGAATGTTAAATCAAGGAAATTAATTCGTTAAGGGCGGTTACGGTAGATTAAACGAAATAAACAAAAACACTAGAACTTTTTGGATATCTTCTTCTTGCGACCGACCCATGGTTCTATGGAATGAAGAGTGAATGCCAGATCATGGAAACTAATTTCGCGTTAAGGGCGGTTACGGTAGATTAAACGAAATTAACAAAAACACTATAACTTTATCATACTTGTCCCCTAGAAAGACCATCGCGTTACGATTATGTTTTGATCATCCTCTTCATAAATACAAAACCAGCTAAAAGCTAAAATATACGAGAAAATAGATCTTTTGGTATTCCGTTCCGTTTTTTTTATGATCTTCTTGTCTTTGATACCATTTATCATTGTAACAACAGTCAAATCACTAAAGTCGATTTCTCTTTCCAAACTGTCAGTAATACAGGGTGTGAAGTTAGGCATAAACCCAATACAGTTTGATCTCAACTTGTTCTAGTGCTGTAGTGAACACTTATTAATAATTAAGGTTAAATGAATTATTATATATATTAACCAGCTGACCCAGCGAACTTCGTACCGCCATAAAAAAATAGAAGTTGGTGGGAGAAGGGTGAAAATTTAGGGTTGTATGAATTTGTGTATAATGTATCATAAAAAAAATAAAAAAAAAAAATCTAAAATTGAAAAAAAAAATTAGGGGTGGATTACCCTTAACATTTAAGGGGATGAAAAATAGATTACATCCGATTCTCAGATCTACTGAATATGCATATAAAATTTCACGAAAATCGGTCGAGCCGTTTCGGAGGAGTTTAACCACAAACACCGCGACACGAGAATTTTATATATTAGATGTCGCTGCCAGCGTGGAAGGGGTCGGAGTCGCTGAGGTCGGAGCGTCGGAATTGTGCTCGTGGTCGAGCTCATACAGTATCATCATCATCAGGCTATTAAAGACCCCACTGCTGAGGCACAGGCCTTCCCTATGGATGGAATAGGAAGATTGGGCCATGACCCACCACGCGAGCCCAGTGCGGATTGGCGCGTGCTAACGACTGCAGATGCAGCCGGCACCAACGGCTTAACGTGCCTTCCGAAGCACGGAGGAAAACTCGAGATAGAAGCTTTTTGGTCACCCATCCTATGACCGACCACTGCGAAAGTTGCTTAACTTCAACGATCGCAGCCGAAAGCGCTAACCACCCGCGCCATCGAGCTCCTCGTCATACAGTACAGTGTGGTTTAAATAGCAGTACAGTATTACCATCGTCCGAGTCGCTGCTGGCGCGGGAGTGGTCCGAGTCACTGAGGTCGGAGCGTCGGAGTTGTGCTCGTGGAAGAGCTCATATCGTATCTCCATAGATATAGGATATAAAGGTAGACAGAGTACCCATTGCAAATATTCCAAAAATATGTGTATTTGTGCGTATCGGTTTGACAAGATACGCTTAAAAGACAGGATATGATGACACAAACTGAATAGGTTATTTTCCAATTTTTTGAAAACTGCTTATATAGGGTGAAATTGAATGTTTTAATGAAACTTCGTGAGATTGTTCGGTTACATGTATAGAGTATGCCTGATTTTTTTCGGAATTTTTGAAGTATATTTTTTTCATGTATTTATTTATAATTTGTGTATTTTTATGTCCTTTCCTCCTTTTGAGTAGTTATTCATTTTAAACAAACAAACTTACATATCCAGTGAAAAATAACTAATAAATAAGCAATTCTAAAAAATGGAAAAACATTAAAATTCCACCGCGGGTCAACGACCGACCGTGCCCGCCAGCCGTTGAGTGAGTAGGTACCTCTACACAGAGTTCAGCTGACTCCTTTGATTCCACACAATACAATAAAGTCGTCTTATGCCTTTATTGAAATAATAAGCACAAATGTCATCTTCTCTTAAGCAGAGAAAAACTTTAAAAGTTAATAATAATTTTGTCACGATTAGAAATAGGCAAATGTTAAACAAAAAGAAATACTTATTGCAGTTCAATACTTGGGTCAGAATAAAATTTATAACCAGGTATTCAAAAGTACTTACGAGACCGATGAACCTATTCATTTTTTTCACTTTAACTTCCCGTATACACTTTGTAAACACAATCAATCACTAAACCTACTTTCGTAAAGCCTTGTGGCTTTGCTGAGTATTCCATGACACTACAATAACAACACACCATATCCAACTTCTTATATTGAGGCCACAGAACAAGAACTAATCAAGGCATTATTTGCAAATCTTCTCTTGTCACAAATTTAAAAGATACGCACGCGCTGTTTATAAACTTGACACTGCGCTAGCTCACTGCGCTTTGCAGGTATTCAACGCATAGGTAGGTATTCAACCGATTCAACGGGTGGGAGCGGTCATTGCTCCCGGCCGCTCGTCTTCTGTTTTTACGTTTTTTTTAGCAGTGCTTATTAGTTGTTTTTTACTTACTCTGTATGCGTGTTTAAAAAGAATAATTATTTAGTACCCAAAATGAGGAAAGGACTTAAAATATAACAAAAAAAAAACGAAATTTTATTTTAAATCATTTTTAAAAAATCCGAAATAATTCAGAGATACTCTATATACGTAACCCAACAATCCCACAAAGTTTCATTAAAACATTCAATTTCACCCTGTATTTAAAGATTGAGACGAACTATTGACCAGAAAAAAAAAATAAAAAAAATTAATGTCTCTTCTCCGTTAAACCAATTAAAGTTGAATTAATTTTTAATGGTTTTGAATTTACCGCCAAAACGCTCGATTCGATGTCATCTACTGTGTGACGTCAACTCTGTGTATGCTATGTAATCATCTGGAGGTCAAATTATTAACTTTTTGTACGTTCGCACGTTCGGGATAAATTTATAGTATAATACTTAGCAGTTTTCAAAAATTTGGAAAATACCCTACTGTATGAACACAATTATTTTCTTAGATTCACAGAATTTCATAGAAAACTTTATCAGGTACGGCTTAACAGGACGTTGTTGGATCTTGCATTATTTCATTTCATTGGGGCAAAGGTACATCATGTTGCATCTCTTTCTACCTTGTAGGATTGTCATAAGGGCATGATATCTCTTTTCGTCGCTCTGTCAGTCTTTAAATACTTAGGCATTGTCCTAATACAACGCGATAACGCGAATGAGCGATGCGATCATCGTACGAGTCGAAACAGGTGATCGCGCGATGCATTCGCGCGACTAAAATGTTTAAAAATCTATTCGCGCGGTCTAAGTTCGCGCGAACGCGCAATCAAACCTATTAACGATGAATAGGTGTCCTAACTGAAGTTCGCGCGATGATCGCGTCGCGTCGATAGGAAGCGGGGAGAGGGGCAGGGCTAACCCGTTCCGTATTCGCGTTCCATTAGGACACCCAGTTCGCGATCACGCGATGGTCGCATCGTTTAAACGCGCGATGATCGCGTTATCGTGTTGTATTAGGACAATGCCGTAGGATTGTCATAAGGGCATGATATCTCTTTTCCTAGCTCTGTCAGTCTTTAAATACTAAGTGCATGAGTATCTCACCGTCGTCAGAGTCGCTGCCGGCGCGGAAGGGATTGGAGTCGCTGAGGTCGGAGTCGTCGGAGTTGTGGTCGTGGTCGATCTCGTCGTCGTCGTCTTCGTCGGAGCCTCTCACCCACGAGTCCGACGACGAGTTGCGTGTGCGTTTAGCCGCAGCGTTCACTTGCTGCCGGGCCGTTACTGAAACAAACGTACGTTCAATCATATAATCAACTTTTTCTCTATTTATTGAGCACTTTTTAACTGATGAAAAAACTGATTTGTTATTAGCAATATCAGAATTGGTTCTATTCATGAATTAAATAAATAAATATTTCCAACAGATACACCAATTAGCCTAGCCCCAAAGTAAGCACTATAAGGCTTGTGTTATGGGATACTAGGATAACGGATAGAATACATAAACTGTACATATATAAGTATATTTATATAGAAATACATATTAAACGTCCATGACTCACAAATGCACGTATTCAACACACAAACATCTGCCCCCACCGGGATTCGAACCCGGGACCTCTCGAGTCGGCGACACCATGAAACCCGGCGTGCAAACCACTCGGCCACGGAGGTCATCAAATAAGTGACTAAAACATCTCTATTATGGAAATCACACACTTCAAGGAATAAATTTCTGTTTGTAGATCAAATTGACCCCTGAAAAACAACATAATACCGAATAAACAACTTAGGTTTCACCATTGTGAAAATAAATGTAAAAAAGCATACCCAGATGTAACCGAATTTATATCTTAAAAATATTCAAAAAACAAAATCTAAAGAAAATATAACAAAAAAAAATCTACGCGGACCAGGCAGCAGACGGAACTCGAACCCGCACCCTTCGCTATCCGGGCGAATGTACTGACCAATTATGCTACCGCGGCCCTGATGGGCGCGTCGAAATTCCTCTAGCCATTCTTAAGCTGCAAAACAGCGCCATCTCTTCGCATTCTAGGTAACCTACAATGTCAAATGAATACTTTTACAAGTATTAAACATTTGAAAGAAGAGATAGCAATTATAGTTATAATTTCTATTTTTTAAACATGTAACTGCTTGCTTGCTTGAGTTTATTTTCCTCAGATTTAAACATCAAGCAGTTACATGCTTAAAAAATAAAAATTATAACAAAATGTAGTTATAGTTACATATAGAATTAGTGTCTTAGTACGTATACTGTTGAACTTAGTATAAGTATCTTTCACTCACGTTTCCTCTTAGAAGTGTTGGCGTCGTTGTTGGTCGGCGTAGGCGCAGGCGCAGGCGGTAAAGCGGCGAGCGTCGGTTTCCGGCCGGATTCGAGCCCCAGCAGTCGATTGATGCGGTCGCGGTCCGGCGCCGGGAAATGCTTCTCAACCAACGTTTGGAACACGCCCCTGGGAGAAATAATAAATAAATAAATTTATCTAACACATTAACAATTAGCCTAGCCCAAAAGTAAGGTTTGTGTTGTGGGTAGAGATTGGATAGTCGGATGCATATTTAAGCGCTTATTCCACCTGACTAAATTCAGACGTCCTAGTTAGGATCCTAAAAAGAATGCTGATTAGAAGCTTCTGATTACAGTTGACTAATTTAGTTACTGATTCAGTCAGTTACAAGCGCACGGCGAATTCAGTCGGAATTTTTCGTAATGGCTCCAGTCCTGTAAAAACAACAAAAAATCTGTCTTCTCATAGACCGTTGGCTCAATAAAAATAAAATAAAGTAAAAAACGAAAGTTTTGTATTGTAAATATTTGATTTAATTAAGTAGATACCTACATAATTTAGTATGGAAAAGAACAAACGACGATCAATATCGTACAACAGCACAATTGCTGTTTTTGGTTGCTTGAACTCTTCAATAACACACCCAGATATATCATTTTTTAAATTACCTGAAATATTGGAAAGGTGTCTTACCTTTATAGAATATTTTTTATATCTACTAGTACGTTATTTGTTTCTAATATTTAGGTATTTCGGTTTTTCCATCGGGTAAATATCTGGAATAATATATAAATAAGTGGTTAGGATGAAAAAAGAGACAAACGAGTAATCTACCTACACTCGCGTTAAAAACAAAACTACATAAAATACTGTAGGCTGGCGGCCCTACCGCGTGCCAACGCAGCGTTCGGTGTAGGCATTTATTTTCAAGGACAGGGCGGAGTCACAATACTGTATAGATAATATTACCGTGCCTCTGCGACTGAAGCCTCTAAACGCTTTTACACCTTCCTAAATCGCGTTCTAATTAGGATACTAAATGAATTTGGTCAGTCAGAAGCCACACTTCTTTCGATTTAGCATGCTAATTAGGATCGTAACTTCCTAAATGCTATTTCACTTGACTGAATTAGTTACTGAATGATTTAGAACGTTCTGAATTTAGACAGGTGGAATAAGCGCTTTACCTGAAGTTGAGAGGTTGGCTATAAAATGAAAAGCACATTTTTATCGAAAAAATCCCGCGTTTCCAGGAAATTCAAATCTGAGGTATACTCCGCGAGATCTAATAAACCCAGATTGACAAAAATGACAGTTGTCCTCTATGTATACATCCAGGATATCGTTAATGAACAAACAAATTTATATTCACTAATGTTTTCTTATTTACCATACCACCATTTCTCTTACACCTTACATATACACATACTCGAATCTATATATATAAAAATCCGTTTAAAAATTTATATGAGATTATATTGTGTAAAACGCGCGAGTATATTTATATAGAAATACTGATAAAGATAAGACAAACGCTCGTATTCATCACACACACATTTACAAATACATAATATTTGTTTAAATGATGTAAAAAAAAAATACCTGTTTATTTCATTGTGAAAGTCCACCAATGCCTAGTTGTGGCTAAGGCTCGTATCGTACTTTTCTCAAATAATGCGCGGACATTTAAACAAACTAAATAGCACCTAGGAACTAGAAAGGTATGTAAAAAATCCATTTACCTGCTTTTCAAAATCAATAACGAACAACAACACTCATTTTTTTTCCAATAACCAGCTTTCTATTTGCTGATCAGTACCCTCAGTACGAGTTTTACAATTACGAAAACTATGATAGTTTTCGAGAGCTCGCACTCGTACTAAGGGTACTGATTTTATTGTTTTCGTTACAATACAAATAAACAGTGTTTAAATTTAATCATTAAAAAATTTGCGTCTTCTTAAAATTTAAGTATATTTGGTTACTTTTCACCAAAATGGACATAGAAACATAATTTACAATAGGGATGATGACTATTTTTTTTTCTTCGTTTATCAGGTAGATTGTCAAAAAGTATTGGACACGTATTTTTTCTTTTTTCACAATATATGAACATTGTTGAGATATATTGATTTGAAAAGTCGCATGACGTCACGTTTGAGTACACTTATAAGTGAAAATTCACTCAAAAGTGACGTCACGAGCCCCTACTCCCAAACTTTGACGCACTATAATTTTGTCATTTTTTGGTTGATTGCCCAAAGAAAAAATATGTGGCCATTATTTTTTGATCATCTAACTGACGGACTAAATAGAATTTCGTTTACTGTACCCCGTCATCATCCCTATTACTATAGTAAAAACTATGATAGTTTTCGTGAGCTCAAACTCGTACTAAGGATACAAGTTCGAAATTTGCATCCTTGGTTACTCCTAGGTATCGCAGTAAAAGATCGTTCCATTTTTAAATTACACGTCAGATATGAGTTTCCTAGGTAATTTATTTGGTCGTTAAACTCGACAGAAGGAATTTCATACTTATTAATTAACTTATAAAACAATTAATATAACAAACTTAATTTTAAACAACAATGTTATTAAAGAAGTTGAAATTGTACTTTATTTATTTGAATGATTTTGTGTTAGTTTATTACATACTTTCATATAAAGAATTGAAATAAATACATACTTGGAACCAAATATCAAAACAGGAATAAATAGTATCGAACAACTCTATATTATAAGATTGATATATTTTATTTATCGAGCTTTATTACAAACACATTAAAATTATAAAGTCTCATACATGATACACATCAAATCGATTTGAATTTGCCGCCACAGCGCGTCGCGTGTATCCGAACGTTAGCAGCAAACCGTACTACGCGCCGGGCGGCCCTGGCAGCGGGCGTTGACCCCTCAGCCATCCCGGGCCGCCATTATGCGGAACAAACACTACGCGAGCTCAGCGCGTTATGCACATGCGCGCCTAATCCGGAAACATCGATTCAATTAAAAGACAGTACATGTTCGTCACGCAGTATATTTTGTATGGTTAGCAGGCAATTTATTCTTTCAACTGTATTTCGAAGAAATATTTGATAAATTTAATAAGAATCAAAGGGAAACAAACAATGTTCACTGAACGAAGTTTAACCGAACATTTACGAGAGATATCGGAAAATGCAAAGTTCGCCAAATTGAATTACGTGTCGAGCGAAAAATTCTCTGTGTTACTCAAATGTAAAGTGGAAGTGGATCAAAATAAATCATTTTATGACGCATTCGTTTTGCAATGGGTTAAGAAATTCTCCAAGTTTACAACGACAACATGGATCGTTAGAAACAGTTTCCCGAAGTTAAAACGAATATTATATCGGAAAGTGTACACTTGCCACCGTTCCGCGTTTAATAAAAAGAAGACAACAAACTTCATGGCTCTTAATCAGCAGTGCAAAGCTAAAATTGACTTCAAGATGAAGTTTATCAATAGAAACACCATTAAGAATGACCCGTTATTGAAAGAGGGTTTGAATATGACCATAGCTATAGAATTCCTGCACACGCACAAAGTGAGGGCCCCAGAGTCAATTAATATGTTGAAGAGCACGTCTGAAACTGATGATGTATTCTATAGATACTTCTCCATGGGATACTCAGCGACTGCGGCCAAATTATACCACGAGTTAGTCATAAGCGAACGTTACGGTGACATTCCAGAGTTCATGATGAACGCTAACATAAACCCTACTACTCGGCATATCTTGTACTTACGCGGGAAATCGAAATCTAACAATTGGGATAATCAGAGCTTCGCACAGCTGATGGATCCAAGAAAATCAGCTCTAGAAGCCACTGGCGGCTTTATTAGTTACGATATACCGGAAGTCGTGATTCTCATCACGCCGATTATGAAAAGAGTGATATTAGCATTTAAGTTGGATCATATTATCGTAGATAGCACTGATACTTCTAACTTTTTATTTGTAACGCATCTGTACATTCCTAGCAAGGCGGGAGCACTACCAATTGTTTGCATATTGCACACAGGCAAGAGTGCGGCATGCTACAGTCAAGCATTTCTCGAGGCGAAACTAGCCTTGGAAAAAATTACCAATGGGAACATAGAACCGAAAATTATAACAATTAAAGATTGTAAAGAAGTAAGAGAAGCTGTCAACGTAATCTGTTCGAGCAGTAGAGTGGTTTCATCTAAATGGTCGGTGTGCAGCCAAATATGGCGGCTCATCTGTGGCGATGATATTAAAATTGAGTTGAGGAAACGACACGGTCTTATGGAATTATTCTACAATATGGTTAGGCCGCGCGATGCAGAAGATGGACAGAAATACTACGAGCAATTAAAAGGAGAAGAATGCGTGGCCACATCTCTTATACTAAATGAGCGCGTAGAGCAATTGTGGCAAGATCGGGAGGAATGGTTGTCGGAATGTGACAGCCCTTGTATGAACCTCGTGGAGGCTTACATACGCATCACGAACGAATTCATACGTGCAAGGTGCAAGTGTTTTAATGTGTATGTAATGGTCGACGTGGTGACCAACATAATCGAAAACATACTGCGTGGTGTGTTACTAGCGCATGCGAAAAGTCTAAAAGTGTCTGAAGCATATACAAAGTTGTCGACGACGAGTAAGGAGGTATTCGATGCAAACGCCAGAAAAATTGTCGGTACTAAAGAATTCAGGGTGGAAATCAGCGGGTACAAAAACACTAAAACCGTCAAGTTCAGAACAGATACGTGGTGCTGCAACTGTCCCGTGGGTAAGTACGGCAGATTTTGTGAACATCTGTCAGCGGTTATCAATTTTCAAGAGACGGAACTGATGAAAACTACGGAATTGACTGATGAAGAAAAATGCATGTTCACTGAAATAGCAGGTGGTGAAGATGAGGCAGATAAAACTGTTAAACAGATAAAATCAGAAGTGGCTGAGAGCAGTTGTTCCGAAGACGAAGCTAGTGATAACGAGGATGATGACAACAAGAATAACTTGCCAATGGAGGTTGTAGAGGATGAACAACCCGTCTCTCCCGTGAATTTGGACGGTCATGACAATTATTTTTACTTGGAAGTCAAAACAGAGCGTTTGGATAGTAACGATCCTTTGGAAGAATATGAAAACGTGGCTACCGATCAACCGATAATAGTTGAGAACAACGTAGAAAACTTGAATGAATCAACAGTTCACAATATTAGCGACACAACTGAAGTATCTACGGTCGATTTGAAAAACCAATATGAAAGGGCTATGAAAGTGTTAAATGAAGAGTTTCGAAGACTAAATAACTTTTTTAAGAAAAATCCGAATAAGAGTAATATGGAGACGATGCAGCGACTCGCGAGAGAACTAAGCAAAATTCGACCGATAGAGAGGGTTAGTTTTGGCGATCTGCATATCACATTGAATGATCAAGAATAAATAACACAAAGTATTATAAACAGAATGAATAAGCTATGTTTTTTGTTAAAATAAAGAACAAGATAATATGTTAACTCAAATTATAGTTTGGGATTACAATATTGTATTTTTCAATAACAGTAAAATCCATAAAAAAATAAGTGATGTAGATATTCCATTTGTCCCGTCGGCGTAGATTTTTTCTAGTAATATATTATTTAAATTTAAACGCCAAGCAGTTAAATGCTTAAAACATATAACTAATGAAGATTAATTTTTTATTTTTGATAAACTAATGAGCCCAAACTTAGAATGATTATTATAAATGATATGAAATCATTATTGTCTAATCAAAGTCGCTAAAAAGGTTCCAAACTCATACAACTTAACTTCAATAATTACTTGACACGCACACAAACAAAAAAAAGTACTTTGTCAAATCAAATATCTGTAAATGAATTCGGCTATCCATTCATTGGGTAAGATAATGTTAAACGGAAATCACAACCAATCCCATGATCGGCGTGTTAATCGCATATTTTCCTCCCGCTCGATTAACCGCAGTTGGCGATCACTTTGAACTACACCTTTTTTTAACCTTATCTTAAATGAGAAAGTTTGTTACTCAGTTTCGCAAAAACTACTGAATGGATTTGGATGGAATTTGGTACGCATCTAGTTTATGACCTGGATTGAGACATAGGATACTTTTTATCCCGGAAAAATGTTAGGTTCCTGTGGGATTTTCGAAACTTAAGTTGTCGCGGACATAAGGACGGATGTATACAAATACAGTGGAAACCGGATATAACGACATTAAAGGGACAATATAACTTCGGACGTTATGTCCGGTAGTTGTTATAAGCAATATACAAAAGCAATCATATTATTGTCATATGTATGTATGTAGTATGGTTATAGATAATTAATATATGCTTGTTTTCGTATAAAATATCGAAAAAAGAAGTAATAAGTTTACTATGAAAAAATGGAAGTACCTACAGTATAATATTCTGTTTTGGTGGAACAAGTAAAATGGTTAGTCATTATATCCGATGAATATCAATATAAACTTTATCAATATAAGTCGTTTTAAGCGGTATTTCGCTATATTCAGTGTTGTTATAGGCGGTTTTTTTACTTAAGGGTTTATATAGGGTTTCGGTAGGACCATGCCAATAGGGTATTTGACAAGTTTTAGAAAACGATCTCAAGTTATTGACTAATGTTTAAGAAGTCCGTAAAAAGTGGATATTCATCATTCTGTTGTGTATTTCAGTAAAAATAACCAAATCAAAAACTACATTTTCAAGTTGCCGCGAAAAAGTTTCTCTGGACAATACGTCTTACTAGTGTATGACGTCACACGACTGTTATTAAAACGTCAAACGATACAATGTAATGTCACTTTAACCGGACGTTTACTTGCGTGTGACGTCATTTTAGGCTCCGCCAATCCCAAGCGTTTTGAGTCACGTGACAATATACAACAAAACTATTATCTTTTTCGTGGGTTTTTAGTAAAATTATGAATATGTTTTTTTGTAAAAATAGTAAAATCCCCTGCCAATATTCATTCTAAACACAGATGCTAACCATTGGCACTTTATTTTTAATACTGTCAAATACCCTATTGGTCGTAATAACCGACAAGTCGTTATAAACGATGCCGTTATATTGGGTTTTGACTGTATATCTATATGACTCACTTTGCGGTGGACACGAAGTCCGTCAGTTCTCCATCGTCTCGCTCGAGTTGGTCCAAAGTGCGAGCTTCACCGGTACTCTGTAGACCGATCACTACACATTTGCCGCACTTCACCGCCTCGCGGGCCGTCACTACGCAGTGGTTCACCTGAAACAAGAAAATTTCTTTAGTAATTCAAAATCGCCACATTGCGATTGTACTGAGCAATCCTCACATGACTTTTTTTTTGAAATATAAAATGCGACACGGAGCAACCAATACCAACTATCGGCCACGAGTTCGCTTTATCTTTATCAACCTATACCGGATGTGAGAAAAACGCTTCCGAAAAAAGATAGGGCGTAGAGTTACCAGATCTTGAAGAAAAAAAACAATGAAGAGATACTTGAAGAACTGCCACAACATGGTCTTCTATCAGCTCCATCGTTTCTATGAACCTCTGCATTCAATCTACGAAGGTCTTCAACAATATCAATAAGTTTTAATTCATACCTTAGCAGCGATACAGAGGTATTTGAAGAACCTCTGGTGCGCGGACCAAAACTGGCCCCACATGGTCTTCTTCATGCGAGATTCGGCGTCTATTAGTTCTGCTGCTTCTGTGAACCTCTGCATCGCTTCCACCCACTAAAACAATACACAATGTTAGTTAGTCTGAGCAATGATCACAAATTAAATTGATCTATATCTACACAATATGAGAGTTTGAAAAAAAAACGCAAAATAAGACAGAATTTTTTCCCAAGTACATAAATCCTCAAAATAGATAAATGACAGAATATTGCATTAGATTACGGAAACTAAGGAGCGCCCCTACCGGACGTGAAAGAATTTGAATTAGAATAATTAAAATATTTGAATATTAGTGTTATTGTAACAATATTACAAATAAAAAACGAAAATTCACTGTCTAATGTTGAATTTTATCAACCGTCCATTGAACAGTTAAACCGCAAAACGCAGAAAGAGTTTAGACAGGCAGGCGCGCCATAAAAGTTAGTTTGTGTTAGCAAATGCTCATAACTTAACCAAAACTTGGTTCTGATTGCGTTCTTGCTCGCGGCTGTGAGCGCCGATTGGTTCGACTGTTCGATGTAGCGTAGTTTGATTGGCTATCTATATATTATCTACTAGATAGTGAAGTGAGGGCGAGCCGGTGCCATCGGTTCTCGTACAATCGGTCTCTGATCAACCTTCTAACCTCTTTCTGTGTTCTGTGAGTTAAACTATATTCGTTGCACCATTTATTTAAGCAGATAGTTCTCGCGCCTGCGGCGATCCCAAGCGGTCCGAGATATCGTGTCCTTGAACGGTGTCCATGTGTGCGTTGCTCGAGCACACTTTGTATGGGGCTGTCCATTAATCACGTGATCCTCGCAAGGGGGGGGGGGGTCCATAAAAATCACGAAAAATCACAAGGGGGGGGATAATAATATAAAAGGTTGCCTGGAAGAGATCGCTTTAAGCGATAAGGGCGCCCATTGCATCACGTGTACTAGATGGTTTTGTACTTAATGTTCAATGTTTTTTTGTGGTGTACAATAGAGTTTTTGTATTGTATTGTAATATAACACGTGTATGGGCGCTTTCAATTTATGCGTTTCTTGACGTCCTGCTGCGGTGCCGAACCGGTGCGTTTGTCGTACAGCGTACGGACGATGCTTTTTTTTTCATACAAAACGCGCGGTGCGGCAACAGTCACAAAACGCGCAGTGCGGCAACAGTCCTGTTGTCGAGCGTTCGCGGTACCGGCGCCAGAAACGCATAAATTGAAAGCGCCCTATTTCCAGGGCCCGAGGATACTTTACGTTAAATAATGTTCATGCACTAGCACAAAAAAGATTTTCGCATTTCTTTCATTATTTTTATGTCAGTCAAAAACAACCTACAACCTTTCTGTCTACCTCTAAACGTTATTATTGTAATCTTTAATTTTCTATCATAAAATTAGACGATAGGTGCTTAACCTGTATTTTATAAATATTAAAAAAAAAACAAGATTATTTGTAGGTACTAAAAAATACGCGTGATACACCAGTGGCGAGGGGAGATTTCAACAATGCCAAAAAAACCTCACGTGATTGATGGACGGCCCTATGTAGATTGACTAAGTATATTTTGGTACTGACCAGAGCGACAGCTTTGTCGTAGGTCTCCTTGAAGGCATCGGAGAGAGGCACCTCCTCTATCTTGAAGGAGACGCCGTGGAAGGACAGCTGGCGTGCGATGTACATTCCACGTAGCTTCATGTCCATGGCAACGATCTCCATGGCGCCCACGCCACTATTGAAAACGAAGTATATTTAATAAATAAATATTTCCAACACTCACCGCCAATTACCGTAGCCCCAAAGTAGGCACTGTGAGGCTTGTGTTACGGGATACTAGGGTAGATCCCGGATAGAATACATATACTGTACATATATAAATATATTTATTTAGAAATACATATTAAACATTCATGATAAATCATCTGCCCCCGCCGGGATTCGAACCCGGGACCTCTCGAGTAGGCGACACTTTGAAACCCGGCGTACACACCACTCGACCACGGAGGTCGTCGAAATCCTAACAAAAAGCCTTAAGAAAAATTTACTCATATTTGCAAAATTAGACTAAAAATACAATAATGGTGTCGATTCTAAACTAAACTTAACACAAGTCTTTCCTTCTCATTCTGTATAGAAAACGACAAAGATACACTGTTGTCGAAATCCATTTTAGGTTTAGAGTCACGCCGGCGTCGACACCATTGTTAATGGAAAAACCAAACATACTAGAGTAGACGGGGTAGAGTCATTTGCCTACCTGGCTATATTAAAAAAAAATGAGCGAGCCTTACAGTAGTCGCGTATGATGTGTAACATTTGAACCCCACCTTATATTATTAAAAAAAGAAATGAAACCTACAACAACAGGAATAACCCATTTGAACATTATATTCTAAAATCAAATCAAATAGCGCGCGCTTCCCAAACTTCCTGTTACACACTTCCCTCCCACTTCACGTAATATCTCCCACAAATTGCACGAAAGCGAGAGGAAAGATGTTACACATAAAAAAAAAACTTACCGCTTCTCCACAGCGTTGATAAAATCCATGAATGTTGGGAAAGGCGTCCCTTCGCCCCATATGCCCAGGCGGACCATATACGCCATATTCCTGGGCTCAGAAGCGCCTGTAGCCGAGGCATAAACTACCCTGGCCTGGGGAAGACGCGTCTGCAGTTCTAAAGCGGTCAGACCGGTCTTGGTGGCTTTACCGGACCCTACAGGGCATAAGTTCTTCGCTTTGTGACACTCGTCGAAAACGATCTGTTTTGGTGCAGTCAAGGAATTTATATTTATGATAGATATTTATTTCGCAATCATGTTTATTTAGCTGTCATTTAGTCTTGAGCGAAGATCTGCACTGAGCTTGCGTTTTTTCCTTTCAAGATTGGATTCATCATCATCAGCCTATTAATGTCCCCTCTGCTGGGGCACAGGCCTTCCCTATGGATGGAATAGGGAGATTGGGCCATGACCCACCACGCGGGTCCAGTGCGGATTGGTGGGTGCTAACGACTGCAGATGCAGCCGGGACCAACGGCTTAACGTGCCTTCCGAAGCTCGAGATAGTAAATTTTTGGTCACCCATCCAATGACCGACCACTGCGAAAGTTGCTTAGAGCTCCGAGCTCCTCAAGCTCCTCCTGTAAGATTGAATTACATTGAAACTTTTCTTTAGAGTTGAAGTAAATAAAATATTACGAGTTCGAGTTACGCAAGTAGTAAAATTACAAAGCCAGGGCTGGCTGACTTGAATTTTTCTAATAAAGTAATGCAACTTGTGAAAATTGGACACTATGACAATGAGAAATTTACATTTTAAGAGTTCGTCTTTGTGTACTGAATTGAAGTTCACAAGACGTAAGTGTGGATATTAGTGACAGATTGATGATGAAAAGTGGTGTGTGCGTGTGGTGTATGCGTATAAAGCCTCATACCTTTCGGGTAAAACATTATTTAGGAAGGAGATACTGCGGTGTTTACACTCTAAGAAATAGCATAATACAAAGTCATTGATAAAAATATGATTTCAATAATTCGAATAATGTAATAATAATATATAATAATAATAATGTATTGTAATTTGATTTAACAAATGTTATGTCATCATCAGCCTATTAATGTCCCCACTGTTGGGGCACAGGCCTTCCCTATGGATGGAATAGGGAGATTGGACCATGACCCACCACGCGGGTCCAGTGCGGATTAGTGGGTGCTAACGACTGCAGATGCAGCCGAGACCAACGGCATAACGTGCCTTACGAAGCACGGAGTAGCTCGAGATAGTAAATTTTTGGTCACCCATCCAATGACCGATCACTGCGAAAGTTGTGTATGTTATGTATTCCACCAATATTTAGTATAATTTGTTAAAATTGAATTTAGTTTCAATTTTAAGGACACTTTAAATAAATTAATGTTATTAAAAAAAAATGCCTGCTCATATGTTGCATGTTGTGGTCACCTGAAATAGTACAGTACATTGTTTCTTGTTATGCGAAATTCTGTTTTATTCCATGTATCATTTACTAGTGATTATTAATAAATAAATAAATAAAACATAAATAAAATAATAATATAACATAAACATAACATAACATATATATAACATAATCTCCTATCTAATAGACAAGTCCGTCCGTCCGTCCGTGGTGCTGTTTCAGCGGCCCAACCGTAAGAGATAGATAAAGAGAATGTTTAAGTTATAAGTTAAGAATAGTCTGATAAGACTACAAACCGGATTTGAGTAACGCAGCACTTCCGGTTTTCGAGAAATCACGTGATTTCTATTTCAAACGAAACCACACAAAATCTCCGAAGTTCTCAATTAACTAAATACATTTTTTTTTTGGTGAACATTTGGTTCACTGGTTTACTAGTATAACATAATAAGTGTATTGTATTTTAAAAGGATACGCATCCGTCGAAGTCCTCGCCGCACCACTGCAGCAGCTGCTTGAGCCGCGTGCGGTACTTGTTGCCGGCCGCCTGCGTCTCCCCTATCAGCGCCGAATACGTGCAGAATACTACGCCCTTCTTCACGCCCCCATTCACGGCCGACGAGATCTTGGCGTATTTGAACTAAAATAGACGAGACAAAAGACAAAATAGTTAATGGACGAAGTTCAGAACACTGCAGCGAGATATTGGCGTATTTGAACTACGATAGCCGAGACAAAACAATTGCAGCTTATATAGTGACGTCTTGCGATAGTTATTGCTGGCCGTCTTCGTCTCCCCTATCAGCGCCGAATACGTGCAGAATACTACGCCCTTCTTCACGCCCCCGTTCACGGCCGACGAGATCTTGGCGTATTTGAACTACGATAGACGAGACACAAGACAAAATAGTTAATGGACGAAGTTCAGAACTGTACAGCGAGATATTAGCGTATTTGAACTAAGATTGACGAGACACGAGACAAAATAGTTAATAAAAGATCGACGTCCAAAACACTACGCCCTCCTTCACGCCCCCGTTTACCGCCGACGAGATCTTCGCGTATTTTAACTACAACAGACGAGACACAAGAGAAAATATTTAATAGACAACGTTCAATTCACTACGCCCTCCTTCACGCCCCCCACGTTTACCGCCGACGAGATCTTCGCGTATTTGGACAACGTAGACGCGACACAAATTCTATTCTATTTCTATTCTATAAGGAGAACACTTCCTTCCAACTACCACACGGGAGCCCAGATTTGAAAAAAAAACATAGCGGCGGCGTCGCGATGATAAAGAACTTCAAGATAATTTAGACGGCAAGGTAGATTTTGAAGGACGGCTGATACATTCTATGATTTAGGTCACTAAAGAATACCATACTACGATTTTCTGATCCTTCGAGCTGGATACTGACCAGAACTTAGAATACAAACAAAAGAAATGATTTTTTATCTTTAAGTAACATGCCAAACATGTAACCCCTTATTTACACCGACGTATAATACATGTATCTAGCAAATTTTATACATTTATTTATACTATATTGCAAAACAAACAACAAATGGCGGACATAATGCCATAAGGCATTCTCTACCAGTCGACCAGTAAAAGCGTGAGAAATAAAAAATAAAAATACATTTTCTTCATTTTTTTTCACACTTACTATACATGTAGTACTTGCAACTTATTGGATGAACAAAATATATGAAGTAGATTAGTGGTTTATACTTGTAAAGATACTAGTTGTCTATGCAGTGTAAATGAAATAATGTTTTAAATAGCCAGTATTCTACAAGTTTTGTGTAGAACTTATTTCTTGGTGTAAACGAGGGGTAACAGAAACAATTAATACATTTTCTTATATGTTCTTATTTAAGCAAATTATTCAGTCCATTATTATAAATTATCAAAGATTACTATTGAGATATACCAGAAAAACCTAAAAATTACTATACATTTACCAATGACACACTACCCTTAGCACGAACCATTATCGAATTCGAATAGTTTGCTAGTCCGAAACGTCATTGTCAAATTTGTATGAAAACTTGAACAGCAGCGCCATAAGCCATACCACACGAAACGAGTACGAAAAATCATTACACATTTGACAATGACATTTCGTACTTGTAAACGATACGAATTCGATATTGAGGTATAAGAATAGAGTGGGGAAGGCGGCTCTAAAGGTGTCCGACTAGTAGAAAGAGAAAGAAGATGAGAGGCCGCTAGCTATCTCTCTCTCTTGTGACGCATGGCATCCAAAGGCATCACATCGAAATAGTAAGATGCTTACGGTTGCCAATGCGCATGCGCGATTAGAGAGAGAAAGCTAGCGGTCTCTCATCTTCTTTCTCTTTCTATTAGAGGGACACTTCCACTTGTAGTAGAGTCTATATCTCCCCTACTCTAGATTCTTATACCTCTGTGATACTGGTTCATACTAAGGGTACAGTTGACAATACCTTATTGAGCGGGTAGACGGGTATCCTGTCCGCGGCAATGTCACGCAGGTCCCGCTCCGCGTCGTACTTCAGGTCGTTGGAGACGGACACCCAGATGGCGCGCTTGCGACCCTTCAGGTAGTTCTCGAAGATGATGCCGGCTATCGTGCGGCCTTTGCCGACACCGGCGCCGTCGCCTGTTATAATGCAATGTTTCATCATCATCATTAGCCTATTTATGTCCCCACTGCTGAGACACAGGCTTTCACACAGGCAGGAAGATTGGGCTATGACCCACCACGCGGGTCCAGTGCAGATTGGTGGGTGCTAACGACCGCAGATGCAGCCGGGACCAACGGCTTAATTTGCCTTCCGGAGCACTCGAGATAGTTAATTTTTGATCACCCATCCAATGACTCTGCTGCCACTAAGAAAGTTGCTTAGCTTCAACGATTGCAGCCGAAAGCGCTAAACACTTGCGCCATCGAGCTCTTCAATGATTATTTTTGTTAAAAATTAAATAGGTACTGGTTTAAATTAAATATACTCATACTTTTATAGTACAAAGCTAACACCTTTTATTTCTGTTTATTTCACTATTGAAAATGATGAGGATATATCAGTTGCTGTCAATATTAGTTTTAGGTACTGGAGAATCGTACCATAATCAGGCTCACTACATAACTTATGTCGAGTGGAGTTATTGAAATATTCCCCTAACTTTCACACTTTGACAACGTATATTAAGGAAGTGAAGGGGATGTTGCAACGCATCATTTCCAACTCACTATAATTAATTGAGTGCTTTTGTTTGGTTTATATTTGAATTTTGGTTGTTATTTTTAGTTAAATAATCAGCTAAAGAGCACTTACAATAGGACTCAGTTTAAAGCAGAAAATTGGTATTAAGTATGTAGTAACGAGCTGTAAAGTGAAAGTCTGTTTAACAGTTAAGGGTTTGTTTATTTAACAAACTTAACTGACCAATACATCACTCTACTATTATAAAGGCAAAAGTTTGTGAGTGTGTGTATGTTTTTAACTTCTTGAAGTTTATATAGCTGGAGCGATTTTAATAAAATTTGGTATGGAGTTGGACAATCTTGATTATCACATAGGTTAAGTTTTAAAGCGGGAAAATCTCCTTAATAAGCAGCGGGTAGCACCGCGGGGCACAGCTAGTACAATATACGAGAGGAAGAAAGTAATCTCCACTTTGTTGAGTTTCTGTCGGTGAGTAAACTTCCAGAGCTCCATGGGTAGGGGTTGGAGTCAAGGTGGACAGCGGCGCTAATGATATTTTATGTTATAACGTCTATATGTTATGATGACCGCTTACCATAAGCTAGTACGTCACCTTTTCATCATAAAAAAATACGTAAAAATTGTACAATAGGCGGACTTGTTATTATATCTTTTTTGGCATGAATAAATTATAATTATCATTATTGCCAATATCATTCCCTACTACCTACTGAACGATAAACACTAGATTTAAGGGGAGGCTCAGCTCGTAGGTCACGTCATCACTCACCAATCAGGAAGCCCGCGCGCGCGCCGCCGGGCAGCGTGTGCGCGTGCGCCTGCGCGGCGTACACCACCGCCTCCAGCTGCAGCGCCGACAGCAGGCCCGTCCTTATGGTCTGATCGGGGAGGCTCAGCTCGTAGGTCACGTCATCACTCACCAATCAGGAAGCCCGCGCGCGCGCCGCCGGGCAGCGTGTGCGCGTGCGCCTGCGCGGCGTACACCACCGCCTCCAGCTGCAGCGCCGACAGCAGGCCCGTCCTTATGGTCTGATCGGGGAGGCTCAGCTCGTAGGTCACGTCATCACTCACCAATCAGGAAGCCCGCGCGCGCGCCGCCGGGCAGCGTGTGCGCGTGCGCCTGCGCGGCGTACACCACCGCCTCCAGCTGCAGCGCCGACAGCAGGCCCGTCCTTATGGTCTGATCGGGGAGGCTCAGCTCGTAGGTCACGTCATCACTCACCAATCAGGAAGCCCGCGCGCGCGCCGCCGGGCAGCGTGTGCGCGTGCGCCTGCGCGGCGTACACCACCGCCTCCAGCTGCAGCGCCGACAGCAGGCCCGTCCTTATGGTCTGATCGGGGAGGCTCAGCTCGTAGGTCACGTCATCACTCACCAATCAGGAAGCCCGCGCGCGCGCCGCCGGGCAGCGTGTGCGCGTGCGCCTGCGCGGCGTACACCACCGCCTCCAGCTGCAGCGCCGACAGCAGGCCCGTCCTTATGGTCTGATCGGGGAGGCTCAGCTCGTAGGTCACGTCATCACTCACCAATCAGGAAGCCCGCGCGCGCGCCGCCGGGCAGCGTGTGCGCGTGCGCCTGCGCGGCGTACACCACCGCCTCCAGCTGCAGCGCCGACAGCAGGCCCGTCCTTATGGTCTGATCGGGGAGGCTCAGCTCGTAGGTCACGTCATCACTCACCAATCAGGAAGCCCGCGCGCGCGCCGCCGGGCAGCGTGTGCGCGTGCGCCTGCGCGGCGTACACCACCGCCTCCAGCTGCAGCGCCGACAGCAGGCCCGTCCTTATGGTCTGATCGGGGAGGCTCAGCTCGTAGGTCACGTCCACGGGCTCCACCGACGAGAGGGAAGCCGTCTCCACCACCGGGTCGGGGTGCTTGCGGCCTAGTTTCACTGTGCGCGACGATATACAATTGTGAAATACATCCTAGTAATATAGGGAAAGTTTGTTTGTTTGACGACCTCCGTGGCCGAATGGTTTGTACGCCGGGTTTCATGGTGTCGCCGACTCGAGAGGTCCCGAGTTCAAATCCCAGTGGGGGCAGATGTGTGTGTGATGAATACGAACATTTGTACTCCAGTCATGGATGTTTAATATGTATTTCTATAAAAATATACTTATATATGTACAGTATATTATGTATTCTATCCGTTACCCTAGTATCGCATAACACAAGCCTTATAGTGCTTACTTTGGGGCTAGGCTAATTGATGTGAGTGTTGGTAATATTTATTATTATTATTATTGTAACTCAATCATGGAAAAACTACTAAACGGATTTGGATAAAATTTGGTACGCATCTAGTTTATGGCATGTATAGAGACATGCTAACATGTTGTAGTGACTACATGAATCATCTCTGAAGTCATTTTTAAACTTGACGACACTGTAAATAATAAAAAGCAGCCTTTACTGAGTTTCTTGCCGGTTTTTTTCAGTACAAGGTCTCCGGTTGTAGATTTACGAACCAATGGTACCTTCCAGACATTCATGACTGATTAAATGATTTTGATGATTATTATTATAATGATACTTTTTATCCCAGAAAAATGTCACGTCACGTCACAATTTCAAATGTAAAACAATAGAAGAAGATTCTAATATAACATTTTAACTTTACGTTTAATTTCACATATAAATAAAAAACAAACTTCTTAATATCAACTCACATTTAGTAGGCATATAGTCTGCATATGTTTCCGCTACACCCATTTCTTCATCATCCACTTCCTCTTCTTCACCAGGCATCTGAAAGTATAACCATTTAGAATACCACGAAAAGCTATGCCATTATTACTTAGCAGACTATACATGATAATGAAAACAAAAACTTTCCCTTCATCATCAGTCTATTAATGTCCCACTGCTGGGGCACAGGCCTTCCCAATGGATGGAATAGAGAGATTACGCCATGATCCACCACGCGGGCCCAGTGCGGATTAGTGGGTGCTAACGACTGCAGATGCAGCCGGGACCAACGGCTTAGCGTGCCTTCCAAAGCAAGGAGGAGGGAGAGACAGTAAATCTTTGGTCACCCATCTAATGACCGACCATTGCGAAAGTAGCTGAACTTCAACGATCGCAGCCGAACGCGCTAACCACTTACGCCATCGAGCTCCTAAAACCTACAAATTCTAAAATTCGCTGTAACTCTATTGGCGACTAAATAATTTTATTCGAACTTTGCAATTGCCAAACTCCAAGGGATTCCTCACTCATTGGATAGTTATGATAAAACAAAACCATTTTTCGTGTTTCTTCGCAGGACTATAACCGAAGCACGAAAGTGGTCTAACAGCACTTAACTAAGTTAAAGTTATGATTTTATTTATTTTTTAAGCATTTAACTGCTAGATGTTTAAATCTAAAGAAAAGTTTACTAGAAAAAAATCCACGCGGACCAGGCAGCGGACGGGACTCGAACCCGCATCCTTCGCTATCCGGGCGAACGCACTGACCATTATGCTACCACGGCCCTATTAGCCGCGTCGAAATTTTCCTAGCCTTAAGCTGCAAGGCAGCGCCATCTCTTCGCATTGTAGGTAACCCACAATTAAGTTAAAGTGTTTTATAAAGAAAAATTCCACGCGGTCCAGACATCAGACGGGATTCAAACCCACACCTTCCGCAAACCGGGCGGATGGTATAATTATTATTTACTAGTGGCCCGCCCTCGCTTCGCTTCGGTGTAGAGCTGTAGTGTAAACTATACTTTTTGTTCTCAGGCTTGTGCTATAAAGAATGACTTTATTTATATAATTACACGTGTTATTGTGAGTCAACCATAAAAGATAGACATATGCTGTTGCGGGATATTTTTTAGACAATTTTATCCTTACACGCCTGAATAGCTCGCAGATTGCAGAATTTTTTCAGACTTAAATGACATTTAGCGTTATATTTTGGACAATTCACACAATATCTTTATAAATTATAGCCTATGTGTTATTCTGATCTATAAGCTACATTACTGTAAAGTTTCATTAAAATCCGTTTAGTAGTTTTTGCGTGAAAGAGGAACAAACATCCATCCATACATCCATCCAAACAAACTTTCGCCTTTATAATATTAGTAAGGATGATAATAGTAACATGACACCATAGTCACGAGTTTGTAACTACCGTTTCCGCACAAATGTCATACAACTTTTTTCAAACCATTTGCAAGAAAACAGTACCTATACCTTGAATGAAGCAAACTTCTTATAAGGAAAATGGCATTTCCAAATGGCGCCACGTGCGGGTGGTGGAAATTAGAACTACATCTTTTTAGTATTAAAGTGACAGACAGAAGTATAGATTATTAACGAGGTGTGAATGAGCAATATACAGTCAGGTGAGGACGGCTGTTAGAACTGATGTTCTACCTATTGACGACTCCTTGACGACCTCCGTGGTCGAGTGGTTTGTACGGTTTCAAGGCGTCGCCTACTCGAGAGGTACAGGGATCGAATCCCGGTGGTAGTATAGTATGTTTGTGTGATGAATACGAGTATTTGTACTTGTTATGCCATTGCGATGTACAGTAAACGCCGATGCAGCATAAACCCCGTTTCACCTGAAACACATGGATTGCGACAACGGCGGACACGAGGCGCTGAGTCAACGCAACGTGACCGCACACCACGGACCTTCGACGAACGATTCCACGCGTTACTTTGTTTCCCACATCGAACACTGTCACATCGCGTAGAATAATAATTCTAATTGTAATTTCTTTTACCTAATAAATTTAGTTTCTCGAAATTCGTTTTTTTTACATCTCCCGCTGTGCCCGGTCGTAATTGGCGCAGTCGGTAGGATATTCGAGATCGGTCTCCAACTTCATCAGAAGATTTCCGTTCCGAGCCGATCGGTGGCTATCGCGTCGCGTCCCGAATATCCGAACCTACGACGCGGGTTGCAGCGCAGCAGGCATCCAGACATTGATACCGCGGAGGTACCAATTAAAATGAAATTGTAAGTACACCTAAATCTTTTATGTGTTGCTTTCCCTAGCGTGTATTCCTTTTTTATCCTGTGTAATTTTCCCTTTTCAAAATTTTCCACCCTAGGCAGTCGGGGGCCACTACCCCTACTAATAGGTTAGACAGAAAGTAGGTTAGACGAATTTAGGAATTTGAACCCGGAATCCCAGGATTCACCACTCACATCGACTGCGCCAATTACGACCGGGCACAGCGGGAGATGTAAAAAAACGAATTTTTACAAACTAAAGGACATCGACGAAATCGGCCCTAGCATGCCCAAAAGAATATCCTTCACTATTATTTTTCTATTATTTTTTTAACTTATTAGCAATTCAACATAGTAAACGGACAATCTGTTTAAAAAAATAAAAAATAAAAGTTCTGTTACTAGATACTACAGTCTGTTCATCCAACTTGTCCTATTTGGTAAACAATCTGGGCACTCCTTTTTATTGAAGATACAGCATTAAAAATGAACTGATAACTGAATTCAATAGGTTTCAGTCTATAATAATGATTTATATTAATAGTTTATTGGCTTCGTTAATATTTTATTATTAAATGTGTGATTCTGTTAAAAAGTTGTGCCAAGATTGTTTACCTTAATAAATGCAATATAGGCGACCATAGGTATTTATCAACATAAAAATAGAACTCGGTACCTTAGTTAATAATACTTATTATTAGTATTTATATTATATTTATAAAAAGATTATTTCTGAAATTATGTAAAGATAGTTTATACTCCCATCCCATATAATATCTGTTTATTTTTATGAAAATCATAATGATAACCAGGTACATACCTAATTACCGATAGTAAAATATAGAAACAGGTAAATGGAAAGACTGAACATTTCATTTGAAAAGAAATCTATTATTACCTACTACAGGTAGGTATAGGTATCATAGGTGCCAACTGCCAACACTCATAAATCAATATGAATATAAGCATTTATTATTTTTATTATTAATTGCATTTTATGTTCATTTAATGCATATTATTTAATTGCTTACATAGAGGTAAACACCAAATCTATTCAGAATATATAAAGTGTGCATCTTTTATGATTAAGTAAAATAATTATAACCTCAAAATCTAATACATTCTGTAGTAGGCCATGGTTC
Source organism: Chilo suppressalis (assembly GCA_902850365.2). Lineage (NCBI taxonomy): Eukaryota > Metazoa > Arthropoda > Insecta > Lepidoptera > Crambidae > Chilo > Chilo suppressalis. The sequence goes on along the minus strand of OU963914.1, from coordinate 18,686,296 downwards.
CTCAAGTTGTCCGTATCTCAACAAATGCCTAATTACAGTTTATCAATGATTCCGAACACAACTAGCATTTTCTCATTGCTGGGCGTTCTAGGGCATTCAATGTATGGGGAACGAGCAATGTCCTTTATTAGGTAAAAGAAATTACAATTAGAATTATTATTCTACGCGATGTGACAGTGTTCGATGTGGGAAACAAAGTAACGCGTGGAATCGTTCGTCGAAGGTCCGTGGTGTGCGGTCACGTTGCGTTGACTCAGCGCCTCGTGTCCGCCGTTGTCGCAATCCATGTGTTTCAGGTGAAACGGGGTTTATGCTGCATCGGCGTTTACTGTACATCGCAATGGCATAACATACTCCAGACGTGGATGTTTAATATGTATTTTTATAAAAATATACTTATAAATGTTATGTTATACTTATATGTGTATCAGTATATGTATTCTATCCGTTACCCAAGCATCCCATAACACAAGCCTACAGTCCTTACTTTGTGGCTGGACTAATTCGTGTGAGTGTTGGAAATATTTATTTATTTAATAAAAGCGACTAACGCCACTTTTTACCCGCTCACGTGTTACCTACCTCCGACTACCAGGAATCCTTTACGAGGTGTAAAGGAGCTATATGCAGGCAGGTGAGGATGGCTAGTAGAACTGCTGTTCTACCTATCTTCGCGTCTGGACTCCTCCGTAGCTTAACACCAAATGGGGCGAGTAGTTTATCGGGCCTATCTAATATATAAAATTCTCGTGTCGCGGTGTTTGTGGTTAAACTCCTCCGAAACGGCTCGATCGATTTTCGTGAAATTTTATATGCATATTCAGTAGGTCTGAGAATCGGATGTAATCTATTTTTCATCCCCCTAAATGTTAAGGGTAATCCACCCCTAAATTTTTTTTTTCAATTTTAGATAATTTTTTTTTTTTTTTTTTATGATACAGCATTAGTAAATACATATAACCCTGAATTTTCAACCCTTTACAATCAACCCCTATTTTTTTATGGCGGTACGAAGTTCGCTGGGACAGCTAGTTTCTATATAAAAAAAACAACGCCTACATACCTTGTCTTGCTGCCACATGTTCCTATTGGCTGCAGCCCAGGGCGGCAGCTGCGCCTGCGCGAACTGACCCAACATTCCAGCCAGCGGGCCACCCATCCCAGACGCTAGGATCTGATTCAGATTCTGCAGCAGGTACGAGTTCATGCCGGGCATACCGACCATCTCCACTGTACGATCAGAACAACGAGAGCTTAATCTCCGAGCTCATATTTATTATGTTTTCATCAACGATATTAAATACCGTAGATACACCACGAGCGCACAAAATGTGTCCCAATCAAGAAGTGCTTGAACTCCACTCAAGCACTTCTTGGTTCACAGTCACGCGCGGACCGTTACAAAGTCAAGATGCCACAGAGCTCCGATAAAAAATTCCAAAATAATACTTAGAGTACGAAAAGTGTCGTTTTTTCGACAGATGTCTAGTCAATGTTTGTTAATTTAACGCATTTGAAGTAAATTTTGATCTAATACTTACTATAAACTGATTTAATATAAAATATTTGTGATATTCAAATGCATGGTCGATTATACGTCGCCATATAGCCGTCTCTGTTCCTCGCGGTCCATGCCTGCTGTATTGCTAACAGCGCCTTCAGAATTGCGCGTAGAGTCAAAGAACTAAGGTCTAAATTCTTCCGGATAAAGCAATGTCGTAAAATTTTACGAGCTTGCATTTCGAACTGTCAGAAGTCCTTGACGCATGCATTTTGTTTAATACCAATATTTAAATAATGCCTTATATTGATTTTGACTACGCGATCATCTTACGGAGCTCCGTGGATCGTTCAATGTACCTTTTGGACAGGTTTTGGACACGATTTTGTTCGTGTTAGTGTATCTAGGGTATTTCATATCGTTGGTTTTCACGCAAACCAGTCGTTAGATAAGACGGTTTTTGAAAGGGCATAAAGCACCATTTAGAAACTTTTTTCATTTACAAGTGTTGCCAAAAAGCAACCCCGGTTCACATTTCTCAATTTTTGCTTAAAATCAAAATCGCCAAAGTTGCTCGCGTGCGGGGGTAAAGCTCCATATTGATTGATCTCGTCAGTACCAATCACCACAGAACACAGAGAGTGGTTAGTAGGGCTTTGTTGTGTGGGCGGGGCAGGCGCGCCGCAGTTGTGTGAGCAAATGCTCATAACTTGATCAAAACTTGGTTCGGATGGCGTCGTTGCTCTCGGGTGTGAGCCCTAATTGGTTCGATTGTTTGATGTCGCGTCGTTTGATTGGCTATTATCAATAAGGTGGAAGTGTATTGGGGGCGAGTTGGCAACGTCGGTTCCCGTGGAAACGGTATATGATCACCCTTCCAACTTCTATCTGTGTTCTGTGGACATCACGATCGGATAACAATTTAGGGGCAAATTGTATGGGGGAGTGTCACACGCTAATGTTATATTACTTTCCAAGTTTGGCACAAGCGAGTACTCTTGCATGCGTCCTTAATGGTTTGCTCTGTGGGTCTTGCGCTTTATACCCATTCAAAATTCATCATATTCATATCACTCTAGCACTTCACATGTGTATTCGTATCTGGTAATAGTTAATTTGGCAGTCTCTCATTTTCATTGACTGTATAACATGATAAGGATATACTGCTGTCAAATAAATATCAAATACCATGTGAAGTGCCACCATTATTGTAAGAACTAAAGCAAATGCGAGTAAAAACATATTTTACCCTAATCTACAAACACTAGAATTTATTAACTACTGAACCGAATCGGAACCAAGGACAATACTCAACGATCTCACCATGCTAAGTTATGTTATGTTAAGCAAATTTTGTATATTATGTTAAGTACGAACTTATCTGATGTCTAATTGTACTAAAGCATTAAATATGTTTTTTTTTATTATGTTAAAGCATGTAACTAACTGCTTGATGTTTATAAATCTAAAGAAAATATAACCAGATTTTTATTTCTAGTTACATTGCATTAAATATGTGCCTGTGTAGCGGCGAGCATATCTACTATATGTAGTAGATATTTTTTGTGCCGCTTCCGTGCAGTTAATACGGTATCTATGTGTACTTATTGAAAGGGTACAAAATAGATCATAATTAGCAAATTAGATACAGAAACTATCTTTGAGAAAGAGAAATTTCACAGAGACATGCTTTTCACATTTAATATTTTCTATTCTACTGAACTAAGTAAGACATACATCTGTACCCTTAGCACCGAATTCGAAGTTTGCGAGGGCGAAATGTCACTGTCAATTGTGTACTGATTTTTAGCTTTCGTTACGTCCGTTGTGACGCTGCTGTTCAAGTTTCCATGAAAAAATGACAATGACATTTCGGACTCGCAAACTATTCGAATTCAATATTAGTTCGTACTAGGGGTACTCAATCTGAATACTTTCAAAACAGTACTACTCTTTATAAAACTAGTTCACTCGGGCGTACACACCTAAAAAAAGCACCAATACTACTCATGTTTAACTACTACGATCCATTAAAACGATAAAATACAGAAAGTTCGCATTCCACTGTCGCGTTCGTACTACGCTACTCACTCTGCGCCAACAGCGAGGCGGCGTTGTAAGCGGCGGACGAACCGGCCGCGTACGGCGACGGCGCCGCCGCTCCGACGCCCGCTACAACACGTGCCCCGTTAAGATGCGGCCAATCATAGCGCGGTTTACGCACGCAGCAGCGTATCATGTTAAAATCAACCAATCACAACGCGGACGCTGCTCAAAAGCAGTGGTTTGATTGGACAATTGTTGTGCTTTTGCTGCCCCGTGCGTTTGCCGCGTTAAAAGGTCACACATTTACGCGCTGTTTAATTATTGTGCTTCCACAGCAAAGGTACTTTTCGTAGCTTAATGTTTTGAGCAAAATTTAGTTTAATCATCAACGGATGACAAAAACTTTAAGAGTATCGATTAATATTTATAAACAGACTACATTCGATAACATGCAAAATTATTGTTGGAGATTTTTTTTAATATTATATCGGATCAGTACGACCTCAATACCTACAGCAACCAACTAGTACAAACTTTTCTGTAATTGGCCGGAGTAATCACGCAAGGACTGTTTTGACCAATGGCAGCCTCCTTATCATGTGATGACGTTTTCCACCCTTGTGTTTTATAAACGATTGTGTGATAAAGAAAGCTGACTTGTTTCCGTGAACAGAGTATAGTTAACCACCTACGGATATTGGCAGAATTTGTGACAGTCACAATATTGCCCAAGAAAAAGAAGAAGAGTATGTTACTTTGCTTAAGGCATAGGACTACTTCAAAGGATTATTGTTTATACTGTGGAAGACATATTTTCGAAAAATTTATCTTTGTTTCTTTACGTTCATTTCAATAATTGCATAATTTATGGATACTATAAGTAACATGTACAAAACAGCAAAAATCAACGGTAAAAGTTATGAAAAGTCAATTCTCGTTATGTTGTTCTACAAAAAGTATATTTGATGTGGATGCAGCTTTACCTTAATCTAACATTTATAATCTATATATGCAAATGGTCATGTTGGTGCAAATATTATTGACGCTTCACTACAAGCGTATCCAAAATGGGATGAATTATCAGAATTTTCTTTAAGAGAGTGTCGTGTTTTCACATTGCGTCGCAAGAATAAATTTATGCAATTTATCAGTGCATATATTTGTGACGTGATCACGTGAGTCATAGTAAAGCTAAGGGCTCATCGGTGGTTACTATTCCATATTAATAGTGAATTTATTACGTGGCAATAAAAGTGATATTGGCAGAGCAAGTTCAACCACCACTGTGAACGCCCTGAATAAGAGTCTTATTATAAGACACATAGGTATCATAGTTCCATACAGGAGCGGATTTACGTAGGGGCTTGGGGTCACGTCATCTCATGAAATACCGAAAAGAAGTTTGACCTGTACATATATTCCCTTCTACATTAAATGCGTGCAAGTTCGAATGCATATTATGCATAAAAGCGGAATTTAGAACAATTGGGAATCAGATGATTTTCATATTATTAAATGGGCCCCGCATCAATTTCAGCCCCGGGCCTCACCATTTCTAAATCCGCTCCTGGTCCCATACACATTTAAATTACATAAGATATCCATAGTTTATTGATTGCATAATTATTTGCGGTCATATTCAAAGTAGAAACAAAAAACGGTATAATCTGATTAAATATTAATCAATCAAATGAAAATGACATGTTGTATACAAATGACATTATCTTTATAATATATAAGCGTAAATAGTACGATGTAAAAACAGATTCTTCTGTCTAATAGGCTCTGTGTACAAGATTTACTAGGCTAATGACAAATCCTTGTCATTCCCAAGAACACATCACACTGTTTAATTTTCAGTACCCCTGGCACGAACCAATACCGAATTCGTATCGTTTGGGAGTCCGAAATGTCATTGTCAAATGTGTACTGATTTTTAGTTCTCATTACGTACTTTGCGCCGCTGCTGTTCAAATTTCCATACAAAATTTGACATTGACATTTCGGTTTGCAAACTATTCGAATTCGATAATGGTTCGTGCTAGGGGTACTGTTCCAATTTACATTTGTTTTTGACATTGATTTTGACTTTATGATATTGCTGTTATTTATTTGAACTTTTTCTTGTTGTATATCCAAAATAAATGTACAGATTTACTGGCTTACATTTAACATCACAAACGCCAAGCCACATTTAATGTCAAAGATATAATATTTAAGAACTTACCTCCTCTTCCCATTCCTCCCAAGTTAATTGGTTTTGTGATTTGACTGGCGGATATCTTGATTGGTTTAATGTTGGTCGCTTGTCCAAAAGCTACGCCAGATGGAGCTGTTAACAAACAGAAGTAATGCAAAATAGCAAGTTCAATGAAGAGCTCGATGGCGCAAGTGGTTAGCGCGTTCGGCTGCGATCGTTGTAGTTAAGCAACTTTCGCAGTGGTCGGTCATTGGATGGGTGACCAAAAATTTCTATCTCGAGTTCCTCCGTGCTTCGGAAGGCACGTTAAGCCGTTGGTCCCGGTTGCATCTGCAGTCGTTAGTACCTATTCATTTTAAGGATTTTGAACGAGCTTTTAAATTGAGCCATATACTATGACGAAATATGGAAAAAGTTTGATGGGTGAGACGACCTTTAAAAATGAAGCGGCAAGGAGAACATGCATTCGCCATCCTTAAAATGAATAGGTTTGAGACTGGCATATTGCAGGGCATCCTAGCCAACCCCCTATCGGCGGAGGCTGGTGTGCTTTGCAATATGGTAGCAAACATTTTATGTAATAATTAAGTAATTTTAAGAAAATTGTATGGTCAGGTTATGATGGGGCTGGTATGGACAGTGTAGTCCGAAAGTATCTTGAAACAAAAAAAATGATCTTTCGTCTCAGTGCTACCACCTGGCGCCCGTCATTTCGGAAAACCCTTATTTAACTTCATCCTCATCAGCCTCTTAATGTCCCCACTGCTGGGGCACAGGCCTTCCCTATGGATAGAATAGGGAGATTGTTCCATGACCCATCACGCGGGCCCAGTGCGGATTGGTGGGTGTTAACGACTGCAGATGAAGCCAGGACCAAGGACTTAGCGTGCCTTCTGAAGCACGGAGACGTGACAGCGAGAATCCATTTACCGTTGCAACATTTTATTTTTCTATATAGCCAGGTAGGCAAATGTCTCTACCCCACCTGATGTTAAGTGGTGATAAAGTTCAAACGCGAAGATAGCTGGTACAGCAGTTATAAACTGCCACACCAACCATCCTGACCATGCCGGCCTACAAAAATGCTTCTTCACGCTTCTCTTAAAGAACCCCAGATTGTAGGTTGGTTAGGTTTACCTTACCGTTTTCAAGTTATAAATTGCGCAGGTATGAAAAATCCAATAGAGCGGTTTTGGGCAGTTCAAGTACACATTTGCAGTGCACATTTCAATGTACGTTTTTACTATTTTTTTTTCAATCATGAAGTGCACTGCAAATGTGTACTTGAACTGCCCAAAACCGCTCTATTGGATTTTTCATACCTGCGCAATTTATAACTTGAAAACGGTAAGTAATACAAAAAAATTGTTTATACAAAAGTTGTTGGTAATTATGTACGAAACAACTTTGCCATTTAAAGTTTTCCATTAAAATTATATTTTCAGGGTGAAAAAGTGAAAAAACACTTTTTTGAGACTTCAGCGCCACCTACAATGCGCATTTTTTGTTGTACGAGATTGCAACATTGACATAAATTGTAGTACTCAACGCCCTCTACAATTATGGTAAAAAAAAAGTTTCTAAAATGCATACAAAATAAGAAAAATGCGTTTCAAAAAATTTTTGACGGTTTTTTTGAGTTTTTAAAAACCGCCTACGAGTTGAACATGCCCATCGCCAAGGTGGCTTACTGACGTCATTTGGCAACAGAAAAAACAAGACTTACCCTTTAGGTTTTTTTTTCAACCCTCAACCTACAGATTGACTGTACTATGATGATTTTTCTTTAAAATGTGTATGTGCTAATTAAACATACACATACAACTTATTATATGTATATTTAAATTTATCTAAGCATGCTAAAGTCGAGCTCGATGGCGCAAGTGGTTAGCGCGTTCGGCTGCGGTCGTTGAAGTTAAGCAACTTTCGCAGTCGTCGGTCATTGGATGGGTGACCAAAAATTTACTATCTCGAGCTCCTCCGTGCTTCGGAAGGCACGTTAAGCCGTTGGTCCCGACCGCATCTGCAGTCGTTAGTCGTTCTGCACCAATCCGCACTGGGCCCGCGTGGTGGGTCATGGCCCAATCTCCCTATTCCATCCATAGGGAAGGCCTGTGCCCCAGCAGTGGGGACATTAATAGGCTGATGATGATGCTAAAGTCGGATAGCCGAATTTTTGGGCGAGAGTAGAATAGCTTCGCTTATGTAAAAGCTAGAAAGTTAACTTTCTAGCTTTTACATAAGTGAAGCTAAATTACTGACTACAATACCAATTGGTATTGTAGTCAGTAATTTAGGTTCGATTTCATCGAATTGTATAAGTTTTTTGGTAATAAATATTGGTTATCGTTTGGTGATCTGACAGGAACTAGGTATTTGATCTGAGGGGGCCCCTATCGATCGCGGGACCCTGGGCACTTGCCCAAAGTGCTCACTGGGAAAGAGGGGTCTGGATCTTAGCGTGACGAAAATTGGCAGCTGTATGTAGTTCTGATGACAATACAATAATATGGTACTGTCGAACTTTTCTGATGATGTAGCCGGAAGATATGAACTGGAACTTCATGATGGAACATCGTATCATAGCTGTTTTTGGATTTCTTAGAAAAGTTATATATTGACTTGTAAATATTGAGTGTCATCATCATCATCAGCCTATTAATGTCCCCACTGCTGGGGCACAGGCCTTCTCTATGGATGGAATAGGGAGATTGGGCCATGACCCACCACGCGGGCCCAGTGCGGGTTGGTGGGTGCTAACGCCTGCAGATGCAGCCGGGACCAAAGGCTTAACGTGCCTTCCGAAGCACGGAGGAGCTCGAGGTTTTAAATTTTCGGTCACCCATCCAGTGACCGACCACTGCGAAAGTTGCTTAAATTCAACGATCGCAGCGGAACGCGCTAACCACTTGCGCCACCGAGCTCCTCAATATTGAGTGTAAATAGTGAAAATTAATAGATAGTGTATATATTGACATAGGTGCCTGTATAAAATGTATATAGACCTGTTAAAAATACCTGCATATTTTTCCAACAAACGACCAAGTAGAGAAGCACAACAATGAACTTTTAAATTTTACGAACAAAAAGGTACTCGGAATGTACGACATAAAGGCTCAAGACCAACTTTATTCGTCCCCGAAACCTTAGAAATACTTCATTGGAGACCATTATTCCCAGCGATATAAATAAAACGGGTGGAACACCGAGTAAATTAAGAATTTACAAAGGGGCTAAAATCATGTTGCAATCCAATATAGACGTGGAGAAGGAATTGCCTGTTCCAGCGCCCCACGCTTTTACAATCAAATATTATAATTAAGAGGAGCTCGATGGCGCAAGTGGTTAGCGCGTTCGGCTGCGATCGTTGAATTTAAGCAACTTTCGCAGTGGTCGGTCATTGGATGGTATTTGATGGGTGACCAAAAATCTTCTATCTCGAGTTCCTCCGTGCTTCGGAAGGCACGTTAAGCCGTTGCACGTCCGGGCTGCATCTGCAGTCGTTAGCACCTGCCAATCCGCATTGGGCCCGCGTGGTGGGTCATGGCCCTATCTCCCTATTCCATCCATAAGGAAGGCCTGTGCCCCAGCAGTGGGGACATTAATAGGCTGATGATGATGATGATGATTATAATTAAAAGCACATAGTTTACACTTCGCCGAGAAATAGAAACAACTTGAACGATCCATTTCTTTTTGGTTTTGCATATAGGATTTATAAAAGCGTGTTTTTCTAATTTTTATTCAACTTTTAATATGTGTTATTTAATGTATGTCATCGATATTTTTTTCTTCTTTTCTATATTAAATTTTGGTCACCCATCCTATAACCGACCATTGCAAAAGTTGCTTGTTAGATCAAAGACCGAACCCACTAAAACCTTGCGCCATCGAGCTCATCGTATCAGTTAAACATATAAACGTACCTGTAGGTATTTGTAAGCCGTCTGAATCAAGATTAGAGGAAATTATGTTATGCTACCATCCTCATCAGCTAATAACTCTAACAGAAAGTCGGCAGAAGGGCGCCAACACTAAGGTTGTATAATATCGTATTTTACTATATTAGGGGAGGAGTTCGATGGCGCAACTGGTTAGCGCGTTCGGCTACGACCGTTGAAGTTAAGCAACTTTCGCAGTGGTCGGTCATAGGATGGGTGACCAAAAATTTACTATCTCGAGCTCCTCCGTGCTTCGGAAGGCACGTTAAGCCGTTGGTCCCGGTTACATCTGCAGTCGTTAGCACCCACCAATCCGCACTGGGCCCGCGTGGTGGGTCATGGCCCAATCTCCCTATTCCATCCATAGGGAAGGACAGTGCCCCAGCAGTGGGGACATTAATAGGCTGATGGTGATGATACTAGGGGATCAAATACTATATTTCTATAAAAAATATAAAGTACGCGAAACTACTAAAAACTGTGTAAAAATTAAATTATTATTATTATTGTTGTTTATTGAAATTGTTAAATCTATTTTATAAAATTGAATCGTTGTGACAAAATGAAATGTGAACAAAGTATTATAATATAATTATTTAACAAGCCCTCTGGCTTGATATTTGCTATGCCCTTGCAGGGCGTCACATATTTACCTTACATAAATTAATGTACCATCATGAATGTAATGTAACATGCAATAAATAAATAAATAAACTACATTTTGCTTAAAGCAGACTATTGCCCGTACAGGCTTTCTTAAAAATAAAAACTTAATTATTAAGCAAAAATACATTGTAACACAATGTAAGTTAGCATACTCCTTCGAAACGGCCTGGCCGATTTTTATGAAATTTTATATGCATATTCCGTGGGTCAGAGAATCGGCTACTATGTATTTTTCATATCCTTAAGTGATAATGGTTGTCCACCTATAACATAATCTTCTGAAACCTACAATGCGCCTTCGCGCCAAAATTCAAACTATGTATTGGGTATTGCAACGTAATGTTCTCATATGGGTTAGGAGGAATATTATCCCAGGAAATTGATAGAACACTACGTTACACAACCCTAAAAATTTTTGGACACTATTTTTTTTTTATAATGTGTTATTAAAAATACACACAACCCTAAATTTTCTCTTCTACCACCTGCCCCTATTTTATGGCGGTACGAAGTTCGCTGGGTCAGCTAGTAAGCTGTAAACGCGATATAATTTAAATAGGTGACCTAAACCATGCTTTTTCACCACATTCGTTCTCGAGAGTACATAATCAAAATCAGATACGCTCGGCTTCCATATAATTTCTACATCAGTCTAGATATGTGGCTTCCACCCTCCTTTTTTTATATTAAGGTAGGCAAATGACTCTATCATTTGCCTACCTACCCCACCTGATGTTAAGTGGTAATAAAGTCCAAACGCGAAGATAGCTGGTACAGTAGTTATAAACTGCTACACCAATCAACCTCACCTTGCCGGCCTGCAAAATTGCTTCTTCACGCCTCTCTTAAAGGACCCCAGATTATAGGAAGGAGGGAACACTTGCGCGGGAAATAATAACCTAAGCCTGCCGTTATTGATTATAAAAACAGGACTCGCTAGCCACGAACAACTTATGCTTGAAACTGCGCGCGAATGTCAGGAAACGTAATGTCAATGTGTACGTGAAAGAATTGATACTTTGTACTGACCTAACCTATTCTCTGCTTGTGTACAGCGATTGCGTACTAAATGCTATTATCAATCCAGAATCTCCATTTTCACAGGCTTTCCCTATCAAAGTGGGTCTAATTTCACGAAGGAGTTGGAGATAGTAATTTTTGTTAATATTTACGTGATCCATCATCATCATCAGCCTATTAATGTTTCCACTGCTGCGGCACAGGCCTTCCCTATAGATGGAATAGGGAGATTGGGCCATGACCCACCACGCGGGCCCAATGCGGATTGACAGGTGCTAACGACTGCAGATGCAGCCGGGATCAACGGCTTAATGTGCCTTCCGAAGCACGGAGGAACTCGATATAGAAGATTTATGGTCACCCATCCAATGATCGACCAAAGCGAAAGTTGCTTAACTTCAACGATCACAGCCGAACGCGCTTACAGTTAGAGATAATTATATATAATTTGAGATATTTCTTGTTAATGGCAACCGATCCTTAATCACAAATTATCTAAAATCCATTGCCCCATCGTTGCTCCTCACTACATACATAATAAAATCATATCAATAAATAATAAAGTTCATACCAGCTAATGGGTTGGTGGTAGGTTTGACCGTGACTTGCACAGGGGCGGGCGTTCCCTTGCCCTTGCTGGGAGCCAGGCGTGCAGCCGCCGCCAGCGTCTTGCCCCCACCTGCGTGCAAAATTCTTGCATAAATACAGACTTCATACACTTAAAACAATAAAATAAATTAGAAAACCATGAGAGGAAATTTAACAATAAAAATCTTATATATAAATTTCTCGTGTCACAATGTTAGTAACCATATTCCTCCAAAACGGCCTGACTGATTCTTATGAAATTTTATATGCATATTCCGTGGGTCTGCGAATCGGCTACTATCTATTTTTAATATCCTTAAGTGAAAATGGTTGTCCACCTGTAACATAGTGTTCTGAAACCTACAATGTGCCTTCACGCCAAAATTCAAACTATTGGGTATTGTAACGTAGTGTTATCATATGGGTTAGGAAATTGATATAACACTACGTTACATACTCCTAAATTATTTCTGGGCCATTTTTTTTTTATTGTCTTATTAAAAACTACATACAACCCTAAATTTTCTCTTCTACCACCTGCCCCTATTTTATTGGCGGTACGAAGTTCACTGGGTCAGCTAGTTTTAATATAGATTTAAACATTAACCAGTTTGATACTTACAAAATAAAAATGTCCTATCTGCTGCCTGAACTGTGTGGATTTTTTTCTAGTAAAATTTTCTTTGGATTTAAACCTCTAGCAGTTAAATGTTACAGAAATAAAAAATATAATAAACCACGAGAGACTTGAGTGTACCTTTTTTTTCCAAATCATTGCAGTCAATTAAAATGTAGCCAGTGCATTTTTGCAAAATTAAAAAAAAAATAAGCAGGGCAGGTTTCTATTTATTCTTCTTTAATTTGTTTTTTGTAGCCAAATATAAATGTTTTGCAAACAGTAATGAAAAATTCTCATACAGGGTTCTAAAGTGGGTCTACCTTGTAATGCTGAACTTTTAATGTCATAATATTATTATGCATATCAGTGGATGACATAAACTTTTTTTTTCAGGGAATCGTTAGACATCGCTCAAATTCAAATGCATAATTGTGCTTTTTTGATTTTCACATTCTGCATAATTTTTTATGCAAAATAAAAAAATTACCAATGAGTATTATGCCGAATAAAAATCTGCCATCTTAACAATAGGCCATTGTGAATTTGCACATATAAATATGCAGCCATACAGTAATTATATTTATGTTGTGGCAAATGAATTTCAGAGCAACAAGATTCTGCCAGATGGAGGGAACCCTTTCAAAATATCGTATATTTATGATATAGGTATGTAGGTATGTTTTTTTAATTATTCTTGGAAACAAATAGCATAATAGGGATGATGACTAATTTTTTTTTTCGTTTATCAGGTAGATTATCAAAAAGTATTGGACACGTATTTTTTCTTTTTTCACATAATATTAACATTGCAGAAATATATTGATTTGAAAAGTCGCATGACGTCACGTTTGGGTACACTTTTAAGTGAAAATTCACTAAAAAGTGACGTCACAAGCCCCTACTCCCAAACTTTGACGCGCTATAACTTTGTCATTTTTTGGTTGATTGCCCAAAGCAAAAATACGCGTCCATTATATTTTGATCATCTAACTGACGGACTAAATTCGTTTACTGTACCCCGTCATCACCCCTATTAGGGCTATGAAAATATTTATATCATCAAAATAGTACATACCTGGCACTTCCAAATTATCTGGATCTTCATCATCATCAAAATCAGAATCATCATCTGATGGTGTTGGTGGACTGTCCTCATCATCTCCATATGCAGCACGTTTTGACTAAATACAATACTATGTATCAATAAAATTCTAAAGCATATAAGAAAAGGTCATTAGCGATGAGTAGCCCAAAATCGATCTGAGTCGCGTGCAATTGGAGAGGCCTATGTCCAGCAGTGGACTATGATAGGCTGTTGATGATTGATGATAAAAAGCTCCTATTGAAACTATATAATTCAGGAATCCGTGGCCCAACCTTATCTTGGTTCAAATCATATCTTCAAAATAGAAAACAAATAATCCAAATCGACACTACAGCAACAACAATGAAATAATGACTATATGTTCCGAGGAAAAGGTTTATCTTGCCCTATCCCGCAAGGCAAGAGTGTGTGGGTGTATTTTTTTTTCGTTATACATAAATGAACTACCAAACTATCATTTGATAGGGGTGAAGCACTACCAGTCCACTTTGCTGATGACATATCATTATTGCTAAAATTTCAGAAGTTAACTGATCCAAATGCACAAATAGAAAAAACTTTAGATATTATAACAACTTGGCTTGAGAACCATAACTTAGAGATTAACTATTACATTTTAAGATTTTTATAGGTGTGTAGTTTATCTTTTGTTGCTTAGCATTTCACTATAAATTGTTAAAACTTATTGTTTAAGCTGTGGATAGTTTATTTGACTGCATGTTTGTTGTTGAAAAAGTTAACTATTCCCAGTAAATCAAAACAAAAGCTATACAATTCAGATAAAACCCCACCATTAAATGTTACATTTAAATTACTTGGTATAAATGTAATGTAGTGAATGAAATCAATTTTTTTTTATAAATGTGATTATGCCCTCTAAATCTTTAAATTTGCAGTGCTCAAAAAGAGTACATAATTAAGTTGTAAGTTAATTAATTAGTTCTTAAGATAATTTTTACCGTTGATATATAGTAATTTAATAAAGAGGAAAGATTTCACTGTTTGTTTGTTTGGATTGCATAGTCATCTACATTATCACTGATGTACATAGGCCATAGAGTATTTTCAAAAAAGTTCTGGTTCTGTATGAAAGCTGTGATAATGTAACCCATCGCTTATGGTGCGGAAGTCATTAACAGTAGAGCAAAGTAATGTACTAAAGTTGTATACAGGACATCAATATCTACAAAAAAGTCTGTGGTACCATATGACTAACAGACATTTAAGTCAAAGCTAAAGGTCTTCACCCATGTAAATTTGAGGAAAAATGTTAAAGTGAGAACTTAAATGATAGGCGTATGCTGTCGCTGACTTTTTAATAGGACCTTTAAAGGAAAATAATACCACCATATATAATTTATATATAACTTTTATCATTTACTTTTTTAGCATGCAATTGAAGCTCACAAATGGAATATTTTTAACCGTTTTTGCAACATTTTACATTGATGATCCGCTCGTACTGGTCTCAGCGTAATGTTATATAGGCTTAAGCCTTCCTCAATAAATGTATTATCTAACAAAAAAAGATTTTTTAAAATCGGACTATAAGACCAGATTTGCATGTCCAAAAAAAGGTCCAACCCTACAACGAGTCTCAAAGTGCGCAACAAAATTTTTAACAATTAATTTTTCATGGAAAGTTTATAATTATAAAGAAATTCATTGTGTATAATACAAGCCTGAGAACAAAAACTATAGCCTACCTGCACTACAGCTACAGCAACAACATTTTAATTTGAATTCACTATTACTTGAAGTGTGATTAAAGTAAATTTCATTATATCTATTTATGTCACAAATACAAATCTTTAATTTATATACTGAATTACTAATATGTGTTTGGTTTTGAGAAATTTTGCAAAAAAAATACATAAATTTAATAATAAGTACAATACCAAAGACACAATTAAATAAAATTTCTGTTAAATGTGAAAAAAATGTAGCATATTGATATACCACTCTTTGTTTTACATTTCATATCTTTGCTAAGGGCAATGTTTATGATAATGTAGATATGCTACATACATAAACATATTTAATAGAAAAATGAATTTTGTAGCTAGGTACAATGGTGAAATATAAACTGCAGTTTCTACTCAACTACATCTGCATTCATACTTTATGTAACTGATAACAAGTTTTTATAATGCATTTTATAGGTACTGCAACTTGCTGCAGCATTTTTTGATAAGTCATGCCTGGGGGACATTTTAAATTTTAGAAATACATGTGGAGAAAATATTGTAAAACATATGCAGATCTGAAAATGTAAAAATAACGATTCAGCTAACATTTCCAGCATGGTAAATAATGAAGCAAACACGCTAGTACCGCGTTTCATGAATGTGCCCAACATAGGTAAAGTGCAGATGTTAAAGACATATTCTAACACTATGTCTAGAACCTTCGAAGAAAATCAATACAGCCACACCCAACTTGCATAATTAAGTCGTCGTCGACCTAAAGAACCATCTCAATTTAGCTAAAACATTGGATAAATAACACATGTGAAAACGCCATCATCAGAGGACACTTTTTTTTTTGGTTATAAAACTTGAAAACAAAGAAAAAAAAATTGTCCAACATCATTTTTAAATACAATAAATTAAAAATTCGTCTTATATTCATTATATTTACTATATAAAATGCCCAGATAAGGTTTTTACAAGCAAAAAAATCATATCCCAGCGAAGTAAAGTTCGTAAAAAAGTATCAAAACAAAAAACTATCATTACCATTTTTATAGCTGCTTCAGCACGGTCTTTGTTTCGTAGTCAGTTAACGATAAAACAAAATGTGCTTTATAATAAGATCACTTTAACGTTTCACAAACTTCATTAACTAATGAAAATCGTAATTCTTATTTCGTAATGACAAAAACCCAGACGTCCGCACGGCGGTCAATGCGTCCGCCATATTAAAAAATACGTAAAGTGCAAAGAAATTAGTTCGGATACGACGACTACGACGAGCAGAAAAATTAAGTATTGTTAGAAATAAAATCGTTGAATTCTTTGTTCTACTTATCAGAAAATAACACAAAAACTATCAAAATCATATTTAGTGTTAATAAAATACAAGCACTTTATAAACGAGTTGAAAAAAGGAAATAGTAATGGAATATTTCAAAAGAACTGTGAACATGGGTCTATAACTTCAATTACTTTTTTTTATTACTTTTTGCATATATTTAAAGATATAAACAATTATTCTTTTATTAATTAGTGATATTAAAGGCAATTCTATTTTTATTATGATAAATGTATCCGAACGTGTACACAACGTTTCATTTTTCCACTCTGTAAACTTTTATAAAATGTCAATAGAATATTATTGAAAAAACTTTAAGTTCAGTTAAAATATGGTTGAAATCATATCATAATTTAATGAGCTGTCATAAGGAGAAGAATTTATAATTTATTAACTGCTTCTAATTCACCCAAATAATTTTTAACGCGCTTAGTCGTAAATTCAGTCTATGCCTACGCTTGGAACGAAACGCAATAAAAAAATACCACCCGCCGCCGCCATATTGCGTAAATTATTGTGGAGGAATTTTCGTTCGTGCATATTTAACGCAATTTTCATTAATACTTTATTATCACCTTTTAATTTTGATTACAAAATGGATTGCCTTGTGGGTTACGGTAGTGATGATGAAACTGAACGCTATGGAGCAGGCCAGTCTTCTGTAAGTAATACTTCTGTCCTTGAGATTGCAAAATGGCCAACCTTTATTTCCAATGTTTTCAGATTTCAATTATGACCATCAACGTAATTCCAATGATTGCTTTTTAAATTTGATTTTATTTGTGTCAAATTTTACTTTTATAATAATTGTTAATCCGAAATGGTATTTTTTAATCGTTATTTTGGAAAAATGTATTGTGTTTTGTTCAGGCCTCTGATTTTGGCTTGATTCATCATTTCATTACTACCCTTTGTCATTATATTCATGCTAATACTCACGCCCTTTATACCTTGCTGGGTTAGGTTAGGCCATCAAAGAACTGTCAGCTTAAAAAAGATGCATAAAGTATTATCACGTCCAAACTTTCGGCCGCTATCGCCACTGTGTTTTGTAACAGTTGTCTAGGATTTTTTTTCCTTGATACACAACCATTTCTTGATATTTTTATTTATAATTTCACTGCAACCAGTTGTGATACAAGAACATTTATTATTTTTACACAAAGGCAATAGGGTGTACTGCTATTTGGGCTTAATAGCATTTTGGGTAGATTATCATTCCAAATAATTTACATTTCACACAAAAGCTATTGCGTAAGCTTTATAAGTAGGTAGGTATTTAGTAGATTAGAGCTGCAATCTCAATAGTGAACGGAGAAATGTTAGATTTCTTTTTATACATTTGACTAAATTATCCTTGATAAAATTAAACATCACAAAGTAGGTGATTATTTGTTAAATAATAATTTGCCATAAAAGTTTTGGTTAATGATAATTTGCTATTAATTTAACAAACTATGATAGATCCATTTTCATTTTGGAATACCTAGTACCTATTATGGTTGTGAGAGAAGAAAATAAATTCTTCTATAGCAACTATGCTTTTTGCAGTTTTCCTTGATGTGTGCTGGTTATATAAACAAAACTAAAAATTCTTCTATCACAACTGGTTACCATGTAAGAATAAAAAGTCCTCATAGACAAGTGGTTGCTAAATGCAGTTGCAATGGCGGCCGAAAGCACCCCCCATAGCTGCGTAATAATACCTGATTTGACATATTGTGCTGATTATGACCACATATAAGTGCTAGGGTGGTAGCCAACTCATAGCTTGCAATACAAAGTTAATTAAGATCTGTTTTTCTTTCACTCTCAGGTGTTAGTACCTATGGGGTGGTTCAACTGTTGTTAAATTATAACTTTTGAATTGTTTTAAAAACATGTTTTTGATGTCCTAGACACAATGTCTGGTGAAGATCTTCCTTTTTAGAAAACCTCATAGATTTTCATTGTTTATTTTGATTTCTTTGCCATACATTGTTTTATAGGGCTGTAACAAGAAGTATTTGATATTAATCTCGTTCTCTGCTTGACAATAGACTGGTATTCTAGGTGGGGGGCACGAGAAGCCGACGCGAAGACGACACAAACTATGAGGAAGTCAACATGGACATGAGTGAGGTAATTACTTATAGTTAATAACACCTCTAAAAAAAACAACCCTCTTAATTACATTTAGTATATAATATCTGTGTTTTCAATATGTTCTGCCTTTTGCGGTTCTATTTTTAAACAATTTAGTAATTACTCTCCAGAATAATGAAAAACAAACTTAGATCTTTAACTAAGAAAAATTGCGCTGTTTTCAACGATGATATTAACACTTTTATTATTTTATATGTTACCCATTTATAAATTGACACAAAACAAAAGTCAAATACCCCCCACGACTACGCCATGGCCCCGTCGAGGTGACTGTCTGAGCGCGCTCTACACTTGACACTCTTGCATCGCACACGTAAGTACTTAGTTTAACAGGCAGATATTGATTGGATATATTTCGTTCATAAATGAAATAAATATCCCGACCTAATGGGAGAGTATCGTTAAAATAATTGTGCTTAAGTACTTTTAATTACCATGATTATTATGGGTAAATAATTGCAAGTTAATATATAACATACTTATTGTTATGACTAAGTAATAAGTACAGTAGATAAAAGTTTAGGTGGTGCTGGTCTAATTAACCGAAAGAAGATTACAATAATATTTTATTTAAATGAAGGTGTGGTTTGTATAATACATATTAGAAAAAATAAGTTTTAGATGAAATTAAAAGCTTAGTTTCTGTTAAAATAGATATCACACTTACTTATTTACAAATGTATCTTATTCATAAGAAGTGGCTTAGAAAACAGCATTAATATTATTCTATGGGCTTATTGAAAATTTCATTGAGGTTGTGATATTTATAAATATTGTTTATTACTCCGATCTGCTGAATAATAGATGTATAATCTATGTTGAACCAAAAAAAATGCGGGTAATTAATTTCTAATAATGAGAAATACCATTTGACTGCTATTACATTTTAATGACAAGTTCTTAATCATTAAGACTTAATGAGCTTTTGTAAATATGTTTTGGCAGGGTTAATTTATAACCTTTTATGTAATAGTAGGTTATTTCCTGATATTATTGTTACTTTTTTCTAGGCATATAGGGCTAAGATCTCACGAAGCGGTTTTTACCTGCACCTGCTGTTTATTTCGAAGTTCACGAGAGCCGCACGCGCCCGCAACGGGTACCGTAAACAATCGCGCAACCATGTGATTCACCCACTGCAGCGCGCTACGTTGCGTAGCGCGTGAACGCAGATTTAAAATATAGAAATCCTGCGACCTATCAGACACTATAATGCGATTCAACTAAGAATGCTGTCAATTCAAACCAAATAGGTAGAGTGAGCAAAAAAATGTTGCTGTTTATTTTTATTTAATAAAACTTATTTACTAAAATTAAGTGAGAAAAAGCATGAGATTTTTTTAATAATATTTATTTACTAAGGTTGAGAAAGAACACAACCGATTTTTAATAGTATTTCTTTATTAAGACTGTGTGAAAAAAAAACATTAACCAGAATCTAGCTCTACAATTTCGCTCATCTCTGCATTACCACCGGAGAAGTTATGAATAATCATGCAGGTCACATACGAACATGCATCCTATATGTAAACGAAAGTTTTAAATCGAGATTTTGAACGCAACATAAAGTGACATTTGGTTGACGATTTATGTTATCAACCATTCATAGCCAAAGCTCAATAAATGAAAAAAAAACAACTAATATTATTTATCAACATTTGTTATTGTTTGTTTAAAAATGTTTAATTTTTATTCTAGAATCAGCCGAGTGCTAAAAAAGTGTACCGAGATTTTTTTGCAAACCGTACTTTTCAAGCGACATTTGACAGATGGAGGTCATTGGCTTTCCTATTCTTATTTGAATCGCATTATAGAAATCCTGCGACCTATCAGACACTACTGACCAAGAGTCGGCGCGTAGACTCCTCGCGCGCGTGTTTAAACGGATTCGCCCTCTGGCAACGCGTCCCGTCGCGTAGCACAGATCACGCGCGCTGCAGTGGATGAATCGCCTTAACGGGCGTAAATCACGTCGTAAATTTTTCAATTTACATTTTCACATTACACGAGTTGCGGTCTCGCAGCCCGTGGCGGGCGCGGGTAAAAACCGCTCCGCGAGTTGTTACCATAAGAATACAACAGAATAACAAAACTTTTTCTTGATAGTCTTGTGACTATGAAGAAAACTGTTATAGCACTTCATAAGCTGTATTAAACTGATTTGTATATAATACAAAATTATTATATAAAGCCTCGACGACACGGGGCGAGTTTACAAGCTACAAGCCAGCGAGTTCGCTAGTAGCTTATAAACTCGCCCCGTATCATCGAGTAGCAGATGGTAAAAAAGCTGATGACACGGGGCGAGTTTACAAGCTACAAGCCAGCGAGTTTGCTAGTAGCTTATAAACTCGCCCCCTATCATCGAGTAGTAGCTTATAAACTCGCCCCCTATCATAGAGTAGCAGATGAGTTCACAAGCTGCGAGCAAACTCGCTGGCTTATAGCTTGTAAACTCGCCCCGTGTCATCGAGGCTTAATGAAAGTTGTAACAAAACATTTATTATCTGTTAGTAGTGTCTGCTATGTCTTAGTGTTTGTTTTCTGTGATATGTAGGGCACGCGTACCTTGTCGCAGGAATCCCAGGAGTCCGAGCCGGAGCTGCCGCAGGCGGAGCCCGCGCCCTCGTCGCATTCCTCGCGCGAGGACCATAGAGGATCGGGTATGTTGCACGAATCGTTTATTTATTTATTTATCAATAAGTGTTGCCGCACACGGGCCACACGCCACAGCCACAAACTCCACCACGAGAAGCTAGAAGCGGCTTCTAAAGTGACTGAAGCGCGCGATAGCGACCGACTAAGGTTAGGGAGAGAGGAGTGGGGAATCGCGCGAGTGACGTGTGGCGGCGTTTTGTATCGGCGCATTAAGTGGCCGGTGCGCGCCACAAGAAGCGAGCAACGACCATTTGTAGCGTGTGGCGAGTCCATGTAAAATGTATAAAAACTACAATAAATATGCCGGTGGCGGCGTTTTGTGGTTGTGGTCGGTGGCCCGTATGCGGCGACAATAAAGGTTACCAATATAAGTTACAGCAGATATTAGGTAAAATGTTAATAAAACTAAATTACTTATAGTTAATTACACTAACAATCAAAGTACCTACAGCATGCGTTCGATCGCGGATCATTGCTGTAAAATGTTGCAAAACCGGCTAAAAATATTCCATTTGTGAGCTTCCGTTGCGTGCGCTGCGTAAACGATTACATTTATACAAAAATCATAATTATGGCGGAATTATTGCCCTTTAAAAGTTCTTTAAAAAAGTCAGCGTCATGCAGCATATGCCCATCTTTTAAGTTTGGCTCACTGTAACCTTTTTCCTCAAATTAACGCGGGAGACACCACAGGAGCCCTTTAGTTGTGACATAACTGTAATAGTTAGACACTGTCACATATGCAAAAAAAAATTTTTTCAGTATGAGCGTTTAAAACTTTAATATCCCAAAACATACAATATTTAAAGATTTTTACGTGATGAAAAGCTTATACAGCTTAGCTATTCATCTAAAAAAAATAAAAAAAAAATTGTATGTTTTGGGATGTTAAAGTTTTAAACGCTTCTCCTGAAAAAATGATTTTTTTGCATAACTGACAGTGTCGCACCGGAGGTGCGATATGGTATCGCGGACTTTTTTGTAGATATTTAAATGTCCCCTATATAACTTTAGATATAAGGATATATTTGGGTATTTTTTTTTTCACGGAACCCTAACTTTTTTGAAATATTCTATAGCCTATGTAAATCGGGGATAATGTAGGATTCTAAACGTCAAAGAATTTTCCAAATTGGTCCAAGTTGTTTCGGAGCCTACCTACTGCCCTTGTTTCAATACAAACAATCAAATCTTTCCTCTTTATAATATTAATTATAGATATAAGCACTTGCAAAGATTAGCGGTTATACCGCATCATCCCCTACTCAGGGGATCCATCCAAATTTATTTTGTCCTCTATCGTCTTAAGTCCCTCGTATGAGCTGGTCTTTATTGACAAAATTAGTTTTGGTTCAGAGAATCTGGCCTACTATTGAATCACTATTGAGATACGACAGGATTTATTGGCGCCACTTGTTAATAATATTATTGCCCTCAACAGTGGCTCGATGGTGCAAATAGTTAACGCATTAGGCTGCGATTGTTGAAGTTAAGAAACTTTCGCAGTGGTCGGTCATTGGATGGGTGACCTAAAATTTACTAGAGTCTCGAACTCCTTCGTGCTGCGAAAGGCACGGCTTAAGCCGTTGGTCCCGGCTGTATCTGCATTCGTTAGCAGACACCAATTCGCACTGGGCCGGGTGGTGGGTGATGGGCCGATCTACCTATTCCATCCATAGGGAAGGCGTGTGCCCCAGCAGTGGGGACATTGATAGGCTGATGATGATGATTGCCCTCAGACGATGGTCGAGATCGCGACCGGCGCAGACGCGACCGGCGACGAGAGTCCCCGCAGCGCGCCCGCGGCGACCGGGAGCGCCGAGACGAGCGGTACACCAGGTATGTTATATATATATATATAAATCTCAATCTGCACTTGGCCGTCAAATTAACCCCCCTTCAGATTAGTGTGGTCTGGAGCAGTGGTGGGCAAACTTTAGAATGGCGGGCCACAAAATTTATGAAATTCTTAAGGAGGGCCATAGGTATCAAAAATTGTCAATTTCAATTAAAGAAAACATTGTGGATCGGTCAATGACAAAGAAGATTAAGTTGGTAATAATCACTTAAACTTCTACGCGACCTTTTTTCACTACAATTTACACTAGATATTTTAAATATCTAAGCTATATGGCCAGTTGGGTTTCAAATATTGACATATGACTAACAGTCATATGTTGCCTGTGCCCCAGCAGAGGGGACATTAATAGGCGGGTGATAAAACAAAAATAATACTACTTTATAATTACGTGGACAAATCCTGAACATATTTGGATAAATGCATATAGTTTTTGACAGATTAAGACGTAGGATACTTTTAATATATAAATTGTAAGGTTCCTGTGGGATTCTAAGAAAGCTAAAGTTGACGCGGACGAAATGGAAAGAGCAAGTCGGGCAATTACCTGACCTTCGTATTACCAAATTTTCTAATTTCGCTAAACGTCATACACGCTTCTGCGTGTATGACGTTTCTATTACTTCTAAACATCATAGAGTCCATTTCTCTTTGATAATCTAACTGATAGATGAAGTAAGAAAAGTTTGTCATCATCCCTACTGACTTAGTGTAAATCTACTCTTACGAGATGTTACGTTTTATCTTAGATTAAAAGAAAAAGGGTAGATATGGTACGCTCATATTTGCATCAAACGAAAACTGATCCCACGGCAGCGCGAACGGGACGGCGAGATCCGCGTCACTGCATTACCGACCAGAGCGAAACAGCACGTTAAGTTTCAACGGCAGCGCGAACGAGACGGCGATATCCGCGTCACTGCATTACCGACCCGAACGAAACAGCACGTTAAATTTCAACGGCAGCGCGAACGGGACGGCGAGATCCGCGTCACTGCATTACCGACCAGAGCGAAACAGCACGTTAAGTTTCAACGGCAGCGCGAACGAGACGGCGATATCCGCGTCACTGCATTACCGACCCGAACGAAACAGCACGTTAAATTTCAACGGCAGCGCGAACGGGACGGCGAGATCCGCGTCACTGCATTACCGACCAGAGCGAAACAGCACGTTAAGTTTCAACGGCAGCGCGAACGAGCCGGCGATATCCGCGTCACTGCATTACCGACCCGAACGAAACAGCACGTTAAATTTCAACGGCAGCGCGAACGGGACGGCGAGATCCGCGTCACTGCACTACCAACCAATCACGCGACCAGTACTCGACGTCACTACCGAATAAGATTCAAAACAAACAGCAATTTTTATGAAAAAATATATTTTATAGTGCTTACGAATGGAAAGTGATGCCGTGGGTTTTATTTTTAGTTCTTGAGCAATTTGAGCACTTTTCAAAAACACACTTAGGCATTAGTTTATCATATAAACACAAAATATTAGCAATATTTCTTTTTGGCGTTCACATGTACGTCGTTTGCATGTCAAGTTGTGACTAAAGCGATTAGGGTCGTGGACCACAATTTATGCGGATCACTTTTGTGAGGCTAGTGCCGTATCTACCCTTATTGTTTTAATCTAAGCGTTTTATTGTACCACTAGTACGACGACCTCCGTGGCCGAGTGGTTTGTACGCCGGGTTTCATGGCGTCGCCGACTCGAGAGGTCCCGGGTTCGAATCCCGGTGCGGGCAGATGTTTGTGTGATGAACACGAGCAATTTGTACTTCAGTCATGGATGTTTAATATGTATTTCTATATAAATATACTTATATATGTAAAGTATATGTATTCTATCCGTTACCCTAGTATCTCATAACACAAGCCTTATAGTGCTTACTTTGGGGCTAGGCTAATTGGTGTGAGTGTTGGAAATATTTATTTATTTACTATAGGACGGACCGCAGTGATCGCGGTCGCGGATTGGGCAGCGGTGGGGAAGGGAGCTCCCGGCGCGGCCTGCTGGGAGACCGCCCCGACGACAGGCATGCGGACAACAAGGTAATTACACGTGTTGGTTTTTGCAAATGTTTCATAGAGTTGCTTAAGAGCCCTTTTACAAAATTGCGCCGCTGCCGTACTGATCGGCGCGTAGCACTAGTATATATTGCATTTTACGGGTGATGTTTCGAGTCTTATAAAATAATTATTAATAAACTAATTGAAGTTATACTTCTTTAGCCGCGTTATGAAAAAATTATGAGAGTGAAATTTTACGATGCGCGCGCATCACTGTAACATAAAAGTAACATAATGAAGTTACAAAAAAAGAAAAATAGCATTTGTAAATATTCTACATTAACTTTCAATAGGAAGAATAAATCTACGGTTTACTTCTATTGGAAATAAAAAAAATCCAAGGGGGGTAAATGAGGCGCTCAAAAATCACGATTGTTTGCAAAAAATGTAAAAGGGCTCTTAAGACGATTTGCGGAAAATTGATCGAAAACAATTCATCGAATTACAATTCTTCGAACACAATTCATCGAAAAAACAATTCGTCGAAAAACAATTCTTCGAACGGTAATTCCAAAAAAAAAATGAAAATTTAGCAGGAGGGAGGCTAAAACGAGGTGGGGAAAGGGGAAAAAGTATGAAAAAAAAAACGTTGCACGTACAAAAGTGTCGTTTCTGGCGCTTCGCCGGCCGCTGCCGCGGCACGCTCGCTCCGCTCGCTCGGCTTGCGCGTTTTTGGTCATCATACTAACCTGATCTAACCTAATGAACTCTTTAGGCTTTATTCATTGCGGGGGGCTTCGCCCCCCGAGCCCCCCTTGCGGGGGCTGCGCCCCCCCGCCCCACTTCGGTTCTGTCACTAATAATATGAAATATAAAAAGCATGAAATTCTACACATTAATTTATTTTGTATACATGTTTTATGGCATTAATTGTTTCTAAAAACGCGTCTTTTTTATATTTAATTATGTTTCTGCGCCACAAATATTCTACAGTCGAATCTGCAAAATCGTGCGGATGGTTATAATTATCTTTTCTGAAATATCTTTTGACAGCCCTCCACTGGGACTCGATCCTCTGCGTGTGAGTACCGTCTGGGGCAATAAATGGGTTGTCTGGATCAGAATGGTTTACTTTTTTGTTTTTCGGGGAATTACCGTTCGAAGCATTGTTGTTCGACGAATTATTTTTTCGATGAATTGTGTTTGAAGAATTGTAATTCGATGAATTGTTTTCGATGATTTTTCCGGTGAGGTCTTAAGACCTACACAATCGATATATAATAGAAATAGTGTAAGTTTTTTCCTTTTTTTTGAACAACCTGGTTCCGAGCTGAGTACAGGTTTTTTTTAATTCAATGAATGCAGTTGTTTTTCTTATTAACCTACTACCTACCTAAGAACCTAAGAACAGATCTCGATTTAAATGAGACCCTGTATAGGTTGAAGGATTCAAAATTCTGAGTTTTGCTTTACTACTTTGAAGTTGTTTATTCTTCTAGCTAGTTGTTTACACAATGAATGTTCCTGGCAGACTACAATTTGCCTTACAATTGTTTGTCTTATATACTAATTTGGCCCCGGTTATCCTGGACCGTCGACCAACTACAGCGCTGACTTTAATGCGCGTCCCTTAAAAGGTACGCCTTTTGATTGGCTACTATCCCCCCGTCGCACAATGCCAGAAGAACCGACAAGAAACACAGCAAGGCCGGTTTTTAGGGACGCAATATTGGTCCTCTCTGGCTATTTTGATATTGAAGAATTACGAATGCCATGTTTCTACTTCATCTACCATCAAAATTTGTGAGATCCATGTTATGCCAAGTCGGTTAATTTATTCAGTCCCTACTTAAGGAACCTTCTGTCTTGAGTTATTACGAAATTAGCTTACCTAACAACATCTTATACTGACCATATCCAATATTAAAATTTTTGCATGTTTTGAATAAATAAATTGACTTGGCAATCGCACTCAACAATCTAATTTAATATAATATGTGAGATACATTGTTTCATACGTAAATGACATCGAAATTTCGATATTTTTGGTATTTTCGATATTGAATGTTATTGCAAGGCTGTTGATTATATATTAATAAGTTATTAATTTCAAAATTAAACGTTAGTTTCCAATCATATTGCTTCGAAAAAAAACAACTTTTATGTAATCGTTTCCCAAACCGAAGCAAAATAACGACAGGAATTCTTATTATTACCCTACATTGCCACGTATTGACCCCTCAACTGACGATTACCATTGAGTACCTACCAAACCATAGACCACGTGAATACGCTGTGGCAGGAGGGTGGCAGGTTATACACAAGTCCGAAGAGTATCTTTGCTTGGTGATCTTAGACTATGAGAAAGCTTTCGATTCGGATGAGACCTGGGCGGTGTTACAATCTGTCCAAAGGTGCCAAGTAGACTAAACAGATAACGATGTGTTATCTTTGGTACCTTTACTTAAACGCCACTATGTTAGTTCGATTAAAAACCAGAGCTCAAACCATTTCCAACTGCAGCAAAGCTTGAGACAGGGAGAGTTAATATCTTCGAAATTGTTCTCAGTTGCGTTGGAGGATATGTTTACGTTGAACAATATCTTCCAGTATTTTGTTTCGTCTGTGCGAACCAAGTATTGATTTGTTCATGTGATATTGTTAAAGCAGGTGCCAGCGCTGATGGATCTGAAGCCGTTTGGCGGGGAACCCCCGCCGGGCATAGACTCGCGACGCTCGCAGGACGCAAGAGATGCAGTCTCCCCGAGGTACGTACACTGGGATAATAGAATATTTGACAAGTTCTAGAAAACGATCTCTCTCTCTCATATAATAATGTTTATGGAGCCCATAAAAAGGACATTCATCATTCTGTTGCGTATTTCATAAAAAAACTAAATCAAAAATTCCGTTTATTAAGTTGCCGCGAGAACGTTTCTCTGGACATTATAGAGTCTCACTAGTACGTAGAGATGGGCGTTTATAGATTTTTGTGAAATCGATGCACATCGGTATCGGATAAATCCCATCCGATGCGCGCATCACATTATGTTTATGTGCGCATTATGTTAACTCTCATTTCAGTAATACTTGCTCAACCCTAAAAATTGCAGTAGAAAGAATTCAGAGCTACTTCAAACAATTTATTATATTAAAGTTTGGTATAAAGTTTGTCCTAAATAAAATTTTTGTTTCAGATTTGTGGATCGCGACAGGCGCGACAGAGACAGGAATGACAGGGACAGAGATAGAAACGATAGGGACAGCAGGAGTGATAGGGACAGAAACGACAGAGACAGGGGTGAAAGGGAGAGAAACGACAGGGACAACAGGAGTGAAAGGGACAGGGACAACAGGAGTGAAAGAGACAGAGACCGACACAACCGCCGATCCGAAGAGAAAAGGTAAGGCTAGTTAGCATTTCTTGTAGCCTCTAAACTTCCAAATGCAAAATGTATGATGTAATTAAAACTTTTCGTTTATGATTGGACTCAAATCTGTAACTCATCGCTTTCCAATCTTAAAGAAAGAAAATATTACTTTACTGAATACAATAGTATTCATCCAGCTGTTTATTTTTAAGTAAGTCATGATTGTTTTTAATATCTTAGAATAAAACAAAAAGGGAAGATACTTTTGAATAAAATGGTGTATGCGATATAAGAAAAATAAATTTATTGTTCACAAATAAACAGACATATATTACAGACAATAGTATGAAGTAAGAATTGATTAATAAGTCACATAAAAGTCTATGAAGAGTATAAGTGGCCAGGGTGTTCTAATTATAAAATAACTTAACGAATAAGGTTTCAACAGATACGGAAGTCGCGGCTTAAAAGTGATCCGCTTGAATTGTGGTGCATGACCATAATTCGTTTTAGTCACAATTAGATATTCAAACACGCTGCATGTGCACTCAATATAACAATATTGAGAATGTTCTGTGCTATAAAAAAACACAATCCCTCCGTTGCTTTTATAAACAAACACAAATAGTTCAAAATCAAATTACAAATGTCTCGGCAACACTTTTCATTTGTAAAACTCTAAATTTTTTTTTCTCAAAAATCACGTATAGGTTATTTTTCCAAATTTTTGAAAACTGCTTATGTGTAAAGATTGGGACAAACGATTTAACAGAAAAATAAAAATGAATAAATTAATGTATTTTTTTCGCCATTAGAACAATTAAAGTTGAATTTATATTTAATGGTTTTTAAATTTACGGCCAAATAGCTCGATTCGATGACGTCTACTGTGTGACGTCAACTTTGTGTAAAAAATTTAACATCTATGTAGTCTGTGGACGATCTGCGATTACGGAGCTATTATTTGACGATTTCTTTTCTTATATTATTTTTGTATTATACTATAAATTTATCCAGAAAATAAAAAAAATAATAATTTGATCTTCACATGATTACATAGCATACACAAAGTTGACGTCACACGGTAAACGTCATCGAACCGAGCGTTTTGGCGGTAAATTCAAAACCATCAAAAATAAATTCAAATTTCATTGGGAGAAAAAAAGACATTAATTAATTTATTTTTATTTTTCTGTTCAATCGTTTGTCCTAATCTTTAAATATAAGTAGTTTTCAAAAATTTGGAATATACCCTATTGTCGTGATGTAATTTACGCAATCGCCATTTCGTTATCAAGAAAAGGACAAGAATAAAGCTTACTCGTTCGGACTCGGAAGCGGACTCGCCGTTTCGCTCGCACTGCGTTGAAGCGTATAGTTCCGTCTCGCTCGCTCGATTCAATGTTTATTTACAGAAGTGTGCGTGTGTGAAAATTGCTTATGTAGTTAAGTCGGAGCATATTTTATTTGGTGCTAGTATGAGCGTACCGTATCTTCCTTTTTGTTTTAATCTAAGCTTCCCCAATAGGATGACCTTCACCTACTGCATGTAATCTGTTTATGAATAAATAGATAATAAATTATTATTATATTTGATCAGATTGTATGGAGACAGACACGAGCGTCGGGACAGGTCTCGGTCCAGGGGAGCCGCCTTCCCCCCGCCTTCTACCTCCAGGTACGTAAACATAGTGTTTAAACCAAACAGACATAAATGTTACCTAATTTGCACTGATAAATATTGGCGCTCTCGTCTCCTGCTATAAAACGGAAAATATAAACAAAAATATTTTAACAAAAAATTGAATGTACCTACTTCAAAATCGAAAATAAAACTAAAAAGTTGGGAATAGACTTTTATTTCTAATCATACCTACCTATGTGTTTCAATGTTGACTCCGCCTGCCTTCAAATTATAAACCAGATAAAATTTTTCACTTTTTAGTTACATTTTCGATTTTGAAGTTGGTTTAATTTTTTATTAAATTATTTTATTTCATTCAATCTAGTGAAAATTACACCAACCAAGTAAACGATAAATAAAAATGCTCATAAAATAAAAGCGACCGGGTCAAACTATATATTTTTATTTTTTAAGACCAAATCATGTAAGATTTTCAACCATCAACTTTTTGATTAAGGATATTAGCTTTGTTAATATTGAGCATTTAAATGATTTTGCAAGGGGAAAAGGAAAAACAGCCATGACAATGACAATAATATAGTGAAGTTGCTGAATATTTAAGCTAATTAGATCTTTGCCATTTGCTGTAACAAATGGGAACAAATTGATTAAATTACAGTATTGTAATTTAATTTGCGTTCGACAGCTCGAGTGACAGGCGCGGTTCTCCATCTTCAGGAGACTACAGGCCTTCCTCCTACAAGGTGAACAAGAAACTGGAAGTCATGGAGAAGATGGGTGAGCATATTTACAGAAAAAAATATTGGTAATTTTACTAAGAAACGAAAAGAAAATAGTTTTTTATCTATTGTCATGTGACCGGAAGGTCTGGGATGGCAAAGCCTAAAATGACTTAACTTCCAGTAAACGTTAGTAGTACCGTACAGCGTTATACACGCCGTATTACCCAAAGAAACGTTTTTTATAGATATACATAATGAGATGATAAATAACCACTGTTTATGGAGTCCATAAACACTTATACATAACACAGGAGATCATTGTCAAAAAGCTGTGACGTACCCTATTTTGTGTAGATAGTTATAATGTCAAATTTTTTATGGATTGATCGTAAGTTTTCGATCAAATTGGATTTTGAATGTAAACTATATTTGAAAATTATGAATTTAGTCAGTCAATTTAGTAAACGCAGGGTTTCGTATTATATTTAAAATAGAATTAACAAAATGATTCTAAAATACACCATATAATGTTTAAAAGAAAGATTTGTGAACTATTTGTAATTAATTATTTCTATTCATGTATGTCATTCGTTAAAAAAAAAGAGTGTGCTTATGACCACATGACTGAAGTGAAACTTCTTTAGCTTCATATATATATTAAGATATATATGTGTGTACAATATATACATGTATGTACATATACATATTTCATTTAATAGCTATAAGAGAAATAGAGAAAGAAAATGTGCGCGCGCACTGCTTTGTCTTGCTTATATCCCCCACTCAACTCCCGTTCGCCTCGCCCGATCACACTTTTCGTAACGCGTTCGCTAGCTTACACCCCAAGTCAAGCATGCGTAAAGAAGTTTCACTTCAAAAATACATTTCAACAGGTTTAAAATGTGTTTTTCAATACTTTTATACAATATCTCTACGGTTTGCATCCCTTCCAGGATGTTGTTGAAAAAGCATGGAAAGGATGCGTAACATTTAACTCGGAATCGCGCTATGCGTGGTATACGCATTGGCAGTTTTCCAATTACAGAGCATAATGCGACTCAGTGGCGCACAATGCCGAATTATGCTGATGCTTAATTGTAACGTGAATTAGTTTTTATATGCACCAGCAGAGTGCGCTCAATTTAGTGTTGAAAAAAAAGTCAATGTTTCTACCTTCATCCATACATATTATATTTATTTTTTTAACACAGTTTGAATTAACTTTGATTATTTAAAAAGAAACTACAATGAAACGAAAGCTTTACAAAATTTTCAACAATAAATAATATTACAAACGGTAAATAAAAAAAATCGATCAATGCCAACTTAAAGAAAAAACACTTCATTTTCTGTCACTAAGTTGGTACGATTGCACACATCACACGAAAACATTACTAATGAGAGTGTTCGATTGTGCGAAGCGTTGATGTAGTCGAAACATTCAACGTTAAGCATTATGCCGTATCATCATCATCCTCTTTTATGTTATACTGCTGGGGCACAGGCCTTCCCTATGGATGGAATAGGGAGATTGGGCCATGACCCACCACGCGGGCCCAGTGCGGATTAGCGGGTGCTAACGATTGCAGATGCAACCGGGACCAACGGCTTAACGTGCCTTCCGAAGTACGAAGAAACTCGAGAAAGAAATTTTTGGTCACCCATCCAATGACCGACCACTGCGAAAGCTGCTTAACTACAACGATTGCAGCCGAACGCGCTAACCACCTGCGCCATCGAGCTCCTGCTTATGCCGCATAATGCGCGCTAATGCTGTAATTGGATAACTACCATTGTTTTCTCCGCCTGATGATTGTGTATCGTGTGGCCAGGTCTACAGATCAAGACCCCGGACGGTTCGATGGCGACGGCTCAACAGCTACGCGCCGCCGCCGGAGAGCCCGCGTTGCCTTCATACAGCGCTACTGCACCAGCCGCTGCAAAGCTGCTGCACCAGGTAACGTACTCACCACAGATTCATAAAGTCATACCTTTAAAACTATGGTTTTGGAAAATCGTGCTGGGCAAAATGGAAGATGCTGTCGATTCTGGCATGATTCTGTGAACTTCTTCATTCTGTATTGGTAATGACAAGGATACACTGTTGTTGAATTTAGGTTTGGGTTTGGAGAGTCATGCTAGAATTGACACCAATGTATGTGTAGAATTATTGAATCTTAATAATAATAATAATAAATATTTCCAACACTCACACCAATTAGCCTAGCCCCAAAGTAAGCACTATAAGGCTTGTGTTATGGGATACTAGGGTAACGGATAGAATACATATACTTTACATATATAAGTATATTTATATAGAAATACATATTAAACATCCATGACTGGAGTACAAATGCTCGTTTTCATCACGCAAACATCTGCCCCCACCGGGATTCGAACCCGGGACCTCTCGAGTCGGCGACGCCATGAAACCCGGCGTACAAATCACTCGGCCACGGAGGTCGTCTTAATTTATTAATTATATTGTGCAATTGTATAGTAACGTATTTTAAATAGATAATAACCCTCTAAAGTTGCTATACTCTAAATATACAGTAACTGAGTAAATGTATTTTTCTGTACCACCTTATTTCTGAGAATATGATATGCAATAAATGAATAAATAAATATAAATTAAATATTACATGAAACTTTAATAATAATCCGATTAAGATTAGGGTCCTACATGTGCGTCTTCCCATCTTGCAAAGCTTGGTATATTTATTAGTCCTATTTATTAAATCACAGCAATTGGGCAAGCGCTAACAAGGCAAGACAAATATGCTGTATATTTGTTGGTATTGGCCCTTGCTTGGCTAACAGGTATTTGCCTTTATCGGCAAATTAGGCAGGCGATGACAAGGCAAGAAAATATGCTGTTTATTCATTGTTTTTTGCTTACATCTAGTGGGTAACGTATGTTTGTTTCCTTCCCCAGTTGCAGAAACGCAAGCTCCTCTGGTCTAACAAGGGCAAAACCGAAGCAGAAGAAGTGGCCAAGTGGTCGGGCGCTCGTTTCGCTCAGGACAGCGACGGCAAGCAGGCCTGCAAGTTTATGCGGCTCATGGGCATCAAGGATCCCGGTAACTGCAACTACTTAAATTATAAAGAAAATTTTATTATAATAATACGAAAAACTTCATCCAGGCATTAGGGGCCGTTCAAGTATTACGTAAGCACTACAGGGGGGGGGGGGGTATACTTATTTTTATGACATGGGGGGTGGGGGGGGTCTACATGGTGATGACGTCAGCGTCAGTAAATAATTGTAATAAATCTGCTTACGTAATACTTGAACGGCCCCTTAGACATGATGGAATGCCCAGACCGAGTGGAATATTTGTTAAAAAAATCTTAAGATTATTTAATTCTTACTAATTTTAAATATGTTTTTTTATTCAATGAAAATAATACCTGAAAAAACAAAAAAAAATTAAATGGATAAATTATTTACCCATGAATGGATAATTAATTAATTATCTTGATAATTTGCAACCCCGATTACGATTTATTAACATTCCCTTAATGTTTCAATAGCGGCCGTAAAAACCGAAGCCCCAGCAGCGGATCCTATCAAGAAACAAGAAGAGTTGTTCCAAGCGATGCAGGCACAGTACGATGTGGCTCGTGCAACCACTCACACGATGCGAGGTGTGGGGCTCGGCTTCCAACGAGGACAGTTCTAAACATTGGGTGTTTGTGTAGTGAAGTGCACTTTAGACTTGACCAGTTACAAAAAACTTGGTGTTAGTAACAGTGAAAATAATAACCAGCAGTAGCTGTTTTATAAACAGCTGAAAATGATTCTGTTATCGAAGAA
The DNA here is from genome assembly GCA_902850365.2 of Chilo suppressalis. NCBI lineage: Eukaryota > Metazoa > Arthropoda > Insecta > Lepidoptera > Crambidae > Chilo > Chilo suppressalis. The sequence continues at coordinate 18,651,340 of OU963914.1, read as the reverse complement.
ACTTGCCAAACAGTCTCTTTAGTTTTGCTGGTACAAACTGAACACTATCCATCCTGATAAAGGTACAAATTCGCAATTGGCTGCAGGCGACAACCGCAAGCGCGACACTGCGGCTGACCGTGCATTATATGAATTGTGCAGCCGCGGCATGTCGTCTGCAGTTGCGGCCTGTGGTCTGCGGTTCAGTTCGGACTTGTACCTTAAGTAATCTTAGAGTTTGGTTTTGAAAAATGCGAAAAAATTACACGCTTTGTTTTATACGCTTAATTATAGTTTGAAGAATGGACTTACAAAGATAGGGATGTGTTTAGAAATGGGAGAAACACATTGTTAACTAGTGTGAACATTGTTTATGTAAACATATTGGTTTATTGTATATTTGTTTGTATCCACAATTAGTGAATAACTTATGTCCCATCAGTAAAATATAGTGTTATGGTATAAAAATGTTTTCTACTTAATATTTAGCTATAAAGACTATAAAAATATTTTTCTTTTAGTTATATAATGATCTCTTTTTCCAGCAAAGAATTCAGGTTAATGTGATACATAAATATAAATATTTCCAACACTCACACCAATTAGCCTAGCCCCAAAGTAAGCACTTTAAGGCTTGTGTTATGGGATACTAGGGTAACGACTAGAATACATATACTGTACATATATAAATATATTTATATAGAAATACATACTAAACATCCATGACTGGAGTACAAATGCTCGCTTTCGTCACAAAACCATCTGCCCCCACCGGGATTCGAACCCGGGACCTCTCGAGTCGGCGACACCATGAAACCCGGCGTACAAACCACTCGACCACGGCGGTCGTCCTCTGTGTACATAAACTGATAGTGGTGAAATTAATGCCACTGTTTCATTAAGAAGCTTGTTACAGCTATAAGTATTTATATAACTTACTGAAAATCACACAAATGGTTGCATATAGATACAGCAATTAACTTAATTAAAGTAGGGCAGCTACTTTTTTTTGCAAGAGTCAAACAAAGAGTTAAGATGTGGCTTTAAATTTATTTGACTTCTCTTCTTGCAACCATGAAAGAGTATTTTTTGTATCTCAATTTAACAATACGTAGCTTACAAGATATTTCAATGATAGTCATTTATAGTAATGGTGATTCTGTTACTCTAAACAAATTATCTAACATAAAACGATATAAATATTTGTTATGTAAAACTTAAATTAAAATTGTAATAAATATAATGAAGTGATACAATAATTGTACATTACAATAGTTAATCACATTGTACAAATAAATGTACACTCATACTAATTGGCGCATTAAAGCACAAAAAGTTCCTTCAAATTAATCATCAACAGAGATTAATTAGTAAAATAGAACTGCCATAGAAAAAATGTCTTTGTGTTTCATTTATACTATTTTCTAAGGCCTATAGGGTAGGCGTATAATTAATTTCCTGATGGCTACTGTGTGATATAAATTAACATTGAATATGTTTGTAATCTAATTGATAAAATTAATAATCATTGTGTACCTAAAAATGTGACAGTGGAAAGTAAAGAGATATTCCTAGGTATTCCAATTAAGTCATAGACTTATTTGTTCACCTTTCTTTTACCTCGAGGTTCTGTGCGGAAAAAGAATGGGATTTAGATTGGAGGGCGCTGTAGTGTTTTTCTACCGTATTTGGAAGGTTTTACCCCTTTGACATGATTAAATACAAAAAACTGCAAGAAATCACAACAACAAACAAATTCTTATCAATACAAAACTGACGTTATACATATTGTTTTACGTGTTTGATTGCCAAATAAAAATCTTAATGTTGGTTCCGTTTTTCGCCACGCCTATTCTCTTTCCGCACAGACTCTACATGGATTGCGTGTTGTGCAATGATTATTATGTTTTACCACTCAATTTAGATAAGGTGATTATAATAAAAATTCTATTAAAAAAAAGTATGTTTTCTTCGCTTATTTCCTGTGTCAATTTTGATCTGACAAATTCATTAGTATGTTTGTAAGTCAATCGCAAAAACAGCTGGAAGAATATGGATAAAATTTGGCTTATAGTTAGTTTATTACTTGGATTGAGGCATAGGATACTTTATTTATCCCGAAAAACATGGTTTCTGAGGGATTCTAAAAAACAAAAGTTATGCGATCGAAGTCACGGGTAGCCGTCATAAAAGTAGTGTACTACAGCAGGACAATAACTTTCGGGCAAAGATATTAAATACCCTAAATACACCACGTACGCTCAAAATGTGACCCAGTCAAGAAGTGCTCGAGCACGACTCCACCACTTCGTGGTCAGGTCACAGTCACACGCGGATCATTGAAAAGTCAAGATGTGGCAGAGCTCCGTAAAAAAATGCGATGAAAATACTTATAGTATATAAAGTGTAGTTTTTTCGACAGGTATTTAATTAATATTTGTTAATTTAACGCATTTGATGCAAATTTTGACTAATTCTTACTATTACCTGATTTATTAGAAAATATTTGCGATAGTCAAATGCATGGTCGGTCATGGCTATACAGCCGTCTCTTTTTATTAGCACGCATTTCGAACTGTCATAACTCTGATGCAGGCGTTTTAATGAAGACCTTAAATAGTATGTGTTAAAGGTGACTTTCAATGTTTAAATAACGCCTTATATTGTGTTTGACTACGCGATCATCTTACGCAGCTCCGCGGATCGTCCAGGTTTCGGCCACGATTTAGTTAGTGTTTTTGTATCTAGGGTATTTAATATCGTTGGTCTTAAGATTTACTTTATTTAGAAAATAACAAGAAGTATTTTGTACAACTTGTTATTTTCTAATTAAACTATTATTAACAAATTTACTATAAACAAGAAGACCATAATCATAATGGCTTCTCACTATAGCTACAAAAATCATATAAAGTATTTTAGTATCCATTCCTCAGCAATAAGACTCGCAAGCCATTTTAAAGTATTTACACGTTTTAGCATTTTATTGACCACACTGTGTACATGGCCATTAAATGTTATACCTTTTTTAACATAACAAACCTGGTCAATTGATTCTTTAAAGGATTAAGTTACTAATGAGGAGTGAGCAATTCTGTTACCGTTAGGTGTAATACACGGTAACAAAATTGCCTCGCTGTTAAAAAAATTGGGTTCGAAAGTTGAAGATACTCATGTTGGTGACATTTATCATCTGGTATTTGAATGCTGTCAATTTAGTATACAATGACTTATTGGCAAGTGATTTGTGTGAATTAAGTGGTGATAATGTAAATACTATCCCCCGCCGCCTTGAAGAATATTTGAAAGATCTCATTTACTTTACCGCACTTTATAAGTTTATTAAAGCTACAATTGGAAATATTTAATACGAATCGAATAGACTTGAAGGTGTGGCTTAAAAGACTTGTATCCGAACCATAAATATTGGAAAAAAAACTGTTTGACAGTGACAATATAATGTCAACCGTCAATAAAAGTTTTGTGGGGTTTCACCGAATCGTTTCGAGTTTTGTTTATCAAAAATTATCTTAAAAATCGGGTAGTTTGATAAACACTTCCTGTACAGAAATTAAATAAGAACCCCCTTTATTCTTAGATTCGACATCGAAGAATACTGACTATTCTTAGTTAAAGAAAGTTTGAAACATAAATATTGCCATTTAAGTTACGTTATATATTTTACTGTGAAACTTGTTGAAGATTTCTCATTAGAAATGGATGAACCCGAGACAAAAACTTGTTCAAATTGGTAAGTTTTCGATCCGTTGGACCACAAAATGTTGTGTCAATATTTATTCTATTTTGGACGACACACGTTAATGGTCTATTTTTAGATAAATTTGGAGCAGTACTCGATACAGCTGTTTCAGTATGTTTGACGGTTGTTTACCCTTTAGTGTCTTAAATATGAATTAATAATCAACATGGATTTACCTTATTCCTACGCACTTACGCTCATGCTTTTAATTCACAGTAAAACATGAACATTTTTGGAGTACAACAACTGCTATGATGTTGCAACTATTGATACTTGATTCAACTCAAAAATCTGCCTAAGATGATTACTTAAAAAGAAACCAACAAAACAATGATAACAAAAGGACTATCATAATTAGTTTATATTTCATAACAATCTGTTCATTACTGCAAAAAACTATTAATAATTTTAATAGAATGATTTTTTAGGTTTCTGTATTTGGTAAATGATCTGAAGTTTCTTAACACAGATACTTGCAACCTATACTAACATATCCACATAAATGCTTTCTTCAGACATTGTTTAATTACTTAATAATAAGGGTATACCCTTATATTACTGAATTTATGTTATCAAAGAAAAATATAGGTGCTTCATGCACCTATATTACAAAATAAATAAAATTGAAAATGTAGACTACTAACTATTGTGAAAGAAATCTTTTTGAATGAGTTCCATGTTAGGGAAAAATCTTTTTGAATGAGTTCCATGTTAGGGAAAAATATGAAGATTTTACAAAATATTAAGATAATAATGTTATTTACTGTCTGCAGATTGTCAAAGCAGATTATCCAAAAATGATATTGGAAAAATAATTATTGGATTAAGAAGCCAAGACAAAAAAGTCTATATAGTAAAATGCAGCAATCTATTTTGGATTTATTTAGCAAGAAGGAGAAATCTGTTGGCATTGTCTTTCATATTCTAATTATTAATGATGGATTATTATTATTTCTCTGATAACTGTTATCAGTGCTGATACCAAGTTCCTTAATTGACATGATAAATTGCAGTAATTGAGATTCCTGATTCATTATCTAACCTATTATTTTTTATGCTGGAGCTAAACATTTGGCCTTGATCATGGAAAAGGTACTAACCTTTTCCATGATCATGAAACTTTTTGACTTAAGTTAAGTTTTAACTAAAATTCAGTGTTGACTAAAGTTAAATCAAATAATACATTAAAATACTGCTGTTCTAATGAAGAATGCAGAAATAGCTCTGACATGATTTTGAGAAATTAGTACAAATCATCACACCTATTAAACTATCTTTTTCTGTTCTAAAAAAGGTAAAACTGTACTTTCAGGGCCCAAAAGGTGATACTTGTTTTTTTTGTAGAAAAGGTCTTTTTAACAGTTTTTTTTTCTGGCGCTTCGCTGGCCGCTGGCCGCTGCCGCGGCACGCTCGCTTTGCTCGCTCGGCTCGCGCGTTATGGTCACAACACTAACCTAACCTAACCTAGTGTGAAGTATCACCACTTGATAAGAAAAGTAAAAATTTTCAATATTATTTTCTAAAAAACTACCAGTGCATAAGTGTGACATTTTTTTTAATAATGTGGTTAACAGAAACCTTTTTAACAACAAAAATGCGAAATTACAACCAACAAAACTGTGAAGTTTTTACTTTTGGGCCCTGGAAGTACAGTATATCCCTAAAAAATGCAAAGATAAGAAAAAAAATGGTGTAATAGGTATAATGAGTTAAAACGAAAAAAAACTTTCAAGCAAAAGTGTTTTGTACTGTTGGGAAGATTATTTTGATTTAAATATTAGCTCTAGTACTGTTTTTATTCGTAGATAGGATAAGTTCATAAATCTGGAGTCAAAGTTTCTATTACTATTTGAGGATTACAATGTTTAATTTCATGATTTTAGTCTGATGTGACTTTTATGCTTAAGTGACTGGGGACAGGGGACTGGTTTTTAGGACTATAAAAACAATTATGTTGTTGTTGTATGTATGTACGTTGGGCATAGGTAGATTAGATTATTATGATAATTTTTTGAATGTTTTGGAGTAATCTACTATTGTATATTTATAATCTGTTATTTTTCTAAACAATATTAGCTTGAGACAATGAGCCTGCCAGTAGATACAACTTGTTCCATCTCCTCATCTCAAGTATTGTGGTTCTATGTGAATGGTGTTTATTTATTTATTTATATGTTGTCTTTAAATTTCATGATCACTAACATTATATTAAATAATAGTAGATGGTAGCAAGTGCCACAATTACTCATGATTAGAGGATTCAATCCCAGTCCCTATTTCTAATCCTGGGATTCCACTTAGCCAATCCCAGGCTTATTTCGGGATTGACGGTTATAAAGAAAAAAAAGAAAATCTTGAAAATTCTAGTTATTTAATTAAAACTTTGACTAGAGTTAACCTAGTTTCCATTATGGTTGGTTGGTCGTAGGATGGTTTGATAGATCGAATTCGCCAAAATCCTAGGAATTTTGCGAAAGCGCGGATAATTGGACAATTTCGAAGGCTTAGCTCAATCTTACTGAAAGAGATAAGGATTTTTATCAAAAACGAGAGTCACCTCGAGACTGAAAAAAGGTCGGGATCCTGGAACTCCGATTTTCGGGAAAATCTCGACTCATAATCATGGCACTTAGAACTTGTAATAGTGCTGAAATATTGGGATACACAAAAAACAAGGTACATAATAGCAATCCCGCTAATTACTAATAGATGAGTAAATAATCAAAGGTTATTGTATAGGAGTAGGGTTGCCAACCCTTTTTTTTTATACGCAGGCAAAAAATAATATTTACAGACGACGGCGCCTTTAAGAAGCACACCGCCAAACGGACCTCACACCTGGCTCCCGCAAGCCTTACAAGCCCCAGCAGTGGCTGCCCACTGAGGACCCCGTAACTCTTACGGGCGCTTTACGGCATAATATCCGCTAAAAAACCCTGCTAACACCCTCTAAGCTGCTTAGCGCAAAGCCTCGGGGTCCCCGTTTAGGGATTCTTACTCGTCTCCGCACCTAGCAGCCTCCCGGCCTAGTCGGGGCTCCACGGCAGGGGTGTCCCGGGGTATGGCGGGGACCCCGCAGACGTGCGCAGGATGGCCCGCGCATTGGGGCTGAGTACGCGGCCTAGTGCCCACCGTACAGCCCCCCGTCCGCTGCGAAGGGGGTACTTGGGCGTGCCCGTGTAGCTCCTTCCGCCGCCCTCCTCTTTGCAGGTCAGAACTACAAGGGAGGGCTGCCGTCACGAGGTCTGTCGGTGGCCGGCACAGCTGACGCCATGCCGGTTAGCGAGGGAACCCCCGGGTAGGGTCATGGGACGGGCGCAGCCAGGGCCCGCTGCCGTCCTCTCCTACCCGTCCTCCTTTGGCGAGAGGGAGCGGCCAGGGGATCATCCTCCCGCTCCCTCTCTGCCGCCTCTTTCTGCGAATTAACATTCTCGCAGAAGGAGGCGACCGCCTCCCACGCCCTCTCGTTGGGGAGCATGGCGCCGCAATGAGCTCACGGCGCTGGTGTCGCCAGGCCGGGCACTCCAATAAGGTGTGCTCGGCCGTGTCGTCCGGGGCGCCGCAATGATGCCATTGACCCGGTGTCATTTATCACAGCTTCTCAACAAACGGGATGAGCATTAATGCAGATGTGTACTGTGAAGAACTGAGCACAACTTTGGAGAAGCTCACACATCTCCAACCAGCTTTGGTTAATCGTTCGGCTCCGCTGCTTCTGCACGATAATGCGCGATCTCATACTGGACTGCAGACAGTCTCACAAGAGCTGGGGTTAGAAGTTCTCCGTCATCCACAGTACTCACTAGACCTTGCTCCTACAGACTTCTACTTTTTCAAGAATTTGGATAACTTTTTAGTGGGAAAACAAAACATACGAGAGACAGTTAAAGTGTTTTTAAAAAAAAATGTTGTTTCCCGTCCAGCAGACGTTTTCGAAAAGGGCCGCAATAAGTTACTGCTATGTTGGCAAATATGCATTCATTGCATGCTAATAAATAAACCCCAAACCACTAGACATTTCGTCATTGTGTAACATAGATCTGAGTAGCATAGGGCAGAGGTCAATTTAGCTCGTCATGTATCTCTCTTCTTCTTTTTCTTCTTGCAACGGGCGTTTCGCAACTCGACGTCCTTATGGCGCCTGTTTTGCGTGAGGAGGGTGTGTAGCCGGAATCACTCCAGTCAGGCTAGTTCTGTCAGGAACGTCCCCAAAGCCTTCTCATTGGTGATTGCCTTTTTGAGGTTTGCCGGTGAGCCGAGGTATTTCGTCCGGTATTTGGCCACTCCGTTGCATTCCAGTCCGTTGTCGTGTCATCTCAACCGTCATCTTTACTCACTCATCCTGATTTAATAGCAATAGGGTTGATGACGGGGTACAGTAAACGAAATTCTATTTAGTCCGTCAGTTAGATGATCAAAAAATAATGGACACGTATTTTTTCTTTGGGCAATCAACCAAAAAATGACAAAGTTATAGCGCGTCAAAGTTTGGGAGAAGGGGCTCGTGACGTCACTTTTGAGTGAATTTTCACTTAAAAGTGTCGTCATGCGACTTTTGAAATCAATATATCTCTGCAATGTTTATATTATGTGAAAAAAGAAAAAATACGTGTCTAATACTTTTTGATAATCTACCTGATAAACGAAGAAAAAAAAATAGTCGTCATCCCTATTATTGTTCGCAGCAAACGTGAGATTCCAGCAGTGAACTTCACCATCCATACAGTCCACTGCGCGCGGAATATCAAAGTATGCCCCGTCTGCAAGGAGCCCGTGCCGCTCGCCGACTTGGCTGACCACCATGAAACGATGCATAAGCTATGTAATAACCTTTTTATTATAAAACCCGCTACGCCTGTAAACATTTGGCTGAGCAGTTGGGTCGTTATGCTGGACCAAAGTATCGATCGCTGTTTACACATTGGTATGTTTTGAAACTGAAAAACAGGCCGACACTGTTCAGTTGGCTGGCCAACACATGGCCATACATCATGGCCCACTGTGTAATGTATTTATCTTATCCTACTTATACTAGTGTATAGCTATATAATCAACAGGTTATTTAAATGTTTGTTTTGCTGACTTACGCAAAAACCTGATTTGATTCGATTCAGATGAAATATGTCACAAAGATCGTTTATCACTTGCATTAGAATAAATTTAAGGTTTTGGGATTATTAATAATCAAATTCCAAGACGTGCGGGTGACATGGTAGTCATTTATACAGTTTGTATCCAATTAATATGAATATTGGTTCCTTATGGACTTTTCGAATTCTCAAGTCCATGTTTATTCGGCGAATTACTGCAAATTATGTTCCTCTAAAAATCTTCAAGAAATGCAACTATACGATTGCAGAGGTGGGCATCTTTACAGGAGCCATCTTCTAAGTCGACTCCAGTCTTAGGCATCAGATAGACTAAGTGGGCATTCAACAATTAAAATGTGGTATTATTGACAGTGCCCTGCAAGAAATGTGGCGAGCAGGTGTGCGGGACAGACCTGGAGGATCACATCCGCGATTCTTGCGCTCACACCATCCAGACCTGCAAGTAAGTAATACTCAGTCCCGAATGAGCCACTTTACTTTTTTCAAGGACTATGGGTTTCTAAAGACTTGCATACACATACAATTCAAGGGCGTTTGTTAACGAGCGAACGGACGGTTTTAAACCGTGTCTACGTCCGGTCGTCAGTTAGGTATGGGACACTATGTAGGTTTGTTAACGATACTGCCGTTAGCGACGGTTTGCGGTCGTTAGAAACGTACAAACCGTGCCTATTACTAAAATGCCTCATGGGATAGGCAGATCTACGCTCAACACTTGGTCAGCCATACCCTTATTACCTACGCCATATTTGAAATTGATCAGGTACCTGAACAGACAAGTTGCCTGACAAAGCGCCTGTTTCCCAGAGAGCTAGTCTAATTTGTATATTTAGTAACGACTTTTAAAAACACTTATCTATTCTCAAATCTACAACGGAAGACAAGACTTGATTCCCACTTACTGTGGCCGCGATATCTGTTTCACATTCCATACATTCATCAGTCTCTTCGTATACCTTTTCACTCAGAACTCATAGAAAAAATTGTCCGGTCAACGATTCCCGGAGACGTGTTAGGTTCCCATACATCAGCATTTCGTATGTCTGCTACGACAGCTGTGACAACTGCAGCCGTCGCCACCTTTTGTACATGAAGCCTAACACAGACACTCTTTACAATATCTATAAAAGTTGGTTCCGATGGCATCTGCAGTCGTTAGCACCCACCAATTCGCACTTGACGGTTTAGTAGGTAAAGGCCCAATCTTATTCCATCTATGGATGAATAGACCTTCTGTTCCGGTAGTAAGGATATTAATAGACTTTTAAAGAAAGAAAGAAGTTGATCAGCTTCGCCTGGGTGTAGGTTTTGCGAGTTGGAGCTCCCACGTCGCGATCTGCCTCTACACGAAGGCTACTGCGGCGTGCGCACGGAGCAGTGCGATCAGTGCCGCGAGTGGGTCATGATCAAGTACCGCCAGCTGCATCTGGACTCTAACCACGGCTTCCTGCGGCTGGACGACGGTAACTATAACTACACACAGGGCTATATTACTACATACAGGGTAACATACATGATGAAGTACCGCTAGCTGCATCTGGACTCTAACCACGGCTTCTTGCGGCTGGACGACGGTAGCTATAACTACACACAGAGCTATATTACTACATGCAGGGTAACATACATGATGAAGTACCGCCAGCTGCATCTGGACTCTAACCACGGCTTCTTGCGGCTGGACGACGGTAGCTATAACTACACACAGAGCTATATTACTACATACAGGGTAACATACATGATGAAGTACCGCCAGCTGCATCTGGACTCTAACCACGGCTTCTTGCGGCTGGGCGACGGTAGCTATAACTACACACAGAGCTATATTACTACATACAGGGTAACATACATGATGAAGTACCGCCAGCTGCATCTGGACTCTAACCACGGCTTCTTGCGGCTGGACGACGGTAGCTATAACTACACACAGAGCTATATTACTACATACAGGGTAACATACATGATGACGTACCGCCAGCTGCATCTGGACTCTAACCACGGCTTCTTGCGGCTGGACGACGGTAGCTATAACTACACACAGAGTTATATTACTACATACAGGGTAACATACATGATGAAGTACCGCCAGCTGCATCTGGACTCTAACCACGGCTTCTTGCGGCTGGACGACGGTAGCTATAACTACACACAGAGCTATATTACTACATACAGGGTAACATACATGATGAAGTACCGCCAGCTGCATCTGGACTCCGACCGCGGCTTCCTGCGGCTAGACGACGGTAACTATAACTACACACAGGGCTATATTACTACATGCAGGGTAACATACATGATGAAGTACCGCCAGCTGCATCTGGACTCTAACCACGGCTTCTTGCGGCTGGACGACGGTAGCTATAACTACACACAGAGCTATATTACTACATACAGGGTAACATACGTGATGAAGTACCGCCAGCTGTATCTGGACTCTAACCACGGCTTCCTGCGGCTGAACGACGGTAACTATAACTACACACAGGGCTATATTACTACATACATAGTTACCTACATGATCAAGTACCGCCAGCTGCCTCTGGACTCTAACCACGGCTTCCTGCGGCTGAACGACGGTAACTATAACTACACACAGGGCTATATTACTACATACATAGTTACATACATGATCGAGTACCGCCAGCTGCCTCTGGACTCTAACCACGGCTTCCAGCGGCTGGACGACGGTAACTATAATTACACACAGGGCTATATTACTACATATTTATATATTTAGTGGTCTGACACCCGTGTAGCATTTCCGTTTCATCTTTTCCATTTACACCCAGTCCGAAACGAAGTTTCACTTCAACAATAATATAATATACCTAATATGTATCACTGTAATTGGACATAATAGGGTATTTGACAAGCTTTAGGCAACGATCTCACGTTATTGACTCATGTTTATGGAGTCCGTAAAAAGTGGATATTCTTCATTCTGTTGTGTGTGGTGTATTTCAGTAAAAATAATCAAATCAAAATCTAAATTTTCAAGTTGCCGCGAAAACGTTTTTCTGCACAATATGGCGTCTTACTAGTGTGTGACGTCACACGACTGTTATTAAAACGTCAAACAATTTAATGTCACTTTAACCGGAAGGCTCCGCCAATCCCAAGCGTTTTGGGTCACGTGACAATAGATAAGAATACTATTATCTTTTTCGTGGGTTTTTAGTAAAATTATGAATTTTTTTTTGTAAAAATAGTAAAAACCCTGCCAATATTCACTATAAACACAGATGCTAACAATTGGCACTTTATTTTTAAAATACTGTCAAATACCCTATTGGACATAATTATCTACCATGTATTTTCATAGCAACATCATTCACAGATCCTCCCCCGCCGAAGAAAGAGGTCGCCAAAGTGGCACGGCTACCTAAACATTCCAACATAACTGCAGCTTCCACCAGCCAAGTGTCATCCAACGGTCCCATTGGTACATCGAACGGAACCACTGCCGGGCCTTCAACAAGCAACGCTCCCAGAACTATAATAAACAGGTTCAGCGAAAATGACGACAGAGAGAAAGGGACAAAAGAAGTAGACGAGCAGGATGAATCAACGCGTATTTGGAGGCAACGGGCGTTCCTGGAGACTTCTAGACAAGTCAAACTGCCCAAAAGAACCAATGATCAGCCCCAGATTAACACCAATACGGAGGAGAAGCCTAAGAATACGACGAAGAAATTGTGAGTATTATTGAAGTTATACTTCTTTAGGCGCGTTATGAAAAAATGATGAGAGTGAAATTTTTAGATGCGCGCGCATCACTGTAACCCAAAAGTAACAGCATGAAGTTGGCCGCGGGCGCGTTATGAAAAAATCATGTGAGTGAAATTTCGAGATGCGCGCGCATCACTGTAACACAATAGTAACACCATGAAGTTGGCCGCGGGCGCGTTATGAATGTTAGTGTCTAATAATGGTGGATTATTAACCACTAAGTGGTTAATAATCCACCATTATTATACATCTATTCGAAAGGTACTTTGAACGATCCACGGAGCTCCATAAGATGATCGCGTTGTCAAAAACAATGTTGGCACGCTCGTCGCCTCTGATCACTGTTTTCATATTTATAATATTTATCCACATGTTTCTTGTTTCTATATAGACACAACGTGTTTTAGTTACTTACAAGTGCTAATTACATATGGACTAATAACTTAAATTCAGTAGTGATTTTAATTGAATATTTTGAATATTTATTTAATTTTTCAAATTAAAACTGAACTTAATTGACTGTGTTAACTATCCTTTTCCAGTCCTTTTATTATTTTATTGTAATTATTAATTATTTGCATGCAATTAAAAAATATTTTTAATGATGCTAAAGAAGTATAACTTCTCACGCGCGTACATAAGTTACACGCATCCATTTTTTTTACTGCGATTCATTAGGGAAATTTTCGCGCAGCAAAATGTAGACTCCAGGGTGTCAGCTAACTTATTACGAAATTTTATTAAAATCTCTCCAGCCGTATAGACGTGAAGAAGTAACAAAAATAATATTAGTGTGATTTACTCTTTATTGTTTTACAACGAAGGGCATACAACAAAATTCTGTACCAGTCAACCATCGGGCTAAGCAGCGACATAACGCGGTATTCCGTAGGATTTTTCCATTAACACTCCGTCCAAAAAGAACTTAAGGCCTGTACTCCAGCAGTGGGGACATTAATAGCCTAATGATGATAATTAGTGAGTGATGTGATTTTTTCGCTTGGTTAGAATCAACAAGAAGCGGCAGGCGCCTCCGCCCCCCTCACCGGAGCCCCGACGCGACCTGCCATACTACAGCGCCATGCAGCGGAAACAAGACGAAGAACAACTACGCAGGGAACAGACCGCATACAACTTGGCACGAGGTGAGCTATATACTGTGAACATTATGTACTACAGCGCCATGCAGCGGAAACAAGACGAAGAACAACTACGCAGGGAACAGACCGCATACAACTTGGCACGAGGTGAGCTATATACTGTGAACATTATGTACTACAGCGCCATGCAGCGGAAACAAGACGAAGAACAACTACGCAGGGAACAGACCGCATACAACTTGGCACGAGGTGAGCTATATACTGTGAACATTATGTACTACAGCGACATGCAGCGGAGACAAGACGAAGAACAACTACGCAGGGAACAGACCGCATACAACTTGGCACGAGGTGAGCTATATACTGTGAACATTATGTACTACAGCGCCATGCAGCGGAAACAAGACGAAGAACAACTACGCAGGGAACAGACCGCATACAACTTGGCACGAGGTGAGCTATATACTGTGAACATTATGTACTACAGCGACATGCAGCGGAGACAAGACGAAGAACAACTACGCAGGGAACAGACCGCATACAACTTGGCACGAGGTGAGCTATATACTGTGAACATTATGTACTACAGCGCCATGCAGCGGAAACAAGACGAAGAACAACTACGCAGGGAACAGACCGCATACAACTTGGCACGAGGTGAGCTATATACTGTGAACATTATGTACTACAGCGCCATGCAGCGGAAACAAGACGAAGAACAACTACGCAGGGAACAGACCGCATACAACTTGGCACGAGGTGAGCTATATACTGTGAACATTATGTACTACAGCGCCATGCAGCGGAAACAAGACGAAGAACAACTACGCAGGGAACAGACCGCATACAACTTGGCACGAGGTGAGCTATATACTGTGAACATTATGTACTACAGCGCCATGCAGCGGAAACAAGACGAAGAACAACTACGCAGGGAACAGACCGCATACAACTTGGCACGAGGTGAGCTATATACTGTGAACATTATGTACTACAGCGCCATGCAGCGGAAACAAGACGAAGAACAACTACGCAGGGAACAGACCGCATACAACTTGGCACGAGGTGAGCTATATACTGTGAACATTATGTACTACAGCGCCATGCAGCGGAAACAAGACGAAGAACAACTACGCAGGGAACAGACCGCATACAACTTGGCACGAGGTGAGCTATATACTGTGAACATAAAGCAGTTTAATTACATTGTTTTGTGTTGCTTTAGTTTTGTAAGTATTATTTAATTTTATTGACATATTTTAAATGTTAATAATAATAATAATAATCTTTATTTGCAGAATATGGTTACAAATGGTGATACAGAGATAAAGAGCATCCTATATTCTTACCCAATGGGGTGTGCAAATTAATTGACATGTCGAGAAAAAAAAACTTATTACAATTATTCCATTCATTGATCATAATATAAACAAATTCACATTATCATTGTCAAACAATATAATAATCTCAATGTCCAACAATATAATAATCTCAATGTCAAACAATATAATAATCTCAATGTCAAACAATATAATAATCAATCTTGTTCATAAAGTTAATGACATAATAATAAATTAAATTTCAGCATCACTTAAATATTCCTTTAGTGTATAATAAGCTTTATTTACTAAAAACTTTTTTAGGGTCACTTTATATTTTATCACATTATCGATTTGTCTTATATCTTGTGGTAGCTTGTTATATACTATCGGAGCAACGCCATATAAACTATTTCCAAACAAAGCAGTTTTATGAGGTTTTTGACACAACTTGTCATTGTGTCTTTTAGATGTAAACATATTGTAAAATAATTTTAGATTCGTTTTAACAAAGACACATACTTCAAATATATATAAACAAGGTACAGTCAAAATATTTAATTCTTTAAAAAGAGGATAACAAGAGTCTGTAGGGCGAAGTCGACTTATTGCTCTCACACATCTTTTTTGTCCTTTGAAAACTCTGTCTTTACTACTAGAATTTCCCCAAAAAATTATGCCATATCTCAGTATTGACGCAACGTATCCATGATAAGCTGTCATTAGTGCAGAACGGTCAGCTATTTTATTAAGCATATACAAGGCATAAGAAAATTTACTTAGCTTCTCACATACATAATTACAATGAGTTTCCCATGTCATATTATTATCAATGTATATTCCAAGAAATTTGGTAGTATTTACTTCTTCTACTTTTTTTCCCAAGTGCTCTATTTTTACTTCAATAATCTTCTTGCTTTCTCTTTGTTTAAACGTCATCGATTTTGTTTTGTCCAAATTAACAGTTAACTTATTATTTTGCATCCATTTCATAATTTTATCAAAGTCATTATTTATTGAAAGTTCATAATCATTTTCATTTTTACATTCAAATATTATAGTACTATCATCTGCAAACATGATCATTGGACTTTGTATGCATTTAGGAAAATCATTTATATATACATTAAAAAATAATGGTCCAAATACGCTACCCTGTGGGACACCACAAACTGTTTTCCTTGATGAAGATGTATATGACTTTTCAAATTTGGTTTTATAGCAAAGTCTGTCGATTTGAGTTATAACCTGTCTATCACTAAGGTAGGATTTTATAAGCTCAAGAATATTTCCCCGCACACCATATTTATACAATTTGTCAAATAGTATATTAAAATCTACCAAATCAAATGCCTTTGTCATATCCATGTACAAGCTCATAACCTGCTTACCCGAGTCCATACAAGAAATAATTTTATATACAAATTCAGATATTGCCATATTAATACTTTTATTCTTACGAAATCCTTGCTGTTCTTGAGCTAGCAAGTTATTATTCTCAAAGTATGAGTATAGTTTTTCATATATTACTTTTTCAAACACCTTGGACAAAACAGATACCAATGCTATAGGTCTGTAATTAGACATGTTATCTCTATCACCTCTTTTGAAGAGTGGTTTTATTATTGTTACTTTTAAGTTATCTGGGAAAATACCGTTCTCAATGCATAAATTTACAATATGTGCAATAATTGGTGATATAATATCATTCACGCATTTTAAAATATTTGTATTAATGTCGTCATTACCAGTACTATTCGTAGTTCGAAGTGATTTTATAATATTAAATATATCATGAGGAATTACCGGAGTCATAAATAATGAATGGCTGCTATTATATGTCAAAGTTTTGTCCAAGCTAATATTATCTGATGTCAGTTTGTGATAGATAAAAAAGTCATTAAAATTATCAGCAATAACATTAGGATCAGTAATTACATTGTCATCTACTATTATTTGTCTAATTTCCTCTTTAGGTAAGTTTCTTTTTGCTTTATTAATGACTTGCCATGTTGCTTTTGATTTGTTACTAGAATCATTAATATAATAAGTGTTTTGCGATTTTTGAGTAAGTTTGACAATTTTATTAAACCGCTTAGTGTAATCTTTTAATGTCTTTTTATTCAGACTATTAGGATTTTTCCTGTAATTATGCAATAGGTCGCGTTTTCGCTTACTACACACTTTGATTCCTTTTGTTACCCATTTCGGTTTTGTGCTTGTAGAAATTTTTATTACTCTTATCGGGAAACAGAGATCGTAGTACAATTTAAAAGTTTCATAAAAATTATTAAAAGCTTTATTAGGATTGTCAGTTTCAAAAACATTGTTAAAACTAAGATTGGATATGCAGTCTCGAAATTTTTTTATATTTTCTGTATCGTAATTACGCCGTTTAATGTACCAGAAGGGAAATCTACAGGCTTTTGCAACAGGACATTTAAGAATTTGCGCATTATGATCTGATAAAGTCAGTTCAAAGGTTTCGCCTCTACTGTTACGCTTAATATTATGTATAAAGTTGTCTAAGCACTTCCCACTAGAAGGGCGCGTCGGCTTACTAATACTAATATTTAAACCATAACTATAAATTAAATCGGTAAAACTTGTAGTCAATTTATCCTTAGTCAAAACATCGATATTAAAATCACCACATATAATAATCTTGTGATTGTCCTTAACGCAATACTTATGCAAAATCTCATTAAATTTATTAAGAAAAATACTTATCCTATTCGCATCAGTTCGAGGAGGTCTATATAAACAAATGATTATAATTTTTTGATCAATTAATTCCACACCACAGCATTCAATTATTCCGCTAACACTTACCTTTGCTACATCTTTCAGTTCTTTGTACCTGAGATTATGTTTAATTAATATGCATGAACCACCATACCTCGTAGATCTACAAAAGTAAGCACCAATTACAAAACCAGGCACACAAAGCAGCACAATGTCATTTTCTACCATATTGTGCTCTGTGATACAAATTATGTCAATATCTCTTCCAGACTCAGCTAATTCAGAAAGGCCTACACAAAGCCTGTCTGATTTTCCCATCAAACCATCTATATTCTGATGAAGTAAATAAATGTAGTCAAACACGAAAAAAATTGTTATTATTATTATTATTACTATTATTGATATGATTAGTTATTTGGCGTGCAGTAATTTGGTCAACTTCATGTAAAGATGATATAGTTAAATTAGAATCTGTTTGAGTGCATTTACTTTCACATCTTTTTGATTAGACGACATTCTTATAATTTAAAACAGAAGGGCTTTCCAGCATATTTCTATAATTCAATCGCAACACCTCTCTGAGCAACCAGCGACACAGGTTAACAGTGAAAAAGTATCCTTTTGGAACATTAGTGCTATACATCAAGTCGACAAATGATACATTATTTTGCCTACTACATATGTACCTAAGTTCACGATTAAGTTTAACTTCATATACTTTTTTGTTATAGGGAACTTCAGTCATTATTATATTTGTATTTGTTAGAGAATACAATACATTATTGAACGAGCTTTGAGAAACTTAGGGATTATTTTCATTAGTCCCTCCAATCAAAATTACAAAATCATTTTTAGTTAATTTCAATATTTCATTAACAGCTGGTACCAATATTTCATTAAATTTAGCTCCAGATTTCCAGAAAGAGAACACTTCATACTCTGTTCCTAAAGATTTTTGTAATATTTTCCTTAAATTTCTTCCTTGTTGATCTGCCAAAATCATTACTTTTTTTCTTATCTTGAATTCTTCTAGATGTTTATTTTTCTGTTTCAGTTGTTCCCTTTCGCAATTTCGGAGTTTTTCCCCGATAGATGTATCATAGCAAGTAAATTGACTATCAATATTGCTGTATTCAATATTTCCTATCTGTCGTGTAGGTGTTGTGTAAATATTTCTACATATATTCCTACTATTAGTTAATGGAGACATCCTTGACAATCCCATTTTTATGTTTAATAGCTTTTTGTTCTGTGGTGTTAGGAACTGTTTATGCTGAGGCTTAAAGTCTTTAACTAATTTTTTTAATGATTCTATCATCAAATCTTTTTTTGTTAATGTTTGTTTTAGTGAATGAATTTCGTTATAAAGCTTTTCAATCTCATTCTTGGCACTCTTCAATCTTTCATTACAGATGTTTAGTTCCCATTTATTGTCATCAATACAAACATTTTCAGTATTTATTGTATCACTGTTAATGTCCATCACAGTTGCGTCGAAAAACGTTGAGTTCATTTCATCGTCAGTTGCAACGTCTGACATCATTACTGGAGATAAGTCATGTTCAGAATGTGACCGTGTTGTTTTATTGCGCATCGTTATGTTTGTATACATTTTTATGTAGAAATTTAAAATAATAATAATAATAAAAAAAAAAAGTATTAACAATTAACAACGAAATCTTGATAAAAAAAAAAATGTGAAAGAAAAAGATTTCTCGTGTCTGGGTTTCGAACTCGGTACCACCCAAGTCAACTGAGTTCCGGCTGAGCTATCCGTCTGTTTGAAGTCTTTGGTAAAAATTACTAGTAGTAAGTAAGTAAGTAGCTCCGTCAACTCGCTTGTAATTGTTCGTTAGAACGGTGAGTCATGCACAATTCAAATTTCGCAAGTCACCTTCCAATTATTGCACTTTTATCATTTTAAGATTAAATTGTTTCTTTTTCTCACTGTTCACGGGTCACTGCCACAATTTAATAAAGGTTCTGTGTTTATTCGACGATAATTATATATTTACAGAATATTATTTGTCAGAATCATACATAATTTTATATTTTTGTTTTTCGACTTTATTGTTTATTTTTTAATATGAACTATTAGTATCACTTATTTCTCACGACACTATTAATACTTTTATCACCTTTTATTTACGTTCCATGAACTTGTTGATTTTTAATATTAAAAAAACTACGGAGCTGATATGATTGTGGCGACAGTAGCGCCCTCTTCTTGTTGCAATTAAATTTTGATTTTAGTGAATGTTCGACAATAATTTTAATTTAATAAAACAATAATAATAAATAGGTAATCTATGTATTATGTACTCCAGCGCCATGCAGCGGAGACTAGACGAAGTCGGAATCTCCGTTAATCAAATAGACATTATGTTACATACAATTTTGGTAAAAAATTCAATGTTATAGTGTCAAGTTGTACTCGGTGTCTAGGTGGAACGTGGCTTTGATAGATATCAACTACCCACCCCTGTGAACATCACGTTTGTTATATTTTTATTGTTAGTCACAACCGCTCTCGTCACGTGTCAAACAATTTGAATTTCCCATATGTTTTTAAGTTTTTATATCATTATTTTTTTGCTCGAAAATATTTTTGAAGTTATACTTCTTTAGGCGCGTTCTGAAAAATTGTTGAGAGTGAAATTTTAAGATGCGCGCGCATCATGTAACACAAAAAATTAACACCATGAAGTTGGTCGCTTTAGCGACCAACTTCATGTGCCGCGCTGCCATTACCGCGTCGCCCGCCGCACCGTACGCATGCGCGGCCACTCGCGGTCCTAGCGCGGGAAACACGTGCCACAAACATCGGGAAAAGTTACGAGTTTTGAATTAAGAACAGAGATTGTTTTCATATCTATATATATAAAAATGAAACCCGTTTTCCGTTGTCACGACATAACATGAAAACGGCTTGACCGATTTGGCTGTTTTTTTTTTGTAGTTTTCTAATACTCTGTACAAGGTTCTTACGGAAAAAAATATAAAGAAAATCCCAAGGGGATAAAATAAGGAATGAAAGTTTGTATGAAACTTTATCAATTTTAAACCGATCGGGCTGAGACTTTGCATGCAGGTATAAGAAGAATCATAGATGAATGTCATTGTGTATAATACAAGCCTGAGAACAAAAACTGTAGTCTACACTTCAGCTCTACACCGAAGCGAAGCGAGGGCGGGCCGCTAGTTTATAATATTTATCCACATGTTTCTAGTTTGTATATTCGGAATACGTGTTTGAGTTTCATACAAGTGCAAATCACATATGTTCTAATAAATTATATTCAGTAGCGATTTTAATTGAATATTTTGATTATTTATTTATTTTTTCAAATTAAAACTGAACTTTATTGACTGTGTCCTTTTCCAGACTTTTTATTAATTTATTGTAATTAATTATTTGCATGCAATTAAAAACTAATTTTAAACGATGCCAAAGAAGGATAACTTCTCACGCGCCTACATAAGTACACGCACCCATTTTTTATTAACAAATATTGATGGAGGGACAACTTATTTGAATTACATGCATATTCCTTATTGTTTAACGGCCGCACCCAGAGAAGTTAATCTGTTTTTAAAATAGGGTATTTGCCAGTATAAAAAATAAAGTACCAATTGTTAGCATCTGTGTTTAGAATGAATTTTGGCTGGGGTTTTTACTATTTTTACAAAAAAAAATATTCATAATTTTACTAAAAACCCACGAAAAAGATAATTGTTTTCTTATCTATTGTCACGTGCCTAAAACGCTTGGGATTGGCGGAGCCTAAAATGACGTCACACGCAAGTAAACGTCCGGTTAACGTGACATTACATTGTATTAACAGTTTTAATAACAGTCGTGTGACTTCACACACTAGTAAGACGCCATATTGTCCAGAGAAACGTCTTCGCGGCAAATTAAAAATGGAGTTTTTGATTTGGTTATTTTTAATGAAATATACAACAGAATGATGAATATCCACTCCGGAAGGTCTCCTGCTTAGCTATTCATCTAAAAAAAAAAAAAAACTTTAAATAAAACATACAATATGTTTTGGGACGTTAAAGTTTTAAATGCTTCTCCTGAAATAATGTGTTTTTGCATAAGTGACAGTGTCGCACCGGGGGTGCGTATGTAAAAAAACTGAAAAAATGTGTGCGTGTACTAGTGTACACACGTAAGAAGTGAAACTTCTTTATGGCCTTATTTTTTTCGAAAAATGATCTACATGCAACTTTCCAGAAATATATATATAGGCGTGCGCTAAGATTTTTCAAAAACTCACCCACTAAAGGGGTATAACTACACCTTACCTTACCTTACCTTACCTTACCTTACCTTACCTTACCTTACCTTACCTTACCTTACCTTACCTTACCTTACCTTACCTTACCTTACCTTACCTTGTGTGAAACACGAATATTTGCTGTCGATACTTTTTTTTTAAAGTTGACAGAAGAAGCAATTGTTCGGATGAGGTAAATAGTGCTCTTTTAAAAAAAAGATGGCGCGTAACCAAAAAACGTGACGCGTAACCGAAAAAATGTGACGGTAAATTTTTTTCCAACGCCGATAAGAAGTTTCACTTCAAAGATTGCGGCATAATTTTGCATTACCATCAAGTGTAACTGCAATATCTGTCTGTTGGGCTCTATAGGTCTGCCGCCGGTGTTGAGTCCGGCCGCCAAGCTGGAGCGACTCCGCAAGATGGACAGACTCGCCAACTGGGACACGGAGCCGGGGCCCAGTCGACCACAACCACAGGTATTTCGTTAATCTAGAATCAGTGATCCCCAAAGTGGTCTATATCGACCCCTAGGGGTCTCTGACGACCTGCAAGGGGTCTACGTCAGCGAAAAAAAAATTTGGGGGTTCATTAAATGAAAAGGGGCGTCCACGATAATGGATCTCAACATACACTGATAGCACTTATTTACTTGCACATTATATTATAATATACACATTATACTATCTTCTATTAAAAAGACACGACGACCTCCGTGGCCGTGGTTTGTACGCCAGGTTTCATGGTGTCGCTGACTCGAGAGGTCTCGGGTTCGAATACCGGTGGGGGCACATGTTTGTGTGATGAATACGAGCATTTGTACTCCAGTCATGGATGTTTAATTGTATTTCTATAAAAATATACTTATATATGTACAGTATATGTATTCTATCCGTTACCTTAGCATCCCATAACACAAGCCTTACAGTGCTTACTTTGGAGCTAGGCTGATTGGTGTGAGTCTTTTGAATATTTATTGATTTATTATTTTATACCGCATCATTGTAACTAGACGGCTCCATCAGCGTCTTCCTCTTCGCGTCGACTGCAACACCACTTCATATCTTATATATAAAATTCTCGTGTCACAATCTTAGTTACCATACTCCTCCGAAACGGCCTGACCGATTTTTATGAAATTTTATATGCATGTTCCGTGGGTCTGAGAATCAGCTACTTTCTGTTTTTCATATCCTTAAGTGATAATGGTTGTCCACCTGTAACGTAGTGTTCTGAAACCTACAAAGCGCCTTCGCGCCAAAATTCAAACTATTGGGCATTGTAACGTAGTGTTCTCATATAGGTTAGGAGGAATCTTATCCCAGGAAATTGATAGAACACTATGTTACACACCCCTAAAATCTTTTTTGGAGATTTTTTTTATAATGTGGTATAAAAAAATACATACAACCCTAAATTTTCTCTTCTACCACCTGCCCCGATTTTTATGGCGGTACGAAGTTCGCTGGGTCAGCTAGTACTTTTATAAAAAACGTTTGTATCCAATAATTAATTGTTTTTTGTGACAGAGCAACAACGACACAGAACAAAGATGGAACCCGGAAGAGTTACGGAACCTTAAGCCGATGACTCCGGAACAATTCGAGCGTCGGTTCAACGCCCTCCGGCTAGCTTCCGATTCTGGAGGGGCAAGCGGGGCCAGTGGGTCTAGTAGCGGAACCAGTGGGAACGGTAGCGGGGCGAATAAGAATATTAATGTTGCCAATAAGAATAATATTGGGGCCAGTAGAAATAACAGTGGGGCCAATGGTAACGATATGAGGACCAATGGGAATGACGGGGCGGCCAGCAGGAATAACTGGAGCGCCAATGGGAGAGCAGATCGGCAAGCTGCTGGGGACAGATTTAATGAGATCAAGTCATCGCTACGAGAGTTGAGAAGGGGACTCAATGAGGTTAGTTCTACATCTAATACAAACATTATTAGGAGGAAAGATTTGTATTTAATGTAACGGATATACTTTTACAGTAAATTCATTTTTGATTAAATTTAAAAATTAAATATTTGTGATTATATAGCATAAGCGTTTTTATTGAAGTGAAACTTCTTCTCGGAGGGGTGTAAATGGAAAAATCCTATTGAAAAGATGAAACGGAAATGCGTCACACGACTATATATATATGTGTGTGTGTGTATGTCATGCGTGCGCAGCTCTCCCCCATGAGCATATGAGCATGAAAGTTGGAGGGTAACTCGGCGAAGGCTGAAATGCTACCACCGTCACGAGCGTCACACGCGACAATATATATATCTTTATATATATAATTCTTCTGTGAGTGTGTATGTCACTGAACTTCTCTTAAACGACTGGACCGATTTTGATGAAATTTTTTGTGTGTGTTCAAGGGGATCTGAGAATGGTTAAGATTCACAATTTTGTCCGCTGGACAACCCCTATTTTTTTAGGGCGGTACGAAGTTCGCTGGGTCAGCTAGTATATATATATATGTCGTCGCATTCATATATATATATATATATATTCCTTAAATTCTCGAAATTTATCACAAATAAATGTTTTATCAAATATTGTCAAGCCTCAAATACTTTTCATTTATATATATTCGGTCAATCAAATAGCTGATACTCAAAATAAGATAAAAATAACATTACTTTTTCTTGCCATCGAATATATGCGAAACGTACCGTTAATAAATACTTGTTCTAAAAACTCCAACCTTCATATTATATTGCTCAAATATGGGAACTTGGTAAAATATTATAATTCAATTACCAAGAATGAAAATTTATTATTGCAGTCTTTATGGTGCATCAGGTTTGCATTATTTTATCTTTGTGTTTTGTACGTAAAAACGTACAAAACGCAGAGAAAAGCTTCTGAAGATAGGACCAGTTCACCTTACCAATAACATTCGATTTCATAGGTAGCAAATATATTATTGACCAACTTGACCGACTCAGCCCTCCAAAATGTATAGCTTTGGATGACTCAGCTAACTGTGCACAGTTGTTAAATAAGGAGAAGAGATGTGGCTATCTAAGTGTGGTTTCATTCAATGTTAGAAGTATAAACAAAAACCTCGACATGTTTTTAGCATTCCTAGCAACTACAAGAATTAATGTTGATGTAATGGTGCTCTCAGAATGTTGGACAAATGATAACTTTAGGCCTACTGCGGTTCAGGGTTATAAATACTACGCGACCAGAAATTCCATTAATCAAAATGATGGTATTGTGGTATATATTCGAGAGTCAATTAAAACCACTTGCTACGAACCAAAAGATATAGTGCACGCTAATTGTCTTATCGTAACTTTGCCAGATAACATATGTATTGTATGTTGTTACAGATCCCCTTCCTTTAGCAATGTAACTCCATTCCTTAATTCGATCGACAATATTCTGCAATCCATAAAAAGTCCCACTTTAATATTTACTGGAGATATTAATATAGATATCCTCCCGGGAAATGGTAAAGAATCTGTGAATGATTACTTAAACGTTATGGCTATGCATGGATTGGAACAAGGGGTTAATATTCCTACAAGAGACAAATCATGTATAGATCACTTTATGGTTCGGTGTCCTGTAGATTGGCAAACGGTAGTATTTGAAGAATTAACTGACCACTCACCCATTCTGTTATGTATAAATAAAGCTATCACTAAAAAGAAACCTATTAGAGTAAATAAAAAAATTACAGACCTAGATAATATCGAAAACCATTTAAAAAACGAAACATGGAGAGAGTTTTACAAAATACGGGACGTGCAATTGGCTGCCGAACTATTAACGAATAAACTAATCAAACTACTTAACGATAATACAATTATAAAAACAATACCTACAAAATATCAACCTTTAAAACCTTGGATAACTATTTCAGTAGTTAAGTCTATTAAACGAAGAAATTTATTGCACAAGAAATTTAAAAAACATCCCCATGATATTCTAGTGAAAAATGAGTACATATCATATAGAAATATTTGCAATAAAATCATTAAAAACTTAAAATATAAATATTACCAAGAACAGCTTCTTAAAAACAAAGGTAACCCAAAAAACATATGGAAAATTATAAAGGAAGTTGGTAATATAACCGAAGTGAAAAACTGTGCTGATGAGCTTCTTAGATTAGATAAATATCCTGTTGCTGCTCTAAACAAAGTTAATGAATATTTTACCTCGGTTGGTCAAGACTTAGCTAATGAGACACTGAATAAAATAAAAACAACAGACACTGAATTAGCTAAAACTGCCAAAAAAGACAATACTCTCGTTAATTCTTTCTCTGCTGCTCCCACTGATCCAGTTGAGATAAAAGAAATTATACTAAGTCTTAAACAAGATAGTTCTCCTGGATGGGACAATATACCTACGAAAATAATTAAGTACTTTGGTAAATATTTAACAACACCCATTGCCTATTTATGCAATCTAAGCCTTGAAAGTGGTGACTTTCCCCACAATATTTAAAAAAGCTTTAGTCAGTCCAATTCATAAAGCAGGAGCTAAAGATCAAGCAACGAACTATCGGCCTATTTCCATACTCTCGGTACTAAGTAAAGTCTTAGAAAAGGTTATGAACAAACGACTCATATTTTTTTTAGAAAAATACAGATTCCTTGTTGATGAACAATTCGGTTTTCGTAAAAATAGATCCACCGAAGACGCTGTCCTTAAGCTGACGTCATGGATAACATCTCAGACGGATAAGGGCGAAAAATGTATAAGTGTTTTCCTAGATCTTCAGAAAGCATTCGATACTGTCTCCATTCCTATACTGTTATCTAAGTTAGAAGGTGTCGGAATAAGAGGAGTAGCATTGAAATGGTTCGAAAGTTACTTGACAGGCAGAAGACAGTTGGTTCGCATGGGCAAGTACCTCAGTGACTTTTCCAACTGTATTTATGGAGTGCCACAAGGTAGTACTTTAGGACCAACCTTATTCCTGGTCTATATCAATGATCTGGGCAAAATCAACTTTGAGAACGGCACCATGAGTATGTTTGCTGATGATACTGTCCTCATGTTTCATAATTCTAGTTGGCAAACAGTCACTGAATCAGCTGAAAAGGGGCTAAAACAAGTCACGAAATGGCTTGAGGACAGTATTTTATCAATAAACATAACAAAAACCAAATATATGTGTTTTAGTAAAACTGCTGTCGGAAGCCCTAACAATGACCATAAACTAAGAATTCATACTTATCCATGTAACAGAGGTGAAGGAGGGAATTGTAAATGTCTTTACCTGTCTAAAGTTAACAATATTAAGTACTTGGGAGTAGTTATTGACGACAGATTGAGTTGGTTAGATCATATTAAATTACTACAACTAAGGATAAGAAAACTTATTTACGTATTTAAAAATCTTAGGAATGTTGCCAATCTGCAGCTCCTAAAACAAATTTATCAAGCCTTGTGTGAGAGTATAATTAGATATTGCATACCAGTGTGGGGTGGTGCAGCAAAAACTCACCTAATTATGGCAGAACGAGCACAACGATCAATTTTAAAAGTAGTCATGTTTCTCCCTTACAGACATCCTACAACAGACATTTACAAATTATTCAAAGTACTTTCTGTAAGAAAACTTTATATTTTTGAAAGTATTCGCAGATACCACCGTTATGTTATCCCACAGCTACCTAATGATGTTACTAGGAGGGATCGCTGTCATATCCCCTCAGTCAAAAGTCAATTTGCACGTCGTCAATATACATATATGGCACCACGACTTTACAACAAATTAAATAACATTAAAAAGATAAAAAAGTGTAGTAATTTTAGCTTAAAAAAATTTATTAATGATTGGCTGTTCGACATAGATTATGATGGTGTGGAGGATCTACTGATTGACAACACCCGGATATAGGAAGTATAGCACAGTGTTTATAAATTATTACTTGATATTTATGTGGTTTAAGACAAGACGCATCTACATACACACGCAACACCCAGACACACACACACACACACACACATACACACACACACACACACATACACACACACACACACACACACACACACACACACACACACACACACACACACGCACACATACACACACGCAAGCACACCTACACCCACACTCGCTATACACACACATATAATTTAGTTATTTTTTCTATTTATCTTTACTGTGAAGAAAAATAGTAATGTTTTGTTATGCCCAGTACAACTGCTAAGATTATATTGTAAGTACATAATTGGAGAGGACACTGGATTCCATACTACAGGCTAAGGCCTATTTTGGAATACAGGGGAATCAAACATAAATTGTAAAAAGTATAATGTCAATAAACATTATTATTATTATTATTATTATTATATATATAATTAGTTAGTTCTTCAGGGCTGTTACCGCACTTAGTCCTAATTATTGGACCATTGTGCATATATATATATATATACATATAATATATATATATGAGTGTTGCGTGCGCTGCTCCATTCCCCTATGCCTTCTTGCACCACCTGATGTTAGGCTATATAAGAAAAAAAAGGTTCACTTCACATGTGAGGTCTGTGCACATTATTTTTTTTAATTTGTTTGTTTCAGGTCACTGCCCCCTACAACTCTACCCCTGTCAATAAGGAAGTGTAAGTATTTTACAAATACATACATACAAATCGATACATAACGATCGATATACAAGTAGCTTCATCTATCGATGTGTAAATTATACTTTTAAAGTTAACCCTCTGAAAGGATTTTGGTGAATTTTGATATACTAACAAATTAGAAATGAAATGGTTGTCTGTAATAGTTTCCGTGTATTTTGTGAACTATCTAAAAACACAGGGCTTTTTGTCTGAAAACACGTATAATATTTACACGTTATTGCGAAGTGTAGCCGCGACGAGAGAGCGCGCCCGACCGAATGCAAGTCGGGCAATTACCTGACTTTCGCGCGTATGACGTATCTATAATTTTAAAACAGCATAGTATTAAACATTATCTTATGAAATTTATCCGCATCCTCCTGATATGATATAGATTTGTATGTATATATATATACATACATTACATAAATATGAGATATATATATATTAAAATCTCATATTTATGATGATGATTATATAATTAGATGTAGATATATAGATACACTTTAATTAAAATAAGTGATTTGATGAATAGGGATGATGACGGGGTAGAGTAAATGAAATTCTATTTAGTCCGTCAGTTAGATGATCAAAAAATAATGGACACGTATTTTTTCTTTGGGCAATCAACCAAAAAATGACAAAGTTATAGTGCGTCAAAGTTTGGGAGTAGGGGCTCGTGACGTCACTTTTGAGTGAATTTTCACCCATGATTTTCACCTATAATAAGTGTACTCAAACGTGACTTCATGCGACTTTTCAAATCAATATATCTCTGCAATGATTATATTATGTGAAAAAATAAAAAATACGTGTCCAATACTTTTTCATTATCTACATGATAAACGAAGAAAAAAAAATTAGTCACGATCCCTATTCTTTTTGCAGTACATTCTTAAGATTTTTGCTATAATTCTCTCGTTGACTGGAAGAGAATCCCAATGAGAATGGCATTAATGTGCAATAAAGTATAAATAAATTATCCTGTTGTGTTGGGTAGCGATCGTCAGCGCTCGCGCGGGCAGGAAAGGCGGCGCGCGGGGGAAAGAGACGGACATGTGGAGGGAGCGAGAGGGGACGATGACGCGCCCGCCTCTGGGGAGGAGGTGCGCCTGCCCTGCGAGTTCTGCGGGGGGCTGCAGGTGCTGCAGGAGCTGGTGCTGCATCAGGTGAGACGGACAGGTGGAGGGAGCGAGAGGGGACGATGACGCGCCCGCCTCTGGGGAGGAGGTGCGCCTGCCCTGCGAGTTCTGCGGGGGGCTGCAGGTGCTGCAGGAGCTGGTGCTGCATCAGGTGAGGAAATGCATCACTACATTTCCATTTTAAGCATTAAACTCCCACCTGCGAGAAACTTTTTTAAGTGAAACTTCTTTACCCAAGCTTGACTAGGGGAGCAAGCTGGCGAATGCGTTACGCGTTACCAAAAGTGTGATCGGGCGAGGCGAACGGGAGTTGAGTGGGGTATATAAGCAAGAGAAAGCAGTGCGCGTGCACATTTTCTTTCTCTCTTTCTCTTATAGCTAGTAAATGAAATATGTATATGTACATACATATATATATTGTACACATATATACATCTTTATATATATAATTCTTCTGTGAGTGTGTATGTCACTGAACTTCTCTTAAACGACTGGACCGATTTTGATGAAATTTTTTGTGTGTGTTCAAGGGGATCTGAGAATGGTTTAGATTCACAATTTTGTCCGCTGGACAACCCCTATTTTTTTAGGGCGGTACGAAGTTCGCTGGGTCAGCTAGTATATATATACAGATGGAGCTAAAAAAGTTCCACTTCAGTCGTGTGGTCATAAGCACACTCATTTGTTTTTGATTATCAAATTCGCAGCGAAAATTTTGATTAGAAAAGTAATCAAGGCGTAAAGAAGCATTTTTGCAGGCCGGCAAGGTGAGTATGGTTGGTGTGGCAGTTTATAACTGCTGTACCAGCTAACTTCGCGTTTGAACTTTAACACTACTTAACATGATGTGGGGTAGAGCCATTTGCCTACCTGGCTATGTAAAAAAATTAATTAGCTATTTGAGGCTGTCAACGCAAAAGTAGCCTAATCCGCAATTATTCATATTCTGATTAAGCGGCATACTTAGGCCACTTATGAAGTTGACGTTAAAAAAAAGAAGAAAAGAGAAGAAAAAAAAGAACTTTTGCAACGCCATCTATTGACGCCTGGTGAAACAAGACCGATTTTGAATTAAATTTAAACACATTTTTATTCAATTGTAAAAGATGAATCGGATTACGAATTATTGAGTGTTCGGCCACTTTAGCGCTGACAGCCTCATTTGACAGTTTGAAAAATAATGTACCAATTATTGGCATTTGATTTAGTACGAATATTAGCAGCGATTTAACTATTCAGAAAGAACAAAATGTATAACTTTTGTATGAAATCATTAAACAAAAAAAAATTTGCTCCATGGTCACGTGAACGAAAACGCCTGTGATCGGCCAAGACTAAAATGACGTCACACGCTAGTAAACTTCCGGCCAAAATGACATTACATTGTATCGCTTGACGTTCCATGACAGTCTTATGACCGCAGTTTTTTCACTCCACCCACCTGATCGCAGTTTGCATGGAACCACTTTTCAGCACAGTTCGTTTTCCACATCTTTTCTGATTCGTTGAGTATAATACAGCGTTAGTTTACCTTTCGTAGACTGGGTGTCGGCCGGATCTGGCTCAACTGAGGACAGCCACTGGCGGGGCTATGAGTGGGGGGGGCAGACCGACGAGGGTGCTTCACCATACCCCCTCCCCGCAGCCGGATTATGATGATGAGCCCCCGGTCATACCCTGCGAGTTCTGCACTGAGTCTCTGCCGCTATATCTTATAAGCGAACACCAGGTTAGTATCCATGATCATCACGCTTGCTTGGTGTACAGATCATCATCATCATCAGCCTATTAATTTCCCCACTGCTGGGGCACAGGCCTTCCCTAAGGATGGAATAGGGAGATTGGGCCATGACCCACCACGCGGGCCCAGTGCGGATTAGCGGGTGCTAACGATTGCAGATGCAACCGGGACCAACGGCTTAACGTGCCTTCCGAAGTACGAAGAAACTCGAGAAAGAAATTTTTGGTCACCCATCCAATGACCGACCACTGCGAAAGCTGCTTAACTACAACGATTGCAGCCGAACGCGCTAACCACCTGCGCCATTGAGCTCCTCAGTGTACAGATAGCCGCTGTAATAGGCTATATGACAGTATGATAAAAAAATGAGCGAGAGCCTTACAGTAGTCGCGTATGATGTGTAACATTTGAAACCTCACCTTATATTAGTAAAAAAAGAAATAAAACCTACTACAAAAGGAATAAGTCATTTGAACATTATGTTCTAAAATCAAATCAAATAGCGCGCGCTTTTGCAACTTCCTGTTACACACTTCCGTCCCATTTCACGAAATCACTACCACAAATTGCAGGAAAGCGAGAGGAAATTTTTGTGTTTTTATTTTTTTTAATCATTTAACTGCTAGATGTTTAAATCTAAAGAAAAGTTTTACCAGAAAAAAATCCACGCGGGCCAGGCAGCGGACGGGACTCGAACCCGCAGCCTTCGCAATCGGGGCGAATGCACTGACCAATTATGCTGCCACGGCCCTGATGGCCGCGTCGAAATTTTCCTAGCCTTAAACTGCAAGGCAGCGCCATCTCCTTGCAGTGTAGGTAACTCACAATGTCAAATGAATACTTTTTCAAGTATTAAACATTTGAAAGTAGAAGGTCAGTGCATTCGCCCGGATTACGAAGGGTGCGGGTTCGAGTCCCGTCCGCTGCCTGGTCCGCGTGGATTTTTTTCTAGTAAAACTTTTCTTTATTTATTTATTTATTCAGTTTCACGTGCTGGTTTACAGAGCTAGTCCAACACACCAACAAGTCAATGCAATGCAAAACAAAAACATTCATTATATAGAAATAGTCATAAGTGGAATTACAATTAAAAAGTCAAAATTAAAAATAAACATACATCAAAGTCAACGAAGTTACAGAATCAAAAATGTCAAAAGATATAATTAAAAACGTGAAAACAATAAATAAATTACAAATTAAAATAAACTAGGAAATACACTGTCAAATGTCAAATTACAGATTAAAACCCAGAATCTAAAATCTGGCGAGTCACGGTAATTAATCTCCCTAGACCGTCAGCAAACAGGTCTAAGTGATCGTATTGAGATCGTATTGAGCGAGCA
Source organism: Chilo suppressalis (assembly GCA_902850365.2). Classification (NCBI taxonomy): domain Eukaryota; kingdom Metazoa; phylum Arthropoda; class Insecta; order Lepidoptera; family Crambidae; genus Chilo; species Chilo suppressalis. Next base: position 18,618,495 of record OU963914.1, on the reverse strand, counting down.
TGTCCCCGATCAGGCGCAATGCACGTACTGGGGGCGCTTGGGCAGCGTGGACGGTTCGGGTGCCAGGCCACTCCAGCAAGCGCGGCCGCCGGCGCGGCTCCAATAAACCCTCGGCATCACGCGGGATGCGAGTGGGTACCAAAAGGCGTACTCTTTCTAGCACGTGTGGCGAATCTATCTTTTGGTAAATAATTGATAAATAGTGTACAATGAGGAGCAATTTCCTTCTCATATCCAGTGCTTCTAGGTCGACCATACCGTAGACAAAAGTTGATGGATACAAGAACGGATAATATCCATAGTTTTTCTTGTACAACCATCGAGCAAATTTTCGTTGTATCTTTTCTATCATGAGGCAATATTTTTTTTTCGTGGGTGTCCCAAATTACTGCCCCATATTCCAATTTACTACGTACGTAGGCATTGTACAATACTCTAGCCACTAAAGAACTACTAAATTCGGAGGAAGTTCTGATAATGAATCCCAGGATCCTACTCGCCGATTTGCATACGTTTATCACGTGTTGGTGAAAGTCCATCTTAGTATCTAAAGTTAAGCCTAAGTCTCTAATTTTGTCAATTCTTTCCAAAGGAGCGTCATATATTTTATAAATACTTTCAATACAGGACCGCTTCCGCGTAAAAGTTATTGTCTTGCATTTGTTGCTATTGAATGTCAACCGATTCGAATCACTCCACGCTACTACAGCGTCAATATCACTCTGCATGGCGTCCGAATCCCCTTACTTATACACCTATATATTTTTAAATCGTCAGCAAATAACAAACATTTTGTGCATGACAATACTTTAGGCAAGTCATTTATCATGATTTGAAAGAGGGTAGGTCCTAACGTGCTACCTTGACTCACCCCAGATCTCGTAAAGAAGTGGTTAGATTCGTATCCATTCAACCTAACATACTGACATCTATCTTTGAGGTAGCTTGCAAAAAAATGCAGTAGTGAGGGAGTAAAACCTATTTCCGAAAGCTTTATTAATAATTTATCATTATCTACAAGGTCAAAAGCTTTTTTGTAGTCAAAATAGGCCGCATCAACTTGCCGCCCAGCGTCCATTTCCGCAGAGACGTAATCTACCAGGGGTATCAAATTAGTGGTAGTCGATCGCCCTTTTCGAAAGCCGTGCTGACACTCGTGTAATTGATCACCTATCTGCCGACTTATATGATGATTAATTATTGCCTCGAATAATTTGGCAAAAACGGATAGTACGGCTATTGGTCTATAGGCTGCAATATTAGAACCGGGTTCCCCTTTTGGAATTGGTGTCACCCTAGACAGCTTCCATAAATCTGGATATTTAGCCTGACTTAGTGAGAGATTGTACATATACAACAACGGGATTCTGAAGATTGAAATGCAATCTTTGACCAGGAATATCGGGATACCATCAGGTCCACCTGATGATCGAGACTTAAGGCGCTTTACGGCTTTATCTAGGTCTTCTTTATCTATGGTCGAGATAGATATTAACTTCGCACCGGCTATTGGTCGAGCTTTTCGTGCAGCTTCGTCTGTATCTAAACGTGGCATTTCATCCAGAAACACTGTACCAAAATACCGAGCAAACGCTTCAACAGCCTCTTGACCAGAAAATACCTCCCCATTATGTGTAAATGAGTCTATAAATCGTCTGTCTTTTTTCTTATCTTTAACATATTCCCAAAACTTTAATGGTTCGTCAATTATATTTTTTTGTATAGTCTGCACGTGTTGTTGATCATCATCATCATCATCATCATCATGTCAGCCGTATGACGCCCACTGCTGAGCATAGGCCTCCCCCAAGGATCTCCACACCGATCGGTCCTGCGCCACTCGCATCCATCGGCTTCCCGCGACCTTCACAAGATCGTCGGTCCACCTTGTGGGGGGGCCTACCCACAGAGCGTCGTCCGGTGCGTGGTCGCCATTCTAGAACCTTTCCGCCCCAACGGCCATCGGTTCTTCTTGCTACGTGTCCCGCCCACTGCCACTTCAGCAGAGCCATCGTTTGAGCGATATCGGTAATTTTGGTTCTCCTACGGATTTCCTCATTTCTGATTCTATCGCGTAGGGAAACACCAAGCATCGCTCTCTCCATTGCTCGCTGCGTGACCTTGAGCCTTCTTATGAGACCCGCAGTAAAGGACCACGTCTCGCTTCCGTAGGTCATCACTGGCAACACACACTGGTCAAAGACTTTTGTCTTGAGACACTGAGGTAATTTGGACGCGAATATTTTTCGTAGCTTCCCGAACGCTGCCCATCCGAGCTGGATACGACGAGAGATCTCTTTCTCAAAGTTGGACCTACCTAACTGGACTGTCTGTCCTAGGTAGACGTAACAGTCGACAACTTCGAGTGTAGTGTTCCCAATTTTGACTGGAGCGGGTACTACATGGGCATTCGACATAATTTTCGTCTTCTCCATGTTCATCTTAAGACCCACTTTTTGAGAAGCACTACTAAGATCTTCGAGCATCGTGTTAAGATCTTCCAAGTGTTGTTGATAAGCGTAGTCAATAAGCCTTTTTGTATGCCACCTATACTTATACAATTCTCTATTAAACTCCTTGCCTTCTAATTTGTACCTTTTCAAATAAAAATATTTTGATTTTAAGTTATATATAATTTCCGTCGTGTACCATTTAGGGTATTTGTATTGACTGATATTATTATTATGCGATGACCTATTCCTAAGTGGAACATATAAATTTACGCAATCATATAGTTTTTCATAAAAAAAGTTCTCGCTTAAATCAACATCGCTAATTTCTAATAAATCTGACCAATCGATAGCTAGAGCACTGTACAATGCTGAAAAGTCTGTTTTGCGCCAGTTCCAGTCAGGACACGTGTCCGAATGAGAAACTGGCGGTCGCGGAACCTGTTGCAAAGGGCCTGTCCCTATCTTTAGTTTAATAGATATATCGAGGGGAGGGTGATAACTGTCCACTTGAACCAGAGGTTCATCGTTAGCTGACACCATCACCTGACCGGGCACAAGATCACTCAAGACAAGGTCCAGCATGCCACCACGATTATTTAATACATGGTTGTTTTCGCGTAATTGACAGAATTCACAGAAGTTGTCAAACTGATTTTTTACATTTACACTGCAGGAATTTAGATTGAAATCTCCAACAATCAAAACGTTCAGACTAGGATATGCGCAAATAACATTTTCTATACACGACAACACATTCAAATATTGGTCATCTTTATAATTTAGAGGCAAATACACAACAAAACATAGTAGTTTTATACTCTTCCATTTTATAATAGCACAAATTAATTCTTTATCAGGCGTAAGGCCATCTATATCCGTAATGACTTGTACAGAATAGCACTCTCGTACGGCAAGCATAACTCCCCCCCACCCGGTGTCCCCAGCTCGGTCTTTGCGAATCACAAAGTAACCAGCAGGAAAGAGTTCGCCGTCGCGTACTGAGCTTGTTAAAAATGTCTCTGTTAGAGCAACAACATCTAATGCATGCTTATTAATATTATTTAAAAACATTACAGTTTTTGAACGCAAGCCACGCACGTTCTGATAGTATAATCGAATAGTTTTTACAGCGGTTTTATCATAGTTATTGTTTTTCTTGCTTACCACGAAAGTTATGGCTCCATTGTTTAACACAAATGTCCTCTGACCAATTGCTTGGGGACATAACTTGTTCTGCGTGCCTAATTGGGACCCCAAGTTTAAAAGATGCGTAGCTACCACGAGCTTTCAATGTCTCCACAGAACAGACATCCTCCCCACACACTGCAGCGAGATGCTCACGCACTTGTTCCGCCGTAGTCCCCTCTTGCAGGTAGTAAAGATGCAGGAACCGCTTTCTTTCAGCCGCTCGTAACAGGGTTGCTCCAGGCGCCGCAGTACCGCGTAGTACACCAGATAAAGGAGGTCGTACCCTTTTGCGTTTTAGCTCGGTCCATCCTTGGTTGTCCAACTCCTCTGCATGTTTATCTTGTACTGTAGTGTCAGTAGAGGTTGGAGTAGGAATATCAGCACAAGTTTTACTCGTAACCTGGTTTTCCCGGGGGTTTTGCGATTCGATGAAGACAGGACTCGGGGTTGAAGTTGGAAGCCCGTGGTTTTTTTCTATAGAAGCTTTCTTCTTTTTTTCATTGCCACGATTATTCTGATTCCCCACCGAAGTGATTTTTGAGAGTTTCGAATGAGATACGGTCACGCTATTAGGCTCATTTTCATTTAATCTCTTATGTATGGCCGATTGAACGCCTGCAATATTTTGCGTAGCAACCATTTGCTGTTCCGAGTCGTTGCATAGTCGGGCAATCATAGACAAAGGTTCCTTCATAATTGCCTGTAACTCTTCTCTTATAACTTTTCTCAGTAGGTTTAAATCACCACACATACAGCTATAACCTTTATTCGTTTTTTGCCCACGGCGCACAGTGATATTTCAAATTCAGATTCAGACATCGTATTATCAATCATATCAGTAAAAGTATTCTCATTACAATTTGATGTACTCATAAGCAAACGAACAGGAGTATTTAAATTGCTGCCCTTAGGAATTTTGCTTTTACATGACACACATATCCATGACTGCACAACCTCATGAGTAAGGGAAACGTATTGCTCAGTAGTAAGACCGGTGCATGGTAAGTCATATATATTTTTACATCTATTACATTTTAACGAACAGTCATCATCACCAACTTTGTGGTTGCACCCCGAACAAGTAACCATAGTGACAACGGTGCACGAAGTATAGTAAGGTAAGACCAATTTTTCGGTTCGGGCTTACAACGATCCGAAGTTAGGACATACCACGATCCACGATGACGTAGCTCGGTTTCTCGCTCGGCGCTCGCACCTCGTCGCAGTCAGTCGGGCCCGTGGTCGGGCAGATGCCGGTCGCGGTCGCGATCTATCGTGTGCCGTCGTACGGCACTTAGTTGCGGTAGGTCAGGTTCTCGGTCGTTATCAAAAATTTTCAAACAATATCTTCTTGTTTCTCGCAAACGGAAAGCTCGATCAGAAAACAGTTTTCAGCACCATGCAAATCAAGAACTTATCTTTAGAATGATACCACGCACGACTTTCTAGAGACGACTTTTTAGAGAGTAAAGATGTTACACATCAATAATGTACCAATTGTTGGCATCTGTATTTACTATGAATATTAGCAGCGATTTTACTATTCTGAAAGAACAAATAATTAATAAATTTTCTATAAAATCATTAAATAGAAATGATTTAAAGAAAATTTTACTAGAACAAATTCCACGTGGACCAGACAGCAAACGGGACTCGAAACTGCACCCTGCGAATGTACTGACCATTATGCTACCCAGGCCTTGATGGCCGTGTCGAATTTTCTCTAACCCCTCTTAGGCTGCAAGACAGCGCCATCTCTTCGCATTGTAGGTAACCCACACTGTCAAATTAATACCTTTACAAATATTAAACATTTGAAAGTAGAAAATAACATTTATAGCGACTGTTTTAAGCATTGACTGCTAGTTGGTATTTTTCTAGTAAAATTTTCTTCAAATCTAAACTAGCAGTTAAATGCTTAAAAAAAAAATATCACTATAGTCTATTCACTTTGGCTTGAGACAAAATGTAAACAAAGAATCTGAGGTTCTAAAACTTTTATAATGTCAGAAAGTACCTACTAGTCAATGATTAGGTATAATTTATGTAACCTATATTAAAATTATAATGAATTCTGTCTTGATGATAAATATAATAAAAGAATGTTTATTTCAAATGAAACCAGCATAATACTTTGCAAATAATATTTATTCACTGTCTGACAACTCACTGGATGCACTGCCACCAACTTTAATAATAAATTTATCCACCACATCTTCAACAATACCATTCAATTTCAGCATTTTCTGCTCTTCTTTAATGACATGGTCAATACACCGTTTCCACGATTCAGCTGTGATTGATTTGAAGGCATCGGCTAATTTTTAATTTCAGTCATCTTAAATGTTTTATTATTTTTACCAACATATCCCTTGACTTGTGCCCATATGTACAATACAATCAGATGCTTCCCTTTTCCACTTGGGTTTTTCAATCCTATTGACAATCCCTCTCGATGAGCTTCTTTCACAGTTTTAATTGTATGATCTTGTCAAATTTTGTTCATAGTGTGTCCTGTAACAAATATAAGTTCATTAACAACTTATGAAAAATAAAAACAATAATAATTTAATACAATTGGTAACATGATACAACATATTTGAGTAACATTTTCACAGGATAAAGACATGATAAGTGCATATGTTCGTACTGCAGCTATACACGGTGGCACATTAATTTTTGTAAATAAAAATATAAAAACTAGGGATAGGAAGGACATAGTTGGCCTCTCAGTAGAACGTATTATTGAGCTATCCTGTGTTGAATTCAGTGAATTTATTATAGTATGTGTATACAGACCCCCTCTAGGCAACATTAGTGTTTTTGAATCAGTGATGGAGAATGTTCTAAAAAAGTTAAAGTCTAAAAATAAGTTTTTGATTGTAGTTGGTGACTTCAATATTAACATTCTTGAAAATAATTCAATGTCAATTCGCCTAACATCACTATTCAAATGTTTTAATTTGGTACATCAATTTTTTGAGCCTACTAGAGTAACATCTCATTCAGCTACTTGTTTGGATAATATATTTACTGATTATAATCCAGTTAGTAAATCAATTATTAATTGTATCACATCAGATCATTACGGCTTAAAAATAACATATAATACAAATGACACTACTAAGCCCAAATTCATTGAATTAAGACCAGTAACAAATAAACGTTTAGAAAATTTTCAAAACAATATTGATGATAAAATGTTTCTAATGCCATGGACACATGAGGATCCTAATATTCTTTACGGCAATATGTTCACTTTGGTTAAGAAAGAATTCGATAAGGCTTTTCCGCTTAAATCTTTGAAATTAACTCAAAAGTTGAACTTCTGTGACTGGGCTACGTCTGGTATTTACAAGAGCAGAAATAAACTTTATGATTTGTACTACTTAAGGAAGTACAATCACTCTCAGGGTTTCATTGATTATGTTAAAAGGTACTCAAAAACATTCAAAAGTGTATGTGCAACAGCCAAATCCAATTACATAAAAAATAAAATCATAAAATCTAATAATAAAATTAAAACGACATGGAATGTTATTAATAGAGAAACTGGTAAAGAAAGAACCCTCGATGATGGGATCGCACTTAAAGTAGATAATATTCAAATTAAAACAAAAGAACAGATTGCCAATACTTTTAATGAATATTTTGTTAATATACCATTAATCACTACTTCTAATTTGAATTCGACGCCAGCGGGTGCTAAGAGTTTGCTAGAGACGTGTGTGCCTCGGTGTAATAACCTGTTTACGTTTAAACATGTTGATTTTATGGATATTATAAAATGCTTTAACTCACTTAAAAAGAAAAATACGTGTGATTTGTTTGGAATGTCTATTAAAATTACTAAAAGTATAATAACAGTTATCGCTCCTTATCTTGCAGATATATTCAATAAGTGTATTGATCAAGGTGATTTTCTAGACCTTATGAAATATAGTAAAGTTATCCCTCTCTTCAAAAACGGCATAAGAGATGATCCCGGTAATTACAGACCTATATCAATATTACCGGTATTAAGTAAAATTTTCGAAAAAAATATTTTAGATCAATTATTATCGCATGTCAGTTTGAACAAACTGTTACATAATAATCAATTTGGCTTTACTAGGGGTAGATCAACAACGGATGCGGGTGTTGCACTTATAAGACATATAATGGAAGCCTGGGAGAAGTCGCAGAATGTTCTTGGGGTATTCTGTGACTTATCCAAGGCGTTTGACTGCGTTGAGCACCAGACGCTGATGTTAAAATTAAATCACTATGGAATCAAAGGCGCAGCCCAAAACTTACTACTATCGTATCTCAGTTCCAGAGTTCAAACTGTAGAGGTAAATGGTGTTAAGTCATCTGGATCTTATGTGAAAATGGGCGTTCCCCAGGGATCGATTTTAGGTCCGTTTCTATTTTTATTGTACATAAACGATTTGCCATTTTTTGTGGAAAAATTGTGTGAGATCGTATTGTTTGCTGATGATACTTCTTTATTATTTAAGGTTGACCGATACAAGAATAACTTTGACGATGTAAATAATGCTCTCTCACAAGTATTGCACTGGTTTAATGTAAATAACTTAAAATTAAATGCAAATAAAACCAAATGCATTAAATTCACTTTACCTAATGTTAGAAGCGAAACCATTAGAATTAAACTAAACAATGAAAACCTAGATTTAGTTGAGTCAACGATATTCTTAGGTATAACCATAGACTCGAAATTGCAATGGTATCCTCATATTTCTCTGCTAGCTGGTAAACTTAGTTCAGCAGCCTATGCCATACGTAAAATAAGACAACTTACTGATGTAGCTACTGCTAGAACTGTATACTTTAGTTACTTTCATAGTATTGTATCCTATGGTATTATTCTCTGGGGATCAGCAGCCGATATTGAAACTATATTTATCTTGCAAAAAAGAGCTATAAGGGCTATTTATCAACTTAGTTCTAGAACATCTCTTAGAGAAAAATTTAAAGAAATCGGGATTTTGACTGTTGCTTCTCAATTCATTTATAATTGCATACTTTTTGTTCGAAGCAATATTAACTATTATCTAAAACACAGTGACATACATTCTTTTAATACAAGGAATAAAAATAAACTCAAGATACCAAATTACAGGTTACAGAAGGTTCATAAATCATTTATGGGTCAAGGTATACATTTCTATAATAAGATTCCTATTGATATCCTTGATTTGCCTCCTCATAAATTTAAAATACACATTAAGAATTGTTTACTTAAGAAAGGATATTATACTGTCAATCAATATTTGAATGATAAAACGGCCTGGTTGTAATTTTACTTGTAGATAATTTTTCAAAAGTTATATTAAAACTAAGGCTCCCAGTTATAGAAAGAGTTTTGAAGAGAACCTTGCACTTACTCCCTTTCATATACTTGTTCATTTTATTTTGAAAATTGTTTCTTGCTATTTTGGGACTTATCTTTGCAGTTATTGTTAGTAAATTCATTGATTGTTACATATTTGACATTATGTGATGGAAGTTGACCTCAACACATGTTTGCAAGTTTGATGTCAACTTTCAATTGGACGACACTGTATGAAATAAAACAGGGAGAAAAAAGCAGCCCTTGCTGAGTTTCTTGCCGGTTCTTCTCAGTACAAGGTCTCCCGCCGTAGTTTTGCGAACCGATGGCGTAGCTTTTCGACATTCACAAGTGCTTGTAACAGCCTAGACTGAATAAACGATATTGAATTTTGAATTTTTTGGTATGAAAATAATAAGTATCATTCAATATTTATAAAAAGATTATAATAAAATTATGTGCATAGAAATTAATATATTTTAGTACTGTTATGATAAACAATAAAAAATATGAATTTAGTTTATCAGTTTATGAATACAAAAGGAAATATAATTTCATTCAGAAGTAAATTTCCCACAGGATAAAGTAGTTTAATATTGTATTTTACTAACCTTCATTTATCCAAGTTTCTTCAGTGTAATAAATAGTTCTACCTTCGCTCCTGAGCTTTAGAATATTATTTAAATATTTGATGCGCCATAAAAATGTCATCTCTTTCAATAAGCCCACTCTTTCGGATATTTAAATTGTAATGATTTCATCAACTTGAAAAAAGAGGTCCTCTTAAAGTTGGGCAAAGTTTCATCTGTATTCTCAGCATGCAATACTTTGTCAACGGTGGGCATCTCCTTATTAAAAAAAATGTGTGGACTTTGCGGCGTATCGCAGCCTTATCCATATCGTCCAATGTATCCAACAAAAATACTTTAAATGGCAGAGGCGGAGGTGATGAGATACGGCCAGTACATTTCTTTTCCTTCACCAACCGGTAAACAGTAGCTCGTGATATGCCCAGTATTTCGGCGGATTTATTGATTATATCACTTTTATATGGATAGGAATCTTTTGGCCCGGTTTCTTCAACATGTTTAAAAACATTTATCACGAGCTCCTTTTCGTTGGAGCGCAATGGTCCACTCTTTGTACGCTTTTTCTTCGGCGAAGAAAATGTACAAGAGCAGCTTGGTCCCGATTCACCACTCATAACTATAGCTACGAAAACGTCAATTTAACAAGAAAACAAACAACTTTAAACTTAACAGTAAATAAAATAACAACAAACTCAACAAATAAAATAAGGAAATAACAAGAATATAACAAATAAGATTGAATAAGCACGCTCGCGTCAACAGGTTGATCGGGAGAGTAAAGATGGCTGACATAAACCAACCGATTACAAAACACAACACTGCAACGTAAAATACTTGTATCATGTCTACTCTTAAATTTTATCGTATTATAATACGTCTTAGGTTTGGGAATGATTGTGTTTTTAGGTCTTTTTCCATGTCAACTTAAGTTGATAAAATACTTTTACCAGCAAATTAAAAATATACGAATTTATGATGTGAATGTACGTTGAATATAATGTAAAATATTTTATTTTATTATTCATACGTATGTAACAGGTTTTAAAATAATTTACTTAAATTTTCGCTGCATTTCCTATGTAAATAGTATTTAATCTTTGCTTTTGTCAAACGTGACCTTAAAAAGTATCCATTTTATGGTTTGTTTACATTTTGTCTCACGCCAAAGTGAATGGACTATAGAAATGATTATTTTGCTCCGTGGTCACTTGACCGGAAACGCTTGGGATAGGCCAAGACTAAAATGACGTCGTACGCTAGTAAACTTCCGGTCTAATTGACATTACATTGTATCGTTTGACGTTTCAATGATAATCGTGTGACGTCACTCACTAGTGAGACGCCATAATGACAAAAGCAACGTTTTCGTGGCTACTTGGAAATTTACTTATTTATTTAGTATTTTTATTGAATTACACAACAGAATTAAAAATGTCCGCTTTTTATGGACTCCATCGACATTAGTAAATAACGTGAGATCGTTTTCTAAAACTTGTCAAATAGGGTATTTGAGCGGGAAACTCGATGGCGCGGGTGTTTAGCCCGTTCGGCTGCGATGGTTGAAGTTAAGCAACTTTCGCTGTGGTCGGTCATTGGATGGGTGACCAAAAATCTTCTATCTCGAGTTCCTACGTGCATCGGAAGGCACGTTAAGCCGTTGGTTCCGGCTACATCTGCAGTCGTTAGCACCCGCCAATCCGCACTGGGCCCGCGTGGTGGGTGATGGCCCAATCTCCCTATTCCATGCATAGGGAAGGCCTGTGGACCAGCAGTGGGTACATTAATAGGCTGATGATGATGATGTGTGGGATACTTGCTGCAGTGTATACCTTGACAATGGCTTTTGCTTATAAAATCAAATTCTCTCTTTCAGGAGCGTTGCAGGCGAGATGCGAGTCCTCTTTACGTGGACTAAACGTAAGTGTTCTAACGTCCACAGTTTGGATTTGGAGATTAAGAAAATTAAGCACGGTTCACAGGGGCCAGATATATGATGGGTGATCGATCCTTGAATGGCATAAGGCGGTCGAGATTTCAGCGTCTGCGCATGTTCAACTCTTTATTGAATAGATTAATTGTTTCATAGGCTATAATAAGTATGTTAGGATAATTGATTCGTGATTTATCGCGATAGAAAAAGGAATTTAATATTAGATTTTCAGCGTTATTTTTTAAAAGAGACGTCACAATTTTTAAAAGTAAATATAAGTACTGCAATATAAACCGCATCACTTTGAATAACTATTGTATTATCACTCTTTGGTTAGTAAACCATCACCTCTAAATGTTCATCACATATTTTGCAATCTAGTCTGTAACATGATCTTATTTATCTATTTCAGTAGATTTTAATTTTCGTCTCCAAGTGTGTAAAATGTTCATAAAATCGCGCATAGATTTTTTTTTTTTCACGTATTTTTTTTATTGCGTATGTGCATTTATAATGCATTTATTGAACAAACGATATGCCATCGCTTCAAAATAAATTGAAATATTTACGTTTCATTGAAGTATTTAAAATTTAGATGTTCGCATGAAAATCTGAAAAGTCTTTTTAAATGCTTAACGTAATAATACAATTAAATTTGTCTGTCTTTAAATGAAATAGATCATGCTTAACAATAAAGATGCGAATCTAACTTGCTGTCTACCTGTATGCTTTCTCGCCTAAACCGATTTTGACGAATTTTGGCATAAAAATAGAGGAGACAGGGTACTTATTGTCGTGAAAATTATATAGTATGTAGTAATCATTAATCAACTCGGACGAAGCCGCGAGTGTACACTATATTCAGATATCTTTTAACAAATAACCAACACGAATGAACTGAATCGACTCGTGTAATTATTTTACTGATGTTACCCACGCTATATTGATCTAGATACAATGAAAAACTTCATATAAAAGCGAAGATAATATTTTTTATTTTAATTCTGTTAAAAAGCCCTACTACTGATAAAAATTCATTATATATCAGTCGAACGTTCACTGTACATTTCCTACATACATACTTTTAAAACTTGTTCACATTATATCAATAACACCGGCACACAAAAAGAATATTGTCTGTACACTGGGCGCCACCTATCTACGGGTATTTTTTTCGACCCGCTGAATACGTATTTCAAGTCAGTTTAGGCCGTCCAGCCTTCAATTTCGATCAAATTGCAAAAAATCCCAAAAAAATTTAATTCGATTTTATGGCAAGAAAAAAATTTTTGAGATCTAAGGCAAGCATAATTCTCATGTATTTTGATCTGTTATATACTATTTTCGATCGTACTTTAATCATAAACCGTTTTATATCTAAAAAAATTGTAAAAAATCATCAAAAATTGCAAAAATCGAAGCAAATTGGGATTATCTTGCTATAAAAACTTTTTGGACCCGGATTGACGAAGATTTTCGTGTAATTGTGACGGCCTAAACTGACTTGAAATTCATATTGAGCGGGGCGAAAAACATGCTCGTAGATAGGTGGCGCCCGGTGTACAGACATTTTTTTTGTGTGCCGGTGTAATTAAGTACTTGTTCACTAAAAATACGAAGTTCAATGAAACAGAGATATCATTTCGTTAGACCACGCGAGTTTTTATACAGCCAACGACTCGTTAGTTACAATATACGTGTCGATTCCGGCGTGATTCTTTAAACTTAAAACAAAATTTAACATCAGTCTCTCCTTTTCATTCTATATAGAGAATGCCAAGGATACACTGTTGTCAAATTTAAGTTTAGGTTTAGAGAATCATGCCAGAATCGACACCTTAACAAAGTAGTACCTTTATTATGTTACAGTTTCAGTTACATTTGTATTTGATACATTAGAACATCATAACATCCAGCTAGGATACATTTATAAAATTCCATTTTTTCAACTTACGACTCATCCATTCAAAATCTGGTATGGATGAGAAGTTTTTACACCAACCGCAATTACTGTAGGTGTAAAAAAATAATGTGGGTGTACAAACTATTCTTCGTATTACAGACTATACTTCATATAAATATGTAACTGATTGTATAATTGCTTTTAAAATATTTCACAAAGGGTTCATTCATACAGGTATTTTGAATTTCCTTAATTTTGGAAAGGAATGAAGTAGGTAGGTAAAATTTTAATACACGTTTTACAAAATAAATCTAAAATGATCTTTCTGTCTTTACGAATAAGACAGAGATAGATGTTATCAGATCTTATTGTTATTGGAGTAAAGGATAAATAGTATGTAAGTGATTTGAAAACGCGTTCTATACCTAAAACGCACATAATGTCAGTAGATTAAGGTTGAAAATTGAATATCATCGCAAAATAACAATAAAATATTCATTAGACATAGGATTTATTGAAAAACTTAAGTGTAATAATTGTAGCTAATTCATTGAAAATATACCCATATTAAAATGACAAGATTATCTCTACCACATCTAACGCTCAAATTACTTATGAAATTTCTTCTTATTTTGATTATCTTTAAGGTTTTGTATAACATGTTAAATAAAAATAATGATTGTTTATGTTTTTATTTATTTTTAAGCATTTAACTGCTAGATGTTTAAATCTAAAGAAAAATTTACTAGAAAAAAATGGGGACCAGGCAGCGGATGGGACACGAACCCGCACCCTTTGCAATCCGGGCGAATGCACTGCATGTGCGTGCGTGTGGTCCGCGTGGATTTTTTTCTAGTAAACTATTCTAATGATTGTTTAGTTAAAAACATACCAAAAATAATGTAGAGGTTTTATTTAATGTTCAATGTATATGATTTCATTATAACACTATTATGACGGATTAAAAAGCGTCAAAAATTAGGTATTATATTATATTAAAAATGCAATGTTATGAAAATTTAATATAGTTTTAGTTTTAAACGACATCTTAAATTTTAATAACAAACTTGAAAATCCTTTTCAAGTGTTTTTGTATATTATTTGACATATATTTATTTTTATTAATAATATTTGAGTAAATTTTAACATAAGTAATTGTATAATTAAAAATTACACGTTTGATAGTGAATTATATGAAATACAGCACTGACTGCCATTATGTATTTAATATTAGGTAAATAGTAAACAAACAGTGGTGTCCATTCTGGCTCGGTTCCCTAAACCTAAAATTGCCAATCGTGTATCCTTGTGATTTTTTTTACAGAATGAAAAGGAGAGAATGATGTTAAATTTGGTTTTAAGTTTTCGTGACAGAATCGATACTGTTTAAAGGTTGACTAAGATAATTTTAAGGTATTAACTTGCTCATTTCTACTAACATTTCTATAAACTTTCCTAGAAACGACATAAAATGAAATATCAATGTTTTATTCGACTGACAAAAATGTTACTCTCTAAACAACTTTTTAAACTGTATAATATGAATAAAGATAGTTGTATACTGTTTATTGGACACTTTTATATGATTCGAGTTGATTATTGGCAATAAATAAAACCGTTTGATGTGAACCCACCTTGAAATTAGAATAGGCTTGTGTCAACTAACAATAAATCGAATGGGTTAAAGTTTATAAATATGAATTATGATATACAGATAACAAAAAATAAAGTTATTTATCATAATAACGAAAGATTATTATTATTTTTAGAAAATAAATTCGAATAAAATGGGCATTAGATCACGTGACGGCAAACACCAATCAGAAAGACTGACGTCACCACGTGCAAAACATTACTTGTGGTTGCCGTTTCCATACATTTCATTGATTTCTCATTCATGTTATTGTTACTTTGATACAATTTATCAGTTTGTTTTCAGATAATTATTGAAAGGAAGCCTAATATATCCATGGAATTGGGATTTACCGAAGCAAATAATAATATTTTAACCAAAACAAAAATTAATCGCATAGCTACTCGAGATAATTAAGCATATCATTTGGTAACTAGAACAAGAATAAGAAGTGTTTATTATTATCAATAAATATACTGAACTCTCAAATAGACTCTACATCATACCATAAAACTAAATCAACTTACCTAAAACCTCAACCTATTGTTATTGTTTCATCAATATAATGCAATATAATTTATCCGGCTTGTATAACATTTTGATTTCATAGATTATGTTATGCAAAATACTTACATCAAAATGTTCATCACAAAATTATTCTTGTATTTGTTGATAAACAATGAATAGGTACCATCCCTCCTTGTAAGTTCTAACCATTTTTTCCTGGCATATAAATAATTTGCCTGGCATTTTATGTTTGTCCTATTACACTAGGACATTATACAGTACTTGTAATACGATGGATTCATTTTTAACTAAATAATTTTAATAGTCGGCGTACAGTGTATTGTTTGCTTTGCACGGTGTGACGTCATTCAATACGCCATGACAGTCTAGAGCGTTTTCGAGGGAAATTTGAATTAGTTTTTTAAAATACAAAATACATATTGCTAATGTACTTTTTTATTTAAAATAATATTTTTTTTTGGGTTAAATTAACATCAAGGTATACGATTAACTACTTTTCAAAATATAGGCAACTAACCTATTCTATTCATCACAATTATATTGTTCGTAATATACTAATATATGTTTTAATACCTATTATATAATGTCAAGAGCCAAGCTTCTTGCTCACCGCTACACTCAGAGACATTTTGTTACATTAATTTCTTTTTGGCAGTAAAGAAAAATGTTTTCTCAATTTTAATCAAATGTAATATTAATTATCGTCTCTAAGCATGAGTTTCACCAACTTACTTTAACTGTTCAGATAAGTACTGGATAAGTAAAAAATGGTTTGCACTATAGTCAAAATGAGGTCATATTCCGGCAGTGATAATAACTGTCCTCGATGAGCTCGATTGGTTAGCGCGTTCGGCTGCGATCGTTGAAGTTAAGCAACTTTCGCAGTGGTCGGTCATTGGATGGGTGACCAAGAATTCTCTACCTCGCGTTCCTCCGTGCTTCGGAAGGCCGGTTAAGCCGATGGTCCCGGCTGCATCTGCAGTCGTTAGCACCCGCCAATCCGCACTGGGCCCGCGTGGTGGGTACTGGCCCAATCTCCCTATTCCATCCTGGCCTGTGCCCGGCAGTGGGGAAATTAATAGTCATTAATAGTTTTTTGGTTTGTATCTCTGCGTTTGCTTAAACGATTTCGAAATATTAACAAATGTATATTTGCGAATTCATTTCACCGACGAAGATACTTTGTCATGGCAAGGCTAGCGCTTCACATGGCTATTCGTCGCAAGATTACTTTGTCATTTTTTTTGACAAGTATTTATCCTTGTCATGCTTTTTTTTATTAACAAATAGCAAATACGAATAGCGTAATGTGAGATGTGAATGTGCCGAAATAAACTTAATTTATTTGTGGTGGTGTGAAGCATCTTTAAAAAAAACTTAAAGTAAATTTAATTATAATTAGATAGTGTTAAGAGCGGACGCGAGCTGAGAGACATTTGAGAAATACTTATTTGAAAAAACTATTGCTGTCACGTATCGGCAAATAGCGTGCGATAGGGACAACAGTAGTAGACGCTGAAAATTGCATATAAACATTGCAAAATTTTAAGTTTGGCTCATGACGATTTCCTCCTCGAAAATTATAGATTTATGTAAAATAAATTTTACCCATAGAATAATAAGTAGTTATTCTATGCCTCTATGTTTGCATTTTTTTGTAAATGCTTATTAAATCTCCACAATAGACGTCTTAAGTGGTGATAACAATGTATTTGTATTTGTCATTATTGAGGGCTTCTAGTTTAATTGAAACACAAGTTATCAGAAGAAGGAAGACATAGGAGCACAGAATGCATAAAATTATATTTTATGTATGAAAATCAATTCTTTAGTGATTAAAAACAAGGAGAAATCAGTCGAGAACGTTTGTATGAAAGTAAAAACACTGCCCGCCTCCCCTCTTAATATACTTGACGGGCTTTTCACAATAGGGGTGATGACGGGGTACAGCAAACGAAATCCTATTAAGTCCGTCAGTTAGATGTTCAAAAAATAATGGACACATATTTTTTCTTTGGGCAATCAACCAAAAAATGACAAAGTTATAGCGCGTCAAAGTTTGGGAGTAATGGCTCGTGACGTCACTTTTGAGTGAAAATTGTACCAAAAAGTGACGTCATGCGCCTTTCTAAATCAATATATCTCTGCAATATTTATATTACGTGAAAAAAGAAAAAATACGTGTTCAATACTTTTTGATAATCTACCAGATAAACGAAGAAAAAATAGTCATCATCCCTATTGTACGTAATATTAATGCAATTAATTACAATTTAAACAAAATTATTGATATCAGGGAGAAAATGTGATTTTAGAAGCTAGTCGAGGCCTGTACTGGCCTAAAAGAAGACTTAACGTGTTAAAACAATTTTATACGTATAAATACTTAACCAATATGCGTTGAACGTCTTATCCCAGCACTCGCATAGCTATGCGTATTTGATATTTTCACAGCAGGTTTTCCTCATCATACTCTGCTTAATGACAAGGAGGGCCTGTTGTCAAGATTACAAATAGCGAATACGAGTAACCATGTAGAATGCCGGAGTTTCTTACATGTTTTATGTTGGTAGGTGGTCACATATATTTGTTAATAGATGGCGCCACTGACGCTTATGCGACGAGTCTGTGCAGAAAGAGAATGGGATTTAGATTGGAGGGCGCTGTAGTGTTTTTCTATCGTAGTTGTAAGGTTTTACCCCTTTTAGATGTGATTAAATACAAAAAACCGCAAGGAATCACAACAAACGAATCCGTATCAACACAAAACTTTGACGTTTTGCAGATTGCTGGGTTTGATTGCCAAATAAAAATCTTAATGTTAGTTCCGTTTTTCGCCACGCCCATTCTCTTTCCGCACAGACTCTACAGTTTATCGTCTTTTTATGTAAACAACGAAGAGGTAATATTAAGTTTCTGTAAGCCAAAGCAGTAATTGATTTGATACTTCATAAATATTCTTTGTCCTGTCGGTCTGTCAGCAGCGCTATCTACAACTAGAGCTTAGGACCGCCCCGTCGGCGTCGATATGTCTCTGGAGTAATATAATAAGCTGTTTGTTTTTATCTCAAAATATATAATTAAACTGTTTATGGCTATTTTATGTTTTTATGTTGTATTCACTAATATAAAATATTGAAAAATGATAGTGTGTAAGCATTTCTACAGAATGTATTGTTAGTGTCTTGGGTATCGAGAGAGTTTGAAACCACACCTATGTTCAGTACAGTTAACAGTAGATAGAGTCTGTGCGGAAAGAGAATGGGATTTAGATTGGAGGGCGCTGTAGTGCTTTTCTACAGTATTTGTAAGGTTTTACCCCTTTTAGACAATTAAATACAAAAAACCGCAAGAAATCACAACAACAAACAAATCCGTATCAATACAAAACTTTGATGTTTTACAGATTGCTGGGTTTGATTGTCAAATAAAAATTTTATGTTAGTTCCGTTTTTCGCCACGCCCATTCTCTTACCGCACAGACTACATCCGGTGATGCTAAAATGATCAAATTTGTGCATGGGTTTTCAACTTTACGCCTATGGAAAGAAAGTTGAAACTTTTTATAATTTGTCGTAACATGATTTACTGTTATTTGTACTACGGACATGGATTTCTAGCACGCGTTTATTTAAGATAAGGGATTAACAGGAATATTAATAGTATGTATAACATTTTGTTAATATTCTCAAAATTGTAGGTTTTAGGTGAAATAGTCAGGTCAGTTTTGGCTCCCAATAGAAACACGTGTGTGGGTAATCAGTAGGATCAAGGAACTTAAATATGACAACACCCTTAGCACGAACTGTCATTGTCAAATTTTGTATGGAAACTTGAACAGCAGCGCCACAAAAGACGCAAGCAGAACTAAAAATCAGTACACATTTGACAATGACATTTCGAACTCGCAAACGATACGAATTCGATATTGGTTCGTGCTAGGGGTACAGTAATATTTTACGAACATTAAGCCGAGTTTTAGCATGTTGAAACTGGTTTATAATTACATATTATTAAAATTGACACACCTTCAAACATCGTGGCTGTTCGTACGGGTTGTCTAGACACGTGTTCGCTCTTCACAATAATATATACACAATAATGTAAGATTTTGCATTACTCGAAGCAATTAAAAAACGAATCTAAAATGGCGACTCAAAATATTCTGTCCCATTCGCACATCCTGTAAGGAATCATGTGTTTTGTATATTGGTAAGAGTTATATAGAAAGATTTTAATATTTAGGTAAGCCTTCTTCACTAAGGTCTATGAGAAACCCATATTATTAATGTGTCAAGAAAATTGTTAATATAATTTTAATTGAATATTTGTTTGTGTATTATACGTAATTTTTAGATTATTGAAAAACGACTGCTGTGTCGATGTTATCATTGATGTGAACTCTTGTGATAAACTAATGCCATGTGCCAATTTTACTGAAATATATCAAAATCTTCTATACGTAAGTATGTTGCATTTTATTTATATCCTATTAAAATAATTTATCCAAAACCTGGCTAGTGCGAGTCAAAATTTCACAGAACAGTCAATCACAGGACGATGGCCGAGTGGTTTGTACGCCGGGTCTCAGGTGTCGCCGACTCGAGAGGTCCCGGGTTCGAATCCCGGTGGGGGCAGATGTTTGTGTGATGAATACGGGCATTTGTACTCCAGTCATGGATGTTTAATATCTATTTCTATATAAATATACATATATATGTACAGTATATGTATTCTATCCGTTACTCTAGCATCCCATAACACAAGCCTTATAGTCCTTACTTTGAGGCTAGGCTAATTGGTGTTTAAAAAAAAAATTGTAGACTAGTGGCCCGCCCTCGCTTTGCTTCGGTGTAGAGCTGTAGTGTACACTATAGTTTTTGTATTATACACAATGACTTTCTTCATAATTATTATAAACCTTCCATTCCAAGTAAAAAAATCGTTGCGTAGTTTAGGACCCGTTGTACCGAATGCAACATTGCTCTGATGTTCCGATTTGAAAAAGTCGTTTTGGACAGTGCATTTATCGAGGAAGGCTATAGGCTATATATTACCAGGCTACGACCAGAAGCAGCGGAGGATAGATGAAAAAAGTAGCAAAAACGGGTAAAAATATTCCATTTGTGAGATTCCGTTGCGTGTGCGGGGTAAACCGTTAAATTTACACAAAAATTTTGTATGACGGAAAGTTCTGTAAAAAAGTCTACGATAGCCTATGTCCATATTAACTGTAAGAGTTAGACATATGGTATCGCGGACTTTTTTGGTATCCTCTATAAAACTTTAGAACATCACTTTGCTCTATTGTCAATGACTTCCGCTGCGTACGCGATATAAGGCTATTTTTACACACGTTGGGTTAGATTAATCTTTTTTGAAAATACACTATAGCCTATATTAATCAGTGATTATGTAGCATTCATATAGTGAAATAATTTTTAAAATCGGTCCAGTACTTTTTGAGCCAATTCGTTACATACAAAGGACCATGCAAATCTTGCCTTTGTCTTTGGGCCCAAAAAAAATATATGCTGTGCAGTCAGAATAAAACTTTTGTTTAATTTGTCGAGCTACCTTCGAAAGACTTTTATTGAGCGTTTGGTTATTTCATACCAAATGCGAAATCACTAAGAAGAAGATACTTGAAAATAATATGCCTATAGAATATGCAGTATTACTGGAGCATTGCCTTACATCTGGCTACCTGTTATGGGGGGATGACTTCTATGTACAAATGGAGGGTGTGGCAATGGGTTCCCCTGTCTCACCTGTTGTCGCCGACATTTTCATGGAAGACTTCGAGAAGAGGGCTCTCAGCGTAGCACCTGTCACACCCAGGCTATATAAGCGGTACGTAGATGATACTTTCACAATCCTCCCAACAGATCAAATTACTGCCTTTTTAAATTACCTTAACTCTATACACCCCAACATCCTATTCACTATGGAGTTAGAGGCAGATAGTAAACTAGCTTTTCTAGATATTTTATTAATTAGGAATCCTGACCAAAGTTTAAGCCATACTGTGTATCGTAAAGTGACTCATACTGATAGGTACCTCAATGGTGACTCACACCATCACCCGAAACAATTAACTGCCGTAGGAAACTCTTTGTTTCAGAGAGCACGGGGTGTCTGTGACGAACAACATCTGGCAGCTGAACTTCAGCATGTCGAGCAAGTACTGAAGGATAATAACCTGAATGTACCACGTCGCCGTCACAGTCGCGCCAAACCTAGCACAGTCGACCGACAACCTGCTATACTACCTTACATGAAAGGAGTCACTGACAAGATTGGGAGGATTCTGAAGCGTGCTTCAATCAATACATACTTCAAGCCGCCAAAGAAGATCAACCAGTTCCTACGACCGGTCAAGTGCAATATACCCTTTCAAGTTGCTGGTGTCTACAAACTTGAATGCGACTGTGGGCTCTCCTACATCGGTCAAACAAAGAGAAGTATAGGGACTCGCGTAAAAGAACATATCGCAGATATGAAACATAGGCGCGAAAATAAATCTGCAGTGTGTGAACATGCATTAGGGGGACCTAACCACTACATTAGATTTGATAGACCACAGATCCTTGCAGCTGAGCGGCGTTTCGTTCCTCGAATGATGCGCGAGGCTATTGAGATTAAAAAATATCCAAATTTCAATAGGGAAGATGGTTGGTATATACCACCAGCTTGGGAACCTATTATACAGGAGAAAAAATCCCAACCCCGAGCACATACTGCAAGACCATCAGATACTATTAGTTCTTTTTGTTTGCATAATTTAACATAAGAAGGAGATAGAAAGCCTCTCTTGAGTTTGTTTCGCCGGTTCTTCTCAGGAAGGTCTCCCAATTTTGGAACCGGTGGTAGTTTACGGTAGTTAGGGTCAAATAAATAAACGCAAAATTACAAACAAGAATTTTAAATAAAATACTTTATTAAGTAAATTAAATAATAAATTCATACATAGACAATAAAACTTAAAAATCGAACGATGAAATAACCAAACGCTCAATAAAAGTCTTTCGAAGGTAGCTCGACAAATTAAACAAGTTTTATTCTGACGACGAAGCCTGGAAAGGCTACGAAACGTCAATAAATAAATAAAGTTTCGTGCATTATCCCGTTTAAACTAGTTTTATTTAATGAGTGATGTGCGTGAAAACCTAAGAAACAAATATGCTGTGCAGATTTGGGACATAGACTACGATGTAGATCTAATAAACACCTTTAACTTTTGTTATGGCGTCGACAAAATTGGCCCCAGCAAAAAAGTTATAATATGCTGAAGTATTAATTCTGCTGGAATGAAATATATTATTTTACGTCTAAAACCCCTTTTTGTATCTAAGCTAAAATCATACGTTGCCTCGACGTGCGACTCGTCAGACATCAGGCAACACCACACGCCAGGTAAAAAAGGGTCAGAGCGGCCGTCGTGTACGAATGAAACATCCAATGATGAAAAATAGATAAGAGAAAGAGAACAGCAATGACAATACTAATATGGGTTGCCTGATGTCTGACGAGTCGCCCGTCGAGGCAACGTATGGTTTAAGCTTAGATTCAAAAAGGGGTTTTAGATGTAAAATAATATATTTCATTACAGCAGAATTAATACTTCAGCATATTATAACTTTTTTTTGCTAGGGCCAATTTTGTGGACGCCATAACAAAAATTAAAGGTGTTTATTAGATCTACATCGTAGTCTATGTCCCAAATCTGCACAACATATTTTATTTTTTGGGCCCATTCACTTGCATTGTCCTTTTCCTCTTTATATTATTATAGTCATTGTAGATAAATTAAAGGGTAGAAAACGAATTTCAATAAAACACATCACACACATATTTTTACATAATATTTTATTTACAACACGAATATTGCAGTAATCACGCAGCCACTGTACAAAAATATCGGAGATTTAAAGTATTAATATTTTAAACATTTATCATTACAACAACAGGCAGTCTGAATCGTGGAATGTGATGGACAGTTGGAACATTTTGGATCAATTGTATCTATTGGTGAGAATGCTGAGAGGACAATCTTAATCTAGCTGTAGATAACAACATAAAATACTATAGTATTTTCACAAGATTAACATTCATTAAAAAATCTTGACTAAAAGAATAAACAAAATATTTGCGCGCGCGCACACGCACAGCACAGACACACAATACTTGCGCTTTCTTTAAAACTAACGACTCTAATCTTATGAGTCGGGTATTCTTGCTGTAAATCAGATAACTTTTAATCTATTTACATTATATTTTGCTATTGAATTCTATAGACACACACCAGTAGCTATTAATATATAGGAGATGTTTGGTGCAGAAGTTTTACGCCAATGAATTTTAACGAAACGTTTTTTTTAATGTAAAGATCGGCCTATTCAATCCTGTATTCTTATTACACTACTTAAAATTTTAATGGAAAATAGAAACTTTAATTTTATGTCGAGAAGGTCTTGGTTTATTAAATTAATAATTTGCTTTTAATTTAGAAGTCAACAAAGTAAATGTAAAACAAAATTGGTAGACAAATACCATCTTCAATTTTACACGGCTATATGAAAGAGCTAATAATTTCTTGTTGCAGTCATGCGTACAGAAATCAGTTGAGCAAGACCTTCCTAAATTAAAAGGATTTCAAATACATCATTATGCAAATGTGAGTCTTATTGCACGGCCCTAAGGTAGTTATAACGCTTGTATGCTCTTTCTAAGTAATGGAACATCAAACAAGAAATCTACTGAATAACTATTTAAACTTAGCCCATAAGAAATTGATATTATAAATTTTTAGTACAAACAAATCACCTAAGCTATATTTGGAAGAAATGTCTTTTTATGAAAATTACCCAGAAGTGATGACTACTAGGGTATTGCTGTCTCTCTTACTCCGCTTTCTTAATTTTGAATAGCTTTCGACGCAGAAAGGTTTTAACAATATTATTACTGTGATATCGAGCGTTCTAAATTTTTAAGAATAATAAACACTATTAAAATAATTTAAGTTATTTATAAATAATTAAAAAAAACTAATGAAATAAAATTATGCACCAATAAGTGAATCTTAATAACTAAGCCATAGCCTGAATTCGAAGGGATTCCGTCATTGTTAGGAACGGTTTTGGGCAGTCAATTTTGCAGCCAAACCACATGGCGAAATAAGGGTCGTAAATATTTCATACTTTTACATGAATTTCTTTTTTTACCCTTTTTTTACTCATAAAGAAATGAATAGAAATTAATTTTGACGCCACTAACTTCTTAGCAAAACTGTAGCTACGAAGACAGATCTAATTACTTTAAACGATTTGGTTAAAGTTCTATAAATATTGCTAGCATTTTATATAAAAAAAAGCATCGAATTGGTTTAAAAACCATTTCTTTTGATTACAATCGAATAATTATTTAAAATACACGTGTAGTTTGTAGTTTTCTGCTCAATTCATGGAATCGGATATCGAGGTTCAAAATAGTATCAGCCTAGATAGAACAAAAACTTGATAGGTGGAAACTTATCCCAATATTTTGTTTTATTTTTTTGTCATTTCTAAACTTAACTATCTCTCTTATTACGATTATTATTACTTTTCTTCCGTTTATTAACGTAGAAATTTTTCGTATAAATATATGTAGAAAAGAGAACGAATTGCAGCCTTACCTAAAAGATATTTTATTCTGGAATTGGCAATTACACTAAGGCCGGTATTACAGAATCACAACTAAGTGTTGATCTTTACTCGAGTACAGTTAGAAAGGGATGTCGCTATGTGCTATATATAGCGACATCCCTTTCTAACTATGCTCAAGACTATATCAATCACTGAGAATCTTTGTATAATACGGCCCTAAGACACCATTCTAATAATCAACAAAGCGCTGACTTCTCTTATTGTTTTGAAGGTCAGCTCTTTCGACTAGTTTATGAAACCAACCAAAACTTTCATTTTGTATTTTTAAGCATGTAACTGCTAGATGTTTAAATCAAAAGAATATTGCTAGAAAAAAATCCACGCGGACCAGGCAGCAGACGGGACTCGAATCCGCACCCTTCGCTATCAGGGCGAATGAAATGACCATTATACTACCGCGGCCCTGACGGCCATTTCGAATTCTCACTAGCCTTTCTTAAGCTGCAAGGCAGCACCATCTCTTCGCATTGTAGGTAACCCACAATGTCAAATGAATACCCTACATACGAGTATTAAACATTTGAATGAAGTAATAACAATTATAGTAATATTTTGTATTTTTAAGCATGTAACTACTAGATGTTTGAATGGGTTCGAGTCCCGTCTGCTGCCTGGTCCGCGTAGATATTTTTCTAGCAATATTTTCTTTAGATTTAAACAACCAAAACTTTTCAAATTATTCAAAAGTACAAATTACAATTTGGCGAATACATTGAAGATCAGCCTAAATATGATAAAATACTACTTTACAAGAGTCGTAAATGATAGGAATTAATTATTTTTTTTACATAACTAGGTACACATTACAAGTTGGAAGTAACGAACAAAAATTTTTGTTTATTTCAAAATGATTGTCCGAAAATATACATATTGCATCTGATTGCTATACTGTAAAGTGTAACAAAATACTGTTCTCTATAATATCTCAATCATTCGTTCTTGTACTCGAGGGCGAGAATGAACACAGGCATGCTTAAAGTGTAACTATAACATTGTTTAATTTTATTTCAATTAGTATACTTTGAATTTAGCTGCGAGGAGTATAGTGTGATTCAATCTTAATGACAGCTGTGAAGTTAGCGCAAGTCACTAAACTGATCCTAACTTCACAACCGTTATGAAGTTTGAATAGAACTATAAGCATATTATGTATATGGTAGAATTACTTGAATATTTCAAGTCAGGTGACGTTGTAAGGGCCTTTTGCGACCAACAGCATACACACACCAAAATAAAATTAATTATATAGGTACACAGAGTTAGTCCCTTAACAGAATTGTTAAAAATAAGCGGGGGAGGGGTATCTATCTTTCTTCTTTACCTTAAAAGAAAAGAGATCTTTCGCAATACCAATAGCAGGGTCTTGCTAGGCATTAAGAGCCCTTTTACAAAATTGTGCCGCTGCCATACTGATCGGCGCGTAGGTAGATTTGCACTAGTATATATTGCATTTTACGGGTGATGTTTCGAGTCTTATAAAATATTTAATAATGAACTAATTATAAAAATATAGACATATTTCAGTAGTTCAATGATGGTAGATAAGTTTTATGAAAGTTTTTGATAGTAATTAGTAGAATATCAAAATACGAGGTAAACCTGTATTATTTTTTGGGAAAACTCACGGAGGTTAGATGTTTTTTTTTGATAATTAATGAGATAGAAAGTCAAAATTCTAATACATTATGTTACAACAAAAAACATATTTCTAATGTCGTAGTAACTAATTTATTAAACATTATTGAGAGATTGAGGAGTTTGAAGTTGTGCATATTATCGTTTTTTCCGTAAACTAGCTGCAGTAGAACGATCAGTACAAAAAAAGGAAAATAGTATTTGCAAATATTCTACATTATCTTACAAAAGGAAGAATAAATCTACTGTTTACTTTTATTGGAAACAGTCAAAATCTTTTCTACGAGGGTCAACGAGGCGCTCAAAAATTACGATTTTTTGCAAAAAATGTGAAAGGGCTCTTAAGCGATAACTGAACTTAAGATCAGGCAAAAAGGTTTTTCTTATATTTCAGAATAACGGCGATCGATGGATACCATTTTCATTAAAATTATGAATATAATTTCATGAATTCAGCAAGCTGAACTTCATAATATTAAATATTAGCGTTGACATTGTGTATGATTTTTATCTTTATAACGGGTGCAACAAATTAATAAAAAGTTCATATCAATAAAGACACCTGGTGAAGGAGCAGACCGTAACCAGATTAACTAACTTTAAACGCCCATAAACATGGTTTCTTATGCAATTGAAGACGGAAAAAATGTTATTGTTATTTGATAATAATAATTTTAAACTATTTTAAAATTTATTAAAGATGTATTTTAATGTGATCATATGAATTAATATTTAAGTAGAACCGAAAATCTATCTGCCTCAATCATACATCATTATAAAGGACACCCGGTATTTTGTGCCGAAGTTGTATACTTTTTTATTTTTTTTATCTGTTTTTCATAATTGGGTAACATAGTCTGGCAATATTTGTCATCAGCAGCTAGCTGTCAATGTCAATTAAGTAGGTTTGTCATCAAAAGGGTTTCTATATCAAAAAATATTAATCATTAAATAACTTCTTTCCACGATTCACTAAAAATAAGGCAAAAGTAGTTTTATGTAGCAAATAATTTTGGCTTTATTTTGAGACCAAATTCACTGTATACAAGTTTAGCATTTTTTCTATGAAAAGTGCCGGGTCTCCTTTGTCGCAAGCAATGGGAGGTATTACAATGCGGAGTGTTTGGCACCAAATAAGTTTAGTTCGCGAGCAAATTTTTGTATGTGCTTTTTGGCACTGACTTATATCTAAAACACGAGTGATACTGAGAGGTTAGTTTCGCCTTGTCTTTCTCGCAAGTGACCAACAATCATAAATACAAAGGTACTTATTATTATAGCGTTACACATTATTCGTAATACTTCAATACTGACGCATATCATTAATATGGTAACATAAAGTAACAAATATCTATTTAGTCATATACAAAAACAAAAAGAGATTTTTTAACAGGCACACACTACCATTACTTGTATTGTATATTTATTTAACTTTTGTACTAATATTGAAAAACACATAGGATATTTGACAGTATAAAAAAAACGACTGTGCTTATACGACTGAAGTGAAACTTCTTTAGCTCCATTTGTACGTATATATATACAGGGTGTTACAAAAATACAAATAAAGCTTGAAGGGCGTTAAAGTACATCATATAAGGAGACTTCTCTAATTTTCTTAAAATATTTGCATGAAGTTTTAACTTTTTATAAAACAGTTATTTTTAATGATCCTCGAACTAGTGACGTGTCCTAAAATGATCGATATTTTTATTAATCATTAAAAATAACTGTACAGGATATATGTGTGTACAATATATACATGTATGTACATATACATATTTCATTTACTAGCTATAAGAGAAAGAGAGAGAGAAAATGTGCGCGCGCACTGCTCTCTTGCTTATATCCCCAACTTAACTCCCGTTCGCCTCGCCTGATCACACTTTTCGTAAAGCGTTCGCTCGCTTACTCCCCAAGTGAAGAGTGCGTGAAGTTTCACAAAAATAAACTACCAATTGTTGGCATCTGTATTTAATATGAATATTAGCAGCGATTTTACTATTCGGGGTGAACAAATAAATAATAACTTTTCTAGAAAATCATTAAATAAAAAAATATTTTTAGCTCTATGGTCGCCTGGGATTGGTGGAAACTAAATTACGTCACACGTTAGTCAACTTCCGGTCAAAGTGACATCAGTCGTGTCACATAGCAGTGAAACGCCATAGTGACCAGAGAAACGGTTTCGCGGCACCTTTAAAATGGTATTTTTGTTGTTTTTTTTTACTTAAATATGCAACAGAATGATGAATAATTACTTTTTATGGACTCCATAAACATTAGTAAATAACATGAGATCGTTTTTTTTAAATTTGTCAAATATCCTATTATTGAAAGAAGTTGTAGCGTGCAGTACGTTATTGCATGATCGCTCTGTGTTTTCGTTGGACCTCTGTATGCTCAGTACTCCTAGCACGAACCATTATTATCGAATTGGAATAGTTTGCGACTGCGAAATGTCAATGTCAAATTTTGTATGAAAACTTGCAGCGCCACAAAGTACGTAAAGGGAACTTAAAATCAGTACACGTTTGACAATGACACTTCGGTCTCGAAAACGTTACGAATTCGATATTGGTACGTGCTAAGAAAAAGAACCAAAACATAGAAGTATTGCTAAGACGTTTGAGCACTCCCATAGACAAAATATACCCCAAAGAAAGTATTACCTAAACTCTAAACCTTCGCTATCCGGACGAATGCACTGACCATTATGCTGCCGCGGCCCAGGCCGAATTTTCTCTAGCATTTTTAGGCTGCTAGGCAGCACCATCTCTTCGCATTGTAGGTAACCCAAAGTGTCAAATGAATACCTTCACAAGTATTTTAAAAATTTGAAAGGAGAATAGAAATTATAGTTATATTAATTTTATTCATATAACTTTTTTTTTATAGATAGAATCCGACATATGACTCCACCCCACCTGATGTTAAGTGAAGGTGAAGTCCAGACGCGAAGTTAGCTGATACAGCAGTTCTACCTGCCACACCAGCCATCCTCACCCTGCCGGCCTGCATGTTGCTTCTTCACGCCTCTTTTAAAGGATCCCAGGTTGTAAGAGGGAGGCATGAAGAACTGCTAGTTGCTCAAATCTAAAGAATATTTTACTACAAAAAAATCCACATTAGAAAATGGTGCGGGTTTGAATCCCGACTGCTGCCTGGCCCATGTGTTTTTTTTTAATAAAATATTAAAAAAAAAAAAAAAAAAGTTTTACTCTACCAAAAAGTATTTTTAGCAGGTTCCGCTTGACATTAGATCACTTTCGATTCACCACGTTAAGGTAACCAAGGTATTACAAGGCATTCGAAACAACAACTGTACCCCTAGCACGAACCAATATCGAATTCGTATCGTTTGCGAGTCCGAAATGTCATTGTCAAATGTGTACTGATTTTTAGTTCTTGTTACGTACTCTTTGCCGCTGCTGTTCAAGTTTCCATACAAAATTTGACATTGACATTTCGGTTTGCAAACTATTCGAATTCGTAGACTGTTCGTAGACGTCAGACTGTTCATATCAACATAAATATATTTGCCTCTTTTTTTGGTCCATATGTTAAAATAAGATAACTATATAAGTCGACTTTGTGAGTTGAATTTAAACTATTTCCATGTTTTAGTTCTTGTTCTGAGTCTGTATGATATATGAATATCCTTAATCTGTGCTTATACCATAGACAAATTATTATGCGGACAACATGAACATTGCACAATTTCATCTAGCTACTTTACTATAGTTTATGGTAATGTCTTAGTAATACTAAATTTTCATTTTGATATTTAATGTGTGCACTTATGGGGGGGAAACAATATAAGTTTGTCGAACACAATTAAAATTGTCACCAAAATCATTAATATTTTCAATGCGAGCAAGCTGACAGCTATATATTTTTTTAACATCACTGTCTCTCTTCGATGTACATAAACTCATCTCTTACATTAATCGAGAGAATTATGTATGACGTTATACATTAATATAATAATTACACAAAAAATTATAATAAACATTCTCCAATAGATTGATATGAAAATCGTCTCTCTTCAAACTATTTCTATTTTAACGATTATTTCATTGCGAGGGCGCGAATCTTTCTGCTGTCTCTTTCCGATTTACCAAAATTGAGATATTATGTATGAGAAGAAAGAATACGTTACAACATATCTATGATTTAATATTCATGAGGTTTGTATCTTTTACATAAGAAGTTAGATGACAATGGTGTCGATTCTGGCGTGATTCTCTAAACTTAAAACTAAATTTAACATCGGTCTCTCCTTTTCATTCTCTATAGAGAATGACAAGGACACACTTTTGTCAAATTAAAGTTTAGGTTCAGAGAAACATGTCAGAATCGACACCTTTATAGCTATAAAACAGTGTCGTATTATTATAACAGGTAATTAAAATACAATGGGTTCGAACATCTAGCTTGATACCTTGCCATAAAGGGCCCCATATACGGAACGATTCGTCGTTGCGATTGATCTGAAGGAAATCGTCAACGATCGATCGTTCAGAAATGCCACTACATACACGAAACACTGTCGATCGATCGTTTACGATATTCATGATTGCATGGGATTTGGTTGCGATTGCGATATCGTCTTCGATTAAGTAAATCGTTAACGATCTTGACATACACTGTCGATCCATCATTTCGATCGGTCTGAAACGACGGATCGTACCGTATATGGGACACTGACGATCGATCGTTTACGATATTCATGATTGCATGGGTTTTTGTTGCGATCTCCGATATCGTCTGCGATTAAGTAAATCGTTAACGATCTTGACATACACTGTCGATCCATCGTTTCGATTGGTCTGAAACGACGGATCGTACAGATCAATCGTTCCGTATATGGGCCCCTTAAAGATTTATTTCTAGTAGATTTTTCTTTAAACAAAAAAAAAACAAATTTTCAATAAAATTGTAAGATTTTCATTGTGATAATTTTACAAAAAGAACATTTAAAATCAACTTTCTTCCCATTTTAAAAGGAAAATAAAGGCATTTTTTTGATATTTTTTTATCTATCGGACAACAGAGTAGATTCGCTTCCACACTTAACTAATCTAGCTAACACTCGTCAGTCGTATTGGTCGTTCGGTCACGCGGTTCGCGTCCGTATCACATATCACTTTAGGTACACATTAGCTTGAAACAGTCATTTATTGCACGTACTCATAGGGTGTGGAATATGTCCCGCGCGCTATTCTTCGAATAACGCTTGTACGAGCAGTCACTGAATCAGCTGCCACTGGAAAGACAATTTTGAAATGTTACGTATAAAGGTGTGTTTGCAATGAAAACGTGAAAATCGCTTAAAAGACCACTATGTCGATTGCAAGTTAGATTTCTTAAATATGTTCAATCAATTTATAATTAAATATACAAATAAAAGCCATTGTTCCAATCTATTTTGTTTTAAACTATCTTGAAAGTTATAGTGTGGGATGGTAGAGTGTAGGGTGTCGCAGTATAGTGTGGGGTCAGTATAGAGTTAGTGTTATGCAGTATCGTGCTGGGTAGTAAAGTGTAATGTGTCGTAGTATAGTGTGGGGCCAGTAAAGAGTGTAGTGTGTAGTATACTACACATTACCCTCTATACTACTCCACACTATAGTGTGGAGTGTAGTGTGGGGAAGTATTGGAGTAGTAAGTCACAGTATAGAGTGTAGTGTGTCGTAGTATAGTGTGGATTAGCATAGAGTACGTGTGTAATAGTATAGTGTGGGTTAGTATCGAGTGTAGTGTGTCATAGTATAGAGTGTAGTGTGCCGTAGTAGTGTGGTGTAGTATGATATACTGACCTCCGGTTAGGCATGGCCCGCCGGCGCGCGGTCTGCCGCTGGTGCTCGAACTCGGAGTCATAGTATAGAGTGTAGTGTGCCGTAGTAGTGTGGTGTAGTATGATATACTGACCTCCGGTTAGGCATGGCCCGCCGGCGCGCGGTCTGCCGCTGGTGCTCGAACTCGGAGTCATAGTATAGAGTGTAGTGTGCCGTAGTAGTGTGGTGTAGTATGATATACTGACCTCCGGTTAGGCATGGCCCGCCGGCGCGCGGTCTGCCGCTGGTGCTCGAACTCGGAGTCATAGTATAGAGTGTAGTGTGCCGTAGTAGTGTGGTGTAGTATGATATACTGACCTCCGGTTAGGCATGGCCCGCCGGCGCGCGGTCTGCCGCTGGTGCTCGAACTCGGAGTCATAGTATAGAGTGTAGTGTGCCGTAGTAGTGTGGTGTAGTATGATATACTGACCTCCGGTTAGGCATGGCCCGCCGGCGCGCGGTCTGCCGCTGGTGCTCGAACTCGGAGTCATAGTATAGAGTGTAGTGTGCCGTAGTAGTGTGGTGTAGTATGATATACTGACCTCCGGTTAGGCATGGCCCGCCGGCGCGCGGTCTGCCGCTGGTGCTCGAACTCGGAGTCATAGTATAGAGTGTAGTGTGCCGTAGTAGTGTGGTGTAGTATGATATACTGACCTCCGGTTAGGCATGGCCCGCCGGCGCGCGGTCTGCCGCTGGTGCTCGAACTCGGAGTCATAGTATAGAGTGTAGTGTGCCGTAGTAGTGTGGTGTAGTATGATATACTGACCTCCGGTTAGGCATGGCCCGCCGGCGCGCGGTCTGCCGCTGGTGCTCGAACTCGGAGTCATAGTATAGAGTGTAGTGTGCCGTAGTAGTGTGGTGTAGTATGATATACTGACCTCCGGTTAGGCATGGCCCGCCGGCGCGCGGTCTGCCGCTGGTGCTCGAACTCGGAGTCATAGTATAGAGTGTAGTGTGCCGTAGTAGTGTGGTGTAGTATGATATACTGACCTCCGGTTAGGCATGGCCCGCCGGCGCGCGGTCTGCCGCTGGTGCTCGAACTCGGAGTCATAGTATAGAGTGTAGTGTGCCGTAGTAGTGTGGTGTAGTATGATATACTGACCTCCGGTTAGGCATGGCCCGCCGGCGCGCGGTCTGCCGCTGGTGCTCGAACTCGGAGTCATAGTATAGAGTGTAGTGTGCCGTAGTAGTGTGGTGTAGTATGATATACTGACCTCCGGTTAGGCATGGCCCGCCGGCGCGCGGTCTGCCGCTGGTGCTCGAACTCGGAGTCATAGTATAGAGTGTAGTGTGCCGTAGTAGTGTGGTGTAGTATGATATACTGACCTCCGGTTAGGCATGGCCCGCCGGCGCGCGGTCTGCCGCTGGTGCTCGAACTCAAAGTCCTCCTCCGTGAGGTTGAGCCGCTGCATGTGGTACATGAGGTACTCTTCACCTAATACGCCTTCGGGCGGGTGCCGTAATACCTGAGTGTTGAATTTTATTTTGTATTTTAAACATTAATTATAAATAACAAGAAAATATTACTAGAAAAAAAAGCGTGTGCGACCCGGGACGCACGACAGTAGTGATAACTTCATATAAAGGTATTAGAGAGGAAGGAAAGCCAGACTGGCGCCGTAACGCGTTACGTAACGAAGCGGTTTACCCTCCCCATAACAAGTATCACTTCAAAAAAGAAAGTTTCACTTCAGATGTGTGATCTGTGCACTCAATTTTATTTTTAATCTTTAATTATTTTATTATTATAGATAAAAGTAAGATTGGTAATAGTATTAACCTCTAAAGTTTCGCATAATCCGCTCGCGCGCTTACGGACCTTCGCTGGACCTAGCGCGCCCGCTAATATCACCAACGCCGCCTTGAAGAGTACCTGGAATAATGAGGGACTTGAATCGGTTTGTTTTTTACTACTACTAATAGTTGAAACAATTATTTCAACACATTTGCTAAAAAAATGTATTTACGCAGGTTGTATATATGTTACTATTACTAATAGTTGTAAAAAATATTTCAACACATTTGCTTAAAAAATGTATTTACGGAGGTTTTATACATGTTACTATTACTAATAGTTGTAACAATTATTTCAACACATTTGCTGAAAAAATGTATTTACGGAGGTTGTATACATGAGACCGTCCCAGGGCAGGGTCCCGGTGATGGGACCGTGGGTCCCTCGACACACACTGTATACTTTGACGCCCTCGCACAGGAAGCAGCCCCACACGCGCAGCAGACTGTCCCAGGGCAGGGTCCCGGTGATGGGACCCCGGGTCCCTCTACACACACACTGTATACCGTGACTCCCTCGCACAGGTAGCAGCCCCACACGCGCAGCAGACTGTCCCAGGGCAGGGTCCCGGTGATGGAACCCCGGGTCCCTCTACACACACACTGTATACCTTGATGCCCTCGCACAGGAAGCTGTCCCACACGCTCAGCAGACTGTCCCAGGGCAGGGTCCGGTGAAGGGACCCCGGGTCCCACGACACACACACTGTATACCGTGACTCCCTCGCACAGGAAGCAGTCCCACACGCGCAGCAGACTGTCCCAGGGCAGGGTCCCGGTGATGGGACCCCGGGTCCCTCGACACACACTGTATACCTTGACGCCCTCGCACAGGAAGCAGTCCCACACGCGCAGCAGACTGTCCCGGGGCAGGGTCCCGGTGATGGAACCCCGGGTCCCTCGACACACACTGTATACCTTGACGCCCTCGCACAGGAAGCAGTCCCACACGCGCAGCAGACTGTCCCAGGGCAGGGTCCTGGTCAGCGCACACAGGAACCACTCGGTGGCGTACAGCACGGGCTCCACTTTGTGTTTGCTGAGGTGTCGGTGGACTGCGGGCGCGGTGCGACGGAGCAACGCGTGTAGGATGTCGCCGTCACGTTGGAGGACCTGACGAGGAAATGAAGCGAACATTTCATCTAAAGAAAATATTACTAGAAAAAAATTACGCGGACCAGGCAGCGAAACATCGAGTTAGCAGCAGTTACATGCTTAAAAAAAATGTGTGCGTGTACTAGTGTACACACGTAAGAAGTGAAACTTCTTTATGGCCTTATTTTTCGAAAAATGATCTACATGCAACTTTCCAGAAATTGGTTAAATAAAGTTAAATTAGATAAAGTTTAAACAAAAGGATTTTATTATCATAGACATGAATACAAATTACTGCCTATGAAACTGTTATGATTACACGGCTCAGTAATCTAAGGCACATGTTCCACCTCCGACGATGAACGATAAGCGAGTAGAAACTAGAAACGAATTGGCAGTCCTGAGTTAAAATGCACGCGCACGGCTTTTGACAGCCAAGCCAGCTTAAATGAGCGAGTATCGCTGAGTGAGTATCGCTGGGCGAGTATCGCTGGGCGAGTATCGCTGGGCGAGTATCGCTGAGCGCGTATCGCTGAGCGAGTATCGCTGAGCGAGTATCGCTGAGCGAGTATCGCTGAGCGAGTATCGCTGAGCGAGTACCGCTGAGCGAGTATCGCTGAGCGAGTATCGCTATGCGAGTTTGGCTGAGCGAGTCTTATCTTTAATAACTATTGTCACTCAGCTACAAACGAGTAAAGAGAGTTCTCGCCGGCGACAGTGTGATCATTCAGCTATCAACTATTAATATAAAAAAAGATGGCGCGTAACGGAAAAATGTGACGCGTAACCGAAAAATGTGACGGTAAATTTTTTTCCAACGCCGATAAAGAAGTTTCACTTCAAAAATATAACGAACATTTCATTTTATAAATATCGAGAAGTCCGCTACCTGCCACGCGACTACAGATATCTATATATATTTTCTATATATATAAAACTCAAAGGTGACTGACTGATATAGTGATCTATCAACGCATAGCCCAAACCACTGGACGGATCGGGCTGAAATTTGGCATGCAGGTAGATGTTATGACGTAGGCATCCGCTAAGAAAGTATTTTGATCAATTCTACCCCCAAATTGATAAAATAGGGAATGAAAGTTTGTATGAAACTTTGTCAATTTTAAACCGATCGGGCTGAGACTTTGCATGCAGGTATAAGAAGAATCATAGATGAATGTTATTGCGTATAATACAAGCCTGAGAACAAAAAC
Organism: Chilo suppressalis; assembly: GCA_902850365.2. Taxonomy (NCBI): domain Eukaryota; kingdom Metazoa; phylum Arthropoda; class Insecta; order Lepidoptera; family Crambidae; genus Chilo; species Chilo suppressalis. The sequence continues at coordinate 18,581,650 of OU963914.1, read as the reverse complement.
TGTAGTCTACACTTCAGCTCTACACCGAAGCGAAGCGAGGGCGGGCCGCTAGTAGGTTATAAAGTTAGTGAGATTTTTTTCTGTGATTTGTAGCTCGTGTAAGTACTAATTGTATTTTCTATCAATGATGTTATTAATAAATTCACACGCTCACCAAAGCTTTTAAGACATATCTTCAGTCTAGTTAGACTGTTGCAAACGTTTGCGACAAATTTTGAAGCTGAATTGAAACATATACATACATACATACATAGTTGGTAGATAAAAACATCAGCTGTTTACAAATCCAAATTAAATGGTGATGAAGCACCATTTACTAGATGGTTTTCGTCAAAGTTCGTGTGTAAAATATATGATTAAAAAAAACACTTTCAGACTAAGGTTCAAATATACACTCATAAACTTTTAGCTGGTGCTAATGGGATACCAGAAAGCCTGTATTATTTATTATTAAAGAGTTAGTTAGCGAAGATAATTTCTGATCTCTTGTCAATACTGTTCGGAACACTAGCTATTTATACTGTACAAGCTGTGGCCCGTGTGGTATGTGTTAATCAAGGGTTTCAGTTAAATCATTACCAAATTTTATTCAAATAGCTCCAGGCGTTTAGAAATGAAGAAGTAACAAACATACACACTTACACACTCACAAACTTTCGCCTTTAATAATAATAATAATAATCTTTATTTGCAGAATATGGTTATTGTAACCTTGGATGCTCTTTACCATTTGTATGGTGATACAGAGATAAAGAGAATCCTATATTCTTACCCAATGGGGTGTGCAAATTAATTGACATGTCGAGAAAAAAAACTTATTACATTCCATTCATTGAGCATAATATATACAAATTCACATTATCATTGTCAAACAATATAATAATCTCAATGTCAAACAATATAATAATCTCAATGTCAAACAATAAAATTTTATAACATTAGTGTGTTGACACAGCAATCAAAATGCTAGTCGACGATATTGAAGTTGAATGAGTTTATCGTATTGATTTTGTACTGACACTATAACAATATAATATTTATTATTTTTAAAGCATGTAACTGCTTGATGTTTAAATCTAAAGAAAATGCAGTTACATGCTTTAAAAATAATAAAAATTATAACCGTAATTGCTATTTCTTCTTTCAAATGTTTAATACTTGTAAAAGTATTCATTTGACATTGTGGGTTGCCTATAAAGCGAAGAGATGGCGCTGCCTTGCAGCTTAAGAATGGCTAGAAGAATTTCGACGCGGTCCGTGAGGGCCGCGGTAGCATAATTGGTCAGTGCATTCGCCCAGATTGCGAAGGGTGCGGGTTCGAGTCCCGTCTGCTGCCTGGTCCGCGTGGAATTTTTTCTATTTATATTCAATATAATATTTGTTATTGTTTTTATTTTCCGTCAGGACCGCGGTAGCATAACGGTCAGTGCATTCGCTCGGGTTGCGAAGGGTGCGGGTTCGAGTCCAGTCTGCTGTCTGGACCGCGCGGATTTTTTTCTACTAAACTTTTCTTTAGATTTAATTATTAATTTTGTAAAAATTGTTACAATATTTGAAGCTGTGTAGTTTCTTCCCCTTTTTTTCTCAACAACTAATAATTGTCCATAACAAGTGGTAGGGAAAATTTTGACGATTCAGAAGAGTTGTATAATGCTTCTGAAGGAATTTAATATTTAACTTATTGTATTATTAAGAAAATGTACATGATCCTAGGTAGAAGTCATACACACCTCCAGTCCAGGGTTGTAGTACCCGCTCAGGTACTTGTCACTGATGCTGACCAGGCACCAGAAGGCCTGCACGGCGGGCATATGCATCAATAGGAACGCCGCCACCGGCGCCTGCGCCTGGAAGTACCCCACCTTGGGGTTGAGCACCGAGTACGCTTTCAGGACCGAGAACAACTCCTGTTGACTGCAACAAAACCTTCCATTCATCATCAGGCTTCTAGACTATGAGTCTATTCCGTAATATATACCAGTATACTGGCCAGTGCTAATGACGTCATGGATCGACGCTATACTGGTGAATTGTTCCGAAGTATATTGGCCAGTGCTTTGACGTCATAAATCGACGAAATATTAAAAATAGTGCGAATAAAGAAGATTTTTTATTCACCTCATCAATTAAAAGGAATTCTTTTTGTTCGGATGAAAGAAGATTTTTATTCACCTCATCAATTAAAAGGAATTCTTTTTGTTCGGATGCCATTATTGTTCTTTAAATAAAAAAGAAATAAAATTCGAATGCATCTCACGCACGCTCGGTCATACGTCATATTCGTTTTCCCGGTAAAAATATGGTAGCATACCAGTACAATATGGCGTCGGATTCGTGACGTCATTACCACTCGCCAGTATACTGATGTACATTTCGGAATACACCCTATGCCTCCTCAAGAGCGGACGCGAGCTGAGAGGCATTTGAGAAATAGGTATTTAAAAAAATATTGCTGACACAATTCAATCTATTGCATTGGCAATACTGTGCTATAGGGACAACAGTAGTTAACGCTGAAAATTGCGTATAAAAATTGCGATATTCGAGGTTTGGCTCTCGGCGATTTCCTTTTCGAAAAATACATATAGGTAGATAAAAGAAATTTGACCCATACAATAAAAAATACTTATACTTTTTTGTTTTGCTTTTTTTGTAAATGCTTATTAAATCTCCACAATGGACGTCTTTAGTAGTGATAAAAATTTGTTAATCTTTGGATTTTTTTAATGTAACTTCTAGAAAAATAAGAAATAGTTGTGAAATCTTACCATCCAAATTTTCCAGAGCGGATATATATATATATAAGTATATATTGTTATTACCTTCCAAAAGTAAAATTAAAAGATTATTCTTCTAAATTTACCCACTGAATCAAAAGGGAAGGAAATTTGTAATTAAATTTTCCTGGTGATGGGTAGATGAGTGCGTCACTGAACCATCTTTAAAATAAATTGGAAATCTTGTTTTATGACTGACGTTTGACGTAAGCAATTAAGCACTAAAATTTAATGGCTACCATACAGGGACTAGCGATTCGTGACTATGACAGACTGTTTGTTTTCGAATCATTCGAATTGTGAGCTTGGGCCCACTTCGTAATCGTTAATATCATATCTCCATTACCACGAATTTTAGTTCGTCATCGGAAATTCTATAATTTTGTTTCACTTTCGCTCGATGAAACAAGTGGTATGAGTTTTCAAGGCTGTTTTTAATATTCACGTAAATATTACACAACATAAGTGTTTTAGTGAAATGTTAAATTACTTATTAAATAAATGATACGGAAGAACTCAAGGAAAGGCTAATTATAATAAATAGTGTAGACTCGATCATATTTTTTATTGATAGATATTCACAGGGCCGGATTTAGAGGTCCAGCCCCTCTAGCATGACCACCGAAAAGGGATATGATAAAGCGATATATCGACATTAACTGTCAGACTACTATGGAGTTTGACAGTAGTCTGACAGTTAATGTCGATATATCGCTTTATCATATCCCGTTTGGTGGTCATGCTAGAGGTCCAGAGGCCTCGGGGCAACAGAGGAGCGGAGGCCCCCATTCCTTATAAAGCATGATAAGGACAGCCTGTTGTTAACTTTACAAATAGCAAATACGAATAGCCAAGTGTTGTGCCGGTATCATCCAATTAATGCTTTGTTTGCAACTACATATTTATGTCCCACTCACCCAACTCCCTCCTCCCTGATGAACATCTCGTGGTAGGGGAACTGGCGGTGCAGGTCCTTCCTGATGTCGTCCATGCACTTGGGGTCTCCAGGCGCTTGCAGCAACTCCTCGTATTCATTGGGGTGCTTCTCCAGCAGGAGTTGGCCCCCGCAGAGGTATAGCCATGCTTTCGGACGCACTGACGCTGGTATTCCTGTGTTTAAAGGTACGTTTGTGTTTTTAGGTTGGGTTACCCCTTTTTTAGTATGTAAGCTGTTAGTCGCAGATTACATTTACAAAGTCACCAGGTTTGGGAACGGCGAAACCTTAAAAGGACCTCAAGCCGAGAATTGGCGAGTGCCTCTAAAGGTATTCCAGGCGGCTGGGATCTTCATATGGGGGCAGTATCCTCATGGGGGGGGGGGGGGGGACGCCCAGGGTTGTCGCACTCTTATCCTACAGGTGCGGTGTCTCTCTAATGCTAAGCTAGTGTGCATATTTGCTAATACACTAAGTTGCTCAGTTATATGCTCACCTTTCCGACACCGCTCGCGCACCTTCTTGTAGTTCTTGCTCATGAACGCCTCCCAGTTGTTGAGCATGCGCAACCATTTCTGCTCACGCTTCAGAATCGTACTCGGCGACACCGTTCGCTTTCTGAAACAAAATAATTTCCTCATCATTCAATATGTCATAGACATTCTAGAGAAATGACGTAATATTATATGAATAATATTTGATATTTGTAATATTATCTGGAATTCGGAAACTTATAAAATATGTTGTAATTATTATAGGCGTCATCGCAATACCGGAAATGTTCTTCAAAGCTAAAAGGGAAAAGGGATAAAATAATTACGTACTTATTTCAACACCAGTCAGGAAAAAGAAAAGAAAATTTCTTCTGTTGGTTATGAAAAATAATAAAGAGTTAAGATCTGAATATTCGAAAATTAACTAGGTTGGTACACAAAACAAGTATTGGTGTATTATTTTACAGGAAGAGTTGTTTCTGGTGAGTAGGACTACGGTCCTTATACCTTGTAGGTCCACCACCGCCTGACCACTCCATTTATAGTGAAATTATTAGATAATATATTAAATTATTTTTCCATTTCTATTTGGGCTATGATCTTCAAGCTTATCTCCGTATTATCCAAAGTTTATTTCACTTAGTAATATAACAAATCTTATATATAAAATTCTCGTGTCACAATGTTAGTTACCATACTCCTCCGAAACGGCCTGACCGATTTTTATGAAATTTTATATGCATATTCCGTGGGTCTGAGAATCGGCTACTATCTATTTTTCATATACTTAAGTGATAATGGTTGTCCACCTGTAACGTAGTGTTCTGAAACCTACAATGCGCCTTCGCGCCAAAATTCAAGCTATTGGGTATTGAAACGTAGTGTTCTCATATGGGTTAGGAGGAATCTTCTACCACCTGCCCCTATTTTTATGGCGGTACGAAGTTCGCTGGAAAAGTATTTCCCAATTTGCTACGCGAATCAATATTCAAGTCAAAAACTATTAAAAACGTTTGAATAAAACATCAATAAAACTTAATCCAGTTCAAAAGCCCTGATAGTTTACATCAATATCAAACACTCGTTTATCAACAGATACACAACAATACTGTGAACCATGACGATAAAAAAAATTAGGTCATCAACCATATTGATTCAGAGTTTCAGAGTCGAGTCAACAAGATTAGTTACAGTTATAATTTTCACATAGATTTTTTAATCTTTTACTGCACGGAATACTCCCAAGTTTCAAACCTTTATTGTCCCCAAACATAGATGAATCATTCAGCTATGTCCCTCCCCAAATAAATTTGAATGATAATCAACACCAATTTAAAATATTATTTATATAAAAAAATATGTAACATTTCTCAAACTTATATATAATGTATGTATACTAGCTAAAAATAGGGGCAGGTGGTAGAAGAGAAAATTTAGAGTTGTATTTTTTTTAATAGGGGTGTGTAACGTACTGTTATATCAATTTCCTGGGATAACATTCCTCCTAACCCATATGAGAACACTACGTTACAATACCCAATAGTTTGAATTTTGGCGCAAAGGCGCATTGTAGGTTTCAGAACATCACGTTACAGGTGGACAACCATTATCACTTAAGGATATGAAATATAGATAACTAGCCGATGCTCAGATCCACGGAATATGCATATAAAATTTCATAAAAATCGGTCAGGCCGTTTCGGAGGAGTATGGTAACTAACATTGTGACACGAGAATTTTATATATAAGATAAATAAATTAATGGGGGTAAAACCAGAGGGCTCTGCTAGTCTTCTAATATAATAAAGCTGAAAGTTTGTTTGTTTGGTTGAAAGCGCCAATTTCAAGAACTACCTACTAATAATCAGTACACATTTGATAATGACATTTCGCACTCGCAAACTATTCGAATTCGATATTGGTTCGTGCTAAGGGATTACTGATTATAATTATTAGTTCTCTTTATTCTCGTTACGTTCGTTGTGGCGCTGCGGTTCAAGTTTCCATACAAATTTGACAATGACATTTCGCACTCGCAAACTTTTCGAATTCGATATTGATTCGTGCTAAAAGGGTACTGTTACATTATAATTAACCAAAACTAAGGTTAGGTTAAGAATCTTCGAATGAGTTATTCAATTATTCTGTTACCGAATAAAATATTGTATTGAGTAATGAGCGATATCCTCATTTGCTTCGTAGCATAGTTCCGGGCGTCCTCGCTTTGAGGACGTTAACTGTTGCACCTTACCTACATCAGTTACGTTTAGTTATTACAAGTTGAAAATAAAAATTAGAACAGCCAAGTTCATTCGTATCGAATTGATCACATTATTTATGGTTTTCACTATGGACATGAATATTTGATGATTTTTTGTACCATTTCAAATGTTCCTAGTATTTCATGTGCAGGGGAGGAATTGTCCTCTTTATTATATTTGTGGACCATTACACTGAATGAATTTTGCAAGTCTAGAAAAGACTTTGTTTATATTCAATTCTAGTGTAGCAACTGCAAGTCGTCTTCTATGCAGTGAATTTTTTGAACAGGTGTTGTGATAGTATATTATGTATACACTTACAATTTAGAACTAAAACTAAATAATAACATCAATTTGCTATTAATATATGTTCTTATATTAATTATGTAACATTGTTAATCATTAATAGTTTAACATTGTTAACAGGGCGAACCGTCTTTACTATGTAGACCAATCCTATTATTTTGTCCACACGTTTTTTAATTTTTAATTATTTTTATATGTCAAGGTTTAAAGATTTGTGTTTTTAAACGTGGAGACCTGTAATTGGCCTACTATAACAAATTTTTTTCTTCAACTATTTTTTTATGACCTGGTCTCCCAAAAATTAAAAAAATAAATAAATTATACGCCTGTCTTGTCGGAGTAACTTCTACCTTCCTGAAGACTATAGTAATAATAATAATAACACAATTATTTTAGTGTGGTTTTGCTGTAGTGATTAAGGTCGTCAGAGTTAATATAAATAACACTATTTGTATTTAAACTGTATGACACAGCAATCAAAATGCAGGTAAACAATTAATGTATATTTAATCATTATGTAATGAAAGGTGACTTCATGAATCATCTCCGAAGTAATTTTTCAACTTGACGTTGTATTGTTAATAATAAAACAGGGAGAAAAAAGCAGCCCTTGCTGAGTTTCTTGCTGGGTCTTCGCAGTACAAGGTCTCCCGCCGTAGATTTACGAACCTATGGCGTAGCTTCTAGACATTCATGGGTTCTTGTTACAGCCTAAACTGAATAAATGATTTTGATTAGAGCTCCACGGCGTAGGGGAGAGAATCAGAGCTCTAAAGTCAGTCACATACATATATATTTTTAGTTAGTATCGCAAGCGTCTATCGGTGGCTGTTTACCATCAGTACCCTCAGTACGAGTATTACAATAACGAAAACTATGATAGTTTTCGTGAGCTCGCACTCGTACTAAGGGTACTGATTTTATTGTTTTCGTTGCAATACAAATAAACAGCCTATGGAATTCTCTGCCGGAAAAGATTAGGCGTGCCCAAACTCTAGCCTGTTTCAAATCCCTAGTTAAGGAGCATTTCTTGTCAGATGAGCATAATTCTCATTAAAATATTGCTACGGTAGTAGTATTGTTGCATTATACTGCGATATGTGTGAATGTTTGTGTATGCCTATATGTTTGGTTTGCGTTTATTTTAATTAATTTCAATTGATTACTTACAAAACTTTTGTCTTGTTTTCCGCACAACCTCCCTCATTATTATTATCGTGCTTTCTACTTTTTCCAGCTCATTGGGTTGTCTGGAAGAAATCGCTGGTTAGCGATAAGACCGCCCTTTGTGCAACTGTGATTGTTTTGCCTTGTATTTGTATTTTATTCGTGTTATTTATGTTACTGTTGTGCAATAAAGTATTATTATCTTATCTTATCTTATCTTATAAACAGTGTTTAAATTCTATCATTAAATCATTTGTATCATTTGTGTCTTCTTAAATTTTAAGTATATTTGGTTACTTTTCACCAAAATGGACATAGAAACATAATTTACAATTTCTTAGGTTTTCACGCACATCACTCATTAAATAAAACTAGTTTCTTACGGGTTAATGCACGAAACTTTATTTATTTATTGACGTTTCGTAGCCTTTACAGGCTACGTCGTCGGAATCAAATTTTTATTATAAAAAAAAATAAAACACAAAAAAAAACCGACGACGTAGCCTGTAAAGGCTACGAAACGCCAATAAATAAATAAAGTTTCGTGCATTAACCCGTAAAAAACTAGTTTTATTTAATAATTTACAATCACGAAAACTATGATAGTTTTCGTGAGCTCAAACTCGTACTAAGGGTACAGGTGGGCCATAACACGTGGAAAACGTATACTGTGTGTGTACACAACCGAATCGTACTTGACGCGAAACATCTGTTGTGGCTTGTGGCGGCTGTGAGAGTGGCTACGTTCAATGTCAAAACCTACAAACTTAAGCAGTTAGATTTTGAATAAGTTAATGTTATTGTAATTATTAATAAATAAAAAATTGAATGCTTGAATGTTTAATAGTACTGTTACTTGAATAAGCATGGTGTTTGTCATGAATCTGCATGGCAGTCACACTAAGTTGCTTGACTTGCTTGCTACCGAACCTTGGAGGAGGGCGTGAGATATGCCGTCTCTTATACCTTAACGTGGTCCGCTCAATGGCACTATATGGTACCCCAATATGGGTAGATGCCATAACTAATATGCACACACGCTTCTTTATAGAGCCCAACGTATTATGACGACATGCTAGTGGAGATCAGTATATCTTTATCAATTGAATTTCTTGGTATCTTATACCATTTTATTGCTGTAACTCTGTTTTGTACAATACAAAATAAAAAAATATAATTACTAGCTGACCCAGCGAACTTCGTACCGCCATAAAAATAGGGGCAGGTAATAGAAGAGAAATTTAGGGATGTATGTATTTTTTAATACTACAATATAAAAAAGTAAATATTGTCCAAAAAAATTTTAGTGGTGTGTAACGTAGTGTTCTATCAATTTCCTGGGATAACATTCCTCCTAACCCATATGAGAACACTACGTTACAATACCCAATAGTTTGTATTTTCAGAACACTACGTTACAGGTGGACAACCATTATCACTTAAGGATATGAAAAATAGATAGTAGCCGATTCTCAGACCCACGGAATATGCATATAATGTAGTTTATCAGTAATTTTAATGCTCCAATGGTTAAAACATCATTTACCTCAAAATTGGTTAGACATTTTTTATATGTTGTCTGTATGTGAGTTAAGAAATTTATGTAAGTGTTATATGTGGAAATTTATTATTAGCATGTGACTGATCATAGTTTTAATACACTTTGTTATTTGTCTGTAAATTTACCAAATAAAATTTCATAAAAATCAGTCAGGCCGTTTCGGAGGAGTATGGTAACTAACATTGTGACACAAGAATTTTATATATAAGATAAGATATAAGCCGTAATTTACTCAGCAACTGTAAGAGATCCTTATATTGTAATTGGTCACTTATTTTACGTGCAACTGAATTTCTGTTGAGCTGCCATACGAACGTAATTTATTCAGTTACTATTGAGCGTTAGTACGGGGTGTTCGTGTCGTCGAGTGCAATGGATCCATTAAAAATATTGTGTATTTACGAAGCATATTCAGAAGATGAGGCCAGAAAAAGAAACTGGGTAAACCCACTGAACAATCAGAGGCTAATATGTGGAAAGTTTCATGCTTTATATGAACGTTTATGTGCAAATCCAGATATGTTTGAAAAGTACTAGCTAGCTCGTTTGGCCTCGTTTGACCCTAAGGGTGAGGCCAAACGAGCGTAATTTTGTGAGTGATGAGTCGCAGAATTTCGGTCGCAGAAATTCTGCTGCATTCGGTTTTATACAAAAAGGCAATTGGTGCCACACGACAACGCAAAATGAGTTGTCTGCCGACTCAATGCGCATAAGCTCGTCCGAATTTCGGTCGGGGTGAGGGTAGGGCAAGGAAGGGGAGTGGGGAAGCAAGTTTGTTACAAGTTGCGTGGTGTAATAATTCTTGAAAAACACGTAATGGCATATGATAGTACTTGTCAAACATATCTGGATTTGCACATAAACGTTACATAAAGTATGGAACTGTCCACATATCAGCCTCTGACTATTCAGTGGGTTTACCCAGTTTCTTTTTCTGGCCTCATCTTCTGAATATGCTTCGTAAATACACAATATTTTTAATGGATCCATTGCACTCGACGTCACGAACACCCCGTACTAACGCTCAATAGTAACTGAATAAATTACGTTCGTATGGCAGCTCAACAGAAATTCAGTTGAACGTAAAATAAGTGACCGAAAATAAGCGACTCACAACTCACAAAATTACGCTTGTTTGGCTTCACCCTTAACAACTAAAAATTCTTGTTAACATTTTTAGTTGTTAAGTTTTATTACTTTTCTTTTGTTTTTAGGGTTCCGTACCTCGAAAGGGAAAAACGGAACCCTTATAGGATCACTTTGTTGTCCGTCCGTCCGTCTGTCAAGACCCTTTTTTCAGGAACGCGTGGAGGTATCAAACTGAAAATATCAAATACATACTCAGGTCTACTGTCCCTTGGAGCTGTAAAATAAACAAACTTTTAAAGCCAACGCAATCAAAAGGCAAAAACGTTAATGCCGCAAATTTTCGAAACTCGCAAGGGAATCAAAACCTACAGGGCACTTCCCGTGAACTCAGAATCTTGAAAGGACACCCGGCATTATAAATAAATAAATAAAAATAAATATTTCCAACACTCACACCAATTAGCCTAGCCCCAAAGTAAGCACTGTAAAGGCTTGTGTTATGGAATACTAGGGTAACGGATAGAATACATATATTGTACATAATTATATAAGTATATTTATATGAAATACATATTACACATCCATAACTGGAGAACAAATGCTCGTATTCATCACACAAACATCTGCCCCCACCGGGATTCGAACCCGGGACCTCACGAGTCGGCGACGCCATGAAACCCGGCGTATAAACCACTCGGCCACGGAGGTAGTCAAAGTTGTGTGCCAAAGTCATTATGTGCCAAAGTTGTATACTTTTTTAATTTTTTTATCTGTGGTTCGTAATTGGGTAACGTAGTCTGGCAATATATGTCATCAGCAGCTAGCTGTCAATGTCAAATACGTAGGTTTGTCAATATAACCTCTATATGTAGCCGGGTCGTCAAGAGAAATAACGGATAAAAAGGCAATCACAGCAGAGAACATTCACAATCACAGTACGCGGGAGCGGATGCGAAATGCGAATGATTTTTTTGTTTGTATTTTAGGATTGTCAAATCGACATTTGGTTTTTTATTTAGAAAAAGCAAAGGAATCATTGTTTTTACAGTCACTTGAGTAATATTTTGAAGTAAAATTCTGTCCCTTGCAGATTTAGGGTTTCCATATCAAAAAATATTAATCATTATATAACTTCTTTCCACGATTCACTAAAAATAAGGCGAAAGTAGTTTTATGCAGCAAATAATGTTGGCTTTATTTTGAGACCAAATTCAACTGTATACAAGTTTAGCATTTTTTCTATGAAAAGTGCCGGGTCTCCTTTGGTACGAAGCAACGTCTTTTAGCACAGTTAAAGGAAAAATTACAAAAATCGAATTTTTAGTTATATCACTTTTTTTGAAATTTTTTTACATCACTTTTTTTTAATAATTATTATAAGGTTTGTACTTGAACCCTCGTACACGAGTCCGACGCACTTGACCAGTTATTTTCTCTCTCATTCTACCATACCGTGCATGTTCCGCCAACTCCGCATGAATTGCATAATGGCGCATGTGCGTAAAAAAATCCACCGCCTCCATTCCTACGTTGATATAAGTCAGGTGAGCGCACGATTATAGATAAGTTCGAGGAAATCGTTTACGCAACCGCTTTATAGGAGACTCAGGAAAGGCACGTGGGAATTGTTCAACGCGACGATCTAAATCGTGAACCAAGTTACGTCATAAGTGGGAAGCAAGCAAGAAGATCGACCGACCGGTATGTACCTGCTTAGTTTCCCAACATATGAGTACCTTTTTTAGGGTTCCGTAGCCAAATGACAAAAAACGAAACTTTTATAGGTTCGTTATGTCTGTCTGTCTGTCCGTCCGTATGTATCAGCCGCTTTTTTCCGAAACTATAAGAACTATACTGTTGAAACTTGGTAAGTAGATGTATTCTGTGAACCGCAAACCCATACGTGTGGAAAGGTCTTCAAAAATGATACTGAGGTTTCTAATACCATTTTTTTTCTAAACTAAATAGATTGCGCGAGAGACACTTCCAAAGTGGTAAAATGTCCCCCCCCTCCCTCTGTAACTTCTAACATTCTAAAGTAAGAGAATGATAAAACTAAAAAAAATATATGATGTACATTACCATGCAAACTTCCACCGAAAATTGGTTTGAACGAGATCACGGTAATATTATATAACGAGATCTAATAAGTAGTTTTTTTAATACGTCATGAATCACAAATCAATTAAAAAAACACTATTATTAAAATATCGATCAAAGTTACAACGAACTACAAGAACTTTTATATTATAAAAAAAATGTGTGCGTGTACTAGTGTACACACGTAAGAAGTGAAACTTCTTTATGGCCTTATTTTTTTCGAAAAATGATCTTCATGCAACTTTCCAGAAATATATATATATAAGCGTGCGCTAAGATTTTTCAAAAACTCACCCACTAAAGGGGTATAACTACACCTTACCTTACCTTACCTTACCTTGTGTGAAACACGAATATTTGCTTTCGATACTTTTTTTTTTTAAAGTTGACAGAAGAAGCAATTGTTCGGATGAGGTAAATAGTGCTCTTTTAAAAAAAAAGATGGCGCGTAAGCAAAAAACGTGACGCGTAACCGAATAAAAATGTGACGGTAAATTTTTTTCCAACGCCGATAAAGAAGTTTCACTTCAATTACTTGCTGCTACGGAACCCTTCATGGGCGATACCGTCTCGCACTTGGCCGCACATTTTTTATAAAATACTTTTACAACGAACGCGGTCCGCCGAGATGCTTCGCGGCAAGATCACAAGCTGTGAATATGAACTAAAGCATAGCGTTCATTTGAGGCAAGACGGACCACAAAGGTGCGGCATTTTTGCGTACTGTATCCACTATACAGGGTGCGACGACGGGCCGCACCGCAAAGTCGTACGACGCAACAAGCGAGCTCAATGGGTAGTTCCGATGAAGAATTACGTTTATTTATTAATGTTGAGGAGCTCGATGGCGTAATTTGTAAGCGCGTTCGTTCCGATCGTTAAAGTTATGCAACTTTCGCAGTGGTCGGTCATAGGATGGGTGACCAAAAATTTACTATCTCGAGCTCCTACGTGCTTTGGAAGGCGCGTTAAGCCGTTGGCCTGGCTGCGTTTTTTGCAGTCGTTAGTCAGTCGTTAGCACCCACCAATTCGCATTGGGCTCGCGTGGTGGGTCATGGCCCAATCTCCCTATTCCATCCATAGAGAAGCAAGCCCCAGCAATGGCGACATTAATAGGCTGATGATGATGATAAATGTTGTTGGATAAGGAGCAAGAAAACAATAAACTTCGCAAGCATAAAGTCATGGTTCACGACATAATTATGCAAGTGCCTATGTCAGTTCAAATGTATTTATCTCCTCATTACATAATGATACTTACTATCGAAATTATCAAATAATTCAGATTATTGTAATGGCTCATACAAAATGTATAGCAAGCGGATTTTTGCGTTGCGATGCGACATGCGACCCGCTGCGGCCCGCCTGGTGGACGCTAACCTTAACTATGAAAGTGTCATGCACTTTTTGCAGAAATGCGCGTGCACTTAACTAAATTACTTTTTCAAGTGAAACTTTTATTACAGCACCACATTTTTGGTTCGTTCACTTACACACATAATTATTATAGTTATAATAAAAAAATCAGAGAGAAGTCTTGTCAACAAGCATCTATGGTTTTGTTGTAGAAAGCTCGTTTGCCAGGCGGCCCGGGTACGATCCCCAGCCGAGATGGACGTTTTTATTTCCACTTTTTGAAGTATACCATCAACTCAGTATAAAAAAAAATGGCGATAAAAATACACAGAAAAGTTTAACTTGAATCGTGGTTTGATAAATTAATATTTTAAAACTTTTTAAATTTTCTGGTGCACAGCAATGCGCGTCCAGTATTTTCTGTAGTCAAACGGTGATACAAGGAATGCTATTGCCATCAGTCTCAGGCATAGTCCTAATACAACGCGATAACGCGATCATCGCGCGTTTAAACGATGCGACCATCGCGTGATCGCGAACTGGGTGTCCTAATAGAACGCGAATACGGAACGGGTTAGCCCTGCCCCTCTCCCCGCTTCCTATCGACGCGACGTGATCATCGCACGATGTCCAGTTAGGACACCTATTCATCATTAATAGGTTCGATCGAAAATGTTTGAAAAACTATTTGCGCGATCTTAGTTGGCGCGAACGCGCAATCGAACCTATTAATGATGAATAGGTGTCCTAACTGGACATCGCGCGATGATCACGTCGCGTCGATAGGAAGCGGGGAGAGGGGCAGGGCTAACCCGTTCCGTATTCGCGTTCTATTAGGACACCCAGTTCGCGATCACGCGATGGTCGCATCGTTTAAACGCGCGATGATCGCGTTATCGCGTTGTATTAGGACAATGCCTCAGCCTTGTCATAAAACAACAAATTAAAAAGAAAACTCTTTCCGCGCGAATCCGATTCGAACTTGGCCACCCGCATGTGGCGTCTACCGTACATTGTATTGTTTAATATTTACATTTATATCTGTTATCAGGAGACAAGCCGTTCAGAGAGGTTATCGACCCGTTAAAAAAAACATTTCTGTTAGGTATTAGAATTATTAAAAAACGATATTAATAGTACATACGTAACTTATAAACAAGCGTTTGTATTGTAGTAAACTGAAAACCAAAAGATTGGTATGAGTAAGAATGTCATTTTCTTTTGAAATGTCCTCTTTATCTCCATACCGAAATTCATCATAATCGGTTCAGCGATTTAGGTGTGAAAGCGTAACCGCACATGAATTCGCTCCATGGAGTAATAGACTGATACAGTCGTACACAGGCAGAGTAACTTCCGCATTTAGTACGGGGGGCCATTCGCCTAACGGAAATGCTTTGGAAAACGCTAACGCTTACGATTTTATTTTCTTATTTCTAGCCGCCTGAGGTTTTCAAATGCCTCGCGCTCTTTTTTTTTCTTTTGCATTGGTAATAACAATATTAAAGAAAATGAGCGTGAGGTATTTGAAAACCTTCGGCGGTCAAAATCATGCAACTGCAATAGCACGACTGAGAAAGTATCGTGTGGTCTGCCCGCATGTCAGAACCGACCTATAGGTCTGTTTTTGTAAATATATATATTATAAAATTATAATATAAATAACATATTTTATGTAATTTTTAACTTTGCTAAAATAACGCAAATTTTACGAAATTTTGGAAACTATGATATTATATAAAACTAGCGGACACGACAGACGTTGTCCTGTCTACACGTCTTTAATTTGAAAATTTCAAACATTTTTTTAATAAGCTAAAACATTCTGGACCATTTTGATGAAAATTATTATTCAAATGTTATGACAATATCTAACGTCATTACATGTAAATTTATTACAATTAAACTAATCGATAGCGTGTGAGTATGTGTAATGAAATCTTCAACTTGTTTTAATTAAAGGTAAAAAAGCTTACGCTCAAACTATTTTATTTAAAAAATATATTTTTTTTTTTACAAAAACTTAATTTATCGTAATGCCATTGGATGTACAATATTTTTGGTTAAACCCTGAGGTGTATAAATAAATAAATTCGATGGTTTTCCAACTCTGGAACACGCAACATAACGGTGCGCGTTCCCAATAGCACTTTGCCGCTAGATGGAGCTAGGGGCGTAAAATCGAATCAATTTTAAAAGGTTTTAAATTTATTTTTTAAAACCTTTTAAAATTGAATATTATTTAATATTTGACACTGCGATGGTAGCGCCGTCTGTCGGATCCAATGTAAAACATTCCAAAATCAACAACTACTAATAAATTAAAAATTAATTAAAAAAACATTGTCCAGCGGACAAAATTGTGAATCTAAACCATTCTCAGATCCCCTTGAACACCACAAAAAATTTCATCAAAATCGGTCCAGTCGTTTAAGAGAAGTTCAGTGACATACACACTCACAGAAGAATTATATATATAAAGATATAGTAGGAACCGGAAAAAGTGTCTGCCATTATGTTTTTCTATATAAAAAAAATATACACACATCAAAAGTGTCTAGGGATCAAGCATTTTTATGCGGATTTCTTGAGATTGAGATGTGGCTTTGTAATAAATTTATGATTTTATAAATTTATATGGATCCTTTTTGGTGCATTTCATAATTTGAATCAGGAACTGTGAATCAAATTCGAGTAAAAGATGAAAATCAGCTGTCAATATTTTCCCTATAAAAACATACAACGCAGTGAAGACATTATTAGTGCTACTGTTTCCCTACTACTGATTAAAACCAACGTTATTATGGAGCGGCGACGTCATTTAAGCAGGGAAGAAATGCTCAGAGCCGTGGGAATGATAGAAGCTGGTTCCCGGCAACGTACTGTGGCTTTAGCTCTGAATACAAGTCAGAGTGTTATCAGTCGACTTTGGACACGATACCGAAGCACTGGTACCGTGGCTGAGCGCCATGGAGGACGGTATCGCTGCACCACACGGAGACAAGACCGATACATTCAAATCTTAACTCGAAGAGCTCCAACAATAACCGCCATGATGTTAGCCGTGAGGCTTCATCACTCTTCAGGGAACTTAATTAGCGACCAAACAGTCAGAAACCGCTTGTATGAAGTGAACCTTCATTCCCGAAGACCGCTACGGGTACCACCTATAGCAATGCACAATCGTAGGATTCGATATCAATGGGCTCTTGAACACAGAAATTGGGCAGAAGAACAATGGCGTTTCGTGTGCTTTTCTGATGAGTCTCGTTTTGGTATGAGACCGGATACAAGACGTATACGACACTGGAGAACCCCTGGACGCCAACAGCGATTAAAATCCTGCCAGGAAGTCCATCCTTATAGTGGTGGAACCATCATGGTATGGGCGGGTATTTGGATCGGCGGAAGAACTGAGTTGATTTGGATCAGAGGCAACCTCAACGCTCAAATTTATGCTGAGACGATTGTATCAGACGTCATCGTTCCTCTACAAGTGCAAATCGGTCCCTTATTTCAGTTAATGCATGATAATGCACGACCGCACACCGCAAGAGTTGTAAGACAGACTCTCGCCGCAGCTAACATCAATGTCCTGCCCTGGCCTGCTCAGTCGCCAGACTTGAACCCGATTGAGCATGCATGGGATATGCTACAGAGAAGAGCTCTGCCGAATATGGAGGGTATCCAGTCGCAAGAAGACCTTTTTTTGTTGTTGCAACGAACATGGGCGGCCATTCCACAGCGTGATTTGGACGAACTCATTTTGAGTATGCCAAACCGATGTTCTTGTGTTGTTAGTGTTCGCGGTAGAAATACGGATTATTAATTGTTTAAGTTACCCAATAAAATTTTAGAGAAAACTGTTATTTCAGTCTTTTTTTCGAACTTTTGTGTTAGTGGTTCAAATGTCAAAAATCCCTTTATTAGGAAAATGGCAAATTTCTTTATTAATGCAAAGGTGACTTGGTTTATCGTTACTGTGACAAACGAAAACACTTTATTTGATGAATCCTTAAAGAAAATTTTAATTAATATCAATCAGGAGAAAAGTTATTGCAAAAATATATGTTGATCCCTAGACACTTTTGATGTGTGTATATTTTAAGATATCAAAACGGCAGACATGCTGCAATCACGTTTTTGAAAGTCGATTTTCATGCTTTTCGACTACTCGGCACGCCTAAAGGAACCCTCTATGGGAATAGTGAACCACCATTTGATCTACGGCAGATGAATTAGTATAACTTGCATTAACTATGAAGTTTGCTACTATACCGTAGCGTATGTCTGCGGATCACTGGCTCTCAGTTTATAGTTCGCGGCACGTAGCTCTAGCGCTGAACAAAACGCTGGGGGGATATCTGCGCATGGGTACGACTGGAGAGCCAATCGGCGCAACGCACGCCCACCCGCGCACCTCGTTTCCCCCCAACACATCTTAATTTTACTTTTGCGCAATAACTGTCAGCGCTAGAGTTCTGTGCCGCGTCTTATATTAAAACTAGCTGACCCAGCGAACTTCGTATCGCCATAAAAATATAAGTGGTAGAGGGGTGAAAATTAAGGGTTGTTTGAGTTTTTAATATTACGATACATATTTAACGTAGTTTTTTTTTTTCTTCAGACGATTTAATAATTATTTTGAACACAAAATCGGTTATTGTGATTAAATCATGATAGCTAGATATATGTTCTCGCGGACTTTTTTGTAGGTCTTAATGGGATCTACAAACCCGTAGTACATTTTGTTCTATTGTCAATAGTTTTTGCAGCGCACGCAAAAATAGGTTTTCGATTTTACACCTTGTGTTACAAAATAACAAATTTTATTACGAATCCCTAATTTTGAAAAAAAAAAATATAGCCTATAGCCTTCCTCGATAAATGGACTACCCAACACTGAGAGAATCTTTCAAACCGGACCAGTAGTTCCAGAGATTAGCGCGTACAAACAAACAAACAAACTCTGCAGCTTTATAATATTAGTATAGATGTAGATAACTATGATATAAATACGTGATTGTATAATATTTATTTGACCTAATACAGCAGTTGCAAGCGTATATACGTAAGGTAATTCAACCGCATCTAATACTACGTGACTTAGCTGAAAACATATTACTTGGATGACTCATTCACTGGCTCCTAGTCCAAAGGTAATTTAGCGGAGAACAATGACTTGATGTCGAATACGTCAAGGACACAAGATTTAAGAACCTATTGATAAGATTAAAAAATGTGAGAAGTAACACAATTTTTAGGTAAGTAACAGGTAGCATCTCGGACATACAAACGTTTATAAGCACAGTGCCTAATATGCATACGGTTGCCAGATGCTGGCTTATCAATTCCGAGACATTTGCACCTCCCCTCCCTGAATAAATAAAGCATCAAATCAAACCCCCCATCACCTCCCAGAATTAAAACATCAAGCAGGCCAGCAATGTCTTTTGGTATAAGTTTATTTTGTTACGAAACTAGCACATTATCGGAATCCTGGGCAAATAGGTCTAATTATTGGACGCGGGACAAGACGCAAAATTCCGGGAAAATCCCGGATTTCCCCGGCCATCTGGCAAGCCTAAACATATGCAAGAAGCCACTGAACTAAACTGAAATCTACTTTTCCTTAAAAATACCTTTAAAAACTTCAAAGAAGAATGGCGAACTTCCATATAGTTTGAGACCCAGACTTCAAGGCCCCGTTCACGAATGAAACTTATAGATTTTCGTACTGCTAAATCAGACTAACAAAAAAGTCAATTAGACATAATCAATTAAAGCTAGCACAAAAAAGATATAAATAGTAGGAATAATATTAAAAGTGAGGTTATGTTTTACTTACATAATAAAGCGGAAAGACTTTCACAGATATCATTAACTAGAGGTCGCCGGCCACTTCATCTGCGTTAACTTAGTTTCTTGAAAATCCCTCTGGAACCTAACATTTTTTCGGGATAAAAGTAGCCTATGTGTGAATCTAGGGTGTCAGCTAACTCCATACCAAATTTTATTAAAATCGATCCAGCCGTTTAGACGTGATGAAGTAACAAACGTACACACTCACATACTCACACAATCAAAAACTTTCGCCTTTATAATATTAGTGTGAAGTGTGATAAAGTAAAGCTAGCAAGCAAGTGTATGCTGTGATAACTTCAAGTTCAACTGTAATGAAGTAAAAACTAGGTGGCGACGTTCAAAAGGAATAGAATGCATTAAGCTATATAGGACAAGATTTCCGTCCCCCTTCGGAAATGAGACTCCGCGTTGAATAGTGCAGCAATATCGAGGGAATCTAGCTTAACCTACTGCCCTGGAACTAAATACGCTAAAGAAAAACCGTTTCTTGATTGTGTGACACACAAGGGCGTCGCCAACCAAGGACCATAGACGTTATTAAAAAACTGAAAAATATTTTTTTTTTTTAATTTTTCCAACGGGGATCTATTCTAAAGCCTTTCAAGAATTGCTCCAAGAGAGGAAAAAAATCTCAAATTTATAGTTTAACAATAATCACACTTGCAATGTTCATGTTCAAGCGGAAAATTTTTTTTAATTAACAATTGCAAAACTAATTGAAAAATTGTGATAAAAAAAAATTTCACGCGGATTATTGGTCATTCATCTATCCAGTAAGCCCCTGATTTCTTTCATTTCTTAAATTTTATATTTAACATGTTAAAATATTTTTTATTAATTAAGTGCCCAAAGTAGGCGTGGCTTAC
Organism: Chilo suppressalis; assembly: GCA_902850365.2. NCBI lineage: Eukaryota > Metazoa > Arthropoda > Insecta > Lepidoptera > Crambidae > Chilo > Chilo suppressalis. The sequence continues at coordinate 18,560,873 of OU963914.1, read as the reverse complement.
GCAAGCCAGAGGAGCCGTTTTCGGCCGTATTTTCATCCCTCTGGGAAAATTATAAATATAGGTCCTACAGTTCCGGGAGTCGGGGCTTTTTTTTAGGAAATTTCCTCCTCTTTTTGAATCTTTTTTTTAATTTTAAATATCTTTATTAGTTTTCGAGATATTTGCAAAAAACGAAACCCCCCTTTTTTTTAGTTTATTGTTAATAACTTTTGCAATTTTTGTTTGCGGAACTTTATTTTTTTCAAAAATCATCTAGATGCCATTCCGTATCGAATGACACCTCGAACATAATTTTCAGAGACTACTGAAAAAAGTTGACCAAAAAGGCACTTGTTGACTAGGCTATACGTCATAACATCTACATGCATGCCAAATTTCAGCCCGATCCGTCCAGTGTTTTGGCCTGTTCGTTGATAGATCACTATGTCAGTCAGTCACCTTTGAGTTTTATATATATAGATGAAACCAAATTTATGGCAACCAAGTCCTTAGTCCACTCACTCATTTGACATGCTTGCCTGACTAAACATTTCTGCATCCTGCACGTTGAAACTCGGAATGAATTGGCTAGGTGAATTCAATCCCACTACAAATATGAAGCTTCATGAATTTGTTAGAATAATGTTTGCTGTTTAAAACAACGATATTAAATACCCCAGATACAACATCACGAACAAAATCGTGGCCAAAACCTGTCCAAAAGGTACATTGGACGATCCACTGAGCTCCGTAAAGATGATCGCGTAGATAAAAACAATATAAGGCATAAATTAAACATTGAAAGTCACCTTTAATTCATACTGTATAATGTCTTAATTAAAACGCTCGCGTCAAAGAGATCTGACATTTCAAAATGCAAGCTCATAAAATTTTACGACTGATTGCTATATGCGAAAGAATATAGACCTTATTTCTTTGACTCTACACGCAATTCTGAATACGCTGTTAGCAATATTGCAAGTACGGACCGCGAAGAAAAGAGACAGCTATATTACCGAATACCGACCATGCATTTGAATATCACAAATATTTTCTATTAAATCAGTCTATAGTAAGTTGTAGAACAAAATTTGCTTCAAATGCGTTAAATAAACCAACATTTATTAGATACCTGTCGAAAAAAAGGACAATTTATGTACAATAAGTGTTTATTTCGCAGTTTTTCACAGAGGTCTACGGCATCTTGCCTTTTCAACGGTCCGCGTGTAACGGTGAACCAAGAAGAGCTTTAGTAACTTCAAGCACTTCTTGATTGGGACACATTTTGAGCGCACGTGGTGTATCTAGGGTGTTTAATATCATTGGTTTAAAAGTATAACTTCTTCGATCCATACACACAGGATGAACTGCAGCTCAATATATGCCTTGTCTACTTTTTACCAGCAGCAAAAATTAAGCATAACATAACTGCAGAGCCATGTCGGGTGTGCATACATTAACGAGTCTTATTTATTGAGCAAAAATGTTTTTGTTCGAAATGCAGACATTACTGAACTGTTATTTAATTACCGACACCATCTACACAAATGCATTTTACCGCTAACTATAGACCAAGGAATGCTTACGTCATCAGCTGATGAGTAAATTAGCATTTTCTATCAAGTTATTTCTAATGTTAAATGTCTTCTATTAAATAAAATTAGTTTTTTACGGGTTAATAAATATAAAATTAAAAAATAATGCACGAAACTTTATTTATTTATTGAGTGATGTGCGTGAAAACCTAATATGTCTTCTATTAAATTAAAATCTAATATTGAGAGATTTGTGCCTCGGCCAAGTTGTTATATTAGAAACTCATTAAAGGGACAATCCCGCTAGATAAATGTTTAGTCATACAAAAAGCATACGATTTATATCTGTTGCGGTTTTGATTGCGTCACATTCCCTAGGGTGAAAAAGTACCGCAACGCAGTTCGATTGGTAGATGACTAAAATGTAATAGCCTAACAATAAAATCATATACGCAAGTTTGTGACCTAATCTATATTAGGCATGCAGGTAGATGCTATGACGTAGGCATCCGCTAAGAAAGGATTTTGATCAATTCTGCCGCCCAGGGGGTAAAATAGGGAATGAAAGTTTGTATGAAACTTTGTCAATTTTAAACCGATCGGGCTGAGACTTTGCATGCAGGTATAAGAAGAATCATAGATGAATGTCATTGTGTATAATACAAGCCTGAGAACAAAAACTGTAGTCAGAACACTTCAGCTCTACACCGAAGCGAAGCGAGGGCGGGCCGCTAGTATTATATAATTTTATATGGCTACATTGCAACTGAAAATAGGCCAAGTACGCTGAAGACAAAACACGTAGGTGAATTCTTAGTTTGGCTGAGGATTTCAATATCAATATGCACTAGGGCTGCCATCCGTCCGGGTTTCCCCGGATTTGTCCTAGTTTGTTGTGGTTTCTTCAGTAATGATGGGTCTTCTTTATATTTTAATAAAACAATGTCTTGAATTGATACGCACTTTATTAGCCAGCCATGTTGGTGCAAGAGAGAGAGGGTGAGAGTGAGACAAAACATATTCAACGTTAGCGTTCCGATTCACCTACGTGACATCTCCCCTTTTGAAGACATTTTTAACATTACAATGTTATTACATTAAATTAAATGACGTGCTTTACTAACTTAATTTGAATATTTAATATAAACGAAACTTATTAAATAATTTAAAAACGTTATTTCACTATTATTGACATTACATACTGACTGCGAAAAACGAAACGTTATTTGACAATGCTTGACTTTATATTATTTGACTTTTAACATGACATTGACAATTTACAAAACGTAAACATTGAAGCTTAGTAGTTTTTGAGTTAATTTAAATTGTAAACAAATAAATATTAAAAGTGACTCTAATGTTTCAACAAAATAAATATTTAAAAGTGACTCTAATGTTTCAACAAAATAAATATTTAAAGTACACCAATTATGTGCCTAAAGTTTTACTTATTCATAACATACAAATTCTATGTAAACTTATAGTTTAATAAATTTACTTATAAACTAAACAATTTTTATTACTAATCCTATTGACAGAATCGTTGAGGTATTCTTATTTCTCTTCCATATCTGGAGAATTTAGTTGTGTTATGTAACGGCTCTGACTGTGGAATATCTGATATACAGTTAGTGTTTGATGATGTATGCAGTCTATGTATTGGTTGACATGGTGTATAAAATGTGTTTTGCTGACTTATTGTTGACTGAGCTGTGTCTGGTGAACTAAGAGAAGTGTTTGGAGTTTGACCAAAAGTATATTCAGACTTCTGTTTAATAATATGTTGTCGATTGCGACGGAATTTACCTTGGGGACTATTAATTATGTATGACCGTGGTTCTGGACCAACTTGTTGTATGATACCAGGATACCAGCGTGACTGAGGTTGTTTTTGAAATAATACTTTATTACCTTTATCTAGGGGCTTTAAATCTTTTACATTTCTATTATAATAATTTTTCATTTTAGTAATATTTTTATCATAATGTATTTTTAAATGTTTGTAGTTACACAGTCTAGGTTTCAACAATTTTTCTACAACAGGTAATTTACTACGTAGTCTACGAGACATTAAAAGCTGAGCTGGAGAACATGAATTGTTTTTAGGAGTATTGCGGTACTGTAATAAGGCTAAGTATGGATCTGTGTTATCGAGTTCACATTTTTTAAGTATGTTCTTAACAATAGCAACTGTTCTTTCTACTAAACCATTAGAACGACTAATGTAGGGACTTGAAGTTATATGGTGTATGTTCCAATCATTTGCAAAATTATAAAAAGCTTTGGAATTCATGGGTGGTCCATTATCAGATATAAGTGTATGAGGAATGCCATGACGGGCAAATATAGATTTTAAATGTGTTATAACTTGTTGGCTATTATAACCTTGACTAAGTAATGCTAATTCAACAAATTTTGAGAAATAATCAACTACTATTAAGTATGTTTTTCTATTAAATTCAAAAAAGTCCATTGCAACTTTGTGCCATGGTATATATTTAAAGTCATGAGGTAATAAACTTTCTTTAGGATTGCTTTTCCTCAAACTAAGACAAATTTCACAGTTACCAACAAAATTTTCTATATCTTGATTAATGTTAGGCCAATAAATTGTATGTCTTGCCAAGCTTTTACAACTGTTCATGCCTTGGTGACCTTCATGAAGTAATTGCAAAAAATCTCTTCTTAATGACAAGGGAATGATCACTCTGTCTGACAAAAATAATAAATTATCTGCATAATGGATATCATCTTTAACAGAAAAATATGGTTTAATACAATCTTCAACTTTATGTTTGGAATTAGGGAAGCCGTTTTTACAGTAAGAAATTAATATTTGGAGAGATTGATCTGACAGGGTAGCTTGTTCAATTTGTTGTAATTTAAATGGACTTAGTGACAAGTTAGTTGTAAGTAGGTTTACATGTAATTTTATATCTTCATCCAAATCTAATAATGTTGTATCCGGTAATGCTGCTCTAGACAATGTATCTGCGACAAATAAATCTTTTCCAGGTTTGTAAGTTACATTTAAATCATAGGGTTGCAAACGAAGCATAATACGTTGAAGCCTTGGTGGAATATTAAATAATGATTTTTTGAACAATGAGACTAAAGGTTTATGGTCTGTTTCAACCAAAACTTTGTTTCCAAAAATATACTGGTGGAATTTAGTGCAACCAAATAAAACTGCTAATAACTCCTTTTCTATTTGCGAGTAATTTTGTTGTGATTTAGTAAGAGAAGCTGACCCATACGCTATAGGGCTAATATTATGTGAAATGACAGCTCCTAGAGCATTCTTTGATGCATCTACTGATAAAGTTAGTGGCTTTTGTGGATCAAAATATGTCAATACAGGTGCTGTGCTAATAAGAGACTTTAATTGTTTAAACTCATTCTCATGTTCTTGTGTCCATGACCAGACTGTATGTTTATTAAGTAACTGCCTTAAATTAGAAGTTTGTTTTGACAAATCTTTTATGAAACTACCAAGAAAATTTATCATTCCAAGGAATCTTTGAACCTCTGTTACATTAGTAGGGGATGGCATTTTGCAAATTGACTCTACTTTAGATGGATCAACTGACACTCCATTTTTGTTAAATATAAATCCTAAATATTTTACTTCAGTTTGGCAAATTTTACATTTTTCTAGATTGAACTTTAATCCTATTTTTCTTGCACGACCTAAGACTTGCTCTAAAATACAGTTATGGGACTCTAAAGTGTCTGCATGGATTAAAAAATCGTCCATCATTATTTTTAAACCTTTTATATCACCAAAACGTAAAACCATCTCTTTGTGAAATATTTCAGGGGCTGCATTTATGCCAAAGGGAAGTCTAAGAAACCTGTATCTACCAAAAGGTGAAATAAATGTACAAAGCTTAGATGACTGCTCATCTAGAATTAAGTTCCAAAATCCTGATCTAGCATCTAATGTTGAAAAATAACAAGAACCATTGAGTTCTGATTTAATATCATCAATATGTGGAAATGGAAAATGAGAACGCATAATGGCATTATTTAACTTACGTGGATCAAGACATAATCTAATGCTGCCATCTTTTTTAGACACAATCACCATTGCACTGACCCAACTTGTTGGTTCATCAACCCGAGCTATTATTCCTGTTGATTCAAGTTTTTTAAGTTCTGCTTTCACTTTATCCTGTAATTTAAAAGGTATTTTTCTACATGCTTCGACAGAGGGGTTGATATCAGGCTTAAGTGTTAAATGACATTCATAATTTTTAATTGCTCCAATACCATTGAAAACATCATTATATTTCCCTAATAAATTATGACAATTTGACTGTGAATTGGTAATTAGTGACTTATTTTGACTGACTTGTTGACTATTGTAACTAGCCTCTGACTTTATTTGACCCTGACTATGAATGTTTTCATCAAATGTTACTGATTGGATTCTTTTGAGTAATTTTAATTGTTCACATGACTGTCTTCCAAGTACATTTCTGCAATTTATGCCTGTAATATAAAAAGATAAGACATACAATTTGTTTTTGACTTGACAAGAAATTTGACAACAACCAATTGTAGGAATATTTTGTCCTGTGAAAGTTGCCAAAGTATATGGAGTTTTTGTGAGCTGTGTTTCCGACAATGCTAGTTTATTAAATGTTTTTTGTGACATGATATTGACATCTGCACCGGAATCAATTAAAAAGGTAACATTATTGTTATTGATAGTTAAAGTAACACACCACTGTTCATTGCATTTTACAGAATTGCATTCATATATGGAACCTAGAAAAAGTGAATTAATATTATTAGACATGGAATTAACTTGTTCAGTTAAACAATTGACATTTTTTCTATTTGAGAAACACATTTTAGAATAATGATTGAGTTTCTGACAAAAATTACATTTTACACCAATAGCAGGACATTTGTAGCGATGAATTTGACCACATTTATTACATGTTTTTTGTGACTTGTGGTGATGCTCTGACTGAAACTGATTACTAGACCTTTGGTAATATTGGGATCGATAAGGACTGCTAGCACGAGACGACTGTGGGGATGGACTACTATACCTCTGAGACTGATGACTATGAGAACTTTGACTTCGACTTCTGTTTGATTGTGTTTTGTTCCTGCGGTGAACACTGGCAATAGCAGACATTGTATTTGATCCTGATGATAATATTTGTGCTTCTTTTCTTGATATTTCTAATGATTTTGCTATATTAATTGCTGACTCTAATGTAGACGGAGATTCTTGTAAAATTTTTTCTTTGATATAATGGTAATTATCACTTAAGTTCCAGCTAAATATATCTTTAAGCAAATCATCATGTAGAGAACCAAAATTACATTGTAGTGCTATGTTCTTTAAATCTGTGACATAGGTGTCTAAATTTTCATTGGGCTGCTGCCTTCTATTGAAAAGTTGATGTCTTAGCATCGTAATATTGGCTTTCGGACTGAAATATTCTGTGAACTTGGCGATTAATTCATTTAATTTGACTTTCTCAATGTCAAGATCAAATGAGTAAAAAATAGTTAAACATTCTGGACCAATATAATGAAGAAGCAATGCTACCTGGCGATCCTCTGCTTCATTATCTAAATTAAATGCTTTTAGGTAGATTTTAAATTTGGTAATCCAGTTTTTCCAACTTAAAGATAGGTTACTTGACCGCGTGTTTAGTGGATCCAAGCGTCCTGTGGCTGATGTGCCTTTGGATTCCAGAGGTATGCCCTTTTCTGCCATTACTCACTGGTATTTGCCGTCGACAAATTTTCCACCCCACACCTGATGTTGTGGTTTCTTCAGTAATGATGGGTCTTCTTTATATTTTAATAAAACAATGTCTTGAATTGATACGCACTTTATTAGCCAGCCATGTTGGTGCAAGAGAGAGAGGGTGAGAGTGAGACAAAACATATTCAACGTTAGCGATCCGATTCACCTACGTGACATAGTTTACGGGGCGTCCGGGGAGCGACCGGGCGGGGTTTTATTTGTAGTCCGGGTTTAAAAATTTACGGCAACGCATGAGTGGCTCTTGGTGCTGCAAGTGCCCATGGGCAGCAGTGACCACTTATTATGAGGTAGACCGCTAGCTCTTTTGCCTAGATCAACATAAAAAAGTTGATTTGTGACAACAGTTTTTTTAACTGTTTTTTTATTGGTCTGTCCGGGTTCTGGGCATCAAAATCCGGGGTTATCACGCGTCTTATCCTGGTTGCCACATTTTAGAGATGGCAGCCCTAATACGCACCATGTGTGAAATAATTACCTTTTACTTTAAATAGATTTTTAGAATCGTAGATATCATGTGCAACTTTTTGCACAAATAAATATTATTATTACGTATTATAAACCTCGTTTAGCAGGATTTGATAGAGGAACAAAGCACAATGTTCATATATTTGTTTCTTAGGTTTTCACGCACATCACTCATTAAATAAAACTAGTTTTTACGGGTTAATGCACGATTACAACTGAGCAACGATTCGTTCCTCGAATGCTGCGCGAGGCTATTGAGATTAAAAAAAATATCCAAATTTCAATAGGGAAGATGGTTGGTATATACCACCAGCTTGGGAACCCATTATACAGGAGATAAAATCCCAACCCTAAGCACACACTGCAAGACCAACAGATACTATTAGTTTTTTTGTTTGCATAACTTAACATAAGAAGGAGATAGAAAGCCTCTCTTGAGTTTGTTTCGCCGATTCTTCGCAGAAAGGTCTCCCAAGTTTGGAACCGGTGGTAGTTTACGGTAGTTAGGGTCAAATAAATAAACTCAAAATTACAAAAAAAAAAGAATTTTAAATAAAATACTTTATTCAGTAAATTAAATAATAAATTCATACATAGACAATAAAACTTTAAAAATCGAACAATGAAATAACCGAACGCTCAATAAAAGTCTTTCGGAAGTAGTTTCGTGCATTAACCCGTAAAAACTAGTTTTATTTAATAATGTTTATACTTATCATGGTGTCCTTAACGCCCACGCTGTTATCTAACACAGCTCAAAACTAGTTAAGCATCTAGTTACTAAAATCGATAGACGTCGAGACGGACGATATATTTGTAGGATGTCCTAAGCAAATTAACATTTAGATTATGTGTTTCCGGCCAGAGCAATCGGTACATATTTTGTTAGAGTTTTGAAGTGAAAACTTCTTTAGCACCGTTGTGATTTGAGATTCGATAAAGCGGAAGTAGAGTATTTGACACAAGAAAGGTATCCGATATTTTGTCAATTACCAAGAGACGGACAGCCAAAAACGGAAGTAGAGTATTTGACACAAGAAAGGTATCCGATATTTTGTCAATTACCAAGAGACGGACAGCCAAAAGCGGAAGTAGAGTATTTGACACAAGAAAGGTATCCGATATTTTGTCAATTACCAAGAGACGGACAGCCAAAAGCCGAAGTAGAGTATTTGACACAAGAAAGGTATCCGATATTTTGTCAATTACCAAGAGACGGACAGCCAAAAGCGGAAGTAGAGTATTTGACACAAGAAAGGTATCCGATATTTTGTCAATTACCAAGAGACGGACAGCCAAAAGCGGAAGTAGAGTATTTGACACAAGAAAGGTATCCGATATTTTGTCAATTACCAAGAGACGGACAGCCAAAGGGTAACTAACGGTCTTGGGGTCAACACCATCTGATCTGTTTTTTTTTTCTTTTATCAAGTTATTATTCATTTTTCAAAACTTGCACACACTGCAAGACCAACAGATACTATTAGTTCTTTTTGTTTGTATAATTTAACATAAGAAGGAGATAGAAAGCCCCTCTGAGTTTGTTTCGCCGGTTCTTCTCAGAAAGGTCTCCCAATTTTGGAACCGGTGGTAGTTTACGGTAGTTAGGGTCAAATAAATAAACTCAAAATTATAAAAAAAGAATTTTAAATAAAGTAATAGTAAATTACTAAATCAACTAATAAATTCAAGCAAGGACAATAAAGTTTTAAAAATCTTCCAATGAAATATCCGAACGCTCAATAAAAGTCTTTCGAAGGTAGCTCGACAAAGTAAATAAAAAAACATTATTCTGACGATGCAGACCTGAAAAGGCTGCGAAACGTCAATAAATAAATAAAGTTCGTGCATTAACCCGTTAAAACTAGTTTTATTTTAATGAGTGTTGTGCGTGAAAACCTAAGAAACAAATCTTTATATATATAATTCTTCTGTGAGTGTGTATGTCACTGAACTTCTCTTAAACGACTGGACCGATTTTGATGAAATTTTTTGTGTGTGTTCAAGGGGATCTGAGAATGGTTTAGATTCACAATTTTGTCCGCTGGACAACCCCTATTTTTTTAGGGCGGTACGAAGTTCGCTGGGTCAGCTAGTATAGTATAAAATATTTAATTTTGACCTAGAGAGTAACACAGGTGTTCTCTTTAAGACGTACCTGGTCATGAAGGACATTTACATGTTCACATTTTTGAACGTTTCACTTCTATCGCATGTGAACAGCACAAGTCCGTTTCTTTTCGAATAACATATAAAAAATATATCCGTACCCGTATTATATCGCATATGCTACATTGTTGTTTACCATTATTTACATGGTGACGTTATACCACATTAGGGGAATCCCACGCTGAATCGAATCAGGGTCCCGTAGAATGTGCATTAGGGGTTCGCAGTAGCTCAGTTAACACTAAGATTTAATTAATAAGTTATCTATACTATTATATTATTTCTAGCTGACCCAGCGAATTTCGTACCGCCCGAAAAATAGGGGCTGGTGGTAGAAGGGTGAATATTTAGGGTTGTATGTATTTTTAATGACACATTATAAAAAAAAACGTTAGGACAACCCTTATCACTAAGGGGTATTAAAAATACATAGTAGCCGATTCTCAGACCTACTGAATATGCATAAAAAAATCATAAAAATCGATCAGGCCGTTTCGGAGGAGTATAGTAACTAACATTGTCACACGAGAATTTTATATATAAGAAGATAAGATAAAGATAGAAAAGGATACACTGACAGACTGACTCATCAACACAACGCCGAAACGGCTGGACATAGAATTTAAATATATTTTTAACTTCAGCCTCTAAAGCGTGAAATTTGCAAAAAACGTTTGTTCGTAAAATCTTATCCCTTCGACTTATTAGGTAAACTACAAATTTTGCATAAAAATTATTTAATAGATGTACACTGAGCCTGTTACATAAAATATTTTACAACTACCTTCAAAAAATGTTACAAAGTTACGTGTCAAAGTTTGTATGGGAGATATCATCCAAAAGTGCATAGGACTGATCAAAATTTTGCACATCTACTCTGCATTAAATAAAAATGCTATCTGTATTTCAAAACTACCCTCATAAAACAAAAATATAGCATGTTGAAGTTTTAAATAGTGCGTCAACGCATGCCTACACTTTTGGTTGTAGAGACATGATATAAGTAAATAGGTTACACAATTTTTAATTTCTGATGGTGTCCCGTGACTAGCACTAGATAAACACTGTTCTACACTAACAAAACGTTTACTTCATCTTCCCACGTGTAATCATGTCGCAACCAACGTATTGTTTCGTTACTGGGAGTAAAGGTACGCTGTTCGGCTCTGTGTTATAATAACAGTATTAAAAACAGGTTAGGAATAGCGGATATCCCGTTAGAATGATAGCGCCTGGAAGAGAAATCATTTTACATCATTCTGTGATCATTAACTAGAAAAAATTCTATGCGGGCCAGGCAGCAGAGAGAACTCCAATCCGCACAATCGCTTTCGCTTCCTTTTCTTTATCAATACAGAATGAAAGGGAGAGACTGATGTTAAATTCAGCTTTAATCTTAGAGAATCATGCCAGAATTGACACCAAAGTATAACAAAATTATTATGCCACTAACTTCCCGAGCTGCCAAGCGTTTGCCTAACTTGGCTTTATTAAGAGTAAGACGCAATCAGTTTATCAATATCTTGCAAGCCCTATATTGCAATATTTGAAACGCGATTTTTTGATTTTAATAGCTCCATTTTTTTCTGCACACGCAACTAGATCACGCATGGTACGGCACCAAAATATTGCCAGTACTTAAATAGAAAATTCAATTAAGAAAGCATAACGCAACTCATATTACCAACCCGACAATTGTTTTCCAAAAAGTTCTTTTAGGTAATTTGTTATGTAAACTGGTGGTAAGTGATTGTGTGAGCTGCCCCCCATAGCAACGTTTGCTTGCTATATTGTTGTTATATCATAAAGCTTCTCGCGTACTTTAGAATAGAATAGTATATATTTTATTAACCCTCATTTACACAAACAAATTCAAAAATCTCAGGGCTAACCAGGACCCTGCATCAGCTATTGCTGATGCGATATTTAATATTTATAACTTCGTACCGCCATGCGCCATAAAAAATAGGGGTTGGTGGTAGAAGGGTGAAAATTTAGGGCTGTATGTATTTTTGTATGATGTAATCATAAAAAAATAAAAACAAAAAAAAATGTCCTAAAAAAATTTTTAAGGGTGGACCCCTCCCCTCCCCCCAACACTTTCAGGGGGATGAAAAATAGATGTTGTCCGATTCTCAGACCTACTGGAAATGCATATAAAATTTCACGAAAGTCGGTCGAGCCGTTACGGAGTAGTTCTATTACGCACACCATGACACGAGAATTTTTTATATTAGATTATGGCGCATTACAAAGAGATTTTGATTTGAATATAAACAAATAAGACTAAATTAGGAGAAACCCGAGCAAGTTGAGTAATTACTTAGGCAGGTGAAATCACGTTAATTAACTGCCCACCGAATAGATTACGTTAATTAAGCTTGCAAATCGTACATACTGTAAGAACTTTCCATTTAACCATTAGATTATTTTAACTCTATATAATAATTCCCGTCCGCTGCCTGGTCCGCGTGGATTTTTTTTCTAGTAAACTTTTCTTTAGATTTAAACACCTAGCAGTTAAATGCTTAAAAAATAAATAAAAACATAACTATAATTGCTATTTCTTCTTTCAAATGTTTAATACTTGAAAAAGTATTCATTTGACATTGTGGGTTACCTACAATGCGAAGAGATGGCGCTGCCTTGCAGCTTAAGGCTAGGAAAATTTCGACGCGGCGAATAGGGCCGTGGTAGCATAATGGTCAGTGCATTCGCCCGGATTGCGAAAGGTGCGGGTCCCGTCCGCTGCCTGGTCCGCGTGGATTTTTATTCTAGTAAACTTTTCTATATAATAATTTTATATAAATTCTTCGGAAATTGTGACAGGTTACAGGCTTCCGTTTCATAGTACCTTGAACATAGAGCAACACAGCCGACGCGGCTAGGAGGGGAGTAGCCAGGGTTGCCAACCGTATGAGAATTCTCGTACAAATACGAGATTGCTGGTCTTCCGTACAAGGTACGAGGACACTACACATCTCGTACAATTATGTACGAGATTTTGTCAGATAAATTTATAATACGATTTTTCATTGTATGCAACATGTTGGAGCATAAATCGCAAGTATCCGAACCAGACTATGTTTTTTTTTTCTAGTAAACTTTTCTTTAGATTTAAACATCTAGCAGTTAAATGCTTAAAAAGTAAATACAATCAGACTATGTTTATTACAATTAATTTATATTTTAAGGAGGAGCTCGATGGCGCAAGTGGTTAGCGCGTTCGACTGCGATCGTTAAGGTTAGGCAACTTTCGCAGTGGTCGGTCATTGGATGGGTGACCAAAAATTTACTATCTAGAGCCCCTCCATGCTTCGGAAGGCACGTTAAGCCGTTGGTCCCGGCTGCATCTGCAGTCGTTAGCACCCACCAATCCGCACTGGGCCCGCGTGGTGGGTCGTGGGTCATGGCCCAATCTCCCTATTCCATCCATAGGGAAGGCTTGTGCCCCAACAGTGGGGACATTAATAGGCTGATGATGATGATGAATGATGATATATTTTAAGCATATAACTGCTAGATGTTTGAATCTAAAGAACCATTTTATTTACAGTCTATGGTTCGTTGACCCGTTGACCTATAATTTAATTTACTGATTCCAGGGGGGGGGGTCCAGATCCAGATTAAGAGATTTCTAGCTTAATAAATTCGAGAAAAAAAACTACGGTTGGCAACCATGGGAGTAGCCATAATGACCTTAAACAGTTAGTCCCAACAGAATTTACAGTTGCAGACTGCAGATGCTGCTAGGACCAGTGCTGCAGTCGAAAACACTGGGCCCGCGAAGTAGGTTATCGTCGAATCTTTTTAATCCGTACAAAGGAAAGGCCTGTTCCTTAACAGTGGGGACTTTATAAGGGTAATGATAATGGTGACCCATCCGATGACCAACCATTGCCTAAACTTAACTTCCACCATATCAGTTCAGCTGCGATGCTGACGTCCTCTGTGATGTTCATATCAATCTAGATCGCTTAAGCTGACATAAACAAACAGGACAACATACAATGTTTGTAAACACACTTCCTATTAATAATTTATCGTGGTATCTAAGAATAGAGCTGAATGAGCAAATCAGGGCGCCAACTTGGCTGCCTACTATTATTTAGTACAATAATATTTGGTCCATGTTGTGTAAACAAGATTTGTCAAACTATGATGCAGAGTCAAAAAGGTATGATTCACTCTGATAATTATTATATTACTTCACAAATGTGTCGATTCTGGCATGATTTTCTAAACCTAAAATTAAATTTAACAACAGTGGTGTCGATACTGGCATGATTCTCTAAACCTAAACTAAAATTTGGCAATAGTGTATCCTTGTCATTCTCTATATGGAATGAAAAGGAGAGATTGATGTTAAATTCAGTTTTAAGTTTAGAGAATCACGCCAGAATCGAACCAGTGTATCCTTGTCATTCTCTATACAGAATGAAAAGGAGAGACTGATGTTAAATTTAGGTTTAAGTTAAGAGAATCACGCCAGAATCGACACCACTGTATCTTTGTCGTTCTCTACACAGAAGAGAAGGAGAGATCGATGTTAAAGGACACCCGGCATTTTGTGCCAGTTGTATACTTTTTTAATTTTTTTATCTGTGTTTCTTAATTGGGTAACATAGTCTGGCAATATTTGTCATCAGCAGCTAGCTGTCAATGTCAAATACGTAGGTTTGTCATCAAAAGGGTAAATATTAATCATTAAATAACTTCTTTCCACAATTCACTAAAAATAAGGCAAAAGTAGTTTTATGTAGCAAATAATGTTGGCTTTATTTTGAGACCAAATTCAACTGTATACAAGTTTAGCATTTTTTCTATGAAAAGTGCCGGGTCTCCTTTAGTTTTCATTTTAAAGAATCATGCCAGAATCCTTGCACTAATTATTATGAATGTAGGGAGTTTCATTCTTAAGTGACCCGTACCTGGGTAAGTTTTTGAAGTTATACTTCTTTAGGCGCGTTTTGAAAAAATGATGAGAGTGAAATTTTTAGATGCGCGCGCATCACTGTAACCCAAAAGTAACAGCATGAAGTTGGCCGCGGGCGCGTTATGAAAAAATCATGTGAGTGAAATTTCGAGATGCGCGCGCATCACTGTAACACAATAGTAACACCATGAAGTTGGCCGCGGGCGCGTTATGAATGTGTAACTAAGTGGTTAATAATCCACCATTATTAGACATCTGTTCGAAAGGTACTTTGAACGATCCACGGAGCTCCATAAGATGATCGCGTTGTCAAAAACAATGTTGGCACGCTCGTCGCCTCTGATCACTGTTTTCATATTTATAATATTTATCCACATGTTTCTATTTTCTATATAGACACAACGTGTTTTAGTTACTTACAAGTGCTAATTACATATGGACTAATAACTTAAATTCAGTAGTGATTTTAATTGCATATTTATTTAATTTTTCAAATTAAAACTGAACTTAATTGACAGTGTTAACTATCCTTTTCCAGTCCTTTTATTATTTTATTGTAATTATTAATTATTTGCATGCAATTAAAAAATATTTTTAATGATGCTAAAGAAGTATAACTTCTCACGCGCGTACATAAGTTACACGCATCCATTTTTTTTTTAACTACAGGATTGTTTATAGATCTAATGTGGAACGATAGTGAACGTGGACTAGTGGAACCAGCTATATTTTGATAGTATTTTTATCAAACAAGATACAAAAAAACCCAGGACACAGACACGTCGATTTAATGCTTGTCAAAGTGATATAAATATTTTATAATAAGATTTTGTACAATATGATGAATGTGAGAGCATCAACTTTAACGTCTTGGAGTATGCTTGAAAACTTGTAATACCTAATAACAACTTAAGGAGATCGACAGAGGCGGACGGCGCATTAAGGTAAGGTACAATTCAGAGACAATTTTTTTACTAGAGAAGTTTCTAAGTCAGAAAATAATTGGTTAATGCATCCTGGCCTGGATAGAGGATGATAAGTGTTTGAATCCCGTCAGAAACCTAGACTGAGAGGATTTTTTTCTAGTAATAGCTTTTCTTATGTACCTATATTTTTTTTTAATCTCATCAGAACTTTGGAAGCTACGATAAACCCGGGTGCATCTGCAGTTGTCAGTTGATTGATACCAACACACATTGGGTAGAAAAAGAAGCTTAAGGAGACGGAGGTAGGTAGAAACATTTTTATTTATGGTGTTTACTTACTGTAACTTAAATGCTTTGCCACTTCTACAAAAACATAGATGTTAGTTTGTATGAGAGGGCAGTATCTTCCATGGGGAGTACAAACATGAGGTAACAAGACCTGACACAGCAACAAACATTTTTTCTAGCTTTGCTATTTAATCTGTATTATGGAAGTAGATAATTTACTGCCAAGACCTGATATACATTAGTTTCTTCTTATTAATCCATAGGTGGTAATAGCAAAACCATCTATGAATGGCAATGAATGGCTAATGTAGGTAAATACTGTATAAATTTTGCTAATTAAGCAAATACTAGTAGACACACAAAATCAACCTTTTTACAATAAGTAATAAGAACTATCATTATCTATTGACTATTGTGAAAATTACATAATATTCAAAGATGCCAATTGTCATTGGATTACATGACTCATAATATAGCAAAATGCTAACATGAAATGGATACTATGCAGCTGTGTTAATAAACTGTGAAATACACATACAATGCAATATTGTATGATGGTCACGCATGATAAACATTTTAAAGCAAGATTCAGCTTTTAGTATGGTATAATTTCTGAACTTATCACATACTGGGTAGAACATGTTTGCTACATGCTTTTCAAATCTCATGATAATATTTTTTTTACTCACTGTACCATTAATAGATACACAAGCAAACTATCACATTATATTAATTTCAATTTGTCACAATCTCTAAACTTAAAACTAAATTTAACATCAGTCTCTCAGTCAGAAAAAGATACACTGTTGGTAAATTAAGGTTAGGTAATGAAATGAAAGTTTATTTGCATGAAACATAGTTTGTTACAGCTGGTAAATAATATAAAAAGTTCCATATGTTTCACCCTTGGAAGAGCATACAAAATACTAATAAATTATCTAAAAAATCAAAGGACATGGCTAAGAAACTGCTAGGTAGTTAGGTTTAGGTTGTCAAATGAATCATGGTGGAATCAACACCAATGGGTATTTAAATATATTATTTAACTACAGTTTGATTATTTCGTGGTTATACATACGGGTCGCGGCTACTTCAACTAACACATTTGTAATATAGGTATTTCTGACAGCCCTCTGTGCAGAGCCTGCCTGGAGGAGGAGGCGACAAGCGCCCATGTTCTACTGGTGTGCAGGGGTGTTGCAAGACAAAGGACTTCTCTAATGGGAAGCCCGAAGACAATAGTAGAGGCCTGCAGCAACATTTTTAGGCTGCTGAGCTTTCTGAAGAAGCTGGGATGACAGGACTGATGCCAATCCCCACGCAAAATAGGCACTGTGTGTCGAGTTGCGGAAACAGCCCGCCGTACTACTAAGACAGTCTGATTATTTCTAGAATTTGAGAACCATAGGTACAGTACCTACAGTTTGAGCTCAGTTATGTGCCTGGTCGTCCGTCCCGTCGACTTTAAGAAAGACCAAAGAAAAACGAAATACCACTTTTTGGTAGTGTAGTTTTTCTATTAATGATTAATGTTCCAGGGATTCAGGGTGCAGGCCAGTAAAATAACAGCAGTGGCTCACTTTATTCTGACAGCCATATAAACTTTAATGTGGTGAGGTAATTTGCTATGCCTTTTATAATAAATAAATATAAAATTTGTAAAAAAGTTTACGAAATATCATTTCAGCATAATAGTAATTGCTGCTGGTTTAGTATTTATAAGTTAAAATACTAGTAAGTGCCTCCTTAAATTTCTATCCAAATGTTTCCTCATAATTAAACTAGACATGGTATATGGTTGAAATTCAAGTATGCAATTTTAGCGTCACCATCTCTGGAGTTCAGTTTTGTTCCTTGATTAGTGTCCCATAAGAAACTTGCACCAATGTGGGGCACTAATCTTCGTTAGGGGGCGTCCATAAATTACGTGTGGTGTTTTTTTGAATTTTCTGTCCCTCCCTCCCCCCCTGGTAAGATGTCGTGAGATTTTATTCAACCCCCTCCCCCCTTCCCAAATCTCACGTGTGATTTTTCTAAATGTGGGTTTCTTATGTAAACGCGTTGAATTGTTATTGTAAAAAGAAAAAAAAATTGCTTCGTGTTTTTATTTACGACTACTATCCTTTCGAACCAATAAGTCAATGATTTAATCGTATTACGATAACGCTTACGATTAAATATTAAGCATGTACAATCTAGATTAAATGGACCAAAATAGAACTTTTTTGTTCCATTAAAAAAAAAGGGGTGATATTTGCGGAGACCCCCCCTCTCTCCAACGTAAGATTAGATGAGATTTGACTCGACCCCCTCCCCCCCTTAAACATCTCACGTAATTTATGGACGCCCCCTTACCATTATAGTTCCTGTACTACCATTTCCATAACATAACTTCTGACGCTACAGCTACTCATGATTAGAGCAGAGTGTTTAATGTTGTTGTTTACATGGAAATAAGAAGGGAGCAAGGGTGGGCATTGCCCAGTTGTTAACTAAATTAGTACTTATATGTAGACAGGTTTTAAACTATCTATTTTTAAATGGCCGATTGCAACAAAAACTTACTTCCCGTTAGCTACTTTCAGTATCATAGAGTCTTGTCTATAAATCTACTATCATATGCATAAATGTTGTTTACAAAATAAGGACACAATTTCAGTCAGATCCAAACAATACTGAATTTAACTTACAAAGACCTGTGTGATGTAATGTTTCATAGAATGTTTGTATTTGTACTTCCAAGGCCCAATAGGTGATACTCAAACTTTTTTGTAGAAAAGGTCTCATTAAAAATAAAAGGCACTGCGCCGGCTTCTGCAGCGGCATGCTTGCTTCGCTCGCTCGGTTCGCGCGTTATGGTCGCAACACTAACCAAACCTAGTGTGGAGTATCACCACTTGGGCCCCTGAAGCACGGTTTAGCTAATATCTAAATAAACAAGAAAAATTCCTAAGATGTCAATTTAAAAGACTCAAAACATTTAGCACTGGCTACATTGAATTCATCTTAAATAAACATGTTTGAATTTCGCATTAAAGTGAGAAATAATTGAAACTAAGTTTGTTATTCCAGTAGGTGGATTAGGCAATACTAACAAATTGGGTAATCACTGACAATGCTTTGTGAAACAGTGGATCTTGTGAAAGATTTGATAAGATCTACTTGGTTAAAACTTAGTTAATCATAAATGTTAACTCACGGTTCTGGACTGTATTGAGCACCACCGAAGAAGCCATGCCTGTCCGGTTGTGTGGTCACTGATGAACATATTGAGGTTGTGTCTGCTTGGTCCGACCTATCTCCTCCCGAACTTTTAACACTCTTTTGTAGAGACATGTTTATCTACTCCACCAACTACCTGCCGAACAGTAACATCACGCACAGCCGCTTCCGACAACCACTTCGAACGCCCACACGTAACTATGAATTAATTATTACTAAACAATATAACTGTTCCGCACGTTCAGTTGTTCACGCCCGTCGTCTAAACAAAACAGATCGATGTTTCTCTACAAACGATAACTGAGTTACACACATAATGTGATTACTTAAACAGAGTTATCACACAGTAAAAATGATATCAACACGGGCGCAGAATTGATACAACTTATTTATTTTTCTTATCAAAATTCAATCAAGAAAGTGTGGGTGGATAAATTCGACATCATACGTCATTTTTAGTGATGCGAAAATATTTACAATTTGTAATTTCAAGAGACTAGTCGTATAATATGTCTATGGTTGTATCAGTATTTTGATCACAGGTACGCAGCATACCTGTGATCATAATTCTAAGATTAAACCATAAGCATAGTTGTGGTATTAGGTTCTAACTTTTAACCATGTACTAAGTTAATGTGATTATTACGATTTCATTGAAATACTTGTTTTATAAACGTGTTTAAAACTTACTTGTGAACTGCGGTTACCTATGATTCTATAATTGTCTATTCTGTGGTTCATTACTCTGTGTTTATGCTCAATTAAATGATATACATTCTTGTAAAACGCCGCCAATATACCGCTTATATATTTCCAAAATCATACTTTCATTGAATAGAACCCAAAGTTACAGTATTTTATATGCCCAATATTCCAAATATTCCACAAACAAATTATACAAAAGTATGTTTTAGTCGTATTAAACTACATAATAAATATACATAACTGGTATGCTTTTTTAAAACTCTGCCAATAATATGTGTGTATTTGAAACATATGATGTTACTATGTACGCTAGTGCATTATATATAAAAAAATAAATTAAAATATATAAAGAAAGTGTTGTGTGATACGTAAGGCAACACTGGATGACTCTTAAGTCAATACCAATCTAAGATAGTTACTTAATTAATAAGTTCCACATGGATAGATGCATAGCAGTCTTATATTTAAATCATTATTAAACTAGCTGTTATCTATTACATGTATCTGTTCTGTGGTTGTGATTTTTCTTTTTGGAGTTTACTCCTCTGAATCGATTTGCATATATAAGGGGCCCGGTATGAGAAAAATGTGAGGAGTAAAATCTATCGATGAATGACCTCGTTACGTTTTTGGTGCGCATCCTATATCGCGCAACTTTGACAAACAAAGATGACGGATTGACATTAATAAATTTTTTAAAATGTGAACTGAATTTAGATATTGTTTCTGATAGAGCGATGGGGACAACGAGGTTATGGTACAACCATTGATGCGGTATTTTCAAGATTCGTGAACCACGTATCTACGAACGTCCATGTGTCTTATTTTAGTTACCATAAACCACTTGTCACTGTAATTAATAATGCAGACAATGTTGATTTAATTTATTTAAAAAAATGATAATAGTCTAATAATAATAATTACATAATTTATCAACATTGCTAATGATATATTTATGCACATCTGAAATTGACTATTGTAAAAAGTTTAATGTATAATATTTTGTCGATTAGTTACTTATAATAAATGTATATGAAATGAATAAATATATAAGGTGAAATTGAATGTTTTAATGAAACTTCGTGAGATTGTTGGGTTACGTGTATAGAGTATGCCTGATTTTTTTTCGGATTTTTGAAGATTTTTTTTCATGTATTTATTTATAACTTGTGTATTTTTTTATGTGTCTTCCTCCTTTTGAGTAGTTATTCATTTTAAACAAACATACTTACATATCCAGTGAAAAACAACTAATAAATAAGCACTTCTAAAAAACGGAAAAACATTGAAATTCCACCGCGGGTCAACGACCGACCGCGCCCGCCAGCCGTTGAGTAAGTAGCTACCTAACTCTAACCAGAGCTCAACTGACTCGTTTGATTCCACACAATAGGTACAATAAAATCGTCTTAGATGCCTTTATTGAAATTGAAATAATAAGCACAAATGTCATCTTTTCTTAAGCAGAGAAAAACTATAAAAGTTTATAATAATTTTGTCACGATTGGAAATAAGCAAATGTTAAACAAAAAGAAATACTTATTGCAGTTCAATACTTGGGTCAGAATGAAATTTATAACCAGGTATTCAAAAGTACTTACGAGACCGATGTACCTATTCATTTTTTTCACTTTAACTTTCCGTATACACTTTGTAAACAGAATCAATCACCAAACCTACTTTCCTAAAGCCTTGTGGCTCTGCTGAGTATTCCGTGACACTACAATAACAACACACCATATCCAACTTCTTATATTGAGGCCACAGAACAAGAACTAATCAAGACATTATTTGCAAATCTTCTCTTGTCATAAATTTAAAAGATACGCACGCGCGGTGTTAGACTTGACACTGCGCTCGCTCACTGCGCTGTGCACCGCGCATAGGTAGGAAGGTATTCAACGGCGGGAGCGGTCATTGCTCCCGGCCGCTCGTCTTCTGTTTTTACGTTTTTTTAGTACCTAGTGCTTATTAGTTGTTTTTTACTTACTCTGTATGCGTGTTTAAAAAGAATAATTATTTAGTACCCAAAAGGAGGAAAGGACTTACAATAAAAATAACAAAAAAAAAACGAAATTTTATTTTAAATCATTTTTAAAAAATCGAAAAAATTCAGAGATACTCTATACACGTAACCCAACAATCCCACGAAGTTTCATTAAAACATTAAATTTCACCCTATATATCTATATAGGGTGAAATTGAATGTTTCTATGAAACTTCGTGAGATTGTTGGGTTATGTGTATAGAGTATGCCTGTCTTTTTTCGGATTTTTTTGAAGTATATTTTTTTCATGTATTTATTTATAATTTTTATGTCCTTTCCTCGTTTTGAGTAGTTATTCATTTTAAACAAACAAACTTACATATCCAGTGAAAAACAACTAATAAATAAGCACTTCTAAAAAACGGAAAAACATTGAAATTCCACCGCGGGTCAACGACCGACCGCGCCCGCCAGCCGTTGAGTAAGTAGCTACCTAACTCTAACCAGAGCTCAACTGACTCGTTTGATTCCACACAATAGGTACAATAAAATCGTCTTAGATGCCTTTATTGAAATTGAAATAATAAGCACAAATGTCATCTTTTCTTAAGCAGAGAAAAACTTTAAAAGTTAATAATAATTTTGTCACGATTGGAAATAGGCAAATGTTAAACAAAAAGAAATACTTATTGCTTAATACCCCAAGAATGAAATTTATAACCAGGTATTCAAAAGTACTTACGAGACCGGCGATTTAGGTAGGTACAACGAGGAACGAGGAACATATTCATTTTTTTCACTAGAACTTTTTATCAAATCAATCACACTGGTAGTACACAATTAGTTGTTTCTAATCAAAAAGTATTTACACTAGCAATAAAAAGAGACATAAATTATTATCTGCAAAATTGTTGCTCTAAACCACCATTTTGCTGCAAACAAAGGTTGCCTGTTTGCGGACGTGTCTTTTCACCTTTTTTAAAGTGTCCCTATCACTACTCACTGCACAAAATGCAACTTCTATGGTTTAGGGACTCATTCGTAAACCAAACCTACTTCGTCACACTCGCGATAGCAGTACACCATCTCTAAATATTCTTGGTTTGTATACCGAGGCATAATGAAATTATCACAGTGTATGTCACCAAGTCAAAAGATGCGCACGCTCACGCGCGATTAATATACTTGCGACTGCGTTTTGCATGCAATCAAAGCAAACGTCCGCGTGCGGGGAAGAGGGGAGGTGGGCGGAATTCACATCATCAAAGACGCCGCAACCGGCGCTAGTTGCCAGCGTGCGGCGCGCCGCCCGCCCGTGCTTGCCGCAAAACAACATATTATTATGTGTGTGTGTGTGTGTATGTGTGACTGTGGCTGTGATTAAATGTGTTCGGAATTTCATGACGTGGGCAAATCAGACACGAAGAGTTCCTTCCTTCCCTAAGCTCGTAAGTTATACCGATTTGCTCTTAATTTTAAGAAGATTTATATTATTGATTAATTACCTGTGCTTTATGAAATAATATTCAAAGGTATTGTGTATCAGTGAATAAATAATTATAATATAGCATCTAAGACTATTTTATTGTATTGTTTTTAAATAGTGTGGATCAAAGCGAGTAGGTAAGCGCCGAGTCATCTGTGCGTGTAGTTAGGTACCTACAGGCGGACGCCGGTCGTCGCCCCGACCGGCGCTGATCTCGACTGTAGGCATAATGAAGGCATTCATTAAGTTTCCGTTTTTTTATTAGTGCTTATTTTAAGTTGCTTTATAACTTCTATGTAGACGTGTTTAAAATGAATAATTACTCATAAGGAAGAAATGACAAAAAAATAACCAAATAAAAAATTAAAAAACGAAAAAAATTATTTTAAAAAATCCGAAAGAAATCAGGCATACTCTATACATGTAACCCATCAATCTCACGAAGTTTCATAGAAACATTCAATTTCACCCTGTATATGTATATTATTTTCATTAATTTGTTAATTTACCCTTTCATACAGTATCAATCTTTTTTAAGTAAAATAAACTCTTTTTGCGTCTGGTTTGACTATCGAACTTAAGGAGTAAATTCTAGTCATGCGTCGGAGCTGACACACACATTTTTTTTTCTGTTAATGAGTTTTGAATGCATTACAATATAAAAATGTTACCTTAGTCTTTTTCCGTATAAATTTTAATTATGCAAAATCTTTAACAATCTCCGTGTACACATTGTTCTTTAAAGGATACGAAAGTTTTCTCTACTATCATCATCAACAGCCTATCTTAGTCCACTGCTGGACATAGGCCTCTCCAAATGCACGCCACTCAGATCGATCTTGGGCTACTCGCATCTAGCTCCTGCAAGCCACCTTGCGCAAATCATCACTCCGTCGCGCCTGAGGACGTCCTACACTACGTTTGCCTAGACGCACCCTCCATTCCAGAACTCGCGTACCCCAACGGTTATCGGTTCGTCGACAAATATGGCCAGCTTGCTACCACTACAACTTGCTAATCCGGTGGGCTATGTCGATAACTTTGGTTCTCTGTCATTACCTCTTATTACTCCTTTACCTCATTTCTGATGCAATCCTTCAGAGAAACGCCGAGTATAACCCTTTCCATAGCGCGCTAGCGATTTTGAACCTGTGGACCAGCCGTACCGTCAGTGTCCACGTGTCAGCTCCGTATGTCATCACAGGTAGGACGCACTGGTTCTCTACCACACATCTACATATAAATTAATATGAATAGATTAAAATATGTTATTGAGATACCTACATGTAGTGTAGGTAGTTATTGAAACTGTTTATCAATAGTCTACTGTTATTTTTATATAAGAATACAATAAACTCCACTCCACCAGGCAGCGTGAGCGATACAAACAACATGCTTTTTCTAATATAAATAAACTAAATATATATAGTTAAAAATAAACATTAAAATGTAAATAATTTAAATATTTACAAAATGGTGAATAATTATAGGAACATGTATACAGTAAATTCAACAGTCATAATTCAATAAATTGATGAAATGAAAATATTCCGAATGTAAAAAACACACTATAAATACACACATGAATTATAAATAAACATTTTAGTAACAGTTACCATGTGGAACAGGTTTCTTAAATTACTTGTTGCAAACTACCCCAACCCTAGGACAATTTCTGATCTCATAGGTTGAATAGGCTCTATAGGTACTCTTTACCAGCACTTTACATGGCTATTCGTTTATTACCTATTCGTGTTTTGCTGTTTGTAAACTAGACAACAGTCTCTCTTTTTTACTCTTTATAAAGTATGACAAGGACATACTGTTATCAAAGTGGAAGTAGCAAGCACGAATAGCCGGTAGAAAATATATGTTATGTCCAGCAAAAGAAATGTACAAAAAAAAATCAAGATTTTATTTATTAATATTTTAAAAAGTACACTTCTGCATCTACTGTTTTTCTTTCCATACATCTACTGTTTTTTTCTATAACGCCTCCCGATTTTTGAAAATCGGACCTGGCAACACTGCATCTGTCTGTGAAATTGGGAATCAAAACAAAGTGAGGTTATATTATTATTATTTTGGAAATTAAAGAAATGAATTCGCTTAGAAATTTAAACAAATTGCAGCAACGTTTTAGCTCTACCGCCACTGCTGAGTTTGTTAATAGAAATCCTAGAAATCTTGAAAGGATCCGGATAGCTCGAAAACCTGATGGTTACCATTTAGATAAACCTGATCGAAAATATTGGCACAAGTGAGTTACTGACCACTGCATACGGTTATTTATTGGAATTCTTAATGTTTTTGGGTTATCTTTTATTCGAATAATGAATTAAAAGTAGGCGTCTTATTTGATAGTCACAAATTCTAATCAAGGCAAATTTTCATTACAGACTTGTTTTAACACCAAGTAATCGTATTGTAACAGCTCAAGTTGTGCACTTTGTGAATGGACCTGTGATAGAAGCAAAGACTTCAGAATGGGCTCTGCGTAAACAGCTTTACAGCTCGAATGACACATGTGCTTACATAAATCTAGCAAAAGTCTTTGCTCAAAGATGTCTAGAGTCGGGCATTTCTGAGATGTTCTGCAATATATCTCCAACCAAAGGTGGAAAAGTTGAAAAATTTCTTAATGTAGTTGTAGAGAATGGCATTAAATTGACTGAACCTGAAGTTTATAGAAAACCAAATCCATGGGATGAAGAGAGGCCAGAAAAACCATGGGAAGTGAGAGAAGAATAATGTTGACAGATTAATTACTCTTATGAAATAAACAGTAGCATATTCATATGGACTTCTCATTTTTGTTAAAATATCTGTAAAGTACATTGAATCTGTAGAATTGCCTTTAAAATCAAATCAGCCTTCGTCACCGAGTCCAGATTTTATAATGAAAATATTATATAGTATTTATAGAAGTGATGAAGAACTGTGTTAGATCATGTGTTACTTAGCAAAAATCATATTGAATGTTATATCATCTGGATGCACCTTCAAACAAGCTTTTATCAGATCGCAAATAAATAATTCATTTTTTATCTATGTATTTAATTACTGAACCTATTAACAAAATTTTATATTCTTTAAAGGAATGAATAGGTCTTCATGTTTTGTAATGGAAAATTAAAAGAAGATGCTGAGACAGAGGCTAAACGG
This sequence comes from Chilo suppressalis, assembly GCA_902850365.2. Lineage (NCBI taxonomy): Eukaryota > Metazoa > Arthropoda > Insecta > Lepidoptera > Crambidae > Chilo > Chilo suppressalis. Next base: position 18,534,213 of record OU963914.1, on the reverse strand, counting down.
ACTTATATTGTTTTTCTTGCTCTCCAGTGGAATTAATAAAAATTAATGAATACTCTAAACCAAGAAAGTTGCTTCTTGCTCAAAACAACCTAAAAAAAATGAGATATGACGGTACGATAAGTGTGAAAGCATTGTGAGAGAAATGAAACGATCGTGCAGCCAATAGTACTTTTATGTATGTATTGGATTCACCATCGTATCATAATACAAAAATATGAGGTTGAATAGATTTTGTTAACTGCGTTCAAACAAGGTAGAATGTATCTCTGTTTTCTTTTGCTTTCCTAGAAAAGGCAGAATTTAAAAAAAAGTTCCGGATTATATGTTTGTTATTTTATTGTGAGCCTTTCGTTATGTGAAATGTAATATTAGTATTATGAATTCATTTTTAAACTTTTTGCTGTAATATTTATTATGTAATATTATGGTTTATGTACTGTACAGTAAATTAATAAAATATAAGTAGCTAAAATGAGTCATGATTGAAAATGGCGGAAAGTATCATGGCGTCCAATTCTTTTTAAATATAATGTCAAACATATGTCTTTCTCTTTCTTACACACGTAAACGCCGTACGCTATTGGGCACGCGTAGTGATCAATATGTCCACGTGATCTGTCGTCAGTCGCGCTACTCGCGTAATTGCAAATGCAAAATGTCTGAGATGAAAACGTTTGTGCTACAATGAAATCATATTTTGTTATTATCAGTGTAGTGTTATAGTTTTAAAATGCCTGCATCAATTGGTGTGAATTTACGGGTGACTGGTCACTGCAGTCAAGGCGGGAGAAAGTATATGGAAGACTTGTTTTCCGTTGCTTATCAACAAACGGAAGATGAGAGGGATTTGGAGTACGCTTTCTTTGGTATTTATGATGGTCACGGGGGCAGTGAGGCTGCAGCATTCGCTAAAGAACACTTGATGGACTCTATAGTGAAGCAACGCCAGTTTTGGTCTGACAATGACGAAGACGTCCTCAAAGCAATTAGAAATGGTTACATGTTGACCCATTTGGACATGTGGAAAGAATTAGGTAAACACCACCTGAATTAATGTATATGTAGAAGTATTTGCATGATGAGGAGTGTCTTTCCATAGACGCTCATTTGTTATCCCAAGGAAACGCTAAAGTGATTGTTTCAATGTTTCGTTCGACCTTGTTCAGCTCATTATTTTTTCTCGAATGGTTTGACATTGAGTCAACAAAAGTTTTTCGTTCGCTTTTTAGCTCAACCAGCATGAATACGCTCACTTACATTAGGCAACCTGTTACTTATCCAATTTTTGGGAAGTTCCATTTATTGTAAAGTGAAAGCAGTTTTACTGGTTTGCTCATATAATAAACCAGCCAAAAGTAGATGTTTCAACAACCAAAAACCTTTCAATTTGCTATAGATACCTATACAGTATAGTGGTACTGGAAGTTGCTTATCTTGAAATTTTGAGGTTATGTTTTTGTATGCTTCACTAGGTTCATAAAATGTTGGTATTTCCAAACTAATACAAGTAATTGTATTATCCATGTAATATGTAAAATATAAGACACAAGTATTATAGTAATATATGTTATTTACGCAACTGTTACCATGTACCTTGTTTTTAGCGAGTTACTCAGCACTGTTGCAAGTGCCATAATCACGTAGTAACCACTTACTCCTGAAAGTTTAAATTGTCTCTGTTTGTGTTACAGAAAAATGGCCAAAGACTGTCACTGGACTGCCCAGCACTGCGGGAACAACTGCGAGTGTTGCTTTTATAAGACGTGGCAAAATATATATTGGTCATGTTGGAGACTCAGCTATTGTACTTGGTTACCAGAAAGATGGTAAGTTAAATATAGTTTACCATACCTATTAATTTCAATTCATTAATGGTTCTATAATTTTATATGTACATGATGATAATTAGAATTGTTCCTCTTCATGTCTTTTACTATGTCTGGCAGTCAGAAAGCTGCTGTATAACTTATAGTTCCTGAGAGGTTTTTGCAGTTTTGCAAGCTAGATAATGTTGATAACAGCAAAGAAAGCTATTGATATTGGATTTCATATACCTAACCTCTCAAGTGATGACATGCCGAAAGTCGGCATCTGTCAATAAACCGTCAAGTGATGACATGCCGAAAGTCGGCATCGCGCGACTCTACGTAATCAGTGGCAATTAAAATATTCCTTCTTATTGCTATCACCTACATGCTTATATCAATTTGTAGAGGAAAGAACACGCTAGCTATCTAGCCATTGATTAAGTCAACTGCCATATGAAATATTTATACTATTGTCTGTGGAAGTTCGTCGTTCGCCGTTTTTTGTATGAAAAAAAATATGCCGTGTATTCAGACTATTTAAAGTGTTTTTCAGTGGTTTTTTTTTAAAAAAACACCATCCCTGGGCAAGTTAAATACATTAAGTTACTCTATTTTGATGTTTCGTGTGCGGGTTTACGTGTTTTTTTTTTTTATAATTTTTTTGTTACATCCCTCGTAAAAAAAAAACAATAAAAAAAAGGGTTTGTGTCTTATGTTTTCATGGTGATAATTTCGATAATAATTGTAATGTTTTAATTTATAATTATTGAATACATTATCCATGATTAATATTTCGAATACAGAGAATCTCTTGCGTTAGTATTTTTGAAGAAATAAAAAAAAACAAAAGCCGCGCAGTGTAACGGTCGTTCTAAATTCAAATATTCGAACGAAATATTTTTTCATATTATTTTCTTGTATGCGAACTAGTGATTAGTTTTTGTTTATTCTAAAGCAAATTTAATGTACATTTTGAAAAAAGAAACTGTTTATCAAAATTGTAAATACTTTTCGTTTTATCGACATAAAACTGAGATGACTGCTTTGTAGGCGATTTTAAAATGCCTTGTTGTAAGTTCTTAGAACTATAAAAAAACAAACTACTATTCATGCCACACTTGTTTCTAAAGTGATGTTTACAATCTTAGCTAACCGTAAACCCATAAATCATGGCACTCAGGCCGCCCGTCTGCGCTTATCGCCGAGGCGAAACTTGACGCCTGTTTTTTTGTGTTGCGTCTTTGTTTACACAATGAGCACGTGGTTGTCAGAGCTATAGTGTAAAATTAAATTATCAGAGTATGGTATTTTATGATTTTATTTGGTAAGTTATAATAGAATGTGCAAATAACCAAAAAACCTGGACTTAAAAATTTACAAATTTTGAAAATATACCCTATTTTACCCATATAAACGACTTTTTTTAACTTTCACGAGTTTACCGTAACGTAATTAAAATAGATTATAGACATGACGCATTGTATAGACACTGTTTTATAGTAAATTTTATGAAGAATCCAAATATATATAGTTTGTGTGGGGTATTCTTACGAAATAAAAGAGAAATCGGCAAAACAATGCAATCGTTCCCACCCAGCGGGGGGTTGACGGATGACGTAATCACTTTGACGTAAGACGGCGCCATGACAACTATCACCTGAGGGGCTAACAGAAATCTGAATAATTCTCACCTTAATGATACACTATGCATAATACTTCATCTTACAAGTTCCTAGATATCATCATCAGGAAGACAGTAGTCACATTGGGGACATTATTTGTTCAGCCAATACAGTAGAATGCCTATTAACCGAATCGCCAATTATCTGAATCAGTTCTGAGCATAATATTTTTTTTTTTGATTTGTTTTTTTATAACAAGTTGGAACTCGCTGGAGTATATATTTCAACTGTTATGGTTGAAGGCTAAGGGCCGAGTTCACCAACATTTTAAACAAGCGTTTATCTCGTAAACACCCGTTTAAGCATTTTTTTGTGTTCACCATGTGTTAACCGGCGGTTATATCCCTTAAACGGCTGATCAACATAACCGAGCTCGAAACCATCGTTTAACTGTCGGTCAGACATTATTGACGTTTGCTATGTATCGGTTGCTACAACAATTTTATGTTATATCGACTTTTAAAAAATTTGTGTTGTGCTAAGTTGTCAGTTGTAAGTAAAATGCAGTCAGTGTTTTATGTTATGATTGATAACTATCAAGACTACTACCTAAATCTTCTTGAGAGTCCATAAAGAAAAATTAGAAAGGGGAAGAATAAGACAGCAGCGAAATTTGGATAGTAACTAACAGTGTGGATAGTACCAGAAAAGCATTAATTTCAAATTATATTAAATATTAAAAAAACAAGTTTTTTAAATTCTACTGGTATATTTTCTTTATACATATAAAGATGCCATAAACATTATAAATTAAAGTCAATAGAACTAATCATACAGAACGTGAGTCCTTAAATATAACAAAGAATAAAACAAACAAAATTACTAAAAGAATTCAAGGATTTTATAACATTAGAAAAGTATATCTAACTAGAAAACTTAAATAATTTAAACACGTATATAACAAATTCATAATTTATTATTACCTACCCTAACATATTTTATTCAACGAAAGTAAAACAAGAGCATAATGATTCCCGAAAGTAAAACAATTTTGGGGCTCATAGATCAATGATCTCAAAAAAAATAAAAAAAAGGTAATGAATAAATAGGGCAACTTACCTAACCTTTAGGTTACCAGTTGTATTTTTTGGTGATCAATTACAATTTTTTTGGAGATCATTCATACATTTTCCATAATTTATTAATTATTTAATAAAACTACTTTTATCGGGTTTAAATTACCTTTGAAATACAAATAAAAATTATTGTTCTTCTAAAATACTTATTCTAATACGAGATTCTTTCTCTGCATTTTCTTGCAATATTTTTAACAATTTTTATTTTCTCTCTTGTGAGAGTATCACCCAATATCTTGTTTAGGTCTTCTTCATTTCAGCCAGTCCTCTTCGTTAAGCTTGGAAGGTCTTAATTCTTCTGAAACAGACGTTTTTAAATTATTTGGAGTCCATGTACTCGAGGTTTCACCTTCCTGTAAAAAGCAATAATTACTATAAAAACTGAAAAGTACGCACTACATTATCACATTAGTTAAATACTATTTGAACTCACATTATTTTCATTTAATATGCTCAATGATTCCTCAACTTCAACATCCTCTTTATTATTCGGTTGTCTGACCTCGGCCATGGACAAAAATGTTATTTCAATATTTTCCTGGAATACATTATACAATATACTGAATATTAATTAAACGTCAGTAAACATTTTTTGTCTTTACTAAAAATACGCCACCTGAAATATAAAAAGCACACATTGCAGAGTCAAAGAACAGGCACGAAATTTATTACGTGAACAAAAAGTAGGATGTAATAAAATAACTTATATCAAATCGATTTCTGTTCCTCAAATAATAAATCACCACGTGAGTTTTAAAAGTACATACCAGTCAAATAAACTTCTTTTTTTCTGGCGGCCCGATCTTTCTCGGTCTGTTTTTTAATATTTTCCCAACAACACTTTAATACCGTATGTGTTCGATGGCAATATGTGGTGATGGTGTTAAATTCTTCAGAAAGAGGAATCCATCCCTTCATTTTTAATGAGTTCGTGGTAGCATGCAGTGCGCTTATTTTCAACCATGTCCCGGTATTTTAAAACCAACTCCGAAAGAATACGTTTCTCGTCACTAGAAAAAAATATTGTTTGCTTTATGGCATCCTAATTCCATTTTAAATTAAAAATATCTTTTAGCTTACGAACCGGCTTACTTCACAATCACAAAACACAACACAAATGAATATATTTTACTTTGACATTGACAGCAAACGATTTTATCCGACCGAAATTAAAACTACTAGTATTTTAACTTTGTTAACACATTGTCATACTTTTCAAGTTAGTAGCATTCTACTTTAAACTACTAAATTAAGATGTTACTGTGTAGCATGTCGACTCAATGAGATACTACGACTTTGCAAATGAGCCACATTATACCATTCGTTCATTCACTCTAAACGGCTGGCGATCGGTTGATTTGTGAATCGTGGTTAAAATTTTCGTTGTGAACAGTAATTTTTTAACCGGCTCTTTAAACATTGTTTACGAATTAACCGGGTGATTAATTGAACGGAGGTTAAACAACAGTTGATGAACTTGGGCCTAAGAGGCAAGACACTACATGTTTTGTGTCTCTGGTTTTTTTGCTACTATGTACCTCTATTATTGTAGAACTGTGTTTGTTAAACTTAATAAAGTTTATTCTATGTGTGACAGTTTGGTTTTCTTTATTAGCAGTCTTTGTCTGATTTTCTGAATTTTTCATTATCCGAATCAACCCCAGTCCCAATTAATTCGGATAATCGGCGTTCTACTGTTTATGTAAAGATGGAGATAGGTTAACAGATTGTGTTTAATCTGTATCTCAAACACTCACATCTGACCTAATATATGGAAAGGGTTTGAACCCAAGAACGCAGAGATGGAAGTGATGAATGACACATAGCAAAATAAGAGTTAAGCATGACTAAATTTAAATCGACCATTAAAAAATCACTAGTTAAGAAAGCATATTATAAAGTGTCTGATAATATAAACATTGCAGAGATATATTTATTGCATAAGATTAATAATTCGGCATATAACTTAAGAAGATATAACAATAAAATACAACTAACATTAACAATTTCACATATAAAACTATAAAATACACTAACTATAAACAAATAAGTCTCTATCTAATTACATAATTACTATATATAAGTAAAATATAAATACTAGAATAAGAGTAAAAAAATAAAATAAGAGTGTATTTTAAGTAGCTATGGTTTTCATATATTCAACTTCCACAAAAGGGCTGGTATTATTATATACGACTGATCAGGGAAAAGTGAAGTAGATAGAACAGATTGCAGTTATAAAAACTGAAAATAAATTGATTTTAATATTATAGCAATTCAATAATTAGTTTCCCATACAAATTATTTAAAAGGTGATATAATACAATTCATATTAATTTGCAAATTTGAATGTTCCACTGAAACTTGAGGATGTTTCCTCAAAAATTATGTTTGCAAACTTTAATGATTTATTGATTATTTATAGGATTCAAAATAAATCATGCATTAATGATACTTTCCTTTATTTTAAAATTAGTTGTAGTTATTAAATATTGACTTTTGTCAATGTGAGTGTTTTCCTTTGTAGGGTGATTTAAATATATGAGAGTGTGCTTATTACAGTGATACTTTGTTGGGAGTGAAGGGATACATTCCGTGTGACAGTAGGCTACAGTGATGAAAAGTCATAACAACAAAAGGAATAATCTGTCTGGGCTCTCTCCTAATACATCCTTTTGATTGCTAGTAATTTGAAGTCTACAGTACTGAGTATTATAAGAATAAAATGACAGGAAAATAATTGTCAGCACTGAATAAATTTTCTCTTTGATTCAAGGTTGTGAAGAATGGGCAGCGAAACCGTTAACTTCCGACCACAAACCTGAGTCGACAGCTGAGATTGAACGTATTCAACGATGTGGTGGCAAAGTTGTATCAAAGGCTGGAGTGCCTCGAGTTGTGTGGAACAGACCACGATTGGGACATAAAGGTCCCATAAAGAAGAACACCCCAATGGATGAAATCCCATTTTTAGCAGTAGCAAGATCACTGGGAGACTTGTGGAGTTATAACCCTCATAATGATGAATTCATTGTCAGTCCAGACCCTGACGTTGGTGTATTGACAATAGACCCCTCGAAATTCCGGTAAGTAGCTTACACGCTAAACTAGTGTCATGTGCACACTATGCTTGTGATTTATATTTTGAAGTGCATGTTGGTTCTATTTCTATCAGAAAAACTTCATCAAAAGTCACTCACAAATATATAAACAAATCTTTAATGCACATTGAAAGTTGTTGAAAAGAAATGTCAGTAGCAAAATATTATTGAGTTCTGTGAATGTAATTTAACTTGCAGATTACCAACGTTATTGAAATGGTAAGCAAATAGTTAAGTATGGTAAAAAATGTTATCGTATCGTTTTGTTTCAGGTGTTTAATATTTGGCACTGATGGTTTGTGGAACATGATATCACCTGAGGGTGCAGTGAGTTTGGTGCAAGCGACTGAAAGGCATAATGAAGCAGCGTTAGTTGGAGGCAGTGCAAACCAGCCTAGGGATTGGCTTAACCCGTCCAAGAGTTTAGTGGATCATGCACTTGAGAGGTAAATAAAACTTCCTTTATATCATTTTAGATATTAAATAATATTCTTTGTACTGAGTGATCAGTATTGGTATTCGCATATGGCTCCTTTCTTTTTATTCATACAAATAATTCAATTCTATATTTAATATTTATTTTCCTGTTTCGTCAGTGTTGGCTTTTGTTTTTTCAACAACATTATGAAAAAAAATGGTTGCCTGTAAAGTCGGTTTTACGGGCGAAGATTTTACGTGACAACGTCTTTTTCTCGGTAGAATATTTATTGATATGAATATAATTAAATTGCACAATAGGAACAAGGAATTGAATGAAAATAAGAATTGCACAAATTTTAACTATAGAAATATATTTTGTTTACTAAAACATTGTACATGTAAACTTAAACTTAACACGAGAGACTCATCGTAACGTTACCGAGCGTTACACTTTTTCATAAGTGACTCCCAGCCGCAACCTAATTTAAGACGTCACGTCAAAAAAACCTGTACAACATAATCAATGATGACTTTTTCTTTCAGATGGTCAAATACAAGGATGAGGGCAGACAACACATCAGTGGTGACGTTAATGTTGGACCCTCCTGGTCCACCACGGGCCACGGTACTCCGTTCCAGGACTACCCAGAAGCCCACTACTTCGGTCACCACCAATCATGCACCTCCCGTTCCAGTCCCAACAAAGCCCGAGGAGGCCAAACCGGAGCCTCAACAGGAAAGTGATAATCGGCAAGTGCCTCAAAACGGTCTCACTATCATGACCCGCTACTCTGACGTGGATAGGCCAGCGCCTTCCCCCGACACCCCTCTACCACCTTGCGCAACCATCGATTCTAGACTATCAGTGACTCCGTTAGACACGTCCAAAGACTCGGAGAGCGAAGAGAGCGACGCGATAACCAACTACGGGAACCCGGCCGAGTCGTACTTCATGACTCGGTTATTGAGCAGGAGTAGGGTGGTGAACACTCTCTCCGAAGTTTACGATGAGATAGTGGAGAAGAGGAGAGAGGCGTCTCCTCCCGCCACCGTGGTTCCCGAGGTCGCGGAAGCCCCCGTCTCCCCGCCCCACCCGGGTCCCGCCGGGGACGCCGAAGACGGCGGGATACAGATCAACGAAGTGTCTTCGAGCTCGCCCGTGGAGTTGCCTCCGAAAGTGCGAGGTCGCCGACCCAAGGACAGCAAACGCGAGGTGCCCAACGATCGCGTGCTGCGGTCGCACCACGAGGAGCCTCAGAGGCCTCAGACTCGGCAAACGGGCCGGCCCCGCCCCTCGCCCGCGTTGGACCGAGTCGTGATACTGAGCAGACGCGCCCCTCCGCCTCCCCCCTCGCCGCCGCCCGAGGAGGAAGAGAGGAGGACGACCAGGTCGCAAGCCACGCCGTTGAGCAAACTGACGCGCAGCCTGAGCGGAGTGGCGCGGGAGTTGCGCGCGGTGACCACAGGGGCGGGCGCGGGAAACTGTGCGCGCGCCCCGGGCCCCTCGCGGCGGGCCCCGGCGGCGCGACGACCCGCGGGCCCGGGGGCGGGGGGGGCCCGCAAGGAGAACCGCGGCGCCGCGCGCGGAGGGCCCCAAACCCTGCCCGCGCAAACCAATGAGCGCGTGCATTCCACTACGGAGGACGCGTGCGCGCGAATACCGCTCGAACCGAGGACGTTGCGCTCCAGAAACGAAGCGGACTCCACCCCCGTGTCTAACAATAGCAACAATAAAAGGAAGTGCGAACTCTCCCCTGCACCTCCCGCTAGTAAATCAGCGCGCGTCTCCGAACGCTGCTCGCGAGCTTTGGGGAAACGCTCGTCCGGACCCTGGGCGCCGGCGCTGGCGCTCAGGAACCGCTTGCGTCGAAGACTCGCGAAATAGACCGGTGCCTTTCTAGTACTGCCAAAGTACCCTCGTTTTGGGGAGATCTCTGCCTGCCCTCCCCTCCCCCCCCGATCCGCGGTCGACCGTCGACGATAGTACAAAGAGATTCTATTGAATATTAGCGTAAGTCTAACGCGTGGACCACTCGGAACGGATTAGCCCTATATTATAACATAATAGATATTTTTATTCTTTCCATGTTTTGGAGCGATTGTCGTTTTGCATTCGACCGACTCGCCCGGCCCAGTGAGGATAGTGTTGTTCGCGTCGCGTGCGTTGCGGACGTGAGGTGTCGTGACGGACGATAATCGTGAATTCTATTACCGAGAGTGCTTTTCTCAAAATGTTAATTAAGAGTGCTGATGTATGTTTAATACTATATTAGATGTAAAATGTACAGACGAGAAGTTATTTTGTAAAGACACCAAAATTTTTTTTTTGTCATTTTAAATTATTGCGTATTAGAATGTGTTTTTTTCAAAACTAGTACGACTGTTACGGATATCAGATAATAATGTATGTTATTCTTTTGGGAAAAGAATTCGATTTACTTCCTCGATGAGCTTTATTGATTTTAGTGGTTCTAACGTTTGTTACTATGAAGAGATGGCGAGAGTTTAATAATAGCATGCTATTTTCTGTGCGTAAAGGTATCTGATGACATCAAAACATATCGAATAGAAAAATTGTGTGTAATGAGGTATGTTTGTGCAAATGTCACTTTGATTTCGTTTTCAAAATCTAAATAGAGAATACTTTATATTGGCCGCATTCTATCAGATTTCTTCTTGCATCTTCCAATTTTATGTTGAAGTATTGTTAATGTGATTGCGAAACCATTGATATATAATTATTGTGAAACCAAATGTGGTTCCCCTGTGTGAATACGACTTGTTGAATACTGTAGAAATGTATACTTTATTACAGAGACGTACCTAAGGGTGGACTGAGGTATATAAATATTAGTTGTAACTAATATTTTGACAGTCCATAACGCGTAAGTTGTTCGTGACATCACCAATTCGGTTTCATTGTTTGCCTATCTAATTAGAAACACTAGAAAAAAACACTAAACACTTAAGAGAGGAGGCGGGCAATGTTTTCCCATACAAACGTTCTCGACTGATTCCTCTTTGATTTGTTATTACTAAAGAATTGATTTTCATACATAAAATATAATTTCACTCATTCTATGCTCCTATGTCTTCCTTTTTTCGATAACTTGTGTTTCAAAGAAACTAGAAGCCTTCGAAAAAGGCAAAATATAAACAATTTTTTATCACCACTATATATGTCTAGTGTGGACATTTAATAAGCATTTACAAAAAAGAGCAAAACATAGAGGCATAGTATAACTACTCTTTATTCTTTGGGTAAAATGTCTTTTACATATTATATCTAATTTTCGAGGAGGAAATCTGCGGGAGCCAAACTTCGCATTTTGCAGTTTTTATACGCAATTTTCAGCGTTTTCTACTGTTGTCCCTATCGCACGGTATTTGCCAATGCGTAACAGCATTGCTCGCGTCCGCTCTTAAGGATAAATACACAAAGGTGATTTGGAGTTCCCTTACTCACACTATCGGACATCCCAAATTAAGAAATACGCAAAACGGTAACCTTACCTGATACAAATGTTTAAAGAATTTGAGTGGCTTTACAGTGAAGCGTAGTCCCTCCCATGGGGGGAGGGACACCGCGTGAGGGGCGTGTGTACCCAGCGTGAGGGGCGTATGTACACCGCGTGAGGGGTGTATGTACCCTGAGTGAGGGGTGTATGTACCCTGCGTGAGGAGCGTATGTACACCGCGTGAGGGGCGTATGTACCCTGCGTGAGGGGCGTATGTACACCGCGTGAGGGGCGTATGTACACTGCGTGATGGGCGTATGTACCCAGCATGAGGGGCGTATGTACCCAGCATGAGGGGCGTATGTACTCTGCGTGAGGGGCGTATGTACCCTGCGTGAGGGATATATATACCCTGCGTGAGGGGCGTATGTATCCAGCGTGAGGGGCGTAAATAATTTGCATGATATGGAAAAAGTTTGCCCATTCCTGCACTGGAGCCACTCGTTATATCTCAGCCAAACTAAGCACAGCCGGTACTAGATAATCTATTAGTAAACATATTTAAATACAGCTAAAAATATATATTATTTGATTACATATTTTTCAAATTCGATTTAAATTCAATAGTTGCAAAGTGTCCAGGGGAAAACGTCTTGTGATACAAAATGGGACACTACAGAGGGATGACGTAATGTCAAATACTGGATTTATTACGCGTTTGATTTTTATTGACTAAAATTTACGTCATTTAACTTTCAACAAAGCATGTTTCTCAGTTATGCATTACAAATTCCTATTTTGTTAACAGTGATCGTTTCGTGGAATTGAAAGTGCTTGTTTAACGAAATGTATAACTTAATTATTAATTATACATGCCCCAATCACATTGTTGGGTTGAATACCAAAGCGTATTTTTGTGCAAAGTATAAACTTTTTAATATAATATTGACTTCGAATTGCAATAAACTTTGTATGACATGTTATTTTAGTTAAGAACATAGTATATGTTGATATGGTTAATTTTTAAATATTATATAAGTTTTTTTTTGTTGAGTAGATAGTATATCTACTTAATAAATTAGAGATAAATAAAAAAATTACCATTTTTGTACCAATGAATTGTTGGTTTATTGCGGGTTTAAATGGTGTATATCGTTTAAGTTCTAGGAATGGATATTTCCATGAAAACAGAAAGCTGTCTTCTCAGCCGATTTTGTGTTTTAATACGCAGGAGGCAGTACTAAACAATTTCACAGCATAACTCTGATACTGACAATACCATAATTTTGTCGTCAAAATAATATGTATCATTGGTGTTTACAAATTTAAACTATAATAATAATAATATTTATTTGTTCTCTTCTCACACACTGAATTTTACAAAAAAAATATAGGTAATTTATACAAATACAATCGGTTAAGCATCAGCCATCTTTAAATATTTCAAAAGCTACGTATTTGAAGTGTCAGAAGCTGGTGCCTGAAGTAGGCATTAAAGGCCTGTAGTACTGGTCGCCAGGTTCCCACTCCACAGAAATTATCCTACATATACATACGGAGTGCAAGCTGCATAATATTGTCGTCATAAATTTGTGCCTATATTAAAGTCATGGTTAATTCCAATCTAAGCAGAGCTTGAACTATAGAGACTAACAAGCTTACAATACCCCTAGCACGAACCATTATCGAATTCGAATAGTTTGCAAACCGAAATGTCAATGTCAAATTTTGTATGGAAACTTGAACAGCAGCGGCACAAAGTACGTAATCAGAACTAAAAATCAGTACACATTTGACAATGACATTGCGGACTCGCAAACGATACGAATTCGATATTGGTTCGTGCTAGGGTACTGTACATAACTTGATGGGGATGTTTTTATAAAGAAGACAAATGAATATAAAATTATGATGTTGACATTTTATAATCTTATAAATTCGGAGGTTATATAAGGATAAGATTCTTTATATGCATGTTATCAGTATAAAAATGTTTGTCTGTCCCACTTGTCGTATTGAGTTATTCTATAATAGTACAATTGGTACTAATTCATCCCAGTCTTATGACACGCAGAAAGTCTGTGGTCTTAGTTCTTCTAAGAAATCGCGTTGTGCAAAATTGTTTTACCATTTTAGGTAACAATAACTGTAAACTATACTTTAAAATAAAATAAGACATGCATAAGATATATTTTTCGGATTTCAATTCTAAATGGAACAAATACCAGATGGATAGTGCATGAATATTAAAGCCTTTTTTCTAATAGTTTTTAATTAAGTAAGTGACACCAAATATCATTCCGGCACTTCACTTGGCTATTCGTATTTGCTTTATAAGAAAAAAAAATAAAAAATTAACAAAATTCAATATCGTTTATTCAGTCTAGGCTGTTACAAGCACTTGTGAATGTCGAAAAGCTACGCCATCGGTTCGCAAATCTACGGCGGGAGACATTGTACTGAGAAGAACCGACAAGAAACTCAGCTAAAGCTGTTTTTTCTCCCTCTATCATATACAGAGTCGTCAAATTGAAAAATTACAAAATTTTAGATAACTCATGAAGTCACTTTCCAAAATCAAAAGAACATACTAATGTCAAGTTTAGCCAAGTGAAGTGCCGGCATCAGAATAACACTAACAATTGAACTTTGAGACGACCGCGATAGTTAATTTTATGTTTGAAGTTGACATCAATAAAACTTCATCAATACAACACGCTACCTAAAGGAGCATTTATTTTAATAGGCGTCTTTAAGTGCGGAAGTTAGTAAGGACTAATATGCTATAGTGTAAAGTCATGGTACTTATACCATCGTGAATAAAATTTTGAAGATTCAATTTTACATCGTTAACATTCTTTAACTCTATGAAATGGTACCAAAATATTGATACAAAAATCTTTATACATATTATGAATGAATTATTTGTAGAGTACGGAAATTAGGTATGAAATGCATAATTTCCAAGAGGGCGATTCTTGTCTGCGCGTTGTCACGAACAACTTGCACCAAAATATTAAAGAATTGTAATAATGATGTGCCTCATTTGTTACCGATTTAAACAGCAATTAAATAGGTGAAGTGTTCTTTGATATATGAGATATGTATTTTTATTAAATATAACATTTATGCATTGTAACTTAGATATTAAAAGAGTTAATATAATTTGTTAAGCTAATTGTGGTTCTAGTAAATTAATATGGTCCTGTCATTTACATCTGATATATAAATAACGGATGTTATTTTTTAAGTTTAAACAATACCTTTTTGTTTTTGAAAATATTGATGTAAGTGACGGAATATTTTTTATATAAAAAAACAAACCCAGCTAGTTAATAATGATGAGATGAGGGTAAGAAATGCCTTGCGAGAGTTGTAAGGGTTGAAAGGTGGTGTGAAGAGTTTGCTAACGAAAAATTGAGAAGCTAAAACAAATTTATAACTATACATATTAATTTTAAAGAAAGTAAAGGATTATTGTAGAATTTATTTTTTGATTTAAATAAAGTTTGTATGAAATAGAATTGGTGTTTATTTTTGTTATTACACCCAGTAGTATACAGCCACACATCAAGATCCACCGCAAACTATCAAATTTTCTTAAGAGTCTTTTTACAAAATTGCGCCGCTGCCGTACTGATAGGCGCGTAGGTAGATTTGCACTAGTATATATTGCATTTTACGGGTGACGTTCCGAGTTTTATAAAATAAATATTAATGATTTAATTATAAAAATATATACATATTTCAGTAGTTCAATGATAGTACTTACATTAGTTTTATGAAAATTTTTGATAGTAATTCTATTTAATTCAATGTCAAAATACGAGGTAAACCTGCATTATTTTTTGGGAAAACTCACGGAG
Source organism: Chilo suppressalis (assembly GCA_902850365.2). NCBI lineage: Eukaryota > Metazoa > Arthropoda > Insecta > Lepidoptera > Crambidae > Chilo > Chilo suppressalis. The sequence continues at coordinate 18,518,802 of OU963914.1, read as the reverse complement.
GTTAGATGTTTTTTTTGTAATTAATGATATGGAAAATCAAAATTCTAATACATTATTTTACAACAAAAACATATTTCTGATGTCGTAGTAATTAATTTGGTCTAATTTATTGAACATTATTGAGAGATTGAGGCGTTTGAAGTTGTGCATATTATCGTTTTTTCCGTAAACTAGCTGCAGTAGAACGATCAGTACAACAAAAGGAAAATAGTATTTGCAAATATTCTATATTAACTTATAATAGGAAGAAAAAATCTACTGTTTACTTTATTGGAAATAGTCAAAATCTTTTCTAAGAGGGTAAACGCGGCGCTCAAAAATTACGATTTTTTGCAAAAAATGTGAAAGGGCTCTTAAATCTTAAGCAAAACAAGATAAAGTTTGAAGTCATTTGAAGAACGAGTTTTGTGTAACCTGTGGCCAGTTCATCAGATAAACTTCGTCTGTCGCATCAGATTTTTTCTCAGTTCAATATGCAGATATAAGGCTGCATACCCAAATTTCGTCATTAATTTATTATATTGTTCATGAGAAAATAGTATTTTAGTATTTGGACCTTTTGCTACCTGGCACCTTCTAGCCTAAACGACAGTTGATCGGGATAAAACAGGCGTTATTTTTAATCATTTTCTATTGTTATTTTAATGATAACTGCCACCATCCAAGTTAAAAATCCAAGCTTAATAAAACGATATTGTGTTGTTGAGAAATAGATATTACCTAAGTATTGTGCACATCTAAAACAACTGATTATTAAAGCTAAATTCTAATTATTAATTTAAAAAGAAGACAAAACAACTGTTATTGTAATAAAAGCTTTGAATATGAAATGGAACCCATAGCGGAACCCTGTGGAACGCCAATTTCATCTCAACTCAAACAGTAGATTCAAAAGCGTTATAAGGTCACTTAAAAGTCCTAGTTATCATAGCACGTGCATAGCACCCTTGGCGTCCCTAGTGAGCTCACGTAAAGAGCACAATTCAAAACAGGTAAACATTTTTTCCCCGCATTAGAACATGCGGAAGCAACCGCCAATTCATCTGCATCGTCCCCTATCATGAATGGGGGCAACCCGCTCCTTGGCCGACGCTACCCGTGCCCGAACGCTTGTTCCCGTCACCCTACTATTTGAAAACGGCTAGGTTATAGCGGCGGTGTGCGATAGTTTGTGCGCGCGCCAGCGACCGTCCAGCCGCCCGGCTGATCGTAGTTTGCTAAGCGACGTACGTACTTAACGTCGTTTCTGTTCTACAGTACGATGTGACTTTTAATTAGTTTAAATTTCAACCCGTTTGTGTGTTACCAGAAACATTTCACGTTTGTGTTTATATCCGATTAGTGTTTTTATGCGACACCCACTCGTTATTGTCGTGAAAAAACGCGGGAAACGTGTGTGAGTGCGTCCCGGTTTATCGATTTTGTTCTGTATTGCATTGGTGCAGTGTTGTTACTATTGAGTCTATTGCATTTGTCGTATTCGCTATGCCTATTTTCTTTATCTAGCAAAGTGCAAATATCATATAAATAACATTAAATATGTAGAGTGGATGGCAATGTAAGGTTAATTATTAGATATTGATTTATTATCTATACATCTACTAGCTGACTCGGCGAACTTCGTACCGCCCAAAAGTAATAATTTGCAATAAATTAAAATTGCGACTATAATTTGAGATTTAAACTATCCTATCTCTCAAGTTGGATCGAACTGCACATGGTGTGCGAATTTTATTATAATCGGTTAAGTGGTTTAGGAGTCCATTGAGGACAAACATTGTGACACGAGATTTATATATATTAAGAAAGATATATATCTATAGATAACAATGACACTGAAAAGAACCCAATGAAGTGCATGTAGGGTTTGAATTTACAACTCCTTATGTAATGTTGTTACTATATTCTTAATCGAATTATTTCGTCACCATATTAGTGATTCTCCATAACAATTTAGTTTGCGATACACAATAAACATAAGTATATGTTATTTCGCATTCTTTCTTATTATAATGTAACTCGTTCAACCAGTTTTTTTATATGTCCAATAATAATTTGGCAAATCGGCGAACGCTCTGGCGCCAATGTTATTTTTTATAGCATATTATTAGCGATACAACCATCTATTAGCAATACTATAACTATCTACGGAGTAGTATCTTTGTATCGTTTTTTTTTGTTTAAAGTGTGGCAAACGAGATTATAACCCGCCCCATCAATATGAATGACCACACCATATTAATTTAATCAATCTATTAACGCTTGTGATACCAAAAATGTCACTCGCACCGTGTTAACACTAACTAAATCCCTTATCCCGTGGAACCCTGGAACCTTGCCGACAGAAACACAATACCACTGCCGGATTTAGGGCAGGGCAACCGGGGCGAAAGCCCCGGGGCCTCCACACACGGGGGGCCCCCACAATAGAGACTTCGGAAAAAAAATCTTTCAAATTCCAACTAGTAAACATCTTTTCGGTTCCGTTCGTTAACTCTAAGATTTAATTTCAAATAATTCTTGTTTCCGTTTATATTTATATGTGTTTGTTCAATACTAAGGGAATCTACTTGGTTCACAATAAATTATTTATTGAAAAACTGGACTGAAAAAAAATTGTTTACTTTATTTAGAAAATAATTTGGGGTGAGGGGGCCTCCGCTCCTCTGTTGCCCTGAGGCCTCTGGACCTCTAAATCCGGCCCTGCACAATACCACCAAAAGTAGTAGTAATGTTATTTTACTGTGATCTTCTGTAACGTTATTTCCCAAGGCGGCCGCTCCAAATCGAGCGGCAAATCTGTTATGCCCTACCTCTTTATTCTTATAGGTATAAAAAAACATACTTTATTATTATAATTTTCCTTTGTTCCCAACGAGTGACACTGTAACCTGTAACACTGTGACTCGTTGGGAGAACTTTGTAAAATAATTCCCAACTAGTCACACTGTAACACATTTTCCGGAGATCACATTTTTCGTTTCTCTATTAATATTTCTTTATTATCGGGAGCAATCTCAAAAGATTGCGCTAGAAAATATTTGTAATTTGCACTGACCTAACTATACATCGAAATTACTTTTTATAGGTACCTACTATATTAAAATTGTTTACCCAATGCTAATTTAAAATGTAGTCTATGCATATTTAATGCAGCGTTGTATAATAATAGCTTACCATCCATCGACTCATATCAGAAATATTGCTAATTGCTGCGAGACGATTTAAGTACGTCTTTCTCTTTTAAAACACTTAATTATATAATTAATTTTACATTTAACGGCGGTTTATACTTTCACTTTGCTCATAATTTTATTATTTTGATTATGGTTTTAAATTTGTACGCGAAAATATATCCGAGTTTCTAACAACTTTACGAGTTGAGGTAGTAAGTTATTATTTCAAGATTATAACTTTCGTTGTCTGGAATTGGTAAAAGACCTTTAAAAAAATAACAAATCTGTTGTGTTTTTTAAATTTGAATGATTTCTAGCCATATCATGTTCCTTGATTGAAATCATACTTTTATAAAAAAAATACTATTCACTAAGTAGGTGGATTTTTAACGCAATCAAATAGCAAATACTTACTATCTGTGTTATTCTAAAGTATTCACTATTTAATTACCTATTATAATTTTTTATATTGCTATAATGTTATGACCGAGATTCTTATACAAATGTTAATAATAATGAAATATGTATTAAATTCAATCTTATACTTGTTTATGAATACATTTTTATCATCATATAATTGAATCAACTTAATTTTGCAATACCCCTACAGGGTCATGTACTATAACTAAGCATATATGTGACATCTTTTAACTTTTGTACATGATAGCAAATAAATAAATAAACCTTGTTGGGTTGACAGGACATGAAATGTACGGCGCACATTCTCCCATAGCCACTGAATATGTTGTAGCCACTTCTCAACCGTCGCCAGATTTGGCATTAAGCCTAAACTTATAGTATCTTGTCGAGACTACGCCTCAATCAATAGGCGACGACTTTGAGGCGCCCTCATTTCCTAGAAAAGCCCAGAAAAGTGATAATAGAGAAAGAAAGCATCAAAATATTGCTAATTGTGGATAAAATTTTCAAATTAACAACTGTATTAAGATCTTTATGAGCGGATTTAGTTCGCAATCACAACCCTTACGGAAAACGGGAAGACCATAATGACATAACACTACCATAAGGCGTAACAGTTATACAATCGCAAGCAACTTCATATTACTCTTAAATGTAGTCCAATTACATATTCTTTCGCAACTCTTTTACTGGGTAACAGGAAACTTAATTATGTACTACTTAGGCTGTGGACTTTCGTTAAGGAAACCACAACGGTACATCTCAAGTCTTTGGGCGAAATGCCGCAGCACATGGCGTGACGCTATGAGTCCAAAGATGTTTTTATACGAGATCAAATCCTTAGAACTAGCAACAGACAACTTTTATAAAAACACTAGCGACCCGCCCTCGCTTCGCTTCGGTGTAGAGCTGAAGTGTAGACTACAGTTTTTGTTCTCAGGCTTGTATTATACACTCATCTATGATTCTTCTTATACCTGCATGCAAAGTCTCAGCCCGATCGGTTTAAAATTGACAAAGTTTCATACAAACTTTCATTCCCTGTTTTATCCCTTTGGGGGTAGAATTAATCAAAATCGTTTCTTAGCGGATGCCTACGTCATAACATCTACCTGCATGCCAAATTTCAGACAGATCCGTCCAGTGGTTTGGGCTGTGCGCTGATAGATCACTATGTCAGTCAGTCACCTTTGAGTTTTATATATATAGATATCAAAATCACAGAGAACTCAATGAACATCTATTGGATTGTGATGAATATCCGTGGGACACCCATGACATGAAGGGACGTTGCTGGCTTGCTTATTATATTGCTTGCGCGGTCACGGTCCAAATACAATGAGCCAACCGTGCGGCCGTCCTCCACGGGCCGTTAAATGCACACAAAGCCAGCCCGCCTGGTGGAATGTGGACATTCTGCAACACCATTGTGATGACAGCTACCGGATCTGAACACCTCATAGATAGAGAGACTCGGATATGACGTTTTATGTTTGTCTGTGTTGTAAACTTTATCTGTTTATTGTTTGGTCTTACACCAGCTGGTCCTTCATGATTCGATCGAAAATCAGAAACTGCTTATAGGGAAGTAGCATTTACATGGCCCATTCGACTGTTAATTTTTTTTATATTCAATGAAAGAAAGAAAATATATTCATTTTGACACAAACAACGAGACAGGAGATACAAGATTTTGAGCAGCATACGAGAAAAAAAAACATCCAAAACAAGACATAGCAAAAAAGTAACACACAGTTTTACCATACCTTAGCTTACCAGCTGTGAATTAATCTGTTGCTGTCTCGCGGCTGCGCCAGAACAGGTTGTCAATTCAGCATGTTGTCAAGTTTGTGGGACCTGAGACCTGACGCTGGTTTTATGATCCTATTTTGACAACTGACGCAATAAAAATATAAAGATTAAAAAGAATGCGCCCATTGGACCTCTTTTTTGAATTTGTCTGGTTCCCACTGGACCTTCAAGATTAGACCCTATTGCGCCTGTGACGGGCTGAATACGGGCTCCAGTCTACCTTTTTTTTTTGTCGATGGGAAATTCATTTACGCACCGAACGGCGCGCTAGCTGGGCCGCGGCGTGTGTGGGACTCCCCGGCGCGGAACTACGCCGGTCCTACCCAGTAAAACCCACCGGTACCCTCCTACGCCCATATGGGAGCGTTTTAGGATCGGCGCACCTGTGTAGGCTCCAGTCTACCTACCATAGGTATACCAAAGCGGATTGGACCCTCGATGTGGTTCATGATGGCCCGTTCTCCATGTGCGAACAGTACATTATGTATTTATTTTCACCTAATCATTTAGATGACCGTGCGCGTATATGAACCAGCGTCCAATGAATTTTGGTATTTTTCCGTCCTGATAATGGTATGGTAATGCAATCACTACCTACACCAAATCCGAATTGTCTCACTCAAATATTATCATATACCATTAATATGATTGGTCCATGATAATACTATCTTAAACTTATTTTATCATCATCATCAGCCTATTAATGTCCCCACTGCTGGGGCACAGGCCTTTCCTATGGATGGAATAGGGACTTTTGGGAAATCTATTCTAAAAGCCTGTTCTAAATTCTTTAAGTCAGTTAGACTTCGTTCATAACTTATAAGGCGAAGTGGGGTAATTTGATTCCAGCTTCCATTCAAACCTAATGTAACCTTACCACTTGTGATTGGTTGAGTTGTGTTTTTTAGTATTTTAAAAACAACAATATGAATGAATTATTGAGTATGTTTTTATTTTTAAGCCTTTGACTAGGTACTAGATGACTATATATAAAGACAATATTACTAGAAAAATTCACTAGGCTCAGTTTTCCGCCCGGATAACGGATGATGCGGGTTCGAATCCTGGGTGAGTGATATTTTTCTGGTAATATTATCTTAAAATATAAATAAACTTGAGATTTATTTAATGTTAAACGCCATTCTTAATAACAAACTAGAGTGTGTGCGGAAAGAGAATGGGACTTAGAGTGTAGGGCGCTGTAGTGCTTTTCTTCCGTATTTGTAAGGTTTTAGCCCTTTTAGATATGATTAAATACAAAAAAACCGAAAGAAATCACAACAACAAACAAATCCGTATCAATACAAAACTTTGACGTTTTACAGATTGCTGGGTTTGATTGCCAAATAAAAATCTTAATGTTAGTTCCGTTTTTCGCCACGCCCAATCTCTTTCCGCACAGACTCTATGTGATATATGTTTACTACGATTGTGACAAGATCTCGCGAAAGTAACAGCGGGGTTCTTTTCTTTATTGCTCGGAATAACCTCAACAGCTCGATTTCTTTTGTCAATGCTTATTACTAGGTAGGTTGTCCATACGATTTCGAAAGTAACGGAAATAGTAATATCATTATGTTCCGAAATAAACATTCTTTATAAAAGTATTGCATTATTAGCATAGCATTGGTGTCGATTCTGACATGATTCTCTAAACCTATACTTAAATATGACAACAGTGTATTCATTAATTCATTCTCTATACAGAATGAAAATACAGACTGATGTTTTTAGTTCAAGTTTAGAGAATCACGCCAGAATCGACACTATTATATATTATATTCGAGGAGCTCGATTGCTCAAGTGGTTAGCGCGTTCGACTGCGATCGTTGAAGTTAAGCAACTTTCGCAGTGGTCGGTCATTGGATGGGTGACCAAAAATGTACTATCTCGAGCTCCTCCGTGCTTTGGAAGGCACATTAAGCACCCACTAATCAGCATTGGGCCCGCGTGGTGGGTTATGGCCCAATTTCCCTATTTCATCCATAAGGAAGGCCTGTGCCTCAGCAGTGGGGACATTAATAGGGTGGTGATGATTATAGATTAAATCAATATACTTTAGACAGACCTGAAAGAATTAAAAAAACAAGGTTTTGCATGTGATGTTATAATCCCGAATTAAAGTGTAAACATTGTCTTAGAGAGTGGTGATACATCAGTGATATATAGGTTTGAAAACACAAAGTGGAAGTGAACTTAGATCGTAAAACCTAATCTAAAAAGTTGTGAAAAAGTGAACTCTATGCATCTGTGATTATTCATTGGAGACATGGTGTTACCAGCAGGAAGAACCATGGGTAAGTTAATATTTTTTTTAATAAAATAACGTTTAATGTCGAACCGTTCGCAATTGAAATTTACATCATTCCAGGTTAGTTTAAAACATATTTTTAAGAAGTATTTGCGCTGTCTATATTAACAGGAAAAAAGTGATTAAGCGTAAGTTGTTGTAAGGGTCAACTATCACATTTAGCAATGCTTGACAACGACCTCAAGCAAATAGGACTTATAACCGTATGTTTTTATTTTTATCCAAAATATCAATATTGTGGTCACCGTACTTTTAGAAAACACAGCGTTGCGTTCACTCTCCAATTACGAGAAACAGTCACAAGTTTTCAAGTAGGTAATTCTTTATTATTATCTAATGAAATTGTCTGTATCTGGACTGTACTGTACCCCTAGCACGAAACCAATATCGAATTCGTATCGTTTGCGAGTACGAAATGTCATTGTCAAATTTTGTATGGAAACTTGCACAGCAGCGTCACAAAGTACGTAACGAGAACTAAAAATCAGTACACATTTAAGAATGACATTTCGGACTCGCAAACGATACGAATTTAATATTGGTTCGTGTTAATCATCCTGTACCCTTAGTACGAGTTTTATAATTACGAAAACTATGATAGTTTTCGTGAGCTCGCATTCGTACTAAGGCTACTGATTTTATTGTTTTCGTTTCAATACAAATAAACAGTGTTTAAATTCTATCATTAAATCGTTTGCGTCTTCTTAAATTTTAAGAATATTTGGTTACTTTTCACCAAAATGGACATAGAAACGTAATTTACAATTACGAAAACTATGATAGTTTTCGTGAGCTCAAACTCGTTCTAAGGGTACTGATACGGTTTTGTGATATAAACATAAATATGAAAGAGATAAACTTTTGAATATATGTTACATTACCGAGGTCTTGTTTTGAACAACTGGGTATCTATTGTATACATAGGTAAAATTTTTTTTTCACACGTTTGATAAAAAAATGCATTTACGGAGGTTGTATACATTGTACACTGTTCAAAATTACGCACCATACAACAGAACGTTCGGTTCGTTAAAATTTTACCGCACGCTTGGGTTTATGACAACGCGCGTATCCTACCTTTTCGGTTTTCCTTAAATTTCGATCGAACCTTTATGGAAGCGCTTTTGATCTATACGTTTAGCTCACTTTAGTACTAAAAAAGGAAAAAAGAGCCGAATGATGGAATAATAATTTTCACCACTAGCACTTGGTGTCACGCGGAAATGCACGTAATTTTTAATCTTAGAAAAAGTATGCCTCATTACTTAAAAAATATACTGTTATAATTTTTAAGACATTAAGATTTTTTCATTTGACATTGTGGGTTACCTACAATGCGAAGAGATGGCGCTGCCTTGCAGCTTAAGAATAGCTAGAAGAATTTCGACGCGGCCGTCAGGGCCGCGGTAGCATAATTTGTTCAGTGCATTCGCTCGGATAGCAAAGGGTGCGGGTTCGAGTCCCGTCTGCTGCCTGGTCCGCGTGGAATTTTTGTAGTTATATTTTCTTATGGCGCATCCACACATGCCCGGCGGCACGGCCGGCGGCCAACCCGGCGGCCAGGCCGCCGGCCATGCCACCGACACATGCATCTTTTACCTGCGGCACGCGCGGCTTTTGGTTGCCGGCGGCAGTTTGTTCGCGGCTTCGATACGGAGTGGTAGTGTTGTATAACTTCTTGAATGAAAAGATAGTGTATGTAAAACACATGTAAGCCCGGACATAATATGTTATATGGTCCAAAATCGAAAGGCACAATGCAAGGTGCTGCCTTATCTCCTTTATTGTATAATATTTATACTAGTCAAATTTGCAACTTCATAGACAATGTAAATAATAACATAAATGTTTTACAATTTACTGATGACATCGTTTTGTACAGTAGTAACTACAATTTACAAGCTTTATCCCAATTGTTTTATTATTATAATGACATTTTACATTTAAAAATTTACCCATCCAAGAGCAACGTTATGATATTCAGCAAGGATACACCAATCCATAATATATTTTATAATGGTGAAATTATAAACAAAAAACGAAAGTCACAACACTACTGCGAAAGTCGCAACCGCATCTGCAGGCCGCCGGTAAAGCCGGCGGCAAATTCAGAGGCAAGGCGGTCTGAAAGCCTGCGGCAAACCCGGCGGCATAAGCCGGCGGCATGTGTGGATACGCCATTAAAATATACAGTTTTCTCGCAAATGTGTTGAAAAACGTTGTATAATATTCGGACGGAATTGGTATTTACTACCTCCCGACTATGATAAGCCCTCGACTTCGTCCCGGGCTTACATGCGTCTACTCGTTTGTAATAACCAACTTACCTCACTAACACCATAAATAGTTAGTCTAAAACTCTATCTGAAACAGATATTCAAATAGAAAAAACATTAGGTATTCTTATATCCGTAACCGAAATTTCATATTCGTAACATTGGATGACGTCGTTAAAATCTATCTAGCAGAGCAATATACAGACCCCTCTTTCCCAGTGGGCACTTTGGGCAAGTGCCCAGGGCTCCGCGATCGATAGGGGCCCCCCTCAGATCAAATACGAAGTCCCTAGTTCCTGTTAGATCACTAAACGATAACCAATATTTATTACCAAAAAACTTAAACAATTCGATGAATTCGAACCTAAATTACTGACTACAATACCAATTTACTAGCTTTTATATAAGTGAGGAGGTCGATGGCGCAAGTGGTTAGCGCGTTTGGCTGCGATCATTGAATTTAAGCAACTTTCGCAGTGGTCGGTCATTGGATGGGTGACCAAAAATCTCCTATCTCGAGTTCCTCCGTGCTTCGGAAGGCACGTTAAGCCGTTGGTCCCGGCTGCATCTGCAGTCGTTTGCACCCGCCAATCCGCATTGGGCCCGCGTGGTCGGTCATGGCCCAATCTCCCTATTCCATCCATAGGGAAGGCATGTGCCCCAGCAGTGAGGACATTAATAGGCTGTTGATGATATAAGCGAAGCTATTCTACTCTCGCCCAAAAATTAATCTTTTCTACTTCAGCATGCTTAGATAAATTATGGTATACTAAGCACATACACATTTTAAAGAAAAATCATCAGTAGTACACTCATCAGTATGACTCGCTCCATTTCAAGTCATAATCCATATCAAAGTCTTAGGGGCCCCATTATCCTAATATGCCCAGGGCCTCCAATAGGTTAAAGACGGCCCTGGCAATAAGAGAGATGTTTATGCGAAACAACCGCATCACAGGCGATGACGAGGTGTCTAAACACGTCGCTCACCAATGTATCGGCAGCTCCACAAAGCTCGCCTAATGCAAGTGCACTTGCATTGTTCTTCTGCTAAATTGCCCAACGTCTAGACTAGCACAAGCACTTGCCTTGTATCAGTTCGCCTACGTAAACACGCGCTGGGTTAAGCTCGGCCAACATGTATTAGAAAAGTACTCAATGACGTATAATATATAGACAGACTAGCTAACCCAGCGAACTTCGCACCGCCCTAAAACTAGGGGTAGGTGGTAGAAGAGAAAAATTAGGGTTGTACGTATTTTTTAATACCACATTATAAAAAAAAAATGGTTGCCTGTAAAGTCGGTTTTACGGGCGAAGATTTTACGTGACAACGTCTTTTTCTCGGTAGAATATTTATTGATATGAATATAATTAAATTGCACAATAGGAACAAGGAATTGAATGAAAATAAGAATTGCACAAATTTTAACTATAGAAATATATTTTGTTTACTAAAACATTGTACATGTAAACTTAAACTTAACACGAGAGACTCATCGTAACGTTACCGAGCGTTACACTTTTTCATAAGTGACTCCCAGCCGCAACCTAATTTAAGACGTTGTCACGTCAAAAGGGTGTGTAACGTAGTGTTCTATCAATTTCCTGGGAAAACATATCATAACATTCCTCCATATGAGAACACATATAGTGTTCTCATATGGAGTTCTCACAATACCAATAGTTTGAATTTTGACGCGAAGGCGCATTGTAGGTTTCAGAACACTACGTTACAGGTGGACAACCATTATCACTAAGTATATGAAAAATAGATAGTAGCCTATTTTCAGACCCACGGAATATGCATATAAAATTTCATAAAAATCGGTCAGGCCGTTTCGGAGGAGTATGGTAACTAACACTGTGACACGAGATTTTTATTTAAGATTATACGTCAACATTGTTGCATTTTAAAGGTACACTTCCGCAATGGGCTGCAGGCGACAACTGCAGGCGACACTGCGGCTAGCGCCTGCGGCTGACCGTGCATTATATGCATTGTGCAGCCGCGGCATGTCGCCGCGCTCGGAATCAATTTCATAGAGATTCGTAGAAACTAGTAGTGCCGCCTGCAGTCTGCAGCTGCGGCCTGTGGTCTGCGGTTCACTTGCACCTTAAAATGGCGTAGTCCCCACCCCAACTTTCTTACCACGCATCCTCCAATAGCACGCACTCAACTCTTTTACTCTCATGCATAAACAGATTACATCTCGCTCTTAGCCTCCGCATGTCAACGGTGTCAGCAATTGCCAAATAAGTAATCATTATAATTATTTTTACATCAATTTCTTTAAAATTGTATTTACGAATGAAATAACACGTCTAATAATTCCCGTGTAATTTGTGTACTATCTAAAATAAAAACACTGGGATTTTTGTCTGAAAAAAAAACGTAAAATATTTACACGCTGTAGCGAAGTATAACCGCGGCGAGAGAGCGTGTCCGACTGAATGCAAGTCGGGCAATTACCTGACTTTCGTATTGCCGAATTAGAAGTGTGTATGACGTATCTATAACATAGCCTGTACTCCAGAAGTGAGGACATCAATACGCTGATGATGATGACGTTCCTGCGCTCCTTGATATGATACATGGAGTGAATGTATGTTTGCATGTATGACTCGACTGAATGCAGCCGAGGGTTGCTCTCCTTGAACTTGTTCGTTGTCCGATACGTCACTGTCAACCAAAACTGTCGACAGCCACACGAGGTCGATGCGATAAAATTCATTAGCGTTAGATAATCCGCTCCACATGGCCACTCGGACTCCGCGCATTGTTTAGAGACATATGGCGTCAATATCACTTTGATGATCAATTCACATTTATGAATGAAGGCGCAGTGTATGGGCGTAAGTGCAGTCCGCATCATGTGTGCGTCAGTCTTAACCTGCCGCTCTGAGACTGTAGCCTTTTCAACTCTACTTTGAGAAGCTTCGGCGATCTTTTGAATGGAAGTTGATCTCAACACATGTTTGCAAGTTTCATGTCAGCTTTCATTTTGACGACACTGTATGCAATAAAACGGGGGGAGAAAAACAGTCGTTGCTGAGTTTCTCTCAAGGTTTCCCGCCGTAGTTTTGCGAACCAATGGCGTAGTTTCCGACTTTCAACTGTGCTTGTGAAAGCCTAAACTGAATAAATTTATTTTTGAATTGAATTTTAGGCATACTTGCATCAAAGTTCTTAAATCAAAACAGCTAATCATGTTTAAGCTTCATTCTATCTCTATTTGACTTTAAAAAATTAGCACAACATTCAGTAATCCAATCGCTCGCACTAACATAGATACTAACACACTCTGCATCATATCGCTTGCGATGCACAGTGTATTATGAAACCCATTTTTCGGACGTCTGCTTTTTATTAAAAAATCCTGAAGTTTCAATCATTTAAAATGCTAGAGTAGCACTCCAGAGTGGCAAAAACGCTTAGTTTTGAAAAAAAAATCTTTGAAAATTTGGTTTTATTTCCCGGTTATTTTTTTAGAAAAATTCCTTCTCTTAATGTAAATATATTTTGAATATATGACAAATGTTATTAGAAAGCATTTTACAAGCTTCATCTTTAAGAGCTATTAGCGCCCTTGTGGCTGCCTTAGAACAGGTGAAATAACTTTTTTTCAGTTTTTCGTTTTTATTTTATTATTCTGATAATACACCGTATTTGGAAAAGTTATCCAAATAAAAATGAAGGTCCCAAATCCTTCTACCTACCACAAATAAATCACGTCCAAATTGAGTGGAGTCTATATGATACAGCCTGTTTTGTAAATAACCGGGTTTTTTTTCATTAGGGTTGACACTATTCACAAATTCAAAAATATCCGGAATATTAGTATATAATCATAGGGTATGTAATATAATTTAAATGCTAGCCGTTACCCGCGGCTTCGCCCGTGTAATTTGTTTTTAATCGCACGGACGTCGGACCACGCGTAATGTAGGGTTTGTAGTTTCCCATCAATTTTCAATGGAATTTGTACATTTTTTCTTTTCCAAGTACCTTTTATAAGTTGTGTTTGAAATAAATTTAGGTACTTAATAGAATTTTCATTTCACATATTGCATAATTTATTAAAACTAAATGATATTATGTATTTTCAACATTATATAGTTTCTTGTTATATTACACACCACACGTGGGACTTAAACCACCCACCTTAGATAAAATTCCGGATATTGAAAATTCAAAAAAGTAACAACCCTGATCGAAATATTTAATTGAACACAGCTTCTAAACTCCACGCAATTTGGATGTGATTTTTTAGTGGTAGGTTTAAGGATTTAGGACCTTCATTTTCATCTGGATAACTTTTCCAAATACGGTGGATTATCTGAAAAATAAAATAAAAACGAAAAACTGAAAAATAACAATTTCTCCTTTTCTATGGCAGTTACGAGGTCGCTAATAGCTCTTAAAGATGAAGCTTGTAAAGTGCTTTCATATGACTTATGATATATATTTAAAATATGTTTGCTTTAGGGAGAAGGAATTTTTCTAAAAAAATATCCGCAAAAAAAAAACAGATTTTCAAATATTTTTTTTCCAAAACTAAGCGTTTTTGATACTCTGGAGTGCTACTCTAGCGTTTTAAATGATTGAAACTTCAGGATTTTGTAATAAAAAGCAGACGTCCGAAAAATGGGTTTCATAATACACTGTGCGATGCGAGACGCTTAAAACAGACTGAGTGAGAGTGTTAATATCTTCCATGACCCTTTTCTACAATTTAGGACTTATAGACCAGGGTCGATAATTATTGAGACCAAAAAAATTATAGTAGGATGAAACCCATTAGAAAAGGTAGAGAATATAACAAAAATGAAAGGAAAAATAAATTACGGGCGATCTGAGGTCGGGAAGGGGGAGGGGGTGAGTTTTTAAGGGTAAAAAATGGTTAATCTCGATTTCCGGTAAAACTGCAAGTCCTATGAAAAAAAGTTAAATGGCAAAGTTATAGGTAATAAAAAGATCTACAACTTTTGTATCGACACTTTTTTCACATAACCTCAAAATTTATGTGAAATATGCGAATAACCGAGTTTTTGGTTTTTGATTTTTATTTTTTGCAAAAAAAATATTTTTTCACGAAATTTGGTGAAACTTACCTTTGTATGTTCCAAACATACAGTAATTTTTTTGATTTAAAATATTCATTTTTTCACCTTATTTTGACTTAATATCGAAAAAGCGCCCTTATTTTCAATCGAAAATTATCACGTCAAAATATCTGCTTTTTTAAAAAAGTTGGGGTGTTTTTTGTTTGTTGAAATCTCTACTCTCTTATGGTATAAAAAAAATATACACTACTATGGTAAATGTTCTCAGAAACTGCAAATTAATAATGAAAAAAACTCCAACTAGTAGTGTATATTTTTTTTATACCATCAGAAAGTAGAGATTTCAACAAACAAAAAACACCCCAACTTTTTTAAAAAAGCAGATATTTTGACGTGAGAATTTTCGATTGAAAATATGGGTGCTTTTTCGATATTAAGTCAAAATAAGGTGAAAAAATGAATATTTTAAATCAAAAAAATTACTAGGTAAGGTAAGTTTTCACCAAATTTCGTGAAAAAAAATTTTTTTTTGCAAAAAATAAAAATCAAAAACCAAAAACTCGGTTATTCGCATTTTTCACATAAATTTTGAGGTTATGTGAAAAAAGCGTCGATACAAAAATTGTAGATCTTTTTATTACCTACAACTTTGCCATTTAACTTTTTTTCACAGGACTTGCAGTTTTACCGGAAATCGAGATTAACCATTTTTTACCCTTAAAAACTCACCCCCTCCCCCTTCCCGACCTCAGATCACCTGTAATTTATTTTTCCTTTCATTTTTGTTATAATCTCTACCTTTTCTAATGGGTTTCATCCTAGGTACTATAATTTTTTTTCACTTTTTACCATTTTTAAAATTATCGACCCTGGGCTATTAAGTTTCTGGGTTATTAAGAGATAAATAACAACTATGCTACAAATGCTCGTATTCATCACACAAACATCTGCCCCCACCGGGATTCGAACCCAAGACCTCTCGAGCCCGCGACACCATGAAACCCTGCGTTTAAACCACTCGGCCACGGAGGTCGACAAGATGCGTAGGCAGATTGTATTACGTCGTTATTTTCGTTATATCGAAGAAATAATAGAATATTTAAATATATACATACATATATAAATATACACACACACATATATATACAGGGTGGTCCAACTAGTGACGTCAAAACATTTTTTTGGACTCCTCGCACCTGGGGGTATTCTAAAATAACCCATGTATGTTCCGCGATTTTTCTTAGTTTTCGAGTTATATTTTTTTTTGTGTATTTTTAATGATTTCTGCCAGCGAGGTTTCAAAAATTCATATCTTTTTTCGTAGTAGGTATTTTGCAGTCTTTTTTTTTGTGGCATAATTGTCTTGAATTTTGTATTAATAAAAAAAATAACTCAGCTTCCTGAAATTACAAAAAAGGAGTTTCCATAGCTTCTGGTTAAGTTTAAAAAATCCGCATGCTTCTAAACTACCAAAAATCATAAAAAAATGTCCTTAATCAGCCTATTTTTGTTGTAATAGGCCTTCGAAGACGAATAGGCTAAAAATCATTGAAACACGATTAAAGCATTAAAAATTATTTTATCTACTTTTTATCATTGTTGTGGTAAATTAAACTTAAAAATGTAATTTGAAATTAAATTAAATTGAAATTCCTGTAAAATAACTTTAGCATGTGGAATTTTATAATAATTTCGGTTTCACCACTAAGATTAAAAATGTGAGCAAGGATAAAGATCAAAATGGCTAGTTGGGAAATTCAATGTCAAATTTTGAATGGAAATTTGAACGCGGGAGTTTGGTTTCGCTATAACATATCCCATAACCGAGGAATGCCCATATAACTGTTTGTGAACGACAGCTGAGAAATTTGTTACCGTTCACTGCGAAATTGCCAGGCGTATTATAATATCATCAATACTAGATCGAGTATATCGACTACCACCCACCCACCTGTAGATTAATGGCTTTTCAATAAACGGTATAATATGAAGATACAATGCAGTCAATTATTAATGTTGATTGAGTTTACGGAGCTAACTACTAATTCAATAAGGCAGTTTAGGCAAAGATGTTTTAAAAAAATATTTTCGACTAGTGGCCCGCCCTCGCTTCGCTTCGGTGTAGAGCTGTAGTGTAAACTATAGTTTTTGTTCTCAGGCTTGTGCTATAAAGAATGACTTTATTTATATAATTACACGTGTTATTGTGAGTCAACCATAAAAGATAGACATATGTTGTTACGGGATATTTTTTAGACAATTTTATGTAGAATATTTTCGCATACGCGACGGAAGCTTAAAAAATGGAGTAACTTCTCCCGTTTTCCCAACATTTCCTTTCACTACTCTGCTGCTATTGATTGTAGCGTGATGAAAAATATACTATAACCTGCCCAGGAGTATGAAGAATAATTGTACCAAGTTTGGTTAAAATCCGTCGAGTAGTTTTTGTTTCTATAAGGAACATACACACAGACAGACAGACAGACAAAAATTTTACTGATTGCATATTTGGCATCAGTATCGATCATTAATCACCCCCTGATAGTTATTTTAAAAATATATTTCATGTACAGAATTGACATCTCTACAGATTTATTATAAGTATAGAAGATAAACGTTCAAGTTTTGTTCAAGTGGATTTTCGGAAGTGTTCGTTACGTACAGTGTGCGGCACTCACTCGAGGAAATAACGTGGAAACATGAAGTTGATTCATCAGCAGGGCCGTCTTTAACCTATTGGAGGCCCTGGGCATATTAGGATAATGGGAGCCCTATGAACTAGGGAATTTGTATTTGATCTGAGGGGGGCCCCCTATCGATCGCGGGGCCCTGGGCACTTGCCCAAAGTGCCCACTGGGAAAGACGGGTCTGAGCGTCACTGATGTGCAGAATCAGGGGTAGCTCTAACAGCATCTTGGCCGTCATAGCAGGGAAATTGGAGAGTCCGTTGTGGAGATATTGGGTACAATCTCATGGCTCCATATATATTAAATATATTTAGATATGTTTTTATTTATTTTTAAGCATTTATTGCCCTATGGGAGACTTTGATGTGGATTATGACTTGAAATGGAGTGAGTCATACTGATGATTTTTCTTTAAAACTGTGTATCAGCTTAGTATACCATTATATGTACATTTAAATTTATCTAAGCATGCTGAAGTCGGAAAGTCTAATTTTTGGGCGAGAGTTGAATAGCTTCGCTTATGTAAAAGCTAGTAAGTTGGTATTGTAGTCAGTAATTAAGGTTCGATTTCATCGAATTATGTAAGTTTTTTGGCAATAAATATTGGTTATCATTTTGTGATCTGACAGGAACTAGGGACTTTATATTTGATCTGAGGGAGGCCCCTATCGATCGCGGGGCCCTGGGCACTTGCCCAAATTGCCCACTGGGATAGAGGGGTCTGTTCATCAGGCTGCTGTCTGACTCGCGTGGAGTTTTAATTTAACAGGACGGGAATTGAAACAGCACCCTCCGCTATCCTCTGTGGTTTTTTTTCTAGCAAAATTTCTTTAGATAAAAACATCTAGCAGTTAAAAGCTTTAAAAATAAAAAAAAAACTAACTATAATTGCTTTTTCTCCTTTCAAATGTTTAATACTTGTAAAGGTATTCATTTGACATTGAGTAGTTACCTATCATTCGAGAAAAATGGCGCTGCCTTGCAGCCTAACAAATACAAGAAAGAATTCGACACGGCCGCGGTAGCATAACGTCAGCGCATCCACCCGGATAGCGGAGGTTGCGGGATATTTTTAGATGAAAATTTTAATTAATTAATTATTGTAGTTAACGAACTCAGTCCGCTGCCAGAAGGAGGACGGACAGAGGGTGGAGCTTTTTAAGCTTTGGCACAGACGAGAGTCCTCTGCGGAGTTTTTGATCCGAAATCCTTAAGAAGCACCGCAGAAACAGGCTCTCCATTTTTGAATCGCTCGTCTTGCGTAGAACGCTCGATTTCTACTAAATTTCATTCGACATAATTAATTCCACATTTTTGAGTCGCTCGAGTGCAACGAAAGGGTGAGACTGTATGGCGAATGGTGGAGGCGAATGATAGAATAATTGTCAAATTTTTTGTGCTATTAGACGACGATAATCTATCATTGTCATGCTTTATATGAAACGACAACGAGAATTTTTGTTCGGTTTTCATTGCGGTAATTACCGGTTTTTATTTGTTCTGCGTGAACTGAGTAAAATTTTATATTTCGTATTAAACAGGATAAATCAGTATTATGCGACTTGAAAGTCGGAGGTGACTTATGTCGCATTTGACGTTACTATGTCAGACGAGTGATTCAAAAATAGAGCTCCTGATCGTTTACAATTGCACAGAGTAACGCACACAAGGGATTAAAAGTAGGCACCGCGTACAAAAAGTCTCTCGTACAGCCGAGGACACGGCGAGACCGGACTGGACAAAAGTACGGAGGTGTTCCAGAATAAATTGGACTCATGTGACTAGGCGCAGCAACGCACACAGCGAACTTTATCCTCGCCTCGCCGACCCCAAACCCGGTGACGCTGTAAAGGTCATCTGCGACCAACAGCATACCCCCTTTAAAAAAGTAAAACGAACTTTAGCCACCCACCAATTTCGGCGAGTTTAAACACAGAAGTTTCTCTTAATTCTGGGCAGTGCAAGAGGAATTATTTATTTATACTCGGGTAAACTTTAAACATTGGCATAAATGAGGTAAAAGCGGACGCGAGCTGAGAGACATTTGAGAAATAGGTATTTGAAAAAGGTTATTTCTGTCACGCATTGGCAAATACCGTGCGATAAGGACAACAGTAGTTAACGCTGAAAATTGTATGCAAAAATTGCAAAATTCGAGATTTGGCTCTCGACGATTTCCTCCTCGAAAATTAGATATAACTAGCGGACCCGATAGACGTTGTCCTGTCTACACGTCTTTGTGAATCTAAACCATTCTCAGATCCCCTTGAACACACACAAAAAATTTCATCAAAATCGGTCCAGTCGTTTAAGAGAAGTTCAGTGACATACACACTCACAGAAGAATTATATATATAAAGATATGTAACATTTTACCCAAACAATACAGCGCAGTTATACTATGCCTCTATATTTTGCTTGTTTTGTAAATGCTTATTAAATCTCCACACTACACGTCTTTAGTGGTGAAAAAAAAAATTGTTTATTGTTGGTCTTTTTCGAGAGCTTTTAGTTTATCTGAAACAGAAGTTATCGAAAAAAGGAAGACATAGGAGCATAGAATGAGTAAAATTATATTCTATGTATGAAAATCTATTCTTTAGTGTCGCTGCACACGTGCCACACACCACAGCCTGTAACACTTCCAAATTCATTAACAACATTTTTTTTATATATGAAATAAAATATTTACAATCACAAAACTAGAAAGAAACTCAATTATGTAGATGAAATTAAAATATTGTAGGCGGGCAGCCCTACAGCGTGGATACGCCACGCTCGGCCGTAGGCAGTTATTTCAAGGACAGGGCCGAGGCACAATACTCTATGGATAATATTACCGTGTCTGAAGTGAAATTTATTTCCTCAATAACCTAACATTAGGCGGTGTATAAGGCATAGCTGAATGGAGCAGCACACGCCTCATATTATTCATATATTGTCGCGTGTGACGCTCGTGACGCTCGTAGCGTTCGCTGCGTAAGCGTCCAACTTTCATGCTCTTAAGGAAGAGCTGCGCACGCATCTCACACACACAATTCAATAAAATATTATAATAAATCGTAACGTGCGACACAGGCTTATTATAAAGTATTTCAAGTCAGTGAGAGCTCGATGCGCGGGGGTGTCACAGCTTTATTGTTATCCTACCGAAATCGGCGTGCTCTTGCGCAACTTGCGCAACAATGAGCATCGATCGATCGGGACCAACAACACTTAGCGCGTGGGCAGACAGTCTGCGGTGTAATGTTTGAGTGCAGTATTTAATACGTGACAAGGTAAAATTACACCCATACGGTATCCGAATCAAAGACAGAGCCGATGGTGCAGTGGAAGTTGAGTTGTGGAAGTTGATCGCTGTTACGATGGGAATATTCCCGTCCCATAGTAACATTATTAAGCTGAGGTAGGGTCCTGATTGGCCTTTCTTCTTTCTTCATATCGTCAACAATGAGCCTCGATCGATAGGGACCAACAACACTTAGCGCGTGGGTAGACAGTCTGCGGTGTAATGTTTGAGTACAGTATTTACGTGATACGTGACAAGGTAAAATTACACCCATACGGTATCCGAATGATAGACAGAGCCGATGGCGCAGTGGAAGTTGAGTTGTGGAAGTTGAGCGCTGTTACGATGGGAATCCCACTGTTACATTATTAAGCTGAGGCAGGGTCCTCATTGGCCTTTTTTTCTCTCTTCATATCGTTGTTCTCTGTTTCTTTTGATTTTTATCGTTGTATAATTTCTTATTGTTACCTTCTTTTTAGGCCAATTATTTGAAGTTATACTTCTTTAGGCGCGTTATGAAAAACTGATGGGAGTGAAATTTTAAGATGCGCGCGCATCACTGTAACACAAAATTTTAACTTCATGCGTTACTTTTGTGTTTACCGCACATTAAGAAAATCTACCAACAAAATAGAATTAGAATCTCTATTTAGTGGGTGCTAACGACTGCATTGTGAAGGCCTATCAAAAGTAATTATTAATCTGGAACAACGGAACCAAAGCGCGATTCAGGAGACTACAGCGCCATCTCTTGACCATTGGTGTAGTAGAACAGTAACAGTTATAGGTATTCATATTTATAATATTTATCCACATGTTTCTAGTTTGTATATTCGGAATACGTGTTTGAGTTTCATAAAAGTGCAAATCACATATGTTCTAATAAATTATATTCAGTAGCGATTTTAATTGAATATTTTGTTTATTTATTTATTTTTTCAAATTAAAACTGAACTTTATTGACTGTGTCCTTTTCCAGACTTTTTATTAATTTATTGTAATTAATTATTTGCAAGCAATTAAAAACTAATTTTAAACGATGCCAAAGAAGGATAACTTCTCACGCGCCTACATAAGTACACGCACCCATTTTTTTTTTATTTATTTATTTGTATTCAGGCATCGTAGGCCCATAGAAATATATACCTTATAGTCTAACATAGATATGAAATACAAAATAATACAAAATCTAAATAACACGTTTAGTCGGCGACGTGTGGCGCGGAGTGGTGTCAGGTATTTTACGTGACTGGGACGCCCCTGTCCAGGCACTGCGATTTCAGGTTGCGACAGCACCTGGTCCTGCCATCCCAGCTCCTCCAAAAAGCTTTATGGTGCTTTGATTTTCCTGGAAGTCTCAAAGCTAAGCCTGCTGACTTCCCAGATGTATAGTCCGTTTTCTGACAAGGTCTCTGCAGAGATGCAGCGCTAAGTCAATTAATTCATTAAAAAAAATAAGTTAATTTTATTGAATAAATGCTATTATAGCCTCCAGGAATATCTAAATAATAAAACTACTATTGAATAAATATAATAAATACTTTATTTTTTTTTATAAAAAGATATAATACAATAATCGTACATAAATCATAAATCTAATTATACAATATTTTATTGGAGTAGTATGAATAAATACTTTTTATGGGTTTTGTTTAATTCATCGGATATAACAAATTATATCACAATAAGGAATTATGAATAAAACGTCCTCTCCTCTTCCAATTGCGATACCCTACACTACAGGGTCCATAATGCACTTTTTATCTGTAAATAATATTACCACCTTTATATCTCCATTATGGTCTGCAATAAATGAATTGAATTGAATTGAAAGTCGCTCGTCTTATTAATGTTAATAGTAAATACAGGGTGGCGCAAAAGTAGTCACTTATCAGGAGATGTTGATTATTGGAAATTATATTTGACAGACAAGCAATGGAGCACGATATTACTGCCGTCCTCAAACTAAAGAGCGACTAAGTGACATGTGGTCGATTCTTCCGTCTTAAATTGTATCTTATACAGTTTTTAATTCTCTATCGATCTGTCTTTAACGTGTATTCGCATCTTTTATAGTTTAAGTCTAAAAATTCGTCACGTGATGAATGGTTACAAAATAGCGATAATTTAAAGTGAACATGCCGATTTTTTGGCCATATCTCAAAGGGTTGGTTTTGTCATTTAGCCGCGTTTTAGCTTGTGGACGGCAGATTACGCATGAGCGCGATTTCATTTTGGCGATTTGGCATGGCCAGCAAGATCACCCGATTAAGCCGCTCCGGACATTTTTATTTGGGGCTACTTGAAATCTCGGGTTTATGCCAACAAGTCTCAGGCAATCGCAGCCCTTAAAGAGTCATTCGATAGGAATGCGAACAGTTATCACTGGAAAATGTTGAAATCATGGAAAATGCGATAAATCGGCCACAAATATAACATGTGACATCACTGGCGGCAGCGTCCTACTGCGCCTCGTATATAAAAACTAGCGGCCCGCCCTCGCTTCGCTTCGGTGTAGAGCTGAAGTGTAGACTACAGTTTTTGTTCTCAGACTTGTATTATACACAATGACATTCATCTATGATTCTTCTTATACCTGCATGCAAAGTCTCAGCCCGATCGGTTTAAAATTGACAAAGTTTCATACAAACTTTTATCCCCTTGGGGGTAGAATTGATCAAAATCTTTTCTTAGCGGATGCCTACGTCATAACATCTACCTGCATGCCAAATTTCAGCCCGATCCGTCCAGTGGTGTGGCTGTGCATTGATAGATGATCACTATGTCAGTCAGTCACCTTTGAGTTTCATATATATAGATATGTTTCGTTAAAAACTTCACGCAGAAAAAAATGCTGCTGATGCTAATTCATTCGATTCAATCTATTTTATTCCACGGCCAATCCTGTATCTATTGAAATGAATTATTACAACTTTAATACTGATGATGCTACAATTTTTTTTTTTACAAAATTTCATCCCCATCATCTTGATACGTGGCTATCCACAACCGTGCGTTTTTGTCGAAATTTTTTACCACGTATCACAAAACTGTGGAATATGTTGTAGCCAGCAGTGTTTCCGGACCGATACGACCCAAAAACCTTCAAAAAAAGAGCGTACTCCTTCCTTAAAGGCCGGCATCGCATTTGTGATACTCCTGGTGTTGCAAGTGTCCATGGGCGATGATGATCACTTACCATCAGGTGAGCCGTCTGCTCGTATGCCCCCATATAACATAAAAAAAAATATGATTAGTTAGCGAAATTATTTCATTAGTAGTTCTAACAAATCCGATAAAAGTAAGGTACTATTAATAGCCTATTCAAGTCGATAAATTAACATTTTATGCGCTGTGAAACTATGTTGCCATTACATGGCGTAGGAGTTCAGAATTAATGGAAATTGGTTTTGGCTAAATTCAAGTTAATTAACACATAATGCTCACATAGCGGCCGTTCATTCGCATTTTTGATCCCATAATTGGGTATAGGTGGCATTACAGGGTTCTCGTTAATTAGGTTTTTTTAATAATTAATCTTATCGTTCTTTAGTTTCCTGTTGGACTATGAGCAGACCCGTCTTTCCCAGTGGGTACTTTGGGCAAGTGCCCAGGGCCCCGCGATCGATAGGGGCCCCCCTCAGATCAAATACCAAATGTACCAGCTATCTTCGCGTTTGGACTATATTACCACTTAACATCAGGTGGGATACAGTCATTTGCCTACCTTAATATATATAAAAAAAAAGAATACAAAGTCCTTAGTTCCTGTCAGATCATCAAACGATAACCAATATTTATTACCAGAAAACTTATATAATTTGGATGAAATCTAACCTAAATTACTAACTACAATACCAATTATTCTGACGATGCAGACCTGAAAAGGCTGCGAAACGTCAATAAATAAATAAAGTTTCGTGCATTAACCCGTAAAAACTAGTTTTATTTATGAGTGATGTGCGTGAAAACCTAAGAAACAAATACAATACCAATTTATTAGCAGCTTTTATTTAACTCGCTCCCTTTCAAGTCATAATCCACATCAAAGTTATAGGGTTATCCTAATATGCTATACTATGAGACTTATCTCTTGCCGTAGTAAACCCTTGAATTCTCCAGTTTACGACTACTGTAAAAAAAATGGTTGCCTGTAAAGTCGGTTTTACGGGCGAAGATTTTACGTGACAACGTCTTTTTCTCGGTAGAATATTTATTGATATGAATATAATTAAATTGCAGAATAGGAACAAGGAATTGAATGAAAATAAGAATTGCACAAATTTTAACTATAGAAATATATTTTGTTTACTAAAACATTGTACATGTAAACTTAAACTTAACACGAGAGACTCATCGTAACGTTACCGAGCGTTACACTTTTTCATAAGTGACTCCCAGCCGCAACCTAATTTAAGACGTTGTCACGTCAAAATACTTATAAGCAAAAATCATCTGAAGTTGTAAATGTTATTATATTATTTGTTTCTTAGTGATTCACGCATATCACTCATTAAATAAATAAAGTTTCAACGGTATTGATGCACTGATTTATCTATTTATTGACGCTTCGCATCCTGATAAGGATGAAATAAATTAGTGCATGTATACCGATGAAACTTGTTTTGTTATAATAATTTTATAATTACAATTGTTTCTAAATGCCTAATGGCATAAAAGATAAACAGTTGAATAAGTAACATCGTTCTAATTATCGTTTTGACTGACAAAATGTCATAATTGTTTCCGGTAAAATAATAGATTCTGTTAATTGCATTCAAACACTGCCAGCCCTTAAGGGATATTATATAATGGTGTATGGTAGGTATGGTATGTTTCAGCCTGCTTTAATAAAATGTATGACAGGTATTAAAATTGCATTGTCTTAAGATAACACACCTACTCAATTACTCATTTATATTCGCCATTCCCGCCCCCAAATCATAAAATTTCAAACCCCTCTCGTACACCCTTCAAACTGACATTTGAAAGACATTTACAAACTTCAATGGAATTCGAAATTCGTTAATAATATCTTAGGGGCGTTGATCGTTTGGAAAATCAACCCCCTGTTATTCAGTGGGGTAGTCATCCAACTTCTTCGTAGCATTAATGTTTGAATTCGAAAACTGCGTATCGACAGTGGAAAGTCAAAATCGCATATACGCTATTTTATTTTTTATAGATAGCTCCGACAAATGACTCCACCCCACCTAATGTTAAGTGACGGTGAAATCCAGACGTGAAGATAGCTGGTATATCAGTTCTACCTGCCACACCAGCCATCCTCATCCTGCCGGCCTGCATGTTGCTTCTTCACGCCTCTTTTAAAGGATCCCAGGGAGTAAGATGGAGGGAACACGTGAGCGGGCAGAGCATTCCATTTACGGATAGTGCGACCAAGAAATAATTCACCCTTCTTTGTACGCGTTTTTTGGTCGAAAATGAGTTATACTCGTATTTTAATGAGTTTTTTTTTTCTGTGGCGATTTGTTCATGTTTCGTGAAGATTTTAATACTTTTTTGGCGCTTAAAAGCAACTGATTCTTTTTAAGGATTTTTATTAGTCACAACGCTGAAGCGACATAAATTTTGGTGTTTTTTGAACCAATGGCGCCTTAGCTCTTCTATTTGGCGTATGATTTGATGTTTGCTTGACAAAAAATGTATGGCGGGCCGAGTGATTTTCACTTAAGCGACATCTAATTCGTAAAGGCACTAAGTATGTAACTTTTTAATAGGAGGATATTTAGAAAACATTTTTTAATGAATATGTTTTTATTTTCCAAATTCAAATTCAAATGATTTATTGTGAAATGTAGGTTAGTACAGCAATTAGGTGTTAGGTAAAAAGTTTAGTGTCACTACATTTCGACCTTATTACAAGGTATACAATATTTTTTAAGTAATAATCAGGTTTACAATTATATAAAAATCAAAATTATTATATTACAATTAGAATTAGAATTAATTATGATTTTTTTGTGAAAAAAAAAACTTTAATCCACGTTTCTGTAAAGTTACTAAAGTGGCGTTTACGCGATTTTGTGTTTCCACTGTCGGTATAATGAAACTTTACGTAAGTGTATCAAGTGTCGTAAACCTCCCGAGGTCGTACATCGCCAAAATCTCTATTACCCATTTTAATTTTGCATTTTCATAACAGTTGACAAACATTTAGTATTCACACGAGACAATCCTATCAAACACCCACTGGCTGGCTGCTGCAACTTTAAAGTTCGAATGAAACCGCGCCTTATTCATCTTACACTGCTGTTTTCGATAGCTTAGCTTACACTATACTTGTATAAACGACGGGTTGTATGAAGACTTCAGTTTAAGGTCGTGTGGGTTTAGATTTTGAAGCCTACACTGTTGACGCAACCTGGTGTTTGCGCATACACTCCTGAACTGACAGCGCGCGACCGCGAGCGCGGTTACAGAAAAAAAAAATAGCGCGTGATTTTTTTAATTTTACAGCGTTAGAGATTAGCGTTGCGTGAGTTTTGTGTCTTATCATTAAAGTCAGTATATCTTTGTTACTGATACCGTGGTGACCAACTGTAGAGGCAGGTATTGGTGCATATTTTTTTTGTTAAAAAATTGTGTTTTCAATTATAGTGTTTGTGTCTTATAGTGGTTAACATAAAACTTTTCGTGAAGGATTGTCGTTTCAAAAGTTTGAGGATAAGGTAGGTTTCTAATATAATTAGTAATTAACTGTAATGTTAGCATAGAATAAGTACTGTAGTTATAATTTTTATTTTTTAAGCATGTAATTGCTTAATGTTTAAATCTAAAGAAAATATAATTAGAAAAAAAACCACGCGGACCAGGCAGCAGACGGGACTCGAACCCGCACCCTTTGCTATCCGGGCGAATGCACTGACCAATTATTCTACAGCGGATCTGACGGCCGCGTCGAAATTCCTCTAGTCATTCTTAAGCTGCAAGGCAGTGCCATCTCTTCGCATTGTAGGTATTATAAGTACTGTATGCAAAATAAAGTTTTGCTTCGTATATCCGACTAATATTAATATTGTGAAAGATTGTATGTTCAATACACAATCACGCAAAAACTACTGAACTGATTCGGATGAAATTTGGTGCATATTTAGTTTACGACCTGGAATGAGACATAGGATACTTTTTATCCCAGAAAAATGTTAGGATCCTGAAAGATTCTTAAAAAAAATAAGTTTACGCAGACGAACTCACGGCGGCCGGCCGTTAGTTATCCATAAATTATTTATGTCATCTATCGAACATTAATATGGTAGGAAAGTCAAAACTGTACTTTGAATATTTTTTTTAAAGAATACTAGGGGTATGATCTACAATCGATACTGAAGCCAAAAATATAGGTTTTAGAATTTTTGTCGCTTTGTCTGTATATATGTCCGCGATAAACTCAAAAAGTACTGTATGGATTCACTTCAAAGGAGATTGCTCAAATTGGCCCAAATGCACAAAAAATATTGACATAAACGGTAATTCTTGGCGTAATTTATAATTTAATTTACAGCTATTAGATTTCAATGGACACCTTTGTATAATTATATTTACTTTAAAAAGGACTTTTCATTTTACCGGTTTGGAAAACATACGAATTCACAATCATCACACAGTTTCTGTCACAGAGTACCTTATTATAACCGGAAATGACACCTGATTTTAAAAGTTACTCTTATGCATTAACTTTAAAAACAGGCAACTATCTGTTAATCTACATGCTCTATATACCTGAATCTAATCCATAATTTCGGTACTTGGCTTGATTTCCCTAGTTTACTATATAACTTATTTGGTTTTTATTATTTTAATATGTTTAGTGTATATGGTTTATAGAAGTTCTCAGGGGTGTCCGTCAATAATATTCGTGTCTACAGTAATTTATATATAATTTCGAATCTAGGAAACAATTTTTCATGATTATTGGTCTTTAGGCCAAACATGTATGGAAGCTGAGCAATCTCCTTTGGCACTAATGTTATTAAGAAGTCGGGTCAACATATTGGCTACATATTATCACGCTACGGGGAACGAGCAGTGAACAGGGGTCAAAAAGTGTGTGCAAATAACTAACTCCACGCGTACGAAGTCGCGGGCGGACGTTAGTTCTTTATAAAAATATAGAAGTTGTCGTTTGTCTTATCTTTGGACACATACATGGACATATTTTGAATTGTTGATAATGATTCATCATCATCATCAGCCTATTAATGTCCCCACTGCTGGGGAACAGGCCTTCCCTATGGATGGAATAGGTAGATTGGGTCATGACCCACCACGCGGGCCCAGTGCGAATACGTGGGTGCTAACGACTGAAAATGCAGCCGGGACCAACGGCTTAACGTGCCTTGCGAAGCACGGAGGAGCTCGAGATAGAAGATTTTTGGTCACCAGTTCGGTTGGCGATTATGATAAGTGCATAATTTATGTCATACATACAGAACTTAGATAAGAAATAAAAATAATTTCAGGTGTAATAAGTATACTTTGTAGAGCGTCACAGGAACATGACAACAAGAGTATCTCATCGGCGCCACATATGGCGTTGATTAGATATAATTAAAAGCTGCTTAAAAACAGTACTGACATTTTCAGATCGGTCATAAAGTAGTTTTCAATGTTATCCTGCCGAACTTGAAAATAAGCTTTCGTACTATTCGTAAGTGGAATTCCTTCTACAATCTAGGGCCCTTTAAGAGGGGCGTAAAGAATCATTTTTGCAGGCCGGCAAGGTGAGGATGGTTGGTGTGGCGTTTGGACTTTATTACTACATCAGGTGGGGTAGAGTCATTTGCCTACCTGGCTATATAAAAAAAAGCTGCTGGCTCATACTATGTTAACGATTGGATTCTAAATTCATAAGTTTAATTTGTAACGATTATGAGATTAATCAATGTATAACTATACTGAGATACATATATATTGAGATACATAAATTCAAATTCATTTTGTCAGCAGTTTAGAGTGCATAGACTCGGAATGCAAACTTAATAAAATATAATTAAAATGGCTTGTACATAAACAGCGGGTAACACCGCGGGGCACAGCTAGTATAATATAGAAAAAATAAGAGGCCCATAAGCATTAAGTAGACAGAGTTTTATATAACGACACTCTTATCTTCAAGGCTTCCTGAAAATTACGAAAAATGCGTAAGTGCTAGAGATGGGCCGACTATAGTATTTGCCGACTAACCGACTAGCTGACTAATCGGTTTTCGAATTGCCGACTAGTCGGTCGACTATTCTGCAATGCTGATCATTCTAACACCTATCTTAAGATGTTCGAAATATTTCGTTACTACTCTGCGTACTCACGTGCGACACGAGTCTCCCAAAACGAACCGAAATATTCATGTTCCGACATCACAATTTGCCTCTAAAGAGAACAAAAATTACCTATGGACTTCTTTAAGACTTGCTAGCACTTAACTTTTCACTCAATTAATACGTAATTACTTCCCACTGCTATTTTGTTATGTGCGATATTCATTGTGTTAAGTTATCTGAATTACTGAAAGATTCTTAAATTCCTAATTCTTATTATGTTACGGTATGTTTTTTTAATATTTTAAGACTGTAGGTAACTTTAAATACATACTTTAGGTACTGTTTAAATATTCAAATTAAGCATAAGTTTTAAGTTTTATTTCATTGTTATGTGCCGATTATAATCGGCATGTTTTGCCGAATAGGCGCCGACTAATCGCTGACTATAATATAAACGATGCCGAATAGTCGTCTTTCCCGACTAGTCGGCGGCTGGTCGGCCTGTCTCTAGTAAGTATATAGTGTTTGTCATCCATCATGATGGTTTTAATTACGTAGCTGCATTGGTACTATTAAATATTTGTTTACGTTGTTTGATATAGTGAGTAGTAGAAGGCAAGAAATAGTAATTTATGATATTATTGCGGTAAGTTGGTGCCTATAAAAAAAAGATACATAGTGCCTTTTACTTCCGACTGATTTTCGCTTAAGCGACATCTACGCTTAAGCGAAAATCAGTCGGGCCACTATACAGTTTTTGTCAAGCAAACATCAAATCATACGCCAAATAAAAGGGCGTAAGCGCCATTGTTTCAAAAAAGTACCAAAATTTATGTAGCTTCAGCGTTGTGAATAATAATAATATTCAAAAAAAAACATTATAAACCTAAATGACGGACCCGAGTCTACTGTACCAAAAGGGACGAACGTCAAATGTTTGACAGGAAAGAAGACAGACCAGTTTATATGCGAAAATGGAATTGACGTTCTTACCATTATATTATTATCTTCCTCCCAATTTTTCCATATTTTCTCACCCTTTAAACCTTCCCTAGACCTCTACGAACATTTCAAGACCAAGATAAGATAAATCAGTTCAGCCATTCTCGAGTTTTAGCGAGATTAACGAACAGCAATTGATTTTTATATATACCTAGTCAGGTCCACGGCTTAGTCCACGGTCAGGTCACAAATTCTGTCACATGTTTAATATAGGGAAAATAATTGAAACAAGTTTATTCATTATGTATTTATAAACCAAAATGAACTTAACAAAACATAGATTCTTATGACAATAAAGTTTATTCAAAATGACCTCCGTAATTTGGAATACAGGCCTTCAATCTGCGCAGCCAGTCGTCTATCGCAGCACGAACGAGGTCCATGTCAATATCGGCGGCTGCCTTAATCAAGGATGTCTTGAGTGACTCCAAATTGGGATGAGGCTTTGAGCACGCCTTTTCTTCCAAGTGTTGCCATATCTTGTAATCTAACGGACTCCAATCTGGACAGAGAGGCCAGTCTTCGTGCCGGATGAAGTCGATGTCACGCGCCGCCAGCCAGTCTTGTGTGCTCTCGCTCTATGAGCTGGCGCTGAATCTTGTTGGAATACCCAATGCCTGTTATTGAACATGGTATGAGAAACAGGTTCCACAAGGTTTGTCAGGACTGTATTTTGATACACAACTGCATTCCTTTTTACACCTTTCTCACAAAAATGTACCTCTGTTAAGCCCCAATAGGAAACTCTCAACCATACCATGAGCGAGGATGGAAAATGACCTCGTTTGACACGCGGAATACGGTTGCTCGCTTCTTCACTACTGTGTGCGTACACCTTATCATTTTGTTTGTTGTAGCTCTCTTCTACGGTAAAAATGTTTTCATCCGATAAAAGAATTTCCCGATATTTTTTTCCCGCGTACCGCGGGAGCGTACTCAATAAAGCGCGGCATCTCTTCAAACGATGTCCTGTTTTTCTTCGATATGCCCGAAGTCTTCATTTAACACCCTTTTCACCGCCATCTGAAGGGCCAACAGTTTCTGCTTACGTTTGGGATTTCTCTGAATTCGCACCTTCACAGCTTTCATCACTGCTGGAGTCCTCGAGGGCGACCACTGCTTGACCTGTCATCTACACCAGAGTCTTCATTGTATCGTTTGATGGTACGATAAACGAATCTTTTGGTTATATTCAAATTTTTCAGTATGTAAAAATTTGAATTGGCGCGTAACCGCAACGATGCAACGCAATAACTGCAACACGGCCTTCTTTAAGCGTCCACTCCATATTTAAAAATGAGTAAAATTCTAAAAAGTATACATTTTTATTTTCATGAACAATTCGAAATTCGAATTCAATAAACTTTTTTGTGGCCAGCATTCTAACAGAAAAGTTTTTACTGTGTGACAATACTTATGACCTGACTGTGTATATATAGATAAGTAGACAAATGTAAGACCGAGATGAAATAAAGGGCTTACCATAGTCACGAGTATGCAAATACCTACCGATTCCGCACTAATGTAATACAACATGTTTCAACACATTTGCAAGGAAACAGTACATATACCTAATTGAACTAATGAAGCGAAGTTTTTCTAATAAGAAAATGGTGCGCATTTCCAAATGGCACCACGTGCGGGTGGTGGAAATTAGAACTACATTTTGTTAATTAAAGTGAGACAAAGTTATAAATTAAGAGAGCTTAAAAGGAGATTCGACCAAAATTAAAAAAAAAACGTATAGAGTACGCGCGGCGTTTTATATGGGAGCGTGCGGTAAACAGTTTTACCGAATATTTTAATTTAATTAACGCTTTTATCTTGAATTTTTTTTATGTTAAAAGGGAGGCTAACAAGCTTGCATATTTTTTAAAATACATATATTGTTAAGGAGGAGGAGCTCGATGGCGCGGGTGGTTGGAGCGTTCGGATGCGATCGTTAAGTAAGTTAAGCAAATTTCGCAGTGGTCGGTCATTGGATGGGTGAGCAAGAATTTACTATCTCGAGCTCCTCCGTGCTTCGGAAGGCACGTTAAGCCGTTGGTCCCGGCTGCATCTGCAGTCGTTAGAACCCACCAATCCGCACTGGGCCCGCGTAGTGGGTCATGGCCCAATGTCGCGACTCTCATACCTAAAATAAAGGTGGAAAAGATGCACGACTTAATGTCCCCACTGCTGGGGCACAGGCCTTCCCTATGGATGGAATAAGGAGATTGGGCCATGACCCACCATGCAGGCCCAGTGCGGATTGGCGGGTGCTAACGATTGCAGATGCAACTGGGACCAACGGCTTAACGTGCCTTCCGAAGCACGTTGGAACTCGAGATAGAAATTTTCGGTCACCCATCCAATGACCGACCACTGCGAAAGTTGCTTAACTACAACGATCGCAGCCGAACGCGCGAACTACCTGCGCCATCGAGCTCCTCAGATGATATATGATGATGATATAGGTACGACTGCGGCGGAGTGGAGACAGTTGTGTCGTCATAATGTCGATGAAATGTGAGCATACTTTTATGTTATTTCCACAACTAATAATGAGGAATGATAATAGATAAGAGGAACATTGTTAATAATGATACACGGCGTTAGTCACGCATACGAGTAGTTACACGCATGAAAGACCATTCATTGACACCGTTCATTCGTTATAATAACCGTTAAGACTATGAAAAATATCGATAATAATTTAAGCGTGAAAATAGAATTTTAGAGATGCGATGTGATGGATTGAGGAGCTCGACGGCGCAAGTGGTTAGCGCGTTCGGCTGCCATCGTTGAAGTTAAGCAACTTTCGCAGTGGTCGGTCATTGAATGGGTGACCAAAAATTTTGTATCTCGAGCTCCTCCGTGCTTCGGAAGGCACGTTAAGCCGTTGGTCCCGGCTGCATCTGCAGTCGTTAGCACCCACCAATCTGCACTGGGCCCGCGTGGTTGGTAATGGCCCAATCTCCCTATTCCATCCATAGGGAAGGCCTGTGCCCCAGCAGTGGGGACATTAATAGGCCGATGATGATGATGATGATGTGATGGATGATCAAATGGTCGTCAAAATTGTTGGCCGCGCCGCTGCCGCCGCGTGCGCGAATTCTACACGCGTGGCGTGGCGTCGCGTTTCGAGTCTGTTTTTTTGATCATACAAACACAGATGCAACAATGGTATGATGTTTTTGAACCACGATATTACTTTTTGACACGTTTTTATTTTGATTTTTATATCGAGAAAATTTATGCTTAAAATCCACACTCTCATATCTATTCTAATATTACAAAATGCGAAAGTGTGTCTGCCTGTTACTTCTCCACGCGTAAACCGCTGCAACGATTCAGAAGAATTTGTAGAGATAATTTGAGTCCAGGGGTAGGACAATTATTTATATCCCAGAAATCATTCTTTAAGGGCATGGATGTTTGTATGGAAAACTAATTAAACCAAACAGATGAAGTTGCGTGTATCCACTAGTCACACTAATATTATAAAGGCGACAGTTTGTGGGTGTGTGAGTGTGTATGTTTGTTACTACTTCACGTCTAAACGACAGGAGCTATTTTAATAAAATTTGGTATGGAGTTAGCTGACACCCTGGATTAACATATAGGCTATGTTTTACTGCGGGAAAATATCCATAATAAACCGCGGGTAACACCGCGGGGCACAGCTAGTTAAATATAATAACGTTTTTATCACATCTAAATCCTTTACTTTAATATTTTTTTATGATTTATATAATTTACCTGATCGGCTGTACATCAAAAAGCGGCAGCAGTTAAAAAATCAGATTAAAATTAAATTAAAAATCAGTTTTCTTTTATTTCAATAGGAAAATATTAAAAATTATAATTAATATTGAAATTTCATAATAATAAAATAGTCCGTCAATGTTCAAGTCGTTATTACTTAATTGTGCACAGGAAGCAGGATCCGGCCATTCCAATCTGAACTATAAAGAGGTATTCGCACAGGTGATTCAAGTTAACAATTTACTGAATTGGAGACTCATTTAGTAAAGCAAGTCTAGACTCGTCGTCGCCAGGTTACTAATGTTCAATGAACTTTGTATTAAAAATAAATAATCAAAATATTCAATTAAAATCGCTACTGAATATAATTTATTAGAACATATGTGATTTGCACTTGTATGAAACTCCAACACGTATTCCGAATATACAAACTAGAAACATGTGGATAAATATTATAAATATGAATACCTATAACTGTTGCTTTATTACAAAAAATAAAGATGTGGTTTTTGGTTCTACTACACCAATGGTCAAGAGATGGCGCTGTAGTCTCCTGAATCGCGCTTTGGTTCCGTTGTTCCAGATTAATAAATACTTTTGATAGGCCTTCACAATGCAGTCGTTAGCACCCACAAAATAGAGATTCTACTTCTATTTTGTTGGTAGATTTTCTTAATGTGCGGTAATCACAAAAGTAATATAATTTTTTGTGTTACAGTGATGCGCGCGCATCTTAAAATTTCACTCTCATCATTTTTTCATAACGCGCCTAAAGAAGTATAACTTCAAAAAAATGTTGACATCGTCTAAAAGGTCGTATTAAAAAAAATGGTAAATAAATAACAATTAGGTAGGTAGAGTAAACAGTGAAAGTCTTAATAAGTTAATACTTAATAATAAAAAAAATATACTGTGTGCACAGACCACACATCTGAAGTGAAACTTATTTTCTTAAATAACCTAACATTAGGCGGTGCATAAGGCATAGGGGAATGGAGCAGCGCACGCATATTTACATATGTATAAATGCCGCGTGTGACGCTCGTGACGCTCGTAGCGTTTCAACCTTCGCCGAGTTACCCTCCAACGTCATGCTCGGCCGGAAGAGCTGCGCATGCATCCCACACAAACATATTTATATACATTTATAGTCATGTGACACACCGTCCGAAAAGAAGTTTCGCTTCAAAGAAAAAACACTACATTATGAAACACAATCTTTCGATAAAATTTGTCAGTTTATGGTAACTGTGCCTAACTCAGCCAGCAATGACAAGAGTAATTTTTCTCTGTTTTGTCTTTAAGGAGATTTGATTGATACAAAACAGAATGTAGACGAGCCTTATGAAGGCCTAGATTTTCGTTATTCAATGCTATCGAATGAACCACGAATAGTACACCCACATCGCAGCGCAGTGTCAGACATTGCGACACTGCAAGGAATCAACCGAGAAATGCGAGTCTGCAGGCATATAGCAATTAGCAATACATTACGAAACCTCGACATAAAGTATACACCTATGTGTTATTTTAATGTTTGACTTATCGAAATCGCCTTGTCTTATTAGCTAGGAAGAACTGTTACTTATTGCATTTTTATGTGTAGCAGTTTTCCTCTCATCATCATCATCATCAGCCTTAATGTTCCCACTGCTGGGGCACAGGACTTCCCTATGGATGATGCTCACATTATCCCAAAAACATGAGCTTTAACTAGCTAAATATATAACACCTTTAAAATTATATAATAAAAAAACAAGCGGGCCTTAAGGCTGATTTACACTAAGTTCATCATCATTATCAGCCTATTAATGTCCCCACTGGTGGGGCACAGGCTTTCCCTATGGATGGAATAGGGAGATTGGGCCATGGCCCACCACGCAATCCCAGTGCGGATTGTCGGGTGGTAAATTTTTCCTCTCGCTTTCTTGCAATTTGACAATTTGAATTTCGTGATCCATTTCACGGAATCACTTCCACAAATTGCGAGAAAGCGAGAAGAAGTGTGTATCAGGAAGTCAGAGTAGCGTGCGCAACTTGAAAAGATTTAAAATAAAATATTAAAATTGCTTTTAGTTACTTTGAAGTGGATTTTTTTTTCACTAAAAATACAGGTATACGAAACAACTTATTTCGCCGAACTGAAACTTTTCAGTTCAGTTTGTTGGCTGTTTGTGGTTTGTTATATATATATATTTTTAAAAAGGTGAGATTAAAATTTTAAATAAAAGGCAAAAGAAAAATTTGGCAACGCTGTCTGATAGCTTGACGGTTGTTGCCTACATTGCATTTATATGTGTATTTATTACATTTGTAAAGAGTTGAAGTATCGGACAGGCGTTCTCAAATCTGTTTACAATGCGATAAGCGCACTCGTTGTTGACAAAACGACAATATTAGGTTTGTTTAAATAAAGATAAAAAACGATATACTACTTACAGGTGATAAACATGCTCTATGACTGTAAATGAATCAGTATTAGATATTTTTCATTACTTACGAGTATGTAAGGGCGTGCTATCAGTCTACGCTATATATTATAGTATTATTATAGCGTACAGTACCCTAGTATCCCGTTGGTCCCGGCTGCATCTGCATCCGCCAAGCCGCACTGGGCCCGCGTAGTGGGTCATGGCCCAATCTCCCTATTCCATCCATAGGGAAGGCCTGTGCCCCAGCAGTGGGGACATTAATAGGCTGATGATTATGATGATGATTCGACAACATAATCACATACATTCATTTTAAGCACGACGACCTTCGTGGCCCAGTGGTTTATACTCCGGGTTTCATGGTGTCGCCGACTCGAGAAGTCCCGGGTTCGTATCCCGGTGGGGGCAGATGTTTGCATGATAAATACTAGCATTTGTACTCCAGTCATGGATGTTTAATATTTATATATGTATATGTACACTTGTACAGTATATGTATTCTATTCGTTACCCTAGTATCCCATAACACAAGCCTACAGTGCTTACTTTGGGGCTAGGCTAATTGGTGTGAGTGTTGGAAATATTTATATATTTATATTTAAACACTAAATCTTACTCTTGTGTGTTCATCAACAATAGACAAACACAGCAGGATCGCTGCCATCGGCGTTGTACCAACCGGTCCTTAATTTGTATCAATATCAAGATAATACGTGTGCATACAGATCTATTGATCAAGATCTATAGATCAGTTAAGTGCGTAGGCGCCGACCACCTGGCCTGTCCCAAATATCAACACCGAGCCGAATGTCACTTCGCCTGTCTGTCTGTTTGTCACGTCAAGGTGGATTGCAACTGGGACAACAACACACCGTTCAAGCAATGTTTTTATGATTTGATAATAATTATTTTTTAGTAAGGACATTATTATGTATTGCTTTTGTGAGTTGCATATATTTTCTTTTCATATATTTTCTCTCTTATATGCTCCATGCTTTTATTAATATGTATGACATTTCAATTTCAATAGTGTTTATTTCATAAACTCTTTGAAATTGGACTTAAAATTATTTATTCGTATTATTTAAGGAGGTGAGAGCTCATTCCTGTTATTGTTTGCGATATTAATGTCGAAGTAACATTAAATGCATTTAAGGTTTGGATGAAATTTTGCACACATATAGTTTACTAAATATATAGTATATAATTAGATCAAATTAATTACTACGACATCAGAAATATGTTTTTGTTGTAAAATAATGTATTAGAATTTTGATTTGCCATCTTGTTAATTATCAAAAAAAACATCTAACCTCCGTGAGTTTTCCCAAAAAATAATGCAGGTTTACCTAGTATTTTGATATTGAATTAAATAGAATTACTATCAAAAACTTTCATAAAACTGACCATCATTGAACTACTGAAATATGTATATATTTTTATAATTAGTCCATTAATAATTATTTTATAAGACTCGAAACATCACCCGTAAAATGAAATATATACTAGATGCAAATCTACCTACGCACCGCGCCGATCAGTACGGCAGCGGCGCAATTTTGTAAAAGGACTCATAAAAACTTTTGGCTGGTGTCGTGTTTCAGTCCGTGAGTAAGGTTCCAGGACTCCTCGGGGTAGGTTCAGGTTAGGCAACGGCGTGAGTGATAATTTTGATATCGCAAGCGTGTATAGCCTATTGTGTCATATGGTATATGCCATATGGTTTGCCCAGTCATGAGAACCGAAACCGCTTTTTCGCAAAAAAAATAGTATTTCTTTGGGGGATTTCTTTATAATATAATAAAATATTTTTTTTAAAATATACCCGTAAGAAGTGTAAAATAAAAATAATAAAATAGCTACAAAGTTTGGATTATACCGACACAGAAGCTCTATTGGTTCCTAAATGACATAACAGCTAACAGAAACTGAATCCTATGTATTTTCACATCATATTATCACTACATAGTATAAAGCAAAGTCGCTTCCCGCTGTCTGTCCCTATGTCCCTATGTATGCTTAGATCTTTAAAACTGATCTGCAGATCTGACTGATCTTTTAATAATTATATCAAAATCAGCACAATCACATTTTTTCGCTATTGTCTTAGTAGATTACCACAGGTTAAGATTATTCGCCAAGGGTCATAGAGTAAGGCACAGGATACACTATTATGGTATTAAAGGTGTTAATACACATGTACCGTGTGTTAACACCTTTGTAACAGTACTAAATTCAGCCGAACTGTGGGGGCCTGGTGACCTGTAAAACGGGTTCTAACCTTAGTTCAGGCACCATCAGTCTCCATAAAAATAAAAATGGTTATGGAGAATATAAAGCTGATTTATTATTATTATTATTGTTGCTGCTGACCATCAGACGGGTTATACGCTAGTTTGCCACATTTATCATTCGGAGATGCCATCCGCCTAGGATACCTCTAGAGGCACTCGCCAATTCTCGGCTTGAAGTCCCCTTAGGATCTCGCCGTCCCCAAACCCGCAGATGTTAAGGGCATCTGCGACCAACAGCATACACTCTCAAAAAAAAAAGCACACTTTTCTATAAGGTGCACGATACCTGGTGCTCCAATACAAGCGGAAATTCCGATGCACCTCTTATACTTTTGTGATGATTAATTTAAAATGGTTAGATAAAATAGGCAAAGAATACCGCACTGCTATTTAATCTACTGAAGAGGAGCTCGATGGCGCAAGAGGTTAGCGCATTCGGCCGCGAGCGTTGAAGTTAAGGAACTTTCGCAGTGGTTGGTATTGGATGGGTGACCAAAAATCTTCTATCTCGAGTTCCTCCGTGCTTCGGAAGGCACGTTAAGCCGTTGGTCCCGACTGCATCTGCAGTCTTTAGCACCCGCCAATTCGCACTGAGCCCGCGTGGTGGGTCGTGGCCCAATCTCCCTATTCCATCCATAGGGAAGGCCTATGCCCCAGCAGTGGGGACATTAATAGGCTGATGATGATGATGATTTAATCTATAATGCGATCTGTCAAATGTCACTTGAAAAGTACGGCTTGCAAAAAAACTCGGAACAATTTTTTAGCACTCAGCTGATTCTAAAATAAAAACCAAACATTATTAAACAAACAATAACAAATGTTGAAAATTAATATTAGTTGTTTTTTTTTTCATTTATTGAGCTTTGCTATGAATGGTTGATAACCTAAATCATCAACCAAATGTCACTTTATGTTGCGTTCAAAAACTCGATTTAAAACTTTCGTTTACATATAGGATGCATGTTCGTATGTGACCTGCATGATTATTCATAACTTTTCCGGTGGTAATGCAGAGATCAGCGAAATTGAAGAGCTAGATTCTGATTAATGATTTTTTTTACACAGTCTTAATAAAGAAATACTTACTATTAAAAATCGGTTGTGTTCTTTCTGAACCTTAGTAAATTAATTTTATTAAATAAATCTGATGTTTTGTCTCACTTAATCTTAGTAAATAAGTTTTATTAAATAGCAACATTTTTTTGCTCACTCTACCTATTTGGTTTGAATTGACAGCTATGACGTCAAAATATAGCGCCCAGTAGGTCCTATTCTTAGTTGAATCGCATTATACTCGGTCAGTTTATTGCCGATTTGCGATCGCGTCGTATTAAGCAATCAAGTTAATGTCGTCTTAGTTGTCAAATCAACTTTTTGCTAACGCAATAAGGGCTATTACAGCTTGCCGCTGCTGAAGCCTTAAACCGCCTAGGAATT
This sequence comes from Chilo suppressalis, assembly GCA_902850365.2. NCBI lineage: Eukaryota > Metazoa > Arthropoda > Insecta > Lepidoptera > Crambidae > Chilo > Chilo suppressalis. The sequence continues at coordinate 18,477,565 of OU963914.1, read as the reverse complement.
AATTCAATATCTGTTGCAGTCAGGATGAAGTCATGTGTTCGCGACCTATTTGGTTTTACGACATGTAGTTTGTCGCAGGTTTGTCGAGTATTTGAGTCGCCAATTTTGTATTAGTGTCCTTTTCAAAATTGCATAAGTACTTACTTTGGTAGGTATAGGTACTTAGCCAAGCCATATCTGATAAACTTGCTCTACACACCCAGTTTCGAAAATGTGTGTGTGTTGTCGAAACCTAAAGGTGTCGATTCTGGCATGATATTCTAAAATTAAAACTAAAAAGATCAGACACTCCTTTTCATTCTGTATAGTTAATGACAAGGATACACTGTTGTCAAATTTAAGTTTAGGTTTACCCATAATAAATAAATAAATTTTTCAAGACACACACCAATAGGCTAGTTTACTCATGTCAAATTGTATTAAATAAATGTTTATTTCTTAAAGTATTTAGTCTAAGGAACCTTAATATATCGATTTCACTTCATAAAAGCAGAAGATTGCTGTAGAAATTTAATTTTAAAAAATATTTTTTAGTCTATATTTTTTAAACACTAAAAACGCTGTTCGCCACATCCGCCATGATTTTGACGTCTCTTCTGGTAAACAACTAAATGTCATTCGCGTGTTACTGTAGGTGGATTCTTTCGTCTGACTAAATTTATCATAAAACACTTTTAACTTTAGGAAAGAAAAAAACAGTAAACTTAGTTTTTTTTTGACAAAACTAAGTATGGATGCCGGCTTTGTGAAAGCAGAAAGCACAAATCTGCCAAGAATTGACGCATTGATGGTTGGTGAATTTGTTGCACTAAACCCCGATTTCTGCTCTGCGGAGCAGAGAAACGACAAGGTATCTATGTAAGTACAGTGCATTTAGTATTACAATGTAGTAATAAACATAAAACTGATACAACATATGAATAAGTGTAATAAAGTTGCGTAGGTTAATTTCTTTCGGCACTTTAATCGACAACTTTCCTGGAGTCTTCAAGGATGTGTTTTTATATTCTCGTACAATACAGTAATGATAATTACTTTATTTTTCGTGGTATTTATTAGAAATCATGTTTTTGTTTATTATAAACTCAGTTAAAAGTAATTTTCTACGTGTTTACGAGTTTTTGTTTACGACAGTTCACGTCATAGCATAGATAATCTATAGACTAAAATGGCCGACAGCGTTTTTGTATGTCCATGAAAAGCCTATTTTAAATTTAAAGATTTGTAGCTTTCTAGGTTTAAAAAAAATACAATACATTTTTTTTCGGTCTAATAGAACATTAATTAACCATTTAAAACCTTTTTCCAAAAAGGGTCAACTAGCCTATTAGCTTAGTCCCAAAGTTAGCAATGTTAAGGTTCAAGTTATGGTATACTAGGGTAACGGATAGAATACATATATAGTACATATATAAGTATATTTATATTGAAATACATATTATACATCCATGACTGGAGTAAAAATGCTCGTATTCATCACACAAACATCTGCCCCCACCGGGATTCGAACCCGGGACCTCTCGAGTCGGCGACACCATGAAACCCGGCGTACAAACCACTCGGCCACGGAGGTCGTCAAATAATATAGGTTTACGATAAACTGCGGCGACTCACATGTTTTTTTTGTTTGTTTTTGAAGTAAATCTTCTATTCGGACGGGGTGTAAAAAGAAAAATCCTATGGAAAAGATGGAACGGAACTGGATCACGAGCTTTACACGACTATATATGTGTATATATATATATATATATACATATATCATCATCATCATCTTCAGCCTATTAATGTCCCCACTGCTAGGGCACAGGCCTTCCCTATGGATGGAACAGGGAGATTGGGCCATGACCCACCACGCGGGCCCAATGTGGATTGGTGGGTGCTAACGACTACAGATGCAGCCGGGACCAACGGCTTAACGTGCCTTCCGAAGCACGGAGGACCTCGAGATAGTAATTTTTGGTCACCCATCCAATGACCAACCACTGCGAAAGTTGCTTAAGTTCAACGATCGCGGCCGAACGCGCTAACCACTTGCGCCATCGAGCTCATATATATATATATATACATGCACATATATACATGTGTGGGATGCGTGCGTAGCTCTTCCCGACGAGCATGTAAGTTGGCGAAGGTCACGAGCGTCACACGCGACAGTATATTTATATATATACATACATATATTACTTAGATTATCTAAGTGACGACCTCCGTGGCCGAGTGGTTTGTACGCCGGGTTTCATGGTGTCGCCGACTCGAGAGGTCCCGGGTTCGAATCCCGGTGGGGGCAGATGTTAATGTTATGAATACGAGCATTTGCACTTCAGTCATGGATGTTTCATGTGTATTTCTACATAAATATCTTAATATATATAAATCTCGTGTCACAATGTTTGTCCTCAATGGACTCCTAAACCACTGAACCGATTATAATAAAATTCGCACACCATGTGCAGTTCGATCCAACTTGAGAGATAGGATAGTTTAAATCTCAAATTATAGTCGCAATTTCAATTTATTGCAAATTATTATTTTTGGTCGGTACGAAGTTCGCCGAGTCAGCTAGTACTTATATATGTACAGTATATGTATTCTACCCGTTACCCTAGTATCCCATAACACAGGCCTTACAGTGCTTACTTTGGAGCTAGGCTAATTGGCGTGAGAAATAAAAAAAATCTAAGTAACTATACTAACCAAGATTCGAACTTTTCTTGAGTTCTTATCGCCGCTTCTCAGTTATATTGGACGGTGAATCAAAGAGAACTATGTATTTTCCGTTCTGTTCCATTAGTTGAACTAGGTGGATTATCTTTACGATCTCCACTTGTCACGTTCATTAATCACATTAATTTATTATAATTAATTAGGACACGTGACATTAATGATATCATTGCAGAAAAGTTCAATATTTGATGAAAAAAAATACAAGTCCGTCTGTCTGTGGTGCTGTTTCAGCGGCCAAACCGTAAGAGATAGTTAAAGAGAATATTTAAGTTATAAGTTAAGAATAGTCTGATAAGACTACAAACCGGATTTGAGTAACGTAGCACTTCCGGTTTTCGAGAAATCAGGTTTTGGTGAACATTTGGTTCACTGGTTTGCTAGTTAAAATATAATACTTACATTTCCCATTACATTAAAATAAATTATTTACTTTGACTTGGTGGATATGGGAAGGGGAACAACCTCGTTCCTCAATTTCCGGAGAATATAGACGAACATATATACACGAAATGAAAATAAAACCTTCTCTTTTTTCGAATGAAGTCAGAAAAAAGACATAAACGCGTCAGTCATTTATTAGAAATCAACAACCTACGACCAAACACGACCTTTTATTCTGCCATTGAACCGTTTGTATTGATGAAGTTACCCCGACCCATGACAGTCCCCTTTCTCGTGTGGCGCAATTTTCTCTTTTTTTTTGGAACCCTTTTTTTACATCAAGATATAATACGTATGTATTTAACAATTTTTATCTTCATTTTTTGTTCACACTTATAGACATGTACTTATAAAACATGTAGTATACAATACTTGAATCAAACATTTTGAATAAACAAAATATGTAAGTAAATAAGTAATATAAACTTGTAAAGATCCTAGTTGTCTATGCCGTGTAAACGAAAGAATGTTTTAAACAGCCACAACAACGTATTCTACATGTTTTGTGTAAAACTAGAATACGACTTGTTTCTTGGCGTAAACAAGGGGTAAGTGAAGTGTGATAAAGAAATTGCTCCACTAATTTGTTTGCTATAAACTACGCAGATGGAGTCGCGGCCACCCAAAGTTAATATTAGAAACACTAAAGTTTTTATATTTGTTACTGAATCACGCAAAAACGGCAAAACGGATCCGGATGAAATTTGGCACACACTTTAGTTTATTAGCTGGCATGAGGTGTAGGATATTTTTTTCCGTGAAAAATTTAGGTTCCCGATGGAAAAGAGCAGTACCCCTAGCACGAACCAATATCGAATTCGTATCGTTTGGGAGTCCGAAATGTCATTGTCAAATGTGTACCGATTTTTAGTTCTCGTTACGTACTTTGTGCCGCTGCTGTTCAAGTTTCCATACAAAATTTGACATTGACATTTCGGTTTGCAAACTATTCGAATTCGATAATGGTTCGTGCTAGGAGGACAGAACAGAAAAACAGTTTTCATAAATAATATAATCAAGTTAATAAAGCCGCTTCCACAGTTGACTTGGGCCACAAGAAATATTGTGAATTTAGCACACACCTTAAAATACGGTGTCATTTAATGTTTGTTCTTCATTAAGTGTCGGTGTTTGCAACTTGCCTCAGGCATTAATACGTATTGAAATTGAAACTGTGTGTGATAGACATGTTGTAACATGGGTGTTTTGCAGTTCGTCCGTACTACCAAAAAAGGAAAGGTACTTAATCTTTTGAACAACTACTACTTCACGTGGGTATATATGTACAGACGGAGAGCCATACTAAGTTACCCAAAACAGTTAAATTGAAACAGAAAGTATTAATTTTTCTAAAATACTATGTTTTCTTGTGGAAGGCATGTTAAACCGTTGGTCCCGGCTGCATCTGCAGTCGTTAGCACCCGCCAATCCGCACTGGGCCCGCGTGGTGGGTCATGACCCAATCTCCCTATTCCATCCATAAGGAAGGCCAGTACCCCAGCAGTCGGGACATTAATAGGCTGATGATGATGATGATGATGACTATGTTTGATTTGGGTCAAAATTAATACCAGGAAAACGAGGTCTATCAGCTCTTTATTACGATTGTTTTCTACAATTTAAGTCCACCCTGCTGGATCCCGCAATTACCTGGATCCAGCGGGATATAGTTGGTTTTAATCCCGTAAACACCTGGATTGAAATAACCTTGCGGGATGGTTTTAATTTCAGTAGTATCAAATTCGTGTCTAAACCAAGAAGGTTCAAAATAGTTCGCTTTTTTAACAAAGTGCTGTTTATTATACAGACAACAATTTGTTATTGTTGTATGCATGTATGTCAGTAGTTCAGCATGTTCTGTCGAGTAACGCAAACACATAATTCAACTACCTACTTATTGAAAGTAGACAGTCATAGCGTCTGTGAGTTTTACTAAAATAAATGATTTAGACATATATGAATGATTGGTTTGGCTTCACAGACCAATCATTTATCTATGGATTTAGATGGTTTATTTAACATTTGAGAGCAAAAGCATGAGTAGAGTCTGTGCGGAAAGAGAATGGGATTTAGATTGGAGGGCGCTGTAGTGCTTTTCTACCGTATTTGTAAGGTTTTACCCCTTTTAGAAAAGGTTAAATACAAAAAACCGCAAGAAATCACAACAACAAACAAATCCGTATCAATACAAAACTTTGACGTTTTACAGATTGCTGGGTTTGATTGCCAAATAAAAATCTTAATGTTAGTTCAGTTTTTCGCCACGCCCATTCTCTTTCCGCACAGACTCTACCTGTATTTGGATTTTCAAAAAGGGATACTCAAGGCCGGCGGTGCTGTGGTCCAGGGCCTCCAAAATAAATAACAAACACAAAAAATAGGTCTGCACTTCTGCAGCGCAGCCCGAAATGTGGCCCGGAGGATACCTATTTAATTTTTTTACCAACTGCTGTTGAAGCAGGTAAAACCACCAGCTATCTTCTCATCTAATCGCCACTACGCCAGAGATGGGCAAAGAGGCAGCAGACGGGACTCGAACCCGCACCCTTCGCTATCCGGGCGAATGCATTGACAATATGACTTCTATTTTTTTTTCGTGAACTCCTGATCTATTTTGGCGCACCAAAAAGTCCGCGGGAAAAAGTCCCTTACCTGTGCAGGCCATTAGTGCCAAATTGTAGATCAGTACCCCTAGCACGAACCAATATCGAATTCGTATCGTTTGCGAGTCCGAAATGTCATTGTCAAATGAGTACTGATTATAAGTTCTCGTTACGTACTTTTTGCCGCTGCAGTACCCCTGCTAGCACGAACCAATATCGAATTCGTAACGTTTGCGAGTCCGCAATTTCATTGTCAAATGTGTACTGATTTTTAGTTCTCGTTACGTACTTTGTGCCGCTGCTATTCAAGTTTCCATACAAAATTTGACAATGACATTTCGGTTTGCAAACTATTCGAATTGGATAATGGTTTGTGCTGGGGGTACTGTACCTCTAAGGGTACCCCCGTGCTAAGGGTACAGTAATCTTCGTAAGTTTAAAAAAAATGGGTGCGTGTACTTATGTAGGCGCGTGAGAAGTTATCCTTCTTTGGCATCGTTTAAAATTAGTTTTTAATTGCATGCAAATAATTAATTACAATAAATTAATAAAAAGTCTGGAACAGGACACAGTCAATAAAGTCCAGTTTTAATTTGAAAAAATAAATAAATAATCAAAATATTCAATTAAAATCGCTACTGAATATAATTTATTAGAACATATGTGATTTGCACTTGTATGAAACTCAAACACGTATTCCGAATATACAAACTAGAAACATGTGGATAAATATTATAAATATAAATACCTATAACTGTTACTTTATTACAAAAAATAAAGATGTGGTTTTTGGTTCTACTACACCAATGGTCAAGAGATGGCGCTGTTGTCTCCTGAATCGCGCTTTGGTTCCGTTGTTCCAGATTAATAAATACTTTTGATATTATAAATATGAATACCTATAACTGTTACTTTATTACAAAAAATAAAGATGTGGTTTTTGGTTCTACTACACCAATGGTCAAGAGATGGCGCTGTAGTCTCCTGAATCGCGCTTTGGTTCCGTTGTTCCAGATTAATAAATACTTTTGATAGCACCACAGTCGTTAGCACCCACTAAATAAAGATTCTATTTCTATTTTGTTGGTAGATTTTCTTAATGTGCGGTAAACACAAAAGTAACCGCAAGAAGTTGGTCGCTAAAGCGACCAACTTCATGCTGTTAATTTCTGTGTTACAGTGATGCGCGCGCATCTTAAAATTTCACTCTCATCATTTTTTCATAACGCGCCTAAAGAAGTATAACTTCAAAAAATGCAGAAACTTTTTGATAATTTTGACAAGAACTTATTAAAAAGTAAGACATGTTTTGACGTTAAGAATAAAGTCAACAATAAACTGGATTATTAAAAGTCCTCCAAGTTATTAATAAGATTACAATAGCATTTTATCTTTTCGACGTGATTCCGTAAGAGACATAATAAACAACATGTGGACGGGAGTTCGTCGGTCTAGAGAATATAAATTTATAATGGTAGCTATCATAAAATCCATCCATAATCATCTAAGATAATCACTATCTTGTTTATCGAAGAATCGCATAGATCGGACGTTAACATTATGAATAACACCTTGCTGTACTGTAACTTGATTTTACTTTTTTTAGCTCTAGATTTTAATTTAGCTCTGTTATGTAAGCCTCGATGATACGGGGCAAGTCTACAAGCTACAAGCTACAAGCCAGCGAGTTCCCTATAGTAGCTTGTAAACTCGCCGCGTAGCATCGAGTAGCAGATGGTAAAAAAGCCGATGACACGGGGCGAGCTTACAAGCTACAAGCCAGCGAGTTCGCTAGCAGCTCATAAACTCGAGTCTTGTCTAAACTCGAGGCTGTAGACAAGAAAACTTAACTTAATGAAAAAGGAATAAGGTTAGACTAGTTACACCGTGTTTTGTATAATTCAATGAACAGAGACAAAACATGGAATGACTAATCCAAGCCTATTATTCATTTATTAATAAGGGGGTTAGCGTATGACGCGGCAGAATCCCTAAACGGTGATCCCGCGGTTTCGCACTTAGCAGGGTATTCACAGTGTTTTTATCGGATATTATGCCGTAAAGCTTACGTAGGAGTTACGGGGTCCTCACTGGGCAGTCACACATATTATGCTCTCATCTGTAAATAGAGGTTTTGGTTGCGTCAAAAAACCTCCCCTTGGTTTGGGTATAGCGTATTTCCCCCTAAAATCGGAGGGCTCGTCTAGGAAAGACCTTTTGGTAGTGTTGTGTGGGCTTAGACGACTGAATTGTAGGATAGTATAAAAACCCATACCGAAAACCACAAAACAAAAGTCAGATTAAACTTCTTACATAATCTATCCAAGTAGTCAAAGGAGACTGACGTATTACGAGTAAATCTGTGTCTCAAGCGGGTGTACTTGTGAAGTAGACAAAGTCTGCTTAGTACTGCGAGAACGTAGAAAATGATTTCGTCTGAACATTTGAGAATTTAGATAAGTTTTCACCACTGAAAGATGTCGCTATAACGATTAGGGAGAAATTAAACGTTTGATAGGATTCTCACATCAATCGACAAACAGCATAGATATTCTGTAATATGCCATTTCACGTACGATCTCATTTATTCGGATTTCCGACAAATGACAAATATGTAACTGCTGCTTCTATAGACATAGTGACATTTTAATAATAATAATAATAATAATAAGTATTTATTTGCTCCAAAAATACATAATTACAAATACATGAAATCTAACATATCAACTTTTTGGGAACAAAAAGGGAATGTGACTCAGCCTTAAACCGCCGTTTTATCGGAAGTCGCTGATATTCTGCCACAACCTTATTTAACTAAAACATGCTCCATTTTGTGATACCAACAAGTAAAACTTTGAAAATCGATTAAAAAATATTAATACAACTATTATTAAATATCTAAATTAAATACAGTTTTGGCCGCAGTATACTGTTTATGTAATAACCACAATTTACATTTATTTTTAAAATTATATGTTGACATTGAAATGTTAGTCCGCAAAGGTGGTGGGAGATCATTCCATATCTTTGATGCGGCATATACAAAGCAACCCCTAGTTACAATATTTTTGCATTTTGGTAGTGATAGGCAAAGCCCAAGGTCTCTCAAATTTGAACGACGTTTCTTCCATTGAAGTTTTTTGTGTAAATATGGTGGTAAGGTTGTTTTGAATAATGACAGTAAAAAACAGGCATACTTCAAATTCCGGAGTCCACCCATATTCAGAATTTTATTTTGCACTAAATGAGGGGTGATATGATCTCTACTCTGTATAGGGAAGCAAAATCGCATGCAAGCGTTCTGGATCCTTTGTATTTGATTTTTGGTCTTTTTAAAAAGGCAAGGGCCATACACAATATCGCAATAATGCAAGTGTGACAATATTAGACTATTACATAATTGTTGCTTAACAGGATTACATAAAAAGCTACGTAGCTTATATAAAGTCTGTAATAATCCAAAGCACAATGCAACCTTTCGTTTAACATGATTTTCAAATCTGAGATGTTCGTCCATATAGAGACCAAGATTACGTACACAATCTTCTCGTGGTATTGGCACATCATTAATACAAATACTCATATCATTTTGCTTCATTGATGTTACTTGTTGTCGAGTACCAAATGTGATTGACGTGCTCTTTGAAGGATTGAGAACTAAAGAATGCTTCCGAGACCACTCTACTATAGCGCACAGATCCCTATTTAATCCAGACACGGCAGGCAACATGTCCGTTGGACTGGTATGAACATAGAGCTGTGTATCGTCTGCATAGAGGTGGTAACGACAGTGAGCAATTACCTCTGTAATACTGGCTGAGTATAGAGAATAGAGTGTAGGACCCAAAATAGAGCCCTGTACTACGCCTTTGGTTATAGCTAAAGGTTCTGAAACGTCAGAACTGCCGTCGTCTTTCAAACATTGAACTTTTTGAGAACGACCCGAAAAGTATGAGCTAAACCAGTTACAAACCGTATCATCAAAACCAAAGTGCTTTAGTTTAGCCATTAAAAGTTCCAGATTTACACAGTCAAATGCGCGAGTAAAGTCCAGCAACACCAAGACCGTACCTAACCCCTGATCGGAAGCAGATAATATATCATCAGTTATATTAAGCAGTGCTGTAGTGGTGCTGTGGTTAGGGCGAAATCCCGATTGCAAGAGAGGTAATATCTTTGCAGTATTAATAAACTCATTAACTTGAATTTGAACGCACTTTTCAACTATTTTCGATAGGGCTGGTAATATATTAATTGGCCTCAGGTCACCAGCGTTTTCAATCTTTGACCTTTTTGGAATTGGAGTTATTAAAGCGCATTTCCAAACCTCGGCAAAAGTACCGTCCTGTAATGATTTATTTATGATGGTCAGCAAAGCGGGCAACGAATAAGGCAATGTCAATTGTATCATATACATCGAAATGCCATCATCTCCCTGCGATTCTGTACATTTTTTATTAATAATATGTTCGATTGTTGATTCAGTAACAATTTGAAATTTAAAGACTTGATCAGTGCATTTGCTGGACCTGATCTTATTTAACTCATCTACGTCTGTAGGTAGCGCAGGTATACTATCAATAAAATATTTGTTTAGTGTTTCTGGATCACGAAGGGATAACGGGATCACACTCGCTTGTTTAGGCTTAACGATATTCTTAAGATGGCGCCACATACTCGCAGGCTTGTTCCTATTGTTATTAACAAACTGAGTAAAATATGCTTGCTTTTCCCGTTTAATAGCGCAATTATACTGATTACGTAGATCCCGATAGAACTGCTTAGCCGAATCCGACTTGATTACCTTTGCCTTTTGACAAGCACGATCGCGAGTCTTTCTTATTTGCAAAAGAGTTTCCGTCAACCAAGGACAGGGAGGATTTTTAATTTTACGCTTACGAATTGGTGCAAATGTGTCAAACAAATCAATAATGAGGGCATTAAAGACCAATACCATATCGTTGACATCGCTATACAAAGATACAAATTCCCATGGTGTATACATAGCTGCTTCAGATATCACTTTAGCGTTGTCTCGTATAGGTCTACTAGTGACATACCTAGGGTGAAATTTCTCTGGCTTTATTGGGTATTCCGCCAAGACCATACCATGGTCGCTCAAGTCATCGTTATGTATTACTGATATATTAATTGGTTTCAGTTGATCACGAGAAAAAATTAGATCAATCAGGCTTTCAGACTTGTCCGTTATACGAGTCGGCAAATTAACAACTTGTATAAGTTTATAAGGGTCAGTGAGATTGGCTAGGCAATGAGGCAGATAAATATGACTATTCTCGTCTAAACAATTGATATTAAGGTCTCCCACCAAAAATAAGAAATCACACTGTGGAGAAAACAGCTCTAGAGAATTATTCAAACATTCAACAGCAGTCCCACGACTGATCGCTTCGGGTCGATAACTAATTCCTACAATTATTGTGCTGTGTTTGAGTTTCAACTTGAGCCATTGTTGCTCCAAATCGCCAACTGGATGCTGAAGAACTCGAGCATGCAGTTCACATCGAATGTAAGCACCGACGCCACCACCCCTACTGCAACGCGGCTCGTGAAAAAATGTATAACCTGGAATAGTGAGTGGTCTGGTATCCGAGTCACATCTGAGCCAAGTTTCAGTAAGGCAGAGCATATCGAGATCATTACTGGTAACAGAGTCTCTTAGTTCGTCCCAACCAGTATTAATAGACCGAACATTCAACAATCCTAACTTAAATCTATGTATCTTCACTTTACTTAAATAATTAACCATCTTTATAATAAGAGAAACACCAAGAAGTGATGATACAAAACAAGTTAAGCTAAATTCTTAACCATGTCCATATTACGCACGTGAATGTGGTCGGCCTCTTCTGTCTTCCTAGCATACACTCTTCCATTACGAACCCAAATAAACTTGAACCCCAGTTCCCTCGCACGGATACGTGCTGCGGCATGTAATTGCTTGTTCTCATATGTCAGGTGTTCGGACACATAAACCGCCGTTTTTCCCCCGGCTATACCTAGATGAGAGGTGTTTAAACGATCGCTGCCTTTCTTCTTCTTATTAAATTCAAAAGCTGATTTTAGAAATTCATCTCGACGCTTTTGATTACAAAATTTAACCAATATAGTTCTGGGACGCGTGTTCTTCGAATCGATTTTTGCTACACGTGTGCAGCAATGAATGTCAGATTCAACCACAGGACTTTTTATGATGTTTCCCAGTTGCTGAACTACGACAGTCAAGTTCTCCTGTTTAACCTCCGGAACACAATGGATCTCTAAGTTGACTGCACGAAGTTGCTGGTCTATCATTCTCACCCTACCCTCTAAATCAGCATTGATGGTTTTTAATTGTTCGTTCTCTTTCTGTATGCTTAGAATAGTATTGTTTTGTGCAGTAAAATCGGCTTTAAGTTCTTCTAAATCTTTATTAAAAAATGATAAAGATTCTTGAAACTCGACAATCAAGGTCTTCATATCCTGTAGTTGCTTGTTGTTTATTTCAAAATGACGATCCAATGACGCCTGGAGTTCAGATTTCAAAACCTGTTTTATTTCATCCATAGTGACGCATGAGCACCGTTTAGGCTTATTTCTGCAGGTTACGTTATTCTCCTCGTCCGAATTTATATCTTCGCGTATATTCAATCGTATAGGAGTATTGGTGTTATCACCCTTAGGACGCTTGGACAGACACAAATCACAACACCATTTATTCTTGTTCTCGCTTGTCATCAGTTGAAACCGCTTGTCCGAAACATTGGCACATTGTAGATCGTATGTCTGTTTACAGGAAGAACACTTTATCCATCGTCCATCTTTTATGATGTTAGGGCATGCGAAGCATGTGTTTTTCTTATTTTTATCCATATTAAAATAAATTAAAATTATCAAAAAAAAAGAAAACAAAAGCAAAAAGTTCACAATCTGATTTGGGATTTGAACCGAAGACCTGTAGACGATTATGCGAGTTTGTTTCCAACTACGCCGACGATCTTGTGAGAAATCTGTCCAATTTGGCTCTTATATTACTGGGGTACATGCAAATATTTAGCATTTGGGGGTACAAATTTTACAATTTCGACTGCCAATACCACCAATTGAATATTTTATCAAATTGTTCGATAATTTATTTGAATTTTATGTCACCAATTTACACTGTTTCACTAAGATATTTACACCAACATAACGAATAACGTTTATACTTTTCATATAATAAACTTTTTAATTGTATTACGAAATTTTGAAGCACTTTTTGATTTTTATTGTTGACGGAGATTATTTAGCGGCTTACTTGTGTGAGGTATCGGACGAATGCTGTTTTGTCGCGCAATGGTGTAATGCTCATCAAACTAAGGTCTAAAATGGCAGCTACCGAAATTGAAGTGAGATTTCATTTTACAGAATCACCTTATAGTCAAGTTCCAGCTAAACCATATAGCCTGTGATAAAGTATAATGTACTAAACTAACAAGTCTAATTCCATTCAAGTATAAACTTCGGGAAACTTCATGAGTAACGTGTATAGACAAGAGAGACTGTAGAAGTTTATTTGTCTGTGGTTTTGCTCATGTACTTATAAAAAATACAAAACAACAAAAAAAATTGTTATGCAGATCATGTTTAACGCCCATACAGGCACGCAGTTCTGATAATGAATCTTATGCATCAGCTAAAAATACTCAAGAAAAAACCTTATCTATTAAGTAGATAGTAGTATCGTACTCGTAACTCTAATATGATGCTACTGACTTCTATATATCTTTCTTGTGTTCAAATCAAATCATCTTTATTGCGGATACAGGTTACAAAGTTGTTATTTAAATATATTCGGCCATATTCCGCCTTATGGGCTTGCAATATAATATTTGATTTAAAATCATGCATTATTTCATTGTCAATTTAATAATTCTTACATAGTTTATTCAAAATGTCAATGTATGATAAATCAAAGATTGTATTTCGTGCACGTTTTTTTTTCTATAGCGTAAAAACTTACGTCTTCCATAAATTCACGGACCGTGTAGTAGCATTTGTCTTCTAAAAATATTGTAATTTGTTTTAAAATATATTGTACACTGTTATTTCTCGCACACTTATATTAAAAAGGCGACAGTTTGGGAGTGTGCGAGTGTGTATGTTTGTTACTTCTTCACGCCTAAACGGCTGAAGCGATTTTAATTAAATTTGGTATGGAGTTAGCTGACACCCTGGATTAACACATAGAATACGTTTTACTGCGGGAGAACATTCCTACTAAACCGCGGGTAACGCCGCGGGGCACAGCTAGTTTACTATAAATATAAGTACCATGATGAGGTGTTGATATTTTTTTTCATTTTGTTACAGATCGAGGAGGTTATGCAGCAGAAGGGGCCGGTGGTGCCTCATAATATTAAACTACAGTAAGTTAAGACCAGTTACAACAACAATGAACCTATTTAAGTTTAACAGAGTTAAGGCATATCGGATTTTCCGCTCGTATTCGAGCACCCGTCTGATTAAGTTTACCCGCTTGGATTGAAGCGCCCGTCTGAGTAAGTTTACCCGCTTGGATTGAAGCGCCCGTCTGAGTAAGTTTACCCGCTTGGATTGAAGCGCCCGTCTGAGTAAGTTTTCCCGCTTGGGTAGAAGCGGCCCGTCTGAGAAACTTTTCTCGCTTGGATTGAAGCGCCCGTCTGAGAAAGTTTTCCCGCTTGGATTGAAGCGCCCGTCTGAGGAAGTTTTCCCGCTTGGATTGAAGCGCCCGTCTGAGGAAGTAACCTCCACCTTACAGAAGATCACAGTAAAATAAAACTACCCTTTGGTGGTATCGTGTTTCTCTGTGTGAGTAAGGATTGAGGGCTCCACGGGGTAGGGGATGGAGTCAGGGTAGGCATCGGCGCGAGTGAGAGTGATATTTTTTTCTATCGTAAGCGTCAAAAGACTATGGTGACCGTTTACTATCAGGAGGGCCATATGCTTGTTTTTTTGTTTAAAAAAAATCAATAACAATAATATAAATTCTTATTTTAAAACGTTTTACTTTGTGATAAAACTTGCATGTCTCTCGGTTGTCTTACGACTTAAAAATACTTATTAATAATTAACCAAAGAATATACGTGTTAATTTTATTAAATGCATGGTGAAGTCAATAATTGATTTATAAGATATCCGCAAAGAAATAGCTTTTATTGAATATAAAAATAGGCAGCTATAAAATCCTTCATATTTTAAAATGCATTGAAAGTAAAGAGGCGCCATCTGTTTAGCTTGGAATAAATTAAAACGTAGACGCGTGATGTCGTCACAACACGTTCCATTAGTACGCTATTTTCGCCGCGTCTCACATCGGGGATATAGCTCAGTGGTAGAGCATTCGACTGCAGATCGAGAGGTCCCCGGTTCAAACCCGGGTGTCCCCTATGTACAAACACATAACTTTTTTCTTTTTAAGATATTTTGTTTGTAAAATAGTACTACACAGTCAATAAATTGTGTCAGGTGAACACCTGTATACGATACCATATTGATTTGTGCTTGTCAATATTTTCTTTGCAATTTCTCCTCTCACTTGGAGTATGAAACAGATTGCTTATTATTTACATTATTATGTTCTTCACCCGTGTTCAATTATATGTTTTTTTTTTCTTTGAAAGAGGTTTTGTTTGTGAAAATATATAAATTGCATCGCAAGTTTATTGGCAACGCGCATGTTGATTTGTATTTGTCATTATTTTTTTCGTAATTTCTTCTATCATTTACCTGAAAGAGAAAATATCTTGCATAATTTAATCCTTTATAGATATTTATTTGTCTATTTCCTTTTTTAATTTCATAATAACTATAACAGATTAGATATTATCAAGATAATCACTAAAACTTTGATTAAGTACCTCCTATAATGCGATTACGTTCTTTGCTAGAAATACAAACAAAAAGTTTTATACGATTGCGTTGTCTTATTTAGAAAAAGGATTTGATTATTTCAATAACTTTATATAGGTATTGAGGAGCTCGATGGCGCAAGTGGTTAGCGCGTTTGGCTGCGATCGTTGAAGTTAAGCAACTTTCGCAGTGGTCGGTCATTGGATGGGTGACCAAAAATTTACTATCTCGAGCCCCTCCGTGCTTCGGAAGGCACGTTAAGCCGTCCCGGCTGCCTCTGCAGTCGTTAGCACCCACCAATTCGCACTGGGCCCGCGTGGTGGGTCATGGCCCAATCTCGCTATTCCATCCATAGGGAAGGCCTGTGCCCCAGCAGTGGGGACATTAATAGGCTGATGATGAAAAAAAATACAGGTATTTAAAGCATTTAACTGCTACATGTTTAAATCTAAAGAAAATTGTTCGTAAAGAAAGTCCCATACCTACCGTCTTAAACCCGAATAGAGTGGTTTTATTTCTAGTATAAATTTCTTAAAATGATTTGAGTTTTCTGTTTGCTTTAGACAACCACACAGCGCAAGCTCGCAGCAGCTCCGTAGCAGGGCTTTTTCAGCTAATTTCTTCAAGGCCACATTCAGCTCGCGGAGCAAGGCGGTACCATCCGCCAGTTCTACGTACGAAGTCGTTGAAACCACCAAAATAGGCAGCGCGGAGACTAAACCTATAACTAGAAACAGGCCTAGGACAGGTAATGAAGCATATTTGATACTTACTCTTATAAAGATCAAGTCTATAATGCGATTCAACTAACAATAAGACAGACTGGGCGCCATATTTTGACGTCATAGCTGTCAATTCAAACCAAATAGGTAGAGTAAGCAAAAATAAGTTTTTTTTTAATAAAACTTATTTCCTTAGATTAAGTGAGAAAAAATATCAGATTTTTTTAATAAAATTAATTTACTCAAATTGAGAGAAAAAGACAACCTATTTTTAATAATATTTCTTTATTAAGACTGTGTGAGAAAAAACATTAATCAGAATCTAGCTCTTCAATTCCGCTCATCTCTGCATTACCGCCGGAGTAGTTATGAACAATCATGCAGGTCACATACGAAACATGCATCCTATATGTAAACGAAAGTATTAAATCGAGTTTCTGAACGCAACATAAAGTGACATTTGGTTGAAGATTTAGGTTATGAACCATACATAGCCAAAGCTCAATAAATGAAAAAAAATATCAACCAATATTAATTATCAATATTTAGCATTAGCTGAGTGCTAAAAAAGTGTTTGTGTCCAAAATTTCTTGTCTATGTTCCGAGATTTTTTTGCAAACTGTACTTTTCAAGCGACATTTGACAGATGGAGGTCATTGGCTTTCCTATTCTTATTTGAATCGTATTATAGTTACGAAGAAAGAAACTTTTTTCTGCCTTATTAAAACACCTCCTCCGCAATCCTCTATATTTCGTTATTATGAGTCGAGTTTTTTTTTGCAGTGCATTAAGTATGTTTAACCTTTTTTTCAGTCACTCAAACGGACCCCACGGCAAGGATCAAGCTAAAACGAACAGACCCCAACAAACCGTTACCAAAACGACCTGATAAAATACTGTTAAACCCAAGAAAACCAGAGAGGAAAGCATTACCAACTACTCCTGCTGAACCAAAAACTCCTACAACACCTAAAGATACCAAAAATGACCTGAAGAGTCCAAAGGTGGTATTGCAAATTGTGAAAAAGTCACACGCACCGCCCACGCCGGACAAGGCTAGTATTTTGCCGCCATCTTTGAAACCAAAAGTCGTTGAAGAAAAATTCAAATTGACAAAAATCATAAACAACAATGATGTTTGGACAAACGCTAATGAAACTAAGCATGTGGAGAAGAAAGCATCGATTTTATCAGTGAGGTAAGTTTTAAAAAAATTTCATACCTTAATTATTAATATTTCTTCATAGTAATTAGTATCAAAACATCACTTTACTGGCCGAATGAGTTTCAAAAAAGCGCGGTTCGGTGTAAACCTTTTGACAATACGAACTGATAGCGTAGGTAATACGAAAAATAGAAATTATTACCAAGCTTTAAGGTTTAATTTTAAAACGTCAACAATGCACCTGAACTGATTTGACGCATGTGTCGTCGAGATAAACTTTTTTGCTCATACCGCTATCCTTTTTTACCGCGCTGTTTCATCTCTTTCTGTTCTTCGCGTCGTGTTGTCGTCTTTTTCACACGTGCAGGACGAATTCCTTGGTAGTATAATGCGACCGCTTTATAAAGGCGCTTACAATGTTTGCTAGGTTAAGTGAGGTCGTGGGGTATTTTAATTGATAGGATGTCGGAAAGAGATGGGAGAGCATCTTTTTCGCTTGCGGTGGTCGTTTCGTGGTGTTGTGTCGTGGAACAGACAAGTTTGTTTGAATCGCGGTGGGCAACGGATGTCGCTTAGGCCGGTGCATATTTATTTCTTAGAACTTTTTATGTAACATAATAAAGTTGTTGCTTACTTATGGTGCGTTAGTTCGTGTAGTCAGTGGAGTGTTTCATTTTCGGTGATTGGAATTCGGTGTTGTGCTAGTTTAATAGTGTCTCGATGAATGTTGAGACGTGTAATGCCAGATGTTATAAGACAATTGAAGTTATTTACTGTCTTACGACCATTGGCTTTCTCAAATTTGTGACGAGCATGACACGTTAATGGTGATCTACATGACGTGAAAGTTGTTTGTTATGTTAACATGACGGTTTTGCGTTACTTTCCTAAGTACTTACCCACATATAAATAAAATATGTTTGCTTGTGTGTGACGATGTCGTTACACGGAGTGCAGTGTATGTTATCAAGATGATGAATGGAATGAATAGATAAACCTTATTTTAAATAACAAATTGATCTAACCGGCTTCCGAAGTGAATATCACGTGCATATTAATTTGTCGTTTTAATGTTGAACTGGTAGTGAAATGAAAAGAGAATGTGACAGAACTTTCCCGTACAGATAGCAGTTTTTTTATGCATTTAACTGCAAATTGTTTAAATCCAAAGACAATATAACTAGAAAAATATCGACTCGGTCCAAGATCTGACATCCGGGATCCCGACAGGATCTCATCGGAATCCTGGTCCTAATTTTTTTTTAAATTTATATTATCTTTAGGTTTAAACATAATTTTGTGGTTGACCGATTGAACCCAATGGTTGAACCTAATCAGTATTGTTTCTGAACATGAACTGGACCATAAACCTTATGTAACACATTATATCAACATTAGTTTTCTATTAAGCACTCTAAATATGTATGACGTTTTCTATGTACATAATATTGTGATTCAGTGAGACTTCAAATTTAAACCTTAACCCCCTTATTCCAAAATGCGGACTGAAGTTAGTCATGATTTAAAACTGATATTGTCACTTGTTAGCTAAAAAGAAGACAGAGACAGCATTACTTTTAAACCATGATTAACTTTAGTCCGAGGAGCTCGATGGCGCAAGTAGTTAGCGCGTTCCGCTTGGATGGGTGACCGAAAAAAAAACCAACAACACCAACCCGCACTGGGCCCGCGTGGTGGGTCATGGCTAGGGCTGCCATCCGTCCGGGTTTCCCCGGATTTGTCCTAGTCTACGGGGCGTCCGGGGAGCGTCCGGGCGGGGTTTTATTTGTAGTCCGGGTTTAAAAATTTACGGCAACGCATGAGTGGCCCTTGGTGCTGCAAGTGTTCATGGGCAGCAGTGACCACTTATTATGAGGTAGACTGCTAGCTCTTTTGCCTAGATCAACATAAAAAAGTTGATTTGTGATTTTTTTATTGGTATGTCCGGGTTCTGGGCTCCAAAATCCGGGGTTATCACGCGTTTTATCCTGGTTGCCACATTTTAGAGATGGCAGCCCTAGTCATGGCCCAATCTCCCTATTCCATCCATAGGGAAGGCCTGTGCATCAGCAGTGGGGACATTTATAGGCTGATGATGATGATGAACTTTAGTCCGCATTTTGAAATAAGGCAGTCAGTGTAATAAACGAAAAAGCTTTTCTTTATTTGGTTATTTCCAACCTCCAAGCAAGCCACTACATGCCTCTGCGATTTTTATTGTTTACCTTAAATATTTCCGGGCTATCCCACACGTAGTCTATCTTGCTTCATAATGGACATTAATAACAGGAAGCCTCGGAAGATTTGATTGTTCTCACGCTGTCAAAAATCAACTTCCTTCTCAACTTGTTTTTTCCTCATACACACTGTTTTTATAACCATACCTACAGAACGGGTAATTTACGACATCCTATATATTAATCTCAAAATGAGTTGATATCTGAAGCACGTTTTGAAGAGACCAAGACTTTTTCGAAAATACCGCAGAGACCCTATACTGATAGGATCCATATGACAAGGGGATTTTCAGGGCAAGAGCTAATAGGCATTATTTCAGTCTGCATGCTCCAGCTTAGGCAACAGCGTTGCCGCGATTTGATTGTGGTCAGGTTTACTAAACTTTTATGGATGAAAATGTAAATGTAGTGTCAAAAACTTTACTAGCAAATTGCTGCTCTGTAACACAAATCAACAAAACTGTTCCGATTTTTAGATTTTCTAGTTGTAACGAGAATATTTCCTGCAAATATTTTTATTCTGACCTTACAGAAAATATTTTTTTTGTTACTCAAAGCCTGTTTCTTTAAAATGGAAAGTAAAAAAACAGGATCTTCATCGCTTGCTTGAACTCAGATAACATCTTCTGATTAAGTGAAAAATATCCGTAGTGTCCGACTATGATCTGCAAATCAAGCTTTAATGCGTCTATACATAGGTAATTGTATAGACGTCTTATAAATGCCTTGTAATAAGTTTGCACACGTGTGCCCTAATTGAGAGGTTGCAATGTACGTAGGAGTAAATTGCAGCATGTTTGAACAATTTGCCCGTTAGCGATGACTATGACTGAAAAAATATAGTTTTTATGACTGGGAAATACATTAATGTGGACTTATGAGTCTTTTCGATGATCGAAGCATTCATGCAGGGGAAATCATATCTCTAAAAGCCAGAAATATTCTGAGTTTCTTAGAAGCTACGCGCCAATACTTTGATTTGTGGACGAGTCATAAAATATCTTTTAGGTTTCAATGACTTCAATTCCTGACTGCATGGCCGCAAACATCTAAAATAATAATAAAAAAGTCTTGTCATTTTACCACGTCGATTTTTGGGCTCTTTGTGGACTGATTCGTTGACCATTTACTTAAAATAATTTCAAAATGATATTAAGTGAACGTAAAATATGCGACTTTTAGGATTCTTCTTCATATAGTCTGCAATTCTGCTGACGTCAAGAAATATGATTTTGCTAAATTGCGGAAACTTTTCACTAGATAATACCTGCCCTGAAAGATCAAATGGATGCCGTCTGATAGCCCAACTATAGTTATAACCAAATATTCGAACGTTGTTGTTTCCAGTACGTTGACCATAACTTAAGCAACATTTATAAATGCTTCTCTTTTTTTGCAATTTGTAATTCTTATCTTATATATATATCAATTGCTGTTCGTTAGTCCCGCATTTATCTTATCTTGTTCTTGAAATGATCGTGGAGGTCTAGGGAAGGTTTAAAAGGTGAGAAAATATGGAAAAATTGACTTGGGTCCGTCATTTCTTACAAATTATTTTAACCCGTACGAAGTACGCGGGGTCAACTAGTTCTTAATATTACTTCGTAATTTTCGAATAAAAACACTTCTAACAGAACAAAATGCTTTGAAAACGACACATTCCTTGTTGACATCATACCTAGTCTCCAATATGATATTAACAATCTCAAAGAAGTGAGAATCCCTTTTTAAAGAGGATAAAAAGGTTAATAAAGATATTAAGATATTCCTTTTCACAATGAAATTGTATACTTTTGTGAAATCCTTTCGTAACCCAATATCCGGAGTTCGGACAATTTATCTCGTGTCAAAAAGGTTAGCCGTTGACATATATTTGCATGATGTTTTTGGACTGTTGATAAACAATATTTTGACGTGTTCAGGAGGAGTTCTTGTTTTTCTTTATATTATAAATATAAAATTGAAATATGTAAAAATTATTCTGGCTAAAACTACTTTAGGAAAAGACTTAAGAACCATCGGTTTATATTTAGGCAGAGTATGGGTAGACAGCGGTAGCAACAGATTTTATACCAACGAGAACCACAATAGCTTGTAATCGCAAGGGATTCTCTACTCAATTATATTTAACAAAGCGTCTTAAATCTGAACAACGACAATCAATTGATAGTAGGGGAGCCTATTACTAAGTATCTACACAGCCCATGCAGGACGCAAACCCTCTAGTAGCTCATATTGATAAGACTGACGATTTAGATGCGACCAAAAGTCATGGCCGATTGTTGATATTTTTTCTGCTCTAGTCGTTCGACCCTATATAAAGGGCTCAGGTATGGTGAGAGTACTTCACAAGGTGCAAGCTTGGGGTCCGCTACTATAGTAAGCAAGTAACATTACCACACTTAAAAATAAAACGAGCTCTTGTCAAAGTTAACCTGATCATGGTTTGTTCATTCTAATTGGATTTCAACATGTACCGTTATACATTTATCAAGCCGTTTTCCTATATTTCCATAATGATAAAAACTATATTCAACACGAACAGATTAATGGCGATTATTTTTTTCTAAGGACAAGTTATTTAAATGAAATATGTTATCACACGCGCTTATCATTGTTAGTTACATAATTAAACTGGCTGTTTGGGTTCACAAGTATATTGATTAAGTAAGATAATTATATTTAGTATCAAATACTTATATATAGGTATTAAAGAAAGTTATTTGTGTGTACAGTTTCCCAGGCCGTGTGTCATTGCCTAATCGCAATGATTTCATTAATAACTACAAAAGCAAAGGTCAAATGTTAAAACAGTCATTATGAACTCTCGTTTGATACGGTCTAGTCTAGTTGAAGGAACGCATGCGTAACCATTCACAATCTTAGAGTATTTACAATCAAATGTAGTTGCTCTAAATTCACAATTGATATTCAGTCAGTTCACTCACGTGATAATTTTTAAAAGAATTGTGTGGAGTTGTGCTTATTGTTACTCGTAAGCCTTGAAGATAGTTGTCAACATTGGATGTTTAATGTCCAATTTTCAAGCTTCGTTATAACAATGAACTGATCTATGCAATATGTCACAGATTACTATAGCGACAATGGGACGTTTTAAAAAGATTTATCTGAAAATTGTGTGAAGTTTGAAGTGTATGCTTCAGAAAATAGTACGATAATTGCTACAGCGCAGGAAGTTATTAGACTACAGACGTAAAATGCAGATCATAAAACTACAGAGAACGTAGGTACTCATTAAAATATAACCTTAATCAGTGTTACACTGACCCGAGTAAAAGTAATTAATGTAATTTTAATTTCATTTCATGAGTTTCTGATAGGGAATTGTAACTAATACACACACACACACATACATGTGACGGTTGTGTTTTAAAAATCAAATTACTTTGTTCGTACAGCTGCATAACGTCATGTTAAGGAAAACTCTTTTTTTAAGTTTTGAACGGGATTTTTATCTATTTGTTTGTTATATTAAGGCATATCTTTATATAAGAAACAATAGTAAACGTAGATATTTTAGTTATCTTCATAAAACGTAACTAGTAGGTATACCTTTAAAAGTGCTTGGTTAACAATAACACTAACAATTTATTCCCAAAGATACGTACTGCCTAACTGGCAAGGACATTACCGCAACGGAAATTTTATTGTTCATAATGAAATAACAATAGATATTGTTTTTTAGTAAATTGCATTGTATGATGGATATCAATTTGTGGTTGGACACATCCGAAGGGTATACAACTTCTTGCTAGGAGTTTCGAAAGAAGAAGGGTAGCTGATCGTTAGTGTCTACCATAAATACAAAGTGCATACAAGGGATTTTTGCCCGCGGACTTTTTTGGCGGCCAAAATAAATCGCTTACAACTGCATCGAGTAACGCACACGAGGAATTAAAAGTCCTGCGTACAAAAAATCCCCGAACAACCGAGGACATCGAGAGGCCGGAATAGGATGATGACTAATTTTTTTTCTTCGTTTATCAGGTAGATTATCAAAAAGTATTGGGCACGTATTTTTTTCACATAATATAAACATTGTAGAGATATATTGATTTGAAAAGTCGCATGACGTCACGTTTTGGTACAATTTTCTCTTAAAAGTGACGTCACGAGCCCCTACTCCCAAACTTTGACGCGCTATAACTTTGTCATTTTTTGGTTGATTGCCCAAAGAAAAAAATACGTGTCCATTATTTTCTGATCATCTAACTGACGGACTAAATAGAATTTCGTTTACTGTACCCTGTCATCACCCCTATTGACGCGGAAGTCCCCGAACAAAATAGAAATCGTGTGACTTGGCGCAGCATCACACACAGCAAACTATAGTCCGCGTTGCGCGCTCGATCTGACTTAAAGAGATGGACCCAGTATTCCCGTTTAAAACTTCCTGTCTTTTTTTTTAAACTTCATTTTTATTACAATACAGCATAATCTGAGAATTTTTACATCCATGGCGTGCGATTTTCAAAATTTTCGGGCTACAAATGTTCGCACGCCGTGTGCGTTCGAGTCCGTTAAAAGTCTTAAACGGCCATTGTTTTTAGGATTCAGGGACATTAATGTTCAGGCCATAATTACCAAACTTGAAATATTCTTAGATTTGTAATTAGAAATGATGTTTTAAATTGTTGTATCACCACTAAATAGTGGGGTTACATACTCGTATATATATTTTGTTTGCATTGTAGTTTAACGTTTGACGCTATTTGGACAAGTTAATTACGACGGTGACGAAGATGATTCGGAAATATTTGGCAGTAACGTATAATGTAAATTTTTTTTACACCAATATCTAGCACAATAACTTTAGTTTTTGCTGAAGTGAAGATTGTTACGCAAACGCAACACCGTTTATCAAGAAGTCATCGTTTAAAGTTACGCTGCTACGTTTTTGAAAATCTTTGTCAAAAAAGAAATAGTTAATTCGCATTTGCACTCCCTCCCCCCCCCCCTGAAAAAATAAAGCATCAAATCAAACCCCCCATCACCCCCCAGAATTGAAACATCAAGCAGGCCAGCGGTGTCATTCGTTATAAGTTTATTTTGTTACGAAACTAGCACATTATCGGAATCCAGGGCAATACGGTCTGATTACTGGACACAGGACAAGACGCAAAATTCCGAGACAATCCCGGATTTCCTGGGCATCTGGCAAGCCTAGGGGTAGGGTATTATAATAACAAGAGTGAAGACATTCGTCGCTTAACTATCACAAACACGAATGAAACTTAAACATAGTGAATGTGAGAATTCTGTGAAGACTGATGTGCATTTTTTTATTAATAAGCTTACATACTGCTTAACAGACTAGATAGTTTTTAAGGGATTGCGTTAGATAAACTTGGACATCTAGTAAGTAAACGAATATGAAACAGTCTTTATATATTACAAACGATATCCTTATATCTACTTAGACTTTGTATTTAAAGTCATCAAATGAACTAATATGAGATTTAGTTTGCAACGACGCGTCAACCTTTGCGTCACCTCTGGCTGGCCAATAAGCTGTATTCGATAACGTTTGTTTGCTCAAGTGTGCGCCAAGGATCCACCTTAGTTCCCCTTTTGTTGTACACACAATATGCGGTTAACCGACATTTTCACAATGTATGCCGTTTGATATGTAATAATCGTACTGAGCAAATGTTACCATCTGATGGTATAATAGCTTGGCATGATTTCATATATCTATTTTCCACTAGCGGTTTTAAATAAACATTGATTTAGTCTGATAATAAAGGGTCATTGTTAAATTCATTGTTGATTTTTGTGAAAATAATGATTTCAACAAATGACGTTTGTGATTATGTTTTTCTTTGACTTGTGTTGTTATTTCCTCACTGGTGAAACTTCTAAAACATATAACTTTAAGGTTGATAAATGAACAAATTGATTCACTTTCAACCCGCAAACATAACGCATCAAACAAATAAGTATTCAGATTTTACTTTACTCCAACTAATAAAAAACACAGAACACCCTGAACACCTATCTGAATCGTGAGCCTGGACTGCGTTTAAATTTTTTCTAGTAAATTTTTTATAGATTTATAAATTTAGCTAAATTCTTAAATATAAGAAACACAGACAGTGCCGTCTTTGACCTATTGGAGGCCCTGGGCATATTAGGATAATGGGGCCCCTATGACTTCCGTTTGGTGATTTAACAGGAACTAGGGACTTTGTATTTGATCTGAGGGAGGCCCTTATCGATCACGGGGCCCTGGGCACTTGCCTAAAGTGCCCAACGGTAAAGACGGGTCTGAACGCAGAACTTATGTTTTTTATCTATTATTTACATTAAACTTCATTCGCTCAGTGTATATTAGTAGAGCAAACTAGTACTGTAAATCTCTACTTATAATATTATAAAGAGGAAAGATTTGATTGTTTGTTTGTATTGAATATGCTCCGAAACTACGGGACCGATTGGAAAAATTCTTACTTTTTTAGAATCCTACATTATTCCTGATGAAAATAAGCTTTATAGTATCTTCAAAAAAGTTAGGGTTCCGTATGAAAAATTCGATAATGTAACCCAATAGTAAAGTACATAATAAAAAATAACCTTATACCACTTACGTTGCGAAAGTCATTGACAATAGAGCAAAGTGATGTACTAAAAGCTTATAGAGGATATAAATATCTACAAAAAAGTCGCTCAAATCATATGTCCAACTATTATAGTTACAACTACAGGTCCCCGGCGGTTTCAACCGCGTTAATTTGAGGAAAAAAGTTATAGTGAGTCAAACTTTAAAGATGGACATATGCTGTCGCGGATTTTTTTATAAAAATTTTAAAGGGGCAGAAGAAGGGGGGGAGGGGGGGAGAACTAATGTGATATAATTAGAATTAACAAAATGAACGCTATAAATGTTTTTATAGTATTGTAATCTCATTTTGCTGAGATTTGGTTAGGTTAGGTTAGGTAAATCTTACTTAACCAATTTTTTGTCATTATAATTCGTTAGAAGATAATGTTGAATAAAAATATTGCTCATAGTAGTTTTCCTTTAAGTAGGTACGACAATTCTTGCTTTTGCGTTACTGCGGTACCTACAGTAGCTTAAGAATAACTTAAAAGCGCTTCTTTTATTAATCATTAGGACTTGGGTTATTCATTCAAAGGATGAATTGTTTCAGACAAACAATATGATGATGCAGAAGGCGCAAGTTGTACTCTCGGCTATAATAATTGCTGAAGCGCATCACTCTGCAAATTACATTATTTTCCAGATTATATTCTGCCTTTTGGTTTCAAAACATATCTAATAATATATCGAGTTATTTTTTTGTTCTCTGAAAATAATATATGTATATAAAATTCGTTAAAAAAAAACTGAAACTGAGCTTTGAAGACAAGGGTGCGTATTTTCTACTAATTGGAGCCTGATTCCACGGTAATATTATATAATATTACCGTGCTGATACTGTCTCTCATCGCTTAGAATAACTTATTTTAAACTTTCATTTTTGCAAACGTATAACCCTCTATATATAAATCCAAGACCAATATATATAAATCAAGTGACTCATTGAATTTTGTAGGTTTTTACAAAAATCTCACAGTTTTCACCATCAGTAGAAATAAAATCACGGAAGCTTTTTACTCAAAACCACATTCAGTCTTCACAGAAGCGAAGCTAGATCGAGTCTGGTCTATCAATTCTCGTCTATCAATTCTTACTGGGATGTTCGAAATTCTTGCATCTGATCCCTCTTCTTGACCTCACACACAACTATTGCCTCGGTGCAAACTGGTTCCGAGTGCGGGGAGAAAGTGACGGTTGATTTGCAGTCGTGCAATGAGATATTGAATTATTGGCTGCCATCGGTGGTTTCATTAGACTCTGCTAACTATACCATTTCGCTTTTCATATTCTAGGTTGGGACCTAGAATATGAAAACCGGTGTCAGTGGGCTGACACCGTAGTCAATCTTTAAAAGCTAATAATATTAATGGCCTGCGCAGAAGAGGGACTCTTGCCCGAGGACTTTTTTTGCCTAAATAGATCCCTTACAACTTCATCAAGTAACGCACGCGACGGATTAACAGTACCGCATTAAAAAAGTCCCCCGAACAACCACGGACACCGAGAGACCGGACTGGAAAAAAGCACGCCCGTCCCTGAAAAATTTTGACCTCTTGTGACTAACGCACATAGTGAACTATAGACCTAGCTATATGCACACACACTCATCTCTCCTAATATATTGTAAACATTAAAGATTTTTTTCATTTTCATTTTCAATATATATAGCATCACAGTCAGTTGCTTTATTTTAACGCCCCGAACCGCCATCACTGCATCTCTTTTAAAACGTTTTTACTTCATTTAAATTACAATGTAACGGAATCTAATTCGGGAAACAAATGTCCGTACACCGTGTGCGTTAAGCCGGGGATTTTTTTCCTCCTTTGCCAAAGTCCCTCGTCGGCACAGGCCTCATTCTATCTCTAATTGAATTTAAAAAATTGATAAAGATGGAAATCGTTCCATGTTGCACAGGATTAAGCCTTAATTTGAATTAAGAAAGTAGCCCTATTCAAATGCAGTCACTGCATCAAATCACTGTTCCTATCCAATCATGGAATACCTCAAAACCATTAAAATGGCAAAGAAATTTAGTCTTTATATTATCATCTTAATCATTCTCGGTTAAAAAAATACAGTTTAGTTTGCCAAAGGAAAGTTTTTGGGCCCATCATAATTTTTAGTTAGACGATAATAAGACTAGTTTCTTAGCCTTCTTTAACGCTTCATTTTGTCAACATAGACAACTTTATCTAACTTATCTACTAAATGTGCTTAATGAGATTTTAACGGAGCATGTAATTTCTAATGAATGCCAGCAATATGTGTAGTTAAAACTGCTGTTACTATTGCCCATGATACACTGATCGCATTGGAACTAAGTGAATATTTGCAGTGTGAGTCATGCTAACCACCCAGATTGTTTTGCTACCGTTCACGGATTGTTTAAAATGTTTCTCTTGATTCGAGGCTTTCATGTCTCTTTGGGATTAGTCGGTGTTATTTCAAATTAGTGCTTGGTCAGTGGGATCAAAATTTGTTTCTGTTTCCACAATATAACATGATAAGGTATATAGTTTGATCGGATATTTGTATGTTAGTTAAAATAATATGCTGCGAATCGATTGGCATTACGTTTCCAAATCTTTTGTTACGATGATATTTCAAGAAACATTTTGGAGTGTTTCGATTCGACATATGCTTTTGCCACTTTTCTTGCATCGATTCTCAATGTTTTACGAAGGTTTTACTATATTAATGGATCCTTACTGTAAGATTTTTTAATGATCTCATTTCAAACTACTTTTACACTATTGTTTTGTTTACTAAGCTGATCTTAATTGAAGTTTTTTAAAACAGCTATATAGGAAGAAACTAAGTCAAATAGTAGTATTTCATTCTCGTTAATCTATCGACTGTACGGCAAGCATCTATCGTACTTTGATGAATTCATGCATAAGCAGATGTTGAGTTCAGTACAAAATAGATTCAGAATTATCGAGCTATACTAGGCAAACGGCCACATTGGCTCGACCTCCCTAGGCCACGATGGTCATTCACCCCAAGCAACGGACTGGTAACTAGCTTCCATTGAATGCACAAACCTGACACTAGTTTTGCTCGGTTGCATGGACTTCAGCAAATATTGCTCTCAAGACGCTTTCGCTAGGCTAAGATATTCCAAAAAAGAGAATTCTAGCAGTCCAAAAAGGACTATTTACATATCTTCAGCTCAAAGCAATGTAACGACGTGATATTATCCTAGTGTTAATTAAATTTAATATCAATAAATCACTTTCTTTTCTCTTTAAATCTTGAGAAGGCTCCTGAACTTTTAAACAAAAGTGAAATACTGCAAATAATTAAGCTTTCTTCAGATACAGATATAATCTAACTTTCTCCCAGATTAGGGGGAGCATCAAAAATTCAATGACTCTTTAATGAATCTTTTTCTGCACTCGAGTGAAAGTTTGGACCTCGCAGACAGCTTTACGAGCTCAAGAGATATAAGCGGTGTACAAGTATGAGAATTTGATCCCTCACGTATATTGTTATCATGTTCTTTATACGTTATTATATACATCTGTAGAATGTCCAATAGGACTTAATGTTTTCGATTTTGAACATACATAAAAAAATATCTTGAACATTAGCGTTACCCTTATTTTTTTTTGTTTTGACCATGTTTACTTTTGATATGAATTTGGTTCTTTATAGTAATAAAGTCAGTTCAGGCGAAATTCAGGTGAATTTGATGAAGTTAGGAACAGTTAGCTTTTCAACGTTGTTGTAGTAATTTTACAGCATCCCACTGATATTATAAATGTAAAAGTTTTGTATGTTTGTTACTTAATCACGCAAAAACTACTGGACAGATTTGGAAGGGGTACGCATATAGCTTACGACCTGGATTAGGACATAGGACACTTTTTATCTCGAAAACATTTTAGGAAGATTCTCAAAAATGTAAAGATAACGCGGACTAAGTCGCGGGCAGTCGCTAGCGAACCATAAAACACTGTTTAATAATAATAATAGTATTATTGCCTTTTCATGTAGGTGTTACAAAGCATTCATTGAAATATCCTCACACGAACCCGGTTGGGGCAAAGCTATGTGCTTTAGAGAGCTTGTTTAATTTTCATCGGTGCATTTTGAAACTTCATTTATCTTGGATCTTTATCGTGTTTTCATTACAATTGTGCATTCCTTCGAGTGTTCACTTATCCCGATATAGAAGTAAGACCAGTGACTCTGGGCTAAATTTAACCAACCTTGATCCTGCTCAAATTGGAAGTCAGCTCGTTAAGGAGTATACATGCGGCTTACAACATGTGAATCAGATTGGTTATAAAATTTGTTACGGGAAATTATGAATCATTGTAAATTGTTATGTGGTAATTTTGTTTTAATACATCAGTAATTAAACCTGTTAATCATATGAATTCTGCTTTGAATGTATTAATGTATAAAGTCCTGGTTCTTCCTTATGTTTACGTAATTAATATTTCTAATAAATTGTAAACTCTTTTTCATTAGATCAGATTTTATCATCTATTGCGACAATTTCCTCAATATTACAATTGTTTTATTATGGAAATGACTTTGGAAAGTTTTTACCCCAACCCCTTGCATCCCCTATAAACTGCTCACCGTTTATGAGTTCGTAGAATAGATCAAAAATAGCTACAAAAAACAAAAAAGTTCCCCAACCGAACACACCCGTGTTCTTTATCAATTATGGTGCTTTATTGAATTTAAGCACGCTCGCTTTGCATTCTCTAAATATGTTGATCAAAAATGCTCCTACTCCGATGTCAATAAGAGCCAATTTCGTGAAGACTATCTTACCACAATGTCCCGAGTGATATATGAGGTGCGTTGCAAATATGGAATCTAGTGCTACTGCAATAAGAGTTGATCGATCCCGTCAGGTTGTATGCAAATGTGTGGGCATTTGTATGTGGATGTTGTCGCACAGCGGACATTGGCGAGCCTATTAGGTTGGCTTCTGTTTCTGATGTCGATTGTCATACAGACGGCGACGCGAAGACGTCAAATGAAATGCCGTCGGGGAAATTGTAATTCACTTGCCAATGACTAATGCTAATTCAAGTTGAGAATGACGCCTATGATCAGAATATTGTAACGCTGTACCTAGGTAGTGCTATTGGGTTTGTCAGTTCTTCTTATTTTCACTTAAATAATTAGTTACAGTTTAATATCGTTTCGCGTTCAATGACGTTTGGATACCCCTCCCAGCCATGGTTAGTATGGAATCTCATTCATTTGCATATTCATAAAGTGCGTGTTTATAGGTGTGTCGGCGTATGTAAATAGATCAAAGGCTTCTGTAGGAATTCCTGTCTTAAACTTATAAGCAGGCGTACCTATACTGCATTTATCTCTGTCCCCGTCTAGTATGGAAGATATTTTAACTTATCAGCAGGTGTATTTTATGTTTCCCTCTCAGTCCAGTATATGGGAGATCCTAAGTATACTGATATAAGAAATCATGCTGACGTGCGTTTGCGTGAAGTTTGATGCTTCCACTTCAGATGATGGCTAATCATATTTGTAAAATTGATCGCAGGATATTCTTATCAAATCAAAATCATAATTCTCTCGAGATAATGAAAAGGTTCACATTGGTTTTGCTATTTGTAAATTTGACAGTAGTAGGCAGGTGCCTATATCCCTAGGAAAAATGGAGAAAAGTTCGCTGCTGTGCTTTCACGAGAATATTTAACGCTATATTTTAAAGTATAGCCAGGGCGAAATTTGCGGAAAAACTTGAAATATCGCGCTATTTGACCCTCGTGAAAAAAAATATGACTTCTTCCTTTACTTTTAAATATATAAGAAAAACCAAAACAGTTCCCAAAACGTTTACTGTCTGTTTTGTGACGGCCCCACTGCTGGATGTGTCTGCTACAATGTCTGCTAGTTTTAGCTTTATATATTTTTTATACTTATCATGCTCCTTAAGGAATGTAAGGGAAAGACTGTTGTCTAGGTCCTTTACAAAAATGGCTATACGCACATTTCTATTACATTAATAATCTGCGAATTCTATTTCTGAAAAGTATGTCAGGTAAACGAAGACTATTTAAGGGTTCATAAATAAAGGTAGAATTTATTTGTATTCTTCCTGTTAGCCAATTTGGTCACTATACTGTTAGGGAGAGGCTCACAGGCGTGCCTACCCCTCGCTGTTAAGGATTAACATCTAAATTGGTTGACAGCGCACTTTTAATTGAAGTGCAGCTCGCGATCGTGATAAAAAACCGGCCTTTTGCGAGCCACACTCTCAAACACAGACGGAGGGTACGTACCACCGTGTGTTAAATTTTGTATACGAACAAGATTTCGCACTCATCGAATTGTGGCTGATTTTTCAATGCTTGGATTGGATAATGATTGGATAGCAAAAAACAAAAATAGAGGTCCTCGGTTCTGTCTTCTGTCTTCGCTACTTAAGGCTCTGTTTGATATCGTTTTATACGGACGAATTGAAGAGTTTTGTCAATAAAATATATCTTTTATTTTCATTTTTGATATTTCTCATCGTATTGAGATACGAAGAATTGAATGGAATATTTACTGTAAGGAAGTTCGCTATACTTAATGGCACAATATAATTTGAACTTGATTGAAACTACCTTTGTTAAGCTTTTCGATAGGTAGTCTTTTGGTATTCAAATCGGATAGTCTATACCTTTTACATACTTCGCTGCTATACGAATATGGCATGGTTGTAAACTTGGATATAATTAAAATTTATAAGTAGGTCCTTTGTAACAGTTTTATGGGATTATTAAGTTATTTAGTTATAAGCTCAGTTACTTATATACAGTAAAAAGCTTTTATTATATAAAGAAATATAATGCATCAAAATTTCGTCTATTTCTATTTTATACCAAAGAGAGATATCTAAAAGTTAGTTGATGTCCCTGAGCAGACCCGTCTTTCCCATTGGGCAAGTGCCCAGGGCCCCGCGATCGATAGGGGCCCCCCTCAGATCAAATACAAAGTCCCTAGTTCCTGTTAAATCACCAAACGGAAGTCATAGGGGCCCCATGATCCTAATATGCCCAGAGCCTCCAATAGGTCAAAGACGGCACTGTCTCTGAGTGCCCACTTAAGATACATAGTCAATGTTCGGGTTATTTGTTTTCATAATGGCCTGCGCAGACGACAAAAGTGTTGTCTGTGGAGGACCAAAGTCCTTGAATCGTGAAAAAAATGTCCGCCAAGAATTTGTCAATTGTCACGGACTCAGCGGCACACGGTGTGCGGACATATTTTGATGCCTAGACATATAGCTAGAGAGCGCGCACGAGATGAAATTTAATAATCTCAGAAACAGTTGGGTTTTATTAAACATGAGGTTTAAGAAAAAAAATGGTTTTAAGAGCGCGTTATGAGTCCGTAATAAATCGGATCCAGTGCGCAACGCAGTCTGAAGTTTGGTTGATTTTTTTGAGTGTGTATGCGTGTAGTAGTCGCAGATGATCTTTATAGCGTCACCGGGTTTGGGGACGACGAGATCCTAAGGGGACCTCAAGCCGAGCGTCTCTAGAGGTATTCCAGGCGGATTGCATCTCCCCACTGGGGGAGTCGCCTCTCCATCTAGAGCCTCTAGACCACTCGAACCTGAGGGGGTCGGCTCAACTAGAGGGCGTCTCTGAGACTCGGACCTCGACTCTGGTTAGCCGTTGTCGTGGGGGGACTTAAGTTCGCTGTGAACATTGCTGCGCCTAGACACACGAGTTCTATTTTTTTCGGGACTCCCGTGTACTTTTTGTCTTGTTCGGTCTTGGTGTTTTTGGTTGACCGGGGACTTTTTGTACGCGGAACTTTTAAACACTCGATGCAGTGCTAAGCGATCTAAGTTAGCGGATAAAAGTTCATAGTCTGCGCAGTCCATAATAAACAATGACCTATATAAGTAATATATTTTAATATATTTGTGGTTTTCGCATTCTACGTTGTCTGGTGCAATTGTTTCTTATTGCTGTCTTAAACAGATATAACAGGAAATTGCGCCTAATCTTTATAATAATTTTCTAAGAAATGGGTACGTTAGTAGGTGCATATCTTATCGTATTTGTCTCATGCATTTGCTAATAACAGACAATATACAAACATACATTATAACCATGTTTTCACCATTAACATGTCTTGTTGAATCGTCACAAATCACTTTTGTTGACCAATCTAAATAACGATATCTTCCCGAAACAGAGGACTAGTAAAATGTGATCTACCACTTCTTTCGGTAAGAGGAATAACGCAGTGCCAACGACAATGCGAACGAACTCATTCGGCCAGTGAATTATAGAAAAGATGCGATAGAAAGATGATGAAATTCAAGTCGTTGTTCCGTAGAGGGCCGAGTAGTCAGGGGAAACAGGAAGGCACATTAAAGGGTGCTCCCTCAGTCTCCAGCCTCGATTCGAAACACCATAAAGTTGCACCGGCGAGAGATAAGTCGCTTAAGATATTCGGATCTAAAGAGAAATTGCACAAAGCCCATAAGAAGAAAGACCTGGGTAATAATAATGCGGTGTTGGAAGATCCGGAGTTAAGGGAAGGCTTGGAGTATGAGGATGGACAGAGGGATTATGGCAGCGCCGACGAGCTCTCGGTAGGTGAGAGGGGCTCCCAGGAGTGTATCAGTTTGCCAGTCATCCTTAATGCTGAACACATGCCCGAATTCCAGGAGGTGGAGCTCAGGCCTCGGGTACCATCGGAGGTAAGGGGCTTTTGTAATTGTTTTTTTTTTATGTTATAGGCGGCGTACGAGCAGACGGCTCACCTGATGGTAAGTGATCACCGTCGCCCATGGACACTTGCAACACCAGGAGCATCACAAATGCAATGCCGGCCTTTAAGGAAGGAGTACGCTCTTTTTTTGAAGGTTTTTGGGTCGTATTGGTCCGGAAACACTGCTGGCGACAATATATTCCACAGTTTTGTCGTACGTGGTAAAAAATTTCGACAAAAA
The DNA here is from genome assembly GCA_902850365.2 of Chilo suppressalis. NCBI lineage: Eukaryota > Metazoa > Arthropoda > Insecta > Lepidoptera > Crambidae > Chilo > Chilo suppressalis. The sequence goes on along the minus strand of OU963914.1, from coordinate 18,442,227 downwards.
CGCACGGTTGTGGATAGCCACGCATCAAGATGATGGGGATGAAATTTTTGTCGCGATGTACGATGGCGAAATGCAGCAGCTGGAATTAATCATTTTAATTAATAATAATAATAATAAATAAATAATTAGTTTTTTTTGTAAATATAGCATATGATGACAGTTTTAGGGCAATATCATCGTCATCAGCTATTGTATCACGCCTCCGCAACAAGCATGCGACTTGGTGGATGCGACTGCAGATGCAGCCGGGACCAACCGACCGCTTAACGTGCGTTTCGATGTTCCGAGACGCGTTAGAACTCCACATTATAATTTTTTGGTCGTCCCAACCGATGATAGGTCATTGTAAAAGTTGCTTAACCTCCTTCATCGCAGTTCGAACGAAAGCGCGGACAGGTTCCTCTTGGTAGTAATTCAATAGTTGCTTTCGGCTTTTTCCAATACTACGGCGTATGATGCAGTCAACAACTAGATACTTCCAAGATTATTCTCAGTCAGTCCACAGTTTGTCGCTTTCCCGTCCCATCCGGAACAAATTACCCTTGTCGAACATAGAATTAGTCATGGTGGGACAATAGAAGTGGTACAAGTCACCGATGCGGTTGGGAAGAATGACCTTTTACAATTATTCGAAACTAATCATTAGTCGATAAAAAATATGGTGACTGTCAAGTTAAAATTAAGCAACACCCATTGATAGCATGTTATTTTTTATTGAAAAGGTATTTAGCGTTAAAATAAATCGGTAAGTGGCAAGACTTTTCGTACCTAATTGTTGTAATAAACTCGTCAGATTTAAGAAACCGTCCTCACCTGAATATATCGTGTCTCTTTCATCATCATCATCATCAGCCTATTAATGACCCCACTGCTGGGGCACAGGCCTTCCCTATGGAAGGAATAGGGAGAATGGGCCATGACCCACCACGCGGGCCCAGTGCGGATTGGCAGGTGCTAACGGCTGCAGACGTTCTGTGGAGAACGAAATAAGTCACAGCTTCACATCTCTAATTAATTTAGATATCTTCATCTTATTTAAAACTACCTATTTTAATTCTAAATCAAATTGTCCTTATTCGACAACAATATTTTTTTGTTACCATTGCTTGATTGAGTTGTTGATGCATTGCACAACACAAATATCCACACAAAAAAGTGTGACAAAAAATATTTACTCAATAGCTAATTTATTCTGACGAACGCACAAAAAACTCATTAACTTCAGTAATTTTTAGATCAATGGCTTTGTAAAATATCAAATATGTTGCAGGCGTCATTGTCATCGGGGGTTCGGGAGATTGAAACGCTGAGGAGAGAGCTTGAAGCCAGCACAATGGAGAGGGCACAGCTGCAATCCCGGGTTGATGAGCTGCTGGAGCGAGCTGCAGAAGCTGACAGGCTGCAGGCTGAGCTGGAACGAATCAAGGCGAGTTTGAGATCTTAGTTTAAAACAAAAAGGGTAGATACGGTACGCTCATACTTGCATCAAACAAAAACTGATCCCTCGGCAGCGCGAACGGGACGGCGAGATCCGCGTCACTGCATTACCGACCCGAGCGAAACAGCACGTTAAGTTTCAACGGCAGCGCGAACGAGACGGCGAGATCCGCGTCACTGCACTACCGACCAATCACGCGACCAGTACTCGACGTCACTACCGAATAAGATTCAAAACAAACAGCAATTTTTATGAAAAAATATATTTTATAGTACTTAAGAATGAAAAGTGATGCCGTGGGTTTTATTTTTAGTTCTTGAGCAATTTGAGCACTTTTTAAAAACATACTTAGGCATTGTTTTATCATATAAACACAAAATATTATCAATATTTCTTTTTGGCGTTCACATGTACGTCGTTTGCATGTCAAGTTGTGACTAAAGCGATTAGGGTCGTGGACCTCAATTTGTGCGGATCACTTTTGTGAGGCTAGTGCCGTATCTACCCTTTTTGTTTTAATCTAAGTTTGAGATAGGGTTTGGGGAAGGGAAGTATTCCTCAAGATGTCTAATCTACATGTTGACCATTTTATGATATGAATTAACGTGTGGGAGTGTTTGCCCGCATATAAGACACGAATCTAGATCAGATCCAGATTTCCAACTCAGATCAGATTTATTATATCTTCATTGTAGGAGAGGGTTTTAGATCAATGCAAGCTGGTGTATGTGTATTGCTAACCCACAGATAGAGCAGAGGTGCTCTTTCGCCTTAGCCCATTCTTTAACGCTTTCTGAAAAAAATCTCCTTTGATGGCACAGAAGCGATTGCTGATAATATCGCTTATCACTTCCGCTTTCGCTTTGTTAATCATAATTCAGTTTTCATCAACTAGTGGTACAATAGGGTCTTTAACAAGTTTTAGAAAACGATCTCACGTTACTAACTAGCAAACCAGTGAACCAAATGTTCACCAAAACCTGATTTAAAAAAAAAAAGAAAAAAAAATTTTTTAATTAATTGAGAACTTCGGAGATTTTGTGTGGTTTCGTTTGAAATTCGTGATTTCTCGAAAACCGGAAGTGCTACGTTACTCAAATCCGGTTTGTAGTCTTATCAGACTATTCTTAATTTATAACTTAAATATTCTCTTTATCTATCTCTTACGGTTTGGCCGCTGAAACAGCACCACATACAGACAGACGGACGGACTTGTCTAATAGATAAGAGATGTTTATGGAGTCCGTAAAAAGTGGATATTTATCATCTCCTTTTCAAGTTGCCGCGGAAACGTTTTTCTGGACAATATGGCGTCTTACTAGTGTGTGACGTCACACGACTGTTATTAAAACGTCAAACGATACAATGTAATGTCACTTTAACCGGAAGTTTACTTGCGTGTGACGTCATTTTAGGCTCCACCAATCCCAAGCGTTTTGGGTCACGTGACAATAGATAAGAAAACTATTACTTTTTTCGTGGGTTTTTAGTAAAATTACAAATATTTTTTTTGTAAACATAGTAAAATCCCCTGCCAATATTCATTCTAAACACAGATGCTAACAATTGGCATTTTATTTTTAATACTGTCAAATACCCTATTGGATATCTTTATATTGGTTTAGACATTGGAGGCAGAGCGGGTGGCTGCGCTGGAACGTTTGGCGGACGAGAACGGCGCGTTGCGCGCGCGGCTTCGAGGCGTCGCGCACTCGCCGCTCTCCGACAGCGAGAAGCGGCAGCTGCTGCTCGCGCCCGCGCCGCGCCGCATGCACTCCTCCGCGCCCGCCTCCATCGCGCTCGCGCACAACGTACGTACTGTCTAGCGAGCGACTATCACTCGCCGCTCTCCGACAGCGAGAAGCGGCAGCTGCTGCTCGCGCCCGCGCCGCGCCGCATGCACTCCTCCGCGCCCGCCTCCATCGCGCTCGCGCACAACGTACGTACTGTCTAGCGAGCGACTATCACTCGCCGCTCTCCGACAGCGAGAAGCGGCAGCTGCTGCTCGCGCCCGCGCCGCGCCGCATGCACTCCTCCGCGCCCGCCTCCATCGCGCTCGCGCACAACGTACGTACTGTCTAGCGAGCGACTATCACTCGCCGCTCTCCGACAGCGAGAAGCGGCAGCTGCTGCTGCGCGCCCGCGCCGCGCCGCATGCACTCCTCCGCGCCCGCCTCCATCGCGCTCGCGCACAACGTACGTACTGTCTAGCGAGCGACTATCACTCGCCGCTCTCCGACAGCGAGAAGCGGCAGCTGCTGCTCGCGCCCGCGCCGCGCCGCATGCACTCCTCCGCGCCCGCCTCCATCGCGCTCGCGCACAACGTACGTACTGTCTAGCGAGCGACTATCACTCGCCGCTCTCCGACAGCGAGAAGCGGCAGCTGCTGCTCGCTCCTGAAATGGAACAACCTGCCCTCACCATCTGACAAAGTAATCTCACCACTGGTAGGGCACAGGCCCTCCCTATAGATTTTTTATTGTGGAGAGCTTACGATGGTGGAAGAAATGTATGTTTTCGTAATAGTTACGAAATATGATGCCGCACAGCTGGCCACATTTAGCTACAGCTTTCAATGGCGGGTTAGGGTTTGCAAGCTATCCCTATAATCGGTCAGTGCATCCGCCCGGATAGAGGAGGGTGCGGGTTCGAGTCCCGTCTGCTGCCTGGACAGCGTGGATTTTTGTACTAGTAAAATTTTCTTTAGATTTAAACACCCAGCAGTAAACATGTTTAAATATAAATATAACGAGCTAATCATGTATTTCGTTGTCAGGGCGAGGGTGAGAGCTGTGAAGCCGGTACCCCGGAATGGGACAAGCACTCGTCGTCGCTGAGCGAGGTGTCGGTGGCGTGCCTGCAGGACCGCATCCTGCAGATGGAGGAGCACCATTACAGGTTTGATTCATCCATCCATCCATCCATCAGCCTTTCTCCGTCCACTGCTGGACATAGGCCTCCCCCATAGAATGCCACAATGCGCGTTCCTGCGCTATCCGCATCCAGCGGCTCCCAGCACATTTGAAGATGTCGTCAGTCCACCTTGTTGTGAGCCGCCCCACGCTGCGTCGTCCGGTACGTGGTCGCCACTCGAGGACCTTTCTTACCCAACGGTTGTCAGATCCTCGAGCGATGTGGCCTTTTTTTTTATAACGCTGGTAAAAAATGCTATTTACAGACGACGGCGCCTTTAAGAGGCACAGCGCCGAACGGACCTCACACCTGGCTCCTGCAACTCTTACGGGCGCTTTACGGCATAATATCCGCTAAAAAAGTCCTGCGAATACCCTCTAAGCTTTATAGCTATTAACGGGATTGTTACCATGTACCTTGTTTTTTATGAGTCTCCGATGATATTTCGGCACTGTTGCAAGCGCCATGATCACGCAGTTACTCCGTGATCATGGCGCTAGTGACCATGAAAGTTTAAAACAATATACCCTGAAGCTGCTTAGCGCGAAGCCGCGGGATCCCCGTTTAGGGATTCTTCCGCGGCTCCGCACTTAGCAGCCTCCCGGCCTAGTCGGGGCTCCAAGGCAGGGGTCTCCCGGGGTATCGCGGGGACCCTGCAGACGTGCGCAGGATGGGGGGCGCGTGGGGGCTGAGTACGCGGCCTAGTGCCCACCGTACCGCCCCCCGTCCGCTGCGGAGGGCTACTTGGGCGTGCCCGTGTAGCTCCGTCCGCCGCCCCCCTCTTTGCAGGACAGAACTACAAGGGGGGGCTGCCGTCAGGAGGTCCGTCGGTGGCCGGCACAGCCAACGCCATGCCGTTCAGCGAGGGACCCACCGGGTAGGGTCATGGGACGGGCGCAGCCAGGGCCCGCCGCCGTCCTCTCCTACCCGTCCTCCTTTGGCGGCAGGGAGCAGCCAGAGGATCATCCTCCCGCTCCCTCTCGGCCGCCTCCTTCTGCGAGATAACGTTCTCGCAGAAGGAGGCGGCCGCCTTCCATGCCCTGTCGCTGCGGAGCATGGCCTCCACCATGCTCCGCAGCGAGAGGGTCGAGCGATGTGGCCTGCCCATTGCCACTTCAGTGTGCTAACTCACAGGTTAGATTAGCAGAAACTTTATGAATAATGACTTTACTTTTTATGAGACTCGTGCCTTGCCTTGTTATATTCAGTATAGGAAGTCTCATCACCGCCGGTAGGGTAATAAAGTATATTAATGTATCATCATTGTCATATTACTATCCCCACTGCTGGGGCAAAGGCCTTCCCTATAGATGATATAGGGAAATTAGGCCTTGGATTGACCACGCAGGCCCAGTGTGGATTCGTTGGTGCTAACGACTGCAAATGCTGCCGGGACCAACAGCGTAACGTGCCTGCCTTTGGATACCCATACAATGGCAGTAGCTCCTTTCATTCCTGCTTCGTCTTAAAACTCGACAATATTTAGCATGCCAAATCGTGTAACTGGCAGGAAAATGAGTTTGTAGTCACACGAGCATGCGACTATTTAGTTTATTTTTGAACTATCATGGTTAAAAAGTATCATCGAAAAACAACTCATGTCACATATATCAAGTATGCACGTTAAAACATATTCATAGCACTAATTACTGTGTGAATATGGCTGTATTTCTAGTAAAAAACCGGCCAAGTGCGAGTCGGACTCGCGCACCGAGGGTTCCGTACAAACCTGTAGGTATATAAGTAAAAGTTTACCCGTTTGACATAAAAGTTTGATTTTGTTACAGCTCAAAGGTATCATAGACCTGAGTATTTGATATGAATTTCAAATAAATACCTCTAAGCGTTCATGAGAAAAGAGGTAGTAACTTTAAAATTTTCATAAATATTTTTTATTTGGTATATGATGTAACTAAAAATTTACGGTTTTCGCAATTTTTCCTTTATCTGTACTATAAAACAATACTTCGTACCAAATTTCAAGATTCTAAGTTTACGGGAAGTACCCTGTAGGTTTTCATTCCCGTGCGTTTCGAAAATTTGCGGCATAAACGGCTGTATCTTTTGATTGCTTTGGCTTAGGAGTTTGATTTTTTCACAGCTCCAAGGGACAGTAGACCTGAGTATTAGATATAAATTTCAATTTGATACCTCCACGCGTTCCTGAGCAAAACGTTCTTGACAGACGGACGGACAACAAACTGATCCTATAAGAGTTCCATTTTTTCCTTTTGAGGTACGGAACCCTAAAAAGATCTTTTCGTTAATAAAATCATGCTAAATTTTTCAGCACGAGCGAAGAACTGCAAGCCACACTGGCAGAGCTGGCAGAATTACAATCGCAATTGGCAGACGCTCACGCTGACATGGAGCGCCTCACTGATGAGAAGCAGGTGCTCCTAGAGTCATTGTGCCGACAGACTGAGAAGTTGGAAGACAGTCGGACCAAGGTAACTATCGTAGATGATAAAATCCTAATGTGCTAGACTAACATTATGTCAAACGCTAAACCTAAACAGATTGGAACCCCAGATGGGAGATCCCTTATTCACGATCTGCGGTCTAATCGTGTAGTATTTAACAAAGTGGACGATGTCCAACACATTTTGATGGGATGTGTGAAGAACAGAAGAGAGAGAGAGCTATTCATACAACTATATCAAGTTAACTTTGAAAATATAGGTTCGTTTGTGGAAATATTAGCACTACCAAACTCAGATGCAGCAAAGTTGATGTTTGATATGGTTTTCGCTAGTAAGAATAGCTCGCCCTCTCCAATGTTTTGAATTAAGTTAGTTGTGTATGTTTTGGTACGATGAGGCTGGCATATTCGTAGAATGAAAGCCTCTAAATAAATAAAGAAAAAAAGCTTTTCATAATTGGGAAAGAGATAAGGGTTTTTAAGTCTTATAAGGGTTGTTAAAACCAGAGAACCAAGGAAACTACTGTTGTCATCATTATCAGTCTATTAATGTCCTCACTGATCATCGATGAGAAGCAGGTCTTCCTCGTGCTGCATACTGAGAACTTGGAAGACACCAGGACTGACTACTGTCAACATCATCATCAGCCTATCAATGTCTCCACTGCTGGGGCACAGGCCTTTTGTTATTAGTGACTTAGGGAGAATTATCTAGGACCTCAGAGTAGGTGATACCTTGGAAACCGGATAACATTACCAAGGAGGTTTTAGTGTGCAAAACACACCTCAACTTAAAAAAACAAACAACTAAAAAACTTTACAGGCTGCTTCGTTGGAATCAATTTTTTTATTAAATTTTGTCGAGCTACCTTCTAAAGGCTGCGAAACGTCAATAAATAAATAAAGTTTCGTGCATTAACCCGTGAAAAACTAGTTTTATATAATGAGTGATGTGCGTGAAAACCTAAGAAACAAATAAGATTTTTATGTTCATAAAGTCTTTAACATGTTTATTCTGTACAGGTGGATACGTTACAAGAGCTACTACTCCGAGAGGGCGTTGAACCCGAAACCTTGGTGTCGGGGGACATAGACCAGCAACTCCTCGCAGTACTCAAGGTATGCATTCATGGAAAATAAAAAAATATTACTTGTCGTCTTTTTTTATTCTTCTTCAAATATGCCTGAAGTTGATTGTTTACAAAAAAGGTTACTTTGGTGAACGTCAATATTTAATGTATTGTAGAATCACTTAAAAGAGAGGACCCCGTCTTGGGGGAGAAACTTCCACCTTAGTCTATCTAACAGAAGACAGCATTAAAATACACCCACTATCTTTTGGTGAAGTTGTGTTTTTATAGTTTGTTAGAAAATGTTTCCAAAGCTTATGATAATCTGGTATATAGAATAAGTGCTCCCATCTATCAGGCGAGCCATGAGTTTATTAACTACCCTTAAATAACACCTATAATAGTCTTGGACAAACTAAATATTTAATTCTAGCTGTCACAAGAGGAAAGGCGCCATTTACTGACGAAGTTAGAGCAACTGGAGGCAGAGCTGAACGAAACCAAGACAACGCTAGACGAAAAAACCAAAGAAAACGAGTCGCTGACTGAGAGGATCAGGTGAGTGGTTTGGTCCTTCGAGCAGAATGAAATTTTGTCTGTTTGTATCTACAAAACATTTGATGAGTAGTAGAGTTTGATGAGTAGCATAATTCGCTAGACCGTGGGTAATTCAATAATTGTTTCTAATGTAAATTGATAAATTTTAAACATCAACTTCAATGAAAATAAAATAAAGAATACCTATTTTTTTTCACTTAGACCAATAATTTGTTAAACCACTTTTTGTATGGGTTTTAAGTGCGATTTGTATGTATTTTTTGCTGACGACCTTGCAGGCTCAGTGTTCGCTATTCATATTTTTTATTAACCATTTTACTAATCCACTTTTCGAAAGTTTCAGCCCTATTCCATGCTCATAATATAATGAGGCGGCGACATCTACATGCTACACATATAACCAAAATATGGAGGAAATAATCACTCGCCTCCTCAAGAGATGGCGCTACCAACGCTGCGAACAATACGTATGGAAGCCTACATCGCGCAAGTGCAATTCGGATGCTAACAGCACCAAGAAGGCCGCGGGCCGACTGATGTTGGTCGGGTATTGTATATATGGAGTGTTAGCATCCGAATTTCACTTGCGCGAGGTAGGCTTCCATACGTATTGATCACAGCATCTGTAGCGCCATCTCTTGAGGAGGAGAGTGATAATTTCCTCCTTCCTTTGGTTATATGTGTGGCGTGTAGATGTTGCCGCCACAAAAGTTTTAACTAGACGTTACATGTTAGTACGTTTCATAAGATTCCCTTCTTGCAGATCCCTAGAGAGTAGCGTGGAAAGGCTGGAGACAGAGAGATCGCAGCTACAACAAGAAGCAGAGAACGCAAGAGAAGTGTCTTCAGCGAGGCAGCATCAACTCACTACACTCTCCGGACTGCTCGACGCTGCTAAGGCAAAGGTCGGTTGATATTATGTCAGGAAAATGCAGGTTCTTTACTTTTTTGACGTCACGTCTTATAATTCGATGGAGCCGGCAGCACGCACGAAAAAACATGACTCATGCGGCGTTACCTCGCTCTGAGGCGTTCCATTTAAGACTTGAAGTGCAAGCGAGAGCGCGCAATGAGTGACAAAGAGGCACAATCGGCCTCCGCGTTCGCCAGCGTTCGACATCTCTCTCTTTCCTACTTGAGTGAGCAATGGTCCGCGTGGACAGCTGCTATACAATAATACATTTACAAAGAAGTTTCACTTCTAAAATCTCCAATTTTATCTTGATCCTTAATAAGTAAAGGTCACAAAGACTTTCACCCCCTTATTAATAATAAACGAGGAATAAGCTTTGGCTAGTTACACTTTGTTTTGTTCATATTAATCAAATGCCATTTATCATTCAACGAACAGAGACAAAACATAGAGCAGCAAATCAAAGCTTCAACACAGCATATTAATGACACCACTGCTGGGGAACAGGTCTTCTGTGGGCCCAGTGTGGATTGGTGGGTGCTGACGACTGCAGATGCAGCCGGGGCCAACGCCTTAACGTGCCTTCCTAAGTACGGAGGAGCTCTAATAGTAAATTTTTGGTCACCCATCCAATGACCGACCACTGTGAAAGTTGCTTAACTTCAACGATCGCAGCCGAACGCGCTAACCACTAGCGCCATCGAGCTCCTCTAAGCAATCAAAGCTTAGTCTTTGTATATTATTAAGGGGGTTTGTGTTCGCGAGCGAACGTTACGGGTACTAAGAGAGAGTCTGATTTAGCATTGGTATTGCAGTTGGTTAGCCCGATGGCGAGGGTGGTTAGCGCGTTCGGCTGCAATCGTTGAAGTTAAGCAACTTTCGCAGTGGCCTATCATTCTTTTTCGAGTTCTTCCGTGCTTCGGAAGGCACGTTAAGCCCTTGATTCCGGCTGCATCTGCAGTCGTTAGCACCTGCCAACGCGCACTGGGCCCGCGTGGTGCGGCATGGCCCAATCTTCCTATTCCATCCATAGGGAAGGCCTGTGCTTCAACAGTGGGGATATTAATAGGCTGATGATGATGATTGCAGTTGGAAGAGCGTCAGGGCGTAGCTGAGGGCGCGGCCGAGGCAGAGGCGGCGGCCGCGTTGGCCCGGCGCGAGGCCGACGCCGCCTCGGCGCGAGCGCTCGCCCTCGCCGACCGCCTCGCGCACGCGCAGCGGCAACTCGACCGCGCGCACTCCGACGCGCGCAAGCTGCACGACGACGCGCTGGTGAGTGTTACTATAAGAGCGTCAGGGCGTAGCTGAGGGCGCGGCCGAGGCAGAGGCGGCGGCCGCGTTGGCCCGGCGCGAGGCCGACGCCGCCTCGGCGCGAGCGCTCGCCCTCGCCGACCGCCTCGCGCACGCGCAGCGGCAACTCGACCGCGCGCACTCCGACGCGCGCAAGCTGCACGACGACGCGCTGGTGAGTGTTACTATAAGAGCGTCAGGGCGTAGCTGAGGGCGCGGCCGAGGCAGAGGCGGCGGCCGCGTTGGCCCGGCGCGAGGCCGACGCCGCCTCGGCGCGAGCGCTCGCCCTCGCCGACCGCCTCGCGCACGCGCAGCGGCAACTCGACCGCGCGCACTCCGACGCGCGCAAGCTGCACGACGACGCGCTGGTGAGTGTTACTATAAGAGCGTCAGGGCGTAGCTGAGGGCGCGGCCGAGGCAGAGGCGGCGGCCGCGTTGGCCCGGCGCGAGGCCGACGCCGCCTCGGCGCGAGCGCTCGCCCTCGCCGACCGCCTCGCGCACGCGCAGCGGCAACTCGACCGCGCGCACTCCGACGCGCGCAAGCTGCACGACGACGCGCTGGTGAGTGTTACTATAAGAGCGTCAGGGCGTAGCTGAGGGCGCGGCCGAGGCAGAGGCGGCGGCCGCGTTGGCCCGGCGCGAGGCCGACGCCGCCTCGGCGCGAGCGCTCGCCCTCGCCGACCGCCTCGCGCACGCGCAGCGGCAACTCGACCGCGCGCACTCCGACGCGCGCAAGCTGCATGACGACGCGCTGGTGAGTGTTCACTGTACAGGTCGCGGCACGTAGCTCTAGCGCTGAACAAAACGCTGGGGGGATATCTGTCTGCGCATGGGTACGACTGGAGAGCCAATCGGCGCAACGCACGACCACCCGCGCACCTCGTTTCCCCCCAACACATCTTCATTTTTACTTCTGCGCAATAACGGTCAGCGCTTGAGGTTCGTGCCGTGACTTATAATCTTTGTACATCTACGATTAGGCCAGACCTACTGGTGCATAAACTGGAGAAGATCGGCGTCAGTGGTGACTTGCTCAGGTGGTTAACTTCATATATTAACAATCGATCCCAGGCTGTTGTAGTGAAAAACTACATCTCCAGCTGGCTCACAGTGCTCAGCGGAGTTCCTCAAGGATCTCTGCTCGGACCTCTATTATTCGCAGTTTTTGTGAATGACATTGAGATGTGCTTCAACACATCACAACTCTTATGCTTTGCAGATGATATGAAAATAATTGCACCTATATCTTCTATCGCTGACGCTATTTAGTTGCAGGACCTTAACAGACTTGAAATTTATTGTGTTGAGAACCATTTAGATCTTAATCCGTCAAAGTGTATTGTTGTCACTTATAGTCGTAAACAAAATTTGATACTTTTTGATTATAAATTAAGAGGCTCAACATTGCAACGTGATACTGTCGCAAAGGACCTTGGTGTCCTTCATGACAATAAGCTCTTATTTGACGCTCATATAGATAATATCATTAGTAAAGCTTCCAGGGCTCTTGGATTTGTGATGCGTAATTCCAGAGACTTTAAAAATACTAAAACATTAAAGATTTTATATTGTTCATTTGTTCGAAGCCATCTGGAGTATGCGTCCCAGGTCTGGAACCCTCTGTATCTTACATATATAACGCGAATTGAAAACATCCAGAGAAAATTCATCAAATATCTCTGTTTTCGCACCAAAGAGCACTACGATTCAAACCAATATTTATATTTTTGTAAAAAACACCACTTGTTACCACTGCAAAAACGCCGCCAAATTGCAGATTTAGTATTTTTATTAAAAATAGTTTCTGGTGCTATCGACTGCCCAGCACTACTGTCTACGATTTCCCTTAGGGCTACAAAAAAACCATTGAGATTTAATCCCGTTATATGCGTTCCACAGGCAACCTCAAACTTTAGACAGAATTCATATCTTCTGCGTGCAGGTAATAGTTTTAATGTTGTATCTGAGAAAACTGGTATTGATTTGTTTTATACTAGCGTTCCATCACTGAGGCGGATATTGAGCAGTGCATTTTTCGACGAATAGGCAATTGTACAATGCTTATTTTTTTGTTATTATTATGTTAAAAGTGTGCCTAATTATGTTTTAGTGTGTCTTTATTGGTGAAGACCTGTAATTGGCTTTCTGTTGTTATTTAAGTTTTTATTATTTTTATTAATAGCTGTTGGTCTTCCAAAAAAAAAAAAATAAAAAAAAAAAATACTTTTACATTTTTCTGATGGACAAAAAATGTATAACCGTGTAGTATTAGTATGTGCAATGATCGTATACATACTCGCTAACTTGAGGCACAGGTACATAAAAAATATTACTTACTTTTTTACTGTAGTCTGAGGACTGATTCTTACGTATATTGTAGAGCATTTTGTAAACCATTTGAAATTAAAAAAAAAAATACTGGCAGCCACATTCTAAGGTTCGCCGGACCTTTATAACCGCAGTATTAATTTCATTTTTTTAGTATAATTATTATTTCAGTATCATTTCTCAGTATCTTTTCAGATCTTGGATTAAACAGAATTACACCGAAAATGTAAATGATATTGCTGTCAAAGATGTGGTGCTAGTAGCTTTCGTATTACACCCACGAGTTTAATTATCTAAGACAAGTTATTCAGGGATTTTAGGACTTTTGATATGACTCGAAATTTACAGCTTGATGAAAATGGAACTCCTGAATAAAAAAATGCGCTAAAATTTATAGAGAATTCTGATAAAAGTATCAAACGACTAATATTACCTCTTTTTTAAATACAGGTGTCTCGCAACAACGCTAAATCGACCATATCCGAGCTAGAATTTCAACTAGAGCAACTTCGGCAGGAGAAATCTGCGTTGCAGGGCGAGATCAAAACTCTACAAGACAACGTTTCCGAGATGCAGATACAGGTAATATTAGGCTATAACTTATCTGATTCTTTACACGCCTTCTGATGACCAAACATCATATTTTTCTACTACGAGTGTTATTCATATTACAGGATTGTTATCAGGTTTTCTTACTTTAATGTACCTAGTGCTAAAAGAAATGATCTATTATCCAAATAGATCTGAGAAATCACAGATAATTTATGGGGTGCCCCAAGGATACTATGGGTATGGGTCCACGTTTTATGTCACAAACCTTGTCATTAAAATACTATTTTAATTATTGTTGAACACATTCGTTTAAGATGACACCAATAAGATTATTATGCGATGTGACGATGTCGATAAATAGTTTAACAGCTAGTTCGGCAATAATTACAACTATAAAGTGACTTTCGATTTTACAATCCACTAAATGTCTGTTTGTCTACTGTCAGTAACTTTTTCTTTTATATTAAACAAGCGGTCCGCCCTCGCTTCGCTTCAGTGTAGAGCTGAAGTGTAGACTACAGTTTTTGTTCTCAGGCTTGTATTATACACAATGACATTCATCTATGATTCTTCTTATACCTGCATGCAAAGTATCAGCCAGATCGGTTAAAAATTGACAAAGTTTCATACAAACATTCATTCCCTATTTTATCCCCTTGGGGATAGAATTGATCAAAATCCTTTCTTAGCGTATGCCTACTTCATAACATCTAGCTGCATGCGAAATTTCAGCCCGATCCGTCCAGTGGTTTGGGCTGTGCGTTGATAGATCACTATGTCAGTCAGTCAGTCACCTTAGAGTTTTATATAAATAGATAGATGACTTGTCCGTAACTTACTCACGGGTCTTCTGACCACGGAACCTGAAATAGGAACCGAAGCGGAAAGAATAATTTATAAATCTATAAATAAACGCCACCAGTTGGCGACACTGCGACATAAGATGGACTGGACTTCATTAAATGAAATTTAGATTTTAGACATTTATTATTCTTAATTTTGATGATTTATTTAATTTATTTGACATTGTATGATATACTGGTTATTGGATAATCCAGAAAGGAAACAAATATTGGACATTTATTATTTCACATTTTTAAAATAACACTTTAATATTTATTTAATTTATAAACTTTTCGTTACATGCTGTCTAACAGTAAAATATGTGAGACATGATAATAATTGAACACCTTGTATACTATATTTTCATGGAATAAATTATTATTATTATAAGGTCTTTTGTACGAAGTTTTGGGCGCTAATTGATCGAACTAGGGTTTAAATTGACTCTGACGTCATAAGTGATTTGACAGATGAATAGACCTTGCTGCCACCTGGCGCCCGTCATTCCAGAAAACCGTAATTGAGAAGGGTCTATATTTTTTTACCCACGGATATGCTAACGCAGGTACAAGTGACATCAGACGAGAAATTAACACTGATGACGCGCGCGGGTGAAGCTTTAGCGCGTGCAGCCGACGCCGAGAGACAGTTGCAAGATGCGCGTACGAGGAACGCGCAATTAACACGCGACAGGGAAAGAGATGTGAGTATTTTGTCATGAGGGTGTTAGTGAATATAGTAAGAAACACTTCGGAAAAGACTTAGCTGGGATTGAAGTATAGTTATAGAAAGCAATGGACCCTTGTTACCAATATAAGATTAAAATTAAAGAGAGAAATGTCTAGTATTTTTTTCTTTAGATTTAAACATCTAGCTGTGATGCTTAACACTAAAAAATAACTCAAGATTTAAATTACTTGGTTCACTTCTTGGAGAGCCATTCGAATTATTATAATATTTCATAAGCTGCTTAGTGTGAACAGATAAGGTTTTAAAAAGAACACAGTTCTTTTGAAATATCTAATGGACATGTAAAAAGACATCTATTATCATATCACTAACGCCGCCCCGGCTTTGCATGGATGA
The DNA here is from genome assembly GCA_902850365.2 of Chilo suppressalis. Classification (NCBI taxonomy): domain Eukaryota; kingdom Metazoa; phylum Arthropoda; class Insecta; order Lepidoptera; family Crambidae; genus Chilo; species Chilo suppressalis. Next base: position 18,426,814 of record OU963914.1, on the reverse strand, counting down.
ACTTATTTTTCACATGATAAAATATAGTATAAATAACTCAGAGATAATGGAGTTTGTATCAATCTCAGATGAAAGATTTTTTTAAATCGGTCCAGTAGTTTTTAAGTTTGTTCATTACAAACATAACAAAATACGGTAATAGAAGCTTTCCTCTTTATAATATTAATTATTGAAAATACTCGTTAATTGCAATAAGTTAGATTAAAAATCAACCATGTTACAAAACCGTAAAACGTAAAGTACCCTATAACCTAACCTAACCTATACCAAATATAGGAAGCGGAATGGAAGCAGTTCCAAAGCGATCTTCTGATGACGGTCCGCGTCGCCAACGATTTCAAGACGGAGGCGCAACGAGAACTGGAACGACTCGTTTCTGAGAACAAGATCGCGAGGGACCGCATCAGGCTGCTAGAAGACCAAATCCATTCAATGAAAGGTAAGTGCATGCCAGCATCAAAACTATGGGCTCTAGAGAAGACAGAGTGCATGTGTAGTATAGCCACAGAGTTGGTAGTGTTTGAAAGTGTACATAGTGTTTTTTTTCTTGGCAGTATTTAATGTTTTTTTATTTACTACATTATTAAGCATGAGTTCTGCATAAAAGTTTGATCTTCAGCGCCCAAGTGCGGTGCTTTGTAAATATGATCTTCTGTGTAAAGTATTAATGTTGCCATCATGTAACCGATCCATTGTATTTTTTAACGATGGCAATTATAATTTTGTCCGCAGAATTGACGGGCTGTCCTGCACTAATTATGTGTAATGAGCTTACGTTAATATAGTTTTAGTATCATGAAACTAACAGTGTTTAATAATGTCAGTGTCAATTTTAAATGTCTAATCACAATTTGATGTACCAAAACAGGTCTTAACAAGTCTCAATCTGTGGATAGCGTAACCAACTTTTCTGATGACGACAAAAGGCTATCGAAGGAATCTCTCCAGTCTGACTCTCAGAGCGACAGTTCATCGATTGACATTTTTAAAAACATTAGAACAAGGTACATGTCTCGAGTTCACAGCGTGTCTGAATCTCCTAGAAAAGATACGAGTATTATTGACCAAGCATTTTACAGACTCAGCTTACCGGAAATAAAAAGCGATCTAAACGATATCCTGCCGCAACCTTTCAAGTTGGAAATCGACAATGTAACGACAGACGAAACGAACGACGACGATACCCACAAAAGTATATCGCCTGACAATACAGAAGAACTAAACGGTAAAATATTGGCCGAAGCTGTTCTACCTCCTTTTGAAGCCAAAGGTATAAAGAGGCAAGAGGCTCTCGACTTTATTAAAGATAAAGTTGTTAGGCAAGATGCCTTAGAAGAAATGGATCATTCTTCATTAGAAGAACAAGAAAATTGTCAATCAGATCTGAATAGTAACAGTAATAATTTTACACCAGAATCCGTACAACCAGTAAATCCGTCCAGTGATATAATTGAAATAAAAGATAAAAATATTTCTAATTTATTGCATGGCAAACCTAAATCATTTAGCATGGAAAACTTAAATACAAATAGTGAGTATCGGGATGCTTTGCAGGAGGCTACTAGTATAGAATTTTTGGGGCCTAATAGTAATTATAGTGATTTTTCTTCAAACATCGAAAACGTTTCAAATAGCATTCCAAAACAGAGTAAAATATCAACTTTCAAAAATGTACCATTAACAAATGCAGAAAAAAGTTCAAAATGTTTTTCTGTAAATGATTTGATACCTAATACCAAACCTATACCAGTTGTGAAGGCTGAGTCTATTTTACCATATCCTTATCCAAATGATAAAAATCCTTCTTTTGAAATAGACTCAACTAAAGCTGATAAAACGAATGCCATTCCAGTAATACCACTAGAATCAAACATTGAACATGACATTAAAAAGGTAAATGAAGAGTTGACGTCAAGTTTCAAAGCAGCTATAGAGAGGATATCTGCAAGCAGTAACCATAAATTACCTCTCTCTAATTCTATGGATGAAATAAATAAAGTGACTGAAAATGATAATGTTAATAAAATAGAAGAAAAAAATGTTCCATATCCACAGCTCTCTTCAATTAAAATAGGTACAGAAGACAAGGAAACACCAATGAAAGAAAGAACCGATGATAGTAGTGTTATAACAAAGGTTGATTCTGATCTGGAACCTGCAACTAGAGTTGATAATCCGGTACAAGATAAACCAAAAATAAAAGCGGTAATTCCAAAAATAGAAATAAGCGAAAATTTTGTTTCTGATAGTGCAGGGCACTCAGAAAATATCAGCAATACCGAACTCTTGAACAGTTCAAGCCAAAAAGAGAAAGACCCTGAAATTATTGATGAGGATGTGAGTTATCATTTAAAAATAAATTCTATGGATGAAATTCCTTCTCCAGCTGTATCTCAAGTAGTAGCATTACCACTTAATGTATCAAATCACGGCAATAGCAGATTAAAAACTCGGTTAAAAACTTTCGTAACACCAATCAATATAGTTAATGGAGCAATTGATCGCACCTCGCCTATAATAATTAGTCCAGTTTTAATTCAACCTATTTTTTTCAAACCACAACAACAACAACCAGCATTTGAAATAAAAGAAGTAAAAGAAGCTAAAAAAAGTACAGTTTATTATGATGACATGGACAAAGTCGTAGTCGAAGATAAAAAATTACAATCTGCTAAGTCGCCAAACCAACTAGGTTTACACAAAGTAGATGAAGATAGAACTGGAACATTTGAAAAGAGAGGTATATATCAGAAAAATACTAGATCAAAACAACTACCATTCTTGTCATGGAAAACATTTGGTGCTGGTTATAATACAGTAGAATCCAAATCACCTTCTCCTGTCAAATTGGGACCAAACTTACCAGAAGCGCCGAAACCAGGTGTTATCAAACTAACAAAAACTCCGGAGTGGTTAATTGATAATCAATACTATCAGCCAATGGATAACGTCCCATTTTTCATTAATACAACTCAGCAGTTTCCAAAACCTAAAGTAGAAGTCGAACACAGAGTTAAAGATTCACCCAAAATCAACACTAATCCTTTTCTACCGTTGATCAATACAAGAAGAAGGGATTCTGAACAAGAACACTACTACGAAGAGATAGGGCAACCGATCTTACCTTTGACTCCAGTAGAGAAAAACATAGCTGACGATGATAAGATTTTTAAAAGCACTGCTGAAGAATTCGCGTCTGTGCCTCGGGAAGAAATACTTAAAGTACCAAGACGTCCTAAAAGACCGAAAAGGGAATCGTTGCAGTCTGAAAACTTATTTGATCAAGGCAAAGATGATACAGTTCCAATTACAAAAGAACTCTCCAGTATAACTAAATCAGTCATATCTCTCTCCCGAACGCCTAGCGCGAAACAGTTCGACAATAAACCTAGTGGATCTATAGGGGAAATCGTTCAGAACTTGGAAAAGAAACCTCCTCAGCCCGAGCCGCGAAGCAATCCCGATACTCCGAGCAGAAAGTATTCATTGCAAAACCAGAAAGCTCCAAGTGTTGAGACAAACACCGGGTCCTGGCCTCGGGGGCCAAAGCCTTACTGGAAGACGCTCGAGCACAAAAGGCTGTCGCACCCGATCAGGTCACTAAACGATCCACTGCCTCCGAGACCGCTACGTAAGTTGGAAGGCTTCTTGTGACCCGAAACCTAAACCGTCTTAGTGTGAGATTTATGTAAATAACTGTAACTGTATGGACCGTCCTACCGTTATGTTTTGAAAATGGCTATTAGTGCGGTGGTGGTGATTTTCTCGGGAGAGGGTTCAATTTTGGACAAAAAACCTTATATTGTTCGCACAATTTATGGTAATGTTATAGTCACTATAGTACGATTTACGTGGAGATTTTCGTATAAAATAATCTCCTAATGAGTAAAAAAGTTTTGTTAATTTGTGCTTTTTTGTGCTGGTGGCGGGGCTGACATTGTAGTCATATCGTTCTATTCCACACTTTTAGAGCTAAGCGGCACATTTTTTGAGTATGTATTCTATTTTGATTGATTTGTGTTGTCTGAGGTGTATGGTGCGTTAAATAATAAGTCTAGTTAAGTAAATAGGTATATATCTATACAAAGATACGTCTTAAGCTTCCAAAGAATCTGATTTCAATTTAAATACACCTAAGTTAAGACTGTGATATCAGGGGAGCTTTAAGACAGCAACGTCTAATAAAATTATGAGACAGCAATAGCAGTTGTATTCGAATTTTAAGTATTAACAATCAGTTAAGGGGGCCACCTAATCTCAAACTGTATTGCAGCAATGCCCCCTCGCAGCGAAGAGACCCCGCCGCCCCCGCCACTTCTCACCAGCGCTTCACTCCAGGACATAATGGCATCGGCTGCATCACACCGGCGCACCAAAGGTATATATTAGTAGCAATATCCCTGCAACTTTGTCTTCGTAGTATCGTTGATTATATATAGACTAGCGGACCCGACAGACGTTATCCTGTCTACACGTCTTTGTGAATCTAAACCATTCTCAGATCCCCTTGAACACACACAAAAAATTTCATCAAAATCGGTCCAGTCGTTTAAGAGAAGTTCAGTGACATACACACTCACAGAAGAATTATATATATAAAGATATAAAGGTATATATTAGTAGCAATGTCCCTGCAACTTCGTCTTCGTGGTATCGTTGATTTTCCGTAAAATCTTGCACCCCCATTTTCACCCTTTTAAGGATGATTTCTGGGATAAAAACTATCATATGTCCATTCTCTGAACTCAAACTATTTATGTAACCAATTTTATCGGTTCAGCGGTTTGAGTGTGAAGAGGTAACAGACTCATTTTCACTTTTATGTAATAACTAGCGGGTGCCCGCAATTTCGTATGATACGAATATGCCCGTAAGTTCAAACTTCCCTCTCCTTCTCTCCTTAATGGATTATATCAGGTAAAAAACTATCCTACGAACTTTTACGAGATTTTAACAACCATTTTACCAAATTTCATCTGTAACAATTCAGTGCTGTAAGGGTGCAAAGGTAACAGACAGACACACTTTCGCATTTGTAATATTACTAAGAAATAAAATGTCAAAACCGTCAATTTGAATAAAGTAAAAAAATACTATTATTATTAGTATTAAAATTTATTTTGAACTAGAGGTCGCCCGCGACTTCGTCTGCGTTAACTTAGTTTCCTGTAAATCCCTCTGGAACCTAACATTTTTTCGGGATAAAAGTAGGCTATGTGTGAATCTAGGGTGTCAGCTAACTCCATACCAAATTTTATTAAAATCGCTCCAGCCGTTTAGACGTGAAGATGTAACAAACATACACACTCACATACTCACAAACTTTCGCCTTTATAATATTAGTGTGATGGCCCAATACCTACCTACCATGGGTACTAGATGGATAGTAAGTATAGATTGACAACATTAGTTTGTATATTAAAGCATGAGTTTTATGTAAAACGTGTAATTTTACAGGTGTGAGCCGCCAGGATTCCCGATTGTCTGTAAAGTCCTTGATTGAAAGCATAGAGAACGCTGCCAAGGCGGCTAAGCAGTCGCCCGCCACCACTCCTGTTGGAGAATGGCCACAGGTAAAGTACTTTCTTTCCTACGATTAATTTTCTATGGCGAGGGTGATAAAAATATGGCCTATGTACCTAGCTAAAAGACTAATAGTTTTACTTACTTGCTAGCGCTACTTATTGTCTTATTTCTCGGAGTTGTTGTGACTTTATTTGCTACAAGAATGCAACGCACAGAATAATGCTTAATAGGGTATTTGACAGTATTAAAAAAAAGCGCCAATTATTAGCATCTGTTTAAAATAATTATTGGCAGGGGTTTTTACTATTTTACAAAAAAAATATTCATAATTTTATTAATAACTAACGAAAAATATAATAATTTTCTTATCTATTGTCACGTGACGCAAAACGCTTTAATAACAGTCGTGTGACGTCACACACTAGTAAGACTCCATATTGTCCAGAGAAACGTTTTTTATTTTTACTGAAATGCACAACAGAATGATGAATATCCACTTTTTACGGACTCCATAAACATTAGTCAATAACGTGAGATCGTTTTCTAAAACTTGTTAAACCCTATTGGCTATATAGTTAGAAAATTGGATTTTAATCAGTTGTGTTCACAGACTCTTCAGTATATAATGTCGCTCCCGCTTCTACTATTCACTTTCGAGCTTTAGTTCAGAAACAATAGAATCTGATTGTAATAATAGTGTCAACCTCTCTGTCTGTAATTTATTTATAAAGTGTAAGCTTATTATTTTTATTTTTTAAGCACGTAACTGCTCGGTTTCAAATGTAAAGAAAATAGTAATAGAAAAAATTCCACGGGGACCAGGCAGCAGACGGGACTCGAACTCGCACCCTTCGCTATCCGTGCGAATGCACTAACCAATTATGCTACCGCAGCCCTGACGGCCGTGTTGACTTTTTTCTAGCCTTAAGCTGCAAGGCAGCGCCATCTTAGGTAACCCACAATAAGTGTAAGCTTACTGACAGACAACAATTACAACCCAAGCTGAAAAGTTAATAGCTGACGTATTAATTATCTCTACCGATATTTCTTTAGCAAACAACAGTGGCTGTCACCACCGCCAACAATATGAAGAATGGTCTATCGGAGAACCAGCAGACGTCAAATGGTCTAAACAACGGGAACTATGCCGCCAAACCACCCGCCTCCAGATCCGCCAGAGCCTCGCCTAGCAACAACGGTAAGCACTTTGACTTAATTTCCTATGTACTTGTTATATATCTATATGCAGACCCCCCTTTCCCAGTGGGCACATTGGGCTAGTGCCCAGGGCCCCGCGATCGATAGGGGTCCCCCTCAGATCGAATACAAAGTCCCTATAGTCTCTCCATTCTATTATTATCTTTTTTGACAGATCCATCGAAGTAAAAATAGTGACACCCTATCACATAACTCGTTCGATTTAAAGCTATAATCGATTTTATGCTAGAACATTGTTTAATCGATTATAAGTATCGAAATTATTTTAGTTATCAAAAATACTGGTGTTTACTAAATTATTACGAAATCTCATTAGATTTATTATTTTACCTAGTTTGTATGAAGAATCTGATACGTCTGAATAAATTTAAAATATACTAAGAAGACATTTATAAAATGAACTTCATATAATGTTAATATTTTAATTACTTGGTCTCTATCTTACAATTTGGTTGTACTCATTTATTTCTACCGATTACTTGTAATCTGTGGGACAATCTTAGTAGTCATTATGTGTGGCACATCACTAAGTGGGCGGTACCCGTCCATGAAGTACTATATTATTTGTATGACATTTTAACGTAAACAATACAAAATTTCATGGGCGTCAATCTGTCAAAAAGATAATAATAGAATGGACAGACTATAGTTCCTGTTAAATCACCAAACGGGGGTCATAGGAGCCCCATTATCCTAATATGCCCAGGGCCTCCAATCGGTCAAATACGGCACTGTCTATATGTAACTCCATTTAAAAAGATATATAAAGTTTGGAAGAATGCCCGATAAATTTCCTTTTAAATCTGTAGGTTTTTCCCACTAACATAAATAAAATTTTGGTATAATTAGTAAGTTTAGTTTAAATGCACACAAAATTTTGACCGTTACATTAAATTGTTAGATTACTAATATTAGTTTCTATGAAACACTTCTAATTGGTGATTGGTACATAATACCATTTTAAGTCATTGATTCCCAAACATTATCCAGCATAGACCCCCGTATTTATGTGATTCTAACGAAATTTATTGCGTATTTTAAACGACGCAATGATATAACATAATCATAGCTTTGTAAGAAGTATACAGGGTAAATACTCTATTAATGTTGTATTTTTATGTCGGAACTATTTATTTTATCTATAACCAGATCACGGCATGTAAAAATCGCCGCTTGTTTTATTTTCTTACAGCATGGCAGCATGAAAGAAGCGCCTAATCTTTTGCTTGACTGTTCTAACTCTATGTCGTGTGAAACTAATTTATTGATTACATAGATTTGCATGCCAATTTTGTTTACTTAGAATCCTTCTTTGGTTTTATTGGTCTAAGATGGTGTGTTTTTCTGGAGGTTTTTATTATATTAGTGTGGGTGCTTTAATTTTATTATCTCTATTTCTTATTTCGCCATTGATTTTTAAGAGATCTCTTTATTATCCACGTAATTAAAAAAGCACTAGAGAACAATTGTTTAAAACCTCGAGTTCTTTCTTTAGAGCATGTTATGATCTCAAAACAGAATTTATTTCGACATTAGTTTGTAGACTCAGTTAAAATTTGGTAATAATTCTCTGTAACTATAAATGTTATTTATTATTTATAAATCTAGTTTAAAATTATACATCTTTAGTCAGTCATTGTTTATCAATTTTATCAATCGTAAATATTTGAAAATTAAAAGTAGAAAGTTTGATGAAAGTATTTCTAAAGTTAGAATGAAGTTCAGGCAACTGTCGCCTAACAATTTTCTTTTTCTTATTTTGTGGGTTTCCTAAGTTATGGGTTACAATCGGTGCATGATTTTATCTACTATGTGTCTAACTAACATTTACCTCTACCACCTGTCCCAATGACTGACGGTCTAGTGTCAGAGTACAAGTCGTATCACCAACCGTAAAAGATTTCAAGTCTAACAAGTATATTTGGAAAAACAAAACTGAAAACTTTGTATATGCCAACGCAAAAAGCGTCATAATTCTAATCGTAGATTATTCACAGTTTATTTTAACGCAAGGTGCGTTGTGATTTGCAATGCCATATTACAGTAATGCGATATTCGGACTAAACGTGGTTTAGTAAGGGAATGTGTAGTTTTTAAAGAGCTCTGTACCCCAAGCACGAACCAATATCGAAGTCGTATCGTTTGCGAGTCCGAAATGTCATTGTCAAATGTGTACTGATTTTTAGTTCTCGTTACGTACTTTGTGCCGCTGCTGTTCAAGATTCCATACAAAATTTGACATTGACATTCCGGTTTGCAAACTATTCGAATTCGATAATGGTTCGTGCTAGGAACTAAGGGTAATGAACGTCTGTTTTACGCCTTAGCCCCTTCGTACACAACGCTATCTTCAATACCTGATGACTTTGATGTCTAAGCGTTTACCACAATATAAAAAGCAGCGGCAACGCGTGCATATGTACGAACCTCTATGAATTCGTATTGCGGTAGTCGCTTATAGACTAAAATCTTCGGTTATCCGAGAATCGCGTAATGTTGTGTACAAAGGGGCTAATGCTCTTTGTAAGTCTCGATATCACACGCTGATTAACCCGTCAACTGTGTAATGAAAATGGCTCTTAAAACCCTGTCTGTGTTAGCCCTCCACTAGTTTTTCAATGGCGGATTTTCTTTTTATTTTCCGGTTGATTTTTCCCCCATTATCCCATTTATATATACGTTATATACTCGTATATAGTGTACATTCAGGCTTCATTTATATTATCTTAAGTCAATCCTGAATAGTTTCCCTACAAACATATCTATATATTAGATGTGTTAATTCAAAACCAATTACTAAATATGATAAAACGCAACATTCTGCCATTTACACAGACCAGTACCCTTAGTACGAGTTTGAATTCACCAAAACTATCAGTTTTCGTAATTGTAAATTATGTTTCTATGTCCATTTTGGTGAAAAGTATCCAAATATACTTAAAATTTAAGATGACGCAAATGATTAAACGATTGAATTTAACCACTATTTATTTGTATTGAGACGAAAACAATAAAATCAGTAAGTACCCTTAGTACGAGTGCGAGCTCACGAAAACTATCATAGTTTTCGTAATAGGGATGATGACTAATTTTTTTTTTCTTCGTTTATCAGGTAGATTATCAAAAAGTATTGGACACGTATTTTTTCTTTTTTCACATAATATAAACATTGCAGAGATAAATTGATTTGAAAAGTCGCATGACGTCACGTTTGAGTACACTTATAAGTGAAAATTCACTCAAAAGTGACGTCACGAGCTCCTACTCCCAAACTTTGACGCGCTATAACTTTGTCATTTTTTTGGTTGATTGCCCAAAGAAAAAATACGTGTCCATTATTTTTTGATCATCTTACTGACGGACTAAATGGAATTTCGTTTACTGTACCCCGTCATCAACCCTATTGTAAAACTCGCACTAAGGGTACAGGGGTTAATGTGTAAAAAGTTACGAGGGCTCAGTTACCAATCCGCGTGGTGACGGTGCATACGAGCTTGTACCCTGAGACTAGCGCGCGTGGGTCTCGTTTCGCTTACGTTGACGTGTCTAACTGTCGCGCGCGCGGAGCAGACGCGGCGCCGGCGCCGGCGGGCGGCGCCAACATCCCCGACGAGCAGCGCGCGCTCGCAACGCTGCAGCAGAAGGCGATCGAATCCTTCGTGCGCCGCAACAGCTACGGCGATATATGTGAGTGATTGGAGAAAACAGGTTCTACTTACTTACTCATCATCATCAGCCTATTAATGTCCCCACTGCTGGGGCACAGGCCTTCCCTATGGATGGAATAGGGAGATTGGGCCATGACCCACCACGCGGGCCCAGTGCGGATTGGTGGGTGCTAACGACTGCAGATGCAGCCGGGACCAACGGCTTAACGTGCCTTCCGAAGCACGGAGGAGCTCATGTTATTAAATTTTTGGTCACCCATCCATTGACCGACCACTGCGGAAGTTGCTTAATTTCAACGATCGCAGCCGAACGCGCTAACCACTTGCGCCATCGAGCTCCTCAACTTACTTACTATCAAGGGCGGATCCAGGGGGGGGGGTCATGGGGTCATGTCATCGACCCCCCCCCCCCCCCCCCGGGCTGGGTACAGATGGACCAAACACAGAGGGATTTTATTTAAGTACTTACAATATTTAATATACCACGACTATATGACCCCCCCCTGGCGCCAAAGCTGGCTATATGACCCCCCCCCCTGGCGCCAAAGCTGGATCCGCTTTCCAAGTACATATATTTACATAATCGTGATCATTACTTGCCTTCGACACGACATTAGTAAAAACTCAAGTGATGTCATTTACGTATTTTTACGAATCCTTCGTGCGCCGCAACAGCTACGGCGATATATGTGAGTGATTGGAGAAAACAGGTTCTACTTACTTACTACTAGCAAACCAGTGAACCAAATGTTCACCAAAACCTGATTTAAAAAAAAAATATATATGTATTTAATTAATTGAGAACTTCGGAGAATTTGTGTGGTTTCGTTTGAAATTCGTGATTTCTCGAAAACCGGAAGTGCTACGTTACTCAAATCCGGTTTGTAGTCTTATCAGACTATTCTTAACTTATAACTTAAACATTCTCTTTATCTATCTCTTACGGTTTGGCCGCTGAAACAGCACCACAGACAGACGGACGGACTTGTCTAATAGATAAGAGATGCTGTAGCTTTCCAAGTACATATATTTACATAATCGTGATCAGTACTTGCCTTCGACACGACATTAGTAAAAACTCAAGTGATGTCATTTACGTATTTTTACGAATCCTTCGTGCGCCGCAACAGCTACGGCGATATATGTGAGCCTAAACTATCATCATCATCATCACCAGCCTATTAATAGACGACCTCCGTGGCCGAGTGATTTGTACGCCGGGTTTCATGGCTGTCGCCGACTCGAGAGGTCCCGGGTTCGAATCCCGGTGGGGGCAGATGTTTGTGTGATGAATACGAGCATTTGTACTCCAGTCATGGATGTTTAATATGTATTTATATAAATATATTTATATATGTGCAGTATATTATGTATTCTATCCGTTACCCTAGCATCCCATAACACAAGCCTTATAGTGCTTACTTTGGGGCTAGGCTAATTGGCGTGAGTGTCGGAAATGTTTATTATTATTATTAATGTCCCCACTGCTGGGGCACAGGCCTCCCCTATAGATGGAATAGGGAGATTGGGCCGTGACCCACCACGCGGGCCCAGTGCGGATTGGCGGGTGCTAACGACTGCAGATGCAGCCGGGACCAACGGCTTAACGTGCCTTCCGAAGCACGGAGGAGCTCGAGATAGTAATTTTTGGTCACCCATCCCATGACCGACTACCGCGAAAGTTGCTTATGTTTAACGATCGCAGCCGAACGCGGTGACCACTTGCGCCATCGAGCTCCTCAATCCGAGCCTTAACTATACTTAGATTAAAACAAAAAGGGAAGATACGGTACGCTCATACTAGCATCAAATAAAATATGATCCGACTCAACTACATAAGCAACTCTCACACACGCACACGTCTGTAAATAACATCCAATCGAGCGAGCGAGACAGAACTGTACGCTTCAACGCAGAGCGATTGAAGCGGCGAATCAGCTTCCGAGTGCGAACGGCTCAGCTGTATTGTTGTCCTTTTCTTGATAACAAAATGGCGATTACGTAAATAACATTCACGAAAAACTGTGATTTTTGAGAAAAAAATATTTTACAGTTTTACGAATGAGAAGTGTTGCCGAGGCATTTGTTATTAGATTTTGAACTATTTGTGTTATTTATAAAAGCATCGTAAGGCATTGTTTTATCTTTATGTCACAGAATATACGCAATATTGTTATATGGAGTGTACATGCAGCGTGTTTGAATGTCCAATTGTGACTACAGCGAATTGTGATCGTGCACCACAGTTTAAGCGGATCACTTATAAGCCGCGAGTGCCGTATCTTACCTTTTTGTTTTAATCTATGAAATTATAAGTCGCAGTCTTAATCACCGATTATTGTGAAAACGAGCTAAACATATACACCACACGTTGTCTCATCAACATTTCACTCATCTAAGCTTTTAACTCCAAACACCTAAAGAAATTTTTACTAGACAAAATATCCTGTCTGATAACTGTACCCAGAGGAATATTGTCTAGTACAGTATTTTTAGATTTATGAATCCAGTAGTTTAAAGCTTAAAATAACAATATTAACATAAATAAATATTCCTAACTCACATTAATTAGCCTAGCCCCAAACCACGTATTTAAATCAATCTATAGGTACACATACATCACGTTGTTTCCAATACGTTTTAAACCAACATTTCGATTTTAAATACAAACTCCTAGAGAAAATTTTACAAGAAAAAATTCCACTCAGCTTAGGTATAAAACAGAATCGAATCCTATGTTTCGCTAGTAAGATTTTCTGTAGAATTTTGAATTGTTGAATCTAGCAGTGCAATGCTAAAAACAGCAATATAATAGGCTCCCAATAACAATATCATGTACCGCTGCATTGACCGCACCTATTTCAATCACCAATATTATTAAAAACAAGTAAGGGCTCTTTCAATTTATGCGTTTCTTGACGGCCTGCTGCGGTGCCGAAGCGGTGCGTTTGTCGTACAGCGTACGGACGATCCTTTTATTTCATACAAAACGCGCGGTGCGGCAACAGTGGGTCAATTATGCTTCAGTAATAAAATTCTAATGTGATGTCAATATGATGTTGATGCCAAGTTGACATTGTTTTTATATGGTATTATGAAACATTCCTATGTCACATCAAGATCATACAATATCATATCCTGTATCACATTTTTGACGTTTATGCGATACTATTTTAAGTCAAAAAGTTGAACGTAATACGCATTTAAGTTGATATCATTTTATAGAGTTGATCATCATCATATCATAAGTTGATGTCATTTTGATGTCGCATTTTTCGGAGAGCATAATACGTAATGTGAAATAGACATCAAAACAATATCACAATTAGCGAGCATAATTAGCCTGCAGTCCTGTTGTCGAGCGTTCGCGGCACCGGCGCCGCACTGTTGCCGCACCGCGTGTTTTGTGTGAAATAAAAGCATCGTCCGTACGCTGTACGACAAACGCACCGCTTCGGCACCGCAGCAGGCCGTCAAGAAACGCATAAATTGAAAGAGCCCTTATTCAATACACTTTTTTATTTTTTAATAATAACAGTTGCTTAGTTTATCATTTACATGGTCGTTGTGCTACATTTTACACCAATTAATTAATTTACTTACCTACTCATTATGTGTTTTTTTAACTATTGCATAATTATTATCAAATAATGTGAGACAAAGTTTTTGTTTTAATCAGGTGAAAGAAAGGATCCATTGAACGCGTTGCAAGTGAAAAATGGCGGGTCGAAGAGAAACGCGCTACTCAAGTGGTGCCAACAAAAGACTCATGGATACAACAACATTGATATTACAAATTTCAGGTAAGTAAGGACATGGTATGACATGACATCGTAATTTATAACGTAGAAGTGATTGGAGAAGACAGGTTCTACTTACTTAGGGGGCGTCCATAAATTAAGTGAGGTGTTTTTTTGGATTTTCTGTCCCTCCCTCCCCCCCTGGTGAGATGTCGTGAGATTTTATTCAACCCCCTCCCCCAATCTCACGTGAGATTTTTCAAAAGTGGGTTTCTTTCGTAAACGCGTTGGATTGTTATTGTAAAAAGAAAAAAAGTGCTTCGTGCTTTTATTTACGACTAGTTAAGACTAGTAATCAATATTGCTGAGAGTTATAAGTGTAATAAAAATTTAACAATAGAATACTAATAAATACTACTGTGAAAAAAATTGCGTGATATTTGCCGATACCCCCCCCCCCCCTCTCTCCAACGTAAGATTAGATGAGATTTGACTCGACCCCCTCCTCCCCTTAAACATCTCACGTAATTTATGGACGCCCCCTTACTGCTGTAGCTTTCCAAGTACATAGAGGAGCTGGTGAACAACACGGTATAATTGCATCTGCTCAAAATCATTTTTTTTTACAGTCCGGATGTTTTGGGGCTGCGGAATTTGAATCTCAACTCATTTTCAATCATAACCATCTAAAACTGTGTTAAAATTACTAAATCAATAAGTTAAAAAACACATGCCAAAAGCTATCTGGAGGTGTGTCATTCACTTTTTTACTGTTCCTGTAAATTTTAATTTTACGTAATTATACCGTTTTGCCATGCCCAAGATCGATCTGAGTGGCGTGCATTTGGAGAGTCCTATGTCCAGCAGTGGACTATGTTAGGTTGTTGATGATGATGATGAGGCCGTTTTGTTTGCCAGCTCCTCATATATTTACATAATCGTGATTATGTTCGTCTTGCCTTCGACACGACATGGGTAAAAACTCAAGTGATGTCATTTACATATTTTTAATGTCAAAGACGGTGTTAAATGGACTGCTCTCAAAACTAATATTTAATAAAAAAAATACAAAAAATCTTTATTTTTCGTCGCATGGATTCCATGGTTTAGGACTTCTTATCATATGACTCGTTTTCTCTTGGTTTTATATACATTTTTCTTTGAAAATTGTAAAGTATGTAAATAAAAGTATTCTAATTGGAAACTCGCTTTATTTAATTATTCATTGAACACAAGATACAAGAGACCAAATCAATATATTGCCAGAGAGAGAGAGTCCACAGATTAGGCAACTCCTTTCAGATATATCTTTACCATAGATTAACCACATGACAAAAAAGTATTGTAAATAAATGACCATATTGCGTTTCAACCATTTTTTTTATCGATATGATATTTGTTCCGTCTGTTTACAATCTTACAAATAAAATCTTTCAGATTGGTGCAGTTTATTAGCTGAGCTAAGTATTTAAAGAAAACTTTCTGTTCCTTATTTTATAGATTTAACAGATATCACGGTAATCCTAAAATCTCAAAATCAACGAATTAGGCATGATATGGAGGCAAAACACTCTAACAAAGGCCGCTAAAACATGCTTCCAAACTCATACTACTAAACTTCAATACTCATGCGATAAGTACACAGCCAAAACAAAATATTTGACAAATCAAATATCAGCAAATGATTTCGGCTATTCATTAATTGCGTAAGATATTTTTCTTTCATTTTATTTATTTATTGCACAAAACGAGAGTTACAGCAAGCAAAATGGTAAAAGACATTAAGAAAAACAATTGATGAAGAAATACTGAACTCCACTAGCGTGTGCAAATAGCATGCTTTTATACAAGTATACAACACAGTAACCACATTAAGAATTCAAAATTTTTAATAATTACATTAACATAAAATTTATTAACAACAATTTGAATGAGATTAACACTTACACAAATTATTAATAATCAAATTAGAAAGAGAAAATTACATAAATTAAAAAATTAAATTAAAAAAACATGAATTTAAGAAACAGTATTAAATAATTGTAATAATGATTACGATATGAATGATATAATACATGAATGGTATTAATTATAATGTCAAACGGCAATCCCATGATCCGTGTGCTGATCGTAGTTTTCCGCTCCGCCCATTTAATCACAGTTGGCGTGGAACCCTTTTCTAACGCAATTCGTATTCCATATTATTACTTATTCGTTATATTACTAGAGGAGCTCGATGGCGCAGGTGGTTAGCGCGTTCGGCTGCGATCGTTGAAGTTAAGCATATTTCGCAGTGGTCGGTCATTGGATGGGTGACCAAAAAATTTTCTGTCTCCAGCTCCTTCGTGCTTCGGAAGGCACGTTCCGTTGGTCCCGGCTGAATCTGCAGTCGTTAGTCACGGCCCAATCTTCCTATTCCATCCATAGGGAAGGTGTTTAGTGTTCCAAAAAGGAGATGGAACTAACTCAATGCATTAAACACCTTTTTCCAATTTTGAATAGAGAGAGAGAGAGCATTTTTTTTGAAGTTATACTTCTTTAGCCGCGTTATGAAAAAATCATGTGAGTGAAATTTCGAGTCTAGTCTTCGAGAGAAATCTGTTCGAAAGGTACTTTGAACGATCCACGGAGCTCCATAAGATGATCGCGTTGTCAAAAACAATGTTGGCACGCTCGTCGCCTCCGATCACTGTTTTCATATTTATAATATTTATCCACATGCTTCTAGTTTATAGACACAACGTGTTTTAGTTACTTACAAGTGCTAATTACATATGGACTAATAACTTAAATTCAGTAGTGATTTTAATTGAATATTTTGAATATTTATTTAATTTTTCAAATTAAAACTGAACTTAATTGACTGTGTTAACTATCCTTTTCCAGTCCTTTTATTATTTTATTGTAATTATTAATTATTTGCATGCAATTAAAAATATTTTTAATGATGCTAAAGAAGTATAACTTCTCACGCGCGTACATAAGTTACACGCATCCATTTTTTTTGAGTGTGTATGCTGTTGGTCGCAGATGACCTTTACAGCGTCACCGGGTTTGGGGACGGCGAGATCCTAAGGGGACCTCAAGCCGAGAATTGGCGAGTGCCTCTGGAGGTATTCCAGTCGGATGGCGTCTCCCCGGGGGGAGTCTCCACTCCGTCTGGAGCCTCCAGACCACTCGAACCTGAGGGGGTCGGCTCAACTAGAGGGCGTCTCTGAGACTCGGACCTCGGCTCCAGTTAGACGTTGTCGTGGGGGGCCGTTGAGCATTTATTGCTTCTACGTAGAATACTTATCTTTACAAGAAAACAAAACGATAGCGCGATTCAATAGACAGACTTTTTCTGCCATCTAGCATACCAAATGTTAATCTGATTCTTAACAGAAGGTCTATGCTCCAGCAGTGGGAACCATAACAGGCTGATGATGATGATGACTAATTCGTTGCTCAAAATAACTTTATATTGACACAGTTCATCATGGAACGACGGCATGGCGTTATGCGCCCTCCTGCACTCGTACCTCGGCGACGCGCGGGTGCCGTACGGCACGCTGTCGCCGCACGACAAACGCACCAACTTCTCTGTCGCCTTCGCCGCCGCAGAGTCCGTGGGGATACCTACCACTTTGGTAAGTGTTCATTAGGGGCCGTCCAAGTATTACGTAAGCAGATTTAGTACAGTTATTAACTCCCTCCTCCCCCTTGTCAGCAAAAGTCAGCAAAGCTCTTACCCCAATTACGTAAACATTGGTTCCTTTAATGTATTCTGTTTCCTTTATTGATTCATGAGCTTCATGAGTAGCAGTACTTAAACACGCTTAGGATAGAGTACTTTAACGCACATAATATTCATTTAAACATACTTTATTGACACAGTATTCCTTTCGCGGGCCTGCTGGAAGAAATTTCAATATGAAATAAACAGTGCCCTTGTACAAATTTCTTGTTCTTGTTCTATTTATATGTTTTATTGTGTGTGTACTAAATTAGTAAATAAAAAAAAATAGAGTAAGGTACAAATATTATAATTTTATCTAAGTACTATTACGAACAAAACAAACTTCTTTCGAATTTTTGGTATACATAATAATTCCAATTGACAGTCTATATAGTGCATGACACCCGAATCCATGATGTTGACGTAATCACTCTCTCGCCCTCAAAATAAAAAAGTTATCAAAATTGGCAAAGCAAAGACCCCCCTGACCCCCTATAATGCTTACGTAATACTTGAACGATTCCTTATTGCATATACTTACATGAATGTAGTACTTGTAATGAGGAGCTAGATGGCGCCAGTGATTAACGCTTTCGGCTGCGGTTGTGGAAGTTAAGTAACTTTCGCAATGGTCGGTCATTGGATGGATGACCAAAAATTTACTAGCTCGAGCCGTTGGTCTCGGCTGCATGTGCCGTCGTTAGCATCCGATAGATATAGGATAGTTTTTATCCTATAAAATATCTTTAAAGGAGGCGAAAAGGGGATTGTTGAATTTATACGAAAATCCATTACTTATGTACTTAAAGCTTTAATTGAATAAAACAAGATACACGGTAGTTTAAGATGATTTGTTGAAAAATAAACAAACCATACTTTACTAGAAAATGCATTGTTTACAGAACATCCAAGACATGATCCAACAGGAACGTCCGGACTGGCAGCAAGTAATGGCTTACGTGACCAGCATTTACAAACATTTCGAAACTTGAACCTCTTTCAGGTTATATTTAATACCAATCTAAAATCAATATAATCACTGAAAAGTTAAGCTCGTAATACGTATCGCTTTAACGTAGCAGGATTTTATTAAATACGTAGAAAACTTTATACATATTTCATGTCATATTTATATTGCTTGGTTGCTTCGCCAGCCATCCTAATAAAATGCATTTGTAATTTGAAGTCAGAATTGTGATTCCTTGAAACAAAGACTTGATGAAAAATAAATGGATAAGAAAGTCATTGAATGATACAAAAAATAAATGTGAAAGAAAGAGAGGACACTAACTTTGTAGCATTTTACAAGGTCAGAAATTAAGCACAGTAACCAATAGAAGAAATATTTTTCATTCTTTTTCTAATATATTCTTCTTCCAATTTACTCTAAATAAACTGTGACTGAACATTACTAATTCCGACCCCAGCGGTTCGAATTAAAGTGCAACATAAATATTAACCACATTAAACTTAACGTGGGGTCTTTCGATATAAATGTTTAGAAACTATGTTCAATTTTAAAATCTTCATCTAAATTTCCAAATAGGGTATTTGACAGTATTAAAAATAAAGTGCCAATTGTTAGCATCTGTGTTTAGAATGAATATTGGCAGGGGTTTATACTATTTTTACAAAAGAAATATTCATAATTTTGCTAAAATAAAAACCCACGAAAAAGATAAGTTTTCTTATCTATTGTCACGTGACCCAAAACGCTTGGGATTGGCGGAGCCTAAAATGACGTCACTCGCAAGTAAACTTCAGGTTAAAGTGACATTACATTGTATCGTTTGACGTTTTGATAACAGTCGTGTGACGTCACACACTAGTAAGACGCCATATTTTCCAGAAAAACGTTTTCGCGGCAACTTGAAAATGGAGTTTTTGATTTGGTTATTTTTACTGATGATGAATATCCCCTTTTTGCGGATTCCATAAACATTAGTCAATAACGTGAGATCGTTTTCTAAAACTTGTCAAATACTCTATTGAAAAAGAAATACGGTTGTAACAAAACATTCCTATCAAATGGTAGCTTTTGTAACAATAGCTAATAGCTAGTGGCTAGTGTGATATTTTTGGAATTGTAGTAGGCGTTTTGCGATTCGAAGCCTTATTGTAGGTATATTGATGTGAGGTGTGATAATGAAATTTACACGTGTACACACAAAGACCGTTAACTTTGTAGCCAACATATGTAATATAACATCTTAATGCGCAATGAAAACCTATCCATTTAAGTTTTTGAATAAAATATGTTTAATTTTCAAAATTATTGAGGGGGTTTTGTGACTTACTATTTGAGAACCACTGCCTTCACAACGGTGTTTGTGTGTGTGCGTGTGTGTGTGTAATTAATCTGTCTTTCCATATAAAAAGTCTGATTAGTTGACTAATATCGGTTCCTGTGTCTTCGAGCAATTTGATGAAAAATAGTTATACAAAAACATGCAATCGACTTCCTACTTTTTTGAAGTGGGTTAAGAATTTGAATAGGGTAGGTATTTGACAGTATTAAAAATAAAGTGCCAATTATTAGCATCTGTGTTTAGAATGAATATTGGCAGGGATTTTCACTATTTTTACAGAAAAAATATTCATAATTTTACTAAAAACCCACGAAAAAGATAATAGTTTTCTTGTCAATTGTCACGTGACCCAAAAAGCTCGGGATTGGCAGAGCCTAAAATGACGTCACACGCAAGTAAACTTCCGATTAAAGTGATATTACATTGTATCGTTTGACATTTTAATAACAGTCGTGTGACGTCACACACCAGTGAGACGCCATATTGTCCAGAGAAACGTTTTCGAAGCAACTTGAAAATGGAGTTTTTGATTTGGTTATTTTAACTGAAATACACAACAATGATAAATAACCACGGACTCCATAAACATTAGTAAATAACGTGAGATCGTTTTCTAAAACTTGTCAAATACTCTATTGGTGAGAAAACTGTTTGCAATATTCAAATTGTTCGAAACACTATTTGTTAGGAGTCTAGTTGAAAGTGGAATATGCCTTAAATACAGGCCTTCGCGTGTTATTTGTAGTGTCTTATTTATTATATTAAGATCTTGTACGTAATTGTATAACTTCGTATCGTCTATTTAAACTATTTTGTACTCTAAATGAAAGCGTTAAGGTCCAAAGTGTCTTGGAGAATACATTGTGATTTGTGGATGTATAAGTATCTTCGGATAGTGGTTTGAGATTATTAATAAGCATTTAAAAGTTACATTTCTCGCATTACGGCGATTGTCAGATATAAAACAATTATAATTATAAAGTAAAGAAGGATATTATAGGCGCAGTCAGGTTGAAATTTAAACAGATTTTTTCTTGTTTTGGGTCCACAAGTGGCGGATTAAACTTTGAGAGCGCCGTAGCCAATCATCTCATCGGTGCCTCTATATTGAAAATTACTCGTACTATAGTTTGACCGAAACCGATTCGGTCGATGCGATCAACATTGCAATCGTATCTTTCCAACTTTAAAGAGAGATCATATTATGGACCATCGACAAGGTTGTTTGTAGGCGTAAGTATTAGTCAGTCCCAGTTAAAATCTTTTGTTATAAATTGTAACAAATTGAGGTTGTAAGCAAAAATAATAGTTTATATTTTGTAAGTAGGTGGCTTACTTACTGGCCCAATTAATTATATGCTATATTACATATTTTTTCTTTAATTTACAATTTCGCCCGCGCGCCCCTTTGTACCCTCGCGCCCCTAGGCACATGCCTAGTTTGCCTTAAGGATAATCCGCCTCTGGATTCCACAGCAGAATTTGTAAAAGTTTATGATATAAAATATTAAAAAAAATTAGCTTCAAAATATAAATTAATCTTTTAACAATGAAGTTGGTTATACTTACGATTAAAGTTTTTACAAAGGCAAGGAAAGAAATGAAATTTTAAATTTGCCGGTCTGTGATTGTAAGATCTGATCAAAGAATAAATTCAGTACAGAATTTATAGTCTATTCTGTGTACTACACTTTTGATACGTACTCTTTGTCATAGTACCTACTATTTGTCGAGAGCTGACTGCGCCAAAAATGTGTAATGAAATTTATATTACTGAAGTGAAACTTCTTACGCACACTTGACTTGGGGGGGTAAGCTGGCGAATGCGTTACGCGTTACGAAAAGTGTGTTCGGGCGAGGCGAACGGGAGTTGAGTGAGGGATATAAGCAAGAGAAAGCAGTGCGCGCGCACATTTTCTTTCTCTCTTTCTCTTATAGCAAGTAAATGAAATATGTATATGTACATACATGTATATATTGTACACACGTATGTATGTATATATACATACAGATGGAGCTAAAGAAGTTTCACTTCGGTCGTGTGGTCATAAGCACACTGGTTTTTACTTGCAACAAGATGATTTTTCTATTTCTGATTATGTACTTGTTTCTTGAAAATACTTTGAACGTATATTCATTTATTTTGTTTAATCTATTGGAGCTGAATATTGAATAAGGCGATATCTAGGAATTGATCAAAAACGTAAGATGAAAGGCATTTTTAAAGTTATTATAACTTTAATGGTCGTATTGTGAGACGTCAATTAAATTTCATGCTTGTTGTCTGTCTTATTGCTATCATAAAAAAAAGCGCGAGCCTTACAGTAGTCGCGTATGATGTGTAACATTTGAAACCTCACCTTATATTAGTAAAAAAAGAAATAAAACCTACTACAAAAGGAATAAGCCATTTGAACATTATGTTCTAAAATCAAATCAAATAGCGCGCGATTTCGCGACTGCCTGTTACACACTTCCGTTCCATTTCACGTAATCACTACCACAAATTGCAGGAAAGCGAGAGGAAAGATGTTACACATCAAAAAGGACAGATTTTAATATATCTTGAAAAATAATTGGAGTCTGATTATGACCCTTAGAAATGAGGGCTATCGCGTATGAATTCGCCGCTAGAGGCGCTAGTGTAGCGTGAGGTCTCCGAAATGTCAAATGTTATTGCTTGTTGGTTTGACTACGCGGGTTTATTTCTTATTAAAATAATGTTGTGAATAATTGGTAACAATTCGGCTTAATTATGGCAAATATGAGTTATGTGGCAATGAATGTCAGTTATTAAAAATTTGAGCTTAAAAAAATGATTATGTTCCCATTTTTTTCCGAATAAAACGGAACTGCGCGTCACTGTGGCATGACTTATTATGTTTAGGATATGGTTCTTTTGTGTTAAAATACGATCTAAATGTAACCTTTGATTTCATGTGCGTATTAATAAACTTTAAAAGTTACAATTTAGGACCTCACTCAACAGTGGCGCCATCTGGTGAGACAGAAAACGGTAGCCCTCATTCTTTAACTATTTCAGCATACGTACGTAATCCACAATATCGAATGTGATTATACCCGATAATGTAACAGCTTAAGAATAAATTGTCTAATAAGTTCTGCCCTTGGTTGTTGAAGCTATAATAATAATAATGAATTATTTAATTACCTATAATTATTATCTATTTTGAGAGATTTGTATTTTTTGTAAATATAGCGTAAATAAAGTTCCTGGTTTATTATAATATTAGTTGAGTTTATTAATTGACTCCCTCTTGACTTTTAACCTTGTCACAGATTAGGAAAGTTGCATCACTCCTATAAATGTCGTTGCATTATGCTTTTAATGTTGTGGAGTTCATTTCGCTCGTTTTTCTCCGCAGCTAAAAATATGTCAAATAACGAGTAGTATGAAAAAAATTTTTTGGACGATTCAAAACAGTTGTTCTATACATATATCCTAATCTCTTATCTATTAGACAAGTCCGTCCGTCTGTCTGTCTGTGGTGCTGTTTCAGCGGCCAACCCGTAAGTGATAGATGAAGAGAATATTTAAGTTATAAGTTAAGAATAGTCTGATAAGACTACAAACCGGGACCAACGGCTTAACGTGCCTTCCGAAGCACGGAGGAACTCGAGATAGAAGTTTTTGGTCACCCATCCAATGACCGACCACTGCGAAAGTTGCTTAACTTCAACGATCGCAGCCGAACGCGCTAGCCACCTGCGCCATCGAGCTCCTCATTAAATTTGACAACAGTGCATCCTTGTCATTCTCTATACAGAACGAAAAGGAGAGACTGATGTTAAATTTAGTTTTAAGTGTAGAGAATCACTCTAGAATCGACACCAATGTTATTTTACTAGCTGTGATCTCCTGTAAGGTGAGGTTATTTCTCAAGACGGGCGCTCCAATTCGAGCGAAAAATCCACTTTTCCTTACCTCTCTTAATATAAATAGTAATAAATCACTTTCACGTATTCAAATAAATAAGTACAATATTTTTATGTATAAATTACTAGCTGAGCCAGCGAACTTCGTATTGCCATAAAAATATGGGTGGTAGAAGGGTGAAAATTTAGGGTTGTATGTATTTTTGTATGATGTATCATAAAACAATTAAAAACAAAAAGTTTCATCCACAAAAAAATTAATGGTGGACCACCCTTAACTTTTAGGGGGTCCGATGCTCAGACCTACTGAATATGCATGTAAAATTTCACGCAAATCAGTCGGGCCGTTTCGGAGGAATTCAATTACGTACACCGTGACACGAGAATTTTATATATTAGAAGATTTCAATATAGTAGACAGCGAGATTGCTATCACATAACTCATAAATATTGAGGACTTGCAAAAAACAATGTAAATACATGATAATCATAGTATACACCCCGGCAAACTTGTTGAGCATCTATCATAAACAAGAAAACCTGCGCAGAATTAATTTTGCATACAAAAACGTCTACTGCGCCAGTTGATTTGTCTGTGGTTACGTTCAAGAAGTAGCCGCTTTTCAATTTCCCGCTAATAATTACTATAATGTTGTGACCATGAAAGCTTGTGGAACTCGCTGCCAGCAGGAATCAGAGACAGTCCAACTGTTGCTACATTTAAAAAACGGTTGAAGGAACACTATTTATCCTCTTGAATCACTGTTTCCGAACTGTATTGCTTCTCCTTTTAACATTTGTTTATTTTATTTCAGTATATAAAATGTTTATTAGTATGTCTATGTAGATATATATGTAGGTTTTGTTTATGTAATAATAATAAATAATAAATAAATAATAAATATTTCCAACACTCACACCAATTAGCCTAGCCCCAAAGTAAGCACTGTAAGGCTTGTGTTATGGGATACTAGGGTAACGGATAAGAATACATATACTGTACATATATAAGTATATTTGTATAGAAATACATATTTAACATCCACGACTGGAGTACAAATGCTCGTATTCATCACACAAACATCTGCCCCCACCGGGATTCGAACCCGAGACCTCTCGAGTCGGCGACACCATGAAACCCGGCGTACAAACCACTCGGCCACGGAGGTCGTCAAGTAAGTAAGTATTGTATTTTGTCATTTTTATTCAGGCACACACTGACGATCTTTTATTTTATGTTTTTTTCTTTCGCGGGACTGCTGGAAGAAATTTCAATATGATATAAGCAGTGCCCTTGTACAAATTTCTTGTTCCTGTTCTTATCTATTTTATTGTATGTGTACTAAATTAGTAAATAAATAAAAAAATATGGGTGCGTGTACTTATGTAGGCGCGTGAGAAGTTATCCTTCTTTGGCATCGTTTAAAATTAGTTTTGACGTGACAACGTCTTAAATTAGGTTGCGGCTGGGAGTCACTTATGAAAAAGTGTAACGCTCGGTAACGTTACGATGAGTCTCTCGTGTCAAGTTTAAGTTTACATGTACAATGTTTTAGTAAACAAAATATATTTCTATAGTTAAAATTTGTGCAATTCTTATTTTCATTCAATTCCTTGTTCCTATTGTGCAATTTAATTATATTCATATCAATAAATATTCTACCGAGAAAAAGACGTTGTCACGTAAAATCTTCGCCCGTAAAACCGACTTTACAGGCAACCATTTTTTTAATTGCATGCAAATAATTAATTACAATAAATTAATAAAAAGTCTGGAAAAGGACACAGTCAATAAAGTTCAGTTTTAATTTGAAAAAATAAATAAATAATCAAAATATTCAATTAAAATCGCTACTGAATATAATTTATTAGAACATATGTGATTTGCACTTGTATGAAACTCAAACACGTATTCCGAATATACAAACTAGAAACATGTGGATAAATATTATAAATATGAATACCTATAACTGTTACTTTATTACAAAAAATAAAGATGTGGTTTTTGGTTCTACTACACCAATGGTCAAGAGATGGCGCTGTAGTCTCCTGAATCGCGCTTTGGTTCCGTTGTTCCAGATTAATAAATACTTTTGATAGGCCTTCATAATGCAGTCGTTAGTATCCACTAAATAGAGATTCTATTTCTATTTTGTTGGTAGATTTTCTTAATGTGCGATTTTCTTAAAGCGACCAACTTCATGCTGTTAATTTTTTGTGTTACAGTGATGCGCGCGCATCTTAAAATTTCACTCTCATCATTTTTTCATAACGCGCCTAAAGAAGTATAACTTCAATAAAGCTAAAAAATTGTTTTTTTTTACTTACAACTTCTGCCATTCCGTTCGTGTGTCGAAGGGTCGTTTCAAAGATTGTACGATGTACGCGCAGTGGTGCTGCGCGCGCGCCGCTTGCCTGTTATATACTCGCATCTCCTCAAACGCCACAAGCACTATCGAGATGATGCGAAGATAAAGTATAACACAACGTCCTTTTGTCAGATTGGTACTACTTAAGTTATTTATTAAGTTCATTAGTCATTACACTATTCGTGCACACTATTACACCTAGGGTTGCCAACCCTTCTATATAATATAGTATCCTACTATATTAAGGGATCAAATACTATATTTATAGAAAAAATATAGTAGGCGAAACTACTATATTTTGTGATGAAACCTTATTCGTTTAGTTATTTTATAATTAGAACACCCTGGCCACTTATACTTTTTCATAGACTTTTATGTGACTTATTAATCAATTCTTACTTCATACTATTGTCTTGTAATATCTGTCTGTTTATTTGAGATCAATATATATTTTTCTTATATCGCATACACCATTTTATTTAAAAGGTTATGGTGCCCGCATAATATAAATTATAGGAAGAGGACTAACAAAATTGTGCTATGGAAAAACCATCGGAAAGCAAAAATTTGCCTTGCCTATGATGAGTCAATCTACCCTGTCATTCGATCGACGAAGACTGCTTACGAGACCTTTAACTGCTTACGAAAGGCGTATGCTGACAGTGGTTTAACCAGGAAGGAGACTTGGCCTCATGAGAAAATTATTGACACGAGAGTACAAAGGAAATGTACAAGACTACATAAATGGCATTTTATCTACGCAGCAAGAACTACAAAGCATCAATGCTGCCGTAGACGATGAGTTCTTAGCAATCATAATGCTAACAAATTTACCCGAGAATTTCAAACCACTTTTGATGGCCTTAGAACATTCATCTACAAGCATTACATCGGAAAGCGTGGTATCCAGTAAAAACTTTCTTAAAAATGAAAACTAAATTATTAAGGTATAGAGCAGCAAAACTATACTCATTTCAAAAATAAAGTAAATATTTTAACCAAATAGTATCCATTTTTTACCATCTACTATATTTTTAGAGATAACAGCTGTGAAAATACTATATTTGATAGAAAAAAACTTAAAAAGCTACAACGGATTTACTAATTTGGTAGGTAATTTAATTAAAGACCGTTCGTCACACCTTTAACATAAAAAAAAAATACAGACATATTGATGTTATTGTATAGCAATATAATATTATGTTTTGCTATTTTTGTCTTTCAATAATCCATTTTATTTATAGACCCTCTCTCTTACGAGGAGGGAAGTCGAGTATTATTATGCGCACTTGCAAAGTTGACCTCAGTAGGGCTGCCAGTACTTATACTTCACTATCGATCGACGGATCGGTGAACACCGGCTGCACGCACGAAAAAGTGTCACGTTCCGCGGTGTCTGTGAGGTGCGTGGTTGGTTCGTGCTAGGGGCACGACGAGGTTTGGCTCTCGACGATTTCCTCCTCGAAAATAAGATACCTACGTATGTATAAGAAATTTTACACAAAGAATAATAAGTAGTTATACTATTGTTTTGCTTTTTTGTAAATGCTTATTAAATCTCCACACTACCCGTCTTGTGTTTTGATAAAATTTTGTTTATTGTTGGTCTTTTTCGAGGGCTTCTAGTTTCTTTTAAACACAAGTTATCGAAAGAAGGAAGACATAGAATGAGTAAAATTATATTTTATGTAGGAAATTCAATTGTTTGGTGATAAAAACAAAGAAGGAATCAGTCGAGAACGTTTGTATAGAAAAAACATTTCCCGCCTCCCCTCTTAAGAGCCCTTTCACATTTTTTGCAAAAAATCGTAATATTTGAGCGCCTTGATTAACCCCTTTGAAATAATTTTGAGTATTTCCAATAGAAGTAAACAGTAGATTTGTTCTTCTTATAGTAAGTTAATGTAGAGTATATGTTGCAAATACTATTTTCCTTTTTTTGTACTGATCATTTTACCGCAGCTAGTTTACGGAAAAACGATAATATGCACAACTTCAAACGCCTCAATCTCTCAATAATGTTCAATAAATTAGATCAAATTTATTACTACGACAACAGAAATATGTTTTTGTTGTAACATAATGGATAAGAATTTTGATTTTCCATATCATTAATTATCAAAAAAATCTAACCTCCGTGAATTTTCCCAAAAAATAATGCAGGTTTACCTCGTATTTTGATATTGAATTAAATAGAATTACTATCAAAAACTTTCATATAACTAATCTAACATCATTGAACTACTGAAATATGTATATATTTTTATAATTAGTTCATTAATAATTATTTTATAAGACTCGAAACATCACCCATAAAATGCAATATATACTAGTGCAAATCTACCTACGCGCCGCGCAATTTTGTAAAAGGGCTCTTAATATAATGTTATTCTAGAATAAGTCTTGATAAGTGAAGAAATGTTTGAAAGCCCTGTCATCTCATCTGCCTCTGCAATCACGAGCTCCTGTTGCACGTCACGGGATAGCGTAGTAAACATGTAGTAAGTATTCGTATCTTTGCAGGATTTTCATCATTTATTTCTGTCTCCGATATCCTTATCCTCACCCTTGGAAATTCCTCTGATGCCTACGCTTGGCAAGCAGGCGGCGCGGAGTGCCGGGAGCGAGGTCCCTATTGGTATATGTTTAGCTGATTCATTAAAAAAAAAGACAGGTTGCACTCCGGGAATACCGGCAGAAGTGAAAACTTGAATATTAACGTTGTGCATTTTTGATATTTAGGAATGGTTAGGGAATAATTTTACACCAATTGCTTTAATTATCAGTAGTACTTTATATACACGAAGTTTACGAATACACAGAAGTGTGGCCACTACACAGACGGTCGAGTCATCAGCTGTCACCATCCATGGATGCGCGTGCCGCGCTGTAACATAAACGCACACGAAAATTCGCGCAACCGCCCTGCGCCGCCCAAAAGAAACATCAGGCGCAGGCATACATTTTCGCCGCGTCGTAGAAAGAGAGGGGGATACTTCCTCTCCTACGCCTCGCCGGCTGTCTACTCTCCATCCGTCTTACGAATTTTCGATCAGGTCACGTGTCCTGACGCGAGTTTAATTTTTTTTACCCATTACAAAAAAGTGTACAACGCCGCTAGAGTCTGTGCGGAAAGAGAATGGGATTTAGATTGGAGGGCCCTGTAGTGATTTTCTACCGTATTTGTAAGGTTTTACCTCTTTTAGACATGATTAAATACAAAAATCCGCAAGAAATCACAACAACAAACAAATCCGTATCAATACAAAACTTGGCGTTTTACAGATTGCTGGGTTTGATTGCCAAATAAAAATCTTAATGTTAGTTCCGTTTTTCGCCACACCCATTCTCTTTCCGCACAGACACTAACGAAGTTTTCACTTCAAAAAAAGAAAATGTTCATCAAAGAAATCAACTGCCAACCTAAATTATATGAAGATTATTTTTATAATTATATGAAGAGGCATTTTAGCCTACACTCAGACCCCTCTTTCCCAGTGGGCACTTGCCCAAAAGGGCCCCGCGATCGATAGGGGCCCAGCTCAGATCAAATACAAAGTCCCTAGGTTCTGTTATATCACCAAACGGGGATCATAGGGGCCCCCTTATCCTAATATGCCCAGGGTCTCCAATAGGTCAAAGACGGCACTGTCTACACTACAACTCTACACCGAAGCGAAGCGAGGGCGGGTCACTAGTAAATAAATAAATCAGTGCATCTATACCGTTGAAACTTGTTTTGTCTTAGACTATGGTAGCCGCCTTTCATCAAACGGACCATACGCTTGTTTGCCATCCTTTTAACATAAAAAAAACAATTAAATATTTTCCCTTCTTATTTTGTTAAGTCTTTTAAGTCTAGTTTCAATTATTGGCTAGAAATTTGCTAACTGCTGTTTATACCGATAAATATATTTTCTTATTATCTCTTATCTATTAGACAAGTCCGTCCGTCCGTCTGTCTGTGGTGCTGTTTCAGCGGCCAAACCGTAAGAGATAGATAAAGAGAATATTTAAGTTATAAGTTAAGAATAGTCTGATAAGACTACAAACCGATTTTGAGTAACGTAGCACTTCCAGTTTTCGAGAAATCACTAATTTCAAACGAAACCACACAAAATCTCCGAAGTTCGAAGAAGAATTAAATACATTTTTTTTAAATCAGGTTTTGATGAACACTTGGTTCACTGGTTTGCTAGTTCTTATAAATTAGTATATATATATATATATATATATAGTATTTATATATAGGTATTATCTGTCTTTGTCTTGTCAACCTTGGGCCATGCCAGAATATCGCAGCGGCCCTGGCGTCGCTGTGGCACTATGCTGAGGTAGGGACCTAGTTGGCCTTTTTTTTGTTATTGATTTTGTTTTGTGTGACTTATTATTTAAGGCTAATCAAATTCCTTCTTTCTTTATATTTTTTCTAGAAATGTATACAAACAATCATGACTTAAAGTCCAAATGCTCGTATTAATCATACAAACATTTGCCCCGCCGGTATTTGAACCTTGGACTCTCCTGTAGGCACCACCTTGACAAACAGCGTTCATACCACTCGCAGAGATCGTCAAATTACTGAGCTATTGAAATCGAGAATCTGTCGGAATATGGAATTTTCTTAAGATTACGCTAATATTGTGCATGATAAATGATTAGATAAAACCTAAAGATACAACTAAATCTAGGCTTAACTAGGAGTTTGCAAAGAGATAATGATGATTGACAATAAACAACTGAGTCAATGGCAGTGGAACTGTTTTTTTCTTGCATGTAAGGCTTAGGCAGCTGTCCCACCGCCAGCAAGGAAGCGACTAACTATCGACTATTCTCGCTCAAGAAACGTACAATAAATACATTCAGAAATCAGAAATCAATATATCTTTATTCAAATTGGATGTATAGTACAACTCTTTTGAATCGTCCAAATGTTTTTTTCCCTACCATTCGTTATGGACATATTTTTTAGCTGCGGAGAAAAACGAGCGAAAAAAACTCCACAACATTAAAAGTCTAATGTAACAACATTTAAAAAGCATTATGTTGTTACAACGTCAATACAATTATGATTTATTTAATATGGAAAACTTGGTGGAATGATTGGAACAGTTCAAACCCAAGCATTTTTGTCTGTAATATAATCAGACACTTTGTAATAAGCTTTTTTAATAAGTGCTTTATTATACTATCTTGGATATTGCTTGGGACTTTATTGTTTAAACGATCACAAAGACCTTTAAATGAATTATTAATTTTGTGAAGCCTAGTAGCAGGTTAGTTTATTTTTGTTTCTTGTATTGAGTGTGTGAACATCACTGTTTTTAAGAAACAAATCAATATTTTTTGTTACAAGTAATAAATTTTCGTATATGTATTGTGATGCGACCGTCATTATTCCAAATTCTTTAAACTTATCTCTTAACGATTCTTTAACGACATTTTTATGCCGCTTCCTATATACCTACTGAAAATATAAAGCTAAATATAAAACTTATTCAATATAGCTATATTCCAAATTATGTAATAGAAGGTGACTTCAGAATTATCTCTAGTCATTTTTCAACTTGACGACTCTGTATATAATAAAAAACAGGAAGAAAAAAACAGTCCTTTCAGAGTTTCTTCCCGGTTCTTCCCACGATGGCGTAGCTTCTCGACTTTCACAAGTGCTTGTAACAGCCTAGACTGAAAAAATGATTTTTGATTTTATGTATAAAAAGAGATGCACATATATTTACAGCTATTCGCTAACTGTTCACACTGCTGGCAGTAGTTTGTCGCTAAAGGACGAGAGCTATAAAAGATAATACTCGCTCAGCGATGCTGTCATGGCCGACAAAACGCGCGCTTCCCGCAATCGTCTAGCTCTATTTGCTTTTCATTCAACATCGGCGATGGGACAAGTGCCTTATACTCTACCAAAAGTAGTGCTAAAGACTATGTCACTTGTTGAAAAATGGCAGATTGATGTAATAGTTTCCAGATAATTAAATTATTCCATCGAACGAGCCATAACCTTGTTTATTACCTTTTGCATAAAAAAGTTAGTGCTGGGTTTTGGATTTTGATTTCCTCTGCTTCTAGTCCAGCTACAGACCTAAAATCAAGGTCTGCGTCAATCATAGAAGCATACTTTAAAATTTGAAAACGCTAATGATGCATGTACCAAGAATTAGTGTACATGCATCATTTACACTGCACTGACTTTTTTATGCAATCTTATGTCCAAGTATTTTCGCGCATTTCCATCCCTCTGCAATGGTAACATCGGAAACCTATCATTGTTATGTGTTAGCTGTGACAACGTTAAGTAAATCTATCAAGATAAGCATCCAGTGGGTGCGAGATAAACGATTTTGATCGACAGCACTAAGCCATTATAAAAAGTCATGATCTTACACTTTTTCATATTGTCACTTCTTTATGACAAACATAGTGAATTACTAAACAATTCTTTATCTACACTAGCTGGAAGGTCGCGGAGGTGGAAATAATACTTTCGACTCTTGATGGCGTTAAACGAATTTCTTTCCAAATTCTTAATTATAGGGAAGAATTAAGAATAATTCTTAATTATAGAGACATCCAGTTTATTTGGAAGGCAAAGCCAAATTAGCCTTCTAGGAGCTTGGTATGCTCCATTGTACAGGTCAGGTCATTGTTCTATACAGTCACAGATGTAATAGATACCTTACAAAAAGTATCTAAAACAGTGATTTTAACACCGCGTAAGCAGTAGGTAATTCGTCTCCGAGCGCGGACCGTTATATAGGTTTCTATTTTTTTGATAGTCACCCACGGAGGAAAAACAAAGAGGAGCTGGCCTCAACTGTGCCACGGTAATAATATCATACAGTATTCTATCTTCATACAAACGGTCGGAAAGCGAGTCATACCTACGCCACTCGAGTTCGATGTGCTCTCGGCGTGCACCCAGTCGCGAATGCGCCGCCGCGCCGCAACGACGACCGAACGGTCTGAATTGTTTTTTATGCAGTTAGCCGTGCTTAAACATGCGTTTTGTATTGTAAATATTTGATTTAATTAAGTAGATACCTACATAATTTAGTATGGAAAAGAACAAACGACGATCAATATCGTACAACAGCACAATTGCTGGTTTTGGTTGCTTGAACTCTTCAATAACACACCCAGAGATATCATTTTTTAAATTACCTGAAATATTGGAAAGGTGTCTTACCTTTATAGAATATTTTTATATACCTATCTACTAGTACGTTATTTGTTTCTAATATTTAGGTATTTCGGTTTTTCCATCGTGTAAATATCTGGAATAATATATAAATAAGTGGTTAGGATGAAAAAAGAGACAAACGAGTAATCTACCTACACTCGCGTTAAAAACAAAACTACATAAAACACTCGTACTGTAGGCTGGCGGCCCTACCGCGTGCCAACGCAGCGTTCGGTGTAGGCATTTATTTTCAAGGACAGGGCGGAGTCACAATACTGTATAGATACTTAATATTACCGTGACTGTGCACTGTGATTTTCAACTAGGTCCTGACGTCATCATTGTGGGCGGGGCCTAAGTCAGTATGCTTTCAGCGTTCGTCAGGTGCACACTTAACGAGACTCGCATTATGTGTTTTTTTGCGTTTTTAACAAGAAAAGGATGAAGTGTTGTGTTTTACTATGTCAAAGTTACTCAGACAGACGTTCTGATAATATGGATGGCATCACATTTCATGTGTAAGTAATTTTATACGTAATAAAATATATAAGTTCTAGAACATTCTCAGCTATCAGCGTTAAAATTTTACTACTTGACACCAGATGGCGACACTTTTAGGAAGAAAATACATAAGTTTACGTATAATTTTGCAGTAGTATATTGTAATAATCGTACGTAAATACTGAAAACTGTTATACACTTATTCCTAAATAACTTTTAGTATCTAAAACAGTAATTTTATCGATTTTATTAATATATTACTAACTGACCGCCATCTGTCGTCATATAGAATAACTTTTTAAACGTAACAAATATCCAGGGCCGTAATAAGTATTAAATTATTTTACCAAGTAAATTAATTTTAATTATTTTTATGTTCGTTTTAGATTTCCATCCAACGATAATTTAAAACAGCAATGGATTTCAAAACTTAATAGACCGGATTGGACACCAACAAAATACACAAAGATTTGTTCTTGCCATTTCAATGACGCGGACTTCATAGTGACAAAAAAAGGTCTTAAAAAATTAAAGAAGGGCACTTTACCTAGTTTAAAACTGGATTTATCGGTTTGTTTGGATGTTATTTGCGTAACCGAGTTTTAATTATTTTGGAAAAATAACTAGTTTATAATATTATTTTTTACATTACAGCTTAAAAGAAAATTACTAGAGCCTGTAAAATCATCTGTGGACCCTACCACAAGTGATTTAGATGAATTTCTGATACTAAATGATTCGCCTAGAAAAAAGAAGCTTAAGCAAGAAATAGAACAACTTCGATATAAAGAAAAAAAAACTGGTTTAAAAATCAGAAGACTACAAATGCAAGTTAAGCGTTTGAAAAAGAAGGTACCTACTTATCTAGTGCCACTATTTTACTTTACATACCACCAAATATTGTTTTCCAAATCACGACGTACCTTCGTTTTTGCTTTTGTTTCAGGTTAGAAGTTCAAATGCATTAATTAAAGAATTAGAAAGCAAACACCTTTTGCAGGGAGAGGACGCAGAAATTTTATCATCGATAAATATAAAGATGAGAGACTTGGTTGGGCGACAAATTTAAAAAATCAAAAAACTTCCCTTAAAGAAGAAATATTCTCCAGCCCTCCGATCATTCGCCTTATCACTTTATTATTATTCGCCAAATGCGTACTCGTATGTGAGAAAAACATTTGACACCTGCTTACCGCATCCGAGAACCATTTCTAAATGGTATGAGACTGTCGACGGTGAAGCTGTATTTACAGCTGAAACTTTTAAAATATTAAACCACAAGAAAGAATGTCTCCGGCAAACGCGCTTTGTGCAGTCTGATGATGGATGAGATTGCTATAAAAAAGCACGTTGAATGGGATGGCAATAAATATCATGGCTATGTTGACCTCGGACTTAACGACATCCAAAAGGACAACTCAGAACAAGCGTCTCAGGCTTTAGTACTGTTACTTGTTTCTCAAACTGAGAGGTGGAAATTACCAGTGGGTTTCTTTTTAATTCATTCTATGACCGGGGAACAACGGGCTTTAATAGTAAAACAGTGTCTTTACAAAGGCGAAGAAAATGGTGTTGACGTAATTTCACTGACGCTGGATGGCTGCGCTGCAAATATTGCAATTCTCAAAAAATTAGGATGTTCGTTAGAACCTCAAGCAATGAAAACTACTGTTCCACATCCAAGTGCAGGATACGAAATAGCAGTCTTCCTCGACGCGTGCCATATGCTGAAACTTGTGCGCAACGCCTTTGAGAACAAAAAGAGATTTCTTGATTACTAGGGTAATAACATTGAATGGTCCTATCTCATCAAGCTTAATAACCTGCAAAAGTCGCAAGGTCTGCATCTTGGAAACAAGCTAAAAGACAAACATATAGACTTTCAGCGCCAAAAAATGAAAGTCAAATTAAGCCAGTCAACTTTTCAGCAATAGCGTAGCCGACGCACTCCAACTTTGTGAGAAAAGTGATGAAACATTCAAAAATGCAGCCGCAACAATAAATTTTATACGCTTAATTAACAATGTTTTTGACATTCTTAATTCGCGAAACATGTGTCAGATGGAGTACAAAAAACCGTTATTTGAAAAAAAAAATTCTAAAACAAAAGAGTATTTAGAATTTGCTAAGTATGTCTTGACCTATTTAGTAGCTCCCGATGAAGATAAACCTGTTATCGCTACAAATCGAAAAACTGGCTTTATAGGCCTTTTAACATGCATAAACAGTACACTTTTTTTGTACAATCGCCTAATTGAAGAGGAAAAGGCACTAAAGTATCTTACTCTGTACAAATTTTCACAAGATCATTTGGAGCTATTTTTTGGAGTAATAAGGGCACATGGAAGAACTAATAATAACCCAACCTCCCGTCAATTTAAAGCTGCTTACAAAAAAACCCTGATAAATACAGAACTGAAAGAAGGTTTTAGAGGAAATTGCATACCTTTAGAAGATATTTCCATTTTAAATGAATCTTCTGTGCAAAAACTTAATATTACATCAGAACGTTATCGCATTTTAAATAAAATGAGTTTCGAGTCTTCGGATAGCACGGATGTCGAGCCTATGCCTGACGATATGTTATTGGAATTTGATGAACAATTAAATACAACTATAGGTGACTATTTGCGCCGTCAAATAGTAGCATATATTTCTGGATATGTGGTCAAATATTTACATTCCAAGATCAAATGTGAGAGCTGTCTCAAAGAATTATATGCTGATAACTACGACGACAGTGACCTTGATTTAATAAAAACTAAAAATAAGGGTGGTCTTACTTTCCCATCTAGAGATGTCATAAAAATATGTATACGGACCGAATGCAGTATTCGCTGTGTTAAATCGCAATCTTTGAATACTCCTAACTTTCGTAAACATAAAATTGTATCGAATACTTTAAAATCACTTATTGGACAAGATTGTTTCAAAAAATCGGCCAACCATATGTTTGACCAATCACCTATAGTTATTCATGTTGTACTTCTGATGAAATCGATTGCAGAAAAATATATTGATATTCGTTTTAAGCATTTTGCTACAATACAAAACGATAGGGCAACCAACCGACAACAATTAACCAAAACTATTATTTTTACAGGTAATTGATGTTTTTTAATAATATTTTTTAAACACTAAAAACGCTGTTCGCCACATCCGCCATGATTTTGACGTCTCTTGTGGTAAACAACTAAATGTCATTCGCGTGTTACTGTAGGTGGATTCTTTCGTCTGACTAAATTTATCTTAAAACACTTTTAACTTTAGGAAAGAAAAAAACAGTAAACTTAGTTTTTGACAAAACTAATTATGGTTGCCGGCTTTGTGAAAGCAGAAAGCACAAATCTGCCAAGAATTGAGGCATTGATGGTTGGTGAATTTGTTGCATTAAACCCCGATTTCTGCTCTGCGGAGCAGAGAAACGACAAGGCATCTATGTAAGTACAATGCATTTAGTATTACAATGTAGTAATAAACATAAAACTGATACAACATATGAATAAGTGTAATAAAGTTGCGTAGGTTAATTTCTTTCGGTACTTTAATCCACAACTTTCCTGGAGTCTTCAAGGATGTGTTTTTATATTCTCGTACAATACAGTAATGATAATTACTTTATTTTTCGTGGTATTTATTAGAAATCATGTTTTTTTTTATTATAAACTCAGTTTTAAGTAATTTTCTACGTGTTTACGAGTTTTTGTTTACCACAGTTCACGTCATAGCATAGATAATCTATAGACTAAAATGGCCGACAGCGTTTTTGTATGTCCATGAAAAGTCTATTTTAAAATTAAGGATTTATAGCTTTCTAGGTTTAAATAAAATACAATACATTTTTTTTCGGTCTAATAGAACATTTATTAACCATTTAAAACCTTTTTCCAAAAAGGGTCAACTAGCCTATTACCTGTAAAAATAATAGTTTTGGTTAATTGTTGTCGGTTGGTTGCCCTATCGTTTTTTTGTTTGTTTATTTTCCAATACAAAATATTGTGCCAAAATGCTTAAAACGAATATCAATATATTTTTCTGCGATCGATTTCATCAGAAGTACAACATGATTAACTGTAGGTGATTGGTCAAACATATGGTTGGCCGATTTTTTGAAACAATCTTGTCCAATAAGTGATTTTAAAGTATTCGATACAATTTTATGTTTACGAAAGTTAGGAGTATTCAAAGATTGCGATTTAACACAGCGAATACTGCATTCGGTCCGTATACATATTTTTATGACATCTCTAGATGGGAAAGTAAGACCACCCTTATTTTTAGTTTTTATCAAATCAAGGTCACTATCGTCGTAGTTATCAGCATATAATTCTTTGAGTCACCTATAGTTGTATTTAATTGTTCATCAAATTCCAATAACATATCGTCAGGCATAGGCTCGACATCCGTGCTATCCGAAGACTCGAAACTCATTTTATTTAAAATGCGATAACGTTCTGATGTAATATTATTTTTTTGCACAGAAGATTCATTTAAAATGGAAATATCTTCTAAAGGTATGAAAAACAATTAACCAAAACTATTATTTTTACATGTAATTGATGTTTTTTAATAAAATTATGTTTTTAATAACATTTTACTATTATTTTTAAACTACCTTAAAATTTTAATCTAAAGAAAATATAACTACAAAAAATTCCACGCGGACCAGGCAGCAGACGGGAGCGGGTGCAGGTACGAGTCCCGTCTGCTGCCTGGTCTGCCTGGATTTTTTTTCATCAAGCAGTTACATGGTTTAAAATTATAAAAATTATACCTTAAATTTTTTTAAATCGGTCAAATTATTTACCAACATATTTCATTTTTTTGAAGCTTCAAGTTCTAAGTACGTCCCATTTACAGTACTTTTGACATCTAGTGTTAGATAGCTGAACTACTACGTAGTAACATAAATAGCAACCTAAGCTAGTAGTTTTGCTATTAGCCGATAGATGAAATATTGAGAAGTGGGCGGAGCTGAACACCCCGCATCCCGCAAATTATCACGCGTCGTTTCTTGAGGAAATTTAATTACCACACCTCCTCTTTGTTTTTCCTCCGTGTAGTCACCAAATCAATGTTTGTTAATTTAAAGCATTTATAGTTAATTTCGTTTTAAAACTTGCTATGAACTAACTATTTTTGATATAATGTTTGTAATAATGAAATGCATAGTTGGTTGCGCTGCATATTCGTTTCGTGCAGGCAATATTTTTATCCTTCTGTTAACAGCGCTTTCAAAATTAAGATCAACAGTCATAAAATAAAGTTTGCAGCAGTCGTTAATTTTTTTAATTTCAACGTTTGCATTGATATTTGGACCTTATATTCAATCTCTCAGCAACGCTATTCTGTCCCGGGTTGTCATCTGTGATAGTTTTCGGATTTTTCCGCGGTGGACCACCAAGAGGTTTTATGCCCCTAGTTCTTTGTTTTGTGTTGATGTTGAGCACAGTTTTCACGGAGTAGTTTTTTTCTCGCCTCATAAAATGGCCATACCATCTGAGCCTGCCCTCTTTCACAAAAAGAAATACGTGTAAATAAGGAAATACGTGTACTAAAATAGAATCCCATTTATCGATATTGCAGTAGGTACACGGTCATAGTTATTGAGTACCAGCCACTGTTCATTGTATCACGGAGCAGTAAGCAGATTAAACGTACATTAACAATCTAATGATTGTTTCTTACACGTTTCTCATTATATGAATGCGTATTGATATCTTTAAATATAAATCAATAAATATTACTGACGACCGATTGATTCAACAGCGATTTCCTGGTTCGAATCCCGGTACACATTTTTTTATGTGATAAGCCAACAGAGCACCCCTGCTAGAGTAGGGACGGCATACAAGTGCACCCGATTGCGCCAAGCCTAGGTGTACAGACGCCTTCCGATTATGGAGTGCGGAAAATAGATGCCGTACGTCCGGTACTAGCTCAATAGTATAGAAGGCAGTATGGGTGTCTCACCTTCCGGTTAGTGCAGGCAGTGCCATCTTTGACCTATTGGAGGCCCTTGGCATATTAGGATAATGGGGCCCCTATGACTTCCGTTTGGTGATTTAACAGGAACTAGGGACTTTGTATTTGATTTGATATTTTTTGTGGAAAACATTTGAGACACATTAACTGAAAAATAATCAGTGCCCTTATACAAATTTCTTGTTCTTGTTATATTTATCTGTTTTATTGTGTGTGTACTAAATTAGTAAATAAATAAAAAAATAACTGACACGTCGTTGTGGTAAACCAATTGAACAGGACAAATATTTATCTAATTGAGCGTTATGTTGGATGCTATCAGTGCCTAGGATAATGGGGCCCCTATGACTTCTGTTCGGTGATTTAACAGGAACTAGGGACTTTGTATTTGATCTGAGGGGCCCCCCTATCGATCGCGGGGCCCTGGGCACTTGCCCAAAGTGCCCACTGGGAAAGATGGGTCTGGGTGCAGGTGTTGTCGGGGCACGGGTGTTTCGGTGACTACCTGGTCTGGATTCGGAGGAAGACTGCTCACACATAACTGTGGCGCGCCTGCCCTACCCACAAGGCCCTTTAAGGCGCTTTGCAGACGACGGGGCGAGGCGGGCTTTTTGTCCGCGAAGCAATAAAAACCGCGTCTGCCCGTCGATGTCTGCGGCTGCCCGCGCCGCGTACACAAAGCACACGATGGGCAGAGACAGTCAGTTCAGGACGTTCGTTCTAGTGAATAGTCCATCACTAAAAAGCGCATGGCGCGGACTGAGCTAGCCGCCCCGCGCCGCGCCGGCCGTCTGCGTTACTGCATATAATTATAGTTTGTATGATCCACGGCGGGCAGCCGCGGTCATGCCGCGCCACCACTGCCCGCCGGGCACCCGCGGCGCGGTCTTTTTGCCCTCTGTGTGCGTTTGTAGTATAGGATTCACTTTGTGCTATCGTTCGCGGCGAAATTGACCGGCTCGCTCGGCCCCGCCGTCTACAAAGCGCCTTAACCTCATTCTGTGTACTTTGCTCCCTCCCCTCCTCAAACGCAGTAAATTAAACACTGACATCAAAGCTACACCATAATGTTTGGACACTGAGATATTTTTTGTAAAGCATTTGGAACCTGAAACTATCCTAAAACCCGTTTCAGGGTTAAGGTAAAAAAACGAATCGAAAATGCCGACGCAAGACGTTCATCTCTTTCGCGCGTTACTTAGGACAGTGAGAGAAACAGAATGTCTTACGTCGTAATTTGCGATTAGTTTTTTTTTATTGGCGAGATTTATACAATACTAGCTGTGCCCCGCGGTTTTACGGATATTTTCCCGCAGTAAAACGTAGCCTATGTGTTAATCCGGGGTGTCAGCTAACTCCATACCATATTAAAATCGCTCCAGTCGTTCAGACGTGAAGAAATAACAAACATACACACTCACAAACCTTTGCCTCTATAATATTAAGTGTGATACAATATATACACCAGTGTTGGGCGTAATTAATTACTTTTGTAATTTTATTACTAATTCAATGAATAGTAATTGAATTACTTTGATTGAAATTACATGTATTTGAAATTACTGTAATTCAATTACTTACGTCCGAAGTAATTTAAATTACATTAGTTTGTAATTCATATTACTCGATTACTTTTTAAGTAACATAATAAACTACTAAAATTGAGCGGTTATTAGCTTGATACCCGTACGCAGCACAACAAGCACAACACA
This sequence comes from Chilo suppressalis, assembly GCA_902850365.2. Taxonomy (NCBI): domain Eukaryota; kingdom Metazoa; phylum Arthropoda; class Insecta; order Lepidoptera; family Crambidae; genus Chilo; species Chilo suppressalis. The sequence goes on along the minus strand of OU963914.1, from coordinate 18,384,973 downwards.
AAGTTTTAGTGTATAATTTGCCATGAATTCATGAGTGTGTAAGTGCCAGTACCTACACAGGTACCTATCCCTTTTCTAGTCCCTCGGCGGCGTGCACCTTTATTTCGATTGATTGTTCTCATATGCTACAAAGATTAACTTACCAAAATCTTACAAACTTTCTGATCAAATGTTTGAACAAAGAGTAGTATTAATGTCTAATTTAAAATAAATTAAACATTTATTGTCTTAATTTTAAAAAAGGTGGTTATAATTACACAATTTATCTGACCTATTTCGTAAATAAACATTTGATAAATCATAATATAATAGTTTTATTTAAAATACTACCTAGTCTTTAAAAGAGATTATATAAGTAATTGAGTAATTGCAATTAACAATTACAATTGTTAATTGAATTCCATTTCAATAATTTCAAGTAATTTGTAATTAAAGTTACCAATTACAATTTGTAATTGAAATTGTTAATTTGAAGTTAATTACATTTTGCGCAACACTAATATACACCTGAATGAACCTGTCGGCCCACTTAGTGTCTTCATTGGTCTAGTAAAAATATATGTTTAAAGTTGAGCAATAATTTTAAAAATACACGAAAACGTGGTTAATGTATCAGCTTCAAAACTGCATAGGTAGGTAGCTTACCAATTACAGCATTATAGCGCATTATGCGGCATAATGCTTAACGTTGAGTGTTCCAACTACAGCAACGCTTCGCACAATTGAGCACTCTCAAAAGTGATGCTTTCGTGTGATGCGTGCCAACTTAGAGACAGAAAATTAACAAGTGTTTTTTCTTTAAGTTGGCATTGATCAAAATGTTTTATTTATATGTTATCGTTAGTAATATCATTTATTGTTGAAAAATTATTAAAACTTTCGTTTCATCATAGTTTTTTTTTAAATAATCAAAGTTAATTCAAGCTGTGTTAAAAATTATATATTAATATGGATGAAGGTACAACCATTGACTTTTATTTTCAACACTGAACTTAGCGCACTCCGCTGGTGCATTTGAAAACTAATTCACGTTCCAATTAAGCATCAGCATAATTCGGCATTGTGCGGCACTGAGTCGCATTATGCTCTGTAATTGGAAAGCAACCGTAATAACTTTTTGCTCAATGTAACATTTATTTTTAGCTAGGGACCGTCAAAATTAAATACCAGGTGCGCCTATAGATGTGTCCGGTACCCCTAGCATTAACCATTATCGAATTCGAATAGTTTGCGAGTCCGAAATGTCATTGTCATATGTGTACTGATTTTTAGTTCTCGTTACGTAATTTGTGGCGCTCAATCAATCAATTTATTTGTTCAAATATGAGTACATAATTTGGTGTTACATAATTATAATGTCCATTCATATTTCACCCTATATGGGTGTGAAACCAATTAGGTACCGTATATCTACAAAATCGAAAATTGTCACATAACAGTAATTGTACTTAAAAAAGATTAAAATTGTGATTAAACCGCTTCTGTTCAAGTTTTCATACAAAATTTGACAATGACATTTCGGCCTCGCATACTATTCGAATTCGATAATGGTTCGTGCTAAGGGTACACAAGTGTTTTATCAGACGTCAATAAAATGTTATATGTAGTCAACTTGAAAGTGTATAAAGTGGTAAATGAGTGGCTCCCATACACATATAAACCTTAACAGGTTTTCGTGCATGGTTTTAATTTGTATGTGTATGATTCTATTTGATAATAAAATAAATAAATAAATGTATTAAGCCTCGTTCTCCACGGGATCACAAACGTAAAACACTGAGAAAAGTATTTTTTATTCAAGTGTTCGAGATTGAAATAATAATACATGGCAATATTCAAATTTCTATTTATTCATTTATTTATACATAAATATTTCTAAAAATGCGTGATGCTCCTATATTATTTAGTCTTGGAACTCGGCGTTGGAAGGCTATTGGTCATACTGAAACAATGACAGAAAAGATATTAGCTATATATTTTTTAATCATTTACTGATACATGTTTAAAAATAAAAATAAAAGACTAGAATAAATTCCACGCGGTCAGGCTGCAGACGGGACTCGAACCCACACCCTTCACATTGTGTCTACCTACCGTCTACTGCTTGGTCCGCGTGGAATTTTTACTAGTAACATTTTCTTTATATTGAGACATCTAGCAGTTAAATACTTAAAAAATAAGCATATAACTTTAAACACAATTTTGATAATTTTATTGATAATGAAGAATATTTATTTTAATTTATATTTATTTATAACGAGCTCTCTAAAGCACATTGCTATGCCCTGACTATACCCTATGGATTCGTGTAAGGAACTTAATAAATATTTTAATTTATTATACGGCAATAAAAATAAATAAATATTTCCAACACCAATTAGCCCAGCCCCAAAGTAAACAATGTAAAGCTTGTGTTACGGGATACTAGGGTAACGGACAGAATACATATATAAATATATTTATATAGAAATCCATATTAAACATCCATGACTGGAGAACAAATACTCGTATTCATCACACAATCATCTTCCCCCACCGGGATTCGAAACAGGGACCTCTCGATTAGGCGACTCCTTGAAACACGGCGTACAAAACACTCGACCACGGAGGTCGTCAAAACAATTAAATAAAAAAAACGACTGGTTACACTCCGGGAGTGCCGGCAGAAGTGAGAACTTGAATATTAACGTTGTGCATTTTTGATATTTTGGAATGGTTAGGGAATAATTTTGCACGAATTTCTTTAACTATCAGTATAAAAGTACTATCATTTATGTGGTAGAATACAATATTTATTTATTGCGCTATCGTACACAAACACAATAATTTATATTATATTAAAAAGTTTATCTCTCAGAATAACTCATTTAAGCGCACCTAGCGACATCTATTGTAAAAAAATGCATTTTCTTCGCAATAAAGCTGACACCTGGACGTCCTAGATACAGACTTATTATTATAATACGGTAAAATAAAATATTACTATGTTTCGTCTAATATATTGACAGTCGACAACCTTTTCAATTTTATTGTGTGTCATGATGCGATCAGCCCAAGTGTTTAACCTGACGCGAGTTTAACATTTTTTACCCATACAAAAAAAGTGTACAACGCGGCTAAAGAAGTTTTCACTTCAAAAAATATGAATAGGGATGATGACTAATTTTTTTTTCTTCGTTTATCAGGTAGATTATCAAAAAGTATTGGACACGTATTTTTTCTTTTTTCACATAATATAAACATTGCAGAGATATATTGATTTGAAAAGTCGCATGACGTCACTTTTGAGTACACTTATAAGTGAAAATTCACTCAAAAGTGACGTCACGAGCCCCTACTCCCAAACTTTGACGTATTTTGGTTGATTGCCCAAAGAAAAAAAATGGGTGCGTGTACTTATGTAGGCGCGTGAGAAGTTATCCTTCTTTGGCATCGTTTAAAATTAGTTTTTAATTGCATGCAAATAATTAATTACAATAAATTAATTAAAAGTCTGGAAAAGGACACAGTCAATAAAGTTCAGTTTTAATTAGAAAAAATAAATAAATAATCAAAATATTCAATTAAAATCGCTACTGAATATAATTTATTAGAACATATGTGATTTGCACTTGTATGAAACTCAAACACGTATTCCGAATATACAAACTAGAAACATGTGGATAATTATTATAAATATGAATACCTATAACTGTTACTTTATTACAAAAAATAAAGATGTGGTTTTTGGTTCTACTACACCAATGGTCAAGAGATGGCGCTGTAGTCTCCTGAATCGCGCTTTGGTTCCGTTGTTCCAGATTAATAAATACTTTTGATGTTATAAATATGAATACCTATAACTGTTACTTTATTACAAAAAATAAAGATGTGGTTTTTGGTTCTACTACACGAATGGTCAAGAGATGGCGCTGTAGTCTCCTGAATCGCGCTTTGGTTCCGTTGTTCCAGATTAATAAATACTTTTGATAGGCCTTCACAATGCAGTCGTTAGCACCCACTAAATAGAGATTCTATTTCTATTTTGTTGGTAGATTTTCTTAATGTGCGGTAAACACAAAAGTAACGCATGAAGTAGGTCGCTAAAGCGACCAACTTCATGCTGTTAAAATTTTGTGTTACAGTGATGCGCGCGCATCTTAAAATTTCACTCTCATCATTTTTTCATAACGCGCCTAAAGAAGTATAACTTCAAAAATACGTGTCCATTATTTTTTGATCATCTAACTGACGGACTAAATAGAATTTCGTTTACTGTACCGCGTCATCACCCCTATTATTTTGTATCATCATCTATTCAGAAGAAAAAGTACCTTATGCCGCCTTGGTCGTCTTTAGATTGCAATCTTGCGAAATGCTTCAAGACTTCTACGTTCAGATTGTAAGTATTATAAGTATGTACTCACTCATTCCTCTATCCTGCTCGCGGAGGAAGCGGAGTCCTGTTCACTATCACTGGACCACTCCCCCTCGCTGTATTCCCTATCTTCCTTCTTCTTCTTCTTATCTTTACTCTTCCCTTCTGCATCGTCGGTGGAGTCGCGTCTACCGAGGCTTTGCTGCGTGCCTTCATATGTAAGAGAATTACGAAATTATTCATTAACTAGCAAACCAGTGAACCAAATGTTCACCAAAACCTGATTTCTCGAAAACCGGAAGTGCTACGTTACTCAAATCCGGTTTGTAGTCTTATCAGACTATTCTTAACTTATAACTTAAACATTCTCTTTATCTATCTCTTACGGTTTGGCCGCTGAAACAGCACCACGGACGGACGGACGGAATTGTCTATTAGATAAGAGATTGAGTCAAGTTATACATAACTGAAAAAAAAATGTGTGCACGGACCAAACATCCGAAGAGAAACTTCTTTTTCTTAAATAAACTAACATTAGGCGCTGTGCAAGGCATAGGGGAATATAAATAGTTTGTATAAAACTATATCAATCAAGTCATGCATCCATACTCTTTTTCTCTGTCACCATGATAAAGCATATAAAAGTAATATTTTTTCCACATCAGTCTGAATCACTCGACATCTCCATAACAAACAAACTTTTCACACTCTGCTATCGATCTTCACTACGCTTTGGCGAATAGTACGTTACGTTAAGGAGCGTTGGGCTAATTTAGACAATAGGGATGATGACTAATTTTTTTTTCTTCGTTTGTCAGGTAGATTATCAAAAAGTATTGGACACCTATTTTTTCTTTTTCCACATAATATAAACATTGCAGAGATATATTGATTTGAAAAGTCGCATGACGTCACTTTTGAGTACACTTATAAGTGAAAATTCACTCAAAAGTGACGTCACGAGCCCCTACTCCCAAACTTTGATGCGCTATAACTTTGCCATTTTTTGGTTGATTGCCCAAAGAAAAAATTCGTGTCCATCATTATTTGATCATCTAACTGACGAACTAAATAGAATTTCGTTTACTGTACCCCGTCATCACCCCTATTTGTGTCACATGAAAAGAGCGCGACGTTAAATCGCTACTACGCAGCGCTAAGTACGCGTTCTGTTTGACGAAGCCTTTAACTATCCAGCGATATTTGCATGTAAATAGAATTTGGGCGTAAGGCCAAGTTATTCGCAAAAACTTTCGTCTGTATGATGAGGTCAGTATTCTATTAGGCGGGCAATATGATGCAAATAATATGAGCTATATACCTTCGTCGATGTCCTGGACCAGTTCCTTAGTGGGTGAAGAGTTCCTCAACTCCTTGAGCGTGCTGGTGAGGTCGATGTTAAGTGGTTGGTCCACTTCCTCCTCGCCGACTTCTGTGTCCCTCCTTCTGCGCTTTTTGCTTTTGCTGCTGTGCTTCTTGTCCTTCTTTCGTCTTCTTCTTTTACTATGGAAGATTTTTTAGTATTAAATAAAACTGAAGAAAAAATTAAGTAATTTATTACTAGAAAAATATCCAGTTCTGGGTTTCTGACAAGATTTGATCTGGCAGCTTTCGCTCTTGAAAAGATTTTATTTATATTGTCACAAACGCTCTCAGAGGAGCTCGATGGCGCAACTGGTAAGCGCATTCGGCTGCGATCGTTGGAGTTAAGCAACTTTCGCAGTGGTCGGTCATTGGATGGGTGACCAAAAATTGACTATATCGAGCTCCTCCGTGCTTCGGAAGGCACGTTAAGCCGTTGGTCCCGGTTGCATCTGCAGTCGTTAGCACCCACCAATCCACACTGGGCCCGCGTGGTGGGTCATGGCCCAATCTCCCTATTCCATCCATAGGGAAGGCCTGTGCCCCAGCAGTGGGGACATTCATAGGCTGATGATGAAACGCTCTCATACCAAAACTGCGAACATATTGGAAATAGATTTAACCAAAATTGAACAGTTTTGAATGAGCTCGATGAAGGCCAAATGCAGCGGGTCATTCTAATATGAACCTTATGCAGTGCGGCGTAAGGATGAAAGTGCATCGACACCTACACTTGTTTAAAACTCATGCGCGTTACCTACGTATAACTAGGTACTACATACTCTCCGGTCCTAGCCACCTCTCAATTTCACTGGACTTTAAATCTAAAGAAAATATAACTAGAAAAAAATCCACGTGGACCAGGCAGCAGACGGGACTCGAACCCGCACCCTTCGCAATCCGGGCGAATGCACTGATCAATTATGCTACCACGGCCCTCACGGACCGCGTCGAAATTCTTCTAGCCATTCTTAAGCTGCAAGGCAGCGCCATCTCTTCGCATTATAGGTAACCTACAATGTCAAATGAATACTTTTACAAGTATTAAACATTTGAAAGAAGAAATAGCAATTATAGTTTTTTTTAAGCATGTAACTGCTTGATGTTTAAATCTAAACTTCACTGGACTTTTCTGGAATATGTCGATTGGTGTTTTTAAGCGCAGGGGACAGTTTAATTAACAGTCGAGTTTCAAAAGCTATTTCGGAACGAATAAACGTGTTCAAAGTGCAATTAAAGTGTCAAAGTGTGATTGTTTAAAAACTTTTATAGTGTGCAGTAAGTGTAATGAGGGCTATCGCGTATGAATCCGCCGCTAGAGGCGCTAGTATAGCGTGAGGTCTCCGAAATGTCAAATGTTATTGCTTGTTGGTTGACTACGCGGGTTTATTTCTTATTAAAATAATGTTGTGAATAATTGGTAACAATTAGGCTTAATTATGGCAAATATGAGTTATGTGGCAATGAATGTCAGTTATTAAAAATTTGAGCTTAGAAAAATGATTATGTTCCCATTTTTTCCGAATAAAACGGAACTGCGCGTCACTGTGGCATGGCCTATTATGTTTAGGATATGGTTATTTTGTGTTAAAATACGATCTAAATGTAACCTTTGATTTCATGTGCGTATTAATAAACTTTAAAAGTTACAATTTAGGACCTCACTCAACAGTGGCGCCATTTGGTGAGACAGAAAACGGTAGCCCTCATTGGCATTTCGAACCCCATCCCAACACGTAACAATATTTTATAAATATAGATCTCGTGTCAACGGAATTCTATTGCTGAGTCTCCGTTACTGATAAACAGACACTTGTAATCTTCAAGATGCGTGAATAATTAATATGCTGGCCGGAAGGTAAAGATGGTATGGCGGATAAATCTGCTGAATCAGCTATTTTTGCGTATAGACTCTAAATCAGTGTTTCCTAACCTTTCCAATACTGCTACCCCTGTAACCTATTAGGAAAACAGATTTTACCCCGAATTTAAAATGTTATCATCAGTCCAAGAAATTCCAATTTGGCCGCTACATCTTCGTCTCTACTAATGTCATCATCAGGAGAGAATCTCGCCCCGCTTCCCACACTCAGGACCCCGCGGGCTCACTAGCAAGAAGGACCGCATGCTCTATTTAGTACTATTATTTAGATTTGACCAAATAATTAGGTTCTTTGTTACCCCCAAAGTATGGCTGATTTACCCCCCGGAGGGGTAATTACCCCCAGGTTCTAAATAAACATCAGGTTAGGTGAATGGACTAGGAAATTTTGCTGACCGGCTGTTACAACGGCCTCTGTCATGTCTTCTTCACTAACAGTGCCAAGTCCCGCTTGGGACACATGCAAGAAGCACAGTATATTTGACTTCGAGTCATGGTTCTTTAAAAGCCTTAATAAAGTAGCTGTTAAGTTTTTAGTTGAGATAGTACAAGCTCGTTTTTGAAGTGAAACTTCTTAAGGCACGCTTGACTTGGGAGGTAAACTGGCGAATATGTTACGATTTCGCGTTACGATTAGTGTCATCGGTGACTCATCGGTAAACAATAAACAATATCCATCACAAAATACATGAATCTAGTGGTTGGTGGGTGATAACGGACTCAGTGCAGACTGGTGGGTGATAACGGACCCAGCGCGAATTGGTGGGTGACAATGGACCCAGTGCGGATTGGTGGGTGATAACGGACCCAGCGCAGATTGGTGGATGATAACGGACCCAGCGCGGATTGGTGAGTGATAACGGACCCATTGCGGATTGGTGGATGATAACGGACCCAGCGCGGATTGGTGAATAACGGATATATTGCGGATTGGTGGATGATAACGAACCCAGCGCGGATTGGTGGCCGATAACGGATCTAGCGCGGAATGATGGGTGACAATGGACCCAGTGCGGAATGGTGGGTGATAACGGAACCAGAGCGAATTGGTGGGTGATAACGGACCCATTGCGAATTGGTGGATGAAAACGGACCCAGTGCGGATTGGTGGGTGATAACGGATCCATTGCGGATTGGTGGATGATAACGGACCTTTTGCGGATTGGTGGATGATAACGGACTTAGTGCGGATTGGTGGGTGATAACGGACCCAGCGCGGAATGGCGGGTGACAATGGACCCAGTGCGGATTGGTGGGTGATAACGGACCCATTGCGGATTGGTGGATGATAACGGACCCAGTGCGGATTGGTGGGTGATAACGGACCCATTGCGGATTGGTGGATGATAACGGACCTATTGCGGATTGGTAGATGATAACGGACCTATTGCGGATAGGTGGGTGATAACGGACCCAGTGCGGATTGGTGGGTGATAACGGACCCAGCGCGGTTTGGTGGGTGATACCGGACCCATTGCGGATCGGTGAATGATAACGGACCCAGTGCGGATTGGTGGGTGATAACGGACCCATTGCCCATGATTTTCAGATGATTGCAGCTAAAGAAGTTTCACTTCAGTCTTGTGGTCATAAGCACACTCGCTTTTTTTTATTATTAAAATTTCCTGTTTAAAAAGTGAAAACAGACTTAATATGTGAATTTATATTGTGTTTATGATTTTATTTTTGAAGTTATACTTCTTTAGGCGCGTTTTAAAAAAATGATGAGAGTGAAATTTTTATATGCGCGCGCATCACTGTAACCCAAAAGTAACAGCATGAAGTTGGCCGCGGGCGCGTTATGAATGTTAGTGTCGTGGTTAATAATCCATCATTATTAGACATCTGTTCCAAAGGTACTTTGAACGATCCACGGAGCTCCATAAGCGCGTTGTCAAAAACAATGTTGCACGCTACTCGCCTCTGATCACTGTTTTCATATTTATAATATTTATCCACATGTTTCTAGTTTCTATATAGACACAACGTGTTTTAGTTACTTACAAGTGCTAATTACATATGGACTAATAACTTAAATTCAGTAGTGATTTTAATTGAATATTTATTTAATTTTTCAAATTAAAACTGAACTTAATTGACTGTGTTAACTATCCTTTTCCAGTCCTTTTATTATTTTATTGTAATTATTAATTATTTGCATGCAATTAAAAAATATTTTTAATGATGCTAAAGAAGTATAACTTCTCACGCGCGTACATAAGTTACACGCATCCATTTTTTTTTAAGCATTCAACTGCTAGATGTTTAAATCTAAAGAAAAGTTTACTAGAAAAAAATCTGCTCCCTGGTCCGCGTGGATATTTTTTTCTAGTAAACTTTTCTTTAGATTTGTGTTCTCTCACCCGTCATAGTCAGATTCCTCCTCTGAAGACCTGTGAGAAAACGATAATTATTATTATTAGACAAAGTTAGTGTGGTATTATAAAGATCACCAATCAACATCTACATGTATATTTAGTCAACTCGCTCCTCTTACACCGCGTTTACACAAAGGTATGGGCATGGTATAAGTGCGAACAAAAAATTAAGACATTGTATAGAATTTGTCAAATACATATATTATACTTTGGTGTAAACGGGGTATCATAGCTCAATATCGATTAGTCACTTATTGATTTTTCATAAATAACGATCGTATTTTACCTATTTACAACAGTACTAGCAAACCAGTGAAATGTTCACTAAAATCTGATTTAAAAAAAAAATGTATTTAATTAATTGAGAACTTCGGAGATTTTGTGTGATTTCGTTTGAAATTCGTGATTTCTCGAAAACCGGAAGTGCTACGTTACTCAAATCCGGTTTGTAGTCTTATCAGACTATTCTTAACTTATAACTTAAATATTCTCTTTATCTATCTCTTACGGTTTGGCCGCTGAAACAGCACCACAGACGGACGGACGGACTTGTCTAATAGATAAGAGATGACAAATAACATACCTTCTCCGTCGTTTGCTCTTCCTGTGTGAACGCTCTGAACCATTCTCGTATTCTGCAAAAGGAATAAAAATAAGAGCAGCCATAAACACTTACACCAGAGACAATATAGAAAAAAATGTTTACAGAGCCCAGCATTTGTGCGCAGCACAAATAGTGCCAATTGAACTTAATCGTTATCAAAAATTATCGGCGGTCTGTCTGTCAGAGAGTACTCATATGTAGCTCATGGATAATCATGATAAGTTATTAGTCCTTTTGACACTTTGCGCGTGTGACAGTGACCACGCGGGCCCAGTTCGGATTGGCGGGTGCTAACGACTGCAGAAGCAGCCGGGACAAACGGCTTAAAGTGCCTTCCGAAGCACGGAGGCACTCGAGATAAAAGATTTTTTGATCACCCATCCAATGACCGACCACTGCGAACGCTAACCACCTGCGCCATCGAGCTCCTCGATCGGGATAATATTAGTATTAGTATTAGTTAGGGCATAATATTTAAATAAATCATGATTTTATTGACGTTGTAACAACATAATGATTTGTAAATGTTGTTACATTATGCTTTTAATGTTGTGGAGTTTTTTTCGCTCGTTTTTGCTCCGCAGCTAAAAAATATGTCCAATAACGAGTGGTAGGGATAAAAATGTTTGGACGATTCAAAAGTGTTGTACTATACATCCAATTTGAATAAAGATATATTGATTTCTGATTAAAATATGTCTTTGAAAGTTGACTAAAGTCATGTTTTTATTTATTTTTTTGGCATTTAACTGCTAGATGTTTAAATCTAAAGAAAAGTTTACTAGAAAAAAAATTTTATCATCTAGCAGTTAAATGCTTAAAAAATAAATAAAAACATAACTATAATTGCTATTTCTTCTTTCAAATGTTTAATACGTGAAAAAGTATTCATTTGACATTGTGGGTTACCTACAATGCGAAGAGATGGCGCTGCCTTGCAGCTTAAGGCTAGGAAAATTTCGACGCGGCGAATAGGGCCGTGGTAGCATAATGGTCAGTGCATTCGCCCGGATTGCGAAAGGCGCGGGTTCGAGTCCCGTCCGCTGCCTGGTCCGCGTGGATTTTTTTCTAGTAAACTTTTCTTTTGACTAAAGTCGTTACCGTAACGGTGTCGGTGACGTCGTTTTTCCCGTTTCCTCCGCTTCTCCTCCTCTTCCTCTTTCTTCTTCCTCAGCGACTCCAGGGTGTCCACCTGTTCGACAACATACAAATAAGGAATCACATCATCATCTTCCCTATGGATGGAATACGGAAATTGGGCCATGACACACCACGCGGGCCCAGCGCGGATTGGTGGGAGCTAACGACTGGTTTCTCAGGTAACTCAAAATTCACGGTTTATTGTTTTAAACTGCTCTATTTAGCAATAGTGTTTATTGGGATGGCTACTAAAAATTTTAACAAAATACCCAATAATATAAAGAGTTTGCCTATTTTTAAGAAACGCTTAATGAAACTTAATTGATAAAGTATATTATCTTTATATATATAATTCTTCTGTGAGTGTGTATGTCACTGAACTTCTCTTAAACGACTGGACCGATTTTGATGAAATTTTTTGTGTGTGTTCAATTGGATCTGAGAATGGTTTAGATTCACAATTTTGTCCGCTGGACAACCCCTATTTTTTTAGGGCGGTACGAAGTTCGCTGGGTCAGCTAGTATTATAATAATACACAAGAGTTCCTTAGTAAAACTTCCTTGGAAGAAATGGACATAAAACCCAATTAACTTATACTTTAGTCTAATAAAGCACAATTTTTATTATTATTGCTTAGTAATTTTGACATAAACATATTTTGACATTTATTTCTAACTATTGATGTTTTTGATTGATTCTTTGATTGTAATTGTAATATAATAATTTTGATTTTTATATGATTCAAAACCTGATTGTTTCATAAAAAATATTGTATACCTTGTGATAAGGTCGAAATGTAGTGACACTAAACTTTTTACCTAATAGGTTTCATGAAACATCAAATGAAGTACTAGTAATCTTCGACCGCTTTATTTGCTAATGTTATGTTTATATTTATCGGGACGAGTGCTAGTATTAAAATGATACACATAAGTTAGATTACAATTATAAATAAATAAATAATAAATAAATATTTCCGACACTCACACCAATTAGCCTAGCCCCAAAGTAAGCACTATAAGGCTTGTGTTATGGGTTGCTAGGGTAACGGATAGAATACATATACTGTACATATATAAGTATATTTATATAAATACATATTAAACATCCATGACTGGAGTACAAATGCTCGTATTCATCACACAAACATCTGCCCCCACCGGGATTCGAACCCGGGACCTCTCGAGTCGGCGACAGTCATGAAACCCGGCGTACAAACCACTCGGCCACGGAGGTCGTCCAGTTATATTATACTGACCATGGCACTGGCTAGTGAGGTAGCAGGCAGGGTAGCAGCTGTAGGATCTACCCCCACCTTCTTGAGGAACTCTGCAGCTCGCCGTCGCCTCTCCTGCTGCTTGCTTCTATCCAATTCTGAGTCTACCTCGCCTGTGAGGAAATACGAAACGATACATAAATGGCTAAGAACCACTAACTTCTAAGGCTACTAATGAGGACCCGTGAAGATTTTATTTGAGAATGCAGATTTATTGAGCACGGGATTTCATAAAATACAGTGGTTAAATTTTTGTTGTACGACAAAAAATTACGAAGTTATGATCAAATTACTGTACGAATTTTCGGCTGGCCGCATGGTGGCTGTGACGTCACAATGCTCTAGTGCTAGGGCGCGAGCTTGCGTAGAGACACTACTGAAGTTCGACCGAGTGAACCACGATCGAGCTCTGTGACGTCACACGTTTCGGCCGCCTGTGAATATTGGCTACCATAAAATTAGTTATAAAAACGCAATGACTGAACCGATTTCGTTGATTTAAAAAGTATATTAATTAAAAATCTTAATAGATTATTATACTGTTGAACCTCATTATCGTAAGTTGACGGTGATGCTAAAAATATGAAATATAATGTTGACTAACAACAATGTTAGGAGCGTGATTTTGTCACATATCAGTTTTCATTAATGTTTATTTATAAATAATTTAACAAAAACAAATTACAATATACATAATAAGTAAGTACCTTTTGAATCCGACTGGTCACCGGTCAAATCAATCAAATCCTCAGGATTATCCACCAACGAAATGATTTCATCCTCAACTTTAGCCTTGCTGTCACTGCGTCTCTTCTTAGCTCTCTCTGCTTCTTTCTCTCTCCTCTTCTCTCTATCAGCACTTCTCTTCTCAGACCTGTGAGACTCGCTCACTTCAGATTTAGACCTGTACTCTTTCTTCCTCTCTTTGTATCTTCTTTTCTCTTTTACTGGACTCTCTGGGACTCTTTTCTTTTCAGCCGCTGCAACAGCTTGTGGTTTAGTGTATTCTTCAACAACAGGTGCAGCTTTGAGTTCAGGTGTGACAGCTTTTGGGATTTCTTTTATTTCCGGTTCAGGTTTGGGTATTGGTTTGACTATTTCTACTGTAGGAGTTATGGGTTCCGGAGTAGGGTTTTCTATTTTGTAAACAACTACAGGTGGGACTTCAACTGCTGGGAATGTTTGAGGCACTACTGGTTTGGGAGTCTCTTTGGTCTCTTCGGCTTTCTCCTGTTTGTCCGATTCGTCGTCTGAGCTTGACTCGTATGGTAAGGCTGGTTTTGGTAATATAGGATCGGGCTCTTTGAGTTTCTTGATCGAGAAGGAGACTGGTGCTGCTAAAATTATAAAAAAGGTGATTTAATATAAGATTAAGCGTTTTCTATTAAAAGTAACGAGTTCTAATACTTGGCACTTGAGATTATACTATTAATATGATAAAATGCAAGTTAATAATAATACAAGGTCTGAGTGCCAACTTCTGTATGAAGACGATAATACTATAATAGGGGAAAATATGGTTTTCTATTCATATTGGCTTCTGACTAGATATTAATATTTACCCAACCATTGTCAAATATGGTATCGTCAAGATGTTGGTAAGGATGATAATTATTTTGTTATAAATTTATCTATTTCATATTTTTGATAATCTAAACTCACCCTGATAGTATAGCTTAACCTTGAAGCCCAAGCAGGAATTTTGGGATTTTCACGAGCGCGGCAGATTTTTTTTATAGCCTGCTAATGACTCTACCCTATCTGATGTTAAGTGGTGATAGAGTCCAAACGCGAAGATAGCTGGTACAGCAGCAATAAACTGCCACACCAACCATCCTCACCTTGCCTTTGAATCCTAAAGTCATTCTTATTGAGACAATTAAATTAAGTAAACGAGTTTATTTCTATGAAAATTAAGTCGATTTTGCAACACACTCACCTGAAGACTTATTCTTCCCCTGTTTCGCAGTACCATTGACATCGATGCCTCGTTTCTGCTGCATCAACTTCTTGTAATACGGATGATAAACGTTAGCGGGCTCTAAGAACGTGAACCGAGGGTCGTTTTTCGCTCGCACTATGTCGGCGAACTCGTCGCCATTTCGCGCGACATACGCGGCCATCTTGTCTATGACTACTTGCACATCTTCCGGCGGATCTAAGATGGTGGGAGTCTCCGGCGATGAAGCGTCATCGGAATCTATATATAACAGAAGTAAGTTTTATTTATTTATTTATTTATTAGAAAACACATACAGCTATTTTTACAGGAATACTCCTAATGCAATAGTGTAGTTCTTAAAATTACAATTACTAAAATAAACATAATTGTATTAAAAAAAGACAATAAAAAATAATTCCATTTTGTTACAAACTTACAAATTAACATAACATAGTGTACATACATATTTAAATAAAAGTTTGTGACAAGTCCAACTTTTAACGCTTATAAATAAACTTCCAATCGTAAAGTGAATGAAAATCGTATAGGCTGTAGATACTAAAACGGACAATATATTGTAGGAAGGCCAAAGTGGAAAATCTTCCTCCGGGCCGCGGCCCATTCACGTCGGGGTCACCAGTGCAGGATGGGGTATGAAGATTGTTGGCTGCGCTGCGATTTATTGCTGCTGTACTCAGTCTAGGGTCACCAGTGTAGGAAGGCCAAAGGGGCTCTTCTTCCGAGCTGGGTAATGGTAGCTCGGGGAATCAAAACAGATAAAGGGAGGTCATTCAACTTTACGTTAATTTATCTTTGAAGAATACATTTATTATGGCTACTATTTTTCTGTAAATCTATATATATAAAACTCAAAGGTACTGACATAGTGATCTATCAACGCACAGCCCAAACCTTTGGACGGATCGGGCTGAAATTTGGCATGCAGGTAGATGTTATAACGTAGGCATCCGCTAAGAAAGGATTTTGATCAATTCTACCCCCAAGAGGATAAAATAGGGAATGAAAGTTTGTATGAAACTTTGTCAATTTTAAACCGATCGGGCTGAGACTTTGCATGCAGGTATTAGAAGAATCATAGATGAATGTCATTGTGTATAATACAAGCCTGAGAACAAAAACTTTAGCTCTACACCGAAGCGAAGCGAAGGTGGCCCGCTAGTTAACAATAAGACTAATATTTTAATATTTTCTTTTATTGATTGTTACCAGATGCATCAGTATCCGAGTCGGTGTTGTAGTTCTTCATCAAACTAAGCCCAGTAGAGGTGCGCGGGGGGTCGTTGACCGCTGGTGCGACTGGTTGTACAACCGGTTGTGTGATTGGTTGAACGACTGATGGCGTCTGCGCAGGATTCTGATTGTAGTAGGCCGCGTACTGATGATATTGCGCGGTCAGGGATTGTTCTGTGACTGCTGGAAGAAGAAACATAGTTATACTTGAATTTTGCAATTAAAAAATAAAAGTCCAAAAAGAAACGGTGTAAGGAGAGGAGCTGCCCCCCCCCCCCCCCCATCCCGGCTACAGTTAAATCTATGAAATATTATAAAATCTACAGATGATGATTTCTTGTTGTACCCATGGACAAAGGTATATAAGTACATTACTGTTAAAATTACTATCAAAATAATATTCTTTCTTATATATACTAATAATGCCATCTGTTGTCAACTATTAGCATCTCTTGATAATTGTCTATTGTCTCTGTATTAAGAAAATAAAAGTTTAGTCTTTGAACAACCTCCCGGCGTGTTTTATTAGGTTATGGGCCCAGTCCCATTTTTTCCTAATTAATTCGCGATAAAACAGTTAAATTGTGTCAGAAAAGTAAAAAATGTCGACGTCGGGCTACCTAGTCAATGTGCCAAAGCTCAAAGGTCGCGAAAACTACGACGATTGGGCGTTCGCGACAAGCAATTTTTTGCTACTCGAGGGAATTGACTTGGAGAACCTACCAGCGGAAATAAGTGGAGCTGAGATGAAGAAAGCCAAAGCCAAACTCGTGATGACTATTGATTCTTCATTATACGCGCATATCAAGAGTGAGACTACAGTGAGTGGTGTATGGAATAAATTGAAACAATTGTTCGATGACACAGGATATCAACGAAAAATCAGTTTGCTTCGAACGTTAATTTCAATCCGCCTTGAAAACTGCGATTCCATGACAACCTACGTGTCTCAAGTAGTTGAAACAGCGCAAAAATTGAAGGGGACAGGTTTCGAAATCACAGATGAGTGGATTGGATCGTTGCTGTTGGCGGGACTTCCAGATAAGTTTTCACCTATGATAATGGCGATCGAACATTCTGGCATCGCCATTAGCGCTGACGTCATTAAGACAAAGTTACTCGACATGTGTGAGGAGGTTGGCACTACTGTAACGGACTCTGCATTTTGGTCAAAACAACAGCGGTGGAAAAGTGGCAACACTAACCGCGGTGTCAAATCGCAAACGTCAAAGTCAAATAGTGACAGTGCAAATGCAAATAAAAACTGCAGTAAAGAAATAAAATGCTACAATTGCAAGAAAATAGGCCATTTTAAGAACAAATGTCCAGAACTAAAAACAAAGAGGACTTTAAATGCTTTTAGTGCTGCATTTTTCAACGGACATTTTAGTACAGAAGACTGGTACGTCGATTCGGGTGCAAGCGCACACATGACGGCAAATCGAGATTGTTTACTGCTAAATAGACCCGTGCATGTATACAAAGAAATAGTAGTCGCAAATCAAATGACTGTACCTGTTGTAAGTGTTGGTGAAACACAGATAACGACGAATGTAAATGGATCTCGGCATGATGTCATTGTGAAGAATGTTTTGTACATACCGAAGCTCACAACAAACTTACTATCAGTCAGCCAGTTAATAGCTAATGGCAACAGAGTAACTTTCAAGAAGAAAGTCTGTTTGATATATAACCAAGTAAATGAGCTAATAGGAGTTGCAAACTTAACAAATGGTGTGTACAAGCTACAAATACAAAGACTAGAGAGCGCATTATCGGCCATGACAATGTGGCATAGAAGGCTAGGACATGTAAACAGCAAGTCTCTAGAAAAGATGAAAGAAGGTGCCGTGGAAGGGGTTACTTTTGACAAGAAAGCTGACATTCGAATCCAGAACTGTGAAGTGTGCTGTGAGGGAAAACAGACACGTTTTCCTTTCCCATCTGCTAATCATAGAAGTGATATAATACTGGATGTGATACACTCAGATTTATGCGGGCCGATGGAGACCAAATCGATTGGTCAAGCAAAGTACTTTCTTCTGTTCATAGATGATGCCAGCAGAATGACTTATGTCTATTTCTTAAAGGAGAAGAACCAGGTATTCCAGCATTTCAAAGAATTTCGAGTTTTGGTGGAAAATCAAACGGGAAACAAGATAAAAGTATTGAGAACTGACAATGGGGGTGAGTTTTGTTCACAACAGATGGAACATTTCTTAAAACAAACAGGAATCATCCATCAGAAGACCAATCCTCACACTCCACAACAGAATGGACTCTCAGAAAGGTTCAACAGAACTGTAGTTGAACGGGCTAGATGTTTATTGTTTGAATCAGATCTCGAGAAAAGTTTTTGGGGTGAAGCAGTAAACACTGCAGTATATCTCATGAACAGAACGCCAGCTGCCAGCTTAGGCATGATGACACCATTCGAGAAGTGGACAGGCAGGAAGCCAGACTTGAGCCATGTCAGAATATTCGGAAGTAAAGTAATGGTGCATGTTCCCAAAGTGCAAAGACAAAAATGGGATAAGAAAGCTGACAAATTAATCCTAGTTGGTTATCCTGATAACGTGAAAGGTTACAGAATATATAACCCCAAAACTAGGAAGATAACTACGAGCAGGGATGTCATTATAATAGAGAAAGAATACTCTGACACAGCTCAGGTAGTAGTAAATAGTGAAGAAAAAACATCAGAAAATAAAGAAGAAATGTTAAAGAAAGTTGAAAACTCAGAGAAAGAGGGAAGTGTGTCAGAAAATTCAGCGATAGATGCTAACGATCCTACATATATCTATAACTCATCAAGTTCCCACGAAGATTCATATCAATCTGTGTATGAAAGTGATAATGAGTCAACCTTAGAATCTATTTTAGAAGAAAATGCTCAAAACTCAGAGGAGCTTGGTAAGCGCAAGAGAAAGCCAGTAGAAAGATTCGGCTATTCCAATCTCTGCATTGTAGATGAGCTGGAATCATGTGGTGAAGAACTGAGCTATGGAACAGCAATGAATGGACCAGAGAAGGAACTATGGGAACAGGCGATGACAGAAGAACTAAAGGCTTTTGAAGATAATAAAGCATGGGAATTCGTTGACAGAAAAGAAGCTGATAGAGTAGTGCAGTGTAAGTGGGTTTTTAAGAAAAAGCTCGAAAGTGATAATAAAGTGCGTTATAGGGCTAGACTGGTCGCGAAAGGCTTTACGCAAAAAGAAGGTGTGGATTATACAGAGACATACTCACCAGTGCTACGTTACTCTACATTAAGACTTTTATTTGCTTTAAGTGTAAAACTTAACTTAAAAATAACTCATTTGGATGTCACTACAGCTTTCCTAAATGGGGACCTGAACGAAAATGTATACATGCAAGCTCCTCCTAACTTAAATTGTGACAAAAATTTTGTACTTAAGTTAAAACGAGCAATTTATGGTCTAAAACAATCAGCCAGGGCTTGGAATATAAAAGCAAATGATTGTTTGATAAAATCCAACTTTGTCAAGTCAAAATTAGAACCATGTTTATATGTAAAAAGGTGTAAAAAGGACCTGATTATTATAGCAATTTTCGTAGATGATTTTTTCATTTTTTCTAATTGTGATGACATGGTAAGTGAGATTAAAATTGAACTAATGCAAAAATTTAAAATTAAAGATTTAGGGCAGTTAAAACAATGTTTAGGCATAAGAATAAAAGTGTATGAGAATGGTTGTATTTCTTTAGATCAAAAACATTTTGTAGATCATATTTTAAGTAAATTTAATATGACAAATTGTAATAGTGTTGATACTCCCATTGAGAGCAATTTAAAGCTAGAAAAAGGTGTTGAAGTTTGCAAACAATATCCTTACCAACAATTATTAGGAAGCTTGATGTACTTAAGTGTTTTAACTCGTCCAGACATTTCATATAGTGTAAGTTTTTTGAGTCAATTTAATAATTGTTATGCACTCACGCATTGGAGGCATGCAAAGCGAATTTTAAAATATTTAAGTAAAACTAAATCTTATGGGCTAATGTTTAGTAAAGATGATTGTAACTTAGAAGGTTTTGTTGATGCGGACTGGGCCTCAAATACTTTAGATAGGAAATCTTATACAGGTTTTTACTTTAAGTTCTCAGGATCTGTTATCTCCTACGAATGTAAGAAACAACAGACTGTAGCCTTGTCCAGTACAGAGGCCGAATATATGGCGATAACAGAAGCTTGTAAAGAGGCTATATATTTGAGAAACTTGTTGAATGAGATTGTTGATTTTTGTAACTATACAATAACTTTGTTTAATGATAATCAGGGGGCTCAGAAGTTGACAGAGAATCCATTGTTCCATAAAAGAACCAAACACATTGATGTGCGTCATCATTTTGTTAGAGAAGCAGTCGCTAAAAAACATGTAAAGATAGTTTATCTGCCAACATCTGAAATGCCTGCAGACCTGCTGACAAAAGGCTTGAGTAGTGTCAAACATAACAATTTTGTTAAGAAGCTAGGTATGCATATTATTGTGTGATCTGGATATATATATATATATGTAAATGAGGTTCATTACCCTTCATTCAATACAGACGGTAAAATAGTGAGTGACCATAGAAAAAGATATGGTTTTGACATCCGTCAATTAATAAATAAAATATAATATTTGTGCACGAAAAATTGTACGAAATAATAGCTATAAATGTTGTTTCTCATTTCTGAGCAACACAATTGTTTTATTTCGTAATTAAATCTATTAAGTTTATAAAACCTCATTATAAAACAACATTTTCTACAGCTATTTTACTACAATGGAAAAGTTAAAGTTTGAGTTTGTAGTGAAAGCAAGTGAGGATCCGAAAACCAATACAATCTGCATAATATCAATCACTGACACCAACAAATGCACCTTCTTACTACCGGAACATTTTCAACAGGCAAGATTGCATGATGCGGTAATAAAAACTCCAACTTTTCAAAAAGTAAAAACTACACTACAAAAGAGACATGAAAAAAGACAGGTTTGGATCTCTATCACTCCAGAGATTCATGAAACCTACATAGATGAAGATGGAAACATGCAATTCGGAGGATATTTGTTACAAGAATTAACCCCAGAAACACAGGGTGCTACGGCTGGCATTACAGAAAAAGATTTTACAAGGATTATTGAAAGTTTTTCCGAAATGAAGAAGATTTCGCCTAAATCTAGTAATATTGGCAAGTTGAAGGAGCTGTTTGTAATAAATAAATTCACTCGAAAAACTTCAAATGTACCTCAATGGATGGATACTTTTGAAACAGAATGCACTCGTTTTGAAATAGAAGAGGATACTAAGAAAATTGAGGCCTTGAGATTATTTTTGGATGAATCATGTCTTGACTGGTATAACTCTATGCTAATAAAATATACAGTAGATTCGAAATGGTCAATGTGGAAAGAAAACTTTTGTGAAACATACATGGACAGAAGTTGGTCGCCGGTCAGGTATGCCATGTTGTTTAAATATAGACAAGGATCCCTTTTAGAGTATGCTGTAAAAAAGGAAAGGCTTTTATTGGAAATTAATAAATTGATAGACAAACCTACTATAATTGATCTAATTGCTATTGGACTTCCAAACTTTATAGCAGATAAAATTGATAGAAGCAATTTAAGTGATACAAGAGATTTATTTAGTAGTATTAGAAGTTTAGAACATTTGGTATATAAGAAAAGTATTGAGAAAAAAGGTTTTGATAATAAAGATAAAGATGGAAAAGATAGACCATGCAAGATTTGTGAACAAGGAAATAGGGGCAACCGGTATCACAGTGAATCCTCATGTTGGTTCAGAAACCGAAGTATGGATAAACCTCAAAGGGATCAGATAAGGCATGTCAATAATTCTGAATTAGAAATAGAATTAAACGAAATTAATCCAAAAAACTAGTTATTCCACCATTAATCAAAATCAAAGTATTATTAAATGACACATTAGAAACTATGGGTATTTACGATTCAGGATCAAATGTCACTTTGATTAACTCGAAATTGTTGTCATTAAAGAATACCTGTGAAAATAATAGCTTTGAAAATGCGAACTTGAAAACGATTAATGGTGTAAAAAAGACTAAAGGAATAATTACAATAAAGATAAAGATTTTCGAGATTGAACAAAATATGAATGTCTTTGTAGTGGATGAAGAAAATTTTGATTACGACTTCTTGATTGGTTTAGATTGTATACAAAACTTTCATCTTATTCAAAATGATGAGTTAGAAGTAACTCAAAATATACGAAACTCGAAATTGAAATATAATAAAGATGAGATAAATAAGAAAAATACTTCTAAAATTTCGGGTAACAAGAAAAATATGAAAGACGGTATATTAAATAACAATATCAATAGTTTAAAAGAATCTACAAATAAAGACAATCATAAATATAAAGTAAATTTTAATGAACATATTGAAGAATATAATTTCAATATTTCAATAAATCATTTGAATATGGAAAATCAAGCAGAAATAGAAAAACTAATTTACAAATATAAATCTCTATTTGCTAAAGATAAATATGATATTGGTACTGTAAAAGGCTACGAAGCACACATTGATTTGTTAGTTGATAAATATTGCAGTAAAAGACCATACAGGTGCACTATTCAAGATAAAAAGGAAATAGAACAACAGATATCGAAATTATTAGAAGGAAATTTGATTGAGGAATCTTACAGTCCATTCGCTGCGCCAGTAACACTGGCTTATAAAAAGGAAGAAGGAAAAAAATCAAGGCTTTGTATAGATTTCCGCGACCTTAATAAAATTGTAGTTCCTCAATCACAGCCCTTTCCACTAATTGAAGACTTAATGGTTAAGACTAGAAGATGCAAATATTTTACAACCCTTGACATAAATTCGGCATTTTGGGCTATTCCTTTAAAAATTGAAGATAGACATAAAACAGGATTTGTTACCCAAGACGGACACTTTCAGTGGACCTGCTTACCATTCGGCTTAAAAACATCGCCGGCAATTTTCCAAAGAATATTGAGTAGCATTATAAGAAAACATAAATTGACAGATTTTACTGTCAATTACATTGATGATATTTTGATTTTTTCAGAAACATTTAATAATCACATTAATCACCTATCATTACTGTTGGAAGCAATATCCGCAGAAGGTTTCAGATTAAAATTTTCAAAATGTAATTTTGCACAAAACTCTGTGAAATATTTAGGACACATAATACAAAATAATACAATTACACCTCTAAAAGATAATTTGATTGCGATAAAACAATTTCCAATACCAAAAACACAGAAAAACATTAGACAGTTTTTGGGAAAAATAAATTTTTATGGGAAATATGTACCAAATTTATCTATTATATTAGACCCGTTACATAATTTATTGAGAAAAGGACAAAATTTTGTTTGGTCAGAAAAATGTCATGAAGCTTTTGAAACAATTAAAGAATTACTTTGCCAGAAACCTATTTTACAAATATTTGATCCAGATCTCCCCATACATATTTACACGGACGCTAGCATACAGGGTATAGGCGCTGTCTTAAAACAGCCACAAAACAATGGAGAGGAAAATCCTGTTGCATATTTTTCAAGAAAACTGAATAACATACAGAAAAAGAAAAAAGCTATCTATCTGGAGTGCTTGGCAATAAAAGAAGCAATAAAATATTGGCAGCACTGGCTGATTGGGTTAAGATTTAAGGTTTTTTCTGATCACAAGCCCTTGGAAAAAATGAATATAAAAGCTAGAACGGACGACGAAATAGGAGATCTTACTTACTACCTTTCACAATTTAATTTTGAGATAATATATTCTCCAGGAAAATATAACATTGAAGCAGACAGCTTAAGTAGAAATCCGGTGTTAGAGTCAGACGAAAATCAAGACGATAATTTAAGACTTGTAAATGTTATTAAAATGGAAGAGATTCAAAATGACCAACAAAGGAATGAAGATATAAAACAAAATAAGAAAGCTTTTGAATTGAAAGATACAGTTTACTATAAAAAAACAGGGAAAAAAACAAAGATAGTACTAACAGAAGAATTTAGTAGAGACTTTATAAAAAAAATACATTATCTTTACTGTCACATTGGAATTCAACAATTGAAAAATAAAATTACTCCTTTTTATGCAGCGAAAAACATGACTTATAATATAAAGAAGATATGTGAAGAATGTGAAATCTGCATAAAAAATAAAACAAGAGGTAAATATAAATATGGACTAATGTCTCATTTGGGTCCTGCTACCTACCCATTTGAAATAATATCTATTGATACAATTGGTGGATTTGGTGGCACACGTTCTACAAAAACATATTTGCACCTTCTCGTGGACCACTTCACAAGATATGCCTATATTTTAACATCGAAAACTCAAAGCGCCAATGATTTTATAAAGCTAGTTCAAAAGGTAACGCAGTTTGGAAATAAGATTGGCATGATTCTATCAGATCAATATCCAGGTATAAATTCAAAGAGCTTTAAAGATTTTTTAAATAAGGAAAACATAACTATTATCTTCACCGCAGTTAATGCGCCATTTTCAAATGGATTGAATGAGAGACTAAACCAAACCTTAGTAAACAAAATTAGATGCAAAATAAACGAAAAGAACAATAAACTGGCGTGGACTACTATTGCTCACGAATGTACAAAAAAATATAATGAAACAGAGCATACGATTACAGGTTTTTCCCCATTATATCTATTGGAAGGAGAAAATGTAGATATATTACCTGAAGAAATAAAACAAAAAAGAACACTAAATGATTTGTTGAAAGACAGAAAAGTTGCATTGGAAAATACGATAAAATCACATACTTATAATAAACAACACTTTGACAAAGGTAGAAAAAAATGTGAATTAAAAATAGGAGATTTAGTATATGTTGAAAACGGAAATCGATTAAACAGAAAAAAATTGGATGAAATAAAAATTGGACCATTTAAAGTTTTAGAAAAAATTTCGAATACTATATACAAAGTTGATACAGGACACAAGAAATGTGAATCAAACCTCTATCACATAACAAAACTTGTTCCAGTGTTACAGGAGTAAAGATCCTGCTGGATTTAAAGGGGGGGGGGGGAGATGTAAATGAGGTTCATTACCCTTCATTCAATACAGACGGTAAAATAGTGAGTGACCATAGAAAAAGATATGGTTTTGACATCCGTCAATTAATAAATAAAATATAATATTTGTGCACGAAAAATTGTACGAAATAATAGCTATAAATGTTGTTTCTCATTTCTGAGCAACACAATTGTTTTATTTCGTAATTAAATCTATTAAGTTTATAAAACCTCATTATATATATATAAATAAACAAACTTTCAATTTCAATTTTCAGTTTTTCAATTATGCTTATTAGTACCTGTGCAAAAAAAAAAAAAAAAAAAAAAAAAAAAACAATATTTTAAGTATGCACTGAATTGTTTGTGACTGTATTTTTTTTTATTGTTACATAGGGTTTAGATTATTTTGATAAGTGGAGATGTTAAAATTACTATCAAAATAATATTCTTTCTTATATATACTAATAATGCCATCTGTTGTCAACTATTAGCATCTCTTGATAATTGTCTATTGTCTCTGTATTAAGAAAATAAAAGTTTAGTCTTTGAACAACCTCCCGGCGTGTTTTATTAATTACAAGCAATTACAATGTCCATTTGGGGCTGTAACCTCTTCACGCTAAAACTATTGAACCAATTAAGATTAAATTTGCTATATAGATAGTTTGAGTCCCGGGAAAGGATATAGAATAGTTTTTATACCAGAAATCATCCTTGAAGGGGGTGATATGAGAGTTGCAAGTTTGTATGCGAAATAAATTTTATTGACACAGACTATGTTCTACCCCGTGATTCAAACTATCTCTATACCAAATGTCATCTAAGTTTTTACCCCAGAAAGCATGCTTTAAGGGGTGAAAAGGGGGATATGGAAAACTTATCTTTCGACGTTACACACAAAGTGGCTGAATCTGTTAATTGTAATATATTAAGCTAGAAAATGATTTACATATGATGATTTAGCAGTAGAAGAAGGTATATAACTGGCACCTGGGATATATTTAGCTGGGGCTACGTGGTTAAGCTATACTAATAGATGTGTCCGATTGTTACCTGTTCACGCATAAACCGCTGAACCGATTAAAATGGAATTTGCTATTAAGATTTGACAGTATGAGTTCCAGAAAAGGACATAGGAAAGTTTTTTACTTAGAAATCATGCATTAAGGGGTGAAAAAGGGGGTAAGTTTAAAAAAACTAATTTTTCGACGCACACGAAGTCGCTGAACCTGTTAATTGTAATATATTAAGCTAGAAAATGTCTCATATCTTTTGATTATATCTCTACATACAATTTCTACTTAAACCTGGTGGACTAAGGTTACGTGATTAATCTATACTAATATATGTGTGTATGTTTGTTACCTGTTCACGCTAGAACCGCTAAACCGATTAAGATGGAATTTGCTACAGAGATAGTTTAAGTTCCAGAAAAGGGCATAGGATAGCTTTTACCTCATAAATCATGCTTTAAAGGGTGAAAAAGGGGGTAAAGTTTGTATGGAAAAAACAATTATTCGACAAACACTAAGTCGCTGAACCTGTAAATTGTAATAAATTAAGCTGGAAAATGGCTCATATCTTCTAATGTTATCTACCTGGCGGTGGTCGATGGTACATAACAGGCGCTCTCGCTATATCCGGTGCAGGTTGCGTCACCGGAACAGGCACTGCCACCCTGGGGGGTAGCGGTTCGGTGCCCGGTGGAGGTTCCTCCCCCGGGGCCAGTTCCGGCGCGTATACTTCGTCCAGGGTGGGGGTTCCCCGCATTTTGGATACCAGCATTGTGTAATCGCAGTCGGCTGATGGACGGTAGTGTATACTAGGGATGGACGGCGCCTAGGAATATGAGAAGTAACATTTTTAATATGCAGACAGATTGATTTATTAAATGAAAAATAAATAAATATTGCTGGTTCTCACACAAATTTACACTAACCCCAAAGTAAGCACTGTAAAGCTTGTGTATTTATAAACTCATTGTATGTTCAAGAAAACTTGAACATATTTATATAAAACCCCTGATATGATTTTATCACTCTTTTTTTTCATGAAGCTGTAAGTTTATTTATTTCTTAGTAGCCTGCCCTCGCTTTGCTTCGGTGTAGAGCTGCACTGTAGACCATAGTTTCTGTTCTAAGGCTTGTGTTATACATAATGAATTTCTTTATATAATTAAAACCTTATGAAATGTAATTATAAACCATGAAATTTTTTTTAACTGATAGTGACAATTTTGTTGCTGTAGTTTAGTACCCGTTGTACGGAATGCACAATTTTTTGGTTGAACGCGCAAATCTCAGGATCTATTGGTCCGATTTCAAAATATCTTTTAGCATCAGATAGTGCATTTATTGAGGAAGGCTCAAGGCTATATAATATTACGCTGCAATAAGTAGGAGCGGAATATCGATTTAAAATGTTGCAAAAACGGATAAAAATATTCCATTTGGGAGATTCCGTTGCGTGCGCTGCGTAAATGATTAAAGTTACACAAAAATGATTAGTGACGGAATAGTTCCCCTTTAAAAGTTCTATCAAAAAGTCCCCGACTACATATAAATGCTATAGTGAGTCAAACTTAAAAGATGGGCCTTTTAAGTTTGACTCACTTTAAAATTTTTCCTCAAATTAACGCGGGTGAAAGCGCAGGGCACCTTTAGTTGTGACAACTGCAATAGTTAGACATATGATATCGCAGACTTTTTTGTAGATATTGATGTCCTCTATAAAACTTTACTACATCACTTTGCTCTATTGTCAATGAATTCTGCAGCGTAAGCGATATAAGGTTATTTTTTTTGTATTTTTTCACACCCTGGGTTACATTATCGAAATTTACATACGGAACCCTAATTTTTTTGAAAATACTCTATAGCCTATGCTCATCAAGGAAAATGAAAGATTCTAAGGCCCGTATTATAGAAAGATGCTCAATGAATGATCTAGTCTTGAGCATAGTTAGAAAGGGATGTCGCTACATATAGCACATAGCGACATCCCTTTCTAACTGTACTCAAGTAAAGATCAACACTTAGTTGTCATTCTGTAATACGGGCCTAAATGTGTAAGCAGACTCGTCGAGTGCCCAGGGCCCCTCAGATCACAAATACAAAGTCCCTAGTTCCTGTTAGATCACCAAACGGGGGTCATAGGGGCCCCATTATCCTAACATGCCCAGGGCCTCCAATAGGTCAAAGACGGCACTGTGTGTAAGAATTTTTCAAATCGGTCCAGTAGTTTCGGAGCCTATTCAATGCAAAAAATCAAATCTTTCCTCTTTATTATATTGAAATGAAATGAAATATGAAATATATTTTATTGGAACAAAAACAGTGAATACAATAAATGTGTATGAAATAATTGCATTAGTTATAAAAACTGTGTCGCAACTATTAACGCCCACCTCTGAGAGTACATTGGAGTTCCTTACATACAACAAAGTAAAAATAAATATGATGAATGATTTAAATTTAATTTAACGTACTTAAATTAACAAATCATTTAAATGCATTTTATGCGTGTGCGCATGGGTATGTGTGTGTGTGTGTATGTGTGTGTGTGTGTGTGTAAATGTGTGTGATTGTGGGTGTGCAGCTTAATGGAATAAGCTGAGGTTATCCTCCATTACTATCTACTCAGAAAGTCTTCTATCTGCTCATAAGTAAGTATAGTATTAGTATAGATAACTTACCGATTCAATGACAGTAGAAGCCAAGCTAGGATGTAAATATTCTTCATTATCTGGTGGTTTCTCTGAAAACAAAATTATTTTTGTTAAACAAATTCACATACAATGTTTTGCGTCATAACTAGAGATCGGATAATTGGATGCAGAGGACCAAAAGTATTTTTTTGGCTACGAATTTATGTTAGCGGCTTCTATTTCTATTAAAAATAATATCCCGATATTCCGGGATCGCATATGTAAACGGATGTACTCAAAGTTAAGTTTTGATTTCCTATTCGAGTATGGGTGTGTATGTAAGGTGTGAGAGAAATGGTGAATAAATGAATTTATTCATTAAAGACATCTTACACATTTTTTTATGTTATACACAGGCCAACCGTAATTTAGGGTTAATCTGGGTTTATTAGATCTCACGGGTTATACACATAAATTTGAATTTTTCGGAATCGCGGGTTTTTTCGATAATAATAATAATAATCCATTTATTCATAAACAGTTTTACAAAATAATATAACAGTCACCCATACTAGGCGAAGCCCGTCCTATGGGGGAAGTAAAAAATTTACAATATATCATTTACGGCCTAAAAATATAATCAAATAAAAACTAAAAAGAATGGATACATTGGTGATACGCGCGTATGTGTTTGAGTGTTTTGTGTGTGTGTGAAACTGTGTGTTGTGTGTGTATGTGTATATACAACTTATTATCCTTAAAAGATTCTCTGCTCTGTCATACGTCCATTTTAATATCATTTTTGAGATGTTATTTCGCATCTCCCGAACGGAGCTGTGTTTGAGATTCGTTAAGTTAACTAGTTGGTTATAAATGTATGGACCGAGAAAAATTCCGAAGCGTTTAGCAAAAGAGGTAGCAACAGTAACATTTGCTATTGAGAAAACTCTTTTTTGCAACATCTCACTGTATTTATTGCCCCTTAACACTGTTTTGTGCACTGAGACGACCACTCGCAAGTATAATTTTCTGACACTCAAGACTTGAGCTTCTTCGTAAAGATAAAAAAAGTGCATCCAGTTATAGGATCCCTAGTCATAACATCCTTAAGTACTATAATTAATAAATTATAAGCTGCTTCTTAAGCAACCATTTATCCTTTAATAGTAAAAAAAGCGGCCAAGTGCTCGTCGGACTCGCCCATGAATGGTTCCGTAGCAGCAAGTAACATAATATAAAACCTGTCCCCCGCGCGCTCTGCACCCACTACCGATCAAGCCGCGCCCCGCGCGAATAGGGATGATGACTAATTTTTTTTTCGTCGTTTATCAGGTAGATTATCAAAAAATAATGGACACGTATTTTTTCTTTGGGCAATCAACCAAAAAATGACAAAGTTATAGCGCGTCAAAGTTTGGGAGTAGGGGCTCGTGACGTCACTTTTGAATGAATTTTCACTAATAAGTGTACCTTGTAATCCGACAAATTACAAATCTAAAAATCTATTTCAATTGATTTTATGTGCAAATCAACAGTGATAAGCGTGTCGGATTACAGGGGGCGCCGGATTAGACGGGGTCCGGATTACCGCGGCTCTACTGTATTTGAGTTGATTGAATGAAAGGTAAATAGCTGTTTGCATAGTAATGTACATCACATATTTTTTTTAGTTTTATCATTCTCTTATTTTAGAAGTTACAGGGGGGGGACACACATTTTACCACTTTTGAAGTGTCTCCCGCGTAAACTATTCAGTTTAGAAAAAAAATATCAGAAACCTCAATATCATTTTTGTAAACCTATCCATAGATACGCCACACGTATTGGTTTGATAAAGAAAATGGAATTTCAGTCTTGTATTTTTATATTTTTGTGTGAAAATCTTAATGCGGTTTACAGAATACATCTCCTTACCAAGTTGCAACAGTATAGTTCTTATAATTTCGGAAAAAAGTGGCTGTGACTTACAGACGAACACACGGACTGAGAACGAATCTATAAGGACTCCGTTTTTTGCCATTTGGCTACGGAACCCTAAAAATGAGTGTTGATTAACAGCAAGCAACCAGCAGGCATTTGTGTACCATGCAAAAATATGTTCTATAGACCCACAGTAAAGTTTGATTTTGTTTATTTCCAAAAATGCAGGCCGGCTAAGTGAGGATCGCTGGTGTGATAGGTAGAACTGTGGTAGCTATCTTCACGTCTGGACTTCACCGTCACTTAACATCAGGTGGGGTGGAGTCATTTGTCGGACCTATCTATAAAAATAAATTGCTAAAGGTTGCTTTCTGCTTAAACAATCATACTTTAACAATGGTCCACAGAACTTATTTTAATTAGCTTCAAAAATGCCCAATACTCTTTCTACTTCATCATCATCAGCCTATTAATATCCCCACTGCTGGAGAACAGGCCTTCCCTATGGATAGAATAGGGAGACTAGGTCATGACCCACCTCACGGGCCCAGTGCGGATTGGGGTGTGCTAACGACTGCAGATGCAGCTGGGACCAACGGCTTAACGTGCCTTCCGAAGCACGAAAGAACTCGAGATAGAAGATTTCTGGTCACCCATCCAATGACCAACCTCTGCGAAAGTTGCTTAACTTCAACGATCGTAGCCGAACGCACTAACCACCATCAAGATCGTAACACTGCTCAATTCAGCTTAACTTATTAGATTAGATTAAAGTTTCATGTTTTCGTTTCCAGATTGATAATTCCTTTCATAATCAATGAAACGGAAAATTAAAATTAATTCACCTTCAACAACTTCTACTTTCTTCTCGGGCCATTTTTCCGCTTTCACAAGACCAGTAAGTGTGCTATAATAAGCATTCAGGTTGGAGTCCTTGTTGAGGAACTGGAACTGAGGGTTGTCGCCCTGCTTGGCCTTAATCAATATCTCCATCTGGGTGCCTTGGCTTGCTATGAACTTTGCCGTCTTCTCTATGATGGCATTCTGCTTCAGAGATTCAGGCTGCAGATAAATGATACATTATGTTAGCAAGAACTTGTTCTTTTTTAATTCAACAGCTATTTATCAAACTTATACCCCCTTATTAGGAAAGGAATAAGCTTAAGACTATTTACATATTTTGTTAATATCACTCAAATGCTATTTGTATTACAATGAACACTGACCAAACATGGAGTAACTACTCCAAGCTTATTCAAGGTTTATAAATCTGTCTGTTTGCATGTAAAGTTTCATCATCAGCCTATTAGTGTCCCCACTACTGGGGCACAGGCCTTCCCTATGGATGGAATAGAAAGATTGCGCCATGACCCACCACGCGGGCCCAGTGAGGATTGGTGGGTGCTCAACGACTGCAGATGCAGCCGGGACCAACGGCTTAACGTGCCTTCCGAAGCACGGAGGAGCTCGAGATAGTAAATTTTTAGTAACCCATCCAATGACCGACCACTGCGAAAGTTAAGTACTTCAACGATCGCAGCCGAATGCGCTAACCACTTGCGCCGTCGAGCTCCTCTGTATGTAAAGTTTAACAATAGGTTTGTAATTTTATGTAATCCATGTATGCACTCTTTAACACTTTTTTTTCTGCTTATTAAAAAAGGACTTTTGTCCTAAAAGGACATGTCAGTTCTATTGAATCCTTATATATCATAATTAATACTTAAGCTAAATTAATTAAATTTGCGCTGCTATTTGACATGCCTCACCATATCACATAGCAGCTATAGTATATTTTCAATCTATTATCTTGAAAAAGTATTATACAAAAAGAACTATTCAAAAAATTATGAACGCAACATATAATGAAACAGTTCTTAAACAACAATCTTATATAAAGTGGCAATTAATTTAAATTAGACTAAGGAAGATGTAAAATCTACTGTAAGGTAAAAAAAAAGAGATTTATGTTGAAAGGTTAATGATAATAAGATGGTTAAGCCAAGAAGCAGCCTGGTGGTTGCCGAACTTGGTGCCTCAATCCCCTATTGTACAAGTTCAACGAGCATCCGAAAGTCGGTCACATCTCCAGGATATGTCTGGAATAGCTTCTAGGGAACATCGAGCCTATAATTGCAAGGACAGTTTTGACATAGCATTCGGGCATAGATAGACCACAAATTACAAAAGGTTACTTAAATTTAGAAAATTTACAATTATTATATACTGTATCCAAAATAAAACTAATTTTTATGACTTATTCTTTTTCATTTTTTAAGACCTAATAAATAGAGAAAACTCTCAAGTGACAGATGTCAAACTTTTAACTATATTTATTTATTGAAGTAATGGCGTAGATACTACTTTACATTACCAAAATCATTCCTTCTGGAAACAATGCTTTGTAGGCTGCCGTGGGTAGGAAGGGTTCCTCAACTTCTGCCAACGGTGCAGATTCTTGCTCCTTGGGCGCGTCATAGTTGAATCCGACTTGTCCGTAGCCAGCAGCATGCAACCTCTTCAATTCTTCCTCTGAGATATCAATTAAAATTAAACAAGGTTATTGTTAGCATTTCATTTAAAAAACAAAATACCCGACTGCACACTAAAAAAAGAGTAAAACAAGCCACACAATAATATTGATCAATCAAATGCTAAAAACTAATTATGTAATACCGTTTAAACAATACCTATATTAAAATACACTACAATATGTGTTCGTAATCGATAGTTAAATAAACAGAAACTTATTTTGAATACAAATTTACTGAATATAATTTATTTATAAATGTTGATGGAAAGCATCGCAGGCGGGGACCAACAGAGGCTTATTTATAGTCATTTCGGTTGTGCACCATTTAGCAGAATTTTCGTTGGTGGCGGTCAAGGTGGTCCCCGCCTGCGATGCTTTCCATCAACATTTATAAATAAATTATATTCAGTAAATTTGTATTCAAAATAAGTTTCTGTTTATTTAACTATCGATTACGAACACATATTGTAGTGTATTTTAATATAGGTATTGTTTAAACGGTATTACATAATTAGTTTTTAGCATTTGATTGATCAATATTATTGTGTGGCTTGTTTTACTCTTTTTTTAGTGTGCAGTCGGGTATTTTGTTTTTTTAATAATAATTCTTTTATTTATAACTTTTTAGCTGTTTTTATTTAACGAAAATGTTGTAGATGTAGAAGACTATGTATATGTAAGTACCATTTTAAATTATTTCGACGACATTTGGCTTTAGATTACGAGTGATGTTACTCCGCAACATAAATTTACCGCCAATCTGGACTGTTTGTAGTGAAGAAGAAAAAGAATTAGGTGAGTCATTACTGCTGAAGATCCCGCAAACGTTCAAGTTCAGTTAAAGAACATTCGTCGTGGGGCCGGTCCAACAGCTTTTTCGGGTCAAGTGTTTTTATTGCTAACCCAGCAAGTGTTTTAACACGGCTTAGGGCTACATAAGCCTGGCCCTTTGCAAACACGTTTGATAGGTCCACGACAGCCCGATCCAAGGTGGTACCTTGCAGTTTGTGTACCGTTACAGCCCAACAAAGTATCAAAGGCAGCATCCGACGTTCAATCTTCCCTTGTCCGCGAAGCGCATCAAAGTCGACAGTGGAGGGCTCTATGCGAACCCCCACACCCAATTCATTGCCCTTAACAGAACGATCGTCGAACTCTACGAATACTGCCTGCGGTAACTCACCTGGTTCTAACTGCTCTCTGCGAAGAGAAGGCCACTCAATTCTTCTTATGATACCCATAGCACCGTTCACCAGACCGTGGTTTACATTGATGTTGCGGCGTAACATCACGCGAGATCCAATTCCAATAGTTAGTGTGCCGAGAATGCCCCCTGTTTTGTTCGGGTCGTCAGAAATGTATTGTTTGCGAGGGCACTGACCGTAGGTTTTAGCTTCTAGGGAGATGTCAACAGCTTTTATTTGGTAGAGCTTTAACGATTTGCCCAACTTTTTAGTCATGGCTGAATTATAAGCATCGACTTGTTTCGTAGTAGGGAAAATTCGAACTGCCTCTCCATCGGCAAATGGACCCTCTAGTGGAATTCTGCGGCTGTCCAGGATCTCAAGTTGGTCCATCGTTAACTCACCAACACGAATATTATTGAGAATGTCCACAAAGGTATTGTCTCCTGCCTGTCTCATATTCTGTGGCAATTCACAAAAGCTGAACAATTGCCACAGATTTGTTTCACCAGTTAAGTTCGACGGCTGTCGGAAGCAGTAAGAACCACCGGTGATTCTGGAAACTGGTGGTAACTGCATGAGATCTCCAAACAAAATTACATTGATACCACCAAAGTTCCCTTGATCCTGTTTTAGTTGCTGGAGGCGAATGTGAATGTTTCGCAGTGTTAAGTAGGGCACCATTGATATTTCATCGATGATGAGCCAATTTATATGCCTCCACTTTTGTCGCTCCCTTTGTAGCCTTTCACCTGTTAGTGGGCGTAATGTTTCATTTCTTCCCTTTTCAATTGGTAGCGCAAAAGTGGAATGCAGTGTAGTTCCACCGATTAGTCTGGCTGCTACTCCAGTTGGTGCAGTAACAATCACGTTTTTACCTATTTCAGTGTTACTCAACCTACGAATTTGTTCAGTCATAACTTTTAAGGTAAATGTTTTTCCGGTACCAGCTCCTCCAGTAACAAAAACTAGTAACGGATCAGAATTTGACACGTCCAATAACTTTTGGGAAATTTTTTGAAACAGTTGTCGTTGACTTATGTTCAACGAAGCTACAAATGTTTCAAACTGATTGTCTAGCATGCCTATGTCAGTTGGTTCATCTTCGACTTCTTCGATCATAATATTATGACCGCCGTCGTCGAGTATGTGTTCAATAGGCTGAACGTCATTGTTGTCATTTGCGTCATCGTTTTGTTCCTCAACGGTTCCTGCTGCCAAGTTTTCTGCCACAATGCGGCTTATAGCTTGTTGGATCTCAGTTTCCCACCGCATCATAGTTTCGGCGTCAAAACCTTCTTGCAGCGGACGTAGTCGATGCCTTTTGGCCCAGAAAGCTTCTTTTGCAGTATTAAAACCATCCAACAACTCTTCCTCTGCTCGGAACGGAATATGAGTCAGGACCAATGAGTAGTAATATGCTTCTGGGTCTGAAGACAGCGTATAATAACGCGTTCGGAGTATAGCTGGACGTGTCCGCTTTTTCATCCTACCTACGTTGTCTAATAAGGTAATGTATCGACGACTAGACACGT
Source organism: Chilo suppressalis (assembly GCA_902850365.2). Classification (NCBI taxonomy): domain Eukaryota; kingdom Metazoa; phylum Arthropoda; class Insecta; order Lepidoptera; family Crambidae; genus Chilo; species Chilo suppressalis. The sequence goes on along the minus strand of OU963914.1, from coordinate 18,348,880 downwards.
CCTCATCCTCTGCATCATAGGCATCAGCATCTTGTTCATCCTCCTCTGTATCGTTTCTAGTAGAGGCAACCTCGTACCAAATCGCAAACTCACCTAAACTAAGTTGCTCCAGAGAAAGAGGTCTGTGAACGTACCTATCAAATACATTTTTGTACGGTTCGGAACTTTCTGTGTCAATCCTAAGCATTCGGTATCTTTGTTCAGGCGCGCAAGTGTTTACGAAAACACATTTACGTGAACTATCTCTTAATTTTAAATGACACAATCGAAACGCACATTCGTTGGCAGAGACTTCTCTGTGAGACAAGATTGCGTTTTGGATAGCAAAAACCAGCCGTCCCAAGTTGCTTCCACCGCGGTCTCTTACAGCACTTATAGCTTGCCTTATTGATCTAGAGACCTCTGCAGGTTCAGCTTTTGAGATATACTTTGAGATGTAGTACGCCACACCTAAAGCTGACCCGCAAGGCTGTAGATCAATATTGGCGCGCCACAGTTTTAATAATCTCGAATTGTAGCAGTTTATCATGGTTTCCGAATCTGTTCTTTTTAATATATAAAATCTTCCACCATTTCTCATTGCTTGCTCGTCGTCTAAGATTGTAGTGTTTTCAGACACTGGTCTCGGGAAAGCGAATCTACAAACGTTTCGGTTATTTTTGAAGCATGTTTGAGTGTGTCGATGTGTTTGTAACTGAACGACTAAATCATGCATCTCTGAGTCGTCCTCAGCGTCGGGAACCTCACACGTGACAACACGCTCCAGCAACTGAATACCTTCAGGGGTGTCAAAAGCCGGCATATCAGCACACCATAAAACCATGTGAACGTGAGGGCTACCTCGTAGCTGAAATTCTATGCGCCACCAAAAATCAATAATTTTCTTTCCTAAAATCGGATCCTCTTCTCTTCTCAGCCTAGTAAACAAAGTGTTTAGGCGCAACATAAATTGTCTTGATAACGTGACTGGGTAGGACTCGACAAGGTGCTGCTTTTCAAGGAAGGTCAAATCTTCAAAAGAAAAATTTGGGCGGCCATCGGCAACTAAAAGGGCTTTTAGCATGTCGGGCCAATTTAAATCGTTACAAGAGAGAGTAAGATACCAATGAGGAGGACCTAAATTTTTCACCATGGCAAGAAGATCCGTATACGCTTTGTGCCAGTACGCGGACGTGCCACGTATGTTGCGCATTACCAGGTGCACATTTTGTACAACATCTGTGGGCTCAGCTCCATCCTGACGCAACCGGCCACAGACTGAAACATTTTGTTGAGCCTTGCAAAGTTCTACTAACGAGAGGGCGTAATATATGTACTCGTTAAATTGGAACCGTTTGTCATTGCTCATCACTCGAGTTTGGTAGTAATCGAGCGGTGTTATTGGAACGGGTCTTTGTTCCCTAAGCCCATTTCGACCATCTGGGAATAACCTTATCCACGCTAGCTCTTCTGCTCTTTGCTCTCTCAAGACGCTGACCGGGGGCACAGTTTTCCGTTTGAGTTCGTAGATAGGTATTGGTCTCTCTTCTACGGTATTAGCGTTCGAAACAACTTCGTTTAGATCTGGAATATTAGTATCAATCGGCATAAGAGCTGTAGTAACAAACGCGTGTTCTTCGTGCACAGGATCACTGCTATTCAGATTGCCGTCGCTAACTATCTGAGTGTCGTGTTGTTCATTCAGTACTGGCGATTCATTTGGGATGACCAAGGGTGTTGCATTTATAGCTGTGATACTATACTGCATATCTCGATGGCCTCTTACCTGTAGTGCAACAGCAAGATGTTGACATAAATCGCCTTGATTTGCAAACTTCATCAACATGGAGGCTCCTCTGTTAGGTGCAACATAACCTTTGGGTCCCCGAGAATGTGAGTCGAATAAGTAATATTCTGGGATCTCGACATCGGGAGACTGATTGCGTTCGACGATTACTTTCATTACCGCCAATGCAATATTTGTTTGACATGTAATAATTCCTTTATCGTGTGTTGTAAAAAAATATTCAATCCCCGAAGACAAATTAGGGAAGTATCCTTCAAGAACGTCAGATGGCGCACTCGAGTTAACAACTCCAACGACAACATCGGGCTGTATATTTAATTCGAATTCTGTAGCGGCCACAGAAACTGCGGGTAATAGCTCTTCAGTATTTAAAAATTGCGGTCTGTTTGCAAGTCGTGACATGCACCTGTTGAAATATGTATTACCAGCTAATAAAATTCGATCCAAGTCAGATGGGGCCCATTCATTAAATGGTTTGGAACTGGAGTAGGCGATAGCCGTGGCGGCATTAGCCGTGCACTGGCGGCCACGGGATTCCTCTTCAAACCGATCACTGCCTTGGTGAAAAGACCCACGCAAGATGTGACGGTCATGTCCCAAAGCCTTGAAGTGATTTTTTGGCTCATTTCTAATGTGATCTGCATTTTCTAATGTGATAACTGCCTCCAGAATACTTGACCGTATCTCTTCATTGGTAATGTTAGTATTAATTTGCACATTAGAGTACAAATGATTGTTTCGCAATAGCCACTCTAATGCTTTCTTAATTTTTTCGATGTCTACCGAGTATCGTCGATTGTTTGTCACGTTATCTAAATTTTCAGTGACCACACTTATTCCCGCATTTGCTATATTCAATGGAAGCTGTTCAGGTATCTCTTCAACTTGCTGTGCAAAGAGGATGGCTTGCCCCTTAAATCCCTGTTGTCCGTAACGACCACCCAGACGCACCACTTTTATAAACGGTTTTATCCGAGAAATGAGCCGCAGCTCCATCTCTGATAGACATTCAATTTCAGGCGGAATAGGTGCAACAGTCATGTTGTTCCAAAATGCATTTGACGGGCACTGATTCCTTGACAATTTGTTGGCGCATCTATTGCAACAATCTATGCGGTCTGAAACATTTTGTGGTAGAACAGTAATATTAGCAGTTAAGATACTGCGTGACTGTTTCTTGTATAGAAGCTTATGACATACGTAGCACACCACATCCGCCACTTGAGAAATCGCTTCATTGAATGTGGCATCACTATTTGTAAACAACTGCCGTCGAACACGAGACTGTGACCTCATAGCCGAAAGTCTTTCTAAACGCGAGCCAGGTGATTCGTTGTTACGAGACTGCACAGCATACTCTCGCATCTGCTCGAGTCGAGAAGCGCGGGATGATGGAGACTCATGCTCACGAATTAATTCGGCATGCTCCCGCATCTGGTCGAGTCGGGCAGCGCGAGTTGGTGGAGACTCGTGTTCGCGAACATTTCCCGCATGCTCCCGCATCTGCTCGAGTCGAGCAGCGCGAGATGATGGAGACTCATGTTCACGAACGTTTGTGGCATATTCCCGCATCTGCTGGAGTCGTGTCATACGAGACGACGGGGACTCAGCAGCTCTCTTTTCAGATTTGCTAGCTGCAAGCCTACGCCGCTTTTGTTCCCTATCAACGCTAGACTCACGTGCTTGTAAAGTACGTCTACGGGTACTTTTGTTATTTATAAGCTCTTGACGTGAAGTAGGTGAAAGTTGGCTGTACCGTTGGGACATTCTTACTCTTGCTTCTATAAGGCGTTTTTCGCGTGCCTCAGGAGATTCGGCTTTTAATTTTTTAGCCCGAGCCTGAGCCCTTTTTGTTTTGCGAGATAATCCCATATTGTATGTTTTTATTTCTTAAAATGGTCTGATACCTATTGCCGAAAAAATCAGTACTAATGGAGAAGTACTTAATAATAATAAAAAAAAAACAGTTGAACTATAACTAAAAAAAAAATACAAAAAGAATAAGTGAGGATTGTTTAAAAGAATGTTACTTAAACTAACCAAAAATATCTACCTACCTAGTTATTTTATTAATAATTATTATTATATTATTAATTAATATGAATAATTTAAGAAAGAACCAAAAAAAAAAAACGGAAGAACGAGTTAATTAATTAGAAAGAACGAATAAATTTAAAGAGAGAAACACGAAAGAAAAAGAACGAGTTATTTATACTTTATAAGTTTCGCGTCAGACGACGAAGTATCGAAAAAATCGCTATTCAGAGACGACCGTCAACGACGTGTGCCCTTATGCGTGTGCCCGCATTCGGGCTGTATACTCGAGCATATCCCCCTCCGCACCGCGCCGCGCGCCGCATGCCAGGCCACGCCCTATCTTTTTGCTTGCTAACGCATGAGTTGCTTTGCGTTGACGCAGAATTAACATGTTTCCGTGAGAATTTTGAGAAAAAACGTATCCTATATTAATTATTACTCCCGTGATTGAAATGAATCTAATGATACCGCATACATATTTTTTTAAAGGGAAATTTAGAAAAAATATTATTATGTCTTTATCCCGTGGGACTTTTAGGATAAAATGTATCCTATGACACTCCCGTAATCAAGACAAATCTAACGATACCTCATACATCAAAATCCATCAAGCCGTTTAGGCTACAGGAGGTCACAAAGGAACAGACATACATACATACTTACATACACTCCCTCAACATTACCCTCCCTCTTTGGCAGTCGGGTAAAAAGTAGAATGTCATCATTGACAATCTGTTGTAACTGTTACTCCCTATCCCCTTACATTCATTCATAATTAGTAATTCAATAAACATAGACAAAACACTACATATCATAGTCCAAAGCCATTAAAGTGGTATGACTGTGCAATTAGGTCAGTAATAATGCACTAAGTTTTCAATTAAAAGAAAAACATTGCATAGCAAACGTCTGTATGACAAATAACTTTCAAAGTATATTGATGTATAGTCAACAGATGAAACAAGATTGCATTTTTTTTTTATACATATACATAAAAATTAAATTTCCTAAGCTTATAGCTTTTTAAGTACACCCACATACATACACGAACCAGACTTGTGTAAACACGAAAAAGATTAATTACATTAATTATATAACTTCTTAAAATACATGAAAGTATCTGAAAAAGAGTAAAAATGATTTTTTAATTAATTACCTTTGTACATTTCTTCTTCATCTTCATCAGTATGAAGCGCTCGGTATCTCTCCTCGTCGCAAAGCTGTTCCACATCCAGTTCAGCTCTGGTGAGCTCCACACGCCAGTCGTAGCCACCAGAAGGGGCTTCCAGCGATGACAGGTCATGCAGCGCTCCTCTTGCGTCATACCTGACCAGATAAACTAGCTTTAGTGCCTAATAACATTTAAGTGGAGACATACCGAAGAAGTTTTTCTTCATTTTACTAACATAAAAAATTGCCTTGCATTGCAAATACTATCTATTGCATACAATTTGATACTAAAATTATTTCAATATATGTATATGTGGCATTATAGATTTAATAATAAAACTGTAATTAATTTCATTTAGAAACTGTATTTTACAATATACCTTTTCTTTAGTTATTATAACACAGTATTTTTCAAAGATTCGTGCTGTGCATATAATTGAATACTTAGTAGTTTAGGGGTTAAAAAAGGGGTTTACAAGCCTTTTCAAACATAATTTATTTTTTATGATGAATCTATAATTGCTAAATCAGAATGACTTTTCGAAGAACAATCAAAAGCAGACATGTTGAATGAAGATAACATTGCAGTTCATACATACTCAAAGATACCGTACCAAGATATACATACCACCGGAGATTGTCACCGTGACAATACACTGCCCGCCTTAGCAGCCCGTCAGAATCGTCCAGGCACCAGCTTCAGAAAAACATCCTCTGCGAAAATCTTTAAGCTCTTCCAAAATTTTAACATTTTCTGTACAGACTATCATTTTAAATAATTTTAGCGGCACAGTTAGCAGTCTTATAGTAAAAAACGGATCGAACCTGTCGATTTTCAACGTTTCATCCCCCATCCACGGAATGAGGTGTTTTCCTTGATCAATGTGCAGGGCTCTCTCATTGTCCCTGAACAATTTGCACGAGTAGCCGAACACGAATAGTTCTTCTTTCTTCTCCTTGAACTCACTTTTACGTAATATACCCGATTCACTACGGTTGCCAGTCCATTTTACAGACATTTTGAGATAATCACTAAATGATTTTTAGCAGATCTAATTCATTTTTCGTTAGTGATAAGCAAGCACGACGCACGCAAACGACCCGAACAAAAATTTACATTGACACTTGACAGCTACATACACGTAATAATGTTTATAGTTTTTGAACGCAAAGGAAACAGACATACAGACTGAACGTCCCTATATCCAAAGTTCAACTAAATATTGGTGGCTGCGTGTTCGTTACTGGCACCCGCACATTTATTGTAATTCAGAGAAAACACGTTAAATAGATATTTAATCAAGGTTTAAAAAAAGGCTCTCTTTTTACAACACCCGTACACCACTCAGACAGTATTTCTTCAATAACTTGAAGCTTTTTTCAATAACCGTGTGTCGTTATCGATAGTAATCTTTTATTGTTGGTGAAACATCATAATGGAAGAATAGTTAGTTTTATGAAAATCCCATGAGAGCTTAACGTTTTCCGGAATAAAAAATAACTATAGGGTTAGTGAACCAGACATGCAAATCCATTCTGTTGTTTTTGTGTAACTGAGTAACAAACACCCAATCCGAATATAATTATATAAAAACGTTAACTTTAATGTTTTAAGATTCCCACAAAAACCTAAAAAATTTCGGGATTACAAGTACTCACTATGTAAATCTAAGTTATCTAAGTGATAAACAACATACATGCCAAATTTCATCCAAATCTGTCCAGCCTTTTTAGCATGAAAGAGTACCAAACATTCATAAAAACCTGTGCGGTGTTATGTAACATACAGTCTGTCAATAAAGTCCTGAAAAAAGGAGGTCGCTACCGTCGCTTATACGGTATCCCCGTTATACATCTACTAAAACACTTTGATATTTAAATCTAAAGAAAATATAACTAGAAAAAATTCCACGCGTACCAGGCAGCAGACGACACTTGAACCCGCATCCTTCGCAATCCGGGCGAATGCACTGACCAATTATGCTACCGTGGCCCTCACGGACCGCGTCGAAATTCTTCTAGCCAAATTTAAGCTGCAAGGCAGCGCCATCTCTTCGCATTATAGGTAACCCACAATGTCAAATGAATACATTTAGAAGTATTAAACATTTGGAAGAAGAAATAGCAGTTATAGTTACAATTTTTATTATTTTTAAAGCATATAACTGCTTGATTTTTAAATCTAAAGAAAGTCAATGCATTCACCCGGATTGCGAAGGATGCGGGTTCAAGCCCCGTCTGCTGCCTGGTCCGCGTGGAATTTTTATAGTTATATTTTCTTTAGATTTAAACATCAAGCAGTTACATGCTTTAAAAATATTAAAAATTATAACTTTGATATTTGTTAAAAAGCAAAAAATTGCACAATAATTTGACTTCCATGCATTTCATTATTATCTGATTTTCTGTGTTATCACCATCTTAAGATTTTTCTGAATCTGCCTGATACTTTGATTGAATTAAAAAATTCTACTCAAATTTTCTAGTTAAAAATTTCTTTACTCTTTATTTATAAATCGAGCAGATTAATGCTTAAAAACAAAACTATAATAAAATTATCAAAATTTGTCATGCTTGACTTTCATGGGCCGCGTTAGTAGACACTCAAGGCACTTACAAGGTGTCCCACAACGTGGAAAATCAAAAGAAAGAGTTATTATTATGTATATATTATTATTCAGAGCCCAAATCTAATTAACTTTAATATTAATATTACGTAAACATTCAGTAAACCAATCGCTACCACTAACAGACTAACACACTGCGACATTTCGCTTGCCCAAATAAGCTTCTTGCGCTTGCCCGACACTTACAACAGCCTGAGTGAGAATGTTGATATCTTCCATGACTCTTTTCTACTATTTAGGACTAAAGATTTTGAGTTATTAATAGATGCGTAGTCAAATTGTTTTTTATCTTTCATTTCGTTATATCGAAGAATTATATTAATTTTTTATTGCGTATAGTTTCAAAGGCGCCACTAATAGTTCATAAATTTCATTATTCATATCTTGTTTCAGTTTGTCTTTCTGTTTGTTCTTTAGTTAATATCCTGTTCGTTCGTACTGTCTCTTAAGCAGGATGTGGCTACCTTCAATAGAATTTTGAATTTTTAGTGTATCACTACTATAATGTTTAAAAATAAGATTTGTAACTTTCTCTGGTGGTCCTAATAAATAAAAAAATTAAAAATTTCGTCCACTATACGTCGAGCTATACTTTTGGAAACATCTTAAGCAAAGACAAGTTACATGATAAAAATCATGATCACATTTAAATAATGTCACAAAAGTATCAAATCTGTAGGGCGTAGTAGAAGTTTTTAGTTATTTTATTGACCTCGATACAAAGTAAACAATGCATAAAATCAGATGTAATTCTAGATAAAAACAGAAATGATGGTCACGGGAGTAGAATTCATTTATTTTCCAATGTTTACTTACCGGCTGCCTTTGCTGTTTGACCTTAAATGTCGTCAAATTCGTAAAACGACCTTCCTACTTGAAATATGGTCTTTAAGTTTAGGTTTAGAGAATTATGCCAGAATCGACACTATAATTTCCATGTCTTTCCATAGTATAGAGCATGACAAGAATACACTGGGATCGATTCTCGCATGAAACTCGAAACCGTAACTTGACAATATCCTTGTCATTTTCTATTCAGAATGAAAAGAAGAGACTGATGTTAAAAGTTTTAAGAATTATGCCAGAATCGGGCCCTTTAGTAATAGCATGTTAGTGGTGTCAATTCTGGCATGATTCTCTAAACTTAAAGCTAATTTTAATATCAGTCTCTCCTTCTCATTTTGTATAGATACTGACAAGGATACACTATTGTCAAATTTAAGTTTAGGTTTAGAGAATCATGCCAGAATCGACATCAGTGATGGTATGATGGCCAATTGGCCACAGCCACGGTGAAGGAGCGATTATTTTAGTTTATTTATGACTATGACCGTCATTTGTATTACTCGATTTGGTTAAAATAGCTTCTAAAGGAATATTTTTATTTTTCTCGGCATTTATAAATAATCAATAGGTATGATAAAACAAAAAAAAACCTGAAGAGAACATGAAGAGAATCATTTCCGTCCTTTCCATGTCATTTCTATCCAATAAAAAAGAATAAAAGTAAATGGCAACTGGATATTATCCAACCAATTTACGTTTGCCTCACTCTACAATTTAATTCTTACTGCGTATCTGACACAATTTTTTACCGTGTAATATACGTTTTCAAAAGGCATATGGCGGACGTTTTATATATTTTTGCATCGAAAACTGATAAATTCTTTTAGTTATGAGTATCTTGTGACCGCTAGAGCGTATTTGTTAAAATTAGCTGATTAACATTAGTTTTTAAATGTGTAAATAAGTTTATTATACCTAGAGTCTTGTAAATATTGATAGTATTTTCGTGCGTGGACGTTTTTATCCGTATTGAAAAACGAAAAGTCTGTGATATAAACAATACATTTAGGTGATAGATTAATTTCCTGAAATTTGTAAATATTGTAAAGTTATTTTAGAATTTAACAAAGTTAATATATTGAGCGAAGACTGAAAAATTGTGTGTTTGATCTGTTATATTTTTACTATGTCAGCTGTGAGCTTATTGACTTCTTTGAAAGAGAAATCGAACGACAGCCCAAAGGATGGCTCCAACAACGAAGGTACGTGTTACTTTGTTATTGCTGTATTCCGACTACCCACTTCTATATGAATTAAACCTAAGATTAAAGTAGATAAACTGTTCATTGATCATCTATTGTTTACCAATATGTAAGCCAGTGTCATTCACACAGAAAACTGTAACGAATATTTTTCAATTTACTTGATTATATCTGCAAGTTTTTGTTAAATAGGTCACAAGCGTTACAGAGTGATGCACGGTTTTGCTGCTAACTTACCTTCTCAAATACAGCCTCCCTCTATTACATTAAAATTCTACATTGCACCACTTAACATAAATATTTCTTATTGTTCTATGTGGGTATTAACAAAGTCTGTTTAAATAAAAATAAATCCATGTTAGGGTGTAGAAATCTACACCGACCGGAATGTTATTTGATTTTTAAGAATCCAATAGTTTTCCATTTGGAATTTTTTATACAATATGCTTTCTTATGCATAGATATGTGCCCCGTAGGACCTTTAGCAAAACCTGATCATAAATAATCTTTCTTTCTTTCTCAAAAATACTGTAAACTGTAACATTGTGTTTTGCTATGCAATATTGAGTATTGTATAAACCTTACTATGGGGACAAAGATATAATCAAATGAGATAAATATAACTTGTGTACTTTTCTATATACATTTTTTTTTATTGTTATCCAGCACATTGGATTGCTCTACTTAATTTTAGTTCAGATGCAAAGGCAGTTTGCCTCTGAACTAGAGAATGACTAACTAACTGGTAGGTAGTCGATTGATTCTGATTCTCCACCTAAACAAGCAGCATATTATAGCTCTTGAAACAAACAATTACATCGAAGCAAACCAAACCATTCATCAAACATTGTCCCTGTTTGTATGGTTAAGATTCACAAACATAGTATTCATCTGGGATAACATATAATACATCCAGAGGAAATTAAATCTCTAAAAGCTGGAAATGTTCTAAGCTTCTTGGAAGCTCTTGGGCTAAAAGAGATACTTTAACTTGGTGGCGAGTCATCTTTAGGTTGCAGTGCCACAGTTCTATTAGGACTGCATGGCCCCAAAACACTGGTATAATAATAAATTATAATGGTCAAGATTATCTCAAAAACTGTGGGTTGTCGTTTCATGCTTTTTTACACCATCAATTTAAATTTTCAAGGAATATTTGTAGTTGTAATGTATGCCTGACTACAAAAAATACAGTGTGGCTAGTATGGGCCACTATTATAATATATATTGATGCAGATACCTTAGTAAATTAAATTTTGAATAGGTAAATTGTACTGAAACTGAGAGTTGGAAAATACCTTGAATTAGTAGGTAATCTACTTTATTGGCCTTTAGCCAACTATATTCGATAAATAACATGTTAGAGCTTATCTTGTAACGAAAATTAAACTAAGAGGAGTTAAATTTATGTTATAAGATGCAGCATTACAGCATTGCCTTAATACTAATTAATTTAAATAAAGTTATTAAAAACTTTTTTTTTAAAACATTTCTTTTTGATAAATTGTAATACATTAAAAGCTCCTTATTCAGATTTCCTTTATTAGCATTTTCACTATTCACGGATTAAAAAATTGTGACTGAATTCCTATATTTGCGGCTAAAAATTTCTTTATTGGTGGATTATCAAAAAAAAAAAGGATTCGGTCCCCTTTATTAACACATCGGCAGATAGAGTAATTATAAAAGTTTTAAGTAATAGTAAAACTGATCTTATTATAACTTAGCCTAAAGTATGTTGTCAAATGCTATTGCCCCCAGTGCATGAGACTGTTCGCCTTTTCCTGTCAAATGAACAGCCTTCGCCGCAGTCGGTGTTTTGATAATGTAACCAAGCAGCCAGAAAAATAAAAATTTATAATATTGTGAAAGACTTCAATTATCTTGATTAATTAAAAAAATATATGTATAGTAGTATGCCACCCACTACTACTCGTGGAACATATCCCCTATAATCCCAGATAAATCACCACTCCATATTCACAGTTTCTGTATTCGTGGCATATTTCTAGAACGAATACACCGCTAATAAGGAGCTTTTACTGTATAATTTTATTTAAAAATATTCTGGTTTGTATGTGAATCTGCTTGATTTATCTTTTACACCAAAAATATGGGATTCCGTGAATAGTGAAATAATATGCATATTTTTCAAATTGCAGAATTTGGTTATGCATCCATTGCTTGTGCAATCAAAGTTATATCAAGAATGAATAATGTTATAAATAGGATATGAATACAAGGCTAATATTTCGATCCTTTATATTTACATTGGTTTTTACCCGTTTGACATTAGGTAATGCAAATTTCAAACACTTTGTTTTCCCTTCATTAAGCAGTCAATTATTAACATTGAACCATTGGACTACCTTAGAAATAGTCTTGTTCATTTGTCAATTTGTGACTGCCTATGTTTAATTTTAAACAAAAGTGAAGTGTCATCCGCAAGCAATACTATTTCGTTTTGTTTGTAGAACTAAGGCTGTGTCCCCAGTAAGCAAACTGTCAGCGGCCGACTGAGTGAGCCGCAAATTTGCAGCGAACTGAAATTTGAGTTAGCTGCAGACTCAAATCAATTTTCGTGCGTCGCAAGCAAACTGTTAAGAGTTAGCCGCTTATTTAGCCGACCGACTTAATTATCACTTTACTTTTGTTGTACGAAGGGAGTGGTTGTGTTGGTCACGATGGATATTTTTGAAGTAATTGGTATCTTAGAAGCGCTGAAAGAGGATAAAAGGAAGCACTGGGTTCACCCATTATACAAGAAAAGGTTGAGCATTGGACAATTTCACACTCTTTATCCAGAACTAAGGAAACATCCAGAAAAATTTTACGACTATTTCAATATGACTTCTCATACATTTGATGAATTGTTGAAATCTATAACCCAGTACATAGCTAAAAATAATATCACAAGAGATACATTATGTCCCGAAGAACGGCTTACTATAACTTTGAGGTAAGTAAATAATTAACGCTTTAGGATTTTAAAAAAATATGTTATTTTTATTGTAATACAAAGTCACTTTCGCATTTATAGTTTTTAATTTAACAATCACTTTTCAAAGTTACTGTATTATTAAATTGAATTAGGAACATATATGGTAACATTAAGTTGGTAACCTGTCATTCCTCATCTTCAGTGTGGTTTGAATCGCCTCGCAATATTGCTTCTATGTCTTCTATTTCCGCTGAAGAACCTGTAGAGCTATGTGATGGACTGTTTCGAGGGTAGTTTTGCACATTTGGTGTACTGCTGCTTCCACTCGCATAGCCATACTGATGTGGGTACTGGTAGGCATTCGTCCATCCAGTTTGCATCATACCACCGTCATAATTATTATGTACACTATATTTTATATTTTTAATAATTTTCATCACTTCGAACCGAAATTCAAAATTCTGTGTTGGGGACATTGTCTTCATTTCCGGTAAAATATTTAGTAGAAAGTTCATATCTGGATCGTTTTCTCTTTTTTTTTCCATCGAGTTAATTAGGGCTTCTTGAAACACAGTCATCTTTTTTGGTCTACTGACATTAACTACCGAGTCAGTAGAATCATTTTCATCTAAAATAGCGCTACTGTCGCTAGACGTCTCGGCGCTAATATTGCCAGATGTCTGGTTGCTAGCTCTAGAAACATTTAAAAACTGTAACATGTCCAAGTATGGTGTCTTGCGTTTTTTTGTTGCGCCACTTCCGCTTTTGACTGAGGAATCCTTATTTTTTTCTCTGGTGTGATAGTCGCGCAAACCCTTCCATTTTTTTTGTAGGTCTTTTACTGAAACAGAAATAATCGGTAGTTCAATATTCTTTCCAGATTCTTGTCAAGTGGACTAAGTTACAGAAAAATTGCACAAGAGTTTCTTGTTGGAAAATCGACGGTATCGAAAATAATAAGTGAAACTGCATGCATTATATGGGATATTTTACAGCCACAGGAAATGCCGGAACCTTCTGAAGAATTGTGGCTAGAAATAGCAAAACGATATTATAAAAAAACCAACTATCCTAATTGTATAGGATCTATCGATGGCAAGCATATCCGTATTAGAAAACCACCAAAAAGTGGGTCTAACTATTTTAATTATAAGAAGTTCTTCTCAATTGTTCTGTTAGCCGTAGCAGATGCAAACTGTTCTTTTATAGCTATTGATGTAGGTGCTTGCGGACGAAATGCTGACAGTAATATATTTAAAGAAAGTGGTTTTGGCAAAAAATTGGCGTGTGGGTCTCTGAAGATTCCTAACTCAACTAAATTGCCTAATTCAAATGGATTGCCCCAACCTTTAGTGTTTCTTGGAGATGAGGCATTTGGATTACAAAAGCATATCTTGAGGCCTTTTCCTAATAAAAGTTTAAATAAGGAAGAGCGAATTTACAATTATCGTCATAGTCGAGCTAGGAGATGCGTGGAATGTGCATTCGGCATCCTAACAAGCAAATGGAGAGTTCTGCATACACCGATCGCTACTAATGTGAATACAACCATCGCTATCGTAAAAGCCGTTTGTATTTTACATAATTTTGTCATAGCAAGAGAACAAGCACAATATGCACATATTTCGCGACGTACCTCAACAACTCTTACAAGTTCAAGGAGCCAAATTATTACTGTATCAAATTCTGGAAAAACAACAAGAGAAAACTTTAAAAACTATTTTCTTAACGAAGGAAAGCTATCCTGGCAAGAGAAATATTTGTAAGTTGTAGCTACAGGAAGAAATAGTGTAACGGAGTGTGTAAAGCCGTAAATACTATGTAAATTATGATACTTTGTTTTATGTAGTGAGTGATACAAGTATATTGTTGAATAAATAATAAATTCATTAGAATGGAACTTACTTCTTTTTTGTTTAGTGTTTTCTTCTAAGTTTTGCCAATCATCGTATATAATTTCAGCGACTTCATTCCAATTGCTCTGCTTTAATACTCTGTTGCTGTATTCTTCACTCGACATGTTCCATATGCATGGTCTATTCTGTATTTCACTAATGAACCTTTCCGTATCAAAGGACATCTTGGATTTTCAGTGATGTGTGTGTGCGTTGAGATTAGTTAGGTGCGATGCAAAAAAACACGTCCTAACACGATGATAGCTTTTTTCCAACTATCCGAATAATCAGTTTGAGTCACTACGCCCGGCGAACAACCAATCGCCGCCGCCGACTGGAACCGGTTTTGGTGGGAGTCGGCCGCTCACTAAGATAGTCGGCGCGCGTAACGCTGCAAACTGCGTACAGTGAGCGCAAAACTAGCAAACTGTGAACACTCCATTTGAAATATATGGAAGGGCGTACTAAACCGATACGCCGCTAACTCAGTCGGCCGCTGACAGTTTGCTTACTGGGGACACAGCCTAAATGTGTGCCAGCCAACAAAATCGCCGTTATAACAAGCTAACGATGTACAAAACGCATTGCATTCATTCCGTGAATTCTTTGTAATCTCGTGTGTAGGTATTGAGCTCCCTGTTATTCTGTTAATCTAGAGGGGTGCAAGTGTTAGGGATTGCAATTGAGGGATTCGAATTGAAGGTCAAGTTCGCCACGACCCTATCTGTTTTCCCCTTCCTCTGTATATGCATACCTGTTTGCGACTATTCTATACGTGAAAGTATTCTTCTATTCATAACCTACTTTTACAAAAGTATTGTTTCCATTACTTAATGAAAGTATTGAAAACGATTTTCGAGTATATTGTGTACTTGTACAAGATTTTGTAATTGTAGTAAAGTTGTGGGTAATGAAATTGGTACAATAGTTAGGTATGTGTTATTCTCTTTAAAAAAACTACTATTTGTCTATTTCTAACAGTTTCCTATATTCGAGATAATTCGTTGATATATAATTAAAAAAAGGTAGTCGTAAGAATCGTGCGTTATCAAAGTTCGTTACAAATGTAAGAGAAATGAGGGTAGTCTAACATCCGCACGTGTATCGAAAGATCGCGGGGTGACTTTCAGTCTGTGAGACGCGTTCGTACGTGATCCATACCGCGACCGTTCCGGAGTGAAAACTTGTCGTTTGCTCCTCTCAACTCTTGCCTATACCATCCCTGTTGCGAATACGTGCTACGTAGCACCTAACTATACTGTTGCACTTACGTAGACATTGCCGTATCCTCGCGTCTCTTCGACAACCCTAGTATTAAGTTGATTAATTTAAATTTAATATTTTCGTTTTACGTCTTTTATATTTTATCTTACGCTTAGTTTTAAGGTTAGGTTAGGTTTTTGAATTCGGAAGCCGCCATTTTGTTGTGCCGCGTCATGGTTAGCAAGGAGGTTTCTGCGCCCGCGAGCGATGTGCTTAAGAAGGGTACGAGAAGGAGACGTAGGGCAGGCAGTCGTGCGTCGAGACGTCGCGCGCGTAAAAGTACTGTCATGTCCGCTACGGGAATGAGAGCGACCGTAAACGCTGATGAACTGTTGTCTCCTGTAAAATGTGCCGTCCACGTGTTTCTGCTGCGGTACCAGAGCGCCCTGCGGAAAGTGCCCTCGGAGCTGCCCCCGGACGTCAGCGAAGCTCCACCCACGAAAAGGGTGAAGCGCGTCTCGTGGCGTAAGTCAATTGAAAGCTTGAATAGATGTTGTACCCTGTACTCCTGATGCGATAGCGATTGCTAAAGTGAGACATCGCGCAGCATCTCTTTTCACTTATCGTTTTTGACATTGCGAATTTTATTCATAGTTTCTTGTTACATGGTCCCACAAATCACACTACCTACGGGGTCATCCATAAATTACGTCACACGAATTTCATGTCTTTTTTGCCCCTCCCCCCGTCCTTGTCACAGCTGGTCACATTTGTAAGACTCCCCCCCTCCCTAGTGTGACGTCACATCTTTTGCAAATTTACGTTTAGAAATCATTGAATGAAAACAGCGGTTCTGTAATCAGTTTTATTTCCATTTAAATTGTTTTTTCATTATTATTATAATCAAATCAAACAATTAACAAAACAAAACAAAACGATTAATTATATTTATTAAAGAAATTACCGAACAAAAAGTGATTGACTATGTTAATTAAAGAAATTAACAAAACATAAAATATTAATAGAATGCTATTATTAAAGATACAAACTTAATAATCTTGAGTCCATGGACATTGATCCCACTCCTTTAAATTATTTATAACTGGCATAGCACCACTTTGTTCTCGTTTGGGTTGTTAATGCTTTCGTAAAGTAATAGTTTCAACACTTAGATTTTAATATATTTTGAAATGTGACGTCACGAAATTTAGGACCCCTCCCACCCCTTGTCACACGATGTCACATTTCGTCGACCCCCTCCCTACCCCTTAAAGTGTGACGTAATTTATGGATGGCCCCACCACTAATTTTGAGAAATCTAGAAGTCGATTTACTAAAAAAGAAAATACTTCTACTGGTTTCATCCCTCATTTACGTTTATGTTTAAGAAAAAATAAATATAAATAAATAAATATTAAATATTTCCGACACTCGCACCAATTAGCCTAGCCCCAAAGTAAGCACTATAAGGCTTGTGTTATGGGATGCTAGGGTAACGGATAGAATACATATACTGTACATATATAAGTATATTTATATAAATACATATTAAACATCCATGACTGGAGTACGAATGCTCGTATTCATCACACAAACATCTGCCCCCACCGGGATTGGAACCCGGGACCTCTCGAGTCGGCGACAGCCATGAAACCCGGCGTACAAACCACTCGGCCACGGAGGTCGTCAAGGTTTAAGAAAAAAGGTTCAAAATTCGTTGCAAATCTGTAACAAAACTCGCCATAAAGTTTTTAGCGGCGTGAAAACATAACAAGCAGACTGTATGAATGGATGGCAATTTCCTAATTTACTAACTTTTATAATATCATGAATTAAATTAACGGATTGAAATCTAGGATTGTACCGGGGCGTTTTTTTTATATAATTGCAGTCTTTGTATTCGAAAATCAGTAAGTATATTTGAGTATAGGTAGGTAGTAGTCATAACGATGAAATGTTGGAATCTCCAAAAAGTGCACATAGCAGATATTATTATAATTTGTTTTTTTTTTTTTGTATATGTAGCTAGGTAGGCAAATGACTACCCCACCTGATGTTAAGTAGTGATAAAGTCCAAACGCGAAGATATTTTGAATTGAAATTGAAAGAATTTGACAAGGACGATTGTTTTTTTATATTTTTGTAACAAGTACTTTGTCGAAAAGCGGTACTGTTAATCGACACTATTTATACATTAGCTTAGCTCCGTAATCGTATCGTCAAATTTTGTATGAAAGGAACCAGTTTGTTCTAACTTTCGGTAAGGTGCTGCTTAATTTTCATCACAGAACACAGAAAGCGGTTAGTAGGATGATCATATTATACCTATTCGCCGGCTCGCCCCCAATACACTTCTACCTAATAGATAATAGCCAATCAAACGACGCGACATCAAAAAATCGAACGTTCAGCGCTCACACCCGAGAGCAACAACGCAATCAGAACCAAGTTTTGGTCAAGTTATGAGCATTTGCTCACACAACTGCGGCGCGCCTGCCCCGCCCACAAGGCTCTTCTGACCTCTTTCTGTGTTATGATAGTTTTCGTGAGCTCGCACTCGTATTAAGGGTACTGATTTTATTGTTTTAGTTTCAATACAAATGAACAGTGTTTAAAAATATTTCATTAAATCATTTGCGTCTTCTTAAATTTTAATTATATTTGGTTACTTTTCACCAAAATGGACATAGAAACATAATTTACAATTAAGAAAACTATGATAGTTTTCGTGAGCTCAAACTCATACTAAGGGTACAGGTGGTTTTCTTAGAAACTTTGACGACACCCTCAAGAGTATTCTGCCATTTCATTTGTTATAAGGTCACTATTAACAAAGGTTACCATTGTAGCCGTTTCGATTATAATACAAACAAATAAGTGTTTGGTCGATAGAACATTCAACAAAGGTGTGAGACAATCACTACAAGTGCGTTTGTCTCGAATCTAAATGGTTTGGTAACGGTTCCCCTTGTATTTGTGTTCTGCAACGTAAAGTGTTTTCTAATAGGGTATTTGACAAGTTTTAGAAAACGATCTCACGTTATTGACTAATGTTTATGGAGTCCGTAAAAAGTGGATATTCATCATTCTGTTGTGTATTTCAGTAACAATAACCAAATCAAAAACTCCATTTTCAAGTTGTCGCGAAAACGTTTCTCTGAACAATATGGCGTCTTACTAGTGTGTGACGTCACACGACTGTTATTAAAACGTCAAACGATACAATGTAATGTGACTTTAACCGAAAGTTTACTTGCGTGTGACGTCATTTTAGGCTCCGCAAATCCCAAGCCTTTTGAGTCACGTGACAATAGATAAGAAAACTATTATCTTTTTCGTGGGTTTTTAGTAAAATTATGAATATTTTTTTTTGTAAAAATAGTAAAAACCCTAACAGTTGGCACTTTATTTTTAATTCTGTCAAATACCCTATTGACAAGAGAGAAAATGATGCTTATCATTAATAACTAAACTTTGTTTCTATTATGCTGATGATCATTAGGGTTCTGTACCCAAAGTTAAAAACTGTCACGGGGGCTCCCACACAAAGAAAGTGATTTATTGCTGTTTTTTGCTCTATATTAATAACGGCAACAGGTAGACACTTTAAATATAAATTCACTGAATGTTGTGTTATATAATATATAAATATAATAAATATTATTCAACTAGCGGCCGCCCGCGACTTTGTACGCGTGGAGTTAGAGGTGATAGCGAGATAATATGTAGCCTATATGTTGACCCGACTTCTTAATAATATTCGTCCTTTTGAAGTAAATCCATGCAGTACTTTTTGAGTTTATCCCGAACATACATACAGACAAACAGACAAAAATTCCAAAAACTATATTTTGGCTTCGGTATCGATTGTAGATCACACCCCAAGTATTCTTTTTAAACAATATTCAATGTACAGTTTTAAATTTTCTACCATTTTATTAAATGTATAGATTTTTAAAAAGAAATAATTAATTTAAAATAAAAATTCAAGGGGAGCTCCCATACAACAGACTGTTTTTTTCGCGTTTTTTGCTCGATATTATAATATAGTATCTAAAATCGTATAGATAAGGTACGGAACCCTTTGTGAGCGAGTCCGTCTCGCAATTGGTCGGTTTCTTCTTGTCTGTCCAGTTTTCGGGTTCAATGTATAATTTGACTCTAGTCTTGGTTGGGTGTTTCAGGTCCTTTCGCTCCTTGTTTACGACGACCGGTTGGTGGCTCCCGTCCTGGGTTCAAATCCCGGTAGAAGCGTTTGTGTGATAAGCACAAATATTTGTTGCAGAGTCATTGTTTAAATAATAATATATTTATATTACTAGCGGCCGCCCGTGAGTCGTGAGCTTTAATTTTGGTTTTTTGAAAATCCCTAAGAAACCTAACAGTTTTCCGGGATAAAAAGTATCCCATGTCTCTTTCCAGGTTTTAAGTTGTCTGTATGTAAAATTTCATCCAAATCCATCCAAATTCAAAGGTTGATTGAGTACCAAATATCAAAACTTGCACTGTTACAATTTTAGTAGGACTACCTTATTTAGCTACGATAGTACAAACTCTGCATAGTTTGGTGGGATTAAATAAATAGCAGAGTAAAAAAAACGTTTTTCATACAAAAAAAGTTGTATGATTTTTTTTAATTTTTAATAGTTATTTCCAAACTGAAACCTTGAGCACTTTTATCATTTTTAGGCATTTTATATTTGTTTTTTTTTTTCATAATTATACACAGTCAGGTCATAAGGATTGTCACACAGTAAAAAAAGGCGTGCTCAAAGCCTCATCCCAATTTGGATTCACTCAAGACATCCTTGATTAATTAAGGCAGCCGCCGATATTGACATGGACCTCGTTCGTGCTGCGATAGACGACTGGCCGCGCAGATTGAAGGCCTGTTTTCAAAATCACGGAGGTCATTTTGAATAAACTTTATTGTCATAAGAATCTGTTTTGTTAAGTTCATTTTGGTATATAAATGGTTACATAATGAATAAACTTGTTTCAATTATTTTATATTAAACATGTGACAGAATTTATGACCTGACTAGGTATAGCGTCTAATACGTACTCGCAAAGGCCCGCCAGAACACGCTGCGCTGATACAGTGAGAGAGTATTCTCTTACTGTGTCAGCA
The DNA here is from genome assembly GCA_902850365.2 of Chilo suppressalis. Taxonomy (NCBI): domain Eukaryota; kingdom Metazoa; phylum Arthropoda; class Insecta; order Lepidoptera; family Crambidae; genus Chilo; species Chilo suppressalis. Next base: position 18,328,042 of record OU963914.1, on the reverse strand, counting down.
TAAGCTGAGGCAGGGTCCTCATTGGTCGTCTTAGTTTTGTGTAATAATTTTTTGTTCTTAGGTTAAGTTTCTCTTTTATTTTCTGTTTTTATTCATAGGTTCTTTTTATTGTGTAAGATGGCCAATAAAGGCTTCTTCATTTTTCATTTCATTTCATTACATATTTTTCATTGTATAGTCTACACGGGCGAAGCAGCGGGTTGACAGCTAGTACGTTATACAAAACATCGAAACTGCTTCAGACTTGAGGAGTGACCTTTAACAGACGCTACCATAGCATTTTATAATATGAGTATGGATCTTACTTTATATTGCATTTAATAAGATATACTATTTATTACTATATATTTTCTAGTAAAATTTTCTTTAGATTTAAACATCTAGCAGTCAAATGCTTAAAAATAAATAAAAACATAACTATAATTGCTATTTCTTCTTTCAAATGTTTAATACTTGAAAAAGTATTCATTTGACATTGTGGGTTACCTACAATGCGAAGAGATGGCGCTGCCTTGCAGTTTAAGGCTAGGAAAATTTCGACGCGGCCATCAAGGCCGTGGTAGCATAATTGGTCAGTGCATTCGCCCGGATTGTGAAGGGTGCGGGTTCGAGTCCCGTCCGCTGCCTGGTCCGCGTGGATTTTTTTCTAGTAAACTTTTCTTTAGATTTAAACATCTAGCAGTCAAATGCTTAAAAATAAATAAAAACATAGATATACTATTGATATTTTTCATGATAAAATATCAACTTTGAAAAATAAAATATTAAGATTACTGAGAAAGTAGATACTTAACTGTTTGATATTATTGTTAATAAAATTAGGTTTGTCAATAATGGGTCTGGTACGTAAGTGGTTCTCTGAACTTACGACCATATTTGGGCAGTGTTCTCCCATTTTAAATAATTATACCTAAAGCATGATAGACTGTTGCGGTTGTTCTGTGATTGGGCAAAAATTTGTGTTGTGTAGTAAATTCCGTATGTAGAAAATGTAAAAAAGAAAAACTGTTTACTGTTTAGCGCATGATGAGGCCACCTTTACGTACAGTTATCATCATCAGCCTATTAATGTCCCCATCGCCGGGGTACTTGCATACCCTATGGATGGAATAGGGAGATTGGGCCATGACCCACCACGCGGGCCCAGTGCGGATTGGTGGGTGCTAACGACTGCATCTGCAGCCGGGACCAACGGCTTAACGTGCCTTCCGAAGCACGGAGGATCTCGAGATAGTAAATTTTTGGTCACCCATCCAATGACCTTCATTAACTTCAACGATCGCAGCCGATTGCGCTAACCGCTTCCGCCATCGAGCTCCTCAATTACAGTTATATTATATCACTTAAGCATATGTGTAAGTTTGTTTCTATTAATATAGCTGTGTTGATGGTTCATAAATAAGTAAATAAAAATAAATAAATAAATAAGAGTTGTGTTTTGCTAGGAGTAAAAGTATGCAGATTGCCGCTCGACCTTGGGCGGTTGTGTTGTTATTTTTGTCGCGCAATCCGCGGGTGAAGCTATACTATAGCCAGGTACCTACTATTGAAGTTGACTTTCGATATATCGTAATCGACCTCGTCGTCCGTCCTTCTCGAACTTACTTAGTTTTTGATGACTAGAGCAGGACACGACACGACAAAGTGCATGATACATCGAATTTTGATTTAGGAATACTCCATCAAGATTGTTTACTAGCTGTATTTTGCGTTTAATTCGCTGGAGATTACACGCAGATTTATTTAACCTCTGCCTACTATTGTACAGGGTTCCGTACCCAAAAGGTGACAAACGGAAACCAACGAATACGTTTCCTTTGCTTGTCTGTCTGTCACAAGGCTCCATCTATTGAACGGAAATTTGTGGACACCTGAAATTTTCACTGAATGCGTGTTACCGCGGTCGATGTAATGTAGGTACAATATATAAAAGTAAATAAGTATAACAAATTCAAAAAATAATAAATGGCCCTTTAAAATACCCGTTCAAGTCGCTCGCTAGTAGGAGATAAATGTTTGTATGGAAAATGGATTAGTTCATCAGGTAGGCGAGTTCGCAAAAAAAAAATAGTTTTTTATAGACATACGGTAGGAATCGATTCGAAACGACAAACTTTACGGTGCATCCACTGTCGGTTTTTCAGATAAAGCCAACGATATTAAATATCCTATCATTGGATAAAGCCCTCTGCATCTGCATGTCTCGTTCAAGCGGTGATGACCATCCTTGAAAATGACCTACATTATTGTTACAATCACGTTTGATTTGAATAGTATCTAGCTCTAAGAAACCTCTTCCTTTTTGTTTGCATAGTATGCAGTAGGATTGTTGTCGTCTTTTATGTTGTTTGTTTGCCTCTTATACTTAGACGATTTAATAATAATAAACATTTCCAATACTCGCACCAATTAGCCTAGCCCCAAAGTAAGCACTGTGGCTTGTGTTATGGGATGCTAGGGTAACGCATAGAATACATATACTGTACATATATAAGTATATTTATATAGAAATACATATTAAACATCCATGACTGGAGTACAAATGCTCGTATTCATCACACAAACTTCTGCCACCGCCGGGATTCGAACCCGGGACCTCTCGAGTTTGATTAAGGTGATGCTGAGGAGCTCGATGGTGCAGGTAGTTAGCGCATTCGCCATGCGATCGTGGAAGTTAAGTAACTTTCGAAATGGTCGGTCATTGGATGGGTGACTAGAAACTTTGTTTGGAGCTCCTGCGTGCTTCGGAAGGCACTTTAGGCCGTTGGGCCCAGCTGCATCTGCAGTCGTTAGCAACCGCAAATCCGCAATGGGCCCTCGTCCATCCATAGGGAAGGCCTGTGCCCCAGCAGTAGTCTCGAAAGTCTCGTTTTTCCCGGGGATCCCGGGACCGGCCCGAGTCTCGATTTCTTTTCCCGGGACTCGAAAATGTATCGATACTGAAAGCCTTAGTAGTTAGTAAATATTTTTTTGTGTAATAACACCTTTATTTACTTAATTGTTCAACAGATGATAAAGATGATGAAAATGTTTTCATATTTAAGGATCACGTTCGGCAGAGCATTGATAGACATAGGCAAACCTTAATAACATCACAAACGGACGGACAGACAGCGAACTCCTAAGCAATATTACCCAATAATAGTGAAACCTATATTTAATGTACACAGAATTAAAATATCGATAGCACAACGTAGCTGAGAATAGCCCATTCATCAATACTTTGTTGCAATAATAAATTATCGTTTTTAATCAATAGCGCTAGTTAACTAATGGTCAAATCCAGCCTGAAAACAAAGCAGTAATTGAAAGATATTTTGAGTCACAGAGCAAAAAAAGATTAGAAGGGTGATCAAAGACAATCAATCAATCAATCAAATCATTTATTGCATTCATGTAATTACAGAGATGGTTAAATACATGTTATAATGTACGTTACATGAACCTTGTCAGGGTATCGCAAAACTTGGTGTTCTTATGAATAAAATTTATGATAATCTAATATAAAATTTAAATAAAATTTTCTTGAATTTACGTAATATAAATATCTACTATCAAAATTAATATATTTCATCAATTATCCCATAAAAAATAATATTAATAATTAATTTCAATTGAATTATAAAATAATAATAAAATGAAAACTATGTACATACCAAATTACTAAATATAACCCACCTTAAAATCAACCGTCATCCATCACAAACATATTAAATATTTTAAAATCAGACCGTACACAGGAACCGATGTCGCCGGCTCGCCCCCACTACACTTCCACCTAATAGATAATAGCCAATCAAACGACGCGACATCAAACTATCGAACCAATCAGCGCTCACATACGAGAGCAACGACGCAATCAGAACCAAGTTCTGGTCAATCATGAGCATTTGCTTACACATGAATGCGGCACGCCTGCCTGCCCCGCGCCCCCGCTTTTCTGACCTCTTCTTGTGTTCTATGTTTTGAGCTGTCATTTATTTAAATTAATAAACTCTCAAACTTAACACATATCTATAAGATAGTTATTCGACAATTATCTAAAAAAAAAACAGTTGTTTGTAAATAAAAAGAATACGGAATACTTACTAATTTGTTATGCAGAAAATATAAAATAGAGTCTGTGCGGAAAGAGAACGGGATTTAGATTGGAGGGCGCTGTAGTGCTTTTCTACCGTATTTGTCAGGTTTTACCCCTTTTAGACATGATTAAATACAAAAAACCGCAAGAAATCACAACAACAAACAAATCCGTATCAATACAAAACTTTGACGTTTTACAGATTGCTGGGTTTGATTGCCAAATAAAAATCTTAATGTTAGTTCCGTTTTTCGCCACGCCCATTCTCTTTCCGCACAGACTCTTATATCACAGCCATCATTCACTAACTTCCAAATAGCATTGCGAAATGTATGAAGTTAATTGAACCATCAGCTGATAATGAATAGGCCATTGAACTCTCCTTCTAGAGTTGTTATTAAACTATTGTTTTTATGATAATGAGCGCTCGCGGTTTCCTGCCACCAAAATAAGTACTTTGATCTTGTATGAAAAAAATTGTTAATTACATTTTAACCAATTTAGAAAATAAGGTATATTATTGTTTATGTTCAATCTTATTGTATGTTAAGGTGTCTATCTAATCTAGGTAGATTTTCTTGGAAATAATAAGTGGGTAGATTGTAAGAAAATAATGGCTAGGAACCCACTGAGCGGATTTTGCCCGCACCCGTCGCGGGCGGCCGCAGAGCCGTTTTATTTCAAAACTCACGAAACCGCAGTTTTCTGCGGTCCCGTAGTCGAGGCGAACAAGAGAAGATCGAAAGCTGCCCGCCGCTTCTTTGGGTTTTCTCTTGACGCATCTTAAAGGATCCGTGTTGAAGAAGAGAGGGAAAACCTAAGCAAGCTTATGTATACGTCTGATCAAATGATGATATCCTGGTGTAAAGTGACGGTGGAATCTAGATGGGAAGATGCGGGTTGACGGATTTAGGAAAAAGAATGTACCAATTATTGTCTGTATTTAATATGAATATTAGCAGTGATTTTACTTTTAATTTATAACTTTTCTATAAAATCAGAAATTAATTTTTTTTTTTGCTCCATGTTCACGTGACTGAAAACGCCTGGGATTGGCCAAGACTAAAATGACGTCACACGCTAGTAAACTTCTGGCCAAAGTGACATTACATTGTATCGTTTGACGTTTTAATGACGTTCGTGTGACGTCATACACTAGTGGCATGCCATGATGTCTAGAGAAACGATTCCGCGGCAACTAGAAAATCGAATTATATTTTTTTTTTACTGAATTACACAACAGAATAACGTGAAATTGTTTTATAAAACTTGTCAAATACTCTATTCTTTCATCATTAGAACACGTGAGCGAACATTTATAAATTACTCCAGGAGGATCTCCATGACGCAAGTGTTTAGTATGATCGTTAAGCAACTTTCGCAGTGGTCGGTCATTGGATGAGTGATGGATGATTTTACTATCTTGAATTCCTTCGTGCTTCGGAAGGCAGGTTAAAGCCGCAGGTCCCGACTGCATCTGCAGTCGTTAGCACCCACCAATTCGCACTTCATGGCCCAATGTTTCATCTCATCCATAGGGAATTTCATCCAGCAGTGGGGACATTATTACGCTGATGATGATGAAATTACTCCATCCCACATTATGTTAATTGACGGTGGTATCCAGACACCGAACAGGTTACATTTGTTGTTTCCTTTTGCTCAGGTGACGAGGAGTACACGCCGTCGCGCGGCGGCGACCCGGCGGTGCTGGCCGTGGGACCGGCGCGTCGCCCGCTCACGTACACGCGCGACGAGCTGCTGCGTCTACGCAACTCGCCGCTAGTCAAGCGCAACTTGGAGAACGCGTTCGCTGGCTGCGAGGCTTTAGCGCTGTGAGTTTTTTTTTTTATATTATAGAAGGGATACGAGCAGACGACTCATTTCATTATAAGGAACACCGTGCCCTATAGACATCTGCAACAACAGGACAGAAGTTCCTCGCCAATTCTCGGCTTGAGGTCCCCTTAGGATCTCGCCGTCCCCAAACCCGGTGACGCTGTAAAGGTCATCTGCGAGCAACAGCATACACACTCAAAAAAAGGACAGGAGTAGCACAAATGATATACATGCCTTTAAGGAAGGGATACGCTCTTTTCTTATGTAGATTTCGCTTGCGCTGTGCCCGCACACGAGTTTTGTCTTAATAATACCGGTCTGCACCTGTGCAACTCGCCGCTTGTCAAGCGCAACCTGGAGAACGCGTTCGCGGGCTGCCAAGCGCTAGCGCTGTAAGTACTTTAGTAACCGGGCATGAGTTTTTTCTAAGTGATGTCTAGGAAGGGAACGCGACTTGCGTCTGCGCAATTTGCGTCAGTCAAGCGCGCTACCTGAAGAACGCGTTCGCTGGCTGCGAGGCGTTAGCTCTGTGAGTACTGCTACGTGTTTTGTCTTAGCGATGCCGGTATGTTCTGTGCGCTTTCATGAACTGGGCGCGCAACTCGCCGCTGGTCAAGCGCCGCAATATGGAGAACGCTTTCGCTGGCTGTGGAGCGCTCGCGCAGTATTAACTATAGTGCGAAGCTTAGATTTAAACAAAAAGGTTAGATACGGTACGCTCATACTTGCATCAAACAAAAACTGATCTCACGGCAGCGCGAACGGGACGGCGAGATCCGCGTCACTGCATTACCGACCCGAACGAAACAGCACGTTAAGTTTCAACGGCAGCGCAATCAAGACGGCGAGATCCGCGTCTCTGCATTACCGACCAATCAGGCGACCAGTACTCGACGTAAGATTCAAAACAAACAACAATTTTTATGAACAATATATATTTTATAGTACTTACGAATGAAAAGTGATGTCGTGGGTTCTATTTTTAGTTCTTGAGCAATTTGAGCACTTTTTAAAAACACACTTAGAGATTATGATTTTATTTATTTTTTAAGCATTTAATTGCTAGATGTTTAAATCTAAAGAAAAGTTTTTTTTTTTCTAGTAAACTTTTCTTTAGATTAAAACACTTAGAGATTGTTTTATCATCTATAAACACAAAATATTAGCAATATTTCTTTTTGGCGTTCACATGTACGTCGTTTGCATGTGAAGTTGTGACTAAAGCGATTAGGGTCGTGGACCACAATTGGTGCGGATCACTTTTGTGAAGCTAGTACCGTATCTACCCTTTTTGTTTTAATCTAAGGTGCGAAGTAAGCAACGAGCTCAACTGCGCACAAGTTTCTTTTACTGCGTGCGGCGCGCTGACCTCACAGCCGCCATTAAATTTTACTACCCAGCCAAGTTTTATCTTAACTCGCCGCTAGTGAACCGCAACCTGGAGAACGCGTTCGCTGGCTGCGATGAGTGAGGGCTGTGAATACTTTATTGGCTGGCTAAGAGTTTTGTCTTAGCGATGACGGTCTGTACGCATTTAGTAGGCCATGAATTTTGGATTAGTAACGTCGGTGTGCACGCATTGGGTAAGCTGGTCGCGCTAAGAACACCTGCGAATTCGATACTAGTTCGTACTAACGGTATTGTTAAAGACATGGTGTTAGAAGGCTGTAGGCGTTTTCTTTATCACATAATCGCTTACAAAAGATAGTGAAAATGCAGCCCTAGTGTCGCCCCTGTAGAAACACCACTTTACTATTGAAAACAACTTGTAAGGTAGGTGTGTAGAAGATTTACTTTCCGTTAAATCTGCTGTTCTACCTAGTTCTTGGTTTCACTTTGCGAAGCGAAGGGTGCGGGTTCAAGTCCCGTCTGCTGACTGGTCCACGTGGAATTTTTCCTAGTTATATTTTCTTTAGATTTAAACATCAAACAGTTACATGCTTAAAAAATAAAAATTATAACTATAATCGCTACTTCTTCTTTCAAATGTTTAATACTTGTAAAAGTATTCATTTGACTTTGTGGGTTACCTATAATGCGAAGAGATGGCGCTGCCTTGCAGCTTAACAATGGCTAGAGGAATTTCGACGCGGTCCGTGAGGGCCGCGGTAGCATAATTGGTCAGTGCATTCGCCCGGATAGCGAAGGGTGCGGGTTCGAGTTTCGTCTGCTGCCGCGTGGAATTGTTTTTAGATATATTTTCTTGAAATCATTTTTGATTTTGACTGCATGAGCGTCATAATTTTCTTAGCAGCGAAACATACATGGTAATTATTGCTAACTCTTCTTTCCTGAACCCAACTAGAGTGGGTATGTTAGACTTTATATTTAATCTTGTTTTCCATTGTTGCAGCGTTTTGAAGAGAAGATCCGATTCACCTAATGAAGATGAAAAGGGAGGCAGAGGTGATGCCCCGAACGAAAACCATAAGGTATCTATCATAATCTATGCTTGTCTATGAAAATTTCAAGTTACTCCCTATTAACGTTCAATATATATAAAAAGACTAGCTGTGCCCCGCGGTTTCGTCACTAGCCTATTAATGTCCCCACTGTTGGGGCACAGGCCTTCCCTATGGATGGGTTAGGGAGATTGGGCCATGACCCACCACGCGGGCCCAGTGCGGGTTGGTAGGTGCTAACGACTGCAGATGCAGCCGGGACCAACGGCTTAACGTGCCTTCCGAAGCACGGAGGAGCTCGAGATAGTAAATTTTTGGTCACTCATCCAATGACCGACCACTGCGAAAGTTGCTCAACTTCAACGACCGCAGCCGAACGCGCTAACCACTGGTGCCATCGAGCTCCTTTATTCCTCCTCGGTTTATTAGGCATATTTTCCCGCAGTAAAACGTAGCCTATGTGTTAATCCAGGTTGTCAGCTAACTCCATTCCAAATTTTATTAAAATCGCTCTAGCCGTTTAGACGTGAAGAAGTTGCAAACATACACACTCACAAACTTTTGCCTTTATCATATAAGTGTGATATTGAATTGTATCACTTCAGGTATGGATCTTTAAACTCGCACAAAATTTTGCTATTGCATCATTTTAAAGGGCTACAAACTTCCAATAATATTTACCTTTCAATTTAAAAGTATAATTTTCTAAATTCTTTAAATTAGTGTTGCATGCATAACAAAAACGCGGGCGAAGTATTCGACTTTAAAATGTGACGTCATGAAACTTATGATCCACATGGATCCACCGGTCATGCCACACAATGTAACACTTCGTCCATCCACGGGGAGGGGAGGGATCCCCTCTTAACGTGTGACGTCTTTTATGGACGACTCGTAAGCGGGCAGCATACTCGGATCGGCAGTATTTGTCGAATAACAAAGTCGAACCGAAGTAATTACTACACTTGTTGTACCGAACAATAGGGGTGATGACGGGGTACAGTAAACGAAATTCTATTTAGTCCATCAGTTAGATGATCAAAAAATAAAGGACACGTATTTTTTCTTTGGGCAATCAACCAAAAAATGACAAAGTTATAGCGCGTCAAAGTTTGGGAGTAGGGGCTCGTGACGTCACTTTTGAGTGAATTTTCCCTTATAAGTGTACTCAAACGTGACGTCATGCGACTTTTCAAATCAATATATCTCTGCAATGTTTATATTTTGTGAAAAAAGAAAAAATACGTGTCCAATACTTTTTGATAATCTACCTGATAAACGAAGAAAAAAAAAATTAGTCATCATCCCTATTATCTACATATATTGTACTATACTTGAGGAGCTCGATGGCGCAAGTGGTTAGCGCTTTCAGCTGTGACCGTTGAAGTTCCACAGTGGTCGGTCATTGGATGGTTGACCGGAAATTTACTATCTCGAGCTCCTCCGTGCTTCAGAAGGCACGTTAAGCCGTTGGTCCCGGCTGCATCTGCAGTCATTAGCACCCACCAATTGGCACTAGGCCTACGTGGTGGGCCATGGCAAGGCTTGCCAGATGCTGACCTATCAATTCCGGGACATTTGCACCCCGTTCCCTGAAAAAATAAAGCATCAAATCAAACCCCCCATCACCCTCCAGAATTAAAACATCAAGTAGGTATTTGCCAGATGCTGGCTTATCACTCCCGTGACATTTGCAACCCCCCCCCCCCCCCCCCTCCTGAAATAATAAAGCATCAAATATCAAACCGATGGGAGGATTGATATCCGAGGCTTTATTTTTTGCCCCCAGAAATAAAACATCAAACAGGTGTCATTCGTTATTAGTTAATTTTGTTACGAATCTAGCACATTATCGGAATCCGGGACAATAAGGTTTAATTACTGGACACGGGTCAACACACAAACTTCCGGGTCTATCCCGGAAATCCCGGCCAACTGGCAACCCTAGTCATGGCCCAATCTCCCGATTCATGGGCAAGTTGTGTGCCCCAGCAGCGGCGACAATGATAGGCTGATTATGATGATGATGATTCTACCCACCGCTAAGCCCGCTTATGTATGTAGCTACCCTCACCTTATACTTAACTTTTGTTAATTAGTAATATTAATGTGATGGAAGTTGACATCAACACATGTATTCAATTTTTGATGTCATCTTTCAATTGACGACACTGTATGAAAAAAAACAGGGAGAAAAAAATAGCCCTTGCTGAGTTTCTTGCCGGTTTTTCTCAGTACAAGGTCTCCCGCCGTAGATTTACGGACCGATGGCGTAGCGTTTGACTTTCACAAGAGCTTGTAACAGCATAAACTGAATAAATTATATTCTATCGTCTATGTTAGGGCGTATACGGGCGCGATCGCGAGCGTCGTTCTGCGGACCCTCGTGAACGAGTGCGCAAGGAAAGCTCCCCAACTGGCGGCATCGTGCTGTCCCCGCAGCGGCGCTCCTTCACTTCAGGCTGCGGAGCGCCCGCGCCCGCGCCCAGTGCGCCGGCCGCTGCCCCGGCCGCTGGCACCGTCGGCGCCGGCCCGGCCTCCAACCGCCCCCGGCCGGACTCGCCGCTGCAGACCGCCCCACAGAAACCGGACCAGGGTGAGTGACCAGCGCTCTGATGTATATAACACTCACGGGTGGCATCATGTTGTCTCCGTCATGCCAATCTTTCTTTCATCTCCTAGCGTGAATCAACCAGGGGTCTGAGGCGGCATCGTGTTGTCTCCGTCAGACCAATATTTCTCTTTCTCTTCCTAGGCTGAATCATCCACGTGAGGCGGCATCGTGTTGTCTCCGTCATGCCAATCTTTCTCTTTCTCTTCCTAGGCTGAATCAACCAGGGGTCTGAGGCGGCATCGTGTTGCCTCCGTCATGCCAATCTTTCTCTTTCTCTGCCTAGGCTGAATCAACCAGGGGTCTGAGGCGGCATCGTGTTGTCTCCGTCATGCCAATCTTTCTCTTCCTAGGCTGAATCAACCAGGGGTCTGAGGCGGCTTCGTGTTGTCTCCGTCATGCCAATCTTTCTCTTCCTAGGCTGAATCAACCAGGGGTCTGAGGCGGCATCGTGTTGTCTCCGTCATGCCAATCTTTCTCTTTCTCTTCCTAGGCTGAATCAACCAGGTGTCTGAGGCGGCATCGTGTTGTCTCCGTGATGCCAATCTTTCTCTTTCTCTTCCTAGGCTGAATCAACCAGGGGTCTGAGGCGGCATCATGTTGTCTCCATCATGCCAATCTTTCTCTTCCTAGGCTGAATCAACCAGGGGTCTGAGGCGGCATCGTGTTGTCTCCGTCATGCCAATCTCTCTCTTTCTCTTCCTAGGCTGAATCAACCAGGGGTCTGAGGCGGCATCGTTTTGTCTCCGCCATGCCAATCTTTCTTTCTTCTCTTTGCGTGAATCAACCAGGGGTCTGAGGCGGCATCGTGTTGTCTCCTTCATGCCAATCTTTCTCTTTCTTCTCCTAGGGTGTATTAACCAGGGCTCTGATATAGCGAAAGTTGTAAACGAGTGATATCGTACCGCTACACTTTCTCCTTGGGTGAGACAACGAAGTGTCTAATATAGCGACATTTGGGCGGTATCGTATTATTGCCGCAGCGTCACTCTTTCTCCTCTTTCTAGAGTCAACCAGGAGTCTAATATACCGACATTTTGCTGTTGTCGTTGCAAACTGCCCCTGTACTGAACCCGGGTATCAGGCGTCTAATGTTGCGGCAATTATATAAAATACACTCTCCACGGCACCACGGCTCTCCTTCTCCATGCGTGAGTGAACCTGGGGTTTAATATAGCGACATTTGTAAAATCGTGCTGTCATCTCTGCAGACTGCCAGATAAACCGGACCAGGATGTGTGACCCTGACTCTGATATATAATAATAATAAATAAAATTTTATTTTTAATTTTAATATTTTAAAAAATAACTTTTTAAAATTTTTGTCATTTTGAAACTCTTGATAAGTGTGAAACTGATTGAATTTAAATTTACTATTTTAAGTTGATTGAATTTTTAATTTATTTTGTTTGAGATGTAATTTAAATTGTTTTTACGTATCATAATTATTACTATTTATTATTATTATTTTGATTTGATGCTATGATCTTTGTGTTTGAAATAAATGAATTATTATTATTATTAGTCAAAAAATGCACTGCTCAATACTATTCGAATTCAATATTGCTTCGTGCTAAGGTTACTGACCACAGAACACAGAAAGAGGTTAAATAGTATCATAGATCGTTTGAACGGGAACCGATGTCGCCGGCTTGCCCACACTACACTTCCACCTAATAGATTATAGCCAATCAAACGACGCGACATTAAATAATCAACCCAATCAGCGCTCATACCCGAGCGCGACGACACAATCAGAACCAAGTTTTCGTGAAGTTATGAGCATTTGCTCACACACAATTGACGCGCCTGTCCCGCCCACAATGCCCTTCTAACTTTCCTCTTTCAGTGTTCTGTGGTACTGACCGTGCATGTTTTCATAAAACTTACAACATTAGTAATATGATGACACGTGGCCTGATAGGGTTACTGAAGACTGTTCACACAACTGTTTCTTTCCCTCTCAGGCCTATACTAATCCGGCAGTTACAGGTGACGCATGTTTGAAGACTCAACATGTGTTGTATACTATTGCCTACATTTTTGAAGTGATAACTCCTTATGGGAGGGTAAACAGCTTCGTTACGTAACGCGTCACGACGCCAATCTGTCTGGCTTCCCTTCCTCCCAGGCATACGGCAGCGGTAGGCACGGCAGGTGGCCTCTTTTGTTGTACTAAATTGAATCTCCCTTCTGGTGATGGAAGATCACAGTGAAATGATGTAACTACCTCTTGGTGCTGTTTATAAGTAAGGTTAGACAGGGAGGCCAACAAGAACATGGGTATCCTAAAGACGCTGACAGCTCCCCCCCCCCCCCTCCCCCTCCCCTCGTGGAGCACTTACCGATAGAAACACAGTGGTGTAGTCGTTCTGGCATGATTCTCTAAACTTAAAAACTAAATTTAACATCAGTCTCTCTCTTCAATCATATCAGAATCGACACCATTATCACGTAAAGATCATGGTAATAGGAATGATGACGGGGTAAGGCAAACTTAATTTATATTGAGTCTGTCAATTGGATTACAAATAAATAATTAACAGGTACTTTTTTCTTTTGTCAGACAACCAAAAAATTACAAGGATAAAGCGCTTTAAAAATTGTACCGAGACGTGACGTCATGCGACATTTCTAGGGTATATTCCGTAATATATACCAGTATACTGGCCAGTGCTAATTACGTCATGAATCGACGCTATACTGGTGCATTGTTCCAAAATATACTCGCCAGTGCACTGACGTCATAAATCGACGAAATATTAAAAATAGTGCGAATAAAGAAGATTTTTTATTCACCTCATCAATTAAAAGGAATTCTTTTTGTTTGGATGCCATTAATGTACTTTAAATAAACAAGAAATAAAATTCTAATGCATCTCACGCACCCTCGGTTATACGTCATATTAGTTTTCCCAGTAAAAATATGGTAGCATACCAGTACAATATGGCGTCGTATTCGTGACGTCATTACCACTGGCCAGTATACTGATGTATATTTCGGAAAACACTCCTAATCAATATTATCTATGTAATGTTTTGATTGTGTGAATTAAGAAAAAATACTTGTCCAATACTTTTTTGATAATCTACCTGATAGACAAAGGAAAAAAGTTGATCATGTTCTCTATTGACTGGGGTCTTCTATAGGGAACTACACTACAGTCACAGATAAACTTCACTCTATCTATAAGCATGATGTGTTTAATAAATGGTACAATTTTTTTGCATCGTGTATTAATTCTTCTAATGATTTTATCGCTCAGGTCGTCGAATCGGCTCCGGTCGCATCATGGTGCGGGACATGCCGGCCGCGGGCTGGGAGGATAGCGAATATCGCCCCGAGCCCTATAGGCCGCCTCGGGACCGAGACCAACGCACTAACGGCGACAGGTAAATAAACATAGTGGGAAAGAGAGTGAGAAAGAAAGAAAGAGATATACTTAATGAGAGAAAAGACTACTTTTTGTGTCTTTTTATTACTTATGTTAGATGATAATAAGGTTTAAAATAGAAGGTACGATAAAGCCTGAAACCTAAATGACATACAAACTGCAAACAAGCCTATATGTTGACACGAATTCTTATTAATATTCGAGCAAAATTTGAAATAAATCCATGCAGTACTTTTTGAGTTTATCCCGGATATACATGCAGACAAACAGACAAAAATTCTAAAAACTATATTTTTGGCTTCGGTATCGATTGTAGATCCGACCCCAAGTATTCTTTTAAAAAAATATTCAATGTGCAGTTTTGACTTTTCTACTATTTTATTATATGTACAGATTATTATTAAGGGGTTTAAAATAATTGGCAGATTAATTAACTTTGTTATTCATTATAGGTACGACCGTCGGTCTTACAACCGGGACTCCTACACCTCTGACATGAAGAGGGAACGGGATGACCGATTCAACAACGAAAAAACCCGCGACAGGTAAACATCGTGCTCTCATCATCATCATCATCAGCCTAAAAATGTCTCCACTGGCTGGGGCACAATCCTTCTCTATGGATGGAATAGGGAGATTGAGCCATCCCCACCACGCGGGCCCAATGCGGATTGGTGGGTGCTAACGACTGCAGATGCAGCCGGGACCAACGGCTTAACGTGCCTTCCGAAGCACGGAGGAGCTCGAGATAGTAAATTTTTGGTCACCCATCCAATGACCCATCATCGTCATTAGTTTAATACTATTAATAAATAAATATTTGTTACACTCACACCAATTAAGCTTAGCCCCAGAGTAAGCACTATAGGCTTGTGTTATGGGATACTAGGGTAACGGATAGAATACATATTCTGTTACATATCTTTATATATATAATTCTTCTGTGAGTGTGTATGTCACTGAACTTCTCTTAAACGACTGGACCGATTTTGATGAAATTTTTTGTGTGTGTTCAAGGGGATCTGAGAATGGTTTAGATTCACAATTTTGTCCGCTGGACAACCCCTATTTTTTTAGGGCGGTACGAAGTTCGCTGGGTCAGCTAGTATAAGTATAATTATATAGAAATGCATATTAAACATCCATGACTGGAGTACAAATGCTTCTATTCATCACGCAAACATCTGCCTCCACCGGGATTCGAACCCGGGACCTTTCGAGTTGGTAACACTATGAAACCCGGCGTATAAACCACTCGGCCACGGCAACACTTACACCAATTAAGCCTAGCCCCAAAGTAAGCATGTGTTATGGGATACTAGGGTATAGGGATATAGAATACATTTATAAGTATATTTTTATAGAAATGCATATTAAACATCCATAACTGGAGTACAAATGCTTGTATTTATTACGCAAACATCTGCCTCCACCGGGATTCGAACCCGGTACCTATCGAGTCGGTAACACCATGAAACCCGGCGTATAAACCACTCGGCCACGGAGGTCGTTAATAAATAAATATTTGCAACACTCGCACTAATTAAGCCTAGCCCCAAAGTAATCACTATAAGCTTGTGTTATGGGATACTAGGGTAACGGATAGAATACATATATAAGTATATTTATATAGAAATGCGTATTAAGTCCCCATGACTGGAGTACATATGCTTGCATTTATCACGCAAACATCTACGTCCCACCGGGATTCGAACCTGGGACCTCTCGAGTCGGCAACACCTTGAAACTTTGCGTACAAACCACTCGGCCAAGGAGGTCGTCAAAATTAATTCTTCTTTCCATTGTTTACACAAGCCACTTTGTTTTAAAAACACTAGCTGACCCAGCGAACTTCGTACCGTAAAAATAGGCCATAAAAATAGGGGCAGGTGGTAGAAGAGAAAATTTAGGGTTGTGTGTATTTTTTAATACCACATTATAGAAACATAAATATTGTCAAAAAAATGTAGGGGTGGGTAACGTAGTGTTCTATCAATTTCCTGGGATAACATTCTTCCTAACCCATATGAGAACACTACGTTACAATACCCAATAGTCTGAATTTTGGCGCGAGGGCGCATTGTAGGTTTCAGAACACTATGTTACAGGTGGACAACCATTATCACTTAAGGATATGAAAAATAGATAGAAAGAAAGAAAGAAAACTGTTTTTATTGTTGACAGCACATAACATACACATAAAATGCAAAAATACATTAAACTTATAGTAAAACGAAACGAACAAGTAAAATCAACAAACAATAAAAAACAGCTACAGAATGTGTATTTTATGTGATGCCAACACTGGATATAGTAGCCGATTCTCAGACCCACTGAATATGCATATAAAATTTCATAAAAATTGGTCATGCCGTTTCGGAGGAGTCTGGTAACTAACATTGTGACACGAGAATTTTATATATAAGATTATAATTATTTAATGGAGAATCTGTTTTATAAAACGAGTTTGAACGGGTTTGATGCACTGATTTTATTTATTTATTGACGTTTTGCAAACTTTGCAGAAATGCGTCGTCAGAATGCATCTAACCCGTTGAAACTTGTTTTATTTAATGATTGATGTGCGTGAAAATCTAAGAAACATATCTGTTTTATGTACATTCATACTTAATAGTATGTTACTTGTTGCAGAGACGAGAATCGAAGATCTGGTGGTGGTCGTTATAGACGTTACGATAAGGACGAGGAGCCAGAGTGGTAAGTTTTATATTTGGTATTTGTGCACTTCACCAACCTTTTCATTCCTATCCTCTATTCAACTTGCTTTGAAGCGAAACATAAAAAAAATATAAAAAGTTTTTGAAGTGAAACTTCTCTTGGAGGTAAATGGAAAAATCATATGGAAAAAAATATGACAAATATAAGCAGTTTTCCGCTGGATCTAGGCACGGTTTCTACCCGGGCCGCTGCCAACTAAACTTGCACAAGAGACACGAGAACAGTTTCTATGTTTTTACCGACACCGAACCGTTGTTAACACCTGTTTACCAAACTTTACTGAAAATCCTCTCGTTGACACGGCTCAAAACCATGCCTAGTCTTGGGAAGAAATTATCTCGTTAAAAAGCGTCCTTAGGTTGGCCATATGCTTGGTGTGATTTTTGTCAATAAAAAAGGTACATTGTAAAAAAATACATAATGTGTATTTCTGTTGGTGTTCAAACGTCAACAATAAAATTAAAATACTTAAAGGCTTGAATTATTGTTGAATCTTACTGTACTTCCAATGATTTAACCCATTCTTAACTTGATAAAATAATATTTAAGAGCCCTTTCACATTTTTTGCAAAACAACGTAACTTTTGAGCGCGTCGTTTACCCCCTTAAAAAAGATTTTGACTATTGCCAATAGAAGTACACAGTACATATATTCTTTCTATTGTAAGTAAGTTAATGTAGAATATTTGCAAATACTATTTTCCTTTTTTTGTACTGATCGCTTTACTGCAGCTAGTTTACGGAAAAAACGATAATATGCATGCATAACTTCAAACGCCTGAATCTCTAAATAATGTTCAATAAATTAGATCAAATTAATTACTACGACATCAGAAATATGTTTTTGTTGTCACATAATGTATTAGAATTTTGATTTCCTATCTCATTAATTATCAAAAAAGACATCTAAACTCCGTGAGTTTTCCCAAAAAATAATGCAGGTTTACCTCGTATTTTGATATTGAATTAAAGACAATTACTATCATAACTTTTATAAAAACTAATCTACCATCATTGAACTACCGAAATATGTATATATTTTTATAATTAGTTCATTAATAATTGTTTTATAAGATTCTCAACATCACCCGTAAAATGCAAAAATGACTAGTACAAATCTACCTACGCACCGATCAGTACGGCACCGGCGCAATTTTGTAAAAGGACTCTTTACTAGAGGCACAGAATAAATAATAGCACAAGAGCAAATATCAGCATTGCAGCGGAGTTTGTCGGAAACTAACTTCATGTGTAATTTGCTTTTACACGGATAACTACGGTACGGTCTCAGTTTCAATGCAATTCCGAGGATACCTGGACCAGTAGTGGTATGATTTACTATGGACTGCCCTTAATTAAATACGGACAACTTACCTTCGTCGCCATATTTAGAACAAAAGAAGTTGATTAAGTTATGAAAATGGATAAAGAAAGAATGAGGAGCTCGATGGCGCGGATGGTTAGCGCGGTCTGCGATCGTTGAAGTTAAGCAACTTTCGCAGTGGTCGGTCATTGGATGGGTGACCAAAAGTCTTCCATCTCGAGTTCCTCCGTGCTTCGGAAGGCACGTTAAGTCGTTGGTCCCGGCTGCATCTGCAGTCGTTAGCACCCGCCAATCTGCACTAGGCCCACATGGTGTGTCATGACCTAATCTCCCTATTCCATCCATAGGGAAGGCCTGGACCCCAGCAGTGGGGACATTAATAATGAAAACTCTTTTATGATAGTGCGTCGGATATGTTCGCTCAGGCACATACCGAGGATTTTTACGCCATTTTAAGAAAAAGAGCAGTCTCAATGCTACACTGAGTGCGGGTTGCTACGAACTGCATAACATCTACCTGCTTGCTAAATTTCAGCCTGATCCGTCCAGTGGTTTGGGCTGTGCGTTGATAGATCACTATGTCAGTCAGTCACCTTTGAGTTTTATATACATAGAAGATGAAATGGAAATGCGTCACGAGTGATACTTATACAAACCTAGTAACGTTTCTTTTTTATTGTAGTTCGTGTTCAGTTATTAAAAAAACGGCCAAGTACGAGTCGGACTCGCGCACCGAGGGTACCGTACAAACCTGAATTAACAAAAAATTTTTTGATCATTGAAAATGAAAATCATCTAATTTTACTAAAAATTTACGATTTTCGCAATTTATTCTTTATCGGTACTATAAGACGTTACTTCGTACCAAATTTCAAGATTCTATTGCGATGGCGAAAGTGGTTAGCGCGTTCGGCTGCGATCGTTGAAGTTAAGCAACTTTCGCAGTGGTCGGTCATTGGATGGGTGACCAAAAATCTTCTATCTCGACTTCCTCCATGCTTCCGAAGGCACGTTAAGCCGTTGGTCCCGGCTGCATCGGCAGTCGTTAGCACCCACCAATCTGCACTGGGCCCGCGCGGTGGGTCATGGCCCAATCTCCCCTATTCCATCCATAGGGAAGGCCTGTGCCCCAGCAGTGGGGACATAAATAGGCTGATGATGATGATGATGATGAGGTAAAAAAATGGTTTTTCGCTATTTCATCAAAACGGTAAGTTTAATCGTAAAATAACCTCAGACCACCGTTCCTGAGATATAATGATTTAAAAATTATAAGCGTCATAATATGCATAAGTACGTCACGTTTTGAAAAATTGTACTCGCTTTCAGATTGATGTGAATTTGTGTACCTTTGAATGTCTAAATTGACCGGAGTAAATAAATATGTATGTATAGTAAATATTACCTATTGTTTTTCTTGTTATTCAGGTTCAGTGGAGGCCCAACATCCCAGTTAGAGACCATAGAGTTGCGAGGTTTCGACGATCCGCCCACCCATAAGAAGAATACCACCGCCAATAATAAAGATGAGGTAATTACCCAGTTATTTATTTACTTTAAATAATTCGCTAATTGAGGAGCTCGATGGCGCGGGTGGTTAACGCGTTCGGCTGCGATCGTTGAAGTTAAGCAACTTTCGCTGTGGGCGGTCAGTGGATGGGTGACCAAAAATCTTCTATTTTGAGTTCCTCCGTGCTTCGGAAGGCACGTTAAGCTGTTGGTTCCGACTACATCTGCAGTCGTTAGCACCCGCCAATCCGCATTGAGCCCGCGTGGTGGGTCATAGCCCAATCTCCCTATTCCATCCATAGGGAAGGCCTGTGCTCCAGCAGTGGGGACATTAATAGGCTGATGATGAATTCGCTAATTAAACGTATATACAGTAGAACCCGTTTAATACGATTTCTCGCATAATACGCCATTTTGCGTCAGTCCCTGTAAATTGAGACATGTTTTCATACATTTCTTAACACTTAATTCGATTCGTCATCCCGTTTAACACGCCTAAATCGCCAACACGTACCACACATATTACCTCTTGCTTGTATAAAATTCAATGAGAATGTGAATAACGCACAAGAAGAGGCCCTAAGTGATAATGATCAAGAAGAAGATGAGTCAACTCTGATTTTGTCACACGCCCAGGCATTAGCAGCAGTTAATGATTTACTCGTAAGACCCTATGTTACGACCAAGCCATTGGTCCCGGCTGCATCTGCATTCGTTAGAACCCACCAATACGCACTGGCCCCGCGTGGTGGGTCATGGTCCAATGGCCCTATACCATTTATAGGGAAGGCCTGTGCCCCTAGCAGTAGGGATATTAATAGGCTGATGATGATGATGATGATTACAATGAAAGAAAGAAAGAAATATGTTTTTATTGCTGACAGCACATAACATACACATAAAATGCAAAAATACATATATAATAAAGTAAAACAAAACGTACAAGTAAAATTAACAACAACAAAAAACAGCTACAGACAGTAAATGTGTATTTTATGTGATGCCAACACTGGATATGACTCAGCATACACTGCACTGGTGTGCAGCAGGATTTTTTCCTGCTGTGATGTCACTGCTCTGGGTATGGTAGAATACCAATTCTGCCATACCCATAGCAGTGACATCACAGAAAACAAGAAAAAGGGAAAACACAGATTGAATACATTCTAAATAACAAAACAAAAAGAAAAGAAATCAGTATAGGACAAAACACGTAGCAGTATCTGTGGCAGAAATTATATATTGAAGCAGAGGTAAACTGTGGTGTGTGGGGTAGTCGTACATTAGTCGCCATAAAAATTGCAAACCAACCAACAAATTCAGCATTAAATTGGGAATATCGGCCATACACCTTCTAAACATGAACGTTTTATCCGTAGAAGTGGAACAGCAGCGGTGGGTCTCGGTCGCCAGCCGCTGACAGATTCCGTGAGCCTTCGCCCGCCAACACCGACGCCAATAACACCACCAACACTACCAACGTGAGTGGCCAACATTCATATAACTTTATCCTGCAGAGATTCATCAAGTGTCTAATTATATTACAGAAAAATATATAAGCTTTATTGTTTTAAACTTTCGTGATCACTAACATTATAGCTGTTAACGGGAGAAATATCGGGGACTTATATAAAACAAGGTACATGGTAACAACCCCGTTAATAGCTATAAATTATATGCTATTTGACAGTATGAAAAATAATGTACCAATTGTTGGCATCTGTATTCAATATGAATATTAGCAGCGATTTTACTATTCTGAAAGAACAAATAATTAAGTAATTTCAGAGATGGCTAGAAGAATTTCGATGTTTCCATCAGGGCCGCAGTAGCATAATTGGTCAGTGCATTCGCCCGGATTGCGAAGGGTGCGGGTTCGAATCCCGTCTGCTGCCTGGTCCGAGTGGAATTTTTTCTAGTTATATTTTCTTTAGATTTAAACATCAAGCAGTTACATGCTTTATAAATAATAAAAATTATAACTATAATTGCTATTTCTTCTTTCAAATGTTTAATACTTGTAAAAGTATTCATTTGACATTGTGGGTTTACCTATAATGCGAAGAGATGGCGCTGCCTTGCAGCTTAAGAATAGCTAGAGAGAATTTCGACGCGGTCCGTGAGGGCCGCGGTAGCATAATTGGTCAGTGCATTCGCCCGGATTGCGAAGGGTGCGGGTTCGAGTCCCGTCTGCTGCCTGGTCCGCGTGGAATTTTTTCTAGTTATATTTTCTTTAGATTTAAACATCAAGCAGTTACATGCTTTATAAATAATAAAAATTATAACTATAATTGCTATTTCTTCTTTCAAATGTTTAATACTTGTAAAAGTATTCATTTGACATTGTGGGTTTACCTATAATGCGAAGAGATGGCGCTGCCTTGCAGCTTAAGAATAGCTAGAGAGAATTTCGACGCGGTCCGTGAGGGCCGCGGTAGCATAATTGGTCAGTGCATTCGCCCGGATTGCGAAGGGTGCGGGTTCGAGTCCCGTCTGCTGCCTGGTCCGCGTGGAATTTTTTCTAGTTATATTTTCTTTAGATTTAAACATCAAGCAGTTACATGCTTTATAAATAATAAAAATTATAACTATAATTGCTATTTCATCTTTCAAATGTTTAATACTTGTAAAAGTATTCATTTGACATTGTGGGTTTACCTATAATGCGAAGAGATGGCGCTGCCTTGCAGCTTAAGAATAGCTAGAGAGAATTTCGACGCGGTCCGTGAGGGCCGCGGTAGCATAATTGGTCAGTGCATTCGCCCGGATTGCGAAGGGTGCGGGTTCGAGTCCCGTCTGCTGCCTGGTCCGCGTGGAATTTTTTCTAGTTATATTTTCTTTAGATTTAAACATCAAGCAGTTACATGCTTTATAAATAATAAAAATTATAACTATAATTGCTATTTCTTCTTTCAAATGTTTAATACTTGTAAAAGTATTCATTTGACATTGTGGGTTTACCTATAATGCGAAGAGATGGCGCTGCCTTGCAGCTTAAGAATAGCTAGAGAGAATTTCGACGCGGTCCGTGAGGGCCGCGTCAGCATAATTGGTCAGTGCATTCGCCCGGATTGCGAAGGGTGCGGGTTCGAGTCCCGTCTGCTGCCTGGTCCGCGTGGAATTTTTTCTAGAGTATTTTATGATCAAAACCATATGCGTAATTAAACCGTTTTATTGGCCAGCTCGTCATATATAGAACCCTAAATTGTGATACACAGGACAAGGACTCCGGCGTGGAGTCGTCGAAGCAGGAGGAGTGTAATCCGTCGGCTGAGCAGTCTGAATTCAACCTCGACGAGTTCCTCAAGTTTGATTCTATACCAGAAGTGCTTACGGTGAGGAATAAAATAGTATTTATGTATGAAATATAGGCTAATGTACTTTCAACCTTAAGCCGCACTGCTAAAACTGAAATTGGCTAAACTAGACTGCCAGGGCCCAAGCGGTCATACTGCACACTAGGTTAGGTTAGTGTTGTGACCAAAACGCGCGAGCCAAGCGAGCAAAGCGAGCGTGCCGCGGTAGCGGCGGGCGAATGGCCAGAAAAAATCCATTAAAAGAGACGTTTTCTACAAAAAAGTTAAGTATCACCTCTTAGGCCCTGGAAGTACAGGTTTACCCTGAAATTAGACAGTTAATTTTCGCTTTCATTTTCGATGCCTCATCGATGAAAAACCGAAAATGAAATGTCTCAATTGACGTCCATCGGAATGTGCCTTCGCGATGGAAAGCTTCCGGCTCCCGATTATTTTCGCTAGCATCGATCAGGCATGATGAAAGATCATTCATCAGCAGTTAACGACAAGTTAATACCTTTACTGTCTCTGTATTAATTCTTTATTTAAATAACTTGACACATGTTGTTGTTCCACAAGGAATGGAATATTAGCTTTTATCAAAGGTGATGTGTCTATATACAAACAATGCATTTCACTGTTCATCATTCATAAATCATTGCAAAAATGGATCACTATTAATGAACCGTCTTATATCGCCTTAAGGCTCATATTCGAATGGGCCTCACCAGTCGACCTTCATGGAGGCCATTCACGTCGCGAGCCGTGGCGTCTGGGTAAATCCGTTTCCAGTATGTTCGTAGGTTTTGGTTCCAGAGCGTTGGTGATAGTATATATTTATGAACTAAAAGAAGAGAGATTTCTTTAATTTATAAGAATACGTAACTTGTTATGTAATTCACGTCATATATTTTGGCACTCGCTTCTTCCCGACAAAAAGAAGATGAAATAATAAAATATGACTCATTTATGAATTTATTTGTTTCTTAGGTTTTCACGCACATCACTCATTAAATAAAACGTCAATAAATAAATAAAGTTTCGTGACCCGTAAAAACTAGTTTTATTCATTTATGAATTCTTCAATTCTTTTGCAGTTTTTATGTACCTAGTAAAAAAACTTATATAAAATACTTGTTTTTTTTTTCAATTATTGCTACCAGTTGGTATATATGGAATTTTCTATTCCACATAAGAGAGAGACATTTTATTGACCATATTACATTACAAATGAACATACAAAAAAATAACATTTTGACAATATTTATAGGTAAAAAAAAGGATAAACTACATTTTGTGGTTTGTGGTCAAGCAGGACCCTGCCTCGGCATAATGCTGCCGCACCACGCCACAAAACGTGTCACAGCAGCCCTGGTATTCTGGCAAGCTGGCATATAATAATATCCCTACTGATCCGCATTGAATATTTTATAGTTGAACAAGCTGTCCCAGCGAACTTCGTACCGCCATAAAAAATAGGGGTTGGTGGTAAAAGGGTGAAAATTTAGGGTTGTATGTATTTTTGGTGGGTGCTAACAACTGCAGATGCAGCCGGGACCAACGGCTAAACGTGCCATCCCAAGTATGGAGGAGCTCGAGATAGTAAATTTTTGGTCATCCATCCAATGACCGACCACTGCGAAAGTTGCTTAACTTCAACGATCGCATCCGAACGCACTAACCACTTGCGTTATCAAGCTCTTCAAGCACTGGGCCCGCGCGGTGGGTCATGGCCCAATCTCCCTATTCCATCCATAGGGAAGGCCTGTGCCCCAGCAGTGGGGACATTAATAGGCTGATGATGATGATGTATTTTTGTATAATGTATCATAAAAATTCAAAAACAAAAATTTTGACCTAAAAATATTAATTTAAATCAAGTTAAGAATATACGTATAAAAAAAAGCAGGTTTCATTTCTTCATATTTTGACTATTCAAATGGTGTCTGACGTTTATTATATCATTCCGTGAACGCGGTGGATATCGATCAATGTAAATACAAGGACTCCTCATGTTAAATCATGCAAACAAAAAGAACTAATAGTATCTGTTGGTTTTGCGGTGTGTGCTCGAGGTTGGGATTTTATCTGTTGTATAATGTGTTCCCAAGCTGGTGGTATATACCAACCATATTAAATTTGGATATTACTTAATCTCGATAGCTTCGCGTATCATTCTAGAAATGAATCGTTGTTCAGTTGTAAGTTAAAATTGTTGTTTTAGAATGGCGGCGGTGAGTCTGAAGGCGGCAGTAGATTCAGCAGATGGTTCCGACGGGAATCTCCGACTGCTGACGCCAGGCACTACGACAACTTGTTGCACAACATGCTAGACGGTAACGTATTTTGGATTTTATGAAGTTTTAAAAAGGATGAAACGATAATTCTTACTTATGGACTCGATAAAAAAGATGATTGGGGCATTGCTATACCCTACCTCTTTCAAAATTTTGCACGAATAGTAGTAGTATTATTTATTTAGGGTGTATTCCGTAATATATACCAGTATACATGCCAGTGCTAATGACGTCATAAATCGACGCTATACTGGTGAATTGTTCCGAAATATACTGGCCAGTGAACTGATGTCATAAATCGACGTAATATTAAAAATTGTCCGAATAAAGAAGATTTCTTATTCACCTCATCAACTAAAAGGAATTCTTTTTGTTCGGAGGCCATCGATATTCTTTAAATAAATAAGAAATAAAAATCTAACGCATCTCACGCACGTTCGGTCATACCTCATATTCGTTTTCCCGATAAAAATATGGTAGCATACCAGTACAATATGGTGTCGGATTCTTGACGTCATTACCACTGCTGGCCAGTATACTGATGTATATTTCGGAATACACCCTTAGTGATTGAAATCTGGAAATGAGTTATCTTGTTACGCGTCCTCGCCTAAAACTTTACTTGAGATCATAATGAATTTTGCCAAAGAATATACTTGTAAGTAAAGTATAACTTCATGTAGCTTAGACTCTTTTGATAAGTAGGTATATGTTTGAAAATGACGAGCAACGTTGTTTTAAAAATATGTAATTGTTCCTTTAGACCTGGACAGCAGTAGTCGCGTGGAGCCTCCTCCTGAGCCGGCGCATGTATTCGCGCCTATATCTCCGGCCGCGCCGCCATCTTTGTTAGATCTGCTGAGGCAAGCCAACGCTGCTGCACCGCCGCAACCAGGTATAAATAAAATAAAATAAAAACAAGTGTGCTTATGACCACACAACTGAAGTGAAACTTCTTAAGCTCCATCGTATGTATATATATATATATATATACTAGCTGTCCCAGCGAACTTCGTACCGCCCTAAAAAATAGGGGTTCATGGTATAAGGGTGAAAATTTAGGGTTGTATGTATTTTTGTATGATGTATCATAAAAAAAAATATCTAAAATTGGAAAAAAAAATTAGGGGTGGATTACCCTTAACATTTAGGGGGATGAAAAATAGATGTTGTCCGATTCTCAGACCTACCCAATATGCACACAAAATTTCATGAGAATCGGGAAAGCCGTTTCGGAGGAGTTTAACCACAAACACCGCGACACGAGAATTTTATATATTAGATATATATGTGTGTGTGTGTGTGTGTGTACAATAATATACATGTATGTACATATACATATTTCATTTACAAGCTATAAGAGAAAGAGAGAAGGAAGATGTGCGCGCGAACTGCTTTCTCCTGCTGATATCCCCCACTCAACTCCCGTTCACACTTTTCGTAATGCGTAATTCATTCGGCAGCTTACCCCCCAAGTCAAGCGTGCGTAAAGAAGTTTCAGTTCAATAAATATTTCCAACACTCACACCAATTAGCCTATCCCCAAAGTAAGCACTGTAAGGCTTGTGTTATGGGATACTAGGATAAAATATATAATATACTGTACGTATATAAGTATATATATATAGAAATACATATTAAACATCCATGACTGGAGTACAAATGCTCGTATTTATCACACCAAACGTCTGCCCCCCACTGGGACTCGGGACCTCTCAAGTCAGCGACACCATGAAACCCGGCGTCCAAATCACTCGGCCACGATGGTGGTCAGGAGGGATGACGACTAACTTTTTTTTCTTCGTCTATCTATCAGTTAGATTATCCAAAATTATTGTACACGTATTTTGAAGTGAACTTCATTAGCATCGTTGTGATTTGAAACTCGATGAAACGAAAATTTAACAGTATTTGACACAAGGTATGCGTAATTTTGTAACTCTCTGCAAGATACAGATAGCTGAACGGTAACGGTCTTGGGGTCGACACCAAATGATTGGTGGTTCGATCCTGAGCTCGATAATTTTTTTAATTGTTTTTTTTGTCTTTTATTGAGCTATTATTTATTTTTGGAAACAATTAAAGTATAGAATATTTAATTTTGCCCAGTATTTTACAATACCTGATTAGTTAAGTATTAAACGTTTAGTATTTTGTTGTGTTCGTTATTGTGCGGATAAGGTTTATGCAAAAAAAAAATTTAGATAAACACCAGATAATCCTTAACCCTTTTCGTACTGAAAATTCTCTCCGCCAGGCCTGATATAATAGAAGCGCTTATTCCACCCTTCTAAATTCAGACGTTCTAAATCATTCAGTAACTAATTCAGTCAAGTGAAATAGCATTTAGGAAGTCAGGATCCTAATTAGCATCCTAAATCGGAAGAAGTGTGGCTTCTGACTGACTAAATCATTTAGTACCCTTATTAGAACGCGATTTAGGAAGGTGTAATAGCATTAAGATGCTTCAGTCGCACCGCAGGTGTCTCTGCGTAAGGACGTGTTGTGTCTATAAATACGAATAACGCGAGTGTGCTATGTCGGTGGTAAAAGAAAAAGAAGTTATGAGTAACATAATTGAATTGAATAAACGTATGCCGTATCTTTGGAACAAAAACGATAAAATTAATATTAATATTCTTTTATCCACGTTTTTCGTTTTTTACTTTATTTTATTTTTATTGAACCAACGGCCAGGCCTACGAGAGGACAGATTTTTTGTTGCTTTGACAGGACTGTAGCTATTACGACAAAGTCCGACTGAATTCGCCGCTGAATCAGTTACCAAATTAGTCCAAGTGTAATCAGAAGCTTCTAATTAGCCTTCTTTTTAGGATCCAACATGAAGCAATAAAGATTATTATTATCTCTTATCTATTAGACAAGTCCGTCCGTCCGTCCGTGGTGCTGTTTCAGCGGCCAAACCGTAAGAGATAGATAAAGAGAATGTTTAAGTTATAAGTTAAGAATAGTCTGATAAGACTACAAACCGGATTTGAGTAACGTAGCACTTCCGGTTTTCGAGAAATCACGTGATTTCTATTTCAAACAAAACCACACAAAATCTCCGAAGTTCTCAATTAATTACATTTTTTTTTTGGTGAACATTTGGTTCACTGGTTTGCTAGTTATTATCCTAACTAGGACGACTGAATTTAGTCAGGTGGAATAAGCGCTAGAGCCAGACTTCTAGATTAGTATAATGCATCCGTTTTCATATTCTCAGGAATGGGAGCCGGAGTAGGCGGTGGTGGAGGCAAGATGCAGAGCTTGGAAGAACTGGAGGCCAGACTGAGGCCGCATGCGACCCCACAACCAATGCAGCAGCCCGACCATGAACTGGCAGCTTTCAAGCGCCTGGTTAGTGTAAATTTAATAAAATAAAATACAATTTACGAGCAACTTTGTATCGCATCATATCACCAGCCTATTAATGTCTCCACTGCTGGGGCACAGGCCTTCCTTGTGGATGGAATAGGGAGATTGGGTCATGACCCACCACGCGGGCCCAGTGCGGATTGGCGGGTGCTAACGACTGCAGATGCAGCCGGGACCAACGGCTTAACGTGCCTTCCGAAGCACGAAGTAGCTCGAGATAGTAAATTTTTGGTCACCCATCCAACGACCGACGATCCGACCGATCTCGTCGTGCGTGGTTGAAATCAGAACTAATTTAAGAAAGGTTAAAATAACCCGTTCTATTTTTAGAGAACGGTGTTAATTAGCCAATTATATTTCTTCTACTATATTAGAGTTTTAGCAATATAAATTACCTAAGTGAGGAGAATTTACGTACCTATTCACTTTATGCATTTAGTGGTATACTAAAGTGTTGATATAACTATCTTTTTTATCCCTGTCTTCACCGGCAGCGCCCCCTTGTCAAGGTCATAAAAAGTGGCACAAGATCTTATTTTTTTTCTGTCTCTTTTCTTGGTTTTGCACGACTTGTGCGTTTAGCCACAGTCAATATCAAAAGATCTTAGTTCAACTGTTATGGATGGAGTAATTGTTAATCTAATTTGACGAACTCCGTGGCCGAGTGGTTTGTACGCCGGGTTTCATGGCGTCGCCGACTCGAGAGGTCCCGGGTTCGAATCCCGGTGGGGGCAGATGTTTGTGTGATGAACACGAACATTTGTACTCCAGTCATGGATGTTTAATATGTATTTCTATATAAATATACTGACATATGTAAAGTATATGTATTCTATCCGTTACCCTAGTATCCCATAACACAAGACTTATAGTGCTTACTTTGGGGCTAGGCTGATTGGTGTGACTGTTGGAAATATTTATTTATTTATCTATGAAACCTTTGTTTAGCTGGCTCAAGCGTCTGGAGGTCACGCAGTCCCAGCGGCGGAACAACCCCGCCCCCCTCCACAACCACAACCCATGAGTCTGCTGCAGGTAAA
This sequence comes from Chilo suppressalis, assembly GCA_902850365.2. Classification (NCBI taxonomy): domain Eukaryota; kingdom Metazoa; phylum Arthropoda; class Insecta; order Lepidoptera; family Crambidae; genus Chilo; species Chilo suppressalis. The sequence goes on along the minus strand of OU963914.1, from coordinate 18,298,131 downwards.
TAAAAAACAAAAAGAGTTTTTGGCGGGATTTCATCATAGAGGTATGAGAATAGAGTAGGGGAGATATAGACTCTACTACAAATAAGTCCTAATTTTGTATTAATTTTATTTTGAATGCATATAATATATTCACATGAATATTACTTTTAAATTGACATGAGGAATCGTAATTAATATTGACATTCAATTAAATAATACTCTTAAATTATCATACTGCTTTTTTTTATTATAGGTATATCACACTAAATTGACATAATATATTTTATTTTGAACTGACATTGGGAATTGTAATTAATATTCACATTCAATTGAATTTAAATTATTATGATAAAATATTTGTTATTAAATGAATGATAGGTAAATTTGAAATGACGGTTATTTTTTTATATATTAGAATTATTTGCATGCTATTAATATGGCTAAATAGGTTTAAGATTCTTAGCTTTTAACATATGCTATATGCAAACACCTTTTGTCAACGCTATTTAATGCAAACAAAGATTATACTATTCTATTCTACAATTGGCAGTGTCCCTCTAATAGAAAGAGAAAGAAGATGTGTGACCGCTATCTTTCTCTCTCTAATCGCGCATGCGCATTGGCAATCGTAAGCATCTTACTATTTCGATGTGATGCCATTGGATGCCATGCGTCACAAGAGAGAGATAGCTAGCGGTCCCTCATCTTCTTTCTCTTTCTACTAGACGGGCACTGTTATTGCCGCCTTCCTCACTCTTTCTTATACCTTTATGGATTTCATCGAGTGCGGTGGGCGTTTTATTTTAATTACACATTCTTAAATTCGTTCATAGTGGATATTGTGAAATTTGGTGTGATTCTGTGTTACAACTGTCTGAGCAACTGAAGAATTAGTGCAATCTTTAAAATAAACGCTATTCCTGTCAATTGGACGTGAGAACTTTATTGTGAAAATGCATACCATGGAATCATACTGCAGTGCTCGAAGCATAAGCAACTCAATTTGGTATCTATCCAGTAATCGATTTTATAGATTTTAGATTTAGCTATATATTCATCTTCGTAAAAAGTATCGTTTTTTTATTGAGCGTGCCAGTTAATATATTGAATAAGATACGCGGAACTCACATAAGATTTCCCTGCAGATGTTGAACAAAAGCATGGAACAACAACAACAACAGCAACAGCACCAACAACAACAACAGCAGCAGCAGCAACAGAAGCAGCAGTCGCAGCCGCCTCATATTCCGCAGGAGCTCCTTTACAAGCTCTTGCAGGTGCAGGTAAATAACATGCAATAATAGGGTATTAGTGGTATATACCAACGGCTTAACGTTCCATCCGAAGCATGGAGGAGCCTGAAATAGTAAATTTTTGGGCACCCATCCAATGTCCGACCACTGCAAAAGTTGCTTAAGTTCAACGATCGCAGCCGAAAGCGCTAACCACCTGAGCTATCAAGCACCTCCTATGGAATTTGTACTAGGCTAAAAAGTGGTTCCACGCAAATTCGGGGCGGAAAAATGCGATCAACACGCCGAAAATGGGATCGGTTGGGATTAAACTTTTTCTACACTTGTTTTATTTTATCCAATTAATGGATCGCCAAATTAATTTCAATTTGATTGGCAAAGTATTTTTACTGCGTGCCGGTTGCGGTACTATTGAAGTTCAAATCTACAGAAAAATTATACTAGAAAAAAATTCACATAAAATCCAAAAGTGGATTTTTTTCTAGTATAATTTTCTGCAGCAGCAGACGGGATTCGAACCCGCACCCTTCGCTATCCGGGCGGATGCACTGACCATTATGCTACCGTCACCCTGTCGCCGTGTCAAAATTTTCTGTAGCTTTTCTTAGGCTGTAAGGCAGCACCGTATTCTCTTCGCATTGTTGGTAACTCACAATGTTAAATGAATACCTTTACAAGTATTAAACGTTTGAAAGAAGAAATAGCTATTGTAGTTATATTTTTATTTTTTAAACATTTATCTGCTATATGTTTAAATGTAAAGAAAATGATACTACAAAAAAATCCATTATTTAATAATCATTTTGTGATCAAAATATACGCTTTGAATCTCTTTTTTTATAAGAATTGTAATTAAGATCCAACATGGTAGATGTTTGTTCTCGATCGTTTGTGACTTGATAAAATGTAATTTATTAGTTAACCAAACACCAACATACGGTTTGTGGTGTTATATTTATATATATATAGGTAGAGCATAACAGAGCGCAGTATATCTAAACATTGATTTTTCGCAGCGTCAACAACAACAGCAGCAAGGCGAGATGGGTGTGCACGCTTCAGATAGGGAACTGCTGCAACGGCCCGAGGCTCAGGCGCTGGTGCACGGTGAGTGATATGTGGGGCATGTGACATACCATGTGGTATATATAGTGACAATATCAGCAGCAAGGCGAGATGGATGTGCACGCCTCAGACAGGGAACTGCTGGTGCACGGTGAGTGATATGTGGGGCATATGGCATATATACCACGTGGTATATGAAGTGTGTTTGTATTAAAAAATTAGGGGTTCCATAGGCAAAGAATTATAATGGAACGCTATTACAAATCTGTCTGCAGCTTTAGCTGGCTTTATAATACGATTCATTATTTTTAAAATAGTGTTTTCAACTCCTCATTTCAAAATTAATTTTATTAAGAATCCCTTGTCGTGTAGTGGCTATCTACGTGAAATTGGCAAAATTGTGGGTGTATCCCCGTTGAGCCATTAGAAAAGAAAGAAGATGAATTAAATCGAAATTATACAAATGTCAAAACTCCTTCAATGTGTTAGTATTTAAAACAATTCTAGTCGTTTATCTTAGGATTGAAAAGTTACGCACTTTTATTATTGAATTTTTTGCATGACTTTCTTATCTTATTATTATTTTGGTTAATGAAATCTTTTTAATGATTGAAATGAATTTATGTTATATTTAAACTAGCAAACCAGTGAACCAAATGTTCACCAATTAAAAAAAAAAAAGAAAAAAAAATTTAATTAATTGAGAACTTCGGAGATTTTGTGTGGTTTCGTTTGAAATTCGTGATTTCTCGAAAACCGGAAGTGCTGCGTTACTCAAATCCGGTTTGTAGTCTTAGCAGACTATTCTTAACTTATAAATTAAACATTCTCTTTATCTATCTCTTACGGTTTGGCCGCTGAAACAGCACCACAGACAGACGGACGGACGGACGGACTTGTCTAATAGATAAGAGATTGTTATTTTGTAACCGAAGATGTTTGGTCCTCACCTTTCTTGATATTGGTTTAATTTGATAGGATCGGAATAGTTTGTCAATATAAGCCTGCTTTGTGCATGTATAGAAAAGAAATATGTTACAGTCTGTTTCTTAGGTTTTCACGCACAACACTCATTAAATAAAACAAGTTTTGAACGGTATAGATGCACTGATTTATTTATTTATAGACGTTTCCCATCCTTTCAGGATGCATCTATACCGTTAAATAAATCTGAATAATAAATAAATAAATATTTCCAACACTCACACCAATTAGCCTAGCCCCAAAGTAAGCACTGTAAGGCTTGTGTTATGGGATACTAGGGTAACGGATAGAATACATATACTGTACATATATAAGTATATTTGTATAGAAATACATATTATACATCCATGACTGCAGTACAAATGCTCGTTTTTCATTCATCACACTAACATCTGCCCCCACCGGGTTCGAACCCGGGACCTCTCGTGTCGGCGACACCATGAAATCCGGCGGACAAACCACTCGGCCACGGAGGTCGTTAAAAGTTCTTTTATTTATATTGCAGTCGTTAATTACAGAATTTGCTTTTCCTTACAGTTTAAATTTTTGTTGTATTCAGGTCTGAAAGCTGGCGAGATCACAGTCCAACACTTGATGCAGCAGCTCAGCAACCCCGGCCTGCAGTCCCGACACCGGGAGGTGCTTCTCACCATACTGCGGCTGCATCACCACCAGAGACAGGTAGAGCAATAAGGAAATAAATCACACTAACATTATAAAGGCGAAAGTTTGTGTGTGTGTGTATGTTTGTTACTTCTTCACGTCTAAAAGGCTGGAGCGATTTTAATAAAAAATGGTATGCAGTTAGCTGACACCCTGGACTATCACATAGGCTACGTTTTACTGCGGGAAAATATTTTATTCCTATGGGAAAATCGATGAATGTGAATTTTCCCTATAAAACAGCGTTTAGCACCGCGGGGCATAAATATAGTAGCTATTAAATAAATATTTCTCACATTCACGACAATAGGGTATATTTGACTAGTTTGAGAAAACGGCCCTATGTTTATGACTAATGTTTTATCATCATCATCATCAGCCTATTAATGTCCTCACTGCTGGGGCACAGGCCTTCCCTATCGATGGAATAGGGAGATTGGGCCATGACCCACCACGCGGGCCCAGTTCGGATTGGTGGGTGCTAACGACTGCAGATGCAGCCGGGACCAACGGCTGAACGTGCCTTCCGAAGCACGGAGGAGCTCGAGATAGTAATTTTTGGTCACCCATCCAATGACCGACCACTGCGAAAGTTGCTTAAGTTCAACGATCGCAGCCGAACGCGCTAATCACTTGCGCCATTGAGCTCCTCAGATTTTATAGAAAAGTTATTAATTATTTCTTCTTTCAGAATAATAGTAGTAGGGTAACGTCATTGTAAATATTCATTTTAAATACAGATACCAACAATTGGTAATTTTTAGTTTTCACAATGTGAAACAGCCTACCTAGGCCCCAAAGTAAGCACTGTAAGGCTTGTGTTATGGGATACTAGGGTAAAGGATAGAATAACTATACTGTACATATATGACTAAAGTACAAGTGCTCGTATTCATCACACAAACATTTGTTCCTGCTTTTATTGTAGATGGGAGGTTCTCCTCTTCCGAGTGGAGTGGGAGGAGTGGGTGGAGTGGGGGCGCCCCACCTGGTGGTCCCCCATCATCAGCCCTTACGCTTATCTCCGTTGCCACATCCTGGTGAGAATATATTTTATTTACCCTTATTTACACATTTACAGAAAAAATCCAAAATCCTAATTCTAACCAGGATCCAGTAGCTGATGCGACATTGTATCGCAACAGCGCTGTTATTCTGGCAGGGCCGGTTTAATGACCCAAAAAAAATACAGCATAATCAGCATTTCAAGTAATAATAAATATGCTAAATGAATGTGTTAATTGTCGTGAAATTTAGTCGTTTTTCCGTAATGCTTATATGACTATTCGAAAAATACATGCAACATATATTCTAAAACAAAACTTCAAACCTACAGTTGTAGTCATGAATTTTGAAACTTTGAAAAAAAAAACGTTTCATTTAACTAATTCAGCTGCGTTTTTAGGTTAATAAAATCATTAAACACCTATGCTTTTGTAAAGGAAATACATGGTTGAAAATTATATCGAAACTAGCGGCCCGCCCTAGCTTTGCTTCGGTGTAGAGCTGAAGTGTAGACTACAGTTTTTGTTCTCAGGCTTGTATTATACACAATGACATTCATCTATGATTCTTCTTATACCTGCATGCAAAGTCTCAGCCGGATCGGTTTAAAATTGACAAAGTTTCATACAAACTTTCATCCCCTATTTTATCCCCTTGGGGGTAGAATTGATCAAAATCCTTTCTGAGCGGATGCCTACGTCATAACATCTACTACCTGCATGCCAAATTTCAGCCCGATCCGTCCAGTGGTTTGGGCTGTGCGTTGATAGATCACTATGTCAGTCAGTCAATCACCTTTGAGTTTTATATATATAAAAGATTAAACTTTTATGATTGCCAAGAGCCTGGAAACCATAAAATGTTTAAGAGCTACTGTTTGTGAGTTCGGTAGTACAAAATAACGCATAGATATATTAAAACGAAACTTCAAACATGCAGTTAACTTGCGGAACTCCTAATGATGTGACATTTATGTTACTCCCTTACTATATCATAGTCTAATTGTTATATCTTAATTCTAATGCCACCCAGCTTTTCATTATCATTATAATCATCGTCATCACCAGCCTATTAATAGCATTAACACACGCTCGAATTTGGTCCGGCAGACCAAATCCGCCTACTAAATCCGTTCTCGCTACAGACGACCGAATCGGACAGGTGCTTCACGTACGCCTTCAAGTGCACACGGTGGTCATCATGTCGTTGGACACGAAAATTATGGTGGTAGCGGCTACATTAGCAGCAACATTTCAGCCACCACGTAAAAAGCGGAAAAAAGAAAAGAATGAGCGAAACATTATTTAAGAGAACGTGACGAATTTGGTCACATAAATTTGATAAGAATTTTAGATGAAGATGATTTTAAAATATATCAGCAAATGAACCGCGAAACCTTTGAAAATTAATTAAATTTCCTCCATAATGTAAAATGAGCACCACGCGGCCGTCCTTCTTGGCGTTCCGAACACGACTAGACGTAGTTTGTTCGTCCCAACCGTCCACACGTCCAGATTCAGTACGGAGCAAACCATATCCTATGTGCAAACTAGCGGACCGAGGCGGACTCAATTAATAATAATTATGTTCGTAGGACTACTCTACAGACGGTTAGATTTGGTTCGGATGCGAACCAAATTCGTGGTCTGTTCGAACCAAATTCGAGCGTGTGTTGCAGCTTTAATGTGCCCACTGCTGCTGGGGCACAGACCTTCCTTATGGATGGAATAGGGAATTGGGCCATGACCCACCACGCGGGCCTAGTGCGGATTGGTGGGTGCTATCGACTGCAGATGCAGCCGAGACGTGTCTTCCGAAGCACGGAGGAGATTGAGATTGTAAATTTTTGGTCACCCATCAAATGACTGACCACTACGAAAGTTGCTTAACTTCAACGATCGCAGCCGAACGCGCTAACCACTTGCGCCATCGACCTCCTCAATAATATCATTATAAAATTTCACATTCCTCAATCGCTAAATAAATGGTGTTTGTACAATGGACGCAGCGTTCTGCGTGTCACCGATAATGGCCACCAGTCCTAACACACTCACGGTGCATCATCCAGGTATAGTATTTTACGCTAAATCATGTTAACGGTTAGATCATCAAGTCCTATCCTCATGGAAAGCAATGAATTCGTTATAAATACATCTATTTCCAAAGCTATTTTGGGTTTTGCTTGTGGAATATGTCCAATTTTTCTTCTTTTCTGGACGAACAAAAGCCAAGATTTGGTCGACTATGTTCACTTCACTACACATCGCAATTATAAGCAGTTAATACACTGTTATACAAATTAAAATTACCATGCGCAGTGTCATTGTATCAAAATAATCTTTGGCAACTTTACAAACTAAGAGGTTAAAACATCAATTAACTTTTAAGTTTGATTAGCGATAGTGTGATGTTTGCGAGGACATTAGAATAAAACAGCACATGCATTAATGTAAAATGGTCCGAAATATATAAAAATCTTTATGTCGGACAATTATAAATCCATAAAATGTTAGTAACAATATACTTAAACCTTGGATTATCTAGTATTTATGCTTATATATGCGTACATAGAGCAATCCCATCAAGTCTCAATTAAGCCTTTGATTATATGCACCTAGATACAGCATTAACTGGATGGAAGCAGCACAATATATATATTATTTACGGTAGATATGCTCGTCGCTACACACTCACACATTGTCTTTAGAGTCACGCACACATTGACTTTAGAGTCACGCCCACATTGACATTAGGCCGTATACAGAAAGAAAGCTGGAAGCCGACCACCGCACTGCCCTTTGAAATTAATGAACAACTAGGCTTCAATCTGCTTCTTTTACGTAACTGTTAACAGCGCTGACAAGCGCCGGTCGGCTTCCAGCTTTCTTTCTGTATACGGCCTAATGTCAATGTGGGCGTGACTCTTAAAGTCAATGTGTGCGTGACTCTTAAAGTCAATGTGTGCGTGACTCTAAAGTCAATGTGTGCGTGACTCTAAAGTCAATGTGTGCGTGCGTAGCGACGAGCATATCTACCGTAAATAATATATATTTTTTAAGATGATCGCGTTATCAAAAACAATATAAGACATTATATAAACATTCAAAATCAACTTTAATGTATAGTATATAAGGTCTTAACTTAAGCGCGTGCGTCAAAGAGTAATGACAGTCAAAATGCAAGCTCGTAAAATTGTACAACTTGTAGCTATAGGCGAAATAATATAAACTTTATTTCTTGAACTCTCCTTGTAATTCTGAATGCGCTGTTAGCAATAATTGGTACGAAGAGCGAAGAAAAGATACGGCTATATAACTTACCATGCTTTTGAATATTACTTTTTTTTTAATCATTTTATAGTAAGTATTAGAACAAAATCTGCTTCAAATGCATTAAATTAACAAATATTGTTAGATACCTGTCAGAAAAACAACACTCAACGTACTATAAGTATTTTTACACGTAGCGCTGCGGTTTCTTGACTTATTAACGGTGCGCGTGTCTATGAACCAAGAAGTGCTTCGAAGTGGAGTTCAAGCACTTCTTTCGAACGCACTTGGTGTATCTAGTATGTTTTTAACACAGTAAATAAATTAAGCATAAAATTTGATCATCATCATCAGCCAATTAATGTCCCCAATGCTGGGGCACAGGCCTTCCCTATGGATGGAATAGGGAGATTGGGCCATGACACACCATGTGGGCCCAGAGCGGATTGGTGGGTGCTAACGACTGCAGATGCAGCCGAGACCAACGGCTTAACGTGCCTTCCGAAGCACAGAGGAACTCGAGATAGTAATTTTTGGTCACCCATCCAATGACCGACCACTGCGAAAGTTGCTTAAGTTCAACGATCGCAGCCGAACGCGCTAACCACTTTCGCCATCGAGCTCCTCACAGATTTGATTGCCCTCTCTAAATAATTCAATTAACTAAGTGAACTCCTACAAGCAGGGGTTCCCGCCCGCATTCCTTCACCGCGTGAGTTAGCAGCCCACACTCAGTCGATAATGCAAGGCGCGCTCATCAAGAAGAAGCTGGAGGAACAGAGGGAGAACTACCGCCGTCGCCACGAAATGCATCAACCCAAACAACCCACGCCGATCTCATTTACACCCACCTCCGTGAGTATACTATGCTATTTTTCGTTCAACTACATACAATATTTCTAACACTCACACCCATAGGGTTTTGACAAGTTTTAGAAAACGATCTCACTTCACGTTATTGACTTATGTTTATGGAGTCCGTTAAAAGAGGATATTCATCATTCTGTTGTGTATTTCAGTTAAAATAACCAAATCAAAAACTCCATTTTCAAGTTGCCGCGAAAACGTTTCTCTAGACAATATGGCGTCTTACTAGTGTGTGACGTCACACGACTGTTATTAAAACGTCAAACGATACAATGTAATGTCACTTTTACCGGAAGTTTACTTGAGTGTGACGTCATTTTAGGTTCCGCCAATCCCAAGCGTTTTGGGTCACGTGACAATAGATAAGAAAACTATTATCTTTTTCGTGGGTAATTATGAATATTTTTTTTGTAAAAATATCAAAAATCCATGCCAATATTCATTCTAAACACAGATGCTAACAATTGGCACTTTATTTTTAATACTGACTGTCAAATACCCTATTAGCCTAGCCCCAAAGTAATCACTGTAGGCTTGTGTTATGTAATACTAGGGTAATGGATAGAATTAATAAATCATACATATATAAGTATATCATTATAGAAATACATATTAAACATCCATGACTGGAGTACAAATGCTCGTATTCATCACACAAATATCTGCCCCCGCCGGGATTTATACTGACATGATAGTAATTTATTATACAACGCACATAACTTCCGAATCATCATCATCATCATCAACCTATTAATGTTATAAATATTAACGGGATTGTTACCATGTACCTTGTTTTTTATGAGTCTCTATAATGTTAGTGACCATGAAAGTTTACAACAATAAACCTATTAATGTCCCCACTGGTGGGGCACACGCCTTCCCTATGGAGGGAATGGGGAGATTGGGCCGTGACCCACCACGTGGGCACGTTAGCATCCGCTAAAGACTGCAGATGCACCCAGGACCAACGGCTAAACGTGCCTTCCGAAGCCCGGACGAGCTCGAGATTGTAAATTTTTGATCACCCATCCAATAGGCGACCACTGCGAAAGTTGTTTAATAAGCTACAAATATAAAGAGCTCGATGGTGCAAGTGATTAGCGCGTTCGGCTACGATCGTTGAAGTAAAGCAACTTTCGCAGTGGTCGGTCATTGATGGGTGACCAAAAATCTTCTATCTCGATTTCCTCCGTGCTTCGGAAGGCACGTTAAGCCGTTGATCCCGGCTGTATCTGCAGTCGTTAGCACCCGCCAATCTGTGGCGGGGTCATGGCCCAATCTCCCTATTCCACCCATAGAGAAGACCTGTGCCCCAGCAGTGGAGACATTAATAGGCTGATGATGATGATGATCTTCTAGTCGAAACGATTACCAAACCGTTCACATTAAACATAATATAACATTAGTATTGTGTTTGATCGCAGGTTCTCCGCAAGATGACAGCAGAGAAGGAAGCAGAAGCGCCCAGCCCGAAGCAGCAGCAGTGGGCGCAACCCCCCAAGATGCCGCAAGGAAGGCCCATTGTCAAGGTGGATAGCACCATAGCATATATCTAATGTATTTGCAGGAGCGTATTAAAATCTGGCAACACGGGCCACTTATAGAAATATAAGTTATTTACAGGATTGTTACCATGTACCTTGTTTTTAGCGAGTTTCCGATATTTCGGCACTGTTGCAAGCGCCATGATCACGGGTAACAATCCCGTTAATAAATTAAATTACTATCATGTTAGTGACCATGAAAGTTTAAAACCGGGCCACTTACTTGCGAAATTCAAAGTTTGGCTCTCGACGATCGATATCCTCCACGAAAATTAGTTAGATGTAAAAGAGTTTTCGCCCATATAATAATAAGTATTTAAACTATGCCTCTATGTTTTGTTGTCTTTTGTAAATGCTTATTGCATTTGACGTCACACTTGACGGTTTTAATGGAGATAAAAATGTGTTTATTTTTGGCATTTGGGGTGACCGAAAATCTATCTCGAGTTCCTCCGCGCTTCGGAAGGCATGTTAAGCCGTTGGTCTCGGCTGTGTCTGCAGTCGTTAGCACCCGCCGATTCGCACTGGGCCCGCGTGGTGGTTCATGGCCCACTCTATTCCATCCATAAGGAAGGCCTGTGCCCCTGCAGTGGGGATATTAATAGGCTAATGATGATGATGATGATATTTGTCTTTGTCTATCGCAGGGTAACCAGAGCGGCGCGCCTCCACCCATGAACTACGTCCAGTCACCAGCGGATTATCAGCAGCACTATCTCAATCAACAGCAGGTAACACAACGAGTTTTCCCATTAAATTTAAAACTTAGTTTGACATCAATATCTCCTTTTCATTGTGTATAGAGAATGACCAGGATACAGTGGTGTCGATTCTGGCATAATTCTCTAAACTTAAACTTGAATTTGACAACAGTGTATCCTTGTAATTTTCTGTATAGAAAGAGAATGAGAGATTGTTGCTAAGCTAAAATATGCCAAGAGTTTCGTCGACTCTGGCAGGGTTCTCTTAACTTAAACTAAATTTAACATCGGTCCATCCTTTTTATTTTGTATAGAGAATGACAAGGAAACAGTGGTAGAGTCTGAGCGGAAAGAGTCTATCTGTCAAACGTTAAAGTTTTGTATTGATACGGATTTGTTTGTCGTCGTGATTTCTTAATCTCTTTCCGCATAGACTATATCAAATTTAAGTTTTGGGTTAGATAATCATGCCAGAATTGACATCAATATATACTTAATTATTTCAATCACAATTTTCACGAGGAGAGTTTTCAAGAGTTTTTGTCTCGCCGGTTCTTCAAAGGATATAGATGGATACAATTATTTTTGAAAGTGTATCAATTAAATTCTTACGAACTAATATGCTACTATAAAATAATAATTATATATGTTCTAGAAAAAACAAAAGCATTATTCAAGCGTTAAAGTTCTATAAAATCCATTTAATTTCGCGCGTTAGCACTTGCTGTTGCTGGACTCATTGGACGCCATATTGCTCTGGGGTATTGACGTCATAAGTACTGTAAATAAATGCGTTATCTTGGTATACGAAAACATTAAAGTACCGAGTTGACAGCTGACACTGGCTTAAACTAGCGGTGTGACGTAATAATGTAACAGCTACTACGTCTACTATTTTATCGTGTTTGAAAACAGTAAAAAAAAACTGAAAACTTTGAATTGAATATTAAAATGCATTTTGTTATTTTATGAACTGAAACTTATGATTTTCCGACTCCTTTTTGCCTAAATTGTCGCAATAATGCATTAATATTTATTTCTCTAATAGAGTGAAATGACTGCCAGAATACCAGCGCTGTTATGGTGGGAATATTCCCTTCTGCTATAACAGCATTAAGCTGAGACAGAGTCCTTCCTGATTGGCCTTTTTTCTTTCTCCATATTGGTGCTGTTTTTTTTTATTGCTATATTTATTGTTTTTTTTACTGTGTTGTAATGTTAATAAAAGCTTTTTCTTTCTTTCTTTTAAAATATCCTATTCGTAAGTGATCCTTGTCCGTGGCAAGGCAGTAATTTTGACAAATGGCCCCTCGTTGCCAATAACGATTATATGACTTGAATTTGTTTCGTTTTTGATTCTAGCAAATGGTCGGTGGTGTTCGTTCGTACACACATCCTCAGCAGAGGCAGCAGCAAATACCTAATTCGGTGAGTTTTTTTTTTACATTTGTAGTCACTTTTGAATCCCAGTCACATAATAATATTTTAGAAAATAAAAAAAGCCTTTTAGTTATATTTCGTTTTTTAAGCATTTAACTGCTAGTCGTTTAAATCTAAAGAAAATCTTACTAGAATTCCACGCGGACCACGTAGCAGACGGTATTCGAACCCGCACCCTTCGCTGTCCGGGCGAATGTGCTGACAATTATTCTACCGCGGCCCTGTTGGCCGTGTGGAATTTTCTTTAGTATTTCTTAGGCTGCAAGGCAGCGCCCTCTCTAAGCATTGTAGGTAACCTACAATATCAAGTTTACAAGTAATTAAACATTAAACGAACAACGCATTCCTAGTTTAAACCCTATGTGGTTTTTTGTGAATGTTGTAATTAATGTTTGTGTTATATGTTTAAAAAAAAAACAATTAAAAGAAGAAATAGCAATTATAGTTATAATTTTGACGACCTCAGTGGCCGAGTGGTTTGTACGCCGGGTTCCATGGTGTGATGATATATTAATTATTTCAAACATTTCACTGACCCATTAGACCGGTCAGAGCATCCACCCGGATGGCGGAGGGTACGTTTTCGTATCCCGTCTGTTGCCTGGTCCACGCGGATTGTTTTTCAATAGTCTGTCCATTCTATTATTATCTTTTTGACAGATCGATAGAAGTAAAAACAGCGACACCCTATCACATAACTCGTTCGATTTAAAGCTATAATCGATTTTATGCTACAACATTGTTTAATCGATTATAAGTATCGAAATTATTTTAGTTATCAAAAATACTAGTGTTTAATAAATTATTACAAAATCTCATTACATTTATTATTTTACTTAGTACAAATATTTGTGTCATGAGCACGAGTATTTGTAAAAAGCAGTATAATTTTTAAATGTTTGTTTATCCTAATACTAAAACTCTGTACAATTAGATTTATTTATTAAAATTAATAATTTCACTTAAAAAAATGTTTATAAAAAACTATATCTTTGACTTTTTTCCTTACAATTTGGTTGTACTCATTTATTACTACCGATTATTTGTAATCTGTGACACAATCTTTATGTGTGGCACATCACTAAGTGGGCGGTACCCGTCCATGAAGTACAATATTATTTGTATGACATTTTAACGTAAACAATACAAATTTTCATGGGCGTCGATTTGTCAAAAAGATAATAATAGAATGGTCGGACTGTAGTAAAATTTTCTTTAGATTTAAACAGTGAAATGCTTAAAAAATATAATAAACATTGTTGCCGACCTCTTTTATACATTTAGTTTTTATGGTTTTTTGAAGTGTTTTTAAAGTATTGACATTTTTATGATTTTTGCTATCAAAATTGTTATTGTGTGTCATAGTCTTTGCTTGTCATCAGCTTAAATATTGTTTGTGTTTTACTATAAAATCGTGTTAATAAACCCATTGCGTCCTAAATCCTAGCCTTCATATTCCATCCCATTAGCTCTCCGCTTTAAACATGATGAATTGATATATTTATTGCAATAATATGGTATTGTTTCAGTACAACAACATGAGCAACATGTCCCGCGGCGTCGGCGGCGCCACTCTGCAGCAGCTGCTTGTCCACTCGCACCAGAACCGGCTCAACGGTCAGTACAACTACACAACTATAATGCGATTCAACTAACAATAGGACCGACTGGGCGCCATATTGTGATGTCATAGCTGTCAATTCAAACCAAAATAGGTAGTGAGCAAAAAAAAATTATTTTAATAAAACTCTTTTGTGGTCTGTGTTCACTGGAGGTATTGCCCGTAATCGCCACGCTGGGCAGGCGGGTTGGCGACCGCAGAACGTAGGTTAATTCACTGATGACGCTGCTGCCCGTCACCAGTGAGATTTCCCTCCCCCTACGGCAGCCCAAGATCGATCTGAGTGGCGTGCAATTTGAGAGGCCTATGTCCAGCAGTGGACTAGGATAGGCTGTTGATGATGATGATGATGAACCTTGATGAAACTCTTTTGTCAAGATTAAGTGTGAAAAAGCAGTAATGAATAATCATGCCCTATTACTAGGTCACATACGAACATGTATCCTTTATGTTATGTAAACGAAAGTTTGAAATTTTAGTATAAGAGTTTATGAATGCAACTTAAAGTGACATTTGGTTGACGATTTCAGTTATCAACCATTCATGGCCAAAGCTCAATAAGTGACAAAAAAATATCAACCGATATTAATTATAAATATTTGTTATTGTTTGTTTACAAATGTTTGGTTTTTATTCTTGAATTAGCGGAGTGCTATAAAAGGGTTCAAGTATTTTTTTGCAATCCGTACTTTTCAAGCGACATTTGACAGATAGAGGTCATTGGCTTTCCTATTCTTATTTGAATCGCATTATACTCTGTAACTGTATGACACAGCAGTCGAAATGTGAGTGGACGTTGTATTGGTAGCAATTCATGGTTTTATTTGTAAATGTTGCTACTTCTGTTAAATGCCGATGAGCTTCATGTCTGGACTTCACCGTCACTTAACATCAGGTGGGGTAGAGTCATTAGTCAAAAAATTAAATAAAAAAAATTGCTAATGGTTGCTTTCTGCTTAAACAATCATACTGTAACAATGGTCCACAGAACTTATTTTAGTTAGCTTCAGAAATGCCCAATACTCTTTCTACTTCATCATCATCAGCCTATTAATATCCCCACTGCTGGGGCACAGGCCTTCTCTAGGGATGGAATAAGGAGATTAGACCATGACCCACCACGCGGGCCCAGTGCAGATTGGCGGGTGCTAACGACTGCAGATGCAGCCGGGACCAACGGCTTAACGTGCCTTCCGAAGCACGGAGGAACTCGAGATGGAAGAGTTTTGGTCACCCATCCAATGACCGACCACTGCGAAAGTTGCTTAATCTCAACGATCGCAGCCGAACGCACTAACCACCTGCGCTATCGGGCTCCTCAATCTTGCGGCGTGGGCGTTGGAAATAAATGTATATAAATATTTATAATGATTTCTCAGAATTGGGCGGTACCGTGGGTGCGGGCGGTGGCGACAACCAGTTGGCCAGGTGGTTCTCGCCGGAGCTGCTGGCGCGCGCGTCGGCCGGCAAGCTGCCCTCCGTGCAGCACGTGCCCAACGCCCTTTCGCTGGAGGAGCTCGAGCGGCACCACCACTCGCCCGCGCCGCCCGTGCGCAACTGAGCGCGCGCGCGGCCCCGACACACTTATATACCACCCGCACGCACCGCCCTGATTGGACAATCTCCTCGCGCGTCACTCGACTAAACATACAACTATTATGACGTGACTCGTGAAACACCTGTACTTTTACTTTAAATTATGATTGAGGAGGATTTCCCCAGTGGATTACTACCCGCATATATTGTTTTAAACTTTCATGTTCACTAACATTATAGCTGTTAACGGGATTGTTACCATGTACCTTGTTTTTTATGAGTCTCCGATATTTCGGCACTGTTGCAAGCGCCATGATCGCGGAGTAACTGAAGTAATTGCGGGTAGATGTTATTGGCAGACATATCGGTCTACCCACTTACGTCGTCTTTTATTATCGAAGTAGGGGTATCGAACGCAATAAAAGACGACGAAAGAGGATAGACCGATATGTCTGTCTCCGTGATCATGGCGCTTGCAACAGTGCCGAAATATCGGAGACTCATAAAAAACAAGGTACATGGTAACAATGTCGTTAATAGCTATAATACTACCCGCATTCTATATATTCCAGAGAGTACAACTGAGAATACTAGAAACCAGTATAAAATTATCAGCGCTGACTGAATAATCTCATCGAGCGACAATCATAATCACGTGACTTATATAACTCACCAGTGACTGTACTTTAAATTTTAATTGAGGTAAATTGCGCAAGTGAATTACTATCTACATTACGCATTGCGCGACTTACCTTTAAAAGACACACGAGTAACTTATAAAGGACATAGAAAGTGGACTGTGTTGTCCAACTGTAAAGTTGAATTGGATTAATAACGGATATCTCCGCACGCACCTAGTCTAAAATAACATAGTAAACATAACAATCAAAACTTCTATACCAGAGAGAGAATTGATAGAGGTTCCCACGCCAATCTGTGAAATAAAACTGGCCTGATAAGTGTTAGAGCTGAAGGGTGTATTCCGAATCAAACAAAAGTACGCCGGCCAGTGGTAATGACGTCATGATTTCGACGCCATATTGACAACACTATTACTACACCAGTGCAATATGGCGTCGAAATCATGACGTCATTACCGCTGGCCAGCGTACTGGTTTATATTTCGGAATACACCCGAAATTACCTTACGGCCAATTTCATTCTCTAATGTCTACAATATAGGACTAGTAGTGCCGATTGAAAAGACACTCTTGTCGTTCCTAATATTGTATATATTGTTTATTTAAATATATACAGTATTAGGAAATTGTAGATTGTTAGAGCTTTGGCAACTGACTAAAAAAGCGCGCGTGGGACATAAGAACATTATGCGACATTGTGATTGGTGAATATATAATACGATTGTGAAGACATTTCAAATATATCACATCACACAATCGTCAGTTATAAATATTTGAGTATAAATAAAGTCTGTATGTCTGATTTTCTGAAAGTCAAACTGTCCTAAATCCTATCTTATTTAATCTTGCGTTAAGTGTTATTTTTCGTGCATTATAATAGCTGTACCAAATTACCAGTGAAAAAACCAATGAAAAAAAATATTTTGTGACGTCACCTGCATTTCAAAAGTCAGTGTGACATTAAATAAAGCGCTGAACGCATTTATACGGCCCAATTGGCACTAACAAATCTTTAGTAAGATAAAATAACGTATTTACTCTTTGCGTAACAAATAACACTGACGGAAAGTGTCAACAGATGGCGCTGTTCACAAAGTCTCTCATGTAAAACATAGAAATATGATCTTTTGTTTATGGACTATGTAAACATTGCGATTCTGGTGTACAACACCCAGTTCCTTTGCTCATATTGAGAAATTGACAGTGATAACCTGAAATGTTTACACCAGAACGCAATGGTGTATATTGAACAAACTCGAAAATTTTGTAGGTCTCAAAAATGTTTTGCCCTAAAAATGTTTAAGTATGGTAAAAAATTATACAGTTTTCGTTTATAACTAAATAGTTTTGTATTCCATACCCATCCCAGATTATCATTAATATTAAAATTTATTTAGGACTGGTTTCTAACTAGTTCACTCTTTCATTTGTACATAAGCACGATTTTTCAATAATGAAGTCTTGTTTTAACACTTTTTGGTGCAATTTGTAAATTAAAAGCGGTGGTCATGTGTTTATGAAACCCGTTTTACTGATATAACAATAATGGCATTAGATATTTTATTGTTTATCAATAATGATGAATGGCAATGTTTTGCAATAAAAGTTCACTTAATGCTGACGTTTATAATCGTAAAATATGTAACTGTACCAGTTGACGACGGTTGAAAGCCTTCCTTGTAAAAAAAAGTGCATGGTTTAAATTAATATCTACTGATTCTTTGTGACTCACACCAACGAAATGTTTAAGATCGAAAAGAGATGTCATACATAAATCCATTCATTGTACAGATGGTGCGTTTAAATACTCGCACCGCGGCTAGAATACGGTTTTTAATTAGTAATGACTATTTAATTTATTACTTATAAACTCTAAACAACTTGGCAAGACGAAATTAAATAAAAAAAGATATTTATTTATTTCAAATCTGAATTTTAGTTTTGCTTATCTGGTCAAAGTATATACTGTAAACTTTTATTCATCAAATTGTTTTTGGTGTATAATAAAAGGTATATAGGTGTATATTTTGGAATGTGAAAAGGTCGTTTAGCTTTTATTAAATTAGATGGTCATTACTTAATATTTGAAACAAATATTTCTCATTCGAACATTGCTATTGAGAATATTTATATGCGTGAAATGGAATTGATCAAATATTTTACTCATTAATGAAATTGGAATATGTTTGGCGTTTTTAACATCCAGCCAATCATGCTATGTAACGGACGGACGTATTTTTGATGTATTTATTTGTAGTTACAAATTAGTGTCTAGATTTTTTCTTTGTGTACGTTCTAGCCACTCATATGAATGTGTATTGTTTTGTCGCAACTGTCGGCTCCCTCTAACGGTTGTTTCGCTGAACTATTTCATGGGTTTTGTGAAAAGTTTAGTACCTATGAGAATGTTAATATATTTCTCACGTATAATGTGTCGAGTATGTGCAGTTGTATGTTTGTGATGATCGAGGAACGAGTGGCGGTTTATGTCGCGTGTGCTGTGGTTGTGTATTCTGAGCATTTTTGTTATGACGTCATTGGACCCCAGAGAAATTCGCGTTTCAAAGAAGGCGCATAGTGTATTGTGACGACACGTTTGTTTTATCATTAGCGTGTAGATTCTAGAGTGACCGTTACGTTTTCATGTCATTCTGCGCAGTCCTACAACGACATTTTCTAGAATCGTACCCGGCACGAACACGTTGTCACCTCTTAAACTGTTTTGTTGTGAAATTTGTAGATGTATATGTACCTATTATTATTTTTTTTCTATTTATCTTAACGGTTTTCTTTTTTTACTCGATCACGTTTAACTTTGCCCAGTCGGCGAAGGATTCAGTCAATTATAATTTGTGTAGCCGCTGGAACGTGGCGCGTAGGTTCTTTACCGTCCAAAGTACGAGGCTCATCAGGTCATCAAGCAATACTTCTTTACCTCTAGCCTTTTGTATTTACCACTCCCAAGGGCGGGCTTACGGTGACTCCCACGCAGGATTTTGATGTGATTTTGGATATGGACTCTTAAAGATCGGATCATGAAGCTGCGGTTTTGTTTCGATATGGACGGACGGCGCATTAGATGCGTCCGGATTCTGTACCTTATTTAGTTGGTAATAGTGGCGAAATTTTAGTTGTCGGTATTGTGTGCCGCGGCGGAGCCCGCTCCCGCGCTTACGTAAATACAACACGAGAAAATGTCTCTGTAAGCTTTAAATTATTGATTAAAGAAAAATTTGAAAGTTGATTCACTGTGTTTTTTTTTAATATTATTCATACAATACAATACACAATACTTTATAGATAATATCACAATACAGAACAGAAATGAGGGACATTACAATTGTTAAAAAAGAGTGCTTCAATGGGCGGTCTTATCGCTAAAAGCGATTTCTTCCAGACAACCTTTGGATGGCGAGGATTGAAAGAAAGCTGGAGTCGGCGGTGTCGGTAAAAGAACTTGTTTCTTGGATTTCAACGAATTTATGAAATAAATATATATACATACATACATACACATTACATATACATATATACATATTATACGTACGTATTACATATATAAACATTATATATACATAGACTACACATATAAAGGTTTAGTCCAGTCAGCAGAGATAAAAATGCAGCTACATCGACAAATAGTGATTCATTTACTGAGTGAGCTTGCCTTATGATGCCGGTACTTCGCTTTACTATTTGTGAATTTGACATCGGTCTGTCCTTTTCATACTTTGTGAAGAACGATAAGGACAGACTTGTCAAGGTTACGAATAGCAAGCACGAATAGCCAAGTGAAGTGCCAGTATAAAAAAAATCCTATGACTCCATCAAGGTCATTAAACTATGTGCATACAGCTAAACTTTCATCCAGATCCGTTCAGTAATTTTGCGTGATTGAGTAACAAACATAAAAAAATCACATTTATAATTTGATTTTATTATTATTTTTTAAGCATTGAACTGCTAGATGTTTAAGTCTAAAGAAAATTTCACTAGAAGATATCCACGCAGACCAGGCAGCAGACGGGACTCGAACCCGCACCCTTCGCTATCCGGGCGAATGCACTTGCCATTATTCTATCGCGGTCATGATTGCAAAAAAATGAAGGTTTTGCTCTCGACGTTTTCCTCCACGAAAATTGGATATTTTTTATTTTATTCGGAAAACAAACAATATTTTATTTCATTTACATTAATTAAATATAGAAAATAACATACATCAACAAAGTTTCCACTA
The DNA here is from genome assembly GCA_902850365.2 of Chilo suppressalis. Lineage (NCBI taxonomy): Eukaryota > Metazoa > Arthropoda > Insecta > Lepidoptera > Crambidae > Chilo > Chilo suppressalis. The sequence goes on along the minus strand of OU963914.1, from coordinate 18,277,326 downwards.
ATAATATATCTATACATACAATAAAATGGTAGGAAAGTCAAAACTGTACTGTGTATAATTTTTTTTTAAATAATATTTGGTGTGTGATCTACTATCAATACCGAAGCCCAGCATACCGTAAATTAATTTGTAACCTCAAACATTTAAATTACCAGTAGGCCTATCCGCTGACTGCTTTGATAGATGGAAGTAATAATCACCGAGGCGTTTAGCGATCACTTAGACACTTTTTCTGAAAAGCATCGATGATATGCAATTTTCTCCTTAGTTACACACTGTAATTGTCAAAAATGTTAGTGAATAGGCCGGCAGATCAATCTTTCGCGTCGGTGAAAATACTCCGAGCAAACAGATATACATCTCTGAGCGGAATTACCGAACGGTTAATATTTACTCTGTGTTGTGTGATAAACGAACGATTCAGACAAAATACTGAGCAGACGCAAATAATGAGGGCTATCGCGTATGAATCCGCCGCTAGAGGCGCTAGTGTAGCGTGAGGTCTCCGAAATGTCAAATGTTATGGCTTGTTGGTTGACTACGCGGGTTTATTTCTAATTAAAATAATGTTGTGAATAATTGGTAACAATTTGGCTTAATTATGGCAAATATGAGTTTTGTGGCAATGAATGTCAGTTATTAAAAATTTGAGCTTAGAAAAATGATTATGTTCCCATTTTTTCCGAATAAAACGGAACTGCGCGTCACTGTGACATGGCCTATTATGTTTAGGATATGGTTTTTTTGTGTTAAAATACGATCTAAATGTAACCTTTGATTTCATGTGCGTATTAATAAACTTTAAAAGTTACAATTTAGGACCTCACTCAACAGTGGCGCTATCTGGTGAGGCAGAAAACGGTAGCCCTCATTGTCAAAAATGTTAGTGAATAGGCCGCAGATCAATCTTTCGCGTCGGTGAAAATACTCCGAGCAAACACATTTCCATCTCTGAGCGGAATTACCGAACGGTTAATATTTACTCTAGATGTGATAAACGCACGATTCAGACAAAATACTGTGCAGACGCAAATAATTAACGCAGTATTTCTATGGACAACACGTTCGGCCGCGGGAGAGGCGTGGATAGGGTTGCCAGATGGCCGGGATTTCCGGGATTGTCCCGGAATTTTGCGTGTTGTCCCTTGATCAGTAATTAGACCTCTAATTAAAAATCTAGTTGTAAATCACTTTTTGTCGATGTAGCTGCATTTTTATCTCTGCTGACTGGACTAAACTTATATGTGTAGTCTATGTATTGTATAATATGTATATATAATATGTATATTTAATTCATAAATTCGTTTATATACCTTGTTTCTTTTACTGACACCGCCGACTCTAGCTTTCTTTCAATCCTCTCAATCCAAAGGTTGTCTGGAAGAAATCGCTTTTAGCGATAAGACCGCCCATTGAAGCACTCTTTTTTTTTACAATTGTAATTTCCCTCATTTCTGTTCTGTGTTGTGGTGTTTTCAATAAAGTATTGTGTATTGTATTGTATTGTAGACCTTATTGTCCCGGATTCGGATAATGTGCTAGTTTCGTAACAAAACTAATAACGAATGTCACCTGCTTGATGTTTTAATTCTGTGGGGTTTAATTTGATGCTTTATTTTTTCAGGAGGGGGGGTTCAAATTTTAATGATTTTAATTTTAATTAAAATTTTAGAAATAGACTATAATATTGTGCTCAAACAACAACGTACAATAAGTACCCCCTCCCCCCCTCTGATAAAAGTACGCGGGTGTCCCCGAAAAAAAATAAAATTAGGCGCAGTTATGACTAGGCGCAGTAACGTTCATAGCGAACTTTATCCGATTAAAAGAGATAAACCCTGTATCCTCCTTTAAAACGTTTATTCCTTTAAACTTCGTGTGAATTACAAGACAACATAATCTGAGAATATTTACTTCCATAGCATACGCTTTTCTAAATTTTCGGGTCATTGTTCAATGTTCGAAAATTCAGCAAAACAAAATCGGAGTAATGCCGCCGACGCCGACGCTGCGGCACATAAATGGCTCATGTTGTTATACTGAAAAAATACGATATACTTATGTAATTGCAATAAATTAATTATACCTATTCATTATATTTCCTAAGCATTTAAATGCTAGATTTTTAAATCTAAAGAAAATTTTACTAGAGAACAATATCCATGCTGTCCAAGCAGCAATCGGGACTCGAAGCCATACCCTCCGCTATCCGGGCGAATGTACGACCTAAGTGACCTTGTCGATTTTTTTATCGGCATCGATTCGCATTGTAGGTAAGCCATAATGTCTAAGAAAGATGGTAAGAGAGCCTTCTCTTAGCGATAAAATAAAAGCATAAAATAGCGGATACCGCATAGTCGATTTTATGCTCTAATTTGAGCTAAAATCACACACACTACTACCCTATACACTACTTACCTTTTGGTGATATTGTGTTTCTGTTGGTGAGTAAGGTTTCAGGGGTCCACGGAAAAGGGGATTGAGTCAGGGTAGACAACGGCACGAGTGAGATAGTTTTTGCATCACATCAAGCGTGAAGTCCAGCAATTGGATTTTGTATACAATAGTGATTTAAAATAGAAATAATAACAAGTTAATCATTCTTCACTCATGTGAAATGGAACACCATCCTTTTGTTAGTTGTTTTGTAAGTACATTTTGGCATTTTTAGTGTTGTAACATACACTCGCGCGAGTTGACTCAGTCTGTATCGTAAAATATCCGAGCGTGTGCAACTAATTTTGTTACACGAGAATGATCAAGAGCCGTGGTCCCACCTAATCAGTATGCCCAATTCGACAGAAGGGAGAGCTTTGTATGCCTCCTCCCCTCCTGGCTGCGTTGGCCTAATAGCGATATTTTTTAAACATGATCCACCTCCAAACGTCGGCCGTCCGTGTTGCTCTGGCTTTGTAACTTTATTCCCACTGTTTCATATTCCCTACTGATGGAAAAATGTATCCAATTATCCCTACCAGCGCGGATCAGTACCCTTAGTACGAGTTTGAGCTCACGAAAACTATCATAGTTTTCGAATTGTAAATTATGTTTCTATGACCATTTTGGTGAAAAGTAATAAAATATACTTAAAATATAAGAAGACGCAAATGATTTAATGATAGAATTTAATCACTGTTTATTAGTATTGAAACGAAAACAATAAAATCAGTACCCTAAGTACGAGTGCGAGCTCAGTACTAAGGGTACTCTAGGGAAATATGGAATAGACAGTTAAGTAGCAATAATTGGAAAAAAACTCCAAATATCCTTACTAGAGTCTGTGCGGAAAGAGAATGGGCGTATCGAAAAACGGAACTAACATAGATTTTTATTTGGCAATCAAACCCAGCAATCTGTAAAACGTCAAAGTTTTGTATTGATACGGATTTGTTTGTTGTTGTGATTTCTTGCGGTTTTTTGTATTTAATCATGTCTAAAAGGGGTAAAACCTTACAAATACTGTAGAAAAGCACGACAACGCCCTCCAATCTAAATCCCATTCTCTTACCGCACAGACAAGTGGAGATGTCAGTAGAGTTATACTTTGTAACTTGGTCTTTTTGTATTCTTTGCAGCAACGCGCCATCTAGCGATGATGCATGAAGTTAGATATCTACTGTGCTTCATAAAGTTGTACATAAGGCAAACCAGATGACACTACGTTTTCTTACTACTGTATCAAGTAAGCTATGTACCAGCAATTTATCGAAGGTTGCACGCAAACATAATATTCTAATCATACACATTTTAACTCGGTTGGCTGGCTAAGCAAGGCACATTTCGCTATCCAAGCATTTCAGTCTACTTTGCTCAGCGTTAATAGCGGAATGTGGAATATGTATTGCTTAGTTTATTTTTGTGAGAAAAACCATCGTACATTCCAAAGCACATTTATAAAAGGTTTTTTTACATCGTAGGTAAATTATTAAAATAAAGGAAACTTGATTTTCTACAATTATGTATTTGCAAGAATCAAACGACAAAACACCGCGCACATACATCCAACAATAATATTCATTACACAAATCACTAAGTTAGTAAGTATTTACTACTTAATACAAAACTAAACCAGCTGTACTGTGTCAAATCTTTTTATTAATTTAAACACTGCTTTACACAGTACAAACCTTGTACAGACAGACATACGTTCTAAACTTCTTACTTTCTTGTACTTAAAAGAACATTATGAATGTACTTTAATGTAAGAAAAAAATTATAACAGATAACATCCAATGCAAACAACTTATTAGCCAGACAATTTACTAACTGGCGACGAATGATGCACCTTGTTGGTGACCTCGGATGGTAGCGTTGCGTGTGATGTATTGTATGTCGCAAGTTGTAGCAAACATAGTAATGCCTATTATTAGTGAAGGCCATAATAGCCCTCTTCATTAAGACAGCCTATTTGATGCCTGACTCGCCACATTTTAACACAATAAGGTTAAATTTTTTCTATATAGGTATCGCTGGTAGAAAAACTACTCGCCTCTCTGTGCATACTGGCATTAGTTATTGTTCTGAGCAGTTAATGTAATTAATTCCTTTTTGAATTGCTGAAAATCAATGTTTTTTAACTATTCAAACTATGGTAACATATCAGAAGAAAAGAATAAGGATTTTTTTTATTTTTAGAAAAAAATCCACGTTAGTTTGTATGTTTATTTTATTTTTGACGACCTCCGTAGCCGAGTGCTTTGTACGCCGGGTTTCATGGTGTCGCCGACTCGATATCCTCCGGGTTCAAATCCCGGTAGGGCAGATGTTTGTGTGATGAATTTGTACTCCAGCCATGGATGTTAAATATGTACTTATATATAAACTAGGTGACCCAGCGAACTTCGTGCCGCCCTAAAAAAATAGGGGTTGTCCAGCGGACAAAATTGTGAATCTAAACCATTCTCAGATCCCCTTGAACACACACAAAAAATTTCATCAAAATCGGTCCAGTCGTTTAAGAGAAGTTCAGTGACATACACACTGACAGAAGAATTATATATATAAAGATATAATTATATATGTACAGTATATGTATTCTATCCGTTACCCTAGTGTCCCATAACACAAACCTTATAGTGCTTACTTTGGGGCTAGGCTAATTGGTGTGTGTTGGAAATATTTATTTCCCTTGAAGGCCAATCATCGCGGATCATGGAAATACGAGGTGAAAGCGATAATACGCCTGTTGCTTGTTCCTCCGATCCTTGTTTTAAGTCTGTGGGTACCTAGTACTTTTATCTAATGTGCAAGAAAACAAATGGATTCAAGAAAGAAACAAACTTTTAATTCTTTATTAAAATTACATTACAGTTAGTAAGTACAACAAAACAACGGCAATATTGAACTCTTTTGCTAGGTAAATAGAGGAAGCATCAGTAGTAGATAAATTCATCGAAAGGTGCAGATGACGTCGAGGGCGGAGGTTCCGAAGGCCATGGACCAAGGCAACGAATAAGAATAATAGGATTGATGACGGGGTACAGTAAACGAAATTCAGTTAGATGATCAAAAAATAATGGACACGTATTTTTTCTTTGGGCAATCAACCAAAAATTTACAAAGTTACAGCGCGTCAAAATTTGGGAGTAGGGGCTCGTGACGTCACTTTTTAGTGAATTTTCACTTAAAAGTGTACTAAAACGTGACGTCATGTGACTTTTCAAATCAATATATCTCTGCAATGTTAATATTATGTGACAAAAGAAAAAATACGTGTCCAATACTTTTTGATAATCTACCTGATAAACGAAGAAAAAAAATTAGTCATCATCCCAATTTCTAATACGTCGGACTAAAGCCAGCTTTTTCAATGTCCTTCGTGGAAACTGCTGACATGTTATTTCGTTGCGTGCCATGTAACTAAATACCCGATTTCAGTACCTATATGTAATTTTTTTACTAACGAAACATTTGTTGGAAGTGTGACTGACAGAAAAAATATTTACTGCACTTAAACCTCCTTATAAATAAACGAAGAATAATCTTGGTTATAGACTTCTTTTTTTGTCTCTGTGCATTGAATGACAGATGGCATTTGATTGGTATGACCAAAACGGGGTAATTAGTCTAACTAAAGTTATTAATAACGAGGATAAGGTAAAAAGGTTGGTAGCTTTGATTGTTGGTAGGTAGTATTTAAAAATGTCTCAGCACTGGTAAAGTCAACTCATACAGCGTAGAAAGTTTCACATTGAGTTTAAACCGGATCTAGAAATCATGCTGTCACCTTCAAACCTTTAAATAAAAAATACATTATTATTAAATATTACGTTTAAACCAAGAATAACTTAAGTTCAGGTTTTGGAATAAGACAGAACCTCAGAATGATTGTGAATAAGAAACAGGGCCAGGGCCATGTCTATCGCTGCATATTCTTTTTGAAACATAGCGACTACAGCCCCCAGTGAACGGACGGCAACTAAACTGCTGTACTGTATTGTTTTCGCTGTCTATTTTTAAGTGCGCACTGCGCAGAAGTCAACGGATCGATACGGGCGTTATGCGTCACCTACACAACACACACATCGGTCGATACACAACAGATTGCATTGTATTTTGTAAGTGACGACTGTATAGCGTGGCTGCCTGCAGGCAACATTTCTAGGAAATCTTGTAATGTTACGCGTTAACGGAGTAGCTAAATACTAGGACATTTTGTTTTTAATATAATAAGCTTTTGTTTGACAAACCAGCTTAGAACTATTCTAAGAAGCACTAGCGATTTGCCCCGGCTTCGACTTGCTTTCGTTTGTATATTTAATTAATGAAAAAAAACCTGTTAATGAAATGGGTACAGGTGGACCTCCCCCCCCCCCCCCCCTCTGGATCCGCCCTTGCCTGTAGTTATCACAATATATTTGAGCAGGAATCTTTGTTTTTGTATCGGAAATTAAAAAAAAACAATTAATATCAAACTATGTATCTTAACTAAAATATCTAAATCGAAGTCAAGTGTTCCCTTCTTCCTATTATCTGGGGTTCTTTAAGAGAGGCGTGAAGAAGCATTTTTGCAGGCCGGCGAGGTGAGGATGGTTGGTGTAGCAGTTTATAACTGCTGTACCAGATATCTTCGCGTTTGGACTTTATTACCACTTCACATCAGGTGGGGTAATCATTTGCCTACCTCTATATAAGAAAAAAAAGTCAAACTGAAACTCAAGATCAATTCGATTTTTATTTATTTTTAAAATACGAGTTTTAACCGCCAGATCTTTTCAAGTGCTCAAAAACTCATAGCGGGATTCAGAAGCCGTTGCCGTTGCTACTCACGGTAGCTTTGTGGAACTAAAAATATTTTATTGTTGTTTTTAAATAGTTTTTTTTTGTTTTTCAATGCAAGGTTTTACGGTACAGTAACTTCATCTTTGTCACTATTAATGTTTTCTTCTATGGAATTTCCAATAGGTAAGAAATTTTCATTAGCCAAAGTTGAACGACTATTACTCTTTAAATAACAAATATATCTTAAGTTTCGTTAAAAGTTAATGAAAAGCATTATTATCATGAATTTTTCCAGCTTTTAGAGGGGCACGACGACGACACAAAATAGCACTTTAAAGTTCAATATTTCGAAAACGGATCCCTAAATAGTAAACTAGTTTTAGGAACCCCTAAGTAATTTAAAAGGACCAGTGCATCTATACCGTTCAAACCTTGTTTTATTTGATGAGTGCTGTGCGTGAAGACAGTCAGTGCATTCGCCCGGATAGCGAAGGGTGCGGGTTCGAGTCCCGTGTGCTGCCTGGTCCGCGTGGATTTTTTCCAGTAATATTTCCTTTAAGTCAAAAAAATTCTAAAGTATGAACTGAGTTTTGCTACCTTTACAGTCTTCTATTGTTAATATTATAAACAGCAATTGACACCAAAGTTAGTCTTGGTTTAAACCTAATTATGTCTTTTTAGAAAACAAAGGGGAAAGCTACAATTTGAGTCCAGGTTTAACTTTAGTATACGTTTTGTAACAAGGCGGCTTCTGTTTATTTAAAGGCACATATTTAAATGACCATCAGAAAAATAGTATTTTTTTTATTCTTTATTAAGCCATACACATTAAATGTTAAGACGGCTAAAAAAAAATTCAATCCTCAAAAAATATATACAATTAGCAACCTAACCTTTAAGTTACCAGTTGTATTTTAAATGATCATTCATTATTTGTTTGAGGATTACTTATTCAAATGTTTCCTGTAAATAGCTTACTCGCGTGCCAGCAAGATATTATGGCCGTCTTCAAAAGGCGAATGTGACTCATTCATTTCCAAGTCCTACAGATCATCGAGCAACGCATGAGTGCTAGTGCTGAACTAGTGCTGAAGCTGAAACCGTGTCTACATAACTGTCTCGGCAGGCAATCACCACTTGTCAGCAGTGGCGGGGCAAGACCTAAATTTGATGTGGGCGAGACAGATTTCGCGAGGCCCTGTTCTGTGGCGACCTGAAGACGGATTTTATAAAATAATAAAAAAAAAGATATTCGCTTTTAAGCAATGCATAAAAATCTATGAGGCGCGAGGCCCCTTGTACCGCGAGGCCGTAGGCAGTGGCCCACGCCTTATGCCACCTCAGCTTGTCAGCTTGCCCTTTCCTTTTTAACAAAATTTGTTTTTATTTCACAGTTTCAAGGGACCGTAGACCTGAGTTTATTGTTAAAATTTCAACTCTATTCCTCTACGCGTTCCCGAGATAAAAGGCCTTGTGACAAACAGACGACAACAAAGTGATTCTATTAGGGTTCATTTCTTTTTGTTTGAAGTACGGAACCCTAAAAAATACTAGCTTAATCGCAAGTGAGTTTGTTTGTTACGCTTCACACATAAGAGACCTGAGAGAGGTACGACACAGCGTATTTCCCGCCCGAATTGGAGCGCCCGTCTCGGGAAGACTTCCACCTATCGTTCAACAACTCGCCACTTATAGAAAACCACAGTGAAATAACACTACCTCCACTGTATCTAACTGTCGGTTATACTGTTTCCGGTACAGCTTACCCCGACCACATCCCCTACCCCGTGGGGATATACAATGGCCTGTCATTGCTTAAGCCTCGATGACACGGGCCGAGTTTACAAGCTACAAGCCAGTGAGTTCGCTAACAGCTTGTGAACTCGTGTCATCGGCTTTTTACCATCTGCTACTCTATTATATGGGGCGAATTTACGAGCTACTAGCGAACTCGCTGGCTTGTAGCTTGTAAACTCGCCCCGTGCCATCGAGGCTTAAGCAATGACAGGCCATTGTATATGCCCACGGGGTAGGGGATGTGGTCGGGGTAAGCTGTACCGGAAACAGTATAACCGACAGTTAGATACAGTTAGGTATAGTGCAGGTAGTGTTATTTCACTGTTTTCTGTAAGTGGCGAGTTGTTGAACGAAAGGTGGAGGTTTTCCCGAGACGGGCGCTCCAATTCGTACCTCTCTCAGGTCTCTTATTGCTTGCCCGTGTCATCGAGGCTTTACAAACGGCGCGGGTGAAGATTACCATTGATGATGCACCTTGTTGGGGACAATTTGTACCTCCAATAGATTTCATTCTCTTCTTGGGAGTATTCACAAGAATTGAATCAGGGAACTTAGAATTGGTACTTATAAACAGATTAATATGCCCGATTACCGCGCTACGCACTTTTCGTTTTCCAGTTTTCCTCACCCAAAGGGTAAAAACATATTACTAAGACTCCACTGTCAGTCTATCTAAGTAATTAATTATACTAAAAACAGAATATAACAAATATTTAAGAGCTCACATACAACAAACGTGTTTATTGCACATTTGTACTCTATACATATTAATAACGGTAACAGTTAAGACTTTTGGAACATTCACAGAATATTTAATTGTATAATATTTATTTTAAAAACGATAATCAAATTATATTATTCAAAGGGGGATAATTTTCAGACGCGATTTTTTGCTGTTTTTTGCTTGATATTATAATAAAGTGTCTAGAGAATGTTGTAAGTATATAATAGTGGTAACGGTCGGTTTCAAACTGACTGTTGATGGAAGAAACCTTAGTTTTAATAATATGTAATATCCTTTACAATAACAATAACCACCTATAACGAAACTTTGGTTTTTATTTTAAAAGTAACAAATTGAAATAAGATATTGTGGAAAAGGAGCTGCGTTATAAAAAAATGATTTAAAACGGCATTTAAATGTTCTTAACTCAATGGGTTAAGACTAATCTTATAAGACGATTACAATAAAATAAATGATTTAGGTAGATACTGGTTTAATTACGCAACGCATTTGAACTTTTATTTATTTTTTGGTCACGTCCAACTTGATAACTAGTTTTCAGTATACAGATCAACAAATGTCCAGCTGTATTCATAGTTTATCGAGGATGTACGTAACGTTAATAAGCTCATATAGCATGTATTTAAGTAAGTGTTTAGTAGACCTCTATTATCTAATGAAGAAAAAACTCAATCTCTCATTATCTAATCGTCGAGCACTAAATTTTCCACGAATCCTCAAAATAACCTACTAACAACTTGCTTGAATTATGTAACACTTATAGGAACACTTCGCGAATGGGAATTTAATTTTGTATGGATATTTTTTTTACGATATTGTTTTATAATATTATTATCATCTACAATCACTTCACTTTCCGACAGACACTCGTTTGACCGTTTGACGTATTAAAGAAGATCAGCATGACGTCATAACATTAAAAAATATCACCAATTTTGTGGCCAGTTCCATTGGATCTGACATTATTACTGGCTGTGTTGTGCAAAACAAAAGACTGACACTAAAGACATAAATCATCCAGAACGAACAGTTGGAATCAGTTTTCAAGTAACTTTACGCCTTTACACGTCGCAAAACGAGTTTGTGAATTTTTTAACAAAGTACGTAGGCACTGTGTGTTTTTATCGAAGCTTGGCCGCGGAATGGTAGTTTCGTTCGTTCTCTGTCGGTTGGCTTGCCGCATTGAGTGGAGCGCGCGGGCGCGAGGGCGAGGCGAGGCGCGCGCGAGGGACCCGGAGCGGTGGGGCGGTGCAGTTCTTGTTTCCAAGCGTATGTAGCTAGTTAGTTTGCTAGCACAGTCGTTCGCCGTCCGTTCCCGAGAGAAAGAAACTAACACAACGACCGTGCGGACGACGCAAACGCTCAGGAATAATAATCACCACAAAGCATTGCTTGCTCGCCCCGAGAAAAAATGTGCGCGCCACATTAACCATCGTGTTCTAGTGATAATAATAACATTTTATATCGTATCAATATAATCTCACAGGTTAGTGAAACATTTAAGTAGATTCGGGATAAAATATCTACTCACACCGTCCGTGTCTAGAAAATAAAATTATGCAACGCTTTGCCATTAATGGCGGGCGCTGTGTGTCGTCTTGATGTAATTTAGTGTTCATTTGCGTCTTGTGCAAAACCAATAGGGTAAAAGGCTTTATTTCAAATGTTGCTCTGATTAAACAATTATAAAGATGTAATCTAATCACCAAGAAGATGTCAATACCCATACTATGTGATTTACTTTTATTAGGCAGGTACGCCATAAGTGACACAATAGAAGTTAAGATTCTACGTAGGCATCGGAACGGATGCTCTTATTACGATTGCCTTCGCTTTGATGAAAGTGTAAACCGAATGCACTGCCGCATAAACGTAACGTACGTTATAATGTAAGATTTATTGACACCTTTTTTTTCTTTTAATTTGATAGCTGCCCAAGTGGATTTGGACGATCGCCTTACGATCTATATAATTAAAAGATGATTTGGATAAGGTATGTTTCAATAAGAATAATTACTAAAGGGTATACATACTAATAAACTATATTACCTACGTGAATAGCATAATTATCTGATATCAAATTGTTGAAAAAAAATACCCAATATTGAAAGCTAATAAACTCTTTCTTTTCTGTGTCTACGTCACGTGATCATTTTTGTCCAATCAATACAATAACTAATACCAAAGTATAATAGGAACACTTAGATGAAATATCACAAATTTTAAATAATTTTATAAAAAAATATAAGAAAATAAATGTATGTTGTTCTATTTAGTTGCTGTGTCACTTTTAATGGCATTTGAGAAACTTCGCTTGAGATTGGTTTTGCGTAGGTTGGTAGTAGGTATTCATTGTCTGAACGGTGGCAGCGCTGATATAATTCCCCCTTCCGTGGTTGTGCGTTCACGTCCCACCGGGCGGGTCGCGTCGCCGCGCCGCCATTTTGTCGTTCATTTCGAAGACTGACTTGGCGTGAATGTGACGTGATATGCAAGATGAAAATATATTCCATACCTAGTATGAAGAAAGTGCACACGTGTTACTTAAAAAACAATTAACGACTAATTACAATTATAGATGTTATAGTTTATTGAATTTTGGCTGTGAATTAGCTATTTTACAAACTTAGATACGTTCGTGAGTTGTTTTTGTAAAGGTACCTACCTAGGTAGTAGGCACCCAATTTTGATTTATCACCTTGCTTTGGCAAATCAATTAATTTATGTTTTGATATTAATTGTTAATTGAGAAAGGTGAGTACTGCTCTTTTTATTTAAGCGAATTTAATTGTTTATAAGCGGAAATATTAACTTACCCTCTTTGGTATGGTAGATAGGTATAATCTGTCGTGTGACTCTTAAAACAATAGGTATCCGGCAATTTTACACCGGTGGACGTGCATGTTGGTTGTGAGATTAGATTAGTTTTGGCTTATACATAAAGGTATCAAACGACATTATTATACTTATTATAAAATTTTAAAAATATACCCGGTTTATTGCGATTTCTTTTTGTTTTTGCGTTCGTCAAATATTTTGTTCATCAATTTTTTTTAATGTTCTGATTCGGAAAAGTACAAGATTTCATGACCATACAGCCATCATGTTTTTTTTTCAAAAATACGTTTTTAATACGTCATTATTTTCTATAAAAATCTAAAATAACCCCTACACCGCAAACATTGACGCGTTTTATCTTTGTTATTTTTTGGTTGAATGACAAAAGAAAAAATAAGTGTCTATTGTTTTTTGCAAATCTAACTAATGGACTAAATATTATTTCGTTTATTTAACCCTTATTTCAAAATATTGTCGTTGGTTACAATATTAATAATTCTTAGGACAATAAATTGTCAGCACATTTACTATGACGAAAGCAGTAAAGATGGGGTCACACTAACAGGAAACGCCCAAAGTCCGAATCGTTGGTTGTCTCTTCAACAACACAACGTGTATTTCTATACCGGTATTCTACATTCTGTTTGACGTTAGGTCCTTTTTATACTTATAAGACATTTACTCAATAATGATTGCGTCCGTTCACCCGTGTTTCATATGGACCCGCGTATTCAATCTGTTCAATAAAGAAACTTTGTGATAACTTTTAAGTGTTGCTGACTGTATACATAAATGGAAGGAATCTATTTCATTCATCCATTGCAAATATCATACTTAAGCCGAATAATTATTTTTAATCAATCATATTTTTGCAAATATGTACTTGTGATGAAATGGCGTTAAACTATAATCATCATCAGAAGCTTATTTCATATTTCAGCACAAGGCTTGCAAATTAAAATAAAGAAATAGGTATTTTGTTCCAGAGAATAAAATATAATAAATATATTTTTTTGGGCTTTGACTGTTGAGCTTGGGTCAATGAAATGTTTAATTTATACTAAGTGAAAAAATATCTTTAAGTTATGGTGGAGCAGCAAAGTAGCACGGACTAATGTGTGGACACTTAACATGGCTATTCGTATTTGCTATTTGTCTACTTGACAGCTAGCTGGCAATGGTGTCGATTCCGGCATGATTCTCGAAATTTACATCGGTCGTTCCATTTTATTCTGTATAGAAAATGACAAGGATAAACTGTTGTCAAATTTAAGTTTATGTTTGGAGAATCATTTCTCCTTTTCATTGCTTAAAAATGACAATAGAGATATACTGCTGTCAAGTTTATATAAGGCAAATAAAAAAAGCCATGTGCGGTGCTAGCATTATGCCTATATACAGGGTGTCCCGTAAGTAATGGTCCAACCGTAAACCCTAGGTAGTTCACTCAATTGCCTACAACTAATTTAAACCGTTTTTTGAAATTCATTAGGGTTGCCAAAAAAAATGATAAAAGTTTTTTTTTTTCAATATTTCTGTCTTGAATTGGTTTTTTTAATAGCATTGATGCAAATATTAAAAATTTTCAAACTTTTTTTCACTAATATGTAGCTAGATTGATTTCCTATCAACTTGTTTATCACATTTGCATAATGACATTGTATTTCTCTCAAAAATATTGAAGTAACTTAACATTTTATTGCATTTTATTTGGATGACCTAAATTGAAAAGCTCCTAATGTAAAAAAAAAGTATGACACCAAAGTTTTCCATTATTTTAAAAACATGTGCATTAAGTAAGGTTTCAAAATTGGTATAAAACTTATGGTTAACTAGTAAAGTTGCAAACATAATACAATGAATCCGAAGAAGAGGCAAATATCTTAAAAAATATAATTAAATTTAATTAGTCTCTAGTTGTGCATTTTTTCATTATTAGGAATGTTTTAACGACACTACGCGCACAGTACACAAGATTAGTACTTTGATTATACTAGCCCTCGAATCGACGCACGCACACAGACAAATAATGTCATTTACACGGCCGCTAACCAATCTTGGCAAGACAAATCTACGCAGTGCCACGTCGCGCGCCGCCGAGACTGGTGTGAATTTGGACTTTACGAATTACCTATCGAATTTGGACTGTTTTTGTTTTTTATAGAGTTAACGACTTGGCGAGTCTATTGGACTCCGAAAATCTGTTTGTTTGGGGTTGTTGAATCTCCGAACTTTGCAATGCCTCGCAACGTGTACACACCTCGTGAATATGCTATGATGCATTACACCTATGGAAAAGCAAGAGGTAATGCCAGAAAAGCTGTAAGATTGTACCGAGAAAGGTACCCGAATTTGCGTCACCCTGACCACCGAATTTTTGCTTAGAGTGCATAACTCGCTACTTGATGGAAGGATTCTTGGCACTGGAGTTGGTGTCGGTGAAGGAAGACCACAGCAAGTCAATGACGAAATAATTTTGCAACAAGTACAAGAAGATGCATCAACGTCAGTTCGAACTATAGCACGACGTTCTGGAATACCTAGAGCATCGGTGCACAGGGTTTTAAAATGATACCGTTTGCACCCGTACCATCTACAACGTGTACAAGGAGGAGCAGAATGTGCATAGCTGTAGGCGGAAGGCAATTTGAGCATTTATTATAAAATTATAACGGTTTATTGCTTTTATTTCTAAAGACCTTATTTTACCCGTCGTTTACACAAATAAGTGCCATAAAAGCTAATATCAGTTTAATCATCATGTTGATTAAGGTAAATACATTCCTAATAATGTGAAATAACACAACTAAATACTAATTTAATTAATTTAGTTTTTTTTAGATATTCGCCTCTTCTTCGGATTCATTGTATTATGTTTGCAACTTTACTAGTTAACCATAAGTTTTATACCAATTTTGAAACCTTACTTAATGCACATGTTTTTAAAATAATGGAACACTTTGGTGTCATACTTTTTTTTTACATTAGGAGCTTTTCAATTTAGGTCATCCAAATAAAATGCAATAAAATGTTAAGTTACTTCAATATTTTTGAGAGAAATACAATGTCATTATGCAAATGTGATAAACAAGTTGATAGGAAATCAATCTAGCTACATATTAGTGAAAAAAAGTTTGAAAATTTTTAATATTTGCATCAATGCTATTAAAAAAACCAATTCAAGACAGAAATATTGAAAAAAAAAAACTTTTATCATTTTTTTTGGCAACCCTAATGAATTTCAAAAAACGGTTCAAATTAGTTGTAGGCAATTGAGTGAACTACCTAGGGTTTACGGTTGGACCATTACTTACGGGACACCCTGTATACATATATATATTTTAAAAGAACCAAATATACATACGTAACTGTTGGGAACTACATATTAGTCGTATTCAAATTCACAAGTGCGTGCACCTCAGGCTACGTCGGATGTCTTTTGCCATATATTTTTACGTGTTTCATTATGAGTAGGGTATTTGAAAAGTTTTAGGTAACGATCATAAGTTATTAACTAATGTTTATGGAGTCCATAAAAAGGATATTCATCATGTTATTGTGTATTTCAGTAAAAAAGCTAAATCAAAAAATCCATTTTCAAATTCGTTCCTCTGGACATTATGGCGTCTTACTGGTACGTGACCGTCTAACGACTGTCATTGAAACAATACAATGTAATGTCACTTTGAGTGGAAGTTTACAAACGTGTGACGTCATTTTAGTCTTAGCCAATCCCAGGTGTTTTCGATACGAATACGATATTGGTTCGTGCTAAGGGTACAGTTCTCTGATTTTTCGAAAGCTTGAGTAGTATTTTATTTACATAATGAAATCAACGTGTGTTTATATGCCTTTGTTTTCACCTAAGTGCTTCTCAGTCGCCGTACTAGTGCGGTCTCGGCCTCACGCCGTTATATTGGCGATAAATGGACCAATTTGCTATTACCAGTTAGTGTGACACCAGCCTTAATGTTTGCGCGTAGCCAACTGAAAGTTTGCAGAGTAACTAGATAACTTGTTTCTTATAAGAAATACTTTTGATAAAAATTGCAATAAAAGCTAATCTGTCCGCAAACTGAGTAATAAGTACATTTTAATTTTTTATGACAACAAAGCAATAATTTTTATATTTTGTGCAGTTTTTCTAAACTTATATGCAATCATATGTCACAGTATGATTTATAAATCCGTAATGTAGTTATTAAGGATCACCAGCGAATGATACATAGAATAATTGACGTAAAAATAACATTAATAAAAATTTCACAAAACAAGAAAATAAATTACATTTAATTTTCTTTCTACAGTTATATCTCTAGAGTTAATTATAAGTATATACCGGAACATAGTTATACGAAAGTGTGTGATTCACTACAATCTTACTCGGAATATAATTATAAAACGGTTCTAGTTTAGTCAAATAGGTTGAAGTTGTAGGAGTGTATTGTGGGAACTGCAGTGGAGGCGGAGGTGGGGGCTTCGCTGAGTTTGTGAACCTCGCATTTCTCTCGCTAGCTTAGTTTTTTGAATGTATTCGCTGGCGGACGCAGATGATTTTTACAGTGTCACTGGGGACCTTTAGCCGAGTAATGGCGAGTGCCTTTAGTGGTATTCCAGGTGGATGGCTTTTCCTCATGGGGGCACTCTCCTCTCTAGAGCCACTAGCTAGGGCACTCAAACCGGGGGGCCTCTGAGATTCTGACCTCGGCTTTAGTTTGTTGTGGTGGTTCACAAACACAACGAAGCTCCAGCCGCCGCAAACATCGTAGTCTCCTCCACTCCTCGAGAAGTTTCTGTCAGTGTTAAAAACAAAGTACTAATAGTAGGCATCTGTACTTAAAATGAATAGGGGTAGCGGTGTTTATAAAATAGAAAATGATATTTTTTATCTATTTACGCCTGACTAGGTTAGGTAGGAAAATATTTAGGTTTGGTGGAGCCTCAAATGACGTCACACATATAAACTTCCGGTCAAATTGACATTACTTGTACCTTTTGACGTTTAAATGTCAGCCCTGTGACGTCATACATAGGTAAACCTCCATATTGCCCAGAGAAACGATTCATCGGCATATTTGGAATCAGAATTTTTGATTTCCTTTTGAATGAATTACCCAGCAAAATGATATATAATCACTTTTTATGGAATCCATAAGCACCAGTAAAAAGTTTTTAAATACCGATAAATAAAATATTTACTACCTGTATTTGCGATGTTGTATAACTGGCTTTAATCAAAATTTGAATTTATTTTTCCTCTATTAATATTGTACTCTGATTAATGTGACTTTACTTCAATAAACAAAGCCAAATACAATATGCGAACTAGCTAATGCTGGTGCTTTAATCATAGATCTACTTTTATAATGGCTTATATATATATATATTTTAAATACTTCTACGAATGTTAAGAACTCGTGGTCCTTACGCCTTTCACATAGATAAAACACATAGACTTAAATTAGTAATCTTTCATAAATATCTAATAGATGACCAATCATTTATCGAATGCCTTCAGGTCTTATATTGTTGTTTTGATGACGTTTATTTTTTAGCTTCGACTTTACGTTACGAGGGGTGGCTGCGAATTTTTGAGCCTAAATAACTTTCAGTATCACTAATGACTAGCACTGTACAGCACTGACTGCGAGTATCATAAGTAGTATAAATACCATTTTTTATGTCATTAGCATCATTATGCTTTAAGTAATTGAGATATCCGGGCTTTACACGAAATTACAGTACAGCGTTGTCATAAAATTCCTTGCAAAGAAGACCGAAACCGCGACGAATATAATATTTTCAAATTCAAATTGTTTATATGCCATTCGAAACAAGATGTCTGCAGTTTATGGGGAATCTGCAACTTCATTCGCAACCATAAAATGTTAGAGCCTAGAATTCAAACACGACATCTCAATGATGATGATGAAGTTAATACCTCCATTCACCAAAGAAAACATTGAAAAAGTTCAAAAACTTGTTCGAATATCGTCGAATCAAGTTGTAATAGATAGTTCAAGCCATAAACATACGCAAGGAATGAACCTGCATCATTTTTCTCACGAACACGATGGGTGATGAAAATGTTCACGCCACTGGACAAGCGGCAGCGAGTCACAAATTCGCAGGTGTTTTTGGAAATTTGTGGTGTTAATCCTGGCGATATTTATTTGTCACCTTGTCAGTGATGACGAAACATGGATGCGGCAGTACGATCCGGAGTCAAAACAGGAGTGTATTTTAAAGGGAGAACAGCCGCAACGGAAATTAATTTTTTTTATACATTTCCATCAGCATTTTTAAATCTTGGACTCAAAACTGGTCAGCTGCTCCTCGTCATCTAATCATACATATGCAAGTACTATTCATTTCATTACTCGGCCTTATATATACTATTGTCGTCACCTTTTATCTGCTTTGTGCATTTATAATATACTTGTCTTTAGAAAAAATTAACTCGGCCAAGCAAGTTTCAAGTTGATACCTTGGTAGGGTATATACTTTGTCTTCCTCCTCCCTGTGTCGTGCTCCTCATTGGTGAGGTTCGTGACCACCACGAATTATTTTGTAGAAGATCGCTTTCCACTTGTCGCGGTTTTCGACAGTGTGTTGTGCATCATGGACTCCGGTTTTGGTGTTAGTGGTTTGACGGATCCTGTTGCTTAAGATGTGCAGGAGAACTTTGCTTTTGTGAGATATCAGGACCAGAGTCCGATAGTTGCCAAATGTCCTGGTGAACGCCTTTTTATGCAGTGGTATTATGATCACTCGGCCCAGTCAGTTGGCCATTTCCCGCGTGTCCAGACATAATTGCAGATTCCTTGCAAAATTTGTACAGTCAGGAGCTTTCCTGCTCTTTAGCAGGTTAATATAATGACTGCAACTGCTTCTGAGTTTGAATAGATGGTTCAAGGCTGTGGTTTCTAAAACCTTCGTTCCTACCTTCTGGATAAGTGGTGATATCATGGTACAGTTCTTCACAGTATTCGCACCATCTTGCCACAACGCAGTCCTTCTTATGTAGAGGGTTTCCGTTTTTATCTTCAATGACCCACGCTTTAGGCTTAAAATCGCTACAGAGGATGCGTACTTTCTTGACAGGTCATGCTTTTGGTTCATTGTCTTAGGACTACTTAATTTATACAAGTAGAATATCAGGGTCCGTTTTTTACTTAGGGTACTATTAAGAGTTATTTGAACAAACGCTATTTGGTGTACCTCGTGTTTTTTGCTATCAATAGAAAACCTGAAACTCGAAAACCGGTTGCCCTTGAACCGCCTTTTACGATGGCTCCTCAATTGAAACTGTGCGTCTTTGGAATTCTTTTCTGACTAGGATAACACGTGCACAACACAATCCACCAAATTTTCAGGAAAATGTTGACAAATCAGTATTTTTTTATCATAATCGTTGATTGGTTGCTACTAACCCATTCTTCATGTCTCTTGTAGATTTATTTTGACGCTATTTGGTGTACCTCGTGTTTTTTTGGACATTATGGGTTACCTACAATGCGAAGAGACGGCGCTTCCTTGCATCCTAAGGCTAGAGAAAATTCGACACGGTCATCAAGGCCGCGGTAGCATAATGTTCAGTGCATTCGCCTAGCGAAGGGTGCGAGTTCGAGCCCGTCTGCTACCTGGTTCGCGTGGATTTTTTCATCTAAGTCACGTCGACACAATTCGCACAGCTCTAATCTAATCGTATCGTAATCGTGAATTTTTGTATGGAAGAAGCCAGTATGTTCTTCTTACATCCGTTAGGGGCGCTCCTTAGTTTTCATAGAAACTTTGACGAAGCTATAGGATTACGGAGCTGTCAGAATTTGTGCTTCGGCCTTTGCTAACTGTGCGACTGTTTCTCCGACAGGGATCGGAAAATATCTGAAGTACTGTTTTTACTTTCACTGTTAGTGAGCGTATATTATGTGTATATGCGTTTTTATCTTATTTATTTTTAAATTATAACAGAAATACATAGGTACTATGTATATGGAGGGACTTGAATTTTCGGAGATATTTAAGTTGACGTGGAGCTTTAAATTTTAGTTCTCAAAGATCTGTCATACTGTCAGTATGACTCATGCCTAGTGGCTGCTGATTTTTGTCAAAATTACCAGTAGGATGGATATATTTGAAAGAGATATTGGTATACCGATGGTCGAAGAAAAAATTGGTTGCATAAACTGCCAATAATTTCTTCTTTCGTAAAACCTGCGGGCAAGATATTCCATATCAAAAATTATGTAATAGCATCAAGAGGTCTTCTATTGGAACTGTCTTATGGTACATCACTGTTAATACGTTTTAAATGACTGTTAACCTTGGTTAGCATAGTTTTCAATCTAGGTTCCATTTTGGCCAACGAGTGTTTCGAAACTGCTTGGCAGTTATTACGATAATGTCGAAACTGCTTGGCAGTTATTATGAAAATGTTTTACTTAATATTTTGAAGTAAAATATGATCTATTGCAAAATGTTATATAAACAGAGAATATTAATAAATCATTAATTTAGGCATTTTAACCTTACAGTAGGTAAGACTTTTTGATATTTCAAGTAAATGTGTGTGTGTGAAATAACATCATATAGCTTACTATGATTGTGTCATCTTTAGGGCTGGGACAGTTAGTTTTGTAGATTAAGATACACGTTGTTCGAATAATTTAACTTGATTTTAAGAATTTATCACACCAAATACTAGAATCGAATATGCACATGGTTGCTCGTTTGTATAATTCCATTGTATCTTCCCGATACGGTTTATATCTAGCAATACTCATTTAGTCGTGTAATTTATAAATTTTATATTATCTTGTTCAATATCCTTCCCATCAAAACAAAAAAATCTCGGTAAATCTAGAATGAAACATTCGACAGTATATTCAATATCTAATAGCGTACTAGATATGATATTATTATTACTATGTGGATTTTCTCCTGCAAGTTGTGCATAATCATTTGTTCAGTTTTCCGTTTTAATTAGAGTATTCTGTAATAGTTATATTATAAACTTATATATATATATATATATATATATATTGATAAAAAAATACATTTCTGCTACATGTCCTTCAAACTATTTTTAGATTCGCAATCGTATGGCAATAGAAAACACGGGTAACCGCGTTGTTTTATACTTGTATCTTAAAATAATTATGCATGCAAATAATTATCTTTTAAATTTACAAATTAAAATCAAAAGAATATAGCGCTAAAGATAAAATACCTAGGTACTGTAACGTCCTTGACGTTATAACCTCCTTGTTTAGGTAAACTCTTTGCTTTTGCAATGCCTACGGTTGGCAGTTATATTAAAAAGTTAATGTCATGATTTTAAGATTTGAAATAAGGAATCGTCTGAAGGTTCCATTCTAGATTAGATCTTCAGGCACCAAGAACTTCCTCTCGTATTTAGATAAAAATTCTTTATAATCGCCTGAATGATAAAATAAAATAAATAATTTATCTCTATCAGTATTTTTCAATTAACGTCTACGCTCCCAGGTCCTATCCCTTCTGGGTAGAACTCTATAGTACCTAGTGTGATATTTAATAATATGAAAGATCAACGGTCATACTGTTTAATAATAAAAGGTGTACTCGTACGCACCCTTCCTAACGGCTCACTTTAAAAGCGACCCCCAATAGGCTAGTTGACCCTTTTTGGAAAAAGGTTTTAAATGGTTAATAAATGTTCTATTAGACCGAAAAAAATGTATTGTATTTTTTTTAAAAGTAGAAAGCTACAAATCTTTAATTTTAAAATAGACTTTTCATGGACATACAAAAACGCTGTCGGCCATTTTAGTCTATAGATAGTCTATGCTATGACGTGAACTGTGGTAAACAAAAACTCGTAAACACGTAGAAAATTACTTTTAACTGAGT
Source organism: Chilo suppressalis (assembly GCA_902850365.2). Lineage (NCBI taxonomy): Eukaryota > Metazoa > Arthropoda > Insecta > Lepidoptera > Crambidae > Chilo > Chilo suppressalis. The sequence goes on along the minus strand of OU963914.1, from coordinate 18,254,831 downwards.
TTATAATAAAAAAAAAACATGATTTCTAATAAATACCACAAAAAATTAAGTAATTATCATTACTGTATTGTACGAGAATATAAAAACACATCCTTGAAGACTCCAGGAAAGTTGTGGATTAAAGTGCCGAAAGAAATTAACCTACGCAACTTTATTACACTTATTCATATGTTGTATCAGTTTTATGTTTATTACTACATTGTAATACTAAATGCACTGTACTTACATAGATGCATTGTCGTTTCTCTGCTCCGCAGAGCAGAAATCGGGGTTTAGTGCAACAAATTCACCAACCATCAATGCGTCAATTCTTGGCAGATTTGTGCTTTCTGCTTTCACAAAGCCGGCATCCATAATTTGTTTAGTCAAAAAAAACTAAGTTTACTGTTTTTTTCTTTCCTAAAGTTAAAAGTGTTTTAAGATAAATTTAGTCAGACGAAAGAATCCACCTACAGTAACACGCGAATGACATTTAGTTGTTTACCACAAGAGACGTCAAAATCATGGCGAATGTGGCGAACAGCGTTTTTAGTGTTTAAAAAATATAGACTAAAAAATATTTTTTAAAATTAAATTTCTACAGCAATCTTCTGCTTTTATGAAGTGAAATCGATATATTAAGGTTCCTTACACTAAACACTTTAAGAAATAAACATTTATTTAATACAATTCGACATGAGTAAACTAGCCTATTACTTTTGGCGTTCACTTACTAAATAGTTATGTTTAAAAATACCCTTGTTCTATTGAGGACAGATTCGCTTAGTAATACGGAAAACCATTTTAATAATGAATTAAAATTTTTAGCTTCCAACATGGATTCAGAATACGATCAAAAGTTCGAGGAGATGAAGAAGTACATTCCTTTCCTAGAGAACATGATCAAAAGACTGGAAAGTACCAGTATCGCTGCGGCAAACCCACGACAGGCGCAATTGGACAAAATTAGATCTCTGAGAGACCTGCTTTTGGACAAGAAGAAAAGGTTAGATAAAGAAATTAACTATTTTGGGTTTCAGCGTTATAATAGTCTATTATATTGGTGGCGTAAGGCTTTGTTGTCGCTTTACTGGCATGATTTGAAGCATTTTTAAAGGAGTCCTTGTAAAGGTGTAAATATTTTTTCTCCACTTGTATCTAAATCAGCTTATCATATAATAAAAAAACATAGCTTACGTTAATGATTTTTGAAAAAGAATTAAAGCTTAAATTGTGATAATACTACATAAATATTTTTATTCATATGCACTATTAAGATATATTTATATATATATTTCGTTACAGGATGAAAATGGAGAACCTGCTCAAATGTGAACAGGTGTTGGTTAATTTGTACACGAAAGTAGAACAGGTTAGGCACATTATAATTCGTTATGTATTGTATAAGTCAGGTTAATATTATATAAGTTTTTTAAGGTGATTCATGACTTCTTTTCTGTTTTAGAGAGATACAAATGCCAACCCGAACTTCGAAGCAACAGCGCAGAATTCCAAATCAAATGATAGTAAAGATCTGGAAGTAGTTCGAAATAAATTAAAATCTGTCGCAAGATCTACCACAGTTGAAGGCCAGGAAACTCTGCCTGAAATTGCGCGAGCTAGTGCTATAGAAGAAAATTGTACTCCGGGGAGTAAAGAACCTGCGCTGTTTCAAAGAAGACCAAACAGAGCTTCGAAATCTCCTGTTCGGAGTTTACAAAAAAGCCCAAACAAAGCGGCAGCGGGTTCATTGTCAACTAAAAGAAATTACACTCGGGTGCTACTTTCACCAGAACCAAGCAGCAGACGTTGGGATAGTGATGATCAAATCTCAGACAAACCTCTTTTTAGTCGTAGGTCTCCACGAAGGTCACCCAAAAGATATTCTCCTGCGTATAACAAAAAAGAGAGAAAAAAGTCTTCCAAACAAATTCAGGGGAAGAAGTCAAAAGATTTGAATATTACATTAAATGTCCCAGAAGAAAGTTTGGATTCTTTAAACAGCAAGGACATACTATCAAGGATTATGAATTGTAGTGATAATGATGTTGATATCGAAACTTTAAGAGAAGCTAAACGACAAATTCTTAATGAATTAAAACACACAGGAGCCAAATGCGATGATATATCAGATTTGTTATTAAAATCATATAAAAAGAGTAGTTCTTCTAAAAAGAAAGATGAAGTTGAAGAAGGGGAATTATCTGATAGCGAAAGTGAAGCTATCCAAAGTATCTACGGCAACTTTATGCTTGATGAGAGTGACACCACTATTAAAGATAAAACTTCTAAATCAAAAGACAAGCCCAGAAAAATTCAGATTTGTCTTGTTATCAATTCGGATAAAGACGACGCTTCTTGTGAAGTGAAAAAAGAAGTTCCTCGAGACACCGATCCCAATGATTTTGAGATGTATAATAAAAAATCAACATCAGATATCAAACAAAATGTAGAAATTGTCACAAAAGAGAGTGAAAAGAAGTCTAACTTAGAAGAAAATTTGAAAGAAATAGAAAAAGTAGAAATTAATGAAAAAGATTCAAAAGTGCAAACAAGTGTTCCTACTAGCGAAGAAGTCAGTGAGAGTAAAGATAGTACTGATGCTAAACCGAAAGAACACGAACCCGAAAATACCGATGCTACTGTCTGTAGTGTTGAAACTACTCAAGCAGCTAATTTTTACAAACCCTTAAATGAAGACAAGGATCTTTCTAGCGTTCCAATTTCGGAACAGCCTTCTGTGGACAAAGATATTAAAGATAAACCTGTTTTGACTTCAAAAACAGAAAATCTGTCGGAAATAACGACATATTTAAAAGATACAGAAAGTGATGGAAAGGATGTAATTGAAATACCATTGTTACATGATCAAAGCATAGTCACACAAAAGCCAAAGGAAGACGTTGTATCAGAAATAGATATTTTACAAGCGCTTAAAAATGAAATATTGAGTGAGTCTTTATCTATACCGGGATCAGAGACTACACCTTCAATGCATCAGCCTAAGTTAACGAAAGTAGCAAGTATTCAAGATGTCGTACCAAAAAAGAGGATATCTATTGAAAAATACAAGAAAAAATCAATTCCTTCAGCAACGACAGTCAATTCTTTGTTCCTCAATGACAGTAGCTCGGCTTTAGTGGATAATAGTACGTCATCGAAAGATGATAACTTAAAGAAACAAAGTCTTAAATTGACCGAAAAAGAATGCGAACGATTCAATTTCCCCGCTAAATTGGCTTTCGATGATGACGATGATGTCGATGATATTGTTTCTTCAGAAGATGAAGATGTGGGGAAAGAAGTATCTATAAATGATATATATGGAAACCTCGCTCCTAAATCACCAGATAATAACGAATCTTCAAGCATTAGAAATACACCACCCATAATTATACCCGTCGACCCTGTCAAGACGGTATTAGCTCCATCAACAATAGATGTTGACATGAGGACAATGATGGCAAACGCCATCACCGCACTACCATCTGGAGTTGAGACTAAACAGGAGATCCCGAAAAATAACATCGATAAAACTAAAACGCCTGTGGATCCTCGAGTCAGAAGAGACTTAAGCCTGAGCGTTGATAAGGATCGCGCCGTACATCCTAGTGCGTTGGATACTGATAAATTACAACGACCTGTACCTAACTACACAAATACCCCAAATTCTACTACAAACATAAATCCGAGTATAACGCCAAATAGAACTCTTTTAATGACTCCGAGTTTGACTCCTAATATGACGCCTAATAGAAATCCCAATATGACACCCAGTAGGGTTCCAAATATGACACCCAACATGACGCCTAGTCGGAATCCCAACATGACGCCTAATGCAAGATCTTACGAGATTGGTAACCGTCACCAAAGTGAAATGGAAGATATATCTCCTAGTAAGCACGTTTACGCTCCTATGTTCCCACTTTATGATCACCGAGAAAGTAGAGAGCAATCGGTGGCCAAAGAACCAGAACGTGAACCTCACTGGGACGCTCAAATCGATAGAGAAAGTAAAAGTAGAACAAGAGAATCACGTTGGGGAGATTCTTCAGAGAATCGGGATCGAAATCTTAAACATGATCCTCGATCTCATTCTGTTCGTAGAGATTCGGCTGAGTATTCGAAAACGGGTTATTGTGAATCTTATAATAAGTATGATAATTATAATTCAAGGTATAATGATAGACGGGACTATAGTAGATCAGATTGTCCTCGGACGCCACTGCCTTCGTTTGGGCGATCAGAGGCTCCATCAACGCCCAGTCATCCATTCGGTAGATTAGATAGTCCGATGACGCCTGTCCATCCGTTCGGTAGATCTGACTGTCCGCCTACTCCTAATCATCCATTTGGCCGCTCAGATTGTCCACCAACACCTAGCCATCCCTTCGGACGACAAGAGTACACTTGGAATGAGTGTCCCATGACACCTAGTCATTCATTTGGACGAATCGATATGCCATCGACACCGAGTCATCCGTTTGGCAGATCTGAAACACAGTCTCGAGATCCAAGATTAAATAGAATGTCTGATTATGATAATCTACAGAAAGATGACTCCGATCGCAACTATCGCAGAGATCATAATAGGCACAATTATAATAATTCGTACAGGTCAGAACCAGACAGACAGAGACCAGAGTCATATCGAAATTACAGAGAACGCAGTGTTGGCAGAAATGAAAGAAATAGTTACCCAGAAAAGGATTCTCGTACTTATAACAGAGATCAATCTTTTAGAAGAGAGTCCAGCATTGGACGTGCAACACCTCGAGACGATCGGTTCTTATCCAAAGATCGAAGCCTCAATCTTGCCCGAAATGATCATCATCGTAATAATGATCATGATGCCTTAAAAAAAGAATTCAATCGTGAACACTGTATGGGTCGTTCAGTACCGACCGATGACAGAATGCACCGCTCGTCATCTAGAGCTTCGAGTGTTAGTAGGTCTGATAATAAAATGTCTGTTGAACCAGATACAGGTAGTTCATTTACTATAAATACTAGTGTCCGGTCTACGTTTCAAGATTTTCGACAAGATGATAAATTACGAGACTTTAATTATTCTTTTGATGGACGCCAAAAACGTGCATCCAGTGTTGGAAGAACACTGTGCCGTGAGTCTAGTGTTGGTAGATCTCAACCGAATACAGAGATTTCCAAATTTAATAAAACATTTGAGAATCCAGATCGAAGTAACTTTAGGCGTGCACGCAGTGTAGGAAGAGATATACTCACGTCTGAAAGGGAAAGAACCTTGAAAGACTTAAAAGCAGATTTTGAGAATTTTTCCAAACAACAGAAAAAGAATGAATCGGTAAAAACTTTTAACTACAAAGATCCAAGAAGCCGCAGTAAATACATCGAATCGAGAAATCAAAGTAATCAAATTGTTAAAAAACACCAACACGGAAGTGTGACTGTTGGACCAGGCAATAAAAAACCATATTCGCCAAGAAAAAATCCAAGAGATCCAAGATTACGCCATAGTTTGACAAATACTAAAAATGAAAGTAGGGATTCTAGTAGTGATGAACGAGAAAAGAAAAATGTAGGAATAGTATATTCAAATGATAATATCACAAAAGGCAAAATCTTAGAATTGGGTTACGGTGTTAAAAATTATAAAATTCCTAAAATTAAAAGGCCAGTTGAAGAAAAGAAAGAAGATCAAATAGAAGAAGCAAAGAAAGAAGAATTAAAAGAACAAACCAAGAAAGAAGTATTAAAGGAAGAAACTAAGAAAGAAGGGAAGGAAAGTACCGGAAAAGATAAAAAAATGGAAATAACAAAATCACAGAAAAATAAAAATACAGAAAAATTAAAAAACAAAAGTCAAGACCAAAATCAAAAGACTTCAAAACCAGATTTTAGAAATGAAATATACAAAGCAGGAGTTGACTCACCTAAAAATAACGTTGAAAATGTCGAGAAACCTGAAAAACGAGTTACGAGATTAAGTAAAAAGAATGAAAGTTCTTTGCCATCATCAGAGGATGAGACTGCCACACAAAACAAACCTAAGAAAACAAAAAAGGCTGTCATATATGATTCAGATTCAGACGAAAATGAACCTATCATCAAAAATTCTAATAAGACATCTCCAGAAACACCTACACCCAAAATAAATCAATCAAAGGATACAGTGACGATGCCTAGTTCTCCTAAGAAAAAAACAATTAAAAGCAAAGAAATCGCGAATAATGAAGCATTAAATGAAAATTCTAATACTGAAATATCAAAAGAAGGTCCAGAGACAGAAACAATAAATGAAATACCAAATGATGTGACAGTAAAGAAAATACAAAACGATAACTTAGAACAAAGTTTCGCTATAGATGATTTGGAAATATTTTCTGATAATTTAGCTTCAGATCCAGTAATAGACAACATTAATGCTCTCATAGCTGATCTTGATGATGATTTAGAACCTTCTAAAATGGGTGCTACAGAATTTGGTGACCATATCACGCTAGAAAATATGTTAGAAAGCATTGATAGCGGCGATGATAATAATTCTAAAATTTTAACGGAAGAGTTTAATGATATATCAGAAGTAATAAAAAATGATATGAAACAGCCTTCTCAATCACCTAAAATTGACTCCCTTAAAAATGCTTCTTCTGTAGAAATGAAAGATAATTTAGAAGATAAATTTAGTTCATTGCATACAATTCAATCTGAAGAAAACATTACAGTTGCTTCTAAATCACTCGATATCCCTATGAAGAATCAATCTGATTGTGAACGTATAACAAACGACAATATTGACTCCACAACCGAGATTAACAAAGATACATCGTCAGAAAATCTGAATAATATGAATACTTCAGTCTTAGAAGCGAGCTCTGTACCAGACAGTACTAATGAGGTTAATACAAAGAAACCTAATTTGGAAGATCGTCTGCCTGATAGCACAAATGAGACACAAACTGATATCAATGCTTTAGTTACATCTTCACACGATTCTCTAGATGCAATTAATAAAGAAAATACAGAGCCTAGTTCATGTAGCAAAGATGCACCTTCGATAAATTCTATCGGCAATATATTATCTATTTTACAAAATAAATCTAAGTTGAAAGAAATATTAAGTATGTTAGGTGACAATTCTATTGAAAATGAAAAAATAAAAAAGAAACTTGAGAAGCTCAGTGAGATTGTATCAGATGAAGATGATGAAATAGAAAATAATCACTCCGAAAAGTCAAAAATCAATGTAAGTGTAGAGTCTAATAAATCTCATGATAAAAATGTAATCGTGAATGAAATGCCGAAAGAGAATAGTGCATCAATAGCAGATGTGAGTTTAGATACATCTAAAGAAGTTTTGACGCAAGCTGATAAAGATAAGAAGAATCCTGAAGTGGTATTAGAAACTGACAGTACGATTGAGAATCCAGATGGAAGTAACATTGAGAACCTACCCTTAGAAAAAGAGACTGATGAATTGAATACAGATACTAAAACAGTAAGAGAACTCAAAAAACCACCACCCAAGAAAGGCAAAGTCACAAAAAAAGGTAAAGGAAAAATTATCAAAAAGACTATTAAAGGAGTTAAACGAGTTACAAGATCGACTAAAACCAAGGCAAAAAAACCATCCAGAGAATTATTACTATTACAAGAGGACCTCAAAGAGATGTTCATAAGTGATGACGTTTTAAATGCAACAGGTATAAGAATGTGTCGGTTAGCAAAACTAATAAATGATGATAATTCTAAATCAAAAGAGGATACACACACTAATGATTCTGGACCTGTCGTAGTTTTGGAAAAATGTAAAAATTTAGAGTCTAATGATGAATCTAAACCAGTGGTAAAAAATGTAAGAAAAAAACCAGGTCCCAAGCCAAAGCCCAAACTGCAAGAAATTGATGAAACGGAAACCAAGGAAAAGGAAGGAAAATTTAAACCTTTGACCCACAAACCGGGACCAAAATCAAAAACAAAGAATATTTACAAATCGGACGACGAGGATCCCTATGCCTTTGAAACCGATTCCCTAAGCGAAACAAATGATTCCATTAGGTCTGTTGATGACAAGTATCAACATAGTTCCGATACAGAAAGTGAATCCATTTGTTCATCTCAAAGTTTCGGGAGCTCCGATTTGTTAGTCGAAGTAAAGAAAAAAACTAAACGTAGACGATCCGCTTGGCAGTCTGGCGTTATAAAACCGAAAAATAAGAAAAAGAAATTAGAAAATAAACAACAAGAGAGTTCTCTGAATGAAAATTTACCACTCCCAGAAAAACCACTTGGTATGCCGGATATAAATTGTTTTACTGATAAATCTTACTGTTTTTACAAGAATATATTTAATTATTCTTGTCGCCTGTGCAACTATAATGGAGAAAATATTGTAAATCACTATAAACAAAACCATCCACATTCAGAAATTCCACTTTCTCGTCTTAGTCCCGAAATGGCAAAAGAGGCAATCGAACAATGCGGAGAGATAAATTTTCAAGCTATCAGTAAGGTGCCTAGCGAAAAATATGTGTGTAGATTCTGCTTCAGAGAATTTGGAAAAAAAAGAGCCGCGTTGGAAGCATTTTTCTGGCATATTGTTAGCATGCACACCGGTGAATACAAACACTCTTGTTCATTATGCGTTAATGAAGCTAAATGCCCTTTCAACTTGGACATACCATCTCCTCCAAAAGACGTTAAAGGCCAACTTATAGGTTACATTTGTGAAAAGTGTAACTTTACCCAAATCTCTTTAGAAAATCTGAAAACCCATGTCATAGTTCGTCATAATGACGAACAAACAGAAGTTTATACTATTAATTTAGCAGTAATGTCAAGAAAAGTAATTGCTCAACTGCTAAAGCGTAGCAGCTACCAACAGCCGAAGAAATTGCGAGTTCTAAGAAGTGGAAGGTCGAATCAAAGTATCACTGAAACCAGTGATGAACATAGCGATATAACAGATAGTGATCACTCGTTTGACCCGTCGCCATCCACAGTGGCCAAAGATTCTACATTAAAACCTTCTATTAACACAAAAGATGAAGATCCAATACTACCACCCTCTTTTTCCTCAGTAGTCAAAGATCCTATATCGCCACCCTCTAAAAAGGAAAAACCTTTAACAACTAAACTGCAGTCAAAGATAAGATTTGAAAATGATGACAGTTTAATTGGAGTATCTAATTCTAACGAAATTATCAAAACTATTGTTAAAAAGGAGGTCGTAGAAGAGGAAATAAGAAACAACAAAGAAATTGAGGCATTGAAAAATAATTTAATATCTGAAATATGCGGAGCCGAGACTACATCGGAAGCCACTGGAAGTACCTTTGCAGCAGATATCCAAGATTGTGCCCATTTCAAGATAACTTATACAGAATCCGGGTCGAAGGAATACGTTTGCTGTGTTAATGGCATAGACAATCATTACAAAACAACACTTTTGATATCTCTAAAGAAACACGTGCAATTCAAACATTCTGAAAATTGGGACGGTTACTGTTTTCTCTGTAAAGTAATTGTCACACCTCAAGGAAAGCACAAGTTTAAAGATTGTTTGGAGCACTTCCTCGACAAGCACATGGACAATTTCCCGGTTCTAGAAAAGATTTCAGTTCGAAGCGAAGAGGAACAAAGCACGGGACCTCCAGTCGAAGTCCAGCAACCCGCTAATAAGCCTTACATAAATGTGCGCCCAATATCTGAGCTGATGTCAACAGAAGTCGAAGTTATACCGAATGCAGCACTACCTTCTGCTGTGGAACTGCCAGCTCTGCCAAAAATCGAGAATGTCATGAGTCTTGGCGCCCAAACGGCCGAAATGCCACGAGCGAGTCCGAGTTATCCAACCGTGTTAGCAGAGCCTCGAAAGGATGACAAAGAGTATAAATTCGAGGAGGTTCAGGCGGAGGTGATGTCGAAGAAGCACCGCGTCGTTCTTGACACAATGATGATGATGCCGAAACTGATAAACGTGTTCAAATGCGCCGGCAGCTACTGTTCATTTACTTCTGATTCGGCGGAGCAAGCGTTACTGCACGCGTCGACGCACCAGCGCGTGGGAGGGGAGAACTCTTTGATATGCTCCTACTGCGACTTCGATTGTTCGGGGAATGCGATAGATTTGGTGATGCACGTGTTCAAAGCTCACGGAGCATGTCCATACGTGTGCGGGTATTGCTTCTACCGAGCGGCGGCGAGCCAACTCGTCACGGCACATATTAGTCGTATACACAAAGATGTGCCGCCAAAGGTTCTTTCCGTGGCCAATGCAGTCCCGCCACAGACTAAAGACAGTACGATGTTAAAGCGAGAAGACGTCGTCCTTTACTACATCTGTTCTTTTAAAGGTGTGTATCCATTATTTTTATTTCGAATTTATTTGTCATCAAAGGGTTTCCTACGGTGTATATAATGCGTGGATTTTTTTCTAGTAAAACTTCTTAAGATCTAGCAGTTAAATGCTTAAAAAAACGGGTGCGTGTACTTATGTAGGCGCGTGAGAAGTTATCCTTCTTTGGCATCGTTTAAAATTAGTTTTTAATTGCATGCAAATAATTAATTACAATAAATTAATAAAAAGTCTGGAAAAGGACGAAGTCAATAAAGTTCAGTTTTAATTTGAAAAAATAAATAAATAATCAAAATATTCAATTAAAATCGCTACTGAATATAATTTATTAGAACATATGTGATTTGCACTTGTATGAAACTCAAACACGTATTCCGAATATACAAACTAGAAACATGTGGATAAATATTATAAATATGAATACCTATAACTGTTACTGTATCTGATATGACGATTTGACCCGCTCAGACTTATAAATACACTTTTGAATTACGAAGAACGTAAGCGCCGCCAGACATTGAGTTTTTTTTTGCTGACACATTCGACCCCCATATAAAGGGCTGAGGTATTGTACTTTACAGGGTGCAATATTGTCCCCTTATGCCGCGCTTGAGTAAATCCCGAAATCCTAGCTTCAGCTCCATATTTAACTATTACATTTTCAAGTATTCTCATGCAGTTTCAAGCGATTCTTGTCGAATTCAAAGGCGATAAGTTCAACTGGGGGATCCTTCTGGCGAATTTTATTTTGTGGTTGGATGAAGATACAGGATGTTTTTTATTATTTTTGTGGTGTTGCTGTTTTTTTATTGTAATTTGTTATTATTTAATTTTTTCCAGATTGCAATTTCCGCACTTATACTGCAGGAAGATTTTGCGAGCATTTGGTACAACAACACCCTAAAGAGAGCAGCTTTACCTGTTCCGTACGTATTTTTAAATTACTATAAATTATATTATAAAGATATTAAAATGCCACGTTTGTTCGTTATTTTTGTTATACAATGAAGATATTCGGGAAGTCGCCCAGAAGTAACTAGAGAATTTTGGAATCGCGATAAAGATTAAGTTTAAGTTATAGAACTTACATCTATATATATGAAACTCAAGGTGACTGACTGACATAGTGATCTATCAACGCACAGCCCAAACTACTGGACGGATCGGGCTGAAATTTGGCATGCAAGTAGATGTTATGACGTAGGCATCCACTAATAAAGGATTTTGATCAATTCTACCCCCAAGGGGATAAAATAGGGAATGAAAGTTTGTATGAAACTTTGTCAATTTTAAACAGATCGGGCTGAGACTTTGTATGCAGGTATAAGAAGAATCATAGATGAATGTCATTGCGTATAGTACAAGCCTGAGAACAAAAACTGTAGTCTACACTTCAGCTCTACACCGAAGCGAAGCGAGGGCGGGCCGCTAGTTAATTTATAAATTTCAGCATAGTGCAAAAACCATTACAGTCAAACTCAACATGAATACTAATTTAAATAGTATCACACTGGCACAATAAATATGTTTAATTATTCAATCGTGCGCATAAACGTACGTAAAAAGGGGTACCAGTAAATTAACTCAAAAAAAAGAAAAAAAGCTATTGAGATTCATGCCGGCATACTTTTAGAGCAACGCAACGACCAAAGACAAGGAAGCCTGTGCAGTAACAATCTTACATACAAGAACGTCTACTTGACAAGTTTAGGTTGTCTGTGGTTTTCTCAAGAAGTTTGCCGCTACCTAATCTACACGCTAGGTTGGAGAAAATTCATAACAAGTTTGATTTATATATGAGGACCTCGATGGCGCAGGTGGCTAGCGCGTTCGGCTGCGAAAGTTGAAGTTAAGCAACTTTCGCAATGGTCGGTCATCGGATGGGTGACCAAAAGTCTTCTATCTGAGTTCCTCAGTGCTTCGCAAGGCACGTTAAACCGTTGGTCCCGGCTGCGTCTGCAGTCGTTAGCACCCACCAATCCGCACTGGGCCCGCGTGGTGGGTCATATCCCAATCTCCCTATTCCATCCATAGGGAAGGCCTGTGCCCCAGCAGTGGTGACATTAATAGGCTGATGATGATTGGTTTATATATGTGGTTTCTATCACGTCATACAATAATTTTCGAAATGCCTTACCTCTAAGTTAATTCGTTTCGTAAATTTCATCGTGTTGTAGGTCTGCAAGCTATCCCAGAACACTCCGCAACTCCTCATCCGACACATGAAGAGCCACGAGCTGAACATATACCAATGCACCTGGTGCGTCCACGGCGCGGACTCGGAGACTGGCCTACTGTTCCACGCCTCGCAGAAACACCCGGACAAACAACCCCTGGCTTATCTTCGAGTTATCACAAACAAGGTAATGTATCTCCTTTATTACCAGTAGCCCCCGCGGCGATAGCCACGGGAGGCAAATGGGAATGAAGCCGCTGCCTCCACTTCAGTTTTTTATAAATAAATAAATATTTCCAACACTCACACCAATTAGCCGAGCCCCAAAGTAAGCACTGTAAGGCTTGTGTTATGGGATACTAGGATAACGGATAAGAATACATGTACAGTACATATATAAGTATATTTTTATAGAAATATACATATTAAACATCCATGACTGGAGTACAAATGCTCGTATTCATCACACAAATATCTGCCCCCACCGGGATTCGAACCCGGGACCTCTCGAGTCGGTGACATCATGAAACCCGGCGTACAAACCACTCGGCCACGGAGGTCGTCAAATTATTAATTTATACTTATTCATTTGAAATTATATAGTCCTCTAATGGACCACAGGACACAGACACGACTTTTGTATTGGTCTAGTAGTTTATTAGTTACAAAAAAATACGTAATTCACAACTTTTTCTACATGGAAAAATTGGTTTCCTATAGAAATTTCCACCTCCCGCCCTTTTCTCTCCTTTTCTCGCCCTTTCAGACGAGTATTATTGCCCGGAACTTGAAACTATCTCTACACCAAATTTCATATTAATCGGTACAGTGGTTTAAGCGTGAAGTGGTAACAGACATACACACTTACCAATTTATAATACATTAGTATGGATTATAGTAGCGATGTAATGATGAAGTCATAGTGACAACTTTCATTCATATTTTCATGCTTGCATTTTATTTATTTTCAGGATGGCTCTTCAGCTGCCACTGCTCAACAGCTGAGGGTCCTTCCACTAGTGTCTTTCAACAAATCTAAAGTCGCCGTCACTGAGATTCCGAAGGTCGCCAATAATGAGAACCCTGTGAGAGAAGCCGAGCGATCCATAGAGCTGGAGAAGCTCATAGGCCACACCAAGACAATGATAGAGTCTATGGAATCAGACGCTCCGGAAACTGTCGTCGAACCGCCGACAGAAACGGAATCCGCAGTGTCCAGCATAATGGAAGAAAGCAATATCACCAAGAATATGGAACCGACTGTTGCTGCGGTCGTGGAGACCGTATCTATTCTTCCTCAACAACCCGTGACTCCACCCTCAACCCCGGCCTTGTCCGAACAAGTCACACCAAAAATCAAAGCCGAGCCAGTAGAAAATACACCTACGAAAGCGTTGCCCACCGAAGTGGTATGCCTAGACAGCGACGACGAAAGTTCAAGAGACTTCAGCAGCGTCATTGCCCTTTCGGACGACGAAACGGTCGCGGCTGAATCACCAGCCACAACTAAACACGATAAATACAAAGTGGTACCCATATCACAGCTGCTCAAATGCCCCTTCTGCCTTCTGAATTACAAAGCCGTGGGAGGCTTCAAAAGGCACACAAATAGCTGCACAATAGCATGCGGTCGACCGTGGCAATGCGCACACTGTAAAATGCCTGTCCAAAACAGAGACGCTCTGATCAAACACTACTTACTCGATCACAATAGAGAAAATTGCTTCAACATCTGCGATATATGCAAAGATCGGTTTCCTACTTTAGCTCTACTGAAAACTCATTTGAAGAGCGTTCACGGGGTGAACAAAGTCGTGGTTTGGAGGAGATCTTCCGCGGGGAAAGAATCGGAATGCTTCGCAGGCGCGGCACCCCCGGCCGCGCCGAAGAGGAAGAACTCTTCTGGCAGCACTTCGGAACCCCCAAAGAAACTGAAACGATTCGGACCGCAGGATGTAGACCTCCTACCCATAAACCCAATTCTGGACGAGTCCGTTTCGTGCACTCTTTGCGAGTTCAGTACGAAAGTGCGCATTAACATGTTGCGGCATTTACAGTTCCACGCTGACCAGCAGCCTGTAGCGCAAACTGCGCCTATCAACCCAGTTCCTCATCTAGAAACTAACGAGAAACATTTCGACAAAATGGTGAACTTGGCCTCTAGTTCCATCGTAACTCGAGCGCCGGAAAAGCCTCGACCCGAGGGGAATACGACAGTTTCGGTCCTCATACCTCCCGAAGCGGCCTCCCGCTACCCCAAATACGTGCCAGACAAGCAAAGACACACTTGCGGTGCCAAAGGCTGTTCCTACATTTCGTTAGACGAGGCTATGCTGCGATGCCATTGGGAGACCTTGCATTCCGGCTCGAACGATTTCCACTGCGTCCATTGTCCACCGTACCAGCATTTGGACACTTCGAAACCTTTAACGTCTGCGAGAATCATCGCCCATTTGAAAATGCACGACGCCACTTTGTACGCGTGCTCCGCTTGCGCCTACTACCATTACCGAAAGCAAGTTTTAGAGAAACACCTTTCGGAAGTCCACAAAGGCAGCGGTAGATTAATGGTCGTTCGAGAAGAAGTGATGACTCCTACCCCCAATCCTGTCCAAGCTGCCCCCACTATGGACTTGAAGCCTTGGCAATGTGGTTTGTGCAGCTTCAAGAGTATGCTGCGTCCAGAAGTTGTGGAACACTGCTCTAAATCTCATCAATCGAAGATGCAGTTCAAGTGTTCTTATTGTCCCTTCCGCACGTCTGCTTTGGAGAATGTGACCAAACACCAGGCTAATTCCCACCCTAAGAAGGACCCTGAAGTGTTCTACTATTATTATCGCGAGGGTTCCATCGCCGATGAGGCGGACGGCACCCCTAAATGGATGAAGCAGCGGCAAAAGATGAATGTTACGGAACCCGAAGTGAAATGCGAAGTCGTTGAACCGAACCCGTATTTGAGTCAGTTGTTGTTGGCTCCAGCAAAACCCCCTACAACTCCAGTAGGCTTGGATTTAAATATTGTGAAACAAGAAGTGGACGATACTGTGTGTGATGTGTCTATTGAACGGCTTGTGGAAAAGTATGGGCAGCAGTGTGAACCCAATGGACTGAGATACAAGTGCCCGTTGTGTAAAGTGGTCATTGAAGACACAAAGGAATCAATGCAGTCTCATTTATACGAAGAACTTAAATATAGAACGTAAGTTGTTTATTTATTTGTTTACTAAGATTTTTCATTTCTTTTGTGGCACTAAGGCAATCACATTGTCTTAATATGAATCGGTATCCAGAAATTAAATTCTTATTATTATTATTTATTCAGAAAGCACAATAATAATGCATAATGCATGCAATCCGACAATTATTTGCACACATTCTGATCAGGGCCGGATTTAGGGCTGTGATCAGGGGGTCCCACAACAGAGATAAAAAATATGTCAATGGGTCCCACCAACCGACCCTGGGGTCCAATTCGTAAGTGCCCCAGCCTACATTTAGGGGCCGCCATTCCGCCCTGATTCTGATTATATTAGATTTTGAATTTGTCAATTAATCTGACAGAATGATACTGAGCACCGTTATCAATTTAGATAATGAAAATTTATAGGTATTATGAATATTAATACACCTCTGCCCATACATTATCAATTAACTGATTATGAATTAGTTTTTTCTCTCTTCTATTGTAAGAACTTACCAATAGCCGTTCGTGAGACAACTGATCTAGCAGAATCTTAGACTTGTGTGAGCACCAGAGTTGAGACTGAACTCAAATTATGTATTCAGATTAGGATTCGGATTGTATGAGGCTAGCTTAAGCTCGTCATGCCTTTTGGAATAGTCGCCCTCAAGCTATTTTCAGTAAAGTTTTGTCAAGTGCAACAGTAATTTAAACCATAAACAGAAAATATGCTGAGCGTGCTGTCCTGGGTAAAACTGGGTAGAATATTATTGTGAGGGACAGTTCAGGTTAGGATAACCAACTTTTTTTTCTAACAATTGTAGTATTTTTGAAACTGTGACCTCTAAAATATGGTAGATGACAAAAAATGGAAGAAATATAGTATGCGGTTAAAATATTTACTTTATTTTAGAAATGAGTATATTTTTGGTATATACATACAGTGCCGTCTTTGACCTATTGGAGGCCCTGGGCATATTAGGATATAGGGGCCCCTATGACCCCCGTTTGTTGATCTAACAAGAACTAGGGACTTATTTGTGATCTGAGGGGCACCTATCGATCGCGGGGCCCTGGGCACTTGCCCAAAGTGCCCACTGGGAAAGACGGGTCTGGGTATATACCTTAATACTTCAGTTTTTATTTTGAGAAAGCTTTTACTGGAAATAGTCTGCTTTAAGCAAAATATAGTAGTTTCGCCTACTATATATTTTATTTAGAAATATAGTATTTGCTCCCCTAATATAGTAGGATACTTTGTAGTAGGGTTGGCAACCCTTGTTGAGGTATTGGCTGAACTATCACTTTATCATGCATGTGTCCATTTTATGTCTTTATTGGGTTATTTTATTAGTAGTTTTACTTCATTTCTTACTTTGCGTAATAGTTGTAATGTCCCCTTAGTATAGTGAGGTTTCGCCTTTTTCTAGTAATCATTTATTTCGTCATAAATTACACGTCAATCATAAATTTCAGAATAGAAATACCTACATAGAGTATTATCTGAACTTTCAATGAATTCAAAATGTCAAAATTCAATTCCTATGTCAATTTCCAATTATATTAAAATACAATATTCATATTTAAATAAAGTTAAATGTCATATACATAATACGATAACAAAACAAAAAAAAAATGAATAAAAAAATTAGGTAACTACGATATTGTTTTAATAAAATAAAAAAATAGTCATTCAATATTATAGAAAAATATATTATCAGTCCATAATGCAAGGATTCACATTTAAAAACTCATTGACACTATAAAAGTTCTGTCAATGAGCCATAACTTTAATTAACAAAAGTATAACAAAGAACAAAGACAGTGATACTATTTATTTTAAATAGACGTAAGAGTTTATTGATTCTTAAATTACAATCAAAAATATTTAAGTACAAGAATTAATGATAATACAACATTTGATTTAAGTTGTCTGGATTTTAAACTAATTGGTACATTTTAACTATTTTTAGATGGTCCTGTGCTCTATGCTCGTACAAGGCATTCCACAAAACTGGCTTGAATGAACACATAGTCCAAGAACACGGAGGCCAATCACAAGAGCCGAAGCAGCTACCATCAGACGTTAACATAGAGAAATGGGTCAGCCATATCTTGCAGCACCAAACCAAATCCATAGAGAAAAACAAAGAGAACCTTTCGAAGCAGAAGATGTTGACAGAAAAACCGGCACCGTCAACATCTACAGCCAAACCTACAAGTGTTTCAACGGAGAAGCCTCCGGATAAATACTCTATGAAAGAATTGGAATTGGTCTTCGGGAAGTTGGGTGTGCCTAACAATATGATGTTTTGTTGTCCGAAGTGCAGCTTCAAGACCAAGGATGAAGCCGCTATGAGGGACCACTTGGAAAGCGAACTGACGAGAATTAGGTAAGTGTTCATTCCTCTATTATTATAATGCGATGGGAGTTAAAATTAAGAAAAAAAAACGAGTGTGCTTATGACCACACGACTGAAGTGAAACTTCATTAGCCCTAGCTGTATGTATAAATATATATATTTAGACTAGCTGTCCCAGCGAACTTCGTACCGCAATAAAAAAATTGATTTAGGGTTGTATGTATTTTTGTATGATGTATCATAAAAAAATAAAAAAAAAGATAACAAAAATTGAAAAAAAAATTAGGGGTGGATTACCCTTATCATTTAGGGGGATGAAAATAGATGTTGTCCGATTCTCAGACCTACCCAATATGCACACATAATTTCATGAGAATCGGGAAAGCCGTTTCGGAGGAGTTTAACCACGAACACCGCGACACGAGAATTTTATATATATGATATATATACACACACACACACACATACAAATGGAGCTAAAGAAGTTTCAGTCGTGTGGTCATAAGCACACTCGCTTTTTTTTCTAGCAAAAGTTTTCTTAACTTTTATAAATCTAGTGGCCGAGTGGTTTGTACGCCGGGTTTCAAGGTGTCGCCTACTCGAGAGGTCCCGGGTTCGAATCCCGGTGGGGGCAGATGTTTGTGTGATGAATACGAGCATTTGTACTCCAGCCATGGATGTTTAATATGTATTTCTATATAAATTTACTTATATATAAATTTACTTAGGTACAATACATGTATTCTATCCGTTAACCTAGAAAACCATAAGCTAATTGGTGTGTTTTAAAAAAAAATACCAAAAAGTAACAAACATCCCTTTCTGCAGATGGTGCTGCAGCTACTGCGACACTAAATTCCAGACCTACCACGAGGCTCAGTTCCACTGCAAAAGTGTCCACATAGGGGGGGCAGCTAGACCCATAGAAGCGGTCCGAGACCCTGCGTTACGCACTGCTTGGGTCCAAGCAGCGTTACAGGTCCAGAGGCTTTCCATGAACTGTCTACCTCTAGCTGACACCCCTCCCCCAGTTCCACAATCCCCACCACCCCCCGAAGACTCTCTATTAGTCGTACGCTACGAAGAGACCGTTACTCCTCTAGAACCACAGCCCCGAAAACGTGACATTGAGCAAGAGAAACGCCCAATCAAATCGCGCCAATTAAAATGTCCCCACTGCCAATTCAAAACTAAACACGCTCCTGCGTTGAGAGAACACCAGCTCAAGCATTTCAACGTGAAATCTCGCATTTGCGCTCTTTGCGACTTCGTTGGGACCAAAATGGCTGTCGCGGTGCATCTACAGAAGAATCACGGCTGCGGATACAAACCGGAGTATATCAAGTTACCGGAAGTGCCGAGCGGGCCGGAAGCCAAAATCAAGACATATTTAGTCGACGATACAAATGTCTACTGTTTGATCTGCGAGAAGATTATCACAGAATCGGAAACCGCTGCTCATAATCATCAGAAGATTGTACTGGAAATTGCGAGAACAAGTGATGTGGTTGCAGCGTGCCGAAGCTGCTGGGCTTTACGTATAGACCAGGCTTCGATTCGCGAACATCACATCGCTTCTCATCCAGACATTGATGGGATAGACTTTGGGTTCAACGAACTTTTCAGTGGCCCAACAAAAGTCATGTGTTGCGGCCATTGCACTAGGCGATTCAAGGACACCAACCTACTGTTCTCGCATCAGAGGAGTATGCATGGCTCGCTTCCCGCCATTTTTACCACAGCGCCATATTTCAAATCGAGGACATTGATCTCGGATTCTGAGGACGATGAGTCGACGAATTCGATCGGAGCACCGAAGCGGGTGGCCAGGAAGTCCACAACGAAGTTGCCCGCGCAAGCTGTAGCAAAGAAATCCACGACCAAACTACCATACGATGTTGCGGATGAAGAAATGACTGAGTATTCGTATTATGGGACGAGGCCGCCATCTGCTGACCGTTACGAGAACGTCACTACAGTAATGTCGTTCTATAACACTATGGTACCGTTCACTATGAAGAAACTGAGTCAAGTTATCAACATCAATCCGACTGTGGTCGTCCAAGACATTAGAAGCGAACACTTGCACTTGCAGTGAGTAATTATTTAAACATAACTCTTAGGACCGTACTCGGAGACGTCAATTAACTTAAGTTGCTGCTGTCACTTTTTTACTATATCATTAGAGTAAGAAAATACCACAAAGATCTATAGGAATGTGAGTGACAGTTCAGGGAGGGCGCTGCTGTCTACGTAAAGGACATACAAAATATGACATTTAAAAAGACAGCGGCGATAGTACCTTCATAAAGATCCTTGTTGCACTATAACTTCGATGACATTAAATTTATTAACAATTAAATTTAATGCTTGCCAAAGTGACGGCATCGTATCTAATCGAACTTAAAATGTAATTGATGTCTCTGAGAACGTGCGTTGATCCTAATCAGCCATATAGTATGGCGAAATATCTGTGATTTTTCAACATTCTTATAAGAAATCATTATCATTTTTCATATTGTTTTGTTCACAAAAACACTCCGAATTTGTAATATACTTACTTCAAATACGCTTATTAATTATTTAGGTACCTAGTTAGTTATTTGACACCCATTATAGTGAGTTTTATAATTAGCAATTTAAGATTATGTTGTCAATTTTATAAATGAAGATTGGAGGCATTTTTTTTTGCATTACTTCATCTGTAATAACTGATTCTGGGAGGTTATGTTTTTCTTTTGACGTGACAACGTCTTAAATTAGGTTGCGGCTGGGAGTCACTTATGAAAAAGTGTAACGCTCGGTAACGTTACGATGAGTTTAAGTTTACATGTACAATGTTTTAGTAAACAAAATATATTTCTATAGTTAAAATTTGTGCAATTCTTATTTTCATTCAATTCCTTGTTCCTATTGTGCAATTTAATTATATTCATATCAATAAATATTCTACCGAGAAAAAGACGTTGTCACGTAAAATCTTCGCCCGTAAAACCGACTTTTTTGTAATATGTATGTTCAACAGATTTCTCTAATTTAAATGTTAAAATTGTCTTTTTGATGTCAAACTCCATAAAAGTATGGTAAAAATATTAAGGACCGTCTGGTAGCATTGTTGATCGAAGCGTCTGTGGTTTGAATAAAAATTTTCAAAAGTAAGTTATAAAGCTGTTTACAATTTATTTTCAAATATCTAGGTACGTACAATTCCTTTCGAGTTTATGTCAACACTTCTCAACATTGAGACTTTAGAGCAAAGTAAGCTTTATTTTCTAGGTAATAAAGTTTATAAAATAAGGCACCATGGGCTGTACATATCGTATGTCGTCGTATAAACTAAATTCTGAATCTTATGTTAGTCGACATAAAGCTAAAAGTCATTTGGAGACACAATTTTACATTGTGTTCAATGTCTTTGCGTAAAATATGAAAAGTCTAAATACCTAACCAATGACGAACTACGAGTGGCAAACTTGTAATATTTTCTATAGTTGTTAAATGTTCAATGTTTGAAACTGCTCTTCTCACATAATTATAATGGGGAATATGCATGATTTTTTTCATATTTTTATTTATTAATTTACATCCTTTTAAAAATCGTCAACAAAAGATGCCTAAAACTAATATAACATTCCACGGGAATTTAAAAAGCGCCCACCATTTTGGAGTACCTACTTTGTATGATTTTTTTTTAATTTTTACGACCGTGAATTTCTCCATTTCTGTCATTCTTTAGTTAAATACTTTGTATGACGTCATACTAGTGAAGTTAACCGATTACGAATTTTAAAACCGGTAATACGTACATAACTATTACTAAACGGTTTAGAAAATCATTTTTTTTGTTAAAACTTAGATTGTTTTCTTTTGCATAAACACGATTTGTTTCCAGACCGCATTGTATGTCCAGAAGATTTTTTTTTCTTTTGCTTATGCCGTTCTTCACTACAACAATGACCCTAGCACTAGCATTGTGATACTGCAAGACGGCAGGTGTCTATCAAGTAATATTACTTTGTAATTAAAAAACTAATTGAGTTACATTTCGTAAGCAAAGAATTACAAAAAGACGAAATAAATTACCAATTTGTCATTATTTTGCTATGAAATTAAATATTTAATCAGTCCTCCACGCGGCGCAGCGTCCGCGCCAAATTTTATGTGAACCTACTTAGGCGTAAAATGAACAATTTTGCACCTTTATTAAATTTTTAGGATCACATGAAATCGATCCAATGCGATACGATTCAGATCCTGGATCGATTCTCAGGGTTACGATCCAAAATATCGATTCAATGCATAAGATAGGACATTCTCTAAAGTTAGTGAAGTATTAAGGCAGAAATATACTTATCTGTCGTATTGTGATGACGCTTCAGAGAGTTATCGGTTTCATTCGCGATGGGTCTACACCGTACTCGATCTAACCGTAGAAAAGTTTGAGCTGATATCTCTCTGTCGTGTCACGACAACGCAATACGACAGATAGACGGAATAAGTGGACCTCGTTCGGATACATATATGATTGCAATCGGTTTTAAAAAGTGAACCGGTGATTATCGGTTTTCACAAAAAGAAGTTTACATCACTAACTACGTCATAGTCCATAACAACAAACAAGTCGACAGCTAGGTTACACGTTAAGTTGAATTGAATTAACGAGAGAAAACTGTTCAAATTGGAATATTAGTGCTGTGAAAGTTCTTAGATACTACAGCATCTTTTTATTAACTACCAATAGCGATATCAGCATGGAACAATATTCTTCATACATGGAGAACCAAACAAAAAAACCGACATACAGGTACTGCATTGTGCCTATGTGTGGAAATACAAGAAGAAATTCCCCCGGCAAAGTATTTTTTCTTGTCCCGAAACATGCAGAGATAAGGAGAAAGTGGTGTGATGCTATGAACAGAGACATGGTGTCTCCAACAACTGCTTTATATTGTTGTGAAGATCACTTTAATGTGAGTACTTGTTGTTTCTAAACATTTTTCTTCATAAACTCCGCAAGAATTTCGAATACCATGTGAATTGTATTCAATTTAATACAATATTTCTACTATATGTATTCACTTTCATTGAAAAATTCTACACAAATGCTTGTAATTTAATCTTTTAGCTATTTTGAGAATGGCGTGACCCGCAAATTAATACAAATGGTATTAACTTGAGGTCACACGCATACGACTATGTTTGAGTCATTATTGGTGTCAATTCTGACACGATTCTCTAAACCTAAACTTAAATTTCACAATAGTGTATCCTTGTCATTCTCTATACGGAATGAAAAGGAGAGATTGATGATAAATTTAGTTTTAAGTTTAGAGAATCACGCCAGAATCGACACCAATATACATTTAAAATTGTAATTTAAATAAAAATGTCATTTATGTTTACAGAAGAAATGCAGTAATTTTATTGCTCTTAATTAATTTTTAGGCATTACTGTAAATAAAATTCATTTTTTTTAAATTTAAACTGGAGTTTTAAAAGTATAATAAAGAAGCAAGCGTGGTCATACAAAATTGTATTAAAATCAGGTGTGTTCAGATTAAGGTCAAGTCATCTTGATATCAAAATAGTGGGATCACTTTCTTTGTATAATTTTTCTATTAAAGTATAAAATAGTAGGTATATTGTATTAAATCCTATAACTAATAATTTAAAAAAATTGGCAGGTTTCTGCCATGTTGATGTTAATTTTTCTTTGGTGTCTACATCATAACTTTGTTAACAACAATTTTGTGAGAATCTTTGGTGTAGATTTAGCTCCATTTGCAGTTATTTCTCTAAATCTCAATCCAACTAAAACGATAATGTCAAGTTGACGTTGACATTATACATGGGTTCAATCTAGTATCAGTTGAAATCACAGCAAGTGGACTTTTTCATTTGGTGTATAAATTAATATGTAGTAATAGGTAGTAACTACTATTTAATATTTCTTTTAACATCATGTTAGTATCTTAGAAATAAATTTCACCATTTTATTTTATTTTTAACTCTTTTTAGGTAGAAGAAGATACAACTAATTACATTGAATACAAAATTAGAAATTTCAAAGAAGACCTAAGAACTACATTAAGATTAAAGAAAGGTGTAATTCCTCATAAATTTGACTGTCAAAAAAATGAGGAGTTTCACAACATCAAAATCTCCTTTCAAAGTATCTTGGGCATGTAAAGGCGGTAAAAGAAATTGTCTCGAGATAATGCTGATGTAGTATCAACATTCTCTAGCCAACATTCACTGATGTCATCATCATCATTTGAATCGGCTACAAGTTCTTCAGAATCAAGCTGGATTGTAGAGGTGATTCCAAGAAAGATACGTACATACTTTAAAAATGAAATGCATAGTTGCATGAACAGCTATTGAATTAAGCAGGGTATTCATTAAACAACATTTGTTTAAAACACTGTTTATGAAGAGTGTTTCATAATGTTGCTTAATCGTTTTATGCAGTTTATAAACAAAGTACAAACCAAGGTGATGAAACATTGTTTCAGATACATGTTATTATGTTCTCCACTCCGAGTGGAGAGCTAGACAAAACATTTAGTTTATAAACAAAAGTTGAAGAGTGTGGACATTTGTTGCAGGAGGTTTATAGTTTAATTAAACATGGAAGTAGTGTGGTCCAACAATCAAGTTTTGATGCTCATAGAGCGTTTTTGTTTACGTTAACTGCTTTGGGTTTAAAAAAAAACAGTGTTACCGGTAAACTTGTTTATAAACAAGATGATCAACTTCATAAACAGTTTATAAACAAAATAATGTTGCCTTATGAATTCCTGACTAAAGTGCCTAAAATGTGAGAATTTGCAATGTTATTACCACATGCTTGTGTTGACCACAGCTTAGTACCTATCATAGATGATGTTACAATTATAATACTCACTTGCTTGTGGTATAATTAACATGCAGGACGTTTTAATAAAAAAAAAGATATTTTTATTTGTTTGTTTTATTTAAGTATGTTTATCTTATTTAAATAAAAGTGGGAAAATGGTATCACACTAAAATAGGGTCCATTTTTAAATGACTTCGATTATGAAGACATTGACTGTTCGAAGATGCCACAGAATTGGGCGTTTCTTTATTTATAAAAAGGCCTGCACTTGTGCCATGCATTTTGCAGATATTGCATTATTCTTGTCCTTTAAACAGGCTCATAGATTTATGTGAAGACGGGTATTTCATTTCAACACAAGAAACGTTATTCTCCCCATCAGGTGATGCTCTCATATAGGGCTGCCATCTCTAAAATGTGGCAACCAGGACAAGACACGTGATAACCCCGGATTTTGGGGCGAAAAACCCGGACAGACCAATAAAAAAGTAGTTAAAATGTCACAAATCAACTTTTTTTATGTTGATGTAGGCAAAAGAGCTAGCTGTCCACATGATAATAAGTGGTCACTGCTTGGACACTTGCAGCACCAAGGGCCAATCATGCGTTGCCGGCTCTGAACGAAAAGGTTCATCCGCCTTTTTAAGATTACCATATTATAGCTATAAGAAAAAAATACTGAGGGAAGTTCGTTCCAGATCTTGCTGGTACGCAAAAGATAGGAACACATTGTACTCGAACGCCAGGCGTCCAGATGGTGGGCGTGAAACTTCTCTGCGGTGTGTGATGCTGTGAAGAAGCTTGGCCACTGGTATCCGGTTGAATAATTCCTCGGAACACTCCAGTGTATAGATGGTAAGGTGCTTTGGGGTAATTCCGAATTATTTTCTGATTAGTTGATGTAAATGTTTCTAATTTATTTTTTTATTTCTAACTCTGCAAGATTTATAAGCAACCGCTGCCAGTTATTTTAACAGAAATATATGTCCAACGTCTTTCGATAAGCTTTTCTTATTAATATTATCACATTACGTCAATTCAAGCTTTTAAAACTTGGTGTATTTTTTTTATATTGATAGGTGTAAATTCGAAATATGTTGGGGTAATTCCGAATGTTACTTAAAAGTCATATTTGTGAGCTCAAACTTAAGATTTCATTTACTTTAACATACGAATTAACCCCGCTTTGAAAGAAAAACTGATATCCTTTGTAGTTTGCCCAAACACACTTTTGATTACTTTGATTTTCGGAATTACCCCGCTTATAGTCCAGTGGTTCTAAACATTAAATTTTTGGTAAAAAGAAGTCTGATAGGACTAGTGCAATGCAACTATAGATAAGGACAGGCTAATGGTTTAGGACTGTAGGAGATAAAGAAACAAGTTAATAAATGAAAGAGTTCTTGTTTCACTTAAAACGACAGTTTCATATATTTTGGTTCTTTGAAAAACTTACATTTATCGAATAAAATAAGTTAGATATTCAATAGATAACAGAAATAAACGGTAGTACCAGGTTAATATTAACCGTCGAAAACAAACAATATTATTTTAAATTAAAGAACAGATAAATAATAACGACAATTATTAACGAAATGGTATGTAAATTAATGTACTAAATCCTGTATTAAAAAAAGTAATCACAACAACAAAATTTCAGCATACAAATCAGTAAGTAAATGTGTGTGTGTGTGTGTGTGTGTGTTGTGTGTGTGTGCATGTGTGCATGTGCGTATCTTAGTTGTGTGGGTACAGATCTGTGTCTTACTGTGCATAATTAAATTAAAAATAAACTTCTTCGTTATCATTGTTAAGGACGTATTCATCTGGGTTTTCCCGTATCTGTATTAACTGTATTTCTTTGACGATTACATCGATGGGAACTAAATCGACGTCACATTTTTTGGGTTTTACAAATTTAAGATTATTCTTTGTCCGCACAGTTCTATAAAATGATATTTCATATTTTCTATTGAATTGGCTATTTTTTATCTCTGTTATCCAACCGACATAATATTTCCATGTTTTCTTACCATAATATCTGACCAGGACAGTTTGTCCAATATCATATGCAACAGTTGTAACTTCTTCTGCTCCAGTTTTCAGCATACTCGATTCGCCTTCATTTTCTTTATTTTCATTTAGATTTGTAGCATTCTTCTCTTTATTATTTATGCTTTTACCTTTGTTACATACTTTCTTTTCTTTAACTATCACCTCTTTTTCATTGATCTCGTTTTCTTTAAAGTTTATTTTATTTTCTAGTATATTAGGTTCAATCTCAGTCTGTAATTGTTGTTCAGTCTTATCAATTGTATCTAAAGCCTCAATTTTTGCAAATATAGCATCTTCTTTTTCGTTCATCTTTTTTTTTATTGCAGCTTCGTCTTCAATTTCGTCATCAGATGGTGATACAATATAGTCTATGTCACTGTCGCTATGGATGCTCATAATATCTTCCTCTGAAGTTGTTGAACTATTTTCACAAGTTTTCTTTATGTTAGGTCTTTTTGGTCGTTTTATTTTTTTGGTATTAGTAACCGTCTCACGTCTACTAAAGCGACGCTTGCGTCCTACGTTTGGTGCCTTTGGTTTCTCTATCACAGCATTGGTAACAACCATAGTTCGTATATGCCCTGTTTGTTCGTCTAGAATTTCCATAGTTGAAACTTCGACCTCTTGTCCATATTCTGTATCAATCAAGCATTCACTGAAATTTATACTATCAAAAGATTCGGTATGGACAGACGGATCACCATTGGAATGACTTGAAGTTGAATTAACTTTCAAGCTTGCTTTCGGCTTTTGCGTCTTTTTTTTAAGTATCTTCTGTTCTGCTTTCTCTTTTACTTCTTTTCTATTAATGTCCTTCAATATTGTCTGAGTAATAACCTCAGCACCTTTAGCCACACGTTTCTTTTTCAAAATTGAATGATCTTGTCTTGCCTGCCGAATTCTTTCTAACACGAGTTCCTCAAATTTGATTTTTATATCTTGCTCATTTCGTAAGCATTTTGGTAATTCTGACGATTGGTTAGCTACAAATCCTCGAAATTGTTCGTCTGTTTTTGATATTTGGCTCAATAATATCACATCTTTATGTTCTGTAGCAGTAAAATCAGTCTCTTGTGTAATTGGAGTACAGATTTCTTCGGTGGTCAAGTCAGTATCACCAAGATTTTTATTTAAAAAATCAATGCACAATTTCCCTAGTGACTTAGGAACTCCAGATTTTATTTGATTTTGTGAATGGGAACGTGTTCCCTTTTCTTTGAATCTTTTTAGAGCAGCTGGATCATATTTATCCTCTGGGATGATATTCGAATTAAATGGATGTATTCCAGTCTTCTTGAACCCATTTTTAATAACTTCAATTCCAGTTTGATGCCATGTCTCAGCAAAAGTTTGCGCAAATACATTTTTTGGCATTTTTTTTCCTATATTATGACGCTGCCACTCGACTAATTTCTTGTCCCAACTTGTTTTGAACGATTTGAACACAGCCACATCAAGTGGTTGGAGTAAATGAGAAGTGTGAGGTGGGAGCTTTAAGATTATTATCTCATTTTTAATGGCCAGTTCGACGACATTGGTGTCTACATGTGTAGAATGTCCGTCATACACAAGTAGTACCGGACGTTCATGTCCGAGGGCTGGAATAAAAACTTTTTCCATATAATTATAAAATATAGTTGTCTCCATCCAGCCTCTGGAACTAGCTGCATACGATATTTCAAAATCGTAGTCATCTGTATTAGCCATCCACTGATCCCACATATGTTTTCCCTTAAAAACGATTAAAGGTGAAATTTTTTTCCCAGTGGCACTTACGGCCGTTAACACAGTGATATTTTCTTTCCCTGTCCCACATGTCGTCCTAGAACATGGTTTATTAATCTTCCCGACCACTTTGGTTTTTGTAGGATCCAACGATAATGAGGTTTCGTCTAAATTCCAAATTGAACCTGGTTTTTCAAACAGATCATAATCGGTCAAAGTTTTTTTTAACAAAGTGAAGAATTCCGATACAACAAAAGGATCTGTCATTTTCTTTCTGACATATTCGACTGGTTGTGGCTTTTTTATGGAAAGCCTATGTCTTTTCCTGAAATTTATAAACGAGTCGGGACCAGGTATATTATTAGTGAATGGGGTGCTCAGATTGTTTTTTTCCACGTACTGTGCAACTATGTCCAAAATTTCTTGTCTTGATAGACCAAATCCCCACTTCTCCATTATAGCGATGGCATCTGCCAGTCGTTGTTCAGACGAAAATGGTATAGCCAGTGGTCTGCCGACATTTGACGTATTGTTTCTCAATCTATCAAAAAGTGTAGTAGTTGGTATTCCAAAGTTTTTAGCAGCAGCATACATACTCATTTCATCCTTCAATACGGCTTGGATTGCCTTAGCCATATCATCTTGCGTGTATTTTGGTAGTTTTTTTCTTTTATAGTTCCGCGGCATTTTCTCCTGGAACAAAATTAGTTTTGTAAATATTTTATACTAGCTGTTGCCCGCGATTTCGCCCGCGTAAACTACTATTTCTGTAAGTATCCTACAGGAACTGTGTTTACTCAGGAATAAAAAGTAGCCTATATGTTATTCCAGACCTAATCTATCTCTGTGCCAATTAGTTTCATCCATATCCGTTCAGTAGTTTTTGCGTGAAGAAGTAACAAACATACATACACCCTCACAAACTTTCGCCTTTATAATATTAGTGTGATTCATCTTACGTATTAAAAACAACTTCACATGACAATATTGGCACAGTTGTACTTACAACAATTATTAAATAACAATGTATTTATTATTTATTCGATTTTAGTTTACTTATTTATTTAATCGGTAACTGACAACTGATAAGACAAAACAATGCATGCATATTCATTTAAAGTCAGCGCTCAGAATTTGTGAAACAAATTAAAAATGTTGACAAGCACTGCAATTCATCAAGAAATAACATTATGGGGTAAATTCGAAATATTTTTCATTCATAATCACCCCAGCGGGGCATTACCGAAAAAAAGTAAAATTGGTAGCTACTGTATCCTAACCTGTACAAAACAATGCCTAAATCGATAACCTATCATTCAAACAAACAATGAGGAAGATTACTTACCAAACAACAGAGAAAAACATCTCGGGGTAATTCCGATGATTCACAAAACAATGAAACTATAGTCGCGTTAGAAAAATAAATGTTGTACGCATACGATCAGCACAAGCTTCATGGCAGGACTGACGCAAGGGAAAAAAATAAGATGGCGACCATATTAATGTTGCCAGAGCAAAAAATATTGACTACTTTGGTAGTAATTCATTATTTTCGGAATAAACCCTTTTTCGCCTTTACCCCAAAGCACCTTACAACAAGTACAAGGAGTTGCGTCCTTGTGCGTGTTGTACAGTTAAGGGGTTGCATGCAACGCGTGAGTGAACTCAGGATCATCGATAAGTCAAACTGCCCGCTTTTGCATCCGGTCAAGCGGAAGGAGCTGGTATTGGGGTGCTCCAGCCCAGAGGACCAGTACTTTGTATAATAACACCCGATATTTAGGCTTGAGGTACTTACTAAATCTATTGAGCACCCAAGCTTTTTCACACAAACATGTGTCTTTGCTGGGTTATTCCAATTAAATTTTGTTGGCTCCAATTTGAGACTTGATCCAGTATAGGGCTGCCATCTCTAAAATGTGGCAACCAGGATAAGACGCGTGATAACCGCGGATTTTGAAGCCCAGAACCCGGACAGACTAATAAAAAAACAGTTATAAAATGTCACAATTCAACTTTTTTATGTTGATCTAGGCAAAAGAGCTAGCGGTCTACTTCATAATAAGTGGTCACTGCTGCCCATAGACACTTGCAGCACCAAGGGCCACTCATGCGCTGCCGTAAATTTTTAAACCCGGACTACAAATAAAACCCCGCCCGGACGCTCCCCGGACGCCCCGTAAACTAGGACAATTCCGGGGAAACCCGGACGGATGGCAGCCCTAATCCAGTAACATCTCAATCTCGGACACAAGTCTGTCTTTACACCCTTCTACCGAGGGATGTTTGACCAGTGTAAAAATATCGAATTCGAATAGCTGGCGAGTCCGAAATGTCATTGTCAAATTTTGTATGAAAACTTGATCAGCAGCACCATATCATTACGGACGTAACGAGAACTAAGAATCAGTACACATTTGACAATGACATTTCGTACTCGCAAACGATACGATATTGGTTCGTGCTAGGGGTACTGATCTTTGTAGGAAGTCAGCATTTACGGTTACAGTGTTAGAATAGATTTATTTAATTTCAAAGACATATTGACGGATCAGTTGGCGATCAAAAACAGAAAATTTATAAACCCGGACTTCAAATGAAACCCCGCCCGGACGCTCCCCGGACGCCCTGTAAACTAGGACAAATCCGGGGAAACCCGGACGGATGGCAGCCCTACTCTCATACTAGGATACATGGGATTCAAAATTATCCCACATTTATTTCTTTATTTTTCGCTCTCTAGCAATCAACTCCTTTTCATAGCATTGTTATCTTAATTTTGATTCTCCCTAAATACTTCAATTTACGTAAACAAATAAATCACACTAATAAACGTCTAGTACGCAAAACCTCACAAATACATACTCGCATCGCATTATTTTAATTAGAGGTCCCTTTGACATTGACATAATCCTGTTAACATGGAGCTTGTTTGTTGTTATGGACTTCTACGTCACAACGTCTTTCGTCGCGTTTTAAAATGTTTGAATTTCTCACTATTCTCGCACTTTAAAAAACCTACCTAATTCATGGACGTACAAAAAAGACCTTTTTTTATACGTCCATGACCTAATTTGTCTCTTGGTCAAAAGGATATTGTTGATGATATTGAAAATAGAGAGATTATATAAAAAGGGAGCCTCATTTGAATAACATGCATATTCCCTAATGAAACCGATTGTATTCCAGTGAATATAAGCTATACGATAAAAAAAAAGTTCTAGTTAAAGTTGGTCTTTACACTTTCCTTGTGAATAATAAATTAAAGATGGCTCCACTGTACAGTGGCGGCGCTAGGCGTCGCGTCGGCGACGTCGGCCACCGCCGACGTCCTCGCGCCTGATGGCCTCGCAAAAATTTTTTACTAAATAAATAAAGTAAATAATAAAATAAATAAATAAATAAAGTTTCGTGCATTAACCCGTAAAAACTAGTTTTATTTAATGAGTGATGTGCGTGAAAACCTAAGAAACAAATAATTTTTTTACTAGTTACCTATTTATTTTCGTTTCTCCTGGTCTGGCTTAGGTAGCCGACCCCGAACTATTCGGGGAAAAAGCTAAGCAGATGATAATGACTTTTATTATTTTCGATCACGTGCGTGACGGAAGCGAGTAGTACTTTACGGGTATTCAGAATCGTCTGTCTGGCAACACTGTTTTTGTAATTAAATTTCTATGTTTGTAATTATTTTTTGTCATCATTTGATTATCAACAATAAAACTCGTTTACTCATACGTTATTTTATAATTTGGCTCAATTAATTTAACGGTTTTTTACTGCGAAGTAAAATAGGCCTCGCGTACTTGATGTCGCCGACGTCCACATGTGTTCTAGCCCCGCCACTGCCACTGTTAGTACATTATATACAAGATTGATATTTATTTGTTTGCTACATACGATACTTATCGTCCATACTATCATGTATATGTATTTTAAATAAATTCACATTGGGGGGCAGCCGTCCTTTAGAACTTACATTTGTACTGAAATTATTTTTTAAATCCTATGAAACTTGACTTTTTGGTTTATCCTTGCCCCCTTAGCTCCGCCCATGGTTATGTGCGAATTATTTAATTTAAAAGTTAATTATGTCTACTTAGGGCAAATTGCCTAGGCGGACATTTCGAAAAGGAAAATAAATAAATATACGCATATAAAAAGCAGTTTAAAACTGTTTTAGCATCTGTTTTGTCTGTGCCTATTCAGTACATATTTCAATCTGCAAGAAACTTATTTTTATAATTGTTGTTGAATTTCGTGCTGACTGTAATTAAGGCTGATTTACACTTCGGTAAGTACAGTAGTAAGTTTAGAAATGGGACTGTTAAGCAGTAAGTGCTTAACTGGTAAATCCCTGGCCAAACGATGATAACAACTTAACTGGCCAAGACAGTAAATGGTGTCGATGCTGAAATCATGTACACTAAACCTAAACTTAAATTTGACAACAGTGTATCCTTGTTATTATCTATACAGAGTGAAAAGGAGAGACTGATGTTAAATTTAGTTTTAAGTTTAGAGAATCATGCCAAAATTGACAGTGTTAACTATGGTCTTGGCTACACACCGACCAAGTACAGTAGCGAGTTACCGCTACTGTACTGACCGAAGTGTAAATCAGCCTTAATCTTGTGTTGTTATCGTTGTAAATATTTTGAGTAAGTAGGTAGGTACTGTTCATTTATTAGCTTACAATGTCGGTCTCTCTATATTAGAAAGACTTTTATTTTATTTTGCATATGTTTTAAATTAAAATAATATTTTTGCCTTATGGTTCCGAGTTCTGAATTATTATCTCAAACAAAATTTTTCGCGGATCAGTTACTATTAAATGTCGATACCTGAGGTCCATATCCAAATTACTAAGTGATGTTTAGAAATAATTTGGAAAAAGCAATTATTTTAATTTGCAGCGCAGGCACATAATAATGTTAGTTATTTTTTACATTTGTGTATCTTTGACCCGAGTTATAAGTTGTGAAAAGTTAAGTTTGATTTGCGAGATCTAAAAACGTGTCAAGGTTTAATGTGAACATTAGACTGGTAACAATTACTGTATTGATTTATTGTTAAGATTAAGATGCCAAAGTCACTTCCAGACTAATAAATGTTTCTTTTATCAAAAAGCTGTATTGTTTTTTTTTCACCAACATTCATTTTTAGATCGCCTGTCATAATAATAACAATGGTTTTTACTATTGATATCAAAAATGGACTTTCCTTTAGTTAGGAATGGCCTGAGCGATACATTCAAGAACTGGGGACTAATCGCCTAACGAGATTGCTATGGCTATCGCTATCGCTTACGATATCCTTTTCTTATTTCTGACCGCTGTAGGGTTTGAATGCCTCGCACTATTTTTTTTTCTTTTGCATTGGTAATAACATTAAAGAAAATGAGCGTAAGGTACCTATTCGAAAATCTTCGGGGGTCAGAAATAACAATATGAAATTGACCCTCTGGTAAGACTACTGGGAACAGTAGGAAATTGAAAACATTCGAGAGAGAGAGTGACGATGCAGTGTATAATTATCGAATTATTGTTTTTATAGTTCCGTACCTCGAAAGGAAATAACGGAACCTTTATAAGATCACTTTGTTGGCCGTCCGTCCGTCTGTTAAAACCCTTCTTCTCAGTAACGCGTGGAGGTATTAAGCTGAAATTTATGCCTCTTGGAGCTGTGACAAAATCAAACTTCTAAGACAACGTAATCAAAAGATACGGCCGTTCATGCCGCAAATTTTCGAAACTCGCAAGGGAATCAAATCTACAGTACCCTTAGTACGAGTTTTACAATTACGAAAACTATAGTTTTCGTGAGCTCGCACTCTTACTAAGCTTACAGATTTTATTGTTTTCGTTACAATACAAATAAACAGTTTTTAAATTCTCTCATTAAATCATTTGCGTCTTCTAAAATTTTGAGTATATTTGGTTACTTTTCACCAAAATGGACATAGAAACATAACATACAATTACGAAAACTATGATAGTTTTCTTGAGCTCAAACTCGTACTAAGAGTACAGGGCACTTCCCGTGAACTCGGAATCTTGAAATTTGGTACGAAGCAACGTCTCATAGCACAGATAAAGGAAAAATTTGCGAAAGCCGTAAATATAACTACAAGTTTGTACGGAACCCGACTCGCACCTGGCCGATTCTTTTTATGTTAAGAGGTGGCCAACAAGTCTACGACCCGCTTGTAGACGCTTGCGATCTCAAAAATATCACTCGTGTCTGCCTACCTTGACCCAATCCCCAGCCCCGTGGAGCCCTTTTTTTATACGCAGGCAAAAAATACTATTTACAGACGACGGCGCCTTTAAGAGGCACACTGTACACGCATATCATGTCGCTTCCCAGTATGAATTTGCGCGCCTTGACTGTGGCGCGCATCATTGGTGCGTAAGGTAAAGCGGCGTGCCTGCGCGCCGGCCAATCAGCGAACCAGCCCCTAACAAGGGATATACTGAGTTTTTCCCGGATGTAACGGTCTTCGGCATCGGGGGCGCTCTACGGCTTCGGAACCACCACTTCGCCACGGTTGCTTACATCGGACGGACGGACCGGCTTCCTGGTATAACGGTGATACAGCGAGGACCACGGGGCCTCCCAACAGAAACTGCTATTTGCACGGTTTCGCCAGCTCGAGCCCTTCTATCACAGCAAAGGTAAGCGCACTTTTCTTACTGGGAACATGATTGCGTGTGTGTACCTCGGATAAAACCTATCTCTGTCTCACCTACTAGCCCTATCGGTATGAAACAAGTCCACTATAATTCACGGCGGTCGCGGTAAGTCATTAAACGGAACACACACCGCCGAACGGACCTCACACTTGGCTCCCGCAAGCCTTACGAGCCCCAGCAGTGGCTGCCCACTGAGGACCCCGTAACCCTTACGGGCACTTTACGTCACAATATCCGCTAAAAAACCTTGCGAATACCCGCTAAGCCGCTTAGCGCGAAGCCGCGGGATCCCCGTTTAGGGATTCTTCTGCCCCTAGCAGCCTCCCGGCCTAGCCGGGGCTCCGGGGCAGGGGTCTTCCGGGTATCGCGGGGACCCCGCCGACGCGCGCAGGATGGTCCCGCGCGTGGGGGCTGATTACGCGGCCTAGCGCCCCCCGTCCGCTGCGTATACTTGGGCGTGCCCATGTAGCTTCCTCCGCCGTCCCCCTCTTTGCAGGACAGAACTACAAGGGGGGGCTGCCGTCACGGAGTCCGTCGGTGGTCGGCACAGCTGACGCCATGCCGTCAACGAGGGACCCCCCAACCCCGTGCAGCCCTGGAACCATACTCACCGACAGAAACACAACACCACCAAAAGGTACCTGGTAGGTCGGTTTAGTTGTTGTAACATTCGGGATAATTGCCCGTGGTCCCAGCTACCCCTGGTGGGTTTTCCCCTGGTGGGTAATATTTTAATTTCCCATCGTTTCGAACGGTGTTCGCCAGTAGGTCAACAGGTATGTAAGTTTATTTATACCATGGTACCACCCCAGTAAGTGATAAAAAATAATTAAAAATTATAGCTATTATGTGGTGAAATTTTGACGACGACCTCCGTGGCCTAGTGGTTTGTACACCGGGTTTTAAGGTGTCGCTTATTCGACAGGTCCCGTGTTCGAATCCCGGTGGGGCAGATGTTTGTGTGATGAATACAAGCATTTGCACTCTAGTCAGTCATAGATGTTTAATATGTATTTCTATATAAATATATATTTTAGTAATGTATTCTATCCGTTACCCTAGTATCCCATAACACAAGCCTACAGTGCTAACTTTGGGGCTAGGCTTGGTGTGAGTGTTGGAAATATTTATTTACCTTAGATATATGCACACATAATATTTCTTTGAAATTGTTTAGGAGCCATCAGGCGCCAGAGGTCTAACTTCAAATAGCCCGTTTCTCATGAAGGAGTGCAGTCACGGACAGAAGAAATGGGTAATATGAAGATAATTATAAAACCACGAGAAAGTGCAACTTTAAGACACTTACTAATAAACAAGGAATAAGCGTAGACTAGTTACGCCATGTTTTGTTCATATCACTCAAATGCCATTTGTCATTCGAGGAACAGAGACGAGAAGCTAGATGAAGATAGAATTTCGGCTAATATTCAACCACTAGTAGTATTTTATTGTACACAATACAAATAACATTAAAAAGAAAAAATAGCAGTACGAGAAGCTCGATGGGTGGTTAGCGCGTTCGGCTGCGATCGTTGAAGTTAAGCAACTTTCGCAGTGGTCGGTCATTGGATGGGTGACCAAAAATCTTCTATATCAGCTGCATCTGCAGTACTGGGCCTGCGTGGTGGGTCATGGCCCAATCTCCCGATTCCACCCATAGGGAAGGCCTGTGTCCCAGCATTGGGG
Source organism: Chilo suppressalis (assembly GCA_902850365.2). Taxonomy (NCBI): domain Eukaryota; kingdom Metazoa; phylum Arthropoda; class Insecta; order Lepidoptera; family Crambidae; genus Chilo; species Chilo suppressalis. The sequence goes on along the minus strand of OU963914.1, from coordinate 18,217,773 downwards.
ATATTAATAGGCTGATGATGATGAACAGAGGCAAAACATGGAGTGACTATTACAAACGAATTCTCCGTTTGTTAATAAGGGGTAAGTGTTGTTGTTAGCCTATACGTAGTTGATGTTACTTTGGCTTATGGCTCACTCATTAAATGAAACAAGTTTTTTAACGAGCTTAAAATGCGTCTTTAACACTTCTTATGGTAGACATACACACTACGAGAAATCGTTACGATTAGACTGTACAGTCTGAACGGTACCGATAAATCGTAGCGTGTATGTTATAAAACTGCACAGTTCCCTATACGTACGCCACGTACGATAAACTGTTCCGTTCGAACTGTACAGTCTAATCGTAACGATTTCTCGTAGTGTGTATGGCTACCATTACAGAACTCGACGTTCCGAAAGGATACCTTCCTCTCTCGCTCGTCAAAAGTAAATTAGAAAATCCTATTTCTTGACAACGCGCCCTGAAAAGGATGCGGAACGTAGAGTTCTGTAAAAAAAGTATTAAAAGGCAAGCAAAAACTTGTTTCATTTAATTCAGACCTTTTTGATGTGAAACATCTTTTGGGGCAAGTAAAACCGATTTATGGCGTGGCGACGCTCGCCCGTAAAATGCAAATTAAACCAGGGGGCCAATTGCCTAACCGGATTGCTTTGGAAAACGCTATCACTTACGATTTCATTTTGTTATTTCTAGCTGCCTGAGGTTTTCAAATGCCTCGCGCTCTTTTTTTTTCTTTTGCATTGGCAATAACAATATTAAATAAAATGAGCGTGAGGTATTTGAAAACCTTCGGCGGTCAGATATAACAAAAAGAAATCGTAAGCGATAGCGTTTTCCAAAGCAATAAAGTTAGGCGTTCTGCCCCCAGTGCTCAACTACTCGACACGGTTCCCAACTTAGGGGTTTTGCCCCCAGATTTAGGGGCTAGGTGGGTTAAAACGGACTTTTTTAGGTCCTGGAATTTTTTGGGGGTTCTTTAAGGGGCTTTTGTCAATACTTGCAATTAAATCGAAAAACAAAGCGTGTGTTTTCTTTCAGTTGTGTGCGTAGAATGGAACGTACCACCATATGAAACGACTGAACTCACTGTGTAGCAGGTTATGTTCTATGGCTGTATGGACTACAGTTTTTTGCCTTCCACCAATCAAAACAGCCTATCAGCTCATTTTCGTTTGATTTTCCATTTGGAAAATGTATTTATTCAATAAAATAATTTACTGTAACTAAATATGTAACGTTTTAATTTATGAGCAACGAAACAATTTAGGTAATAAGATTAGTAGCTATATTTAGGGGATTTTAGGGGAATTTAAAAAATACTTAGGGTAAAATTTTGGGAAGGGTTGGTGCTCGCTACTCGCCGATCAGTACGGCGCCAGCGCCCTTCGAGGAAGGATTTAGGTCTTTTTTTACCGCAAGCATCCCGAGCAATACTCCGAGTGTATTTATCGTATTTATCGTTCACGTCTGCCAGGCGTCCGATGACAGCTCACATTCTTTTAATAAGCATCGTTGATTCGGTAGTAAAAAGCTCGCCAGCTGCGCGGGCGGCCCGGGTTCTATTTCTATTGGAGGTAGGACTTTTTTTTTATAATTTTAAGTTTCACTTGCATCGTGGTTTCATAAAACCGCACCAATTATTTTGTTACGTATTCTAAATAAGTTGTATTTATTTATGTGGGTTAATGTTTAGATAATTCTGTTTTTAAGTTTTTAGACACTAAGTAGGTAAGAGTATGTAATAATAATAAATAAACAATATTATATGCTCGTATTATATACGTATAATAAACAGAACACAGTTAATGATCAGGAAAACTTGACAGTTATAGACATTTTTTTTCAGTGGTAAACATATTAATATATGAAGTTTGCACTAGTCAACAATACTTGTGTGAAGTATGTCCTAGTACAGAATTATGGTTGCAACTCTTCTATATTTTCCCTTGCAGCGTTGCAGTAGAGTTGCTCCTGGAGCTCACAGGCGCAACGACCTGTATCGGCACTCTGATGCACATCACTGCTGAGTTATTCTGGTCCACAATCCTGAACTCCACACTGGCGCTGGTACCCTAGACAGAATAAAAAAGGTATACTTTACGATGCATCAAAAACTAGGTAGCTATGGATAATAGAATTTGCACGGGCGAAATTAATTGAAAACTAGCAGCCGCCTGCGACTTCGTCCGCGTTAACTTTAGTTTTTTGAGAATCCCACAGGAACCCAACTTGGGTCTCAATCCAGGTTGCAAACTATAAGCGTACTTAGTTTTATCCAAATCCGTTCAGTCGTATTTGCATGGTTGAGTAACGGACAAACTCACTTTCTCATTTTATATTTTTTAGCATATTAGGAATTGTAGGATAGCCCACACAAATAAATAGCATATCACACTAATATTATAAAGGAGAAAGTTTGTGTGTGTGTGTGTGTGTGTGTGAGTGTGTATGGTTGTTACTTCTTCAAGTTCAAACGGCTGGAGCGATTTTAATAAAATTTGGTAAAGAGTCAGCTGACACCCTGGATTAACACATAGGCTACGTTTTACTACGGGAAAATATCCCTAAAAAACCGCAGGTAACACCGCGGGGCACAGCCAGTAAAATATAAGCCTATGTCACTCAGGAATAATGACCCTTGCGCACACCTCCTATTATTGATATATTATTCAACAACCATGTATCATTATATTTTTTATTATTTTAAAGCATGTAACTGCTTGATGTTTAAATCTTGATGTGAGGGCCGCGGTAGCATAATTGGTCAGTGCATTCGCCCGGATTGCGAAGGGTGCGTGTTCGAGTCCCGTCTGCTGCCTGGTCCGCGTGGAATTTTTTCTAGTTATATTTTCTTTAGATTTAAACATCAAGCAGTTACATGCTTTAAAATAATAAAAAATATAACTATATTTGCTATTTCTTCTTTCAAATGTTTAATATTTGAAAAAGTATTCATTTGACATTGTGGGTTACCTATAATGCGAAGACATGGTGCTGCATTGTAGCTTAAGAATGGCTAGAAGAATTTCGACGCGGTCTGTGAGGGCCGCGGTAGCATAATTGGTCAGTGCATTCGCCCGGATTGCGAAGGGTGCGGGTACGAGTCCCGTCTGCTGCCTGGTCCGCGTGGAATTTTTTCATGTATCATTAGTTCAGTTTCTTTTATTTCTCAAGGGTAAATTATTTTTTTGGACAAGAAAACCATTTTTATTTGTAGTTTTCTTTACGATGCCCTCTCTGCGCATAGATCTTATGGCGTCTTTTTTGCAGCATCCACTATGGACTCCACTCAGTTAATTTAAGAGAGGTACGGCATAGAAAGGTACCAAAAAAACATTTTTTTTTCTTGTAAAAAAAACCTTATAAAAAACCTGTTTCTCATGTTTTTTCATTTGATTTCATATCGTAGGGCATATCGGATTTCCTGCTCGAATTGGAACGCACTTTTGGGAAAGTAACAAGAAACTTTTCTCACAGAACACCCTACCACAATAAAATAACACTACAATTTTGGTTTTATAGAATTTCTGTGGTGGCTCTACGGATAGGGGCGTGGGTCTGGGTATGACACAATGACGTATAATATATAGACAGGTCATACACCAACATTATTACATTTTAAAATGGCACAAGTAGTCCCCGCCGCCATAGAGTGCACTAATGGTAGCCATACACACTACGAGAAATCGTTACGATCAGACTGTACAGTTCGAACGGAACAGTTTATCGTACGTGGCCGTACGTATAGGAAACTGTGCAGTTTTATAACATACACGCTACGATTTATCGGTACCGTTCGGACTGTACAGTCTAATCGTAACGATTTCTCGTAGTGTGTATGGCTACCATTAGTGCACTCTATGGCGGCGGGGACTACTTGTGCCGGCAGTATGGCTACCATAAAGTAGTCTCTTTCACTCTCATTCATAAAGCAATTACATCTCGCTCTATAGCCTCCGCGTGTCAACAGTGTCAGCAACTGTCAACAGTGTCAGCAACTGTCAAAATAAGTAATTACTAAATATTTTTACATTAATTTCTTTAAAACTACTTACGAATGAAATGACACGATTTTCTAGTCTCTAATAGTTCCCATGTATTTTGTGTACTATCTAAAAACACACATGAGGCTTTTTATCTGGAAAAACATAGAATATTTACACTTTGTAGCGAAGAAGGCGTGCCCGACCGAATGTAAGTCGGGCAATTACCTGACGTTCGTGTTGCCAAATTAGACGCGTGTATAATGTATCTTTAACTTTGAAACATCATAGTTTACCTGCATTTAATATATTGTACCTACCTAACTATAGGTATAAAAATAAATACTTTTAATAGGCCTTCACAATGCAGTCGTTAGCACCCACTAAATAGAGATTCTATTTCTATTTTGTTGGTAGATTTTCTTAATGTGCGGTAAACACAAAAGTAACAGCATGAAGTTGGTCGCTAAAGCGACCAACTTCATGCTGTTAATATTTTGTGTTGCAGTGATGCGCGCGCATCTTAAAATTTCACTCTCATCATTTTTTCATAACGCGCCTAAAGAAGTATAACTTCAATAATTTCTTAAGATTTAAACATCTTGCAGTTAAATGCTTTAAAAATAAAATATAATATAACCAACTACAATTGCTATTTCTTCTTTCAAATCTATCTTCTATATATATAAAACTCAAAGGTGACTAACTGACTGACATAGTGATTTATCAACGCACACCCCAAACCACTGGACGGATCGGGCTGAAATTTGGCATGCGCTGCGAGAGATGTTATGACGTAGGCATCCGCTAAGAAAGGATTTTGATCAATTCTACCCCCAAGGGGATAAAATAGGGAATAAAAGTTTGTATGAAACTTTGTCAATTTTAAACCGATCGGGCTGACACTTTGCATGCAGATAAGAAGAATCATAGATGAATGTCATTGTGTATAATACAAGCCTGAGAACAAAAACTGTAGTCTACACTTCAGCTCTATACCGAAGCGAAGCGAGGGCGGGCCGCTAGTGTTTATTAGGTACTTGTAAAGGTAGGTATTCGTTTGGCATTGCGGGTTACCTACAATGCGAACAGATGGTGCTGCCTTGCAGCCTAAGAAATACAAGAAGAATTTCGACACGGATATTAAGGTCGCGGAAGCATAATTGGTCAGTGCATTCGCCTGGATAGCGGAGTGCGCGGGTTCGAGTCATGTCTGTTTCCTACATTTTTTTCTAGTAAAAGTTTATTAAGACAAAAAGTGTTACTTACGACTGGCATGAAGGATTCGATGAACATTTTCAGCTGATAGGTGAGGATCTCGCCTTCACGCACGGGACAGGAGCTCTGTATAAAGTTGCAGGTCACCGCGTTGTCTCCCAGCGGGTACGGGACCGGCAGAATACCGAGGAACGCTGTCGCCAGTGTGGTCATGCTTTGCATCGGTCTAGCTGGAAAAAGAAGATGGATATTATAATAATAATAATAAGTAAAAATAAAGTTGCAAGTTGTTTTTATGTAAATTGCATTTATTTATTTATTTGCATTCGACTTAGGTTGCGCTGATAAGAATTATTTGTCACTATAGTGAAAAATTACAGTCTCTTCCTTAAAATGTATCTATGTACGTACAAAACAGAATCGTTTTTTGCTTTGATCTCGCCATGACTTGAGAACGACTTTTCCAGTTTCAATTATCTTTTTTAAAGTTTCCTTACAACCCGTAGAAGGTCGTCAACCAAAATGGCAGCAATGACACTAAGGCCCGTTTTAAGAAAGATTCTCAGTGATTGATCTAGTCTTGAGCATATAGTTAGAAAGGGATGTCGCTATAATATAGCACATAGCGAAGTCCCTTTCTAACTGTACTCAAGTACAGATCAACACTTAGTTGTCATTCTGTAATACGAGCCTAAGCGTGTTGCTGTCGGTATTCAGTCTACAAAATAGATTCGAGAAAAGGATGTCAATGTGACCGTGCAGGGTTTTCAAACAGGCGCATCCAAACGACACAGAAACCTCTTTCTGTGATCGGTGGATGTAGTTATCTCACGGCGCTTGTTAAGAGACGATTTCTAACCGAGTCTAGGCACAATTTCAAGCCGTGTCAAAATACGACACGGACGCAAGCGAAGGTTTGGGCTCGGTATAAACGTAAAAAAATGGTTGCCTGTAAAGTCGGTTTTACGGGCGAAGATTTTACGTGACAACGTCTTTTTCTCGGTAGAATATTTATTGATATGAATATAATTAAATTGCACAATAGGAACAAGGAATTGAATGAAAATAAGAATTGCACAAATTTTAACTATAGAAATATATTTTGTTTACTAAAACATTGTACATGTAAACTTAAACTTAACACGAGAGACTCATCGTAACGTTACCGAGCGTTACACTTTTTCATAAGTGACTCCCAGCCGCAACCTAATTTAAGACGTTGTCACGTCAAAAACCGTGCTCATGAACAAGCTTAGCCGTCAACGGCCCGAGCTGCCTCCCCCTCAGGAAATGCCATGTGTCAACTTACGTGCTCTGAAGACGATGTCGATCACTGCATCCTGCAACTGTGGCAGCCGGCATGGCGGCGTCTCGCAGCCTTCGATGTACACGTTTAATGGCAGAGCACCCGAAAACACGGTGCCTGGAAATCACATTTAATAACGTCAAGAGTTATTTAAAAATTCTATTAACTAAATCATCAATCATCATCATCAGTCCATTTATTGCCGGTCGGCAAAACATAATGTTACTTTACAGTGGTCTTCTGTTGACTCTCCAGTGTCACCATATGAGGAAATAAAAAACGCGGTAAGGGTTACTGGGGCGTATTTTAAAATCTAGCGCTCCGGACCACTTACGATTTGTACCCCTTAGTAACTATTAAGTAATCTGTGCCCTTAGTAAATCAAATCAAAATATAGGTGCACCCTCCAAGCCTGCCACCCCGGGTCATTGTCCTCTTGGCCCCAGGGTTCATACGCTAGACGCGGTGAAGTCCCTCAACGGGGATCTCGCGGTTTTGCAATTAACCAGGGTAGGGGGTATTCGCAGGGTTTTTTAGCGGATAGTATAGCCGTAAGCGCTCGTTAGCCGCGCGGACTGCTTAACGGCTACCGTGTAGGGTTACTATTTAAAAATTTGAAAAGTCCTGACAAAAAGCCTGACATTTCGAAAAAAGTCACCCACTCAGTTACAGTGATATTATACGCGTGGTAGCAGACGCTCGCATCGCGAAGGTGCTCTCGTTGTTGATTTTTAAAGATAATTTATATTTTGTTTTAAAATCATGAGAACTTAATAAATAAAGTAATTAGTTAAGTAGTTTTACTCATATTCTATCTAATTAAATAATCCGGACAAATTAAAAAGCCGGACAAAGTATGGACATGTCCGGACAAATCCGGACGGATGGTAACCCTACTCCCGTGAGACCTGCGAGAGGTTAGGTGTGAGGACCATTCGTTGGTGTGCACCTTAAGGGCGCCAACGTCTGTAAATATATAACCAATACCTCTATTGCCTGCGTAATAAGAAAAAGGGTTAATACGCCCCTGGCTGGATGGGTACAAAAAGGCGGATTTTCAAACAAAAAAGCGACACTTACAATTAGCACCCTGCTCCAGAAATTAAATTTCTTATTTCACAAATCAAGGAACGCATGGTACCCATGCATGAGTGCGGTAAAAGAAAAAAAAATAAATGGGCACATTGAATATAAAACTTTTTAGGAAGGTCCAATGGACACCAAAAAAGAGGTCTAATGGGCACTTTTTGCTTTTGGGTCGAATCTTGAGGGTCCAACAGGTACTAGACCGCGGTAATTAGAGGTCGTTATAGTAGATTCGAAAAATGCGATACCGCAACCGCACCGGGATAAAGCCGAACGTGGATCCATTGTTCTTTAATAACACTCCCATGATTAAGATGAATCGATTGACGTATTAATCGTCAAAATCGGTCCACGCGTTGGGTCTCTAGTGTGCCACAAAGGAACATATATACTCACATATTATAGACTGTTAAACATTATACCCTGTCTGCGCGTCGCGGTTTACGCTGCTTGCGTGCGCCACAGAATAGGCTTATATATACAGGGTTAATTTTAAAAAAACCAATAACCTCTTAGGGGGTGATTCTACCCATCAACAGGAACAACTTTTATTATGGGACCAACGCTGAAATCGCGAAAGAAAAAGTTGTTGGTGTTTTAAAATTAACTCTGTATACTGCGCGTGCGCAGTCGGGTCAATAGGCGCTAAAAAGCGGAAAATCGCTGCTTATGATCTGACAACACTGGGTGGAGGTTGCTTCCTCAGGCGGGCGCTCTATTTTGAGCGGACATACAGATTAAAAGTGTTTAAATTATATTTACATCGGTTAACTGCAGTCGTCTGTGCCCTCACAGTCAAGATCGCAGCCAGGAGAACCACCACACGCAACATGTTGACTGTTTGATAAACCTTAGTTTGACTGTCCAATTAGTGGCATTGATTGTTTTATAAGGAATGTTATCTATTTATTTTGATAAACACTATCTTATTTAGTATTAAAGCTCGGGTTTGCTCGTTAGGGTTCCGTACCTCAATCGACAAAAACGGAACCCTGATAGGATCACTCGGTCTGCCTGTCTGTTACAGTCGATTTGCTCGAAATCTTTGTTACATTATGCTTTTAATGTTGTGGAGATTTTTTCGCTCGTTTTACTCCGCAGCTAAGAAATATGTCCAATAACGAGTGGTAGGGGAAAAAAAATGTTTGGACGATTCAAAAGTGTTGTACTATACATCCAATTTGAATAAAGATATATTGATTTCTGATTTCTGATCTACTAGACCGATCAAGTTGAAATTTAATACATACATATGCTTTTGATCCAAACACGGATGAATAAAGGAAATATATAAATTTCGAATATGAGGGTTAACTTTTGAGGGGTGAATAAGCGATTTAAAATTTTGTTAACAGAGCCATGTTATAAAATAAACGAATTAGAAATAAGACAAACTGCGAATTCGTCAAGTCCTCATTTTGTTAAATTTGCATATTTTTATAATTTACCGCAATTTATCAAAAACGCCATTAATCAATAAACAGCAACAAATAAATAAAAGTACTTAACAAATGAGGAGCTCGATAGCGCAGGTGGATAGCGCGTTCGGCCTGCGATCGTGGAAGTTAAGCAACGTTCGCAATGGTCGGTCATTGGATGGGTGACCAAAGACTGATTATCTCAAGCTTCTCCGTGCTTCGGAAGGCACGTTAAGCCGTTGGTCCCGGCTGAATTTGCAGTCGTTAGCACCCACCAATCGGCACTGGGCCCGCGTGGTGGGTCACGGCCCAATCTCCTTATTCCATCCATAGGGGAGGCCTGTGCCCCAGCAGTGGGGACATAAATAGGCTGGTGATGATGATGATAATAACTTAACAAATACATATGTTTCAGTTTTATAAATTTTTTTTTTGCTAAGTAATTGATTTCCAACGAAACAGATCAAATACTTTAAGACCCGTATTATAGAAAGATTCTCAGTGATTGATCTAGTCTTGAACATAGTCGCTATATATAGCACATAGCGACATCCCTTTCTAACTGTACTCAAGTAAAGATCAACACTTACTGTCATTCTGTAATATGGGTCTAAGGCCCGTCATCCCTTTCTAACTATGCTCAAGACTAGATCAATCACTGAGAATCTTTCTATAATACAGGCCTAAGAGATCTAATCCTCCAACCAATATCAATACAGTTTTCTATATATAGTTTTTTTATATTTTGGCGTCTTATATTTTGTCGGATGTTTTCCTTTTCTTTATAAAATTTAAGCTTAATGTAAATGTGATTTTGACAGAATTGTCTGAGAAAGAGAATGTGTCACAAGGCACTTAAATGGAACAACATTTTTGTGAAATTAAAGTATTCATATATTAAACAAATATGTATTAGATTTTCATCCAATGTCGCCATTAGTCGCCCGCGACACGACGAAGTCTATGCTATCTCGATTTTAATAAATAGTACTTAACCTGGACTCTCTAGGACTAGTGAGCGTTATTGACGTTAAAAAAGAAGTCTTGACAGCCCTGCCCAGACCCCACTTAGCCCCTGTACTCGGGTAGCGACCCTGCACAAAATAAATAGTATACAGAAGATAATCTACATATTAAGTGCGCTCGAACAACGCACACATGACACCGCTCACGGACACTGTATCTCAGACCGATTGGGACCACTGCGAGCGCAATTTCCATACGCTTGAGACATGCATCTGTGAACTTTTTTATGCAAAAATGGACAATGGAATAACAAAAAAAAAGGTAAATTTAAAAAATCAAAAAACCCGACTGCTTAATTATACTTCAAATAAAAACTGAAAAGAAAAAAACAAGTCCAGTAGTCTATAATTCTGTTAATAAGGAACAAAACTACTTTAACAGTCGGGACCCATTAGATATTCAAGAATACATAATATTTTTCAACAGTGGGTCCCGACTGTTAAAGTAGCTTTGTTCCTTATTAACAGAATTATAGACTACTGGACTTGTTTTTTTCTTTTCAGTTTTTATTTGAAGTATAATTAAGCAGTCGGGTTTTTTGATTTTTTAAATTTACCTTTTTTATTTCACACTTTTTAGTTAGTTAGTATTTTAAGACGGTATATACCGTAGTCTTGTTACTTCAGTAAGGGAATTAATATCGCGGGAATTATTAAGTACGTCGGTCTAAAAGATTGATTTATTAAGACATATAGAGACTTTACCAGCGGGGTCAAGGCTACAGATGGACCTCAATTTTCGCAAAAATGTGTGAAGTTAAATCAAGTCGTTACATAAATATCTCTTATGTATGTAAATTTTATAGTAAACTAGCACTTACCCAAAAAGTCATCTTTTGTTTATGTTTTTTTTAATAGTTTAGCAGTAAATATAAAATTCATTTACTTTTATTCGTCGACTATTTAAAATTGGCAGTGGCTGCATTGTCATGTCAATGCCGGACGTCTAAGATTGTGATATACACAAATGCAGTGTCAGTCCCTAGTCTCATAATTTGATATACCTACATAATTCACATAAAACCCAATATGTAGATGCCAGAAGTTAACTTCAAATGTTTTTAATCACCCTTTATACAATACCAATCAATGACGTTTATGTTGCAGGTTGAAGAAAGCAGTAATTCCCGTTTGTTGTTTTGGACAATGGTGGCAACTGCCTTAGATCACTAAATTAAATAATTATGCAATCACCAAAGCAAAGTTTATAATATTTGATTAAACTAAAGGCGCATAATAAAATTTTCATAACGTTAGGTAGAGCACCATAGCAATCTCATTTATTATCAATTTATAGTTCTCTTTGTAGTTTTCTTTTAAAGCGTTCACATATAACAGGTCAAAGACTTTGTGATCGACCCTTTTTTATTGGTAGTGTAAAGCTTGAATGAAGAATACTCCCAGTAGAGCAATCATGGCAATTATTTTCCAATTTTTTTTTGTTTATAATAATACCGAATCACGTATCACTGTTAAGCACAAATGCTAAGTAACTTTTACAAATATAATCAAATAAACCTATTACTTACTTTATTTTTAAATCTTTTTCATCAATTAAATATTTATCATATCCTAACTATCTATACTAATATTATAAAGAGGCAAGATTTGTATGTTTGTAACAAATAATCTGTCAAACTACTGAACCGGTTTCAAATATTAATTCATCATAAGGTAGCTACATTATTTATTATTACATTTTTCTTTATTTAAATACATTTTGTCCGAGTGACATAGGCTATATTACATCCCGATAAATAAATTTCGCCCGTACAATGCCCGGGTGGATCACTAGTAAGTACCTATAATATAATATTATAGATGTGAAAGTGAGTTTGTTTGTTGCGCTTCCGTGCCCTAATAACTAAATCGAATATAATGAATTCCCATATAGAAGTAGATGGGAACTTGGTTCTTAGCTACAACATCGCAATACTTATTGGCGTAGGGTGATGAAAGAGGTGATTTACCTATAAAAATCTACATTATTTACTTTGAATTTTGTAGAATTATTACAAAACCAATATTATCGCGAGCTGATTAATAATATAGGGATTCCAATAAGTATGTACTTACTAGCGAGAAATGGGTTATTTGTCATTATATAAAGTAAACCTTTTTTGTAACATTAAGTAATATCGTTAAAAAAATGAAATACAGTAAAATTCAGAGTTTTTCATTAAAATTCAATAATCATAAATACCTGTTATGATAATATATTTTTCATCATTTAATAAGCAGGAACTGTATCACAGTTTTATTGTTAATGCTTCGTATAGGATCAGATACTGCGAATAGCTCATTTTTTCTTTTACATAGTCTACACCGCGCTATCACTTTGTCATCGTTGTAACTTTTTAAATATTTGTCGAAATGACATAGTGTAAAAATCAAAGTTTATCGTCTTTAAATATTAAAAGCGATAAAAGTATTTGTTTTGATAAAAAATGATTTGTTAATACAAAATGTGCATTTTGGAAATAGATATCAAATAATATTTTAGTTTTGATTCATTATTTTAGCGGTAATGACTTACACATTAAAAATAGATATATGGTGTCACGGACTTTTTTTAGAACTATTTAAGAGATACATTTTCACTCTACATTACATTCATGTAACTTTTATTGTTTTTGCAGTGCAGGCCAAAATGGCTCGCAGATGGAAGATTTTTTTCCGTCTTATGTGACACTTATTGTTATATATTGTCCAATTCACTCAATAACTACATAAATTATTATATATATGTAATTATCATATATGAGCTATATTACTGTTAAGTTTCATTAAAATCCATTCAGTATTTTTTAGGTGAAAGAGTAACAAAGATCCATACAAATGTAAGATTGAAATTAAAAGCGTAAGTGGTTAATATACAACTTTAAAGCGTTCTAGATCCTAAACAATCATATTAAATGAAAAATGGTGTTAGGAACCTAAATATGATTTTTGATTATCTAGACAGTGATACCCCACTCGACATATTTTGTCAACTTATTTTTTTTACTTCGTCACAATATGGCGCCTAATTTTGGCCATATTGAATTTTGATTACTATCATATCTTTAGTAGCACTCCCATGATTGAGACGAATCGATTGATGTATGAATCATCAAAATCGGTCCAGGCGTTTGGTCTCTAGTGTGCCACAAAGAAACAAACATACATATATAGACTGTTAAACACATAACCCTGTCTGCGCGTCGCGCTTCGCGCTCTTGCATTGCGCAGCCGCGCGTCGCGCTTCGCGCTCTTGCATTGCGCAGCCGGGTAAAAAGGGTTGTTTGGATTCAACATTAAATGGTGAATTGTAACTGTTTTTTTTTCTAAATGGCTTCGCACGGCTTGTGTATTTAGCCAATGTCAAGTTTTAAAATGTTTACAAATACTATAGCACTCCTGGTCAAAGTAATTATTCAAATCAAAGTAAGTGGCAGTCAAGTCCATCCCCCTTTCCCTAAGTTTCAGTAAAAGTGTGGGGATTTACCAAAAACTTCCCCGCGGACTTCTTGAGGGAACGTCGAAAGACACTTTCCGCTATTTTGTTTCACTTGACAACACTTGTGCATATTCCCGAACACTTAGTGGTTAATAATCCACCATTATTAGACACTAACATCCGCCACAACACAATTTTTAACAAGAAAAACAAAATTGCTAAAGTGACGCTTCCCGATCCCGCCAAAAAGTCCGTTTTAATCGATTTGTACTGTTAGACGAAATAACCGAAATTCAATCGATAAGCAACGTCTATTGTTTAGCTCTAAGTTCGGCAGCACTAGTTGTCTAAATGAACTGACAGATGTGAGGGGGGATTCCCCGCGTATGCGCGAGCGCGTTGCGTTCTGTGTATTGTACGAGTAGTGTGGATGTGTCTACTTAATAAAGTAAATTTCTAAAGTAAACAGAGTTTTATCTAACAGTACCAAAAATATTACAGTAATATTAAATTAAATAAAAATGAAATACTTCATTTAATATTGGTTTATATTTCCAAAGTTAACAATCCTAGCGCGACCGCCGTGCGTAGATATGAAAAGTACATACACAAGATCACCTTCTGTACTCTCTATTTTGTGGTCCCTGTCATACGAGATATCAATCACAATTTTGTCGCCACTCACCACGTGACGAATGTCCGTAGACCGTCAATTATCCACGTGAATTTTTATATTACCTACATTTCCAACTAAACGGGACGGGAAACTTTCAAGATCGATAAGAAGTTCTAAGAAAGCTTCTTCCATCATAACCTGTTCAGTACCCTTAGTACGAACCAATATCGAATTCGTAGCGTTTGAGAGTCCGAAAGAGTACAGTCAATCTGTCGAAAAAAAAATCGTTTCAGTGAAAAAAAACCTAAAGGGTAAGTCTTGTTTTTTCTGTTGCCAAATGACGTCAGTAAGCCACCTTGGCGATGGGCATGGCTACTTTTTTTTTTCAATCATGAAAATAAATAAAAAGTAGTAAAACGTACATTGAAATGTGCACTGCAAATGTGTGCTTGAACTGCCCAAAACCGCTCTATTGGATTTTTCATACCTGCGCAATTTACAACTTGAAAACGGTAAGTTATATAAAAAAAAAATGTGCCCTAACTACTTTGATATTTAAGATGTAAATATTTAATTACACCTATTATAAATAACTCTGTTTGTATTTTTACTGTGTGACACACAAACAAAATGCAGGTGAACAATTAATGTATAATTTCACATTATGTAATGAAAGGTGACTTCATGAATCATCTCTGAAGTCATTTTTCAATTTGACGACTCTGTAAATGATAAAACAGGGAGAGAAAAAAACAGCCCTTGCTGAGTTTCTTGCCGGTTCTTCTCAGTAAAAGGTTTCCCGCCGTAAATTTACGAACCGATGGCGTAGCTTCTAGACATTCATATGTGCTTGTAACAGCCTAAACTGAATAAATGATTTTGATTATGATTATTTGGCGCCAAAAACGCGAGTTTAATGCGACTTTTCTTAATTTTCGTAGCACGCGTTACTTTTCTGTCTCGATTTAAGTGTAAGCTGACAGCTCGGCTCGGTATGGCTTACGCCCGCATATTTCGTTGCGACTCGGTAATCTTGCCCAGGGGATGTTGAAGAGGGGTCCCGGATGACGACTCGACCCATATATTGGCCGTATTTCCGCCAACATAAATCTTTAGCTACCAAACAAATTAGATTTTATGAACATGCTTTTTAAGTTAAAATCCATACTAACATTTTTATGCAAAAAGTTGTTATACGAAATTTCATCTAAATCGGTTCTGTGGTGAGCGTGAAAAGGTAACAGACAGACACACGCATAATTATTACCAATGAAAATATATGCCTATGAAGTATGCATGTATAGACTCGGGGATCTTACAATTTTAAAATGAAACTTTTGTTAAATTCCACAATAATTGTTTGTTGATCTTCAGCATGTCGTATCACATTAGAAAGAAAGAAAGAAAGTATTTTATTAGACTTAAAAAAAAATAGATTATACAAAACAAATACAATAACAGAAAAAAAAGGCCAACTAGGTCCCTGCCTCAGCATAGTGCCACAGCGACGCCAGGACCGCTGCGGCGCTGATATTCTGGCAGGGCCTAAGGTTGACGAGGCTTATAACTATATGAAACAATTATTTACAAAAAAAAAATGGATGCGTGTAACTTATGTACGCGCGTGAGAAGTTATACTTCTTTAGCATCATTAAAATATTTTTTAATTGCATGCAAATAATTAATAATTACAATAAAATAATAAGAGGACTGGAAAAGGATAGTTAACACAGTCAATTAAGTTCATCGGGAGATGATGACACAAAATACTTGGTCATTTGTACCAGTATGGCGGTTCTTCAGGGGTCTAATTACGTAAAGGCAAAAAGGAAAATGATGGTCATAGCGCTCGCACCGGCGGCCCAATCGCGTGGGCGTTAATCGAACGCGTCGGATAAATAACGAGTGTCGAACGATTTGTTCCACAAAAATGCTTATATTTTCAGATAGTCGAAAAAAAGAAGTAGGCGGTAGCGTAATGCCATACTTCTCGGGTGTGACTTACAGCCCGCCATACCGACGCGAATACATTAATTTAAATAAAACAATTCAACCATTTGTACCAGGCTAATTTTTGCACAGCTAATCATCGTCGAGTAGCCATTCACGAAAATCACCTTGCCATACTTTTCCGACAGTTCCCAATGGCCGCCATACCGCTGCAAAGGAGTAATTTTTTTTTTTTCGCCAAACGATTTGTACCACCCTGAAACTTTTTTTAACAGTTCCCCGTATGATCATAAATAGAAGTCTGATAATGCCATACCTGTGGCAACAAAAAATACTAACATATAAAAGGGTGTTATAAAAAACTATCTGAACATGCTTAGTGAACAACAGAGTATCTTTTTGTACATTGTGAATATGTAATAAACGAATTGAATTGAGAGTGGGTGGCGTGTTCCCCAAATATGTGACCGTTTTGGCCACATGTGAGAATGATAATTAATTTACACTTGTTTTAAGTATTGGCCAACATTACATTTTTGATGGTAATTAAAAAAAACAGATCTTATCAACAAGCATCGGTGGTTCAGTGGTAGAAAGCTGGGTTTGATTCCCCCCCTCACAAATAGATACCTATGCTCATAAACTATTTTTCCCCAAACAGTGCAGAACGAATGCAGGTGAACGCGCACCCCCACGTCGAATGATGAACTTTTTTAATGACAACCTATCTGATTTCGATTTGGACTTGTTTATTCATTCATTTCATTTCATTTCATTTCATTTCATTTCATTTCATTTCATTTCATTTCATTTCATTTCATTTCATTTCATTTCATTTCATTTCATTTCATTTCATTTCATTTCATTTCATTTCATTTCATTTCATTTCATTTCATTTCATTTCATTTCATTTCATTTCATTTCATTTCATTTCATTTCATTTCATTTCATTTCATTTCATTTCATTTCATTTCATTTCATTTCATTTCATTTCATTTCATTTCATTTCATTTCATTTCATTTCATTTCATTTCATTTCATTTCATTTCATTTCATTTCATTTCATTTCATTTCATTTCATTTCATTTCATTTCATTTCATTTCATTTCATTTCATTTCATTTCATTTCATTTCATTTCATTTCATTTCATTTCATTTCATTTCATTTCATTTCATTTCATTTCATTTCATTTCATTTCATTTCATTTCATTTCATTTCATTTCATTTCATTTCATTTCATTTCATTTCATTTCATTTCATTTCATTTCATTTCATTTCATTTCATTTCATTTCATTTCATTTCATTTCATTTCATTTCATTTCATTTCATTTCATTTCATTTCATTTCATTTCATTTCATTTCATTTCATTTCATTTCATTTCATTTCATTTCATTTCATTTCATTTCATTTCATTTCATTTCATTTCATTTCATTTCATTTCATTTCATTTCATTTCATTTCATTTCATTTCATTTCATTTCATTTCATTTCATTTCATTTCATTTCATTTCATTTCATTTCATTTCATTTCATTTCATTTCATTTCATTTCATTTCATTTCATTTCATTTCATTTCATTTCATTTCATTTCATTTCATTTCATTTCATTTCATTTCATTTCATTTCATTTCATTTCATTTCATTTCATTTCATTTCATTTCATTTCATTTCATTTCATTTCATTTCATTTCATTTCATTTCATTTCATTTCATTTCATTTCATTTCATTTCATTTCATTTCATTTCATTTCATTTCATTTCATTTCATTTCATTTCATTTCATTTCATTTCATTTCATTTCATTTCATTTCATTTCATTTCATTTCATTTCATTTCATTTCATTTCATTTCATTTCATTTCATTTCATTTCATTTCATTTCATTTCATTTCATTTCATTTCATTTCATTTCATTTCATTTCATTTCATTTCATTTCATTTCATTTCATTTCATTTCATTTCATTTCATTTCATTTCATTTCATTTCATTTCATTTCATTTCATTTCATTTCATTTCATTTCATTTCATTTCATTTCATTTCATTTCATTTCATTTCATTTCATTTCATTTCATTTCATTTCATTTCATTTCATTTCATTTCATTTCATTTCATTTCATTTCATTTCATTTCATTTCATTTCATTTCATTTCATTTCATTTCATTTCATTTCATTTCATTTCATTTCATTTCATTTCATTTCATTTCATTTCATTTCATTTCATTTCATTTCATTTCATTTCATTTCATTTCATTTCATTTCATTTCATTTCATTTCATTTCATTTCATTTCATTTCATTTCATTTCATTTCATTTCATTTCATTTCATTTCATTTCATTTCATTTCATTTCATTTCATTTCATTTCATTTCATTTCATTTCATTTCATTTCATTTCATTTCATTTCATTTCATTTCATTTCATTTCATTTCATTTCATTTCATTTCATTTCATTTCATTTCATTTCATTTCATTTCATTTCATTTCATTTCATTTCATTTCATTTCATTTCATTTCATTTCATTTCATTTCATTTCATTTCATTTCATTTCATTTCATTTCATTTCATTTCATTTCATTTCATTTCATTTCATTTCATTTCATTTCATTTCATTTCATTTCATTTCATTTCATTTCATTTCATTTCATTTCATTTCATTTCATTTCATTTCATTTCATTTCATTTCATTTCATTTCATTTCATTTCATTTCATTTCATTTCATTTCATTTCATTTCATTTCATTTCATTTCATTTCATTTCATTTCATTTCATTTCATTTCATTTCATTTCATTTCATTTCATTTCATTTCATTTCATTTCATTTCATTTCATTTCATTTCATTTCATTTCATTTCATTTCATTTCATTTCATTTCATTTCATTTCATTTCATTTCATTTCATTTCATTTCATTTCATTTCATTTCATTTCATTTCATTTCATTTCATTTCATTTCATTGCTTTGTTCAAATCTGCCCCACGGTCACTTGGAAAATAAAATATTACAAATAACGCGCCCGCGGCTAACTTCATTATGTTAAAATTTTGTGTTACAGTGATGAAAATTTCACTCTCATAATTTTTTCATAACGCGGCTAAAGAAGTATAACTTCAAAAATACAAATCTATACTTACTAACAAAAAATACTAACATATAAAAGGGTGTTATAAAAAACTATCTGAACATGCTTAGTGAACAACAGAGTATCTTTTTGTACATTGTGAATATGTAATAAACGAATTGAATTGAGAGTGGGTGGCGTGTTCCCCAAATATGTGACCGTTTTGGCCACATGTGAGAATGATAATTAATTTACACTTGTTTTAAGTATTGGCCAACATTACATTTTTGATGGTAATTAAAAAAAACAGATCTTATCAACAAGCATCGGTGGTTCAGTGGTAGAAAGCTGGGTTTGATTCCCCCCCTCACAAATAGATACCTATGCTCATAAACTATTTTTCCCCAAACAGTGCAGAACGAATGCAGGTGAACGCGCACCCCCACGTCGAATGATGAACTTTTTTAATGACAACCTATCTGATTTCGATTTGGACTTGTTTACAATGTCTTTTATTCAATATAAAAAGGCCATTACTGATTGTTTACCAAACATTTGAAAATTGTGTGTTTTTTTTTTTTGCTTTAATTATACCATCAATTTGCAAGTAGAATAGATATTGCAAACTTATAATGTTTTATAAAAATATAATCTCTGTGTTGTGATATATTTTTAGTGGATAACGGTGTTGGTTGTGTAATGACATCAATGTATTTATTAGTGTTACTACATTACGTAAAATATTGCACAGTTGTTTGTTATCCTAAATAAATAAAAAAAAAAAAAAACACCTCTGTGGCTGAGTGGTTTGTACGCCAGGTTTCATGGTGTCGCCGACTCGAGAGGTTCGGGTTCAAATCCCGGTGGGGGCAGATATGTTCGTGTGATAAATACCTACGAGCATTTGCACTCCAGTAATGGATGTTTAATATGTATTTCTATATAAATATACTTATATATGTATAGGTTATTAATATATTAATAGTTGGAAATATTTATGTACCTTCGATATATGCACACATATTTCTTTGAATTGGTCCAGCCGTTTAGGAGCCATCAGGCGCCAGAGGTCTTACTTCGAAAAAATCGGGTTCGAATCCCAAGGGGGCAGATGTTGTGTGATGAATACGAGCATTTGTACTCCAGTCATGGATGTTTAATATATTCTATATAAAAATACTTATATATGTACAGTATATGTATTCTATCCGTTACCGTAGTATCCCATAACACAAGCCTTATAGCGTTTACTTTGAGGCTAGGCTAATTGGAGTGTTGAAAAAAAAAACAAAATTAATTAAATTAAAAATTATGCGTTACCTTTCCTTCTCTTTTACCGCTAACCAGGGTCGGGTTTACGACAGGGTATGCGGGGCTTACCTGGCCCAAGGCTCCGATCGGCCCTGCCGCTGATAGACGAACAAACAGAGAAACAGACTTAACAAAGATACGGAATTGCATTATACCTATTGCATTAAAATCTTTTCAGATTTCCAAAAAAAGTCATTACTCATAACCTTAGATTAAAGAACACATGCAATAACAATTCAGTGGTGTCGATTCTGGCATCATTCTCTAAATCTAAAATTAAATTTGACAACAGTGCATCCTTGTCATTCTCTATACAGAATGAAAAGGAGAGACTGATGTTTAATTTTTAAGTTTAGAGAATAATAATAATATCATAATCTTATTTTGTACTTCCACAATCTACAAAAAACATGACAACTTATTATACTATAATTTTATATCAGAACAATAAAATATATTGTGAGAGACTGGTGCCTGAACTAGATAGAAAGATTTTTCTCAGAGCACCAGGACTCTCCCTCCCCTGGAGAATGCACATTGAGCAAATTATAGGGTCATTGATCTTACATTTAAATTTAAATTGGAATTTATAGGAAGAAAAGAACACATTTTATTACGATTGTGACACGATTACCTTAAAATAAAAATAAATACCTACAATAAAGCTTTGATTCTAATCAAAGCTTACAAGTAACAATTTGCTTTAATGTTATAACTATAACGAGTGTGGAAGTATATTCGGTACTTAAAATGTGAAATCATGAGAGGAATAATGTTAGGCTTAATCTTTCTATATATAAAACTCAAAGGTGATTGACTGACTGACATAGTGATCTATCAACGCACAGCCCAAACCACTGGACATATCGGGCTGAAATTTGTCATGCAGGTAGATGTTATGACGTAGGCATCCGCTAAGAAAGGATTACGATCAATTCTACCCCCAAGGGGATAAAATAGGGAATGAACGTTTGTATGAAACTGTCAATTTTAAACCGATCGGGCTGAGACTGCATGCAGGTATAAGAAGAATCATAGATGAATGTTATTGTTTATAATACAAGCCTGAAAACAAAAACTGTAGTCTACACTTCAGATCTACACCGAAGCGAAGCGAGGGCGGGCCGCTAGTTATCTATAATCATGCCAGAATCGACGCTATTGACTAACTTGCTATCTATATTAACCAGTGATTTTTATATCAGGTGGCAGGTGACACCTGCAACATATTAATTGATAAGAAGAATGCAATTTGACAAGTTAAATAAAAATGTGTTGCTATGCTAACATAAACCTAATACTATATCATAATAATTTAATAGCAGTGATTGTCTGTCTATTAAGTCTGAAGTTCAGACATCAAAGAACTTCAGAATTGGTTTAGGGGTTCAGACTGAACTGACCTGACTGACTTGAGGAGGTTGGGTTGGAATCTCTTATCTATTATACAAGTCCGTCTGTCAGTGGTGCTGTTTCAGCGGCCAAACCGTAAGAGATAGATAAAGAGAATATTTAAGTTATAAGTTAAGAATAGTCTGATAAGACTACAAACCGGATTTGAGTAACGTAGCACTTCCGGTTTTCGAGAAATCAGGTTTTGGTGAACATTTGGTTCACTGGTTTGCTAGTACGCATATAATAAGGGACAAAACATATTGACAGTGTAAAAGAAATATCGCTTCAATGACACTATGTACCAAACTAGTTGTAATATCGCACCTTTAGAATTGAAGTGTCTTAAATAAAAAAAAAGCAAAATGACTTTTAAACGTGAAACGACATAAAAACATATATTCTATCCGTCTCTTTTAAATGACATGCATACCGCGCCTCTCTCAGTATTGAAGTACCCCATTCAATGTTGCGTAGACATTTATTATTTTCATTTTCCTTAAATTTAGAAAATCATTAATTATTAAACTAGGATATTACAAAATTGGTCATCTATCAAAAATATAACATTAGAAATGAATCGCCACTATATTCAATAGTTACGTTTTTGATTTATGTTGTGTAGTAAAAAATGGGCACAAAGTGAAATAAGCCAATTATAATAAACTGTTTTCGGAAATTAAGTGACATATATTTTTTTTGGTGATTAATTAACTAAGGTCCTAATTAGTTACACAGACTGGTTTAGTATACAATCATGAAAACTGCCTATCCTACCATGAACAATAAAAAATATGTTAATAAACGTATAACTTATAGCATTATAATAGAAAAACAAAAAAATACCAACTCTTCAATCACATTTTTAGCGTTTACCAAAAAACAAGAACTTTGGATTAGGTCACTTCAATTCTAAAGGTGCGATATGTATAAGTCGCAATATGAAATTTAAATCCGTGATATGAATAAATAACTATATACCAGTGTTTGCTAACCTTTCCAATACTGCTACCCCTGTAACCTATTAGGAAAACAGATTTTATCCCTTTTTCCCACACTCAGCACCCCGCGGGCTAGCTAGCAAGAAGGAGCGCAGGCTCTATTTAGTAGTATTATTATATAGTATTTTGTTATTATTTAGATTTGACCAAATAATTAGGTTCTTTGTTACCCCCGAAGTATGGCTGATTTATCCCCCGAGCGGTAATTACCCCCAGGTTTGGAACCCAGGCTATATACCTAGGGATATATTTATAAACCGTAACATAGTTATACGAAAGCGATTATTACTGTCTTACGTTCGCAATCTAGTTAAATGTTTAACTGAGTGAACTAATCTGGGTAAATAGTTATTAGTTACTATAGAATCAAATAAAACAATATTTTGGTTTTAATTTCTAATGAAAAATCTCCTGTTTGTAACCTGCAATAAGTAACGATATTTTTTAGCAATAAATACGTATCATAATGTTATTGCAATGATTATTATTAAAAATCTTGGTGTTTGCAAAATACTTAGAACTAAATCAACAGCTTTGAGAAATTTTACTATGACTATTTCACTAAACTGAAGCAAGTCATACTTTATAATTATATGTTATGGATATATTACGGATTTATCTATCTAACTGCGACATATATATGTCAATGGCAACCTTTATAATGCGGGTATTCTATACAATACCTAGACAATGTATAGAATGCCTGGGGCGTCATTTTTGATAACAAATGAAAAGCACAAATTACTGAATAATTACTAATTATATATAGTAAATTTCTCCTGAACACTCCTTCCTCCAACCTGAATACACAATTGACAACTGTAAAAAGTTATGTTTTAATTATAATTTTTATTTTTATTAAAGCATGTAACTGCTTGATGTTTAAATCTAAAGAAGATATAACTAGAAAAAAGCCGTGAAAAAGTCCGTGAGGGCCGCGGTAGCATAATTGGTCAGTGCATTCGCCCGGATTGCGAAGGGTGCGGGTTCGAGTCCCGTCTGCTGCCTGGTCCGCGTGGAAGTTTTTCTAGTTATATTTTCTTTATGTTTTAATTGTCTAAAGCTACTTGAATATTCTTGCTTTATGTTTCTTTCCTATAATGCTTTAATCGTGTTTCAATGATTTTTAGCCTATCCGCCTTCGAAGGCCAATTACAAAAAAATAGGCTTATTAAGTACTATTTTTTTTATGATTTTTGGTAGTTTAGAAGCATGCGGCGTTTTTAAACTTAACCAGAAGCTATGGAAACTCCTTTTTGTATTTTTGAAATGAAGTTAAATGTTTGAGAAAATCCTACTAAAACTAAAGTTCCAACTTTCAAGCCTTTTTTGAGTAACTTTATGTGATATCAGAGAGCTGAGTATTTTTTTTTATTAAAACAACATTCCAGACAATTATGTTACAAAAAAAAAGACTGCAAAATACCTACTACGACAAAAGATATGAATTTTTGAAACCTCCCTGGCAGAAATCATTAAAAATACAAAAATAATATTATAACTCGAATTAAAACACATACCACCACCACATATATCGGGTTTTTCCGGATACCCCCAGGTGCGAGGAATCTAAAAAAAAATTGTTGACGTCACTAATTGGACCACCCTGTATGTACATATACATATTTCATTTACTAGCTATTACAGAAAGAAAGAAAGAAAATGTGCGCGCACACTGCTTTCTCTTGCTTAAAACCCCCACTCAACTCCCATTCGCCTCTCCCGAACACGCTTTTCGTAACGCGTAACGCATTCGCCAGCTCAATCCCTTAGTCAAATGTGCGTAAAGAAGTTACACTTCCAAAATATTTATATATAGATTAAAACAAGTAAAAGTCGATCTTCTTTTACACACATTGTTGATTCTAGTTTCTGTAAAGTTACTCAAGTGACGTTTAAGCGATTTCGCTTTTCCACTGTTTTCCACTTTAATAATAGTAGAAAGAAAGTATGTAACAACAACTAAGTACAATTACTAAGTAAGCTCAATTTTATTTCAGAAGAACTAAAAATGTGAAAAGAAAAGGAAAACATCGGACAAAATAAAAGACGCCAAAATAAAAAATAAACTATACATAGAAGATTTAATTTTTATTTTTTAGGCATGTAACTGCTTGATTTTAAATCTAATGAAAATAAAACTACAAAAAAATCCACGCGGACCAAGCAGCAGAGACTGGGACTGGTCCGCGTGGATTTTTTTCTAGTCATATTTTCATATATTTTAAACAAGAGTTTATTGATTTTGGGTGGAGGATTTGATCTCTTAAAGTATTTTGATCTGTTTCGTTTGAAATCTTGTATAAATGAACTTAGTATAAAGAAAAAAAATTGTTAGTTTAAAAAACATATACATACTAGCTGACCCAGCGAACTTCGTACCGCCCTAAAAAAATAGGGTTTGTCCAGCGGACAAAATTGTGAATCTAAACCATTCTCAGATCCCCTTGAACACACACAAAAAATTTCATCAAAATCGGTCCAGTCGTTTAAGAGAAGTTCAGTGACATACACACTCACAGAAGAATTATATATATAAAGATGTATTTGTTAAGTACTTTTATTTATTTATTGCTGTTTATTGATCAATGGCGTTTTTGATAAATTATGGTAAATTATAAAAAAAATGCAAATTTGACAAAAGGAGGATTTGACGAATTCCCAGTTTGTCTTATTTCTAATTCGTTTATTTTATAACACGGCTCTGTTAACAAAATTTTAAATCACCAATTCACCCCCCAAAATTAACCCTCATATTCGAAATTTATATATATCCTTTATTCATCCGTGTTTGGATCAAAAGCATATGTATGTATCAAATTTCAACTTGATCGGTCCAGTAGATTTCGAGCAAATCGACTGTTACAGACAGACACACCGGGTGATCCTATGATGGTTCCGTTTTTGTCGATTGAGGTACGGAACCCTAACGAGCAAACCCGAGCTTGAATACTAAATTAGATAGTGTTTATCAAAATAAATAGATAACATTTCTTATAAAACAATCAATGCCACTAATTGGACAGTCAAACTAAGGTTTATCAAACAGTCAACATGTTGCGTGTGGTGGTTCTCCTGGCTGCGATCTTGACTGTGAGGGCACAGACGACTGCAGTTAACCGATGTAAGTATAATTTAAACACTTTTAATCTGTATGTCCGCTCAAAATGGAGCGCCCGCCTGAGGAAGCAACCTCCACCCAGTGTTTTCAGATCATAAGCAGCGATTTTCCGCTTTTTAGCGCCTATTGACCCGACTGCGCACGCGCAGTATACAGGGTTAATTTTAAAACACAAACAACTTTTTTTTCGCGATTTCAGCGTTGGTCTCATAATAAAAGTTGTACCTTTTGATGGGTAGAATCACCCCCTAAGAGGTTGTTGGTGTTTTAAAATTAACCCTGTATATACAGAGTGTCACAAAAATACAAATAAAGCTTGAAGGGCGTTGAACTACATCATATAAGGAGTCTTCTCTAATTTTCTTAAAATATTTGCATGGAGTTTTAACTTTTTATAAAAACAGGTATTTTTAATGATCCTCGAACTAGTAACGTGTCTTGAAATGATCGATATTTTTATTAACCATTAAAAATAACTGTTTTTATAAAAAGTTAAAACTTCATGCAAATATTTTAAGAAAATTAGAGAAGACTCCTTATATGATGTACTTCAACGCCCTTCAAGCTTTATTTGTATTTTTGTAACACTCTGTATAAGCTTATTCTGTGGCGCACGCAAGCAGCGTAAAGCGCGACGCGCAGACAGGGTATAGGGTGTTTAACAGTCTATAATAAATGTACGAGTATGTATGTTCCTTTGTGGCACACCAGAAACCCAACGCGTGGACCGATTTTGACGATAAATACGTCAATCGATATATCTTTATCATGGGAGTGCTACTAAAGAACAATGGATCCACGTTCGGCTTTATAACGGTGAGGTTGCGGTATCACTTTTTTCGAATCTACTATAACGACCTCTAATTACCGCGGTCTAGTACCCGTAGGACCCTCAAGAATCGACCCAAAAGCAAAAAGTGCCCATTGGACCTCTTTTTTAGTGTTCATTGGATCTTCTTAAAAAGTTTTATATTCAATGCGCCCATTGGACCTCTTTTACCGCACTCATGCATGGGTGCCATGGTTTTCTTGATTTGTGAAATAAGAAATTTAATTTCTGCGGCAGGGTGCAAATTGTAAGTGTCGCTTTTTTGTTTGAAAATCCGCCTTTTTGTACCCATCCAGCCAGGGGCGCATTAACACTTTTTCTTATTACGCAGGCAATAGAGGTATTGGTTATATATTTACAGACGTTGGCGTCCTTAAGGTGCACACCAACGAACGGACCTCACGGGAGTAGGGTTACCATCCGTCTTGTCTTGTGTCCAGACTTTGTCCGGACTTTTTTAATTGAATAGAATATGAGTAAAACTACTCAACAACTGACCATATTTATTAAGTTCTCATTAATTTAAAACAAAATGTAAATTATCTTTAAAAATCAACAACGAGATCCCCTTCGCGATGCGAGCGTCTGCTACCACGCGTATAATATCACTGTAACTAAGTGGGTAATGTTTGCATTTTGTGACTAAAATGTCCGGACTTTTAACGAAATATCCGGCTTTTTGTCAGGACTTTTCAAATTTTTAAATAGCAACCCTACACGGGAGCCGTTAAGCAGTCCGCGCGGCTAACGAGCGCTTATGGCTATACTATCCGCTAAAAAACCTTGCGAATACCTTCTACGCTGTTTAGTGCAAAACCGCGAGATCCCCGTTGAGGGACTTCACCGCGTCTAGGGGCGTATTAACCCTAGGGCCAAGAGGGCAATGACCCGGGGTGGCAGGCTAGGAGGGTGCACCTATATTTTGATTTGATTTACTAAGGACACAGATTACTTAATAGTTACTAAGGGGTACAAATCGTAAGTGGCCCGGAGCGCTAGATTTCAAAATACGCCCCAGTAACCCTTACCGCGTTTTTTATTTCCTCATATGGTGACACTGGAGAGTCAACAGAAGACCACTGTAAAGTAACATTATGTTTTGCCGACCGGCAATAAATGGACTGATGATGATGATGATTTAGTTAATAGAATTTTTAAATAACTCTTGACGTTATTAAATGTGATTTCCAGGCACCGTGTTTTCGGGTGCTCTGCCATTAAACGTGTACATCGAAGGCTGCGAGACGCCGCCATGCCGGCTGCCACAGCTGCAGGATGCGGTGATCAACATCGTCTTCAGAGCACGTAAGTTGACACATGGTATTTCCTGAGGGGGAGGCAGCTCGGGCCGTTGACGGCTAAGCTTATTCATGAGCACGGTTTTTTTACGTTTATACCGAGCCTAAACCTTCGCCTGCGTCCGTGTCGTATTTTTTTTTGACATGGCTTGAAATTGTGCCTAGACCCGGTTAGAAATCGTCTCTTAACAAGCGCCGTGAGACAACTACATCCACTGATCACAGAAAGAGGTTTCTGTGTCGTTTGGATGCGCCTGTTTGAAAACCCTGCACGGTCACATTGACATCCTTTTCTCGAATCTATTTTGTAGACTGAATACCGACAGCAACACGCTTAGGCCCGTATTACAGAATGACAACTAAGTGTTGATCTTTACTTGAGTACAGTTAGAAAGGGACGTCGCTATGTGCTACATATAGCGACATCCCTTTCTAACTATGCTCAAGACTAGATCAATCACTGAGAATCTTTCTTAAAACGGGCCTTAGTGTCACTGCTGCCTTTTTGGTTGACGACCTTCTTCTACGGGTTATAAGGAAACTTTAAAAAAGATAATTGAAACTGGAAAAGTCGTTCTCAAGTCATGGCGAGATCAAAGCAAAAAACGATTCTGTTTTGTACGTACATAGATACATTTTAAGGAAGTGACTGTAAGTTTTCACTATAGTGCAAAATAATTCTTATCAGCCCAACCTAAGTCGAATGCAAATAAATAAATAAATGCAATTTACATTTTTTTTTATAGCGAGGAGCAAATGACTCTACCCCACCTGCTGTTAAGTGATGATAAGTCCAAACGCGGAGATAGCTGATACAGCGGTTATAAACTGCTATACAAACCATCCTCACCTTGCCGGCCTGCAGAAATGCTTCTTCACGTCTCTCTTAAAGGACCCCAGATTATAGGAAGGAGGGAACACGTGCGCGGGTAAAGAATTCCACTTACGAATAGTACGACAAAGAAATGAGTCACCAAATTTCTTTGTTCGTGTAGGAATAGTGGCCACAGTAAGTCGGTGGGAACGTAGGCCAGCGCGCGTGGTCCTCTGAAGAAAAGGTGATGGAGGGATAATCGAGAATAGCTCCTCAGAACACTCACATATCTCAGCAGTGATGTGCATCAGAGTGCCGATACACATAGAAACAACTTGCAACTTTATTTATTATTATTATAATATCCATCTTCTTTTTCCAGCTAGACCGATGCAAAGCATGACCACACTGGCGACAGCGTTCCTCGGTATTCTGCCGGTCCCGTACCCGCTGGGAGACAACGCGGTGACCTGCAACTTTATACAGAGCTCCTGTCCCGTGCGTGAAGGCGAGATCCTCACCTATCAGCTGAAAATGTTCATCGAATCGTTCATGCCAGTCGTAAGTAACTCTTTTTGTCTTAATATTTTTTTACTAGAAAAGAATCTAGGAAGCAGACGTGACTCGAACCCGCGCACTCAGCTATCCAAGCGGATGCACTGACCGATTATGTTTAAGCGACCTTGAGCAAGCGGCCGTGTCGAATTTCTTCTGGTATTTCTTTGGCTGCAAGGCAGCGCCATCTGTTCGCATTGTAGGTAACCCACAATGCCAAACGAATACCTACCTTACAAGTACCTATTAAACAATTGAAAGAAGAAATATCAATTGTAGTTGATTATAAAATAGTCACAAAAATTAAGGGATATAAAAAAAAACATTTTTTTGTCATAATGTATAATGTACTACGTACATTATAACTACATGGATCCGTCCAGTGGTTTGGGCTGTGCGTTGATAGATCACTATGTCAGTCAGTCACCTTTGAGTTTTATATATAAAGATGTGAGGAAACTATGATGTTTTAAAGTTAAAGATCATGCACGCTTCTAATTTGGCAATACGAACGTCAGGTAATTGCCCGACTTACATTCAGTCGGGCACGCCTTCTTCGCTATAAAGTGTAAATATTCTATGTTTTTCCAGATAAAAAGCCCTATGTGTGTTTTTAGATAGTACACAAAATACATGGGAACTATTAGAGACTAGAAAATCGTGTCATTTCATTCGTAAGTAGTTTTAAAGAAATTAATGTAAAAATATTTAGTAATTACTTATTTTGACAGTTGCTGACACTGTTGACACGCGGAGGCTATAGAGCGAGATGTAATTGCTTTATGAATGAGAGTGAAAGAGACTACTTTAGTGCACTCTATTGGCGGCGGGGACTACTTGGGGCCTTTTTTAAATGCAATAATGTTGGTGTATGACCTGTCTATGTAATATACGTCATTGTGTCATACCCAGACCCACCCCCCTATCCGTAGAGCTCATCATCAGCCTATTAATGTCCCCACTGCTGGGGCACAGGCCTTCCCTAGGGATGGAATAGGGAGATTGGGCCATGACCCACCACGCGGGCCCAGTGCGGATTGGCGGGTGCTAACGACTGCAGATGCAGCCGGGACCAACGGCTTAACGTGCCTTCCGAAGCACGGAACTCGAGATAGTAATTTTTTGGTCACCCATCCAATGACCGACCACGGCGAAAGTTGCTTAACTTCAACGATCACAGCCGAACGCGCTAACCACTTGCGCCATCGAGCCCCTCATCCGTAGAGCTACCACAGCGATTCTATAAAACCAAAATTGTAATGTTATTTTATTGTGGTAGGGTGTTCTGTAAGAAAAGCTTCTTGTTCCTTTCCCAAACGTGCGCTCCAGTTCGAGCGGGAAATCCGATATGCTTTACCTTCTCCCCTTTATAATATTAGTGTAATATGCTATTTATTTCTGTGGATAGCCCACAGTTCCTAATATCCTAAATAATATTAAATGAGGAAGTGAGTTTGTCTGTTACTCAACCACGAAAATACGATTTGGATAAAACTTAGTATGCTTATAGTTTGCAACCTGGCTTGAGACCCAAGTTGGGTTCCTGTGGGATTCTCAAAAAACTAAAGTTAACGCGGACGAAGTCACGGGCGGCTGCTAGTTTTAAATTAATTTCGCCCGTGCAAATCCTATTATCCATAGCTACCTAGTTTTTAAGGTATCGTAAAGTATACCTTTTTATTCTGTCTAGGGTACCAGCGCCAGTGTGGAGTTCAGGATTGTGGATCAGAATAACTCAGCAGTGATGTGCATCAGAGTGCCGATACAGGTCGTTGCGCCTGTGAACTCCAGGAGCAACTCTACTGCAACGCTGCAAGGGAAAATATAGAAGAGTTACAACCATAATTCTGTACTAGGACATACTTCACACAAGTATTGTTGACTAGTGCAAACTTCATACAATTAATATGTTTACTACTGAAAAAATGTCTATAACTGTAAAGTTTTCCTGATTATTAACTGTTTTCTGTTTATTATACGTATACAATACGAGCATATAATATTGTTTATTTATTATTGTTACTTACGCTTACAACTACTTAATGTCTAAAACTTGAAATCAGAATTATCTAAAAAATTACCTACTTAAATAAATGCAACTTATTTATAATACGTAACAAAATAATTGGTGTGGCTTTATGAAACCACGATGCAAGTGAAACTTAGAAATTATAAAAAAATGGGTGCGTGTACTTATGTAGGCGCGTGAGAAGTTATCCTTCTTTGGCATCGTTTAAAATTAGTTTTTAATTGCATGCAAATAATTAATTACAATAAATTAATAAAAAGTCTGGAAAAGGACACAGTCAATAAAGTTCAGTTTTAATTTGAAAAAATAAATAAATAATCAAAATATTCAATTAAAATCGCTACTGAATATAATTTATTAGAACATATGTGATTTGCACTTGTATGAAACTCAAACACGTATTCCGAATATACAAACTAGAAACATGTGGATAAATATTATAAATATGAATACCTATAACTGTTACTTTATTACAAAAAATAAAGATGTGGTTTTTGGTTCTACTACACCAATGGTCAAGAGATGGCGCTGTAGTCTCCTGAATCGCGCTTTGGTTCCGTTGTTCCAGATTAATAAATACTTTTTGTTACTTTATTACAAAAAATAAAGATGTGGTTTTTGGTTCTACTACACCAATGGTCAAGAGATGGCGCTGTAGTCTCCTGAATCGCGCTTTGATTCCGTTGTTCCAGATTAATAAATACTTTTGATAGGCCTTCACAATGCAGTCGTTAGCACCCACAAAATAGAGATTCTATTTCTATTTTGTTGGTAGATTTTCTTAATGTGCGGTAAACACAAAAGTAACAGCATGAAGTTGGTCGCTTTAGCCAACCAACCAACTTCATGCTGTTAATTTTTTGTGTTACAGTGATGCGCGCGCATCTTAAAATTTCACTCTCATCATTTTTTCATAACGCGTCTAAAGAAGTATAACTTCAAAAAAGTCCTACGTCCAATGGAAATCGAACCCAGGCCGCACAGCAGACGTGCTTTTTACTACTGAATCAACGAAGCTTATTAAAAGAATGTGAGCCGCCACGAGACGCCTGGCAGATGTGAACGATAAATACACTCGGATTGCTCGGGATGCGTGCGGTAAAAAAAGACCTAGGTCCTTCCACGAAGGGCGCTGGAGCCGTACTGATCGCTGTGTTACCAACCCTTACCAAAATTTTCCCCTAAGTATTTTTTAAAATCCCCTAAATATAGGATTTTATATGTACCTACTTATTATCTAAATTCTTTCATTGCTCAAAAATTGAAACGTTACATGATTAGTTACAGTACATTATTTTATTGAATGAATGACAAAAATTAATAGTGAGACGTGAGTATGACGTGAACGAATGAAAGACCGAAATGTTGTTGATTTATTATTTTATCCATTGGTGATAGGCAAAGAACTTTAGTCTATACAGTCTTAGGAAATAACCCGCCTCACAGTCAATTCATATCGTTGCGTTCTACGCACAAAACTTAAGAAAAGACTCTGTTTTTCGATTTAATTGCAAGTTTGTTAAAAGCCCCTAAAAGAATCCCCAAAAAATTCCAGGCCCTAAAAAAGTCCATTTTAACACTTCTAGCCCGTGACTGATCGGCGACTAGTTAAGCACTGGTATACATCATCATCATCATCATCAGCCTATTAATGTCCCCACTAGTGAATAGGGAGATTGGGCCATGAACCACTACGCAGGCCCAGTGCGGATTTGTGGGTGCTAACGACTACAGATGCAGCCGGGACCAACGGCTTAGCGTGCTTTCCGAAGCACGGAGGAGCTCGAGATAGTAAGTTTTGGTCACCCATCCAATGACCGATCACTGCGAAAGTTGCTTAATTTCAACGACCGCAGCCGAATGCGCTAACCACTTGCGCCATCGAGCTCCTCCTTAAGCGGATATTATGCCGTAAAGCGCCCGTGAGAGTTACAGGGTCCTCAGTGGGGGCTTGCAAGGCTGGAACCAGGTGTGAGGTCCGTTTGGCGGTGTACCTCTTAAAGGAGCTGTCGTCTGTAAATAGAAGTTTTGCCTGCGTTACAAAAAAAGGAGGGGTAGAGTATAGTAAAAAAAGAGGGGTACAGTCATATAAAAATAATCAATTCTAATTATCCTTAGGTAAGTATGTGTTTATAAATAAAAGACTAGAAGAGGTGCTTAGTTAACAAATGTCTGTTGTACCTTTGTCTATGTATCTACAACTTCAGAGGCTTCTATAAACCTTGGCGATCTTGGTTCATGCGTCATGCTCGTGAACGGGTGCTACCAGCGGGGAAGAGTCTACTCTATTCTGCGTTACTATTGAGATTGTTATCTATTATACCAAATATTGAATGATTAATATAGAATGTAATAATTGAATACTGTTGGTATACTGTATGTCACAGCGATTGGAAGCGAGATTATTTTTTTGTAAATGTTGCTACTTCAGTTAAATGCTGTTGAGTTTCTTGGGCCCATTCTACTCATCAGCTCTAGGATATTCTGAATGTGTGCTAGAAAACAATATTGGATGATTCTAAAGAGCTTTTAATAAGTCAATTCGAATAAAGTATAATTGTTAGAAAGAAAGAAAGAAATAATTTTATTAGCCTTCAGTAATAGGATTACACAAAACGAAAGCAATAACAGAAAAAAAGACGGCCAACAAGGTCCCTGCCTCAGCATAATGCCACAGCGACGCCAGAGCCGCTGCAGCGCTGATATTCTGGCAGGGCCTAAGGTTAGTTAGTTGTAAAATGTAATGTTGACGAGTGACGCTTGACTCACCGCTCCCCCCACGACAACGGCTAACTAGAGCCGAGGTTCGAATCTCAGAGACGCCCTCTTAGTGAGCCGACCCCCTCAGGTTCGAGTGGTCTAGAGGCTCCAGACGGAGAGGAGACTTCCCCCGTGAGGAGATGCCATCCGCCTGGAATACCTCTAGAGCAGCTATACTCTAAGTGTGTTCCGCGGAACCCTAGGGTTCCGTGATACCTCTGTCGGGGTTCCGCAAGAATTTAGAAATAAAAAAATCAAAACACCTCTCTCTGGTCGCTCCGCGGCTGTGCGGACTCCGCGGCCGCGCGGAGACAAAACGCTATGAATGTTATTTATTTATTTATTTGTATTTGTATAAGCTTGTGTTACATTAGCTGGTACAATATCTCATAAGTTTGGTCTCAACAATTTTATACTTGTACAACGCGTTCGCTCTAAGTTTGCCGGTCTGTGGAATGCGCGTACCCTCCCCCACGTGACAACAAAACTTATAATGTGTCATAGTTTTACCCAAATATCTAACGTACACAATTTTTATTGTTACAATTAAATAAAAAATTTCGAACGTCATACACTCATACCTATCGCCAGCGGCAAACTTAAAACGAGCGGGTAGTATACTTGTAAGCGCTCAGTCTCTTTGATAAAAGCCGCCTCTGAATTAGACGCTATAGTTGTCAACTAGCGACTTTCGTCTCTAACTTCAAAGGATAAAGTCGATATTGTTTACAACGCTATTTTTAAATTTCTGTTTTTATTTTTGCTTTTTGTTTATCAAAGGTGCCGACTCGAGTATTTTCGAGAATATTTGAGATCGAGTCTAGGACTAAGTATAAAAGCGGCGATCGCGCGTTGGCGTCGTCAGTTGATGATTAGCGTTCGGAGCGATAAGTTACTACCTACTTACAAGCTCGCTAGCGAGAAACTGGTGTTCATTGTTTTACTGCCTGCTGTATTCTGTTGTCTCAGTTTTATACATTTCTTCCCTGTAGGTTCTAAATTTAGTCTCTTATACGCAGTAACGATTGTGCATTATTTAAACCCCACTATCCTGACTTGTAACATTATAAATAAAGAAGAATGGAACGTTGGCTTAAAGGTGTTAAACGTGTTCCAACAACATCTTCTAATGACGCTGAATGTTCAAAAGCAATGCGCGCGGAGAATTTAGCAATCACCGATCCAGAAGATGATGCCACGAGTGCCACGACGTCAAGCTCGACGGTTTCAAAGACGAAAAAAAGGAAGTATGATGAATCTTATATCAGTTTCGGATTTGTTGATTCCAACGGCTCACCTCTCTGCATGCTCTGTAGTAAACTGCTTCCTAATAGTTCCATGGCACCTGCCAAATTGCGTCGACATTTAGAAACCGTACACCCCGAGACTAAAGACAAGAATAAAGAATTTTTTGTTCGCAAAAAAGATCAGTTATTAGAAAGTCAAAAAAATATGATGCATGTAACACAAACTACCAACGAAAAGGCCACGGAGGCATCATACTTAGTTAGCTATCGCATTGCACAAGCAGGTGAAGCGCACACTATCGCTGAGAAATTAATAAAACCATGTGTATTAGACATAACAAAATGTATGCTTGATGAAAAATCTGCAAAGCATCTTTCTACTGTTCCGCTATCAAACGATACTGTTTCACGACGAATCCATGATCTGGCAAGCTACGTCAAACAAGAACTAGTTACACGTCTACAAAATACACGATTCGCTTTGCAAATGGACGAGTCGACTGATGTCGCTGGTTTGGCTATCCTGCTGGTTATTGTGAGATATCCATATAAAAGTTCTTTTGAAGAAGACATGCTTATGTGTTCATCGCTGCTTACAAACACTACCGGGGAAGAAATTTTTAATAAAATAAATATATTTTTTGAAGAACATAATCTCAGTTGGAACAATTGCATTGACATTTGTACAGATGGGGCCAAGGCGATGACAGGTAAAACAGCAGGAGCAGTGTCACGAATGAAAAATAAAGCGCCTAATTGTAGTTCCAGTCATTGTATTCTGCATAGACAAGCACTTGCGATGAAGCAAATGCCGTCTAATCTAAAATTAGTTATGGATGAAGCGGTAAAAATAATTAATTTTATCAAATCACGACCACTACAATCCCGATTGTTCTCATTATTGTGTGAAGATTATGGCAGCAAACATAAAACACTGCTGCTCCATACAGAAGTGCGATGGCTGTCTCGGGGAAAAACTTTAACAAGGCTATTTGAACTTAGAGCCGAGTTACAAATGTTTCTTTCAGCAGATACTTCTTTTAATTTGAAGGACCGTTTGTATGATAAAACTTGGTTGTTCCGATTGTCTTTTATGGCGGATATCTTTCAAAAACTTAACGAATTAAATTTATCATTGCAAGGTAAACAGACAACAGTGTTTCAGGCCTATAATAAAATAACTACTTTTAAAAGAAAATTAGATTTTTGGATCATTTGCATTGGTAAGAAAGAAATAGAAAGTTTTACGTTACTCACTGAGTTTGTTAGCGAAAACGACTCAGAAATGTTTGAAGATAATGTGTTTGAAGAATTGGTCCAATATCTCAGTTCGATGCGCGCATCTTTTGAAAAGTATTTTCCCGAAGAACACAATACAAAAATTAAAGTGAACTCCTGGATTCATAATCCTTTTTTACCCAACTTGGAAAAGCCTGAAAACATGTCAAATGAGATATATGAATCTCTTTTAGAAATGTCATCAGACACAAGTATGGAGTCATTGTTCAAAACGACGCCTCTTAATGATTTTTGGTGCAGAATCCAAGATGAATATGCAATGCTTGGCCAAATGGCTCTGGATATTCTTCTCCCGTTCCCAACTACATATTTGTGCGAAACAGGATTCTCTACCTACGCAGCCACGAAAACAAAATATCGCAATAGACTGGACGCCGAAGCTGATATGAGACTCCAACTTTCTTCCATCAAACCTGATATCAAGCAATTGATGAAAAATAAAAAACAGTTTCATACCTCCCACTAGTTAGATTTTTTCTTTTTTAATGTTTTCTATTATTGTCCTTACCAAGTGGTGAAGTAAATAATAATTAGTAACGGATACATTGTACTTTTATTATGCTGATTAATATAGAATACACTTATAAAAATAATTGTTTTATTGTAGGGTTCCATCAAGTATTTTGCTTCCCAAAAGGGTTCCGTCATTTAAAAAGTTTGAGAACCACTGCTCTAGAGGCACTCGCCAATTGGTGGTGGACGACCATTGGATGTGTTAACGGAAGAACGTGTGTTACGTGAATTGCGGCAAAGTTATTGAGGGTGGCCGGACTGTCTCTCAGTGTACAGTACCTAAAGTTTTACGTCGGAACAGAATGCGATCCTACAAAATTCATATAAGGTGCAAGCTTTGAGGAGCTCGATGGCGCAGGTGGTTAGCGCGTTCGGCTGCGATCGTTGAAGTTAAGCAACTTTCGCAGTGGTCGGTCATTGGATGGGTGGCCAAAAATCTTCTATCTCGAGTTCCTCCGTGCTTCGGAAGGCACGTTAAGCCGTTGGTCCCGGCTGCATCTGCGGTCGTTAGCACCCGCCAATCCGCACTGGGCCATGGTGGGTCATGGCCCGATCTCCCTATTCCATCCATAGGGAAGGCCTCTGCCTCTGCAGTGGGGATATTAATAGGCTGATGATGATGATGATGATGATGAAGCTTTGAGACCCACTCATCAGCCTCGTCAACGAACATTTAGTTAATATGCTAGATGAAATACCACTGGCCCAGTTACGACGAGTATGGTTTCAACCCGACGTTGCACCACCACATTGTACTCGAAATCTCATCGATGTAGTTAGTTAGGTCTCGTAGTCGGGTCTTATATACGGAATGTCATGGTAGCGTTATCGTTCAAACTCTTCAGCACTTGGAGTAAGCGATAGGCAATGCGGCACCTCTGTAAAGATCTCAACACAGCCCATGTTTCAACCGAGTCAAAAGTTTTCTCATAGTCCACAAACGCTTAGCATGTGGCAGGTTCTTCAGTCTTTTGTATGTCCTGCCGCGGCGTATGGAAGTGGTACTGAAACATTTCCGCAATCCCGCTTGTGCGGTGCACTTTGGTGCGTGATAATCATTCTAATTAATTTTTTTTATGTATTTAATAGGCAAGGCGTTTGACCAAAATCTCGCCTGATGGAAAGCGATGATGAGGCCTGGGATGGTACACGCCTGTGCCCGGACAGTCGGCAACGGTTGCCGCGACCACACCCGCACTCCCGGCGTGCATTGGGGGGACTGCGGTCCTCAGAATGTACGCCGGGTGACCGGTGCAGGAGTATTGTCTGGTTTTTAGTGGCCCTGTTCAGGGCGTTAGGTAGGCCCCTGCTCATTTCATCCGGCCTAAGGGCTGGCTGACATGAGCAGGGAGGAGTCCCACATACCTTCTTCTCGCTCCCCCGGTGGTTGAAGGATGCCTGTTCACTCTGGCCTTGAAGATGTCCAGATTATATTGGTCCGGGAAAACAGACCTCGATAAGGAGTTCCACTCCCTAGCCGTTCGCATAATGAAAGAGGAAGCAAATCGCTTCGTGTCTGTGCTTCTTCATATTCATAACACAAGACTTATAGTGCTTACTTTGGGGCTAGGCTAATTGGTGTGAGTGTTGGAAATATTTATTTATTTATATTATATATAAACTAGCAGCCACCCGCGACTTCGTCCGCGTTAACTTTAGTTTTTTGAGTATCCCAGAGAAACCGTACATTTTCCAGGGTAAAAAGTGTTCTATTTCTCAGTCATAAACTATATGTGTACCTAATTCTATCCTAATCCGTTCAGCCGTTTTTGCTTACTTGATTAACAAACACAAACACAACATCAAAACTTACAAACTTCCACATTCCAATACCCACTAATATTATAAATGTGAAAGTTTGTATGTTGTTGTGAGGTTCCTGAGAGATACTGCAAAAGTCGCGGGCGGTTATAGTTACCTCATAAATTAATTAATCGTGTTCAATAAAATAAATTATTAAATATTTCCAACACTCTCACAAATTAGCCCATCCCCAAAGTAAGCACTGCAGGCTTATGTTATGATATACAAGGGTAACGTAAAAGAAAACATAAAGTGATACATATACATATTAGTATATTTATATAGAAATACATATTAAACCTAAATCCTTTCCATCCAAAGGTTGTCTGGAAGAAATCGCTTTTAGCGATAGGACCGCCCATTGAAGCACTCTTTTTTTACAATAGTAAAGTCCCTCATTTCTGTTCTGTGTTGTCTTGTTTTCAATAAAGAACTGTGTAGTGTATTGGAAACATTCATGACTGGACTACAAATGCTCGTATTCATCACACAAACATCTGACCCCACCGGGATTGGAACACGGGACCTCAACTTTAAACCCGGTTTACATACCTCTCGGTCCCGGAAGTCGTTTATAGTCTGTAATTAAACGCTTGGCCTCACGCGTGACGTCTGCCTCTCATTCCGATTCTGAAATGATTTTAATTTCAACAATCCAATGCTGTCGCGGTCAGATGGCAATCCATCCAGATTCAATCCACCATGGAATTGGTACAGTTGACGGGTACGGGCAGTTATGTGACGTCACGTATAGTAACGTGACGTCACATAACTGCCCGTCCATTACACATGAAATCAGTTGTAATGTTTATTTTAATTTGCATGAAATATAGTTTGTTATAGCTGGTAAATAATATAAAAAGTTCCATAAGTTTCGTCCTAGAAAAGAACATACAAAATACTAATAAATTATCTAAAAATTCAAATTTAAATTGAGTAATAGTTGCATTCCAAATGTCATAATAACTATACATATTACACATAATAATCATATAATACATATTTATGTGAATGTTGTATTCACCTATTAAAAAGCATATCTTTATATTTATATATTTTTTCAAATTGTAATGTAAAATTATATGTTGTTGGTGAATCTTTGTCAATAAAAAAATAATAATAATAATACATGTCAATTTTTTTAAGTCAATAGCTTTATTATGTCAACAAAATTACAATTATTAATCTATACTTATAATAAATCTGTAGAGAGGTCAATTCTGTACATAAAATATATTTTCAAAATAACTATCAGGGGGTCATTAGTGATCGATACTGATGCCAAAAATGCAATCAGTAAAATTTTTGTCTGTCTGTCTGTCTGTGTGTATGTTCCTTATAGAAACAAAAACTACTCGACGGATTTTAACGAAACTTGGTACAATTGTTCTTCATACTCCTGGGCAGGTTATAGTATACTTTTCATTACGCTACAATCAATAGGAGCAGAGTAGTGAAGGGAAATGTTGGGAAAACGGGAGAAGTTACTCCATTTTTTAAGCTTCCGTCGCGTGTGCAGCCTTAATGGTTAAAGTTACATAGAAATCATATATGACGGAAATATTCTACATAAACTTGTTCATAATAAAACTTCATTTGTACTATAAAAACATTTACTTATTAACCAGTCCCGTAACTTTTTTGCCATTAATTTTATAGGTCCGTGCTTGAATTGATTTGAAATTCTATTTTATACCTTAATACACATGTTATAAGAGCTTTTCTGGTACACCAAGGTTTTTGGTGCAAAGTCCAAAACAAATCTATCACCATCTCTAGTGTTTCAGGGGTATATATCTTTGGCCTTATGAAATAACCCCGGGTTTTGGCTGACAAATTTAAATATTTCTAATATATTTTGTTTTTGAAGTTATACTTCTTTAGGCGCGTTATGAAAAAATGATGAGAGTGAAATTTTAAGATGCGCGCGCATCACAGTAACACAAAATTTTAACAGCATGAAGTTGGTCGCTGTAGCGACCAACTTCATGCTGTTACTTCTGTGTTTACCGCACATTAAGAAAATCTACCAACAAAATAGAAATAGAATCTCTATTTAGTGGGTGCTAACGACTGCATTGTGAAGGCCTATCAAAAGTATTTATTAATCTGGAACAACGGAACCAAAGCGCGATTCAGGAGACTACAGCGCCATCTCTTGACCATTGGTGTAGTAGAACCAAAAACCACATCTTTATTTTTTGTAATAAAGTAACAGTTATAGGTATTCATATTTATAATATTTATCCACATGTTTCTAGTTTGTATATTCGGAATACGTGTTTGAGTTTCATACAAGTGCAAATCACATATGTTCTAATAAATTATATTCAGTAGCGATTTTAATTGAATATTTTGATTATTTATTTATTTTTTCAAATTAAAACTGAACTTCATTGACTGTGTCCTTTTCCAGACTTTTTATTAATTTATTGTAATTAATTATTTGCATGCAATTAAAAACTAATTCTCACGCGCCTACATAAGTACACGCACCCATTTTTTTTGTTATCAACTCATGCAACCAGAGGCGGCTTTACCCGTGGGGCAGGGTGTGCGTAACACACGGGTGCAGCGGAGAGCCTGCTTTTTAGTATGTGTGCTGTTGGTCGCAGATGACCTTTACAGCGTCACCGGGTGTGGTGTGGGGACGGCGAGATCCTAAGGGGACCTCAAGCCGGGAATTGGCGAGTGCCTCTAGAGGTCACGGTTCCCAACTTAGGGGTTTTGCCCCCAGATTTAGGGGCTAGAAGTGTTAAAACGAACTTTTTTAGGGCTGGAATTTTTTGGGGGTTCTTTTAGGGGCTTCTATCAAAACTTGCAATTAAATCGAAAAACAAAGCGTGTGTTTTTTTTCAGTTTTGTGCGTAGAATGGAACGCACCACGGTATTAAACGACTGAACTGACTGTGTGACGGGTTGTTTCCTAAGGCTGTATGGACCAAAGTTAAAAAACAGCTAAATAAGATTTAACAGCCTGTCAGCTCATTTTCGTTTGACTTTCGGAAACTGTATTTATTCAATAAAATAATTTACCTACTGTAACTAAATATGTAACGTTTTATTTATGAGCAACGAAAGAATTTGGGTAATACACACATCAAAAGTGTCTAGGGATCAAGCATTTTTATGCGGATTTCTTGAGATTGAGATGTGGCTTTGTAATAAATTTATGATTTTATAAATTTATATGGATCCTTTTTGGTGCATTTCATAATTTGAATCAGGAACTGTGAATCAAATTCGAGTAAAAGATGAAAATCAGCTGTCAATATTTTCCCTATAAAAACATACAACGCATTGAAGACATTATTAGTGCTACTGTTTCCCTACTACTGATTAAAACCAACGTTATTATGGAGCGGCGACGTCATTTAAGCAGGGAAGAAATGCTCAGAGCCGTGGGAATGATAGAAGCTGGTTCCCGGCAACGTACTGTGGCTTTAGCTCTGAATACAAGTCAGAGTGTTATCAGTCGACTTTGGACACGATACCGAAGCACTGGTACCGTGGCTGAGCGCCATGGAGGACGGTATCGCTGCACCACACGGAGACAAGACCGATACATTCAAATCTTAACTCGAAGAGCTCCAACAATAACCGCCATGATGTTAGCCGTGAGGCTTCATCACTCTTCAGGGAACTTAATTAGCGACCAAACAGTCAGAAACCGCTTGCATGAAGTGAACCTTCATTCCCGAAGACCGCTACGGGTACCACCTATAGCAATGCACAATCGTAGGATTCGATATCAATGGGCTCTTGAACACAGAAATTGGGCAGAAGAACAATGGCGTTTCGTGTGCTTTTCTGATGAGTCTCGTTTTGGTATGAGACCGGATACAAGACGTATACGACACTGGAGAACCCCTGGACGCCAACAGCGATTAAAATCCTGCCAGGAAGTCCATCCTTATAGTGGTGGAACCATCATGGTATGGGCGGGTATTTGGATCGGCGGAAGAACTGAGTTGATTTGGATCAGAGGCAACCTCAACGCTCAAATTTATGCTGAGACGATTGTATCAGACGTCATCGTTCCTCTACAAGTGCAAATCGGTCCCTTATTTCAGTTAATGCATGATAACGCACGACCGCACACCGCAAGAGTTGTAAGACAGACTCTCGCCGCAGCTAACATCAATGTCCTGCCCTGGCCTGCTCAGTCGCCAGACTTGAACCCGATTGAGCATGCATGGGATATGCTACAGAGAAGAGCTCTGCCGAATATGGAGGGTATCCAGTCGCAAGAAGACCTTTTTTTGTTGTTGCAACGAACATGGGCGGCCATTCCACAGCGTGATTTGGATGAACTCATTTTGAGTATGCCAAACCGATGTTCTTGTGTTGTTAGTGTTCGCGGTAGAAATACGGATTATTAATTGTTTAAGTTACCCAATAAAATTTTACAGAAAACTGTTATTTCAGTCTTTTTTTCGAACTTTTGTGTTAGTGGTTCAAATGTCAAAAATCCCTTTATTAGGAAAATGGCAAATTTCTTTATTAATGCAAAGGTGACTTGGTTTATCGTTACTGTGACAAACGAAAACACTTTATTTGATGAATCCTTAAAGAAAATTTTAATTAATATCAATCAGGAGAAAAGTTATTGCAAAAATATATGTTGATCCCTAGACACTTTTGATGTGTGTAGTATGTACTTAAAAATTGTATATTTAGGGGATTTTAGGGGGATTTAAAAAATACTTAGGGGAAAATTTTGGTAAGGGTTGGTAACACTGCTAGAGGTATTCCAGGCGGATGGCATCTCCGCACTCGAACCTGAGGGGGTCGACTCAACTAGAGGGCGTCTCCGAGACTCGGACCTCGGCTCTAGTTAGCCGTTATCGTGGGGGGAGCGGTGAGCCGAGCGCCACTCGCCAATAACATTTTGTCCGATTTTGCGCTTACTAGAGCCGCTAATTTAATGTCATCATCATCAGCCTATTAATATCCCCACTGTTGGGGCACAGGCCTTCCTTATGGATGGAATAGGGAGATTAGGCCATGACCCACCACGCGGGCCCAATGAAGATTGGTGGGTGCTAACGACTGCAGATGCAGCCGGGACCAACGGCTTAAAGTGCCTTCCGAAGCACGGAGGAGCTCGAGATAGTAAATTTTTGGTCACCCATCCAATGACCGACCACTGCGAAAGTTACTTAACGGAGCTACCAATACAACGCCCACTCACATTTTGATCGTTGTGTCATTCAGAATACAAACAGTGTTCTATAATTACATTCTATATTAATTTATTAAATATTGGGTAAAATAGATAACAATCTCAATCGTAACGCAGTATAGAGCAAACTCATCCCTGCTGGCAGCACCCGTTCACGAGCATGACGCATGAACCAGCAATCGCCAAGGTTTATAGAAACCTCTGAAGTTGTAGATACAAAGAAAAAGGTATAACAGACATGCGTTACATAGTACCTCCTCTAGTCTTTTTTGTATAAATACATACCTAAGGATAATTAGAATTGAATATTTTTTTATATAGCCAGGTAGGCAAATGACTCTACCCCACCTGATGTTAAGAAAGTCCAAACGCGAAGATAGCTGGTACAGCAGTTATAAACTGCCACACCAACCATCCTCACCTTGCCGACCTGAAAAAATGCTTCTTCACGCCTCTCTTAAAGGACCCCAGATTGTAGGAAGGTGGGAACACGTGCGCGGGCAAAGAATTCCACTTTACGAATAGTAAGACAAAGAAATGAATCAACGAGTTTTTTATAGTTAGCTTAGTAATTTTTTGTATCTACTGATCAATCATATTCACAAATTATAACAATGATAGT
This sequence comes from Chilo suppressalis, assembly GCA_902850365.2. NCBI lineage: Eukaryota > Metazoa > Arthropoda > Insecta > Lepidoptera > Crambidae > Chilo > Chilo suppressalis. The sequence goes on along the minus strand of OU963914.1, from coordinate 18,172,884 downwards.
TATGAAACAGCAAAGTTGTAAATACTATCAAATATTTATTGGTTTCCGTGGCTCCTGCTGTTACATTTGTACCATATTCCCAGAATTCGTAAAAAAAAATTAAAATCAAAATTTACCATGGAAATTTAGGTAGCGGCCGAGATTACCACTTTGGGAAATCAGAAATCAATATATCTTTATTCAAATTGGATGAAATTGTATAGCACGACTCTTTTGAATCGTCCAAAAAATTTTTTTCCCTACCACTTCGTTATGGACATATTTTTTAGCTGCGGAGAAAAACGAGCGAATAAAACTCCACAACATTAAAAGTCTAATGTAACAACATTTACAAATCATTATGTTGTTACAACGTCAATACAATTATGATTTATTTAATATAGAAAACCTTTTTTGTCTGTAATATAATCAGACATTTTGTAATAAGTTTTTTTAATAAGTGCTTTTTTATACTATCTTTAAATTTATTTATTGTTGACTGGGAATAACTGATATAGCCAATTTTATGAAAGTGAAACTTTTATTACGTAGCCACCGATTTTTTGTTTATCTTTAGAATGTTGCATTACAATTTCAATTGTTATTAAAAATTCAGACCTTATTTGTATCTTAAGTTTTCACGCACACGCACTCATTAAATGAAACAAGTTTTTCAACCAGCTTAAAATGCGTCTTTAAGACTTTTTTACAGAACTCGAATTTACGCAACCTTTTCGAGAAAGGTAGCTCATTCTCGACGACGCATCCTGAAAAGGATGCGAAACGTCGAGTTCTGTAAAAAAAGTATTTAAGAAAATTTTAAAGCCGTCAAAAAACTCGTTTCATTTAATTCAGACCTTTTTAATTTGCATCGTTGGTTCAGAAGTTCAAAGCTCACATGCTGCGCGGGCGGCTCGGGTTCGATTTCCATCTGAGGTAGGACTTTTTGTTTTATATTTTTTAAGTTTTACTTGCATCGTGGTTTCATAAGGCCGCACTAATTGTTTTGTTATGTATTGTAATAAAATAAATAAATAGGTAATTTTTAAGATAATTCTGATTTTAAGTTTATAGACATTGGTGTCGATTCTGGCATGATTCTCTAAACCTAAACTTAAATTTGACAATAGTGTATCCTTGTCAGTATCTATACAGAATGAAAAGGAGAGACTGATGTTAAAATTAGCTTTAAGTTTAGAGAATCATGCCAGAATTGACACCAATGAGTAGTTGTAAGCTTTTGTAATTTAAATATTGCTATGTAAATAAAAAAATACTATATGCTCGTATTGAATACGTATAATTAACAGAACACAGTTAATAATCAGGAAAACTTGACAGTAATAGACTTTTTTTTTCAGTGGTAAACATATTAACTGTGTGAAGTTTGCACTAGTCAACAATACTTGTGTAAAGTTGGTCCTAGTTAAGAATTATGGTTGTAACTCTTCTATAGTTTCCCTTGCAGCGTTGCAGTAGAGTTGCTCCTGGAGTTCACAGGCGGAACTATCTGTATCGGCACCCTGATGCACATCACCGGTGAGCTGTTCTGGTCCACTATCCTGAACTCCACACTGGCGCTGGTACCCTGGACAGAATAAAAAAAGTATACTTTACGATGCATCAAAAGCTAGGTAGCTATGGATAATAGTTTTTTGAGAATCCCACAGGAACCCAACTTGGGTCTCAATCCAGGTTGCAAACTATAAGCGTACTTAGTTTTATCCAAATCCGTTCAGTCGTTTTTGCGTGGTTGAGTATCGGACAAACTCACTTTCTCATTTAATATTTTTGAGGATATTAGGAATTGTAGGATAGCCCACACAAATAAATAGCATATTACACTAATATTATAAAGGAGAAAGTTTGTGTGTGTGTGAGTGTGTATGTTTGTTACTTCTTCAAGTTCAAACGGCTGGAGTGATTTTAATAAAATTTGGTATTTAGTTAGCTGACACCTTGGATTAACGCCTATGTGGCTTCGTTTTACTACGGGAAAATATACTTAAAAAACCGCAGGTAACACCGCGGGATACAGCTAGTAAAATTGAAGCCTATGTCACTCAGGAATAAGGTAGCCTTGATCCTTGTGCATATCTCCTATAATGGATGTATTATTTATCAACCATGTAGCCAATAGTAATAATTTAGAATTTTCTATTTCTCAAGGGTTAAACTATTTTTTTTTTGGAAAAGAAATAATTTTTTATTGGTTGTTTTCATTACGATGCCCTCTCTGCGCATAGATCTTATGGCGTCTTTTCTGTAACATCAACTATGGACATATCATTACAAAAAAGGTAATCTATGTTCAATCAAATTATTATGAAATAGACATTTAGAACTTGTGACCTAAATGTGTGCATGCAATTATGATCCTTAAGGTGGTAAACATTTTCTGACCGCGAATCTATCTATAGGTATAGAAAAAGTTTCTTAAGATTTAAACATCTAGCAGTTAAATGCTTTAAAAATAAAAAAATCAATAAATTATAATTACTATTTCTTCTTTCAAATGTTTATTAGGTACTTGTAAAGGTAGTTATTCGTTTGGCATTGTGGGTTACCTACAATGCGAACAGATGGCGCTGCCTTGCAGCCAAAGAAATACAAGAAGAAATTCGACACGGATATTAAGGTCGCGGAAGCATAATAATTGGTCAGTGTATCATCATCATCATCAGCCTATTAATATCCCCACTGCAGAGGCAGAGGCCTTCCCTATGGATGGAATAGGGAGATCGGGCCATGACCCACCATGGCCCAGTGCGGATTGGCGGGTGCTAACGACCGCAGATGCAGCCGGGACCAACGGCTTAACGTGCCTTCCGAAGCACGGAGGAACTCGAGATAGAAGATTTTTGGCCACCCATCCAATGACCGACCACTGCGAAAGTTGCTTAACTTCAACGATCGCAGCCGAACGCGCTAACCACTTGCGCCATCGAGCTCCTCTCGATGGTACAAATTATTCAGTGCACCCGCCCGGATAGCGAAGGGCGCGGTTTCGAGTCCCATCTGCTTCCTGGATTTTTTTTCTAGTGAAAATTTATTTGGATGAAAAGAGTTACTTACAACTGGCATGAACGATTCGATGAACATATTCAGCTTATAGATGAGGACCTCTCCTTCAAGCACGGGACAGAAGGAGTTCTGTAGGAAGTTGCAGGTCACCGCGTTGTCTCCCAGCGGGTACGGAACCGGCAGAAAACCGAGGAACGCTGTCGCCAGTGTGGACATGCTTTGCATCGTTCTAGCTGGAAAAAGAAGATGCATATTATCTATCTTTATATATATAATTCTTCTGTGAGTGTGTATGTCACTGAACTTCTCTTAAACGACTGGACCGATTTTGATGAAATTTTTTGTGTGTGTTCAAGGGGATCTGAGAATGGTTTAGATTCACAATTTTGTCCGCTGGACAACCCCTATTTTTTTAGGGCGGTACGAAGTTCGCTGGGTCAACTAGTATAATATATATAAAACTCAAAGGTGACTGACTGATATAGTGATCTATCAATGCACAGCCCAAACCACTGGACGGATCGGGCTGAAATTTGGCATGCAGGTAGATGTTATGACGTAGGCATCCGCTAAGAAAGGATTTTGATCAACTCTACCCAAGGAGGTAAAACAGGGAATGAAAGTTTGTATGAAACTTTGTCAATTTTAAACCGATCGGGCTGAGACTTTGCATGCAGGTATAAGAAGAATAATAGATGAATGTCATTGTGTATAATACAAGCCTGAGAACAAAAACTGTAGTCTACACTTCAGCTCTACACCGAAGCGAAGCGAGGGCGGGCCGCTAGTAATAAATAAAAATAAAGTTGCAAGTTGTTTTTATGTAAATCGCTTTCGACTTAGGCTAGGCTAATTTGGCAGGTGAAAAATTAAAGTCTCTTCCATAAAATGTATGAGTAAAAAATATAATCTTTATTTCCTTTGGTCTCGCCATGACTTGAGAACGATTTATCCAGTTTCAATTATCTTTTTTTAGTGTTCCGAAGCCAAATGGCAAAAAACGGAACCCTTATGGATTCGTCATGCCTGTCCGTCCGTATATCACAGCTACTTTTTCCGAAACTATAAGAACTATACTGTTGAAACTTGGAAAGTAGATATATACTGTGAACCGCATTAAGATTTTCACACAAAAATAGAAAAAAAAAACAATAAATTTTGGGTTTCCCCATACTTAGAACTGAAACTCAATTTCTTTTTCATCAAACCCATACGTGTGGGGTGTCTATAGATAGGTTTTCAAACCGTGCTTGTGAAGGTGCTTAGCCGGCACCGGCCCGAGCTGCCTCCCCCTCAGGAGAAAATGATGTCAATGTGACCGTGCAGGGTATCCGTTTTCAAACAGGTGCATCCAAACGACACAAAAAAAAAAAAAAAATCCAACACACACCAATTAGCCTAGCCCCAAAGTAAGCACTGTAAAGGCTTGTGTTATGGGATACTAGGGTAACGGATAGAATACATATATTGTACATATATAAGTATATTTATATGAAATACATATTAAACATCCATGACTGGAGTACAAATGCTCGTATTCATCACACAAACATCTGCCCCCACCGGGATTCGAACCCGGGGCCTCTCGAGTCGGCGACGCCATGAAACCCGGCGTATAAACCACTCGGCCACGGAGGTCGTCTCACAGAAACCTCTTTCTGTGATCGGTGGATGAAGTTGTCTCACGGCGCTTGTTAAGAGACGATTTCTAACCGGGTCTAGGCACAATTTCAAGCCGTGTCAATAAAAAATCGGGTGCGTGTACTTATGTAGGCGCGTGAGAAGTTATCCTTCTTTGGCATCGTTTAAAATTAGTTTTTAATTGCATGCAAATAATTAATTACAATAAATGAATAAAAAGTCTGGAAAAGGACACACTCAATAAAGTTCAGTTTTAATTTGAAAAAATAAATAAATAATCAAAATATTCAATTAAAATCGCTACTGAATATAATTTATTAGAACATATGTGATATGCACTTGTATGAAACTCAAACACGTATTCCGAATATACAAACTAGAAACATGTGGATAAAAAATGATGTGGTGTCGTGGGACACCAGGTAGGAACGAAGTTCCTTTGGCTAATGTAGAATCGACACAAATTGCAGGTTTTCTTGATTTTTCTCTTAAATTTTTTTAAGTACAAGAAAGTATTTAGGAAATTCAGTATTTTAGGAAATAATAAATTACTTAAAATAAAAAACATCGTAATTCAAATTATCAACTAAAGTAACAAAATATGTCTCTTTAGTTTTGTTTGACAACATAAAATTACATAGAAAAAACTACTTACTAGATCTCGGTCAAACCAATTTTCGGTGGAAGTTTGCATAGTAATGTACTAGATTTTTTTTAGTTTTGTCAGTCTCTTATTTTAGAAGTTACAGGACACATTTTACCACTTTGGAAGTGTCTCACTCTGAAACTATTCAGTTAAAAAAATAATGGGTGCGTGTACTTATGTAGGCGCGTGAGAAGTTATCCTTCTTTGGCATCGTTTAAAATTAGTTTTTAATTGCATGCAAATAATTAATTACAATAAATTAATAAAAAGTCTGGAAAAGGACACAGTCAATAAAGTTCAGTTTTAATTTGAAAAAATAAATAAATAATCAAAATATTCAATTAAAATGGCTACTGAATATAATTTATTAGAACATAATGTGATTTGCACTTGTATGAAACTCAAACACGTATTCCGAATATACAAACTAGAAACATGTGGATAAATATTATAAATATGAATACCTATAACTGTTACTTTATTACAAAAAATAAAGATGTGGCTTTTGGTTGTACTACACCAATGGTCAAGAGATGGCGCTGTAGTCTCCTGAATCGCGCTTTGGTTCCGTTGTTCCAGATTAATAAATACTTTTGATAGGCCTTCACAATGCAGTCGTTAGCACTCACTAAATAGAGATTCTATTTCTCTTTTGTTGGTAGATTTTCTTAATGTGCGGTAAACACAAAAATTTAGTGTTACATGATGCGCGCGCATCTTAAAATTTCACTCTCAACATATTTTTTCATAACGCGCCTAAAGAAGTATAACTTCAAAAATATGTTAGAAACCTCAATATCATTTTTGAAGACCAATCCATAGATCCCCCCACACGTATGGGTTTAATTTTTTTTCCTATTCTAAGGTTTTTTTTCTATTTTTGTGTGAAAATCTTAATGTGGTTCACAGAATATATCTACTTACCAAGTTTCAACAGTGAAGTTCTTATAGTTTCGGAAAAAGTGGCTTTGGCATACGAACGGACAGACAGACGGACATGATGAATCTATAAGGGTTCCCTTTTTTGCCATTTGCTACGGAACCCTAAAAATCTTCACTTGCAAAACCACTCCAACGCAATAGATTCATTCATGGACTTCAATCAGCGTAGTTTTTAAAAACGCTAATTGTCCATCTTTATCGCTTTGACTTTCTCTTTCGAATCTAAAGAATGACACTTTTCTTCGATATAAGACTTAATATCTCATTTCCAACTGCGAAAAACGCAAACAAGCCATTTATTAAATTGAAAGAAGAAGAATTATAAGGGGAGAGGAAAACCGAAAAAGATTCATAATTTGATCCTATACCAATAACAATTTAGTTTGCAGAAAGGATTTGAACCACGTGACATATTGTAGTTAATTTTATTTTATTTCCTCACGTGGCGGTTTGTACGTTTACATTCTTAAATAATGTTACCTAAATTAAATTGAAACTTTTCTTTGTAATTGTTTGAGAGTGTTTAAATCCATTTATTTATCAGTAAATTAAGCAACAAAACGGACTCAATTGATTAACGAAGTAATGAGTATTCGAAATACCAGGATCGCATAAGCTCACACTAGGTATACATTATCAGTCCTACGGAATTCGGCCGCGGTGCGCCCGTGTCGCAACCAGCTGCGTAGCCTAGGTGAATGAGCGGACGTTCGAACTTCGAAGTGTATTCGATTTTTAAATAGGTTTTCGAAAAAGTTTCTAACAAAATAAAAATTCCACGCATGGACACACCATCATATCATCATAATCATAGCACATCATACACGGTACGATTCATACTATTATTACAACGCCTTTAAGATTATGTTGTCCTGGTACTAAGCCTTATAAATATAATCGATAATCCACTACATTATTCGCTGTGAGCTGGAAAGCTGCCTGGTCGTCTCCCTCGCTCTAGAAAGACCTCACAACCATCACCATATGATTTTGATATCCTGGTACTAAACCTGCAAGTATAGACTACTGAATAGCGAACATCGTACTCCGTCACCTACAACTTACTCTTGTACCACCTTTATGGTTATGATATCCTGGTACTTAATCTTCAAGTGTGTACTGAATAACAACATCGTATTTCCTCAATAAATTGCAAATAATTTTGTTGTTGTATCTCAACGAGTTATATAGTCCTGGTAATAATGCCACTAAAACGCAGCACACCACGTCTCATTTAACGGTTTTATTCCACGCATTTTTGACGTGACAACGTCTTAAATTAGGTTGCGGCTGGGAGTCACTTATGAAAAAGTGTAACGCTCGGTAACGTTACGATGAGTCTCTCGTGTTAAGTTTAAGTTTACATGTACAATGTTTTAGTAAACAAAATATATTTCTATAGTTAAAATTTGTGCAATTCTTATTTTCATTCAATTCCTTGTTCCTATTGTGCAATTTAATTATATTCATATCAATAAATATTCTACCGAGAAAAAGACGTTGTCACGTAAAATCTTCGCCCGTAAAACCGACTTTACAGGCAACCATTTTTTTCTTACGGTTTTACTATCACATTTTTTTCAGTTCGGTCGCGCAGCAAAATCCCTATCGCCTCCAAGCCTGCCGTAAGGAACTTTCGACCTCACAACCACCACCATATGATTTTGATATCCTGGTACTAAACCTGCAAGTATAGACTACTGAATAGCGAACATCGTACTCCATCACCTACAACTTACTCTTGTACCACCTTTATGGTTATGATATCCTGGTACTTAATATTCAAGTCTCATCTTGTACCACCTTTATGGTTATGATATCCTGGTACTTAATATTCAAGTCTCATTTAACGGTTTTATTCCACGCATTTTTTCTTACGGTTTTACTATCACATTTTTTTCAGTTCGGCCGCGCAGCAAAATCCCTATCCTCCAAGCCTGCCATAAGGAACTTTCGTTCCAATATTATAAAAATGAATAACTATAACTGTTACTTTATTACAAAAAAAAATGATGTGGTGTCGTGGGACACCAGGTAGGAACGAAGTTTCTTTGGCTAATGTAGAATCGACACAAATTGCAGGTTTTCTTGATTTTTCTCTTAAATTTTTTTAAGTACAAGAAAGTATTTAGGAAATTCAGTATTTTAGGAAATAATAAATTACTTAAAATAAAAGTAACGCATGAAGTTGGTCGCTAAAGCGACCAACTTCATGCTGTTAAAATTTTGTGTTACATGATGCGCGCGCATCTTAAAATTTCACTCTCAACATATTTTTTCATAACGCGCCTAAAGAAGTATAACTTCAAAAATATGTTAGAAACCTCAATATCATTTTTGAAGACCAATCCATAGATCCCCACACGTATGGGTTTAATTTTTTTTCCTATTCTAAGGTTTTTTTTCTATTTTTGTGTGAAAATCTGAATGTGGTTCACAGAATATATCTACTTACCAAGTTTCAACAGTGAAGTTCTTATAGTTTCGGAAAAAGTGGCTTTGGCATACGAACGGACAGACAGACGGACATGATGAATCTATAAGGGTTCCCTTTTTTGCCATTTGCTACGGAACCCTAAAAATCTTCACTTGAAAACCACTCCAACGCAATAGATTCATTCATGGACTTCAATCAGCGTAGTTTTTAAAAACGCTAATTGTCCATCTTTATCGCTTTGACTTTCTCTTTCGAATCTAAAGAATGACACTTTTCTTCGATATAAGACTTAATATCTCATTTCCAACTGCGAAAAACGCAAACAAGCCATTTATTAAATTGAAAGAAGAAGAATTATAAGGGGAGAGGAAAACCGAAAAAGATTCATAATTTGATCCTATACCAATAACAATTTAGTTTGCAGAAAGGATTTGAACCACGTGACATATTGTAGTTAATTTTATTTTAATTCCTCACGTGGCGGTTTGTACGTTTACATTCTTAAATAATGTTACCTAAATTAAATTGACTTTTCTTTGTAATTGTTTGAGAGTGTTTAAATCCATTTATTTATCAGTAAATTAAGCAACAAAACGGACTCAATTGATTAACGAAGTAATGAGTATTCGAAATACCAGGATCGCATAAGCTCACACTAGGTATACATTATCAGTCCTACGGAATTCGGCCGCGGTGCGCCCGTGTCGCAACCAGCTGCGTAGCCTAGGTGAATGAGCGGACGTTCGAACTTCGAAGTGTATTCGATTTTTAAATAGGTTTTCGAAAAAGTTTCTAACAAAATAAAAATTCCACGCATGGACACACCATCATATCATCATAATCATAGCACATCATACACAGTACGATTCATACTATTATTACAACGCCTTTAAGATTATGTTGTCCTGGTACTAAGCCTTATAAATATAATCGATAATCCACTACATTATTCGCTGTGAGCTGGAGGAAAGCTGCCTGGTCGTCTCCTCGCTCTAGAAAGACCTCACAACCACCACCATATGATTTTGATATCCTGGTACTAAACCTACAAGTATAGACTACTGAATAGCGAACATCGTACTCCGTCACCTACAACTTACTCTTGTACCACCTTTATGGTTATGATATCCTGGTACTTAATCTTCAAGTGTGTACTGAATAACAACATCGTATTTCCTCAATAAATTGCAAATAATTTTGTTGTTGTATCTCAACGAGTTATATAGTCCTGGTAATAATGCCACTAAAACGCAGCACACCACGTCTCATTTGACGGTTTTATTCCACGCATTTTTTCTTACGGTTTTACTATCACATTTTTTTCAGTTCGGTCGCGCAGCAAAATCCCTATCGCCTCCAAGCCTGCCGTAAGGAACTTTCGACCTCACAACCACCACCATATGATTTTGATATCCTGGTACTAAACCTGCAAGTATAGACTACTGAATAGCGAACGTCGTACTCCGTCACCTACAACTTACTCTTGTACCACCTTTATGGTTATGATATCCTGGTACTTAATATTCAAGTCTCATTTAACGGTTTTATTCCACGCATTTTTTCTTACGGTTTTACTATCACATTTTTTTCAGTTCGGCCGCGCAGCAAAATCCCTATCCTCCAAGCCTGCCATAAGGAACTTTCGTTCCAATAAAGATGTGGTTTTTGGTTCTACTACACCAATGGTCAAGAGATGGCGCTGTAGTCTCCTGAATCGCGCTTTGGTTCCGTTGTTCCAGATTAATAAATACTTTTGATAGGCCTTCACAATGCAGTCGTTAGCACCCACTAAATAGAGATTCTATTCCTATTTTGTTGGTAGATTTTCTTAGTGTGCGGTAAACACTAAAGTAACAGCAGGAAGTTGGTCGCTAAAGCGACCAACTTCATGCTGTTAAAATTTTGTGTTACAGTGATGCGCGCGCATCTTAAAATTTCACTCTCATCATTTTTTCATAACGCGCCTAAAGAAGTATAACTTCAAAAATACGACACGGACGCAAGCGAAGGTTTGGGCTCGGTATAAACGTAAAAAAACCGTGCTCATGAACAAGCTTAGCCGCAACGGCTCGAGCTACCTCCCCCTCAGGAAAAGCCATGTGTCAACTTACGTGCTCTGAAGACGATGTTGATCACTGCATCCTGCAGCTGTGGCAGCCGGCATGGCGGCGTCTCGCAGCCTTCGATGTTCACGTTTAATGGCAGAGCACCCGAAAAGACAGTACCTGGAAATCACATTCAAAACGTCAAGCAGTGGCGGCGCTAGACCACATGTGGACGTCGGCGACATCAAGTTCGCGAGGCCTATTTTACTTCGCAGTAAAAAACCGTTAAATTAAGTGAGCCAAATTATAAAATAACGTATGAGTAAACGAGTTTTATTGTTGATCATCAAATGATGACAAAAAATAATTACAAACATAGAAATTTAATTACAAAAACAGTGTTGCCAGACAGACGATTCTGAATACCCGTAAAGTACTACTCGCTTCCATCACGCACGTGTTCGAAAATAATAAAAGTCATTATCATCTGCTTAGCTTTTTCCCCGAATTGTTCGGGGTCGGCTACCTAAGCCAGGCCAGGAGAAACGAAAATAAATAGGTAACCTGTAAAAATTTTTTGCGAGGCCCCCTCAGGCGCGAGGCTGTCGGCGGTGGCCGACGTCGCCGACGCCTAGCGCCGCCACTGACGTCAAGACTTATTTAAAATTTCTATTTACTAAATCAACATCATCATCATCAGTCTACTTAAGCGGACTTGAGCGGACAACCAGCTCAAAAGTGTTTAATTAGTGTCGTGTGAGGCGGGTCGTTACGTTCCCTAAAATATGGTTGAGCGAAGCGATGGCTGGTTCATGCGTCATGATCGTGAACGGGTGCTGCCAGCGGAGATGAGTCTGCCCTAACTACTTTGATATTTAAGATGTAAATGTTTAATTACACCTATTATAAATAACTCTAGTTTGTATTTATACTGTGTGACACAGCAATCAAAATGCAGGTGAACAATTAATGTATAATTTCACATTATGTAATGAAAGGTGACTTCATGAATCATCTCTGAAGTCATTTTTCAACTTGACGACTCTGTAAATGATAAAACAGGGAGAAAAAAACAGCCCTCGCTGAGTTTCTTGCCGGTTCTTCTCAGTACAAGGTCTCCCGTCGTAGATTTACGAACCGATGGCGTAGCTTCTAGACATTCATATGTGCTTGTAACAGCCTAAACTGAATAAATGATTTTGATTGATTGATTGATTGAGTACTTACATCGGCTGACTGCAGTTGTTTGTGCCCTCACAGTCAAGATCGCAGCCAGGAGAACCACCACACGCAACATGTTGACTGTTTGATAAACCTTAGTTTGACTGTCCAATTAGTGGCATTGATTGCTTTATAAGAAATGTTATCTACTTATTTTGATAAACACTATCTAATTTAGTATTAGAGCTCGTATTTGCTCGTTACGGTTCCGTATCTCAATCGGCAAAAACGGAACCCTCATATGATCACTCGGTCTGTCTGTTACAGTCGATTTGCTCGAAATCTACTGGACCGATCAAGTTGAAATTTGGTACTTACACGTATGCCTGTGATCCAAACACGGATTATTAAAGGAAATAAATAAATCTCGATTATGGGGGGTGAATTAGCGATTTCAAATTTAGTTAACAGAGCCGTGTTGTAAAATAAACGAATTGGAAATTAGAACAAACTGGGAATTCGTCAAAACCTCATTTTGTCAAATTTACATATTTTTTATAATTTACCTAAAACGCCATTGATCAATAAACAATAAATAAATAAAAGTACTCAAATAATAAATAAATATTTCCAACACTCGCACCAATTAGCCTAGCCCCAAAGTAAGCACTGTAAGGCTTGTGTTATGGGATGCTAGGGTAACGGATAGAATGCATATACTGTACAAATATAAGTATATTTATATAGAAATACATATTAAACATCCATGGCCGGAGTACAAATGCTCGTATTCTACACACAAACATCTGTTCCCACCGGGATTCGAACCCGGGACCTCTCGAGTCGGCGACACCATGAAACCCGGCGTACAAACCTCTTAACAAATATATTCTGTATAAACTAATTTATCAAACTCCGTGTGAGGTGTGCGGCGTGCCCAACGATATTAAGTACCGAAATAACATCTCTTATCTATTAGACAAGTCCGTCCGTCCGTCCGTCCGTGGTGCTGTTTCAGCGGCCAAACCGTAAGATAACGAGAATGTTTAAGTTATAAGTTAAGAATAGTCTGATAAGACTACAAACCGGATTTGAGTAACGTAGCACTTCCGGTTTTCGAGAAATCACGTGATTTCTATTTCAAAGGAAACCACACAAAATCTCCGAAGTTCTCAATTAATTAAATATATTTTTTTTTGGTGAACATTTGGTTCACTGGTTTGCTAGTTTAATATAAAGGCGCCGTTGTCTGTAAATAAAGGTTTTGCCTGCGTCGCAAAAAAAGGTCAGGTCAATCTGAACCCCTAAACCATTTTTTGAAGTTCTTTGATGTCTGAACTTCAGATGTAATAGACAGACAATTATTGATATTAAATTATTATGATATTAAAGATTGGTTTGTGTGTGTATTGCAATACATTTTTATTTCACTTGTCAAAACATTCTTCTTATCAATTAATATGTTGCAGGTGGCACTTGCCACCTGATATAAAAATCACTGGGTTATATAAGATAACAAGTTAGTCAATGGCGTCGATTCTGGCATGTTTGTCTTAACTTAAAAATTAAACATCAGTCTCTCCTTTTCATCCTGTATAGAGAATGACAAGGATACACTGTTGTCAAATTTAATTTTAGAATAATGCCAGAATCGACACCACGGAATTGTTATTGCAAGAGTTCTTTAATCTAAGGTTATGAGTAATGATTTTTTGGAAATTTAAAAAGATATGAATGCAATAGGTGTAGGGGGATCCCCGACATAATGATATTAGGATAAAGGTAGAAAGACAACTGTTACTGTTGAATGCATGACGAGCATTGATTTATTAAGAAAATAAATGTTTTTAAACAGCTAATACAATGACGTATTATGATGCATTTCTTAGATATAGCTATGTGATTCAAGTAGTATGCTTGCTCTGCAGATATACAAAATTACTGTAAGTGACTCGTACAATAGGTATAACTCGTACAATTCCGTATCTTCGTTTGTACGTTTATCAGCGGCAGGGCCGAGCTCTACTCTCTTTCTACGAAACGAAATTTCGGCAACGAACGAATTTTAAACGAAATTTCGCCAGTGACTCTACTCTATTTCATCTTCGAACATGCACATAAAGTTCGGAATCACAGGCAATTATCTAGAACGAATGGAATGAGTTATGTTTGTGAGTTCTTTTTGTCTACACTTTTTAGATAACGTTTTTTACTTCAAAACAATATAACTTTATGACAACATTTTTGATTACATTAAAACAACCTCTTTTGACAGTGTTAGCCGACTAATTTGTAGAGTTGATGCAATCGAATGTATATCAACCTAAATTTGTCGTGTAACACTTTGAAGTATTGGCAATACATTAATAAACAAAAATTAGATTTATTTATAAATTAAGCCTTAATTAAAAATACTCTAGTAGTCATTTTAGGTTTAATTTAAACAAAAATTCCAAAACGAAAATGAAAAAGTAACACTTGTCATTTTGTCAATTTGAGGTTAAAATTTCGAACAATTGTCTGTCAAATTCAACTTTAGTTCAAAAGTTTTGTGAATTAGAGTAGGCTTAGAGAATTTAAATGTCAAACTATTTTCGGACGAACGAATTTTCTAAATGAAATAGAAACAGAGTAAGGAACGTGCGAAATTCAGATCGCAATTTCGTTTTTCGTTGAAATAAAGTAAGCCTCCTGGGCCAGGCAAGCCCCGCATGTCCTGTCGTAAACCTGGAGCTCTACTCTCTTTCTCCGAAACGAAATTTCGGTAACGAACGAATTTCAAACGAAATTTCGCCAGTGTCTCTACTCTATTTCATTTTCGAACAGGCACATTAACTTCGGAACCATAAACAGTTTTCGTGAACGAATGGAATGAGTCATGTTTGTGAGTTCTTTTTATCTCTACTTTTAAGAAAACGTTTTTTTACTTGGAAACAATATAGGTAGTTTACGGCAAATTTTTAGATGACATTGAATGAACCTTCTTTGACAGTGTTAGCCGACTAATTTGTAGAGTCGATACAACCTACTGTATGTTAACCTCAATTTGTCGTTTAATACTTTGAAGTATCGAAATTACAAAAAATAATAAAAAAATGGTTTATTTGTTAATTTTACATGCTAAAAAAGTTTCTCGAGCTAAGCAGCTATTATTAAAAATACTCTTGCAAGTATTTTAGGCTTAATTAAAACAAAAATCTCAAAACGAAAATGAAAAGGTAACACTTTTCATTTCGTCGATTTGAGTTCAAAATTTCGAACAATTATCTGTCAAATTCAACTTTTCCTTCAAAAGTTTTGTGAATTAGAGTAGGCTTAGCGAATTTAAATTCGTAAATTTCGGACAAACGAATTTTCGAAATGAAATAGAAACAGAGTAAGGAACGTGCGAAATTCAGATCGAAATTTCGTTTTTCGTTAAAATAAAGTAGGCCTCCTGGGCCAGGCAAGCCCCGCATGCCCTGTCGTAAACCTGGCCCTGATTAGAGGTAGAAGAGAAGGGAAGGTAGGGCACAAGGGCGTCGCCAAGGGGAGGCAGGGGGGTTTTCAGTAATTAATAATGAAAACAAAACGTAAATTATATTTTTGGTTTAATTGAATATGAATTAAAACAGATCCTTGATATAAATAAAGCTAAAAAATTCAACTGAGTATTTATTTTGATGTTTAAAAGTAATTGAACAAAACTGCTCTCCCATAAAAATTTAATAAATTACATAAAGTTTTATCAAAGCGTTTTGTTTTGCAGGAAGTTTGAAACGAAAAATGACTGATGGATCAAGGACGACAACGACGACTATATCGCATGTGTCTTTATCGGTCACCACAACCACAACAGGTTATATTCAGCCTATAGATGACTGCAATGAAAATGATATCGGGCGATATGTCGGACGCGCACACATGTTATTGATAACATGTGTGCGCGTCCGACATATTACGGTTGACCGAAAAGAAGAACGAATTGATTGAAAACTGCTGGTCCCCTATCGAGACCTATGACTTTCCGGAAGATACAAAACATTTAAAGAGAAATTTTAATTATTCTTGGTTGGAAATCTCTCCATGGTTGGTATATTTCAGGCGCCAAAAAGGAGCATTTTGTAAATATTGTACGTTGTTCCTACCAAATCATAATTCATTTAGAGGCATATTGGGATCATTTACTATAAGGCCCTTTTGTAAGTTCAAAGATATTCACGTGCAGTGCAAAAAACACATTGAAACCCACTTCCACAAGGAGGCATTGAAAGCTGCTAAATCTTTTCTCGAAAGTGTGCCTGTCGATTTGCGACTGAACAAATATTCCCAGGAAATTATTGAAGAAAATCGCAAAATTATGATATCTATTATTTCCTGCATTACGTTTTGCGGGTCACGCGACTTAGTATTGGTAGGTAAACATTATGGTGAAGGTATTCTCGAGGTTTATACAGGCTGCGAATTGACGCGGGAGATTTGATTTTAAAGAAACACATTGAGCAATGGAAAAAGAATTCAAAATGAAATTATTAGTATTTATGGAAGCGTTAATAAGGCTGATATTATGAAAAAAGTGAAAGAAGCAGCAACATATAGTGTGCTAGCAGATGAAACAGCTGATAATTCTGGCACTGAACGACTATCGATTGGGATGCGATATTTTAATGAAGAAACGCAGGAAGTTCAAGAAATGTTTGTCGGATTCATTGAGCTAAAAGATTTGGATGCGAAATCGATTGCACATAGCATAGATAAGTTTTTGCCAGGAGAAGATCTAAATATAAATAAATGCGTTGGTTTTGGTTTTGATGGTTGTTCAACGATGTCAGGAAAAGACGGAGGGGTGGGTACAAGCGATTTTACGCAAAAAGTACACCAAAGCCCTCTACTTTCATTGCTCGTCCCATAAACTAAATCTAGTTATTAATGATCTTAATTCACTTCCTAAAATTAGAAATGTTATGGGAACCACCAAAAATGTTATAACCTTTTTTCGGGAATCAGTTTTGAGGAGGAAGTTTATACTTAATATTTCCAGACTTTGCGAGACAAGATGGAGTGAGAAAAACCATCAGAGTTTTTAAAGAAAATCTTCTAGTAATAGGCTAGTTGACCCTTTTTGGAAAAAGGTTTTAAATGGTTAATTAATGTTCTATTAGACCGAAAAAAAATGTATTGTATTTTTTTTAAACCTAGAAAGCTACAAATCTTTAATTTTAAAAAAGACTTTTCATGGACATACAAAAACGCTGTCGGCCATTTTAGTCTATAGATTGTCTATGCTATGACGTGAACTGTCGTAAACAAAAACTCGTAAACACGTAGAAAATTACTTTTAACTGAGTTTATAATAAACAAAAACATGATTTCTAATAAATACCACGAAAAATAAAGTAATTATCATTACTGTATTGTACGAGAATATAAAAACACATCCTTGAAGACTCCAGGAAAGTTGTCGATTAAAGTGCCGAAAGAAATTAACCTACGCAACTTTATTACACTTATTCATATGTTGTATCAGTTTTATGTTTATTACTACATTGTAATACTAAATGCACTGTACTTACATAGATGCCTTGTCGTTTCTCTGCTCCGCAGAGCAGAAATCGGGGTTTAGTGCAACAAATTCACCAACCATCAATGCGTCAATTCTTGGCAGATTTGTGCTTTCTGCTTTCACAAAGCCGGCATCCATAATTAGTTTTGTCAAAAAAAAACTAAGTTTACTGTTTTTTTCTTTCCTAAAGTTAAAAGTGTTTTATGATAAATTTAGTCAGACGAAAGAATCCACCTACAGTAACACGCGAATGACATTTAGTTGTTTACCAGAAGAGACGTCAAAATCATGGCGGATGTGGCGAACAGCGTTTTTAGTGTTTAAAAAATATAGACTAAAAAATATTTTTTAAAATTAAATTTCTACAGCAATCTTCTGCTTTTATGAAGTGAAATCGATATATTAAGGTTCCTTAGACTAAATACTTTAAGAAATAAACATTTATTTAATACAATTTGACATGAGTAAACTAGCCTATTGTGGAATCCTTACAAACATTATCTCAGGAAGGAAAATAGTGCAACTCGGAAAAGTGCCTTCCAACTACATGCGGCTACTTCCAGAATTTCTTTCATTCTCGGAATTATGTTGGCAGCCAAATACTCGGCTTTGATGGAACCCATTGTCAACGTACTCCAATCTGTGGATTTAGACGTGGTCAAAGCCTCGGAACACGTTAAAAGGATTTTACTTTTAATTAAAAACCACCGTGAAAATCCGGAAAAAGTGACAGACGAAATTATAAAGGAAGCCACTGCTGTTGAGGAGAAAGTCGGACTAGATGAGGACATTACATCAATGCCGCGTATTACGGGGAAACAACGTCATAGAAGCAATCATCCAGCAGAAAGCCCTTCATAATACTGAAAGAGGTCTTTAGTAATATCATATTTGGATTCAATTATCACCTCCCTTGAAGTACGTTTTGCTGAAGAAAACGCGCCATCATTCGCATTATCTAAGTTATACCCGGCGCAGATGCAAAAGATGACAACTGAACATCTGAAACAAACTTGCGAATCTATTGCCTAGTTTTATGATTTACCGAACATAAATAATGAAGTCGAACTTTGGCAGCAATGGTGGCACGATAGGCTTAATCTCACAAATCTAACAGTTGTTGATGTCATAAAAGAAACAAACTCCTTCTTTACCTAAAACGGAAAAAGAATTGAAAATTTTGAGCGCTTTACCCTGCACGACCTGAACAGTAGTGCGGTCCTTTAGCAGGTCTCAGAAGACTTAAAACATGGCTAAGAAGCACCATGGCATAAGATCGATAATGATCTGGCCATGATGAGTGTACACTGAGCTATAACAAATAAAAACCTAAATAATTTTAATGATAAAGTGGTTGAAAGTTTTGTAAAAAATACCCGCAGGTTATGTTTTAATGAAATATTATTTTTGTTAAAATAAATAATTATAATGGTGTTTAAAAGTTTGATTTAGTTATTGTGCTGTGGGGGCTTGTGAAGTTTTATACATGGATATTAGAACCGTTTTTTTTATAATCATCATCAAGGCAACGACTTCCAAAGTGTAACACTTCATGCTCTCGGCGTTCATATTTTTTATCGTCCATAATATTTTTTTCTTCTATTTCTACCTAAATATTATGACTAATTAATTAAGTGCTTCAGTTAGATCATAGATTATAGTAGCATAAAAAATATTTTGGATCCTTATTTTAATATTACTGTTACTTTTTTCCTCCGGACTGTGAAAATTGAGCTTCTCAAGATTCACCTTGTATTGTTTCGTCTGTTTGGGATTTTAGCTCTGAGACTTTTTAGTACTAGAAAATCTGTAAATTGACATTCATAAACGAATAAGTCACGCCGACAATGTGGTAAAATGCAATCTCGAAAACAATGGCCGGCCATCTTAAACTTTGGAACCCGTAACCTCTGAACTGTCTAAATATAAAGGAATTGTTTTCAAGTTATTAATGTTAAATAATTTAGTTTTGCATACCTTTAGATACCTACGGAGGGTGATGTCCATTTGTTACGCCCGATGCCACGTCGCGAAACAAGCGCCCTGAACTGACGAGGGTTGAGGAGCGTGGATGAGATTTATCCCTTAACCCTAAGGGAGATGCCACACGGGCGTCTTTGTACGTTGCGTTAGCGCTGCGTCGACTGAACGTTGACGCTCCGTCATCTAGGCTGTTACAAGCACTTGTGAATGTCGAAAAGCTACGTCATCGGTTCGCAAATCTACGGCAGGAGACCTTGTACTGAGAAGAACCAGCAAGAAACTCAGCAAGGGCTGTTTTTTCTCTCTGTATTATTATATACAGAGTCGTCTGCGTTGTCGCAACGCACGGGCAAGTCCTGGAGAAAGACGAAGAGGGTAAAGGAGCTGAGTCGAAACGACGCAGTGGTAGCACATTATTTCATATTTTATTTAACGTGACAGTTCTTGTACATCTAAATTATTGACAAAATGATTGTGGACTGGAAGATTTATTTAGCGTGACAGTTCTTGTACATCTAAATTATTGACAAAATGATTGTGGACTGGAAGATATGGATTTCGATGACCTTATCTCATTAGTTAAAGAAAGACTTTTATTATGGGATCAAATGAAGATACGTAGCGTTGTGGCGTCGCAGCGCAGACGCAACGTCCGTGTGGCACCTCTCTAAACTGCGGGTTTATGGAGACGCGGGGCGTCTCGCGTAGTATAGCGTATCGCTTGTCGCGTTTATTGACGCGCTTAGCATTGAATTCTTCCTTCAAATATTATTTATTTAATCTTTATTACTATGAAAACAGTAAACGGCGGACTTAATGCTATAGGCATTCTCTACCAGTCAACCAGCAAAAATGTAGGAGATGAAATGTTATGGCGATAGAATAAGAGTTACTAAGTGAGGATCAATATAAAAAATAAAAACTATCTACTACACCTATACATATACTTATACACATATACATATTATCCATAAATAAATATATATTTATAAATAAATAAAAAAACAAACATACACTAAATTAGTAAAGATAAAATAAATATGTAGATGACAACAGATTAAGTGTCGCCGCACACGGGCCACCGACCACAACCACATAACGCCGCCACCGGCATATTTCTTGTAGTTTTCATACATTTTATATGGACTCGCGACACACGGTACGCCGGTGGCCGCCACACGCTACAAATCGTCGTTGCTCGCTTCTTGTGGCCCGCACCGGTCACTTAATGCGCCGATACAAAACACCGCCGCACGTCACTCGCGCGATTCCCCACCCCTCTCTCCCTTACCTTAGTCGGCCGCTGTTGCGCGCTTCAACCACTTTAGTAGCCGCTTCTAGCTTCTCGTGGCGGCGTTTGTGGCTGTGGCGTGCCCGTGTGCGGCGACACTTAGAGAAAAATTAGGTTGTCAGATAGTGCGCACGCACTAGCTTTTTTGAAAAATTATCGTAGCCTACTATATAATCCTACTAATATTATAAACGCGAAAGCTTATATGGAATGTTACTGTTTCTCGCTAAAATAGCCATTGAATAAAATTTGGCATAATTATAAGTAGTTCATTACATAAGTTGACACTTAGGATACTTTTTATCCCGGATAATGTAAGGTTCCTGTGGGATTTTTCAATAACCTATTATAACGCTGGTGAAGTCGCGGGTGGAAGCTAGTAGGTATACTATTTTTTTTAATCTTTGCAACTTTGCGCTTTAAATTGATTACTAGGTAAATAAACATAATTAAAACGTGGTGTTGTATACGGTATGTATGCGTTTTTTTGACTTTGCGGTGGAACTTTCTACAGGTATCTTTAGCAATAGAACAACACTGACATGAGTTACCATCATCAATGGACAATACCGAATCTATTTATCTAAGATACTAGCGGCCCGCCCTCGCTTCGCTTCGGTGTAGAGCTGAAGTGTAGACTACAGTTTTTGTTCTCAGGCTTGTATTATACGCCATGACGTTCATCTATGATTCTTCTTATACCTGCATGCAAAGTCTCAGCCCGATCGGTTTAAAATTGACAAAGTTTCATTCAAACTTTCATTCCCTATTTTCCCATATCCCCTTGGGGGTAGGATTGATCAAAATCCTTTCTTAGCGGATGCCTACGTCATAACATCTACCTGCATACCAAATTTCAGCCAGATCCGTCCAGTGGTTTGGGCTGTACGTTGATAGATCACTATGTCAGTCAGTTACCTTTAAGTTTTATATATATAGATTTTTATTTTATAATATTGCTCGTGTAATGCGAGCCTCTGCTTGCACCATCTCTTTGTGAACGTGTAGCGTCAGCGTGTATTTTTGCATCTACATCATGTCAAGCTCAAAATTTACATTTGGCGCAGATCAATATTAGTTAAGAAAAACAGTATAGATTATGCAATTACGAATAAACGTTGCTCTTACTTGATGACGCAAGTGGTTAGCGCGTTCTGCTGCGATCGTTGAAGTGAAGCAACTTTCGCAGAGGTCTGTCATTGGATGGGTGAGCAAAAATTTAGTATCTCGAGCTCCTCCGTGCTTCGGAAGGCACGTTATGCTGTTAGTCCCAGCTGAATCTGCAGTCATTGGAACCCACCAATCCACACAGGACCCGCGTGGTGGGTCATGGCCCAATCTCCCTATTGTATCCATAGGGAAGGTCTGTGCCCCAGCAGTGGGACATTAATAGGCTGATGATGATTGCATTTACTTATCAAACAGCTACTAGATCATCGCTTGATAACTGACAGCAATGTTTATTCGTAATTGCATCTTATATACTACTGTTCTTTACCAACATTGATGTGCGTCAGCTGTAAATTTTGAGCTTGGCATGTATTTTGTAACAAGAACATTGTTACGAAATACACGCTGACACTACATGTTTACAAAGAGACTGTGTAAGCAGCGGCTCGCAACAATACACGAGCAATATCTAATATATAAAATTCTCGTGTCGCGCTCCGAAACGGCTCGACCGATTTTCGGGAAATTTTATATGCATATTCAGTAGGTCTGAGAATGTAATGTAATCTATTTTTCATCCCCCTAAATGTTAAGGGTAATCCACCCCTATTTTTTTTTCAATTTTAGATATTTTTTTATTTTTTTTTATGATACAGCATTAGTAAATATATGTATATAACCCTGAATTTTCAACCCTTTACAATCAACCCCTATTTTTTATGGCGGTACGAAGTGCGCTGGGTCATTTAGTCTAATATATAAAATTCTCGTGTCGCGGTGTTTGTGGTTAAACTCCTCCGAAACGGCTCGACCGATTTTCGTGAAATTTTATATGCATATTTAGTAAGTCTGAGAATCGGATGTAATCTATTTTTCATCCCCCTAAATGTTAAGGGTAATCCACCCCTAAATTTTTTTTTTCAATTCTAAATTTTTTTTTTAATTTTTTTATTATACATCATACACAAATACATACAACCCTAAATTTTTACCCTTCTACCACCAACCCCTATTTTTTTATGGCGATACGAAGTTCGCTGGGATAGCTAGTTATAATATAAAAATGTCTTCTGTCTGTACAAACGGAAAAAGCCCCCTAAGCCCTTCCATGACTTTCGTACCCGTTGATTTTTTCAGGCGTATATAAAAACGCGGTCTTAGCCGCAAGTAACGTTGCATTTCAGCATACACGTGTTAAATCGCTTCTCTGTAAACGATCGTATGTATGCAACGCCACCACAGAATATATACACTACCCGAAAAGAAGCGACACTTAAGCATGTGTGCTCGTAAAATCGCCCGCGGCTATGTGTGTGTGTCTGGAGGTGCGCGGGGGCGTTGCGCGGCGCGCGGGGCGTGGAGAGGGCAGTCGCCGACTGCCTCGACCGAAGGCATGGCAGTAGCGAAATAGTAAAATAATAGCGTTGCACTGCATTGCACGCACAGACTGACTACGCTACGCAATCTTATTATTATTTAGATAATAATAAGAATTATAAAACGAATCGAAAAAGGAGAAAATATATAAAAGTTAGCAATTTGTTATAGTGCCTTCATTAAATGATTAAACATTGATTATAAAATCAAACCTATCCTTCATTATTTACCCCAGTATCCTTGAATCAGTTTACATTTAATAACTTATTATGCATAAATATTCATTGGCACAAGTCTAAATTCCAAGTTCAACCCTAGCGCTTACACGCTCCTGTTCAAGGTCACTGACGCTGGAACTCTCACGTACAGAGAGTGTCACCACTGTGTCGCCACTTCATATGTACACATTTACTCCAGCACGCGTCGCACATCGCAACGCAAGACGCCCCGCCTCTCAATGAGAACTAAAGTTTTAATTTCTGAAGTGTTCACTTTAACTATTCAGAGTTAGTATAAATAAAGAAAACAAATTTTGTAGTAAAATTTCCTTTAGTCTACATTCAATGTTGACGACCTTCGTGGTCGAGTGGTTTGTACGCCAGGTTTCATGGTGTCGGCAACTCGAGAGTTCCCGAGTTCGAATCCCGGTGAGGGCAGATGTTTTTGTGATGAATACGAGCATTTGTACTCCAGTCATGGATGTTTAATATGTATTTCTATATAAATATACTTATTTAAGTACTGTATATGTATTCTATCCGTTGCCCTAGTATTCCATAACACAAGCCTTACAGTGCTTACTTTGGGGCTAGGCTAATTGGTGTGAGTGTTGGAAATATTTATTTATCTTTTATTCAATGTAAATTCAGAATTTCAAGCATATATATGTATATTCAAGTTATTTTTATTGATTTTAATTGACATTTAGTTACATTGACAGTAATTTTTATTTATTTCTATTGTAATTTTTTTGTAGTTTACAGTATTGAAATATATAATGTTAATAATAATTCATGTAATTTTATAAGTATTTATAGTTATTTTTGTTTGATAGGACGAATACACTATTGAATTAGGTATATACCTGTTGTAATAGTGAAATGTGTTTTGAATAAATAAAATAAATAAATAAATAAAATGGGCCTACCATGTGCGGAAACTTGTTATGTAAGTGAGTGACATGCTGCCGGTCCATGATCATCGAATACAAGTTTTAGATTTTTTTCCTAGACCTGTAATAGATCCTCTGTCTATATTAATCTATATATAAAAAACGGTTGTCTGTAAAGTCGGTTTACTGACGATAGTTGAACGTGACAACGTTTTTTTACAATATACATAGTTTTTACAAGTATGAATGTGCTTTAAGCAATTGTTTTACAACTTTCATTTACAATTTTTAAACATGTGTGATATCACTACCTTTACCGCCGCAATTATCATTGCTATTAACAATTGACACCATATTCACTTTTCACTGGACTTCATACTTGACGAAAACATGTAAATGTATTATTGTATAGCAGCTGTCCACACGGACGCATTGCTCACTCTAGTAGGAGAGAGACAGATGTCGAACGCTGCCGAACGCGGATGCTGATTGTGCCTCTTTGTCGCTCATTGCGCGCTCTCGCTTCCACTTTAGGCCTTAAATGGAACGCTTTAGAGCGAGGTAACGCCGCATGAGTCATGTTTTTTCGTGCGTGCAGATGGCTCCATCGAATTATAAGACACGTCAAAATAAAATGATGTATTTTTCTTGTAAATAGACGCAAATCGTTTCGGACAATTTTGGGAGAGTCTGTTCAGCAGCAGGTCGTGTTCTTATTTAATTTTTGAAGTATTTTTTGGTAACATTTGGTACATTCCACTTTAAATTGGGCCATTGGGCCTATAACTAGGTATTTGTGGTTCAAATATAACTTGGTATTTTTTATTGATTAATGGAAAAGAGGATGTTATTTGACGACCTCCGTGGCCGAGTGGTTTGTACGCCGGGTTTCATGGTGTCGTCGATTCGAGAGGTCCCGGGTTCGAATCCCGGTGGGGGCAGATGTTTGTGTGATGAATACGTGCATTTGTACTCCAGTCATGGATGTTTAATATGTATTTCTATATAAATATACGTATTTAAGTACTGTATATGTATTCTATCCGTTACCCTAGTATCCCATAACACAAGCCTTATAGTGCTTACTTTGGGGCTAGGCTAATTGGTGTGTGTGTTGGAAATATTTATTTATTAAAGAAATAAACATTTTTATAATCAAATCTTTTAAGTTAGTCATTACGACTTGTCACGATTTACGAGTAGATTAACCAATTTCAGAGGCATCAAAAAGGCAAACGGGCCTTAGCTCTTGAACAAATTAGTTTTGATAAGAACAGTTTCCCAGGGCGGGCGAGCCCTCCTTATTACAACCGTCAAAGTAATCTAATATTAGTTGGCATTCCAAAGTGCCGGCATAGTCTACTACATGTTCCGGTAATATACATTCCATTTACTTAGAACTGAATATATGAACCTATAGAAAAAAAATACGTGCGGCACTCGGGGACTGCCGCGGTAAAGCTATTGCATAGCATTATTTATCAACTTATGCAATGTTTATTAATTATACGAGTATATGTACAGAAATAAATAATATTTAAATACAAATTTCCTAAACCTACTTATAAATAACATCCTATTTACAAAATAAAAAATAAGTCACCCATGTCGCCGCCGTCAGGGATGGTGCCCAATAGGCTGGCAGCATTGCCACGTTGAATGGCAAGGCTGATCCGTTGGCCAAGATAGCTGCCAGCCTTTTGATCACCAGTAACTTCGGTGAGTCTCTTTGATATTTCCCTAAAAAAGGAACGAGCGCTTGGACCCCATGGGCCCATGGTCTCAACACCAAACGGCACAAATATATAGTTCTCATTGAGAGCTGAATATTTGCGCCGTTTAGAGCATTCAGCAGAGGCCGCCGCCGCACCCGTAGCAAGAGAGATGCTCTCTGTGTGGCACGGAGCAAGCGTATCCGCGCAAGTTGCGTCCCACACAAGAGGGCGACCCTGCTTCCACGGAATGAGAGTCATTCCGTCAGGTCTCTTGCCATCGTCACGATTTTATAATAATAAAATAATTTCTTATGCAATTATATTTTTTTTATTTTTATTTATAAATATTTTTTTTCTCTGATATAAATTCAAGTTTTTTCTTTGATATTAATAGATGGCGAGGTAGGCCTTATGATATTTTGCAAACAGCATTGCCCGGCGCCAAAAAACTTCCACAAGCTAAATAGTTTACCATTTTCGTTATGGAATTTTTTGATTCGGTCGCCGCGCTCAAAGCCCGCGATAAAATCTATGCAATAGCTTAATGAGTCGGAAAAATGAACAGCACTTTGTGTAATGCTTTTCCCACGCCTGCCTGTCTATTCGGTAATATTTTTTGACATTAACAGTGCTGCCGATTCTAGCATGATTCTCTAAACCTCAACTTAAATTCGACAACAGTGTATCCTTGTCATTCTCTATACATAATGAAAAAGGGAGACTGATGTTGAATTTAGTTTCAAGTTTATAGAATCATATCAGAATCGACACCATAGTGTAACTAAAGACAAAATTGCATATCCATCGAGGCTTTTCAGTACAAGTGTCGTAGTGGTTATAAATGAAACACGAATTGGTTGAGTACTGATTTTCATTTGTTTTTTATGAATTTACATCATCATCATCAGCCTCTTAATGTCCCCACTGCTGGGGCACAGTCCTTCCCTATGGATGGGATAGGGAGATTATTACCGGCCTTTAAATCCCTCTTGAATTTACTATAGTCCAAGCAGGGATTGTTGGATTTACTCGAGCGCGGCAGAATAACATATGGGGGCAACCTTGCACGTAGTTAAATACTCCTACTATACCTGAGCCGTCTATGTAGGGCCGAACGTCTAGGGCAGCAAAAACAAAATTTTAACAAACGGCCATGACTTTTGGTCGGGTCCAAATCGTCAGTCTTTTGAATGGGAGCTACTGGAGGGTTCACGTAACATCCCTTCTCAATGTCTGACGCGCTCGGTAATTTTTTCCTATAAGAATATAGGAAAAAATAACCGAGCGCGTCAGACATTCGAAGACGAAGGGGTAGAAACCCCTTCGTACGGCCACCCCATATCATGCAAACCGCGGCGGATCAATATTTTTTCCGTTCTTAGAAACGTTACATGAACCCTCTAGTAGCTTATATTCAAAAGACACGATTTGGGCGCGACCAAAAGTCATGACCCTTCGTTGAAATTTAGTTTTTGCTGCCCTAGACGTTCGGCCCTACATAGAGGGCTCAGGTATAGTGGGAGTACTTAACTAGGTGCAAGGTTGCTCCCCATATGTTATTCTGCCGCGCTCGAGTAAATCCAAAAATCCCTGCTTGGGCTCCCCTACTACTATGAAACATTGTCCGTGAAATTGGCTATACTTTATATGTTACGCTTACACTGTGACGCTTAAAGCCGCAATACGGCTAATTAGACGTTGTTGCCCTGTAAACATTCGTCTAGATTACCGTCTCTAATGTTCGGCTGATCTGAAAACAAAACGCCCCCGAGGGGGCACCGCGCGCCTACAACTTCGGAATTCTGTAGCTGTACTGCAGATTAACAGGGATGTTAACGGGAATTCGACAAACCCTTCAAATCTTTAATGATTCAAAGCACAAAATAGATAGTACAGAAGGCAATCTAGGAACAAAGTGTGCTCGAGCAACGGACACATTGACAACGCTCACGGACACGGTGTCTCGGACCGCTTGGGACCACTGCGAGCGCGAGCTCCATCCGTTTGAGACACGCGTCGGCTTTGCGAACTTTTCTGTGCAAAAATAGGGTTATGAAATGAAATGATATTTATTTGAGTAACAAAAAAGTAGTTATACTAACTTCAGTGGACGTTTGTTTCAATTCAACATTAAAATCTGAATTGTCGTTTTTAAGACTATTACTACTAGAGAGCTGTAATTTTGTGGAGGCATGTTTATCAATCACACCGACAAAATGGTAGAATACAATTTAACAAAAAAAATTTTTAGTGTAGCTCTCCTACATGTAACTGGGGATGTATTTTTTTTCATCATTTGTCCCATCGTGTGGGATATCGTTGAATAGGTCCTTTAAAATAACTTAGGGTTTCCTAAGACTATTTTTCGATTTAGGGCTTCGTTTGCGAAATATTGAACTTTACAGTGCTAATTTTTGTTCGAGTAAGGCGCCCCCCCCTCTCAAAGCTTAAACTTTTGCCTTGAAAACCTGGAAAAAACCATCAATCATAATATCAATCAATCATATATATCAGTTAAATTAGATTTGTAAGTTTAAGAGTAATAGTCATTTTTCTTACATAATAAAAAATCCTTAGAAGAAAACTTTAATAGTAACATAGATGAAGCTATTGTATAGTAAAACTTGCATTGCAACAGAATCCATAAAAAAAACTATTTAAAAACCACAATAAAATATCATGATTTCCACAACGCTACCGCGACACCGGCAACGCCTAACGTTACGTTTTTATGAAAGTATAAAAGCACTTGAAAAGATCGGCGGTTATACCGCATCATTCTCTTCTCAGGGGATGATCGCTTCAAATGAAGCTTTTAGTCAGTAACCCCCTTATTAATAAATGAAGATTACGCTTGGATTAGTTACTCCATCTTTTGCCTCTGTCTATTGAATGACAAGTTGCACTTGAGTGACATGAACAAAACACGGCGTAACCAGTGAGCTTATTTATTCCTTGTTTATTAATAAGGGGGCGTGAGTCTGACAAACTTGCAGCCGGCTGCAGGGTAAAATAAAAAAAAACATAGGGATTTCTAGGGTTGCAACGATATATCGGAATATCGATAATATCGATAATATCGAGACCAGAATATCGATATTTATATCGATATTTAAAATTCACTGATATCGATAATATCGATATCGGAAATTCCAAAATATCGATATTTCGTAGACTAAATTTAAACACAATAATATCAATTAATCTACCTGCTATGACTATCTAAATTGAATAAAATAACTATTGCTTTGAAATCGCAAGAGCTTATAGATGTATTAAAAAAATCTTGAACCCCAAGAAATATACTAAACTGATGTGGATTCCGGCATGATTCTCTCAACCTAAAATTAAATTTGACAACAGTGTATTCTTGTCATTCTCTATACAGAACGACAAGGAGAGACTGATGTTAAATTTAGTTTTAAGTTTAGATAATCATGCCAGAATCGACACCAACGTATATAGGTATAATCGTATACCTAATGGTAATAATAATAATAATAATAATTTATTAATAAATGATTTGGTTTACAATAGTTTGTGGCAGGAGTCCCCTTTTAAGCAAATTAATGCTTGTGCCAGGCGACTCCGCTCCTCCATTACACATCCATTTTTTATGTAAATTTCACAAACTTCAACAATATATCTTTTTTAAATTCTATTTAAAACTTAGATTAGATATAAGTTTGCCTATGCATGAATACATGTATGTATGTATGCATGTATGTTTGAGCTTGAGCATATGTGTGTGTTTAATAGGTAATGATTGTTTTTGTGTGAACTTGAGTGTTATAATTTAATAAAGGAAATGAGTTTTAATTGTCTGTGTTATTTTATCTGTTGCAAAAATAATTCTACTTTTTCATAATTCAGGGATTCTAACCAAGTATGTATTAACTTGGTATGTAAAATGGTAACTCATGCACTTAAATAAAATCCTTGCCTCTCTTTCTAGATAATTGTCAACTACTGATTAATTGAAATTAAATATCATTGTAATATAACACAAAATAAAATTAAGAATCTTATACAAATCGTAAATTTTTAAGCTCGCCAAGTCAAGAAAGTAAGATAGGTATAGTAATTTTTGAAGCTTTGGGCTTACCCTATTCTGAAGTCATGGGCACGCCCCTGATGAGTGGGAGACTAAGCAATTTGTGTATTTGATGTGCGCTAAAAAACCGACATAGCTTGGAAAAGCACGAATGTAGTGAAAACTTAGCGAAGGCATTCGCAAATGTCGTCCCACATATGCGGGTTGGCGCATTCGTGCTAACAAATGTGAGTGATCTGATCAGGATAATAATTAAAATTTTTTGGTTTCCTGTCGTGGCTGAAACACAAACCGTGCGAGCCAAAAAAAAATCCTGCTTGGCGCGATTTCATCAAGCGTGTTTAAAGAAAAAGCTGGCTCAGTGCATTTTGCGAGAAACTCGCCAACAAACATATGAATGTGTCACACTCACCCCGTATTCTGTCAATAAAAAAAAAGAAAAAAATATCGATATATCGATAATATCGAGTTAAAATGGTCGATATATCGGATATCGATATTTTCCTGACTTCGATATAAATATCGATATAATATCGATATTTCAAAAGACTTTGCATCCCTAGGGATTTCACACCCGCTCTCCCGCCTGCGAAGAAACAAAAAATTCGTAATTAAAAAAATAATAATATCGATTTTGAGTTTGAGACGCAGTTTGACTTTGATTTAGGTATTTTAGTTGAGATACTCAGATTGATATTAATTGATTTTTCTTATTTTAATAAAGACTCCTGCTCAAATATATTACTTTAGTTATTATAAATAAATAAATATTTCATGCACTCACACCAATTAGCCTAGCCCCATAGTAAGCACTGTAAGGCTTGACTTATGGGATGCTAGGGTAACGAATAAAATACATATCCTGATACACATATAACTATGTTTTATCTAGAAAAATTGATTTTAATTTCCATTCTTCCTGTGTTATTCTCAACAATAAATCAAACAACTAGATTCATAGGAGTGCCACTACCAAGATTATTTTTGTGCACAATCCAACTTTGTTGTTTTTTCGATGACGGGGAGAAAAAATGCATTGCGCACGCTACATCATACGCCCGAGGACGCATGATCCAGCATGTTGCATTCGGCCGGTGAAAAGCAGAGTGCTGTCCTGCTACGTAGAGCAGAAGGCTGCTGACTGTCCGCGTTCGCAGAAGGGCATTCGCTCATGCAAGCATAGCCACGGCCTTACAACACGATCCTGGGCTTCTCTGGTCAATGCGCGAGAAGGGTAAACACCTGGTGCCGCAACTGAGGTCCATGGTGGAAAGTCGGCCGTGCTTCGTCTTTCATACCTATTAGGTAAAATAACTCCTCGATCTACCCCGCACTAATGTATCATGGCCCCGGGTCCCCGGATTGGGAGTCGCCGAATGCCGTGCCCGAGGGTCCCACTACCTCCTCGCGATGATGCTGCGGCACAGAATATATACACTACGCGAAAAGAAGCGACACTTAAGCATGTGTGCTCGTAAAATCGGCCGCGGCTATGTGTGGGTGTCTGGAGGTGCGCGGGGCGTTGCGCGGCGCGCGGGACGTGGAGAGGGCAGTCGCCGACTGCCTCGACCGAAGGGATGGCAGTAGCGAAATAGTAAAATAATAGCGTTGCACTGCATTGCACGCACAGACTGACTACGCTACGCAATCTTATTATTATTTAGATAATAATAAGAATTATAAAACGAATCGAAAAAGGAGAAAATATATAAAAGTTAGCAATTTGTTATAGTACCTACGTTAAAAGATTAAAAATTGATTATAAAATCAAACCTATCCTTCATTATTTACCCCAGTATCTTTGAATCAGTTTACATTTAATAACTTACTATGCATAAATATTCATTGGCACAAGTCTAAATTCCAAGTTCATATTGGCATTCCCATTGCATCCCTAGCGCATACACGCTCCTGCTCAAGGTCAGTGACGCTGGAACTCTCACGTACACAGAGTGTCATGGCTGCGGTGCTAGATGGCAGTCATAAGTTCGCCGCCTCCTACCCCGCAACCTTTTGAAGTAATATCTAAGCAGTCGGGTTTTTTGATGTATTAAATTAACCTTTTTTTATGAAAGATTTTAAAACTTTCAGTTGCATCATAAAACCAAATTAATGCAATGTTTTCAAATAAATGCCAAGCAATGAGGATATTAATAGGCTGATGCTGGTGGTGATATAAGTACCTATTTTTTGAAGTTATACTTCTTTAGGCGCGTTATGAAAAAATGATGAGAGTGAAATTTTAAGATGCGCGCGCATCACTGTAACACAAAATTTTAACAGCATGAAGTTGGTCGCTTTAGCGACCAACTTCATCCGTTACTTTTGTGTTTACCGCACATTAAGAAAATCTACCAACAAAATAGAAATAGAATCTCTTTATAGTGGGTGCTAACGACTGCATTCTGAAGGCCTATCAAAAGTATTTATTAATCTGGAACAACGGAACCAAATCGCGATTCAGGAGACTACAGCGCCATCTTTTGACCATTGGTGTAGTAGAACCAAAAACCACATCTTTATTTTTTGTAATAAAGTAACAGTTATAGGTATTCATATTTATAATATTTATCCACATGTTTCTAGTTTGTATATTCGGAATACGTGTTTGAGTTTCATACAAGTGCAAATCACATATGTTCTAATAAATTATATTCAGTAGCGATTTTAATTGAATATTTTGATTATTTATTTATTTTTTCAAATTAAAACTGAACTTTATTGACTGTGTCCTTTTCCAGACTTTTTATTAATTTATTGTAATTAATTATTTGCATGCAATTAAAAACTAATTTTAAACGATGCCAAAGAAGGATAACTTCTCACGCGCCTACATAAGTACACGCACCCATTTTTTTGTAAAAGTTATGTATTGAAATAAAATGGCTAATATATCTAATTGAACAAAAACTGAACTACCCTGAAAAGAATATAACAAGTCCAGCTTTAATGTAAGCTATTTATTATTTTTAAAAATTGTTGGCAGCCAGTTTGATTTTTAATACATTTATACTTTCTAAGCGACTCTTTTATTTATTTTTTGGAAACCAACAGCTATTAGTAAAAATAATAAAAACTGAAATAATAACAAATAGCCAAATTATGCTTTTATTGGTGAAAATCTGTATTTCACCAATACAAAAACATTACAACATAATTAAGCACATTTTTAACATAATAATTACAAAAAAGAACATTGTACAATTGCATATTCATCAAAAAATGCTCTGCTCAATACCAGCCTCAATGATGGAACGCTAGTATAAATCAAATCAATGCCAGTTTTCTCAGATAAAACATTAAAACTATATTTTTCAATTTATGGGCAGCTTATTAGATTTAGTTGTTTTAAAATATTTTGTACTTTCAGTTGGAAAATTGAGAGTTTATGACGTCAAATAATGTTATAAAGATTATGCCGTAACTCTTCATAAAAAACATAATCAACGGGTGATTGATTGATGACCCATCGATCTCGGGTCCATTTACCAAGCAATAGGCCCACAGCGGGGTATTGGAAAATCTATAGAAAAGTACAGTTTAGAATTTTGTAGTGAAACCATTTTCTTTTAGGAAATACTAGCAAACCAGTGAACCAAATGTTCCCAAAAAAAAAAATGTATTTAATTAATTGAGAACTTCGGAGATTTTGTGTGGTTCGTTTGAAATAGAAATCACGTGATTTCTCGAAAACCGGAAGTGCTACGTTACTCACATCCGGTTTGTAGTCTTATCAGACTATTCTTAACTTATAACTTAAACATTCTCTATATCTATCTCTTACGGTTTGGCCACTGAAACAGCACCACGGACGGACGGACGGTCTTGTCTAATAGATAAGAGATTTGACTGCAGTAGCTTATAGACTGCGCTTATCAGATGACAAGTGGAGGCACCTAAGTATATTGTAAAAAGTCGATGGTGAAGTGCGAATCGGACTTGCAGACGAAGAGTTGCATCGGCACGTAATAATTACTATAATGGAATCATGTGAGGAGCTCGATGGCGCAAGTGGTTAGCGCGTTCGGATGTGAGCAACTTTCGCAGTGGTCGGTCATTGGATGGGTGACCAAAAAATTTACTATCTCGAGCTCCTCCGTGCTTCGCAAGGCACGTTAAGCCGTTGGTCGCGGCTGCATCTGCAGTGGTTAGCACCCACCAATCCGCACTGGGCCTGCGTGGTTGGTCATGGCCCAATCTCCCTATTCCATCCATAAGGAAGGCCTGTGCTGCAGTAGTGGGAACATTAATAGGCTCATCGGCTCATGATAATGATGATGTAGAAAGGCCAAAGGGGAAAATCTTCCTCTGAGCTGAGTGATGGTAGCTCGGCTTCCGCGGTCCGACTGATGTTGGTCGGGCATCGTATATATGAAGAGTTAGCCTCCAAATTTCATTTGCGCGATGTAGGCTTCCATACTAATATTGATCGCAGTGCAGGTAACGCCATCTCTTAGGGAGGCGAGTGACTATTTCCTCTATATTTTTATTATATGTGGGGCATGTAGATGTCGCCGCCACAATGATAATGTTTGTGGAGTTGCAATAGGGAGGATGAATGTAATCATAATTCAATTATACATCGTTTAATTCCACTTTCACCTGTTTATTTTAGTCCTGTTACACAAGGTTCGTAATTTGTTCGTAACCAGTTTGTTCAATATTTGAAACGTCCCAGTACAGTATGTGAACACAATTAGTTTTTGAATAGGAAACTGAAACGTTCACACGATCTATTAATATTTAATCCTCACAAGAAGTTCAATCGTATAGACAAACCAAACCACATTTTGCAGCTGAAATTTCTAATTATGGCGTCCGAACTCTGGTGTGTGTTCTTGATCCTTCCATCCATTGGTTCTGTCGATGTCGCGTGCCGAGTACAAATCCAGGCGTTTCCTTATAATGTCCGGGAAGTGGTATAGGAAAAGATATTGTTCAAATGATTTTATGTATTTTTACTTAAGCAGTTTTCAAATGTAAACAAAAATTAAATAAAACTAGTTATAACGGGTTAATGAATATTATTATTCTGACGATGCAGACCTGAAAAGGCTGCGAAATGTCAATAAATAAATAAGTAAAGTTTCGTGCATTAACCCGTTAAAACAAGCTTTATTTAATGAGTGATGTGCGAGAAAATCTAAGAAACAAATATGTAAACCAAAATACCTACATAAAATTGTAGACACACTTGTTTTCTTATAACAGAGAAAACTTTCACCTTCTAATAAACGAGGAATACGCTTAGGATAGTTACGCCATGTTTTGTTCATGTCACTGAAATGCCCTTTCTTATTCAATGAACAGAGACAAAATATGGAGTAACTAATCCAAGGTTATGTTTTTTTTTAGCATTTAACTGCTAGATGTTTTAATCTAAAGAAAAGTTTTACTAGAAAAAAATCCAAGCGGACCAGGCAGCGGACGGGACTCGAATCTGCAACATTTTTTTTTCTAGTAAAACTTCTTTAGATTTAAACAACTAGCAGTTAAATGCTTAAAAAAATAAAAACATAACTATAATTGCTATTTCTTCTTTCAAATGTTTAATACTTGAAAGAGTATTCATTTGACATTGTGGGTTACCAACAATGCGAAGAGATGGCGCTGCCTTGCAGCTTAAGGCTAGGAAAATTTCGACGCGGCCATCAGGGCCGTGGTAGCATAATTGGTCAGTGCATTCGCCCGGATTGCGAAGGGTGCGGGTTCGAGTCCCGTCCGCTACCTGGCCCGCGTGGTTTTTTTTCTAGTAAAACTTTTCTTTTGATTTAATCCAAGGTTATTTTTTGTTTATAAATTAGGGGGTCTATGTTTTTATCTAGACTGACAATATAATTATCATCTTACCTTAAAGAAGTTTTAATTTACTCAGAAAATGAAAAGAAATAATAAAGGTAAGAAAATTTAAGAAAACTTTAATCTACCCGCTGCAGTCGGGGTATCAGAATTTTATTTTTATGGGTCAGGACAGTGGCTGTCTGGTCCACTAGTTATTGCCGTTGCCAGAGTTGTATTTAAGAAAGGTTTAAGAAAGCAGGGCGGCGTGTCGCCCAGCGCAGTCAGCGACCCTGTTTTAAGAAAGAGCATTGGCCCATTATGATATAAAAGTATTGTTACAGTACGCGCCACGAAAGATGTCACACCTATGGCGCCCAGTCCCTTCCCCCTCAGACCTCATACCGCTAAAGAGAACTTTAAATCGTCTACTGCGCATGTCAAACCACGTGGTGCATCAGGTCTCAGTTTTCGTGGCGCCTATTGTACCAAGATTTTAGGCGTAAAAATAACTTATCATTAAAATTGTAGTGTTTAAGTAATTATTCATACCCCCTCATTAATAAACGAGGAATAAGATTAGACTAGTTAAGCCGTGATAAGTTCCTATCACTCTAATGCCATTTGTCATTCAATGAACATAGAGTAACTTATCCAAGCTTATACTAGGTTATAATTTTAATTATTTTTAAAGCATGTAACTGCTTGATGTTTAAATCTAAAGAAAATATAACTAGAAAAAATTCCACGTGGCCCAGGCAGCTGACTTGACTTAACCCGCACCCTTCGCTATCCGGGCGAATGCACTGACCAATTATGCTACCGCGGCCCTCACGGACCGCGTCGAAATTCTTCTAGCCATTCTTAAGCTAGAATTTTTTCTAGTTATATTTTCTTTAGATTTATACTAGGTTTATTAATAAGAAATATGTATAGCGCATTGTGAATCTGGGAATTTCGCAAAACACCGTAAAATGTAATACTCTACGCGACACAGACTAAACGGAAATTTCAATTTGAAAGCTACACCGTTGTGATTTACCTACGGAATGAACTGGCGCTGAATTTACCGAACTTGCGACCTCAGTGACTGATA
Source organism: Chilo suppressalis (assembly GCA_902850365.2). Lineage (NCBI taxonomy): Eukaryota > Metazoa > Arthropoda > Insecta > Lepidoptera > Crambidae > Chilo > Chilo suppressalis. The sequence goes on along the minus strand of OU963914.1, from coordinate 18,135,892 downwards.
AACGTACCTAAAGTGATTGGAGAGTTGCACACGAGCTATAATGTCTGAGGAGCTCGATGGCGCAAGTGGTTAGCGCGTTCGGCTGCGATCGTTGAAGTTAAGCAACTTTCGCAGCGGTCAGTCATTGGATGGGTGACCAAAAATTTACTATCTTGAGCTCCTCCGTGCTTCAGAAGCCACGTTAAGCCGTTGGTCCCGGCTGCATCTGCAGTTCTTGACCCGCCCGACTTCCAAATGAACCAGATATATTTTTTTACTTTTTAGTTTCCATTTTCGATTTTGAAGTCGGTCTTATTTTTTGTTTAACAAAATTTCGTTGAGTTGGCTAAGAGAATCTCGACCTCAATCTATTTTCGGGCGAACTTTTAATATTGTAATTAGAAACGAATAAAAAATACGGTAAGAAATAAATAAATATTTCCAACACTCACACCCCCCAAAGTAGGCACTATAAGGCTTGTGTTATGAGATACTAGGGTTACGGATCGAAAACATACACAGTACATATCTTTATATATATAATTCTTCTGTGAGTGTGTATATCACTGAACTTCTCTTAAACGACTGGACCGATTTTGATGAAATTTTTTGTGTGTGTTCAAGGGGATCTGAGAATGGTTTAGATTCACTTTTCACCCTTCTACCACCAACCCTTACTTTTTTATGACGGTACGAAGTTCGCTGGGTCAGCTAGTATAAGTATATTTATAGAAATACATATGAACATCCATGACTGGAGTGCAAATGCTCGTATTCATCACACAAACATCTGCCCCCACCGGGATTCGAATCCGGGACCTCTCGAGTCGGCGACACCATGAAACACGGCGTACAAATCACTCGGCCACGGAGGTCATCAAGATATGTGCGATGTTTCGATCGAAATTTCGTTTTTTGTTGAATTAGAGTAGGTCTCCAGTTCGTTACTTAAGCGAAGATAAGCTAGAAGCTAATTATGTATTCCTTTGATTTACAATAACTACTTATCATTCCAGTATATCTGTAATACACTCAAGTTAAGAATTCTATTTATGTTCTTAACAAGTTTCGTTAACTCAAGTTACGAATTCTTTTCATCTTATGATCTCAAAAACATCTTTGATTAAAGAAAGTTGATAAAAGAAATGAAGCAATCAACCATACCGCTAGCAATCTGATTAGAACATCACAAAAACAATACCAATATTGCTTAAGCCCTCTTCACATTATCCAGTCCAGTAAACCAGCGAATCAATCCAGTCCAGTGCTGAGGGCCAATCGCCTAACGGGTTTGCTATTGCTTACGATTTCATTTTGTTATTTTTAACCGCTGTAAGTTTTCAAATATCTACCTCATGCTCATATTCTTTAATATGTTAATTACCAATTCAAAAGAAAAAAAAAGCGCGAGGCATTTGAAAACCTTCGGCGGTCAGAAATAACAAAATGAAACCGTAAGCGATAGCGATAGCCATAGCAATCCAGCCAGACGATTGACCCCTTTTACTGGATTATATCTTTCACATTATTCCAGTCTTTTAAAAACTCGAAAAATTGCATTGTCAAACATTCAATTCTGTCTCCGTAGCGTAAGCACCACAATTTATAATGCGATTCAAATAAGAATAGGAAAGCCAATGACCTCTATCTGTCAAATGCCGCTTAAAAAGTACGGTTTGCAAAAAAAATTTGGAATCCTTTTTTAGCACTCCGCTAATCCAAGAATAAAAACCAAACATTTGTTAACAAACAATAACAAATATTGATAATTAATATCGGTTGATATTTTTTTTCACTTATTGAGCTTTGGCCATGAATGGTTGATAACCTAAATCGTCAACCAAATGTCACTTTAAGTTGCGTTCAGAAACTCGATTTCAAACTTTCGTTTACATAAAGGATGCATGTTCGTATGTGACCTAGTAATAGTGCATGATTATTATTCATAACTAATCCGGCAGTAATGCAGAGATGAGCGGCAAAGAAGAGCTAGATGCTGATTAATGTTTTTCTCAGTCTTAATCAATAAATATTATTAAAAATCGGTGGTTTTTTTTCTCAATCTTAGTAAATAAATGTTATTAAAAAAATATGATACTTTTTCTCACTTTAAATTAGTAAATAAGTTGTATTAAATAAAAACTTTTTTTTGCTCACTCTACCTATTTAGTTTGAATTGACAGCTATGACATCACAATATGGCGCCCAGTCGGTCCCATTCTTAGTTGAATCGCATTATACATTATATTATCACAAATAATAATAATAATATAATTTTATTACTCTGCACAACTTACATAATATGGGACTCTATATAAGGTGAAAACAATCTTACATAAGATGTGAGAGTCTGGTGCCTGAAATAGGTATGGCAATACCTGTGTCAAACAAATGCTCTCGAAGTGGAACCGCGAAGGTGCTAGAGATCGAATGTGCCAGAGCACCGCGGGTCATGATAGAGGTCGAGTAATGCGGCTCATTCTAAAATGAGCCTTATTTAGTGCGGCGTAAGGGAGAAAGTGCAACGACATCTGCACTTGTTTACAAGTTATGCGTGTTACCTGCGTAGGTATAAGTAGGTACTTCGTACTCGCGGGTGCTAGCTAATACTCAATTTATGTCATTTGAAAATATATTTCGTCAACTGTTTTCAAAATGCATGAAATTGAACATTGAGTTCACTGTTTTGATTGAATTTTTGATTCTGGCGTGTAATGATGAACCCATGTTTCATCTGTTGTTACAAATCGATGTAAAAATCGGCCTTAATACTCTATTTCCGGAGTCGTGACGCTTTTTGGACGTCTGGGGCGGGCTTTATCTTGGACACATGTACGACCGCGTTTAAACTCAGCCACCCAGTTTTTTACTGGGTGGCTGAGTTTAAACGCGGTGGCTGAGTGGCATAAGGAGCACATTCACCCAAAACATTCTTTAACTCGTCATAGATATCTTTCCCCTACATGCCCTTCATATGAAGAAACCTCATCACCGCTCTTTGTTCAATTTCATCCATTTTGAAAACAGTTGACGAAATATATTTTCAAATGACATAAAATCAATAAAATTTTCGCGCCGCCAAATTCAAATTTAGAACACAGGTGGCCAGAGATACGAATTTAAAAATGACATATATATTTTTTAAATTTCTACTTTTTAAATAGCAGAGGCTAGTTACTTATCATCCCGCCCTCGTCTAACATAACGTGGCGCTCAAGCTAGTTAGACAGAATACTTTAATGGCAGTCTACATTATTCCGTTGGCACTGGAATGGGTGAGCTGGAATGTAATGTAAATCGTCAATCCAGTCAATGGACTGGATTACTCACTGGAATGATTTAATTACACCTATTATAAATAACTCTGTTTGTATTTCTACTGTGTGACACAGCAATCAAAATGCAGGTGAACAATTAATGTATAATTTCACATTATGTAATAAAAGGTGACTTCATGAATCATCTCTGAAGTAATTTTTCAACTTGACGACTCTCTAAATGATAAAACAGGGAGAAAAAAACAGCCCTTGCTGAGTTTCTTGCCGGTTCTTCTCAGTGCAAGGTCTCCCGCCGTAGATTTACGAACCGATGGCGTAGCTTCTAGACATTCATATGTGCTTGTAACAGCCTAAACTGAATAAATGATTTTGATTATGATTATGAATGAAGTCTAGTGCGGGTTCACTTTATTCCAGTAGCTTTCCAATGCTGGATTCAACTACTGGCTACTGGAATAATAATAAAATGAACGGACCATGGACCTTAGAGATTAGTGCGGGGAGTGTAGCCACTCGATACTCAACTGTGATTTAAAAATCACGCAAATATTACACGTCGAGTAGAAGATTAGTACCCTTAGCAAGAACCATTATCGAATTCGAATAATTTGCGAGTACGAAATGTCAATGTCAAAGTTGGAAGGCAGCGCCACAAAGCACGTAACGAGAACTAAATTTACATACCGCATTAAAACAGATGGAATTTTTCCTTTTACATAAAAAATGTACTGTATTTATGTACTCGATGCCTCTTAAAATTATCATCACATTTCCTTAGTCATCCCAACCTATTAAATAAGTACATAATTTTAATTGATTATCTTCATTAAACTCAATTGCGTTCCTTACTCATCCCAAGGCAAATATTATCAAAAAAAAAATATTGATAGCAAATAACGTTTAATAAGAATAAGCGGACGTCCTACATTACGTTTGCCTAGATGCGGTCTCCACTCCAGAACTCGTCTACCTCAACGGTTATCGGTTCTTCGGCAAAATTTGGCCAGCCCACTGCCACTTCAACTTGCTAATCCGGTGGGCTGTCGATAACTCTGGTTCTCTGTCGGATTACCTAATGTAGGATTAAAAATGAAAAAGAATTACCTAACACTTACAATTTATTGCATAACATAGATGAAAGAACCTAGTATTTTATCACTGGTTTCTGATACTGATACCATCATTCCATAACGATGCCGAACTCTCTAGAGGTAGGTAATTATTTCTGAATCAACGACTAATATTGCGAACGGATGTAAGTGTAATAAAATATAGTAATTGTTATGGTTGGACGGTTATAATATCACACCGTTTGATTCGTATGTTACCTACAGATTAATTAATGCAAACGTTTGAAGACAAACTAATTGTTAGGTATTTAATTAAGTACCTAAGTATTTGTCGTTTCATACTTATAAAGTAAATGGAAACAACAGTAGAACAAAACACTTTATTAGATAAAAAAAAACAAACTATTTTTTATGTGCGAAGAATTTCAACATTTTTAAGTATTATAGATGCCTCATGCCAGCGTGACTATTCAAAGACCTAAGAACGAATACTGACAGCCCCGTAATCCTATCGCATCGTCAAAGTTTCTATGAAAGCCAGGCAGCGCCCCTACCGGACGTAAGAACAAACTGGCTTCTTCCGTACAAATGTTAACCAAATTTATAGATGTCCGGTGAATAACATTAAAACTACGTAGAATTTTAATATTTTACTTTATATATTTTTAAACACTACAACGTTATAATCCACTCATTTAATAATTAACAATTTAAGCACAGTAACAATGTTTTGCATGTGTTATCCGCTTCAGAATCTGCCAACGAATGCCCGCGCCACGCTCGGCTGGATTGCTTGGCTGAACTGACACTCTCACCCCTACCAAAACAATCCAAAATGGCCTAGCGCATAAATTAGTCAAATTCAGTACTTTTAAACTTATTTTAAACTAAAGAACATTATTCCACCAATATTAATTGCACTAATCAATCTAGATATCATATATTTATTCATGTAAATTATTAATTAAGCGGTAACGAAATTCAATGCATTTACAGTGAGAAAACCGAAGGTTCCGTACAAATTTACAAGTACGCAACATAAAGAGCCGTATCTGTTTTTGATGTTAACTTAGAAGTCTGATTTTTTCACAGCTTCAAGAGACCTCAGAACTTGTAGTATAGGTAGTGGGTATGCTATTATTTATATAAGTTACAAGGGTATACCTCGAGTATGTGTGTGAATTGTCTGTACGTCCATCAGTCGAAATATAGTCATGAAATCAAATAGTCGTATTATTTTCTACCGTAAACTCCGGATACATTAGTGGCGACAAGCAGAGGAGAGTATAATATGGTATTTTAAACTGAAGCTATCATCACGCATTCTCGAGATAAAGAGTCTTGATAGACAAACAGATAGAGTCTGGAAAGAGAATGGGATTTAGATTGGAGGGCGCTGTAGTGCTTTTCTACCGGATTTGTAAGGTTTTACCCCTTTTAGACGTGATTAAATGCAAAAAACCGCAAGAAATCACAACAACGAACAAATCCGTATCAATTCAAAACTTTGACGTTTTACAGATTGCTGGGTTTGATTGCCAAATAAAAATCTTTATGTTAGTTCCGTTTTTCGCCACGCCCATTCTCTTTCCAAAACAACGAATTAGAGATTGAAAGAAGAGTACAGCGAACATGGAATAAATTCTGGAATCTGAAAGAAATTTTTCAAAAGTAACATGTCAATAAAACTGAATACTAGAACAATGAACTCTAGCCTCTTACCATGCTTGACATATGCGTGTCAAACATGGAAATTTGTGTCAAAAGTCAAACAAAAATAACATCCTGTCAGCGCGGAATGGATAGAAGCATGCTTAAAATAAAAAAAAAATGTGTGTGTCAGCTCCGACGCACGACCGGAGTTTACACTCTAAAAACGATTGTCTTTGAACAGACACAAAACACATAGGTTCCATGTCACACATTTTATCATCTAACATCAGCGATATTCATCATATATTTTATTACGTATTTCTGGAAACACACAATTTCAAAAATATCACACACTAGTCATCATTTTGTAAATATGTATTATAATTCCGTCTGTACTGAAAATCACTATTCCAGAGTGCTGGACACTTACCGGCATTTCTCTATATTCTGTTATTTATTTGTTTTCAATACTTTTGCTCCGATTTTATCTATTTTTAGTTTATTTATTTTATTGACATTTGTGACAACTTAATGTTTATGTTTTTATTTATTTTTAAGCATTTAACTGCTAGATGTTTAAATCTAATCTTTTCTAGTAAACTTTTCTTTAGATTTAAACATCTAGCAGTTAAATGCTTAAAAATAAATAAAAACATAACTATAATTGTTATTTCTTCTTTCATATGTTTAATACTTGAAAAAGTACTCATTTGACATTGTGGATTACCTACAATGCGAAGAGATGGCACTGGCTTGCAGCTTAAGGCTAGGAAAATTTCGATGCGGCGAATAGGGCCGTGGTAGCATAATGGTCAGTGCACTCGCCCGGATAGCGAAGGGTGCGGGTTCGTGTCCCGTCCGCTGCCTGGTCCGCGTGGATTTTTTTCTAGTAAACTTTTCTTTAAACTTAATGTTTTTTATCCGTTGCCATGGCTAAAAGTGAAAGGTGCGCAGATGAGGTTGCGCACAAAAACGTAACGAGGTCATTAATGTCATTCATCGATAGATTTTACTCCTCACATTTTTCTCATACCGGGCCCCTTATATATGCAAATCGATTCTTAAGGAGTAAACTCCAAAAAAAAAACTAGATAAGATTAGACACGTAAAAATAAGAGAAATAACAAAAGCCACTAATGCCTTATACTACGCACAAAAGCTAAAGTGGAAATGGGCCGGTCACATAGCGAGGCTTAAAGATAAAAGATGGAACTACAGCACCACCATATGGAGAGGACCCCAAGGAAAAAGAAAGAGAGGTAGGCCCTCAACATTTGTTTTGTTTTATTACAAGAAGAAAAAGAGCCGCTTCCTTCTTTTAAAAAATCTCTCTGTCTCTCTCTTTATGGATCGCATTAGAAAATGTTGTAATTTAATAATTAGCGCTGTGTATGACTGCTGTAAATATATCATTTGTGATATTTGACATCCTTGCCTGCTCGAAATCGATTTGATTTTATTTTATTTCTCTTAATTTTTATTTGCTTTTGATTTCATTTTATTTACATACTCTTACAACCTGGGATCCTTTAAAAGAGGCGTGAAGAAGCAACATGCAGGCCGGCAGGGTGAGGATGGCTGGTGTGGCAGGTAGAACTGCTGTATCAGCTATCTTCGCGTCTGGACTTCACCTTCACTTAACATCAGGTGGGGTGGAGTCATGTGTCGGACCTATCTATATAAAAAAAATGATTTTATTATGATAATTGATTTAATTTAAATTAATTGTAATAAATTGAAATTATTTGTAATTTATATATTTTATTATTATTACTGTGTTGTGTATTATCAATTTTTTTTCTATTCCTGTATGTAATATGGGCACTACGTCTCAAATAAATGTTTATTATTATTATTTAAAAAGTGATCCAATCAGGGTTCCGTTTTTTCTCTTTTGAGGTACGGAACTCTAAAAAAATATGTAAAATTAACTATAACTGCATCCAACAGGTTCCGAATACGACTTTTTAATGTTATTTATTAGCAGGCTCCACCAAAGTCACCAAAACAAAACAGGCGACCGTATTGTATTTGGTCATGTATTCAGTTTTCCACATTGTTCGGCCGTATTCTCGCTCCGATGTCAAAATATGTTCCATTCTGTTTAAATCAACATTTTTCACTATGTACTCGCCCTAAAAATAAAAATCATGTATATAATAGGTATCTACCAAGGTATTCATTATGACGGGCCGCAGCGGGGCGGGTCACAGCCATAGATTAAAACAAAAAGGGAAGATACGGCATTCGCGGCTCAAAAGTGATCCGCTTAAATTGTGGTCCACGACCATAATTCGCTTTAGTCACAATTTGACATTCAAACACGCTGCATGTACATTCAATATGACAATATTGCGTATATTGTGTGTTATGAAGATAAAACAATGCCTTCGATGCTTTTATAAAGAACAAAAATTGCTCAAAATGAAATGCCCCGGCAACGCTTTTCATTCGTAAAACTGTGAAAACATTTTTTTCTCAAAAATCACGGTTTGTCGTGAATATTATTTACGTAACCGCCATTTTGTAAGCAAGAAAAGGACACCAATACGCTGCGTTGAAGCGTATAGTTCTGTCTCGCTCGCTCGATTGATGTTTATATACAGACATGTGCGTGGCGAGAGTTGCTTAGGTAGTTGAGTCGGATCATATTTTATTTGATGCTAGTATGAGCATACCGTATCTACCCTTTTTGTTTTAATCTAAGGTCACAGCGCAAAAATCAGCTCAAGTCGCTCGTGTATGTATTTTATAGGAACTATCGCACACTTTACCGGGGCGTAGCGGGCCGCATATTTCGCTGCGGATTTTGCTTGCGTGCGCTGCGCCCCGGCGACCGATGCTCTGACGACCTCCGTGGCCGAGTGGTTTATACGCCGGGTTTCATAGTAACGCCGACTAAAGAGGTTCCCAGGTTCGAATCCCGGTGCCGCACTCTGGTAGCGGCTTTGGGACAGAATCTCTCCCTGTCCAGCGTGGTACGTGCCATGCTTAGCAGCGACAGATCCTGGAAGGCGGTGGCCTCTTTCTGCAAGGACGTTATCTTTAGAAAGAGGCCGCGGAGAGGGTCCGCGAGGAACAAGCCCACGCGGAGACTCCCCAGCGAGCCTTCTATGACTGCCCGGCAGGGGATGCACCATAGCACGGTAATATTATCTATACAGTATTGTGACTCCGCCCTGTCCTTGAAAATAAATGCCTTCACCGAGCGCTGCGTTGGCACGCGGTAGGGCCGCCAGCCTACAGTATTTTATGTAGTTTTGTTTTTAACGCGAGTGTAGGTAGATTACTCGTTTGTCTCTTTTTTTATCCTAACCACTTATTTATATATTATTCCAGATATTTTGCCCGATGGAAAAACCGAAATACCTAAATATTAGAAACAAATAACGTACTAGTAGATAGGTATATAAAAAATATTCTATAAAGGTAAGAAACCTTTCCAATATTTCAGGTAATTTAAAAAATGATATCTCTGGGTGTGTTATTGAAGAGTTCAAGCAACCAAAAACAGCAATTGTCCTGTTGTACGTTATTGATCGTCGTTTGTTCTTTTCCATACTAAATTAAATCAAATATTTACAATACAAAACGCACGTTTAAGCACGGCTAACTGCATAAAAAACAATTCAGACCGTTCGGTCGTCGTTGCGGCGCGGCGGCGCATTCGCGACTGGGTGCCCGCCGAGAGCACATCGAACTCGAGTGGCGTAGGTATGACTCGCTTTCCGACCATTTGTATGAAGATAGAATACTGTATGATATTATTACCGTGACCATAGCATAAACGCGACGGGGTAGTGGGACAATTGGACATGACGCGCGGTGACTTCCAATCCGGGGTCCCGTAGTTATGTTCAATTCAATCAGTGCGGGGTATATTATAAAAAAACTAGCAAACCAGTGAACCATTAATGTTCACCAAAAAAAAAAAGTATTTAATTAATTGAGAACTTCGGAGATTTTGTGTGCTTTCGTTTGAAATAGAAATCACGTGATTTCTCGAAAACCGGAAGTGATACGTTACTCAAATCCGGTTTGTAGTCTTATCAGACTATTCTTAACTTATAACTTAAACATTCTCTTTATCTATCTCTTACGGTTTGGCCGCTGAAACAGCACCACGGACGGACGGACTTGTCTATTAGATAAGAGACTAGCAAACCTGTGAACCAAATGTTCACCAAAAAAAAAAAAAATATTTAATTAATTGAGAACTTCGGTGATTTTGTGTGCTTTCGTTTGAAATAGAAATCACGTGATTTCTCGAAAACCGGAAGTGCTACGTTACTCAAATCCGGTTTGTAGTCTTATCAGACTATTCTTAACTTATAACTGAAACATTCTCTTTATCTATCTCTTACGGTTTGGCCGCTGAAACAGCACCACGGACGGACGGACGGACTTGTCTAATAGATAAGAGATGTTTGAATCCCGGTGGAGGTAGATGTTTGTGTGATGAATACGAGCAACCCGGCCCGTCACTAATGTGCGTAAGCATTTTGCGCTGCGCTGCTGACAGTTCCGCCCTACTGCGGCCCGACATAATGTGCGCGAACCTTTATTAGTCATGCAATCTCCTGGTAACATAGGTATACACATCGCTAATAGAGTAAGATCCCAACGCCGCCAGACTTTACTTATTTGCTGTTGGACAACATATGGATAATCGAGTAGTATTGGTGTATACAATGAACATACGTTTATTATACACTGCGTTTGTTTTGTATTATGTAGTTGTAGTATGTTACAAATTTGATTATTTACTCCCTTGATAGAGCGTGGCAGCGCAGTTGCGTCACAGCGGTGACACTCTCTGTACGTGAGAGTTCCAGCGTCAGTGACCTTGAGCAGGAGCGTGTATGCGCTAGGATTGAATTTGGAATTTAGACTTGTGCCAGTGAATATTTATGCATAGTAAGTTATTAAATGTAAACTGATTCAAGGATACTGGGGTATATAATGAAGGATAGGTTTGATTATATAATCAATTTTTAATCTTTTAAATGTAGGTACTATAACAAATTGCTAACTTTTATATATTTTCTCCTTTTTCGATTCGTTTTATAATTCTTATTATTATCTAAATAATAATAAGATTGCGTAGCGTAGTCAGTCTGTGCGTGCAATGCAGTATTTTACTATTTCGCTACTGCCATGCCTTCGGTGGAGGCAGTCGGCGACTGCCCTCTCCACGCCCCGCGCGCCGCGCAACGCCCCCGCGCACCTCCGGACACCCACACATAGCCGCGGGCGATTTTACGAGCACACATGCTTAAGTGTCGCTTCTTTTCGCGTAGTGTATATATTCGGTGGTTGCGTTGAAAAAAATGTCTCCCACTTAGTGGGGTTTCAGTCGTTTCCCGTCACTTAGTGTTCAAGGCAACGCTGAGCAAAACGCACGTCAATTACCGAGTTTCGTGTTTAAATAATTGCGCTTAAAAGCGCCGAGTTGCGCGATAAAAGTTTGTGCTGTGGGCCAATTCTCAGGCATACTTATACACTAATGCTACTCAATTGTCCATATTTTGTCAATCAGAAAATAAGTAAGGTCTGGCGGCCTTGGCATCTTGGACTAGGTTGATGTCTGCATTAGATTTAAACCCAGTCGTAAAAGTTCACGTTTCGAAAAATGCGGTTTTTTGCCAAATTTGTTTAGAACCTTTTCTAATAAGCATCCTTTAGTATCATTGGTCATGTCTAGTGCTTTTGTAAAATAACTGAATATCGAGTTTCCACAGCCGATTTCCGGAAATGAGAATTGAAGCTTCCACTTATTATTTACCCAAATATAGCCAGTGATTTTCATCTGCAAGAAACGATAAATTAAGATAATTTATTTTTCCCTGTAATGTGAGTTTTATAAGGTATAAGCGGCTAAAATTAAATTTAATACAATCAAAGAAGAAAAATTCCAAATACTTTATTTAGTTTCAATCTTAAACTTAACGAATAGGAGGTAGAAAAAATCTATTTAAGTAAATATCGCACGCCACAAACAATAGGGTATTAAGTCGGAAAAACCATTTATTTTTTTAGTTGCGTTTCGAAAATACATTTTTTTCTGTATAAACTGGTAAGATAATTGTATTTTAATTCTAAATAGTTTTTGAATTATAGCAACACAAACATGTCGTCAATTTCTAGGCAAAATTTATGATTGTGAGTATTCTAAACAGTATTATGTTAAGTTAATACCCTATTGCCCGTACGGATTTATACAATTTTGAAGTTTTATCCTCTGGCCTGTTTAACTTTATTTAATATGTTATTTAAAGCGAAATTAACATGAGCTATTTGAGCCATTTGAACTGCTTATAGGGTATTCTCTTTACCCAGTCACATAAAAGTAATTTTAAAATAAAAAATACTATTGATACACTAACTAAACTTACTCAACACAAAGAAGCATAATGTACGTTTAAATCAAGGTATCATTCTAAACATTTGAACAAGTAGCTCCGCTTCTATGATTTTTTAAAACTTCAAAACGCGATATCTCAAAACACTGTTTTTGAATATTGTGACTTGCGATATGTGTATTTTTTTTATCGTGATCAAATGTATTTATTTATTACTATTTTCACGTTTTTGACCTCAAATTAATGTTATCTTGTTAACCACAATGTTGACGTTTATGAAAATTGTATTGTAATACGAGAAAAGATATTTATACTGGAACAATTTACATTGAAATCTAGTGAAAGTATATTTTTATATATATAATTCTTCTGTGAGTGTGTATGTCACTGAACTTCTCTTAAACGACTGGACCGATTTTGATGAAATTTTTTGTGTGTGTTCAAGGGGATCTGAGAATGGTTTAGATTCACAATTTTGTCCGCTGGACAATGTTTTTTTAATTAATTTTTAATTTATTAGTAGTTGTTGATTTTGGAATGTTTTACATTGGATCCGACAGACGGCGCTACCATACTAGACAGGACAACGTCTGTCGGGTCCGCTAGTATTATATAAAAATATGATGGCCTCTCGTTAATACGTCAATGGCTGCCTCTTTTCGAATATTAGGAAACATTGCTTTTGTTTGCATTAACATCAGATCATAAGTTAAAATTTGTTAGTTACCTACCACCAATGGAGTCTTATGTTGAGCGAAAGCGAAGCGAAAATCTATTATGTTTCGTTTTTCGTTCCTTGTGACTATTTCTACGTACTCTCTTCTACCAGAATTGTACTCCAGACTGGGGCGGGGTAGAGAGGTCTTATTGCATTCCTTTACATACAGGACGGACGTTTTGAATGGTCCCTGTAAAAAAATACGAGTGTGCATATGACAGAAATCAGAAGCGATAGCGTTAGCCATAGCAATCTAGCTAGGCGCTTGGCCTTAAAGATCCAGGTAAGCTTTTAAATTATATGTGTACCAAATTTAATCCAAATCCGTTTTTGCGTTATTGTCAACAAACAAACTTTCACAGTTATACTAGGTATTAGTGGGAAATTTCATCATCAGCCTATTAATGTTCCCACTGCTGGGTCACAAGCCTTCCCTATGTCTGGAATAAGCAGATTGGGCCATGACCCACCACGCGGGCCCAGTGCGGATTGGCGGGTACTATCGACTGCAGATGCAGCCGGGAACAGCGGCTTAATGCGCCTTGCGAAGCACGGAGGAACTCGTTAAAGAAGATTTTTCGGTCACCCATCCTATGACCGACCACTGCGAAAGTTGCTTAACTTCAACGATAGCAACTGAACGCGCTAACCACCTGCGTCATCCAGCTCCTCCTTAGTATGATATATTGTTCTAAGGAACAAATGCTTACCTTGCTCATTTTTTTTGATAATACTGTCTTGTCCTGTAGGCTATTAAATATTGTTGAATATACTAAAAAGTAGCTTAATAAATTCATTTTATGTTAACGTTGTATATCAAATCGACATGTTCTTCATCATTTTTAAATTTTTAACGACGTACGTAGCGAGGGCCACGTCGAATAACTTGCGGTGTCATATTAAATTAATAGTAAATAATGTTTATTTAATAACTGTGGAAACACTATGACACGAGTTTTTCATATTTATAGATTTGATGATCGTTGATTTTTTCTCCGTATTATATACAGGGTGTATCTTCTAGGGTGTCAAGCCAGTGCGAGCTGATAGGAGAGTACCATACCTATCAATTTAACCCTCATGTATTAAGTTCTATGATTTTTCGTAGTATTCGAGTTAGATTTTTTTTTCGTTATTTTTTTAAGTTCAACGATGTGACAACTTTAAAAAAGTATAACTTCTTTTGGGTCGATTTTTATTACTTGTAAGTAATAGGTATTCTGATAAAAAAAAGAAAAAAATCGACCCAATAATAGGTTATAGCTTTTTAAAGTTGTCATATCGTTGAACTTAAAAAAAAAAAAAAACTACAGTTTAATAAGTAAAATAATTTCCTTCCTAACTTTAACCTAAGATATAAAAAGTTTGATCGATACTAAATAAAAATGAATTAAGTAAAACAGAAAGAATTTTCAATTGAAATAAAAGAAATGAAAATAGATGTTCTATAACTTCTGAGAATTTTAAAAACTGCCCGACTACATAAGCTTTCATTAAAATACAAAAAAAAAGATGTACTAAATGGGACATAATTTGCTGAAATCTGTTATTGAAGGTGTTGTTATATATCGGAGAAAAACCGCCCCAAAAAGAAGTTATACTTTTTTAAAGTTGTCTTATCGTTGAACTTAAAAAATAACGAAAAAAAATTCTAACTCGAAAACTACGCAAAATCGTGGAACATACATGGGGGTACTGAAATAAACTATTAACCAATAATTTAATAATTTAACTTAAGAACAAATAGTAAGATATTTATAACTAAAACCTTAAAATATATAATAACTAAAATACATTATTAAAAGGAGTCCCTTTAGGCAAGGTTCCAAAGATACTGGCAGCGTTCCCCCTTTGAATAGCTAGACTAATTCTTTGTTCGAGGTAGCTGCCAGCTCTTCGATCTCCCGTGATGTCGACCAAATTAAATTAAATTATACCAAATTAAATTACCATGGGGGTTAAATTGATAGGTATGGTACTCCGCTATCAGCTCGCACTGGCTTGACACCCTAGAAGAAACACCCTGTATATGTATGTATTTTTGCTTATCTGATATCAGTTTCAACTTTAGCAAGAAATCGACGCGGGCGGAAAGCTACAGTACAAAATATAGTCATTATCGAGTTCACTAGACTGTGTATCCACAGTTATTAAAAAAACATTATTTACCATTAGTTTAATATGACATCGCAAGTTATTCGACGTGTCCCTCGCTACGCACGTCGTTAAAAATTTAAAAATGATGAAGAACATGTCGATTTGATATACAAAGTTAACATAAAATGAATTTATTAAGCTACTTTTTAGTATATTCGACAATATTTAATAGCCTACAGGACAAGACGGTATTAACAAAAAAAATGAGCAAGGTAAGCATTTGTTTCTTAGACCAATATATCATACGAAGGAGGAGCTCGATGACGCAAGTGGTTAGCGCGTTCAGTTGCTATCGTTGAAGTTAAGCAACTTTCGCAGTGGTCGGTCATAGGATGGGTGACCAAAAAATCTTCTATCTCGAGTTCCTCCGTGCTTCGCAAGGCGCGTTAAGCCGCTGTTCCCGGCTGCATCCATAGTCGATAGCACCCGCCAATCCGCACTGGGCCCGCGTGGTGGGTCATGAATTATGATTAATGCCCAGTACCTATTGGGCAGAGTGATGTAGAGCATGTTTAATACTTTCAAATGAATACCTAGTTAGATAGACCGAGCATTACAAGTAATGAAATCAATTATCGGGTAGAATAATAATAAAAAAATGTTTTATAGTTTAGTATTTATTTTTAAAGTTTAAATAATCAGACTTCGTTTTTACTTCGATCAATTTACGAAGGGATACATTTAGAAATGTATGTTTGTTTGAAAAATTCATTAAATCTATTAAATGTTCAGAATTTATGGTTCCCTATTATTTAGGATGCAAAGACTAAATTCTAACGTTGTTACTATTGTCAAAATTACAGATGTGTCGCCATTCTGTGTTTGTTTTGAGATCTTTGTAAATAAAAAATAGTATGGGCTCAACACTTACAAAAGAGGTAAATGTGGCTTTACAACAATCTTTAATTCAGAACCGACTTGGTCAACTCCGACAAGCCGTGGTCCTGGTCTGCCCTACCCTTGGAGTGTTTTTTAGAGCCCAGAGGCGCGGAGGGAGAGTAGTAGGGTTGCCACCCGTACTTTATTATAAAGTATTGTACGTTATTTTGGGTAATTGTACTCTATATTTTATGCCAAGAATAAAGTACGCAAAAACACTTTATTTAATGTGATTTGATTACTTGGGGATTAATATTACATAAAACATAGAAAAGGAGGTTGATAGGAAGAATTTTTGCGTAAAACAGACAGACAGTATGAATAGCTAATTCCTGCAACATTTTCGTGGCTGTATGGCTTGGTAATATGACCTTTCCCATTGCGGAAAAGAACTACAGATTTTTAGTAGCCACAAATTCTATATTAAAAGTTGCTAGTAGCAACGTAAAATGTATATTTAAGCTGACTATTAAAGAGAAATACGAAGTACTTTATTTTGGACACAATGTACTTTTTTTTTCTACCTTTAATATCCAATGTACTTTATTTGGAAAAAAAAAGGTGGTAATCCTAGAGAGTAGCCCCCGCCTGCTGTGACAAAGCCGCAAGCATCGTGCGACCCGAAGCGCCTGAGACTGGTCGAAGAAGCCGAAGGTGTGAAGGGGAGTGATGCTTGTGACTTTGTCACGCAAAGGCGGAGGGGCTGCTATTCCCGCATCGCCGGAGATAGGCAGAAGTAATGGTTCTTATTTCCCTAGTCTTTGCATCCTAATAGGGAACCATAAATTCTGAAAATTTAACAGATTTAAAGAACTTTTAGGTTAGGTTAATTAAAAAAAATCAGATGTTTCCGCCTAAAATCTTTAGTGGGGGAGAGTCGGTGTTACCACCGCCCCATCAAAACTATCCCGAAATTCCACCACATCTAATGGAATTAAGTACCTATTTTTTAACTATTATGTTCAATCGTTTATTTTTTGTTAACTTTTCATGAAAATTTTGTAAGTTTACTTTCATTTAATAAACAAAATCACTACAGTTCACCTATTTTATTGCTTTCCCCAAGATACGGTGGGCATTATCCATAATGGCCGGGAAAAGTAATTAATCATGCTGTTTTAGTCACATTGCCCAATCGAGTCGGGCATTATGTATACAGACCGACCATTATTAATAGTGCCCGGACTTATCGAATTGCCCGTAACATATATACTAGCTGTCCCAGCGAACTTCGTACCGCCATAAAAAAATACGGGTTGGTGGTTTCTATCACCCTTCTGGGTCAAAATTTTGGGTAGTATGTATTTTTCTATGGATATTTATATACATACAGATGGAGCTAATATAAGCATACTCGTATTTTTTTACAGGGACCATTCAAAACGTCCGTCCTGTATGTAAAGGAATGCAACAAGACCACTCTGCCCCGCCCCAGTCCGGAGTACAATTCTGGTAAAGCAGAGTACGTAGAAATAGTCACAAGAAACAAAAAAAGAAACTTGGTAGATTTTCACTTTGCTTTCGCTCAACATAAGACTCCATTAGTGGTAGGTAACTAACAATTTTTAACTTTTTGATCTGTTGTAAATGCAAACAAAAGCAATGTTTCCTAATATTCGAAAAGAGGCAGCCATATGCACAAATACAGTGCAGTCACAGAATATATACACTACGCGAAAAGAAGCAACACTTAAGCATGTGTGCTCGTAAAATCGCCCGCGGCTATGTGTGGGTGTCTGGAGGTGCGCGGGGGCGTTGCGCGGCGCGCGGGGCGTGGAGAGGGCAGTCGCCGACTGCCTCGACCGAAGGGATGGCAGTAGCGAAATAGTAAAATAATAGCGTTGCACTGCATTGCACGCACAGACTGACTACGCTACGCAAACTTATTATTATTTAGATAATAATAAGAATTATAAAACGAATCGAAAAAGGAGAAAATATATAAAAGTTAGCAATTTGTTATAGTACCTACATTAAATGATTAAAAATTGATTATAAAATCAACCTATCCTTCATTATTTACCCCAGTATTCTTGAATCAGTTTACATTTAATAACTTACTATGCATAAATATTCATTGGCACAAGTCTAAATTCCAAGTTCAACCCTAGCGCATACACGCTCCTGCTCAAGGTCACTGACGCTGGAACTCTCACGTACAAGGAGTGTCACCGCTGTGGTGCAGTTGCACTGTATTTGTTTAGTTGTCTATAACCGTGCTGTGACGCGCTTTACCTGTGTGTGTTATCGCATTGCAATTTGTTCGTTTCTTATCTGTTATTCATATTAAGTAGTTGAATAGTGTTTGAAGGTTTGTTTAAAGCCAGTTCCCAAACAATGTAAAATAATGTGAATGTCCGAACTAGGCATTCCTAGTTTAAACCCTATGTGGTTTTTTGTGAATGTTGTAATTAATGTTTGTGTTATATGTTTAAATGGTAAATAAAAAAAAAACATTTTAACGAGAGGCACAACGATATTAAATATCGTAGATACTCCACACCACGTGCGCTCAAAATGTGTCCCAATCAATAAGTGCTTGAACACCACTCAAGCACTTCTTGGTTCACAGTCACGTGCGGACCGCTGAAAAGTAAAGATGTCTTAGAGCACAGTGAAAAAATGCGAAAATAGTAGATTGTTAACCGAGGGTGGAAAGAATCAATTCCCGAGGTATTTAGACGCCCGAGCGCAGCGAGGGCGGCTATAGTCCGAGTAGAAATTGATTCTTTTACCCGAGTTAAACACTGTACTTTTCATTTCGAATATGAGGAAAATGAAACTAGTTGTTTATCAAAAATATTTATTCATAAATAGGTATATGTATACCATAAAATAAGAAGTAGCTATTTAAAATTAATTTTTATATTAGGACAATTAGTGAAATTTAAAGTAACATTCTTGTTTGGAATGTTTATGCTGTTTAATATTTCTTAACTATTTGTGTAAACTCTTCTTGTACTACAAACGAGCGCTCAATATTTGTTTTTTGTTTTAGTCAGTTTTACTAGTAATAATTGGCCTTCACTTTTAATGTCCTTAATTGTCAAATTGGTGAGTTCACTGCTTCTGCAAGCGCCGCTTATACCGAATACCAATATCACCTGTGAAAAAAGTATTTGGGTAATAAATACGTTCATTTTTAGAATAAATTATAAATACTTAGGTAAACTTACCTTTATTGCCAAATAAAACTCGAAAATTATGGAATGTTTTCAAATTTACATTATTTTTTACACTAAGTGTACTCTTGAGCATTGAATATCGGCTCCATAGCATAGAAGGCTGTAGTTTGCTAGACAGTCCATTAAAATATATAAGAAATACACTTTCGGAAAACGATTTTATATTCTTCTCTGCTCGCCACTTTATAAAATCATTGTATGTATTCATATAACTCTCTTTTGACATTTCTGGCAAAAGATTCTCTATAACACAATTTGCCTCGTCTTTAATTGAATCCGGTGTCAACATTTCTGAATCGCTTGAACTCATTTTTAATATTCAAAGTTGGATTGCTCTGTTTTACTTAAAAGATTATTATTCCTTTTTTATTCCGTCACAGATACATAACAGTTTAGTATCCCGCCAATAAATATGTCGACTTTTTAAATTTAAATATGGAACAGCGTAATGTTGCGGCTTATTCCGCTCAAAGAAGTTTGTGCTAAGTTCACACTGGCTGTTTAGAAAGTCACATGGCCGCAGCATTTTTTTTTTACATAAAATCTTCACACCTGACAGTAGTTCTATTTTTAAAGTTCATTCCGGCCCTTAGGCGGGAAGTAATTTGTATGAGTTTTTCCCTCTCTAGGGAGGGAAGCAGCATTTTCCACCCAACAAACAGATCAAAACAACACCACTTTCCGAGAATGAGAAATGAAAAATATATTTATAGAGTCTGTGCGGAAAGAGAATGGGCGTGGCGAAAAACGGAACTAACATTAAGATTTTTATTTGGCAATCAAACCCAGCAATCTGTAAAACGACAAAGTTTTGTATTGATATGGATTTGTTTGTTGTTGTGATTTCTCGCGTTTTTTTGAAGTTATACTTCTTTAGGCGCGTTATGAAAAAATGATGAGAGTGAAATTTTAAGATGCGCGCGCATCACTGTAACAAAAAATTAACAGCATGAAGTTGGTCATGCTGTTACTTTTGTGTTTACCGCACATTAAGAAAATTAACGACTGCATTGTGAAGGCCTATCAAAAGTATTTATTAATCTGGAACAACGGAACCAAAGCGCGATTCAGGAGACTACAGCGCCATCTCTTGACCATTGGTGTAGTAGAACCAAAAACCACATCTTTATTTTTTGTAATAAAGTAACAAAAAGTATTTATTAATCTGGAACAACGAAACCAAAGCGCGATTCAGGAGACTACAGCGCCATCTCTTGACCATTGGTGTAGTAGAACCAAAAACCACATCTTTATTTTTTGTAATAAAGTAACAGTTATAGGTATTCATATTTATAATATTTATCCACATGTTTCTAGTTTGTATATTCGGAATACGTGTTTGAGTTTCATACAAGTGCAAATCACATATGTTCTAATAAATTATATTCAGTAGCGATTTTAATTGAATGTTTTGATTATTTATTTATTTTTTCAAATTAAAACTGAACTTTATTGACTGTGTCCTTTTCCAGACTTTTTATTAATTAATTGTAATTAATTATTTGCATGCAATTAAAAACTAATTTTAAACGATGCCAAAGAAGGATAACTTCTCACGCGCCTACATAAGTACACGCACCCATTTTTTGTATTTAATCATGTCTAAAAGGGGTAAAACCTTACAAATACGGTAGAAAAGCACTACAGCGCCCTCCGATCTAAATCCCATTCTCTTTCCGCACAGACTCTAGTAGGTAAAGTGTCGTTTTTTCAACAGTTACCTAATCAATTCGCTAATTTAACGCATTTAAAGCAAATGTTGATGTAATACTTACTAAAAAACTGATTTGATAAAAAATATTTGAGGATCTGACGACCAAAACGATTACATTTAAATTACATATAATTACATAAAATTAAATTTTACAAGTGCTGTTTAAAACTGAATGACATACCTACAGTGAGGTTTTGGCATGGTTTTTTAAATCTAAAGAAAAGTTTACTAGAAAAAAATCCACGCGGACCAGGCAGCGGACGGGACTCGAACCCGCATCCTTCGCTATCCGGGCGAATGCCCGAATTTCTAGTAAACTTTTCTTTAGATTTAAACATCTAGCAGTTAAATGCTTAAAAAATAAATAAAATCATGGTTTTTTAATTTATGAATTGAGTAATTTTAACACTGTTTTAGGCGGTTTTGATTGAATTTTTTTTGAGATTTAAATTGAACGAGTCCGAAACCTCTGGACTGTAAAAAAAAGTATTTTGACCAGACGCGTAATTATACCGTGTTGATCGCCAGCTCCTCATATATATACTTTCACATTGATTGATTGATTTAAATGTAACAACAGTCAAAAGTCGGCATGGTGATCATTTATATAGTTATGTAAATTTGTTCAATATTAGTTAGGAGGAGCTCGATGGCGCAAGTGGTTAGCGCGTTCGGCTGCGATCGTTGACGTTAAGCAACTTTCGCAGTGGTCGGTCATTGGATGGGTGACCAAAAACTTACTATCTCGAACTCCTCCGTGCTTCGGAAGGCACGTTAAGCCGTTGGTCCCGGCTGCATCTGCAGTCGTTAGCATACACCAATCGCACTGGGCCCGTGTGGTGAGTCATGGCCCAATCTCCCTACTCCATCCATAGGGAAGGCCTGTGTCCCAGCAGTGGGGACATTAATAGGCTGATGATGATGTTCAATATTAATATCTCTTTTCGTATTGCAATACAATTTTCATAATGGTAAACATTGTGGATAACATTAATATATTTATACTAGCTGACCCAGCGAACTTCGTACCGCCATAAAAAAATTTAATTAAAAAACATTGTCCAGCGGACAAAATTGTGAATCTTAACCATTCTCAGATCCCCTTGAACACACACAAAAAAATTCTACAAAATCGGTCCAGTCGTTTAAGAGAAGTTCAGTGACATACACACTCACAGAAGAATTATATATATAAAGATATATATATATATATATATTAATCTGAAAGCAAAAACGAGACAAAACTAATAAAAAAAAATTGGTTACAATTAAAAACACATAATTTACTTAAATATATTTTTTTCTACCTAAAACTAAATAAAGGATTTGGAATTTATATTCAAGAATTGCATTAAATTAAATCCGCTTCAATCTTAAAACTAACTTATTACAGGGGAAATTAAAATCTCTTAATTTATTGTTTCTTGCAGATGAAAGCCGCTGGCTTTATTTGGGATAATAATAAGTGGAAGCTTCAAATCTCATTTCCGGAAATCAGCTGTGAAAGCTCTCTACTGAGTTACTTTACAAAAGCACTGGGCATAACCAAAGATCTTAAAGGATGCATACTAGAAAAGGTTCTAAACAAATTTGGCAAAAACATCATTTTTCAAAACGTGAACTTTTACGACTGGGTTAAAATCTAAGTGTCGCCGCACACGGGCCACCGACCATAACCACAAAACATCATCATGTCAGCCGTATGACGCCCACTGCTGAGCATAGGCCTTCCCCAAGGATCTCCACACCGATAGGTCCTGCGCCACTCGCATCCATCGGCTTCCCGCGACCTTCACAAGATCGTCGGTCCACCTTGTGGGGGGCCTGCCCACTGAGCGTCGTCTGGTGCGTGGTCGCCATTCCAGAACCTTTCCGCCCCAACGGCCATCGGTTCTTCTTGCTAAGTGTCCCGCCCACTGCCACTTCAGCAGAACAATCGTTCGAGCGATATCGGTAACTTTGGTTCTTCTACGGATTTCCTCATTTCTGATTCTATCGCGTAGGGAAACACCAAGCATCGCTCTCTCCATTGCTCGCTGTGTGACCTTGAGCCTTCTTATGAGACTCGCAGTAAAGGACCACGTCTCGCTTCCGTAGGTCATCACTGGCAACACACACTGGTCAAAGACTTTTGTCTTGAGACACTGAGTAACAACCACAAAACGCCACCGGCATATTTTTTGTAGTTTTCATATATTTTATAATTATGGACTCGCCACACACGGTACGCCGGTGGCCGCCACATGCTACAAATCGTCGTTCGAGCAAAAAAGAAGCGAGTTCTTGTGGCCAGCACCGGCCACTTAATGCGCCGATACAAAACGCCGCGACACGTCACTCGCTGCGATTCCCCACCCCTCTCTCCCTTACTTTAGTCGGCCGCTGTCGCGCGCTTCATCCACTTTAGTAGGCGCTTCGGCCTAGCCCCAAAGTCAGCACTGTAAGCTTGCGTTATGGGATGCTAGGGTAACGGATAGAATACATACACTGTACAAATATAAGTATATTTATATAGAAATACATATTAAACATCCATGACTGGAGTACAAATGCTCGTAATCATTACAAACATCTGCCCCCACACCATGAAACCCGGCGTACAAACCACTCGGCCACGGAGGTCGTCAAGAAGTTAGCGAGTATGTGTATACCTTTGACTATTTACTCTCTTGATCAGTGTTTCCTAACCTTTCCAATACTGCTACCCCTGTAACCTATTAGGAAAACAGATTTTACCCCGACTTTAAAATGTTATCATCAGTCCAAGAAATTCCAATTTGGCCGCTACATCTTTGTCTCTAATAATGTCATCATCAGGAGAGAATCTCGACCTGCTTCCCACACTCAGCACCCCGCGGGCTCACTAGGAAGAAATACCGCATGCTCTATTTAGTAGTATTATCTAGATTTGACCAAATAATTAGGTTCTTTGTTACCCCCGAAGTATGGCTGATTTACCCCCGGAGGGGTAATTACCCCCAGGTTGGGAATCCAGGCTCTAGATGGAGCGTCATCTTGTAAACACTGCGATAAAAACAGACCAGGTTTTATGTACTTGTGTGCGTGACACGCAAAACAAAACGAGAGATATTTAAGATACCAGGTTAGGCCACATTCCCCAAAAAAGTGGGTAAATAAGTAAGTGATTTTGTTGGTTGGTTTTCATGCGTCCTTTATAACTTTTATCGCGCAACTCAGCAATTTTAAGCAATAATTTAAACAAGAAACTCGGTAATTGACGTGCGTTTCGCTTAGCTTTGCATTGAGTACTAAGTGACGGGAAACGACTTAAACCCCACTAGGTGGGAGACATTTTTTTCACCGCATCTGCGCTGCCACGTTCTATCTAGGGAGTAAATACTCAAGGGTATATATGTTACGCTCAAAGATCGAAAACGCTCAGTGAGAGGAAAAATAGCTCACAACGCGTTGTGGTCACAGTAAAACATCCACATGGCGAAATTCGTGTTATGGCTCTAATGAAAACGCACACGACGCGTTGTGGCAATTAGAGAAAGACCAAATAGCGAAATTCGTGTCGTGGCTGACATGCTATTCGATCTCAACGCGTTGTGGCAATGAAGAAAAGCCATGACGCGTTCTGAGCATTCATTGTTTTAACCATATCACGACGGACAGGTTGTAAGTTGATAGAGGATGGTCAGCACCCAGTAATGTTATGTGTGTTGTTATAAGCATTAATCCATCAGGTCTCTACCAGTTAGGAAACTAGGAAGATACATTGGATAGACTTTATGCACGTAATGAGTTTACACTTTCAGAAACCAACTTTATTGATATTTGTGATGTGCCCTCAACTTCGTCATTAACACTTCGCTCAGCATCTATGTTATCATCTGGAAGTAAGCAAGGGTTTATTATGTGCCACTGCAAAAGATAGAATATAAAATACAACTCAAAATGCCACAGTAATAGTTCCTGTAAAAATAAATAGCAATCAAATACTTATTTTTCACAATAGTAATTTCTAATATAAGTAATTGATTTAAGTACATTGTTGTTGTTTATTGGTGATCAATAAACATTTATGTTTGTGTTAAATATTTTTATTACTAGAAAAGAATTTTAAATTGACATAAAAAAATTTAAATCCCTAAAAATTTTAAGTGAATTATAAGTAATTTACAATAATATTTTGTGTTCAGTAATTTATTACTTAATACGTTGATTTTTTAAAATATAAAGTAATATCAATAAATAACGAATATCGTTTTATTTAATTTATATAATTACATAACAAGTTTAATAATGACAAAAACGTTATGCAGTGATGTTATAAAATAAAAAATATTTAAAGAAAATGTAACTAGAAAAAATTTCACGCGGACCAGGCAGCAGACGGGACTCGAACCCGCACCCTTCGCAATCCGGGCGAATGCACTTACCAATTATGCTACCGCGGCCCTCACGGACCGCGTCGAAATTCCTCTAGCCATTCTTAAGCTGCAAGGCAGCGCCATCTCTTAACCCATATAACTACTAGTTATATAAATAATTATATTTTCTTTAGATTTAAACATCAAGCAGTTATATGCTTTAAAATTATAACTAAAAAATATTTTCTAAAGACATCTGTCTAAAAAAAGGTTCCCAGCCTAGGCCTAGTAGGATCCATATCGGAAAGTAGTGTGCGTCGTAATTAAAATAATATTCCATACGCGTCATGGTTTTTCTTCATTGCCACAACGCGTTGAGAACGAATAGCATGTCAGCCACGACACGAATTTCGCTATTTGGTCTTTCTGTGATTGCCACAACGTGTCGTGCGCGTTTTCATTAGAGCCATAACACGAATTTCGCTATGTGGATGTTTTACTGTGACCACAACGCGTTGTGAGTTATTTTTCCGCGTTTTCGATCTTTGAGCGTAACATATACATACTACAACTACATAATAAAAAACAACGCAGTGTATAATAAACGTGTCCATATTTTGTCCAACAGAAAATAAGTTAGGTCTGGCGGCGTTGGGATCTTACTCTATTAGCGATGTTTATACCTATGCCGCCAGGAGATTGCATGATTAATTAAGGTTCGCGCACATTATGTCGGGCCGCAGCGGGGCGGAACTTCCAGCAGCGCATCGCAAAATGACGCACATTAATGACAAATGTGAATTTATAGGTATGGTTATTTATATGTAAGTACTTATTTATGTATGTGTAATTATGTATATGACTACTTCGTATTTATATCTGTTCGTCTTTTTTTACGTTTAAGTTGTGCACCCGACCACCATTTATCCACAACACCCTATGGTTGACTGGTAGAGAATGCCTATGGCATTAAGTCTGCCTTTGTACAATTGTGCATTAAGTATAAATAAATAAATAAGTGACGCAGCGCATTGTCGGATTTTGGGTACAAACCCTCTACCAACCTGTGGTATTTCCTACCAATCATTGTATACGAACTGAATCTTGAGAGAGAGCGGGGGTTCTTGCCTGTGGTTCTTTCCCCGCCTGCGTTTGATTTGACTCCCTACAAATTCTGTTTCCGTCCCTATTGGGTTTTCCTACTGTAGATGTCACAGCACAACAAATAGAGTCGTTCATCTTCCAGATTTTCGGTACAGTGTACTACTGCCAGACGTCTGTGCCACTGTATGCACTTAAATCCAATTGATATAGCACACTGCGTCGGGGCGCAGCCGGTCGCGGCGGGTCACATCGCATGCAAGCAAAATCCGCAGCGGAATATGTGGCCCGCTGCGCCACGGTAAAGTGTGCGATAGTTCCTATAGAATATATACGAGCGATTTGAGCGAATTTTTGCGCTGCGACTAGGGTTACTATTTAGGAATTTCAAAAGTCCTGACTAAAATTCTGACATTTCGGAAAAAAGTCCCGACTTTTTAGTTACAACATTATATTACCATTACTCACTCAGTTACAATGGTATAGTATTTAAATCAATATGTACATTAATTATTCATACTCAATGTAATTTTAAAAAATCCGGTCAATTTAAAGTTCCGGGCAAAGTCCGGACATGTCCGGACTAATCCGGACGGATGGTAACCCTAGCTGCGGCCGGTCATAATGTGCGCGGTCCTTATATAATTCATAATGATGTATATTTTTTTACAAATCATGAAACTATAAGGTATGTAGTTTAAGAAACTTAAATATTTTACTCGAGAACCTGGCACCTTCTGTAGTACTCCGACTATATCCGAGCGTCTAGGGCTGCAAAAAAAAAAACAGCCATCATCCTTTACTCTTGGCCACGTCCAAATCGTCATACTTCGGGTTCATGTAACATGTCTTCTCAATGTCTGGCGCGCTCGATCTTTTTCCTATATTTCCTACCCCCTCACCAAGCAAAAGAAGTACTGACGATTTGGACAGGGCCAAGAGTAAATCTTGGCCACGTCCAAATCGTCAGTACTTCGGATTCATGTAACATGTCTTCTCAATGTCTGGCGCGCTCGATTTTTTTCCTATATTTCCTACCCCCTCACCAAGCAAACCTGCAGGCTTTGATTTAAACAAAAAGGGAAGATACGGTACGCTCATACTAGCATCAAATAAAATATGATCCGGCTCAACTACGTAAGCAACTCTCACACGCGCACGTCTGTATATAAACATTCAAGTGGTGTGCACATTAAGCGTTTTCCAACGCGCTCTTTGCAAACGCGCGTTTCGAGAACCAGGAGTTCTATTGAAGTGTACACATGCAAGCGCGCGATTCTGGTCAAGCGTGCGTCAAACGCGCGTTCTCATATTTTACGTATGATCGCGCGTTGCGCGGGCGTTAGCTGCGCGCTTCGAGATACTTGGGCCGCCATTTTGTTGTACATTTGATCGCGCGCTTTGGTGTAGTGTAGACGTCAGTTCAAAGGAAAAATGGACACGAACATTATGACACAGATTTCTTTATTGATGAAATCCAAAAGCGACCAGCTATTTGGGACATGAAATGTCCCGATTATAAAAAAAATAAGACGCTAAAAAGACTTAAAAATAAAAAAAATACGCCGTCTTTTATAGCGACGGTAGAGGAGCCACACACAAGTAATCACTTCGGCATCCATTTTCGTACTGCTAGAAACACACCCTACTAAACGCTCGCCGAACGCCCAGCCGAGCGCGGCGTGTGTATGCAATCAACGCGGGCTCAACGCAACGCCGAGCGCCCAATGTGTACCCGCCGTCAATCGAGAGAGCGAGACAGAACTTTACGCTTCAACGCAGCGCGAACGAAACGGCGAGTCCGCTACCGAGTCCGTACGGCTGAGCTGTATTGTGGTACTTTTCTTGATAACAAAATGGCGATTACGTAAATAACATTTGAGAAAAAATGTTTTTACAGTTTTACGAATGAAAAGTGTTGCCGAGGCATTTGTTATTTGATTTTGAACTATTTGTGTTCTTTAAAAAAGCATCGAACGCATTGTTTTATCTTTATAAGACAGAATATACGCAATATTATTATATTGAGTGCACATGCAGCGTGTTTGAATGTCCAATTGTGACTAAAGCGAATTATGGTCTTGCACCACAATTTAAGCGAATCACTTTTCCGACGCGAGTGCCGTATCTTCCCTTTTTGTTTGAATCTAAACCTGCAGGTCAATATTTTTTCCAACCTCAGAAACGTTACGTGTACCCTCCAGTAGCTTATCCAAAGGACTGACGATTTGGATGCGACCAAAAGTCATGGCCGTTTGTTGAGATTTATGTTTTGCTGCTCTAGACGTTTGGCCTTGCATAGAGGGCTCAGGTATGGTGGCAGTATTTCACAAGGTGCAAGGTTGCACCCCTTACGTTATTCTGCCGCGCTCGTGTAAATCTAAAAAATCCCAGCTTGGGCTCCCTTTCTTGGAGCCCAAGTTGGGATTTTCCGGAATGAACAACGTGGTAGATACCTACTATACAGGGTGTTACAAAAATACAAATAAATCTTGAAGTGTGTTGAAGTACATCATATAAGGAATCTTCTCTAATTTTCTTAATTACAGCAGATCAATTACTACTCCTGGTAAAGTGCATGACCTCGAACTACTGAAGTGTCTTAAAATGATCGATATTTTTAATAATAATTAAAAATAACTGTTTTTATAAAAAAAACAAACTTCTTGCAAATATTTTAAGAAAATTAGAGAAGACTCCTTATATTATGTACTTCAACGCCCTTCAAGCTTTATTTGTATTTTTTGTAACACCCTGTATAATTGATTTTAATTTTTAGGGCGAGTACATAGTGAAGAATGTTGATATCAACAGATTGGAACATATTTGGACATCGGAGCGAGAATACGGTCGAACGCTGTGGAAAACCGAATTCATGACCAAATACAATACGGTCGTCTGTTTTATTATGGAGACTTTGGTGGAGCCTGCTCATAAATAACATTAAAAAGTCGTACTTGAAACCTGTTGAATGCAGTTTTTATTATTTTTTCTTATATTTTAGGGTTCCGTACCTCGAAAGGAAAAAACGGAAATGTTATTGGATCACTTTATTGTCCGTGTGTTTGTCTGACTGTCAAAACACTTTAAATGACCATTTATGCTCAGATCTACGTTCCTTTGAAGGTGTGAAAAATCAAACTTCTAAGTTCACATAAAGTTACGGCTGTTTGTCTGTCAAGACTCTTTATCTTGAGAATGCGTGGAGCTATCGAGTTTAAATTCATACCATATACTCAGCTCTGCAGTCTCTTGAAGCTGTGAAAAAATCAGACTTATAAGTTAACATCAAAAACAGATACGGCTGTTTATGTTGCGTACTTATAAATTTGTACGGAACCCTTGGTTTTCTCACTACAAATGCATTGAACTTCGTTACTGATTAATTAATAATTTACATGAAGAAATATGATATATAGATTTATTAGTGTAATATTTGTTGAATAATGTTCTTTAGTTTACAATAAGTATAAAGTACTGAATTTGACTAATTTATAAGCTAGGCCATTTTGGATTTGGTTTGGTTTTGGTAGGGGTGAGAGTGTCAGTTCAGCCGAGCAATCCAGCGTGGCGGGGGCATTCGTTGGCAGATTCTGAAGTGGATAGTACATGCAAAACATTGTTACTGTGCTTAAATTGTTAATTAATAAAAGAGTGGATTATAACGTTGTAGTGTTTAAAAATATATAAAGAAAAATATTAAAATTCTACGTAGTTTTAATGTTATTCACCGGACATGTATGAATTTGGTTAACATTTGTACGGAAAAGCCAGTTTATTCTTACGTCCGGTAGGTGCGCTGCCTGGCTTTCATAGAAACTTTGACGATGCGATAGGATTACGGGGCTGTCAGTATTAGGTCTTAGGTCTCTGAATAGTCATGCTGGCCTAAGGTACCTATTATACTTAAAAAAGTTGAAATATTTCGCACATAAAAAAAAAAAATGTTTTTTTATCTAATTAAAATGTTTTATTCTGTTGTTGTTTCCATTTACTTTTTAAGTATGAAACGACAAATACTTAGGTACTTAATTAAATACCTAACAATTATTTCCTTTTACCGCCGACATCGCACACTCGCGTAATTCGTAATCGTAGACACAACACGTCCTCACGCAGTGACACCTGCGGTGCGACTGAAGCACAGTGTTGCCAGGTCCGGTTTTTAAAGGGAAAGATCTGCAAGAAAAACAGTAGATGCAGAGGCGTACTTTTTCCGATTTTCACCCCCCCCCCCCCCCTAGAATTGGTAAATCAAATCAACATAACGTCCAGCAACGAATGTGTTTCTGTGACTTCTGCCACTCCTTAAAGCTAGTTTTTAGACAATAACATTCATTTTATAATTATTAAGATTACCTACATGGCGGAAAATGCAACTCAACATGCAATTTCATAAAGGAAATCGTATTCTAAAAAAACAGGAGATTCATGTAGAAAAACAGTAGCACAGGAGAAATTTCAGAAAAACAGGAGATCTCCTGTAAAATCTGGAGACCTGGCAACACTGCTGAAGCATCTAAATTCTAAACGCTATTACACCTTCCTAAATCGCGTTCTATAGGATACTAAATGATTTAGTCAGAAGCCACACTTCTTCCGATTTAGGATGCTAATTAGGATCCTAACTTCCTAAATGCTATTTCACTTGACTGAATTAGGTAGTTACTGAATGATTTAGAACATCTGAATTTAGATAGGTGGAATAAGCGCTTTATCACACATAATAATGGGCCCGGTGACGCGAACATTGTAGGACTCCATAACATATTTACTATGTTTAAATGTCATTTTGTAACTTTGATGCAAGCTCTGCTTGTGCAATTTGACCGAAATTAATTTACGTGTTTATTGAAAATGAAATAAAAATGAAAAATTCTTTATTGGCCATCATAAACATAGTATATGACAGAAATAAAACTTAATCTATAGACGGCCAACCAGGACCCTGTCTCAGCATAAGCTAACACAGTGAGAAAAGAAAAAACTTCTCTCACCATGTCGGCGCTGTTATTCTAGCTGCTAGAATAACAGCGCCGATCTAGGCCCTGCTAGAATCTAGCAGGGCCTGTGCAAGGTCGCTTTAATGGATTGTAAAACATTGTTAGGAACAAAAGGGAGGTGCGAGTAAAAACACTCGATTGCGTACCCATCGGTGAGTCCGTCTCAGTGTTGCCAGGTCTCCAGATTTTACAGGAGATCTCCTGTTTTTCTACATGAATCTCCTGTTTTTTTTAGAATACGAATTTCTAAAAGTAATGTAATTGTCTAAAAGGGAGGGGCGGCAGAAGCCACAGAAACACATTCGTTTGATTCGGGGGGGGGGGGGGGGTGTAAATCGAAAGAAAAAGTACGCATCCTCATGCATACCTCTGCATCTACTGTTTTTCTTGTAGCTTTTTCCATACATCTGCTGTTTTTTTCTATACCGCCTCCCGATTTTTGAAAATCGGACCTGGCAACACTGGTCCGTCTTGAGTTAGCTAATGAATCGGTCCAGTGACATAGTGCACAATTTGTCCGTCCCAGCCGCGTGGGCAATACAATATTATAATAACATCAGGTGTTCCTTAGTAGCCTATTAGGGCCCCCTGTGTCGTATGTGGTTTTTGAGTGATAGGGAGTTTAAGTGTTCCCAAAACCCTGGATATTTCAAACATATTCGCTTGGCTTTGGCCGGTAGATTCTGAATAAGGAGGAGCGCTCCTCCCGTCGCCGTTGTACTGAAGCCGCTGATGGGACACTAGTCTGTAAGTCCTTAGATTTTATATTTGGTTAAGGTTTGGCATATTTAACGTGCCTTCCAACGAGTCGTGTATCGCGGAGCTAAGTACGCCCCGGCGTTTTAGTTCGAAATTAGGGCAACGTGATTTCTGCCCTACAGACGACCGGCTGCGTACTGAACAAACATTCAAAAACCCAGTAAACATTAAAAACAGAACAATAAGAAAAACCCACATCACCATAGAGTACGTTTAAAATATATATTAATATAAAGAAAATTATAATTAGTCGTATACTGTAATCTATATATATAAAAATGAAACCCGTTTTCCGTTGTCACGAGATAACATGAAAACGGCTTGACCGATTTGGCTGAGTTTTTTTTGTAGTTTTCTAATACTCTGTACAAGGTTCTTACGGAAAAAAATATAAAGAAAATCTCTCAGAAAGATTGAAAAATATAACATAACGAATGTCAACGTCATTCAATTTAAAACAAAAAATCTGTGGTAATCTGTGACACCACATCGATAACAGCGCTGACAAATGTCAACGTCATTCAATTTAAAACAAAAAAATCTGTGGTAATCTGTGACAACACATCCATAACCGCGCTAACAATGAATAGGTACTCATACATAAGATAGGTCAGCTATACAAAATAAAGTAGTGCATCAAAGCTACGCTAAGGCGGTACGAATACATAAATTTATACATAAATTTGTTTATGTATATAATGTAAATGAACCATGTACCCGAAGTTAAGTATTTAATTAACACTGTCATAAGGGTCACTAATATATATGACGACCTCCGTGGCCGAGTGGTTTGTACGCCGGGTTTCATGGTGTCGCCAACTCGAGAGGTCCCGGGTTCAAATCCCGGTGGGGGCAGATGTTGGTGTGATGAATACGAGCATTTGTACACCAGTCATGGATGTTTAATATGTATTTCTATATAAATATACTTATATATGAACTGTATATGTATTCTATCCGTTACCCTAGCATCCCATAACACAAGCCTTACAGTGCTTACTTTGGGGCTAGGCTAATTGGTGTGAGTGTTGGAAATATTTCTTATTATTATTTATAAGGACTTATGTCAAAACTTATTAGTTTATTCAGTACATTAGTTTATTCAGTCGCAAACAACCAACTGCATTTACCAGTAAACAATGACCTGGAAATTCATAATTTATTCAGAGGCTGAAATTGCCATTGCTGTGCTTAGAGTGAAATGAAAACACTTTTTCAGTGTCACAGTCTGCACTGTATAGTTAAAACTGTAGTGTTTTATGGTACTGCAGAAGATAATAAGCAGCTGGGTGACGCAATTTTGCGATTGTTGAAGTTATGCAACTTTCGCAATGGCCGGTTATTGGATGGGTGACAAAAAATTCTTATCTCGTGCTTCTACGTGCTTCTGAAGAAACGTTGAGCCGTTGACCCCGGCTGCGTCTGCAGGAGCTATCACCCACCAATCCGCACTGGGCCCTAGTGGTGGGTCATGGCCCAACCTCCCTATTCCATCCATCAAAGAGAAGGCGTGTTGTTTGTCTGTGGAAATCCTACCCGCTGTATCGAACAGTCGAAGAAAAAAATGCACGTGGAACTTTCGGTGGAAAGAAGTTAATTTTTTTTTTAAATAATGTTAATATTTAAGCGTTGTCGTTTAAAAACTTGTGAATTCTAAAAATTTGCAACCCCCCCAGGCATTGGTAAATTAAGTAAGAGTCGTACATTTAAAAAAGTAAGATATTTATAACTAAAAAAACTTAAAATATATAATAACTAAAATACATATTAAAAGGAGTCCCTTTAGGCAAGGTTCCAAAGATACTGGCAGCGTTCCCCCTTTGAATAGCTAGACTAATTCTTTGTCCGAGGTAGCTGCCAGCTCTTCGGTCTCCTGTGATGTCGACCAACCTTTTTGCTATTTCCATAAAAAGCCTTACAGAGCTAGGACCCCACGGACCAAGGGTATATAAAAATATTTATATACCACCCAAGCGTTTGGCCCCCCAGGTTAACGTAACTAGAAAGGAGGTACTGCTTTCCACTTATTTCTCGAATTTCTTGATAACCAAATTAAGACCACACATCTGAAGTGAAACTTCTTTTCTTAAATAAACTAACATTAAGCGGTGCATAAGGCATAGGGGAATGGAGCAGCGCTATATGTATACACCGTGTTCCTGAGGATATACATAAACTTTGAATAATACTTCTATAGCTCTTATTGAACATATCGTACAAAGAAAGTAGTAGTTTAAATAGCATAGTTTTTAAGTTATTGGTAATTTAAGTTTAACCAACTTAATTGTGTTGTTCAGTGAGAATGAGTCTTTATCTGTAAGATGTTGCCACTTGGTGCAACCAAAAATATCAAACTATCCACTCTTTGTCAATGGTCATTAAGACATAGTTTCAAAAGTCAAAATTTTAAAAAACATTGTTGACGTCAAGAAAAGTTTCAAAAAGTTTATGTGGACATGTGAACCAAAGTTTCAAATGCGACGTTGCCAGTTCAGGTAAAGAGTAATTCATATTAGATAAATTACATCTAAGCATTTAGTTTGTATGAAAATAAAAAATGTTAAAGAAATTGGAATTCATAAAAGTGTCTATAGTAAAAAATGATCAATAGGGATGATGACTAATTTTTTTTTCTTCGTTTATCAGGTAGATTATCAAAATTATTGGACACGTATTTTTTCTTTTTTCACATAATATAAACATTGCAGAGCTATATTGATTTGAAAAGTCGCATGACGTCACGTTTGAGTACAGTTATAAGTGAAAATTCACTCAAAAGTGACGTCACGAGCCCCTACTCCCAAACTTTGACGCGTTATAACTTTGTCATTTTTTGGTTGATTCCCCAAAGAAAAAATACGTGTCCATTATTTTTTGATCATCTAACTGACGGACTAAATAGAATTTCGTTTAAGTGTACCCCGTCATCACCCTTATTGAGGTTATACATCTTTAGGCGCGTTATGAAAAAATGATGAGAGTGAAATTTTAAGATGCGCGCGCATCACTGTAACACAAAATTTTAACAGCATGAAGTTGGTCGCATTAGCGACTGTTACTTTTGTGTTTACCGCACTTTAAGAAAATCTACCAACAAAGTAGAAATAGAATCTCTAGTTAGTGGGTGCTAACGACTGCGTTGTGAATGCCTATCAAAAGTATTTATTAATCTGGAACAACGGAACCAAAGCGCGATTCAGGAGACTACAGCGCCATCTCTTGACCATTGGTGTAGTAGAACCAAAAACCACATCTTTATTTTTTGTAATAAAGTAACAGTTATAGGTATTCATATTTATAATATTTATCCACATGTTTCTAGTTTGTATATTCGGATTACGTGTTTGAGTTTCATACAAGTGCAAATCACATATGTTCTAATAAATTATATTCAGTAGCGATTTTAATTGAATATTTTGATTATTTATTTATTTTTTCAAATTAAAACTGAACTTTATTGACTGTGTCCTTTTCCAGACTTTTTATTAATTTATTGTAATTAATTATTTGCATGCAATTAAAAACTAATTTTAAACGATGCCAAAGAATGATAACTTCTCACGCGCCTACATAAGTACACGCACCCATTTTTTTATTTAATAGTCTGAATAACATGCCAAAGTTAGTGTATAACCTCAGGAACACGGTGTATAGTCGTGTGACGCTCGTGCTGCATTTCTGTTTCATCTTTTCCATATTGTTTCCATAGGATTTTTCCATTTACACCCCGTCGGAAAACAAGTTTTATTTCAAAAATGTAACTTCGATATTCGCATTTGCGGAGCAGCAAATAATTACTCGTACCTACCCGATGAATGAAATCAAAGCATTCTGAAGCAAATCCAACTGATGTATGGTGAAGTCGAAAGCTTGTTTACACTCTGCGAGCGCTTGAATTGAAATTCATTTCTTTGCCACTTTGAAAGCACACACTTAGTATTTCGTTCCTTAACACAGAGACTCTAATTAGTGCCAACGTTTGAGGTGTTGGCTAAGATATGTATAGGCTGGTAGATATAGGCTGCATTCGTATTGAGAAGGAAATAAACACACGCAATTTCTGTTTTGAGTGTTGCCAGATCTCACGATTTTTCAGGTTTCTCCTGTTTTCTGAAATTTCTCCTGTTCTACTTTTTTATCTACATGAATCTACTGTTTTTCTTAGAATACGATTTTCTTTTATAAATTGCATGCTGAGTTGCATTTTTCGACATTTATAAAGCTAACCTTTATTATTATAAAATAAATGTGATTGTCTAAAAAAAACGTGGTTTGAGGGGCGGCAGAAGTCACAGAAACCAGGGCTTGTTTACCGGTTAATTTTGAAACCTAAATCAGTGTCAAGTACATTGGGAGCGTTTTATTTAGGTTTGGCTCTACCTTAACCTTAAAAAACCAGTTTTCCTAAAAAGCGAAATCAAATAGGTTATGAATCAATTTAGCGGTTTTTAAAGGGTTTCATTTCGCTCTTACTGACGGCATCGATAATTAAGGAATAACTTGACTCACTAGACGCTAGCAAACGTGTCAATAAATGCATCAATCTCTGAGCATTAAGAAGTTGTGACTTGATTAGTTCAAACAAAACAAACTTCAAGCGATGCCGACGCGTGCACGTGTCGCTCTGGATTAAACCGGTTTAGGTTTTGGGTACCGCTTTCATTTCGGACGCGTTCCGAACGAAACCTTTACTAAAAACCGGTATAAACCTTTATTTACCGGTATTTTCGAAACCGGTTTCAAGCCCTGACAGAAACACATTAAAAAAAAAAATTTTTAGAATGCACAAGTTTTTGAAGGAATGAGTCGAGTCTTTCGTATGTAGCTCGACAAAATAAATAAAATCATAATTCCGACTACGCATCCTGTAACGGATGCGAAACGACAATCAATAAATTAATCAGTACATATATACCGTTGAAGCTTGTTTTATTTAATGTGTGGTGTGCGTGAAAACCTAAGAAACAAATATCATTTTTTATATAGTCAAACACTATGCATGAAACAACGACGCCAGTCTCAAACGGTGGAACAAAAGATTTTAGTATTTAACTATGCTATAAGTAGGTATCAAAAGTATTTTTTTAATTATTATACGAGTTGACGGCTCACCCAATGGTAAGTGATCACCGCCACCCATGGGCATCTGCAACACCAGGTGTATCACAAATGCGACGCCGGCCTTTGAGCTTTGGCTTTGTTTTAAAGGTTTTCGGTTCATATTGCTCCGGCAACACTGCTGGTGTACCACCAGTATTCCACAGTTTTGTCGTACGTGGTAAAAAAATTCGACAAAATCGCAAGGTTTTAGATAGCCAGTTCGCAGACACTCGGCAACGGTCGCCGCGACCACACCCGCACTCCCGGCGTGCATTGAGGGGACTGCGGTCCTCATAATGTACGCCGGGTCGGTGCAGGAGTATTGTCTGGTTTTTAGTGGCCCTGTTTAAGGCGTTAGGTAGGACTCTGCCCCACTAGGCCGC
The DNA here is from genome assembly GCA_902850365.2 of Chilo suppressalis. Lineage (NCBI taxonomy): Eukaryota > Metazoa > Arthropoda > Insecta > Lepidoptera > Crambidae > Chilo > Chilo suppressalis. Next base: position 18,098,214 of record OU963914.1, on the reverse strand, counting down.
GTATTCAGCAACCACGCGCGGGGCATCCTGCGCACGTCTGCGGGATCCCCGCAATACCTCGGGAGACCCCTGCCGTGAAGCCCCGGCTAGGCCGGGAGGCTGCTGAGTGCGGAGACGCGGAAGAATCCCTAAACGGAGATCCCGCGGTTTCGCACTAAGCAGCTTAGAGGGTATTCGCAGAGATTTTGCCGGCATCACAAAAAAAGGTAGGGCCCTGCCCATTTCATCCGGCCCAAGGGCTGGCTGTAATGAGCAGGAAGGAGTCCCACATACCTTCTTCTCGCTCCCCCGGTGGTTGAAGGATACGTAAGGCATATCCCAGACAAAAAAAAGTTTGTGGATAGCCACACATCAAGATGATGGGGTTGAAATTTCTGTCGCGATCTACGATAGCGGAAAGCAGCAGCTGAGATTAATCCGAACAATTCCTTTGAACACTCCCCGTGATAAATGCGATAGAAGATGCACAGCGTAGCTACATCTCTACGCAAATACAACGAGGCGTGAACACGATTAGCTTATAAATTTTATAAGAACTTTGGTGCTAGTGGGCTTTGAACTACAAATGGGAATGAGCGATTGTTTTAAAGTTTATTAAACTTGGTGTGTGTGTGTAAAGCTGCGTACAGATGGCGCGTTCCAGGGCACGCGTAGTCGGTTACGCGTATGCTGGAGTTGTCTCGCCGGCATTCGCAAGTAAGTCGGTTTATGGTCGCACGTCTAAGGAAATGCGCACGGGTACGCTGTATTTGGATAGCAAAATGGAAGCTCCGAGTTTCAATTGTGAATATTAATGATTGATGGGACACGCATAGCGCTGTAGATCGCACAGCATCCCGTTCAGGTTCGCGGCGATCTGGTGGCCTACCGCTTCTCGGAATTGTTATGGCAATAGCCATAGCTTAAGGTAAGGTTTCGAAGCGAGCGTCAGTGACGTCACGACAGAGCGTCATCTAGAATTTCTATGCAAATGACATTGTCAGTGCCGCTTTGACCGACGTTGTCATTGACATTTGCATAGAAATTTTATATGACGTTCTGTGGCGGCGTCGCTGACGCTCGCTAAGAAAGCCCACCTCTATGATTTATTTTGTTATTAACTACTGACCGCCGAAGGTTTTCAAATGCTTCGCCCTCTTTTCTTTTTCTTTTGCATTGGTAATAACAATGTTAAAGAAAATGGGCGTGAGCTATTTGAAAACATTCGGTGGTCAGAAATACCAAAATGAAATCATAAGCTTTAGCTAAGGCTGTAGTATTCCCGATAGGCGGTAGGCACCTTGTACAGAGGCACCAGCAAGAATTTCAAAAGCTCCGCAATCGTATCGTCATCGTCAAATTTTGTATGGAAGTTGGAGATTTAGTAGAATCGATATGATTATATGCGATATGATATGATATATATGCGATATGATATGATATACATGCGATATGATATGATATATATGCGATATGATATGATATACATGCGATATGATATGATATATATGCGATATGATTACGGAGCTGTCAACATTCTGCTTAGGCATCAGGAGTTGCACGTATTGTTTTTTTGAGTGTGTATGCTGTTGGTCGCAGATGACCTTTACAGCGTCACCGGGTTTGGGGACGGCGAGATCCTAAGGGGACCTCAAGCCGAGAATTGGCGAATGCCTCTAAAGGTATTCCAGGCGGATGGCATCTCCCCACGGAGGGAGTCGCTTCTCCGTCTGGAGCCTGTAGACCACTCGAACCTGAGAGGTTGGCTCAACTAGAGGGCGTCTCTGAGACTCAGACCTCGGCTCTAGTTAGTCGTTGTTGTGGGGGGCGGGGAAAAACGTCCAGGTACTTACCTGTACCTGGTATAGCGTGTCGTCAGTAGGACGAACGCGTATCAAAGGAACGCGCTATCTGTACGCAACTTAAGGAGGTGTGATCCAACCGGGTATCCTATTGTTGCATAACCACGAAAATGGTGCGAAGAGATTTATATCCATTTAGAAATAGAACATGAGACATACAGGCGTCACACAAGACGCACAAGTAAGAATCGTTTAATAACACTATTATGCAAAATTAAGCTTTTTATTCGGTTCATTAGCATTAGTGTCGCCGCGCACGGGCCACACGCCACAGCCACAAACGCCGCCACGAGAAGCTAGAAGCGGCTACTTAAGTGCGGGCCACAAGACGCGAGCAACGACGATTTGTAGCGTGTGGCGGCCACCGGCGTACTGTGTGTGGCGAGTTCATATAAAATGTATGAAAAAATATAAATAAATATTTCCTACACTCACACCAATTAGCCTAGCCCCAAAGTAAGCACTGTAAGGCTTGCGTTATGGGATACTAGGGTAACGGATAGAATACATATACTGTACATAGATAAGTATATTTATATAGAAATACATATTAAACATCTATGACTGGAGTACAAACGCTCGTATTCATCACACAACCATCTGCCCCCGCCGGGATTCGAACCCGAGATCTCTCGAGTCAGCAACACCATGAAACCTGGCGTATAAACCACCCGGCCACGGAGGTCGTCAATATATAAATGAGACCGCTATAAGGCTTTTTAAGGAAATAACAAAGAGGTTAGTCGAGATCATAGGAGACCGAAGAGCTGGCAGCTACCTCGGACAAAGAATTAGTCTAGCTATTCAAAGGGCTGCGAGTAATGTATCCTTGCCTAAAGGGACTCCTTTTAATAATATATTTTAGTTATCACTACATAGTATAAAGCAAAGTCGCTTCCCGTCTGTCTGCCCCTATGTATGCTTAGATCTTTAAAACTACAAGCCTGAGAACAAAAACTGTAGTCTATACTTCAGCTCTACACTGAAGCGAAGCGAGGGAGGACCACTAGTTGTATAAATAAAGTCATGGTTTATAAACAAGCCTGAGAACAAAAACTATAGTCTACACTACAGCTCTACACCGAAGCGAAGCGAGGGCGTGCCACAAGTTTTATTACGTTTTTAGTACAACGTTCATTGTTCTAGTATATATTTTGTAATGGTAATTTGTAATCTAATAATATTGTATGCTAATCTTATCTTTTAAATTGATTTATGAGAGGGTATTTGAGAAGTTTTAGAAAACGATCTCACGTTATTGACTAATGTTTATGGAGTCCGTCCGGAGTTGTGTATTTCAGTAAAAATAACCAAATCAAAAACTCCATTTTCAATTTGCCGCGAAAACGTTTCTCTGGACAATATGGCGTCTTACTAGTGTGTGACGTCACACGACTGTTATTAAAACGTCAAACGATACAATGAAATGTCACTTTAACCGGAAGTTTACTTGCGTGTGACGTCATTTTAGGCTCCGCCAATCCGAAGCGTTTTGGGTCACGTGACAATAGATAAGAAAACTATTATCTTTTTCGTGGGTTTTTAGTAAAGTTATGATTTTTTTGTGTAAAAATAGTAAAAACCCCTGCCAATATTCATTCTAAACACAGATTATAACTAACAATTGGCACTTTATTTTTAATACTGTCAAATACCCTATTTGCTGCCCAATTGAACCGACAGTGTGTCCCTTTAAGAAGGTAGACCGCGTCGAGTCGTTTAAGGGGAGTTAGGCCGCACCACCGAACTTCGATTAACAAACGTGTTACCTACATTAGTTCATTGTTTTCACCCTTTCCTTAAAGTTACCCCACAAGTCACTTTTGTACTTAACCGTCTCGTGGAAAAGTTTGAGACCTTTTCATTATACTTAAGTACATCATCATCATCATCAGCCTATTATTGTCCCCACTGCTGGGGCACAGGCCTTCCCTATGGATGGAATAGGGAGATTGGGCCATGACCCACCACGCGGGCCCAGTGCGGATTGGTGGGTGCTAACGACTGCAAATGCAGCCGGGACCAACGGCTAAACGTGCCTTCCGAAGCACGGAGGAGTTCGAGATAGTAAATTTTTGGTCACCCATCCAATGACCGACCACTGCGAAAGTTGCTTAACTTCAACGATCGCAGCCGAACGCGCTAGCCACCTGCGCCATCGAGCTCCTCATAGATTCATAGATTACGAGAGAAGTACATAATTCATAGATTCTTAGATCATTATTATCATTAGACATAGATTCTCTACTTTCCTAAGTCCTTTCTTATATAATAAGTTCAATAGAGTATTAGGTATTTATACATTAAACTATTTTAACTGTAGAACTGAACTTATTTGTAAATAAATGAACGTAACTCCATAATTTACATTTACCAACGTTTATATAATGATTACTTTAAGTTCTGTTTTAATTAATTTGTTAATTTATTAATCATTCAATGTATTATTTAGATCATAAAAGCCTGAAATACAGGTACAATTTTAATTGTAACCTAGTTCAGGCATCAATTATTTTGTACTTTATATTGTTATTAGTATTATTATGCAATGTATGACCTTATTTGAATAAAGATATATTTATTATTATTATTATACATAATGTTAGTTATAATTGTTATTATTAAACTCTACTTTAGTTAAGCAAAATATGTTATTTTTCTAACGCTAGTTTGTTTTGATGACATGACATTCCGTATGTGACTTTATGCCAATGTTACCATTTTCTATAATTTAAATATGACTTGTTAGTACGCGGAAACACTTCCGGTATAGCGGAGTTTGATATCTGATTGATTAATCGATGTAATGTCGATTGATTATTCGTATTCAAGGTGGCATAAATTTAGGCTGTATGCCGTGTTGGCTGTATGGTGACATTGGCTTTGCGAATCTTATGGGATGGTGTGTACACGTCTTTATGAAGTATTGGCTATGATACCGTTCATAGACAAGCTGCTTAGACGTTAAACTATGAAAAGTGACAAATGTGTTGAGGTGGAGAGTTATAAAAGAGCGCTCCACCTTAGTTTAGGTAACTTTTGCTGCGATCGTCGTCCTAGTTGGTGATTCAATAAAACAGTGAACCTCTGCAGAGTTGTAATCTATATACCTAGTCAGGTCATAAATTCTGTCACATTTTTAATATAAAATAATTGAAACAAGTCTTTATTCATTAAATAACCATTAACATACCAAAATGAACTTAATAAAACATAGATTCTTATGACAATAAATTTTATTCAAAATGACCTCCGTGAATTTGAATACAGGACTTCAATTTTGAATACAGGTACAGCCAGTTTTCTTTTTCAGCACGAACGAGGTCCATGTCAATGTCGGCGGCTGCCTTAATAAAGGATGTCTTGAGTGACTCCAAATTGGGATGAGGCTTTGAGCACGCCTTTTCCTCCAAGTGTTGCCATGTTTTGTAATCTAACGGACTCAAATCTGGACTAGCGGAGGGCCAGTCTTCGTGCCGGTTGAAGTCGATTTCACGTGCCGCCAGCCAGTCTTGTGTGCTCTTCCCTCTATGACTTGTTGGAATACCCAGTGCCTGTTATTGAACATGGTATGAGAAACAGGTTCCACAAGGTTCGTCAGGACTGTATTTTGATACACAACTGCATTCGTTTTTACACCTTTCTCACAAAAATGAACCTCTGTTAAGCCCCAATAAGAAACTCCCAACCATACCATGAGCGAGGATGGAAAATGACCTCTCTCTCCTCATGAATGTCGCTTCTTCACTACTGTGTGCGTACACCTTATCATTTTGTTTGTTGTAGCTCTCTTCTACGGTAAAAAAATATTCATCCGAAAAAAGAATTTCCCGATATTTTTTTCCCGCCTACCACTTCTGTAAAGCGCGGCATCTCTACAGTCTCATGTCCATTAGACGAGCATTCAAACGATGCCCTGTTTTTCTTCGATATGCCCGAAGCCCTAAGTCTTCATTTAACACCCTTTTCACCGTGGTTCTGCTTAACCCCATCTGAAGGGCCAACAGTTTCTGCTTACGTTTGGGATATCTTTGAATTCACGCCTTCACAGCTTTTATCACTGTTGGAGTCCTAACAGACCGAGAGCGACCACTTCTTGACCTGTCATCTACACTAGAGTCTTCATTGTATCGTTTAATGGTACAATTAACGAATCTTTTGCTTATATACAAAATTTTCAGTATGTCAAAAAATTGATTTGGCGCGTAACCGCAACGATGCAACGCAATAACTGCAACGCGGTCTTCTTTAAGCGTCCACTCCATATTAAAAATGAGTAAAATTCTAAAAAGTATACTTTTTTATTTTCATGAACAATTCGAAATTCGAATTCAATAAACTTTTTTGTGGCCAGCATTCTGAAAGAAAAGTTTTTACTGTGTGACAATATTTATGACCTGACTGTGTATATAAAACTCAAAGGTGACTGACTGACATAGTGATTTATCAACGCACAGCCCAAACCACTGGACGGATCGGACTGAAATTGGGCATACAGATAGATAAGAAAGGATTTTGATCAATTCTACCCCCAAGGGGATAAAATAGGGAATGAAAGTTTGTATGAAACTTTGTCAATTTTAAACCGATCGGGCTGAGACTTTGCATGCAGGTATAAGAAGAATCATAGATGAATGTCATTGTGTATAATACAAGCCTGAGAACATAAACTGCAGCCTACACTTCAGCTCTACACCGAAGCGAAGCGAGGGCGGGCCGCTAGTTTATTATAAGACTAATAATAAGTACCTAGCTGACTGTAATATAGGAAAATCAGCTACAATATTATAATATTCTTTATTGTAATAAACCATACAAAACACACAAGTAAATTAAAAACATGATAAACAGAACGTACACAATAAAGGCGGCTTTATTGCTAGGCAGCAGTTTTTTTATTCTTTCTTTATTGTTTATTGCATGCCACAGATAGTAGAAAAACAATAATATCATAAGTTCCACAAATATGTGACACCCTGCAAGGGCGTTGCTATTTTACTTAAATTATTATTATTATTTGAATAAACTATCAGATACATATTTGTTTCTTAGATTTTAACGCACTCACTCATTAAATAAAACTAGTTTTCACGGGTTAATGCACGAAACTTTATTTATTTATTGACGTTTCGCAGCCTTTTCAGGTCTGCTTCGTCAGAATAATGATTTTTTATTTACTTTATTAATTTTATTTATTAAACGTCAATAAATAAATAAAGTTTCATGCTAAACAAAAAAAACTACTTTTGTCAGATATATTATAAAAAATCAATTCAATTCAATTATTAGACATGTATCTTACTAAAATTAAAATAATATATATATATAAAAAATTATATATATATATATATACATAATTTAAAAACAAAAGATATTATTATACAGATTTTACAGTCAGAATCTTTAATATAATATACAGGTACGAGTATGTCCTGAAATTTAATAAATTTTATTATTACTTCATAAAAATTATATATCTTATATGTTTATCTTGAAAAAACTCTAATAGGATTTGTCAATGAGATATTCCTTTAGACGTTTTTCAAAAGTTGTATCTTTTTCCATTAATTTTCCATTCCATCTCTGCCAGGCAACCCATAATAGAAAGATAAATAAATATGAAGGAGAAGAGGAGGGGTGTAATAGAAAATAATGATAAATTCAATAATGATAAACATATTTTTTCATGAATTTATTTACTATTATAGTATTTATTATATTATATTAGAAAACATATTAAAAATGGGTTGTCCTAAAAATCCTGACAGGCTATTTTTATTTTTTTTTTAAAAAGGATTAAAAAATATGACGTCTATAAATATTATTTTTGTAATTGTTGACATTTTTTGAGTTGACACTATGTTTTTCGAGCAGCATTTTATCCCCGAACAGACGCCATAAGTGGCATCAAAAGTTAGTGGTCATAGTCATAGTCATAGTCATAGTCATAGTCATAGTCATAGTCATAGTCATAGTCATAGTCATAGTCATAGTCATAGTCATAGTCATAGTCATAGTCATAGTCATAGTCATAGTCATAGTCATAGTCATAGTCATAGTCATAGTCATAGTCATAGTCATAGTCATAGTCATAGTCATAGTCATAGTCATAGTCATAGTCATAGTCATAGTCATAGTCATAGTCATAGTCATAGTCATAGTCATAGTCATAGTCATAGTCATAGTCATAGTCATAGTCATAGTCATAGTCATAGTCATAGTCATAGTCATAGTCATAGTCATAGTCATAGTCATAGTCATAGTCATAGTCATAGTCATAGTCATAGTCATAGTCATAGTCATAGTCATAGTCATAGTCATAGTCATAGTCATAGTCATAGTCATAGTCATAGTCATAGTCATAGTCATAGTCATAGTCATAGTCATAGTCATAGTCATAGTCATAGTCATAGTCATAGTCATAGTCATAGTCATAGTCATAGTCATAGTCATAGTCATAGTCATAGTCATAGTCATAGTCATAGTCATAGTCATAGTCATAGTCATAGTCATAGTCATAGTCATAGTCATAGTCATAGTCATAGTCATAGTCATAGTCATAGTCATAGTCATAGTCATAGTCATAGTCATAGTCATAGTCATAGTCATAGTCATAGTCATAGTCATAGTCATAGTCATAGTCATAGTCATAGTCATAGTCATAGTCATAGTCATAGTCATAGTCATAGTCATAGTCATAGTCATAGTCATAGTCATAGTCATAGTCATAGTCATAGTCATAGTCATAGTCATAGTCATAGTCATAGTCATAGTCATAGTCATAGTCATAGTCATAGTCATAGTCATAGTCATAGTCATAGTCATAGTCATAGTCATAGTCATAGTCATAGTCATAGTCATAGTCTAATAAAACACGTTGATTTTCGTAATAGACAAACTGAACTGTTTTATTCACCAAGATACACAAGGTACATACAAAAAGAACATAGATGGCGTTACTGTGACAATTACTATAGACTATTTTGTTATCTATTTTAACACCCCCACATAACAAAATAAATCAATTTCTTTACACACATTTTTTTTATTTAACCCTTATCCCCAGCATATGCATGAACTTATAATGCTTAGTGGATAAAAGACCTTTGGTCAACAAGTCAGCTGGCATTTCCTGTGTTGAAACATATTCAATATTAATTAGTTTATTTCTAACTGCATCTCTAACATAATGAAAACGAACATCAATATGTTTTGATCTAGCATGTGCCTGATGACTTGTTGCTAATTTTAGTGCACTTTGATTATCACATTTTAATTTAATTGCACATAATTTACCACTAAGTTCATACACAAGATTTCTTAAGTAAACAGCTACCCTAGACGCCTCTGAAAGAGCAACATATTCTGCCTCAGTGCTGGATAAGGAAACTGTCTTTTGTTTTTTACTCTGCCAGGAGATTAGAGAACCACTCATCAAAAAACAGAACCCCGTATAAGACTTACGATCTAGACTATCGCTGGCCCAGTCTGCATCAACAAAACCTGTCACCTCTGAATTACAAGTATCCTTATGATATGTCAAACAATAATGTTTTGTTTTCTGCAAGTATCTCAATATTCTCTTAGCATAACTAAAATGAGTTTCATCATAACAGTTATTGAACTGGCTGAGGTAACTAAGAGAGTATGACAAGTCAGGTCTAGTCAATACAGCTAAATACATAAGGCTTCCAATCAACTTTTGATATGGCAGGTTTTCTGTACAATTTTCGGCCTTTTCTATGTTTAACTTACACTCTATAGGAGTATCTATAGTTTTACAATTAGACATTTCAAATTTTAATAATAGCTGCTCTATATATTCCTGCTGATCCACAGTTATAGTTTTACATTCTTTGTTTACATTAATTCGCATGCCTAAGTAACGTCTAACAGGACCTAGATCTTTCAATTTAAATTCAGACCTTAGTACATTTTTTAAATTTTGAGTTTTAGCAATATTATTTGAAAAAATTAAAAAATCATCAACATATACTGCCACAATAATCTTAACATTTTCATAAAAATATGTATACTTATTTTAAAACCATAATTAAGCAAACAATCTTTGACTTTCTCATACCAAACTAGAGAGGATTGTTTAAGTCCATATATGGCTCTTTTTAGTTTCAAAACCTTTCCAATTTGATTATTTACAAAACCTTCTGGAATTGACATGTAAATATTTTCCTTTAAATGCCCATTTAAAAAAGCTGTTGTTACATCTAAGTGATTAATGTCCATGTCCCATTGTACACTCAGAGCAAATAATAATCTCAGCGTAGAATGTTTAACCACAGGAGAAAAAGTGTTCTCATAGTCTATACCACGTCGCTGCGTAAAACCTTTGGCAACGAGTCTGGCACGATACCGCACTTTATCATTCACATCTAGCTTTTTATTTAACACCCACTTGTTTTGCACAATTGATCCATCACTTGGTATATCCACAATTTCCCACGCATCGTTGTCCTCGAACGACTGAAGTTCCTCTCGCATGGCTTGTCTCCAATGATCAGCTTCTGGTCCACTCAGCGCTTCTGAAAAATCAATTTGTTCGACTTCTGGACTAGGAGATACAGATATTACCAAACCCAAAACGTTCTGGAGGTCTTTTTATTCTCTTATCCTGTTTTGGTAATTCTGGAAATGGTTGCAACTCATTGGTTGAGATATCTGTCTCTGTGTTAGTGGTGGTTGTATCATCATAACAGCTGTCACTAGGTGGATCAGTATATACAGATGTATTTGAATCTGAATCATGGAGAGATTCATTCATTGAAGACTCCCCCACTGAATCTCTGCCATCTTTATTTATAGCTTGAGACTCATGTTCTTCACTATCGACACCATCCTGTATCCATTCTGCTGTGTCATCTTTATTTATTTCTGATGATACTGTTTTTTCTTCCATCACTATTATGTCTCTTTTCATAGTTACAATATTTTTAATAGGATCATATACACGATATCCCTTTACTGTTTCTGAAAATCCTACAAGAATGTTCATTTTGGCCTTCTTGTCCCATTTTAACCGTCTTTCTTTTGGTATGTGAACCATTACAGAACTACCAAAAAGACGTATGTGGCTCAAATCTGGTTTCTTTTTATACCACGCTTCATAGGGTGTTATATTTCCTAAACTTGAAGTTACAGATCTATTCTTTAAGTATGCCGCTGTGTTAGCTGCTTCAGCCCAGAACTTCTTTTCTAGTTTTGCATCAAACAATAAGCATCGTGCTTTCTCTATAATAGTTCTGTTTGCTCTTTCACAAACACCATTTTGCTCAGGTGTGTATGCAGTAGTCTTCTGGTGGATAATTCCTTGTCCTTGTCTTGTTGTTAAATAATTCTCCATCTCACTACTACAAAACTCACCACCATTGTCTGTGCGCAATATTTTAATTTTTTTATTCTGCTGATTTTCAGCCATTGCTTTAAAATGCTTGAATATTTTGAAAACTTCATTCTTATGTTTGTGAAAGTATATGAAAGTCATACGACTGTGATCGTCAATGAATAAGACAAAGTACTGAGCACCGCCTATGGACATTGTCTCCATAGGACCACATACATCAGCGTGTATTATCTGTAGTGTTTCTGTACTTACTTGTCCAACATGATGAAACGGTAATCTCATTTGTTTTCCTTCACAACAGGTTACACATTTCTTCATTGTCATATCACTAGTATCCGGGTAAGACAATCCATCCACAATGCCGTTCTTCATTTTTATCAAATCATTGCTGTTAATATGTGCTAACCGCCTGTGCCAAAGCTCTGCACTTGCAACAGCAGGTGCTGCCAGCATACAATCAGCTACTTTAATATTTAGCTTGTATACTCCATTTGTTGACACTGCTGTGGCTACCAACACATTCTTGTTGTTGCGAATGTAGCATTGGTTTTCTTCAAAAACAACTTTGTTACCGTTTTTGATTAATTCACTCACTGACAACAGGTTCGTTGTTAAGCTTGGCACGCATATCACATCTTTAACCACGATATCATAGTTACAATTAGTCGATATCTGTACATTTCCGGAACACAAAACTGGTGCTTTCATATTATTTGCGACGGTTATCTCCGATAAATACGGCGTAAAATTCGCGTTCTGTATCCATTCTTTGTTTGCCGTCATATGTACACTTGCGCCACTATCTACGTACCATTCATTAGTACTGTATTCTCCATTCAAAAATACCACGCTAAAAGCATTCGATTGCTTATTTTTGTGCAATATTGGACATTGGTTTCTGTAATGACCGGTTTGTTTACATTTATAGCAAGTGATTGACTTGTCACCTGTCACTGTCACTTTCGAGTTTGTCGATGAGTTCGCGCCATTTTTAAACCTGTGCTTTTTCTTGTTAGCAGCGAATGCAGCGCCACTGGAAGAATCCACGTCATTCTTTGAAACCTCCATATCAATTAACTTAGATTTTATTGCATCGGTGGTAATCTGCATACCTGAGTGCTCAATGGCCATAATCATCGGCGAGATTTTTTCTGGCAAACCTGCTAGTAATAACGATCCGACCCATTCTTCGGTTATTGTAAATCCTGTGCCTTTTAATCTCTGAGCCGTTTCGACTACTTGCGTGACATATGAAGTCATGGACTCGCAATTTTCTTGCCGTAACGAGATTAAATGTCTTAGTAGGGTTATCTTACGAACAAAACCTGAGTCATCAAACATATTTTTCAGTTTAATCCATAACTCCAAGGATGTTCTTGTTTCCTTAATATGCACGTACAATCCAGGGTCGACGGTTAAAACTAGCTTCGCCTTGGCTTTTGCGTCATCTGATGCTTTTGGCTCGAATGTAGCATCTGGCGCCGACTTGATATAGTTCACCAGGTTGTCGAGCACCAAAAGATTTTCCACAGCAAAACTCCTCTCGTCATAATTATCTCGTCCTTTCAGCTTCGGAATGCTTTGAATATAGTTCACCGCCATATTTCCACGAAAAAACAACTATTTTCGACTGTTTCAAAACTAAATTTACAGTGTAAAACCGAAAAAAATGGATTTCTTTATGCCCATAACCTAATAAAACACGTTGATTTTCGTAATAGACAAACTGAACTGTTTTATTCACCAAGATAGGTACATACAAAAAGAACATAGATGGCGTTACTGTGACAATTACTATAGACTATTTTGTTATCTATTTTAACATAGTCATAGTCATAGTCATAGTCATAGTCATAGTCATAGTCATAGTCATAGTCATAGTCATAGTCATAGTCATAGTCATAGTCATAGTCATAGTCATAGTCATAGTCATAGTCATAGTCATAGTCATAGTCATAGTCATAGTCATAGTCATAGTCATAGTCATAGTCATAGTCATAGTCATAGTCATAGTCATAGTCATAGTCATAGTCATAGTCATAGTCATAGTCATAGTCATAGTCATAGTCATAGTCATAGTCATAGTCATAGTCATAGTCATAGTCATAGTCATAGTCATAGTCATAGTCATAGTCATAGTCATAGTCATAGTCATAGTCATAGTCATAGTCATAGTCATAGTCATAGTCATAGTCATTTATTCCTTAAACAATTTTCATCGTAATAAATTCACAATTTACAATAAAATTATTAGATAAAATTAAAATTATAATCCATTTAAATGTGATTAGCATAAAATTACAAAAATTCTTATATAATAACATATAATTAAATACTACAAATAGTAAGATATTTATAACTAAAAGCCTTAAAATATATAATAACTAAAATACATTATTAAAAGGAGTCCCTTTAGGCAAGGTTCCAAAGATACTGGCAGCGTTCCCCCTTTGAATAGCTAGACTAATTCTTTGTCGGAGGTAGCTGCCAGCTCTTCGGTCTCCCGTGATGTCGACCTTTTTGCTATTTCCTTAAAAAGCCTTACAGCGCTAGGACCCCACGGACCAAGGGTCTCGACACCGAATGGGACAAAATCATATTCGGTGCCTAGACCCCTGTATTTGCATGCCTTAGCTTTTTCAGCCGCTTCGCAAGCCTCACCAGCTCTGTTGTTGGTTCCATGTAGATGGGAAGGGGCCAGCGTGTCTGAACAGGTTGCATGTTGAACAGTATATAATTTTTAGCACCCGGCCCATCTTCCATGGAATCAAACTCTTACCGTCCGGTCTCTTGCCATCGTCTCTTGCAATACCAGTCGGCTCAAGTAGACTTGGCACGTTTACGGTGGCAAGGGACTGGCGTATGATATCGTTAAGTGCGGCGAGACATGCCGCACTTAACGATATCATACGCCAAAAGAATAATAATAATTAATAAAAATAATAATTGGCTAATATATATTGTATTATCATCTGTCTCAGACCCATCTGCCAGCGACCCGCAATGAGAGTTATCTAATATTTAAACATATTTATATATATATATTTATATTATTTTCTAATAGTACCTTACCGCTCTGCCAATCCTGCAAGGACTAAATGACTTGACGCTATGTTATATTGTAAGTACAATGTACTTCATGTCTTTATTTAAGATAATTTAATTCTGTTATATTATTAGGAATTCGTATAAATTCTTAAGACGGGCGGATTGATTGAACTGATAAATTGATCTGTCGTCAAACAAACGACGGCGCGCAGGACCGGATCCAGACCCATGAAATAATATGTTACGAATAACGTGTCGAAACTTGATATTTTTTATGGAATTCCATTGAATAGAATATGGTTCACCGTTGTATAAGCATAAACATAACATTAAAGCCTTTTTTGCAGGATCGAAAGATCAACTGTTCACAGCTGAAAAATTATTCAGAATTTATGCCATCTTTGTGATTCACAGCGCGGAACGAAATATCGATTTCAAATATTCTATGTCTTTAAAACAATCTTGATTTGACCTGAACTCGAATATCGTAAAAAATATTTTTAGGAGAATTTTCTTATTACCATACATTATTACGTAATTATATACATATTCATAGTGCTGCTATTTTTAGGAGATTATGCACCAAGGGGATGTATTATGTTATAAACCGTGTATTATGTTACGGGCAGCATATTAAATTCTGCCCGAAATGAAGTATTCTTCTCGAACGAGCTGAGGGAATTATCATCATGGTAAGAATTTAAGTCAGATCAAGCGACAATATTTCGTCAATAAGGTTTTTCAGCTTTTGTTTCTAACTATATCAGAGTCGCTTTTACAGGACATTTTTCAGCTATTATATTTTATTTCAGTTTACAGTCGTAAAAACAATTTCATAATTTGCCATAAAAATCACGGATCGAAAACTAGCATTTTTTTCTTTAGGTATTCAGTTACGTAGGCAAAAAAAAAGTTAATAGTTAAGACATACAGCCAAGAGTCTAAGCAACAGGAACGTCGATTCATTTGTCGATAAAAGCTTTTGTTGTCATTTTTGCGATCCAAATGTAAATGTCATAATAATTACTCAAGGGTACTTCCATACAACTTTAGCTCCCTTAGCTTACTTTAAATTGAGAATACTTGTAATGTAATGCGTGCTCCAGATGAAGGTGGTGTATAAATATTATTTTGTTGTAAGTAGTCCCACATATTAGTTTCCAATACTGCATATGAATATTTTTGAAGTGAAAACTTCTTTAGCGGCGTTGTACACTTTTTTTTTGGATGGGTCAAAAATGTTAAACTCGCGTCAGGTTAGACACGTGGGCTGATCGCATAATGACACACAATAAAATTGGAAAGGTTGTTGACTTTTAATATATTGGACGAAACTTAGTAATATTTTATTTTACCGTATTATAATAATAAGTCTCTATCTAGGATGTCCACGTGGCAGCTTTATTGCAAAGAAAATGCATTTTTTTTACAATAGATGTCGCTAGGTGCGCTTAGTTGTGATTCATGTAAGTTGATTTTTCTGAGAGATAAACTTTTTTAATGTAATTTAAATTGTCATGTTTGTGTACGATAGCGTAATAAATAAATATTGTATTCCACCACATACATGATAGTACTTTTATACTGATAATTAAAGCAATTCGTGCAAAATTATTTTCTAACCATTCCAAATTATCAAAAATGCACCACGTTAATATTCAAGTTTTCACTTCTGCCGGCACTCCCGGAGTGCAACCCGTCATTTTTTTTTGTATTGTAGCGTCAGCGTGTACTTTGGTTGTATCTAGAACATGCAGAGCTCTGAATTTACAGCTGACACATATCAATATTAGTGGGTATATAAGATGTAAATACATAATAAATCTGTTTGTAGTTCTCAAGTGACACACTGTATTCCTCATCATCCGAATCCAGCCAAAGTTTTGTTTTTGTATTTAGACTTAGAATACTTTTCTGTTGTTGATAGACTAACTTTGAGCGAAAATAGCTGAAGCAATCTGTAATTATATTGCGTCTTTTCCAGCAACAAAGCCAAAAATACATCAAATTTATTTAAGTTGAATGTAACATAATCTCAAATACGTCCCTGGCTATCACGAGTGAAACATCAAAAATGTAGGGCGATGTTAATCAAAAGACGACTTCATCGAACTCGGTAATTTAATGGAATTGCCGTAACACAATCTAGACTCCCTGATTACTCATCACGATAAGATCCTTAAACTTTTAGACGTTTTTTGAGATAATTTGTACCACGGTACAAAATTGGGCAAAAATCTAAGGTCTCCTTTAAAAAGTTTTGATGAGTTTCTTCCCTGGTTACCATATTTCAGAGTTCAAGATCGTTTTTTTTTAAATTACACTACAGATATGAGTTTAGTAATTTATTTGGAAACTAAACCACGACATATGGATTTTTATACAGCTTTTGCCGGCCGCTGCTCTTATCTGTTTGGTCTAAGGTTGTCAAAATAATACTCAAGTTTCCAAACAAGTTTGAGAATAGTACATTGTAGACCGAGTGGAGAAAGAGACCGATTACCAACGAGGGTGTAGTTTGAGGCCCGAGGCACATCCAGAAAATTTAGGGGTAATACTTAGCACAGAAACTAAAAAAAAATTCATCAAACCCATACATGTGGCGTATCTGTGGATAGGTCTTCAAAAATGATATTGAGGTTTTTAATAACATTTTTTTCTAAACTGAATAGTTTGCGCGAGAGACACTTCCAAAGTGGTAAAATATGTGCCCCCCCCCCCTGTAACTTCTAAAATAAGAGACTGATAAAACAAAAAAAAATATGATGTATACATTATTACTATACAAAATTCTACCGAAAATTGGTTTGAACGAGACCTAGTTAGTACTTTTTTTAATACGTCATTAATCACAAATCAATTTAAAAAAAAATACACTATTGTTATGTTTTTATTTTTTTAACTGCTAGATATTTATATCTAAAGAAAAGTTTTTACTAGAAAAAAAAATCCACGCAGACCAGGCAGCGGACGGGACTCGAACCCGCACCCTTCGCAATCCGGGCGAATACACTGACCAATTATGCTACCACGGCCCTGATGGCCGCATCGAAATTTTCCTAGCCTTAAGCTGCAAGGCAGCGCCATCTCTTCACATTGTAGGTAACCCACAATGTCAAATGAATACTTTTTCAAGTATTAAACATTTAAAAGAAGAAATAGCAATTATAGTTATGTTTTTATTTATTATTAAGCATTTGACTGCTAGATGTTTAAATCTAAAAAAAAGTTTTTCTAGAAAAAAATCTATTCGGACCAGGCAGCGGACGGGACTCGAACCTGCACCCTTCGCAATCCGGGCAATCTTTCCTTCGCATTTTTTTTTCTAGTAAAATCTATTATTTAAATACACTATTATTAAAACATTGATCAAAGTTACAACGAACTACAAGAACTTTTATATTATGTTACTTGCTGCTACGGAACCCTTCATGAGCGATGCCGTCTCGCACTTGGCCGCATTTTTTAAAACAAGATTAAAACACTTTCCGGGCAGGTGTAATAGCCTTTATTTTAATAGGTTTTCATTCGCAGTCTGCAACAAATTTAGGCTCATACTAATGTAGATACTCGAGGCCCACCTACAAGTGGTCTGTTCTGTTTCAATCAAGTTTCTATTTTCCAACGAGTCATTTTCAGTCGAGCCGAAACCTCGAAAGCTGCAAACTCGAAATCTAATAAATTAAGTTTAATTGAAAATCTCCATAATTTTTTAATTAAGGGCGCGTACTTTGTTGGTTCTTAATTAAACAACCGATGTGAGTGTACGTATATTGGAGTTATATTGTAGGGTTGCTAGTTCGATTTGTGTTATTATCTTCATATCGATGAATAAGGTTATAATGAGCGAATTTATTGTTCGATAATGAAAAAAGAACACAAGGTAAATGTTCATTAAATTTTGCGTGATATCTTTGCTGTTGACCAATAGTTTACAACCCATTTTCTGTTTGTGTCTGTAATTAGCATTCATTCATATTTTTCTTTTTATTAAAACAATGAAGTTTCGTACTTTTATGTGGTAAGATTTTTTACTCAAATATATTTAAATATAAACATGTATATATATCGAAGAAAAATCTTTTATAAACAGAGATTACTTAAATGAATTAAAATGCTACGTGTTGCAAAATTGTTGATAAATAGCAATAAGTACTACATTTTTAGTTAAGTTAAGAGATGAGTTTGTTATGTCATTGTTACAGACTGTCATACTACTTTATCAGGATGGGATGGAGATGGATGCACAGTAGTTAAGGTGAACCATGTTTTGCCAAAGCCCTTTAAGCCGCAGAAAGGTGTTAGACAGGGGCGTATACTGTATCCGATCCTCTTCAACATATATGGGGAATATATAATGAGACGAGCTTTGGATTGTTGGGAAGGTAGAGTGTCCATTGGTAGCAGAAAAATTAGGAATGCGAAACTGTTCGCAACATCCTAGCAAAAATAGCCGACCTCATTTTTAGAGTGGAAAGAGAGAGCGAATTGGTTGACCTCACCATAAACAGTGCGAAGACCAAGGCATTGGTGATAGATAGACCTGGAGCACTAATTCGCTCCAATGTACTTCGAAATCTGGAATCTGTTGTCCCCGACTTGGCTCTCTTCTCAGTAACGTGGGTGGCGGCGAGGGAAAGATATCCAGAAGAATTCAAATGACCAAATCAGCGATGTCTAAACTCACTAGGATATGGAAAGACCGCAACATATCGCGCAAAATCAAAGTGAGGCTAGTCCGTACGTTGGTCTTTTCAATTTTGCTTTAATGGCGCTGAATTCTGGATGATAAGACAGAGTGAAAGAGCCAGAATCGACGCTTTTGAGATGTGCTGACGGATGGGATGTTAAGAATTCCATGGTTTGCACGCCGGACCAACGTGTCCATATTTGAGGAACTCGGCATCACTACAAGGTTGTCCATTATTTGTTACCAGCGCATATAAATATTTCGGATACAGTTGGTAGTTGGCCAGGTCGACGGGAGCAGATTACGCGGTCGCAAACCTACCAGCTGGTCAGACCTAGTAAAATCGCTCACTAGCCTATCAATAACCAAGGCTATAAGGACTGCCGAGGACAGGAATATGTGGAGAAGCATTGTGCATCGTGAGGGCAAAATTTCAAGCTAGACACGACTTTCAGCAATAAAGATAGCGACTAAGAAGATGGAAAAGCTAATGAATTTTCTAGAATTAAAAAGTTTGTTCACAAATATGTAGTTGCAGAAAAGTTAGTAACTGGATGATTATATAATTATACCATAGTGCTCAGTAAAATTAGAATCATAGAAATAATAGAGATGGAGTTACATTCTTAACCTAACCGTATATGTTTTGCTAAAAATTCTTATTTATTTATATTGTGGCGGCGACATCTATATGCCCCACATATATACAACGGATGGAGGAAATCATTACTCACCATCCTCAAGAGATGGCGCTACCGGCGCTGTGTTCACAACGTATGGAAGCCTACATCGCGCAAGAGAAATTCGGAGCCAAACACTCCATATATACGATGCCCGACCAACATCAGTCGGGCCGCGGCCCCCGAGCTACCATCACCCAGCTCGGAGGAAGATCTTCCCCTTTGGCCTTCCTACAATATACAAGGATGGAGGTGTTACAAATTACTCCACGCTACCTGATGTTAAGTGTTAGTGGAGTCCGGTCGCGAAGATTGATGATGCGGCAGATGGAGTGCCGCTCCAGCCATCCCCACCTTGCCGGCCTGAACCCAATCCCCTTAAATCTGCCATGACCTGGAACCCCACTACAGCAGAAACACAACACCACCAAAAGGCAGTGTTAAACTGTGGTATTCTGTAAGCTGGAGGTTGCTTCTCCAGACGGCCGTTCCAATTCCAGCGGCAAATCCGTTGTGCCTTTTCCTTTTCTTAAAAAGTATTTCATAAAATTGAAAGTATCGATAAAAACAGGTCCAACCCCAACACTAGTTGCGCAGTTGTTCAACAATGGAGCCGCTTACATTTGTTTCGGTTTTTGTTCTTAATGCCCGTTAATCACTCTTAACATTCTTAGAATTTCTCGACACTTATTTGTTTAAGTGAGTGTTTGTGTAAACAGTCTTAAATTCCTCATCGAGTTTAAGTATAAGGCAAAGTTGCGCAAAATTAAAGTGACAATAATTAAGGCTTACTTCATCTAAATTACCGCAAAATGTCACTGTCTTTATTTTCGTGGCAGAAAGTCACTTCCAGTCACATCTATTGGCCCATTTAGTGTTATCAGTTTCAACGGTCAGTAGCAAAAATATAATTAAGTTAGGTTAGGAATAATTATATATTGTTACGTGTCGGGATGGGGTTCGAAATTATATGCCAGCTCATCCTTGACAGTGATCCTGAGTGGTGAATAAAGATCACCACTCAGTTCACATAATTAACACACAATGTTAATTACAAAACACTCACTAAACACTTTACAAGTCTCTAATTTATCGCACTTGAACACTTTTGTTGCACTTTGATCGCCTTTGGATTCGCTCCGAAATCGCTGTTGAAACTCAACTGTTTCTGCTCGGCGCCAATTGCGCTTATATACCCCTATCGACGCATTCTAGAAAGTACCTGTTAAATTGAGAATTAGCTAGCACCCGCAAGTACGAAGTACCTACTTATACCTACGCAGGTAACGCGCATAACTTATAAACAAGTGCAGATGTCGTTGCACTTTCTCCCTTGCGCCTACATAAGGCTCATTTTAGAATATCTCTAATCTCGAATAGATCTCTAGCACTTTTGCGGTTCCGTTTCGAGAGCGTTTGTGACAATATTTAAAAAAAACACACGAAAAGGATGGTGCAAAAATCAGCTTCAAAACTGTGTAAAGACATTCTGCTATCAAAACCATATAGGTCAAAACTGAAAATACTAGGTGGGTCGATAGATGTGTCCTGGAGTAAATATCCTATTCTAGATTATTCATTTTAACATTTGGCAAGACTATTTTTATAATATACTTTATTTAAAGACTATTTTTATAATATATTTTAATACCAGCGTTGTCGTGACACGTTTAGTTACATGTCACGGCAGCATTATGCTGAGCGGGTCCTGATTGATCAATATGATGGCTGTTAGGTTTATAAATGTGTGTAATGCTTACTTTTTATATGTTTTATTTTTTATTTTAGCAGTTTATAATTAAAAGTTTGTGTTTTATTGGTCAATAAAATGGTTCTTTCTCTTATTTTTATTTTTAAGCATTTAACTGCTAGATATGTGTTTCTTAGGTTTTCACGCACACCACTTATTAAATAAAATAAGTTTCAACGGTATAGATGCACTTATTTATTTCTTTAATGACGTTTCGCATCCTGAAAAGGTGCGGTACGATAATTCAAACGACGCATCCTAAAAAGGATGAGAATAAATAAAATTAAAAAAAAAACAAAATTCAATATCGTTTATTCAGTTTAGGGTGTTACAAGCATATGTGATTGTCGAAAAGCTACGCCATCGGTTCGCAAATCTACGGCGGGAGACCTTGTACTGAGAAGAACCGGCAAGAAACTCAGCAAGGGCTGTTTCTTCTCCCTGTATTATATACAGAGTCGTCAAATTGAAAAATAACTTCAATATGAGGTTACTCATAAAGTCGCTTTCCATTACAAATGCAAATAATATAAAAATTACGAGTATATAAAAAACTGGTTTAACAAAGTTTAGGAATGCCATGTCCTACTGTTTAGGCAAAAAAAAAAAAATAATGAACGTGACGACCTCCGTGGCCGAGTGGTTTGTACGCCCGCCGGGTTAAATGGTGTATGTCGCCGACTCGAGAGGTCCCGGGTTCGAATCCCGGTGGGGACCGATGTTTGTGTAATGAATACGAGCATTTGTACTCCAGTCATGGATGTTTAATATATATAAATATACCTATATATGTACAGTATATGTATTCTATCCGTTACCCTAGCATCCCATAACACAAGCCTTACAGTGCTTACTTTGGGGCTAGGCTATTTGGTGTGTGTTGGAAATATATTTATATTTAAAAAGATTAAAGTTTAATACAACGATTAATAGTACCCAATGAAGCAAGAACAGACTCATCTCCGCTGGCAGCACCCGTTCACGAGCATGACGCATGAATCAGCCATCGCTTCGCTCAACCATTTTTAGGGAACGCAACGACCCGCCTCACACGACACCACCGAAGAGATTTTTAAGAGAGCATGACTATTCATAACCACACATGGATACGATGTTACAAAAATAGAAAAAATATATATAAGTACCATTGTACATAACTGTACATACATTGTTATAACAAACTATAAACACAACGGCAGGACACATGCATGTGATATCAAATCAGTGCATCTATACCGTTGAAACTTGTTTTATTTAAGTGGTAAGTGGTGTGCGTGAAAACCTAAGAAACAAATATCTAGCAGTTAAATACTTAAAAATAAAAATAAAAAGTATATTAAAAAAATAGTCTTACCAAATGTTAAAGTTACTGTTAGTTAATGAATACTATAGAATAAATAATAATAATAATAAATAAATAATAAATATTTCCAACACTCACACCAATTAGCCTAGCCCCAAAGTAAGCACTATAAGGCTTGTGTTATGGGATACTAGGGTAACGGATAGAATACACATACTTTAACACATATAAGTACATTTACATAGAAATACATATTTAAACATCCATGACTGGAGTACAATTGCTCGTGTTCATCACACTAACATCTGCCCCCACCGGGATTCGAACCCGGGACCTCTCGAGTCGGCGACGCCATGAAACCCGGCGTACAAACCACTCGGCCACGGAGGTCGTCATATAGAATATTTCATAAAGAATAGGATATTTACTCGAGCCCCTCCAGCATGACCACTGAAACGGGATAATATAAAGCTTTATAACGAGTCTCAACTGTCGACTCCACTGTAGTCTGATCTGACAGTTAATGTCGATATAATATCGCTATATCATATCCCGTTTCGGTGGTCATGCTAGAGGGGTAAGACACATCTATAGCCCTACCCACCTAGTATTTTAAGTTTTGACCGTCCATACATGCGGCATTGTTGTGCACAGCATATATTGTCTAATGGAGGTGTGTAATGTTATTAAATATAATTGTAAGCTATAATATATTAATAAAATGCGATCTGATATAAATAAGAAATTTTGTGTACCTATGACATTTTAATAATCATTTCTTGTATGACGTTATAACACTATTAACTTGACTTTTGACTTTTAATTAAATCATTTTAATTATTTTATTTAATAGAAATTATTGAATTTAAATTATGTAATTTATTAAATTAAATAAATGATAAGTTGTATTTTTAGTGACATGTGCCTATTTCTATTGTAAGTGATTATGTATTATTATTATGATTATGAGTTATGTTGCTCGAAATAAATGAATTTTATTTTATTTATTTATTTTATATGCAGTCCCGTCTTTGACCTATTGGAGGCCCTGGGTATATTAGGATAATGGGGCCCCTATGAATTCCGTTTGGTGATTTAACAGGAACTAGGGACTGAGGGGGCCCCCTAACGATCGCGGGGGCCTAGGCACTTGCCCAAAGTGCCCACTAGGAAAAACGGGTCTGCCTATATGGTTTTGATAGCAGAATATTTTTACACAGTTTTGAGGCTGGTTTAACCAACTTTTTCATGTGTTTTTTTAAATAGATGCTAGATGTTAACTTAAGAACTATAATACGGTTTCTGTGCATTTATCTTTTGTTAGACATTACGACGACGACGACCTCCGTGGCCGAGTGGTTTGTACGCCGGGTTTCATGATGTCGCCGACTCGAGCGGTCCCGGGTTCGAATCTCGGTGAGGGCAGATGTTTGTGTGACGAATACGAGCATTTGTACTCCATATATTGTTTTAAACTTTCATGGTCACTAACATTATAGTAATATAAGTTATTTACGGGATTGATTGAAATATCGGAAACTCGCTAAAAACAAGGTACATGGTAACAATCCCATAAATAACTTATATTTGTACTCCAGTCATGGATGTTTAATATGTATTTCTATGTAAATATGCTTTGAAATGTACAGTATGTATGTATTCTGTCCATTACCCTAGTGTCCCATAACACAAGACTTACAGTGCTTACTCTGGGGCTAGGCTAATTGGTGTGTGTGTTGAAAATATTTATGTCTTTATTACCTCTACATTGTAGGTACATAATTTACATCATAAAGCAATTAACCCGTCATCAAAATCCACTCCGAAAGAGATCTGCCGTAAACAAATTCAGACCTAAGCCCCGGTAAGAATAAATTTACCTTATTCCGTGAAAATACTTAATCACCTGTATAATTTTATCGATCTTTATAAGTAACTTTATCTTGAACAAAAAATGATGTAATAAATAGGTACTTACTGTATCTCAGTTTGTAAAACTCATTGGTGTGGTAGAAAACTAGGGGTTGCCTGCGATTTTATCTGCGTGAAAATTCGGTTTCCCATACAAACGTTTTTTCTGTTGTTTAATTGTTGTAATTAGATTTATATATTTTTCTTTAGTGTAAATTTCAGTCCATAAAATTTAATCATGTTATGCCCACATATTTAGAGTTAAGTACAGTTTGGTTTCCTATTATTGTAATTGCTTTTTTAATATAATTGTAACTTGTTTAGTTAACTAATAATAAATAAATAAAAAAAAACTTCCACCCTCTTTTCACCCTATTAAGGGTGAATTCTAGGATATGAACTAACCTTTCTCCTTCCTAGGGACTCAAAAATAGGTTATTTGACAGTATTAAAAATAAAGTGCCACTTGTTAGCATTTGTGTTCAGGATGAATATTGGCATGGGTTTTTACTATTTTAACAAAAAAATATTCATAATTTTACTAAAAACCCACGAAAAAGATAATAGTTTTCTTGATCTATTGTCACGTGACCCAAAACGCTTGGGATTGGCGGAGCCTAAAATGACGTCACACGCAAGTAAACTTCCGGTTAAAGTGATATTACTTTGTATCGTTTGACGTTTTAATAACAGTCGTGTGACGTCACACACTAGTAAGACGCCATATTGTCCAGAAAAACGTTTTTGCGGCAACTTGCGAATGGGTTTTTTGATTAGGTTATTTTTACAGAAATACACCACAGAATGATGAATGTCCACTTTTTACGGACTCCATAAACATTAGTCAATAACGTGAGATCGTTTTCTAAAACTTGTCAAATACCCTATTATCTATACCAAATTTCATCTTAATCAGTTCAGCGTTTTAAGCATGTAGAGGTAATAGACTGACAGACAGACACAATTTTGCATTCATAATATTACATTATGGGTGTTTTTGTTACGAGGAGCATTCATTTTGTAAAAATGTAGAAGTATGGTCATAGGAAATAATAAAATATTTTCTTTTAAATCCACACAAAAATATATTTTCAGTCCCATGATTTAAAGTAAGTCTATTCTAGTCAACAACATCACAATAATATAAAATCTAAAACAATACCAACGTAAAAAAAGCTTTACTCCCCCGACCCCCTAGTATACCCGAATTAATTTTAAATATTGAATATTTTATTTTGGTACTGGTGTCTGTAAGACAACTTAACAAATAACTTATCTCACTTACGAATTAGTCACTAAGTTTATCAATTTATGCGGCCACTTAATTATTACTTAATACCTACAAGCTAAACTTCCCCTTTTAACATAAATAAATAAATACAACTCATCCAATCACAAATTTGACAAATGCGAAGAAATATCTTTAAAGAACAACCGTATTAAAAATAATATTTCTTTTTACACTTCGACTTGGCGATGGGTATCTATCAGGTTAGTGACAATATTTTCAGTCGGTTTCGCTTTCTGTGGGTCATTTTCGAGGAGAGTTCTATTGATAATATTGGCTGCATCCTTATTTTCAACAATAGTAACATGGTTTCCTTCCAAGAAGTGGACAGTGACACCGTGTTCAGTGTACTTGTCCAAACCGTAGTTTTCCTCGACGACAACATTGGGCGGGTTGTCTTTCGGACGCAGGAGGATGATGGGGGATTTCAGCTTCTTGATATTCTTCATATCGAAGTTCAGAATTACTTTGAGTCTGTCAATGCTGCACGTGGCGATGTCGGCCATGAATTTCTTGGAGTATTTGCTTTGCACGGGCGACTGCTCGATGCCGTACGAGACTCTTTCGTCGAATGACTCCATCTCGTTGAGCTTCTGCATGAGGGTTTGGGTGACGTCATTGTTGGGGGAGACGACGTCAATCGTGTGGCAGATCAGACTGTTCTGCAGTTGGAACTCGTTCTTGAAGCTAATGGACATAGTGAGTATTGCGTAGAGGAAGTCGGGAGCGCCGTCTAAGCAGAACACGGTGCCCCTGTTGCCTTCGCCTTCTAATTTAGCGGCTAGCTCAAGGGCCAGTAAAGAGCCGAAACTGTAGCCAAGGATCCAGAAGTTTGCACCTGGAGCTAATCTGGAACGCACCGTCTGAAAGGAATTGGTTAGGATTAAAAACTTTGTCGTAACCATCGGAACAACGTCATCATCATCATCATCATTAGCCTATTAATGTCCCCACTGCTGGGGCACAGGCCTTCCCTATGGCTGGAATAGGGAGATTGGGCCATGACCCACCACGCGGGCCCAGTGCGGATTGGTGGGTGCTAACGACTGCAGATGCAGCTGGGACCAATGGCTTAACGTGCCTTCCGAAGCACGGAGGAGCTCGAGATAGTAAATTTTTGGTCACCCATCCAATGACCGACCACTGCGAAAGTTGCTTAACTTCAACGATCGCAGCCGAACGCGCTAACCACTTGCGCTATCGAGCTCCTCAAACGGAACTCTCTCGGAACAACGTAAAGGGCTGTAAAAGTTATACCAGGATATCTTTACAGAAAAACGTAGTTTCAGCCATTTCCTTATACGTTTAGTTAGTAATTTATCAATATGTTCTTAAGTAAGCAATTGTAACTTTTTATAAATATAAAGGGACGAACTAGGGAAAACTTTTATGTTAACGAGGCACAAAAAATATTGCTGCTATTACTCCTAAGAGCTACCTTCGGTAGCGACGGGAAATTCAATGAATTTCATTGGGGGTTTTTTTTACTAGAAAACACCCTTTGCTGTCTAGAGAATGCCTATGGCATTAAGTCCGCCGTTTGCTTATGTTTGGCAATAAAGTTTAAATAAATAAAAATAAAATAAATAAATTTCATCAACCGCTGTGTTGCAGAGACCTTATAGAACATGCTGTTTTTTTCTGGTATTTCCGGATATTTCTTAGGCTGCAAACCAAGGCCATCTTAAGATATCAAAATCTACCACTTAATAAGACTAGAGAACAATGAAATGTCTGAGTATCCAGCAGTAAACGGACGGAACACAGCGTCGGTAAATGTTTGTTCAACTATTCGACGAACGGAGTTTGCTTCAGCTAATTAACTTTCTTCGCAAGGCAGGCAGCCGCGTTTACTGTATTGCACTTCAAAACTAAAAATGAAATTCTTCCAACTTTAAATAATTTTTTTTTACAAAGTAATCAGTCAGACTAAATTGGTTGACGCCTGCTATTGTATGGATATAAGTGGACATCATCATCTAGTTATTAATAACCCCACTGCTGGGGCACAGGCCTTCCCTATGGATGAAAAATCCTCCACCCAGCGGGGATTGGTAACGATTGCAGATGCAGCCGGGATGATGGCTTAACATGCCATCTGAAGCACAGATATGCTCGAGCACTTTTGCAATGGTCGGTCATTGGATGGGTGACCAAAAACTTAGGGCGAATTTATATGACACAGTGCATTTACGGCGACGGTGCGGCGACCGCGCGGTCACAGCCTGGTGGCCCTGCCACTGCGAACTCGATTCATTTGCAGTTGATTTTAGTCTTTGTTAAAATTCACACGAATTCGTTATGGGCTATTTGACTAAGAAGATTACGATTGCATATTACTTGTACCGACAAAGCAAAAAAGAAGAAAAAAACAAATGTAGAAGATTTTGGTTTCATCCTATTTTAGCATGGCGAAAAGATTTTGGTGAATTTCATGCTATACAACCAACTGCGAGAATATGAAAAACAAATCGCAGATTATTTCCGAATGGATGTCAAAACATTTGATATATCATTTGATTCACATCACACAAAACATTTGATGTTAAAAATTTCGAGTGATTCGAGCGAGGCGGCCGCGCGATCGATGAGCGGACGCTGCGCGATCGCCGCGCAGTTAGTTACTCACAAAGAATTTCAATGTTAAGTTGAAAAACATAAATTTTCTATGGCTGAACAGTTATTACGCGGCCACCACGCGGTCGCCGCGTGGCGGCCGCAAGGAATTTTTCGCGTCGTCTAACTGCAGCCTTATTATCCCAAGCTCCTCTGTGTTTCAGAAGGCACGTTAAGGCATTGGCCCTGGCTGCATATGCAGTCGTTAGTACCCAACAATCCGCACTGAATCGCGTGGGAAGCCGTGTGCCCAAACAGAGGGGATATTAACATACTGATGATGATGAAACTAACCTGATACAGCCTGTCCACCATCTGTTCCAGGTCTTCGTTCTTGTGCTCGACGCCAAGTTGAAGGCCACACACCTTGATCTTGAGGCGGCGACATAGAGGTTCCATCATGGCGGCTGCCCCTTCTAACCCTGGTAGAACGAACATCACGTTCTCCATCACGCGGATCGCTTCCTCGCCCTGAAATTGAGGATAATGGTTAACGGTTTGGAAGAATTGAAGAGAAATTAAATAAAATTCGCTTTTCGGGCCTTGCCTGAATTAGCTATGTGTCTGCAATAGTCCATACCTCTACTTCATCGCTGACCATCATAGTAGGCATGTACATGAGCGGCTCAGAGACTAGTTGTTCGTCGCCAAAGTTCCTCATGAGCACGCGCAGATCGCATGTCATCGCCACCAGTATATATATACACGAGCATATCCCTGGAGGTAATATAAACCCAGGCCGGAGGAAGTTATGTGTCTCCAAGAATCCATACCTCTACTCCATCGCTGACCATAGTAGGCATATACACGAGCGGCTCGAAGACCAGTTGTTCGTCGCCAAAGTTCCTCATGAGCACGCGCAGATCGCATGTCATCGCCACCAGTCTATATACACGAGCATATCCCTGGAGGTAATACAAACCCAGATCGGAGGAAGCTATGAGTCTCCAAGAGTCCATACCTCTACTCCATCGCTGACCATAGTAGGCATGTACACGAGCGGCTCAGAGACCAGTTGTTCATCGCCAAAGTTCCTCATGAGCACGCGCAATCCGGCGCCCGCCCCACCGTCGCCGGCCACCGCTCGCGACGCTGACGTCGACGCCGCTTCTTCACGCTGCGCCGTCAGCTCAACCAATCTATGGATGTAAACGAATATGTTTTTTGTGTGTACGTTGTTGGTCGCAGATGACCTTTACAACATCACCGGGTTTGGGGACGGCAAGATATCAAGCCAAGAATTGGCGAGTGTCTTTAAAGGTATTCCAGGCGGCAATGCGCGGGTTTAGTTTATAGATATCCCGCGCGCACCTATATTACCCTACATTTTGTCTACTGCACCGCGTCGTGCGCACAGCCGCGATTAAGTTTCGATCGCATTAAGAGTACTATACAGCATCATTATTAGCTTTTTAATGTTCCCACTACTGGAATGGGAACGGGATATCTATAGCCGGGACCAATGGAAGGTTCTATTACGTTTGAAGTAATTAGATACTGGTCATCCAACTTACATTACACGACTGCAGTTCAATCCATCATTGAACAAGTTTCTCATTTGATAATCTTTCACGATTGCAGACCAAACGCGCTAGTCACGGCGACATCGAGTTCCTTCATCAATCCTTTTCCACTTTTAATGGACTTTGCAATAACTATTAACTGCTGCGATTCATCCTTCTAAAAGACTCAAGGTTGTAAGGTAATCGACCTGTATTTAGCACATCACAGCTACACTGAGCTTACCTTGCAAATGTGAGCGTTCTGATGTCCTGTGCGGTGAGGAAGATCTCGAACTCTCTCTCGAGGGTCTGTTTGATCTCCACCGCCATCATACTGTCCATGCCCAACTCGGCCAGGGACACCTGCTGGGACACTGTCTTCAGGTCCTTGATACCTGGTAGGGAATTGAAAAGATTAGGTAAATTAGAAAACTGGTCGATACGCGGATAGTCGAAGTGAACGTGTCGTTGTTAATTAACTGCATCTGAATATCTTTTATATAATCATCGTTTTCAATTAATTTGCGTTTTTTTGATTTTGCAATTCTTATTGTGCTCAAGACACCCAAGAGCCGTAATAAATTGAGGAAGAATCAGGTGGACCACGGGTAAAAAATATTTCCCGTGGTTCAACCAGGTGAACTATGGGGGGGGGGGGGGAAATACCCGTAATCCACCTGGTGAACCACGGGAAATAAATAATCCCCATGGTCCACCTGGCAAGGGCGGATCCAGCTTTGGCGCCAGGGGGGCTCATATAGCCAGCTTTGGCTCCAGGGGGGGGTCATATAGTCGTGGTATATTAAATATTGAAAGTACTTAAATAAAATCCCCCTGGGTTTGGTCCATCTGTACCCAGCCCAGGGGGGGGGGGGTCATGACCCTCATGACCCCCCCCCCCCTGGATCCACCCTTGCCACCTGGGTGGACTACGAGGTGGACCACGGGAAACAAAGGAATAGTTCGTATAGGTATTGCTTGCACTGCATTAGATACTGGGTACGTGTAACATGGTGCAATCTAGTCATCAGGTCAGGCATTATGAAATTCATCGATTATTTGTTCGGGCCAACTTTTACCCACTTACTTTAGTCTGGTTAATCTTCCATTTCATTACCAGCAATATATGCCTAGACACTACTTAGGTTCTAATATTTCGTTCGATAATCTTTAATGTATTTTTTTTAACTTAGAGACTTATGCCATGGGATAAATGGCGATCAATATATAGCTACCATTGAACTTGGCCAATAGGTTCGTTTATTCGTATTCCCAAATTCTCGGTTGGATAGTGAAGAAAATAAACTTCTGTCTCAGACTCGAACTTAGACAAATAAACCACTGAACGCCGCTGATTCAAATCCAACTTGACACCTGGGTCTAATGGATTTTTGTCTACTTGTAAAATTTCTTTAGAATTATACACCGCTGTGTTCTTTAAGTTATAACTAATTTACATTACACGAGTGGTTTTTCTGGAATCAACTTAATGTACGTGATATTGCATACTAACAGTTTTATTAAATGAAAAACTCGTGTTGAAAAGGTTTCGAAGAAATAATCTCGAAAAGCACAATATTATCCCTGCCTTTTTGTATTCATTTTCATACCAAATGAGGTTACATTTTTTATCATAAAGTGCTGTCACCCGTACATTATCTTTAAAGGAGCATTTATTTTTCATCAGGATGAGGAGTAATTGATATGACGAATTTCCGCTGAAAGGAAGTGAAACGGAAATAATCCTTTAAGTATCAATATTATCAAGCATCATTCTCGCAATATAATATTATTATATAGCTGAAATATTTCCATTCAGAACGGGCCTGGGCTTGATTCTTATAAAAAGAAAAATTAAACCAAACCTTTTATTGATTTTAAATCTAGCTGTAAGTAAATTGATATTTCTAATATTTTTTTCTAGTAAACTTTTTTTAGATTTAAACATCTACCAGTTAAATGCTTAAGAAATAAAAACATGTTTTCTAATATTTACTTAAATTTCTTTTTATATATTTTTTAAACAAGTTTCAGAAAACCCCACCTGCGCTTAAGAGTAAGGGGAGTTCAGTAGCGAAGATAAGTTGAAAGTTTACTGCTCCCGCCTGAATCTAATCCGCTACCCCATGGAACCCTGGAACCCTGGAACTTTACTCACCAACAGAACCTTATCGGCCTGAATCAAATACCTTTCCTAATGGAACCCTGGAACCTACGTCTACGTCTCTTATCAAGGTTAGTGGTAAAACAGGCTTTTAGGATTAAAAACCACAGCACGAGTAGAGGCGATCGTGCATTGCCTATATAATAGAAAGGACAGCGGAATTCCCACTAGCACTAGAGCCCCCGATTGGAGACGTAACGATCATCTGATTGTGTTGCTGTATCTCTATTGCTAGAGTTTCAAGCGGTAAGAGAATTGAATTCCGGTCCGTGAGACGAGTCAGGTGACGCTGTGATCGGAGAAGCCCAGGATCGACTAAAGGATGCCGAATGCACCACGCATTACCTGCGTCGCGAGGGTTTGTTAACAGCAAACCAACGTGGCGATGGTCATTGTCGTGGATATAATACAATTTTTCTCCCCGTCATCGAAAAACAAAAAAAAGTTGGCAAAGTACTGGTCAGATAGTTATGTTTGTATTTTTAAGCATTTAACTGCTAGATGTTTAAAGCTAAAGAAAAGTTTACTACAAAAAAAAGTCGTCCAAGTGGATTTTTTTTTCTAGTAAACTTTTCTTTAGATTTACTGGTCAGATAATTAAAAAACCTAGCCCAGGGTCGTCTTACTCACTTTTTCGCAGAATGGCGAGGTTATTATAGTTTTGAACAGGCTAGTACTATGCATGAAAAAATAATACTGTTTTATGTATTTTTATTTTAAGCTAAAAACTGTTTGATGACATGGCTAAGAAACTGCCCATAATGAATGTATAATTATTTCGCACTAGCCCGGAACTTATAATTTGTTTCTTAATAAATATAAATAAAGTTTTTATTATTCTCATAGAATTTGCGCGAAATAATCAAATATTTATAATTGTGTAAAAATTGACTTTATGTCTGTTCCAAAAGGAAAATGTTCCGTTTTACAAAAATAAACGAACAATAAATCCACACAAAAAAATGTAAGTATATCGAAATAAACAATATTAATTCCAAACTCCTAAGAAATAAGAACTACGAAATGCTTGGCCCTATTTTTTTATAACTAATCACTGAAGGCTTAAAATAATAGATTTGATTTTTCTGATCAGACTTAAGGCAAGGCTGTATTAAAATAAATTCTTTGATTTTTGCAAATGCTGAAAATAAAACTTCTCAGATTTCCTGTCAGGCCGATGACAACGAATTAGGACTTTTTGGCGGGATCGGGAAGCGTCACTTTAGCAGTTTTGTTTTTCTTGTTAAAAATTGTGTTGTGGCGGATGTTAGTGTCTAATAATGGTGGATTATTAAACCACGGGGAGGTTCCAGTAAATCCCCACACTTTTTCTGAAACATGGGGAAAGGGGGATTGTCTTGACTGCCACTTACTTTGACTTGATTTATTACTTTGGCCACGAGTGCTATAGTATTTGTATACATTTTAACACTTGATATTGGCTAAATGCACAAACCGTGCGAAGCCATTTAGAAAAAAAACAACTAATTATATGTAGTTATGCTGTTATTTATTTAAGCATTTAACTGCTAAATGTTTAAATCTAAAGAATAGTTTTACTAAAAAAAAATCCAAGCGGACCAGGCAGAGGACAGGACTCGAACCAGCACCCTTCGCAATCCGGGCGAATGCACTGATCAATCTCATGTATTTATTTTTGCTTTAAACACTATTTGTGAAGTGTTAATTAGAGAAATTTAATAAAAGATGCTAAGAAAATGCGAAATTGATGGCTCTGTAAATAATGAGCAATATCTTTTATCAAATAGTTTCGCGGCCTTTTCATGTCTGCATCGTCAGAATAATGATTTTTTATTTACTTTGTCGAGCTACCTTCGAAAGAATTTTATTGAGCGTTCGGATATTTCATTGGTAGATTTTTAAAACTTTATTGTCTATGTATGAATTTATTAGCTAATTTAGTTAATAAAGTACTTTATTTAAATTCTTTTTTGTAATTTTGAGTTATTTATTTGACTCTAACCCTACCGTAAACTACCACCGGTTCCGTGGTGAAGAAAAGGTGATGGAGGGATAAGAGAGAATAGCTCCTCTGAACACTCGCCGTGGTATAGTCGGTAGAATGCGCATAATGATGCCACATCACGGCGTAATTGTAGAGACTCGAGTTTCTTAGTTACCTCTTCATCGCTAATGATACTGTTAGGTGCAGCGCGCCTCTTAGAGTTTTAACGATTTCA
Source organism: Chilo suppressalis (assembly GCA_902850365.2). NCBI lineage: Eukaryota > Metazoa > Arthropoda > Insecta > Lepidoptera > Crambidae > Chilo > Chilo suppressalis. The sequence goes on along the minus strand of OU963914.1, from coordinate 18,063,862 downwards.
GTATTTTCTCTCGACATCCCGACACGTGTAGTGGGCTATTGAACCCAGATACGGGACGCCCACGATTCCCCAAGGGTGCTAACCAAAATTAATATTGATGGAAGTGCCCAAATTGAAATGGTAACGAGCTTACAGTGTTTGAATAGGCAAACTTCTTTCAATGTTCAATGCCGAATATAATGAAAAACGTTATATGGCCACCTTCGTTTCTCCCCTTAAGGGGGAACGTTACACGAGGCGTCCTAATTTCTAAAGAAATAAAAATGTTTAGCAGTCGTACATTATTTGTCATGTGCATTAAAATCTATACATATTATAAAATGGTAGGAAAGTCAAAACTGTACATTTAATATTATTTAAAAGAATACTTGGGGTGTGATCTACAATCGATACCGAAGCCAAAAATATAGTTTTTAGAATTTTTGTCTGTTTTTCTGTATGTATCATCATCATCAGCCTATTAATATCCCCACTGCTAGGGCACAGGCCTTCCCTATGGATGGTATAGGGAGATTGGGCTATGACCCACTATGCGGGCCCAGTGTGGATTGGTGGGTGCTAACGACTGCAGATGCAGTCGGGACCAACGGCTTAACGTGCCTTCCGAAGCGCGGAGGAGCTCAAGACAGTAATTTTTGGTCAACGATCGCAGCCGAACGCGCTAACCACTTGCGCCATCGAGTTCCTCTGTCTGTATGTATATCCGGGATAAACTCAAAAAGTACTGCATGGATTTACTTCAAATTTGGCAAGAATATTATTAAGAAGTCGGGTCAACATATAGGCTACATATTATCACGCTATCACCTACGGGGAACGAGCAGTGAACCTTTATTTCTAACTAACTCCACGGGTCGCGGGCGGCCGCTAGTATTTAATAAAATTCCACAACACTTGAAGTCGGAGGTCGATGATAAATCATTTGCTAAGAGCTTTAAATGATTATTTAATAGGTACCTAAAGCATTTTATAGTTTGGAAGAGTTTTTAAAGTAACAGAATGACATTATACTTAACTAGTGGCCCGCCCTCGCTTCGCTTCGGTATTTTATCCCTTTGGGGGTAGAATTGATTAAAATCTTTTCTAAGCGGATGCCTACGTAATAATATCTACCTGCATGCCAAATTTCAGCCCGATCCGTCCAGTGGTTTGGGCTGTGCGTTGATAGATCACTATGTCAGTCAGTCACCTTTGAGTTTTATATACATATATAGATTGACATTGTAAAATACTTTACTGACATTGCATTTTAATGAACGCCTAATAATTGAATGATATTTATTTCAAACAAGTATCCAATTGTATTTGAGCCTCGTTGGCAAGTTAATAATATTATTTGTTTTTTATTTATTTTAAAGTTAATTGTTGTATTGTATGGGAGTGCCCCAACGGGGATGTTTGTACTTAATGTGTTATAGTTTAAGACCTTTTATTCCATGGAAACAATAAAGAATTAAATTGTATTGAATTGAATTAATACAAGTTTCTATTTCCAACTTAGCCCACGTATCAAATTGAACATTTTTGTAACTGTTGCGATACTAACTGAAACGGAACTTGTCCAAGGATTGAACTCACCCATAATCTGAGCCACGACTTCGACTATGTTTTCGCACCCGGATCCTCCTGATTTCTTCTCGGCTATAACCACCGAAGACACTACAGGCGCGTCTTCCTTCAGGAAATTGTCCAAAGCCATGATAGAAAAGGGGACCAAATGCAAATTTTACTCACCCATAATCTGAGCCACGACGTCGACTATGTTTCCGCGTCCAGATCCTCCTGCCTTCTTCTCGACCGCCACGCGTCTTTCTTCCCGAACTTGTCCAAAGTCTTGATGGAATAGGGAGATAATTGTATACTTTTACTTTACTCACCCATAATCTGAGCCACGGCATCGACTATATTTCCGCAGCCGGATCCTCCTGCCATCTTCTCGACTGCCACGCGTCTTTCTTCACGAACTTGTCCAAAGTCTTTATGGAATAGGGAGATAATTGTATACTTTAACTTTACTCACCCATAATCTGAGCCACGGCATCGACTATATTTCCGCAGCCGGATCCTCCTGCCTTCTTCTCGACCGCCACGCGTCTTTCTTCCCGAACTTGTCCAAAGTCTTGATGGAATAGGGAGATAATTGTATACTTTTACTTTACTCACCCATAATCTGAGCCACGGCATCGACTATATTTCCGCAGCCGGATCCTCCTGCCATCTTCTCGACTGCCACGCGTCTTTCTTCACGAACTTGTCCAAAGTCTTTATGGAATAGGGAGATAATTGTATACTTTAACTTTACTCACCCATAATCTGAGCCACGGCATCGACTATATTTCCGCAGCCGGATCCTCCTGCCATCTTTTCGACTGCCACGCGCCTTTCTTCGCGAACTTGTTCAAAGTCTTTATGGAATAGGGAGATAATTGTATACTTTAACTTTACTCACCCATAATCTGAGCCACGGCATCGACTATATTTCCGCAGCCGGATCCTCCTGCTTTCTTTTCGGCGACAACCACAGATGAAACTACGGGAGCGTCTTGCTTCATGAACTTGTCCAAGGCCAGAAGGCACGAAGAGATTCTTTGCTGAAGAGTGCCACCGATCTCTAGCTGGACATCTTCGTCTTGCATGTCAGCTACTAGACCCACCTGTTATATGGATATGAGTTCATGAAATCAATGAACAATTAAATCTGACACTGAATCTAGATTACATGTAACATTAGACCTATAATAAAGTATCGTTTAATGTATTTTACAATAATGCGGCGCGGTTTAACGATATTGATATGCAATTTGTACCTGTTATACGGTAATGAGTTGATGATTTCCATGACCGATTTGATGTAACAATTAATTTAGATAGCATATTATATTCAACCTATAATGTAGTTTCGTTTGATGTATTTAACAGTATTGTGGCGAGGTTTAACGACATTGCGTGCAATGTTTTTTCTATCTAGAGATGCTTGTGAAGTTTCTGATAAGGTTTGAATATCGACGCTAACCGAGTGAAGACACGAGAGCATTTTTTGAAGCATAGCCCGCGTATAAATCCCGACAATAGCACTTTTATGTAGGACACTTTCGACTTCTACTTTAACTTTACGTCCAAAGTAAGTTGAAAATTGCGAGAACGAAATATAAATGTACACGGAATAAGAAAATACAGTGATATGTCTGGAGCTGGTATAAGTAAGGATGATATTGATTATTTTTTCATAGATGACAGAAAAGGGAAAAACTAAGTATATGGGATAATAATAGCTGATGATCATAATGATGAGGAAGTACTTACATCTCCAACGGCACCCCACTGTATGGCAAGGGCTGGTAAGCCTAATTTCTTCCTCCACTCGCAGATTCTCTCCATCACGGAGTTAGAGAAGCCGTAGTTGGTCTGACCGGCGTTACCGCGACCGCAGGACACTGACGAGAACACTACAAAGTTCCTGCGCACGCAGATAATTTTGGGTGAACTATTATGCTTCAATTAACATTTGGAGAGGCCTATGTCCAGCAGTGGACTAAGATAGACTGTTGATGATGATTATGCTTCAAGTCCTACTCCGACTAGGACTAGGGACACGTGCTGCCAAAATCAATAGCAGCAGAATAGCCTTCCTATGGAAACGCTCTATCTATAAATCCTGCTAAACTGTCTTAAGGTCCACGTGCAGCCAATCTGCCTAATCTCGATTTAACTAAATCTTGATATAATCCATAGAAAAATGTCAAAACGACAGTGTAATTTTGATAATTTAGTCGATACAGGACTACATCTAGTTTTAGTTAAATTGAGATTTAGCAAATTTGCTGCAAGTGGGCCTAGGAGAGTGCCTGTAATTCTATTGTGTGCGTGACAAAAATGACGCTTTGTTCTGAGCAGAAATCTGCTGCTACTACTTTAACAGTTGTAATTTTATTAACTGGAAGTCAGATTTGAAAGATCGAAATTCCATTGGATCGCAAAATTACGACAAAGACCTTCACGGATATTGCAGAATCGATACGTATGAGACGCAACCATAATCACCAAAAATTTAATTGAATTAACAAAGACCTTTTATTGAGAAGAACCGTCAAGAAACTCAGCAATGCTGTTTTCTGATCCGTTCTTTTCATTCAAAACTTGACTCAAGATGAGCTATATAACTTTATCTACACCAATGCGAATAAAGCTTCTGAAACAGCTTATTGCCAACATTAAAATATCGAATGTAATAATTAAAAAAAAAATTATAACATCCGTTTTGGTGTTATAATGGTGTCGATTCTGGCATGATTCTCTAAACTTAAAACTAAATTTAACATCAGTCTCTCCTTTTCATTCTGTATAGAAAATGATAAGGATACACTGGTGTCGATTCTGGCGTGATTTTCTAAACTTAAAACTAAATTTAACATCAGTCTCTCCTTTTCATTCTGTATAGAGAATGACAAGGAAACACGGTTGTCAAATTTAAGTTTAGATTTAGAGAATCATGCTAGAATCGACACCACTGTTGCCTTAAGTTTAGGTTTAGAGAATCATGCCAGAATCGACACCATTTTTTTTTATTAATATCATAATAATACTCCTTCGCTTTCTGAATCCTTTCCGTGCCAAGAGCTTGCTCATCAACCAGCCACAATTTTCTTTGCTCGATGCGTGCTATTACCAAATTAAAAAAAACATTGTCATTCACGCGCGCTTCACTAACACAGCGCCGAAACGTATCATAACTTTTAAGTCCTCAATTCTTTAGTTTTAGATCCATATCATGGGTGTAGATAAAGTCTACTGTGATGTAATGTGCTACTATTATCACACTCGGCATCGACTCGCGTGATAAACCCACATTCGTATTTTGATACCCCTCATTATATAAGAGTTTCATAAATAACTATTATTCAATAACGTAACATGATTTTCTTACCTTAAACCCGGGCAATGCTTCTTTGAGATTTTATCCAAGTTGATTGTCGCTAGCGCCTTCGGCTCGAACGAAGTCTTGAACGACTCCGGGCTCTGGTTCGTGAACATGGCGTCCTTCAGGATGACGGCAAGGTTGAAGATGGCATCCACTGGGCCCATGGATTTGGCCATGAGGAGCATTTCCTCGCAGCCGCTTTCGGTGGTGACGTCATGAGTGGAAATTCTGACGTCAGCGCCGTAGCCGGCCCACGCCCTGGAGGAGAGAATTCATCATAAGCTTATTAATGTCCCCACTGCTGGGGCACAGGCCTTCCCTAAGTATGGAATAGGGACATTAGGCCGTGACCCACCACGCGGGCCCAGTGTGAATTCGTGAATGCTAACGACTGCAGATGCAGCCGGGACCAACGGCCTAACGTGCCTTCCGAAGTAATGGAGAAGTTAGAGATAATAAGTTTTTGGTCACCTAAAGTTGCTTTACTTTTACGATCGCAGCCATTGAGTAGAAACCCTTGAGAAATGCTTTAAGGGGTAATTGAGATTATTCTTGTATTTAAGATAAGGGGAATCCACATGGCCTAAAATTTGGTCATAAGAAGCATTTCCTCGCAACCGCTCTCAGTGGTGACGTCATGCGTGGTGATGCGTTAGTCAGAGGAGAGAAGACATCATAAGCCTATTAATGTCCCCATTGCTGGGGCACAGTCCTTCACTACGGATTGAATGGAATAGGGAGATTGATGTTATTCTTGTAATTTAGTAAGGAGGCATCCACGTAGCCCATGGACTTGGCTATGAGGAGCATTTGGGTATTTCTCCGATACAGAGTGTTTTTGGCTAATCGATCTGGCGCGATTTTTTTTTAGGATTTGATTCAAAATAATACATCGAATAGTATTTGATTGTTCGAAACAGGAAAATATGTCGAAGGCCGTTATTTACTTGCAAAGGTTTATGATTTAAAAGATGCTGATGAATTGGTAGGTCAGATGAATTATGATTATGCCAGAATAATGAGATAACGTGAACATATTAATTGCAATCTTGCAGTTAAATGAGGCATTCTTCAATTTTCAATAAATTTACTATAGAATTAAACAGTATTTCTAAAAATAATCATTTATTTTGTTTGGTTTTGGGTAATAAGTTGCATTATGCATGATAAAAAAAATGTAAAGGAACAACATATTATAAGTCTTTACTACTTCTAGTCTTTTGAGCGTTATTATTATAATGAATAACTCAACATCTTCTTTTATAATTATATTATATAGTTTGCCAGTATATACTTGAAATAAAATATATAAAACAGTTAGTAAGAGTCTTAAAATCAAAAGAACCAAAAAATAAATAATTAATTAAAATAATAATTAACTTATAAGCGATTTCACTGAGGGTTCTGATACATTCTTTAAAATCAGTTAAAACAAAAAAAGTTAAATGAATACATCATCATACTTCTAGTTAAATTATCATTATAATCAGTCTAACATAACATAATTTCTCAATATTTAATTGAATACAAAAAGTCAGGAATTTTGATCATGAGATCTCTTGATAAGAGTAAGTCGAATTTTGTACTAAAATATATTAAAATCTACATCGCCATTACTGTCTAGTGAAATCTTATGAATCTTTTTATGCAGATTAAGTAGACTATCATTGAAATATCTTTTCTGTTTACGGATCTCTTTCTCACTATAAATTCTTTTCTGCCAGAGCAAAGACGACTATTTTCATCGTCCTCAAACAATAATTCTATTTCAATTTTCAGTGCAAGTGGCAAATTTTTTGAATTAAGTATAGGAATGGTTTTGGTACTAATAATATTCTTGTTTGGTTTAGTCAGTGTTAAGGATGAAAGCGTAGAATTTTCCTTTTTAGTCGTTTTTAATCTTTGCTATTGTTTACGATAACGTCCATTCTGTCTCTTCATATTAATTATAATTTATTCAAGATTGGATATCTCTGTATCTTTTTTGTAGCGTAAAAGCCTAATGGGACATGATACTAGATGGTGACGAGAAGAAGAACTCGTGGTCGGTGTACTTATGTCTGGTTCAGATAGATCATTCCTTTTGTGGGACATATTGCATAAAACCCTAGACGGTACTGGTATAGGTGATATCGTGTATCTATTTATGACGGTATTTCTAGTAATGGCGACTCACGTATGCTATCTTCTTGAGCTATCAGTTCATTATTCGATAAAATACTGGGACTTAATGGAGGGATATTCTCTGCAAGCAAACCAGCAGTTCTTTTTTCTGCTTTTTTAGTTTGTAACATGAGTTGAAATTTTTTCTCCATCTTTTTCGTTGTAATTTCTGTTATCTGGGATTCCTTTCACTTATAAAGTTGCTATTTATTTTCTTGTTTTCTACGTATGTAGCTAAGTTTATTATTTTCTTGCTTTAATTTTCCACAATTCTTCGTTATTTATGATTTTTTCGTATCTTCTTTTTTCTGCAAGCCTCTTTCTTCTCAGTCTTTCCTCTCTCGTTTGTTTCTTCGGGTTCGTCATTTCACGGATCTAAAAGATAAAAATTATTATTTATTTTTAAAACATACCTGGCTGGGCTGCCACACACCTACCTAAAAGTCACGTCTGCAAAAGTTTGAAATAGTATTAAAGCAGCTATTAAAAATATTATGGTTAGCTTCAGTCATGAGTGATTGTAACAGTCTAAACTGAATAAATGATTTTGATTATGATTATGATCATTTATTTATCATAAACAAGTCAATGGATCAATCAAAATCACTTATTTAGTTTAGGCTGTTACAAACATTCTTGACTGCCAAGTTATATATTATTATTAATTCTGATATACATAATCTTAATTTAATAATCGCACATTTTAATACCATTATTGTGACTAGTGAATAAACATCTGGTCTAATTATTAATACTTTTAGGTCAATTCCTAATTTAACTGGTCTGTTAGAAATTCATCTGGCTTTCTTAGGCCAGATGAATCCAGATGAATGAGGACCAGACAAATGAGGAATTTGTGTTTAATTTATTACTGTACTCTAATTATTAAATATAATAATTCAGAAAATAAAATAATTGCTATAAAACATTCATATAAAAGATTATTGCTTAGTCATAAACTCTAATTAAAAATACAATGCTCACCAATCATGGCAGATTAATTATGCTGCTTACCTTACAATTGCCAGCAGAGTCGGTTTTATCGAAGTTTGTGACAAAAATGTGCGTGGACACGTTCACCACCTGCGGTGGTACGAAGCCGACCGGCACGAGAAATCACGTCTTGCTTTTAAAATTCGGAATATTTGAAAAATCAATGCATATACACAATGAACGTATTGCGCCAGACCAATTATGAATTTAGTAGTGGACAATTTTTAATGGTTTGTAATTTTAAGATTAAGACTAAATTTTTTACTACGTCTATAAAATATTAAAGACAATTTAATCAAAGACCAAAAGAATATATAAAAATCATAATCTGACTGTTCTTAATAATAAAAAATATCTTTGATTCGGTAAAACTCGGCATTTGGACGCGCCACCCTAATTAGATTTTACTGTTTTCTGCAAACTTTATTCATACTTGTATTAATATTTTTTTGTTTTATTATAAGGCCTCAATGGACATGGCCCTTTTAAATAACACCTAAAATTTACGTTACAATTAAAAGTCATTTTGGTATGTTCTTCAGCGAAAAACATGTCAAAATGGCTTTTCAAAGAAACACCCATTTCGTAATGCGTCGAGATTCTGACTTCAGCGTAGTAGCCGGCCCACACCTTGGACAATAGAAGTGTTTAAGGGTTTTTTGTAGTTTAAGTTGTAGTTAATAATCGCAATGAAGTGTTGGGTCTGTCTGATAGTAAACGACCTGTTACCAGAGAGTTTCATAAATAACCAAAGTTCCAACACATCGTCTCTGTGGGATTCAACTCTACACGCTGCATTTAAACACAATACTTTGAACAGAGACCTAGTGTATTTTTTTTGCAGTCGTCTGTCGAGAATATAACCCAAGAAGAACGCTCTGTTTCTTCCCATGTATCCTGCATTGTTATTTGGTTACATACTTGTGAAAGGCACTTCTTAAAGCTTTTTCGTTTGTTGCTGGAGTAATTTTTTCATCAAGACACGTTTAGAACTCGCATATAACTTGAGGCTGGAGAAGGAAACAAATATTTGCGTCAAAGGTTGACTTCAAGTTTTACCTGAGCCTGCTAGCCTGGTATCCGTTGCTGACGCCCCTGCGAGATGTTAGAAGGATCTTCCTAGCGCCTCTCAAGATCAGCCAGTCGGCCAGTTCAAGTCCAAATCCACCAAGGCCACCCACTATCACGTATACCAGGTCTTCATTGCAGGTGTATCTGTTGACAATACTCGTGAGTTGACTGGTAACTGTCCAATAGAAATTATAATTATGACACATTCTGCTAAATCCCTGTTTGATTTTCTTGGATTATACTCATATCCCTTTTTAAATAAACGAAGAATAAGCTTTTGTTGGATCTCTTTTGCATGTCTCGCTTTTAATCTAAAGAGAATTGGGTGTGACTGAAAACCAGCGCTGCCTGAGACATTCTGTAGCAAGCAGTTTATGCTGAGCCACAACCATTTGCTCTTTACGCTGTCATATCGCATTGTACTAATGTATTGAACTATCTTTTACTGTGATGGCAATAAAAATATTTCTATTCTATTCTATTTCTATTCTTTTAGATTGCTACGCTATGTTTTGTTTATATCACTCAAATGCCATTTTCTCATATAATGAATAGAGACCAATTACGGAGTAACTAATTCAAGCTTATTCTTCGTTTATTAATAAGAGGGGAAGGGGGTTAAGAGTTATAAGAATGACGCGACCAGACTCTTACGTCACGGGAAACATAGTTTTAAGTAAATAACTCTCTTATTTCTTGTTACTGTACCTCGTCGCAAGTATCATCATCAGCCTATTAATGCCCCCACTGCTGGGGCACAGGCCTTCCCTAGGGATGGAATAGGGAGATTGGACCATGATCCACCACGCGGGCACAGTGCGGATTAGCGGGTGCTAACGACTGCAGATGCAGCCGGGAACAACGGCTTAACGTGCATTCCGAAGCACGGAGGAACTCGAGATGGAAGATTTTTGATCACCCATCCAATGACCGATCACTGCGAAAGTTGCTTAACTTCAACGATCGCAGCCGAACGCGCTAATCACCTGCGCTATCGGGCTCCTCTTGGGTACCGTAGCAAGTATACTCGCATCTATCGAAATTAGCTGTTAGTTTCAATCACAGAGAGAGAATGGATTGTACGTTCCCTAAACAATTGTGAAGTAAACTGTTAAAATTTCATGCGAGTGACGTATAGTCTATAAGCGATATGAGGTGGTGGTACTTCATATTTAATCATGTAGGGAAAATTGGTTATTATCCCATCACTTTGAATTAATGTGGATTTATGGGTACGATGCAGAAGCGACCAATAGCCTACGTTATTGCACATAGTTTCCACTAAAAAAACTCAACTTGATTTTTGAAGTCACAACTTCGACGACCTACCAACTCAAGAAACTGGTATTCCGTGAAGAATTTTATATTTATATGTTAAAATAAATCGCAAAATATCTAGCTAGACATCAATCACTAAAAAGTAAATTGACAAGGTTAATATTTACAGGACCTTTTTTTCTGAGTGGGACTAAAACCTAGCGATTACATTCTCTTTGAGTAGGACGTAACTGTACTGTGAATAATGAACCAACTTTAACATAAGTACCTAGTAAATAGTAAATAGTACTTACTTCTGACGATATAATTATGACTATATTATAGCAAGGTTATTGAATTTGTTTTAAACTTTCATGGTCACTAACATTATAGCTATTAACGAGATTTTTACCATGTACCTTGTTTTTATGAGTCTCCGAATAGTGAGAATATGACCAGTGGTAGGGGTATCGAACGCAATAAAAGACGACGTCAGAGGGTAGACCGATATGACTGCCAATAACATCTACCCGCAATTACTTCAGTTACTCCGTGATCATGGCGCTTGTAACAGTGCCGAAATATCGGAGAATCATAAAAACACGGTACATGGTAACAATCCCGTTAATAGCTATAATATAAGGTTATTTAAATATTTAAAAACTATCCGATAAATCTTTTGGGATGAACGTTTGATATAAACATATTTAATCGCAAATTTAATGCATGTTCATAAAAATCAATACTCCATCTGGTAATTCGTTAAAAAGTAGTCGTATAACGTAGATTTCAGTATCCTGTTTAATAAAATCTTATGATTTATTAGAGACAAAGACATGACCTTAAGCATCTACATAGATTCTAAATCATATCCCTGTGATGCTGTGAATTTATTTCAAGAATGCTGAGTTACAACAGACTGCCAACTGCAAAATCATCTACAAAATGACCAATTCAAGATAAATGCTCTCATTTTTAGAGATTGTTTAGACCGCCATGAGGTTTCTCTGTACTACGTTAGGTGACTGCACAGAAATGTGGTTTCAAACTACAAACGAACTTACAAACTTTATAGTGAATCATTCAAACTAGGGTACAACAAAAAATAAATGGGAAATTCTGCTAAATCATGTTAGATTTTGTTTGATCCTATCATAGAATCACTATCCTTTTAGATTATACTAAGTAGTACCACACATATTACTTTTGAATTGTTTATTATTAAAACTGCATGGTTTTAGGCAAATATCTCTACTTGGTCTCTACTTATTTCTGTTAATTTTTTTAAGAGTAATCAAATAAAAAAACCATTGGACGATTCCGATTCAAAAGGTTTTCCATCAAGTCGATTTGAATAAAGTAGATTAATATTTCGTATACATCTGAGAGTTGAAGTTAAATGGGAGAATGAACACAAGCTAAGAAAATATTCGTATTTGCTATACGTATTTGCTAATAAATAAAATGATGTAGGTAGAAAGATTGTGCTAAGCTTCTATCGAGTCTTGGGTATTAAAGCCCGAACAAGATCTAGAAATTGAAAGCCTATCCATCCATCCATCCATGAACGAATGAAATCATCAACAGCAAGTAAATATCTTAGAAAACATTACAATTGACATTATACTTTCACTGAAGACTTCTTCATGAACTGAATAAAGTTCTGATTGGTGTGCGTACGAGTATTTAAGCAAAACAAATATTCTTATCTTCCTAATAACAAATGAGCAATAACTTTCTTACGACGATCCATGGCAGAGGCACGTCTATCCACAATCAAAACTCACGAGAAAGTGATTACCCTACCATACCATATAACGCTCTTTTTCGCGACGCCGCAACGCAAACTGCCGATTTTAGCGTTGCGGCGTAGCAACGCGGTTATGTGTTTCGGCTTTTAAAAAGGTATGGCGTCGCTTTGTGCCGATGACGCTGAAGTAACGGCCACCTCCACTCTGCCAAGAGTGAAACCACAAAGAAGAGAAGAGAAGTCAATACCTTGGAACAGCTTCGACGGGTGTAACTACTGGTTTGACCGGCGCGCGACTGGGCTCCTCGTCGCGTATCTTGATGATCACCTGGTGTACAAATTGTGATAATGTAGTAGGTTCAGGGCCGTCTTTAACCTATTGGAGGCAGGGCTTGTTTACCGGTTAATTTTCAAACCTGAATCAGTGTCAAGTACATTAGGAGCATTTTATTTAGGTTTGGCTCTATCTTAACCTTAAAAAACCGGTTTTCCTAAAGAGCGAAATCAAATAGGTTTTGAATCAATTTAGCGGTTTTTAAAGGGTTTCATTTCGCTTTTTCTGACGGCATCGATAATAAATGAATAACTTGACTCACTAGACGCTAGCAATCGTGTCAATAAATGCATCAATCTCTGAGCATTAACAAGTTGTGACTTGATTAGTTCAAACAAAACAAACTTTAGGCGATGCCGACGCGTGCACGTGTCGCTCTGGATTAAACCGGTTTATTAAGGTTTTAGGTACCGCTTTCATTTCGGAAGCGCTCCAAACGAAATCTTTACAAAAAACCGGTATTAACCTTTATTTACCGGTATTTTCGAAACCGGTTTCAAGCCCTGCTTTAACCTATTGGAGGCCCTGGGCATATTAGGATAATGGGGCCCCTATGACTATGATGTGAATTATGACTTGAAATGGAGCGAGTCACACTGATGATTTTTTTTAAAAATAGCTTAGTATACCATTATATTATATTTAAATTCATCTAAGCATGCTGAAGTCGGAAAGCCTAATTTTTAGGCGAGAGTAGAATAGCTTCGTGCATGTAAAAGCTAGTAAGTTAGTATTGTATTCAGTAATTTGGGTTCGATTTCCTTGAATTATATAAGTTTTTTGGTAATAAATATTGGTTATCGTTTGGTGATCTGACAGGAACTAGGGACTTTGTATTTGATCTGAGGAGGCCCCTATCGATCGCGGGCCCCTGGGCACTTGCCCAAAGTGCCCACTGGGAAAGAGGGGTCTGAGTAGGTGCCTAAATTTCTAGACAGTGCGAAAGTTTTATTCGCATAGTTACGTAAATTCTGGATAAATCACGACAATTATTTTATTTAATCTCAAATTAAGTTTCAGTTTTTACTTTGGAAACTAAACCACGGATAGAATTATAATTATAACATCTGGTGGGGTGGAGTCATTTTTCGGAGCTATTTAAATATAAAAATTATATATATGTGTATTTACTATTGTATGAAAAATAAAAGTAACCCGGGAACAAATACTAGCGTTGATCTTATATAAATGAACCACGATTCAAACCAGGAAAACACTCTTTTCGGAAACATTGGATCGAGAATTCTCCCGCGAAAACTCCAGTAAACTTTACGGACGCGGACGTCTTCGATCGATCGTTCGAATCTAGCGACTAAATCGTATAGCATATGTACTATATCTTAAATTCTTACCTTGCCAATATGCTTGCCCGCCGCCATGTAGCGGAAAGCGGCTTCTATCTGGTTCTTCTCGAAAACGCAGTACGTTAGAGGACGCACCGCTCCACACTCAATACCAGACAGAAGTAGGTCTTGTAGCCTCTGAATAAAAAAGACACTTGATGTATGGTGTTTTAGAGTTAATTCGTACTATTCCTTATCATAATCGCAAAATAAACTCCGTCACAGAACAGGACATACTTTTTACTGGATATTTCGGGGCTTTTGTATATTTATTGTTACCTATTATACATTATGTGATAAAAAATGCCCTCTATACTTGTTTATAAGTTTGAAATCAGCTTTCAACTTGACGTAACTGTATTACACTGTCCCTGTACTGTAATACAGGGAGAAAATATAAGCCGATGCTGAGTTTCTTGCCGGTTATTCTCAGTACAAGGTCTCCCGTCGTAGATTTGCGACGCGATGGCGTAGCTTTCGATTTCCACGTGTGCTTGTTAAAAGCCTAAACTAAATAAATGAATATTGAATAATTCGTTCATAATAGCAAGGAGCTGCAAAGAATAACTAAGGCATAGGAGAGAGTTGCAAATAAGTACAATATACATAGAAATTCATAGATCAGTAATTATATTTTTTAAAATTAGGAAAAACAAAAGTTATTGCTGATGGTAAAACCAAGAATATAACTACATATTGGCTTTAATGGACTTGGTGTTGAAGAATGACGACAATTGACCAACTGTTCCAACCAAGTGTTCTCCGAAAACCTCAGATAGTATTGACATTAAATTTATTTCGATTAAAGATAAATCCGATGGTACATACCGCCCTAAATTCGTAGCTTTGCTCGAAGATGTAGTCCAACATAATGCCGTGGAAGGAGGTCTCCTTGAGGAAGAAGTACATTCCGATGGGCGTGTTGTTGCTAATGTCAAATTTGCCGATCTCTAGGAAACGACCGCGGTAGCAGAGACACCGGACTGATGCCTGGAGACAAGTGGAATTATGAAGCCTGGACAACTATGGCGTTGTGTTAATAAATAAAAATATGTTTCTAACCCATATACTAATTCGCCTGGCCCCAAAGTAAGCATTGTAAGGCTTGTGCTATGGGATACTAGGGTAACGGATATAAATGCATAAAATGACGCAATGATAGGTTTATTTTTGTAGAAATACGAGGTTTACGAAGTCATGGTTATTTGTTTCAAATAAAAAGTCATGACTCGGTAAACCTCGTATTCATCATACAAACTTTTGCCCCGCCGTTAATTGAACCTAGGACCTCTGAGTAGGCGACACCTTGAAATCCTGTGCATAAACCGCTTCATCACTGAGGTCGTCTTTGAATCAGTTATTGATAGTTTAGCAACATAATAATCATTAATTTCGTTGCTCCTCATTAAATGTTGTGGAGTATTCTTCGCAACACAGCCCTAAAGCTCGGGGAATCAAATTTGGGACGATTCAAAAGAGTTGTACCTACTTAGGTATTATAAATCCAATTTTAATAAACTTTATGAACGCGGTGTAAACTTACCTGAAGTTTCTCATCAGACAGCGAGTTGAGCACCATGTCGACGCCTTTGCCTTTAGTTTCGCGGCGGATCATGTCTTCGAACGAGGTGTCACGGGAGTTGCCAATGTGGCTATCTGATGTGCAATAACACAAATATATTATCATGTATTAATCTTGGCATTTGCTAATAATTTCATTTGACTACCGATTGATGCAACTGAATCACCCCTGGCTTACGATATAATTCTGCTTTAAGTAATGTTGGGTGCATATCGGAAATCATGAGTGCAGTGCTATCTGTGAGATATATATTATCAGAAGTAAAAAAATATCTCTTTTTGGAGAAAAACGATCCAAATGCATTTATTATTCTATAACAAAGTATTTCTGTACCACTCTATTTTGAGATTGTTTGTTCCCGAATCATGTTTGCTTAAATATTTATTTGTGTATTAGACATATCATTTATTTCTTTATAATACAAATTTTGCTCAATAATATAAATATACAATGCGGGCATTAGTGGGGCCAACATCAGTCGGGCCGCTGCCCCCATGCTGACAAACCCTCGGCTCAGTGGAAGATCTTCCCATTTGACCTTCGACATATCTATACAGACTTACCCTTGAGCTGCGGGAACAGCTTCTTGATAAAGGACCTCTTCTCAGCAGTACCCACAGTGGTGAACACCTCGCAACCGTAGGACAGAGCTACATTAATGGCAGCTTGTCCGACGCCTCCTGAGCCAGCGTGAATTAAAATCGATTCGCCTCGCTGCATCTGACCGATCATTACCTTGAGGAATAATATAAAAAGTTAATTATCTCTTTTAGTGCCAACTTGTCCTGATTTATTGATTAAACTCTATGTCCGACCCCTTCAATTCCCGCCTGAACATCTGATTGGGAAGCCAGAACCACAATTTTTATTTTGCAATATAGTAATTTGGCTCATATCGGATTTTATTACGTGCGATTGTAGTTTCAACCTAAACTAATCCTTATGCAAAAATAAAGTCATGTCGTTATAATCACTCTTCGGAATAACGTAGTCTGAGTCATGTCATGTCGGTGCAATATCGTCAGAGGACACAGACAAGTCTTACAAGTCAAGTATTAAAATATTGTCAGATCAGGGGAGCTTACTGTCTAAGTAATGTTGTTTCGGTGTCGGCATGAATTAATGTTAGAGTAGTGTATAGTGTAAAAGTACCTACATTTCTGATGATTCTGATAATCATATTTCTCATCATAGCATATTAGATGGTGCTGTATTCGACGGGGACGGTGGCGGCTTCCTCGAGGCTCTAGAGGTATATGTTCCACGCAAGTGCCCGATCGTGGTCATATTATTCATTGTCGGAGGAGTATAATGTATTGACGGTATTAAATTGGGGTAGCGTAGTGCAAAAATAACTAGGCTTCTGATGATTCTGATAAAGGATTAGTGAACATCCGACTGAAGTAAATATTAAATATCGTCAGAAGAGCTTAGTGTCTGGGTAATATCATGTTGGATTGTTGGTATTAAATATTGTCAGATCAGAGAAGCATACTGTCTAAGTAGGTAATGTTGTTTCAGTGCCAGCATAAAATAATGTCAGAGTATAATAGATAAATATGTGAACATCTGATAGAGATAACATTTACAATTTTGTATCTAAGTAATGTCATGTTACAGAATTAGTGAATACATTGTCGGCGAGGCATAATGTCTTGTTATAATTAATTGTTGGTTTTAGATATTGTCTGATCAGGGGAGCATTACTGTCTAAGTAATGTTGTTTCGGTGTCGGCATGAAATAATGCCAGAGTAATTAGTAGTGTAAAAGAAACAATTTTGATAAATCGATTTTCTCACCATAGCGTAGTAGACGGTTAACACCCGACAGAAGTCTGTATTGAATATCGTAAAAGGAGCTTAGTATCTGGGTGTTCATGATGACATTAAATATTGTCTCAAGAGCTTATTAACGGAATAACGTCATATTGGTATTGAATTGTCAGATCAGTGGAGTATAATGTATGTGTGTAACTTTGCCAGATATAATAAGATGCTTAGGGTTGTGCAATATAGATGGAATTTTTTTGACAGCTTATAAGGATCCTAAAGCCCATTTTTGAACCAAATAGGATCAAAATTCAATCCGCAAAAAAAGTACTTTGGGTGTTAAATGCAATACACATGTGTTTTCATTGAATATGTTTAAAAGTACTTTGGGCGTTTAATGCAAACATAATTATGTTTTAGTTCGTTGAAAAGGGTGTTGAGTCGAAGTAAGTAGCACACAAAAACCAGTTTTTGTAGTAAATGAAACTTTCATTAATTGATTAGAATCTACTCAGCAACATGAATCTAACAATCTTCCTTTCTATAATCAGTCTTCAGTATGAGAGATGAAATGGCAACCCATAATAAAAATAATGTCCACTTATATCGTTGTGTTATCGTAATTTGATTTCTGGTTAAGTTTCAGAGTAGCATTTCTCACCATAGCGTAGTAGACGGTGCCGTACGCGACTGGGACGGTGGCCGCCTCCTCGAAGCTCCACTCATCTGGGATGCACCACATGAGCGCCCGGTCGCCCTCAACCATGTTGGCGCATCCGCTGTTCTGCACCATGGCCATCACGCGGGAACCACTGATCAAACAATCGTTTGTTTAAGGCATTTCATTTCTAATGATATTTGAAACCCCTGCATCATTAACCGACTTTAAAAAGAGGAAGAGAAGGAGGAAGTTCTCAAGAATATACTCTCGATATGGTCATGGTTGAATTGTCATGATCTGATCATGGACTTCGGAGAATGGAATGGAACTCTTCGTATGATCATGACAGATCAGCAAAATAGGGATATAAGGACACGGCCACGGAAAGAAAACATAATATGTCACTAAAATAGAATGCGACATTCTCGAAAAGGAATGATCTGAAAATATTAGTACCTGTTTCATAGGTCCATATCTATTTGTATACCTTATTTAAAGTGAAAATGTAGTGATACTAACAAATTTTTTATATATGTACCATGTAAACACTAACCTACGTTTCAAAAGTTAAAAAATCTGGAAATTCTGAAAAAAAAACGTTCTAAAATTCTGAATCTGATACCGCTGGATTGTACACACCAGCGCGAGTGACAACGTTTACTCCTAAATCGCTTTACGCTTGACTAAGTGTTTTGACGGTGGTGAATTACCCATGTGAATGAGTATTTCATTGATTTTTTTTCTCAGAAATGACGATTTGTCGTGAATGTTACTTATGTAGTCGCCATTTTGTTGTCAAGATAAGGACAACATTACAGCTCAGCCGTGCGGACTCGGACGCGGACTCGCCGTTTCGCTCGTGCTGCGTAGAAGCGTACAGTTCTGTCTCGCTCGCTCGATTGAATGTTTATTTACGTGTGTGTGAGAGTTGCTTATGTGGTTGAGTCGGAGCATAATTTATTTGATGCTAGTATGAGCGTACCGTATCTGCCCTTTTTGTTTTAATCTAAGCGGACGGTTGATACAAATGTATTATCTCGAGTTCTTCCGTGCATCGGAAGACATGTTAGGCCGTTGTCCGGTGTTAAGTTTGTAGTAATATTATTTAATTATCAAAGTCATCCACAGATGGCGTTACTGTATGTTTAATATTTTTCTATGCAAGTTCTGAATCACGGTATTTAGTTTGTTTATTGAATACACTTCAGTTCAATATTATTATGAAAATGGACAACCTTTGCCACAGATTTCGGTGTTTTATTTACTTAAATAACTCACAGACTTTTTGAGATTTGAACACCGGTCCGGTCTAAGGGAGTTGTATGTATGTTATGGCCTCCTATACCATCCATAGGCAGGGTATGGGTCCTTAATGGGCTGATGATGACGAGATGACGATGGGTACTAACTTGGCGGTTCTTCCTACGACCTCGAATCCCTGTACGCACTCCTGCGCCAGACGGCCTCGCGCCACCGCGTCCACTGTCACGCGGCCCGTCGCCGTCATCACGTCACGGAAGTTCAGCGCGGAACAATACACCTGCACAAAACGTGGCTGCGTGAAATAACTCATAAAACACACTTGACGGAGTGGAAAACAGGTGAAGGATGCCGGCAAACGAAAAACGCGGTTCCGGCGGTAAATAAAAGTTTTGCCCGCATCCTTACCAGACTAAATAGGGACAAACTTCGCAGGATTATAGGATCCCTGACTGGTCATTGTCCCCTAAACAAACACCTATATACAATAGGAGTTACAGACAGCCCCCTATGCAGAGGATGCATGGAGGCAGAAGAAACGCCACAGCATGTCATCATGGAATGCAGGAGTGTGGCCGACCAACGGGCACGACTTCTCCAGTCACCAGAATCGTTTCCGGAAGCTTGCAGCAGTCTACCAAGGCTGCTTTCCTTCTGGACCGATATAGGCTGGCTGGAGTAAGCGGGAATGTTTTGAGACACGCACAATGGTCCAATAATTAGGACTAAGTGCGGAAACCGCCCTGAAGAACTAACTAACTAACTAATACACCTGCACATATAAAATCATTTCATAGTATAAAACCAAGTTGCTGTCGTAATCTGCACGATCTGAGCGCCTGCGCTGGGTTAAGCGGGAGTGACGGGAGATCCGCCTCACGCAGCGCCCCTCTATGAAATGATATGCAATAAAAGCGCGGAGCGGACGTTCGCTCCGTGCCTCTGTTTAACGCAGCGCAGGCCGTTAACAATGCAACGGATTTAGTGTCGCCGCACACGGGCCACCGGCCACAACCACAAAACGCCGCCACCGGCATATTCCTTGTAGTTTTCATACATTTTATATGGACTCGCCACACACTCTACGCCGGCAGCCGCCACACGCTACAAATCGTCGTTGCTCGCTTCTTGTGGCCCGCACCGGTCACTTAATGCGCCGATACAAAACGCCGCCACACGTCACTCGTGCGACTCCCCATCCCTCCCTCCCTTACCTTAGTCGGCCGCTGTCGCGCGCTTCAGCCACTTTAGTAGCCGCTTCTAGCTTCTCGTGGCGGCGTTTGTGGCTGTGGCGTGTGGCCCGTGTGCGGCGACACTTACGTAGTCGTAAATCTTTGGATATCGATGAAAATAATGGAGGGAGGTTCTTTTCTATGCAGTTGTTCTTTTAAAAAAATACAATTAAACTTTCATAAGGTTATTGGAGCAGGTTGACTTCTATGCCAATCAATACTTAATTATGGCCTTTGCGAGACCGCGTTGAAGTCCATGCTTTTACTTTTGATAATACTTATTTGATTTCATATTTCCTCTTATTAGGGGTCATCCATAAATTACGTCACACGAATTTCATGATTTTTTGCCCCTCCCCCCGTCCTTGTCACAGCTGGTGACATTTGTGAGACACTCTCCTTCCTTAGTGTGACGTAACATATTATGCAAATTTACATTTAGAAATTATTGAATGAAAACAGCGGTTCTGAAATCAGTTTTATTTCCATTTAAATTGTTTTTTAATAATATTAACATCAAATCAAACAAATAACAAAACAAAAAAACGATTAAATAAAACGTTCTCGTTTGGGTTATTAATGTTTTCATAAAGTAATAGTTTCAACACTTGGATTACAATAGATTTTGAAATGTGATGTCACGAAATTTAGGACCCCTCCCACCCCTTTGTCACACGATGTCACACTTCGACGACCCCCTCCCTCCCCCTTAACGTGTGACGTAATTTATGGATGGCCCCTTATTAGAGTCAATAAATTTTGAAATTTCGCTGTGACGTCCTTGTATTTGTAATAAATATTTAAAACATTTAGTACTTATCTACAACACTTGGAATCGCAGCGTCTTGTTTACAACAATACCTGGTGGTCTAGTCTTAACTTACTCTTTGTTCATTTATATTTATTGTATAAATCAACAAATAAAATATTGCTTATTGCCAAATAGTAATACAGTTCTTTCTGTTATATCCGGTTTTCCCATTATAGGCAACCTGTCCCTTGGGTATCAACCATTTACGGTTAAGAATTCTTTTTCGGTGTGCTCGGTGGACATTTATTTTGATAAAAAAAATTGCTACAAAGGGAAACCATTAGAAGTAAAGAGATAATGTATTACAAATTGATAATATATCTATATTTGGTATTATATTTGTTCTTATTATATAAATTTATATTTTTTTTACAATTTTAGATAGATTAAAAGTGGTCTAAGTGTTAAATATTTTTTAAAACTTTTTGCTATTGATATTGTTATGTTCTGTTCACTTAAAGCACAAAACAGAAAGTAGCCAGAATGACGGCTCTCGCCTTACTTGGTCACTGTTTTGTGTTACCCCATTTTTAATGATTAATCACTACATACGACTAAAAAATATGAAAATCTCTCAACTTACATGCAAGAGCTCGGCCTCTGGATTCTTGAAGACCTGGTTCGGCCTTATCGGTCCCTCGAGCCATTTCAGAGACGACAGGTCTCCGACGGTGGTGACGTTCACGAAAGCGTGTTGAGCCATAACTGTGTCCAGGTCACCTAGTAGTAAATGGCGATATGTTCCCCATTGACCCTGGATCAAACAGATTTTCAATGCGGCTTTGCTTACTGTCACAGATACTCTGTTGTTATACTTTATAAAACTTTGCAGATAATGTTTTTGACGACCTCATGGTGTCGCCGAGTTGAGAGGTCCCGGGTTCGAATCCCGGTGGGGGCAGATGTTTGTGTGATGAATACGAGCATTTGTACTCCAGTCATGGATGTTTAATATGTATTTCTATATAAATATACTTATATATGTACAGTATATGTATTCTACCCGTTACCCTAGCATCCCATAACACAAGCCTTACAGTGCTTACTTTGGGGCTAGGCTAATTGGTGTGTGTTAGAAAAAAAAAAGAAAAAAAAATGTGAGTAGCTCGATGGCGCAGGTGGTTAGCGTTCAGGCAGCGATCGGGAGGAAGAAGAAGAACCAACTTTCGCAATGGTCGGTCATTGAATGGGTGACCAAAAACTTATTATCTCGAGCGCCTCCGAGCTTCAGAAGGCATGTTCAGCCGTTGGTCCCGGCTGCATCTGCAGCCGTTAGCACCCACCAATCCGCACTGGGCCCGCGTGGTGGGTCATGGCCCAATCTCCCTATTCCATCCATAGGGAAGGCCTGTGCCCCAGCAGTGGGGACATTAATATACTGGGGAAGATGATGATGATGATGAATTAATAATTACAATTGCTAATTGTAATTAAAGTCACCAATTACAATTTGTAATTGAAATTGTTAATTTGAAGTTAATACATTTTGATCAACACTGCCATGCGGCTTGTAGTGTCTCACTACACCGTTAGCACCCACCAATCCACGCTGGGCAGGATGGTGGGTCCTGGCCCAATCTGCCTATTCCATTCATAGGGAAGGCGTGTGTAATAGGCTGATGATGATGCTTTAAAACCTCTATAAAAGATTCTGAAACAGCATATTGCCAATATTAAAACATCCAATTTAGGTGAATGTTGTACTCATGAAAGTATTACTTATAATTCCATGGTTGTACTAAATTTCATAATAACACTGTTTCGCTTTTTAAATCCCTTCAGGGTTTACTCATCAGACAGCCACAATTTTCACCGCTCGATGTATGGTATATTATAAATTAAAAAAAAAGAACAATGTAATTTACACATGTTTCACTACCACAGAATTTTAAGTTTTTAGAACCCCCCATCCTTTTATAGAGGATTTAATATCATGGGAGTAGTTGAAGTCTTGTATGCAACTGTGACTCGGCATCGCCGAAAGGTACTGAAAGATTTTAATATATAACACCACACGACTTATAAAGTGTAAAGCAAGATCCTTATAAAGTGGGATGTTTTAAAATATCTTACGTCTTGGTAAATGTTGATAGCCAAGTCCTTGTCCAATTGTTCCTCATACAGCTCCAAGTCAGGGTTGAAGGGTGGTGCCGAAGGATCAGCGATCAGCATTCCATACACGATCTCTCCTCCAGGCTCCCTTCGAAGACAATTCACTAGACCAAGAAGACCATTGAGGGGCTCATTCTCGGTATAAAGAACCAGTTTTTGTCCTTCCTTGAGTTCTTCTTTAACTTTATCTATCCAACTGTACGAAGAATCAGTCGTGGCGACTTTTACGAATTTGGCAGGTCTTGCTCCTACCCTCTTTCTAAGAAGGACTATGTATTCGTCTCCAGTGTTATGGACGGAAACGATGTCATATTTATCCGAGTACCGTTTGGGGTCCGGACGATCCTTCTCTCTGCTGATAATGAAGCATTTGTCGCGAAGTGTTGCTATACCTTGTTGCAGAACCTGCGGTTTAAGTGGTGGTAAGTTTTTATTTATTTATGGTTATTAAGTAAATAATGACATGGACGGTAGAAAGACGATCAAATAATGAAGATTTTGGGGGTTGTAATATTTGGAAATAATAAATTTTATCTTACTATCCCTATGACTGAAAAAAAAATACAATTAATATTAAAAAGCTGTGAGTAAATAGATACCTGTATACTTAGGTATCTTCTATTTATTTTGGTATTCTATTAAGTATTTTGTATCTATTTTTACAATACAAAGCTCTTAATATTCCGAAAAAAAATGGTTGCCTGTAAAGTCGGTTTTACGGGCGAAGATTTTACGTGACAACGTCTTTTTCTCGGTAGAATATTTATTGATATGAATATAATTAAATTGCACAATAGGAACAAGGAATTGAATGAAAATAAGAATTGCACAAATTTTAACTATAGAAATATATTTTGTTTACTAAAACATTGTACATGTAAACTTAAACTTAACACGAGAGACTCATCGTAACGTTACCGAGCGTTACACTTTTTCATAAGTGACTCCCAGCCGCAACCTAATTTAAGACGTTGTCACGTCAAAATTGAATTGAATTTTTACAATTACAGCTACAACAATTTAAAAGAAAAAAAGATGATGATTAAGCAAATAAAATTGATTTCCCTAATAAGAAAACTTACGTCAACTCTCTTCAGAAGGTTAGCCCCGATGAACACTACGGCGTTGGACTCGCCCGTCAGCTTCTTATTTTCAACAGTGACATTAGAAGGTAAATCTTCAAACGTCTCTTCGGACACAATCAGTAGTTCAGCTTGCATCAGTGGCATATCCTCCAATACTAGACCCACTTCCACCGTGATCGGCGCCAGTTTGTTCGTCTTGTACTCCTCATCTATGTACTCTATACTTTTCACTTTGAAAGTTTGCACATTTTCG
The DNA here is from genome assembly GCA_902850365.2 of Chilo suppressalis. Lineage (NCBI taxonomy): Eukaryota > Metazoa > Arthropoda > Insecta > Lepidoptera > Crambidae > Chilo > Chilo suppressalis. The sequence goes on along the minus strand of OU963914.1, from coordinate 18,039,267 downwards.
AGTACCAGCTGAAGGTTCGCTCGGAGAATGTCTTCCATCTATACGGTAGGAAAATTGTGTTTAGATACGTGGATATGATTTAGTGCCTTTTTAGCAGGGCTTGAAACCGGTTTCGAAAATACCGGTAAATAAAGGTTAATACCGGTTTTTTGTAAAGGTTTCGTTCGGAGCGCTTCCGAAATGAAAGCGGTACCTAAAACCTTAATAAACCTGTTTAATCCAGAGCGACACGTGCACGCGTCGGCATCGCTTAAAGTTTGTTTTGTTTGAACTAATCAAGTCACAACTTGTTAATGCTCAGAGATTCATGCATTTATTGACACGATTGCTAGCGTCTAGTGAGTCAAGTTATTCATTTATTATCGATGCCGTCAGAAAGAGCGAAATGAAACCCTTTAAAAACCGCTAAATTGATTCAAAACCTATTTGATTTCGCTCTTTAGGAAAACCGGTTTTTTAAGGTTAAGGTAGAGCCGAACCTAAATAAAACGCTCCTAATGTACTTGACACTGATATAGGTTTGAAAATTAACCGGTAAACAAGCCCTGCTTGTTAGCCTAAATCATGATAATGATATATGTATTGTGCATCTTTTTGAAATATGTACTTTAAATACGGTCGTCTTCTTTTGAGTAATATTATTATCCCAAATAATATCGTCTTCATTGGGGTAAAATTATTAACCCAAAAAGACGATCTTTCAAAAATATGTGCACTAACACTTAATATCGTAATACGACAGTAATATTCTATCTTAGCCGAGCACTTTTCAAATCTGTATTAGCACGTAATGGATATAATATAAAGATGTAAAGCTGTATCTGTTAAAACGTATTGAAAAAAAAATGGGTGCGTGTACTTATGTAGGCGCGTGAGAAGTTATCCTTCTTTGGCATCGTTTAAAATTAGTTTTTAATTGCATGCAAATAATTAATTACAATAAATTAATAAAAAGTCTGGAAAAGGACACAGTCAATAAAGTTCAGTTTTAATTTGAAAAAATAAATAAATAATCAAAATATTCAATTAAAATCGCTACTGAATATAATTTATTAGAACATATGTGATTTGCACTTGTATGAAACTCAAACACGTATTCCGAATATACAAACTAGAAACATGTGGATAAATATTATAAATATGAATACCTATAACTGTTACTTTATTACAAAAAATAAAGATGTGGTTTTTGGTTCTACTACACCAATGGTCAAGAGATGGCGCTGTAGTCTCCTGAATCGCGCTTTGGTTCCGTTGTTCCAGATTAATAAATAGTTTTGATAGGCCTTCACAATGCAGTCGTTAGCGCCCACTAAATAGAGATTCTATTTCTATTTTGTTGGTAGATTTTCTTAATGTGCGGTAAACACAAAAGTTTGTGTTACAGTGATGCGCGCGCATCTTAAAATTTCACTCTCATCATTTTTTCAGAACGCGCCTAAAGAAGTATAACTTCAAAAACAGGTGCATGTTATCTGTGTTATGCATACCTTCATTTTATCAGTTCCAAAGTTGGATACGAATACGTTCTTCTCGAGCACAGGTACACCGAGTGGATTCCTCTTTGATATAGGTGTAGCATGAAGGCCACGGATTTCGACACCACCAGCCCTGTGTAAAAAAGCTTTTGTTCAAAATTTATGAATTTTGCTTTTCATTGAAAGCCTTGAAACAAAAAGGACATTGGGCAAAAATGTATAGACGCTGCACCCACGTCCGCCATGGCTTAAAGTACATTTGTTTGAAAGGTATCATAGTCATGATCATCTGTGCAAACAGAGCGCATCGAATTTTTAAGTTTTTTAAGTTAAATAGGTACAAGTACTATAACGAACGTACATTAATAAAACAAGGGAATTAATTTAGTTAGTTAGTACGACTCTACATAGGGGGCTCAGGTATTATGGGAGTACTTCACAATTTGCAAGGGTGCCCCCTTATGTTATCCTGCCGTGCTAGAGTAAATCCAAAAATCCCCACATGGGTTGGGGTTTTTTCAAACATTCTGTTCGTTATAGTAAATTGTCTTCTATGTAAAACGGAGCGGCCACAAATCACACAAACTTGCCCATGCTTCGGAGAAAACATGATTCCAGTTCATCCATACTAATTGACAAAACCGATAATCGTGTTCCAATGTCCAAAGCGTGTAAGATAAAAATCAATCAAGTGACAGGGAAGTGCACGATGACCTAGTTGTAGTTTTGTATCAAGATGACTTACCTAATGACATCTACGTCTGGATAAACGCGGACTTCGAAGGAGTGCTTGCTAGAATCCGCGCTCATTTTGGAAATGGCATTGTAGTGCATGTTGGCGTCGATGGAGAGCTTCTCGACCCTGGTGGGGACGAACAGGCCCCTGGTGTCTTGGCCGATAATCTTGAGCTGCAGCATGCAGTCCATGAAGGTGACCCAGTTGTTGACCCAGGCGAGGCGGCCACGAGTGCCTTCAATGTTGCAGCCGATCACGCCGCGGAAAAGACCGCTGTTAACAAAGAATATCGTTTAATAGATTAGGTACCATATTACACAAAATATCCGTACATAGTATTTAAGATACTACGTATATTGACATTGGTGTCGATTCTGAATGATTCTCTGAGCCTGAATATGAATTTGACGGCAGTGTATCCTTGTCATTCTCTATACAAAATGATAGGGGGGGACTGATGTTGGGTTTGGTCTTTGGTTTGGAGCTTTTGGGCTGCCAGAATACCAGCGCTGATACAGTGAGAGAGTATTCTCTTACTGTGTCAGCATAAGCTGAGGCAGGCTGAGCTGAGCTGAGCTGATTAGCCGTCTTAGTTTTATGTTGTTATTTTTTGTTTTTAGGTTAAGTTCCTCTTTTATTTTTTGTTTATATTTATAGTATTTTTATTATGTAAGATGGACACTAAAGGTTTTTTCAAATATATAGAAAGTGCGTTCAATCTTTGAAGGGTTCCCTCGATTTTTAAGATTTCATTTTCAGATTTTGTATTGGTAAATAAGGGACCACCTGCATAACCTTTCAAATGAAATAGAGTTTTCAATCAATTCATGAAAATAATACACACAAAATACATACACGACTAACACAGAAGATCCGTCTTTTTTATTTGAAGTTAATAATTTGTCACATAAATAAAAACCTCTTCAAAATCGGTAAAGTTAGTTGTCAAGCAGATTATAAGTTTGTTCGTTATCTTACTAATATTATAAATGTGAAAGTTTGTATGTTTGTTACTCAATCACGAAAAAACTATTGAACGGATTTTGATAAAAGGTACGCATATATTTTATGACCTGGATTGAGACAAAGTTTACATTTTACCCAGAAACGTGTTAGGTTCCTGAGGGATTTTCAAAAAATTTAAAAAAACGCGGACATTGTCGCGGGTGATCGCTAGTCTATCATAACCTATTGCTCTTCCTCGTAGTCTTTCATAATATTCCTCATTGAGTACAACAATGCAGCATAATATATTTCGGTTACAGTTATCTGTAACATTTCCCAGTAAATATCTATATATATAACACTCAAAGGTGACTGACTGACTGACATAGTGATCTATCAACGCACAGCCCAAACCACTGGACGGATCGGGCTGAAATTTGGCATGCAGGTAGATGTTATGACGTAGGCATCCGCTAAGAAAGGATTTTGATCATTTCTACCCTCAAGGGGATAAAATAGGGAATAAAAGTTTGAATGAAACTTTGTCAATTTTAAACCTATCGGGCTAAGACTTTGCATGCAGGTATAAGAAGAATCATAGATGAATGTCATTGTGTATAATACAAGCCTGAGAACAAAAACTGTAGTCTACACTTCAGCTTTACACCGAAGCGAAGCGAGGGCGGACCGCTAGTCCCTAATATTAAGTCAAAATGATGTGTCCTATACATCAAACTGAAATATAATTAAGCATTTAAAGGAAAAACTGCTTACTTGTACTGATATCCCCTTAATCTGAGTTCCTTGTAAAAGTCTTTGGTGAGCATATGCTTGATGTTGGGCCCTGTGGCTTCGGGCATAGGCGGCAGCACTCGGTAGTCTTGACCCACGTTCTTCTTGGCGTAAATGCGACCGGTGACGATGGACGCTCCGCTCTCTACGATCTATTTAACAATATAGTTGAATATCAAATCAATAAACTCTGGTGATCATGAACAAAATGTTCCTGCAATTAAAAGGTAGCAAGTGGGGACATTAATAGGCTGATGATGATGATGATGATGATGAAGCTGATAAAGTGTAGTACTAAACTGATACTTGACTAAAACTTTTAGCAAATTCATGTTAGCAAATTACAATGTCTTTTATTATAAAATGTTTTATTATATTAAACTAAAGAAAATCTAAATCTAAAGAAAACTTTACAAGGAAACAATGAACTCGGGCAACGTGTCAGGCTGGATTAAAAAATGACAGATTTAATCAATTGCTATTTACAATTCCTAAGCAAAACTTTTCAAATTTTCCATTTTCTTATTGGTCACGTGATAAATATGGAAGCATTTTCTTAAAGAAGCAATCTCGACGGTTTTTACCATATTTCTTTACTTACTTCGAAGTTCCCGCTTCCCTTTTGGATCATCACGATGAACTCCAAGTTCCCATCCTTGGGAATGTTGGTGGCTCTCTGGAAGCGAACGTTCTCGAACACCACTGACACCTCGGTGTACAGCTCTCCCATCATCATACCCAAGGTCTCCCATACCAAGACCAAGTACCCAGTGGCTGGGTAAAGGTTCCTTCCTGTTGACAAAAAATTGTGGTGATACTTGTGATTCCAAATAAAATATTTAATGTGACAAGATTGAAGTATCTCTACCTTATTACCCGGCTGCGCAATGCAAGAGCGCGAAGCGCGACGCGCAGACAGGGTTATGTGTTTAACAGTCTATATATGTATGTTTGTTCCTTTGTGGCACACTAGAGACCAAACGCCTGGACCGATTTTGATGATTCATACATCAATCGATTCGTCTCAATCATGGAAGTGCTACTAAAGATATGATAGTAATCAAAATTCAATATGGGCGAAATTAGGCGCCATATTGTGACGAAGTAAAAAAAATAAGTTGACAAAATATGTCGAGTGGGGTATCACTGTCTAGATAATCAAAAATCATATTTAGGTTCCTAACACCATTTTTCATTTTATATGATTGTTTAGGATCTACAACGCTTTAAAGTTGTATATTAACCACTTACGCTTTTAATTTCAATCTTACGTTTGTATGGATCTTTGTTACTCTTTCACCTCAAAAATACTGAATGGATTTTAATGAAACCTAACAGTAATATAGCTCATATATGATAATTACATATATATAATAATTTATGTAGTTATTGAGTGAATTGGCCAATATATAACAATAAGTGTCACATAAGACGGAAAAAAAAATCCCATCTGCGAGCCATTTTGGCCTGCACTGCAAAAACAATAAAAGTTACATGAATGTAATGTAGAGTGAAAATGTATCTCTTAAATAGTTCTAAAAAAAAGTCCGTGACACCATGTATCTATTTTTAATGTGTAAGTCATTACCGCTAAAATAGTGAATCAAAACTAAAATATTATTTGATATCTATTTCCAAAATGCACATTTTGTATCAACAAATATTTTTTTATCAAAACATATACTTTTATCGCTTTTGATATTTAAAGACGATAAACTTTGCTTTTTACACTATGTCATTTCGACAAATATTTAAAAAGTTACAACGATGAATAAGTGATAGCGCGGTGTACTATGTAGAAGAAAACAAATGGGCTATTCGCAGTATCTGATCCTATACGAAGTACTAACAATAAAACTCTGATACAGTTCAGATATCAGCCCACCACAGTCTGCAACATTGTACCATTGCTTCATGTAAGTTTTATTTAGATTGTGGTATGAGAAAATAAAAATTTATTTATTATTTATTACTGAATTATTACTGAATTATTTAATGATGAAAAATATATTATCATAATAGGTATTTATGATTATTGAATTTCAATGAAAAACTCTGAATTTTACTGTTTTTCATTTTTTTAACGATATTACTTAATGTTACAAAAAAGGTTTACTTAATGTAATGACAAATAACCCATTTTTCGCTAGTAAGTACATACTTATTGGAATCCCTGTATTTATTAATCAGCTCGCGATAATATTGGTTTTGTAATAATTCTGTAAAATTCAAAGTAAATAATGTAGATTTTTATAGGTAAATCACCCCTTTCATCACCCTACGCCTATAAGTATTGCGATGTTGTAGCTAAGAACCAAGTTCCCATCTACTTCTATATGGGAATTCATTATATTCGATTTAGCTATTAGGGCACGGAAGCGCAACAAACAAACTCACTTTCGCATCTATAATATTATATTATACTTACTAGTGATCCACCCGAGCATTGTACGGGCGAAATTTATTTATCGGGATAAAATATAGCCTATGTCACTCGGACAAAATGTATTTAAATAAAGAAAAATATAATAATAAATAATGTAGCTACCTTATGATGAATTAATATTTGAAACCGGTTCAGTAGTTTGACAGATTATTTGTTACAAACATACAAATCTTGCCTCTTTATAATATTAGTATAGATAGTTAGGATAAGATAAGTATTTAATTGATGAAAAAGATTTAAAAATAAAGTAAGTAATAGGTTTATTTGATTATATTTGTAAAAGTTGCTTAGCATTTGTGCTTAACAGTGATACGTTTTTCGGTATTTTTTTAAACAAAAAAAAATTTGGAAAATAATTGCCATGATTGCACTACTGGGAGTATTCTTCATTCGAGCTTTACACTGCCAATAAAAAGGGTCGATCACAAAGTCTTTGACCTGTTAAATGTGAACGCTTTAAAAGAAAACTACAAAGAGAACTATAAATTGATAAAAATGAGATTGCTATGGTGTTCTACCTAACGTTATGAAAATTTTATTATGCGCCTTTAGTTTAATCAAATATTATAAACTTTGCTTTGGTGATTGCATAATTATTTAATTTAGTGATCTAAGGCAGTTCCCACCATTGTCCAAAACAACAAACGGCAATTACTGCTTTCTTCAACCTGCGACATAAACGTCATTGATTGGTATTGTATATAGGGTGATTAAAAACATTTGAAGTTAACTTCTGGCATCTACATATTGGGTTTCTGTGAATTATGTAGGTATATCAAATTATGAGACTAGGGACTGACACTGCATTTGTGTATATCACAATCTTAGACGTCCGGCATTGACATGACAATGCAGCCACTGCCAATTTTAAATAGTCGACGAATAAAAGTTAGTAGTAGTAGTATATTTACTGCTAAACTATTAAAAAAAACATAAACAAAAGATGACTTTTTGAGTAAGTGCTAGTTTACTATAAAATTTACATACATTAGAGATATTTATGTAACGACTTGATTTAACTTCAACATTTTTGCGAAAATTGAGGCCCATCTGTAGCCTTGACCCCGCTGGTAAAGTCTCTATATAGAGAAGATAATGTCTAAAAGATTGATTTATTAAGACATATGTCTTAATAAATCAATCTTTTAGACGGACGCAAGGTACTTAATAATTCCCGCGATATTAATTCCCTTACTGAAGTAACAAGACTACGGTATATACCGTCTTAAAATACTAACTGACTAAAAAGTGTGAAATAAAAAAGGTAAATTTAAAAAATCATAAAACCCGACTGCTTAATTATACTTCAAATAAAAACTGAAAAGAAAAAAACAAGTCCAGTAGTCTATAATTCTGTTAATAAGGAACAAAGCTACTTTAACAGTCGGGACCCACTGTTGAAAAATATTATGTATTCTTGAATATCTAATGGGTCCCGACTGTTAAAGTAGCTTTGTTCCTTATTAACAGAATTATAGACTACTGGACTTGTTTTTTTCTTTTCAGTTTTTATTTGAAGTATAATTAAGCAGTCGGGTTTTTTGATTTTTTAAATTTACCTTTTTTTGTTTTAGGTTTTCACGCACATCACTCATTAAATAAAACTAGTTTTAAAGGGTTAATGCACGAAACTTTATTTACTTATTGACGTTTCGGAGCCTTTTCAGGTCTGCATCGTCAGAATACTGATTTTTTATTTAATTTTGTCGAGCTACCTTCGAAAGACTAAGAAAAAATCAGTATACTGACGATACAGACCTGAAAAGGCTCCGAAACGTCAATAAATAAATAAAGTTTCGTGCATTAACCCTTTAAGACTAGTTTTATTTATATCTCCACCTTTATTTGAGAGCGGACTCATTATGGGCTACATTTGACTAGAAACGACGATGTAAATGCAAGTGCTTCTAAAAGGGAAAGCTGAACGGAGTTTCGTAAGTGAAATGCAAAACTTATATAATTTATTCCGTTTTAATTCTCCTTGTCAGCAACATTAGTATTTTGCTTCTTCTGATAATATGAAGCCAACTGCGCGCAAGCGTAAACCTCACAATCACTAGCATATTGACTGACATGGTGTTTTTATAATCAGATAGATAGATAAATCATTTATTCCCATCAGTACAGCACACAAATTCAAGTAAACAAATAGAACAATTAATTACTAGGTATGTAACTGTGTGCCGCGACGACAGAAAAAGGCAAAAACTCCGCGATACCTTTGCTCTGAGAGCAAAGCACTAGTTTTCAGTTCTGCCTAAAGCGCGTAACGTGAAACGACACTGACGTGACGTGATTAATTTATTAAGAGAATTAAATTAGATTATATTATTATTAAATTAAAAAGTTTATTAAATTATTATTGTTAAATTATTATAATATACATATAACTATATGTATGTATTATTATCATTCAGCAAAAAATATAAATTATTACTGTTATTATTACTTTTTTTAGTAAGTATTTAGATTAATGTTGAATTTTTGAATTAATATTTACCCATCAGCATTTAACACATACAAATTGTGACACACCTATTAGAAAGAGGCAGAAACCGCTACTACCATAAGACCGCATTTGGTTATTCCTAACCTTTGCATTTCTAGCAATATTAATTTTAAATGTTTTTTTAATCAATGTTTATTTGCAACATTTATATCAAATTTTTAATGAAATATAATAGTATCTAGCTCACTTAACCGAAAGGCGACAACTTGTTATTTGAAAATAACGCTTGTACAGCAGACAATATATCTTATTAAGAATAAGTCATACGGAACGGCCATAAATCACAACGTACTTACTTACTAAGAGCTCACGTCCTCGCCGTATTAAGTCGCAAACAAACGCTGAATTAGATCATGGCGAATTTTCTTTACATGTTCTTATAATTATTATACTGAACTAAAAGATTGGAGTGAAATCCGTTTGTTTCTCGTCCAATCCCCGATTTTTGAAATGAAAACTTCTTTAGCGGCGTTGTACACTTTTTTTTGTATGGGTAAAAAATGTTAAACTCGCGTCAGGTTAAACACGTGGGCTGATCGCATCATGAGACACAATGAAATTGGAAAGGTTGTTGACTTTAACCTTTAAATAAACATAGTAATATTTTATTTAATCGTATTATAATAATAAGTCTCTATCTAGGACGTCCACGTGGCAGCTTTATTGCGAAGAAAATGCATTTTTTTTACAATAGATGTCGCTAGGTGCGCTAAAATGTGATTCATGCAAGTTGATTGCTTTATAATAGATGTCACTAAGTGCGCTTAAACGTGATTCATGTAAGTTGATTTTTCGAAGTTTTTTTGTGTAGTTTTTTTTTGAAGATAAGCTTTTTGATGTAATATAAATTGTCATGTTTGTGTACGATAGCGCATTAAATAAATATTCATCATCATCATCATCATCAGCCTCTTTATGTCCCCACTGCTGGGGCACAGGCCAACCCTATGGATGGAATAGGGAGAATGGGCCATGACCCACCACGCGGGCCCAGTGCGGATTGGAGGGGTTCTAACGATTGCAGATGCAACCGGGAACAACGGCTTAACGTGCCTTCCGAAGCACGGAGGAACTCGAGATAGAAATTTTTGGTCACCCATCCAATGACCGACCAATGCGAAAGTTGCTTAACTACAACGATCGCAGCCGAACGCGCTAACCACCTGCGCCATCGAGCTCCTCAATAAATATTGTATTCTACTACATACATCATAGTTCTTTTATACTGATAATTAAAGCAATTCGTGCAAAATTATAACCTAACCATTCCAAAATATCAAAAATGCACAACGTTAATATTCAAGTTTTCACTTCCGCCGGCACTCCCGGAGTGCAACCCGTCGTTTTTTTATTTTATTATAAGGATGCTAACATTATACCTCTTATGTGAAAAAGAAGGTACGGTAGAGATTATTCGCATATAATTTGATTTTAATGAATGAAATAAGTAGAAAGATGCTTATTTACCTTTATTTTATGAAAAAGAAAAGAATGATCATTAACTCACCATCAACCACGTGGCCTGCCATGTATTCGCTGTCCTCGTCGACAATGGACATCCTCACCGTCCTCTCACCAGATTTCATCTTCTCTTGAGCTCTGTATGACGTCACATACCTAAAGGAACGAACATTCAGCATCATCAGTTCGGACTTATTGCATAGTATATTTAACATAACTTTTTGCGAGTTAAACATTTTGCAATACAATGACATACAATACAATTCATTGAACATCGCGCATCATATACACACATACGAGTATAAGGAGTCATGACGGATTTTGCGCTCGAATTGCAACATCCGTCTAGAGAAGTACCTAAATGGAACGCTCTGCCCACTCACGTGTTCCCTGTTTCTTACAAGCTAGGATCCTTTAAAAGAGGCGTGAAGAAGCAATATGCTGGCTCGCATCAGGTGGGGCGGAGACATTTGTCGGACCTATCTATAAAAAAAAGTGAAAATAACGTCCACATTAAAAGAAACCACAGTGGATTTACAGTATTTGTGGGTGGTATTGTGTTTATATCGCCGCACACGAGCCACACGCCACAGCCACAAACGCCGCCACGAGAAGCTAGAAGCGGCTACTGAAGTGGCTGAAGCGCGCGACAGCGGCCCACTAAGGTAAGGGAGAGAGGGGTGGGGAATCGCACGAGTGACGTGTGGCGGCGTTTTGTATCGGCGCATTAAGTGGCCGGTGCGGGCCACAAGAAGCGAGCAACAACGATGTGCAGCGTGGCGGCCACCGGCGTACCGTGTGTGGCGAGTCCATATAAAATGTATGAAAACTACAAGAAATATGCCGGTGGTGGCGTTTTGTGGTTGTGGTCGGTGGCCCGTGTGCGGCTAGTGTCGCCGCTGTGGAGGTTACTTCCTCGCTCTAATTAAGACGGCGTTCTAATTCGAGCGGAATTCTGCTATGCCCTACCTCTCTTTAGCTTTTCTGACTTCGGTTATGGTTCGTTCATTTCCCTTATGAACGGTGTTTTAAGTTTTTCATGTTTATTTTTATTTATTTTATGAGGACCACCAGAGAAAGTTACATTAAACCTTATTTTTAGATATAACAGTAGTGATACATACAAAATGCAAAATTCTCTTGAAGGTAGCCACATCATGCTTAAGAGACAGTACAAACGGACAGGATTTTAATTAAAAAACAAATAGAAAGACAAACTGAAACAACATATGAGTAGTAATCAAATTGATGAAGTATAAGTGTCGCCGCACACGGGCCACCGACGACAACCACATAACGCCGCCACCGGCATATTTCTTGTAGTTTTCATAAATTTATATGGACTCGCCACACACGGTACGCCGGTGGCCGCCGCACGCTACAAATCGTCGTTGCTCACTTCTTGTGGCCCGCACCGGCCACTTAATGCGCCGATACAAAACGCCGCCACGTGTCACTCGCGCGATTCCCCACCCCTCTCTCCCTTACCTTAGTCGGCCGCTGTCGCGCGCTTCAGCCACTTTAGTAGCCGCTTCTAGCTTCTCGTGGCGGCGTTTGTGACTGTGGCGTCTGGCCCGTGTGCGGCGACACTTAGTGGCACCTTTGATCTTTTAATCCATCCATCATGTAAAAAGTTTCTTAGTCAAGTAAATGCTTAAAGTTTTTCAACATCTGAACAAGGTTATTCGTATAGGTAAAATATTTGCTTAGTTCGAACTCCGGATCCTGAATGGAAGTAGATATATGAGGCTCGACTTATTGTTTTACTGTGACAAGTTTCATACGATTGTGATTTGTTATAGTTTGTGAGGTAAGACCATGCTGCTAATATTGAGACGCGAATGTTATTTAGGGTCCAAGTTTTCTTGCGAGTAATATATAGCGAGGTAGTTTAGGACATGCTGTCTGACAACAGATTGGAACTCTGACGCAAAATAGGTAGCTCGCCTGTCAGTAACAATATTGAGGCTACATTTTGGTGAGAGTGCTCAAGTGCTGCAGGACCTTGTACTTTCATCTCCATTCCACCATTAAAAGAAGAGGAATGCTTTATGAATAGATAAATAAACATTTCCAACCCTCACACCAATTAGCCTAGCCCCAAAGTAAGCACTGTAAGGCTTGTGTTATGGGATACTAGGGTAACGGATAGAATACATAGATATAAGTATCTTAATATATAAAATTCTCGTGTCACGGTGTGCGTAATTGAACTCCTCCGATTAGACCGATTCTCGTAAAATTTTATATGCATATTCAGTAGGTCTGAGAATCGGACAACATCTATTTTTCATCCCCCTAAATGTTATGGGTTAATTTTTTTTTGACAATTTTTTTTGTTTTTTTTTTATGATACATCATACAAAAATACATGCAACTCTAAATTTTCACCCTTCCACCACCCATATTTTTATCTCGATACGAAGTTCGCTGGCTCAGCTAATATTTAGGTATATAGAAATACATATTACACATCCCTGACTGGAGTACAAATGTTCGTATTCATCACACAAACATCTGCCCCCACCGGGATTCGAACCCGGGACCTCTCGACATCATGAAGCCCGGCGAACAAACCACTCGCCAACGGAGGTCGTCAAATGTCTTAAGTAGCAACTTATGTTCTCCCAGACCGTTATTACTTGGTTCTTTAAGACGAGAGTTAACTATAATTTGCTTGTCTGTGTGTGCGTGTATGCTCTATCTTATTGTCCAATCTCTTTTTCCACAAAATAAAATCAGATACAAAAATTTTAAAATTTCTTTTGAAGCACAGAGGAGCTCGAGATATTAAGCTTTGGTCAACCATCCTATGACCGGCCATTGCGAGAGTTATTTAACTTCCACGATTTGAAAAGTTTTAGAAAACGATCTCACGTTATTTATTATACAAGAGTGGAAAGTTCCTTTTTAACCGCGTGCTCGATTTGGATGACCGAGCAAGCGAAGGATTCTAAAGTTGAATCACGAGCGCAGCGAGTGATTCTAAATTAGAATCCTGAGCGTCAGCGAGGGAAACAAACGAGCACAAGGTGAAAAATCTTTCCACTCGAGTGCAATACGTAACTTTTCATCCCACCTCAGCGAGGAAATGACAAAATGAAAAAGAAAACAATTTATAATGACAAAATATTTAAGCAATAAAACGTGAAAAACTAGAATGGCGCGAAGCACGCAAATAAAACAAAGAAACCAAGAAGGTTCCAAATTTAAATTTTTTCACAATTTAAAAAGTTCTAATCATAAATTTGGCACCATAGAGGTTACATTAAATAGGTTTAATGACGTTTTGAATTTACAATTATATTGAGTACTCATTATATGTGATGTTCTAAATTCAAATCTACTTTGCCGCTCAAGCGAATAAAATAGAATTTTCCAGCCAGATTTCGAAGCGCAAAATTACACTTTCCGAGGTGGTGGGATGAAATAGTTATTTATTATACAAGAGTGGAAAGTTCCTTTTTAACCGCGTGCTCGATTTGGATGACCGAGCAAGCGAAGGATTCTAAAGTTGAATCACGAGCGCAGCGAGTGATTCTAAATTAGAATCCTGAGCGTCAGCGAGGGAAACAAACGAGCACAAGGTGAAAAATCTTTCCACTCGAGTGCAATACGTAACTTTTCATCCCACCTCAGCGAGGAAATGACAAAATGAAAAAGAAAACAATTTATAATGACAAAATATTTAAGCAATAAAACGTGAAAAACTAGAATGGCGCGAAGCACGCAAATAAAACAAAGAAACCAAGAAGGTTCCAAATTTAAATTTTTTCACAATTTAAAAAGTTCTAATCATAAATTTGGCACCATAGAGGTTACATTAAATAGGTTTAATGACGTTTTGAATTTACAATTATATTGAGTACTCATTATATGTGATGTTCTAAATTCAAATCTACTTTGCCGCTCAAGCGAATAAAATAGAATTTTCCAGCCAGATTTCGAAGCGCAAAATTACACTTTCCGAGGTGGTGGGATGAAAACTCTATTTTCAAGTTGCCGCGAAAAACGTATCTCTGGACAATATGGCGTCTCACTGGTGTGTGACGTCACACGACTGTCATTAAAACGTCAAACCATACAATCAAGGTGTTATATAAAGTCTTTGATCAAATGTCACTTTAACCGGAAGTTTACTTGCGTGTGACGTCATTTTAGCCTCCACCAATCCCTAGCGTTTTGGGTCACGGGACAATAGACAAGAAAACTATTATCTTTTTCGTGGGTTTTTAGTAAAATTATGAATATTTTTTCTGTAATAATAGTAAATGCTCCTGTCAATATTCATTCTAAATACAGATGCTAACAATTGGCACTTCATTTTTAATACTGTCAAACACCCTTTTGTAGATTGAATGCAATAAACACTGCGGCATCGAGCTCCTTGTATCACCATCCCCTCAATTACATTAATAATGGAAGCTTATTACTAATTCGTTATAAGACATTATTGGCTTATCTGTGTAATTATCTTTGACCTCTGGTTGAGTATTCAATAGGTAGGAACTTAATTAACTATCCGTGCAAGAATATGATCAGAAATATAATATCAGTGATGTCCAAATTATTAATAAATATCGCAAAGGAAGCTGCAGATTCATAAATAATATTGATTGCCGTCTCTGAGTGACTCCGTTAGTAACTTCACGCAATGCAACGGAGCAATTAATTAGCTAGCCATCACGAGACACTTTGTTTGATTTTCTAATAGATGGCGTTGCTTTTAAGGCTGGATCGCGGTTAACAAATTCCGGGGTTATTATGTACCAACTCGGCTTTCTTGCAACTTTAGTTTAGCCTTTAGCAATAGTGATAACTAAATAAGTTTTTTTGACGTGACAACGTCTTAAATTAGGTTGCGGCTGGGAGTCACTTATGAAAAAGTGTAACGCTCGGTAACGTTACGATGAGTCTCTCGTGTTAAGTTTAAGTTTACATGTACAATGTTTTAGTAAACAAAATATATTTCTATAGTTAAAATTTGTGCAATTCTTATTTTCATTCAATTCCTTGTTCCTATTGTGCAATTTAATTATATTCATATCAATAAATATTCTACCGAGAAAAAGACGTTGTCACGTAAAATCTTCGCCCGTAAAACCGACTTTACAGGCAACCATTTTTTTGTAAAACTTTTCTTAAGGTTTAAACATCTAGCAGTTAAATGCTTAAAAATAGAATAAAAACATAACTACTCATATAATTGCTATTTTTTCTTTCAAATGTTTAATACTTGAAAAAGTATTCATTTGACATTATGGGTTACCTACAATGCGAAGAGATGGCGCTGCCTTACAGCTTAAGGCTAGGAAAATTTCGACACGGCCATCAGGGCCGTGGTAGCATAATTGGTCAGTACATTCGCCCGGATTGCGAAGGTGCGGGTTGGAGTCCCGTCCGCTGCCTGGTCCGCGTGGATTTTTTTTTCTAGTTAAACTTTTGTCTAGATTTAAATAGGTTTAATAAATTTTCAGGTATATTTTTAGTATCACAATAGTTTTTGTAGAGCTGACTGAGAGAACTACTTGCTTTTAATTATCAGTTCTAAATAATATCATCATTAAATTAAAGTTCCCAGAAAAGGAATAAATTGTAGAGTTTTTTTTTCATGTTTAAGAATTGATAGAAACTTAAAGTGTTAATAATACATCTACATAGTGATTTAATTTATGGCAGGTGGACTAATCTCCCCCGAGAAGGGTTCCCCCCCGAGAAGGGCTCTCCCCTGAGAAGGGCTCCCCTGGTGGAAGCAGGGGAGCAAAGGCTGCGGGTCCTCAGATGCGATACTCGATCCTGAGGCCCCGTACAATACCTGATGGCGGCCATCGCTGGGGTTTTACTCCCCCTTCTGGGGAGGAGAGCCCCACATAACCACCATGTGGTATGCAATTTCATGCGTTTCCCCAGCTTATCAAAAAAAAGGTGGACTAATCTAATCTAGTGTTTTGTTTAGTTGACACGGTAATTTTTTAGTGTTCAAGTACGGAAAGTAGAGAAAAACGACCGATGTAATTATGTTCTTGGGCTTAGAATGGCCTCTTAAGCTGTCCCTTTGTCATTCGCTCCCAGGAACCAGAGTTTTCAGGCAAAGATTTTAAGAATATAGAAATGCTTTTACAAAACTTAACACAAAACTTTATCACAGAAGTGCTCAACTTGCAAACATATAAGAAGTTTTCAAACAACAAAATGACAGAAACGGCTAACTCCAAATTGAGGCAAAAGCCAGCGAGAAGACAATGAGACGTCATTATTTAGCCAAGCGAGACAGACACAGATACTTTTGGCGGGAACTTAGTTGGACCTTGAAAAATGTCTTGCGAACGGCGCGGTGTATCGGCGATTTGTCTGTGGCGGGTAGACGGATAGCGGCCGATTAATACGCGCCGCCGGACGGATATTGGGGACGAAAGTTCCAGAAAGTTTCGGTACTAGGCCTCTTTGAGTAGGGTACCATTGCTTTTATGGATATAAACGTCTTGGCTGGAATAAGTATTGTATCGGGAAAGAAGTAACACAGGGAAGACAAATTAACGATGTTGATCCTTTTTTTAAATTTGAGCTTTTCAAGAAATGTTTGTTTTGATAACTATTCTTCCTTAGTAAACGATGTTCATCCCCGTCTTTGAACCTATAAACAGAATAGGCTATTTGACAAGTTTTAGAAAACGATCTCACGTTATTGAATAATGTTTATGGAGTCCGTATAAAGTGGATATTCATCATTCCGTTGTGTATTTCTGTAAAAATAACCAAATCAAAAACTCCATTTTCAATTTGCCGCGACAACGTTTCTCTGGACAATATGGCGTCTTACTAGTGTGTGACGCCACACGACTGTTATTAAAACGTTAAACGATACAATGTAATGTCACTTTAACCGGAAGTTTACTTGCGTGTGACGTCATTTTAGGCTCCGCCAATCCCAAGCGTTTTGGGTCACGTGACAAAAGATAAGAAAACTATTATCTTTTCGTGGGGTTTTAGTAAAATTATGAATATTTTTTTTTTAAAATAGAAAAAACCCCTGCCAATATTCAATCTAAACTCAGATGCTAACAATTGGCACTTTATTTTTAATACTGTCAAATACCCTATTGTATTCCATAATAGAGGTTTCGATTAACCAGAATTTATGAATATTAACAATTCTTTATAGCTCTTTTGTGTTGCCCTAGCAATTACCTCATTTATGACCGCTTCCAGTTGTTTTTTCTATGAAATTGCTTTACCCGCAGTTCCGAACTTTTTATTAACTCTGAAAGGGTTCGCAATATTGGTATTGTCTCGAACGCAAGCTGGAGTTTGATTATTACAAGACAAATAAAAAGGCCATTCTCTCGCTACGAGAATTGACTGAGATTCGGAAATTGTTTCCAATTTCTTGTACGAAGTCGTCAAAGACATTAAGAGGGGTAAACTTTAACGGAGGTGGTGATTGATGCGTTTGTAACTGGTAACATAATTTAATCATTTGTGTGGTTGTACGTTTTTTACGTTTAATGTATGTATTTGGCGTTATATAATAATTGATTACCTCGGTTACGGGTAGTACAGCACGTTAAATGGACAATAATGCTGTTTAAAATTAGGTTTCATTTAACTTTTTATCAAAAAATAATGGTTAAAGAATTTTATTTCTCAAAAAGAATAATACAATTCACTTACTGAGAAAAATGAAGTTTTAACTTAATGCATGTAACACTTGAGCGTACACATCTTAATATATATAAATCTCGTGTCACAATGTTTGTCCTCAATGGACTCCTAAACCACTGAACCGATTATAATAAAATTCGCACACCATGTGCAGTTCGATCCAACTTGAGAGATAGGATAGTTTAAATCTCAAATTATAGTCGCAATTTTAATTTATTGCAAATTATTACTTTTGGGCGGTACGAAGTTCGCCGAGTCAGCTAGTATAATAATAAAATCAACGTGGGTAGATCGATAGAAAAATAGCTCCTGGCACCACAAATTATTATGTCCTTATAGGAACATAGGAAAAGATTTTTTTTTTATGTTATACACAAAAAGCAATAGGGACAGCCTACGTATAAAACTTTTGCTTTAGTTAGTCGTCTTGGTCGTAAGTAGAAATACGAGAAAGGCAAAAGTTAAACAAATAGATAAATGCTTCGGTCAACTAATCGTCATCATCATCAGCCTATTAATGTCTCCACTGCTGGGGCGCAGGCCTTCCCTATGGATGGAATAGGGAGATTGGGCCATGACCCACCACGCGGGCCCAGTGCGGATTGGTGGGTGCTAACGACTGCAGACGCAACCGGGACCAATGGCTTAACGTGCCTTCTGAAGCACGGAGGAGCTCAAGATAGTAAATTTTTGGTCACCTATTCAATGACCGACCACTGCGAAAGTTGCTTAACTTCAACGATCGCAGCCGAACGCGCTAACCAGTTGCGCCATCGAGCTCCTCAACTAATAAATCAATGTTAATATGCTGAAAGAGATTTGTGTAACAGCTAAGTTTCGAGAAACACTGAAATCAACATTGAAAATTGTATTAAGAATTTTAGATTATTACTAGCTGCCACAGCGAACTTCGTACCGCCATAAAAATAGGGGCTGGTGGTAGAGGGTGAAAATTTAGGGTTGCATGTATATTTTAATGTCACATAATAAAAAATGGTCCAAAAATTAAAATGTTAGGAGTAGACAACCCTTATCACTTAGGGGTATGAAAAATAGATAGTAGCCGATTCTCACACCTTCTGAATATGCATATAAAATTTCATAAAAATCGGTCAAGCCGTTTCGGAGGAGTATGGTAACTAACATTGTGACACGAGAATTTTATATATTTACTAGCTGACCCAGCGAACTTCGTACCGCCCTAAAAAAATAGGGGTTGTCCAGCGGACAAAATTGTGAATCTAAACCATTCTCAGACCCCCTTGAACACACACAAAAAATTTCATCAAAATAGGTCCAGTCGTTTAAGAGAAGTTCAGTGACATACACACTCACAGAAGAATTATATATATAAAGATAAGATGAAGGAAACAAAGATCCTCGGAACATAATCATCTGTTGAACACACAATGTTATAAAGAAACATTTTCATCATCATCATCATCATCATCATCAGCCTTTTAATAACCTCTTTGCTGTTCATGGCCCAATTTTTCTATTCCATCCATTGGGACAGGACCACGTGAGCTCAGTATGGATTGGTGGTTGCTAACGTCTGCAGACGCTGCCAAAGGTTTAACGTACCTTCCGAAAGACGGAGCAGCTAAATATAACAAATCATCATCTATATTATATATATATATATATATATATAAAACTCAAAGGTGACTGACTGACATAGTGATCTATCAACGCACAGCCCAAACCACTGGACGGATCGGGCTGAAATTTGGCATGCAGGTAGACGTTATGACGTAGGCATCCGCTAAGAAAGGATTTTGATCAATTCTACCCCCAAGGGGATAAAAAAGGGAATGAAAGTTTGTATGAAGCTTTGTCAGTGTTAAACCGATCGGGCTGAGACTTTGCATGCAAGTATAAGAAGAATCATAGATGAATGACATTGTGTATAATACAAGCCTGAGAACAAAAACTGTAGTTTACACTTCAGCTCTACACCGAAGCGAAGCGAGGGCGGGCCGCTAGTATTACATATAAGTAAAACTCACCAATCTTCGCTGTGTTCCCATTCTACCAAATGCGAGATCATGGGAGTGCTATTCGATACAGGGAACGGCACCTGCGGGTAGATGTTCGCTAGATGCGGGTTCAATCCTGCTTCGTACAACCTGAAATAATCCACATCATAAGTCAAGGATATTATAAAAAGGAAAAGTTTTTCCCTGATATTTTAGCTTTGCGTCGTAAAAGAAAGGAAAATATTTATTAGGAAAATTTAATTTGTTTCAAGTATGAGGCTGGAGTTTGATCCAGAAACGAATTCGACGAATTCTTCCTAGTAATGTTTTCTTTAGTTTAAGTAAAATGCTTATTAAATTAATCACAAATATTATATTATTATCTATGAACTTCATGAGATTGTAATTTTGTGTACTTTTTTGTCAGCAGAGGCAATGTTTATTTTCCAGAGCTTTACAAGATGGGATTAGGATGAAAAGGCTGGTTAGAGTGTAGAATAGCTTTACTCCATTAGCTATTTGACAACTGTACCTCTAGAACCATTATCGAATTCGAATAGTTTGCAAACCGAAATGTCAATGTCAAAATTTTAATGGAAACTTGAACAGCATCGGCACAGAGTACGTAACGAGAACTGAAAATCAGTGCACATGACAATGACATTTTGGACTCGCAAACGATACGAATTCGATATTGGTTCGTGCTAGGGGTACTGGTCTTAAGACGTTAATGCAACTCAAAAAAAAAACCGAGACTAAAGCCATTTAATGCAGTTACTGCCCGAGAGCTTAAATAATTGCTGTTCTACTGAGTAGGACGTAGATGACGTCAGGAGATCGGAAGAGCAATCTTGTTTGGAATAGCATTCTTGTGGGCCTGTCAGGACCTTGGGAGAGTCCCACATATCTTACTTTCTGATGCCTTATTTCTTACTGTAATAACATTATATTTAGAGTGGAATGGCGAATAAATGATTTTTGATTTGATTTAATTTAAAGAGGACATGATTGCTGTTCCTATTAATCTTCTATATGTATATCACGGATATTGACGAGTTCAGCTTATGGCATAATAGCTGTGCCCCGCGGTGTTCTTCTTAGTGGGGTACTCTTGTCAGAGTGGTCGTGGTTGCACTGACGAGGTACATGGTGGGGTGTTCTTTGGGTCGCTATCAATTCCGAGGATAGCTCTTCTGGCGATGTGCTTCCATTTCTGATGGTTCGAGGCGTCTCAGTAGCCTTTGTGATGGCGTCTATCCAGCGCAGCGGGTTGGTGATCGACCGCGTGCTCTCTTGCCTTCCACCTGGCCTTGAATCACCAGCCTTTCCAGCCCCGCGGTTTACCCACGGGATATTTTCCCGCAGTAAAACGTAGCCTATGTGTTAAACCAGGGTATCAGCTAACTCCATACCAAATTTGATTAAAATCGCTCCAGCCGTTTAGATGTGAAGAAGTAACAAACATACACACTCGCAAACTTTAGCATCATCAATATATCTTTATTTAAATTGTATGTATAGTACAACACCATTGAATCGTCCAATCATTTTTTCCCTACATATTTTTTAGCTGCGGAGAAAAACGAGCGAAAAAAACTCCACAACATTAAAAGCATAATGTAACAACATTTAATCATTGTTATTACAACGTCAATACAATCAAGATTTATTTGATATAGGAAACCTGTTGGAATGATTGGAACAGTTCAAACCCAAGCATTTTTGTCTGTAATATAATCAGACACTTTGTAATAAGCTTTTTTGATAAGTGCTTTTTATACTATCTTTGAATTTGCTTAACTCTTGGATATTACTTGGGACTTTATTGTTTAAGCGAACACAAAGACCTTTAAATGAATTATTGATTTTGTGAAGCCTAGAAGCAGGTATAGTAAGTTTATTTTTGTTTCTGTTTTTAAGAACATCACTGTTTTTAAGAAACAAATTAATATTTTTTCTTACTATTAATATTAGTGTGATGGTCTGTGTTTGTGTGTGTCTGTGTATGGAAAAGCGAACACTATTCTTTAACACTCACTTTCCGATAGCGTTGAAAACCACTTGGATGTTGTCCTTGCTATTTTTGTGGGTGAGAGGTATATTGATGACGTCCTTCTTCAGCGAACGCCTAAGAATGGCCTGCAGCAGTCCGTGTGGTGCGATCTCTATCGTGATAGCGTTCTGATGGATCAGTCGAGAAGTCTCTTCGAATAGCACTGGACTCTGTTATAAAGGAAAGAAAAAAATGTAGTTGACCTTATTTGAAATCCTTAAAGAACACACAATATGTTTAAAGGGACTTATTAGACTTGCAACGAATATTCGGTTACTATTCGGTATTCGGCCTATTCGGCTGCTTTTATTATATTCGGCCGAATACCGAGTATCTACATATTATTCGGCCGAATACCGAATACTTAAATAATATATTTTGTCATAGAGAAATAATTGGTAAAATGAAAAATTAAAATCGATTGATTACGTATATATTCATATTTTCATTGCTGTTATATAATCATTTAAGTAGTCATTGGTACATAACACAGGTACATAATCATCTTCTGAATTGGAAAAATGGAGGATTCTATGTATTTGAATTATTGTGGTAATCAAAATTTAGAAGGGTAAGGTTCTCATTTCTTTTATAATCATTTATTAAGTAGTCATTGGTACATAAAACAGGTACATAATTTAATAATTTTCTGTTTAAAACAAGTTAACAGTTTTTAATTCATTCAGTCATGTGAAGAATGGTTACATAATAGCAATAATTTCAAGTTTACGCGCCGTATTTGGCCATATATCAAAATTTGGTTTTGTCATTTAGCCGCATTTTAGCTTGAGGACGGCAGATTAGAACAAAACAAAGGAGCGCGAAACAATCAAGTCTGTACAAGTTTTTGGCGCTAAAATCCAACCAAATACTTTTGCCTAATATTCGGCTATTCGGTCAGGGGCCTCACCGAATATGCGGTATTCGGTATACTGCCGAATATACTATTCGTTGCAAGTCTAGTACTTATACAATATGTAAGGGAAAACTCAGGAATCTGCTACGGTATTAGCTGATGTGACATTGTGTCGTACCAGCGCTGATATTCTGGCAGGGCCTGCTTTGAGTTACATACACGCTTTTCGTACCACTTGTTCAAAAAAGTGACATTCTATACCACAAAAAGCGAACATAAAAATAGTCATTTTTAATCTGTTAAAAACAGGGAAAGAAAATTGTACTGAATTGCATTCATCCTCTAGGGGGAGAATGTGATTTAAATTTGGAATACTTACCGAAATTCATACTGAACTACATCTGTGTTTACACCATAGAGTTTGTATATAAAGTATTAAGCCGCGTATCGCTAGAGGCAGCCTCGGGTCGAGCGGCTGCCTCACTCCGAGGCTGCGCAAGTGGAGACGCTGCCTCAACCTGAGGCACGCCGCGACGCGAGGCAAATTCGTTGCCGCGAGCCGAGCCATATTTTTTCGGTTTCTGTGCCGTGCTCAAAGGCGCCTCAGTCCGAGCCGTGTGTTTAATGGAGACGTTTTGGCTTTTAACTGCGCAGTGCGCCGCCGGCGGATCAAGCTGAGGCGACACGCCTCGAGCTGATCCGTAGCCGTTGCCTCAGAGCGAGCAGCCTCAAACTGAGGCTATTTGCTTCAAGTCGAGGCCGCTCGACGCGAGCCTGCCTCTAGTGGATACGCGGCTTTATACGTCTTTTTGAAAAATGAATACGCATTTATTGTGCAGTTATGATTAATAAATAAAATTACGAAAACCGACGAGGCCGTATTTAATTGGACCAATGTTTCGAATATTAAATTTTACTTTTAATTGTCATTATTTTTAATAAATGCTTAACTCATATTATTATTGTGTTAATTTTTTCGCAAATGGTACGAAAGGTAGAGTATTTTCCTGGGTGATAAAGCTGTCTTAGTCTTGGGTGAACTTAAATCCCTCGCTACACTCAGGACTCGCCTTAAATACGCTCGGGAGTAAACCTCGAGTCCTTCGTTACGCTCGCGATTTAAATCGTCACCCGCGACAGGAGACACTACTTTATCCCCTTGGTTAATAATCTACTATTAGTGAGAGATGAGACAAATGTCGTCATTTTAATCAGAATATTATTGTTCCTACTCCTGGACCACAAGAGTACGAACATCAATAGGCTGTTATGCATCTACGGAAACAATCACATAGGGAAAACTGGCTATTTCCTTGGACGCAAGTTCAGTGTGGTAAGGCGAGTGCAGAGGAGCTCAAGCGACGTTTGGTCTGCGATCGTGGAAGTTAAGCAACTTTCGCAATGTTTGGTCATCGGATGGGTGACCAAAAAATTAACTATCTGGAGCTCCTCCGTACTTCCGAAGGCAGGTTAAGCCGTTGGACCCGGCTGTATCTGCAGTCGTTAGCACTAATCCGCACTGGGCCCGCGTTTTGGGTCGTGCGCGGCCCAATCTCCCAATTCCATCCATAGAGAAGGCCTGCGTCCCAGCAGTGGGGTAAATTAATAGGCTGATGGTGATGAATCAGCCTTCTGTTACACCCACTGTTGGAACACAGGATTTGTATGGGAAGAATCACTAATGGAAATTTTATAATATCCAGTACACGCATCTGCGTCTGGTTTGATTAGTGCTAAGGACTGCAGATTTGGTTTAACGTAACCTTTGAAGCACGAATGAGCTTCGTAATAAATTTTGGTAACCAATTTATTAAGCGACCGTGGCGAAAGTTGTCTACTAGATCAAATGTTCTAATATAGAGCCACGACAATAAGTGGGTTATTTTTAAAAGAACCTACTTAAGGCAGATTCTCCGCTAGAATTGAATCGCCCCTCTGAGAAAATCAACTTTTGTCATGATCCATTTCTAACAAGGAGTAAGGTTTTAAGAGATTAACGGTGTATTTATCGGATCAGGACGTTACCTAAGTGCCTACCGATTTTTTTGTGACGCAGACAAAACCTCTAGTTACAGACAACGGTGCCTATAAGAGGCACATCGTCAAACGGACCTCACATCTGGCTCCCGCCAGCCTTACGGGCCTCTACAGTGGCTGCCCACTGAGGACCCCGTAACTCTTACGGATGCTTTACAGCATAATATCCGATAAAAAACCCTACGACTACCCTCTAAGCTGCTAAGTGCGTGCGCTGGATCCCCGTTTTATCCCCGATTCTGCCGTGTCTCCGCACCCACAGCCTCCCGACATAGCCGGGGTAAGTACCTACTCTCACCATATCCACTAAGTGCCTACCCTTTTTTTGTGACGCAGACAAAACCTGTACTTATAGACAACGGTGCCTATAAGAGGCACATCGTCAAACGGACCTCACATCTGGCTCCCGCCAGCCTTACGGGCCCCCGCAGTGGCTGCCCACTGAGGACCCCGTAACTCTTAAGGATGCTTTACAGCATAATATCCGATAAAAACCCTGCGACTACCCCTCTATCTAAGCTGCTAAGTGCGAAACCGCGGGATCCGCGTTTTATCCCCGATTCTGCCGCGTCTCCGCACCCGCAGCCTCCCGGCCTAGCCGGGGTAAGTGCCTACTCTGACCACTACCTCCAGCAAGAGATATTTTACGGTATCGCAAGTTTCTGAAATAGAAGCTACGGTAGTCGCTTAGCATCAAGCGGTCCTTAAACTTCTTTTTCGATAAGTTGATTACATTATATCACGATTATATATATATATTTATTTATTTTTATTTATTTATTTATTTAATCTTTAATGCCTTTACATTGCATATGGCGGACTTAATGCCAGCATGGCATTCTCTACCAGTCAACCGGAAAGAACGTGCAGAGTCAATAAAACGGCAGACAATCATAGGAAAGAGCAAACATCAAACAATGAAAAACAAAATTAAATAGCGTTTAATATATACACATTTACATACATAGAAACATAAATATACATACATATATACATAATATACCTATAATATAGTGTCCGATTTTAGCATCCCGATTCAACTTAAGCGCTATGCAACAAATTCAAATAATTATATATTTTATATCATTATAGACGACCTCCGTGGCCGAGTGGTTTGTACGCCGGGTTTCATGGTGTCGCCGACTCGAGAGGTCCCTTGTTCGAATCCCGGTGGTGGCAGATGTTTGTGTGATGAATACGAGCGAATAAATATACATGTATATGTACAGTATATGTATTCTATCCGTTACCCATAATACAAGCCTTACAGTGCTTACTTTGGGGCTAGGCTAATTGGTGTGTGTTGTATTAAAAAAAAATGTCATACTGAAGGCAAACAGGCATAAACATGACTAAAATAGGAAAATATACTAGAAGATATTTACTGTTTCATGAAAACTTTAGATATAGCTTAAAATATTTATTTTCTCGGAATAATATCACTTACCAAAAGGTTGTTAGTGTGATATTCCGCCGAGGAATATTGTGCCCTGGCATCTTTCCACAGCGCCTGAGGCAGTGAAGTGCACATCCAGCGATCCGAACGCTTCTTGGGTGTTGGAATCACTTCTTTCAGGTACTTCAGTAGCTTGGGACCTGGATATTTAACAACAATAGGGTATGAAAGAAAGAAAAAAATTTATTGGTTGCACAGCATACATACATTGAAAACAAAACAGAATCTCCTATCTATTAGACAAGTCCGTCCGTCCGTCCGTCTGTCTGTGGTGCTGTTTCAGCGGCCAAACCGTAAGAGATAGATAAAGAGAATATTTAAGTTATAAGTTAAGAATGGTCTGATAAGACTACAAACCGGATTTGAGTAACGTAGCACTTCCGGTTTTCGAGAAATCACGAATTTCAAACGAAACCACACAAAATCTCCGAAGTTCTCAATTAATTAAATTTTTTCTTTTTTTTCTTTTTTTTAGGTTTTGGTGAACATTTGGTTCACCTGTTTGCTAGTTGAATTATAATACAGAATTATAATGAGTAATAAACTGAATGGATCACTTACCAGCTTCGGCGATGTAGCGCGAATGGTAGGCGATATTCGAGCAAGGCACTTCCTTGGCGAATATTCCTTGCGCTAAAAGCATGGCGACGAAATTTTTCATGATATCCGCTGGCCCGGAGATAGTGCTGGAATCTGGGGCATTGCGGCAAGCCACTTCTATCTCGGGTGGGCACATTGTTTTGATCTGAATGACAAAATTATAAAAATAACTTCTACACATACAAATACATTACAGTAATTGGCGTAATAGGGTATTTGACAAGTTTTAGAAAACGATCTCGCGTTATTAACTAATGTTTATAGAGTCCATAAAAAGATATTGGATATTCATCATTATGTTGTGTATTTCGGTAAAAAAACTAAATCAAAAACTCTATATTGAAGTTGCCGCGAAAAACGTATCTCTGGACAATATGGCGTCTCACTGGTGTGTAACGTCACACGACTGTCTTTAAAACGTCAAAAAATACAATTAATGTCACTTTAACCGGAAGTTTACTTGCGTGTGACGTCATTTTAGGCTCCACCAATCCCAAGCGTTTTGGGTCACGTGAAAAAAGACAAGAAAACTGTTATCTTTATCGTGGGTTTTTAGTAAAATTATGAATATTTTTCTGTTAAAAATAGTAAAAACTCCTGCCAATATTCATTCTAAATACAGATGCTAACAATTGGCACTTTACTTTTAATACTGTCAAATACCTTATTGTTGAGGAGCTCGATGGCGCCAGTGGTTAGCGCGTTCGGCTGCGGTCGTTGAAGTTAAGCAACTTTCGCAGTGGTCTGTCATTGGATGGGTGACCAAAATTTACTGTCTCGAGCTCCTCTGTGCTTCGGAAGGCACGTTAAGCCGTTGGTCCCGGCTGCATCTGCAGTCGTTAGCACCCACCAACCCGCACTGGGCCCGCGTGGTGGGTCATGGCCCAATCTCCCTAATCCATCCATAGGGAAGGCCTGTGCCCCAGCAGTGGGGACATTAATAGGCTGATGATGATGATGATGACCTTATTGTTAACATGTTACCTCGTTTCTATCGATACATTCTGTGATCATGGCACTTGCAAAAGCGCCGTTATATCTGAGACTCAATGATAACAAGCAACCCCGGTAATTTTAATGTTATTTATGAGAAAAAAGAGTTAGAGAATAAATATATAAAATATATGATGATAAAGATATCTCTGCCTGATTATAACCGAAAAAATTTAATTACAGAACTATTGGAATCCTTATTTTAAGCAATTAACTGCTAGATGTTTAAGTCTAAAGAAAATTCAGACTCAAACGCGGACCCTCCGCTATCCGAGCGGATGCACTGATCAATTATGCTACCACAACTCTAATAGCCGTGTTGATATAGAGTAATTAGTACATAAAAGAAATTTATAAAATGAATTGATCAATTTAGACTTACCTGAGAGTACCCTAAACCAACTGCAGCCATAGAGCCTTTGATGAAATGCGTTTCAACGGAGGCTAAGCCTCGGTAGTAAGCAGCCAGAATCATCTGTTCGGCAGTGAAGCATCCATCGGCGTACGCGCATCCTAGTTCTCCTACGCTGTGACCTAGAGAGTGTTGAAAAATAATTAAATAAGACTTGTTTAGAAATAAAAGGAAAAAAATATGCCATACAAAGAAGAAGGGCAAACTGAAAATTAATTGATCGAAACAGTAAAAGGAATAATTAGGTACTGAACAATAGTATTTCAGATGTACGGTGGCCAATTAGAACTTTGTTATAAGGGTCTGAAAATATTTTTATTAGTAGTTTCTAGTTTTACGCACTTTGTCTATACGCGTTAATGCCTGGCATCCCAGATCTAAAAAATAAGAAAGAAATATTTATAGATCTGAGAATGGAATTCAACCACTTAGTTGTTACCCACATAGCTACAGAAGGTAATTAAATAATAATTATAAAATTAAAGAAAATCTCTCGCTACTTCCGCTTACCGATGATGTAGTCCGGTTCAATGCCAATCGTCTTCAGGACATCGGTGAGACCGATCTGGACGGCGGCGATGCCAACGAAGGAGTTGAGGATGTTGTCGTAGATGCTGGGGTCTGGGTCGGTCACAATCTTTGTGAGGTTGATGCCTTTAGGTTTGAGGGTTTTGTGACACCTATTCGAGAGAAAATTCGAGAGCGAAAGTTAGTAGAAGTGATATTGAAGATGATACAAATCATCAAAACATGTAGTGATGCTGCAGATTAATCATTTGTATGTATATAATTCAAAAACAGAAGACAAATCCAGAACATCTTTGTTCATATTGGATGAACTAAACAACTATTTTACACTTATTTTTAAAGTTATGGCCACGAAGACAATTGATGAGTAATGTTTCTAGTAACAAGCGTCTAAACACTGTTTAGTTAAAATGATTGCTATGAAAAATCAAGATTATTGTCTTTTTTCTAATATTATTTAAGTATAATTTATATCTGCTATATCTAAAATTTGTTATGATATTAAGTTTGTGACAAAATTATACATATTCATCATCTGCGCCTTAGTCAGCGTAGATTCTGTCTACTATATGTATATGCGAACAATTGTAATTCACCTTTCGATGGCAGCAGCAAAGACTGGTATCCTCATGAGCTGCGTGGCCATCCCCGCCCACTGCGAGCCCATTCCCGAGTACACGAACCACACGGGCCTCTTCACACCGGAGAAGTATTGCATCTCGCGTGCCAAAGATACCGCCTTGTCCGGAGTGGATTCTGCATATGAGATACATGTTTATGATATCTTGGATAACTTCCATCAGATAAAGAAAGGCATTCAGAATATTGTTAAAATAGTGAAATTTGAAAAGGGGACTGGGTCTTGAGCGGGCCACAGAATTGGCATTTTCTATAAAAAGATCTATAGCCCTCAATATCATAATAGGTGCCCCTGGAACATTATTCACCTCTATCTGTAGCCTAGAGGGCTAGGGATCAGAATACGCTCGGGTAAAGCAATCGTTGTTGCAATCAAAAAGGTTTGAGAACATTTTGAATGTAATCATTATTTTGTAAGAATTTCCTATATCGACGCTATACCCAGCTTAGACAGAATGGCAGTAACACTAATTCTAATGTTAGTTAGTATTTACTAATATCAATCAACAATTTATTAGAAATTTTAAATGGCGGTAGAGGCCGGATACAATTTTAAAATGCTAATACTCTTCAGCTAACTCGGTATTTACCTATATTTTTAGTGTATCTTGAAGTTACCTTTTCCCTTTTTTTTAGTTGCTCAAGCTAGATTTAGAATTTAACCAAACTCACCAAGTAAAGAATATCCCCTAACGACATGTCCGATGATGTCCTCGTCATGTATGGCGTGGTAGAGCCTGATCAATTCCGTGTCGACCGGCCTGGTCTCCAGGTCATCTAGGATCTTGGCCACAGCTGATTCCGTGCGGCCTGATACGCACACGAGACGAGGCAGATCATCCGATGGCATTCCATGGTTAACCTGTACAATTTCTCATTTAAAATCATAAACGACCAAAATTAAATGCCATTCGTATGAAAATTTCTAGAGTATGACTTTATCGAATTTTAAGGAGCAATACAAGGACTATTTGAAATTGTAAATGAACAGAGAGCGTTACTCGACACTATAGAAAACAGACGACGAAGGATGTTTGGCCACCTTGTTACGACTAATATAAAAAAACATTATTCAGAGAAAAGTAGAAGGAAACAGAGGAAGGGAAAGTAGAACGAAAGACAGGAAGGCAAGGCTACGGATAGATTACTCAAACCAAATTAAGCACAGCTGCCATCGAGTCAGACAGGCTGATCAAAGATCTGGCAAAGGATAGAGCTCATGGCGAAATATTCGGATCCTTCGCAATCCGGGCGAATGCACTGACCAATTATGCTACCGCGGCCCTGACGACGGCCGGAAATGGCCTTGCAGCTTAAGAATGGCTAGAAGAATTTCGAATTTCGAGAAATTTCGAATTTCCGTCTGCTGCCTGGTCCGCGTGGATTTTTTTCTAGTTATATTTTCTTTAAATTATTATTTTATTAGTATCTAAATTGTACCTGTGCTAAGCCGGGTGGGCCATTATATAAACATACAAATAACAAGTATTTTATGCTATATGCCATGATTATTAATGGGATGAATTTATTACAAGAACAATTAGATTTTTATGCGATTAAATAGAGAACTCGCCATTAAATGGCGCCCTAATGTACTCAAGAAATTTTCTGAACACAGGATTTTATGTTAATTTCTGATAAACAAAGAGACAAAAGAGACTAAAGACTTGAAGAATAAACGTTTTATAATGAAGTTTGAGAATAGAAGCAAAAAAATGCAAGGACTTTATGAGTCGCCTTAATTAATTACATCTTTCTATGGAGAAAACTCAGTCTTATTTTAACTTCTTTATCGTGCAAATTTAACAGCTACTCCTTGTTTTTAGGGTTCCTTACCGAAATAGTGATGATGGAACCCTAACTACTATTACCAAGCCTCTGATGTTCTTTCTTTAGTCTGTCAGCAAGTTCAATATCACGAACCGTAAAAAGTAGAATGCGTAAAGGTATAATGTTCTATATCGGTATATAAATGTTCATAAATTGAAGTGAGAAAAAATCTATACACGCGCTGCCTATTTCTAATTTTTGTGATGGTAAGGAACCCTTCGCATTTGAATCGCACTTGGCTGGGTTCTTAGCTTATCCATGGCTTATGTTAAAACGCTAAAAGACATTTATTTGAAATGATGAATTTTTACTTGTTGTGACTACTGATTAGATAATCCTATCTTGTGTTGAAGCTAAGCATGTCTGAGAAAGCTTTTCAGATAATTTTAGTACTATACTGTCTTGGCTTGGCACTTTTATATTATTGAGTTTGAAATGTTGTTTTCATTTTTCAACCGACAAAAAAACGGGGAAGGTTAGCATTCGATGCGTATATTTTTTAATGTATGATCGTGCATAACTTTTTACTCAGTTGTCCGATTTGTCATTTATTAGAAAGGGAATACTCCGAAGTTGGTCCTATATAAATTTAGAAAAACAATTCTTACTCAAAGGGTAGGAAAATGGGGGATGAATGATTGTCAACTCATTGGTTGTGATGTATGACTACGCATAACATTTTACACCGTAGTCTGATTTTGATGGTTCTTTTTTTATTGGATACCTCGAAGTTGTTCCCAGATAAATTTCGAAACAAACATCCTACCCTTAGGTTGGGAAAATAGGGGTAATTGTTCTCACAGATTTTGATGAAAAATTATAGTCACATTTTTTTTTAAATTTAAATTGTTTTCACAAATATTTAAACCGCTGGAAGGCAAGACATAAAAGCTTTTTTATTTTTAGTCAAATTAATATTTCGAGATGGTGCCAATTATAAAAGTCTGGCTACCCCACTCGGAAAACGGCTTGAAGACTTATAAATGAGTATTTGTGGGTGAATGTGTGTGTTTGTGTGTGAATGTGTGTGTGTTTGTCTGTGTAGTTGTGAGTGAATATGTTTTGTGTGTGTGAATGTATTATATCATTGTACCTTTTCCCTTCCAACGTTCTAGACTCTAGAACAACATTTTAGCGTTGGCACCATTGAAGCCGAAGCTGTTGACGTCAGCCATGCCCTTGTTCCAGAGGGTCTTGTTCGTGGCCACCTTCAGTCTACCCTCCCTTGGCTTCAACTAGTTTATTGGGGGTATGTATGGAGCGTGCCTTGTGTAGCTATTCTCTCTGCCTAACCCACTCGGGAAACGACTTGAAGATTTATATATGTGTATTTGTGAGAGAGTGAGTAAGAGGCGTGAAGAAGCAACATGCAGGCCGGCAAGGTGAGGATGGCTGGTGTGGCAGGTAGAATTGCTTTACCAGCTATCTTCACCTCTGGACTACACCATCACTTAACATCAGGTGGGGTGGAGTCATTTGTCGGACCTATCTATATAAAAAAAGAGTGAATGTGTTTTTGTGTGTGTTTATGTGTGTGTGTGTGTCTGTGTAATTGTGAGTGAATGTGTTTTGTGTGGGTGTGGTGTGGTGGTATTATTATACCTTTTCCCTTCCGACGTTCTTGAGCAACACGTGAGCGTTGGCACCGCCGAAGCCGAAGCTGTTGACGCCGGCCATACCCTTGTTCCAGGGGGTCTTGTCTGTGACCACCTTCAGTCTACCTTCAGCTAACGCCGCCACACCATCTCTTGGCTTCGAGAAGTTGAGGTTGGGAGGTATGAGGCCGGTGCCGTAAGCTATGCACATCTAGAGAAATACGAAGCATTAGGTTCTATTCAACGATATTATGCAAGTAGATCTTATCCTATCATACTTATATTATGAACTAGCGGCCCGCCCTCGGTTCGCTTCGGTGTAGAGCTGAAGTATAGACGACAGTTTTTGTTCTCAGGCTTGTATTATATACATTGACATTCATCTATGATTCTTCTTATACTTGCATGCAAAGTCTCAGCCCGATCGGTTTAAAATTGACAAACTTTCATTCCCTATTTTATCCCCTTGGGGGTAGAATTGATCAAAATCCTTTCTTAGCGGATGCCTACGTCATAACATCTACCTGCATGCCAAATTTCAGCCCGATCCGTCTAGTGGTTTGCGCTGTGCGTTGATAGATCACTATGTCAGTCAGTCCTACCTTTGAGTTTTATATATAAAAATATGTGAAAGTTTGTATATTTGTTACTCAATTGCGCAAAAACTACTGAACGAATGTTAATGTAATTTAGGTACGCATATAGGTGATGACCTGGATTGGGACGAAAGATATTTTTTATCCCGGAAAAGTGTCAGGTTTTAAAGGGATTGTCAAAAACTAAACAGAACGAGGTAAACGTCGGGAGCGGCCGCTAGTTCTAAAATATAAATTATAATTCTAAAATAATAAAATAGACTCATTCTAAATTGACCTTCATTAGGGTGCAACTGATTCGCTAAAACGGCCATGTTGTCAGAATATTGTGATGTTTAGACGGAAGTTAATATTTAGTTTTTTTTATTAAACTAAGTATATACTTCGGCGTTCTGCTTTTATTTAACGTTAATAAAGGGAATAAAAATTCAACAAAATGATAGCTACATTGGAAAAGGAACACAGTTTACCAATTAATAAAATATGTTATGTTTGATTAAACTTTAAATAACTTTTTATCGGACAAAAAAATGTAAAGTATGTCCCTCTCCGAAGTCCCCTTTATTTCTATATCAAAATTCATCAAAATCAGTTCAATAGTTTGTGTCAGCGTAACAGACAAACGTCAGTGTTACTTTCGAATTTATAGTTGGTAATTTCTATTCTCCATGTCTTTAATGCTGAATTACATAATTACTATATATATAAATACTAGAACAATAAAACTAAAACTAAAAACTTTAAAAATAAAATTAATAACTAAAATATATTATTAAAAAGAGTCCCTTTAGGCAAGGATCCGAAAATACTGGCAGCGTTACCCCTTTGAATGGCTAGACTAATTCTTTGTCCGAGGTAGCTGCCAGCTCTTGATGCTGAGTTTGTTTGTCAAGTTGCTCACCTTGGCAATGGAGCACAGGCCAGATGCCGGTTCAGTGTGTCCCAGGTTCGACTTGACGGAGCCAATGAGCAGGGGTTCCGACCGTCCGGTGCAGAAGATCTCGTCGATAGCCAACAACTCCTCAGGGTCTCCCACGCGAGTACCTGATGAATAAAGTAGAAGAAAAAGATTGCAAACATGATGTTCAGTATCTTATAGGATGAAGTTAATGATCTTAACTTTAGGATTTAGCAAAGTATGCAGAAATACAGGGTGGCAATCCTAGTTCGACAGTAGATGCCAGTAATTTTTTTATAGGAAAAGCATATTTTAATTATTTATAGCGCATTTAAACAAAATCTTGTTTTTAAAAAGTATTTTTTTTAATTAAATTTATTTTTCATTTTTTTTGCTATCGTTGGACATAATCAAAGACGTATAAAACCGCATATTCTCAGCAAGACTTTTCATTTGATACCCATATTGTAGAAAAGCATAAAAATCTTTTTTAGTCCGCCATATTGGATTAAAGGTAATGGCACTATATTTTTCGAGTTATTCTCAGCAAGCCCTTTCATTTCATACACATACTGTATGAATGCATCAAAAATAACTAGTCCCCATCTTTTATGTTCCGCCATATTGGATTTAGAATGACGTCACATATCTAACCATGCATTTTCATTCAAACTAAACGTTTGTACAAAATTTCAGCTCAATCGAATGAAAATATCTACTTCAAAATTGAATGGCAAGATTCCATCCGAACAAACATACATTGCAAATAAATTAAAAGCTTTTAAAAAGCAATCGATTTTACAAAGGCTACTGTTGCCTAATCCTAAAACGAAAAATAAAAATAAATCTTCATCGAATAGCGGGTCTTTAAACGGGCTTCCTGTACCCCTAGCACGAACCATTATCGAATTCGAATAGTTTGCGAGTGCGAAATCTCCATGTCAAATTTTGTATGGAAACTTGAACAGCAGCGCCGCAAAGTACGTAACGAGAACTAAAAATCAATACACATTTAACAATGACATTTCGCACTCGCAAACTATTCGAATTCGATATTGGTTCGTGCTAAGGGTACTGAAAACCGAATCTCGATATAAGTGGAATTCTTTACCCGCGCACGTGTTCCCCCCTTCCTATAATCTGGGGTCCTTTAAGAGAAGCGTGAAGAAGCATTTTTGCAGGCCGGCAAGGTGAGGATTGTTGGAGTAGCAGTTTATAACTGGTGTACCAGCTATCTTCGCGTTTGGACTTTATCACCACTTAACATCAGGTGGGGTAGAGTCATTTGCCTACCTAGTTATATATAAAAAAAAAATATGGGTGCGTGTACTTAAGTACGCGCGTGAGAAGTTATACTTCTTTTTGGAATTATTAAAAAATAGTTTTTAATTGCATGCAGATAATTAATAAAAGGATTGGAAAAGGATAGTCAACGCAGTCAATAAAGTTCAGTTTTAATTTGAAAAAATTAATAAATAATCAAAATATTCAATTGAAATCACTACTGAATAAAATTTATTAGCACATATAAATTTCGCATTTGTATAACATTATAACACGTGTTAAGAATATAGAAACTAGAAACATGTGGATAAATATTATAAATATGAAAACAGTGATCAGAGGCGACGAGCGTCCCAACATGTGCGACTAAGAGATCCTATTACTATTTTGTTGGAAGCTTTTTTTCGAGACTTACGAGTAATGTGCGGTTTAGCGGCCGACTTCATGGTGTTACAGTGTTGCGCGCGCATCTTAAAATTTCACTCTCATCATTTTTTCATAAAGCGCCCGCGGCTAACTTCATTATGTTACTTTTGTGTTACAGTGATGCGCGCGCATCTTAAAATTTCACTCTCATAATTTTTTCATAACGCGGCTAAAGAAGTATAACTTCAAAAAAATACGTAGCGTAGCTGGCCGAAAAACTCAATAACAAAAATATGAATAGCAAACAATACTGTAGTAATTTTGCAAAAAGTTTGAAGACACTTATGAAGTATTTATTAGTGGCTACTAGAGTAAATGTAGTTTCATTTCACGCTGCTCCATTAGTGCGAAGTATAACTATTGTTCCGCAGTAATCGCCGGGTTCATTTAATTTGCGCCCGGAGTTCTAAGGGGTACGCGACGCAACAGGCGTGGACTCAGGGCATGGAAATTAAAGGGGTGAAGCTTTACTTTGCCTAGCGAATTACAGTATTCTTTGCAATGATAATTTCCACATCTGTTTTAGGGCTGCAGCGAGCAGGTTAAGCGACGGGAGTGTGATAAGTAATTCGGTTTCGTAAACAGGCTGTTGAAACACCATACCATCGAGAAGGTCATTCAGTTTGTTTGCAATCTCTTTAAAAAACGAAGCTGATGTTAATTTTTGCTGCTAAATCAGTTTAGCTTTATTTATTTAGTAAAAGCCTTATCTATATTTAAATTACAAATAGATAATAATTTAATATATGAATGCACAACTTTAAAAAGAAAAAATATTTATTAGATAAATGCTTTTAAATATACTTTTTAATATATATAATGAACACTTTACAACAAAATAATACTAATGAGCCGATTTTTTTTTAAAATACAAACCTAGTATATAATAATCATGTTAATTGACATATTATTTTATTTTTATTGACATATTTATTAATTTTAATTACTGACAAACAAGTGATTTAATACAAATTAGGTTCCTTATATACATGACTGTTTATTAATTAAATTCTTTTGTAATTTTTATCTTTAACTGTACTGTATATTGCGATACCCTGACAGGGTTCATGTTAGGTACTATAAGCATTTTGTAACCATCGATGTAACCACATGGGTGCAATAAATTGAATTGAATTGAACTATATTTTTTTGGCCGATAACCAAATTTAAAATAAGCCATTTGAACATTATGTTCTAAAATCAAATCGAATAGCGCGCGCTTTCGCGACTTCCTGGTAGACACTTCCGTCCCATTTCACGAAGTCACTCCCACAAGTAGGGGTATTTGACAAGTTTTAGAAAACGATCTCACGTTATTGGCTAATGTTTATGGAGTCCGTAAAAAGAGGATGTTCATCATTCTGGCCCCTGCCATTATTCATTCTTAACACAGATGCTAACAATTGGCACTTTATTTTTAATACTGTCAAATACCCTATTGCAGGAAAGCGAGATGAAAGATGTTACACATCAAAAACTTCGCCATGAATCTTGTTACTTCTCGAAAATGTTTCCAATTCCGGCCCTTTAGTGCTGAAAGGGTGTATGAAAAAGGTGCTCGGGTAAACAAAAACTAATTGTCGGCGCTCGTGGAATGAAAAAAGGTGGCATATCCGAAACAGCGCTTTCATTTGTTTAAAAATTAACGCCAACCGCAATATGCGCATTTCAAAATGTCTATTCTTCTACCATTTTAATAGGGTATTTGACAGTGTTAAAAATGAAGTGCCAATTGTTAGCATCTGTGTTTAGAATGAATATTGACAGGGGTTTATACTATTATTGCAGAAAAAATATTCATACAATTACTAAAAACCCACGAAAAAGATAATAGTTTTTCATATCTATTGTCAAGTGATTGAAAACGCCTGGGATTGGAGGAGCCTAAAATGACGTCACACACTAGTAAACTTCCGGTCAAAGTGACATCACAGTGTATCGTTTGACGATTTAATGACAGTCGTGTGACGTCACACCTCAGTGAGACGTCATATTGCCCAGAGAAACGTTTTCGCGGCAACTTGAAAATTGAGTTTTTGATTTAGTTATTTTTACTGAAATACACAAGAGAATGATAATAATAATAATAATGTTTATTCATCAAACCTTACAAGTACTACTACAATATCATCTTAAAATAAACTAGGAATGGTTTGCTATCTTATAGTCTTATGAGTAGGACCCCTGACTTTCATGCTAGGCAAGACCTGTATTATGAAAGGCAGTGGTTCGATTCGAGACACCGGATGACTACAAAAACGTTATTGATTAATGTGTGTGTGTGTGTGTGTGTGTGTGTATGTGTGTGTGACTATCTATGTGTTTGTGTGTATATGTGAGATATAGTGGGTGTTGTAATAATTTCATCTATATTTTAAAGTAGTATATGTTCCGTTTCACTGTAAGTGCGCGTTAGTATCCACTCTTTTACCTTGGTCTTAAAATCATGAATGATGAATATCCACTTTATATGGACTCCATATTTATTAGTAAGTAACGTGAGATCGTTTACCAAAACTTGTCAAATATCATTTATGAAATTAATACGCAGTTATTCCTATTTTAACGGTGTTTTTTTTTAACTTTAGGATATTAATATATTTAGGTTTTTTATTTGCAGTGGTTTTCTTTAAAGCACAAGGAAAATTTTAAGAGTTTCATAAGTTTTTCGAGGACTTTTTAATGTTTTATTGTAGTTTTTTTTTTAATTTGAATTCTGTGGCAATTGTATTATTACTGAAGTCTGTACGGAAAGAGAATGCCACGCCCATTCTCCATAATGTTAATTAAGATTTTTATTTGGCAATCAAACCCAGCAATCTTTAAAACGTCAAAGTTTTGTATTGATACCGATTTGTTTGTTGTTGTGATTTCTTGCGGTTTTTTGTGTTTAATCATGTCTAAAGGGGGTAAAACCTTACAAATACGGTAGAAAAGCACTACAGCGCCCTCCAATCTAAATCCCATTCTCTTTCCGCACAGACTCTATCATCATTTTCGAAAGCTAAGACTCTGGCTCGTTTGTTTTTTTTATAAAAGATTCGAGTGCGTTTGTCAACAATCGCATGTGATTTTAAGCAACGATGTGGTCCAAGCTAGAACACTCAAACTTCAAATAATGCCCAGTTACTCTTATCTCGAAACTCCCTTAGTATATATATCAAGGAATACAGATGTACAGACACAAGGAGGGTGTGTCATTCCCTAGTGGTTCATATGATAAGGAGGATGCGAATCGTGATGTACGCAGGGGAGGTAAGTCAACCACGTACTGGTGAAGATGCTGTCTACGTCTTGCTGTCCGGTGGTAATAAGGTGCAGAAAGAGTTAGGTTATAAATCTTTTTTTTTAAAGAAAATATGACTAGAAAATATTCCACGCGGACCAGGCATCACAGGGGACTCGAAGCCGCACCCTTCGCTTCGTTCGAGCCCCGTCTGCTGTCTGGTTTTCTAGTCATATTTTCTTTAGATTTAAAGATCAAGCAGTTACATGCTTAAAAAATAAAAAAAATAAAATAAACATTTGGTCCAAAATTGCATTTACGGCAGTTGTATACATTGTATACAATTTTTGTATACATTGTAGACAGATTGTATACAGTATACATTGTTCGAAAGTTCAAAATTACGGACCATACAACGGAGCGTGTGGTAAAACGTTTTACTGCAAGCTCCCGAGCGTATCCTTTACGGTTTTTTTTTAATTTCGGACCAACTTCCTTTTTTCCGCTTTTAATCTTTATCTTTGTCTCACTTTAATACTAAAAAGAAAAAGAGACCAAAGATGTAGTTCTAATGTTCACCACCCGACACGTTTTGGCGGGATCGGGAAGCGTCACTTTAGCAGTTTTGTTTTTCTTGTTAAAAATTATGTTGTGGCGGATGTTAGTGTCTAATAATGGTGGATTATTAACCACTAAGTGTTCGGGAACATGCACAAGTGTTGGCAAGTGAAACAAAATAGCGGAAAGTGTCTTTCGACGTTCCCTAAAGAAGTCCACGGGGAGGTTCCAGTAAATCCCCCCCACACTTATACTGAAACATAGGGAAAGGGGAATTGATTTGACTGCCACTTACTTTGACTTGATTTATTACTTTGCCCACGAGTGCTATAGTATTTGTAAACATTTTCACACTTGACATTGGCTAAATGCACAAACCGTGTGAAACCATTTAGAAAAAAAAAAATTTCACCACCGGCACGGGGCGGGGTGCCATTTGGAATTGCGCACCATTTTCTTATTAGAAAATGCTATATCACTTAAGTTAGGTGTAGGTACCGTTTTCTCGGAAATGTGTTGAAAAACGTTGTATGGCATTCGTGCAGAATTGGTATTTACAAACTAGTGACTATGGTTAGGTTAGTTTAAGTTACCCTCGACTTCTTCTCGGGCTTACATTCGTCTATTCATTTGTAATAACCAACTTACCGCACTAATATCATAAATAACTATTACAATTTCCATTTCATATCAGATGCATGTCAAGATCATTGGTAAAGATGAAAATCAACTCAGAATTATAACTCAGAAGCTTTGAGAACATAAATAAGCATTTCTCCTATCACTGAAGTTACCGCAAAACATTAGAAATTACATAAAAACCAGTCAGTTGTAAGTGCCTGTCTACATTTTGACATTTGAAAGAACAAAGCTGTAGTTAGCAAAGAACGAAATTCAGTGAACACGCTGAAAAATATAGAACGTAAATTGTGAACACAGTCTGCTCAAAGCACTTGTAAAGAGTCGCTCGGTTATTAGAAAAAATCTCGAGCATTTTGCTCGGGATCATCTCGAAACCGGAGCGTTTTAGGTGAATTTCTGTATTGTGTTTTCATATTTCGCACGCTTTAAGGAATATAGGTCAATACCTATTAGTACTTAGTTCAACGTTGAATAACGTACAATATTGAGGTGTTTGCACATTTTTTTGTTTACTAGGTATGTGTCTAATTTTAAAGTAAGGTGTCAATGACAGCGATATTTATGAAGCTATGTGAATAGAATAATATGGATGGCTTTAGGACAACTTATTCTCTGTATTTCTTAAGTACTAATAGGTATTCCTTTAAGCGTGTGATTTGTTTCTTAGGTTTTTGCGCACATTACTCATGAAATAAAACAAGTTTCAACAGGTTAGATGCACTGTTTTTTTATTTATTTATTGACGTTTCGCATTCTTTGCAGGAATGCGCCGTCGGAATAATGATTTTTTTATTTACTTTGTCGAGCTACCTCCGAAAGACTTTTATTGAGCGTTCGGATATTTCACTGGAAGATTTTTAAAACTTTATTGTCTATATGTATTAATTCATTAGCTAATTGAATTAATAAAGTACTTTTTTTTATTATTTTGAGTTTATTTATTTGACCCTAACTACCTTTGTGTTTTTATATTGTTTATTAGCTTTTTTACTCGTAACAACAATCTACCAAGAGAGATAGGTCTTAGCGAATTTGCCACTTCAATTAGAGCGTCCGTCTGGGGAAGTAACCTCCACCTTATAGAAGACGACAGTTTAATAACACTGCCTTTTGGAGGTGTTGTGTTTCTGTGGCTGAGTAAGGTTCCAGGGCTCCAAGGGGTAGGGGATTGTGTTAGGGTAGGTAACGGCGTCAGTGATATGTTTTTCTGACGTGACGACATCTTATAATTCGATGGAACTGCTGCACGCACGAAAAAACATGACTCATGCGGCATAACCTCGCTCTGAGGCGTTCCATTTAAGGATTTAAGTGCAAGCGAGAGTGCGCAACGAGCGACAAAGAGGCACAATCGGCCTCCGCGTTCGGTAGCGTTCGACATCTGTCTCTCTCCTACTTGAGTGAGATGCAATGCGATGGGTCCGCGTGGACAGCTGCTATACAATAGTACATTTACATGATTTCGTCAAGTATGAAGTGCAGTGAAAAGTGAATGTGGTGTCAATTGTTTATAGCAACA
Organism: Chilo suppressalis; assembly: GCA_902850365.2. Classification (NCBI taxonomy): domain Eukaryota; kingdom Metazoa; phylum Arthropoda; class Insecta; order Lepidoptera; family Crambidae; genus Chilo; species Chilo suppressalis. Next base: position 17,997,111 of record OU963914.1, on the reverse strand, counting down.
ATAATTGCGGCGATAAAGGTAATGATATCACACACGTCTAAAAGTTGTAAAACAATTGCTCACAGTACATTTATACTTGTAAAAACTATGTACATTGTAAATACCTTCAACTATCGCCAGTAAACCAACTTTACAGACAACTGTTTTTTTTTATCAAACAAGGCTATGGTGGACGCTTATCATAAGGCGAGCCATATGCTTGTTTACCAACCTTTTATCATTAAAAAATGCACCTACACTTGCACGCAAGACAACATGTATATATCTGCTTTCAGTAAATTCAATAAAAAGAATCCTACTGCATTAGTTTTTTTTATTAAATTTAAATGAATAAATTCCAATTCAAACGAAGCGAAACAAAAATAATCACCAGGGGGCCATTCGCCTAACGGAAATGCTATGGAAAACGCTAACGCTTTCGATTTTATTTTGTTATTTCCGACCGCCGAAGATTTACAAATATCTCACGCTCATTTTCTTTAATATTGTTATTGCCAATGCCAAAAAAGAAAAAGAGCGCAAGGCATTTGAAAACCTCAGGCGGCTAGAAATAACAAAATAAAATCGAAAGCGTTAGCTCCAAAGCATTTCCGGTAGGCGAATTGCCCCCAGGTCTGCTTTCCCCTCGTTTACACCAAGGTACGTATATAAAATACATGTATTTAACGAATTTTATACAATGACTTAATTTTTTGTTCACACTTATATACAAGTGTAAAACATATAGTATACAATACGCATCAAATTTGTTGGATAAACATAATATGTGAAGTAAATAAGTGATTAATACTTGTAAAATACTAGGTGTCTGTACACACTGCAAACGAAAGAATGATTTAAACAGCGCCACTACCAGAGCTTCAGGCCCGGTTTCAAAAATACCGGTAAATAAAGGTTAATACCGATTTTTAGTAAAGGTTTCGTTCGGAGTGCGTCCGAAATGAAAGCGGTACCTAAAACCTTAATAAACCGGTTTTATCGAGAGCGACACGTGCACGCGTCGGCATCGCTTGACGTTTGTTTTGTTTGAACTAATCAAGTCACAACTTGTTAATGCTCAGAGATTGATTCATTTATTGACACGTTTGCTAGCGTCTAGTGAGCATATTAGTCATTTTGTAATAGTGTATTTATTTCAGCCGTCAGTAAGAGCGAAATGAAACCCTTTAAAAACCGCAAAACTTATTCAAAACCTATTTGATTTCGCTTTTTAGGAAAATCGTTTTTTTAAGGTTAAGGTAGAGCCAAACCTAAATAAAACGCTCCTAATGTACTTGACACTGATTTAGGTTTGAAAATTAATCGGTAAACAAGGCCTGGCCACTACAAGTATTCTATAAGTTTTATTAATCAGAATATAATAAGTGTATAGAACACATAGTAAACACCAGCACAATTCCTCCCAACTAATTTAGATTACGCCTTGATTCCGATCCCAAAATCGTTATCGGCCATTAGACAGACAATTGCTTAACCTAATTTTCAGAATTACCCTTCGATTGTGTTTGAGATCATTAATATCCAACCTAAAGGCAGAGCTAAAAAGGAATCGGAAATTCACCTTGCTTTCGGCGACGATGAGCATCTCCGTCGCTTTTTTTGTGTTTCCCATCAAAAAGAGGAGCGGTTTTATCACAATTCTTTGTCGTAAACAATGGTGCTAACTCGAAGATAAAAACTGAACATTTTAATTTTATGTCGTCGACAGCACTCGAGGTAAGTTCCGTTATCTATATTTGACGATGCGCTCACAATTTTGTTTTCGTTTTACGATGAAAACAATGGCCGTAAAGGAAGGTACAAGTCCTTAAAAGTGGCTTTGAAGCGATGAAGTTAATCAGCGATCGCCCGAACTTTGAACGCCCGTTTTGGAAATATTTAAATGACTTTCGGAAGCATAACGACTGGATTGGGCTCCGCGGCCATTAAAGATAATGGTCAGAGAAGTTTTACGTTGCTTTGATGATCAGATGTCAGTCTTATAGGACAGTAGAGAAATGAGTTGGAAAGGGCCCTGATCTCACGAGATAACTATCTTTTTATAAGATCACAGTTAGGTTCCTTTGTAAATTCAGGTGATATTATTTAACGATCGTCCGATTGTAGATCGTTCCAAAGTTCTGTCAAACTTTTCTGCCGTAATTTTCTTATTTTATCTGTTATTGTATTTTCAATTAAATATGCGCACTTGTAATTTTCTTGAGTAATAAATATTGTTTATTGAATAAGAGCTTGATTATCATTATAATTTATAATAATAATTATAATTAAGCGATTATCATTTTTTAAATACTGACAAGCGCGAGTCAAAGTCGCCCATCGAGGGTTCCGTACGAGGTACTCATCATAAACGGCTGTATCTTCTTTGACGTTAACTTAAAAATGCAAATTTTTAACAGCTTCAGGAAACTGTATACTTGAGTATATATGGTTTAAATTTCATGTCTATACTTTTACATGTTTCCGAGATAAAGGGTCTTGTCAGACACACAGATAAACGGCTGTAACTTTTTATTAAGTTTACTTATAAGTTTACAGCTTTAAGGGACCGTAAATTTGAGTATAATATGGTTTAAATTTCAACTCGATACCTCCACGCGTTCCCTAGATAAAAGGTCTTGCTAGAAGACAGACAGACAAACGGACAGACAACAAAGTTATTATATAAGTTCCTTTTATTTCTATTTCTATCTAAAATTATTGCAATGGAGAATTAAATGAAACATCGTCAACATACCAGTTCCATGAGCTTCGATGAACTCCAAACTGGAAGGTGGAATGGAGCACTCCTCGTAGAACTCGCTCAGGAGCAACTTCTGGATATGGCCAGCGGGGTACGTAATACCCTGCTCCTTGTACCCGTCGCAGTTGGTCTTGGCATGCAGCAGTTGCGCGTATACCCTGCAAGAAATGGTGAGCATCAAGATGACGAGATCAAGTCCCCAATTTAATTAAAACATTTCCAGTAAAATTTTCTTTAGATTTATATCAGCATCAAGCGGGTAAACCTTAATATGATATTGTAATTATTGGCTAGATCATCTGATCTGCGAAGCGCCCTTTCATAAGATGTTGTAGAGTGTATCTCTATCGATTGTATTGTAACTATTGTTACCAGGAAACAACTTGGCTTGTTAATACAGATAGAGTTGTTCTTGACGTCATCGCCATCCGTTTATGATTTTAATTCCAAATCGGAGTCGGTGCTGTAATACTTATGAAGTTGACTGATGTCTATTAATTAGTTCTCATACAGTTCCCATATTACCTGGAAACACTGAAGTCCACAACTGTTTGATTTCCAGAGATCTTTTATTCCACGGACCATACAATTATGGATATGCCCGTCCGCTCGTCTGCCTTCAAAGGCAATAAAGAAAGAGTTACCTCCTGGAGTCCTTGGCTTTCTGCAGGAAGCAAACCGCGACGGCTTCGGAGCGAGCGTAGCCGTTGGCGCTGGCGTCGAAACTTTTGCACTTTCCATCCGGAGACAACACGCCCAATCTGAGGGTAAAAGAGAAATTATTAATAACAATGACATCAAGCTATAAGATGTGGACATTTGTAATATTATGAGTGAATATGAAAATCCATCTTATCTTACCTGGAGAATTGCGGTGACACGTAAGAATGGAAGCAGAGGTTGGAACCTCCCACGATGGCTGCGTCGCAGTTTCCGTCACGAATGGCTCTAAACACATGTTCCAGCACTCATACATAGCCATCCCTTTGTGTTTAGTGAATTATTAACCGAAAGCGTCAGCTTTTAAACCTAAAACTTCTGTTTCGAGCCATCTCCTAGTGATACGCAAGGGTGGAGGGAGATACAGGTTGGAACTTCCACTAATAGCTAAACCACATGTATATTTCAATAAAAGCCATGCATTTTACCTGATGAATTGCAGTGACACTTAAGGATGGAGACACAGGTTGGAATCCCTTAGAATAGCTGCATCGCAGTGTCGTTCATGTATGGCTCTAACCGCTGTTTTCAACAATAGCCATCTCACCTGGAGAATTGCAGTGACACGTAAGGATGGAGGCACAGGTTGGAACCTCCCACGATGGCTGCGTCGCAGTGTCCGTCACGGATGGCTCTAAACGCATGTTCCAGCGCGTATAAAGAGCTCGAGCAAGCTGAGTCGACGGTGTAGGAGGGACCGGTGACACCCAGCCAGTAGGAGATGCGGTTCGCCAGCATAGCACGGGAGCAACTGGAAATTAGGCAGCGTCAGTAGGGAATCAACTCAGATCATCAAAAGGTACCTGTTTCTTTTTTTTTTTAACGCAGGTAAAAAATCTTTTTACAGACGACGGCGCCTTTAAGAGGCACACCGCCAAACGGACCTCACACCTGGCTCCCGCAAGTCTTACGGACCCCCCAGTGGCTACCCACCGAGGACCCCGCAACTCTTACGGGCGCTTTACAGCATAATATCCGCTAAAAAAGTCCTGCGAATACCTCTACACTGCTTAGTGCGGAGCCGCAGGGTCCCCGTTAGGGATTCTACCACGGCTCCGCCCCCAGCAGCTTCCCGGCCTCGCCGGGGCTTTGCTTTTATGGGTGCACTGTCTATGGAATTGAAATGCAATACAGCCAGAGAAGAGCTTCATGGCGCAAGTGGTTAGCGTCCCTTACCTTAGTGTCGCCGCACACGGGCCACACGCCACAGCCACAAACGCCGCCACGAGAAGCTAGAAGCAGCTAAGGTAAGGGAGAGAGTGGTGGGGAAATGCGCGAGTAACGTGTGGCGGCGTTTTGTATCGGCGCATTAAGTGGCCGGTGCGGGCCACAAGAAGCGAGCAACGATGATTTGTAGCTTGTGGCGGCCACCGGCGTACCGTGTGTGGCCAGTCCATATAAAATGTATGAAAACTACAAGAAATATGCCGGTGGCGGCGTTTTGTGGTTGTGGTCGGTGGCCCGTGTGCGGCGACACTTAGATTGCTTATGCTTGTAGTCGGTGCTTCCATATTTTAATGCTGTTGCTGATTTTGTTGCCTTTCTATTTACGCATGCTGTGGCTATCTTAATTGTAAATGCAATAATAATAAGCAATTTTAGTTTTGATTTTATATTATACCTAATATCTAATGAACTTATGTTGGTGACCTGCATTAATAAATAAATAAACTAACCACTTGGTATTTTTACTCACCCGGTGATACCAAACCCGTTGACCTGCATCTTCTCGTAGAACCAGGTCTTCTCAGATTCCGAGAAACATGCTCCGACGAAGACACCAGTTTTGGTGTCGCGCAGTTCCTTGGGGTTCAAGCCTGAAAACATTTCATAAGTTATGGTTTTGTCTTTTTTATTTTTTTTTCTTTTATTTTGGTGTATCCAAATTTTCGTAGGCAAAGAGTTGAGCCCACACAGACTTGTTTTATTTTTTTGTTTTGTGCTGGACTGCTATGGGCAAGGGATGCGAGGTCCACATTGTTTTTGTTTTGTGTATTAAGTGATTGTCTTGTATCTCCGTCCGTTGATGTCCAAGAATATCAGCGTTGCATCGGCAATCCATTTTTGCCGTTGCAACATTATGCTGAGGTGGGGCCTAGTTGACGATGTACCTTTTGTTTTATGTTTGTTGTGTATTTATTGTAATTGTTAATGTATGTCGTCAATAAATGTTTTTCTTTCTTTCTTCCATATATTTTAATTTACTTTTTCGTGGTTTCATCTGTGCTAATTTGAGGAAAATTTGGACATAATGCTGTCGCATTTTTGTTTTGACTGTTAGGCCCACTTGTACTGAAGTTCTTAAATCAAATAAGTTACATTTTTTTTTTAAGCATTTAACTGCTAGTTGTTTAATGAAACTATGGCGGACAGACAATGGCGGATGCACTGACCATTATGCTTCGGCTAATAAATATATTATATATATAACTAGCGGCCCGCCCTCGCTTCGGTGTAGAGTTGAACTGTAGACTACAATTTTTGTTCTCAGGCTTGTATTATACACAATGACATTCATCTATGATTCTTCTTATACCTGCATGCAAAGTCTCAGCCCGGTCGGTATAAAATTGGCAAAGTTTCATACAAACTTTCATTCCATATTTTATCCCCTTAGGGTAGACTTGATCAAAATCCTTTCTTTGCGGATGCTTACGTCATAACATCTACCTGCATGCCAAATTTCAGCCCGACCCGTCCAGTGGTTTAGGCTGTGTGTTGATAGATTACTATGTCAGTAAGCCAGTCACCTTTGAGTTTTATATAAATAAAAGATTTTTTTTAGATTCTAACATCTAGCAGTCAAATGCTTAATAAATAAAAATATAACTATAATTGCTTTTTCTTCTTTAAATTTTAATAGGACAAAATACACTCTTGGGGTGGATAATATTTGGAAAATGTTCACAATCTGCTCGGCCTAACAAAGTAATACTGCTACACGTACGAACAGATATTTATTGTTATAGATGCATATATGAATAATGTTTGCTTATGTACATACTTAAATTGAAAGTTACTGTATCTCCGTCTGCACGTCTGTTACATTATCATTCGGAAACCACTTAATTGATTTCTATGAACTTGGTATGGATAAAAGCGTTTTAGGAGAGGTGCGAAGGCAGAATATACACTCATCAGGAGTGTCTGGGGATCAAGTACGTGGCGTACGAACGTAATTGACTCCACCGGCGTTAACTTGAAATAATTTCCCACAACGTAGAAATACTGCATTAATGTTCTCTATATTTACAATAACAGTTAGGGTGTTGTTGAGTTATACCACAGAATAAGTAGTACAGAAAGTAATCTTCATACAAAGTGCGCTCGTTCGACGCACACATACACTCAGCTCACGGACACGATATCTCGGACCGCTTGGGACTACTTGAGACAGGCGTTTGTGAAATTTATGAGCAAAAACAGCGTAATATTTTTTTATGTGTCGGTGACATCTATCGCTACCTTCGCTGCGCTCACAACGTATGGTAGCCTACATCACGCAAGTGAAATTCGGAAGCTAACACGCCATATAGGCAATGCCCGACCAATATCACTCGGGCTGTGGCTCCCGAGCTATAATGTCACCCAGCTTGGTGGAAGACCCCACGACAACGGTTAACTAGAGCCGAGCCACATTTTCTCTTCCTCTTTCTCTTATAGCTAGTGAAAGAAATATGTATATGTACATACATGTATATATTGTACACATATATATATACATACAGATGGAGCTAAAGAAGTTTCACTTCAGTCGTGTGGTCATAAGCACACTCGCTTTTGATAATCTATTTGATAGGTGAAGAAAAAATTTTAGTTATCATCGTGTACTTAGAAACTTCAATCGTGGTCATGGCAACACCTTTAAAGTTTAACATTTTTGTAAATATCTTTTGTATGTCTTATCAAAAAGTAACGTGTAGGAAGTTAAAGTTAGACAAAAGTGGTGCAGATCAATCCTATACATAAATTTTATTATTTGCAAATTTTACTTACATTATAGTAAAAAAAGAGTTTTTTTTCTTTAGAACAACCGAGTGTTATAAATTACCTAAATAATTTATAAACAAAAAAACGTACGTACATAAAAATAAGCTAAACATTAATTGAAAATAAAAAAAAAAAACTGATTTCCACAACAGAGTTCCAAATTTAAAAAAAATGCAAAATGCTGAAGAATAAAAAAAAGGAATATCGTTCCGTTTTATAAAATTTATTTGTTTGAAATCGGAAGTGGCCACCTGAGCGCGAAAGTACGAAACGGCATTTCAAGTGGTCAGGTCAGAACGGGCCACTCAAACTCTTTGGTCATATATTTTTTAAATCACATTTTAATTCACAAAGAGTATTTACTTTTCCGGAAAAAAATGCCAACGGAATGCGATTTATAAACCAATTTGGTTTAAGAATGTCACAGAAATGATATTACGGGATAGAAAGGTGTGAATGAAATATTATAGTAACGCTTTTATTTTGCACACAAAAAATAAGTAAAAAAGTATTTAAGAGCCCTTTTGAACAAAAAAAATAATATAGTAAAAAAGTATTTAAGAGCCCGTTTAAACAAAAAAAATAGAAAGAACAAAATTGCGCCGCTGCCATACTGATCAGCGCGTAGGTAGATAGTAGGTAGTAGGTAGGTAGGGTAGTAAAAGTTACTACTTTTCAGTGAGGGTTATAAATGCCAGTGCTGTTTCACCAAAATTGCAGTTGATGGAGTGAGTTTTAACTATTGTTATTTTAGAAAAATGTAGACCCAAAAGATACCAAACATGGCGTCGTTATCAAGATGTGCCTATGGGAGGAACAAGAATGCCACCAAACCTTAAACACGGTAGGGTCAAGCAATTCAATTACCATCCAATGGATCAAGGGACACAGTGGAGCACGCGGAAACGACGCTGAGGATGAGCTGGCCCGGAAGGGATCCGATACGACCCCAACAGGTCCCGAACGAATCGCCCCGATACCGGTGAGCTGTCTCGTCAATAAAATCCGCGACCATACACCAGCAACAGTGCTGCTGGTTGTTGTCGCTCGACCTGGAGACGTGCAGGCAGACCAAGCTTGCTTTGCCACGGGTGAACGCTGCCCTCTCCGAAAACTCCTACAGCTAACCAAACCTACATTGCGCATGGTAACAGGTGCTATTACTGGACGTGCACATTTTAACAGACATCTTCTCAACTTAGGTGTCATGGACAGCCCCCTATGCAGAGGATGCATGGAGGCAGAAGAAACAGCTACTCACGTTCTGCTGGAATGCAACGGAGTGGCCGAATACCGGGCGAAATACCTCGGCTCACCGGGAAACCTTCAAGAGGCAGTCACCAATGTGAAGGCCCTGGGGGTGTTCCTGGCGGAGCTGGGCTGGCTGGAGTGATTCCGGCCATACACCCTCCTCACGCAAAATAGGCGCCATAAGGACGTCGAGTTGCGGAAACGCCCGTAGCAAGAAGAAGAAGAAGATGGGAGGAACATATTAATTAGGAATGTGTTTTTCTTTTTTTTATATTAAAAGGATGGCAAACAAAGATTATGGACGGCCTGATAGTAAGCGGTTGACATATAATGTTTCCTATCTCAATCTGCCGCAACGTTGTTTCTCCTTCCAAACCCACAAGGGATGTTATGACGTCATCGAAAAAGATGTTTGCAAGGCACATTTTCAGCAGAATAAAAATGTATGAAGTATCCTTGAATCATCATTATTTTAAAATTGGGTCCAGGGCGGCAAGGTCAAGATGTCTGGAGTAGTATATTATTTTGCTGACTCAGCTATTTTAGCGTCTGAACACCACTTACACGATTCAACATCAGCTGAGTTGGGTTTATGCCTAAGGCAGTTTTCTCACCGCCCGCTAGAAAGCAGCTAACTATCGGCTATACTATATTAAGAGGATGTAAATTACTAAATATAAAAAACTACAAAAATCATACATATTCCCATTGAACAACAATTGCTTTGTGTGTAGCGTAGATGTTGTTAAAGGTTCGCGCACATTACCAACAGTCGAGGAGGCCCAGAACGCACCGTTTTGCAAAATGGCGCCAAAACTTATTATGAGTCGTGTGGGTCCTCACCACAAGTCAACGATTGACTCAGCCGCTGGTCATTCAAAGCAACGGATCGTTCTTAATGTAAGTAGGTTATTTATGATGTGAACGTAAAAATAATAAGTAGTACCTATTTGAGTTCGTAAGAGCGACCATAGATGGATTACTCGAGCAGTTGTCACTATTGCTGTCCGTGTATTGCGGCTCTTAAAATGTTCAGAAACATTGTGTTCCATTTTTGAAATTATTAAACGTACGACATCGCTCTTATTTCTTTCTTGATAGAATTGTTGCACAAGAGGGATGAAGATAAAGTAGCTCTTTGGGAAAGTTATATATCTTTGTTAAAGATAAATAAATAAATCTTTTTTATCTTTCGCTCGCGAGCTACACAAGTCTAATGCATTGCAATGCGGTTCGGTGCGTTCACCCGACGTTGGAAAGTGTTGCAGGAGGATACTGTTAACCGTCGCGGTACGGTACATCGCACACAGTCGACCGATCAAATCAAATGTACGTACAAGAAAGAGAGTGCGTACAGTTGAATCAAGATCTTGACCACAAAATCTTATTAGCACTATAATTATACAGTACTTCCTACTACTAAAACCGCCATCATACGATGACATCCGCCCGAATTCATACATTTTGTGCTTGATTCAATTGGACTATGACGCCCGACCCCAGCATAGTTCAACAATTGTTCCCAGTTCAACCGATAACGGATTTCGTGTATCCGATGCCCTAGTATGCGCTCACCTTAAAAAGGGAAAGAGATATACGCTATTAATATTCTACGAACCGTGTAAAAGGGAAGCACCGTACCATGTGTAAATTTCTTCCCGTTTCGATTCGGTAGTTTATCGACACGGGGATAGCTCGATATCCAGTCGACATGCGGCCGTCATGGCGATAGGTAAAATGAATTATTCATTGAGACAATATCTTTAACATCATGGGTTCTGTTGGGATGTGTGAGTAGAGTATGTTCTATTGTAAAATTGTTCTAAACCTTATTTTTGTAAGAAATGTCTAAAGTTATACTTAAAAAAGACTCACTCAACAAAATCTCAATGGGTTGGTGAAAATCTGGTTTAAAATATTATTTACCTATATTATATAGCGTATAAAGAACAATACAGATGATAGCTAACACTATAAGTTTGAATTAATTTCCTTGATTGTTAGAGTCTGTGCGGAAAGAGAATGGGCGTGGCGAAAAACGGAACTAACATTAAGATTTTTATTTGGCAATCAAACCCAGCAATCTGTAAAACGCCAAAGTTTTGTATTGATACGGATTTGTTTGTTGTTGTGATTTCTTGCGGTTTTCTCTATTTAATCATGTCTAAAACCTTACAAATACGGTAGAAAAGCACTACAGCGCCCTCCAATCTAAATCCCATTCTCTTTCCGCACAGACTTTTTTTTAATTTCCTTGGTTGTTTCAAAAATCACGTGTCTGTAAGATTACTTTCCCGAGGCGAATTTTTTCTTAAAAATATTTCATTCGCACTAAACTGCGGAGATTCACTAGACTTCCTTTACAATTAGAAATTGTAATTTGTAGAAGGGAAAATTTCTTGCCCATTTCTCTGAAAGTGGTAAAAGTATGCAAGTTAGACTGATAAAGTAAAACTTGACGGTTCGTATAACAGTTGTTACGAGCGAGCGATACCCAATATTTTCCGAGGGAAATTGTAATTAAGGAAGCCAACCGTAATTTCGTTACTTTTGCTTTTGAGTAAGTACCTGAATAAATAACTAAATTGAGATGTAATCGGAGAGCTAGTATTTTGCTTTAAAGCATCCAAAGGGTCCTATCAGTATCCCGGGTGAAAATGATTTTTTGGACGAAGTTCCTTTTCGTGCGGTTTGGCGGATGGGAGATAGACGAAAATTTACCGTCATATCCTAGCGAGGTAGCTAGCTAGGCAGCTGGGCGGATAGTTATATAGCCAATTACCAAGGTGGTTGTAGACTTGGTTCAAAAAAAAAAACGACGGGTTGCACTCGGGAGTGCCGGCAGAAGTGAAAACTTGAATATTAACGTCGTGCATTTTTGATATTTTGGAATGGTTAGGGATTGATATTGCACGAATTGCTTTAATTATCAGTATAAAAGTACTATTATGTATGTGGTAGAATACAATATTAATTTATTGCGCTATCGTACACAAACATGACAATTTATATTACATTAAAAAAGTTTATCTCTCAGAAAAATCAACTTACATGAATCACGTTTAAGCGCACTTAGCGACATCTATTGTAAAGAAATCAACTGACGTGAATCACATTTAAGCGCACCTAGCGACATTTGTAAAAAAATGCGTTTTCTTCGCAATAAAGCTGCCACGTGGACGTCCTAGATAGAGACTTATTATTATAATACGATAAAATAAAATATTACTATGTTTCGTCCAATATATTGAAAGTCAACAACCTTTCCAATTTTATTGTGTGTCATGATGCGATCAGCCCACGTGTTTAACCTGACGCGAGCTTAACATTTTTTACCCATACAAAAAAAAGTGTACAACGCCGCTAAAGAAGTTTTCACTTCAAAAACTGAGCCGGGAGCTTGTGCGGTGGACCGGGAGCGCGTGCGATGGACCGGGAGCGCGTGCGATGGACCGGGAGCGTAGGCGATGGATCGGGAGCATTCGATCACTGGGCTTTTTCCACACTGGGACCATTCGGCACTGGGCCCAGTGCGAAAAGGTGGGTAGGATACTTATTCTAAATGGAGTAGGGAGATGAGCTATGACTCGCCACGTAAGCCAAGTGCGGGTATATTAACTTCGAACCAAATAATTGTTCCACGACACTCACGAATTATTTATTTCAAATTGTACGTACTGGTAGTAGGTACTGGTAGGAATTGAATGCCAGGTAAAAAAGTAATTTGAGACGAAGTGATCGTCAGGTTTTGACGCACAGGCAACACAACAGAGTCTGCTTGGTGTCTAAGTGTCGCCGCACGCCACAGCCACAAACGCCGCCACGAGAAGCTAGAAGCGGCTACTAAAGTGGCTGAAGCACGCGACAGCGGCCGACTAAGGTAAGGGAGAAAGGGGTGGGGAATCGCGCGAGTGACGTATGGTGGCGTTTTGTATCGGCGCATTAACTGGCCGCTGCGGGCCACAAGAAGCGAGCAACGACGATTTGTAGCGTGTGGCAGCCACCGGCGTACCGTGTGTGGCGAGTCCATATAAAATGTATGAAAACTACAAGAAATATGCCGGTGGCGGCGTTTTGTGGTTGTGGTCGGTGGCCCGTGTCCGGCGACACTAACGAGATCATAATTTCGGATTGAAGGAAGAAATAGTTTTAAAAACCCTTTTGGAAGAACCGCCGCTTATAAATGTTGTACATTTGAAGTAAAGTTCTGACAATACTACGTCGAAATTCCAACGTGTCAACATCATTGCGAACTTGTAGTAAAAAAGGGTTATTTTCTTATTTAAAGTGTCAAATCTTTTGTGAATACGTAAATGTTTCGCATTTTTAAGTATTAGTTCGGATTTTCAACGAATTATATCAGTCCAAATCACCTATATGTAATTATCAACAAATAAATAAAATTATTATTAAATTTAAAATTATGAATATAATTAATTAATTATATAAAATTACAAATTAATAAAAATATTAAATCATTAATGAATTGTCCAATGTGGTACTTTATATAAAATGTTTACTTCGTTTGTCCCATAGATGGAGCTGATTTAATTTTGTACTCACGGTATGGTTTAGTTCAATTGAAATATATAGGGTTTAAATAATTTCGAAATAAATTGTCTATAGATACGTTCCGGAATCTAAGTTTTATTTAATTAACTACTGCATTCCTGGCTTGGGGGACCTTAGTACAGTGGTGGATAATGACTTTCTAGTAATATTACTTTTCTCTATGATAATGACAAAAAAGTAAACAGATTAACCAACCTAAGTGAAAGATTCTCATTTGGTAGATACGATGTTTTTAATGGTATTTCTTTTAAAATAATAAGTTTGTTTGTGACTCAATAACTGAAAAATGGCTAAACGGACTTGGATGAAATTTGGCACACATACAGTTAATTAACTGTTCTTCGTTCTTTTGCCGTCCAAGCTGTTCGCCTGTGGAATTCTCTTCCAGTAACCATAAGACGAGCACAATCTATTTATATTTTCAAAAATCTTGTTTTCAACCATTATTTGTCGATGTAACTGCATTTTTATTTTTACTTTTTTTTCTTTTTTTTTCTGACTGGACTAAACTTATATTTATGTGTATGTATGTATGTGTCATATATTTATATTATATGTATATATATCTTATAGTTATATTGTGTGTATATATTATGTATGTATAGTATGTATTTAAATATTTAATATATATAGTTATATACATTTTTATACCCCTTGTTTTTATTTTTATAACACCACCGACTCCAGTTTCTTTCAATCCTCTCCATCCAAAGGTTGTCTGGAAGAAATCGCTTTTAGCGATAAGACCGCCCATTGAATCACTATGTTTTAACATAATGTATTTACCCCATTTATGTACTGTTACTGTGGTGTTTTCAATAAAAAAATGTGTAATGTATTGTATTGAGACATCGGGTACTTTGTATCCCGAAAAAAAATATGAAATCCTGAGGGATTCTTAAAAAAACTAAAGTTTATGCGGACGGAGTTGCGGGCGGCCGTCATAGCTGATAAAAGTTTCCGTAATATAAAATACGCCTTTCTGAGTTCCTGCTATACTATTATTACTGAAATATAACACTTTAAAAGTTTTCGATCAAAACCTTCCAACCTTTGAAAGAGGGATGTAAGATACCTTTGTAACCAGAACTCGTTAAATGTTGATAAAATTATGAGATGTTTATTATGGTACTCCTAAGCATAAAGGCCTGGTACCGAAATATAAATAATAAATAAAAATATGAATTCTACTTAAAATTTGAAAAAATCATAATTACAGAAGCTTGATGGTGCAAGTGGTTAGCGCGTTCGGCTGCGATCGTTAAAGTTAAGAAACTTTCGCAGTGGTCGGTCTTTGGATGGGTGGCCAAAAATTTCCTATCTCGAGCTCCTCCGTGCTTCAGAGCATGTTAAGCCCAACGGCTAATCCCGGCCGCTTATGCAGTCGTTAGCACCCACCAATCCGCACTGGGCCCGCGTGGTGGGTCGTGGTCCAATCTCCCTATTCAATCCATAGGGAAGGCCTGTGCCCCAACAGTGGGGACATTAATAGGCTGATGATGATGATGATCACTAAAACATCCTCTCAAAATTCAAAATTAGGTACCTACATCGCTGAACACAAATACTAATTCGATAGTGTGATTTGTAGTCTTCTGGAAAGATTTATCTAAGAACGAATCTGCTGTGGCCTACTTCGGTTTCTAATCTGGTAATTCAGGTAAATAACTGAGGCCATACAGCCAGCACCCTGAAAGGCCCCGAAAACGCTATCGAATACTAAATCGTCTCTACCAATGACCGAAACGAATTCAATTCTATCGAGAGTCGGCTTCCGAGTTTCGATGAGACAAATTGGGCTCATTATTAACAAAGAAGGTGGCGTAGCCCGAGCGAGAACAAAACGCGCACGAATTACACCGAAGTGCTACACCTCCAGAACATGATAATAGGCTATTTGACAAAAACAAGAGACTTGTCCGCACCCTTATCAGATTAATAGGCACTGCCGGATTTAGGGGAGGGCAACCGGGGCGAAAGCTCCGGGGCCTCCACAAACGGGGGCCCCCATAAATAGAGACCTCGGAAAAAAAATCTTTCAAATTCCAACTAGTAAACACTAGTAAACATCTTTTCTTTTGATTTTTTTTTTGCTCTTTTACCTTTACCCAGGGCCGAATTTAAGGCAGGTGGGACTATGGCCCAGGGGCCTCCACAACAGCTTAAGAAATAACAACATTTCGATGGGTCAATAAGCATACAAATCCTAAGTGGCCCGGGGCCTTCACAATCCTAAATCCGGCCCTGTTAATAGGGATAAACTTCACAAGAATATAGGAACCCTATAGGATAACAGACAGTGCCCTATGCAGAGGATACATGGAGGCAGAAGAATACAGGAGTGTGGCGGACCAACGGGCACGACTTCTCCAGTCGCCAGAATCGCTTCCGGAAGCTTGCAGCAGTTTACCAAGGCAACGGTAAACGGGAATGTTTCGAGACGCGCGCAATGGTCTAATAATTAGGACTAAATGCGGAAACCGCCCTGAAAAACAAAACAACAAACAAAAGGGCTATTTGACAAAATTTTCAAAACATTCATATGTTACTTATTAGTGTATAGAGATTCCAAAATATTATTTATATATTATAACTCTGTTGCGTACATTAGTAAAAAATTGAAAATTAAAATCCTGTTTTCATAACTGTGTGTGTAGTGTTTACAGGCAGGTGACGTCACAGGGCTCTCATTAAAACGGAAAGCAGTAAAAAGTACTGTCAGTTCTACAGATGTTTACAAGCAGGTGACGTCATTTAAGTAGTCACAGCGCCGAAACTTTTCATGAATTTTAAGTTCTTCAAACTCGCCTTTGGTGTTTTAATACCCCTCATTTAGCAAGAGTTGCACAAATAAGTACTTTAAAACGTTTTCCAGCAGATTTAAGTGCACGCGAACGAGTTCGACTAGGCGCGTTAAAAGCTTAAGGAGTTCAGTTCGGTGTGACAGGGTGCCTTTGGTAAGTAATACGGATGGCACTTATCAAATCGAGTGGGCTAACTTTAGCGGGCGCATTTTTCCCTCAGATCCCATTTTAGCCATAAACTCCTTACGGAATATTTATACATTGTTGTGTGGGGTACCGTAACTTTTGACGGGCGCGGTCTCCTTTAAACATCGTTCCGTACGGTTCCGTTAACAAGGGGGGGGGGGGTTTGATGTAAAAGTGGGTCCCTACTTCCTTTACTTCCTTTCCAATAGGTTTCTTTAGAAGACCTTTGCGGTTTCGGAGTTCCATTACTTCAAACGAGCTTGGGAGTGTTTATGTTTGTGATGTTGTGTACACATATTTATTTTGCACAGACGAGAGTAGGTGCGTATAATAATATCAAACTTAACTATAAATTATCCTTATTTTGTTGGACATTACAGAAAAGTTTACGGATTTGCGTTTCATTATAGAAATGAAGAAATGTTATGTTAAATTTCATTGTTGATCAGAAATCAAAATACAAGAAGGAGTTGCAGTACTTGTGATAGTAAAAACGAAAATCTGATTATATGTACAAACAACCATATCACAGATACATGATTAACTAATGACATAGACAGATACGTATCAAATGATTACTTACGTAACTTCAGACATTAAAGAAATTTCTTCCATGCATTGGCGACAATGGAAGCAACAAAGCCTAATGGCCCGATTACACTCGGTCATTAGCTTGAATACGAGTGCCAATGGAACGGGTACATGACTACAAGAGACTTGCCCGCACCTTATCAGATTAAATAGGGACAAACTTCGCAAGAATATAGGAACCCTGACTGGTCATTGTCCTCTAAACAAACACCTATATGCAATAGGAGTAACAGACAGTCCCCTATGCAGAGGATACATGGAGGCAAAAGAAACGCCACAGCATGTCATTATGGAATGCAGGAGTGTGGCGTACCAACGGGCACGACTTCTCCAGTCACCAGAATCGCTTCCGGAAGCTAGGAGCAGTCTACCAAGGCAACGGTAAAAATAAATGAACGAAGTAGAGTACGCGCGTATTCAGGTTTACCCGACACCGTCTTCAAGCTAGTATTTTAGTGTAAAAATTGCTTCGGGTGTCCGAATTCGATTAGTCTTTCGTGCACCCGAATTCGGGCTAACAACCAAATGTAATTCCGCTTTAAGTCTGGTAGATTTAAAAATAGACTAAGCAAATGTTGTTGACCTTATTATCTAGTATATTTTTTTAAATATAATATATTTGCCGGACGTTCAATCAAAAATTTACTAGAAACGTGGTCCAAGCAGCAGATGGGACTCCCACATTTTCAAACCAAATTAAACATTTGGTTTAAAATTATGTGTTACCTACAATTCGAAGATATGGCGCTGCCTTGCAGCCTATGAAACAATAGAAGAAATTCGATACAGCCATTAAGGTCACGGTAGAATAATGGTTAGCGCATCTGCCCGGATAGGGTGCGGGTTCGAGTTTCTGCCTGGACCGCGTGAATTTTTTGCTAATAAAAAGAAAATGAAATGTTGTTGAGACTCAATACTTTTAAGCTAGCGACGCCCCAGAAGGATTAAGTGCCTGCTCATTGTCTCATCGAAGCGAGGTTAGAAGACACAAAAGAAGGACGCTTTAAACTTCCAGATATTGATTAAAACATTATTTGCTAAGATCAAAGCTAATCGTTTCATAACAACAAATTTAAATGACTTACCGGCATCAACGACGGCTTCATAAGCCTTCTCCAGTAGGATCCTGCACATGGGATCCATGGTGTGTGCTTGCTTATAATGCACGCCGAAGAAGGACGCATCAAACTTGTTTACGTAGTTGATCTTGCCGGTACGCTGCGGGATCTCAGGATGAGCCAGCTTCCAGCGTCTGTCGTCGCCGGAGATCAAGTCGACCTTGCGAAGAACACGGAAATGTGTAGATTAAAGGTACTTTATTAGAACTTGTTTTTGTCTGTTTAGGACATGTTTCGTTGCTTTTCGCGTGGTGGGTCACGGCCCTGTTTCACTATTCCATCTATGGGGAAGGACTGTGTCCCGGCAGTGGGGACATAGACTGATGATGATGATATGATCACACATCATGGCATGATGATATCTTTTAGTTGAAGAGAAATGGGCGTGAGAAACTCATCAGAATTTTACAGAAGAATTGAGATTTTCTACCATGTTATTGCCAATATAAATTTGAAATTCTTATTAGAACTTAAATTATAAAAAAATAACCACTTGGTCCAATGCCGCAATAAATTTGGTCGTTAGCCCGTATTCAGATGCACGAAAGACATTACCCTGGCACCCGAAGCAATATTTACACTGGAATACAGGCTGGAAGACGGTGTCGAGTAAACAAAAGGAAATCTACCCGAATATGGGTGTACTCGACTCCGTTTATTTACACTTAGTCGTTTACCCGAATTCCATTGGTCCTCATATTCGGGCTAACGTCCAAATGTAATCGGGCCATAAGTTTATGACGGGACCTGGACCGAGTATAATTTTGAGATGATCTCTTCTCTCTCTCTTTGGTGATGATCTCTTTGTGATTGTGAAATAACTTTTTTAAATCTGCCTCCTTATAACAGGGTATTTGACAAGTTTTAGAAAACGATCTCACATTATTGTCTAATGTTTATGGAGTCCGTAAAATGTGGATATTCATCATTCTGTTGTGTATTTCAGTAAAAATAACCAAATCAAAAACTCCATTTTCTAATTGCCGCGAAAACGTTTCTCTGTACAATATAAGTGTGATACGTCACACGACTGTTATTAAAACGACAAACGATACAATGTAATGTCACTTTAACCGAAAGTTTACTTGCGTGTGACGTCATTTTAGGCTCCGCCAATCCCAAGCGTTTTGGGTCACGTGACAATAGATAAGAAAACTATTATTTTTTCGTGGGTTTTTAGTAAAATTATCAATATTTTTTTTGTAAAAATAGTATAAACCCATGCCAATATTCATTCTAAACACATGCTAACATTTGGCACTTTATTTTTAATACTGTCAAATACCCTATTGTCTGCTGTTTTTTAAGGTCAGCCTCTTTATATCATGTATGAACTGCGCACTTTACAATGACTTTTTCACTAATTTTGGTATTTTTGAGACATCCAAACATAAGTTTAGGAGAAGGAGTAATGCTGAACTCATCATCATCATCATCAACAGCCTATCTGAGTCCACTGCTGGACATAGGCCTCTCCAAATGCACGCCACTCAGATCGATCTGAACTCATCATCATCATCATCAGCCTATTAATGTCCCCACTGCTGGGGCACAGGCCTTCCCTATGGATGGAATAGGTAGATTGGGCCATGACCCACCACGGGGGCCCAGTGCCGATTGGTGGGTGCTAACGACTGCAGATGCAGCCGGGACCAACGGTTAACGTGCCTTCCGAAGCACGGAGGAGCTTGAGATATTAAATTTTAGGTCACCCATCGAATGACCGACCACTGCGAAATTTGCTTAACTTCAACGATCGCGGCCGAACGCGCTAACCAGTTGCGCCATCTGAACTCATATAAGGCTCAAATTTGTAAAATAAGTTAGTACTTATTCTTGTGTTACTTTACGGACATTTGCTTGAACAATGCCTTGCCGCTTAATTCTTTTTTGTTATGCACTTTATTTCTTATGTATGTGATGTGATGCCTTGAGCTTAAATGAGTATGTTGCTGTTTAAATTGCTAACTAATGCTATACTGGATAAATTAATACTTGAATTAATCAATGAAACTGTAGGTCTTTTAACCAATGATATCTCTGTATCAATTATTAACATGTGTGACTGTTTGTTTCTTATTAATAATAATAAAAGAAAACATTCACCATAATGAACAGGTTTGCTTACAGATGGGCTACGGATTCTGACTCAGAGGTTAAGCGCTTCTTGCGATGATAAAATAAATAAATATTTCCAACACTCACACCAATTAGCTTAGCCCCACAGTAAGCACTGTGAGGCTTGTGTTATGGGATACTAGGGTAACGGATAGAATACATATACAGTACATATATAAGTATATTTATGAAGAAATACATATTAAACATCCATGACTGGAGTACAAATGCTCGTATTCATCACACAAACATCTGCCCCCACCGGGATTCGAACCCGGGACCTCTCGAGTCGGTGACACCATGAAACCCGGCGTACAAACCACTCGACCACGGAGGTCGTCAAATTGTCGGTTGTCTTTTAAGATCGTGATTATGGTACTGTAACGTCCGTGACGTTATAGCCTCCTTGTTTAGGTAAACTCTTTGCTTTTGCAATGCCTACGGTTGGCAGTTATATTAAAAAGTTAATGTCATGATTTTAAGATTTGAAATAAGGAATCGTCTGTCTTTTGATAGAAGATTCCATTCAAGATTAGATCTTCAGGCACCAAGAAAACCTCTCGTATTTAGATAAAATAATTCTTTATATTCGCCTGAATGATAATATAAAATAATAACCATCGTCTAGTTGTTTTACTGAAGAGTTACGTCCCCAGGTTCTATCCATTCCGGGTAGAACTCCATAGTACCTACCTTATTAAACAAGTTCTCTTGCAGATGCTTGACGGAGTCTGAGTCCGGGAAGTAGCCGGACATGCCGGTGATGTAGACCTCATCTCCTGGTGCGGGGTGCGAGAGCCGGTGGCCGGAGGTCAGCCTGTCCTCTGGTACTGTGGTTGGTGCCATCTGTTGGGGAGAAACAGTTTATTGTGCAACGAGGGGAGAAAGTTGTTAAATTTATCTATCAATAATATATAAAACTTAAAGGTGACTGACTGACATAGTGATCTATCAACGCACAGCGCAAACCACTGGACGGATCGGGCTGAAATTTGGCATGCAGGTAGATGTTATGACGTAGGCAACCGCTAAGAAAGGATTTTGATCAATTCTACCTCCAAAGGAATAAAGTAGGGAATGAAAGTTTGTATGAAGCTTTTTCAATTTTAAACCGATCGGGCTGAGACTTTGCATGCAGGTATAAGAAGAATCATAGATAAATGTCATTGTGTATAATACAAGCCTGAGAACAAAAACTGTAGTCTACACTTCAGCTCTACACCGAAGCGAAGCGAGGGCGGGCCGCTAGTGTAATACAAAGTAAAAGTTGATAAAATAAAACCATTGCTTTTTGCGTCATCCTTGGCAAGTGACAAAAATTTCTTTATAAAAAAACATGAAATTAAAAAAGATCCTAATACCTACAACAAAAGCGACCGGTTACCAACCATAATACACCCCACCCAAGTTGGGAATACCACTTTATTTCGAGGAATACGTAGTCTTTCACACTACGCTTAAGAGTTAATAAAAGACGCGGTCTTTTATTGAAAATTGAATAATAAAAACAAAACCCAGATAGAATAAACCTATCTATTTTATTTATTGCAACATTTTTGTATTAAAATCGGGTCAAAAATTTGGATTTGAATTAAAATTTTGGTGTTCAAAACCTAACATAATTCATTGGAGTGGATCACTGTTAAGACTGTTCTTGAAAAAAACTATGTTTCTAAAAACTTTAACTCCAAACCTTTTCTATTTTAATCGCACTATTTTTAATGAATATTCGTTTGGTATTCACTCATGTTGTGTGCGACTGGACGGCTCATACAATATGTATAAACATACATAAAAAATAATCAATTTGTATTAAAGGGCAAGCCGAATGCTCCACCATACGTTTTGACTTGTAAATTGGGTACGAGTGGTCGTGACCTAACGGTGTCTACTTGTTAATTCAAATCAACAATAATACAACCCTGAAAATAAAAGACGATCGTTCTAATCGAAAACAAAGTAAACAATGTAAGGAATCGTAAAACTGAATCGAAAACGAAGTTAACATTTTCAAAATTAAATGTTTTAGAAGTATGTACCTTTATTATAATATTAATGCTGTAGAATAATTTAACAGTTGTTTTTGTTTCACTGATTGAAAGATGAATATGTAAACAAAACTAGAACACAAAGAACACAACATAAATTGAAAAAAGAAAAGAAAAATGGATCTAATCACAACTATACCAAACTTAGTTTTAGAGTTAGCTTTCTTAAAATACTTCCTTTCATTTTCAAAGGGTTTCTTAAACTTATAATGCTAGATGTTGTTAGGTTAAGCTATTTTATTGAAGGCAAAGATATCTTATATATAAAATGCTCGTGTCACAATGTTAGCTACCATAATCCTACGAAACGGCCTGACCGATAGGTAGTCAGTAGGTCTGAGAATTGGCTACTATCTATTTTTCATCATACCCCTAAGTGATAAGGGTTGTCCACCCCTAAATTTTTTTTTCAATGTGGCATTAAAAATACATATAACCCTTAAATTTGACCCACTACCACCAACCCCTACTTTTATGATGAAGTTCGCTGGGTCAGCTAGTTAAACTATAAACTGTTTTTGAAGTGAATTTTCTTTTTTTTAGGACGGGGTGTAAATGGAAAAATGCTATGGAAAAGATGAACGGAAATGCGTCATGAGCATCATACGACTATATATATGTGTATATAGATATATTTATAGATATGAGTGAAGCGTGCGCTGCTCAATTCCCCTATGCCTTGCACCGTTTAATGTTACGTTTTTACCCGACTGCGCAATGCAAGAGCGCGAAGCGCGACGCGCAGACAGGGTATAGTGTTTAACAGTCTATATATGTATGTTTGTTCCTTTGTGGCACACTAGAGACCAAACGCGTGGACTGATTTTGATGATTCATACATCAATCGATTCGTCTTAATCATGGGAGTGCTACTAAAGATACGATAGTAATCAAAATTCAATATGGAATTAGACGCCATATTGTGACGAAGTAAAAAAAAAGTTGGCGAAATATGTCAAATGGGGTATCACTGTCTAGATAATCGAAAATCATGTTTAGGCTCCCTACACCATTTTTTATTTTATATGACTGTTTAGGATCTACAACGATTTAAAGTTGTATATTAACCACCAACCATCTTTGTTACTGTTTCACCTAAAAAATACTGAATAGATTTTAATGAAACTTCACAATAATATAGCTCATACATGATAATAACATATAGATAATAATTTATGTAGTCATTGAGTGAATTGGCCAAAATATAACAATAAGGGTCAAGTAATTTAAGAAATGAAGTTTCACTTTAGATATTTGGTCCGTGCATACAATTTTTTTATTGATAGGTAGGCAAATGACTCTATCCCAGCTGATAAAAATTGGTGGTAAAGTCCAGATGCCAGAAAATATCCGGTACACCAGTTATGAACTGCCACGCCAACCATCGTCACCTTGCCGGCCTGCAGAAATGCTTCTTCACGCCTCTTTTAAAGGACCCCACATTGTAGGAGGGTGGAAACACGTGAGCAGGAATAAAATTCCACTTGCGAATAGTACGACAAAGAAATGAGTCGCTAAATCTCTTTGTTCGTACGGAATCGTTGTCATAGTAAGCCGGTGGCAATGAAGGTCTGTGCGTGTGATCCTCTGAAGGAAAGGGGAAGGTGTGATAAGAGAGAATAACTCCTCAGAACACTCGCCGTGGTATAGATGATAGAACGCGTTTAATCAGGGCGTAGTTAAAGAGGCTCGAAGTATTTACTCATCTCTTCATCGCCAATAATGCTAGTCGTATGCCAGTGTAACCTATCCAGAGCATTGAGTAAGTACCTGGTGAAGCCATCCCAGAGGTGTGAGCAATATTCTATACAGGACCGCACAACAAGCACAGTTGATCGGGCGTAAAAAAATGCCGCACCTTGTTCAATACTCGGAGTTTTTGTGAAACTGTTTTGTTTTGTTTTGTCTCTTGGATTCAGGTCACAGCGAAAGTCCATACCCGAGCATGGTGTTGCTGCTCTGTAGCACCAGTGCTGTGCCCTGAAAAGAGGGAAGGAGAAGGCGACGAAGACAAAGGGCATACCTGGATCTTCTTAGTATTGAACTCAACCAAGATGCCTCTTGTAAGATCTTGCCGCTCCCACGTATGTCCTTTTCCGTCCACGTATGTGATTCTCACACAAGGTGGGATGAGCTTTTGGTTTAGGCATCTCTTCATGAAATTCAGCGTTCATTCAACTAAAATCGCTCAACCTAGTTCTTGGTACTGTAACTTCCGTTGCGTTACAGCCTCCTTGTTTGGGTGTAAACTCTTTGTTCATGTAATGCCTACGGCTGGCAGTTATATTAAAAAGCTAATGTCATGATTTTTAATGATTTGAAATTGAGAATCTTCTGTCGTTTGATAGAAGGAGATAGACTTCAGGCACCAAACCATATGTTGATAGATTAAGCTCAATTATTATATTTGCCTCATTTCTAATAAAATAAAAGAGTTAAAACATATTAGTTGTTTGCCATTTGATAAAACTACGCCCCCAGGATCTATCCCTTCAGGGTAGATCGCCGCAGTACCAATTTAGGAATGTGGACCAAAGCGTGATTGTGTGTGTACCTGTCCAGCCCTGCCTAGTACCTATTCTTACACCATGAAGACCCAGAAAATATACTAACAGAGGCACAACAACAATAAAAGATAATGTTCAATCCGTACTTTGAAAGGCACGTTAAGCCGTTGTTCCGGGCTACATCTGCTCAATCCGTATTGGATGGCCGTGTTGGGTCACAGGTCATTCTCCCTATTCCATACATAGGGGAGGCATGTTCCAGCAGTAGGAACTATAATATGCCGATGATGATGAATAACAAATTCCCCAGACGGGTGCTTTCCCATTCCAATTGGACCGGGAAATAAGATGTCCATTACATCTCCTGTATCAAGTATCTTTAAAATCATGAACAATGCATGGTTTTCGCATTCATACTTATTTACGATTTAAAGAGAAACTGTCAACAAGCGGTGTTTTTAAAGAGTTAATTCAATTTCCGACAAAATATAATGTGACAGACAATGGTCGGGTCAACGATGGTGACACGATTAATGTATTCATCGTGTCGGTACACATATATTTGCATACGTTAATGGGTATGGAAAAGTTCAAAATTGTTTCTTATACCTTAACCAACGTATGTAATTAAAAACCGAGTTAGACGAACCGACTAAATGAGAAGGGTTTTGTATTATATTACGTACTTTTATGTTAAAAGTGTGGTAAACAAGTACAGGGCCTCCCTTAGTGTCGCCGCACACGGGCCACACGCCACAGCCACAAACGCCGCCACGAGAAGCTAGAAGCGGCTACTTAAGTGGCTGAAGCGCGCGACAGCGGCCGACTAAGGTAAGGGAGAGAGGGGTGGGGAATCGCGCAAATGACGTGTGGCGACGTTTTGTATCAGCGCATTAAGTGGCCGATGCAGGCCACAAGAAGCGAGCAACGACGATTTGTAGCGTGTGGCGGCCACCGGCGTACCGTGTGTGGCGAGTCCATAAAAAAGGTATGAAAACTACAAGAAATATGCCGGTGGCGGCGTTTTGTGGTTGTGGTCGGTGGCCCGTGTGCAGTGACACTTATGGTAAGCGGCCATCATAGCTGCAGACGCTGGAAAAAATATTCTCGCACTGTTGCCGACCCTGACACAATCTCCTACCCCTTGGAGCCCTGGAACCTTCCTCACCGGCCGAAACACAACACCACCAAAAGGTAGTGTTATTTTGCTGTGGTTCTATAAGGTGGAGGTTAATACCCCAGACTGGGGCCCTTTCTTGGCTTACAATATTCAAAACTAGACCGAGCAAATCATGTCGAAAATTCGTCTGTTCTGTAATAAATACCAAGATATCCATCATCATCATCATCGACCCATGCTCGTCCACTGCTGAACATAGGTCTCCCCTAATGCACGCCACTGCTCCCGATTATCAGCCACTCTCATCCAGCCCACTCCAGCCAGCCTACGAATGTCATCATCCCATCTTGTCTCAGGGCGTCCCACACTACGTTTACCGAGTCGCGGTCTCCACTCAAGAACTTTACGGCTCCATCGGCCGTCAGTTCTGCGGCTAATGTGACCAGCCCACTGCCACTTTTCAGTTTGCTAATTCGGTGGGCTATGTCGGTGACTCTGGTTCTCTGTCGGATTGAATCATTTCTGATGCGGTCCTTCAGGGATACTCCGAGCATAGCCCTTTCCATAGCTCTCTGAGCGACTTTAAACTGGTGGACCAGTCCAGCAGTGAGTGTCCACGTCTCGGCGCCGTATGTTATGACTGGCAGGACGCACTGGTTGAAGACTTTCGACTTGAGACATTGAGGGATGGGTGATATCCATACTGGTATTTATTTATTTACTAGCGGGCGCCCGTGACTTCCTCCGCTTTAGCTTCGGTTTTTTCGGGAATCTCACAGAAACCTCACATTTTCTGGGATAAAAAATAATATATGCCTTAATCCAGCCCCCATCCAGTTACCATGAGCATCTCGATATGATATATAACGCGTTTCTTTCACGCACAATTGTCAAATTACTATAGAATTTGACAGTTAAACTCGATAAAAAACATGATGGAATAATATTGACATTGTTTATTGAATTTATTAGCTTTTGTTATTTCTTGGTATTCGACTTTTACAATTGATAGATAAGTGTGCTAGATATATATTTTTATATTTAAAATACATATTTAGTTATTTTTATATTAATTTTAGATTGTAAGTAAAAAAATAGTATGCCAGAAATGGTAAATGTGCAGGCAGTACTTATCTGATATTGGTATCGATTCTGGCATGATTCTCTAAAGCTAAACTTAAATTTGACAACAGTGTATCCCTGTCATTCTCTATACAGAATGAAAAGGACAGACTAATCTAAAATTTAGTTTTAAGTTTAGAGAATCCTGCCCGAATCGACACCATTGAAAAATGACTTCAATATGAGTTATCTCATGAAGTCACTTTTATATTACAAATGTAAATGAATGACAAATGGCATTAGAGTGATATTAACAATACATGGCGTAACAAATCTAAATTTATTTCTGGTATATTTTAAGGTGTGTGGCGGGTCTATATAAAATGTATGAAAACTACAAGAAATATGCCGGTGGCGGTGTTTTGTGGTTGTGGTCGGTGGCCCGTGTGCGACGACACTTATGGCCCGCTGGATTGTAAGCGGCCACCATAGTCTATATACGCTTGTGGTACCGAAAATATCACTCGCACCGTTGCTCCGTTACCCCGTGGAGCCATGGAACCAACGATATTAAATAGCCTCGATACACCACGAGCGCTCAAAATGTGTCCCAATGAAGAAGTGCTTGAACTCCACGGAAGCATTTCTTGGTTCACAGTCACACGCGGACCGTTACAAAGTCAAGATGCCACAGAGCTCCGCGAAAAAATGCGATAATAATACTTAGAGTACTAAAAGTGTCGTGTTTTCGACAGGTATCTAGAGAATGTTTGTTAATTTAACACATTTGAAGTAAATTTTGATCTATTACTTACTATAAACTGATTTAATATAAAATATTCGTGATATTCAAATGCATGGTCGGTTATACGTCGCCATATAGCCGTCTCTTTTCCTCACGGTCCGTGCCTGCTATATTGCTAACAGCGCGTTCAGAATTGTGCGTAGAATCAAAGATCTAGGGTCTAAATACTTCCGCATATAGCAATAAGTCGTAAAATTTTACGAGCTTGCATTTCGAAGTGTCAGAAGTCATTGACGCATGCGTTTTATTTAAGACCTTATACAGTATGTATTAAAGGTTACTTTCAATATTTAGATAATGCCTTATATTGATTTTGACTACGCGATCATATTACGGAGCTAAGTGGATCGTTCAATGTACCTTTTGGATAGGTTTCGGGTACGATTTTGTTCGTGTTGGTGTATCTATGGTATTGATTATCGTTGCCTGGAACCTTACTCAACGACAGAAGCACAACACCACCAAAAGATATTTTTATTTTACTGTGACCTAATTTAATTCTCTTAATAATAAATTAATCACGTCACGTCGGTGTCGTTTCACGTAACGCGTTTTCTAGGCAGAACTGAAAACCAGTGCTTTGCTCTCAGAGCAAAGGTATCGCTGAGTTTTTGCCTTTTTCTGTCGTTGCGGCACACAGTTACATATTTAGTAATTAATTGTTCTATTTGTTTACTTGAATTTGTATGCTGTACTGATGGGAATAAATGATTTATCTATCTATCTATGTGATCTTCCATAATGTGGGGATTCCAATTAGAGCAGAAAATTTGCTACCTCTCTTGTTATTTACTAATAACGGGGGAACCAATTGTCCAAAATATGAAACCGAGTTAGTGCACTATGTCGTTAGTAAGTACCTCTTGTAACTGGAAATGCAACGAAACACTGGAAACTATTTAACAAGGAAGTTCTTAAGTCACACTTACCTTTAGTAATTTCAAAGTAAATAACTTATCAACTTGAACACTGAGAATCGAACCGTGGACACCAACCGGCACCGTCGCACCGTCTGTGCCGTGCGCGCACCAAACTATCTTTATAAAATGGACAATTGAAAAAATCTCACCTACAGGCTGATGTTTTTTTTAAGCGCCACAAACTTAACTTATGACAATTTCGTTTTTGTGATACCGAAGTCCGTTGCGTTTCAAACTTTTTCATTGCAATGTTATTTGATTTTGCCGTATAAATAAGCTTTTTGGTAAATTCTCAAAAATGACAATAGTAGCAGATAAATAAATATACACTTGCCATAACCATTGTTGAATCTTTATCACTAACGCACTTCAAAATAGCCACATTTAGTTGTAGTTGTTAGGTTACCTAATTACTGTTAAAAGGAGAGGGTTAGATTTTATCAAAGTGTTTTATTTATTTAACCATATCTAAACACATATCTAGTCTAATTTCTTTGACTGAATATACTTAAATATAGTAAATCTTGATGCATTCGGCGATAATTTATTTGACCGGTAATACTTAAAAACAGGAAGTATTCGATAAAATTAAGCACTAAAGCTTTCTTACGCCAAGTACTGCGGAAACTGTGCTAAATTTGACATAAAGCTCAGTTAAGCCCGATGGCGCTGTTAGTGTCACGTACTGCAATAACCGGAAACATAACTTATGACAAGTTAAATTTAATTTAATAACTGTGGTACAGTTTAACTTCTTGTTATGATATTAAAATGTGTGCGGCAGACATATATAAGGTTTCATATTTAACTTAAATACCCCTTCTCTTCTTCTTCTCTAGACCAAACAGGCTGGACATATTAGCTAATATTTCACTTAATATCTATTTATATCCATACAAACTAACTTCATAATGAATAGGTTCAAACTTCGATCAACTATGTTTGAAAGCTAATAAACTAAATAAAGGCATTTGTTTTGAAAATATAACTTTATATATCCATTTTATATTATATACCTTATAGTATCTCTTCTCGTATAATAATGTGTAAGTTCTTCTGTATTTTCTGTATATATAAATTTGTTATCTTCTACAAGTTTTCTAATTGATTGCTCGATGTAGCTAAATTTCAACTGGCATATAAAACTTTAAGAGTTATTATCAACATTGCGTTAATGCTTATATCAAAATTAATACACAAACCCACATATACAAGAAACTTTTTATAACAAACAAATTCCATTAAACAAATCCCATTCAATAACTCTTTAATAAAGTGAGTTACGAGAACACCCTTTATATAATTTAAAGCGATGTCGCGGTGAATGCGTACCTAAATCGTATTTAGTTACTTACTGTTATAATTTATTCGTACGTCATTATCATATAAAAAACGTGTTTTCACAACAAGTACAATAATTGGCCTCAGAAATGTCTAGATGCTTTGGTAGGTCACATCAAATATTGACTTTGCACTAACAAACACGTAAATCTAGATTTTCTAGTAAAAAATATTTAGAATTATAAACTTAACAATTTAGTGTTTTAAATAACACTACAAATTGCATTATCAGTTTTACATAATATGACATTGGGTCCACTTGCGATATCAGATTAAAAGTTAATCATTTTTTTTATTTGAAAATACAATTTTCGTCTCTCAACCTATTACTACCAGCCATTACGAAAGTAAAAGAAATGATCTGTACCCCTAGCACGAACCGAATCGAATTCGAATATTTTGCAAACCGAAATGTAAATGTCAAATTTTGTATGGAAACTTAGACAGAACAGCAGCGGCACAAAGTACGTAACGAAAAATAAAAATCAGTACACATTTGACAATGACATTTCGGACTGGCAAACGATACGAATTCGATATGGGTTCGTGTTGGGGGAGGCCTGTGCTCAGCAGTGGGCATCGTACGGCTGAGGTGATAATAATGATTACGAAAGATGCTAAACTTCCATTACGGACTGCATATGCTAGCCCCTTATAAGTAGTGCATTATCATACTTTCTGAACTACTTAAATAATCATCATCAGCCTAATAATGTCCCACTGCTGGTGTACAGATTAAGCCAGGACCCACCACGCGGGTCCAGAGTGGATAGGTGGGTGTATTTCAACATCATAGACTGAACTATGGTTAGAGTCTGTGCGGAAAGAGAATGGGATTTATATTGGAGGGCGCTGTAGTGATTTTCTACCGCATTTCTAAGGTTTTACCCCTTTTAGATATGATAAAAAACAAAAAACCGCAAGAAATCACAACAACAAACAAATCTGTATCAATACGAAACTTTGTTGTTTAACAGATGGCTGGGTTGGATTGCTTTAAATAAATCTTAATGTTAGTTCCGTTTTTCGCCACGCCCATTCTCTTTCCGCACAGACTCTAGTACAAATTCACCCGAAAATAAAATAATAATTTAATTACTAATTGTCATGGGGCAGAGACAAAAGGCCGTACTCCTGGACACAGTGCGCATCGTCAGGCGGTTTCTTTGTCTGCGGCCCTAACCACCCGTAGCTTGGGCCTAGCTCCGCTGCTGGTAGTGTTGTCACCCGTACTTTATTATAAAGTACTAGCGGCCCGCCCTCGCTTCGCTTCGATGTAGAGCTGAAGTGTACGCTACAGTTTTTGTTCTCAGGCTTGTATTATACACAATGACATTCATCTATGATTATTCTTATACTTGCACGCAAAGTCTCAGCCCGATCGGTTTAAAATTGACAAAGTTTCATACAAACTTTCATTCCCTATTTTATCCCCTTGGGGGTAGAATTGATCAAAATCCTTTATTAGCGGATGCCTACGTCATAACATCTACCTGCATGCCTTTCAGCCCGATCCGTCTAGTGGTTTGGGCTGTGCGTTGATAGATCACTATGTCAGTCATTCAGTCACCTTTGAGTTTTATATATATAGATAGATAGATTGTACTTTATTTCGGGTAATTGTAGTCTATACTTTGCTTGCCAACAATAAAGTACGCGAAAATACTTTATTTAATGTGATTTGATTACTCGCGGATTATTTTTACATAAAATATACAAAAAAAGGTTGATAGGAAAAATTTTTGCGTAAAACGGACAGAAAGAACGAATATGTTGCCCTTAGCTAATTCCTGCAACATTTTCGTGGCTGTGTGAATTTGTACCATGACCTTTCCCATTGCGGTAAAAAACTACAGTAGCCGCAATTTTTTTATTTAAAGTTGCTAGTAGCATCGTAAAATATATTTTTAAGCGTATTAATAAAATTGGAATAAAAAGTACTTTATTTTGGACACAATGTACTTTTTTTTCTACCTTTAATATTCAATGTACATGATTTCGACAAAGAAAAGTGGCAACTCTAGCTGCTGGTGGCGTTCTAGGTTAGGTTTTTTGTACTATATTTATTTTTGTATTTAAGATTTTGTTTTTTGCTATATTTATTTTATAAAAAAAAACCTAACTATGAAATAAAATAAATGAGATAATAAGAATAATATCATTTTATTTTTAGAATATGTCCACAGTTTGTTAGTAACAATTTTACTTTAACAAATATTTGCAGACATAAATTACTTTCGGCCCTTTTCCGAAGCGCCTAGTTACTTTAGCCGTTACTTACAATTGCTTTTTGTCGCATACGGCCGCGACATTGTGGCGGTCCGCCACGATAATAAGAATAATATCATTTTATTTTTAGAATATGTCCACAGTTTGTTAGTAACAATTTTACTTTAACAAATATTTGCAGACATAAATTACTTTCGGCCCTTTTCCGAAGCGCCTAGTTACTTTAGCCGTTACTTACAATTGCTTTTTGTCGCATACGGCCGCGACATTGTGGCGGACCGTGCTTTAATTGTTTGTAAATGAGTTGTTTTCAGTGGGGATAGCGCCCCGTGTGTGACCCCCATGTGTCGCCGACTTCAAAATATGGCTGTCCAATCCATGTATTTATTTATTTACAGTTATTTAAGTGTCGAGGAGCTCGATTACACAGGTGGCTAGCGCGTCGGCTGCGATCATTGAAGTTAAGCAACTTTCGCAGTGGTCGGTCATTGGATGGATGACCAAAAATCTTCTATCTCGAGTTCCTTCGGAAGGCACGTTAAGCCGTTGGTCCCGGCTGCATCTGCAGTCTTTAGCACCCGCCAATCCGCACTGGGCCCGCGAGGTGGGTCATAGCCTAATCTCCCTATTCCATCCATAGGAAAGGCCTGTGCCCCAGAAGTGGGGACATTAATAGGCGGATGATGATGATGAATGAACCTGGGTTTTTCCAGGTTAAGTGTGAGAAGGTTGATGGCTAGCCATTCCCTGACCAAACACAGAGCATTCTCCGCGTTATGCTTGGCTGAGACTTATTTATGATGTTGGCACATTGAAAAATACAAGTTTGTGTCCTCCAGCGCCAATCACAACTTAATCAAATATAGAAAAATTCGCAAAAATTGCTGCTCGTTATCAGATTTTAGCGATTTTAACGCTAAAAAAGCCAGTTTTTTATTATAAATTAGTCTACAAAAACTCCGATTTACCTAACTGATTTGACGCAAAGTAGCCCATACTTTCAAACGGTAATTATAATGGCCTAATAAAATAAAATAAATTATTATAAATTTTAAAGTTTGTATTTTTGTTACTTAAGAGCCCTTTTACAAAATTGCTCCGCTGTCGTACTGATCGGCGCGTAGGTACATTTGCACTAGTATATATTGCATTTTACGGGTGTTTCGAGTCTTAGAAAATAATTATTAATGGACTAATTATAAAAATATATACATATTTCAGTAGTTCAATGATGGTAGATTAGCTTTATGTAAGTTTTTGAATGTAATTCTATTTAATTCAATATCAAAATTCGAGGTAAACCTGCATTATTTTTTGGGAAAATTCACGAAGGTTAGATGTCTTTTTTGAAAATTAATGAGATGGAAAATCAAAATTCTTATACATTATGTTACAACAAAAACATATTTATGATGTCAATTTGTGCATATTATCGTGTTTTCCGTTAACTCGCTGCGATAGAACGATCGGTACAAAAAAAGAAAATAGTATTTGCATTTATTCTACATTAATTTACATTAAGAAGAATAAATCTACTGTTTAATTTTATTGGAAATTATCAAAATCTTTTGTAAGGGGGTAAACAAGGCGCTCAATAATTACGATTTTATGCAAAAATGTAAAAGGGCTCTTAATGACTTAAAAATAGCCAACGAGATCTTAAACCATCATCATCTTTGACAGACGTCCACTGCGCGACATAGACCTCCTCTAAAGCCTACCATTCACTACACGCACCGCGAGCCAAACCCCGAGCCGTACCCATCCGTGGACAAATCCGTCATTGCCCACACACTACACGAGCGCCGAGTTGCAGTCCAGTCGCTTGTGTACTTTGGTGAGCCTCGCGCGTATCGTTCTTCCCTATCCTACCATGCCACCGGTGCTTTCCAAACGCACAAAAGTCGCTTTAGTAGTCGGTGCAATACTTTTAACGGAGAATAAAAAGAAAAAGAGCGTCTGAACAAAGGAATGGCTGAAACAACGAACAAAATATACTCATTTAAAATTGCTGCAATGCATTCAGTCCTGTAAACCACCTGCTTCTCTTTAGTTTTCTCTTTAAACAGCAGGATAAATTCTTGCCAAAACTCTTGATGATCGCCGAACGATATGTTATTATACTCGTTTACTCGTTCGTGATACAAACAACACAACTGCAGGCCAATTATGCTCGCTAATTGTGATATTGTTTTGATGTCAATTTCACATTACGTATTATGCTCTCCGAAAAATGCGATATCAAAATGACATCAAATTAAGCGTATTATGATCAACTCTTTAAAATGATATTAACTTGATATCAACTTAAATGCGTATTATGTTCAACTTTTTGACTTAAAACACTATCGCATAAACGTCAAAATAGTGATCCAGTATTAACAAGTTAAGAGGTGGTTCTGCGTGCACGCACTACAAATGACTGACAAGTTCGCCGATAAATCTGTGCAAGCACACACACGTACGGATTTGTACGGCGCGGCTGGGGTGCGGCGCGGCTGGGGTGCGGCACGGCTGGGGTGCGGCGCGGCTGGGGTGCGGCGCGGCTGGGGTGCGGCGCGGCTGGGGTGCGGCGCGGCTGGGGTGCGGCGCGGCTGGGGTGCGGCGCGGCTGGGGTGCGGCGCGGCTGGGGTGCGGCGCGGCTGGGGTGCGGCGCGGCTGGGGTGCGGCGCGGCTGGGGTGCGGCGCGGCTGGGGTGCGGCGCGGCTGGGGTGCGGCGCGGCTGGGGTGCGGCGCGGCTGGGGTGCGGCGCGGCTGGGGTGCGGCGCGGCTGGGGTGCGGCGCGGCTGGGGTGCGGCGCGGCGCTCGCGTCTCTCGACGGCGAGCGCCGCGCCGAGCCGCGAGCCGCGCTCACCAATACATTCACACGCGGATTTGTCCGCGGACTTGTCGCCAGCGACAAATCCGGCGGATTGGCGCGCCTGTGAATGGTAGGCTTAAGTATTTCTACACAGAATGGTCCTGTGCTTTCCGCGTACTGTTCTTAAATACAGTTTTATAAATATGTATTTATAAATTTATAATAAACCCACTTGCTAATGTGCTCGCCAAGTCTTGCCTCATATTCGTGTATTAAGCAGGCTCTACAAAGAACACCCCTCGGGTTATCTCGGGGGAGGTTTAGATAGCGCGTCACCTGATCTTGGCGTAAAGGCTTATACGAGAATGGGCTATAAGCGTCGGGAGGTAGGGTTGACCAATACATTAAAAATTATCTAATGAAAACCAACGAGACGGAAATTAGAAGTGAAATAAATAAATATCTTGTGTTAGTTGACTTATTACTTATTTATAGAGTAAGATAGATCCCAGGCGCTATAATAGGAATCCGTTACAATTTTGGTTGAGAAAGCAGATTTATAGAGCTAACGATTCCATAAAATCCAGTGGTTAAATTTTTGTTCTACGACAAATATTGAGGAATTTATGATCAAATTACTAAATGAATTTTCGGCTGGTCGTGTGGTGACTGTGACGTCACACAGTTCTAGCGCTCAGGCGCGGGCACGAGCGTCCGTAGAGACGCTACAAAAATTCGACCGGAGTGAACTACGATCAAGCTAGCTTCCATAAAATCTATATATATATATATAAAAATGTTATGTTGGTTTGTGTACGCTTCAAAAACTCAAAAAGTTCTGCACCGATTGAGCTGAAGTTTTAACATGATATAAAATCCGCATCAAGGATTGTTTTTATCTATTTTTTGCATAAGTCACATATCTGCGACCGCGAGAAAACAGTTTTTTTAACGATCAGCTGTGTACCAGTGACCGCGCCATCTGCCAGAAGCGAGGAAAACACTCGCTGACAACCGCAATAGTAATGACGCAGTCACATGAGAAACAATTTCGTTCCCAATTACATTGTTTATTTACAAAAAAAATTGCATCTGGTTCTGATTATTATACAATCTGAATTAAATATTCACTTAAATCAAGAATTTTTGGTATGATAGTGTTGTGATCGAACTGCGCCTTTCACCAAATCGTAAATAGCGGTTAAAATTTATATCAAAGATGGACAGTAAAAATATTTTTTTTTTGCAATTATTATATATTTAATATTAATTAATTAAATAAATAATTAATAATCGTGTTCCCGAGTCGGCAAACCAGATAGTCTTTATATCTACGCAGACAGTGGAAAAACAAAAAATATTGTATATCCACAAGTATTGCAAAATTGAACTTATATGAAATTGTATTCTTTGTTTTGTTTCTCATTTCTCAATCATTCAATCACAATGTGCCACTGCGAAGCGTGGCAGGGTACAGCTAGTTAGTTATAAAATCGCAACGAATGAACCGATTTCGATGATTTAAAAGGGTAGGTATATTAATTATAAAATTTATTAGATAATTACAATGTTTTCGAGTTGATTTGCTGACCAAGTAATGTTTGTTGTTAAGTAGTATCTATCAGTATGTACAATGAACTTGTATACTCGCTTTTTTTTCATTTATTTGATAATACAAAATACAGTAATTAATAAAAAGTATCACAAATACCCACATTGGGTTTGTCCGGATACTGAGTCACTTAAGCCGTCAATACAAAGTTTTGATATTCTTAAATTATACTTTTCCAGTTCTCGGCATAATAATACATAACAGCGCAAATATACACAACAATTTCCATAGCTCATTAAATTTTACAAGTAGGAAGGTAATTGTATAAATGTTATAACGTTTACCCGCCAATATCTAACAAAAATACGATAAGCCGTACACAGGTACGATGCTAGCTTACTTGTGCTGTGAGATGATTTTAAGGTTTCAGGTGCTACAGACACGTGAAAATATTACTCACTTTACTTACAGTCTGAGAGATGTAGAGAATATTGTAAACAATTGAAAGTTAATACCGCCAGACATATTCTATAAAAAACTGTGCAAAACAGTTCTTTTTTAATTACAGACTTATCTCAATCTTTAACCCCCGACGCTAAAATTATTTGAAATTTGGTTTTATTTTCGATTAATCTTTGGAATATGTTTTAATAATATAATGTTTTTTACAATTCACGAAATACATTATTAGTCAATTAGTAATACTTATATATGCACGTATAAACTTAAATATTTCTCATGTTCATGTTAGGTGTCAGCCCTTATGAAGACACAAATTTAGCTACCTACGAAGCGACGCGAGATGTTGTAGTAAAAATATCACTTTGCTATTCTAACCGGTTAAGGTAGAAATAATATCTCTCTTTAGGCATTGGGCGAACGAAATGTTATCTTACAACGATATTCTGGTTAGGTATTCAATATGCTCTAGGTTCTGCCTAGTGAAAAAATTTACTGTCTGGAAAAAAGAGTTGTACATATTTTATTATTTTATATTTTTTAAGGTTTAAATCTAAAGAAAATATAACTAGAAAAAATTCCACGCGGACCAGGCAGCAGACGGGACTCGAACCCGCACCCTTCGCAATCCGGGCGAATGCACTGACCAATTATGCTACCGCGGCTCTAACGGCCGCGTCGAAATTCTTCTTCGGCATT
Organism: Chilo suppressalis; assembly: GCA_902850365.2. Taxonomy (NCBI): domain Eukaryota; kingdom Metazoa; phylum Arthropoda; class Insecta; order Lepidoptera; family Crambidae; genus Chilo; species Chilo suppressalis. The sequence goes on along the minus strand of OU963914.1, from coordinate 17,959,476 downwards.
CTTAAGCTGCAAGGCAGCACCATTTTTTCGCATTGTAGGTAACCCACAATGTCAAATGAATACTTTTACAAGCATTAAACATTTGAAAGAAGAAATAGCAATTATAGTTATAATTTTTATTTTTTAAGCATGTAACTGCTTGATGGTTAAATCTAAAGAAAATATAACCAGAAAAAATCCTTTATAGTTTCGTCATTTTGGGTTACCTACAATGCGAAGAAATGGCGCTGCCTTGCAGCTTAAGAATGGCTAGAAGAATTTCGACGCAGCCGTCAGGGCCGCGGTAGCATAATTGGTCAGTGCAGTGCTCGGATTGCGAAGGGTGCGGGTTCGAGTCCCGTCTGCTGCCTGGTCCACGTGGAATTTTTTCTAGTTATATTTTCTTTAGATTTTAACATCAAGCAGTTACATGCCTAAAAAATAAAAAAATAATTTTTAAGGTTTTTTAGTTTAAGGTTAATTGTTCTAGTTTATCATAGTATAGTATATATTTTTTTCTATGTAACTACTACTAATAACTATTAGGTCATAGAGTCTAATGTTGTTGATGTATCTATATAATTTTTAGTATATTTAAATACTTAAATTTTGACTTTTACTGTTTTACGTATTTTTGTATTAAAAGTGTAGCAAACAAGTGTATGGCCTGATGGTAATCGACCACCATAGTCTATAGACACTTGCGACATCAAAAATATTACTTACACCTAGCCAGGGTAATATTATCTATACAGTATTGTGACTCGGCCCTGTCTTTGAAATAAATGCCTACGGCCAAGCGCTACGTTACACGCGGTAGGGCCCGCCCGCCTACAGTATTTATATTCATCTACATAATTGAGTTTCTTTCTAGTTTTGTGATTGTAAATATTTTATTTTTTAAGTAAAGATTCCCCGCAAGACCATATACCCATATCGTAGGAATGCATTAAAAATAACTATTCCGCCATGTTGGATTTAGAATGACGTCACACAGCTAACCGTGTATTTACAAAATTTCAGCTCAACCGGTTGAGGATATCTGCTTCAAAATTGAGTTGCAAGATTCCACCCGAACAAACATAGCTACCTACATTGCAAGTCAATTAAAGGCTTGTAAAAAACCTGACTGCTAATTTTTATTCTTACATAATTCAATAAAAGAATATTATTTTAAACATACAAGTTATATTCATTAGTAAGTCATGGCGCAGTCGGGTTAAAAGGAAATTACCTATAATGTAGGTAAATCTTACTAGGTAGGTACTGTAGGGATCGTTTCATGCAAACTAATTTCATCATCATCATCATCATCATCAGCCTATTAATGTCCCCACTGCTGGGGCACAGGCCTTCCCTATGGATGGAATAGGGAGATTGGGCCATGACCCACCACGCGGGCCCAGTGCGGATTAACGTGCATTCCGAAGCACGGATGAGCTCGAGATAGTAAATATTTGGTCACCCATCCGATGACCGACCACTGCGAAAGTTGCTTAACTTCAACGATCGCAGCCGAACGCGATAACCACTTGCGCCATCGAGCTCCTCATTTATTGTCATTGAAACACTTTTATTTTCAAGAAATTACATTATTAATATACATAAACAAAATACTGCTTTTTAAACTCCGCACAATCTCCCTATTTTATTAGTTACCAGCTTTCAATTCCTGTCAACAATCCGTCTCTTTTCCAAATTACCTAATAAGCTGCCAGTATACACCAAAAATATCCGATCACTACAATACCTACCATTCATTACTCTCGTCAATTATTTCATGATGACATTTCATTTAATTCAATAATGTATGTAGTTTAGTTATTCAATAATGTATGTAGTTAAGTAAGTAGATAGCCTAGTCTAGGAAACTACCTACCTATTATGTAGTTTTGTTTTTAACGTGTGTAGGTAGATTACTCGTTTGTCTCTTTTTTCACCCTTTCCACTTATTTATATATTATTCCAGATATTTTGCCCGCAGAAAAAATCGAAATACCAAAATAATAAAAAAATATTCTATAGTTTTACCTTTCCAATATTTCAGGTAATTTAAAAATGATATCCCTGGGTGCGTTATTAAAGAGTTCAAGCAACCAAAAACAGCACAATATCGTCGTTTGTTCTTTGCCATATTAAATTATGTAGGTATCTACTTAATTCAATCAAATATATATAATACAAATCGCACGTTTAAGCACGGCTAACTGCTTAAAAAACAATTCATACCGTTCGGTCGTCGCTGAGGCGCATTCGCAAATGGGTGCCCGCCGAGATTCCGCCGAACTCGAGTGGCGTAGGTATGATTCGCTTTCCGACCGTTTGTATGAAGATAGAATAATGTATATATTATTACCGCGACCTAGCCTTCCCTGAGTCAATCCGTATCATACCCATTCAAAGAGAAATCTATCAACTATCCGATTCTATGTCAGTTATCAGCGACAATAGGGATGATGACAATTTTTTTTTCTTCGTTTATCAGGTAGATTATCAAAAAGTATTGGATACCTATTTTTTCTTTCTTCACATAATATAAACATTGCAGAGATATATTGATTTGAAAAGTCGCATGACCTCACGTTTTGGTACAATTTTCACTTAAAAGTGTCGTCACGAGCCCCTACTCCCAAACTTTAACGCGCTATAACTTTGTCATTTTTTTTGTATATTGCCTAAAGAAAAAATATGTGTCCATTATTTTTTGATCATCTATCTGACGGATTAAATAGAATTTCGTTTACTGTACCCCGTCATCACTCCTATTATGACAGATTTAAGGAACAAGTTGAGCAAACAATTTAATTGAGAACAGGCTTAGGAAGGGCAACGAATGCTTGCAGGCAGCTGTCAAGGATGTCTCTACACGTCTTACACAATTTGAACAACACGCTCGCGGCAGCAGACATTCCAATCCGAGCGGATAACCGGCTATGCTCTACATCTTGTTGAATATGTTGTCCTTAGCTAATTCCTGCAACATTTTCGTGGCTGTGTACCTTTGTATCATTGCGGAAAAAAACTAAAGTAGCCGCAAATTATTTATTAAAAGATGCTAATGGTGTCGATTCTGACATGATTCTCTAAACCTAAACTTAAATTTGACAACAGTGTATCCTTGTCGTTCTCTATACAGAATGAAAAGGAGAGACTGATATTAAATTTAGTTTTAAGTTTAAATAATCATGACAGAATCGACATCAATAGAAACGTAAAATATATTTTTAAGCTTACTAATAAAGTGGAATAAAAAATACTTTATACTATTTATACACAATTTACTTTTTATATTTTATAAAAAAAACCTAACTATGAAATAAAATAAATGGTATAATAAGAATAATCTCTACCTCTTGTTTGCCACACTTTTAACATAAAAATTATTATGTAAGTAGGTATATTTTAGGTGTCCGATTTTTTGTTTAAAAACAAAAATGCTTTTTACTGGGTTTCAACTGTTCCAATCGTTCAAATTATGCCTTTTCTGTATTATGATACAACTAGTGTAACCATATACACTGTCACATGAAAACTTTTCTTTTTTTCAACTTATAATTATTTTCAATTTGGAACACGTATATTTATTTTAAAAATGGATGCGTGTAACTTATGTACGCGCGTGAGAAGTTATACTTCTTTAGCATCATTAAAAATATTTTTTAATTGCATGCAAATAATTAATTATTACAATAAAATAATAAAAGGACTGGAAAAGGATAGTTAACACAGTCAATTAAGTTCAGTTTTAATTTGAAAAAATAAATAAATAATCAAAATATTCAATTAAAATCACTACTGAATTTAAGTTATTAGTCCATATGTAATTAGCACTTGTAAGTAACTAAAACACGTTGTGTCTATATAGAAACTAGAAACATGTGGATAAATATTATAAATATGAAAACAGTGATCAGAGGCGACGAGCGTGCCAACATTGTTTTTGACAACGCGATCATCTTATGGAGCTCCGTGGATCGTTCAAAGTACCTTTCGAACAGATGTCTAATAATGGTGGATTATTAACCACTAAGTGGTTAATAATCCACCATTATTAGACACTAACATTCATAACGCGCCCGCGGCTAACTTCATTATGTTACTTTTGTGTTACAGTGATGCGCGCGCATCTTAAAATTTCACTCTCATAATTTTTTCATAACGCGGCTAAAGAAGTATAACTTCAAAAACTTCTTTCGATTTTGCGCCGTTTCACATATTTTTTCGTGTTCATTATTAAATTACAGTATGGAATGGAGTTAAAGAAAATAGTATTGCAGTGATCGCCTTGCACAAAGTGGGTATTGGGCCGTCGGTCGGTCATATTCCAGACACTTCAAAAGCTCGGTATAAGTCGTATGTTCGTATATCGTAATATCAACAGATACAACAACACTTCTGTTGAAGACCAGAAAAGATCGGGGCGGCCGCATATTGCTAGAAGTACAAAGGCTGTTAATGCTGTTAAAGCCAGAATTCGTCCTAACTCAATTAGGAAGCAAAATATCTTATCGCGAGAAATGAAGATTCGCGATAGGACTCTACAAGACTTTAAGCTCGGTGCTTATCATCGATATACAGAACATGCCCTAAATCAATCTTTACAAAAAGAGATTTTATGTATCAAAACGCCTTCTGTACGCAGGTGAAAAGCACAAGAGATTTTTTTTTTTGATATGATTATGTAGGCAAATGACTCTACCCCACCTGATGTTAAGTGGTGATAAAGTCCAAACGCGAAGATAGCTGGTACAGCAGTTATAAACTGCTACACCTACCATCCTCACCTTGCCGGCCCGCAAAAATGCTTCTTCACGCCTCTCTTAAAGGACCCCAGATTATAGGAAGGAGGGAACACGTGCGCGGGCAAAGAATTCCACTTTCGAATAGTACGACAAGGAAATGAGTCGCCAAAGGACAATGGCGAAATATTTGTTGAAGTAAATCTTTAGCGTCTATAGATGTCATTATCAGAAATGTTAATAAAATAATCTCAAAAGATTTATTAAACAATTCAGGAGAGTTGTCGAAGTCTGGAATTAAAAACTTAAAAAAGGGAAACACAATTGACTATTTCTTTTTTATTTTTATTGTGGCTTGGCATCATGGCTATTGAGCCATTTATTTTAAGTTATTTTAGTGATGAAATCATCTTTAAATATGTTGTTCGTATGTTTTGCATCGCTTAACGTTTAAACTGTATTTAATTATCTATCAAAAATATTGGGAAACATTATTTTTCAATATTATACTGAAACCATAATAAATACAAAAAGGGTATGGCGACAATTCTAACGCAAAAAACTATAACTGTCACTGTCATGCTTGTCATCGAATTGTTGTTGATATTGTTAACATTATCTTATCGTTGCTTGTGCTTGTGCATGCGTATTGCAACGATTTAAATCGGCGCATTGTGTTTTTTTTGTGATTTGTGTTTTTATGTGACTTGGACTGCATTCGGACTCTCGAAATCTTCCCTGCGACTGTTGAGTAGTGCTTGCCTAAGACTTCCGAATCTGATATTTCGGACGACTTCTTGCTGTGGATTTTGGACACGATTCCGTCCCATGCTGTGTATTTTATTTCATTTTATCTACTATCTACGATATTGTGATCAAAGATATGGAATTAAAAATATATAAAAAAGTGTTTCATATTTAATTAATATCCCATCAGTTCACTATTAGGAATCCTTTTTTATACTTTATTATTGCTGTGGTCATTTTCAAATTGTTAAGTACTTCTTACAGCACAGACATTGTATTCGAACTAAATAACCCTGGTCTGTTTAGTATTGTAGTGAACTGATGGGATATTAATTAAATATGAAACACTTTTTTATATATTTTTAATTCCATATCTTTGATCACAATATCGTAGATAGTAGATAAAATGAAATAAAATACACAGCATGGGACGGAATCGTGTCCAAAATCCACAGCAAGAAGTCGTCCGAAATATCAGATTCGGAAGTCTTAGGCAAGCACTACTCAACAGTCGCAGGGAAGATTTCGAGAGTCCGAATGCAGTCCAAGTCACATAAAAACACAAATCACAAAAAAAACACAATGCGCCGATTTAAATCATTGCAATACGCATGCACAAGCACAAGCAACGATAAGATAATGTTAACAATATCAACAACAATTCGATGACAAGCATGACAGTGACAGTTATAGTTTTTTGCGTTAGAATTGTCGCCATACCCTTTTTGTATTTATTATGGTTTATTGAAAGAGTATTAAGTATTTTGACGCGGTTGGTCAGTAAGTACTTACGCCCACTGATCATACAATATAAAAATCATTTTTTTTCGTCATTAATCTACGGGAACCGTATACTTTTATAGTTCTGTTCACGTATTTTTTATTTTGATATAAAAATATTCTGGAAAATACTTTAATAATTCGTTTTTGTATTACTTAGTATGACATAACCTCCAAAACTTCAAAGTAGAATATCTATAAATCCAGACTTCGTATAATAATAGAAATAAGACGAATCAAATCGAGAATCTAAACTCTATAATTTAAGATGCAATTCATTCATAGACGCAAAAAAAAATTTCAACAAAAATTTGTATGGGAGTTCGCCATTGTCCTTTCTTTGTTCGTGAAGGAATAGTGGCCACAGTAAGTCGGTGGCAACGTAGGCCAGCGCGCGTGGTCCTCTGAAGAAAAGGTGATGGAGGGATAAGCGAGAATAGCTCCTCAGAACACTCGCCGTGGTATAGTCGGTAGAATGCGCTTAATGATGCCACATCACGGCGTAATTGTAGAGACTCGATTTTCTTAGTTACCTCTTCATCGCCAATGATGCGGGCAGCGCGCCGCTGCAACCTATCCAAGGCATCGAGTAAGTACTTAGCGGAGCCATCCCATCCTCTTTATCAATAAAACAATAATCACGATTGAAGAACACTACAATAAGCAAAATAATAAAGTGCACGCTCACAGTTCTAAAGAAGCTGCACAATATATTTCAGAAACAGTCTTTATTTTAAGCAATTATACTTCGTCTAAGTCACTTAATTCCTTTTCTTTCAGGGACTTTTTATTACGTAAGAAATTTTCTACGGCTATTACTCTTAAACTAACTAATCTATCTTAACCGTTATAATTTTCCTTAAAAGTTCATAAAAAGCATTTTATATTGTCATGATTTTTTTTCAGATTTTTCAATCCAATAGTTTAGCTTTAGACAGACGGACATGACGAAATTATAAGGGTTCTTGACAGTAAGTACTACGGAACCCTAAAAACGGAGATTGAAAGATACAAAAGAGTTGTATTAACCCTTCTTAAACCCCGACTGGACCCCAGGTAAAATATAATTCTCTTCAAGATAATCCATCAGTTGTATGCTTACAGCCATCTCCAAGATTTTTGACTTACATGATATTGATAATATCTAAAGAAAAGTTTTACTAGAAAAAATCCACGCGGACCAGGCAGCTGACGGGACAGTGCATTCGCCCGGATTGCGAAGGGTGCGGGTTCGAGTCCCGTCCGCTGCCTGGTCCGCGTGGATTTTTTCTAGTAAAACTTTTCTTTAGATTTAAGCATCTAGTAGTTAAATGCTTAAAAAAACATAACTATAATTGCTATTTCTTCTTTCAAATGTTTAATACTTCAAAAAGTATTCGTTTGACATTGTGGGTTACCTACAATGCGAAGAGATGGCGCTGCCTTGCAGCTTAAGGCTAGGAAAATTTCGACGCGGCCATCAGGGCCGTGGTAGCACAATTGGTCAGTGCATTCGCCCGGATTGCGAAGGGTGCGGGTTCGAGTCCCGTCCGCTGCCTGGTCCGCGTGGATTTTTTGTAGTAAAACTTTTCTTTAGATTTAAACATCTAGCAGTTAAATGCTTAAAAAAAACATAAATACATGGTAATATTCTAATTGGTCTTAGGTCCTTCATGTCTACTGGATTGGGGATCTTGGGAAGCGGTATTATTAATTCCTCCTTCCACATATCGGGAAATGTGTGAGTTGTAATTGACCTATTTATTATATCCCTGATACACTCCAGTGTGTGCGGAAAAGTCACGATAAGCATGTCTAAATTGATACCATCGCTTCATACTGCTGACTTTAGGATACGAACTATCTTTATAATTTGATCTAAACTAAGGGCCTGTAAATGAAATGTTGAATCGGTAAATCTATTTAACTCAAAATATGTTAAAATTGAAATGCTCACATCAGATATGACAGGCACTCTCATAAAATGGTTATTTATAGCTTAAGCCTCTAACAGGGTATTTGACAGTATTAAAAATGAAGTGCCAATTGTTAGCATCTGTATTTAGAATGAATATTGGCAGGAGTTTTTACTATTTTTACAGAAAAAAATGTTCAGAATTTAACTAAAAACCCACGATAAAGATAATTTTCTTGTCTATAGTCACGTGACCCAAAACGCTTGGGATCGGTGGAGCCTAAAATGACGTCACACGCAAATAAACTTCCGGTTAAAGAGACATTTGATTGTATGGTTTGACGTTTTAATGACAGTCGTGTGACGTCACTCACCAGTGAGACGCCATATTGTCCAGAGATACGTTTTTCGCCGCAACCGAAAAATAGAGTTTTTGATTTGTAGGAAGGCCAAAGGGGAAGATCTTCCTACGAGCTGGGTGATGTTAGCTCGGGGGCCGCGGCCCGACTGATGTTGGTCGGGCATCGTATATATGGAGTGTTTTGCTCCGAATTTCTCTTGCGCGATGTAGGCTTCCATACGTAGTGAACGCAGCGCTGGTAGCGCCATCTCTTAAGGAGGCGAGTGACTATTTCATCTATGTTCATTATATGTCGGGCATGTAGATGTCGCCGCCACAGATTTGGTTTTTTTACCGAAATACACAACATAATGATGAATATCCACTTTTTATGGACTCTTTAAACATAAGTAAACATCGTGAGATCGTATTCTAAAACTTGTCAAATAACCTATTCGAATAGAGAACTTTCGAGGTCGACTTGAATTTAGCCTCTTCCCAATGCGTTTTCTTTGACGAAACAATTATAATATGTTGGTTGTCCATGCCGTCAAATTACACTACCAAATTCACAGCTGTTCGATATATTAGCATTTATATTGAAGCGGCTGTGACTGAGAACACGTTTAGGCATAGTGTCAGAGTATCGATTCTGCTAAGTTATTAATTTATTTATTTTGGTTACATGGAAGACCAACAGCTTATTAAGTTAAAGTTATAATCGTGTATTAATAGTGTTTCAGTAGTTTTGGTGCCAGGTTGCACTCCGGGAGTGCCGGCAGAAGTGAAAACTTAAATATTAACGTTGTGCATTTTTGATATTTTGGAATGGTTAGGGAATAATTTTGCACGGTTAATTATCAGTATATAAGTACTATCATTTATGTGGTAGAATACAATATTTATTTATTGCGCTATCGTACACAAACATGACAATTTATATTACATTAAAAAGTTTATCTCTCAGAATTTCTCATGTATGCGCACCTAGCGACATTTATTGTAAAAAATGCATTTTCTTCGCAATAAAGCTGCCACCTGGACGTCCTAGATACAGACTTATTATTATAATACGATAAAATAAAATATTACTATGATTAGTCCAATATATAGAAAGTCAACAACCTTTCCAATTTTATTGTTTTCGTCTTACGATCAGGACACGTGGGCTGTGATGCGATCAGCCCACGTGTCCTGACGCGAGTTTAACATTTTTACACATACAATATAGTGTACAACGCCGCTAAAGAAGTTTTCAGTTCAAAAATAATGTGCACGGTACAACACATCTGAAAGAAAACTTCGTTTCTTATATAACCTAATATTAGGCGGTGCATAAGGCATAGGGGAATGGAGCAGCGCGCGCATCACCCATATATCTATATATATAAAACTCAAAGGTGACCGACTGACATAGTGATATATATCTCAACGCACAGCCCAAACCACTGGACGGATCGGGCTGAAATTTGGCATGCAGGTAGATGTTATGAAAAGATTTCGATAGTAGTAAGAAAGGATTTCGATCAATTCTACCCCCAAGGGGATAAAATAGGGAATGAAAGTTTGTATGAAACTTTGTCAATTTTAAACCGATCGGGCTGAGACTTTGCGTGCAGGTATAAGAAGAATCATAGATGAATGTCATTGTGTATAATACAAGCCTGAGAAGAAAAACTGTAGTCTAGACTTCAGCTCTACACCGAAGCGAAGCGAGGGCGGGCCGCTAGTGAGTATATATAACGTATATTGTCGAGTGCGACGCTCGTGACGCTCGTAGCGTTTCAGCCGTCGCCGCATTACCCTCCAACTTTCATGCTCGTCGGGAAGAGCTGCGCACGCATCCCACATACACACATAAATATATATCTATATATATCGTGTGGCGCTCGTGACGTAATTCCGTTTTATCTTTGATATAAGATTTTCTATTTACACCCCGTTCTAAAAGAAATTTTACATCAGCAACACAAATGTATTTACTTCAGGATCAACCTATTAGTGTCCCCATTGCTGGGGTACAGGCCTTCCCTATGTATGGAATAGGGAGACTGGGCCATGACCCACCACGCCCTACCAAGTGCGGATTGGCGGGTGCTGACGACTGCAGATGCAACCAACGGCTTAACGTGCCTTCCGGAGCACAGAGTTACTCATGATAGAAGATTTTTGGTCACCCATCCAATGACCGACCACTGGGAAAGTTGCTTAACGTCAACGATCGCAGCCGAATGCGCTAACCACCTGCGCCATCCAGCTCCTCCACATATATACTAGCTGACCCAGCGAACTTCGTACCGCCATAAAAAAATTTAATTAAAAATACATTGTCCAGCGGACAAAATTGTGAATCTAAACCATTCTCAGATCCCCTTGAACACACACAAAAAATTTCATCAAAATCAGTCCAGTCGTTTAAGAGAAGTTCAGTGACATACACACTCACAGAAGAATTATATATATAAAGATATATAAATATATATATGTGTGTGTGTGTGTGTGTGTGTAGAATGCGTGCGCAGAGTATTAGTTTTAGTTTAGTTTTATTCCTTGGCCAGGTAAAAGCATATATTTGCATTGGCATCTTCTATAGATATTGGCACCCAAGTAACGACCATACAGAAAATGACCAATCACTTTAATATTTACTTACGTACCCAACTTCCATAATGAAATTAACAATATCTCGCGAATCTCTGTAAGAAGCTGCCTCGAGCAATTAATCCGAGCAACAACAGTTGTTATTTCTTATCTGGAACATTAATTAGGTTCGTTTGCCTGTCGGCGGAATTGAATTATAGCTTACGGCGCGGAGAATCGGCGCGAGAAAACTGGAGGAAATTACAACTATATTGTTACAGTTCGTACTGAAACTTCCGCGTTTGACCTTCTAGCGAGAAAGCTGTTTCTACCCTTTTTTTTATTGAAGTTATACTTCTTGAGGCGCGTTATGAAAAAATGATGAGAGTGAAATTTTTAGATGCGCGCGCATCACTGTAACCCAAAAGTAACAGCATGAAGTTGGCCGCGGGCGCGTTATGAAAAAATCATGTGTGAAATTTCGAGATGCGCGCGCATCACTGTAACACAATAGTAACACCATGAAGTTGGCCGCGGGCGCGTTATGAATGTTAGTGTCTAATAATGGTGGATTAACCACTTAGTGGTTAATAATCCACCATTATTAGACATCTGTTCGAAAGGTACTTTGAACGATCCACGGAGCTCCATAAGATGATCGCGTTGTCAAAAACAATGTTGGCACGCTCGTCGCCTCTGATCACTGTTTTCATATTTATAATATTTATCCACATGTTTCTAGTTTCTATATAGACACAACGTGTTTTAGTTACTTACAAGTGATAATTACATATGGACTAATAACTTAAATTCAGTAGTGATTTTAATTGAATATTTTGAATATTTATTTAATTTTTCAAATTAAAACTGAACTTAATTGACTGTGTTAACTATCCTTTTCCAGTCCTTTTATTATTTTATTGTAATTATTAATTATTTGCATGCAATTAAAAAATATTTTTAATGATGCTAAAGAAGTATAACTTCTCACGCGCGTACATAAGTTACACGCATCCATTTTTATTTATTTATTTATAGGTACATCAACAGCATAACATACAAGACATTCGTAATATATACAGGATGATTTTACTGTTTACATATGTTTGCCAATTATAGATATACACAACATTTATACCATACTAGCAAACCAGTGAACCAAATGTTCACCAAAACCTGATTTAAAAAAAATGTATTTAATTAATTGAGAACTTCGGAGATTTTGTGTGGTTTCGTGTGAAATTCGTGATTTCTCGAAAACCGGAAGTGCTACGTTACTCAAATCCGGTTTGTAGTCTTATCAGACTATTCTTAACTTATAACTTAAATATTCTCTTTATCTATCTCTTACGGTTTGGCCGCTGACACAGCACCACAGACAGACCGACGGACGGACTTGTCTAATAGATAAGAGAATGTTACAGCTCGTACTGAAACTTCCGCGTTTGACCTTCTAGCGAGAAAGCTGTTTCTACCCTTTTTTTTATTTTTTTATTTATTTATTTATAGGTACATCAACAGCATAACATACAAGACATTCGTAATATATAGAGAATGATTTTACTGTTTACATATGTTTGCCAATTATAGATATACACAACATTTATACCATATCGTTTAACTTTAATTAAAATGAAAGGAGAACAAGAACATTATCTTTAACAAATAATGGTATTATTGATTAATTAAGGTTATTTTTATCAAGAATACACTAAAAAACTGTTAACTACGTCGAATACACACTGGGACGCTGAAAGTGATGCAATAGTTTGTTATATTTTTATTTATTTTTAAGCATTTAACTGCTAGATGTTTAAATCTACATTGTGGGTTACCTACAATGCGAAGAGATGGCGCTGCCTTGCAGCTTAAGGCTAGGAAAATTTCGAGGCGGCGAATAGGGCCGTGGTAGCATAATGGTCAGTGCATTCGCCCGGATAGCGAAGGGTGCGGGTTCGAGTCCCGTCCGCTGCCTGGTCCGCGTGGATTTTTTTTTCTAGTAAACTTTTCAATAGTTTGTTTCTGAAAATTGGAGTAGAATCGTTGAAAATGTCAATACTGGGTACTGTAACGTCCGTGACGTTACAACCTCCTTGTTTAGGTAAACTCTTTGCTTTTGCAATGCCTACGGTTGGCAGTTATATTAAAAAGTTAATGTCATGATTTTAAGATTTGAAATAAGGAATCGTCTGTCTTTTGATAGAAGATTCCATTCAAGATTAGATCTTCAGGCACCAAGAAAACCTCTCGTATTTAGATAAAATTCTTTATATTCGCTTGAATGATAATATAAAATAATAACCATCGTCTAGTTGTTTTACTGAAGAGTTACGTCCCCAGGTTCTATCCATTCTGGGTAGAACTCCATAGTACCTTCATTAACATTTCGTTATACGCGTTGCATATCCTAGCTATGGGATAATGAATACCCAAGTTTGCTTTGTGACTCGGTATATTAAACATTTTGCGTACTTTATACCCTTTATCACAATCATAATCTATTATTCAGTTCAGGCTGTTACAAGCACTCATGAACAGTGCCGTCTTTGACCTATTGGAGGTCCTGGACATATTAGGATAATGGGGCCCCTATGACTTCCGTTTGGTGATTTAACAGGAACTAGGGACTTTGTATTTGATCTGAGGGGGGGGGGGGGGGCTATCGATCGCGGGGCCCTGGGCACTAGCCCAAAGGGCCTCTGGGAATGACGGGTCTGCTCATGAATGTCTAGAAGTTACGCCATCGGTTCGTTAATCTACGGCGGGAGACCTTGTACTGAGAAGAACCGGCAAGATACTCACTCAGCAAGGGCTGTTTTTCTCTACCTGTTTTATTATTTACAGAGTCGTCAAGTTGAAAAATGACTTCAGAGATGATTCATGAAGTCACCTTTCTTATTATCATGTGAAATTATACAGTAATTGTTCACCTTTTTTTTTTGATACGCTGGGGAAATGCATGAAATTGCATACCACATGGTGGGCCTGTGAGACTCTCCTCCCCAGAAGGGGGAGGCCTACCCACTAAAACCCCAGCGATGGCCGCCATCAGGCATTGTACGGGGCCTCAGGATCGAGTATCGCATCTGAGGACCCGCAGCCTTTGCTCCCCTGCTTCCATTAGGGGAGCCCTTCTCGAGGGACTGTTCGCTACCTCCCCCATCCACCCTCCTACGACGACACCCGTATTTTGATTTGTTGCTGTTATAAGTTACTTCTGTTGTAGTAATTGCTCACCTGTATTTTGATTTGTTGCTGTTATAAGTTACTTCTGTTGTAGTAATTGCTCACCTGTATTTTGATTTGTTGCTGTTATAAGTTACTTCTGTTGTAGTAATTGCTCACCTGTATTTTGATTTGTTGCTGTTATAAGTTACTTCTGTTGTAGTAATTGCTCACCTGTATTTTGATTTGTTGCTGTTATAAGTTACTTCTGTTGTAGTAATTGCTCACCTGTATTTTGATTTGTTGCTGTTATAAGTTACTTCTGTTGTAGTAATTGCTCACCTGTATTTTGATTTGTTGCTGTTATAAGTTACTTCTGTTGTAGTAATTGCTCACCTGTATTTTGATTTGTTGCTGTTATAAGTTACTTCTGTGGGGTCTTAGGTATAGTGATGACATCCTGTTATGCGGGTATGTGATGTTACATAATTCACAAATGCGGTAAAAACATAAAGGTGTTAATATCAGATAAGTTCTGCACATTTACCATTTCTGGCATACAAATTATTTCCTTACAAACTAAAATTTAAAAAAAAAATGGTTGCCTGTAAAGTCGGTTTTACGGGCGAAGATTTTACGTGACAACGTCTTTTTCTCGGTAGAATATTTATTGATATGAATATAATTAAATTGCACAATAGGAACAAGGAATTGAATGAAAATAAGAATTGCACAAATTTTAACTATAGAAATATATTTTGTTTACTAAAACATTGTACATGTAAACTTAAACTTAACACGAGAGACTCATCGTAACGTTACCGAGCGTTACACTTTTTCATAAGTGACTCCCAGCCGCAACCTAATTTAAGACGTTGTCACGTCAAAAACATAAATAACGAAATATATCATGCACGCCTATCAATTGGAACAGTTTAATAATAACAAAAGCTAATAAATTCAATGAACAATGTCAATATGATCTATTAAATCAAAATTATTCCATCATGTCTGTTAATGCCATCTATCCTTCGGCGAGAGAATCTACAATCGGTCCATCAGCATCGTCTATTCATACATTCTACATTCACTCATTTTGATTTATATAGATTCACTCTCCCTCTTGCAATTCGAATTCAAAAAAGACAACGTACGCACATAATTTCAATAAGATCTGTATTTTACTATGAATAATATTCTACAATCTGAATATCCGATTTTTATTGAGAAATCCACATATAGAAGACACTAAGCTGTCGAACAATGTCAAATAATATTAAAATAAACAAATAATACATTAATTCAACAAATAACATAAAATTGAATTCGGTAATATAAAATTAATATAACAATAATAAGCTATTAAAAAAATATATATATTAAAAAAAAAGTATTACAATTTATTTAAGTAGTCCGACACAGAATAATAACATTTATTGACTAACCTATTAAGTAGTTTTAAATCTATTTGAAGGCAAACTTACAATTTCACTGGGTAGACTATTGTATATTTTAACTGACATAGCGTATAGTGGTAGCAACCTGTAATACGGGTATGTGATGTTAAAGTATTTTAATGGTAACCTGAAGACAAGGGTAGTTTAACCACAGCGATAGTTCTGTACTCTTCATCATCATCATCATCAGCCTATTAATGTCCCCACTGCTGGGGCACAGGCCTTCTCTGTGGATGGAATGGGGAGATTAGGCCATGACCCACCTCGCGGGCCCAGTGCGGATTGGCGAGTGCTAACGATTGCAGATGCAGCCGGGACCAACGGCTTAACGTGCCTTCCGAAGCACGAAGGAACTCGAGATAGTAAGTTTTTGGTCACCCATCCAATGACCGACCACTGCGAAAGTTGCTTAACTTCAACGATCGCAGCCGAACGCGCTAACCACTTGCGCCATCGAGCTCCTGTCTGTACCGTTAGCACGAACCATTATCGAATTCGAATAGTTTGCGAGTGCAAAATTTCAATGTCAAATTTTCTATGGAAACTCGAACAGCAGCGCCACAACGGACGTAATGAGAGCTAAAAATCAGTACCTATTTGACGTATAACTAGATCGAACTCAACTATTCGAATTCGATAATAGTTCGTGCTAAGGGTGCAGAACAATCGCTGTGGCATACAATACACGGTAGGACGCGCTTAATGAAGCCACGTTACGGCGTAATTGAAGAGGTTCGAGGTGTTTGTCGAGTAAGTACTTGGCGGAGCCATCCCGGAGGTGCAAGCAATATTCTACGCAGGATAGCACTTGTGTCTTGTACAACAAGCACAGTTGAATAGGGATGATGACTATTTTTTTTTTCTTCGTTGATCAGGTAGATTATCAAAAAGTATTGGACACCTATTTTTTCTTTTTTCACATTATATAAACACTGCAGAGATATATTGATTTGAAAAGTCGCATGACGTCACGTTTTAGTACAATTTTCACTTAAAAGTGACGTCACGAGCCCGAGAGAGTTTTGGTTGATTGCCCAAAGAAAAAATACTTGTCCATTATTTTATGATCATCTAACTGACGGACTAAATAGAATTTCGTTTACTGTACCCCGTCATCACCCCTAATAGGGGTTATAGCGCGTCAAAGTTTGGGAGTGGGAGCTCGTGACGTCACTTTTAAGTGAAAATTGTACCAAAACGTGACGTCATGCGACTTTTCAAATCAATATATCTCTGCAATGTTTATATGAAAGTTGTTTAGCTTCTACTAGTACCAAACGCGTAAATCACTGCATTATTAAGTTACTCATATTTTTTTCTAAATAAAGTGTATGGTCTAAATCGTTAATGGGAAAAAATATAGCGACAGTTTGTTAACCGAAGCACGAAGACAAAATACGTGAAAACCAATATGTTTTCACGGGTCGTTGGGCAGTCAACTTCCTTATAGGGAGACGGAGTATTTCGTTTAATTGTGATTAAATACTTGCTGGGATTGAGGACGCTTTATTGATGGCCTTTCCATAGACTAGAGTTAAGTTGGGTCGTTAAGGGGCTGATGATGGAGATGAAGAGCAAAGAGAGGTAGCCTATGATAGGACCTTGTCTTATCGCCGATCCTAAGCGAGTAAAGCTAGGAACTAGAAACGAGTTGGCGAGCAAGCAAGTAGCTAGTGCGTATTTCAGAGAGTTTTATCGCTGGAATGTAGCGACTGTGCGAGAACGTCGGCTGGTTAGACAAGCCTGAGCTAGTAGTAGCTAGGCAAGTGAGCGCTGAGCGAGTATTATCTTTGATAGCCCTTGTCGCTCAGCGACAAATTAGTGGGACGGGTTCTCGCCATCAGTGTGAACAGTCAGCGATCAACTTTGATTGATCAATGCAGGGCCGAACGTCTACTGCAGCAAAACAAATTACAATAAACAACCTTGAGTTTGGATAAATGGAAAAATCCTATGGAAAAGTTGAAACGGAAATGCGTCACACGACTATATATATATTTGCGTGTCTGTATGTTTGTGTGTGTGTGTGTGTGTGTGTATGTGTGTGTGTGTGTGTGTGTGTGTGTGTGTGTGTGTGTGAGTATGTATGTGTGGTGTGGGTGTGTATTTAGTGCGACATATAGTCATGTGACGCTCACGACATCGGCTTTTTTACAATCTGTTGATGACACGGGGCTAGATAACAAGCTACAAGCCAACGAGTTCGCTAAACAGCTTGTAAACTCGTCCCGTATCATCGACGCTTAAGATAATAATGAGTAGGCCCCACCGGGATTTGAACCCGGGACCTCTCGAGTCGGCGACACCATGAAACCCGGCGTTCAAACTACTCGGCCACGGAGGTCGTCATATATATATTTGCGTGTCTATGTGTTTGAGTATGTGTGTGTTTGTGTGTGTGTGTGTGTGTTTGTGTGTGTGTGTGTGTGGGTGTGTACATAGTTCGACTTATATAGTCGTGTAACGCTCGGCTTTTTTACAATCTGTTGATGACACGGGGCTAGATTACAAGCTACAAGCCAGCGAGTTTGCTAGCAGCTTGTAAACTCATCCCGTGTCATCGACGCTTAAGATAATTATAATATATTAAAATAACATTTAATTCAGATTATTCATCCATAATGGTTAGTAACAATTATGCTTACAAATCTAGTGGTAGTAAATGGAATTCATAAAATAAAATAAAAAACAAAAAGAAACATATCTATATATATAAAAATGAAACCCGTTTTCCGTTGTCACGACATAACATGAAAACGGCTTGACCGATTTGGCTGATTTTTTTTTTGTAGTTTTCTAATACTCTGTACAAGGTTCTTACGGAAAAAAATATAAAGAATATCTCTCAGAAAGATTGAAAAATATAACGTAACGAATGTCAACGTCATTCAATTTAAAACAAAAAATCTGTGGTAATCTGTGACACCACATCGATAACCGCGCTGACAAATGTCAACGTCATTCAATTTAAAACAAAAAAAATCTGTGGTAATCTGTGACAACACATAAACATCATAAATAAACACTATTAAGAAAATATATATGTTGTTTTTTATTTAATAAAAATTAGTAAAGTCCTCAGGTATGGCGAGACCAGGGAAATAACGATTCATTTTTATATGGAGGATATTATAGATTCCAGTTCAAATTGAATAGGTACTCATACATAAGATAGGTCAGCTATACAAAATAAAGTAGTGCATCAAAGCTACGCTAAGGCGGTACGAAGTTCGCCGGGTCAGCTAGTTAATAATAAATCAAAATAAATTAACGACTATCACCGCCGCTGCATGCAGATGGATCCAGCGCATAAGCAGCGGTGAATCCCAGCGTTCGGATAGCGCGCGCACAATACTGTTTGGGCTGGCGCGCACGCGCGATAGCAGCACTACGCTTGCGCATTATTGCATAAAAGCAATCAGTACGCGCCTTTGCCTCGCCTAATTATGAGACAGGATCGGAAATAATATAAGATCCAGTAACATGTAAAATAAATAAAACTTTAGGTGTGGTCGATCGTGTATAACATTACCATCAATCACTAAGCAATTTGTGTGTAGCTTCTCTAACTATGTAACAGACTTAATGTTTCATATCAACCCATTTAAAATATTATACGTACTCTAATTTAGTAGGTATTTTTATGCAAAATATTCCCCAAAGATTTACGACAAGTCATAAAATTGTAATAAATGCGTAGACAATACCCACAGCGCTGTAAACTTTAAGGCATTCTTCACGGGTTCATGTAAACGGCTCGTTCTAACCGCTCGGAATTTTTGAAGCAAATAAGGGGTCTAGGCTCCGAATATGATTTTGCCACATTCGGTGTCGAGACCCTTGGTCCGTGGGGTCCTAGCGCTTTAAGGCTATTTAAGGAAATAGCAAAAAGGTTAGTCGACATCACAGGAGACCGAAGAGCTGGCAGCTACCTCGGACAAAGAATTAGTCTAGCCATTCAAAGGGGTAACGCTGCCAGTATCTTCGGATCATTGCCTAAAGGGACTCCTTTTAATAATATATTTTAGTTATTAATTTTATTTTTTAAGGTTTTTAGTTTTAGTTTTATTGTTCTAGTATTTATATAAAGAGTAATTATGTAATTAGATAGAGACTTATTTGTGTACTTATGACATTTCAATATTCTTTTTGTGTATGAAATTAGCATTATTAATAGGTATTTTTGAGGTGAAACTTCATTAGGCATACTTGACTTGGGGGTTAAACTGGTGAATGTGTTACGATTTTGCGTTACGATTAGTGTCATCGGTGATTTATCGGTAAACAGTGAACAATACCAGTCACAAAATACATGAACCTAGTGCTTGGTGGGTGATAACGGACCCAGCGCGGATTGGTGGGTGATAACGGACTCAGCGCGGATTGGTGGTTTTTTTTTCTATCAACAAATCTTCAGGTTAAGTTTATGATTTTCAGATCATTGGAGCTAAAGAAGTTTCACTTCAGTGGTGTGGCAATAAGCACACTTACTTTTTTTTAAAGTGTAACTTTTAATACATCGTGACAACTTCGTTAAATAAATTAACACTGGTAGAAAGCTCACCTACACGCGGGCGGCCCGGATTTCCAGCCGAGGTAGAACATTTTTTTATTAATTATTTTGAAAGGTTCACTTGCTTCGTGGTTCATATATATTATTTTCTCCCACCTTGGTAAGTTTCCCGGTTTTCTCTCTCTCTATCTATATATATATATATATACACTGGTGGGTGGTTTATGTGGTGGTCAAAAAATAAGATTTACTCACTGATATATTTGAAGTCAATAGCAAGCCATGTGTTTAGCAGGTCATGATGATGGTATCGACTTCAAATAAATCAGTCGATAAATTATATTTTTTTCATTTTCTGTCTTTTTTAAATCGGTTTTATTTATTATTAAAATAAAACCGATTTAAAAAAATTAAGGTGGGATATTTTTTTTTTTAAATTTGTTAAAAAAAAATATCCCACCTAAATTTTTTTGGTGAACTGAAAACCTAGTTCTAGCCGATGATAAATAAGGGTACACCTAAGTTTAACCACCGGTGTGTGGCTGCACCTAGTTTAAGCCGCTATAATAAAGGCTAAATCTAGTTGTAACCGAAGATAAGTAGGATACACTTAAGTTTAACCGCTAGTGGCGGGCTGCTCCTAGTTGTAGCCGGCTAAAACTAGGTGTAGCCGTACTTCGGCTATTAGCCGTAACATATATATATATACCGATTTAAAAAAGACAGAAAGACAAAAAAACTCGCTACAAACAAGGTACATGGTAACAATCCCGTAAATAACATCTCTTATCTAATAGACAAGTCCGTCCGTCCGTCCGTGGTGCTGTTTCAGCGGCCAAACCGTAAGAGATAGATATAGAGAATGTTTAAGTTATAAGTTAAGAATAGTCTGATAAGACTACAAACCGGATGTGAGTAACGTAGCACTTCCGGTTTTCGAGAAATCACGTGATTTCTATTTCAAACGAAACCACACAAAATCTCCGAAGTTCTCAATTAATTAAATACTTTTTTTTTTGGTGAACATTTGGTTCACTGGTTTGCTAGTATATTACTATAATGTCAGTGACCATGAAAGTTTAAAACAATATTATGTATCCTTTTTGAAGTCTGAAACTAAAGACAGTTTCGCATGACGTAATGATGTGTAAACATCAAAACAATGAACGAATTGACGTTTTGTTTGCGCCAAATTAAATACAATTTTGAAAGATTTAACTCTCCCTCCTGGACAAGTTTCCCGGTTTTCCCTTACGTATTTATGTACATATATATGAAAGCAAAAAACTCCATAGCATGACAATCGAGACACGGCCATTCGTCTTAGCGACTCAACGGTTGATTTATCGGTACTTTTGGGCCCAACTAGATATTTATGACCAACCTTGGAGGTTTGCAACCTCTTTTGTTTCTTACAATGTACCGAATACAACACGTATACGTAGGCTGGATAAATATCTATTTATTTATTTATTCATTTATTTATTTATCTTTAACAAAGTTTCTACAGCGGTTTTTGTGAAATTTAATACAGTAAAATATATATATAATCTTAAGGCCAATTACAGAAACTCATTACGTACACATTAGATATTAACGGCGTTATTATATGTCAGTAATTATTATATTTAATTTAATTTAATTTTAAAAAATTGCATAAAAATCATATAATTCATTAGCATAAACATAACATATAACATATATATCTAATATCTGAAGTCACTCATCATCATCATCATCAGCCTATTAATGTCCCCACTGCTGGGGCACAGACCTTCCATATGGATGGAATAGGGAGATCGACCCAGTGCGGATTGGTGGGTGCTAACGACTGCAGATGCAGCCGGGACCAACGTCTTAACGTGCCTTCCGATGCACGGAGGAACTCGAGATAGAAGATTTTTGGTCACCCATCCAATGACTGACCATTGCGAAAGTTGCTTAACTTCAACGATCGCAGCCGAACGCGCTAAGCACCTGCGCTATCGAGCTCCTCGAAGTCATTAGCAGCTGGAAATTTGCGTAAGTAAGTTAACATCTTCTTTCAAGTTATCTATGCAGTGGCAGCCTTTAAGTGAGGCAGCACTAAGAATGGTTATGACCAACTCGAGGAGAATCTCGATGGCGCAGGTGGTTAGCGCGTTTGGTTGCGATCGTTGAAGTTAAGCAGCTTTCGCAGTGGTCGGTCATTGGATGGGTGACCAAAAACTTCTGTCTTGTGTTCGTCCGTGCTTCGGAAGGCACATTAAGCCGTTGGTACCCGCCAATGTGCACTAGGCCCGCGTGGTGGGTCATGGCCGAATCTATTCCATTCATAGGGAAGGCCTGTGCCTCAGCAGTGGGTACATTAATAGGCTGTTGATGATGATGATGAAGAATTTATTTTGTCTTTTTTTATTCTCAGTTTGTCTTATAATTTGGTGTTTGTCTTGTTGGCTGTCCTTGTTAAATAAATAAAGTGATTGAGGCCCAAAGTTATGAATTAAAACTAAGGCTTCATCGTGTTTAGCAAATAAATCCAACTTTGTCAATTGTTTAAAGTCAAAAAGAGATAGAATGAAGCTTAGACATGATTAGCTTTAAAAAATTAAATAAAGATGTGGTTTTTGGTTCTACTACACCAATGGTCAAGAGATGGCGCTGTAGTCTCCTGAATCGCGCTTTGGTTCCGTTGTTCCAGATTAATAAATACTTTTGATAGGCCTTCACAATGCAGTCGTTAGCACCCACTTAATAGAGATTCTATTTCTATTTTGTTGGTAGATTTTCATAATGTGCGGTAAACTCAAAAGTAACGCATGAAGTTGGTCGCTAAAGCGACCAACTTCATGCTGCTAAAATTTTGTTACAGTGATGCGCGCGCATCTTAAAATTTCACTCTCATAATTTTTTCAGAACGCGCCTAAAGAAGTATAACTTCAAAAATTTAGTGCAAGTGGGCTTAAGTGTATTAAGCGATTGGAAATTATAATTTCAACCAGTGTTTGCATGATTGATAAACAGCCCCACGCATCCTCGAGATAAAGGGTCTTGAGAAATAGACGGACTACAAAGTGATCTTGTACGGATTCCCCTTTTTTCCTCTTGAGGTTTTAGTTTAGTTTTTCTGGGCGGTTTCCGCACTTAGTCTTGAATGAATGATTTTTTTAATTTTTTCTCTCGCAAAGTCACAAAGTAACATTATAATTACAAAAGGGTATTGAACTACAATAACGGTAAAACAATGCAGTTCTTTGAGAGAGCTGGAGATTGTACTAGGTTGCAAAACCTGTGTTAAACCCCCAGGCTCAAAACCACTTAACCCGTTTGCTTGCTAATAGATTCTTTTGCATAATATGGTTTTTATTGTGATCTACCCTAGATTATAAGCGAGAGTACAATAGGGATGGTGACTATTTTTTTTTCTTCGTTGATCAGGTAGATTATCAAAAAGTATTGGACACTTATTTTTTCTTTTTTCACATTATATAAACACTGCAGAGATATATTGATTTGAAAAGTCGCATGACGTCACGTTTTAGTACAATTTTCACTTAAAAGTGACGTCACGAGCCCCTACTAGTAAAGTTATAACTTTGTCATTTTTTGGTTGATTGCCCAAAGAAAAAATACGTGTCCATTATTTTTTGATCATCTAACTGACGGACTAAATAGAATTTCGTTTACTGTACCCCGTCATCACCCCTAATAGGGGTTATAGCGCGTCAAAGTTTGGGAGTGGGAGCTCGTGACGTCACTTTTAAGTGAAAATTGCACCAAAACGTGACGTCATGCGACTTTTCAAATCAATATATCTCTGCAATGTTTATATGAAAGTTGTTTAGCTTCTACTAGTACCAAACGCGCAAATCACTGCATTATTAAGCTACTCATATTTTTTTCTAAATAAAGTGTGGGGTCTAAATCGTTAATGGGAAAAAATATAGCGACAGTTTGTTAACCGAAGCACGAAGACAAAATACGTGAAAACCAATATGTTTTCACGGGTCGTTGGGCAGTCAACTTCCTTATAGGGAGACGGAGTATTTCGTTTAATTGTGATTAAATACTTGCTGGGATTGAGGACGCTTTATTGATGGCCTTTTCCATAGACTAGAGTTAAGTTTCATCATTAGCCTATTAATGTCCCCACTGCTGGGGCACAGGACTATCCTATGGATGGAATAGGGAGATTGGGCCATGACCCACCACGCAGGCCCAGTGCGGCTTGGTGGGTGCTAACGACTGCAGATGCAGCCGGGACCAACGGCTTAACGTGCCTTCCGAACAATTTTTTGGTCACCCATCCAATGACCGGCCACTGTGAAAGTAACTTAACTTCAACGATCGCAGCTAAACGCGCTAACCACCCGCACCATCGAGCTCCTCGAGTTAAGTTTGTGGGGTCATTAATGGGCTGATGATTTATTTATTTATTTTATTTATTTATACTTTATTGCAAAGAAAACAGCAAATGGCGGACATAATGCCATAAGGCATTCTCTACCAGTCAACCAGTAAAAGCGTGAGAAATAAAAATACAGGGGTGCAATAAGGATATGTCCTTAACCAGGTAAACCAGGTAGGTAATATATATATATCTTTATATATATATTTCTTCTGTGAGTGTGTATGTCACTGAACTTCTCTTAAACGACTGGACCGATTTTGATGAAATTTTTTGTGTGTGTTCAAGGGGATCTGAGAATGGTTTAGATTCACAATTTTGTCCGCTGGACAACCCCTATTTTTTTAGGGCGGTACGAAGTTCGCTGGGTCAGCTTGTATATATATATATATATCGATAGAATACACAAATATTAATATATATATACAATACATACATAAACATAGACATAATTATGCCATTCAAATATGAGAACGCAGATTAATTATATTAATGCTCACGAACCAATCCCTTAAATACAAGTTTTTAGGAGCTTTACGTATATTAGGGGGCAAGTAATTCCAGAGTCGTACAGCCGTGATGGTAAAAGAATATGATGATGGTGATGAAGAGCAAAGAGAGGTAGCCTATGATAGGCCCTTGTCTAATCGCCGATCCAAAGCGAGTAAAGCTAGAAACTAGAAACGAGTTGGCGAGCAAGCAAGTAGCTAGTGCGTATTTCAGAGAGTTTTATCGCTGGAATGTAGCGACTGTGCGAGAACGTCGGCTGGTTAGACAAGCCTGAGCTAGTAGTAGCTAGGCAAGTGAGCGCTGAGCGAGTATTATCTTTGATAGCCCTTGTCGCTCAGCGACAAATTAGTGGGACGGGTTCTCGCCGGCAGTGTGAACAGTCAGCGATCAACTTTGATTGATCAATGCAGGGCCGAACGTCTACTGCAGCAAAACAAATTACAATAAACAACCTTGAGTTTGGATAAATGGAAAAATCCTATGGAAAAGTTGAAACGGAAATGCGTCACACGACTATATATATATTTGCGTGTCTGTATGTTTGTGTGTGTGTGTGTGTATGTGTGTGTGTGTGTGTGTGTGTGTGTGTGTGTGTGTGTGAGTATGTATGTGTGGTGTGGGTGTGTATTTAGTGCGACATATAGTCATGTGACGCTCACGACATCGGCTTTTTTACAATCTGTTGATGACACGGGGCTAGATAACAAGCTACAAGCCAACGAGTTCGCTAAACAGCTTGTAAACTCATCCCGTGTCATCGACGCTTAAGATAATAATCAGTAGGCCCCACCGGGATTCGAACCCGGGACCTCTCGGGTCGGCGACACCATGAAACCCGGCGTTCAAACCACTCGGCCACGGAGGTCGTCATATATATATTTGCGTGTCTATGTGTTTGTGTATGTGTGTGTGTTTGTGTGTGTGTGTGTGTGTGTGTATGTGTGTGTGGGTGTGTATATAGTGCGACATATATTGTCGTGTGACGCTCACGATATCGGCTTTTTTACAATCTGCTACTTAATGACACGGGGCTAGATTACAAGCTACAAGCCAGCGAGTTTGCTAACAGCTTGTAAACTCGCCACGTGTCATCGACGCTTAAGATAATTATAATATATTAAAATAAAATTTAATTCAGATTATTCATCCATAGTGGTTAGTAACAATTATGCTTACAAATCTAGTGGTAGTAAATGGAATTCATAAAATAAAATAAAAAACAAAAAGAAACATATCTATATATATAAAAATGAAACCCGTTTTCCGTTGTCACGACATAACATGAAAACGGCTTGACCGATTTGGCTGATTTTTTTTTTTTGTAGTTTTCTAATACTCTGTACAAGGTTCTTACGGAAAAAAATATAAAGAATATCTCTCAGAAAGATTGAAAAATATAACGTAACGAATGTCAACGTCATTCAATTTAAAACAAAAAAAATCTGTGGTAATCTGTGACAACACATAAACATCATAAATAAACACTATTAAGAAAATATATATGTTGTTTTTTATTTAATAAAAATTAGTAAAGTCCTCAGGTATGGCGAGACCAGGGAAATAACGATTCATTTTTATATGGAGGATATTATAGATTCCAGTTCAAATTGAATAGGTACTCATACATAAGATAGGTCAGCTATACAAAATAAAGTAGTGCATCAAAGCTACGCTAAGGCGGTACGAAGTTCGCCGGGTCAGCTAGTTAATAATAAATCAAAATAAATTAACGACTATCACCGCCGCTGCATGCAGATGGATCCAGCGCATAAGCAGCGGTGAATCCCAGCGTTCGGATAGCGCGCGCACAATACTGTTTGGGCTGGCGCGCACGCGCGATAGCAGCACTACGCTTGCGCATTATTGCATAAAAGCAATCAGTACGCGCCTTTGCCTCGCCTAATTATGAGACAGGATCGGAAATAATATAAGATCCAGTAACATGTAAAATAAATAAAACTTTAGGTGTGGTCGATCGTGTATAACATTACCATCAATCACTAAGCAATTTGTGTGTAGCTTCTCTAACTATGTAACAGACTTAATGTTTCATATCAACCCATTTAAAATATTATACGTACTCTAATTTAGTAGGTATTTTTATGCAAAATATTCCCCAAAGATTTACGACAAGTCATAAAATTGTAATAAATGCGTAGACAATACCCACAGCGCTGTAAACTTTAAGGCATTCTTCACGGGTTCATGTAAACGGCTCGTTCTAACCGCTCGGAATTTTTGAAGCAAATAAGGGGTCTAGGCTCCGAATATGATTTTGCCACATTCGGTGTCGAGACCCTTGGTCCGTGGGGTCCTAGCGCTTTAAGGCTATTTAAGAAAATAGCAAAAAGGTCAGTCGACGTCACAGGAGACCGAAGAGCTGGCAGCTACCTCGGACAAAGAATTAGCCTAGCCATTCAAAGGCGTAACGCTGCCAGTATCTTCGGATCATTGCCTAAAGGGACTCCTTTTGATAATATATTTTAGTTATTAATTTTATTTTTTAAGGTTTTTAGTTTTAGTTCTAGTATTAGTATTGTTCTAGTATTTATATATAGAGTAATTATGTAATTAGATAGAGACTTATTTGTGTACTTATGACATTTCAATATTCTTTTTGTGTATGAAATTAGCATTATTAATAGGTATTTTTGAGGTGAAACTTCATTAGGCATACTTGACTTGGGGGTTAAACTGGTGAATGTGTTACGATATCGCGTTACGATTAGTGTGATTCATCGGTAAACAATGAACAATACCAGTCACAAAATACATGAACCTAGTGCTTGGTGGGTGATAACGGACCCAGCGCGGATTGGTGGGTGATAACGGGCCCAGCGCGGATTGGTGGGTGATAACGGACCCAGTGCGGATTGGTGGGTGATAACGGACCCAGCGCGGATTGGTGGTTTTTTTTTTCTATCAACAAATCTTCAGGTTAAGTTTATGGTTTTTAGATCATTGGAGCTAAAGAAGTTTCACTTCAGTGGTGTGGCAATAAGCACACTTACTTTTTTTTAAAGTGTAACTTTTAATACATCGTCACAACTTCGTTAAATAAATTAACACTGGTAGATAGCTCACCTACACGCGGGCGGCCCGGATTTCCAGCCGAGGAAGAACATTTTTTTTATTAATTATTTTAAAAGGTTCACTTGCTTCGTGGTTCATATATATTATTTTCTCCCACCTTGGTAAGTTTCCCGGTTTTCTCTCTCTCTATCTATATATATATATATATATATATACACTGGTGGGTGGTTTATGTGGTGGTCAAAAAATAAGATTTACTCACTGATATATTTGAAGTCAATAGCAAGCCATGTGTTTAGCAGGTCATGATGATGGTATCGACTTCAAATAAATCAGTCGATAAATTATATTTTTTTCATTTTCTGTCTTTTTTAAATCGGTTTTATTTTTTATTAAAATAAAACCGATTTAAAAAAAATTAGGTGGGATATTTTTTTTTTAAATTTGTTAAAAAAAAATATCCCACCTAAATTTTTTTGGTGAACTGAAAACCTAGTTCTAGCCGATGATAAATAAGGGTACACCTAAGTTTAACCACCGGTGTGTGGCTGCACCTAGTTTAAGCCGCTATAATAAAGGCTAAACCTAGTTGTAACCGAAGATAAGTAGGATACACCTAAGTTTAACCGCTAGTGGCGGGCTGCTCCTAGTTGTAGCCGGCTAAAACTAGGTGTAGCCGTACTTCGGCTATTAGCCGTACTTCGGCCGTAACATATATATATACCTATTTAAAAAAGACAGAAAGACAAAAAACTCGCTACAAACAAGGTACATGGTAACAATCCCGTAAATAACTTATATTACTATAATGTCCGTGACCATGAAAGTTTAAAACAATATTATTTATCCTTTTTGAAGTTTGAAACTAAAGACAGTTTCGCATGACGTAATGATGTGTAAACAACAAAACAATGAACGAATTGACGTTTTGTTTGCGCCAAATTAAATACAACTAGCAAACCAGTAAACCAAATGTTCACCAAAAAAAAAATGTATTTAATTGATTGAGAACTTCGGAGATTTTGTGTGGTTTCGTTTGAAATAGAAATCACGTGATTTCTCGAAAACCGGAAGTGCTACGTTACTCACATCCGGTTTGTAGTCTTATCAGACTATTCTTAACTTATAACTTAAACATTCTCTATATCTATCTCTTACGGTTTGGCTGAAACAGCACCACGGACGGACGGACTTGTCTAATAGATAAGAGATTTTGAAAGATAGTTTAACTCTTCCTCCTGGACAAGTTTCCCGGTTTTCCCTTACGTATTTATGTACATATATATGAAAGCAAAAAACTCCATAGCATGACAATCGAGACACGGCCATTCGTCTTAGCGACTCAACGGTTGATTTATCGGTACTTTTGGGCCCAACTAGATATTTATGACCAACCTTGGAGGTTTGCAACCTCTTTTGTTTCTTACAATGTACCGAATACAACACGTATACGTAGGCTGGATAATATATATTTATTTATTTATTCATTTATTTATTTATCTTTAACAAAGTTTCTACAGCGGTTTTTGTGAAATTTAATACAGTAAAATATAGATATAATCTTAAGGCCAATTACAGAAACTCATTACGTACACATTAGATATTAACGGCGTTATTATATGTCAGTAATTATTATATTTAATTTAATTAAATTTTAAAAAAATGCATAAAAATCATATAATTCATTAGCATAAACATAACATATATATCTAATATCTGAAGTCACTCATCATCATCATCATCAGCCTATTAATGTCCCCACTGCTGGGGCACAGGCCTTCCATATGGATGGAATAGGGAAATCGGGACCGTGCGGATTGGCGGGTGCTAACGACTGCAGATGCAGCCGGGACCAACGTCTTAACGTGCCTTCCGATGCACGGAGGAACTCGAGATAGAAGATTTTTGGTCACCCATCCAATGACTGACCATTGCGAAAGTTGCTTTACTTCAACGATCGCAGCCGAACGCGCTAAGCACCTGCGCTATCGAGCTCCTCGAAGTCATTAGCAGCTGGAAATTTGCGTAAGTAAGTTAACATCTTCTTTCAAGTTATCTATGCAGTGGCAGCCTTTAAGTGAGGCAGCACTAAGAATGGTTATGACCAACTCGAGGAGAATCTCGATGGCGCAGGTGGTTAGCGCGTTTGGTTGCGATCGTTGAAGTTAAGCAGCTTTCGCAGTGGTCGGTCATTGGATGGGTGACCAAAAACTTCTGTCTTGTGTTCGTCCGTGCTTCGGAAGGCACATTAAGCCGTTGGTACCCGCCAATGTGCACTAGGCCCGCGTGGTGGGTCATGGCCGAATCTCCCTATTCCATTCATAGGGAAGGCCTGTGCCTCAGCAGTGGGTACATTAATAGGCTGTTGATGATGATGATGAAGAATTTATTTTGTCTTTTTTTATTCTCAGTTTGTCTTATAATTTGGTGTTTGTCTTGTTGGCTGTCCTTGTTAAATAAATAAAGTGATTGAGGCCCAAAGTTATGAATTAAAACTAAGGCTTCATCGTGTTTAGCAAATAAATCCAACTTTGTCAATTGTTTAAAGTCAAAAAGAGATAGAATGAAGCTTAGACATGATTAGCTTTAAATTTAAATTAAAAAAATGAGTGCAAGTGGGCTTAAGTGTATTAAGCGATTTCAAATTATAATTACAAGCAGTCTTTGCATGGTTGATAAACAGCTCCACGCGTTCTCGAGATAAAGGGTCTTGAGATATAGACGGACTACAAAGTGATCCTTTTTTTTATAATGCAGGTAAAAAATGCTATTTACAGACGATGGCGCCTTAATGAGGCACACCGCCGAACGGACCTCACACCTGGCTCCCGCAAGTCTTACGGAACCCCCAGTGGCTGTCCACCGAGGACCCCGCATCTCTTACGGGCGCTTTACGGCATAATATCCGCTAAAAAAGTCCTGCGAATACCCTCTAAGCTGCTTAGCGCGAAGCCACGGGATCCCCGTTTAGGGATTCTTCCGCGTCTCCGCACTTAGCAGCCTACCAGCCTAGCCGGGGCTCCACGGCAGGGGTCTCCTGGGATATCGCGGGGACCCCGCAGACGTGCGCAGGTAGGCCCGCGCGTGGGGGCTGAGTACGCGGCCTAATGCCCACCGTGCCGCCCCCCGTCCGCTGCGGAGGGCTACTTGGGCAAGCCCGTGTAGCTCCCTCTGCCGCCCCCCTCTTTGCAGGACAGAACTACAAGGGGTGTTGCCGTCACGAGGTCCGTCGGTGGCCGGCACAGCCAACGCCATGCCGGTCGGCGAGGGACCCCGGGTAGGGTCATGGCGCGTCGGCGCGTCGCCGTCCTCTACTACAAAGTGATCCTGTACGGATTCCCATTTTTTCCTCTTGAGGTTTTAGTTTAGTTTTTCATGGCGGTTTCCGCACTTAGTCCTAATTGTTGGACCATTGCGCGTGTCTCAAAACATTCCCATTTACTCTAGCCAGTCTATATTAGTCCAGAAGGAAAGCAGCCTTGGCAGACTGCTGTAAGCTTCCGGAAGCAATTCTGGCGACTGGAGAAGTCGTGCCCATTGGTCAGCCACACTCCTGCATTCCATTATGACATGCTGTGGCGTTTCTTCTGCATGTATCCTCTGCATAGGGAGCTGTCTGTTATTCTTATTGTATAAAGATTATTATAGATATTAACGGGATTGTTACCATGTACCTTGTTTTTTATGAGTGTCCGATATTTCGGCACTGTTGCAAGCGTCATGATCATGGAGTAACTCTATTGTATAAAGATGTTTGTTTAGGGGAGCATAGTCAGTCAGGGTTCCTATAATCTTGCGAAGTTTGTCCCTATTTAGTCTGATGTGCGGGCAAGTCTCTTGTTTGCCGCCGGAACTGCTTTTTCGTTTGCCGGCATCCTTCACCTGTTTTCCACTTTGTCAAGTGCGAATTCTGAGTTCTTTAAGGCAACTTATTATTCCTTTTGAGGTACAGAACCCTAAAAAAACATCATCATCTAACATCATCAGCCTATTAATGTCCCCACTGCTGGGGCACAGGCCTTCCCTATGGATGGAATAGGGAGATTGTGCCATGACCCACCACGCGGGCCCAGTGCGGATTGGTGGGTGCTGACGACTGCAGATGCAGCCGGGACCAACGGCTTAACGTGCCTTCCGAAGCACGGAGGAGCTCGAGATAGTAAATTTTTGGTCACCCATCCAATGACCAACCACTGCGAAAGTTGCTTAACTTCAGCGATCGCAGCCGAACGCGCTAACCACTTGCGCCATCGAGCTCCTCAAAAAAAAAATAAAAAAAACATCAAAATAGAAATATAGCTATTTTATTCTAGTAGAGAACCTACTGAATTATTATTTACGACGTAACCGAGCGTTTACCAGTTTCCCATATCGCAAATCATGTCGAGATTCCAACCATACCACTGGAAGCATAGAACAATCCATTTTTTGCCAAAGCCTAAAAATTTTATCATTCGGCAGCGGCCTGTGACTGGCGGAGCGGGCAGCGTTTAACGAATGGCATGTCGTAGCGAGGAGTAATGGGTTTTATCGTCGGCGTTCTGTGTGCGGAAAATCTGAGTGGCGCGATCTTGGTGATGAGCTGAAGCGAGTTTCCAGGCTCAGTTAACTAGTATAAATAACTCTATTTGTATTTATACTGTGTGACACAGCAATCAAAATGCAGTTGAACAATTAATGTATAATTTCACATTATGTAATGAAAGGTAACTTCATGAATCATCTCTGAAGTCATTTTTCAACTTGACGACTCTGTAAATGATAAAACAGGGAGAAAAAAACAGCCCTTGCTGAGTTTCTTGCCGGTTCTTCTCAGTACAAGGTCTCCCACCGTAGATTTACGAACCGATGGCGTAGCCGTAGGCGTACTAAGTGAGTGACAACAGCGCTGGTATTCTGGCAGGGCCTGTAAGGTGCGCTATATATATGTCGGCGGATGCGTCTCACTCGCTCCTTCGAAACTTTAAACCGACAACATATGTCATCAGTTAGTGTACCATTGCCTTGTGAATCGTCAAGTAATGACAGTGACGGCTGTCATTACTTGGGAGTGGTCTATGCTAAGGGTAGTATTTAAGGGGCTATGCTTCATTAGAAGGGGCATTCAGCATTCAGACGTGAGCCGCGGTAGTAAACGGACGTTAACACAGAACTCTCCACTCTTCACAAAGCAATCCATAAGTACCCTTGCAATCATTACATATTCTGTAAAGTGATTTAAAGATTTTATATTAAACATTAGCTTGGTTATTAGACTACAGTTTTATTTTCGGAAAATAACATCGAATACCCAAGATGGCGGATCAAGACGAACCACGTGGCCAACCGCCTATCCCGCTCGCGCATTCCAATATATACGTTATATATATTATCAGGAAAAACTGTCAGGTTCCTGTAGGATTCTTAAAAACGCAGACGAAGTCGCGTATGATCGCTAGTTTTTCTATAATGTTTGCTATAGTATTAGTAAATTAATCAATTCACAGAGCTTTATGGACCCAGCAAAAGAGATGGAGTTTTATGTATGACTAGCGGCCCGCCCTCGCTTCGCTTCGGTGTAGAGCTGAAGTCTAGACTACAGTTTTTCTTCTTATACACAACGACATTCATCTATGATTCTTCTTATACCTGCATGCAAAGTCTCAGCCCGATCGGTTTAAAATTGGCAAAGTTTCATACAAACTTTCATTCCCTATTTTATCCCCTTGGGGGTAGAATTGTTCAAAATCCTTTCTTAGCGGATGCCTACGTCATAACATCTACCTGCATGCCAAATTTCAGCCCGATCCGTCCAGTGATTTGGGCTGTGCGTTGATAGATCACTATGTCAGTCAGTCACCTTTGAGTTTTATATGTATAGATATCGCAGCGCTTGCCACTGTGTGACCACCCTTCGAAGGTACTCATAGGCAGTCGTTCACGGCCATAGCTCCTATAATCCCGTAAAAGATTCAAGGCTTACCGGCTCCCTTACAGACGCGAACGTTCATTATATTACAACTATGAAACTTATTTTTTATGTGCAAGACAATATTGCCTTGTAAAAAATAGGTTGCGGATAAGCGAATGAAAAGGGAAAATCTTCTTTTATGTAAAACAAAACGGTATCTAATAACGTATGTTTGTAAAGACGATAAAGATAGATTTCTTTGATAAGTACTGCAAGATTGACTTGGGTCACTTGCACAGAAATTTTTTATTCATTTAGGCTCATTTTATTTGATAATTGTTATTTTTTAAGCATTCAACTGTTCGATGTTTAAATCTAAAGAAAATATTACTAGAAAAAAACCACGCGGACCAGGCAACAGACGGGACTCGAACCCGCACCCCCGGGCGAAGGCACTGACCATTATGCTAGCGCGGCTCTGATGGCCGTGTCGAATTCTTTCTAGCCTTTATTAAGCAAAGGATGCGGGTTCGAGTCCCGTCAGCTGCCTGGTCCGCGTGGATTTTTTACTAGTCGCCAAATCACACTAATACAGTATCAAAATGAACCTCGAAGAGATAGCACTACTGCTGTATCATCATCAGCCTATTAATGTCCCCGCTGCTGGGGCACAGGCCTTCCCTATGGATGTAATAGGGAGATTGGGCCATGACCCACCACGCGGGCCCAGTGCGGATTGACTAGACTTTCTCTACTGCTGTACGTAGGAAAAGAGAGTTCAAGAGAAAAAAGAAACAGTGGTGGGTTAATTCTTATGAAGCCGATCGCTGTAAGAAAGGACAATTCGACAACATATACATACTCTCATACATCTTAGAAGATATCCGGATAATGGAGTTATTATCTCTTATCCCACCTTCCCCTTTCCTTCAGAGGATCACGCGCGCTGGTCTACGTTGTCACCGTCTTACTGTGCCCACAATTCCAACGCGTACAAAGAAATTTGGTGACTCATTTCTTTGTCGCACTATCCGTAAATGGAATGCTCTGCCCGCTCACGTGTTCCCTCCCGCTTACAACCTGGGATCCTTTAAAAGAGGCGTGAAGAAGCAACATGCAGGCCGGCAGGGTGAGGATGGCTAGTGTGGCAGGTAGAACTGCTGTATCAGCTATCTTCGCGTTTGAATTTCACCTTCACTTAACATCAGGTGGGGTGGAGTCATTTGTCGGACCTACCTATATAAAAAAATATATAATTACTTTTTATATTAAAATAATTGCTAGAAGTAATCTCCGAAAAATAATCAACCCCAAAATATTACCTGTATTATAGTAGATATTTGTATGGACGCTCAAAAGTCATGTCAGCTGAGAATGATCGTAATAATTGTTTTATTCCTTACAATAGATTTATGAAGTATCTTTAGACTTCGAAATTTAAGTCAATAAAAATGGGAGAGTTATCAGCTTGCGCAATGCAACCGTACATAATAAGCTATTTAACACGTTTTTGTAAACATTCATACATTAATTATGACTCCGTAAAAAGTGAATATTTATAATTCTGTTTCGTATATTTTGATAGCGACCTAAATTGATAATTTTATTTTTTACTAGCGGCTCGCCTCGCTTCGGTGTAGAGCTGAAGTGTAGACTACAGTTTTTGTTCTCAGGCTTGTATTATACACAATGACATTCATCTATGATTCTTCTTATACCTGCATGAAAAGTCTCAGCCCGATCGGTTTAAAATTGACAAAGTTTCATACAAACTTTCATTCCCTATTTTATCCCCTTGGGGGTAGAATTGATCAAAATCCTTTCTTAGCGGATGCCTACGTCATAACATCTACCTGCATGCCAAATTTCAGCCCGATCCGTCCAGTGTTTTGGGCTGTGCGTTGATAGATCACTATGTCAGTCAGTCAGCCACCTTTGATTTTTATATATACTTATAGATAGTTTCTCCCTCATCCAGAGTTAGTGTTACATATATTATTTTATTTATATGAGCAAGCGAGACATACTTAAACACCAAGTGTAGGTACACCTCTTCTAGAATGAAGTAAATTACTTCAATGTATTTACGCAAGCACACGAGCCGCGAACAAGAGGCCTCCTCAACTAATCGTCACTGCTTAAGGAGCAGCCGGCACAAAATAAACCGTGCCTCAAATTGAGAAAAAGACTCTCTCAAGCCAAGAATAGGCGAGTGCCCCTAGAGGTATTCCAGGCGGATGGCATCTCTCCACGGGGGGAGTCTCTTCTTCGTCTGGAGCCTCTAGACCACTCGAACCTGAGGGGGTTGGCTCAACTAGGGTGTCTCTGAGACTCAGACCTCGACTCTAGTTAGCCGTTGTCGTGGGGGGCGAGGAAAAAGGCCAAGGTACGTACCTTGTATAGCATGTCGTGTGTAGACCAGGTCTTCGCACTCTTATCCTAGACAGCAACTTGCAATACTGTCGCGACAGCAACTTACAGTACGTGCCACGAAAGATGAGACTTGACGAGCGCCGTGCCGTCTTCCACGTTCTTTCCTTCACCCCCATGGCGCCCGGTCCCTTCCCCGCTCAGACCTCATACCGCTAAGAGACCTTTAAATCGTTTACTGCGTATGTCAAACTACGTGGCGTGTCAAGTCTAAGTGTCGCCGCACACGGGCCACACGCCACAGCCACAAACCCCGCCACGAGAAGCTAGAAGCGGCTACTAAAGTGGCTGAAGCGCGCGACAGCGGCCGACTAAGGTAAGAGAGAGAGGGGTGGGGAATCCCGCGAGTGACGTGTGGCGGCGTTTTGTATCGGCGCATTAAGTGGCCGGTGCGGGCCACAAGTAGCGAGCAAAGACGACTTGTAGCGTGTGGCGGCCACCGGCGTACCGTATGTGGCGAGTCCATATAAAATGTATGAAAAGTACAAGAAATATGCTGGTGGCGGCGTTTTGTGGTTGTTTTCCCACCATACCTGAACCCTTTTTAAGAATTCAAACAACTAGGGCAGAAAAGGCTGTTGTAATGCCCCCCATATTGCAAGCGGCCTTCTGCAGCTCACCAAACCGATACGGGCGTGCTCCAATAGGGAGCCGCTCGTCAAAGAAGCGCATATGCTATTTTTAACTAGGCAGCGCATCCGATGAAGCCTTTAAGGCCTTCTTGGCCAGAGGCAGCCCCTACGGGTGTTTTTTAGTCAGTAAGAGTCTGACATAACCTTGCAGCCGGCTGTAGGGTATCCATGAGGATTTCACCCGCTCCCCCGCCTGGGAGGAAACCTAAAAAACCCGGCCAAGTGCGAGTCGGACTCGCGTACCGAGGGTTCGGTACAAACTCAATTTAATACAGACGCGTTCATGAGAAAAGAGGTAGTAACTTTAAAATTTTCAAAAATATTTTTTATTATATGATGTAATGTAACTAAAAATTTACGGTTTTCACAATTTCTCCTTTATCTGTACTATGAGGCGTTACTTCGTACCAAATTTCAAGATTCTAAGTTCACGGGAGTACCCTGTAGGTTCTGATTCCCGTGCGAGTTTCGAAAATTTGCGGAAAATTGCGGCATGTATCTTTTGATTGCTTTGGCTTAGAAGTTTGGTTTTTTCACAGCTCCAAGGGACAGTAGACATAAATATTATATATGAATTTCAGTTTGATATCTCCACGAGTTCCTGAGAAAAACGAACGAACGAAAAGTTGACAGACGGACGGACGGACGAAGTGATCCTTTAAGGGTTCCGTTTTTTCCTTTTGAGGTACGAAACCCTAAAAATTGGGCAAAAAAAAAGAATTATTATAACAAATCGACCATGACTTTTGGTCATGTTCAAATCTTCAGTCTTTTGAATATGAGCTACTTGGGGGGTTCATGTGACGGAAAAAAATTCGTCATACTTAAATCTTCCTCTTAACTCGTTTGAGTGTAGTCGGAGCTAAGGCTGTTGCCACATCATACCGTAATATAAATCATGTGCTTTATTCTTAACACGGCGCCCGAGCCGCGTCAGCACACCTAACGATGTAGGTATCGTACACCACGCCTAAGTAGGTCACGGCATCTCAAACTTTTTCGTTTTTTTCCCGAGAAAGATTTCCGGGTAGAGTTTCAGATTCTTTTTTTTTTATTAAGAAGAAACAAACAGTCACACATGTTTATAATTGATACAGAGATATCATTGGTTAAAAGACCTATAGTTTCCTTAATTAATTCAAGTATTAATTTATCCAGTAGCATTGGTTAGCAATACAAACAGCAACATACACATTTAAGCTCAAAGCATCACACACATAAGAAACAAAAGTACATAACAAAAAAAGAACTAAGTAGCAAGGAATTTTTTAAGCAAAATGTCCATAAAGCAACACAAGAATTGTACTTACTTATTTTACAATATTCAGCCCTACATGAATGCAGCAATACTCCTCCAACTTATGTTTGGATGTCTCAAAAATATCAATATTCATGAAAGAGTCATTGTAAAGTGCGAAAGCTCTTTTTAATAAGTTTACTTATTTTTTTGTTTTAATAAGTTTACTTACAGGCAGGGGAGCGGGTGAGAAATCCTCATGGATACCCTACAGCCGGCTGTAGGGTTATGTCAGACTCTTACTGACTACAAAACACCCGTTAATCATGCCTATGGCCAGAAGGGCCTTACAAGCTTCATCTGAAGTGATCATCCCCTGAGAGGGGGATGATGCGGGTCCGCTCGGGTTAATGTATTTTCTTTATACGAGGCGCAGCAAATTACCCCAACCCACCTGAAGTTAAGTTTAGGTGGAGTCCAGTCGCGAAAATAGATGATGCGGCTGATAATGTGCCGCTCCAGCCAACCTCACCTTGCCAGCCTACAGTAACAGTATAACAGTTATACAATAACCATATTTCTTTTGACAAAATATTTACAAGACAATAGTTCCTAAAAGTTCACCACAGCGACGTGGCATGGCTACATTTGGCATTTGGCAAATTTAAAATTATCAATTTAAAAACCACAGAACACAGAAAGAGGTTAGAAGAGCCTTGTGGGCGGCGCAAGCGCGCCACAGATAACTGTGGCACACATAAGTGTGAGCAAATGCTCATATTCAATTCAATTCAAATTCATTTATTTCGACTAAACAAGGGTCATAATCATTACATTAAATGTTCAATTACATAAATAAACTAAGAACACACTGATCATAATAATAATATAATATAAAAAATAATCATAATAATTCCAATGGACACTAATTAATTAAATTTATAATACACCTAGCTGACCAAGCGAATTTCGTACCGCCATAAAAATAGGGGCAGGTGGTAGAAGATAATATTTAGAGTTGTATTTTTTTTAATAGGGGTGTGTAACGTAGTGTTCCATCAATTCCCTGGGATAACATTCCTCCTAACCCATATGAGAACACTACGTTACAATACCCAATAGTTTGAATTTTGGCGCGAAGGCGCATTGTAGGTTTCAGAACAGGTGGAAAACCATTATCACTTATGGATATGAAAAATAGATAGTAGCCGATTCTCAGGCCCACGGAATATGCATATAAAATTTCATAAAAATCAGTCAGGCCGTTTCGGAGGAGTATGGTAACTAACATTGTGACACGAGAATTTTATATCACACTTAATATTATAAAGGCGAAAGTTTGTGAGTGTGTGAGTATGTGAGTGTGTATGTTTGTTACTTCTTCACGTCTAAACGGCTGGAGCGATTTTAATAAAATTTGGTATGGAGTTAGCTGACACCCTAGAATAACACATAGTAGCCTATGTTTATCCCGAAAAAATGTTAGGTTCCAGAGGGATTTTCAAGAAACTAAGTTAACGCAGACGAAGTCGCGGGCGACCTCTAGTATAAGATAATAATCAAAGAATAAATACAAAAACTACAATCAGAACTAAACTTTGTTAGTCAGTAGATGTATCATACAACAATGGTTCATGTACTGACAGTGAAAACGTTCCGAAAATACATAACTTGACCAAAACTTGGTTCTGATTACGTCGTAGCTCTCGAGTGTGAGCCCTGATTGGTTTGATTGTTTGATGTCACATCTTTTCATTGGCTATTATCTATTAGTTGAAAGTGTAGTGGGGGCAAGCCGGGGACATCGGCTCCGGTGCAAACCGTCTTAACTAAGGCTCGTATTACAGAATGATAACTATAATGCGATTCAACTAAGAATAGGACCGACTTGGCGCCATATTTTGACGTCATAGCTGTCAATTCAAACCAAATAGGTAGAGTGAGCGAAAAAAAGTTTCTATTTAATGAAACTTATTTACTAAGATTAAGTGAGAAAAAAATGAAAACAAACAGATGTTTTAATAAAATTAATTTACTAAGATTGAGAAAAAGAACAACCGATTTTTTATAATATTTCTTTATTAATCAGAATCTAGCTCTTCAATTCCGCTCATCTCTGCCGCTGGAGTAGTTATGAATAATCATGCAGGTCACATACGAACATGCATCCTATATGTAAAGGAAAGTTTTAAATCGAGTTTCTGAACGCAACATAAAGTGACATTTGGTTGACGATTTAGGTTATCAACCATCCATAGCCAAAGCTCAATAAATGAAAAAATATATCAACCAATTATCAATATTTGTTATTGTTTGTTTAAAAATGTTTGGTTTTCTAGAATTAGCCGAGTGCTAAAAAAGTGCTCCGAGATTTTTTGCAAACCGTACTTTTTGACAGATGGAGGTCATTGGCTTTTCTATTCTTATTTGAATCGCACAATAAGTGTTGATTTTTACTTGAATACAGTTAGAAAGAAAGAGCTGTCGCTATAGCGACAGCTCTTTCTAACTGTACTTGCAACTCAAGTAAATAAAGTTGTCATTCAGTAATACGAGCATAAGAGTTCGAGAGTAATAATGAATCAAAATTATTACAACTCAAATGTGTTAATTATTAAAAGTGCACTATCGTTAATTAAAAACCGATTACCATTCGCAATCATTCGATACAGTTCAAAATAAACCGGGCATATAAATCAGGCGGCCACAATTTGAGAAGCGCTTTTAACAAAATGAATTGCAGCGAGCGTGACAAGTAAGCGTTTCGAAATTACATCGGTCTACAGTTACTCTACACCATCAATTAATGCCTTTACACCACAACCGCTAGGACTATAATTCAAATCTATTCATTCATGCCGAGATGAAGA
Source organism: Chilo suppressalis (assembly GCA_902850365.2). Taxonomy (NCBI): domain Eukaryota; kingdom Metazoa; phylum Arthropoda; class Insecta; order Lepidoptera; family Crambidae; genus Chilo; species Chilo suppressalis. The sequence goes on along the minus strand of OU963914.1, from coordinate 17,918,293 downwards.
GTGATTAATCTTTTGCATTTTGAGTGGCATTCACACTTTTGCGGTGAAATAGTCGCTCTTAACGTTTACATACAAAAACAGATATTATATTATTGGGTTAGTTCCAGAAGTTAAAACGTTAATTTTCTACTTCATCAACATCATCATCAGCCTATTAATGTCCCCACTGCTGGGGCACAGGCCTTCCCTATGGATGGAATAGGGAGGTTAGACCATGATCCACCACGCGGGCCCAGTGCGGATTGGCGGGTGCTAACGACTGCAGATGCAGCCGGGACCAACGGCTTAACGTGCCTTCCGAAGCACGGAGGAGCTTGAGATAGTAAATTTTTTGGTCACCCATCCAATGACCGACCACTGCGAAAGTTGCTTAACTTCAACGATCTCAGCCGAACGCGCTTACCACTTGCGCCATCGAGCTCCTCAATCCTCGATTTTCTACTTGCTTTATTCAAATTGTACTTCACTATAATCTATACTAATATTATAAAGCTGCAGAGTTTGTTTGTTTGTTTGAACGCGCTAATCTCTGGAACTACTGGTCCGATTTGAATGATTCTTTCAGTGTTGGGTAGTCCATTTATCGAGGAAGGCTATAGGCTATTACATATATATATTTTTTTTTCCAAATTAGGGATCCTTAATAAAATTGCTATTTTGTAACACAAGGTGTAAAATCGAAAACCTATTTTTGCGTGCGCTGCAAAAACTATTGACAATAGAACAAAATGATGTACTACGGGTTTGTAGATCCCATTAAGACCTACAAAAAGTCCGCGAGAACATATATGTAGCTATCATGGTTTAATCACAATAACCGATTTTGTGTTCAAAATAATTATTAAATCGTCTGAAGAAAAAAAACTACGTTAAATATGTATCGTAATATTAAAAACACAAACAACCCTTAATTTTCACCCCTCTACCACCCATATTTTTATGGCGATACAAAGTTCACAGGGTCAGCTAGTATAAACTAAAATTATTAAAACAAGAATATTTAGCACCAACACTATGTTAAATTTTGGACCACTATTCACGACGAAGGCTCTCGACTTAATAATGAATTTATGAGCGCTGCACCCGCTAGTCCGTCCCCCCTTCACGTCACGTGATAAGATGGTGGGGAGGTGAGGTGATGTGGCGTGATTTAGCATAGACAAACTGAGATGAAAACAATAACTGTACTATTGACCGATCTGTAAAAAAATGCTACCAATATGAAGTACTACTCATAGTAAGAAGGCAAACAATTGAATTGACCTCCTGGCATAGGGTAAAAGCCGGATAGTTGTCGCAGTTTGTTACTTGCCCCGGTTACACTTTTTGAGAGATCTATTTGGATTTACTAAAAAATCCATATTAATAATGTTTACAAAACAAGGCTACTATGAAAGATGATTGATATACATGATGCATCACTATTTGTGGGTCCATATTTTTGAACAATAGAGTTTTTTTAAAAAGTGGGGCAACTATCCGGCTTTTCCCCTATGCTTTAATTTATTTCGGTGGCCTAAGGTCTTTTAAATACCAGGGTTATGAAACACCACAAATGCTGTCGCCCGCGCTTCCCCGACGCTAGGACACGTGGGCGACCGGGAGAGGGGAAAGGGACGGGAAGAACAACGCTTCCCCTCCTATAGATCTGCCCTACAAAGGGGGGCGGGGAGCGGTAACGCCGGGCACTAGGCCGCGTACTCAGCCCCCACGCACAGGCCATCCTGCGCACGTCTGCGGGGTCCCCGCAATACCTCGGGAGACCCCTGCCGTGGAGCCCCGGTGAGGCCGAGAAGCTGCTGGGTGCGGAGTCGTGGTAGAATCCCTAATGGGGACCCCGCAGCTTCGCATTAAGCAGTGTAGAAGGTATTCGCAGGACATTTTTAGCGGATATTATGCCGTAAAGCGCCCGTAAGAGTTGCAGGGTCCTCGGTTAGCAGCCACTGGGGGGTCCGTAAGACTTGCGGGAGCCAGGTGTGAGGTCCGTTCGGCGGTGTGCCTCTTAAAGGCGCTGTCGTCTGTAAAAAGATTTTTTACCTGCGTTATAAAAAAAGGGGGTAAGAAACACGCGTGGCCAATCCTGTAGAAACTTTTTTGAAGAGGTAGAGTGGAAGTTGGAGGACCCGAGCGGGGAAGTAAACTCCACCTTACAGAAGAAGAAGAAACAAAGGAGATTGCTCAGCTTCCATACATGTTTGGCCTAAAAACCAATAACCATGAAAAATTGTTTCCTAGATTCGAAATTATATATAAATTACCGTAGAAACGAATATTATCGACGGCCACTCCTGAGAACTTCTATAAACCATATACACTGAATGATTTTGAGGTTATGTTTGCAAATAGGCACATAGGTATTAGAATAATAAAAACCAAATAACTTATATAGGAAAATAGGGCAATCAAGCCAAGTACCGATATTATGTATTAGATTCAGGTATATAGAGCATGTAAAATAACAGATAATTGCCTGTTTTTAAAATTAATGCACAAGAGTAAGTTTTAAAATCATGATTATGCCATTGCGACTTTCAGAAGCAATCTTGTTTCATTTGACAAGTGTCTAACACTAATTACACTAACAAAATGCATGTCAAGGAACTGGTACCTGCTTACCTATGTTATGAGAAACATGGAACTGTTATCATAATTTTATAAAAACCAATAGGATATTTTCTTAGTAATAATTAGGTTTATAATGGTAAAAGGTAATTCTAATGTAATAATATATTGCGTAGGTTCATGATAGTTCTGATCAATGTGTGAAATATGTATATTCCTGACATAGCTTAAATATTCTGATAAGGTAAATTAATGAAATAAAACAACTTAAGTACTTTTATGTTGCGTTTAATATTACATATCATCTACATTTTGAATTAAAATATCATCGAAATATTTTATCAATCTTTACAAAATAAACAACCTCGATCAGTCTTTGTGAATGTTACTACACCCATAGCCAATAAAAATGATTCGTATGTTTTCCAAACCGGTAAAAATAGAAGTCCTTTTTTAAAATTATTATATTATTTAAAGGTGGCCGTTAAAATCTAATGACTGTAAAATAAAGTATAAATTACGCCAAGAATTACTGTATATGTCAATATTTTATTTGCATTTAGGCCAATTTGACCAATCTCCTTTTATTAGCTTTAAACACAATAATATTTACATAAATAAAACAAAGCACGATAGGTCAACTTGGAATGAAAAGGATATTATTCGTTGCATAAATAAGTACAGTTTATTAATTTATATATAATAAGTTTATAAGAAGGAAAGAAAATAATAATATTAGCCTTAAATAACAAGATTACAAAGTACTTTAATAAGAAAAAAAAGGCCAACTAGGTCCCTGCCTCAGCACATGTGGCACTATGCCACATCGACGACGACGCCAGAGCCGCTGTGTGGCGAGTCCATATAAAATGTATGAAAACTACAAGAAATATGCCGGTGGCGGCGTTTTGTGGTTGTGGTCGGTGGCCAGTGTGCGGCGACAATTAGGCTTTGCTTTTTTTATTATTTATGTATCAGACAGATTTTTTTCGTAGATTGACAATAGGTTTTTGTATGTTACAGGGAAGAATTAGTTGTGATAAATCGCGCAGTGCGCTGGTATAAAGCCAGCGGCCTTTTTACGTGACGAAACCTATAGCTGGTGTTGCAGTTCTGTGCACCCAGAAGCTTTGCTCATTGCTAAAGATATACTATCAGTAATATTTTGTACGGTGTAAGTACTAAAATGGTAAACAAAATGTTGATTAATGATATTGCTAAAGGTTTCTGTCTGTCTTCTGTCTGATTTTATCAATCAGTAATTAGTGAATGTTTGAACAAAATGCAATCATCATTTCATGTTGTGGATTAGAGTATAATATTCCTAATTATATGGTAACTATTAAGAATAGAAAATGTTTTGGAAACCGTTATCATCGTATAATGCAAAGAAAGAAACTCAAAAACAATAATAAAACGTAATTTTATTATATAACTATCCAGAGAACAAATTGAACTGAGGAATTAGGTAATCATTTATATGTGTTTTTGAAATGAAAACTTCTTTAGCGGCGTTGTACATTTTTTTTGTATGGGTAAAAAATGTTAAACTCGCGTCAGGTTAAACACGTGGGCTGATCGTATCACGAGACCCAATAAAATTGGAAAGGTTGTTGACTTTCAATATATTGGACGAAACATAGTAATATTTTATTTTATCGTATTATAATAATAAGTCTCTATCTAGGACGTCCACGTGGCAGCTTTATTGCGAAGAAAATGCATTTTTTTTTACAATAGATGTCGCTAGGTGCGCTTAAATGTGATTAATGTAAGTTGATTTCTTTACAATAGATGTCGCTAAGTGCGCTTAAACGTGATTCATCTTAGTTGATTTTTCTGAGAGATAAACTTTTTTAATATAAATTGTCATGTATGTGTACGATAGCGCAATAAATAAATATTGTATACTACCACATACTTGATAGTACTTTTATACTGATAAATAATTAAAGCAATTCGTGCAAAATTATTCCCTAACCATTCCGAAATATCAAAAATGCACAACGTTAATATTCAAGTTTTCACTTCTGCCGGCACTCCCGGAGTGCAACCCGTTGTTATTTTATGTTAAAATGGTAGCAAATAAGCTACATCTGGTCAAACCCGGTGACTCTGTAAAGGTCATCTGCGACCAACAGCATACACACTCAAAAAAAAAAGTTTAGCCACCTGATGGTAGGTAGGACGAGGGACCTTATGTAAAAATATCTCACACAACAACACACACGCACACAAACACACAAACACGGACGGACGGACACTCACGCGCACTTATTTATACTGATCGAATTCTGATTGCTTTAATTATTTCAATAATGTATGTTTTATTGTAAAACTGTTTTGTTACATAAATAGTTAAGATCTATGTATTCGGAAGTGGGCACTGATCCCTGTCACACAGGTCTTTATCCTATTATAGGGGTCAGGGACTACATTATAAACAAGTATGTAATCAAAAGTTTACTAGAAAAAAATCCACGCGGACCAGGCAGCGGACGGGACTCGAACCCGCTGCCTTGCAGCTTAACGCTAGGAAAATTTCGACGCGGCTAATAGGGCCGTGGTAGCATAATGGTCAGTGCATTCGCCCGGATTGCGAAGGATGCGGGTTCGAGTCCCGCCCGCTGCCTGGTCCGCGTGGATTTTTTTCTAGTAAACTTTTCTTTAGATTTAAACATCTAGCAGTTAAATGCTTAAAAATAAAATAAAATAAAATTATAAGTATGTAATCAATTTATGTGACAACTTTTTTTTGCCAAAATCAATTTTTGCAATTTTTAAACGCTATTTTCAGTGTTAACGACTATTGTCCCTATCACACGGTATTTGTCGATGCCAGACAGCAATAGTTACAGATATGGTAATCCACGAAGACGGACCCCACTATTCCTCCTAACCGTTTATAGTAAATGTGTGCCAGCTTCCGCCAATATTTGAGTGTTATCGGTACACACTAATTATCTATGATAATACTAAATAAGTATAATATTATGATATGATTTTTTTATTTTATTTTATTAAGAAAACCAACAGCGTATACATCAACAAATACCAGATAGTATTTTACAGGTAAGTATGGCCAATTACAGGTTTCCCTTAATTTAAAAAAATAGTAAGTGTAAATCGGTGATGATTAATTATATGACAACGAATAAATTAAGTAACAGCCATGAAAAAATAAAAATACAATATACAAACAATGAACAAACAAGCAACTCCAAGGAGTTTTTAAATGTAGAAAGACATTATTAATACATATACACACTCACATACCTATACATACGATACACATTCACAGGGCCGTGCCTGACGGGCGTTCATTGCGTGCACCGCACGCAGGCGGCCGAAATTAAGAGGCGGCCAAATCGTTACAAGTTGTTTACTGGGCAAAAATACAATCGGTTTGTTTTCATAATCCTTGTTCTTTATGTTTGATAATTTTGTCTGTGATTATAAAACCAATACCATAATTTTTTTCATGTTATTATTTTTGTTTAAATTTTAAATAAAAAAATGTTTATTTTGTGCATTTTTTTTTCTTAAATTTCATCCAAACATATAAATCTCATAAAACCGGTTTTTAGCCGGTTTTTCTTTTCAGAAACCGGTTTTGGGAACAAAACCAATATTTTTTTTCGTTCTCGATTTCGGTTAACCAAAAACTGATTTTTTTCCCGGTTTGATGCCCTGTGTATAATAATAAACATTAAAAATTAAAGTAGTTTTTTTAATGTTATCCTGGGGGCGGCCATACAGACTGGCACGCAGGCGGCCATATACCCAGGCACGGCCCTGCACATTCACATAATTATACATAGACACAGAAACACACACTTTTATATCCAAAAAAAAAAACAATACCTACACATTTCTACACTAACGCACTCACTGATCGGACAAATTGTCTGATAATTATCTAATTATCTTTTAATCACTAATTTTAACCTTCAACCAAAAATTGGTGGGGCAAATCTTCGTGGATTGCACTATGTGTATTTCAAATTCCTATTTCTCAAATGTCTTTCAGCTGGCGTCTGCTCTTAAGAACCGCTGTTAAAGATGCTTGCGATACCAAAAATATCAAGCCGTTGCCTTCCACTAGGATTGGATCAGAGTACGCAAATAGTTTATTACATGGATTGAGACATAGGATACTATTTATCCCGGAAATAAGTGACGTTTCTGGGGAATTCTGAAAAAAACTAAGTACACGCAGACGAAGCAGTGGGCGGCCACTAGTTTCATTTAAATTTAACGTAACAAATGAAGTCAAATCAAAAAGCCCTGAAACATATCAAAAAGATTTATTAATCTTCGATAAACGCCATTTTTCCATTTAACTGTCTAATCAGTGGGAAATTTCTTTTCCTTATGAGTTCTATGACAAATAAGTTCATCACGTTGGTAATAATGTGATTTCATAATGGGCACAGGAATGAAAAACAGTTGGGAAAAATCAGTGAAATGATGAAGACGGATAAAGCGTCACGGTTACGTAATTATTAAACTTTTTCTATGGATATACTAGCTGACTTAGCGAAATTCGTACCGCCGAAAATAAAAAGATCAACCTATATTTAAAACAAAAAAAATATTACAAAAAATAAAAAATTAATATATTGGGGCACCCTTATCACCCAAGGGAACCTAAAAAATATACAAACAAAATTTCATAAGATTAAGTCAAACTGTGTTAAGGTATTTTCTTACAAATACTGTGACACGAGAATGTTATATACTAGGACTCTCGAAGATTACGTTTTTGTTATTTATGAATATGAAGCATGCTTTTGACCTGTTTTATTTACATTATTAACTGATCGTTATTATAATTTAAAAATCACTCTTCTTTTAAAAAATATTTTCTTACTTTTTCTTACAACATCAAAATCATTAAATGAATCCCATACATTTTCTGCGAAATGATAATAAAGGCCCTAGCTGAACACAAACTTTGTTCTGACTACCATTAAAATGACAATTCAAAGGGATCGCCAAGCATGATATTTAATTTTATCTCACTATAAATTATTTTAATTGTGCTGCCACCACGTTGGACGCCAAAAGTACTTTGTGATAATTCAGCTTCTTTGAACTGTCGATACCGTGAAATTTTCAATTAATTAACTAATTGAGTATTATATAAACTAGTGATTTGAAAGTTCAAGTGTTATTCACACAGTAATGACTGCAAAAAAGCTATGTAGGTGTGTACCATGTTGGGCGCCAAACCGTAAACATTTATTTATTTTTTATTATACTTATTCCTTTTTTCTGTGATTCATTTCGTGGCTTCTGCTAGTAAATTACCGCTCGTCCGACCTGATCATTTGTCAGAAAACTCATGGCGCATCTGGCAGCCAGATTAATAGCGGACCGTGCACATGTTTTCCGTTTCACATTGTTGAGCCAGAAGGATTTGTGTCTTAACTAGCGTAGTAATAAAACAATGATATTAAAAGAGAAGCTCCATTATTGCGGATATATCTTGCAGCTAGCAATATTTGTGTCCAACCAATTGTAAATTATTTTATCTAGAGGAGGATCATATACAAAACTTATATAAGTATTTGCTTGGCTGCAACCAAATTTGTAGCCTGCCACAGTAAGCTGCGGATTTAGATGATTGAAAGATGACAATATGACGAAACTCACGCAACGGGAAATCATATTAAAACGCTCCGAGGAATATGGTAGATCAATATAATGCTGTGTATGTTTATTTCTAGCAATGAAAGGATCGTTGATATGGAAGCATCCTCGGAAAGCCAGTCGGGTGGACTGCTCAGTTTCTGGGTATCTGGAGACACTTTATAGACTGTCGCGTTTCTTTGGTCTCTCACCAGTATACTTTGAGAGACAGCAGGGACAATGCAAGATGAGATATTCCCAGAAACTTAGTTATTTTTTCTGCGTCTTAATAACTATGTTTAGTGAGTACAACTTTTAATATTAGTAAATCAATGCAGTTGATTTTTTTATTGGTATTTTACGGTTGTAGTTTTTGTCATTTCGACCTTTCATGTTCCTTTTCATCGTGATTCGAACCACGTAGTTGTGATATGATATGTATTTTTATTTTTAAGATAGATGGAAATTGTCTGGAAATGTTGCTGTTTTGATAGATATTAATTCAGTCATATATCAATAAAATCCTTTGTTGATTGAAAACAGGGCAGTCAAGATAGATGTTGCAGAATTCAACAAAATTTGTTTGTTTTTAGTAGCATTGAGGAGTGCGGTTGTGCAATGGTTAGCGCGCTCAGCCTGTGATCATGGAAGTTAATCAACATTCGAAATATCTGGTCATAGGATTGATGTAAAAACAACATTATCTAGAACTCGTTCTCGTACTCCAGAAGGCACGTTAAACCATTGGTCCCGGCTGCATCTGGAGTCGTTAGCACGCACCAATCTGCATTGCTAATCTGCAAAATCAAAGTGAGTAATCTCCCAACTCCATACATAGGAAAGGTCTGAACCCCAGCAGTGGTGACATTGATATGCTGTTGACTATCAGCAATCAAATCGAATATGCATTATGCAAGTATTTAATTCCTAGTGTTTATGAATAGAAATGAAAACAATGAGTTATGGCCGTAGTAGTTTTACGGCCGTATGTGATTATGTTGGTCCATAGAAAGTTCTGGCTCCTGACATTGGAGGGCATTAGAAGATTTAATATGATGATTTATCACCATCATACATTTTTCAGATCTCCTCACTATTTTTGGCATGTATTTGGATATGACATTGGATCCAGACCAATCATCTAGAGCGGGGAAGTCTACTAGACGACTTGTTTGGCTGTTTGATTTTCTTTTATCCTTCACAAACTCCACCGTAATCGGGTTCGGTGGATCAAGAAGAACGATTAGAATGATCAAGAACCACCGAAGATTGAATGAGGTTTGTGAGTTGAGAGTCATAGATTCATAGTCAGTCGGAGAGTACAAAATGACTTTTACGTAACACCCTGGGAAGTTGGTAGTCTCTAAAAATACCTTGTTTGACTGCAGTTAAGCGATAATGTTATGTGGTTTTCTAGTATTGAGTGTCTAAAATATATTATAACGCGGGTAGGGGAATAGGGTAAATGTCGATAGGCTAGGATTCTCGAGAGCGGCAGGTTCTTCTGCTGCTTCAGACAGAATTATAAGTAAATGCGTATTTTCACGAAAACTCAATAAAAGCAACACTGCCTTGAAGCAGTGCTCTGCAAAAGATATTATGAAAGTTGCTGCCTTCTTGACTGCTTTATAAACTACTACCTGACTCAGCGAACTTCGTATGACCTTTATAACAGTCGATGAATATGGTTATCTCTAAATTTTTAGCTTAAGCAAATTAAGGATTTTATAACAATAATAACACAAGTGCAAAAGAGTTCAATAGTTTATTAATATAATTAGATATAGCGAAAATTATTTCATATTGTGTACTTCAATGGTGTATCAGCAGAATTTAAAATGGAGTTAATTGGTTGTCAGGTCTTCACCCAATATTCTCCAAAAACAGCCATTCCTTAGGCAGTTTTCCCAGTGGCAGCGAGATAAAAAGAAATTACCGTGCTTTGTTTGTTTGGACAGCTAGTAAAATATAAAAGAAAAATATTTTCAGATCTACGCTTCGTTGTCTGATGACAGATTGAAAAGCAATAATTGGATGCACAGAATAGTTATGTTTTCATCAGCCATCGTAATTTGTTCTGTGACCGCCTTCTCTTACTCTACGTTCTTGGATTCAGCGATATCAAACGGGCGAGACTGTACGTAATTATCGTATATATCGTATTGTGTGATATTTGTATGCTTTTTTCGTATTTGAAAAATAAAATATCTTCATCATCATCAGTTCATCAATGTAAAAGGTATAGTCGATTCAAAAGAGTTAAACTATACTTCCAATTAGATAGAAAGAAAGAAAAATCATTTTATTGCTGACAACACATAACATACACATAAAAATACATTTAACATAAAGTAAAACAAAACGTATTAGCAAGTTGAAGTGGCAGTGGGCTGGCCATATTTGCCGAAGAACCGATAACCGTTGGGGTAGACGAGTTCTGGAGTGGAGACCGCGTCTAGGCAAATGTAGTGAAGGACGTCCTCAAGCACGATGGAGTGACGATTTGCGCAAGGTAGCTGGCAGGAGCTGGATGCAAGTAGCCCAAGATCGATCTGAGAGGCGTGCAATTGGAGAGGCCTTTGTCCAGCAGTGAACTAGGATAGGCTGTTGATGATGATGATGGTGAAAACAAAACGTACAAGTAAAGTTAACAACAACAAAAATAAACAAACTACAGATAGTAAATGTGTATTTTATGTGATGCCAACACTGGATATAGCTCAGCATACATAGCAGGTAAAGTTCCTGCTGCACTGGTATTCTGCCATACCCAGAGCAGTGACATCACAGAAACAAGAAAAAGGGAAAATGAAATTAATTACCTCCTAATTAGAAAACAAAAAGAAAAAAAAATGGGTGCGTGTACTTATGTAGGCGCGTGAGAAGTTATCCTTCTTTGGCATCGTTTAAAATTAGTTTTTAATTGGAATAAAAAGTCTGGAAAAGGACACAGTCAATAAAGTTCAGTTTTAATTTGAAAAAATAAATAAATAATCTAAATATTCAATTAAAATCGCTACTGAATATAATTTATTAGAACATATGTGATTTGCACTTGTATGAAACTCTAACACGTATTCCGAATATACAAACTAGAAACATGTGGATAAATATTATAAATATGAATACCTATAACTGTTACTTTATTAAAAAAAATAAAGATGTGGTTTTTGGTTCTACTACACCAATGGTCAAGAGTTGGCGCTGTAGTCTCCTGAATCGCGCTTTGGTTCCGTTGTTCCAGATTAATAAATACTTTTGATATTATAAATATGAATACCTATAACTGTTACTTTATTACAAAAAATAAAGATGTGGTTTTTGGTTCTACTACACCAATGGTCAAGAGATGGCGCTGTAGTCTCCTGAATCGCGCTTTGGTTCCGTTGTTCCAGATTAATAAATACTTTTGATAGGCCTTCACAATGCAGTCGTTAGCACCCACTAAATAGAGATTCTATTTCTATTTTGTTGGTAGATTTTCTTAATGTGCGGTAAACACAAAATTAACAGCATGAAGTTGGTCGCTGCTTACAGTGATGCGCGCGCATCTTAAAATTTCACTCTCATCATTTTTTCATAACGCGCCTAAAGAAGTATAACTTCAATAAATCAGAGTATAGGACAGAACACATAGCAGTAGAGTTGTCAACCTTACTATACAATATAGTAACCTACTTTATTATACTAAATTTCAAAAATATATATACATATTAGGCGAAACTACTATATTAATATATTTCGCTACTTATTATTTATAATTTGGATAAATATTTCAAATTGGAAGCACAATTTAATTCTTTCGAATATCGAATATCTATACTTTTTACATTGAATGGCTGATTAGTGATTTGAATTTCAAAATTTTTGAATTAAAATTATTAATATTATATGAGATTGTTTTACATTTTCAAGTGTATTCTTCTGCGTTCTACTGCTTTTATTACGTTGCAAGTTTACCTGGAACTATGATAATAATAAACGTCACATACGTGTTGCTGGAAGGACGCAAAATCATGAAGTTTCTCAACGACAGATTTGAAAATATAATTAGTAATTCACACAGTAAGTATTTCTATTTTAGTATCGAAAAAGTGTAGGAGCAGAGTCGTGTAAAGGCCTACGCAGACCGGGACGGCATGGCAAGGGATTTAAATTTTTACTAATGGACATTCAACCGTACTGTTACAGAAATATGACATAAATTGCTATGCTTTAAAATGATGCCGTGGCATTGAAAGGGATTTCATAACACGGTATTAAAAGACGTGCCACAGGCTCCCGTGGCGGGATGCCATGGCATACTGCGGTAGGCAACGGCATGCCACGGACTCCGGCGCTCGTAGTGATATACTGCGGGGTGAGGCGGCGGGGGTAGAGAAGCGGGGAATTCACCCTTTGATTCCCTTTCTTTCCATAGATTACCAACCCAAAATCTTCTTCTATCCCTATTATCAGCCTATACACCTACTTCTTCATCTGCAATAATCGATATCAACACCAAATCGCTGAAGCGTGCTTTGTCGTGCCGTGGCACGCCATGGCATGCCGTGACATAGTGCTGGAATGCCGCGGTATCTAAGCGGCCAGTGTGCGCTGACTCACGGCAAAATCCCTTGCCATGCCGTCCCGGTCTGCGTAAGCCTTAAGTGGCGGGCCTGTTCGGGAGGTAACATTCAAAGTGCAGGAGATTGCAGTGAAATAATATGATGTTACGTTTTTAGCCTTGAACCGCTGAAAATAAAATTGTTTTATTTTTCAGCACGTGCAAACACAAAAAGTGATTCACAAAGAAATGAGAATCAATGCAAAATTTCAGCTAATATTAAGAACAGTTAAGTATCTATCTATTAATTCTAATCTTTATCGGATAATAATAATTATTAGTATATCTTTTAGGTTACCTTGCCCAAAGGGTAAAAATGGGATCCTATTACTAAGACTTCACTTACCGTCTGTCTGTCTATCACCAGGCTGTATCTCATGATTCGTGATAGCTAGCTAGATAATTTAAAATTTTTACAGATAATGTTTTTCTGTTGCCGCTATAACAATAATTACTAAAAACAGAATAAAAAAAACAATAGACGTGGACGAAGTATTTATGTACGCAGGAGCAAGTGAAATCTTTTTACCAAAAATATAATGTATGTTATGACCACAAGGGTATTGTATCCACGTAGTCATTTTTATATGACAAATTAGTATGACCACCAAGAAACGGCGTTAACTGTTGGGTTTTTTGGAGTGTGTTTGCTATTGGTCGCTGATGACCTTTACAGCGTCACCGGGTTTGGAGACGGCGAGATCCTACTAAGGTGACTACAAGAGGCCTCCCCAACTAATCGTCACAGCTTAAGGAGCAGCCGGCACAAAATAAATCGTGCCTCAAATTGAGATAAAAAACTTTCCATCTTCCCCCGAGTTTCCATCTACAATAAAACTTCTGCGAGAAATGTCCGACAGTTTGTCCGACAGCAATTTTATTTGAGTGTGTATGCTGTTGGTCGCAGATGACCTTAATAGCTTCACCGGGTTTGGGGACGGCGAGATCCTAAGGGGACCTCAAGCCGAGAATTGGCGAGTGCCTCTAGAGGTATTCCAGGCGGATGGCATCTACCCACTCGGGGAGTCGTCTCCCCGTCTGGAGTCTCTAGACCACTCGAACCAGAGGGCGTCGGCTCTACTAGAGAGCGTCTCTGATACTCGGACCTCGGCTCTAGTTAGCCGTTGTCGTGGGGGGCGGGGAAAAACGCCCGGGTACGCCGTGTGTACACCGGGTCTTCGCACTCATCCTACGGGTGCAGTGTCTGCCTAATGCTAAGCTAGTGTGCAGGTTTGCTGGCTGTGTAGTGTTGGTGTTTGTGGCCTGTGTGGGAGGAGTCGGAGGCGCGTTGGCGAGGTTGATTTCGTCGTCGGGGTATTCTAAGACGTGCTTAGGCCGACGGAATCGGAGGGAAACTGGTGGGTGCTCGCGTCTCCCTTTCTTCTGCGTGATTTTCTTATTGTTTTCCCTTACATTGTTCCACAACTTTTTTCACCCCTTAAAAGGAAGATTTCTGGTATAAAAACTATCCTTTGTCCATCCCCAGGACTCAAACTAATATATTTCTATACCAAATTTAATTTTAATCGGTTAAGCGGTATTAGCGGCAAACTTCTTGAGTAAAACCACAGACAAATAAAATTGCGCAGTAGACGTTTTTGTATTTGTGTAATTGGAAATTGAAACTGGAATGTTCATGCTCATCTGTTGCAAAACTTAAGATGAAGTGTCATTTTATTAATCAGCATCTTGTGCATATATGTATATGTATATATATATATATATATATGTGTGTGTATACTGTATATGTTTAAATATTAGTGTGTTTTGTTTGTATGTATTATATTATTTTTATAGTATGTATTTATATATTTATCTATGTTAATTTGTATATATATTCGTATTTAGCTTTATACCGCCGTTCCTGTTTTTCATTTTTTTCAAAGGTTGACTGGGAGAGAATGCTTTTAGCATTAAGTCCGCCTTTTGCACCAATGTATATATATATATTTATATTTTGGTCAATAAAGTTTAAAAATAAATAAATAATTGCGACTGCCCAGGCTTCCTTGTCTATGGCCGTTGCTCAAAAAGATTGCCGGGGTGTATAACAGACAACCAGACACACTATCGCATTTATAGTTAACATTAGTATGGATTTCAGATTTCAGATCGTCAGTATCAGATGACGAGGCAATCAGTCATATTATATCGATGTATGGTGTCGCTTTTGATGTATTGAAAGATATGGATCAAACCTACGGATTGGATTTGATGATCATCTTAGGCACTGCGTTGTTAGAATTGATAATGACCGCTTACAATCTGATCATTCACTTGGGTAAGTACAGGGTTTTCTTATATGAACAGACCTTTAACAGCCTCTGGTGGGCATGTTACATCGTCTGTTGGCGCGTTTTTGGCAGATATGTCGCAGGCAATTTGTATGATTCCGGATTTTACAATCGGCGTCGTCCGTTTATTAACGCTCGCTGTTTTAAAATATGCCGGAGGCAAAATGTAAATTGTCTTGTCACTTTATAATATGCCACAACATTTGTTAGACAATTCAATCGGCGTTTACTGCCGTGAAATTTGTAGTATTTAGTTCTTTTTCTCATTTCGTTCTTTTAGTGCGTGGCGTATTAATGAAAACAAGAAAAATGGCGTCAAGTAGTACTTTTGCGATATAGAAAAATATGAAAACAGTGCATATTCTACATGTTGAAAGGACTTTTCACAAAAAAAAGTATTGTTCTAAAGACATTTATTATAGCGAATTAAGAAAATTTTACGATTCACAAATAGCCGCAGTAAAAATGCCGTGTACAAATGATAAAGTTTTTGAGGTTATCCGGCACGTAAGAAACGCTAAGGTGTCCATGGAATTTGCTGCTCGAAGGACTCCGGCGGAATATTATTTTTTGGTATAAAAATAATGATATTAGGAGTATTTGCGATATGGACTATCTTAGTCTGGAAAAAGGCAGCTCTGAGAGTCCAACGGTCCGTGTAATACCTTTAGAAGAATATCATGAATATTTTGATATGTTATTAGATATTCATAGGGATTCTGGGCATGGTGTTCGAGACAGAATTTAGCACCTACCAAATTAAAGATCTATCTATTTATTATTGTTTTTTTACTTAATCAATTTAGTTATTCTAGAGTATCCAACTTAGCATGTATTTTAAGTTGGTCCTATTTAAATAGGTAACTACCTGATTTCTACCTGAAAAAAGTCTGATTTGCTCAGCCTGTGTTTTATGATGGTCACCCTACTATAACAATCAATGTCAAAATTTTAACAATTGAACGAGTCGCCAATTTGCCTTCGGCATATTTTAAAACTGCGAGTGTTTTTAAACGGAGGTCGCCGTTTGTAAAACGCGGATTCATACAAAGTGCCTACGTCAGATCATTATCAAAAGTTCGCCATTTATTACACTAGTCGTTATATACTGAACCATTACTAATACTAATACAGTTATTAATTGCGCTAAGTTATTGTAGTTTTTTGTCCCTCGATGAACAATGTATGTGACTACGAATAATTAGTATTTTTATATCTTAACATTTTAACATTTTTTTATGAGGTAAAACATGTTACGTACCGGGACCTGTAAGCTCCTAGTCTAAAGTACGCATTAGATAGTCACTCTTTCAGAATGCAACAGACTTTCATGAATTTCTTAAGTATTTCAACACTTTTTGACGAATAGTGTTCTTCATAAGACGGCTTCGTTGTAGTGTACATGTAGTTTTCCGTTACGCACGAAACGTTTGATAAATAGAACTAGCGTTTTAAGAATATTTTTAAATGATTTCAACGTTTTGCTAAACTATACAACGTAACGATATTATATTTCGCATTCTGAAAGAGTGATCTGATGCGTACTTTAGGCTAGGAGCTTACAGGTCCCGGCACGTAACTCTAGCGCTGAACAAAAGCGGAAGGTATAGCTGCGCATGGGTACGACTGCAGAGCCCACAGAACACAGAAAGAGGTTAGAAGGGCCTTGTGGGCGGAGCAGGCGCGCCACAGTTATGTGTGAGCAAATGCTCATAACTTGACCAAAACTTGGTTCTGATTGCACCGTTGCTCTCAGGAGTGAGCGCTGATTGGTTCGATTGTTTGATGTCGCGTCGTTTGATTCGCTATTATCTATTAGGTGGAAGTGTAGTGGGGGCGAGCCGGCGACATCGGTTTCCGTACAAACGGTATAATGATCACCCTTCTAACCTCTTTCTGTATTCTGTGGGAGATCCAATCGGCGCAACGCATGCCCACCCGCGCACCTCGTTTCCCCCCAGAACATCTTAATTTTTACTTCTGCGCAATAACGGCCAGCGCTAGAGTTTCGTGCCGCGACTTATAAGTTGTCGTATTTGTGGAGAATGAGGTTGGTACTACCTTAATTGTAAATTGGTGATCATCACTGGATCATAATTTGTTTATTTTTGGAGTTTACTCCTTAAGAATTGATTTTCATATAAGGCCCCCAGTATGAAAAAAATATGAGGAGTAAAATCTACTGAACAAATGACCTCGTTACGTTTTTGTGCGCAACCTCATCTGCGCACCTTTCACTTTTTGTCTGCAATTGAAAGAAATTGTTCTGAGAGATATTTGGTGTCAGCAGGGTAGCGTCACCTATCATTTTGTTAGAAAAACAGTCAATTTATTGAAAGAGAAATTCAACGAGCTTTAATATCTAGATTCAGGGATAAGACATGGTGTCCAAGATCATATGATTTTGGGGGGTTATGAATAAACCACTGGTGTATGCGAACAATTCAAAAACTGTCGAAGATCTATAGCTAAAGATAAGAAGCGTCATCAACGAGATGCGAGGTATTGATATGTCATAAAGTGATGAAAATTGGATCTCTCGTATTGATGCTAATGGTAGCTATGCTAATGGCAGCGGTATGGGCCAAGCCGAGGTGATGTCGTATTCAGCACAAAATGCCAAAGAGAAAGCTTCTAAAAAAAGCAAAGGAGATTGCTCAAATTGGCCCAAATGTACAAATATTGACATGTACGATAATTCTTGGCGTAATTTATACTTTATTTTACAGTCATTAGATTTTAACGGACACCTTTGTACAATATATTCATTTTAAAAAGGACTTTTAATTTTACCGGTTTGGAAAACATACGAATCATTTTTATTGGCTATGGGTGTAGTAACATTCAGCCAAAGACTGATCGAAGTTGTTTATAAAACATCAAAACAAATCTATTTTGTAAAGATCGATAAAATAAATCTTTTTTTTTGTTACACTGTGGTATTAATATCCACAACTATATTATCATTTTCACTACATGCAAATATGCTAAGACAATTATTATAGATGATAGGTGACATCATAATGTCTATTGCCATACATTTTTCGTCAAACACCTATATAACACATTATAAGGTGTGATACACTAAAAATCTAAAATATGGTTATAATATAAACATAACAAAAATAATGAAGCTTAACTAACCTAATTAACGAGAGTTTAGAAATTCTATCTAATCTGTGACTCATTCACAATCATCACACAGTCTCTGTCACAGAGTACCTTATTATAACCGGAAATGCATAGATGATACCTGATTTTAAAAGTTACTCTTGTGTATTAACTTTAAAAACAGGCAACTATCTGTTGATCTACCTGCTCTATATATCTGAATCTAATACGTAATTTCGGTACTTGGATTGATTTCCCTAGTTTACTATTTAACTTATTTGTTTTTTATTATTTTAATACCAATGTACCTATTTGCAAACATAACCTCAAAATCATTCAGTGTATATGGTTTATAGAAGTTCTCACGGGTGTCTGTCAATAATATTCGTTTCTACAGTAATTTATATTATAATTTCGAATCTGGGAATAAATTTTTCATGATATTGATCTTTACGCCAAACATGTATAGAAGCTGAGCAATCTCCTTTAATGTTATACAAATTAACTTTTGTATTCAAATTCAAACTACCCGGTTCTTATTGGAATACGCTATCATCATCATCATCAGCCTATTAATGTTCCCACTGCTGGGGCACGGGCCTTCCCAATGGATGGAATAGGGAGATCGGGGCATGACCCACCACGCGGGCACAGCCGGGACCAACGGCTTAACGTATCTTCCGCAGATAGAATATTACTCGAGATAGAAGATTTTCTGGTCACCCATCCAATGTCCGATCACTGCGAAAGTTGCTTAGCTTCAGCGATCGCAGCCGAACGCGCTAACCACTTGCGCTATTGAGCTCCTCTATACATGTTTCAAAGAAGTCTAAGCGACATGCATCATTAACGAAAACTGCAAGTTGTTTTTATATACTAGCATTCATTTTGTCCCATTCGGTGTCGAGACCCTTGGTCCGTGGGGTCCTAGCGCTATGAGGCTTTTTAAAGAAATAGCAAAAAGATTAGTCGACATAACAGGAGACCGAAGAGCTGGCAGCTACCTCGGACAAAGAATTAGTCTAGCTATCCAAAGGGAGAACGCTGTCAGTATCTTCGGAACCTTACTTAAAGGGACTCATTTTAATAATATATTTTTGTGATTATATTTTATTTTTTAAGGTTTTTAGTTTTAGGTTCATTGTTATAGTATATTTTTTGTATTAAGAAATGTATAATTTTGATTTTAAATCTATCTCCTTAGCGGTAAGTTGAAAAAAATTGTATCGTAAAACATGTGATAAATTTTCCTAAAAAGTTATTTTGATATAGATCTTTATGAAAGGTTTTCTTCGTCAGAGCGCGCGACCGTGAACATGTCATTGCTAGCTTTGGAGTTTTTTTTCACGGCATTCTTTGCGATGCAATTTGTAATCATTGCGGAGCCGTGCCATAGGACGATGCAAGAGGTAATAATTGAGATTTTTACACAATATATATTGCTATAAAAAATGCATATTAAGTAAATACCCAAATCTATATTGCGCTGTACCGTTCCTAGCAAAGATTCTTTAATATTTATAATTAGCTGTCGGTGTCTGTCATATAAATTAATAGTGGCCCGCCCTCGCTTCGCTTCTGTGTAGAGCTGAAGTGTAGACTATAGTTTTTGTTCTCAGGCTTGTATTATACACAATGACATTCTTCTTATACCTAATTACAATAGGCACACGCCGTCAGGCCCCCCGCCCGGTAGCGTCGGAACCGCTATGTCCCTGCATTTTAAAATCTGTAATATCTTCGAAAATATTCATTTTTTCAAATACCTATTTCTCAAATGTCCTTCAGCTCGCGTCCGCTCTTAAAAAACCTTCATAGTATCCCGTACTTAACTGACGACCGAACGTAGTCACGGTTTAAAACCGTGCCTAGACCCGGGCTGAAATCGTCTTGTTAACAAGCGTCCTTACCGAATGCAAATTATATATCACGATCAACGATATTAAACACCCTAGATACACCAACACGAACAAAATCATGCCCGAAACCTGTCCCCAAGGTGCATTGGATGATCTACGTAGCTCCATAAGATGATCGCGTAGTCTTAGGCAGGCAAGGCATTATTTAAACATTGAAAATCAACTTTAAAGCATACTGTATAATGACAGTCCGAAACGGATGCTCGTAAAATTGTACGACTTATTGCTATATGCGGAAGAATATAGACCTTATTTCTTTGATTCTACGCGCAAATCTGAATGCGCTGTTAGCAATATAGCAGGTACGGACCGTGAGGAAAAGAAACGGCTATGCTTTTGAATATCACAAATATTTTCTATGAAATCAGTTTACAGTAAGTATTAAAACAAAATTTACTTCAAATGCGTTTAATTAACAAACATTGATTAGATACCTGTCGAAAAAACGTCATTTTACATATTATAAGTATTTTTTTCGCATTTTTTCACGGAGCTCAGCGGTATGTTGGCTTTCCAATGGTCCGCGCGTGACTGTGAACCAAGAAGTGCTTGAGTCGTGTTTATGCACTTCTTGATTGGGGCACATTATGAGCGCACGTGGTGTATCTAGGGTATTTAATATCGTTGGTTACGACGGCGAAAATGTAGTAATTAGTCACTCATATCCTTGCAGGTTGACCGCTGCAAACATCTTGTATGTAAGCTCAACGCCCTCACATCCGATCACTCGTACAAAGATAAACTGCAGAGGTTCATCCAATTTTTAATACTGAACCAAGTATCATATTCGCCTTTGGGCCTTTACACCATTTCACGCTCCATGATCACATCGGTGAGATTAAAGAAGCAAATTGTCTATTTATGTGTGTTTTGATGTGTATTCTATAGTTTAGTTCACATAGTAATATAGCAGCCGGCCAAGTGTGTGATTGACTTATTCCGTTGCGACCCGTTCTCGAAACCAGCGGGATCACGCGGTAATATAGCGGCGTAGTGTTATGGCGACGAGATATTTGATTTTGTTTGCGACAGGATGTCTGTCAAATTCAAGGCAAAGGCTTGTAAGTCATTGGTATCAACAGCATATACACTCAAGAAAAAAAACCTGGTCCCAAGCTAACAGTCGTCACCCAGCACGCTGGAAGATCTTTCCCTTTAGGCCTTTCTACACGTATGAACAATGAGTAACTGCAATAGTGCTCCGCTTGGGCCCTGCCCGCCTCATTACAAAACATTGACTAAAGTTAAACCTGGTTTAAAACTGATGCCGCTTGTCAGTTCACTTTTGTTTTCTAAAAAGAAGTCATAGACAACATTACATTAAAACCATGACTAGCTTTATTCCGCTTATCGGGTTGAGGGAACTCTAGCGTCGTAGAGTCTGTGCGGAAAGAGAATGGGATTTAGATTCCAATCTAAATCCTATTCTCTCCTGGGCGCCGTAGTGCTTTTCTACCGTATTTGTAAGGTTTTACCCCTTTTAGACATGATTAAATACAAAAAACCGCAAGAAATCGCAACAACAAACAAATCCGTATAAAATACAAAACTTTGACGTTTTACAGATTGCTGGGTTTGATTGCCAAATAAAAATCTTAATGTTAGTTCCGTTTTTCGCCACGCCCATTCTCTTTCGGCACAGACTCTATCCTAACATCACACACATTCACATAAACACATTACTTCTTTATAATTCGTCTCCTGAAAATGCTATAAATAATGTTCTTTGAAAACTTACAGTTACTTATTTTCCAGGTTGCTGACAGCGTGACAACATACTTGGTCATATTAGTTCAATTTCAGGGTCAAGACAGTGGAGAATTCTAATTTAAGCTATTTTAAATTTATTTAGTTATGATGTACTGTGACGTTGATTAAGGCTGATGTTTATTTCGGCATGATTCTTTATACCTAAAATTAAATTTGACAATTGTGTATCCATGTCATTTTATATACAAAAATAAAAAGGAATACTGGTGTTATGCCGTTTTTGCGTGATTAAGTCACAAACGTACAAGTAAAGAAAAGCAAAGACATGCAAATACAGGGGTCTAGGCTCTGAATATGATTTTGTTCCATTCGGTGTCGAGACCCTTGGTCCGTGGGGTCCTAGCGCTATGAGGTTTTTAAGGAAATATCAAAAAGGTTAGTCGACATCACTGGAGACCGAAGAGCTGGCAGCTACCTCGGACAAAGAATTAGTCTAGCTATTCAAAGGGGGAACGCTACCAGTATCTTCGGAACCTTGCCTTTTAGTAATATATTTTAGTAAAACTAGTTTTTTACGGGCTAATGCACGAAACTTTATTTATTTATTGACGTTTCGTGCATTAACCCGTAAAAAACTAGTTTTATTTAATGAGTGATGTGCGTGAAAACCTAAGAATCAAATATATTTTAGTTATTATATTATATTTTTTAAGGTTTTTGGTTTAAGGTTCATTGTTCCTTTATATATTAATGTACATATATATAAAAAATAGTATTATTATAGATATAATAGTAAAGAAACTTTCACATTAATAGTATTAAGGGCCTGTTTCACAATCGCCGAGTAAAGTTTTCAATAAGCTACTTAGATCTTTTCTGCACAGTGAACAATTAGGGATGTTGACTTTGACGATGACAGGGCACTTCTGCTTACTCTCCAAAAATGTTCAACATCCCTATTCGTTACTGAGCAGATTACCCCCTGGTCTGTGTAGCCCTCAACTTTGATTTTTGACGGCCGGAAAAAAATTTAAAAACGAGTATGCTTATGACCACACGACTGAAGTGAAACTTCTTTAACTCCATCTGTATGTATATATATTTAATTTAATATATATAATTCTCGTGTCACGGTGTGCGTAATTGAACTACTCCGAAATGGCTCGACCTATTCTCGTGAAATTTTATATGCATATTCAGTAGGTCTGAGAATCGGACAACACTTATTTTTCATCCCCCTAAATGTTAACTTCCCCTTAATTTTTTTTTGTACAACATTTTTTGCTTTTATTTTTTTACATCATACAAAAATACATATAAACCTTAATTTTCAACCTTCTACCACCAACACCTATTTTTTTATGGCGATACGAAGTTCGCTGGGGCAGCTAGTATATATTTATATATATTCTACTATATAATTTATATACATAAATGTTCATTATACATATTGCTTTTACTAGCTATAAGAGAAAGAGAGTAAGAAAATGAACGCGCGCACTGTTTTCTTTTGCTTATATCCCCCACTCAACTACCGTTCGCCTCGCCTGAATACACTTTTTGTAACGCGTTACACGTTCGCCAGCTTACTTACCAAGTCAAGCATGCGCAAAGAAGTTTGCTTGTATCCCCCACTCAACTCCCGTTCGCCTCGCCCGATCATACTTTTCGTAAAGCGTAACGCATTTACCAGCCTACCCCCCCAAGTCAAGCTTGCGTAAAGAAGTTTTACTTCAAAAACCGGCCGATTTTCCTTTTATTAGACAAGTTCTACTGTACATCCAGGCTTCATTTATGTTTTAAATCAACCCTGAATAGTTTCTCTGCAATCTTATTTTTACATTAGATATGTAATTAACCATTACTAAATATGACAAAACGCAAAATATGAAAAATTAAAATCATTTTCTCAACTCGCGACAGAAATCATCCACTTACACAGACGAGAGGGGGACATTAGCTTACTTAGAACTGTTAAATATAGTTGGAAATTGGATAAAAGCAAACTTAAAATCTTATTTTAATAAAACCCATCTTATAAATTCAGTGTCGCTGTGACGACTCGTTTATTTTTCACTAACTTCAAACTTAACCATAAACAATAATATTGCATTCTAACACCCCCTCTCAATATTTGCGATGGTTTTTACATAATATAACGACGTAACGCATTACAACATTTACAATATAAATAAACACAAAAGTAACATAAAGTACCTACATAAAGACTAACAAATAAACATTGCAATTAAATAAAAGTTTACTTGAAAAAAATCCACGCGGACCAGGCTGCGGACGGGACTCGAACCCGCACCCTTCGCAATCCGGGCGAATGCACTGACCATTATGCTACCACGGCCCTATTGGCCGCGTCGAAATTTTCCTAGCCTTAAGCTGCAAGGCAGCGCCATCTCTTCGCATTGTAGGTAACCCACAATGTCACACACATCTAGCAGTTAAATGCTTAAAAATAAATAAAAACATTGCAATTAAATAATCAATTTTTTCTTTACCTTAACTTTTCGTCGTAACATCTGCCAAATTATCGTGCGTATTTACATATTCTATACTTAATATTTTGTTATGCACTAAATCTTACAAAAAATGGTAGGTACTTTATGTCTATACAAAGCAAATTGGAAAAGTATTAGTGGTGGCATAAGACTGCATGGTAAAAAATTGTGTGTGTCAGCTCCGACGCACGACTGGAGTTTAATTCTTAAGTTCAATAGTCTAACCAGACGCAAAAAGAGTTTATTTAACTTAAAAAAGATTGATACTGTATGAAAGGGTAAATTAACAAATTAATGAAAATGATATACATATATGAATATATATTTATTCCTTTCATATACATTTATTATAACTAATCGACGAAATATTTTACATTAAACTTTTTACAATAGTCAATTTCAGATGTGCATAAATAAAGGTACGCTATGATACTGTGCTACGATGTAGCACTACGGCTGCTACAGCGTAGACAGTAAAAACGTAACGAGGTCATTCATCGATAGATTTCACTCATCAGATTTTTCTCATACCGGGCCCCTTTTATATGCAAATCGATTCTTAAGGAGTAAACTCCAAAAATCCGGTTTTATGGTTTTCTAGTAAACAAAAATATTGCATCCTAACAAGAACTTAACTCAGCGATTGTGAAACAGGCCCTAAGTAGGATAAACTTATCGAATAATGAGGGCTACCGTTTTCTGTCTCACCAGATGACGCCACTGTTGAGTGAGGTCCTAAATTGTAACTTTTAAAGTTTATTAATACGCACATGAAATCAAAGGTTACATTTAGATCGTATTTTAACACAAAAGAACCATATCCTAAACATAATAGGCCATGCCACAGTGACGCCCAGTTCCGTTTTATTCGGAAAAAATGGGAACATAATCATTTTTCTAAGCTCAAATTTTTAATAACTGACATTCATTGCCACATAACTCATATTTGCCATAATTAAGCCGAATTGTTAGCAATTATTCACAACATTATTTTAATAAGAAATAAACCCGCGTAGTCAACCAACAAGCAATAACATTTGACATTTCGGAGACCTAACGCTACACTAGCGCCTCTAGCGGCGGATTCATACGCGATAGCCCTCATTGAGTTAACATCAATTCACTAATTGCTACGGGTGGACGTTTTACGGCATCGCATTGTTTCTCTCTCATTGTTGCGAAATAATGACGGCCGCTCAGCTCAGTATCGTACATCTTACACTCTTTACTTCCCGTCTCTTTTGTTATATTATTTTATGGATAAACATTGTGCTTGTTTCTTATAATAATAAGTAAAATTCTTCCTTTTTTCCGGCTATTGTCGACGTCAGATGAAGCTGTGTGTAAGCTAACGCAATTACGAGAAGCTATTATCTACGCAAGGAAACATTTGGGAATTATCAATATTTGGATTCCTTAAACAATGCTGAGAAAACTCATCTGACAAAACAAGTAATTCTTTGTTAATAATAAAAGGTTAAAATTTTAATTTTGATGTGTATGTAGGCAATGCGTCATTGACATTTTTCTTTCTCAACTCTTGACTTTTTGAAGTGAAACTTCTTTACGCACGCTTGACCCTGGCGAATACGTTACGCGTTACGAAAAGTGTGTTCGGCCGAACGGGAGTTGAGTGGGGGATATAAGCAAGAGAAAACAGTGCGCGCGCACATATATTTTTCATATAACTAGTAAATGAATGAAATATGTACATACATGTAATATATTGTACACACACACATATATATATATATATATACATAGTCAGGTCATAAGTATTGTCACACAGTAAAAACTTTTTCATCCCACCACCTCGGAAAGTGTAATTTTGCGCTTCGAAATCTGGCTGGAAAATTCTATTTTATTCGCTTGAGCGGCAAAGTAGATTTGAATTTAGAACATCACATATAATGAGTACTCAATATAATTGTAAATTCAAAACGTCATTAAACCTATTTAATGTAACCTCTATGGTGCCAAATTTATGATTAGAACTTTTTAAATTGTGAAAAAATTTAAATTTGGAACCTTCTTGGTTTCTTTGTTTTATTTGCGTGCTTCGCGCCATTCTAGTTTTTCACGTTTTATTGCTTAAATATTTTGTCATTATAAATTGTTTTCTTTTTCATTTTGTCATTTCCTCGCTGAGGTGGGATGAAAAGTTACGTATTGCACTCGAGTGGAAAGATTTTTCACCTTGTGCTCGTTTGTTTCCCTCGCTGACGCTCAGGATTCTAATTTAGAATCACTCGCTGCGCTCGTGATTCAACTTTAGAATCCTTCGCTTGCTCGGTCATCCAAATCGAGCACGCGGTTAAAAAGGAACTTTCCACTCTTGTATAATAAATAACTATTCTTTTAGAATGCTGGCCACAAAAAAGTTTATTGAATTCGAATTTCGAATTGTTCATGAAAATAAAAATGTATACATACTTTTTAGAATTTTACTCATTTTTAAATATGGAGTGGACGCTTAAAGAAGACCGTTTTGCAGTTATTGCGTTGCATCATTGCGGTTACGCGCCAATTCAAATTTTTGACATATTGAAAATTTTGAATATAACCAAAAGATTCGTTTATCGTACCATCAAACGATACAATGAAGACTCTAGTATAGATGACAGGTCAAGAAGTGGTCGCCCTCGGTCTGTTAGGACTCCAGCAGTGATAAAAGGACAGGAGATCGTTTGAATGCTCGTCTAATGGACCTGAGACTGAAGAGATGCCGCGCTTTGTTGAAGCGGTACGCGGGAAAAAAATATCGGGAAATTCTTTTTTCGGATGGAAAAAAAATTACCGTAGAAGAGAGCTACAATAAACAAAATGATAAGGTGTACGCAGTGGCGGATCCAGGATTTTGGTTTGGGAGGGGCTTGACGTAGTTGAAGGTAGGCTTTAATAAAGCCTACCTTCAACTACGTCAAGATAAACACAAAAAAGCATTCAAAATTTTATTTTTTTTGTCATTTAATGCATAGTGAGTCTCCTCGAGTGTCTTTTTGAATATTCTTCAATGACTTCGACTGGTTGTAGGCTGCGGGATATGTCTCGGTGAATATACATTGCAGCCAAACCATTCAACCTCTCTTCAGTCATTGTCGTGCGAAGGTACGATTTTATTAGTTTGAGCGAAGAGAAGCTGCGCTCCACACTACAAGTGGATACTGGTAATGTAGCAAGTATTTGCAATAAAATTTTAACATTTGGGAAAAACTCATTTGCCTCTTGATGGGCCTCTGCTGCTGTTTGGGGAAGATGTTCCCTGTCTTTCCAAAGCTCTTTCCAAAGAGTTATTTCTCCTGATAACGAGAGAGGATGAGGTAAGTCGCTGCTGTAAACACGCGCAGCTGCCTCTATGGAGTTCAGATTTTCTATTTTTACGATGGCACTTGGTATAAGGGTGAACAGGTCGAGAATTGAAGAGTGCTCTGCTCTCGAAAAGCGACTCCTAAGCTGTCCCAATACAAAATCGATGAAAGGAAGGAATACATTCAATCTGAAACAAGATTTGATATGAAATTATTCTTTAACTCGAAAGAACATAACAGAAAATAAAGAAACGCTGCATTAAGCAAAATGCGGGGGTATATATTATATGCTTTATTAAGATTTATTTTACCTGTAGTATTCCTTAGCATCAGGCGCTTCTATATTTGAGCGATGAGTTGAACGTTTGGTGGTTCTGGGTGCCTGCACTGGGATGTCCAAAGGCTCTACAATACGACACGCCTCTTGGAAAATTTCTTCATATTTAGTTTCTCTGTACCTTTCCAATATTCTAATTACACTGTCTACCATCTCATAGCAAAGGTTAAGGTCTAATGCAACAGCCTGAAGTTGCCGTGAAAGCGAAACAGTAATTTCAAATACAGCGGCGGTTACCGCCAAAGGTAAAACAAAGTCAAATCGTTGAATGGAAGCCAGAAGACTTGCACTTTTTGAAGACGGAGAAATTCTGTCAAATTCTTCAAGGAATTGTATGATAGAGTCAAAGAGTTCTTTGAATTGAAGGAGTGCATCATGCCTTTCAAGCCAGCGTGTATCACTTAGATTTTGTAATTTAACTCTTTTCGCTTCAGGGTGTTTTTCAAGGATGGCTTGTTTGATAAGTCCCAATCTTTTTGATGATTCACGCACAAAAACGGTAACACTACTTACAACTCCCATCATATTGCGAACACTAGGTAAGCTGCAGGCCTTTACGATAGCTAGGTTCAGTTTATGTGCTGCACAGTGCATATAAGTCGCTAGCGGTTGAAGCTGTTTTATTTGGGATTGTACGCCACTATACTTTCCTGACATGTTAGCTCCTCCGTCATAACCTTGACCTCTCAAATTCTCAATTTGTAAGCCAACTTGATTTAATTCTTGAATGATTTGATTGCTTAATGCAGCACCAGTCAAGTCAGTTGCAGATAGAAAGCATATGAACTCTTCGTGTATTGTGCTCTCTTTTATATCCAAATACCTGATACATATACTGAGTTGTTCTGTTCCACTGGCATCGGTTGTTTCGTCGCCAAGAACGGCATAATATTTTGCTTCTTTGACTTTGTCAAGTACCTTTTTCAGTATAACAGAATGGCAACAATCAATCAGCTGATTCTGAGTTGTTTTGCTTAGATATGTAGCATTTTTTGGCGCTGTTTCTAAATGTTTTTGGAGTGATGAATCACCTGAGTCAATACGAAATTTTAACAGTGCTCGAAATTTTCCTTGGCCGATATCATCACTCAATGTACCATCATCTCGGTGGCCTCTTAAGGGTATATTTTCTCGACCACACAGTATAATCGTCTTAACTATAGGAATCAGCCGCTCTCTATTTGATTTAATCATTTTAAGTTTCTCAGTTTCGATTAAATTATTTACAGCTTTTTCAGGGTTTTCATATGAACTTTTAAAATTTGTACTTTTTAACACCGCCATTTTGTGGTAATCGGTAGCGGAATGGTTTTTGAAAATTTCTAATGCTTTTTTATATTTGCAAAGTGGACGAGTCACTAAAGATCCTAAAGCCACAGAATGCTTGCCCCCACTATCTGGACCAGAAAATAGTACGCAAGGCAAACAATATGCGCCGTTCTGTTCTTGACTATAGACTAGCCAGGAGTATTCCTTTAGCCAATCAGATCTGAACTTTCTTTTTTGTCCACCCTCTGTCTGCTCTGGATATTCATAACTACGAGGTGGTTCTAAAGACTCCGTCAGATATTTATACTTTTTCTCGTTACTTAGTGATTTTCCTATTGCATAAGAAATATCAAAACGATATTCAGCGCAAGCAGTGGATGTACTAGCCTCTGGCACTGGTTCCGGCTCTGTAACAACAATGCAGTGTACAGTCAAAGAAAGAGTCCACTACACCACCCGCCACCCGCCCAACACCAACCGACCAAAAGATTCTTTTTTAAAATACAAATAGTAATACTGACTGTAAACCTACAAAAATTTTGTGCCGAAATTAGGCTCATTTTATTCCTACTTTTGTAGAACTACCGATTTATAGTATTGCAGATGTATAGTGCGCTTTATTGTCATAGTTATTTAATTTATGTTCGTCTGTTATCTGTCACTGTACCTAATGAAATAAAAGAAAAGAAAATAAGAATAAAATAATCCAAAGGATGTTGTAGTTATTGTAGTAGGTACTTACCTGATGAATTTTGGGTCGACAATATTAAGTTGCTGACGTTGTGTCTCGGTAATATTGGTTCATTATCGCGCGATTCGTCCTCCTCTTTCTTTCGTTTCGGAATAAAAAACGAACGAAGATCTCCTTGCTTACTACGTTTTGATGTCATTTTTTTTCAAAATTGAACAAAAGCAAAGCACGCCCAGACCCAAATAACAACTTAAAACACTTGAATAAGCAGAAGCACTGCGTAACACACCCGTCTATTGTTTTTGTGCAACTAATCAATCAAAATCAAATCAAAGCTCGCTCCGCCCGCAATGCTACCAACACACACCCACGTACCGGCCGGCCGTACGCTGCGTACGGCCGGCCGTGGGTGTAGAGATGTGTGCGTACGGTATATCTCTATCTCAAGCACAAGTACCAGCGCAGCTCGCGACAAGCGCGTCCGCGCTCGATTGGCGCGCGAATTTAAAACTCGTCACGTCACAGTTTAAAGTACCGTACAGTTGACCCAATAGATTAGATTTTTCATGATGGGAATCGTGATATATAGATTCTTCCCCACTGTAATAGTATAACAGTATATTATTTATTCTCTGTTAAGAGTCTAAGAAAGTAAGTACGATAATAAAGTGTGAGATTTGTCAGGGGCGGACCCAAATGCCTTTGGGGGGGGCTTGAGCCCCTTAGCCCCCCCCCTGGATCCGCTACTGGGTGTACGCACACAGTAGTGAAGAAGCAAGCAACCGTATTCCGCGTGTCCAACGAGGTCATTTTCCATCCTCGCTCATGGTATGGTTGGGAGTTTCTTATTGGGGTTTAACAGAGGTACATTTTTGTGATAAAGGTGTAAAAACGAATGCAGTTGTGTATCAAAATACAGTCCTGACGAACCTTGTGGAACTTGTTTCTCATACCATGTTCAATAACAGGCACTGGGTATTCCAACAACATTCGGCGCCAGATCATAGAGCGAAGAGCACACAAGACTGGCTGGCGGCGCGTGAAATCGACTTCATCCGGCACGAAGACTGATCCTCCTCCAGTCCAGATTTGAGTCCGTTAGATTACAAAATATGGCAACACTTGGAGGAAAAGGCGTGCTCAAAGACTCATCCCAATTTGGAGTCACTCAAGACATCCTTGATTAAGGCAGCCGCCGATATTGACATGGACCTCGTTCGTGCTGCGATAGACGACTGGCCGCGCAGATTGAAGGCTTGTATTCAAAATCACGGAGGTAATTTTGAATAAACTTTATTGTCATAAGAATCTTTGTTTTGTTAAGTTCATATTGGTATATAAATGATTACATAATGAATAAACTTGTTTCAATTATTGTATATTAAATATGTGACAGAATTTATGACCTGACTAGGTACATGTATATATTGTACACACACACACACACACATATATATATATATATATATATAAGTACTACATACAAATGGAGTTAAAGAAGTTTCACTTCAGTCGTGTGGTTATAAGCACACTTGGTTTTTTTATATGAGTTATTGGGCATGCGGGCCAGGAACACCCAATTTGTTCAATAGTACCTTTAAGTACGTAATAACTGTAGGATTTTTATTTCACGCGCCACCTTATTATAGGATTACACCGTGTTCGATAAATTAACCCAAATACCAGCAACAACTCACTAAAGAGTGTACAGTAACAAATTAGAAGCTTTAAGGCGACGCCGGACTCCGGTTATTATTAAATTGGAACTTTTATTACGTCGCCACAAATTTTATCGTTCATCTTTAGCATGCCGCATTATATTTCTGAAGTGAAACTTTTCGGGCGGGGTGTAAATGGAAAACACACAAAAACCCTGTGGAAAAGATGACACGGAAATGCGTCACGAGCGTCACACGACTACATATATATATATATATATATATATATATAGTGGGACATTCAGAAAGTTTTGAGAAACTAAATAACAAACTTCTATGAAAAAAATATTTTTATCAAATCTTTTCAAAGAACTCTCCACCAACCTCTATACAAAGTTTTATGCGTCTGAACCAATTTTCAAAAGACTTTTTCCAGTCCTCCGAAGACACCCTGTTGAGGTCGTAACTAGCAGTGGCTGCCGATTAGGTCTTTTGAATAGAAATACTTTATTTTTTTCTGTTTCATCTTGTCATGTTTTAATTTTGTGAATAAGTAAAATATTTTTTTTTTGTGAATTTGAATTGTTCAAGTATATATTTATTGTGTCCTATCTTCGCGGCTTTTATTTGAAGAAAACACGATCATTGGGCTTCGCTTGAACGAACCTTCACACACCTCTTCCACGGCCTTCTCAAACGCTGATAGCGCTTATTCCGGCGATGAAAACTGTATCCCTTTGAGCTGATTTTTTATTTTAGGGAATAAAAAAAAAGAAGTCACACGGAGCCAAATTAGGACTGTAAGGAAGGTCAAGGAATCCCAATACTCTGATTAGTATGGAGTCCAGGAAGTCCTTCATTTGATCGTAGGGTGCGTGTGTGCGTTGTCGTGGTGAACGCCATGGAGCCCGGCGGCAAATGACTCTACCCCATCTGATGTTAAGTGGTGATAGAGTCCAGACGCAAAGACTGGTGAAAGCTGGTACGGCAGTCTTTTTTTTATACACAGGTCCGACAAATAACTCCACACCACCTGATGTTAAGTGAAGGTGAAGTCCAAACGCGAAGATAGCTGATACAGCAGTTCTACCTGCCACACCAGCCATCCTCACCCTGCCGGCCTGCATGTTGCTTCTTCACGCTTCTTTTAAAGGATCCCAGGTTCTAAGAGGGAACACGTGAGCGGGCAGAGCATTCCATTTACGGATAGTGCAGCAAAGAAATGAGTCACCAAATTTCCTTGTACGTGTGAAACGTCAATAAATAAATAAAGTTTCGTGCATTAACCCGTAAAAACTATTTGTTTCTTAGGTTCCTTTCTTTCCGTAAAAACTAGTTTTATTTATTCTTTGTACGCTTGGAATTGTGGCCACAGTTAGATGGTGACAGCGTAAGCCAGCGCGGGTGGTCCTCTGAAAGGAAAAGGGAAGGTGGAATAAGAGAGAATAACTCCTTAGAACACTTGCCGTGGTATAGACGATAGAACGCGCTTAGTGACGCCACGTCACGGCGTAATTGAAGAGGCTCGAGGTGTTTGGTCACCTTTTTGGACTTTGGTCAGTCTAGCGATATGCGGCCACCATAGCCTATAGACGCTTGCGATCCGAAAAATATCCCTCACGCCCCATTGCCTACCCTGACCCTACCCCGTGGAGCCCTGGGACCTTGACGACCTCCGTGGCCGAGTGGTTTGTACGCCGGGTTTCATGGTGTCGCCAACTCGAGAGGTCTCGGGGTCGAACACAAACGTCTGCCCGATGGGGATAGATGTTTGTGTGAGGAATACGAGTATTTGTACTCCAGTCATGGATGTATAATATGTATTTCTATACAAATATACTATTATATAATTATAAATTTTATTTTAATATATACAGGAACAATGAACCTTAAACTAAAAACCTTAAAAAATATATTAGAATAACTAAAATAATATATTACTAAAAGGAGTCCCTTTAGGCAAGGTTCCGAAGATACTGGCAGCGTTCCCCCTTTGAATAGCTAGACTAATTCTTTGTCCGAGGTAGCTGCCAGCTCTTCATTCTCCCGTGATGTCTACTAACCTTTTTGATATTTCCTTAAAAAACCTCATAGCGCTAAAACCCACGGACCAAGGGTCTTGACACCGAATGGGACAAAATTATATTCGGAGCTTAGACCCCTGTATTTGCATGCTTTTGCTTTTTCAGCCGCTTCACAAGCCGCACCAGCTCTGTTGTTGGTTCCATGGAAGGGGCCAGCGTGTATATGTATACTTATATATGTACTGTATATGTATTCTATTCGTTACCCTAGTATGTCATAACAGAAGCCTTACAGTGCTTACTTTGGGGCTAGGCTAATTGGTGTGAGTGTTGGAAATATTTATTTATTTATTTTACCTTGCATAATGAAAACACAACAGTACCAAAACGCAGTCTTCCCCTTAAGTGTAGCAAGTTGAGAGTTTATTGGCTCGGCTATTGTGGAAGAGTAATGCGTCGGCTTGTTCTTCCATTTCGCTCTTAATTTACCAAACAAGGGGCCGATTTTGTTAATACACACAACGACCGCTGGATGATGTGTTAACGATCGGTTAACTTTAACTTAACTTTAGCTAACTAATATGACCTACTGAATAAACAAACTATTAACACTTTGAATTAACAGTTACAATGTATAGTAATACTAGCGGCCCGCCCTCGCTTCGCTTCGGTGTAGAGCTGAAGTGTAGACTACAGTTTTTGTTCTCAGGCTTGTATTATACGCAATAACATTCATCTATGATTCTTCTTATACCTGCATGCAAAGTCTCAGTCCGATCGGTTTAAAATTGACAAAGTTTCATACAAACTTTCATTCCCTATTTTATCCCCTTGGGGGTAGAATTGATCAAAATCCTTTCTTAGCGGATGCTTACGTCATAACATCTACCTGCATGCCAAATTTCAACCCGATCCGTCTAGTGGTTTGGGCTGTGTGTTGTAGATCACTATATCAGTCAGTCACCTTTGAGTTTTATATATTATAGATATGGATCTCTATTATCTGCCAATAAATGATATTGTGACGGAGTGGTACCTATGTACACCTTTTTTTAAGGTGTAATGAATACGAGCATTTGTTCTTCAGTCATGGATGTGTAATATGTATCTTAAGAGATAGGTTTAAAGAATTTAGTATAATGACAGTCGCATCACAATACATATACGAAAATTTATTACTTGTAAGAAAAAATATTAATTTGTTTCTTAAAAACAGTGATGTTCACACAACTTTATCTGCTACTAGGCTTCACAAAATCAACAATTCATTTAAAGGTCTTTGTGTTCCCTTATACCATAAAGTCCCAAGCAATATCCAAGAGTTAGCCATAAATAAATTTAAAGATAGTATAAAAAATCACTTATTAAAAAGCTTATTACAAAGTGTCTGATTATATTACAGACAAAAATGCTTGGGTTTGAACTGTTCCAATCATTCCAACAGGTTTTCTATATTAAATAAATCATAATTGTATTGACGTTGTAACAACTAGTGATTTGTAAATGTTGTTACATTATGCTTTTAGTGTTGTGGAGTTTTTTTCGCTCGTTTTTCGTGTAGTGGTAGGGAAAAAAATGTTTGGACGATTCAAAAGTGTTGTACTATACATCCAATCTGAATAAAGATATATTGATTTCTGATTTTTATATAAATATACTAATAAAGGTATCAGAATATGTATTCTATTCGTTACCCTAATAACCCATAACAAAAGCCTACAGCGATTTCTTTGGGGCTAGGCTTTGGTGTGAGTGTTGGAAATATTTATTGTTTTATTTATATTTACTAATAATTTGAATTTTGAATTTATTTATAGTAATATTTTGTTGGAGCTCGATGCCGCAGGCAGTGGTTATCGATCGTGCAAGTTAAGCGACTTTCGCAAAGGCTGGTCATGGGATGGATGAGGAAAAACTTTTATCTCGAGTTCCTTCGTGCTTCGGAAGGCACTTTAAGTCGTTGGTCCCTCTGCATCTGTCGTTTATTAGCACCCCAGGGCTCGCGTGGTGGTACACGGCCCAGTCTCCCTATTCCATCCATAATGACGCAGGTAAAAAATGCTATTTACAGACGACGGCGCCTTTAGGAGGCACACCGCCGAACGGACCTCACACCTGGCTCCCGCAAGCCTTACGAACCCACCAGTGGCTGCCCACTCAGGACCCCGCAACTCTTACGGGCGCTTCACGGCATAATGTCTCCGTTAGGGATTC
Source organism: Chilo suppressalis (assembly GCA_902850365.2). NCBI lineage: Eukaryota > Metazoa > Arthropoda > Insecta > Lepidoptera > Crambidae > Chilo > Chilo suppressalis. The sequence continues at coordinate 17,882,443 of OU963914.1, read as the reverse complement.
TTCCGCGACTCCGCGCATAATGAAGACCTGGCTTTCTGCAGTGGGGATATTAAATAAGCTAATGATGATGTGATGACATAAGAGGCAACCATTACTAACTATCTGATCTATCAATGTACAGCTCAAACCTAAGCTTGCGCTGAAAGGCACACTTATAGTAGTCATGATTTAGACATGCGCAAAGAAAGGATTTTCCAAAACTCAGTCCCTAGAGAGAAAAAACGGGGTTTCAAAATTTGTATGAAAAACCAATATCTCCACACAAACTAGTCGCTTAAAATACTTAAGGTAATAAAAATAGCACATTTCTTTTATGGTAATATTTTCTTTAGATACAGGGTGTGAAAAAAACTATGACAAAGATTGAAACTACGCATTCTGTACACGGAAACAAGTTATATTACAAAATATTTTTGTTAATTTAAAAAAATACAATTTTTTTCAGTACGCAATGTTTAGCGCGGCGCGTTGTTGTGGCGCTACGCAAATAATGTGCCTGTGTGTATGTGTGTGCGTGAGTGTAAGTGCTTCGATAAAAAAGTTTCTAAATAACGTATTGAAAATATTAATCTATAAATCTTAAAAAAAAGTTACTTTTGCCTTCAATATCTCCATAACCATACATTTCCCAGGTATGGTTCAGAAGGAAAAAATGATCGCCATGATGTGGATGATACGTGGCCTTCGACTTCGTTAAAGGATTTTTTACACCCTGTATAATAATTTTGTACTTAATTAAATTTTAAGAGAGGTAGGGTACAGCAGGTTTTCCGCTCAAATTGGGGCACCCGTTTGGGGAAGCAACCTCCACATTGACAGAAGACGCTGCAAAATAACTCTAGCTTCAATGGTGGTGTTGTGTTTCTGCTAGAGAATAGGCCTCCAGGGCTCCGTGGGGTAGAGGATTCGGTTCAGGTCGCCAATCTCCATTTACGGGGTGTCCGAAAATAATTTTCACCTCAGACACACACTCACAGACGAAGTCGCGCGTACAGACTAGTTCTGTATAAGATATAGAAATTATAGGGTATTTGACAGTATTAAAAATAAAGTGCTATGTGTTAGCATCTGTGTTGAGAATGAATATTGGCAGGGGTTTTAACTATTTTTACAAAAAAAAATATTAATAATTTTACTAAAAACCCACGAAAAAGATAATAGTTTTCTTATCTATTGTCACGTGACCCAAAACACTGGGGATTGGCGGAGCCTAAAATGACGTCACACGCAAGTAAACTTCCGGTTAATGTGACATTACATTGTGACGTCACACACTAGTACGACGCCATATTGTCCAGAGAAACATAATAGCGGCAACTTGAAAATGGAGTTTTAGATTTGGTAATTTTTACTGAAATACACAACAAAATGATGAATATCCACTTTTTACGGACTCAATAAACATTAGTCAATCACGCGAGATCGTTTTCTAAAACTTGTCAAATACCCTATTCATATCGTAAGCAATCTACTATTTTGTGTACATACATATAGCTGTGTAATATCTATAATAAAGTTCCATTTCTCCGGTCAAACAATGATACGAGACGAACGAGAAATGTGTATCAAAGTTGCAACAGTTAAGTTCGTTCGGGCGGAGCCCTTTGGGAAATCCTTCAGGACGAACGAAATAAGTTGTTTGTAACTGAGAGAAATCTTTTTCATGATTTATATTACGAGACGACAATAAACACTGTAGCTATTATTTCTATGTTATAAAGATAGGATCTTTTTTGTGAGACTGTACAATGAGATGCTTTAAATGAAATATACTTTATTGGAACAAAAACAGTGAATACAATAAATGTGTACGATAATAATTGCATTACTTATAAAAACTGTGACGCAACTATTAACGCCCACCACTAAGAGTACATTGGAGTTCCTTAACATACAACCAACAATAAATATTATGAATGCTTTAAATTTAATTTACGTACTTAAATTAACAAATCATTTAACTGCATTTTATGCGTGTGCGCATGGGTATGTGTGTGTGTGTGTGTATGTGTGTGTGTGTGTGAGTGTGAGTGTGATTGTGGGTGTGCAGCTTAATGGAATAAGCTGAGATTATCCTCCGTTGTTAAATTGGGACCCATTTCCTAGATTAGATACATTTGTACAGTAACATTCGAAGGAAAGTCTGTGCCGTGGGGACACTAATAGGCTGGTGATGATGTGTGGGGTGTGTGTGTTTGAGGTGTAATTGTTCAGAGTTTATTTTCTATAATTATTTTTTCAACACACTTGCTCAAAATATGCATTTACGAAGGTTGTATACATTGTTTAAAAGTTCAAAATTACGGGCCATAGAACGGAGCGTGCGGTAAAACATTTTACCGCACGCTCCCAAACATGGTGCCGTACGTATCCTTTAGGGTTTTTTTTTTCAATTTAAATCGTAACTCCTTGGAAGCGCTTTTTTATGTTATAGGGGGCATACGAGCAGTCGGCTCACCTGATGGTAAGTGATCACCGTCCCCATGGACACTTGCAACACCAGGAGTATCACAAATGCGATGCCGGCCTTTAAGGAAGGAGTACGCTCTTTTTTTGAAGGTTTTTTAGGTTTCTGGCGACAACATATTCCACAGTTTTATCGTACGTGGTAAAAATTTTTGTCAAAAACGCACGGTTGTGGATAGCCATTAATAACTTTTAATCTAATCTATACCTTTGTCTCACTTTAATACTAAAAAGAGGACTTTTTGGTAGGATCGGGAAGCGGAACTTTAGCAATTTTGTTTTTCTTGTTAAAAAATGTGTTGTGGCGGCTGTTAGTGTCTAATAATGGTGGATTATTAACCACTAAGTGTACGGGAATATGCACAAGTGTTGGCAAGTGAAACAAAATAGCGGAAAGTGTCTTTCGAAGTTCCCTTAAGGAGTCCACGGGTAGGTTCCAGTAAATCCCCACACTTTTACTGAAACATACGGAAAGGGGGATTGACTTGACTGTCACTTACTTTGACTTGATAGATAGATAGATAAATTCTTTATTGCACACACACAAAAAATACAAAAATAAGGAAACAATTACATAATGTGGGCAAAGGCGGCCTTATCGCTTTAAGCGATCTCTTCCAGACAACCTTTGCGGTAAAGGATAACTAAATGAAGAGGAAGTTGTAGTATGCCAGCAAGATAAAATAAAGAAATGTACATATTTTCTTAAACATATAAAGATTATATACAAATAAATAACATATACCTACACAAATATATATACTATATATACCTACACAAATAAATATATTATGCAATATTATATATTTATAGATATAGCAGACTAGGATTTGATTAAAAGAAAATCATGTAGTATATTTTTAAAAATGTTAAATGATTTAGCGTGACGGATCTCAGACGGAAGCTTGTTCCAAAGCTGTGCAGCTTTAATCGAAAAGGAGTCCATATAATACTCAGAGCGGGTGAGGGGTATCTCTAACACATTATCGTGTTTTGAGTGCAAAACGCGATCGTGGTCCACACCAAGAAATTGGAAACGTTCCTTGAGGTAAGTGGGAGTGCGAGGGTCAACACCTTATAAAGTAATAAGAGGAGATGCTCTTCACGACGCAACCTAATGGGAAGCCACTTGAGCTTTCTCCTAAATTCAGAAATATGGTCGAACTTGCGCAGGCCATAGATAAATCGAATGCAAAGATTTTGAAGTCTTTGCAGCTTATCAAGTAGATTTTCTTTGAGATCTACGTTACAAACATCTGCGTAGTCCAGAATCGGCATTAAGAGAGATTGCGCAAGTTCAACCTTGGTCCTCACCGGTAGCAGGTTTTTCCATCGGCGCAACGAGCCCGCAGCAGCGAATATCTTCCTACTGACCTCAGAAACATGAGGTGACCATGAAAGGGTGGAGTCAAAGAAAACTCCAAGATTTTTGACAACATTGCTGTAGGTCAGTGGAATAGAGCTGAGATAAAGAGGAGGCAGAAGTGAAGGATCCAGCTTAATAGATTGTTTTGACCCACCAATGATGATGGCCTGCGTCTTACAGGGATTAATTGAAAGGCCGTGGGCATAAGTCCATTCGTGAATAACCCTAAGATCGTCATTCAAGTTCGCAATCACATTCCTGACTTTATCAACAGGTGCCTGACGGTAGATCTGCAAGTCATCAGCATACAAGTGGTACTGGCAGGTAAGGAGAGTAGTGAGAAAGTTAATGAATAGAAAAAAGAGGAGAGGGGAAAGGACTCCGCCCTGAGGGACTCCAGCAATAATTCACAGAAATCAGATCGTCTGTCGTCGGTACGTACACACTGCTGCCGGCCAGCTAGATAACTTCGGAACCAGTCCACCACCACATCCGAGACAAAGATCGACTTCAGCATAGCCAAGAGGATGTCATAATCAACGGAGTTGAAAGCATTGCTGAAATCCAGAAGCACAAGCACAGTCACCCGTTGTTTAGACATGCCCTCACGGATATCATCAGAGATCTTGGTCAAGGCCGTAACCGTGCTATGCCCCGGGCGGAACCCGGACTGAAAGGGGCTAAGAATATTCTTGGAGTTGAGGAAGACGCTAACCTGATGATGAACAAGACGTTCGAGTACTTTTGAAAGTAATGGGAGGATGGATATAGGTCTAAAATGACTGGATAAGGTAGGATTGGAGATCTTAGGGATAGGAATTACGGCCGCTCGACGCCAGCAGCTCGGAAACGAGCCTGAACTAAGAGAGAAATTGAAGATGTGACAGAGGAGCGGAAGAAGAGTCGTAGAACCATACAAAAGCATTTTTCGACTAACTCCATCCAGCCCTTCGGCATTTGATGTAATAGCGGAGATACTCCTCTCAACTTCACTTACGGTCACAGATCTAAAAGAAAAGGCGGACTTATGAGGATCGAAAGCAGCAGATAAAGTTTGCAATGTAGATTGCTTGACATTGGAAGGAATAGAGGAAGGTGCAGTAAAGTACAGATTTAAAGAATTAGGATCAATATTATGAGGGAGTGACAAATTAACCTTACCAATACCACAGGACTTACTTACTTTGACTTGATTTATTACTTTGACCATGAGTGCTATAGTATTTGTAAACATTAACACGTGACATTGGCTAAATGCACAAGCCGTGCGAAGCCATTTAGAAAAAAAAAATCTAAAAAGAAAAGAGACGAAAGATGTGGTTCTACAGGGCGACCTCTTTATGAATGTGAGTGACAGTTTAGGGAGGACGCCGATGTCTACGTAAATGACATACAAAATATGACGTTTACAAAGACTGCGGCGTTAGTTCAAATTTTGGCCACATTCATAAAGATTACTGTGGCCACTATTCCTACACGAACAAAGAAATTTGGTGACTCATTTCTTTGTCGTACTATTCGTAAGTGGAATTCTTTTCCCGCACACGTGTTCCCTCCTTCCTATAATCTGGGGTCCTTTATGAGAGGCAACAAGAAGCATTTTTGCAGGCCAGCCAGGTGAGGATGGTTGGTGTAGCAGTTTATAACTGCTGTACCAGCTATCTTCGCGTTTGGACTTTATCACCACTTAATATCAGATGGGGTAGAGTCATTTGCCTACCTCGCTATATATAAAAAAAAGATCTTGGTCGCACTGTAATTTTCACCACCCGTAATTGGCACCATTTGGAAATACGTGCCATTTTCTCATGAAACAGGTTGCTTCTTTACTTAAATTCGGTAGATACTAAACTCTTTGCTTATGTAATGCCTACGGCTGCCAGTTATATTAAAAAGCAAATGTCATTATTTTGAAGATTTGAGCATGGGAATTTTTTGTCTGATATCGAACATTCGAGATAGAATTCAGGCACAAAAACGAGTAGTTGATAGAACGATTTGGGTTTTTGACAGTGTTAAAAATAAAGTGCCAATCGTTAGCATCTGTGTTTAGAATGAATATTGGCAGGGGTCTTTATTATTTTTACAAAAAAAAATATTCATAATTTTACTAAAAACTAACGAAAAAGTTAATATTTTTCTTATCTATTGTCCCAAAACGCTTGGGATTGGCGCCACACGCAAGTAAACTTCCTGTTAAAGGGACATTGCATTGTATCGTTTCATGTTTTATACCTCGTTTACATGCAGCGCGAGTAAGGAGGGAAGTGGGCATGACGAGTATGTAAACACGATACTCGTCATGCCACTGCCATTGCCGTTCGCGCTGCCCGGCGCTCCCCAAAAGAGCGCGGAAGTGCGGAAGAAGAGAAGTTTTTGTGCGGAAGTTAAAGGACCGGCAGCGCGAGTGGCAATGCGTGTTCACACTCTGCGCGTCGCTTAGTTCGTGCGTGGTTCGCACCAAGAGCTTGGTGGAGAAAGACGTGTATTTTTTTAAGATCAGCGACCGTCTACGAAATGCCGTTTGAGTGGAGCAACGAGTCAATAATTAAATTATTAGAGACAGAGCAAGTCATTTGGGATGTCAATAACAAAAATCATAAAGAAAAACATAAAATACACGACGCCTGGAAAAGGCTTAGTGATGATATGGAAATGGAAAACTTGTGTACAAAATTTCAGCTCAATCGAATGAAGATATCTGCTTCTTATAAATTGAGTTGCAAGATTTCACCCGAAGGAACAAACATGCATTACATACATTGCAAGTTATATAAAAGCTTTTAAAAAATAGTTATGTGGGTTGGTAGCTACTTACAAAGTTCTATTACGATGGATAGATAACATCCACCATCTTCTACGACGAACTTTCTTTTTTTGTACTTGATATATTTTTAAATTTCAAACATAATTATGGATTGCAAAAAAATACAGCGCGGCCGCTGTAATTACTTTGACGTCTGCCATTGCCGAAACTCTGAAGCGAAGTGAGAGGTAGGACAGTATGTAAACACATACTTCTCTCAATCATGCCGCAGCAATATTTAGGAAATTATTGCCGGCAACGCGAAGGGCAGCGGCATGGGCAAAGTCTAAACGAGGTATTAATAACAGTCGTGTGACGTCACACACTAGTAAGACGCCATATTGTCCAGAGAAACGTTTTCGCGGCAACTTGAAAATGGAGTTTTTGATTTGGTTATTTTTACTGAAATACACAACAGAATGATGAACATCCATCTTTTTACGGACTCCATAAACATTAGTCAATAACGTGAGATCGTTTACTAAAACTTTTCAAATACCCTATTCTCCCAGTTTAAATAAAAGAAACAATAATAATTAGTGGTTATTATTAAGAGCTGAACAAAGCTAAGCTCCCAGGCCTTATCGATATAGAGATTATACCCGCCATACACACTACGAGAAATCGTTACGATCAGACTGTACAGTTCGAACGGTACAGTTTATACGATTTCGTTTAGTATAGGAAACTGTGCAGTTTTATAACATACACGCTACGATTTATCGGTACCGTTCGGACTGTACAGTGTAATCGTAACGATTTATCGTAGTGTGTATGGCGGGTATTACAGTACACTGTTGTCTCGCAAATGTGTTGAAAACGTTGCATCATGATATTCGTGCGAAATTGGTATTTACAAACTTGTGACTATGGTAAGCCCCTACTCGTTTGTAATAACCAACTTACCGCGCTAATATTATAAATAACTATTTCTTAAGTCATTTGTACGGAATCTTCAAGTTGATAGGATTAAGGAAAACCTTCTTCGACTCCCTGAATTTCCTTTAGTTCCTGAAACATTTTCCTTTGTAACATATTCATTGCCTAATGTAACATGATTTAGGTACATGATGTTACCCAGATTGCTTTTGTAAAATGTTTTATGATAGTAAAAGTTTACCGGTCTAAACTGCTAACAGAATACAAACTTTACGTTTAAACTAATTTCCAACCTTTTATGTAATTGGGTTTTACATTATTTCAATACAAACGATTTTAGTTGTTGATTTGACTTTTATTACACACAAACTGAACTCTCCATACCAGACCGGAAGTGAAACGAAAACTAAAAGAAATTAAAACGGTGACATAATATTTGGGAATACTTTAGACGAACGCGTTATTATTTGTCTATTGTAGTAGCATTATAATAATAACTGCCATAATCCATATTGTATTTTGAACAAGAAATGCTCAGTCCAATTATTTATTAGTCTTTATTTATATAAAAAAAGGTTGCAAACAAACTCATCGACCGCCTGATGGAGAGCGGCCACCATAGCCTTTAGACGCGCGCTACCAAAAACATCAGTCGTACCGTTGCCTACAATGTTTTTTTTTTCGATGACGGGGAGAAAAAAATGCATTATATAAAAAAAGGTAATTGCGTGGTGCATTCGGCAAGCGGCGAGCAGCCCGAGGGACGCTAGTCGGTGCAGGTATACTTTGACGTGCACTCACGCAAGCGTGGCATACGTCAAACCACCCCGCCTCCGACCGGCAGCCCTTCTGCACCCGCTTTAGCCGATCCTCGGCTTCTCCATTCACAGCGTCACCTGACTAGTCTCACGGACCGCAGTCCGAGCGGCTAGCCAGCTCCAGCTCCCGTACCTACCAGATAAACCAACTCCCCGATCTACCCCCCACCCTCCAGGCGTAACTGCGGAATCCAGTTAGGAGTCGCTGCTTGTTACGCCTGGGTTTCTACGCCCTCGCGATGGTGCCGCGGAGCACCCCTTCCCTGGCAGACACAAAAGGTACCGCTAGAGGACTAGTAGGCGGGCTCGGCGCCGCCGACCGGTCGTCCCCCTCCTGCGTCGAAGACAGTTTGCGTAGGCTTGTTCCTCGCGAAGTCTCTCCGCCGCCTCCTTCCGTGAGATGACCTCCTCACAGAAGGAGACCACCACCTGCCAAGATTTGTCACTTCCCAGCATGGCCTTATCTCCTTCCCCGTTGAGCCTTGGAACCTTACGCCCCGACAGAAACACAACACCACTAAGCGGTAGTCTTAGTCTTAGTAGTACGCCGGGCTGTTCCGCAACTCGACACCCAGTGCTTTTTTGCGTGGGGATTGGCATCAGTCCTGCCATCTCAGCTCCTCCAGAAAGCTCAGAAGTCCCCGAATTTGTTGCAGGCCTCAACAATTGTTTTCGGGCTTCCCATTAAAGAAGTCCTTTGTCTTGCAACGCCCCACTCCAGTAGGACATGGTGGCTCGTCTCATCCTCCTCCAGGCAGGCTCTGCACAGAGGACTGTCAGAAATACCTATATCACAGAGGTGTTTGTTGAAGTAGCCGTGACCCGTGAGTATACTCACGATTTGTTTTAGGGCTTGTCTAGGTAGTCTGATTAACTTACGTGTTAGCTGCAAGTTTACCTTAGGCATGGCTTCCCTAGCTTGCCTGCAGTCCGTGAGTTTTGACCAGTATTCCTCGTGTTGTCATTGAGAGCGCTCCCTTATCCAGGTTCGCAGCTGTCGATAAGGGTACCACTACCACTAAGAAGTAGCGTTATTTTACTATGGTCCTCTCTAAGGTGCAGGGCTTCAGACGGGCACTCCAATTCGAACCGAAACTTCGCTCTACCTCTCTTAATAAGTCTGTGTAGGTATCTACAAATTCCAAATTCCCATTATATATTCCCATGATATATGAGAAGTATAAATTGCTATATGATAGTGATAAATGCCACCAAAATTACCTAACACTCGAAATAAATACGAAACAAAAGCGTTGAAACATTCCCAAGCGTTGACAGAGCGTTATGAGTCTGGCGACTTGGTCGGGACCTCCTTTTATCACTCCTAGCTGCTCTGACACCCGAACAATTAATATAGTGAACTATTCTGAACAATAACTATTCGGAACGATAAATTGTGAACTAGGCAGCCGACCCTCGCACTATTAAACCTTAGAGCGTGACCCTCGTGAATATTTGAAAGGTATTATTTTTGAACGGACCGTTCTAATTGCGGGAGGCCCGGAATTAATTCCAAATGTCAACACCGCTTGAATTCTCGAACAAAGCTGAGATTGAATGTTTCAAGTTTTCTGTTCAATCGTTTGGGTTGTAATTAACTATGTATTAATGATAATATAAATATGAACGCGCCTTTCCATGGATGTCTGACATAACACCTCTGTATTCACACTACAGCTTCAGAAAGACTTTTCCGGTTTTATCCGTCTTTTTTTGAGTTTTCGAATAAGTACTTTTTATAAGTTTCTTTTTGAATATTTAGATGGCTCAGGTGGTTAACGCGTTCGGTTTGCGATCGTGCAAGTTAAGCAACTTTCGCAATGGCTGGTTATTGGATTGGTGCCGTTAAGCCGTTGGTCTCGGCTGCACCCATTAATCCACACTGAACCCTCGTGGTGGGTCATGGCCGATTCTCCCTATGCCATCCATAGGGGAGGCCTGTGCCCCAGCAGTGAGGATATTAATAGGCTGGTGATGATGATGATTACAACGATGTAGGTATATTTAATTATAATGTAGAAATAAGAGCTAATTTCCCTTGGCCACACGCCACAATTTTGCAATGCTTACTTTTTTGCCAGTATATTACCATTTGCCTTGGGATGAGTAAGGAACGCAATTGAGTTGCATTAAAAAAATGTATGTATTGAAATAATTAATTGTAAAAGGTTCTTAAGAGAAGATTTAAGGAAGTTCCGCGGACCTAAACTGGTTTTCAAAAAATTCAAAATTCAATATCGTTTATTCAGTCTAGGCTGTTACAAGCACTTGTGAATGTCGAAAAGCTACACCATCGGTTCGCAAATCTACGGCGGGAGACCTTGTACTGAGAAGAACCGGCAAGAAACTCAGCAAGGGCTGTTTTTTTCTCCCTGTATTATATACAGAGTCGTCAAATTGAAAAATGACTTCAATATGAGGTAACTCATAAAGTCACTTTTCATTACAAACAAAAAAAAATGCAAATAATATAAAAATTATGACTATAAAATAAAAAATAAAAATATGTAAAAAAAAAATGGTTTAACAAAGTTTAGGAATGACGTGTCCTACCGTTTAGGCAAAATAATAATAATAATAAAAAAAAAAAAATAATAATAATGAATTGATTTTGATTGATTGATTGATTGATTTGATTGATTGATTGATTGGTTGAAATTATAACAAGTTCCTACAACAATCGTCCCCTGTTTCAGCTATCGAGGGCATGAAGTCACAAAAATACTATCTACAATTTCTTGATTTTCTAAGTAATCATATGCCTTTTCACAACCTTCCTTTTCGTTCTGTCATCCTCACTTTGCCTGACCGTAAGATGCTTCTTTGCGTTTCTTTTAAGGGACTTCGGCTTGAAGGAGGGTTGAATTAAAAATCTAAGATTCGCTGTCGAGTGAGAAGTTGTTTAGATGATGACTGACCAATCGTAAGGGCAATAACTAAATAATTATTTCTAACACTTACATCATTTAGCCCAGCTCCAAAGTAAGCACTTTACGACTTGTTTTATCGGATACTAGGGTAACCAATAAAATTTATAATATTATAATGACAAATAAATATTTATATTCTTATAAAAGGTATAAAGCCGCCATGGTTTCAGTACTAATGCTCGTATTCATCATACAGACATTTGCTTACCGGGGTTAGAAATCCTCAGACTCTTTGAGTAGGCGGCACTTTGAAACCCGTTTTACATATCACTCGCGCCACAGAGGTCGTCAACTGTGGACCCCTCCGACTCCTCCCACCCAGGCCACAAACAGTAACACTACAAAGCTAGAATACTTGCAGACTAGCTTAGCATTAGGCAGACACCGCACCCGTAGGATAAGAGTGCGAAGACCCGGTCTACACACGACACGCTATACCAGCTACAGGTACCTGGGCGTTTTTCCCCGCCCCCCACGACAACGGCTAACTAGAGCCGAGGTCGTAGTCTCAGAGACGCCCTCTAGTTGAGCCGACCCCCTCAGGTTCGAGTGGTCAAGGGGCTCCAGACGGAGAGGCGACTCCACCCGTCAGGAGATGCCATCCGCCTGGAATACCTCTAGAGGCATTCGCCAATTCTCGGCTTTAGGTCCCCTTAGCATCTCGCTGTCCCTCGTCCGTCTTTTTTTTGAGTGTGTACGCTGCTGGTCGCAGGTTACCTTTACAGCGTCACCGGGTTTGGGGATGGCAAGATCCTAAGGGGACCTTAAGCCGAGAATTGACGAGTGCCTCTAGAGGTATTCCAGGCGGATGGCATCTCCGCACGAGGGGAGTCTCCTCTCCGTCTGGAGCATCTAGACCACTCGAACCAGCGGGGGTCGGCTCAACTAGAGGGCGTCTCTGAGATTCGGACCTCGGCTCTAGTTAGCTGTTGTCGTGGGGACGGCACCAACAGTTGATGCTCGATCCTACTCATACGTTGTACGTATGGAATGCCAGGAATGAGCGAACTCGCAGAATGCATCCCAGTTTCGTTGGCAGCTAAGTAGCATCTCATGAAAAGCCGGTTAGGGTTTGGCTCTCTTCATCTCTTACTACAAAGGCATAGTGCAGACTCAACGTCAATGTCAGTTGTTTACAGTTCGTAAGAGAATTCAACATAATTTATAGTTGTGATCGTCGGCAACATTTTACACAAACAAGAGAGACCGAGAACTTAAATTGCCAAGAAACACGAATTTACTAAACAATCACAAATGATCCGAGACAGACATATAATGAAACATTTCTCGCGTGTAAATTTTAATTATTTCAAGAGGGACCGCCATCCGCTCACACTCACACAGAAAGGGACGACATCCAAACCTCATCTACATATACAGGGTGTCCCAAAACTTTGCCACATGGAGGGAAAGTACCTTGATTACTGTAGATAGAACGTTTTGCTGCAGGAGAACTTCATTTTAATATTAAAAAACGAACTGCATTCAAAGTAACTAAAAAAATCGCCTGCCTGAAACGGGAGCCAAACCCGCTAAATTTGAGAAACAAATTACTAGTAATTTAACTATACCGATTAAAAAGCGCACTAGCATATTTACTTTTCCTTAGTAACATAGCATCTAAAATATAAAGAACATAATCAAGAATTCAAGGTTTTATCTATAGTTTTGAATTCCTTAAACGCAGTTCGTATTGTTTTTAAAATAAAAATTAGATCTTTTGTCATGATAAAGTCTTATAAATCAATGAATACCGGCTGCACGCACGAAAAATTGTCACGTTCCGCCCGAGCCTGAGCGTGCAAGCGAGAGCGCGGAACAAGCGATAGAGAGCCACGATCGGCCCAAGCCGTGGCTTGTACACATTTATCTCTCTTCTTGCGTGACGTCAGAGCTAGTAATTATGCAATTTTTCATCAATAATAATAATAATAATAATAATAATATTTATTTAACAATAGTAAAATAATACATGAACATTAATTTTACAATAAGCACCTTACCAATGACATTTTTAAAACAGTGTGAGTCTCAAACTCCCAAACTAGGACATGTCCTGTATCTCAGGAGTCAGTGGCTCATCCCAGATAAGTAAACTCAATCTCAATAGCGTACATCTTAAGAACTTAATATTATGAATTTAATGCAAATGGATCTGTATGTGTTTGTGTGCGTGTGTGTGTATGTGTGTGTGCGTGTGTGAGTGTCTGCGTTTGTGCGTGTGGGTGTGTGTTCGTGTGTGTGTGAGTGTATGCGTTTGTGCGTGTGGGTGTGTGTTCATGCGCGTGGGTCCGTGTACAATAATGGGTAGTTTACCTAATAAGATCTTCAGTTTCCTCATAATTGAATTTTAGAAGTAGATCACTTACAGTTTTTTTTACATTATGTAGTGTCAATGAAAAAATGGGTTTTATTTTATGAATTTTATTATATAATTTTGTGCTGAGAGCGTTATATTGTTTACTAGCCCATGCTGTGCGACACATGATCTGGGGACAAACAGGAGCACAGTGACGTCTTGATGATGTGTCGAGCTCCAGAGGAAGGGAAGAGTGTTTGCGTAGAAGCATACGAAGGATGGATAGCTGCCTAACCGTAAGAACCTCGCACTCCGAATACAGTTTCGCCGTTGGATATGTCCTACGTTTACACAATAAAACCTTAAGGACTGCTCGCTGGGCTCGTTCCAGTTTCAACAAGAAAGTTTTATTAGCCCCTCCCCACACAGAGATGCAGTAGGACAATATTGACTGGCACAATCCAAAGTAAACCGTAAAAAGCGTTGACCGTTCAGCCGAGTGGCGCAGGTTTTTAAAGATGTAAATGAGTCTCCGGATTCGTCCTGTAAGGGCTTCAATTTGGACATGCCAGTCAAGCCTGTCATCGAGATGGACACCCAGATACTTAAGGCTTCTTACAGTATTAAGTGGTTTGCAGCGACATGAGTTTAAGTCTGTATTCCGACAATGGTGCAATTTAATATCGGCTGGGGGCATGTTTACTTGAGATTTTGCAATGTCGAATTTTAGAACCTGGGTTTTTTCGAAGTTTAGTGTGAGAAGGTTGATGGATAGCCATTCCCTGACCAGAACAAGAGCATTCTCCGCGTTATGCTTAGCAGAGACCCAACTATCACCATAAACTAGAAGTGCCGTATCATCGGCATAGGAAAAGATGTTGCAATTTTTAAGAGATAGACGGCAAAGCTGATCCATATATATGAGAAATAGCGTCGGGCCCAGAATACTGCCCTGCGGCACACCATAGCATATTGATACCTGATCGCTGACAAAACTACCTATTTTGACACATTGTGAGCGGCTAGTAAGATAGCTACTAAGTATTTGCAGGCCAGGACCCCGAATTCCAATACGCTCCAACTTGTCGAGAAGAATTGGGATGGAGACGGTGTCAAAAGCCTTGGACAGGTCAAGGAAGACACCATAACATTTAAGCCTTTTGTCCATTTTAGTAACAAGTGCTTCAACAAGGCTTGAGACCCCGTCTTCCGTGGATAAACTGCTTCGAAAACCAAATTGATTATTAGATAATATTTTATATTTATTCAGATACGAAACCAGTAAATTATTAAGATACCTCTCCAACACTTTAGAAAGAGCTGAGAGAACAGAGATGGGTCTATAATTGGTGACGCAATCTCTACTCCCGGCCTTGTGGATAGGATGGACTATAGCCCTTTTAAAAGAGCTGGGAAAGACACCGTTTTCTATACAACGATTGAAAATATGGGTAAGTGGAGCGGCTAGAGTAGAAGAAGACTGTTTAATTACCCGAGCTGGAATACCGTCACATCCCGTTGCGCAATCACTTCGTAGGCTGAGAATGAGCTTTTCTACCTCTGCCTCCGCAACAGGGAGGATCACGAACGAATTACTAATTGGGTAAGTATGTCTAACCAAATTACTCCGTTGCGGAGACGGCGAGGATGATATTCTCTTAGCAAGATCACTACCCAAATTAGCAAAATAGTCATTAACGAAATTCACAGATGAGTGACTGTCACCTGCAATATTCAAAAGTTCTTCTGGGGGCCTGTGAATTCGTTTACTGTTCGTTATTGTTTTGATAACATTCCACAATTCCTTTGGATTATTTTTTGCTCTTTCAAATTCTAGCTTCTCATACTCCTGTTTTACTTTTTTTAAAATGACGTTACAGAAATTGCGATATCTATAATAAGTCGTTTTTAAGATTACATTGTCAGGGGAGTACTTTAATTTGAGGTGCATAGAGTCGCGATTTCGCAAACAGCGAAGCAAACCAGGAGTGATCCACGGTTTTAAGATTTTGTTTCTTCGTGACACTTTAACAATTGTTTTATTTTTGTCAATAACAGATTTAAGGCAAGCAATAAAAGTATCTGTGGCTACTTCGGGATTTGATTGTTCTAATATCGGTGTGAAGTTTGTTATATCTATCTCTTTTTTAATCGTTTCAAAATTATATTTAATTGCAATAGTATGTTTTACTTTGAAGTTCACGGAATTGTTTACTTTTAGAGACAATACAATAGGATAATGATCCGTGATCTCAGTTTGAACGACAGCCACTGTAGCAACGTGGTCCGTCTTCACAAAAAAATGATCCAAGCAATTTTCCATTCTTGTTGGAAGAAGATGCGCTGGCAATAGGCCCAGGGAGGACATAAAGGTAAGGTATTCATTACTATGACGATTGTTATTATTTTCCTTTATGTCCACGTTTATGTCACCTGTCAGCACAATATTTTTAAAGTTTAGAGGAGAAATAATATTGTCCAAACTATCTAAAAATTTGTCAAGATTATTGTATGATGGAGATCGATAAACTGCAACAATGGCAGTATTGCCAATGCAACACAGCAGGCAATTCCCCTCCTGAAAGGCAGGCTCACTAATTGCACATTTCAGATCTTCTTTGATATATAAAACAACACCGTCATTTTGAAGAGGATTTATACAGGTTGAGTAGACAGTATAGCCATCAAGATAAGGAAGTTGGCTAGTCACTCTAAGCCAACATTCGGACAATACAATGACATCGTATTTTATTTCTGTCATGGCTACTGTTGCGATGAAGTTATTGAAATTTTTTTGAATACTTCTTATATTTGCGTGAATTATTTTTAGTGAAGAGTCATTAGGGATATAATTATTACAATTTTCTGGGGTGCAGTAATATGATTGTCCAACTTGTATGTCATCAATCTCGGATACTATATTTACTAAATTAGTCATTTTTATTATTTATAACAAACATGCAAGCGACACAGTAAAAAACTATGTCCACTAAAGAAATGGGTTGGACTTCGTAGGGTTTGTTTTTTATTACTATATTCGCGCAACAGTGAAGCACTCGTGTAAAGCTGGATGGCGTGTGATATCTTTGAGAGGAAAGTTCTGAGAGGATGCTGGTTGAGTTATATGATAGAGAATCGAACAATAGAATAAATTGAATATAAGAAGTAAGTGGATGGTAAAACAATATGACGATTAATATTATTTCAATATGACCCATGAAGGTTTGTAGTGTGATTGTGTATATGTCGATATTATGATGAATGTGAGTATACCTGAAAGGAAATTGAGATAGTGTATGGATTACAGAATGGTTTTTGTGTGTATGTATTATACTATATCTAGCATTGAAAGATTCACTGTGGTATAAGTGAGCTATTAAGACATAATTCTGTTTTAACATGGATAAACTTAGAGTTCGAATCTCTGCGAAGGAGCACTCTGCCATTAGAAGTCCAACAATATTTAAAATCATGTTTTTTAGCGAATTCTCGAGCAAGAAAAAGTAACTTACGGACAGAATATGGCAGATGCTCATCCACATAGACTGGTCGCTTGTCGTCGACCATACCAAAGTGTTCACAACTGAGTCTCGACGAGTTCGAACGGTCCTTATTGAAGCGTCGTGATGAAGCAAGTAAATTATTTTTAACTTGAACAGACTTCAATCAATCAATCAATGTTTCTTTATGACGTTATTACGTAAAACTATCGTCCGTGTACCGACTTTACAGACAACCCATTTTTTAGCAAATAATTCTCTCTACATTATTTAAGGTACTTTCTGTCCATGTGGCAAAGTTTTGTAACACCCTGTATATATCTATACATATGTATATGCATATATTACGCAGTTCTAGAATTTATTATCCCAAATAGTTTCACAGTTTGAAGGTCCTCTAATAGAAATGGGAAATTTAATTTCACCGCATTGTTGGTATCCACCTCCAAAGCGGTCACGTCACGACCGACGTCGATTGTGTGTAAAAGTGATCCACTCTTGAAACGAATACCGTTGGATCTATTGAAATTGGCTACTTGAATGTTTTTGGAAAAGTTTATCTTTATATATATAATTCTTCTGTGAGTGTGTATGTCACTGAACTTCTCTTAAACGACGGGACCGATTTTGATGAAATTTTTTGTGTGTGTTCAAGGGGATCTGAGAATGGTTTAGATTCACAATTTTGTCCGCTGGACAACCCCTATTTTTTTAGGGCGGTACGAAGTTTGCTGGGTCAGCTAGTATATATATATATAAGTAGCTGTCCCAGCGAACTTCGTACCGCCATAAAAAAATAGGGGATGGTGGTAGAAGAGGAAAATTTAGGGTTATGTGTATTTTTGTATGATGAATCATAAAAAATAAAAACAAAAAATGTTGTCATAAAAAAAGAATTAAGGTTAAAAAAGAGTAGTCTTAACATTCAGGGGGATGAAAAATAAATGTTGTCCGATTCTCAGACCTACTGAATATACACCCGAAAATCGGTCGAGCCGTTTCGGAGTAGTTCAATTACGCACACCGTGACACGAGAATTTTATATATTAGAGAAGATAAACTTTGACATTGTGGGTTACCTACAATGCGAAGAGATGACGCTGCCTTGCAGCCTAAGAGAGGTTAGAGAAAATTCGATACGGCCATCAGAGGCGCGATAGCATAATGGTCAGTGCATTCATACACGGATATCGAAGGGTGTGAAAAAAATTCAAATAATAACCTTATATCGCTTACGCTGCGGAAGTCATTGACAATAGAGCAAAGTGATGTACTAAAGTTTTATAGAGGACATAAATATCTACAAAAAAGTCTGTGATATCACATGTCTAACTATTACAGTTATGTCACAACTAAAGGTGCCCCGCAGTTTCACCTGCGTTAATTTGAGGAAAAAGGTTATAGTGAGTCTACTTAAAAGATGGGCATATGTTGTCGCGGACTTTTTATAAAATTATGATGTTGAATATTCTCTCTACTCTTGTTTTTCCTGTATTGTTTCTTTAATGTTTTTGTTGATTGTGTTTCATGATGATAAAAATGTTCCTCAAAAGTATTTCAATTTCACCAACTACTTAGTTTCTAAATAACGAATTTTGCAATATGTATTCTTTTTCTTGTATCTAAAAAATCATGTAGCCAATTTTATTTTACATGCCCGACACTTTGCGTTAATTAATTGATTTTCGCATACTTTTATCTCCGTGGGAGTTAGCTTTTAGGCTTCAATGGTGTGAGAAAAAGTATATTTCCAACACTCACACCAATTAGCCTAGCCCAAAAGTAAGCACTGTAAGGCTTGTGTTATGGGGGACTAGGATAACGGATAGAATACATATACTGTACATATATAAATATATTTATATAGAAATACATATTAAACATATGGAGTACAAATTCCCGTATTATTCGCACAAACATCTGCCTCCACCGGGATTCGAACCCCCTTGAGTAGGTGACGCCATGAAACCCGGCGTACAAACCACTCGGTCACGGCGGTTGTCAAAAAAAGTAGCTTATGTCCTTCATGTTCCCTTTATTTTTATGTTATCGAAAAAATCATCAACTGATTCAGCGGTTTGAGGGTGAAAACGCGACATGCAGTTAGTAACTTCCGTATTAAAAGAATCTATACATATAATAAAATGGTAGGAAAGTCAAATGGCGGTGTGATCTATAATTGATACCGAAGCCAAAAATATAGTTTTTAGAATGTTTGTCTGTTTGGCTGTATGTATGTCCGGGATAAAGTCAAAAAGTACTGCATGGATTAACTTCAAAGGCACAAATATTATTAAGAAGTCGGGTCAACCTATATGGCTACATATTATCACGAAACATCACCCCTAAGGGGGTAATACGGGGGTTGGATTTTGTGTAACTTTAATCATTTACTCTCCCAAATGGAATATTTTTACGCGTTTTTGCAACTTTTTACATCGATAGTCCGCTTCTTCTGGTCGCAGCGTAATATTATGAGCCCTTTTACAAAATTGCGCCGCTGCCGTACTGATCGGCGCGTAGGTAGATTTGCACTAGTATATATTGCATTTTACGGGTGATGTTTCGAGTCTTATAAAATAATTATTAATGAAATAATTATAAAAATATATACAAAATTCAGTAGTTCAATGATGGTAGATTAGTTTTATGAAATTTTTTGATAGTAATTTTTAATTCAATATTAAAATACGAGGTAAACCTACATTATTTTTTGGGAAAACTCACGGAGGTTAAATGTTTTTTTTTATATTTAATTAGATAGAAAATCGATATTTAAATACATTATGTTTCAATAAAAATATATTTCTGATGTAGTAGTAATTAATTTGATCTAATTTATTGAACATTATTGAGAGATTGGGGCATTTGAAGATGTGCATATTATCGTTTTTTCTGTAAACTGGCTGCAGTAGAACGAACAGTACAAAAAAACGAAAATAGTATTTGCAAATATTCTACATTAACTTACAAAAGGAAGAATAAATATACTGTTTACTTCTATTGGAAATAGTCAAAATCTTTTCTAACGGGGTAAACGAGGCGCTCAAAAATTACGATTTTTTGCAAAAATGTGAAAGGGCTCTTTAGCGTATTATTAACTAAGCCTTCCTCAATAAATGCACTATGTAACGGAAAAATATTTTTTAATATCGAATTATTAATGGCTGGCAGCTATCTTGGTCAACGGATCAGCTTTGCCATTCAACGTGGCAATGCTGCCAGCCTCATCATCATCATCATCATCAGCCTATTAATGTCCCCACTGCTGGGGCACAGGCCTTTCCTATGGATGGAATAGGGAGATTGGGCCATGACCCACCACGCGGGCCCAGTGCGGATTGGTGGGTGCTAACGACTGCAGATGCAACCGGGACCAACGGCTTAACGTGCCTTCCGAAGCACGGAGGAGCTCGAGATAGTAATTTTTGGTCACCCATCCAATGACCGACCACTGCGAAAGTTGCTTAACTTCAACGATAGCAGCCGAACGCGCTAACCACTTGCGCCATCGAGCTCCTCACTGCCACCAGCCTATTGGGCACTGTTCCCGACAGCACTGGGGTTGACTTATTTTTCATTTTGTAATTAGATATTATTCATAAGTAGGTTAAGATAATTTATATTTAAATTTTATACAATAGGTAGTTTTTAAGTTATTGTTATTTTATTTTCTATATTTTGTAATACAAATTATTTTTAGATTTCATCGCCATAGTCTTTTTCGTTCATCTTTAGCACGTCACATTTAATTTATAATTGTCATTGAAAAATTCTGATCTTATCAACAAGCATCAGAGACTCAGTGGTAGAAAACTCTCCTACAACGCGGGCGGACCGAGGTCGATTCCCAACCGATGTAGGACTTTTTTTTAATGATTTTAAAAGTTTCGTGGTACTTTTATAAAACCATACCAATGTTTTTTTAAGTGAAACCTCTTATCGGACGAGGCGCAAATGGAAAATATGAATCGAAAATGCGTCCCGAGCGTCACACGACTATTTGTGTGTGTGTGTGTGTGTGTGTGTGTGTGTGTGTGTGTGTGTGTGTGTGTGTGTGTGTCTGTCTGTGTGTGTGTGTGTGTCTGTGTGTGTGTGTGTGTGTGTGGGTGTGTGTGGGTGTATGTGTAATATAGTCAAGGAATAAATAAATATAAACACTACATAGTATAAAGCAAAGTCGCTTCTCACTGTCTGTCCCTATGTCCCTATGTATGCTTAAAACTACGATTTTGATAGATTTTTTTAATAGATAGAGTGATTGAAGAGGAACGTTAATAAGTATAATACATGCTTATATTATATAAGTGTATAAGTGATGCGTGCGCCATTGCATCCATTCCCCTATGCCTTATGCACCGCCTAATGTCGGGTTATTTAACGAAATAAGTTGCATTTCAGATGATTCTTATTTATTGTGTTTGTTGTGCACACCAATGTTTATTATTTATTGTGTTTAATTTGCGTGCGGAAACAGTGGGTCTCGTGAAATTTTACAAATTTATTTTGCTCACGTCTACACATCTAAAGAAAAGCTGTTACCAGAGTTTGTAAACTTATTGACTTTACTTACTTGACTTATTAACAAATATATTAATTAGCTTAAAAGCCTTGATAAATTTTCAAATGACATATCAAAGCAAAAATATCGGAAGCTTTGAGGGAAGTTTTTATTGGAATCTGATTTAAATGAAACTTAAAACGTAATTACTTAACGGGTCTAACCGTAAATATTTTTCGCTCGAACATTAAGTCTTATTTACTTCGGATCTTTCCCCATTCAGTACCGCTAGAACCATTATCGAATTCGAATAGTTTGCAAACCGAAATGTCAATGTCAAATTTTGTATGAAAACTTGAAAATTAGAGTCATATCGTACGTAAAGAGAACTAAAAATCAGTACACATTTGACAATGACATTTCTTACTCGCAAACGACACGAATTCGAATTCGATATTGGTTCGTGCTAAGGGTACAGTTTATTAAAACGTCAAGCACAGAAAAGTGTTTTAAGTGCAAACACCAAACAGCGCCCAACAGTTTTCCGATTCAGACTGGAACGAATTTTTCGCCGCAGCCGTCGATCATATGTCGGATTTGCGCACGGCTGCTGTTGCGTTCCGAACATTAATGGCATAGTTAAGACTCTTTACAGTAAAACAAGAATTTCTATTTAATAAAAATATTGATAAACAACTTTCGCAGTGGTCGGTCATTGGAGGGGTGACCAGAAATCTTCTATCTCCAGTTCCTCCGTGCTTCGGAAGGTACGTTAAAAAGTTGGTCCCGACTGCATCTGCAGTCGTTAGCACCCGCCAATCCGCACGGGGCCCGCGTGATGGGTCATGACCCAATCTCCCTATTCCATCCATAGGGAAGGCCTGTGCCCCAGCAGTGGTGACCCTATTCCATCCTGTGCCCCAGCAGTGGTGACATTAATAGGCTGATGATGATGATAATGATTGATAATAGAAAAGCTCGATGCATTAATTTTGACTCGAACGGGTGCCTTCAGGGTGTAATACGGATCGGACCTAATAATGTGTTATTAGGGTGACTGATCCAAATGCTAGCACTGCACCAAATAATCAGCACTCTGAATAAATAGTAAAATAATAAGGTTTTCACTAACTGATTTGGGTTACCACTTTAAAAAATAAATAAATTGTTGTTTTTGAAATCCTACCACTGGCAATACCATACTTTCTGACTTCAAAATGGCAAAAAAAATGTAAAAATACGTTTGTGTCCGGCAGTTCGTCTTATTTTTGCCTGTTCTTAGAGATCGAAGGTAAGTTCACGTGTTTACATTTAATGCTTTAATAGATCTTTTAAATATTTTATATTAATACTTTTGATTTATGTGATTTCTTAGATAGTTTATCAGGATAGTTTGAAAAGAATAATTTGAGGTTATAATGACATATTGTTAAAAAATGTGGTGCTAATATATGGGTCTAATATTTTGCGAATTCCAAATTATCAGCACTGGTGCTGATAAATGGAAAATAGTACGTAAATACTTATACCATATTTTTAATTGTAAACCGTGCTTATTTGATGCATAAAATTCATTTTTTTTTCGTAAAAGTAGTTTATGCCTTCGGAATCCAAATCTTAGCATAGTGCTGAAATTACATTTGCTATTTGTCAGCATAGCGCTAATAATTGGATCAAAAGCATGCTGATAATTTGGTTCTCCTAGCATTTCATAATTTTTAATTTTTTCAGACCCACCTACCATGAAACCAAAGGAAGTAAATATGCCAAATAAAAGAAAAAAAAAACTCTTACGAAAATCTATTAAAAGACTTAGATGCATTAGAATAGGGTATGTCCAAAAAACTGGCCTCGAAAACCTTCAATAAACCTAGATAAACTATCCAGTCGCGATTAAGAAAGCCATGCAAGAAGCTACCAGACCCTGATCCACTATTGTCGAACGATGAAGAGGAAGTTTTAGTAAAAGTGGGTTTTAGATTGCTGTCGGAAAGGATTCCCAAACAAAAGACTGATTTACAATTGAGTGTAGCAAGTTTCTTAAAGAAGACAGAAAGAGATTTAGAGACCCCTTAAAGGATGACATATCTGGTAGAAAATGGTATGACCTTTTTATGTGCCGTCATCCAGAACTCAGCGAACGCATTGCCGAAACTGTAATATCAGTCAGTGCTAATGTATCAGAAGAAGACACAAAAAGGTGGTTCCACAATTTTGAGTTTTGTCCTAAGGAAAACAACTACTTTAACATCTACCAGAACCCGTCTCGTGTTTTTAATGGGGACGAATCTAACTTTCAGTTATATCCTAAGAGTGGCAAAATCATTTCATTACGAGGAGAAAGAGACGTATATGAAGTTGATCACGCTGCAGCCAAAACTGTCTTTATTGTACTGTTTACGTTTTGCGCCAACGGAGATATTACACCTCCACTAGTTCTGTTTCCCAACAAGAGGTTTCCCAATGATAAAAAATCATCAGTCCCAAATGAGAGGGGCATTGGTTTAAGCTGTACTGGCTAGATGAAATGTGATTTTTTCTATGATTATATCAAGAATGTATTTCATTCATTTCACATCATACTATTTGTAGATGGACACAAAACACATCTTAGTCTTGAAGTGAATAAATTGTGCAGCAAGTTGGACATTATTTTGATTGCTCTAAAGCCAGCCGACACATGTCAGCTTTTAGACCTCTCAAAAATGCATGGAAGGAAAGTAAAATGGAGGAGAGATTACCCTTTGGAGACTCTCACAAAGAATGATTTTGTACCTGGTCTTATAGAGGCTTTAGAGGTTGGCGTCAAAGATACAACAGTGATAAATGGATTCAGGACTATTGGCTTATGTCCCTGTAACTTTGAAGCCATCAACTACAAAAAATGTCTGGGTAAAGGAAATAAACATGATAAAGAACCAAAACAAGACAAATAAAAATTACAAGAAGATTGTAATGAAGATAGAGTTATGACACGTGAAACTTTAGAAAAGATTGTAGGGCAAGAAAAATGTACCTACATTTCTGCAAAGAACGCCGCTTGAGAGTCTAATAGAAACAGAAAGGATTTTAAAGAAGATTTGTTGTTATTTCGATGATCAAACTGATGCGTCCACAACTTCCACATCCCAGGAAGCTGTTATCAAATTTCTCAAAATTGATCAATTTCCAGTAATATTAGCATAAGATTTTGTAGATGAAATGCAAGCTATGATCTCTGCAACCACTAACGAACCATCTGATGGTTCATTATACTGAATATTGTCTTGGAAGTGCGCAATTTTTATGTCTTGATAGTCAACAATATTTACCAACTCCAGTCAGATTAAACAATATTTACTAACTGCAGTAAAATTACAGGACGTATTGGTTACGGAAAAAAACGCCTGAACGAAAAGGTGTTAAAAATGTAGAGAGATCATCATTTGTTCTTACTTCAGCTGAATGGAAAAAGACTGAAAACAACAAATTAAAAACTAAACAACCTAAAGAAGAAGAACAGGCGACTCATAAGAAAAACAGATTACTGAACAACACGAAAAAATAACGCAAAAGTAGAAACCGCTATTAAAAAACAAGAGAAAAAAAGCTAATAAAATACAGGAGAAAAAAGACAATACAATAAAAGGGACAATAGAAAATAAAATACAAGATACAATAGAAAAAACAAAATAAAAGAGATAAAAGCTAACAAGAGACATTATCATAATACATGATAATAATACGAAACTTTGTTAAGTTTATAAATACAATTAGATTGTTGTCAAATATTTTTTTTGATCCTTAGTCACACATTACCCACCTATATTAAAATAAGTCAATTAAAGAGATTATAGGTACTAATAACATTTTTTATTTCATATAATTTCAATACCACTATCATAGTGCTGTTAATTGACTCACTCTATGCTATTAAATGGTGGTGATGGTGCTATTAAATGGTAAGATGGTCATTATTTACTCTTGTCCATCTAAAAAAAATGGATACCTAAATATAAAAAATATTTTTAAATAATCATCTTACTGATTGAATATTGAAACTAGAAAACTCGTCATAACGGGTGAAACAGCATTTTTCAATGTGATAAACGGGCTTAAGTTTGGACTAACTCTTAAAGTGCTGATAATTGGATCAGTCACCCTATAGGAACGTTTAATAGAAAGCTGGTGGGCGACGTATTCTTCGCAATACTGTTACCCTGATTACTTGGTACTGCTTTAATTGAGTGGAAAACTGTACTTAACAGTAATTCATTCTTGCAAACTATGAACGGCAAAATTTGTGTTTGAAGGACGTAAATCTTGTTGATTTTTGAAGGGAAAACTTCTTTAGCGGCGTTGTACACTTTTTTTTGTATGGGTAAAAAATGTTTATCGCCGTCAGGTTAAACACGTGGGCTGATAGCATCATGACTCACAATAAAATTAGAAAGGTTGTTGACTTTCAATATATTGGACGAACATAGTAATATTTTATTTTACCGTATTTTAATAATAAGTCTCTATCTAGGACGTCCATGTGTCAGCTTTACAATAGATGTCGTTAAATGCGTTTAAATGTGATTCATGTAAGTTGATTTTTCTGAGAGATAATTTTTTTTAATGTAATATAAATTGTCATGTTTGTGTAGCGCAATAAATAAATATTGTATTCTACCACATACATGATAGTACTTTTATACTGATAATTAAAGCAATTCGTGCAAAATTATTCCCTAACCATCCAAAATATCAAAATTACACAACGTTAATATTCAAGTTTTCACTTCTGCCGGCACTCCCGGAGTGCAACCCGTCGTTTTTTTATTTATATGTACTTGCCTGAGAAATCTAGTTCTCAAGTTACTTTAATTAATTTAGGAAAAAACATTTAAGAACAATTCTTAACGGTTTTCAATAAGTCTGGTTGAATAAAGTTTTTTTTATTTTCATTTATTTATTCGCAGTTCGCAGTATCCACTTTAGGCTATCTTATATTATAAATGCCTTAATGAATATACCTGTAAGGGTCGCCACCACAAAACGCCGCCACCGGCATATTTCCTGTACTTTTCATACAGTTTATTATACGAGTCGCGTCGTACGCGGCGAGTCCATATATTTACGAGTATATGGACTCGCCGCACACGGTTAACACCGGTGGTCGCCACACACTACAAATCGTCGTTGCTCGCTTCCTATGGCACGCACCGGCCACTGATGCACCGATACAAAATGCTGCCACACGCCACTCACGTTTCAACCTTCTCACCCACCTTTAAACCTTCTTCGTCAGAGTCCATTATGATACTGCACGCATGTGTTAAAAAAAATAGCAGCCATCGACGACAAGTGTCGACCACCGACCACAAGTGGCTGTCGTGTGCTTCACCTACCTTTGTAGCCGCTTCTAGTTTCTCGTGGCGGCGTTTGTGGCGGTCGCGTGTGGCCCGTGTGCCGCGACCCTAAGTTAGTACTTATGTTTTGTTTCACGCCTAAACCGCTGAACCAAATTTTATAACTATTGTTAGCACTGTTTAATAATAGTTATCAAATTCGCAAGGGTGATACTGAAGCAGGCTATTTTTGGCGCCAAAATAAAACGAAAGAAGAAAACGAAAGAGAATAAAAAATATAAAATAAAACTCAGACGAAATTTAGTTTCAAAGTCAAGATTTTTAGGATTTTCTATACTGCATTAATCGTAACTGTGCCAAATTGTATCCAATTTCACAATTGAAACGAAAATTTAAGTAGACGGGCTGTCCGTGCTGTGCTGTGCGGTGTCAATTCTATTCAATGCCAACCAGTCTTGATCTCTATGATTGAACTGTTAGAGTAGATTTTCGAGTAGCAAACATACAGGGTAATCTGTGTATTAATAAACTTAATTTCTCCTGTCTTTCCCATGCCAGATTTATACTAAAGAGTAAGCACAGAATGCAATCATGGTTAAAAATTTAATGTTTTATTCTAAAGAGTTTATCACCCATTTCTAAATTAAATCGAGCATAATTACAAAACAGCCAATAGAAGTGTAATTTTTAGAGTTAACTAGACTAGTTTTTAGAGTTAATTGTAATATTTAATTTTTGTTTCTCTGAGCGTTTCTTTATTCCACCAGGACATCAAAACGACTGATCATGGGGACAATCGCCTAACGGGTTCGCTATGGCTATCGCTTAAGATTTCATTTTGTTATTTCAGACCACCGAAGGTTTTCAAAGGCCTCGTGCTCTTCTTTTAGGGTTTCGTAGTCCTGACAGTCTTGACATTTTGTATTTTACAAAAAGATTGTCTTGCCTCATTATTCGAAAATATAATTAATAATAATAAATAAATATTTTCAACACTCACACCAATTAGCCTAGCCCCAAAGTAAGCATTGTAAGGCTTGTGTTATGGGATGCTAGGGTAACGGATAGAATACATATACTGTACTACCATGACTGGAGTACAAATGCTCGTACTTATCACACAAACATCTGCCCCCACCGGGATTCGAACCCGGGACCTCTCGAGTCGGTGACACCATGAAACCCGGCGTACAAACTACTCTGCCACGGAGGTCGTCAAAATTTCACATAATGGTAACAACCCTGCGTTCGGTATCCATTCTCTTTCGTCATTTCTGTGCATTTGCAAATTGCTGGAATTTCTCAGGAGCATAGCATAGCATGACTAGCACAGGGCTGCCATAACAGATCTATTAAATATATCTGGGATGATTAGAGTTTGAATAATATTAGCCAATAGACAGTTGATAATTATTTTACTATTATTAATAACAGTACTTCATAATATAAAACTACTTTTGAATGGGTTTTAAATGCGTCTTTAATACTTTTTTTATATAGATAACTCGACGTGTTAAGAATCTGATTAACATTTTGTATACTAGATGGCAGGAATAGTCTATTGAATCGCACTAGCGTTATGTTTTTATATAAGTATTTTATGTAGAAGCAATAAATGCTGTCTCTCTATTTGAAATTGGAACAGTGGTTTGATTCTTTTAGTTATTTCCACCTCCTTTTTGGGTCACTAAACACGACGTTTCGCATCCTCCTCGGGATGCATTATCTGAGCTGAGTGTATGATGCCGGTGGGTCGTTCTCAAATGTTCTTTTTTACCACGAAACGCAACCGTTTTCTCTTAAACGAAAACAAGTCCTTGTTCGCAACTGGTTTTGGTTACGGCTGGTTGGGTGACGCAACGAAACGACACTCGACGCGACGGTCGGTCGAACGAATGTAACGTAACGAAACTAAACTAAACAAAATCTTGTCAACGTGCCTTTCAACGAGTGAAAGGATTGCTTATTTCAGTATGATTTTTAATTACTTTTGACGAGCTACTTTCGCCTATCTCAAACCCGTTGAAAAGTAGTTTTATTCATTGAGTGGTGTGCGTGAAAACATAAGAAACAAACAGTAATTCAAACAGACATTCAGCAAACTACTCAGTCACACTTTTAAGAAATTATCAAGACAAGCAAATAAATGATAACAAAAGGGAACAGCTTCAAAACTAGCATTATTTTATTATCATCCATTATCCCGTACAGCACAGTGTACGGGACCGAAATCCTACGGCTTGCGTAACAAAGCGAAACGGAAAACATGTATACCGTCCGCTATTAATCTAGATGCCAGATGCGCCATGAGTTTCTTGACGAATGATCGCGTCGGATAAGCGGTAATTCAGTGGCAGGAGCCACGAAAGGCACTGTATAAGCAATATGGTAATATTGGAAGAAAAAAAAGGAGAAGAGGAACTCGGTGGCGCAGGTGGTTAGCGCGTTCGGCCTGCGATCGTGGAAGTTAAGCAACTTTCGCAATGGCCTGTCATTGGATTGGTGACCAAAAACTTGTTATCTCGGTCTCTTCCGTGCTTGAGAAGGCACGTTAAGCTGTTAGTCCCGGCTGCATCTGCAGGCGTTTGCACCCACCAATCCTCACTTCGCCCATGTGGTGGGTCACGACGGCCCAATCTCCCTGTTCCATCCATAGAGAAGGTCTGTGCTTCAGCAGTACATTAAGAAGCTGATGATGATGATGTGAGAAAAATGTTTTGGCGCCCAACGTGGTGCTCAAATATATATTGCAATGAATGCCTCGCGATTGTTACTGAATTGTTACAGAATTAATTAACAAAGACAATGTTATCGCAGAGAGAAGTTATAATTGCAAAGGGATGCAATCAGGTTAACTTTACAACCACGCCCACCATTTTTTTTTGTTGTTAGAAATGAATCTTACTAAATTTATGTTATTTACGGGACATGATCACCATGGGGCCATGATGATTATTTCTAGCATATAGGGCCATGATGATCATTTCCCGCATATGGGGCCATGATCACGGACTGAAAGTTACTCCGTACTTACGAGCTTGCAACAATGGCGAAATAACGGAAATTCTCTAAAAACAAGGTACATGGTAACAATCCCGTAAATAACATAAATTACTACAATGTTAGTGGCCATGAAAGTTTAACAGAATCATCATCATCATCATCAGCCTATTAATGTCCCCACTGATGGGGCACAGGCCTTCCTTATGGATAGAATAGGGCGATTGGGTCATGACCCACCACGCGGGTGCGGGATTGGTGGATGCTAATGACTGCAGATGTCATCCATCCAATGACCGGCCATTGCGAAAGTTGCTTAACTTCAACGATCGCAGCCGAACGCGCTAACCACTTGCATCATCGAGCTCCTCCGTAAAATAATTATACTAAATATTATAAATGTAAAAATTTGTGTTTTTGTTACTCAATCACGCAAAAACTGTTTAACGGATTTAAATGAACTTTGGTACGCATTAGCTTATGATCTAAATCAAGACAAACGATACTTTTCATCCCTGATAAATTTTAGGTACCTTTGGAATTCTAAAGAAACTTAAATTAAAACGAGGACGAAGTCACAGGAGGTCACTATTATAATATTAATTACAGATATGAAAATACGAAGACTAATGAAGGGAGATATCACAAGTTATTACAATAGGGATGATGACTAATTTTTTTTCTTCCTTTATCAGGTAGATTATCAAAAAGTATTGGACACGTATTTTTTCTTTTTTCACGTAATATAAACATTGCAGAGATATATTGATTTGAAAAGTCGCATGACGTCACGTTTTGGTACAATTTTAACTTAAAAGTGACGTCACGAGCCCCTACTCCCAAACTTTGACGCGCTTTATCTTTGTAATTTTTTGGTTGATTGCCCATAGAAAAAATACGTGTCCATTATTTTTTGATCATCTAACTGACGGGCTAAATAGAATTTCGTTTACTTTACCCCGTCATCATGCCTATTGAATAAATATATTAATTAGATCACACTTATAATATGACTTTGATATAATGCCAAGAATAAGGCATTTGTCCCACTGCCAGCGCGGAAGCGACTAAATACAATAATCGTTTGAAAATTGCCTATGATTCTGAAAAATAGTTACGCCTATGCTCACAATTTCACCGTCTTCCTCTATGTACATAGCTAGCAAACTTGCACACTAGCAAAGCATTAGGGAGACCCAGCACCCGTAGGATAAGAGTGCGAAGACCCGGTCTACACACGATACGCTGTACCAAGTACAAGTACGTATCTGGCCCGCCCCCCACGACAACCGCTAACTAGAGCCGAGATCCGAGTCTCAGACACGCCGTCTAGTTGAGCCGACCCCCTCAGGTCAAACCTGAGGGGGTCGTCGAGGAGTCTGGTATAGAGGCTCCAGATGGAGAGGAGACTCCCACCGTGGGGCGATGCCATCCGCCTGGAATACCTCTAGAGGCACTCACCAATTCTCGGCTTGAGGTCCCCGTAGGATCTCGCCGTCCCCAAACCCGGTGACGCTGTAAAGGTTATCTGTGACCAACAGCATAAACATTAAAAAAAAAACCCTATGGAAGCGTTGCGTAATATCAGATATAGTTTAGTTACTCAAAATTATCTCTGACAAAATAGATTCTCTTGACCTTAGGTCTCAAGTAAATTTTAATATCACGGTAAAGTCTGCTAAGCACTACACTCCGATCAGTGTGTCCCTGGTGTCCCCAAACTACCGTCAAAATAATTTTCTACTGCGAGCAAGTAAAAGTCTAACTCATTTATGTAGTGTATTTTGTTTTTTTTTTGTGTAAAATTTGGACATATTTCACACTAGTTTGACAAATGCGAGGCGTTTAATGTGTGAAGAATAAATTGTGTTTGCAGTGCTTACTTAAATATTTATAATTGTTCACACTGTTAAGTATACAATAGTAATTTGTTTTTACACGTGAAAACCTGTACTTGGCCAACTGTTTATGTATATTTTTTTTATTATGTTTGTGAGCTGTTGATTTGGCAAAAAGGTAAATAAATAATTACATTAGCAGCTATTGTCTCGCTCAAGAAACGTACAATAGATATTATAGTTACATTCCGTGTAAACAAAAGCGATGCATATATTATTATTAGTATTCGCTGACTGTTCACACTGCCGGCGAGTACTCGCTCCACTAGTTTACTGCTGAGCGACAAGAGCTATCAAAGATAATACTCGCTTAACGATGATCGCTTGACCATCAAAACGCGTGCGCTTGCATTTTCCCTCAGGACTGTCACCACGAGCTAGTGGTGCGAGTCATCGCACGTTGTACTCGCGCACTCACTTAAAGCCCAGCGATAAAGCTATCGGAACTATACACTCGCATCCCGCTGCTCGCCAACTCGTTTCTAGTTTCTAGTTCTACTCGCATCTCGTTCATCGACGCCGGTGAGACAAGTGCCTAACACTCATAAAATTCTGTAGTTTGAATGTGTAACACACACAACACTCACACACACACACACAACACACACACATACACAATGGCGAACACATTGTAGTAGGCGTCTTATTAATTTATGGATCTTCATAGCACTTTCTGTTATAAGTAATTTAATGAAAAAAACCTAATATGATTAAGGTATATCCACCAACAACGCAGACGTCGTTGCTTTGGGTACTGGGAAGCAATATTCTATAATTAAGTTCAGTGAATGAGTTCACTGGGTATGTGTTTGACGCCCAGCATTAGACTAAGTTATTTACTAACGCGATTACAAATTATATTTAAAGAAAAAAAAATAGCAAGTTTCGTGATTTTCATCTATATGTTAGTATCGCCGCACACGAGCCACACGCCACAGCCACAAACGCCGCCACGAGAAGCTAGAAGCGACTTCTAAAGTGGCGGAAGCGCGCGATAGCGGCCGACTAAGGTAAGGGAGAGAGGGGTGGTGAATCGCGCGAGTGACGTGTGGCGGCGTTCTGTATCGGCGCATCAACTGGCCTGTACGGGTCACAAGAAGCGAGCAACGACGATTTGTAGCGTGTGGCGGCCACCAGCGTACCTTGTGTGGCGAGTCCATATAAAATGTATGAAAACTACAAAAAATATGCCGGTGGCGGCGTTTTGTGGTTGTGGTCGGTGGCCCGTGTGCGGCGACACTAAGTTATTTACTGACGCGATTACAAATTTTGTTTAGAGAAAGCAAGAATAGCAAGTTCTTATATTGAAATCAATACAGATTCGTGATTTTCATCTATAAGATAATTGAGTATTAATAAGCTTAATCGCCGTGCTACAAGGTCCAGTAAATGCGTGACCGCTTCGCCTTATCCATATTTACGACGTCACTGATTATTCCCGACATTTTCTGTGAAAACCACATTATTACCTGTGCGATGAGGTTATTTGTCATAGGGAAAAGTTATTTTCCACTAACTGATTAGATTATTGTGCCAATAAAAAGGTTTCTCGGATAGTCAGACCGTTCCCAGGGGAGTTTGCGTGAAAGATTACATAATCGTTCTGATAGGTTTTCGGGCATTTGATTTGGTAACACGCGTTGCAATAAATAGGCTTATTGTGAGACGTGATTTCTTCAGAAAGATTTTGTGATGTTTTATGTGCACATTAGCGTATAATAAGCGGGAAGTTTTCTATTCATGAGTGAGGTCAGTTCGTGAAAAGATGTGCGTGCAGTGAGCGATAATTAACAAAAAAAAAAAAACGATGGGTTGCAGTCCGGGAGTGCCGGCAGAAGTGAAAACTTGAATATTAACGTTGTACATTTTTGATATTTTGGAATGGTTAGGGAATAATTTTGCACGAATTGCTTTAATTATCAGTATAAAAGTACTATCATGTATGTGGTAGAATACAATATTTATTTATTGCGCTATCGTACACAAACATGACAATTTATATTACATTAAAAAAGTTTTTCTGCCGGATCAGCATTCTTAGCGACTGGGCTCCACTCACATTCAACATCAACAGCTAATTTGCTAGATCTTATACATATAATGAAGAACACATACACACACACACAAAGGGCTTACTAGCTTAGACAGATGAAGGATTAAGTTAGGGTCCTGAAGGTTTGATTGCGAAATGCAATAATCCTGAAATTTGTCCTTAGTGCATATCAAAGTAGATTGTACAACCGGCAGCCTTTACTCGGACATATCATATCGTAGGTAGAGGCTATGTTTGTTAAGTTTTAAATGTTTTCAAATGTTGCAATTTGATAAAACTCACGTTGTACACGATTATTCTGTCTATGCAGTGTTGCCAGGTCTCCAGATTTTACAGGAGATCTCCTGTTTTTCTGAAATTTCTCCTGTTCTACTGTTTTCCTACATGAATCTCCTGTTTTTTTTTAGAATACGATTTTCTTTTTTAAATTGCAAGTTGAGTTGCATTTTTCGTCATTAATAATGTAGATAACCTTAATAATTATAAAAAAAATATGTAATTGTCTAAAATAGCTTTGAGGGGCGGCAGAAGCCACAGAAACACATTCGTTACTGGTCTTTATCTTGATTTGATTTACCAATTCTAGGGGGGGGGGGGGGGGTGCAAACCGGAAAAAGTACACCTCTGCATCTACTGTTTTTCTTGTAGCTGTTTCCATACATCTACTGTTTTTTTCTATAACGCCTCCCGATTTTTAACAATCGGACCTGGCAACACTGTGTCTATGTTTTCACACTCAAACTGATTAACCGATTGTGACAAATTTTGGTATGAACCTTGATGACGGAGATTATAAAATAAGATAACTCTTTATAATAACACCAAAATACAATATTAAATGAACATTAAAAATTTAGATTAGTGTCACAAATGGCGGTCTTATCACTAAAACGATAAATAATAACGAAATACAGGGTGTAAAAAAACCTTTAACGAAGTCGTAAGCCAAGTGTTTTCCACATCATGACGATCATTTTTACTTCTGGACCATACTTAGGAAATTCATAGTTATGGAATTATTGAAGGTCTAAGTAACAATTTATTTTTCAAGATTTTTACAAAAACTTTATTTAGAAACTTTTTTATCGACGCACCTAAACACACGCACACACATACACACAGGAACATTGTGCGCCACAATAGCGCGCCGCGCTATACATTGCATACTGGAAAAAAAAATGTATTTTTTTAATTTTAAAATACAAATGGTTCCCACGTATAATATTTTGTAATATTACTTGTTTGGGTATACATAATGCGTAGTTTTAGTCTTTGTCATAGATTTTTTTACATCCTGTAAAACATATATATATATAAATAACGATAAATAATTAACGATTGTTTCCAGACAACCGTGGAAAGTTTGCAGAAACTGTGAGATTGGGGTGTTTCATTAAATTTACTAATTAACTAAAAAAGAAAACTATTGCTACAATAAGTGAATACTAACGACTCATTAAAAATAAAAAAATATAAAATTCACAAATCTCGTGCTCTACAAGACTTGAAAGGGCATTGAAAATGAATCTAGCTATTACAGATATTAAAAAAAACATAAAATTTTAATTATATTTCAAAACCAAAAAAAAATTCACCAATATCGAAAAAACTGTAATGACCTAAAATGCATCTCGGTAATGCATTTTTCCTATTTTTAAATTCGGCCCCGTTCTCGAGATATCGGAAGCTATCTGTAAAAACACGATTTTTCGGTAGAAAAAAGACGGTTCTTTTTTATTTCCAAACAAGTTTTCGACTTTTCCAAAATACATTTTACATCTTATTGAAGCCCTTCAAATTCCGCGTCTTTTGAGACTTCATACGTTCTCATGGCTCTAAACCTCGCGGTTTTACGGGCGAGTCGCACTTTCAGCGAAAACGGGGGACTGGAGCGAAAGAAAAATCATTTTCATTGATAAAAAAAAAACGTACAATATATTCGCGACTAGCGACACGTCTTGTCAAAATTAGAAGGTTCAAGTGCGAACGACGAACGTATGAAAAAACATTTTCAATCTAAAGAAAAGTTTACTAGAAAAAAATCCACGCGGACCAGGCAGCGGACGGGACTCGAACCCGCATCCTTCGCTATCCGGGCGAATGTGTTCAGTGCATTCGCCCGGACATTTTTTTTTGTAGTAAACTTTTCTTTAGATTTAAACATCTAGCAGTTAAATGCTTAAAAAAAATCGTAACTATAATTGCTATTTCTTCTTTCAAATGTTTAATACTTGAAAAAGTATTCATTTTACATTGTGGGTTACCTACAATGCGAAGAGATGGCGCTGCCTTGCAGCTTAAGGCTAGGAAAATTTCGACGCGTCTAATAGGGCCGTGGTAGCATAATGGTCAGTGCATTCGCCCGGATAGCGAAGGATGCGGGTTCGAGTCCCGTCCGCTGCCTGGTCCGCGTGGATTTTTTTCTAGTAAACTTTTCTTTAGATTTAAACATCTAGCAGTTAAATGCTTAAAAAATAAATAAAATCATAACATATTCAATGTTAAAAAAAAATTTAACGTACAATATATTCGCGACTAGCGACACGTCTTGTCAAAATTAGAAGGTTCAAGTGCGAACGACGAGCGAACGAAAATACATTTTCAATGTTAAAAAAAAAATTGTGTGTGTCAGCTCCGACGCACGACCGGAGTTTACACTCTAAAAACGATTGTCTTTGAACAGACACAAAACAAAATTAAGTCCGAAGAAGTCGGTTACAAGTAAAGATACCTCAGGAATCGTCCCATGGTTTCGACTATCATAGGTTCCATGTCACACATTTTATCATCTAATATCAGCGATATTCATCATAATATATTTTATTATGTATTTCTAGAAACACAGAATTTCAAAAATATCACACACTAGTCATCATTTTGTAAATATGTTGTAATTCCATCTGTTCTGAAAATCACTATTCCAGAGAGCTGGACACTTACCGGCATTTCTCTATATTCTGTTATTTATTTGTTTTCATTAATTTTGCTCCGATTTTATCTATTTTTAGTTTATTTATTTTATTGACATTTGTGACAACTTAATGTTTTTTATCCGTTGCCATGGCTAAAAGTGAAAGGTGCGCAGATGAGGTTGCGCACAAAAATGTAACGAGGTCATTGATGTCATTCATCGATAGATTTTACTCCTCACATTTTTCTCATATCGGGCCCCTTATATACGCAAATCGATTCTTAAGGAGTAAACTCCAATAAATTCAAAGTACAATATATTCGCAACTAGCGACACGTCTTGTCATAATTAAAATTTTCAAGTGAGTTTAATTATTTTCGAGGAAGCCGGTAGCTGTCCTCTTCTAGCTTTATAATGCGGTAGTGTCACGACCACGACCTGCCGGCCTATTCGCGAACCTTTTGACATTTACAGTATGTAACTAAAGACAAATTTGCATATTTTTTGTAATTTTATAGTAAGCACTGTAAGGCTTGTGTTATGGGATACTAGAGTAACGGATAGAATACATGTACTGTACATATATAAGTATATTTATATAGAAATACATATTTAACATCCATGGCTGGAGTACAAATGCTCGTATTCTGGAACTGCACTTCTCAAACACATCTTTGATATATGGGAGAGTAAGCACGATGCTATTGGCATTTTTTGCGATTTATCTAAGGCGTTTGACTGCGTTAGCCATGAAACATTGTTAAATAAAATGAAGCATTATGGTGTATCAAATATTTCACTAAGTCTGATACAGTCTTATCTTTCTGCTAGGATTCAGAAAGTGGTTATAAATCAAGCTGAGTCTACAGGAGCACCCATTTCTATGGGCGTGCCCCAGGGTTCAATATTGGGCCCATTGCTTTTCCTTATTTATATTAATGACCTTCCTCACTTTACAAGAGATTTGTGTGAGACAGTACTATTTGCTGATGACACCTCTTTAGTGTTTAAAGCTAGGAGAGGAAATGATTGTTATGACGAAGTAAATTGTGCTCTCTCTGAAGTCCTTCACTGGTTTACGGTAAATAATTTAAAACTAAACTCTAGTAAAACAAAATGTGTTAAGTTTACTTTACCTAATGTGAGGCAGGTTAATACTAGTTTAAAAATAAATGACCAGCCTGTAGAGTTAGTGGATTCTACAAAGTTTCTGGGTATTACTTTAGACTCGCATTTGCAATGGGATCCTCATATTGATGCCTTATCAAGTAGACTGAGCTCTGCGGCTTTTGCTGTTAAAAAAATAAGACTTCTAACTGATGTGGAAACGGCAAGATTGGTTTACTTTGGTTACTTTCATAGCGTTATGTCATATGGCCTTTTGTTGTGGGGCTCAGCTGCTAATATAGAAAGTATTTTCGTACTGCAAAAGAGAGCTGTTCGCGCCATATATAATTTAAAGGCAAGAGAATCTCTTAGAGAAAAATTTAAAGAAATTAATATTTTAACACTGGCATCGCAATACATTTATGAAAATTTAGTATATGTAAGAAAAAACTATGACGCATTTACAAAAAAAAGTCAAACCCATAACTTTAACACGAGATATAATAACAAACTTGCCGTTCCATGTTTCAGACTCCAAAAATCAAGAGGTTCATTTCTGGGATGTAGTATTGCATTGTTTAACAAAGTTCCCCAAGATCTGATTGAGCTTCCACTAACCAAATTTAAATCTCAGATTAAGAATACTCTTATGAATAAGGGCTATTATAAAGTTAATGATTATCTAAATGATCGAAATGCATGGACATAGTGTTTCTTGTAATTTGTTATTTGATGGGTATGAGTCAGTTTTTGAAACAGTAATATGGTACCTATCTAATGCCGCTTCCTATATACTAAATATAAAATTTATTGTAACTATATATCTATATCCTTAATAATGTAATGGAAGGTGACTTCAGGTGTATCTCTGAAATCAGTTTTCAACTTGACGACTCTGTATATATCAATACAGGGAGAAAAAAGCAGCCCTTGCTGAGTTTCTTGCCGGTTCTTCTCAGTACAAGGTCTCCCGCCGTAGTTTTGCGAACCGATGGCGTAGCTTCTTGACCTTCACAAGTGCTTGTAACAGCCTAGACTGAATAAATGACTTTTCATTTCATTTCATTTCATTCATCACGCAAACATCTGCCCCCACCGGGATTCGAACCCGGGAGCTCTCGAGTCGGCGACACCATGAAACCCGGCGTACAAACCACTCGGCCACGGAGGCCTTAATCGTGGACGAAGCTATATGGCTTTATTTTTATAAACAAAACTAAGTAATTAGGATCGTTAATGAGACACGGTCGTGGCACTATCTGATTATAATTAACAGCAGTTTCATTAATCAATAACGAAATGTTCGTAATGTTCGGTGTTGTGTGTTACTTATTTTTTTTTACGAAACAGGTAGTAATTTAGTAATATTTTTTTATTTTTTAAGCAATCAACTGCTAGATGTGTGAATCTAAGGGACTTATACTAGAAAAAAATCCACACGGAACACAATGCGAAGAGATGGTACGCGGTAGCATAAGGCACTTTGCAGACGACGGGGCGGGGCGGGCTTTTTGTCCGCAAAGCAATAAAAACCGATGTCGATGTCTGCAGCTGCCCTGCCGCGTACACAAAGCACACGACGGGCAGAGGCAGTCAGTTCAGGACGTTCGTTCTAGTGAATAGTCTATCACTAAAAAGCGCTTGGCGCGGACTGAGCTAGCCGCCCCGCGCCGCCGTCTGCGTTACTGCATATAAACTGGTTTGTATGATCCACGGCGGGCAGTGCCCGCCGGGGACCTGCGGCGCGGTCTTTTTGCCCTCTTTGTGCGTTTGTAGTATAGAATTCACTTTGTGCTATCTTTCGCGGTGAAATTGACCGGTCCGCTCCGCCCCGCCGTCTACAAAGCGCCTAATGGTCAGTGCATCCGCCCGGATAACGGATGGTGCAGGTTTAAGTCCCGTCAGCTGCCTGGTCCGCATTTATTTTTCTAGTAAAAGTATTCATAATCCTCTTTTGCTTTCAGAGAAATATCTGTGATAGATAGATCAAAATGAAGAATGAAGAACTAGCATGCTCCATATCTGGACCTCTGTATCATATCTTCAAAATTGCAAAATATTACGGGATCGCACCCATAAAATCTGAAAAACTTAACGACGGATATCGTATCTGCGTCTGTCGCACTTCGACTGTTATTAATTACACGATCATCACTATATTTAGTAAGTTTCTTTAATTATATATTGTTTTAATCATTTACCTGCTAGATGTTTGAATCTAAAGAAAGGAGATTACTCAGCTTCCATATATGTTTGACCTAAAGACCAATAATCATGAAAAATTGTTTCCTAGATTCGAAATTATATATAAATTACTGTAGAAAGGAATATTATTGACGGACACCCCTGAGAACTTCTATAAACCCTAAACACTGAACGATTTTGAGGTTATGTTTGCAAATAGGTATTAAAATAATAAAAAACAAATAAGTTATATAGTAAAGTAAGGAAATTAAGCCAAGTACCGAAATTATGTATTTGATTCAGGTATATAGAGCATGTAGATTCACAGATAGTTAGTTGCCTGTTTTTAAAGTTAATGCACAAGAGTAACTTTTAAAATCAGGTATCGTTTATGGATTTCCGGTTATAATAAGGTACTCTGTGACAGAAACTGTGTGATGATTATGAATGAGCCACAGATTAGAGAGAATTTTTAAACTCTCGTAATCCAAAGGAAGCTAAGTGATTTAGGTTATACAGCCATATTTTCAGTAGCTTCATTATTTTTGTTATGTTTATATTATAACCATATCTTATATTTTTAGTGTATCACACCTTATAATGTGTTTATGGAAGTGTTTGGCGAAGAATGTATGGAAATAGACTTATGATGTCGCATACCATCTATAATAATAGTCTTAGCACATTTGCATGTAGTGAAAATTTTAATATAGTTAGATACAGTGTAATTAAAAAATGTTTTATTTTATCGATCTTTACAAAAAAGATTTGATTTTATGTTATATAGACAACTTCAATGGCTGAATGTTACTACACCCATAGCCATTAAAAATGATTAGTATGTTTTCCAAACCGGTAAAATTAAAAGTCCTTTTTAAAATGAATATATTATGTAAAGGTGTCCGTTAAAATCTAATGACTGTAAAATAAAGTTTAAATTACGCTAAGAATTACCGTATATGTCAATATTTTTTGTGCATTTGGGCCAATTTAAGCAATCTCCTTTATACTAGAAAAAAAACTGCGTCATTTTTTTCTAGTAAAAATTTAACAAATCGTCCGTATGCGCCTCCGCAAAGATATTTGACGCGCTGCAACCTCGCGCCAGTCTCAACAGTATCTGAAGGCGTTGTTATATTGGATACGCAGGTATGTAGGCTGTATGCCCGCTGCGTATAGTTGGTCTAAAGACTGCACGTATAGAATGCTTGTCAGTAAGACTCAAAAAGAGTGACTGCATCCGTACACCGTGCAAATCTTCGGGCCAGCATATTACATCGCTCAGCCAGCGACCTACGCTCTCTCTCTATGTCGATGCTACCCTTGAGATCCTCAGAGACCCAATGACCCAAGTACTTAAACTTGTTCACCCAGCTTAATTAACTACAACAAAGTGACACTTCAGGGACATCCGAGTAATTAATAATGTCAAACTCACATTAATGTTATAACTTGTAGCGGAAATCGCGTACAAAGAAATTTGGTGACTCATTTCTTTGTCGCACTATCCATAAATGGAATGCTCTGCCCGCTCACGTGTTCCCTCCCTCTAACAATCTGGGATCCTTTAAAAGAGGCGTGAAGAAGCAACATGCAGGCCGGCAGGGTGAGGATGGCTGGTGTGGCAGGTAGAACTGCTGTATCAGCTATCTTCGCGTCTGGACTTCACCCTTACTTAACATCAGGTGGGGTGGAGTCATTTGTCGGACCTATCTATATGAAAAACGTTAACCACTTGCGCCATCGAACTCCTCCATTTTAATAATATTTATTGTTACAGATGTAGCTTCCATTGCTGCATTGGCGAGGGACATGAGTCTGCCCGACGACAAGTCGACCCGGTACCACGCCGGGATAAGGAGTCTGGTATGGATCAGCGAGCTGGTGGTCTCCATTATCATAGCCGGTATCGCGGTGTACGGCGGCCCAATGAGAACGAGGCAGGACATACGACTCATATCGACCGTGCAAAAGGTGCGTTAATTTTTTAGGTCCGTAGTCCTGACAAGGAACCCTTATAGTTTCGTCATGTACGTCTGTCCGTACCCGGTTTTGCTTGGAGACTGTAAGTACTAGAGAGCTGTAATTTTGTGGAGATATGTATATCTATCATCATCATTATCATCATCAGCCTGTTAATGTCCACACTGCTGGGGCACAGGCCTTCCCTATGGATGGAATAGGGAGACTGGGCCATGATCCACCACGCGGGCCCAGTGCGGATTGGCGGGTGCTAACGACTGCAGATGCAGCCGGGACCAACGACTTAACGTGCCTTCCGAAGCACGGATGAGCTCGAGATAGTAATTTTTGGTCACCCATCCAATGACCGACCACTGCGAAAGTTGCTTAAGTTCAACGATCGCAGCCGAACGCGTTAACCATTTGCACCATCGAGCTCCTCGCCGCCGACAAAATGGCGGAATAAAATTTTGAAAAACATTTTTTTTTCATCATCTACCCATCGAGTGAGATGTCGTTAAATGGGTCCTTTAAAATTACTTAGTGGTTTCTAAGACTATTTTTCGATTTAGGGATCTGTTTGCGAAATATTGCGCGCAAACCGCGAAAGGAAAAATCGTTTGTTTGTTTTTGTCACAACTTACAAAAGACATTACAAATCGGCGTTTTCAATATTTGCTGTTTAATTACAGTATATGGGACATCAAATACCAAAATTTTACATTCCTAACTTGTTTCGATTTTCAGATAGAGCCAATAACAAAATCGGTCTAAAATGACAAATTTGACGGCGCCATTTATTTGTTTTTGAATAAAAAAGTACCTATTTACATCTTAATCAACGAGCTCTAGACAATGTGTCACATGCTGGGGTAAATGCATGACAAAATAATTGAATTGAATTGAATTTTCGCCAAACATTCTTTATGCATTATAATTCTTTATGCATATTTACTAAACTATTTGAGTTCTATGACTCATTTCGTTAACGATCTAGAGACCCGTGACAGACGACAGAGTGACAGGTTCCATTTTTACCCTTTGGGTACGGAACCCTAGAATCATCCTTACATCTTAAGGTCTGGTCTCCTGACTCCAGACCTGAAGATGTAAGGATATGTATCTATAACTCCATAGATACTATACCGATAATACTATTACCACTGAAAAATGTTGCGGTAACGGAAAAAATATTTCATTTGACAGCTTCTTTTGCGTGTGCTACGTAAACGTTAAAAGTTACACAAAAATTAAGTATGACGGTGTTTTCCTTTTTAAAAGTTCTGTAAAAACGGTTGCGACAGATCTTTTAAGGGTAACCCACTATAACCTTTTTCTAAAATTAATAGGGGAGAAACCGCAGGGCGCCGTTAGTGATGTACTGTGCTTAACAAAACTGTTAATAAGGTCGAACTGGCAGTAGGGTATAATCTTGAAGGTCCAATGGGCACACTGAATATAAAATTTTTAAGGAGGTCCAATGGGCACCAAAAAAGAGGTCCAATGGGCACATTGAATATAAAATGTTTTAAGAAAGTCCAATGGACACCAAAAAAGAGGTCCAATGGGCACTTTTTGCTTTTGGGTCGAATCTTGAGGGTCCAATGGGTACTAGACCGATAAAATAAGGTGAGCAATGTCCTAAAACTGATCGCCAAAAAATTTCGAAAATATATGTGAAGGTGTCAGACCTACATGTATTACATATAGTTTAATGATTTAAATGATTATTTAAACTTATTTATTATCTTAATATAAATAAACTACGAGTAGCTGTCCCAGCGAACTTCGTGCCGCCATAAAAAATAGGGGTTGGTGTTAGAAGCGTGAAAATTTAGGGTTGTATGTATTTTTGTATGATGTATCATAAAAAAATAAAAACAATAAATTTTGTCAAATAAAATTAAATAACATTTAGGGGGATGAAAAATAGATGTTGTCTGATTCTCAGACCTACTGAATATGCATATAGTATTTCACGGAAAGCGGTCGAGCCGTTTCGGAGTAGTTCAATTACGCACACCGTGACACGAGAATTTTATATATTAGTTTACACGTCACGTTGTTTGTCCGGGATGGATTCTTAAACTACTTAACCAATTTCAATCAAAGGAGATTGCTCAAATTGGCCTAAATGCACAAAAAAATATTGACATACACGGTAATTCTTGGCGTAATTTATAATTTAATTTACAGTCATTAGATTTCAACGGACACCTTAGTATAATATATTTACTTTAAAAATGACTTTTAATATTACGAATCATTTTTAATGGCTATGGGTGTAGTAACATTCAGCCAAAGACTGATCGAAGTTGTTTATATAACATTAAAACAAATCTATTTTGTAAAGATCGATAAAATAAATCATTATTTTATTACACTGTGGTATTATTAATCCACCACTATATTATCATTTTCACTAGATGCAAATG
Source organism: Chilo suppressalis (assembly GCA_902850365.2). Lineage (NCBI taxonomy): Eukaryota > Metazoa > Arthropoda > Insecta > Lepidoptera > Crambidae > Chilo > Chilo suppressalis. Next base: position 17,837,992 of record OU963914.1, on the reverse strand, counting down.
TGCTCAGACAATTATTATAGATGGTAGGCGACATCATAAAGTCTATTGCCATATATTTTTCGCCAAACACCTCCATAAACACATTATAATCTGTATATATGTTAGACTTTAAGGTATCTATCTATGGGCCTACGTTCCCTGACTATAAATAATTAAATAAATAAAATTATAAGGTGTGATACACTAAAAATCTAAAATATGGTTATCTTAAAAACATAACAAAAATAATGAAGCTACTGAATATTCGGCTATAGAACCTAAATTTCTTAGCTTTCTTTGGTTTAAGAGTTTAAAATTCTCTCTAATCTGTGGCTCATTCACAATCATCACACAGTTTCTGTCACAGAGTATCTTATTATAACCGGAAATGACACCTGATTTTAAAAGTTACTCTTATGCATTAACTTTAAAAACAGGCAACTATCTGTTAATCTACATGCTCTATATACCTGAATCTAATCCATAATTTCGGTACTTGGCTTAATTTCCCTAGTTTACTATATAACTTATTGTTTTTTTATTATTTTAATATGTTCAGTGTATATGGTTTATAGAAGTTCTCAGGGGTGTCCGTCAATAATATTCGTTTCTACAGTAATTTATATATAATTTCGAATCTAGGAAACAACTTTTCATGATTATTGGTCTTTAGGCCAAACATGTATGGAAGCTGAAGTGAGCAATCTCCTTTGCACACCGCGTGCAGTTTGATCCAACTTGAAAGATAAGATAACTTACATCTCAATTTATAGTCGCAATTTTATTTTATTGCAAATTATTCGACGATGACGACCTCCGTGGCCGAGTGGTTTGTACGCCGGGTTTCATGGTATCGCCGACTCTAGAGGTCCCGGGTTGGAATCCCGGTGGGGGCAGATGTTTGTGTGATGAATACGAGCATTTGTACTCCAGTCATGGATGTTTAAATATGTATTTATTTATAAAAATATGCCTATATATGTACAGTATATATGTATTCTATCCGTTACCCTAACAACCCATAACACAAGTTTTACAGTGCTTACTTTGGGGCTAGGCTAATTGGGGTGAATGTTGAAAATATTTATTTATTATTTATTACTTCTGGGCGGGACGAAGTTCGCCGCGTCAGCTAGTATATTGTTTAATTCCTTATTTATTTACAGATCTACAAAGAACTGGCTATATTTCGGATAAATGATCAATGCAATGTAACCAATCAAAGGAGAAAAACTTACAAGTGGAGCCTAATAATATTCATTTTCGCTGTGTTCACCTTATTCGATTACGGCATATTCTTGATTTCTTGCATAGAGAAGAATCGGGATGGTATGTAAAACAAATAAAATATATAAAGGACAATGGGCAAAACACACCCAGCTCCGCCAACAATGTAATTAGTATGAATGGATAGATCTATGAAAAACTAGCCTTTTCTTATGACACCGAAAATAAATATCCTGGGAGTCAAAAGATATGACACCGTAAAAAATAGCTTGGTAGTCAATAGATATGACACATGGGCATATTTAAGTAGCTGAATAAATTCATTTTATACTACTACCTTCATTTAATATTATTAGTAATCATAACAATATGCCGTATCGTACTATAACACCAGATATACGACAAAGTCTGCCGACCATACTGCGCTTGCTCTTACTGAGACATTTCAAAACAGTTTACGGATGCTGAAGGACTGGCTATTGCAAATAGTCGACTCGTCTTACTTCGTTGTGATTGTGCGCTCCCTGCTACTTGATTGATTTATATCTAACACGCTTTGGATATTGGAACACGATTATCGGTTTTGCCAATTAGTATGGATGAACTGGAATTATGTGTTCTCCGAAGCGTGGACAAGTTTGTGTAATCTGTGATCGCTCCGTTTTACATCGAAGACAATTTACTATAACGAACAGAATGTTTTAAAAAAACCCAACCCATGCGGGGGTTTTTGGATTTACTCTAGCGCGGCAGAATAACATAAAGGGGCACCCTTGCACCTTGTGAAGTACTCCCATAATTCCTGAGCACCCTATGTAGGGTCGAACTAACTAACTAAATTAATTTCCCTTGTTTCATTAATATTCGTTCGTTAGAGTACTCGTACATATTTAACTTAAAATAACTAAAGACCCCCGGGATGGAATTTGATGCGCTTTGGCACAGATGATCTTGACTATAATAACTTTCAAACAAATGTAGTTTAAGCCGTGGCGGACGTGGGTGCAGCGTCCATACATTTTTGCCCAATGTCCTTTAATTCTAGAACAGATGTCGTTATACAGGTTGGTTCAATTAGTGACGTCAACACTTGTTTATGGATTCCTCGCACCTGGGGGAATCCGAAAATACCCTATGCATGTTTCGCGATTTTTCTTAGTTTAAGAATTATATTTTTTTTGTGTATTAAAAGGCCAATTAAAACAAAAATAGGCTGATTAAGTACATTTTATTTTATCATTTTTTGTAGTTTAGAAGCTTGCGGAGTTTTGAACTTAGCCAAAAGCTATGAAAACTCCTTTTTATATTTTTTAAATTGAAGTTGAATGTTGGAGTAAATCTACTAAAAACTAAAGTTAAAATTTTCAAGCTATTTTGAGTAACAAAGTAATTTCAGAAGGCTGAGTTTTTTTTTATTAAAACATAATTCAAGACTATTATATCACAAAAAAAGACTGCATAACACCTACTGCGAAAAAAGATACGAATTTTTGAAACCTCGCTGGCAGAAATCATTAAAAATACACAAAAAATATAACTCGAAAACTAAGAAAAATCGCGGAACATACATGGGGTATTTTCGGATACACCCAGGTGCGAGGAATCTAAAAAAAATGTTGACGTCACTAATTGGACCACCCTGTATAGTAACATTTATTGTTAGAGGTCTCAGCACGTAACTCTAGCGCTGAACAAAACGCGGAGGGGATAGCTGCGTATGGGTACGACTGGAGAACCAATCGGCACAACACACACTCACCCGCGCACCTCGTATCCCCCAACACATCTTAATTTTTACTTCTGCGCAATAACGGTCAGCGCTAGAGTTTCGTACCGAGACTTATACTATAACTTTTCACGAGAGTACCTCTAGAGTGGTATGTACACCGGTTTTCAAGATGTCCCCAGCTCTTTACACGCTTTCAATCCCTGTGGGACAAATGTTTGTATTTTGAGTATGGGCATTTGTACCTGAGTCGTAGAATAACCAGCTTATCATAATAATCATAAATAAGTATAATGTTTAAATTAATAGTAATGATTTATTTCCAATTTTCACAACAGTTTTACAGAGTTCTGGCCCCCATACTAGGCTTAGCCTGTCCTGTGATGGAATGATTTTGATATAAGATACATGTAACTATCAGGAGAGCAGATTTGACTAAAATTGAGTTTATGTGTGTGTGTGTGTGTATGTGTAAGAAAGAATAATTTATATGATGCTATCCATTATGTTTTCAGATTCTTTGTATGTCAAATTTATTACAGCTATTAACTCAAGACCCTTCGTTTCATTCACAGTACACTTTTTAGCTGACAAATGATGCTAACTTATACACGTACTTATCACTACATAGTATAAAGCAAAGTCGCTTCCTGCTGTCTGTCCCTATGTCCCTATGTATGCTTAGATCTCTATAACTACGCAGCGGATTTTGATGCGGTTTTTTTTATTAGATAGAGTGATTCAAGAGGAAGGTTTATATGCATAATATAGTAGAGAAACACTGATAGTTTTAGAGGTTTTTAATGTAAGGTCGTAAATAAACCCATTTTTTGCGCTTACATTGCAAACGCTGGCTGAACCCTACGAGATAGATCAAAATAATGTATTACAGTATTGTACACCTTAAAAAGATCTACAAAAAAGTCTGCAATGGTATATGTCTATCTCTTTGGGATAACCCACAATAACCATTTTATATCCTATACTTTTTATGAGAAATAATAAATTATATTTACGAAGTAATTTTCAGCTATATAACATTCATCCTTATCCAATTAAGTACCTTAAATACATTGTGCATTTAATATAGACCAATTTGGCCCTTTAACGCATGTACTTTAAATGAATATTTTCGAAGATATTACAGATTTAAAATGCAGGGACATAGCGATTACGACGCTACCGGGCGGGGGGACTGGCGGCGCGTGCCTATTGTAATTAGGTATTAGAAGAATGTCATTGTGTCTATTACAAGCCTGAGAACAAAAACTATAGTCTACACTACAGCTCTACACCGAAGCGAAGCGAGGGCGGGCCACTTGTTAGAAATAAATAGGAAAAGCAAAGATCCAAACCGTTGTGCAAAAGATGTGTGCGTTGTGATATTATTTTAATTGCTTTGTCTTTTTCAGTGGCAACGGTAATTCTGTATTCACCATACACATGCTTCTATCTAATAACTTACTTCATGTTGTTACAATATTCTTTCATTACGTTTGAAGTGTGCGGGACTTTGATAATGTTCAACGATTTTCTTGAAGAATTACTACCTGCACATTTAGGTAAGTTTTATTTAAAGCAAATATAACTAGAAAAATTCCACGCGAACCAGGCAGCAGACGGGACTCGAACCCGCACCCTTCGCAATCCGGGCGAATGCACTGACCAATTATGCTACCGCGGCTCTCACGGACCGCGTCGCAATTCTTCTAGCCATTCTTAAGATGCAAGGCAGCGCCATCTCTTCGCATTATAGGTAACCCACAATGTCAAGTGAATACTTTTACAAGTACTAAACCATTTGAAAGAAGACATAGCAATTATAGATATTTTTTTTATTATTTTAAAGCATGCAAAAGCTGCTTGATGTTTAAATTTAAAGAAAATATAACTAGAAAAAATGTTTAATACTTGTAAAAGTATTCATTTGACATTGTAGGTTACCTATAATGCGAAGCGATGGCGCTGCGTTGCAGCTTATGAATGGCTAGAAGAATTTCGACGCGGTCCGTGAGGGCTGCGGTAGCTACTTGGTCAGTGCATTCGCCCGGATTGCGAAGGATGCGGGTTGAGTCCCGTCTGCTGCCTGGTCCGCGTGGATTTTTTTTCTAGTTATATTTTCTTTAGATTCAAACATCAAGCAGTTACATGCTTTAAAATAATAAAAATTATCAGTCTTATTTGTTGTGGAGTCAGCTCTTACCTATGGCAAGAGCCAAAATCGAATTCGAATAGTTTGCGAGTGCGAAATGTCATTTTCAAATGTGTACCTACTGACTTTTAGCTCTCGTTACGTCCGTTATGGCGCTGCTGTTCAAGTTTCCATACAAAATTTGACAATGACATTTCGCATTCGCTTACTATTCGAATTCGGTACAGTAGCATTGAGCAACACGACAGCCGTGGCCAGGAGGGGAATAGACAGCTTCCCCTCTGTAGCATTGGGCATACAAATTAGGCATACAAAAGATGCATGTGTGTAGGATTTGGCGGTGCATTGCGTCATTGCTTATGTGTGAGTGAGGAGCTCGAAGGCGCAAGTGGCTGCGCGTTCGACTGCGATCGTTGAAGTTAAGCAACTTTCGCAGTGGTCGCTCATTGGATGGGTGACCAAAAATTTACTATCTTAAGCTCCTCCGTGCTTTGGAAGGCACGTTAAGCCGTTGGTCCCGGCTACATCTGCAGTCGTTAGTACCCGCCAATCCGCACAAGGCCCGCGTGGTGGGTCATGACCCAATCTCCCTATTTCATCCATAGGGAAGGCCTGTGCCCCAGCAGTGGGAACATTAATAGGCTGATGATGATGATGATGATGTAAATAATATCAGTTTGGTTTTTACGCATGTACGTTATATATTTGTGTGCATATATATATATATATATATATATATATATATGGCGCAGGTGGTTAGTGCGTTCGGCTGCGATCTTTGAAGTTAAGCAACTTTCACAGTGGTCGGTCATTGGATGGGTGACCAAAAATTTTCTATCTCGAGTTCCTCCGTGGTCCGTTGGTCCCGGCTGCATCTGCAGTCGTTAGCACCCGCCACATCACCATCCAGGTGACATGCACTGATAACAGAGTTGCGAGGTGTTGCTCTGCAACTGTCCAAAATTAATGAAGTAAAGTCAGCACACCAATCATTTACTAATATTTATTTATGCTACTGTTGATGGATAGAAGATCGATGGCGCAAGATGTTAGCGCGTTCGGCTGCCATCGTTGAAGTTAAGCAACTTTCGCAGTGGTCGGCCATTGGATGGGTGACCAAAAATTTACTACCTCGAGCTCTTCCTTGCTTTAGAAGGTATGTTAAGCCGTTGGTCCCGGCTACATCTGCAGTCGTTAGTACCCGCCAATCCGCACAAGGCCCGCGTGGTGGGTCATGGCCCAATCTCCCTATTCCATCCATAGGGAAGGCCCGTGCTCCAGCGGTGGGGACATTTATAGGCGAATGATAATGATATTTATCCATTCCCCTCGCCAAAAAGTGACAGAACGATTTGAATAGGATTATATCGCTGTGGCTTGGCTGTGGCTACTCCCTTCGTTGTTGCTGTAATGTCAGTAGGAAACTATCTATTTTATGGTATCATACTGTACTGTATAATACTAGCGAGGACTCGCGACTTGGTCTGCGTGGAAAAATTAGTTTTCCATATAAACTTTCAACCCCTGCCCCCTTTACCTCCACAAACGATGATTTCTAAGATAAAAACTATGCTATATCATCATCATCATCATCAGCCTATTAATGTCCCCACTGCTGGGGCACAGGCTTTCCCTATGGATGGAATAGGGAGATTGGGCCATGACCCACCACGCGGACCCAGTGGGGATTGGTGGGTACTAACGACTGCAGTTGCAGCTGGGACCAACGGCTTAACGTGCCTTCCGAAGCACGGAGGAGCTCGAGATAGTAAATTTATGGTCACCCATCCAATGACCGATCACTGCGAAAGTTACTTAACTTCAACGATCGTAGCCGAACGCGCTAACCACCTGCGCCATCGAGCTCCTCATGCTATATGCTATATCCTTTCCCGCAACTCAAACTATGTCTATACAGTAGATCCCCGGTAGTCCAACAATCATTTTGCAGGGCAGTGTCGAACTATCGAATTTGTTGGATTATAGAGTACTGCCTAAGTAAAAAATTTTTTTTACAAAAGAGTACCTTGTAATCCGAAAAATTACAGATCCAATGATAAGATTACCAATCATACTTTGTTATGTATGTCAAATTTAATAAATTAAACAACACAATAGAAAGATTACGTTTTATTATAAAAGTAACGTCATTAATGCTATAGAATTTACAAAAAAATATAAAAAAAACAATACCCTACGCACCATCACTATTGATGGTCACTATTGATGGTGGGTACAAGTTGTAACTTGTTCAAGTGTAAACAGCGTGAAGAGGTAACAAACATTTATATTACTAGCTCGAGCTTTACTCTCTTTCTCCGAAACGAAATTTCGGTAACGAACGAATTTTAAACGATATTTCGCCACTGCCTCTACTCTATTTCATTTTCGAACAGGCACATAAAGTTCAGAACCACAGACAGTTTTCGTGAACGAATGGAATGAGTCATGTCAGTTTGTAAGTTCTTTTTATCTCTACTTTTGAGATTACGTTTTTTTACTTGGAAACAATATAGGTAGTTTACGACAAAATTTTTGATGACATTGAAAGAAACCTTCTTTGACAGTGTTAGCCGTCTAATTTGTAGAGTTGATACAATCTTTTGTATGTCAACCTAAATTTATCGTTTAATACTTTGTAGTATTGGAATTACAATAAATAATACAAAAATGGTTTATTTGTTAATTTTACATGCTGAAAATATTCCTCGAGCTATGCCGCCTTAATTAAAAATACTCTTGCAAGCATTTTAGGCTTAATTAAAAACAAAAATCTCAAAACGAAAATGAAATGGTGACACTTTTCATTTCGTCAATTTGAGGTTAAAATTTCGAACAATTAACTGTAAAGTTCAACTTCTCAATCGAAAGTTTTGTGAAATAGAGTAGGCTTCGAGAATTTAATTGTCAAACTATATTCGGACGAACGATTTTTCGAAATAAAGAAGAAACAGAGTAAGAAACGTGCGAAATTTCGATCGAAATTTCGTTTTTCGTTAAAATAGAGTAGAGGTAGTTTCGGTGAATCACAATTTTTTTCTTTACAGATTCCATTCAAGATCGGTATAGGGGTGTGATGTCACCACCCAAAAAAGGCTCCATTACCACTCTGAGTATAAAGTTCAAACCAGTGGGAGTTAAAAAGAGTGAGTTTTTTTACATTTGTAGCTTTTTAGGGCGCTTTCAATTTATGCGTTTCTTGACGGCCTGCTGCGGTGCCGAAGCGGTGCGTTTGTCGTACAGCGTACGGTCGATTCTTTTTGAAGTTAAACTTCTTTAGCCGCGTTATGAAAAAAATATGAGAGTGAAATTTTAAGATGCGCGCGCATCACTGTAACACAAAAGTAACATAATGAAGTTAGCCGCGGGCGCGTTATGAAAAAATCATGTGAGTGAAATTTCGAGATGCGCGCGCATCACTGTAACACAATAGTAACACCATGAAGTTGGCCGCGGGCGCGTTATGAATGTTAGTGTCTAATAATGGTGGATTATTAATCACTTAGTGGTTAATAATCCACCATTGTTAGACATCTGTTCGAAAGGTACTTTGAACGATCCACGGAGCTCCATAAGATGATCGCGTTGTCAAAAACACGCGTCGCCTCTGATCACTGTTTTCATATTTATAATATTTATCCACATGTTTCTAGTTTCTATATAGACACAACGTGTTTTAGTTACTTACAAGTGCTAATTACATATGGACTAATAACTTAAATTCAGTAGTGATTTAAATTGAATTTTTTGATTATTTATTAAATTTTTCAAATTAAAACTGAACTTTATTGACTGCGTTGAGTATCCTTTTCCAATTCTTTTATTATCTTATTGTAATTAATTATCTGCATGCAATTAAAAACTATTTTTTAATAATTCCAAAAAGAAGTATAACTTCTCACGCGCGTACTTAAGTACACGCACCCATATTTTTTTTTTCATACAAAACGCGTGGTGCGGCAACAGTGCGGCGCAGGTACCGCGAACGCTCGACAACAGGACTGTTGCCGCACCGCGCGTTTTGTATGAAAAAAAAGGATCGTCCGTACGCTGTACGACAAACGCATCGCTTCGGCAGCAGGCCGTCAAGAAACGCATAAATTGAAAGCGCCCTTAGGTCTCATAATAATACAATATATTTTTTTCGTTCTAATAGAACATTTATTAACCATTTAAAACCTTTTTCCAAAAAGGGTCAACTAGCTTATTGGATGTATTGTACAACTCTTTTGAATCGTTCATATTTTTTTCCCCTACCCCTCGTTATTGGACATATTTTTTAACTGCGGAGAAAAACGAGCGAAAAAAACTAAAATAGAAAGTCGGCGGCGTTTCCCCACAATAAAATTCCGTACTACATTACACTATGGAAATACTAATCTGACCGTATCTACATCCAGTGCCGTCTTTGACCTATTGGACCTATATGACCCCCGTTTGGTGATCTAACAGGAACAAGGGACTTTGTATTTGTGATCTGAGGTGGGCCACTATCAATCGCGGGGCCCTGGGCACTTGCCCAAAGTGCCCACTGGGAAAGACGGGTCTGTCTATATCCGTTAACTGGCTAATCTTCATAACGACATATGCTGCGGCAGCAAGACAAATTATATGCTGTCTATATGTTGATATTGGCCTTTGCTTGGCGAACATGTATAGGCGACTTAAGATAAATTGTGTTACGAAAGGGTCCAAGTTAAGTGTATTTACAATTTCAAGTTAAACGATTAAGTTCCGTTTACACGAAGATGTTAAATATTGAACACCCAATAAATAGCTCTATTGTCGCTCACACTTAGAAAGGCAAAATACGTGAAGTTACCTAAACTTTTTCACTGGCACTTGAATGGTACAGTACATATAATGGTGACCTCTTTTTTAGGGTTCCGTAGTAAAGACAAGGAACCCTTATAGTATCGTCATGTCTGTCTGTTCGTCCCCGGTTCTGCTTGGAGACTGTTTAGCACTAGAAAGCTGTTATTTTGTGGTGGTATGTATATCAATCACGCCGACAAAAAATAAAATTTTGAAAAATATTTTTTTTAGATGAGTGAGGGACTGGGGATGAGTTTTTTTTCATCGTCTACCCTATCGACTGGCATATCGTTGAATAGGTCCTTTAAAATTACTTAGGGGTTCCTAAGTTTTTTTTAATTTCCGATACAGAATATAAAGACTCCTGTTCAAACATAATGTGGTAACAGGCAACTACGGAATCCTACACTGCGCGTGGAACGACATGCACTTGGCCAGTATTTTTATTTTTTAACTTTATAAAATTTAGGAAAATACGTTTGTGATATAATATTGAAACAAAATTTAATGCAAGATAGTTTCTCTTTTATTGTACTTGTCTCGTATTGACACGGCTGAGAGTGACCGGAGAGTGAGATGGTGAGACAATATTGATAAGACATGAATACGTCAATCTCCCTATTCCATCCATAGGAAAGGACTTATGCTCAATGACATTAATAGGCTGATAATGAAAAAAAACGTCATTAAGTGCATTTTATCGTCCTCTTCCTCTCATCGTAAAACACTTGTATAAGTTAATAAACTCGAAGGAGCTCGATGGCGCAGGTGGCTAGCCCGTTCGGCTGTGATCGTTGAAGTTAAGCAACTTTCGCAGTGGTCGGTCATTGGATGGGTGACCAAAAATTTACTATCTCGAGCTCCTCCGTGCTTCGGAAGGTACGTTAAGCCGTTGGTCCCGGCTGCATTTGCAGTCGTTAGCACCCACCAATCCGCACTGGGCCCGCGTGGTGGGTCATGGCCCAATCTCCCTATTCCATCCATAGGGAAGGCCTGTGCCCCAGCAGTGGGGACATTAATAGGCTGATGATGATGATGATGAAGTTAATAAACCAGGAGGTCTACTCTATTTCAACGAAAAACGAAATTCGATTGAAAAATCCCACATTTCTTACTCTGTTTTCTTTTTATTTCAAAAATTCGTTCGTCCGAATATAGTTTGACAATTAAATTCTCCAAGCCTACTCTAATTCTCAAAACTTTCGAAGGAAAAGTTGAATTTGACAGATATTTGTGCGAAATTTTAACCTCAAATTGACGAAATGAAAAGTGTTACCATTTCATTTTCGTTTTGAGATTTTTGTTTTAATTAAGCCTAAAATGCTTGCAAGAGTATTTTCAATCCAGGCTGCTTAGCTCGAGAAACATTTTTATCATGTAAAATTAACAAATTATTTATTGTAATAATCAAATTTCCTCCAGCAAGCCGGTATCCTTTAGAAAAGGCGTGTGGAAACAAAATGCCGGCCGGCAAGGTGAGGATGGTGTGGCAGTTAACACTGCTGTACCGCCTATTTTTGCGTCTGGACTCCACCGTTACTTAATACCAGGTGGGGTGGAGTCATTTGTCGGACATATTTATAAAAAAAAAGTTTGCACGGACCACCCCAGCTGAAGAGAAAATTCTTTTCTTAAATAACCTAACGTTAGGCGGTGCATAAGGCATAGGAGAATGTAGCAGCGCACTCAATCCATTTACATACATACATGACGACTTCCGTAGCCGAGTGGTTTGTACGCCGGGTTTCATGGTGTCGCCTACTCGACAGGTCCCAGGTTCGAATCCCGGTGGGGGTCTACCACCACGTGTTTGTGTGATGAACACGAGCATTTGTACTCCAGTCATGGATGTTTAATATGATTTATATATAAATATACTTATATATGTACAGTATATGTATTCTATCTGTTACCCTAGTATCCCATAACACAAGCCTTATAGTGCTTACTTTAGGACTAGGCTAATTGGTGTGAGTGTTGGAAATATTTATTTATTTATTATTTATTTATACATATATTTTCGCTCATGACGCTTGTAGCGTTTCAGCCTTCGCCGAGGTACCCTCCAACTTTCATCCTCGCCGGGAAGAGCTGCGCACCCATTCCACACACACACACACTCACACACGCATATATAGTCACACATATGGTCGTGTGACGCTTGTGACGCATTTCCGTTTCATATTTTCCATAGGATTCTTCTATTTACATCTCGTCCGAAAATAAGTTTTACTACAAAAATAGATTGTTCCAATATTAAAACCATAATTAAAACAATATATTAAGAAGAATGAAGCGAGATTTGTAACGAAAGTGATTTAAGATTAGGGTGAGATTGAATCTGCAATGGAAACATGATTGATATTTAAACATGACGAAGTTCTTATCTGCAGATCACCGATTTGCGTTCCAGCTCAATAAGGAGCTTCTCCTGATGAACTTTTGGTCACCCATCTAATGGCCGAGTTTTGCTAAGTTGCTTAACCTCTGCAATTTGTTCGTTCTATCGTCTGTACCACGGCGAGTGTTCTAAGGAGTTATTCTCTCTTATCCCACCTTCCCCTTTCCTTCAGAGGACCCCGCGCGCTGGCCTACGTTGTCACCGTCTTACTGTGGCCACAATTCCAACGCGTACAAAGAAATTTGGTGACTCATTTCTTTGTCGCACTATCCGTAAATGGAATGCTCTGCTCGCTCACGTGTTCCCTCTTTCTTACAACCTGGGATCCTTTAAAAGAGGCGTGAAGAAACAACATGCAGGCCGGCAGGGTGAGGATGGCTGGTGTGGCAGATAGAACTGCTGTATCACCCATCCAATGTCTGGACTTTACCTTCACTTAACATCAGGTGGGGTGGAGTCATTTGTCGGATATATCTATAAAAAAAAATTGGAGTCCGCATGGCATAAAACACAAAACTTATTAAGTAACAAAAACATATTTTTTTTATATTATACATACAGGGTGTTACTAAAATACAAATAAATCTTGAAAGGCGTTGAAGTACATCATATAAGGAATCTTCTCTAATTTCTTTAGTACAGCAGATTTATTACTACTCCTGGTAAGGTGCATGACCCCGAACTAGTGACGTGTCTTAAAATGATCGATATTTTAATTAATCATTAAAAATAACTGTTTTTATAAAAAGTTCAAACTTCTTGCAAATATTTTAAGAAAATTAGAGAAGACTCCTTATACGATGTACTTCAATGCCCTTCAAGCTTTATTTGTATTTTTGTAACATCCTGTATATACATTTCATTCTTCTTAAAACTAACTCAAATTCGTAAAAGGTCCACGTAAATTCCGGCGACTTTTTAAGCGTAACTTACTCTTAGAAGCACAAGATAAGTCTGAGCAATGGGCTAAGTGACGTACTTAACTCGGTAGATATCTAACTTAAACCTGACGTGAAAAATCTTGAATTCCACGTCTGGAAAGTTTTACGGTCCGCTTGGATTTATTTTAGGATATGATATCAAAGATTGTTCACGGTATAAATTTATAGTTTGGCAAGAACATCTTGCTACTTAAAAAATACATTTACCTAGATAATTTAGATATTTAGAGCAATAAAGATGATTTGAATTTGAATTTGAATTTATATATATATATATATATATATATATATATATCTAGATAAATTATACTTAGGCCCATATGACAATTAAGTGTTGATCTTTACTTGAGTACAGTTAGAAAGGGATGTCGCTATGTGCTATATATAGCGACATCCCTTTCTAACTATACTCAAGACTAGATTCATTACTGAGAATATTTCTATAATACGGGCCTTAAACACCCATATTAATAAACAAGGAGTAAACTTAAACTACTTACGTCGTATTTTGTTTAAATATAGACCGCCTTTTCCAAAACGCGGACTAAAGTTAGTCTTGGTTTAAACCTAATGTCTTCTAAAAATCTGTCTTCTTTTTAGCAAACTAAAGTGACAGCATCAGTTTTAGTTCAGGTTTAACTTTAGTTGTTTTAGTACGTTTTGTACTAAGGCGGTAGATGGAATGACCGCTTTAGTTACGAACCCTCGTAACTAAAGCGGTCATTCCACCTGTCTAAATTCAGACTTTCTAAATCTTAAAAAATGAAAACATAATGCTTAAAAATTGAAAACATAGCTATAATTGATATTCCTTTTTCAAATGTTTAAAACTTGTAAAGGTATTTCATTTGATTGTGGGTTACCTGTAATGCGAAGAGATGGCGCTGCCTTGTAGCCTAAAGCTAGAGAAAATTCGACACGGCCGTTAGGGCCGCGGTAGCATATTGGTCAGTGTATTCGCCCGGATGGCGAAGGGTACGGGTTCGAGTCCCATCTGCTGCCTGGTCCGCGTGTTTTTTTTTCTAGTAAACTTAAGATTTAAACATCTAGCAGTTAAATGCTTAAAAAATAAAAACATAAATATTTATTCTTTTTCAAAAAGGTGTTGAAGCCCTCGTTTCGAAGCCGCTACATGAAACCATTCGCCATCTCGCTTCGATATACAACAGCATAAGCGAGATTGTGAGACAGACAAACAGCAGCCACGGGTTTGGGCATCTAATGCTCTTACTGATATGCCTCTTGCGACTCATAATGACTCCATACAACTTGATCGTAAATATTGGTAAGTTATTAAATTAATTAAATTAATGTTTCACAATCTATAAGTAAAGTTCTTTTGTTTCGGGTGTGTATGCTGTTGGTCGCGGATGACCTTTACAGCGTCACTGGGTTTGGGGACGGCGAGATCCTAAGGGGACCTCAAGCCGAGAATTGGCGAGTGCCTCTAGAAACCTTTAGCAATATCATTAATCAACATTTTGTTTACCATTTTAGTACTTACACCGTCGAAAATATTACTGATAGGTATTATATCTTTTAGTAATGTGCAAAGCTTCGTGGGTGCACAGAACTGCAACACCAGCTATAGGTTCCGTCACGTAACAAGACCCCTGGGTTTCCCTGTAACATACAAAAACTTATTGTCAGTCTACGAAAAAATTCTGTCGGATACTTAAATAATAAAAGAGCAAAGCCTAATATAATACTTTCAGCCGCAACTCGAACAATACGCAAACACATTCGCTCCTCTATCGCACAGCGGCCTTTTCCGACCCGACTGCGGAATGCAAGAGCGCGAAGCGAGACGCGCAGACAGGGTATAGTGTTTAACAGTCTATATTATGTATGTTTGTTCCTTTGTGGCACACTATAGATACCAAACGCCTGGACCGATTTTGATGATTCATACATCAATCGATTTGTCTCAATCATGGGAGTGCTACTAAAGATATGATAGTAATCAAAATTCAGTATGGGCAAAATTAGACGTCATATTGTGACGAAGTAAAAAAAGAATGTGGACAAAATATGTCGAGTGGGGTATCACTGTCTAGATAATCGAAAATCATGTTTAGGTTCCTAACACCATTTTTCATTTTATATGATTGTTTAGGATCTACTACAACGCTTTAAAGTTGTATATTAACCACTTGCGCTTTTAATTTCAATCTTACGTTTTTACGTGACAGATTCTACATCTTCGCGTCTGGACTCCACCCCACTTGAATCTCAAGCACGAAATTTTGACAGCTCCGTGACGTAATTCTTTTTTTTTGAGTGTGCATGCCGTCCCCAAACACGGTGACGCTGTAAATCATTGACCCGGTAGGTCATCAGCGACCGATGGCCTTTACAGCGTCACCGGGTTTGGGGACGGCGAGATCCTAAAGGGATCTCAAGCCGAGAATTGGCAAGTGCCTCTAGAGCAGTGTTTCCTAACCTTTCCAGTACTCCTACCCCTGTAACCTATTAGGAAAACAAATTTTACCCCGACTTTAAAATGTTATCAAAACAAACAATACAAGCAAATTCTGATATGTTTATTAATCACAAAGGACAATGGGCAAAACGCACCCAGCTCCGCCAACAATGTAACTGGTATGAATCGATTGATCTTTGAAAAATTAGCCTTTTTTATTATGACACCGAGAATAAATATTCTGGGAGTTAAAAGATATGACACCGTAAAAAATATCCTGGTAGTCAATAGAAATGACACATGGGCATATTTAAGTAGCTGAATAAATTCATTTTATAGTACCTTTATTTTTATATTATTAGTTATCATAATAATATGCCATATCGTACTATATAACCAGATATACGACAAAGCCTGCCGACCATCCTGCGCTTGCTCTTACTGAGACATTTCAAAACGGCTTACGGATGATGAAGGACTTACAGTTGCAAATAGTCGACTCGTCTTACTTCGTTGTGATTGTGCGCTCCCTGCTACTTGATTGATTTTTATCTAACACGCTTTGGATATTGGGACACGATTATCGGTTTTGTCAATTAGTATGGATGAACTGGAATCATGTCTTCTCCCAAACGTGGACAAGTTTGTGTAATCTAGGGTCGCTCCGTTTTACATAGAAGACAATTTACTATACCGTACAGAATGTTTAAAAAAAGCCCAACCCATGCGGGGATTTTTGGATTTGATCTAGCGCGGCAGAATAACATAAGGGGGCACCCTTGCACCTTGTGAAGTACTCCCATAATTCCTGAGCACCCTATCTAAATTAATTCGAGCTAACTAAATTAATTCCCTTGTTAATTAATGTTCGTTCGTTATAGTAATTGAACATTAAAATAACTAAAGACCCCCGGGATGGAATTTGATGCGCTTTGGCACAGATGATCATGACTATAATACCTTTCATACAAATGTAGTTTAAGTCGTGGCGGACGTGGGTGCAGCGTCCATACATTTTTGCCCAATGTCCTTTATTATTATTAATCAAAACAGGCTACATAAAAAAACACAAATTGCAGTACAGTATTACAGTTTTACCTCGTTTCATATTTAAACTATGAATTAATAATAATATTGTGAAGTTTTGAATTTTCTTGCATTTATTAGTATTTTTTATGATAGGTTTAGTTTCGCTAAAGCGCATCTCAAGTCCTGTGTTACAAGACCGTTTCTAGCCTTGGTCTTTGTTTTTTAATGGAGGTAACTAAAGTTTAAAAACCATTCTCGCATCTGAAGGTGGTGGCAAAGGGTATTAATTAATCATTTTTGAAGCTCTGTTAGCTGTAACAGGATATTTGTCACCTGATTTTATCCAAAATGTGGTGAAATCATAATTTTGAAATTTTACTTTGAAAGTACTACTCTCGCGCAGTCCAAGAAATTCTCGCCCGGCCTTCCACACTCGGCTTTTTTTGCTTTAGATTTGACCAAATAATTAGTTTCTTTGTTACCCCCGAAGTATAGCTGATTTACCCCCCGGGGGGTAATTACCCCTAGATTCGGAACCCAGGCTCTAGAGGTATTCCAAGCGAATGGCATCTCCCCACGGGGAAGTTTCCTCTCCGTCTGGAGCCTCTAGACCACTCGTACCTGTGGGGAGTTAAGTTCTAAGTGAGCTTCTTCGAACGTAATTTGCACGCAACACTTATATGACACTCACCCCATATTCGTGTTTTAACACCCCTCATTATACAACAGTGGCATCATCATCAGCCTATTAATGTCCCCATTGCTGGGGCACAGGCCTTCCCTATACATGGAATAGGAAATTTGGGCGATAACTCACCATGCGGGCCCAGTGCGGCGCTGCCTTGCCGCCTAAGGCTAGAGAAAATTCGACACGGCTGGTAGGCCGCGGTAGCATATTGGTCAGTGTATTCGCCCGGATAGCGTACTTGTTCGAGTCCCATCTGCTACCTGGTCCTCGTGAATTTTTTTTTAGTAAACTTTTCTTAAGATTTAAACATCTAGCAGTTAAATGTTTAAAATTGGTGGGTGTTAACGACTGCAGATGTAGCCGGAAACAATGGCTAAACGTGCCTACCGAAGCACGGAGGAGCTCGAGGTAGTAAATTTTTGGTCACCCATCCAATGACCGACCACTGCGAAAGTTGCTTAACTTCAACGGTTGCAGCCGTATGCGCTAACCACTTGCGCCATTGAGCTACTCTCCTTCAACAGTGGCATAAATAAATATTAATAAATGATTGCTGTGCTAAATTTACCTCATTACATTTGGGCAGTTGGAGAGCAACTCCACGCAACTCTGTTATCGGTGCAAGTCACCTGGACGGTACTCCATGTGGTAGCTATGGTCGCTCTAATAGAGCCATGCCACCAAACCCACCATCAGGTAAATGAGACAATTATTCGGACTTCATCATCAGCCTATTAATGTCTGCACTGCTGGGGCACAGGCCTTCCCTATGGATGGAATAGAGAGATTAGGCCTTGACCCACCACGCGGGCCCAGTGCGGATTGGCGGGTGCTAACGATTGCAGATGTAGGCGGGACCAACCGCTTAACTTGCCTACGAAGCACGGAGGAACTCAAGATAGAAGATTTTTGTTCAGCCATCCAATGACCGACCACTGCGAAAGTTGCTTAACTTCAACGATCCCAGCGCTTACCACCCACGCCATTGAGCTCATTCGGACTTAATAAATAAATATATTCCTCATTAAATTTCCACACCAATTAGCCTAGCCTAAAGTAAGCACTGTAAGGCTATCGTGAATACATAATACTATACACGTATATTTTTATAGAAATACATATTATACATTCATGACTGGAGTACAAATGTTCGTATTCATCAAACAAACATCTGCCCCCCGGGATTTGAACCCGGGACCTCTCGAGTCGGGGACATCATGAAACCCGGCCTACAAACCACTCGGCCACGATTTCATGTTTTGCCTCTGTCTATTCAATGACAAAAGGCATTTGTGTGACATAAACAAAACACGGCATAACAAGGCTAAACTTATTCCTTATTTATCAATAACGACGCTTGAGCAAAACCACAGACAAATAAACCTGCGCAGTAGACGCTTTGTGCGCAGACTTTCTTTGTCTATGGTCGATGCTCAGGAACTTTGCCGGGAGTGTGTACTTAGAACAGCATTAAGTTAAACCACAGGATTCAACTAGCACCATTTTTGGGACCCAGAGGTTAAAAACGGGACCCTATTATTAAGACTCCATTGTCCGTCTGTCTGTCTGTCACCAGACTGTATCTCATGAACCGTGATAGCTACACAGACGATGTATTTCTATTTCGCGTTTAAACCTCTGATATCGCAAGCTGCTGTACCAGCTATCTTCGCGTTTGGACTTTATCACCACTTAACATCAGGTGGGGTAGAGTCATTTGCCTACCTGTGTAAATAAATAATTAATAAAAATACATCTCAGAACTTTATTTGGCATGCACTTTAAATAAAAATCGATTCCACAGATAGACCGTACCAATCTCCTGGTCGGCAAGCTGATCATTCAAGACATCGACCAGCTCGCCTCTGAGGAGCTGGAGAAGTTTTACCAGTTTCTCACTTTGAACGCAGTATCATACGCGCCTTTGGGTATATGCACCTTATCCAGAGGCCTCTTAGCAACGGTGAGTATGCTTAAAATGTTTTTGATAAAGTAGGTTTTGTTATGTGTTTCTGTGGGTAAGTTGGGCTTCCAGGGCTACGCGGAAGAATCCCTAAACGGGGATCCCGCGGTTTCGCACTAAGCAGCTTAGAGGGTATTCGCAGGGTTTTTTAGCGGATATTATGCCGTAAAGCGCCCGTAAGAGTTATGGGATCTTCAGTGGGTAGCCACTGTGGGGACTCGTAACGTTTGCGGGAGCCAGGTGTGAGGTCCGTTCGGCGGTGTGCCTCTTAAAGGCGCCGTCGTCTGCAAACAGAGTTTTTGCCTGCGTTACAAAAATAGGACTTTCAGGGCTCCGCGGGGTAGTGGATTGGGTTGAGGCTGGCTGGTAGGGTATACCTACTACCGCATCATCGATCTTCTCGACTGGAAACAACCTAACATCAGGTGCGTGGGGTAATTTTTGTGCCTCGTATTAAAAAATAAAAAAGGCCTATGTTCTAGCAGTGGGCATATCCAAATTCCTGATGATGTTGGCGACTATAATAAATAAAGACAATATCTGCAACTTATCAATAGAGTCTGTGCGGGAAGAGAATGGGCGTGGCGAAAAACGGAACTAACATTAAGAATTTTACTTGGCAATCAAACCCAGCAATCTGTAAAACGTCAAAGTTTTGTATTGATACGGATTTGTTTGTTTTTGTGATTTCTTGCGGTTTTTTTGTATTTCATCATGTCTAATAGGGGTAAGACCTTACAAATTCGGTAGAAAAGCACTACAGCGCCCTCCAATCTAAATCCCATTCTCTTTCCGCACAGACTATCAGTTTTTTTTGAAAGAAACTTCTTTTCGGACAGAGTGTTAGTAGAAAAATCCTATGGAACAGATCAAACGATAACTCGTCACGAATGCGTATATGTGGTATATACATTATATGTGGGTGGGTGGGTTTGTATGTTGCGTGCGCAGCTCTTTCTTCTCGACGAGCCTGAAAGTTGGAGGGTAACTCGGCGAAGTCTGAAACGCTACGAGCGTCACACGCGACAATATATATAACTCATACCCACGCACGCATCACTCATACCCTCCAACTTTCAGACTCGTCGACAATAACAGCGGCGCTACATATACATATATATATGTATGTCATCATCAACAGCCTATCCTAGTGAACTGCTGGACATAGGCCTCTCCAATTGCACGCCACTCAGGTCGATCTTGGGCTACTCGCATCTAGCTCCTGCAAGCCACCTTGCATATATATATATATATATATATATATATATATGATGCGTGCGCTGCTCCATTCTCCTATGCCTTATGTGAACCACTTAATATTATGTTATTTAAGAAAAGAAGTTTCACTTCAGATGTGTGGTCCGTGTCGTTCGTGAACACATTTTTTTTAAGATTGAAATTTTTTTTCAGATTGCTGGCACCATCTGCACTTACCTGGTTATCATATTTCAGTTCAAAGTGCCTGATGGAGGAGAATACTGAAAGATACTTCTATCTTGACTTCTAAATACTCCATTAGATTGTAAAAGCGAGATAATATTAAGAATAATCGTTGGTTAAAATATGTAATAAAATAACATTAAAACATTGTACACCTAGACATAGGGACCAGTAGAAGATGAAATAATTATTTTAATTTAATTACTGATGTGTTTTTTATTACCACAAAATACTCGAACAATGTACTTGATTTACATGGGAATAAGTTTTTTTTACATATTTATAAACAGCATAGGTATTCTGTTAGATGCAATCTCACTTACGATCTCATTCATTCAGATGTTTGATGAATGTCATATATTTAATACTGGCTGTTTATACAGACATAGCGACATTTTGCCGTGTAATGGCATAATGCATATCAAACTCAAATGTCTAAAATGGCAGCTACCGAAATCGGAAGTGAGATTTTTTTTGTAGAATTTCGACCTACAGTATCGCTCGCACGCCGTCCGAACGCTGGGATTCAGCGCTGGCAGTAACTATTAAGTAATTATTTTTTAAGTATGTAACTGATCTAAGCTTAAATCTAAACAAAATATTACTAGAAAAAATTTCACACGGACGAGGCAGCAGACGAGGCTTGAACCCGCACCGTTCGCTATCCGGGCGAGTGCACTGACCATTATGCTACTGCGGTCCTGATGGTCGTATCGAATTCTTTCTAGCCTTTCTTAAGCTGCAATACAGCGGCATTTCCTTGCATTATTTATTTATTTATTTTTTTATTTTACATCATTCAATATTGCTCGCACCTCTGGGATGGCTCCGCTAAGTACTTACTCGATGACTTGGATAGGTTGCAGCGGCGCGCTGCCCGCGCATCATTGGCGATGAAGAGGTAACTAAGAAACTCGAGTCTCTACAATTACGCCGTGATGTGGCATCATTAAGCACATTCTACCGACTATACCACGGCGAGTGTTCTGAAGAGCTATTCTCGCTTATCCCTCCATCACCTTTTCTTCAGAGGACCACGCGCGCTGGCCTACGTTGCCATCGACTTACTGTGGCCACTATTCCTACACGAACAAAGAAATTTGGCTACTCATTTCTTTGTCGTACTATTCGTAAGTGGAATTCTTTGCCCGCGCACGTGTTCCCTCCCTAATATAATCTGGGGTCCTTTAAGAGAGGCGTGAAGAAGCTTTTTTGCAGGTCGGCAAGGTGAGGATGGTTGGTGTGGCAGTTTATAACTGGTGTACCAGCTATCTTCGCGTTTGGACTTTATCACCACTTAACATCAGGTGGGGTAGAGTCATTTGCCTACCTAATTATAAAAAAAAATAAAAAATTGAAGGTTACCCACAATGTGAAATGAATACCTTTACAAGTATTAAACATTTGAAAGAAGAAGTAATCTTAGGGGCTGGATACATCTGCATAGGACAGCGGTGATTCTCGTAATCGTTATTTTTTATTATTATTAATGTATTTTTTTAGTACAATTTACTAAAACAAGATTTGATTTATTTTAACGTAAACGGAATTTGACCAAAGTTCCGTTTTAGTCAGAAATAAAAATAATCAGCCTATAATTTATTCTGACGAATGTGTCCTGAATCATCTGAAAGCATCATCGTTAATCACCATTAAAGATGAATAGAATAATCTGAAATAAATTTTATTATTATTTAAAAGCAAGCTTTCATTTAAATAATTTTAAAGGATAAAACAAGTTTCAACGGGTTAGATGCACTGATTTTGCAGGAATACGTCATCAGAATAACAATTCTGACGACACATTCCTTCAAAGGCTGCGAAACATCAATAAATAAATAAAATCAGTGCATGAGTGATGTGCGTGGAAATCTAAGAAAGAAATATTTTAAAGGCTTTCATCCCTAGACAAATTTCCTATTCGATTCAAATACGCTATCCTCTATACTAGCCATTACGAAAACACCTTGACTTCCATGTCGCAGAATGGACATGCCAACTATGGCGCCATCAAATTAAAAATTCGCGTGCATTTGTCTTATTTTGAAATTGAACCAATCAATAAATACAGGATGTAAAAAATCCTTTAACGAAGTCGAAGGTCATGTATTTTCCACATCATGACGATAATTTTTTTCTTCTGGACCATACCTGGGACATTTATGGTTATGGAGATATTGAAGGTCAAAGTCACAATTTTTATTTCAAGATTAAATACATAAAATATCGACGCACTTACATACACGCACACACATACACACAGGCACATTCTTTGCGTAGCGCCACAGTATACATTGCGTACTGGAAAAAAATATATTTTTGTAACTTAAAAATGCAAATGATTATCACGTATAATATTTTGTAATATTACTTATTTGGGTGTACAGAATACGTAGTTTCAGTCTCTGTCATAGGTTTTTTTACACCCTGTATGTAAATCGGAAGCCAATTACAACGCGTTTGTTAAGTTTATTATTTGTTAATGTTAAGTAATTATGTAAGTATATGGTGTTATAATTATATGTTAATAAATCTATCTATCTATAATCAAGGCACTGCCTACTTCCATTCTAGAGTCTGTGCGGAAAGAGAATGGGCGTGGCGAAAAACGGAACTAGCATTAAGATTTTTATTTGGCAATCAAACCCAGCAATCTGTAAAACTACAAAGTTTTGTATTGATACGGATTTGTTTATTGTTGTGTTTTCTTGTGGTTTTTTGTTTTTAATCATGTCTAAAAGGGGTAAATCCTTACAAATACGGTAGAAAAGCACTACAGCGCCCTCCAATCTAAATCCCATTCTCTTTCAACACAGACTCTACCTATCTATTATCAAGACGCTGTCTCATCCTTTCTCTTTGTTTCATTTAGCAGCTGAACCAACTGTGCAAGCGAAGCTCAACCGAATTTCGTTGTAAAATTTCGACCAAACTAATTTTGTCACCCCTGCATGCATAAAAGGCGGGAAGCGGAGAAATTTTAAATATATGCAAATAAATCTTTGTTGCGGCGCAGAATTTGTCGGTACATAAGACCCCGGGCGATTTTCATGTGACGACGTAAAAAGTTCGCGGAGTTCGGTAATGTGAGGGGTCTACTGTCGGACAGTGAGACATTTCGGTTTCGATTTCGACTCGAAGAAAGATGTCGGTTTGTACAGTTGCTATATTCTTAAAATAAAAAAATCGATGATTTGGCAACTTCGTAGTGCCGTGCCCTATTCTATGGCATTTAAAACTGTATTTAAGTTATAGTAGTAGTATAGGGGTAATTCTTTGAAAAGCGTACTCCGCGCAACTTTCGTGGCGAAATTTCATATTGAGTTTTTAGAAATTGTAAACTTTAAAGAAGACGAAATAATAAGATATAATATCTATGAAACATGTTAATTGATTACTATTCAACGAACGACAAGTGTGAGACAAGTGATCACAAAATTGCTTAAACAGGTGACTGTGTGTGTAAATACCATTATTTTGACATACAAAGTATACGTAAAGCAAAAGGTCTGCAAAAGACCAAGAAGTTATAAAAAGGATTTTCCAAGCACTAGAGTGTGACACACGAAAAACAGCGTTTTTACTCCAGGTTTCGAACTTTAAAAATTATTAAGAAATCGAAAAACATAATTATCACTATTTTTTTTTCATAATTGTATACAGATATAAATAAAAAATCATTTGGTATAGATTTTAAGGTTATATTTACAATAGGTTAGGAACAGCAAGCGTGTGACCACCAAAAACAGGTCCTTGAAGAACTACCCATAGGCGAGAATTAATCACGATAATATTCCTTAAGGTTACTTTAAAATACAAGCGTTATTTTTCCAAGCATTTCAGAGAGGGATATGTGTTAAATTCGTCTTGGGTCCATTTATTTTTACATATAAACGTCTTATGTTTTGTAGATTTCTTTATTTCGTTATCACACTTATTATAATTCTCAATATATGTATTCGATCTATCGAAATCAATGTAGAGTCTGTGCGGAAAGACAATGGGATTTAGATTGGAGGGCGCTGTAGTACTTTCTACCGTATTTGTAAGGTTTTACCCCTTTTAGACATGATTAAATACAAAAAACCGCAAGAATTCACAACAACAAACAAATCCGTATCAATACAAAACTTTGACGTTTTACAGATTGCTGGGTTTGATTGCCAAATAAAAATCTTAATGTTAGTTCCGTTTTTCGCCACGCCCATTCTCTTTCCGCACAGAGTCTGTGAATCAGAAAGTATGAATGTATTTATTATGTAATGTCATTACAGATAAAATTGGTTCTACACACAGGATCAATTAGAAAATTTTACTTAAAAAAAATCACTCTAGACAGAGTGTTTGCGAGGTTTCAGACGAGATTCGAACCGATTTCTTTAGATTTCAACCTGGAATATTTAATAATTGTTCGATTGATTATGTTTTTAATTTCAGAATGTTCTTGAAATCCATACGACGAATCCATAACACGTTAAAATTAAGATCGTATTCTTGTTGACAAAGTAACTAAATTAACTTTCAACGAACCCTGTCTTCATTAATAACTTTTTCGTTTTTGCCAAACCGATAACCGAATATATATTGAAAACATACAAAGCCAGAGTAGATTGACCTAAATTAGTTTTTGGGGTATAAGAATACAACGAACCGAAAATTAAACATAATTGTGAGAACGAGACCGTCTGCCTCGGAAAGTAGGTTGGGCCCATTGCGCGCAGTGATAAGATTATTTTAGAAAGTTCACCGAGTAGTACCTCACTTAAAAGCATATTTGTTTATTTCAAATCGTTATTTTTTATTTTTATTTTCTTGAAGTTATACTTCTTTAGGCGCGTTATGAAAAAATGATGAGAGTGAAATTTTAAGATGCGCGCGCATCACTGTAACACAAAATTTTAACAGCATGAAGTTGGTCGCTTTAGCGACCGTTACTTTTGTGTTTACCGCACATTAAGAAAATCTGAAGTGAAGGCCTATCAAAAGTATTTATTAATCTGGAACAACGGAACCACAGCGCGATTCAGGAGACTACAGCGCCATCTCTTGACCATTGGTGTAGTAGAACCAAAAACCACATCTTTATTTTTGTAATAAAGTAACAGTTATAGGTATTCATATTTATAATATCAAAAGTATTTATTAATCTGGAACAACGGAACCAAAGCGCGATTCAGGAGACTACAGCGCCATCTCTTGACCATTGGTGTAGTAGAACCAAAAACCACATCTTTATTTTTTGTAATAAAATAACAGTTATAGGTATTCATATTTCGGAATACGTGTTTGAGTTTCATACAAGTGCAAATCACATATGTTCTAATAAATTATATTCAGTAGCGATTTTAATTGAATATTTTGATTATTTATTTATTTTTTCAAATTAAAACTGAACTTTATTGACTGTGTCCTTTTCCAGACTTTTTATTAATTTATTGTAATTAATTATTTGCATGCAATTAAAACCCAATTTTAAACGATGCCAAAGAAGGATAACTTCTCACGCGCCTACATAAGTACACGCACCCATTTTTTTTTATTTATTTATTTATTCAATCAAATCAATTACATTTTGATATACAATGGCTGTATCTAAAACCCTTAAACATGGGTTTATCTGTCTACAGCGATTCGCTCTAACAAATATTTTTTAAGTTTATGTTTACAATTATCTTTCATATACAATTCTTGAATTCTGGGGGGCATTTCATTTAGAAATTTAGGAATAACATATTTTAGTGTTCTCGAACCATATACATTGTTGGTTTTCGGTAGGAGATATTTTTTATAATTAAGGTTACGCAAGTATTCTGGACGATGGTGAGTCCGTAGATTATGTGCACTGCTATATTCTGTTAAAACACAAAATTTGACTTTATCATATACATTCAATACTTTACAATGGTTAAACAACTCACCATAATTTTCTTTATATTTATTTTTAATACATTTTGGAATAATAGTTTTTAAGATCCTTATTTGTATTCTGTATATATCTTTCAAATATGTAACATATGTCAAACCGTAACTGCTCAAGCCTAATCTGTGGGTTCTGTATGGAAGCTTATATTTAAGCATAGCAAATTTGCTTAGAATAGACCTTAGTTTCGAACATACATAATTTTTATGATATCCCCAGTTGAATCTATTGTCGATAATAAGACCAATATACATATGACTTTCTACTACCTCTAAAGTTGGACATTTGGTCGGTGTCCTTTGGAAAAGCTTATCCTATGAGTTAAGTTGCTGGTTTAAAGCTGGCAAGTATGAGATAACCAAAAAGATACTTGGCACGGTAGACTCTTTACTTGCCAGCTTTAAACCAGGACCTTAACGCATAGGATAAGCTTTCCTAAAGGATCCCCAGACCGACCAAATAAAAAAATAAATAAAAAATAACGATTTGAAATATACAAATATGCTTGTGAAAAATGCCTATTATTGCAATAAGAATTATTATAATTGGTAGATCGCGTCAGTAAATAGAATAGTAGATCTTTAATAATATTTTGACGACTTCCTTTGCCGAGTGGTTTGTGCGCCGGGTTTCATGGTGTCGCCGACTCGAGAGGTCCCGGGTTCGAATCCGGTGGGGGTAGATGTTTGTGTGATGAATACGAGCATTTGTACTCCAGTCACGGATGTTTAATATGTATTTCTATATAAATATACTTATATATGTGGGTGATTCTCAGTTAAGAGGTATGTTCGAAGGCTAAGCCAAAAAAATCATTATATTTGGAAATTATGGTATAAAATCTTAATAATTTCAATTAACTAAATGTGTTCTAAATTGTCACTTAAAATTATATTCTAAATGTGCATAATTTACTTACAATAACAGCACAAAGAGAAAATACATCTCTCCCCTGGGTTGTCCCCTAACCGTTTTTTTTTTGTAAATCAGTAATTTTGAGTCCATTGAAATTTAATTATTACTTTTCTATCGGTAATAACATGAACCCTAATAACTTAGTTACAGTATGCAACCATTAAATTCATTTATATTTGCACTTTTTATAAAAAATATTAATCGCAAACTGTGTCCTGCGAGTTTCGTGTCTTGCCCCCTGGTCTTAGGTTTAGTTTGAAAATCGTATTTGTTTACCATAGTCTGTGCTAGTTTTGACCTTGACGACACCGAGTGTCACGTGAAGTTAGCAGCAAGCGCTGCACAAGCCATCCGCGCGGCAATTTTTTTGGCCATTTGCGCAACGGTGCACCATGAGTGCAGCCGTGTTGAGTGATCGAAGTATTTACCCTGGTAATATTTTTTTCGTATTTATGTGTTAAAATACTACAATATCTATGCACATTTATTTTAAATAGTGCTGCAAACCTTTTATTTACATGTAATAATTGTAAAATTAGTAGTTTTACGGCAATTTCAGATTTTTAACCAAAATGTCTCTCCCCTGCCATATTTTCCCTGGCTGTTATGGTGCCAGGCTACTAACAAAACTATAAAAATGAAGCAATAGCTCAATAACAGTAATGATAATTTATTAGAGAATGTACAATTGTATATAATTTTAGATAATTGTTTAGCTTTATATCGTTATTCCACTAAAATCTGATTGCACGGAAAAGTACTTTACATCCTAATATGCGCTCTAAGCTCATTGCAATAAAGTTCATCTTGTCTCTACCCTGTACTCAGTATCTCCCCTGGTGTCTCGTAAAACGAGAATAAATTAATAAAATGACTGATCATCTTAAAATCATATTAAAATCATCTGTCTTGATAAAAGTAGTGGTATAGTTATATAAATATCGACACTTTTTGTTGTGCCGCTGCTTCCATACAACCGATTACCTCTTAACTGAGAATCACCCATGTACAGTATATGTATTCTATCCGTTACCCTAGTATCCCATAACACAAGCCTTATAGTGCTTAGCTTGGGGCTAGGCTAATTGGTGTGAGTGTTGGAAATATTTATTTATTTTATTTATAATCATGTTGGTCACGTCTGCACATCATTAAGTAACATACTGATGATGATATTCTGAAAAGATTTATGTTATGTTTTTATTTATTTTTTAAGCATTTAACTGCTAGATGTTTAAATCTAAAGAAAAGTTTACTAGAAAATAAAGCCTTGCAGCTTAAGGCTAGGAAAATTTCGACGCGGCGAATAGGGCCGTGGTAGCATAATGATCAGTGCATTCGCCCGGATTGCGAAGGGTGCGGGTTCGAGTCCCGTCCGCTGCCTGGTCCGCGTGGATTTTTTTCTAGTAAACTTTTCTTTAGATTTAAAGATTTATGTTTTTAAACGAATTTCAAACTTCATTTTTGATTTTAAGAATAGGCACCCCGTAACCCGAATGATTCCAGGTAAGTTGCCAAAACAATTTGACTTATTGCCGAAGGCGGAATGTCAAGGAGATATGAATTTAATTTCGGAGAGACCTGTACTTAACTGTAAGTATATTGGATAATAACGGATAGAATTTAATGAGGAAACTCTGAATTCGGTAAGGATTTGCAATGAATGAGGGCGACTTTGAAAAGACATTTTTTATTTAGCCGTCCACAACGAACATGAAAATATGTCCAAACCGTGAAATTATAGGTATAAAAATTGAATTTCTCCTTAGCAGTGGGACTTTTAGATGTAATTATACATAAAGAAGTTTAATAAGTTTTGTTTTCTATCAAATCTCCTCCAGATTTCCTTTTTTCTGATTATATGACGCAATGAAATTAAATGTATTTTCAGCACTGCCATTCTGTAAGTACTAACTCACTTTTCACAGCGAAATTCTCCGGTGTTCTAATTTTAAATCTCACCGCGGATTCCGAGGTGAAAAATGAGTTTTGTTCTTACTTAATAACACTGCAGGTATTCCGCACTTAGTGTCGCCGCACACGGGCCACACGCCACAGCCACAAACGCCGCCACGAGAAGCTAGAAGCGGCTACTAAAGTGGCTGAAGCCGCGCGACAGCGGCCGACTAAGGTAAGGGAGAGAGGGGTGGGGAATCGCGCGAGTGACGTGTGGCGGCGTTTTGCATCGGCGCATTTTTATGATTTTTTTTATGATTTATGATTTAGTACTTTACCATACATTTGGTTACATAAATAAAGGTAGGCTCTTTTTTTTAAGTGCAAAGACACCTGTACCAAAAAGAACCACTCTTCCATAGCATACGTTACATTATGGTAAGGTCATTAACTATATTAAGATTAAGACAAGGAATTAAATATAATAAAGCGGGAGTTACACCACAGAGCTAGTTAAAGTGAAATTTTACTAAGAATGTGTGAATGACATGGAAATTTACATTATAACAAGTTGTGCAACTCGCGCTAATCAAAGCACATCTTAATTACGTGGCCGGTGCGGGCCACAAGAAGCGAGCAACGACGATTTGCAGCGTGTGGCGGCCACCGGCGTACCGTGTGTGGCGAGTCCATATAAAATGTATGAAAACTACAAGAAATATGCCGGTGGCGGGGTTTTGTGGTTGTGGTCGGTGGCTCGTGTGCGGCGACACTTAATAGCGTAGAGGCTATTCGCAGGGTTTTTTAGCGGATAGTGTGCCACAAGCGCTGGTAAGCCGCGCGGACTGCTTAACGGCTTCTCCGTTTCGCACCCGTGAGACTTGCGAGAGGCTATGTGTATGGTCCGTTCGTTAGTGTTCCCCTTAAGGGAGCCAACATCTGTAAATAGAGGTTTTGCCTGCGTAAATAAAAAATAAAAGGTTTTGTCAACATTAAAGCCACTAACGGGATTCTTACCATGTATCACACATCGATACCCCTATCGAGCGCAGTAAAAGACGACGTCAGAGTGCAGACCGATATGCCTGCCAATAACATCTGCTGCAATCACTTCAGTTCCTCCGTGATCATGGCGCTTGCAACAGTGCTGAAATATCGGAGAATCATAAAAAACAAGGTACATGGTAACAATCCCTTTAATAGCCATAATATCAGTGACCATGAACTAAAATTAAAAACGGGCGAGGCCACAAAACCGCGTTGCGGCATCGCACCGTAGAAATCTACGACGTCGTACAACGCATTGCGGAATTATCGGATGCGCTGCCGGCCGTTGCGATGTTTTTTGCGTTGCGTCATCGTGTCGTATCTCGATGCAGGTGATTTTTGCGACGTGACGTCGCGACGCAATGTTGTGACCTCGCTCTAGGTTTTATGACGATCACGATATGACTAATTATCTTGAGTCCGTGCTTCGTAAGGCACTTGCAGCTGTTGGTCACGGCTGCATCTGCAGTCATACGCACCTACTTATCAATGCTGGGTCCGTTCGATGGGTCATTGCTGAGTCTTTCTGTTACGTCCGTAGGAAAAGCCTGTAGCCCAGCATTAGGAACATTAATATGCTGTTGATGTTTAGTTTGGCTCTGAGCACTAAGCGAGGCTATGTGAACTGTGGAATTAGCTTAAAGGTTTTGGAAATGCCTTACCCATTATAATTTTACTATCCTGCGAAATTAAGCATGAAAATATTTATTAATTTGACACCGCTAGAAGTCGAAAAAAGGCTACGCTAAGCCTCTTGCCCGAAAAATCCACGGATAGATACTGTGGCATTTCCAAAAATTTCTTCCTTATAATAGGAGTAAATCACTGTGCTGATTCTCTTCATCCTGTAAATAACTAACTATTCTGTTCCCAAAAGAAACTTTAACAAAACAATAATATGATCAAATAAAAAAAAATCTTTAAAGCAAGGTCTCGTTTTGTAAAATGAACGAACAATGACATCTACCGGACACCTATAAGATGCGGTTGATCCAATATACATGCAAATTCGCTTGGAAGGAAAGCAAATTGCGTTTGTGATGGAAGCAAGCAATGCCAAGTATACTTAAACATGTAGATACCAAGTGTTATTACCAGTACTAGTTGGTGCACTGATAACTAGTAAGGGTACACATTTCGAATTCCCAATCGAAGAATGGAGAAACAACAGCTACTCGTTATCATAATATTAAACAACCACATACAATAGTTATTTGGTGTTCAGTAGCGATGCGCGAATTCGAATAGTACTAACTAGCAAACCAGTGAACCAAATGTTCACCAAAACCCTGATTTTAAAAAAACAAAAGAAAATGTATTTAATTAATTGAGAACTTCGGAGATTTTGTGTGGTTTCGTTTGAAATTCGTGATTTCTCGAAAACCGGAAGTGCTACGTTACTCAAATCCGGTTTGTAGTCTTATCAGACTATTCTTAACTTATAACTTAAATATTCTCTTTATCTATCTCTTACGGTTTGGCCGCTGAAACAGCACCACAGACAGACGGACGGACTTGTCTAATAGATAAGAGATACTAATCATTCGACTCCACGAATCCTTCGACTAAGTCGACTGCGCTTTATATCATTCGACTGGAGTCAAATGTATCGGGCGGCGCGCGTCGCACGATACGACATTTGACATTAGTATTACTAATTAGTAGTCGTTATTCGTATAATGATATTAGTATACTACTTATTTGCCTTTCGAATAGCCAAATTAGTAGTTACGAATTGGTCGAAAGGTAAAATCATTCGTAGTCGCGCATCGCTAGTGTTTAGTACCCTTAGCACGAACCAATATCGAATTCGTAAAGTTTGCGAGTCCGAAATGTCATTGCCAAATGTGTACTGATTTTTAGTTCTCGTTACGTACTTTGTGGTGCTGCTGTTCAAGTTTCCATACAAAATTTTACATTGACATTTAACCCTCGCATACTATTCGAATTCGATAATGGTTCGTGCTAGGAGTACTGTAGGGCTATTCTGTAAAATAAAATCTCACTTCCATTTTCATTGCTTTGATATGCATTACGCCATTGAACGGCAAAATATCGCTATGTGTAGACCCAGTTTTAATATTTGACATTTCTCAGAAATCCGAATAAATGAGATCGTTAGTGTGATTGCATCTTGCAGAATACCCATGCAGATCTTTGTAAAGATGTTTGTAAAAACCTGAATACAAATACGAACTACCTATTTCACCAATATACCTTTTAATAAGTCAGCGAGAATTATCTTATGAGAAAGGTTTGACCCATGGATCTACCACTTTGCTACGCTTTATTTGACAGTAAGCATTGAGTTTTTTTTTCTTTAGAGAAAGAAACTAAAGTCATTAGGTCAAATAACACCAACACAGGTCTGTATGGAAGAAAGGAACCAAAATTCATACGGTGTAATAACTCCAACACAGGTATGTGTGGGAGAAAGAAATTAAATTCATACAGTCAAATAACACCAACAAAGGCCTGTGTGGGAGAAAGAAGCCAAAATGCAAACAGTCAAATAACACCACCATAGGTCTGTGTGGAAGAAAGAAATTAAATTCATACGATCAAATAACACCACCAAAGGTCTAAGTGGAATAAAGAAACTAAATTCATACGGTCAAATAAAACCAACACAGGTCTGTGTAGGAGAAAGAAACCAAAATTAAAATCAAATAAGACGTAGCGAAACGGCAGGCACATGGGTTTAATACCCACGGACCTGCAGTTTCACCGTGTCTGTCGGCTTTTAAAATGAAACTTTTGTGACATCACGACACATTTTAATGTTCATCTTTATTTCATTTTAGATGATTATATAATCTTTATATATATAATTCTTCTGTGAGTGTGTATGTCACTGAACTTCTCTTAAACGACTGGACCGATTTTGATGAAATTCTTTGTGTGTGTTCAAGGGGATCTGAGAATGGTTTAGATTCACAATTTTGTCCGCTGGACAACCCCTATTTTTTTAGGGCGGTACAAAGTTCGCTGGGTCAGCTAGTTTTATTATAAAAATTTACTTTATCAACAAGCATTTGTAGTTCAGTGGCTCGCTTGCTATCCTACTACGCGGATTCCATTCCCAGCCGAGTAAGTGATTTTTAAAGATTCACTTCTGTTTTTTCTCTTTTTCCTTTCTCCTAAAGACGTCCTCTGCTTTTCCATTTTTAATTCTCATCCTCCAAGTCTAGTTATCATTAATGAAACGCAAAAATAATTTCTCATTGCTTTATTCAACATAGTATTTACATGAATCATTCAATATGGATATGTATTCACATTATTTAGTTACACTAATATTGATATTGTCCTATTATTATCAAAACTAACCTTAGTATTATATATTACTAAATTCAATTATGTGTTATCTAAAAGTTTTATAGTTAGAAGAAAAAGAGTTGCATTTCGTAGTACTTGTGTATTTCTTTTGTATCTACTTATTAGCAAGTATTTACAAAACATCATTATAGTTGAGTGCCTAAATTAAGAAAAAGTAAACATTGTTAATTGTGTCAATAAAGCTCCGGTTAAAATATTAAGTTACAACTGCTATGAAAAGATGAATTCTCAAAAGTATACCACACAAATGCATGTGCTGTGAATCATTTCCAAAAAAAATTAGAATTAGAAAAAAAAATTGAAATAGAAAAAAAAATACATAAAAAGAAAGCCATTAGGATAAAGTTACAAATAGATTATCTGAAATCGCTCGGTGAGACAATATTTATGTAAATTGGTATTGCTATATTTACTTTGTAGTGAAAGAAAGAAAATATTTTTATTTGCCTTCACAGTAATACATTAAGGAAAACAAAAAGATGGAAAACATGAAAACGGTAAATAACGGAGAAAAAATGCAAGAAATTTAAGTTTAGCTGCCTTTCCTAATTGATGACTTTAGACAAAAAGGATAGTCTGAAGAGTTTAACCATTGCATGCATTTAATAGCATTAGTGACTTAATAAGGATTGCGTGATAGCAGCAAAAACCAAAGGGAAAGAATGCGGCGATCGAAGAAAGTCGAGGAATAGAAACAGGTGTGTCAGGGCCATAGAAAATGAAGATTAATTGTTTATAAATCCCTTTTCCATAACAGACCTGAAGTAGTCAATATATTTTATAAATTTTAGAGACATGAAGCAAACTTTAAATCAGCAGACGTACTTTAAAATTCTGGAGAGTTATTCACAGCATAATTGTCTTTGTTCTATCCTTTTAACCTTATGTGTCTCCAATTATCCAATAGGTACGCAAACTTACTGTCACAATAATCCTATAAATTTTCTTAACTAAATTGAAATTGCGAAAGAGAATGTTACCACCAATCTAGAATAGGTGATACAGAAGAATAACATGACATAAACGAATTTTTTTATTTTATCATAAGATTTAAGTAAATTAAGTCCGTTTACATATCAAAATTGTAATTGCGGAGAAGAATTTTATAATGCAACAGTATCACCAATTGAAAATAGGCGATGCCAAAATTATACAACATTAACAAAGTCTTTTAACATAGATTATTCCGATCCAAAATAGTACCCTTAGCACGAACCAATTACGAATTCAATCTCGATACGCGTCAAATGTCAACAAAATGTTGTATGGGAGATTTTTAATTCTCATTACGTTCGTTGTGGCGCTGTTCAAATTTCCCTACAAAACTGTTTTTTACGCTTAAACAGATCACATTCATTTTCGAATTCGATATTGGTTAGTACTAAGGTTACAAATGACTCTCAAATAACACAACATAACCCAAGTCTTTAATCATATCTATTATCTTAGTAAAGTACTATGTCATATCAATTAATATGAAGTTCGGTTTAAGACAGCAGTCGTTGCGCTTGTACAGGTTTTGCTACACATTACATTTTAGTTAACTAAATTGAAACTGCGGAGAAGAATTTTGTAATGCAACAGTATCACCAATCTAAAATAGGTAATTCTCAAATTACACAACAAAATTTAAGTCTTTTATCATAAATCTATTGTCTAAATAAAGTATGTCCACTAAATGAATATGAAGTTCGGTTTCAGGCAACAGTCATTGCGCTTTTCCATGTTCTGCTCCTTTTACTAAACTAAATTTATAAATTACGGAGAAGAGTTTTGTATTGCAACAGTATCATTAATCTAAAACAGGTGATTCCAAAATTACACAACATAACCCAAGTCTTTTACCATATCTATTATCTAAGCAAAGTATGTCGTCTAAATGAAAATGCAGTTCGGTTTTAAGCAGCTGTCGTTATGCACTTGTACAGTTCTACTCGTATTACTTGACTAAATTGAAATTGCGGAGAAGATTTTATAATGCAACCAGTACACAACATAACCCAAGTCTTTTATAATAAATCTGTTATCTAAGTATGTCCTCTAAATGAATATGAAGTTCGGTTTGAGGCAGCGCTTCTTCTGCTCCACATAGTTAGCTAAATTTAAATTGCGAAAAAGAATTTTATAATGCAACAGTGTCACCAATTAAAAAAAGGGGATTCCGAAATGACATAACATAACCCGATTCTTTTAACATAGATTCTTTCCGTAGAACATAGAGAGAGGTTAGAGGGGCCTTGTGGCCAATATCCAATCAAATAAAGAATTTGTATTTGTACTTGTGGACGAGGCAGGCGCGCCACAGTAATGTGTGAGTAAATGCTCAAAACTTCACCAAAATTTGATTCTGATTGCGTCGTTGCTTTTTTTTATAGATAGGTCCGACAAATGACTCCACCCCACCTGATGTTAAGTGAAGGTGAAGTCCGGACGCGAAGACAGCTGATACAGCAGTTCTACCTGCCACACCAGCCATCCTCACCCTGCCGGCCTGCATGCTGCTTCTTCACTCCTCTTTTAAAAGATCCCAGGTTGTAAGAGGGAGGGAACACGTGAGCGAGCAGAGCATTCCATTTACGGATAGTGCGACAAAGAAATGAGTGACCAAATTTCTTTGTACGCGTTGGAAGTTCTTTAATCACCCATGTAACCTCTTTCTGTGTTCTGTGATTAATCCGATTCAAATTGTCAAACTAAACAGCATTAACCAAGTCTTTTATATTATAATCTATCATCTAAGTAAAGTATGTCCTCTAAATGAATATGAAGTTCGGTTTCATGCAGCAGTCGTTGCGCTTGTCCGGGTTTTGCTCAGACCGCACCCACTTGCCGTGGCACAGTGGGGCCACCATTGCGAAGAAGCGCGTCGTCTGGCCGGGCACGCCGTGACCGTCGCAACGCCAGTTCAGGTCGCGCCTCAAAGCAGCCGTCTCGCACATAACGCAGACCGTGTTGCCTGGAAGATAGGGTCTATTTCAGCACAAATGTTATTCAGCCCAGACGACCTTTGTGGCCGAGTGATTTGTACGACTAGTGCATGGTGTGGCCGACTCGAGAGGTCTCGAGTTCGAATCCCGGTGTGGAAATGTTTGTGTGATGTATACGAGCATTTGTACTTCAGTCATGGATGTTTAATATGTATCTTTATATATATAATTCTTCTGTGAGTGTGCATGTCACTGAACTTCTCTTAAACGACTGGACCGATTTAGATGAATTTTTTTGTGTGTGTTCAAGGGGATCTGAGAATGGTTTAGATTCACAAAGACGTGTAGACAGGACAACGTCTGTCGGGTCCGCTAGTTTCTATATAAATATACTTATATATGTGGAGTATATGCATTTTATCCATTACCCTAGTATCCCATAACACAAGCCACACATAATACAGTGCTTACTTTGAATCTTGGCTAATGAGTGCGAGTTTTGGAAATATTTATTTTATTTATCTATTCGTCTTCATTATCAACCTGTTATTGTCCCCAATGCTCGCATGCAACACAGGCCTTCCCTATTGATGAAAAGGGCTACTGGGGCGTGACCCACCACGTGAGCCCAGTGCGGACTGGAGGGTGCTAACGACTGCAGATGCAGCCAAGACCAACAGTTTTACGTGTCCTCCGAAGCACGGAGGTACTGGAGAGTGGAGATAATAAGTTTTTGGTCACCCATCCAAAAGCCACCATTGCGAAAGTTCCTTAACTTCTAACCTAACCTAACTTGAGCTCCTCATTATTCGTCTCTTAGCGCATTTACACGCGCCTTAAAAACCTTAGTGCTTTTATAATGCTTTTAGACAAGTATTTTAAAATGTACGTCCCAAATGGAGCACGTAAGAAGGGCAAAATGAAGTCCAATAAAGCGCTCATGTAAATTATGTCCCAATTTTAGTCACTTTATTATTATTAGTATCTCATTTATTTCATTTCATTTTTATGATGAAGTCCAAAAAAGCGTTCATGTGAATTATGTCTCAATTTTAGTCATTTTATTATTTTTATTGTTATTATTACCAGTTTCAAAGAAATATAATTATAATGTTGTGATCAATCGCATCTTGAAACCACGGAGGTTTGAATTTAAGCATTGTACGCCTGTACGACAACATTTAAATTGATAACGGAGTTACTTTACTACATTAATAAAAAATGGTATGAATGCACATTTAAAATAGACAAAATATATTGCGCTTTGGATAAGTACATTGTATAATTATGTAATTAGAAAATTTATTTTTACAAATTGCTTAAAGAGTATTCCCTTCATTTATTTTTCTTAATAGCGTTTGTTAGTGTCGCCGCACACGAGCCACACGCCACGGCCACAAACGAGAAGCTAGAAGCGGCTACTTAGTTGGCTGAAGTGAGCGAC
Organism: Chilo suppressalis; assembly: GCA_902850365.2. Lineage (NCBI taxonomy): Eukaryota > Metazoa > Arthropoda > Insecta > Lepidoptera > Crambidae > Chilo > Chilo suppressalis. Next base: position 17,799,721 of record OU963914.1, on the reverse strand, counting down.
AGCAGCCGACTAAGGTAACGGAGAGAGGGGTGGGGAACCGCACGAGTGACGTGTGGCAGCGTTTTGTATCGGCGCATTAAGTGGCCGATGCGGGCCACAAGAAGCGAGCAACGACGATTTGTAGTGTGTGGCGGCCACCGGCGTACCGTATGTGGCGAGTCCATATAAATGTATGAAAACTACAAGAAATATGCAGGTGACGGCGTTTTGTGGTTGTGGTCAGCGGCCCGTGTGCGGCGACACTTAGAGTGACCAGAAATTTCGGCGGCAATTCTTTGATAAATCTCGGAAGTCATGGTAGGTGGCATTTCTTTTTCCGTACACTTCTATACCTACGTGGTAATGTCAGACAGTTTGAACTTTGACCCTTTAAATGTTCTAAGGTCTGACTTATCACTTCAAGGGTGTAATTATTAAATTTCACCGACTCGACTAGATTAAAATTAATTTAGGTAATTGTATAATGATCTGCCTAGTAATTACCTTCTCTTAACGATTTATAGTCCGAGTCCGTGTGACACGCCTTTGACACTTTGGTGACTTCAAATTGGACGCAGTATCTGAAACAAAAAGGACGTTTAAAGAGAATTCTCTTTTTTGGAGTTTACTCCTTAAGAATCGATTTCCATATATAAGGGGCCCGGTATGAGAAAAATGTGAGGAGTAAAATCTATCGATGAATGACCTCGTTACGTTTTTGGCGCGCATCCTGTGTCGCACAACTTTGACAAACAAAGATGACGGATTGACATAAATAAAATTTTTAAAATCTGAACTGAATTTAGATATTGTTTCTGGTAGAGCAATGGGGACAACGAGGTATGGTACAACCATTGATGCGGTATTTTCAAGATTCCTGAGCCACGTATCTACGAACGTCCATGTGTCTTATTTTAGTTACCATAAACCACTTGTCACTGTAATTAATAATGCAGAAAATGTTGATTTAATTAATATTTAAATAATGATAATAGTCTGATAATAATAATTACATAATTTATCAACATTCCTAATGATATATTTATGCACATATGAAATTGACTATTGTAAAAAGTTTAATGTAAAATATTTCGTCGATTAGTTATAATAAATATATATGAAATGAATAAATATATATTTATATATGTATATTATTTTCATTAATTTGTTAATTTACCCTTTCATACAGTATCAATCTTTTTTAAGTTAAATAAACTCTTTTTGCGTCTGGTTAGACTATCGAACTTAAGGAGTAAACTCCAGTCGTGCGTCGGAGCTGACACACACATTTTTTTTAAATAAAGAGCAACGCGGAAGGGAGTAGCCAATACATACACTATTCTGATTATTATGTATTTTTTTTGAATATTGTAACGTAGTGGTTTGACAACCTACAAGTTTAAATTTTGGTGCGAAGGTGCACATCAGGATGTTACAGGATTAAGTACCGCCCATTTAATTTGATTGGGTGGTCTTTGCAGCAGCCGCAACTTCTTTTCCGAAATTTTAAATATTTAAATCAAGTTTTCAAATTAATATTTGTTCAGTTGCTTGTAGCAAAGAATTATAAGAGTCGCTTTATTTTCGCATGAAAAGCGTCGAGAAAAGATGGCGCGGACGGCACTTGGTGACCGCGAACCAAGGGCAACAACGTCCAATTAAAAAGCAGATTTCGAGCTACGGTGTTGCCAGCTCCGTGTCACGCTCTTCTCCTATATGACACTTTTGTTAAGGCTTTAAACAGACACCTTTTTATGAATTGAAGCATCGTTTGGCAGTTTTTTGTGTATGTCGAAAGAGCTTTATATTAAGGAAACGCACAGATATTTTTTTCTATGTGTTACATTTTGTATGCTAAAACATTTGCTCATTTTTTTATTCCAAATATATATTTGAATAAGAAACTTGGAAAACGGAACGTTTCGGAAGGAATATCGAAGCAGTGGTAGGGCAACCCCGACGAAGCCTTCAGTTTTCTTTTTTTTTTAAAAAAACAACAACAAAGAAAGCTGTAGACGAGGCTGTATGGGCATTGTTCCGTTCGCCTTCCCAAAAAATGGGAGAACGTTAAAAGACTTTAGTTTTCCAGGATGACTATGACAGCTAATGTCATGTATTTGTTTGGAGGGAGATTTGGGGAGATTTTAAGATTGGCGATTTTAAGAATGAAGGCCCTAAATAAAAGGACTGCGATATATTATTTCAATGCAGCGCAGTAAAATTTTACCGCTCGCTATGTTGTATGGTGTGCAATTTTTTAATTTCGAACAATGTATAGAACCTGTAAATGCGCTTTTAGCAAATGTGTTATTTTCTTTATTTGTAAACCATCAAGGTTCATATTTATGAACAAACCTAATTTACACAATATCTGAAAACATGTCATAATATAAATTTTTAAGTAACATAATATAAACCATAAATTTAATTTCGACAAGGGAAATAATTATGGAACTGGATGGTAAGAACAGCTACTGCTACTACTAAGAATTCACATGTTTCACATTTTAATTTGGGTTTATTAATATGTCATATTTATAGTTTTGTAAAGATTTGTGTCTTATTTAATTATGTAAGGCATTTTGTCATAATTTCTTAAGCATTATGGTGTTCTATGAATGTCATTCAATTTTGTTGTTAATAATTTTTTTAACCATGTCAATTTGTATTCCTTTATTTCAAATAATTACATTACAAACCCACAGATGCATTTTTATTTTAGGGATATAATAAAAATGCATCTGTACATGTTTAAATGGCTTCACCATTTAGGTACAAAACCTACAATAATTTTTTAAAGTAAATTCAAAATTCAAACATACAATTAAAATTTAAGCATAATTTATTAAAAAAAATTGCTCATACCTACTTTGTAAATACATACACATATATCTACATGACTGCTGCAAAAAAAACAGTGTAGTAGCTTTTTTGACCAGTAATTAGTTCTATATTTGCTTTAGTAACTAATACACAGAGAAATATAACATTTTCTCCGACATACAGAAACCAAGGAACACTTGCCAAAAAAGTTATTACAGAATAAGGTCATCTCTCGAGAAATGTTTTACAAACATATACCATCTTTACTCTAAGACATGCAATGTATATTTATATAACATTGCAATTTTGAATGTCTCTTTAATATTAAAAACCTCACTATGTTAGGGTTAATTTATTTTTATGGACATTATGATTTGCATAATCCTCATGTCTCAAATACATTAACAAAACACCTGTGACTTTACAATTCATTTTCTGTTTATAAGCATTCTTAACATTAGGCTAGTGACAAATCAGTGGATGTTTAGGATCAGTCTCATTTATTATCTGCAACAGCACTTGGAGATCCTCTAAACTTGATATAAACTTAGATGCACCCAAAAGTTTAACAGATTTGCCTTCAAGCTCTATAGTGAATTTAAGATTTTTGGGACAAGTCACGCACTTCAAAGAACCACCATCAACATTTTTATTAAAAATCAAATGTGTGATATTAGAGGGAATAGAAATTTTGTTATTGACTTCACTTTCCACTGAAGAGTTTATTTGTTACATCACAATCAACACCATTGAGGGATACATTAGCTTCGGTAACTTTACTCGGACTTCCAATTGGATTTTCTGTAGCCAAAGGATCACACGGTAAATGTTCTTCTATTCCCTTCTGCAATGCTTCATCAAGAATAGAAAGGCTGTGTGGATTATCAATTTCTTTAGTTATAGGTGGAACTTTCACTGCTTGATCTTGGTCAGATGCTGCTTGACTTGAATTGCATTCAATTGTACTACATCATCAATTAAGTTGCTCATATCTGTGTTATCAACCTCCATAGGAGTTGGAGTTGGTACTACTAGTTTGCTTGAAGAATCAGATTTTCCAAGAAGCATAGCTTCAACATCACTTGTTTATAGATGTGTAATCTAATTATTGGGTTTACTGCTCTTATTTGAGTTATCATTCAAAATATCCATTATTGAAGGTAAGTCATCAACTTTGGTTTCTACATTTTCTGCTTTAACCTCTGATTTTGGAACTGGTTTTTCATTGTACATTAAATCTTCTAATTCTGCCGCTATCCTATCATACACTTTGTCATTAGTTGGTTCCCCATTACGTGATAAATAATCCAAACACCATTGTTTACAAGGCAAAACATTTTTATCTATTAAAGGCAACAAATCTTGTAAACTTATTTTGTTTTCGATATCATTTTTTTTTATATTGCATCAACAAATAATATACCATATTGTTTTAATTGTGTAATACTATTTTTTTTTCTTTGATTCATTTGTAATGGAAACTCTGATGTTTGAGTTTTTGTCTTTTACCATGGGTGTCTTTTTTAAACGATTATTTTCTTTAAGCATATTGTTAGTTGGTTTCGGTTGAGTTACGCTATTCTTAGGTTTCTTAGAAGACAGAAGCTCCTTCACATGGTACTGATTGTAGGCATTCCTGTGAATGAGTACCATACCATTCTCATTGCTTTTTAACTTAGTATTGGAGTTCGGTGGAGTTACCTCAGAAACCCTTTTTGTTTTAGACGTGGAACTACTTTCATATTGTATTTTTACTTTAGTGAATTTACCTAAAATTTTAGCAAAGTCCAACCGCGTCACAACAACAGCACAGTCTCGACATTTCGATGCCTTGTACAAACGTTCAATGTTCTTGGACAATTTGAGAGCCCTGACTCTTCTGCTTTCACGTACTCGTTGAGAAATCACCTTCATCTGGCAAATGCTTTTTAATTCTCGGTTATAGCGAGAGAAATACCACACCACCAAATAATCAATATACACAGTCACATAAATATCTTTTCAATAGTTCACCTCATGGTTACTTGTTTTATATAACAATTAATACTATACCTTACGTTTAAATGAATTCAAATATGGTCAATAAAGTTAAAATTACACACACAAACGTCAATCAACTAGACACAAAAATGGCTTTGCTGTCTTGTTGTTCAAAATAACTCTGCTTCTTCTTTTTCCTTTTTTATGGCATGCACGGTTTGTGCGTTTAGCCAATGTCAAGTAAAAACTTTAATCATTTAAGTACGCTTTTATTTTTTTATTTATTAAATGAGGCTACGATATTAGGCTGAATGGGAAAAAGGTGGATGAATGGATGGTACGCATTCGAAATTTTAAATTAATCTCTCGCGCTTCCCATTCAATTTTCTGCGGATCCTGTTTTGTTTTCGGGATTTCAGGAAAGTTTAAAAAATACTTCTTTGTTAATTTGTTTAAAGATTGTATAAAAACGATTTAATTTAAATTGTTCCTATGAGTGAAGATAAAGTAGTTTAAGCAACTGTTATACAATTTAGGTATTAAAACACTGGAGTCAACCTATTATCGCTATATGTAAAATTACATGCAATTCATTTATATCGCGTTTACCAAACCGCTATTCTGCAAGTACGGCGTTAGCAAAAACGGCAGAAATGCTCTATATCTTATTGAAAAAATTCTCGTGTCACAATGTTAGTTACCATACTCCTCCGAAACGGCCTGACCGATTTTTATGAAATTTTATATGCATATTCCGTGGGTCTGAGAATCGGCTACTATCTATTTTTCATATCCTTAAGTGATAATGGTTTTCCACCTGTAACGTTATGTTCTGAAACCTACAAAATTCAAACTATTGGGTATTGTAACGTAGTGTTCTCTATGGGTTAGGAGGAATGTTATCCCAGGAAATTGATAGAACACTACGTTACACACCACTATTAAAAAAAATACAACTCTAAATTTTCTCTTCCACCACCTGCCCCTATTTTTATGGCGGTACGAAGTTCGCTGTGTCAGCTAGTAAAAATATAATAATTGAGCAGCAGCTGGCGAACAAAACGGTATAATAACATAAAATTAAATTTTACAGGTGCAGTAACAAACTATATGACATACCCACATTGATCTTTTGACGTGGTTTTTAATTTAGTAATTTTAACACCGTTTTAAGAGGTTTTGATTGAAAATGCGTTGAGATTCAAATTCAGTGGCCCCAAAATCTCCGGACTGTATAAAACATATTTTGACCAGCACCTCTAGTATTACCACCCAAACGGGCTATGATAAAGCTTTTTATAGAGTCTCAACTGTCAAACTCCACTGTAGTTACACACACTCACGTGTTCCCTCCCTAGTACAACCTGGGATCCTTTAAAAGAGGCGTGAAGAAGCAACATGCAGGCCGGCAGGGTGAGGATGGCTGGTGGCAGGTAGAACTGCTGTATCAGCTATCTTCGCGTCTGGACTTCACCTTCACTTAACATCAGGTGGGGTGGAGTTGTTTGTCGGACCTATCTATATAAAAAAAAAAATGGGTGCGTGTACTTATGTAGGCGCGTGAGAAGTTATCCTTCTTTGGCATCGTTTAAAATTAGTTTTTAATTGCATGCAAATAATTAATTACAATAAATTAATAAAAAGTCTGGAAAAGGACACAGTCAATAAAGTTCAGTTTTAATTTGAAAAAATTAATAAATAATCAAAATATTCAATTAAAATCGCTACTGAATATAATTTATTAGAACATATGTGATTTGCACTTGTATGAAACTCAAACACGTATTCCGAATATACAAACTAGAAACATGTGGATAAATATTATAAATATGAATACCTATAACTGTTACTTTATTACAAAAAATAAAGATGTGGTTTTTGGTTCTACTACACCAATGGTCAAGAGATGGCGCTGTAGTCTCCTGAATTGCGCTTTGGTTCCGTTGTTCCAGAGTAATAAATACTTTTGATAGGCCTTCACAATGCAGTCGTTAGCACCCACTAAATAGAGATTCTATTTCTATTTTGTTGGTAGATTTTCTTAATGTGCGGTAAACACAAAAGTAACGCATGAAGTTGGTTGGACCAACTTCATGCTGTTAAAATTTTGTGTTATAGTGATGCGCGCGCATCTTAAAATTTCACTCTCATCATTTTTTCATAACGCGCCTAAAGAAGTATAACTTCAAAAAGTCTGACAGTCAATGCCGATATATCGCTTTATCATATCCCGTTTCGGTGGTCATGCTAGAGGGGCAGATACGTTATTATACCGTATTGTTCGCCAGCTCCTCAATTCACAAGACTAGACAAGAATAAAAAAGACTGCTGTACTTTTAACACTAGGTATCCAAAAAAAATGTGTTTACCAGACTCTAGATCTGAAATTTGTAGCAGAAATAGCTTTACAATGTCCGTGAAAATATATAACAATTTGCCTGAGCCATTAAAGTCATTATCTATGTCCTTATTCAGACATCGTCTATATAAATTGTTGATTGAAAAATGCTATTATTCACTTGCAGAGTATTTTGAGGATAAGTAAGCTGAATGGACTTCAATATATAAAAATTTTGATTTTGGACATGTATTCTATATTTTGATGATTTATTTAATTTGTTTGACATTGTACGATACTGATTACTGGAGGATCCCGAAAGCTAATATTAGACATTTATTATTTTACATTTTGATTATTAATTTTAGTATGAATCGACACCATTGTATGATTTTATTGTATTATTATTGGATTTTGAACACTGGACATCTATTTTTTTACATTTTGTTGAATAATTTTATATTTATTTGACATTGTATAATATTGATTATGAAATGATCTTGGCATGATACTGATAAGGTTAACATTACTCTTTAATTTTAATTTGATTTAAAAACTGCTGCATGCTGTTTAACAGTAAAATATGTGAGACATGAGAATTAATCAAACACCTTTTATACCATATTTTTATGCAATAAATAATTATTATTATTATTATACAATGTCATAAAGAACATTCCTGTGGGAATCTCAAAATGCTAACACTTCTTCGCCAGCAAGTTTCACAGCACTGTTACAGTTAAATAACATTATTTTCTCATCATTCGTACCCCAGTTTCGGTTTATTTTAAATCGAAATGGCTGCTCCAAAGGAGTTGAAAATCGGAGATGCAATGTGAGAAAGAAACAGATGGGGACCTTTGTTCCTTTGCGCTTGAAATTCTCAGAAAATATCGCTACAAAGTGTTTCGTAATGACACAACTGCGGTGCCTATCAAAGAGTAATGACACCCAGAGTGGTTTCGTGGAATAAATAAACGACACTCATCAATAAATTGGTTATCTTAAATGATAATATTGCCCGGATAACTCATAGAAACCGGCCAAGTGAGAGTTTAACTCGCGCATGAATGGTTCAGTACCATTATCATTATTAACAAACAACATTAGACACTAGGGTGGGTTACCTTTAATGCGAAGAGATGGTGCTGCCTTGCAGCTTAAGAATGGCTAGAAGAATTCGACGCGGCCATCAGGGCCGTGGTAGCATAATTGGTCAGTGCATTCGCCCGGATTGCGAAGGGTGCGGGTTCGAGTCCCGTCTGCTGCCCGGACCGCGCGGAATTTTTTCTAGTTATATTTTCTTTAGATTTAAACATCAAGCAGTTACATGCTTAAAAAATTAAAATTATAATTAGACACTATATTAAAATGCTGAACAAAAAACGTCTGTTGTACGAGAAACTACCACCCTTAAACATTCTATTTATTGTAATTACAATAAGCTTCTTATACGTTTTTCTATAATCTACAAAGATAGAGCTACATTCCAAATTTATTTTTATTTTTCAACGCGGTAATTTCGGAAGTTAGGTCTCACCCTTTCCGAAACTACTGCGTCTAAGGCCCGTATTATAGAAAGATTCTTAGTGATTGATCTAGTTTTGAGCATAGTTAGAAAGGTATGTCGCTATATATAGCATATAGCGATATCCCTTTGTAATTGTACTCAAGTAAAGATCAACACTTAGTTGTTATTCTGTAATACGGACCTAAAACAAGCCAAATTTCATCTATTTTCAATGATTTAAATAGGTATTCATTTCACAAAAAATCGTGTGCCTCTCGGAACGCACTACGGAATTGATAACTTAAACTAATCTAAGCGGTGCGGCGGCGCTGCGGGTTAGTGTCGCCGCACATGGGCCACACGCCACAGCCACAAACGCCGCCACGAGAAGCTAGAAGCGGCTACTAAAATGGCTGAAGCGCGCGACAGCGGCCGACTAAGGTAAGGGAGAGAAGGGTGGGGAATCGCGCGAGTGACGTGTGGCGGCATTTTGTATCGGCGCATTAAGTGGCCGGTGCGGGCCACAAGAAGCGAGCAACGACGATTTGTAGCGTGTGGCGGCCACCGGCGTACCGTGTGTGGCGAGTCCATATAAAATGTATGAAAACTACAAGAAATATGCCGGTGGCGGCGTTCTGTGGTTGTGGTCGGTGGCCCGTGTGCGGCGACACTTACAGAGAGATAGGAGGAGTCTGCCTACCGCTGCCGTATGCCTGAGAGGAAGGGAAGCCTGATGCCTTAACGCGTTACGTAACGAAATTGTTTAATCTCCTGTAAGAAGTTATCACTTCGAAATATGTTTAAAACTTTCGCATTGAGCCCTTTTATTTGATGTATAATAGGTCCAGTAGATTCCGAGCAAATCGATTGTGACGAATAGACAACCAAATGATCCTGTAGGGGTTCCGTTCTTACCGCTTGAGGTACGGAACCTTAATTATTAAAAAAAACATAAAAGACAATAATTCTTTAAGCAACACCTAAGATTCTTTAAAATTATATTTTACATCCCAGTTGTAGGTATAATTATTTGTTCAATTTGATAACATAAAGCTATTTCTTATTAGAAGAAAGCCAGACTACGGAGAGACGAAAGTTAGGCTACGGAGAGACGCAAGCTAGCCTACGGAGAAATGCAAACGAGCCTACGGAGAGATGTAAGCTAGACTACGAGGAGACGTATTCTAGGCTAGGGAGAGATACAAGCTAGCCTACGGAGACACGCAAGCTAGGCTACGGAGAGACGTAAGCTAGCCTACGGAGACACGCAAGCTAGGCTACGGAGAGACGTAACCTAGCCTATGGAGACACGCAAGCAAGCCTACGGAGATATGTAAGCTAGACTACGGAGAGACGTAAGCTAGGCTACATAGAGATGCAAGCTGGCCTACGCAGACACGCAAGCTAGGCTACGGAGAGACACAAGCTAGCCTACGGAGTAACGCAAGTTAGCCTACGGAGAGATGCAAGCTAGGCTACGGAGAGACGTAAGCTAAGCTACGGAGAGACTTAAGCTATGGAGTTTGGAGAGTTTGCCCATGCACGTTCGGGAGCTTATCCCGAAACGAGGGGATTACGTTACAATTAAGATTAGTGTGCGTTGCAGTAGGAAGTTGTCGGTGACGATACCTCTTCGAGTTTATGTCTGCTACGACCAAAGCTAATAGACTTATATAGTCAAAGTACTTGATCAGATAGGTTTCGAACCAGCATTCGCTTCATTCATTTTAACCGATAAAAAAAAGGATGTACTCAGTTTGACGTCATCGGTTTACTCACTCTCTGTGCGAGTTCGACTCCGGGTCGTCCGGGTTCCGCAGCCGAAGGTTCTTGCTGATGTCCACGGTCTCGTTGGAGTGGCGGCTCACCGAAAGTTCTCCGGGCAGAATCATGGCGGTCTCCGCTGGAAGAGAAGTGCTAGATTTAACCGGCTTCGAAAAAAAAATTGGAGGTGGTCTTTGTTTTTTTTTATAAATGATTTTGCTCAACACTCTGTGATTACAATTTTTTTTATAACATACCTACTTATCTTACAACTCGTCTAGTTTAAATAGTAAAATATGAACGAGTACTACGAAAAATTGAGCATTAAAGTAAGTTTGCGTTTTCAGGGAATCAGTTCATCCCTCATGTGCTGATAACTGCTGGAACCTCTAAAAAGGTCTTTTGTTCTGGTAATATTACCTTTAAATGCACTTAGCTATCAGATGATAAGGCGCGGTATTAATGGCTAGCTATATTCTAGAAACATTACCTTTTAAAGACACATGGCTGCTAGCCAAAGAGCCGTTCGTGGCAAGCTCCCCTCTGCACTAAGGAGGGACAGTGCCTACCCCCGCGTGCTGAGGACGGAAGGAACTCCTAAAAAGTACTTTTAGAGAATTTTGATCTAGAAACATTACCTTTCAAAGGCTTATCGCTTTCAGCCGAGTAGCCATGATGCTCTAGGCAGGCTCTTCTCTGCACTAGGGAGCGACAGTGCTTCCCACGTGCTGGAGACTGCAGGATCTTTCTGCTCCTCTCCATGCTGGCAGAGCTACCTGGACCCCCAAGGAAGTATTTTCCTTTTCGCTGAATGTTTCTCTTCTCAGTTTTATCTTACACCATCTTTTCATAGCATTATTAGCCGGCGTGATCTTGCCAGTCTCTTCGCTTAATTAGAGAGTCAGTGCATCCCTCATATGATGATAAGTCCTGGAACCCCTCAAAAGGTACTTTATTCTAGAAACATTAATTTAAAGACACGCCATTGTCTGCTGAGCATCCGTGATGCTCTTGGCAAGCTCTCCTCTGCACCAGGGAGAGGCAGTGCCTCCCCCCACGCGCGGAAGACTGCAGGAATTCCTAAAAAGTAATTTTAGAGAAATTTCTTTTAGCATTATTACCTTTTAAAGGCACGTCGCTGTCAGCCGAACACCCATGATGCTCTTGGCAAGCTCTCCTCTGCACCAGGGAGGGGCAGTGCCTCCCCCCGCGAGCTGGGGACTGCAATATCTTCCTGCTCCTCATCATGCTGCCGGAGCCGCAGGTGGTGTCGCACTCCGACCACGGACCCCAGCTGGAGACCACGCAGTCGATCACTGGTGGAAGAAAAATTTAGTCAGAATGACTACAGTAAAGTACATTAATGTTATAAGTTAACTTATTACGCACGTGCAGAGAGTCGGCACAAAACCAAAACCTAATTTCTGCATACCCGCAAGATCTTTTGATAGAAACTACTTACTACATATTTATCTGTTACTAGCTGTGCCCCGCGGTGTTACCCGCGATTTATTACTGTATTATTTGACGGTTTTATTATTTGACGACCTCCGTGGTCGAGTGGTTTGCACGCCGGGTTTCATGGTGTCGCCGACTCGTGAGGTCCCGGGTTCGAATCCCGGTGGGGGCAGATGTTTGTGTGATGAATACGAGCATTTGTACTCCAGTCATGGATCTTTAATATGTATTGCTTTATAAATATACTTATATATGTACAGTATATGTATTCTATCCGTTACCATAGTATCCCATAACACAAGCCTTACAGTGCTTACTTTGGGGCTAGGCTAATTGGTGTGAATGTTGGAAATATTATTATTATTATTAGGGATATTTTCCCGCAGTAAAACGTAGCTTATGTGTTAATCCAGGATATCACCTAACTCCATACCAAATTTTATTAAAATCGCTCCAGCCGTTTAGTCGTGAAGAAGTAACGAACATACACACTCACAAACTTTCGCTTTTATAATATTAGTGTGATTAGCACCAAAGTTCAATATTCATTAAATATTTTATAAGTATTTATTATTATGTCATATATTTAATTTAGCTTTATAACGCCGTTCGTTTTTCATTTTTACGTCCGAATCCGAATTTTGTGGCATTGTTGTGTATTTTTGGATTTTATTTAATTCATTTTAAATTTAACTATTACAAGTGCTGCCCGAGATTTTATTCTAAAGATCAGTAGCACTTTATAATGTGACTTAACTTATTTCGTGAAAGCGCTTTAAGGCTTTTTAGGGAAATAGTAAAAAGGTGAGTCGATATTACAGGAGACCGAAGAGCTGGTTAGTCTAGCTATTCAAAGGGGGTTCCCCCTTTGAGTATCTTCGGAACCTTGCCTAAAGGGACTCATTTTAATAATATATTATTTAAGGTTTTTAGTTTTAGGTACATTGTTCTAGTATAAATTATTTTATTTCTGTATAAATACACAGTATTATTATAATTAGGTATATAATGTTGTTGTACGTACAATTATTTTATTTTTTATTTTATTTTATTTTATTGATTTAGGTAACAAACGGTCTCTAACAGTAATATTTGCTTAAATTAAATAATGTATGACTAGACCTATAGTACCATAACTTAAATAAATATTATGTTCAAACAAATTGAGTCTATGAGAAACTTTTTAGTTACTGTTTACAAAATGTTTCAAAATCTTTACAATCTACTAGTACAACATTACCAACTATTATTATTACCAACTATTGTAATTAGGTCTATTATTAATGCTAGTACTTTCGTGAAAACCATTTTAGATGTTAATCTAAAACCTAAGTAAACTGAGAGCAGTTTACTTAAATTTCATTTTAAAAATAATAGATAAGTTACAAAGATTTTGGCATGCATAATGTTATTTTCATTAGCTTTTTCCTCTCAACAAAATAAAAACAGAAAACTGTCATAATAATTCGGAAACTTTCATCAAAATCGGAGCCGCCATGGACGATTTATTTCTTGTCTTGAAACTTTCGGTAAGTATAACATTTCCTTGAACATTAATCAGGTTACCAGATGCAAATGTTAAGTAAAAAAGAAGTTAAGTGAATATATCTTCGGTGTTTTTTTTCGTTTATAGGAAGTTGGAAGTTTCTCCCTTATATTATTAAATAATAATAATAATAACTTTATTGCTTAAAATAAATATTATAAATATGAAAACAGTGATCAGAGGCGACGAGCGTCCCAACATGTGCGACTAAGAGATCCTATTATTATTTTGTTGGAAGCTTTTTTTCGAGACTTACGAGTAATGTGCGGTTTAGCGGCCGATTTCATGGTGTTACTTATCTGTTACAGTGTTGCGCGCGCATCTTAAAATTTCACTCTCATCATTTTTTCATAACGCGCCCGCGGCTAACTTCATTATGTTACTTTTCTTTTACAGTGATGCGCGCGCATCTTAAAATTTCACTCATAATTTTTTCATAACGCGGCTAAAGAAGTATAACTTCAAAAAACTGTGTACAATTTTGCAGTTGGAATTGCAATAATAACAAAGTCACAACAGTGTGCCCACAACGGGCATGCAATGGTAAAATTTATAACTTAAAACTATCTTAATTTAAAAAGTACATTTTAGAGCCTAAATTATATTAAGTTTTACAAGTATAATATTCATCAAGATTATAAAAAACATTATTTAATAACCAGCTTTTTAACTTGAATTTAAACAGTGGCAAATTGTGTGCTTTAATTTCTGCAGGCAAATGATTGAAGATCCTTATGCTAGTACTGAAAACGCTATTATAATACATCATCATCATCATCAGCCTCTTAATGTCCCCACTGCTGGGGCACAGGCCTTCCCTATGGATGGAATAGGGAGATTGGGCCATGACCCACCACGCGGGCCCAGTGCGGATTGGCGGGTGCTAACGACTGCAGATGCAACCGGGACCAACGGCTTAACGTGCCTTCCGAAGCACGGAGGAACTCGAGATAGAAATTTGTGGTCACCCATCCAATGACCGACCACTGCGAAAGTTGCTTAACTACAACGATCGCAGCCGAACGCGCTAACCACCTGCGCCATCGAGCTCCTATATATACGCCATATAATACAAGTGATTATTTATCCTAGTTAGTAACACAGTTTCGGGCACATACTAACTTAGATATTCCACTTTACGCAGCGTTCTTAACCGACTTCAAACTGGATAGAGGTTCTTACGTTTGCTACAACATTATTTCGGACTAGCGGCCCGCCCTCGCTTCGCTTCGGTGTAGAGCTGAAGTGTAGGCTACAGTTTTGTTCTCAGGCTTGTATTATACACAATGACATTCATCTATGATTCTTCTTCTACATGCATGCAAAGTCTCAGCCCGATCGGTTTAAAATTGACAAAGTTTCATACAAACTTTCATTCCCTATTTTGTCCCTTTGGGGGTAGAATTGATCAAAATCCTTTCTTAGCGGATGCTTACGTCATAACTTCTACCTGCATGCCAAATTTCAGCCCGATCCGTCCAGGGGTTAGGGCTATGCGTTGAAAGATCACAATGTCAGCCAGTCACCTTTGAATTTTAAATATATATATATATATATATAGATTAGATAGAGAGATAGACGATAGATAGATATATATAGTAGATTTGTGGACCAATTTTGATGATTCTTTTTGGAACGAAGTTGGAACGAAAAACGGCGCAATGCGCACTGGGCCGAATCCGCAATGGGGCCTAATCCGCATTGGGCTGAGTATGGATTCGTGGGTAAGATACTTCTTCTGATGGAATAGAGAGATTGGGCCATGACGCGGACCCAGTGCGGATTAGTGGGTTGTTTATAAATATTTTTTAATTCGTTACAACCGAGTGTTCCATGACACTCCCGCATTTCTTTTGTTTGTTAGAATGAAATTTCTTTAGAAATAATATTTAGAGGATATGATGCATTATTTGTTTTTGTTAGAATATGAAGATCATGAAGATATGATATCTGAGTTAGTGAAGAGAAGAGATATGAAGTATGAAGTCAGTATTTACTTTTGTTAACTTCAAAACCTTGTTCATATCTCTTGAATGACAATTTTTATTCGTGTAAGAACTCATTCCGCCGCCAAAACAAACAGTGTTCACTGCCCATTGCTCGAAAGGCAAAGGCGATGACAAAACATCAAACGTACGACAGAGAAATATTTAAATATATATCTAATCAAGTCAACGAGCTTACAGATGATTGCATGCAAATAGCTGGGGAAAAATAGCGGAAGAGACTCACTGACAATATGAATACCAAAGCCACTTCTTTGGTGCTGAGCTCAGACGGCAAGCTGTGCGAAATATTACATTTAACACTTTTAAATAGTCCAACACTTCATCATCATCATCATCAGTCTATTAATGTCCCCACTACTGGAGCACAGGCCTTCTCTATGGATGGTATAGGGAAATTGGGCCATGACCCACCACGCGGGGCCAGTGCGGATTGGCGGGTGCTAACGACTGCATATGCAGCCGGGACCAACGCCTTAACGTGCCTTCCGAAGCACGGAGGAGCTCGAGATAGTAAATTATTGGTCACCCATCCAATGACCGACCACTGCGAAAGTTGCTTAACTTCAACTATCGCAGCCGAACGCGCGTACCACTTGCGCCATCGAGCTCCTCTTAAGTCCAACACTTATTGATGTGTAACATCTTTCCTCTTGCTTTCCTGCAATTTGTGGGAGTGATTACGTGAAATGGGACGGAAGTGTGTAACAAGAAGTCGCGAAAGCGCGCGCTATTTGATTTGATTTTAGAACATAATGTTCAAATGGCTTATTCCTTTTGTAGTAGGATTTATTTCTTTTTTTACTAATATAAGGTGAGGTTTCAAATGTTGCACATCATACGCGACTACTGTAAGGCTCGCTCGTTTTTTTATAGTTTTAATTTTAAGCATTTAACTGCTAGAGATGGGAGTTCGATGGCGCATGTGGTTGGCGGGTGCTAACGACTGCAGGTGCAGCCGAGACCAACGACGTAGCGTGTTCCGAAGTATGGAGGAGCTCAAGCTAGTATTTTTGCGTGCATTTATGTCCGTCGTCGGGACCTCCCATGTGCCCTCTTACACCACCTGTCGACTACACACTGTACAGTGTGTCATTTGCTCACCGACGAAGAGGGAATCTACGTGGTGTCCGCATATTTTCAATACAGCGACGACATTAATGTGCATCTGGAGCAGTTAGGCAGAGTCCTGGATTCCTTGAAGGGGAAGAGGGTCGTTATTGGGGTTGACTCCAATGCGCACTCTCCAATGTGGTACTGCGAACCGCGGCAGTATACGGGACGTGGGCCAGACGTCACGCACCGCCGTGAGTCCATGGAGGCGTTTATCCTGGCCCGGGGCCTGCAGTTGGCGAATAGGGAAGGAGAGCCTTCGACCTTTGCCACTGCGAACGGAGCGTCCAACATTGACCTCACATTAGCGACAAGAGGCATCCCGGTGACGGGATGGAGAGTGTGGGAAGACAAGATTGAGAGCGACCACCGTCTCATAACGTTCGAGTTGGCAAGTGCGAGCACTCCACGCGCTGAGCTGCCAGAAGAGCTTCCGAGACTCAGGGACCGCGGTGTGGACTGGCCTCTCTTCGAGCGCCGGATCCATGGGAGGGTGGGTAACTTGAAGTGGAAACGGCCCGCCTCGGCGATCTGTGCTCAGTTCGCAGCTCTTGTTTTGAGCACCGCGAAGCAGACGCTGGGGTTGGCGAAAAATAGGAACTCGGACACAGGACATGATTGGTGGACGCCCGAGCTTGATCGGCTGCGTCATCTCAACAATAAGTTGAGACGAGTCTGGCAATCGACTCGCCGCGCCGGTGGCCTGGTTGAGGAGGAGGCCAGGGGGCGCTTCCACGTGCATAGGCGTAGGTATAGGGCGGCCATGGAGGAGGCGCAACTTTTGCATTTTAGAAAGATCGCAGATTCCGGAAACCTGAACCCTTGGGGACAGGCCTACCGAGCCGCGAGTGGGAGGTCTAGGCCTCCCCGTAACGTAATTAATGGCACGAAGTTCGCCGAAGGATATGCTGGGAGCGTGAGCGAGGCTATGCACAGCCTCATGTATGCTCTCTGTCCGGACGACGATGTGTCTAAGGATAGCGAGTACCACAGGCAAGTGCGGTTAGTAGCCTCGCTCATACCCTCAGGAGAAGATGGCCTCCAACCGACAGCGTAGTTGCAGAGATAGTCAAGGACTTGCCGAACACTGCACCGGGTATCGATGGGATCTCCGCTCGTATCATCAGACACGTTTGGGCAGCCGCGCCGGTTGAATTTACAGAAGTGTATAGGCGATGTGTTCAAGAGGGACGAT
The DNA here is from genome assembly GCA_902850365.2 of Chilo suppressalis. Lineage (NCBI taxonomy): Eukaryota > Metazoa > Arthropoda > Insecta > Lepidoptera > Crambidae > Chilo > Chilo suppressalis. The sequence goes on along the minus strand of OU963914.1, from coordinate 17,782,009 downwards.
TTCCTGATACGTGGAAGGACGGCAGGTTGATTGTCCTCCCGAAAGGGAACGACAGGCAGCTTTCCGACCCAAAAGCGTATCGCCCCGTCACTTTGTTGCCGATCTTTGGTAAAATCTTAGAACGCGTAATGTTACGGTGTGCACCGCAAATAACCAGAGGTCTATCGGACTGCCAGCACGGGTTCACTCGGGGTCGGTCGACGGTGTCCGCCCTGAAGGAGATCTTTAGGGTGGCCAGAGAGAGCACGTCGAAGTATGTTCAAGCGGTATTTTTGGATATCTCTGGGGCCTTTGATAATGCTTGGTGGCCCATGATCCTGCTCAAGGTGAAACGCGGAGGATGTCCGCCTAACATCTTTAGGATGTTGGCGGATTACTTCGTCAATCGCCGTGTGGGCTTGTTCGTGGGTGATCGGGTAGTGTGGAAGGCGGCAACGATGGGTTGCCCGCAAGGATCGGTGCTGGGACCAACGCTCTGGAACGTGCTGATGGACGACTTGCTTCGACTGCCACTACCCGGGGGGGTAAGCATGGTGGCGTACGCCGACGACGTCACGATCCTGATTGAATCCGGAGCCCGGGCGAGCATAGAGGCCACGGCCTCTACGGTTTTGCAGCTCGTCGGTGAATGGGGGGCCCGTAATAGGCTGGACTTCTCTCCTGCAAAGTCTGTTACCATGACGATCAGGGGGAAATTCCAGCGGCCACCCATCATCCGGTTCGGGGGGAATTCCATCAGGAGCGTGACGTCGACCACCGTGTTGGGTGTGGCGGTGGACTCGAGTCTCTCGTTCGCGCAGCATGCGGCGTCGATAGGGGAGAGGGCGGCAAATTGCTTCGGCAAGATGTCGAGAGTATCGGCGGCTTCTTGGGGAGTTCGGTACAAGGCCTTGAAGGTCTTGTACCGAGGCACTTACATCGCCACGGTGACGTATGCCGCGGCATGTTGGTATGAGCGCGCGTCCCTCCACGTTGTGCGTAGTGCGCTTTTGCGCACCCAGAGACCCGCCTTGATCCTTCTGACCAAGGCGTACCGGTCGACGAGTTCTGTCGCTCTGCCGGTCTTGGCTGGCGTCTTACCGGCCGACCTCGAGGTAACTCGGGTAGGCAGACTAGGCGATGCACGCGAGGCCGCGGTTACCATCGAGGAGCTTCGGAGCGCCAAACTCAGAATAACTGAGTCCGTCAATGCCGAATGGCAGAGACGTTGGGACACATCGGAACAGGGGAGGGAACTATATCGGTTTTTCCCGGAAGTGGAGGCCCGACTCAAGTATACTTGGGTCGAGTCTGACTATGAAACTTCGCAACTGTTGACGGGACACGGCTGTTTCAGGGGTAGGCTTCACAGAATGAAGCTCGCGGAGGTGGGGTCGTGCTACTGCGGGGAGGGAGAAGTAGAGGACGCATACCACGCTCTGTGGGAGTGTAAGCTCTACGGGGAGGCGCGTAGGGAACTTCTGGACAGTGTGAAGGTGCTCGAGGTTGGGCCGGTCTACTACCGTGACCTTGTAGGATCGGAGGCGAACTTCAGGCGGCTGCGGGATTTCGCGCGTAGATGGCACAGGATTCGGAGTGGACTCGAGAGGTGAAGAGAGAAGACCCGAGGCGAAGAAAAAAGAGGACCATTTAACTTGGAGCCAGCGGTACCACTTCAGAGTGGGCACGGGACGGCTGGGATTGGCGACGAAGGCGTTTCGTGTTCGTCCGCCCCAGAAAGGGGAGAGGGACCATAGGGACAAGGAGATAGATAAAGAATAATTTGTAGGGAGTCAAGAAAGTACGCGCGGTGGAGGCCATTCCGCGCGTATCTCCCGTTGCTTCGGTCTGCATAACCAAGAAGGTTCGTCAGGCCATGGGTGGTTGGTGGGATTTGGTCACCCATCCAATGACCGACCACTGCGAAAGTTGCTTAACTTCAACGATCGCAGCCGAACGCGCTAACCACCAGCGCTATCGAGCTCCTCAACATAATAACATTGTTTTAAACTTCCATGGTCACTAACATTATAGCTATTAACGGGATTTTTACCATGTAAATCGAGCGCAGTAAAAGACGATGTCAGAGGGTAACCGATATGACTGCCAATAACATCTACCCGCAATTACTTCAGTTACTCCGTGATCATGGCGCTTCCAACAGTGCCGAAATATCGGAGACTCATAAAAAACAAGGTACATGGTAACAATCCCGTTAATAGCTTTAATATAAGAATACAACTTAATATAATACAATACAACAAATTACCCGTGCACTGATTACATCTCAGTATATAGAAAGAAACGTACTAGGATTAATGATGATTGCTACCGCAGCCAATCGAAACATTTCTAAGAGGAAAAAATAAAGGTAAGTCTGGATATGTGCCAAGGAGGGTGCTAAGGAGTTCTTATTACGAGACTGAGTAAAATAGAGGTACATACTAGATTTATCCGTGTAATGTAATCAAAAGCAACATAAAGAAAAATAAGTGCCCCGCTACTGAGGCACAGGCTTGCGCCATCGAACTCCCATCTCTAGCAGTTAAATGTTTAAAATTAAACTTTTAAAAAACGAGCGAGCCTTACAGTAGTCGCGTATGATGTGTAACATTTGAAACCTCACCTTATATTAGTAAAAAAAGAAATAAAACCTACTACAAAAGGAATAAGCCGTTTGAACATTATGTTCTAAAATCAAATCAAATAGCACGCGCTTTCGCGACTTCCTGTTACACACTTCCGAAACGAAATCACTCCCACAAATTGCGGGAAAGCGAGAGGAAAGATGTTACACATCAATAAGTTTGGCTGGACTATTTAAAAGTGTTAAATGTAACACTTCGCACAGGCAAGCTGTGAGCTCAGCACCAAAGAAGTAGCTTTGGTATAAATAGCTTGAAAAATACTAAACGAAATTCGATAGGGCCACGACTGCACAGCGTAATCTTCCATTTAGAGTAAAATTTTCTTTATTTTTAGAAATCTAGCAGCTCATCATCAGCCTATCAATGACCCCACTGTTGGGGTACAGGCCTTCCCTATGGATGGAATAGGGAGATTGGGCCATGCCCTACCACGCGGGCCCAGTGTGGATTGGTGGGTGCTAACATCTGCAGATGCAGCCGGGACCAACGGCTTGACATGCCTTCTGAAGCACGGAGGAGCTCGAGATAGTATTTTTTGGTAACCCATCCAATGATTGCAGCTGAAGGCGCTAACCACTTCCGCCATCTCTAGCAGTTAAATGTTTAAAATTAAAACTATAAGAAAACGAGCGAGCCTTACAGTAGTCGCGTATGATGTGTAACATTTGAAACCTCACCTTATATTAGTAAAAAAAGAAATAAAACCTACTACAAAAGGAATAAGCCATTTGAACATTATGTTCTAAAATCAAATCAAATAGCGCGCTCTTTCGCGACTTGCTGTTACACACTTCCGTCCCATTTCACGTAATCACTCCCACAAATTGCGGGAAAGCGAGAGAAAAGATGTTACACATCAATAAGTGTTGGACTATTCAAAAGTGTTAAATGTAATAATACTTCGGACAGCTTGCCATCGTAGCTTAGCACCAAAGAAGTGGCTTTGGTATTCATATTGTCAGTGAGTCTCTTCCGCTATTTTTCCCCAGCTATTTGCATGCAATCATCTGTAAGCTCGTTGACTTGATTAGATAAATATTTAAATATTTCTCTGTCGTACGTTTGATGTTTTGTCATCGCCTTTGCCTTTCGAGCAATGGGGAGTGAACACTGTTTGTTTTGGCGGCGAAATGAGTTTTTACACGAATACAAATTGTCATTCAAGAGATATGAACAAGGTTTTGAAGTTAACAAAAATAAATACTGACTACATATCTTCATGATCTTCATATTCTAACAAAGTGATATAATACTTATCCTCTAGGTCCTAGGTGCTTATATTTGGGATATAAATCATTGACGTATAAAAACAGGTAGACTTACAATCGCACTCAAAAAGTGAAATCACTCAAACGAGACTGAGTAAAATAGAGGTACATACTAGATTTATCCGTGTAATGTAATCAAAAGCGAAATAAAGAAAAGTGCCCCAATGCTGAGGCACAGGCCTTCCCTATGGATGGAATAGGGAGATTAGGCCATGATCCACCACGCGGGCCCAGTACGGATTGGCGGGTGCTAACGACTGCAGATGCAGCCGGGACCAACGACTTAACGTGCCTTCCAAAGCACGGAGGAACTCGAGATAGAAGATTTTTGGTCACCCATCCAATGACCGACCACTGCGAAAGTTGCTTAAATTCAACGGTCGCAGCCGAACGCGCTAACCACTTGCGCTATCGAGCTCCTCCCTATGGATGGAATAGGGAGATTAGGCCATGATCCACCACGCAGGCCCAGTACGGATTGGCGGGTGCTAACGACTGCAGATGCAGCCGGGACCAACGACTTAACGTGCCTTCCGAAGCACGGAGGAACTCGAGATAGAAGATTTTTGGTCACCCATCCAATGACCGACCATTGCGAAATTTGCTTAACTTCAACGATCGCAGCGAAACCCGCTAGCCACCTGCGCCATCGAGCTCCTCAACATACAACATTTTATTATTATTATTTATTGTTATAAAAATAATATTATTCCCAAACTCAGATTACGAATCAAAAGACAGATGGAGCGCAGGGACTACGCAATGCGTGGCGCCATAGCAAATACGAAGTCAATAGCGAATATCAATTTGCGTCAGTACACTACAACGCATCGTGGTGTGAATACGTCCTGTGAATGTTAAGTTTTTATCAAATTGTAAAAACTTTTCACAAAGACAAAAAAGTCTTTACTTTTTGCCACGCATTGCGTGTTCCGTGCACTCAATCGTTTATTCTGTAATCCGAGTTCCCAAACTACAAAATACTCTATTTTAATTTATGCAAAAAGGCACCATCTAAGTATAGCTATGAGCATATTTCATCAAGGTAACATGGTGTAAAATTTTCTTCAATCCACTAAGATTATTTTATGTATTAAGCAAGATAAAGCCCAAAATAGGTTGGGGAAAATTTGCAGTTTCAGATAACTTGTCCACCGTAATTGACTGTACGTGTTCAAAGCGAAATCGCCTTTATGTACCCGAATATGATTTTATTTAATATAACGCTGATAGAGAAAATGTGGTTGACCCACGTAAGAAATTGTTGCTTTGACAAGCAGTATAGAATTCTGTATGAATTCCATTAATGCTTAGGATATTACCGCGGGGAAAATTACTTAAATCTTTTGATAAGCGACTAGAAAATTATTTTTTGTACTCAATGAAAATATCCAGGATAAATAGATTAGGGACTCGTTCGGTCTTTGATGGATGTTATTTAACTTTCGTAATGATCGATCATAAGATGGCTGACCAAAAATAAATAAATATTTCCAACTCTCACACCAATTAGCCTAGTCTCAAAGTAAGCACTGTAGGCTTGTGTTACGGGATACTAGGGTAACGGATAGAATACATTTATGAGTATATTTATATAGAAATACATATTAAACATCCATGATTGGATTACAAATGCTCGTATTCATCACACAAACATCTGCCTCCACCGGGATTCGAACTCGAGAAGGCGAAACCATGAAACCGAAACGGTGTACAAACCACTCTGCCACGGAGGTCGTCAAATGTATAAACGTAGATAACTTTTCCATTGAAGACAGAGCACGCTCAATTAGCTTCTGTACCGTTGAGCTCCTCAAAATCTATACGTTTCTAATATTGGCCTTTATATTTACATTTTTTTATTATTCTTCATTTTTCTACATTCTTCTTATATCTAATTACAATAGGCACGCGCCGCCAGGCCCCCCGCCCGGTAGCGCTGGAACCGCTATGTCCCTGCATTTTAAAATCTGTAATATCTTCGAAAATATTCCTTTAAATTACATGCTTTAAAGGGCCAAATTGATCTGTATTAAATACAAAATGTATTTAAGGTACTTAATTGGCTATTATAATAAAATAAAATATAAAATAAGCTATTATTTCTCGTAAAAAGTATAGATTAAAAATGGTTCTTGCGGATTATCACTAAGAGATAGACGTGTACCATCACGGACTTATTTGTAGACCTTTTTAAGGTGTACAATACTGTAGTTTATTATTTTGATCTATCTCGTAGGGTTCAGCCAGCGTTTGCAATGTAAGCGCAAAAAATGTGTTTATCTAAGACCTTACATTAAAAACCTCTAAAATTATCAGTGTTTCTCTACTATATTATGCATGTATTATACATATAAACCTTCCTCTTGAATCACTCTATCTATTAAAAAAATCTATTAAAATCCGTTGCGTAGTTTTAAAGATCTAAGCATACATAGGGACAGACAGCGGGAAGTGACTTTGCTTTATACTATGTAGTGATTATATATATTTATTCCTTAACTATATTATATTGTGTTGGAAGAAGGTAGTTATCTATTCTAAAATAGATATATCTTGGCTCACCTGTGATTGCTATTGCGACTTCGGAATCAAAGACAAGCGAAATTACAGGCGATCGCTGTACCTAATAGAGAATGGAGTGAGCAGTCACCTATTCCTAACAAGCGTGTGATTGTGTGCCGATACAAAGTCTTCCCATACGAAGGACTATATTCTAACAGAGCTATCCTCTAAGCGAACAACCTCGAGTGCAACGTTGTTGCGTATAATTTTTATTGCAGGTCGCTATGAATTACTTTGCTCCTCCTGATGATAAGTCTTGTAGACCATCTCATTATTTATTTTTTAATTGTTTTTTCATTCCATAACAGTAACAATTGTGTTGGAGATATTTATTTATTTACTCTTTATTGTTTTGTAACAAATGGCAGACTTAATGCCACATGACATTCTCTACCAGTCAACCATCGGGCTAAGCAGAGACATTATGCGGTAAAGTAAATTTAAGCATTATAGTAAAAGAGAAAGAAAAACAAAATTAAATTGATAAAACTAAATGCTAGATATATCTATTTCTTATAACTTAAATGTCCCTTATATATCCTACCTTGCCATTCAGAACATAACAAAAAAATACAATTAATTTAATGTCAGGTTAATTATAATTAGGGATCAAATAAAAATAGACAAAACTTCATAATCAAGTCTAATAGATTCACTTAATTTTAAAATCAAAAGACAAAATGTCAGTTCTATATGATAGCTATAACAAAGAAGCTCCGAAAACCTTCTCGTTAAAGAAACACTACACTTAAGAAATGTTTTACATAATTTAAATGCCATTTTCAGTAAGGTGGAGGATTCTTTTTCAGACGGGAGTTCCGAGTCTACTGCTAAATCACTGTGCTCTTCCTGTCTAGAAATAAAATATCACTCCAGATCCCTGATGCGATCTACACTTCAAAAATGTTTTGTAAATTTGCATGGCAATTTCGGTGTTGCATTTCTTTTGATTGTTGATTAGTTTAATCCATAAATTTAAATCAGCCTTTATTTACATATTTCTATGCTACTCAGTATTTAAGATCTACCTGAGTTGTCTTTGAGAATAACCGTGCCATTGTGTTAGAGTTGCCCATTTGAGATATATGGAATTATCGATGACAACGGAAAGATAAAAAGTGTACTTGTATAACGAAACTTGACGCCCGGCTGAATGGCGAATGTTGGATTCCCGTCTGAAACCTAAACCGAGTAACGTTTTCTTTAGATTTAAACTAGATGTTTAAATACTAAAAAAATTGTGTGCACGGACCACACATCTAAATTGCTGTGCTGACGACCTCCGTGGCCGAGTGGTTTGTACGCCGGGTTTCATGGTGTCACCGACTCGAGAGGTCCCGGGTTCAAATCCCGGTGGGGGCAGATGCTTGTGTAATGAATACGAGCATTTGTACTCCAGTCATGGATGTTTAATATTAATTTCTATATAAATATACTTATATATGTACTGTATATGTATTCTATCCGTTACCCTAGCATCCCATAACACAAGCCATACAGTGCTTACTTTGGGGCTAGGCTAATTGGTGTGAGTGTTGGAAATATTTATTTATTTATTTATAAGGCATAGGGGAATAGAGCAACTCATCTCTCTCTCACACACACAAACACATATATATTAAAATATATATACATATATATACCAATGACCATCCAAAGATCGACCACTGCGAAAGTTGCTTGAATTTAACGATCGCAGCCAAACGCGTTAATCACTTGCGCCATCGAGCTACTCTACAAAATGTTCAATATCAGTTAAATAAATTATCATGGAAGGTTTTTAAGTAATTATATAAAAAAAATCATTGTATCATACAAGCCTGAGAACAAACACTATAGTCTACACTACAGCGAAACGAGGGCGGGCCACTACTATATAAATATATATATATATATATAAAACTCAAAGGTGACTGACTGACTGACATAGTGATCTATCAACGCACAGCTCAAACCACTGGACGGATGGGGCTGAAATTTGGCATGCAGGTAGATGTTATGACGTAGGCATCCCCTAAGAAAGGATTTGTCGACGATCACGACAATATATATATATATATATAAGCATATTCCTGATTCCAATCTCATCAGTAAGGACACACGTAACCTCTCGTTCAATCACCACTGTGCTGAAGCTGTATCGCGTAAGCAAGCGGCACATCGTGCTTGGATCAGAGGCCGCGCTCTTAAGGATCCTGGGGTCGATTCACTAAAAACAGCCTATAAGAAGGATTACAGCGGATGCCCAGCGCGTTACACGTGTTGGTCACGAACTTATAACGCATCCTTCGGGCTCCCGTAGTTATTGGCCAAGGCCGTGCAAAAGAACTTCTGCCAGCTCTCGCTGCAACCTCTGAGATGCCCTGACGGAACACTAGCTCATAAGCCACGGGAGAAAGGCGATTTACTGGCAAAACTCTTTGCGGCTAACTCCAGAACCGATATTTGCAATGCACTGCCACCATCATTACCTCATTGTGGCACAACGATGCCTGATATTAAAATCAGGCAGCGTGAGGTTCGTGTCGAATTGCAATCACTCGACATCCGGAAAGCTGGTGGACCTGATGGCATCCCATTAGTAGTACCAAAAAAATGTGCAGCGGAGTTGTCTTCGGCTCTCACGCGCTTGTACCAATACTCGTATTCTTTGGGCCGTGTGCCGGAGACTTGGAGAGATGCCAACGTGCAACCGGTGCCCAAAAAAGGGATCCCTCAGACCCGGTAAACTACCGGCCAATAGCAGTCACCCCAGTATTATATAAAGTCCTAGAAAAGGTTCTTAACAACCATCTGACTCACTACCTAGAGGATGAATCCTTGATTAATGATCTTCAATATGGTTTTAGACCCAAACTATCGACGGGTGATCTTCTAGCGTACTTGACTCATATCTGGGGTGAGGCTATCGACAAGCGGGGCAAGTCGTTGGCTATCAGCCTTGACATTGCCAAGGCGTTCGTGAGGGTCTAGCACAAAAGCATTCTCTCCAAGCTTCCGGCATACGGTCTGCCGGCACAGTTCTGTTCTTGGGTAGCTCCTGCATGAACGTAGAATTCGTGTCCTTACGAATGGTAACAGTTCGCGGTTCATGTCAGTGAATGACGGCGTTCCTCAGGGCTCCGTCCTATCCCCCACTATCTTTCTGCTGCATATCAATGACTAAAATTCCTTTTGGGAATATTCATTGCGATGCATACGATAGTACAGTGCATGCGGGGTATCTCGGACAAGCAGCGGCTGGGCAGGCGGTAACCAAAGAGAAACGGGAGAATTTTGTCATTGAATTCAATCGGGCTTTGGACCATATTTCTGAATAGGTTTGGTTGAGTTCAATGCTAATAAAACCCAGGTCTGCGATTTCACGGCAATAACGTTGCCATTCCTTTCATGTCTCGGAGACCTGAACAAGGTTTATTTCAAGGTTTTTTCGGCGTTTTTTCACGCCCGAGCAATTTAACTGTGCTTGTTGTATAAGGAGCAGGTGCGGTCTTGTATGGAAATTTGCTCGCAACTCTGGGATGACTCCACCAAGTACTTGTTCGATACCTTGGATGGGTTACAGCGGCGCGCGATCCGCATTATAGCCGATGAAGAGGTGACTAAACACCTAGAGCCTCTACAATTACGCCGTGACGTGGCGTTACTAAGCACCGTCTATCGTCTGTACCACGGCGAGTGTTCTGAGGAGTTATTCTCTCTTACCCCACCTTCCCCTTTCCTTCATTGGACCTCGCGCGCTGACCTACGTTGTCACCGACTAACTGTGGCCACAATTCCAACGCGTACAAAGAAATTTGTTGACTCATTTTTTTGTTGCACTATCCATAGATGGAATGCGCTGACCGCTCACGTATTCCCTCCCTCTTACAACCTGGGATCCCTTAAAAGAGGCGTGAAGAAGTAACATGCAGGCCGGTAGGGTGAGGATGGCTGGTGTGGCAGGTGAACTGCTGTATCAGCTATCGCGTCTGGACTTCACCGTTACTTATATAACTCGAGATTTTTTTATGTGGATAATCCAAACCCTACTTATAAACGTCCACTAAAATGACGAAGCCCTTCGGGAAAAGTTACGTAGAGCCCTTGCACTTTGCTTGGCTCGTCTTGTCGTGTTGGTGGGGGGCACGGTTGCGTTGATATTCAATTCGAATTTTGAATTTGTATAAGTTATAGGGAAGGTGAATACGTGTATACATACTAAGTGATAGTGAAGAGGTAAGGTTAATTGGGATATCAAAAAAAAATCAATGATACAAATTAGCAAATGGTGCATAGAAATAAGCTTGAGTTAACTTCAGTGACATATTTAACAAGTTTTCTAGATGTGATATTATAAATACCATAACAAAGGCTGAACAATACTGTATACTTAACAATTTAACCAACAGTTCTCACAAGAATTCTCTGTAGGTAGGTACATTACCACAAAATAACAAATGAACCACATTCTTAATAAAATAGGGGCTAATAATTAACGTTGTTAAAGTTCTCTCGATCATTAATATCGATTAATCGTGTAGGTTCATTATGTATCTACATTATAAAAAATCGAAAACGGAAACAAAACAAAAATATCCTAATAGTTATTTATGGTATAAAATATCAAATTTGCTAAAATAAAAAAAAATCTCTTCATTGTTTTACGTTTATTTACTTCTATCAAATAATACGATAAATTTCACTCCGGTAATAAGTTTGCGTCCACGGAGCACGGATCTGTATACAAACACACGCGATCCGTAGGACGCCCAGTTTCGTCTCTCCCATGCACCCAAAACGGGCCCCTCAGGTGTCGCGCGATCTCGCAAATTAAGATGCCTACTGGATGCAAGATAATCATCGTAGAGAATTGATAAAAACTTTTTTAAATATATATAGGAAGACGCAATAAAATCTGTAAATTGAACCCGAAATATACATTGCAAAATATACACTGCACGGTAGCGCCCTCCAAATTCCGCACGGTCAATGGTTGCACTATGAAATACGTTAAAAAGCATTCTGGTGATGAAATTGAGTCCACGCCAAATTTTTGCCCATGCATTTTATGCATGAAAAGACGTCTTTGCACCAAAAATGAGGCTAGGTTAATCTTGCGTCCGTATACCGGACGCATCAAGTCGGTCGGACGCAGGATCAATAGCAAAAATCGCCATATAAGACGCAACATGATCAGCAAGATGTATATATATATATATATATATATATATTGTCGTGTGACGCTCGTGATGTGGATTAGTCAATGCTAATGACTGCATATACAGCTGGAACAAATAGCCTAACGGTACTTCTGAAGTACGAAGGAGTTCTAGGTTTAGAGCCTTTAGTCCTCATATCGGAAGATCAGCAGCTGTAGTGAACGAATATGACGTTCCTTACTAATAATAAATCACGGTCTGTCTCAACACTTATTTATAAACTTAATGAATATTAATTATTTTGAATTCATATCTGACATACTGACTGACTCATCAACGCACAGCCGAAACGGCTGGACTGGAGAATTATAAATAATAATAATAAATATTTCCGTCACTCACACCAATTAGCCTAGCCCCAAAGTAAGCACTATAAGGCTTGTGTTATGGAATGCTAGGGTAACGGATAGAATACATATACTGTACATATATAAGTATATTTATATAAATACATATTAAACATCCATGACTGGAGTACAAATGCTCGTATTCATCACACAAACATCTGCCCCCACCGGGATTCGAACCCGGGACCTCTCGAGTCGGCGACAGCCATGAAACCCGGCGTACAAACCACTCAGCCACGGAGGTCGCCAAAAATAAATTATGAATGATTATTATTGCCTAGAGAAGTAATAAGATGGATTTTTTGTGAAATTCAGCTTCTTAAGCGTGAATTTTGCTAAGAACGTTTGTTCGTAAAATCTTATCCCTTGGACCTATTGACTGCAAATTTTGCATAAACATTATCTAATAGATGTACGCTAAGCCAGTTACATAAAATTTTTACAAATACTGACGAAAAAATACTTAATCAAAGTTTGTATGGGAGATCATCCAAAAATGCATAGGATTGATTAAAATTTTGCACACCTACTCTGTATAAAATAAAAATACTATCTAAAACACAGATTTATTCTTTCACATTGCTTCATCTTTTACATAGGATTTTTCCATTTATACCGCCCAGAAAGAAGTTTCACTTCAAAAATAAAAATTTAATAACTTATAGGAACTGTCATCGTTGAATTCAACGTTGCATTTCTTTGGACAATAGCACGTCTGAACGTTTGAACTATTGTTGCTAAAGAAAAGTCTACACAAATCTTTACATCTATGTAATGCTTTGATCATGTAAAAAAATATTTTCCGTTACTTTTCATGATCTATCTGATACATTAAGAAAAAAAGTTAGTCAAGATCCCTTTTCTTCAACTTAAGGTGAGCTTTATTATGCTTCATTTGAGGTGCACAAAACATTAAAAGTTCTTTTTTGTAGTAAATTGCTGTGTAGTTGTCAGTTACATACATAATTGTAACGTCGAAAAACTGTATTCAATCTGACGTTTAAATATAAAGAAGTTTTATTTCAAACAATAAACTGGCAATTTTTTTTTCGAGAAGAATCCCGATATTATAATAATTATTTGCATAGAAAATTGATTACAAGAAAATGCACAATATTTAGTATCTATTTAAATAATTAATTTTAGCTATTCAAAGGGGGAACGCTGCCAGTATCTTTGGAACCTTGCCTAAAGGGACTCCTTTTAATAATGTATTTTAGTTGTTATTATATATATATTTTAAGGTTTTTAGCTATAAATATCTTACTTTTTGTTCTTTAGTTAAATTATTAAATTACCTTCTTTTTTATTAATATAATATATTAGTAAAAGTCTTTCGTAGTATATATACATATATATAGTCGTGTGACGCTCGTAACGCGTTTCGGTTTCATCTTTTACATAGGATTTTTCCATTTACACCCCGTCCAAAAAGAAGTTTCACATCAAAAATAAAAAAATTATAACTTATAGGAACTGACATCGTTGAATTCAACGTTGCATTTCTTTGGAGAATAGCACGTCTGAACGTCTGAACTATTGTTTCTAAAGAAAAGTCAACGAAACGCATTGATTTTGCTGCTGTGTCTTTGCCCGTACTCTACGAGTACATACAGACTTGAAGATATTTCAATTCCGCAGTGTTCTCTAATGTCGTTGAGCGTACGGAAAGAGAAGTTCCTTCAAATATTTGTCCAAATAAATATCTCTTGTTAGAAGAAAATTATTTTGTTTGTATAAATCTTAAAAGCAGATGACCTTTTACATATTTAGGTACTTTACGCATTAAAACGGAACGTATAAACATACATTCTGAACAAAAAGGAATATTGATTTATTGTGTCATCTGGACGCTGAACGCAAATAAATTTTGCAAAACGTTAAAAAAGGCGTCGTCGTTTAATAGGTAATAATTTAACCGTTAACATTAATATTAGAGGAGCTCGATGGCGCAAGTGGCTAGCGTGTTCTGCTGCGATCGTTGAATTTAAGCAACTTTCGCAGTGGTCGGTCATTGGATGGGTGACCGAAAATTTACTATCTCGAGCTCCTCCGTGCTTCGGAAGGCACGTTAAGCCGTTGGTCCCGGCTGCATCAGCAGTCGTTAGCACCCACCAACCCGCACTGGGCCCGCGTGGTGGGTCATGGGCCAATCTCCCTATTCCATCCATAGGGAAGGCCTGTGCCCCAGCATTGGGGACAATTAATGGGCTGATGATGATGATGATTAATATTAGTCAGTGTTTATTAATATCAAAGTTACCAAAACATACATTATAAAAACATTCGTTAGAGTCTGTGCGGAAAGAGAATGGGCGTAGCCAAAAACGGAGTTAACATTAAGATTTTTATTTGGCAATCAAACCCAGCAATCTGTTAAACGTCAAAGTTTTGTATTGATACGGATTTGTTTGTTGTTGTGATTTCTTGCGGTTTTTTGTATTTAATCATGTCTAAAAGGGGTAAAACCTTACAAATACGGTAGAAAAGCACTACAGCGCCCTCTAATCTAAATCCCATTCTCTTTCCGCACAGACTCTAGTAAGTTATGAAAGAAAAAATCGTTATTTTAATTGGTTAAAAAAATACAGCTGAAACTTCGAATTTTGTATGTAAGGTTGTGGCACTTATGATAGACAAGAACCAATTAATCGTCTTTTTTCTGTTATCAATGAAAATAAGAGTATGGAACCGATCACTGGTAACACCGAGTTCTAGACGCTTGCCTTACCCACTTGTTGATAAACGAAGAACAAGCTTGGATTAGTTACTTCATGTTTTGTCTCTGTTCATTGAATGACAAATGGCATTTAAGATGCCTTTTACCAAATTGCGCCGCTATCTTACTGATCGGCACGTAGATAGATTTGTACTAGTATATATTGCATTTTACGGGTGATGTTTCAAGTCTTATAAAATAATATTTAATGGACTAATTATAAAAATATATACATATTTCAGTAGTTCAATGATGGTAGATTAGTTTTATGACAGTTTTTGATAGTAATTCTATTTAATTCAATATCAAAATACGCGGTAAATCTTCATTATTTTTTGGGAAAACTCACGGAGGTTAGATATTTTTATTGATAATTAATGAGATGGAAAATCAAAATTCTAATACATTATGTAACAACAAAAACATATTTCTGATGTCGCAGTAATTAATTTGATCTAATTTATTGAACATTATTGAGAGATTGAGGCGTTTGAAGTTGTGCATATTATCGTTTTTACCGTAAACTAGCTGCAGTAGAACGATCAGTACAAAAAAAGGAAAATAGTATTTGCAAATATTCTACATTAACTTACAAAAGGAAGAATAAATCTACTGTTTACTACTATTTGAAATAGTCAAAATTTTTTCTAAGGGGGCAAACGAGGCGTTCAAAAATTACGCAAAAAATGTGAAAGGGCTCTTAAGTGATATGTACCCCTAGCACGAACTTACATCGAATTCGAATAGTTTGCGAGTCCGAAATGTCATTGCCAAATGTGTACTGATTTGTAGTTCCCGTTACGTATTTTGTGGCGCTGCTGTTCATGTTTCCATACCAAATTTGACACTGACATTTCGGACTCGAAAAATATTCGAATTTGATAATGGTTCGTGCTAGGGGTAATGAACAAAACACGGCGTAACAAGTCAATGCTTATTCCTTGTTTATTAATTAGGAGGATAGTGTTACTTCATGTGGTAAATCTATAGGAAAATCCTTAGTCTATGGACAAAACTCCGATCAATTTTATGTCAAATGTATTTCACAGGAAGGCGGCATAATCAGTCACGCCAAAAATAGCAAGTTTGTTTCCAGCGATACCTGCGCGCACACTTAAGCAAAAATCTAAGTTATTATTTTGAAACGTTGGAAATCAATTATGCTTTTCAAATCAAATTGGCAGATATTACTTATCGAAAATGTACGACTAAACCGCTTTGATCTTCTACGCAATTTCTGCACATTATTATAATTTTCTTCCGGTCTAACGGGTGATTTAAAATCATTTCGGATCATTTGTTAGACTGCTTGCGATATTATTTTAAAAGCGCACAAGTAGGTATAATAAAATATAGAAAACTTAATCTATTACCTTTATAATGAAATGTTAAGAAAGTCAAAACTGTACATTGAATATAATTTTTTAATAATACTTGGGGTGTGATCTACAATCGATACCGAAGCCAACAATATAGTTTTTAGAATTTTTGTCTGTTTTTCTGTATGTATGTCCGGGATAAACTCAAAAAGTAATGCATGGATTTACTTCAAATTTGGCACGAATATTACTAAGAAGTCGGGTCAACATATAGGCTACATATTATCACGCTATCACCTACGGGGAACAAGCAGTGAACCTTTATTTCTAAACTAGCGGCCCGTCCTCGCTTCGCTTCGGTGTAGAGCTGAAGTGTAGACTACAGTTTTTGTTCTCAGGCTTGTATTATACACAATAACATTCATCTATGATTCTTCTTATACCTGCATGCAAAGTCTCAGCCCGATCGGTTTAAAATTGACAAAGTTTCATACAAACTTTCATTCCATATTTTATCCCCTTGGGGGTAGAATTGATCAAAATCCTTTCTAAGCGGATGCCTAAGTCATAACATCTACCTGCATGCCAAATTTCAGCCCGATCCGTCCAGTGGTTTGGGCTGTGCGTTGATAGATCACTATGTCAGTCAGTCAGTCACCTTTGAGTTTTATATATATAACTCCACGCGTAAGAAGACGCGGGCGGCCGCTAGTATTGAATATTATAGCGTAACTTCCATCTACGTTCTAATTATGTAACGGGGCATAACTTCATTTATAAATACACGGAAGGATGTGCTTATGCAAACAGGAGACATTTAATTAGCAAACAATATATTAATTTTGTTAATTCTGTCTAATACACGAAGGGCTCTTTTAGCATCTTGCGCTGACAGTTGTTATTAATGCTCTAAGAATATTTTTTAAGATAAATAAATAAATAAAATAAATATTTCCAACACTCACACCAATTAGCCTAGCCCCAAAGTAAGCACTATAAGGCTTGTATTATGAGATACTAGGGTAACGGATAGAATACATATACTTTACATATTTAAGTATATATTTTTTATATAGAAATACATATTAAACATCCATGACTGAAGTACAAATTGCTCGTGTTCATCACACAAACATCTGCCCCCACCGGGATTCGAACCCGGGACCTCTCGAGTCGGCGACGCCATGAAACCCGGCGTACAAACCACTCGGCCACGGAGGTCGTCCTGAAGATGATAAGATACTACTTTTATATGTAAAGGCAGTTGATATAAAAGTTTCCTGATTATATAAAAACAAGTGCATGTCGTGGTGTCGTGTGAGGAGCTCGATGGCGCAAGTGATTAGCGCGTTCGGCTGCTGCTGATTGGATGGGTGGCCAAAAATTTACTATCTCGAGTTCCTCCGTGCTTCGGAAGGCACGTTAAGCCGTTGGTCCCGGCTGCATCTGCAGTCGTTAGCACCCACCAATCCGCACTGGGCCCGCGCGGTGGGTCATTGCTCAATCTCCCTATTCCATCCATAGGGAAGGCCTGTGCCCCAGCAGTGGAGACATTAATAGGCTGATGATGATGATGATGATGATGAAGTGCATGTCGTGAGACGCGCATTGTAGGGTTCAGTAGTTGTCTGTCGTTACCACAATATATTTGAGCGGGAGTCTTTATAGTTATAATTTTTATTGTTTCAAAGCATGTAACTGCTTGATGTTTAAATCTAAAGATAATATAATTAGAAAAAAATCCACGCGGACCAGGCAGCAGACGAGACTCGAACCCGCACCAATTATGCTACCGCGGCCCTGACGGCCGCGTCGAAATTCTTCTAGCCATTCTTAAGCTGCAAGGCAGCACCATTTTTTCTAGTTATATTTTCTTTAGATTTGAACATCAAGCAGTTACATGCTCAAAATTAAAAAAAGCAATTTGTTTTAATCGTTATAGTTTTCCTTAAAAGTTCATAAAAAGCACTATTATCATGATTTTTTCCAAGTTTTTCAAGCTAACAGTTTAGATTTTAGAGGGGGACTTCATGCAAACGGCAGAACAATATTTTTTCCGTTCTTAGAAACGTTACTCTAGTAGCTTATATTCAAAAGACTGACGATTTGTACCGTTTGTTGAAATTTTGTTTTTGCTGCCCTAGACGTTCGGCCCTACATAGATGGCTCAGGTATAGTGGGAGTACTTAACTACGTGCA
Organism: Chilo suppressalis; assembly: GCA_902850365.2. NCBI lineage: Eukaryota > Metazoa > Arthropoda > Insecta > Lepidoptera > Crambidae > Chilo > Chilo suppressalis. The sequence continues at coordinate 17,763,764 of OU963914.1, read as the reverse complement.
AGGTTGCTCCCCATATATTATTCAGCCGCGCTCGAGTAAATCCAAATCCCCTCTTGGGCTCCCCTAGTATAATAGGCCACCATAGCCTACCCCCCCCCCCCCCCCCCCCCCCCCGACACAGAGAGGTTCGATTCCTCTCAGTCCCCTCCCGTTCCAAGTGCACATCTGAGTGCACTTGTTCTCTAAACGCATTTTGCGTTATTTTAAACTATGCACTAGTTTAAACTAACGCAGCGCCGCATCATCCCCCTCTTAGGGGATGATCGCTTCAGATGAAGCTTGTAAGGCCCTTCTGGCCATAAGCATGATTAAAGGGTGTTTTTTAGTCAGTAAGAGTCTGACATAACCTTACAGCCGGCTGTAGGGTCGGAGGCTACTTCGCCAGACGGGGCTCCTATTCAGGCGAGAAATCCACTATACCCTACCTATCAATGATATGTATATGTATGAAGAAGAAGTACAGGGAGAAAAAAGCAGCACTTGCTGAGTTTTTGCCGGTTCTTCTCAGTACAAGCTCTCCCGCCGTAGTTTTGCGAACCGATGGCGTAGTTTTCGACTTTCGCATGTGACAAAAGCCTAAACTGAATAAATGATTTTTGAATGGAATTGAATTGAGTTTTTGAATTGAATTATCTAAAATTCAAGAAGGATATTTTTTTTCGAATTAGGCTATTTTACCATTAGCCACACTTTTGAAATTATATAATTTCGTCGAATTAAAAATCAGACTATATAATTACAGAGCATTTTTTACTTCTTTCAATTCGCTTATCAACATCCACATTATGCTGGTTCTCAGATTGGCTGGAAGCCGAAATATTTAGCCTTATTTTCTTTTACAACAAATTTAACGTTATTATATACTAAGCATGTCCTCTATTTAATATTGCCAATAAGTCTAAAGATTTGTGCGAAATGCCATAGAAATTTTTCTTTAATAGGCAGCTTTAAGTCAAGTTATCCAAAGCGTTCTAATAGGGGTAACGAGGGGGTAAAATAAACGAAATAGTATTAAGTCTAGATTATCATAATAATTATCACTTTTTCTTGTATCAATCAACCAAAAAAATTACAAAGATAAAGTGCCTCAAAGTTTGGGATTGGGGGTCAATACGTCACTTCTAAGTAAAAATTTTACCAATACGTGACGTCATGCTATGTTTCAAATCAATATATCTCTGTCATGTTTTGTTCACGTAAAAAAAACGTAGCCAGTATTTTTCATGATCTATCTGATAGATGAAGAAAAAAAGTTTGTCTACATCCCTATTTCTTCAACTTAGGGTGAGCTTTAATAAGCTTCATTTGCGGTGCACTAAACATTAAGTTTTTTTTTTGTAGTAAATTGCTGTGTAGTTGTCTGTTGGATACATTGCTGTAACGTCGAAAAAATGTATTCAATTTGACGTTTAAACGTAAAGAAGGTATTTATTTTTTTCAAAGAATAAACTGGCAAAAATATTTTAAATATAAATATAAAATTTTGCACAGAAAATTGATTACACGAAAATGCGTAATATTAGGTATCTATTTAAATAATTCATAAAATATATTTGTAAAAGCCTTTCGTAAGATATATACTCGTTCGCTTAGTAACGTCACGTTACAGTTTTTTTAATAAAATCGTGAATTGGCATCAATTATTGGCATAGAGAATTTTATAAAAAAAAATGACAATTTTTTAAAATATTTTGAGTTTCATGTATCCATTCTTTGCACCAGCCACACAAAGTCTTAAATTAGTAGTAGATAAATAAAGTATCGGTTTTTCAAAACAACTTATAATGTATATTTGTTAGTTAAAAATAGAAACCTCTCAAGTAATTATCAATCAATCAATTTAACTTTATTCAAATTGGATGTATAGTAAAACACTTTTGAATCGTCCTAACATTTTTTTTTCCTACCACTCGTTATTGGACATATTTTTTAGCTGCGGAGAAAAACAAGCGAAAAAAACTCCACAACATTAAAAGTATAATGTAACAACATTTACAAATCATTATGTTGTTACAACGTCAATACAATCATGATTTATTTATTATAGAAAACCTGTTGGAATGATTGGAACAGTTCAAATCAAAGCATGTATGTCTGTAACATAATCAGACACTTTGTAATAAGTTTTTTAATAAGTGTTTTTATTAGATACCTCAGATAATTCATATAATAAAATAATATAATATAAATATAATAAAGGTTACCTATCTACCTTGTAAGGAATTATCTGAGGCTTTCCTATAAAATAAAAAGTTATATCGTCATAACAAAACATTCTATCGATTCTCCCATAAGCACTCGAGTGGTTTTATGGGGTTCAACCTTCGTTTTAATGTCTCGGAGAGCACGGCTTACAGTAATCCACGTTATATTACACTTGGCACTCCATGTGGTGATGCGAAACAAAAAAATATACCCCGATGATGGTATGATCATAATTCATATCTTCTTCATAATTTCGTAGGCTTATTATATTATTACTTGCCTAAAACCGAGGAGCTCGATGGCGCAAGTGGTTAGCGCGTTCGGCTGCGATCGTTGAAATTAAGCAACTTTCGCAGTGGTCAGTCATTGGATGGGTGACCAAAAAATTTCTATGCCGAGCTCCTCCGTGCTTCGGAAGGCACGTTAGGCCGTTTGTCCCGGCTGCATCTGCAGTCGTTAGCACCCACAAATCCTAACTGGACCCGCGTGGTGAGTCGTGTCCAATCTCCCTATTCCATAAATAGGGAAGGCCTGTGCCAGAGCAGTAGGGACATTAATAGGCTTATGATTATATTCTATATAAATGAATCGCTGAATGTGTTGCTAAGCGCAAATCTCGAGAACAGCTGAACCGATTTCGATAATTCTTTTTTTAGAATATTCCTTGAAGTACGAGGATGGTTCTTACGCAGATAAAAAAATAAAAAAAATGTCTGAAAATGTCCAAAAACAACACTTTTCTATACTCCCATACAAACGATTCGTAATAATACTTAAAAGTCAATTTGAACTTTAATATCATACCATAAATTTCAAATGTTAGTGGAGAGGTTCCGGGAAGGCAAAACAATTGAGCGAGATTGACGTGATGTCAATAAAAGTTTGGAAAATGCAAATATACCATTTTCAGATTTTTTTTTGTAATTACTTATACGAAGAGTCATTTAAATCTACACTACATCTCTACACCGAAGCGAAGCGAGGGCGGGCCACTTGTAATATAATAATAATAAGATTTATTGACTAAAAAATTGGTACAATAAGATTTCGTAACAAACATAGCACTAGTTATACAGAAAGTTTAATTTATTAGCCTCTGCTGCTGAACTAGGCAAGGCCTGTATTTCAGCATTCAGCGCCATTCACCCCCACGGACATGAGAATACAAAACTAAACTAAATACATCTATATACATAAAACTCAAAGGTGACTGACTGACATGGTGATCTATCAACGCACAGCCCATACCACTGGACGGACCGGGTTGAAATTTGGCATGCAGGTAGATGTTATGACGTAGGCATCCGCTAAGAAAGGATTTTGATTATTTCTACCCCCAAGGGGATAAAATAGGGAATGAAATTTTGTATGAAACTTTGACAATTTTAAACCGATCTTGCTGAGACTTTGCATGCAGGTATAAGAAGAATAATATATGAATGTTATTGTGTATAATACAATCCTGAGAACAAAAACTGTAGTCTACACTTCATCTATACCAAAGCGAAGCGAGGGCGGGCCGCGAGGTTTCGGACAGGAGAGATTTGTGGTGTTAGAGTAGTTCCCCTAAAAAATTTTTTTACAAAATTTTATTCTACTTTTTTGTCGCCATGATTGATATACATATCTCCACAAATCTCTCCTGTCCGAAACCTGCACCAAGTGGAATATTTCTAGTAAAATTTTCTTCAGATTAAGTAATGCGCTGCGTTAAGCGGGAGCACGGAGCGGACGTCGGCTCCGCGTACAGTTTCATGTCATTTCTTAGTACTTCGCTTCGAAAAGATATAAATGTAATAATAGATTTTCGTGGAATTTTTTCTATTTTTTTTAGATTTAAGCATCTAGCAGTTACATCCTTAAAAATAAAATATATAACTAAAATTCCTATTACTTCTTACAAATCTTCTATATATATAAAACTCAAAGGTGACTGACTGACATAGTGATCTATCAACGCACAGCCCAAACCACTGGACGGATCGGGCTGAAATTGGCATGCAGGTAGATGTTATGAAGTAGGCATCCGCTAAGAAAGGATTTTGATCAATTCTACCCCGAAGCGAAGCGAGGGCGGGCCACTAGTATTTAATACTTTTAAAGATATTCATTTGACATTGTGGGTGTGACCTACAATGCGAAGAGATGGCGCTGCTTAAGAAAGGCTAGAGAACATTCAACACGGCCGCGGTAGCATAATGGTCAGTGCATTCGCTCGGTTAGCGAAGGGTGCGAGTTTAAGCCCCGTTTGTTGCCTGGCCCGCGTGGAATTTTATCTAGCAAAATTTGGTTTAGATTTAAACATCTAGCAGTTACATGCTTAAAAATAAAGAATCAATAATAGGGGTGACGACGGGGTACAGTAAATGAAATACTATTTAGTCCGTCAGTTAGATGATCATAAAATAATGGACACGTATTTTTTCTTTGGGCAATCAACCAAAAAATGACAAAGTTATAGCGCGTCAAAGTTTGGGAGTAAGGGCTCGTGACGTCACTTTTAAGTGAAAATTGTACCAAAATGTGACGTCATGTGACTTTTCAAATCAATATATCTCTGCAATGTTTATATTATGTGAAAAAAGAAAAGATACGTGTCCAATACGTTTTGATAATCTACCTGATAAACGAAGAAAAAAAAAATAGTCATCATCCCTATTTATGTCGATAAAATACCGCACATTTCTATGGTAAATGAACAACAATAAACAGAACCCAGGGTAACATGCGCTCTCAACGTTTTCATTAAATTGAGAGCAGTTAATTAATTACCGGGTCGATTACGTTTCGTTTAATTTTTACTCGACAGCGTTGACAGCCATGCTTAATGAAAACTTATTAATTTACATAATTTGAGTTCGTCGCTTCCGCCATCATTCTATGGAGTTGACACAGTAAATGTTTCAAAATATTAATTTGGAGTCACCCAAGTACATAATTATGGGGCAGTATATACTTATATACTTCTTGGAGAGTCATGCAAGAGGCATATGTCCAGCAGTGGACCTCATAATGCTGAGAAGAAGAAGAAGAAGAAGATATACTTGTAACATATCCCCTCGTCTGTGTACCTAAGTGGCAGATTTCCACGCCACGAGTTGAAAATAATATTTTCATTTTTCATATTTTGCGTTTTATCATACTAAGTAATGGTTTTTAATTTACACATCTAATATATATAGATAAGTCTGTAAAGAGACTATTCAGGATTGATTTAAGACATAAATGAAGCTTGGATGTACCTTCAGTAGAACTCGAATACAAAGAGGAAAATTGGGCGGTTTTTTTTTGATTTTGCGGCCGTGACAATCATAATGGAGGGCTTCACAGACAGGGAAATGCTGTTGGTGAATGTTTGACATTCTTTTTGAGTTTGATAACTTCACAGAGTATGTTTAAAATACATCTTATATTGTAAATATAAGTAGGTAACAAGACATTTACGGAAGTATCTTAACTTACGTACAGTACCCCTAGCACGAACTAATATCGAATTCATTCATCATTGACAAATGTGTACATTTATATCTTTTCGAAGCGAAGTACTAAGAAATGACATGAAACTGTACGCGGAGCCGACGTCCGCTCCGTGCTCCTGCTTAACGCAGCGCATTACTTAATCTGAAGAAAATTTTACTAGAAATATTCCACTTGGTGCAGGTTTCGGACAGGAGAGATTTGTGGAGATATGTATATCAATCATGGCGACAAAAAAGTAGAACAAAATTTTGTAAAAAAAAAATTTTTTTAGAGTAGTTCCCCTAAAAAATTTTTTTACAAAATTTTATTCTACCAGTTTGTCGCCATGATTGATATACATATCTCCACAAAATTACAGTTCTCTAATGCTAACAGTCTAAAAGCAAAACCGGGGACGGACAGACAGACGGTCATGACGAAACTATAAGGGTTTCTTGTCAGGACTACCGAACCCTAAAAACCTGTTCCTCTGTAAGAAAGAGGAGTCCAATTGAAAAGGAACCTGCATCAAGTGGAATATTTCTAGTAAAATTTTCTTCAGAACATCACAAAGTACCTACGTTTGGCACGTAGGTACTTTGTGATGTTCTGAAGAAAATTTTTGAGTGAATGTGGAGTCTCTCGAGCTAGCGGTTTGGGCTGTGCGTTGATATGTCAGTCAGTCAGTCAGTTTCTTCTTTTATATAAATAAATAAATATTTCCGACACTCACACCAATTAGCCTAGCCCCAAAGTAAGCACTATAAGGCTTGTGTTATGGGATGCTAGGGTAACGGATAGAATACATATACTGTACATATATAAGTATATTTATATAAATACATATTAAACATCCATGACTGGAGTACAAATGCTCGTATTCATCACACAAACATCTGCCCCCACCGGGATTCGAACCCGGGACCTCTCGAGTCGGCGACAGCCATGAAACCCGGCGTACAAACCACTCTGCCACGGAGGTCGTCATATATTTAGGTAGAAGATATAGCGATTTTAAGCTCTAGTAAAAACAGCTTTTCTGTATAGATCTCACTTTAAATTTAACTTCATAATTCGAGACATAGAGGAATTATTTTTACTGTATATTTATATAACCTATAGTATCTGCTGAGCTGACAGGCAGACGGAGCTTACACGGAGACTTAGCAAATACTACCGTTGTATCCTTTTGGGGACGGACCTCTAAAATAAACTCTTCAGATACCTATTACTGGCAAAGTAAAAGGTAGGACTTTATTCGGGCATTAACCTAATTTCTGCCTACATCTAAGTTTTATTTTTAGATATAACGTTATAGACCTTCTTCAAGGCTGCCTCGTTCCCGGAATAAATAAGACGCGAAAGAATAAACGCCAATATTTTGTTACGATCCATTAGGTCATGTGCAAACTTAGCAACGAAATTGATGTTAAGTAAATTTTTAACTTATCTTAGATTAAAATATAGTAAAATACTTATTGAACATTTTTTTTTATGTTATAGGGGGGCATACGAGCAGACGGCTCACCTGATGGTAAGTGATCACCGTCGTCCATGGACACTTGCAACACCAGGAGTATCACAAATGCGATGCCATGTTTATGCGTGATTTTATAACATTTCTTTTCTTTTAAGTTATAGATTTATATTTTTTAGCATGTAACTGCTCGCTTTAAATGATAGGTTAAATCTAAAGCAAATAGAGACAGCAGATGGGACTCGAGCCGACCGACGATCGACGGGCTATCTACAATGCGAAGAGATGGCGCTGCCTTGCAGCTTAAGAAAGGTTAGGAAGAATTCGACACGGCCATCAGGGTCGCGGTGGCATAATGGTCAGTGCATTCGCCCGGATAGCGAAGGGTGTGGGTTCGATTCTTGTCTGCTGCCTGGTCCGCGTGGATTTTTTCTAGTAATATTTTCTTTAGATTTCTTTTAAGTTTTCTTGGCCTTACGTTGCCTTCATAGGCACCGTGGTGCAAAATATGATATCCGTGTAAAGGGTCCGAAATGACAAGAATAAAATGATGTGCTTGTAGACATTAGAAATATTTTTTAAAATAAAACCATTACAGAGTTTTTCATCGTATATTTTTTTTAAATTGTTTTCTCGAATTGCGTATCCACCCAATGAGATAAAGCTATGTATCGCACCAAACGATGCGGTACATTAAATTCTCTCTGTCACTCACGCTTATTTAATGAGTTTTAATGTAAAGCAATTTATACGTCTTCTATAAAAAAAAACTTTTAGTATCGAAATGTTTGCGCTGGGCCTTAATCCAAATCGATTCTACATCAAATGTCGGATTTCTTTTAAAAAACCTGGATTATTATAGTGGATTGGGTGACTTAAGAAGCAGTAGTTAATGTCTCGCTAAGCTTACGTCTTTCGTTTTATTTTGTGTAGTTTTCTTTGCGATCAGTCTATCTTGACTATAAGCAGATCAGTACCCCTTAGTCAGTAAAACTTAGATGTAGGCAGAAATTAGGTTAATGCCCGAATAAAGTCCTACCTTTTACTTTGCCAGTAATAGGTATCTAAAGAGTAGTAGAGAAGGTATCTGGATTATTATAGTGGATTGGGTGACTTAAGAAGCAGTAGTTAATGTCTCGCTAAGCTTACGTCTTTCGTTTTATTTTGTGTAGTTTTCTCTGCGATCAGTCCATCTCGACTATAAGCAGATCAGTACCCCTTAGTCAGTAAAACTTAGATGTAGGCAGAAATTAGGTTAATGCCCGAATAAAGTCCTACCTTTTACTTTGCCAGTAATAGGTATCTAAAGAGTAGTAGAGAAGGTATCTTATTTTAAAGGTGCGTCCCCAAAAGGATACAACGGTACAGTATTTGCTAAGTCTCCGCGTAAGCTCCGTCTGCCTGTCAGCTCAGCAGGTACTTATAGGTTATATAAATATACAGTAGAAATAATTCCTCTATGTCTCGAAAATGAAGTTAAATTTAAAGTGAGATCTATACAAAAAAACTGTTTTTACTAGAGCTTAAAATCGCTATATTTTCTATCTAAATATATAAATGAGGAGCTCGATGACGCGGGTGGTTAGCGCGTTCGGCTGCGATCGTTGAAGTTAAGCAACTTTCGCAGTGGTCGATCATTGAATGGGTGACCAAAAATTTACTATCTCGAGCTCCTCCTTGCTTCGGATGGCACGTTAAGCCGTTGGTCCCGGTTGCATCTGCAGTCGTTAGCACCCACCAATCCGCACTGGGCCAGCGTGGCGGGTCATGGCCCAATCTCCCTATTCCATCCATAGGGAAGGCCTGTGCCCCAGCAGTGGGGACATTAATAGGCTGATGATGATGATGATGAAATATATAAAAGAAGAAACGGACTGACTAACTGACATTTCAACGCACAGTCCAAACCGCTAGGTCTAGAGACTCCACATTTGGCATGTAGGTTCTTTGTGATGTCTAGAGGTGCACTAAGAAAGGATTTTTCAAAATTCACCCACCCATTTAATTTTTTAAATGGAGGATGAAAGTTTGTGTATGAAAAATGTCATACCTTGAGTTAAGAGACTTGAAACTTGACACAAACTTATCTGAATAAATTGTAAAGTTTGTCATTTTTAGATTTCCTAAACTACCCTTATTTGGGGATTGGCAGGGTGTCGAAGTTTTTATATGAATTCATATTAACGCATACGATTAACTCGAAACTCTGTATTTAAACTTGAAATCATTAATAAAGAATAACATGTACACTAGATTTTTGAAATTCTATCCCTGAGGGGTAAAAAGGTGGATGAAAGTTTGTATGACAAATCGTATTTCTTGAGTTAATGGACTTAAAACTTGGCAGAAAAACTTATCGAAATAAATTATAAAGTTTATCAGTTTAGTTTTCTTAAACTATCCCCTAAAAAGGCGATTAAGAATGTCAAAGTTTAATATAGACTAGTGGCCCGCCCTCGCTTCGCTTCGGTGTAGAGCTGTAGTGTAAACTATAGTTTTTGTTCTGTGCTATAAACAATGACTTTATTTATATAATTACACGTGTTATTGTGAGTCAACCGTAAAAGATAGACATATGCTGTTGCGGGATATTTTAAGACAATTTTATGTGGAATATTTCCGTCATACATGATTTCTATGTAACTTTAACCATTAAGGCTGCACACGCGACGGAAGCTTAAAAAATGGAGTAACTTCTCCTGTTTTCCCAACATTTCCCTTCACTACTCTGCTCCTATTGATTGTAGCGTGATGAAAAGTATACTATAACCTGCCCAGGAGTATGAAGAATAATTGTACCAAGTTTCGTTTAAATCCGTCGAGAAGTTTTTGATTCTATAAGGAACATATACACAGACAGACAGACAGACAGACAAAAAAATTACTGATTGCATTTTTGGCATCAGTATCAATCACTAATCACCCTCTGATAGTTATTTTGAAAATATATTTCATGTACAGAATTGACCTCTCTACAGATTTATTATAAGTATAGATAAATTTCGACGCGCGGTTCGAATTAGTCAAGGCTCACGTAGGTGGCTTTACTTTGACATTAACGGAGTAGAGATTAACAACCGCTGGGTCGTCCATATAATCCAGTTCTTTTGAGAACACTTAACGCGCAATTAAACGTCGAATTCTGTTAATCTGTTAAAAATATGCGAAAAAATCTCCACAACTTTAAAAAGAATATGGGTTTTCCAAGTTCGACTTGAAATTGGTAAGTTATACGTTAAATTTTTAATCAATTCCATTTTGTTTCTTTGTATTATCGATATCATTCTTAAGTAAATAAGGGCTTACTTTAATTAGGAAATATTTATTCTCCGTACCTACCTTTAGATACGTATGCAAGACGTGTTCCGGAATAATCAATGAATAATATGAATAACTTATCACCCTTATATGAGTGGTCGATTACGCGTACGAAAAATATACTTATTCTATAGGTAACAATAGAAAGAGTCTTTACATAAAGACAATTAAAGTTAGTGAAAGAAAAACACCATGCGGTTTTCTCAAAAAAAAACCGGCCAAGTGCGAGTCGGACTGGCGCACCGAGGGTTCCGTACAACGCTGAATTTTCAAAAATTTTTTTTTTATATGATGTAACTAAAAAAGTACGGTTTTCGCAATTTTTCATTTATCTGTACTATACTTTAGACGTTACTTCGTACCAAATTTTATGATTCTAAGTTCACGGGAAGTACTTAGAACTTAGAACGCTGAAAACTTAGAAAGTGAGTGCTTAGAACCTCACGTGATACCATACGCGCCTATGTGGGTCCAAAATTCCTTTTTATGCATGATAATGCAAGAGCCCATGCGGCCGGCATCGTCAGGGAATATCTTCGGGATGTGAACATCACAGTTATGGACTGGCCAGCCAGAAGCCCAGACATGAACCCCATTGAGCACATGTGGGACGAGCTAAAAAGACGTGTTAGGGCTCGTCAGCCAGTTGCCCAGACGATGCAGAAGTCGAAAACTGCCATAGAAGAGGAATGGGAGATGATCCCTCAAAATTTCTAGAGCGGTTGATAAACTCTATGCCTAATCTTATGAGAGCTGTGGTAGATGCCCATGGAGGCAACACGCGTTATTAAATTAAACCTTTATTTGATAAAACATGTTTTTTATTCAAAAATCAATTGCCTTTAACAAGGCGCATATCCGACTTGTTAGGCGACTTCCATGTCGTATGGTATTCTGAATTCAAATTTAAAACCATACGATCGAAAAAGATGGTAAAATGTATCAGGTTTAAAACTGCATCAACAGTTTTTGTTCAATCTAGCAATCATATTTCGGTAGGGGCCATCGAAACCTAAACTCTAAGGTGGGCCAATAGATGTGTCCAGAAGTGTATTTTAAAATAGACTTAGCTCTGCAGCATAGGCCGTAATGAAGATAAACCAGTTGACAAATGTATAAATCGCCGGATTAATGTACTTTTGATATTTCCATAGTGCAATATCGTATGGAATTTCACTGTGGGGAATCGCCACCGACATTCAAATTATCTTTGTGCTGCAAAAGAGAGCTATTCGATCAATTTATAATCTTACAGGTAAAAATCCTTAAGAGATAAGTTTAAAGAAATTGGCATAATGACGTTCGCATCACAACACATATACGAAAATTTATTACTTGTAACGAAGTTAACCTGCTAGTAGGCTTCGCAAAATCAATAATTCATTTAAAAGTCTTTGTGTTCCCTTAAACAATACCGCCCCAACTAATATCCAAGAGTTACCCCTAAATAAATTTATTTTTGGACGATTCAAAAGAGTTTTACTATACATCCAATTTGACGGTTATCACTTAACATCCTAAAATTCATAATTATACATATCAGGTACTTTGGATGGGGCATAATGGAGTAAAAACCAACAACCTGGGTATCCCCTTCTCAGGGGTTGATCGCATCAGACGAAGCCTGTAAGGCCCCCATGGCCAAAGGCATCCCCCATGGGTGTATTTTAGTCAGTAAGAGTCTGACATAACCCTACTGACCATAGGCATCCCCCACGGGTGTGTTTTAGCTCATGTAAGTCTGACATAACCCTACAGCCGGCTGTAGAGTATCCATGAGGATTTCACACCCTCTCCCCCGCCTGGGAGGAAACAAAAACATATCAACATTCGACAAAATCGGCTACACAAAAACCTTGTTTTGTTTGCATCAACAATGTTTTTGCTTTCCTAAACCGATTGAAAATACGTACACAAATCGCCCGCGCGCGGGTCGACTGACAGGGTATTGTTTCTTCGACAATTTTTTTTGACAATTCGCTAGGTGGCGTTCCAAACCTACGCTCCGAGTGCAATTTTTCACTCTGACGTTTCAATTTCGACATAAAATGTAAGAAATCTTATTTGTTGTATCTGGATCGCATTTTTTAACCTAGCCCTGTGTATTTTGTGTACGCCAGCTTTGATGACAGCCACGTGAACAGTAGATGGAGTGTGTAGAGAAACATGTTTCAGAAACAAAGTTTTGTGTGTATGTTTTTGTTGAATGTTTACAAAAACACTTATTATGGAGACGTGGCTTTAACGGTGTGCACGTTTAGTTTTCATTGAAGCGGGTAATGAGCAGTGAATTTTTACTAACAAGCATTGTTTCAGTTGTTCAATGCTCTTTTTGCGTAATTATTTCAAAAGTGAGCTTCATCTTGGTGAAATCTGATATTATTGGTAAAGACCTGTAATTGGTTTTTTGTTATTATTTCAGTTTCATACTTTTTTTTTAATAACCGGCAGCTAGCTGGTCTTCCAATAAATAAATAAGGTAAAATTCTAAACGGAGAAAATTCAGATGACTACACAGACGACGTTCTGCATAGAAGGTCATAACCTAACATAATTGTGGCATCTATCGAAACAGTCTAAATGGAATACCTGCCACATGCCAATCATTCAATCTTGCCAAGTGCACTTGCTTAGAGATGAGTGGTGAGTACACATAGTGTCTGTTGGTTTGTGTTAATGTTTGCATTACTGTTTGCGAGTGTTTGCTAGTAAACAATGAACAAACAATACAGCAACATTTTGAGAAGTACGATACTATTTTATTGTTATGTTCATGCTGGTATGGCTGTATTAAAGAAACAAACAAACTGGGAATACCGCTAGGGAATGTTTGAGAATGAAAGGTAGGTACAGAAGAAAATTCATTTGTAATCAAGCAAGGGACATAATGATGTCGATTTTGGCATGATTCTCTAAAGCTAAACTTAAATTTGACAACAGTGCATCCTTGTCCTTCTCTATACAGAATGAAAAGGTGAGACTGACCTTAAATTTAGTTTTAAGTTTAGAGAATCACGCCAGAATTGACACCAATGCTAACGATTTGCTTATTTACGAATAAAATTCTTCCATAAAAAACAAAAATTCGAAAATAACTTTTTTTTTTTTAATGAATATAGTCTGATACTTCTCATTATTTCTTTAGTTTTTGTCCATATGTTTCGTTTTTGACTACTGATTATCACAATTAAAAAATGACTGTTCTTAGGAAAACTCTTCATAAACATTTAAAAATTGATTCATCTCAAAAATTCTTGTTTATTTTAATGATCATTAAATGCACTTTCTGTAAGTATAACATTGATAATTTTAAGTTTATACTTTTTTAGAAAATCAAATCAACAAGTGACCGGATTTATTTGCTGTCCCAGTGTATTTTATAAAATTTAATCAATATTATACAGATACATGTTTAGAGAATAAATATTTAAAAAAACAGAACACTACCTAATTAAATATACAGGGTGTAAAAAAACCTATTGCAAAGACTTAAACTACGCATTCTGTACACCCAAGCAAGTCATATTACAAAATATTATACGTTGGAAAAAATTGTATTTTTAAGTTAATTTTTTTCCGGTTTACTGTGGCGCTACGCAAAGAATGTGCCTGTGTGTATGAGTGTAAGTGTATCGATATAAAAGTTTCTAAACAACGTTTTGAAAATATTAATGTATAAAACTTGAAAAAAATATTTTGGCTTTGACCTTCAATATCTCCATAACTATACATTTCCCAGGTATGGTCCAGAAGAAAAAAATTATCGTCCTGATGTGTAAAATACGTGGACTTCGACTTCGTTATAGGTTTTTTTTACACCCTGTATTTTCCAGCAGACCAATAGGAATCGTGACGCATAAAAAATTTACCATTCCCAAATCTCGTCTGCCAGATCGCGCTACATCGAAATGGTGGGATTTGCTGAAATTAGCAATGTAAATACCTGTTACCGCGTATTAAAAAGGGACCGGTCCTATCAGCCACCGTGGGTTTCCCGTGAGTGGACCCGGAAAGGAACGCTTACATAAATTATTGGGTGGCCAAATATTTTGTAAAAAAGCAAATTTCAGCAGAAAAATATTAAGTAAGTATGTATGTTTATTTTTTGCGACGAATGAGGATTGCTTTAAGTATTTCCAAATCGGAACTCGATGGCGCAGGTTGCGATCGTTGTAGTTAAGCAACTTTCGCAGTGGTCGGTCATTGGATGGGTGACCAAAAATTTTCTAAATGTTTTATTATAAAGCATTTTGCCCTATCGCCATACCATTTGTCTCTAACTCTCGTTCAGATTGACTGGTAGAGAATACCTATGGCATTAAGTCCGCCGTTTGCAATGAAGTTTAAATAAATATATTGTGACGTATCCGAAAACGCCTAGGATTGGTAGAGCTTAAAATGACGTCACTTGCTCGTAAACATACTGTCGAAGTGGCATTGCTCTGTACCGTTTCACGTTTTAATGATGAGAACCGTGTGTCCTCCTACGTCGTACCTGCCTATAAGACGCCATAGTTGCCATAAAAACGTTTCCGAAAAAAGAAATTTCATTTTCGTTTTTTTTTACTGGTATACGCAACAGAATTGTAAATATCTATATCCTTATTATGGAGTAACTACACACTAATAAATAACGCATGAACTTTTTCAAAAACGTATTAAATAAATGACCTAATGAGCCTATATTTTTTGACGACCTCCATGGCCGAGTGTTTTGTAAGCCAGGTTTCATGGCGTCGCATCCCTGTGTGGGCAGATATAAGTATGATGAATACGAGCATTTGTACTCCAGTCATGGATGTTTAATATGTATTTCTATATAAATATGCTTATATACGTACAGTATCTCTTATCTATTAGACAAGTCCGTCCGTCTTTCTGTCTGTGGTGCTGTTTCAGCGGCGAAACCGTAAGAGATAGATAAAGAGAATATTTAAGTTATAAGTTAAGAATAGTCTGATAAGACTACAAACCGGATTTGAGTATCGTAGCACTTCCGGTTTTCGAGAAATCACGAATTTCAAACGAAACCACACAAAATCTCCGAAGTTCTCAATTAATTACATACATTTTTTTTTTAATCAGGTTTTGGTGAACATTTGGTTCACTGGTTTGCTAGTATGTATTATATCCGTTACCTTAGTATCCCATAACGAAAGCCTTACAGTGCTTACTTAGAGGCTAGGATAATTGGTGTGTTTAAAAAATATGCAGTATAGTACACCAAAGGTGTCATCAATAATGTATAAACCAAATGTGAGTATGCAATGGGTTAAAGCACATACGGCGTTACATTAAGTATGTACGAATATGAAAAATTAAACGCATAGGCACCGCGATTCTATTTTAAGAGCCCGCGAACGTATTTTTTCGCAGAGTTACCAACCGCAACTCACCAATGTAGGTATACCTATATATCGCTTTAAATAATTCAGTTGTACCCTTTCTGCTACAGAGCACTCATGCTGGAGTCTGGCTTACTCAATTTGTGTTTTTATCAAACTCAAACTTGAATTTAAAAATCATTTATTCAGTCTAGACAAGCACTTGTGATGATCGCGAGAAGCTTACGCCATCGGTTCGCAAAACTATATCGGGAGACCTTGTACTGAGAAGAACCGGCAAGAAACTCAGCGAGGGTGGATTTCTTTCTCCCTGTATTATTTTAAACAGAGTCGTCAAGTTGAAAAATGACTTCAGAGATACTTCTGACGTCACCTTCCATTACATCATTTACAATTTAGATATATAGTTACAATAAGTTTTATGTTGTATATTTTAGGTATGCCTTTTTTGTCAAGGTCATCATCATCATCAGCCTATTAACTTCCCCACTGCTGGGTCACAGGCCTTCCCAATGGATGGAATGGGGAGATTAGGCCATGACGCGAGCCCAGTGCGGATTGGCGGGTGCTAACGACCGCAGATGCAGCCGGGACCAACGGCGTAACGTGCCTTCCGACGTAGGAGCTCGAGATAGTAAATTTTTTGGTCACCCATCCAATGACCGACCACTGCGAAAGTTGCTTGACTTCAACGATCGCAGCCGAACGCGCTAACCACTTGCGCCATCGAGTTCCTCTGGGGGCCCCTCCGGGATTGTTTTGTCAAGGTACGGTGTTTATATATTGTTTCCTAGGCACATTATAACAAAAACGAATGCAAGCATTTTGGTACTCTTTATATGGCTCTTCCAGTGTGGGCTTTTATCTTTATTTATTTATTTATTTATTTATTTGATCACCAACAAAGTTACACTTACACATTTATTATTTACACATTTATAGTACGACACATTATTAGTGAAACTTTAATTATAGGCGATTACGACATGCAATTCACACTTAACTAGCAATTAAATCTTATAAAATTTTGATAATTACATTAATTTCAGTACAAAACAATTATGAATAAAAATAAAATTTTAAATTGTTAATAAATAAGTAAATTTATGGAACATTTAAATAACAACAATTAAATAAATTTGTGAATAATAAATTAATGAAAATAAATTAATGAAAAATAAATCAATGAAAAAACTATGTGGGCACAACCAAACATAAAGATTTTATTCTGTTCAGTGTATCCGCGAAGATGTCCATATCGGTCGACTTTGACAGTGAATTGTACTGAGAGAGCATTCTATTTATAGGAGAAAATAAGCCTAGTTTCGTTCTGGAGCTTCTCGTCGCAAACAAATTATACCTTGACCCTCTTGGAAGTTTTAAGGGGATATTAAAATATACTCTTGAGAGCAAATCGGGACAGTCCATAGTACCATTAACGAGCTTATGCAAGAAAACATTATCTAAAATAAATCGGCGATCGCTTAATGAGTCCATTTTAAAGTATCGTAGCCTATCTTCGTAGTGTGGAAGCTTTTTTGCAAGATTGAGGTTGTAAGAAAGATGCCATAAAAACCTTTTTTGGACGCGCTCTATCTTTTTAACGTATACATCATAGTGTGGATTCCACACCACACTACAATATTCCAATCCACTACGTACAAGTGCGTTATATAGTGTTATTTTAGTTTGTGGACTTTTGAATTCCTTTATGTTGCGCAAAACGAAACCAAGCGCTCGGTAAGCCTTAGCCACCATGTCATCAATTTGTTTGTTAAATCGCAACCCTGCATCCACAATAACTCCCAAATCACGAATATAATCCACGCTTGCAATTTTATTATTTTTTAAGACATATTCTCCAGCAAATATTTTTTTACTGCGTGTAAAGTGAACCACAAAACATTTCTTCGTATTAAGAGACATGCCATTTTCATCGCACCACTCAACCAGATTGTCAAGATCCCTTTGAAGAAGAACCACATCGTCGGGCGTAGAAATGTGCCTTAAAATTTTAAGATCATCAGCGAACAAATAGCATTTGCAGTTGTTAAAACGCTTATAGATATCGTTGATGAAAATATTGAAAAACACAGGGCCAAGGATCGAACCCTGCGGGACACCACGATGGGCACAGAAAGGGCTCGACTCGTAGCCATTCACCACAACTTTTGAACTTCGGTTGCTTAAATAAGATTTACACCATTTTAATAAGTTACCGCTGATCCCAATAGACGATAGTTTTTTGAGTAGCACATGGTGGCTAACCCTATCGAACGCTTTACTGAAATCGGTGTATATGACATCAGTAGAATTTCTTTGATCTAAGGAACTGGACAAATCGTCTATAAGAGTAATCAGGTTGGTGCAAGTAGATCTTGCCTTAAGGAAACCATGTTGCTGTGGTGAGACTAGTTGCCGAAAATGCTGAGAAATAATAGGGCGCAACATTGATACAAAGACTTTAGCAAATGTGGGAAGTATGGAAATCGGTCTATAGTTGTCAATTTGACTAATGTGACCTACTTTATGCAAGGGTAAGACCAATGACACTTTCCAGTTAGATGGAAACACACCAGTGCTCAAAGATTTGTTAAATATAATCGAGAGGGGGTAAGCGAGGACATCGGCACATCTATTAGCAAAAATAGAAGGGATTCCATCCGCACCAGCACCCTTAAATAAGTCAAGTCTCTTTAAAACTTAATATACCTGATCTTTAGTAAAGTAGATGGAACTTAGGCATTGAGTATTAGTATCATCACTAGCAACTGTATCGATACCTGCATGGTGAGTAATGCCATCGTATACTAATGAAAAATGTGATGCAAAGAGATCACAGATTTCCCCTCCCCCCGATGCAGCTCTATCACCTAAAAACATTTCTGCTGGGTACGCGCTTTTACCTTTTTTTTTGCGTTTGATGAAAGACCACAACAGTTTAGGGTTACTAGTTAACGTTTGTTCTAAACGAAACATGTATTTATTGCAAGCAGCCGTCAGCAACTTTTGGCATCTGAGTTTTAGCAATTTTAATGCCAAGACATCACGCGGGTTACTATTGAACTTGCGAATTTTCATTCGATATTTGTATTTCTCTTTAATTGCTGCTATCAAACCTGATGAAAACCACGGTGGGTATTTGCTATTCCGAGGCCTAGATTTTGGCACATACTTCTCCACCACAGAACGAAGGATAGAATGGAATTTAGCCGTCATCAAATCCACGGTCAAGCTGTCCAACAGTACTTCATCCCATGGTATCACCTGCAGCTCCTCAATAATCCTGGCATAATTTGCCTTAAAGAAGCAAAATCTTTCTTCATTATTTGGGGATAAAGTTGTAGGACTAATATTAGCTATTGAGAATTGCAATGGTGGATGCAAGGGGTCAACTGAAGTTAAAGGATCGATACTCTCAGTTAAGTCAATAATATCCACTGCACTGAGCACCAAATCCAAAATCCTTCCCTTATTATTTAGGATACTATTGTATTGCTCCAGTGTATTCAAACTCAGGAAATCCAACAACTCCTGCCCAAACCTGCCGCCTGTGCTGCAACCTGTAAGTGAAGTTGACCCTCAACTTGGGCACCATGATACACTGCTCAAGTTAAAGTCACCCACAATGATTGCATGCCCCAAACCATGGTTGGAGGAAATAATTTGGTTTGCATTATCAATGAAGTGATCCAAAATGTGGGCCTGAATAGGGGGAGGCAAATATACACAACAGATAATAAGTTTTTCAACTTCCTTGTGATTGGCGACATCTATGGATACCCAAATATCTTCACAATTAGATTCTAAATTACTTAAACGCATAGATTTAAATCGGACTGAAATTGCCACGAGAACACCACCACCATCCTTATGGGAATGGAAGCCGCTACTCTCCCTATCTCTCCTATAAATAACGTATCTAGGATCAAAAAGCTCCGAATCATAAACACTAGAGTTAAGCCAAGTCTCAGTAAATATGATAACATCAAAATGATTACAAACTACGTTATTAAATAAATCCACTGTCTTAGTCCTTAAACCTCTAACATTCTGATAGTATACTTTTAAATTATTGAATTTTAATATAATATATGTCATCGCATGGATAAAAGCAAAATAACACAATAAAAAAAAAATTAAGATAATTTTTTTAGGGTATCGTGATTTCGTACGTAAATATAATTAGATTCATCAGACTTTCTCATAAATATCTTGCCTTCCCGAACCCAGACAAACTTAAATTGTAACTCCTTTGATTTACGGCGAGCAGCAGCGTGAAGCTCTTTATTTTCCAGTGTTAGATGTTCCACTACGAACACAGCACTCTTTTTCTCTTCTCCTAAGCCGAGATGACTTGTGTTTAACTTATTATCGGGGTTATTCTTATTAAATGTTGATGTTGCAGCCAAAAATGATTCCCTCAAGCGTGGACTCCTGAATTTTACCAATATGGACCTCGGTCGTGTATTGTTTGTATTCATCTTTGCCACTCTAGAGCAATAGTAGATATCGGTATCGGTTATTGGACATTTTATAACTTTTCCCAATTGCATTACCACATTCACCAAATTTTCCTGCTTGTGCTCAGGCACGCATTGAATCTCTAAGTTAGCCGCGCGAGTTTGTTGATCAAGCTGACGTACCCTAGCGGACAATTCTTGTGTCGTATTGCGTAGAAATTCGTTTTCTTTACGGAGTGTTTCAATGGTGTTGTTTTGGGCAGATGTGATAGCCTTTATTTTCTCGAATTCCTCATTATAAAAAGACAAACTTGCCTCAAATGAAGTCATGCTTTTCTCAATTTTCTGTAGGTCAGCATTTATTTCGGTTTTTATGTGACATAACTCCTCCCTTATAATAGTTCTAATATCTGACGCTGTGAGACATGAGCAAGGGGAACCCCGAATCGGAGCAGTAGTCCCGGAAACGGATACCTTCTGTTTAGTACGCAAAGTAACATTGTCGTAGTGAGAGACAGTTGAACTCAATGGCTGTGTCTGTGATGCCGGACGGACCGGTGTATTACAATTATTACCGCTTTTCGGTTCTTTACATCTACATGCGGGGCAAATCCACGAAAACTTAAACTCAGAAGAAAAGCCTCTAAAATCATCTGCTGTAAAATTCATACATGTGTAATGATATTGCTCTTCACAACGACAACAACGCAGAAATCCGATATTCTTCAAAGTATTTGGGCAGGCAGCACAAACATTATTCTTATTAGGCATTGTTTATTTATAAAAAACAGATGGTATTGCAAGTTGTAGGTAAAGTAAACTTTATCAAACAATCAGTTAGAAACGTCCTCGAGCACTGATAGTAGTTGCATGCGGTGGCGACGAAAAGGTCTTAAGCGCCGTGGGGACCGCGTCACTTACGCGTATTCTTCAAAACGACGTATTCGGAGATTACACACCACAAACTTTTTTGTTTTAGGAATTTATAATTTCGTTTTTAGTAGAATAAATTTCACGTATAAAATATTAGCACTTAATGCTTCTTTTGAACCATTTTTCACTCAATAATTCACGTTATTTACAGTCAAAATTATTAAATAACTTGAGAGCAGACAAATAAACTGTTGCTAGTTACAACTACCCGGTCGAATTGATCTTGGGCAATATACAGCGGCGCAGTAATTGAATGGTGAAAGAGCAAGCAATAGGGGTGATGACGGGGTACAGTTAACGAAATTCTATTTAGTCCGTCGGTTAGAGGATCAAAAAATAATGGACACGTATTGTTTCTTTCGGCAATCAACCAAAAAATGACAAAGTTATAGCGCGTCAAAGTTCGGGAGTAGGGGCTCGTGACGTCACTTTTGAGTGAATTTTCACTTTGTACTCAAACGTGACGTCATGCGACTTTTCAAATCAATATATCTCTGCAATGTTTATATTATGTGAAAAAAGAAAAAATACGTGTCCAATAGTTTTTGATAATCTACCTGATAAACGAAGAAAAAAAAATTAGTCATCATCCCTATTATGATATAAGTAAACGCAACTCTTCCTTCAAGTATGGTCTGATCTTATAAAAGGTTTTTAATTTGAAAAAAGCATTTCTTATTTTCTCATTAACGTCACAACCCTTATAGTAGGGGAGCCCAAGCGGGGATTTTTGGATTTACTCGAGCGCGGCAGAATAACATATGGGGAGCAACCTTGCACGTAGTTAAGTACTCCCACTATACCTGGGCCATCTATGTAGGACCGAACGTCTAGGGCAGCAAAAACAAAATTTCAACAAACGGCCATGACTTTTGGTCGGGTCCAAATCGTCAGTCTTTTGAATAGGAGCTACTGGAGGGTTCACGTAACATCCCTTCTCAATGTCCGACAGGCTCGGTTATTTTTTCCTATATTGTACCCCTTCATACTGCCACCCCCATTTCATGCAAACCGCGGCAGATCAATTTTTTCCCCGTTCTTAGAAACGTTACATGAACCCCCTAGTAGCTTTTAATCAAAAGACTGACGATTTGGGCGCGACCAAAAGTCATGACCGTTCGTTGAAATTTTGTTTTTGCTGTCCTAGACGTTCGGCCCTACATAGAGGGCTCAGGTATGGTGAGAGTACTTAACTACGTGCAAGGTTGCTCCCCATATGTTATTCTGCCGCGCTCGAGTAAATCCAATAATTCCCGCTTGGGCTCTCCTCCTATTATGCGGTATTTTTTTTAAGTCTCTAGTACGTGCTCTGTACTGTCTGCAATACCATTTCCGCGGTAACCGAAAAGGTTCACGTTCGGAATTTCGAGATTCAACTTTAATTAACTTTCATAATTACAGAGAGAGGATTGATGTAATTATCACAAAACGTGATTCGATTCAGTGGGAAGAAAAAAACATTGGCAATTTCATCTTTCACTGGTAGATTGTAAAAATGCGGCTGGGATAAGTTAATGAGTTTCAGCCACTTAAATCTGTTTTTCTTTGATACAAATTAGAAATACGACGACCTCCGTGGCCTAGTGATTTGTACGCCGAGTTACAAGGTGTCGCCTACTCGACAGGTCCCGGGTTCCAATCCCGGTGAGGGCAGATGTTAGTGTGATGAATACGAGCATTTGTACTCCAGTCATGGATGTGTAATATGTATTTCCATATAAATATACTTAAAGATGGCGATGGTGCAAGTGGTTAGCGCGTTCGGCTGCGATGGTTGAAATTTAGCAACTTTCGCAGTGGTCGGTCATTGGATGGGTGACCAAAACTTACTATCTCGAGCTCCTCCGTGCTTCGGAAGGCACTTTAAGCCGTTGGTCCCGGTTGCATCTGCAGTCGTTAGCTCCCACCAATCCGCACTGGGCCCGCGTGGTGGGTCATGGCCCAATCTCCCTATTCCATCCATAGGGAAGGCCTGTGCCCCAGCAGTGAGAACATTAATAGGCTGATGATGATGATACTTATATATGTATCAGTATATGTATTGTGTCCGTTACCGTAGTATCCCATAACACAAGCCTACAGTACTTGCTTTGGGGCTATAATCATAATCAAAAAATCATTTATTCAGTTTAGGCTGCTACAAGCACTCATGAATGTCTAGAAGCTACGCCATCAGTTCGTAAATCTACGGCGGGAGAACTTGTACTGAGAAGAACCGGCAAGAAACTCAGCAAGGGCTGTTTTTTTCTGCCTGTTTTATGACTTACCGAGTTGTCAAGTTGAAAAGCTAGGTTTAATTGGTGTTGAGTACAGAACAGGTGTTGGAACGAATTTAAAAATAAACATAAGAACAGATCATCATCTGCAGATGCAGTCGTTAGCACCCAATCTCCCTATTCCATCCATAGTGAAGGCCTGTGCCCCAGCAGTGGGGACATTAATAGGCTGATGATGATGATGATAGCAATACAGAAGAAAACACGTCACTTTGACTCTAATTATTTTAAATAAAACAAATTTCAACGGTATAGATGCACTGATTTATTTATTTATGACGTTTCGATGTTTAATCTTCGTCAGAATAGGGATGATGACTATTTTTTTTTCTTCGTTTATCAGGTAGATTATCAAAAAGTATTGGACACGTATTTTTTCTTTTTTTCACATAATATAAACATTACAGAGATATATTAATTTGAAAAGTCGCATGACGTCACGTTTTGGTACAATTTTCACTTAAAAGTGACGTCACGAGCCCCTACTCCCAAACTTTGACGCGCTATAACTTTGACATTTTTTGGTTGATTGCCCAAAGAAAAAATACGTGTCCATTATTTTTTGATCATCTAACTGACGGACTTAATAGAATTTCGTTTACTTTACCCCGTCATCATGCCTATTATGCAGCCTGAAAAGGATGGAAATTGTCATTAATAAATAATCAGTACATCTATACCGTTAAAACTTGTTTTAATTAATGAGTGATGTCCTTGAAAACCTAAGAAACAAACATCTAATTATTTTATTTACAACACGATTCCCTGCTTATGTTTAAGAAAATAATTTAAAAGAAAAGCTTTCTCCTTATTTTGCTAAGCAATTTATTTTAATCTGCTCGTGACATTATTCATTATACTGACCGACCGTCGGAGCGGGGGTATCACTTTTCCCAAAACATGTAATTATAATAAACTAGTTGCCCGCCCTCGCTTTGCATCGATGTAGAGCTGTAGTGTACACTATACTTTTTGTTCTAAGGCTTGTATTATACACAATGTCTTTCTTCATAATAATTACAAACCTTCCCATACCAAGTAAAAAATTCGTTGCGTGGTTTAGGACCCGTTGTACCGAATGCAACATTACTCTGCTGTTCAGATTTGAAAAAATATTTTTTGTATTGGACAGTGCATTTATCGTGGAAGGCTATAGGATATATATGTCGGCGGATGGCGTCTCACTCGCTCCTTCGAAACGTTAAACCGACAACAAATGTCATCAGTCAGTGTAGCATTGCTTTGTGAAACGTCAAGTAATGACAGTATCGCTTCTCGGCCTTTTGGCTAAGATCAAAGTGTAGTAGAAGTAATGACAGTGACAGCTGTCATCACTTGGGAGTGGTCTATGCTAAGGGTAGGGGTAGTATTTATGGGGGTAACGCTTCATTGGAAGGGGCATTCAGCATTCAGCATTCAGACGTGAGCCGCGGTAGTGAACGGACGTTAGCACAGAACTCTCTACGCTTTACAAAGCAATCCGTTTGTACCTTGGCAATCATAACTGATTTTGTAAAGTAATAAAAGGATTCAAATTAAACGTAAGCTTGGTCACTAGACTACAGTTTTATTTTCGGGAAATATCATTGAATAACCAAGATGGCGGATCAAGAAAAACCACGTGGCCAATCGCCTATCCAGCTCGCCCACTCCGACATATATTACCAGGCTACGACCAGTAGCAGCGGAGCATCGATGAAAAATGTTGTAAAAAACCGGTATAAGTATTCCATTTGTGAGATTAGCTAAACAAAAATCATGAATGACGGAATTCTTCTCCTTTAAAAGTTCTGTAAAAATTTAAAGAAAGCCTATGTCCATATTTTAAGTTTGAATCACTATAAACAATTTTCTTCAAATTAACGCAGGTGAAACCGCAAGTGACGTCTAGTTGTGACATTACTGTAATAATTAAACATATAGTTTATATATAATCATAAAGGTGATGGCCGAAAATCGGTATTTTGAATTAAAACTGGCAAATGTTTAGCCGAGCCTTGGCCTTTTGCTTTCTGCAGCATACATATGGATATTTCATAGCTGATTTCTTGTATCTTTTTTTATTGTATTACTCTGTCTGTAAATGTATATGTATGTTGAAGAAAAAAAATAAACGCATTATCTATCTATCTATCTATATAGTATCGCGGACTTTTTTTATAGATATTGGTATCTTCTATAACACTTTAGTACATCACTTTGATCTATTGTCAATGACTTCCGCTGCGTACACGATATAAGGCTATTTTTTATACATGTTGGGTTACATTATCGAAGTTTTCATAGGGAACCCTAACTTTTTTGAAAATATATTATAGCCTATATTAATCAGTGATAATGTAGCATTCAAATGGTGAAAGATTTTTTAAAAGCGGTCCAGTACTTTTTGAGGCAATTCCTTACAAACATACTTACATACAAATCTTTCCTCTTTATAATGTACTAATATATAAAATTCTCGTGTCGCGGTGTTTGTGGTTAAACTCCTCCGAAACGGCTTTCCCGATTCTCATGAAATTTTGTGTTCATATTGGATAGGTCTGAGAATCGGACAACATCTATTTTTCATCCCCCTAAATTTTAAGGGTAATCCAACCCTAAATTTTTTTTTCAATTTTAGATATTTTTTTTTATTTTTTTTTATGATACATCATACGCAAATACATGCAACTCTAAATTTTCACCTTTCTAACACCAACCCCTATTTTTTTATGGCGGTACGAAGATCGCTGGGACAGCTACAGTATTAGTATAGGTATGTTGCTAAGAAAACATACAACATTATGTTTATAAAAGATCACCTTATCCTTTCCATGAGGAGTGTTTTATCTCATCCCATGCAATGTCTGCCATTTATTTTGATGCTCCCCCAGGATGCGAGCGGGATGGCTGCTTATATCTGTTATATCCTTATATCTCATGATTTTTTATGAGAACGCCGAGGACATGTTCTGATTACCCATTCTATTGTACATTTGAAACGTAAATATTACTTTCTTCGTGTATGATTTGAGGCCGCTATGATAATGGCGATAGTTGATGTAGCTAAAGCTATTAGAGAAGGAGCAGAGAATGAATACTAGTGATGTAAGGTTTTTTTTTCAAGTGAAAAGGGGTTGAAAAGCAATGAAATGAAATGAAATGTCATTTATTCAGTCTAGGCTGTTACAAGCACTTGTGAAGGTTAAGAAGCTACGCCATCGGTTCGCAAAACTACGGCGGGAGACCTTGTACTGAGAAGAACCGGCAAGAAACTCAGCAAGGGCTGTTTTTTTCTTCCTGTATTGTTATATACAGTGTCGTCAAGTTGAAAAATTACTTCAGAAATACGTCTGAAGTCACTTTCCATTACATCATCTAGAATATAAATATATAGTTACAATTAATATTATAGTTAACATTATATGTAGTATATAGGAAGCGGCATTAGATAGGTACAATATTACTGTTATGAAAAATGACTAATACCCATTTAATATCAAATCAATCAATCAATATAAAGGTCCATTAGATGATAGGCTACCTATATAGTGCGATTCAAACTTTATGGTGGCTGTGAAGCTAGAGCAAGAAGCGGCAGTAAATGAAATGTAAGCGCCAAGATACCAAGACCGCCAGACCTAACTTTTGTGATGAACAAATTATACATATAAGTGTAGCATTAGTGGTTAAGGAGCTCGATGGCGCAAATGGTTAGCGCGTTTGGCTGCAATCGTTGAAGTAAAGCAACTTTCGCAGTGGTCGGTCATTGGATGGGTGACCAAAAATCTTCTATCTCGAGTTCCTCCGTTTCATCCCGGCTGCATCTGCAGTCGTTAGCACCCGCCAATCCACACTGGGCCCGCGTTGTAGGTTATGGTCCAATCTCTATTCCATACATAGGGTAGGCCTGTGCCCCAGCAGTGAAGACATTAATAGGCTGATGATGATGATTAGTGGGTACAATGAACGTATACAATATACGCCAAATTGTACTGCGGGGAAAATCAGGGGGCGCCGAGCATCATTTTTTTTATATATATATGTGTCCAGGTATCTAAATGACTCTACCCCACCTGATGTTAAGTGGTGATAAAGTCAAAACGCGAAGATAGCTGATACAGCAGTTATAAACTGCCACATCAACCATCCTCACCTTGCCGGCCTGCAAAAATGCTTCTTCAAGCGTCACTTAAAGGACCCCAGAACGTAGGAAGGAGGGAACACGTGCGCGGGCAAAGAATTCCACTTACGAATAGTACGACACAGAAATGAGTCACCAAATTTCTTTGTTTGTGTAGGAATGTGGCTACTTACTAGATGGCGCTACGGTAATGACTGCACAAGAGCTAGAGACGCCTCTGATCAGTACGGTTAGTAAAGTGAAAGGTCCCAGATTCCCTCTCCAGTTCCAGGTGGCTTATCCTGTCACCCTTTCACCCGCGTGCCACCAAGATCTTGGGACACTTGGAAGACATTGACATTTGGTTTTGACTGTTGGTGAATAAATGGTGAAATGAGGATAACTAAGTAGCTACGTAAAATGTACTCACTGAAGGCAACGTTATAATTTGGGCTAAACTGTACTTAAAAGGCCCAAGCGGTGATACTTCACACTAGGTTAGGTTAGGTTAGCGTTGTGACCATTACGCGCGCGCCAAGCGAACAAAGCGAGCTTGCCGCGGCAGCGGCCGGCGAAGCGTCGGAAAAAATCTCTATTAAAACAGACCTTTTCTACAAAAAAATATTCAAGTATCACCTCTTGGGCCATTGAAGTACAGTTTTACCATAATTTGCAATAACTAAAAGGTAATAGGACATGGTAAATTTTTTGTATGAACGACTGCCCTAACAATGTGTAAAAATTCTACTTAGTAATATTAATTGCAGAATGCCTGAAAATTTACATTTTCTATGAAAAAAGGCTCCGGAACTTTTGATAAGGTTACAATACTGAAAATTATGCAAAACTCCTACTACGTCATTACCTTTCTACATTCGATAAAATATATCGCCAATTATTTACAAAGCCATCAATTTCGCATTTTCTAAGAATCTTTCCTCCCAATTATCTGATTTCTACTTCCCAAAGTATATTTTTAAAGCTAAAATAAATACAAATAATTCGTTGTCGTGCGTCGCGTCGGTCTGACAGGAAAAGTGAAGTTTTATTTCGTTCGTTTGCAAAAATCAAAGAATTAATTAGCATACAGCCTTGTTTCAAGTCTCATCAGAAAAATTAAATCTATTATGTTAAACCTTCAGTGATTTGTTATAAAAAAAATAGCGTTAAGTATTTCATAGATCTGAGGAGTTTGGAATTAATATTGTTTATTTGTTTCTTAGGTTTTCACGCAGATCACTCATTAAATAAAACTTTTATTCTGACGACGAAGCCTGTAAAGGCTACGAAACGTCAATAAATAAATAAAGTTTCGTGCATTAACCCGTAAAAACTAGTTTTATTTAATATTGTTTATTTCGATATACTTACATAAATAATTTTTGTGTGGGTAGTAGTAGTAGTGGGTATAAATGTTCATTTATTTTTGTAAAAAGGAACATTTTCCTTTGAAGCAGACATGGAGTAAATTTTTATACTTTTAATTATATGATTATATCGCGAAATTTTTATGAGAATAATAGAGACGTAATAATTAATAATCAATTATTTAAATGTTGCAGGCTAGTGCGAAATAATTAAAATAAAATAAAATAAATATTTCCAACACTCACACCAATTAGCCTAGTCTTGTGTTATGGGATGCTAGGGTAACGGATAGAATACATATACTGTACATATATAAGTATATTTATATAGAAATACATATTAAACATCCATGACTGGAGTACAAATGCTCGTATTCATCACACAAACATCCTACCGGGATTCGAACCCGGGACCTCTCGAGTCGGCGACACCATTAAACCCAGCGTACAAACCACTCGGCCACGGAGGTTGTCATGTAATTATACATGTTAAGGACAGTTTCTTAACCATGTCCTTCCTAATATAGTTTCGATTTGGCCCACGTGCCACAAGTCGTACTGTAATGTCACCTCTGGCACTGACTACAGTGACATAACGATACAGAGCTACACGGGGTAAGGAAATGAGTTCAGGCAGGCATGGAGAAAATAACTGGCGCGAAGATAGCTGTCGCGGCACATTTTACTGCCGCTTCACGCAGACTCAAAATTAGGTGGGGTAAAATCGGCTGGGGATTACCCCAGCAAATCAGCTGGGGTAATAGGTATGTCTTCCATAAAAAAAATATATATATAAGTAAAACCCGCAATTTCGAATAAATACGAATTTCACGCGTAGAGATTGGACCGTCCCATCCAAATTACAAGGAACAGGGTCGAAACCCTTATTAGAACTGCGTACGTGTCTAGAATAATATTAAGTTTCATCAAATTCCGTATTACAAAGGTAAACATAAGTTATAAGCGCGATTGTTTCTGTCAAACATGATTTATAATTGAATTAGCGAACAAGTACTCATTACGAGTGGACGAATTTGAATATGTCGTGTGTGCGTAGCGTCACCCATTGAAAACGGTGGCATTGTTACATTGGCTAGGCAAGCATTTGAAACGATATTATTAATATACGACCAGGCACGGATTCTGTAAACTATTTTCGGTATAAGGCCACAAAGGCCTTTGTTTTTTTTTACGCAGGTAAAAAATCTTTTTACAGACGACGGCGCCTTTAAGAGGCACACCGCCGAACGGACCTCACACCTGGCTCCCGCAAGTATTACGGACCCCCCAGTGGCTACCCACCGAGGACCCCGCAACTCTTACGGGCGCTTTACGGTATAATATCCGCTAAAAAAGTCCTGCGAATACCTCTACACTGCTTAGCGCGAAGCCGCGGGATCCCCGTTTAGGGAGTCTACCACGGCTCCACCCCCAGCAGCTTCCCGGCCTCGCCGGGGCTCCACGGCAGGGGTCTCCCGCGGTATTTCGGGGACCCCGCAGAGGCCACAAAGGCCTAATAATTTCAACAATAGAGTAAGATCCCGAGGCCGCCAGACCTTGCTTGTTTTCTGATGGGCAAAGATGTCGATTCTGACACGATTCTCGAAACTTAAAACTAAATTTAACATCAGTCTCTCCTTTTCATTCTATATTGAGAATGACAAGGATACACTGTTGTCAAATTTAAGTTTAGCTTTAGAAAATCATGCTAGAATCGACACCAAAGTATGGGTAATCGAGAAGTATTAGTGTGTAAAATTTACTTTCTGCTGGTACTAATTTTTAACCGACTTTAAAAACGATGAGTTCTCAGTTCGTTGTATTCTTATTTGTTCTTTTTTAGCGTGTCTGGCAATAAATACTGGCGATAGAATATGACTGGCAGTATTAATTTTGAATTGTTTACAATATTCTTTATAACATCAACTTAACACGTAATAATCACTGTTCAGAGTGTCAGTAAAATAATTTTAAATTTTAATGTACCTCTGCCACCTGTACTCCTAGCACGAACCATTATCGAATCCGAATAGTTTGCAAACCGAAATGTCAATGTAAAATTTTGTATATAAACTTGAACAGCAGCGGCACAAAGTACGTAACGAGAACTAAAAATCAGTACACATTTGACAATGACGCAAACGATACGAATTCGATATTGGTTCGTGCTAAGGGTACTGATACATGAAAATTGACCCGCGGTACAAGATGGCGAATATTGTATACGTTCATTGTACACACTAATACTACACTTATATCCATATTTTGTCCATCAGAAAAGTAATATCTGGCGGCCTTAGTATCTTGGCGCCCACATTTCGTTTACTGCCGCGTCTGGCTCTACCTTCACAGCTACCAATAAGAATTGCAGTTTAAAGGTAGCTTACCATCTAACGGGCCTTTACATTGCTTTGCAACCCCTTTTCACTTAAAAAAAACATCATATAACTAGTATTCATTCTCTGCTCCTTCCCTAATAGCATCGGCCTTGGGATCTTGGACTTTAAATTCATCAACTGAAATTGAGGATGCAATTTTAAAATCAATATTTAATGATGCTATCACGCCGTGCCATACATATCCTTTAAGGAACTGAAAACTGCATAAAATAGAAGTAGCATTGGTTTACAGTTCCTGCACTGTTATAGACTTTTAATCCAACTAATATTATGAATATGAAAGTTTGTATGTTTGTATCCCAATCACGCAAAAACTACTGAACCGATTTGGATGAAATTTGAAACGCATATGGTTTATGGAGCTCGATGGCGCAAGTGGTTAGCGCGTTCGGCTGTGATCATTGAAGTTTAGCAACTTTCGCAGTGGTCGAGCAATGGATGGGTGACCAAAAATTTAGTATCTAGAGCTCCTCCGAGCTTCGGAAGGCATGTTAAGGGGTTGGTCCCGGCTGCATCTGCAGTCGTTAGCACCCGCCAATCTGCACTGGGCTCGCGTGGCGGGTCATGGCAATCTCCCTATTTCATCCATAGCGAAGGCCTGTGCCCCAGCAGTGGGGACATCAATAGGCCGATGTTGATGATGGTTTATGGCCTGGATTGAGACAAAGGATACTTTTTAAGCCAATCAAAATTAGGTTCTTGTTGTATTGTCAACAAGTTTTGAATCTCAAAAAAGTTCATTGTTTTAAACTTTCATGGTCACTAACATTATAGTAATATATGTTAATAACGGGATTGTTACCATGTACTTTGTTTTTAGCGAGTTTCCGATATTTCGGCAGTGTTGCAAGCGCCATGATCACGGAGTAACTCTCGTCATGGCGCTTGCAACACTGCCGAAATATCGGAAACTCGCTAAAGACAAGGTAGGTACTCGTACATGATAACAATCCCGTTAATAACATATTACTCAAAAAAGTTAAACTGCTATCTGTTGAATCTGTGAATTTGATATTAAATGTTAATGTAAGGCACTTTCGTCTTCCTTAATACGTCTCTGATTAGCCAGTTGAATTAGTAAGAGATAAGCTTCAGTTTACTATTCTAATTGATTCTAAAGCTATATTCATCTGTAATAGCATTGTATACAACAACGGGTTGAGTACCTATTTAAGCCGCGTTGTTTGAAACATAGTTAAATTTGAATAGAGCTCTAGTCATGGCAAATACTTAAGCAAAAGTGTAAATTTTTGATTAATGGTTTTTTTCCTCTATATTTTCACAACAGGATCTTAACATCGATGTTTAGAAGTAGGTAAGATTCCATGAAAATGGAGATACTAACTATAACATCAATATGGATTGGAAATGGAATGCTCTGTCGGCTCACGTGTTCCCTCTCTCTTACATCACCTTTTTTTTTGTACGCAGGCAAAAAATACTGTTTACAGACGACGGCGCCTTTAAGAGGCACACCGCGGAACGGACCTCACACATGGCTCCCGCAAGCCTTACACGCCCCAGCAGTGACTACCCACTGAGGACCCCGTAACTCTTACGGGCGCTTTACGGCATAATATACGCTAAAAACCCCTGCGAATACCCTCTAAGCTGCTTAGCGCGAAGCCGCGGGATCCCCGTTTAGGGATTATTCCGCGTCTCCGCACCTAGCAGCCTCCCGGCCTTGCCGGGGTTTCGCGGCAGAGGTCTCCCGGGGTATCGCGGGGACCCTGCAGACGTGCGCAGGATGGCCCGCGCATGGGGGCTGAGTACGCGGCCTAGTGCCCACCGTACCGACCCCATCCGCTGCGGAGGGCTACTTGGGCCTGCCCATGTAGCCCCCTCCGCCGCCCCCCCTCTTTGCAGGACAGAACTACAAGGGGGGGCTGCCGTGACAGGGTCCGTCGGTGGCCGGCACAGCTGACGCCATGCCGGTCAGCGAGTGACCCCTCGGGTAGTTCATGGGACGGGCGCTGCCAAGGCCGTCGTCCTTTCCTACCCGTCCTCCTTTGGCGGGAGGCAGCGGTCCCTCTTACAACCTGGGATCGTTTAAAAGAGGCGCGAAGAAGCAATATGCAGGCCAGCAGGGTGAGGATGGCTGGTGTAGCAGGTAGAACTGCTGTATCAGCTATCTTCGCATCTGTATCTCAACGTCACTTAACATCAGGTGGGGAGAAGTCATAAAATAAAAAAAATAGTTAACAATTTAATGCTTACTGATTGATGCTGCTTACTTTGAATCAAATTTCTTGTAAAAGAACACTATTATCTTAAAACTTTTTACCACAAAATATTCTTCTATTCCTGGCCGAGTTGAAAATATTGTCGTATTTATTTTCTTATTTTGTTATCAAAATCAAGCAACATATTCAAGAACATTTTTTACATCTAAAGATTTGAATACCTATAAAATGACAGTTCATTTCTGAAAGAATGATTTTCAATTGAGAGAAAAGTTAAAATGTTTTCTCTTGCTATAAATAAAAATGATTTTACTGGTAGTTATTTATATATCTAAACATTTTTTCTATTAAATTTCTTTGGGATATAAAAGAGAATTTTTTAAACGGAATTCGCTTTTCAAGAACGGCAAGAATCAATTTGAGGCGTGATAGAAATCTGCGACGCTATTGCTCAAGAAATATTTTTATTTAAAATTTCCCGATATAAGGTTCCATTTTCCTATAACGACTTGGTAACAAGGTTACAATGACCGTGAAGTGAGGAAAATCGGAGCTTTAAAAGCTTCAAGTAATTTACTGTACCAACCATTAATAATTAAGATTACTGCCTTCTTTTCATCATCATCATCATCATCATCAGCCTATTAACGTCCCCACTGTTGGGGCATAGGTCTTCCCTATGGATGGAATAGGGAGATTGGGCCATGACCCACCACGCGGGCCCAGTGCGGATTGGCGGGTGCTAACGACTGCAGATGTAACCGGGAACAACGGCTTAACGACCTTTTATGCCTAAACAGTGGGACACGGCATTCCTAAACTTTTTTTTTTTAAATCTGCTTTTATATTTTTTATTTTATAGTCATAATAATTGTTTTATCATTCACATTTGTAATGGAAAGTGACTTCATGAGTTATCTCATATTGAAGTCATTTTTCTAATTGACGACTCTGTATACAATACGGAAAGAATAAAACAGCCCTTGCTGAGTTCTTGCCGGTTCTTCTCAGTACCACGTCTCCCGCCGTAGATTTGCGAACCGATGGCGTAGCTTTTCGACATTCACGTGTGCTTTTAACAGCCTAGACTGAATAAACGATATTGAATTTTGATTTTTTTTGAATTGAACGTGCCTTCCGAAGCACGGAGGAACTCGAGATAGAAGATTCTTGGTCACCCATCCAATGACCGACCACTGCGAAAGTTGCTTAACTTCAACGATCGCAGCCGAAAGCGCCAATCACTTGCGCCATCGAGCTACTCTGCTATTTTTAAACGACTTCAATTAAAAAAAAATGTGTCACAAAGGAGATTGCTCAAATTGGCCTAAATGCACAAAAAATATTGTCATACACGGTAATTCTTGGCGTAATTTATAATTTAATTTACAGTCATTAGATTTTAACGGACACCTTTGTATAATATATTTACTTTAAAAAGGACTTTTAATTTTACCGGTTTGGAAAACATACGAATCATTTTTAATGGCCATGGGTGTAGTAACATTCAGTCAAAGACTGATCGAAGTTGTTTATATAACACCATGAGAGTCGGTGTGGATAGTCAAATTGAAGTGACCTCAAAATTCCATATTTGTATTATCGAAGTATTTTTGTGGGCAAAGTTTTTTAGAACTTTTAATGTTCTGGAAATGTTTTAGTTATTAACAACACACAATAAAACTATTTTCATTGATGTCCGTAAACATTTTATATTAAGCCAAAGTTACTATGGACACTTGGCATTGTTCAAAACGGGATTTCAATTAAAAGTTTACGCAAAGAAAATTTCATAAAACTTCTTGTTCAGTTTAGGTAACAGCTTTTGACTTAATTGCTGATTCAGCAAAGCCCAAGTACGGTTGGAAGAAAAAACACCTACGTCTTCAAATGATCGACATTCCAATGGCACTCAAACATGTCAATTATAATTATGCTTTCATTAAGTTAGGTGTTGTCTGATTCTGTTTTCATTTCTTAAAAAGAGACTAATAGCTTTAATCCAACTTAATAGATAGATAGATTAACACATTATTATCTTACTTATTTTGTGCATTAACCCGTAAAAACTAGTTTTATTTAATGAGTGATGTGCGTGAAAACCTAAGAAACAAATACTTTATTATAACACCAAATACATAATTACGTAAAATTCACAAACAATAATATTAACAGAAGCGTTATAATTGGCGGTCTTATCGCTAAGAGCGATTTCTTAGTTATTAAGTCGGTTATTAAATAAACTTATATATTAAGCTATAACAATGAAAATCCTAGTTAGTAAAATTTCTATCTACTCCAGATCAAAATTCTTTCTGAACCGTTCAGCTGATAAAATATGAATAGCTTCCAGGGACCGCAGATTTGAAAATATGGCTTAAAATTTAACTATATGATACCTCAGCGCGTTCCTGAGATAAAAGGTGTTGACAGAAAGACAGGCGGAAAACAAGGTGCTCTTCTACGGATTCGGGTTTTGAGGCACGAAACCCTGTTTTTTTTGGTGTTTCAAGGGACTTTTGGACCATATCGTCCATACCTGACCGTACACTTTTATTCGAATCGCTTAATTAGTATACATCTCTTATCTATTAGACAAGTCCGTCCGTCTGTCTGTGGTGCTGTTTCAGCGGCCAAACCGTAAGAGATAGATAAAGATAATATTTAAGTTATAAGTTAAGAGTAGTCTGATAAGACTACAAACCGGATTTGAGTAACGTAGCACTTCCGGTTTTCGAAAAATCACGAATTTCAAACGAAACCACACAAAATCTCCGAAGTTCTCAATTAATTAAATACATTTTTTTTTTAATCAGGTTTTGGTGAACATTTGGTTCACATATATTGGTTTATATATGTTTTTTGCTACCATATTGCAAAACACACCAGCCTTCTCCGATAGGGGGGGCTGGCTAGCATGCCTTGCAAATTGCAAGTTGCATTATGCTAGTCTCAAACCTCTTCACATAAAAAGAAAAAAGTCTCAAAGTCCTGCGACCTACGTGGATACTACAAAACTTTATTCCAACTTCTTGAAATAAAAATTTCATACTTCCTCTTTCCACTTTATCGAATGAGTCGATACGGACTTGGCAATTCAACATGAAAACTCAATACACTTGAATTTCTCCCCAGTCCGTCTGAAAGCACTCAAATGAATGCAATATTTAAGACGCGAAATCTTATTTATAAGGCTTTAAAGTAGATTTGCTATTCGAACATTGAATTTGCTCTTCATTCATGAAGGCCGACAGAAAAACAGGAAAAATCTGGTTTTTAGGGTTGCGTATAACAATGGAATCTTTAGATCTACATGGCTAGGCTTGAAATGACGCCGTAGCATTTGAAGAGCTGGCGATCAAAACGGTATAATTACATAAGGTTTTACAATTTACAGGAGCTGTAAAAAACTGAATGACATACCTACAGTGAGCTTTTGGCGTGGTTTTTAATGTATAAATTTACTTATTTTAACACTGTTTTAGGCGGTTTTGATTGAACAAGAGTTGAGATTTAAATTCAGCGGACCGAAAACCTCCGGACTGTAAAAAAAGTAGCTTGACCAGATGCGTAATCATATCGTTTTGTTCGGCAGCTTCTCAATTTATTTCACGTGTAAAATCACTTCTCACTAAACGAACTCCAAAGGTTCAAGCAAACGAGAAATTCACTCTCCAAAACGCTACTGCGATAAACAAAAGCGAACGCTCGCTCACACTCAGACTTTAACCAGTGAATGTTGCCATTTTTTTCCAGCACCGCAAATTGTGCGAGTATAAGGGGTAGGACGTGGAAATTGTTCGGGAAATTGTTTCTTGTTTATTCCAGCCTGTATTACACGGGTAACCGGGTAACACTCTGCATAATGCGCGTGATATGTGCGGCGTCGTATATGAATGCATGTTGTCATTTGTTTTACGTCGCACACACGAAGCGGGTGCTTAATAAATGCTGTTTATTGAAGTGAAACTTGTTTTCGGACGGGATTTTAATGGAAAAATCCTTTGAATAGGATGAAACGGAAAAGCGTCACGAGCGTCACATGACTATAAATATATGTATGTATATGTGGGGGGGGGGGGGCGCAGCTCTTCCCGACGAGCATGAATGTTGGAGAGTAACTTGAGCGACAATTTATTCATATACATTTATAAAGGAAAGTATATTAAATATTGAAGTAAGGGTATTTTAGTGAAAGAAGACATCGTTTCATTTTTAATAATAACTAGAACTGCATTCACAGATTTTTAAAAATAGCATGCTACAACTGGGAATCAAACTAGTGAAATTTCGAAAAATAAAACACAACATATTTTATGATAACCATCGAAAGGGTTAATCATAAGAATTATTTTTTGCTAAATAACATAGCATTTTAAATGAACTTTTTTTAAGGCATGCAATGTTACTGAATGGTGCAGTAAATTAAAGCGGCTAGACTCCGCTGGCTCGGACACGTAGAAAGAATGAGAGAGGATCACGTTGTGAAAAGAGCATACCTGAGACGACGTACAGAACGACGACCGTTTGGGCGTCCCAGATACCGCTGGAGCGACAAGGTGCAGTAGGACTTGCAGTCTTTGGATACCGACTGTTGGCGGGACCTAGTCCGGGATCGCAGAGCATGGCGCCATCTTGTGTCGGAGGCCAAGATTCACTGATCATTGCGCCGCCGCGATTAGTAAGATGCAGTCATTCAATTCAGACCACGACGGCTGGTCTTAGAACAGCAATAATTATCTGGTAAACTTTGTGCTTCAGAAGCCATGTTAAGCCGTTGGCAAGGACGAACTTCAAATTGTCATCGTCAAATAAATTAAATAAATATTTCCAACACTCACACCAATTAGCCTTGCCCCAAAGTAAGCACTGTAAGGCTTGTGTTATGGGATACTAGGGTAACGGATAGAATACATATATGGAAGATGGGTCGGGTGCTAGTATGGGATGCAACCTGTTCAGACACGCTGGCCCCTTCCCATCTACATGGAACCAACAACAGAGTTGGTGCGTCTTGTGAAGCGGCTGAAAAATCAAAAGCAAGCAAATACAAGGGTCTAGGCTCCGAATATGATTTTGTCCCATTCGGTGTCGAGACCCTTGGTCCGTGGGGTCCTAGCGCTTTAAGGCTATTTAAGGAAATAGCAAAAAGGTTAGTCGACGTCGCAGGAGACCGAAGAGCTGGCAGCTACCTCGGACAAAGAATTAGTCTAGCTATTCAAAGAGGTAACGCTGCCAGTATCTTCGGTTCCTTGACTAAAGGGACTCCTTTTAATAATATATTTTAGTTATTAATTTTATGTTTTAAGGTTTTTAGTTTTAGTTTTGTTGTTTTAGTATTTATATTTTACTTATATATAGTAATTATGTAATTAGATAGAGACTTTTTTTTAACGATATTACTTAATGATACATATATTGTACATATATAAGTATATTTATATAGAAATACATATTAAACATCCAGGACTGGAGTACGAACGCTCGTATTCATCACACAAACATCTGCCCCCACCGGGCTTCGAACCCTCGGACCCCGGTACCATGAAACCCGGCATAAACCACCCAGCCACGGAGGTCGATAAATTGTTTATAGAAGCTACGGAGATTTCAGAACTGTCAACGTAATAAATGCGTAATTTTCGTAATGGCGAGTCATTACATGATTGACCAAATATCCATTATCTCGAACCCTCTGTGGTTAACATCGGACTTATTGATTCATATCAAGACCCACTTGCTCAATAATTCGCTTAAAAATGTCAAAACAAACAAGTTTTCAGAGTCAAGTTTTGAGAGAATGCGTAATTGCACTTATTTGTCGTAACGTTATGATATATCCTCTCTCATATATAGTCTTCATCGACTTCATCGATCGGCTTCGAGTGGTCTAGAGGCTCCAGACGGAGAGGAGACTCTCCCTGTGGGGAGATGCCATCCGCCTGGAATACCTCTAGAGGCACTCACCAATTCTCGGCTTGAGGTCCCCTTAGGATCTCGCCGTCCCCAAACCCGGTGACGCTGTAAAGGTCATGTGCGACCAACAACATACACACTCAAAAACAAAACTTCATCGATATATGCACTATCGAACTCAAAAAGAATTATTCAAATCGGACCAGTAGTTCCTGAGATCAACGCGTTCAACCGAACAAACAAACAATCAAGCAAACTTTTCAGCTTTAAACAAAGACAGAAATAATTTATTGACCAACAACATTGAAAAACAGAAATAATGGCATAAATAAAAACACAGAATAAGGTCTACTAGGTCCCTGCCTCAGCAAAATGCCATAACGACACTTAGGCCGCTGCGGCACTGATATTCTGGCAGTGCCTAAGGTTAACGTGATTAAAAGTAGTCATAAAAAACACACAATCACGGTAAAAAATATCACAAACAAATAATTTAAAATAATATATGATAAGGCTGAGTTAATTTTTTTCCTTTTTTTTTCCTCTGCCTTAACGCAAACAACAATAAAAATAATAATAATAAAAACTTAAATAGTCTCTAGTCTGTGGGTGGTCTGTGAAAAGATAATTAATTAAGCATGAGCAACATATATAATTTATCATAATAAAATCTCAACTAGTGGTACAATACTCTATGAGTAACTTTGTTTTTCTGAAATACGCTTTAAATATTGTAAAGGTTATTGTGCAGAAAACTTTTTTCTTTAATCAAAAAGGTATTATTTAATATTGAAAGGCAATTTATTAAAGCGAACTTTTAATAGCTGTAGCTATGAATAGTTATTGACACCAACAACATCAAAGGGCTATTGCAAGAGGGTAAGTTAAATATAAACAGCCCTTAGCTAACGGATCACAGCCATCCTCAGGGCGTGTTCAGCGTGATAATGCGGCTAACTAACCAGCTAACTAATCCATGGCTTCATTAACCTGTGGACTAGGAAATTGCAGTTTGAGGGTTGGGTTTAGAAATAAGCTCAGGGGGCTTTACTGAAACTCCTGGCATCGATTTTAGTTGCCGGAGAGGTACCTACGTACTTTAATTTTTTTTTCATTTTTGAGTGAAACGAAACGAATGTTGTGAGAAATAAATGTAAAAATGAGGATGTATGGGCATTGTTCCCTATACCTTCCCTGGAAAGGGAGAACTAAAAAAAAGTAAAGGGATACGCAAAAGTAATCAACATGAGATGTGTTCATTTCGTTGCTTCCGAGTATCCGTGAATGTTCTGTGCTTCCTTTTGTGTGATTTCGATCCTTTTTACTGACCTTGGCGCGCGCCCCGGACTGATTGTTGGCCTTAGGACTAAACTGTACTTCCAGGGCCCAAGTGGTGAGACTTCACACTAGGTTAGATTAAGTTCGGTTTGTGTTGTGACCATAACGCGCGAGCCGTACGAGCGAAGCGAGCGTGCCGCGGCAGCGGCCGGCGAAGTGCCAGATTTTTTTTTAAGTGACGTTTTTTATCAAAAAATAGCTTTTATAGGGTTTGTGCACTCTCCACTACCGTTTTTCCATAAGCCTTAACCTAACAAGTCATCTCTTTCTTGCTTTTTATGCATATTTTATTTTGAGGTTATGTTTAAATTTTTTTTTCCTGTACATATATCATATCCTATCATACAGTACAAATACAAACTTTCGTTTGACATCAGTGCATCTTTACAGAATAAAAAGGAAAGACTGATGTTAAATTTAGTTTTATGTTCAGAGAATCACGCCAGATTCGACACCAACGTGTACCTATTAAATTACCCATACTTTATATAATATCATTATAACCCTGTGTCGTTTGTGTATGTGTGTTATGCTTTCAGTAGTACAAAGTAAAAAGCGCAAGGAAGAATGGTTATTCGGATAAAATAATGAATCTATATTTGTAAAAATAAATACCGTGCAATCTTTCTCGTCTCGTGTCTCTCTTACTACGGGATATTGGCGAAATTTCTGTGTTAAACGGATACAGCCACAGACAAATAAAAAACCTTATTAAGTAGTTGTCAGTGTTTTTTTTGAAGTTATACTTCTTTAGGCGCGTTATGAAAAAATGATGAGAGTGAAATTTTAAGATGCGCGCGCATCACTGTAACAACAAAAATTACTTTTGTGTTTACCGCACATTGAGAAAATCTACCAACAAAATAGAATCTCTATTTATCTAGTTTAACATTTTTACCCATTACAAAACATGTTACTATAGCGGAATTTTGCGCTCTGTCACTTGGCGAACAAAATGCTTTGAACGGTTTTCTACAGTAGTTTTTACTACGCACCGCTTTCGCGTCGGACGCGCCAATCCGGGCCGCCGCACAAAAGTAAGACAGAGAGCATTTCATTGA
This sequence comes from Chilo suppressalis, assembly GCA_902850365.2. Classification (NCBI taxonomy): domain Eukaryota; kingdom Metazoa; phylum Arthropoda; class Insecta; order Lepidoptera; family Crambidae; genus Chilo; species Chilo suppressalis. The sequence goes on along the minus strand of OU963914.1, from coordinate 17,721,922 downwards.
TGAATAAAGAATTGAATTGCATTTGTTTTAGTTGGAATTTGTCATCCGCACCGTGATCGCGACAGCGCTAAATAGAATCTCTATTTTGTGGGTGCTAACGACTGCATTTTGAAGGCCTATCAAAAGTATTTATTAATCTGGAACAACGGAACCAAAGCGCGATTCAGGAGACTACAGCGCCATCTCTTGACCATTGGTGTAGTAGAACCAAAAACCACATCTTTATTTTTTGTAATAAAGTAACAAAAAGTATTTATTAATCTGGAACAACGGAACCAAAGCGCGGTTCAGGAGACTACAGCGCCATCTCTTGACCATTGGTGTAGTAGAACCAAAAACCACATCTTTATTTTTTGTAATAAAGTAACAGTTATAGGTAAACATATTTATAATATTTATCCACATGTTTCTAGTTTGTATATTCGGAATACGTGTTTGAGTTTTATACAAGTGCAAATCACATATGTTCTAATAAATTATATTCAGTAGCGATTTTAATTGAATATTTTGATTATTTATTTATTTTTTCAAATTAAAACTGAACTTTATTGACTGTGTTCTTTTCCAGACTTTTTATTAATTTATTGTAATTAATTATTTGCATGCTATAGTCATTTGCCTACCTGGCTATATAAAAAAAATATTATAAAAAAAAACGACAGGTTGCTCTCCGGGAGTGCCGGCAGAAGTTAAACCTGGAATATTAACGTTGTGCATTTTTTAAATTTTGGTATGGTTAGGAAATAATTTTGCACGAAATGCTTTAATTATCAGTAACATGTTATATACACGAATGTTACGAATACCCAGCAGTGTGGCCACTACGCAGACGGTCGAGCCATCAGCTGTCACCATCCATGGATGCGCGTGGCACGCTGTAACATAAACACACACGAACATTCGCGTAAGCGCCCTACGCCGCCTAAACAGAACAGCAGGCGCAGGCATACATTTTCGCCGCGCCGTAGAAAGAGAGGGGGATACTTCCTCTCCTACGCCGCGCTGGCTGTCTACTCTCCATCCGTCTTACGAATTTTCGATCAGGTCACGTGTCCTGACGCGTGTTTAACATTTTTACCCATTACAAAACAAGTGTACAACGCCGCTAAAGAAGTTTTCGTCTTACGAATTTTCGATCAGGTCACTTGTCCTGACGCGAGTTTAACATTTTTATCCATTACAAAAAAAGTGTACAGCGCCGCTGAAGAAGTTTTCGTCTTACGAATTTTCGATCAGGTCACGTGTCCTGACGCGAGTTCAAGATTTTTTCCCCCATTACAAAAAAATGTACAACGCCGCTTAAGAAATTTTCACTTCAATAAAGTCCGTTACGTAGGTACTTGAAAGTCTCTAAAGCAAAATTGTCAGCGAATTTTCCCAGATAATGGAAGATGTTGGTTTAATCCTAGCCTGATAAACGGACGACGTAGATTGTTTTTCTAATTTATATTTATGTAGGTAGGGGTATAATATTTGAAGAGCTGGCGAACAAAACGGTAGGTAATTATGCATCAGTCAAACTACTTTTTTTTTAAAGTCCGGAGGTTATAGACCCGCTGCATTTGAATCTCAACTCATTTTGAATCAAAACCACCTAAAACAGTGTTTTAAATTACTAAATTTATTAATTAAAATCATGCCAAAAGCTCGTTGTAGGTATGTCATTCCGGTATCTACATCTTCTGAAAAATTTAATTGTATGTAATTAAACCATTTTGTTCGTCAGCTCCCCATTTATTCAATCATCAATCATCATCATCAGCCTATTAATGTCCCCACTGCTGGGGCACAGGCCTTCCCTATGAATGGAATAGGGAGATTGGGCCATGACTCACCACGCGGGCCCAGTGCGGATTGGTGGGTGCTAACGACTGCAGATGCGGCTGGGACCAACGGCTTAACGTGCCTTCCAAAGCACAGAGGAACTCGAGATAGTAAATTCATGGTCACCCATCCAATAACCGACCACTGCGAAAGTTGCTTAACTTCAACGATCACAGCCGAACGCGCTAACCACTTGCGCCATCGAGTTCCTCATTTGTTATTGACTTTAATTAATATTCATAGGAAAGTTTACACTTTAGATTTAGAAAGCCTGTTTATTTGTTTCCAAAGATTAACATCGAAATTTCAAATCACGTTCGCGTAAGTCACCAAAGACTGTTAGTTTAGGTAAGACCTGACCACGGCGAGTTACCAATTTTGATTACTTACGACTTACAGAATCGTCCCCTGTCCTGTCAATAAACTTCAAGTTATCACCCACATATCTAACAAACCCTCCCATCCATCAGGCGCGTTTATCAGTCGATTATATCGGATGCGTTATTGCGATATTTCATCATACTTCTATTGCGTCGTTATTATCGCAGCAGTGTGTAACTTTGTAGCGGTTCTCATAAATTATGTACTAAAAACAGATATCGCAACAACGCAGTAACGCACATTGAGTCTTAGATTTTACCTTGCTTATAAGGTTCAAGCAATTCCAGATTTTAATATTAAAAAAGTATTGGTGCTTAGTAACAAATAAATATTTAACATAGACTTAGAGATATGCTCTAAGTACCTAGATAATATAAAAAAGACATAACATAAATTTAAATCTATATTTCAATAAGTTTTTGCATGCTGGAAACGGCTAATTGTGCGCTCGAACTTAATCATTTAAAACATCATTGTAATCAATCAATTGTTGATGCAAATTAATTTCATTCCAACAAAAACTTTGAAAATGACAGAAACTTTCACCAGCTAGCGAGTAATTTTAAAAGAACTATAAAATCTATTTAGATTTTTTATTAAAAAAAACTGCTTAATTAATTTGTCACTAGAATTACGTGCAGATTTTTTGAGTTATATTAATTACCATAGCGACAATGGAAAGGCAAAATCGCTTATACCCCATTTTGGTCGGAAATAAGTTATATATAAATCATTTTAATCAGATTTTTTTCTGCCCCGATTTGTTTATGTTTCATGAAGATTTTGAGTACTTTTTTGGCGCTTAAGCAACTCAATTTTTTGTGCGCGCTCGCTCAGCGCGCTATGGAAAGGGCTATGCTCGACGTTTCTCTGAAGGATCGCATCAGAAATGAGGTAATCCGACAAAGAACCAGAGTTATCGACATAGCCCACCGAATTAGCAAGTTAAAGTGGCAGTGACCTGGCTATATTTGCCGAAGAACCGATAACCGTTGAGGTAGAAGAGTTCTGGAGTGGAGACCGCGTCTAGGCAAACGTAGTTGTAGGACGTCCTCAGGCACGATGGAGTGACGATTTGCGCAAGGTGGCTGGCAAGAGCTGGATGCGAGTAGCCCAAGATCGATCTGAGTGGCGTGCAATTGGAGAGGCCTATGTCCAGCAGTGGACTATGATAGGCTGTTCATGATGATGATTGATGAAGCAACTCAATTTTTTGTAGATTTTTATTGTTCACAACGCTGAAGCGATATAAATTTTGGTGTTTTTTCTACTTCAGCCCTACTATTTGGCGTATGGTTTCATGTTTGCTTGACAAAAAAATGTATGACGGGCAGAATGATTTCCGCTTATGCGACATCTAATTCGTAAAGGCACTATGCAACTTTTAATAGGAGGATATTCAGAAAATATAAATTATATTCATAAATGAATAAAGTTTCGTGCATTAACCCGTGAAAAACTAGTTTTATTTAATGAGTGATGTGCGTGAAAACCTAAGAAACAAATAAATATAAATTTATGAATTTGTTTTAATTTTTATGACGCTTTCTTCTCATTTACAATGAGATATGATTTTTTTGTGTAAAAAAAAATCTTTGATCCTCATTTCTGTAAAGTTACTAAAGTAGCGTTTATATACAGTATAGTATTTTGTTTTTCCCCTGTCTATAACATGTATTATAATTACAAACTCAACACTGACGTTAATAAGAGAGGGTTTTTTTTAAATAAATTAATTGATGATCACTTGCACCAATTTTCTTAATGTAAATTTTAACTTACCTTATCCAATACAGCATGTCACTTCACCAGCCTACTAAAGTACCCACTGCGCCTTCCCAATGGATGGAATAAGGAGAGTGGGCCATGAACCACCATTCGGTAGGATACTGTTTTTGATGTAACAGGGAGATTGGGCCATAACTATTTTTAACTTAGTTCAAACCGAGTGTTCCACGACACTCACACGTTTCATCATCATAATCAGCCTATTAACGTCCCCACTGCTGTGGCATAGGCCCTCCCTACGAATGGAATAGGGAGATAGGGACATGACCCACCACACGGGCCCAGTGCGGATTGGTAGGTGCTAACGACTGCAGATGCAGCCAGCACTAATGGCTTAACGTTCCTTCCGAAGCACGGAGGAGCTTGAGATAGTAAATTTTCGGTCACCCATCCAATGACCGACCACTGCGAAAGTTGCTTAACTTCAACGATCGCAGTCGAACGCGCTGACCACTTGCGCCATTGAGTTCTCGACGTTTCTTTTTTTAAACCGTGATCCAAAACAAACCCTATTGTTCGGATCTAGTTTATTAGGCACTTAGGGGCTATAGCTAAATTTGCTAGCGAAATCCAATTACTGGCGAATAGAAAGGACTAAAATTCCATTTATAATAGCCAATTAATTTTGTTTATTCTCTGCGGTTAGCCAGTATCGGCACAAAGAATATGAAGAAACATTATTTTGAGAAATAGTTGCGATTAAAAATAAGGATTTAATTGGAAATGCTGCAAGCCTTTTGAGCACCATTCCTGACGGCGCGGCGGCGGCGTTGCGTTTGATATTTTTTATATTGTTAACTAGCGGCTCGCCCTCGCTTCGCTTCGGTGTAGAGCTGAAGTGTAGACTACAGTTTTTGTTCTCAGGCTTGCATTATACACAATGACATTCATCTATGATTCTTCTTATACCTGCATGCAAAGTCTCAGCCCCATCGGTTTAAAATGTTTATCCCCTTGGGGGTGGAATTGATCAAAATCCCTACGTCATAACATCTACCTGCATGCCAAATTTCAGCCCGATCCGTCCAGTGGTTCGGGCTGTGCGTTGATAGATCACTATGTCAGTCAGTCACCTTTGAGTTTTATATATATAGATTTATGACATTTCGCATCCTATTCAGGATGCGTCGTCAGTTTTTTTTTAAAGACAATCCCACATACATTGATCTGATGTGAGATAAGTAGCTAAAGCACTTGTGTTACGGATATCAGAATCAACAGTGATATTACAAGTATATAAATAAATAATATTTACACCCGGACACAGAACAAACACAAATGTTCATCACATGAATGTTTGTTCTGGATGGGAATCGAACTCACTACCCTTGGCGCATAAGGCAGGGCCGCTACCAATGCGCCACCGAGCACGTCATGCAATAGGGTATTTGACAGTATTAAAAATAACGTTATATATCTATTAGGTAGAATTTGTGTTCTGTGCGTTGTACGTTGGTGCACTATCAGCTATTATGGACAAATGTGGGCGAGCGGCAGCGAGTACTGACAAGTCATTGTCAAATGAGTTCTATACACGTTGACGCTTGCCTTTATTCGTGAAATTAGGCAAACGGCACCGAGTGATGACAAGAATATGCTGTCTTTTGGTATTGGCCTTCGCTTAAAGAAGGCTTTATGAGGAAAACCATACAGCTGACTCATACAATGTCTATCTTTTACTCCAAGTGCAGCATATAGGACATCTTTAACTATATAACAAATCATAGTCCAATTTGGGACGTACCATTACTGTGACAAATCGTCAAAAATAAAATAAAAGGAATGATCAAATAAAAATCGGCCCACAATTATCAAATTTCTCCGTCGATTTTTTTCAATATTTCATAATAAAAATATTTAAATGTTAAATTAAAATTATAGGCACAAGTCCCTGAAGACTGCCTCAAATATTCCCATTTGGTAGGTACTGAGTCCAAACGAGCCGAGAGCGAAGAAAATTTAATAAAATTTGATAAATCGTAGCTACTTTACCTTACCTACCCGCAGAAAATACGTTAAGAGCCATAGTAATTATTGGGAAGGAATTTAGCGACAGCCTGCGACCGCGTTCCTGAGACGAGGCGCGGAATTATATTAAAATGGCAGTCAAATGCGACTTGGAATTAGTCGGAATAAGAATAATGACTATCTTTTTTTCTTCGCCTATCAGCTAGATTATCGAAAAATATTAGACATTATTATTTTTCCTTTTTAGGGTTCCGTAGACGTGACGAAGGAAAGAAAAGAAGACAAGGAAGCCTTGTGGTTTCGTCATGTCCGTCTGTCACTGTTATGCTTGGAGACTATTAGTTCTACTGAGCTGTTATTTTGTGGAGATATGTATATAGATCAAGCCGATAAAATGGTAGAATAAAATTTAAAAAAATGGGTGCGTATACTTATGTAGGCGCGTGAGAAGTTATCCTTCTTTGGCATCGTTTAAAATTAGTTTTTAATTGCGTGCAAATAATTAATTACAATAAATTAATAAAAAGTCTGGAAAAGGACACAGTCAATAAAGTTCAGTTTTAATTTGAAAAAATAAATAAATAATCAAAATATTAAATTAAAATCGCTACTGAATATAATTTATTAGAACATATGTGATTTGCACTTGTATGAAACTCAAACACGTATTCCGAATATACAAACTAGAAACATGTGGATAAATATTATAAATATGAATACCTATAACTGTTACTTTATTACAAAAAATAAAGATGTGGTTTTTGGTTCTACTACACCAATGGTCAAGAGATGGCGCTGTAGTCTCCTGAATCGCGCTTTGGTTCCGTTGTTCCAGATTAATAAATACTTTTGATATTTTAAATATGAATACCTATAACTGTTACTTTATTACAAAAAATAAAGATGTGGTTTTTGGTTCTACTACACCAATGGTCAAGAGATGGCGCTGTAGTCTCTTGAATCGCGCTATGGTTCCGTTGTTCCAGATTAATAAATACTTTTGATAGGCCTTCACAATGCAGTCGTTAGCACCCACTAAATAGAGATTCTATTTCTATTTTGTTGGTAGATTTTCTTAATGTGCGGTAAACACAAAAGTAACAGCATGAAGTTGGTCGCTGCAGCGACCAACTTCATGCTGTAAATTTTTTGTGTTACAGTGATGCGCGCGCATCTTAAAATTTCACTCTCATCATTTTTTCATAACGCGCCTAAAGAAGTATAACTTCAAAAATATTTTTTTAGGGTAGCTCCCTTACATGTAACCTGGTGATGATTTTTTTTTATCATCTACTCCGTCGTGTGGGATATCGTTGAATAGGTCATTTACAATGACTATAGGGTTTCTAAGACTATTTTTCGATTTAGGAATCCGTTTGCGAAATATTAAATCTTAAAATGCTACCCCTCCCCTATCCGGCTATCCGGGAGTGCCGGCAGAAGTGAAAACTTGAATATTAACGTTGTGCATTTTTGATATTTTGGAATGGTTATGAAATAATTTTGCACGAATTGCTTTATTTATCGGTATAAAAGTACTATCACTAATATGGTAGAATACAATATTTATTTATTGCGCTATCGTACACAAACATGACAATTTATATTACACTAGTTGGCCCAGCAAACTTCGTACCGCCATAAAAAAATAGGGGTTGGTGGTAGAAGGGTGAAAATTAAGGGTTGTATGTATTTTTGTATGATGTATCATAAAAAAATAAAAACAAAAAAAAATGACAAAAAAGGTTAAAAAAAATGGTGGATCACCCTTAACATTTAGAAATAGATGTTGTCCGATTCTCAGACTTACTGAATATGCATATAAAATTCCACGAAAATCGGTCGAGCCGTTTCGGAGGGGTTTAACCACAAACACCGCGACACGAGATTTTTATATATTAGATTAAAAAGTTTATCTCTCAGAAAAAACAACTTACATGAATCACATTTAAGCGCACCTAGCGACATCTATTGTAAAAAAAATGCTTTCTTCGCAATAAAGCTGCCACCTGGACGTCCTAGATAGAGAATATTATTATAATACGATAAAATAAAATATGACTATGTTTCGCCCAATATATTGAAAGTCAACAACCTTTCCAATTTTATTGTTTTCGTCTTACGCGACGTCGTGTCCTGACGCGAATTTAACATTTTTACCCATACAAAAAAATGGTACAACGCCGCTAAAGAAGTTTTCACTTAATAATATTTGCTGCCCTTTTTGTTTTAATCTAAGGCCCTAAACGTTCGTCACGACTACAAGGTTGGCTCCGCTACTATTAAATTTTATTATTAATTATTATTATTATTATTATTATTATTATTATTATTATTATTATTATTATTATTATTATTATTATTCCTTTATTTCATTAAATATACATACAAAATTATATTTCTAAATATTAATTTTTAACAGTGTATAACATTAAAAAAATAACATTTAAAAATACAAAAATGTAGTTCCCCATCGGCAGCAAGATCAGGGTCCCTGCTACCGGTGGTTAAGGATCCAGAGACAGGAACCTCCTCACTATACGGGCCGTGTCCAGAAGTACTGCCTTCTGCATCAGACTCTTGACCCAACCTCCTAACGCGAGCCTCTTAAGGTGTTTATCGAGGCTCTTGGCTATCAAACCATGGGCGGATATGATTATCGGTACAACAATTGCTGAATCGATGTCCCACATGTCAACAATCTCGTGAGCTAAATCAAGATATTTGTTTTCTTTGTCTTTTTCAGCTTTTACAAGGTTGTCGTCATGGGGGACAGCGATATCAACAACTACTGCACGGCGTTCGTGTCGATCTATCAATACAATATCGGGCTTATTAGCCACAATAGTCCTGTCTGTAATGATAGATCGATCCCAATATAATGTGGCATGGCTATTTTCAAGAACCTGTTCTGGAGCATACCTGTAGTAAGGAACCTCAGATGCTAAAAGATTGTATTTCAAAGCAAGTTGTTGGTGTATTATCCTGGCCACTTGGTTATGTCTGTGCAAATACTCGCCATTTGCGAGACGAGAACAACCGGAGATTATATGCCTAAGGGATTCACCTGGGCGATGGCACGCACGGCAAACATCCAATGTGCCATCCTTCAGTATAAACCTCCGGTAGTTCTTCGTCATCACAACCTCATCCATAATTGCACAGATAAAACCTTCGGTTTCACCAAAAAGGTCACCGTAACGTAGCCAGGATACTGATGCTAATAAATCTACGTCAGGCCCATGGAGAGCCCGGTAGAATCTGCCATGCAACTCCTTGCTTTGCCATACAATGCTGCGATCCAAAGTACTAAGTACTACAGGTCTGCGCCAGTTTTCTTTTGCAAAAAATAGAGGAGTGAGTCCATTGTCAACAGCAACTACATCTCTATGAATCCCCATATCGACGTTAAGAAAATACTCCCTAAGATTGTTTAACTCGCGGTTATGTAATGTCTTGGCATTTAGGAAGCCACGACCACCACACTTCCGCGGGATATACAATCTCATAGTCGAGGAGCGTGGGTGATGCATACGGTGTGCTGTTAACAATGTACGAACTGTTCTGTCCAAGGCATCAAGTTCAGTTTGAGTCCATTTAAGTATGCCAAAGGAATACATCAATAGCGGCATTACCCAGCCATTATATGCACGAACCTTGTTTCCGCCCGACAAAAGACTTTTAAGAACTTTTGACAGGCGCCCCAAGAAACGCTCACGTAATGACTGTTTCATGTCAGCATCGTTGATGCCTAATGCCTGTGACATACCTAAATATTTATAGGTTTCGTTTACGGAGAGAGATCTAAGGTGAACTGAATCCGAGAGTTGTATACCCGCGGATTCCACTACCTGACCACGCTTTACATGCATGATTGCACATTTGTCCACACCAAATTCCATTCTGATAGCATTACTGAAATCTTCAGTAACCTTCAGTAAGGCTGTCAAATGAGAACTGCTGTGGGCAAAAAGTTTCAGGTCATCCATGTAAAGCAGGTGTGATATTACTTGACCATTTCTCCGTAAACGATAGCCTAAACCTGAACTCTCGAGTAGTGTACTCAGAGGGTTCAAGGCCAGGCAAAACCACAATGGACTCAGACCGTCGCCCTGGAAGATGCCTCGCTCTATTTTTATAGGATCGCCGTTACCCAGAGTCCGTCGAGATTCTGGATAGAATAGGACCGTTCTCCACTGTCGCATACATGACATCAAGAAAGTGCGTAGAGTTGCATTTATTTTATACAGCTCCAGCACCCTCATGAGCCATGAATGCGGTACGGAATCATACGCTTTCTTGTAATCTATCCAGGAAGTCGACAGAGTCTTTCGGTTACGGCGGACCTGTTGATTAATAGCCATGTCAATGAGGAGTAGCTCCTTAGTACCACGGGCCCCATTCCTACATCCATTTTGAGAGGCGAACATGATAGAATTTTGATCAATATGTTTACTAATCTTAGATCTCAAAATAGATGTAAGAATTTTATAAATTGTTGGCAGACAGGTGATTGGTCTATAATTTTTTGGGTCCGCAGTACTACCAGATTTATGGAGCAGATGAGTTATGCCTGTTGTCATAAATTCTGGAAGCGACCGAGATGATAAAGCGCGCTGGAATTGAGATGCTAAGCAAACGTGTGAGCTTGGTAACCATTTAAACCAGAAATTGTGCAGTCCGTCCGGGCCTGGCGATTTCCAGTTGGGTAACGAACGAACTGCACAAACTACGTCTTCGTAGTCAATGGTTACATCATTCATTTCAGGTAAAAGCTCACACGATCGCTCTACATCCGTCATCCACGCGCCATCAGAATGAGTGACAGGCACGGACCAGATGTTGCGCCAGAAAGAAATCATGGCCTGATCATCCGGTCGATGCATATCAATATCACTCCGATTCGAACGCTCCCAGGATCGATAAACACAACGTTGATCCCTTTCGAACATGCGGTTCTGAGTAAAACGACTCACTCGTAACTTATACCTCCGAATGCGATTAGCCCATGCACAAATTTTCTGTTTCAGAAAGTCAATGCGCTCTGTTACATGTGAACTATAATTCTCGGGACTAATACCAGTTCCCGAGAATGCACGCCTCACAAAGCGCATGACCCTAGGGCGGGTGTTGCCCTCCCTGAAACAGCTGAGCTTACCGATGAGTACCCTAGCCTCGCTAATGCGGCTCTCAATCCTGCACTGCCAGGCTGGTACAGCCTCTCTAGGGTGTGTTGCTATGTCTGTATTTGGGAATTTGACATGCGCCACACGACAAGCCGTAATAGCCGCACAGTACAAGATCGAATGAGTATCAGTGAGGTCTTCGCTACTATCAATATAATTTGATAATAACGAATCTAAAGCACACATCAGCGCCCTATTTCTTTTGTGCATAGGGAAACGCGGAAGCCGAGGTCTAAGATGTAACGGAGTGGATCGAAATTCCCGAACTACATCCTCGAAAGTACTCCTCAATACATCATTGTGTTGGGAACTTACAGTAGTAATCACATCATCCCTATCATCACCATCAGCAACGTCAGCTTGTAATGTTGTTATGGACGGAGATAGATTTGCCGCCTGTGATGCAATAGAAATGATGTGATTACTTTGTACCTCTGTACGGAGCCGATCAAGTGTAGAGTCATCCAATAAGTGACCCCGTTGAATGGCCCGCACCTGATCCGATAATCGTTGAGCCGAAACGTTGATGGTTGGTTCAAGAGCCTGAAACAGAGAAAGCATCCGAGCACGGTACGCAGTAAGATTGGTTCCTGCCTCTGTTGCCTCAAAATATGCACGCATGACACTTTCGTTTATGGAAGTTGTCCATCGCATGCGGTGCACTCCACCGGGAGCGGGGGCCCTGACCGGAGCCGATTGCCCCACAAGCCCCAAACCCTTCGGTGGCCGGCCTCTTCTTCGACGAACTGGTGGTGGCATCGCCGGAGGAGAGAAGTACTCGTCACTATCGCTCGACGCAACTGCAGGTGTCAGCCGGAGGGTACTCGGTACTGTGACTGTTGCCGATAACTGCGAGGCGGAGCGACGTGACGAGTCCGGTGATCTCAAACGTGCTTTGCTCCTCGTCAACATTGTTAATTCATTTCCATTCTCTGTTGTTTTTATTCATTATTATTTGTTTTGACACTTTGACATGTCATCGGAGTAATCATTTTTTGTTTGTGAAGAATTTTCTTTTTTATTATTTCTATTTAATTTTTGGTTTTGTCATAGATTCAGTTCAAATAACTATGGTATTATAAATATTGTAATACATATTTTTGATTCCAAATAAAATATTATAATAAATAAGAGAAATTGAAAAGAAGGTGTTGTCACGTTGACGTTTTTTTTTTTTTTTTTTTTTTTTTTTTTTTTTTATTATTATTATTATTATTATTATTATTATATTAAGAAATTGTTCAAAGTAGGTACTGTCGAAAATGAGAATTCTAATAAAAATATTCTTACGCTGTTTTTACATAAATAATCTGTTTAGATTGCGGTCGAACTATTTCTGTTCCAGCAATACATATAGCTCTGTGACAGAAAGACAGCGACGGTCATAAACTTAATAGGTATCGGTTGTATATTAACTTAAGTCCTATTAATGAGATTTAATGATCCTAAGATTATTTTCAGCGTAGATCGTCTGTTTATTGTTTTGTTTTATTTTATTTTAGTTCATTCTTTCTTTTTGTTTTTTGCGTGTTCATTTGTTCATTCACTGTAACCATATTGGAGTTTGTAAATCACATTTTTAGTTAAGGAAGAGCGGAGCCTCCAAACACAGGCAATATTTGCTTAAATGGAGACTCCAATCTATCATTTTGTTAAGAAGGCTGTAAAGGAAAATAAATTATTATTATTAACTTTATCGCGAAGGAACATCGACAGCTGTTTCTTAACACCTTTTGAGTACGTAACTCGAAAAATATTCCACGAAAACGATTGTGTGAAATGAAAACACGACTTTTTAAAAAGTTCCTTCCATAACACTAAGTTATTAAGGAATTAACTACATAAAATATTTGTTCCGACCGCAAGCCCGAAGTGAGCTTAGGGCGGGCGGACAACTAAAGCCTTTCGCGGTTTAAAAGAGGATCAAGTTTTCATTTCCGACTCGTACCGCGTGGTATTTTTCATTAAAAACAGGACAAAGGGGCAACGGCCATTTTGTTTTCTGTAATTGCTTAAAATCTCTTTGGAGCTGCCGGGCTCAACTAAACTTTGTTTGGCCAGTTAGTTTAATAGAATAGTGAGACACAGTTATGGAGTATTTATAAAGTTTACAGATATTGTTTTCACGGTAAATTTATGAGAAACATCATTTGGTATTAGTTTGACTAAGTAGGCAGGACTAATACCAAACTTGTCATAGATCTATCCAATGTGCTGCGATTTATATGTCGTGAAATGTAATGATAAATCGAAAATCTTAAGGATGTTTTGCTAGAACACGCGTAATTAGACAATGGCAATAAAATTTCTCAATCTTACTGAAAAAAAGATAATATTTTTGCGAAAACAAGAGTCGTCTCAGTAAGATTGCAAAAAGAGTCGTCGGCTGATTATAAATATTCTTGAGGATTTTGGGTTCACACTAGGTTAGGTTAGTATCGTAACGATGATGCGCGAGCCGAGCGAGCGTAGCGAGCGTGCCGCGGTAGCGGCCCTCGAAGTTCCAGGAAAATATTTAATTAACAGTAAGATTAATAGTAATGTAAGTAAGGATTTTCGGGAACATTCTATTTATCATCGTACAACATAATACAGGTACATATATTATCTTTTTCATATGATGTTTTGCTACTCTGTATTGAATATTATGTACATAATGTAAATAATGCCGGTGTCCATATTTATAGGTAGTAGAATTAAGTCATTAATTTTTTCGATGAGCACAAAATAACAACTCGTTCAAACCTTACAAAGAATAAAGTGTCTTCCTGTTAAATTCCGCGTAGGTCGTTACCTTACCTCATCATATGGTAATTAGGGAAAAATAAAAATAGCAGTGACAGAAAATATAAAGTCGTTGTAGTGGTAGAATTAAATAACTAAAAAAAAACAATATTAAATTAACCTAACTTTTTATCTACAAAATATTTTAGTAGAAAAAAATTCACGCAGGAGACGGGACTCGAAACAACACATCTAGCAGTTAAATGCTTAAGAAATAAAAAAATAACTTTTTATTGTTCAGTAAATATACGGTAGATCTTTTGATATGTTTTACTAAAAATATTTTCAATATTAATTCGTACTAACCCTGTGAATCTTCATTATTTAAATAAAAAAGATATATCTCGGAAGTTGGGTTTTCTAAGTTATTCAATTCTTCCACTAAGATGACGATAAGGCGAGTTAAGATCCAGAGGTCCAGGTAAATTGTAGTACTCAACGCCCTCTACAATTATGGTTGAAAAAAAGCTTCTAAAATGCATACAAAACAAGAAAAATGCGTTTCAAAAAATTTTTGACGGTTTTTTTGAATTTTTCAAAAAACGCCTACGAGTTGAACATGCCCATCGCCAAGGTGGCTTACTGACGTCATTTGGCAACAGAAAAAACAAGACTTACCCTTTAGGTTTTTTTTCACCATTCAACCTACAGATTGACTGTACATTCATATTGTTCATACTGTATTTTGAAGGTTTTTTAATATGAAATTATTTTTCTATACATAGATTTAAATTTATTGTTGGTTTGGTAGGATACTATTTTTGATGTAATAGGGAGATTGGGTCATAACTATTTTTAACTTAGTTCTAACCGAGTGTTCCACAACACTCACACGTTTCATCCTCATCATCAGCTTATTAACGTCCCCACTGCTGTGGCATAGGCCCTCCCTACGGATGGAATAGAGAGATAGGGACATGACCCACCACACGGGCCCAGTGCGGATTGGTAGGTGCTAACGACTGCAGATGCAGCCAGCACCAATGGCTTAACGTTCCTTCCAAAGCACGGAGGAGCTAGAGATAGTAAATTTTCGGTCACCCATCCAATGACCGACCGCTGCGAAAGTTGCTTCACTTCACCGATCGCAGCCGAGCGCGCTGACCACTAGCGCCATTGAGCTCCTCGAGGTTTCTTTTTTTAAACCGTGATCCAAAACAAACCCTATTGTTCGGATATAGTTTATTAGGCACTAAGGGGCTATAGCGAAATTTGCTAGCGAAATCCAATTACTGGCGAATAGAAAGGGCTAAAATTCCATTTATAATAGCCAATTAATTTTGTTTATTCTCAGCGGTTAGCCAGTATCGGCACAAAGAATATGAAGAAACATTATTTTGAGAAATAGTTGCGATTAAAAATAAGGATTTAATTGGAAATGCTGCAAGCCTTTTGAGCACCATTCCTGACGGCGCGGCGGCGGCGTTGGGGTTGATATTTTTTATATTGTTAACTAGCGGCTCGCCCTCGCTTCGCTTCGGTGTAGAGCTGAAGTGTAGACTACAGTTTTTGTTCTTAGGCTTGTATTATACACAATGACATTCATCTATGATTCTTCTTATACCTGCATGCAAAGTCTCAGCCCCATCGGTTTAAAGTGTTTCATACAAACTTTCATTCCCTATTTTATCCCCTTGGGGGTGGAATTGATCAAAATCCTTTCTTAGCGGATGCCTACGTCATAACATCTACCTGCATGCCAAATTTCAGCCCGATCCGTCCAGTGGTTCGGGCTGTGCGTTGATAGATCACTATGTTAGTCAGTCTCCTTTGAGTTTTATATATATAGATTGTATATTATCTGTTTCTCAGGTTTTCAAGCGCATCACTCATTAAATAAAACAAGTTACAACGGTATAGATGCACTGATTTATTTATTTATGACGTTTCGCATCCTTTTCATGCATAATAGGGTATTTGACAAGTTTTAGTAAACGATCTCACATTATTGACTAATGTTTATGGAGTCCGTAAAAAGTGGATATTCATAGTTATATTTTTTATTATTTTAAAGCATGTAACTGCTTGAAGTTTAAATCTAAAGAAAATATAACTAAAATTTTTTCCAGTTATATATATTTTCTTAAGTGGATATTCATCATTCTGTTGTGTATTTCAGTAAAAATAACCATGTCAAAAACCATTTTCAAGTTGCTGCGAAAACGTTTCTCTGGATAATATGGCATCTTACTAGTGTGTGACGTCACACGACTGTTATTAAAACGTCAACCGCTACAATGTAATGTCACTTTAACCGGAAGTTTACTTGCGTGTGACGTCATTTTAGGCTCCGCCAATCCCAAGCGTTCTGGGTCATGTGACAATAGATTAGAAAACTATTATCTTTTTCGTGGGTTTTTAGTAAAATTATGAATATTTTTTTTGTAAAAATAATAAAAGTCCCTGCCGACATTAATTCTAAACACAGATGCTAACAATTGGCACGTTATTTTTAATACTGTCAAATACCGTATTGCATGACGGGCTCGGTGGCGCATTGGTAGCGGCCCTGCCTTATGCGCCAAGAGTCGTGAGTTCGATTCTCATCCAGAACAAACATTCATGTGATGAACATTTGTGTTTGTTCTGTGTCCGGGTGTAAATATTATTTATTTATATACTTGTAATATCACTGTTGATTCTGATATCCGTAACACAAGTGCTTTAGCTACTTATCTCACATCAGATCAATGTATGTGGTATTGTCTTTAAAAAAAACTGACGACGCATCCTGAATAGGATGCGAAATGTCATAAATCTATATATATAAAACTCAAAGGTGACTGACTGACATAGTGATCTATCGACGCATAGCCCAAACCACTGGACGGATCGGGCTGAAATTTGGCATGCAGGTAGATGTTATGACGTAGGCATCCGCTAAGAAAGGATTTTGATCAATTCTACCCCGAAGCGAAGCGAGGGCAGGCCACTAGTAAATAAATAAGTGCATCTATACCGTTGAAACTTGTTTTATTTCATTGTATATTACCTATACTTAAGTATGAACTTGGTTATTTCTGAATTTAAGTTTTTAAACATTAAGTAGTTTTAGGCTTTTATTTCTATGTAAATATGAAAATATTTATTTAAGTATTTAAATGCATAAATTCAATATTTAACGCCGTAGCCAAGATAGATAAGTAACAAAGATAATTTAGATCAAATACTTACAGATTATGATGAGGTTAAAATTAAAATATAACAATTATAAATATTTCCAACACTCACACCAATTAGCCTAGCCCCAAAGTAAGCACTGTAAGGCTTGTGTTATGGGATGCTAGGGTAACGGATAGAATACATATACTGTACATATATAAGTTTATATATATAGACATACATATTAAACATCCACTATTGGAGTACAAATGCTTGTATTCATCACACATACATGTGTGTCTACGTAAATTTGAAAAATATAAATGCCAGTGGCCAATATAGACGAGCTTTGTGGAGCTGCCCATACATTATACCACAGAACACAGAAAGAGATTTAGAAGGGCCTTGCGTAACACACACCAATTACCCTAGCCCATCTGCCCCCACCGGGATTCGAACCCGGGACCTCTCGAGTCGGCGACACCATGAAACCCGGCGTACAAACCACCTGGCTCCGTCGCCAGTCATTGGTCAGTCGTGGGTCGTCAGTCATTTGCCCACAACTTGACCAAAACTTGGTTCTGATTGCTTAGTTGGTTTTGGTTATGAGCGCTGATTGGTTCAATTGTTTGATGTCGCGTCGTTTGATTGGCTATTATCTATTAGGTAGAATTTGTGTTCTGTGCGTTGTACGTTGGTGCACTATCAGCTATTATGGACAAATGTGGGCGAGCGGCAGCGAGTGCCGACAAGTCATTGTCAAATGAGTTCTATACTCGTTGACGCTTGCCTGTATTCGTGAAATTAGGCAAACGGCACCGAGCGATGACAAGAATATGCTGTCTTTTGGTATTGGCCTTCGCTTAAAGAAGGCTTTATGAGGAAAACCATACAGCTGACACATACAATGTCTATCTTTTACTCCAAGTGCAGCATATAGGACATCTTTAACTATATAACAAATCATAGTCCAATTTGGGACGTACCATTACTGTGACAAATCGTCAAAAATAAAATAAAAGGAATGATCAAATAAAAATCGGCCCACAATTATCAAATTCCTCCGTCGATTTTTTTGAACATTTCATAATAAAAATATTTAAATGTTAAATTAAAATTATAGGCACAAGTCCCTGAAGACTGCCTCAAATACTCCCATTTGGTAGGTACTGAGTCCAAACGAGCCGAGAGCGAAGAAAATTTAATAAAATTTGATAAATCGTAGCTACTTTACCTTACCTACGAGGCGCGGAATTATATTAAAATGGCAGTCAAATGCGACTTGGAATTAGTCGGAATAAGAATAATGACTATCTTTTTTAGCTAGATTATCGAAAAATATTAGACATTATTATTTTTCCTTTTTAGGGTTCCGTAGACCTGACGAAGGAAAGAAAAGAAGACAAGGAAGCCTTGTTGTTTCGTCATGTCCGTCTGTCACTGTTATGCTTGGAGACTATTAGTTCTATTGAGCTGTTATTTTGTGGAGATGTATATAGATCACGCCAGTAATAAAAATTTAAAAAATATTTTTTTAGGGGAGCTCCCCTACATGTAACCTGGGGATGTTTTTTTTTATCATCTACTCCTTCATGTGGGATATCTTTGAATAGGTCATTTACAATGACTATGGGGTTACTAAGACTTTTTTCGATTTAGGAATCCATTTGCGATATATTAAATCTTAAGCTAAATTCCCTGATGTGAACCCCAGTGATACCTCCTATTCAAAACAACTGACGATTTGAACACGACCATAAGTCGTGGCAGTTTGTTGAAAAAAAAACGACGGGTTGCACTCCGGGAGTGCCGGCAGAAGTGAAAACTTGAATATTAACGTTGTGCATTTTTGATATTTTGGAATGGTAATGGAATAATTTTGTACGAATTGCTTTAATTATCAGTATAAAAGTACTATCATTTATGTGGTAGAATACAATATTTATTTATTGCGCTATGGTACACAAATATGACAAATTATATTACGTTAAAAAGTTTATCTCTCAGAAAAATCAACTTACATGAATCACATTTAAGCGCACCTAGCGACATCTATTGTAAAAAAAATGCTTTCTTCGCAATAAAGCTGCCACCTGGACGTCCTAGATAGAGACTATTATTATAATACGATAAAATAAAATATGACTATGTTTCGCCCAATATATTGAAAGTCAACAACCTTTCCAATTTTATTGTTTTCGTCTTACGCGACGTCGTGTCCTGACGCGAATTTAACATTTTTACCCATACAAAAAAAGTGTACAACGCCGCTAAAGAAGTTTTCACTTAATAATATTTGCTGCCCTTTTTGTTTTAATCTAAGGCCCTAAACGTTCGTCACGACTACAAGGTTGGCTCCGCTACTATTAAATTTATGTAAAGAAATTGTTCAAAGTAGGTACTGTCGAAAATGAGAATTCTAATAAAAATATTCTTACGCTGTTTTTACATAAATAATCTGTTTAGATTGCGGTCGAACTATTTCTGTTCAAGCAATACATATAGCTCTGTGACAGAAAGACAGCGACGGTCATAAACTTAATAGGTATCGGTTGTATATTAACTTTAAGTCCTATTAATGAGATTTAATGATCCTAAGATTATTTTCAGCGTAGATCGTCTGTTTATTGTTTTGTTTTATTTTATTTTAGTTCATTCTTTCTTTTTGTTTTTTGCGTGTTCATTTGTTCATTCACTGTAACCATATTGGAGTTTGTAAATCACATTTTTAGTTAAGGAAGAGCGGAGCCTCCAAACACAGGCAATATTTGCTTAAATGGAGTCTCCAATCTATCATTTTGTTAAGAAGGCTGTAAAGGAAAATAAATTATTATTATTAACTTTATCGCGAAGGAACATCGACAGCTGTTTCTTAACACCTTTTGAGTACGTAACTCGAAACATATTCCACGAAAACGATTGTGTGAAATGAAAACACGACTTTTTAAAAAGTTCCTTCCATAACACTAAGTTATTAAGGAATTAACTACATAAAATATTTGTTCCGACCGCAAGCCCGAAGTGAGCTTAGGGCGGGCGGACAACTAAAGCCTTTCGCGGTTTAAAAGAGGATCAAGTTTTCATTTCCGACTCGTACCGCGTGGTATTTTTCATTAAAAACAGGACAAAGGGGCAACGGCCATTTTGTTTTCTGTAATTGCTTAAAATCTCTTTGGAGCTGCCGGGCTCAACTAAACTTTGTTTGGCCAGTTAGTTTAATAGAATAGTGAGACACAGTTATGGAGTATTTATAAAGTTTACAGATATTGTTTTCACGGCAAATTTATGAGAAACATCATTTGGTATTAGTTTGACTAAGTAGGCAGGACTAATACCAAACTTGTCATAGATCTATCCAATGTGCTGCGATTTATATGTCGTGAAATGTAATGATAAATCGAAAATCTTAAGGATGTTTTGCTAGAACACGCGTAATTAGACAATGGCAATAAAATTTCTCAATCTTACTGAAAAAAAGATAATATTTTTGCGAAAACAAGAGTCGTCTCAGTAAGATTGCAAAAAGAGTCGTCGGCTGATTATAAATATTCTTGAGGATTTTGGGTTCACACTAGGTTAGGTTAGTATCGTAACGATGATGCGCGAGCCGAGCGAGCGTAGCGAGCGTGCCGCGGTAGCGGCCCTCGAAGTTCCAGGAAAATATTTAATTAACAGTAAGATTAATAGTAATGTAAGTAAGGATTTTCGGGAACATTCTATTTATCATCGTACAACATAATACAGGTACATATATTATCTTTTTCATATGATGTTTTGCTACTCTGTATTGAATATTATGTACATAATGTAAATAATGCCGGTGTCCATATTTATAGGTAGTAGAATTAAGTCATTAATTTTTTCGATGAGCACAAAATAACAACTCGTTCAAACCTTACAAAGAATAAAGTGTCTTCCTGTTAAATTCCGCGTAGGTCGTTACCTTACCTCATCATATGGTAATTAGGGAAAAATAAAAATAGCAGTGACAGAAAATATAAAGTCATTGTAGTGGTAGAATTAAATAACTAAAAAAAAACAATATTAAATTAACCTAACTTTTTATCTACAAAAAATTTTAGTAGAAAAAAATTCACGCAGGACTCGAACCAACACATCTAGCAGTTAAATGCTTAAGAAATAAAAAAATAACTTTTTATTGTTCAGTAAATATACGGTAGATCTTTTGATATGTTTTACTAAAAATATTTTCAATATTAATTCGTACTAACCCTGTGAATCTTCATTATTTAAATAAAAAAGATATATCTCGGAAGTTGGGTTTTCTAAGTTATTCAATTCTTCCACTAAGATGACGATAAGGCGAGTTAAGATCCAGAGGTCCCGGGTTCGAATCCCAGTGGGGGCAGATGTTTGTGTGATGGATACGAGCATCTGTATGATTCTAAGATGTTTAATATGTATTTCTATATAAAATATACTTATATACTTATGTACAGTATATGTATTCTATCACAAGCCTACAGTGCTTACTTTGGGGCTAGGCTAATTGGTGTGTGTTAAAAATATATATTTTTATTTATACTAGCGGCCCGCCCTCGCTTCGCTTCGGTGTAGAGCTGAAGTGTAGACTACAGTTTTTGTTCTCAGGCTTGTATTATACACCATTACATTCATCTATGATTCTTCTTATACCTGCATGCAAAGTCTCAGCCCGATCGGTTTAAAATTGACAAAGTTTCCTACAAACTTTCATTCCCTATTTTATCCCCTTGGGGGTAGAATTGATCGAAATCCTTTCTTAGCGGATGCCTACTTCATAACATCTACCTGCATGCCAAATTTCAGCCCGATCCGTCTACTGGTTTGGGCTGTACGTTGATAGATCACTATGTCAGTCAGTCAGTCAGTCATATTTGAGTTTTATATATATAGATTAGTGAACAAACAAGAAAATGGATAAATGAAGTACCTGCCCTGTTTAAATGACATAATTTTAAAGCGAAGGAGATGATTTTTTTATACAAAACGCAGAAAACTACTCTATCCTAACCGATATTTAATGCTAATGGAGATTGGAGACTGTTTCAAATATAGCTGATGTGTCATAATTATATCATGTGCCAATCGATAGATTCGTATTAGCTTATTCTGTAACATACAATCTCACTTTCAACTCCATTTTATGGCTGCTTCAACAGAAATTTTGCCGCGAAATAGAGTGAATAATTTAAAAATATCTTCATATTTTCTTAATACCACATAATCCTGAACAAATGGCCCATCTATCTATCTTGTTCGTAAAAAGGGATAAAAATAAATATTGTAGCATAAAATTTACACTATTTTCGTTACTTAGTTTATTTTTCATGCTTGATTAGAATGGCTCAAATACACACATCAAAAGTGTCTAGGGCTTGATCCCTATCCCATTTTTATGCGGATTTCTTGAGATTGAGATGTGGCTTTGTAATAAATTTATGATTTTATAAATTTATATGGATCCTTTTTGGTGCATTTCATAATTTGAATCAGGAACTGTGAATCAAATTCGAGTAAAAGATGAAAATCAGCTGTCAATATTTTCCCTATAAAAACATACAACGCATTGAAGACATTATTAGTGCTACTGTTTCCCTACTACTGATTAAAACCAACGTTATTATGGAGCGGCGACGTCATTTAAGCAGGGAAGAAATGCTCAGAGCCGTGGGAATGATAGAAGCTGGTTCCCGGCAACGTACTGTGGCTTTAGCTCTGAATACAAGTCAGAGTGTTATCAGTCGACTTTGGACACGATACCGAAGCACTGGTACCGTGGCTGAGCGCCATGGAGGACGGTATCGCTGCACCACACGGAGACAAGACCGATACATTCAAATCTTAACTCGAAGAGCTCCAACAATAACCGCCATGATGTTAGCCGTGAGGCATCATCACTCTTCAGGGAACTTAATTAGCGACCAAACAGTCAGAAACCGCTTGCATGAAGTGAACCTTCATTCCCGAAGACCGCTACGGGTACCACCTATAGCAATGCACAATCGTAGGATTCGATATCAATGGGCTCTTGAACACAGAAATTGGGCAGAAGAACAATGGCGTTTCGTGTGCTTTTCTGATGAGTCTCGTTTTGGTATGAGACCGGATACAAGACGTATACGACACTGGAGAACCCCTGGACGCCAACAGCGATTAAAATCCTGCCAGGAAGTCCATCCTTATAGTGGTGGAACCATCATGGTATGGGCGGGTATTTGGATCGGCGGAAGAACTGAGTTGATTTGGATCAGAGGCAACCTCAACGCTCAAATTTATGCTGAGACGATTGTATCAGACGTCATCGTTCCTCTACAAGTGCAAATCGGTCCCTTATTTCAGTTAATGCATGATAATGCACGACCGCACACCGCAAGAGTTGTAAGACAGACTCTCGCCGCAGCTAACATCAATGTCCTGCCCTGGCCTGCTCAGTCGCCAGACTTGAACCCGATTGAGCATGCATGGGATATGCTACAGAGAAGAGCTCTGCCGAATATGGAGGGTATCCAGTCGCAAGAAGACCTTTTTTTGTTGTTGCAACGAACATGGGCGGCCATTCCACAGCGTGATTTGGATGAACTCATTTTGAGTATGCCAAACCGATGTTCTTGTGTTGTTAGTGTTCGCGGTAGAAATACGGATTATTAATTGTTTAAGTTACCCAATAAAATTTTAGAGAAAACTGTTATTTCAGTCTTTTTTTCGAACTTTTGTGTTAGTGGTTCAAATGTCAAAAATCCCTTTATTAGGAAAATGGCAAATTTCTTTATTAATGCAAAGGTGACTTGGTTTATCGTTACTGTGACAAACGAAAACACTTTATTTGATGAATCCTTAAAGAAAATTTTAATTAATATCAATCAGGAGAAAAGTTATTGCAAAAATATATGTTGATCCCTAGACACTTTTGATGTGTGTACATGTTTTTCTCATGGTCAATTATATGTGGCATGTTCAGGGGTAGGAAGACCATCTGCGTTATTTGTACGTGTGCGCCTGATAATAAAACAAAATATGACGTCAATCACAAGGTGCTTCACTGAAGAGTGCAAACTATGCATCAAAATACTAGGCCGAAAAAAAATCATTATAATACTTTTTGAAGTGAATTCTTCTTGAGCGGCGTTGTTCACTTTTTTTTGTATAGGTAAAAAATATTAAACTCGCGTCAGGTTAAACACGTGGGCTGATCGCATCATGACACACAATAAAATTGGAAAGGTTGTTGACTTTCAATATATTGGACGAAACATAGTAGTATTTTATTTTACCGTATTATAATAATAAGTCTCTATCTAGGACGTCCACGTGGCAGCTTTATTGCAAAGAAAATGCATTTTTTTTGCTAGATGCGCTTAAATGTGATTCATGTAAGTTGATTTATTTACAATAGATGTCGGTAAGTGCGCTTAAACGTGATTCATGTAAGTTGATTTTTCTGAGAGATACACTTTTTTAATGTATTATAAATTGTCATGTTTGTGTACGATAGCGCAATAAATAAATATTGTATTCTACCACATACATGATAGTACTTTTATACAGATAATTCGTGCAAAATTATTCCCTGACCATTCCAACTTTTGCCGGCACTCCCGGAGTTGCAACCCGTCGTTTTTTTATTCATATTTATTTATCCATATCCTAATAAAAAAAATACTTAATAAAATCCAAAATCTACTCATTTATTGCTTCTAAGGCGAAACAAAGTTTGCCGGGTCAGCTAGTATTGAATATAGAAAACAATGCTCTGCACTGCAACATCGCAAGCTGCTTTGAAATTAAATTGGGCAAACTTATACTGTACTAGAGTTCCGTGCGTTTGTGCAGCGAAATCTGCATTATGATACAGATTTGCACTCGCATGGCTCTGATACTCCGCAGCGTAGTCGGAGCCAGTGTGACAATTGTATCTACGGCGCCAGGGAAATGTAGCACACTACACTGCCACTAGATGGCGCTATTCAAAGATGACTGCTCAATCGTGAGACAAAGAAACTCTGGGTCTACAGTCTCACTTTATTAAAGAAGTTAATTCTGAATAAAGAATTTTCTGTTCTATTCTAATTAAAAAACAAGTGCTCTGCTTCCCTATTTAGAATTCAGACGCGACATTCGGAGCCCGGAATATATTCGACTACCCTCATTTCAATGACCACATTACATTTTTATTTTTACACTGCGAGCTTCGTCCGCGATGAAAAATAAATTTCTGCCGTTTTCCGAGTGTACAGTAAGTACGCAGTGTGTGTTTTATCCGTGAATTATGTGGTCCCTTATTTGAGACACTAATAAAATAAGGCTTAACCTCTCTGCGAGCGGGTCGGGCCTGCGTTGAGTATTAAAAAATAAAAGAATCCGCGACACCGTATGTCCATTTTTGTGTGACATAAATACCTACATCCTTTATTTGGGAGTATTACGAAGAGGGCAAAGTGTGTTTGCTTTTACGCCACATGTTTTTTGGAGTGTGTATGTTGTTGTTGACCTTTACAGTGACAGATGACCTTTACAGCATTAGGGTTTGTATACAGCGAGATACTTAAGCCACATACATGTTGGCCAAATAAAGGCCAATACCAACGTCTCTTCCTCTTCCTAGTCGTGGATTTTTGACAGAGTGATCGCGGTCATGTCTCGGTCGATTCCTGTGGCACTGATGCAATCGCGATGCGTCGACATGCAGCTCGATGTTTTGCGGAGCAAGAGCAATCATTTACGCTGGAGTACGTCGCCGATTTAATAAGGTCTGTCCACCGTATCGGAGAGCGCGCGTGAGATCTTTTACCCTCAACTTTCTCTTGCACCACCAACCATTCCATGGAGTTCTCATTACGAGTAATACGCCAGAATATACAGAATGATTTTTTAGAAAATGTTAATTTTGATAACATTGTAGAAAGATTCGCCGCCAAAACCGTGGCGGCAGAACTTTCGTGGCAAAGAAAAAGCGCGTATACTTGTTTCTGGCTATCAAAATATCAGAAGCTTACGTTCAAAAACGCATATATTTCGAAGTAACGTAATTCAATGCAATTTTGATGTTATAACTTTAACTGAAACTTTTCTGACCAGTTCCATATCAGACAGTGAAATGTTTACTTCAGACTACATAGTAGTGCGCAAATACCGCACAGGCGATGCTGGCTGTGGAAAACTGCAATACTGTACAGCAAGCAATGAACGTGGATGCCCTGACGTAAGCATTTGACCTGGTAGTTAGTGACAGCTTATTGCATAAGTTGGCAGTGATAGGCTTTTCGCCTAAACTAGTTGATTTCTTTTCGAATTTTTAGATTTGGTGGATTTGAGTCTGAAGAATATTACACGAGGTCTGGGATGAGCCAGGGTAGTACGATAGGACCATTTTTTTTCATTTACTTCATTAATAACCTGCCCAATATTATCTATTCAAAGTTCCCAATGTTTATTGTTTGCAGACTGAGTCTAGGTATAGATAACCTCTCCGTGCTAGAGCCACTAGGCAACTCGAGCTCTTACGCCACAAAATAGACACATAATTAACATCCGACATTCGTCTTCTTCTTCTTCGTCTTTGTGTGCGTACGGTCATTACGCAAATGAGAAGAACTGCTAGATAGTTTCTATTATGTTATTAAATTAGTCTGTGTTTATGCTTCATACAAATTAATAATAATTATACAAAGCAAAAGCACGCCTGCTTACAAAAGTGTCGAATTTCCTAAGTCACGTATGATCTTAATACCTACATCTTCTGCAGAATAATAGTATCCAAGAGAATTCGCTAATTTAATTATACCTAGGCAGTGCTATTGTAATATTTTCTAATATTTGCTCTAGATTTTTGAAGTGAAAACTTCTTTAGCGGCGTTGTACACTTTTTTTGTAATGGGTAAATCTGTTAAACTCGAGTCAGGACACGTGGCCTGATCGCGTCAGTCCTGACGTCCTTATCATTCCAAAATATCAAAAATGCACAACGTTAATATTGAAGTTTTTACTTCTGCCGGCACTCCCAGAGTGCAACCCGTCGTTTTTTTATATATAATTTTCTTTTTATATACATTGCAGATAACCCAAACTGTTTCTGAGCTTTGCAGGCACAGGTACATAGATATTTAAGTAAACCTGCCAAAACGAATTTCTAAGATTACTAGCTTGTGCCCGTGGCTTCGCTCGCATAAGAGTACGTTCAGATGATTAGCGTTTTACGCGCGTTGACAACTACATGCATTTTGTTCGAGTCCTTCAGATGCTAATGAATCAATTACACTTGATCGTTAGCCAGTGGTGCACGAAAAACGTTGTGACGTCAACGTGTCGTTCAGTTGAACGCGCGTTTTCAATGCGGCCGACGTGACGTCAGATCGATTGCTTGAATTGATGGAATAGGGAGTTTGGGCCATGACACACAACGCGGACCCAGTACGGATTGGTGGGTGCTAACGACTGCAGTGCAGCTGGGACCAACGGCTTAACGAGCCTTCCAAAGCACGGAGGAGCTTGAGATATTTTTTTTACGTGTGATTATGATTTATTTGATTATTATGATTATGTCTAAAGGGGGTCAAAACGAGGGTTTTACCCCTTTTGGCCTTAGTCATTATACTATCCCTTTTTACGCTTACATCCTACATGTATGCCAAATTTCAGAGAAATCTGTTTAGTGGTTTGAGCTGTGCGTTGATAGATCAGACAGTCAGTTACGTTTGCCCAGAAGAGAGAAGATAGAGGCAATACAGTCAGTAACGTTTGCCCAGAAGAAAGAAGATAGAGGCAATACAGTCAGTAACGTTTGCCCAGAAGAGAGAAGATAAAGGCAATGTCTTAAGCCTTGCACCAAAGCAGTTGATATAGATAAAGAGTTATGTTTTAAGCGTGGCCATATCCAGAGGAGTGAAGCAGCTATCATGAAAAGTGTGTCATTTACAACCAATGGCAAACGCCACATAAAAAAAATTACATCGCCTACTCTTCTTAGAAAGAGACCGGTCCAGATCCCGGTGAAAGTTTACACGTTTTGTTTATACTAAAACACAAAATAATCATGTTCGTTTCATTTTCCTAAAGTTATCATTAAATGATAATTGAAATTCTATTATCTGAAGTGTATTCCTATGATACAATGCACCAAGAGTGAATCTTGTTACTCGTATATCAACCTTTATAGTTCCAGTCTACCATCAAAAACATTTCCTACAATCGTAATCTGGTCTCTGGGACGGGTAAAACTATAGTCTCAGTCGATCATTCTTTTTTACAATCATAACCTGGTTTCTGGGCCCAGTTGAGGCTGGGACCAGCATGCACCTACAAGGGGCTATTCACATTGAAACAGTCGCACAGACCGTTGCTCGAATCACGGTTCGATAAGTATTTCAACGGACGGCTAGGCCGGGAGGCTGTTGACAGCGTAGAGGGTATTCGCAGGGTGTTTTAGCGGACAGTGTGCAAGCGCTCGTAAGCAGCGTTGACTGCTTTACTGCTTTTCCGTTTCGCACCCGTGAGACTTGCGAGAGGCTAGATGCGAGGTCCATTCGTTGGTGTGCCCCGTAAGGGCGCCAACGTCTGTAAATAGATAACCTTTTTTTGTGTCTGGAAAATGCCTTACGCATCCTTCAACCACTGGGGGAGCGAGAAGAAGGTATGTGGGACTCCTCCCTGTCCTCTTCAGCCAACCCTGGAGCCGGCTGATGTGAACAGTGCCCTACCTACGCCCTGAACAGGGCCACTAAAAACCAGACAATACTCCTGCACCGTCACCCGACACGCACTATGAGGACCGCGGTCCCCCTAGTGCATGCCGAGAGGGCGGGTGTGGTCGCGGAACCCGTCTCCGAATGGCCGCGCACCTGCCAGGTGTTTGTCCGCGGACGGACCCACCCCGATGAAGATGCCCCGGAGCATCAGGGGCATCAGCATCCATAGAGCTTGTGCAATGCGAGCCTATCCCCCCCCCCAGGACAGACTCGCGGCTCTCGCAGGAGTGAGAGGGAGAGCGTAGTTTTCTCCATGCCTTTCCTACCCCCCCTAGGCCCTCAAAAGGGCAAGGTATAAATAACCTCTCCGTGCTAGAGCCACTAGGCAACTCGAGCTCTTACGCCACAAATTAGACACATAATTAACATCTTTCTCCCGACATTACCTACTTAGTCTTTGCGTGCGTACGGTCATTACACAAATGAGAAGAGCTGCTAGATGGTTACAATTCTTTTTTACAATTATAATCTGATTTCTGGGCCCAGTTGAGGCTGGGACCAGTAACCAGGAAACAGTCGTCGACCGTTGCTCGAATCACGGTTTGATAAATATTTCACCGGACCGGCGTCATAACCATAGCAGATCTATTTGTTTCTTCTACAACGAATCACGCCTGTTTACTTGCTCCTCCCCTTTTCCTACCATTTATTTATTTATTTATACTTTATTGCAAAACAAACAGCAATTGGCGGACATAATGCCATAAGGCATTCTCTACCAGTCGACCAGTAAAAGCGTGAGAACTAAAAATACGGGGGTGCAATATGGACATATGCTAAATAAACCAGGTAGGTAATATATATATTAATAGAATACACAAATATTAAAATATATATACACTACATACATGTAAATATATATGCTATATCTACAATACATACATACACATAATTATGCCAGTCAAGTATGAGAACGCAGATTAATTATATTAAGATAATGCTCACGAACCCATCCCTTAAATACAAATTTGTTAGGAGCTTTACGTATATTAGGGGGCAAGTCATTCCAGAGTCGTACAGCCGTGATGGTGAAAGAATATGAGACGAAGCCAGAAGAGTGGACGGGAGTATGCAGAAGGAGGTTGTCCGTTGAACGGAGGACACGGTCATGAGAATCACACAGAAACCTAAATCTGCTTTTCAGGTAAGCTGGTGTATGTGGATCGTAAAGAAGATTAAAAAGAGCACAAACAACTCTTAGGTTCCTACGCTCACGAATAGGAAGCCATTTGAGTTGATGACGAAAATGTGAGATATGGTCGTATTTACGTAAGCCATATATGAAGCGAATGCAGTTATTGAGAAGATGATCCAACTTATTTAAAAGATTTTCATTAATATCTAACCATTGATCTTGGTCGCGCTTATTAGTCGTTCGCAAGGACTTGTTAGTTCATCCCACGACAAAGGCTTACTAGAGCCGAGGCCCGAGTCTCAGATACGCCCTGTAGTTGAGCCGACCCCCTCAGGTTCGAGTGGTCTGAAAGCTTCAGACGGAGAGGAGACTCTCCCCTTGGGGAGATGCCATCCGCCTGGAATACATCTAAAGGCACTCGCCAATTCTGAAATTCCCTTAGGATTTCGTCGTTCCCAAATCCGGTGACGCTGTAAAGGTCATTTGCGACCAACAAAACAGTCAACAGCATACACACTAAAAAAAATTTAGTTCAGTTGATGGCCAGCGTACGGTACTGCTGGACGTTTCTACTTTAATATACAAAATAATGACGTTCGTATACTTGAATAAACTTTTTTTTGTAGAGATGTTGGTACGATATGTGCAAAATTGTGTCTTGGATTGGATTTAACTATTCTACATCATGATCTGTTAGTTTGTGTCCTGGTAGGTTTATTAATTGTAATTTTAATAGATTTGTATTATCTGTGTTTACCTACCTTCTAATGTGAGCATAATAATCAAATGTTTTAGTTTAGTCTTTATTTAAATTTTTTGGTTAAATACAGTATTTATCTGTTATAATGTTGATAGAAATGCACTCAGAAATACTTTTTTGTTTTTCAAGTTACCTTCGATGGACTGCGAGCATATCAATCAAATATTTTGATCTCATTTTTACTTTCCTTTCTGGTAAAAATACAGTTTGTTTTAATTTAACACTGTTATTCATATAAACGTGAATGGGCGTTAATTTTGCAACACAGTTTTTGTATAACTATAGCAGATTTAACGTTTCGTAATTGTATAAATTTGATTGGCTATTATCTATTAGGTAGAATTTGTGTTCTGTGCGTTGTACGTTGGTGCACTATCAGCTATTATGGACAAATGTGGGCGA
Organism: Chilo suppressalis; assembly: GCA_902850365.2. Lineage (NCBI taxonomy): Eukaryota > Metazoa > Arthropoda > Insecta > Lepidoptera > Crambidae > Chilo > Chilo suppressalis. Next base: position 17,690,848 of record OU963914.1, on the reverse strand, counting down.
GCGGCAGCGAGTGCCGACAAGTCATTGTCAAATGAGTTCTATACTCGTTGACGCTTGCCTGTATTCGTGAAATTAGGCAAACGGCACCGAGCGATGACAAGAATATGCTGTCTTTTGGTATTGGCCTTCGCTTAAAGAAGGCTTTATGAGGAAAACCATACAGCTGACACATACAATGTTTATCTTTTACTCCAAGTGCAGCATATAGGACATCTTTAACTATATAACAAATCATAGTCCAATTTGGGACGTACCATTACTGTGACAAATCGTCAAAAATAAAATAAAAGGAATGATCAAATAAAAATCGGCCCACAATCATCAAATTCCTCCGTCGATTTTTTTTTACATTTCATAATAAAAATATTTAAATGTTAAATTAAAATTATAGGCACAAGTCCCTGAAGACTGCCTCAAATATTCCCATTTGGTAGGTACTGAGTCCAAACGAGCCGAGAGCGAAGAAAATTTAATAAAATTTGATAAATCGTAGCTACTTTACCTTACCTACCCGCAGAAAATACGTTAAGAGCCATAGTAATTATTGGGAAGGAATTTAGCGACAGCCTGCGACCGCGTTCCTGAGACGAGGCGCGGAATTATATTAAAATGGCAGTCAAATGCGACTTGGAATTAGTCGGAATAAGAATAATGACTATCTTTTTTAGCTAGATTATCGAAAAATATTAGACATTATTATTTTTCCTTTTTAGGGTTCCGTAGACCTGACGAAGGAAAGAAAAGAAGACAAGGAAGCCTTGTTGTTTCGTCATGTCCGTCTGTCACTGTTATACTTGGAGACTATTAGTTCTATTGAGCTGTTATTTTGTGGAGATGTATATAGATCACGCCAGTAATAAAAATTTAAAAAATATTTTTTTAGGGGAGCTCCCCTACATGTAACCTGGGGATGTTTTTTTTTTATCATCTACTCCTTCGTGTGGGATATCTTTGAATAGGTCATTTACAATGACTATGGGGTTTCTAAGACTTTTTTCGATTTAGGAATCCATTTGCGATATATTAAATCTTAAGCTAAATTCCCTGATGTGAACCCCAGTGATACCTCCTATTCAAAACAACTGACGATTTGAACACGACCATAAGTCGTGGCAGTTTGTTGAAAAAAAAACGACGGGTTGCACTCCGGGAGTGCCGGCAGAAGTGAAAACTTGAATATTAACGTTGTGCATTTTTGATATTTTGGAATGGTAATGGAATAATTTTGTACGAATTGCTTTAATTATCAGTATAAAAGTACTATCATTTATGTGGTAGAATACAATATTTATTTATTGCGCTATGGTACACAAATATGACAAATTATATTACGTTAAAAAGTTTATCTCTCAGAAAAATCAACTTACATGAATCACATTTAAGCGCACCTAGCGACATCTATTGTAAAAAAAATGCTTTCTTCGCAATAAAGCTGCCACCTGGACGTCCCAGATAGAGACTATTATTATAATACGATAAAATAAAATATGACTATGTTTCGCCCAATATATTGAAAGTCAACAACCTTTCCAATTTTATTGTTTTCGTCTTACGCGACGTCGTGTCCTGACGCGAATTTAACATTTTTACCCATACAAAAAAAGTGTACAACGCCGCTAAAGAAGTTTTCACTTAATAATATTTGCTGCCCTTTTTGTTTTAATCTAAGGCCCTAAACGTTCGTCACGACTACAAGGTTGGCTCCGCTACTATTAAATTTATGTAAAGAAATTGTTCAAAGTAGGTACTGTCGAAAATGAGAATTCTAATAAAAATATTCTTACGCTGTTTTTACATAAATAATCTGTTTAGATTGCGGTCGAACTATTTCTGTTCAAGCAATACATATAGCTCTGTGACAGAAAGACAGCGACGGTCATAAACTTAATAGGTATCGGTTGTATATTAACTTTAAGTCCTATTAATGGGATTTAATGATCCTAAGATTATTTTCAGCGTAGATCGTCTGTTTATTGTTTTGTTTTATTTTATTTTAGTTCATTCTTTCTTTTTGTTTTTTGCGTGTTCATTTGTTCATTCACTGTAACCATATTGGAGTTTGTAAATCACATTTTTAGTTAAGGAAGAGCGGAGCCTCCAAACACAGGCAATATTTGCTTAAATGGAGTCTCCAATCTATCATTTTGTTAAGAAGGCTGTAAAGGAAAATAAATTATTATTATTAACTTTATCGCGAAGGAACATCGACAGCTGTTTCTTAACACCTTTTGAGTACGTAACTCGAAACATATTCCACGAAAACGATTGTGTGAAATGAAAACACGACTTTTTAAAAAGTTCCTTCCATAACACTAAGTTATTAAGGAATTAACTACATAAAATATTTGTTCCGACCGCAAGCCCGAAGTGAGCTTAGGGCGGGCGGACAACTAAAGCCTTTCGCGGTTTAAAAGAGGATCAAGTTTTCATTTCCGACTCGTACCGCGTGGTATTTTTCATTAAAAACAGGACAAAGGGGCAACGGCCATTTTGTTTTCTGTAATTGCTTAAAATCTCTTTGGAGCTGCCGGGCTCAACTAAACTTTGTTTGGCCAGTTAGTTTAATAGAATAGTGAGACACAGTTATGGAGTATTTATAAAGTTTACAGATATTGTTTTCACGGCAAATTTATGAGAAACATCATTTGGTATTAGTTTGACTAAGTAGGCAGGACTAATACCAAACTTGTCATAGATCTATCCAATGTGCTGCGATTTATATGTCGTGAAATGTAATGATAAATCGAAAATCTTAAGGATGTTTTGCTAGAACACGCGTAATTAGACAATGGCAATAAAATTTCTCAATCTTACTGAAAAAAAGATAATATTTTTGCGAAAACAAGAGTCGTCTCAGTAAGATTGCAAAAAGAGTCGTCGGCTGATTATAAATATTCTTGAGGATTTTGGGTTCACACTAGGTTAGGTTAGTATCGTAACGATGATGCGCGAGCCGAGCGAGCGTAGCGAGCGTGCCGCGGTAGCGGCCCTCGAAGTTCCAGGAAAATATTTAATTAACAGTAAGATTAATAGTAATGTAAGTAAGGATTTTCGGGAACATTCTATTTATCATCGTACAACATAATACAGGTACATATATTATCTTTTTCATATGATGTTTTGCTACTCTGTATTGAATATTATGTACATAATGTAAATAATGCCGGTGTCCATATTTATAGGTAGTAGAATTAAGTCATTAATTTTTTCGATGAGCACAAAATAACAACTCGTTCAAACCTTACAAAGAATAAAGTGTCTTCCTGTTAAATTCCGCGTAGGTCGTTACCTTACCTCATCATATGGTAATTAGGGAAAAATAAAAATAGCAGTGACAGAAAATATAAAGTCATTGTAGTGGTAGAATTAAATAACTAAAAAAAAACAATATTAAATTAACCTAACTTTTTATCTACAAAAAATTTTAGTAGAAAAAAATTCACGCAGGACTCGAACCAACACATCTAGCAGTTAAATGCTTAAGAAATAAAAAAATAACTTTTTATTGTTCAGTAAATATACGGTAGATCTTTTGATATGTTTTACTAAAAATATTTTCAATATTAATTCGTACTAACCCTGTGAATCTTCATTATTTAAATAAAAAAGATATATCTCGGAAGTTGGGTTTTCTAAGTTATTCAATTCTTCCACTAAGATGACGATAAGGCGAGTTAAGATCCAGAGGTCCCGGGTTCGAATCCCAGTGGGGGCAGATGTTTGTGTGATGGATACGAGCATCTGTATGATTCTAAGATGTTTAATATGTATTTCTATATAAAATATACTTATATACTTATGTACAGTATATGTATTCTATCACAAGCCTACAGTGCTTACTTTGGGGCTAGGCTAATTGGTGTGTGTTAAAAATATATATTTTTATTTATACTAGCGGCCCGCCCTCGCTTCGCTTCGGTGTAGAGCTGAAGTGTAGACTACAGTTTTTGTTCTCAGGCTTGTATTATACACCATTACATTCATCTATGATTCTTCTTATACCTGCATGCAAAGTCTCAGCCCGATCGGTTTAAAATTGACAAAGTTTCCTACAAACTTTCATTCCCTATTTTATCCCCTTGGGGGTAGAATTGATCGAAATCCTTTCTTAGCGGATGCCTACTTCATAACATCTACCTGCATGCCAAATTTCAGCCCGATCCGTCTACTGGTTTGGGCTGTACGTTGATAGATCACTATGTCAGTCAGTCAGTCAGTCATATTTGAGTTTTATATATATAGATTAGTGAACAAACAAGAAAATGGATAAATGAAGTACCTGCCCTGTTTAAATGACATAATTTTAAAGCGAAGGAGATGATTTTTTTATACAAAACGCAGAAAACTACTCTATCCTAACCGATATTTAATGCTAATGGAGATTGGAGACTGTTTCAAATATAGCTGATGTGTCATAATTATATCATGTGCCAATCGATAGATTCGTATTAGCTTATTCTGTAACATACAATCTCACTTTCAACTCCATTTTATGGCTGCTTCAACAGAAATTTTGCCGCGAAATAGAGTGAATAATTTAAAAATATCTTCATATTTTCTTAATACCACATAATCCTGAACAAATGGCCCATCTATCTATCTTGTTCGTAAAAAGGGATAAAAATAAATATTGTAGCATAAAATTTACACTATTTTCGTTACTTAGTTTATTTTTCATGCTTGATTAGAATGGCTCAAATACACACATCAAAAGTGTCTAGGGCTTGATCCCTATCCCATTTTTATGCGGATTTCTTGAGATTGAGATGTGGCTTTGTAATAAATTTATGATTTTATAAATTTATATGGATCCTTTTTGGTGCATTTCATAATTTGAATCAGGAACTGTGAATCAAATTCGAGTAAAAGATGAAAATCAGCTGTCAATATTTTCCCTATAAAAACATACAACGCATTGAAGACATTATTAGTGCTACTGTTTCCCTACTACTGATTAAAACCAACGTTATTATGGAGCGGCGACGTCATTTAAGCAGGGAAGAAATGCTCAGAGCCGTGGGAATGATAGAAGCTGGTTCCCGGCAACGTACTGTGGCTTTAGCTCTGAATACAAGTCAGAGTGTTATCAGTCGACTTTGGACACGATACCGAAGCACTGGTACCGTGGCTGAGCGCCATGGAGGACGGTATCGCTGCACCACACGGAGACAAGACCGATACATTCAAATCTTAACTCGAAGAGCTCCAACAATAACCGCCATGATGTTAGCCGTGAGGCATCATCACTCTTCAGGGAACTTAATTAGCGACCAAACAGTCAGAAACCGCTTGCATGAAGTGAACCTTCATTCCCGAAGACCGCTACGGGTACCACCTATAGCAATGCACAATCGTAGGATTCGATATCAATGGGCTCTTGAACACAGAAATTGGGCAGAAGAACAATGGCGTTTCGTGTGCTTTTCTGATGAGTCTCGTTTTGGTATGAGACCGGATACAAGACGTATACGACACTGGAGAACCCCTGGACGCCAACAGCGATTAAAATCCTGCCAGGAAGTCCATCCTTATAGTGGTGGAACCATCATGGTATGGGCGGGTATTTGGATCGGCGGAAGAACTGAGTTGATTTGGATCAGAGGCAACCTCAACGCTCAAATTTATGCTGAGACGATTGTATCAGACGTCATCGTTCCTCTACAAGTGCAAATCGGTCCCTTATTTCAGTTAATGCATGATAATGCACGACCGCACACCGCAAGAGTTGTAAGACAGACTCTCGCCGCAGCTAACATCAATGTCCTGCCCTGGCCTGCTCAGTCGCCAGACTTGAACCCGATTGAGCATGCATGGGATATGCTACAGAGAAGAGCTCTGCCGAATATGGAGGGTATCCAGTCGCAAGAAGACCTTTTTTTGTTGTTGCAACGAACATGGGCGGCCATTCCACAGCGTGATTTGGATGAACTCATTTTGAGTATGCCAAACCGATGTTCTTGTGTTGTTAGTGTTCGCGGTAGAAATACGGATTATTAATTGTTTAAGTTACCCAATAAAATTTTAGAGAAAACTGTTATTTCAGTCTTTTTTTCGAACTTTTGTGTTAGTGGTTCAAATGTCAAAAATCCCTTTATTAGGAAAATGGCAAATTTCTTTATTAATGCAAAGGTGACTTGGTTTATCGTTACTGTGACAAACGAAAACACTTTATTTGATGAATCCTTAAAGAAAATTTTAATTAATATCAATCAGGAGAAAAGTTATTGCAAAAATATATGTTGATCCCTAGACACTTTTGATGTGTGTACATGTTTTTCTCATGGTCAATTATATGTGGCATGTTCAGGGGTAGGAAGACCATCTGCGTTATTTGTACGTGTGCGCCTGATAATAAAACAAAATATGACGTCAATCACAAGGTGCTTCACTGAAGAGTGCAAACTATGCATCAAAATACTAGGCCGAAAAAAAATCATTATAATACTTTTTGAAGTGAATTCTTCTTGAGCGGCGTTGTTCACTTTTTTTTGTATAGGTAAAAAATATTAAACTCGCGTCAGGTTAAACACGTGGGCTGATCGCATCATGACACACAATAAAATTGGAAAGGTTGTTGACTTTCAATATATTGGACGAAACATAGTAGTATTTTATTTTACCGTATTATAATAATAAGTCTCTATCTAGGACGTCCACGTGGCAGCTTTATTGCAAAGAAAATGCATTTTTTTTGCTAGATGCGCTTAAATGTGATTCATGTAAGTTGATTTATTTACAATAGATGTCGGTAAGTGCGCTTAAACGTGATTCATGTAAGTTGATTTTTCTGAGAGATACACTTTTTTAATGTATTATAAATTGTCATGTTTGTGTACGATAGCGCAATAAATAAATATTGTATTCTACCACATACATGATAGTACTTTTATACAGATAATTCGTGCAAAATTATTCCCTGACCATTCCAACTTTTGCCGGCACTCCCGGAGTTGCAACCCGTCGTTTTTTTATTCATATTTATTTATCCATATCCTAATAAAAAAAATACTTAATAAAATCCAAAATCTACTCATTTATTGCTTCTAAGGCGAAACAAAGTTTGCCGGGTCAGCTAGTATTGAATATAGAAAACAATGCTCTGCACTGCAACATCGCAAGCTGCTTTGAAATTAAATTGGGCAAACTTATACTGTACTAGAGTTCCGTGCGTTTGTGCAGCGAAATCTGCATTATGATACAGATTTGCACTCGCATGGCTCTGATACTCCGCAGCGTAGTCGGAGCCAGTGTGACAATTGTATCTACGGCGCCAGGGAAATGTAGCACACTACACTGCCACTAGATGGCGCTATTCAAAGATGACTGCTCAATCGTGAGACAAAGAAACTCTGGGTCTACAGTCTCACTTTATTAAAGAAGTTAATTCTGAATAAAGAATTTTCTGTTCTATTCTAATTAAAAAACAAGTGCTCTGCTTCCCTATTTAGAATTCAGACGCGACATTCGGAGCCCGGAATATATTCGACTACCCTCATTTCAATGACCACATTACATTTTTATTTTTACACTGCGAGCTTCGTCCGCGATGAAAAATAAATTTCTGCCGTTTTCCGAGTGTACAGTAAGTACGCAGTGTGTGTTTTATCCGTGAATTATGTGGTCCCTTATTTGAGACACTAATAAAATAAGGCTTAACCTCTCTGCGAGCGGGTCGGGCCTGCGTTGAGTATTAAAAAATAAAAGAATCCGCGACACCGTATGTCCATTTTTGTGTGACATAAATACCTACATCCTTTATTTGGGAGTATTACGAAGAGGGCAAAGTGTGTTTGCTTTTACGCCACATGTTTTTTGGAGTGTGTATGTTGTTGTTGACCTTTACAGTGACAGATGACCTTTACAGCATTAGGGTTTGTATACAGCGAGATACTTAAGCCACATACATGTTGGCCAAATAAAGGCCAATACCAACGTCTCTTCCTCTTCCTAGTCGTGGATTTTTGACAGAGTGATCGCGGTCATGTCTCGGTCGATTCCTGTGGCACTGATGCAATCGCGATGCGTCGACATGCAGCTCGATGTTTTGCGGAGCAAGAGCAATCATTTACGCTGGAGTACGTCGCCGATTTAATAAGGTCTGTCCACCGTATCGGAGAGCGCGCGTGAGATCTTTTACCCTCAACTTTCTCTTGCACCACCAACCATTCCATGGAGTTCTCATTACGAGTAATACGCCAGAATATACAGAATGATTTTTTAGAAAATGTTAATTTTGATAACATTGTAGAAAGATTCGCCGCCAAAACCGTGGCGGCAGAACTTTCGTGGCAAAGAAAAAGCGCGTATACTTGTTTCTGGCTATCAAAATATCAGAAGCTTACGTTCAAAAACGCATATATTTCGAAGTAACGTAATTCAATGCAATTTTGATGTTATAACTTTAACTGAAACTTTTCTGACCAGTTCCATATCAGACAGTGAAATGTTTACTTCAGACTACATAGTAGTGCGCAAATACCGCACAGGCGATGCTGGCTGTGGAAAACTGCAATACTGTACAGCAAGCAATGAACGTGGATGCCCTGACGTAAGCATTTGACCTGGTAGTTAGTGACAGCTTATTGCATAAGTTGGCAGTGATAGGCTTTTCGCCTAAACTAGTTGATTTCTTTTCGAATTTTTAGATTTGGTGGATTTGAGTCTGAAGAATATTACACGAGGTCTGGGATGAGCCAGGGTAGTACGATAGGACCATTTTTTTTCATTTACTTCATTAATAACCTGCCCAATATTATCTATTCAAAGTTCCCAATGTTTATTGTTTGCAGACTGAGTCTAGGTATAGATAACCTCTCCGTGCTAGAGCCACTAGGCAACTCGAGCTCTTACGCCACAAAATAGACACATAATTAACATCCGACATTCGTCTTCTTCTTCTTCGTCTTTGTGTGCGTACGGTCATTACGCAAATGAGAAGAACTGCTAGATAGTTTCTATTATGTTATTAAATTAGTCTGTGTTTATGCTTCATACAAATTAATAATAATTATACAAAGCAAAAGCACGCCTGCTTACAAAAGTGTCGAATTTCCTAAGTCACGTATGATCTTAATACCTACATCTTCTGCAGAATAATAGTATCCAAGAGAATTCGCTAATTTAATTATACCTAGGCAGTGCTATTGTAATATTTTCTAATATTTGCTCTAGATTTTTGAAGTGAAAACTTCTTTAGCGGCGTTGTACACTTTTTTTGTAATGGGTAAATCTGTTAAACTCGAGTCAGGACACGTGGCCTGATCGCGTCAGTCCTGACGTCCTTATCATTCCAAAATATCAAAAATGCACAACGTTAATATTGAAGTTTTTACTTCTGCCGGCACTCCCAGAGTGCAACCCGTCGTTTTTTTATATATAATTTTCTTTTTATATACATTGCAGATAACCCAAACTGTTTCTGAGCTTTGCAGGCACAGGTACATAGATATTTAAGTAAACCTGCCAAAACGAATTTCTAAGATTACTAGCTTGTGCCCGTGGCTTCGCTCGCATAAGAGTACGTTCAGATGATTAGCGTTTTACGCGCGTTGACAACTACATGCATTTTGTTCGAGTCCTTCAGATGCTAATGAATCAATTACACTTGATCGTTAGCCAGTGGTGCACGAAAAACGTTGTGACGTCAACGTGTCGTTCAGTTGAACGCGCGTTTTCAATGCGGCCGACGTGACGTCAGATCGATTGCTTGAATTGATGGAATAGGGAGTTTGGGCCATGACACACAACGCGGACCCAGTACGGATTGGTGGGTGCTAACGACTGCAGTGCAGCTGGGACCAACGGCTTAACGAGCCTTCCAAAGCACGGAGGAGCTTGAGATATTTTTTTTACGTGTGATTATGATTTATTTGATTATTATGATTATGTCTAAAGGGGGTCAAAACGAGGGTTTTACCCCTTTTGGCCTTAGTCATTATACTATCCCTTTTTACGCTTACATCCTACATGTATGCCAAATTTCAGAGAAATCTGTTTAGTGGTTTGAGCTGTGCGTTGATAGATCAGACAGTCAGTTACGTTTGCCCAGAAGAGAGAAGATAGAGGCAATACAGTCAGTAACGTTTGCCCAGAAGAAAGAAGATAGAGGCAATACAGTCAGTAACGTTTGCCCAGAAGAGAGAAGATAAAGGCAATGTCTTAAGCCTTGCACCAAAGCAGTTGATATAGATAAAGAGTTATGTTTTAAGCGTGGCCATATCCAGAGGAGTGAAGCAGCTATCATGAAAAGTGTGTCATTTACAACCAATGGCAAACGCCACATAAAAAAAATTACATCGCCTACTCTTCTTAGAAAGAGACCGGTCCAGATCCCGGTGAAAGTTTACACGTTTTGTTTATACTAAAACACAAAATAATCATGTTCGTTTCATTTTCCTAAAGTTATCATTAAATGATAATTGAAATTCTATTATCTGAAGTGTATTCCTATGATACAATGCACCAAGAGTGAATCTTGTTACTCGTATATCAACCTTTATAGTTCCAGTCTACCATCAAAAACATTTCCTACAATCGTAATCTGGTCTCTGGGACGGGTAAAACTATAGTCTCAGTCGATCATTCTTTTTTACAATCATAACCTGGTTTCTGGGCCCAGTTGAGGCTGGGACCAGCATGCACCTACAAGGGGCTATTCACATTGAAACAGTCGCACAGACCGTTGCTCGAATCACGGTTCGATAAGTATTTCAACGGACGGCTAGGCCGGGAGGCTGTTGACAGCGTAGAGGGTATTCGCAGGGTGTTTTAGCGGACAGTGTGCAAGCGCTCGTAAGCAGCGTTGACTGCTTTACTGCTTTTCCGTTTCGCACCCGTGAGACTTGCGAGAGGCTAGATGCGAGGTCCATTCGTTGGTGTGCCCCGTAAGGGCGCCAACGTCTGTAAATAGATAACCTTTTTTTGTGTCTGGAAAATGCCTTACGCATCCTTCAACCACTGGGGGAGCGAGAAGAAGGTATGTGGGACTCCTCCCTGTCCTCTTCAGCCAACCCTGGAGCCGGCTGATGTGAACAGTGCCCTACCTACGCCCTGAACAGGGCCACTAAAAACCAGACAATACTCCTGCACCGTCACCCGACACGCACTATGAGGACCGCGGTCCCCCTAGTGCATGCCGAGAGGGCGGGTGTGGTCGCGGAACCCGTCTCCGAATGGCCGCGCACCTGCCAGGTGTTTGTCCGCGGACGGACCCACCCCGATGAAGATGCCCCGGAGCATCAGGGGCATCAGCATCCATAGAGCTTGTGCAATGCGAGCCTATCCCCCCCCCCAGGACAGACTCGCGGCTCTCGCAGGAGTGAGAGGGAGAGCGTAGTTTTCTCCATGCCTTTCCTACCCCCCCTAGGCCCTCAAAAGGGCAAGGTATAAATAACCTCTCCGTGCTAGAGCCACTAGGCAACTCGAGCTCTTACGCCACAAATTAGACACATAATTAACATCTTTCTCCCGACATTACCTACTTAGTCTTTGCGTGCGTACGGTCATTACACAAATGAGAAGAGCTGCTAGATGGTTACAATTCTTTTTTACAATTATAATCTGATTTCTGGGCCCAGTTGAGGCTGGGACCAGTAACCAGGAAACAGTCGTCGACCGTTGCTCGAATCACGGTTTGATAAATATTTCACCGGACCGGCGTCATAACCATAGCAGATCTATTTGTTTCTTCTACAACGAATCACGCCTGTTTACTTGCTCCTCCCCTTTTCCTACCATTTATTTATTTATTTATACTTTATTGCAAAACAAACAGCAATTGGCGGACATAATGCCATAAGGCATTCTCTACCAGTCGACCAGTAAAAGCGTGAGAACTAAAAATACGGGGGTGCAATATGGACATATGCTAAATAAACCAGGTAGGTAATATATATATTAATAGAATACACAAATATTAAAATATATATACACTACATACATGTAAATATATATGCTATATCTACAATACATACATACACATAATTATGCCAGTCAAGTATGAGAACGCAGATTAATTATATTAAGATAATGCTCACGAACCCATCCCTTAAATACAAATTTGTTAGGAGCTTTACGTATATTAGGGGGCAAGTCATTCCAGAGTCGTACAGCCGTGATGGTGAAAGAATATGAGACGAAGCCAGAAGAGTGGACGGGAGTATGCAGAAGGAGGTTGTCCGTTGAACGGAGGACACGGTCATGAGAATCACACAGAAACCTAAATCTGCTTTTCAGGTAAGCTGGTGTATGTGGATCGTAAAGAAGATTAAAAAGAGCACAAACAACTCTTAGGTTCCTACGCTCACGAATAGGAAGCCATTTGAGTTGATGACGAAAATGTGAGATATGGTCGTATTTACGTAAGCCATATATGAAGCGAATGCAGTTATTGAGAAGATGATCCAACTTATTTAAAAGATTTTCATTAATATCTAACCATTGATCTTGGTCGCGCTTATTAGTCGTTCGCAAGGACTTGTTAGTTCATCCCACGACAAAGGCTTACTAGAGCCGAGGCCCGAGTCTCAGATACGCCCTGTAGTTGAGCCGACCCCCTCAGGTTCGAGTGGTCTGAAAGCTTCAGACGGAGAGGAGACTCTCCCCTTGGGGAGATGCCATCCGCCTGGAATACATCTAAAGGCACTCGCCAATTCTGAAATTCCCTTAGGATTTCGTCGTTCCCAAATCCGGTGACGCTGTAAAGGTCATTTGCGACCAACAAAACAGTCAACAGCATACACACTAAAAAAAATTTAGTTCAGTTGATGGCCAGCGTACGGTACTGCTGGACGTTTCTACTTTAATATACAAAATAATGACGTTCGTATACTTGAATAAACTTTTTTTTGTAGAGATGTTGGTACGATATGTGCAAAATTGTGTCTTGGATTGGATTTAACTATTCTACATCATGATCTGTTAGTTTGTGTCCTGGTAGGTTTATTAATTGTAATTTTAATAGATTTGTATTATCTGTGTTTACCTACCTTCTAATGTGAGCATAATAATCAAATGTTTTAGTTTAGTCTTTATTTAAATTTTTTGGTTAAATACAGTATTTATCTGTTATAATGTTGATAGAAATGCACTCAGAAATACTTTTTTGTTTTTCAAGTTACCTTCGATGGACTGCGAGCATATCAATCAAATATTTTGATCTCATTTTTACTTTCCTTTCTGGTAAAAATACAGTTTGTTTTAATTTAACACTGTTATTCATATAAACGTGAATGGGCGTTAATTTTGCAACACAGTTTTTGTATAACTATAGCAGATTTAACGTTTCGTAATTGTATAAATTTGATTGGCTATTATCTATTAGGTAGAATTTGTGTTCTGTGCGTTGTACGTTGGTGCACTATCAGCTATTATGGACAAATGTGGGCGAGCGGCAGCGAGTGCCGACAAGTCATTGTCAAATGAGTTCTATACTCGTTGACGCTTGCCTGTATTCGTGAAATTAGGCAAACGGCACCGAGCGATGACAAGAATATGCTGTCTTTTGGTATTGGCCTTCGCTTAAAGAAGGCTTTATGAGGAAAACCATACAGCTGACACATACAATGTTTATCTTTTACTCCAAGTGCAGCATATAGGACATCTTTAACTATATAACAAATCATAGTCCAATTTGGGACGTACCATTACTGTGACAAATCGTCAAAAATAAAATAAAAGGAATGATCAAATAAAAATCGGCCCACAATCATCAAATTCCTCCGTCGATTTTTTTTTACATTTCATAATAAAAATATTTAAATGTTAAATTAAAATTATAGGCACAAGTCCCTGAAGACTGCCTCAAATATTCCCATTTGGTAGGTACTGAGTCCAAACGAGCCGAGAGCGAAGAAAATTTAATAAAATTTGATAAATCGTAGCTACTTTACCTTACCTACCCGCAGAAAATACGTTAAGAGCCATAGTAATTATTGGGAAGGAATTTAGCGACAGCCTGCGACCGCGTTCCTGAGACGAGGCGCGGAATTATATTAAAATGGCAGTCAAATGCGACTTGGAATTAGTCGGAATAAGAATAATGACTATCTTTTTTAGCTAGATTATCGAAAAATATTAGACATTATTATTTTTCCTTTTTAGGGTTCCGTAGACCTGACGAAGGAAAGAAAAGAAGACAAGGAAGCCTTGTTGTTTCGTCATGTCCGTCTGTCACTGTTATACTTGGAGACTATTAGTTCTATTGAGCTGTTATTTTGTGGAGATGTATATAGATCACGCCAGTAATAAAAATTTAAAAAATATTTTTTTAGGGGAGCTCCCCTACATGTAACCTGGGTATGTTTTTTTTTATCATCTACTCCTTCATGTGGGATATCTTTGAATAGGTCATTTACAATGACTATGGGGTTACTAAGACTTTTTTCGATTTAGGAATCCATTTGCGATATATTAAATCTTAAGCTAAATTCCCTGATGTGAACCCCAGTGATACCTCCTATTCAAAACAACTGACGATTTGAACACGACCATAAGTCGTGGCAGTTTGTTGAAAAAAAAACGACGGGTTGCACTCCGGGAGTGCCGGCAGAAGTGAAAACTTGAATATTAACGTTGTGCATTTTTGATATTTTGGAATGGTAATGGAATAATTTTGTACGAATTGCTTTAATTATCAGTATAAAAGTACTATCATTTATGTGGTAGAATACAATATTTATTTATTGCGCTATGGTACACAAATATGACAAATTATATTACGTTAAAAAGTTTATCTCTCAGAAAAATCAACTTACATGAATCACATTTAAGCGCACCTAGCGACATCTATTGTAAAAAAAATGCTTTCTTCGCAATAAAGCTGCCACCTGGACGTCCCAGATAGAGACTATTATTATAATACGATAAAATAAAATATGACTATGTTTCGCCCAATATATTGAAAGTCAACAACCTTTCCAATTTTATTGTTTTCGTCTTACGCGACGTCGTGTCCTGACGCGAATTTAACATTTTTACCCATACAAAAAAAGTGTACAACGCCGCTAAAGAAGTTTTCACTTAATAATATTTGCTGCCCTTTTTGTTTTAATCTAAGGCCCTAAACGTTCGTCACGACTACAAGGTTGGCTCCGCTACTATTAAATTTATGTAAAGAAATTGTTCAAAGTAGGTACTGTCGAAAATGAGAATTCTAATAAAAATATTCTTACGCTGTTTTTACATAAATAATCTGTTTAGATTGCGGTCGAACTATTTCTGTTCAAGCAATACATATAGCTCTGTGACAGAAAGACAGCGACGGTCATAAACTTAATAGGTATCGGTTGTATATTAACTTTAAGTCCTATTAATGGGATTTAATGATCCTAAGATTATTTTCAGCGTAGATCGACTGTTTATTGTTTTGTTTTATTTTATTTTAGTTCATTCTTTCTTTTTGTTTTTTGCGTGTTCATTTGTTCATTCACTGTAACCATATTGGAGTTTGTAAATCACATTTTTAGTTAAGGAAGAGCGGAGCCTCCAAACACAGGCAATATTTGCTTAAATGGAGACTCCAATCTATCATTTTGTTAAGAAGGCTGTAAAGGAAAATAAATTATTATTATTAACTTTATCGCGAAGGAACATCGACAGCTGTTTCTTAACACCTTTTGAGTACGTAACTCGAAAAATATTCCACGAAAACGATTGTGTGAAATGAAAACACGACTTTTTAAAAAGTTCCTTCCATAACACTAAGTTATTAAGGAATTAACTACATAAAATATTTGTTCCGACCGCAAGCCCGAAGTGAGCTTAGGGCGGGCGGACAACTAAAGCCTTTCGCGGTTTAAAAGAGGATCAAGTTTTCATTTCCGACTCGTACCGCGTGGTATTTTTCATTAAAAACAGGACAAAGGGGCAACGGCCATTTTGTTTTCTGTAATTGCTTAAAATCTCTTTGGAGCTGCCGGGCTCAACTAAACTTTGTTTGGCCAGTTAGTTTAATAGAATAGTGAGACACAGTTATGGAGTATTTATAAAGTTTACAGATATTGTTTTCACGGCAAATTTATGAGAAACATCATTTGGTATTAGTTTGACTAAGTAGGCAGGACTAATACCAAACTTGTCATAGATCTATCCAATGTGCTGCGATTTATATGTCGTGAAATGTAATGATAAATCGAAAATCTTAAGGATGTTTTGCTAGAACACGCGTAATTAGACAATGGCAATAAAATTTCTCAATCTTACTGAAAAAAAGATAATATTTTTGGGTGAAAACCATTTAAAATGACCATTGTGACAAAAATGAAACCAAAATGAAACCATAACAAAAATGAAATTCGTAACAAAAAGGTAACAAAGATGAAAACTTAGGGTCTTTTCACAGTTCACTTAATAAAGGATAATTATTTAGCTAACTTAATTGATCGAACACACAAAAGCACAATAAAACACAATGTATTTTTATGATTTGTTTAATTAATAAAAAAAGAGATTCTCACATTGGTACTTACTGATTTAGTCTCAGAAGACTAGAATAGAATTTACAATTCACATATTTCTTAATTACACTTATATACCTAATTAACTCTTACATTCTCAAAATATAACCAACATTGTTATATAAAAAGTCAAGGGCATAAGACATTAATTTCTCGACGACATCTTTTAACAATCATATTACCCAATATTAAAAAAATCTTAATTAAATTATAGGAACTTATATGTGTTATGTACCTGATACCTATTATAATATATTATTATAATATATATACTAGGTGTCGTTTTTGTAACTGCCCAGAGCTCAGGTTATAACGATTGAGTAGATCTCTAGGAATATATATATATATATTTTTTAAGTAATATATTTTTTTAGTTTTAACAAAAATAATAATAATTAAAGACAACCACAGCCACGGTAATATTATCTATACAGTATTGTGACTCCGCCCTGTCCTTGAAAATAAATGCCTACACCGAGCGCTGCGTTGGCACGCGGTAGGGCCGCCCGCCTACAGTATTTTATGTAGTTTTGTTTTTAACGCGAGTGTAGGTAGATTACTCGTTTGTCTCTTTTTTCATCCTAACCACTTACATATTTATATATTATTCCAGATATTTTGCCCGATGGAAAAACCGAAATACCTAAATATTAGAAACAAATAACGTACTAGTAGATAGGTATATAAAAATATTCTATAAAGGTAAGACAACTTTCCAATATTTCAGGTAATTTAAAAAATGATATCTCTGGGTGTGTTATTGAAGAGTTCAAGCAACCAAAAACAGCAATTGTGCTGTTGTACGATATTGATCGTCGTTTGTTCTTTTCCATACTAAATTATGTAGGTATCTACTTAATTAAATCAAATATTTACAATACAAAACGCACGTTTAAGCACGACTAACTGCATAAAAAACAATTCAGACCGTTCGGTCGTCGTTGCGGCGCGGCGGTGCATCCGCGACTGGGTGCACGCCGAGAGCACATCGAACTCGAGTGGCGTAGGTATGACTCGCTTTCCGACCGTTTGTATGAAGATAGAATACTGTATGATATTATTACCGTGCCACAGCCATCAAGTTCCGTAACGTCCTTACACGCTGTAAGGACCTGAGCGCGGGTGTGAAATCAGCTGGTCGAGCGGAGTTCACGACCTCGCCCAGCGCATTTCATTTTTTGCCGGCTGACCGCGCCGCGAAACTTGCGTAGGTACCTAGGATCTTTTTTCATGCCTAGTTAACTTTAATTATTATTAGTAAATTGTTGTTCCTTTTGTATTAGTTACATAAAGTATTTATTGCTAGTTACAAACCAATAATAATAAATTATATTATTAGGTAGGTACTTTCAAAATAAAAAAAATGGTTGCCTGTAAAGTCGGTTTTACGGGCGAAGATTTTACGTGACAACGTCTTTTTCTCGGTAGAATATTTATTGATATGAATATAATTAAATTGCACAATAGGAACAAGGAATTGAATGAAAATAAGAATTGCACAAATTTTAACTATAGAAATATATTTTGTTTACTAAAACATTGTACATGTAAACTTAAACTTAACACGAGAGACTCATCGTAACGTTACCGAGCGTTACACTTTTTCATAAGTGACTCCCAGCCGCAACCTAATTTAAGACGTTGTCACGTCAAAAAAAATCTCGTGTTCTACTCAATCGTTGTAACCATCTCCCGAGTTCTGGGTCGTTACAAAAACGACAACTTATATATATACTTAAATATTATGTTTTGATTGTTTATTATTGTATGATTAACCAAGAGCTGTTAACAAACGAACCATAATTGCAGTCTTAAAAGAAAAATAAGTAATAATGTATATATTACCCAAAATATAAACAAATAAAACATGTGTAATATCAATAGCAACAATAGAATACTCCTACTCACTTTCACTAGAACTATCAAAAAAATTTTTCCTCTTTGTTGGTGCAGTTGCTGATTGTTCAATCATTTCAGGATAGTCTTTTTTGAGATAACATGAAGGAACGTTTTGCCTCTTAGTACCAATTATTTGCTTTAAATCATCAAGTGAATAATTAACGCGAACGTCTGACAAAATAGTCACAGGCGCCTCTTTTGTTTTTAGTTTTTTGATGCCATTGTTATTACGGTCAACATTTTCTTTATTACTCACAGGCGTCCTAATATCAAGCAATGTAGTTTTATTAACAACGCGTGATATATTAAATATATCTAAACCACCTGAATCAGAGTCATTAATATCAACACCAGATACAGTTGGAATTTTGGTCTTATTGGTAGAGGAATCAGGTATTTTATACTTAGATTTCTGAATGGCAGTAGATGTATCAATCAGTTCTCCTTCGGCTGTAAAAGGGGTGAGATTATCTTTCTGTTTTTTAAATACTAAAGGCTGGCAACTTTCGGTATCGGATGAGGAACTTAGCCTAATCCGCTTTTTGGGACGTGGCTTTATCAGAAGGTGTTTTCTAGTGTCGAAACAGTCACAAAACCCTCTCAAGCTTGAGCTATTACAAAAGCAGCTCAGAACTCGATACCTTACTTCATTTGAGCAGTTTTCTGACTCGGCTTGTATCTGGTGAATCTTCATGGTATATGGAATTGGCACTAAAGCTTCGAATGCTGTTTGATTTCTGCTTTTTATCTCGATGATATCAGATTCGTTAACACAGAAAAGATTCACATTTGTGTCTTCTTTGAGAACAGAATAGGCTACTGCGGTGTTCGAAATATCAATTCCGTGCGACACTTTAGCGTCTAAAAGACGCTTGATTACTCCTCCGATTCCATCAGCAGCCCCCTTTCCGTGATATGCCTCTGAAAAGTTCCAAGTTCCTTTTTCGAAGTCCAAATCTTCAAGATATAATTTAAACAAATAGAAGTTCTTTTTTTGCCTGTATTGGGTGGCAGGCCCATCTGAAAATACGTGAACAGAATTAATTTCCGGATATTTTGTTTTAATATCTATCAGGATTGGTTTTAGGTGGGCCCATATTGCTGCTGGTGAATGATCTGTTGAATCAGATAGGGTGCAGTATGATTGAGGTTGCGAACCTTGAATATACATCACACTTGTGTGCAACGAAATTTGGTTTTGCGAACCGAAGTGGACAGCCTGTATTTGCCGATGCAACTTACAACTGTAATTTTCTGAGAAATCACAATGAATCATAACCTCATTATTTTGCAGACTGTTTTTAAGATTTCTGTATACATTATATTGATGCCAAATATTAAAATAATGCTCTTTAAACTTTTTAAGTTCTTTTTCAAAATGGTTTAATAGGATCTCTAGTTTTTCAGTCTTTAATTCAGTAACTACTTTTTTAGTCTTTTTGATCTCATTATTCTTTTGATATTCCACATTTGTCGTAGTCCATTCAAACCAGGTAACATTGTAGTTTTTTTTCCTCTCATTAATATTGTAAGTTACAGTCGCCGTTTTACAAATGTTGCACTCTGAATACATACATTCCTTGGATTTTTTATCACATACTATCTCTTCTAATATATCCATTAATTTTACATCTGGATTTAAAACCTTAATTTTTTGTAGTGCCTGGAATTTAAACTCAATATTTGCGTGAATTTTGCAAACACATGTTTCACGGTCTGAGAGTCGTGGTTTGACCACATAAAAAGGTCTATGCCTGCGGAATGTGTTGACAGAAGCTTTGATACCAGTTTCTTCCTTGAACTTTTTATGTAAATTTGACATGGTATCGAGGAGGTACCGTTTTTGGTGTTTCTGCTTTTTGTAGGTCTTAGTTTCTTTTTTTCCCGCTGAAGCTCGACTGACATCATCACGCAAGTAAAAGTGTCGAATTTTTTTTACCAACTTGCTGTTTCGTTTAGTAACAACACATTTTGAAAGATTGCGGATCCTGCTTTTTAAACCAATGACTCGTCTCAAATTTGATTGCATTTTATACTTTCGTACAATCTGTGATGTAAAGATATTTCTCAAAACCTTTTTTATGTTTTTATTTTTCATGTATTCCTGCTTGATTGCTTCCATTATAACAGAATTTTCTACTATAACTTTTTTAACTTTCTTTTTGTCTTGTTCTGAAAGAGAAGTCATGGTTTGGATTATTTCATTTGATTTAGAATTTGGTGACAGTGGTTGTTCTTGAATACTAGGATGCGACTGTTCTGAGACATTTGTCGACATTTGGCAATCAAGGAGAATTTTTTGTCGATAGACTTTCTTTTTAAGTGCTTGTATTTTTTTTCTTTGCGCATTTATAATTTTTTCTTGTTTTTCATTTTCTTTTTTCAGCCGTTTATAGTAACGTTGATATTCTTTTGAACTCTTTTCGGTTTTCTCTTGAGGGTCTCGTTTTTTCTTTTGATTTTTCTTAAGCTTTCTCCAGTTCTTCCTTCTAATTAATTTTTGATTCTCTGTTAGTTTATAAACTTTCACATATTTCTTCTTAATTCTATTTAAATTTTTTAATCTTAACTCTTCGATTTTTTGCGGATTCTGTTCTTTTAATCGTTGTCTATATAGTCGCTGCCGTTCAGCTGCTGTCATCGGCATTCTAAAAAGAAAAATATTGTGAATTTTCTATTTCTTTTCCGTAATTTATGTTTCAAAATTTTACGGCGTATATATAACTGCTTGTTTTTTCTCATCGTGATTTTCTCCCAATTATAATAAAAAACTCACTTAAGGAGCGTTAAAGACAAGACATACAATTAATTCACCGTAAAAATTATGGTTACAGTAATTGAATTTGGTATTTGAGATTTTGAGACGTACATACAAAAAAAAAACTTGAAGGTTAGGTTAAGTTCCCATAATAAAAACAAAAAATCAAAAAACTCGACTGCTCAAAAAGAAGCTTTAAATAAAAACTGAAAAGAAAAAAGCAAGCCCGGTAGTTTAGAATTTAACAGTCGGGACCCATAATTGGGAAAATTTTATCCAGTCTAGAATTTATTCCCGAATTAGCAGTCGGGTGTTTACCCGACTGCTTGTAATGTTTTTCGAGCGTATGTATGTATGTCCAATTCTTTGGCACGCCCTACAGCCTGAACGGCTTGACGGATTTTGACATGCAAGGTGTTATTTGATTCGATGTGATTGTGTGAGTGACACTGGGTATATGAAAATTTCAAAGAAATTGACACAAATTGATCCTCTTGAAAAAAAAATACTAATAATAACCCATCAAGCGGGGTATCAAAGTGAAGAGTTTTAAAAGACAATTCAAAAAATATAAATGAATGTAATAAAATAAAAAAATTGAAACTTTTAAGTTTCAATTTTTTTATTTTTATTCCCGTTAAAAGCAAGGTGATTTTTTATTCCCGTCATTTATGACGGGAATAAAAAATTAAATTAATAAAATCAAAAAACCTGACTGCTTAAAAAGGGACTTTAAATAAAACTGAAAAAAGAAACAAGCCTAGTTGTCTAGAATTTAACAGTCAGGACCCATTAAAAATATTATAGACTGGATAAAATCTTCCCAATATCATTATTGGGAAGATTTTTGGGACTCATGTCCCGACTGTTAAATTCTAGACTACCGGGCTTTTATTATACATTTATTTAAATTTTATATATAAAACCCTATATATATTAAAAGCCTTCACTCTGATACCCCGCTTGATGGGTTATTATTAGGAATTATTTTTCAAAAGGATTTTTTTCCCCGAACATCCGCCATTTTCTAAAATTTAAGTATACCCAGTGTCACTCACACAATCACGACGAATCAAATGACACCTCGCATGTCAAAACCCGCCAAGCCGTTTAGGCTGTAGGGCATGCCAAAGAATTGGACATACATACTTACATACGCTTAAAAACATTACCCTCCTTTCTTCGGCAGTCGGGTAAAAATCAGACTTGTGAATGCGTCTTTAGTTCATTTTCGTTATATCATTTTTGTGACGTGACAAAAAACGTGACGAAATCATAACAAAAATGAACAAACTCTCTACTTGGAACATAACCTCAAATATCTTAAGTCAAACAAGAATATCAGTAAGTTATAGCACCTTGCTTTTCAATAATGATTAAAATAATCTGTGTATATGAATAAATCAATTATATAAGTATTCCCCTTACCTGTCCAGTTTAGTAGCCAACTAAAATGATGAATTAAAGTTGTAATTACGTTCGCCGACACAAAAGCACGCATTCACTCACTTTGACATACGACAACAAAATGGCCGATACAATATCGCTTCTGGCATCTCATTGGCTCCTTAGAGAGTGAGTGTTGCCGTTTGATAAACATTAAATATTACTAAATTAGGTCGTGCGAAAAAGGAATAACGAAAATGAACAAAATAATGGATATTTGTTAGGAACCAAGTATTTATTTTCAAAAAAAGGAAATTTAAGATAGTTTTACCTGATAACTATAACTAATCATATTATCTTTACAAAAAATAATCATATAATGCAATATAATTTAAAGTAATTTTTTTATAATGTACTTTGTAACGCTAGTCAGGAAAAGGACAAATTATTTTGTATGGACAAAATCCAGTTTCGGTCTGAAAATAGAAATTCATTTACTAAATACTTGTAAAAAGGTACCTAAACTATATATATTATTTTAGGTAATGTACTTTTTTACTATAGTAAGCTCTCACTGCTTGAGAGAAGAGAATATTTTGTTATATATTGCATATGGACAAGTTATGATATCAAAATGGTCATTTTAAATGGTTTTCACCCTTTTGCGAAAACAAGAGTCGTCTCAGTAAGATTGCAAAAAGAGTCGTCGGCTGATTATAAATATTCTTGAGGATTTTGGGTTCACACTAGGTTAGGTTAGTATCGTAACGATGATGCGCGAGCCGAGCGAGCGTAGCGAGCGTGCCGCGGTAGCGGCCCTCGAAGTTCCAGGAAAATATTTAATTAACAGTAAGATTAATAGTAATGTAAGTAAGGATTTTCGGGAACATTCTATTTATCATCGTACAACATAATACAGGTACATATATTATCTTTTTCATATGATGTTTTGCTACTCTGTATTGAATATTATGTACATAATGTAAATAATGCCGGTGTCCATATTTATAGGTAGTAGAATTAAGTCATTAATTTTTTCGATGAGCACAAAATAACAACTCGTTCAAACCTTACAAAGAATAAAGTGTCTTCCTGTTAAATTCCGTGTAGGTCGTTACCTTACCTCATCATATGGTAATTAGGGAAAAATAAAAATAGCAGTGACAGAAAATATAAAGTCGTTGTAGTGGTAGAATTAAATAACTAAAAAAAAACAATATTAAATTAACCTAACTTTTTATCTACAAAAAAATTTAGTAGAAAAAAATTCACGCAGGAGACGGGACTCGAACCAACACATCTAGCAGTTAAATGCTTAAGAAATAAAAAAATAACTTTTTATTGTTCAGTAAATATACGGTAGATCTTTTGATATGTTTTACTAAAAATATTTTCAATATTAATTCGTACTAACCCTGTGAATCTTCATTATTTAAATAAAAAAGATATATCTCGGAAGTTGGGTTTTCTAAGTTATTCAATTCTTCCACTAAGATGACGATAAGGCGAGTTAAGATCCAGAGGTCCCGGGTTCGAATCCCAGTGGGGGCAGATGTTTGTGTGATGGATACGAGCATCTGTATGATTCTAAGATGTTTAATATGTATTTCTATATAAAATATACTTATATACTTATGTACAGTATATGTATTCTATCACAAGCCTACAGTGCTTACTTTGGGGCTAGGCTAATTGGTGTGTGTTAAAAATATATATTTTTATTTATACTAGCGGCCCGCCCTCGCTTCGCTTCGGTGTAGAGCTGAAGTGTAGACTACAGTTTTTGTTCTCAGGCTTGTATTATACACCATTACATTCATCTATGATTCTTCTTATACCTGCATGCAAAGTCTCAGCCCGATCGGTTTAAAATTGACAAAGTTTCCTACAAACTTTCATTCCCTATTTTATCCCCTTGGGGGTAGAATTGATCGAAATCCTTTCTTAGCGGATGCCTACTTCATAACATCTACCTGCATGCCAAATTTCAGCCCGATCCGTCTACTGGTTTGGGCTGTACGTTGATAGATCACTATGTCAGTCAGTCAGTCAGTCATATTTGAGTTTTATATATATAGATTAGTGAACAAACAAGAAAATGGATAAATGAAGTACCTGCCCTGTTTAAATGACATAATTTTAAAGCGAAGGAGATGATTTTTTTATACAAAACGCAGAAAACTACTCTATCCTAACCGATATTTAATGCTAATGGAGATTGGAGACTGTTTCAAATATAGCTGATGTGTCATAATTATATCATGTGCCAATCGATAGATTCGTATTAGCTTATTCTGTAACATACAATCTCACTTTCAACTCCATTTTATGGCTGCTTCAACAGAAATTTAAAAATATCTTCATATTTTCTTAATACCACATAATCCTGAACAAATGGCCCATCTATCTATCTTGTTCGTAAAAAGGGATAAAAATAAATATTGTAGCATAAAATTTACACTATTTTCGTTACTTAGTTTATTTTTCATGCTTGATTAGAATGGCTCAAATACA
Organism: Chilo suppressalis; assembly: GCA_902850365.2. Taxonomy (NCBI): domain Eukaryota; kingdom Metazoa; phylum Arthropoda; class Insecta; order Lepidoptera; family Crambidae; genus Chilo; species Chilo suppressalis. Next base: position 17,665,837 of record OU963914.1, on the reverse strand, counting down.
TGTTTTTCTCATGGTCAATTATATGTGGCATGTTCAGGGGTAGGAAGACCATCTGCGTTATTTGTACGTGTGCGCCTGATAATAAAACAAAAAATGACGTCAATCACAAGGTGCTTCACTGAAGAGTGCAAACTATGCATCAAAATACTAGGCCGAAAAAGAATCATTATAATACTTTTTGAAGTGAATTCTTCTTGAGCGGCGTTGTTCACTTTTTTTTGTATAGGTAAAAAATATTAAACTCGCGTCAGGTTAAACACGTGGGCTGATCGCATCATGACACACAATAAAATTGGAAAGGTTGTTGACTTTCAATATATTGGACGAAACATAGTAGTATTTTATTTTACCGTATTATAATAATAAGTCTCTATCTAGGACGTCCACGGGGCAGCTTTATTGCGAAGAAAATGCATTTTTTTTGCTAGATGCGCTTAAATGTGATTCATGTAAGTTGATTTATTTACAATAGATGTCGGTAAGTGCGCTTAAACGTGATTCATGTAATTTGATTTTTCTGAGAGATAAACTTTTTTAATGTAATATAAATTGTCATGTTTGTGTACGATAGCGCAATAAATAAATATTGTATTCTACCACATACATGATAGTACTTTTATACTGATAATTAAAGCAATTCGTGCAAAATTATTCACTGATCATTCCAACTTCTGCCGGCACTCCCGGAGTTGCAACCCGTCGTTTCTTTATTCATATTTATTTATCCATATCCTAATATAAAATTTAATAAATAAAATCTACTCATTTATTGCTTCTAAGTCGAAACAAAGTTTGCCGGGTCAGCTAGTATTGAATATAGAAAACAATGCTCTGCACTGCAACATCGCAAGCTACTTTGAAATTAAATTGGGCCAACTTATACTGTACTAGAGTTCCGTGCATTTGTGCAGCGAAATCTGCATTATGATACAGATTTGCACTCGCGTGGCTCCGATAGTCCGCGGCGTAGTCGGGGCCAGTGTGACAATCGCCTTATCTACGGCGCCAGGGAAATGTAGCACACTACATTGCCACTAGATGGCGCTATTCAATGAGTTGACTGCTCAATCGTGAGACAAAGAAACTCTGGGTCTAGTAGAGTTCCACTTTATTAAAGAAGTTAATTCTGAATAAACAATTTTCTGTTCTATTCTAATTAAAAAACAAGTGCTCTGCTTCCCTATTTAGAATTCAGACGCGACATTCGGAGCCCGGAATATATTCGACTACCCTCATTTCAATGAGCACATTACATTTTTATTTTTACACTGCGAGCTTCGTCCGCGATGAAAAATAAATTTCTGCCGTTTTCCGAGTGTACAGTAAGTACGCAGTGTGTGTTTTATCCGTGAATTATGTGGTCCCTTATTTGAGACACTAATAAAATAAGGCTTAACCTCTCTGCGAGCGGGTCGGGCCTGCGTTGAGTATTAAAAAATAAAAGAATCCGCGACACCGTATGTCCATTTTTGTGTGACATAAATACCTACATCCTTTATTTGGGAGTATTACGAAGAGGGCAAAGTGTGTTTGCTTTTACGCCACATGTTTTTTGGAGTGTGTATGTTGTTGTTGACCTTTACAGTGACAGATGACCTTTACAGCATTAGGGTTTGTATACAGCGAGATACTTAAGCCACATACATGTTGGCCAAATAAAGGCCAATACCAACGTCTCTTCCTCTTCCTAGTCGTGGATTTTTGACAGAGTGATCGCGGTCATGTCTCGGTCGATTCCTGTGGCACTGATGGAATCGCGATGCGTCGCCATGCAGCTCGATGTTTTGCGGAGCAAGAGCAATGATTTACGCTGGAGTGCGTCGCCGATTTAATAAGGTCTGTCCACCGTATCGGAGAGCGCCCGCGAGATCTTTTACCCTCAACTTTCTCTTGCACCACCAACCATTCCATGGAGTTCTCATTACGAGTAATACGCCAGAATATACACAATGATTTTTTAGAAAATGTTAATTTTGATAATATTGTAGAAAGATTCGCCGCCAAAACCGTAGTGGCAGAACTTTCGTGGCAAAGAAAAAGCGCGTATACTTGTTTCTGGCTATCAAAATATCAGAAGCTTACGTTCAAAAACGCATATATTTCGAAGTAACGTAATTCAATGTAATTTTGATGTTATAACTTTAACTGAAACTTTTCTGACCAGTTCCATATCAGACAGTGAAATGTTTACTTCAGACTACATAGTAGTGCGCAAATACCGCACAGGCGATGCTGGCTGTGGAAAACTGCAATACTGTACAGCAAGCAATGAACGTAGATGCCCTGACGTAAGCATTTGACCTGGTAGTTAGTGACAGCTTATTGCATAAGTTGGCAGTGATAGGATTTTCGCCTAAACTAGTTGATTTCTTTTCGAATTACCGTGATCGACGACAATTTGTTAGATTTGGTGGATTTGAGTCTGAAGAATATTACACGAGGTCTGGGATGAGCCAGGGTAGTACGATAGGACCATTTTTTTTTCATTTATATCATTAATAACCTGCCCAATATTACCTATTCAAAGTTCCCAATGTTTATTGTTTGCAGACTGAGTCTAGGTATAGATAACCTCTCCGTGCTAGAGCCACTAGGCAACTCGAGCTCTTACGCCACAAAATAGACACATAATTAACATCCGACATTCGTCTTCTTCTTCTTCGTCTTTGTGTGCGTACGGTCATTACGCAAATGAGAAGAACTGCTAGATAGTTTCTATTATGTTATTAAATTAGTCTGTGTTTATGCTTCATACAAATTATTAATAATTATACAAAGCAAAAGCACGCCTGCTTACAAAAGTGTCGAATTTCCTAAGTCACGTATGATCTTAATACCTACATCTTCTGCAGAATAATAGTATCCAAGAGAATTCGCTAATTTAATTATACCTAGGCAGTGCTATTGTAATATTTTCTAATATTTGCTCTAGATTTTTGAAGTGAAAACTTCTTTAGCGGCGTTGTACACTTTTTTTGTAATGGGTAAATCTGTTAAACTCGAGTCAGGACACGTGGCCTGATCGCGTCAGTCCTGACGTCCTTATCATTCCAAAATATCAAAAATGCACAACGTTAATATTAAAGTTTTCACTTCTGCCGGCACTCCCAGAGTGCAACCCGTCGTTTTTTTTATATATAATTTTCTTTTTATATACATTGCAGATAACCCAAACTGTTTCTGAGCTTTGTAGGCACAGGTACATAGATATTTAAGTAAACCTGCCAAAACGAATTTCTAAGATTACTAGCTTGTGCCCGTGGCTTCGCTCGCATAAGAGTACGTTCAGATGATTAGCGTTTTACGCGCGTTGACAACTACATGCATTTTGTTCGAGTCCTTTTTTTTTTTTTTCCAACACTCACACCAATTAGCCTAGCCCCAAAGTAAGCACTATAAGGCTTGTGTTATGGGATACTAGGGTAACGGATAGAATACATATACATTACATATATAAGTTTATTTATATAGAAATACCTATTAAACATCCATGACTGAAGTACAAATGTTCGTGTTCATCACACAAACATCTGCCCCCACCGGGATTCGAACCCGGGACCTCTCGAGTCGGCGACGCCATGAAACCCGGCGTACAAACCACTCGGCCACGGAGGTCGTTCAGATGCTAATGAATCAATTACACTTGATCGTTAGCCAGTGGTGCACGAAAAACGTTGTGACGTCAACGTGTCGTTCAGTAGAACGCGCGTTTTCAATGCGGCCGACATGACGTCAGATCGATTGCTTGAATTGATGGAATAGGGAGTTTGGGCCATGACACACAACGCGGACCCAGTGCGGATTGGTGGGTGCTAACGACTGCAGTGCAGCTGGGACCAACGGCTTAACGAGCCTTCCGAAGCACGGAGGAGCTTGAGATATTTTTTTTACGTGTGATTATGATTTATTTGATTATTATGATTATGTCTAAAGGGGGTCAAAACGAAGGTTTTACCCCTTTTGGTCTAAGTCATTATACTATCCCTTTTTACGCTTACATCCTACATGTATGCCAAATTTCAGCGAAATCTGTTTAGTGGTTTGAGCTGTGCGTTGATAGATCAGACAGTCAGTTACGTTTGCCCAGAAGAGAGAAGATAGAGGCAATACAGTAAGTAACGTTTGCCCAGAAGAAAGAAGATAGAGGCAATACAGTCTGTAACGTTTGCCCAGAAGAGAAAAGATAAAGGCAATGCCTTAAGCCTTGCGCCAAAGCAGTTGATATAGATAAAGAGTTATGTTTTAAGCGTGGCCATATCCAGAGGAGTGAAGCAGCTATCATGAAAAGTGTGTCATTTACAACCAATGGCAAACGCCACATAAAAAAAATTACATCGCCTACTCTTCTTAGAAAAAGACCGGTCCAGATCCCGGTGAAAGTTTACACGTTTTGTTTATACTAAAACACAAAATAATCATGTTCGTTTCATTTTCCTAAAGTTATCATTAAATGATAATTGAAATTCTATTTATTATCTGAAGTGTATTCCTATGATACAATGCACCAAGAGTGAATCTTGTTACTCGTATATCAACCTTTATAGTTCCAGTCTACCATCAACAACATTTCCTACAATCGTAATCTGGTCTCTGGGACGGGTAAAACTATAGTCTCAGTCGATCATTCTTTTTTACAATCATAACCTGGTTTCTGGGCCCAGTTGAGGCTGGGACCAGCATGCACCTACAAGGGGCTATTCACATTGAAACAGTCGCACAGACCGTTGCTCGAATCACGGTTCGATAATTATTTCAACGGACGGCTAGGCCGGGAGGCTGTTGACAGCGTAGAGGGTATTCGCAGGGTGTTTTAGCGGACAGTGTGCAAGCGCTCGTAAGCAGCGTTGACTGCTTTACTGCTTTTCCGTTTCGCACCCGTGAGACTTGCGAGAGGCTAGATGCGAGGTCCATTCGTTGGTGTGCCCCGTAAGGGCGCCAACGTCTGTAAATAGATAACCTTTTTTTGTGTCTGGAAAATGCCTTACGCATCCTTCAACCACTGGGGGAGCGAGAAGAAGGTATGTGGGACTCCTCCCTGTCCTCTTCAGCCAACCCTGGAGCCGGCGGATGTGAACAGTGCCCTACCTACGCCCTGAACAGGGCCACTAAAAACCAGACAATACTCCTGCACCGTCACCCGACACGCACTATGAGGACCGCGGTCCCCCTAGTGCATGCCGAGAGGGCGGGTGTGGTCGCGGAACCCGTCTCCGAATGGCCGCGCGCTGCCAGGTGTTTGTCCGCGGACGGACCCACCCCGATGAAGATGCCCCGGAGCATCAGGGGCATCAGCATCCATAGAGCTTGTGCAATGCGAGCCTATCCCCCCCCCAGGACAGACTCGCGGCTCTCGCAGTAGTGAGAGGGAGAGCGTAGTTTTCTCCATGCCTTTCCTACCCCCCCTAGGCCCTCAAAAGGGCAAGGTATAAATAACCTCTCCGTGCTAGAGCCACTAGGCAACTCGAGCTCTTACGCCACAAATTAGACACATAATTAACATCTTTCTCCCGACATTACCTACTTAGTCTTTGCGTGCGTACGGTCATTACACAAATGAGAAGAGCTGCTAGATGGTTACAATTCTTTTTTACAATTATAATCTGATTTCTGGGCCCAGTTGAGGCTGGGACCAGTAACCAGGAAACAGTCGTCGACCGTTGCTCGAATCACGGTTTGATAAATATTTCACCGGACCGGCGTCATAACCATAGCAGATCTATTTGTTTCTTCTACAACGAATCACGCCTGTTTACTTGCTCCTCCCCTTTTCCTACCATTTATTTATTTATTTATACTTTATTGCAAAACAAACAGCAATTGGCGGACATAATGCCATAAGGCATTCTCTACCAGTCGACCAGTAAAAGCGTGAGAACTAAAAATACGGGGGTGCAATATGGACATATGCTAAATAAACCAGGTAGGTAATATATATATTAATAGAATACACAAATATTAAAATATATATACACTACATACATGTAAATATATATGCTATATCTACAATACATACATACACATAATTATGCCAGTCAAGTATGAGAACGCAGATTAATTATATTAAGATAATGCTCACGAACCCATCCCTTAAATACAAATTTGTTAGGAGCTTTACGTATATTAGGGGGCAAGTCATTCCAGAGTCGTACAGCCGTGATGGTGAAAGAATATGAGACGAAGCCAGAAGAGTGGACGGGAGTATGCAGAAGGAGGTTGTCCGTTGAACGGAGGACACGGTCATGAGAATCACACAGAAACCTAAATCTGCTTTTCAGGTAAGCTGGTGTATGTGGATCGTAAAGAAGATTAAAAAGAGCACAAACAACTCTTAGGTTCCTACGCTCACGAATAGGAAGCCATTTGAGTTGATGACGAAAATGTGAGATATGGTCGTATTTACGTAAGCCATATATGAAGCGAATGCAGTTATTGAGAAGATGATCCAACTTATTTAAAAGATTTTCATTAATATCTAACCATTGATCTTGGTCGCGCTTATTAGTCGTTCGCAAGGACTTGTTAGTTCATCCCACGACAAAGGCTTACTAGAGCCGAGGCCCGAGTCTCAGATACGCCCTGTAGTTGAGCCGACCCCCTCAGGTTCGAGTGGTCTGAAAGCTTCAGACGGAGAGGAGACTCTCCCCTTGGGGAGATGCCATCCGCCTGGAATACATCTAAAGGCACTCGCCAATTCTGAAATTCCCTTAGGATTTCGTCGTTCCCAAATCCGGTGACGCTGTAAAGGTCATTTGCGACCAACAAAACAGTCAACAGCATACACACTAAAAAAAATTTAGTTCAGTTGATGGCCAGCGTACGGTACTGCTGGACGTTTCTACTTTAATATACAAAATAATGACGTTCGTATACTTGAATAAACTTTTTTTTGTAGAGATGTTGGTACGATATGTGCAAAATTGTGTCTTGGATTGGATTTAACTATTCTACATCATGATCTGTTAGTTTGTGTCCTGGTAGGTTTATTAATTGTAATTTTAATAGATTTGTATTATCTGTGTTTACCTACCTTCTAATGTGAGCATAATAATCAAATGTTTTAGTTTAGTCTTTATTTAAATTTTTTGGTTAAATACAGTATTTATCTGTTATAATGTTGATAGAAATGCACTCAGAAATACTTTTTTGTTTTTCAAGTTACCTTCGATGGACTGCGAGCATATCAATCAAATATTTTGATCTCATTTTTACTTTCCTTTCTGGTAAAAATACAGTTTGTTTTAATTTAACACTGTTATTCATATAAACGTGAATGGGCGTTAATTTTGCAACACAGTTTTTGTATAACTATAGCAGATTTAACGTTTCGTAATTGTATAAATTTGATTGGCTATTATCTATTAGGTAGAATTTGTGTTCTGTGCGTTGTACGTTGGTGCACTATCAGCTATTATGGACAAATGTGGGCGAGCGGCAGCGAGTGCCGACAAGTCATTGTCAAATGAGTTCTATACTCGTTGACGCTTGCCTGTATTCGTGAAATTAGGCAAACGGCACCGAGCGATGACAAGAATATGCTGTCTTTTGGTATTGGCCTTCGCTTAAAGAAGGCTTTATGAGGAAAACCATACAGCTGACACATACAATGTTTATCTTTTACTCCAAGTGCAGCATATAGGACATCTTTAACTATATAACAAATCATAGTCCAATTTGGGACGTACCATTACTGTGACAAATCGTCAAAAATAAAATAAAAGGAATGATCAAATAAAAATCGGCCCACAATCATCAAATTCCTCCGTCGATTTTTTTTTACATTTCATAATAAAAATATTTAAATGTTAAATTAAAATTATAGGCACAAGTCCCTGAAGACTGCCTCAAATATTCCCATTTGGTAGGTACTGAGTCCAAACGAGCCGAGAGCGAAGAAAATTTAATAAAATTTGATAAATCGTAGCTACTTTACCTTACCTACCCGCAGAAAATACGTTAAGAGCCATAGTAATTATTGGGAAGGAATTTAGCGACAGCCTGCGACCGCGTTCCTGAGACGAGGCGCGGAATTATATTAAAATGGCAGTCAAATGCGACTTGGAATTAGTCGGAATAAGAATAATGACTATCTTTTTTAGCTAGATTATCGAAAAATATTAGACATTATTATTTTTCCTTTTTAGGGTTCCGTAGACCTGACGAAGGAAAGAAAAGAAGACAAGGAAGCCTTGTTGTTTCGTCATGTCCGTCTGTCACTGTTATACTTGGAGACTATTAGTTCTATTGAGCTGTTATTTTGTGGAGATGTATATAGATCACGCCAGTAATAAAAATTTAAAAAATATTTTTTTAGGGGAGCTCCCCTACATGTAACCTGGGGATGTTTTTTTTTTATCATCTACTCCTTCGTGTGGGATATCTTTGAATAGGTCATTTACAATGACTATGGGGTTTCTAAGACTTTTTTCGATTTAGGAATCCATTTGCGATATATTAAATCTTAAGCTAAATTCCCTGATGTGAACCCCAGTGATACCTCCTATTCAAAACAACTGACGATTTGAACACGACCATAAGTCGTGGCAGTTTGTTGAAAAAAAAACGACGGGTTGCACTCCGGGAGTGCCGGCAGAAGTGAAAACTTGAATATTAACGTTGTGCATTTTTGATATTTTGGAATGGTAATGGAATAATTTTGTACGAATTGCTTTAATTATCAGTATAAAAGTACTATCATTTATGTGGTAGAATACAATATTTATTTATTGCGCTATGGTACACAAATATGACAAATTATATTACGTTAAAAAGTTTATCTCTCAGAAAAATCAACTTACATGAATCACATTTAAGCGCACCTAGCGACATCTATTGTAAAAAAAATGCTTTCTTCGCAATAAAGCTGCCACCTGGACGTCCCAGATAGAGACTATTATTATAATACGATAAAATAAAATATGACTATGTTTCGCCCAATATATTGAAAGTCAACAACCTTTCCAATTTTATTGTTTTCGTCTTACGCGACGTCGTGTCCTGACGCGAATTTAACATTTTTACCCATACAAAAAAAGTGTACAACGCCGCTAAAGAAGTTTTCACTTAATAATATTTGCTGCCCTTTTTGTTTTAATCTAAGGCCCTAAACGTTCGTCACGACTACAAGGTTGGCTCCGCTACTATTAAATTTATGTAAAGAAATTGTTCAAAGTAGGTACTGTCGAAAATGAGAATTCTAATAAAAATATTCTTACGCTGTTTTTACATAAATAATCTGTTTAGATTGCGGTCGAACTATTTCTGTTCAAGCAATACATATAGCTCTGTGACAGAAAGACAGCGACGGTCATAAACTTAATAGGTATCGGTTGTATATTAACTTTAAGTCCTATTAATGGGATTTAATGATCCTAAGATTATTTTCAGCGTAGATCGTCTGTTTATTGTTTTGTTTTATTTTATTTTAGTTCATTCTTTCTTTTTGTTTTTTGCGTGTTCATTTGTTCATTCACTGTAACCATATTGGAGTTTGTAAATCACATTTTTAGTTAAGGAAGAGCGGAGCCTCCAAACACAGGCAATATTTGCTTAAATGGAGTCTCCAATCTATCATTTTGTTAAGAAGGCTGTAAAGGAAAATAAATTATTATTATTAACTTTATCGCGAAGGAACATCGACAGCTGTTTCTTAACACCTTTTGAGTACGTAACTCGAAACATATTCCACGAAAACGATTGTGTGAAATGAAAACACGACTTTTTAAAAAGTTCCTTCCATAACACTAAGTTATTAAGGAATTAACTACATAAAATATTTGTTCCGACCGCAAGCCCGAAGTGAGCTTAGGGCGGGCGGACAACTAAAGCCTTTCGCGGTTTAAAAGAGGATCAAGTTTTCATTTCCGACTCGTACCGCGTGGTATTTTTCATTAAAAACAGGACAAAGGGGCAACGGCCATTTTGTTTTCTGTAATTGCTTAAAATCTCTTTGGAGCTGCCGGGCTCAACTAAACTTTGTTTGGCCAGTTAGTTTAATAGAATAGTGAGACACAGTTATGGAGTATTTATAAAGTTTACAGATATTGTTTTCACGGCAAATTTATGAGAAACATCATTTGGTATTAGTTTGACTAAGTAGGCAGGACTAATACCAAACTTGTCATAGATCTATCCAATGTGCTGCGATTTATATGTCGTGAAATGTAATGATAAATCGAAAATCTTAAGGATGTTTTGCTAGAACACGCGTAATTAGACAATGGCAATAAAATTTCTCAATCTTACTGAAAAAAAGATAATATTTTTGCGAAAACAAGAGTCGTCTCAGTAAGATTGCAAAAAGAGTCGTCGGCTGATTATAAATATTCTTGAGGATTTTGGGTTCACACTAGGTTAGGTTAGTATCGTAACGATGATGCGCGAGCCGAGCGAGCGTAGCGAGCGTGCCGCGGTAGCGGCCCTCGAAGTTCCAGGAAAATATTTAATTAACAGTAAGATTAATAGTAATGTAAGTAAGGATTTTCGGGAACATTCTATTTATCATCGTACAACATAATACAGGTACATATATTATCTTTTTCATATGATGTTTTGCTACTCTGTATTGAATATTATGTACATAATGTAAATAATGCCGGTGTCCATATTTATAGGTAGTAGAATTAAGTCATTAATTTTTTCGATGAGCACAAAATAACAACTCGTTCAAACCTTACAAAGAATAAAGTGTCTTCCTGTTAAATTCCGCGTAGGTCGTTACCTTACCTCATCATATGGTAATTAGGGAAAAATAAAAATAGCAGTGACAGAAAATATAAAGTCATTGTAGTGGTAGAATTAAATAACTAAAAAAAAACAATATTAAATTAACCTAACTTTTTATCTACAAAAAATTTTAGTAGAAAAAAATTCACGCAGGACTCGAACCAACACATCTAGCAGTTAAATGCTTAAGAAATAAAAAAATAACTTTTTATTGTTCAGTAAATATACGGTAGATCTTTTGATATGTTTTACTAAAAATATTTTCAATATTAATTCGTACTAACCCTGTGAATCTTCATTATTTAAATAAAAAAGATATATCTCGGAAGTTGGGTTTTCTAAGTTATTCAATTCTTCCACTAAGATGACGATAAGGCGAGTTAAGATCCAGAGGTCCCGGGTTCGAATCCCAGTGGGGGCAGATGTTTGTGTGATGGATACGAGCATCTGTATGATTCTAAGATGTTTAATATGTATTTCTATATAAAATATACTTATATACTTATGTACAGTATATGTATTCTATCACAAGCCTACAGTGCTTACTTTGGGGCTAGGCTAATTGGTGTGTGTTAAAAATATATATTTTTATTTATACTAGCGGCCCGCCCTCGCTTCGCTTCGGTGTAGAGCTGAAGTGTAGACTACAGTTTTTGTTCTCAGGCTTGTATTATACACCATTACATTCATCTATGATTCTTCTTATACCTGCATGCAAAGTCTCAGCCCGATCGGTTTAAAATTGACAAAGTTTCCTACAAACTTTCATTCCCTATTTTATCCCCTTGGGGGTAGAATTGATCGAAATCCTTTCTTAGCGGATGCCTACTTCATAACATCTACCTGCATGCCAAATTTCAGCCCGATCCGTCTACTGGTTTGGGCTGTACGTTGATAGATCACTATGTCAGTCAGTCAGTCAGTCATATTTGAGTTTTATATATATAGATTAGTGAACAAACAAGAAAATGGATAAATGAAGTACCTGCCCTGTTTAAATGACATAATTTTAAAGCGAAGGAGATGATTTTTTTATACAAAACGCAGAAAACTACTCTATCCTAACCGATATTTAATGCTAATGGAGATTGGAGACTGTTTCAAATATAGCTGATGTGTCATAATTATATCATGTGCCAATCGATAGATTCGTATTAGCTTATTCTGTAACATACAATCTCACTTTCAACTCCATTTTATGGCTGCTTCAACAGAAATTTTGCCGCGAAATAGAGTGAATAATTTAAAAATATCTTCATATTTTCTTAATACCACATAATCCTGAACAAATGGCCCATCTATCTATCTTGTTCGTAAAAAGGGATAAAAATAAATATTGTAGCATAAAATTTACACTATTTTCGTTACTTAGTTTATTTTTCATGCTTGATTAGAATGGCTCAAATACACACATCAAAAGTGTCTAGGGCTTGATCCCTATCCCATTTTTATGCGGATTTCTTGAGATTGAGATGTGGCTTTGTAATAAATTTATGATTTTATAAATTTATATGGATCCTTTTTGGTGCATTTCATAATTTGAATCAGGAACTGTGAATCAAATTCGAGTAAAAGATGAAAATCAGCTGTCAATATTTTCCCTATAAAAACATACAACGCATTGAAGACATTATTAGTGCTACTGTTTCCCTACTACTGATTAAAACCAACGTTATTATGGAGCGGCGACGTCATTTAAGCAGGGAAGAAATGCTCAGAGCCGTGGGAATGATAGAAGCTGGTTCCCGGCAACGTACTGTGGCTTTAGCTCTGAATACAAGTCAGAGTGTTATCAGTCGACTTTGGACACGATACCGAAGCACTGGTACCGTGGCTGAGCGCCATGGAGGACGGTATCGCTGCACCACACGGAGACAAGACCGATACATTCAAATCTTAACTCGAAGAGCTCCAACAATAACCGCCATGATGTTAGCCGTGAGGCATCATCACTCTTCAGGGAACTTAATTAGCGACCAAACAGTCAGAAACCGCTTGCATGAAGTGAACCTTCATTCCCGAAGACCGCTACGGGTACCACCTATAGCAATGCACAATCGTAGGATTCGATATCAATGGGCTCTTGAACACAGAAATTGGGCAGAAGAACAATGGCGTTTCGTGTGCTTTTCTGATGAGTCTCGTTTTGGTATGAGACCGGATACAAGACGTATACGACACTGGAGAACCCCTGGACGCCAACAGCGATTAAAATCCTGCCAGGAAGTCCATCCTTATAGTGGTGGAACCATCATGGTATGGGCGGGTATTTGGATCGGCGGAAGAACTGAGTTGATTTGGATCAGAGGCAACCTCAACGCTCAAATTTATGCTGAGACGATTGTATCAGACGTCATCGTTCCTCTACAAGTGCAAATCGGTCCCTTATTTCAGTTAATGCATGATAATGCACGACCGCACACCGCAAGAGTTGTAAGACAGACTCTCGCCGCAGCTAACATCAATGTCCTGCCCTGGCCTGCTCAGTCGCCAGACTTGAACCCGATTGAGCATGCATGGGATATGCTACAGAGAAGAGCTCTGCCGAATATGGAGGGTATCCAGTCGCAAGAAGACCTTTTTTTGTTGTTGCAACGAACATGGGCGGCCATTCCACAGCGTGATTTGGATGAACTCATTTTGAGTATGCCAAACCGATGTTCTTGTGTTGTTAGTGTTCGCGGTAGAAATACGGATTATTAATTGTTTAAGTTACCCAATAAAATTTTAGAGAAAACTGTTATTTCAGTCTTTTTTTCGAACTTTTGTGTTAGTGGTTCAAATGTCAAAAATCCCTTTATTAGGAAAATGGCAAATTTCTTTATTAATGCAAAGGTGACTTGGTTTATCGTTACTGTGACAAACGAAAACACTTTATTTGATGAATCCTTAAAGAAAATTTTAATTAATATCAATCAGGAGAAAAGTTATTGCAAAAATATATGTTGATCCCTAGACACTTTTGATGTGTGTACATGTTTTTCTCATGGTCAATTATATGTGGCATGTTCAGGGGTAGGAAGACCATCTGCGTTATTTGTACGTGTGCGCCTGATAATAAAACAAAATATGACGTCAATCACAAGGTGCTTCACTGAAGAGTGCAAACTATGCATCAAAATACTAGGCCGAAAAAAAATCATTATAATACTTTTTGAAGTGAATTCTTCTTGAGCGGCGTTGTTCACTTTTTTTTGTATAGGTAAAAAATATTAAACTCGCGTCAGGTTAAACACGTGGGCTGATCGCATCATGACACACAATAAAATTGGAAAGGTTGTTGACTTTCAATATATTGGACGAAACATAGTAGTATTTTATTTTACCGTATTATAATAATAAGTCTCTATCTAGGACGTCCACGTGGCAGCTTTATTGCAAAGAAAATGCATTTTTTTTGCTAGATGCGCTTAAATGTGATTCATGTAAGTTGATTTATTTACAATAGATGTCGGTAAGTGCGCTTAAACGTGATTCATGTAAGTTGATTTTTCTGAGAGATACACTTTTTTAATGTATTATAAATTGTCATGTTTGTGTACGATAGCGCAATAAATAAATATTGTATTCTACCACATACATGATAGTACTTTTATACAGATAATTCGTGCAAAATTATTCCCTGACCATTCCAACTTTTGCCGGCACTCCCGGAGTTGCAACCCGTCGTTTTTTTATTCATATTTATTTATCCATATCCTAATAAAAAAAATACTTAATAAAATCCAAAATCTACTCATTTATTGCTTCTAAGGCGAAACAAAGTTTGCCGGGTCAGCTAGTATTGAATATAGAAAACAATGCTCTGCACTGCAACATCGCAAGCTGCTTTGAAATTAAATTGGGCAAACTTATACTGTACTAGAGTTCCGTGCGTTTGTGCAGCGAAATCTGCATTATGATACAGATTTGCACTCGCATGGCTCTGATACTCCGCAGCGTAGTCGGAGCCAGTGTGACAATTGTATCTACGGCGCCAGGGAAATGTAGCACACTACACTGCCACTAGATGGCGCTATTCAAAGATGACTGCTCAATCGTGAGACAAAGAAACTCTGGGTCTACAGTCTCACTTTATTAAAGAAGTTAATTCTGAATAAAGAATTTTCTGTTCTATTCTAATTAAAAAACAAGTGCTCTGCTTCCCTATTTAGAATTCAGACGCGACATTCGGAGCCCGGAATATATTCGACTACCCTCATTTCAATGACCACATTACATTTTTATTTTTACACTGCGAGCTTCGTCCGCGATGAAAAATAAATTTCTGCCGTTTTCCGAGTGTACAGTAAGTACGCAGTGTGTGTTTTATCCGTGAATTATGTGGTCCCTTATTTGAGACACTAATAAAATAAGGCTTAACCTCTCTGCGAGCGGGTCGGGCCTGCGTTGAGTATTAAAAAATAAAAGAATCCGCGACACCGTATGTCCATTTTTGTGTGACATAAATACCTACATCCTTTATTTGGGAGTATTACGAAGAGGGCAAAGTGTGTTTGCTTTTACGCCACATGTTTTTTGGAGTGTGTATGTTGTTGTTGACCTTTACAGTGACAGATGACCTTTACAGCATTAGGGTTTGTATACAGCGAGATACTTAAGCCACATACATGTTGGCCAAATAAAGGCCAATACCAACGTCTCTTCCTCTTCCTAGTCGTGGATTTTTGACAGAGTGATCGCGGTCATGTCTCGGTCGATTCCTGTGGCACTGATGCAATCGCGATGCGTCGACATGCAGCTCGATGTTTTGCGGAGCAAGAGCAATCATTTACGCTGGAGTACGTCGCCGATTTAATAAGGTCTGTCCACCGTATCGGAGAGCGCGCGTGAGATCTTTTACCCTCAACTTTCTCTTGCACCACCAACCATTCCATGGAGTTCTCATTACGAGTAATACGCCAGAATATACAGAATGATTTTTTAGAAAATGTTAATTTTGATAACATTGTAGAAAGATTCGCCGCCAAAACCGTGGCGGCAGAACTTTCGTGGCAAAGAAAAAGCGCGTATACTTGTTTCTGGCTATCAAAATATCAGAAGCTTACGTTCAAAAACGCATATATTTCGAAGTAACGTAATTCAATGCAATTTTGATGTTATAACTTTAACTGAAACTTTTCTGACCAGTTCCATATCAGACAGTGAAATGTTTACTTCAGACTACATAGTAGTGCGCAAATACCGCACAGGCGATGCTGGCTGTGGAAAACTGCAATACTGTACAGCAAGCAATGAACGTGGATGCCCTGACGTAAGCATTTGACCTGGTAGTTAGTGACAGCTTATTGCATAAGTTGGCAGTGATAGGCTTTTCGCCTAAACTAGTTGATTTCTTTTCGAATTTTTAGATTTGGTGGATTTGAGTCTGAAGAATATTACACGAGGTCTGGGATGAGCCAGGGTAGTACGATAGGACCATTTTTTTTCATTTACTTCATTAATAACCTGCCCAATATTATCTATTCAAAGTTCCCAATGTTTATTGTTTGCAGACTGAGTCTAGGTATAGATAACCTCTCCGTGCTAGAGCCACTAGGCAACTCGAGCTCTTACGCCACAAAATAGACACATAATTAACATCCGACATTCGTCTTCTTCTTCTTCGTCTTTGTGTGCGTACGGTCATTACGCAAATGAGAAGAACTGCTAGATAGTTTCTATTATGTTATTAAATTAGTCTGTGTTTATGCTTCATACAAATTAATAATAATTATACAAAGCAAAAGCACGCCTGCTTACAAAAGTGTCGAATTTCCTAAGTCACGTATGATCTTAATACCTACATCTTCTGCAGAATAATAGTATCCAAGAGAATTCGCTAATTTAATTATACCTAGGCAGTGCTATTGTAATATTTTCTAATATTTGCTCTAGATTTTTGAAGTGAAAACTTCTTTAGCGGCGTTGTACACTTTTTTTGTAATGGGTAAATCTGTTAAACTCGAGTCAGGACACGTGGCCTGATCGCGTCAGTCCTGACGTCCTTATCATTCCAAAATATCAAAAATGCACAACGTTAATATTGAAGTTTTTACTTCTGCCGGCACTCCCAGAGTGCAACCCGTCGTTTTTTTATATATAATTTTCTTTTTATATACATTGCAGATAACCCAAACTGTTTCTGAGCTTTGCAGGCACAGGTACATAGATATTTAAGTAAACCTGCCAAAACGAATTTCTAAGATTACTAGCTTGTGCCCGTGGCTTCGCTCGCATAAGAGTACGTTCAGATGATTAGCGTTTTACGCGCGTTGACAACTACATGCATTTTGTTCGAGTCCTTCAGATGCTAATGAATCAATTACACTTGATCGTTAGCCAGTGGTGCACGAAAAACGTTGTGACGTCAACGTGTCGTTCAGTTGAACGCGCGTTTTCAATGCGGCCGACGTGACGTCAGATCGATTGCTTGAATTGATGGAATAGGGAGTTTGGGCCATGACACACAACGCGGACCCAGTACGGATTGGTGGGTGCTAACGACTGCAGTGCAGCTGGGACCAACGGCTTAACGAGCCTTCCAAAGCACGGAGGAGCTTGAGATATTTTTTTTACGTGTGATTATGATTTATTTGATTATTATGATTATGTCTAAAGGGGGTCAAAACGAGGGTTTTACCCCTTTTGGCCTTAGTCATTATACTATCCCTTTTTACGCTTACATCCTACATGTATGCCAAATTTCAGAGAAATCTGTTTAGTGGTTTGAGCTGTGCGTTGATAGATCAGACAGTCAGTTACGTTTGCCCAGAAGAGAGAAGATAGAGGCAATACAGTCAGTAACGTTTGCCCAGAAGAAAGAAGATAGAGGCAATACAGTCAGTAACGTTTGCCCAGAAGAGAGAAGATAAAGGCAATGTCTTAAGCCTTGCACCAAAGCAGTTGATATAGATAAAGAGTTATGTTTTAAGCGTGGCCATATCCAGAGGAGTGAAGCAGCTATCATGAAAAGTGTGTCATTTACAACCAATGGCAAACGCCACATAAAAAAAATTACATCGCCTACTCTTCTTAGAAAGAGACCGGTCCAGATCCCGGTGAAAGTTTACACGTTTTGTTTATACTAAAACACAAAATAATCATGTTCGTTTCATTTTCCTAAAGTTATCATTAAATGATAATTGAAATTCTATTATCTGAAGTGTATTCCTATGATACAATGCACCAAGAGTGAATCTTGTTACTCGTATATCAATCTTTATAGTTCCAGTCTACCATCAAAAACATTTCCTACAATCGTAATCTGGTCTCTGGGACGGGTAAAACTATAGTCTCAGTCGATCATTCTTTTTTACAATCATAACCTGGTTTCTGGGCCCAGTTGAGGCTGGGACCAGCATGCACCTACAAGGGGCTATTCACATTGAAACAGTCGCACAGACCGTTGCTCGAATCACGGTTCGATAAGTATTTCAACGGACGGCTAGGCCGGGAGGCTGTTGACAGCGTAGAGGGTATTCGCAGGGTGTTTTAGCGGACAGTGTGCAAGCGCTCGTAAGCAGCGTTGACTGCTTTACTGCTTTTCCGTTTCGCACCCGTGAGACTTGCGAGAGGCTAGATGCGAGGTCCATTCGTTGGTGTGCCCCGTAAGGGCGCCAACGTCTGTAAATAGATAACCTTTTTTTGTGTCTGGAAAATGCCTTACGCATCCTTCAACCACTGGGGGAGCGAGAAGAAGGTATGTGGGACTCCTCCCTGTCCTCTTCAGCCAACCCTGGAGCCGGCTGATGTGAACAGTGCCCTACCTACGCCCTGAACAGGGCCACTAAAAACCAGACAATACTCCTGCACCGTCACCCGACACGCACTATGAGGACCGCGGTCCCCCTAGTGCATGCCGAGAGGGCGGGTGTGGTCGCGGAACCCGTCTCCGAATGGCCGCGCACCTGCCAGGTGTTTGTCCGCGGACGGACCCACCCCGATGAAGATGCCCCGGAGCATCAGGGGCATCAGCATCCATAGAGCTTGTGCAATGCGAGCCTATCCCCCCCCCCAGGACAGACTCGCGGCTCTCGCAGGAGTGAGAGGGAGAGCGTAGTTTTCTCCATGCCTTTCCTACCCCCCCTAGGCCCTCAAAAGGGCAAGGTATAAATAACCTCTCCGTGCTAGAGCCACTAGGCAACTCGAGCTCTTACGCCACAAATTAGACACATAATTAACATCTTTCTCCCGACATTACCTACTTAGTCTTTGCGTGCGTACGGTCATTACACAAATGAGAAGAGCTGCTAGATGGTTACAATTCTTTTTTACAATTATAATCTGATTTCTGGGCCCAGTTGAGGCTGGGACCAGTAACCAGGAAACAGTCGTCGACCGTTGCTCGAATCACGGTTTGATAAATATTTCACCGGACCGGCGTCATAACCATAGCAGATCTATTTGTTTCTTCTACAACGAATCACGCCTGTTTACTTGCTCCTCCCCTTTTCCTACCATTTATTTATTTATTTATACTTTATTGCAAAACAAACAGCAATTGGCGGACATAATGCCATAAGGCATTCTCTACCAGTCGACCAGTAAAAGCGTGAGAACTAAAAATACGGGGGTGCAATATGGACATATGCTAAATAAACCAGGTAGGTAATATATATATATTAATAGAATACACAAATATTAAAATATATATACACTACATACATGTAAATATATATGCTATATCTACAATACATACATACACATAATTATGCCAGTCAAGTATGAGAACGCAGATTAATTATATTAAGATAATGCTCACGAACCCATCCCTTAAATACAAATTTGTTAGGAGCTTTACGTATATTAGGGGGCAAGTCATTCCAGAGTCGTACAGCCGTGATGGTGAAAGAATATGAGACGAAGCCAGAAGAGTGGACGGGAGTATGCAGAAGGAGGTTGTCCGTTGAACGGAGGACACGGTCATGAGAATCACACAGAAACCTAAATCTGCTTTTCAGGTAAGCTGGTGTATGTGGATCGTAAAGAAGATTAAAAAGAGCACAAACAACTCTTAGGTTCCTACGCTCACGAATAGGAAGCCATTTGAGTTGATGACGAAAATGTGAGATATGGTCGTATTTACGTAAGCCATATATGAAGCGAATGCAGTTATTGAGAAGATGATCCAACTTATTTAAAAGATTTTCATTAATATCTAACCATTGATCTTGGTCGCGCTTATTAGTCGTTCGCAAGGACTTGTTAGTTCATCCCACGACAAAGGCTTACTAGAGCCGAGGCCCGAGTCTCAGATACGCCCTGTAGTTGAGCCGACCCCCTCAGGTTCGAGTGGTCTGAAAGCTTCAGACGGAGAGGAGACTCTCCCCTTGGGGAGATGCCATCCGCCTGGAATACATCTAAAGGCACTCGCCAATTCTGAAATTCCCTTAGGATTTCGTCGTTCCCAAATCCGGTGACGCTGTAAAGGTCATTTGCGACCAACAAAACAGTCAACAGCATACACACTAAAAAAAATTTAGTTCAGTTGATGGCCAGCGTACGGTACTGCTGGACGTTTCTACTTTAATATACAAAATAATGACGTTCGTATACTTGAATAAACTTTTTTTTGTAGAGATGTTGGTACGATATGTGCAAAATTGTGTCTTGGATTGGATTTAACTATTCTACATCATGATCTGTTAGTTTGTGTCCTGGTAGGTTTATTAATTGTAATTTTAATAGATTTGTATTATCTGTGTTTACCTACCTTCTAATGTGAGCATAATAATCAAATGTTTTAGTTTAGTCTTTATTTAAATTTTTTGGTTAAATACAGTATTTATCTGTTATAATGTTGATAGAAATGCACTCAGAAATACTTTTTTGTTTTTCAAGTTACCTTCGATGGACTGCGAGCATATCAATCAAATATTTTGATCTCATTTTTACTTTCCTTTCTGGTAAAAATACAGTTTGTTTTAATTTAACACTGTTATTCATATAAACGTGAATGGGCGTTAATTTTGCAACACAGTTTTTGTATAACTATAGCAGATTTAACGTTTCGTAATTGTATAAATTTGATTGGCTATTATCTATTAGGTAGAATTTGTGTTCTGTGCGTTGTACGTTGGTGCACTATCAGCTATTATGGACAAATGTGGGCGAGCGGCAGCGAGTGCCGACAAGTCATTGTCAAATGAGTTCTATACTCGTTGACGCTTGCCTGTATTCGTGAAATTAGGCAAACGGCACCGAGCGATGACAAGAATATGCTGTCTTTTGGTATTGGCCTTCGCTTAAAGAAGGCTTTATGAGGAAAACCATACAGCTGACACATACAATGTTTATCTTTTACTCCAAGTGCAGCATATAGGACATCTTTAACTATATAACAAATCATAGTCCAATTTGGGACGTACCATTACTGTGACAAATCGTCAAAAATAAAATAAAAGGAATGATCAAATAAAAATCGGCCCACAATCATCAAATTCCTCCGTCGATTTTTTTTTACATTTCATAATAAAAATATTTAAATGTTAAATTAAAATTATAGGCACAAGTCCCTGAAGACTGCCTCAAATATTCCCATTTGGTAGGTACTGAGTCCAAACGAGCCGAGAGCGAAGAAAATTTAATAAAATTTGATAAATCGTAGCTACTTTACCTTACCTACCCGCAGAAAATACGTTAAGAGCCATAGTAATTATTGGGAAGGAATTTAGCGACAGCCTGCGACCGCGTTCCTGAGACGAGGCGCGGAATTATATTAAAATGGCAGTCAAATGCGACTTGGAATTAGTCGGAATAAGAATAATGACTATCTTTTTTAGCTAGATTATCGAAAAATATTAGACATTATTATTTTTCCTTTTTAGGGTTCCGTAGACCTGACGAAGGAAAGAAAAGAAGACAAGGAAGCCTTGTTGTTTCGTCATGTCCGTCTGTCACTGTTATACTTGGAGACTATTAGTTCTATTGAGCTGTTATTTTGTGGAGATGTATATAGATCACGCCAGTAATAAAAATTTAAAAAATATTTTTTTAGGGGAGCTCCCCTACATGTAACCTGGGGATGTTTTTTTTTATCATCTACTCCTTCATGTGGGATATCTTTGAATAGGTCATTTACAATGACTATGGGGTTACTAAGACTTTTTTCGATTTAGGAATCCATTTGCGATATATTAAATCTTAAGCTAAATTCCCTGATGTGAACCCCAGTGATACCTCCTATTCAAAACAACTGACGATTTGAACACGACCATAAGTCGTGGCAGTTTGTTGAAAAAAAAACGACGGGTTGCACTCCGGGAGTGCCGGCAGAAGTGAAAACTTGAATATTAACGTTGTGCATTTTTGATATTTTGGAATGGTAATGGAATAATTTTGTACGAATTGCTTTAATTATCAGTATAAAAGTACTATCATTTATGTGGTAGAATACAATATTTATTTATTGCGCTATGGTACACAAATATGACAAATTATATTACGTTA
The DNA here is from genome assembly GCA_902850365.2 of Chilo suppressalis. NCBI lineage: Eukaryota > Metazoa > Arthropoda > Insecta > Lepidoptera > Crambidae > Chilo > Chilo suppressalis. The sequence continues at coordinate 17,643,685 of OU963914.1, read as the reverse complement.
AAAAGTTTATCTCTCAGAAAAATCAACTTACATGAATCACATTTAAGCGCACCTAGCGACATCTATTGTAAAAAAAATGCTTTCTTCGCAATAAAGCTGCCACCTGGACGTCCCAGATAGAGACTATTATTATAATACGATAAAATAAAATATGACTATGTTTCGCCCAATATATTGAAAGTCAACAACCTTTCCAATTTTATTGTTTTCGTCTTACGCGACGTCGTGTCCTGACGCGAATTTAACATTTTTACCCATACAAAAAAAGTGTACAACGCCGCTAAAGAAGTTTTCACTTAATAATATTTGCTGCCCTTTTTGTTTTAATCTAAGGCCCTAAACGTTCGTCACGACTACAAGGTTGGCTCCGCTACTATTAAATTTATATTAAGAAATTGTTCAAAGTAGGTACTGTCGAAAATGAGAATTCTAATAAAAATATTAAATACTGTTTTACATAAATAATCTGTTTAGATTGCGGTCGAACTATTTCCGTTCAAAAAATACATATAGCTCTGTGACAGAAAGACAGCGACGGTCATAAACTTAGGGGGCGTCCATAAATTACGTGAGATGTTTAAGGGGAGGAGGGGGTCGAGTCAAATCTCATCTAATCTTACGTTGGAGAGAGGGGGGGTCTCGGCAAATATCACGCAATTTTTTTTCACAGTAGTATCTATTAGTATTCTATTGTTAAATTTTTATTACACTTATAACTCTCAGCAGTATTGATTACTAGTCTTAACTAGTCGTAAATAAAAGCACGAAGCATTTTTTTTCTTTTTACAATAACAATCCAAAGCGTTTACGAAAGAAACCCACATTTTGAAATTGAAATTCTCACGTGAGATGAAGGGGGAGGGGGTTGAATAAAATCTCACGACATCTCACCATGGGGGGAGGGAGGGACAGAAAATCCAAAAAAACACCTCACGTAATTTATGAATGCCCCCTTAATAGGTATCAGTTGTATATTAACTTTAAGTCCTATTAATGGGATTTAATGATCCTAAGATTATTTTCAGCGTAGATCGTCTGTTTATTGTTTTGTTTTATTTTATTTTAGTTCATTCTTTCTTTTTGTTTTTTGCGTGTTCATTTGTTCATTCACTGTAACCGTATTGGAGTTTGTAAATCACATTTTTAGTTAAGGAAGAGCGGAGCCTCCAAACACAGGCAATATTTGCTTAAATGGAGACTCCAATCTATCATTTTGTTAAGAAGGCTGTAAAGGAAAATAAATTATTATTATTAACTTTATCGCGAAGGAACATCGACAGCTGTTTCTTAACACCTTTTGAGTACGTAACTCGAAAAATATTCCACGAAAACGATTGTGTGAAATGAAAACACGACTTTTTAAAAAGTTCCTTCCATAACACTAAGTTATTAAGGAATTAACTACATAAAATATTTGTTCCGACCGCAAGCCCGAAGTGAGCTTAGGGCGGGCGGACAACTAAAGCCTTTCGCGGTTTAAAAGAGGATCAAGTTTTCATTTCCGACTCGTACCGCGTGGTATTTTTCATTAAAAACAGGACAAAGGGGCAACGGCCATTTTGTTTTCTGTAATTGCTTAAAATCTCTTTGGAGCTGCCGGGCTCAACTAAACTTTGTTTGGCCAGTTAGTTTAATAGAATAGTGAGACACAGTTATGGAGTATTTATAAAGTTTACAGATATTGTTTTCACGGCAAATTTATGAGAAACATCATTTGGTATTAGTTTGACTAAGTAGGCAGGACTAATACCAAACTTGTCATAGATCTATCCAATGTGCTGCGATTTATATGTCGTGAAATGTAATGATAAATCGAAAATCTTAAGGATGTTTTGCTAGAACACGCGTAATTAGACAATGGCAATAAAATTTCTCAATCTTACTGAAAAAAAGATAATATTTTTGCGAAAACAAGAGTCGTCTCAGTAAGATTGCAAAAAGAGTCGTCGGCTGATTATAAATATTCTTGAGGATTTTGGGTTCACACTAGGTTAGGTTAGTATCGTAACGATGATGCGCGAGCCGAGCGAGCGTAGCGAGCGTGCCGCGGTAGCGGCCCTCGAAGTTCCAGGAAAATATTTAATTAACAGTAAGATTAATAGTAATGTAAGTAAGGATTTTCGGGAACATTCTATTTATCATCGTACAACATAATACAGGTACATATATTATCTTTTTCATATGATGTTTTGCTACTCTGTATTGAATATTATGTACATAATGTAAATAATGCCGGTGTCCATATTTATAGGTAGTAGAATTAAGTCATTAATTTTTTCGATGAGCACAAAATAACAACTCGTTCAAACCTTACAAAGAATAAAGTGTCTTCCTGTTAAATTCCGCGTAGGTCGTTACCTTACCTCATCATATGGTAATTAGGGAAAAATAAAAATAGCAGTGACAGAAAATATAAAGTCGTTGTAGTGGTAGAATTAAATAACTAAAAAAAAACAATATTAAATTAACCTAACTTTTTATCTACAAAAAATTTTAGTAGAAAAAAATTCACGCAGGAGACGGGACTCGAACCAACACATCTAGCAGTTAAATGCTTAAGAAAAAAAAAATAACTTTTTATTGTTCAGTAAATATACGGTAGATCTTTTGATATGTTTTACTAAAAATATTTTCAATATTAATTCGTACTAACCCTGTGAATCTTCATTATTTAAATAAAAAAGATATATCTCGGAAGTTGGGTTTTCTAAGTTATTCAATTCTGCCACTAAGATGACGATAAGGCGAGTTAAGATCCAGAGGTCCCGGGTTCGAATCCCAGTGGGGGCAGATGTTTGTGTGATGGATACGAGCATCTGTATGATTCTAAGATGTTTAATATGTATTTCTATATAAAATATACTTATATAGTTATGTACAGTATATGTATTCTATCACAAGCCTACAGTGCTTACTTTGGGGCTAGGCTAATTGGTGTGTGTTAAAAATATATATTTTTATTTATACTAGCGGCCCGCCCTCGCTTCGCTTCGGTGTAGAGCTGAAGTGTAGACTACAGTTTTTGTTCTCAGGCTTGTATTATACACCATTACATTCATCTATGATTCTTCTTATACCTGCATGCAAAGTCTCAGCCCGATCGGTTTAAAATTGACAAAGTTTCCTACAAACTTTCATTCCCTATTTTATCCCCTTGGGGGTAGAATTGATCGAAATCCTTTCTTAGCGGATGCCTACTTCATAACATCTACCTGCATGCCAAATTTCAGCCCGATCCGTCTACTGGTTTGGGCTGTACGTTGATAGATCACTATGTCAGTCAGTCAGTCAGTCATATTTGAGTTTTATATATATAGATTAGTGAACAAACAAGAAAATGGATAAATGAAGTACCTGCCCTGTTTAAATGACATAATTTTAAAGCGAAGGAGATGATTTTTTTATACAAAACGCAGAAAACTACTCTATCCTAACCGATATTTAATGCTAATGGAGATTGGAGACTGTTTCAAATATAGCTGATGTGTCATAATTATATCATGTACCAATCGATAGATTCGTATTAGCTTATTCTGTAACATACAATCTCACTTTCAACTCCATTTTATGGCTGCTTCAACAGAAATTTTGCCGCGAAATAGAGTGAATAATTTAAAAATATCTTCATATTTTCTTAATACCACATAATCCTGAACAAATGGCCCATCTATCTATCTTGTTCGTAAAAAGGGATAAAAATAAATATTGTAGCATAAAATTTACACTATTTTCGTTACTTAGTTTATTTTTCATGCTTGATTAGAATGGCTCAAATACATGTTTTTCTCATGGTCAATTATATGTGGCATGTTCAGGGGTAGGAAGACCATCTGCGTTATTTGTACGTGTGCGCCTGATAATAAAACAAAAAATGACGTCAATCACAAGGTGCTTCACTGAAGAGTGCAAACTATGCATCAAAATACTAGGCCGAAAAAGAATCATTATAATACTTTTTGAAGTGAATTCTTCTTGAGCGGCGTTGTTCACTTTTTTTTGTATAGGTAAAAAATATTAAACTCGCGTCAGGTTAAACACGTGGGCTGATCGCATCATGACACACAATAAAATTGGAAAGGTTGTTGACTTTCAATATATTGGACGAAACATAGTAGTATTTTATTTTACCGTATTATAATAATAAGTCTCTATCTAGGACGTCCACGGGGCAGCTTTATTGCGAAGAAAATGCATTTTTTTTGCTAGATGCGCTTAAATGTGATTCATGTAAGTTGATTTATTTACAATAGATGTCGGTAAGTGCGCTTAAACGTGATTCATGTAATTTGATTTTTCTGAGAGATAAACTTTTTTAATGTAATATAAATTGTCATGTTTGTGTACGATAGCGCAATAAATAAATATTGTATTCTACCACATACATGATAGTACTTTTATACTGATAATTAAAGCAATTCGTGCAAAATTATTCACTGATCATTCCAACTTCTGCCGGCACTCCCGGAGTTGCAACCCGTCGTTTCTTTATTCATATTTATTTATCCATATCCTAATATAAAATTTAATAAATAAAATCTACTCATTTATTGCTTCTAAGTCGAAACAAAGTTTGCCGGGTCAGCTAGTATTGAATATAGAAAACAATGCTCTGCACTGCAACATCGCAAGCTGCTTTGAAATTAAATTGGGCCAACTTATACTGTACTAGAGTTCCGTGCATTTGTGCAGCGAAATCTGCATTATGATACAGATTTGCACTCGCGTGGCTCCGATAGTCCGCGGCGTAGTCGGGGCCAGTGTGACAATCGCCTTATCTACGGCGCCAGGGAAATGTAGCACACTACATTGCCACTAGATGGCGCTATTCAATGAGTTGACTGCTCAATCGTGAGACAAAGAAACTCTGGGTCTAGTAGAGTTCCACTTTATTAAAGAAGTTAATTCTGAATAAACAATTTTCTGTTCTATTCTAATTAAAAAACAAGTGCTCTGCTTCCCTATTTAGAATTCAGACGCGACATTCGGAGCCCGGAATATATTCGACTACCCTCATTTCAATGACCACATTACATTTTTATTTTTACACCGCGAGCTTCGTCGGCGATGAAAAATAAATTTCTGCCGTTTTCCGAGTGTACAGTAAGTACGCAGTGTGTGTTTTATCCGTGAATTATGTGGTCCCTTATTTGAGACACTAATAAAATAAGGCTTAACCTCTCTGCGAGCGGGTCGGGCCTGCGTTGAGTATTAAAAAATAAAAGAATCCGCGACACCGTATGTCCATTTTTGTGTGACATAAATACCTACATCCTTTATTTGGGAGTATTACGAAGAGGGCAAAGTGTGTTTGCTTTTACGCCACATGTTTTTTGGAGTGTGTATGTTGTTGTTGACCTTTACAGTGACAGATGACCTTTACAGCATTAGGGTTTGTATACAGCGAGATACTTAAGCCACATACATGTTGGCCAAATAAAGGCCAAAACCAACGTCTCTTCCTCTTCCTAGTCGTGGATTTTTGACAGAGTGATCGCGGTCATGTCTCGGTCGATTCCTGTGGCACTGATGCAATCGCGATGCGTCGCCATGCAGCTCGATGTTTTGCGGAGCAAGAGCAATGATTTACGCTGGAGTGCGTCGCCGATTTAATAAGGTCTGTCCACCGTATCGGAGAGCGCCCGCGAGATCTTTTGCCCTCAACTTTCTCTTGCACCACCAACCATTCCATGGAGTTCTCATTACGAGTAATACGCCAGAAGAATTAGAATGGAATACCAACGTCAAGACAGGATATTTTTGTTGCTTGGCGTATACTTAAACCTCAATTGGCGTCACTCGCCAACATTTGTCTCACATCTTCCTTAATAACTGATAGCGCACCACGTAGGGGCAGTTTCACAAAGCTCGTCTACTTTGGCCTTGCATTGGTCATCTTCAAACTTACCCAACGTATAGACGGCAGCATTTGCCTTGTATCAGTTTGCCTACGCTCGTGTTGGGTTAGGCGTTGGCTGTAGGAGACCTCAAGCCGGGAAATGGCAAGTGCCTCTGGTGATATAATATTATAGGCGGGTGGCATCTTCTCCACCTCAGAATAGAGCCTGATTTACCCACAGTCTAATAAAAATGGAGCCTAGGGCGCAAGGACCAAGGGGGCGATCGGCCGGGGCGCGGCGCGGCGCTAAGCTAAGGTAATTTTGGGAAAATACGTGCGTTCAAATAAAATTCCTGCGTGCACTCTCACACAAATATATAAAACCCAAGAGATAGGTTAAACATCACGAAAAAAACACATCGTTATTTATACAGAATGATTTTTTAGAAAATGTTAGTTTTGATAATATTGTAGAAAGATTCGCCGCCAAAACCGTGGCGGCAGAACTTTCGTGGCAAAGAAAAAGCGCGTATACTTGTTTCTGGCTATCAAAATATCAGAAGCTTACGTTCAAAAACGCATATATTTCGAAGTAACGTAATTCAATGTAATTTTGATGTTATAACTTTAACTGAAACTTTTCTGACCAGTTCCATATCAGACAGTGAAATGTTTACTTCAGACTACATAGTAGTGCGCAAATACCGCACAGGCGATGCTGGCTGTGGAAAACTGCAATACTGTACAGCAAGCAATGAACGTAGATGCCCTGACGTAAGCATTTGACCTGGTAGTTAGTGACAGCTTATTGCATAAGTTGGCAGTGATAGGATTTTCGCCTAAACTAGTTGATTTCTTTTCGAATTACCGTGATCGACGACAATTTGTTAGATTTGGTGGATTTGAGTCTGAAGAATATTACACGAGGTCTGGGATGAGCCAGGGTAGTACGATAGGACCATTTTTTTTCGTTTACTTCATTAATAACCTGCCCAATATTACCTATTCAAAGTTCCCAATGTTTATTGTTTGCAGACTGAGTCTAGGTATAGATAACCTCTCCGTACTAGAGCCACTAGGCAACTCGAGCTCTTACGCCACAAAATAGACACATAATTAACATCCGACATTCGTCTTCTTCTTCTTCGTCTTTGTGTGCGTACGGTCATTACGCAAATGAGAAGAACTGCTAGATAGTTTCTATTATGTTATTAAATTAGTCTGTGTTTATGCTTCATACAAATTAATAATAATTATACAAAGCAAAAGCACGCCTGCTTACAAAAGTGTCGAATTTCCTAAGTCACGTATGATCTTAATACCTACATCTTCTGCAGAATAATAGTATCCAAGAGAATTCGCTAATTTAATTATACCTAGGCAGTGCTATTGTAATATTTTCTAATATTTGCTCTAGATTTTTGAAGTGAAAACTTCTTTAGCGGCGTTGTACACTTTTTTTGTAATGGGTAAATCTGTTAAACTCGAGTCAGGACACGTGGCCTGATCGCGTCAGTCCTGACGTCCTTATCATTCCAAAATATCAAAAATGCACAACGTTAATATTAAAGTTTTCACTTCTGCCGGCACTCCCAGAGTGCAACCCGTCGTTTTTTTTATATATAATTTTCTTTTTATATACATTGCAGATAACCCAAACTGTTTCTGAGCTTTGCAGGCACAGGTACATAGATATTTAAGTAAACCTGCCAAAACGAATTTTTAAGATTACTAGCTTGTGCCCGTGGCTTCGCTCGCATAAGAGTACGTTCAGATGATTAGCGTTTTACGCGCGTTGACAACTACATGCATTTTGTTCGAGTCCTTTTTTTTTTTTTTTTCCAACACTCACACCAATTAGCCTAGCCCCAAAGTAAGCACTATAAGGCTTGTGTTATGGGATACTAGGGTAACGGATAGAATACATATACATTACATATATAAGTTTATTTATATAGAAATACCTATTAAACATCCATGACTGAAGTACAAATGTTCGTGTTCATCACACAAACATCTGCCCCCACCGGGATTCGAACCCGGGACCTCTCGAGTCGGCGACGCCATGAAACCCGGCGTACAAACCACTCGGCCACGGAGGTCGTTCAGATGCTAATGAATCAATTACACTTGATCGTTAGCCAGTGGTGCACGAAAAACGTTGTGACGTCAACGTGTCGTTCAGTAGAACGCGCGTTTTCAATGCGGCCGACATGACGTCAGATCGATTGCTTGAATTGATGGAATAGGGAGTTTGGGCCATGACACACAACGCGGACCCAGTGCGGATTGGTGGGTGCTAACGACTGCAGTGCAGCTGGGACCAACGGCTTAACGAGCCTTCCGAAGCACGGAGGAGCTTGAGATATTTTTTTTACGTGTGATTATGATTTATTTGATTATTATGATTATGTCTAAAGGGGGTCAAAACGAAGGTTTTACCCCTTTTGGTCTAAGTCATTATACTATCCCTTTTTACGCTTACATCCTACATGTATGCCAAATTTCAGCGAAATCTGTTTAGTGGTTTGAGCTGTGCGTTGATAGATCAGACAGTCAGTTACGTTTGCCCAGAAGAGAGAAGATAGAGGCAATACAGTAAGTAACGTTTGCCCAGAAGAAAGAAGATAGAGGCAATACAGTCTGTAACGTTTGCCCAGAAGAGAAAAGATAAAGGCAATGCCTTAAGCCTTGCGCCAAAGCAGTTGATATAGATAAAGAGTTATGTTTTAAGCGTGGCCATATCCAGAGGAGTGAAGCAGCTATCATGAAAAGTGTGTCATTTACAACCAATGGCAAACGCCACATAAAAAAAATTACATCACCTACTCTTCTTAGAAAGAGACCGGTCCAGATCCCGGTGAAAGTTTACACGTTTTGTTTATACTAAAACACAAAATAATCATGTTCGTTTCATTTTCCTAAAGTTATCATTAAATGATAATTGAAATTCTATTTATTATCTGAAGTGTATTCCTATGATACAATGCACCAAGAGTGAATCTTGTTACTCGTATATCAACCTTTATAGTTCCAGTCTACCATCAACAACATTTCCTACAATCGTAATCTGGTCTCTGGGACGGGTAAAACTATAGTCTCAGTCGATTATTATTTTTTACAATCATAACCTAGTTTCTGGGCCCAGTTGAGGCTGGGATCAGCATGCACCTACTAGGGGCTATTCACATTGAAACAGTCGCACAGACCGTTGCTCGAATCACGGTTCGATAAGTATTTCAACGGACGGCTAGGCCGGGAGGCTGTTGACAGCGTAGAGGGTATTCGCAGGGTGTTTTAGCGGACAGTGTGCAAGCGCTCGTAAGCAGCGTTGACTGCTTTACTGCTTTTCCGTTTCGCACCCGTGAGACTTGCGAGAGGCTAGATGCGAGGTCCATTCGTTGGTGTGCCCCGTAAGGGCGCCAACGTCTGTAAATAGATAACCTTTTTTTGTGTCTGGAAAATGCCTTACGCATCCTTCAACCACTGGGGGAGCGAGAAGAAGGTATGTGGGACTCCTCCCTGTCCTCTTCAGCCAACTCTGGAGCTCGCTGATGTGAACAGTGCCCTACCTACGCCCTGAACAGGGCCACTAAAAACCAGACAATACTCCTGCACCGTCACCCGACACGCACTATGAGGACCGCGGTCCCCCTAGTGCATGCCGAGAGGGCGGATGTGGTCGCGGAACCCGTCTCCGAATGGCCGCGCACCCGCCAGGTGTTTGTCCGCGGACGGACCCACCCCGATGAAGATGCCCCGGAGCATCAGGGGCATCAGCATCCATAGAGCTTGTGCAATGCGAGCCTATCCCCCCCCCCCCCCAGGACAGACTCGTCGTTCTCGCAGGAGTGAGAGGGAGAGCGTAGTTTTCTCCATGCCTTTCCTACCCCCCCCTAGGCCCTCAGAAGGGCAAGGTATAGCTGGGCAAGATAACCTCTCCGTGCTAGAGCCACTAGGCAACTCGAGCTCTTACGCCACAAATTAGACACATAATTAACATCTTTCTCCCGACATTACCTACTTCGTCTTTGCGTGCGTACGGTCATTACACAAATGAGAAGAGCTGCTAGATAGTTACAATTCTTTTTTACAATCATAATCTGATTTCTGGGCCCAGTTGAGGCTGGGACCAGTAACCAGGAAACAGTCATCGACCGTTGCTCGAATCACGGTTTGATAAATATTTCAACGGACCGGCGTCATAACCATAGCAGATCTATTTGTTTCTTCTACAACGAATCACGCCTGTTTACTTGCTCCTCCCCTTTTCCTACCATTGATCTTGGTCGCGCTTATTAGTCATTCGCAAGGACTTGTTAGTTCATCCCACGACAAAGGCTTACTAGAGCCGAGGCCCGAATCTCAGATACGCCCTGTAGTTGAGCCGACCCCCTCAGGTCCGAGTGGTCTGAAAGCTTCAGACGGAGAGGAGACTCTCCCCGTGGGGAGATGCCATCCGCCTGGAATACATCTAGAGGCACTCGCCAACACTCAGAAATACTTTTTTGTTTTTCAAGTTACCTTCGATGGACTGCGAGCATATCAATCAAATATTTTGATCTCATTTTTACTTTCCTTTCTGGTAAAAATACAGTTTGTTTTATTTTAACACTGTATTCATATAAACGGGAATGGGCGTTAATTTTGCAACACAGTTTTTGTATAACTATAGCAGATTTAACGTTTCGTGATTGTATATACAATGAACTTGTTCCTTATAAAAGTTATTAAACCTTGGTCGTTCAATCTGCTCTACGACCAATCCATTCACGATCGAACTTGTCGCATACGACCATATTCCGTGCAACTGTTGTAAAGTGTATCCCCTCTAACCCGTTCTCAAAACTACGCCACAGTCACGAAACTCATAGATTAGGTTTTACGACAATTTGGTTTTAAATTTTTGAAAATCTGGTTCTTAAATCTAGATAGAAAAAGCTTCTCATACCTCCACAAGTCTCCCTGAAGTCAGGACAGCAGTCACCAAGCTTCAAACAGGCATGGTCGCAGTAGCACGGTTTGTCCGTCAAGTCTTCTATGATCGCGTTCTGATGGGCTTTCTGGACTACACACGAACTGTCACGCCCAGGACAACACAGGTTCGAGTCCCGACAATAGTTCGCGCCACAGTGTCCCGCCAAACAGACCGCACTCGCGAAACACAGCCAATAGCGGAGCATTTTCGCAATTTCTAATTAACAAGGAGGTCGTTTAAAAAGCCGAAATACAGTGCCGTAAAGCTACAAATAAAAAAAAATAAGAGACGACCGTTTCGTGCCGCTCTAAGGCGCGGGTCACACAGAAACGACGTTAGACGCAGCCGGGGCGCGAGCGTTGTCAGTTTCATACAAAATTTAATGTAAAAAACAATAGAAGCGTCCTGCCTTGTATTTTCTTTAAGTTTTGCGACACGACGTTTCTATGCGTTTTGTATGAAAGGAACGCGGAAGAGATAATGTCCGTACCCCTTCTGTGTGTCTCGTGCCTAACTATAGTATACCGAAGCTATTAATTTAAAAAAGGAGGTTGGATTCTGAATTTGAAAAACGAAAACTAGAGTCCGACCGGAGCTATGTAAGGGCGGGACGGCGAATTTTAAAAACTTACTCGAATTTTAGGTTTTTATTTTAAGTTTCGTAAATGGAAAAATGGAATCGAATTGCGGTTGACTGTGTTATTCCAATTTTAAACGCGTCCGCTCGTTCTGTAACAAAAGAAAAAATATGATTGGAAACTTGTCGTAATATTATCACCAACTTTTATCACACATTTAGTTCACTTGGTCAACATTTGATTGACAGTTTAATGAACTTATTTTCTTTATCTATTCGTTTTCAATTATGTGAATAATTATTTATAAATTTATATACCTACCTACTACGAGTATGTAGGTATTATAGCACAATATTTGCTAGGTACTAAATAAGTCTCATAAAGATAAATAAATATACTTAACAATAATACAACTCCTAAAATATTTCAGTCGTAAACAAAAATTTTTACCCCCTGAAATAATTCTAGATAAAAGTAGTAGATAACACAGTAGATAAATGATAAAAATACTTGAGTAAATATGAAACTTCAATCATTTATGCAGGCGTTCAACTTAACGAAAGCACAATAAAAAAATGACAGGGTAAATGAAAGCTATATAGAAAATGATGTTTTCCGAAGTACAAATTTAGAAAAAACAATTTTCTGTAGATGTTTCACTCGTTGCCTCCTGTGAGGTTTGAACTCACGACCCCTGGTTTACGAGACCAGTGCTCTACCACTGAGCTAAAGAGGCTGTGCGAAGGTTAGCAAAATTAATGGACAAGTTGCACTTGACTTGTTAGCATTGCAATAGTATACAAAACAGTTAAATGTGACTATAGTGAAATACTTTAAAAAAAAGTAACTTTCAGTGTTGCCGTTTCGGAAAAAAGAAAGTCGCCAGACCTTGCACTGAGAAGAACCGGCAAGAAACTCAGCAAGGGCTGATTTTTTCTCCCTGTTTTATTTCATACAGTGTCGTCCAATTGAAAGTTGACATCAAACTTGCAAACATGTGTTGAGGTCAACTTCCATCACATAATGTCAAATATGTAACAATAGACAATCAACGAATTTACTAACAATAAGTGCAAAGAAAGAAATAAAAAACCAAATCCCAATCTCCCTATTCCATCCATAAGGAAGGCCTGTGCCCCAGCAGTGGGGACATTAATAGGCTGATGATGATGATGATGATGAAGTGCAAAGAAAAGTCTCAAAATAGCAAGAAACAATTTTCAAAACAAAATGAACAAGTATAAGAAAGGGAGTAAGTGCAAGGTTCTCTTCAAAACTCTTTCTAAGGCTGGAAGCCTTAGTTTTAATATAACTTTTGAAAAATTATCTACAGGTAAAATTACAACCAAGCCGTTTTATCATTCAAATATTGATTGACAGTATAATATCCTTTCTTAAGTAAGCAATTCTTAATGTGTATTTTAAATTTATTAGGAGGCAAATCAAGGATATCTATAGGAAAATATAAATAACAAGAAAAAAAAGAACAATAATCTAAGATGGGCAATCAGGACCCTGCTCATAATTATCTAAGATGGCCAGTCAGCTTATGCTGACACTGTGAGAAAGTACTCTCTCCCAGTATCAGCGCTGGTATTCTGGCAGGACCTGTCCCCGTAGCATGAGCACCACAATTTATATTTTATTACGTTTTTATATTTATTATTTTATTTTGTGAAATTAATATTATTATTTTTTATAATTAAATCAGATAGTGATAAGCTAGATAAAAATCCAATTATAACAATCAAAAATAAACATATGAAACAATCTCTATCATCCAATTATAATTTTACTGTTAGTGTTGTTCGCATCCTCTCTTCTAATAACCAATTGCGTGCCCGACGGGGTCCATAATGCTCATATTTATATAAGTACTTACCACCAGTGGGTGGTAAGTACTTATATAAATAAGAGCATTAGCAGTTGCAACCATAATGTGTACAGCGGTACACATTATGGTTGCAACTCAAACTCAAATTCAAATAAATGATTTGAATTTGAGTTTAACTCAGGACCGGATTTAGAGGTGTGGTCGCCCTGGGGCAATGAAGTGGGGAGGACCCTACTAAATCTAGGCAGGGCCACTTACAATTCGCCCTCCCCTGGTTAGTGACCCAATGACATTTTTTTAATATCTCTGTTGTGGCCCCTGTCTTTTGGGGAGGCCCCTGGGCCACTGCCCCGCATGCCCTGCCCTAAATCCCGCCCTGAGTTGGAATTTGAAAGATTTTTTTTTCCGAAGTCTCTATTGTGGGGGCCCCCCGTTTGTGGAGGCCCCGGGGCTTTCGCCCCGGTTGCCCTCCCCTAAATCCGGCAGTGGTTTAACTGTCAAACTCCGATAAAGACGTGCTATTTAACATATCCCGGTGCTTAAGCTAAGAGGGCTGGGCGAGATCGTTAAAACCAACTAAATTAACCATGAGAAGTGCATCCCACAAAAAAGGTAGGTAGTTTTAACTAAACTAACTAACTACAAAGGTAACTTTGCTTAAATCTCGATACAAATATAAATAAATTAAAGCTAAATAAAATTGGTTTTAACGGGTTAGTGCAACAACTTCATTTATTTATTGACTGTTATTGAGCGTTCGGATATTTCATTGAGAGATTCATATCCGAACGCTCAACAAAAGTCTTTCGAAGGTAGCTCGATAAAGTAAACAAAAAATCATTATTCTGACGATGCAGACCTGAAAAGGCTGCGAAACGTCAATAAATAAATAGTAAGCATTAACCCGTTCAAACTAGTTTTATTTAATGAGTGATGTGCGTGAAAACCTAAGAAACAAATAAATTAAAGCTACAATTTATATTATTTTAAAGCAAGTAACTGTTTGATGTTAAATCTAAATGCTGCGGGAGCATTATTGGTCAATGCATTCGCCCGGATTGCGAAGCGTGCGGGTTCGAGTCCCGTCTGCTGCCTGGTCAGTTTGGAATTTTTTTGCTAGTTATATTTTCCTTAAATAAATTAAAGCTCTACAAAAATGACACAACATGTCAATGTCAATTTAACATTTTTCTATGGGCTAAATCTTGTTTTAGTTGAATCTAGCTAGATATAGAAAATCATATATTTTCCTTTGAAAATTTGTAGCTATGATTATAGGTAAAAAAGTAGAATACGTAATGTATGAACTCTCTGTTCGATCTTTACCGTTTGTGTCTATTCTTATCTTCATTACTAAGTACCTACGTAAGGTCTGGTTGAGTGTGGATGATAATAAAAAGCGGTCCCGCTGCGGTACATGACCTCAGAAGGGTGTTGAACTCTGTCTTTCCAAGAATGACTTCACGTCTATCTCAAAATTGAAAGTAGTTGAGTATGTGAAATTTTGGTATTTGATGCCCAATAATTATGCTGTATTTAGCGTATTTCCAGCGTCAGTGAAAACTGACACAATGCTGAACTGGGTCCTTTTCGGTATATGTTATGTAATGTATGTTTTTTTAATGTCCGTTTAATTTAGTGTCCTTAATATATATATATATACATATATACTTGGTGTTCCAGCGAACTTCATACCGCCATAAAAAAGGGGTTGGCGGTAGAAGGGTGAAATTTTAGGGTAGTATATATTTTTTATCATAAAAAAGTAAAAACAAAAAAAATGGTCCAAAAAAAATATTTAAGGGTGGACCACCCGTTAACATTTAGGGGGATGAAAAATAGATGTTGTCCGATTCTCAGACCTACTTAATATGCATATAAAATTTCACGAATATCGGTTGAGCCGTTTCGGAGTAGTTCAATTAAGCACACCGTGACACGAGAATTTTATATATATATATGTGTGTGTGTGTGTGTGTGTGTGTGTGTGCGTGTGTGTATAAGTTTAACCATTTGTCTGTATCCAGGTTCCGAAGTTTATTTTTTTATTTCATTTCGTTTCAAACAACCAAAAATAAAGTACTTTATAAGTGTCGAAAACAAACAAATGATTTTGTCCTTTCGCGGTTTGTTTGTTGCGATCTCCTTTATAACAGACGGGATTTTTATCATGTACGATATTATATTAAAATGTCTAATGTTGTTTAAATTAGGGTACGGATCCCTTCGTGACTTCGCGACTCGCACTTGGCCGGTTTTTTAGATTGCACAGATTTATTAATGATTTTCCACGAGGTTTGACACATACATCTAATTTGTCTACACAAAGAAAAAATACTCGTAATTCTTCATTTGAATACTCTGAGAACATCTTATAATTTCAATAGACATTTTGCGGGCGTTTTCCGAGTAAAATTGACGAAAATTTCACCACGTTACGGAACCGTAAGGAGCAAACTTCGTTAATAATAAGGTGCCTGTAAATCGGATACAACATCTTAAGTTGGCTCCGAGATGTGGCTTCGACGGGCCCCTTGAATTATTAATCAAAACATTACTAAGTTTCCCCAGTTAACTGCGCGGCGCAAGTTATTAACTTAAAATCTAAAATTGGTGTAAGAATATAACTATACTAAATATAAAGTTAACTATAAAATCAATTGCAACTATATATCAATATTCTAAATGATGTAATGGAAGGTGACTTCAGAAGTATCTCTGAAATCATTTTTTGACTTGACGACTCTGTATACAGGGTTAATTTTAAAACACCAACAACCTCCTAGGAGGTGATTCTCCCCATCAACAGGAACAACTTTTATGAGACCAACTCTGAAATCGCCAAAAAAACGGCTGTTTCATACAAAAGTTAACTATAAAATCAATTGCAACTATATATCAATATTCTAAATGATATAATGGAAGGTGACTTCAGAAGTATCTCTGAAATCATTTTTCAACTTGACGACTCTGTACACAGAGTCTCTCAGTCGTCTCTGTATACAGGGTTAATTTTAAAACACCAACAACCTCCTAGGGGGTGATTCTCCCCATCAACAGGAACAACTTTTATTATGGGACCAATGCTGAAATCGCGAAAATAAAACAGCTGTTTCATATATTTTAGTTGATTAGCTGATGTACTTTAGTATGAAACAGCAGATTTTTTTGCAGTTCCTGTTGATGGGTAGAATTGTATTAACTTTAACGGGTATCATGAAATGAAAATTAAACACGCTCATAATTAAACTACATTAAAACTGTATTCCCGCCTACTTTTATGCCTTACACGCACACCTGTGAAGCAACGAAGCGTGCTTAAATCTTTAACTCGGAACACAATAACTCAAGTTATGTTATACGAGCGACCTAAAATCACACTTCATTAACCAATAATAAATATTATAAGAGGGGGACACAACTTACTGTGTGCGTTTACTGTAACAATTCAGTTTGTGAGAAGACTAAACTTCTGTCTTTGTTCCAGATTAATCGTGTAGAACGATCGCGGATTATGTTGTTCAAAAAGTAAGCCAAGTTCGGGCCTGGTTATTTCCCGCCAAAACTCGATGCCATCTTTTACGTACGATTAATTCTGATTCGCTTTTTTGTTCCGTAGACAAGGAATCCTTATAGTTTCGTCATGTGCATCTGTACGTCCCCGGTTTTGCTTTAGTACAGTCAATCTGTCGAAAAAAATATCGTTTCAGTGAAAAAAAAACCTAAAGGGTAAGTCTTGTTTTTTCTGTTGCCAAATGACGTCAGTAAGCCACCTTGGCGATGGGCATGTTCAACTCGTAGGCGTTTTTTGAAAAACTCAAAAAAATCGTCAAAATTTTTTTGAAACGCATTTTTCTTGTTTTGTATGCATTTTAGAAACTTTTTTTTCGACCATAATTGTAGAGGGCGTTGAGTGCTACAATTTATGTCATTGTTGCAATTTCATACAACAAAAAATGCGCATTGTAGGTGGCGCTAAAGTCTCAAAAAAAGTGTTTTTTCACTTTTTCACCCTGAAAATATCATTTTAATGGAAAACTTTAAATGGCAAAGTTATTTCGTACATAATTACCAACAACTTTTGTACAAACAATTTTTTTGTATTACTTACCGTTTTCAAGTTATAATTGCGCAGGTATGAAAAATCCAATAGAGCGGTTTTGGGCAGTTCAAGTACACATTTGCAGTGCACATTTCAATGTACGTTTTACTGTAAGGAGCTGTAGTTTTGTGGAGATATGTGTAACAATCATGCCGACAAAATGGTTGAATAAAATTTTGATAAATATTTTTAGGGTAGCTCTCCTACGTGTAACCTTTTTTTTTTATAACGCAGGTAAAAATCTTTTTACAGACGACGGCGCCTTTAAGAGGCACACCGCCGAACGGACCTCACTCCTGACTCCCGCAAGTCTTACAGGCTCTTTACAGCATAATATCCGCTATAAAAGTCCTGCGTCCTTCTACACTGGTTAATGCGAAGCCGCGGGGTCCCCGTTAGGGATTCTATCACGACTCCGCACCCAGTAGCTTCCCGGCCTCGCCGGGGCTCCACGGCAGGGGTCTCCCGAGGTATTGCGGGGACCCCGCAGACGTGCGCAGTAGGCCCGCGCGTGGGGGCTGGGTACGCGGCCTAGTGCCCACCGTACCGCACCCCATCCGCTGCCTCCTACGTGTAACCTGGAGATAATTTTATTTTTTCATAGTCTACCCCATCGTGTGGGGTATCGTTGAATAGGTCCTTTTATATAACTTTGGGGTTTCTAAGATTATTTTCATATTTAGGGCTCCGTTTGCGAAATATTGAACTCTAATATTTCGCAAACTAATTTTTGTTCGTGTAGGGTCCCCCCCGTCCTGTCCCCCCCTCTAAAAGCTAAACCATTAGCTTCAAACCCCGGAAAACAAAATAATAGTGCTTTTCATGAACTTTTAGGGAAAATTATAATGGTTAAAATAGATTTGTTAGTTTAATAACGATAAATTCGATGACATTGATATCTGTCACCTATCTTTCTCAGCATTGAAAAAGAAAATATTTTCGATTGAGTAACAAATACTAGAGGTGTTTGTTACTGGATCGAAAATATTTAAGAATAACTTTAGAGACTAATATTGTGCCAAAAATGTATGGAAATTGCTGTATGCACCTTAAAAAATAATTCACATAGACTTGTAATACCCATTTGTTTTTCTTTTTATGTAATAATTGTGATATTGTTATTGGTGTGTCAAATAAAAATAAATAGTCGTTCAACATATTATTATGTAGTAGAAAATTTCTGACCTTATAAAAATTCCTTAGAAGAAAACATTATAACTAACTTAGAAGTAATAGCTTAAAATGTAGACTCTTTCCAAAGTATATTTTGGTGACGACGAGCAACTACGGAACCCTACACTGCGCGTGGCACGACATGCACTTGGCGGGTTTTTTATTTAGTCAACTCCTTTTTAAACAAAGGTATTTATTCATATGTAATGCTAATGCCAAATTTCTCATATAGAAAAATTTTATAGTAAGAGCTAATGTGGCACCATTCCTGACAGACGGCGCTGCGGGTGACATATTTTTTTATTTGTAAAATATATACAGGGTGTAAAAAAAGCTACGACAAACTTAAAAAATGTATGTATTTTTAAGTAAAAATAAATACATTTTTTTTCTAGTACGCAATGTATAGCGCGACGCGCTACTGTGGCTCTACGCAAACAGTGTGCCTGTGTGTGTGTGTGTGTGCGTGTGTGTAAGTGCGTTGATAAAAAAGTCACTAAATAACGTTTTTGTAAAAATCTTGAAAATAATTCTGTGTCTTTGACCTTCAATATCTCCATAACCATAAATTTCTCAGACATGGTCCAGAAGAAATAAAAAATTGTGTGTGTCAGCTCCGACGCACTACCGAAGTTTACACTCGTCAAAAACGATTGTCTTTGAACAAACACAAAACAAAATCAAGTCCGAAGAAGTCGGTTAAAAGTAGAGATACCTCAGGAATCGTCCCATGGTTTCGACTATCATAGGTTCCATGTCACACATTTTATCATCTAACATCAGCGATATTCATCATATTTTATTATGTATTTCTGGAAACACACAATGTCAAAAATATCACACACTAGTCATCATTTTGTAAATATGTATTATAATTGCATCTGTACTGAAAATCACTATTCCAGAGTGCTGGACACTTACCGGCATTTCTCTATATTCTGTTTTCATTAATTTTGCTCCAATTTTATCTATTTTTAGTTTATTTATTTTATTGACATTTGTGACAACTTAATGTTTTTTATCCGTTGCCATGGCTAAAAGTGAAAGGTGCGTAGATGAGGTTGCGCACGAAAACGTAACGAGGTCATTAATGTCATTCATCGATAGATTTTACTCCTCACATTTTTCTCATACCGGGCCCCTTATATATGCAAATCGATTCTTAAGGAGTAAATTCCAAAAATATCGTCATGATGTGGAAAATAAGTGGCCTTAGACTTCGTTAAAGGTTTTTTTACACCCTGTATTACTAGAGGTGCCCCGCGGTAGAGTAGTTAGTAACCACAAATTCTCACTGAGTCCGCGTGACGGGTAGTTATTCTATCTCCTCTTCCACACTATCAGAGATTAGAGGTGCCTTGCGATTTTCACCCGCATTAATTAGCGGAAAAAGACTTAGATTAAATCAAAAGGGAAGATATGGCACTCGCGGTTCTAAAGCGACGCGCTTAAATTGTGGTGCACGACTAAATTCGCTTTAGTCACGATAGGACATTCAAACACATTCAAATATTGCGTATATTCTGTGTTATAAAGATAACACAATGCCTTCTTTAAAAAAGATGATGATGCTTTTATAAAGAACACAAAATCAAATAACAAATGCCTCGGCAACACTTTTCATTCGCAAAACTGTAATTTTTTTTTCTCAAAAATCAAAACAAAGCAGCTCAGCCGTGCTCGAACGCAGACGCGCCGTTTCGCTCGCGCTGCGTTGAAGCGTACAGTTCAGACTAGGCCTTGCTTATATACCAAAAATACAGTAATTTTGAGTACAATAGCTATTTATAAATTTAATTTCTTTACAAAACTCATCTAACTTACTCACTATTGCCGTCACAAAAAAAATGTTCTACCTACATTTCCGATCTACTCAGCTTCAGGTGTCCTTGTATTGTTTTTGCGTTTCTGTGTATATTTTGATATCAATAAAGCTTATTAATATTACTATAATTTGCCGCCTTCTTAACCAGCTGTCATCAGACGTCAAATACACTTTGCCCCTTGGTACACTTTGACCCTTGGTACACTTTGCCCCTTGGTACACTGTACCCCATTCGGCTCTAGGAATAATCTACTCTTTAAAGTAACATCTGCCTCTGAAGCATTCAATTGGTTCTAGTTTTATTAGTTGGCAACTCTCGATCGATTCCTAGACACAGCCGGTATTGGGTAGCATGATACCGATAGCTGGAGACAACTCGCAATGTCATTTAAGTACGTATCTACTACATTACCCGGAAGCTCGCAACGCAATCTACTTATTTGAAAAGTTTGCGACGAAACTTTCTATTGAATTCACAGTTCGACGGGATTCAATGAAAACTAGATAGCTAACTCATTCATTTCGCCGCACTATTGCTATAAACCTGCTTGTACACGCAGCTTCGTTTGAAACTCTGAACGAAATATATCTTCTATATATATATAAAACTCAAAGGTGACTGACTGACATAGTGATCTATCAACGCACAGCCCAAACCAATGGACGGATCGGGCTGAAATTTGGCATGCAGGTAGATGTTATGACGTAGGCACCCGCTAAGAAAGGATTTTGATCAATTCTACCCCCAAGGGGAAAAATAGGGAATGAAAGTTTGTATGAAACTTTGTCAATTTTAAACCGATCGGGCTGAGATTTTGCATGCAGGTATAAGAAGAATCATAGATGAATGTCATTGTGTATAATACAAGCCTGAGATCAAAAACTGTAGTCTACACTTCAGCTCTACACCGAAGCGAAGCGAGGGCGGGCCGCTAGTAGAGAGATATGGGCGAATTTGTCGCTATCTTTAGCACCAATTGGTCCGTGTGGGGGTAACCTTCACCTTACAGTAGACTGAAATGGCTGTATGGGGTAGAAAATGGGGTCAAGAAAGGGAAAAAATATTCACTACTGACAAATTTATTTCAACCCGCAGAAGTAACCGATGCGAACTTTTTATTTAAATGTATAGGAATAACAACTGAGACGCTACGACTTGTACATTACTTTCGAGGAACAAAACGTGTTACGACATGTCTAGACATAACTTACTAGGGGGAAAGTATTGAAACGCCAAATTAAAAATTAATTAGGAATGGTGAATTGCACGATGTGCGAACTTCGCAGAAAAATAAGTTTAGTCAATAACTTAACAGGCACTTACAATATTTTCAAATAATTTATACATATAAAAGGAGCTTGATGGCGTAGGTGGTTAGCGCGTTCGGCTGCGATCGTTGAACTTAAGCAACTTTTACAAAAAAAATATGATACATCATACAAATATACAATCCTAAATTTTCACCTTTCTACTACCAAACTCTATTTTTTATGGCGGTTCTAAGTTCGCTAGGATATCTAGTATATTATATAAACATATATAATTTAATATATTTAAATATATATACATAAATACATATATACTTCACAAAATAAATACAAAATAATCACGACAAACTACTCAACGAAACGCCTGTTCTAATAAATTGCAGATTCGCAGTTTGGTTTTAAAGGTATACTATTTTACTGAGGTACACTGAAGATATCCCGGACATCAGCCTGTATGAGATTAGTATGGCTCTCAAACAACTTAAAAACAACAAGGCGGCGGGCGATGATGGAATCACAGCAGAACTTCTGAGAGCGGGCGGTAAGCCGATACTTAAAGTCCTCCAGAGGCTTTTCATCTCCATCATCCTTGAAGGCAGAACGCCAAAAGCATGGGCCAGAAGTGGGGTTGTCCTGTTCTTCAAGAAAGGTGACAAAGCACTCTTGAAAAACTATCGACCAATCTCGCTTCTTAGCCATGTTTATAAGTTGTTTTCGAGAGTCATTACGAATCGTCTCGCACGCAGGTTTGATGACTTCCAACCTCCCGAACAAGCCGGTTTCCGCAAAGGCTTCAGTACCATAGACCACATTCATACGCTGCGGCAGGTTATACAGAAGACCGAAGAATATAATCTGCCATTTTGTTTGGCGTTCGTGGACTATGAGAAAGCTTTCGATT
Organism: Chilo suppressalis; assembly: GCA_902850365.2. Lineage (NCBI taxonomy): Eukaryota > Metazoa > Arthropoda > Insecta > Lepidoptera > Crambidae > Chilo > Chilo suppressalis. The sequence goes on along the minus strand of OU963914.1, from coordinate 17,621,189 downwards.
CGATTGAGACCTGGGCGGTGTTATAGTCTCTCCAAAGGTGCCAAGTAGACTACAGGTATGTCGAGGTATTAAGGTACCTCTACGAAAACGCCACTATGTCAGTCCGATTACAGAACCAGAGCTCCAATCCTATCCAATTGAAGCGAGGCGTGAGACAGGGAGATGTGATATCTCCGAAACTGTTCACAGCTGCATTGGAGGATATTTTTAAGCTTCTGGATTGGAAAGGACGAGGCATTAACATCAATGGCGAGTACCTTTCGCACCTTCGTTTCGCCGATGATGTAGTTCTTATGGCTGAGACCTTGGAAGATCTTAACACGATGCTCGAAGATCTTAGTAGTGCTTCCCAAAAAGTGGGTCTTAAGATGAACATGGAGAAGACGAAAATTATGTCAAATGCCCATGTACTACCCGCTCCAGTTAAAATTGGGAACACTACACTCGAAGTTGTCGACTGTTACGTCTACCTAGGACAGACAGTCCAGTTAGGTAGGTCCAACTTTGAGAAAGAGATCTCTCGTCGTATCCAGCTCGGATGGGCAGCGTTCGGGAAGCTACGAAAAATATTCGCGTCCAAATTACCTCAGTGTCTCAAGACAAAAGTCTTTGACCAGTGTGTGTTGCCAGTGATGACCTACGGAAGCGAGACGTGGTCCTTTACTGCGGGTCTCATAAGAAGGCTCAAGGTCACGCAGCGAGCAATGGAGAGAGCGATGCTTGGTGTTTCCCTACGCGATAGAATCAGAAATGAGGAAATCCGTAGGAGAACCAAAGTTACCGATATCGCTCAAACGATGGCTCTGCTGAAGTGGCAGTGGGCGGGACACGTAGCAAGAAGAACCGATGGCCGTTGGGGCGGAAAGGTTCTGGAATGGCGACCACGCACCGGACGACGCTCTGTGGGTAGGCCCCCCACAAGGTGGACAGACGATCTTGTGAAGGTCGCGGGAAGCCGATGGATGCGAGTGGCGCAGGACCGATCGGTGTGGAGATCCTTGGGGGAGGCCTATGCTCAGCAGTGGGCGTCATACGGCTGACATGATGATGATGATGATGATGACTATTTTACTGGGTGGGTAAGGTATATTTAGTGGATGTTAGAAATATTTATTTATTTATATGTCTTTTTCATAATTATCTTCCCAATTTTACTTTTCAGTTAAGCGTCCATTTTCAATGCCTGTGGTTGCATACCTATTAAGGTACAGGAGGCCTACTCTATTTCAACGAAAAACGAAATTTCGATCGAAATTTCGCACGTTCCCTACTCTGTTTCCTTTTCATTTCGAAAATTCGTTCGTCCGAAATATTTTGACAATTAAATTCTCCAAGCCTACTCTAATTCACAAAACTTTCGAAGGATAAGCTGAATTTGACAGATAATTGTTCGAAATTTTAACCTCAAATCGACGAAATGAAAGTGTTACCTTTTCATTTTCGTTTTGCGATTTTTGTTTTAATTAAGCCTAAAATACTTGCAAGAGTATTTTTAATAATAGCTGCTTAGCTCGAGTAACATTTTTAGCATGTAAAATTAACAAATAAACCATTTTTTTATTATTTTTTGTAATTTCGATACTTTTACTTATTAAACGACAAATTGAGGTTGACATACAGTAGATTGTATCGACTCTACAAATTAGTCGGCTAACACTGTCAAAGAAGGTTCTTTTAATGTCATCAAAAATTTTGCCGTAAACTACCTATATTGTTTCCAAGTAAAAAAAACGTTTTCTTAAAAGTAGAGATAAAAAGAACTCACAAACATGACTCATTCCATTCGTTCACGAAAACTGTTTATGGTTCCGAAGTTAATGTGCCTGTTAACGTTGTGCATTTTTGATATTTTGGAATGGTTAGGGAATAATTTTGCACGAATTGCTTTAATTATCAGTATAAAAGTACTATCATGTACGTGGTAGATAGAATATAATATTTATTTATTGCGCTATCGTACGCGGACATGACAAATTATATTACATTAAAAAAGTTTATCTCTCAGAAAAATCAACTTGCATGAATCACGTTTAAGCGCACTTAGCGACACCTATTGTAAAGAAATCAACTTACATGAATCACATTTAAGCGCACCTAGCGACATCTATTGAAAAAAATGCATTTTCTTCGCAATAAAGCTGCCACGAGGACGTCCTAGATAGAGACTTATTATTATAATACGATAAAATAAAATATTACTATGTTTCGTCCAATATATTAAAAGTCAACAACCTTTCCAATTTTATTGTGTGTCATGATGCGATCAGCCCACGTGTTTAACCTGACGCGAGTTTAACATTTTTTACCCATACAAAAAAAAAGTGTACAACGCCGCTAAAGAAGTTTTTACTTAATGTTAATTAGCTGTTGCCACAGGCTTCTTTCTATAAATAACTTGTTCAAAATTGGTAGATATCCAATTTTTTCATTCGCAACAAACATAATATTTCTGAGAAATCCTGTAAGATTGTGTTTTCTAAGAAACTCCATAATTTGTGTAGGTATACTTAATGAAGTGTTTTTGGATTTCCAATTAATTAAATATGGTGCGAAATTTTAACATACTTGCTTGCTTAATTCATAAGATAAATATTAAATATACACAAAGCTGCGACGATGGCTAATTATTTTCTATATAACATTCGTGTATGTTATATTTTTGTTAAACTCATGATTTGAAACAATTCTTTTCTAATCAAAATTTATTTATTAATCAACTTGAACTACATTATTAATTTAATCAACTAGCCATCCATACATCCATCTTGTACACCAATGATCCATAGAGAGAGATCCGCTCCACAGATTACATGTATGTAGCTCAAACATAGATAGTCTTTCAGACACAGATTAACATTCACATAACAGTGTACATACCAGAAATACGTCAACTAACATTGGCGAAACTATTCAAAAAAAAGCAGAAAAGGCATTGTCTGCTTACAACCAGAGCTCAAGAGAGATTCAATTCAGGGGAGGCATTCGTCGAACCGACATGGGGAGAGGATTGCATCGACCTGCCTGCCATCACCCATAGAAACGGCATTCCCACTGGCCGCCCGTTATACAGCACAGGGGTAGAATTCCAAACTACCGTAACTAGGCAACAAGAAATTAGACTTGCAGCGAATATTCGCTTACTATTCGGTATTCGGCCTATTCGGCTGCTTTTATTATATTCGGCCGAATACCGAATATCTACATATTATTCAGCCGAATAACGAATACTTAAATAACATATTTTATCATAGAGAAATAAATTGATAAAACTGAAAAATTAAAATCGATTGATTACGTATATATTCATATTTTCATTTCTGTTATATAATCATTTAAGTAGTCATTGGCACATAACACAGGTACATAATCATCTTCTGTATTGGAAAAATGGAGCATTCTATGAATTTGAATTATTGTGGTAATCAAAATTTAGAAGGGTAAGGTTCTCACTTCTTTTATAATCATTTATTAAGTAGTCATAGGTACATAAAACAGGTACATAATTTAATCATTTTCTGTATTAAACAAGTTAACAGTTTTTAATTCATTCAGTCATGTGATGAATGGTTACATAATAGCAATAATTTAAAGTTTACGCGTCGTTTTTGGCCATACCTCAAAAGTTGGTTTTGTCATTTAGCCGCATTTTAGCTTGAGGACGGCAGATTAGAACAACACAAAGGAGCGCGAAACAATCACGTCTGTACAAGTTTTTCGCGCTAAAATCCCGCCGAATACTTTTGCGTAATATTCGGTATTCGGTATACTGCCGAATATACTATTCGTTGCAAGTCTACAAGAAATTGTATGCTAACAAATCTGAGTTGATCAATACCGAGGGGTTGCAAATACATACCGCGAAGGGAGGCAGGCAAATATAATATACCACTGAATCCCCGACACTGGAGTGTGTTAAAAACCATTTTGCATATTAAAACAAACATTTATTACGACATCCAGAAAGTGCTGATTCGAAATTAAAAGCTGTCGCAAACGACTTTGGTCCTTAAACCGATGTGGGATGGAGTCGAATTTTAAAATCGGCGTCCGTAATAAGGGAAGGAAATCTCAAAACTCCTGAGAGTTATATAGGTCTAATTTATTAATCAAAATTTCTCTTTGGGGGAAAAGTTATCACTCACATGCATATTGAGCCCACCATCAAAGAGCTTTCTAACAAACTTTGGAAACTTCTGGTTTATTAAATTAAATACTTTGCGAAATTAGTTAGGCCGGCGGTTTCGGTTAAGGGAATTGGTCAGTTAAGTATAGGTATAAAACGGATATGTTATGACAGAATAGGGTATTAAAACCATTTTTGAAAAGAGACTCTGAGTGAACTTCTAAAGAGCTAATATTTATTCAACAGTGAAGTGTCCTAAAAATGTATTTTAAGTTAGAATTTAAAAAGAACAAATAGTAAGATATTTATAACTAAAAACCTTAAAATATATAATAACTAAAATACATTATTAAAAGGAGTCCAAAGGGCCTAAAGAGGCAAGGTTCCAAAGATACTGGCAGCATTCCCCCTTTGAATAGCTAAACCAATTCTTTGTCCGAGGTAGCTGCCAGCTCTTCGGTCTCCCGTGATGTCGACCAACCTTTTTGCTATTTCCTTAAAAAGCCTTACAGCGCTAGGACCCCACGGACCAAAGGTCTCGACACCGAATGGGACAAAATCAAATAAAAAGAAAAAAAAAGTTAGAATTTTATTTTTTTCAAGCATGTAACTGCTCGATGTTTAAATCTAAAGAAAATGATACTAGAATAAAATCCCACGCGGACCAGGCAGTAGACGGGACTCAAACCAGCACCCTTCGCTGTCCGGGTGAATGCACTGAACATTATGCTACCGCGGCCCTATAATGGTAGCGAAGGGTGCAGAATGCTGAACGCAGTGTGTTGACGTCATTAGTATTGTTAATAAATGCGGTGCCTTGGTTACGAAAACATTAAAGTACTATGTTGACAGCTTTGGCATATACTTGCGGTGTGACGTAATAATGTGGAGACAACGTCGACTATTTCATCGTGTTTGAAAACATATTAAAAAACTGCAAACTTAGAATTTAAATTTTAAATAATAAATAAAAAAATATTTCCAACACTCACACCAATTAGCCTAGCTCCAAAGTAAGCACTGTAAGGCTTGGGTTATGGAAAACTAGGGTAACGGATAGAATACTGTACATATTATTATATAAGTATCTTAATATAGAAATAGATATGAAACATCCATGACTGGAGTACAAATGCTCGTCTTCATCACATAAACATCTGTCCCCACCGAGATTCGAACCCGGGACCTCTCGAGACAGCGACACCATGAAACCCGGCGTACAAACCACTCGGCCACGGAGGCCATCAAAAAAATGCATTATGTTATTTTATGCAGATTCAAGTGGTCTAGAGGCTCCAGACGGAGAGGAGACTCCCCCCGTGGGAAGATGCCATCCGCCTGGAATACTTCTAGAGACACTCGCCAATTCTCGGCTTGAAGTCCCCTTAGGTTCTCGCCTTCCCTAAATCGCTGTAAAGGTTATCTGCGACCAACAGCATACACACACAAAAAACAAAAACAGGTCGTAACTGCTGTACCAGCAGTTATATTCGTGTCTGGACTTTACCACCACTTAACATCAAGTGGGGTAGAGTCATTTGCCTACCAAGCTATAAAAAACCTTCAATAGTATCTTCAGCCCCGTCTTTCCCAGTGGGCACTTTGGGCAAGTGTCCAGGGCCCCGCAATCGATAGGCCCCCTCAGATCAAATACAAAGTCCCTAGTTTCTGTTAAATCACCAAACGGAAGTCATAGGGACCCCATTATCCTAATATGCCCAGGGCCTCCAATAGGTCAAAGACGACACTAAGTATCTTGTACTTATCTGTAGCCGGGAAAAGCTTCTACTTTATTTTAAACGTTACATTGTTATTCAAGAAACTTGCATATTGATGGCTTTACGTATCATTCGATACCTAAAATGTATCCATCCTCTGACATTCTCTCTTTAGACCTGAATTAATCAAATTATGCGGCCACCAGAGATTATTCCAGTATCTTGCCTCGTATACAAGTTCTGTGGTAAAAGCCACAGTCGTGTAAGAAACCAGTAGGTTAAGTCTTAGGACCGCTTGTGAGGTGTCTGAAAATTTAAATACTATTAAAGTGTACTTAAACAGTAAACACACAGGCACCTGTGACCAGATAAATAAGTAGTGCTTCACGAATAACATAATAGATAGAAGTGTTATATAGCCATTCCGATGTATATAATTATTACAAGTGGTAAACCCGTATGAAACATGGACAGACCCCTCTTTCCCAGTGGGCACTTTGGGCAAGTGTCCAGGGCCCCGTGATCGATAGGGCCCAATCAGATCAAATAAAAAGTCCCTAGTTCCTGTTAAATCACCAAACGGGGTTCATATTCTTTTGTTCTCCCTGTTCTATTCCCCATTATCCTAATACGCACAGGGCATGACGTCGACGTCTTGGTACAATTTTTACTTAGAAGTGACGTCAGGAGCCCCACAGTAGATTGCCAAAAGAAAAAAAACGACGTGTTGCACTCCGGGAGTGCCGGCAGAAGTGAAAACTTGAGTATTAACGTTGTGCATTTTTGATATTTTGGAATGGTTAAGGAATAATTTTGCACGAATTGCTTTAATTATCAGTATAAAAGTACTATCATGTATGTGGTAAAATACAATATTTATTTATTGCGCTATCCTACACAAACATGACAATTTATATTATATTAAAAAAGTTTATCTCTCAGAAAAATCAACTTAGATGAATCACGTTTAAGCGCACTTAGCGACATGTATTGTAAAGAAATCAACTTACATGAATCACATTTATGTGCACCTAGCGACATCTATAGTAAAAAATACTTGTTTATTATATTTTGATAATCTGACTGATGGATTCGTTTAATGTCATCATCCCTATTGAGACCACGTAATGCATTTACTTTTTCCAAAGGATGATGCCAAGGTTCCCAATCTGGTCCCATCATATAATAGCGTGTTACATCGTTGGATAAGTATTTTTGAGCTGAATAAAAGTTACTATAGCGCCAAATTCCTATTCTTGGTCCGTTCTGAGCAGACCCGTCTTTCCCAGTGGGCACTTTGGGCAAGTGCCCAGGGCCCCGCGATCGATAGGGGCCCCCCTCAGATCAAATACCAAGTCCCTAGTTCCTGTTAAATCTCCAAACGGAAGTCATAGGGGCCTATTATCCTAATATGCCCAGGGCTTCCAATAGGTCAAAGACGGCACTGGTTCTGAGTTATTCCTAATTAAACATACTAACATAAGATTCAAAATCAATGTTAACAAATTTTAATGTTGACAAATGCTTTTTCGACAAATAAAATAACGATAACATATTTTAAACACACACATTGATTTAAACTTATCAGTGTCGCAAACCAGTTTTTTTATCCTCATCCTATTTAATAAGTGCGAGTAAGACAGACTTATAGAAAGGTTTGTGACTAATAACGTAATTGATATACCTGTAGATTGGTAGCTAGGCTACGTGTATGTAATGTATGTAATGCACAGAAATACATTGCTGCTGCTAAAACTGCCATGTTTAATTGAGGATAACTCAGAACGGCGTAAGATTTGGAACTAGGCGCCATAGTAACTTTTATTCAGCTTAAAAATACCAATCAAACGATGTCACACACATAGCTATTGGAAGGTGAGACCTAAGTGGGACCAGGCTTGGCGTTCTCATTTGATATTTTAAGCTACCATTACTATCATTTACATTCGTAATGGAAAAGAGACTTCATGAGCTATCTCATATTGAAGTCATTTTTCACTTTGACGACTATGTATATAATACAGGGAGAAAAAAACAGCCCTTCCTGAGTTTATTGCCGGTTTTTCTCAGTACAAGGTCTCCCGCCGTAGATGTGTGAACCGATGGCGTAGTGTTTCCACATTCAAAAGTGCTTGTAACAGCCGAGACCGAATAAACGATATTGTTGTGCGTTGATGTGTTATTGAAACGTTATTTTATTGGAGATACAATCCTTTGATCACTACACTAAACCGGGATCAGAATCGGTCCATTTCAGGCATACTGCACCTCTTTTATCTGTGGCGAAGGTGTCATAAAGCGGAAAGCAACAGGCGGGCTAATGGATGGGACCCTCATAAAACCGGGACAAGCTATAAAGTCACAAGGTGGTCACCAAATTATTTCGCTTCGGAAAATATATAACAAGTTTCGGGAGCGAAGACATAGACAATCTCATTAATTGAACCGGATTCACAAAAAAAAACGACGGGTTGCACTCCGGGAGTGCCGGCAGAAGTGAAAACTTGAATATTAACGTTGTGCATTTTAGATATTTTGGAATGGTCAGATAGTAATTTTTTGCACGAATTGCTTTATTTATCAGTATAAAAGTACTGTCATGTATGTGGTAGAGTACGATATTTATTTATTGCGCTATCGTACACAAACATGACAATTTATATTACATTAAAAAAGATTATCTCTCAGAAAAATCAACTTACATGAATCACGTTTAAGCGCACTTAGCGACATCTATTGTAAAGAAATCAACTTACATGAATCACATTTAAGCGCACCTAGCGACATCTATTGTAAAAAAATGCATTTTCTTCGCAATAAAGCTGCCACGTGGACGTCCTAGATAGAGACTTAATACGGTAAAATAAAATATTACTATGTTTCGTCCAATATATTGAAAGTCAACAACCTTTCCAATTTTATTGTGTGTCATAATGCGATCAGCCCATATGTTTAACCTGACGCGAGTTTAACATTTTTTACCCATACAAAAAAGTGTACAACGCCGCTAAAGAAGTTTTCACTTCGATGACTTGTATAGTATAGGGTAAATAGCTTTAGCAATACTAACACTGTTATTGTTAGTATTGCGGGTTTACCTACATTGCGAAGAGATGGCGCTGCCTTGCAGCTTAAGGCTACGAAAAATTTCGACGCGGCTAATAGGGCCGTGGTAGCATAATGGTCAGTGCATTCGCCCGGATAGCGAAGGATGCGGGTTCGAGTCCCGTCCGCTGCCTGGTCCGCGTGGATTTTTTTCTAGTAAACTTTTCTTTAGATTTGAACTGCTATTGTGATTTGCAAAAAACTGACAAAGTTCGTGACACACAATGTAGGGTTTCCGTAGTGGCCCATCATGAAACATCACCCATCAGCATACGTTTGACGATGGGTAATGTTTAGGGCAGCATTTCAAGGCACATTTGAACAGCATTCAGCGCTCCGCGCACGCTCTTTGCGAAATTGGGCCAATATGATTGATTTTTACCAATATCCCATACTAGCGGCCCACCCTCGCTTCGCTTCGGTGTAGAGCTGAAGTGTAGCCTACAGTTTTTGTTCTCAGGCTTGTATTATACACAATGACATTAATCTATGATTGTTCTTATACCTTTCATTCCCTATTTTATGCCCTTGGGGGTAGAATTGATCAAAATCCTTTCTTAGCGGATGCCTAAGCCATAACGTCTACCTGCATGCCAAATTTCAGCCCGATCCGTCCAGTGATTTGGGCTGTGCGTTGATAGATCACTATGTCAGTCAGTCCGTCACCTTTGAGTTTAATATGGAATGAAAGTTTGTATGAAACTTTGTCAATTTTAAAACGATCGGGCTGAGACTTTGCATGCAGGTATAAGAAGAATCATAGATGAATGTCATTGTGTATAATACAAGCCTGAGAACAAAAACCGTAATCTACACTTCAGCTCTACACCGAAAGCCTTTGTCAATTTTAAACCGATCGGGCTGAAACTTTGCATGCAGGTATAAGAAGAATCATAGATGAATGTCATTGTGTATAATACAAACCTGAGAACAAAAACTGTAATCTACACTTCAGCTCTTCACCGAAAGCGAAGCGAGTGCGGGCGGAGGGAGGCCGCTAGTATAAAATATATACAAAAAGATTCTATCAAAATACAGTAAATAATTCACAACAGTATGATTAAGCTGTAGATGAAAAGGGCCACCATCAGAAAACAAACCAAAATAAAATTTTAAAGATCGAAAACTGGAAAATAAATACTGCTGCAAAACAGAACTCAAGCGACCGGAAATCCGGTACGGCTTTACCGGTTGGTACAGTACTTTTTACTCAGCTTAACTTTGAGTTGCGCCGCTAGGTGCCGCCTCCGCCGGCAAACAGGCACGTATTCAGATTTACGGTAAATTAAACCTCAGCTGAACTGCCAACCGGTATAACCGGTAATCGGGAAAATCCAGTTCAATGCAGTTTTACGCTAAGCGAGCGAAATTAATGTTTCTGTTCTGCATTGTGTTCAGAGCTTAGTGTTAATATTTTAACTGTTTTGACTCGTTGTATGGAATTTAATTATTTATTACTAAATATTGACCATCAATTCGTTCGCTTGGGCTTTATAATATTTGAAAGTAGAACTACACACAAAAATACACTGCAGTTTTTTTAAAAGCTACAAATTTGCTCACTATTATGTTTTTTTTTAAAAAATGCATTTTTTCGATTTATTTGTAAAAACCCCTTTAAAAACGTCAATTCTATGTCGAGAAACTGTTACTTTCAATAGCGCTTACCTCGAAAAATATAAGTTTTAAATAAGTTTTTTAGTTGAAATTAATAAAAAAAAATCCACACCCAAAATGGGGTGGCAACACCCCCCCAGGATAAAACCGACCCTCGGCATGATATAGATTTTGATCCTAGGGCTATTTCTCAGCTTCTGTGAAAATTTCAAGTAAATCTATGTGGGACGAAAAAATTGCGAGACAAAATGCCTTACTTCTTGGACTATTGTATAAGTTTTTTTTTAGAACGTGACGGAATGTCTGTATTAATTTTTTGTTCAATTTTGCAGTCGTGTTTTTTACTCTGGGTAAATATTATAAGGGTAGCAAACAAGCATATGAGGAGCTAGATGGCGCAAGTGGTTAGCGCGGTCGGCTGCGATCGTTGAAGTCAAGCAGCTTTCGCAGTGGTCGGTCACTGGATGGGTGACTATCTCGAGCTCCTCCGTCGGAAGGCACGTTAAACCGTTGGTCCCGGTTGCATCTGCAATCGTTAGCACCCGCCAATCCGCACTGAACCCGCGTGGTGGGTCATGGCCCAATCTCCCTATTCCATCCATAGGGAAGGCTTGTGCCCCAGCAGTGGCGGCATTAATAGCCTGATAAGCAAAGCAGCCACCTCAGCGTCTATAGCCGCTAGCGATACATAAAAATTTTCCACCTACCCTGACCCATCCCCCATCCCCGTGAAGTCTACTGACAATTTTAGTTTCTAATCATAATCAAAATCATTTATTCAGTTTAGGCTGTTGCAAGCAGTCATGAATGTCTAGAAGCTACGCCATCGGTTCGTAAATCTACGACGGGAGACCTTGTACTGAGAAGAAACGGTAAGAATCTCAGCAAGGGCTGTTTTTTCTCCGTTTTATTATTTACAGAATTGTCAAGTTAAAAAATGACTTCAGAGATGATTCATGAAGTCACCTTTCATTACTTGTTCACCAGCATTTTGATCGCTGTGTCATACATACAATATAAACACAAATAGTGTTATTTTTATTAGGTAAAACTAGACATTAACATCTTAAATATCAAAGTAGTTAGGGCAGACTCATCTCCGCTGGTAGCACCTGTTCATGAGCATGACGCACGAACCAGCCATCGCTTCGCTCAACCATATTTTAGGGAACGTAACGACCCGCCTTTAATTTTTTTATAACGCAGGTAAACAATCTCTTTACAGATGACGGTGCCTTTAAGAGGCACACCGCCGAATGGACCTCACACCTGGCTCCCGCAAGTCTTGCGGACCCCCAGTGGCTGACCACCGAGGCCCCGCAACTCTTACGGGCGCTTTACGGCATAATATCCGCTAAAAAAGTCCTGCGAATACCTTCAACACTGCTTGATGTAGAGTCGCGGGATCCCCTGATGAAGGATTTCTCCGCATCCCACGTAACGACCCGCCTCACACGACACCACCGAAGAGACTTTTAAGAGAGCATGACTACCCATAACCACCTATATAAATAAATAAATATTTCCAACACTCACACCAATTAGCCTAGCCCCAAAGTAAGCACTATAAGGCTTGTGTTATGGGATACTAGGGTAACGGATAGAATACACATACTTTACATATATAAGTATATTATATAGAAATACATATTTAAACATCCATGACTGGAGTACAAATGCTCGTGTTCATCACACAAATATCTGCCCCCACCGGGATTCGAACCCGGGACCTCTCGAGTCCGCGACGCCATGAAACCCGGCGTACAAACCACTCGGCCACGGAGGTCGTCAAATATATACTAACCACAACATATTCACTTCTAATTTAGAGAACCAGACATACCTTAATATTAACGTGTCTTAATATCTCTTATCTATTAGACAAGTCCGTCTGTCTGTGGTGCTGTTTCAGCGGCCAACCGTAAGAGATAGATAAAGAGAATATTTAAGTTATAAATTAAGAATAGTCTGATAAGACTACAAACCGGATTTGAGTAACGTAGCACTTTCGGTTTTCGAGAAATCAGGTTTTGGTGAACATTTGGTTCACTGGTTTGCTAGTAGGTATTAATTCATTACCCGAAACCTACATCAGTTTAGTGGAGAACCAATATGAAGCAGTGGTTCCCAATGGAATGGTAGCTAATATTTATTATTCCAACAATTTCAGGCCGGGGATCTATTCTATATCTGCGAATTCAGATTCATGTATTATATATACATTAGTTCTTAGTTGAAACAGTCCATCACGGATAGCCATTTACGGACCGCCTAGTCGTATTCAGACAATCCGATCCGTAAATGGCTATCCGTGTTTTAACAGCTGCATCTGGGGTGACCAGTTCTTTGTAAAATTGCAGACACATTTTTGAGTTTTCGTCAATCATGGTAAAGTTTTGTACCTACCAATGTTATTGGTCGAAATGTAGATCGAAAAGCAAATACAAATTTTTTAACACTTTTTAATTTCATCGCTCTTTTTGAAAGTAGGTTTGTAAGCCCTCACACCTATTTATCTACTTATTCAATAAGACGGGATCATTCAACAGAAATTAAGTTTCAGCCGTGTCAGCTATATTATTTTATTTACTAGCGGCCGCCCGCGACTTCGTCCACATGAACTTTAGTTTTGTTTATTTTTGCAACAGAATTTTTAATATTTTTCTTTTAATGGAGTCACTCTTATAAATAACATACTTATGAACGTTTACAAAAACTTATCAAATATCCTATTCCCATAAATTCCATGACACGTAGTCTATCTAGTTACAGTGCACTTTCAATGCGGATAAAAAAAAGCCTACAAAATAAATGCTTTAGAGAAACGAGAGTATTTCAAACAAATCCGTAACTTCATTAACGGACGTACAGCGTACAGAATAGACCCCCTCATCCCCGTTATATTTATTTAAATGCGTAGTTAAAAGCCTCTGATGGAAGTTCCATTATGGGGACTTGAATATTTCAGGCAAATAGATTTGGGGATTGTACCACTTAACTAAAATATATTGGTAGATAAATGTGTCTATACGCGGAATGCCGCGTTAAAATAGTTATAAACTAGCAAACCAGTGAACCAAATGTTCACCAAAACCTGATTTCTCGAAAACCGGAAGTGCTACGTTACTCAAATCCGGTTTGTAGTCTTATCAGACTATTCTTAGCTTATAACTTAATAATTCTCTTTATCTATCTCTTACGGTTTGGCCGCTGAAACAGCACCACTAGGGTTGCAACGATATATCGGAATATCGATAATATCGAGACCAAAATATCGATATTTATATCGATATTTAAAATTCACTGATATCGATAATATCGATATCGGAAATTCCAAAATATCGATATTTCGTAGACTAAATTTGAACACAATAATATCAGTTAATTTACCTGCTATGACTATCTAAATTGAAAATTATCGAAATAACTATTGCTTTGAAATCGCAAGAGCTTATAGATGTATTAAAAAAATCTTGAACCCCAAGAAATATACTAAAATGGTGTGGATTCTGGCATGTTTCTCTTAACCTAAAATTAAATTTGACAACAGTGTATCTTTGTCATTCTCTATACAGAATGAAAAGAAGAGACTGATGTTAAATTTAGTTTTAAGTTTAGATAATCATGCCAGAATCGACACCAACGTATATAGGTATAATCGTATACCTAATGGTAACTTATGCACTTAAATAAAATCCTTGCCTTTCTTTCTAGATAATTGTCAACTACTGATTAATTGAAATTTAATATCATTGTAATATAACACAAAATAAAATTAAGAATCTTATACATATCGTAATTTTTTTAAGCTCGCCAAGTCAAGAAAGGAAGATAGGTATAGTAATTTTGGAAGCTTTGGGCTTACCCTATTCTGAAGCCATGGGCCCCTGATGTTTTAACATTTTAAACAAAATAAATATCTTTGATTCGAAATTGCTTTTGATTTGATACTTCTTACAGCGCTATAAAAATATAAAAAATATCTATAAACATCGTGTTGGAAATGTTGGAATGGCTGATATATCGGATCGGATATCGATATTTACCCGCCCACATTATAAATATCGATATTTTGGAAACCTTTGCTTCCTTAATTTTAGGTTTTTCCTTTGCAAACTTAATCCAAAGCAAAAAATAAAAAAATATCGATATATCGATAATATCGAGTTAAAATCGTCGATATATCGGATATCGATATTTTCCTGACTTCGATATAAATATCGATATAAATATCGATATTTCAAAAGACTTTGCATCCCTAAGCACCACAGACAGACGGACTTGTCTAATAGATAAGAGATGATATTACTGCAGTAAGTTGGTTATTACAAACATTTTTTTTTGACAAAATTGTTTTGTTTTTGTTTTTTTATGATACATCATACAAAAATACATACAACCGTAAATTTTCACCCTTCTACCACCCATATTTTTATGGCGATACGAAGTTCGCTGGCTCAGCTAGTACACGTATAATATAAATGAAATAGCTTTCAAGGAGGTTCGAATGAAATTAGACAGTCCAAGGTTCCATTGGCCACCTTCCAGTCCCATCATCAGACCAGCTCGATGGTACCATAATATTGTATTGTCACCTAATCTACATATAATTGCCAAGTTTCATAATGATACAAGTATAAAAGTGCGTGTAATTCAGATTCTTAAATTTCATTACAAAATTTTCCATATTTGTTTCTTAGGTTTTCACGCACATCACTCATTAAATAAAACTAGTTTTTACGGGTTAATGCACGAAACTTTTAACAGCTGCAGCAGCAGTTCCTCAAATGATGCGCGAGGCTATTGAGATTAAAAAATATCCAAATTTCAATAGGGAAGATGGTTGGTATATACCACCAGCTTGGGAACCTATTATACAGGAGATAAAATCCCAACCCTGAGCACACACTGCAAGACCATCAGATACTATTAGTTCTTTTTGTTTGCATAATTTAACATAAGAAGGAGATAGAAAGCCTCTCTTGAATTTGTTTCGCCGGTTCTTCTCAGAAAGGTCTCCCAATTTTGGAACCGGTGGTAGTTTACGGTAGTTAGGGTCAAATAAATAAACTCAAAATTACAAAAAAGAATTTTAAATAAAATACTTTATTTAGTAAATTAAACAATAAATTCATACATAGACAATAAAACTTAAAAATCGAACAATGAAATAACCAAACGCTCAATAAAAGTCTTTCGAAGGTAGGTCGACAAATTAAATAAAAGTTTTATTCTGACGACGAAGCCTGTAAAGTCTACGAAACGTCAATAAATAAATAACGTTTCGTGAAAATAAAAAAGAAAAAAAAACCCGTAAAAACTAGTTTTATTTAAAATTTTCCATAGATTCCTGAATCTATCAGTCAGCTACAAACAAATCACATGCAGCTATAATTAATTCGAGACTTTTCTCAAAAATATACTATATATATACTATATTTACTATATATATAGTATACTATATATATAGTACACTATACATATATATATATATATAATTATTATTATACTCCTGGTGTTGCAAGTGTCCATGATCACTTACCATCAGGTGAGCCGTCTGCTCGTATGCCCCTATAACACAATAGACATAGGATGCGCACCAAAAACGTAACGAGGTCATTCATCGATAGATTTTACTCCTCACATTTTTCTCATACCGAGCCCCTTATATATGCAAATCGATTCTTAAGGAGTAAACATCCCTTCTATTATCCTACGTAATTTTAATGTACCTATAATATAATTCAGGCCGTCGACCCCCGCTCCAAGATATGGTGTTCGGTCACGACGTGTTTCTTTTCGTTTGATTCATGAGCGTCTTATCGAAATGTAAGCACTTAATAAATCATAACCCAGTGTGCGTTGACCTCCTGCCTTTGTTATCGATGACAGCGGCGCTTCTCTTCATTGTCACAGAATAGGGTAGTTGACTTGAATTTTTTAATAACTTTCATAAGGAGATCGATGACGCGAACGAATAGCGCTCTCTCACAAATGGGATATTTTCCCTGTTTTTGCAAAATAGCGTTATGTTATACTGCCGTTCTCAAACTAAAGTGCGGCTAAAAGATCATTAACGAAAGGAATATGGTATAAAACTATACAGCCATCACTTCCTCGGTCCCTGTGGTTCAAGGAATGTTCTGAATTAAACAGAACTGACATAATAACCGCTTTAAGACTGAGTTCCGGACACATACTACTAAATTAATAAATACCAAAAGTACAAAAAAGCATTTTAAATAAAGTACTTTATTAACTGAATTATGTAATAAACTCATACATAGACAATAAAACTTTAAAAATCGAACAATGACATAACCGAACGCTCAATAAAAGTCATTCGAAGGTAGCTCGACAAAATTAAATAAAAAATCATTCCGACGAAGCAGCCTGTAAAGGCTGCGAAACGTCAATAAATAAATAAAGTTTCGTGCATTAACCCGTGAAAAACTAGTTTTATCTATTTGGCATTTGTCAGAAATTCGAATAAATCGGATCGTAAGTGAGATTGCATCTTACAGAATATCTATGCTGACCAGGGTATCAGGCATTGTCCTAATACAACGCGATAACGCGAATGAGCGATGCGATCATCGTACGAGTCGACGATCAAATACATATTGATCTGGAATAGGTGTCCTAATAGGCGATGGCGCGATGCATTCGCGCGACTAAAATGTTTAAGGCATTGTCCTAATACAACGCGATAACGCGAATGAGCGATGCGATCATCGTACGAGTCGACGATCAAACATATTGATCTAGAATAGGTGTCCTAATAGGCGAATCCGGCGATGCATTCGCGCGACTAAAATGTTTAAAAATCTATTCGCGCGAGCTCAGTTCGCGCGAACGCGCAGTCAAATCTATTAATGAAGAATAGGGTGTCCTAACTGAAGTTCGCGCGATGATCGCGTCGCGTCGATAGGAATCGGGGAGAGGGGCAGGGCTAACCCGTTCCTTATTCGCGTTCTATTAGGACACCCAGTTCGCGATCACGCGATGGTCGCGTCGTATAAACGCGCGATGATCGCGTTATCGCGTTGTATTAGGACAATGCCTAAAAATCTATTACAATTTTCACTTAAAAGTGACGTCACGAGCCCCTACTCCCAAACTTTGACGCGCTTTATCTTTGTCATTTTTTGGTTGATTGCTCAAAGAAAAAATACGTGTCCATTATTTTTTGATCATCTAACTGACGGACTAAATAGAATTTCGTTTACTTTACCCCGTCATCATGCCTCATTTTGTTTGGCGTTCGGACGTCACTAGGCGCTGGCTAAAAATTAGCTCTACTGTGGTGTTGCAAAAGTACTAGTACAGTAGCATAGCTGAGACAGCGACCTGTTGGCCAAGCGCCTAACGGAAATGCTTTGGGAAACGCTAACGCTTACGATTTTATATTGTTATTTCTAGCCGCCTGAGGTTTTCGAATACCTCACGCTCATTTTTATTAATATTGTTATTACCAATGCAAAAGAAAAAGAAAGAGCGCGAGGCATTTGAATACCTCAGGCGGATAGAAATAACAATATAAAATCGTAAGCGTTAGCGTTTCCCAAAGCATTTCCGTTAGGCGATTGGCCCCCTGTTGGCCCTGCACAGCAGCACATTAAATTAGTTTCTTGTTTTTTCTCTCTTCGTCGTTTTTTTTTATTATGCGAACCAAGTTCGCGCGAACGCGCAATCAAACCTATTAATGATGAATAGGTGTCCTAACTGAAGTTCGCGCGATGAGGGGAGAGGGGCAGGGCTAACCCGTTCCGTATTCGCGTTCTATTAGGACACCCAGTTCGCGATCACGCGATGGTCGCGTCGTTTAAACGCGCGATGATCGCGTTATCGCGTTGTATTAGGACAATGCCTCAGAAGTAGCATACAATAACTTACATATATACACTAATATGTAAGTTTTTAGTTTTTTGACTTTACTCTCACCCGATTACCACAACCTTATTCTCAAATGTTTAATAATTATAATGGCGTCTCCGTCTGTTAGTGAACCCATTTATCTGAACCCTTTCAATTCAACGTGCATCAGAAACAAGTTCGGCGCGCTGACTAAGCGTTTTTTGATTAAATGTTGAACCTACCTGCTCCATTCAAACAACAATAGATAAAACGATGACAAACAAACCAACAGAACTGGTAATGTCATCGCGTAATGGTGCGGTCCCACGATGTGTGTTGTCGCGGGCGCCAAACATATGAGAACTCTAACGTTTGAGATTCAGCAGTCTCTATACACGATTCGAGGTAAATAGAAATCATTCGTACACTTTGTGATGGCATAATGAAACTGTACTAGAGTTTGTACGGAAAGAGAATGGGCTTGGCGAAAAACGGAACTATCATTAAGATTTTTATTTGGCAATCAAACCCAGCAATCTGTAAAACGTCAAAGTTTTGTATTGATACGGATTTGTTTGTTGTTGTGATTTCTTGCGGTTTTTTTGTATTTAATCATGTCTAAAAGGGGTAAAACCTTACAAATACGGTAGAAAAGCACTACAGCGCCCTCCAATCAAAATCCCATTCTCTTTCAGCACAGACTCTAACTTAGTCGATTCTTTGTGGTCTAGACATTTATTTTCTTTCTCATAGCATTTTTGGTTTGTGTACATGACACAAACAGTCAATCTTGTTCAAATCTCATATCAAAGTGTGCGAGATTTCTGTTCACCTCATATCATGTATGGGGACTGCTCAAACTCAATCGTTAGAGTTCTCATACGTTTGGCAACCATGTGCGGCGCGTCCTCGCTCGCGACAACACACGCCGTGGGATCACACCTTTAGATGGGTTAGGGTCACAGTCTACGCAGATAAGCCAGTAAGTCAAATCCTTAAGTTGAGTTTTAATAAATCAAAGTCCTCTCTCTTATTATTCTTATTAGAACTTTTGTGTCTAGATATTTTTATAATCATAATCAAATTCATTTATTCAGTTTAGGCTGTTACAAACACTCGTGAATGTCTAGAAGCTACGCCATCGGTTCGTAAATCAACGGCAGGAGACCTTGTACTGAGAAGAACCGCCAAGAAACCCAGCAAGGGCTGTTTTTCCCCCCTGTTTGATTATTTACAGAGTCGTCAAATTGAAAAATGACTTCAGAGATGATTTATGAAGTCACCTTTCATTAATTACATATTGATTAAATATACATTGATTGTTTACCTGCATTTTAATTGCTGTTTCATACAGTATAAATACAATTAGTGGTATTTATATAAAGTGTAAGTAATTAAACATTAACATCTTCAATATAAAGGAAGTTAGGGCAGACTCATCTCCTCTTGCAGCACCTGTTCACGAGCATGACGCATGAACCAGCCATCGCTTCGCTCAACCATATTTTAGGGAACGTAACGACCCGCCTCACACGACACCACCTTATTATTTAGGACTTGTGGCCCGCCCTCGCTTCGCTTCGGTGTAGAGCTGAAGTGTAGACTACAGTTTTTGTTTTCAAATGACATTCATCTATGATTCTTCTTATACCTGCATGCAAAGTCTCAGCCCGATCGGTTTAAAATTGACAAAGTTTCATACAAACTTTCATTCCCTATTTTATCCCCTTGGAGGTAGAATTGATCAAAATCCTTTCTAAGCGGATGCCTACGTCATAACATCTACCTGCATGCTAAATTTCAGCCCGATCCGTCCAGTGGTTTTGGCTGTGCGATAGATCACTATGTCAGTCAATCACCTTTGAGTTATATATATAGATTTAATGTTCAAATAAGGACAACATGATCCAAAATATGTTAGTAGATACTTATATTATGTTAGTTCTTAATTTCTAAAAGTGACTTTGTCCTCTGGATAAATTTCCACACAAGAGGACTATCAATTTTGCTAGCAATAATGCTCAAGATACTGTTGCCACTCTCTGTATTTTGCCATACAGCGATGCAGTCTTTTTACGCCAAATCGCACCATAACCATCTGTATGCACCTCCTCAAACATAGCTGAAGCGCTAGAAAAAGTTTAAGTTTTACATATATAAGATATACCTAATAAGAAGTGTTGCTAAGACACGAAAATTATGTTTTGAGAGAGTGTAACGTACCTTAATATGGTTTCGACCCATGGTTTCGATTATCATAGGTTCCACTTCACACCCCACACTACACACACATACCATACCCCTATTCTTTTTTTTAACCTGTAAATTCTTCTTATTCTTGTAAATATATATATTTTATAACCTCTACCTGTTTTCTTTCTTTTTATTTTGTCGCTACACGACATAACGGATTTCCACCCTCGAATTGGAGCGCCCGTCTGGGGAGGTAACCTCCACCATACAGCAGGTCATAGTAAAATATCACTACCTTTTGGTGGTCTTGTTTCTGACGGTGAATATGGTTCCAGGTCTCCACGGGGTAGTGGTTGGATGACAACCAAGCATATAGCCTTCCTGCTGATAAGTGGCCACCATAGCCTTTAGTGTCGCGGGCCAAACGCCACAGCCACAAACGCCGACACGAGAAGTTAGAAGCGGCTACTAAAGTGGCTGAAGCGCGCGACAGCGGCCGACTAAGGTAAGGGAGAGAGGGTGGGGAATTGCGCAAGTGACGTATGGCGGCGTTTTGTATCAGCGCATTAAGTGGCCGGTGCGACGATTTGTAGCGTGTGTGGCGAGTCCATATAAAATGTATGAAAACTACAAGAAATATGCCGGTGGCGGCGTTTTGTGGTTGTGGTCGGTCGGTGGTCGGGTGTGCGGTGACACTTAGACGCTTGTGATACTATCTATTATATAAAGTCTGGAACATTCTCTCTGTACGACAAATATTCATTATGAAAACCGTACTTCAAAAGTACAACCAGACGTCCAGTGTCTTCTGCTCACGTGGCTGTCGTACATAAGATACACAGGGCTACGTTCAAAACCTACAATCTAGATGCAACAAATGTCAAATTTGACAAAAGTTTTGTACATTTTATGTCAAAATTTAAACGTCAGAGTGAAACATTACACTCGGAGCATAGGTTGGGAACGGAGCCACCGCACCGGGATACGAACCCGGGTTCGAGTTGGAAACCCCAGCGTACAAAAACTCGACCACGGAGGTCGTCGAGAATAAGACAAACTATGGATCTCTGTTATGATGGTTTTTTGAAGTTATACTTCTTTAGGCGCGTTAGGAAAAAATATTAGAGTGAAATTTTAAGATGCGCGGGCATCACTGTAACACAAAATTTTAACAGCATGAAGTTGGTCACTTTAGCGACCAACTTCATGCGTTACTTTTGTGTTTACCGCACATTAAGAAAATCTACCAACAAAATAGAAATAGAATCTCTATTTAGTGGGTGCTAACGACTGCATTGTGAAGGCCTATCAAAAGTATTTATTAATCTGGAACAACGGAACCAAAGCGCGATTCAGGAGACTACAGCGCCATCTCTTGATCATTGGTGTAGTAGAACCAAAAACCACATCTTTATTTTTTGTAATAAAGTAACAGTTATAGGTATTCATATTTATAATATTTATCCACATGTTTCTAGTTTGTATATTCGGAATACGTGTTTGAGTTTCATACAAGTGCAAATCACATATGTTCTAATAAATTATATTCAGTAGCGATTTTAATTGAATATTTTGATTATTTATTTATTTTTTCAAATTAAAACTGAACTTTATTGACTGTGTCCTTTTCCAGACTTTTTATTAATTTATTGTAATTAATTATTTGCATGCAATTAAAAACTATTTTTTAACGATGCCAAAGAAGGATAACTTCTCACGCGCCTACATAAGTACACGCACCCATTTTTTTAATCATGTATCCACCCGGATAGCGGAGGCGGTTCGAGTCCCGTCTGCTGCCTAGTCCGCGTGTTATTTTTTTTCTAATAAAATTTTCTTTAGATTTTAATATATATATTATTCTGATTTGATTTTAAATATGTCACTAGCGCGCCGTTGCCTTCCCTGACCGAATGCACCTACCCCATGGAGCCCTAGAACCTTAATCATTTTATTTTGTTGTGGATTTCTGTAAGGTGGAAGTTACTGTCTGGTGGAGTGGAGCAACTTTCGCAGTGGGCGGTCATTGGATGGGTGACCAAAAATTTCTATCTCGAGTTCCTCCGTGCTTCGGAAGGCACGGTAAGCCGTTAGTCCCGGTTGCATCTGCAGTCGTTAGCACTCGCCAATCAGCAACTGGGCCCGCGTGGTGGGTCATGGCACAATCTCCGTATTCCATCCATAGGGAAGGCCTGTGCCCCAGCAGTGGGGCCATTAAGAGGCTGATGATGATGATGGAAGTTACTTCCCCAGACGGGCGCCCCAATTGGAGCGGAAACTCCGCTATGCCCTACCGCTCCTAAATTAATAAGAACGACATAAATTATGTTCACTAATTTGCAAATAATTTTGCGAAGAACTGATATCGAAGAAAACAAACTTTGCTCTTACATTATTTGATGAAGATAATCAAGATTATTGGAGTGAAAAATGAAAGGAAGATAATTCTTTGATTAATACTCAAGGATAAAAGTCGTCTTTAAAGAATTCAAACAAGCATTAAAAGTGAGACTAAGTATGAACATTAAAGTGAATGCCAACCAAGAGGCCAATAACGTGAAAAGCCATCTCGTTTCATTTAAAATGTTTTTTGTTTTTATGTTTTGTCTTCATTTTATTTAGGAAACTTCAGGGCCGGATTTAGAGGTCCAGAGGCCTCGGGGCAACAGAGGAGGGGCAACAGAGGAGCGGAGGCCCCCTCACCCCAAATTATTTTCCAAATAAAGTAAACAATTTTTTTTCAGTCGAGTTTTTCAATAAATAATTTATTGTGAACCAAGTAGATTCTCTTAGTATTGAACAAACACATATAAATATAAACGGAAACAAGAATTATCTGAAATTAAATCTTAGAGTTAACGAACGGAACCTTTCGAGCTTTTTTCGTCGAAAAATCGTTGATAATTTCGAATTTTTTTTCCGAAGTCTATTGTGGGGGCCCCCCGTTTATGGAGGCCCCGGGGCTTTCTTTTTGTTATATCTATTTTGTTTTCTTGATTAACAACTTACGTATTTGTGAACAGTACCCCATGCACGAACCAAAATCGAATTCGTATCGTTTGCGAGTCCGAAATGTCATTGTCAAATATGTAGGTACTGATTTTTAGTTCTCGTTACGTACTTTGTGCCGCTGCTGTTCAAGTTTCCATACAAAATTTTGCAGCGTTCCCCCTTTAAATGGCTAGACTAATTCTTTGTCCGAGGTAGCTGCCAGCTCTTAGGTATCCTGTGATGTCGACCAATTAAAAAAAAACTAAAAACTATAAACTTAATTTCTACGATTGTATAAATAAAGTTTCCCATAAGTCGCAGCGTTCGCCTATGAAATGACATAAAACTGCACGCGGAACAGACGTCCGCTCCGTGCTCCTGCTTAACGCAGCGTAGGCCCTTAGAATAAACCATATCCACCAACTGTTCGTTTCAAAAAGCGTGGACGTACTGCACTTCCAACATATACTGTATAATGCAGTCTGTGTTGTTTACTCAACATTTTAACTGTTTATTTTTACATATTTATCACTTCTTTGTCCGCGCGGACCTTTTGACGTCCTCCACGTTTTAATGTAGAAAAATGATATAAATTTCGATGCGACTGTGGCGGTCGCTGGGTTTATAATAAAAAAAATTTTTAATAGTACTTACGAATGAAAAGTGATGCCGTGAGTTTTATTTTTAGTTCTTGAGCAATTTAAGCACTTTTTAAAAACACACTTAGGCATTGTTTTATCATATAAACACAAAATATTATCAATATTTCTTTTTGGCGTTCACATGTACGTCGTCTGCATGTCCAGTTGTGATTAAAGCGATTAGGGTTGTGGACCACAATTTGTGCGGATCACTTTTGTGAGACTAGTGCCGTATCTATCCTTTTTGTTTTAATCTAATGTTTTTACGCAGAGAAAAATTAAAAAGAAATGCCTGAAAATGTCCAAAAACAACAATTTTCTATACTTCCATACAAACGATTCGTAATAATACTTAAAAGTCAATTTGAACTTTAATAACGTACTATACAATACGCCGATTTAAATCTTTGCAATACACATGCACTTAAGCACAAGCAACGATAATGATAACATTAACAACAACAATTCGATGACTAGCATGACAGTGACAGTTATGGTTTTTTGCGTTAGAATTGGCACCATACTCTTTTTGTATTGTGGAGATTATTGATTATGGTTTCAGTATAATATTGAAAAATAATGTTTCCCGATATTTTTGATAGATAATTAAATATAGTTTAAGCGTAAAACGCTGCAAAACATACGAACAACGTTTTTAAAGATGATGTCATAACTAAAATCACTTAAAATAAATGGCTCAAAAGCCATTAAGCCAAGCCACAATAAAAATTAAAAATAAATAGTCAATTGCGTTTCCCTTTTCTAAGTTTTTAATTCCAGACTTAGACAACCATCCTCAATTGTTTAATAAATCTTTTGAGATTATTTTATTAACTTTTCTGATAATGACATCTATAGACGCTAAAGATTTACTTCAACAAATATTACGCCATTGTCCTTTCAAATGTTAGTGGAGAGGTTCCGGGAAGACAAAACAATTAAGCGACGTGATGTCAATAGAAGTTTGGAAAAGGAAAATATACCATTTTCAGATTTTTTTTATACTTATATGAAGAGTCATTTTAGTTTACACTACAGCTCTACACCGAAGCGAAGCGAGGGCGGGCTACTAGTACTTAATATATTATATTTAACAAGTGTAGTACAGTGGCCACTTCGACGTCGCACAAAACGTAACTGGAAGCTCATTCCAGTCACTTAGGCCCGTATTACGGAATGACAACTAAGTGTTGATCTGTACTTGAGTACAGTTGGAAAGGGATGTCGCTATGTGCTATATATAGCAACAACCCTTTCTTACTATGCTCAAGACTAGATCAATCACTGAGCATCTCTTATCTATTAGACAAGTCCGTCCGTCTGTGGTGCTGTTTCAGCGGCCAAACCGTAAGAGATAGATATAGAGAATGTTTAAGTTATAAGTTAAGAATAGTCTGATAAGACTACAAACCGGATGTGAGTAACGTAGCACTTCCGGTTTTCGAGAAATCACGTGATTTCTATTTCAAAGGAAACCACACAAAATCTCCGAAGTTCTCAATTAATTAAATACTTTTTTTTTTTTTGGTGAACATTTGGTTCACAGGTTTGCTTGTCTCTTATCTATTAGACAAGTCCGTCCGTCTGTGGTGCTGTTTCAGCGGCCAAACCGTAAGAGATAGACAAAGAGAATATTTAAGTTATAAGTTAAGAATAGTCTGATAAGACTACAAACCGGATTTGAGTAACGTAGCACTTCTGGTTTTCGAGAAATCAGGTTTTGGTGAACATTTGGTTCACTGGTTTGCTAGTCTTTCTATAATACGGGCCTTAATCATTCATTCTTATGTATGTTTCATACAGCGACTTCATTTTTAGGGTTCCCTACTAAAATGGTAGACAAAGGATCCTATTACCAAGACTCCACTGGCCGTCTGTGTGTCACCAGGCTGTATCTTACTCGTATGAACCGTGATAGCTAGACAGTTGAAATTTTAACAGATATTGACGAGATTGCTAGAGTATGTATTTCAGATGATGTGTTTCTGTTGCCGCCATAACAATAGTAAAAACAAAATAAAATGAGTAGTCTGTGCGGAAAGAAAATGGGCGTGGCGAAAAACGAAACTAACATTAAGATTTTTATTTGGCAATCAAACCCAGCAATCTGTAAAACGTCAAAGTTTTGTATTGATACGGATTTGTCTGTTGTTGTGATTTCTTGCGGTTTTTGTATTTAATCATGTCTAAAAGGGGTAAAACCTTACAAATACGGTGAAAAGCACTACAGCGCCCTCCAATCTAAATCCCATTCTCTTTCCGCACATACTCTATCTCAGTGGGGCTCCCATACAACAGACGCGATTCTTTGCCGTTCTTTGCTCGATATTTTAATACAGTACTTATCAAAGTGGTGTATAAATAATAGTACGGACGGAACTAGGCTTCCAGATGGCCGGATAATCCGGGATTGACCCGGAATTTTGCGTCTTGTCCCGTGTCCAGTAATTAGACCTGTCCTGAATTGTCCCAGACTCCGATAATGTACTAGTTTCGTAACAAAATAAACTAATAACGAATGACACCGATGGCCTGCTTAATGTTTTAATTCTGGGGGGTGATGGGGGGTTTGATTTGATGCTTTTTTTTTTCAGGAGGGGGGGTGCAAATGTCCCTGAATTGATAAGCCAGCATTTGGCCACCTTCGACGGAACCCTCCGTGCACGTGTCCAACTTGTACTTAGCCAGATTTTCTTACATTCTATTTGACAAACTCATTTATTCAGTCTAGGTTGTTACAAGCTCTTGTGAAAGTCAAACGCTACGCGCAGTGCCGTCTTCGACCTATTGGAGGCCCTGGGCATATTAGGATAAAGGGGTTTAACAGGAACTAGGGACTTTGTATTGATCTGAGGCCCCCCTATCGATCGCGGGACCCAAAGTGCCCACTAGGAAAGAGGGGTCTGGCTACGCAGACAGAGAGCTTTGATTCAGATAGTTGTAAGCTTTTCTTTGATATTTATCATGCGATGCGGTTTCTGGATAAAATGATATCTACAAATATATAAATTGACATACCTAGGGATTGATAGGGACCAGTCTTGCTTATTATTTCTTTGTAGAAATCGTACATTATAATTTTGTTCACTGGCTCATCTCTTTTTTTCTACTACGAATAATATTGTACCAAGTGCCGCGAAACTATAAGTCAATTTGAATAAAGTTCGTCGTTTGGTCGTTTAGACGACCTCCGTGGCCGAGTGGTTTGTACGCCGGGTTTCATGGTGTCGCAGACTCGAGAGGTCCCGGGTTCGAATTCCGATGGGGGCAGATGTTTGTGTGATGTATACGAGCATTTTTACTCCAGTCATGGATGTTTAAAATGTATTTCTATATAAATATACTTATACATGTACAGTATATGTATTCTATCCGTTATCCTAGTATCCCATAACACAAGCCTTATAGTGCTTACTTTGGGGCTAGGCTAATTTAGTGTTTAAAAAAAAAGTATCATTTCATTTCACTTTGTTACTTCCCCAGTAAGCAATATACAGACTTCGGATTCAGGATTGGGTCTTTATTTTATAGATATTCTATACAATTTAGACAAAGATGAGGAAAAGGCTAAACTTATCGCGACGTCCACTGTAGCTAACTCGTTTGAAAGCTTCCTTGTCCTGTCACACAATACACATATAACTGTCAATTTGATGTAGCACAGAAGTGGCTTATCTATTATTATATACTATTTATGTCTGTCACACACTACACTTATAATGAAGAATATCATAGCAGTTTGTCTTGACAATACGCAATGGGGAATGTGATATATTCTTCCCTTTTCCGAATGAAAGGCAAAAATTTCGGTCTTTATTATTGGCAGATGACAAAAGACAAGCTAGAGTCTGTGCGGAAATAGAGGCGGGCGCTGGCGGAAAACGGAACTAACATTAAGATTTTTATTTGGCAATCAAACCCAGCAATCTGTAAAACGTCAAAGTTTTGTATTGATACGGATTTGTTTGTTGTTGTGATTTCTTGCGGTTTTTTGTATTTAATCATGTCTAAACGGGGTAAAACCTTACAAATACGCTAGAGAAGAACTACAGCGCCCTCCAATCTAAATCCCATTCTCTTTCCGCACAGACTCTGTTCAAATTAGTGGCGTAATACAAAAAGCTTAAGGTAGGTTTTTCTCTACAATCTATTCGTTAATATTACTTCTTGGTGTTAACCAGCAAAAACTTGACCACCCGTGAAGAAACAAATGAATATGAATGCAAACTAAAACAAGAGCCGTGCGTTTAATTGTTTACTAGCTGTGCCCCGCGGTGTTACCCGCGGTTTATTAGAGATATTTTCTCGCAGTAAAACTTAGCCTATGCGTTAATCCAGGGTGTCAGCTAACTCCTTACCAAATTTTATTAAAATCGCTCCAGCCGTTTAGATGTGACGAAGTAACAAACATAAACACTCATAAACTTTCGCCTTTATAATTTGGAGTGTGTATGATGATTTTGGACGCAGCCATAGAGCAACTCGGAAAGGGGTAGCCTTATGGTAGCCATACACACTACTAGAAATCGTTACGATCAGACTGTACACTTCGAACGGAACAGTTTATCGTACGTGACGTACGTATAGGAAACTGTGCAGTTTCATAACATACACGCTACGATTTATCGGTACCGTTCTGACTGTACAGTCTAATCGTAACGATTTCTCGTCGTGTGTATGGCTACCATTAGCGACCTATTGCTATTCAAATCATTCTACTGGTTTTTGCAGGGGGGGGGGGTCTGATCATACTTGAGACAAGGCTGTATGACAATTAATCCTTTGATTTTTGCAAATGAACAAAATAAAAGCTCACAGATTATCTGTCAGGCCGACGGACGACAAGAAATTATTTGTATATTTTAGCTGTGGAGAAAAACTGACGAAAAAAACTTCACAGCGTTAAATAATTATATAACAATATTTACAAAATATTATATTGTTACGGTGTCAAAACAAAATCATATCATCTTCATCATAATTATAGAAAATGCTTGCCGGAACGTTTGGAACAGTTTAAGCTCAAGCATTCTTGTGTGAAATATAATCAGACACCTTATAATACGCTTTGTAAATAATAATAAACAAGCATATGGCCCGCCTGAGGAGCTTGATGGCGCAAGTAGTTAGCGCGTTCGGCTGCGATCGTTGAAGTTAAGCAACTTTCGCAGTGGGCGGTCATTGGATGGGTGACCAAAAATTTTCGAATCTCGAATTCCTCTGTGCTTCGGAAGGCACGTTAAGCCGTTGGTCCCGGCTACATCTGCAGTCGTTAGCACCCACCAATCCGCACTGGGTCCGCGTGGTGGGTGATGGCCCAAACTCCCTATTCCATCCATAGGGAAGGCCTGTGCCCCAGCAGAGGGGACATTAATAGGCTGATGATGATGATATGACCAGCCTGATGTTAAGCGGTCACCATAGCCATAGACGCTTGCGATCTTAGATTAAAACAAAAAGGGTAGATACGGTACGTTCATTCTAGCATCAAATAAAATATGATCCGATTCAACTACTTAAGCAACTCTCACACACGCACACGTCTGTATATAAACATCAATCGAGCAAGCGAGACAGAACTATACGCTTCAACGCAGCGTATTGTTGTCCTTTTCTTGCTTACAAAATGGCGATTACGTATAAATAATATTCACGACAAACCGTAATTTTTGAGAAAAAAATGGTTTCACAGTTTTACGAATGAAAAGTGTTGCCGGGGCATTTGAATTTTAAACTATTTGTGTTCTTTATAAAAGCACCGAAGGCATTGTTATATCTTCGTAACACAGAATATACGCAATATTGTTAAATTGAGTGTACATGCAGCGTGTTTGATTGTCAAATTGTGACTAAAGCAATTTTTTTTTTTATAATTAGGTAGGCAAATGACTCTACCCAACCTGATGTTAAGTGGTGATAAAGTCCAAACGCGAAGATAGCTGGTACACCAGTTATAAACTGCTACACCAACCATCCTCACCTTGCCGGCCCGCAAAAATGCTTCTTCACGCCTCTCTTAAAGGACCCCAGATTATAGGAACACGTGCGCGGGTAAAGAATTCCACCTACGAATAGTACGACAAAGAAATGAGTCGCCAAATTTCTTTTTTCGTGTAGGAATAGTGGCCCCAGACGTGGCCGTGGACCACAATTTAAGCGGATCACTTTTGAGCCGCGAATTACTTGTACCGATGCCTTCCCTGACCCGATCCCCTGCCCCGTGGAGACCCGGAACCTTTCTCACCGACTGAAACACAACACCATCATAAGGTAGTATTATTTTACTGTGATCTCCTCTAAGGTGGAGGTTACTTCCCCAGACGATCGCTCCAATCGAAGGCTTTCTCGTAGTCCACAAACGCCAAGCATAATGGCAGGTTATACTCTTCGGTCTTCTGTATAACCTGCCGCAGCGTATGGATGTGGTCTACGGTACTAAACCCTTTTCGGAATCCGGCTTGTTCGGGAGGCTGGAAGTCGTCAAACCTGCGCGCGAGACGTTTCGTGAGGACTCTCGAAAACAGCTTGTATACATGACTCAGGAGCGTGATGGGTCTGTAATTCTTCAATTGGGCCCTGTCGCCCTTCTTGAAGAAAAGCGCTACCACTCCCCTATGCTATGCGCTAGGCGTTTTGCCCTCGAGTTGCCCTTCTTGCAATATCGTTTACATATCATATAAATTCCTTCAATTTATTTATGCGCGAACAACTCGCAAATCGAAATTAAAATCTCTTTTGCGTTATAGATGCGAGAGTTTCAGAATATATTCAAAACAAGGATTTCTGATATACAAATACAATAATACAAATACAAATTCTTTATTTGATACAATAATTTCCGATACTGTATTGCGATTGGAATTTCTTTTAAGTTAATATATACTTGTACTAGCTGACTTGGCGAACTTCGTACCGCCCAAAAGTAATAATTTGCAATAAATTAAAATTGCGACTATAATTTGAGATTTAAACTATCCTATCTCTCAAGTTGGATCGAACTGCACATGGTGTGCGAATTTTAATATAATCGGTTCAGTGGTTTAGGAATCCATTGAGGACAAACATTGTGACACGAGATTTATAAATAATATATATTAAGATTAGAAATTCCCGCTCTCCGTGCTAAAAGTCATGGTATATTGGGTACATTGAATTATTGATCACCTTAATATTTTAATAATATAATAATAAACTCTAAGTAGCAAAAAAAAATTTTGTTTTTTTAGAATATTTCTTTAAGTCGATATGTTTGTCTGTGCGTATGCGTGCTTGTATGTAGGTGTATGAGTGTGTGAGCGTATGTGTACGTGTGTGTGCGCTTGTATTTGTGTCTGAACAAAGAGTATATAGTTGAAAGTGGTTTCCACCTATAAAACACCTAAATGCAAAAGATAATAATGTTTCATTTAAACATAATTATATCCGAACACTTAGCGCTCCAGAAATGTCTCAGATTTATCATCATTTCCAAGTTTTTAGTAGTGATGTTGCAGTTATTTTGCAATTGAATTTGTTCATTGAGTAGATACTTAGAATAGGGATGATGACTATTTTTTTTTTCTTCGTTTATCAAGTAGATTATCAAAAAGTATTGGACACGTATTTTTTCTTTTTTCACATAATATAAACATTGCAGAGATATATTGATTTGAAAAGTTGCATGACGTCACGTTTGAGTACGCTAAGTGAAAAAGTGATGTCACGACCCCTACTCCCAAACTTTGACGCGCTATAACTTTGTCATTTTTTGGTTGATTGCCCAAAGAAAAAATACGTGTCCATTATTTTTAGATCATCTAACTGACGGACTAAACAGAATTTCGTTTACTGTACTGTACTATTCTGTTGATTTTATTATACACATGTCCTGATCGTGCCATATATACAGCCTCCTTGCATACATTGTTCTAACCGCCGTAGTCAGAGCTACATTATGTTTGCGTCTTCCTAATGTTTTAGAAGGATTATACTCTAAACTCTTGTGCATTTTTAAAATAATAAAGATATTATAACAACAAATCATGCTATATCTATCACGATATGTTTTAAATTGTCGTTTTGAAAGGTATTCTATTTCAAAAGCGGAAATATCTTAACTGAAATTGGATGCATAATACAATTCTTTTGAATCGTCTATATTTTTACCCTACCACCAGGTTGAGGACATTTTTTTAGCTGTGGAGAGAAACTGGCGAAGAAAACTTCACAGCGTTAAATAATTCATCACTATCATCAGCCTATTAATGTCCCCACTGCTGGGGCAAAGGCTTCCCTATGGATGGAATAGGGAGATTGAGCCATGACCCACCACGCGGGCCCAGTGCGAGTTGGTGGGTGCTAACGACTGCAGATGCAGCCGGGACCAACGGCTTAACGTGCCTTCTGAAGCACGGAGAAGCTCGAGATAGTAAATTTTCGGTCACCCATCCAATGACCGACCACCGCGAAAGTTGCTTAACTTCAATGATCGTAGCCGAACGCGCTAACCATTTGCACCATCGAGCTCCTCAGTGAAATAATTAATATTTACAAAATATAATATTGTTACGATATTCACTTATAGTTAACTACTTACAGATATTAAAGGGTAATTACAGTGATAGACATTACCGGGTATAAATCAGCCATTATCAAATAAATAAATAATCCTACTGCATTCTATTTATGTGAAAATAATGTATGAATCTTTCATTAAATGATTAATAATTATAATAAAATGACCCAGAATTGTATGTCGCCGTTACTAAAAATTAAGATTAATAATTCAGTTTGCCAAATTCACAAAATTATGCTTCAAACAAGTCCCGACAATTTTTCTCAGAAGTCAGGTTTACGATGTCATCAAATGCTAATAAAACAATTATGAACTCCATCATTTGGATCGTTAGTTATAATTTAAAATTTATATTTTAGGTTCTAGAGTATTTCACTTTAGTTTTTTTACGAATCGTGAAAAAAAAAAGAATTTTCTTATATTATGTATGTTTGGAAAAAATCCTTCGCCACAAATCGAAACCAGTAAATACTTCCCAATACAATCTTATATTTATAAATCCTTCCAATATAAATTTTTTGTCGTATTTATTATTCCAACGTGTCATTTTATAAAGTACAAAAAAATACTAAGATCTAAAATACAAGTGCAAGGATTAACGTACAAAAACTCACTCCTAATTAGAAAAAAAGTTTGAAAAGTTCACTTACAATTTCCCGCCACACAACACTGGCACTTTAAAAAACCCTCACGATTTTCGAAATACGAACGCGGGCGCGACCGGCGTTCCGTTCCACGGGATGCGTCCCTCGCGCGACACGGGAGAGGTCTGACTGAGGTGACGGCCGAATTTCCTCTAAAGTTTTGCCACTGAGATGGGACACTGCTAGGTCATTCGCTAGAAAAAGCGTTCCTACAGTAGTGAATTAATTTAATAAACACCATTTTGTAACCATGGAACCTGAAAAGCGTCCGAAACGTCAAGTTTTACAAAAAATACCTTTACGTGCTTAAAAGTAATAATTGAGCATAGAGACAATTACAAAAATCAGATCCTCTAAGAAAGATAGAATATTTCTCTCGTATTTTCTGTTCTTTACAAAAGAATAGTTTAGCAATTTAATAATGATACTGTTTTATTACAAAAAAATCGAGAAATAGAAGTGAATAGAAACAGAACATCCATTCTCATTTCACAAAAAGATATCCTGCTATTGTCCCTGACAATGTTTCGTAAATAAGATTAATTTTATTAATGTCCACTTCTACGAGTATAATTGTCGTGGCGATAATTTTTGGATGGAGTTATTACGACACCTAATTTTTTTACAATATAATATGCATTAAATTGTGGATGGTTATTCTTCAATACATTTAATTTTGAATAATTTTTTGAGTAACTTCTGAATCCGAAGGAGTAAGAAAACACCTGTATATCAGGCTTCAGCGCTTCTCCCATTTAACATAGGTACATAATAGTGTAGGTATATAAATTCTATCAAAACATATATATGCAGTGGCAAGTTTAATAACGATCAAATCAATCAAAAAAACGGAAAAATCATTTAACATAAAAAGAAAATCACTAATAAAAATATTAATCATAACTTAATTTGCCTTATATTATTTTTGACTACGCGATCGTATTACGGAGCTGCGTGGATCGTCCAATGTACCTTTTGGACAGGTTTCGGCCACGATTTTGTACAGTATTATGGAGCTCTATACCAGAATGGATAGAACCTGGGGACATGGCTCTTCATTAAAACAACTTGACGATGGTTATTATTTTATATTATATTTCAGGCGAATATAAAGAATTTTATCTAAATACGAGATATTTGCTTGGTGCCTGAAGATCTACTCTTGAATGGAACCTTCTATCAAAAAGACAGACGATTCCTTATTTCAAATCTTAAAATCATGACATTAACTTTTTAATATAACTGCCAACCGTAGGCATTGCAAAAGCAAAGAGTTTACCTAAACAAGGAGGTAGTAACGTACCGGACGTTACAGTATCTAGGGTATTTAATATCATTGTTTCCATATCATAGCAGGACATGGAACAAACATGAAAAAAACGGAGACACACATGAAAACAGAACGTAGACATAAACGATGAAAGATTTCATGCTCTTTGGATTGATATTACGGTTCTTCTTCTTCTTCGGCGCTACACTCTTGACAGAGTGGTCTTGGTCGTCACATTAGGGTTGGTGGCGCGCTTCACAATACGCCGCCATTCGTCCCGCACTGCGGCCTTTCTAGTGCACTCGTGAAGTGGACCGTTCAGTGCCGCTTTTATCTGGTCAGTCCAGCGCCGGGATTTCGCGCGTAGATGGCACAAGATTCGGAGTGGACTCGAGAGGTGAAGAAAGAAGACCCGAGGCGAAGAAAGAAGAAGACCATACAATTTGGAGCCAGCGGTACCACTTCAGAGTGGGCACGGGATGGCTGGGATGGCGACAAAGGCGTTTCGTGTACGTCCGCCCCAGAAAGGGAAGAGGGACCATAGGGACAAGGAGATAGATAAAGAACAATTTGTAGGGAGTCAAGAAAGTACACGAGGTGGAGGCCATTCCGCGCGTATCTCCCGTTGCTTCGACCTGCATAACCAAGAAGGTTCGTCAGGCCATGGGTGGTTGGTGGGATTTGGTCAGTCCAGCGCATTGGTGATCTGCCGCGCGCCCTTACGCCCTCGACTTTGCCCTGCACCACCAGTCGTTCCACTGACGTCTCTCGACATCTTCGCGGCGTGAGAAAAAAAAAGTTAAAAGTTAGTTAGTTTAGTTAAGTTAAGTTGGCCAAAGAAAGTTAGAAAACGACCTTGTACGATGGAAGACAGACGTTGTTTGATGGACAGTTCCTGGAGGATGGATGCATTGGTTCGGAATTGTGTCCTCTGTATGCCAATCATTTTCCTCCAGCACCACATTTCTAGAGCGTCTATCTTCTTTTTCTCGCTCTCTCGCAAGGACCACGTCTCAGCACCATAGAGGAATATGGGAAACACTAATGCCCTGATGAGTCGTGTTTTTGGCCTTTGTGATGTTCCTCTTTCTATGGACAAACTTCAATAAATATGGATTTATTGAAGTTTGTCCATAGCTGACCTCGTGATTGCCATGCGCCGCTTGACTTCATCTGCACATCCACCGTTGCCCGAAATCAGTGCTCCAAGGTAGGTAGTAAGTATGACTGAACGACATCGCAGTTCGCTATTGTAGTAATTTCTGTTGTTGTTATTAGCACCATCGACAATCATAATCTTGGTTTTACTGCGATTTATTTTCAGGCCAAAATCACGACTAACTTGCTCCATTTTTATATAGATATTACGCTTACCCAGCCTTAAACTTGAAATCTAAGCACGTATGGTAAGAAGATGTAACAGATTTACACAGAGTTTCCGCATAGGGTAACGAAACTTCAATAATGCAGTTAGCAATCTAAAGTTTCGGGAAATTTATGCTAATTAATGCCGAGCGTTCGGGAAGACCATTATAAATGTGTTTGCTCCGTATGCGGGTGTACTTAGAAAGAACTTTTTTATACTAATTGGGTGCGGGTTCCAGTCCCGTCTGCTGCCTGGTCCGCGTGGAATTTTTTCTAGTTATATTTCCTTTAGATTTAAACATCAAGCAGTTAAATGCTTAAAAAAAACAAACTATAATTGCTATTTCTTCTTTCAAATGTTTAATACTTGAAAAAGTATTCATTAGATATTGTGGGTTACCTACAATGCGAAGAGATGGCGCTGCCTTGGAGCTTAAGGCTAGAAAAAATTCGACGCGGCCATCAGAGCCGTGGAAGCATAATTGGTCAGTGCATTTGCCCGGATTACTGAATTTTTGTTAAGATCTGTTGGACCTGAAAATTAGTTGAAACTTTATGATTTTGCAAGTAGCACATTGTTGGTTCCTTAAAATTGTACAAGGTTCAATGCTATTTCTTTAAACACGGTTTCTGATTTAATTTAAATTTTGTTGATGAAACGGTAAATTCGGGAGCTTACCTATTAAGTTTCGTGAGACTTAAGAGGGGAGGCGGGCAGTGTTTTTTCCATACAAACGTTCTCGACTGATGCTTCCTTGATTTTTATCACTAAAAATCAGATTTTCATTCATAAAATATAATTTTACTCACTATTTGCCTATATCTTTCTTTTTTATCTCCTATGTCTTTCTTTTTTCGATAACTTGTGTTTAAACAAAACTAGAAGCCCTCAAAAAAGGTCAAAAATTAACAAATTTTTATCACTAATAAAGACGTCTGGTGTGAAGAATTAATAAGCATTTACAAAAAAATCAAAACATAAAGGCATAGTATAACTACTTATTATTCTTTGTGTAAAATTTATTTTACGTATATCTTATTTTCGAGGAGCAAATCGTCGAGAGCCAATATTCGAATTTTGCAATTTTTATACGCAATTTTCAGCGTTAACTACTGTTGTCCCTATCACACGGTATATACCAATGCGTGGCAGAAATAGTTTTTCAAATACCTTTTTCTTAAATGTCTCTCAGCTCGCGTCCGCTCTTAATCCTACTTCCTACTACAATACTATAAATGTGAAAGTTTGTATGTTTGTAACTCAATCACGAATAAACTACACAACACACGCACACACACACGTACAATACACACGCATAAACATAAAACTTAGCACGGATAGAGTTTATGACCTGAATACTTTTTCTCCAGGAAAAATGTTAGGTTCCTGTGGGATTCTCAAAAACGCTAAAGTTTACACGGAGTCGCGGGCGGCCGCTAGTCTTAATATATATAAATCTCGTGTCACAATGTTTGTCCTCAATGGACTCCTAAACCACTGAACCGATTATAATAAAATTCGCACACCATGTGCAGTTCGATCCAACTTGAGAGATAGGATAGTTTAAATCTCAAATTATAGTCGCAATTTTAATTTATTGCAAATTATTACTTTTGGGCGGTACGAAGTTCGCCGAGTCAGCTAGTAAGTTTATAAATATAGGATGTCCAATGACTTTTCAACTTATAAGCTTTGAATGACAACTAAATAAATTGACATTGTAATTAATATATTTAACATTTAATTGGCTATTAATAATTGAATTGTTTCTATAAATAACCACAAAATTTTGACGATGTGTAGGCTTAAAACCAGCTACGCTGTGCCTATTCCTATTTCCAATTCATAATTATTAGTTATATCATCATCATCATCATCAGCCTATTAATGTCCCCACTGCTGGGATGGAATGCCTTCCCTATGGATGGAATAGGGAGATTGGACCATGACCCACCACGCGGGCCCAGTGCGGATTGGCGGGTGCTAACGACTGCAGATGCAGTCGGGACCAACGGCTTAACGTGCCTTCCGAAGCACGGAGGAACTCGAGATAGTAAATTTTTGGTCACCCATCCAATGACCGACCACTGCGAAAGTTGCTTAACTTCAACGATCGCAGCCGAACGCGCTAACCACTTGCGCCATCGAGCTCCTCATATTAGTTATATAT
Organism: Chilo suppressalis; assembly: GCA_902850365.2. Taxonomy (NCBI): domain Eukaryota; kingdom Metazoa; phylum Arthropoda; class Insecta; order Lepidoptera; family Crambidae; genus Chilo; species Chilo suppressalis. Next base: position 17,582,940 of record OU963914.1, on the reverse strand, counting down.
AAGGTAATAATAAGGTATGGAAATAAAGCATTTGTATTGATAGTTTTGGATGACCAATGCTTGTCTGTGTGTACGTTAGGCGCCTATTATAGTTGAGAAAGGAGGACAATAAACTATGTTTAAAACATACTATCTCCGTAACCCAAGATACGGGGTGAACGCCTTTTACTGATAAAGCGGACATACACGTAGGTATACTTACTATGCGTTTCAAATAAGAATAGGAAAGCCAATGACCTCCATCTGTAAAATGTCGCTTGAAAAGTACGGTTTGCAAAAAAATCTTGGAACACTTTTTTAGGACTGAGCTAATTTTAGAATAAGTACCAAATATTTGTAAACAAAAGAAGGAAATAAATCATATGAAACGTATAGAAAATGAGTACTGGAAAAGGGAAATATAAGAACTTTAGTTTTATTATAAATACAGGTAATAAAAATACCGTTTTTATTATAAATAAAGTTGTCGTTTTAAAACCTGCAATAATCGATATTTCATTTTGTAGCCGTAAGCAGCAGTGATGATGATGACTATTCCGACGGTAGTGCAGAGATGAGCGGAATTAAAGAGCTAGATTCTGATAATGTTTTTTCCCACTCAGTCTTAATAAATAAATATTATTAAAAATCTGATATTTTTTCTCACTTACACGTGGTAAATAAGTTTTATTAAAGAAAAACTTTTTTGCTCACTCTTCCTAACTGGTTGGAATTGACAGCTATGACGTCACAATATGGCGCCCAGTCGGTCCTATTCTTAGTTGAACCGCATTGTACATTCGTAAGAGGTTTGTTTAACAAAAAGGTACTTACTGATTTTTTTTACTCAATATGTTCTTTCAATTAAAAAGTAACGCTCTGGATCAGGTAACGCAAAGTCTTTACTTTGCGTTATTACTATTGGAAAGCCATATGGCCAAAAGTAACTCAAAATGTTACAAAAGTTACGTTCTGGTAACGCTGCTATGGATATGACAGTAACGTTTAATCGCAGATCATAGTGTGTGTGTTGTGCTTTCAGAAAAGTGAAAAGCTCGAAGAAAAACGGATATTCGATTATTTATTTATAGACTTTATACCACCATAATCTGTTTCTACCAAGCAGTCTTCTTTTTTTTTCCTAAATGGCTTGGCACGGCTTGTGCATTTAGCCAATGTCAAGTGTTAAAAATGTTTACAAATTCTATAGCACTCGTGGTCAAAGTAATAAATCAAGTCAAAGTAAGTGGGAGTCAAGTCAATCCCCCTTTCCCTATGTTTCAGTAAAAGTGTGGGGATTTACTGGAACCTCCTCGTGGACTTCTTGAGGGAACGTCGAAAGACACTTTCCGCTATTTTGTTTTACTTGCCAACACTTGTGCATGTTCCCGAACACTTAGTGGTTAATAATCCACCATTATTATATACTAACATCCTCCACAGCACAATTTTTAACAAGAAAAACAAAACTGCTAAAGTGACGCTTTCAGATCCCGCCAAAAAGTCCCTAGCAGTCTTTCTCGTGTCTCTCGCACTAATGGACATTTGCGAAATTTCTGTGTAAAACGGAGAAAGACACAGACACAAAAAAAAGAAAATGTGTTGGAAAGCAAAGCAAGGCTAAAAGTTAAGCCTTTCAGCCAACCCTTTCAGTTATTTAATACTAGCTGTGCCCTGCGGTGTCACCCGTGGTTTATTAGAGATATTTTCCCGAAGTGAAACGTAGCCTATGTGTTAATCCAGGGTGTCAGCTAACTCCATACAAAATATTATTAAAATCGCTCTAGCCGTTTAGACATGAAGAAGTAACAAACATACACACTCACAAACTTTCGCATTTATAATATTAGTGTGAAGTGTGATGTATTTTGATAGGCTTGCAATATAATATTTTGTTATATTCAAGCTTTTACCGATCAGGTTAAATTTTTTTATGATTTCCGTAGCTTATTTATTTAAAATAAAGATGCACGTTTACTATTATATATTTTATATGTATTGCCATAAATTTCAATGATCAAACGACATTTTTGTATGGTACCAGTGGATAATAAATTCTACTTATATTTTTAATTAACTCGGCATATTTTCCTACAAATAAACGTATTTATAATGTTTGAGGTACAAGATTGGGAGACTTGTATTGAGAATAAAATGGATCCTTGAATTCAAAATCTTGGTGCAAAGGCCCCTTATTAAGTAAAATAATAATTGTTATTATTTATTTATTTTCTTGAACAACTATGTGGTCCATAAAGCGTTAGTTACAATTTCACTTAAATACTATATTAGTAAATATTTAAAATAAAATCACACTCAAGACATAAAAATTAAAAATCACTACTTGGCCACAATCTGCCTGCCTGTGACACAGAGTTGCACCCATTTATTTGTAATGGGTGAATCATATTTCGTACCTATGGTCTTCAGGATGAAGTTCGTTCTAATCCGCACTGTATGTAGCATGAAGGCTCCTCTTTTTCTTAAAATGGCGTTTAAAATCATCGGCATGTGCATGGAGTTTAGGGAGATGGAGAACGATCGCTACGTACTAAAATTTTTAGAATTTATAGTTCATTTTTCAGCCACCAGCCGCGCTGCCGTCGGTAAGTAGTATCTGTGAAGTTAGCTGTTTATGAGTACAAGTAGATGAAGTTAGTTGAATATTGTACAAATTTTCTTCGCGGCATTGGTCAGGAAATTAGCCCGCTTTTATTCAGACAACTTAGCGATCGCAGCGCCTCACTTATTTCGTCCATATTCCTGGGACACTAATTCTATAGCTATCGTTCACCTTATCTCTAACCTCCATGGGTATGTGCCTGAGCGAACATATCCGACGCACTACCGTAAAAGAGTTTTCATTTCTTTATCCATTTTCAATACTAAATCCTTAGATTAAAACAAAAAGGGTAGATACGGTACGCTCATACTTGCATCGAACAAAAACTGATCCCACGGCAGCGTAAACGGGACGGCGAGATCCGCGTCACTGCATTACCGACTCGAACAAAACAGCACGTTAAGTTTCAACGGCAGCGCGAACGACACGGCGAGATTCGCATCACTGCACTACCGACCAATCAAGCGACCAGTACTCGACGTCACTACCGAATAAGATTCAAAACAAACAGCATTTTTTATGAAAAAATATATTTTATAGTACTTACGAATGAAAAGTGATGCTGTGGGTGTTATTTTTAGTTCTTGAGCAATTTGAGCACTTTTTAAAAACACACTTAGGCATTATTTTATCATATAAACACAAAATATTAGCAATATTTATTTTTGGCGTTCACATGTACGTCGTTTGCATGTCAAGTTGTGACTAAAGCGATTAGGATCGTGGACCACAATTCGTGCGGATCACTTTTGTGAGGCTAGTGCCGTATCTACCCTTTTTGTTTTAATCTAAGACTAAATCAACTTCTTTTGTTCTAAATATGGCGACGAAGGTAAGTTGTCCGTATTTAATTAAGGGCAGTCCACAGTAATTCATACCAGTCCTCGTCTAGGTATCCTCGGAATTGCATAGAAACTGAGACCGTATAGTAGTTATCCGTGTAAAAGCAAATTACACATGAAGTTAGTTTTCCGACAAACTCCGCTGCAATGCTGATATTTGCTCTTGGGCTATTATTTATTCTGTGCCTCTAGTTAAATATTATTTTATCAAGTTAAGACTGGGTTAAATCATTGGAAGACAGTAAGATTCAACAATAATTCAAGCCTCTTTAAGTATTTTAAAGGACACCCGGCATTTTGTGCCAGATTTGTATACTTTTTTAATTTTTTTATCTGTGTTTCATAATTGGGTAACGTAGTCTGGCAATATTTGTCATCAGCAGCTAGCTGTCAATGTCAAATACCTAGGTTTGTCAATATAACCTCTATATGCAGCCGGGTCGTCAAGAGAAATAACGGATAAAAGGGCAATCACAGCAGAGAACATTCACAATCACAGTACGCGAGAGCGGATGCGAAATGCGAATGACTTTTTTGTTTGTATTTTAGGATTGTCAAATTGACATTTGGTTTTTTATTCAGAAAAAGCAAAGGAATCATGGTTTTTACAGTCACTTGAGTAATATTTTGAAGTAAAATTCTGTCCCTTGAAGATTTAGGGTTTCCATATTAAAAAATATTAATCATTATATAACTTCTTTCCACGATTCACTAAAAATAAGGCAAAAGTAGTTTTATGAAGCAAATAATATTGACTTTATTTTAAGACCAAATTCAACTGTATACAAGTTTAGCATTTTTTCTATAAAAAGTGCCGGGTCTCCTTTTATTGTTGTCATTTGCACACCAACAGAAATACTTATTATTTATGTTGCTTACTATATTATGTGAATTTTCACAATGTATCTTTCTTATTGAAAAAATAAAGCGAGTGTGATTATGACCACACGACTGAAGTGAAACTTCCTTAGCTCCAAGGATCTGAAAATCATAAACTTAACCTGAAGATTTGTTGATAGAAAAAAAAACACCAATCCGCACTGGGTCCGTTATCACCCACCAATCCGCGCTGGGTCCGTTACCACCCACCAATCCGCGCTGGGTCCATTACCACCCTCGAATCCGCACTGGGTCCATTATAACCCACCAATCCGCGCTGGGTCCGTTATCACCCACCAATACAGCGCTGGGTCCGTTATCACCCACCGATACCGCGCTGGGTCTGTTATAACCCACCAATCCGCGCTGTGTCCGTTATCACCCACCAATACAGCGCTGGGTCCGTTATCACCCACCAATCCGCGCTGCGTCCGTTATCACCCACCAATACCGCGCTGGGTCCGTTATCACCCACCAATCCGCGCTGAGTCCGTTATCATCCATCAATCCGAACTGGGTCCGTTATCACCCACCAATCCGCGCTGGGTCCGTTATTACCCACCAAGCACTAGATTCATGTATTTTGTGACGGGTATTGTTCATTGTTTACCGATGAGTCACCGATGACACTAATCGTATCGCTAAATCGTAACACATTCGCCTGTTTACCCCCCAAGTCAAGCGTGTCTAAAGAAGTTTCACTTCAAAAATCACAAACAAGCATATGGCCAGCCTGAGGGCGCTTATTGACGAGATAATTTCTACCCGGGATTAGGCACGGTTTTAAAAAACGGGACACCTGGCAACACTAGCCATGACCCACCACGCGGGCCCAGTGCGGATTGGTGGGTTGGGTTTTAACGACTGCAGATGCAGCCGGGACAAACGGCTTAACGTGCCTTCCGAAGCACGGAGGAGCTCGAGATAGTAATGTTTGGTCACCCATCCAATGACCGACCACTGCGAAAGTTGCTTAACTTCATGATCGCAGCGGAATGCACTAACCACTTGTGCCATACACATCTACAAAGTATATCAGAACTATAAATATACTTTTCAACACATTTGCTCAAAAATGCATTTACGCAGGTTGTATACATTGTTCGTAAGTTCAAAATTACGGACCATACAACGGAAGCTGCCGTAAAACGTTTTACCGCACGCTCCCATAGACATGGCGCAGTGCGTATCCCTTACGGTTTTTTTAAAATTTCGGTCGAACCTTTCTGCAAGCGCTCTTAATCGTTTTAACCTTTAACTCTTAACCTTTGTCTCACTTTAATACAAAAAAAATGTAGTTCTAATTTTCACCGCCCGCAAGTGGCGCCATGGACTTTTTGGCGGGATCGGGAAGCGTCACTTTAGCAGTTTTGTTTTTCTTGTTAAAAATTGTGTTGTGGCGGATGTTAGTGTCTAATAATGGTGGATTATTAACCAATAAGTGTTCGGAAACATGCACAAGTGTTGGCAAGTAAAACAAAATAACGGAAAGTGTCTTTCGACGTTCCCTCAAGAAGTCCACGGGGAGGTTCCAGTAAATCCCCACACATTTACTGAAACATAGAGAAAGGGGGATTGACTTGACTGCCACTTACTTTGACTTGACTAATATTTTGACCACGAGTGCTATAGAATATGTAAACATTTTACACTTGACATTGGCTAAATGCACAAACAGTGCGAAGCCATATAGGAAAAAAAAATTAAAAAAATGGCGCCATTTGGAAAATCGCGCCATTTTTTTTATTGAAAAAAGTTTGCTTCATTTCTTAAATTAGGTATAGGTACTGCTTTCTTGCAAATGTGTTGAAAAACTTTGTATGGCATTCGTGCGGAAAGTTTGAGCTTAAACTCGTCACTATCAAGCCCTCGCTCGGTTTCGTCTCGGGATTGTATTCGTCTAATCGTTCGTAATAACCAACTTACCGCACCAATATCATAAATAACTATTGGGACTAATCTAATTGGAGTTATTGTAAAACAATATTTATGATTTTAAATGCCTTTAGTTAGATACTGGTGTCGATTCTGGCGTGATTCTCTAAACTTAAAACTAAATTTAACATCAGTCTCTCCTTTTCATTCTGTATAGAGAATGACAAGGATACACTGCTGTCAAATTTAAGTTTAGATTTAGAGAATCGTGCCAGAATCGATACCACTGGTGTCGATTCTGGCGTGATTCCCTAAACTTAAAACTAAATTTAACACCATTCTTTCCCTTTCATTCTGTATGGAAAATGACAAAGATGCACTGTTGCCAAATTTAAGTTTAGCTTTAGAGAATCATGTTAGAATCGACACCATTGTCATAAAAACTCTGACCGCATCTCTGACTCTATTTAAAATTAATCACCGTTTCTGAGTGCGGCATTAAGAGATATTGCCTGCAATAAATTAGTAGATGTGACTGTGCGCCACCCGTAACAGGATGCATGGCTGTTTTATTACTTTCATGTTGCTTTCATGTAATATTGGATTTACTGACTGTCGCCATTTGTGATTTATGTTTAGAAAATAAGGACACTGACATTATATGCATCACGGAACACTTCATGAAAGAAGTAGATAATTGTAATTTTCATCTAAATAACTATATTCTGGCCACAAGTTATTTCAGAGACACTCGTAGAGGTGGTTCGTGTATATTGGTTCGGCAAGGCTTTGAGTATGAAATTCTTGATGTCTCGAAATTTTGTATTAAATCTGTATTTGAATGTTGTGCATTGAAGTTGACGCTTGAACACCTGATTATAGTTTGTATATATAGACCACCAAATACTGACATAGAATTATTTCTTAATAAATTTGAATTACTTTTAAATAAATTGACTAAAAATAATAATGATTTTAAATGTATAATTTGTGGTGATTTTAATGTAAATATTTTAAAAAGGACCAAATTGACTGACTATTTTGAGAATTTACTTTTAAGCTATAATTTTAAGTTACAAATCAGACAACCCACAAGGCTCAGTAGTCAAACATGTCTTGATAATTTTGCCGTAAATTATAGAGGTTGTAAGAGCGAAGTAGTTGAGCTAGCCTTGTCAGATCACACTGCGCAGTTATTAAATTGTCCTGTGAAGAGGACATGTCCGATTAATTATTGGCGCATAAGAAAACGTGATTATTCTGTAGAAAATATGATTAAATTTCAGGAGGCTATGCAAGCATTAAGTTTTAGTGAAGTCTATACATCAGACGATGTAAATGTTGCCTGTAATATTTTTATTGAGACTGTCAAATTATTTCATAACTTATGTTTTCCCTATAAGCAAATATTAATAAAAAGTAAGAAAAAAGTAAAATGGGTATCTAGAGGTGTTAGGACTTGTAGCAAAAAGAAGCGAGAATTGCTGTGGAGATATAGGTGTTGTCCAACTGAAGCAAATAAACTGATTCTCAAGAACTATTGCCAGCGGTACAAAAAAATTATTAATTTAACAAAGAGGGCACAAAACGATCACTTCATAAAAGCAGCTATTAATAAGTCAAAAGCGACCTGGCAAATAATAAATAAGAATAAAAATCAGTATCCTCAGGAAACGATCCAACATTTACTTAGAGATAGAATGCGAATCTCTGATCCTTTGCATGTGGCCAATATGTTTAACAACCATTTCGTAGACTCTACACTAAAACAAAAAAAATGTAATTCTACGTACAAAATACCTACAAAACTTGAAAATTCAATATTCTTGCCTGAAATTACACCAGAAACTGTTAAAAAAACCATAAGATCATTAAAGAATACATCTAGTGTAGGTATTGATGGTATCCCCACTAAAGTAATTAAAGAAAATTTAGACTCTTTGGCTCTTCCTTTAACATTTCTAATTAATTTAAGTATTAACTGTGGAATATTCCCTGAAGTATTTAAAACTTCAATTATTAAGCCGATCTTTAAAAAAGGAGATAAGTCGGATATAAAAAACTATAGGCCTATTGCTCAGTTGCCAATATTCTCTAAAGTATTTGAAAAAATAATACATGATATGATATATAATTTCTTTGAAAAATATAATGTGTTAGTAAATGAGCAGTTTGGTTTCCGTAAAAATAGAAATACTCAAAAGGCAATATATAGTTTACTTGATATAATAAAGACCTCTGTGGACAAAAGACAACATGTTTGTGCCATTTTTATGGACATGACCTGTGCTTTTGACAACGTTGATCATAAGTTACTATTGGCCAAACTCTATGCTTATGGGTTAAGAGGCGTAGCTCTTAAATTAATAGATTCGTATTTGAGTAACAGGAAACAATATACTGTTATAACTAGATTCTGCAAAAAAAACAAAATTATTAGGGAATTTATGTCTCTATGTAGAGATGTAGAGGCTGGTGTGCCTCAAGGTAGTATATTAGGACCTTTGTTCTTTAACGCATTTATAAATGACTTTCCAAATTCTATTGACCATCCCATGATTTTATTTGCTGACGACAGTACTGCTGTGATTCAATGTAATAATGAACAAGACTATGAAAATGACATTAATAATGCTATGGAAAAACTTAACAATTGGATAGTCCAAAATAACTTGTGCCTGAATAGTAAAAAAACAAAAGTAATACACTTCAGACAAAAGATTGAAATACCCTCAGTAGCTTTAAAGTGCAATGGTGAGGAAATTGAATCTGTTACTGAAACGAATTTTTTAGGTCTGCAAATGGATTATCAGGTTAATTGGAAATCTCACACTGAGAAATTATGTAACAGAGTGAGTAGTTCAATTTACGCTCTATACAAACTCTCCAAGGTATCTAATAGGGACACTGTTTTGACTGCATACCGAGGTTATGTTGAGTGTATCTTACGGTATGGAATAATTTTCTGGGGAAATTCTGTGAATAAAACTCTTTTATTCAAACATCAAAAAAGGTGTATAAGAGCGATAAATTGCCTCAAATCGACGGATAGCTGCAAACCATTTTTCATAAGCATGAAAATCCTGACTCTGCCTTCGCTGTACATTTATGAAGTAGCTGTTTTTGTGTTATGTAACAATTCTCAGAAAGGAACCCAGATAGAAATCATCGTCACTGGAATAGGATTTGCGCTCCTTCATTTAAAACCGTACATGTTAGTAGTAGCTTCTTTGGGATGGCTCACAGAATATTCAACAAGGTTCCGAGTTGTCTTAAATCACTACCGATAAAGACTTTTAAAAAGCGTCTGTTAGCATTATTAGTTGAAAAAGCCTACTATACAGTTGAGGAATTTTTAAATGACAAATCTTGTAATTAAATCGGACATGTCTTTTATAAAAGCAGTTCTCTATTATAAAATTTAGACATATTAAAATTGCCAATTCAGAAATGTGTATTTAATGCTATTTTGGACATTTTGCTTATTTTTCTATTTTTTTGACTATTAGTATGACAACTTTATGGCTTATCAAATTTATAATTAATTTATAATCTACTTTGACCATATCTATTTGTATACCTTAATTAAGGTGGAAATGTAGTGATACTAACAAAAATTTTATATACCATGTATACTAACCTACGTTTCACAAATAAAATTCTGATTCTGATTCTGATTCTGATTCTGATTCTGAATAAAAATGGTCGCCACTGGCCATCTGGCAACCACCAATGGAACAGACATAAACAAAGATAAAATAGTAACTAAGATAACTAGAAAGATTATAGAAAAAGTAGTATCTATTGTTAAAGTTTTGTTTGAGGAATATAAGTGGTATATTTTAAAAAATATTCGAGGGGGGTCAATGTTTACAAAAATTACTGCTAATTCTTAGATGGATAATAATACCTACAAAGATTTTGTTTTAAATATATGTCAATGGAATAGTCATAGCCTTTGTCCCAAATTAACAAGTTTTAATACTAAAGAAAATATAACTAGAAAAAAATCCACGCGGACCAGGCAGCAGACGGGACTTGAACCCGCACCCTTCGCAATCCGGGCGAATGCACTGACCAATTATGCTACAGCGGCCCTCACGGACCGCGTCGAAATTCTTCTAACCATTCTTAAGCTGCAAGGCAGCGCCATCTCTTCGCATTATAGGTAACCCACAATGTCAAATGAATACTTTTACAAGTATTAAACATTTGAAAGAAGAAATAGCAATTATAGTTATAATTTTTATTATTTTAAAGCATGTAACTGCTTGATGTTTAAATCTAAAGAAAATATAACTAGAAAAAAATCCTTTCAAGTCCCGTCTGCTGCCTGGTCCGCGTGGATTTTTTTTTCTAGTTATATTTTCTTTAGATTTAAACATCAAGCAGTTACATGCTTTAAAATAATAAAAATTATAAGTTTTAATACATTTGCAGCGCGAAGATCCAGGAACGATTATGTCGAACACGTGGATCAATCAAAATCTTCATCAAATTTGTGTAATAATCATTTTAATTACTTATTATTAACAAAGAACAATTAAAGTTAATATTTACATCCGACTCCATGTAAAATTTTCCGAGCGAATGTCTCTGGATGTCAATTTTGATAACCTCATATTTAAAAAATAAAGAAAGTTAATACTTACTAAAATGTTTGTATATCAGCGGGCCATACAAGACATGGTACTTCAAAATTAACATGTCTTGAAAGAACCTAAGATGGGGAAAATTGACAATTGTAACAAAATGTTTGTCATTTTTATGACATATGTCCTCATTATGTATAATTAATTAGTGAATTAACCAAAATATTCTTTTTATTGAAGCACTCGCCAGTGCTAGCCTGCATTCGATTTCAAAATAAATTCAATAAACAACATTCTTAATCCTGGCTGAATGACACTGTTTCCTTACACTAGATTATTATTTAAAAACTATTATTGTCATTAATTTTCCGAGGGAAATTGTGTGGTACACGAGAGAGGTACCCACAGAAATCTCAGAGCAGGGTAAAATATAAAATTAGTTTTCATTACATGTCAAATCGAATTTAATCCTGGAATTTCACTTAGTCAAATTATTATTTTGTATAAAAGTACTCTTGCATTTTGTCTGCTATTTGAGATAAGTTAATATTTCAAATTTTCAACTAAGATTTTTCACGTTTAAAATGTTTTAATAAGTAGTAGACTCCGAACTTTTCCATGAAACGAAAGTTTAGTGTTGGGATCTAAGACAATGTTTTACGATAAGAATCTGATGAATAGTCGACATCTAGGTAAAGTTTGGAGAGTCGCCAACGATATTGAAGATAGCTCTGATGAAGATACCAGTATGCCGATCATTTGGTGAGGTTAATTTTTAATGGTGACACTTCAGATGGTTAACCGTATTAATGTATTTGCCTTTTGAAATTCAAATTGAAGTTTGACTAATAAAATCGCAATTGTGGTTTATCGATAAAACTGTGACTATATTTTTATTTGTTTTTTAAGTGAAGACTTCTTTAGCGGCGTTGTACACTTTTTTTGTAATGCGTAAAAAATGTTAAATTCGCGTCAGGACACGTGACCTAATCGAAAATTCGTAAGACGAAAACAATAAAATTGGAAAGGTTGTTGACTTTCAATATATTGGACGAAACATAGTACTCGTAATATTTTATTTTATCGCATTATAATAAGTCTCTATCTAGGACGTCCAGGTGGCAGCTTTATTGCGAAGATTGCATTTTTTTACAATAGATGTCGCTAGGTGCGCTGAAATGTGATTCATGTAAGTTGATTTTTCTGAGAGATAAACTTTTTAATGTAATATAAATAGTACTTTTATACTGGTAATTAAAGCAATTCGTGCAAAATTATTCCCTAACCATTCGAAAATATCAAAAATGCACTTCGTTAATATACAAGTTTTTACTTCTGTCGGCACTCTCGGAGTGCAAGCCGTCGTTTTTTTTTTATGAAACTTTAATTTCATTCCCACTTTAACATTTTACATTACATTTTAAATGTAATATAAAAAATTGATCTAATCAACAAGCAGCCAGGCGCGGCGGCCCGAGTTCGGTTCCCGGCCCAAGAAGGACTTTTTTTAATTAATGATTTTAAAAGTTCCACTTGCACCTTGATTACATAAAACCACACCACTTTTTTTTATTTAATACAGTTATAAATAGTAATTTAGTGGCAAAATACTTCCTAATACTTATTTTTTTTAGATTCCTCGCACCTGGGTGTATTCGAAAATACTCCATGTATGTTCCGCGAATTTTCTTAGTTTTCCAGTTTTTTTTTTTTTTGTGTTTTTGTAATGATTTCTGCCGGCGAGGTTTCAAAAATTCATATCTTTTTTCGTAGTAGGTATTTTGCTGTCTTTTTTTTGTGACATAATTGTTTTGAATGTTGTTTTAATAATAAAAATAACTCAGCTTCTTGAAATTACTTAGTTACTCAAAAAAGGCTTGAAAGTTGGAACTTTAGATTTTAGTAGGATTTACTCAAATATTCAACTTCAATTTAAAAATACAAAAAGGAGTTTCCATAGCTTCTGGTTAAGTTTAAAAACTCCGCATGCTTACCAGTTGGACCACCCTGTATATCCCTAGTAAGACACTCAAATAAAGAGTATAATAAAGAGTTCCGTAGCATCTTACAAAATTAAAAATTTGTGATACAGCTATTGTGTATAGTGTCGAGGAAAAATAGCCAAAAAACATACTTTTTATTTTGTAATAGCGTCAATAGAAATAACAATTATATTTACGTACGTATATTTTTTTTATTTTAAGCATTTAACTGCTAAATCTTTAAATCTAGAGAAGAGATGGCGTTGCCTTGCAGCATCAGAAACACTAGAGAAAATTCGACACGGACTTTAGGGCCGCGGTAGCATAATGGTCATTTCATCCGCCCTGGTAGTGGAGGGTGCGGGTTTGAGTCCCATACTTGATAGACTTTGTTTTGAGTCCAATAATGGGTCCCGACTGTTATAGTAGAATTTGAAGTAATATTTAAACGGTCGGGTCTCATGATTTTTTAATTGTACATTTTTACTTTTAGTAGTAACCTGGATTCCTGGATCGCAAGTTACCACGAAGACAGTCATATGAGGTTATCCCTCAGGACTTCCTCTGTTCTGGTCGATGGGGCCGCCAAACTCTACAAGAGGAAATTGAATCAATTATATGAAGGTTTGTACTTATGCCTCTAGCTATCTTTCTTCTGGACTTTACCACTACTTAACACCAGTCCCTGTAACATGAACACCACAATTTCCATTATATCACGTTTTTTATCGCGTCTAACTGTCAAACCTTATAGAAATTTGACAATTGACCGTGAAAAAACGTGTTATACAGGGTGAAATTGAATGTTTCTATGAAACTTCGTGAGATTGTTGGGTTACATGTATAGAGTATACCTGATTTTTTTCGGATTTTTTAAAATTATTTTTTTCGTGTTTTATTTTTTTTATTTTGCATTTTTATGTCCTTTCCTCCTTTTGAGTGATAATTATTTTTAAACACGTATTCATAGTAAGTGAAATATAACAAATAAATAAGCACTATTAAAATAAACGAAAAATAGTTGATGTGGCCAGGCGAGGTCGACGCCGGGGGGAACGACCGCGCGCGCACAGCTGACGCGGCGCGTACCTATCTGTGTTCATACTAAACAGCATCTCAAGATCGCTCTCAGAGTTGAGATCGTTCTATTCATACGGGCCTTAGATGTCATATTACAATGACAAAATTTAAATAAAGAACAAGTGTTATCTTCTCATTAGCAGAGAAAAATACCTAAAAAGTTAATAATAATTTTGTTACAAAAACAAATACTTATTGCAGTTTAATACTTGGGTCAGAAAGAAATTTATAACTAGGTATTAGACAGTACTTACGAGACCGGCGATGTAGTAAGTACAACGAGGAACGAGGAACATATTCATTTTTTTCACTAGAACTTTTTATCAAATCAATCACACTGGTAGTACACTAATTAGTTGTTTCGAATCAAAAAGTATTTACGCTAGCAAAAAAAGAAAATTGTTGCACTATACCACCATTTTGCTGCAAACAAAGGTAGGCACGTTTGCGGACGTGTCTTTCTACCTATTTTAAAGTGTCCCTGTCACTTCTCACTGCACAAAATGCAACTTCTATGCGTCTTTTTAGTTCCTTTTACTTTACTTTACTGAGCACTTCGTCACACTCGCGATAGCAGTACACCATTTCTAAATATTCTTGGTTCGTATACCGAGGCATAATGAAATTATCACAGTGTTTGTCACTAAGTCAAAATATGCGCACGCGCGATTGATATACTTGCGACTGCCCTTTGCATGCATTGCAATCAAAGCAAAGCACCGCGCGCGGGGAAGAGGGGAGGTGGGCGGGCGAGCGTCGGCGTACATAAAAGGCAGGACTTTTTAAGGTGCTTTCACATAATCATGCCGAAATAGCCCGCGCCGTACTACTTACTAAGACTAAGACTAAAGTAAAGCCTTGTATTTCTATAGTCAAACATTTACAAAAAAACTGCCGTTGATATTTGTTACTGCCTCAGTAAGGCACCTCGCGCACTAGACGATTATGACCACGACCAGGAGCCGCGAGGACCAGATTAACTAAGGCACGTCGTGCACTAGGCCACGACCATGACCAGCCGTGGTCGTGACCGTCACCACAACCTTGATCGCAGAAGCTACGGTTGGGCTGCGGACAAGTTTGTGGCAACGACCACGACTGGTCGTAAAGCGACCATATTACTGGTCGTTTCTTTATTTCATTAATAAATAACTCTTTCAAAGCTCATTGCAGAAAAATATCTTCGTCCTATAGAGTTGCGGAACGATACGAAGCGTGCTCTTTCACGAACTATCAGCATGACACTGAGAATGGCTGAAGCGACCAGGCCGCATTTGCGATCGCAGATCTAGAGTGCGAGCGCTCATAGCCAGCTATACGGAAGATAGTCGCAACGACCAGTCGTACTGGCCCGCACTAGATTTGCGACAGCGAATGCGGTCAATCTCAGTGTCAAGGTCATGCGGACAGTTCGTGAATGAACATGTTTCATACCGTTCTTCGACTGAATATGACGATGTTTTTTTCTACAATAAGTTTTGATACAGAGTTATTAATTAATGAAATAAACGACCAGCAATATGGTAGCGTCACGACCAGTCGTGGTCGTGGCCGCAGACCGCAGCCGCAGCCCAACCGCCTCTGCGACCGAGGTTGCGGCCACGTCCACAACTGATCGTGGCCGCGGTCGTCTAGTGCGCGAAGTGCCTTAATCGAACAACATGATAAACATTTAACATTTCAAAATTATAAAGTTGTTGTATCCACAACAATTCATTCATTTGTTGATAAAAATGTTGGAGAACTAGCAGATTGTTCAATACATCGCTATTGCTGATTTAGTGTATTCGCACCTTTAGCGAAACTTTGGCGAATCGTGCTGTTTCTTTCTTCTCTGAAAGGAAAACGCGCACTATAAACGAAAACGGATTCACATCATCAAAGACGCCGCGACCGGCGCCAGCGCTGCACTTGTATTGCCAGCGGGCGCGCGGGCGGCGCGTCGCCCGACCGTGCTTGCCGCAAAACAACATATTGTGTGTGTGTGTGACTGACTGTGACTGTGATTAAATGTGTTCGGAATTTCATGACGTGGGCAAATCAGTCACGAAGAGTTATTTCCTTCACTAAGCTCGTAAGTTAAACCGATTTGCTCTGTATAATTTTTCGCCGTTTGCTCAAGTTTTAATTAAACGAGGCAACTAACATCAACAATAAAAAAGAAGTTCTTACACTAACAGACAGTCTTTACCGATTTAAAATCGTGACAGTCATATTAACTTTATAGGATTTTTAATTGCTCTAACAGAAGATTTATTTTATTGATTAATTACCTGTGCTTTATGAAATAATATTCAAAGGTATTGTGTATCAGTGAATAAATAATTATAATATAGCATATAAGACTATTTTATTGTAATGTTTTTAAATAGTGTGGAATCAAAACGGATAGTAGGTAAGCGCCGAGTCATCTGCGCGTGTCGTAGGTCATAACGCGGTGATCATGCTAGGGGGGCAGGTGGAGTATAGACAATTGCCTATCTCATTATGTCACGTTTTTATCGCATCTAACTATCAAACCCTATAGAAATTTGACAATTGACCGTGATAAAAACGTGTTATATATTATATCGCGGTGATCATGCTAGGGGGGCAGGTGGAGTACAGACAATTGCCTATCTCATTATATCACGTTTTTTATCGCGTCTAACTGTCAAACCCCTATAGAAATTTGACAATTGACCGTGATAAAAACGTGTTATATATCATATCGCGGTGGTCATGCTAGGGGGCAGGTGGGGTACAGACAATTTCCTATCTCATTATATCGCGTCTAACTGTCAAACCCTATAGAAATTTGACAGTTGACCGTGATAAAAACGTGTTATATATCATATCGCGGTGATCATGCTAGGGGGGCAGATGAGGTACAGACAATTGCCTATCTCATTATATCGCGTCTAACTGTCAAACCCTATAGAAATTTGACAATTGACCGTGATCAAAACGCGTTATATATCATATCGCGGTGATCATGCTAGGGGGCAGGTGGGGTACAGACAATTACCTATCTCATTATATAAAAAAAAAACTTTTAATTTGATATCAAAGTTAGTCAGTCAGTGTTGTTGTTCTTAGCAACTTATTTTTTTTTTAAACAGGAGCTAATTATCCCATTTTTTTAAAACCGGTAGCGAACGTAGCACCGTGTTCTACATCCCGGCAAACTTCTTGAACAACTTGTGGTTTTGATCAAGAAGTTTGCCGCGACCTATACTTTTACTTTTTATTAACTTTTATTCATAACTTTATTATAATATACTAGCTGTCCCAGCGGCCTTCGTACCGCCATGGCGCCATAAAAAATAGGGGTTAGTGGTAGAAGGGTGAAAATTTAGGGTTGTATGAATTTTTGTATGATGTATCATAAAAAAAATAAAAATAAAAAAAATTGCCCAAAATATACAATTTAAGGGTGGAGGACCACCCTTAACATTTAGGGGAATGAAAAACAGATGTTGTCCGATTCTCAGACGTATTCAATATGCATATTAAATTTCACGAAAATCGGTCGAGCCGTTATGGAGTAGTTCAATTACGCACACCGTGACACGAGAATTGTATTTTTAGATATAGCTAGTTTTTTCCTATTAATTTTGTCATATGAGACTTTTGGCTGAAATAAATAAATTATTATTATTATTTACTTTATAACTACGTCCAAACCGCTATCTAACATTGGTACCATACCAATGTATGGACGGGTTGAACAATTTTATAGTAATATCTATTTCCTTTGTCAGAACCAAAGTTTTTCATGAAAAAACCCTTTATCTTAACCTCCACGCGTTCCTAAGATAAAGGGTTCCTCCACTTTTTTTTTGTAAAAATTATAAAATTATGTTACATATCATAGTTTTTGCATGTAAATTGTAATAAAAGTTACGATATTTATAATATATTATACCAATGTAATATATAAAATTCTCGTGTCGCGGTGTTTGTGGTTAAACTCCTCCGAAACAGCTTGACCGATTCTCGTGAAGTTTTATATGCATATTCAGTAGGTCTGAGAATCGGATGTAATCTATTTTTCATCCCCCTAAATGTTAAGGGTAATCCACCCCTAATTTTTTTTTTCAATTTTATATATTGAAGTTATACTTCTTTAGGCGCGTTATGAAAAAATGATGAGAGTGAAATTTTAAGATGCGCGCGCATCACTGTAACACAAAATTTTAACAGCACCAACTTCATGCTGTTACTTTTGTGTTTACCGCACATAAAGAAAATCTACAAACAAAATAGAAATAGAATCTCTATTTAGTGGGTGCTAACGACTGCATTGTGAAGGCCTATCAAAAGTATTTATTAATCTGGAACAACGGAACCAAAGCGCGATTCAGGAGACTACAGCGCCATCTCTTGACCATTGGTGTAGTAGAACCAAAAACCACATTTTATTTTTTGTAATAAAGTAACAGTTATAGGTATTCATATTTATAATATTTATCCACATGTTTCTAGTTTGTATATTCGGAATACGTGTTTGAGTTTCATACAAGTGCAAATCACATATAATATGTTCTAATAAATTATATTCAGTAGCGATTTTAATTGAATATTTTGATTATTTATTTATTTTTTCAAATTAAAACTGAACTTTATTGACTGTGTCCTTTTCCAGACTTTTTATTAATTTATTGTAATTAATTATTTGCATGCAATTAAAAACTAATTTTAAACGATGCCAAAGAAGGATAACTTCTCACGCGCCTACATAAGTACACGCACCCATTTTTTTTTTAATTTTTTTATGATACAGGATTAGTAAAATAACCCTAAATTTTCACCCTTCTACCACCAAGCCCTATTTTTTATGGCGGTACGAAGTTCGCTGGGACAGCTAGTATCTTATATAATAAAACATTTTATACGATATTGGTGTTGCCTAAAAGAGAACTTGTGCGCGCCCATATTACATAACATTTTCTATTACTTCTGTGGTACCTTCCTCGTGATCTAACATTGTTCATACACATTTGTGTAACATGTCTGTAAATATATTATATTAGTTTTTTTAATGCCTGGATGCACCGTGTGCCTGAGTCCATATTATGTAATAATCTTATATTGAATGTTATACAGTATTTAATTTGCAATATTTTATATTAAAAAAAATATAGTGTAGAATTATAACAAAAGTCAAATAACATGTTCATAATCTGTAGGGCGAATTTGTAAAATTAATTCGCACTTCCGATTTCGGTATCTGAAATTTTTGACATTAGTTTTATATGCATTACGCCATTATACGGCAAATGTCACTCAGCAAAAATACGCATCGGAACCGCGCGTGAAAATTTTACAGAATAGCCCCGTAGGTCTGTTTTCTCGGACCAATGTAATCTTCAAAGCCAGAGTGAACAGGCATCTTTTAGGCAGGCGTGTACCATCCTAGGCCTTATCATCACTTTCCATCAGGCGAGATTGTGGTCAAGCGCCTTGCCTATAAAGCATAAAAAAACACCTATGCTGAACCCCCTTTTTGACCGGATAGATTGACATGTAAGCGAGAATTAGATAAAAAAGTGAACGCTGAGAAAAAAGGTTTGTTAAATGGCTACGTACTTATTTTTCAGATGTAACTCAATTAGACTATGAATTGATATTTCGTAAGAGGATGCGTCGAAACTCTTCCGGATGGATGGACAGATTCCATGATGGTGAGTAACACCGTTTTTATTGTGAATATATGTACTCACTCACTGAAACTCAGCAAGGGCTGTTTTTTTTCTCCCTGTATTGTTATACAGAGTCGTCAAGTTGAAAAATAACTTCAGAGATACGTCTGAAGTCACTTTCCATTACATCATTTAGAATATAAACATATAGTTACAATAAATTTTATAGTTAACTTTATATTTAGTAGGAAGCGGCATTACATAGGTACTATGTTACTGTTATGAAAAATGACTACTACCCATCAAATAACAAATTACAAGAAACACTATGTCCATGCATTACGATCATCTAGATAATCATCAACTTTAAAATAGCCCTTATTTATAAGAGTATTCTTGATCTGAGAATTTAGTCAGTGAAAGCTCAATCAGGTCTTGGGGAACTTTATTAAACAATGCAATACTACAACCCAGAAATGAACCTATTGATTTTTGGAGTCTCAAACATGGAACGGCAAGCTTGTTCTTAAATCTTGTGTTAAAGTTACTTATGGTTCTGAATTTTGTTTTGCAAATGTATCATAGTTTTTTCTTACATATATTAAAATTTTATAAATGTATTGCGATGCCATTGTTAAAATATTAATTTCTTTAATTTTTTCTCAAAGGGATTCTCTTGCCTTTAAATAGTATATGGCGCGAACAGCTCTCTTTTGCAGTATGAAAATACTTTCGATATTAGCAGCTGAGTCCCACAACAAAAGGCCATATGACATAAACTATGAAAGTAACCAAAGTAAACCAATCTTACCGTTTCTACATCAGTTAAGAGTCTTATTTGTTTAACAGCGAAACCTGTAGAGCTCAGTCTTTTTGATAAGGCATTAATATGAGGATCTCATTGCAGACGAGAGTCTAAAGTAATACCCAGAAACATTGTAGAATACACTAACTCTACAAGCTGGTCATTTATTTTTATATTAACCTGCCTCACATTAGGTAGAGTAAACCTAACAAATTTTGTTTTACTTTAGTGAAGTTTTAAATTATTTATCGTAAACCAACAAAGAACTTCAGAGAGAGCACAATTTACTTCGTCATAACAATCATTTCCTCTTCTAACTTTAAACACTAAAGAGGTGTGTGTCATCAGCAAATAGCACTGTCTCACACAAATCTCTTGTAAAGTGAGGAAGGTCATTCATATAAATAAGGAAAAGCAATGGGCCCAATATTGAACCCTGGGGCACGCCCATAGAAATGGGTGGCTTCTGTAGACTCAGCTTCATTTATTTTTTTACTTTCTGAATCTTAGCAGAAAAATAAGATTATATCAGACTTAGTGAAATATTTGATACACCATAATGCTTCATTTTATTTAACAATATTTCATGGCTAACGCAGTCAAACGCCTTTGATAAGTCACAAAAAATGCCAATAGCATCGTGCTTACTCTCCCATACATCAAAAATGTGTTTCAGATGTGCAGTTCCAGCATCAGTAGTACTTTTGCCTCTAGTAAAACCAAACTGTAATAAATGAAATAGCTTATTTATAGAAAAGTGTGCTAGTAGTTGGTTGTAAATTATTTTCTCAAATACTTTACTTAGCGCTGGTAATATAGATATAGGCCTAAAATTTCTGGGATCTGATTTGTCACCAGACTTAAACAGAGGGATAACTTTAGCACATTTCATTAGATCTTGAAACACTCCCACTTTTCATTCGTAAAACTTTAAAAACTTTTTCCTCAAAAATCACGGTTTGTCATGAATGTTATTTACATAATCGCCATTTTGCTATCACGAAAAGGACAACAATACAGCTCAGCCGTTCGCGCTTGGAAGCTGATTCGCCGTTTCGCTCGCTCTGCGTTGAAGCGTCCCGCTCGCATGATTGAATGTTATTCACAGACGTGTGCCTTTGAGAGTGTTGCTTATGCAGTTAAGACGGATCATATTTTATTTGATGCTAGTGGCTAGTATGAGCGTACCGTATCTTCCCTTTTTGTTTTAATCCAAGCTCTGGGCATTATGGCGTCTCACTATTGTGTGACTTCACACGACTGTCATTAAAACGTCAAACGATACAATATAATGTCACTTTGGGCGGAACTTTACTAGTGTGTGACGTCATTTTAGTTTTAGGCAATCCCAGGCGCTTTCAGTCACGCGACCATGGAGCAAAAAAATCATTTCTATTTAATGGTTTTACACAAAAGTTATTAATTATTTGTTCTTTTAGAATAGTAAATCACTGCTAATATTCATATTAAATACAGATTGTTTTATACCTATTTGAATACCTGTTTATTATTATTTTACTTTAAATGTCCAGCTATCTCAAGCACATTCACTGAAAGCACTCAAGAAGTTTCCGAAAGCGCACATGATAAGCAAACTGACGAAGATACGATTACTACACACGATGCCAGCGACAAACGCAGCGGCAGCTGTGAGAATCCTAGTAACAGACAGGTGACGTCACTTTTATTATTAGTAAAGAAAGTCGCCGAAGTAAAAAATTGGTTGTCTGTAAATTCAGTTTACGGATGACAGTTTTACGTGATAACGTCATAAAGAAACATTAATAAAAATTGCATAATAGGGTGTTTGACAGTATTAAAAATAAAGTGCCAATTGTTAGGATCTGTACTGAGAATGAATATTGGCAGGAGTTTTTACTAGTTTTACAGAAAAAATATTCATAATTTTACTAAAAACCCACGATAAAGATAATAGTTTTCTTGTCTATTGTCACGTGACCCAAAACGCTTGGGATTGGTGGAGCCTAAAATGACGTCACACGCAAGTAAACTTCCGGTTAAAGTGTCATTTGATTGGTTATGGTTTGACGTTTTTATGACAGTCGTGTGACGTCACACACCAGTGAGGCGCCATATTGTCCAGAGATACGTTTTTCGCGGCAACTTGAAAGTTCTCTATTTTTAAGTTGCCGCGTTGCAAAAACTCTTTTTTGATTTGGTTTTTTTACTTACTCACCGTAATACACAACATAATGATGAATATCTACTTTTTATGGACTCTATAAACATTATTAAATAACGTGAGATCGTTTTCTAAAACTTGTCAAATACCCTATTGCTAGCTCTGACGTCACGCGACAAGAGAGATAAATGTGTACAAGCCTCGGCTTGGGTCGATCGTGGCTCTCTATCGCTTGTTCCGCGCTCTCGCTTGCACGCTCAAGGTCAGGCGGAACGTGACACTTTTTCGTGCGTGCAGCCGGGGTACATCGATTAATAAAACGTTATCACGTCAAAATTTGCAACTTCATTCAAAGATAGGAAGCATCTTCTATATCTTTAAAAGTAAGGTCCAAGACGCGCCAGACATTACTTGTTTTCCGATGGACAAAATATGAATAATCGACTAGTATTAGTGTGTAGTTGAGGAGCTCGATGGCGCAAGTGGATAGCGCGTTCCGCAGCGATCGTTGAATTTAAGCAACTTTCGCAGTGGTCGGTCATTGGATGGGTGACCATAATTTACTATCTCGAGCTCCTCCGTGCTTCGGAAGGCACGTTAAGCCGTTGGTCCCGGCTGCATCTGCAGTCGTTAGCACCCACCAACCCGCACTGGGCCCGCGTGGTGGGTCATGGTCCAATCTCCCTATTCCATCCATAGGGAAGCCTGTGCCCCAGCAGTGGGGACATTAATAGGCTGATGATGATGATGAACGATTAGTGTGTAGAATGAACTTATACATACTCAATAACTTGTACTAAAGGCTAATTCTAAGGTATCAGTTGCCACAGGTTCGTAATTTTTTTTCTCATTCACTTTACTTAAATTAAAGGTATTAACCATAATCGCCACGCTGAGCAGGCGGGTTGGCGATCGCAGAACGTAGGTTAATTCACTGATGACGCTGCTGCCCGTCACCAGTGAGATTTCCCTCCCCTACGTCGTTGGATGGTTATACCGCCATCAGTCGGTTTAACAGAACTTCGTCTGTTGGTCAACTGGGTGCTGCACCACGTGAAGGTGAGATTGACTTGGGTTCTAGCAGGTGTATTTAGAACCCTTTACCCCCAGCCCAAGATCGATCTCAGTGGCGTGCAGCAATTGGAGAGGCTTATGTCCAGCAGTGGACTAAGACAGACTGTTGATGACTTTACTTACAGTCCGAGGACTGATTCTTACGTATGTTGTGGAGAATATTGTCAACAAATTGAAATTAATACTACCAGATTCATTCTGTCAACAGTATTTATTGCCAGACACTTTCAATGTCGAAAGCAAAACACGCACTTACCAATTACCTATAGTACCCGGAGACTCGGCGGAGCTCGATGGCGCGGGTAGTTAGCGCATTCGGCTGCGATCGTTGAAGTTAAGCAACTTTCGCAGTGGTCGGTCATTGGATGGGTGATCAAAAATCTTCTATTTCGAGTTCCTCCGTACTTCTGAAGGCACGTTAAGCCGTTGATCCCGGCTACATCTGCAGTCGTTAGCGCCGCAAATCCGCACTGAGCCCGCGTGGTGGGTAATGGCCCAATCTCCCTATTCCATCGGTAGGGAAGGCCTATGCGCCAGCAGTGGGAACATTAATAGGCTGATGATGATGATCAAATTTCTTTTATTTTTTTGTTAAAATTTTCTTTAATTGTATGTTTGTTCTCATCACAGGAACCTAAAAACCGTTCAAGAGTCGACAAATCCATTCAGGTATCACCAGGAAGAGAACCTTCGTTCAACGAAGAACTGCCATTCGGACACATTATGGTGTACGATAACTACAAAGATAGAATACCCAGTCGCATAATATTCTCTTCTCTTAACTACAATGTCAGTAAACTTGCTTGAGGTGTCCCCCTTTGGCCGTTGAATACCTTTTTTCGGGTTGTAAAGGAAAACCTTGTTTCCGCATTTTTGGGATTTACGCAATGGCCTACGTGTGAGGAGCGAGCGACGAGCGATAGTCGCGATAATTTCATCGCTCGAAGCTTAACCAAATATTAAAAGCTAATTTTAAAAATGTTTAGAATATTTCTGTACGATGACGTACACAAATTTTGACATCCAATCATGTAAAAGTAAGACATAGTAAAAGTATAGATTTGATAAAGAAAAATAGCTTTTCTGGTCATCATAAAATTTCCATAGTTGATATTAAATATTAGCTTTTGAATTTCCAAAACAAAGTGTATTGATTATGTAATTAATAAGGTAGTATTTTCTTAAAATGTATTAAATTGTAAGAAATCTCTTTTAAGTTGATGTTAATATGCTATAATACATAGCAGATAACGTTCTGTACCCCTAGCACGAATCAATATCGAATTCGAATAGTTCCGAGTCCGAAATGTCACAGTCAAATGTGTACTGATTTCTAATTAATAAATTAAAATAAATGGCGCTGCTGTTCAAGTTTTCATACAAAATTTGACAAAAACATTTCGGACTCGCATAGTTCCGAGTCCGAAATGTCACAGTCAAATGTGTACTGATTTTTAATTAATAAATTAAAATAAATGGCGCTGCTGTTCAAGTTTTCATACAAAATTTGACAAAAACATTTCGGACTCGCAAACTATTCGAATACGATATTGGTTCGTGCCTAGGGTACTGTACATGTGTGTAATGACCCAATTTCAACAAAGTAAACTGTAACAATAGTAATTTAACTATGATGCAATAATATTTATAGCTTTGAATATCTCGCCTTACATATGGGACCAGCATCTTATCCTCTGTCGTACAAGTACGTCATTATTATGTAAAATTCCGCCTTTGGCTATGATCCCTTTCTATATGATCTCCAAGGTACTTGGGTTATTATAAAAATTGTATTCACGTCTCGTGTAAAGTTGTTTATGTTATACGCTTTCTTCTATAAACGTTTTTGTTTCAATTCTCGTGATTTTTTGGCGGAAATATTGTTTTGTAGCGTGTATATTATAGCAAAAGAATTTATGTAGCAGATTATCTCTTTTTCGATGTTTCACTATTAACAGGGTATCAATAAAAATGACAATACTGTCCAATCGTTTTATTTCTGACTTGCTGTGCCCCGTGGTGTTGTTACCTGAGGTTTATTAGGGATATTTTCCCGCAGTAAAACGTAGCCTATGTGTTAATCCAGGGTGTTAGCTAACTCCAAATTTATTTATTTTATTAAAATCGCTCCAGCCGTTTATACGTGAAGAAGTATCAAACATCAAACACAGTCACAAACTTGGTGAGTGTTGGAAATATTTTTTTCTAGTAAACTTTTCTTTAGATTTAAACAACAGTTAAATGCTTAAAAATAAATAAAAACATAACTATAATTGCTATTTCTTCTTTCAAATGTTTAATACTTGAAAAAATATTCATTTGACATTGTGGGTTACCTACAATGCGAAGAGATGGCGCTGCCTTGCAGCTTAAGGCTAGGAAAATTTCGACGCGGCGAATATGGCCGTGGTAGCATAATGGTCAGTGCATTCGCCCGGATTGCGAAGGGTGCGGGTTCGAGTCCCGTCCGCTGCCTGGTCCGCGTGGATTTTTTTTTTCTAGTAAACTTTTCTTTAGATTTAAACATCTAGCACTTAAATACTTAGAAATAAATAAAGACATAAATATTTATTTATTTAAAGTAGGTACATATTGAATTGAAATCACAATTGTAGTTTAAATACACAATAGGGGTGATGACGGGGTACAGTAAACGAAATTCTATTTAGTCCGTCAGTTAGATGGTCAAAAAATAATGGACACGTATTTTTTCTTTGGGCAATCAACCAAAAAATGACAAAGTTATAGCGCGTCAAAGTTTGGGAGTAGGGGCTCGTGACGTCATGCGACTTTTCAAATCAATATATCTCTGCAATGTTTATATTATGTGAAAAAAGAAAAAATACGTGTCCAATACTTTTTGATAACCTACCTGATAAACGAAGAAAAAAAAATAGTCATCATCCCTATTACAATTATTAAAATTTTCAATTCCTGGTTCCGCTAGGGATGATTTAGTTATTTTCCGTCTCCCCTTGAGCGTGTCACGAGTGAGATGGTTGGTTAATCATGGTTATAACATATTATTATCTAGACGTCTTTACATGTAAGTGTTATTGGTGCTGGGTTTCAAACCGTTACCTGTAAGCCGTGTTGCGGGATCTTAGCCATTCGACGAGGGGGCCATTCGTCTAACGGGATTGCTGTGGAAAACGCTATCGCTTACGATTTCATTTTGTTATTTCTGACCGCCGCGGCGCCAAAGGTTTTCAAATACCTCACACTCTTTTTTTAATATTGTTATTACCAATGCAAAAGAAAAAAAAAGAGCGCGAGGTATTTCAAAACCTCAGGCGGCTAGAAATTACAAAATGAAATCGTAAGCAATAGCGTTTTCCAAAGCAATCCCGTTAGGCCAATGGCCCCCAGAGGCTCGAGTACGAACTTTGACAGCTCCGTAATCGTATCGTCATTGCCAAATTTTGTATGGAAGGAGCCAGTTTGTACTAACGTCCGATAGAGGGTGTTGCTTAGTTTACATATATAAACTTTTACGATGCGATACGTTTACGGAGCTATCAATATTCTAGCTTGAACCTCTGTGAGTTAAACGCAGCTACAATGCGGCTTCCGAAGCTCCTCTCACTTCTACGGACGTTACGTCTTGGGTTGCCAGATGCTGACTTATCAATTCCGGGACATCCCCCCCCCCCCCCCTGAAGAACTATAGCATCAAATCAAACCCCCATCACCCCCCTAGAATTAAAACATCAAGCGGACCAGCGGTATCATTCGTTATTAGTTTATTTTGTTACGAAACTAGCACATTATCGGAATCCGGGACAATAAAGTCTAATTACTGGACACTTAGTTACGTCCCCTGTCTGCAGTTACGGCGGGCTGTTCTACTATCGAGAAGCTCAAACGTGGCTTTGAAATGAATCGAAAATTTGTTTAGCAGCTTTCACAAATTCTTCACAATTATTTCAAATACAAATTATGAACACATAGGTAGTATATTCTTGGATACGCGTTATGGCTTATTCTTCAGGTGTCCAGATTGAGTGATCCAGTAATTTAGTTCTAACTTTCTTTGTTTAGGTTTCACAAATTTTATACTTTACCAATAAGTTTTCACAATTATTTCCTAAATCCTCTTATAATTTGGTTGTGATTGGATAAGTTTTATGAAAAGATCACTCAGTCCACACGCACATGATGGCCACCACCTGGGTTAGTGCGTTCGGCCTGCAATCGTGGAAGTTAAGTAATTTTCGCAATGGTCGGTCATTGGACCAAAAATTCATTATCAGGAGGTCCTCCGTGCTTCGGAAGTCACGTCATGCATAATGCAGATTACATCTCGCTCTTTGGCCTTCACGTTTCAACGGTGTCAGCAACTGTCAAAATAAGTAATCGTACAAATGAAATGACACCTTTTTCTTATAATAGTTCCCGTGTAATTTGTGTACTATTCTATCTAAGAACAAGCATTGGGCTTTTGTCTGGAATAACGTTAAGTGTCGCCGCACATGGGCCACCGACCACAACCACAAAATGCCGCCACCGGCATATTTCTTGCAGTTTTCATACATTTTATATGGACTCGCCACACACGGTACGCCGTTGGCCGCCACACGCTACAAATCCTCGTTGCTCGCTTCTTGTGGCCCGCACCGGCCATTTAATGCGCCGATACAAAACGCCGCCACACGTCCTTCACTCGCGCGATTCCCCACCCCTCTCTCCCTTACCTTAGTCGGCCGCTGTCGCGCACTTCAGGCACTTTAGTAGCCACTTCTAACTTCTCGTGGCGGCGTTTGTGGCTGTGGCGTGTAGCCCGTGTGCGGCGACACCTAATATTTACACGTTGCAGCGAAGTGTAGCCGCGGCTCGAGAGCGTGCCCGACTGCGCTACATACAGGTCGCGGCACGTAACTCTAGCGCTGAACAAAACGCTGGGGGGATAGCTGCGCACAGTGGCGGTCTAGGGGGTGGCGAACAGGGCAATCGACCGGGGCCTCGCTCCTACAGGGGCCTCGCGCAACAACCCAAGCAAATTTTAAAAATATAAAAAAAAATACTATTTTTTCAATGACACAAGATCGGCTTTCAGCCCTCGCTATTCTTTCAATCGAAAATGA
Organism: Chilo suppressalis; assembly: GCA_902850365.2. NCBI lineage: Eukaryota > Metazoa > Arthropoda > Insecta > Lepidoptera > Crambidae > Chilo > Chilo suppressalis. The sequence continues at coordinate 17,554,358 of OU963914.1, read as the reverse complement.
CGTAGCTTATTCGTTAGATTATTGTGCTTTAATTAAAGATTTTAGTCTCAGGAAAAGCCGCAAACATCAATTTTAAAATTTATCATCTCTGTATTTGTTAATTTTGTGAATCTTTCAATGTAAAATATTTTAAAATTCAAATTTGATTTATTTGTATAATTTAAGCATTTTTCCTTAAACATGACAAATACCTAAACCAAACAACCAGACCTACTTTCGCATCACATACTTTTCACGAAGGACAAAGGGCCTCGCAAAGACCTGCCGCCCGGAGCCTCGCAATCGGTAAGGCCGCCTCTAGCTGCGCATGGGTACGACTGGAGAGACAATCGGCGCAACGCACGCCCACCCGCGCACCTCGTTTCCCCCTAAGACATCTTATTTTTTCTTCGCAATAACGGTCAGCGCTAGAGTTTCGTGCCGCGACTTATATCTATAACTATAAAATATCATAGACAACCACCGATACAGGTGCCGTGTGGCAGGCATGGCCCAATCTCCCTATCGCATATCGCCAATCTGGCACCGACTCTGATTTCTTTAATTTGAATGTAAGTGTGTTTTTGATTATAGTAAAGGATAACAATGTAATATAGATTTATTTCTTAATTGTTTGTTTTTAAATGTCGTTGAATTAAGAAAGCTTTTACTATTATATCTGTACTCTACACTAATTCAGTAGCTTAGCTCATAACACCAAGCGAGTCTATTTGAAGTGAATGACTTAAAACGGACAAAATTCCCCGTCTCATTTCGCCGGCATTTTTATGCTATTTCCCATCATAATTCTAGTTAAAGTAAGCCCATTGCAAACAAAAAGTTACAACTAACAGCTCTTTCTACACACTTCACTTTATTGGAGTCGCCTAACCGGGTGACAGACTAATACTGTTTTTATTTACGTAACACAAGGATACGAGCAGCATTCCACGGATATAAAAAATCTGGATGTTTTAGTTTGTTTTATTTATCTCTAAAGGTAGTGGCCTAGATTACCCACTGTGTCACTATGCTAAAAAACCTACTTAATTAAAATTTTAATTTTCTAAGCATGTAACTGCTTGATGTTTAAATCTAAAAAAAATATAACTAGAAAAAATTCCACGCGCACCAAGCAGCAGACGGAACTCGAACTCACTGACCAATTATGCTATCACAGCCCTGATGACCGCGTCGAAATTCTTCTAGCCATTCTTAAGCTGCAAGGCAGCGCCATCTCTTCGCATTATAGGTAACCCACAATGTCAAATGAATACTTTTTAAAAGTATTAAACATTTTGAAAGAAGAGATAGCAATTATAGTTATAATTTTCATTTTTTAAGCATGTTACTGCTTGATGTTTAAATCTAAAGAAAATATAACTAAAAAAAAAATCCACGCGGACCAGGCAGCAGACGGGACTCGAACCCGCACCCTTCACAATCCGGGCGAATGCACTACTACCAAATTAAGCTAAATAAGATTTCAGACTTTTGGATATGTTGTAATTTAAGAAAACGGAATTTTCACGCCAGGCTGTTGCCACCTTTGGGGGGTGAGTTTTATATCCCCCCAGTATTCGTCACTGCTAAACTTCGCCTCGCTGAGAGCGCTGCCTAATATTTTTTGTTTTTATGCAAAATAGGCAATGCGTTTGACCACAATCTCACCTAATGGAAAGCGATGATGAGGCCTAGGATGGTACACGCCTGCCTAGAAGGTGCCTGTTCACTCTGGCCTTGAAGATGTCCAGGTTATATTGGTCCGGGAAAACAGACCTCGGCAAGGAGTTCCACTCCCTAGCCGTTCGCATAATAAAGGCCGAAGCAAATCGCTTCGTGCGAATGGGAGGAACTTCGACAACATAAGGGTGGAAGCCCTCGCTGCGCCTGGTCGTCCGGTGGTGGGAAGGGCAAGGGGGGATTAAATTATGTAATACCTCCGTCTCCGAAATGTATATATATATGTATATGTCGGAGGGGCGAGCCGCATAGGTGGTTGGCCACGTGGTTTTTCTTGATCCGCCATCTTGGGTGTTCGATGTTATTTTCCGAAAATGAAACTGTAGTCTAATAACCTAGCTAATGTTTAATTTAAATCTTTAAATCACTTTACAAAATATGATAAGATTACAAGGATACAAATGGATTGCTTTGTGAAGCGCGAAGAGTTCTGTGCTAACGTCCGTTCACTATCGCAGCTCACGTCTGAATGCCGAATTCCCTTCCAATGAAACGTAGCCCCTTATACCTCGTTTACATGCAGCGCGAGTAAGGAGGGAAGTGGGCATGACGAGTATGTAAACACGATACTCGTCATGCCACTGCCATTGCCACTCGCGCTGCCCGGCGCTCCCCAAAAGAGCGGTTTTTTGTGCGGAAGTCAAAGGACCGGCAGCGCGAGTGGCAATGCGTGTTCACATTCTGCGCGTCGCTTAGTTCGCGCCATGCGCTTGGTGGAGAAAGACGTGAAATCGAAAATTATTAATTAATTAAATCATTACTATGGATCCTTGTTATCCGAAAATAAATGATTATTATTATATTATTATTATCATCATCATCATCAGCCTCTTTATGTCCCCACTGCTGGGGCACAGGCCTTCCCTATGGATGGAATAGGGAGATTGGGCCATGACCCACCACACGGGCCCAGTGCGGATTGGCGGGTTCTAACGATTGTAGATGCAACCGGTACCAACGGCTTAACGTGCCTTCCGAAGCACGGAGGAACTCGAGATAGAATTTTTTGGTCACCCATCCAATGACCGACCACTGCGAAAGTTGCTTAACGATGCGATCGTTGTAGATCGCAGCCGAACGCGCTAACGTCATTAATTAATTAAATATTTATTAATTATTAATATTTATTTATATTATTATTATTTAAATTTCGAACATAATTATGGATTGCAAAAAGACACAGCGCGGCCGCTGTAATTACTCCGACGTCTGCCATTGCCGAAACTCTGAAGCGAAGTGAGAGGTAGGGCAGTATGTAAACACATACTTCTCTCAATCATGCCGCAGCAATATTTAGGGAATTATTGCCGGCAACGCGAGGGGCAGCGGCATGGGCATAATCTAAAGGAGGTATTATATACTACCCTTAGCATAAACCACTCCCAAGTGATGACAGTTGTCACTGTCATAACTTGACGTTTCACAAAGCAATGGTACAATGACTGATGACATTTGTTGTTGGTTTTACGTTTCGCAGGAGCGAGCGAGACGCCATTCGCCGACATATATATGCCCGAATACGAGTGCCACTGAAATTCGGGTAAACGACTAAGTGAAAGAACCATAAAGCGAAATTATGTTCGCTTATGGTAGCATAACCATATCTCTCTATACAAAGAAAAGAGCTAAAAATAACTTATTATCTGACCCGTCACTTTGAACACTATCACAAAGTTCCAAGTGCCGTCGGACACAGGCCACCCGCCACGGCCACAAACGCCGCCACGAGAAGTTAGAAGCGGCTACTTTAGTCTCTGAAGCGCGCGACAGCGGCCGACTAAGGTAAGGGAGAGAGGGGTGGGGAATCGCGCGAGTGACGTGTGGCGACGTTTTGTATCGGCGCATTCGCGTGGTGGCGCAGTGGCCGGCGCGGGCCAAAAGAAGCGAGCAACGACGATTTGTAGCGTGTGGCGGCCACCGGCGTACCGTGTGTGGCGAGTCCATATAAAATGTATGAAAACTACAAGAAATATGCCGGTGGCGGCGTTTTGCGATTGTGGTCGGTGGCCCGTGTGCGGCGACACCAAGACCAAGGATTGATATTTTTATAGTATATGTCGTAGGATGTTGATAAATTGATTTTTTTCGAAAGCACTAGGAAAATTGGCGCGAGTCGCCTCAGTTAGATTGCGAAAAAAATCGTTGACTTATTATAAATATTCTTGGGTTCACACTGGGTAAGGTAAGGTTAGTGTTGTGACCATGAAGCACGAGCCGAGCGAGCGTAGCGAACGTCAGAAAATAATTTCGATAGCATTAAGATTTAGCAATGTGTAAAATCTCTAGGATCTTCGCGAAAATTCAATTCATCAAATCATCCAACATCACTGTCTTTAAGGAACAAGTAAATATTATTTCTAACAAATACAAATTTTTCATAAATGCAAACGTCGTTATGCCAACTTCTTTAAACTTGCCTATCTCTTAAGGATTCCTTTATCATCGTCATCATCGTCGGCCTATTAATGCCCCCACTGCTGGGGCACAGGCCTTCCCTATGGATGGAATAGGGAGATTGGGCCATGTCTCACCACCAGGGCCCAGTGCGGATTGGCGGGTGCTAACGACTGCAAATGCAGCCGGGACCAACAGCTTAACGTGCCTTCCTAAGCACGGAGGAACTCGGGTTTGAAGATTTTTGGTCACCCATCCAATGACCGACCACTGCAAAAGTTGCTTGACTTCAACGATCGCAGCCGATTCCTTACTAATCAATAATAAAAGTCCTTAATCAACAATTACTTCGTAAAACCAATAAAGTAAAGTAAATCGTATCACATCCAGCACCGTTTGCGTTCATAACTTCACAAATTGCCGCTGGCTAGTTCTCTTCAACTTTTTAGTTTAGCATCGAGTCATATTACTTATCCCGGGCGCGGACAATAGTGGACTCCATTTTGTCATGCCAGCTACTAAAGTACAGCTACATAAAATGGCGGCTGATATGAATCAACAGTACCCCTAGCACGAACCAAAATCGAATTCGAATCGTTTGCGAGTCTGAAATGTCATTGTCAAATGTGAACTGATTTTTAGTTCTCGTTACGTACTTTGTGCCGCTGCTGTTTAAGTTTCCATACTATTCGAATGCGATATTGGTTCGTGCTACAGTTCACAGGTCAACATTTGTTCTAAGCCCACATCCGAAATTTAATTTATACATTCCTGTTCTATCTCCACATAAAAAAACGTACAAAAAGGTTAATTTTTATTATCATTTTTTTTATATGTATATAATTTATTCCGACATATTTCCAGTATTTTTTTTTGACGTGACAACGTCTTAAATTAGGTTGCGGCTGGGAGTCACTTATGAAAAAGTGTAACGCTCGGTAACGTTACGATGAGTTTAAGTTTACATGTACAATGTTTTAGTAAACAAAATATATTTCTATAGTTAAAATTTGTGCAATTCTTATTTTCATTCAATTCCTTGTTCCTATTGTGCAATTTAATTATATTCATATCAATAAATATTCTACCGAGAAAAAGACGTTGTCACGTAAAATCTTCGCCCGTAAAACCGACTTTACAGGCAACCATTTTTTTTCTAACCTCTCTAAGGCCCGTATTACAGAATGACCACCAAGTGTTGATCTTTACTTGAGTACAGTTAGAAAGGGATGTCGCTCTATATAGCACATAGTGGCATCCCTTTCTAACTATGCTCAAGACTAGATCAATCACTGAGACTCTTTCTATAATACGGGGCTAAGTCGTTGTCGTGTCGCCAATGGCTTAAATAAACCACTTTAAAAGTTTATTGAGGTTATATGAGATAAGTACTGTGTAGGTATGCTATGTTTTTTGACTCCAATAATTTTACATAATCATCATCAGCCTCTTTATGTCCCCACTGCTGGGGCACAGGCCTTCCCTATGGATGGAATAGGGAGATTGGGCCATGACTCACCACGCGGGCCCAGTGCGGATTGGCGGGTGCTAACGATTGCAGATGCAACCGGGACCAACGGCTTAACGTCTTCCGAAGCACAGAACTCGAGATAGAAATTTTTGGTCACCCATCCAATGACCGACCACTGCGAAAGTTGCTTAACTACAACGATCGCAGCCGAACGCGTTAACTATACGCTAATTTTACATCATTTACAGCAAATTGTCATACAATAGTTACTTGACCCTTAGGGTTTACCACAACCCTAAAGAAGACTGATAGTAAGGGAAGAAATTTCAACCGAGTTCACAACTGATATAAAAGTTTCTCAGTTGTACCTACCCTGTGTCATGGAGCAGGAAGTATTGGATAAATGGGACATCTGGGAAAGAATCCGAGTTGTCATCCCGGGGGACAGCAGTTGAGGAGCCAATGACATTTGTTTGAAACAAAAAACATACAACATTAAATACGTCCTGATATGGTATTGGAAGATCATTTATTATGTGCTTATGTCGAGTTTCTTGCGTATTCTTCTAATCAGCTAAAAATGTCCTGGACGGGTGTAGGAAAAAATATTGGACGATTTTAAAATAGTTTTAAATTATTATTTTTTTGTTTTAAATTTAAACATCAATCAGTTACATGCTTAAAAAATAAAATTTATAACTATAATTGCTATTTCTTCTTTCAAATGTTTAATACTTGTAAAAGTATTCATTTGACATTGTGGGTTACCTACAATGCGAAGAGATGGCGCTGCCTTGCAGCTTAAGAATGGCAAGGAGAATTTCGACGCGGCCATCAAGGCCGCGGTAGCATAATTGGTCAGTGCATTCGCCTGGATAGCCCGCCCGGATAGATGCGGGTTCGAGTCCCGTCTGCTGACTGGTCCGCGTGGATTTTTTTCTAGTTACATTTTCTTTTGATTCTCGCTCGCGCATCGGTGTGATTCGGCCGAATCCATTGCCCGTGATAGTGTTGTGTGAGTGTACAGTTATTACTTCGGAAGCATTCGGCTTCGCTCGGGTGTCCCTGCGAATTAATCATCTGACTGCACAGAGTAGTGAAGTGATCAGAGATAGCTATTATTATTATCAATATGACTACACAAAGCAGCACGTTCGACAAGGTTGAAGAAATAGATATTAACAGAGGCGAGATGGGTGTGGATGGATCTACTATCGAGGAAGAGTCACCCCCTCACGTTACATTTCGCAAGGGGATTTCCAGTGCGGAACTTCGAGAAGAATTTCAATCCTTTCAAACCTCTATTAAGACGTGATTAAGACCATGTTGGAATCGTGGTTCTCCAAGCAAGAAATCAAGTTTTCCATGCTCCTAACTGAATTTGAGAATGTCAAAACATCTATCCAATTTTTGAGCGACAAATATGATGACCTTAAAAATAAGACCAAAGTCATTAACACTCGTATTTCTGAGTTGGAACAAAAAATGTGGTCTTCAAAGGAAAATGAGGTGAAAATTATTGAGCTGGAAAATAAACTAGAGTCTATGGAGCAGAGAGCGAGAAGTTGCAATTTGGAAATCAGCAACTTACCTGAAAAACTGCTTTTTGTTTTTAGTTGTGTGTTTTTAGTGTATTCTCAATCAACTTTGTCTGTGTACCGTGCATTACTCTGTATATCAACAAAAAATTATTGCCGTTGCAACTGTTATTTTCGTTTTACCTACATAAAAAAACATTTTAATTCTTTGTTAAATACACTTTATTTATCAAATGTTTATGCCAAAAATGTTAAGAAATTTATCAAGTTTATTGTATTTCGGTTCTTATTTTTCTGTAATATTCTAAAGTGTGAAAATTATGACTTCGTTAATAATTGTTTTAGCTATATTTTATACCCATTTCTGGTATTTATAAAGGTTTTACTATTTTATTTTTGCAAGTGTGGTGTTGCATTGGAATGTGTGGTTTTTATTTGCTTATTTACGGACTGGATTTCAAGCTTAAATTATTTAAAATGTAAGTACATTACTAGTCTACTTCTACCTGTTAAAAATGATAACTTCTAATTTGAGCTTTTTTTATCAGAACTGTAGAGGAATGCGGTCTTAATTAAATTCTATTTACATGAGCATTCTGCAATTTTCTTATGACGTGATTATATTGACAGAAACTTGGCTTACACCTAACATATTGGACTGCGAATTTATTGATGACCGCGAAAAAGAACGTACCTGGATTAAATGGAAAAAGTATGGTAATTTGTTGGATTATGAGAAATTTTCCATTAATCGGAAACATTTCCAATCAGTTTCTGAAAAGTGTTTCCGAAAGTATATCGATTCTGTAGAAACAACTATTCCCTTGAATACGAAGCAGTTTTGGCACTATAATTTCGGTTGAATCGCTAGAAGACACATTATTGTGGTGCATAGTAGAAGGTAGACCAGCATTAACCCTACGACTTGAGATAATATCTCTAGCGATTGAGATAATGTCTTCTAGCGATTCAACCGAAATTTGCAACCTTTTCTCGGATTTTATTGCTTCGGTTTATGAGCCTTCCTCTCTTGATCCATGTCATTGACAGCCATTGAGTACACAGAGTGAAGTTTCAAATTGTGTATGTGACATCTATCTGACCACCAGTTCAATTCAGAACGCACTTAAAAAACTCGATGTTAATAAGGGGGCGGGACCAGATGGCATACCACCTATATTTTTAAAACAGGTTTCGGACAATATAGTTAAACCATTACATATTTTATATAATAAATGCTTGAGTGAGGGCTGTTTCCCAGACATCTGGAAGCATGCTTTTATCACACCGGTGTATAAAGGTGGGGATAAAAATGACATCGGAAATGATCGTCCTATTTCCAAGTTATCGGCGTTGTCTAAACTATTTGAGGGTCTAGTACATGAATATCTATACCCGCAAATTCAAAACATTATTGTACCAGAGCAACATGGATTTGTCAAACGTCGCTCTACTTCGACTAATCTGATGATATATACAAACTTTTTGTTTGAAAATATGGATAATCGGGTTCAGGAAGATGAAGTTTACACAGACTTTCGGAAATGTTTTGATAAGGTTGATCATAAATTGCTTTTGGATAAAATTGCGTTCAATGGTATACGTGGTAATTTATTGCGATTGGTTTTCATCATATATTTATAACAGAACTCATAGGGTGGTGGTTAACGGCTTTGAGTCTGAAATTGTGTGTGCAACCTCTGGAGTTCCGCAGGGATCGATCTTGGGACCTCTTTTGTTTATCCTATTTATTAATGACATAAAAAACTGTTTTACGAACTCCAGGTTCCTCATGTACGCAGATGATATGAAAATTTACAAACCCTGTAGGACCGTAGACGATTGTAATATGCTACAAGAAGACTTAGACAGACTTTCTTATTATTGTAGAAAAAATAAACTTCATTTAAGTTTGGATAAGTGCAATTCTATAATCTTCACCAAAAAGAAAAAAAACGTTTTGAACTATACATATAATATTAACGGTGTTAACATAAATAAAGTAAGTAATATTCGCGATCTAGGGGTGGTGATTGAAAGTAAACTGCATTTTGACGAACATATCTACAATATCATAAACAAAGCCTATCGTATGTATGGCTTTGTCATGAGGTCATCCACGGATTTCAGGCGTTCTTCTACTTTTCTTACTCTCTACATGGCCTTGGTTCGCTCTCAGCTTGAATTCGCAGTTCCAATTTGGTGTCCGCTTTACGATACATATGTGGACAGACTTGAAAAGGTTCAAAAGAAGTTTTTACGTAGGATACATTACAAGTTACATCATTGTAGAATATCTTATGTGGAATTGTTGACTCATTACGGACTTTTGAGCTTGGAGTCCAGCCGTTACCTACTCATGGCCATGATTTTGCATGGCATTTGTAATAACGGGTTCGATTGTAATAACCTTACTAATTATTATGTTATGTTGTACCTAGATTGGTATTCCGCAGAGGGATGCGCGCGCCTCGGCTGTTTTATACTGGGACCTGTAGAACGAATGCGGGAGTGCGTGCGCCCCTTCGTAGACTACTAGATAATTATAACACAAACTTTGCAGAATTAGACATATTTGGATTCTCAAAATTAAAGTTTAAAAAAATGGCAGTAGAAACATTATCAAATAGAACGGGTTGATGGAATTTGGTATCATACTTGTATCTGTACCGGTTCATCGCGGTTTTTTAGTTTATTATTCCGTAGTGAGAAGATAATAAACTTCTCCTTTCATCATTAATTTGTGGACATTGGTGTGGGTGTACACTTACCTAATTAATATCTACATTATAATTGTATGTAATAATTAGTGTGTAACTGTTCTATGCTCCTAAAATAAAATAAAAAATAAAATAAACACCAAGCAGTTACATGCTTAAAAAACAAGCTTTTGTAAAAAGTCAATTTGAATAAAGTATAACATTATTCATGCGTTTGCTTGTGGAAATTGTCTACGAGACGGTACAGTGTATACGATAAAATAACACACAAAGTAAATCAGGCATTCACGAAACCACTGTAGAAGTCCACTTCATCGGTCGGTCGTCAGAGTCGATAAGGACCTCGAGTCACCGCGCTGGAACAAACCCTCCACCAACCCATGGTCCTTCCTACCAATCATGGTATACGGACCGAATCTTGGGAGAGCGCGGGGGTACTTGCCAGTGGCTCTTTCCCCGCCTGCGCTTCTCTTGACTCCCTACAAATTCTGTTTCCGTCCCTTCTTTGTTTCCTACTCTCCCCCTTTTGGGGCTAGACGTCACAACACAGCACTTCGCGTCGGGCATCTTCATGGTCTTCGGCAGTGGCGACGCTAGGCGTCGGCGACGTCGGCCATCGCCGACGACCTCGCGCCTGAGGGGGCCTCGCGAAAATTTTTTACAACTTACCTATTTATTTTCGTTTATCCTGGCCTGGCTTAGGTAGCCGACCCCGAACAATTCGGGGAAAAAGCGAAGCAGATGATAATGACTTTTATTATTTTCGAACACGTGCGTGATGGAAGCGAATAGTACTTTACGGGTATTCGGAATCGTCTGTCTGGCAACACTATTTTTGTAATTAAATTCCTATTTTTTTTTTGTCATCATTTGATTATCAACAATAAAACTCGTTTACTCATACGTTATTTTATAATTTGGCTCACTTAATTTAACGGTTTTTTACTGCCAAGTAAAATAGGCCACGCGAACTTCGCCGACGTCCACATGTGGTCTAGCGCCGCCACTGGTCTTCGGTCCTACTCGTTAGTGACACGGATGGAGTGCCAAGAATGGGAAAACTCGCAGAATACATCCCAGTTACTTCTGCAGCTGACTAGGTTCCCATGAAAGATCGGTCCGGGTTCTGTGATCGTTATCTTCCCTAGCATTTTGTTCCGAGCGGCATGTAAAGTGAGCATTCCCATAGTGCATGATCTCGGCTCTCTTCTTCTCCATCGACACAGGGGCAGAGTGCAGACTCGCACAGCGATAGGCGGTTCAATCGCTATCTGAAACACCCATGCCCCGTTAAAAGTTGTGAGATCTGGAACCGCGCTGGAACAGTGGAAGAGAAGAGAACATTAGGTACGTTGCGAGAGACCAGAATGGGCGAAATGGACGCTACGACGTTGTCAGCCCACAATTTTTCGTAATAAAAAGTAGGTCGTGGCCGTAGTTCCTTTAATTAACGGTCGTAGGCTGCAGGGAATATAACCGCCGCCGGTGCTAAACACCTCCAATGTATGAACGGAATTGTACATCATACCAGAATACTCCATAAGTTGTATCGCAGTTCGGGTACCGCAGCCGGCAAAGGGCATCGCAGTATATTCAGTCGACGATAGGGATGAAACGATACGAGTAAATACAACTAGCTACTCGATACTTTTCTTTCGATACCAAGTACTTTTGGCATCGATACTTTAGAACTGAGTAACAAGTAGTGAAGTCGTGAAGTAAGTACTTGTATCGGTATTCGGTCACTCACTCAAAAGTATCAAAAAAACTCATAGGCAGATTATTTACTCTATTGTAAGGTGTCTAGTTGGAATTTTTGTTTCGCAAACGCATCTTTTCTACTGCGCAGTTGGCAGCCTTGCGTATGTTTTATATTTATTCCAATTTATTCAGTCAATCATTCGATCATTGCACAAAATTTCGGCTCACGATATTTTGTTTTAAATTTTAAATACAACTGACTGAATTTGTAATTGTAATATCGTTTGTCAATATTTATCGATACAAGTAAGTATCGATACTTTTCATTCGATACTGTATCGAGTAAAAGTATCGATACCTAGATGGTATCATCTCATCTCTAGTCGACGGTCACCAAATGAAGGTCAGCGCTACATTCTCAAATATCAAAGGAAAGGATAGGATTGGGGTTCGTTCATTTTATTTTTACAAACAATATTCTTTATATTAAGGATATCTTTACTAACCCCGTAGGTACTGAAGTTGTAGTAAATTGATGAGTATTACATTTCCTTGCAACTTGTTAGCGTAAATGCCTGTTCGGTACAAGATGGCGCTACGAAACCATTTCGACAAAACGTGTTCAGAATTAATTTAATACTATTCAAGTGTAGTTGCAAGCCAATTTGAAATATTCGAGAAATGCGTAGACCAACTTAATACAGTATGAATGTTTATTTCTTAAGCTGCGTACGGATACGTACGGCGCTTTTAATGGCACGCGTAGGTGATCGCGTTCATAGCAATTTATGGAGGGTACGCGTACTCAGGGTTGCCAACCGTACACCGTACCGTTGCCAAATTTATAACATGATTTTTCATTGGGCAACATGTTAGAGCATAAACCGTACTTTTTTTATGTTATAGGGGGCATACGAGCAGACGGCTCACCTGATGGTAAGTGATCACCGTCGCCCATGGACACTTGCAACACCAGGAGTATCACAAATGCGATGCCGGCCTTTAAGGAAGGAGTACGCTCTTTTTTTGAAGGTTCTTGGGTCGTATTGGTCCGGAAACACTGCTGGCGACAACATATTCCACAGTTTTGTCGTACGTGGTAAAAAAATTCGACAAAAATGCACGGTTGTGGATAGCCACGCATCAAGATGATGGGGATGAAATTTTTGTCGCGATGTACGATGGCGAAATGCAGCAGCTGGAATTAATCCGAACAATTCCTCAGAACACTCCCCGTGATAAATGCGATAGAAGATGCAGAGCGAAGCTACATCCCTACGCAAAGCCAAAGGATCAAGCTGATCGGAAAGGTCCTGGTCGTCGACGAAAAGTATCAAAACCAGTCTCTGTATATGATATAATAACTAGCTGACTCAGCGAACTTCGTACCGCCATAAAAATAGGGGCAGGTGGAAGAAGATTCCTCCTAACCCGTATGAGAACACTACGTTACAATACCCAATAGCTTGCATTTTGGCGCGAAGGCGAATTGTAGGTTTCAGTACACTACGTTACAGGTGGACAACTATTTTCACTTAGGGGTATGAAAAATAGATAGTAGCCGATTCTCAGACCCATGGAATATGCATATAAAATTTCATAAAAATCGGTCAGGCCGTTTCGGAGGAGTATGGTAACTAACATTTTGACACGAGATTTTTATATATAAGATTTCTATTTTAAGCTAGGGGTTTGAGTCTTAAAAAAAATACTGGATAAAGTTTTGGTTACAGTCTATGGTTAGCTGACCCATTGGAATCGTGGGGGTTTGCAAATCGTACCCTGTCTGGCGTAAATACAAGTATTTTTATGGCGTTTCAAAAACGCTTAGCTGACTTGATATTTGCTTTGGTGGCACGCAATCTGTGTACCGTGCGCACACTCTGCCTTTAGTTATGTACCCTTAGCACGAACTAATATCGAATTCGAATAGTTTGCAAGTGCGAATTGTCACTGTCATATGTGTACTAACTGTTAGTTCTCGTTACGTCCGTTATGACGCTGCTGTTCAAGTTTCCATACAATGACATTCCGGACTCGCAAACTATTTGAATGCGATATCAGAATCAGAATTTTATTTGTGAAACATAGGTTAGTATACATGGTATATAAATTTTTTGTTAGTATCACTACATTTCCACCTTAATTAAGGTATACAAATAGACATGGACCTATGAAAGAAGTACTATTATGATTTTATTTATTTTTTAAGCATTTAACTGCTAGATGTTTAAATCTAAAGAAAAGTTTTTTACTAGAAAAAAACAGACCAGGCAGCGGTCGGGACTCGAACCCGCATCCTTCGCTATCCGGGCGAATGCACTGACCATTATGCTACCACGGCCCTATTGGCGCTGCCTTGCAGCTTAAGGCTAGGAAAATTTCGACGCGGCTAATAGAGCCGTGGTAGCATAATGGTCAGTTCATTCGCCCGGATAGCGAAGGATGCGGGTTCGAGTCCCGTCCGCTGCCTGGTCCGCGTGGATTTTTTTTTTTTCTAGTAAAAAACTTTTCTTTAGATTTAAGTACTATTATTTTTTTTATGATATTGATTCGTGCTGAGGGTATAGTTTTGATAAAAAACCAAATATTCACAAGGCGTATTTACAACATAATTGCGTAGTGTACTGACGCGAGTTGATAATTACTATTGACTTAATATTTGCTTTGGTGGCACGCAATCTGTATACCGTGCGCGTGCGCACCATCTATCTGCCTTAAGTTCTGTAATCCGAGCTGACTACGCATACCCTGGAACGCGTTATCCGTACGCAGCTTTATATTTTCACAAACAGCAAACATTTAATAAATCCTTTTTTGAACTGAATTAAGTGCCAATTTTTATTAATACATACATACACCTACCTAGAGTTGAATGAATTTCGATACTGGCGTTTGATTTTGGCGAATAATTCACAAGGTGGCGAATACATTTTGTTTTGTGCCCATAAACCGTTTTATTTCAAAAATGTATTTTTTATTTTTTAAGCATTTAACAGCTAGATGTTTAAATCTAAAAAAAATCTAAAGAAAATTTAACTAGAAAAATTCCACGCGGACCAGGCAGCAGACGGGACTCGAACCCGCACCCTTCGCAATCCGGGCGAATGCACTGACCAATTATGCTAACGCGGCCCTCACTTCGCATTATAGGTAACCCACAATGTCAAATGAATACTTTTACAAGTTTGAAAGAAGAAATAGCAATTATAGTTATAATTTTTATTATTTTTAAAGCATGAAACTGCTTGATGTTTAAATGGCGAATGAAGAGATGGCGCTGCCTTGCAGCTTAAGAATAGCTAGAAGAATTTCGACGCCGTCCGTGAGAGCCGCGGTAGAATAATTAGTCAGTGCATTCGCCCGGATTGTGAAGGGTGCGGGTTCGAGTCCCGTCTGCTGCCTGGTCCGCGTGGAATTTTTTCTAGTTATATTTTCTTTAGATTTAAACATCAAGCAGTTACATGCTTTAAAAATAATAAAAATTATAACTAAAAAAAAATACTAGAAAAAACTACTTTTGACATTGTGGGCTACCTACAATGCGAAGAGATGGCGCAGCCTTGCAGCTTAAGAAAAGCTAAAGAAAATTCGACACGGCCATCAGGGCCGCGGTAACATAATGGTCATTGCATTCGCCCGGAAAGCGAAGGGTGCGGGTTCGAGTCACATCGAGTCTGCTGTCTGGTCCGCGTGGAATTTGTTCGAGTTAAATTTTCTTTAAATGTTTTTACGCCATAAAACCAGCTACGTGTTTACACTGCAAGAATTTATATTACGACCAAACTGCTATCAAGACATACCAAGACTTAGAACTGAAATATTTCATTTGTTTCTTAGGTTTTCACTCACATCACTCATAAAATAAAACAAGTTTCAACGGGTTAGATGCACTAATAAATAAATAAATATTTCCAACACTCACACCAATTAGCCTAGCCCCAAAGTAAGCACTGTAAGGCTTGTATTATGGAATACTAGGGTAATGGATAGAATACATATACAGTATATATATATATTTATTTATATAGAAATACATATTAAACATCCATGACTGGAGTACAAATGCTCGTATTCATCATACAAACATCTGCCCCCACCGGGTTTCGAACGCGGGACCTCTCGAGTCGGCGACACCATGAAACCCGGCGTACAAACCACTCGGCCACGGAGGTCATCAACTGATTATTTTTGTTTGTATGATTTCACATAAGAAGGAGATAGAAAGCCTCTCTGAGTTTGTTTCGCCGGTTCTTCTCAGAAAGGTCTTCCAATTTTGGAACCGGTGGTAGTTTACGGTAGTTAGGGTCAAATAAATAAATAAACTCAAAATTATAAAAAAGAATTAAATAAAGTACTTTATTAATCAAATTTGCTAATAAATTCGAGCATTGACAATAAAGTTTTAAAAATCTTCCAATGAAATATCCGAACGCTCAATAAAAGTCTTTCGAAGGTAGCTCGACAAAGTAAATAAAAAATCATTATTCTGAAGACGCATTCCCGCAAAGGATGCGAATCGTCAATAAATAAATTATATCAGTGCATCTAACCCCTTGAAACTTGTTTTATTGGAGTATTCTAGGCAGACCCGTCTTTCCCAGTGGGCACTTTGGGCAAGTGCCCAGGGCCCCGCGATCGATAGGGGCCCCCCTCAGATCAAATACAAAGTCCCTAGTTCCTGTTAAATCACCAAACGGAAGTCATAGGGGCCCCATTATCCTAATATGCCCAGGGCCTCCAATAAGTCAAAGACGGCACTATTTCTAGGTATCTACATTAACCACAATAAAAGTATGTAGTTGTGTTTGTTTCTTAGGTTTTCACGCACATCACTCATTAAATAAAACTAGTTTTTACGGGTTAATGCACGAAACTTTATTTATTTATTGACGTTTCGTAGCCTTTACAGGCTTCGCCGTCAGAATAAAACTTTTATTTAATTTGTCGAGCTACCTTCGAAAGACTTATTGAGCGTTTGGTTATTTCATTGTTCGATTTTTAAGTTTTATTGTCTATGTATGAATTTATTATTTAATTTACTTAATAAAGTATTTTATTTCAATTTATTTTTTGTAATTTTGAGTTTATTTATTTGACCCTAACTACCGTAAACTACCACCGGTTCCAAAATTGGGAGACCTTTCTGAGAAGAACCGGCGAAACAAACTCAAGAGAGGCTTTCTATCTCCTTCATAAGTTAAATTATGCAAACAAAAAGAACTAATAGTATCTGTTGGTCTTGCAGTGTGTGCTCGGGGTTGGGATTTTATCTCCTGTATAATAGGTTCCCAAGCTGGTGGTATATACCAACCATCTTCCGTATTGAAATTTGGATATTTTTTAATCTCAATAGCCTCGCGCATCATTCGAGGAACGAACCGCCGCTCAGCTGCAAGGATCTGTGGTCTATCAAATCTAATGTAGTGGTTTGGTCCCCCTAATGCATGTTCGAAGGTAGCTCGACAAATTAAATAAAAGTTTTATTCTGACGACGAAGCCTGTAAAGGCTACGAAACGTCAATAAATAAATAAAGTTTCGTGCATTAACCCGTAAAAACTAGTTTTATTTTATTAATGTAGTTGTGGTCAATAATCTCCTGAGCTCAATCGCAGAATTTGGAAAATAACTCTACGGACTCTCTTCGTGTAACTCAAGCGAAACACATCCGTAAGTTATCCGCCAAAATCGCCTATTAAGAGACTGTAATTACTTATTTACTGCAAAGAAGTTGAATCAGTTCAATTCTGTAACTCGTTTTCATTGTGACAAAAGCTCTAAGACTGTTGCTAATTGAAAATCTATTCCAGTGTTAAATTAAGGTTCCTGTTTGAATTATGTTGTGTAAGTTACCTGTAGGACCCTTTCTAATTCAAATTGCCAAAGTTCTATGTTAGGTAATAATATTTTTATTGAGGAGCTCGATGGCGCGGGTGGTTAGCGCATTCGCCTGCGATCGTTGAAGTTAAGCAACTTTCGCAGTGGTCGGTCATTGGATGGGTGACCTAAAATCTTCTATCTCGACTTCTTCCGTGCTTCGGAAGGCACGTTAAGCTGTTGGTCTAAACCTGCAGTCGTTAGCACCCGCCAAGCCGTTGGGCCCGCGGGCCCGCGTGGTGGGTCATGGCCCAACCACCCTGTTCCATCCATAGGGAACACACAGGCCTGTGCCCCAGCAGTGGGGGTACATTAGGCTGATGATGATTTTTATTATATATAACAACAAAAGGCGAATGTAGCGCACGGTACACAATTGCGTGCCACCAAAGCAAATATCAAGTCACAGTAAACACATTTTTTGTCTTTGTGAACATATTTTTTTTGTTTCTTAGGTTTTCACGCACATCACTCATTAAATAAAACTAGTTTAAACGGGTTAATGCACGAACTGTGAAACGTCAATAAATAAATAAAGTTCGTGCATTAACCCGTTAAAACTAGTTTCATTTAATTTTGTGAACATTTTTTACAATTTTGAATAAGGCGGTACAGTTTTGATGAAAACTAAATATTCACGGAACGTATTCATGTATGTCCGGTCCCTGGGGTACTCTCTTCCTCCGAAACGAAGTTCAAACGAAATTCAATTTCGTCAATCTAAGGTTATACATAATTTGAACGATAAACTATCAAATTGAAACTTTCTTTATTTGAGTTTGGAATATCTATATCTCAATCTATATTCCGACGACGATTATTTTTATAATTAAAAACGAACCAGAAAGATAGTAAGGAAAGTGCAAAGCTTAATCGAATTTTCGTTTTTCGTTGTATTAAGGCCCGTAATATAGAAAGATTCTCAGTGATTGATCTAGTCTTGAGCATAGTTAGAAAAGGATGTCGCTATATATAGCACATAGCGATATCCCTTTCTATCTGTACTCAAGTAAAGATCAACACTTAGGCGCTTTGCGGACGGTGGGGCGGAGCGGTCAATTTCGCCGCGAACGATAGCACAAAGTGAATCCTATAGTACAAACGCTTAAGAGGGCAAAAAGACCGCGCCGCAGGTCGACGGGCAGTGGCGGCGCGGCATGTCCGAGGCTGCCCGCCGTGGGTCATACAAACCAGTTTATATGCAGTAACGCAGACGGCCGCGGCTAGCTCAGTCCGCGCCACGCGCTTTTTAGTGATGAACTATTCACTAGAACGAACGTTCTGAACTGACTGCCTCTGTCGTGTGCTTTGTGTACGCGGCAAGGGCAGCCGCAGACATCGACGGGCAGACGCGGTTTTTATTGCTTCGCGGACAAAAAGCCCGCCCCGCCCCGTCGTCTGCAAAGCGCCTTAGTTGTCATTCTGTAATACGGGCCTTAGAGTAGTACTCGAACTAGTATGCGAGTTGAAAATCGCAACTGAATTGATAATTGCTTTGGTGGCACGCAATTTGTATCGTGCACTCCATCTGCCTTTAGTTCTAAGATTTAACTGCTAGGTGTTAAAATCTAAAGAAGATATTGCTAGAAAAAAATCCACACTACTAGCAGCCTAAGAAATACTAGAAGAAATTCGGCATGGCCAACAAGGCTCGGTAGCATAATTTTTTAGTTCGTGCACCTGGACAGCGGAATAGTAGTCCAGTCATTACGTCGGAAAAATCGGGAAATAAATGAAAATGAACCGAGAAAGCCAAATTTTGGATATTACGTGGGGGATGGCAAGAAAAGCTTAAGTTCAAATTGTCGACCAAAATAACCTTGTGCAATTTCCGCCATCTTGAAAAAACCCTTAAATTCAGTTTTTTCATCAGAACTCGGTTCCCCGTTGAGATACGAAAATTTTTATAGAATACTTTTTTGTTGCTCTTTTTGCGATCTACAATTAAGGTCCCATGCATTTTTCACGTATCGATCGTCGTTCTCGAGATATCAATCAAAAATATCAAAAATTTGGGGAGATTTTTTTTTCGCTATTTACTTTTTTCTGGTGAAAGATATCGAAAAATGTTTAAAATAAAACTTGTAGAGCGTGTCCAGACCTACAAATTTGTTTTTTTATTTTTCATTTCTGACAAAAATTACGACCTCCAGCGCGCCACAAAGTCGGCCCCAGCGCGCCCGACGCGTCATTTTTCGACCGTCACAACATCATTTCCTGCGATTGAAGAGGTTTCACGACTCGAAGAGTCTACGGAGGAGGAACTTGAACAGCCAGGACCTTCCAAACGACGAAAAACGTGTGAAAAAAATTACCACTTGTAATCATTATGTTTGCTGCATAAAAAATATTTCATCAATAAATTTCATGTATTTGATTTCTAATTTGGCTGGTTTATGAATTTTTTTTGTATTGCAATAATTCCCTGAACCATTTTCCATCCATTTTGACGCGTGGATACAACCGAGCGAGCGGCTAAATGAAAACCGGGCACAGTTTCACTGACTTTGTGGCGCGCTAGAGGTCGTAATTTTTGTCGGAAATGAAAAATAAAAAAACGAATTTGTAGGTCTGGACACGCTCTACAAGTTTTATTTTAAACATTTTTCGATATCTTTCACCAGAAAAAAGTAAATAGCGAAAAAAAAATTCTCCCCAAATTTTTGATATTTTTGATCGATATCTCGAAAACGACGATCGATACGTGAAAAATGCATGGGACCTTAATTGTAGATCGCAAAAAGAGCAACAAAAAAGTATTCTATAAAAAATTTCGTATCTCAACGGGGAATCGAGTTATGATGAAAAAACTGAATTTAAGGGTTTTTTCAAGATGGCGGAAATTGCACAAGGTTATTTTGGTCGACAATTTGAACTTAAGCTTTTCTAGCCACCCCCCACGTGATATCCAAAATTTGGCTTTCTCGGTTCATTTTCACTTTTAAATGTATATAATGACTGGACTAAAGATGCGGGTTCGAATCCCGTATGAATCCTGAACCGAGTTCGCGAATTCTTGTCATAGCAATATTTTCTCCATGTTAGGAAGTTAAGGTCGTGCTTAAGGAAGCTAACTTAGAGTAAATTAAAAATGGTATATGATGAGTAGAGTCTGTGCGGAAAGTGAAAGGGCGTGGCGAAAAACGGAACTAACATTAAGATTTTTATTTGGCAATCAAACCCAGCAATCTGTAAAACGTCAAAGTTTTGTATTGATGAGGATTTGTTTGTTGTTATGATTTCTGGCGGTTTTTTGTATTTAATCATGTCTAAAAGGGGTAAAACCTTACAAATACGCATAGAAAAGCACTACAGCGCCCTCCAATCTAAATCCCATTCATTTTCCGCACAGACTCTAACTAAAATTTTATTATATTAAAATGTTAATATTAAAATTGAGACAATGGTCCCCCCATTTAAACGATTTATCTTTGTCTGAATCGAGAGCGGATCTACCAAGAAAGAATTATTTTTTAATATGTGACCCTTAACGCCATCTGGTGGTAAACGGAACGTAATTTATCGACATGTCGCAAGCAAACTGTATAGTTCGCTGCATTATGTAGATCCTTTCATACCAACACTTCACTTGGCTATTCGTATTAGCTATTTGTAAACGTGATGATAACAGTCTGTCTTTATATAATAATAATAATATTAATAAATATTTCCAACACTCACACCAATTAGCCTAGCCCCAAAGAAAGCACTGTAAGACTTGTTTTATGGGATGCTAGGGTAACGGATAGAATACATATACCTGTACATATATAAGTATATTTATATAGAAATACATATTAAACATCCATGACTGGAGTACAAATGCTCGTATTCATCACACAAACATCTGCCCCCACCGGGATTCGAACCCGGGACCTCTCGAGTCGGCGACACCATGAAACCGTACAAACCACTCGGCCACGGAGGTCGTCAAACTTTTTACTTACTTTCAAATATTTAATACTCGTAAAGGTATCTCAAATGAATATTTGAGATTGCGGGTTACCTACAATGCGTATTAAGTGATGGCGCTGCCTTGCAGCTTAAGAAAGGCTAGATAGTATTTGACACTGCCGTCAGGGTCGCAGTAGCATAATGGTCAGTTCATTCGCCCGGACAGCGAAGGGTGCGGGTTCGAGTCCTGTCTGCTGCCTGGCCCGCGTGAATTTTTTTCTAGTAATCTTATTTTAGATTTAAAAATCGAGCAGATACGAGTGCATGTTTAAAACATAAAAATTATAACTGATCACGAAATCTTGAACATGAGCTTTTATGGAGTTCATTTAAAGATTTTAAGTATTAAAGTTGGACAATTAGCCAGTGAGCCTATATCAACCACCTGCCTGCGACATATACATTAGACTTCAACTTCTCCGTGCCAATTCCTTGCGGGTAAGAAAAAGCATTAAATAACATTACAGCACAAGATAAATGATGATACATCAGTAAACATTACTCCCACAGCTACTCCTTAAAACCGCATTTATAAAATTATAGTTAAGAAAAAATAGGCTATTCAGACTCGCGCATCACAGATTTAAGCCATCGCGCATACGAAAAATTCAATACAAGTTTTAATGACATGGTAACCCCTCGTTTTCACCAAGAACTAGTCCTAAACTAGTCTTAAACAAAACTTGTAGACTTGTAGTGACTGTTTAATACCCGCCATACACACTACGAGAAATCGTTACGATTAGACTGTACAGTCCGAACGGTACCGATAAATCGTAGCGTGTATGTTATAAAACTGCATAGTTTCCTATACTAAACGAAATCGTATAAACTGTACCGTTCGAACTGTATATAGTCCAGGCAACGAAAAGGTATAGAGGGAAATGCTTAGAACACAATTTTTGACTTCGTGACTTTGTTAGGACTAGTTAGGAGGTAAACATATCAAAAGTCCCCGCCCGTAGCCCTTAAGCCAGGGGGAGGAGGGGGGGGGGGCTTGAAGGTCCCATTTTTAGGTTTTTCGTATATATCTCGAAAACTATGCATCCTAGCGACATGAGACTTTCACAAAAGTGAAAGCTGATTAAATTTGCTACAAGTCTTATTCAGTCAAATTTTTTGATATCTTGTTTTCGAGATATCCGCTCTTGAAAGTCTGTAATTATGGAAAAAAAAATAGTTCCCATTTTTGCTCTATTTGACCGGATAACTCTTCAACAATGCACCCAAAAAATAAATGCCGGTCGTAGGGTTGTAGAGCATTAAATTATCTTCAATAATAGAAACAATTGCCTTTTTTTTATTTAAGGACAAAATTGTTAGGGTAGTGGACGTATGGGGGCGGTACGGTGAGCACTAGGCCGCGTACTCAGCCCCCACGCGCGGGCCGTCCTGCGCACGTCTGTGGGGTCCTCGCGATACCCCGGGAGACCCCTGCCGCGGAACCTCGGCAAGGCCGGGAGGCTGCTAGGTGCGGAGACGCGGAAGAATCCCTAAACGGGGATTTCGCGGCTTCGCACTAAGCAGCTTAGAGGGTGTTCGCAGGGTTTTTTAGCGGATATTATGCCGCAAAGCGCCCGTAAGGGTTACGGGGTCCTCAGTGGACAAGCACTGCTGGGGCTCGTAAGGCTTGCGGGAGCCAGGTGTGAGGTCCATAAGTAAAAAAGAAAGTAAATTAGTGTCATTGAGAAACTGTAATTATCTAATAATAATATCTGTAATAATGATATCCGCTCTTGAAAATCTGTAATTATAGAAAAAAAAAATCGCTTTACATTTATGCTCTATTTGACCGGATAACTCTCGGATAACTTTTCAACGATGCACCGATGTCTAAATAGCACACATGCTCATTTTAGAATATGTACTTGTTGGCCCACTGACCAGGTTCTTCACACTTAATCCAGAAAATAAGTTAAAAAAAACTGTAAGAGTTAACTACTTTATGCAAAAAAGGTTATTATAAATTAGATGATTATTTAAATGATAAGATTGTCTGGTGTTGTATTGGTCCAGCTCAACACAAAAGGTAGTATTAAGAATAATTAAAATTATAAAACAGGACATTAAAAAAAATTGAGACGGTAGGGCCCTGTGCCTCTGGTTTTTTTTCGGTTCTCATTGGCTATACAGGTACGAATACGGCAGCAGTTTTAGATACAATTCACTATGACGTACAAAAAGAGATTTGTAAAAAAATCCAATATAGTCAATTTCTTGCTCTTTTGGGGTGGGAAGAACCTTGATCCTCGTCTTCGTTTACATTTTCATTTTCTGTGTCATCTTCTCCATCGGAACCCTGTAGGGAAACGGTCAGAGGATCCTCCTGTTCTTCTTCACCTTCGGAGTCAACTTGAGGGACCCCATTCAAGCAGTTCCCCTGGCAATTTTGGTACGCTGGGGAACATTTGAGGCTTACTTTTTTGCAGCCTCACTTCGCGCTTGCACAGTCTTTCGTGCATCGACAGAAAATCGAAAAATCATATAATAGGTATTTTTGGTCGTGAACATGGCCCCCGGCGGTGTAGACACCTACTTATTTAGGTAACGGCCAACACTGCCAGTTTTCTTACCGGGCGACGCAGGCACCCCCTTTAGTCAATACGTCTACTACCCCCTTTTTTTATACGCAGGCAAAAAATACTATTTACAGACGACGGCGCCTTTAAGAGGCACACCGCCGAACGGACCTCACACCTGGCTCCCGCAAGCCTTACGAGCCCCAGCAGTGCCTGCCCACTGAGGACCCCGTAACCCTTACGGGCGCTTTACGGCATAATATCCGCTAAAAAACCCTGCGAACACCCTCTAAGCTGCTTAGTGCGAAGCCGCGAAATCCCCGTTTAGGGATTCTTCCGCGTCTCCGCACCTAGCAGCCTCCCGGCCTTGCCGAGGTTCCGCGGCAGGGGTCTCCCGGGGTATCGCGAGGACCCCACAGACGTGCGCAGGACGGCCCGCGCGTGGGGGCTGAGTACGCGGCCTAGTGCCCACCGTACCGCCCCCATACGTCCACTACCCTAACAATTTTGTCCTTAAATAAAAAAAAAGGCAATTGTTTCTATTATTGAAGATAATTTAATGCTCTACAACCCTACGGCCGGCTTTTATTTTTTGGGTGCATTGTTGAAGAGTTATCCGGTCAAATAGAGCAAAAATGGGAACAATTTTTTTTCCATAATTACAGACTTTCAAGAGCGGATATCTCGAAAACTATACAAGATATCAAAAAATTTGACTGAATAAGACTTGTAGCAAATTTAATCAGCTTTCACTTTTGTGAAAGTCTCATGTCGCTAGGATGCATAGTTTTCGAGATATATACGAAAAACCTAAAAATGGGACCTTCAAGCCCCCCCCCCCCCCTCCCCCCGGCTTAAGGGCTACGGGCGGGGACTTTTGATATGTTTACCTCCTAACTAGTCCTAACAAAGTCACGAAGTCAAAAATTGTGTTCCAAGCATTTCCCTCTATACCTGTTTTTGAGCATTCGTTGCCTGGACTAATAGTCTGATCGTAACGATTTCTCGTAGTGTGTATGGCGGGTATAAAACATTATTTCGTTTACACTGCAGAGACAACTAGTATCTTACAAGTATAAATCACTCATTTACTCCACATATTTTGTTTATCCAAACAAGTTTGATGCAAGTATTGTATACAACAAATTTTATATATAATATATCTTATATATAAAATTCTCGTGTCACAATGTTAGTTACCATACTCCTCAGAAACGCCTGACCGATTTTTATGAAATTTTATATGCATATTCCGTAGGTCTGAGAATCGGCTACTATCTATTTTTCATATCCTTAAGTGATAATGGTTATCCACCTGTAACGTACACTACGTTCTGTGCTGAAACCTACAATGCGCCTTCGCGCCAAAATTCAAACTATTAAGTATTGTAACGTAGTGTTCTCATATGGGTTAGGAGGAGTGTTGTCCCAGGAAATTGATAGAACACTACGTGACACACCAATTTTTTTTTTTTTTTTGTGACGAGGGGAAATGCAGTTACGCACCATACCGTGACGCTGACTAGGCGCACGGCGTGTGTGACTCGCCGGCACGGGAAACAGTGCCGACCCTACTCAAACAGGACCAGTGCGGAAGGCCAAAGTGATCCTACTCCACTAAAACCCCCCGGTACCCTCCTACGCCCATATGGGGGCGTCTCAGGATCGACGCACCTTAGCGTGCGCCACTTCACTGGGACGTCCCCGGGCGACGTCACACACCCCTAAAATTAGTTTTTGGACAATATTTATTTTTTTATAATGTGGTATTAAAAAATACATACAACCCTAAATTTTCTCTTCTACCACCTGCCGCTATATTTATAGCGGTACGCAGTTCGCTGGGTCAGCTAGTATATGTATATATATACATAAGTGTGAACAAAAAATTAAGACATTGTATGAAATTTGTAAAATACATGTAATAAATACCCTGGTGCAAACGAAGTGTAATACAGTTTACAGGGTTTACAGGGTAATACAATTACACATTAGAATTGAGTAAGTGGTCCCGCCATTTTAACGGTGACTGTGTGGAATCCTAAAAAGAGGTCGCCAACCAAATAGTATTTATTTCACTTTCCTGAAAACAAAGCTAGCGAGGTATTATATGTTGAACAATAATAATAGCAAAAAAGTTGCAGATTTGATTTCTGTGAAAATTTTAAAAATAAGTGGCTTAGGCGTCTACGGCCTACATACCGTAGATTCCCGTGGGATCATTCATCAGGATTACCGTTACGAAGTAAACGGCTGATTTATTTCAACGACGGTTTGGTACCTAACCTACAATATTAATATAAATTCCATTAATCCGCTGGTTTTCCTCGTAACTCGGTACACGAATAAAGGAGGGACTTATATATACGCTCATTTTTTTCTTATATAATCGATTGTCAATTTTTTTTTTAATTAAGTGTGTGAAAAGAGCCTGGGATTGGCGAAGACTAAAATGACGTCACACGATATTAGTTTTTTTACGTAAATACACGGCAGAGTAATGGTAACTACCAGACACATCTATCGGGCCCACCCAGCGTTACAAGATTTAACGATATGTGGCAAAAATATATGCTAAGTAATAATATAATTTTAAAAACACATAAAAAAGAAAGTATAAATCAGCTACAAAAGTAAAAACTTTTTGCTTAATTTAAATTCAAATTGACGACCACCGTGGCTGAATGGTTTGTACGCCGGGTTTCATGGTGTCGCCGACTGGAGAGGTCCTGGATGTTTAATATGTATTTCTATATAAATATACTTATATATGTATAGTATATGTATTCTATCCGTTACCCTAGCATCCCATAACACAAGCCTTACAGTGCTTACTTTTAGGGCTAGGCTAATCGGTGTGAGTGTTGGAAATATTTATTTATATATTATTAATATTTATTTAAAAAAAAAATAAAATAAAAAAAAAACATTTATTATTCGGACAACATAGATCCATGTGTTAGTATACAATATTTAATACTATGTTAGTAAAGTATATTAAAAATAACCCTATCTAGGAAAATCAGTGGACAGTCCCCACGATCAACTAAATCCCTCACGACTCTGCTGCGGCTACCGCGAACCCGCCGGAGTAATGAATCTATTATGAAACTTGTCATCTAGCACAATTATACCACAGGAGGTAGTTCAAGAAAATTAGGGCATAGCGGGTTTTACGCTTGAATTGGAGTGCCAGTCTGGGCCAGTAACCTCCTTACAGAAGACCACACTAAAATAACACCACCTTTGTGTTTCTGAAGGTGGTGAGGTCCCAGGGCTCCACGTGGTAGGGAATTTGGTCAGGTTTGACAACGGGGACAGTGATATTTTTGGTATTGCAAAGGCTGTGATAACCACTTATCATCACTAAACTTCTTTGACACCTTATTTGTTTCTTAGGTTTTCACGCACATTGCTCATTAAATAAAACTAGTTTTAACGGGTTAATGCAAAATAAAAAATCATTCTGACGAAGCAGACCTGAAAAGGCTGCGAAACGTCAATAATTAAATAAAAATATTCGTGCATTAACCCGTAAAAACTAAGTTTTATTTTAATTATTCTTTGACACCCTTTTTACATTTTTTATTTTATTACTTTATTTAATTTTATTAAGAAAACCAACAGCGTCTACGTCAACAAATAACAGAAAGTATTTTACAGGTAAGTATGGCCAATGATGTTGTGTTTCTGTAGGTGGTGAGGTCCCAGGGCGCCACGGAGTAGGGGATTTGGTCAGAATAGGCAACGGGCCGAGTGATACATATTTGGTATCGCAAAGGCTTTGGTGGCCGCTTATCATCAGGCGGGTCATACACTATCATATACTAACCTGTTTGCCACCCTTTTAACATAAAAAAATATGTTTGTTTTTTAGGTTTTCACGCACATATATTATTCGGCCAAACCTTTTTTAATAACTTTTTAATACAAACATCCTGGCACCTTTTTCACGTGTTTTTAAATTTATATTTTTATACGTCAGTCTGTCTGTCTGTTTGACACCACTCCTCTCTATTACTTACTCGTCTCATATGGTTTGTGTGTTTATTTTATAACTCTCGTATATTATATTATATATCTTGTAGCTTATCCACTGTGTGTTTTCTTCTCTCCTAAGTTATAATAAATATAAATAAAACAAGTTTCAATGGGTTAGATACACTGGTTTTATTTATTTATTGACGTTTCGCATCCTTTGCAGGAATAAAACAAAAACATTATTCCGACGACGCATTCCTACAAGGGATGCGAAACGTCATTAAATAAATAAAATCAGTGCATCTAACCTGTTGAAACTTGTTTCATAAAAAATATATCATCATCATTAATGTCCCCACTGCTGGGGCACAGGCCTTCCCAATGGATGGAATACGGAGATAGTGCCGTGACCCACCACGCGGGCCCAATGCGGATTGGCGGGTGCTAACGACGACAGACGCAGCCGGGACCAACGGCTTAACGTGCCTTTCGAAGCACAGAGGAAATCGAGATAGAAGGTTTTTGGTCACCCATGCAATGACCGACCACTGCGAAAGTTGCTTAAATTCAACGATCGCAGCTAACCACTTGCGCCATCCAGGTCCTCAAATATATATTCTTAGCATTCTATTACTAGTCTCTTCAATTTGCGTACCGCGTTATAACCAACTAGTCGCATAAATCACAAGTGGTCCGATGATAAAGAATTGTGCGCGCGGACCACGCGTGCCGCAGCCCTTATTTCCTGCCATTTGACAAACGCCACTATTATTCCCCCCAAAACTCTTGAGGACGCTGGAAATGCTCTCGAGATATAAATTTTGTATATTTTGCGCGCCGCTTTTTTGACCGCAAAGGATACGTATGACCCTTCGTCCCGTATTACGTTCTGTTTTATTCATCAACCTTCTAATATTTCTAAAGTCTTATGGCAATCATTAATTCGATATTAAATAAATAAATAATAAATATTTCCAACACTCACACCAATTAGCCTAGCCCCAAAGTAAGCACTGTAAAGCTTGTGTTATGGGATGCTAGGGTAACGGATAGAATACATATACAGTACATACATAAATATATTTATATAGAAATCCATATTAAACATCCATGACTGGAGTACAAATGCTCGTATTCATCACACAAGCATCTCTGCCCCCACCGGGATTTGAACCCGGGACCTCTCGAGTCGGCGACACCATGAAACCCGGCGTACAAACCACTCGGCCACGGAGGTCGTCGAATATTATCGAATATTGTATAACTTCAGGGGGAGTCCTGTCTGCTGCATAGACCACGTAAAATTTGTTGTATTATGGGCTGATTTCTTGAACACTGGATAAAATTTATCTGTCTGATATCGTATTATACGGACAAAATAAAGAGTTAACTTGTGTTCATTGGTGTAATGTGACGGATGACATCCCTCTCAATTCAACTGAGTATTAATTTATTGAACAGTTAACTCTTATCCGAGTTTTGAAAAGTCGGCCCTCAGTATTTTTTTTTTAGATTTAAACTGGTTAAGAAAATAAAAAAATAATCATGTCCGTCTCGGGACGCACGACAGAAGTGATAACTTAAACTATCCTTCGAGGTTAAAAAAGGATTCAAGGGTGAAAAGGGGATTCGAGGGTGATAAAGAGGATTCGAGGGTTTTAATGGGGATTAGTGGGTGATAATAAGGGATTGGTGGGTGATAGTGGGGACTGATGGGCGATAATAGGGGATTGCTGGGTTATAGTAGGGATTGATGGGTGAGGGAGTGGAGTGGATCTGGGGACACCCCTTTGGTAGCTCACGGGCTGTAGCGTCTATCTCCTTCGTGGCAAAGGGAAGCCAGACAGACTGGTGCCGTAACGGGTTACTTCTTCTGTCTCCTATCCTGGACTGCTGGACTAGCAGGAAGAAAACTATATATTGCGCCAAGTGCCATTCATATATATGTATTAAATAATAATTTACAGACGAAACTACTAGCCCCAAAGTAAGCACTATAGGCGTGTGTTATAGAATACTAGGGTAACGGATAGAATACATACACATTTATAAGTATATTTATATAGAAATACATATTAAACATCCATGTCTGGAGTACAAATGCTCGCATTCATCACACAAACGTCTGCCCCCACCGGGATTCGAACCCGGGACCTCTCGAACGAAGTTACGTAACGAAGTGGTTTAGACTCCAATAATAAGTTATCACTTCAAAAAAGATGGAGGGACTACTATTTAAAAAAAAACTTGTTATCCAACCACGTGCGGATTAGTGGGTGTTACTGCGACTGCAGATTCAACAAGGAAATACCACCAATGTACCTTCAAAACGACAGAGCTTGAGATAGTAAATAGGGTATTTGACAAGTTTTAGAAAACGATCTCACGTTATTGTCTAAAGTTTATGGCAATAAAAAAAAAGTGATATTCATCATTCTGTTGTTTATTTCAGTCAAAATAACCAAATCAAAAACTCCATTTTCAAGTTGCCGCGAAAACTTTCTCTGGACAATATGGAGTCTTACTAGTGTGTGACGTCACACGACTGTTATTTAAACGTCAAACGATACAATGTAATGTCACTTTAACCAGAAGTTTCCTTGCGTGTGACGTCATTTTAGGCTCCGCCAATCCCAAGCGTTTGGGGTCACGTGACAATAGATAAGAAAACTATTATCTTTTTCGTTAGTTTTTAGTAAAATTATGAATATTTTTTTCTGTAAAATAGTAAAAACCCCAATATTCATTATATACACAGGTATATATTCATTATATACACAAAACTAACGAAAAAGATAATAGTTTTCTTATCTATTGTCACGTGACCCCAAACGCTTGGGATTGGCGGAGCCTAAAATGACGTCACACGTGTGTGTGACGTCATTTTGTGTGTGTGTGTGTGTTAAATTAGGGGCCAATTGTTAGCATCTGTATGCTAACAATTGGCCCCTAATTTAACACTGTCAAATACCCTATTAAAGGCAGGTTTATCATGTCTCCCGATTTTACAGGAGATCCCCTGTTTTTCTGAAATGTCTCCTGTACTTCTGTTTCTCTAAATTAACCTAATATTTTTCTTAGTACCTATACGATTTTCTTTTTTAATTTGCGTGTTAAGATGCGTTTATCGCCATTAAGAATGAAGGTCACCTTAAATATAATAATACCATAGATATGTTATTGTGACAAGAAAAACAAGCTTTGAGGGGCGACAGAAGCCATAGAAACACATTGGTTCATCATCCATCCATCAGCCTTTCTCCGTGCACTGCTGGACATAGGCCTCCCAAATAGAACGCCACATGCGCGGTCCTTCGCTATCCGTATCCAGCGGCTCCCAGCACATTTGACGATGTCGTCAGTCCACCTTGTTGGGGGCCGCCCCACGCTGCGTCGTCCGGTGGTCGCCATTCGAAGACCTTTCTTACCCAACGGTTGTCAGATCCTCGAGCGATGTGGCCTCCATCAGCCTTTCTCCGTGCACTGCTGGACATAGGCCTCCCCCAGAGAACGCCACATGCGCGGTCCTTCGCTATCCGTATCCAGCGGCTCCCAGCACATTTGACGATGTCGTCAGTCCACCTTGTTGGGGGCCGCCCCACGCTGCGTCGTCCGGTGGTCGCCATTCGAAGATCTTTCTTACCCAACGGTTGTCAGATCCTCGAGCGATGTGGCCTGCCCTTTGCCACTTCAGCCTGAAACACATTGGTTACTGGCCTATATTTTGATTTGTTTTACCAATTTTTAAACCACCGGAGAAATACGCCCTGCATCTACTGTTTTTTCTTGCAGCTCTTTTAATACATCTACGGCTTTTCTGTAACGCCTCCCGATTATTTAAAATCTGTGATGGCAACACTGATTATAGGACACCCATTCACTGCTTGCGTGAGTTACGTACAGTGACGGCCTCGCGCCTGAGGGGGCATTGTTCTCTTTGCCTTCCATAAAAAGGGACAATCTTAAAAAAAGTAAAAATTAAATAACGTCAGATATCCGGCTCAAAATATAAACAGTACTATGACTAATTATTCTTCTACAATTATTCCCTGTTCAAAATAGCCATTCTGATAGACCAACGTACATATAAATTAAAGAAAATAATTATCATATTATTTTTATCTTGATGCGAGAGACAAAGCTGTACCAAACATGGGCATTCTCCTTTCTATGTTTGTAATTATTTTTTGTCATCATTTGATTATCAACAATAAAACTCGTTTACTCATACGTTATTTTATAATTTAGCTCACTTAATTTAACGGTTTTTTACTGCGAAGTAAAATAGGCCTCGCGAACTTGATGTCGCCGACGTCCACATGTGGTCTAGCCCCGCCACTGGTTACGTAATACTTGAAAAACTGAAGTTACAAATACAGTTAAATAAATCTCCAAAACCTGGTGTAGATTTTTAATCGTAAAAATTCATAGAAATATTAATAAATTCAATACTTTCAAATGGTAGTTCTTTTCTCACTCGCACTCCGCCTCGTGAAGCAGGATGGCACGACGCACGTACCTAAAGTGGTAGAAACTAAATACCACCACGAACGAAAAGAAGTATAACGCTGAAAACAAATATTGAGGATCATTACTAGGTCAGCAAATCAACTCAAAATCAACAGTATAATGATCTATTAAGGTTTTTAATACAATACTTTTTAAATCATTGAAATATGTTGTTACATTCGTTGCGATTTTATAACTAATTTTATGTAACCAATATTCACCGGTGGCCGAAACGTGTGACGTCACAGCCACCACGCGGCAAGCCGAAAATTCGTTTAGTAACTTGGTCATAACTTCGTCAATATTTGTCGTAGAACCTAAATTTAACCACTGTATTTAATGGAATCCTTATCTCTATAAATCTACATTCTCAACTAAAATCGTTACGGATTCTCATTACACTTGATCATAAAAAGAATCTCATTTCTCTCAATCCAGGTCATAAATTATATATGCGTACAATTTTTTTAAAGCAATCGTGATTGTCGTGAAAATCTCTGTTGGAACAACGTTAAAAATATTTATGTACCTCCTACCAATCTGCATTGGGCCCGCGTGGTGAGTCATGGCCCAAACTCTCCTCTCCGTCAACTTTAAACCAAGTCCACAGCCACCGATTTTTATTTTATTTTTTGAGTGTTTAAGCTGTTGGTCGCAGATGACTTTTACAGCGTCACCGAGTTTGGGGACGAAAAATGTTTGACTATGTATGAATTAATTGGGGAGCGAGCGGGTACGTGGAAGTGAAGCAACTTTCGCAATGGTCGGTCATTGGATGGGTGACCAGAAACTTATTATCTCAAACTCCTCCGTGTTTAGGAAGGCATGTTAAGCCTTTGGTCCCAGCTGCATCTGCAGTCGTTAGCTTCCACCAAGCTACACTGTACCACTGTGGAGGGTCACGGCCCAATCTCCCTATTTCCATCTATAAGGAGGACCTGTTCCCCAGCGAGGAGACATTGGTGTCAATTCTGACACGATTCTCTAAACCTAAACTTAAATTTGACAACAGTGTATCCTTGTCATTCTCTATACGGAATGAAAAGGAGAGATTGATGTTAAATTTAGTTTTAAGTTTAGAGAATCACGCCAGAATCGACACCATTATTAAGCTGTGATAATGATGTATGAATTTATGCCTTGCCTGCTCCAAGGAAGGTGAACAGCCCGCTTACACACGCGAGGTTCGCTAATCTATGTTGCTCGTCCTTTATTTTGGGAGCTGAAAAAAAAAACAACAGATTTTTGGCGCGTATATGGATGATAGTTATTTTTTTTTTGTAAAAGCTATTTAATCCCTGGCTGCTTCAACAGTCGTGATCTGGTCCCTTCTCCTTACTCCGCATACCACCTGTGCCCAAGTGGGGATATTAATAGACCAAAGGCAAGGCCGTATGGAATTTATTTCCCTTACATAAATTACAAAGTCATAAGTTAGGGTACGGCCAGAGTGCACTCAGATTCAGATTCCGACTCAGAAAACAAGCGCGAGAAATAAACAGTGTAGTTAAAGCAGGGTGGCCATAGTGGCAGCAGGCTACCGCTTAAACTACACTGTATATTTCTCGCGCTTGTTTTCTGAGTCTGAATCTGAATCTGAGTGCACTCTGGCCGTACCCTTACACTTACGGCCTGCGCAGACGAGAAACTATTCATTGGTATCGATTCTGGTATGATTCTTTAAACTTAAAACTAAATTTAACATCAGTCTCTCCTTTTTTTTCTGTATAAAAAGTGACAAGGATACACTTTTCTCAAATTCAAGTTTAGGTTTAAAGAATCATGCCATAATCGACACCATTGTCCGAGTAGGACAAAAGTCCTTGAATTGTGAAAAAAAATCCGCCGAGGATTTGCCACCTACAGACTTAACGCACACGGCGTGCGGAAATTTGTTGTCCGAGATTTTTGAGAAACGCACGTTATGGAAGTAAATATTCTGAGATTACGTTGCATTGAGGAGCTCGATGGCGCGGGTGGTAAGCGCGTCCGGCTACGATCGTTGAAGTTAAGCAACTTATTCAGTGTTTGGTCATTGTATAGGTAATCAAAAATCTTCTATCTCGAGTTCCTCCGTGCTTGGGAAGGCACGTTAAGCCGTTGATCCCGGCTGCATCTGCAGTTGTTAGCACCCGCCAATGCGCACTGGGCCCGCGTGGTGGGTCATGGCCTAATCTCCAAATCCATCCATAGAGAAGGCCTGTGCCCCAGCAGTGGGGATGTTGGTAGCTTTCCAATTACAGCATTATAGCGCATTATGCGGCATAATGCTTAACGTTGAGTGTTCCTACTACAGCAACGCTTCGCACAATTGAGCACTCTCAAAAGTAATGCTTTCTTGTGATGCGTGCAATCGTACCAACTCAGAGACAGAAAATTAACAAGTGTTTTTTCTTTAAGTTGGCATTGAACGAAATGTTTTATTTATATGTTATCGTTAGTAATTTTATTTATTGTTGAAAAATTATTAAACCTTTCGTTTCATCATAGTTTTTTTTAAATAATTAAAGTTAATTCAAACTGTGTTAAAAACTAAATATAAACATGGATGAAGGTACATTGAATTTTTTTTTCAACACTGAACTTAGCGCACTCTGCTGGTGCATTTGAAAACTAATTCACGTTCCAATTAAGCATCAGCATAATTCGGCATTGTGCGGCACTGAGTCGCATTATGCTCTGTAATTGGAAAGCAACCGTTAATAGGCTGATGATGATGATGATGACGCTGCATTGAATTAAAATTAAATTTATATTGACAGAGAAGAATGCATCCATCTCATTAATCGAGCGCGGACTAAACTTCGCCTTGTTAAAAGGTATGTTCTGTTCTATATTTTCGGGGACATCGCCGTACTTATGACGAGTCCAGTCTCTTAGGGTCACAACCACAAAACGCCGTCACTGGCATATTTCCTGTAGTTTTCATACATTTTATATGGATTCGCCACGTAGCGTGTGGCGGCTACTGGCGTTAACCGTACGCGGCGAGTCCATCCATATAAATTGTATGAAAACTACAGGAAATATGCCGGTGGCGGCGTTTTGTGGTTGTGGCCCGTGTGCGGCGACACTTACTTTCCTCGGTTGTTCGGGGAACATTTTGTACACGGTTCTTTTTTGCCTCGTGTGTTACTCGATACAGTTGTAATCTCGTAAATTTTAGCGGACGAAATAGGCCGCGGAAGAAAATCCCTCGTCTGCGCGAGCGATTATTGAGTAAAATTTGGGTACATCTAACTTAGGACTGCAACTTGTCTTTTAATTGCTTAAATGAAAACTCACCGTCTTTGAATCGGATGCAAGCGCGACTAATTTTGGTTATGGCGAGGGAGACTATGCCAATCCAGACCATTGCAGCCACTAATAGGTACACCTGTAAAATTAAATAGACATTAGAATGTCCCCCAACAAACATTCCTTTAAGACCAAGCTGCGAACCTTTTTATTGGAACAAGAGTTTCGTTAAGTAGTTTGTCGTCATGTATGTATTATATGAAGTATGTATGTATGTGTATGTATATGTTTAGTTATATAATTTGTATATATTTACTTATTTATGTATGTTATTGTTATATATTTATTATGAGTAATATTTCTTTAAATGTGATCTCCACCTCAGTTGTGCACCCTGCCACTAAAGTCTCCACAACACCCTATGGTTGACTGGTAGAGAATGCCTACGGCATTAAGTCCGCCATTGTACAGTATGTGCATGAAGAATAAAATAAATAAATAAATATGAATGCCATAAATAAATTCAAAATTGATTATATATCAGACAAAAATGCTTGGGTTTGAACTGTTCCAATCATTCCAACAGATTTTCTATATGAAATAAATCATGTTTGTATTGACGTTGTAACAACATAATGATTTGTAAATGGTGTTACATTATACTTTTAATGTTGTGTGGTTTATTTCGATCGTTTTCCTCCGCAGCTAAAAATTCGAGTGGTAGGGGAAAAAAATTTTGGACGATTCAAAAGAGTTGTACTATGATGTATAGGAGCTCGATGGCGCAGGTGGTTAGAGCGTTCGGCGGCGATCGTTGAAGTTAAGCAACTTTCGCAGTGGTCGGTCATTGGATGGGTGACCAAAACATCTTCTATCTCGAGTTCCTCCGTGCTTCGGAAGGCACGTTAAGCCGTTGGTCCCGGCTGCATCTGCAGTCGTTAGCTCCCGCCAATCCGCACTGGGCTCCCGTGGCGGGTCATGGCCCAATCTCCCTATTCCATCCATAGGGAACGCCTGTGCCCCAGCAGTGGGGGTACATTAGGCTCATGATGATTTTATTATAGGCATTGAACTCTTAGATTACAAAACAAAAGGCGGATGTAGCGCACAGTACACAATTGCGTGCCACCAAAGCAATAACAAATCAAAAAGTAAACACATCTTTTGTCTTTTTGAACATCTTTCACAATTTTGAACAAGGCGGTACAGTTTTGATGAAAATTAAATATTCACGGGACGTATTCATGTATTTCCCGTCCCTGGGGTACCTACTCTCTTTCTCCGAAACGAAGTTCAAACGAAATTCAATTTCGTCAATTTAAGGTTATACATAATTTGAACGATAAGCTTAATTATATGGAAAAACGAGGATAATAGGCTGATGATGATGATAATATTTTTTGGTATTTCAATTGTCATACTTACAAGCATTGCGCGACAATTTTCAGTTAATGCCACTATGATCAGCAGTACTCCGGCACCAGTAATTCCACTCAGTATGGCACCACTAGCCATGCTCATCACTGAAAAAAGAAAAAATATTGGTTTGGGTTTTATAAAACCACGATGCAAGTGGAACTGTCAAAGTGTTTTACATCGTCTCATTTTTTTTTCGTCGGCAATTTTTTTTCACTTTTTTTATTATTTTTTTATATATAAGTATATTTATTTATTGATTGTTCATGTTGTGTTGTTTATATTATTATGAATTAGGCATGCTCTTTTTTTCTATATTGTTACGTGTCAGAGTGGGGTTCGAAATTATATGCCAGTTCACGCTTGACAGTTCTTTATTCACCACACAGTTCACACAATTAACACACTATGTTAATTACAAAACACCCACTAAACACTGTATTTCACTATACAAGTCTCTAAACTATCGCACTTGAACACTTTTGTTGCACTTTGATCGCCTTTGGATTCGCTCCGAAATCGCTGTTGAAACTCAGCTTTCTCTGCGCGGCGCCAATCGCGCTTATATACGCCGATCGACGCATTCTAGAAAGTACCTGTTAAATTGAGAATTAGCTAGCACCCGCGAGTACGAGGTACCTACTTATACCTACGCAGGTAACGGGCATAACTTGTGCAGATGTCGTTGCACTTTCTCCCTTACGCCGCACTGCATAAGGCTCATTTCAGAATGAGCCGCATTACTCGACTTTTATCGCAACCCGCGGTGCTCTGGCACAGCGGTGACACTCTCTGTACGTGAGAGTTCCAGCATCAGTGACCTTGAGCAGGAGCGTGTATGCGCTAGGGTTGAACTTGGAATTTAGACTTGTGCCAATGAATATTTATGCATAGTAAGTTATTAAATGTAAACTGATTCAAGGATACTGGGGTAAATAATGAAGGACAGGTTTGATTTTATAATCAATGTTTAATCATTTAATGAAGGCACTATAACAAATTGCTAACTTTTAAATATTTTCTCCTTTTTCGATTATCGTTTTATAATTCCTCTTATTATCAAAATAATAAGATTGCGTAGCGTAGTCAGTCTGTGCGTGCAATGCAGTGCAACGCTATTATTTTACTATTTCGCTACTGTAGGCATGCGTCCGATATATCAAAACGAATCCAAAATCCGATTTCAAACACAAATCGATACCGAACGATATCTCAACAATAAAATCCGATTTCAGAAATCTAACCGAACCAAAACGCTAGCGATCTAA
Source organism: Chilo suppressalis (assembly GCA_902850365.2). Lineage (NCBI taxonomy): Eukaryota > Metazoa > Arthropoda > Insecta > Lepidoptera > Crambidae > Chilo > Chilo suppressalis. The sequence goes on along the minus strand of OU963914.1, from coordinate 17,516,050 downwards.
TACCACCACAAGTATCCAAATGTAAATCGGATTCGAAATTCGTGCTTTCGTTTTCGGAAGTCCGATTTCGTGCTCGGAAGTCCGATTTCGGTTTGCTGTTTACGGAAATCTATTGTTCTTCTCTAAGGCGGGATTATTTATTACTGAAAAAGATGTCGTCTAAAAACATCAAAAGTCGAGCCACTGACATTTTTTGAACGCTAACCTGAAGTAATTAGGTTTGATTTTGTAAATGGTTTTGAAAAATAATAAAAACAAACAGAAAAACAAAAAAAAATATGTAAAAAGAAATCATTGTATATAAGCCGATTTTTAAATGCGCCGCTAAAGTTTTACTCTTAACCGTAAAGATAACTTTTCTGGTAGTCCTAAGCCACAGAATATATACTCTTGCCTAAACCTAGATTTAAAGCATAAAGGAAAATCGCGCAAATCTACGAGTATCCTTGCTTCGTACAATTAATTGTTTGAGATTGTCGTTAGCTAATAAAACCAAATCATAACACAAACTAGTGAATTGGCTAAATTCGGCACATCTGAAATCGGATATCTAAAAACGGATTTTAAAATCGATTTTGAAATCTGAAATCCGATAAATATCCGTTTGCGTACAAAACCAAAAACGCCCATGTCTACGCTACTGCCATGCCTTCGGTGGAGGCAGTCAGCGACTGCCCTCTCCACGCCCCGCGCGCCGCGCAACACCCCCGCGCACCTCTAGACACCCACACATAGCCGCGGGCGATTTTACGAGCACACATGCTTAAGTGTCGCTTCTTTTCGCGTAGTGTATAGTGTATATACCTATTCTGTGGCTCTGGCAAATTCGATCTCTAGCACTTTCGCGGTTCCGTTTCAAGAGCGTTTGTGACAATATTTTTGTCACTTGTGTTGCGTTTACGAATTTCTGTTACCTCACAAGGAAATGATGAATAAGTAAATAAATTTAATTGAATTATTCCAATCATCCATAGCCTGTGCTCTGGCAGCCAAGATATTAATATGATTGTAATATCTTAATATATATAAATCTCGTGTCACAATGTTTGTCCTCAATGGACTCCTAAACCACTGAACCGATTATAATAAAATTCGCACACCATGTGCAGTTCGATCCAACTTGAGAGATAGGATAGTTTAAATCTCAAATTATAGTCGCAATTTTAATTTATTGCAAATTATTACTTTTGGGCGGTACGACGTTCGCCGAGTCAGCTAGTCATAATATATAAATTACGCCTCACGTTGTTTGTCCGGGATGAACTCCTAAACTACTTAACCGATTTCAATCAAATTTGCACACCGCGTGCAGTTTGATCTAACTCGATAGATAGGATAGCTTACACCTCAATTTATAGTCACAATATTATTTTATTGCAAATTACTTTTGGGCGGTACGAAGTTCGCCGAGTCAGCTAGTTTTATTATATTATTTGTGTTTTCTACTAATAAACTAGTATTAAAGTGTACTGTTTATATTTATTGTATTACTATAATGTCCGTATTCAGAAGGATTTGGAAAATAAGAAAACACGTTTAAGGTTCAAGAGCTCTATTGCGACTAAGGTAAAAATATACAAATGTGGCAGGCGTAGCTGCCGACACACACATATATATACGCAATACAATTTGGTGTAGTATAGCATGATGTAGGGTATAGAATTACGTAGCTCAACAAAATATAATGAGTCCCTACGTATAGTTTGCGATTTGAGCACAAACTGCCGTCAGGCATAGTCTGGAACGCCATCTAAAGGAGATTGCTCAAATTGGCCTAAATGCACAAAATATATTGACATACACGGTAATTCTTGGCGTAATTTATAATTTAATTTACAGTCATTAGATTTCAACGGACACCTTTGTATAATATATTTACTTTAAAAAGGACTTTTAATATTACCGGTTTAGAAAACATACGAATCATTTTTAATGGCTATGGGTGTAGTAACATTCAGCCAAAGACTGATCGAAGTTGTTTATATAACATAAAAACAAATCTATTTTGTAAAGATCAATAAAATAAATATTTTTTTTTATTACACTGTGGTATTAATACCCACCACTATATTATCATTTTCACTAGATGCAAATGTGCTCAGACAATTAGACCACAAACTTCAATGGAACCCTCACATTACAACACTAGCCGGTAAACTAAGTTCTGCTGCTTATGCAATTTATAAAATAAGACGGCTTACAGATGTCGACACTGCTAGGACAATATACTTCAGCTACTTTCACAGCATTATGTCGTATGGCATTCTGTTATGGGGCACGGCCGCAGACATTGAAACAGTTTTTATTCTTCAAAAACGAGCTATAAGAGCTATTTACCGATTGGGATCTCGAACTTCTCTTAGGGATAAATTTAAAGAAATAGGTATAATGACTGTTGCCTCTCAATACATTTACAATTGTATATTGTTTGTGCGTCAGAACATAAATTTATATACGAGGCGCGATGATGTACATAATTTTAATACCAGAAATAAAGATAAACTCAAATTGCCACCATTGAGACTCCAAAAGGTTCTTGGTTCATTTGTGGGTCAAGGTGTATGTTACTATAATAAAATACCAAAAGAAATAATTAATTTACCTTTTAATAAGTTTAAAGTGTGTATAAAAACATGTCTCCTTAAGAAAGGTTACTATACTGTAAAAGATTTCATAAATGATAAGTCACCTTGGGCTTAACATAATAAATAGACTGTCGTTTTACTTTGCTAATTTGGTTGAAAATTGTTTAATCGCCACTTCTAAATTTAAAAATAGTACCTAGTTATACTTAACTTTTGTTAATTAATAATATTAATGTGATGGAAGTTGACATCAACACATGTATTCAATTTTTGATGTCATCTTTCAATTGACGACACTGTGTGAAACAAAACAGGGAGAAAAAAATAGCCCTTGCTGAGTTTCTTGCCGGTTCTTCTCAGTACAAGGTCTCCCGCCGTAGATTTACGAACCGATGGCGTAGCGTTTGACTTTCACAAGAGCTAGACTGAATAAATGAGTTTGAATTTGAATTTGAATTTGAATTATTATAAATGGTAGGCGACATCATAAAATCTATTGCCATACATTTTTCGCCAAACACCTCCATAAACACATTATAATCTGTATATATGTAAGACTTTAAGGTATCTATCTATGGGCCTACGTTCCGTGACTATAAATTAATAAATAAATAAAATTATAAGGTGTGATGCACTAAAAATCTAAAATATGGTTATCTTAAAAACATAACAAAAATAATGAAGCTACTGAATATTCCGCTATAGAACCTAAATCTCTTAGCTTTCTTTGGTTAACTAGAGTTTCAAAATTCTCTCTAATCTGTGGCTCATTCACAATCATCACACAGTTTCTGTCACAGAGTATCTTGTTATAACCGGAAATGACACCTGATTTTAAAAGTTACTCTTATACATTAACTTTAAAGCAGGCAACTATTTGTTAATCTGTACTTGGCTTGATTTCCCTAGTATACTATATAACTTATTTGTTTTTTATTATTTTAATATGATCAGTGTATATGGTTTATAGAAGTTCTCAGGGGTGTCCGTCAATAATATTCATTTCTACAGTAATTTATATATAATTTCGAATCTAGGAAACAATTTTTCATGATTATTGGTCTTTAGGCCAAACATGTATGGAAGCTGAGCAATCTCCTTTAAACTGACGATGGTCTTATTTTCGAAAAGGGACTGATACGACTTTGTTAGTGTACATTGTGTATTATCGTTAATCCGTTTGATATTTTATGTAACAAAAAGTTCAGGTTACCTACTCCAGTTTTCCACAGCGGTGGACAGAGACAAATCGCTGTCGTCATGATGCGGAGCATACTTTGCCCGTTGCGTTGGTTTGGTGCAAGTCACGCAACCCTAACTTTTAATGATTTTACATTTTTTACGAAAGCTCCGCAGTGAAAATGAGTAAGCGGCCATCTAATAGACAAACACGCTCTTTAAATACAGCAAGTAAACACATTACAACGCATGAAGTGAAGTTAGCGCTGGTGTAACAAAGTTTTGTCTTCTTCTTCTGGTACTTTTTTCACTGTTGCGTCAACGCAACATTCAAATGTTCGAGTAAATCCTACTAAAAGCTGAAGTTCCAATTTTCAAGCCTTTTTTGAGTCACTTTAAGTAATTTCAGGAAGCTGAGTTATTTTTTTTTTATTAAAACAACATTCAAGACAATTATGTCACAAAAAAAAGACTGCAAAATACATACGACGAAAAAAGATATGAATTTTTGAATCCTCGCCGGCAGAAATCGTTAAAAATACATAAAAGAATATATAACTCGAAAACTAAGAAAAATCGCGGAACATACTGTGGAAACCATAAACATATGTCCTATAAACGATCAAATTAAATTGACAAACTTGATCGTTTACAGGATTTCTTAAGTTCATAAACAATAGCTTACACGAACTCTGAAATCACAGATCAAACAAATTCGTCAAGCGAGGCTCGTTGAGATGATGCCAAGACAACGACGGACGAGGGCATGGACATGAATAGTGTGATCTTGTTTGATAAACCACGCAGTACACGTTCAAATTTGTTTGTAAAACACGGCGTCAATCCAGATTTCCTTCAGACACATCAAACACGTAATTTGTTTCTCAAACGCCTCAATCATAGCCTGAAACGATCAATATTGCGGAGTTGTGTAAGTGGGGAAAGATCTTTAAACCGAATACGCTATCGAACTCCACATACTAACTAATAAACTAATCATACAGCTCTAACCAATTACGATGTTAAACCAAACATTCAGCTTACACTGCGAAGACGTGGTCTGATGCATCTCATCATACTGCTTCCCGTGCGTCAAGATCAGGGTCAAGAGGATAGACCCCACCAGGACTTGGCAGAAAGCGATGAGGAGCACGCCCGGAAACAGGTTGCACACTCCACAGCAGCTCTCGAAGTGGCACCCCGGCTTGTGGACGGAGAAGTGTAGGGGAACATTAGTACTACTGCTCCTGCTTCTACTCCTAATCTTGTCGCTGGACTTTGTCGCCTCCTCCGTGGTGCTTTTCGGCATTGCTGTTGGCTTGTAACTTTATACTGTACGGGATAATCAAGAATCCCAAATAAAATGCCTTTGAGTTGTGTCAGACAACTGACAGAGCAATGACGGACTGAACCTATTAATCTATGATCTGATATTCGCTTGAGTCTTCTATGTTAGACCAAAGAGGTGATAACAATCATATTGTCCATGGGTTTAGCTCAGTGGCTGGTGAACTCATGCCGGTTCGTTTGCCTGCATAAACATTTAAAAAAACCTGATTGTATAAAGTCATTCTGAATCACATTTTATTTATTTATTTATTTATTTACTCTTTATTGTCATTTTACAACAATTCTCTACCAGTCAACCATCGGGCTAAGCAGAGACATTATGCGGTAAAGTAAATAAAAGCAAAAGGTGAAAGAAAAAAAAATATTAAATCGATAAAACTACATGATACTTAATATATTATATTAAGTATCATGTAGTTTTATCAATTTATTTAGTAATTATAATACATAACATTTATAAATATACCTACATAACTACATATATATACAGTGGGAGGGGATGGACAAAAGAAGGTTTTCAGATGAACGAAGAGGACGAGAGTGTGTGGAACTTAAAAACTGAAATTTTCTTCCACCAGTCACGCCTCCAGGAATAATATAAGGAGCAACTTAGCAGTAAACCCCTTCTTGTTATGTGAATCTATACTTATAATATAATAAAGCTGAAGAGTTTGTTTGTTTGGTAGAACGCGCTAATCTCAGGAACTACTTGTGGCATTTATTGAGAAAGGCTATAGTTTTAAACATATCATATTTTTCCGTTTTCGGCAGTTTGAAGTGTATACGCCTTAGATTAAAACAAAAAAGGGAAGATACGGTACGCTATGCTAGTATAGCAGTAAAAATAAAATATGGTCCGACTCAAATACATAAGCAACTGTCACACACTCACACGTCTGTAAATAAACTTTCAATCGAGCGAGCGAAACCGAACTGTAAGCTTCTATACAGCGCGAGCGAAAGGGCGAGTCCGCGTCCGAGTCCGCACGGCTGAACTCTATTGTTGTCCTTTTCTTGATAACAAAATGGTGATTACGAAATGGTGTTAAATCATCTGGATCTTATGTGAAAATGGGCGTTCCCCAGGGATCGATTTTAGGTCCGTTTCTATTTTTATTGTACATAAACGATTTGCCATTTTTTGTGGAAAAATTGTGTGACATCGTATTGTTTGCTGATGATACTTCTTTATTATTTAAGGTTGACCGATACAAGAATAACTTTGACGATGTAAATAATGCTCTCTCACAAGTATTGCACTGGTTTAATGTAAATAACTTAAAATTAAATGCAAATAAAACCAAATGCATTCAATTCACTTTACCTAATGTTAGAAGCGAAACCATTAGAATTAAATTAAACAATGAAAACCTAGATTTAGTTGAATCAACGATATTCTTAGGTATAACCATAGATTCGAAATTGCAATGGTATCCTCATATTTCTCTGCTAGCTGGTAAACTTAGTTCAGCAGCCTATGCCATACGTAAAATAAGACAACTTACTGATGTAGCTACTGCTAGAACTGTATACTTTAGTTACTTTCATAGTATTGTATCCTATGGTATTATTCTCTGGGGATCAGCAGCCGATATTGAAACTATATTTATCTTGCAAAAAAGAGCTATAAGGGTTATTTATCAACTTAGTTCTAGAACATCTCTTAGAGAAAAATTTAAAGAAATCGGGATTTTGACTGTTGCTTCACAATTCATTTATAATTGCATACTTTTTGTTCGAAGCAATATTAACTATTATCTCAAACACAGTGACATACATTCTTTTAATACAAGGAATAAAAATAAACTCAAGATACCAAATTGCAGGTTACAGAAGGTTCATAAATCATTTATGGGTATACATTTCTATAATAAGATTCCTATTGATATTCTTGATTTGCCTCCTCATAAATTTAAAATACACATTAAGAATTGTTTACTTAAGAAAGGATATTATACTGTCAATCAATATTTGAATGATAAAACGGCCTGGTTGTAATTTTACCTGTAGATAATTTTTCAAAAGTTATATTAAAACTAAGGCTCCCAGCCTTAGAAAGAGTTTTGAAGAGAACCTTGCACTTACTCCCTTTCATATACTTGTTCATTTTGTTTTGAAAATTGTTTCTTGCTATTTTGGGACTTATCTTTGCATTTATTGTTAGTAAATTCGTTGATTGTCTATTGTTACATATTTGACATTATGTGATGGAAGTTGACCTCAACACATGTTTGCAAGTTTGATGTCAACTTTCAATTGGACGACACTGTATGAAATAAAACAAGTAGAAAAAAGCAGTCCTTGCTGAGTTTCTTGCCGGTTCTTCTCAGTACAAGGTCTCCCGCCGTAGATTTGCGAACCGATGGCGTAGCTTTTCGACATTATTACTGAGTCTCTCGATCAAGGCGGCTCTATTGACACAATATATACGGACTTCAGTAAGGCCTTCGACAGAGTAAATCACGCTGCTCTCATCGCAAAGCTGGAAGCGGCTGGGGTATCGGGAACTCTTTTAGCATGGTGCAGGTCGTACCTGGAAAACCGTAGATCATCGATAGTGCTCAAGGGATACACATCGTCTTCCTATGCAATGTTATCAGGTGTTCCTCAAGGATCACATTTGGGCCCTCTATTCTTTAATATCATGATTAACGACATTCAGACATGTTTCCGTTTTTCAAAGTCCTATTTATATGCTGACGATCTTAAACTTTGCAGGCCCGTTAACGTGAGTTCAGATGTTGCTCTGTTGCAGTTTGATATTGATAGCTTAGTAACTTGGTCTAAGAGGAATGGCATGGATCTTAATGAGGAGAAGTGTTTTGTGATCAGATTCACAAGAAAGAAACAAATACTCAACAGATCTTACAGAATTAATGGTAACGTACTCTCGGAAGTTAGCCAGGTCCGTGACTTAGGAGTTACTTTGGATACTAGACTCCGCTTTCATATTCACATCGATGATTTGAAAGAAAAGTTTTAAGATTCTCGGTTTTGTGTTAAGAAACTGTAGACAATTCACGAACCCTAAAACAAAAGTCACCATATACACGGCCTTAGTTCGCAGTAACCTTGAATATTCTAGTATAGTATGGAACCCCAATTACGATATCTATGTCAAAAGAATTGAACGTGTCCAGAAGCGATTTTTATGGCATTTGTCGTTTGGATGCAACATGGCGAAAAAACTGCCTAATTATGTCGACAGGCTTCGCCACTTCAATTTGCAGTCACTGGAGTGTCGCAGACGTTTGCTGGATCATATGTTTCTGTACAAGCTAGTGAACGGCATCTTTGACACACCTGACCTATTATCTAAGATCAACTTTCGCTTACGACTTATGCACCCTTTATGGAGAGACTCTCTCGCTCGCGCCATGGTCGCTACTCACCGCTGAATAGGCTGATGATAGCTTACAATGGCTTGCACAGAAGCATTGCTCAAAATCATTCTAGTAGAATCAAATGTGGATTACCACAGCATGCTCATGAGCATGACTCACAGTTAATTGATGTCGATATTTTCTCTAATTCTCTTAAATATTTCCAAAATAATGTACTAAAAAAAATACTAGATTTGACGTAGGTATTTGCTGGTGACTGTAAATGACCTAAATGTTTATTATGTTTAATTTTGATTATTATAACATCAATTTCCATTAATTTACAATATTTTGTGACGTTTTACCGAATAATGATATAATTTTAATGAAATGTTTTTAATTTTAGTGTATTTTTTTAAATAGTGTGATTTTGTTATGCGATATTTTTGCTTATCAGTGCTATTGTGTAACATCTATAATTAAGATTGCACTTAGTTCGCTTCCACATTGTTTGTAAGTTACTTTATAATGAGTTGGTGTTAATCTTGTTGATGTTAATAAATAAATAAATGCACAAGTGCTTGTAACAGCCTAGACTGAATAAACGATATTGAATTTTGTTTTTTTTTAACATTCACGAAAAACCGTGATTTTTGAGAAAATAATGTTTTTGGAGTTTACTCCTTAAGAATCGATTTGCATATATAAGGGGCCCGGTATGAGAAAAATATGAGGAGTAAAATTTATCGATGAATGACCTCGTTACGTTTGTGGTGCGCATCCTATGCAAAAACTTTAAGTCTTTGATCCTATGTCGCGCAACTTTGACAAACAAAGATGACGGATTGACATTAATAAAATTTTTAAAATCTGAACTGAATTTAGATATTGTTTCTGATAGAGCAATGGGGACAACGAGGTATGGTACAACCATTGATGCGGTATTTTCAAGATTCGTGAACCACGTATCTACGAACGTCCATGTGTCTTATTTTAGTTACCATAAACCACTTGTCACTGTAATTAATAATACAGACAATGACGATTTAATTAATATTTAAAAAAATGATAATAGTCTGATAATAATAATTACATAATTTATCAACATTCCTAATAATATATTTATGCACATCTGAAATTGACTATTGTAAAAAGTTTAATGTAAAATATTTCGTCGATTAGTTATAATAAATGTATATGAAATGAATAAATAAATATTTATATATGTATATTATTTTCATTAATTTGTTAATTTACCCTTATTTATTTATTTATTTGATCACCAACATAATAAACATTGACACAACAATCTAGCAGGTAATGATAAAATACTTAAGCTTAATGTTATTACAGTTATAGGTGAAGACCACATGCGTTATGGAAAAGAAGCAACAAATGCTGGTAAACTGTTGATGAAAAAGCCTTTAAAAGCTTTGTAAGATTAAAAAAAAACATATATTCAACAATGTCCCGGTTAAAATCAATGCATTATAAGAAGAGTTATATCGAATAAAGTCAACTTATATTAAAAAAAAAATGAATCGAAATTAATTAGTCACAATAAATAACAGATAAAATTAATTTATAGAAATAATAACACAATTAAAATCAAATTACAATAAAAATAATTAAAAGAAGATGTCACATTAGTTTATTTTTAAAGTTGCGAATGTCACCCTTGAATAAGTCCAAATCGTTGCTCTTGCTCATGCTATTCAGCTCTTTGATCATTCTATTTATAGGCGCATTTTGGCCAAGATTAGATCGGCAATAAGATTCCACGAAAATATTAAATCTTGAGGAGCGAGGGAGTTTTGATGGAGCAGAAAATGTCAGAATTTGCACTAACTCAGGAGTATCCAGGATGCCATTCGCTAGTTTATAAAGAAATAACAAGTCCAACATGCGTCTTCGGTCCGAAAGAGAACAAATTTTAAAATGACTCAGTCTTTCTTCATAATGGAGAAGTGTCCTACCCAGATTACAGGAGTATGTAAGGTGCCATAGAAATCGCTTTTGTATGCATTCCAATCTCTTTTTATATACTTCATAAAATGGATTCCAGACCACACTGCAGTACTCTAAACCACTGCGTACAAAGGAATTGAACAAAAGAATCTTAGTTTTAGGAGACCTAAAATCCCTACAATTCCGCAAAATGAAACCAAGATTCTTAAACCCTCTAGAGCAAATCCTATCAATATGAATATTAAATCTTAATTTGCTATCCAACCACACTCCCAAGTCCTTCACAATGTCGGTATCCTCCAAAACTTCGCTCGCAATTTTATACCTATAATTGGTCAGTACTTTTTTCCTAGAGAAGTGCACACAGAAACATTTCGAAGCATTCAAATTCATTTCATTATCTCGACACCAATCCACCAGACAGTTGAGATCAGCCTGTAATAACATAGCGTCGGCCGGTGTGTTCACCACTCTATGGATCTTTAAGTCGTCCGCAAAAAGAATATAATTCGAATTTCGAAAGCATTCACCTATATCGTTAATGAAAACGTTATACAACAAAGGAGCCAAGTGTGATCCCTGAGGAACACCGGAACTAATAGAAAACGGATTCGAGGAGTAACCATTAACTACAACCATGAAGCTTCTGTTTGCCAGATATGACTGAAACCAGTCAAGCAGGGGTTCACCAATACCGTAATTACGGAGTTTACGAAGTAATACGTCGTGGCTAACCCGGTCGAAAGCTTTGCTGAAGTCGGTGTAGATTGCATCCACGGATGATCGGTTATCAAGATCACGAGAAATTGTATTTATGAAAAGGGTAAGGTTGGTTGTGGTCGACCTATTAGCCATGAAACCATGTTGCCGCGGATCTATTAGATGTTTAAAGTGCCAGGATAGAATAGGGTTAATTAATTGTTCGAATACCTTAGCGAAAACCGACAAAATTGAAATTGGTCTGTAGTTTTTAACCAGACCCTTTCATACAGTATCAATCTTTTTTAAGATAAATAAACTCTTTTTGCGTCTGGTTAGACTATCGAAGTTAAGGAGTAAACTCCAGTCGTGCGTCGGAGCTGACACACTTTTTTTTATAGTTTTGTGAATGAAAAGTGTTGTTGTGGCATTTGTTATTTGATCTTGAACTATTTGTGTTCTTTATAAAAGCATCGAAGGCATTGTTTTTCTTTATAACACAGAATATATACGCAATATTGTTATATTGAGTGCACATGCATTGTGCTTGGATCTCCTATTGTGACTAAAGCGAATTGTGGTCATGCACTACAATTTAAGCAGATCACTTTTGAGCCGCGAGTGCCGTATCTCCCCCCCCCCCCCTTTTTTTGTTTTAATCTAAGAAATTATTAGACTTTCTGAAACGAATATTTTCAGATTATCTTTGTCTTTCATGTCATAGCTTTTGGCCACCCATCTTTGCGTTGCTTCGATGTATCGTTCATTGACCTAGAGCCCGCTGCTTTGATAAAAATCACATAATATTAATTTCTTTGATAAGAATCATAAATATCAGTACAAAAATTGTATTTTAATGTGGACACATTTTTGTACAATCAAAACCAGGCCAGAGAATACACTTGGGTAATAACAATCCCAACGTATTACGGTTCAAGATTAGCTATACTAGTGATGCCAGATGGCTGTAATGTTGTACAAATCACGTCACATTTTAGCGATTAGAATGATTTTAGGTAAATTTCGGTTTAACAATAAAGTTTTCTTGCTTTATCCTCTAGAGACCGCACGTGTACTCAAGCGAGTACATAGACAGTTAAAAAATCTACAGGCTTTAAATCTTACATATTTGAACTTTGCTGCGCATAGTTCATAGAGTGAACTATATTAAATAGTTTGCCATTAAATTGGCGCAGAGTCAAGTAATCAGCAGTTTAGTAAAAAATACCCTGGTAGGTCAGGTCGCAGCACGGCACATGGTTAAATAATCTCAATTAATCCATCCTACAATCTAATTAAACAATCTTATTTTATTATAATTACTCAATGTAGGGTCCCTTCTATTGTAATTAACCTTTAGTATGGAAATTAACAAAAATAGTATTTAAATCGTATTATTTATATTTTAATCTTATGTTCTCATCCGATTACATCTGGTCTCAATCGCAACATACTTCTATATACTCAGGTGGCGCATAGAAATAAACTTTATTTTTTTATACTATTATATTATCTTGAGCCTTTCAGGATCTAAACGTCGAGGGCGGCTAGAAACAGGTGGTCCACTGGTGGTACGAATGTGATGCACTGAAGAATGTTTGATTGTGTGACGCTTACCCGCGGGACGAGTGACTTCCGGGAACTCCCTGAGCAATCTGTGGTATGCGGTATCTTGGCATGGTTACTGGAACGATTTCGTTTATACGGTCGGCCAGTTCTGTCATATCTCCAAACTCCTCTTTTCTTTCTGCGCCACTATGCACGTTTGAATGTGTTTTGGTAGCCTTCTTGCCCAAATGGTTCTGATGAAGTCGACAGGAACGGTTAGGCCAGCCAAGTGTTGCAGGTGTAGGTAGGTAAAAATTGTGTAGGTTTCCGGTTGCCGAGTTCTTTATGCATTAATAACTGCTTAATCTTAAGTTCTTGTGAAGCAGAAAGTCATCGAATCAATTCGGACTTTAGCCTGTCGTTCATGTCGGATGTGGTTGGCGATACCACCAGGTCTCTAACTTCTGCTAAATGCTGTCGCTCTAATTGTGCTAGCACGTCGTAGAACTTGGAGTCTGCACGAATATCGGACAAAACGAACTGACCTTTGAGTTGCGCAAACCATAAATCAGGGTCATCAGGGTTAAAGACAGGTACTCTTACTCCCATTCGGCACGCTTCTCCAGTCAGTGGTCCGGAAACTGATCCAGCAGCATTGTTTGTCTCAGCCTCTTCCGGGACCGATATCCTGGTTACTTACTCCGAACGTCGGTGGTCACCAGTATAGTAAACTTATTATTTTTACTTTTTTAATTAATTAGCTAACTTTGGTTATTACCGCTAGTCACAGGAAGCGTCGGTTAAATTAGACTATTGCAGTGGCACTGTATAAAATTTAATATTAAGTTACAAAGCGAAATGCAAAGCGCAATGTTTACAATTCAACAAAACATCGTCTTTTATATAGATTTTTTTTTAATAATAATTAAGGTTTGCGCTTGACGTAGTGGTGAACAATAGACGCGCGTGCGTCCATCTTGCGGAGAGGTGTGGTCTCCGATGCGTCGTAGCTACTTGCACTGCGTAAACAAAAGATGCGCCGGACATACTGCAGAACATATTGCAGGAGGTGAGTCTGCGTGTGTGACGTCACCGATCAGGCCCCAGCTACGTCATATATATATGAAATAAGTACCCCTCTACCACAGACCCGAAATGGACTAGATCGCCGTTCACCAGGAAGCCTCATAAGAGGTCACATACATGAATTTATTCCACTTATCAACATTGACATGACCCACGTTTGGATTTTCTTTTGTTAAATAAATAAAGTTGATTAAGTTTATTTATAAGATTCCTTTGTTTTCTTACCTTGATACACTATTATGGTATCTACTCAGGCGAGGACTGGTACCTGGTGTACTCGCGTGAGTACATAAAAAAAACAGAATGCAAAGCTGCACATTTTTTGTCATCCTCAGAAATGCAAACAATTTTTTTTTTTTGGAAAACTTATCTCCAGGCTCTATCGTTTATAATATTACACCTAATTGTACCTACATATTGTGTATGTTAAAAGGTGAAAAAATAGAAAAGTCTCATTACAAAAGGAATCTGTAATTTGTTTAATATATTTTGTCCTTTTTTTAGAGCTATGGACCACAGGGAAGTGTATAACTCAATACCCTTAGCACGAACCAATATCGAATTGGAATATCTACGAGTGCGAAATGTCATTGTCAAAAGTGTACTCATTTTTAGTTCTCGTTACATCCATTGTGGCGCTGCTGCTCCATTCACGACCTCCGTGGCTGAGTGGTTTATACACCGGGTTTCAAGGTGTGGCCATCTCGAGAGGTCCCGGGTTCGAATCCCGGTGGGGGCAGATGTTTGTGTGATGAATAAGAGCATTTGTACTCCAGTCATGGATGTTTAATATGTATTTCTCTATAAATATACTTATATATGTATCAGTTTATGTATTCTATCCATTATCCTAGTATCTCATAACACAAGCCTACAGTGCTTACTTTGAGGCTAGGCTAATTGGTGTGAGTGTTGGAAATATTTATTTATTTATTCTGACGCTCTAAAATTTTACAATGACATTTCAGACTCGCAAACTATTCGAATTCGATATTGGTTCGTGCTAGGTGTACAGTTTATAATATCGAAACCGATCCCATTTCTGACTTTTAACGTCGACGAGTCAATGGACACAAAACCAATTATCGTAATAAAAAATCGCTTCCATAATGTCATTATTATAAAATATAGGCAATCATTATATTCACGCTCTGTGCATAATTTTGTTCTAGATCAATTCTAAATGTTAGAAGGCCACAGTGTACCTACAATGAAGTTAAATTGTCTTATTTTAATATTTGTAGAACTAATGCTAGTGGATAACCAGACATCTCAAATGAAAACAAATAAAAAGGTAATAATTATTTAACGATAACGGATTGCGAAGGGTGCGGGTTCGAGTCCCGTCTGCTGCCTGGTCCGTGTGGAATTTTTTCTAGTTATATTTTCTTTAGATTTAAACATGAAGCAGTTAAATGCTTTAAAAAAATATAAAAATTATAACTATTATTGCTATTTCTTCTTTCAAATGTTTAATACTTGTAAAAGTATTCATTTGACATTGTGGGTTACCTATAATGCGAAGAGATGGCACTGCCTTGCAGCTTAAGAATGGCTAGAAGAATTTCGACGCGGTCCGTGAGGGCCGCGTTAGCATAATTGGTCAGTGCATTCGCCCGGATTGCGAAGGGTGCGGGTTCGAGTCCCGTCTGCTGCCTGATCCGCGTGGAATTTTTTGTAGTTATATTTTCTTTAGAATTATTTAACAGTCTGGTTTCCATAACTTAGTCGCTATCTTCATTGCTGAAGGTCGTGTCTAACTTGAAATGTTGACCACCCGATGTACTATGCCTCTCCAAGCATTCCTGTCCTTGGCAGTCTTTATAGCCTTGGTTATTGATAGGCCAGTGAGCGACTTTACTAGGTCTGACCAGCTGGTAGGGGACTCCTGTCGACCTGGCCAACCACGATCAGCTTCTCTAGGCTGTCAGAGTTTCTGCGAGCGATCTGTCCGAAATACTTTAGTATGCGCTGGTGGATATCTATTAAGATAGTGGACAACCTTGTGGTGATGCCGAGTTCATCAAGTATGGACACGTTGGTCCGCCGTGCAGTCCATGGAATCCTTAGCATCCACCTCCAACACCACATCTCAATAGCGTCGATCCTTGCCCTACAAGTTCATTGAAATTCCATAACATATCAAGTTCATATTTGTTTCTCAAGTTTTCACGCACATCACTCATTAAATAAAACTAGTTTTACGGGTTAGATGTACTACAAGACGACGGCGCCTTTAAGAGGCACACCGCCGAACGGACCTCACACCTGGCTCCCGCAAGCCTTACGAGCCCCAGCAGTGGCTGCCCACTGAGGACCCCGTAACCCTTACGGGCGCTTTACGGCATAATATCCGCTAAAAAACCCTGCGAATACCCTCTAAGCTGCTTAGCGCGAAGCCGCGGGATCCCCTTTTAGGTATTCATCCGCGTCTCCGCACCTAGCAGCCTCCCGGCCTTGCCGGGGCTCCGCGGCAGGGGTCTCCCGGGGTATCGCGGGGACCACGCAGACGTGCGCAGGATGGCCCGCGCGTGGGGGCTGAGTACGCGGCCTAATGCCCACCGTACCGCCCCCCGTCCGCTGCGGAGGGCTACTTGGGCGTGCCCATGTAGCTCCCTCCGCCGCCCCCCTCTTTGCAGGACAACGGGTTAGATGTACTGAATTTATTTATTTATTCCTGAAAAGGATGCGAAACGGCAATAAATAAATAAATTCAGTACATCCAACCCGTAATAACTAGTTTTATATAACAAGTTCATTGAAATTCTGATAATTTTTCCAACACCAGGGACCATACAAATCAAATATAATGTCGATTAAAGAATGCAATAAGACTACGCTACCACGACAAAAGGCAGAATTTGGTCCCTTGAGTTCGTACAAGTTCGAATTATACAACACGACGAATAAAAACCAGCTGCTCAGAGGTAACATCACCCTGCGGCATCATAGCAGCAATTTCTGGGTTAGTATATTTTCACACTTTTTTTATTTTACTACACAAAATCTTTTTTATTTACATATTATTGAAGTGAACACGAAAACTCCTTTAAGCGCGTGCGCTTGACTTAAGGGGTAAGCTGGCGAATGCGTTACGCGTTACGAAAAGTTCATTCAGAAATTTATGTGTTCCATTTTCGAATTATTATTTTTATAGATTTCAGTCAATCGCATTGTAACTGTGAGTTCAAAAAGAAATGCATACGTACTACAGTTTGTATATCACTTTATTATTTTTATCACGTAATAAGACATTCCTTTCATTTAAAATGCTATGTTATCTAGCAATAAATAATCCTTATTATTAACCCTTTCGATGGTTATCACAAAAAATGTCGTATTTTTTTTGGAAATTTCACGAGTTTGATTCCCATTTGTAACAGGCGATTTTAAAAATATCTGCGAATTCTTTAAAAGCAGTTCTTTTCATTATTAAAAATAAAATGAGGTCTTCTTTCAGTAAAATATCCTATCTTCATTATGTAATATACTTTCCTTCCGTGTAAGGTAGCCGTGGGACGCCTTTTTTTTTTTGACCCGGAGAAATGCCTTAGCCATACCCCGCCGCTGGGTAGGCGATGGGGTTATGTGAGACTCCTCCCCCCACCTCCCGCCCACCCACTCAGAAAACCCTAGGGCTGGCTCAGTGACTGCTCGGGATGGGGGGGGTCCTACCCACTAAAACTCCGGGATGTGCTCTGCTTGCCTTAGGTGGCGGCATGGGATCCTTACTCGGAATCAACCACGCCGCCGCCGGCCGGCCCGGCTTTTAGCCAGGCCACCTCACGATCGGGGGGATTTCCAGGCACATGGTAGGAATCCCCCCCCAGACTGCGGTGCCGTGCAATGCAGGCGCGGGTTACCCTACCCACGCCCGCTGGCCCCGACTCAGGGTGGAAGACTGCGGATGTATTCCCGCATCCTTCGTCCCATTCGTCTGCGTCGGATTGGGTCCGCCTGAGGGTCTTGTTCGCGGGCCCGCTCCGCTGCCTCCTTTTTCGACATCACCTCTTCGCAAAAGGAGGATACCGCCTTCCAGGACCTGTCGTTGGCAAGCATGGCCGAGATCACGCTTGGCAACGAGAGGTCCAGTCCTATGACCGCGGTGAGGGTGCTGCGCTGCCGAGACCAAGTGGCACACACCGCAAGAGTATGCTCTGCAGTGTCCTCGGCCCTTGGGACGCCCCTGTATATACATACAGATGGAGCTTGAGAAGTTTCACTTCAATCATGTGGTCATAAGCACACTCGTTTTTCACTCACAAGAAGAGCTCGATTGCGCAAATGGTAAGCGCGTTCGGCTGCGATCGTTATGCAACTTTCCACCCAAGACCCACGCGTGCCCAGTGCGAATTGGCGGGTGCTAACGACTGCATATGCAACCGGGACCAACGGCTTAACGTGCCTTCCGAAGCACGGAGGAACTCGAGATAGAAATTTTTGGTCACCCATCCAATGAGCGACCACTGCGAAAGTTGCTTAACTACAACGATCGCAGCCGAACGCGCTAACCACCTGCGCCATCGAGCTCCTCTATATCGGACCATATACATAAAGATTTTTTTTGGAATAGGCTATAAAAGTACCAGGCGAGCATTAGGCCTGCCTGGTAGGCGGTCGCTATAACCAATCATAACTTACACTGGTCGCAAAAGGCCGAAATCTCATGAAAGTAAAATCAGTCACCAAAAATTTATGTGCATCTTAACATACACAGCTCATTGGACATTGACAATATGATGATGATGATGGGGTAAAGGAAACGAAATTCTATTCAGTCTGTCAGTTAGATTATCAAAAAATAATGGACACACTTATTTTTCCTTTTGGCAATCTACCAAAAAATGACAAAGATAAAGCGCTTCAAAGATTGGGAGTGAGGTCTCGTGACGTCACATCTAAGTAAAAATACGGTGTTTGATAAGATTTAGAAAACAATGTCACGTTTTTTGATATCGTTTATGGAGTCCATAAAAAGTGGATATTTATCATCATTTCAGTAAAAAAAAAAACAAAAAAATCGAGAGCCTTACAGTAGTCGCGTATGATGTGTAGCATTTGAAACCTCACCTAATACACACATCAAAAGTGTCTAGGGATCAACATATATTTTTGCAACAACTTTTCTCCTGATTGATATTAATTAAAATTTTCTTTAAGGATTCATCAAATAAAGTGTTTTCGTTTGTCACAGTAACGATAAACCAAGTCACCTTTGCATTAATAAAGAATTTTGCCATTTTCCTAATAAAGGGATTTTTGACATTTGAACCACTAACACAAAAGTTCGAAAAAAAGACTGAAATAACAGTTTTCTCTAAAATTTTATTGGGTAACTTAAACAATTAATAATCCGTATTTCTACCGCGAACACTAACAACTCAAGAACATCGGTTTGGCATACTCAAAATGAGTTCATCCAAATCACGCTGTGGAATGGCCGCCCATGTTCGTTGCAACAACAAAAAAAGGTCTTCTTGCGACTGGATACCCTCCATATTCGGCAGAGCTCTTCTCTGTAGCATATCCCATGCATGCTCAATCGGGTTCAAGTCTGGCGACTGAGCAGGCCAGGGCAGGACATTGATGTTAGCTGCGGCGAGAGTCTGTCTTACAACTCTTGCGGTGTGCGGTCGTGCATTATCATGCATTAACTGAAATAAGGGACCGATTTGCACTTGTAGAGGAACGATGACGTCTGATACAATCGTCTCAGCATAAATTTGAGCGTTGAGGTTGCCTCTGATCCAAATCAACTCAGTTCTTCCGCCGATCCAAATACCCGCCCATACCATGATGGTTCCACCACTATAAGGATGGACTTCCTGGCAGGATTTTAATCGCTGTTGGCGTCCAGGGGTTCTCCAGTGTCGTATACGTCTTGTATCCGGTCTCATACCAAAACGAGACTCATCAGAAAAGCACACGAAACGCCATTGTTCTTCTGCCCAATTTCTGTGTTCAAGAGCCCATTGATATCGAATCCTACGATTGTGCATTGCTATAGGTGGTACCCGTAGCGGTCTTCGGGAATGAAGGTTCACTTCATGCAAGCGGTTTCTGACTGTTTGGTCGCTAATTAAGTTCCCTGAAGAGTGATGAAGCCTCACGGCTAACATCATGGCGGTTATTGATGGAGCTCTTCGAGTTAAGATTTGAATGTATCGGTCTTGTCTCCGTGTGGTGCAGCGATACCGTCCTCCATGGCGCTCAGCCACGGTACCAGTGCTTCGGTATCGTGTCCAAAGTCGACTGATAACACTCTGACTTGTATTCAGAGCTAAAGCCACAGTACGTTGCCGGGAACCAGCTTCTATCATTCCCACGGCTCTGAGCATTTCTTCCCTGCTTAAATGACGTCGCCGCTCCATAATAACGTTGGTTTTAATCAGTAGTAGGGAAACAGTAGCACTAATAATGTCTTCAATGCGTTGTATGTTTTTATAGGGAAAATATTGACAGCTGATTTTCATCTTTTACTCGAATTTGATTCACAGTTCCTGATTCAAATTATGAAATGCACCAAAAAGGATCCATATAAATTTATAAAATCATAAATTTATTACAAAGCCACATCTCAATCTCAAGAAATCCGCATAAAAATGCTTGATCCCTAGACACTTTTGATGTGTGTATTAGTAAAAAAAGAAATAGAACCTAGTACAAAAGGAATAAGCCATTTGAACATAATGTTCTGAAATCAAATAGCGCGCGCTTTCGCGACTACCTGCCTACCTACACATCAATAAAAATAGTAGATTGTTAACCGAGGGTGGAAAGAATCAATTCCCGAGGTATTTAGACGCCCGAGCGCAGCGAGGGTGGCTATAGTCCGAGTAGGAATTGATTCTTTTACCCGAGTTAAACACTGTACTTTTCATTTCGAATATGAGGAAAATAAAACTAGTTGTTTAACAAAAATATTTATTCATAAATAGTTATATATATACCATAAAATCAGAAGTAGCTATTTAAAATACAAATTTGGCTGTTTTGGATATCTGTAAAAGTAGGACACTCTGTTATTTCATCAAACGATGGATTCCATGGCGGATACTCCCTGAAAGTTGTCTGCTGAGGCGAATTGTAGGAGCCCGTAGTTTGCTAGACAGTCCATTAAAATATGTAAGAAATACACTTTCGGAAAACGATTTTATATTCTTCTCTGCTCACCACTTTATAAAATCATTGTATGTATTTATATATCTCTTTTTTAACATTTCTGGCAAAATATTCTCTATAACACAATTTGCCTCGTCTTTAATTGAATCCGGTGTCAACATTTCTGAATCGCTTGAAATCATTTTTAATATTCAAAGTTGGATTGCTCTGTTTTACTTAAAAGATTATTTTTTTATTCCATCACATAACAGATGCATAACATTTTAGTATCCCGCCAATTTATGTCGACTTTTTAAATTTAAATATGGAACAGCGTAATTGTTGCGGCTTATTCCGCTCAACGTAGTTTGTGCTAAGTTCACACTGGCTGTTTAGAAACTCACATGGCATCATATTTTTTCTTTACATAAAACTCTTCACACCTGACAGTAGTTCTATTTTTAAAGTTCATTCCGGCCCTTAGGCGGGAAGTAATTTGTATGAGTTTTTCCATCTCTAGGGAGGGAAGCAGCATTTTCCACCCAACAAACAGATCAAAACAACACCACTTTCCGAGAATGAGAAATGAAAAATACATTTTCAAGTTGGCGCGAAATCGTTTCTCTGGACACTATGGGGTCTCACTAGTATGTGACGTCACACGATTGCCATCAAAAGATACAATGTAATGTCACTTTGACCGAAAGTTTACTAGCGAATTACGGAATTGAGCCGTCAGGTAGGGTTATTAAAAACTAAACTTTATTTATTTAAATGTTTTACAAAATTACTTATATTAATTGATCCCGATGATCAGGTCTTACAGACTATACGTCAAGATGCTTCCACGATTGAAGCTCAAGCGACTCCCAAAACTGTCCGAAGGTTTTACATAAACTAAATCTGTGTAATAAGCACTTTTCAACGCGATTGCTCAATCGAGCCACCTGCACTTGGGAAACACATAATGTATGCGTGACGTATGAGTGACGTAGACGAGTCTTGTACTCGTTACAAGCGTGTGACGTTATTTTTTCCTTCGCCAATCCCAGGCGAT
This sequence comes from Chilo suppressalis, assembly GCA_902850365.2. Taxonomy (NCBI): domain Eukaryota; kingdom Metazoa; phylum Arthropoda; class Insecta; order Lepidoptera; family Crambidae; genus Chilo; species Chilo suppressalis. The sequence continues at coordinate 17,494,154 of OU963914.1, read as the reverse complement.
TTCGGTCACGTGACCATGGATCAAAAAAAAATATTTTCTAATTAAATGATATAATAAAAAAAAATATTAATTAATGGTTCTTTCTGATTAGTGAAATCGCTGCTAATATTCATATTAAATACAAATTTTCATACTGTTAAATAGCCTATTAGTCCAAGACGAGTTCATACAACATTTGAAATCAATATATCTCCGTAAGTTAGTAAATTTTGATTACGTGAATAAAGACAAAAATACGTGTCCAATACTTTTTGATAAATTACCTACATGATGGATGAAGAAGAAGAAAAAGTTTATCGTCATCCCCACTATTATTAACAAAAACTTTTATTAGTCGTGATTCGTGAAACCATTTCTTTCAGATTAAAAGTGATAGTTACATCTTGAAGGACGGCAAATGGACACATCAGATCTCTCTTCCTGAAATGGACTGCAACAACCCCGTACCTCTTTATATAATCAAAATGACCACTTTGAGGTATGATCCGAAGACGTGCGCCGTGCAAAAGGTTTGTGGCAGCAATATCTACTTACATTCCTTTTTATGGCGCCATATTTTTTTATGTTAAAATATACTATAGACGCTTGCGATACCAAAAGAATCAGTCGCACCCTGAACCAATCCTCTACCGTAGAGCCCTGGGACCTCACTCACCGGCAGAAACACAATACCAGTAGCCGGATCTTCTCAGTACAAGGTCTCCCCTGTAGATATACGAACTGATGGCGTAGCTTCTAGACATTCATGAGTGCTTGTAACAGCCTGCACTGAATGTATGATTTTGATTATGATTACTGTTATTTTACTGTAATCTTCTGGTGCAGGGTATTTCCCCAGACGGGCACTCCAATTCAAGTGGATTTGCCACTGGAATTGGAGCGTTTGGATTGGAGAAGTAGAGTAGGTACCTCTCCTCAGGCAACTCAAAATGATTTGTTCTCTTTCTAATTTGCAGGGTTTTTACCAGTTTTCCAATGTAGATTTGAACGCGTTAGAACATTTATGGGCCCGAGAACGTGAATACGGCATCATCCTATGGAAAACAGAGATTTTGACAAAGTACTACACGCTTTTTTGTGTGGTAGTCGAGACTATTGTACAGCCATTACAAGATTCCAGGAAGAAAACTTAATGAAGATCAAAGAGCACAACACACAGTGATTTATCGCAATATGATGATGTTAAGGCTAGTCTGAGGTGCGGTTAGGTTAGATTAGGTTATACTGAACGATATTAATTACCCTTTATACAACAGCACGATGAAAATCCTAGCCGAGACCTGTCCAAAAGGTACATTGGACGATCCACAGAGCTCCGTAAGATGAACGCGTTGTCAAAAACAAGCGTAAGGCATTATTTAAACATTGAAAGTCACCTTTAATGCATACTGTGTATGGTCTTAATTAAAACGCATGCGTCAAAGAGTTATGACAATTCGAAATGCAAGCTCATAAAACTTTACGAGTTATTGCTATATGCGGAAGAATATATACTTTATTTCTTTGACCCCACGCGCAATTCTGAATGCGCTGTTAGCAATATAGCAGGTGCGGACCGCGAGGAAAAGAGACGGCTATATAACCGAAACCGACCATGCATTTGAATATCACAAATATTTTTAAAGTAAGTATTAGGCCGTATACAGAATCAACGCTGGGCCTTACTGGTAACAGTTACATAAAGGAATCAGATTGAAGTGTAGTTGTTCATTAATTTCAAAGGGCGGTGCCAGCGCTGACTAGCACGTGTCGGCATTTGTCGGCGACGGTTCGGCGCTTATCGGCGCTGGTCCATAGAAATGCCTGCGCCGGTTACCGGTAAGGACAAGCGCTGACAAGCACTGGTCAGCTTTCAGCTTTCTTTCTATATACGGCCTTAGAACATATTTGTTGTCTTTTTTCATAAATTTTATTGAAGACCGCGTTTTGGACTTTAGCTTAAACACTCTACTTAAAAATGATATTAAAGGAATTTAACAATAATTTTTGTAGATTATTATATTTTTAATTTTAAGCATTTACTGCAAGATGTTTAAAACTAAAATTTTACTAGAATATAATAATATATAATACTAGCAAACCAGTGAACCAAATGTTCACCAAAAAAAAATGTATTTAATTAATTGAGAACTTCGGAGATTTTGTGTGGTTTCGTTTGAAATTCGTGATTTCTCGAAAACCGGTAGTGCTACGTTACTCAAATCCGGTTTGTAGTCTTATCAGACTATTCTTAACTTATAACTTAAATATTCTCTTTATCTATCTCTTACGGTTTGGCCGCTGAAACAGCACCACAGACAGACGGACGGACGGACGGACATAAGAGATCCACTTGGAGTCAAATGGGATTCGAAGCTGCATCTTCCGCTGTTCGGGCGGACCAAGGACGCACTAACCACTTTTGCATACCGAGAACTTAATAGCCGTGTTGAATTTATTCTAGTATTTTTTAGCCTTACATTGTATGAAGGTAACCCACAACATTGAACGAAATACCTTAATAAGTATTAAACGTTTGAAATTAAGAATATCAGTTTTGGATTATTATATTTTTTTATCATCAAGATCATCAGCCTATTAATATCCCCACTGCTGGGACATAGGCCTTGCCTATAGGGAGATTGGGCCATGACCCACCACGCGGGCCCAGTGCGGATTGGCGAGTGGTAACGACTGCAGATGCAGCCGGGACCAACGACTTAACGTGCCTTCCGAAGCACGGAGGAACTCGAGATAAAAGATTTTTGGTCACCCAGCCAATGACCGACCACTGTGAAAGTTGCTTAACTTCAATGATCGCAGCCGAACGCGCTAAACACCTGCGCCTTCGAGCTCCTCCTTGTTATAGAAACATTTAACTGATAGGTGTTGAAATCTGAAGAATTTTATACAAAATTTTTTTGTCATAAATATTTCCAACAGAGGGCTACCGTTTTCTGCCTCACCAGATGGCGCCACTGTTGAGTGAGGTCCTAAATTGTAAATTTTAAAGTTTATTAATACGCACATGAAATGAAAGGTTACATTTAGATCGTATTTTGACACAAAAGAACCATATCCTAAACATAATAGGCCATGCCACAGTGACGCGCAGTTCCGTTTTATTCGGAAAAAATGGGAACATAATAATTTTTCTAAGCTCAAATTTTTAATAACTGACATTCATTGCCACATAACTCATATTTGCCATAATTAAGCCGAATTGTTACCAATTATTCACAACATTATTTTAATTAGAAATAAACCCGCATAGTCAACCAACAAGCAATAACATTTGACATTTCGGAGACCTCACGCTACACTAGCGCCTCTAGCGGCGGATTCATACGCGATAGCCCTCATTATCCTTTTCCCAAAGTAAGCACTGTAAGGCTTGTGTTATGGGATACTAGAGTAACGGATAGAATACATATTATACTGTACATATATAAATGTTTTTATATAGAAATACATATCAAACATCCATGACTGGAGTACAAATGCTCGTATTCATCACACAAACATCTGCCCCCACCGGGATTCGAACCCGGGACCTCTCGAGTCGGCCCATGAAACCCGGCGTACAAACCACTCGGCCACGGAGGTCGTTAAATTCACTCGGTCAAGATTCAGACGGCATTCAAACCCTTATCTTTCCACCCGGATAGCGAAATTTTGGGATGCGGAACGAAACTACGGTTCTATAGATGGCCAAAGGATCTAAAAAATTATGATTGTGCGTTCAATATTGTATGTTATTTTAAACAAATCTTCAAAGACAAGATGATTCATGAATCTAAAGAAAATATAACTAGAAAAAATTCCACGCGGACCAGGCAGCAGACGGGACGAAGAAGAATGGCTAGAAGAATTTCGACGTGGCCATTCTTAAGCTGCAAGGCAGCGCCATCTCTTCGCATTATAGGCTAGAAGAATTTCGACGTGGTCCGTGAGGGCCGCGGTAGCATAATTGGTCAGTGCATTCGCCCGGATTGCGAAGGGTGCGGGTTCGAGTCCCGTCTGCTGCCTGGTCCGCGTGGATTTTTTTCTAGTTATATTTTCTTTAGATTTAAACATCAAGCAGTTACATACTTTAAAAAATAATAGAAATTATGATTCATGAATTTTGAAACACCAAATTAAAATAATCTGAAACTAGCTGCGCACCGCGGTGTTATCTGCGGTTCATTAGGAATCTTTTCTCGCAGTAAAACGTAGCCTATGTGTTAATCCAAGCCGTTAGCTAACTCCATACCAAATTTTATTAAAATCGTTCCAGCCGTTTAGACGTGAAGAAGTAACAAACATACACACTCACATACTTTCGCCTTTATGATATTAGTGTGATGAAATATTATATTTGTATGGAAATAAAATTGTTATTGTTAAATTGGAGAATGCATAAATGAAACACAATATTTTAGATGTTTCAAACAAATGCCGCTATTTTAGACCTGACCAAACTTTTGCCGTTTTTAAATGAAACCACCATTTACAGTGTGTCAGCCGAAATAAAAGCACCAGAGACAATTACTCACTCTTTTTATAAAGGTCATTGTTTAGACCATTGAATATGGGGGGTATGGCCATGCGTTCTGTTTTGTTTCACGCAGCCTTTGTTGACGATCCGGTGTGTGAGAGAATTGCCGACGAGATGCCATGATTGATTCTGCAAACGTCACAGCAACGTGCCCAATATTGACTCCGTAACTGCTTATATAGAATTAGCGACTTTCTATTTTGCTTTTTGAAGTGAAAACTTCTTTAGCGGCGTTGTACACTTTTTATTGTAAGGGTAAAAAATGTTAAACTCGCCTCAGGTTAAACACGTGGGCTGATCGCATCATGACATCATCATCACACACAATAAAGTGGAACTTTCAATATATTGGACGAAACATAGTAATATTTTATTTTATCGTATTATAATAATAAGTCTCTATCTAAGACGTCCACGTGGCAGCTTTATTGCGAAGAAAATGCATTTTTTTTACAATAGATGTCGCTAGGTGCGCTTAAATGTTATTCGTGCAAATTGATTTCTTTACAATAGATGTCGCTAAGTGCGCTTAAACGTGATTCATGTAAGTTGATTTTTCTGAGAGATAAACTTTTTTTATGTAATATAAGTAAATTGTCATGTTTGTGTACGATAGCGCAATAAATAAATATTGTATTCTACCACATACATGATAGTACTTTTATACTGATAATTAAAGCAATTCGTGCAAAATTATTCCCTAACCATCCAAAATATCAAAAATGCACAATGTTAATAATAAGTTTTCACTTCTGCCGGCACTCCCGGAGTGCAACCCGTCGTTTTTTTTTTATTCGAGACGCAGTAAAATGCCTCATCATCATCATCAGCCTGATGTCCCCACTGCTGGGGCTCAGGCCTTCCCGATGGATGGAATACGGAGATTGGGCCATAACGATGAAAAGTGCGGATTGGCGGGTGCTAACGACTGCAGATGCAGCCGGGACCAACGGCTTAACGTGCCTTCCGAAGCACGGGAGAACTCGAGATAGAAGATTTTTGTCACCCATCCAATGACCGACCACTGCGAAAGTTGCTTAACTTCAACGATCGCAGCCGAACGCGCTAACCACCCGCGCCATCGAGCTATCTGCATAGGTAGCTTAGTTCCAAAATTGAGCTTGAGTAGAGAACCCCCTTAAAGTGTGCCCTAAAACTAACTTACAGCTTGAATATATATATTTTTTAACAATTCAACTCACTGCTGGATGTTTAAATCTAAATAAAATAATACTAGAAATAAATCTCGCGGGCTAATTACCAGAGATGGCGCTAGCTTACAGCTTAAGAAACACTAGAAAAAATTCGACACGGCCATCAGGGCCGCGGTAGCATAATGGTCAGTGCATTCACCCAGCAAAGGGTGCTGGTTCAAGTCCTGCCTGCTGCCTGATCCTGGATTTTCTTCACAGCTTGGCGTTAACTCCTAACCATTAAGCCGACCACAACTTACGAAAATTAGTGAAACTTAACTTACAAAGGCACTAAGTTAACTAGCAAGCTATATTTAGACAGGATGTACACCCCAGACGCGATAAGCTTATTGGCTGTCAAACGGGTAATCGAACTTCATGAAGGGATCTCAAAACTTGTGACAAATTACCCCTAAAATGAGCCTTCATACGGATCTCATAATATGTAGCAGGGATGTAACGGAGGTAAATTTATCGGAACCGAAGTCGGATTCGGAGTTTTTTAATTTGATTTATCGGAGTCGCAACCGGAGCCGGAACCGGAGTCGGAGGCAGAATCGGGGTCAGAGGCAGAGTCAGAAGTGGTCAAAAGAGAGATATTTTTGCATTTAAGAAAAAATAAAAACATCGTTCAGTCAACCTTTTTTCATTTTAATAAATAAAATAACCTTTTTCATTTAAATTTACTTATATTAACGCAGACCCATAACGCAACGGGTATGAACCAGTTCGTAATGAAAGGTCGACGCAGGCCGCCGTCGCTATTTTCCCGATACCTCCGATTAAAACCTCCGATTTAAAAGTTTCGGAACCGAAATCGGAACCGAAGGTGTAATAATAATCGGAAGTTCCGACTTAACGGAATCGGAGTCGAAGCTCCGTAACATCCCTGATATTATAAATTAATACTTGACGACCTCCGTGGCCGAGTGGTTTGTACGCCGGGTTTCATGGCTGTCGCCGACTCGAGAGGTCCCGGGTTCGAATCCCGGTGGGGGCAGATGTTTGTGTGATGAATACGTGCATTTGTACTCCAGTCATGGATGTTTAATATGTATTTATATAAATATACTTATATATGTACAGTATATGTATTCTATCCGTTACCCTAGCATCCCATAACACAAGCCTTATAGTGCTTACTTTGGGGCTAGGCTAATTGGTGTGAGTATCGGAAATATTTATTTATTATATTTATTAATACTTCCTATGCCACTATTACACTTGGTCGTTAGCTCGAGACGAGTGCCACAAAAATTCGAGTAAACGACTAGTGTAAATGAAAGGAGTCAAGTACGTTTTCGGGTAGTTTTGGAGTTTACTCCTTAAGAATTGATTTTCATATAAGGCCCCCGGTATGAAAAAAAAATGGATGCGTGTAACTTATGTACGCGCGTGAGAAGTTATACTTCTTTAGCATCATTAAAAATATTTTTTAATTGCATGCAAATAATTAATAATTACAATAAAATAATAAAAGGACTGGAAAAGGATAGTTAACACAGTCAATTAAGTTCAGTTTTAATTTGAAAAATTAAATAAATATTCAAAATATTCAATTAAAATCACTACTGAATTTAAGTTATTAGTCCATATGTAATTAGCACTTGTAAGTAACTAAAACACGTTGTGTCTACATAGAAACTAGAAACATGTGGAAAAATATTATAAATATGAAAACAGTGATCAGAGGCGACGAGCGTGCCAACATTGTTTTTGACAACGCGATCATCTTATGGAGCTCCGTGGATCGTTCAAAGTACCTTTCGAACAAATGTCTAATAATGGTAATAACCATTATTAGACACTAACATTCATAACGCACCCGCGGCCAACTTCATGGTGTTACTTTTCTTTTACAGTGTTGCGCGCGCATCTTAAAATTTCACTCTCATCATTTTTTCATAACGCGCCCGCGGCTAACTTCATTATGTTACTTTTGTGTTACAGTGATGCGCGAGCATCTTAAAATTTCACTCTCATATTTTTTTCATAGCGCGGCTAAAGAAGTATAACTTCAAAAATATAAGGAGTAAAATCTACTGAACAAATGACCTCGTTACGTTTTTGTGCGAAACCTCATCTTTTCACTTTTCAGTTGTGTGTGTATACTTGTGTGTAGCCAGCGTCAATCAACCACGACAATAAAGTGATTTTGTTTTGTGTCTGTTCAAAGGCAATCGTTTTTAGAGTGTAAACTCCGGTCGTGCGTCGGAGCCAGGGCCGTGCCTGACGGGCGTTCATTGCGTGCACCGCACGCAGGCGGCCGAAATTAAGAGGCGGCCAAATCGTTACAAGTTGTTTACTGGGCAAAAATACAATCGGTTTGTTTTCATTAATCCTTGTTCTTTATGTTTGATAATTTTGTCTGTGATTATAAAACCAATACCATAATTTTTTTCATGTTATTATTTTTGTTTAAATTTTAAATAAAAAAATGTTTATTTTGTGCATTTTTTTTTCTTAAATTTCATCCAAACATATAAATCTCATAAAACCGGTTTTTAGCCGGTTTTTCTTTTCAGAAACCGGTTTTGGGAACAAAACCAATATTTTTTTTTGTTCTCGATTTCGGTTAACCAAGAACTGATTTTTTTCCCGGTTTGATGCCCTGTGTATAATAATAAACATTAAAAATTAAAGTAGTTTTTTTTAATGTTATCCTGGGGGCGGCCATACAGACTGGCACGCAGGCGGCCATATACCCAGGCACGGCCCTGGTCGGAGCTGACACACACAATTTTTTTTTTATTTGGTTACTCGACACCGTCTACCAGCCCGAATTCCAGTATAATTTTACACTGGGATTCGAGTAATGTCTCTCGTTCACCCGAATACGGGAAACGACCAAATGTAATTGAGCCAATTTGATTCTGCAAACGTCACATCAACGTCCCCATTATTGCCCGTGACTGCTTGTATAGAATTAGCGACTTTCTTTTCTTTTCATTGAGCCAATTTGGAACCTTGCCTAAAGGGGCTTCTTTTATTAATGTATTTTAGTTATTACATATTTTAAGGTTTTTAGTTATAAATATCTTACTGGAGATATCATTAAATGTCACCTCATCTTCAATAAATCTCTGTAATAGTGTATAAGATATTGAGCCAATTACACATCCCAAAGTAAGCTCTGTAGCTATTTTACTAGTTTATTCAAATCAAAATCAAATAGCTATTAAACATGAACTTCAATAGCTTAAATAGGATATAAGTAAAGGTCTAAACCTGGTAATTGAGCTCTGTAAGCTGAAATATAGGATGAAAATCCTAGTTCGGCACCAGATGCTAAAGATTGTCTTCTATATTCTTAAGCTTATAATATGGTGTCTATGGTTTATAAGACATAATGTTTCTTACATATGCTGGTCTAAATAAAGATTATTATTATTATTACTGTAAGCTAAGAGTAAATAATCTAACACTGTAACTCTGTAAGTCTTCAATATATTGTTTTAAACTTTCATGGTCACTAACATTACATTAACAGAACGATGCCCGACCAACATTGTCTTTAAGAAGACTTCCATACTCTTTGAGTGTAGCCAGCCCGTTAGCGCTATCTCTTGACGAGGCGAGTAATTATTTCGTCCATGCTTTTTATATTAGGGACGTTTAGATGTCGCCGCCACGTCACTCCCCTTCTAGACCGGCGCGGCGGTCGATAGTCCATGTTTTCAGCAGTTACAGTTCATGGACATAACTCTAGCGCTGAACAAAACGCGTCAGAGATAGCTGCGTATGGGTACGACTGGAGAGACAATCGGCGCAACGCACGCCCACCCGCGCACCTCGTTTCCCCCCAACACATCTTAATTTTTACGTCTGCGCAAAAACGGCCAGCGCTAGAGTTTCGTGCCAAGACTTATAGTGCGTCAGAGCTTGCAAGTGCCAGTACGCTGCAGGATCCACAGTCTGCGGTGAGTCAAGACGGGTGGGGTAGGCACATCGCCTTGATTTTTTAACGCATCTTGATGTCGAAAAACGTACAAATGCGCTGAAAACAGAACGCTAACCATTAAAGAAATTACTTATTTAAAAAAAAATCCATATTTATAAATGAAAATAATTTGAATTTAGAATTCATAGCGAAAAAATGAAAAAATGGACTTGAAATAGCTAGTGCGACAGAACGGCAATTTTACAAGCTTTTATTTAACTTGCAATGTATGTTTGTTCGGGTGGAATCTTACAACTCAATTTTAATTCACTTGTCCTCAACCGGTTGAGCTGAAATTTGGTATGCACGTTCAGTTCGGATGACAATGCATGATTAACAGTGTGACGTCATTCTAAATCCAACATGGCGGCATACCCAAAATGGCGGACCAATCATTTTTAATGCATTCCTACAATATGGGTATCAAATTAAAGGGCTTGCTGAGAGTAACTCGAAAAAACTATGACGTCACTCTTAATCCAATATGGTGGACTATTAAAACTCAAATATCAATTTTGAAACAGATATCTTTAACTAATTTTGTTGAAATTTTTTATACACGTTCAGTTTGGATGACAATACATAGTTAATTGTGTGACGTCATTCTAAATCCAAGATGGCGGATAATTTTCTTTTATTCGTTTCTACAATGTAGGTATCAAATGAAAGGGCTTGCTGAGGATGTGACTGAAAAAAAAATGTGACGTCACTCTTAATCCAATATGGCAGACTACTGAAACTCAAATATCAATTTTGAAACAGATATATTTAAGCAATTGAGTTGAAATTTTGTATGCACGTTCAGTTTGGATGACAATGCATGGTTAACAGTATGACGTCATTCCAAATCCAACATGGCAGAACACCCAAAATGGCGGATAATTTTCTTTTATTCGTGCCAACAATATGGGTATCAAATGAAAGGTCTTGCTGAGAATAACTCTTGACGAGTATATCTTGTCTTAACATGGTATCTGTATGTATATGTATGATAGATTCCCGACTTAAAAAACTCAAAAACAACGAATTACTCTTTGGTAGTATAAATATTTGTGTGTTTGGGGACTTAATGCAGTTACCTCCCGTGAGAGGAAATCAAGTGTTTGATCAACCTGCTAGGTTAATCCCAGCAACACGCTTATGGCGCTCTTTCTCGTTAATTGAATTACCCGAAAATATGCGACAACAAGGTAGCACAACTTTTAAAGACCTCTTAAACGCATTAACTGTTGGTGAACTTCAATCTGAACATTTTGCTATTTTAATGATTCGACTAAACAAAGAACCGACAGGTGAATTTAAAATTGAAAAGGTATCCCACTAACCAACAAGTGTATGACCATAACAAAAGTGTTCTCGAACATTTCCGTGCTCAAGGTATAACTATCAACAAAATAAGAGCACAGGATAGTCTACTAGATAGTACTCGAAATAATGACAACGTGGATTTAATTAATATTATACCATCTGATATAAATAAGACTGGAGGGCTTCCTAAGGAGTTAGAAATATTTGTTGGGGCGAAGGTAATGTTACGGTACAATGTAGATGTATCCAAGGGTCTCGTGAATGGTGCAATCGGACATATAACAGAAATATTATGGCCTTGCTTCTGGAGAGCACAAATGTATGATACTGACATACCTTCCGTCCTTCAGATTTCAGTAAAGACGGCGTTCATCTCATTCAACCTAAGACTGTGCAATTTCCAGCAAAATATAGCAGAAAGGAGAATGTTACCAATTATATTATGTTGGGCTTGTACGGTACACAAAATGCGGGGTAGTACCGTCGACCATGCCATTGTATACATGGACTCGAAGCTCTTTGCCGTTGGGCAAGCATATGTGGCCTTAAGTAGGGTGAAATCATTAGAAGGGCTCCTCATTGAAGAACTGGACTATCCAAAATTAAATGGCAAACGACCTTGCAATAATGATGCGTTGAATTAGATGAACAGACTTAGGAACTTATCAGGTGAAAACTAAAAAGTACAAAATAAAATTAAGGTAAAAAAAACCTTTTTAAAAACAAGCTTTTATTTAAATGCGCTAAAAAGAAAAAAAAAGTTTTAGTGTAAAATTATCTTTTTTCTTTTTAGCGCATTTAAATAAAAGCTTGTTTTTAAAAAGGTTTTTTTTAACTTAATTTTTACAGGTAAAATCCTATTATTAGTATTATTACAGTGAATAAAACTAGTTTTTAAAATTCTTGTTTGTAATTTTGAGTTTATTTAGTAGTTTACGGTAGTTAGGGTCAAATAAATAAACTCAAAATTACAAACAAGAATTTTAAATAAAATACTTTATTAAGTAAATTAAATAATAAATTCATACATAAACAATAAAACTTAAAAATCGAACAATGAAATAACCAAACGCTCAATAAAAGTCTTTCGAAGGTAGCTCGACAAATTAAATAAAAGTTTTTATTCTGACGACGTAGCCTGTAAAGGCTACGAAACGTCAATAAATAAATAAAGTTTTCGTGCATTAACCCGTAAAAACTAGTTTTATTTAATGAGTGATGTGCGTGAAAACCTAAGAAACAAATATATTATTACAGTGATCTTAAGGTGGAGGTTACTTCTACAAACGGGTGCTCTCAAGATCTTTTAATCAATGGCCAATTAGACAAACGAGTGAATCAAACTTTAGCCATTAGTCTTCCGGTAGCTTCTTTACGTGAATGATTACAAAAAGAGGCTGATTTAAAATTGAAAGTGTCTATTAAGTAGCCGATTTGAAGCGATCGAATCAACTTGCGGTACAGTCACACGAAAAAGGTTTTATACGCACATTTGTTTATATTGTAGGAAGGCCAAAGGGGAAGATCTTCCTCTGAGCTGGGTGATGGTAGCTCGGGGGCCACGGCCCGACTGATGTTGGTCGGGCATCGTATTAATGAAGAGTTAGCTTCCGAATTTCATTTGCGCGATGTAGGCTTCCATACTATTATGATCGCAGTGCAGGTAACGCCATCTCTTGAGGATGGTGAGTAATGATTTCCTCCATCCGTTGTATATATGTGGGGCATATAGATGTCGCCGCCACAATATAATAATTTCACGGTAACTTAATAGTTTCAAAAGCAAATTAATCTTTAAAATTTAGTATCACGGGCCGGTTTATAACTTCTTACCAGATTAAATAAAACAAATCAAATAAAATCAAATCATCTTTATTGCGAATACAGGTTATAAAGTTGTTACACAGATACATTTTAGAAAAGTACAGCCATATTCTGCCTTATCGGCATGCAATATAATATTTCTATAAATCATTAATTATTTCAATGTCAAATTAATAAATTTAACATAGTTTATTGAAAATGTCTGACGCATTAAGTAATATTCTTCTTTATTTTTTATTATAAAACTTTAAAGTTAATGTGATTTTTTTTTAAAGTTAAATGAAATGCTATCTTATACATGGCAGCTATCTACATTGCGCTTGGCTCGATACGTACTTGGCCAGTTTTGTGAATATGTGTTATTGAGAAAGTCCATAAAAATTTTACTTATTATGCTGACTTAAAATTTAAGCTTTTTGAATTTAATAGTAACGTTAAAGTAACTGACAGTCCAAAACGTTCCGTTGCAAAATTACCTCTTCTGTGAGCCGAGAAGCTTCTTGCGCCTGTTATCTATCGATAGTGATGTGATTCTTTTATCGATAAAGTGAGTTTTGCTTTAATAAAGTATTTCTTCGTATGTCTAGTGTTCGTGAGTAATGGAGAGTGAATAAGTGCTTCATTGTTATTTTGTATCATTTCCCTTATTTTTATTTAAGAATAAGAATGAAAAAAGAATGATATAACTCTTAGGTTTTAATTTGTAAAGAAAAGTTTGAGCTGGAAAAGAGACAGCTGTAGGTAATAAATAGTAACTTGCATGTCAACAAATATCAGTAATTACGCAAAACTATTTTTCACTATGTTTTATTACAACTTATAACTATTAAACTATTTTTTTAGTCATGTTTTTATTTTTTAAGCATTTAACTTCTTGGTGTTTAAATCTAAAGAAAAGTTTACTAGAAAAATGATTGATTTTTTTTTATCTTATAGTTGCAATAGGTAATCCGGTTGACCACAATAACTAAGTATTATTTATTTCGGCACTAAAACTTTTTAGTTGTAATTAGTCGATTGTTAAAAGATATTACCGAATATTTTTATTTCTTTTTTATGCAAAGCTCGGTAAATCACCCCGTAGAAAGTATTTTTAAGGTCTCGACGTTGCCAAATTGCTTCTGTATATATGTAACGTTATTTCCTTTAAATAATAATTGTTGTGATTTGTCATCAATATTACATCAATTTATCGATAAAATGGACATCTCGTTCCCATCACTAGTAATACGCTACTAATCTTCATCGACGTTCTAAGACGGATGGAAAGCGCCTGATCAGACCGATTAGCAACCGCACACAAATCCACCACCATTCTAAACGCTGCCCTATTTCAAATAAAAGAGGACGCATATTCCTTTGAAGTCGCATAACGAGTCGAACTTCCAACTTCCTACTTTGTTTCCCTTTCGGTTCTAATTTATTTGCATTTAAGGTTCATTTTGTTTTACAAATTGATTAAAGATACGTTTTCTCCAATGGGTTGGCTACGCTTGAGCTCTGGATTGATTCATGTTTAAAATGTTGGTTAAGTACCTCGATTAATTATTTATGTATAGCAGTGTAGTTAATAAAATTACTTTTAAGGCTTTTGAAACTCGAACTGATGGTTTCCATGCCGTCTTGCAAAAAAAAGTTGCTTCACTGATTTGTAGAGTGCGGAGCAGTAACAACACCATTCTGTGAGTCGTAGCAATCCGCATGCACCATTTTGGAGGCATTCCCTGCAAATGTTGACTGAATAGAAGTTAATTATTCTTCATGGTGTCGCTCGCGCGGAGTGCCTCTTAAGTGTCGCCGCACACGGGCTACACGCCACAGCCACAAACGCCGCCACGAGAAGCTAGAAGCGCCTACTAAAGTGGCTGAAGCGCGTGACAGCGGCCGACTGAGGTAAGGGAGAGAGGGGTGGGGAATCGCGCGAGTGACGTGTGGCGGCGTTTTGTATCGGCGCATTAAGTGGCTGATGCGGGTCACAAGAAGCGAGCAACGACGACTTGTAGCCTGTGGCGGCCACCGGCGTGCCGTGTGTGGTCCATATAAAATATGCCGGTGGCGGCGTTTTGTGGTTGTGGTCGGTGGCCCGTGTGCGGCAACACTAAGGTACATGACCTTCTTGTAGTTTTCATACATTTTATATGAACTCGCCACACACGGTACGCCGGTGGCCGCCACACGCTACAAATCGTCGTTGCTTGCTTCTTGTGGCCTGCACCGGCCACTTAAAGTGCCGATACAAAACTTCGCCGCGCGACCCTCGCGCGATTCCCCACCCCTCTCTCCGTTACCTTAGTCGGCCGCTGTCGCGCGCTTCAGCCACTTTAAAGCCGCTTCTAGCTTCTCGTGGCGGCGTTTGTGGCTGTGGCGTGTAGCCCGTGTGCGGCGACACTTATACGCCCAATGCGACAGAGGAGAAACCCGTTGACCGCGTCAGTCGTGCTCTATGGTCACAACATCTTTTAGGTTGCATTGACTAGAGTTCCATTATAACTTCACAGCCCTAGAAATCTGAAATATATATTAATAATTAACCGAAAAAAGGGTTTAAATCCTATTACCATTCGATGTATTCGTCGTGAAAACATTTAACACGCAGGGTTATAAGCAAAATGCCAATAGCACACGTTACACATTTCTGCCTATTTGACAATATGGGATGTTCCATTAATTCCATATTCAGGACTAAGGCATGATGCAAACTAATTACTTTCCAACAAACTGATTTCTGACCCACTTATCCGATAATTCGCTTAAAAATGTCAAAACAAACAAGTTTTTTTCTTTAAAGGATGCGTATATGCACTATTTTTTTTTTATAGATAGGTCCGACAAATGACTCCACCCCACCTGATGTTAAGTGAAGGTGAAGTCCAGACGCGAAGATAGCTGATACAGCAGTTCTACCTGCCACACCAGCCATCCTCATTCTGCCGGCCTGCATGTTGCTTCTTCACGCCTCTTTTAAAGAATCCCAGGTTGTAAGAGGGACGGAACACGTGAGCGGGCAGAGCATTCCATTTACGGATAGTGCGACAAAGAAATGAGTCCCTGGTGTGGCGCGTGTAAATAGCCCACACCTGGGGTGGATTACACCAAAATTATAAATTATGTGGTTCAATACCAGGAAAAAGGAAGCGCCCACTTACCTCCAAGACGATGGGTTGCGTGGTCTCCGACGGGCGTAATGTGAGGCGGCTGGACCCTGCTTTGCCGGCATTCCAGAAAGCGCACGTCACAATTGTAGTTTTTACGATTGTCCCGAATATTTTAATAATAATTAAAGAAAAGTATTGACACACATCTTGACAGTTTTTTTAAGGAAGAGAGTATGTTCACTTTTTACACGAAAGGCACCATAAACAATGTTCCGGTAACCAGCCAGTGCCCTCAGCCACGGCGACATCAATCCCACAGATAAGTGGGTGCGAGAAGTTTCCTGGTATATCGCCACACATAATAAGATAGAAACATAATTTTGCCAAATAAACTAAAACCATTCTTATGGCGCTCAACCATGCTCCCCGCCTTGGACGTTCGCAGAAGTCCAAAACAAAATAAAATTATAAACAAAAAATATTACAACTTTGCTTTAATAAGGTTAACTGAAAGTTGAGACGTTTCATGGCTAAGCCTTGACACAATTTAAGATTAGTACGTTACTAAAAGAGAGAGTTATTATTGAGTAGGAATAGGATATAACTTTACAATGGGCCGTTTAAAGATCCCGAACTTAGTTTTAACCGTCGCCACTCGAACGACTCCGTCCGAACCGGGATGAACCTCTGAAATTACACCTAAGGGCCAACTCAAGGGAGGAGAATCCTCCTGTCCCACAATAACAACGGTTCCCACATCAATCACGTGGCCAGCGGTAGACCACTTCTGCCGTACTTGTAGGGTATGTAAATACTCCATGCGCCATTTCTTCCAGTAGGACTGTACTATGCTGTCTAGCAGCTGCTTTCGCTGGGAAAGAGTGAAACGCGTATCAGTGACAGGAGGCGCCGGTAAGTACCGCAACGGCGATGACATCAAAAAATGGGCAGGAGTGACCACATCGGGGTCGGGATCCGAGGAGATGACAGCAAGTGGGCGCGAGTTCATGATACACTCGATCTGCACCAGTACAGTCTGAAGCTCCTCGTACGTCAAGAGCTGAGCCCCAATAACGCGATAAAGGTGAGTCTTTAAACTTTTAATATTCGACTCCCACATACCACCGAAATGCGGCGCGCGAGGTGGAATCATTCTCCACTCAATACGACTTTTAGCTAGTTCGCACTTTAAAGTTGGATGAAACTCCGAACCAACTAGAAAATTATAAAGATCATCTAACTGCGCCTTTGCACCGACGAAATTGGTACCATTGTCTGAATATAGACATGACACAGGTCCACGCCGTGAAATAAAGCGACTAAAAGCCGCAAGAAAAGCATTTGAGGTTAGGTCAGAGACCAGCTCAATATGAACAGCCTTAGTCACAAGACAAACGAATAAGCAGATATATGCCTTCTGAGCATGCTGTCCTCTTCGACGAGCAAGTGTAATGCGAAGGGGACCTGCGTAATCAACGCCGGTATGAACAAAAGCCTTTGCTTCTGTGATACGAAACGAAGGTAAATCAGCCATCTTGGGTGCAGGGTGAGATGGACTTACACGAAAACAGCAATTGCATTTCCTGACCCTAGCTCTTATAACCGTCCTGGCATCCAATATCCAAAAACGTTGCCGCAAGATAGACATCAAAAGTCCCGGACCAGTATGACAATTCATAATATGGTAGTGTTGAATGATAAGATCCACTACATGGTCATGTTTAGGGAGTAATGCTGGATGTTTAGCCTCAAAAGGTAAATCCGATTTCGAAAGCCTTCCTCCAACACGCAGTACGCCATCTTCGTCAAGGAACACCGACAAATTCAAAAGCTTCTTCGAAGGCAATTTACCTTTTTTAAGCGCGGTAACGTCCTCAGCGAAGTGAACAGACTGCACTGCACGTAGCACGAATTTTTCAGCAATCATAAGACTATTGACTGTTTCAGAGGAAGGCGAAATCTTTTTAATAAAACGAAGGACGTAAACAACAGTCCGTAAGAGTTTATCCCACACGGATATACGCCGGGCCAATTCCAACAGGGCCGGTGGTTCAGTCTGAACCATTGCAGTCAGCACGTTAATTTTGTGCTCAGGCAGCTCGGCGGTTATGCTAGGCGAAAAGGCTTTCAAAGGCCACTCAGAAGGAGGGCTTCGAATCCATGATGGGCCGTTCCACCATAAATCATGTGAAACGAGTTGGGAGGGGAGCATCCCCCGGGAAAGACAATCACTCGGATTCTCACTTCCTGCGACATGAAAAAGGTTCTCAGGAGGTAGATTTTCTTGACATTGAGCGACGCGATTGCTAACAAACACCGACCAACGATGCGGTGAGGAATGAATCCACGAAAGCGCAATAGTTGAATCCGAAAAAGCATACGTTCCCGCGATCGGAATACGCTCCTTGTAAGAGCTTTGAACCGTCCGTATCAACCTGGACATCAAGACCGCAGCACATAATTCTAAACGAGCGAGTGTGGTCACCTTAGTCGGTGAAACCTTTGACTTCGCACAGAGTAACCTCACAGTTATATTCCCCAAGGAGTCAGTGGTGTGTAAGTAGAGAACACAACCATAACCGTTCATACTCGCATCACAAAACGCGACAATCAGCACGGTACAATCGTTGACTACACCAATATGACGAGGGATTTTCACAGTTGAAATGAGAGGAAACTCCTGAATGAGCGCCGAGAATTTTCGTAAAATGCTCTCGGGGGGAGTAACGTCCCAATCTATGTTACATAGCCATAGCTCTTTTATAAGCAATTTGGCGTACAAAATAACAGGAGCCATTAAACCGAGGACATCAAACAAACGGGCAACCACAGAGAGTATACTCCGTTTCGTACATTTCTCTGGAACGTAAGCAGTCGTAAAGAAGAAATTGTCGTCCGCGGGTTCCCACGAAAGGCCTAACACCTTCAAGGTATGGTTAGAGCCGTCATTCAAATCCACTGCACTGCGGTGAGAGTCCGGAAGGATTTGAAGAACCACATGAGAATTACTTGACCATTTGACTAAGTCGAAAGCACCAGCCTTGAAAAGCGAGATTAACTCTCGAGAAAGACGCACGGCACTAGCCTCATCAGCCACAGAATAGACCAGATCATCCATGTACAATCTGGACTCCGCGATCAAGGCAGCTTCCGGGTATTGAGATCGCATGTCATCAGCCAGCTGACGAACAGTTCGCATTGCTAAGTATGGGCTCGCTTTGAGACCAAAAGGGACCCGATTAAATTGAAAGGTTCTTACGACCTCCTTCTCCGAGAAACGAAACAAAATCCGAATATATTTCCGGTGTTCATACGGAACCGAAACCTGTAAGTACATTTGCTTGATATCCGCAGTCATCGCGACTGGAAAAAGACGAAAGCCAAGCAGAAGCAAAAACAAATCGGCTTGCAAATTAGGGCCAATATGCAGGACGTCATTCAGTGACACCCCTGTATGCGTTCTCGCACTAGCATCGAGAACGATCCGAGGCATAGGCTTACCCGGATGAGTGACAGCGTGATGCGGGATGTAATACCCATCCACGGTCACATCGGATACAGCAACTTCAGACAAATAACCCTTTTCGATATATTCACCGATAATACTATTATATTTATCTCGTAGATCTGGTGACTGTTTAAACCTCCGCTCCAAAGCCATAAAGCGGCGTTGGGCAGCGGTGCGAGAGTTACCCAATTCTTTAGGGTCCTTGCAGAACGGTAAAGCAACAGAATACCTACCACCCTCCCCGCGGGTGACAGATGAAATATACAAATTTTCACATTCCGTCTCCTCAGGACTCAAAAATCGCAAATTAGGCAATTCCTCTAACTGCCAAAACTTCTGCACCATGTCATTAAGCGAAAGCGCGCATAACGAAGTAGAAGTATCAACAGGAACATTACTCGGGAAATCACCCATCAGAACGTAGCCGAACGCGGTCAGCAAAGCAGGAGGCGCAGTAGTACCAGACACGACCCTATTCCCTAAATAAATATATGGGAACAGCTGAGCACCCAGAACGACGTCTACCGACCCGGGAAGGTTCCATTTCAGATCGGCGAGTGGAATCCCTTTCAGGTAACCCATATCACCAGCGTCCACATAACTCGCGGGCAACTGATCGGTGATACATTCGATCACTAAAGCGTGTATAGTATATTTATTATTCGTATATACGCGGGACTCAATGTCCAAGTAAACGTACCCTAAAATAGGACGAGACGCCAAACCAATTCCCTTGACAAATGAGTTACTCAGTGGAATTATTGGTAAATTAAGCGATTTACAGCAGTCCATTGTAATTAAATTATTTTGCGACCCGTTGTCTATCAAACAACGAATAATCCTTCTATTATTACTATTTTTAATTTTCGCATAAACTTGAGCTGTCGATAACAAAATCGTAGAGTTCGGTTTTACCTCCGCACTTAAAGACAAGGACGGGGTACCCGAGGAACTCAAAATAGCCGGGGTATTCAAAATGGACGGGGTACCCGAAGGCGTATCCAAACCGCACGGCCTCGACCCTACGCCGGGTGCAGAGAGAAACGACGCTGCGGGCAGCGAGGCGACAGGCGGCACCGACGACGATACACTGGGCAACGACTCTTCGCCGGAAGGTACTCGAAACGTATGAACGTAAGTATTTTTCCGAACCTTGTTATTCTTATCCTCAAAATGCAAAAGAGTATGATGACGTTTTTTGCATAACTCGCAAGCAACCGTCGACTTACAAGAGGTTAGGGTATGCGATCCACTAAGACAACCTACACAACCCTTTTTCGATTTAATAAAATCGAACCGAACTTGAGGTGAACTCAGACCTTTAAATTGTGAACAAGCATTAATTGAGTGATCACCTTTATTGCAAAAAATACACGATTTCTCCGACGCGTAAGTGACATTTTCATTCCTCGCGACAAAAGACTTGTAGGTGTTAGAACGGGATGCCGGGTTTGCGGCAGACGGAGACGCTTTATTAACACTACCGCCCAAAGACCGCGCCGAATACGAAACGTTCGACCGTTCTAAGATTTTGACTTGATCTTTCACGAAAGAAATTAATTCGTCATAAGAAGGAATTTCCTTGTTACGCACAGATAATTCAAACGCTTGAACAGTCTGAACATCGATTTTCCTTAGCGCACAATGCAAAAGTATGAAATCGGTTAAATCACTAATATTCAGCTGTTTTAAAGCCAACACGGAGGATGAATACTTTTCAATAAAATAATCAAGACTGGCTGCCGTGTTTGAACAACATTTCGCATCGAGAATATTGTTAAGATAATGTGTACCTAATGAACGCACATCCTGATATTTTTTCACTAAGCTATCCCAAATGATATTATAGGTTTCACCCGAAGGTACAATACCCGCGGTCGCTTTGAGCGCACCGTGCGTCAGTTTACCTACTAAATATTGCACGCGCTGCGAATCAGATAGCTGTTGGTTATTGTGAATATTGGACTTGAAAGATTCGTAGAATTTAGGCCAATTTTCCGCTTTGCCGTCAAAGCTAGGCAATTCAATCGGAGGTAACTTAATGGTGCATCTCGGATTATGATCACCGGAATTATTCGATGGCGACGGAAAAACTGGTTGCGACGCCACAATAATATTATTTCGGACGCGCTTTACCACAAAATACAAATCTTCAAAAGCGGTCAGAGGCTGATAATCAGGCTGAAATTCCGAATCTAGCGTAAGCTGGCGGTTATTTATATCGTCAATTATGGACTCAAATTGCCTTCGCATTTCATCGATTATCTCTGACTGAGCCATGAAAGTTTCATTACTACGTGATGCAAAATTAGACACATTATTTGCAAACCTATACAAATCATTTATACGTGAAAAAAGACGCTCTTTTTTTGCTATTAATAAGGTAAGTTGCTTATCAGACGGTTCAGCGACAGAATCATCAGTTGAATTCGGCATTTTAAACAACTAAATACGCTATTACAATGCGAGAAATAATTTTTAAATGAAATAATTTTATTACCGTAAAATTTTGTAGCAATTACAAAATGGCGAATATGACAGTACTACGTAGCAACTTCGCGAATTATACCAATTAATACGTAATTATTCTGCGAACATCCAAGTCATGTACTGCCTAAAAATTCCAGCTGGAGCATGGAATCCGCACTCAAAGGACCAAAATAAATGGTGTGGCGCGTGTAAATAGCCCACACCTGGGGTGGATTACACCAAAATTATAAATTATGTGGTTCAATACCAGGAAAAAGGAAGCGCCCACTTACCTCCAAGACGATGGGTTGCGTGGTCTCCGACGGGCGTAATGTGAGGCGGCTGGACCCTGCTTTGCCGGCATTCCAGAAAGCGCACGTCACAATTGTAGTTTTTACGATTGTCCCGAATATTTTAATAATAATTAAAGAAAAGTATTGACACACATCTTGACAGTTTTTTTAAGGAAGAGAGTATGTTCACTTTTTACACGAAAGGCACCATAAACAATGTTCCGGTAACCAGCCAGTGCCCTCAGCCACGGCGACATCAATCCCACAGATAAGTGGGTGCGAGAAGTTTCCTGGTATATCGCCACACATAATAAGATAGAAACATAATTTTGCCAAATAAACTAAAACCATTCTTATGGCGCTCAACCAGTCCCCAAATTTCTTTGTACGCGTTGGAATTGTGGCCACAGTTAGACGGTGACAACGTAGGCCAGCGCGAGTGGTCCTCTGAAGGAAAGGGGGATACGAGAGAATAACTCCTCAGAACAGTCGCCGTGGTACAGACGATAGAACGCGCTTAGTGACGCCACGTCACGGCGTAATTGAAGAGGCTCAAGGTGTTTAGTCACCTCCTCATCGCCTATGATGCGGATCGCGCGCCGCTGTAACCTATCCAAAGCATCGAGCAAGTACTTGGCGGAGCCATCCCAGAGGTGCGAGCAATATTCCACGCAGGACCGCACTTGCGTTTTGTACAACAAGCACAGTTGATCGAGCGTGAAAAAAACGCCGCACCTTGTTCAGGACTCCGAGTTTGCGTGAAGCTGTTTTGATCAAGGTTTCGATGTAGTCCTTTGGATTCAGGTCTGAGCGAACTTTCATCTTCTTAGGACCTTCTTATAACAAGGAAACTGTATTAATATGGATAAAAGTCAAAATCTGTAAAATTTTCAATGCAGTACCATTTGAGACTGCCGAGTATTAATTGAGGACCTGTCGAACAAAACGGTATAATAACATAAAATTAAATTTTACATGAGCTGTATAAAACTGAATGACATACCTACAGTGAGCTTTTGGCATGGTTTTTAATTTATGAATTTAGTAATTTTAACACTGTTTTAGGCAGTTTTGATTGAACATTATTTGAGATTCAAATTCAATGGACCCAAAACCTCCATTCCATACTGTAAAAAAAAAGTAGTTTGACCATATGCGTAATTATAAGGTTTTGTTCGCCAGCTCCTCAATTTTAATTAAACTTATGAAATAAAACGACGTTAGTTAGTGATTTGTTTTGGATCAGAAAAGAAATAAGTAATGGAAAAAGTGTGCCAAGTTTTAAATCAACCAAACGTGACAGAGTAGGTGAAAATCATGTTCAGAAATTCCCTTATATAATAACATAGCAAATACAAAGAACCAATTAAAGTGCCGACATTCTAATACAGGAATACAAGTGCGCAATATAGACTGGGGAGCCTTAAAGTGAGACAAGAAAATTCATCACTTTGACAAGCATAAACTTCAATTTGAAGGTTCTACACGTAATTTATTTATTTATTTAATAAATAAAACTAGTTTTTACGGGTTAATGCACGAAAACTTTATTTATTTATTGACGTTTCGTAGCCTTTACAGGCTACGCCGTCAGAATAAAACTTTTATTTAATTTGTCGAGCTACCTTCGAAAGACTTTTATTGAGCGTTTGGTTATTTCATTGTTCGATTTTTAAGTTTTATTGTCTATGTATGAATTTATTATTTAATTTACTTAATAAAGTATTTTATTTAAAATTCTTGTTAGTAATTTTGAGTTTATTTATTTGACCCTAACTACCGTAAACTACCACCGGTTCCAAAATTGGGAGACCTTCCTGAGAAGAACCGGCGAAACAAACTCAAGAGAGGCTTTCTATCTCCTTCTTATGTTAAATTATGCAAACAAAAAGAACTAATAGTATCTGATGGTCTTGCAGTGTGTGCTCGGGGTTGGGATTTTATCTCCTGTATAATAGGTTCCCAAGCTGGTGGTATATACCAACCATCTACCCTATTGAAATTTGGATATTTTTTAATCTCAATAGCCTCGCGCATCATTCGAGGAACGAACCGCCGCTCAGCTGCAAGGATCTGTGGTCTATCAAATCTAATGTAGTGGTTTGGTCCCCCTAATGCATGTTCACACACTGCAGATTTATTTTCGCGCCTATGTTTCATATCTGCGATATGTTCTTTTACCCGAGTCCCTATACTCTACTACTATTACATAAATAAAGTTTTCGTGCATTAACCCGTAAAAACTAGTTTTATTTAATGAGTGATGTGCGTGAAAACCTAAGAAACAAATATTTATTTAATGTTCAAATAAGGACAACATGATCCAAGATATGTTAGTAAATACTTATATTATGTTAGTACTTAATTTCTAAAAGTGACCTTGTCCTCTGCATAAATTTCCACACAAGAGGACTGTCAAATTTGCTAGCAATAATGCTCACTCAAGATACTGTTGCCACTCTCGCGTATTCTGCCCAACAACGATGCAGTCTTTTTACGCCAAATCGCATCAAAACCATCTGTATGCGCCTGCGCAAACATAGCTGAAGCGCTACAAAAAGGCGAAAGTCGCAACAGGGCCCTGCCCTGAACGCATTGCTATATTGGATGCGCAAAACATTGTACCTAAGCCCGCTGGGTATAATTGAACCACACACTCGCCGAGTAGAAACGCTTAAAGGTGGCTACCTACTTCACCGTATTATCGTATCAAAAGCGAAAAGCAACACGATACGCTCTACTATACCCACTGAATGGATCAACGGCGTTTCGTGTCCGTATACATCCCGTATGATGTCAGTATACAACCCGTATGTTGGTATCATAATCATCCTTAATAGAATAATTTAAACAAAAAATATACTATAACAATGAACCTAAAACTAAACACCTTAAAAAAATATAATAACTAAAATACATTATTAAAAGGAGTCCCTTTAGGCAAGGTTCCGAAGATACTGGCAGCGTTCCCCCTTTGGATAACTAGACTAATTCTTTGTCCGAGGTAGCTGCCAGCTCTTCGGCCTCCTGTGATGTCGACCAATCTTTTTGTTATTTCTTTAAAAAGACTTATAGCGCTAGGACCCCACGGACCAAGGGTCTCGACACCGAATGGGACAAAATCATATTCGGAGCCTAGACCCCTGTATTACCCGTATGTTGTCTGTATGCAACGTCCACCAAAACCAATAGGAATCCATTTCATTCTCGCATGCATATCAGTGTTACGTGGTCAAAAACGGTCATCATACGCGGTTACAACCCGTATGCTAACCGGCTTGCCGTTGTCGCGTATCATGCACAGAGCGTGTCAGCCCCGGCAAAATATTCACGCCGACAATTTATTGTTGACGGTGACGGTGTTCATCGGTGACGGAACTGTCTAGTTGGAACCGTTTCATACCTTTCTATACAAAGAATTCTTTTTTGCCTGACACGTTCCTAGCACGATCGTGGTATAATACGGTGTAATGGGTAGACAACTTTAAACAGTGTTATTTTAACTGCTTTAGTACATCGCGCGAATCTAAGGGACATCATATTGGCACGTATTATATAACCCTTATTTTGTACTCATAAAGCTCTGTTATCACATTTGAGACTAAATAATACGCATGATTTGGGAATAATGCAGGTATTAACCGCCAATTTGCATGTTATTAGCGAAACGGTTGGGTGTGCACCCGGCCTTTGATCGTGACTATGTGACAGACGTTAAAACGTTTCAAAACGCTGCTGTAGCGAAACGATTCTGATGATTAGCCGTAATTAGTGAAACACTGCTTTCTAGAATGGAACATCCAGTGCGACAGGATTCCAAGTTAATAACGTTAGACTTGTGACCTGTTTTATTTAGTAACTATCAGCCGCCCGCGACTTCGTACGCGTGGAGTTAGATGCGTTAAAGGTTCACTGCTCGTTCCCCGTAGGTGATAGCGTGATAATATAAAGCCTATATGTTGACCCGACTTCTTAATAATATTCGTGCCAAAGGACATTGTTCAGCATCCATACATAGTTAGCCTAAGAACCAACAATCATGAAATATTATTCGAAATCGTAAGTAAATGACTGTAAAAACAAAGATTATTGACGGACACTTCTGAGAACTTAAATTATTAGGAAAACTAAAATGTTTTTGAGGTTATGTTCAATATTCAATAAAACGTAGGTCAACCTATGAACTTAGTATTTACTCAGTATGAAGTAAATTAATATAACAACAAATTCATTTTATTCGGTGCGATTTTAAAGAATATCTATTAGGAAAAACTTGATTATGTAGAATCATGAATAAAATAAAAACTGTAGTTTTGCTTCTTATTTATTGACTATTTTTCACGTAGTTGTATAATATTGTATATTGTATTTATTTCTATATCACATGTATATTGTGTAAATATGCAGCGTGAATGTGTATCGGGTGTTGTGTTCTTGAATAATTAAGCAGTATGATCCTCTCAGGATGTTGTGGCACAGGTTCACTAGCACTTGGTAATAAGGGCTCTTCTCTTTAGTAACATTGATGGCATATTAGATAGCCAAAACAGTTAAATTAAAGGAAAAACAATCGCAAATAAACACACACAACAGGTTATCCGAAACGAGAATGCACTTTCCGGTATATTAAACTACTCTTTGGAATGCACGAATGCCACAGATTACTACGAATGCCTGCGAAACTGCCTGCACCGAGAGTAACGAGTTTTATGCCGGCCCTTCACTTGACAACAGTTTGTCCTTGTCATGCTTAATAAGGGTAGTTTTCCAATTACAGCACTAGAGCGAATTATGCGGCATAATGCTTATCGTTGAATATTTTAACTACAGCAACGCTTCGCACAATCGAGCACTCTCAAAAGTACCTAATGTTTTCGTGTGATGCGTGCAATCTACCAACTCAGTGACAGAAACTTAACAAGTGTTTTTTCTTTAAGTTTTGTTGAAAAATTTTAAAGCTTTCGTTTCATTGTAGTTCTTTTAAAATAATCAAAGTTAATTCAAACTGTGTTAAAAAAATAAATATAAGTATGGATGAAAGTACAAAAATTGACTTAGCGCACTCTGCTGGTGCATTTGAAAACTTAATTCACGTTCCAATTAATTAAGCATCAGCATAATTCGGCATTATGCGCCACTGAGTCGCATTATGATCTGTAATTGGAAAACTAAGCCAAGTGAAGTGCCGGCATTAGGAAGAAATAGTGTTTTGTTTGCAGCGCTGTCATAGATTATACACATAAAATGGTATTTATTGTCTCAGATTATTTTTTAATTTTTTAATTTAGTTTACTTAACTGGAAGTGTCCGTCACAATCTAAATACTGATAATTATCGCAAAAAATATACTAAGAATTATCATAAATGCCAAATTGGTGTTGGTTCTTAGGCCAATTTTAACATTGTCCTTTGAAGTAAATCCATGCAGTACTTTTTGAATTTATCCCGGGCAAACCTACAGACAACAGACAAAAATTCTAAAAACTATATTTTTGGCTTCGGTATCGATTGTAGATCACACCCCAAGTATTCTTTTAAAAAAATATTCAATATACAGTTTTGACTTTCCTACCATTTTATTATATATATAGAAATAGCGGTTGCCAGTGACTTCGTCTGCGTCTTCTGATTGCGAGCATTTACTTCAGATGACACGGATAGTCTTAAAAGTGTATCTTTTAAGCACAGGTAAAGCAAACGTTGCGTGGACGCTACATCTTCGCTGCGTGTCCACAATGCCTTTGCTGCGTATCCATGTTTTTTAGTTTATGCATATAAACTGTTGGTCTTCATGGGCGTCTTAACCATATGCGGCGCCCGGGTGTGAAAGCCAACAATGCCCCCCTTTTTCAAAAATTTTGACAAATTCATTTTTCATTGTATAGACTGCTAAAATACCAAAAAATGTAGACGAAATAAATCACATAAACAAGCAGGCATATGTATGTATACATGTATGTGTATGTATTATAGTTTTACCGAATTGAGTAGAAAAACGTAAACAATCATTAAAACTGACTCTATGTATTAGAATTAGAATTAGAATTTATTTATTTGCATAAGAATAGGGGTACACTGGAGATGTCACAAATATGAAGTTCGGCCCATTCTGTCATTTACAATAGCATGCAAATATCCAACACTGCATTAATTACATCAATATCATTAACAATCATTATGCCATCAATTTCACATACCATTAATAAATTCTTAAAAGCGAATTACATTATATTATCGTCATCAAAATTACAACTGTCTTAATTTATGTACTTGAATCGTAAGTTTTAATTTTGTATATAAACATTTATTTAAAGTCATATTTATAAAATTGTAGTTGGGTAAGGTAAGTAGTAAGGTAGGTACTATCTACCACCAGATTCATTCAGATGTTGATCGGGCGATCAACCAGGCCTGGCTGGCGCTCCCTAGGGCCCGGCGCCCGGGTGCGGCCGCTCTCTGTGCTCCTATGGGAAAGACGCCCCTGTTGGTCGCAGATGACCTTTTAGTACAGTCAATCTGTAGGTTGAGTGGTGAAAAAAAACCTAAAGGGTAAGTCTGGTTTTTTCTTTTGCCAAATGGCGTCAGTAAGCCACCTTAGCGATGGGCATGTTCAACTGGTAGGCGTTTTCTTGAAAAACTCAAAAAAACTGTCAAAAATTTTTTGAAACGCATTTTTCTTGTTTAACAAACTAAGAAAATTTAATAAGGGATAGTAAAAATAAGTAACATGGCAAATATTAAACTAAAACTACACTAAAACTATAAAAATATTAAAAATATTAAAAATATTAAAAATTAAGTTGCCCTAGATCGTCCCCGTCGGCAAAGGTTCCCAGGACGCTGGCGGCATTTCCCCGCTGAATGGCGAGGCTTATGCGCTGGGCGAAATAGCCGCCAGCTCTGCGGTCTCCAGTGGTCTCCACCAATCTTTTTGCGATTTCTTTGAAAAGATGGTGGGCACTGGAGCCCCAGGATCCCTGAGTCTCGACTCCAAACGCCGCAAATGTGAGGTCTTAAATGAATGAAAAATGGTCAAATGAATTTTCTTGTTTTGTATGCATTTTAGAAACTTTTTTTCGACCATAATTGTAGAGGGCGTTGAGTACTACAATTTAAGTCATTGTTGCAATCTCGTACAACAAAAAATGCACATTGTAGGTAGCGCTAAAGTCTGACTGTACTATTTACAGTGTCACCGGGTTTGGGGACAGCGAGATCCTAAGGGGACCTCAAGCCGAGAATTGGCGAGTGCCTCTAGAATATTCCAGGCGGATGGCATCCTCGCGGGGAGAGTCTCCTCTCCTTCTGGAGCCTCTAGACCACTCTAACCTGAGGGGGTCGGCTCAACTAGAGGGACTCTCTGGGACTCGGACCTCGAATCTAGTTAGCCGTTGTAGTGGGGGCTACGCACCCGCTCAGCTTGGATGGTTCGCAATCCGTCAGTGTGATACGGCACATAGATAGTTTAATGTCTACTATCATGGATACAATGGATCTATTTTAAGATATGGAGTAATGTTTTGGGTAAATTTGATTAACAAAGAAATCTATCCCGTCT
This sequence comes from Chilo suppressalis, assembly GCA_902850365.2. Lineage (NCBI taxonomy): Eukaryota > Metazoa > Arthropoda > Insecta > Lepidoptera > Crambidae > Chilo > Chilo suppressalis. The sequence goes on along the minus strand of OU963914.1, from coordinate 17,464,447 downwards.
TTACTTACGTAACCTACGCTTGCTCTTGTAGTATAATCTACCTAGATTAGATCACACTTCGCAATATATTGAACAGTAAACTTAGTCATAGATGTATGATGAGGTGACTAAATGAAATTTCCGATATTAATTACCTTCATCATTGCAAAAATACCAATCTAGTACATCATTAACGACATGATAGTCCAGCCAAAATAGACAAAAATAAGTCATTAATTAGGAATAATTCGCATAGAGCTGAAAATTGCCAGAGACGTTAAATACATCATTATAAATAAAATGTCAAAAATCCCCTTTGATCCTACTTCTGCAAAAAAAAATTCAAGTTCAAACGTACAAAATTAAGGGAGGGGGGTCAAATTATGGCTTTTTTTACTGATCATTTTAGGAGGAGGGGAGGGGGTGCAAATAGTAAGTAAAATACACCCCTGCTAGTTAAGGATATTGCAAGAGGACCTTAATCTTGTTTGTTGCACTTTACATATAAAAAACGAGTGTGCTTATGACCACATGACTGAAGTGAAACTTCTTTTGCTCCATCTGTATGTATATATATATATATATGTACAATATACATGTATTTATATACTGTATATAAATATTTCATTTACTAGCTATAAGAGAAAGAGAGAAAGAAATTGTGCGCGCGCACTGCTTTCTCTTGCTTATATCCCCCACTGAAATCCCGTTCGCCTATATTTTTATTTATATGTATGTATGTATAAATATCTAATAATATTTATGTGTCTACACATGGTTTTTTATGTGTGAACATATATATTTTTATGTTAATGTTAAATTGGCACATTTTCCTTGAGCACATAGGTACATATTCAGATAGATTCGATGTTACAAAGTGGATGATCGTAATTGGCCTACAAAATTACAAACAAATTTTCATGTAGAAATATATCCAGCTGTGATTGTCTTTATAATAAACTAGTGGCCCGCCCTCGCTTCGCTTCGGTGTAGAGCTGTAGTGTAAACTATATTTTTGTTCTCAGGCTTGTGCTATAAACAATGACTTTATTTATATAATTACACGTGTTATTGTGAGTCAACCATAAAAGATAGACATATGCTGTTGCAGGATATTTTTTAGACAATTTTATGTAGAATATTTCCGTCATACATGATTTCTATGTAACTTTAACCATTAAGGCTGCACACGCGACGGAAGCTTAAAAAATGGAGTAACTTCTCCCGTTTTCCCAACATTTCCCTTCACTACTCTGCTGCTATTGATTGTAGCGTGATGAAAAGTATACTATAACCTGCCCAGGAGTATGAAGAATAATTGTACCAAGTTTCGTTAAAATCCGTCGAGTAGTTTTTGTTTCTATAAGGAACATACACACAGACAGACAGACAGACAGACAGACAAAAAATTTGCTGATTGCATTTTTGGAATCAGTATCGATCACTAATCACCCCCTGATAGTTATTTTAAAAATATATTTCATGTACAGAATTGACATCTCTACAGATTTATTATAAGTATAGATAAATGCCAAGTTCAAGCAAATCACACTTCGAACAAACCGTAATTGAAACATTTGCAGAAATTAAAAAAAATCGTCTTCCTCTAAAGACAATCGACGTAAGAGTCACTTAATGACATTACATTTTCCGTACATACGGACACGGACAGGTAACAACCCAATGCACGTAAATTACCCAAAACATAAAGCATTGAGGAAGCAGAAAGTCATCTTGATCTAGCGATATTTTTTTACCACACACTGACCAATAAAATTGTCCTAGTCCCAAAGTAAGCACTGTAGGCTTGTGTTATGGGATACTAGGGTAACGGATACAATACTTAAATAAGTACAGTGGAATCCATTTATAATGACATCGAAGGGAAATAACAAACACGTCATACTAAGCGGACGTCATACAAAGCATTTTGTAGCTAGAGACTAAACAATCCTCTGTTTTATTAAATTGGCACACATTAAATCACTACCAAATAACACGTGACATACAACTGTCAAGTGTCAATTACCCACTGAGACTCAAAACAAAAAAAAACATGTACCCTCCATGGACATGGACTCTTCCGAACACTGCCGAAAGACACAATAACCGGGCACAATCTCTTATCTATTAGACAAGTCCGTCCATCCGTCCGTCCGTCCGTGGTGCTGTTTCAGCGGCCAAACCGTAAGAGATAGATAAAGAGAATGTTTAAGTTATAAGTTGAGAATAGTCTGATAAGACTACAAACCGGATGTGAGTAACGTAGCACTTCCGGTTTTCGAGAAATCACGTGATTTCTATTTCAAACGAAACCACACAAAATCTCCGAAGTTCTCAATTAATTAAATACATTTTTTTTTTTGGTGAACATTTGGTTCACTGGTTTGCTAGTTTATTAATAACTAAAGGTCGCCCGTTCACTCGTTCGCTTCATTTTCGAAAATAAAAGATTTTTTTCTAAAATAAAAGTAGCCTAAGTTAGATTTCAGAGATTAGCCGGAACAAACAGACAAACAAAAAAAATAAAAAATGTTGGTTTGGTGTATGTACCGTATAATGAAATAAAAATGCGGTTATTTCAATATTACAAACAGACACTCCAATTTTATTTATATGTGTAGAATGTATAGATGGATACCAATAAGCGACATGTCACTATCAGCGAAGTCATTATATGGCCCTCTTTTTTACCCGGCTGCGCAATGCAAGAGCGCGAAGCGCGACGCGCAGACAGGGTTATGTGTTTAACAGTCTATATATGTATGTTTGTTCCTTTGTGGCACACTAGAGACCAAACGCCTGGACCGATTTTGATGATTCATACATCAATCGATTCGTCTCAATCATGGGAGTGCTACTAAAGATATGATAGTAATCAAAGTTCAATATGGCCAAAATTAGGCGCCATATTGTGACGAAGTAAAAAAAATAAGTTGACAAAATATGTCGAGTGGGGTATCACTGTCTAGATAATCAAAAATCATATTTAGGTTCCTAACACCATTTTTCATTTTATATGATTGTGTAGGATCTACAACGCTTTAAAGTTGTATATTAACCACTTACGGTTTTAATTTCAATCTTACGTTTGTATGGATCTTTATTACTCTTTCACCTAAAAAATACTGAATGGATTTTAATGAAACTTAACAGTAATATAGCTCATATATAATAATTACATATATATAATAATTTATGTAGTTATTGAGTGAATTGGCCAATATATAGCAATAAGTGTCACATAAGACGGAAAAAATGTCCCATCTGCGAGCCATTTTGGCCTGCACTGCAAAAACAATAAAAGTTACATGAATGTAACGTAGAGTGAAAATGTATCTCTTAAATAGTTCTAAAAAAAAGTCCGTGACACCATATATCTATTTTTAATGTGTAAGTCATTACCGCTAAAATAGTGAATCAAAACTAAAATATTATTTGATATCTATTTCCAAAATGCACATTTTGTATTAACAAATCATTTTTTATCAAAACAAATACTTTAATCGCTTTTGATATTTAAAGACGATAAACTTTGCTTTTTACACTATGTCATTTCGACAAATATTTAAAAAGTTACAACGATGACAAAGTGATAGCGCGGTGTACTATGTAAAAGAAAAAAAATGGGGTATTCGCAGTATCTGATGCTATACGAAGTACTAACATTAAAACTGTGATACAGTTCCTTCTTATTAAATGATGAAAAATATATTATCATAATAGGTATTTATGATTATTGAATTTTAATGAAAAACTCAGAATTTTACTGTTTTTCATTTTTTTAACGATATTACTTAAGGTTACAAAAAAGGTTTACTTAATATAATGACAAATAACCCATTTTTCGCTAGTAAGTACATACTTAGTGGAATCCCTGTATTTATTAATCAGCTCGCGATAATATTGGTTTTGTAATAATTCTGCAAAATTCAAAGTAAATAATGTAGATTTTTATAGGTAAATCACCCCTTCCATCACCCTACGCCTATAAGTATTGCGATGTTGTAGCTAAGAACCAAGTTCCCATCTACTTCTATACGGGAATTCATTATATTCGATTTAGCTATTAGGACACGGAAGCGCAACAAACAAACTCACTTTCTCATCTATAATATTATATTATACTTACTAGTGATCTACCCGGGCAAGGTACGGGCGAAATTTATTTATCGGGATAAAATATAGCCTATGTCACTCAGACAAAATGTATTTAAATAAAGAAAAATGTTATAATAAATAATGTAGCTACCTTATGATGAATTAATATTTGAAACCGGTTCAGTAGTTTGACAGATTATTTGTTACAAACATACAAATCTTGCCTCTTTATAATATTAGTATAGATAGTTAGGATAAGATAAGTATTTAATTGATGAAAAAGATTTAAAAATAAAGTAAGTAATAGGTTTATTTGATTATATTTGTTAAAGTTACTTAGCATTTGTGCTTAACAGTGATACGTTATTCGGTATTTTTATAACAAAAAAAATTGGAAAATAATTGCCATGATTGCACTACTGGGAGTACTCTTCATTCGAGCTTTACACTACCAATAAAAAAGGGTCGAACACAAAGTCTTTGACCTGTTAAATGTGAACGCTTTAAAAGAAAATTACAAAGAGAACTATAAATTGATAATAAATGAGATTGCTATAATGCTCTACCTAACGTTATGAAAATTTTATTATGCGCCTTTAGTTTAATCAAATATTATAAACTTTGCTTTGGTGATTGCATAATTATTTAATTTAGTGATCTAAGGCAGTTGCCACCATTGTCCAAAACAACAGACGGGAATTACTTCTTTCTTCAACCTGCGACATAAACGTCATTGATTGGTATTGTATATAGGGTGATTAAAAACATTTGAAGTTAACTTCTGACATCTACATATTGGGTTTCTGTGAATAATGTAGGTATATCAAATTATGAGACTAGACGTCGACTTAGACATCCGGCATTGACATGACAATGCAGCCACTGCCAATTATAAATAGTCGACGAATAAAAGTAAATGAATTTTATATTTACTGCTAAACTATTAAAAAAAAACATAAACAAAAGATGACTTTTTGAGTAAGTGCTAGTTTACTATAAAATTTACATACATTAGAGATATTTATGTAACGACTTGATTTAACTTCACACATTTTTGCGAAAATTGAGGCCCATCTGTAGCCTTGACCTCGCTGGTAAAGTCTTTATATGTCTTAATAAATCAATCTTTTAGACCGACGCAAGGTACTTAATAATTCCCGCAATATTAATTCCCTTACTGAAGTAACAAGACTACGGTATATACCGTCTTAAAATACTAACTAAAAAGTGTGAAATAAAAAAGGTAAATTTAAAAAATCAAAAAACCCGACTGCTTAATTATTCTTCAAATAAAAACTGAAAAGAAAAAAACAAGTCCAGTAGTCTATAATTCTGTTAATAAGGAACAAAGCTACTTTAACAGTCGGGACCCACTGTTGAAAAATATTATGTATTCTTGAATATCTAATGGGTCCCGACTGTTAAAGTATCATTGTTCCTTATTAACAGAATTATAGACTACTGGACTTGTTTTTTTCTTTTCAGTTTTTATTTGAAGAATAATTAAGCAGTCGGGTTTTTTGATTTTTTAAATTTACCTTTTTTTATAAGGAATTTTATAGGAAAACCAAACTTCGGAATGTAATCATTTCATAATAAGCGGTTGTTCAATATAAGCGGAGTCATAATAAGCGGATTCTTCTGTATATTTTTATATCAAGGTTGTCAAATGGGTGAGTACTAACCGAACAAAATCCATATCTTATATATATAAAACTCCGCTAAGAAAGGATTTTGATCAATTCTACCCCCAAGGGGATAAAATAGGGAATGAAAGTTTGTAATGAAACTTTGTCAATTTTAAACCGATCGGGCTGAGACTTTGCATGCAGGTATAAGAAGAATCATAGTCATTGTGTATAATATAAGCCTGAGAACAAAAACTGTAGTCTACACTTCAGCTCTACACCGAAGCGAAGCGAGGGCGGGCCGCTAGTTTATATTATAAATGCGAAAGTGTATTTGTTTGTCTATTACGTCTTCCTTCACGCTTAAACCGCTGAATCGATTAAAAAGAAATTTCGTATTATCACTATACGAAATTTCTTTGAGTCCCGTCCCAAAGCAAAAGACAAAGGATATTTTTTATCCCAGAAATCATTATTTGCCACGTACCCCAAACCGCGGCTAGCGCCGGTGTCGTGTGATTGTGACAACAGTGACGACAACGATATATTGATTGTCAACTTTATGAGCACAGGCGCAGCAATGAAGTCGAAATAATCGATGTGGTATATATAGTTAATTGTTTGTTTATTTCGTCCGAAATATTAAAAGCTTCCGTTCTAATTTTTTTGTAGACAATTAGCCTTCCAACGTCTGTACCGAAGCGTCATCCGCTTACCATATTTAGTTAAAAAGACTACAGCTAAATAAGACTAACTTAAAGATGCAAGTGCAACACCCAGAAGTGAAAAGGAGTAAGTGTCGCCGCACACGGGCCTCACGCCACAGCCACAAACGCCGCCACGAGAAGTCAGAAGCGGCTAGCTACTAGGCATGCGTCCGATATATCAAAACGAATCCAAAATCCGATTTCAAACACAAATCGATACCGAACGATTTCTCAACAAGAAAATCCGATTTCAGAAATCTAACCGAACCAAAACGCTAGCGATCTAATACCATAAGTATCCAAATGTAAATCGGATTCGAAATTCGTGCTTTCGTTTTCGGAAGTCAGATTTCGTGCTCGGAAGTCCGATTTCGATTTGCTGTTTACGGAAATCTATTGCTCTTCTCTGAGGCGGGATTATTTATCACTGAAAAGATATGTCGTCTAAAAACATCAAAAGTCGAGCAACTTACATTTTTGGACGCTAACCTGAAGTAATTAGGTTTGATTTTGTAAATGGTTTGAAAAATAATAAAAACAAACAGAAAAACAAAAAAAATACTAAAAAAATATGTAAAAAGAAATCATTGTATGTAAGTCGATTTTTAAATGCGCCGCAAAAGTTTTACTCTTAACCGTAAACATAACTTTTCTGCTAGTCCTAAGCGAAAATCTACGAGTATTCTTGCTTCCTACAATTAATTGTTTGTGATTGTCGTTAGCTAATAAAGCCAAATCATAACACAAACTAGTGAATTGGCTAAGTTTGGCACATCTGAAATCGGATATCTAAAAACGGATTTTAAAATCGATTTTGAAATCTGAAATCCGATAAATATCCGTTTGCGTTCAAAACCAAAAACGCCCATGTCTACTAGCTACTAAAGTGGCGAAGCGCGCGACAGCGGCCGACTAAGGTAAGGGAGAGAGGGGTGGGGAATCGCGCGGTGACGTGTGGCGGCGTTTTGTATCGGCGCAAGTGGCCGGTGCGGGCCACAAGAAGCGAGTAACGACGATTTGTAGCGTGTGGCCATCGGCGTACCGTGTGTGGCGAGTCCATATAAAATGAAAACTACTAGAAATATGCCGGTGGCGGCGTTTTGTGGTTGTGGTCGGTGGCCCGTGTGCAGCGACACTTAGGTTCAAGCTGACATGGCGAGGATCGTTTCAGTAAAGCGTTACCCATTCTATCTTCTTGATTCATACTGTATTAGGTGTACATTTAATGCCTTTCTTTTTCTAAGAATCTAAAACATCCTCGTCTTCGTACATGTATAAGCCAGTTTTGGCGGAATTTTTTCTTCGTCGTGTTGAACGCATGTTTCATCTTTTTGTGGTACTATGGCTAAGGCTAGCCTTGTGAATGTTTGTTAATAAGTCAAAGGCTTTATTTAACGTTTAGGTAGTTTAACTGAAAAATCTTCAAATTAATAACACATAGTTTACCAATCAATACTTAAGTATTTATCAATCAGACATACTGTACTATCTTATTGACAACAGTTTACTTGACCAGTTCGCGTGCGCAAACGCATCCGCGCAACGCCAAAAGAGCTGCGATAACACAATCCATCTCTTTCGCACTCACGGTAATTAGACATCGCAAACTGGTCATCGCATCGTAAACTTGACCTTTATCTCTCGATCGTATTAAAATAATATAATATTTTTTTCCATTATTGTGAAGTGAGAATCGTGCGCGGCGGACGCGCGTTCGAGTCTCGGCAATTGTGAATTGTGATTGGACTTTTTTCGGTTTTCGTGAATAAAATAAAAAATGGTAAGATGGTGTTTTGTTCAATCGTTTCCTCGGCTGTGTACAAGTGGTCTTAATTAGTAAATTGTGCGATTGTGTGTGAGTTTAACAGTGATTTTCCGTCGCAATTATTGTATAAGGAAGATTCTAGCTTATTAAAGGCGCTTGTTTTGTACCCGTTGTGTATCTACATTTCGGTGGCTGGCGTGGCCGACCGGTTCTCAGACTTGAAGGTAGAATTGTATATTAATTCATTTATGCCGGATGTCACTGGGTGGACAAGAAAGGAATGCCAGGTATTTATGTATTCGTAGCAAGTTCGTCGTGTCAATAAAGCTTGCCATAAACATGCAATTTTTAACGACGTAAGCTTTTTCCTAGCAATATTTGGAAAACCAATCAACCTTTTTGTATATTTCAATAGATTAACGAACCTAAAACAAAAACCTTAAAAATATATAATTTAATAACTAAAGTACGAGTATATTATTAAAAGGAGTCTAGTGCTTTAGGCAAGGTTCCGAAGATACTGACAGCGTTCCCCCTTTGAATAGCTAGACTAATTCTTTGTCCGAGGTAGCTGCCAGCTCTTCGGTCTCCTGTCGTCGACTAACCTTTTTACTATTTCCATAAAAAGCCTTACAGTGCTAGGACCCCACGGACCGAAGGTCTCGACACCGAATGGGACAAAATTATATTCGGAGCCTAGACCCATGTATTTGCATGCTTTAGCTTTTTCAGCTGCTTCACAAGCCGATTAACTGTATCTGTTAATGTATAGTAAAATTTTGACAAATAAAATCACCATTATTGCGTTGCGTTGAAAGACATTACTTCTAAACGTGGTCCAATGACAGAGCTTAATTGTAATTAGGTATATGTTATTGTTTACATAATGATGATTACTTTACGAATTTACGGACCATTATTAAATCGAATGAAAACTAACTGTTAGAAAAAGTAAAAGTCTTCACGTCACATTTTTCATTTAATAGTTTGCGCAGAGTTTATAGCCGGCTTTAAAAAAGGAGGCTTTTTCCATTCCGCATTATACAGGGCGGCCCGTTTATAGGCGCGTAGGCAAAAGAAAAATTTAGAAGCCTTATGCTATGGGGTATCCTTATCACCCCCGTGTATGTTCAGCGATATTTTGTAGCTTAGGAACTCGAATAATTTTTAAAGAAAATATAACTAGAAAAAAATCGACGCGGACCAGGCAGCAGACAGGACTCGAACCCGCACCCTTCGCTATCCGGGCGAATGCACTGACCAATTATGCTACCGACGAAATTCTTCTAGCCATTCTTAAGCTGCAAGGCAGCGCCATCTCTTCTCAATGTTAGTAACACAGTGTCAAATGAATACTTTTACAAGTATTAAACATTTGAAAGAAGAAATAGCAATTATATTTATAATTTTATATTTTTTAAGCATGTAGGTATTTGCTTGATGTTTAAATCTAAAGAAAATAGAACTAGAAAAAAATCCACGCGGGTCATCCATTCCACCGGATAATACCCTTTTGTTTGTGACGTGAGATATATGTAATGATATATTATATACGTAATACAAAACACCTTTCCATCGCCCTCTCCCACCAACATTTACGTCAAGGGAATCCGATGAATTGGTACAACTGTTAAGTAAGTCACTAACAACAACATTACAGTACCTAACAAAAATATTACAATAAACTTAAGTAACTATAGTTACCTTAGCAAAGTTATCTTTTAATTTTCTTTATTATAATAATAATATAGCCTTTTATCCAGATCATTTAGTACAATGGATTCTTAAACATATGTAAAGAACTAACATTAAAATTTTAAAGTTAATAAACAATTTAAACTAATATTTGTTGCTTAGTTATCTTTCCTAGATCTGTTTGCCAGTCGTCAAAGGCCTCCTCCAACCTTTTCCATTCCTTTCTTTCTTGACCCACTCTGTTCCACGTGACTCCTGCTACGTGTCTAATGTCATCATCCCACCTTTTCTGTGGTCGGCCTCTCTTCCTTTTGCCTTCCCTTGGGTACCACCATGTCACCCTTTTGCTCCATTTGTCGTGTCCTCTTACCAGGTGACCAGCCCTTTGCCATTTGTAATTTTCATTTATAAAAATTTTCTTTATTATACCTAAGTAATATTTGTAATAATTGTTCGAATAGGCATTAAAAATATATATTCGAATAGTAGTTATAACATTTGCCACAAGATGGCGTCGTACCAATATGAATCGCGCTAAACTTTCCCGTCAGTGTTTTATATATAAGTGATTGATAACAAATTAAATTTTGTCATGTCGCCTTGGACACAGTTTTGTTTTTTATATTATCTACGTATTTTTCAAAAGGAAAAATCGCAGGAAAGCCGAAAGAGTTTTCATTTTTTATTGTGGGATCTGTATAATAATTTAAAGATTATTTTGTAATACTTACCTATATCACGGTAATAATATTACCGTGCCTAAATGTAGTAGTTAATGCCTAAACTGAAGTATCTTGTAATTGTAAATGTTTTTTTTTTGCATTTAGTAATTTCCTCTCTGAGGTGGGATAAAAAATTACGTGTTGTACTCGAATGCAAAGATTTATCACCTCGCGCTCATTTTCTTTAATATTTTTATTATCCTTCGCTATTCGGGCGAATGCACACCATTATGCTTTTTTCTAGTAAACTTTTCTTTAGATTTTAACATCTAGCAGTTAAATGCTTAAAAATAAGTAAAATCATAACTATAATTACTATTTCTTCTTTCAAATGTTTAATACTTGAAAAAGTATTCATTTGACATTGTGGGTTACCTACAATGCGAAGAGATGGCGCTGCCTTGCAGCTTAAGGCTAGGAAAATTTCGACGCGGCTAATAGGGCCGTGGTAGCATAATGGTCAGTGCATTCGCCTGGATAGCGAAGGATGCGGGTTCGAGTCCCGTCCGCTGCCTTTTTCTAGCGGATTTTTTTCTAGTAAACTTTTCTTTAGATTTAGATGTTCATTTGTTTATTTGAAAACTTTCGGCGGCCAGAAATAAATTAATGAAATAATAGCCAAAGCAGTCCCAATACAGTTGTAGGCTCCCAGGAGGCCTACTCTATTTCAATGAAAAACTAAATTTCGTTCGAAATTTCGCACGTTTTTAGTCTGTTTCCTTTTCATTTCGAAAATTCGTTCGTCCGAAAATAGTTTGACAATTAAATTCTCCAAGCCTACTCTAATTCACAAAACTTTCAAACTAAAAGTTGAATTTGACATATAATTGTTCGAAATTTTAACCTCAAATTGACGAAATGAAAAGTGTTACCTTTTCATTTTCGTTTTGGAACTTTTGTTTAAATTAAGCCTAAAATTACTGCTAGAGTATTTGCAAGGCTGCTTAGCATGAGGAACCTTATTTAGCATGCTAAATTAACAAATACACCAAATTTTAATTAATTATTGTATTTCCAATATTTCAAAGTATTAAACGATAAATTTAGGTTGACATATAATGAAGTGCATCAACTCTGCAAATTAGTCCGCTAACACTGTAAAAGAAGGTTCTTTTAATGTCATCAAAAATTTTTTAGTTAAGTAATATTGTTTCCAAGTAAACCAGGTAATCTAAAAAGTGGAGATAAAAGAACTCACAAATATGACTCATTCCATTCGTTCACGAAAATTGTCTGTGATTTCGAACTTTATGTGCGTGTTCGAAAATGAAATAGAGTAGAGTTATTGGCGAAATTTCGTTTAAAATTCGTTCTTTACCGAAATTTCGTTTCGGAAAAAGAGAGTAGAGCTCCTGGAGCTCTATTTTTGAATCACTCGTCTTGCGTCGAACGCTCGATTTCTACTAAATTTCATTCGACATAATTAATTTCGTATTTTTGAATCGCTCGAGTGCAACGAATGGGTGAAACCACTCGCTGCATGGCGAATGGTGGAGGCGAATTATAGAATAATTTTCAATTCTTTTGTGCTATTAGACGACGATAATCTATCATTATATTCGACAAAGAGTAGTAGTAATTACCGGTTTTTATTATTTCTGCGTGAAATGAGTAAAATTTCGTATTTCGTGTCAAACTGGTGACGAGTGATTCAAAAATACGGAATATCAGTATTATGCGACTTGAAAGTCGAAGGTGACTTATGTCGCATTCGACGATACTATGTCAGACGAGTGATTCTAAAATAGAACTCCTGGTCGCGTAGTCGAAGTGTCGCGGTCGCTAAGAACCAAATGCTACCTTTAAGTATAAAATAGTGAGATGTTCATTTGTTTATTTAAGGCTTGGGTTTCTTCAGTGGCTCGGCGCGGCGGCCTCCGGTCATATGTCTTCATTTTGTTACTCAGGCCTTTATGTTGCTTCTCGTATAAGAGCAATTGTCCCTGAGCGAGCGTCCTACCCACGCTGCAAATGTATTGCCGTTGTTTAGTTCTCGAGAAAATAAGTTACCTACGCGAAGTAAGCACTTGCCTATTTCATTTTTTCTCGTTTCGTTTTACTGGAATGGGAATTTAAGGGCATTGCGTATACCTACCTAGTCTTGCGATAAATATTGTTACAAGAAAAAATAGTTTCCAACACAGTTGTTCGAAAAATGCATTGACGAAGATTGTTTATTAAATTCTTCTACTCGTTTGTAAAAACCAAATTACCGCAATAATGTCATGAATATCTGTCTATTGTTTTTCTATTGCGTAAGTCATTTATTATTTTAATGTGTGTAAGAAACTTACTCATTAATATACATTCGAAACGGTATATAACGACATTGAAGGGACCATATAACTTCGGACGTTGTATCCGATAGTTGTTAAAGGCAATATTCACAAGTAGTCATATTATAGTCATTTGTATGTATGTACGAGTATAATGCGATTCTACTAAGAATAGGACCGACTGGGCGCCATATTGTGATGTCATAGCTGTCAATTCAAACCAAATTGGTAGAGTGAGCAAAAAATAGTTTTTATTTCATAAAACTTATTTACTAGATTTAGAAGATTGAGAAAAAAAACACCGACTTTTAATAATATTTATTTATTAAGACTGTGAGAAAAAAACATTAATCAGAATCTAGCTCTTCTATTCCCCTCATCTCTGCATTACCGCCGGAGTAGGTAGTTATAAATAATAATGCACTATTACTAGGTCACATACGAACATGCATCCTTATGTATGTAAACGAAAGTTTGAAATCGAGTTTCTGAACGCAACTTAAAGTGAAGCTCAATAAGTGAAAAAAAAAATATCAACAGATATTAATTATCAATATTTGTTATTGTTTGTTTACAAAAGTTTGGTTTTTATTCTTGAATTAGCGGAGTGCTAAAAAAGGGTTCCAAGTTTTTGAAGTTATACTTCTTTAGGCGCGTTATAAAAAAAATATGAGAGTGAAATTTTAAGATGCGCGCGCATCTGTAACACAAAAAATTAACACCATGAAGTTGGTCGCTTTAGCGACCAACTTCATGTGCCGCGCTGCCATTACCGCGTCGCCCGCCGCACCGTACGCATGCGCGGCCACTCGCGGTCCTAGCGCGGGAAACACGTACAACAAACATCGGGAAAAGTTACGAGTTTTGAATTTAGAACAGAGACTGTTTTCATATCTATATATATAAAAATGAAACCCGTTTTCCGTTGTCACGACATAACATGAAAACGGCTTGACCGATTTGGCTGTTTTTTTTTTGTAGTTTTCTAATACTCTGTACAAGGTTCTTACGGAAAAAAATATAAAGAAAATCCCAAGGGGATAAAATAAGGAATGAAAGTTTGTATGAAACTTTATCAATTTTAAACCGATCGGGCTGAGACTTTGCATGCAGGTATAAGAAGAATCATAGATGAATGTCATTGTGTATAATACAAGCCTGAGAACAAACACTGTAGTCTACACTTCAGCTCTACACCGAAGCGAAGCGAGGGCGGGCCGCTAGTTTATAATATTTATCCACATGTTTCTAGTTTGTATATTCGGAATACGTGTTTGAGTTTCATACAAGTGCAAATCACATATGTTCTAATAAATTATATTCAGTAGCGATTTTAATTTAATATTTTGATTATTTATTTATTTTTTCAAATTAAAACTGAACTTTATTGACTGTGTCCTTTTCCAGACTTTTTATTAATTTATTGTAATTAATTATTTGCATGCAATTAAAAACTAATTTTAAACGATGCCAAAGAAGGATAACTTCTCACGCGCCTACATAAGTACACGCACCCATTTTTTTTTTTGCAAACCGTACTTTTCAAGCCACATTTGACAGATAGAGGTCATTGGCTTTCCTATTCTTATTTGAATCGTATTTTAGTACGGTTATAGATATTGCTTGTTTTCAAATAAAATATATAAAAAAGAAATAATGAGTTTACTATGAAAATAATGAAGCACCTACAGTACCTATATTTTGTTTTGCTGGAACAAGTAAAACGGTTGGTCGTTATAACCAATGAATATCGTTAAGAACTTTATCAATATTCATTGGCTATAAGTCGTTTTAAGCGGTATTTCGCTATATCCGGTGTTGTTATAAGCGGTTTGTGGGTTTATACTTAGGTTTCGGTCGGGACCTTGCCAATTGGTCGTAATAACCGACACGTCGTTATAAACGATGTCGTTATAATTTTTATTATTTTAAAGCATGTAACTAGTTGATGTTTAAATGTAAAGAAAATATAACTAGAAAAAAATCCACGGGGACCAGGCAGCAGACGGGACTCGAACCCGCACCTTTACCACACCACATTATAACTATAATTGCTGTTTCTTCTTTCAAATGTTTAATACTTGTAAAAGTATTCATGACGTTGTTGGTTACCTATAATACGAAGAGATGGCGCTGCCTTGCAGCTTAAGAAATTCGACGCGGTCCGTGAGGGCCGCGGTAGCATAATTGGTCAGGGCATTCGCCCGGACTGCGAAGGGTGCGGGTTCGAGTCCCGTCTGCTGCATGGTTTTCTAGTTATATTTTCTTTCGATGTCGTTATATTCGGTTTTTTACTGTAATAGCATTATGAAAATATGAAGTTCATTCGTAATGATTTCCATTGGCTTCAATACAGTGCTTTAAACTTTAAGGCCTGTTATCAATAGAAACAAAAACTCTCGCCATGGGAAAATTCTTCACCACAAATCTTGTGGGTTGTTTTAGTGGCTCCAAATTACCATGGCGCTTAGAGCATACCATACTCTCTTAAACTGACCATAAATCATATTCCAGATAATTAAAATTAAGATGACGATGAAGAATAGGGTATTTGACAGTATTAAAAATAGAGTGGCAATTGTTAGCATCTGTATTTGGAATGAATATTGGCAGGAACCACTTGCGCCATCGAGCTCCTCTGCGATCGTTGAAGTTAAACAACTTTCACAGTGGTCGGTCATTGGATGGGTGACCAAAAATTTACTATCTCGAGCTCCTCCGTGCTTCGGAAGGCACGTTAAGCCGTTGGTCCCGGCTGCATCTGCAGTCGTTAGCACCACCAATACGCACTGGGCCCGCGTGGTGGGTCATATCCCAATCTCCCTATTCCATCCATAGGGAAGGCCTTTGCTCCAGCAGTGGGGACATTAATAGGCTGATGATGATGATGATTGGCAGGAGTTTTTACTATTATTACAGTAAAAGTATTCATAATTTTACTAAAAACCCAAGACCCAAAACGCTTGGGATTGGCGGAGCCTAAAATGACAAAATGACGTCACACGCAAGTAAACTTCCGGTTAAAGTGACATTACATTGTGTGGTTTGATGTTTTAATGACAGTCGTGTGGCGTCACACACCAGTGAGACGCCATATTGTCCAGAGATACGTTTTTCGCGGAGTTTTTGATTTAGTTTTTTTACCGAAATACACAACATAATGATGAATATCCACTTTTTATGGACTCTATAAACATTAGTAAATTTATAACGTGAGATCGTTTTCTAAAACTTGTCAAATACCCTATAATGATGAAGCTAAGATGACGACCTCCGTGGTCGAGTGGTTTGTACGCCGTGTTTCATGGTGTCGCCGACTCGAGAGGTCCCGGGTTCGAATCTCGGTGGGTGCAGATGTTTGTATGATGAATACGAGCAGTTGTATTCCAGCCATGGATGTTTAATATGTATTTCTATATAAATATACTTTATATATGGACAGTATATGTATTCTATCCGTTACCCCTAGCATCCCATAACACAAGCCTTACAGTGCTTACTTTGGGGCTAGGCTAATTGGTGTGTTGGAAAAAAAAATTAAGTCTAGATGAAGGCCAATCTTCAGCTCTGATAAAGTCAGAATCGTTCGTTTTCATCCACGCTTGGGTGAATTAAGGCCCTCTGCAGTAGATGGACAGATATGTTATGGCCCGTATTTTAGAAAGAGTCTTGAGCATAATTAGAAAGGGATGTCGCTATATATAGCACATAGCGACATCCCTTTCTAACTGTACTAAGTAAGTGTTGATCTTTACTTATAAAGATCAACACTTACTTAGTCATTCTGTAATACGAGCCTATATCCCGAAATAGCAAAATCTCAGATTACCAGAAGGACAGATTTGCATAAAGGCAGAATTACAGACCCACACAGAAAACAAAAATAAAATTCATTAAATTTTATTAGAAAACAAAATACTTATGAATTAATGTGTCTTTATAATACAAATTACCTTCTAAATATTACCATTTATCCATTTTTTTGTTAAATTGCTCTGATATAGTAATAATGTAATAAGGGAGTTCATCTGAGAGTAGGGTTACCAGATGATAAAATCAAAAGTCCGGAGAAAAGGCTTGATTTCCATTGAAAAATCCTGAGATTTTTTACAGTTTGAGAATTTTCTCTCAAACGTACTTAACAAATTAACAAAAGTCGTAATATTATCATTTATACTCTTTTTAAACTTTTAAATCAATGTAATTTGAAGAGCTTAACATATGGGGCATTATATGAATCCATAATTAAAGAAAAAACCTTACTGAAAAAATTATCTTCAGATATTAAGTATGATAAAACTGATTAAGTACCGACTTGGATAATAAAGTACTGATTTTAATTGTGCAATTATGATCAATAGAAAATATTTGTTAACTTTTTATTAAAGAGATCTTTAAAACGTAAGCTGTATTTTATTGGAAATTAAAAAAGTCCTGAGATTTCATGAGATTTGCAAAATCCAGCCGCAATCCTGAGAAGAGTCCAAAAATCCTGAAATCTCAGGACAAATCCTGAGATATGGTAACCCTATCTGAGAGCCCACATTCGGTAAGTTGTAGCGTCCAAATTACAACATCTTCAAATTTATCCTTTTGACTACTTACGAGTACAATAGGGATGATGACTATTTTCTTTTCTTCGTTTATCAGGTAGATTATCAAAAAGTATTGGACGCGTATTTTTCTTTTTTCACATAATATAAACATTGCAGAGATATATTGATTAAAAAGTCGCATGACGTCACGTTTTGGTACAATTGTCACTTAAAAGTGACGTCACGAGCCCCTACTCCCAAACTTTGACGCGCTATAACTTTGTCATTTTTTGATTGATTGCCCAAAGAAAAAATACGTGTCCATTATTTTTTGATCATCTAACTGACGGACTAAATAGAATTTCATTTACTGTACCCCGTCATCACCCCTATTGTTTGAAGGTCCTGCCAAAGCTTTATGTGTACGAAACCTACGTGTTCCACTGTGGCACGGTAATATAGATAACTAGCAAACCAGTGAACCAAATGTTCACCGAAAACAAAAACCGGAAGTGCTACGTTACTCAAATCCGGTTTGTAGTGTTATCAGACTATTCTTAACTTATAACTTAAATATTCTCTTTATCTATCTCTTACGGTTTGGCCGCTGAAACAACACCACAGACAGATGGACGGACGGACTTGTCTAATAGATAAGAGATATTACCGTGGTTGTGGTCTCTGGAAGGGCACGCGCATTATACAACATCTCTTTTTAGTATTTGCTCCATTCTCTACACTATTCATTGTTCGATTTCTTTCTTCAAAAGAGCTAAGAATGTCCTTTGATATTTTGAGAATCCATGGTTATTAAAATACTTTTGGAATAATAGGTTAATAGGGTTTGTATCTATTTTGACGACGACAGTACATTATTTGTCTTTATGCAAATATGTCGTTCTGCTAATCTGGGATTATGCTATTACGGGATATTAGCTTATCTGTCATTCTGCTGCAGAGGCTATCGAAGTTTATAACCCAGTGCCGAGTCTTGCTGAAAGCACTTTGTTAAGCTAAGCGGCTTAACAACGCGCCGTTTTATAATTGAGTTATTAAATATCCCACAGGAACCTAATTTCTTTGCGGGATTAAAAATAAAAGCTACTTATATCTCTTTTTTTTTTGGAGTGTGTATGCTGTTGGTCGCAGATGACCTTTACAGCGTCACCGGGTTTGGGGACGGCGAGATCCTAAGGGGACCTCAAGCCGAGAATTGGCGAGTGCCTCTAGAGGTATTTCAGGCGGATGGCGTCTCCCCACGGGGGGATCTCCTCTCCGTCTGGAGTCTCCAGACCACTCGAACTTGAGAGGGTCGGCTCAACTAGAGGGCGTCTCTGAGACTTGGACCTCGGCTCTAGTTAGCCGTTGTCGTGGGGGACTTATATCTCGCTCAATCCGGGTAATAAACTACATGTGAGCCAAATTTTATCCAAACGCTTTCTGCCATTTTTGCGTGATTGAGTATTAAGTAACAAACATTCAAACTTACACATTTTTAATGTTAGCAGAAAATAGGATTTTAGTGTTGAAGCTCCTTGTGACTTGAATTGTTCCATAAACAAGAATAGGCATAAAAAAATAAGTTGACCTCCTTGCTTCGTTTCGTTGAGGAAAACGAATGAACTTTGAACTTTGGGCTGTAATGTAGTAGCTATATCAAATAAGATAAACAAACATTATTACCTACATTTTTTTTTATTTTTTAAGCACGTAACTGCTTGATTTTTAAATCATAAGAAAATATAACTAGAAAAAATTCCACGCGGACCCGCACCCTTCGCAATCCGGTCGAATGCACTGACCAATTATGCTACCGCGGCCCTGACGGCCGCGTCGAAATTCTTCTAGCCATTCATAAGCTGCAAGGCAGCGCCTTTTCTTCGCATTGTAGGTAACCCACAATGTCAAATGTATACTTTTACAAGTATTAAACATTTGAAAGAAGAAATAGCAGTTATAGTTATAATTTTTGTTTTTTATTTTATATATTATTATCTACATTTAAAATACAACAAAAATAACAAAAAATCTTGTATTTCGTATGGGAAATGGTTGTTTAATATCTCCTCCGATGCGAATTTCCATCTCATTTTTAATGTCATAATAACATAAAAATCTGTCGGGTACTTTTAAATACACCTATTTTAGAAGTTGAAATGTCAGCTACGATAATTTTGGTATGGACATCGACATCACAAACCAACCTGAAAATAATATCTTTTATCCTAAGGGCTGTTCAAGTATTACGTAAGCACTATAGGGGGGCAGGGGGGTCTGTGCTTAGCTTATTTTTGATGACTTGGGGGGGTGGGGGTAGAGACGGTGATTACGTCAGCATTATTGATTAAGCCTTTTTAAGTACTGCTGGTAATGAAGCTCATGAAAGCTCATGAATGAATAAAAAAAACAGAATACATTGAAGGAAAAATGCATATAGGTATCAATGTTTACGTAAGGATGGGGGGGGTAAGAGCTTTGCTTACTTTTGCTGACGAGGGGGAGGAGGGGGTAAATAATTGTAATAAATCTGCTTACGTAAAATATTTGAACGAAATGAAATGAAATGAAATGAATGAAATGAAATGAAAGTTTATTTGCATGAAACATGGTTTGTTACAGCTGGTAAACAATATTTAAAAGTTCCATATGTTTCGCCCTTGAAAGAGCATACAAAATACTAATGAAAATATCTAAAAATTCAAATTTAAATTGAGTTACAGTTGCATTCCAAATGTCATAATAACTATACATTATATTACACATAATAGTCATACAATACATGTCAATTTTTTTAAGTCAATAGCCATTTCTTCATTATGTCATCAAAATTACAATTATTAATTCATAATAAAAATTCATTTGTACTATAAAAACATTTACTTATTAACCAGTCCCGTAACTTTTTTGCCATTAATTTTATAGGTCCGTGCTTGAATTGATTTGGAATTCTATTGTATACCTTAATACACATGTTATAAGAGCTTTTCTGGTACACTGAGGTTTTTGGTCCCCAGAGAACGGCCCCCTATTACTGCTAGTAGATACTAAATACAATCGCCAATTATAACGCCTTTGTTAAGTTTATTTTTTTAATTTTAATTTTTTAAGCATGTAACTTGTATAATAATTGTAGTGGCTGTTTAGAACATTATTTCGTTTACACTGGATAGACAACTAGTATCTTACAAGTATAAATCACTTATTTACTGAACATATTTTGTTTATCCAACTAGTTTGATACAAATATTGTTTGCTACATTTTCTAAACATATATACTAGTAGTTGAAACTACTATATTTTGCTATGTAGCATACTTTTGCCAATAAAAGCTTTCTTAAAAATAAAAAATTAATTACTTTGCCATAGAGCAGCAAAAATATATTTGTTTCAAAAATCAAGTAAATATTTTAACACATACTATATTTTTCCCCATTTTTTTGCCATCTACTTACTATATTTTTAGAGGTATCAGCTTCGATAATACTATATTTGATAGAAAAAAAAATTGGTAACCCTTATCGTAATGTTTAAAAAATATCTAACAATGTCAAATTAAGCTGTAAAATTGATATACCTGAAGTGATCGGGACCCATGCTGCAACACATATTTTTTCTCGTGAAAACTCAATATCTGACGCGCTCAATCTTCTTATCTTCTTATCTTCTTTACTCCCATACAAACTAATCCCATAATAATACTTAAAAGTCAATTTGAACTTTAATACCATACCATAAATTTCAAATGTTAGTGGAGAGATTCTGGGAAGGCAAAACAATTGAGCGACGTGATGTCAATAGAAGTTTGGAAAAGATAAATATACCATCTTCAGTTTTTTTATAATCTATATATATAAAACTCAAAGGTGACTGACTGACGTAGTAATCTATCAACGCCCAGCCCAAACCACTGGACGGATCGGGCTGAAATTTGGCATGCAGGTAGATGTTATGACGTAGGCATCCGCTAAGAAAGGATTTTGATCAATTCTACCCCCAAGGGGATAAAATAGGGAATGAAAGTTTGTATGAAACTTTGTCAATTTTAAAACCGAACGGGCTGAGACTTTGCATGCAGGTATAAGAATAATCATAGATGAATGTCATTGTGTATAAAACAAGCCTGAGAACAAAAACTGTAGTCTACGCTTCAGCTCTACACCGAAGCGAAGCGAGGGCGGGCCGCTAGTCTATATATATAAAAATGAAACCCGTTTTCCGTTGTCACGACATAACATGAAAACGGCTTGACCGATTTGGCTGATTTTTTTTTTAGAATATTCCTTGAAGTACGAGGATGGTTCTTACGAAGAGAAAAATTAAAAAAAATGCCTGAAAATGTCAAAAAACAATACTTTTCTTTACTCCCATACAAACGATTCGTAATAATACTTAAAAGTCAATTTGAACTTTAATACCATACCATAAATTTCAAATGTTAGTGGAGAGAATCTGGGAAGGCAAAACAATTGAGCGACGTGATGTTAATAGAAGTTTGGAAAAGATAAATATTATACCATCTTCAGTTTTTTTATAATCTATATATATATATATATATAACTTAAAGGTGACTGACTGACGTAGTAATCTATCAACGCCCAGCCTAAACCACTGGACGGATCGGGCTGAAATTTGGCATGCAGGTAGATGTTATGACGTAGGCATCCGTTAAGAAAGGATTTTGATCAATTCTACCCCCAAGGGGATAAAATAGGGAATGAAAGTTTGTATGAAACTTTGTCAATTTTAAAACCGAACGGGCTGAGACTTTGCATGCAGGTATAAGAATAATCATAGATGAATGTCATTGTGTATAAAACAAGCCTGAGAACAAAAACTGTAGTCTACGCTTCAGCTCTACACTGAAGCGAAGCGAAGACGGGCCGCTAGTTATATATATAATTCTTCTGTGAGTGTGTATGTCACTGAACTTCTCTTAAACGACTGGACCGATTTTGATGAAATTTTTTGTGTGTGTTCAAGGGGATCTGAGAATGGTTTAGATTCACAATTTTGTCCGCTGGACAGCCCCTATTTTTTAGGGCGGTACGAAGTTTGCTGGGTCAGCTAGTATGTATATAAAATTCTCGTGTCACAATGTTTAGTTACCATACTCCTTCGAAACGGTCTGACCGATTTTTATGAAATTTTATATGCATATTCGCGTGGGTCTGAGAATCGGCTACTATCTATTTTTCATATCCTTAAGTGATAATGGTTGTCCACTTGTAACGTAGTTCTGAAACCTACAATGCGCCTTCACGCCAAAATTCAAACTATTGGGTATTGTAACGTAGTGTTCTCATATGGGTTAGGAAGAATGTTATCCCAGGAAATTGATAGAACACTACGTTACACACTCCTAAAATTCTTTTTGTACATTTTTTTTTATAATGTGGTATTATAAAATACATACTACCCTAAATTTTCTCTTCTACCACCTGCCCCTATTTTTATGGCGGTACGAAGTTTGCTGGGTCAGCTAGTTTTTTATAAAAAAAATAAGTTTACTTCGCGGAGTAAGTAAGTGGACTCAACGGAGGAGTCTACTTAGGTTACGCGAGTTATACACCCTTTTAAAAAAAAACAAATTAAATACATTGTTGAACTTACTTCATTTTTACTCGTCAGACCTGTTCGATGGCCATCTTGCTCATATAGACACAATAAAAACCGTATGCATACATACCTGCTTGAAACAAGTTAGAAAAATGAAAATATGAACTGGCCAAGTGCATGCCTGACTTCGCACCTTGAGTGTGACCATTGTTCACATGCTCCATAGAGTAACAGAGCCGACACGTAAAAAAAAATAATAGAAATTTGAAAAAAGAATTTGTTGGGTCAAGGTAGGCAACGGCCCTTCAGACATGACCCGCTTTTTTTGAATGTGTATGCTGTTTGTCGCAAATAGGGTTGCTATTTAAAAATTTGAAAAGTCCTGACCAAAAGCCGGACATTTCGATATAAAAGTCCGGACATTTTAGTTCACAAAATGCAAACATCACCCACTTAGTTACAGTAATATTATACACGTGGTAGCAGACGCTCGCATCGCAAGGGGGATCTCGTGGTTGATTTTTAAAGATGATTTATATTTTGTTTTAAATAAATGAGAACTTAACAAAGATTATTTGACTTATTTGATATGACTTAATAAGTAGTTTTACTCATATGCCATCTAATTTAAAAAATCCGGACAAATTAAAAAGCCAGTCAAAGTCCGGACAATAGCCAAAAAGTCCGGATAAATCCGGACGGATGGAAACCCTAGTCGCAAATGACCTTTACAGCGTCACCGGGTTTGGGGACGACGAGATCCTAAGGGGACCTCAAGCCGAGGATTGGCGAGTGCCTCTAGAAGTATTCCAGGCATCTCCCTACGGGGGGAAACTTGGGAACCTGAGAGGGTCGACTCAACTAGAGGGCGTCTCTGAGACTCGGACCTCGGCTCTAGTTAACCGTTGTTGTGGGGGGTCATGACCCGCGTAGACTCCCAATCCGGGTCCCCATAATCATGTCTCTGGACTTCACCTTTACTTAACATCAGGTGGGGCGGAGTCATTTGTCGGACCTATCTATAAAAAAAAAAAGTAGACTCTTTTCCATACACTCTATTTTTCATCACCCATTATGAGAAAATAAAAGGTGCCTCATATTTTATTATAATATTATTACTTAATAAAACATAGAGTAACAACTAAATTGAAATTTAATAGTACCTATCTAATAATAAAACAACCTAAAAGTTATATTGACATTTCAGAAATATTCGCAATTATGAATAGTAGACATCCATCAGCCGTCTTCTTCAGATACGCTATTAATTTCGAATATGTACCAGTTTTAGGTCGTTGTTAGAAGTGACTGTTGATTTTGGCATTGACTAGGTACTCCAAATAAAATTTTCATATATTTCTCCCGGGATGTTGCAGGTAATAGATTATTATCCATCACATTTCTTATGTCAACTTTCAGGAGTTAATTCTATACTTTCACTGTCACTTGAAGAACTAATTTTTCAAAACAAAACCATGAATTTCTAACAATCCGTGAAAATTGACGAAAACGCGGGCTGTAGTTCGCGCGTTTTAAATTTGATTTCTTTTTTTTTAATCAGCCGGCGGGCGGCGCGTCTACGGGCTGTCGTACCAGCCAGTCTTTATTAAAACAATATTTGCGTTTGATTTCTTTGACGCTGAACACTACGATGTTCCAAATTCAAAAATTACGCGACGAAGACAATCGCGGCGCACTTATAAAGAGGATTAAAAACTCATTACTGCCTGTTAATAGTTTCATAAAGAAAATACCACCTTTGGGTGCAAGTCGTCCTTTTCGAATAGATGGGATGAAAAATAATGTACCAATTGTTGGCGTCTGTATTTAATTTTAATATTAGCAGCGATTTTACTACTCTGAAATAACAAATAGGTAATTGATAACTTTTCTATAAAATCATTAAATAGAAACGATTATTTTGCTCCATGGTCAAGTGACCGAAAACGCCTGGGATTGGGCAAGATTAAAATGACGTCACACACTACTAGCCTTCCGGCCAAAGTGACATTGCATTGTATCGTTTGATGTTTCATTGCCAGTCGTGTGATGTCACATATTATTAAGACGTCATAATGTCCAGAGAAACGTTTTCGCGGCAAAATTGAATTTTTACTATAGCTTTTTTATTTTATTTTTATTTATTTAATCTTTATTGCCTTTACAATGCAAATGGCGGACTTAATGCCAGCATGGCATTCTCTACCAGTCAACCGGAAAGAAGGTGCAGAGAAAATAAAACGGCAGACAACGAACAGAGAAAACATTAAAAAGCATTAATCACTTATACATACATATATAAATATGCATTCTAGCAACATATATAATAGGTACAAGCAAATATATACATACATAAATACATATCTAATAATAATATACAGTGTCTGATTATAGTATCCTAATTCAAATTCAAGCATTTTGCGATAAATTTAAATAATGTTTCCGCGCCAAAGACCTAAACGTATTCCTGTTTGGGGCGTTACGCACGTGTAAAGGAAGTGCATTCCAGAGCCGGATGGCAGAAAGGGTGTACGAGCTGGAGACAAACCCAGTATGGTGAATGGGTACTTCATGTATTAAATTATCATTGGAACGGAGATTTAATTCATGGGAAGACCCCAGGAACTGAAACCGAGATTTCAGATATCCAGGGGTGCGTGGATCGTATAGTAAATTGAAAAGGGTAAGAACTGTCCTTAAGCACCTACGCTCCCGAATAGGTCATTTAACTTTTGAAATTTCACTGAATTACACAACAGAATTGAAAATATCCATACTGGACCGGACTCCATAAACATTAGTGAATAACGTAAGATTGTTTTCTAAAACTTGTCAAATATCCTAAAGGATTATTTTTTCCGGATTTTGCAACATTTTTCATTAGTGCTCCGTTCCTATTGGTTTTAGCTTATGTGATTTTAATTATGTATCAATTAAGGAGCTGTCGAACGAAACAGTATTAATAATAAATAGTAATTACGCATCTGGTCAAACGACTTTTTTTTCATTCCGGAGGTTTCGGGCCCGTTGAATTTGAATCTGAAATATAATTTTCAATCAAAACTACCTAAAACAGTGTTAAAATTACTAAATTTATAAATTAAAAATCATGCCAAAAGCTCACTGTAGGTGTGTCATTCAGTTTCATACAGCTCCTGTAAAATTTAATTTTATGTAATTATACCATTTTGTTAGGATATTTGACAAGTTTTGGAAAACGATCTCACATTACTTACTAATATATATGGAGTCCATAAAAAGTGGATATTCATCATTCTCTTGTGTATTTCAGTAAAAATAACTAAATCAAAAACTCAATTTTCAAGTTGCCGCGAAAACGTTTCTTTGGGCAATATGGCGTCGCACTGGGGTGTGACGTCACACGACTGTCATTAAATCGTCAAACGATACAATGTAATGTCACTTCGACCGGAAGTTTACTAGTGTGTGACGTCATTTTAGGCTCTGCCAATCCCAGGCGTTTTCAATCACGTGACAATAGATATGAAAACTATTATCTATTTCGTGGGTTTTTAGTAAAATTATGAATATTTTTTTCTGCAATAATAGTAAAAACCCCTGCCAATATTCATTCTAAATACAGATGCTAACAATTAGCACTTTATTTTTAATACTGTCAAATATATAGTTACTAAAAACTTGGGTCCGTGTAATCTTAAATAAATAAAATTATTATTATATTAGATTCTTCGATACATGCACTATCCAACGCAGAAGTTTTTTTTCAAATCTGACCAGAAGTTCCGGAGTATAAAGCGTTCAACCAAACTAACAACCTAACAAACTCAGCTTTAATTATTTTTTTTGCCTAAACAGTAGGACACGGCATTCCTAAACTTTGTTATACCAGTTTCTTAACTATTTTTTTAATTAATAGTCATAGTTTTTATATTTTTTTGTTTGTAATGGAAAATGACTTTGTGAGTTACCTCATATTGAAGTCATTTTTCAATTTGACGACTACAGTATATAATACAGGGAGAAAAAAACAGCCTTTGCTGAGTTTCTTGCTGGTTCTTCTCAGTACAAGGTCTCCCGCCGTAGATTTGCGAACCGATAGCGTAGCTTTTCGACATTCACAAGTGCTTGTAACAGCCTAGACTGAATAAACGATATTGATTTTTTTTTTGAATTTTTGAATAATGTTATTAGTAACCAGGGGAGTCTTTCCCATAGGAGCGCTGGGTGCGACCGCACCCGGGCACCGGGCCCTAGGGGGCGCCAGCCGGGCCGGGCGATCAACATCCGAATGAATCTGGTGGTAGATAGTACCTACCTACCTTACCCAACTACAGTTTTATAAATACATATTACTATAAATAAATATTTAAAAACAAAACTAAAACTTACCATTTAAGTACATAAAGTCAGTTTTAATTATTGTTTACTTTTTTCTAGTGAATTCGGTCAAACTATAATACATACACATATACATAAGTATGCTTGCTTATTTATGTGATTTATTTAATTAATAGTTTTTTTTTAAAAAAAAGGGGGCACATTATTGGCTTTTGCACCCGGGCGCCGCATATGGTTAAGACGCCCCTGTTAGTAACTATAATATAACTTGTTTATAAGGTAACAGGCAACATGTATTTGATAAATACTATTTAGGCCAATGAGTCTTATAATATGTGACACAGTGTTGTGCAAATCCATAAATGATAATGTTGTTATGTTTGTGTTATTTATTTGTGTCATTCACTTTATATTAAACGGATAGTCACAGTTTATATAACTACTAGCTGTGCCCCGCGGTGTTACCCGCGGCTTATTAGGGAAAATAAATTGTGTATTAACAGTAAAAACATTTTTAGAAGCAAAATAATTTAAACTTAAACATCGGAAAGATCAATTTACAAAATTTGATTACTGACAGAACGGGAGAGATGATTATGCTGTCTTATGTAATTGTTTTTTTGTCTCGGGTCGTAGAGCGAGACCTAGAAATCACTTTACTGCAGCACATCCCGGTAAACCACAATGCGGGACTTATTATTTTCTGCGTAAATAAAATGTGTTTCTTGCTCTCGACACAAGGGAGCAGTGGTCCCATACGATCAATTTGCACCATTGCAATAGAGCACCACGACTACTACTTTTACTGATGTTGCAAATGGGCGTTTCTTCACTTGCAAGTTTCAGCGGGAGCTTAAATACTGAGTGTCCGGTTCTGCCACCACTCAGCCAGGTTGCGGCTATTCTGGAGGATGCAACAGCCAGCGCAACCACTTTGTCTTTGCACAACTGTGCCAGCAGCAAGTTCATTAAAAAAGTCTTGCCGGTGCCCCCTGGTGCGTCCAAGAAATAAGACTTTCAGCGCTTCTTTAAAAATTATGTCTAGTGTTATCCCTTGTCGAGGAGCTCGATGGTGCAAGTGCTTAGCGCGTTCAGCTGCGATCGTCGAAATTAAGCAACTTTCGCAGTGGTCGGTCATTGGATGGGTGACCAAAAATTTTACTATCTCGAGCTTCTCCGTGCTTCGGAAAGCACGTTAAGCCGTTGGTCCCGGCTGCATCTGCAGTCGTTAGCACCCATCAATCCGCACTGGGCTCGCGCGGTAGGTCATGGCCCAATCTCCCCATTCCATCCATAGGGAAGGCCTGTGCCCCAGCAGTGGGGACATTAATAGGCTGATGATGATGATGATGATCCCTTGGTATCGGCGAGCAATGTCCTCTGACAAAGCGCTTTTCATACTTGTACCACAATTGCCGGGGATTGGAGAGTCCGCAGGTGCTTATCATAATCGCAAAGAGCTCTCTCAACGTAGTCGCTGACCGGTACAACATTGCGCACTCCATCGTTGCGTCCCAGTGGCCGTCGTCTTCAAGCAGCTTCATTGCCTCGCATGCTTCTTGAAAAGTGGCCTTTTCCTGCCCATCGACGATTTTGAGCGCTTGAAAACTGGTAGGACCCCGGATTCTAGTAATAGCAACAGCAACCGTACACAATAGCACTCAAAGTGTGTTATGTGTACGGTATAAATTCTACCGTGGGCATCTAAGGCTTTCACACCAGGCCAACTGTCGACGGGTGCGCCCTGCACGCAACGTTCCATTGTTATCGTGACGCATTCCACGTGCGAGCAAACTCGTCTTCCTGGCACAGTTGCTCACTCCATACTTTGAATGATTGGACACCGTTTGTCAGTTTCCGCGTCGTCGTGTCCCATAAAATACACCTGTAAAAATTGTGGCTGTTCATTAGGTGATCATCACCCATATTGTGATGTAGTTGGCCATGCACTGTGAACGTTGGGGAAAATCCAGGCATTGCAAAAAGGACAATGGCGAAATATTTGTTGAAGTAAATCTATACCCTCTATAGATGTCATTATCAGAAATGTTAATAAAATAATCTCAAAAGATTTATTAAACAATTGAGGAGGGTTGTCTAAGTCTGGAATTAAAAACTTAAAAAAAGGGAAACACAATTGACTATTTATTTTTTATTTTTATTGTGACTTGGCCATGATGGCTTTTGAGCCATTCATTTTAAGTGATTTTAGTGATGAAATCAACTTTAAATATGTTGTTCGTATGTTTTGCATCGCTTTACGCTTGAACTGTATTTAATTATCTATCAAAAATATCGCGAAACATTATTTTTCAATATTATACTGAAACCATATTAAATAATCTCCACAATACAAAAAGAGTATGGCGACAATTCTAACGAAAAAAAACTATAACTGTCACTGTCATGCTTGTCATCGAATTGTTGTTGTTATTGTATCATTATATAACATTGTTTGTGCTTAGGTGCATGCATATTGCAAAGATTTCAATCGGCGTATTGTGTTTTTCTGAGATTTGTTTTTTTATGTGACTTGGACTGTATTTGGACTTTCGAAATCTTTCTCTGCGACTGTTGAGTAGTGCTTGCCTAAGATATTTTGCTGTGGATTTTGGACACGATTCTGTCCCATACTGTGGATTTTATTTCATTGTATCTACTATCTACGATATTGTGATCAACGATGTGGAATAAAAAATACATAAAAAGTGTTGCATATTTAATTAATATCCCATTAGTACATTATTAGAAATCCTTTTTTATACTTTACTATTGCAGTGGGCATTTTCAAATTGTTAAGTACTTCTTACAGCACAGACATTGTATTTGAACTCAATAACTCTTGTCTGATAATAAGTATTTTGACGCTGTTGGTCAGTACCTACGCCAAAGAAAGAAAGAAAGAAAGCCAACTGATCATACATTGTAAAAAACATTTTTTTTTCGTCAGTAATCTTCAGGACCGGTGTACTTCTATAGTTCCGTTCCACGTATTTTTTATTTTGATATAAAAATACTCTTGAAACAAACTTTTATAATTCGTTTTTGCATTACTTGGTAGGACATAACCTCCTAAACTTCAAAGTAGAATATCTATAAATCCGGACTTCCTATAATATAAGAAATAAGATGAATCAAATCAAGAATGTAAACTCTATAATTTAACATGCAATTCATTTATAGACGCAAGAAAAAATTTCAACAAAAAATTGTATGGGAGTTCGCCATTGTCCTTTGTTCGCCCCGAACGACGACATGTAAAAGCATGGGTTGTACGCAGTTTTAGAACCGTAAAGATTCATCAATTTCACCTGTAAATAATGTATTTAATTGTTCCACAGGCTCTTCTAAAACAGGAATGGCTACTTTGCCCCCAGAGCTACACATTCCCGCTCTTTCCTCATTCCATTTTAATGCCCCACAATGGTGACACACATTTTCCATACGGCATTTTTACTGAGCCTGTGGCTTTTGTAATCCAATGTAAAGTCATATTCAAAACCACATTTTTCAAATAACCCCCAAGCATTTCTGGTAAATGTTTGCCGGCACTCTGCTTGATGCTGAGGGACTGCGAGTCGTCTAGAATTTGTCTCATCTACTGTCTCGGAAGCACGCGGATTAGACATTATCTGGGATTGATTTAGCCGTCGAGAAGTTTCTTCATCAGGTGTTTCAATGGCACGCTGAGTGGACATACGCTATGCGTTTTCTTGATGCCGAGTAGCTGCTTCTTCATGTGTCTCTAATGCACGCTGATTAGCCATAAACTGGGCATGCTCTCGCCGTCGAGAAGTTGCTTCATAAGGTGTTTGATTGGATCACTGTGTAGCCATAGGCTGTGCGTTTTCTTGACGCGGAAAAGCTGCCTCATCAGTTGTCTCTGATGCACGCTGAGAAGCTATGCGGATAGGATTTTCCAGACGCCGAGCATCAGCTTGCGCAGAAGTTTCTTCAGTTCTGACTTCTGCCTGACGTGTTGCTTGGTCACGTTTGCGTTGTTCAGTATCATAAGTAGATTCTTGCTGTCTTGCAATTTTCATAGATGAAGCTCTTTGTGAGCTCTGTGAACGATTTGGTTTACAATTGTGAGTCATAATTAGATACACAAAAAAATTATAACAATATCGTTGTCCTAGAAATATGTATGAAATATTAATCTATCAAAATAGCTTTGACATGAATGTCAAAAAATATGTACCTACTTAAACAAAATTCATTTGCATCGATTTTCCCATCGAAATAAGATATTTTCCCGCAGTAAAATGTAGCCTATGTGTTAATCCAGGGTATCAGCTAACTCAACACCAAATTTTATTAAAATCGTTCCAGCCGTTTAGACGTGAAGAAGTAACAAACATACACACTCACAAACTTTGGCCTTTATAATATTAGTGTGATAATTACGTCACAACAATATCAAACTAAAAACTTAACATTAAAAATTAACCCTAAAATATTTATATACTCGTACATTGTCACAAGAAGAATATGTCATCCAAAATTCCAATTTGGGGTATGGTACCCAGAACACTGGCAGCATTACCTTGCTGAATGGCTAAACTGATTCTCTGCGCGAAATAGCTGCCAGCCCTCTGATCACCCGAAGAGAGAATCAGACGATTCGACATATCTATACCTAATAAAACTCAAAGGTGACTGACTGACATAGTGATCTATCAACGCACAGCCCAAACCACTGGACGGATCGGGCTGAAATTTGGCATGCAGGTAGATGTTATGACGTAGACATCCGCTAAGAAAGGATTTTGATCAATTCTACCCCCAAGGGGATAAAATAGGGAATGAAAGTTTGTATCAAACTTTGTCAATTTTAAACCGATCGGGCTGAGACTTTGCATGCAGGTATAAGAAGAATCAAAGATGAATTTCATTGTGTATAATACAAAACTGAGAACAAAAACTGTAGTCTACACTTCAGCTCTACACCGAAGCGAACCGAGGGCGGGCCGTTAGTCTCTCATAAACCACTTCATGTCAGCCGACCACGACCACATAGTCACAGTTCATTTTATCCAAAATTGACTGATTTCTTCGTATCGATTTTAGAAAGTTAATTTGAGATTTTGCAATAACTTGATATATTGCTTACTGTACAAAGATTACTTATTATATTTACTTTAACCCAACTAATATTTAAAAAGAGGAAGTTTGTACGTTTAAAATATCGTTAAGTATTACTATGTATTTCTTCAACGTTGTGAAGGTTCGCAATATAAAATAAAATATTATAACACGAAACAGTAAATTATACATAAAAGATGAATTTGCGCGAATTATAAGTATATGATTAAAAGTTTCATTATTAAATGTCAAGGTGAATAGGAAAAAGATTGTTAAAGACGTAACGAATATTATTTCTTACCATAATAATACAATCTGTACCCTTAGCACGAACCAATATCGAAGTCGAATAGTTTGCGAGTCCGAAATGTCATTGTCAAATGTGTACTGATTTTTAGTTTTCGTTACGTCCGTTGTGGGCGCTGCTGTTCAAGTTTCCATACTTTGGCAGTGGCATTTCGCACTCGCAAACTATTCCAATTCGATAATGGTTCGTGCTAAGGGTATTAGTGGTCGAACTACAATAAAAAACCACAAATCGATGTACAGGACTTCAGGTTTGGTTCACAGGTACTTTAGAAAACGAAATTTTTGACCGGTATTTACTAAGAAAATAAATTAAGTGGTCAATTTTTTTTGTATGGGATTAGATTTAATTTTCGGTAACCTGTCGTGTGTCTACCCATTTATTTTTGTCCTATCAAATGAAAGGGCTTCATAGGCTTGTTTTAAAAATATACTTTATTGTTAACTTACTTTTTTTTTAAATCCAAAAAAAATTTCTAATCATAGCAAGACGGATTTGTAAATTTTTTTAAAACAATTATACCAAATGTCTCTTAATAGACTACCTCATAAAAGCGATTTATACGATGAGCTGGCTGGTGATTAGGTATCACTAATGTTATTATAAAACGTTAAAAAGCCCACCAAAGTATCACAAATGTAGCGTGCTTCCATTTCAAAGAGAGATTGAGAATTGATAGTTTTCATTTATAAATCTAAAGAAAAAAATCACTTCAAAAAATTTCACGCAGTTCAGGCATCAGACGTGGTTTGTGGTGAACTATTTTTGTACGGCACTACGTGTTTACCTGTTATTTTTCATGGATCTATCGATGGTAAGAATGCCCTACAAAAATACATGACCAAAATGTACTCCCTCTATCTGTACTTTAGAATTCTCACCCGCACTCAGTTGAACAGCTTCCCAGTAACGGCATAGTCCTGAATCTTTTTATTTGATGACTTTCTATCTTTTTAAATAGGTCCTCTGGTGGTTCACATGACCTATTGATTTTTGACACGGGCCTGTAGTATATTGGCGGGAATAAATTCTACTTCAACCCAAATATATATGTAAAATGTGCGATCCAAATCAAACTAAATTAGGCTCCAAAACTTCTTCTTCGGCGCTACACTCTTGACAGAGTGGTCGTGGTCGTCACATCAGGATTGGTGGCGCGCTTCACAATACGCCGCCATTCGTCCCGCACTACGGCCTTTCTAGTGCACTCGTGAGGTGGACCGTTCAGTGCCGCTTTTATCTGGTCAGTCCAGCGCATTGGTGATCTGCCACGCGCCCTTACGCCCTCGACTTTGCCCTGCACCACCAGTAGTTCCACTGACGCATCATCTCGGCGTGAGATGTGGCCAAAGAAAGTAAGAATACGACCTTGTACGATGGAAGACAGACGTTGTTTGATGGACAGTTCCTGGAGGATAGATGCATTGGTTCGGAATTGTGTCCACTGTATGCCAAGCATTTTCCTCCAGCACCACATTTCTAGGGCGTCTATCTTCTTTTTCTCACTCTCTCGCAAGGTCCACGTCTCAGCACCATAGAGGAATATGGGAAACACTAATGCCCTGACGAGTCGTGTTTTCGTGGCTTTTGTGATGTTCCTGTTTCTCCATAATTTTGGAAGTTTGTCCATAGCTGACCTCGTGAGGCTCCAAAACACATATACAATAAAAGTATCGGCGAGGGCGGTGGACTCGCCCACCGAGGACACCGTACAAATTTGTAGGTACGCAACATAAACGGCCGTATCTCTTTTTACGTAAACTAGGTATATTGACTTTTTCACAGCTGAATGGACTGTAGACTTGAGTATATGATTGAAATTTCAGCTACCTTCACGTGTGTTCCTGATATAAAGGGTCTTGACCACAGAACACAGAGACAGATAGATAAACACCCGTATCTTTTTTTTAGGTTACCTTAGAAGCTTGATTTCGTCACAGCTTCAAGGGACCGTCTGTAGACTTGAGTATGTGGTTTTCAACTTCACCTTTACGCGAGATAAAGGGTTTTGGCAGGCAGACGGAGAACAAAGTGATCCTATAAGAATTTCATTTTTTTTTATTTTGAGATAAATGACTTTTTGATGAAGATATAAGATACATTTATTAAATATAACCCATTTGCTCAAAAAATGCATTTACGGAAGTTGTATACATTGTTCGAAAATTAGGAGCGATACAACGGAGCGTGCGGTAATAGTACATTATGATATAAGTGCGGTAAGTTGAGAATTACAGCCGAGGCGATATTGTTAGACCGAGGCGTAGGTGAGGGCTATAAGAAAGCAGAGGCTATAATTATCAAACCGCACGTATGTCATACGACGTTTTATAACACATTTGCGAGGAATTAATACTACCTACGTACTTACTTTCTGAAAATGAATTTGCACCTTTGTTTATTTTCCATAAGATGAAATTTTGATACGCTTGACTGTAAGTATCTATCCGTGGATTTTTCGGGCAAGAGGCTTAGCGTAGCCTTATTCGACTTTTTTTTTTAAGTTTAACGGCCTTGGATGAAATCCATACAGCCAATTCTTCATTATTATGACTTCATTTCATATTTATCTTTGTTATTATTTTTTTATTATTATTATAATGGCTCGCACGGTTTGTGCATTGGCCATTCAAGAGTATCTTCTGGCGGTGTCAAATTTTTTTTTTTTTAGTTCTTTTCTTCTCTATTGAGAAAGGCAAAGGCAAAGCCAGGCAGCCATCGTCTTATTTTTGTATTAATCTTCCTTTTTTTACATTGGGCTCGATGGCGCAAGTTGTTAGCGCGTTCGGCTACGATCGTTGAAGTTAAGCAACTTTCGCAGTCTCGATCTCGAGCTCCTCCGTGTTTCGGAAGGCACGTTAAGCCGTTGGTCCCGGCTGCATCTGCAGTCGTTAGCAACCACCAATCCACACTGGGCCTGCGTGGTGGGTCATGGCCCAATCTCCCTATTCCATCAATAGGGAAGTCCTGTGCCCCAGCAGTGAGGACATTATTTGTAATATAATGTATTCGAATTGTGATTTTCCATCTCATTCATTATCAAAAAAAAACATCCAACCTCCATGAGTTTTCCCAAAAAATTATGCAGGTTTACCTCGTATTTTGATATTGAATTAAATAGAATTACTATCAAAAACTTTCATAAAACTAATCTACCATCATTGAACTACTGAAAAATGTATATAATTTTATAATTAGTTCATTAATAATTATTTTATAAGACTGGAATAAAACGTATTCGTTTTCAGATCAAGGCGCTATGCTTGGTGCTGGTTGCTTTAGCGGTGCCCAGCCACGAGCAGCAGGATGTTCCGATATCGCCATGCCCCAACGTGTTCCAATACGAGCCGCCTGGTACGGAGCCCGGCCGGTGGTACGGAAACGTCAACCTGTCTACTGACAGCACACTGCACTCGTTGTGGCTGAATATCGTACTGGATAGGAAGGCTGATATATTGGGGGTGAGTATAAGCAGACAGTTAGGCGTTTAGCAGACGACGGGGCGTGGCGGGCCGGTCAATTTCGCCGCGAATAATAGCACAAAGTGAATCGTATACTTCAAACGCACACAGAGGGCAAAAAGACCGCGGGCAGTGCCGGCGCGGCATGTCCGCGGCTGCCCGCCGTGGATCATACAAACCAGTTTATATGCAGTAACGCAGACGGCAGCGCGGGGCGGTCAGCTCAGTCCGCGCCACGCGCTTTTTAGTGATGGACTATTTACTAGAACGAACGTCCTGAACAGACCGCCTCTGGCCGTCGTGTGCTTTGTGTACGCGGCGCGGGCAGCCGCAGACATCGACGGGCAGACGCGGTCTTTTTTGCTTCGCGGACAAAAAGCCCGCCCCGCTTCGTCGTCTGCTTAGCGCCTTTGGTAAACGCATGCGTGTATCAAGTGCCGATATCGCCGTTTCCACATGTGTTCCAGTACAAACCGCCTGGCATAGAGCCTGGCCGGTCGTACATGCTCGTAACAGCCTAAACTGAATAAATGCTTTTGATTATGATTAATAGTGTCGCCGCACACGGGCCACACGCCACAGCCACAAACGCCACCACGAGAAGCTAGAAGCGGCTACTAAAGTGGCTGAAGCGCGCGACAGCGGCTGACTGAGGTAAGGGAGAGAGGGGTGGGGAATCGCGCGAGTGACGTGTGGCTGCGTTTTATATCGGCGCTTAAGTGGCCGGTGCGGGCCACAAGAAGCGAGCAACGACGATTTGTAGCGTGTGGCGGCCACCGGCGTACCGTGTGTGGCGAGTCCATATAAAGTGTATGAAAACTACAAGAAATATGCCGGTGGCGGCGTTTTGTGGTATGGTCGGTGGCCCGTATGCGGCGACACTTAGAAAGTAATATGCTTCGATAAATCTGCCTATCCCAATGCGCAGCTATTGGCCTTAATTCTCATTAATTCCCCTCATCTCCAGAACTGGATCGGCGATGTGACCACGGCGGACAATATAGACTTCAAGATCGAAAATACGAAGATGATGATACACCCAGGCCCGGCGGTAGCGGTGCGCTTCTTCGTGCAATACAACACTTTGAACCCACCCACGCCCAAGTTGAAGGCCATCAGGTTGAACGGCAGAGAGATCTGCAACGCTGATAATCCAGCCCCAGCTGTGGGAAGGCCGGAGACGAGGCCTGGAACTGTACAAGCAAGGCCGAAACCAACAACCGAAACTCCAGAGTACCCCGTGTTCAAACACCCTGTGAACTCACCGAATCCTGTAGATATGTGAGTATATCAATATTTATTAATGTTATCAATGCAAAGTGCGTGCTTCGGAAGGCACGTTATAAACCGTTGGTCCAGGCTGCATCTGCAGTCGTTAGCACCCGCCATTATGCACTGAGCCTCGTGGTGGGTCATGGCCCAATCTTCCTATTTCATCCATACGGAAGGCCTGTGCCCCAGCAATGGGGGCATTAATAGGCACACGATGATATAGATCAATGCAGAAATAAATAATAAAAAAACATGACTGCCTGTCAAAACAAGAACTTATCAAAAACAAGTAAAAAATAGTCTTTGCAGTCGAATGGCCGTTTCGAAGAAAGTACCCTTTCGTGAAATATGTTTAACTTGTTTTTGTCATTTGATTCGGGTTTTGGCAGGGAGGAGGAGTTTTTTTAATTAATTTATAATAGGTAAATTTTTATTTTACACGTTTTTAAACAAAATAAGTATGAATTATTTGCATCCAACGATTACTGTTTATTTTGCATGTAAGACTATGTAAATTTTATAAAAATATAAAAAAAACTAGCAAACCAGTGAACCAAATGTTCACCAAAACCTGATTGAGAAAAAAAAATTGTCTAATAAATAAGAGATGTATTTTAAGTCACATAAAATGCCGTCTATGTGTCAATAAATATATCTTTCGAGGCTTTGGGCTCCACAGCCGCCCGCGTTGTGTTTTTTTACTGTGATGTTCTCTGTACCCCTAGCACGAACCAAAATCGAATTCGTAACGTTTGCGAGTCCGAAATGTCATTGTCAAATGTGTACTGATTTTTAGTTCCCGTTACGTCCAAAGTGGCGCTGCTGTTGAAGTTTCCATACAAAATTTCACATTGACATTTCGGACTCGCAAACGATACGAATTCGATATTGGTTCGTGCTAGGGGTACTGTTCTGGAAAGGTTAACGAACTCCAGGACTAACGGCAAATCCGCTTAGGTAAGCTCTTCGTAAATATTACTTTTCCTGTATAATACTGAGTACAGTTGTAAGTTTGCTATTAGTACTTGTTCATACATTAATAAAGTTTCTCAGTTAGAAGTTATATGACTGCGGAATTTCGTAACTTTTGTTAGTAAACATACAAAAAAGGTTCTAATAAAGAGTTCAGTATCTGTAGATGATCAGTAAACTAAAGATAACTAAAGATTTGCACAACAACCAAGAAAAAAAATACCATTGCTTGTATTAAGGGGCCGTTCATAAAATACGTTCGCATACAAGGGGGGGGGGGGGGGGGGTTCTTGCTAAGTGTGACAAGATGTGACAAGGGGGGTACGGGGGGTCTACGGCAACGTGACGTTCGTCGTTCATTAAAAATTTTTAAATACTTTCTTTCAACTATTTTTCTTTCTCAATTTTCATCAAGATAGAAAATCATTTATTTCGTATTTAGTAAACATATAGACATTCAAACGTATATAGTTTTATTATACAATAAATTGTAACTTGATATATTTACTCATGTTTATTTTTCGACATTAGCGCATATTTATATATTTAAATTTTATTATAAAAACTAAATAAATATTTAAATTCTAAAAATTCTTTAAATTTGTGTACTATCAATTGAAATTAATCATACTTGGGGAGGGGGGGGGATTCTCCGTTTTTGTGACGAAATATTTCAAGAGGGGTCACAGAAAGTGTGACACAGCGTGACAATAGGGGGGGAGGGGGTCGGAAAAAGCTGATTTTAGCGTGACGTATTTTATGAACGGCCCCAAAGGCGATATTCCCACGCGAGGAAAAACCAAGAATACCAGTTTTTTTCTCGGACAATATTTTAATCCATATGAATATATTAACTATCCAGAGCCATATTAAGTATAGGGGGAAGTCCTCAACACATCAAAGTAACTTTAAAGTGGAAAGTAAGTGGAATTGTTGTTAATAAATGAATTCCGGTTTCCAAAAGAAATCGTCATCGCAACAGAGTGAAGATAGCGGTAAATTAATTGTATTTGTCATTTGAAAGTATTTTTGTTTTAACTAAATATAATATGGTCGATTGTTAGCTAATGATTTTTTGATTATTTTATTGATTATATAATTAGTTTTATAAAATTTCTATACCACCATGATAAGATTTCGGGTTTAAAGTAATGAGATTACACGTTTCATAAAATTGATCGTAATATGTTTGATTTTTCAAGTCGTGATAACGCAATATCGCTATTTTATTTTTATTTAATGTATGGAAGTTTTTCAATTCTTGCTACGTCTGTTGTGGCGCTGTTCAAAGGAGATTCCTCAAATTGGCCCAAATGCACAAAAAATATTGACATACACTGTAAATCTTGGTGTAATTTAAAATTTAATTTACAGTTATATATTTTTTTTTAATACACTGTGGTATTAATATCCACAGCTATATTATCATTTTCACTACATGCAAATGTGCTCAGACTATTATTATAGATGGTAGGCGACATCATAAAGTCTATTGCCATACATTTTTCGCCAAACACCTCCATAAACACATTATAATCTGTATATATGTTAGACTTTAAGGTATCTATCTATGGGCCTACGTTGCCTGACTATACATTAATAAATAAATAAAATTATAATGTGTGATACACTAAAAATTTAAAATATGGTTATATTAAAAATATAACAAAAATAATGAAGCTACTGAATATATGGCTATATAACCTAAATCTCTTAGCTTTCTTTGGTTAACGAGACTTTAAAAATTCTCTCTAATCTGTGGCACATTCACAATCCATCACACAGTTTCTACCACAGAGTACCTTATTATAACCGGAAATGAATAGATGACACCTGATTTTAAAAGTTACTCTTAAGCATTAACTTAAAAACAGGCAACTATCTGTTAATCTACATGCTCTATATACCTGAATCTAATCCATAATTTCGGTACCTGGCTTGATTTCCCTAGTTTACTATATAACTTATTTGTTTTTTATTATTTTAATATGTTCAGTGTATATGGTTTATAGAAGTTCTCAGGGGTGTCCGTCAATAATATTCGTTTCTACAGTAATTTATATATAATTTCGAATCTAGGAAACAATTTTTCATGATTATTGGTCTTTAGGCCAAACATGTATGGAAGCTGAGCAATCTCCTTTTTGTCATATACTTACAAAACAGGTATATAACTACCATGTTCATTTCACTGGACGATTTGATAAATGGAATTTTCGCGAAAATGCCAAGAATTTTGCTAAATCCAAAAAAAACAAAAACCCAAGAAAATTTTTTCCAATGATTATTTTCGCAATTTTACTGCAGCGACTCGCGTTTTCGAAAAATTCTATCTTTTTTTAGTAAAATTGAAAAACTTCGTCACCGTTGTCTAACTTTCCACGTTTGCGCAAATGATTCATTCATATTCAACTAGCAAACCAGTGAACCAAATGTTCACCAAAACCTGATTTAAAAAAAAATGTATTTAATTAATTGAGAACTTCGGAGATTTTGTGTGGTTTCGTTTGAAATTTGTGATTTCTCGAAAACCGGAAGTGCTACGTTACTCAAATCCGGTTTGTAGTCTTATCAGACTATTCTTAACTTATAACTTAAATATTCTCTTTATCTATCTCTTACGGTTTGGCCGCTGAAACAGCACCACAGACAGACGGACGGACGAACGGACTTGTCTAATAGATTAGAGATATTTGTTCATGCTAAAAATGCTAAGGGGTACTTTT
Source organism: Chilo suppressalis (assembly GCA_902850365.2). Classification (NCBI taxonomy): domain Eukaryota; kingdom Metazoa; phylum Arthropoda; class Insecta; order Lepidoptera; family Crambidae; genus Chilo; species Chilo suppressalis. Next base: position 17,423,340 of record OU963914.1, on the reverse strand, counting down.
CTTTGATTATGTTACCAGAGTCAATTTCATTTTGTACCCTTAGCACGAATCAATATCGAACTTGTAACGTTTGCGAGTCCAAAATGTTATTGTCAAATGTTTACTGATTTTTAGTTCTCGTTACGTACTTTGTGCCGCTGCTGTTCAAGTTTCCATACAAAATTTGACATTGACATTTCGGTTTGCAAACTATTCGAATTCGATAATGGTTCGTGCTAGGGGTACAGATTTTTAGTTCTCGTTACGTACTTTGTGGCGCTGCTGTTAAAGTTTCCATACAAAATTTGACATTGACATTTCGCACTCGCAAACTATTCGAATTCGATAATGATTTGTGCTAAGGGTACTGATTTTTAGTTGTCGTTACGTAATTTGTGGAGTTGCTGTTTAAGTTTCCATACAAAATTTGACATTGATATTTAGCACTCGCAAACTACACTTCTGGACACATCTATTGGCCCACCTTAGAGTTTAGGTTTCGATGGCCCCTACCGAAATATGATTGCTAGATTGAACAAAAACTGTTGATACAGTTTTAAACCTGATACATTTTACCATCTTTTTCGATCGTATTGTTTTAAATTTGAATTCAGAATACCATACGACATGGAGCTACGCCTAACAAGTCGGATATGCGCCTTGTTAAAGGCTATTGATTTTTGAATAAAAAACATGTTTTATCAAATAAAGGTTTAATTTAATAACGCGTGTTGCCTCTGAGCATCTACCACAGCTCTCATACGATTAGGCATAGAGTTTATCAACCGCTCTATGAAAATTTGAGGGATCATCTCCCATTCCTCTTCTATGGCAGTTTTCAACTCCTGCATCGTCTGGGCAACTGGCTGACGAGCCCTAACACGTCTTTTTAGCTCGTCCCACATGTGCTCAATGGGGTTCATGTCTGGGCTTCTGGCTGGCCAGTCCATAACTGTGATGTTCACATCCCGAAGAGATTCCCTGACGATGCCGGCCGCATGGGCTCTTGCATTATCATGCATAAAAAGGAAATTTGGGCCCACATAGTCCGCGTATGGTATCACGTGAGGTTCTAAGCACTCTCGAATGTACCTTTCAGCATTTAATGTTGGCAGCCGTGGTCCTGTAACAACCTCAAGTTGAGTTTTGCCGCTCGCGGATATACCGCCCCAGACAGTCCATGAGCCACCGCCATAAGCAACCCTCTCTTCAAAGCAGCATTGTGCGAAACGCGCTCCCTTACGTCGGTAGACCTTCTTCTTTCCATCATTGCCATGTAACACAATTTTAGACTCATCAGAAAAGAGTACACGGCTCCAATCTTGCTGTGTCCAATTTAAATGACTGCGTGTGAAATGAAGGCGCGCTGTTCGGTGGGCTCGCGTTAGTTTGGGCCCATTAGCTGGCTTGTGTGGTACCATATCGCGTTCTTTTAACCTTCTCCAAACAGTTCGAGCGCTCACAGATACTCCGTGGAAGTCGCGAATTTGTTTTTGTATCTCAATGGAGGTAAGGTGACGATTTCTCAAGCTGGTCGTCACGATGAATCGATCCTGCCTTTCAGTTGTGACCCGAGATCGTGGCCTTCCTTGGCGACGAACAAAGCCTAGGCTAGGTACCTCCGATAAACATTTCGGACCGCAGATCGACTTAAATTAAGTTGAGCACTCACGTTTCTTTGGCTGTGTCCAGCCTGAATAAGTGCCACAGCTTGGGTGGCGACTTCAGGTGAAGTATCCATAGATTATTGATAGAACCTCACCTTAGTGTTAAGAATAAGTAATGTTTGTTGCAAAACCAAAGATATCAATCACTTTTTCAAGAATTAAATCCACGTAAACCAATAAAACCAAGTTTTCTTAGTATTCGATTGTTTGATATCAACAAACAGGTTCCAAATTGTCTTTTGTTTCTTTAAATTCTGTGTTCGAAATTCAAAAAAGACTATTGAATGAAATTGTGAATATGCCAAAACTGCATAAAAACTTTTTGCTCGACCTAATATAAAATTTTAGCTAGGACCAAACGAAACTGAAAATACAAGGTGGGCCAATAGATGTGTCCAGAAGTGTATTAGAATTCGATAATGGTTCGTGCTAGGGGTACTGTTGTTACAAGTCAAGTTAATTTTAGAATGAAAACCATATTTTTTTACAATCGCTTACGTTGAATGCGCCCAACTGGTGTTGGAACCGCGGCCGAACTGATGTTGGTCGAGCATCGTATATATGAAGAGTTAGCTTCCGAATTTCATTTGCGCGATGTAGGCTTCCATACTACAATTGATCGCAGTGCAGGTAACGCCATCTCTTGAGGATGGTGAGTAATGATTTCCTCCATCCGTTGTCTATATGTGGGGCATATAGATGTCGCCGCCACAAATGGATTATCTTTTATGTAATTTCCTAAGTGAGGTGTAGAGCTCTTACAGCATATTTTTGATGCCTGGGAGGAGTCACGTGATGCTTTAGGTGTCTTCTGTGATTTGACCAAGGCTTTTGATTGCGTTTTGCATGAAACTTTATTCAGGAAACTACGCCACTATAGATTTAAAGGTAGCACTCTGGATCTCATTGTGTCATATTTGAGCAATAGGATCCAGAAAGTTGACATCAATGGCAAAAGATCTCCCGAATCGTTAGTAAAGATGGGTGTTCCTCAGGGCTCGATTCTTGGCCCTTTCTTGTTTTTAATTTATATTATTGACCTACCTTCCTCTGTAAGGTATAATCACGAAATAGTATTGTCTGCAGATGATACTTCACTTTTATTTAAAATTAAAAGAAAGCAACCACTTATTGACGACGTGAACAATGCCATATCTAAAGTAGTCCACTGGTTTAATACTAATAATTTACTTGTTAATGAAGGTAAAACTAAAACTAAAAATGTCCTTAACTGGTGCTAGGGAAAAAAATATGACGAATCAATAGAGTTGTATTTTGCATCTAATTTGAATAAAGATATTTTGACTTTGGACTTTTTGACTTTTAATCTTGTTTGGGTATTTTGTTACAGTGGTGGAGGGCAAGTTGCGCCGGGCAACGAATTCCAACAAGTGACCCGACCCACCCAGAGACCGACCTCGAGACCCCGACCCCGACCGCAACCCCAGCCTGACGACGATGATAACTACGACGACGATAGGTATGCCATACTCTGCTCGCTCATAGATATAACCTTGTTGTAAGTTAACTTTTGCACGCCTCACAACGCGTAAGCGTGTGAAAGACAGACCGCTATGTGACGATTTTACAATTTAAAATCGCTCTTATCTCCCGAGTTAGACACTAAATCAATAAAAAAGGGGTGTTTTGAAAACTAGACACATATTAAATTATAAAGGCCTAAGGTTTTTACAAAGTTTGAAAAATTCAAAAAAAAGAAAAAATAATTTCAAATATATATGTTAATATCATTATTTATTTATGTATATTATTATTTTTATACATAGTTTTAATAACAAAACAAATTCGCTACCGTTGTCTGTATGCTTAGATAAAATTTAAGAGAGCTGAAATGGGGGATGGGGAAAGTTTGTTTGAGATCTTAATTATTTAACACCGCCATAGTCGCTACTCGCTATTACCTCAAATTTGTTCTAGTACTGTAATAAAAGTTACCCAATATAAATAAATATTGTACCTATATAGGCATTTTCACCCTAAATCTTTTAGGAAGTTTCTTAGGAAACGATTTCGTGAATGTAAAACCAATCTCACGATTGACACATGCCCAGATGATGTGGGTTAATTGAATCACACCATCTCATGGTGTCAATACCTTATTGATTTGACGTTTTCCGGTAAATTCTCAGTAGAAAAAATAACTTGCTTAAGTGTTTGATCACTTTAGACGTTTAGAATGTGAATACATGATGAAATATTTCGTAAATAATTATATTGTTAACCTATTATGGACGTGATTTCTGTAATGAGTTGTCCTAAAAATATATTTTTTGTTATCATATTTTGATTTAGAAAAAAAATACTGGAATAATTTCCATTCGGCGGTATCAGGCTACGAATTATTATAAGTATTTTCTTTTAATTAAATCACACCTACTATTTACTGTTTCTTTATTTTTCAATTATTAATTGAACAACATCTTTTTCTTTTGTAAATTAAATTAATTTAACGTTGTATGCTGCGTAAGAAATATAACAATGACGATAATATAAATATACTAGCTGACCCAGCGAACTTCGTACCGCCATAAAAATAGGGGCAGGTGGAAGAAGATTCCTCCTAACCCATATGAGAACACTGCGTTACAATACCCAATAGCTTGAATTTTGGCGCGAAGGCGCATTGTAGGTTTCAGAACACTACGTTACAGGTGGACAACCATTATCACTTAGGGATATGAAAAATAGATAGCAGCCGATTCTCAGACCCACGGAATATGCACATAAAATTTCATAAAAATCGGTCAGGCCGTTTCGGAGGAGTATGGTAACTAACATTGTGACACGAGAATTTTATATATAAGAATATAGGATGACGTCAAAGATAATCCGTTGAATGAACGTTTGTTATGACAAAAAATATGGTAATGAATCTAAAATGAACTTGACTTGTGAACAACTATACCACGCTCATACCACGCTTAACAAATTGATGTTTTTAAAAGCTTGGATTTTTTTTTATTCTTGCACAAGATTTATTTGATTGTAGAACCCACAGAAATAGCACCTTTGGACTTCTTGGCGGGATCAGGAAGCGTCACTTTAGCAGTTTTGTTTTTCTTGTTAAAAATTGTGTTGTGGCGGATGTTAGTGTCTAATAATGGTGGATTACTAACCATTAAGTGTTCGGGAACATGCACAAGTGTTGGCAAGTGAAACAAAATAGCGGAAAGTGTCTTTCGACGTTCCCTTAAGAAGTCCACGGGGAGGTTCCAGTAAATCCCCACACATTTACTGAAACATAGGGAAAGGGGGATTGACTTGACTGCCACTTACTTTGACCACGAGTGCTATAGAATTTGTAAACATTTTTAACACTTGACATTGGCTAAATGAACAAGGCGTGCGAAGCCATTTAGGAAAAAAAATTGCACCTTTGACTAATCCTTCGGAAAGTTGGAAATGAGGATAGTTTTTTTGTTATCAGCTAGATTGCGCAGGTGGTAGTCGAGTTTGGCCTGCAATCGTGGAAGTAAAGCAATTTTCGTAATGGTCGTTCATTGGATGGGTGGCCAAAAACTTATTATCTTGAGCTCCTCCGTGCTTCAGAAGGCACGTTGAACAGTGGGTTCCGGCTGCATCTGTAGTCGTTAGCACCCACCAATCCGCACTGGGCGCGCGCGGTGGGTCACGGTCCAATCCCCCTATTCCATCCATAGGGAAGTCCTGTGCCCCAACAGCGAGGACATCAATAGTCTGATGATGAATCAAGTTAGTGAATTACAACGTCCTACTCGATGCTTCGTATAAAATTGTTAGTCACCCATCCAATGAGAGCCATTGTGAAAGTTGCACGCAGACTGAACGCGCTAACGCTTTGCACCATCGAGTTCCAAGTATCTATTAACTTAAATCTATAGAAGTATTAAAAATTTGAAAGAAAAAATAGATATATTTTTATTGGTCGGGGCATCCTCCCGGATAGAGGAGGGTGCAGGTTCGAATCCCGTCTGCTGCCTGAACTGCGTGGTTTTTTTAGTAAAATTTTCTTTAGATTTATATATGTAGCAGATAAATGCTTAAAACAATGAATATATAATAAAATACATACAATAGGGTATTTGACAAGTTTTAGAAAACGATCTCACGTTATTGACTAATGTTTATGGAGTCCGTAAAAAGTGGATATTCATCATTCTCTTGTGTATTTCAGTAAAAGTAACCAAATCAAAAATTCCATTTACAAGTTGCCGCGAAAACGTTTCTCTGGACAATATGGCGTCTCACTGGTGTGTGACGTCACACGACTGTTATTTAAACGTCAAACGATACAATGTAATGTCACTTCAACTGGAAGTTTACTTGCGTGTGACGTCATTTTAAGCTCCGCCAATCCAAGCGTTTTGGGTCACGTGACAATAGATAGGTAAACTATTATCTTTTTCGTGGGTTTTTATTAAAATTATGAATATTTTTTCTGTAAAAATAGTGAAAATCCGTGCCAATATTCGTTCTAAACACAGATGCTAACAATTGGCACTTTATTTTTAATACTGTCAAATACCCTATTTTTAAACACATACTTGCTCTGCTTGTATCTTTTAGTACCGGAAAGCCGTTCAGTGGAGGTCTACCCACGTTCATCATTCCAGATAGAGGGAGTGGTTCTAGGCCTTCTACAGTCTTCGAAGAAAACAATAATCCGGTAAATATATTAATTAAATATCAGATATATTAATTAATTTTTGTATACTAACTAGCGGATTCCACTGACGTTGTCCAATCCAGTTGGATAAAAATATATTTTTCAAACACATTTTGTCAAAAAATGCATTTAATTAGCGGAGCGAGGTTGTATACATTGTACGAAAGTTCTTAATTAGGGGCCATACAACGGAGCGTGCGGTTATAGCATTTACCGCACGCTTCCAAACAAGGTGCCATGCGTATTCTTTACGGTTTTTTTTATTACGATTGAGTCTCCTTGGAAGCGCTTTTAATCTATACCTTGGTCTCACTTTAAAAGTGAAATGAAAAAGAGACGAACGAATTAGTTCTAATTTTCATCACCTACACGTGGCGCCATTTGAAAATGCCAATATCTTGTTGGAAAAGGTTAGCTTCATTACTTGAATTAAGCATAACTAGCAAACCAGTGAACCAAATGTTCACCAAAACCTGATTTAAAAAAAATATGTATTTAATTAATTGAGAACTTCGGAGATTTTGTGTGGTTTCGTTTGAAATTCGTGATTTCTCGAAAACCGGAAGTGCTACGTTACTCAAATCCGGTTTGTAGTCTTATCAGACTATTCTTAACTTATAACTTAAATATTCTCTTTATCTATCTCTTACGGTTTGGCCGCTGAAACAGCGCCACGGACAGACGGACTCGTCTAATAGATAAGAGATGTTTTCTTGCAAATGTGTTAAAGACGTTGTATGAAATTCCTGCGAAATCAGTAGACATTTACAAACTTGGCATTATGTTACGCCCTCGGCTTATAATCGTTTGTAATAAACCAACTTATCACACTAATATCATAACTAACTTATCTACAAAGTATTAGAAAACTTAATTAGAACAGTTATGTTATCGGCAAATCGTTGTTCTCAAATTATGGTGTGACGTGACCAATAATGCTTTTGGATAATCCCTCAGGAACCTAGATAAAAGTATCCTGTGTGTCATTCCATTATGTGTACCAAATTTTTAGTTAGCAGTTTTTGCGTGATTGATTACGAACAAGTCGAACAAACTCTTTCGCATTTATTATAAATTAGTTAGGACTAGGATGAAGAGATTAGAACTTTTTTTTATCTTTTGACAGATTTTTAGTATTTTAATACTTGTTTCCTTTGTTAATAATAACCAATTTGATTTATTAGTGACTAAAGCAAGAAGAACTTTGTTATTTTGAACAAACTCATTTGACAACGATTAAGTAGATATACTATAACAATATCAAGTGATAATACCTGAAGTATTGCGTAAATTTATAAATATAATGCATGTTGTTTGACAACTATGGCTAATTGTATTTTTATACTTACATAGAAAATAATTAACAAAACCTGTTTGTTCATCGACGTGCGCAGAAACCGATGGATGTTTGATAAATAAGCGGATAAGGAAAATAATAATATAATATTAAAGTTACGTTCGATTCTATTAAGTATACAACACAATTCATAAAAGTTGGTAATATGGCAGAGCATTCAATTTTGATAAGGAGCAACAAAAACAGAACGATTAATATTTTTTTTATGTTAAATGACTAGGTGGCAAACAAGCTTATTATTATGGCCCAATGAAGGTAAGCAGCCACCATAGTCTGTAGATGCTTCATCATCAGCATCATCAGCCTATTTATGTCCCTGCTGGGGCACAGGCCTTTCCTATGGATACGGGGGGCGGTACGGTGGGTACTAGGCCGCGTATTCAGCCCCCAAGCAGTGGCCATCCTGCGCACGTCCCCGCAATACCTCGGGAGACCCCTGCCGTGGAGCCCCAGCTAGGCCGGAAGGCTGCTGGGTGCGGAGACGCGGAAAAATCCCTAAACGGGGATCCCGCGGCTTCGCACTAAGCTGCTTAGTTTTTTAGCGGATATTATGCCGTAAAGCGCCCGTAAGAGTTACGGGGTCCTCAGTGGGCAGCCACTGGGGGGGCTCGTAAGGTTTGCGGGAGCCAGGTGTGAGATCCGTTCAGCGGTGTGCCTCTTAAAGGCGCCGTCGTCTGTAAACAGAGTTTTTGCCTGCGTCACAAAAAAAAGGCCTTGGCGGATTGGCGGGTGCTAACGACTGCAGATGCAGCCGGGACCAACGGCTTAACGTGCCTTCCGAAGCACGGAGGAACTCGAGATTTTTGATCACCCACCCGACCACTGCGAAAGTTGCTTAACTTCAACGATCGCAGCCGAACGCGCTAACCACACGCGCTAACATCGAGCTCCTCAATGTAGATAGATGCTTGGGGTACCAAAATTATCACTCGCACCGTTGCCTTCCCTAAATCAATCTCATAGGTACCCAATGGGAGCCATACAAATCCCATCCAATCAACCACCCAAGGCCTGGCGAACCTTCTTAGTTATGCAGGCCGAAGCAGCGAGAGATACGTGCGGAATGGCCTACACCGCGCGTGCTTTCTTGACTCCCAACAAATTATTCTTCAATTCTAAAGAAAATTTAACTAGAATAAATTCCACGCGGACCAGGCAGCAGACGGGACTCGAACCCGCACCCTTCGCAATCCGAACGAATGCACTGATCAATTATGCTACCGCGGCCCTCACGGACTAGCAAATTATTCTTAAGCTGCAAGGCAGCGCCATCTCTTCGCATTATAGTTAGCCCACAACCACCTTTTTTCTAGTTATATTTTCTTTAGATTTAAACATCAAGCAGTTACATGCTTTAAAATAATACAAATTATAAATTATTCTTTATCTATCTCCTTGTCCCTATGGTCCCTCTCCCATTTCTGGGGCGGACGTACACGAAACGCCTTCGTCGCAATCACAGCCATCCCGTGCCCACTCTGAAGTGGTACTGCTGGCTCCAAATTGTACGGTCCTCTCTTCTTTCTTCGCCTCGGGTCTTCTTTCTTCACCTCTCAAGTCCACTCCGAATCCTGAGCCATCTACGCGCGAAATCCCGCAGCTGCCTGAAGTTAGCCTCCGATCCCATAAGGTCGCAATAGTAGACCGGCCCAACCTCGAGCACCTTCACACTGTCCAGAAGTTCCCTACGCGCCTCCCCGTAGAATGGGAGCCATACAGTGGCATTCTGTAAAGACACAAAATTTTCACGGGCGGATCCGTATCTGCTCTGCTCCAATGCTATTCCGTAAAGTTGTCACGCGCGGATCCATAGCGGATCCGATACAGATCCACGCATGAAAATTTTGTGTCTTTACAAAATAGCAGTGCTGAAACCGTACTCACTGGCAAAAACACAACACTACCAAACGGTAGTGTTATTTCACTGTGCTCTTCTGTAAAGTCGATCTTTCCAGACAGAGGTAACTCAATAAATAAATATTTCCAACACTCACACCAATTAGCCTAGCCCCAAAGTAAGCACTATAAGGCTTGTGTTATGGGATACTAGGGTAACGGATAGAATACATATACTGTACATATATAAGTATATTTATATAGATTTACATATTAAACATCCATGACTGGAGTACAAATGCTCGTATTCATCACACAAACATCTGCCCCCACCGGGATTCGAACCTCTCGAGTCGGCGACATCATGAATGAACCAAAATTAATAATATCTCGTTCTTATTTATTTATTAGAAATTAAACTACAAGAGTTTGAATAGTATTATACTATCATTAATTTTATTACTAAGTACTATCAAAAAGTTACATTAGTAATATCCATTGGAATCATATTTATTAAATCTATTATTGAAATATTGGAATTGACAGCAATTTCTAGTTCAATGTTAACTTGCTAGGCAGGATTTGAAATAGAGTCGACTCGGATTCAGTATAATCATAATAAAGATGCGATTCCTGTTGTAATTGTTGTTTTAATTTTTCAGGAGCAATGCGGCAAAGTGTTGCGGCAGAACCCCAACCCGCTGGTGGTCGGGGGTTCCCCCACATACGAGGGAGAGTGGCCCTGGCAAATAGCGTTATACCAAACCCAGGTACGAGTATGATGTCGACAAATCACTTGTAAAAACCACTATTGGAATTGCTTCTTAGCGTTAAGGCCGCCGTTTGTACTATTACGTAATAGTCTTTATTAATTGTAATCTAAAATTTCATGGTGTACGAGAAAGTGATCATTCATTCATTCATTCTTGCATTATCTATTTCGATCTAGCACTACACCATAAACTAATCACTACACACAGTATTAGCACAGCTTTTTTTGTTTTATTGATTGTGTTTGCTACATGGTGTGGTCAGACGGTGGAGAACGCAGTATCTTTATTTTTATTTATTTATAATCAGGCAACGAAGGCCCATAGATAAATACCTTATAGTCTAACATATATATAGTTAAAGGTAATACATTGAATGTTAATAATTTAGTAATGATAGGAAGTTTGATCGTATCTCGCTCGTCAGAAAGTGGACAAATAATAAAGGTCGCGGCTGGTATGTTAAGGACTCCTTTACGATTAAAGCTGCACAACTTTTGAAGCTTTTGCCTGAGATCCGTCACGCTAAGTCAATTAACATTTTTAAAAATATTCTACATGATTTTCTTTTACTTAAATTCTAGTCTGCTGTATCTATAAATGTATAATATTGCAAATTATATTTATTGGTGTAGGTATATATAATATGTATATATTTATGTCGGTATATGTTATTTATTTGTTTATAATATTTATATGTTCAAGAAAATATGTACATTTCTTTGTTTTATCTTGCTGACATACTGCAGCTTCATCTTCGTTTAGCTATCCTTTACTGCAAAGCTTGTCTGAAAGAGATCGCTTAAAGCGATAAGGCCTTTACCCACATTATGTTATTGTTTACTTATTTTTGTATTCTTTTGTGTGTGTGCAATAAAGAATTTATCTATCTACCTGGTAATTCTAGCGCTGAACAAAACACTGGGGGGATAGCTGCGTATGGGTACGATTGGAGAGACAATCGGCGCAACACACACACCCGCGCACCTCGTTTCCCCCCAACACACCTTAATTTTTACTTCTGCGCAATAACGGTCAGCGTCAGAGTTTCGTGCAACTTATACATTCGCGGCGGCACGCTGGTGCTTTCGCACTATATTATACACAACACACAGTATTGTGATCGAATCCCCTCACACAGACGGTGGACAACAAGTACATCTGTGGGGGCACGCTGGTGTCAGCGCGGCACACGGTGACGGCGGCGCACTGCGTCACACTGAAGGGCTCGAACCGCGTGGCCAACAAGAACACGCTCACCGTGTATCTGGGCAAGCACAACTTACGCACCTCTGTCGATGGCGTGCAGATAAGACTGGTGAGTTTTGGCCTTGGTTTCAAATTATTTTTTTCACTAGTAAAATGACCGTTTGGCCTATAGAGGTATAAGAATAGAGTAGGGGAGATATGTACTCTACTACTAGTGGAAGTGTCCGTCTAGTAGAAAAAGAAAGAAGATGAGGGACGGCTAGCTATCTCTCTCTCTCTCTCTCTCTCTCTCTCTCTCTCTCTCTCTCTCTCTCTCTCTCTCTTGTGACGCTTCGCAATCGTGTGATTGGTCGGTATTGCTGCGCAGTCGTGTGATTGGTCGGTATTCATCCGTAGGTTTTTCATCCAATGCGCATTCGCGATTAGAGAGAGCAGGGTAGCCGGCTCTCATCTACTTTCTCTTTCCACTAGACGGACACTTTTAGAGCCGCCTTCCCCACTCTATACTTATACCTCTATGGTTTGGCCTGGATGAGATGCTGGTGAACCGTTATTTAAATAAAGAAGAGATATTATAGATATTAACGGGATTGTTACCATGTACCTTGTTTTTTATGAGTCTCCGATATTTCGGCACTGTTGCAAGCGCTATGACCACGGAGTAACTGAAGTAATTGCGGGTAGATGTTATTGGCAGACATATCGGTCTACCCTCTGACGTCGTCTTTTACTGCGTTCGATACTACCACTACCATTGGTCACATTCTCACTATTCACTCGCATTTGTTCCCGGCACACAACACTCACAGTATCAGATCGCGGAACGACACTTTTTTGATTTTTGCGGTTTTTACACATACGAACCACTGGATTCCACACACTAGACAATTTAAACCCATCCTCACGATTGAAATTCTTGTGTTTGGTTATTTCAATCGTTTCCCTGACCAATCTGGGTATGTAGTGGCGTTCTGTCGAGATAATTTGTGGCTTATGGAGCTCAATCCAGTGATTAGGACCCGAATCAATTAAATGTTCCGCGATGGCTGATTTTTGCGTATCATTATTTCTGACTGCTTTAATGTGTTCTTTCATTCGGCACGCTATTGTCCGCTTCGTTTGGCCAATATAAGAACTACCACAGCTGCAGTCGATTGTGTATACACCAGGTTTCTCCAAGGGGAAGTTATCTTTAGGAGACCGTAGAATCTGTGATACTTTTTGTAAAGGAGTGAAGACAGTATTCAGTGAGTACTTATTAAGTATGTTAGAGATCTTGTCTGTCACTCCTTTGACATATGGCAAAAATAGTGGTTGCCTGTCTACTTTGTGTTTCTGGTGTCTTAATTTGTGTTTGGGTGGAAACTTTCCCTTGTATCCGTTATTCTGTAAGACCTGCCGTACATGCTCCAACTCTTCGTGCAGGTGTTCCTTGTCACATAAGTCATATGCACGGTTCGTCAGTGAAGTGACTACAGAATTTAGATGTTTAGGGTGGTGATGCGAGGAGGCGTTGAGATAACGGTCTGTGTGTGAAGCTTTGCGGTGAATGGAGTGACTCAGCGAACCGTCATTCCGCACTCGAATCTTTACATCAAGAAAGGCCAGACTTCGGTCTTCTTCCATCTCATATGTGAACCGCATTTTGGTATGGACTCCATTCAAATTTGCCAAGTGTGCCTCGACATCTTCTTTGTTTCCTCTCAAAACACAAAATACGTCATCGACATACCTCTTCCATAGTGCAATTTCTGTGGGGGCGGTGGCGAAAGCTTTTTCCTCAAAATACTCCATCCATATATTGGCTACTACTGGAGCTACCGGACTGCCCATTGCCACCCCATCTATTTGGAGGTAGTACTGACCTTGGTATATAAAGAAGTTCATTGACAAACAATGATGTAACAACTTGGCATATTCTGTCGGGATGCCATTGTCCTGCAACTTCACCTTTACTACTTCCAGACAGTCCAACACAGGTACATTTGTGAGAAGTGATTCCACGTCGAAACTAACCATCAACTGATTGTATTCCACCTTGTTTTGGTGTAAGATTTCCACGAAATGGCGGGAATCCTTTACAAATGACGATGTTCGTCCCACTAACGGCTGCAATATTTTTGCTACGTGCTTGGCCAGTTCATACGTAGGTGAGTCTATCTGACTCACAATCGGACGTAGCGGCACATTCAGCTTATGTATTTTAGGCAGACCATATAGTTTTGGAGGTTGGACGTTTCTAGGACGCAGCAAATATTTGACGGTATCGTCGTCTAGAGCGTAGGCACATTCTTTTATAAGTGAGCGAGTGCTTCGATCAGTCCTCGCCGTTGGGTTGTAATTCACCTTAATATACGTGTTTTCATCAGTGAGTAGACTATGAATCTTACTTTCATACTCAGTGATGTCCATTATGACTGTCGCATACCCTTTATCAGCTTTAAGTATTATTATATTCTTGTTCTTTCGAAGATCTTGTAACGCAGCTGATTCGGAGGAAGTAATGTTCGGTCTTGGTGGCTTCACATGACGTAACACCACAGCAACATCTTGTCTAAGTGTATCCGCATCGATTGCTGGTATCTTGTTACGCATGATCCCTTCTTCAACCGACCCAATCACCTCCTCATAGGGGATGCGTCTGGGTGTAATAGCGAAATTCATCCCCTTTTCAAGAACTGACTGTGCAGCGTCTGTTAACTCAATGCTCGACAAATTGATAACCGTTCGAGATGGTAGTGAGTTCTCGTAGTAGGGGACATCAGACTTTTGTCTTTTTAACAATAACTCGAACTTACGATCTTGTTTCATAGTACTAAGTTCCCTGGTACGTTGGGCTTGTAAGTAGGTAACACGATCGCAAATATCAAAATCACCTGTCGAAAGAGTTTCACTGCACTTGAGATGGATTTGGTATAACTCACACTCACCTTTGTCCAATTGGTACCTACAATTACGTATCGATTTTCGCAATAGTTTTTTACTCGCATTTCGCAGAACACTCGCGGATCCATGAATGTCTGGTCGTGGTTTTATCTTGACACATATGGGGATAAGGTCCGAATTACGACACTTCACCAGGAATGATAGTGATTCCTTTAAACACTCACACTTTTTCCGCGCGCGTTGTAGATCTTTTATTAATTTTACTGTTTCCGGCCCGTACCGGTTAACGATATATTGTTTTAAACTTTCATGGTCACTAACATTATAGATATTAACGGGATTGTTACCATGTACCTTGTTTTTTATGAGTCTCCGATATTTCGGCACTGTTGCAAGCGCCATGATCACGGAGTAACTGAAGTAATTGCGGGTAGATGTTATTGGCAGACATATCGGTCTACCCTCTGACGTCGTCTTTTACTGCGTTCGATACTACCACTACCATTGGTCACATTCTCACTATTCACTCGCATTTGTTCCCGGCACACAATACTCACAGTATCAGATCGCGGAACGACACTTTTTTGATTTTTGCGGTTTTTACACATACGAACCACTGGATTCCACACACTAGACAATTTAAACCCATCCTCACGATTGAAATTCTTGTGTTTGGTTATTTCAATCGCTTCCCTGACCAATCTTGGTATGTAGTGGCGTTCTGTCGAGATAATTTGTGGCTTATGGAGCTCAATCCAGTGATTAGGACCCGAATCAATTAAATGTTCCGCGATGGCTGATTTTTGCGTATCATTATTTCTGACTGCTTTAATGTGTTCTTTCATTCGGCACGCTATTGTCCGCTTCGTTTGGCCAATATAGGAACTACCACAGCTGCAGTCGATCTTGTATACACCAGGTTTCTCCAAAGGTGTAAAGGTGAAGTTGCAGGACAATGGCATCCCGACAGAATATGCCAAGTTGTTACATCATTGTTTGTCAACGAACTTCTTTATATACCAAGGTCAGTACTACCTCCAAATAGATGGGGTGGCAATGGGCAGTCCGGTAGCTCCAGTAGTAGCCAATATATGGATGGAGTATTTTGAGGAAAAAGCTTTCGCCACCGCCCCCACAGAAATTGCACTATGGAAGAGGTATGTCGATGACGTATTTTGTGTTTTGAGAGGAAACAAAGAAGATGTCGAGGCACACTTGGCAAATTTGAATGGAGTCCATACCAAAATGCGGTTCACATATGAGATGGAAGAAGACCGAAGTCTGGCCTTTCTTGATGTAAAGATTCGAGTGCGGAATGACGGTTCGCTGAGTCACTCCATTCACCGCAAAGCTTCACACACAGACCGTTATCTCAACGCCTCCTCGCATCACCACCCTAAACATCTAAATTCTGTAGTCACTTCACTGACGAACCGTGCATATGACTTATGTGACAAGGAACACCTGCACGAAGAGTTGGAGCATGTACGGCAGGTCTTACAGAATAACGGATACAAGGGAAAGTTTCCACCCAAACACAAATTAAGACACCAGAAACACAAAGTAGACAGGCAACCACTATTTTTGCCATATGTCAAAGGAGTGACAGACAAGATCTCTAACATACTTAATAAGTACTCACTGAATACTGTCTTCACTCCTTTACAAAAAGTATCACAGATTCTACGGTCTCCTAAAGATAACTTCCCCTTGGAGAAACCTGGTGTATACACAATCGACTGCAGCTGTGGTAGTTCTTATATTGGCCAAACGAAGCGGACAATAGCGTGCCGAATGAAAGAACACATTAAAGCAGTCAGAAATAATGATACGCAAAAATCAGCCATCGCGGAACATTTAATTGATTCGGGTCCTAATCACTGGATTGAGCTCCATAAGCCACAAATTATCTCGACAGAACGCCACTACATACCCAGATTGGTCAGGGAAACGATTGAAATAACCAAACACAAGAATTTCAATCGTGAGGATGGGTTTAAATTGTCTAGTGTGTGGAATCCAGTGGTTCGTATGTGTAAAAACCGCAAAAATCAAAAAAGTGTCGTTCCGCGATCTGATACTGTGAGTATTGTGTGCCGGGAACAAATGCGAGTGAATAGTGAGAATGTGACCAATGGTAGTGGTAGTATCGAACGCAGTAAAAGACGACGTCAGAGGGTAGACCGATATGTCTGCCAATAACATCTACCCGCAATTACTTCAGTTACTCCGTGATCATGGCGCTTGCAACAGTGCCGAAATATCGGAGACTCATAAAAAACAAGGTACATGGTAACAATCCCGTTAATATCTATAATGTTAGTGACCATGAAAGTTTAAAACAATATAAAGAAGAGATATACCTAGATACTCTTAACTTTTTACCCTCTTACTAATAAACAAAGAACAAGCTTTTTTCTTTATCCGTTGAATGACAAATGGCAAAGAAATTTAAGTACCCAATAAAAAAAGTTAAATCACGGAACTTTGGATACCTAAAATTATGACGTTTCAACTCAATCTCATTTTTACCTTATAAGTGTCCACTCAATCTCATTACCTTTCAACTGCTTCGTATGTGTCTTAGGCCCGTATTATGGAAAGATTCTCAGTGATTGGGATGGCGCTATATATAGCACATAGCGATATACATACCTTTCTAACTGTACTCAAGTAAAGATCAACACTTACTTGTCATTCTGTAATAAGGGCCTTAGTTTCTTTTCAATCTCATCTCCTTGTAAGTTTTCACTCAATTTTGGTAACTTAAAAACTGTTTCCTAGGTCTCTAAATTGGCAATCTTATTCACTTAGAAAGATTCCACTGATTTCATATCCTCATAATCTCATTAACTCACTGCCTTTCAACTGTTTCGTAGATGTCTAAGTTTCCATTCAATCTCATTAATTTCCAACTATTTCCCCAGGTGTCCCATGTGCTCAAGCACCCTGAATACAACGCGTCGTCTTATCAGCGCGACATCGCGATCCTGACGCTGCGCGAGCGCGTGCAGTTCACAGAATGGGTGCAGCCCGCCTGCCTGTGGCCCGACAACGACCTGTCGCTCAAGAACATAGTGGGGAGGAAGGGATCGGTAAGAATACATTTATTATAGGTACCCTTGTTCTAAAGGTCGCACAGCAGGCAATGGAGTAGGCGATGCTTGGTATTTCCCTGCGCGATAGAATCAGAAATGAGAAAATCCGCAGGAGAAATAAAGTAACAGACATTGCTTGAAGGATTGCTAAGTTGAAATGGCAGTGGGTGTAAAAGAAAACATATTGGGCGGAAAGGTTCTCAAGTGACGACCGCGCGCCCTTTTATTAAATTTTGTTTTTGACCCGGAGAAATGCGTTACACATACCCCGCCGCTGGGTAGGCGACGGGGTTATGTGAGACTCCTCCCCACACCTCCCTCCCACCCACTCAGCCAACCCTAGAGCTGGCTCAGTGGCTGCTTGAGATGGGGGGACCCTACCCACTAAAACTCCGGGATATGCCCTCCTTGTCAGCGGTGGCGGCATTGGGAGATCCTTACTGGGAATCAACCACAACGAGCGCGCACCCTGGGCAGTAGCCCGACTTGTATTTACGATAGGGCAGCGGTAATTATCGGTAGGGCATAAGTTCCTTCGCGGCCTACCACCCTGTTTTAAGGCAGGACAATGGTTTTTTAAGATAGGGCATGTCGTCTCCCCTCCCTAGCTACGGTCATGCATGAACCAGACCTAGTGAAATTCGCGGGAAACCGATGGATGCGGACAGCTCGTGACAGATCAACATTGAGATTTTTGGGAGCCTATGTTCAGCAATGGGCATCATAGCTGAATGATAACGATGACCCTTGTTTTAGTATCTGGAAAAGGCATGAAGCCTTCCTTGCCACCGTTAGTGCAACGAGGACATGTGAGGCCTTCTCTCCACTAATTTCGTCCAGCTCAGGGTTCGATAAATGAACAGAGCCCTACTCACTGAAATTACTGACAATACTCCTGCACTGTTCACCCTGGAAGTAAACAGAATGCGTTCCGAGAATAAGTATTTACCCCCGCTAAGCAGGGTTAT
The DNA here is from genome assembly GCA_902850365.2 of Chilo suppressalis. Classification (NCBI taxonomy): domain Eukaryota; kingdom Metazoa; phylum Arthropoda; class Insecta; order Lepidoptera; family Crambidae; genus Chilo; species Chilo suppressalis. The sequence goes on along the minus strand of OU963914.1, from coordinate 17,404,904 downwards.
ATTTACCAGAGGGCGGCTGCAAGAGCTTCGAAGGGCGGCAAAAGCCATTTATGGACCATTCGTTACTGATATCTTTATTTAAATTAGATTTACTAATTCTAAGCGCTGTAAATCGTAAATGGCCCGCGCCAGATTTCAAAATACGACCCTGCCGCTAAGACTGGCCACGAACCCGAAAATCGTTAATAACATGGTGCGATTCAAACTAAATTGTAGCTGTGAAGTTAAGTTAGCAAGTCGCGGCGCAGTGAATAAATGTATAAGTACACGAAACTCTATCGCTGACAGTTATTGCCAGTGCCGTCTTTGACCTATTGGGGGCCCTGGGCATATTAGAATAATGGGGCCCCTATGACCCCCGTTTGGTGATTTAACAGGAACTAGGGACTTTGTATTTGATCTGAGGGGGGCCCCTATCGATCGCGGGGCCCTGGGCACTTGCCCAAAGTGCCCACTGGGAAGAGGGGTCTGGTTATTGCGCTGAAGTAAATGTTCAGATGTCTTGGGGGGAAACGGAGGTGCGCGGGTGCATTGCGCCGATTGGCTCATCAGTAGTACTCATGCGCAGTTATCCCCTCTGCGTTTTGTTCAGCTCTAGAGTTACGTGCCGGGACCTGTAGCGTATGGTAACGTGATGTAGGCGCGTGGGATGTCAATGAACTGAAACCTGTTCATATCTTTTTTTTTGAAGTGAAACTTCTTTATCGGCGTTGGAAAAAAATTTACCGTCACATTTTTCGGTTACGCGTCACATTTTTTTTTTAAAGAAACAACACACACCAATTAGCCTAGCCCCAAAGTAAGCACTATAAGGCTTGTGTTATGGGACACTAGGGTAACGGATAGAATACATATACTGTACATATATAAGTATATTTTTATAGAAAATACATATTGAACATTCATGACTGGACACAGTGTTTTATGGAACCAAAAAAATTTACACCTTAAGATTTTTGCATAAATCAATTATTTATACCCTAATAAAGGCAAGAGTTCAATTCTCAGATCACTGTTTCCTTTTAAAAAAAAGATATGAAGTAGCAAAGTTTTTGAAATTTGAGCATTAAAAAATTAACAATTTAATTTCCTCAAAAGACGGTTCCATATCTGTACATAAGATATTTGCCACTTGATAAGGAATTATTGAAGGCATAATTTTGCAATTTTATTTTATTTATAAGTGTCCTAGTTTCCGAGAAATATTTTTTTTTTAATTAAATCGAAATTTCGATTTTTAATTTTTTTCTCCAAATATCGGCAAAAGTGGAACCTGGATTTAGTACAGAAAGGTTCTATAAGCCAAGTTCTATCACCCATAAAAAAATCAGGTTTCACTTTTGCGGTTTTAAGAAGTTATGACAGAATTTAGATAAAGGTCAACTTTCATGATCTAGGATTGTCACAAAGGTCAACTATGAGTTAAATGAAAATGTTAAATTTTTTGTTTGTTAATTAATACCGTCAATCAATTGAATAAATTAACAACACTTGTAGACGAATACAATATACTTACATATACTAGGTACCTACCTAATGTAGATGTGATAATGTAGGAATACTTTATGTTTGTTCGACCACATTTTAACTTTGTACCTTACACGCTAAACGGTAACGAAAAAATGAACTATGTTGCTTGAAAAAAAATTCAAAATTCATTCAGAATCATTCAGGCATTCGATCAGAAAATAAAAACAAATCTTGGGCATAAATCAGTTAGTAGGTGTAACTATTATTGTTACAAAAAAAACGTAGAGGTAAGCAGGCATGAACTTGTGTCTAATTGGGTCTCCAAAACACACACAAAATAAACAATTAATAGTTAATACTCAGACCCGAAAACGAAAATCGATATTCATTATAATGACTTCCGCCTTGACTGGGAATCACCATAAGCGTTCCTTTTTTGCAAATAGAGCTTGGAGCCCATAAAAATATGTTAAAGGTACTGTAGTAAGTTCCTAAAATCTACATTATTGTAAACTCGTTCAAAACTAATACACAAATTTAAATTTTCGTTCGAGGTCAGGTTCGGTGTCAACCCTAGCATAAAAATTTAAAAATGTATATCTTCTAATCACCGCAAAAGTAACACGTGGCTTATTTATGTATAATAGACCACATCCGTAGGTTTATTTCTATCGAAGTTCTAGGTTCCACTTTTTCGTTTTTAGGGAGAAAAAACAATAAATACGAAATAAAAAAAAAAATTGCAGCTCCCAAACCAATGCATTTTTTTAAGCTAAAGAAACGCGTTTATACGCCTCTGATTATGCCCGATTGACACATATTTATTAAAAAAATATATTGTTAATATTCACTTTATAAAAAAATATTCTAGATTTCATAGGTCAAAGGTCACGATAAGTTCATGATTTTTTTTCTCAAAAAGTATTTGAGTTAGACTTCTGGGAATTGAACTCATGCCTTTTTTAGGGTATAAATAATCTATTTATGTAAAAACCTGAACATGTAAATTTTTTTGGTTCCATAAAACACTGTGCTGGAGTACAAATGCACGTTTTCATCGCACAAACCTCTTCCCCCAACGGGATTGGAACCCGGGACCTCTCGAGTCGGCGACACCATGAAACCTGGCGTACAAACCACTCGGTCACGGAGGTCGATCTGATAACTTCATAAGAGCTACTCTCGCTAAAAACTTCACAAGCGTCATTAAGTCTGAGTCGCACTTTAATAATCCTTTAATCTACTATATTATGGTATTTTCGCAGGTGGTTGGGTGGGGTTTCGATGATACTGGCGTGGCTACCGAAGAACTGAGCTTGGTGGAGATGCCAGTGGTGGACACGGAGACCTGCATCCGTTCATACAGCGAGTTCTTCGTTCGCTTCACATCGGAGTATACCTACTGTGCGGGATATAAAAACGGTAAGTCCCCTTGACTGTGACCACTTATAAGATTGGTGACCAAGATTTTGAATTTTAGGGATCTGTTACCCCAAAAATTATTTCTTCGCAGCGCTTATATATTTCGCAGGGGCTATTTTTCGGATTTGTTTGGGTGAGAAATGGAGGAATTATGTTAGTTCATCCACCTTGTAATCGGGAAAGTTAACCCACTTTTGCAAAGGTCAATAACAAGATCAATGATCAGAAATTTATAACACGGACACTTGCAAAGGCTTCTTCAATAAGTTCTCATATTCGAAAATAGATACAAATTACGCGGGCTTGAAATTCTTTAAATGGTAACTTTTAGCAACTCAAATAAAGTAAGGTCTGCGGTCGTAGAAACTAAGCAATTTTAGACTGGCGAGGGACTGACGAACCGTTAATAGAAAAGGTGACCATAGATATTTTCGACTCTTCGGAAGTAACACTAAGCATGAGGTCCCGGCTGCATCTGCAATCATTTGATTATATGGCAGTATCGTTTTTAGTACCTGTAGATTTATATATGTCGCAGGCAATTTGTATGATTCCGCGTTTTACAAACGGCAGCGTCCGTTTAAAAACGCTCTCTGTTTAAAAATATGACGAAGGCAAATTGACAAATCGTTCAATTGTTAAAATTTCGACATTGATTGTTGTACTAGGGTGACCTTCATAAAACACAGATTGGACAAATTAGTCTTTATTTCAGAAATCAGGTAGCTATTCAAATAAGACTTACTTAAAAGCAATTCCTAAAGTAATTTAAATTAGTTAACTAACAAAAGCAACACTAAACTAATTACAATTGATGACGTACGTAATAATAATGCAACTTTTATAGATAATCTGGCACTTGCAATTAAGAAGGATGGGAGGTACGTAAATTAAGCTCACGATAAACATAATCAGTTCTTTAATTAAGTCTTACATTTTAGTCATACCTAGAACACATATAATTAAAAAGAAACAAAAGTGAGTTTAATGTAGGTACACTCCTAATATTTCAGTGACGTTTGGCACCATATAAAAAATATCTTCACAATCAAACATTTAAAAACATTATGATGTTTTCTCCCATGAATATCTAACAACATATCATAATATTCCGCTACAGGTAATTATTACACTTCTTAAGCTGACCGTTGGTCTCTCAGGGCTGTCTTTTTCAGAATAAGATAGTTCACGTCAAATAACAATACCAATATTATTCCACAGGAATTCTTCGAGCACCAGATTTCATGGAAACGTTAGCCTTTTATACGTGCCGGATTACCTCAAAAACTATATCATTTGTCCACGACTTTTTTACTATTTCTATTTGTAAATCCTAAAATTTTCTTAATGTCTTTAAAACAATATTTTCTGAAAAGCCCTTGAACACGTAGAATTTGCGCTGCTTTCAATATTTTTCTGTATATATTACAAAAGCACTGCTCGACGCCATTTTACTTGTTTTATTAGCTGTGCCACGCGTGGTAAGAAAAAGAACCAAATACTTCAATTTGCCGCGGCATTTTGTAAACGGCGATTGAATTGTCTATCGAATGTTGTGGAATATTAAAAAGTGACTTACATTTTGCGCTCGGTATATTTTAAAACAGCGAGCGTTTTTAAACGGGCGGTAAAACGCGGAATCATACAAATTGCCTGCGACATACCTATACAATATTACTTATTAAGGTTTATTACAACTAGAAATATTTTTTGTGTGTCGTACTCGTGTTTAAGTGTGGTGGGAGAATACCAATAGCTTTTGTTAATAAAATATGTATAAGAATTTAAAATGAAACAATAATTGCAGGAGTCTACAATAAATATACGGGGACAATAGAACGTACGTTGACAAAACAAAATATTATTATACACCTACTAAAATACATTAATAATAGACCCTAACACTAAGGTAATAATGCACAATTTCCAAGTTTTAAGCACACTTAAAACACAATCTAAAATTACTAAAGTTAACTGAACATTTCAAAGGTATGGTATTTCTTGAACATTACATTAATGCGCATGATTAACATTCGCACTCGGGGACGTCAATTAAATAAATTGCTTTCTTAAGTCATAGTTATGTTATCACAAGGTGACATGATCAACTTTAGTCAAACTTAATACCTAGTAATTCATTTCATTGCCGTCTCTGAGCTCACCGATATAAGTAGGGTAACCAACTTTTTTTATTAAATAATATAGTGTAGTAGCTGACAAAAATATGGAAAAAAGTATAGTGTGGTTAAAATTTTTATACCTACCTTACTTTTGAAGCGTGTATATATTTGCTTTTCTATACTTGATTTTAATACTTCAGTTTTTATTTAAAGAAAGCTTTAACTGGCAAAAGTCTGCTTTAAACAAAATATAGTACTATATATTTTTTACAATATATAGAGGAAAGGATGCTAATTTGGAATACTGCAATATACAAATATACTAAAGCGCCATGTATTGATGTATACCAGTTTTACGTAGTGTATGTGTTAGGAAACAAAATTGAGGTGGCTAAGAAGCAGCCATATTGACAGTTCTGTGACAAACTTCATCGGAGTGAAAGTGCTGACGAGAAAATTTTCCAAGTAATAAATCGGCTTGCATCTTGAGAATGACTTATATTTATGTGTTTATATTTGTACAAATAGGTATTTCAGGTTAACCATTAGGTGATTGTAATTTGGAAATACCCTATTCCAAATTATATTCACTTTAGTTAAACTACACCAATCTGTGATTTCTTAATTAAACCACAATTGATCCTACTTGTGATAATCCAAGGTTGTTAATTACTTTAACTTGAAATAAATATAAGTTCTTCTAACATTCAATGCAGTGTTCACTTATTTATCTCTTCATCCATGTTTAATACGATTTTTTTAAAAGCAGTATTCCAAATTTGTATCCTTTCCCTATATACGTATTTGATCCCCTAATATAGTAGGATACTATATTATATAGAATGGTTGGGAACCCTAGATATAAGTAACGACTAAGCATAAGAAAATTTATAGGTAGGTACCGAGATAGGTATCCAACTTCTCGTTTACACCAATGTAGTATAATAATATATGTATTTAACAAATCCTATACAATGGTGTCGATTCTGGTTCTCTAAACCTAAACTTAAATTTGACAATAGTGTATCCTTGTCATTCTCTGTTCATGAAGAAAAGGAGAGAAATTTGCTGTTAAATTTAGTTTTAAGTTTAAAGAATCATGCCAGAGTAGGGAAGTTTTAGAAAACGCTCTCACGTTATTGACTAATGTTTATGGAGTCCGTAAAAAGGATATTCATCATTTCAGTAAAAATAACCAAATCAAAATCAACTCCATTTTCAAGTTGCCGCGAAAACGTTTCTCTGGACAATATGGCGTCTTACTAGTGTGTACGTCACACGACTGTTATTAAAACGTCAAACGATACAATGTAATGTCACTTTAACCGGAAGTTTACTTGCGTGTGACGTCATTTTAGGCTCCGCCACGGAGCACCCCCACTAGAGTCCGCATACAAGGGCAAGCGCTTACGCCAAGCTTAAGTAGTATTTTACCTATGCGTGAGGCACGCCCACAGACGTCGCGATACATAGTTTCATTCAGTAACCGAGCGTTGGTCGAACTGCTTCTCTCGTTTTCCTGTTAAAAAACTGTAAAAAATGCCGTACTGTGCAATTAAATTGTGTGGAAAGTCGAGTACAACTTCCAGTCTTCAAAAAAATGGTATTACTTTTCACTGGTTAGTTTAAATTTATTACAAAAAGGCAAAAATACTGTTATATTAAATTGCTGTTAATTGTATTTATTTTTTGGTGAACGCGTTGATGTCTTTTTACACTATCCCTTTCTCGCATGGGCTACATCATATATGTTATATCGCTCTCACACCGGCACGTGTATTGCTAGTGACTCAGACGCAGCTCATGTCTGAACGCGTAAGTTTACCGATAAGTTTGTCAGCTATGGAAATGGAAAAAATAAATAAAACCTATTTATTTCATCGTATACAATAATAGATGTCATAAGTATACAACCAACAGTTTTTATTTGACTTCAAACATATCCTAATAAAATTGAAAAAACGCGAAAATTTGTATGCATATTTGTTACTCTTTCACGCTGAAACGGTTAAACGGATTTGTATGAAATTAAGTGCGCATAGTTTATGACCTAGATAAAGACATAGAATTAACGATATTAAATACCCTAGATACACCACGAGCGCTCAAAATGTGTCCCAATCAATCAATCAATTTAAAATATTTGTGATATTCAAATGCATGGTCGGTTATACGTCGCCCTTAGCCATCTCTTTTCTTCGCGGTCTGTACCTGCTATATTGCTGACAGCGCATTCAGAATTGCGCGTGAAAAGTCAAAAAAAATAAGGTCTATATTCTTTCACATATAACAATAAATCGTAAAATTTCACGAACTTGACGCATGCATTTTAATTAAGACCTTATGCCGTATGCATTAAAGGTGACTTTCAATGTTTAAATAAGGCATTATATTATTTTTGACCACGCGATCATCTTACGGACCTCCGTTGATCGTCCAATGTACCTTTTGGACACGTTTCGGCCACGATTTTGTTCGTGTCGTTGTATCTAGGGTAGTTAATATCGTTGCAATAATACTTCTTGACCTGGACGTGTTTTTTTTTTGTGTTGCTTATATATAATTTAGTATGTAGTTACTAGTCGCGTCATGTAATTAGAACGCTGGAAGAAAGTGGAGAGGGTATGATTACGCATTTGCGCACCAAAGTACTAGGCCTCTATTCTAAATTGTTTATCGATAGAAAATATCGATATTTTCTTAAATCGATCTTACCCTCATCACTTCGCTGCACTGAGTATATGATCTGACCTTGACGCGTCCAATCACAGCGGGGCTGACCTCCCTGCACCCCACCGACTTTGGCGATTTTGATTCCAAACAAAATTTGTGTGATGCGGACTCTAGTGGGGGTGCTCCATGGGCTCCGCTAATCCCAAGAGTTTTGGGTCACGTAACATTAAATAAGAAAACTATTATCTTTTTCGTGGGTTTTTAGTAAAATTATGAATATTTATTTTTGTAAAAATAGTTAAAACCCCTGCCAATATTCATTCTAAACACAGATGCTAACAATTGGCAACTTATTTTTAATACTGTGAAATACCCAATTGACACCAATGTCTTAATTTTTTCTTCACACTTATATACCTACATGTATAAAACATGGAGTACACACTACTCGCATCAAATTTTTGGGATAAACAAAATATGTGATGTAAATAATTGATTTATACTTGTAAAATTCTATATATTGTTTTAAACTTTTATGGTCACTAACATTATAGATATTAACGGGACTGTTACCATGTACCTTACTACGGGATTGTTACCACAGTAACATGTACCTAACCTGACTCATAAACTCATAATAAACAAGGTAAGTACATGGTAACAATCCCGTTAATATCTATAATGTAAAATTCTAGTTGTCTGTGCAGTGTTAGCGAAAGAATGTTTAAACAGCACAACAAGTATTCTACAAGTTATGTTTAAAACTAGTATATGACTTGTTTCTTGGTGAAAACGAGGGGTCATTTTTTTCTTTCTTTAGATAGTACAAAACTCAAACAGTCTACACTAGGTACCTACTATATTTTATACACTATGCACACTAAATACCACTTAGTTTCATATCATTTATTCAAACTTACCTCACAACTTATTTGGAGTTGGTAACCATAGTGGAGTGATCCGGAACATTGAAGTTAAATAATATGAAGTGTTTCCATTATAACTAGACTAGGTAGGATTATGCTGAAACTTCTTAGGAAGGCAAAAACTATTATATTTCAGCTCGTTCCGCAAATGCTTTATTCCGATCATAACTATTTCTATGAAGAAAGTGGATATTAGATAATTTAAATTGTACATATATAACCCGCCAAACATTTTGAACGTACACTATAGACAACAAAATCTGCGTAGTAGCAATTTTTCAGCGCAGGTTTTTTCGTCTATTGTTTGAATTAAGATGTCCGTTAAGTGGGATTCAAACTTTATGACGGTTATGAAGTTATCAGCGAGCGTAACTTTACCACAGACTTTACGCAGGTTTCAGTTCAATGAAATCCCGCGCGCGCCCTTCATTTACTGCACCGTGACTTGCGCTAACTTCACAGCCGCCGGTTAGGTTTGAATCGCACTAACTCTAGCGTGACTTAAAGGCACACAGGCAAAGCTTCATGCAGTGCGCTAGTGTGCGTGAATACTTTTAGCCTGTCGCCGCCACTAGAATAGTATAATATAGAAAAATATTAATTTGGGTTTCTACGTGACTTGCCGCCAGTGCTCACTGATGTGTCTCTGTGCTTTCTCATTACTGCATTCTCATTTACTCGAGTGCTTTAACTAGGGAAGAGTGGAACCTTCAAACACAGACTACCTAAATCTGCTCTTACGGAGGCCCCATTCGTTCATCTTGTTAATAAAGCTGTTTTAAAAGAAAAATTAATTATTTATTAAGGTTCATCCATAAAGTACGTAACACGTTAAGGGAGAGGGAGGGAGTCGACGAAGTGGGTCATTATGTTACAAGGGGTGGGTTGGGTCTTAATTTTTGTGACATCACATTCAAAAATTTAATTCTTTTGAACTATTATCAAAAAACTTAATACAGGCAGTCCTCGACTTACGTCGTTTCAAGTTACGTCAAACAATGTTTTGACACTATTCCTCGAGCATACGTCAATTGTTTCGATTTCCGGCATAGGAGAATTCACTTGTCGCGAGGTCAATGTCCGTGGGACCGGCGTCCGTGGGGATGTCACGACTTACGTCGTTTCGATTTACGTCGCGTATTTCGAGAACCTGACATGCCGTAAGTACGAGGACTGCCTGTATAGGTATTTAGAGCTCTATCTGTTCAAAATATGTGACGTCACACTAAGACGGGGAGGGGTAAATATATATAGTAGGCGTAGTGTGATGTACTTTATGGATGGCCACTTATTATGAACTGAATCTTGAGATTTGACGCTAACATCACTTCCACCGTAGGCACGTCGGTTTGCAACGGCGACAGCGGCGGCGGCATGGTGTTCCGCATCGGCGACTCGTGGTATCTACGCGGGATAGTATCGTTGTCCGTGGCCCGGCAGAACGAGTACCGCTGCGACCCGTCACACTACGTAGTGTTCACTGACGTAGCCAGATTCCTGCCATGGATCCAGCAGAACATCGTTTAGATCTCCCGCGCGAGCCGTGCTTGACGGCAGCCATTTTGTTTTAGGATTCTTTTCTATTGTTAAGAGCAAAGACATATAGAATGGATTGAGAGTTCCGTTTCCAACTGTTAAGTACAACAAAAGTAACTAAGTGTGGGAGAGATGAAGCGATCGGACGGCCCATAGTCATGGGCATTCCTAGGGGGTGGCAAGAGTGGACAATTTGGCTCTAAAATTCTCTTTTCCCCACAGAATTATACCTAAAGGCAGTACAGGCATTACTGACCTAATATATTTTTAATTAAGATTTACTAATTCTAGAAGCAAATCGTAACTGCCCCCCGCTAAGTTATTGGCTATATTCAGACCCCTCTTTCCCAGTGGACACTTTGGGCAAGTTCCCAGGGCCCCGCGATCGATAGGGGGCCCCCTCAGATCAAATACAAAGTCCCTAGTTCCTGTTAAATCATCAAACGGGGGTCATAGGGGCCCCATTATCCTAATATGCCCAGGGCCTCCAATAGGTCAAAGACGGCACTGGCTATATTACTCTCACTTTCTAGAAAGTTGTCATTTGCATGTGTCCTCCCACAATCCATTCCCTATGTCTTTGGTATAGAATTAGGTAGGTAACGCAGTGCAGCTCATTTGTGTTTTTATTAATGTGAAATTATAAAGGTTTTTGTGAACATATTCATTGGCTTTTCATTGGCTAGCAAATTACCTAAATATTCGAGTTTTCTTTTAATAACATGATTGTACCATACAAGACGCAAGTTGTGTATAGAGTTTCGGATTTCTCGAACTATTTTCGTTCTCGAGGCACGGGAATTCTCGTGGCCAAATTCTAGAGTCTCGAGGCTTTCAAAAAAGACATAATTTACTTATAATAAGTAATAAAATTTAAAGAGAATAAACATGAAAGAAACATTTTTTTATTGCCTCCAACTGCAGTTCCTTAGAAAAAATTAAACATAAAAATCTTAAAACTTACAACATTTACGAACACCAAAAAGGAACGCAAAACTTTAGTATCAAGCTATTGCTCTAATAATAATATAATATGTGTATTTATTAGCTTTAACTTTGAGGTCATTGAGATGAAATATAACAGAAACATTCCAATAATGTAAATTATGATTATCAAATATTTGATACGGATATTGTACGGAATCAAGGAGCTGAAGTTAGCGCTAACGATCACTCGAATAGAAAGATGGCCACTTCTCTATAGCGCCCGATGTGTGGAAATCTTATTGTAGTTTTCCCCACATCTTTTTATGAAAATTTTTGAGGAAGAAGAGTCTTATAAGTGTACTATGTAAGTAGGTACTGACTTATGTTACTGAACCTTTTGTCCTATTGTATACAAATATTAAGCCGAGGTCGCACTGGCACGGCGACTGCGATGCGACGCGACGCGACGACACAGTGCAAGTAGAAACATATGCAGTACGACCACCAACATTTGTTTAAATGAGTTTGTTATAACGAAATCACCGTCGTGTCGCGGACGCCGAACCAATGCGTACTCGGCCTTAGACTCTATGGTCCAATTGCGCGATAGTTCTTTACTCGAGTTAAGGCATAATCGTGTTTAAAACATCATTGCATATTTGTCAATTGTTTAAAGTAAAAAAAAATATAGAATGCGGCTTCAACCTGATTAGCGTTTACACTTGAATAACGAACTTTCGTGCAAGTGAGCCTAATAGTGTCAGATAATACTCAATTAAGTATACTAAGTATTTTAGACTCAGCTAATAATAATAATGATAACTTATCATGTGTTAGATACACCCAAAAACAAATTTTGTATTTTTTTCTGCTCAAACTGCAACTAAGTAACGCTGTGATCAATTTTATTCGAATGACAAGAAAAATATTGAACTTTGTAATTATAATTAGACGTATTGAATGAAGTTGAGATTACAAAACAAATAAAATTTCGAAAGTAAGAAATCTGCATTTTTTTTGTCCCCCATGCACTACTAACTTAACGACACTAATATCGTCTCAAGCCGATGCTGCCCCTTAGACCCTGCCTAGCGAGCTCTAGCAAGCACGCGATCAACGCTGACGCTGTAAAGGTCATCCGCGACCAACAGCATACACACTCAAAAAAAAACAATTACGGATCTGTCAAAATTCGTACTTGAGGTACTGTACCCCTAGCACGAGCCATTATCGAATTCGAATAGTTTTCAAACCGAAATATCAATGTCAAATTTTGTATGGAAACTTGAACAGCAGCGGCACAAAGTACGTAACGAGAACTAAAAATCTGTACCCTTAGCACGAACCAATATCGAATTCGTATCGCTTGCGAGTCCGAAATGTCATTGTCAAATGTGTACTGATTTTTAGTTCTCGTTACGTACTTTGTGCCGCTGCTGTTCAAGTTTCCATACAAAATTTGACATTGACATTTAGGTTTGCAAACTATTCGAATTCGATAATAGTTCGTGCTAGGGGTACAGTAATACACATTTGACAATGAATTTCGGACTCGCTAACGAATCGAATTTGCTATTGGTTCGTGCTAAGGGTACTGAATCCTTGATTATCCTTGATTTGCCTCCTCATAAATTTAAAATACACATTAAGAATTGTTTACTTAAGAAAGGATATTATACTGTCAATCAATATTTGAATGATAAAACAGCCTGGTTGTAATTTTACCTGTAGATAATTTTTCAAAAGTTATATTAAAACTAAGGCTCCCAGCCTTAGAAAGACTTTTGAAGAGAACCTTGCACTTACTCCCTTTCATATACTTGTTCATTTTATTTTGAAAATTGTTTCTTGCTATTTTGGGACTTATCTTTGCACTTATTGTTAGTAAATTCATTGATTGTTACATATTTGACATTATGTGATGGAAGTTGACCTCAACACATGTTTGCAAGTTTGATGTCAACTTTCAATTGAACGACACTGTATGAAATAAAACAGGGAGAAAAAAGCAGCCCTTGCTGAGTTTCTTGCCGGTTCTTTTCAGTACAAGGTCTCCCGCCGTATTTTTGCGAACCGATGGCGTAGCTTTTCGACATTCACAAGTGCTTGTAACAGCCTAGACTGAATAAACGATATTGAATTTTTTTTTTTTGAACACAATTACCAACGCATTTTTGCGAAAATGGTCTCTAGACGGACAGCGATGTAATCCTGAAAGGGTACTATGTTTTTTTGTCTTTTGAGACACGGAACAATAAAAAAGACATAACAAAATACAACTCGTGGCTACACAATACGTTATAAAAATTTATAATGTTTCAAATTAAAAAAAGGTAAAGGTATCATTGTTATTATGATAAAGTAAAAAAAATTGGACTGAGGAGCTCGATGGCGCCAGTGGTAAGCGCGTTCGGCTGCGGTCGTTGAAGTTGACCTACTTTCACAGTGGTCGGTCATTGGATGGGAGACCAAAAATTTACTATCACGAGCTCCTCCGTGCTTCGGAAGGCACGTTAAGCCGTTGGTACCGGCTGCATCTGCAGTTGTTAGTACCCACCAACCCGCACTGAGCCCGCATGGTGGGTCATGGCGCAATCTCCCTAATCCATCCATAGGGAAGGCCTGTGCCCCAGCAGTGGGGACATTAATAGGCTGATGATGATGATGATGATGATGAAAAAAAAATTGAAACAGCTTCAATTTCATACATTTTATTTTGCTACAAACATAAGTAATTGATGAACAAAGAAGTCTCTTAATTACAATGAAGAAAAAAAAACAGAAAAACTATCTTTACAGATGCCCAATTTCAAACAAACGCATTAATGTGTGAAAAAATATTGACATACAGTTCTTGTTTATACATATATTTTATAAGCAAACAATACCATACAGCTTGAATGAGGGCTACCGCGTATGAATCCGCCGCTAGAGGCGCTAGTGTGGCGTGAGAATCTCCGAAATGTCAAATGTTATTGCTTGTGGGTTGAGTACGCGGGTTTATTTCTAATTATAATAATGTTGTGAATATTAGGTAATAACTCGTCTTAATAGGCTAGATGACTCATGTCGAATTGTATTAAATTAATGTTTATTTCTTAAAGAATTTGGTCTAAGGAACCTAAATATATCGATTTCACTTCATAAAAGCAGAAGATTGCTGTAGAAAATTTTATTTTAAAAAAATATTTTTTGTCTATACTTTTTAACACTAAAAACGCTGTTCGCCACATCCGCCATGATTGTGACGTCTCTTTGGTAGTAAACAATTAAATGTCATTCATACATAACCTTAAAACTTGTATTATTCAAACTGATAATAAATGAAGAGACTTAAAATATTAGTCAATGAATACTTACATCAAAGTGATCTTCGCAAAAATAAATTTGAGTAGGTATTGCGTAGGTTAATTTCTTTCGGCACTTTAATCCACAACTTTCCTGGAGTCTTCAAGGATGTGTTTTTACATTCTCGTACAATACAATAATGATAATTACCTACTATATTTTTCGTGGTATTTATTAGAAATCATGTTTTTTTTATTATCAACTCAGATAGGTTATTTTCTACGTGCTTACGAGTTTTTGTTTATCTAAATCTATAGATTAAAATGGCCGACAGCGTTTTTGTATGTCCATGAAAAGTCTATTTTAAAATTAAAGATTTGTAGCTTTCTAGGTCTAAAAAAATACAATACATTTTCTTTCGGTCTAATAGAACATTTATTAACCATTTAAAACCTTTTTCCAAAAAGAGTCAACTAGCCTATTATGGCAAATATGAGTTACGTGGCAATGAATGTCAGTTATTTAAAAGCCTAGCTAAGAAAAAATATCATGTCTCCTTTTTATCTCCTTTTTTCGTAACAAAACGGAACTGGGCATTACTGTGGCATGGCCGAAAATGTTTAAGATACGGTTCTTTTGTATTAATGTAAACTTTGATTTCACGCGCATATTAATAAACTTTAGGTGTCGCCGCACACGGACCACACACCACAGCCACAAACGCCGCCACGATAAGCTAGAAGCGGCTACTAAAGTGGCTGAAGCGCGCGACAGCGGCCGACTAAGGCACGGTAATATTATCTATACAGTATTGTGACTCCGCCCTGTCCTTGAAAATAAATGCCTATTCCGAGCGCTGCGTTAGCACGCGGTAGGGCCGCCCGCCTACAGTATTTTATGTAGTTTTGTTTTTAACGCAATTGTAGGTAGATTACTCGTTTGTCTCTTTTTTTTATCCTAACCACTTATTTACATATTATTCCAGATATTTTGCCCGATGGAAAAACCGAAATACCTAAATATTAGAAACAAATTACGTACTAGTAGATAGGTATATAAAAAATATTCTATAAAGGTAAGACACCTTTCCAATATCTCAGGTAATTTAAAAAAAGATATCTCTGGGTGTGTTATTGAAGAGTTCAAGCAACCAAAAACAGCGATCGTCGTCAGCAAATATTGATCGTCGTTTGTTCTTTTCCATACTAAATTATGTAGGTATCTACTTAATTAAATCAAATATTTACAATACAAAACGCACGTTTAAGCACGGCTAACTGCATAAAAAACAATTCAGATCGTTCGGTCGTCGTTGCGGCGCGGCGGCGCATTCGCGACTGGGTGCCCGCCGAGAGCACATCGAACTCGAGTGGCGTAGGTATGACTCGCTTTCCGACCGTTTGTATGAAGATAGAATACTGTATGATATTATTACAGTGACTAAGGTAAGGGAGAGAGGGGTGGGGAATCGCGCGAATGACGTGTGGAGGGGCGCGGCGTTTTGTGTCGGCGCATTAAGTGGCCGGTGCGGGCCACAATGAAGCGAGCAATGACGATTTGTAGCGTGTGGCGGCCACCGGCGTACCGTGTGTGGCGAGTCCATATAAAATGTATGAAAACTACAAGAAATATGCCGGTGGCGGCGTTCTGTGGTTGTAGTCGGTGGCCCGTGTGTGGCGACACTGAAAGTTACAATTCAGGACCTCACTCAACAGTGTCGCCATCTGGTGAGACAGAAAACGGTAGCCCTCAAAAACTAGTGGTATGTTTCCAAGCTGACATAAATATGCGTCAATCTTTCGATAACTTTTTTATCTGTTAGAGGAACTTACTACGTTAAAAATATTTTTTAAACATAGACCTCGTTATTAATAAACGAAAAATAAGCTTGGATTAGTTACTTCATGTTTTTTCTATGTTCATTGAATTACAAATGGCATTTTAGTGGCATGAACAAAACACGGCGTTATTAGTCGAGGCTTATCCCTGGTAGTAAACCAGACAGAAAACGGTAGCCCTCAAAAACTAGTGGTATGTTTCCAAGCTGACATAAATATGCGTCAATCTTTCGATAACTTTTTTATCTGTTAGAGGAACTTACTACGTTAAAAATATTTTTTAAACATAGACCTCGTTATTAATAAACGAAAAATAAGCTTGGATTAGTTACTTCATGTTTTTTCTATGTTCATTGAATTACAAATGGCATTTTAGTGGCATGAACAAAACACGGCGTTATTAGTCGAGGCTTATCCCTGGTTTACTAATAAAGGGGCAAAGTGTTAAATCAAAACAATTTATTCTATTTTTACCTATAAAATTATACCAATGTCACACTAAAAGACAAAAATTTGTAGTTATGTGGCTTACATAATTAAATTTAATATAAACTTTCATGTAAAAAGCGAAAAATACGACTGCTAATTTTATACGTAACATCATAATAATCTTCGTAATAAATTGTTACTATCATTAGTAAATGCAAGTTGTTGTGACGCTTAATTAGGTTGCTCACTCACGTCAGACCATCGACAATAGGTACGATGACTATTTTTTTTTCTTAATCCGCAGGTAGACGATTGTAAAGTATTGGACAAGTATTTTTTCTTTATTCACATAATCAAAACATCACAGAGATATGTTGATTTGCAATATCGCATGGGGTCACGTCTTAGTACAATTTTTACTTAGAAGTGACGTCACAAGGCCCCACTCCCAAACTTTAACGCGATTTATCTTTCCCATTTTTTGGTTGATTGACGAAAGAAATAATAAGTGTCCATTATTTTTCTTATTATCTACACGGACTAAATAGGATTTCGTTTAATTTAACCCCGTCATCCGTATTGGACTGGTGGAAAACAGCCCTTTGTGTGAAAGTGAAGCTAACTTCGCTACAGTCTACTAACTTGACGACACTAATGTCGTCTCTAGTCCGTGCTGCCCCTAGACACTAACTGACGGACTAAAAAGAATTTCCTTATCTTTACGCCGTCATCAACCCTATGGAAGCAACATCGTCGATCATAGTCACTGATCTTTAAAAGGTTAGCCAATCTCAGGTCACGTCGCGACATGACACTTAAGGATCAAAATCGCTTGTACTGATCATCCATTATCAAAAGGAATCCTATACAATATCGAGATTCAGCGCGAGCGACTATTACGCAAAACGACAATTTTATTGTTTCAGACATTGACAATGTATGTAGCGACTTTGTCTGACTTGCTGGAGCAACCATGAGATACGTATTTCCTAATACCATAAATAATCACACAGTGATTTGCATCTCTAGGGAAGGACAGATATGTTTAAAAAAAATGATGAAAATATTAAAAAAAAAACCGCACAAAATGCCTTATAAAAATCAAAACTAAAACTAACACAAAAACCTAAAATCCGACGCCATTGCCCGTTGTTTAAAAAACAAAATTAAACTTAACTTTAGCTGTTCGAAGATGAAATTCAAAAAAAAATGCTCAAACTTAAATTCATTCAATACTTGGACACGTACATTACTATATTTACAAAAAAAACTATCTTTGTTAATGCGAGTTTTTTAAGTCATTTGCGTTTATAAAGCGGTTTCTTTATATAAAAGTCGCAATAAAAGCGTATATTCTGCCCGATGTAAGCTGCCGCCATAATTAATAAAATTAACACTTGTGATGTCAGAAAGTCACTAACTAGCAAGCTGTCTGCCCATTTCCTGAACCGTCAAGCTTCAGCAGTTCTCCACTTAAAGGCTATAATGACTTGCACAAAATCTTGGCACTATTCTGTAATTTCTTCCGATCATGAATATCTAGCCAGTGCTATTATCGCCTTTAAAGACACATCATCACTTCACTTAGTGCAAATTTATGCATACTATAAGAACTACAGTGCGATTTTCTAAAACGAATCCACCACCGATTTTGCTTTCATTTCGCACCTGTGCCTTTATTACGTAGACAATAAAAGCGATAATTATAGTACTAATGTATCCAGACCTTCAATTGATAGCTCTTGTCATGTTTCAAGCCGGCACTTCCAATAGCTCGTATATTGGTATTTACTATTTGTCATTTTGACAGCAGAGGCCAAACAAATCACACTAATTATCACACTAATCACACTAATATTATAAAGGCGAAAGTTTGTGAGTGTGTATGTTTGTTACTTCTTCACATCTAAACGGCTGGAGCGATTTCAATAAAATTTGGTATGGAGTTAGCTGACACCCTGGTTTAACACATAGGCTACGTTTTACAGCAGGAAAATATCCCTAATAAACAGCGGGTAACACCGCGGGGCACAGCTAGTAAATTATAAAGGCGAAAGTTTGTGAGTATGTATGTGTGTTATTTCTTCACGTCTAAACGGCTGTAGCGATTTTAATAAAATTTGGTATGGAGTTAGCTGAGACACTGGATTACTATAAGACTACGTTTGCCTGCGGGAAAATATCCGTAATAAACTGCGGATAACACCGCGGGACACAGCTAGTTTTTTTATAGAAACGTTGACGATTCGATCCGATTATGGATATGTCGAATCCGTGCCTGGGGGCCCTAGGTTGTCCTTACATACTCTTTAAGGAGTAAAAAGGAGAGACTGTTATCAAGTTTACAAATTACAAATACATCCTCCACGACATATATTTAGATTTTGGGCAGACAGGGTTTAAAAGGTAAGTATTGAGAGTAAACAGTGTATAAACATCTATTCCCAAAGCTACACCACATTTGACATTGGCTAGTAATTCCTCAAATAGTTTAGGCGACACAGTAATAGTCACAGTCTGGGCACAACACAGTAATAGTCACAGTCTAAGCAACACACTAATAGACAGTTTAACATTGACAGCGGCTTTATTGCGCAGTGATAAGGGCCATTTTTGCAATACATCTGTGCCCGCTTTCAAAGCCTTAACATGAGCTCCTGTGAATGTAGAAAACCAGCTACATTCCGTAAATAGTTGACAAAAGCCACGCGAATCAATCACATACGTAAAACGCCGATATTCACAAAAGTGAATCAATTAATTCTAATAAAAACGAAACTTATGATGATTATTATTATTATTATGAATACAGTCACCAACATAAATTGTTGAGCCACTCAGAACTTTACAATTTAGTGTTTCTTTCTATGCATTTTCTAGGAGAGGTGCAAACACAAATGGAATAAAATACCCGATTAATCTGTACAAAGACGCCTTAACTAGGTATACAGGTTAACTGATATGATTATCAGAAGTCTAAATTCCATAAAGCCTAGTTTTCAGTATTTTTTTGTATTACGCTATATTGTGGGTGCAATTCAATAGGCATTGTCCTAATACAACGCGATAACGCGAATGAGCGATGCGATCATCGTACGAGTCGACGATCAAACATATTGATCTAGAACAGGTGTCCTAATAGGCGATCGAGCGATGCATTCGCGCGACTAAAATGTTTAAAAATCTATTCGCGGGAACATAGTTCGCGCGAACGCGCAATCAAACCTATTAATGATGAATAGGTGTCCTAACTGAAGTTCGCGCGATGATCGCGTCGCGTCGATAGGAAGCGGGGAGAGGGGCACTGCTAACCCGACCAAAGTGTGTGTCAATCGTGATCGCGTATTCGCGTTCTATTAGGACACCCAGTTCGCGATCACGCGATGGTCGCATCGTTTAAACGCGCGATGATCGCGTTATCGCGTTGTATTAGGACAACGCCTTAATGTCCTTGATGTATTTGGCGTCGTGTTTACAATAAAACTCCCACGCTTGCTCAGCCGTATTCACGTACAGTTCACGATACTTCACAATTATCGAGGATACTTTAAATAGTGAATCCATTGTTAACCAAACATTATAATCAAAATAGAGTAGGCATTGAAATAGAAAAAAATATTCAAAATATTTGTGATCTATTATTTTCGTCATCTGTAGCCTTAGTACGAGTTTGAGCTAACGAAAACTATCATAGTTTTCGTAATTGCAAATTATGTTTCTATGTTCATTTTGGTGAAAAGTAACCAAATATACTTAAAATTTAATTAGACGCAAATGATTTAATGGTAGAATTTAAACACTGTTTATTTGTATTGAAAGGAAAACAATAAAATCAGTACCCTTAGTACGAGTGCGAGCTCACGAAAACTATCATAGTTTTCGTAATTGTAAAACTCGTACTAAGGGTACTGATGACTTTAAACACCAAATTGCACAGTTTTAAAATGGCTCATCAAATAAAGTTATCGACTGTTCACAAAACGACAGCGGTTCTCATTTTCTCATACATCATACATTAATATGTTGACTTCATCAACGTATCACATTTAACAATCTAAAAGACATAAGAAAAAAAAGTGTTAAAACCCCGCTCTTCGACTATATTTACATGGGAGCAGTGACGTCACACGGCTGATCGAATAACACAAGACGATCGCGTGACGTCATCTACCAATAGGGCGTGGGGCCGCTCCTGCACCTCTGGTTCTTGAATCTCTCGTCGAAACCTGGATTCCAGTGTGGGTTTCTTGCTCTGTAGATAAACAAAAATATAACTCAAATTACTGAAATTTAATAATATAACCAGTTTAAATAGGTCTAACGATAGCCACTAACTAAGAGCTGATTCATGCGTCATGCTCGTGAACGGCTACTGCCAGTGTGGGTTGAATCTCGTTTATGTAACTTAACTACTAAAATAAGCGGCACTTTTTTTGGCTGGAAAAGGCGTGACGGCATCTTTGCCACCTGGGGTTGCAATGTGAAGGATGCTTCTCGTTCATTATGTATAGATGTGCGTCATCAAACTATTAATTTCTCCACTGCAGAGGCACAGGCCTTCCCTATGGATGGAATAGGGAGATTGGGCCATGACCCACCACACGGGCCCAGTGCTGATTTCTGGGTGCTAACGACCGCGATGCAGCCGGGACCAAGCACGGAGGAGCTAGAGATAGTAAATTTTTGGTCACCTATCTAATGACCGCAGTGATGCGTTACTTAGCTTCAACGATCGCAGCCGAAAGAACTAACCACTTGCTCCATCGATCTCCTCTTACTCAGCTTCATGGCCGTCAAGAGTGCTTGTAACAACCTAAACTGAATAAACATTACGAGTTGTAATTTGAAATACTAGCCTAGATCGCGGCGTCGCCTTCCCAGGCAGGTAGTTGGGGTAGGCGGAGCGGTTAATTTAATCACTGTGGCTGATCCTGTATATAAGGGAGACACTCATCACCTGGAGCGGGGCGTACCTTATTTTTTAAGCCTTTCTTTTATAACGCAGGTAAAAAATCTTTTTACAGACGACGGCGCCTTTAAGAGGCACACCGCCGAACGGACCTCACGCCTGGCTCCCGCAAGTCTTACGGACCCCCCAGTGGCTACCCACCGAGGACCCCGCAACTCTTACGTGCTCTTTACAGCAAAATCCGCTAAAAAGTCCTGCGAATATCGTCTACACTGCTTAGTGCGAAGCCGCGGGGTCCCCGTTAGGGATTCTACCACGGCTCCGCACGCAGCAGCTTCCCGGTTCGCCGGGGCTCCACGGCAGGGGTCTCCCGAGGAATTGCGAGGACCCCGCAGACGTGCGCAGGATGGCCCGCGCGTGGGGGCTGGGTACGCGGCCTAGTGCCCACCGTACCGCCCCCCATCCGTCCGTCTTAAAGGCCTGATAGTAGCTACAATAGTTGGTATAAAATCCAGTTCCACGTGATTCAGGAATGACTGAATAAATTTTTGACCGCATCGTTTTGGCTACGGAATATGCATAAAAGCACAATAGAAGGACAAAAACCCCGGATCACGGCGTCGCCTTCCCAAACAGGTAGTTGAGCTAGGCGCCGGGCCTGCAGCCGTTGCGAGGCTTGACGGAGTGACTGCCCACCATATTGGCTGGTCCCTTAGCCAAAAAGAGCTATCTAGGTGAGTGTCACTAGGAAAGCAGTGACGCCTTCCTCCCCACCTGAGGTTGCGGTGTCAAGACTCCTTACCATTCATTTTGTACATCTAAGGGCTCGGCGAAATGTCCTGCCTACAAAAACGACACTGGTTATCCATTTTCATGACTCGGGAGTGCGGGAGGTGCCATAATAACAGGAAACACTCACCAAGATGGCGTGGCCTTCCCAGGCAGGTAGTTAGCAGGGAGGCGAAACCAATGAGAAACAACACTGGCGTTGCAAAGTAATATCACCGTGCTCGGTATTGAAATTAGCTATGACTTAAATGCAAAGAATAGGGGTGATGACGGGGTACAGTAAACGAAATTCTATTGAGTCCGTCAGTTAGATGATCAAAAAATAATGGACACGTATTTTTTCTTTGGGCAATCAACCAAAAAATGACAAAGTTATAGCGCCTCAAAGTTTGGGAGTAGGGACTCGTGACCTCACTTTTAAAGTGTCTACACACATCCCTTAAATCAGAGGCGATATCGGGAGAGGAGATATCGGATGATGGTGGGGATGAAATCGGCTACTACTCTACACACGTCCCTGCCAATCAGTACGTAGCCCACCGTGCAACATAACGCTCGTCGATCCAAGATGCCGCCCACCGCTTTTTACTACATGCATATGAATGTATATACGGTACATATACCAATTTTTTTTTATTTTGTCTGTCTGTTTGTTACGGATAATCTCTGGAATGGCTGGACCGATTTTGCCGGGACTTTCATTGGCATATACCTGATGTAATAAGGAGTAACTTAGACTGCCTACTTCTATTTTAGGGAAACTGTGGGGTTCCTGCATAATAATTTTTAATTTTTAAACAATTTTTAATGGCGATCTCACCTTCTTCTGCTCTCTTCCATACGTAGTACGCATGTTTTCAAGTTTCTTCTTAAAATCGGCCATCGTATTGTCTTTACCGACCTCTTCATTATATACTTGTAATAACATTTTAAAGACCTCCTGCCTCATGTCGCGATTAAGATAATCGTTGTGTTTCTTATCCCATAAATACGCCAACTCTTTATAAATATCTATGGTTTTCGTCCAGGCCTCTCGCTCCTATCTTTCGCCATACCTCCGCACGAATAAAAAGGAAATCAACCCAACACGCGTCCTCTTCGCACTACGCTCGCACGAGCACTGCGTTGAAATCGGACCCGATTTCGCTACACACGCACTGACAACGCTCCCTAGATGAGAATCGGCCCTAAATCGTGAGCTCGCCCGATCCAATTTCTGAGTTAGGGGTGATAATAATAATGATGATTACGAGGCGATCTAGGGAGCGATTTAGGGTGCTCCCCACCACTTTCCCGAGATTGCCTCTGATTTAAGGGACGTGTGTAGACACTTTTAAGTGAAAATTGTACCAAAACGTGACGTCATGCGACTTTTCAAATCAATATATCTCTGCAATGTTTATATTAAGTGAAAAAAGAAAAAATACGTGTCCAATACTTTTTGATTATCTACCTGATAAACGAAGAAAAAAAAATTAGTCATCATCCCTATTATATCGAAAACGCCTTACCTGGATCGCGGTGTAGCCTTCCCAGGCAGGTAGTTGGGGTAGGGGCGGTTGGCGCAGGCGCCGGGCCTGCAGCCGTTGCGAGGTGTGGCGGGATGGCTGCCCCCCATATTGGGGGACTGAAATCCATCCCAAGGTTCCGGTGGCATCATGCACGTGCCGCAACTCCATGCGATATCACCTAACCGATCGTAAAGATACATGTTTTGATAGATTTACTACAAATAACGATCTTTAAAGGGGAGTTTGGATATTACGCACGCTCAAAATGAAAATTATCTTAGTAAAAATATTTAATAGGTCCTTTTTTCTCCACAGGGTTGTAGAGTATGCTTTTTAAGATTCATTTTAAGCAAAGTCAGAATTCACGGAAATCTTTGAGTTAAGTCACTTTAATTCTAAGGGTACAATTAGTAAATTCATCAAAAGAGACAAAGTGATAAACAAGGATAAATATAAATAGGTGTAAGGGGTTGGGTCAGGGTAGGCACCGGCGCGAGTGATATTTTTTGTAAAGGCTATGGTGGCCGCTTACCATCAGCCGGGCCAAATTAAGATTGTTTGCCAACCTTTTAAAATTAAAAAAAATGTGAGCCGTCACGGGACGCCTGGCAGATGTGAAACACTAGCCGGTTTACGATAAATACATTCGGAGAATTGCTCGGGATGCGTGCGGTAAAAAATGACATTCATTGGTCCTGCCTCGAAGGGCGCTGGCGCCGCACAGTGGGCTGAAAATCGGCTTTCATAGACTTAGGGATTTCAATTTGCAAGTGCTGTATTTTTTGCTGGTTATCGCTTCTATTAGTGATCACTACACAAAAAAGATATCAGAGTTAATTCTGCACAAAAATGAGGATATTATATTTTTTTTACGAATAATTTGTATGAAGGTAGTATGAAAAATAGAATTATCTCTTAAACGGCAAGGAAAACCGTAATATCCTTACAGGTGATTATAGTACTATTTATTTATGGTTTTTTGACATAATTCACATAACGGTTTTCAATGCCGTTTTTTTTTAAAAAAATCATCAAAATATTTTTATATAATATCAAACCTTCCGATCCTTTTAGTGTTAATGTTAAGAACATCCGTATGAGGAATGTTATCGATCCAAAAATTAAGAATGTATAAAACAAGAAATTACATAAAAAAACTCTTTTTATTGATTATTTATTAATTAATTAATTTAATTTATTTCATTCAATCTAATATGTAAAACTATGTCATATAGTTTTTATTATAATATTTATTTTTATTAATATTATTGTTATTGTCTGAATTTAATTTGATTTGAATAATTGACGAATTGTGATACAATGATTTAATTTTAAGACAAAATTGGACAAAATGCAATTGTTATTGTAATTTTTAATATGGGTTACTGTGCCTGAAATAAACACTTATTATTATTATTATTATTATTATAACTAAAAAAGAGGTAACAAAAACCGTATTGAAGTACTTTAAATACAATAATACAAATTTTAAGTTCAATTAATTTAAGAAAGAAATAAACTTATTGGTACAATAAACAATCAACTAATAAATAAAGAAATAATACAATAAACAAACCATACAATGAACAATAAATAACAACAAAACATGAAATAATATCATAAGTATTATAAATCTTCCCTGTCTACTTAGTGTTTAGTGCTACTTATTTATGATTTTTTAGCGTTCTTCACGTAACGGTTATCAATGCCGCTTTTTAAAAAAAAAAAACATTCCGCTTGGTGTCTATATTGGGAGAGAGAGAGACTTTTAACAGCATGACATAAATATGCATCACCTATATTCTCGAAGGAGTAGAGGTTTATAGTACACTCACACTATGTATATTTGAACTAGATATTTATCAACATAAAATGAGTTTGAAATACGACTATAAGACCAAATAACAAATGGTTTAGTCTTACAATGGTGTTGATTCTGGCAGCATTCTCTAAACTTAAAACTAAATTTAATATCAGTCTGTCCTTTTTATTCTATATAGAGAATGACAAGGATACACTGTTGTCAAATTTAAGTTTAGCTTTTGAGAATCATGCCAGAATCGACACCAATGAGTCTGAAAATAAGTTATTGAATAATTATAATCATTTAGTCTTTAAATAAGTCTGAATAGGTGATACAATGATTTGCAATATTACGAAACAATGTTAATTATAGACTACATTCACCTTCTTCCGATAATTAAGCTAATTTGTTAATTAGTTTTGCTATTATGAGTTCTATGGAACATTGTGACGATTGTATATTATCATTAGGAAATCTTTTTTAGCTTTAATGAGGGTAGTTAACTAATTATCGACGTTTTGCTATAAAAGGGATAATATTTTGCTTTATAATTTAGATTGTTCACAACTGTGTAACTGCTAATACTTAATCTTGCGAATAACTCTGCGACTACAAAATCTTAGAATGGAAAGTTTAATAACCAATTTGGACTTGTTTGTTCTTCTAAAAAGTGAGAGTACTTCATTTAATCATGAAGCATTGTTTGGTGCAATCGTATCACGCATAGGCGATTGCCTTTCTGCCGAAGATCGTGTAACTCTCAAAGAATTTTGTCGGAGATTCACGCGAGCAGCTTTACAAAGATGGCAAAAATCAAACCGATTCCCTGATAATTTCAGAAGACTGTACGGAAATTGGTTGCAAGCAAATATTGATTGGCCAAGTTGTGTGCAAACTCTATTTAATCAAGAACCAACTATTGATGAGATACCAAGAGCACACTCTGTCTCTCAAGAACCGTCGACGTCATCGTCTGTTGGAACAATGACAAAAAGGTCACGAAAAGCATTCGAAGAGCTGGGAAGCAAACAGAAAAAGAGAAGATCTGACGATGAATCGGTATATGCAGCTGCAGCACGTTTAAGAGAAGAAGGGCATCCTCATATTGCATCTGTGATCGAATATATGATGAAAAATCCTGAAGCAGCCGTTAAAATTAATGAATCGCTTATAAAACCAGTGAAAAAAGTTATATTTACACCAGAGAAAGCGCTTGGATTGTTTGTTTCACTAAAACTGTCAAAGTGGCAATATATTACGTTGCGAGAAGCAGCCATTCGAGAAGGTGCTAAGGATATTTATCCATCCTACTATAAACTACAACAAACTAGGCTTGATTGCTACCCTCCGAAGCAATCAGTGTCAGTTACGGATTCATCAGCCAGGATTACACTTCAAGCTTTACTCGACATTACTGTGATGAGGATCATTCAAAGTCTTTCTGAAGATGTGCAAAATAAGCAGCTAAACCTGCTATCGAAGTGGGGATTTGATGGTGCCTCCAACCAAAGAAGATACAAGCAGAAAATGGAGAGTGAGCAAGATGATTCAAGCATTTTCATGACCTCCTTGGTGCCACTAAAACTGACAGATGGAGATAAAACTGTATGGATGAACCCAAAACCATGCTCAGCTTTGTATTGTCGTCCAGTTCAGTTCACTTTTGTAAAGGAGAGCGAAGCAGTTGTCATTGAGCACAAAAGACAAATGGATGATGAAATTAAGGCCCTTATCCCCACAGAGTGCAGTAATAGCAACAAGGTGACCCATCAACTAATGATGACTATGATCGATGCTAAAGTCTGCACGTACCTTTCCGAAGCCAGATCAAATGCATCGTGCTACCTGTGCCTAGCAAAACCTACAGAAATGAATCGCTTAGATGCTGTAACATCAAAGAATGTATGTTCTGACTTATACGAATTTGGCTTGTCATCCCTACACGCTCGCATAAATTGCATGGAATGTCTGTTACACATTGCGTACAGGCTCGACTTCAAACAGTGGGCAGCGAGAAGTAACGAGCACAAAGAAATGTTGCAGACTAGAAAAAAAAATATTCAAAATAAATTCAAAAATAAGCTCAATTTGTTGATTGATATAATTAAACAAGGCTCGGGAACTACGAATGACGGGAATACTGCAAGAAAGTTTTTCGAGTCTCCCAATAAAACTGCAGCTATTACCGGGCTGGATGAAGAGCTAATTAAAAGATTTGCAGTGATTTTGCAAGCAATAACATCTGGCGAGAAGATCGACGTAATGAAGTTTAGAGATTTTGCCCGTAAAACAGCAGATTGGTACGTGGAATTATATAACTGGTACTATATGTCGTCAACCGTACATAAATTATTAATACACGGTGCTGATATAATCGAAAAAAATGATATCGTGCCAATTGGGACTCTCTCAGAAGAAGCCTCAGAGTCTAGAAATAAAGATTTTAGGAGGTTCCGGGACCATCATTCGCAGAAAAGAAGCAGGCAAGATTCTAATCAAGATATCTTAAACATGCTTCTTGTTTCTTCGGATCCTTTCCTAAGTGCACAAAGGCCTAAATTAGATGCCAAGAAAAAGCAGATGTTTTTTGCTGAAACTCTCGACTTAATTCAGATTCAGGAAACTGAGTTCGAGTTTCTAGATATATCCAATCTAAATTCTGACTCAGAATTGGAGACCGATAACGAGAGTGACAGGGAAGATTTATAATTCTTATTATAATTTTTCATGTTTTGTTGTTATTTATTGTTCATTGTATGGTTTGTTTATTGTATTATTTCTTTATTTATTAGTTGATTGTTTATTGTACCAATTAGTTTATTTCTTTCTTAAATTAATTGATCTTAAAATTTGTATTATTGTATTTAAAGTACTTAAATACGGTTTTTGTTACCTCTTTTTTAGTTATAATCAATAAAAAGAGTTTTTTTATGTAATTTCTTGTTTTATACATTCTTAATTTTTGGATCGATAACATTCCTCATACGGATGTTCTTAACATTAACACTAAAAGGATCGGAAGGTTTGATATTGTATAAAAATATTTTGATGATTTTTTAAAAAAAAAATGGCATTGAAAACCGTTATGTGAATTATGTCAAAAAACCATAAATAAATAGTACTATAATCACCTGTAAGGATATTACGGTTTTCCTTGCCGTTTAAGAGATAATTCTATTTTTCATACTACCTTCATACAAATTATTCGTAAAAAAAATATAATATCCTCATTTTTGTGCAGAATTAACTCTGATATCTTTTTTGTGTATAGTGATCACTAATAGAAGCGATAACCAGCAAAAAATACAGCACTTGCAAATTGAAATCCCTAAGTCTATGAAAGCCGATTTTCAGCCCACTGTGCGCCGTACTGATCGGCGAGTAGTTGAGCACTGGTATTATTGCATTTTACGGGCGAGCGTCGCCACGCCAGTAATCGGTTTTGAGTGCCCAAAAGATGTTTCACATCAAAATAATTCTAATACAGAATTCACTCGGTCCAAGTCTGGCCGCGTCATCCGCTATCCAAACAGTTGCACTAACTGCTATGTACCTGAGACCTCAACAGAATCTCAGAATTCAACATGGCCAGTAAGCCATGTTGAATTTTTCCTAGTATTTCTTAAGCTGCAAGGTACTTAGCTGCTTATCTCTTCGCATTATAAGTAAACAATTTCAAACGAAATACTAGGAGCTGGTTCGAAATCAGCTTGACAGCTGGACCGGGATGATCATGTTCTAGTAAAATTTTCTTTCAAATGATATATCAAACCAAATAAAAATATAATAAAGATGAAAACAATGTTTCTAAAAAAATTAACCAGAGTAGAGTAGGCCAATGTAGCCAGACTGATTACAAAATTTCACATTTCGACGTATTTGCTTTATCACTAGGTACTCTTCAATTTAGTAGTATTATAATGCGTTATTAATAGTTTGAGAATAGCTACAGTTTTAGGTGTTTTTACTGTTCCTTTTTTATTATTATTATATAATTTGCGTATAAAATTTGACTTATTGAAACCCCTTTTATGGTTTGTTTATCTTTTGTCTAAGAAAGTTTAAAAGAGTAGCTATACGACATTCATAGTGCAAATATATCTACTGTTTTAGCCTCGACGGTGCACTTACAGAATTTCCTCCGAAAAGTTTTCTCTTTCTGCATGTAGGAGGTATATTACCAGAATAAAGCTCATTTATATTTCTAATATCTAAAAATAAAATATACATAAAATAAAGTTATTATCATTATACCTAATAACATACGGGAATCTGTTTACCTTACGACTCCGCCTATGTTAGTAGACCAACCGCTTAGTATAAGGTAATTACAACAAAAATAACATAAAGAAGAATTTTAAACTCGGATCAGACATGTCTCTTATTTTGACCAATTTTTTTTGGTAAATCATGTCTAGTTTGTTTATGTATAGGTGAAAGCCGACATGATTTAGCATAAACACTTGCTTATGTCACGAAACACACAAACATACTTTTATAATTATATTTTGCTTACTGCTTCTAATAGATATTTTTTCCAATACAAATATTAAACTGAAAAAAAAATTAACAGCCAGATTATAAAGAAACTTTAATTGTAACAAAAATAAATATGAATTAAAACAATCACTCATGAATATTATTTATTTTTACATTTCTATCATTTTGGCCTGAATTGGAAGAATACTTTTGCATCGTTCGTTCAAATTTACCTTAATTTAAATACATTTTTAATGATTTCACAATGAACATTCGTTTTATAAATAACTTCCTAGCACTAACATTAACTCTGGAAAGCAAAATCCGTCTACATTGAAAAAGGAACCGGAAATGTATATAAAATAATAAACACAATAAGTTACACACATTTTTTTTTATATGTCAAAATAACTAAATTTCACAATCTTCACATTTTATTCCTACACCATATTAATAAACAAACCGTTTCTTATGAATTTTAATATTTTATAGAATAAATTATATTAAATTACATTTATAACCAATAGTTTTCTATTATATATTAATAAATAATTTGCTAGAAACGAATTCTATTAAAATTCATAGCCCAAAACGGTTTATAAATTATTTTGAAAAAGTAAACACATATTTCTAGGATACGCAAAAAACATTTA
The DNA here is from genome assembly GCA_902850365.2 of Chilo suppressalis. Lineage (NCBI taxonomy): Eukaryota > Metazoa > Arthropoda > Insecta > Lepidoptera > Crambidae > Chilo > Chilo suppressalis. Next base: position 17,374,130 of record OU963914.1, on the reverse strand, counting down.
ATATCAGTAATCATTAAAATTGCTAATTTATTCGTAAAATAGCATTAATATTTTTAATTACATAAATACACAATATTAGAATTAATATCATAAGGCCAATTACAATCTAACAATAATTTAAATGAACATTATTTTATGCCTAGCTATGTTTTAATAATCTTATCTAATAAAGAAGAAAATAATCACACAACTTAAAATATAAGGATAGTCAGATGACCAATTAAATTACGTCACTAATCGCCAGTCAACATTTAAGTTAGTGCTACAAGAATACTTACGAACATTTAATTAGTGACCAAGAATGAATATGATCTCAGTAATAAATCAGAGATGCCACCATTTTGGGTAATAGGATTTCAAGAGTTTTGGATAAAATCTAATGAATTGTATTGTTCTCTGTACAAGAAATTATGCATTCTTCTTATTATCACACCAAAAAAATTATAACCAAGTCCTTTGGCGCAAAAGGCATCATTAATATATTAAAGCATAAGTCTAACGGAATCCAAAATTCATCAGTTGCATAAAAACTATCCTTAACCATCAAAATTAAAACTATAACACTGTTCATATAGATACATATTAAGCACAGTAAAATAAACAATAAAAACTACAATAGTAGGGTAGGTAGAGCCAAGTGGGGGGCAAGTGTAACAAGGGGGCAAATTGTAACAAAGGAATATTACGTCATTTGACATCTGATGACAGCTGCTTAAGATGCCAGCATTGAAACTAATAAAACTACGTAATCAAAACAGTCCATAGACCTGCCCCCTTGTACCTCATTCTAATTTGGGAAATATACATTTTAAAAGTGAGGGTTTATCAATTATAAACACACACGCCATTCTCTTCAAACCAGTGCCTACGTAACGCCTAATTTACCCAGACCTAAAATGTAATTAAGTCTCCTTATCAATAAAATTATCTTATCAATTTAGTTATATATTATCTCGATCAACAAATAAGTTTTAACTATTTCCGCTTCAACAATCTTTCTCTTAGATGTTACATTACTAAGATATTATTTAATTTATTTAGGCACAATTCACATTTTCGCGACTAGTCCTAGCCATCTAGACCTACACGCCACGCCCAGTGAGTATATCTACATATTAACAAAAAAACATCACTATAAAAAAAATGTAAATGTAAAAAGAGGTTGTCCAAGTGTGGTTTCTTTCTTTCGTAACATAGGGACTAAATAAATCTTTCGATAATCATTTTAGCCCAATAAATTATTTTATCAATCTGTCTTTTTTAGTTTTCCTTACGACGAGTCCATTAAGGTAACAAGAGTTAGGGTCACATAAGGTATTTGACAAGTTTTAGAGAACGATCTCACGTTATTGAATAATCTTTATGGTGTCCGTAAAAAGTGGATATTCATCATTCTGTTGTGTATTTCAGTAAAAATAACCAAATCAAATACTCCATTTTCAAGTTGCAGCGAAAACGTTTCTCTGGACAATATGGTGTCTGGTGACGTCATTTTAGGCTCCGCCAATCCAAACGTTTTGGGTCACGTGACAAAAGATATGAAAACTATTATCTTTTTCGTGGGTTTTTAGTAAAATTATGAATTTTTTTCTGTAAAAATAGTGAAAATCCGTGCCAATATTCATTCTAAATACAGATGCTAACAATTGGCACTTTATTTTTAATACTGTCAAATACCATATTGGAGCCCGACTACGTGTCCATCCGTCAACCGTCTTTCACACACTTACATTTTTTTTTTCTCAAATTGAACAGTACGTCGCAGAAATCATTGAAATCGTCATTAAAAGTTTTTTTTTTAATTAAGTGCGGTATCGTTGATGAAAGCTCGTTGCGTAGATAAATACTAAAAATAATAAAGTAGATATTGTCACTGGGTCCATTTTAATATACCGTTAATATGTCTAGGATTCCATAACAAATAATTGTTTAGTTAATAATTAAACCACAGAAATATTATTCTAACCTAGCAAGGGATAAGGTAGTATGCAATGGATATCAAGTTATTTTTAAAATAATCATACAAAAGACAACAAAGTCTTTTTGTAAAAACCCATTGAAGTTAAATCAATACTAACTGGTTTTAATGTGTATGCAATATTTTAAAAATCTAAAATTAAATTGCAGCAGTTGCGTCATGTCCTCATTTTCCATGCGGACAGAACATGGACAAGTTGTATTTTTTTCTTTTTCATCAGTTGTTATGCCATTTGAAATTGTTATTAAGGTGAACGCAGACTTGGCCGCACCGCAGTTTCCGCAGTCCCCGCAGTCATCGCTTTGTGTTAATAATAATAGCCTCGCACATCTATCCGCACCGCAGTCACTGCAGCCATTCAAGCACGCATCTCACTTGATTCCATTCATTTAGTTGATGCGAATGACGACATCCGCGCCGCGCTAACCGCAGCGTCCGCTGCGTGCGGGCCGGCGTTGGTGACGTTTTTAGCTGCGGCTTGGGAGTTCGGTCGTTTCAGGGACTGCGGCAGGGACTGCGGCGACTGCGACGCGGGTGGGAGTGCGAAGTTGCATAGAACTTCATATAAAGAATTCGAATGCGAAGACTGCGGCGCGTGCGGTGCGGCTAAGTCAGCGTTCACCTTTAAAGCTCCGTAATGAGGTTCCGCAACGAATTTAGTTGAGAATGCAGATTTATAGAGCTAAGGATTCCATAAAATACAGTGGTTAAATTTTTGTTGTACGACAAATATTGATGAAGTAATGACCAGATTATTAAACGAATTTTCGGCTGGCCGCGTGGTGGCTGTGACGTCACAGAGCTCCAAAGCTCGGCTCGCGCTAAGTTTTGTATGTGTGTTGGTTTGGTGGCACATGTTGGTTTAGTTGAACGCACTTATCTCAGAAACTACTGGTCCGATTTGCAAAATTATTGTTGTTGGTTAGTCCATTTACCGAGGAAGACCTAAGGCTATATTATAACATGACGCTACAACCAATAAGAGCTAAGCATTAAAGAAAAATGTTGCAAAAACGATGAAAAATAACAACTTCCGTTGCGTGCGCTTTTTAAAAAGTTATAGTTACGCAAAAATCATGACGGAATTGTTTCCCTTTACAAGTTTAAAAAAAAGTCAACAACAGCATAATTTCTTCTTTTCACATTCAATAATAACCTTTAAGGGGGGCTCCCATACAATAAACGTTTTTTTGCCGTTTTTTAATCTATTGTCACAAACGCTCTCGAAACGGAACCGCGAAAGTGCTAGAGATCGAATGTGCCAGAGCACCGCGGGTCGCGATAGAGGTCGTATAATGCGGCTCATTCTAAAATGAGCCTTATGCAGTGCGGCGTAAGGGAGAAAGTGCAACGACATCTGCAATTGTGTACAAGATATGTTACCTGCGTAGGTGTAAGTAGGTACTTTGTACTCGCGGGTGCTAGCTAATTCTCAATTTAACAGGTACTTTCTAGAATGCGTCGATCGGCATATATAAGCGCGATTGGCGCCGCGCAGAATCAGTTGAGTTTCAACAGCGATTTCGGAGCGAATCCAAAGGCGATGAAAGTGCAACAAAAGTGTTCAAGTGCGATAGTTTACTTGTATAGTGAAATATATTGTTTACTGAGTGTTTTGTAATTAACATTGTGTGTTAATTGTGTGAACTGTGAGGTGAATATATAACTATCAAGCGTGAACTGGCATATAACTTCGAACCCCATCGCGACACGTAACACTATATTAATAACGGCAAGAGGTAGGCGCTTGAAATATTCACAGAATATTTAGATGTATATTGGATTTGATAATGAATTTTTAAGGAGGGCTCCCAAAAGACATGATATTTTTTTTCTCGATATAATAATATAGTGGTGTCGATTCTGGCATGATTTTCCCCTTCCACGACGACACACCATATTTTGCGGATTCGGGAAATCACGACGCACTTGAAAAAATAGTTTGTCGAGTGTTTTTACCGAAGTGTTTCTACATCTAGGCACGATGCAATACTTGTACGTCATTATTTTAAATACACAATATACACTAGCTACCCCAGCTACGCTGCGTGCGCGCTTTTACAGTGAATAGCAGCGAGCGTGCGTAGAGACATTACTGAAGATCGACCGGAGTAAACCACGATCAAGCTCTGTGACGTCACACGTTAACGATTTTACATCATCACACGGCCGCCGCATACTGACTACATCAAATTAATTATAAATTCGCAACGAAAGGGTCGATTTCGATGACTTACAAAGTATATTATTTAAAAGGCTTATTAGATCATTATACTGTTGATTTTGAGTTGATTTGCTGACCTAGTTATTGATCCTCATTCTCGAAGGAGTGAAAAATATAAAAGAACCTACAAATAAAATGCCTAACTTCTATGCTTTAAACTAACTTATAAATTAAAACTGACGACGATTCCGGCATGATACTTTAAACATGAAAGTAAATTTAACATTGGTTTCTCCTTTTCATTTTGTACATATGATGACAAAGATGCACTGTTGTCAAATTTTATTGAAGTTATACTTCTTTAGCCGCGTTATGAAAAAATTATGAGAGTGAAATTTTAAGATGCGCGCGCATCACTGTAACACAAAAGTAACATAATGAAGTTAGCCGCGGGCGCGTTATGAAAAAATGATGAGAGTGAAATTTTAAGATGCGCGCGCAACACTGTAACAGATAAGTAACACCATGAAATCGGCCGCTAAACCGCACATTACTCGTAAGTCTCGAAAAAAAGCTTCCAACAAAATAATAATAGGATCTCTTAGTCGCACATGTTGGGACGCTCGTTGCCTCTGATCACTGTTTTCATATTTATAATATTTATCCACATATTTCTAGTTTCTATATTCTTAACACGTGTTATAATGTTATACAAATGCGAAATTTATATGTGCTAATAAATTTTATTCAGTAGTTATTTAAATTGAATATTTTGATTATTTATTAAATTTTTCAAATTAAAACTGAACTTTATTGACTGCGTTGACTATCCTTTTCCAATCCTTTTATTATCTTATTGTAATTAATTATCTGCATGCAATTAACACAAATAAAAAACTATTTTTTAATAATTCCAAAAAGAAGTATAACTTCTCACGCGCGTACTTAAGTACACGCACCCATATTTTTTTTAGATTTAAAGCTAAATTTAACATCAGTCTCTCCTTTTCATTCTGTATAGAGGATACACTGTTGTAAAATTTAAGTTTAGGTTAAGAGAATCATACCGGAATCGACAGCACTGTTAAAATAATTAAGATTATTATTTTAAAATAATAATAAATTATTGCAATAAACAATAACTATTATTCATAGTAAGTAGCTTTATAACAAATATGAGAATGAATTTAACACATTAATTAATATTTTTAAGATAAATATCAACTCTTTGATTATACACACGCTTAGATACCGTATTAACTGCACGGTGTCGCCGAAAAAAATATCTACTACATATGGTAGATACGCTCTACACTACACACGCACACATTGACTGCTTTTAAATCATCTGACATTAGACTCAAGTATACACGCGCACGTTATATGAGCAGTTTTCTTCGCGTGGTTTATTTGAATTGCTCTTTCTAGGCGTGTATATAATCAAAGTTTCAACGTAATCCACTTGATGTCCACTGCAAGAAGAGTAAAAATGTATGAGAGCAACATTTATAGACTCCGAACAAACTACGAAACATTCGATCACCGCTGTATATTGTCAATGTGGCAACTCGCCACGTAATGGCAGAATTTATTAATCATTTAATAGTAAATTGTTTAATTTGGATAGGTCATAATCTAAAATTAACAAAAGTGTTTGTATCATCCCATGATTTAAAAAATACATAATACTATTACGATTCGGACTGCACCGGAAATAAATTATAAGTATACCAGCCATCTTGCCATATGTAAATGAATAATTCGGAAACATATGCAAAAACACATTCCATTGATAATAATAATTCTAGACGGATTGAATAAACCCAAAACATTTACATCAACACGAAATTTTTAACAAATATTAATTCTACCATTACGATTCGAGTCTTACAGTTATGAAACTAACACCGATACACACAATAATATAATTTTCTGCCTACAGAATCATTACTTTAAGTACACAAATATAATAAAAACAAATAAGTAAATCAAGAAGTATAGACATTTAGTAATTTGAAATTTCTCCTGCATTTTGCAAATGAGAACGAAAAATTAAATGAGTTGTGTGAGATTCACGGTAACCGGATAAGTTTTTTACTAGAATACATATTTAAAATGTCAGAACTATACCAATGAGATAATAAATTCTGAAGAACGTTACATGCTTACTAATTCCCGGTTGATGCAACCAGTTAATTCCAAGCTAACTTTTTACTGACACTTGAAAGTACTCTTCCAAGAATGAATGGTACACAGAAATCGGGTTTCATTTTAATTCGTTTTTGTAGAGTCTGTGCGGAAAGAGAATGGGATTTAGAATGGAGGGCGCTGTAGTGCTTTTCTACCGTATTTGTAAGGTTTTACCCTTTTTAGACATGATCATGATCAAAAAACCGCAAGAAATCACAACAACAAACAAGTCCGTATGAATACAAAACTTTCACGTTTTACAGATTGTCTGATTGCCAAATAAAATCGTAACGTAAGTTCCGTTTTTCGCCACGCCCATTCTCTTTCCACACAGACTCTATCTTTCTTATTTAAAAAACATGAGCAAAACACTGCATCAAATTAAATAAAAATGAATTAAGCTGAGATTAAACCGATATAGTAGACAAGGATGGATGTCACATTGGGGGATAAAATTTCACATTGAATTCTTTAGCAACAAGTCTATTATTACCCATTTTTTAATCTGTGTTTCACCCATTTTGGTAGAGTAATTGTATAATTGTAACAACATGATATAAAGCGACATACAAACAGCTAGAATGTCTACTATTACATACAATTATAATAAGTATTGAGCACATTACGATTTTCATAAGCCGATCAGAGGGTACCTTCGCGCACACAACAGATTTTCAAAATAAATTATAAATATGTCTACAACAAATCTATTTTTGCAGATACTGGATAACGATATTTAAGATAGCAATAATTTGACCTAATCGTATAAATATTGGAGGCGGAGCTCGATGGCACATATGGTTAGCGCGTTCGGCCTGCGATCGTGGAAGTTAAGCTTAACTTTCGCAATGGTCGATCACGGATGGGTGACCAAATACTTATTGTCTCGAACTCCTCCGTGCTCCGGAAGACACATTAAGCCGTTGGTCTCGGCTGCATATGCAGTCTTTAGCACCCGCCAATCGGCACTGGGCCCGCGTGGTGGGTCACGTCACGGACCAATCCATGTGGAAGGCTAGTGCCCCGGTAGTGGGGACATTAATAAGCTGATGATGATGATATAAACATTGTTGAAGTTCTTCATAGTATGTATATTTTGTATTAATTTCATTTTTATAGACACAGCTTTAAATGTATAAGTATTAGGTATGTATGTACCACTATTTACTATAAATTTGGTTAATGATTATAATGCACAGTGTTTCTGTGTCATTACAGCCAGTTAGAATTATGGATGTTTTAACTGAATTTAAGTACTATAACATTTATCATTCAAACTTTTTGCCAAAAAGTTAACATAAAGCGTGTTTAACACATTGATAGCGCGCCGGTACCTCAATTTACAAAAATTAATAAATTGACATTAGCACAACTTATGTTAGAAATTATTAAATCAACTTGATAATTATATAATTCTAACATTTATTTTAGACACCGCATCGTATTGTTATACTATTAATATTTGGATTTACCTTTACAACCACAAGTAAGTCATGTCATAGCAGTAAGTTGAACTTACATAAACCTATAGATGGTGATATTAATAATCTTAGGGAATATTGGCTTGTTAATTGCAAAATTTCAGCGTTTGACTGGCTGACAATAACTTTAATATTATATGCGAATAAAATGTTAACTAGAAAAAAATGAATTCCTCCTAGTTACCAGGATACATTTTAATCACATCCTAGTATTAAATGCACTGTAATTCTTGCTAGTTTACTCTTTTTGTTTGGACTAAATAGACTAGGTAAAGTTTTGTATGGTGTCTAAATGTGCCTAATTTCCTATGATTTTAAGTTGTCATGCTGTTTTTTTTTTAATAAAGGAGAGTTATTTACAAAAGATGCAGGTTAAGAGTATATTTTTTTTTATTTTCTTTTCGGTGTCTAAAACAGTAGCAAACAGAATAATCCTCAAATACAATAAAGATATCAGATTACGTATCACTGCAATATATTCTAAAATTACTAATCAACAACATATATTGATATATTAAGATATATAATGAGCATCAAACAGTTATTTTTAATAAGTAATTATATGCACGTTTGAACGTTTCTGTATTGCGAGATCTTTCTATTAACAGGTTGTAGTCAACAACAAAGTTAAAAAGAGATTACCAATTTTAAAATAAAAATAATATCTGTTGATTCACTTTTGATATTCTCTGTACAATATAATGTGACTCCAAGCATGATACATTAAACAATGCCTGAAAGCTTCTTACCTATGTCTCTTTAATTTTGTAGGATTTAATTTCATGTTTTTCTGCTTTGCTTTGACATAAGGTGCAATATCGAAATGAAAACCTCTAAAGGCGTCTAAGAATCGTCTAGAATGTCCTAGAAGTCGTTAATTGGATTTTGTGCTGAGACGGGGTCCCTTAGTTGTATAGTAATAATTAATATAATATAGATAATAGGTAACCAACCATTTCGTATGTATAAAGCTGAAATTTACTAAAATTTTAATACCAGTTTCCTGGGTAACGATAAATTGAAAGAATTTCGGTTTCAGAATGAAAAATGTACATAATTTATTAAAATTTCAATAGCTTTTGAGCACTTTATAAATTTCAACTTTATATATAAGAGTTAGAACTATCAATCTTATATCCTTTTTTAATGTAATCATTTCAAATTTTAACATTTATTTTCATTACATTCGACGTAGCAAACGTATGCCTTATATAGCTAGCTTTGTGGATATTTTCATAGACATTAATATTTTATACATACACAAAGGTTTAGCTACCATCTAACAGCATCAATTTTGCACATCATGATAAGGTGACCACACTTTCAGCTGATAACGTGATTTTATAGGTATCAACATTAGTAAGTTATATATAAAACCATGTTACTTGACATCAGTATAACGCCATTATTGTTAGAATCTAAACCATTGTTTAAATTACGGGGAGAATATTATTTTTATAGAAAATACGTATTATGTACTATACTTGAGGCAGGCTAACATAAAATATCAAAAATTCTAAATTCTATTTTAATCTTTAAGCCGAACCGCTAAGGTCGAAAATTATTTTGGGATTATGTACCATCTAAACAGTTTCACCACCTCTCAATTATGTTTGCGAAATGAAGACAAAATCGTTTTGGTTAGTCTGCGTAGCTGCTATATATACTTTAAATTGTTGGAGGATAATATATCCACAAAACCAGCCATACTGAACGATAAAAACGCACCCGAGTCTTCTAGATTTCCTTAAAGTACTGAAGAAGCTTAGGGAGAGTAACAGTGGACAGGGTTTCTACACGCAAAGTAATCACTAAACTAAACTGGTGTTGAGGAATCCATTCTCGACAATCATGATACATTTTATGCGGGCATTTCTCTTAGCTATTAGTTCTATTTGTAATCTTGACATCAATTTGTCCTTTTCACTCCTTATAAGGCGTGATAAGGACAAGCTGTTGTCAAGTTTACAAATAACAAATACAATACCCAGTTAAGTGCCGGCATAACAATCCACTAACACTTTTTACAGCTTACGCTAGAATCAATATTGACCTCTGTATATATATGTCGCTTTAACGCAATGTAACTTATGTCGCAAATATAAACCTTTAATCAATTTCTGAACCTTTTTTTATAAACAAATAATATTTACATTTAATTATGAAATTAAAATACTTTTTACTACTTATATCACCGCTACTATTATTATATCATCTAAATAGTGTAAAATAACAAATAATTCTTTCATTATCACTATTTTTTCACGTGAAAGGTACAAGCAGTAGCACATTCAGCTATATGAAACTGTCGAAGTTCTCCAATTGGTTTTTAAGCTTAATGCAGGTAACATAAAGTTGTAGTTCAGAACTGATTATAAAATATTGGCAGTTGATGAAATCCTGAGCTGCTATTCAGCTTCAAAATTCAATCGGTATACATACACACACGATTATAATTGTTATAAGTAACACAAAAAAATTATCTGCATCGCCGAAACCATCAAAACCCGAACGAACACCGCAACACCAGCGGCTTACACTACACAATAATATATATTACACTACCGAAACGAAAAGTCCCCGCCGCCTATATCCTGCTGTCGGATAGGCGGAACTTTTTGCAGTAAAGCCCTTTTCAAAACGGACGATGGTGGCTCATATAAGAGGACTGGTTGTAGAAGTCGCGTCTTAAGAACCGGTGGCTGTTGGTAGGGTACATTCCGTAGGAGGTCGTGTAATCTTGTCGGCTGTGGAGCATGTCTAGTTGGTCCAAGCTGTGGTGGCGCTGAGGCATTATGGACGCGTGCGATCCTTTACATAGCAGCGTGCACAAACATTTTCACACTTAAGACATGTGTAGTTTCAGCCTAAGCAATTACACCGCCAATTGTAAATGGTGGTTATAATAGTGTCACTTTTCACAGTTGTCACCAAAATGCACATTCATACAATATATCGATAAAGTATTACAACCTAATGCCGGCACTTGGTTATTCGTGTTTGCTATTTGTAAACTTGACTTTAGTCTGTCCTTTCTTTTCTTATCAAACATGATAAGTAGACTGTTGTCAAGTTAACAAATAGCAAATACGAATAGCCAAGTGAAGTGCTGGCATAAAACAACTGTAATATATACAGTTGTTTTAGTGTCATCACCACTATGTGATTTTATGCTTATATTTGCTGAAATCGACATGCTTTAACATATATTACCTTAAAAAACTGGATAAAATCGAATGCCTCTAGCAACTTCAAAAACAAGGCAGCTAGTGTTGTTTCTTATAAGATATAAGTAAAGAAATATAACATTATAAATGCTGCATTAATCAAAATGAGAAACGATAACTCATCATGTATTTATATCCTTATAGGTAATTGAGTTAAGGTTGAAAATCGCTTTGCTTACCTCTATTATGATGAAATCCCGCGGCCCAACCGGCGTAGTAAGCTGCCTTCTGTTTTCCGTGCTCCTCTGCAACCTGCAAAACATTATAATTCATTTTATTTAAATATTCACACGTTTCGTAGATTTATTATTACCAGGTTATAATTAATAATTATATACTTTCAAGGGCACTACTTAAAAACCTGAAACTTCTCTTAACAGGACCATCTTTAACGTTTTTTTTTACATAGAAGGCCAATTTACTTTTCTAACTAATAATATAATAATATATAACTTCTACATAATCTTGAATGTGAGTAGAACCTTGTAGTGGTGATAGATGATGTTTCTTTATCACCAGACACGATCGACTTTAAACTCGCTAAGCACTGCACTGTGACAGATTGCTCAAGTCTTACAAAAACAACTAAAATATATCCATTGATTAGTACTCTGCTTGTGAAAATCGATGCCTACTATAAGACTACCAACATGATAAAATGATGTAAACTACAGACCTTAGCATCATTTAAAAACACCACATGATGTCATACTTCTGCATACGATATTGAACTTTAATCTTAACAACTAAGGCAGAAATTTGTTTGATCTGTAGAGCTGTAACAGGCGTGTGTATAGGTAGCGGCAAACATCTTGAGCAAAACCACAGATAATTTATTCTGTGCAGTTGACATTTTTGTATGTAGAATTGCTACTGCGCACGCTGCCTTTTCCATGTTCTTGCTCAAGATGTTTGCCGGTGTGTATACATGATGTTCTAATCAATTACACTTGGCGCAATAAACCGCGTTTGTCGTCGCGTTTATGTGGACGCTAAAAATTTGATATTACTCCTATTTAAGAAGTATAACGACTAAATTCGTCCTAAGTGCAAGTATTTCGACGGTCATCGTCTAGCCCAGTGGTTCTCAAACTTTTTAAATGACGGAACCCTTTTGGGAAGCAAAATACTTGATGGAACCCTACAATAAAACAATTATTTTTATAAGTGTATTCTATATTAATCAGCATAATAAAAGTACAATGTATCCGTTACTAATTATTATTTACTTCACCACTTGGTAAGGACAATAATAGAAAACATTAAAAAAGAAAAAATCTAACTAGTGGGAGGTATGAAACTGTTTTTTATTTTTCATCAATTGCTTGATATCAGGTTTGATGGAAGAAAGTTGGAGTCTCATATCAGCTTCGGCGTCCAGTCTATTGCGATATTTTGTTTTCGTGGCTGCGTAGGTAGAGAATCCTGTTTCGCACAAATATGTAGTTGGGAACGGGAGAAGAATATCCAGAGCCATTTGGCCAAGCATTGCATATTCATCTTGGATTCTGCACCAAAAATCATTAAGAGGCGTCGTTTTGAACAATGACTCCATACTTGTGTCTGATGACATTTCTAAAAGAGATTCATATATCTCATTTGACATGTTTTCAGGCTTTTCCAAGTTGGGTAAAAAAGGATTATGAATCCAGGAGTTCACTTTAATTTTTGTATTGTGTTCTTCGGGAAAATACTTTTCAAAAGATGCGCGCATCGAACTGAGATATTGGACCAATTCTTCAAACACATTATCTTCAAACATTTCTGAGTCGTTTTCGCTAACAAACTCAGTGAGTAACGTAAAACTTTCTATTTCTTTCTTACCAATCCAAATGATCCAAAAATCTAATTTTCTTTTAAAAGTAGTTATTTTATTATAGGCCTGAAACACTGTTGTCTGTTTACCTTGCAATGATAAATTTAATTCGTTAAGTTTTTGAAAGATATCCGCCATAAAAGACAATCGGAACAACCAAGTTTTATCATACAAACGGTCCTTCAAATTAAAAGAAGTATCTGCTGAAAGAAACATTTGTAACTCGGCTCTAAGTTCAAATAGCCTTGTTAAAGTTTTTCCCCGAGACAGCCATCGCACTTCTGTATGGAGCAGCAGTGTTTTATGTTTGCTGCCATAATCTTCACACAATAATGAGAACAATCGGGATTGTAGTGGTCGTGATTTGATAAAATTAATTATTTTTACCGCTTCATCCATAACTAATTTTAGATTAGACGGCATTTGCTTCATCGCAAGTGCTTGTCTATGCAGAATACAATGACTGGAACTACAATTAGGCGCTTTATTTTTCATTCGTGACACTGCTCCTGCTGTTTTACCTGTCATCGCCTTGGCCCCATCTGTACAAATGTCAATGCAATTGTTCCAACTGAGATTATGTTCTTCAAAAAATATATTTATTTTATTAAAAATTTCTTCCCCGGTAGTGTTTGTAAGCAGCGATGAACACATAAGCATGTCTTCTTCAAAAGAACTTTTATATGGATATCTCACAATAACCAGCAGGATAGCCAAACCAGCGACATCAGTCGACTCGTCCATTTGCAAAGCGAATCGTGTATTTTGTAGACGTGTAACTAGTTCTTGTTTGACGTAGCTTGCCAGATCATGGATTCGTCGTGAAACAGTATCGTTTGATAGCGGAACAGTAGAAAGATGCTTTGCAGATTTTTCATCAAGCATACATTTTGTTATGTCTAATACACATGGTTTTATTAATTTCTCAGCGATAGTGTGCGCTTCACCTGCTTGTGCAATGCGATAGCTAACTAAGTATGATGCCTCCGTGGCCTTTTCGTTGGTAGTTTGTGTTACATGCATCATATTTTTTTGACTTTCTAATAACTGATCTTTTTTGCGAACAAAAAATTCTTTATTCTTGTCTTTAGTCTCGGGGTGTACGGTTTCTAAATGTCGACGCAATTTGGCAGGTGCCATGGAACTATTAGGAAGCAGTTTACTACAGAGCATGCAGAGAGGTGAGCCGTTGGAATCAACAAATCCGAAACTGATATAAGATTCATCATACTTCCTTTTTTTCGTCTTTGAAACCGTCGAGCTTGACGTCGTGGCACTCGTGGCATCATCTTCTGGATCGGTGATTGCTAAATTCTCCGCGCGCATTGCTTTTGAACATTCAGCGTCATTAGAAGATGTTGTTGGAACACGTTTAACACCTTTAAGCCAACGTTCCATTCTTCTTTATTTATAATGTTACAAGTCAGGATAGTGGGGTTTAAATAATGCACAATCGTTACTGCGTATAAGAGACTAAATTTAGAACCTACAGGGAAGAAATGTATAAAACTGAGACAACAGAATACAGCAGGCAGTAAAACAATGAACACCAGTTTCTCGCTAGCGAGCTTGTAAGTAGGTAGTAACTTATCGCTCCGAACGCTAATCATCAACTGACGACGCCAACGCGCGATCGCCGCTTTTATACTTAGTCCTAGACTCGATCTCAAATATTCTCGAAAATACTCGAGTCGGCACCTTTGATAAACAAAAAGCAAAAATAAAAACAGAAATTTAAAAATAGCGTTGTAAACAATATCGACTTTATCCTTTGAAGTTAGAGACGAAAGTCGCTAGTTGACAACTATAGCGTCTAATTCAGAGGCGGCTTTTATCAAAGAGACTGAGCGCTTACAAGTATACTACCCGCTCGTTTTAAGTTTGCCGCTGGCGATAGGTATGAGTGTATGACGTTCGAAATTTTTTATTTAATTGTAACAATAAAAATTGTGTACGTTAGATATTTGGGTAAAACTATGACACATTATAAGTTTTGTTGTCACGTGGGGGAGGGTACGCGCATTCCACAGACCGGCAAACTTAGAGCGAACGCGTTGTACAAGTATAAAATTGTTGAGACCAAACTTATGAGATATTGTACCAGCTAATGTAACACAAGCTTATACAAATACAAATAAATAAATAAATAACATTCATAGCGTTTTGTCTCCGCGCGGCCGCGGAGTCCGCACAGCCGCGGAGCGACCAGAGAGAGGTGTTTTGATTTTTTTATTTCTAAATTCTTGCGGAACCCCGACAGAGGTATCACGGAACCCTAGGGTTCCGCGGAACACACTTAGAGTATAGCTGGTCTAGCCGGTATGAACAAAAGTGGCAAACAACACTGTTTATGTTCTTTCTGTGATATACATCCTATGGCGACGAAGATATTTCTGAGCCTATGAACACCACGTTTTTTATATGCGCCGTCGACGCGCGTTTGTAGCGATACAGATATTAGCATCGCGTGTGTATTGATACTAACGACAACCAACTGCTCTGTAGGACTCAGAGACGTCCTCTAGTTGAGCCGACAACCTCAGTTTCGAGTGGTCTAGAGACTCCAGACGGAGAGGAGACTCCCCCCGTGGGAAGATGCCATCCGCCTGGAATACCTTTAAAGGCACTCGCCAATTCTCGGCTTGAGGTCCCGTTAGGATCTCGCCGTCCCCAAACCTGGTGACGCTGTAAAGGTCATCTGCGACCAACAGTATACACACTCAAAAAAAATGCTCTGTAGGATTAAAGGTTAAAAAACGTGGTGCGCATAGGCTCTTAGTAAACCCACCAACCATACTTAACAAGATCCATGGCAAAACTCTTATGAGTGTTTATGGTGGCACTCCCCACAAAAAAAAAAATAACATGGGTTGGGTGTTTGCGTATTTGTGCTTAATTTATTAGTAAAAAGATGCCCATGACGCAATAGCAATTACACGACAATACTAGCGTCCGTTCACATATAAATAAATAAATATTTCCAACACTCACACCAATTAGCCTAGCCCCAAAGTAAGCACTGTAAGGCTTGTGTTATGGGATGCTAGGGTAACGGATAGAATACATATACAGTACATATATAAGTATATTTATATAGAAATACATATTAAACATCCATGTCTGGAGTACAAATGCTCGTATTCATCACACAAAAATCTGCCCCGGGATTCGAACCCGGGACCTCTCGAGTCGGCGACACCATGAAACCCGGCGATAAACCACTCGGTCACGGAGGTCGTCGGTCGGTCGTCATATGGTGCCAAACAACGAATATTTGTGGAATACGATAGCAAAAAAACAACATATTGGACACTATACAAACATATTCATTGCGATCATTTGTCAAACATCTCGACTAAAAATACAATTAATAGCCATGTGAAGGGCGACTTTATGTATTCAAAACCAAACCAATCCTGTCTTAAAGTTCTATGTGATATAATCTACTGAATTAGTATTATTCGCTTACACTGTAAGAAATTTCTTTCTATGAATTTAAGAAATCTTCATAAATACGTATTAAAGGGGAGAGAGAGAAAGAGATAGGAAAATAATAAAATGACTAAATTAAACAGTAGTCGACGCAAGAAATTATAAATGTGCAAGTAATGAATCCACAATACAACAAATACACTTCCCCTTTGCATTCCTTATTCTGTAAACATATAGGGCTGCCAACTTTTTCGGATTTGGTATGATATAATCTATTGGCATTAAACTCATAGTGTGGCATAACGTAAAACTTTTTCTTTTACCAGCATTTCAACAAGCATTCTCATTTTTTTATCATTAAATTTGATTTTGATTTTTTCTAGTATATTATATTAAGCTGCAAAGCCTGGTATAAAAATAAAAATCTAGCAGTTTAATGCCAAAAATATATATTGTTGTACCCAGTATTGCTTGATCGAATTTAATAATTACAAATGGTTCTAATAAGTTTTTTTTTTAACTATTGGCAACCCTTACGAATAGCCATGCGAGGGGGGAGAGTTATGCTAAAGACAGATTATTGTGTTATGTTGTGTTTGACACCCCACCTCCCTATTGACGCAACAGACGACGCTGAGACACAACTTACTGTATATGTGTTTCAAACCATTCTTAGTTAATGAAATATATGTATTTGCTACTGACGAGTCACGCGGCCAAAGATTATTATTCAAACCCTAGATTTAACATCATCAAAATCGTATATTGAGTACTCACGAAAACAAAAAAAAATGTGTTAAGCGCCACGCGCAGAGGGTATTGTATTTATTATATGTATGTTCCTTTGAGATACACAAATTTTAAAAAAATGTGATTGTCGTGAACTGTCAACTACGATAACATGCAGAAATTAAATATCATCAAAGGAGGAGCTTATCTAACACTTGTGTTATTCATTTTGATTACAGACCACCCCACACAGTCACTATGCTGCATTACATTTTTTTGTTATAATGTTGATTTTTGTTTGAAATCGAAATCGCCAAAGTTGAAGTCTGAGGTAAGTCACGTTTTGATTGGACTGACTGCAGTCTGACGTCACATTAGAAAGACAAAAGAGGTGCATAATTGTATCACGACGTTTGGGGCGTGCCACGCGTTTATCCAGAATAATGGTAGAGGAGTCCAAGCGAGGATTTTTGGATTCACTCGAGCGCGGCAGAATAACATAAGAGCAACCTTGCACCTTGCGAAACATTCTCATCATACCTGAGCCTTCTATGTAGGGCAGAACGTCTAGGGCAGCAAAAACAAAATTTCAAAAAAACAACCGTGTCTTTTGGTCGTGTCCAAATCGTCAGTCTTTTGAATAGAAGCTACTGGAGGGTTCACCCAAGGAATATGGTCTCTAGTGGGATCTACGTATAAGTCGCGGTACGAAACTAGCGCTGACCGTTATTGCGCAGAAGTAAAAATTAAGATGTTTTGGGGGGAAACGAGGTGCGCACGCCCACCGCCGATTGTCTCTCCAGTCGCACCCATGCGCAGCTATCCCCCCAGCGTTTTGTTCAGCGCTAGAGTTACGTGCCGCGACCTGTATGTGGTTGGAACACAACACGACGCAACAGCTTAGATTAAAACAAAAAGGGTAGATACGGTACGCTCATACTTGCATCAAACAAAAACTGATCCCACGGCAGCGCGAACGAGACGGCGAGATCCGCGTCACTGCACTACCGACCAATCACGCGACCAGTACTCGACGTCACTACCGAATAAGATTTAAAACAAACAGCATTTTTTATGAAAAAATATATTTTATGTACTTACGAATGAAAAGTGATGCCGTGGGTTTTATTTTTAGTTCTTTAGCAATTTGAGCACTTCTTAAAAACACACTTAGGCATTGTTTTATCATATAAACACAAAATGTTAGCAATATTTCCTTTTGGCGTTCACATGTACGTCGTTTGCATGTCAAGTCATGACTAAAGCGATTAGGGTCGTGGACCACAATTCATGCGGATCACTTTTGTGAGGCTAGTGCCGTATCTACCCTTTTTGTTTTAATCTAAGCACAACAGTCTGTCCCTAGCGTCCTAGTATGAAGCGCACCATGGTGTCACTGTGGAGCCGGAGCCGGGCTCGCGCCGCCGCCGCGCCGCCACGCGTCGCCGCCTCCGCGCCGCACCGCTACAACACCAACCACCAATTTACACCCGCCCGGCCAATTAGCGCCTCTAACCCCCATACAAATAACAACTAAATCTGCGTGAACTAAATCGAAATATTGGATCATGCAAGAGATAACAAAGCTAAATGAACCTGGAAAATTAGGGCCTACAAAGATCGAAACCGCGTCGATGCACGCATGCACGCGATAAGGAAGCGGGATGCTATTAGGCCAATTGAGAGGCTAACCACCATACGAATAAGAATCAAAACCGCGCGCAATATCAGACTATCACGCAAGCACGAAATACACTAATTTACGCCCGCCCGGCCAATTAGCGCCTCTAACCCCCATACAAATAACAACTAAATCTGCGTGAACTAAATCGAAATATTGGATCATGCAAGAGATAACAAAGCTAAATGAACCTGGAAAATTAGGGCCTACAAAGATCGAAACCGCGTCGATGCACGCATGCACGCGATAAGGAAGCGGGATGCTACTAGGCCAATTGAGAGGCTAACCACCATACGAATACGAATCAAAACCGCGCGCAATATCAGACTATCACACATGCACGAAATACACTAATTTACGCCCGCCCGGCTAATTAGCGCCTCTAACCCCTATACTAATAAGGACCCGAACCACGCGCGCTTCCTAATTGATTCCTAATTGTCACCGTCGAACTGTGGCCACAATTCCAACGCGTACAAAGAAATTTGGTGACTCATTTCTTTGTCGCGCTATCCGTAAATGGAATGCTCATGTGTCCTTTTTACAACCTTCCTTCTTACAACGATCCTTTGAAAGAGGCGTGAAGGCCAGTAATGTGAAGATGGATGGTTTGGCACATAGAACTGCTGTACCAGCTATCTTAACGTCTGGACTTCACCGTCACTTAACATTAGGTGGGGTGGAGACATTTGTCGGACCTATCTATAAAAAATAATCATGCATGAGATAACCAAAGCAAGATGCTAGCTAGACCTGATATGAACTTAGCTTGTGCAATACCACGAAAACGAATTACAGCGTTTAAATGACTTTCGCAAGGCGTGAAAATAATTTCATCATAAAATTTTGAAAAGGCAAATTCTCCTCTGCTGTTGAGCAAAAAACAAAAAATGAATACATCTTTTTTTTTTTCAATGAGACTTTTGATTCGTCCAAAAAAAAATTTCGTTACCTGTCGTTATTGGACGTTTTTTAGCTGCGGAGAGAAACAAGCGAATAAAACTCCACAACATTAAAAGAATAATGTAACAACAATTACAAATGATTATGTGGATACAACGTCAATACAATTCAAAAACCTGTTGAAATGATCGGAACAATTCAAACCCAAGCGTTTTTGTCTGTAATATAATCAGGCACTTTGTAATAAGCTTTTTTATAGTATCTTTAATTTGTTTATGGTTAACTTTTGTATATTGCTTGGGGCTTTATTTTATAAGCAAACACAAACTTTTTTTAATGAATTACTGCTTTTATGAAGCTTAAAAATTCAAGTTTTATGAGGATGTTAGGAAAATGTACGTCACCAGTTGGCGTAATAAGTAAATAAATAATCAAAATTCTAATTAAACAAATAACTTTAGCACACAACTGTGTCGATGCAAACAAATTAAGACACAACTGAAGAGTCACATAGAGACGGAATTAGCCTGCGCTATTATTTTCCAGTGAATAAATATAAATAGGCAAACACCTTAAGCAAAACCACAGACACATAACCTTGCGCAGGAGACGTTTTTGTGTGAAAAATTGCTACTGCGTAGGCTTCTTTGTCTATGGCCGTTGCTCAAGAAGTTTGGCGGGTTGTATACATATCACTGATGAAAAACAATGGGCAATGAAGAAAACATGAGGCACTTTAGCCAGGGACACATTGGGTAGGGGACATCTACGCGGATCGCTCTGATATAGACGGGAACAGTAGGATGGATTGCGTAATCAATCAAGCATCCACTCTCTCTGATGGGCATCATCAGCCTATTAATCTCCCCACTGCTGGGAGGCCTGGGGAGGTGGGCCTTCCCTATTGACGGAATAGGAAGATTGGGCCATGACCCACCACGCGGGCCCAGTGCGGATTGGTGGGTGCTGACGACTGCAGATGCAGCCGGGACCAACGGCTTAATGTGCCTTCCGAAGCATGGAGGTACTCGAGTTAGAAGATTTTTGGTCACCCATCCAATGACCGACCACTGAGAAAGTTGCTTAACTTCAACGATCGCACCCGAACGCTCTAACCACCTCCTCCTCCTCAACTACCCGCACATTGCACGGTATCACCTGTATGGGGAGAGGTTTTACGCGCATGAGCTTCTCCTGCCTGAGGGAGGAACAGAAGATCCTTCCAACAGGGAGTGGGTGGCCCGGTGACTTGGATACCACACCCAACCGAGCGTGCGCCATGGATTTTTTTGTGGGTAGGCCTCCGAGACGTGGAGTTTATAGTGGGTAGACCTCAGTGACGTGGAGTTTTAGTGGATAGGCCTCCGAGACGTGAGTTTTTGGTGGGTAGGCCTTCGAGATGTGGAGTTTTTAGTGGATTGGCCTCCGAGGACTCATCGAATGGACCTCCATTGGATGAGTCCACGGAGGACTCCCACATAACAGTATGGTGCGTCACGCACTTTCCCCATAAAAGGTAGGTGTCCTGCATGGCTCCCAGTATGTCATTAAGTTTTTCTTTGATACTCAAGATGATAAAAAGGAGTTATCTTTACTCCGTTAATAATCTACCTTTTTACTACAGCTTTTTAAATACAGTCATAAACGAGGACGAATCAACGAACCTAAAACAAGGCATGCAATAACGACGATTAAAATATTGTAAAAAATATTTTAATAAAATTTAGTACTTTCAAAATCTGTTATAAATATAACGATGAATATAAACAGCGGCAAAATATCAATGAGGGTTTTCTGAAATGACAGGCACCAGCCTGATACCGCCAGGTGATAGTACTGAGACGGAAGGTCTACTCATCCGTCAAATCGCACATTTTTTCATAGTCTATGGATCAATTTAAATGCTTAGTTCGCGCCAAAAACTTCATGCAAGACCTCACGTCACAGTGGCGCCAACTGGTGACGTATATTTTCACAAACACCCTCACTCACTAAAACTGTCTAACAAATGAAGAATGAATTTATCTGTGAAACAAGATCTTAAATATGAGTAAGTACTAAACTGCTTTACTTACGGTTTAAATTAGCCTGTGGAATGAAAAAAAAACTATGCAAATTTAAAAAAAATGTGCTAAATCACATAATATAAACATAAACTTGACTGTGCCTCTTTCTGCGAGATGGAATAGCTTAAGCAAAGCTCTTCGATTCTAAACCTTATAGTCAACAATGACAATCGAAATACTTGTGCATACAATAGTGTGATACGACGGGTGATTATTATTAAAAACAAAACGCACTTACGCGACGCACTTGAATAAAACATGCTTTTTAATAAAACCTACAAAACACTATTAAACAATAACATAGCAAATGCTCAGTAGACTAATTTAACTATGTGAATCTATTTCTTTCTTAGGTTTTCACGCACACCAATCATTAAATAAAACAAGTTTCAACGGTATAGATGCACTGATTTATTTATTTATTAAAAACCTTTTAAAAAAATTCAGACTACGCATCCTGCAAAGAATGCGAAATGTCAATAATAATTAAACTTGTTTTATTTATGTGAATCTATATCCACTATGTGACGTAATTTGTGTGCAATAATTATTTGATTTAAAATGAGCGAGCTACTATTCGAAACATACAGATAGTTTTTGAGAAGCAATAAATTGATAGTAAACATAATCATAAATCTGAGATACAAATACAATATACAATAATAACAGAAGATGATATCAACAATCAAAATTTTCAGAAAAAATACTATAATATAATAAAACATTTAATATAAAAAAGAGCTAAAAAAGTCGTAGTTAGAAATGCGAAAAACCATTTTTTTCTCTATTACTATTTCATTTACCCTTTTTGAATTTAATGTTCTTGACTGTATTGCTTAATGTAGTGTCATAATTATTTTTATAACACATTTGCTCGTAAAGCGTCTCTTACTGCACCAATTTCAAAATCATAATCTATCACATTACACACGCGTGCGGTAATGTAAAGTAAAACGCACGGCTTATTATGTTCCGTCTAAAAACGAACGATACTTTTTTAAATCTTAGCAAAGAGTTTTTATGTCAGAAAGGTAGCCAACATTTTCTTAATAAAACCAACTTTGGGAGATAAAATATAATATATATACATTTTATTCTTTAATTTGATTCATTTTGACAATAAATTACAACCATGTATCGGTAACAACTTCACAAAAATATTAATATACTTTATTAGTAACACTGGCTGTTTTTTGTTTCTTTGCCTAAAAATTTATAAGTTAATGCGCGCGCATCGCTAATCTGTGAAAAAGTTATTTATTTTTTTCGCTGTATTGTTTTTATTTGAAAATATTGTCAATATTAATTTGACACCGCCAAAAGCGAAAAAGGCTACGCTAAGCCTCTTGCCCGAAAAATCAAGTCAAGTCAAATACAGTCAAGCGTTTTAAATTTTCATCTTATGTAAACAAACAAAGGTGCAAATTCATTTTCAGAAAGTACGTACGTAGGTAGTATTATTTCCTCGCAAATGTGTTATAAAACATCGTATGACATACGCATGGTTTCATAATTACAGCCTCTGCCTTCTTATAGGTCTCACATACAGCTCGGGCTAACAATATCGCCTCGGCTGTAATTCTCAACTTACCGCACTTATATCATAATGTACTATTACTAAAATATGACGATACATGAATGACCTTCATATAAAGTAAATATTAAATTATTACACCAATTGCTTGTTTTCCATCCACCAAACTGGTATCCCCGTAATCATGACATTACTGAATGCCCCTATTGACCCAATATCTCTAGCATTACCTATCAAAGCGATTAAAATTAAATCAAACTGATTTATAAAATCTAAAAAGTCACTTACCTTAACGCTTAATGGTTCAGTCCCGCCTTCTGGTATCACATTATTTAACGCGGCTATCGCTTCCTGTGCCTCTTCCCTTTTATCAAATCTGTAGGAAATAGTTATTTTCAGCATACTTGTTAAATAATGCATTTAAGGAGGTTGTATAAATTGTTCGAAAGTTCAAAATTACGAGCCACACAACGGAGCGTGCGATAAAACCTTTTACCGCACGCTCGCATACATAGCGCCGTGCGTATCCTTTTCTTTACCAATGAGAAGTTTACCACTTTAAGGTGATAATCGCCAGAGCTTGGCACTGAGCTATGCAATAAAAACCTAATAACAACTAGCAGAAGCCCGCGACTTCGTCCGCGTTAACTTTGGTTTTTTGAGAAGCCCTCAGGAACCTAATCTTTTTCCGGGATAAAAAGTATCTTTTCTCAAACCAGGTATTATTAATAAGTGTGCCACATCCAAATCACTTTACTCGTTTTTGTATAATTAAGTAACAAAATACAAAAAATCACATTTATAGTATTAGTTCGCTAGCTCAGGATTCAATACTTCAATATAAAGCAACTTAATGACCTTGCATAACCAATATGTAACTACAGTAGACCTGCAGTAATCCGACAAACGTTTTTCAAGGCGATGTTGGATTATACAATGCCTAAGACCACCCTGTATAGTCCGTTTTTTTAAACAAATCTGATAAACTATTTTAATTCCTCTTTATATAAAATTATGTTGGCGACATCTACATGCCCCACATATAACTAACACGGTGGAATGAACTGACTGACTATTGACTATTTGATAGGAGTGAAGCACTACCAGTTCTTTTTGCGGATGACATATCAATATTGCTAAAATTTCAGAAGGGAACTGATCCAAATGCATTAATAGAAAAAACTTTAGATACTGTAACAACTTGGCTCGAGAACCATAATTTAGAGATAAACTATAAGAAAACGAAAGCTATACAATTCAGAACATATAAAACCCCACCATTAAATGTTACAGTTGTTTACAAAAATATAAATATCGAATTAGTAGATACATTTAAATTACTCGGTATAACTATAGATAGTAATTTAAACTGGAAAAGTCATATTGATTATGTTAAAACTAAATTATCCAAATTTATATACGCACTCTTTGAAATTAAACAGAGTACTAACTTAGAAACAGCTCTTTCTACATATTATGCATATGCCTATTCCTGGTTGCGGTACGGGTCTATGCTGTGGGGTAATAGTGTGAATTCACATGATCTTTTTGTTATGCAGAAGAAGTGTATTCGTATCCTTGCACAAATAGACAATACAGTGAGCTGCAAACCTTTCTTTAAAAAATATAAAATACTTACTCTTCCAAGCATATACATACACGACATATGTGGTTTTGTATTTAAAAATTCTAACGCGTTTAATAAAGTTAACCAAACCCATAATATTAATACCCGCCATAAAAATAGATTAAATCATCCCCCATCAAGACTAACCATGCTTAGCAATAGCCCCTACTACATGGCAGTTAAGATATTTAATAAATTACCACATTCTATAAAAAACCAAAAATCTATTACCACATTTAATACAAAACTTAAAAAATTTCTAATTGATAAATGCTTCTATTCTGTGGATGAATATTTAAATTACAAATAGATAATAATTTAATATATGAATGCACAAAGTTAAAAAGAAAATATATTTATTAGATTTTAAATATACTTTTTAATATATATAATGAAAACTTTACAACAAAATAATACTAATAAGGCGATTTTTTAAAATACAAACCTAGTATATAATAATCATGTTAATTGACATATTATTTTATTTTTTTATTTTATTTTTATTGACATATTTATTAATTTTAATTATTGACAAATTTAATTTAATTTTATAAATGAATTTCCATTTCTATTATATTTCTACTGTTAATAAGATCAATTGAGTAAGTTATATTGTTAAACAAATGGAATCAGATGATATTTATTTTAGACACAAATTAGGTTCCTTATATACTATTTATTAATTAGATGCTTTTTTAATTTTATATAACTGTTTATTAATTAGATGCTTTTGTAATTTTTATCTTTAACTGTACTGTATATTGCGATACCCTGACAGGGTTCATGTTAGGTACTATAAACATTTTGTAACCATCGATGTAACCACATGAGTGCAATAAATTGAATTGAATTGAATTGAATTACTCGCCTCTTCAAGAGATGGCGCTAACGACGCTGCGATCAAAAAGTATGGAAGCCTACATCGCACAAAGGAAATTCTGAGGTAAAACACTTAATATATGCAATGCCCGACCCACATCAGACGGGCCGCGGCCCCCGGGCTAACATCACCCAGCTCGGAGGAAGATCTTCCCGTTTGGCTTTCCTACACAATGGACAGTGACAGGCGTGTCAGATTACAGTTACCCAAGATCTGCTGTATCTCCATTTTTAGAGTTCTGTACCCAAAGGAGAAAAAACGCAACCCTATTGCTGTCACTCTGTCGTTTGTCTGTCTGTCCTTCTAACGAGTCATGGGTCTCTGGATCGTAAACGGAATAAGTTAGTTAACTGAAATTTTGGTATTCCCAATTTATTACCTGACGAAAGCAACACCGCGGGGCGCGCCGCTGCCTTTGTCCCTCAATATATGTTTTTGCACGATGCGGCCGTACTTGCCGAATATCGTCTCCAGCTGTTCCTCAGTAATGGCGCGGGGTAGGTTGGTCACGTATAGGTTGGTGTCCTTTATGTCGTCGCCTGACGGCCGCGCGTATGATACCTGGGGTGGGGAAGATGCGTCATGCTCTTGAACGGCCGGTGGTAGAGATAGTGGAGGTGAGTCTGCTCGTTACAGTTTATATACATACTGTGTCAATATATTTAACTTTAATCGTAGATTATCAGCTGTCGGAAGTGTGAGACATGTCAGTAACAATTTTCTCTATAGATGAAAACTCTTAATAAAGAAGCTTAAAGTTTAAAGTCGGCTGCAGATATTTGACAGTGAACTGAACTTGTAACTGTTTGTAAGTTTAATTTTAAAATCCTACATCTTATATCTATTTTAAAGCAAGTCGCTGGATAAGTTTAAAATATTTGAAAACAATTAAGTTATTATTATATAAAAACCTACCTTTAACCGTTTATTTCTGAGCTGGTAACCATTGAAGGTCTCGATAGCGCGCGTAGCGTCCTCCTCCCGCGTGAAATTTACGAAACCAAAACCGTAACTGTAACCAGTCTGAAACCGAAGAGATGAATGGTATATAAAATGATTGTATTACCAGAACCTGCAATGTTCAGAAGCCATTTTGATATGAAATGAAAAACCCTTTATTGGCCATCTTACACAATAAAAAAGGTAAATTTAAAAAATCAAAAAACCCGACTGCTTAATTATACTTCAAATAAAAACTGAAAAGAAAAAAACAAGTCCAGTAGTCTATAATTCTGTTAATAAGGAACAAAGCTACTTTAACAGTCGGGACCCATTAGATATTCAAGAATACATAATATTTTCAACAGTGGGTCCCGACTGTTAAAGTAGCTTTGTTCCTTATTAACAGAATTATAGACTACTGGACTTGTTTTTTTCTTTTCAGTTTTTATTTGAAGTATAATTAAGCAGTCGGGTTTTTTGATTTTTTAAATTTACCTTTTTTATTTCACACTTTTTAGTTAAGACGGTATATACCGTAGTCTTGTTACTTCAGTAAGGGAATTAATATCGCGGGAATTATTAAGTACCTTGCGTCGGTCTAAAAGATTGATTTATTAAGACATATAAAGACTTTACCAGCGGGGTCAAGGCTACAGATGCACCTCAATTTTCGCAAAAATGTGTGAATTAAATCAAGTTGTTACATAAATATCTCTAATGTATGTAAATTTTATAGTAAACTAGCACTTATTCAAAAAGTCATCTTTTGTTTATATATATATTTTTTAATAGTTTAGCAGTAAATATAAAATTCATTTACTTTTATTCGTCGACTATTTAAAATTGGCAGTGGCTGCATTGTCATGTCAATGCCGGACGTCTAAGATTGTGATATACACAAATTCAGTGTCAGTACCTAGTCTCATAATTTGATATACCTACATAATTCACAGAAACCCAATATGTAGATACCAGAAGTTAACTTCAAATGTTTTTAATCATCCTATATACAATACCAATCAATGACGTTTATGTCGCAGGTTGAAGAAAACAGTAATTCCCGTCTGTTGTTTTGGACAATGGTGGCAACTGCCTTAGATCACTAAATTAAATAATTATGCAATCACCAAAGCAAAGTTTATAATATTTTATTAAAATAAAGGCGCATAATAAAATTTTCATAACGTTAGGTAGAGCACCATAGCAATCTCATTTATTATCAATTTATAGTTCTCTTTGTAGTTTTCTTTTAAAGCGTTCACATTTAACAGGTCAAAGACTTTGTGTTCGACCCTTTTTTATTGGTAGTGTAAAGCTCGAATGAAGAGTACTCCCAGTAGTGCAATCATGGCAATTATTTTCCATTTTTTTTTAAATACCGAATGACGTATCACTGTTAAGCACAAATGCTAAGTAACTTTTACAAATATAATCAAATAAACGTTTTACTTACTTTATTTTTAAATCTTTTTCATCAATTAAATACTTATCTTATTCTAACTATCTGTAATAATATTATAAAGAGGCAAGATTTGTATGTTTGTAACAAATAATCTGTCAAACTACTAAACCGGTTTCAAATATTAATTCAACATAAGGTAGCTACATTATTTATTATAACATTTTTCTTTATTTAAATACATTTTGTCCGAGTTACATAGGCTATATTTTATCCCGATAAATAAATTTCGCCCGTACAATGCCCGGGTGGATCACTAATAAGTATAATATAATATTATAGATGCGAAAGTGAGTTTGTTTGTTGGGCTTCCGTGCCCTAATAACTAAACCGAATATAATGAATTCCCATATAGAAGTAGATGGGAACTTGGTTCTTAGCTACAACATCGCAATACTTATAGGCGTAGGGTGATGAAAGGGGTGATTTACCTAAAAAAAAATCAGAACTAGAACTAGCTACATTAGAGCAGAATTATTACAAAACCAATATTATCGCGAGCTGATTAATAAATACAGGGATTCCAATAAGTATGTACTTACTAGCGAAAAATGGGTTATTTGTCATTATATTAAGTAAACTTTTTTTTTAACATTAAGTAATATTGTTAAATAAATTAAAAACAGTAAAATTCTGAGTTTTTCATTAAAATTCAATAATCATAAATACCTATTATGATAATATATTTTTCATCATTTAATAAGAAGGAACTGTATCACAGTTTTATTGTTAGTACTTCGTATAGGATCAGATACTGCGAATACCCCATTTTTTTTCTTTTACATAGTACACCGCGCTATCGCTTTGTCATCGTTGTAACACTTTAAATATTTGTCGAAATGACATAGTGTAAGAAGCAAAGTTTATCGTCTTTAAATATCAAAAGCGATAAAAGTATTTGTTTTGATAAAAAATGATTTGTTAATACAAAATGTGCATTTTGGAAATAGATATCAAATAATATTTTAGTTTTGATTCACTATTTTAGCGGTAATGACTTACATATTAAAAATAGATATATGGTGTCACGGACTTTTTTTTAGAACTATTTAAGAGATACATTTTCACTCTATATTACATTCATGTAACTTTTATTGTTTTTACAGTGCAGGCTAAAATGGCTCGCAGATGGGAGATTTTTTTCCGTCTTATGTGACACTTATTGTTATATATTGCCCAATTCACTCAATAACTACATAAATTATTATATATATGTAATTATCATATATGAGCTATATTACTGTTAAGTTTCATCAAAATCCATTCAGTATTTTTAAGGTGAAAGAGTAACAAAGATCCATACAAACGTAAGATTGAAATTAAAAGCGTAAGTGGTTAATATACAACTTTAAAGCATTGTAGATCCTAAACAATCATATAGAATGAAAAATGGTGTTAGAAACCTAAATATGATTTTTGATTATCTAGACAGTGATACCCCACTCGACATATTTTGTCAACTTATTTTTTTTACTTCGTCACAATATGGCGTCTAATTTTGCCCATATTGAATTTTGATTACTACCATATCTTTAGTAGCACTCCCATGATTGAGACGAATCGATCGATGTATAAATCATCAAAATCGGTCCAGACGTTTGGTCTCTAGTGTGCCACAAAGGAACAAACATACATATATAGACTGTTAAACACATAACCCTGTCTGCGCGTCGCGCTTCGCGCTCTTGCATTGCGCAGCCGGGTAAAAAACCTATGAAAAAAAACAGAAAATAAAAGAGAAACTTGACCTTAGAACAAAAAATAATAACACTAAGACGGCCAATCAGGACCCTGCCTCAGCTTATGCTGACACACTGAATATACTCTCTGTCACTGTATCAGCGCATTACAACTTTTTTACGAGATTTATTGAAAATATTCTTACAATGGACTGTAGACAAGGATATCTGTACAATATACAGCTATAAATTTTCTAAATCAGATAACAGGAAAATTTAAAACGATAAACTTATACCTGGAAACCACGGAGCACTTGTGACGACCTCCGTGGCCGAGTGATGTGTTTTTTTGTCTAGGAAATGCCTTACGCATCCTTCAACCACCGGGGGAGCGAGAGGAAGGTATGTGGGACTCCTCCCTGCTCATTTCAGCCAGCCTTAGGCCGGGTGAAATGAGCAGGGCCACTAAAAACCAGACAATACTCCTGCACCGGTCACCCGGCGTACATTCTGAGGACCGCAGTCCCCCCGCAGCACGCCGGGAGTGCGGGTGTGGTCGCGGCAACCGTCGTGTAGTTCTATCCGTCCCTCTCCCCCCTTGGCCCTAAGAAGGGCCTTTTGAGCATCAACCGCCAATCGCAATGATCAGACTCACTGTGGGGTGATGCTCCTACCCTGGTCCTGAAAAGGACCGTTGAACGGTGTTCAGCACTCCCCGTCATGTGGTATGTTATGGTCCCGGGTTCGAATCGCGGTGGAGGCAGGTGTTTATGTGATTAGCGAGCATTTGTACTCCATTCATGGATGTTTAATATGTATTTTTTCTATATAAATATACTTATACACACATCAAAAGTGTCCAGGGATCAACATATATTTTTGCAATAACTTTTCTCCTGATTGATATTAATTAAAATTTTCTTTAAGGATTCATCAAATAAAGTGTTTTCGTTTGTCACAGTAACGATAAACCAAGTCACCTTTGCATTAATAAAGAAATTTGCCATTTTCCTAATAAAGGGATTTTTGACATTTGAACCACTAACACAAAAGTTCGAAAAAAAGACTGAAATAACAGTTTTCTCTAAAATTTTATTGGGTAACTTAAACAATTAATAATCCGTATTTCTACCGCGAACACTAACAACACAAGAACATCGGTTTGGCATACTCAAAATGAGTTCATCCAAATCACGCTGTGGAATGGCCGCCCATGTTCGTTGCAACAACAAAAAAAGGTCTTCTTGCGACTGGATACCCTCCATATTCGGCAGAGCTCTTCTCTGTAGCATATCCCATGCATGCTCAATCGGGTTCAAGTCTGGCGACTGAGCAGGCCAGGGCAGGACATTGATGTTAGCTGCGGCGAGAGTCTGTCTTACAACTCTTGCGGTGTGCGGTCGTGCATTATCATGCATTAACTGAAATAAGGGACCGATTTGCACTTGTAGAGGAACGATGACGTCTGATACAATCGTCTCAGCATAAATTTGAGCGTTGAGGTTGCCTCTGATCCAAATCAACTCAGTTCTTCCGCCGATCCAAATACCCGCCCATACCATGATGGTTCCACCACTATAAGGATGGACTTCCTGGCAGGATTTTAATCGCTGTTGGCGTCCAGGGGTTCTCCAGTGTCGTATACGTCTTGTATCCGGTCTCATACCAAAACGAGACTCATCAGAAAAGCACACGAAACGCCATTGTTCTTCTGCCCAATTTCTGTGTTCAAGAGCCCATTGATATCGAATCCTACGATTGTGCATTGCTATAGGTGGTACCCGTAGCGGTCTTCGGGAATGAAGGTTCACTTCATGCAAGCGGTTTCTGACTGTTTGGTCGCTAATTAAGTTCCCTGAAGAGTGATGAAGCCTCACGGCTAACATCATGGCGGTTATTGTTGGAGCTCTTCGAGTTAAGATTTGAATGTATCGGTCTTGTCTCCGTGTGGTGCAGCGATACCGTCCTCCATGGCGCTCAGCCACGGTACCAGTGCTTCGGTATCGTGTCCAAAGTCGACTGATAACACTCTGACTTGTATTCAGAGCTAAAGCCACAGTACGTTGCCGGGAACCAGCTTCTATCATTCCCACGGCTCTGAGCATTTCTTCCCTGCTTAAATGACGTCGCCGCTCCATAATAACGTTGGTTTTAATCAGAAGTAGGGAAACAGTAGCACTAATAATGACTTCAATGCGTTGTATGTTTTTATAGGGAAAATATTGACAGCTGATTTTCATCTTTTACTCGAATTTGATTCACAGTTCCTGATTCAAATTATGAAATGCACCAAAAAGGATCCATATAAATTTATAAAATCATAAATTTATTACAAAGCCACATCTCAATCTCAAGAAATCCGCATAAAAATGCTTGATCCCTAGACACTTTTGATGTGTGTATAAGTATCAGTATATGTATTCTAGCCGTTACCCTAGTATCCCATAACACAAGCCTATAGTGTTTACTATGGGGCTAGACTAAATGGTGTGAGTATTAGAAATGCTTATTTATTTATTTACTGTAGCACCTACAGAATGGTATTCATTGCAAACAATCTTTTAAAAATTGAATAATTCCCCTTGAGTGCACCAATTTAGCGGAAAACCTATCACTCTATAAAGTTTTTATTCAAATCAGTTCATTTCTAACTCCCTTAAAGCTAATGCCAACATTTGACCTTCGTTAGAAAGGGATATCGCTATGTATAGCACATAGCGACATCCCTTTATTTATTTCCCCTTCATCCCTTCATTTTAACTAGTCACCTTAAAGTCTTTCATAACACGACAGCTCTCAATAGGTCCGATAGTCATGAACATCGCGTACAGGTCCTTCTCGGTCATCGACTGCTGTAGGTAGTTGATGATCACGTTGGTTCTTCTGCCGTCGCCAGAACTTAGACCATTACTACACATAGCGTATTAACTAGTCACCTTAAAGTCCTTCATAACACGACAGCTCTCAATACGTCCAATAGTGATAAACATCGCGTAAAGGTCTTTCTCGGTCATCGACTGCGGCAGGTAGTTTACGATCTGGTTGGTTCTGCTGCCGTCGCCAGAACTTAGACCATTACTACACATAGCATATTAACTAGTCACCTTAAAGTCCTTCATAACACGACAGCTCTCAATAGGTTCGATAGTCATGAACATCGCGTACAGGTCCTTCTCGGTCATCGACTGCTGTATAGTTGATGATCACGTTGGTTCTGCTGCCGTCGCCTGAACTTAGACCATTACTACACATAGCGTTTTAACTAGTCACCTTAGTCCTTCATAACACGATAGCTCTTAATACGTCCGATAGTGATAAAACATCGCGTAAAGGTCCTTCTCGGTCATCGACTGCTGTAGGTAGTTGATGATCACGTTGGTTCTGCTGCCGTCGCCAGAACTTAGACCATTACTACACAAAGCGTATTAACTAGTCACCTTAAAGTCCTTCGTAACACGACAGCTCTCAATAGGTCCGATAGTGATTAAACATCGCGTAAAGGTCCTTCTCGGTCATCGACTGCGGCAGGTAGTTTACGATCTGGTTGGTTCTGCTGCCGTCGCCAGAACTTAGACCATTACTACACATAGCATATTAACTAGTCACCTTAAAGTCCTTCATAACACGACAGCTCTCAATAGGTCCGATAGTCATGAACATCGCGTACAGGTCCTTCTCGGTCATCGACTGCTGTATAGTTGATGATCACGTTGGTTCTGCTGCCGTCGCCTGAACTTAGACCATTACTACACATAGCGTATTAACTAGTCACCTTAAAGTCCTTCATAACACGACAGCTCTCAATAGGTCCGATAGTCATGAACATCGCATACAGGTCCTTCTCGGTCATCGACTGCTGTATAGTTGATGATCACGTTGGTTCTGCTGCCGTCGCCTGAACTTAGACCATTACTACACATAGCGTATTAACTAGTCACCTTAAAGTCCTTCATAACACGACAGCTCTCAATAGGTCCGATAGTCATGAACATCGCGTACAGGTCCTTCTCGGTCATCGACTGCTGTATAGTTGATGATCACGTTGGTTCTGCTGCCGTCGCCTGAACTTAGACCATTACTACACATAGCGTATTAACTAGTCACCTTAAAGTCCTTCATAACACGACAGCTCTCAATAGGTCCGATAGTCATGAACATCGCGTACAGGTCCTTCTCGGTCATCGACTGCGGCAGGTAGTTGACAATCAGGTTGGTTCTGCTGCCATCGCCGGCTGCCGACACGCCGCCTCCTTCAGACATGCTGCCCCAGTACCTCGCACCGGAGCCCAGACGACCTCTGTACTGGTGTTGTATTTGCTGGAATGATAAATAAATTATCATGATCAGCAGCCTATCAGTGTCCTGTTAGTGATTACCGACACGCGAGCCCCGTGAAGACTTTTTGCTTACCATTACAGATGCAGCTGGGACCAATGGCTCAAGATAGTTAATTTTTGGTCACCCACCCAATGACATGTGTTTTATTTGAAATTCTTACCCTATTTATAGTATATTATATTAATATTGACGTTTTATGACATATTATGACAATCTTTTAAAATGTGTGAAACTGAAAAATGTAAAAGTGTGATAAATGTAATTGTTTTTTGTCGTTTTTATCACAACAAATAAATAAAATAAATGACAGACCACTGTGAAAGTTGATTCAACTTCAACGAACGCAGCCGAACGCGCTAACCACTTGCGCCATCGAGCTCTTACAGCCATCCTACAGGCCTTCCCTTTAGATGGAATAGGGAAATTAGTCCGCGAACTACCACCCGAGCCCCGTAAAAATTGGTTGCAATCGACTGCAGATGCAGCCTGGACCAACGGTTTGCCTTCGGAAGCACGAACGAGCTCGAAACAAAACTATTTGGTCACCCATCCAATGTCCAATAAAATTTAATATTTTTTTCCCGTCAAAAAATAAAACTTTTGTTATAAAATAATTTGGAATTTCCAGACTATCTCCTACAATAACAGAATTTAATCTATTTAAAGGTATATTCGTATTACATTAAAAGCAAGTGATATACTCCGAAACACAAACTATACACTGAGCAAGTTTATGTTTTTTTTACCTCCTTCTTTTTTGATACTGGGTAAACTCTTGATCCTTTATCAAACTCGAGAGCTGAGATGGGATCTACGGTGTAGAAAGCTAACCCAGAAAGGTCTATTCACTCTGGCTTTAAAGAGTCGGATTTTATGTACTCGGAAACACAGACGCAGGCAGGAAATTCCAGTCCTTCGCTGTACGCATTATAAAAATAAAATTATTTGAGAAGTGTTTGGTACGAAGGGGAGGAATAACAACCAATAAAAGATGGTAACGCGCCGTGCGTGTGGACGTCCGCTGGTAGAAGATGGAGAACGGAATGAGTTCGTGTAACTCCTGAACACACTCCCTGAAGTAATAATGTAACGATGATTTTGATTATAAACAGCATTTTCATATCACTTTAAATGTATTATATGAATATTATTATAAAATGAAATAAACAAAAAAACCTAGCCAACCCCCCACCATCTGGCTGGTGTGATCTTCCTTTCAATTAAAATGCTATGTTATTTAGGCAAAAGTTATCTTTATGATTAACCCTTTCGATGGTTACCATACAATACGTCATGTGTTTTTTTCGCAAATTTCACTAGTTTGATTCCCAGTTCTAGCAGGCGATATGTCTTCTTTCATTAAAATATCTCCTCCATGAGACAAACCCGTGGGACACCCTGTATAATTGATTATAAGAAAATTGTATGATCCGGTTACGATGGGGCTAGTATGGACAATTTAGTCCAAAAGTCCCTCAAAACAATTAATAAATAAAAAAAAGCAACATGAATAAGGGTTAAACATAGCCCAAAACAAAAACCACGTAAAGCTTCGAATTCTTTGAAAAACATGGTTCGTTCCAATATAAAATTCAAATGTACAGCTAACAGCAGTAAAGTTGAAATCAACGCCGCACTCCCCATAGTTTACAGCAATACAGAGCGCGCAGCACGAACCTATTAAACTGTACAATTGGTCGAAAAACTGGAGCGATCCAAAACAGGTGGCCTTGACCCACAAGTAGCGTCGCCATCCGTCCGGATAAAGCCGGACAGTGTTAGGCTTTTTGATCTCTTGTCCGGGTCAACTTGACTGTGTCAGGCCCCAGTCCTATTTCGACCGCAAGCTGCACTTGACTAAATATGGAAATGAAAAAATGATAATACTAATTTCTTTTTTATATATATAATACATGTGTTTTATTTAAACATTAAGTAATAATCCTTTCCTTTTGGCTTCCGTCCGGCCGTGAGACCCTGAAGTCGGGCTTTTTTTTAAGGGGGAATGTCCTGTTTTCTGTTTTTTAGAGATGGCAACTCTACCCGCAAGCGAATGGGATCCACTCAGTAGTGTAAACGGGACGCGGCCTTGGCAAAACTGCGATTTAAAATTGCCTATGCAGTATTGTGATTTAAGTAATGCGGTAAAAAGGTTTTAGCTTTGTGGCAACATAAATGAACTCGGAAATACTGGCCCAGAAAAAGATGGCAAAAAACTGAATCAGTATTTAAAAGTGTTAAAATTTATTTACATTTTAGTGGTCGAATAACCGAGTTAAGTTTATTGCATTTTAATTTTAAACTCAATTATTGCAAACTCAAAAAACCTAAAGAAAATTTTAATGGTCAGTGCATTCGCCCGGATAGCGAAGGGTGCGGGTTCGATTCGTTTAGTAAAATTTTCCTTAGATCTGAACATCTAGCAGTTGAATCCTTAAAAAAATATAATTCAAATACCTACATAAATATATATTACTTTTTAAGCGGACTTGGATGTTAATATGCAGAGAACTATCTATTGTAACGGCGCTTGGACAAGAAGTATAAATAGTTGACATATTGGTGATGATAAATCCACGTTTAATAAAGTCTCGACATTTTTTAATACAACACTCCTTGCCCTTCAACTATGACATGATGTTACAACGGAGAACGCTATGTGTTACATTTATTCGTCAAGTCACGCGCAACTAAAATAGGAACGGAAGTCGACCGACTGCCGCTGAGCATGCGACAAATTGTAACAGCCTTACATTATACTAAGGGCGAGACGATTTCTACCCGAGTCTAGCCACGGTTTTAAACCGTGTTTACGTCCCGGGCATCAGTTAAGTATGGGACACTTCAGTGGTTTGTTAACGCACCGGCACTACCGACCGACGGCGTTGGTACACCTTTTTTTTAATGTCTGGGAAATGCCTTACTCATCCTTCAACCACTGGGGGAGCGAGAAGAAGGTATGTGGGACTCCTCCCTGCCCACTTCAGCCAGCCCTAAAGCGCTTATTCTACCTGTCTAAATTCAGACGTTCTAAATCATTCAGTAACTAATTCAGTCAAATGAAATAACATTTAGGAAGTTAGGATCCTAATTAGCATCCTAAATCGGAAGAAGTGTGGCTTCTGACTGACTAAATCATTTAGTATTTTAATTAGAACGCGATTTAGGAGAGTATTGCGTTTAGATGCATCAGTCGCACCGCAGGTGTCACTGCGTGAGGAAGTGTTGTGTCTACGATTACGAATTACGCGAGTGTGCGATGTGTAAAAGAAAAAGAAGTTATGAGTAACATAATCCAATTGAATAAACATATGCCGTATCTTTGGAACACAAATGATAAAAATAATTTTAACAATATTAATATTCTTTTCCCACCCACCAATCCGCACTGGGCCCGCGTGGTGGGTCATGGCCCAATCTCCCTATTCCATCCATAGGGAAGGCCTGTGCCCCAGCAGTGGGGACATTAATAGGCTGATCATGATGATAAATATTCTTTTACCCACGTTTTTCGTTTCTTACTTTTTTTATTGACAACCAACGACCAGGCTTACGAGTAAACAGATTTTTTGTTGCTTTGACAGGACTGGAGCCATTACGAGAAAGTCCGACTGAATTCGCCGCGCTCTTGTAACTGACTGAACCAGTAAATAAGTCAAGTGTAATCAGATGCTTCAAATTAGCCTTCTTTTTAGGATCCTAACTAGGACGTCTGAATTTAGTCAGGTGGAATAAGCGCTTTAGGCTCGTTGAAGTGAACAGTACCCTACCTACACCCTGAGCAGGGCCACTAAAAACCAGACAATACTCGTGCACCGGTTACCTGGCGCGTATTCTGAGGACCGCAGTCCCCCCAATGCGCGCCAGGAGTGCGGTACCCTGTTCGATTGGCCTTGCTGGTACACCTAAACGTGGCTAGCCCCGGTGTCATTAACAAAGCTCCATTGCTATAGTGTCCCATACTTAACTGACGACCGGTCGTAAACACGATTTAAACCCGTCCCTAGATCCGGCGCAAAAACCGTTTCGTTTACAAGCGCCCTTAGCAAAATACAAAGAAACAGTTGTGGAACGCTGATCAACATTTTACATTCTAATTTATCTTTAAAAATTTGTGATATATTTACTAACTTGGCTCACGCTAAGCGTGTCCTTCACTGAATTACAGGATGTCAAAGGAGGCCCAACTTATAACCTATAACTTCATTTAATGTCCCCAGTACTGAAGCACAGGCCTTGGCTACTTATGGAAAAGGAAGATTAGGCCATAATCCAACAGGCGTGCCCATCCAGTGCGGATATGTGAGTGCTAATGACTGCAGTTGCAACCAGAGCAAATGGCTTAAAAACCCTTCTGGAGCACGGAGGAGTTGGAGATAATGAGTTTTTGGTCACCCATCCAATGAGAGACTACTGCGAGTCTAAACTTGCACTATTATAATCGAACGCGCTAACCAACTGCACCATCACCATCCAAGTGTTCATATGTGGTGTTTCTCTTATATTTTAGCGCTGTATCCGCTTAACTTTCGAGTGAAACTTTGAGTATTGTGTGTGTAAACAATAGTCCCGGCGGGTTACAGATACGGAGGTGCCCACGTTGTTTCATATATTGTGTTATTGGTTCACATACATACATCATACACAGACAATTATATGTGTGTACAAGACCGCCATAGAATTTAAATAGACAGAATATAAGAATTTGTATATTCTTAACTAAACTAAATAAACATATTACAAGCTTTATGCTTCATACGACCTCATTAAATAAGATTTTAAATGATAATATTGGTTTAATATTTTTGATCCATTTACACATTGCGTCGCTATCTTAGGAAACCTAAAAAGGAGGCCACGAACCTTTAAACCCTTTGCTAAAACCGTACAAAATCTATTGATAGATTTTTTGTTGAAAAGTTTTAGCGAAACGAACTAGGCATACATATGTATATAAAAATGGCACGCCGCGCGGTCGTTCAGATTTTGACAAAAGATCCCGCAAGCGGGAACGCACTCAAATGCGAATAGTTGCATTTGAGGAGTACGTTAGCCACACATTTGAGTCGAAATAGGAAAAGCAGAACTGCAAAAATTAATAATAAAGTCTCTGAAAAGACAAGGAAAAAAACGTAAAGGATACTCACGGCGCTATGTATGGGAGGTTGGGGTAAGACGTTTTACCGCACGCTCCGTAATTTTGAACTTTCGAACAATATCATACAACCTCCGTAAATGCATTTTTTGAGAAAATGTGTTGAAAAAGTATTAAAAGTTCAAAGCTTGTAAGTTGCCAACCCGTAAGCGATATAATGAAAAAAAGGGAAGTCCTAAAAGAAGTTTACTATTTATTCTTATATTATAAAAAATAATAAATTTAGTAACAAAATTAAGACAGCAATGTTGTTAACTCCGAAAATAAGAATACTGTCAGAAATCGCGTAAAATAAAAAAGAGTACCATTCAAAGATATAAGAGACCTTACTGATAATAATGCAATTTTCAACATTTTGACATTGACATTGATTAATATTCATTATACAATTAATATTTGCATGCCATTTTAAATGGCTTTAAATAGGCTTAAGGCGCTATTTATGGCAAATAAATAATTTCATTTCACTTGGAGTGAGAACCTTCCAGTGCTACATCTGTATCATACTTATTTAAGGGTGAGAAGCTTGGGGTAATTAATAGGATCTCGTATAACGCATAATAACATTCGAAATGTGAGCCTATAGACGCCTAATGGCGTTACCCTTGACACAATGAGTGACCGACGTCGAAGTCCTACGACGCGGATCAATTAAACACGCAAACACTTAGACTTTCAAACAGCGGAAAGTTGCATATCTGAGACATAGGCTTTGATATTTATGTAAATATATTTCAACTTTTTATTAGTAATTACAAACGCTGTGTTTTTCTTCATTATAAGGACTGACACTATTAAATAATAACCACAGAGTCCCTTGGCTCACCATTCGTTCGAAAATATTTAGTAACTATCAATTCCCAAACGAGCGACAGTGATCAATCAGTTTCTATAAAAAGATGGAGGGTAAAGGATTACAAGGATTTTGTTTTTAATACACTTAGACATGTATCGCGTTACACGTGCTGAATATGAACAGATTCTTTACCTTAGTAATTAAATGAGAACTTCCTGAACCCTGACTAAGGGGTTCGTTGGGATTATTTCCAAGATAACGACACCAGTCCCCGTAGCATGAGCACCACCATTTCGATTATATCACGATTTTTATCGCATCTAATTTATTTATTTATTTTGTACACACACAATAAAATATTAGATAAAAGAGAAACAAGAGACATATACAAGGGCACTGCTTATTTCATAATGAAATTTCTTCCAGCAGGTCCGCGAAAGGAAAGAACATAGAAAAAGGCAGTCAGTCTGTGCTCCTGAATAAATATAACATAATACATATGCAATACATACAATAACATACAATACATATATATACAATAATAATTTAATATATATTAATATAAAATAAATAAAAACAAACTAGGAGAAGCAATAAAGTTTTAGATATTCAAGTAGAAAGGTAGTGTTCCTTCAATCGTTTTTTAAAGGTAGAAATGGTCTGGGCGTCTCTGATTTCTGCTGGCAACGAGTTCCATAAGCGGATGGCATGTACTGTAAAAGAGTAGGATGTTCTAACTGTGAAACTCCATAGTAATTTG
The DNA here is from genome assembly GCA_902850365.2 of Chilo suppressalis. NCBI lineage: Eukaryota > Metazoa > Arthropoda > Insecta > Lepidoptera > Crambidae > Chilo > Chilo suppressalis. The sequence goes on along the minus strand of OU963914.1, from coordinate 17,333,293 downwards.
ACAATTGAGCGTGATAAAAACGCGTGATATATCATATCATATCGCGGTGCTCATGCTAGAGCGGCAGGTCAGGTCAAACATAGTTGATTATTTTTTTTGTTTTATACTTGATAAACACCATAAATATGAGCATGTGATCCGCCGAATCTTAAGCGACCGCGTCTTTAGACTCTGACTATTCTCGAGAATCACTCACAAGCCTCCTCTCTGAGGTATTGTAAATAAAGATTAATGCACAAAAAATCAAACGTAGATATAAAAAAGTAAAAAGAACAATCTTAAAAAGAACCGTCATAATTAAGAAGATTAATTAAGCATCTGCAGTCGTTAGCACCCACCAACCCGCACTGGGCCCGCGTGGTGGGTCATGGCCCAATCTCCCTATTCCATCCATAGGGAAGGCCTGTGCCCCAGTAGTGGGGACATTAATAGACTGATGATGATGATGAATTAAGAAGATAGCAAATAAGAAAGAAAACATTACTATATAAACAGAAGATCAATTACGTCGCCCTACATCTCAACGATAAAAGGAGCAAAATACGTAGCATATAGTACGAAGCAAGGCCATCAATCGCCGTCTAGTGTCCTAGTTTTTTTGCTAACATGGTGACCCTATATCTTGCATTGGGCGTGGGCTAGAGCCTCTGGCATGCTTCCAATGTAAATGGAACTCTGCCCCTTTGCCTCCGACTCATTAATAATGGATTATCAGAAGGAAACAGTGAAATGAGTCAAAACTATGTTCTGTATCTTAATGACTTCAGGGTGTCTACTCTAAACGGTACCTTCTACGTCTGAAACCGAAAACTGAACTCTCAGATGATGTCGAAAGAGTGGAAAGCAACGTTCAAAATTATATTTGAATGGAACTTCTTAGTGTCAAAGAAACTCCTATACCAAAAACAACATTTGTCTTGGTCTAGACATTGTCGTACTCTGTTTATTTGCAGTTTACCGGGACCAGTCCCGCAAAGCGATAGCGTGTTGATTTAGCAGAAATTTATCTCAAATGACATGGTGATTTTTTTATGTTTAAAGGATGGCAAGCATATGTTTCGTCTGATGGAACGACCACCATAGTTTATAGACACGTTACTAAAAACATGACTCGCACCTTTGGCTACCCTGACCCAATCCCCTATCTAGTGGAGCCTTGGAACCTTACTCATCGACAGAAACACAACACCACCAAAAGGGGATATACTGTACTTCCAGGGCCCAAAAGTAAAAACTTCACAGTTTTGTTGGTTGTAATTTCGCATTTTTGTTGTTAAAAAGGTTTCTGATAACCACATTATTAAAAAAAAATGTCACACTTATGCACTGGTAGTTTTTTAGAAAAAAAAAATTGAAATTTTTTACTTTTCTTATCAAGTGGTGATACTTCACACTAGGTTAGGTTAGGTTAGTGTTGTGACCATAACGCGCGAGCCGAGCGAGCAAAGCGAGCGTGCCGCGGCAGCGGCCGGCGAAGCGCCAAAAAAAAACTGTTAAAAAGACCTTTTCTACAAAAAAAAAAACAAGTATCACCTTTTGGGCCCTGGAAGTACAGTTTTACCCCAAAAGGTAATGTTATTTTACTGCGATCTTCCACTCGTAAGGTAGATGTTACTTCCCCAAGACGGGCACTCAAATTCGAGCGGAAAAATCCGCTAAGCCCTACCACTCTTGAAGATGAAAAGATGGAGAGACGGCGGATAACGATGTGTTGCTCTTAATTTCCAGAAGAAAATGTTGATGATAATTGTACAATGTTTTTATGGGTCTAATTTATCACAACCATTGTATGCGAATGGTCAGAGTAGGACCTGGGGTTACCAGCTGCTGGCTTATCAATTACGGTACAATTGCACCCGCCCTGAAAAATAAAGCATCAAATCAAAACCCCCATCACTCCCCAGAATTAAAACATCAAACAGGCCAGCGGTGTCATTCGTTATTAGTTTATTTTGTTACGAAACTAGCACATTATCGGAATCCGGGACAATAAGGTCCAATTACTGGACACGGGACATGACGCAAAATTCCGGGACAATTCCCGATTTCCCGGCCATCTGACGAGCATAGTAGAACCCCTGACTAATTTAATCGCAAAAACGTTGTTAAATTAGTTCGCCTGGTGTCTGTTAAATGACTGTTTGAAAACTTGCAACGCGGTAATGGTAACACATTAGGTGTAACTAGCAAACCAGTGAACCAAATGTTCACCAAAACCTGATTTCTCGAAAACCGGAAGTGCTACGTTACTCAAATCCGGTTTGTAGTCTTATCAGACTATTCTTAACTTATAACTTAAATATTCTCTTTATCTATCTCTTACGGTTTGGCCACTGAAACAGCACCACAGACAGACGGACGGACTTGTCTAATAGATAAGAGATAATTAAGTTAACGCAGTGTATTATTTAAGTATTCTGTTGCAAGACGATTGTTCTAGTTGTGAGGCGGGTACTAGCTAGTACTATGCTTAATTCATTGGTTATGGGAAATCCTTATCCTTTTGTTATTTTGCTTTGTATAGCCTAGTCGAAAGAAAGGATTAAGTACGAGACGTCTTATATGGAAATGACAATGAAACATAATAAATTAAAAGATATTATCAGAAATCAGAAATTTTATTGCATTTCATGTGGTAAATAAGGTTATATTATTACATAGTGTTAGTAGTTCCTGAAGCATTAACGTTATGGAAATAAAAGATACATTCAACATCAGCCTATTAATGCCCTCTGCTGGGGCACAGGCAGATACGGGTATCAAGATTTTAACTTCTATTCTTTTGATGCCTGACAACAGTTTTATATTATTTTATTTTGCTATTCTGAAGTATAAATTCTTGTTTTGATAAACTAGTTACGTTAAAATAATTATAGCTTTTAGTGTGGAAATTGTATTGATGCTAGCATACGAATTTTAAATTCATATTCCCTACCAGAACTGCATGGAGACGATATAAAATGCCAAAGAATCCAGAAAAAAATACACAAAAAAAAAAACTTTTTCATTATTTAGTTTACGTTTTTGTCTCCGTGACTAATACCTATGTAACTATATCTATGCCGAATTACAACTTTCTAATACCTACTAACGGTCTCTGTGCTAAGCTTTGACCAGAAGAAGGCAGACATGGACGAACTATGAGGGGCTCCTTGTTGGCTTTGTAATAAAATTTCATAAAATAGACCTCCCAGAACAAGTTCTGACAGTAGCACTTAGTCACCCAAATCAAAGAATTCCTACTTGGTCATGTCGTGGGGTTTCATTAAAACTTGAACACTATATCACCCACATTAAGTTTCATTTTCATGATAAAAAAACTCCAGCCCCCTTATCATGAGCACAACAAATTTATAATACATTTTTTATCATCATCATCATCAGCCTATTAATATCCCCACTGCTGGGGCACAGGCCTTCCCTATGGATGGAATAGGGAGATTGAGTCATGACCCACCACGCGGGCCCAGTGCGGGGTGGTGGGTGCTAACGACTGCAGATGCAGCCGGGACCAACGGCTTAACGTGTCTTCCGAAGCACGGAGGAGCTCGAGATAGTAAATTTTCGGTCACCCATCCAATGACCCACCACTGCGAAAGTTGCTTAAATTCAATGAACGCAGCGGAACGCGCTAACCACTTGCGCCATCGAGCTCCTCAGCGTTTTTTATCACTTCTAACAAACTCCATAGTAATTTGACAATTGAATGTGATAAAAACGCGTTATATATCATATCGTGGTGCTCATGCTAGGGTTGGCATATCAAAATTCATCAAAATTTAGGCAGGAATTCAGACATTAAATAATAACAGACACACCAAGGTACTTTCGCATAGTATCAATCTGAACATTAAAAAAGCTTTCTACATATTAACAGGTTAAATGACATTTGAATCCATATGGTCATGACATGATGTACTTGTATGAACTAATTTTTATTTACTGTATGTTTACAGAAGTGGTGTTGGATTAACTGATACAGTCTGTAACGAGGATTCAGCTACATTCGCAAAAGGTGGGACACTGGATGGGTGACCATAAGTTATTTAAATTCATGTTTTCGAAGCTTGATAAGCCTTTCGTATGAGACAAATGTATACACAAGTAATTGATAAAAGCCGAATTTAAGAGCCAGGTGGAATAGTAGCTCACAAACCCCAAGTGTATAGGTTGGAACTACAAGGTGCAAGTGTGATGAAACAAAAAAATAAAAATCACTTACATTCCAACTTGTGAACAGCAAGTAATGAACAATAATAATAATAACTTTGAACAAGACAAAATGAAATTAAAACAGCAGAATTAAATTAAAAATGGAAAAAACCAGTGTTCACTCAGAAACAAATAACAAAAAACTGATTTGAGCATTTGCCGGCCCACTAGATTATATCACAAAATCTATATGGTCATTGTTAGAGGTCCCTTATGTTACCAGTAAAAAAAAAATTACTTTACATAATATGCTATCCAGGATTTTTCTAACGGGATAGTATTGTATCAAGGGTTTGTAAGTATATTAATTAGAAATAACTAGCAAACCAGTGAACCAAATGTTCACCAAAACCTGATTTCTCGAAAACCGGAAGTGCTACGTTACTCAAATCCGGTTTGTAGTCTTATCAGACTATTCTTAACTTATAACTTAAATATTCTCTTTATCTATCTCTTACGGTTAGGCCGCTGAAACAGCACCACAGACAGACGGACGGACTTGTCTAATAGATAAGAGATTTTGATAAATACTTTAATCATGAGTTAAGCTCAGACACATTAATATAGATACCTTTATTTTTTATAATATTAGAATATTTATTGTATTGTAATATGGGTTGTTGTCAACCTAATTATTGTATTAAAATAAAGGGTAGAAAAGTCTTTGTTAATAAAAATTTTATGTATGATAGAGAATCAGTTAAAAATAAAGTTATTGATGAAAATAACTGTATCGGTATTGTTACTAAAATTCAAACTTTCAGTGTTTGGAATATAACAGATACAATAAATAATACTATTAGTAAACTAACGCAACTTATATTTTATTTAGTGTAAAAAACACACACGCATGCATCCTAAATCCATGTAATGTAGCCTTAAATTGGGGTTTACAAACAAGCTTCAGGTAAATGTTGGTAACAACCATCACTTTTCGAGCAAGATTGGCGATTGCTTATGGGCTCATGTGAAATAATGAGTGTTTATAATTCTATTTTATAACGTAATGTCTATGATATATATTTTTAATTAATTTTTATAATATTTGTATGATAAAGTAATCAAAAATAAGAATAGAATAAATATATAATCCTGTGATAACACTGTAATAATACAAATAATGATTAAATAAGTTACATTTGACTAATTCAGCAATGGATATTGGAAGTAATTAAATATGTATCTTTTTAAAAACATGGTTTCTTTAACAAACAGATTTGATTTTGATTTTTTATGTGTTGGGAAATAATATATTTTAAACTCAGTAAGTAATACTCACATTTTCCAATGAGTTGAAACTCCTGTCCCAGCTACTGACAGGAGTCCCACCGAACAGGTATCCCGGATATCTTTCACACATAGCACACTCGGCATACGCTGCCCTTGTGAAATATTACTACTAAACTCTATTTCAATATTGAGCAAATTACTTATAACATACTTCTTCAATTTTGTACACTTCTGAACTCTGCTAAATCACCTATAATAGAAACAAACAATAGTAAAGTAGAAGCTTCAAATATAGCATCCTTCATAAAAACATCAGTGAGCAAATATGCAACGAAGTTTTTTTTACTATTTAATTAAATTTAAAACCCAAAAACCAAGAACAAAGTTATGAATTAATTTAATTGAATAACTGAACCTATAATTCTTGAGAAAATTAAATTTAGAACTCGTACAAGCGTATGTTACGCGTCATATTAGGTTATACACGTAGAGTGCACAATTAAAGGATTTACAGTGGTTTCTTCCAAAAAAATACTGAAAAACATTTTCAGAACCACTTCGTAAAATGTTTTTGGTTGCCAATATGTGCGACTGTTACATGGAACATCACAACAGTATGAAGCGCTTAAAATGATGAATACATACTCACGTCTGTTAACATCAATTATATTATTTAATATATTGGTTCAATAATTAGATATTTAGAGCTTGATAAGTTTTTCTTACAACTCGAAAACGCAAACGTCGGTTCATGATTTTTTTTTGTTCTCTCATTCTCCCATTTTAAGGAATGCAAAGGGAACATTGCCCATACAGTCTTCAGTTTTATTTGTTCTTTTTTTACATTAAAATGTGGGTGTGATGCATTCTTATGTTTATTGGAGTGTTTGGCACAAAATATATCGAGTCAGCTTTCTCGATAAGCTTCTGTGAAGTAGTCAACACTACAATAAAGTTGACACGTCCACTTGATCGGATTAGCGTATATTTTAAGATTCCACTCATTCTCCAGTTGTACAGATGGTTGTAACACAAAATCACACCTATTTTATTTCACAATTACCACTATGAAGTGAACAAATCAAAGAATATAAAATAAGACGCCAACCGCACTCGATGAAATCCCGCCAAAAACTCCTCGTGGTGCTGAGTGGCCCAAATGAGCTATGACCATTAAACTTGAGAAAAAAAATCCCAAGACTAAACTGTATGAGTACGATGTCATTTACCATGAAAGAGAAATAAAAAAAGGTTATGGTGCCGATTCTGGCATAATTCTCTAAACTTAAAACTAAATTTAACTTCAGTCTCTCCTTCCGTCATTACGTCATCATTCCGTACAGGGACTAACAAGGATAAGCTGTTGTCAAATTTAATTTTAGGTTAAGAGAATCATGCCAGAATCGGTCACAGCTCATTTAGGCCACTCGGCACCACCTCGCGACTCCCCTCGTTGACGACGAGTAAACTCAGGTAAATGTGTTCGTTTTAAAAAGGAACAAAAATGAAATTACCAACTCATAACAGGAAATAAGACGCAAAGCTGTAAAACCACTAGGTATTACATTGGTGTCGATTCTGGCGTGATTCTCTAAACTTAAAACTAAATTTAACATCAGTCTCTCCTTTTCATTCTGTATAGAGAATGACAAGGATATACTGCTGTCAAATTTAAGTGTAGGTTTAGAGAATCATGCTAGAATCGACACCATTATTTGCATGTTTGTAGACGCCTCATTGGTGTCGCTTTTAGCATGATTCTCTAAACTTAAAGCTAAATTTACCATAAGTCTCTCCTTCTTATTCTGTAAAGAGAATGACAACGATACACTGTTGTCAAATTTAAGTTTAGGTTTAAAGACTCATGCCATAATCGACACCATTGTCAACCAGCTACCATCGAATGGGCCACAGGTGGACACCTCGTTGTCCACCAGTGAACGTCAGATGGTCGACAGGTGAAAACCGCGCCGCCGCGTACTTGACTTCGCGTTGTTAGAGAATATTAAATAGCTAATGTGTTAGAGATCGTCGCTAAGTTTACACGTGTGTTTTCACCATAGAGGTATAAGAGTAGAGTAGGGGAGATATAGACTACTACAAGTGGAAGTGTCCATTTAATAGAAAGAGAAAGCAGATGAGAGACTGCTAGCTTTTTCTCTCTAATCGCGCAAGTGCATTGGCAACCGTAAGCATCTTACTATTTCAATGTGATACCATTGGATGCCATGCATCACAAGAGAGAGCCGTCTTTCATCTTCTTTCTCTAACACATTAGCTTTCTACTAGACGAACACTTTTAGAGCCGCCTTCCCCACTCTATTCTTATACCTCTATGGTTTTCACACTGTTTCATTTTACAAACCGCTAATTGATTGTAATAGCTATCGCGCTAGATGAAGAAGAAAATGAAATGCGTTGTTAATTTGCAGGCCGCGTGTGGTCCCCTCAAGAGCAGTGCGTTTACAATCAGGGACCAGCACACAACAAGCGTGCGAGCAGCGGGTGGTTACCGGATTGTTCACCCACTGCCGCAGAGATGGGCGTTTTTAGATATTTGTAAAATCGATCGGTATCAGATAAATCGCATCGGATCCGCGCACCTAACCCATCGATGCCAAGTGAATGTCAGTATCGTAGTATCGCTAACTTTTCAGTGCAGGTGTCAAAAATTGTCAAAAAAACTAAAATTTGTCCATAGCATTGTGACATTTTAGGACATATTTTGCAAATATTTTGTTCACTAGTAGCGACATCTTCACCGGCACAGATAAGTTTGTGGCACGGTTGCTATAGTAACGTTGACTAAAACTAGATGGCTTCGGCATCCAATAACAGCATCCAGTCGCATCGGATGATTCTAAAAACGCCCACCTCTGCGCGCGGACAACTTGCGAGTGAGGCGATCCGGTGACGCTGCGGAGTTTATAGAAATATATACAAAGAATACTTAGCGTATCCATAGAAATATATACAAAGAATACTTCAAAGGCACGATTTGAGGCGATGCTGGCTGGTCGGGTGCCGGGTTGTTCTCATGACCTTTAAAAATATGCGTGATTAGAAAATATACAGCTTATAGGAAAGTACAAAAATAATTCGTTTTATTTAGGACTAATGAGTCGTCTTTTGTATGCTCTACCGCCTTATTAATAAACGAAGACTACGCTTGGATTAGTTATTCCATGTTTTGTCTCTGTTTATAGGATGACAAATGGCATTTGAGTGCCATGAACAAAAGACGGCGTAACTAGTCTAAGCTTATTCCTTATTTATTAATAAGCGGGTTAATGTTTTATTCTACAAGTATCATCTGAGAAACATTCTCTCAGTCAGGCTCATGGACGTACTATTTTAACGTTTGTTGAAGAAGTCTATGGTCAGGCTATTCTTTTTTAGGTACTCCCAAGCTCCTCCATGTAGTCGGTATACCCTTAAGGAGAGCTTGTCATGGTCGGGACCAGCGTCGTGCTGCATATTATCGCGATTCACGGTAGTGGGAGATTGCCTATGGAATACCTATCCGTGTATTGGTCGCATCGCAGCGCAGCTCTTCTACTTTGCTTAAGGTCAGGCGCCGTTCTCACCGTACATTGATGGACTCCCTTATGGGGGGGCGCAGGATAGAAACGGTTTCATTGTTTTGCCGATTTCTCTGTTATTTTGTAAGAATACCCTACACAAACTATATATTTAACATTAAACAGTGCCTACACAATGCTTCATGTCTATAATCTATTTTAATTACGTTACGGTAAACTCGGGAAAAATTAAAAAAGTCGTTTAGACGGGTAAAATGGGGTATATTTTCAAAATTTGTGTCGGGTGTCAAGCTGGCGATAAAAGCGCGCTCTAAGTGCCGTCATTTATGGGTTTACCTTTAGTTTGGATTATTTACGTTACTTTAGTGTTGGATGAATAGTCTTTGTTCATTTTATAGTTTCAAGAACTCTCAACAAGGCATTTGAAAATCGCCTTCAAGTCAGTCATCTCAATTTTATGTCGATAAAACGAAAAGTATTTACAATTTTCTTTAGAATAAACAAAAACTAATCACTAGTTCGCATACAAGAAAATAATATAAAAAAATATTTCGTTCGTGTATGTGAACGAAACGAAATTGTCTTTAATCTATTTTGTAAATTTTAACATAAAAAAACACTACCTTAGTATAGAGAATTACAACAAACACTACCTTAAATAGTTATATATTTTTATGGTATCTTCGTTCTTGTAGTACCTACCATTATTTTAATTTATAATCAGAGATATAAACTGATACTGAGGCTGTTTGGACTTAGTATTCTTTGCATTTTACTCTAGAAAAACTTTCGCTTGTCCTCCATTTTGTTTCTTCTCCATGCATCAGTTCTGAAACCACGTACAAAAAGTTGTTTTCGAAAATTCGTATGATCTGATAAGCTTGTGCGTATGTGAATATTATCTAATTATGAACGTTTTGTGTGCTTAATTGTTTAGGACATTATTTAATTGTGTTTGAGCCAGTAATTTGTAGGTAAGTGTTTAATCTGATCGATAGCGTCATCGTCACATTGAAGAATTCATTGTTCCAGTTACTTGTGACGATTTGCTTCCTACTTTCATACTTTTTATTTATCTAATCCGCAAATTGTGGTGTGGTTCTTTATCACATGTCAGTACACCTGCTACCACGATATTAATTTATGCAGGTTTAGCACCAACGATACATTACGTAAACTGATGTGACCAATACTTAATATAGTAACGCCTAGAAAGCCTAGAACACGTACGAAAAAGGCGCAACTCGAAAGTGAGCCAGTTCAGGCTTACTTGGTTCCGCGAGCTGTCAGTGCTAAATGGCGTGTCGTGTCTAACAATAATCAGCAAAACCATGGATAATAAATGCGTCCAAAACAACCAGGATAAAATAAAATAACTGTATATAAACAGTTCACCAGAGTGGCAATACCTATACAGTTTATTCCTGGAAATATTTTTGCTATCCAAAGAAAACATGACGTGAAGTACAACTGAATTATGTCCCTATACTATATGTGGGGCTCATAGATATATTACTCTATAGATTGGCAATGAACCTGTCAAAATGAGACCAAAATCTGAATGCACTAGTGGGTGCTCAAACTTGAACTGCTGGCGATCTACCTAGAAATTTTTAGACTACTTACGATCAACGCTGAGAGGCTGCATGGGTGTACCATAGCATATATAGATATTAGCAGTCACGATCGCGATCAACCGTTTGAGCACCCCTGCACTAGTATGTGTGGGTGTAAGCAGTAAGAGCTTTGACATGGTGTCACACACCCTGCCTGTACCTAACTTGCTTTGAAACTTGTTGCATAAAATCAAAGTTTTATGATATGAGAAGCTGGCGAATAAAACGGTATAATTCCATAGAATTTGAATTTTACAAGAGCAGTAAAAAACTGAATGACATACCTACAGTGAGCTTTTGGCATTATTTTTAACTTAGTAATTTTAACACTATTTTAGGCGGTTCCGATTGACATGACTAGAAATTCAAATTCAGCTGGCCCAAAACCTCCGGGCTGTAAAAATAAAGTATTATATGGTCAAAATAAAAAAAACATGCGTAATTATACTGTTTTGTTCGCAGCTCCTCATATATAAATCTTAAATAACATTACCAAGTAGAACCTCGCAAGCATAGCTTACGAAGGGGTGTTTTTACCTTAGGGACAATAGGGCCATCATGGCCTGGTGCTGCAGGCTTTGTTCTTAGTACCTAGATGCAGGGTTGCACTGGATAATTATCAGCAATAATTACGAGTAACCGTTATTGTACAAAACAAAACAATAGTACATTGTTGTTGAGGTGCAGAAAACCAGCAATTGAGGACAAGTAGAGTTTGAATAATACGAGTCAGTCATTTGCTAGTCCCACCGAGACTTACATAGTGCTTTTCTCAAAAAAATGCAAAGAAATAAATAAAAATTATGTAGAAAAGTAAATGAGAAATCCCCAGTTGTTTTAGTTTTCCCGTCTTTTCCTTTTGAGGTACAGAACCCTCAAAATAAAAATTACAATAATAAAGTCGTACACATGTCAAAATTAATAGTTTTTTAACAAAAGTAGTCTCAGACTCTTACGTAAAATTAATGTCTAAAAATAGAAAAAATATTTAATTTATACATTATTTGATTTGATAGTTGGATAATTATCAGAGAAAATAATTATCTTGATAATTTGCAACCCTGCCTAGATGTGATTTGCATTTGATGAAATAATTGTTTTTGATAACAAATTGACTCATTATTGCAATTGGTCAAAACAGCCTTCAAAGCGTTCCGCGACTATAATGGCTCAATTACACTTGATCTTTAGCCTGTATTTGGTTGCACAAAAGACAAAACTCAAAGCAATATTTACACTAGAATATGGGCTGGAAGATGCGTGGGGTAACCTATACGAAAACTACCTGAATACGGGTGTAATCGACTCTGTTCATTTACACTTAGTCGTTTACCCAAATTCCATGGGTAATCAAATTCGTGGTTAAGACTAACGCTTTTATTCATAAAAATGAAAACAGTTTAATAATCCTGTTTTAGCTAAAACACTGTTTTGTCTCGTTCTTTCTTAGCGCTGTCAAGATTTGAGAGAAAGTGACAAAACAGTGCAATAGTTAAAACAGGTTTATTAAACTGTTTTCATTTTTAGGAATAAAAGCGTAAGTGTAATTAGGATCCGTAACCATTTAAGTTGAGAATGCAGAGCAGATTTATGGAGCTAAGGATATCCATAAAATACAGTGGTTAATTATTGTTCTAAGACAAATATTGACGAATTTTCGGCTGGCCACTTGATGGCTATGACGTCACAGAGCTCTAGCGCTCGGGCGCGAGCGTACTCACATACAGACACACTACTGAAGTTCGACCGGAGCGAATTACGATCGAGTTTTGTGACGTCACACGTTTCGACCGCTGGTGAATATTAGCCTATTAAATCATAATACTGTTGATTTCGAGTTGATTTGCTGACCTAGTAATGATCCTCATTGGGCCATAAGTCAATCCCGCCCTCCTAGCATGAGCACGCCGACATGATGTACCATGTTTTTAGCACGTGAACTTAGAAGTTATAAAAACGTGACTAATTGACTATACAGGCTGTTTCTTTTAGGGTGTCAAGCCGGTGCGAGCTGATAGCGGAGTACCATACCTATCAATTGAACCTCCATGTATGTGCCACAATTTTTCAAAGTATTCGAGTTAGAAGTTTTTTCGTCAATTTTTATGATTCAACGATGAAACAACTTTGAAAAAGTATAACTTCTTTTTGGGTTAAGTTTTCTTCGATATTTTTTTTTACAGAATGCCTATTGTTTGTTGTTTTATAAGTTAAATGATGACATGTGAGTGTGCACAGAATTTTACGATCCGAAAGAATACATCCGTATATCAAACTGAAACTAGCAGCCACCAGCTAGCAGCCGACATGGACGAAACATAGAAGATAGGGTCCGGGCCCTATATTTTTTAAAAATTAGAATTTTTCGTTGCGAAATTACAAATAATATTAAAAATTAACGTGACAAGTTTTGGTACCTTTATCTCCTCTGCTAAAAATATAATTTTAATAAATTGTTGAAACTGAAACTAGCAGCCGACATTCTCTTGAGACAAAAATTTTTTTTTCAACTAAACTATTAGAGTATCTTGGCTGACATTACACCCACTATTTCTTCACCCTAAAAAGAAGTTCTGGGGAAAATTTCAGCAATTTCGTATGTTTAGGAGATGAGATACAGCTTTTTTTAAAAATAAATAATCTTTCTCCTGAGAGAAAATATTTTTTTACAACTAAACTATTAGAGTATCTTGGCTGAAATTACTTCCACTATTTCTTCACCCTAAAAAGAAGTTTTGAGGAAAATTTCAGCAATATCGTATGTCTAGGAGATGAGATACAGCTTTTTAAACAAAAAAAAAATATTCTCCCGAGAAAATTTTTTTTTACAACTAAACTATTAGAGTATCTTGGCTGAAATTACTTCCACTGTTTCTTCACCCTAAAAAGAAGTTTTGAAGAAAATTTCAGCAATTTCGTATGTCTAGGAGATGAGATACAGCGTTTTAAACAAAAAAAAAATCTCCTGAGAAAATATTTTTTTACAACTAAACTATTAGAGTATCTTGGCTGAATTTACTTCCACTATTTCTTCAACCTAAAAAGAAGTTTTGAGGAAAATCTCAGCAAGTTCGTATGTCTAGGAGATGAGATACAGCTTTTTAAACAAAAAAAATATTCTCCCGAGAAAATATTTTTTTACAACTAAACTATTAGAGTATCTTGGCTGAAATTACTTCCACTATATCTTCACCCTAAAAAGAAGTAGTGAGGAAAATTTCAGCAATATCGTATGTCTAGGAGATGAGATACAGCTTTTTAAAAAAAAAAAATCTGAGAAAATATTTTTTTACAACTAAACTATGAGAGTATCTTGGTTGAAATTACTTCCGGTATTTCTTCACCTTAAAAAGAAGTTTTCAGGAAAATTTCAGCATGTTCGTATGTCTAGGAGACGAGATACAGCTTTTTAAACAAAAAAAAAATATTCTCCTAAGAAAATATTTTTTTACTACTAAACTATTAGAGTATCTTGGCTGAAATTACTTCCACTGTTTCTTCACCCTAAAAAGAAGTTTTGAAGAAAATTTCAGCAATTTCGTATGTCTAGGAGATGAGATACAGCGTTTTAAACAAAAAAAAAAATATTCTCCTGAGAAAAAATTTTTTTTGAAACTAAACTTTTAGAGTATCTTGGCTGAAATTACTTCCACTATATCTTCACCCTAAAAAGAAGTAGTGAGGAAAATTTCAGCATGTTCGTATGTCTAGGAGACGAGATACAGCTTTTTAAACAAAAAAAAATATTCTCCTAAGAAAATATTTTTTTACTACTAAACTATTAGAGTATCTTGGCTGAAATTACTTCCACTGTTTCTTCACCCTAAAAAGAAGTTTTGAAGAAAATTTCAGCAATTTCGTATGTCTAGGAGATGAGATACAGCTTTTTAAACAAAAAAATATTCTCCCGAGAAAATATTTTTTTACAAATAAACTTTTAGAGTATCTTGGCTGAAATTACTTCGACTATTTCTTCACCCTAAAAAGAAGTTTTGAAGAAAATTTGAGCAATTTGGTATGTCTAGGAGATGAGATACAGCTTTTTAAACATAAAAAAAAAATCTCCTGAGAAAATATTTTTTTAAAACCAAACTTTTAGAGTATCTTGGCTGAAATTACTTCCACTGTTTCTTCACCCTAAAAAGAAGTTTTGAAGAAAATTTCAGCAATATCGTATGTCTAGGAGATGAGATACAGCCTTTTAAACAAAAAAAAATATTCTCCCGAGAAAATATTTTTTTACAACAAACCTATTAGAGTATCTTGGCTGAAATTACTTCCACTGTTTTTTCACCTTAAAAAGAAGTTTTGAAGAAAATTTCAGCAATTTCGTATGTCTAGGAGATGAGATACAGCTTTTTAAACAAAAAAATATTCTCCCGAGAAAATATTTTTTTACAACTAAACTTTTAGAGTATCTTGGCTGAAAGTACTTCCACTGTTTCTTCACCCTAAAAAGAAGTTTTGAGGAAAATTTCAGCAAGTTCATATGTCTAGGAGATGAGATACAGCGTTTTAAACCAAAAAAATATTCTCCTGAGAAAAAAAAAATCTTGAAACTAAACTTTTACAGTATCTTGGCTGAAATTACTTCCACTGTTTCTTCACCCTAAAAAGAAGTTTTGAAGAAAATTTCAGCAATATCGTATGTCTAGGAGATGAGATACAGCTTTTTAATTTCAGCCAAGATACTCTAATAGTTTAGTTGTAAAAAAATATTTTCTCTGGAGAATATTTTTTTTTGTTTAAAAAGCTGTATCTCATCTCCTAGACATACGATATTGCTGAAATTTTCCTCACTACTTCTTTTTAGGGTGAAGATATAGTGGAAGTAATTTCAGCCAAGATACTCTAACAGTTTAGTTGTAAAAAAATATTTTCTCGGGAGAATATTTTTTTTTGTTTAAAAAGCTGTATCTCATCTCCTAGACATACGAACTTGCTGAGATTTTCCTCAAAACTTCTTTTTAGGGTGAAGAAATAGTGGAAGTAAATTCACCCAAGATACTCTAATAGTTTAGTTGTAAAAAAATATTTTCTCGGGAGAATATTTTTTTGTTTAAAAAGCTGTATCTCATCTCCTAGACATACGATATTGCTGAAATTTTCTTCAAAACTTCTTTTTAGGATGAAGAAACAGTGGAAGTAATTTCAGCCAATATACTCTAAAAGTTTAGTTACAAAAAAAATTTTTCTCTGGAGAATATTTTTTTTTTTGTTTAAAACGCTGTATCTCATCTCCTAGACATACGAAATTGCTGAAATTTTCTTCAACACTTCTTTTTAGGGTGAAAAAATAGTGCAAGTAATTTCAGCCAAGATACTCTAATAGGTTTGTTGTAAAAAAATATTTTCTCGGGAGAATATTTTTTTGTTTAAAAAGCTGTATCTCATCTCCTAGACATACGAAATTGCTGAAATGTTCCTCAATACTTCTTTTTAGGGTGAAGAAATAGTGGAAGTAATTTCAGCCAAGATACTCTAATAGTTTAGTTGTAAAAAAATATTTTCTCTCAGGAGGAAGATTATTTATTTTTTAAAAAAGCTTTATCTCATCTCCTACACATACGAAATTGATGAAATTTTTCCCAGAACTTCTTTTTAGGGTGAATAAATAGTGGGTATAATTTCAGCCAAGATACTCTAATACGTTAGTTGAAAAAAAAAAATTGTCTCAAGAGAATGTCGGCTGCTAGTTTCAGTTTCATCATCCGTATCATATTAGAAAAGTGCAAGACGTACTTCCGGCGGATTACCAAAAGAGTACTAAATTCTGTGGACGGACGATGCAAAATTCACTAGAAATGGCATTTTTAACATGCATAATTACCACTCCTATCCGAGAATAACTCGCAGTCTCAGTTTTCGAACTCAATTTTCTATAAATCTCTAGGCGGGTTTACTAAATAGAGAATTGATTGAGCCCTTTGAGTTGCGTTGAGATAGGTTGCGGTGGATAAATAGCTTGGCCACCTAGATAACCTGATCTAAACCCCAAGCATTTTTTCGCATGGGGTTTCTACAAAGAAATAGTATACCATACAAAATACCAAAATATTCAAGAACTTAGAACAAAGTTGTCAGAAGCGCTAAACCAAATAAGATCACAACAGGAAGCATTTACAAATTTATGGAGAATTTTTTGCGGCGGTGCAGACCGTACTTATTAGTTGGTAGCCGGCATTTTGAACATTTGATATAACAATGGAATAATAAATATTTTTAATCACAATTTGGGTTTTATTTTGACTCCTTCTGTAATTTTAAGGATTGTAGTAGGGAAATAAGTATATTTTTATTATCAACAGAGGTCTGTTATAACGTATAAAGATAATTAATTTCAGAATTGATTAAAATATGCAAAGATAATTATAAAAAAATCCGATACAACCTTTCAACAACAGATTTCAGAATGATGCACAATTTAGTACATCTTTTTTGTATTTTAATGAAAGCTTATGTAGTTGTGCAGTTTTAAAAATTGGTCAGAAGTTATGGAACAGCTATTTTTATTTTAGTTGAAAACCATTCTGTTTTACTTAATCCTTTTTAAAGAATTGTATCGATCAAAATTTTAAAATCTTAGGTTAAGTTAGGAACAAGATTATTTTACTTACAAAACTACAAAAAATAGGCATACTGTTAAAAAAAATATCGAAGAAAAGTCTATACTTTTTCTTCGTTGAATCATAAAAAATAACAAAAACAAACTAACTCGAAAACTACGAAAAATCGTAGAACATACATGGGGGTTAAATTGATTGGTATGGTACTCCGCTATCAGCTCGCACTGGCTTGACACTAAAAGGAACACTCTGTATATCATAACATGGTGGGTAGTGCTTATGCTAGAGTGGTATGTATATGTTTAACCAATCATTTCACACCATGAATTAAAAATAAATATAAAGTACCTAAAAAATAGTAAAAATAATAATAATATAAAGTAATTTTCTCCCTATGATCTCAAAAACTATTAAGTATTGGGGCGTTTGTTAACGAGACGATTTTATGTAGTTTTATACCTGGCCCGTCCCCAAACAATTGCTAGCGCTGGTGTCGTTAACAAACCTCCATCCATAATGTCCCTTACCTAACTGAGGACTGGACGCAGACACGGTTTAAAACCGTGCCTAGACCCAGCTAAAAATCGTCTCGTTGACGTTGAAATGGTAAAGGCCCTGAAAATGTTGAAAGAAATGTTTCGAAAAATAAAACGTTTATCTTTTCGATTTCAAGATACACACACAGGCAGAAAGAACAAAGGGTCAGTCATAAACCACGGTCCATAAACACTTTTTGCTTACTTTGCATATTGCAAACTTTGAATTCATGATGAAATATTTAAAAGTATCGTAAATTCAATATTATATTAAAGAAAAAGGATAAGTTCACTAAATCAAAAACTTTAAACAATAAAATGAGTTCACTAAAGATAACAGCAATTGTCTGTTTAGCTAATTATTACTTCAGGTAGCAAGCAATGCGTCACTTAATCGCCCACAGGTTCAGTTGACCGTGGACGTTCGAGTGAAGTGGTTGTTTAAACTGTTGTGTTGTGATGCGCTCCGCACATTCTAACGAATAAGAACCGGCATATGGACACCCTGTTTCCCTTTTTATAGGTAACGCGAAATCATCGGCAACAATGAGTGTCATCATACGGCTGCAGAACCTTCCGTGGTCGGCGAATGCTCTGGACATTAGGAATTTCTTTCGGGGCCTCTCTATTCCCGAAGGAGGAGTTCACATCGTAGGAGGAGAACTCGGCGATGCTTTCATTGCGTTCAGGTAGCTATAATGTAAATTCACCATAAAATCAAAATCCTGAGGTATATTCTAAGGAAATATTCTTTTGAAAATATCGCAGCGATCGATCTTTACGACAGAATAATTTAAGTAGATTTAAGATATATACCTGATTAATTTAATAAATGGTCTTTTATACACACACTGTTTATACCCAAATCATCAAATGAGGAGAGCGGACCACGTTGTGCACGTTGATATGGTTGATAGCCAGGCTACGAGTTAACAATTAAGTTTGATACATTCTTTGAAATGGCATCGTTTTGGATAAAAATCTTGCATTCAAATAACACTAATGTATTTACTATTTATCACAACTGTCGAAGAATTATCAACAAGCCAATAAAACAACAATTGCTATAAAAACACCTTACGCAGATCTATAAATATCATGCTGAATGATGATCTTGAAGGTTTCACACGACTTTTGGAGCATCCAACAGGGTTTGTAGTTCGAAGTTAAGTTTAGGGTACGAAAATATGCATTTCTACAGCTAGCTCTCCATAGAATTCGGCGAAGCTGCTTCACATTTTGGATAAAAGTGGTAAGTATTCTACTCATTCACTAGGATTTATTAGGATTGCCTAACTAAATTATAATTAGTTGAACGAACCTACATCTTTATCTATATGTATTAGCTAGCGTCAGGATCCGCTTTTAATAATGTAATTATGTGATGGCTGACAGTTACAATCTTCTTACATTATTAGATGTCGATATATCCAAAATTATATATATAAAAAATATCGCCAATAATATTATTAAAATATATACAGAAATGCCAAAATATCTGCTAAGTAATATTTTTATATGGTCTGACGAAGAAGCACTTGTTAAATATAATAATAAGTCAAACTATTATACACCAATCTCTAAACAAAACGTGGAACATGTTGTTCTGAACCAACAATGCTCTTGACTCTGAAGGTTTATCGGTAAGTAACCGATAAAGACAGAATATTATTATATTAAGATCACTTGTTGTTACTAAATGTTCATCGTAAATATCTACCGACATTCAAACTTTGCCATTCTCACGGCCAATTTCAGCTTCTGGATTTGGCGGCATGCAGCTACTTCGTCTAAGGTGATATTCTGTTACAGCCATTTCCTACAAAAATTTGATATTTCTTATGTTTTCAGTTTAGTTTCCTGAGTTTTCCTGTCTTTTAATTCTTTTAATTTGTTTATGTTTGAAATAAACAATATGTACCGAATGTAACCGTACTAAACGAAAACGAGACGCTTTGCCGCACCTTATTATGGCTTTTTTTGGATTTTTTGTTAATACCGAACTATGCTATTGTTTGGTACCACATCGTATTTTTACCTTTGAAAGCACAATCTGTTGTTCTAAACAATGCAATTAGGTACTTCTCGCTAAACCTTTACAACATAATAGTTATTGATAAACAACTTCAAAGGTTTCCCTTAATCATTGTTCATATTTCTATGAGTGATACTTACACTAAGAAAGTTAATTACCACGAGACCTAAATGGTTATTTAGTAACGTTTTATTTGAATATTCAAACAGAATATTGAACAACTTGAAACTTGGGCAGGTGGGATAATATAAGTGTTATGGCTCAATTTGGTCGTTAGCCTTTATTCGGATGCACGAAAGACTACTCGAATTCGGCCACCCGAAGCAATATTTACACTGGAATACGGAAAACGGTGTCGGATAACCAAAATGAGAACTACCCGCATACGGGCGTACTCGACTCCCTTCATATACACTAAGTCGTTTACCCGAATTCCATTTGCACTCGTATTTGGGCTAACGACCAAGTGTTTTCGCGCCATTACTGTAAAATGAATTTATCTAGCTATGATATTTAAAGTTGGAAAAATCTTAAATTCTGCCTTTATTTCGCCTAGTTCTGATATAAGTATCTACACTCGACAGCGACCGGGCCACCCCCGCTAGTGTACATTGGGAGCTGTTATTTGATTTTCTCAAAAAGTATAACATTTACAACAAAAGCTATATTTATTGAATATGCGTTTCATGATGATTAAAATTACAAAAAAATCTAATATATGCTCAACTTTGTTATCAAGCATGAAACATGCTGCTTACGATTTTTATTTATTTTTTAATAACGTTATCGTGCTTTTTTATAATCTGATACTTCCTATAATTTCTTTACTTTTTGTCCATAGTTTTCTCCGACGTGTGCATTTTTGTTTAGATTTTTACTACCGATTAACACAACTGGAAAGCGGCTACGACTCTTTGGAAAATTCTTAAAAAATGATTAATTTTAATAGTTTCCTGTTGGTTTAACTTTGATAGTTGTAAATTTTATAGTCTTTGAGAAAATTAAATTGGGTTTTTAAGGTAACAGGCGGTCCTTTTTGGTTTTTGCTGCCCAATGTCAGTCACTTATGATACCCAAGTATATCGGTACAATAATAAATTCCTGACGACCAAAACAAGTATTTTGTACCTAAGCAGAGCTTGTGCTCTGAAAACTAAATATGTAATATATTGTCGAATAAACTAATTCTTATTCAACTATGGCTCGGGACCAAATACTTGTTTCATCACACAATTAAATGCCCCTACCGGATTCAAACATAAGAACTTCGAAGCAGAAGGCAGATCTGGAACAGCGTTGCTGTTGCACCATCCACCATTTAAATCTATACACGAAAGAATACCCAAAACATTTCTAATTTTGCATAATTTAAATTTTTGAAATTCTCATGATAAAGGAACCAAGCCTTGTAATAAAATAACGTTACTTCAAATATTTGCCTAACAATCTATCAACTTCAAGGTACTATAACTAATTAAAAGTCGTTAGTTAATTAAGTGTATACACGAAAGAATACCCAAAACATTTCTAATTTTGCATAATTGAAGGCTTTTCATGATAAAGGAACCAAGCCTTGTAATAAAAAAACTAAGTAATTAAAAGTCGTTAGTTAATTAAGTGTATCTATATTATAAATGACGAAAATAATTAAAGAAACCTTTAAATGCTACTACCGTAATTGTCTTTGTCTACGCATACTAATATATTTTTTAACATGATTCTGACTAATAATTACTAACATACATCAACATCATACAAAAAACATTACAGATTACCTCGTTTGTATTAAAAAAAAAAGATATTTTTAAAAATATAATTATCGTGACATAGTTGTGTGTATTTTACTAATGAGGATACATCATGTTAGTTTACGTTCGTGTTGATTCCTAATAGTGTCTGATTACACTGACTCAAATAAGACTTACGTTCAATTAGGATTTCGAACCAAACCTTATTAATAATTAGAAGAGGTGGGTCGCAAGTACGTAAGGTAGTAGTAAATTCTTGAATTCAGTGAGGTCGCCAGAGCATCATGGAGTATCATAGAGTTGGCAGTACTAGTACGACGTCCGGACGATTTCAGGGTAAAAAATATTTAATGTCCTGTTATAAAGTTTTTGATCAGGCGTCGGCAATTAAGACAACAGGAATTCTAAGAATAGGATACTTCCTTTAACTACTTAAACAACATTTGAAAAAAAAAAACGTTATTCTATAGGATTTTTGGAACTGGGAATTTGTAAACGGGCCAGTACTGAAAAGCAGCCCAAAAAACTCACATTTGTCAGCCTCTTTTTGAAGGCAGCTACATTATATGCTTGATAATTAGTCAACTTCTTTTACGAAGGTCTGTTCCCTTGCTAAACCTTGTCGTGGTCAGTTTTAAACATCATATGAGTCTTAGTTCGGATAAGCACATTCGACTGACGGCACAACGCTGATGTCAAAATAGCTGGGATGAATATAAAGAAAACATCGGAGCTCTACAAACACCTCAAGAATAAATACATAGAATAGTTACCTACAATAGGGATAACTTTGATGCATCACTTCAAAAAAATTAAACTAGGCTAATTGAGACTCAAATTTCACAAATGGTTTACGACAGAAGGTCTAGAAAGAAAGCGAAGGATCGGTGGGCCAATCGCCTAACCAGATTGCTTTGGAAAACGCTATCGCTTACGATTTCATTTTGTTATTTCTAACCGCCGAAATACCTCACGCTCATTTTCTTTAACATTGTTATTACCAATGCAAAAGAAAAAAAAAGAGCGCGAGGCATTTGAAAACCTCAGGGGGCTAGAAATAACAAAATGAAATCGTAAGCGATAGCGTTTTCCAAAGCAATCCAGTTAGGCGATTGGCCCCCGGGACATGGTAAAACCGTTCTACAACACGATTAAAACAAATATTTGCATGTGCTTAATTTAAAAATACAAAACGAGTGGTTGTCTATAGGTGTTACAGCTCCTGTATCTCATTGGCACTTGATGGCCTACCTTTATTGAAGACTGGTCTCCTACTGCTGAGTTTTCAATTGACTTTCCAAAATAAATTAATTGTATGGGAAAGCCTTAGAAAAATCTTGTCTAATTTGCGTAGAGGAACTTTTAGGTATTGATAGATTAGTCTCTTGATTTTGAGACCTCTAACCAATTTTTCATCAACAACTTTGATTTCATAAGAAGGGGAAACCAGCTACGAAATCTTTGGTACCAGCTCTTTTCGATCCTAAATGATACAGCTTATTTATAAACATTGCAGATGTGGGTGTTTTGTCATCTACACCAGACATACTCGTATTATCGACAAAGATTTAGGTACGTGCAATTTACAGTAGAGCTTACCGTTCCATGGAAGACAAGTATCCATAAAGTAGTTCAAAAAACGATATTATAAGCTTCACACTTAAATGGTATCTAAAACCGTGTTAGTAGTCTTCACACCATATATGGCCAAGCAAAAAGCGGCAGCGGAGGGCGTCAATGCCTATTTAAAGTAGTTCCTGAAAGGATGCACTTGTTTGACAAATTCCAGGTATTGTTCGGTGCTGACGTCGTCCTGTCTAAATCTCATCTTAAAAGCTGAACTGACACAACGGAATAGTTAGGTTAAACAATAAATGCATAAGTAAGTACAATAGTGAGAGGAAACGCGATGGTATGGATATGAATGAGAGGAAAAAACGCATTTAATTTAACAAATATAATATTTCCGGTATCTATCGGATATCGATTTCTATTTTAAGCAACTCTGAAAAATAATTGTAATAACTTTCTGTTAACTTGACTTCGACTTATGCAAGAATTATTAGCAATTCAAGCATTTATTTACAAGGCTCGTATTTTTGCTTTAGAATTTTTACATAGGTGATGGGTTGCTGTAGTGGCTAGTTACTTATTGATTATTAAAGATAGATTCCTATTAATCCAATTTACGGCGTTGATTTAGAATTTCTCGTCATAATAAAAAAACAACTTTTGTCTTCAACCAACTTGGACAATCTATTGAGAAATATTTCTTCTCTGTTTGATTTATTTTTAGAAATGTGTACGGTACGAAATGTAATAATACATATGACTCGTACTCTGAACAAGTTTCTGTTGAAATTGAAACCTATTACTTTACGGGCAGTTTTTGGAAATATTGTTTACGTTTTCCCCTTGCTATCTCTCACTCACGCTTATAAAGAATAAGAATAATAAATTCTAAACGCAGTAACACTATCAAGCATCAACTTAATAGGAAAAGGAAATATTTAGTATGCCTTTGATTATGTCGTTCATAAGCTTCACTGTAAAAGCTTTACGTTATGTTGGTAGATGAATATTACTTTAAAAGTTACAAAATCGCCACAAAATATTCATACCTACTACAGCAATTTATTTCAGACAGTCGTTCGTCGGGGTGCCACAGGGTTCTCAAATAAGTCTCAATTTTAATACCATGAGTTATATTCCTATTGAATTGGAAGTCTTAACATCGACGAGTTAACTTTAGCTCTTTCTACAGAAAATAATTGTCGTAGGGAACAACTACTCCTAATTAAAAGTCAAATTTAATTAGAAATAAATTTTATAACACACCTCTTCACTGATTGCGTCTTAGGTTATGTATAAGTTGTCTGTTATTATAATGAGTAATCTGATGTGATACTGAACTTCTTCTATTTGTCGGAACCGTGAACACACCCGTTAACAATCATAGTCTGAGGGATTTGAGGTTTTTAGGAAACTAGGACCTTATTAAATTATCTAAAAGATGATATTTTCGTGTTCCAAGATTTACAATTCTAAATATTCGTCATCTACTAAAAAGTATTGAATATTTCACTAATCACTTCATTAATCGAAGGGCAGAACAAACAAACAAAGAACAAACCTGGCTGAAAATTGATGAATGAAGTAAGTTGGGGCTCGCACGCTTTTTGTCTACACTTTAGTTGCTGTAGTATAAAATCTAGCAATTATTCTAGTCAAGATGCAACAAGCGTTGCTCTATCCTCAAATGTTAATGTGTTATCTACAGTCTTCCTCTGAACGAATGGCTAAAAACACCTCCAGAGTCATCCATGCTGAGAAGGTGACTGCAGGGGTGACATAAACCTCTGAACTTCCGGCCGTAATAAAATAAATCTAGGTACTCTACTACAAATAAGGGCCATCCATAAAGTACGCCACACGTTAAGGGGGAGGGAGTCGGTCGACGAAGTGTAACAAGAGGTGGCCCTAAGTTTCGTGACTTCACATTTCGAAATCTAATACAATACTTTTGAACTTATATCAAAAATCTTTCAAATGTTTAGATCTCTATCTGTAGTGGGTTTCAATTATTTTTGTTGACAAATTTTCGGAACTGCTTTAATTTCATAATTTCTGATAAATAGAAAAAAATGTGAATAACTGACAAGGGAGGATCCCTAATAAAACTGGACCGATTAAGCAACAACTTCAAAAGAGTAGGAAAGTGAAATGAACTAAAGAATGAATAAGATGACTGTTTCTATATGCTTAATAAACCGTCCAGAGCAGTCGATTTTACTACTTCGGCTATAGGTACTACCTGCTTCACATGGAGCCGAAAATGCACCGCACCATACCTGCGCGAAACCTGTTGAATCTTTCAGCTTCCATCATCGGGTACCATATTTCCACAAGTTTACTCTTTTTTTATATTTAGGTAGGTAGGCGTTTAATAGTATGTTGCTGTTACGTACTACATATAGAAAAACTCTGCCAGTGTTGTTATTTCTATACACAAAAAGAATTTCGCATAGCAGACGAGCCCCTATAGTGTAACCTTTTGACTTCCACGAGTTCTTCGACTAATCATTTGAGTTTGAAGTCGAGCTCTACTTTGTGATTCACAACTTCTATCCATACTACTTATTATTTAGAGCTGATTTGTCTGGTCTATGCAGGCCGATCAGTATACCCCAAGGACGAACAACTAGCAAGAAGGTATTCGTGTCGCCATCATAAAAGTTTCTATGGAAGGAGATAGTTTCTTGTTACGTCCGGTAGGAGCGCTGTCCAGTTTCCACAGAAACTTTGACAATGGGGATACGCATCATTCACGCTTGTTGTTCGTGCTTAAGGTACTGACTGATCCGCTTAGATCTAGGTCTGTGCCGAGTACCATCAAAATTTGTTAGTGTAAAATCCGTGTTTAATTTTCAAAACTTATGGGTGTGTATGCTTTGTTTGACACATTATGCTGAGGAAATAAAATCTGGTGGGTCTGAATCGTAGCAAGTGGAGATCTTGTTCTTAAAGATAGGATTGTTGGTAAGACAAAGTTAAAAGATTACCATTTCAAATTTCACACACAGAACTACACCAATTTTCAGTACCTGTACCTGTTTCTTTATAACTGTACCGGAATAAGCGGGACAATCAGAGTAAACAGAAATTACCCGTTTTGAAGCAGCAGTAAACGGTAAGAGTTCATACGCATTTCAGTGAGATGGCCTCACTGACGACGCTATGCTGTATGTTGTTGTTTCCGCCAACAATCAATAAGACTCTTCGCACTTTGGACTCTTCTCATACGAATTTAACTGGAAGCACAAACCATACTGGAACCGAGCAGACTAGATTCAAGCTGGTTGTATGTATATATGTATACGTCTCAGTAATCAGGATCACGGTAGTTGTCAACTATTCTTGTTTGTTACGGCTACTTACTCAAAACGGTTAGTCTACAGACTGGCTTTCGAGCCCCTCTACAGTTGATCTGTGATAATCAGCTGATCTTCGACTACACTGCTGATATTCTCTATCCGTCCATTACTTAGTACAAATATTACACTTTGGGACTTGTAGGCGATGGGCTGACTATTTCTTATGCTGCAGAGGGAACGAAACAATGAGCAAGGCGTTTATTTGATCTAGTCAGCTTCCCAGGATGCGATAAACTTAAATCAGCAGTTCTAAAAAGGCAACTTTGCAATTGATCTGAAAGAATGTTATTCATTTTCCGAAGAACAGACAGGGAATCCGGGTTTATCGCCACATAAATGTTAGGGCATTTTAGTTTGCCTTTAAGTAAATTAGCAAAATGAGTTGCAATATTGCCTTTATAGTCTTTCTGGGCTGCTTCTAATAAGTACCAGCGGCTGTAGTAATAAAGAACTACCTGATCAACTGCAGATTTTGAAAGTATATATTCTCGTGTACATTTGCCTGTCAATGTTTCCAAAAGGGCCGAAACACATAACTGCGTTGGGACGCCGCAGCGCTAAAATCGGCAGTTTGAATTGCGGCGTCGTGAAAAAGAGCGTTATATGGTATGGTAGGGTAACCAGTTTCTCGTGATTTTTTATTGTGGAACTGCCATGGATCGTCGTAAGAAACTTATTGTTTATTTGTTATTAAGAAGACATTACTCTGTTTTAAATATACGACAAAGAAAATACTGCATACTCCATTTAATAAGGCTATGAATCCCGATGGAGAGTACTTTTCTCGAAAATACAAAGCATTAAAGATAGACGAAAACAAAATTTTCGCCTACTTTAGAATGAGTGTATCAACATTTGAAGAGCTATTAAGCGGGTTATCAAAATATATACAGAAAAAAAAATTGAAAGGAATGAAACCTATTACTGCTTTAGAAATGCTGAGCTTGACTGTAAGGTAGACATCAACGTCAGACATTTTAATTTTTAAACTGCTTCCGGGTTGACGTGTGGTTTGCAAGAGTGATAAAAACGAACTGAATCATTGTCAACAAGTATGACGTCATAACGCTGGAATTTGCGTCGCGATGCCGCGCTGCCGCGCCGCTAAAATCGGCGCCACTGCCAATTTTAGCGGCGCGGCGCCGCAACGCGGTTATGTGTTTAAGGCCAAAGTCCCATACATTTTAAGAAACTTATGTGTTTTCTTTTTACATAACTACGGCAAGAAGATATATTTCTTCGTCACAAGAATTTGCTTCAATCAGAGTATACAAATGAAGGTAAGTAATAGACCTCCCACTTGCTGCAGTATTCAAACACCCCTTTCGTTTCCTAAGTCTTTTGTATTCACAATCTATGCACACGTACCATTAAAATTAGCATTATTGTATTTAGTCTGGTGGTTTTTGGGAAATCGAGAAAATGTTTTTCGGCAGCTATCGATAAAAAAAATTGAGAAACTAAAGCAATCTTTGTTAAAACTTTGGCAACTTTATCATTTTTTTTTACCTATAGGCGGCCTTATTTGCAGTGAAATCTTCAAGCAACATCCGGTGATAATGGAGAAAGAGATTACTTTATATACAATATTTAGGTACCTTATTTATCTACCTAGGACAGTCGAGCCGCAAATTTTCATTTAAGATTTACCTACATTAAAAGGGTGGTCTATGAGAATAGGTATGACCAACGATATTAAATACCCTAGATCAGCTATACTCTAAGTGTGTTCCGCGGAACCCTAGGGTTCCGTGATACCTCTGTCGGGGTTCCGCAAGAATTTAGAAATAAAAAAATCAAAACACCTCTCTCTGGTCGCTCCGCGGCTGTGCGGACTCCGCGGCCGCGCGGAGACAAAACGCTATGAATGTTATTTATTTATTTATTTGTATTTGTATAAGCTTGTGTTACATTAGCTGGTACAATATCTCATAAGTTTGGTCTCAACAATTTTATACTTGTACAACGCGTTCGCTCTAAGTTTGCCGGTCTGTGGAATGCGCGTACCCTCCCCCACGTGACAACAAAACTTATAATGTGTCATAGTTTTACCCAAATATCTAACGTACACAATTTTTATTGTTACAATTAAATAAAAAATTTCGAACGTCATACACTCATACCTATCGCCAGCGGCAAACTTAAAACGAGCGGGTAGTATACTTGTAAGCGCTCAGTCTCTTTGATAAAAGCCGCCTCTGAATTAGACGCTATAGTTGTCAACTAGCGACTTTCGTCTCTAACTTCAAAGGATAAAGTCGATATTGTTTACAACGCTATTTTTAAATTTCTGTTTTTATTTTTGCTTTTTGTTTATCAAAGGTGCCGACTCGAGTATTTTCGAGAATATTTGAGATCGAGTCTAGGACTAAGTATAAAAGCGGCGATCGCGCGTTGGCGTCGTCAGTTGATGATTAGCGTTCGGAGCGATAAGTTACTACCTACTTACAAGCTCGCTAGCGAGAAACTGGTGTTCATTGTTTTACTGCCTGCTGTATTCTGTTGTCTCAGTTTTATACATTTCTTCCCTGTAGGTTCTAAATTTAGTCTCTTATACGCAGTAACGATTGTGCATTATTTAAACCCCACTATCCTGACTTGTAACATTATAAATAAAGAAGAATGGAACGTTGGCTTAAAGGTGTTAAACGTGTTCCAACAACATCTTCTAATGACGCTGAATGTTCAAAAGCAATGCGCGCGGAGAATTTAGCAATCACCGATCCAGAAGATGATGCCACGAGTGCCACGACGTCAAGCTCGACGGTTTCAAAGACGAAAAAAAGGAAGTATGATGAATCTTATATCAGTTTCGGATTTGTTGATTCCAACGGCTCACCTCTCTGCATGCTCTGTAGTAAACTGCTTCCTAATAGTTCCATGGCACCTGCCAAATTGCGTCGACATTTAGAAACCGTACACCCCGAGACTAAAGACAAGAATAAAGAATTTTTTGTTCGCAAAAAAGATCAGTTATTAGAAAGTCAAAAAAATATGATGCATGTAACACAAACTACCAACGAAAAGGCCACGGAGGCATCATACTTAGTTAGCTATCGCATTGCACAAGCAGGTGAAGCGCACACTATCGCTGAGAAATTAATAAAACCATGTGTATTAGACATAACAAAATGTATGCTTGATGAAAAATCTGCAAAGCATCTTTCTACTGTTCCGCTATCAAACGATACTGTTTCACGACGAATCCATGATCTGGCAAGCTACGTCAAACAAGAACTAGTTACACGTCTACAAAATACACGATTCGCTTTGCAAATGGACGAGTCGACTGATGTCGCTGGTTTGGCTATCCTGCTGGTTATTGTGAGATATCCATATAAAAGTTCTTTTGAAGAAGACATGCTTATGTGTTCATCGCTGCTTACAAACACTACCGGGGAAGAAATTTTTAATAAAATAAATATATTTTTTGAAGAACATAATCTCAGTTGGAACAATTGCATTGACATTTGTACAGATGGGGCCAAGGCGAT
The DNA here is from genome assembly GCA_902850365.2 of Chilo suppressalis. Lineage (NCBI taxonomy): Eukaryota > Metazoa > Arthropoda > Insecta > Lepidoptera > Crambidae > Chilo > Chilo suppressalis. The sequence goes on along the minus strand of OU963914.1, from coordinate 17,303,380 downwards.
GACAGGTAAAACAGCAGGAGCAGTGTCACGAATGAAAAATAAAGCGCCTAATTGTAGTTCCAGTCATTGTATTCTGCATAGACAAGCACTTGCGATGAAGCAAATGCCGTCTAATCTAAAATTAGTTATGGATGAAGCGGTAAAAATAATTAATTTTATCAAATCACGACCACTACAATCCCGATTGTTCTCATTATTGTGTGAAGATTATGGCAGCAAACATAAAACACTGCTGCTCCATACAGAAGTGCGATGGCTGTCTCGGGGAAAAACTTTAACAAGGCTATTTGAACTTAGAGCCGAGTTACAAATGTTTCTTTCAGCAGATACTTCTTTTAATTTGAAGGACCGTTTGTATGATAAAACTTGGTTGTTCCGATTGTCTTTTATGGCGGATATCTTTCAAAAACTTAACGAATTAAATTTATCATTGCAAGGTAAACAGACAACAGTGTTTCAGGCCTATAATAAAATAACTACTTTTAAAAGAAAATTAGATTTTTGGATCATTTGCATTGGTAAGAAAGAAATAGAAAGTTTTACGTTACTCACTGAGTTTGTTAGCGAAAACGACTCAGAAATGTTTGAAGATAATGTGTTTGAAGAATTGGTCCAATATCTCAGTTCGATGCGCGCATCTTTTGAAAAGTATTTTCCCGAAGAACACAATACAAAAATTAAAGTGAACTCCTGGATTCATAATCCTTTTTTACCCAACTTGGAAAAGCCTGAAAACATGTCAAATGAGATATATGAATCTCTTTTAGAAATGTCATCAGACACAAGTATGGAGTCATTGTTCAAAACGACGCCTCTTAATGATTTTTGGTGCAGAATCCAAGATGAATATGCAATGCTTGGCCAAATGGCTCTGGATATTCTTCTCCCGTTCCCAACTACATATTTGTGCGAAACAGGATTCTCTACCTACGCAGCCACGAAAACAAAATATCGCAATAGACTGGACGCCGAAGCTGATATGAGACTCCAACTTTCTTCCATCAAACCTGATATCAAGCAATTGATGAAAAATAAAAAACAGTTTCATACCTCCCACTAGTTAGATTTTTTCTTTTTTAATGTTTTCTATTATTGTCCTTACCAAGTGGTGAAGTAAATAATAATTAGTAACGGATACATTGTACTTTTATTATGCTGATTAATATAGAATACACTTATAAAAATAATTGTTTTATTGTAGGGTTCCATCAAGTATTTTGCTTCCCAAAAGGGTTCCGTCATTTAAAAAGTTTGAGAACCACTGCCCTAGATACACCACGAGCGCTCAAACTGTGTCTCAATCAAAAAGTTCTTGAACTTCACTCAAGCACTTCTTGGTTCACAGTCACACGCGGACTGTTACAAAATTAAGATACCACAGAGCTCCGTGAAAAAATACTTGTAGTACGATAAGTGTCGTTTTTTCGACAGGTTTCTAATCAATGTTTGTTAATTTAACGCATTTGAAGGAAATTTTGTTCTAACACTTACTATAAACTGATTTAATATAAAATATTTGTGATATTCAAATGCATGGTCGGTTATACATTTACTCGCGGTCCGTACCTGCTATATTGCTAACAGCGCATTTAGAATGAGGGCTACCGTTTTCTGCCTCACCAGATGGCGCCACTGTTGAGTGAGGTCCTAAATTGTAATTTTAAAGTTTATTAAATACGCACATGAAATCAAAGGTTACATTTAGATCGTATTTTAACACAAAAGAACCATATCCTAAACATAATAGGCCATGCCACAGTGACGCGCAGTTCCGTTTTATTCGGAAAAAATGGGAACAATCATTTTTCTAAGCTCAAATTTTTAATAACTGGCATTCATTGCCACATAACTCATATTTGCCATAATTAAGCCGAATTGTTACCAATTATTCACAACATTATTTTAATTAGAAATAAACCCGCGTAGTCAACCAACAAGCAATAACATTTGACATTTCGGAGACCTCACGCTACACTAGCGCCTCTAGCGGCGGATTCATACGCGATAGCCCTCATTGAGCGTAGAGACAAAGAAGTAAGATCTATATTCTACCGCATATAGCAATAAGTCGTAAAATTTTACGAGCTTGCATTTCGAACTTTATGAAGTCTTTGACGACGATGAAGTATGACCTTATACAGTATGCATTAAAGGGGACTTTCAATGTTTAAATAATGCCTTAATATAGTTTTTGACCACGAGATCATCTTACGGAACTCCGTGGATCGTACAATGTACCTTTTGGACACGTTTCGGCCACGATTTTGTTGCGTGTTGTTGTATCAAGGGTATTTTATATCGTTGGGTATGGCTGCCCAAATGTCAATGAGTTACTCTCACAGTTAACCGCACAAACTATTATGTCTTACTCAGATCAAATTATAATTTATTTGATTTGAGGTGGCTCCATAAATATCACGCGCATAGCATGTTTCTACTCGTAACTATGGTAATTTTCCCGCATTCCGTAGAACTTGGGAGACATTGTTTGCTGATCAGAGAATAGCAGAGCAAACTAATACCTACAGAATAATAAAAAAAAATTCAGCTGTCTAAAATAAGGTGAAAATTATTGAAAAATTGAAGTAGGTAGTATTTATCAAAACAGACAGGATATATCTATCCGATAGTTATTATCTTCCAAGAAAATGACGCATGCAACTGTGACGGTCAATTTATAGTATAATATATACATAATTTATTAATGATTTCAGAATCCTGGGTGTCTGTTCGTTAATCTGAATAACGATTAGGGACAATTTGTTAACTACAGGTAGATTATGATTACACGTAATCCAGTTATGACTACACGTGATCTACCTACATGTAGTTATGACTACACGTAATCTTACTACATGTAGTTAACAAATATCTAACTACAAGTAGTTAAAGTTATACTGAGCGTCCCACGGGTTTGTCACACGGAGGGAAAGTATATTAAATATTGAAGATTGAATATTTTACTGAAAATCATCATTTTATTTTTCACAGATTTTTTTTTAAATCTGCTACAACTGGGAATCAAACTCGTGAGATTTTAAAAAAGAAACGACGTATTTTTTGATAACCATCGAAAGGGTTGATTATAAGGATTATTTTTTCCTCAATAACGCATTTTAAATTAAAGCAATATCATGAAATTTCTATTTTGTTCAGGAAAATTTCTTCTTACTTTTCCGTGCTTCCAACAGCTAATGTTATCATTACAAAGTATTTACTAACTAGTACCTGCTCACATAATAATAAAGGATACTTTAACGCACCGTTTCGTTTTTATTGTAGTTTGTGTTCAATTCTTAATTAATTAATCAATTAATTTTAATTAAATAAAAGTAAAATTACGTGTATATTTTTTTTAAATGCTATGTTATTTAGGAAAAATAATATGATTCCCGGTTTTGGCAGAAGATTTTTTAAAACGGTGAATGCATTTCTACTTATTATTAAAAATAAAATGATTTTTTCTTTCAGTAAAATATCCAATCTTCAATATTTAATATACTTTCCCTCCGTGTGACAAACCCGTGGGACGCCCAGTACCCTTAGTACGAGTTTTACAATTACAAAAACTATGATAGTTTCGTGAGCTCGCACTCGTACTAAGGGTACTGATTTTGTTGTTTTCGTTTCAATTCAAATAAACAGTGTTTAAACTCCACCATTAAATAATTTGCGTCTTCTTAAATTTTAAGTATATTTGGTTACTTTTCACCAAAATAGACATAGAAACATAATTTACATTTACGAAAACTATGATAGGTTGCGTGAGCTCAAACTCGTATTAAGGGTACTGTATATCTTGTAATGTAACTTATCATAAAGGACAAATAAAAATAAAATTTTCTTGAATTACAAATATTTGCCCAGAATTATCATACCGAACGAATATTGGAAAAATACAATTATTTAAATCTAAAGAAAAGTTAGTAGAAAAAAAATCCACGCGGACCAGGCAGCAGACGGGAGAAGGCATAGCTTCTCAGGAGAGCCCACAAATCTACGTTAAAAAGATATACAAATATTTTTCTGAGGAATTATTAGAATATGGTGAACATGAGCATACAAGATACAAATCGTAAGCCACTTGCCACATTACTGACAAACTGTCAACCACTGCAATGGTAGCGGTTTTAAAGCAACTTCTCTCTTTATATATCCATCCATATATCATATCAAAATGAACTTGCGTTTTGTCTATGAAGCTTTCCTAAAGAAACAAAATTTAAAGACATTCAAACTGACAAAAGTATGATATTTTGAAAGTGGGTCATCCTAGGACCCGAGCCTTTTTGGATGCAACTTACACTACATTTAACTACTTTTTTGGATTATTATATTTAGTAATGCTGTTTCTATATTACCTGAGACTATTGAGTGCATTCGACTATGTAGGATAATTGTCAATTCACACTGTCGTTCCCATTTTCACGTCCTTAATGTGTCATATTCGCTACAGAAAATACCTAAGTAGCCTGTGTTCTTCTCCGAGCTTCATTTTATCCCATTATCTAAATTCATCAAAATCGGTCTATCATTTAGCCATGATAACTTTTCGGACAGACAAGACACAGTTACTAAATCATTACCCTTATATATAGGTAGTATGGATATATAAGTCGCGGCACGAAACTCTAGTGCTGAACAAAACGCGTCAGGGATAGCTGCGGCGCATGGGTGCGACTGGAGAGCCAATCGGCGCAACGCACGCCCACCCGCGCACCTCGTTTCCCCCCAACACATCTAAATTTTTACTTCTCAGCAACAGTCAGCGCTAGTGTTTCGTGCCGCGACTTATATATCCACCGACCTGTAAGACCTATGGGCATTGGTTCTTTTAATTAAAAAAAATGCAAACCTGTCGCCTCCGTTTTTAGTAATTTCATTACTGGTTTCCTATAGATACCTATTGACACACTCACCATTCAATAAAACATAAACATATTGACATAGACCAAAATTGAACTACTGACATCATTTAAAATTAAATTAGATACCAGACCGGCGGAAATAGGCGAAATTTGTCACACTGACTGGTAGATTTAATTAATATCAAAATAAAATAAGAAATTGCTTATTCAGTTTAAGCTGGTACAAGCACTCATGAATGTCTTGAAGCTACGCCATCGGTTCGTAAACGTCGTCGTAGACGACGAGAGACCTTTTACTGGAAGAACCGGCAAAAAACTCAGCAACGGCTGTTTTTTCTCCCTGTATCGATATAATATTCACTTTAAGTAAGACTTACCTATAATCATTATATTTAGTTATTTACTCTGACAGGTTAGGAAGGATCATACAAGACATTGACACAAGGTTCTTATACACAATATAATAATATAAGAGAAATAAGAAAATATATAAGACAGCTTCCAGATCAGCAAAAATTAAAAGATGACATCGTGAGGTATTTCTACTTCCATAATTCTTTATAGATATTTTTGATTACACTATATTTAGAAGCTGAGCCTTCGATCCTGGACGCTCTTCCTACGATTTGGTAGGGTATGGGTGAATTTCCTCCGAAGGTGTTTCCCATATGCTACTTGACTATTTCTTCTATGGAGTTTCTTCCAAAAGTGTGTTTACGGCATTTAATCTCACAAGATCCATGGGAGAGATGATTTAGGTCCGCAACGCATGTTGATCCCCGTGGCGTCTCCATGGGTAACGAAGATCACTCCCTCCCTAAGTGAATTACTCATCGTCTTCCTGTTACACGTTCACGCCTAGATTATAGAACCGATTACGATGAGTTTTAGAACATAGAACTTGAAGCTCGGAGATGGACATTATTGTACGCAGCGATGTCGTCGCCGCACCAGTCCCTTAAAACTTCGCTATAAGTAGGTATACAAATATTTTCGCTAATATCGCCAACGACATGACACGAATATTATCTCATATCCGCGTTGCTGACTCGACAGAATTACTAAATGGAAAAGCAACTCCTGGCCGTGCTAAGAACAAAGTACTTGTGGTGATGGTGTTCGTAACCGATAATCAACTCTTGAATTAGAATATAATTAAAACAACCAATTGCGTTGGTTGAATAATCAAATTTAATGTTAATTAACCACGAAGCGAAACATCTTAGCATATCTCTATTTTTGCTGTCGTCAAATCATTGACCATCAGCTTTACCTTTAAGAATTCTTGGCGCCCGCTTATAATGGAGCACAGCAGTGAAAACGCGTAGAAAGTGTTTGCGAGAAGAGCGTCGACGGGCATAATCAGGATCTGGGTCTTTAGCTATAGTGGCCGCATCATAGAAGTATTTTACGTTAATCCCTTAGACACGGTAATATTTTATAATATTACCGTGCCTTAGATTCATAGGGAATTATGGCTATATCGCGTTAAAAAAATATTATGAAATAACTATTTGACTCATTAGGTAGGCACGAGTAATAGTTTTCGATGGATCTTTAAAAAGGAACCTCATTATTAGGCAATAAACGGACGAGAAATGTCAATAGATTTGTAAGAGTGATATTCGCGACAGCGAATCCTGTCTAAATAATACCACGGGGTCGCTTCACTAGCGTTAAGTTTTACTTAGCTCTACTGCTGAAATTACAAAATTGGTTGTCTTCCGCTTCGTTTGCAATTTATTTATATCGACACTTGTTTTTGCTGTGGAGAAGTAAAAATATTCGCAAATCCATTAATGACTCGGATCATCGTGAGCTCTCCCTGGTTAGCAGTGTACTTCTACTCATCAGCGCCACCAACTCCAAACTCTACCTAAATATTGCATATTGTACCTGTGTACAAAACCTTGGGAACAAAATGAACTTATTACTTCTATAGGTGCAGCTTTGTGATTTCAAAGTACATTGACGTCAACCCGCCAGCGCCACCTCTATATCTCGAAAAAAGTACTTTCTTGCTCTTTATGCTATTTACACAGTAACCTTACGACTTTGTACTTCTGGTTAAAAAACACAGAGCCGGAATTCTTCCAAGATAAAGAACACAAACAATTACAGCGTGAATCGTCAATCCAGAAGCGGTATTCTACGCTACGTATATAAGTAAGTACAGTGTGCTAATAACATTGACGTAGCGATCGGGGTTGGTGGCTCTGCTGGACTGTGCATATGCGACTCAAACCTACCAGCATGGTAAAAATGGTTATGGCAAGCATCTCTGCTGCATCAAATTCGCGTCTAGACACACTGATATAAGTCGCGGCACGAAACTAGCGCTGACCGTTATTGCGCAGAAGTACAAATTAAGATTTATTTGTTTCTTAGGTTTTCACGCACATCACTCATTAAATAAAACTAGTTTTTACGGGTTAATGCACGAAACTTTATTTATTTATTGACGTTTCGCAGCCTTTTCAGGTCTGCATCGTCAGAATAATTATTCTGACGATGCAGACCGTCAGATCGTCAGAATAATTATTCTGACGCAGCCTTTTCAGGTCTGCATCGTCAGAATAATTATTCTGACGAAAGTTTCGTGCATTAACCCGTAAAAACTAGTTTTATTTAAATTAAGATTTCTTTGGGGAAACGAGGTGTGAGCTGCGCATGGGTGCAGCTATCCCCTGCGCGTTTTGTTCAGCGCTAGAGTTATATGCCGCGACCTGTATGTGTAAATATTCAGACCGAACTATGTATATAAAGTCATTGAAGAAAAGAATATGACGTGGTATAATAATATTGTTATTTGGGAGCTGATGGATCATCCATGACCACGCAAGCTGTGTTGTTTGTGGAGGAGTGGTCAACTGCCGTACCTTTTTATATAAAAAAAAATGTTTTTCTTGTACATAATATTAGACCAGCGTGCGCGGCATACGAGTATGTAGTTATTAATTCAAAATTTATTGCAGACCATAGAGATAAATGAATAAGGCTGGTAATTTAAATGTCTAGGTTTAATACATGACTACTAAGACCCACGTTTATTCGCTGACAAGTGGTGCGCACAAGTTTTTTACCAAACCAAAGCCCATACCACAAGTGCTTTTAATATTCTAAATTCTTTAGTTTAAAGATTAACTAGTTAGGTAGGTACTACATTTCGACAAATAAAGGCAGTATTTATTAGATTTTTTCCAAGAGTATTTAGTGTTGGTAAAGTAAGCAAGATGCATAGTCTCGGAAGTTTTATATTAGTGCAAAGGGTATTGCAGCTTTTTGTTTAAAATTTATTGGATCAATCCAGTACCCTTTTATTACGAGTCCACTGCGAACAATGTTCTATTATCTGTACCCTTAGCACGGACCAATGTCGAATTCGAATAGTTAGCGAGTCCGAAATGTCATTGTCAAATGTGTACTGATTTTTAGTTCTCGTTACGTCCTTTGTGGCGCTGCTGTTCAAGTTTCCATACAAATTTGATAATGACATTTCGGAGTCGCAAACTATTCGAATTCGATTTTGGTTCGTGCTAGGAGTACTGTACTCTGACGAATTGTTGGTGCAACACCAGCGCTCCTGCATTATTATAAGTTATAGATGAGGCAATATTTTACTGAACTCAAAACTAGCCTTTCGCATTATAGCACTATGATGAAAAGAAAGATACGAATCTCTTTGGTATAATGAACTACATCTTTCATCATCTACTTCATTTAGTTTAATATTTACGTCTAGATCAAAAATTCACCTAGTTATTTATTTTCTCTGGACTCTCGTATCTCTGACTGATTTTAATCTTTATTTTGTTTGTAATAGGAAGAACAAAGGTTTGAGAAAATTTTACTCTTTTTGGCAACTTCCTGTCTAGCAGTCTGTAGGTAATAACCTAAAATCTACTCGACTCATACTAAATCAAACTTCTAATGTCTTCTAGTAGACGAGCGAGAGCGAGTGATAAGAAAGATGAGGTGAACCAGGCCTACAGTATGAACGATGTGAACTAGAGATTCATTTCATCTTTATCAATGTCCTAGTTCATTCTTATCTTTCTTCCGTGAATTACTCAAGTCTGCTCAAAACAAACATTTTGAAAAAACCTTCCTATATATTGACATACATTTTCAAAACAGTGGACAGCTGATTTTCCGCTCGAATGAGAGAGCCCGCTTAAGGAAGTTTAATCCACCTCGCGGAAGATCACAGTGAAATAACCGAAATAACACAACCTTTGAGAGATGTTGTCTTTCTGTAAGTAATTGGTGTTGTGAGTAAAGTTTCAGCGCTGCACGGGGTAATGGAAAGGGTCAGAGTAGGCGACGACGGCGCGAATGATACTCTGGTATCGTAAGCGTCTATAGGCAATGGTACCTCGTGTAGTTTTGGTGACCTTATTCGATAACGGAAACGCCACACCACCAAAATAATGTAGGTAATGTAGGAAGGCCAAAGAAGATCTTCCACCGAGCTGGGTGATGGTAGCTTGGGGGCCGCCGCCCGACTGATGTTGGTCGGGCATCGTATATAAGGAGTGTTAACCTCTGAATTTTACTTGCGCGATTTAAGCTTCCATACGTAATGATCGCAACGCCGATAGCGCCATCTCTTGACTCCTCAAGACTGACTATTCCTCCATGTTGATGTGGAGTATGTAGATATCGCCGCCACAATAATTCTACTGTCGTCTGTAAAGTGAAAGCTTCTTTCTCCGAAGGGTGCTTTTTCTATTCTAGCGCAAAATCTGCATTAGTAGGACACAACATTTGTGGAGTATCTGTTCGAAAGGGGCTATTTCCATGCTAAGTAAATGTTGATAAAATTAAAAAAATCGTATACTGATTTGATGGTGTATGTGAAGTGTATTTTTTTTATTCAGGTAATTCACAAGGAAGTCACTTATTTTTAGGGTAAATTTATTTATTATTGTTATTATTAACAAGCACAAAATTCAGTATTAATTAAAAATGGAAATAGCACTTTTTGGTCGGATATTCGGAAAATAGCATCTTTTGATCTGGAATGATAATAAAATTAGCACCAATAAATAAACTTTTTGTAAATATTTTTTTATTGGAAGCTACATTTATGCCAAAATATAAAAAAAAAACAACTTGGCATTGATTAATTATCATTACTTTAAAAGATAAAAAAAATGTTATCTTAAAAAGTAATGAAAATTTATTAATGCAAATATTCGTCGTTTTATATATATATATGGCAAAAATTTTCAAGCTTCCAAATAAAAAAAAAAACAAAATCTTTGATTAAAAAAATATTATGTGTCGAACTTTTAAATGAGCTAAAAATAGCACCGTTTGAATGCAACCGCGAATTTAAGTTCAAATTTAAAGGGGAAATTATCACTTTCGATCAAGACTACAGACAGGCTGTGATAAGATCTTAGAATACCAGTAGAATTCACGAAAAAAAAGCTATAAATCAGTAAATACAGAAATAGCCCCCTTTGAACAGACGCTCCTCATTTGTTTTTGGTTTCCCCCTAGGCGGGGCAGCGGGTGTAAAATCTTCATGATTGCCCTACAACCGGCTTTAGGGTATGTCAGACTCTTACTGACTAAAACACCCGTGGGGGATGCCTCTGGTCATAAGGGCCTTACAGGGTTGATGCGTTCAACCACTGAGAAGGGGATAATGCAGCGCTACCTTAGTAAATACTACTGCATACTGCGCTTAGAGGACGGATGAACTCTGATGTGCACCCGTACCGGATTGAGACTGAGCGACTGAAGGTCTCTCAGGATCGGGAGCGAGCACAGCGAATTTTGTGTGCTCTGAATTTGACTGCTCTCGTCTGCTGCCATATGCTTAGAACACGATTCAATAACGACCGGAAGACATCGCGATTGAACGTATTGAGGAATAAAGTTGTCTATATTGTTTTAAATTTTCATGATCATTAACATTATAGCTATTAACGGGATTGTTACCATGTACCTTGTTTTTTATAAAGCTCCATGATCATGGCGCTTGCAAGTGCCGAAACATCGAAGACTCATAAAAAACAAGGTACTTACATGATAACAATCCCTTCAATAGCTATAATAATAGAGATATCTGTGGCAATTTCTACACAAGGTAGTTCTGTTTCTTCTGGTAAGAATAATTCACTTCAGTTTGCTATTTGTGTTCGCTATTTGTAAACTTGACATCAGTTTGTCCTTTTCTTTATTTATAAAGCTTACTAAGGACCGACTGTTGTCAGGTTAACATATAGCAAATACGAATTGACAATAGTTCTGGTATAGTACTTAGAAATGCTTATTTTCTGGTTTTTACCATTAGAAGAGCCACCTCATAGTTTTGGATGTTTCTTGATAAATTTCAATGTTAGTTTTCTTGACGGTCGCAGTGGCACCATTTCTTATGCAATTCAATTCATTTATGTCACCCATTTAGCCAAATATGGCTATATAATAAATCACGTTGACCAAGTATAATTAATAAATTATACTTGGTCAACGTGATTTTTTGCCATTGATTCAATTGTACTTTTTTAGTATCTATTGTGTACAAATATTAACTGTTTGAGACAGACAATGTGAGGCAGGTTAATACTAGTATAAAAATAAATGACAAGCCTGTAGAGTTAGTGGATTCTACAAAGTTTCTGGGTATTGTTTTAGACTCGCATCTGCAATGGGATCCTCATATTCATATTGATGCCTTTTCAAGTAGACAGAGCTCTGCAGCTTTCGCTATTAAAAAAGTAAGACTTAACTGATGTAGAAACGACTATATTGGTTTACTTTGGTTACTTTCATAGTGTTATGTCATATGGCCTTTTGTTGTGGGGTTCTAATATCAAGTATTTTCATAGTACTGCAAAAGAGAGCTGTTCGCGCCATATACAAAAGACAAGATAATCTCTTACAGAAAAGTTTAAAGAAATCAAACACTGGCATCGCAATCCATTTATAAAAATAAATGTAAGCAAAAACTATGACGCATTTGCAAAAAAGTCAAACACATAACTTTAACACGAGATTTAAGAACAAGCTTGCCGTTCCATGTTTCAGACTCCAAAAATCAAGAGGTTCATTTCTGGGTTGTAGTATTGCATTGTTTAATAAAGTTCCCCAAGATGTTGTCACTATTAGTTCCCGTTTATTTTGTGAACTATCTAAAAATACACAGGGCTCTGAGTCTGGAAAAACAAAAAATATTTAGTCATAACTAAATATAGCCGCGACAAGAGAGCGTGCCCGACTAAATGCATGTCGCAATTACCTGATTTTCGTATTGCCAAATTATAAGCTTGTATGACGTATCTATAAAACATCAAAGAGACAGCAAGTTGGTATTTCGAAATGCCATCCCAAAGGTGACTGCAATATGCATAATCAGATCGGCTTTGTAAAGGGTTAAAAGCTGTCCAGGCGTGCTGTTAAAAGACCCAGCTTTCTGGCTACATAAGTTTCAACAGACTGTAGCAAATATATATGTTTATGGTTGAGTAATAATTGTAAAAACACACGAAAATTTGGCTTATAGATCAGCTTAAAAACTGCGTAAGGATGTAATAACTTTCAGGTTTTTGCTCAAAACATGGTTTAAGCTAGGGACCGTAAAACTTAAAATGTCAGGTGGGCCGATAGATGTATCTGGAAGTATATTTATATTTTTCTCTTTTATGGGGCCCCTGGGTCACAGCCCCGCCTGCCCTGACAAATCTGGCCCTGGTCAAGGACCTTGAGGCCATGGTGAAAAGATTTTTTCTGGGGTGAACAGACATGCTTGCGTCTTTGATTGAAGCATTAACATTACTCTCTCATAAATTGCACTTTCTCACGTATCTTTCGACAGCCAGGTTTATTGTGATAAGCGATCTTCGGCATCGAGAAATTGCAGCGCGTTAAATGGTTGTTTGCGTAGAACCCATAGAGCCGGTATCCAAACGCGATTTTTTTAATAACAGCGTGGTTAATAAATTTGTACTTTCTGTTGCCGAATGAACTACAGATTTATCAGGCTTCTGCAAGGGAGTGTGAGACGGCAAAGTTAATTCGACTGATTTTAACCGGGATCAAACCGGAATAAACGCAAGGTAGTATACCTATCATACAAATTTCTTTATGCGGTTGATGTGGTCGAATCTAACCTTGGCGGCAGAAATATAACTTCTCTTCACTCGAATCTTTTGCAATCTATTGCATCAATATCTTATTTATAAGAAGGAAAGGTATTTCGTCACAGTATAAGTAGTGAAAAACTCCGTGCGACAAAAATATGAAATGGTTCAAATATTTACTAGATCATCTTGAACCATTTTTGTGAAATTTTGCCGCCTCTGCTACCCCCACTATGCTATGCCACTGGAAATAACACTACCTTTTGGTGATGTTGTGTTTCTGTCGGTGATTAAGGTTCCAGGTAGGTATGTACGTAAACAATTTTTGCAACTCAAATCTACTCACATTTAACATCAAGTTGTGTAAGATAATACTTGTATACAGTTGTGGTAGATGTACATCACAAATAATTAAAATTAATAAAAACAACAGAAAGACGATGTAACTTCAAGGACCTCCATAATCTGTGTTAATCAACCAAAGACGAAATTATTCTTTAACAATAATATCTTTATTTTGGGTATAAACACAAGTGATGTTTGACCAGGGATCTTACCATGAATTTTTATTTACTGATGATATAAAATCACCGATCGAAACAGATTCTATTCATTCCAGTGTTGTTTCCACAGACATAGATAGTTTCACTTCAATAATCCTAAATCAGTCGCACCGAGAATTCATGGTAGTTGACCTTTCAAATCAAAGTGAGGAAGGACATAGCGGATTTACCGCTTGAATTCGAGCGCCCGTCTGGTAAAGTAATCTCCACCTTACAGAAACCCACAGTAAAATAACACTACTTTTTGGTGTTTCTGTCGGTAATGTTTCAGTCCACACGGGGTACGGGATTGGGTCAGGGTAGTAGAGTGATATTTTTTGTATCGCAAACTTCTGTAGGCTATGGTGGCCGTTACCTTCAGGCGGGCCATATACTAAATCAACAGATTTTTTGAATGATATCCTTTTGTCGTGTGGCGGTCGATACGAAGCTAAAGCAACATCGTAAATAACAAAATTCTCTTTTGTTTCAGTACGGACGAGGACGCGCGCCAAGCGATGATGCTGGACTGTGGCAAGATCAAGGAGATACAAGTGAAACTTCTCCTCAGTTCTCGCTCAGAGATGCACAAGGTGATAGAGGCGGCACGGCAGAGCGTGCCCATACTGTCCTTAACGGCCCCCGCCCCGGCCCCAGTAGCCCCGGCCCCCGCCCCCACTCCCATTATACCCACCATCACGCCCTTCTCGTCCGCATTGGGCACTCACCCACTTAACAGCTTCGGCATCCCCGGAATAGGCAACCCCAATGAAATACCACAACCAGCAGTCATAGAACCGCCAGCGCCACTTATCAGCCCCCCCACAATAACTACTAATATGGATGAGGAAAAAGACGAAGATAAAGGTGATACTAAACGCGGCCGCGACAAGGAGAAGGATAGGCGTCGGTCGCGCTCCAGGTCTCGATCACGCGACAGAGACAGGAAAGACAGGAAACGTGATCGCCGTGACAGGTCGCGGTCGAGGGAGCGAAGGCGCAGGGATCGTAGCCGCAGCAGAGATAGGTCGGGTCGCGACCGCAAGCGAGACAGAAAGGAACGCAGCCACTCCGTCGACCAATCACCGACTCGCCGCGCCCGCGATAGGAGAGAACGCAAATCCCCAAGAAACTCCCAAGAGAAGAATGACGAATCTCAAAGTAACGATTCGTTCGCGGCCGCCGCTCCCATGATGGGTAACATGATGAATCCGCTAATGCCGCCGCAGATGCCACAAATGCTGCAACCCAACATGATGATGAACGGCATGCCCGATGGAAACGCGCAACAGAATCGCTTCAACGATCCTTCTCTGACAGACGCGTTTAACAAACTGCATGAGTTAGGGAAGAAGCGCAACCCCAATGCTTTCCAGGGCGAGCAGCAAAACGGGGGTGGAAGGTTCCAAGGAGCCCGCGGGGGCGGTAATGTGGTTCGTGGAGGCGCTAGTTTCCGTCGCGAAGGTCGCGTGTCTCGCTTCGACAACGATCAGCCACAACGCGAGTGTTGCGTCGCCATCAGGAACGCTCCCAACCACACGAGCTACGGCGACGTACGCCGTTTCTTCCCGTTCGTCATCGACAAACACGGGATCAAAATGATTAACGACCACCTCGGTCGTCGCACTGGCAACATATTCGTCAAGTTCTGCGACCCTCGCTCCAAGCAGCTGGCCCTGCAGCGGAAACACAACGAGTTGAAAGGCGCCCAAGTGGTAGTCGAGCCGCTGGACGACGAAGCATACGATGGTGCCATAGACTCCTTTTTGCCGTACCGGGATGATAACGACGAAGAAGACCCCTCCCTCGTCATCGCCGACGAGCCCAAACAACAAATATACACCGTCATAAAACTGACCGAGCTGCCCAACTTTGTGAAAGAACAGGATATAATAAAAACTTTCAGCGACTTTTCGCTTTTGTCAATAATGCTGAACGACTGCCGAGTCACCCGATCCAAGATCGCGTTCGTGCAGTTCGTCAAACCCGAGGACGCTAAAGCGGCTTTCGATAGACGTGAAAGATACATATTCGGTCGTCGGCATCCGACCATAACTCCGGTGAGCGACGAAGAGTATGAGAAAGAGAAGCATAGCCAGAACGACAAGATGTGCGAGCCGAAGGAGAAGGTTCAAGTGGAGCCGCCCGTGGTAGAGATGCAGGCGCCTCGAGACCCGCGACAACGCCGGCAGCTCGAAGCCGCGCCTGCACCGCAACCGCAACAGCTGCAGCAGCCATTCTTCCCTGCCTCCTTCCCCGGCCAACCGGGCTTTGTACCCGGGTTCCCCGGAGCGCCTGCGCCCCAGTTCGCTGGCTTCCCCGGCCCCGGGCCCGCCGCCACAGACCCTCGGTCCGCCGCCGCCACCTGGGCCGCGAGACCCAACCTCCCCAACCCGATGAAACAAATGAAAGCCATGCCCCAACTTCAAGTGACGACTATCGATCTAGACGAAGAACCTCTAGACTGCGTACTTATGAAAGGATTACCGCGGGACGCGACGGACCGGACTATAGTCTCGTTCCTCTCCGACACGGGAGCGGTGCCCGCCCGGATACACCTGATGTTGGACACGAACGGTCTACCGTCAGGGGATTGTTTCTGCGAGTTCCGGTCGCCGCAAGAGGCTAGAATGGCCGCTTCGAAGCACGGCCAAAATTTGGAAGGCTGTCGCGTCACCGTGGACCTGGTGACGAGGGCGGTCGTCGAGGAGGCTCTCGAGGGCCCAAAGCAGCAGCAGGAAATGCAGGAGAGCCTGTTAGGAAACGGTCCGCCGCCTGTTCAGCAACAGTTCTTTGAAGCGCCCCAGAGAGGATTCGGGCCACGCGGGCCCTATCGCGGTCGCGGTGGATTCGATAACAGAGGGGGATTCGAGGGTCGCAACTTCGATTCGAACCGGGGAGGATTCGACCGCAATTACAACAGAGGCGGGTACGAGGGTCGAGGGAGCTTTCGCAGCCGAGGCTACGATCGCGGCGGCCGAGGTTTCGATCGAGGTAGAGGAAGGGGCTTCGGTCGCGGCCGCGGCGGAGGCGGTGGAGGTGGATTCGAGAACGGAAGAGATCAGATCAGACAGGAGGACGACAGCGACCCCACTCTGGAAGATTTCGGCGCGCCCGGCTGCGTAGTGTCCATGGAGAACGTTCCCTTCCGCGCGTCCATCGATGACATCCTGACATTCTTCTCTGAGTTTGAGTTGACTCAGGATGACGTCATCAGGCGGTACAACGAGCGCGGCCAGCCGACGGGCGACGCGCGCGTGGCGTTCCGAACGCCCTTCGACGCGCAGCGCGCGGTCAAAACGCGCCATATGGACACCATCCACGACAGACGGATCAACCTCATGATTCTATAGCATCCGCGACGAGCTCGGAGCGATTCGGACTCTGACGTTGAAATGGCGTATTTGTAAATTCACACATGTGGTAACGTCACATTGTGTGAATTTACCCCACCGTGTACCGCGGGAAAGACTGTTTTGTTTCGTGATTGTATGTGACATAGTATGTATAATCAACACTTGTGTGATTTCGATCGCAAAAAATGGACTTCGAAATTTTATGTTAAGAATTTAGTATAATTATTATTAATAAAGTATGGAGGTACTTTAAATAAAAATATATTAATTAACAATTGTGTCGTTTTATTTAATTATCATGACATGAACCAAGCAAGGTCAGTTACAAACAGTATCTTCTGCATTAATATAGGTTACTTACTACTAACTCTCTATTTAACGATATGGAGTGCTAAACTGTCATCATAGTCTACAAGGTGTACAAGTTGCTCTCCTTTAGTTCAGCCTTCCAGCAATACTTTGTGAGGAATTCTTACCACGCATTTACAAATACCTTTTCATTAATGAAAATCAAGTAAGCAAGTCAAATTCACATCACTTAATAATAAGAAAACAAGAGTTTGTGATAAAATCTTTTTATTTTCAAGATGTACCATTTAACAACATTACAGACACACATGTTACTGCGATTGCAAACAAACGCAGATTTTTATAACAAATTGTTGAGAAATCGAAATAAGTTGGCAAATTTTACAAAAAGTTTTTTAATTAATCTCCAAGTGCAACATTTGTTCGAATACTAGAAATTCTTCAAAAATGCGGTAGGATGACATTTAAACGAATTTTATTAGCTAGCAACGTTAAACGTTATATTTTTATAAGCGTAGTACAATACCCAAAATTTAAGTACGAAACTCGGAAGTTATCTGCGACTGAGATAGCTAAAAAATATACATAAGACAGTCACCAGCATAAAAAGTAACATTTCATCAGATTTAAAAAACCGCTTTCAATAAGAGACCTAAAATAGAGTGAGAATATTATTACTTTAAGCATTAAACTGCCACATTTATAAATCTAAAGAATTTTTACTAGAAAAAAATCCTCTATCCAAGCATCGGGTAGGATTCGAACTCAATTTTACTTTATTTTTAGACAGGAAAAAGACCAGTTCAGTCTAGCTATTCTTTATTTTTGCTTCAGAGTTACGCACTTAATGAGTATCATATCTAAGTCAATAAGAACTACTTTGGCAAAAAGTATAAAACTACTTTTTAATTCTAGACACGTGTCCATTTTAACTTAATTCGTAAATTGAAATAACCTATTTCATATCAACACAATTTCATCTTATGTGTAGAA
This sequence comes from Chilo suppressalis, assembly GCA_902850365.2. Taxonomy (NCBI): domain Eukaryota; kingdom Metazoa; phylum Arthropoda; class Insecta; order Lepidoptera; family Crambidae; genus Chilo; species Chilo suppressalis. Next base: position 17,285,219 of record OU963914.1, on the reverse strand, counting down.
AATTTCCTTCAGAATTACAGCATGAAATAGTTTTAAGCATAGTTAAATTATATAACATTATTTGTTGAATTTGGTCGATTTTTATCGACCAATCGAATCGATCGAATAACGAATCAATGAGATTACATTTTTGGACATTAATATCATTTATAAACACTGTGACATCATTTGTGAATCTCATTTTTCCCCATTTAAGCAAAAATTCATATTCTGCTGTCAAATAAATAGATTTGGAGAAAAACTTAGAATTGGTAAGAAGTTATCTTTTAATAAGTTAAAAATATTAGTTTGTACGGGCCATCAAAAATTTATGATGCATGTAAATTGTATAAATATAAAAATAAAATTATACGAACTTTTCAATGTAACGTGGAAGATGATAATTGGAAAAACCTACTGTACTCTAGTGTATATAGAGAAACGACCCATATATATTGCAAAAATATAGACAGACATACTGATTCTATGTTGGAACTTCACTTAATCTTATTTCAAAAATTAAATTACATATTATAATTTAAAATATCTATAAAAACTACAGAGTGGAGTAATCAACAATTACAATTCAAAGAGTTACATTATCAGTTAGTTAATAGATCAGAGAATTCAGCAACTGCTATACCGCAACTTAATCTTTTAAAATCAAACATTTCACACAGCATTCTGAACTCTCTTTCATCACAGTTAAGACTCACAGTAAAAAACGAAGCAAGGTATTATTTCTTCAAAGGATATTATGTCTTATTAGTGCCAATAAAGGTCAATATGCCATGAGATTAATTTTTACAGTTTTGCACTGCCAATGTAGATTTTGCAACGACAAGTATTATCTTAACATACAATATTATAACAAACCTTTTCAACATAGCAGAAAGGGAGTCTCTTTTAATACGTTTGTGACAAAATTCAGGTTTATTTCAAATAAAAAAACGAAAAATTATTGTATAATTCGAATTATTATTGCAATTATATAATTAATTAATGAAGACGCCCTTTCTATGACTATGTATTGGAAGACTCCGTTGCACGAGATTCTTGAAATCATTGACCAACATTTTATAAGAAGATACACTTCAGAGCACTGTTTATAAAACATATTTAGCTAGCAATATAAACAAATTAATTTCACTGGGATTAGAATAAAGTTGCTCCTACACCCGTTTCAGTTATCACTGGTCAAGGCTAACTAACAGTTACCTACATATTATAATGTTATTGGAAATTAAGCGATCTTTCACTTGGTAAAGCAGTTTTATAACATAAATAAATAAATATAACAAGAAACCCACGCAAAAGAGCCTCCGACCTAACACTACGATACAGATTTACAAAATATACACACTCTTCTTTAGCAATAAATAATAACAGCTAGTTTACCATTAATATCATGAGTTACCATTTTTTGCTTACACTATTACTAAGAAGTATACAGATTATCTCAAAAGAATTATATTTCCTCAATAAACTTTGAACTTAACATGAAACATATTATAGTTGAAAATTAATTGAGGATAATTTTACATTTTAGGATAACCTAATCGAAATTGTTGACGTTAGACCACTTTTGAAGCCAATATCTAATGCTATGTGATTGCAAATTGCCATACCAAAAGTGGCATACCATCAACTCTTTCAACTGATGTAGCCACAGTCTCACAAAACTTTAAATAGTGCTATGGAATTCAGAAACAATTATGTTTATTTAAAAAACTTTTTAAATGTTCTGAGTGACATTCTAAGTTAAGAGCTCTAGAATCAAAACCTGGTAACATTACTCGTGTGACCCTGCACAATGTTGCCATCCTGCTTAAATACGCCTAAAGCGAAACGAAAACATTGTGAAATAATGTTTAAGGGCTTTTTCTTTCAACCACTGGCCGATAGAAGAATAAGCGTTGTCAATTTCATTACAACTTTATTTTAGTACATTTAAAGGAGCTATTGGTGACGATTCTAGCATGATTTTCTAAAACTAAAATTTAATGTGACAACAGTGTATCCTTGTCATTCTCTATACAGAATTAAAAGGAAAGACTGGTGTAAAATTAAGTTTTTAGTTAAGAGAATCGCGGCTGAATCGCCACCATTGTATTGCATAGCTGTTTTGGTAAATAAAGGCGTAAATAGCTTGCACTGTGTCTCGACAGTTTACAGTATTTCTTACAATTACTAAGATAACAGTTCAAGCTATTATCACCTTTGTAGTATGCCGCAGTTAGAAAAAGTTTATCTATATATTTTTTTTCATTAATATATTGTCACAAGCGGCTGTAGGTATAGTTATTCAGACTATGTGGTCCCAGAGTTCAAGAGAAATAAGATACTCAAACATATTCGATACCTGTATACAATACAAGTATCAAATTGGTTCGATAAAGTTAAGTATATACACAACTACATATAACTACGTTCTGTCGCTTGACACAAGAGGTGAAATTATAAATATGCAGACAAGCAATCAATATTTTCTGGTACAGAATTTTATTACCTTAGTTATAACTTGATATTCATAATTTTAGAGGACTATCTGTCGATTCTGCTAGCAAAACTAAATGATAAGAAGGTTTTATCATGTTATGTAGAGGTACTTTATAAACATATTTTTATTAATTGCAAAATCAGTTTTAAATATTATAGTTAATATTACGGAATTGTTACGCGTTAATAACAGCTATAATATACCTACATGGTATAATGTTAGTGACCATGATAGTTTTAAATAGTTGTTATTTAAATCTAAAGAAATTTTTACTAGTACTCGAACCCGCACCCTTCGCTATCAGGGCGAATGTACTGACCATTATGCTACCGCGGCCCTGAGGGTCGTGTCGAATTTTCTTTAGCCTTTCTTAAGCCGCAAGGCTGCATCTCTTCGCATTGTAGGTAACCCACAATTTTCTTTAGATGCAAACATCTAGCAGTTACATGATTAAAAAATATAGAGCTATATTAAAAATAAATGCAAATTGGACGAATCATTGTAAAAATAAATAAAAGCTTGGCATCATACTCTTACATCATATGAAATTACTACGTAGTAATCATCATCATGTGAATTTCCGTAATATATAGGTACTTTTATACATATGCAAAACCATGAAAATATAACGAAATTCAATTTTCGACATTTTTTTAATACCCAAACCTGCACTGAATATGTTTAGCCTCTTGTGGCAAGTACAGAAATCTGTTAAAGAAAAAAATATTAAATATCTAAGATGCGAAAATATTTGATCCAAAATACACCTTATACACATACATATATTAAAACAGGCACAGGTGTATTTCAACTTGCAGTCTATTGGAAAGTTAAAAGAATACATCGAAAAAACTGTGTAGATAAAATATATGCTTAAAAACGTTATTGAGCCGTAAAAGTATCTACACTTCGTCACTGCAATCGGACAGAAAATAGATAAAGACGAAGCATAGGATTCGCACAAGAGTGAGCGAGACGGCGGGAACATAAAATTAGAATAGAAAAAATATACATCTTTTGTATACAACGTGTCATAGAAATAACACCAAAACCTGAACATTTATGAGAAGAAAATTTTTTTAACATCAGTTCAAAAAAGTTATAACTAAATTATTTTATTATAAATTATTACGATGCTAAAGCGTTAGCCACTATAATCAATTCCAGATAACATTAAAAAAAAGAAGCAAGGTTTCAAAACCTTTTCAAGTCGTGTATGCTGATGAAATATGATGATAATAATTTTTGATATTATCTACACCCAGATGACTGTTATGTTATTTATTTAGTATTACCTATTTGTGTGACTTTCTACAATTATTGGAAGTGGGTCAAATTATACAACATAATAAGAATATTTTTTATGACCAAAAAAAAACAAAGGGAATGTCAAGATTTTCAAGTAAGGCGCGTTCCGTACTTGATGACAAGCGACACGATGATCCATCCGGTAAAATCTAAACGTCATAATTTCGCCAACTGTATAATCATTGCCATCCTTACATTTAGTTTGGTCGCATTATACCTAAACGTTTCAAAGCAGGTTGCAAGCCTCTGCTTCTTGGGGTTTTTCAACTGAGCCATTTTGTAATTTGTAGTTATCATGTAGAAGAAATATTTCAGTCTTCGAACGACTCTTATCATAATATAAATAGTTTATTTTCTTTGTAGGTAATTGTTTATTGTCTGTGCATTTTACGCATAAATTGATAAAAGCGTAATTAAGCATTTATTACCACAATTACTTGGAAATGTGTACCTATAAAAGAAGCTTTTTTTACTTCTTTTTAATGTTATATGGAATGAAGTATAGTGTTGTTAGCAATAGTAAAGTATCGATAGTCGATAATTAACATCAACTATCTACAAAGGCAAAAAACAATGTCGATATTTAATTAAATGTCATTTTGCATTAGGGGATTTTCAGGAGTTTATTTAAATTACACGTTGTAAAAGGTTGTTTCTATAAAGTTGACCGTATTACATAATATAAGTTCTGCAACTTAGATCCAATCACCAATTTTTGAAAGAAATCTTCAAGGATACCATTAAAATAATATAAAAAAATAATTATGAGTTAGTAGTTCATTTTGAGTCATCATCATATTTTATATCTCAATCAACTTTTGAATTATTTACAATTTCTCAATAAAACAATTAAAAACATGGCATATTGGTATAATTTTTTGCAAGCATGTAACTGCTCGACGTTTAAATCTAAAGAAAATATTACTAGAAGTAATTTCTGTCTTTCGAGCCCCGTCTGCTGTCTGGTCCGCGTTGAATTTCTTCTAGCAATATTTTCTCTATGGCATATTGGATCAAATTTGCGTAATTTTTCATAAACAAAATATTTATACAAATTAAAAAATAAATACCCGACTTGTAAATTCAAAGAATGTATGTTGCTTATTTTAGTTTTGGGAATTTTATAAAATAAATTAATCATAAAGTATTAAAATGCAGATTAGTAAGGAATACGCCATCTCTCTCTCGCATCACTGCAATAAGAATAGAACGAGAGACAAAAACGTTTCGGCCAACTTATCTCTAACATAAACTGTATTTACAAAACTCATTTTTAGTTTGTGATAAAAAAAATAATAAGGAAAAAGTCTTCTTATAATTGTCTACACAGAAAACCTTTTTTTTTTGCTATAAATTTAACTAAATACTATACAAATAACATACATTTTCAAGGGTACGATAGGCTAGTTGACTCATGTCAAATTGTACTATATAAATGTTTATTTCTTATAATTTTTTGTATGAGGAATCTTATTTCATCGAATTCAATTCATAAAATTTGAAGATGGCTGTAGTTATTTAATTTGAAAAATAGGTTTTTAGTCTATGTTGTTTAAAAACTAAAAACGATGTCCACCATGATTGTGACGTCATAATATTTGTAAACAACTAAACGTCATTGTCGTGTTGCTGTGGTTTCTTTCGTCTGATTAAAATATATCTACAAACTCTTATACATTGTGGAAAAGTTTCCGTTTATTGGTTTTAATGACTAAATTAATGCTGGATGCCGAATCTGTGATAACAGAAACTACAAAACTCTTTGACTTAGTAGGTACATTGGTAACCTTAGAACTTTTATTTTTAAATTTTTAATATTATTCAATGAGACTTACATCGAAGTGATTTTTGCAAAAAGAAATGACTTTCAATGATTTCTCTGGGTAAATAAACCACAATTTTTCTGGAGTCTTTAACGATGTGTTTCTACATAATAGAACAATACAACATGATAATTACTATATTTTTTGTGTAATCATATTACAAATCATGGTTTTATTATATAAACTCAGATAGATTATTTTCTACGTACTTGCGAGTATTTGTTTACAAATGTTTTGTCGTCATATCATAGACAAATCTATAGACTATGATGGCCGACAGCTTTTTTGTATGTCCATGAAAAATCTATTTTAAAATGAATGTTTTGTAGCTTCCTAGGTCAAAAAAAAGCAATACATTTCTTTCGATCTAATAGAACAATTAATAACCATTTAAAACCTATTTACAAAAAGTGTCAACTAGCCCATTATTGTATAGTACTAGTGTTTATTATCATTCAAGGGATTCTCATCCTTGTTCTTTCATAGTTAGAGTACAAATTCGAATAATATAAAATTATCCTAATAGTAACGAACATGATCTCTACACCAGTTGAGTTGTTTAGAATCTTGTGGCAGTATATGACGTCGCTGTGACGTGTGAAGTATCGCGCATTAATCCGGTTAAAATCAGTCTATTTATCCCTGAAAATTAATTAAAAAAACAACATTTAGAATAAAAAACAAATCTTGATTGCTTGAACATTTTTGAAACTAAAATTTGTTACAAATAATCTTTGATCTCAATTTTCTCTATTTGTTACAAAATATTTTTTCGTACTTTGCCCGCATGGCGGTTGTTCAAGCGCATAAGGTAGGTTGCTTCGCGTTTTTATTCAAAAATGTGGGACATTAAAAGGCTATGCAACAAGCTTACTTTTTTGTGACTTCCGATTCATTTGTAAATTTTTATCAATCAATCAATCATTTATTTATTTATTTGTGGTATATAGGTAATACATTATGCTATTATTTAAAATGAGGCAGGCCAACTATGTCCAGCCATCAGGCTGGCCTTTTACAAAACAATCACTGGAATAGATATATCGTCTATCGGAGACAATACAGTACCAGTCTCAGAAATTTGAGGTTTTGAGTTAATTAAAGAATTAAACTTCAAAGTTTTTGAATTCTTTCTATTCTCTAATTAACTCAAAACCTCAAATTTCGGAGATATTCCGGTACTGTCTCCGATAGACGATATTGTAGCTGATGGTAATCCAACAATCTTACTTGTGATTTTGTACGTGGTTCGGCGTGTGAGGCGAGTCGCTAGCGTCTGAAGATGAACTACGTATGTCACCTTCCATCTGGAATTAAAACCGTATACATTTAAACCACATCTTCTTCTCCTGTCCTCGTTTCCATAGAACCCCTTTTTTCAATAGCCTGATTTTAGTACATATCCCATTTCTAATTTTTGTTATTGACTGAGGCTAAAAGCACAAGGCGTGCAAAGTCAAGCCAAAATAAATACAACAGGGCGACAAAGATCTTTACGGGAATTTTTGGCGGGATCGGGCAGCGTCACTTTAGCAGTTTTGTTTTTCTTGTTAAAAATTGTGTTGTGGCGGATGTTAGTGTCTGATAATGGTGGATTATTAACCACTAAGTGTTCGGGAATATGCACAAGTGTTGGCAAGTGAAACAAAATAGCGGAAAGTGTCTTTCGACGTTCCCTCGAGAAGTCCACGGGGAGGTTCCAGTAAATCTCCACACTTTTACTGAAACATAGGGAAAGGGGGATTGACTTGACTGCCACTTACTTTGACTTGACTTATTACTTTGACCACGCCACGAGTGCTATAATATTTGTATACATTTTAACACTTGACATTGGCTATATGCACAAACCGTGCGAAGCCATCTAGAAGAAAAAAAAATCTTTACGAATGCGAGTGACAGTTCAGGGAGGGCGCTGCTGTCTACGTAAATGACATACAAAATGGTTAGGAGCTGGCGAACAAAACGGTATAATTACGCATCTGGTCAAACTACTTTTTTTTACAGTCTGGAGGTTTTAGGCCCGTTGAATTTGAATCTCAAACAATTTTCAATGAAAACCACCTAAAACAGTGTTAAAATTACTAAATTTATAAATTAAATACCATGCCAAAACCACACTGTAGGTATGTCATTCAGTTTCATACAGCTCCTGTAAAAAATAATTTTATGTAATTATGCCGTTTTGTTAGCAAGCTCCTCAAATATGACATTCACAAAGACGGCAGCGTTAGTTCCAAAACTTGCCACCTTCATAAAGACCCTTGTCGCACTATAATATTGTTGCCTTCAGGGGGTCAATCGCCTAACGGGATCTTTATGGCTTCCGCTTTTGCTTAAAATTTCTTTTTGTTATTTCTGACCGCCGTCGCCGTAGGTTATCAAATGCCCCGCATTCTTATTTTGTCTTTTGCATTGGTAACAGCGTGAGCGTAAGGTATTTGAAACCTTTCGACGGTCAGAAATAACAAAATAAAATCGTAAGCTATAATGATAGCCATAGCAATTCCGTTAGGCGATTGACCCCATGACCTGTCGGTCCTTTATGGTAAGTTATGCTACCTGCAGTAAGAGCCAGGTCTACACCACGTATAAAGGGAGCAAGTATATCTCCCTATACGTATGTTACTCAACGTTATTAAATACCCTAAATACACTAACACGAACAAAATCGTGGCCAAAACCTGTCCAAAAGGTACATTGGATGATCCACGGAGCTCCGTAAGATGATCACGTTGTCAGAAATAATATAAGGCAATATTTAAGCATTGAAAGTCGCCTTTAAAGCATACTAAATTAGGTCTTAATTAAAACGCGTGCGTCAAAGAGTTACGACAGTTCAAAATACAAGAGCGTAAAATTTTACGACTTTATTGCCAAATGTGGAAGAATATAGACCTTATTCATTTGACTCTACGCACAATTCTGAATGCGCTGTTAGTGCTTGAGTGTTATTCAAGCACTTCTTGATTGGGACACATTTTGAGCGGACGTGATGTATCTAGAGTATTTTAATTAATTTAGTTTGAGGACCTCTGTGGCTGAGTGATTTATACGCCGGATTTAATGGTGTCGCCGACCCAAGAGGTCCCGGGTCGAATCCCAGTAGGGGCAGATGTTTGTATGATGAATACGAGCATTTGTACTCCAGTCATGGATGTTTAATATGCATTTCTATATAAATATACTTATATATGTACAGTATATGTATTCTATCCGTTACCCTAGTATCCCATAACACAAGCCCTACAGTGCTTACTTTGGGGCTAGGCTAATTGGTGTGAGTATTGGAAATATTTATTTATTTAATATCGTTGATGTTACTATATATATATATGTAAGTCCACTGACCTGTCCTGCCTTAATGGTGATATAAGCTATCTGTAGTATGAGCCAAGTCCACACCACGTGTAAGGCGAGCAGGAGACATAGTAGAGTGTTGAAGATATAGTATGCGGCGAACATTGGCAAAAGCATCGGCGCGCGGATCGATGTACTAAAAACAACAATACATAACCCATATAACACTTGGAGGAACTCGATGGCGAGAGTGGTTAGCGGTTGGTTTTTTTTTGAGTGAGTTTTGAGTGCAATAAGTTCTTAAATATAATATAACATAGTTCATCTATTTTGCCTCAATCTAGCATGCAATATAATTAAATGTTAACTAATACAATATTTGGATCGAGTTTTAAAATTAGATAGGTACCATTTTACTTTATTAATTTACGTATATGAATTAAAACCGGTCAGATGAATAGATCAATAAACAAATATTATATACGAAAAATGATATTACATATTAATAATAAGTCAAATAAAGATATAAATCAATTAGCATGAATGTCAAAGAATGTCAATTAAATTAAATCACCAATTTTAGTTTCAAGGTATTCCTTGACTGAGTAAAAGCACTTACTTAATAGGAATTTAAACAATTTCCTTTTGAATAATGTTAGAGGGAGTTCTTTTGCTGACCATGGTAACTTATTATAAATATGTATACAACTTGGGTAGCAATTTCGTTAAAGTTAAGCAACTTTCGGTGTGGTCGGACATTGGACGGGTGCACAAAAATCTTCTAACTTGACTTCCTCCGTACTTCGGAAGGCACGTTGAGCCGTTGGTCCCGGCTGCATCTGCAGTCATTAGAACCCGCCAATTTCTCACTAGGCCCGTATGGTTGGTCATGGCCCAATTTCCCTATTCCATTCAAAGGGAAGGCCTGTGCCCAAGCAGTTGGGACATTAATAGGCTGATGATGATGATGATGGGGGTGTAGTACGTTTACTCTTTATAACTGTTCGCACTATTTTTATTTACCCTAATTTTTAAGTTTCTCAGAAACTCAAAATTCATAGTGTATGATTCTTTCCATTACCCTAATATCGAATCCAATATATAATACATAATAACATAAGCCTTCCAGTGCGGTCTTAGGGGCTACGCTAATTGGTATAAGTGTTAAAAATATTTATTCAATTATTTTTTATTTAAGTAAATAAAAAAAAACGCTTCAAAATTTGCTAACCACTTCTGTTGGTATTGGTTTGTATGGGCTAAGTTTCATATAAATTAATTCATTACATTTGACGAGCTCTGTGGTGAATATGCATATTTTTTTAATATTTTTATTAAGTAGTTTACATCCCCTTTATAGAGTATAAAAAAATGAACGTCTATAAAATAGTGACTTTGACAGCTGTCTCGATTTTTTGTTTGGGGCCATTCGACACGTGGGGTCCTATTCTCTTTCTCCGAAACGAACTTTCGATAACGAAGTTCAAACGAAATTGAATTTCGTCAATTTAAGGTTATATTGTTTTAAACTTTCATGGTCACTAACATTATAGCTATTTACGGGATTGTTACCATGTACCTTGTTTTTTATTAGTCTCCGATATTTCTGCACTGTTGCAAGCGCCATGATCACGGAGTAACTAACTACCGTTAATAGCTATAATTTAAGGTTATGCTTAATTTGAACGATAAACTATCAAATCGAAGCTTTCTTTGAGTAGCTTTGGAAAATCTACACCTCAATATTATTATAATTAAACACAAACCAGAAATATAGGAAGAAAAGTGCGAAGTTTCGATCGAAATTACGTTTTGCGTTATATTAGAGTAGGCCACCTGCACCTCTGGCGGGATAAATTGTCAATTTTCGTCCTCATTGGTGTTAAAGAGATAGAAATAAATAATTTACTTTTAGGCCACAATGCTATCAATTCTGGCATGATTCTTCTAAATCTAAACTTAAATGTGACAACAGTGTATCCTTGTCATTCTCTATACAGAATAAAAAGGAGAGACTGATGTTAAATTTAGTTTTAAGTTTAGAGAATCACGCCAGAATCGACACCTATGTCTGCAGTTCCATAGTCTCTATGAAAGCACTCACCTCCATATGATGTAGAAGGGGTATATGCCGATGCGGGTGCCAACCCATGTCACTATGAGCCCCAGGAACAGCGTGTCGCACAACCGCTGGTAATTGGCATACTTGGCCGCCTTCACAGCCTGTCAATAAACAAAACATTATATTTATTATATTATTTATTGTTGTGTAACATCTTTCCTCTCGCTTTCCTGCAATTTGTAGTGCGTGAAATGTGACGGAAGTATGTAACAGGAAGTTTCGGAAGCGCGCGCTATTTGATTTGATTTTAGAACATAATGTTCAAATGGCTTATACCTTTTGTAATAGGTTTTATTTCTTTTTTTACTAATATATGAGGTGAGGTTTCAAATGTTACACATCATACGCGACTACTGTAAGTGTCGCCGCACACGGGTCACCGACCACAACAACAGAACGCCGCCACCGGCATATTTCTTGTAGTTTTCATACATTTTACATGGACTCGCCACACACGGTACGCCGGTGGCCGGCACACGCTACAAATCGTCATTGCTCGCTTCTTGTGGCCCGCACCGGCCACTTAATGCGCCGATACAAAACGCCGCCACACGTCACTCGCGCGATTCCCCACCCCTCTCTCCCTTACCTTAGCCGGCCGCTGTCGCGCGCTTCAGCCACTTTAGTAGCCGCTTCCAGCTTCTCGTGGCGGCGTTTGTGGCTGTGGCGTGTGGCCCGTGTGCGGCGACGCTTAGGCTCGCTAGTTTTTTATTTTTTAAGCAAATAACTGCTAGATGTTTAAATGTAAAGAAAATTATAGTAGAAAAAAATCCACGCGGACCAGGCAGCAGACGGGACTCGAACCCGCACCCTTCGCTATCCGGACTAACCATTATGCTACCGCGGCCCTGATGGTCGTGTCGAATTTTCTCTAGCCTAAGGCTGCAAGGCGAGGAGCTCGATGGCGCAGCCGGTTAGCGCGTTCGGCTGCGATCGTTGAAGTTAAGCAACTTTCGCAGTGGCCGGTCATTGGATGGGTGCCTCAACGTTTATTATCTCGAGCTCCTAAGTGCTTCGGAAGGCACGTCGAGCGTTTTGCCCGGGCTGAATCGCCAGTCCTTAGCTCCTACCTATCCACACTGTGCTTGCGTAGTGGATTATTTCTTTATTTGTGAAGTAGCTGAATGTAGCCTTCACAAAAGACAGGAAATATTGGTTCATGTGACATGTCTCACAAAAGAGAAAGGCCCAATCTCAGTATTCTATCCAAGGGGAAGCTAGTACCTTAGCAGTGGGAGCATTAATAGGCTAATGATAAAGATTATGGTGACGACATTAAATAGAGTCCAACACTATTTAACAAATTGAAAATACCACCAAAGGACTATCCTCACTAAAAGATTATCTCTCTCGTCTTTTTTATTGTATTGTGTTTGCTCTTCATCACCATGCAGTCTGAGAGCAGAGAGGGGATCTATGACGTAGCGAGGTTACCCAGAAGGAGCCTATTCACATGCAAGAAATCTTCACGAAAAAACTAGCGATGCGCGACTACGAATGATTTTACCTTTTGAAAAATTCGTAACTACTAAATGGGTTATTCGAAATGCAAATCATTAGTATACTAATGTCGTTATTCGAATAACGACTACTAATTAGTAACACTAATGCCAACCGCCCGATACCTTCGACTCCAGTCGAATGATATAAAGCGCAGTCGACTTTGTCGAATGATTCGTGGAGTCGAATGATCAGTATTATAGACTGAGAGCCAGTGATCCGCAGACTTACGGTATAGTAGCAAACTCCATATTAATGCTAGTTAAACTAATTCATCTGCCGTAGATCAAATGGTGGTTCACTATTCCCATAGAGGGTTCCTTTAGGCGTGCCGAGAAGTCGAAAAGCATGAAAATCGACTTTCAAAAACGTGATCGCAGCATGTCTGCCGTTTTGATATCTTAAAATATTTATTATTTTATATAGAAAAACTTAATGGCAGACACTTGTTGCGGTTCCTTCTATATTTTATAATATATCATAGTTTCCAAAATTTCATAAAATTTACGTTATTTTAGCAAAGCTAAAAATTATATATGTTATTTATATTATTATTATACATGTATATCTAAAAAACCAGACAGATAGGTCGGTTCTAAAATGCAGGCAGACTACATAATAGTTTCGCAGTCATGCTAATGGAGATATACGATATTGACTTTCTCTCTCTTCATTTCGCAGAGAGCTAGTGTCTCAGCAAAGCTACAATTTATGTATGTTTTTTACATCATTATTATACATGTATATCTAAAAAACCAGACAGATAAGTCGGTTCTAAAATGCAGGCAGACTACATAATAGTTTCGCAGTCATGCTAATGGAGATATACGATAATGACTTTCTCTCTATTCATTTCGCAGAGAACTAGTGTCTCAGCAAAGCTACAATTTATGTATGTTTTTTACATCATTATTATACATGTATATCTAAAAAACCAGACAGATAAGTCGGTTCTAAAATGCAGGCAGACTACATAATAGTTTCGCAGTCATGCTAATGGAGATATACGATATTGACTTTCTCTCTCTTCATCTCGCAGGAATTCAGTATTCAAGCACCGTTGTTAAAATGATAGACAAGGTTTGATGAATATATGATAAATAAAACTAGTTGTTCATGGGTTAATGCACGAAACTTTATTTATTTATTGACGTTTAGCAGCCGTTACAGGCTGCTTCGTCAGAATGAAATGAAATGTAGCCTGTAAAGGCTGCGAAACGTCAATAAATAAATAAAGTTTCGTACATTAACCCGTCAAAAACTAGTTTTATTTAATGAGTGATGTGTGTGAAAACCTAAGAAACGAAAATATGCTATTCATTTCGGAACCTATTTGAATAAAATACTTGTTTTTCTCTGTAATTGTTTATTTCAAAACTGTACATCTTAATTTCCGACAATGTTATTCATATGTTGGTAATGGAAATAAAGTCGAATCAAAGATTGTTCAGGATTTATGTTGTGAGTTGCACGAAGAAGCTGATAGTAAAATTATTTATCACGCATGTAGCATCAGTGATGAAGCCAATATCGTTATCAGAGGCTCTGATATCTGATGAATATCGTGTATCTCCATTAGCATGACTGCGAAACTGTTATGTAGTCTGCCTGCATTTTAGAACCGACCTATCTGTCTGGTTTTTTAGATATACATGTATAATAATGATGTAAAAAACATACATAAATTGTAGCTTTTCTGAGACACTAGTTCTCTGCGAAATGAAGAGAGAGAAAGTCAATATCGTATATCTCCATTAGCATGACTGCGAAACTATTATGTAGTCTGCCTGCATTTTAGAACCGACTTATCTGTCTGGTTTTTTATACATACATGTATAATAATGACGTAAAAAACATACATAAGTTGTAGCTTTGCTGAAACACTAGTTCCCTGCGAAATGAAGAGAGAGAAAGTCAATATCGTATATCTCCATTAGCATGACTGCGAAACTATTATGTAGTCTGCCTGCATTTTAGACCCGACCTATCTGTCTGGTTTTTTAGATATACATGTATAATAATGATGTAAAAAACATACATAAATTGTAGCTTTGCTAAAATACTAGTTCCCTGCGAAATGAAGAGAGAGAAAGTCAATATCGTATATCTCCATTAGCATGACTGTGAAACTATTATGTTGTCTGCCTGTATTTTAGAACCGACCTATCTGTCTGGCTTTTTAGATATACATGTATAATAATAATATAAATAACATATATAATTTTTAGCTTTGCTAAAATAACGTAAATTTTATGAAATTTTGGAAACTATGATATATTATAAAATATAGAAGGAACCGCAACAAGTGTCTGCCATTAAGTTTTTCTATATAAAAAAATAAATATTTTAAGATATCAAAACGGCAGACATGCTGCGATCACGTTTTTGAAAGTCGATTTTCATGCTTTTCGACTTCTCGGCACGCCTAAAGGAACCCTCTATGGGAATAGTGAACCACCATTTGATCTACGGCAGATGAATTAGTATAACTAGCATTAATATGAAGTTTGCTACTATACCGTAAGTCTGCGGATCACTGGCTCTTAGAATATTAGTATTATTCGAAGTCGCGCATCGCTAGAAAAAACTGATCCTTACCTCAACAAAGATGTCCGCGCAGTCGTGCAACAATAGCACCAGGGTGCCGATCCTGTGCAGATTGCACACCCAGCTGAAGCTGAGCAGCAGGATGGTGGCGATGTGGTGCACGAACATCTGCCAGAAGTCCTTGCGCCGCACGTCCCAGAACTGGCTGATGGTCAGCGACCAGTAGAACGCTGACGAGATCATGTAGTACCACCAAACGTCTGTGGTGACGCCCTGAAAGTACATACGACATGTATCATCAAGTAACTTTTGCGGTGGTATTATTGGATTGGTGACTGTCGCTTTATATTGCCGCAAGCTCAAGAACTGGCTGATGGTCAGCGACCAATAGATTGTTGAAGAGATCATGTAGTACCACCAAACGTCCGTGGTGACCCCCTGAAAGTACATACGACATGTATCATCAAGCAACTTTTGCGGTGGTCGATTATTATTGGATTGGTAACTGTCGCTTTATATTGCCGCAAGCCCAAAAACTGGCTGATGGTCAGCGACCAGTAGAATGCTGAAGAGATCATGAGTGCCACCAAACGTCTGTGGTGACCCCCTGAAAGTACATACGACATGTATCATCAAGCAAATTTTGCGGTGGTCGATTATTATTGGATTGTGGACTGTCGCTTTATATTGCCGCAAGTCCAGGAACTATAATGGTAACCAGTAGAATGCTGAAGAGATCATGTAGTGCCACCAAACGTCTGTGGTGACCCCCTGAAAGTACATACGACATGTATCATCAAGCAACTTTTGCGGTGGTCGATTATTATTGGATTGGTAACTGTCGCTTTATATTGCCGCAAGCCCAAAAACTGGCTGATGGTCAGCGACCAGTAGAATGCTGAAGAGATCATGAGTGCCACCAAACGTCTGTGGTGACCCCCTGAAAGTACATACGACATGTATCATCAAGCAAATTTTGCGGTGGTCGATTATTATTGGATTGTGGACTGTCGCTTTATATTGCCGCAAGTCCAGGAACTATAATGGTAACCAGTAGAATGCTGAAGAGATCATGTAGTGCCACCAAACGTCTGTGGTGACCCCCTGAAAGTACATACGACGTGTATCATCAAGCAAATTTTGCGGTGGTCGATTATTATTGGATTGTGGACTGTCGCTTTATATTGCCGCAAGTCCAGGACCTGGCTGATGGTCAGCGACCAGTAGAACGCTGACGAGATCATGTAGTACCACCAAACGTCTGTGGTTACGCTCTTAAAGTACGTAAGACCTGTATCATCTAGCAACTTTTGCGTTAGTGTGACGGGATGGTAATGGGTGACCGACAGAAGATATTTTAAGATATTATAAGACACCACACGTTCCAGAACTGGCTGATGATCAGCGACCCGTAGAACGATGATAAGATCATTAGTACCACCACTACAGACGGTAGTGACGCCCTGCAAGAAGGTTGCGAATGTAAGGCAATATTAGACTTTATTTCTACTAAGCGACTAGTCGTGGGCTACCGCAGCCGCAAGCGTATTATCTTTATGTCTTTACTTGTTAAAAAAAAACGAAAACATAAATTTTGGATACATCCATTGTTAAGAGAACACACTACAATACTGCCGAATCGCGGTCGCGTCAATGGAAATTGGTATACTGCTAGCCGGCCAGCTGCCAACGACTAGAAAAAACACCATCAAGAGAAGAAATGCATCCTGTCTTAGTCATTTATTAAGACATGCGGAGTTAATAAGACAGCTATGCTCGGTGTGTTTCTGTGTGTCCAATCAGAAATTAGTATAAGGGCGCTTTCAATTTATGCGTTTCTTGACGGCCTGCTGCGGTGCCGAAGCGGTGCGTTTGTCGTACAGCGTACGGACGATCCTTTTTTTTTTCATACAAAACGCGCGGTGCGGCAACAGTCCTGTTGTCGAGCGTTTGCGGTACCGACGCGGCACTTACACGGCGGATATAACTTAACTTAAAGTGGCAATGCTTGGCATACGGTGGACACAATTCCGAACCAATGCATCCATCCTCCAGGAACTGTCCATCAAACAACGTCTGTCTTCCATCGTACAAGGTCGTATTCTAACTTTCTTTGGCCACGTCTCACGCCGAGATGATGCGTCAGTGGAACGACTGGTGGTGCAGGGCAAAGTCGAGGGCGTAAGGGCGCGCGGCAGATCACCAATGCGCTGGACTGACCAGATAAAAGCGGCACTGAACGGTCCACTTCACGAGTGCACGAGAAAGGCCGTAGTGCGGGACGAATGGCGGCGTATTGTGAAGCGCGCCACCAATCCTGATGTGACGACCACGACCACTCTGTCAAGAGTGTAGGCGCCGAAGAAGAAGAAAGTGGCAATGGGCGGGGCAAATAGTTCCGAGGGCTGAAAACATCGGGGTCCCAAGCTGCAATAACGACCTCGCACTGTGAAGCGCAGTCTGGGGGACCCTGCGTGCGGAAAGCTCAAGGGCGTACGTGGTTCACCAGCCACCCTGACGTCAGAACCAATGGTCACTCTGTCTTGATTATTCTTAAAATATTGACGAATCAAATGCCTCATGATAGGAAGCTAACTGCTTGCTATTCCTACCATTTCAGCGCTGATTACTACCACTAGTGACCCTCCATCCTGAGGCAGATTCAATTTCCGCAGTACAAGCTCTATTCAGTTAGTGCATTATTTTTTATGTTACACACATCATTGTTCAGACCTATAATATCGTAATGAATTCTGCAAATAACAATACTATCAGTGAGCGTGGCACCGATAGTGCTATTCGTACGTAACGTCGAACCATTTTAATAAAGATTACCATTATCGCTATTACATAAAGATTAAATAATTCGTACTACAAAACAGCACTCGACGAGAGATAATATCACTGGTGGTACGAACTTTTTGATGTGTAACATCTTTCCTCTCGTTTTTGTGCAATTTGTGCGAGTGATTACGTTAAATGGGACGGAAGTGTGTAACAGGCTGTTGCGAAAGCGCGCGCTGTTTGATCTGATTTTAGAACATAATGTTCAAATGGCTTATCGCTTTTGTAGTAGGTTTTATTTCTTATTTACTAATGTAAGGTGAGGTTTCAAATGTTACACATCATACGCGACTACTGTAAGGCTCGCTCGTTTTTTTTTAGTACTCGCACCAAGTCATCAAGAAAAGGTTGCGTATTTTGCACACCGTAATAAAGTTAGTCAAATATGGAAGGGCTGAAACGCACAAACGGTCCATTTAAAAACTAGACTTTACAAGGTCGAATCCAAAAGAGATCGTAATCACTGAACATAAAAAGATGTTAGTAAGGCATTGCAAATGATCATAACTTGACCAAAACCTGATTCTGATTGCGTCGTTGCTCTCGGGTGGGCGTTGACTGGTTCGATTGTTTGATGTCGCGTCCTTTGATTCGCTATTATCTATTAGGCGGAAGTGTAGTGGGGGCGAGCCGGCGACATCGGTCCCCGTACAAACGGTCTATGATAACTCTTCCAACCTCTTTCTGTGTTCTGTGGCCCTAACTAGAAAAGACCCATGAAAACCTGGTATTTTAACGTCTGGCCCCTCCAGACGGGGGCACAGTTTCCAATGGAAAATCCACTTTACGGAATTCAATGTTATGTTTAAGTAGAGAATGCATATTCATTATTTGCATTACGTGCGATATTTCCGATGCAGCTCTGCTAACCGATCAGTTATTTTCGACAATAAACATTCACGGAGCACGTTCGTTCGCACGTCCGTAAACATTGTTAGTTTATATTCTATTGTGTTCGAAAACATAATACATAAACCGCGGTACTTATTACCATTGGAAGTTTCAGTTTGTTATAACTGAAACGGAAATCAATGAGCGAATGGCAAAATTCAATTATGGTAGTGATTCATCTTAGAATGTATTTGCCATAATAGAGAAGGAATAAAGGTTGAGTATCCATAAGGATCCCAGCCATAATACCCAAACTGACTTCCAATCCTTTTTTTTTGTTAACGCAGGCAAAAAAACCCTGCGAATGCCCTCTAAGCTGCTTAGTGCGAAGCCACGGGATCCCCATTTAGGGATTCTTCAGCGTTTCCGCAGCTAGCAGCCTCCCGGACTAGCCGGGGCTCCACGGCTGGGGTCTTCCAGGGTATCGCGGGGACCCCGCAGACATGCGCGGGTAGGCCCGCCCTGGGAGTTAAGTGTGCGGCCTAGTGCCCACTACACCGCTCACCGTCCGTTGCGGGGGACTGCCTGGGCGTGCCCATCGCAGGTCCTCCGGCCGCTGCCTCTCGTAGGACAGAACTACAAGAGGGGGCTGCCGTCACGGGGTCCGTCGGTGGCCGGCACAGCTGGCGCCATGCCGGTCAGCGAGGGATCCTCCGGGTAGGGTCATGAGACGGGCGCAGCCAAGGCGCGCTGCCATCCTCTCCTACCCGTCCTCCTTTGGCGGGAGGGAGCGGCCAGAGGATCATCCTCCCGCTCCCTCTCAGCCGCCTCCTTCTGCGAGATAACGTCTTCGCAGAAGGAGGCGACCGCCTCCCACGCCCTCGCGCTGCAGAGCATGGCCTACACCATGCTCCGCAGCGAGAGGGCTAAACTAACTTCCAATCCTGGATAAGGCTAATAAGGCTTCAGCCGCCTTCAACGTTATTGTAGATTTATTTTTTAACGCTAGATTGTAATTTAAATTTCGACGACTCTGGTGTATTGTAAAAACTCAATTGAGTTAATGTTATGCTCCATTACAAGTTTATAAGTATGGTGTACATACTTTTAACTTGTAATGTATCTGTATGATCATAATATTATTAAATAAAATAAATAAATAACGCACTTGTGTTTTGCAACATTTGCATTTGTCGACGAGTTCTTTTTATTTTTTCATGGCAACCAGTTGTGATAGAAGATCATGTATTCTTGTTACGCAATGAGTTTGGGTTGCCACATGGTCAGAAATCGTCTGGATTCTACCGAGTATGCTATCTGCATACTCCCGACAATCAACGAAATCTCGAGACAAACGAACAAGACGACACTTTTCGTTTATCCTGTGCCCTGTCCGAATCTAGCAGGACATGACGCGTCCGGGTGGGAGGCTGAGGCGGCTGTAATTCTCCTGACAACAATCCCAAAATCCCTACATTTTAAACTGTTATCCAGACATTTTGACTTCTTGATCTGTCAACCCTAAATGGGGTGCTTCACTACATAGCATATTTATAACATTTAGATAATTATTTTGCTAATCTTCCGGCATACAAATCACCCCCACAAAAGACCGCATTACTTCGAGTTTTGTTTGAAATTAAAATCGGCAATGTTGGCGTCGGCGTTCGGGGAGGGAATGTCGCGTTTTGATTGGACGAGCCCGTGTGACATCACGGTCGTATGACAAATAAGGTGCAATCTTGTATAGCGACGTTTGAGGGCCACACGCTTATGCAGTATTTCACCACAATCTTGGCACAAGCAGGTGCCCTTGTAAGCGGCCACTAGTGGGGGGGAAGGGGGTATGTATTCTGGCTACTTTATTTTATTTATTTATTTATTTTTGAAGTGATGACTTCTTTAGCGGCGTTGTACACTTTCTTTAGTATGGGTAAAAAATGTTAAACTCGCGTCAGGTTAAACACGTGGGCTGATCGCATCATGACACACAATAAAATTGGAAAGGTTGTTGACTTTCAATATATTGGACGAAACATAGTAATATTTTATTTTATCGTATTATAATAATAAGTTTCTATCTAGGACGTCCACGTGGCAGCTTTATTGCGAAGAAAATGCATTTTTTTTACAATAGATGTCGCTAGGTGCGCTTAAATGTGATTCATGTAAGTTGATTTCTTTACAATAGATGTCGCTAAGTGCGCTTAAACGTGATTCATGTAAGTTGATTTTTCTGAGAGATAAACTTTTTTAATGTTATATAAGTTGTCATGTTTGTGTACGAGAGCGCAATAAATACAAATTCTATTCTATCACATACATGATAGTACTTTTATACTGATAATTAAAGTAATTCGTGCAAAATTATTCCCTAACCATTCCAAAATATCAAAAATGCACCACGTTAATATTCAAGTTTACACTTCTGCCGGCACTCCCGGAGTGCAACCCGTCGTTCTTTTTCTGTTAGACTTAAACTAACGATGGACTTAATACCGTAGGCATTGTCTATCAGAAAATCAGAAAGAGTGTTGCAGACAAATGGTATGATGATAGGGCAGTTCCTAAAAATACTGTCTAGGAGGTATGGCATAGCGGATTTTTCGCTCGAATTGGAGCGTTCGTCTGGGGTAGTAACCTCCACCTTAACGAAGACCACAGGAATATACCACTAACTGTTGGCGGCGTTGTGTTTGTATCGTGTAGGTTCCAGAACTACACGGGGTAAGGGATTGCGTCGGGGTAGTCAACAACGAAAATGATATTATTGGTATCGCAAGCGTCTATAGACCATGGTGGTTTCTTACCATCAAGCGAGCAATACGCTTGTTTCCCACCCTTTTAACATAATAAAAATATATATAATGCTTACATGGTGAGGGTATCCGACGTAACAATGGTCGATGTCCCACAGCCACTCCTTGTCCCAGAGCACGTAGAAGCCGAACGCGAAGTTGCACACGTAGAAGGTCATCTTCCAGAGGTTCTCGCAGAACTTCGTCAAAGTCGAGGGCTTGTCCTGGCTTCGGCGGAGGCGGAACCACCGCTCCACTTGACGCTCTGACATGTCCAGCTGTTTAGCTAGCGCTGTCATCTAGGAGGAGCAGTTAGGTTATTAGTTGCAGTTATTCTGATAAATCTATCAGAAATGTAATCACATTTACTACAGTGTGACTGATTTTATAACCATTCTGACCACTTACTATGCATTTGCTCATTCAATACTATCATATGATTTGACGACCTCCGTGGTCGAGTGGTTTGTATGCCGGGTTTCATGGTATCGCCGACTCGAGAGGTCCCGGGTTCGAATCCCGGTGGGGGCAAATGTTTGTGTGATGAACACGACCATTTGTACTCCAGTCATGGATGTTTTAATATGTATTTCTATATAAATATCTTTATATATATAATTCTTCTGTGAGTGTGTATGTCACTGAACTTCTCTTAAACGACTGAACGATTTTGATGAAATTTTTTGTGTGTGTTCAAGGGGATCGTTAGATATTGTCATAACATTTGAATCATAATTTTCATCAAAATGGTCCAGAATGTTTTAGCTTATTAAAAAAAGTTTGAAATTTTCAAATTAAAGACGTGTAGACAGGACAACGTCTGTCGGGTCCGCTAGTACTTATATATGTATTCTATCCGTTACCCTAGTATCCCATAACACAAGCCTTACAGTGCTTACTTTGGGGCTAGGCTAATTGGTGTGAGTGTTGGAAATATTTATTTATTTTATTTATATGGTGTAATTTTGTGGGGAAGCTCATCTGACTTAGACAAATTATTTATAATGCAAGAATTTCGACAAACATCGATCAGATGGAATCGTGTAGACCTTATTTTATTAAACATAGAATTTTGACCCTTGCATCCATACTCATCACTCAGCCCGTACACATGTCTACAGACAACACAACATCACTCATCTCCCCTGTTTGATCCGGGGCGTGGCCCTGTAGGCCGCCTCCAGCTTGGGGTTGTCGGGTGCCTTCCGGGGCAGCGTGTCCTTGATGCTCAGCAACTTGCCGACCGGTCCGTACACATATCTACAAACAACACAACATCACTACCTCACATGTTTGATCCGGGGCGTGGCTCTGTAGGCCGCCTCCAGCATGTGGTTGTCGGACACCTTCCGGGGCCAAGTGTCCTTGATGCCCAGCGGCTTGCCAACCGGCCCGTACACATGTCTACAGACAACACAACATCACTCATCTCACCTGATTGACCCGGGGCGTGGTTTAATAGACCGCCTCCAGCTTGGGTTTGTCGGGCACCTTTCGGGGCCACGTGTCCTTGATGCCCAGCGACTTGCCAACCGGCTTGTACACATGTCTACAGACAACACATCACTCATCTCACCTGTTTGACCCGGGGCGTGGTTTAGTAGACCGCCTCCAGCTTGGGTTTGTCGGGCACCTTTCGGGGCCACGTGTCCTTGATGCCCAGCGACTTGCCAACCGGCTTGTACACATGTCTACAGACAACACATCACTCATCTCACCTGTTTGACCCGGGGCGTGGTTTAGTAGACCGCCTCCAGCTTGGGTTTGTCGGGCACCTTTCGCGGCCACGTGTCCTTGATGCCCAGCGACTTGCCAACCGGCTTGAACACATGTCTACAGACAACAAAACATCACTCATCTCACCTGTCTAATCCGGGGCGTGGCTCTGTAGGCCGCCTCCAACTTGGGGTTGTCGGGCGCCTTCCGGGGCCGCGTGTCCTTGATGCCCAGCGACTTTCCGAACGGCCCGTACACATGTCTACAACACAACATACTTTATTATCACATGAGTTTGTTTATTTGTTTTGTTTGTTTGTTACACTTTCACGCCTAAGCTGCTGAATCAATTATCACAATTATTGGTATACAGATAGATGGCACCTTGGAGACGGTTATAAGCTACTTTACTGTAGGGTGAGTAAAGGGTAACTTTTGTATGAAATGTTTTAAAGCGCCGTTCGATTTGCTTCAAACCAGGTTCACAAAATAAATATTAACGTGAACGAAGCCGCAGGCAAAAGCTTTAAGTATAAAAATAAATAAAAGACTATTACACCTCTTCTAATCAACTCTTTAAGTCAACAATACCGCGAAAAGTACGTTTTATTGTAAAGCAAGTACCTACTTGGGTTTTTTTTGCAAACAATGTAATCATTCATTTTGTTTGATACCCTGTTCCAATTTTGAACAAGATGTCATCTGTCATACGGGTTTAAATGTATAATAATAATTATTGATTACATTCTGTTTAAAAAGTCCGAGTGACTGTTTATTGTAGGCACTCATTATCATGCTGTGCTTTTTGTTTAAGGAAGCCAATGGACCAAGGATTTCGCAATGATACTTGGTCTATACTTGTCTCTACTTGGAAAGCCGAACCATGGGAAGTAGGGGGGGTAATTAATTAAGTGTAATCGTTGTAATAAGTTATTGGGTCGTAACTTTACCACGCCACCTATAGATTCGGATCCACACAAGCAAACAGCAGTCTGATAAACTACTACAAAGGAATTGAAATGTCAATAATATTCAATAAAACTGCGGTGACACGGGTTCATATTAATAATAAACAGAGTCAATTTGGCGGTCGATGTCAAACATTACGGCACGGCAATGTCATGACCGGTGCCCAATAAATAATTCAGTTCAACGACTCGTATGTACTGTACTACATGTAGTATAATTATTTTTTCGGGTACATTTTAAGCTTCCGTAGTTTCTCTATGTCCGTCCTTACGTCTGTCAAAGACAGAAGGGCGAAGCGCAACCTATCTTGCAAAAAATATTACATAAGTGTGACCATGACATGTTCTTTTCAACCAAATCACAGTTATGACGATTGTATTGCGCAATATTTACACCGTGGGAAGATGAAGATACACTTGTAACTTGTAACATTGAACATTTAAACCAGAAACTTCTTTCCGGACCTGTTACACTTTCAAAGTTAGGCGAGAAGGTCCAGTGTTAAGGTGGATCAGCCGAGAAAGAAAACCCCTAGCGCCCCTTTGGCTGGGAGTGGTACCCGAGAAACCGTTTCCGAGCCGCCGGGCCACCCACAGCCCGTTGGAAGGACCTTCTGGTCCTCCATCTCTGGCGGGAGAAGCTTTGGCGCGTTAGATTTTTCTCCAAAAGCTAGAGCCGTGGAATGTACGGGTGGTTGTCGATCACCCGCACTGGCCCAGGTTCGCGGGGTGTTTACACACCCTGAACCTCCGCTGCCTTCGCGAATACGGTGTACTAGCCAAGGCAGCGGCCTGGCCTCATCTGTGACTCCGACGGTGCCGCACCCACGAAGCAAAAGAGCATTCATTTCCTTGTTAGAATTTAATACCATAAAGTAACTCTCTATTCGCCATTACCATCCACCAGAACTTCTCTCCTAGGAAACGCAATCCGCACCCCCAGAAGGAGACGAGTGGAAGCAGTGGATAAAAGTAGTCCAGTCGCTAGTGCCAGCGGCCCAGAGAAAATTGGATGCTCACTTCAGGCAAGAATGCCCAATTTCCCCAGGTGCCACTCGCACTCACTCCCGTTCAACAGAACAGGTTATTCCAACGAGGTAAGTAGGCATAGGCAGTATACGTAAGTAGGCATAGGCATACCCACGAAGCAAAAGAGCATTCATTTCCTTGTTAGAATTTAATACCATAAAGTAACTCTCTATTCGCCATTACCATCCACCAGAACTTCTCTCCTAGGAAACGCAATCCGCACCCCCAGAAGGAGACGAGTGGAAGCAGTGGATAAAAGTAGTCCAGTCGCTAGTGCCAGCGGCCCAGAGAAAATTGGATGCTCACTTCAGGCAAGAATGCCCAATTTCCCCAGGTGCCACTCGCACTCACTCCCGTTCAACAGAACAGGTTATTCCAACGAGGTAAGTAGGCATAGGCAGTATACCTATGGCTAAATTAATATAAGTTTTTTTTTGTGGCATGCACGAGGACCTCGATTTTTAAGCAGTGTGTTCGCGTTAGCACATCGTTGTTGTTGTGCAACTTCAGCAATGGTCGATAATTTATTCCCTCGAGCTCCTCTGTACTTCAGAAGGCAAGTTAAATTGTTGGTACCACCTACATTTGTAGTCGTTAGCATCTAACAATCCGAACTATGCGGAATTGGGTCAAAGACAATTCTCTCCATGCATCCATAGGGCAGGCCTATGTCACAACAATTGGACCCTTTTTTTTAATACGCAGGCAAAACCTCTATATTTACAGACGTTGGCGCCCTTAAGGGGAACACCAATGAACGGACCTCTCGCAAGTCTCACGGGTGCGAAACGGAGAAGCCGTTAAACAGTCCGTGCGGCTTATTAACCCTTGCGGCATACCCTCTACGCTGTTAAGTGCAGAATCGCGAGATTCCCGTTGAGGGACGTCACCGCGTCAAGAGTGGGGACCCTAATAGACTGATGATGCTAAAATTTACTATAGGCGTCCTATCGTCTATATTTTTTTTTGTCTTGTTTATAAGACAAACAGCCTATTTTAAAAGGTTTTCCTTTTATCTCCATACATACTTTCCATATTAGAATAGAACAACCACGTATGGTAAGGTTACGTTTTTTGGTTTTACCGATTTCCCATTTCCATGCTATCAAAGGAATTAGTAGGCGCCCTATTTCTAAATATGGAGGATCTATAAAAGAAATATGAAAGCGTTTAAAGGTAATAATACAAAGGCGATATTCAGAGATGTTTAATTATATTTTAATGTCATTTAAAGTCACGCAAAGAAAGTGACAGCGCTAACTCATTTTTAATCACATGTTAATGCCCCTCTCTGGGTGCAATCGTAAAAGGGTAAGGTAGGCTATTTCTAGCATGTTTTTTGCCTTGTGTAATATTATATCAGCTTTATTAGCAGGTGGTATGGACTCTTACGCTAATAATTTAACGAAAAACGGAACATACAATTAAAATATGTTAGGTATCATAGCGTACGTACACCCATAGTCATCCATCATCCCATAATTTCAAGAGAAAAATATTCGCTAACTCATATCAGTTGTTTGAGAACCACAAGAACCTAACATTTTTCCGGTAAACAAAGTATCTGATGTCTCAATGGGGGTCACAAACTATATGCGTACCAAATTTCATCCGAATTCGTTCAGTAGCTGTTGGGTGATTGAGTAACAAACAAACCTACCTTCACATTTATAATATTGAAGTTAGGTTCAGATTCCGAACTAGGTAGGTAGTCAATTAGTTGCACTGTAGTGCCGTCAATTGCTTTTTACAAGTTGACACACTTTTTTGCGACAAACAGAACATTTAAGCCAAAACTCAGCTTAATGAAGCATTCTCTGGGTAAACCATTGTATATAGGGTTGCCAACCCAGTAGGGTAGGGGTAATACTATATTCCTGAGAAAAAATATAGTATGCCAAACTCCTATATTTTGCGTAAAGCCATCAAATACTAGTAAAATCTTTCTTAAAAATAAAAAAATATCATGGCGGAGGGCAGCAAAGAGTATTCATTGAAATAATAAAGTCAATATTAGAATATTGACTTTATTTTTTCAACTCTGGTTAGAAACAGATTAAATTTTTTTCATCTACTATATTTTTAAAGATATAATATTTTTTTTTAAATATATAACCATATTTTTTTTCATAATAAAAAAGTTGGTAACTCTAATTGTATATTATGACTGGAAACAAATTAACTCTCTTCTGAGTTAATTGGAATCTATTAGGAGACAAGGAGTTCCGTGCCGGTTCAGTTTTCGGTCATATCTCAATCAGACCGTAGCTGGGCCAAGGTCTTCATTAAAAAAATATGTTTGTACTATCAATTGTGATAAGGCCAGTAGACAAACAATGTCGTAGTAGTAGCAAACTAGTCGTAATATTCGTAAAAGGAATTCTTTGGCCGGGCACTCCTTTCTACAATCTGGGGTCTTTTAAGAGAAGCGTGAAGAAGCATTTATGCAGGCCGGCAGGGTGAGGATGGTTGGTGTGGCAGTTTATAACTGCTGTACCAGCTATCTTCGCGTTTGGACTTTATCACCACTTAACATCAGCTGGAGTAGAGTCATTTGCCTACCTGACCATATAAAAAACTGTTTTGTATGCAGATGCTGAGATATAGCATGTCTCGCTTTCTAACGTTGCGCCTAGGGTAGCCAGGTGGCCAAACCTAATAGCCGGACAGACCAGCCAGTTTGGCCGAACATTTCGGTAATAAGGCCGGACACCCTACATTATTGAGGATTTTGTGGCTCAGTAATATTAAGTCCTTCAACAAAATGAAACAAAAGCGCCCGACCGTCAAGTCGCTAGCGCTCGGCGCTAACTAGTTTGCGAAATCTTAAAAGCCGAACAAGCCTGACACCGTTTATTTTGGCCGGACACGCAATCAAAAAGCCTATGTCCGGCTTTATCCGGACGCCTGGCAACGCTAGTTGCGCCTCAGGGTACCAGTCCCCGTAGCATGAGCACCTCGATTTACGTTTTATCACGTTTTTTTCGCGTCTAACTGTCAAACTCCAAAATAATTTGACACTTGAGCGTTATAAACATGAGTGATATATCATATGGCGGTGCTCATAATACGCGGGCAGGGCGCTTCGTGGTAATTCCCAACAAAGAGCCCACTTCGTCTTCATCGGCAAGGAGAGAGCATATCCTGGAGTTTTGGTGGGTATGGGCCCCCCATCATGAACAATCCACCGTGGAAGTGTCCAACATATTCTCGTTACCAAAAAAGTCCTTCCTCAACTGGGAATCGAACGCGAGCCGCCCACGTAGCACTGGCTCTTCAACTGAATCACCGATACTTGTTTATTTAACATTGATTTTTTTAATAACAATAAAACATGTAATGGATATTGTATGCCAAAGGTAAACGAAAAAAATTATAGCGATGTAATAAAAGTTTGGGATTTGTTGTAATCTCAGATAAAAAACGCGGCGAATGAGATCGATAGTTAAATTTAACTATGGTTAAATCCTATAGTAGAAAAATTACCATGTGTCAAATTTGACGTAACATTAACTGTAGTCAAACTTTATTATGAAAGTGAAACAACGCGACCTAATGGCGCTATTACACTTGTTCGTTATCCCGAATACGAGTGCCAATAATGGAATTCGGGTAAACGACTAAGGCCCGTATTACAGAATGACAACTAAGTGTTGATCTGTACTTGAGTACAGTTAGAAAGGGATATGGCTATGTGCTATACATAGCGACATCCCTTTCTACTATGCTCAAGACTAGGGCTGCCATCTCTAAAATGTGGCAACCAGGATAAGACGCGTGATAACCCCGGATTTTGAAGCCCAGAACCCGGACAGACCAATAAAAAAACAGTTAAAAATGTCACAAATCAACTTTTTTATGTTGATCTAGGCAAAGAAGCTAGCGGTCTACCTCATAATAAGTGGTTACTACTGCCCATGGACACTTGCAGCACCAAGGGCCACTCATGAGTTGCCATAAATTTTTAAACCCGGACTACAAATAAAACCCCGCCCGGACGCTCCCCGGACGCCCCGTAAACTAGGACAAATCCGGGGAAACCCGGACGGATGGCAGCCCTACTCAAGACTAGATAAATCACTGAGGATCTTTCTATAATACGGGCCTAAGTGTAAATGAACGGAGTTGAGCACGTCTGTATTCGGGTAGATTTCCTTTTCTTTGCCTGACACCGTCTTCCAGTCCGTATTTCAGTGTAAATATTGCTTTGGTTGCCCGAAATCCAGTAATGTCTTTCGTGCACCCAAAGACGAGCTAACGACCAAATTTAATTGTGGCATGGGTCTAGTAGGATTTGGTAAGCACGCGAAGTCATTGTTCCCAGTCCCAATCTAGACTGCGGTCGTTGGCCCACAACCACCCAACAATCCTTTCACAAACCATTCTCCCTGTTTGTTTCTTAGGTTTTCACGCACATCACTCATTAAATAAAACTAGTTTTTACGGGTTAATGCACGAAAACTTTATTTATTTATTGACGTTTCGTAAGCCTTTACAGGCTACGTCGTCAGAATAAAACTTTTATTTAATTTTGCACACACTGCAGGTCTTGCAGTGTGTGCAAGACCATCAGATACTATTAGTTCTTTTTGTTTGCATAATTTAACATAAGAAGGAGATAGAAAGCCTCTCTTGCGTTTGTTTCGCCGGTTCTTCTCAGGAAGGTCTCCCAATTTTGGAACCGGTGGTAGTTTACGGTAGTTAGGGTCAAATAAATAAACTCAAAATTACAAACAAGAATTTTAAATAAAATACTTTATTAAGTAAATTAAATAATAAATTCATACATAGACAATAAAACTTAAAAATCTAACAATGAAATAACCAAACGCTCAATAAAAGTCTTTCGAAGGTAGCTCGACAAATTAAATAAAAGTTTTATTCTGACGACGTAGCCTGTAAAGGCTACGAAACGTCAATAAATAAATAAAGTTTTCGTGCATTAACCCGTAAAAACTAGTTTCATTCTCCCTGTAATTATTTCTATATGGAAGGGCTGTGGCGTGGTCGTGGTCGTGGCATTAGTGGAGGTAATTAACAGGCCAATGACCGTACGTAATGATTATGAACGATAAGACCTCGGCTTTTAAGAAAAAAGCAATTAAAGAAATTAAATCACCTCAAGTAACGTGCCTTAACTAATCCTAGTTAACTCGTCTAGCTTATTAAGGCTATACCAGATTAGTAGAAAATTTAAAAGATACTTAGAGCTGATTTTTGAATCCCCAAACCAGAGAAAACATTTTCGCCTGATATCGTATTATACGTACAAATTAAAGAGTTTCATTTATTTGTCATTCATGCTATTTTTAAGGTTCCGTACAAGGTCCAAAGTATAAACTTAATATATCATCATCATCATCATCAGCCTATTAATGTCCCCACTGCTGGGGCACAGGCATTCCCTATGGATGGAATAGGGAGATTGGGCCATGAACCACCACGCGGACCCAGTGCGGATTGGCGGGTGCTAACGACTGCAGATGCAGCCGGGACCAACGGTTAACGTGCCTTCCGAAGCACGGAGGAACTCGAGATAGAAGATTTTTGGTCACCCATCCAATGACCGACCACTACGAAAGTTGCTTAACTTCAACGACCGCAGCCAAACGCGCTAACCACCTGCACCATCGAGCTCCTCAGCTTAACATACTAGGTAGTATATTAACTTTTATGGTCCAAAGCCAAAAAAGCGCTGTATCACTGTGACGACCGTCGTTTGACACGCACAGGTTTTTGTCAGACAAACGGTGGAAGTATGGACTTCGAATTTTCACAGCATTAGCATCTTGTTGATCTAAAGCCATACGAATTGTCACAAAATATTCTCAATTTTTTTAGGAGAGCGCATATTTGTGTATGGGATACACACAAAATATTTATTTCCTCTTACAAAACAACGTATTTTTTCGATATTTACTGCTCGATCTAGCTCAAACAACATCAATCATTTTTTTTAATAGTTATATGACTCTGTCTTAAACCACTTATATTCAAATTATTGTTATACAATATATCCGTCTGAACGCAAATTAAAAGAAAAAACCAAAGTTCACACAAAACTAATTTGTTTTCCGTAAATTTTTACATCAGGTAAATTCCATGTAAACATCTATGTCCTCATAAAAATTATATTGAAATTGAGTTTACCTTTATGATATACTTCTGTTATTTTATTATTCACGAAAATAGTTTCTGACCAATTTCTGCTGACCTTTCAGTTTTAATGTCCCGCGTGCAGTATCAAACAAAATAAAAGAGAATATGGGTTTGTTTGTTCCTCGTTTTGGTATAGAACATCTGTCTGGGAAATTAACCTACACACTTTTTAGTAGGCCATAGTGAAATAACACTGGCAGTTTTGTATCTTTAGGCGAGTAATGGTCGTAGCAGACATCGCAATCGTAACGTCATCGCCTTGCCCCGGGACTAGAGTTGCCAGATGCTGGCTTAACAATTCCGGGACATTAGCACCCCCCTCCCTCTAGAAATAAAACATCTAATCAAAATCGCAGCCCAATCCCAAATAGTACATCCCTGAACATAAGTGTTTTTTAGTAATATTGTAGCATTCAAATGGTGAAAGAATTTTTAAAATCAGTCCAGTACTTTTTGAGCCAATTCGTTACAAACATACTTACATACAAATCTTTCCTCTTTATAATATTATTAGTATAGAAGTATAGATAGGAGGAAGTTTTAATAATCATGAAACATTTGAAAATATATCATCCTTATCAAATAAATATTAAATTGTCTTTGCTATTGCATTGGAAAAATGTTCTTCTTAGGGCTAACAGAGGTCCAAAATTTAAAAAAAAAATAGATATTTTATCGCACGCCTCACATCCGTATCAGCGATAATTTAGAGAGGCGCTAGTCACTGCAGAATGTGACTAAGCCTTATTAGCAAAAGTGAATCATGCACTTGTATTTAATTCATAATCACTAAAGTCAATATATTGTCAGCTTGTCAGATAATATCTAAAGTAATACTTTATAGGTACATGTTTGTTAATCGGACGCATTACACTAATCCTAGGACTATACCCGTACTGTATGCCTAAAAAATTTATGATTTCTTCATTAAATGTTCTGATATGCCTCCCTTACTTATTCAATTCCTTGTCTGACAGATTCACAAAGATCGTATAATACCTACATAATATAAAATTTAAACCGATCGGGCTGAGACTTTGCATGCAGGTATAAGAAGAATCATAGATGAATGTCATTGTGTATAATACAAGCCTGAGAACAAAAACTGTAGTCGACTCTTAAGCTCTACACCGAAGCGAAGCGAGGGCGGGCCGCTAGTATTCTTATAAGTCGACTAAATATACGATGCACAGGAAGGTCATTTTGGTCAGACCCTGGATTAAGAGTCCGCGGTTTTCCAAAAAGCGTCTGCTTAATCCTCCATCTCGGGGTCATGAAAAAGGCCGGCGGACACTCCCACTAGGATCACGCAATGAGAAGAAGGTTACAACTTTGATGTTAACTTTGACCAAGTAATTAAATTGGTCCTTTGAGCATCAACAATAGTGATGGACAATATTATGTTTGCATAGACACTATTAGATACCATGAGAAAATACAAGATTATCATCATGCCGTTATATCCGCTGTCTTAAAATACCATAACGTTTATCTTATCTTCACTATCTTTTGCGAATAACTTTAACTCGAGCAATGTGCAAAAATGTGATGTAGCTTTGGGAGTTATAACCATGCTGGTTGTATGTTCTGTGTCTCGAAACACTCCTTCTCCTCGGAGTTTCTTGGCACATCCTTATTATTGATGTTAGAAGTTACTTGTAACTTATGAATATGTTATAATTTATAAGAATGTAACTGCTTGATGTTTAAATCTAAAGAAAATATAACTACTCTTACCCCTAAACGCCAAACGTATTTTGGTCACGACTTACTAAGGGTTCTGACTGACTCTTTCGCTTTCTGCGATCCTTTTCGTTTCATAGACAAAAAAGCGACGTCACATTAACATTTTTTTTATAAAAAGATTTCAATGAGCCATCTTAAGTGCTTAGTGCCTTTACGTAAATATCTTAGTAAAACAAATACACATAGAATCGAATGTGAGTCAAAACGTTAAGCGAGTTAATAATACCTAAGCCAATTATTAAGATAACAACTTTAGCCAACAGCCACAGCCGGTTTATTCACATAAACATCAGAAATCTCAGTATCATTGATTTTTTCTCAGCTGCGGAAAATACTAATTGGAGTTTCTTTTCGAAGACAGCTGGTCGCACTCGCACCAGCCACTTGTTCCTCTGAAATCAGACGGAACTTAGATAACTCTCGTTATGATCAGCCGATAGAAGTCCACTGCTAGACATAGGCCTCCTAATAGGTATTTGCACATATAACGGTCCTGCGCTTTCCGCATCCAGTGGGTTTCCCCGACTCGCTTGATGTCGTCAGTCCACGTGGTGTGGTGTCTACTGCGCTTACGTGTGGTGTATACTAGCAAACCAGTGAACCAAATGTTCACCAATTAAAAAAAAGAATTAATTGAGAACTTCGGAGATTTTGTGTGGTTTCGTTTAAAATTCGTGATTTCTCGAAAACCGGAAGTGCTACGTTACTCAAATCCGGTTTGTAGTCTTATCAGACTATTCTTAACTTATAACTTAAACATTCTCTTTATCTATCTCTTACGGTTTGGCCGCTGAAAAAGCACCACAGACGGACGGACGGGCGGACTTGTCTAATAGATAAGAGATAGGTACGTAATAGCTACAGCCTCTTATTGACTTTCTCATTTCAAGTGGAAATTCCGCTATGCCATTTTCTCTTAAGTATGTACGTGAATATCTTGTTAACCAAATCATTCGTTTGAAACAGACACAGTGAAAAAAACATCTTGACGATCGTTATGAATCATGAGTCAATTAAAATAGTACTGTTTTATCTGCTTGTTTAACAAGAAAATGAAGCAAAACTGTATGAACAATGATTGAAGCTTTATTCCATCTTTATTTTAATGTTGTGACAAGATTTATTATTCTTTTAATACTCGCTCTTTGAGCTCATTAACTGGGTCAAGAGCACATTTCGATGTCACAGTCCAAAGCATTAGTAGATAAAAAAAATCTACAATGAGGCTATAATAGAGGCAATTTTTGCACAAATACAGCGGTTATGCCACAGACATGAAGTACTTGCCTACATATAACTATGTAGCATAAACCAATTTACATTTTATCTTTGATACGATAAGGTTGAGAACTGAATCAATTCTTAGGGGAGTCATTGACATTGCTATCTTTTCTATCTTCAAGGAAAAAGATTAACGTTTGATGATCATCACATCAGCATAATCCAGCGGCAATAGACGAACACGCACCTACCCACGGATAATCACAATATATAGAAGAAGGACATTCAGTTAGCGAGAATTCACTGTTAGGTATATTACTAAGGCCATCATCGCCCACCGCATATGATGGCGGGCGGGATGAATCTTAACGCGGGAAAGTGTAGGAGTAACATTAAAACAGTTTCTTTTACAAAGCCAGCCACAGCATTCAGCATCTGACTTACCGCTGAAGAGATCAATATAGCTTTTGACTATTTAATCGCTCTAGAAACGTAGAACATATAATGTTCCGATTCCCAATTAGCCATCAGGAGTTCAGATTACTTGAGTTGGAGCGCCTCTGTCCAGGTAACCGCCGTAATATAATACTGCCTATCTTTGGTGACGCTTCTGTGTGAGCAATGTTCCAAGGTTGGGGATCTGGGGGTTGGCGGCACACGTTTTCAGGCGTCTCAGTTAGACTGGACACTTCTCTTACTTAACATCGGGTGGTGTTGAGTACATAACATAACAATATGTACCTACATGTGAGTAACTCAATAACGCAGTGTTAAGTTAACGCGTTCGTTCTGCGATTGAATACAGAGGTCCATGCATTTGAATACAGTATTTTGTATGCTCAGCTGTAACAAACTATGTTTCATGCAAATAAACTTTCATTTCATTTCATGCACTTTTTTCCGTTATCATATTGCACTGTCAATTTCTATGAAAATTAAGCAGCGCCCCTACGGGACGTAAGAACAAACTGGCACCTTCCATACAAAAATTTGACGATGACGATACGATTACGGATCTGTCAAAGTACTTGCTTGAGCCTCGGAACGCGCAACTTTTGCAATGGCTGCGGGTGGGTCGGACAGCCGTTAGCCTTACACCCGGACTGGGTCCACGTGGTGAATTTCAACCTGTCTATTCCTTCCATAGAGAAGGCCCAGGGACATTAATACGAATATGCACACCAGTAAGTTTTAATAAATTTGATTCAACTTTTTCTTCATTAACTTCTCGCTTATCTTCGGCAATGAAAAGTGGAGAAGTTCACAACTCTAATACCATCTTGGAATGCTGATATGGAAGAGAAATGACAATTGGGCAACTTCAAATTAAAAAGTTAATTAAAATGCACAAAGTCTACAGAGGAGCAATCGACAATACTGTCGGAGAGGACAATTGGAGCAATAACTGTTCTTATCACATATCGTCCTATCAAGGCAGTGAGAAACATGACACTAACCTATTGATTATAACATACAGACATCTAGCTCTATCTATCAATAACTGATCCAGCCTTGGTAAACCTACATGAGTTTCAGAGTGTAAACAGAGTGCTTAGTTTAGCTTCTGTGGGATTAGAAGCACTTTTTGTACCTATGTAATCCATTACTTGTAGAAGCTGGACCTTGTATAGGCTTGTCCAAAAGGTGTAAGTTTATCGTGAACTAAATTAGCATTTAAGGTCCACTTGCAACAAATTTGCTAAATCACGATTTAACTAGAACTGAATTTAACCCATAGGAAAATGACAAAACATCAATTGATTTTGATATAATCCTTTGGCCTTAATTTAGTTTTAGTTAAATAGAGATGTAGCAAAATAACTGCATGTGGGCCTTGACTGGATTCTTAAATTTTGTTTTTTAAAACCTTCATATTTTTATCTAAATTACTTGGCCAAAGAAAAAGTTCTGAGCTATTTCTGTTTGTTTATGAATAAAATATAAAGATAATTTAAATTAATATGCCACCTATCTTATTGTTTGTTTGACCTCACCATAAATAGTAATTAATATTTATCTGCTGACACTTTTTCATTGGAAAATATTTTTCACTGATAGTTTCAGTCATATCTGGTGGAGTAACATGATATCAAAAATAATATTAAAAACAATACAAATATGTAAATTGTAAAAAGATTAATGTTATTGTGTTGTGGGATTTGCTAATTCTGCAGATATCTTTACCAAAGTGAAAAAAACATTTATTTAGGTAAATTAAAGTTCCTTGTACATTTAGAATTATACCATCTCAATTTTGAGTGGATACTCGCAGAATAGTCTACTTGACAGTCATTAGTGCCTTTCTGGTTATTAAATATAATAATATTAAATATTTGTAATACTACAAAAATTACTATAAGTAAACATTTCAACACTTACTTTGATGATAATTCTTTAATAAAAAAAATCTACTTGATTGAGCTAGTAGAAACTCATTCAAGAACATTGAATGCTTTTATGGACAAAACAGAGACGAATCAGCAACATTAGTATAGCATGTTATGTGACATACATATGACATATTATTAAGTCAGACATTACAGTAATTTCAAATACCTATGTATGAAATAAATAATTTCCTTTAAAGATTTTAATTTTATTGTCAAAAACATGTAATGTAATAGTAAATATATTGGAATTTCATAAAGAATAGAGACTAACTAAAATAACTTCAAATTTGGATAACCAACATTTTATGTTTTTTAGAATTCATAATTATTATTACCAAAAAAAAGTGCTGTCAAATTCAAACTCTAAATTATTTATTCAGTTTAGGCTTTTGAACAAGCACTTATGAATGTCTATAAGTTCAAATTCAAATACTTTATTGTGAAATGTAGGTTAGTACTGTAAAATTGTGTTAGGTAAAAAGTTTAGTGTCACTACATTTCAACCTTATTACAAGGTATACAATATTTAGTTATGCCATTGGTTCAAAGATCTACATGTAAATGTTTTATTATATTATTAAAATAGGCTACATTTAAGGGGGTCAGGCCTTTGAAATATGATGTTCAAATAACCTGACACCAATGACCATACTATATGGAAGCTTTTTTCACAATGTGTCTCTGGTCTTATCCCCTACCTTGTGCAGCTCTCTCTGTTGACTGCAGGTACATTGAACTACACAAAATTGTAGTTTAGTTGTTGAGACATAAAAACTGTATACCACATTTTCATTATTCTAAGCCTACCTATAGAAATGCTCCTAATGAATGTTTATCAGTAACATTCACTAGGCAAGCTTATAACTTTACTATCAAGTTTCTATTGGATTAATTTGAAGGGCAAACAAATTCATTGGAATTCAAGACACACAATGATGTTGTAGCAGTGACTTCCTGTTAAAATCTTGGACAAAACACACTGCAGACCATCATTAGGTAAAATTGAATAATTTATCTGAATTACTGCTCACAGCATGATATTATCATGAAACCTCTAGGTACTCTGGCAAGAGAGATTTGCAAGTCTTTTTTTTTTTTGAGAGTATTCTTCTTACTTATCTCATTAGAATAAAGATTACTTTTGTATAATTAATACCTACGTTATATTCACCCGACAAGCTTACATATTCGCATTCATTCAACCGTAACGGTGTCTTGTGTTTCTGTTCTGTGTACATACTAAGCGGTTGTGACTCACAGGTAAGTTATAGAGGATAACCTATGAAATTTCCGCCCATCGTTCACGACAAATTATAGAAAAAAAGGTACTCACTTTTCAAACACATATCGTAGAGCTATAAACACGAACGCTAACGGTATAGGGTACCAAACGTGCGTGTGGTTCGTATAATTCACTGCCTTATCAGGACTTGGAGTTATATCTTCCCACGTCGTGTTAGGCGGCAACCACACATGCTCGTTCCAAAACGCATCCAGCAGAGGTTTCAACATTTTCACCAGTTAATAACGACCGATATCATTTACGCAAGGCCCGACGGATTTCATTCACGTTTCAACATAAATGCGGCACGCGAAATAATAAAAATTCATAAACGTCGCCTCGACAGATGTCGGTCGGTCGGCCAGCCACACAATGTTGCCAACTATTAAAAAAAAACAACAGTAATGGCGGTACCTCACTTGTCCATTCCTATTTGCCTTTTTTTC
Organism: Chilo suppressalis; assembly: GCA_902850365.2. Taxonomy (NCBI): domain Eukaryota; kingdom Metazoa; phylum Arthropoda; class Insecta; order Lepidoptera; family Crambidae; genus Chilo; species Chilo suppressalis. Next base: position 17,246,710 of record OU963914.1, on the reverse strand, counting down.
GTGTTTGATAAACAATCAAAGTGTAATTGGTTTGATCGACAAAACGTTTGCTTTATTGACAAATCTACATATTTGACCAATAAAACAAACGATATTCCAAAAAACCTACCAAATGCATGGGTCCCGATGGTGTGCCGGCATTTATGGTCACGGATAGCATATACATTTTTGAAGATGCACTGCTGTATTTGTTTAATCTCTCACTATCATTGTCTTTATACCCCCATAGATGGAAGATTTCCAGAGTGACTCCTGTTCCAAAGGAGAAAAAGAGTGTAGATGTTACAATGTTTAGACCTATTGCTCTCCTTTCAGTTTTCGAAAAGTTTGAAATTATAATTGCATAAAATGATGTACTGCTTTCTAAATGCTCAGCTATTGGTTTCACACCAAAACCTTCGTCTTTTTTAGCCAGCTACCTTAAAGACAGGAAACAATATGTACAGCTGCATGGATTTTGCTCGAGTACCTACTTTACGAGATCTGGCATCAGTCAGGGTAGCACACTTGGTCCTATCCTATTTTAAATATTAACGAACGATCTTCCAAAGGTTATAAAGAATTCCAAATGTTTAAATGTTCGCTGATGACTTGAAGATATCCTATATTCAATATTTAATATACTTTCCCTCCGTGCGAGGTACCCGGGGGACGCACCGTATAAGCGTTTATATGGGTATTATCCATTTTTGTACCCCTCTTACTTGTTGTGCTTAGGTATGGTTGGGATGAATATGCTATTGTATATAGGTATAATAAATATATACATATATAATAGTATGGTTGCCCGGAAAGCTCTTACTTTTAATTGATTACTTCCAGCTCTTATAAAATAAAATAGCTCTGCTTTTTCGTCCCGAGACCTCGTGTATTGGGGAGGGCCAGGTGGCCCACCGCCTCTCTCCGCGACTTTGCACTTACCTAGAGTGCGCACTGATCATGCGCTTAATTCTCCTACTTTATGAACTATTACATTATTCAATACGTTACTATTTGAGCGACCGCTAGTTGATTTATTTGTCTTAAAAATGACAAATTTCTGTCATGAAGTGGAATTATTCCTCTCGTGGCAAATTAAGTAAATGTATGTATTTTTTTTTGTATGAACCCTAATTTATAACCTAATTCTCTTTTTTATTTGTTTGTATTTTATTAGCATTCGCAGGACGAATTTGGTGAGTGCTGTAAGTCCTCGGTTAAAAATGTAATAAATAAATAAGTATTAGTACAGTTTGGTAAAATACATTATAATTTTGGTGTCCCAAGTACCTAATTATGTTAAACTGGCTGTAGGTTAAAGTTAGAGGCGTATTTAAAAATCATCACATACTTTTGTTATCATGTATTCATCAATCCATGATGCCTTATAGCTGCAACCTTATGATCATTAACTTGATATTTATAGGATGTGAAAATAAAAAATATATATAATTATTTATCTTTTAATCTTTCATCTTTTTGTTCACTTATAAAAGGCAATAATAAATCGCAAAACAACATTTCTAATTTAACATTGGTCTCACATGCACACCACTTTACACCACAACACATATTTGATATTAATTTTATGTTAACTCCAATTCAAAACATTGCAATATATGCAAGGATATTATGCCCAATCATCGTGCAGTGCATTATCTATTAATATTGACAAGCTTAATATAACATTTACAGTTGTTTGACATTATGTTTTGTAAATTCAAATTCAAAAAATTCTGAGGAATTGTCCCGACAAAAATTTCATCCCTATCATCTTGATGCGTGGCTATCCACAACCGTGTGTTTTTGTCGAAATTTTTACCACGTACGACAAAACTGTGGAATATATTGTCGCCAGCAGTGTTTCCGGACCAATACGACCCAGAAACCTTCAAAAAAAGAGCGTACTCTTTCCTTAAAGGCCGGCATCGCATTTGTGATACTCCTGGTGTTGCAAGTGTCCATGGGCGACGGTGATCACTTACTATTAGGTGAGCCGTCTGATTCAGAAGAAATAAATTAAATACTTAGGGGCTTTTTTATCCAAACTAGAATCTGAAACCTGGTATTTGTATCAACCGACACTGCTCTGCCCCTTTCAAAAAACTGAATTTTTCAGTCCTTCATTATTATTTACTACAATGTTCTGAATTGAATATTAAACCTAGTTGTCTATAATGCACTTATGTACTCTTGTTTTACATAGTGAGTTTATCTCATAAAACGAGATAATGAAACGGTGTTTCACTCAACAACATATTTTAGAATTTTCTCCTTAAATAATAATTAAAACCAATAACTTTGATAAAAAATATTGTTTTAATTGCAGCACAGATTCTGACTTAGCTTTATTTAAAAAAAAAGTCAGTAGGTAAAGCTATTATTATATGCCACCCTTTTCTTGTCATTAGAGAATGAAAAGGGCGGCACAAACCAGTAGCCTATAAGTATTATATTTTATGTATTACAGTCAACAATAATAATTATACTTACAAAGAATTAAATAATTACAGACTGTCGTTGTATCCATTCTGACATGTGTCAAGAGTAAAAACTCTTGTTAGTTCATTTAGCTCATATGAGAAAATTTGCATAGGCCTCTGTCAACAATTTAAATCTACATTTTTTTCAAATAAAGAAATCAGTAGTTAAAATTTTTATTTGCAGAATAGTCAACACCAAGATGTTTTGTAGTTAAAGTTACATCATACACGCTTCTAATTTGGCAATACGAAAGTCAGGTAATTGCCCGACTTGCATTCAGTCGGGCACGCTCTCCCGCCCCGGCTACACTTCGCTTCAACGTGTCAATATTTTACAAAATCCCCTATGTGCGTTTTTAGATAGTACACAAATTTCACGGGAACTATTAGAGAAATTAAAAACGTGTGTTTTCATTCGTAAGTACAGTTTTTTTAAGAAATTAATATAAAAATATATATAGTGATTACTTATTTTCTCAGTTGCTGACACCGTTGACACGTGGAGCTAAAGGGCGAGATGTAATCTGCTTTATGCATGAGAGTAAAAGAGACTACTTTAGTGCACTTTATTGGCGGCTGTTGCCAAAGGATGTTGGAGCGGGGACTAATTGTGCCATTTTAAAATGCAATAATGTTGGCGTATAACATGTCTATATATTATACGTCATTGTAAAGTAGCAACTTATTTCTATTTAATGTGGTATTAAATAAAACATGTCAGAATCGCTACTAAATAAAATAACAACATATTGAATCTAACACATTTGAGACCAAGATCAGAAACCAAGTCATCTATCTCATTCATTCAACAAGTTTAAGTGTTTTCATTCTTAATACTATATACAATTATTGTGAAAAGCTAATATGTATAATACAATTAGGTAGCGCGGAGATCAGAAGGTATCTACTTACCTTGAAATAGTTTTTGTAACTAAATAAAAAAAATAACAATCATATCAAATGTCTTCAGAAGAGCAGACGAGAACATACGTCAACTTCCAAGATAATACAGAACAGCTCTTTTTTCAAACGAATTTATTAATTTACAATATACCAGTATCGAATATTCAACAATTTAAATTAGGTATTACTTTTAAAGCTTCTTAATAATGATAGAGTATTTTCTCGTCGCACTCTGTAAAGCACCATAAACTTATTAATGCCAGTATAAAAAAAAATCCCTTCGCTTCCGTTTATCATATCATATGATTTGTGATTGACAGTTTACATAATGGGTGTTGAAAAATACATAATTATACCATTACCCATATTGTCATACAATTAAAATAATCATAGGTTTATTATTATTACTATTATTTTAACAAAATCGTTTAGCAAACAATATTTGTATATTGTATTTTCGACTATCGTTAGAGTAGCGAACTCTTTTATTATCTCTAGTCGATACAACTATATAAAAAATATTAGTCAAACTCTAACAGCATAATTTTGGTGCAAACTGATAAAGGCACAAAAGTTATTTTATCGAGACACACGTAAAATTTGACATTTTAATTAAAGTAGACAAAAAAACTTGTATAGGGCAAAGTACGTTTTTTGTACATTCAAGCAGTTTCATTACAAAAGTTTACATTTTGCAGTTTTAATATAAACATATGCTTTAACGGATAACACACTGCAGTAAAACCACAATTCTTAATTAAAATCTATATGGTAACAACTGAATTTTTCATAAGCTCTGTCTCAAATGCATATTATTCTCGCAACGTGTTATGATATAGGTAGAAAGTTTTCACTAATACAGACTGTCACAATACAATAGAGACTTTGACAGTTCAATATTCATAAATAACTGTTTCAAGAAATGCTTATGGGGTGATGGAAATAATAAACAATGTCTATAAGAGCATGTGAATGATTAATTCTATGATTTTCCTATTACTTAAAGAGGTAGAATAAAACTAATACAATTTGCTTAATAACATTGTAAGTACATGTATATGAAATTTAACATTTAACTGTAATTTTAACAATTTTTGCAACTTTCTCAATATATTTGTTATTCAATTTGCAAGTTCTAAAACAACCAGTTACACTAGTTTAGAATTATTTTTTCAGTGTATTTCGAAATGCGTTTAGTTTTAAAATACGCTTAGCGAGTTCTATGAAAAGAATTATTAGGTATTTAATTTAAATGTTATTCTAAATGGTGTTGTTATTAATGTTTCGTTATTTTTTGTAACGAACAATTTAATATAACTAAAAGCCAAAACCAACACCTAAGCCATAATTGAATTAGACAGACGGCAGTTTTCTTTTTAAAACGTTAAACGACTGCCAACTTATCGACAAAATGTGCGAAAGAGACTTGGTTCATCACTACTGTCATGTCTTGTGATATTAAAGAATTATACCAAAATTCAGCAACAAACTTAAAATAAACATTATATTATATTTTATTTACTTGTTTTTTTATATTTTTGTAAGTAATTTTTAAGTAATAAAAATACAATCATAAATAACACCAAGTAAAATATTTTTACAATTAATACTATGGCTAGCCATTGATACTGTTTTTTGCAATTTTCATATTTTGATCAACAGAATTATAGATATCATTAAAGATTAGACTAAAACAATTTATCGATGCAATATCAATAATTAAATAAAATATATAAGAGAATTACTAATTGTAATAATAATGGAACAAATCTTAAAGGAACTTAACTGCTAATGTGGTATCTTTAAATATATTCAACATATTAGACAAGAAATAAGTAGGTAATATGAAAAGTAACAACTTTGTCGTGTGTTGTCTGTACATTGGTATGCCAGTAATGCCGGCACTTCATTTACTATTTGTCATTTTGACAGCAGGTTGTTCTTATCTTACTCTATAGGGAGTAAAAAAAAGGAGAGCCTGTTGTCAAGTTCACAAATAACAAAAAGGAATAGCCAAGTAAATTACCGGCATAAGACCTATCACAGCCTACCGACCTTTGTGCGGCAAGTTCAGTCCCCGTAGCATGAGCACCACAATTTACATTATATCACGTTTTTTATCGCGTCTTACTGTCAAACTCCATAGTAATTTGACAGCTTAGCGTGATAAAAACGCGTTATACATCATATCGCGGTGCTCATACTAGGTGGGCGTGAATGACATAGACATTATCACGAAAGCTAACGGACAAATATTAAATTCAAAGATACGGTTTAAGCATATCGCCATCAAGGGGAGTTCATTTGTTCTTTCATCCATTTAAATGCTAAGGATAACTTTACTGTCACCGCGTAAGAACCATCTGACGAAGGCTATTAATTAAAATTAAATAACCATTTAAACTAGTAAAGCATCTTTGGGCGTGTTCAACATTTAGCATAAAAATATTTATAACACTATACCTACTTCACTATAATATACCTACTATTACGTGCAATGTATAAATTACGTCGTGTCAAATGATATGAATATATATATCTCATTTCTCATAGACCAAGATCCCAAGCGCCCAGGAAACGAGAATTTCATTTTAATATATCACTATGTTTGTTCATTGTTTTTATATCTTCGGAAATTTGCTTTTAAAAAAATGAAAATTTAGATTTTATGACACTACTATCCTACTTATCCGTTCCCGGCCACTGTAGCCTAAAGATGCTTGCTATATTTGCCAATTGCCTGCCCTCAACGAGAATAACTAAATTCTACACTCTACCCCCCTTATTAATAAAAGAAGACTTCGCTTGGATTAGTTTCTCAATGTTTTGTCTCTGTTTATTAAATGACAAATGGCATTTGAGTGACATGAACAAAACACGGCGTAGCTAGTCTAAGCTTATCCCTTGTTTATCAATAAAGGGTTACGAGCTGTTAGTGACTGTGTTGCTTCATTGAGTCCACGTTCGTGGATTCAATATGTCACTGAAAACGCTTTTATTATGTAGCAATAAGGTCCATATTCGAAATGCAAATGTATCAAATGTCGTTGAATCATCATAGTAATTACGTCTAGGGAGCTAGGGATTTAAGACTATTCGTAAAGATCAACCATTTGAGTTAAGTAACGGTCTGCTTGTAATTTATCGGTTCTAGCATTTCTCCTATCCAGTGATCTTAGGACAAGCAGCCAAAAATGGAACTTTAACACTGTCGCATGGAGTACAATACAGGCAGTCCTCGACTTACGTTGTTTCGATTTACGTCGTTTCATGTTACGTCGAACTATGTTTTGACACTATTCCTCAAGCATACGTTGTTGTATACGATGTTGTTTCGATTTCCGGCATAGGAGAATTCATTGTCGCGAGGGCAATGTCCATGCTGCTGATTTTGTTTTGTTTAGTAGTTAGTAAATTTGATAGTGGTAATAGTTAGAGTTAGTAATACATTAGTTTTTATTTTGCACCTTTGAAAGTTTTTGTTTTTACATATATATTTAAGTGAATTTTAATCTAACTATGCCACCTAAACAATACATTTTGAGTCCTTGTGGATCCTAACCCTTGAGTTTTTCATGTAAATATATGAAAAAATATGTCTCGACTTACGTCGTGTATTTCGAGAACCTAACATGCCGTAAGTACGAGGACTGGTTGTAACACTTTTCCAATAAATTACTAGACTAGACAAACTCAGCACACTATATCTCACACGGACTACAGCTAATCACTTAATTAGTAAGCCAACATGAACTTTTGTGCGGAGCGGATCGCACTTTAGGCACTATAAAAATTAGAAGGTTGTCAGAGAAACAACGTTAGCCATAATATATCTCTCTCGGTTCTGGGTTAAAGTCTATTAGTTTTAAGATTTTTAGCTTATGCGTCAAACAGCAAAGAGTAGCAAATGTCTAAAATTTGATAGAGCGTTTTAAGCTCTATCTTCATAGGGAAACGTCTTAGTTTATTACAATAGTTATTTTATATTAACAGCTATTTTAGGTCTTAGGGCTCCCACACAAAATTACGATGCGATTACGTGCGGCAAATATTTGGTTAAGGGGACAGAGTTCAGCCGTATTGGAAGTGTTTTAGTAATAGAGACATGGATCGCAAAAGATTGCTGCACTGCTGTTATTGTTAAATCGATATAGAAGAAAAAGAAGATTTTGTGTTCATCCATTTATTACGATTATGAACGCTGATGGGAACTATTTTCCTCGAAAATACTGAGAGTATTTTCTGTTTGAGAACTGAAGATATATTTATTTATTACTTTAGAATGTGCATATCTTCATTTGAAAAACTTTTGAGTTCATTATCACCCTGTCTACAAAAATGATCGTATAAGGGGGGAAGTCTCAGAGCGGACCAAAACGGTGAAACCAAGTGAGACGTAATATCTCAGAAATGTACGATGCTAATCAGATCGGAAGCATTCGTGCGAGCTCGCAGATATTTGCGTTGCGATGCGAATTCGCAGTTATGTGTGGGGAACTCTTAAACAAGTTAGAGATAAAATTATGAGTAAAAACTTAAGAGACCTTTGACTTAGATTATCTGAAACGGAGCACATGCTGCTTGCTTCTAAAGAAATAGAACCATGATGAGTGGAAAAACAGGCCAAATGTTGTGTAATTTTAGATATTAGCTTTCTCCTTGACGTTTATATAATTACAAGGTAAATATATATCTAAGGCGTTAAGTTTAATAGTATTTTTTATTTTTTTTAATTCTAAAAGACAATAACTTAGCACTTAACAATAATTTAATAATAGGAGGTCGTATCATGTAAGCTCCTACCATAGAAAAGGTAGATTTTTCCGATATGATAGCAATGGCACAAGCCGAATTTAATAATTAAGTATTAGTCATATAACCTATTAACTTGGAAATATATTAGTCTATAGTCTTTGTGCTAATCTGTAAGTACAGCCAAGACCAAACAATACGTAGGTATTTCAATATAAAATAAATTTTAAACCAATCAACTCCATCAACGAACATATGTATAATAAGAAAATGTTATTAACTCATATTAACATACGCACGACTCACTATAAAAATAAAAAATAATAAAGTATGTATGCACGTACATACATAAATCTCGTAACAATAAAATACTCAATTTATTAATCTAATAATATTATTTGTTTTCGTATAATAACTTGTTTTCTCTCCTAATAAAATCACGGATGTTATTAATTAAATGTTAAACTCCGATCGCTCCATGGGAGTGCCCTTAAGGGTGTTATTTTTTTTCTAATAAACAAAACCTTTCAAATGTCACGTTTACATTAAATAATAATTTCCTAACAATCTGTATAATCATTTAATCCCAAACTGGACAACAATGATTTAATTTATTAATATGAACTCTATTACTTTCGAATTGTCCCTCCATCAATACCATTTTAATAAAATTAATTTTCGAGTAAGAAAATAATTATTGAAAAGTGCGATAGAACTGTGGGCAATTAAAATATTTCAAATGCGAGAGAGCGGTTGTGACGTAGAAGTCCATGACACGAAATCAACAAACGAGCGCCATGTTCACAGATTATGACACGGTATCATGCTTTTAGTTGATGAATGATAAATTAGGAGCTAGGCTAGTTTATTATTTTCTAGGGCCTCCCATTGCAATCAATTTACGTACCAAGGGACAATTGTAACAAGTTTGTGATAGAAATTAGGTAAAACTGTAACTAGAATTAAATATAAAATATTAAAAAAAACACATTAGTAATTAAAACTAAAGTTTTGTGACCACTAACATTACTAATCATAATGTACTAAAGTTTTTTATAATATTTGTCAATAAATTTATGTTTTTGTGTACTTCTAAAATATTTCAAAGGAAATGTACTCTTTTGCGACTTTTACTTTAATATGGAGAGATAAGTGCGTATAAAGCAATCATAAGAAATTATTCATATTTACTGTGAAATGAAATTCTTTCGTTTTTCCAAATCTATCTTGTCACAAATATCTTCACACAACAGAAGAATAAGAAATTCAAAGCGACATAGTTTTTTTTTCAATGAACAAAAGTTATTAAATGCGACAGTTTTTAAATGCACTGACAGTCATGTATAAAAATATGTACACAATTTTGACAATTAATCACTGTCTTTATTTCAAAATATGGTACCTATACAATAATGTAAAACTGTACGCACATTTTTATGTACGACTGTCCATTATAATATATAAATGCAAAATTAAAAGCAACATTTTAATTGTGGACTTTCATACATTAAATTTAGATAATGGAAAACTTATCAAAGGAATATTTTATTTTCAAGAGGATAATTAAAATGGATCTCTCTATCTATTAGTACGTTAGTATAGTCGATGGGTAACGATCTAAATACACAAGTAAAATTAGTCTCAATGCACCTAATCATAAGTTCCATTTTACTCACAGCCTAAAATCTTTCAGACTTCAAATAAACTCGAATTTGGTTAAAGCCGCACGTTTCTGTTCGCGTATGAGGTATCGTAAAGACGGTTGGTGCAACCTATCTCCCTCTAGAATAAGATATTTCTGTATGAAAGAAAGAGAAAGCACGGTTGCGTAGAAGAAAAGATAATTTATAAATTAAGAATAATTTGTGAATAAGAACAGTCGAATTAAACAGTTTGCTAATCAGCACCGAAATAAAACAGAATATCTTTCGATATAACTAGAAACATGAAATAACGGCATAGAATTATTAAACTAGAACATATTATGGTATAACAATATACAGTGCACCTTTAAAGCGATCATTTCACAAGTTACGTTTTATTCTGTGATCCTATATAGACAGTTACCTGACACATTTTTCAACGCTGACTTCCCTCTTCAGTGACTTCTGTCCAACGCTGACTTCGCTCTTCAGTGACTTCTGTCCAACGCCGACTTCGCTCTTCAGTGACTTCTGTCCAACGCTGACTTCGCTCTTCAGAGACTTTTGTCCAACGCTGACCTCGATCTTTAGTAACTTCTGTATAATGCTGACTTCGCGTTAACAAGTCAGTACCATTTCGACTTAATGCTCACAAGCTCTTTATGTACTGACTTTGTTAATCCAATACATAGTCATCTCGCAAGTGAGTCCACAGATGACTGTCTTAATCAAATAATCTCTATTATGCTCTGAAGGCAGTCTAGAGTCGACATTGTGACTCACACAAGCTAATCCAACGCTGAAATAGAAACAGACTTCGCACTTCATTGTCAGTCCTTCACCAATATAACATTTTAATAGTCTAGCTGACTATGCGTAAATTGGTTATTACAACGCTGACATCGGGATCACAAGTCATTCCAGAGTTGATATTTTGCTCTGGGATTAATCACAACAATAAATTCGCAATCATAACTCATTGCAGATTTTAATTTTGCTGACACGAGTTAATCAAGCGCTGATTTCGCGATGATAAGACATTCCAGTGCTGACTTTGGCGTGCACCAATAATTCCAAAACTGACTTTTGCGCACACAAGTTATTCCAACGCTGAATTAGCAATCATGAGTTATTCCGAAAGCTGATTTCGCGATCACAAGTTAGTTAAGAAGAACAACCATTCAACCCGGCATGATAAGGGCACACACATTTTACTTAAGTACCTATCAATCATCTTGCGCACATTATTCAACACAAATTTATTATTTTAATAAGGCAATCTCACTTTTTAGTTCGAGTCTTTATAAACACCACATTATAGAGTAGTAGAGGTATTTATCACCACATTATGAAGTAGTTGAGGTATTTTTCACCGCACCATAGAGAAGTAGAGGTATCGTTTGCTGTTCAAAACATACCGTGGCGGTGGATTACCTTCGGCTGCGACACAAGGAAAGACGGCCACGGGTTCGATGCGAGAATAGGCCCTACGTATCTCTGTGGATAGAAAATTAATGTTTTATTATACAATTTTATTTCATCCATAGGCAAAGGCCTGTGCCCCAGCTGTGGGGACATTAATAGGCTGATGATGATACAATTTTAAACTTGGGCGTTGCATTATTGATGTAATATGTTATCGTTATAGTCTCCTGAATGTCGAACTTCAATTCCTTCAATACCTTTTTGACACTAGTCGGCCATCTTGCATGTTCCGCCATATTGGATTTAGAATGACGTAACACAGCCCACCATGCATTGTGATCATAGAGGTATAATAATAGAGGGAAGGCGGCTCTGAAAGTATCCGTCTAGTAGAAAGAGAATGATGAGAGACGGCTAGCTATCTGTCTTTCTCTTGTGACGCATGTTATCCAATGGCTTCACATCGAAATATTAAGATGCTTACTTTTACTTTTAGGTTGCCAATGTGCATGCGCGATTAGAGAGAGAAAGCTAGCGGTCTCTCATCTTCTTTCTCTTTCTATTAGAGGGACACATCCACTTGTAGTAGTCTTTATCTCCCCAACTCTATTCTTATACCTCTATGATTGCGATCCAAACTAAACATGTGTAAAAAAATTCAGCTCAATCGAATGAGGAGCTCGAAAGCGCAAGTGGTTAGCGCGTTCGGCTGCGATCGTTGAACTAAAGCAACTTTCGCAGTGGTCGGTCATTGGATGGGTGAACGAAAATTACTATCTCGAGCTCCTCCGTGCTTCGGAAGGCACGTTAAGCCGTTGGTCCCGGCTGCATCTGCAGTCGTTAGCACCCGCCATTCCGCACTGGGCCCGCGTGGTGGGTCATGGCCCAATCTACCTATTCCATCCATAGGGAAGGCCTGTGCCCCAGCAGTGGCAGGGACATTAATAGGCTGATGATGAATGAAGACATCTGCTTCAAAATTGAGTTGCATGATTCCACCCAAACAAACATACATACATACATTGCAAGCTAAATAAAAACTTTTAAAAAGAGATTGTTCTTACTTCTTATGGTTGACCCGATTCGGAGTGCTGTGGTTGGAATGCGAACTATCGCTTATTTCTGAACTGGAACTCCTTATGTCACCCTCCATCTGAAATAAAGACATTGGTCACATTAGCGGTAGCACTCAAAAAAAGTAATACAAGTTTAGAGTACCTCCAACGATATTAAATACCATAGATACAACATCACGAACAAAACCGTGGACGAAACCTGGCCAAAAGGTACATTGGACGATCCACGGAGCTCCGCAAGATGATCGCGCAGTAAAAACAATATAAGGAATTATAATAATTCTTTTTTCAAGCATGTAACTGCTTGATGTTTAAATCTAAAGAAAATATAACTAGAAAACATTCCACGCGGACCAGGCAGCAGACGGGACTCGAACCCGCACCCTTCGCAATCCCGGCGAATCCACTGACCAGTTTAATACTTGTAAAAGTTTTCATTTAACATTGCCTTGCAGCTTAAGAATGGCTAGAGGAATTTCGACGCGGTCCGTGAGGGCCGCGGTAGTATAATTGGTCAGTGTATTCGCCCGGATTGCGAAGGGTGCGAGTTCGAGTCCCGTCTGCTGCCTGGTCCGCGTGGAATTTTTTCTAGTTATATTTTCTTAATATAAGGAATTATTTAAACATTGAAAGTCACCTTTAATGCATAGTGTATAAGGTTTTAATTAAAACGCATGCGTCAAAGAGTTATTGACAGTTCGAAATGCAAGCAAGTAAAATTTCACGACTTATTGCTATATGCGGAAGAATATAGACCTTATTTCTTTGATTCCACGCGCAATTGTGAATGCGCTGTTAGCAATATAGCAGGTACGGATCGCGAGGAAAAGAGACGGCTATATAACCGAAACCGACCATGCATTTGAATATCACAAATATTTTCTATTAAATCAGTTAATAATAAGTATTAGAACAAAATTAGCTTCAAATGCATTTAATTAACAAACATTGTTTAGATACCTATGGAAAAAATTACACTTTACATACTTTAAGTATTTATTTCGCACTTTTTCACGGATATTTGCGGCATCTTGATTGTTCAACGATCCGCGCGGGACTGTAAACCAAGAAGTGCTTGAGAGATGTTCAAGCACTTCTTGATTGGGACACATTTTGAGCGTGGTTTATCTAGGGTATTTAATACCGTTGAGTAACTCACACAAACTCGGGAGTCCTGAACAAGGTGCGGCGTTTTTTCACGCCCGAGCAACTGTGCTTGTTGTATAAGACGCAGGTGCGGTCTTGCGTGGAATATTGCTCGGGATGGCTCCGCCAAGTACTTGCTCGATACTTCGGATAGATTACAGCGGCGCGCAATCCGCATCATAGGCGATGAGGAGGTGACTAATCACCTCGAGCCTCTTCAATTACGCCCTGACGTGGCGTCACTAAACGCGTTCTATCGTCTGTACCACGGCGAGTGTTCTAAGGAGTTATTCTCACTTATTCCACCTTCCCCTTTCCTTCAGAGGACCAAACGCGCTGGCCTTCGTTGTCACCGTCTAACTGTGGCCACAATTCCAACGCGTACAAAGAAATCTGGCGACTCATTTCTTTGTCGCACTATCCGTAAATGGAATACTCTGCCTGCTCACCTGCTCCCTCCTTCTTACAACCACGGATCCTTTAAAAGAGGCGTGTAGAAGCAACATGCAGGCCGGCAAGGTGAGGGTGGCTGGTGTGGCAGGTAGAACCGCTGTACCAGATATCTTTGCGTCTGGACTTCACCGTCACTTAACATCAGGTGGGATGAAGTCATTTGTCGGACCTATCTAAAAAAAAATATTATGAGACATCTGCAGTATGAGCCAGGTCCACAGTACGTGTCAGGCCAGTAAGGAGTACACACATATGATATACATATATATATATCCCTCTGCAGTACTCACCTTCCCGGCACTGATGGCGTTGTAAGCCACCTGCAGTATGAACCAGGTCCACAGTACGTGTAAGGCCAGTAAGAAGCACACACATATGATATACATTTAAATATATATCCCTCTACAGTACTCACCTTCCCGGCACTGATGGCGTTGTAAGCCACCTGCAGTATGAGCCAGGTCCACAGTACGTGTAAGGCCAGTAAGAAACACACACATATGATATACATTTATATATATATCCCTCTGCAGTACTCACCTTCCCGGCACTGATGGCGTTGTAAGCCACCTGCAGTATGAACCAGGTCCACAGTACGTGTAAGGCCAGTAAGAAGCACACACATATGATATACATTTAAATATATATCCCTCTACAGTACTCACCTTCCCGGCACTGATGGCGTTGTAAGCCACCTGCAGTATGAGCCAGGTCCACAGTACGTGTAAGGCCAGTAAGAAACACACACATATGATATACATTTATATATATATCCCTCTGCAGTACTCACCTTCCCGGCACTGATGGCGTTGTAAGCCACCTGCAGTATGAACCAGGTCCACAGTACGTGTAAGGCCAGTAAGAAGCACACACATATGATATACATTTAAATATATATCCCTCTACAGTACTCACCTTCCCGGCACTGATGGCGTTGTAAGCCACCTGCAGTATGAGCCAGGTCCACAGTACGTGTAAGGCCAGTAAGAAACACACACATATGATATACATTTATATATATATCCCTCTGCAGTACTCACCTTCCCGGCACTGATGGCGTTGTAAGCCACCTGCAGTATGAACCAGGTCCACAGTACGTGTAAGGCCAGTAAGAAGCACACACATATCATATACATTTAAATATATATCCCTCTACAGTACTCACCTTCCCGGCACTGATGGCGTTGTAAGCCACCTGCAGTATGAGCCAGGTCCACAGTACGTGTAAGGCCAGTAAGAAACACACACATATGATATACATTTATATATATATCCCTCTGCAGTACTCACCTTCCCGGCACTGATGGCGTTGTAAGCCACCTGCAGTATGAACCAGGTCCACAGTACGTGTAAGGCCAGTAAGAAGCACACACATATGATATACATTTAAATATATATCCCTCTACAGTACTCACCTTCCCGGCACTGATGGCGTTGTAAGCCACCTGCAGTATGAGCCAGGTCCACAGTACGTGTAAGGCCAGTAAGAAACACACACATATGATATACATTTATATATATATCCCTCTGCAGTACTCACCTTCCCGGCACTGATGGCGTTGTAAGCCACCTGCAGTATGAACCAGGTCCACAGTACGTGTAAGGCCAGTAAGAAGCACACACATATCATATACATTTAAATATATATCCCTCTACAGTACTCACCTTCCCGGCACTGATGGCGTTGTAAGCCACCTGCAGTATGAGCCAGGTCCACAGTACGTGTAAGGCCAGTAAGAAACACACACATATGATATACATTTATATATATATCCCTCTGCAGTACTCACCTTCCCGGCACTGATGGCGTTGTAAGCCACCTGCAGTATGAACCAGGTCCACAGTACGTGTAAGGCCAGTAAGAAGCACACACATATGATATACATTTAAATATATATCCCTCTACAGTACTCACCTTCCCGGCACTGATGGCGTTGTAAGCCACCTGCAGTATGAACCAGGTCCACAGTACGTGTAAGGCCAGTAAGAAGCACACACATATGATATACATTTAAATATATATCCCTCTACAGTACTCACCTTCCCGGCACTGATGGCGTTGTAAGCCACCTGCAGTATGAACCAGGTCCACAGTACGTGTAAGGCCAGTAAGAAGCACACACATATGATATACATTTAAATATATATCCCTCTACAGTACTCACCTTCCCGGCACTGATGGCGTTGTAAGCCACCTGCAGTATGAGCCAGGTCCACAGTACGTGTAAGGCCAGTAAGAAACACACACATATGATATACATTTATATATATATCCCTCTGCAGTACTCACCTTCCCGGCACTGATGGCGTTGTAAGCCACCTGCAGTATGAACCAGGTCCACAGTACGTGTAAGGCCAGTAAGAAGCACACACATATGATATACATTTAAATATATATCCCTCTACAGTACTCACCTTCCCGGCACTGATGGCGTTGTAAGCCACCTGTAGTATGAGCCAGGTCCACAGTACGTGTAAGGCCAGTAGGAAGCACAGCATCGTGTTGAAGATGTAGTACGCGGGGAACATGGGTAGAAGCATCGGCGCGCGAATCGACGAGCTATGGAGACATAAACACATAGATTTAAACATCGAGCAGTTACATGCTTAAAAAATAAAAATTATAACATAGACACATATCATATGATACATACATACATCACATTAATATTATAAAGGCGAAAGTTTGTGAATGTGTGTGTTTGTGACCGCTTCATGTCTAAACCGCTGTAGCGATTTTAATGAAATTTGGTATGGAGTTAGCTGCCTCCCTGGATTAACGCATAGGCTACGTTTTAAAACGGGAAAATATCTCTAATAAACCGCGGAGAACACCGCGGGGCATAGCTAGTAATAAAATATCGCCAGGTTTAAGAGTAGGAACACATTTCAGGAGCTTTACCAAGAAATTGATTAATATTAATGATTAAATCGACCGACCGACTGGCACTCTATTGAAGGTCCCGAAAAGCCGCTAGATGCGGAAAGCTTAAGATTAACGCGAAACGAACATCTTAAACCTCACCATGTATCACCAAGGGGGAGGGGGGGTTAAAAAACAAAACCAAAACCTACAGGATACTTCCTGTGAACTTATAATCTTGAAATTTGGTACGAAGTAACGTCTGATAGTCCATTTTATAGTTTATTATCTTCGACGTCATTTATTCATTCAAATAACGAATAAAGAATTTTTGCACATGTTTAAAATGCAGACTCAAGAGTTCAGTAAGGTACCAGTCTCATGGGGCGCGCCGTACAACCTCTTTGGTACCAGTGATTTAAATGAGGTAGGCAAAGAGGTATGTTACATATTTTTGAAAATGGAATAGCGAATTAGAACGCATTGTCTTTAGTCTTGTTTGCTGCATCAAAATTTAACATTGGCATTGGCTTATCAAAAACAATTTGATTTAATTGAAGCATATTTTTTTAATCACAAAGATGTGAATTTAGCTCTGCGGTGGTATGGAGAGACATATCCGGATCGACAAGTACCAACTCGATTCGTTTGAAAAAGTACTGGAAGTTACAAAAGGCGACAGCAACAGCAACGTCCTCAGCAGGTCTATTCCGATTTTGATTTAAGTGTTTTAACATACTTCGAAGCATATCCAAAGGCTTTAAGCAGAGAAGCTGCCGAAGAAATTGGAACCAAACACACTCGCGTACTTGAAGGACTGGAAAAGTATTCGCTATGTGCGAAGTACATGGTGGGGGTATAGTGAAGCGATCGCAGCGCTTATCGTGGCAGAAATACGCAACAATCCGGGAAAGTAAAGTCAATTTGCACGGAGTTCGTAATAAACAAAAATTTTTTAAAATGCCTATTAATAGATGTTGTTGTATTGTGAATTGCAAAAATAAGGGCACAAATAGTCTGTGTATATATTTCCTACATTGGACTGGAAATTAAATCAAAGAAATAAATGGATAGATGCCATAAAAAGAAATAAGTAAGCGAAATAACCTTAAATTATGATCAATTTAATTTGCGCTATATATTTTATGTGATATTCATTATTGTCTTTATTATTTTAGTGTTGATGGGTCGCCATGGTATCCCAAACCTGACGACACAATTTGTAGTGAACATTTTATGGGAAACAAAAAATCAGACGAGGAAGAAAATCCGAGTTATGCTCCTACGATATTCCCTGAAATATATCGAAAGAGGAAGGTTAATGATTCACAGGTCCTAGCTAGATATACACGCTTGACAAAACGAAGAACCACAAAAGTCTCAGATACCACATCAAGTCAAATAATAATTGAAGAAGGGAGTGAATTAAATCAAACTCAACCTTTTATGATCGATCAAGGATGTCAAGTCAATATGTTTTCTGAATCGAAATTGAGAGATACAACTTTTATTTGTATTAGATTAATTTACAGTGATCACTGTGATGCTGAAATCCAACATCAAGAATTTTAATGACAAATAATTCAAGAAAGAAAGATAAAAGCTGTGGCACTGACAAAAAATCGTATGAGGATCAATCTACCGAAACAAAAAGTCAAGAATTTGTTGGTATTTCATCAATAACAAATGATCAAGAACTCCTAGATCCTTCTGGTGTGTCATTTAGCAATTTTGAGTTTTTATTAACAAGATTAACTATGAGAAAATGTACAGTTTCCACTAAAGACCGACTTCTGATTTTTTTGATAAAAATGAAAACTGGCTTGACATTTTCAGCATTGAGTGTGTTATTTGGTGTACAAAAAAACCACAATCTCACGTATATTTCATTCGATCTTACAAAATCTAGCTTGTTCAACTGCTAATTTAATCTTTTGGCCGAATAGAGCCACCGTACAAGCACCAATGCCCAAGTGTTTCAGTCCAGATTACATCAATACAAGAGTTATTATTGACTGTACTGAATTCCGAATTGAAATCCGACATTATTTAAATTATTATACAATATATAATAATTTTTATTTATCTTTACCTTACTATATTTACTAGAAATCAATAAAATACAAACTGATGTGATTATTTGGCATAATCCCGGAAAGTTGCGCACTGTAGGTGGCGCTACTGTCGTGCACATAGCGAATAAGTACAAAATGTTTTCGTGATGGTCGGTTGGTTCAAAAATTGCATCCTAGGGATCGTGAAAGGCGACTACTATTTTGTCAAAACATGGTGGCAGAAGTTGCTCGTAACCCAGATTTTTTGAGTAATATTGTATGGTCTGACGAAACTCTCTTCAGAAATAGCGGCATGTACAACCGCCGCAATAACCACTATTGGTCATGAGTGAATCCTTTTCGTGTTCATGAAACTAACAGACAAGTAAGATTCTCTTTCAACGTTTGGTGCGGAATTATGAGAAAATTGTTGTGTTAGTCCACGTGTACGATGGTCATTTAAACACTGTCAAGTATCTTGAAATACTGAACCTCTTAAGAAATGAGTTAAATAATTTACCTGAGGAAGAGAAACATCGTATAATTCTTTTTAAAAATAAAGGAATGTTTCTTTTGAGTAAAATTATCTATCTCCAGTATTTAGAGTACTTCTCCTGGGGGTGGCATTCAAAATTTCCACCCTGTATATATACATATATTCAATTAAGTTCCATCCATTCAAGAACGTTACATGATATTGAATAAAGGAGATTGCTCAGCTTCCATACATGTTTTGCCTAAAGACCAATAATCATGAAAAATTGTATCCTAGATTCGAAATTATATATAAATTACTGAAGAAACGAATATTATTGACGGACACCCCTGAGAATTTCTATAAACCATATACACTGAACATATTAAAATAATAAAAAATAAATAAGTTATATAGTAAACTAGGGAAATCAAGCCAAGTACCGAAATTATGGATTAGATTCAGGTATATAGAGCATGTAGATTAACAGATAGTTTGCCTGTTTTTAAAGTTAATGCATAAGAGTAACTTTTAAAATCAGGTGTTATTTCCGGTTGTAATAAGGTAGGTACTCTGTGAAAGAAACTGTGTGATGATTGTGAATGAGCCACAGATTAGAGAGAATTTTTAAACTCTCGTTAACAAGCTAAGAGATTTAGGTTCTATAGCCATATATTCAGTAGCTTCATTATTTTTGTTATGTTTTTAAGATAACTGTGCGGGACAGAAAGTGATTTGGACTTACGATTTGTTTTCTCCGATAGCCTTTAGAGCAGCGCTGGTCTGCCTGTATTTTCGTAAGTTTCCGGATGTTGTAGGAATGTTATCTTGAGCTAGTCCTAACTGTCCTTCACGTAATCTTGGTGATTTGATGATGTTCCTTTGTGCTCGTTGAACAACCGACGCGCTGACTATATGTTATTTGGATCGGGACTTTTCAAGTCGTCCGGTCGCTGTGGCGTCGTAGTAGTAACAGGCAGCTGACAGATACTACCTGTCTACCCTCGTATTACAATAAAAAATCGTCCAAGGGATAGGAAAAGGTGGGTAAGCGGATGTAATGTTACGTTATACGCATTCAATATATTTGAAACCGAACATGACCGCCCCCCAAAGAGCTGCTAAGCTCTTTAGCATATTCTAAAATTGACGAGTTGATTTTCCGAATAAAGTTGATTTCAATTCCAAAACTAACCGAGTTGATTTTCCGAATTAAGCTGATTTCCGCATGGGTAAGAAATGCAAAATCCAATAGAAACTCTTAATAAAGTTGATTTACCGATAGGATTGATTGCACAAACCGCTGATGTACCATGAAGTTAAATTAAAATGTATATAAAAATTATGTTTAATATCAAAGCTAAGTTAAAAAAAAAGTAATTAAGTATATAAAATTTGTTTTAAATTAATTTGTATCGCATTTTGGCAATGGACACACCTTAGTTAACGACCTGAGACAAGACCCGGAACTGGTCCTTATCTCTACAACGCGTACCACGCCATCTGTTCCAGGATGGAGCGCAGATACTCGTCCCTTTCGCCACCTAAGGGGTGTAGTGTGATCGTCTTTAATTAAAACCAGGTCACCCAACATCAAATTGGGGATGGTTTTACACCATTTAGCGCGCTGTTGAAGATTGTGAAGATATTCACCCTGCCATCTTTGCCAAAAGTGATGCGAGATTTGTTGCACTAGCTTCCAACGTTTGAGTAATGGGACTTGAGAATCATCAGATGCTTCTTCGGGTAAGCTGACCAAAAGCTGACCGATAAGATAATGACCAGGAGTCAAAGTATCAAGATTGGACACGTCATCTGTAAGAGGACATAACGGTCTAGAGTTCAAAACAGCCTCGGCTCTAGCAAACACAGTGGACAACTCTTCGTAAGTGAGAACCTGCTCACCAACTGTGCGCAACAATAACTGTTTTGCCGACTTGACCGTCGACTCCCAAAGCCCACCCATGTGTGGGGCGTAAGGCGGATTCATGTGCCAAGTGACACCCAATTGATCCGAAAGCAACCTCTGAGCCATCAAGTAATTAGCAGCCCCTTGAAAGTTTTTGCCGCAATCCGAGTAAACATCCGAAGGCATTCCTCTTCTCGCGACAAATCTATGAAAACAAGCCAAAAAGGCTTGGGTTGTTAAGTCAGAAGTGACTTCAAAGTGAACAGCCTTCACGGAAAGGCATACGAAGACACAAAGATAAGCTTTGAGTGTCTTCGCCCTGCGCATACAAGAAGCCTTTATGGTGAATGGACCTGCAAAGTCGACCCCTACTCTGGTGAATGGATGACTCAGCCGTACTCGACTGGGTGGAAGATTACCCATAAAAGGTTCCAGAGGTTTTGCCTTTAGCCTGTAACAGCGATGGCACTGAAACACTCGGTTTCGAACAACCCGTCGAGCAGACAAAATCCAAAACTTCTGGCGAAGAATGTTTACGAGTATAGAGGGACCCGCATGAAGATGGAGCAGGTGATGATAATCAATGATTAGATGAGTAAGATGATGCGACTTAGGTAATAACAGTGGATATTTCACAGTGTAAGTCAAATTGGAGTGCCGGAGTCTTCCGCCAACGCGAAGAAGACCGAGTGCATCAATAAAAGGATCAAGGCGCTGCAATGGGCCCGAAACAGATCGACCTTTATTGATGGCTGAGATGTGGTCGGCAAAGACTTCACCTTGCACCAACTTGACAAGTGTTAAAAGAGAATTGCTGAGTTCATGGACCGTAAGAGGTCCCTTGGTTCGAGAATTGGCAGATCGTGCGTTAGAAATAAAACGCAGAAGCCAAGCAGTGATACGTTGTAACCGAGAAAAGGAACTATATTTTGTGATAAGTGAGTGTCCGAGGGGATTGACTTCAACTGCAGCCAATGAGGAAATAGCTTCTGGTTTCAGACCAGGCAATGCCGAGGTATCGACGCATGGATTCGTAGGCCAGGTGGATGGATCATCCTTTAACCAAAAAGGAGACCACCACAGCTGATGACCTACGAGGACATCGGCAGTAACGCCTCTACTCGCGCAATCGGCAGGATTGGACGCGGAGGGTACGTATCGCCATTTTGCGGATGGTATTAAGCCCTGAACCTGGGAAACACGATTTCCCTCAAAGGTCTGTAATTTGTGCGGTGAAGTGCGCAACCATGCTAAAACGATGGTGGAGTCGCACCACGCAGTGGCACCACTTATGCTAATTTTACCATTAAATAGTTCTAAATAGTGACCGATCAGACGAGCCAGAAGCAAAGCACCACAAAGCTCGAGCTTTGGGATTGTTAGCCTCTGTCGCATAGGCGCAACTCTTGACCGACCGCGAAGGAGATGAACACTGACCTCGCCGGAAGAGTGCTGAGTACGAAGATAGATAACTGCGGCGTAACCGCTTTCGGATGCATCGCAGAATCCCATGATCTCTGATGCGTATGGTTGTGTACTGAGTATGTATCGTGGTATTTGTGGCAACTTAACGTGCTTAAATGCTTCGGAGAATGAATCCCACAGCATGATGATTTCTTCGGGAAGTTGATCGTCCCAGGATATTTGTAAGCCACAGACACGTTGCATCAGAACCTTAGCGTAAAACGTAACAGGTGCTAAATAGCCGCACGGGTCATAGATGCGCGCTATGTTAGATAGAATTTCTCGCTTAGTCCTGCATCTACTGAAACTTGAAACCTGATAAACGAAACTATCCGAATCCGAATTCCATGCCACTCCTAATACCTTAAAAATGCTTTCTCCGGACTCTTCAAAGCGAAGAGGCTTCTCCAGGTGATCATCAGGATATGCAGCCAGAATATCAGAATTGTTGCTAGCCCATTTGCGTAGCTGAAAACCACCCCCAGCAAGAACTTCCACCAACTGCTGCTGAAGACGTTTGGCAGATGGAACATCAGAGGTCCCTGTAATGACGTCATCAACGAAGGTATCATTCCTCAATGCCTCCGCTGCAGCAGGATACTGCTCAGCATTAAGTGCAGCTAGCTCGTGTATGACGCGCATAGCCAAATAAGCTGCTGGAGTGACTCCATATGTGACTGTAGTCAGCTCAAACTGTTGGATAGGCTGATCAGGAGACTCACGCCAGAAGATGGTGTGATACTTGCTATCATCTTCATGTAGCTGAACTTGACGATACATCTGCTTTATATCACATGTGAACACGATAGCATGAGTTCTGAAGCGCAATATGATATCCTCGACATGCTGTTGTAACTTTGGACCAGCCATCAAAAGCTGATTAAGTGAAACACCAGAGCTAGTCGGCGCGGAAGCGTCGAATACAGCACGAAGCTTAGTGGTGCTGCTACTTTCCTTTAATACACCGTGGTGTGGAATATAATAACGATCTGCTGAATCGCCCGGAGTAACGAGACGCATATGACCTGCTTGAAGGTAATCTCTCATGAACTCTATGTAGAGCTCTCTGAGACGGTTATCCTTGCTGAGTTTCCGTTCTAAGTTATAAAATCGCTTAAGAGCATTATCAAAACTAGAGCCCAGAGCTATGCGCCCCGACTTGAAAGGTAAGCGCACTATAAACCTACCATTAGAATTGCGAGAATGAGTCTCTACAAAATGTTTTTCGCAAAGCATATCCTCAGGATCCTGCACGTGATGTGCTGGAACCTCCTCAACCTCCCAAAACCTTGAAAGAATGGAGTTGAGATCAGCAGTACAGGCCATTGATAGAGCTTGATGCGAAATGTCAGAGTCCAATGGGGCTCTACCCATCAGAATCCAGCCAAAAATAGATGAGTATGCTGAAGGAAATCCTTCACCTAAAGATAGCTTGCGTCCGTTAAATATTTGTTCATAGAGCTCTACCCCTATAAGAATATCTATGGGTCCAGGTACAGAAAATTTGTCATCAGCCAACTGGATGTCTCTACATCTTCTAGCGACCTCTTGAGAGATTTTAGTGCTAGGAAGAACACCAGTAATATGCTTTAGTATAACTGCAGTGGTTTCCAATGGCGGAGAGGTTGGATCCATTATAGATTGTATGGCACACTGGATACTTCCATTAGTGCGTTGTCCGCTAGACTCTCCCAAACCAAAGAGTGTGAAAGGGCTAGAACGAGGTAGCTGCAGTTTCCGTGCTAAAGACTCAGTGACAATTGTAACCTGTGAACCGCTATCAATTAAAGCTCGAACTTTGTGTAAAATATTATTCGCATCTCGGATACCAACCACAGCCGTTCCCAAAACTACAGTAGATCCCTTGTGGATACTGCATGCAGGGTAAGTCTGCACAGTAGAGCTAAGTGTCGATACTGCAGCCTCTGGCTGGATAGTTGCTTCTTGAGAAGTACGAGTAGTGTTGCCTAAATGAAGTTTTGTATGATGACGGCCATGACAAATTTGACAGCTGCTTTTAGACTGACATTTATTTATAGAATGAGTACGTAAACAATTAAAACACAATTTGTTATCAATGACAAACTTTTTACGATCAGCTGGTGTCATTGAGTTGAATTTGTGACAAGTATAAATACCGTGATCACCTCCGCAGCAGTAACATGTATAAGGGAGTTTGACCATAAATGATTTTGATGAATTTGGTTGAGCGCTATTATGGCTGCTAGAGTAAGAAGTAGATTTGGATCCCATGACAGCTTCCAAAACTTTAAGCTGATTTTCCAAAAATTCAAGTAATTTGTTAAAGGTTGGAATGTCATTAGTTGATTCTCGTTGATGATCCGCCTCAAACTTGCTCCTCAAATCCATAGGAAGCTTACGTAAAATTATGTGCAATAATATAAAACTCCAAGAGTTTGTTTCAAAACCTAATGCATTTAAAGCTTGAATATTTTCCTTAAGTGCATTAACAAGTTTCCGTAAGTTGCTGTTAAGTTGATTTGTATTTATGTTTATGTTTAAAATAGCTTCTAAGTGTTTATCTGCAATTAATCTTTTATTTTGATATCTATCCTTTAATAAATTGTATGCAATATAGTAATTGCCTTCTGAAAGTTCTAAGTGTTTGATAAGATTCAAAGGTTCCCTATCCAGCACTGACAGTAAATAGTGCATCTTTTGTACACTAGGTAGCTCAACATTATCGTGCACTAAACTATCAAACATTGCTATGAAGTTAGGCCATTCAGTATAAACACCAGAAAATCTAGGTAATGTTATTTTGGGTAAAGAAAAATGTGTTGACTTATGTACCGTATTTGTTTGTAATTCATTTGACGTTTGAGGTTCGTTTCGTGGAACTAAATCACTTAATATCTGCACTGAATAATATTTATCATAAAAAGTACCAAACTGCTTTTCCAACTCAGCTTTAAAACTTTCATCTGTTGACATTGCGAATAAAAAGTCGTGAGCGTCCTGGAAATTGTTACGATATACTTCAACGTCACGCAAACGAACCTTAAACGATGCTAATAGTCCAGGGTCTCGTTGAGATTGTGAACTAAGTTGATTTGCTAAATTATATAAAGAATCCATAAACTTCATGTTTGCATTCAATTTCATAGTAGTAATTGCGCATCTTGGTGCATCATCCGACACTACAAGTTTGGATTTTCCTTTCTTATCCGATGCCATTATGTAAATAAATCGATATTCAATAGAATTTAACTAAATTAATTTAAAAATTCAAAGGTTGTTTTGAAATATTTTCAACAGTGACAATGACAAACTTCAAACACGAAAAAAAAATTTAAAAAAGTAATTTATAGCAATGGATTCAAACTGATTTGCTAGTATCGGTTGGATATTGAGATAGTGATGTGACTGAATGAATCAATATTGACATTCAGTCAAAGAGTAAGGCTGAATGATACAAGTAATCACAGATTGTAAAGACAAAATAAAAATATTATGACTTTCAAAATTTTCTACCCACAAAACAAAAGTTATTTGAGAATTTGGAAAAATTTTTACCCACGAATTATGATGATTGGCAAAAATGATAACGCAACTTTTGGAAAGAAAATAGATGATTACTAGGATGATTATCGGGGAGAAGGACCAAAAAGGATTATGTGCGGGACAGAAAGTGATTTGGACTTACGATTTGTTTTCTCCGATAGCCTTTAGAGCAGCGCTGGTCTGCCTGTATTTTCGTAAGTTTCCGGATGTTGTAGGAATGTTATCTTGAGCTAGTCCTAACTGTCCTTCACGTAATCTTGGTGATTTGATGATGTTCCTTTGTGCTCGTTGAACAACCGACGCGCTGACTATATGTTATTTGGATCGGGACTTTTCAAGTCGTCCGGTCGCTGTGGCGTCGTAGTAGTAACAGGCAGCTGACAGATACTACCTGTCTACCCTCGTATTACAATAAAAAATCGTCCAAGGGATAGGAAAAGGTGGGTAAGCGGATGTAATGTTACGTTATACGCATTCAATATATTTGAAACCGAACAATAACCATATTTTAGATTTTTAGTGTATCACCAACCAACCAACTTCATGCTGTTAATATTTTGTGTTACAGTGATGCGCGCGCATCTTAAAATTTCACTCTCATCATTTTTTCATAACGCGCCTAAAGAAGTATAACTTCAAAAATGATTTATTTTATCGATCTTTACAAGATAGATTTGTTGTTATGTTATTTATATAAACAACTTCGACCAGTCTTTGGCTGTATGTTACTACACCCATAGCCATTAAAACTGATTCGTATGTTTTCCAAACCGGTAAAATTAAAAGTCCTTTTTAAAGTAAATATATTATACAAAGGTGTCCGTTGAAATCTAATGACTGTAAATTAAATTATAAATTACGCCAAGAATTACCATGTATGTCAATACTTTTTGTGCATTTAGGCCAATTTGAGCAATCTCCTTTGATTATTTATAGAAAACAAAACATTCATATCATCAATCTACCAATAAATATATGAGGACGAACAAAAATAGATTATATAGTAAAGGAAATAAGAACAAATGTTATTGCTAAATATAAAAATATGTATATCTAGTTGTGTGTGGCATTGACACATAGTAAACAATTTTATTAATTGAAATCTTTTCTAATTAATGATAAATAAGAAAAAAGGAAAGATTGATATGAAATTAATATTTGTTTTTTAAACTTGCAACGGGATTACCTTAACTTAATTCAAAAAACCACTCAGACAGCGACAGTACCCCACTCCCTTACCGAAGTAAAGGGCGAACGATCATCGAGGGCTGATGACGAACCGTCACCGCCCGCCTCACGCTCAGGGCACCGCGCCACATCTCCTCATCGCGGTTGGTGGAACCTCACATGGAGTGAAGGTCTAGCGAAGAGCTTACTATAGAAATGATCCTATGAAGTAAGGTCTTGCGGTGAGAAAACAAACGCGGGGATACCATTGCGCGCGCAACAAACTCAACACCGCCGTTCAGGATTTCGCGTCAACACAGCGCCGCGACATCTAGGTAGCGCGTAGGGAACTACAGCGCAGGTTGGGCGTGCTTGCTAAATGATATAGTAACGCCACCTATGCGAGTGGATAAATCACGCAGGGACATTTTATAACCTCATTTAGAAGTTTTGTGTTCCTCTATATATACAGGGCGTCCCACGGCAACCTCACACGGAGGGAAAGTATATTAAATATTGAAGATAGGATATTTTACTGAAAGAAGACATCATTTTATTTTTAATAATAAATAAAACTGCATTCACAGTTTTTTTTAAATCACCTGTTACAACTGGGAATCAAACTCGTGAAATTTCGAAAAAAAAACACGACATATTTTATGATAACCATCGAAAGGGATAATCCTAAGCATTATTTTTTGTTTATTACATAGCATTATAAATGAGAAAAGTAATTAAATAAAACTAGTTTTTACCGGTTAATGCACGAAACTTTATTTATTTATTGACGTTTCGTAGCCTTTACAGGCTTCGTCGTCAGAAGTTTCGTGTATTAACCCGTAAAAACTAGTTTTATTTAATGAGTGATGTGCGTGAAAACCTAAGAAACAAATATAAAAAAGTAACTAAATTGAACATTTTATTTAAAATTATTTTACAAAAACTAACATTCGGATACGCCTCAAAGTAAGTTCAAATGTTGAGTTGATCATCGTTGGCGTTTATCATCCACTGCTGTGGTTTCTGTAAGCGCATATCAAAACGTCCTAAATTTCAGTATCCACTAACCTTTTAAGCACATATCAAGAAGATACGTCTCCATCAGGATATCTTTTGCGGTACCACCGCAAAGCTAATATGTCTTTGTGGTTCATAAAGTAAGCTTTATATTAAATAATATAGCTTTTCCATTAAATCCATTTTATTTTGATACGCCATGGTAGGTAAAATTACAAAAAAAAATGCAAATAAACGAAAATGAAACTCAAAAAAAAAGAACAGCCGCTTGAAAATGTATGTGTTCCATTTTCGAATTATTATTTTTATAAATTTCAGCCAATCGCATTGTAACTGTGAGTTCAAAAAGAAAGCATACGTATTTCAGTTTGTATAACACTTTATTATTTTTATCACGTAATAAGACATTCCTTTCATTTAAAATACCATGTTATTTAACAAAAAATAATGCTTATGATTAACCCTTTCGATGGTTATCATAAAATGAGTTGTGTTATTTTTTCGAAATTTCACGAGTTTGTTTCCCAGTTGTAACAGGTGATTTTAAAAAATCTGTGAATGCAGTTCTAGTTATTATTAAAAATAAAATGATGTCTTCTTTCAGTAAAATATCCTATCTTCAATATTTAATATACTTTCCCTCCGTGTGAGGTTGCCGTGGGACGCCCTGTATATGTGTGTGTGGGATGCGTGCGCAGCTCTTCCCGACGAGTATGAAAGTTGGAGGGTAACTCGGCGAGGGCTGAAACGCTACACGCGTCACGAGCGTTACACGCGACAATATATATATATATATATATATATATAAATATGAGTGATGCGTGTGTTGCTCCTTGGGCATAGCCGCCTAATGTTAGGTTATTTAAGAAAAGAAGTTTCACTTCAGATATGTGGTCCGCTCACAGATTTTTTTTAATTAGAGGTTTTAACTTGCGCTCTCGTTAACGCTAAATTCAAAGTAACCAGTGCTGAGCGATGCATGGTGAAACCTACGGTACTGCCGCTTGATTAGGTATTATTTTTCTATATGTTTATGTGTAACATCTATGAAATTCACCTCCATATTAAGTAGAAGGGGTATATCCCCAGCCGGGTCGCGATCCACACGATAGTGAATATAGCGAATATGACGTCACACAGCCGCTGGTAGTTTGCGTACTTCGCTGCTTTCGCTGCCTGTAACAATGATTTTATAGATGTGTGTAGATCTAGTAAATAATAATTCTTACAAATCAGTTACACCAATTACTTACAACTATCATAATTGAAAATAGATGTAATTATTTATCTAAATTCTTTCAAAGTAAAAATATCTTTCATATTGAAAGGTAATTCGAAATTGACAAACTTCAATCATGTCAACATTTCACATTTGAATTTCGTTAATAAATTTCCAAATTGAAAGGTATTGTCCAAGTTAAAAAATATGGGGGACGATTATATTTAAAAAAGCGTGAACATAAATCAATAAAAACATACTTTATGTAAAGCACTAAAACCTTCTTTACCAAAACCATGGAAAGGGACAAATCCAAGAATTACTGCATCCGTATTATGTTCGAGACAATTCTTAAAACTTCCCAAAACACGACCCTTCTTGAAGCATGGAAAAAAACAAAGAAGGATTGAAGATCACTTATCACCAGGAATATATAAATAAATAAATATTTCCAACACTCACACCAATTAACCTAGCACCAACGTAAGCACAGTAAGGCTTGTGTTATGGGGATACTAGGGTAACGGATAGAATAAATATACTAAACATATATAAGTATATTTATATAGAAATACATATTAAACATCCACGACTGGAGTACAAATGCTCGTATTTATCAAACAAACATCTGCCCCCACCCGGATTCGAACCCGGGACCTCTCGAGTCGGCGACACCTTGAAATCCGGCGTACAAACCACTCGGCCACGGTGGTCGCCAATATATATCTTTTGTAATCATGCACTAGCAGCACAAGCGATCCGATTCTTGCAGGTTGCAGATCCAGCTGAAAGCATCCTTCTGCTGGCTCTCAGCCAGCAGAAGGATGGTGCTGATGTGTTGCACGAACAACTGTTATGGCCACTGTTGAAGCATGTCCAATAACAAAGAAAGAAGAATTCAAGATCACTTACCACGAGGAATATATCAGTTAAGACATGTAGCAGCAGTACAAGCGACCCGATCCTGTGCAGGTTACAAATCCAGCTAAAAGCCAGCAGGAGAATGATGGCAATGTGGTGCACGAACATTTGTTATGACCCCTGTTGGAATATGGAAAAACAGAAAGAAAAACAAAGAAAAATTACTTCATGTTCACTTACCACCAGGAAAATATCAGCGAAATCATGCACCAGCAGCACAAGCGATCCGATTCTGTGCAGATTGCAGATCCAACTTAAAGCCAGCAGAAGGATGGTGGCGATGTGGTGCACGAACATCTGCCAGAAGTCCTTGCGCCGCACGTCCCAGAAGTGGGACATCGTCGCCGACCAGTAGAACGCTGATGAGATCATGTAGTACCACCAGATGTCTGGTGTGACACCCTACAAATCGATTGAACTATTTAAACTAAAGGGGGTGACACATATAAGAACAATTTTGGGACTCGACGCACACGATGTGCGCGTTATTGTAAATAACATGAACTTTAAGAAAAAGAGAAGACAGATGAATGACGGAGTACAATTGGTACTCCGTCATTCATCTGTCTTCTCGAAAGGTCGAAAGGTTAACCAAAGCGATTAACGATTGGGTCTAATTATTAATTTGAGGATGCAAAATCAATATCGTTTATGTAGTTTAGGCTGATACAAGCACGTTTACGAAAGTCTATAAGCAACGCCATCGGTTCTGAAATCTACGGAAGACCTTGTACAAAGCAAGAGCTGTTTTTATCTCCTGTATTAAGACGTTAAGTAGAAGAATTACTCCAACATTGGATGATTCGTGAAACGATCTAAGAGATGTAGGGATTCGGAATCGCATTTTGCGCACGATTGCAGAGCCCTTTTGGAGAAATAATAAAATAGCTTTGAATATATTTAATTTTAAAATCTTCATTACATGAAATATTTTTAAGTCAAACGAATAATGAAGACCTTGAAATTGAGAAATTATTCGAAAACAAAAATATTATTATATTGCGCAGGACCATGATTATTTACAAAATTATCATAAGCGATAGGGATCAAATTGATAAATAAAAGGCCAATTTAGTCTAGCCGGCGAGCCGCGAATATACTATCATGTAATCTCGTTTCCTTTTCTGGCCGACTACATTAATGTATTTAAAAAAGCTATTTTGTTAATTGAAACCCTTTGTTCATAAATTGCCTTAGTCTACGATGAAATGAAGAAATAACCAAACCTTTCTTTTATGTAAAAGTCTTTCAAATATAATTATACAGTAGCGTTAAGAATTCAGGCGATGTGCTGGCAATACTTGTAATATCAGTATTTTGTTCAGATCAAAAGCAACATATTTTTTCGAATCTGTGTATTTAAAATCAGATACCTTTTAATCGTTAGTCATTACCTATTGTTTTCATAATTTATTTAATTATTAAAGAGCGAGTTACATCATCATGTCAGCTCTATACGAGAGGTTTTGTTTAGGAGGAGCAGACACTACCTTTTGGTGGTTTTGTGTTCGAGGTAGGCGATTGGGTCAGGGTTATTAGAACTTAAGAGAGAAAAACACAGTAGATAAGCTACAAGATATATAATATAAACACACACAAGCCATATGACACGAGTAAGTAATAAAGAGGAGTGGTGTCAAACAGACAGACAGACTGACGTATAAAAATATAAATTTAAAAACACGTCAAAAAGGTGCCAGGGTGTTTATATTAAAAAGTTATAAAAAAGGTTTGGCCGAACAAGGGTAAGCAATGGTGTGTAATATTTTTGGTATCGCGCCTATAGGCTATGGTCGCCGCTTACCATTAGGCGGGCCATACGCATGTTTGCCACTCTTTTAACATGTCGTTCCATTGATAAACTCAGTCTAAAATATAAACATTATTGTCACAGGCGCCACATACCGAAAATAATGAGCTTGGCAATTGAGACCAACGCACCACCACGAATCTCTTCACACATCAATGATTAATTTAATTGGCTCGCCTATTAGACGTCGTTGAATTTCATTGGCATCCTCGTACATTTTAACCGAGCGTAAGTAAGCAAGCGATGTCAATGATAAGTAGTTCGGGAGGACCAATGGATTTTGTTATGTCGTGTGCACAGAATTTGAAAAGGCAGATAGTATGTATGTACAGAGACTTGAAACAATCATCTATAAAAAAGATTTTGACCATATAATAATTGATATTGGTGCCAATTGTGCCAATACTTAAAACTAAATTTAACATCAGTCTCTCCTTTTCATTATGTATAGAGAATGACAAGGATATACTGCTGTCAAAGGAGATTGCTCAAATTGGCCCAAATGCACAAAAAATATTGACATACACGGTAATTCTTGGCGTAATTTATAATTTAATTTACAGTCATTAGATTTCAACGGACACCTTTGTATAACATATTTACTTTAAAAAAGACTTTTAATTTTACCGGTTTGGAAAACATGGGAATCATTTTTAAAGGCTATGGGTGTAGTAACATTCAGCCAAAGACTGATCGAAGTTGTTAATATAACATAAAAACAAATCTATTTTGTAAAGATCGATAAAATAAATCATTTTTTTAATACACTGTGGTATTAATATCCACAACTATATTATCATTTTCACTACATGCAAATGTGCTGAGACAATTATTATAGATGGGTAGGCGATATCACAAAGTCTATTGCCATACATTTTTCTCCAAACACCTCCATAAACAAATTATAATCTGTATATATGTTAGACTTTAAGGTATCTATCTATGGGCCTACGTTGTCTGACTATAAATTAATAAATAAATAAAATTATAACGTTTGATACACTAAAAATCTAAAATATGGTTATATTAAAAACATAACAAAAATAATGAAACTACTGAATATATGGCTACATAACCTAAATCTCTTAGCTTTCTTTGGTTAACGAGAGTTTAAAAATTCTCTCTAATCTGTGGCTCATTCACAATCATCACACAGTTTCTGTCACAGAGTACCTTATTATAACCGGAAATGCATAGATGACACCTGATTTTAAAAGTTACTCTTATACATTAACTTTAAAACCAGGCAACTATCTGTTAATCTACATGCTCTATATACCTGAAACTAATCCATAATTTCGGTATTTGGCTTGATTTCCCTAGTTTAATATATAAGTTATTTGTTTTTTATTATATGAATATGTTCGTTTCTACAGTAATTTATATATAATTTCGAATCTAGGAAACAATTTTTCTTGATTATTGGTCTTTAGGCCAAACATGTATGGAAGCTGAGCAATCTCCTTTAAATTTAGGTTTAGAGAATCATGCTAGAATAGACACCATTGTATGGTCAAAATCTTTTATAGATGAGCAGGGCCGTCCAGAGTTGTACTCGTATTTAAGGTAGGGCTGTAATTACAGGTAGGAGTAAGGCTTGCCAGATGGCCGAGAAATCCGGGATTGTCCCGGAATTTTGCGTCTTGTCCCGTCTCCAATAGTTAAACCCTATTGTCCCGGATTCCGACAATGTGCTAGTTTCGTAACAAAATAAACTAATAACGAATGACACCGCTGACCTGCTTGATGTTTTAATTCTGGGTGGTGATGGGGGCATTAATCTGATGCTTTATTTTTTCAAGTGGAGGGGTGCAAATGTCCCGGAATTGATAAGCCAGTATCTGGCAACCCTAGGTAGGGGGCATAACAGTGCCGCCCGTCGCAATCTGCCACCACGTTTTAAGGTACGGCAATGGTATTTTAGGGTAAGACATTGCCTCATAATACCCTCGCTCTAATTCGACCTTGTAGATGTTCCACTTATGAAATTATCTATAAGCAGATTTTAACATTTCCGGGATTAAAGAAATAAAAAAGAACACAATCACAAATAACCAAATGATGATGATGGATGCCATATTTTTCTGAAATGCGCATCCTAATAAACACATGCTATAGAATATCAGCCAAGGTGCAACTAATTTTTTTTTCTTCTTTTATCAGGTAGATTATCAAAAAGTATTGGACAAGTATTTTTTCTTTTTTCACCTTATATAAACATTGCAGAGATATATTGATTTGAAAAGTCGCATGACGTCACGTTTGAGTACACTTATAAGTGAAAATTCACTCAAAAGTGACGTCACGAGTCCCTACTCCCAAACTTTGACGCGCTATAAAGTTTGTCATTTTTTGGTTGATTGCCCAAAAAAAAAATACGTGTCCATTATTTTTTGATCATCTAACTGACGGGCTAAATAGAATTTCTTTTACTGTACCCCGTCATCACCCCTATTTCGGAGTCTACGTGGCAAACTTGCTGAAAAGCTAAGTAGAGTAAGTAATAAGCACGTACAGACCCGTCTTTCCCAGTGGGCACTTTGGGCAAGTGTCCAGGGCCCCGTGATCGGTAGGTGGGCACCTCAGATCACAAATACAAAGTCCCTAGTTCTTGTTAGATCACCAAACGGGGGTCATCATCATGTCAGCCGTATGACGCCC
Source organism: Chilo suppressalis (assembly GCA_902850365.2). Taxonomy (NCBI): domain Eukaryota; kingdom Metazoa; phylum Arthropoda; class Insecta; order Lepidoptera; family Crambidae; genus Chilo; species Chilo suppressalis. The sequence goes on along the minus strand of OU963914.1, from coordinate 17,211,765 downwards.
ACTGCTGAGCATAGGCCTCCCCCAAGGATCTCCACACCGATCGCTCCTGCGCCAATCGCATCCATCGACTTCCCGCGACCTTCACAAGATCGTCGGTCCACCTTGTAGGGGGGGCCTGCCCACTGAGCGTCGTCCGGTGCGTAACGGGGGTCATAGGGGCCCCAATATCCTATTAGCCCAGGGCCTCCAATAGGTCAAAGACGGCACTGAGCACGTATAAACACACGTTTTAGTAGGTAATAAGCCGAAAACCACGTCGGCGGTAAATCGAGGTTAGGCTTCGACCTTCTTGTCAATAATACGCTAAACGAGAATTTATGAGGAAACATACCAACTTATTTTTTGTTTACTAACTTCTTCAAGTTTGTGATCTTGCGGATACTTAAAAGTAACACAACATTATCATACTAATATTATAAAGGCGAAAGTTTGGGAGTGTGTATGTTTGTTACTTCTTCACGTCTAAAAGGCTGGAGCGATATCAAAAAATTAGGGTATGGAGTTAGCTTACACCCTGGTTTAACAGATAGTCTACGTTTTTACTGCGGGAAAATATCCCTAATAAACCGCGGGTAACACCGAGGGGCACAGCTAGTGGGCAATATATTTTACTATTACCAACGATCTAGTGTCCGAAGACTTCACACATTTAAGTTTAAACTATTAGAAACTGTCAACAAAATACGTGAACTAACTGGTCAGCACGAAGTTTGACAGTTCCATCGGGTGATTCAATGCGCTTTCATCTGTGACAGACAGAATCGTATCGCATCGTCCAAGTTTATATGGAAATTATCACCATACCTGTGGGGCAATCGGCTAACGGATTTGCTATGGCTATAGCTATCGTTGATGTGATTATTTTTGTTTTTTCTGACCGCTGAAGGTTTTTAAATGCCTCGAACTCTTGTTTGTTGTATTTTTCTTTAGCATTGGTAACAACAATATGAAAACAAAATTAGCGTGTACTATTTGAAATCCTTCGGCCGTCAGAAATAACAAAACGAAATCGTCAGCGATGGCGATAGCCACAGCAATCCCGTTAGGCGATTGGCGCCCTGGAGAACAAACTGGCTCCTTCCATAGAAAATTCGATGATTGCAATATGATTACGGGATCGTCAAAGTTCGTGCTTGGGGCACAGGACTTTAGCAGGACTGTCAAATGTCTAGTTGGGAAAAATAACTTGGCTTGATAAGCCAAACACTCATTGCTTGACATTGAGAGACCGATTTTTACTTACTATAATAATGTCAATACATTTATTACATATATATATAGATTATATAAGGGACTGATTGTACCCATCAACAGGAACAACTTTTATTATGGGACCAATCTGAAATCGCGATAAAAAACAGCTGCTTCATACATTTCGGTCGATTAGCTGATGCACTTTTGTATGAAATAGAAGATTTCTTTTCGCGATTTCAGCGTTGGTCCCATAATAAAAGTTGTTGATGGGTAGAATCACCACCTAAGAGTTTTTTGGTGTTTAAAATTAACCCTTCATAAGTTTCTCTTTTAATTAAAACAGCCGAAAAAGTAAAAATAATATATAATAGATTTAAACATCGGTATAAAATTATAACTAAAAATAATTAGTTCAGAACCGAGAATGCCGAATTGATAACACTACTTTTTAACATAATCTAAAAGATTACACAGCTGATACGGTAGACAGTATACATGAAGCTATTGTAACGAGCGCATGCACGCATGCATACAACGAATACTACAGCTATGAATCGATCGGAATAAACAATGATACTGCAAAGAAATGCAATGATAGCGTCAATAATAATCAAAATTAAAAACGTTTAGATCACTTTAAGCTATTAAGTTTGGACAACCGTAGAAAAGTCGCAGATTTAAAATTTCTTTGTAAATTAGTGAACGGTCATTTAGACTGTCCTTTTCTGTTAGGTATTATAAAATTATCCGCGATTATCTAATTATAAATTATTTATGCCCAAGACATTCAAATCTAATTTAGGTCCCTTTATATCACTGTGTCTTATGCAATCATATTACAATAAAATGTCTAAGGCCTCTAATCTTGACCAATTTAGTGACTATGGTAAAGGACATTGGTCAAATGTATGGACGCTGCACCCACGTTCACCACGGCTTAAACTATATTTATTTGAAAGGTATTATAGTCAAGATCATTTGTGCCAAAGCGCATCAAATTCCATCCCGGGGGTCTTTAGTTATTTTAAGTTAAATATGTACAAGTACTATAACGAACGAACATTAATGAAACAAGAGAATTAATATAGTTAGTTAGTTCGACCCTACATAGGGTGCTCAGGAATTATGGGAGTACTTCACAAGGTGTCAGGGTGCCCCCTTATGTTTATCAGCCGCGCTAGAGTAAATCCAAAAATCCCCGCATGGGTTGTTTTTTTTTAAACATTCTGTTCGTTATAGTAAATTATCTTCTATGTAAAACGGAGCGACCACAGATTACACAAACTTGTCCACGCTTCGGAGATTCATATGATTCCAGTACATCCATACTAATTGACCAAACCGATAATCGTGTTCCAATATCCAAAGCGTGTTAGATAAACATCAATCAAGTAACAACTTTGACAACTGCTTTAATTGCCCTGCTGGGAGCGCACAATCACAACGAAGTAAGACGAGTCGACTATTGCAACTGCAAGTCCTTCAGCATCCGTAAACCGTTTTGAAATGTCTCAGTAAGAGCAAGCGTAGGATGGTCGGCAGGCTTTGTCGTATATCTGGTTGTATAGTACGATATGGCATATTATTATGATTACTAATAATATAAAATGAAGGTACAATAAAATGAATTTATTCAGCTACTTAAATATGGCCATGTGTCATATATCTATTGACTACCAGGATATTTTTTACGGTGTCATAACTTTTGACTCCCAGGATATTTATTTTCGGTGTCATAATAAAAAAGGCTAGGTTTTTATAGATCTATCGATTCATACTTATTATATTGTTGGCGAAGCTGGGTGTGTTTTGCCCATTGTCCTTTGTAAAGATTGTTGCTCCATCTGTCATTAATCAAACATAAAAATTTTGCTCCGCCTTAGCATAATAAGAATTGTATTATAAATTTTGTAGTATCTCCTGATTTCTTACTACACAATTGTTCTGTCGTATTGGATATGTTCAGATGCCTGTTCAGTGTGAGTGAAACAACAACATGTTTGTGAATATTATGCATACTTATTTCTTTTAATATTTTTGTTAAGAATGCACACTCTGTTATTATTGTCACAACTGCATGCAGTGGTAGCCTATAATTAAGATACCACTTGAAATGAAATGAAATGTCATTTATTCAGTCTAGGCTGTTACAAGCACTTGTGAAGGTCAAGAAGCTACGCCATCGGTTCGCAAAACTACGGCGGGAGACCTTGTACTGAGAAGAACCGGCAAGAAACTCAGCAAGGGCTTGAATTATTACTTATACATTATTGTTATACTATACTATGTGAGGATATTCTTGTTGGTTGTCCTTAAATAAATAAATTATCAGCCTATTAATGTCCCCAATGCTGGGGCACAGGCCTTCCCCATGGATAGAATAGGGAGATTGAACCATGACCCAGCACGCGGACCCAGTGCGGATTGGCGGGTGCTAACGACTGCAGGTGCAGCCGGGACCAACGGCTTAACGTGCTTTCCGAAGCACTGAGGAACTCGAGATAGAAGATTGTTTGTCACCCATCCAATGACCGACCACTGCGAAAGTTGCTTAACTTCAACGATCGCAGCCGAACGCGCTAACCACCCGCGCCTTCGAGCTCCTCATATCTATATTAATTTCAATAATCATTTTAGTAATTGAAGTAATTTTTCAACATGTCGACTCTGTAAGTATATAATAAAGGGAGAAAAAAACAGTCCTTGCTGAGTTACTCATCGGTTTTTCTCAGTACAAAGTCTCCCGCCGTAGATTTGCGAACTGATGACGTACCTAGCTTTTCGACATTCACAAGTGCTTGTAAGAGCCTATATTGAATGTTTCAAGGTGTCGCCTTCTCGAGAGGTTCCGGGTTCGAATCCCGTTGGGGGTACATGTTTGTGTGACGAATTTATAACCCAGGTCATTGACCTTTAATATATATTACTAATATAAATATATGTATTCTATGTTACCCTAGTATCCCATAACACAAGCCTACAGTGCTTACTTTGGGGCTAGGCTTATTGGGTATGAGTGTTAGAAATATTTATTTATTATTTATTTACAAGACTTCTTACTACAGTAACGTTATATGTATGTAGTATTGAGTAGTTGGATAAGCACTGTATTCAGAGTTTACTTCCACGAACGGGCGCTCCTATTCGAGTGGAAATAGGATTTTCAAGTGTGCATCTTGCTATTTGCTGAACACTTACAAGCTGCACTGGGGACACAAATACATTATGCAGCATGGATATACAACCTGTACTTGTCCCAGCTTATAGATACCTGTCCCCGTAGTATGAGATGAGCACCACAATATACATCATATCACGATTTTTATCGCGTGTAACTGTCAAGCTCCATAGTATGTAATTTGACAATTGGGCGTGATAAACAAGAGAAATATATCATATCACGGTGTTCATGCTAGGGGGCTGGATGGGGTAAGCTATTGTAAGTTTTTTACAGGGGGAAAACAGAGGGTACAACTTGCTTTCTAAAGCAATTAATACGGGCCTAGATAGATCTAGCCGTCCTATTAGAACACTCGTAACTCTCAGAGCGAGGTCTTGAAATAGTGTTTTCATACAAAACAGCAGAATTTAAAGTGTTCCATAATAACGGGCCCTACAGTTAACACGAATATTTTATTAGTTACACTGTAGTTTATATCACAAACAAACATCAAAGGATAAGAAAAAGAAAACCTAAAAAACGGATTTTCGTTTGAATAAATTAGGTATCCGTAGCTCAAAAGGAAAAAACGGAACCCTTATGGGATCACTTTGTTGTCCGTCCGTAAGTCCGTCTGTCTAGACCGTTTTTCTCAGGAAAGCGTCGAGGTATCAAACTGAAATTCATATCTAATACTCAAGTCTTCTGTCCCTTGAAGCTGTGAAAAAATCAAACTTCTAAGCCAAAGCAATCAAAAGATGCAGCCGTTAATGCCGCAAATTTTCGAAACTAAAACGGGAATCAAAACCTACAGGGTACTTCCCGTGAACTTAGAATCTTGAAATTTGGTACGAAGTCGCTCGAGACCCGAGGCCTCGGTGCGCGAGTCCGACTTGCACTTGGCCGGTTTTTTTTCAGTGGTGTCAGGAGAAGAAACTCATTTGTCCAAGGTTTTGATATTACTGTTTGGCATCGTCTCAGCCTCTAGGTTGACTAAAATTCTTATTTAAATATTTTTATAAACAGACACCAATTAGCCTAGCCTTAAAGAAAGCACTGTAAGGCTTGTGTTATGGGATACAGGGTAACAGATATAATACATATACTGATGCATAAAATAATTAAGCATATATTTTTATTTAGAAATACATATAAACACCCATGACTTAGGTTCAAATGCTTGTTTTCATCACACTTAACACTAATCGGCCCACCGGGATTCGAACCAGAGACCTCTGAATAAGTGACACCTTGAAATGAAAACCGGCATAAATACCACTCGAGCCACGTAGCTCGTCAAGATTTATCAGCTAGGTCTTCTATACTAACAGAAAAATCAAAATCTGTAATCACTTACCTGATGAGGGTAGCCGATATAGCACTGGTCGATGTCCCACAGACAGTCCTTGTCCCACAGCACGAACAGGCCGTACGAGAAGTTGAACATGTAGAAGGTGAACAGCCACAGGTTCTCGCAGAACTTCACCAGGTTGGACGGCTTGTCCTGGCTGCGCCGGAGACGCCACCATCGCTCCACCTGCCGCTCGGTCAGGTCCACCTGCTTTGACAGCGATATTATCTGAAAACCAAATCGAACTTGAGTATCAGACAATGTCACTTACTCTGATACCAAGGTAAGCCCTGAGGCCCAACCATGAATTTTAACAGCTTCAGTAATCGTATCGCATCTTCAAAGTATCTATGAAAACTAAGCAGCAGTGCCCCAGATCAAGCGGCATGAGAAAGAGTGTGTGTGGAGAGAGAGCGAGGGGGGATATTTTATTGACCAAATTACAAAACAAACAGAAAAAGAATGATACATAATAAAAGAAAAAAAATGAATCATCTTAAATGGTCCATCAGCCTAGCATAATGCTGCCGCAATACGTCACCAAACATGTCACAGCAGCGCTGGTGATGACCGTGAGTGGCCACCGTTATGGTATGAAAACAACTGAACAATGCGATGTGCTGTGCTCTTGTCTGTTGAAGAATACCATGTGAGCACCACACCAAGATCGGTCCTCTGTTACAACGGTTAAAATCAACATTCAATGACCGTCAAGTTCGAGGTTTCGTGTCCTATTTTATGGTATCAAACTAGTTAAACTAACATTAGCCATTAGGCCTTCCCCCATAGGCGCGTTTTTATCGGTCGATAATATTAAATGCCTTATTGCGATATGACGGAGAATTTACACACTTCAATTCATTTTTTATTTATTCAATTTAGGCTTTTACAAGCACATGTGAAAGTCGAAAGCTACGCTATCGGTTCGCAAATCTACAGCGGGAGACCTTGAACTGAGAAGAACCGGCAAAGACTCAGCAAGGGCTGCTTTTTTCTCCCTGTAGTATTTCATTTCACTGATGTGAACAACGACGCAATGGAAGTAGGGCTCATTATCGCAATAATGCATCCGATATTCACACCTATGCTTTTAGAGTAGGATGGATAACTATGATGATCATGATATAAATCCAAAAAAAATCCAAATCCAAAGTCAACATTGAGAATACCACTGCCACCCTAGCATGAGCACTGCGATATGTTGTATAATGTCAAATTACTATGTAGTTTGACAGTTAGACGCGATAAAAAACGTCATATAATGTAAATTGTAGTGTTCATGCTACATACGAGTACTACGTATTGTAAAATTGACAGAACAAACAAACAGAAGCACGTGTGCAATTAAATTTTGAAAACCAAACTATACCTAGCTACGTCGTGACTGTACTGTACAATAAGGAATACGTGATTGAAATGAACAAAAACTGAGACTACTTATAGTGCATTTGGATATTTTAGTACTTATACATTTAGCGACACGCCCCGAGTACAATTTATTACAATTTCAGTCCAAAAACACCATCCCTGTATCCAAATTTCCTGATGGGTTTAAATTGGTTAATCTGTTCTCGTGTGATGTTCCGTCACACATGTCATTCGATTTACCTACATATTTAAAGATTATGTTAATTACGTTTATTACAGACATATACATTTAATTTCATTGCTGATTTATTACAGTTTATTTTAGATAAGAATACTTTAGAATTAAGAGATATGGCGCTCAGCAAGATCATACCTCGAATTTCCAAATAGGATACATTTATCTCAACAAAAGAAAGTCAACAACAAAAAAACAACTTCCATTCCCGTCATTTCAAAAAATAATAATGTAACAACAGCATGTGATAAATATTATCGGCTACTCTTCAGCTACAGCTATGCCTCATTTGACCAACCGATTTCTTCACGCACGCTAATAGACACCTCACGCATTCTGCAACCTCTCTCGCTCGAGAATGAACGCTATTCGTATGCGAGAGAAAGGGATAGACTGATGTGAAAATGCAGAAGGATGTGCGGAAGTATAAATATGATAACTGGCTACAAAAATACAATTACTGACAAATGTATCGTTTGTTGTGGAGTCACGATCACTGACATGTGCACGTTATCAACGATGTATCATAATTCATAATCTTAGATTATGGAATAGTAAATATGTAGTCTATCTTTAAGGCCAGATAAATGTTGTCATGCGCACTATTATGACGTGTCGATGAAAACGGACTTAACACTGTTTTCGAAAAAATATAACTTGTCGTATCCTGTCTGGGGCAAAGTTTGATTTAAAAGAATCGATACAATACCAACGACGGCAACAACAGACAATGATTGTGTGCAAATTTTCGTGACACATCTCGCCACCCTTCAAGTCAACTAACCACAAGTTAAAAGACCTCAATTTGTATAGAAAGGACACCATGCATAGTGAAGCACCTTAATAAGATCAAAGGCATCCGGTACGCAATCACGAGACAGGTATCTTCGTTAGGCCGCACTTGGGTTGCCTCTTGCGTTGCGGTCTATAAATAGGTCAAACCGATTATTTGGCGCATAAGGGCATTCTACACGCTCGCCTTGCTTCCTGAACTCATCCTACTTTACTCTCATTTCAAACAGTTTTCTGTCTATATATATTCTTCAAATTTTAAATGAAACTTTGAAGATATTGGCAGTAACTTTAGGGAATCTTGAAATTGAAGAGACTAGTTCGCACGATGAGAGTCATATTTGAGCACTCTTTACCTTCATCATCATCAGCCTTTTAATTTCCTCACTACTGGGAAACAGGCCTCATCTATGAATGGTATAGAGATATTGATCCATGCATGTTCCACTTTGCAGACCAAAAGCGCTAACAACCTGCGCCATCGAGATTCTCCAATTTACCTTACTTAGAACATTTTTATTACCGATTTGTCTCTAGAAACGTGAAAAATAAAAAATAAAGGATTGGTACTAACCACTACCTAGCGGGTGATGTCAGGTCACGGATATAACCTTGGAAGTTGCAAAAAGTAAGTCTTCTTCTTCTTTTCATGTCGAGGTTCCGTTTATAAAGATGCTGCTGCCCAGTAAGCAGCGATGTCAATAGCATTGGCTGTTGCGTCTCTGAAATCACGGTCTGAACAAGAGAACGGGTATGCGGGGCATGCCAGCAGGTGGGCCATAGTTTGTGGGGCGGTCATGCAAACTCATTGAGTGGTGTTGTTGCGCAGCAGTCCCAATCTGACCATTTTGTCTCTGCAGCGACCGACCTGTGACCTAAGCCTGTTTAGCGCCATCCATGTAGGTCATAGTCCTTTGTGGCCGGGGGTAATCTTTCAGTGCAGCCAGGGCGAGGTCATCTGCGTAGATGATTGTGTTCCTAATGGGTAAGCCTGGTCGTTTGTATATACATTGAAGAGAATCGGTGCCAGAACCCTGCCCTGCGGAAGGCCATTCTTTTGGCAGCGCCAGCGGCTTTTCTGCATGTGTAGTTGGACTTGAAAACAGCGATTACGAAGTAACTCGCTCAGGATTCGGACGAAGCCCATATCTTTTGTAATGTTGGCAGTTTTGATCAGCAGAGACTTTAACTGTGTCGTATGCCGCAGATAAATCAATAAACACAACTCCAGTGACTATGCCGAGTTCGTATCCATCCTCGATGTACTGAGTAAGTTTGATCACCTGACCTATGCAGGATTTTCCGGGTCTTCTCAATCCCGTATCCCGATGAGCTTTGGAACCTTACTCACCAACAAAACACAACAACACCAAAAGGTAGTGTTTTTACTAGCTGTGATCTTAAGGTGGAGGTCGAACGGGCGCTCCAATTCGAGCGGGAAATCCGCTATACCCTACCTTTCTTAATTAGGTAAGCTTGTAGACTCTTGAAACTGACCTGAAACCCTGAATTTGTTTGCTCGCGCGGGTTAAACAAACATTGTGTACAATTACCTTTAAACGTAGTTGCATTTCACTCGGAATGTTGCAAAGCACACGTAATTTACGGGGTGATTATTAGTGCTAGTGACCCCATTCATTACCCGAGAAACGTGGAATAAACACAGGCGGCGTGTTATGGAAACTACAAATGGGGCGAACGATGGGGCCTATTCTAACATCGATTTTTTGGTATTTTTTTAATTAAAAGCTTTTATTTAACTTGCAATGTATCTATGTATGTAAGTATATACATGTTTGTTCGGGTGGAAACTTACAGCTCAATTTTGAAGTAGATATATTCATTCGATTAAGCTGAAATTTTGTAAACACGTTTAGTTTGGATGACAATGCATGGTCAGCTATGTGACGTCATTGTAAATCCAATATGGCGAAACATACCAAATGGCAGGCTTGTTATTCTTGACGCACTCCTACAACATGGGTATCAAATGAAAAGGCTTGCTGAGAATATCTCAAAAAAAAAAGAGTCGCCACATTAAATTCAATATGGCGGACTTAAAAAAATAGCGGACTAAGCTTTTTTATGCCCACACTTCAGACGTTAATTGGCAACTCAATGAACACACGCGTTGTTTTAAATTCGTAGTGATTTGTGTTCAGAGCCACATTCAAAACAGCTACGCCGAAACTCAACTCTATTGCCAACTAAATATATTGGTGTAAGTTGGTCTGCTCCAATTGTTAGTAAATAAAGTTCTTTATTCCATGTTCGCCAGTGGAGTGACCATTTAACGCCTGTTAATGATAAATATTACAGCGCCGGCGCTTACGCAATCTCGAGAAATTCACACTGAATCCAGACATGAAAATGGAATGGAATATGGACTGGTTATTTTTAAGTGCTGTTTTATTGGGACTTTTTCGTTAGTTCCTGAGGCAATTGACAAATCAAAGATAACGGTACCTAATTTTTTAATGCTAAGTTGGCAAACAGGTAATCGTTCCACCTGTTGATAAACGGCACGCCTGATGATAAGCGGCTCGCCTGATGATAATCGGTCACCAAACCATGGCCTCTTGTAGGATTTTTTTATTGACAATAGGCTAGTTGACACTTTTTGGAAATATATTTTAAATGGTTAATAAAATTGTTCTATTAGACCGAAAAAATGTTCTGTATTTATTTTTTGACCGCGAAAGCAACAAAGCCTTTTAAAAAATAGATTTTACATGGACATACAAAAACGCTGTCGGCCATTTTAGTCTGTCGATTTATATGAAACCATGATTTCTAATCGATGACATGAAAAATATAGTAATTATCATGATTGTATTGTACGAAAATGAAGAAACACATCCTTAGACTCCAGAAAAGTTGTGGTTTAAATTGCTGACAGAAATACACATCACACATGAACACATATTTAAAACTTGCCAAATCCTGTAATTATATCGACTGAAAGTCATTTTTTTAGCAAAGATCACTTCGATGTAAGTAGTCATTGAATAATATTCAAATTTTAAAAAATACAATTTTTAAAGTTATAATACCTTCTAAGTCAAAACATTTTTGTCGTTTCTGCTGTCACAAATCCGGCGTCCAGTATTAATTAAGTCAAAAAAAACCAATAAACGGAAACTTTTCTCCAAGTTTTAAGAGTTTTTAGATATGTTTTAGTCCGACGAAAGAAACCACAGTAACACAACAAAGACGTTAAGCCCGTCTGCTGCTTGGTCCGCGTGGAATTTTTTCTAGATTTAAACATCAAGCAGTTACATGCTTAAAAAATAAAAATTATAACTATGACGTTAAGTTGTTTACAAATCTTGTGACGATTATGGTAGACGGCGATTTTTTAAAATTATATTACTACAGCCATCTTCTAATTGTATGAAGTGAAATCGAAGTAGGTACATATTTAAAAACAAAATATGTAGTTATTATTTTTTTTTATAACTAGCCAGGCAAATGACTCTACCCCACCTGATGTTAAGTGGTGATAAAGTCCAAACACGAAGATAGCTGGTACAGCAGTTATAAACTGCTACACCAACCATCCTCACCTTGCCGGCCCGCAAAAATGCTTCTATTATGTATTTATTTATTTATTATTATGTATTTCTTAACGCTCTAGCACCATGTTTTTCGACTTTTTTTATAGATAATGAGAGTAACTACATTCAAACCTTCGTAAGTGACAAACTGCTTTAGTGAGAAACCCTATAAGCGAGAATAACATTCGGGGTCCCTTGGATTCTCGCTTACCCAGGTTCGACTGTATTAAGGTTCCTCTTACCAAAAATTATAAGAAGTAAACATTTGTAATGTACAATTTGAATGAGTCAACTAGCCTATTCAAGAGTGTCGGACGAAAACGAAAGTGCAAGTATGTTCGGAGCCAACGAAGGCCAAGACTAACTATCACGAACAAATTGTTTGAAGGTAAAAGTGACGCAAGAAGCTGAAAAAGTGTATGAAACAAGTTATGAATGAGAAGCGAGAGATGTCTGTAAGAATAAGGACTTTGATATGTAGCTCTTCGGATATATCTGCTCTTAACAAAATGTGAATTTCTGTGAGTCAATTATAATTAAATCTCTATAAATCTATTAAGGTAAGGTACAAAGATCATAAAAGTATAATTTCATTTTATCAACATAACCAATTTTCTTTTAAATACAATAGGGATGACGGATAACTTTTTTTTCTTTGGTTTTTTTTTCTTAATCCGTCAGTTAGATTATCAAAAAATATTGAACACGTATTTTTTCTATATTCGCATAATCAAAACATTACAACATACACTCATGTTTTGATACAATTTTTACTGAAAAGTGACGTCACGAGCCCCCGCTCCCAAACATTGACGCGCTTAATCTTGGGCATCTGTAGGTTGATTGACCAAGGAAAAATACGTATCCATTATTTTTTTATAATCTAACTGACGGACTAAATAGAATAATATTAATAAAAAAACATACACCTCACAGGACATATAAGACATTAAACATGACAGTGAAAACGTACACAATAGACGGCCTTATTGCTTAACAGCAACCTATTCCAGGCAACCCATGATAGTGAATTAAATAAATAAGAGGAACAAGAAGGGTGTAATATGTATGGTAAAATAAATAATGAATGAAATAAATGCAATAGATATATCCAAAGAGAGAGACAAGAGAGAAACTTGATTACAAAACTAGCTTAGAGTGCCTTCAGATTGTTTCAGGTAGTGAGTTTCACAAGCAACCATAATACGACGAAATACACAGAGAAGGAATACATAAAAAAGAAATCAGTTCAATGGAGTGGAACTGCAATGGTTAGATTCGAAGAGGAATTAGAATAAAATAGAATTTAGTTTTCTTTACCCCGTCGTCACTCCTATTGATAAAGCAACGCTATAGGTATATACTATAGATATACACCAGGACAAATCTATGGACCCACTTATTGTTATTGGTTTCAACGGTCTGTAGCAAAAATATAATTGAGTTAGCTTGAGCATTAATAACAATAACATATTTTTTAAAACACACGAAACTTTTCCTCAATGTAACATTTATTTTTAGCTATTAACCGTCAAAACCATATAGGTCAAAATTTAAATGCTAAGTGGGCAGATAAATGTGTCCGGGAGTATACATATACATATCTATATTTCTTCTGTGATATGTTTAGATAACAATAATAATTTATCGCATTCATTGCCGTATTTTACAAATTCACGGCATAAAATTGACGATTAACGGTGGGGCTGTATTAGAATGATTTTGACGAACTTCAACCACAATAAAATAATAGTTGAACGAAGAATTCCTCCGAAGCATAAAATTAATTTAAATTGATATCAGAAAATAGTGCCAAAAATACTAAACTAACCATTGTTTAATAACGAATAAAATTATTGTAGTTTTTCATTAGAAGGTAATTCAACGTAATCAAGAATAACATACGTATATAGGTCGTTTCGTAGATTTCTGCTTCGACTAATAATAGCACTAAAGTTCAATCAGCCGCTGTAATAGATTCTAAATTTAGATAAGAAATTCCTCTACAGTTAATTGGATATTTAATCGGTTTCATATATCGATCCAACATAAAGCATGTTTAAAATATTGACCTATATAGCTAGGTATATATTTGAATCCTGAAGGTAAGCCGTTAGCTTCCTGTTTTTATCTCTATCAGCAGCCAGCCGGAACAGCTGTTCGACGGAGGCAATACCGGTCCACTCCCGGAACCATGACTTCTTTCTTCGCCCAGCACGTCTCTTTCCGTCTACTTTGCCCATCATTATCAGTTGATAATGCAGTTGCAGCAGCGTGTATCTATCGTTCCTGAACACGTGGCCGAGATATTCTATCTTGCGCTTTTTGATAAAAGGCAACATTTTCCGAGACATATGAACGCGCTGAAGCACGGCTTCGTTCTTGACCCTCTGCGTCCAACTAATGCGTAAGAGCTCGTTCCCACTTGTCGGGTGTCGGATCCGTATATTAATCGGAGGTTCCAGTGGCAGAGCATTATATATGAAGCTACACTCTCACACTTATCGGCAACCGATTTTGTGTCGGCTCCTACAAGAAGTGTCGGGTGTTTTGTCAGCTCTCTACGCCCGGAAAAAAATCGTATCAGATCTCGCTCGCCTATGATTAAGAATGGCGCTGTTCATATTTGTCGGGTGTCGGGGCTGACTATCCTCCCCCGCTACCCCTTGTTCCCCCGCTACCCCTTGTACGCAACCCTTTTTCAGTACAAATATTTTGGTAGATTATGTTCACTAATATTTGAGTCAGTAGATCGTTGAATGTTGATATTGACATCCTAAAATAATTGAAACGCTTAATTTCGTCACTTCCCAATTCTGTTATTAAGTTCTGAAATTTACCCAAAATCGAATCTTTCCCTCAGGAATATGTGCATGTGCATTTACTATCCATGGCTCTCTTTCTTTGTTTTCTTAAACAATAATAGGAACATCACAACAAGAACTTCGTCAACGTCCATCGTGAACAGTCGCCCCGCGTAAAGTGTCTAAAATTGGTTAAAGTTTCAACCGTGACCGACAACCGATTATTAATCGTGTGTGTGGACAAAGGCCGACATCCGATTATTATACGGATCCGACACCCGACAAGTGGGAACTAGCTGTAACATGCGACGGTAGCACCACATCCCGAATGCCTGTAGGCGTCTTGTAGTGTCCTCTCTCAGGGTCCACGTTTCGCAACCATACATGACGATAGGCCAGATTTCAAGTTTCAACTGGTAAGATGCACTGGTTTTATTTCATTATTGATGTTTCGCATCCTTTGCAGAAATAATAATGTGCATCTAATCCGTTGAAACTTGTTTTATTCAATATAGCTATAGTTGATATCATCATCAGCCTATTAATGTCCCCACTGCTGGGGCACAGGCCTTCCCTATGGATGGAATAGGGAGATTGGGCCATGACCCACCACGCGGGCCCAGTGCGGGTTGGTGGGTGCTAACGACAGCAGATGCAGACGGGACCAACGCACATTGTGTTATTTCACCTCAAAATTACCACTCCCTTGATTAAAGGTGAATCAGATAAAGCTCTTCATTCTAAGCGCAAGAGTAAAACTCCCACGATTCTAACTATAATAGTTTCGACGAAATCCCGGTTTTTCTTTTTTTGTACCACATTGTGAAAAAGAAATAAAAAAAATATTTTTGTCTAAACTATTACAGTTATTTTATTTTTTACGCTGTATTTCAAAAGGTATTATTTTTATCCATATTATGAGTCTTCTATGGCTGCCCTAGAGCTTGTAGGAACCGAGAAATCGGCGATTTAGTGATTTTCGTTTTTAATTTTTTGTGCTCATGTTATGCAATATTAAAGCTTATAATTTAGTTCAAAATGTAGCTAATAATGTAGACTATCAACTCAAAAAATAACAAGCTTTAACTCGGTGGTATATCGGAAATATTAAGAATTTAAATTTGTGGGACAATGTCCCACATTTTGAAGACTTAATTTTGAAAACGTAGTTATGCTACTTTTTAATTATTATACTATAATAACTATATAAATACGTTGTTATTATATTATTTACTATTTATATAAGATTATAAATGTGTTTGGTATGTGTGTTACATAATCATCCACTTTTGTGGGCCAACTTGTTTGGATGAAATGTGGCACACAGGCATTAAGTTCTTCCCTATTAAGTGCAAATAAACAAATAAATCTGTTTAAACATATAACAAAAAGACGAGAAAATAGACGCCCAAAAATTCGGTAGCATAACCACGTTTTCAAAATTAAGTCTTCAAAATGTGGGACATTGTCCCACAAATTTAAATTCTTAATATTTCCGATATACCCTCGAGTTAAAGCTTGTTATTTTTTGAGTTGATAGTCTACATTATTAGCTACATTTTGAACTAAATTATAAGCTTTAATATTGCATAACATGAACACAAAAAATTAAAAACGAAAATCACTAAATCGCCGATTTCTCGGTTCCTACAAGCTCTATGGCAGCCATAGAAGACTCATAATATGGATAAAAATAATACCTTTTGAAATACAATGTAAAAAATAAAATAACTGTAATAGTTTAGACAATTTTTTTTTTTATTTTCACAATGTGGTACAAAAAAAGAAAAGCCGGGATTTCGTCGAAACTATTATAGTTAGAATCGTGGGAGTTTTACTCTTGCGCTTAGAATGAAGAGCTTTATCTGATTCACCTTTAATCAAGGGAGTGGTAATTTTGAGGTGAAATAACACAATGTGCAACGGCTTAACGCTCATAGTTGATATATTCCCACGTAATAGATAAATAATTTGGCTGCAGCAGTTAGTCACCCACTCATAATAAATTTATCAGTCGGATAATTTTTTTATCATTATAAATACTTTTTCGGTAAATATGTAGGTACAGTCATGTTCACGTGATTTTTATTCTGGACTCATTTCCTCGAAATAAAGTTTGAACATCCGCATTGCAATGACATGGAAATATTCAGATAAATATAATAATAATAAAAATCATTTCGAATTAAATAAAATTTGATGACGTTTCTGAACATCCTTGCTAGATTTGGTGAGTTTGATCACTGCACAAAATCTACTAAACTGCATGCTAGCTTTTTAGTGTTCCGTGTCGAAAGGATTAAAGCGGGAGCCTATTACTAAGACTCCACTGTCCGTCTGTCTGTCCGTCAGCACTGCCGTCCGCAAGCTAAAACGCGACTAAATGCCAAAACCAACCTATGAGATATGGTCAAAAAAACGGCGCATACACTTTAAATTATTGCTATTTTGTAACCATTCGTTCATAAAAGATACGAATACTTCTTAACGACAGATCGATAAAGAATTAAAAACTGTAAAAGATGCAATTTTAGACTGAAAAATCGACCACATGCCACATAGCCGCACTTTAGTTTGAGATCGGCAGAGCAGGCTCTCATGAACCACATGATAGACCTGCGTGCTTCGGAAGGCACGTAAGCCGTTGTATCTGCAGTTGTTAGCACCCACCAATACGCACTGGGCGTGCGTGGTGCGTCACGGTCCAGTCTCCCTATTCCATCTATAGGGAAGGCCTCTGCCCCAGCAGTGGGGACATTAGTAGGCTGATGATGATGATACTTCTACCAAGCACTTATGCTCTTTTAAAAAGACCTAACCTCTTTTGGAGTTGATAAGCTATCAAATGAGTTTTAAGAAACTTTTAAGTGTATTTTCCTAACATGTAACGAAAATCAAGAGCTTTAGTGCGCACCATTAAGCGGGACACGGAGCGAGCGTTCGTCGCGGAGATCCGCTCCGTGCTCCGTCGCGGGACCCGTTCAATCCGTCGAGGGACCCATCAACCCGTTGCAGGTCCCGTCAACCCATCACACTCTTAGACCCGTATTATAGAAAGATTTTACTGTTGTGTTATTCTTCTATAGGTTACTTCGCGAGACAGTCGCCCAAATCACGGACCCGTTGAAACCACGGACGATGTGACGAAATCACGGACCCGGACGGAATCAGGGATCCGTTGTACTCCTCTCAAAATGTTAGTTTAGTTGGGTGGATAGTTGCATAATGAAATGACGCGATTAAACTTGGTTGTTAGCCCGAATACGAGTGCCAATGGTATTCGGATAAACGACTAACTGTAAATAAACGGAGTTGAGTACGCCGTATTCGGGTAGATTTCCTTTTGTTTACGCGACACCGTATTCCAGTGTAAATATTGCTTCGGGTGCCCGAGTTGGAGAAATGTCTTTTGTGCAACCGAATGCTATGCTAATGTATATACATAATGCTATAATGCTAACGACTAGAGATGGGCCGACTAGCCGCCGACTAGTCGGTAAAGACGACTATTCGGAATCGTTTATAGTCGGCGACTATTCGGCAAAACATACCGATTATAATCGGCACATAACAATGAAAGAAAACTCAAAACTTAAGCTTGTTTTGAATATTTGAACAGTACCTAGAGTATGTATTTAAAGTTACCTACAGTCTTAAAATATTTGAAAAAAAGGTAACATAATAATAATTAGTTACTTAGGAATCTGTTAGCAGATAATTTAACACAATGAATATCGAACTTAACAAAATACCAATGGGCAGTAAGTATGTATTAATTGAGTAAAATCTTAGTGCCAACGAGTCTTAAAGAAGTCCATAGGTAAAAAAAAATCCTTAGAGGCAAATTGTGATGTGAATATTTCGGCTTGATTTGGGGGACTCGTGTCTTGCGTGAGCAAGCCGTGTAGTGACGAAATATTCCGAACTCCTTCCTAAGATAGGTATTAGAATGATCGGCATTGCAGATTAGTCGGCTGACTAGTAGGCAATTCGAAAACCGATTAGTCGGCTAGTCGGTTAGTCGGCAAATACTATAGTCGGCCCATCTCTACTTACGACCGAAGATTGGACTGCGGCCTCCTTTGATGACAGTTCTCAGAAACGATTCGGCCTTTCGTCATAACAAAGGTGTATTTGTTCCGTTCTTTCGAAAGTTGCTCTTAATATCCATGGTGATGTAAGTAAATATGTTTGATTTGTCAATATACAGTTTACGACCGCTTATCTTACGAGGGCAAAGGGATCATTCGGTTTAAGCGGTTTTACGAGCTCTTTCCTTTTAAAGGCTCATAACGTTTTGCGGTTGGTAATCTCTGAAGAAGTAAAAATACATGACAATGAAATAGATTTTCTTTTTACGAGGCGTTACTAATTACCCCACTCCACTTGAAGTTAAGTCGTGAAGATAGATGGTGCGGCAGAAGGTGTGCCGCTCCAGCCACCCTCACCTAACCGGCCTGAACCCAATTCCCTGCCCCGCGGAGCTCTGGAGCCCTACTCACCAACAAAAACACAACACTACTAAAAGATAGTGTTATTTTACTGTTGTCTTCTGTAAGGTGGAGGTAGTTTCCCCAGACGGGCGCTCCAATTCGAACGGAAAATCCGCTGTGCCCTATCTTTTTTAAAGATTTTCTACATGATTATTAAGTGTCGCCGCACACGGGCCACCGACCACAAACCACAAAACGCCGCCACCGGCATATTTCATGTAGTGTTCATACATTTTATATGGACTCGCCACACACGGTACGCCGGTGGCCGCCACACGCTACAAACGGTCGTTGCTCGCTTCTTGTGGCCCGCACCGACCACTTAATGCGCCGATACAAAACGCCGCCACACGTCACTCGCGCGATTCTCCACCCCTCTCTCCCTTACCTTAGTCGGCCGCTATCGCGCGCTTCAGCGACTTTAGTAGCCGCTTCTAGCTTCTCGTGGCGGCGTTTGTGGCTGTGGCGTGTGGCCCGTGTGCGGCGTCACTTCGATTATGATAAGTAGGAAATTTGAGTTTGAAAGTTTGTTTCAGAAATCGGAAATCAATACATCTTTATTCAGATTTGATGTATAGGACAACTACGACATATATTTTTTAGCTGCGGAGAAAAACGAGCGAAAAAAAATCCACAACATTAAAAGTATATGGTAATAACATTTACAAATCATTATGTTGTTACAACGCCAAAACAATCATGTGTTATTTAATATGGAAAACGTTTTGTAATAAGCTTTTTAAATAAGTGCTTTTTTATACTATCTTTGAGTTATAGTTAGTTACTAGTTAGTATTCTTTAATAACGATTGAATTGAGTAATTACGAAAAAAATACTACAAGCTCAGAGCCTTTTCAGCACAGCAAAGAAAATCAAAACCAAGAAAATTATTATAAACTTCAAAACATACATATGTACAAATTTTAATGAATGCGTAAGAAAACCAGTTCAACCAGTGTTTAATTATTATAAAAACTTCGGTTGCGCGATACCGACAGAGTATTAACACGAAATTATTGTGTTAAAAAACATAAAATAAACAAGATAACATGCCGGTGGTACAGATTTTTTTTATCGTTTTAAGGGACTTTCGGACCAAATTGTCCATACCAGCTCCATCGTAACCTGACCGTACAATTTTCTTAAAATAATTATTACATATAATTTTTGCTACCATATTGGAAAGAGTGGGTTATGTATATAAATATTTAGAAATTTCAAGGGTCAATGTCCTATTATGGTCTATTACACTCATAGCAATAAAACATATATGCAGGATGTAGGCAACTGTAGCACAGAACAGTAGATAAGAAAGGATTCATTCTATATCTTCATACAACACTTGGCAATCTTGTACCTCAAGTATTAACATGCATTTATATGTAAAAAAGGCGCAGATTTCATTAAACATAAAGATGGAATTTATTATCCACTAGTACCACATCAAAATGATTTTTTATGGAAACACAGATAATTTGTTGTGGTAAATGTGCATTTTTAAATTAATTAAAATAAGCTACGGAAATCATAAAAAATGAACCTGACTGGCAAAAGCTTGAATAACTGTAACAAAATATTATCTATAATTTTTATTATTTTTAAAGCATGTAACTGCTTGATGTTTAAATCTAAAGAAAATATAACTAGAAAAAATTCCACGCGGACCAGGCAGCAGACGGGACTCGAACCCGCACCCTTCGCAATCCGGGCGAATGCACTGACCAATTATGCTACCGCGGCCCTCACGGACCGCGTCGAAATTCTTTCTAGCTATTCTTAAGCTGCAAGGCAGCGCCATCTCTTCGCATTATAGGTAAACCCACAATGTCAAATGAATACTTCTTCTTAAAATATTATCTTGCAAGCCAGTCAGTCTTTTTAAGTATAGTTTTTGATGTTTTTTAGAGATTATTTGTACCTTGGTACAAAGTTAGGTAGATATCTAATTCAGAATTATAAGAAAACTAGCAAACCAGTGAACCAAATGTTCACCAAAACCTGATTTCTCGAAAACCGGAAGTGCTACGTTACTCAAATCCGGTTTGTAGTATTATCAGACTATTCTTAACTTATAACTTAAATATTCTCTTTATCTATCTCTTAGGTACCTAGTATTAGATATTTTATTAATAATTTTATATGTTATTTTGATTATAGTATGACACTAAAGAACTCAATTTTGTTTATGGAACAATCTATTTCCATAGCGAACAAAAATACTTAGCCTCTATCCTGACCAATATTATAAATGCGAAAGTGAGTTTGTTTGTTACGTATTCACGCAAAAGCTACTGAACGGATTTGGATGAAATTTGGTATACATATAGTTTATGACCTGGATTGAGACTTTTTATCCCGGAGAAATGTAAGGATCCTGTGCGATTCTCAAAAAACTCAAGTTGATGTGGACGAAGTCGCAGGCGGCGGCGGCTCTAGTAAAAAAACATAATTACAAACAATAAGTACCTACATAGGTAAAGAAAATATTATCTCTGTTTTACTATCAGCAATCGAGGACACCGCAACTAATGATTATTTTTTTATTTTTTACGATTGAAGCCCGATTTACGGCGAACACGTTTAAATAGTTCTGACAAACCTTGAGGTCTTCATTACAGTGTCAAGGGGCAAGGTATGATATTTCGAAATATTTTACCATTGTTTTCTCCGAAAGAAAACGAAAAAAAAATAGTGACAAAAAACATCAAAATGTATTAATTATACGAATACTAACTAATTACTTCATTAAATAATCGCATAAACAACGTTTTAAAAACATTCGCGACTGTTGTCAAATAAATATTTATTTAATTTATTGAAACTGAACTGCACAAATGACTGTAAAGATGGCGGACTGAATACCATGCCACGCGTCTCTACCAGTCGACCAGAGAATTGTAGCAAAGATCTTAGAAGTCAAGAAGTTAAGGTAATTTACTTTCAAGAATGGCGGGAGCCACCTTTTGTCTACTTCGAGGAGTTTGATGAAATTCGTTTTGTGAATTTTTTTAAGTCTGTCAAGCAAGTGTTAACTATCAAAATGTACAAATCAAAAAATCTCTGTTTACCAGAATGGGCTAATAATGTGCTTTTAAAGAAAAATCCATACAATGGAAAATCGATTTTCTCTAATTGAAACGTCTGCGACCAAGGTCGAAATTGACGTGAACGACTCGAGGTTTACCGGTTGTTAAATGAGTTTACTACTTATATGGAAGGGAAGGTTATAGGGAAGGAATATATATATTGTAATAGGGATAGTGATGGAACGATAAGATATTTGTCTCCTTGTAACTCTATCGGGATAGAGTGTAAAGATAAACGAGTACACACACATACTGCTATAGCAGCGTTGCAAGATTTTTTTGCTTAGTCTGGATTTAGGAAGTTTTTGAGTGAAAAAAGCGGGATTCTTTCGTCGAAAGCGGGACATAGTAAAAAAACGTATATAATCATAAGATATTGAATATTTATCTTCATTACGCGCCGGGCAGGCAGTCCTCACTTGTCTGTGCCACCAGCCTGCGCTTTCTCAGTACGCTGCACGCACGGTCGTGTTATTTCCGAAAAGCGGGTTTGAGCCCGTCCTGCGCGGGACATTAAATTTTGATTTAAAAATCGGGTCTGGCAACGCTGTCTATACCCATATGGTAGATAAAGATTAAGCTCATCGACACGTTTATCTTTGCACTTCGTCGTGGCGCGATAATTATCAGATCAGATGGAGACACTCTGGAGAAAGTTCACTCAATAACATGCCATTCTTAAGCACACACAGTCGTGCTGTGCCTGTTGCAGATGCTATCATTAAATGTATGCTATCTTAATGTTTGTCCAAATAGTGACAAACTTGTTACCTACAATGGCATTACAATTTCATAGTTAAGTAAATCTGACATGCCTTCACAGTTGACTGTGGATAGGGCTGCCATCCGTCCGGGTTTCCCCGGATTTGTCCTAGTTTACGGGGCGTCCGGGGAGCGTCCGGGCGGGGTTTCATTTGTAGTCCGGGTTTAAAAATTTCCTGTTTTGGGTCGCCAAATGTTTTTGAAAATAAATAAATCTATTCTAACATTGTAACTATAAATGCTGACTTCCAACAAAGATCAGCTTTGTCGCCCACACTGTCCGCAATAACAGCATTCGTTGCTATGTGGATGACAGCACTGAAACTTTTTACATGGGCAGCAGTGACCACTTATTATGAGGTAGATCGCTAGCTCTTTTGCCTACACATAAAAAAAGTTGATTTGTGACATTTTTAACTGTTTTTTTATTGGTCTGTCCGGGTTCTGGGTTCCAAAATCCGGGGTTATCACGCGTCTTATCCTGGTTGCTACATTTTAGAGATGGCAGCCCTAACTGTGGAGTATATTGCGTTGAGCATTCGTCAACTCTCTTCGATGATTCCGTAAAATACCTTCATGTTAAAATAGTACACTTCACGAATTGGGTAAACACATGAAAGCAACTGTGGAGGTCCA
The DNA here is from genome assembly GCA_902850365.2 of Chilo suppressalis. Classification (NCBI taxonomy): domain Eukaryota; kingdom Metazoa; phylum Arthropoda; class Insecta; order Lepidoptera; family Crambidae; genus Chilo; species Chilo suppressalis. The sequence continues at coordinate 17,188,327 of OU963914.1, read as the reverse complement.
CACCAAAACGTAACATTTCACATGTAGTTAAGAAAATAAGTTAAGTATGCAGATTGGTTCGAATTCCTGAATTCTATCGAAAACTTTATTGAAGTTACAACATAACGCGTTCAATTTCGTACTATATAGCGCTATGAAATCAACAAGTTGCACCAAAACGTAACAATTTAATACGCTAAAGAATATTGTTCCCTCTGAATTTAGGTTTTAACAATAAAATAAATAATAATAATATGTATATTTCTCTTTTTATAATAAAATACAATAATTAAAATGTCTTTTTTATTCATACCAAAAAGTGACATTTGTTAGTAATCACAATAAAAAAGTATTTTTTTTACAATGATCTCACCAAAACGCTTACATTAATAAATTAGTTGCACCAAAACGTAACATTTTTTTTATAAATAATTCTCATGAGTATAAAAGTATAAATATTCACATGCTGATTGACCCAATTTAATCTATGAATTAATAAGTTTTTTTCCCATAGTGAGTATAGAGATTGCTTTAAGCATTGATGATTAATTCGTTTTTCTCAAATTCGGTTAAATCATTTAAGATGAAAATGTTACGTTTTGATGTGGACCTCCACAACTGAGCATTGTGCGGCATTTATTTGTGGTCGAATCGTCTGCAGGTGAACAAAATCGACCGTGCAAATATTCAATCGAAGGCAATATCAGTATGTCCCCACGCTGGCGGTGCGGATTGCTGTGTGCTTAACGACTGCAGATGCATCCAGGACCAACGGCTTAACGTGCCTTCCGAAGGACGGAGGAGCTCGAGATTACAAGTTTTGGTCACCCATCCAATGACCGACCATTGCGAAAGTTGCTTAACTACCACGATCGCAGGCCGAACACGCGAGCTCATCATGTTCTCTCTCCTCTGTTTTACATACCTATTCTTACTGAATTACTTTTATACTTTTAAACGTGTAAATAATTGGAGTAATGATTTGATTACGATTCGCTAACCGACTAATCGCGCGGCGAAAATGGAATGTACTAGTGGCCCGCCCTCGCTTCGCTTCGGTGTAGAGCTGCAGTGTAGACTATAGTTTTTGTCTAAAGGCTTGTATTATACACAAAGACTTTCTTAATACTAATTATAAAACTTCCATTCCAAGTAAAAATAATGATGCATAGTTTAGGACCCGTTGTACCGAATGAACCGTTGTATTGCTCTGCTGTTCCGATATTTTTTTTTTTTTGTTTTGGGCAGTGCATTTATCGGGGAATGCTATAGGCTAATAACATCAGGCTACGACCAGTAGCAGCGGAGCATTGATGAAAAATGTTGCAAAAACGGGGAAAAATATACCATTTGTGAGATTCCGATGCAGGTGCTGGGTAAACTCGAAAAATTAACAATGCTAGGCTAATACATTAAAATTTAAAATACTTTTTTACAGACGTGATGAATCATGAACGATATGAATTAAAGCAGCTTGTTAAGAAAATACAATGAAAGAACCGACAAAAGAAATTTGAGGTGGTTTACAGGAACTTTCAATAACATTCAAATTAGTGATTTTTCAATTACTGTGTGATATGATATGCACCAAAAACTAACATAGGAGCTGCATTCCATAAATTACCTAAATTATAAAAATAAATGGAATATTGATTCAAACTGTTATCACTGATAAGTGCATATTCGCATGCAAGTGTGTGTCATAGCAGTCTACACATACAATAAACAACCAATCTCTATTAATAATGCATCTAGATTTCTCTAATCTACTTGTGCGGAAGTGGTTATACAGTGATAATAAAGCTCGCAAATTACCTCATCCTTGCTCAAAATGAACTGAAATGAAAACAAGCACGGTTACTGGTTTGAAAGCACAGTAAATGCGTTGACAGGCAATGTTAAAACGGCTTCTAAAAACACAAAATTTTTAACTTTGGATCAAAAGATCACATCATCAAAAAACAAAATATCTGGTTAGAAGTTGTAGTTGATCAGTATAATTTGAATTATGTTATAGATTTCAATATTTTCAATGTTATTTAAGGAGCACAGAAAAAACAGTACTACTTCACTGTTACTGGACCACTATTGAACTTCTCTGTATAATGGGCCATAATCCAACATAGAGACCCAGTGAATCGTTAGTTTAGGAATAAAAGTAAAAAAATCTTGGCTCCACTTTCTTTAAGCTTTTGTTGTGTGATGCAGAAAAGCTTTTATATTTGAATAAATATCTATAAGTTAGGTATATGCACTATTTAATTTGAAATAATAATAACTCCAGTCAATTTAACACTAATGGCATAAATAGTCCATAATTTAGTATCATCCAATTTTCTGGTAAACCATGTCTTTGCAATATTACATGTGACTTCATTGATATTAATTATTTTACTGACAATTTTATAATTTTTTATCACACTTGACAGAAAAACTTGTTTTTATCCTTCTAGTATTTTTTCCAGTTACCATTAACTTCTTGGTTCCTGTAGGGATTGAAATAGCTATCCTGCTAAACTATGTGGTGTTCATACAACATTAATACATACTAAAGTTTAGCGACATAAAACATGCTAGCACAAACTAACATCAATTCCAACATAGACATAATAGAGTTTAGAAATAAGGCTATTTTAGATACTAATTCTCCATGCAATATAAATTTTTAAGCACTTAATTTTTTCACGTAATAAATATCCACTTCTTGCTTTTTGGTGTCAAATTCTGATAAGAAACCATTTTTACCTCAAATACCTTGTATTTGTATGTGATTTGCAATAAATATTACTATTATCCTTATTTGCTTTAAGGTAATATAATGACCACATCTTTTAATTAAAATAAACTGTAGACAAGTTGTTATTGATAACTTAAATAAAATAATATCAATCATGGAGCAATTACACTTGATCGTTAGCCCTAATATGAGTGCCAATGGAATTCGGTAAACAACTAAGTTGAAATGAACAGAGTCGAGTACGTCCATATTTGGGTAAATTTCCTTTTGTTTACCTGACACCATCATCCAGCCCGAATTACAGTGTAAAAATTGCTTCTGATGCCCGAATTCAAGTAATGACATTCATGCACTGGAATACTGGCTAAAAACCAAAGGTAATTGCGGCATTATTGTAAAAATTGATAAATACAAATGTTCATCAACATTCAATAGTCAGTTCATCATTTCTAGTAAAAGTTCATCACCCACTAACTAGACCTTGTATTTATATTAATTTTCAAACAAGATAAATTACAAAATATGTTATCTTACCTGCTTATGTTTGATTTTAGGTGTCTGCTGATATGCTGCTTCTAGTTTTGGATTGTAAGGGGCTTTTTTTGGTCTGGTATTCTTAATACCCAGTGACAGACCAAATGGTGTGAACCAATATCTAAAACAATAGATAATAATAGTTTAAACAATACTATTACTAAATATTATCATACAGAGCAGCAACATTTTAATATTATCATAATTCAATAGATTTATTTAAAAAAATATAATTATGCACAATATAACAACTTTTTGTTATCTTAATAAGATGCTTCCTGTAAACTGTCTATGGGGAAAATTATAAGGCTAACGGAAGTAAAATAATTATTATTCATATTTAAAATACACTCGATTGATGATAACGGCAAACGGACTTGCCAAGCGTAACAAAGTAATAGTTTGCCAGTGAATTGGCATACATCTGGAAATTAACTGAAAGTGTGTTGGCTTACTTGTTCAGCACGTATCTATACGCTATGAGCACGAAAGCCAGGGGTATTGCGTACAGGACATCCCAATATTGAGGGTAAACCACAGCTTTATCAGGTCCAGGGGCGATATCTTGCCAAGTTGTATTCGGCGGTAACCACACATCTTCGTTCCAAAATGAATCCAATAGGGAACGTAACATATTTCACACTAAATTTACTGTCACAAACCAACAAATTGTGATGAACACACCCAAAATATCGAGCACAACCACACAGAACAAATCACAAGCACCTAAAATCTTCTACCGATAAAATAGGAATGTCAAAAATCTGAAAAGACAAAACAAAACTTAGCGAAACTTCACTGCTATTTTAACGAACTGTGCCGATCACAGATTAAAAAATATTATAACTCTCTTCTCTATGTAATAGTGTAATGCATAGTCAAAATTATTCAATTGTTTTAATTCGATTAAAATGAAAAAAGGCTGGCATTACGTTAAAGTCTATCATGGACGCTGATTTTGAATGGGTGAAATATATATACAAAATTTATAACTGGAAAGAAAGAAAGAAATAATTTTATTTGAGACAACAACAAAAATAATAATATAAAAAATAAAATAAAACAATTAAATTTAGTCTCAAAACGGTCTAACTGTCACCTATTAAATGGGACGAGTGAGACTTATAGAATAGAAGCCTTGTATGTTCTTCTAACTAATAGGATGATCCATTGGCATAGTATCATATAGACGAGTCAGAAATGTGACAGATGAAATGATGGCTGGAACTGTTTTCAATGCATCTTTGTCTAACCTGTAGAGTGTACTTATGAGCAGTGTTTCCACTTTAAAGATTTCCTTTCCTCATGCCTCAATTCAGATTTCCCCTTCTTAGGGTGCGGCCAGAGTGCACTCAGATTCAGACTCAGATTCAGATTTCGAAAACAAGCGCGAGAAATAAACAGTGTAGTCTAAGCAGGTTGCTTGCTTTTTCTCGCGCTTTGTTTTCTGAGTCTGAACCTGAATCTGAATCAGGAGTGCAATCTGGCCGTACCCTTCGACTACACTGTTTATTTCTCGCGCTTGTTTTCAGAATCTGAATCTGACTCTGAATCTGAGTGCACTCTGGCCGCACCCTTAGGCCGTATACAGAAAGAACGCCGAAAGCTGATCGGCGCCGATCAGCGCCGATCGGCGCTTATCGGCGCCTATAGGCGCTGATCCTTTTTCTATGGACCGGCGCCGATCGGCGCCGATAAGCGCCGATAAGCGCCGACTCGCGCTGGTCCGAATAATAAATAATTTGTATTTGAATTATTTTCCTTAGATTAAATCTATCTAAGTTATAATCTTTTTATAAATCTAATAACTTTATCTTTTATTAACTAAGCGCTAAAATTATTTGTTTCGTACTTATCGAATGGTGACAACAAGTCTTTCTTCTGGAAGGATTGGTTGTTTATGCCAATTGCCCCAATTTTTCATCAAACAGTTTTTCACTAAATCCAAAATGTAATAAAATGTTTCTTGAATCATTCTTGTATATGTATAAAATCTTTGTTCATCAAATTTTTTTTTTTTACAAATAAATTATGGTATTCTCCGAAACGTTTCCTTTCTCTATTTATAGGATGTATAGCTGTTTTTCGCATTTTTAAATAAACATTTTCTAACAAAACCAAATCATCGTCCGATGAGTCCGACATTTTGCTTGATCTGCTTTAATCGGCTTCCTTTATGTAGGAAGGATCGGCGCCGATAAGCGCCGATCGGCTTTCGGCTTTCTTTCTGTATACGGCCTTAGGACATTTTTCCCCTCAAAAATTATTCTGCTGTAGTTTTTAGATTTGGCACTAGTGTAGTAACTGAAAAAAAGGTCTTATACTATCTTATTCTATAACAGATAAATAAAATATATAAAATCTGCACGTGTTGCCTCAGTTTCTTTTATACGGCAACACTAGTCCACGTTATAGTCCATAAATAATTTTTCCGTGCCGCATTATTTTAGGCTATGCTTTACCCATAATTTCCCGCAATTTCTTTTCATGTCTTTCCCCTTTTTCTTCCCCTCTGGACCCTAATTTCCCCTTAAAAGGGGAATTTCCCCTCATTGTGGAAACACTGCTTATGAGTGAAAGAGCAGTTGCCTCAGTTGACGTAAGTTTGACAATGGTGTCGATTCTGGCATGATTCTCTAAAGCTAAACTTAAATTTAACAACAGTGTATCTTTGTCATTCTCTATAGAGAATGAAAAGGACAGATTGATATTAAATTTAGTTTTAAGTTAAGAGAATCCTGCCAGCATCGGCTGAGTATTGGTGTAAATTATAACCTATGAGTGTCCGAATATGATACTCACAACCACAAACTATAAAGTGATGGTAGCGCATCTCACAAAATTGCGGTGCCGTGTGGTGTTTTCTGAAATTAAAAAGAATCAAATCAAATCAAATCATCTTTATTGCGAATACAGGTTGCAGAGTTGTTACATAGATACATGTTAATACAGTACAGCCATATTCTGCCTTATCGGCATGCAATATAATATTTCTATAAAACATTAATTATTTCAATGTCACATTAATAAATTTTACATAGTTAATTAAAAATGTCAATAAGTGATAAATATATGATTGAAATTATTTCATGCATGTCATTTTCTATATTAGTCTAAAAACTTTTGTCTTCCAAAAATTCACGCACCGTATAGTAACATTTTTCTATTAAAAAATGTTGTAATTTGTTTTTAAATATATTGGTCACGGTAATTTCTCGCACACTTTCGGGTAATTTACTATAAATATAAGGAGCATTGCAAAACACACTTTTCCTAAATAGTGCCGTATTACAGGGGACTACACAAAGTTTTCTAATATGACGTTCACGAGTTCTGGCCTTAAATATTTTAATATTACTTTTTACAAAGACAGCGCATTCAAAAATGTAAAGGCACGGCAGAGTCAATATTTTTAACCTCTTAAAAAACGGTGCACATGATTCTGTAGGTGGTAGATTAAACATAGCTCTGATGCATCTCTTTTGCGCCCTGAATGCAGTGGTTGCGTCAGTAGAATTTCCCCAAAATATCAATCCATATCGTAATGTCGGTGCTGCTTTCCCATAATACGCTGTCAACAAAGTCGATTCATTAGCCATTTTCCGTAAGTTATATAAAGCATAGGAAAACTGACTCAGCTTAGTACATACGTGTTCAACATGATATTTCCATTTTAGTCTAGAATCTATGAGCAGCCCTAAGAACTTTGTCACTTGTATTTCACCAATTTTTTTACCATCATAGTTAATATTTAATGCAAAATCTTTAGTGTTTTGCTTAAAATACATTATTTTAGTTTTGTCCAAATTAATTAATAAATTATTATTATTAAGCCAATTAATTATACATGTCAAAGAATTATTTATGTCATTTTCAAGATTAATTAAATTAAAGTTATCAAAAACAACAGTACTATCGTCAGCAAATAAAGTAACCTGATGGTTCAATACTGAGGGGAAATCATTAATATAAGCTAGAAAAAACAAAGAACCTAGTACGCTTCCTTGTGGAACTCCATGGGTAACAGTCCTAAAATTTGATCGATATGCTTTTTCAATCTTTGTCTTGCTATCTATTCTAGTTATTTCTGTTGATTGCTTTCTTCCTATCAGGTACGATTTTACAAGGTCGTGTATTTTGCCTCTAACGCCATAACAGTACATTTTTTGCAATAAGATCTTATGATCAACTGCATCGAATGCCTTTGTCATGTCCATAAACAATGCTGCTGTATGTATTTTTTTATCAACATTACCTGTAACTTTTGAAAGAAAATTATAGATTGCCATATTTACAGACTTATTTTGTCTAAACCCATATTGTTCATCTACTAGAATACTATTTGATTCAAAAAAATGGTAAAGGCAGTTGTAAATAACTTTCTCAAAAACTTTTGCAAATATTGGCAATAGTGCGACGGGTCTGTAAAAATTCATGTTAGTTTTATCTTCTTTTTTAAATAACGGCTTTACAATAGATATTTTCAATGTATTTGGAAATACACCATATTCTATACATTTATTAATAATATGGCTTAGCACTGGTGAAATATAAGTAGCCACATCTTTTACTACCATTGTCGCAATTTCATCATAACCTACACTCTTTTTATTTTTCAACGAAAGTATTATTTTATGTATGTCAATAGGAGCTGTAGAATTCATATAAATAGAATTTAAACTTCTAGATTCAAATGTAAAATTACTTGTAGTACAATTTGCTTTAGCTCCATCAATGAAATGGTCATTGAAATTTTCAGCAATGTCTTGGGGATTTGATACTATTTTACTATTTACTATAACTTTGTGTACACTTTCATTCGGAAATTTTGTGTTTTTATTATTTATAACTTCCCATGTAGCTTTTCCTTTATTTGTGGCATTTTTAATATAGAATTCATTTTGTATTTTTTGTGTTTTTTTTATTATTGTCCTCAATCTTTTAGCGTAAATTTTTAAATTATTTCTTCTATTGTTAGTCGGGTCAGCTCTGAACTGCCATAGCATTTCCCTTTTCCTTTTGCTACATAACCGAATACCTTTTGTTATCCATTTTGGTCTGTTTGCCGAAGATATTTTAATTTTTTTCATCGGAAAACATAAATCATAAAATAATTTAAAAGTCTCAAAAAAGTTGTCATAAGCTGTATTTGGATTTTCAGATACATAAACTTCATTAAAACTTAATTTTTCGATACATTCTTTAAATTTGGCTCTATTATCGACACAATAATCTCTACGAAGCACAAACCAAAACTTTAAGGAACAGCTTTTTGCCACAGGACACATTAAAAGCTGTGCGTTATGATCAGATAGGGCTAACTCTAATATTTCTGATTTGCATCCTTTTATATTATGAGCAATGTTATCAATGCAACTTTTACTAGCATAACGGGTTGGTTTATTAAATACCATTTTAAGATTAAAGCTAAGAAGTATATTACGGAATTCGTTAGAGTACTTCGTTGGCTTTAAAATATCTATATTGAAATCTCCACATAATATTATCTTTTTGTTTCTTAAGCACTTATTACGCATAATTAACTCTAATCTAGACAAAAAAATATTTAATGAGACAGAGATTGTTTTTGGTGGTCTATAAATACATATACAACACACAATATGTTGTGTTTTATTAATTCTACTCCTGAACATTCTATCAGATTTAGAATAGACATTTCATTTATTTCTTGTAATGTTTTATACAAATGAGTATTCCTTACTAGTATGCAAGAACCTCCGTGTCTATTACCTCTACTGAAAAACGATGCCAATCGAAAATTGGGAAAACATAAGTTAGGTACATCACTTTCAATCATGTTGTGTTCTGTAATACATAATACATCAGGTGTTTTACCATTGTTAGATAATTCTTCTAAACATACTGCCAAATTATCTGATTTTGTAATTAAACCATTAATATTCTGGTGTAACACGTAAATTTTGTTATAAACGAAAAAAGCTATTGTTATTTAAATTACACACAGAATCGTCAGTCGTCGTCAGAAAATTATATAAAAGTATATGATAATGCCGTGTACAGCTGTGTTCTGTTCATTGAGAATGGTAAAAGAAAGAATCAAAAACTCGGAATTATCATTTCATGTGGAAGTCGAAGCCATGTTTTAGCAAATATTTTTGAACATAAAGTGGCGTTGGCTTCTATTGAGTTTACGTCACAAATTTTCACGGCGTTATTGATTTAAATTCATGAATATACCAATAAAATTGTATTTAAACTTCGCATTGAAAAGTTACATATTTTAGAGCTGTACCTTATTGTTTATATAGTTTTATCGATAACAGAATTATCAGTACTATGGTGTCGATTCTCTAAACCTAAACTTAAATCTAACAACAGTGCATCCTTGTCATTATCTATACAAAATGATAAGGAGAGACTGATCTTAAATTTAGTTTTAAGTTTAGAGAATTGTGCCAGAATCGACACCTATATTTTATATTTTAAGCTTTTCACTGCTAGTAGTTAAATTCATTTTTTTTTAGTTTGTTTTAGTTTTAAGTTCAAGATGCCGATATGAGATGTGAGCAGATCTTAGCTGTTAATTTGATATCCGGGAACTAGGAGCCTACGAAATATTCCCAACTTTGTTTTTTTTTAATATATATTTTCAGACATAATGCTTACTAATGAATCAAAAATATAAACATATCCTTAACCACAACAATAGGTAGATGAAAGTGAGTTTAAAGTAATACTATGAAATCACCATCATCTTCCGCCTATTGATACCCTTACTGCAATTGCAGGGGCACAGGCCTTCTTCCTTCTCGATGGAATACGGAGATTCGGCCATGACTTAGACATGACGCAGGAATATTCATTTTAGTTAGATTGTTTCGGGTCTGAAAAATAATAATAATATATTCACTATAGTAATTAGGTTTCTTTTTATTTCCCACCTTAAGTAAGCGTCCGAAAAAACGCCGGTTATAAGTGGCTTGAGTGTCTACTAACCCGGCCCTCAAAATTAAAGCATGACAAATTTTGATATTATTATAATTAAGCTTTTTAAGCATAACTCTCCTTTGATTCATTTATCTTAATTTTTTACCTAATTTAGTAGATTTTGTTAAATTAATCAAAGTAGCAGGCAGTTTCCGAAAAAAATCTTAAGATTATAATAAGAAAGAAATGTATGGAAGTCATATAATTATACAGTATTACTTTTTAATAAATATCAAAACGTGTTAGTCGATGTTTAAAGCAGTTTAAAGGGTATACCATATTTTTTTAATTAAAGTTTTACGGCCGTGTATTCCTCCATTTCGACCAGTATACCATGTAAGCGACGGTAGCGACGTCCTTTCTTCTTCATAACTTTATAGACAGACTGTACGTTTCGGTATATCAGTCGCATCATGGTCGCATCCATGTCTCATCTCTTTTCCATGTCTAATGCCGGCACTTTACCTGACTCTTCGTATTTGCTACTACAATGGTGTCGATTCTGGCATGGTTCTCTAAACTTAAAACTAAGTGTGTATTCTGTAATATACACCAGTATACTGACCAGTGCTGATGACGTCATGAATCGACGAAATATTGTAAATAGTGCGGGTAAAAAAATCTTCTTTATTCACCTCATCAATAAGAAGGAATTCTTTTTGTTCGGATGCCGTTATTGTTCTTTATTATTAAAAAGGAAATAAAATTTTAATGCTTCTTACGCACACTCGGTCATACGTCATATTCGTTTTCCCGGTAAAAATATGGTAGCATACCAGTACAATATGGCGTCGGATTCGTGGCGTCATTACCACTGGCCAGTATACTGATGTATATTTCGGAATACTCCCTAAATTTAACATCAGTCTCTCTTTTTCATTCTGTATAGAAAATGACAAGGATACAATGGTGTCGATTCTGGCATGATTCTCTAAACCTAAACTTAAATTTGACAGCAGTATATCCTTGTCATTCTCTATACAGAATGAAAAGGAGAGACTGATGTTAAATTTAGTTTTAAGTTTAGAGAATCATGCCAGAATTGGTACCACTGTTGTCAAATTTAGGTTTAGGTCAAGGTTTAGGTTTAGAGAATCATGCCAGAATCGACACCAATAGTAATTTTGAAAACAGTCTTTCCATGATAATGACATGAAACGGATAGACTGATGTTATGTTTACGAATAACAAATGCTAATAGTCAAGTGAAATGTCGTCATCTGTGCTTAGCACGTGATCATACCAATGCCATGCTTGTGGTGTTGCTTTTTTGTTGATATTTTATTTTATTTAATATTGTAATATGGATTTGTCTCCTCCCTTAACATAAAAGAAATTTGATTGATTATGAATGTATAATGTTTAATTAATTGTGACATTTTTTAATCTGATCCTGAAGAATGTTATTCTGTCCAACATGTGCAAATATATTGATGGTCGAAGAAGCGCCGGAATGTGGTTTACGATACGCCTGTAACACGTGCCCTTACGTGTACAATATTCGGAAAAAGGTTTCATCACGTACATTTCCGAAATTAAAGGTAAGTACAGCAAGTACTTGCTTTGATGTAAAAAGGTTTCTGTACAGAATTCATATACCTTTGTCTGACTTGCTAATAATTATTTCTAACCACAACATGACATTATTTCAGGAACTCGATTATATTATGGGTGGTGCTGCTGCCTGGGAAAATGTAGACTCAACTGATGCAGTTTGCCCTAAATGTGGACATGGTAGAGCATTTTTCATGCAACTCCAAACCCGTTCGGCTGATGAACCAATGACTACTTTTTATCGCTGCTGTAATCACACATGTGCACACAACTGGCGCGATTAACTTATATGGTTACTGTGAGAATTCAAAGTGAATTAGTATGACATTGTTTAAAAGAACTAGTAGTTTAACTAGTAACTTGTTGAAGTTTAGAAGTGCTTCTGTGAAAATGAAGATCGAGATGGCATCTGTGATACCATGTGCAAATAAAACTGCAGTATCTAAAGCTGCAGAGTTGTTGGCAAGTGGGGCAGTTATAGCAGTACCAACAGATACTATATATGGCCTGGCGTGTAGTGCTAACTGCCCAGAGGCAATAAAGAAGCTATATAACATTAAAGGCAGAGACTCCGCTAAGCCTGTTGCTATATGTGTGTCACATATCACAGATGTTCGTAAATGGGGTCAGGCCGACCACCTGACTGATTCGCTGCTCTGCAGTCTCCTTCCAGGGCCAGTGACAGTTGTATTAGAAAGAACTAAACACTTAGATAATCCTTATCTCAATCCCACTACTACAAAAATTGGCATTCGAATACCAAACCACATATTCATTAATAATGTTACCCAATTGTTTGATATGCCTGTTGCCTTGACCAGTGCTAACTTTAGTAATGAACCATCGACACTGTCCATTCAGGAATTTGAACATTTATATGGACTTTTGGGGGCTGTCTTTGATGGAGGCATTTTAAGTCAAAGTGAAGAGAATAGAACTGGATCTACAGTTGTGGATCTGTCTGAGATTGGTCAATACAATATAATTAGGAAAGGAATATCTTATGAAAAAATAATAGGTATATTAGAAAACCAAGGATTGAGTAACACGCTAAAATGAGATACTGTTTTATTCTAAACTGTGATAGCTTGTTCTTAATAAATGTTAAAGATTATCTGTTTGTTTTAATAGGAAAAGAAAGACCAACTTTCACATATTTGTTTATTTAACAAAACTTCATTAATAATAAATCCACAACAGTTACTATCATTTCAACCTTATAAATTATAATTTTGCACAATATTCATGGTTCTATTAAAATAATATTTTTCTATTTTTTATCATGTTAAATGGAAAGTCTTGTAATAATTAAGTACCTACAATGTAATTGGGCATAAGTATAAATAATCACAAAACTGTGTAGTGAGATAGTAAGACTAGGCAAGAGATCTACAGAAAATCAAGAATAAACTGTAAGGCAATAGTATATTAATTATTTACAAATAATATTTCCTAACCTCAAAATAGATTTGCGAGATGGCAGTGGAAAATAAAACTAGTCCCCACAAGGAAAGCTCATAGTAAATTGCAAACACCAACATTCACTAATAAATACTTTGTACTAAAAAGCATTGCTAATAGGCTTTCTATGTTCTGGAAGTTTAGTATCGAGATAATGCCACCGATTAGGTGGCCAAACAATGCACACAGCCTTAGCATTTACTAATCCTAAGGAAACTGGTCCAAATGTATTGCTATCAAGTGTGTGTCCAGTGTGGTCTCCTTCCACCCAACAATGACCTTCCGGAACCTTCACATATTGGCTTTTATAGCCCATCGTATTCACAATGTCACCCTGTAGAGCTACTACACGTTTAATGATCTTCTGGTTTGGGTCTTTCGGTGACACGAGTGATATTATGTCACCCCGTTTAACATCGTAGTCTCTGACTGCCCAGCGCGACAAGAAAACGTAATCAGTGTTGGTTGACTCTGGGTTGAGGGCTGGCTGCATAGAGATTCCTTCTACTCTGGCCACATAGCCTACGGTGTCAAGGATCGTTGCTCCCATGGGCACACCGAATAACAAAGATCGGCAGAAGTTTCGCAGCCACATGAAGATGCCGGCACGTGACTTTGTGCTTGTGAAGATAACCGGACATAGTCAGGGTGTTTTCAAATCTGTTTTTTATAACATTTTGAAAGTGCGACTGTTTGTTAGACTTTAATTTCAGATTTTCCTATTTTTAAAAAACTATATTTTTGACTGATTCAATGTCAGTGATAATCATGTCAAGTCAATCTTTTTGTCACTGTCATCATGTTTTTGACAAACGCAGGTGGCATAAACAAAAGAGTGTGTCTATATCATAACGACTACTAAAGTGTAGTTCAATCTATTCAATTACAATTGGTACTTATCGTATATTGAAATATTTCACATAAAATCTGTATTTTTACAGAAATATCAAACTAAAGTCGGAAAGCATTTGGATCTTTGTGTTCAAAATAACATAATTATGTAATGTGATTTAAATTGTAAAATTGAACTATGAAATCTGTATGGGTTATAGAATTGTTTATATGAATACAATAATATTAAAGGAGAAATATTTAAATGACCCTCAATAAAAAGGAAATTATTAAACGATAACCAAGAAAATACAAGTAGTCATATAACGGTTAGGACCTAACCGTATATGTCCTTTTTTTGAAGAAGGTTACCAATTGTATTTTTTGAAGATCTTTTAAATAAGTGCCATATTCCAATTCATAATAAAGGACTGCAAAGTGTCCCATAATGTTTTTATTTTACATGCATGATATTAGGTTTTGAAATAATAATTCTTGAATACTACCTAGTACCATCACAGATTTTATTTTCCATATAAGAACGCAATAATAAAAAAATATTACTTATTCATTATGGCCAAAATTCGAAGTTGAAATAATTTAAACTATTTCCTCGCTATAAATAATCGATTTATAATCGATATGGATCACATCCCTAAGACCATAGAGCATTACGTTTCTTACAAATACTCAAAAAAGTGTTGATGCTTTCTATAGTAAATTACAACCAACCAAACACAATTTTTGGACATTTTATTTGTGTAAAACGAGTTTAATGTCACATAAATACAGTTAATTCAATGGTATATTTTAATAATTAGGACATGAAGAGTGCTCTAAGAACAATCATCGACAGATGGAAGTGTCCCGTCGTGTAGAAAAACTTACAATCTGCATAATCAGCTGTCAGTGAGATAGATCATCTGTCCCTGTAAATATAAAAGCTAAAACAATCATAACACGTATCAGTTCAGTGAATGTAAATAATAAAGTGAACAATAACACTACGATGTGACCCTGAACGGCAAGTGACGGAAAGTGTTACGAAAACAGAAATGGGATAATAACCTAACTGAGGTGCCAGCGGTCCTGACATGGCTCTCCCATGAGGCTGGATTTTTAATTTGGTTTACGTGCTAAACTTGAATAATGTCCGGTGAGTTTCCGTTCGTGTCTAAAATCGTCAGTCCCGTGAAGTGCAATGAGAAGCCTTGGGATTTGTGGGTCAGTGAGATAGGGCACCTGTCGCCGCGGCGGGACGACGATGGGTTCGTGCCGCCGCTGGGGATGGACGCGAAGGCGGTATCCGCCCGCCGCGTCCACTCCGCACACCCCTACAAGACGGCGCGCCATCGAAGGCCCGGCCTCAACCGTCTCAAACACGAGAGCATGAGCCTCCATGGACTGTTTCCCCAATTAGACGACCTCAACGCGGCCGTGTGCCACATGTGCGGTGTAATAGTGAAGTGCAGTGCTGCATACAGACATTTGTTAGAATCCCACTCCAATGTAGACCCAATACTCCCACCGCCACCATCTATCATCACAAGTAAAAGCAGAAGTCGACATAAAAAGGAAGCACCGCCACCACTGCCTGTAGACCTACACCCTGTCAAAATGGAAACATCTCCAGTTCACACTGCCGCAGCCCCAATTTCAAGGATAGTTTTACCACAGCCCGATTTACAATATCTGGAGGAAGCCAGCACATCTGCTGGAGTCACTGGTGAAGTGCAAGTCTGTGTAGAAACTGGAGAGTTACCAGTTGTCAGCATACAGGACACGGAAGAATTGCCCCTCGGTGAAAACATTACTGATGACATATTCGATATAATGAACTCAGAGGGCATACAAACCGCAGACGACCTCGCAAATTCAACTGATTGGAAAAACATTATTAGGGATATAGGTAATATGCCAGATATCAATTTTCCTCAGGTCACAGAGCCAGTGCCTCCCCAAGATTTATACTCCACTGTTCATCCAGCTACCCTATCCGCATACTCAATACCAGAAGCGGACTTGTCCAATATTCAGTTCGTACCGAACGCTTCTCCGATCATACCTAACATAGTAGATGTCAATGTGCTCAATCAGACACAAACTCTGAAGGCGACGGCGCCGAGTAAGCCGATAGCGAAAACGCCGTCGCGATCGAAATCGAGCAAAACGAAATTCAACCTCCGAGAATACGACCCGAACAAGCACTGCGGCGTGGTCACCGCTGAGAATCCGAAGCCATGCACGCGTTCGCTGACGTGTAAAGCGCACGCGTTGTCGCTGCGGCGGACGGTGGAGGGAAGAGCGAAGCCCTTCGACACGCTGCTGGCCGAGCACCGCGCCTCCCGCGACGCTGCGGCGGCACCGCCTGCGCCCGCCGTCGCCATCCCACCGCTCCTAGTCAACGCCAACATCGACCTCGGCTTCAACGGGCTCACGGCCGAGCAGCAAGTCGACAACATCGTGGAGAGCCTCCTCCAAGAGTCCGGCGCGGTGCTCCCCGACACTTCCAACATCTCCTCGCTGCTGAGCCAGCCGTTGACCGACCAGTTCTTGCTGCCGGATGACGCGGAGTTCCCCCCGGAAGTGCCGTTGCTGAGTATAGCGTCGCCGGTGGAGACGACGAGAGAAAAGCCGGACGAAGGGCCGCCGCCGCTGGTTCCAGCGGACGTGTGCTGGTACTCATCGTCCCCGCGCCCCCTGGCGGTGTGCACGTTCAACGCGGCGTGCGCGGGCGGCGCGGTGACGCTAGGCAAGAAGTTCGCCACCGTCCGGAGTAACATCAAATCGTCCCTCTCTCGGTCGAGTAACAAAAACGCGGGCGCGAACAGCTTCTACTACGGCCAAAACTCGCTCTCTCTGTCCAAAACTGTGCATATGAACGCTAGTAAAACGAACAAACCCGAAGTGCGAAAACTGATAGTGACGTGTAGTGCTAAGAGTGGTAGTAAGGAGGTGGGACAGACTCTGAGCGACTTGTTCTCCGGGGACGTGCGGCACGCGCTGAACGGGCACGTGCCGGAGGTGAAGGGGCGCGCGAGGCACGTCGCCAAGCGGCCGCCCTCAGCCGTGCTGGACCTCGGCTTCGCGCTGGACGTTCTCGCCGACGAAAAGTGCTAACTAAGCAATCACCGGTTGTGTAGTCACGTAATATAATTTGTATATTTATTTTTTCTGTAAAAAGTATTCGAATCGAAGTCTACTAGTTTATTGTAAAGAAATCACTGATAGTAATTATCGAAGGAATTTGAAGTTGTTGCGAAAACAAGAGTTGTAAATCTCAATTTTATTTTCTTTCATTGCGATCGAACTAATGTTTGTATTTTTTTTTATATGAAACATAAGATTTTTCTAAAAAAATCTTTGTACGAAATCGAGATGCAGCAATTGGTATGAGTTAATGGAAATTAAAATAGCTTATACAGATATGGTTGTATTTTTTCGAAATGACATTATTATTACTCATGTTGATACTGAAATGAATACTGATCAATAAATGGCCTAGGATTAATAATGATTTAATGTGATGAAAATTTCCATGTAAAAATATAAATAAATATATATAAGTCTATCCATAATAGTAAAAGCCTCCTTTTGAAAATAAAGGCAAATACCTCAATAATTAGCACATATTGTTTTAATATTTCCAACTCCTTTTGCTTGGTAGGGTTCTCGCATGGTTCTCGGTATTCAATTCAAATGCGCGGCGATTGCGTGTTCATTCGTTCCCACGAGTTTGTAAAAAGCCGTAACTTACTTAAAATTTAAAATTCAAACGAAGTAATTATTTCTATCCATAGATTGTGATTTACGAAACTACCTTTGTGGATTAGTACGAGATACGATCTCATCATAAAAGATTTCCTCTACAAAATAGGAAATGTTTTACAATAGTTACTTTTTAAAAACTCGTATTGCATTATACGGTGAAGCTAGTTCTAATACTGGAAAAGCTTCAAAAATTAAACGAAACTGCTACTGTAGAGATTGGACGTAATAGCAGAGGTAGAAGTAACATACGCAAAGCGGCATTTTAGATCCTATTGGAGCGCCACTTTAGGAAAGTAACCTCCATCTTAATGGCCGGCGCAGACGAGGGAATTTTGTCCGTGGAGGATTTAAATCCCTGAATCATGAAAAAAGTGTCCGCATAGGACTTGTAACGGACTCGACGCTCTAGTGCGAATTTTTTTACTGTGAACCGATTTGCATGAAATTTTGGAATTAGGCTCATCTTACCCTTAACTTCAAAAGTGAAAATGATCTGAACTCCGCCTATTCTTTTAAGGGGTGTAAACACCCCTTAATGGAAAAATTGACATTCGAGTCATTTTATCGCTAGAAAACATGTCTAATAGTAAGTGGTGAAATTGTAAAGTATTTTCTAACATAATTACCTCATATTAAAATCATTTTCAACCCTTTGAAAATCTTACTACCCTTGCAAACAACCTCTAAATTGAAAAAATCACAAAAAAATACTTTGGTATGACATAAAAAGATGTAAGTATAGAGGAAGTAATATTTTATATTCTCTATAATAATTATCAAATTTTTAACCCCCTTTCTTTCAACCCTTGAAAACTACCCCTTGATAAAAAATTGTTAAAAAAATTTTTGATAAAATGAAAAGGATTTCGGTATATATTATTCCACACTCTCTAAAATGATTATCATATTCTTAAGCTCTTCTACCCTTAAAACTATCCCTTAATTAAAACAGTAAATATATATGATTACATATTTAAAAATAATTTAATTTAGAGTAAAAAATTGCCATTTATTGAAACGTGCTCTTTGAATAGTACGAACGTCAATACTAGTAGAATATATTTTCATTAGATTTTTGGATAATATAATTTTATGGCACAATTTTAATAAGATATTATTAAAAAAAAACAGGTTTTTTATCTACTTACATTTTTTTATTAAACAAAATGTATTGAAATTGGGTGTCTAGTTAAAATATTATATTAAACACGTGCTCATTCCTTTGCAGACGGAAATATACTGGTCACATTTTAACGAATAAACGTAGCACGCTCAGCTGATCACATGGCTTTTTCGTTGGCCCCTTCACTCAAATGTGTTATATATACATATAAGCACGTTGGTATGTATTCATGCCTACGTTTCCAAAATATATGAGCCATATTATGTATATATATACACATTACAATAGTTGTAGGTCTCTATTATACTGCGTACTTTCACATTGCTCCAAATATTCACACTCAGAAATTTTCAGTTACTAAGTAGAAAAAAATATGATAAGTTTTTGGACCATAACTCCTTCAATTTTCATGCTATCATAATTTATAAAAATCCATTGTAAAGCTACAACATCCTTCATTGCAATATATAGTAAAAAAACCTTTTTGTAAAACGGTGAAGGGTTAAAGGGGTTAAGAGAGACTGTGGTTGCGCTGCCACGCGCTCTTTAAACAATCATATCTCCGTCAATTTTTGTTTGACAGAAAAAACAAAAAAACCAAATTGTTTGTCAGAAAAATACCTAAATTTTTAATCCGCACACTTTTATACGTATCTGTCGTTATTTTTGAGATATTATGAAAAAGAAGTGGGTTTTTTTTAATTTGAAATTTTGTTTTTGTTTTAATCGTGACTTTTTTGAAAAATATGTGTCCTGAAGCAGCCAAACTGATACTATCTATCAAACTCTTCATAATAAAGTTAATTCTAGGCGGAATACGATTAATTTTAATTTTGGTGGAAATGGCACTTATGAAACCCATTGATTTAAAAGAAAAAACATTAGATGCTCCCCTTATTTGCAATACAGCTCACTTATTTTACGTGCAAAAGTCTTTTAATAGTCCTCATTTTAAAGCTTATTTCAAGCACTACAAAACCCATTTGTATTAGAATGCACAAAATGCATCTGCTCGCAGCTAGATGGCATTGACCACATCGATTAAATTTCAGACAAAATAAAAAACGGCTTTGATCTTTAATATCTAGCTTAATATTGCACTTAGAATACTTGATAAAAAACCAAATTGTTCATTGTTTTACCTGCTACAATTTTGTTCTTTATAAAATTTTCGATAAAACGTATAATTTCGTAAAATTGCGAATTTTCAATTGTCAATAACTTGAAAAGTATTGGATTTTTTGAAAAACTTTATAGATGATTTTTTTGCTTTAAATTAGGCCTTCTATCGATATCCGAGGTTATTTTGAAAAAAAAAAATTCACCCCCGAGAACGGCCCGCAACCACCCGCAGGGTGGTTGCGGAGTTCAAATTATTTTCACTTTTGAAGTTAAGGGTAAGATGAACCTAATTCCAAAATTGTATGCATTTCGGTTCACAGTAAAAAAAATCGGAGCAATAATGCTTCAATGACTGCACTACTGGGGCATAAGTTGCCCGGAAATTTAGCGAAGCACACGCTATGGAAGTAAATATTCTCAAATTACGTTGTGTTGTAAATGTGTTTAACACGAAGTTTTAGAAAAAGAAAAGACGTTTCCCAACCCTTTAAATTGGATCGAGCGCGAAACGCAGACTAAAGGTCCTGTGCGACTAGTCACATGATAATTTTTTCTCGGATGTTTGCGTATTTTTTCTCCTGTACGTCCTTGCGGTGTGAGCAGTTATACGCGGGACTTTAAATTTCTCGTGTGTGTTAGGGGCCGTTCAAGTATTACGTAAGCAGATTTATTACAATTATTTACCCCCTCCTCCCCCTTGTCAGCAAAAGTAAGCGAAGCTCTTACTCCCCCCCTCACGTGCTTACGAAAACATTGGTACCTTTGCATATTTCCTTTAATGTATTCTGTTTTTATTTATTAATTCATGAGCTTCATGAGCAGCAGTCCTTAAATAGGCTTAGGATAGAGGAATTTAACGCACATAATATTCATTGAAACAAACTTTATTGACACAGTATTCAACATTGAGTAAGGTCCTATTACGAACAAAACCAACTTCTTTCGAATTTTTGGTATATGTATACAATCTTCAGTCCATGACACCCGAATCCATGATGCTGACGTAATCACTATCTCGATCCCCCACCCCCCCATGTCATCAAAAATAAGGAACACAAAGACCCCCCTGCCCCCCTTCCTATAGTGCTTACGTAATACTTGAACGGCCCCTTACTCGATGCAGTTGTTGCGATCTATTATGGCGTAGCGAAAAATCTGCGAATAGTGTCCCTCGTCTGCGCAGGCCATATAGATGAGCATAGGGATATAACACTGGTTTTTAGTAGTGTAGTTTTTGTAAGGGGGTAAGGTTCTAGGGATCAACGGGTTAGGGGTTAAAGTTCAGGTCGGTGAAGTGGCTATGGATGTAGCGAAGCGGCACACGTAGTAGGTGATGTCATGTAACCCGCCATTGCATAACGCGAGTGCAAGTGTCCTACTGTGGCTTCGACCAACAACACTCCAACCATCGTCCGTCTCGCCAGCATGGTCACTTTTTTATTATGCAGGCAAAACCTCTATTTACATACGTTGGCGCCCTAAGGGACACACCAATGAACGGACCTCACACCTGGCCTCTCGCAAGTCTCACGGGTGCGAAACGGAGAAGCCGTTAAGAAGTCCGCGCGGCTTACGAGCGCTTACGGCATACTATCCGCTAAAAATCCTGCGAATAGGTACCCTCTACGCTGTTAAGTGCGGGTGCAAGAGAGGGCTGCCGTCACGGAATCCTTCGGTGACCGGCATGGCTGACGTCATAGGACTCAGGTCACTGGGCGGGAATAGCCAAGACACGCCTTCCCCTACTAGTGCCAGCATGTACAAACCCAATCCCAAAGCAAGCGTGTAAAAAAAATACTGCGTTCAGGTAGGTGAACAACATTGAATTGGACCGTCTGTTTGTGAAAGTAAGCTCTACAGTCTACACCGTGCATCTACGTGCCACAACACACGAGCCGTGAACTGCGGCCGATGGCGGTTGCGCGGTTTTATTTGCATAGGCATATAGGTACGTTAACGCACTGGCATCCGCGCATCGAGCACGTACTGCTTGCATCCGCGTAACCGCGCGGGAGATACAAATTAACATCCGCGCAACCGCCATCGGCCCTTAGATTAAAACAAAAAGGGTAGATACGGCACTAGCCTCACAAAAGTGATCCGCATGAATTGTGGTCCACGACCCTAATCGCTTTAGTCACAACTTGACATGCAAACGACGTACATGTGAACGCCGAAAAGAAATATTGCTAATATTTTGTGTTTATATGATAAAACAATGCCTAAGTGTGTTTTTAAAAAGTGCTCAAATTGCTCAAGAACTAAAAATAAAACCCAAGGCATCACTTTTCATTCGTAAGTACTATAAAATATATTTTTTCATAAAAATTACTGTTTGTTTTGAATCTTATTCGGTAGTGACGTCGAGTGCTGGTCGCGTGATTGGTCGGTAGTGCAGTGACACGGATCTCGCCGTCTCGTTCGCGCTGCCGTTGAAACTTAACGTGCTGTATCGTTCGGGTCGGTAATGCAGTGACGCGGATCTCGCCGTCCCGGTCGCGCTGCCGTGGGATCAGTTTTTGTTTGATGCAGTTAGGAGCGTACCGTATCTACCCTTTTTGTTTTAAGTAATCTAAGCATCGGCCACGGTTCTCGGCTCGAGCGTAGAGGCACAGTGTGGAGGTTACTTTCTCAAACAGACGGTCCAATTACACCTTAAATACCCTAACACTATTTATAAACCAACAAAGACAATGCCGACAACTTGTCATTACTGTTCGTATATCAATTTCACCCAACTTAGTACGACACCACTGCGATGTGTAATGTTACCATCCAGAAGCTCCTAATCAAAATATTGACGATTTGAACAAGACCAACGACCAATATTTTTTTTGCTGCCCTAGTACGGAGCCTTCGTACGAGTGTGAAGTACGAGTACTTTACATGGGTTCAAGGTTAATCCCAAAATCCCCGCTTAACCTTACCTTACTTTAAGTAATGACTTGAGCAACCTTTTTTTTCATTTCTTTTTGAAGTGAAACTTCTGTGCGCACGCTTGACTTGGGGGGTCAACTGGCGAATGCGTTACGAAAAGTGTGTTCGGGCGGGGCGAACAGGAATTGAGTGGGGGATATAAGCAAGAGAAAGCAGTGCGCACGCACATTTTCTTTTTCTTATAGCTAGTAAATGAAATATGTATATGTACATATATGTATATATTGCACATATATATAAATATATATACATACTGATGGAGCTAAAGAAGTTTCACTACAGTCGTGTGGTCATAAGCTCCCTCTTTACATTTCATCTTAAGAAATTGATCTAAGTAAGAACTGACAAAAATGAGAATTCTTATGCCGGCACTTCACTTGGCTCTTCGTATTATATAAGTCTGTCCCACCTGATGTTAAGTGGTGATAAAGTCCAACCGCGAAAATAGCTGGTACAGCAGTTATAAACTGCCACACCAACCATCCTCACCTTGACGGCCTGCAAAAATGCTTCTTCACGCCTCTCTTAATCGTTTTCGTTGTGGAACTCTGGGTGGTTGAACTATCTACTATCGTTTCTATCTAAAGATCGACCGTTTGGTACAATGGAGACCGTGCTGCCATCTGCTCCATACGTCCTTCCAGCCTATTCGCCAGCTATATAATCATAACCAGCCAGCTATATAACTGCATATCCATCACTGCTTTTCAGAACAAGTATCTGAGTGACGTTATATTAAAGCGTCAGTGGATCAGTAGAAAGCTCGGTGATTATCACTTCTATCTGTCAAAACCAGTTACTGGACCCGTATCCCGGTAGCGCAAATATTATGATATTTTATTCGGGGCAGTTGGCTCCCCCCATCACCTTTCTCGCTCGACTGTCTTGTGGCTGGACTCGTGTGAACGCGAGGACAGTGCAGTGCAGAGGGCAGGACAGCGCGCGATGATGAGGTGCAACAATACTCCATGCTTTTCCTTTGTCATACGCATTATTAATTAAAACTCTTTGGGATCTTCCATCCTATTTCATATATAACTTGATTTGAACAACCAAGCTCTGGGGGCCATTAGCCTAACAGAAATGCTTTGGAAAACTAGCGTTAGCACGCTTACGATTTCATTTTGTTATTTCTAGCCGCCTGAAGTTTTCAAATGCCTCGCGCTCTTTTTTTTTCTTTTGCATTGCATTGGTAATAACAATATTATATAATAAGAAAAATGAGCGTGACGTATTTGAAAACCTTCGGCGGTCAGAAATAACAAAATAATAATAAAATTAAGGTACAAAAACCTTTTTAAAAACAAGCTTTTATTCAAATGCGCTAAAAAGAAAAAAAGAAAATTTAGTTAAAGTTTGTTTCTAAATAGATTTTCAAATTTTAGAAGTCCGCCATATTGGATTGAGAGTGACGTCACATTTTTTTCGAGTTACTCTCAGCAAGCCCTTTAATTTGATACCCATATTGTAGGAATGCATTAAAAATGATTGGTCCGCCATTTTGGGTATGCCGCCATATTGGATTTAGAATGACGTCACACTAAATTTCAGCTTAATCGGTCGCGGGCAAGTGCTTTAAAATTAAATTGTAAGATTTGACCGTAACAAACATACATAGCAAGTTAAATAAAAGCTTGTAAAAACGAAAGCGTTAGCGTGTTCCAAAGCATTTCCGTTAGGCGAATGGCCCCCTGGTCCTCTTGCTATTCAGGGTCTGATCCAAAGTTTTTCTTTCCCATTTCACTTAGCTCATCCAGACCTATTTGTATTGCAATTTTGAGCAACTGTCTTAAATGTTGTCGTCGTCGATGCTCCATCGCTACGCGGACCGACTGTACTGTCCTATATTTGGACCCCACTGTCTTACCCAACTATTGTGCCTCACTGTCCTGCCCTCGTGTGAAACAGGCATAAGTATTATGAGGTTCCCTAGTTTGTTTAAAATTAAACTCAAAGTTGTCGACGTGATTCTTATTAGGGTATTTGACAAGTTTTAGAAAACGATCTCACGTTATTGACTAATGTTTATGAAGTCCGTCCGGAGTGGATATTCATCATTCTGTTGTGTATTTCAGTAAAAATAACCAAATCAAAAACTCCATTTTTAATTTGCCGCGAAAATGTTTCTCTGGACAATATGGCGTCTTACTAGTGTGTGACGTCACACGACTGTTATTAAAACGTCAAACGATACAATGTAATGTCACTTTATCCAGAAGTTTACTTGAGTGTGACGTCATTTTAGGCTCCGCCAATCCCAAGCGTTTTGGGTCACGTGACAAAAGATAAGTAAACTATTATCTTTTTTGTGGGTTTTTAGTAAAAAAATGAATACTTTTTTGTAAAAATGATGCTAACAATTGGCACTTTATTTTTAATACTGTCAAATACCCTATTATTATGATAAAGGGGGATGTAGTTACTGAAGTATATCTGTTTCTTTCTGTCGCGTCTTTGCCAACCGCAACCCCGCGATGAATATACCCACACGAGAAAAATCTGATACTTATCTAATAGATAATTAGATACACACAGTATTGAAGTATAGTAATAAAAATAATATTTTGAAAATAAATAGATTTATTGGAAATCTAATCATTTTAACAAGTCCAAAATGTAAACATGTCTACATTTACAATCCTTATTTTCAAAGCAACATCATGTAAACATTTTTATTTCAATCTTAGAGCCAGTATTTACACTAAAAATGCAAATAGCTATATGTTGTTATTTTCAAAATTATCAGGTTTCTTATGAGGCACATATACGAAAGTAGGTTACAATTTCACTCTTATTACGTTGAGATAGGGTGCATTATAGATAAACTATTAACATCTAGATCAGTAGTATTTTATTTAAGATTTCTTCTTAGATTTCATTTTGTTGCCTATTTTAGTTTTCGACTTGACGATACCCTTAAATTGCTTCGATGTGACTGCTTTTGTCCTGCAATAGAAAAAGTTTTATATTAATGTTTTTTAAGCATTTAACTGCTACTAGATGTTAACATCTAAATTAAAGTTTACTAGAAAAAATTGCAGCCTAAGTCGTTAAACGCTGCCTTGCAGCCAAGGCTAGAGGAAATTCAACACGGCCGTGAGGGCCGCGGTAGCATAATGGTCAGTGCATTCGCCCGGATAACGGAGGGTGCGGGTTCGAGTACCGTCTGCTGCCTGGACCGCGTGGAATTTTTTCTAGTAAAATTTTATTTAGATTTAAGTTTTAAATCATAGTTGGGTAATGACCCAATCTCCCTATTCCGTCCATAGGGAAGGCCTGTGCCCCAGCAGTAGAAAGATTAAAAGGCTGAAGATTATGATGATGAAAATATCCAAAAGGTAGTGTTATCTTCCCCAGACGGGCGGCGCTACAATTAACTTCTCTCCCTTTTTTATTTGAGCGGTTAATCCTAAACGTCCTACCTCATAGTTATACATATATTTTGTATAGATTAAAAATCTAGTAGTTAAATGTTAAAAAAAAACTTTTATTGCTATTTCTTCTGTCAAATGTTTAATAATTGTAAAGCTATACATTTGACACTGTGGGTTACCTACAATGCGAAGAGATGGCGCTGCCTTGCAGCTTAAGAAATGCTAGAGAAAATTGGAGCTGCGTTAGCATAATGGTCAGTGCATTCGCCCGGATAGCGAAGGGTGCGGGTTCGAGTCCCGTCTGCTGCCTGGTTCGCGTGAAATTTTATCTAGAAAAATGTCCTACCACTATTTAGCTTACACGATACTAACCTTTTGTTAAGATTTTTCCTAGATAGTGGTAGATATGCATAAGGGTCGTGTTTGCCCTTCTTCTTGACGTCGCCTTTAGACTTCTTGGAACGATACTCGGTGCCTGCTGTTGAGGCTACGGAAGCAGCCGATCCTAGGGGTCTGGACAAAAAACACAATCTATATATATAAAACTCAAAGGTGACTGACTGACATAGTGATCTATCAACGCACAGCCCAAACCACTGGACGGATCGGGCTGAAATTTGGCATGCAGGTAGATGTTATGACGTAGGCATCCGCTAAGAAAGGATTTTGATCAATTTTACCCCGAAGCGAAGCGAGGGCGGGCCACTAGTATATAGATAAATATTTGTTTTTCTAGTAATATTTTCTTAAGATTTAAACATTGAGCAGTTACATGCTTAAAAATAAAACTTATAAATATACTAGCTGACCCAGCGAACTTCGTACCGCCCTAAAAAAATAGGGGTTGTCCAGCGGACAAAATTGTGAATCTAAACCATTCTCAGATCCCCTTGAACACACACAAAAAATTTCATCAAAATCGGTCCAGTCGTTTAAGAGAAGTTCAGTGACATACACACTCACAGAAGAATTATATATATAAAGATATATAGTCAAATTAGGAGCTCGATGTGTTTAGTGGTTAGCGCGTTCGGCTGCGATCGTTGAAGTTAAGCAACTTTAGCAGTGGTCATTGAATGGGTGACCGAAAAATTACTATCATGACTTCCTCCGTGCTTCGGAAGGCACGTTAAGCCGTTGGTCACGGCTGCAGCTGCAGTCGTTGGAACACACTAATCGGCAATGGGTCCACGTGGTGGGTCACGGCCCAGTCTCCCTATACCATCCATAGGGAAACCCCGTGCTCCAGCAGTGGGGACATTAATAGGTAGATAACGGCAAACTTTTTGAGCAAGACAACAGATAAATAATCTTGCGCAGTAGACTATTTTGTATGTAGAATTGCTACTGCGCAGGCGCCGATGTACATGGTTTTTCATAACCTATTACTAGCGGATCCCACAGACGTTGACTTTCCCGATAAAGTTAGGAAAACAATGTGGACCAACCACATAAGTGAAGTGAAACTTATTATCCTCAATAACCTAACATTAGGGTGGTGCAAAAGCCATCTCTTTTTATTATTATAACGAATGATTGACATGTTAAACACGATTATATCTAATATAT
This sequence comes from Chilo suppressalis, assembly GCA_902850365.2. Taxonomy (NCBI): domain Eukaryota; kingdom Metazoa; phylum Arthropoda; class Insecta; order Lepidoptera; family Crambidae; genus Chilo; species Chilo suppressalis. The sequence goes on along the minus strand of OU963914.1, from coordinate 17,160,366 downwards.
AAAATTCTCGTGTCACGGCATGCGTAATTGTACTACTCAGAAACGGCTCGACCGATTTTAGTGAAATTTTATATGCATATTCAGTAGATTTGAGAATCAGACATCATCTATTTTCATCCCCCTAAATGTGGTGGTCCACCCTTAATTTTTTTTGGATCAATTTTTTCTTTTTTTATAATACATCATACAAAAATACATATAATCCTAAATTTTCACCCTTCTACCACCAAACCCTATTTTTTTATGGCGGTACGAAGTTCGCTGGGGCAGCTAGTATTATATATATTTTACTGTTTATAATTACCTGTGAATGCCTTTCCCTCCGGCCTTGTACTTGGAATTGACAGTGACGGTGGAAGCTTTACTTCTGTTAGTTCTACCGCTCTTGATACTCAATATATCGTCGTATCGCCGTTTGCTGCCGGGCTTGAGGAGCTTGGAAGGCTTGCTGCTTGCTCCTTCGTCATCTAAACAGGGTACTTATAAATAATTGAGAGGAGCTCGATGGCGCAGGTGTTAAGCGCGTTCGGCTGCAAGTTAAGCAACTTTTGCAGTGGTCGGTCATTGGATGGGTGACCAAAATTCTTCTATCTCGAGGTCCTCCGTACTTCGGAAGGCACGTTAAGCCGTCACGGCTGCATCTGTCGTTAGCACCCACCAATCCGCACTGGGCCTGCGTGGTCATGGCCCAATCTCCCTATTCCATCCATAGAAAAGACCTGTGCACCATCAGTGGGTATAATAACAGGCTGATGATGATAAATTATTGTTTAATCTAATCTATTGATTATATTTTCATATTAAGCATTTAACTGCTAGATATTTAAATCTAAAGAAAATTTTACTGGAAAACAATGCACGCAGTAGACGGGACTCGAACCCGCACCTCAGTCACTCTTTACCAAACAGTTATTATTATTTTACACGTTATTAACGTAACGAATGTGGCATATAGTTGTCGGTAAAACTCGGGGCCGGATTTAAAGGTGTGGTGGCCCGGAGGTCCCATTAATACGGGCCAGGCCACTTACGATTTGACCCTGGTTTCATGACTTGTCCATTTTTTGATGTGTAACATCTTTCCTCTCGCTTTCCTGCAATTTGTGGGAGTGATTTCGTGAAACGGGACGGAAGTGTGTAACAGGAAGTCGCGCTATTTGATTTGATTTTAGAACATAATGTTCAAATGGCTTATTCCTTTTGTAGTAGGTTTTTTTTTACTAATAGAAGGTGAGGTTTGAAATGTTACACATCATACGCGACTACTGTAAGGCTCGCTCATTTTTTTTATCTCTATTGTGGGAAACACTGCTCCACCTGCCCTGGCTTAAATCTAGCCCTACCAGAGTATTATCTAACTTTTTGTCATTTTAAGTGTGCGTGAGTTTGAATTGTTCCAATCATTCCAACAGGTATTCTGTATTAAATAAATCATGATTGTATTGACGCTGTAACAACATAATGATTTGTAAATGTTGTTACATTATACTTTTTAATGTTGTGGAGTTTTGTTCGCTTGTTTTTCTCCACAGTTAAAAAAAATGTCCAATAACGTGTGGTAGGGAAAAAAAATTTTAGGACGATTCAAAAGAGTTGTACTATATATCCAATTCGAATAAAGATAATTGATTATTGATTTTTGTAACCAAAGAGAAAATTGCTTCTTGAAACAAGTATCTAAGTGACGTTATGATAAAGCAGTAGTGGATCATAAGGCCCGTATTACAGAAAGATTCTCAGTAATGAATCTAGTCTTGAGAATAGTTAGAAAGGGATGGCGCTATATATAGCACATAGCGGCATCCCTTTCTAACTGTACTCAAGTAAAGATCAACACTTAGTTGTCATTCTGTAATACGGGCCTAAATGTCCTGGCTGCAGCCTGGGCCGCGTAGAATTTTTCTAGTAAAATTTTCTTTAGATTTAAACATCTAGCAGTTAAATGCTTAAAAAATCCAAAAACATAAAGAATATAATATCCTCATATTTAAAGGATAAAACTGTCGTCAACTTCACAAATAGCTAACACAAATGGCCATGTGATATGCAAGTATTAATATTATCCAGTAATTAAACCAACAGATTGCCAGATTATTTATTGCCTCTCAACGTTTCTGAAAAACCAATCCATTGGTAGAGTTTAACATGCAGCATAAATTAACATCAGGCTCCGTGTTTTTCTTTAAGCTAATTGGTGTGTGACTCTAAGAGAAGTTAATAGGGTATTTGACAGTATTAAAAATAAAGTGCCAATTGTTAGCATCTGTGTTTAGAATGAATATTGGCAGGGATTTGTACTATTTTTACAAAAAAAATATTCATAATGTTACTAAAAACCTTAGAAATAGATAATAGTTTTCTTATCTATTGTCACGTGACCCAAAACGCTTGGGATTGGCGGAGTCTTAAATAACGTCACACGCAAGTAAACTTCCGGTTAAAGTGACATTACATTGTATCGTTTGAAGTTTTAATAACAGTCGTGTGGCGTCACACACTAGTAAGAGAAAGAGAAACGTTCGCGGCAACTTAAAAATGGAGTTTTTGATTTGGTTATTTTTACTGAAATACACAACAGAGGAGCTCGATGGCGCAGGTGGTTAGCGCGTTCGGCTGTGATCGTTGAATTTAAGCAACTTTCGCAGTGGTTGTTTCGCACTGGGCCCGCGTGGTGGGTCATGGCCCAATCTCCCTATTCCATCCATAGGGAAGGCCTGTGCCCCAGCAGTGGGGACATTAATAGGCTGATGATGATGATGACACAACAGAATGATGAATATCCAATTTTTACGGACTCCATAAACATTAGTCAATAACGCGAGATACTTTTCTAAAACTTGTCAAATACCCTATTAACGTTAAAGTTCAACTTAGGTAGATGCTTAAACTTTCTCAGCGATAGCAATAAAATAAAACAATACGTTACTTATTGAAGGAACCTTTCTTAATGCAGCTGTAAAAAAATATATTTGTCTATTTAACTGACCAGTGTCATCAGTATCGCTGTCGACATCTCCACTGGGTCTTGGCTCTTCATCATCGTCATCACCAGAACCGTCATCGGCGATGATCAGGCGTCCGTCAGGTGCTGTCTTGAAACCACCATCCTTCTTCTTTTGCTGCATTTCTAAAGCTTTGGTCTTCTTCGTGGGGTCAGTAGCTAGAAATAATTAAATAATGTTAGCGGCATTTTTTTTCCCTCAATGGCTTCGCACGGCTTGTGCATTTAGCCAATGTCAAGTGTTAAAAATGTTTACAAATTCTATAGCACTCGTGGTCAAAGTATTATATCAAGTCAAAGTAAGTGGCAGTCAAGTCAATCCCCCTTTCCCTGTGTTTCAGTAAATGTGTGGAGATTTACTGGAGCCTCCCATTGGAATTCTTGTGGGAACGTCGAAAGACACTTTCCACTATTTTGTTTCACTTGCCAAACTTGTGCATGTTCCCGAACACTTAGTGGTTAATAATCCACCATTATTAGACACTGACAACCGCCACAACACAATTTTTAACAAGAAAAACAAAACCGATCCCGCCAAAAAGTCCTCGTTAGTGGCATTATTATACAGTTCCAGTTGGAAGTGTCGTTGGAATCAATTTCACCCTTTGCTCCCCCTCTACACCCTCGAATCCCCTTTACACCCTCCAAACCTCTTTTCCCCCTCCAATCCTTTTTCACCCTCCCATCCCCTTTTCACCTACCAATCCCAACTATTACCTATAAATCCCCACCATCACCCACCTATCCCTTATTATCACCCACCAATTCCCTTATCATTCTCGAATCCCTAATATCCTCCAATCCCCTTTTCAGCAACCAATCCCCTATTATCACCCTCAAATCCCCTTTTCACCTACCAATCCCCACTATTACCTACCAATCCCTTTACCTTATCAAGATTCAACCGAAATTAAATAATAAATAAGTCTTTATTGTGTATGGAACAAGGAAACATGACAAGGATTAAAGGATTAAAAAAAAAACGTAAAGAATACGCACGCGCCATGTATGGGAGAGTGCGGTAAAATGTTTTACCGCACGCTCCGTTGGATGGCTCGTAATTTTGAACTTTTGAACAATGTATTCATACTTTTTGAGCAAGTGTATTGAAAAACTCACCGGTAATCTTCCTAGAGGCAGACACATCGGCTAAATCCACTATATTTTCCGGGTCATCCTGAATCCAGGCTTGATTCTTGGTGGTCTTGGGTTTCTTGGCTTTAGCCCTTGGTCTTTGATCCTCTTCATCGTCCAAATACTCCATTTCTGAGTCCGAATCTTGAAGAATTTCCTCAAGGGTCTTGGATGTGCCTCGTATTGAAGTATCCGCGTCGGAATCGTCTGATTGTTCTCTGTGATCGAGTTTACGAACAATACAGTTACATCTTTCGGTTCGAGACTCAAATGTAAGCCTTAATGCTATGTGCCTTAAGGATCAGATAGGGATGTTTGCATAAACTTGTTTAGAACTAAGGCTTGTATATTTAATATTGCTGTTTTGTTGATACTAGAAGACTTAGATTTTACTTGAAAGCGATCATTATTTAAAAAACAACATAAAATAAGTTAAGACAAGTTAAACTGTGTTCTGTTTCTCTACATAGGATAAAACTTAGGCTTGCATTTTTATATTACTTGTTGATTGATAGAGATAGCGGTATAATTTGTTGATACTGGTAAATGTAGATTTTATTCAAAAATAATTTAATATTTAAGTTTACAGACAGATTTATAAAAACTAAAAGTTCGGACTAGTTATACAAGGTTTTGGTCATACTCATCTAATTATAATATGTCCAAATCGCAATATGAAAACCCGTTACCTCTGTCCTTCTTTCAGTCTCTTCTTCCTGTTTTCCATCTTCCGTAGGTTCCTCAGTCTCCGCAGCATCACCTCGTCAGAGCTCGGGATCAGTTTCTCTATGGTGTCAGCACCGTATTTCCTCAACATTCTGTACCGAAATTGTGTAACTAAATTACAACATCAAACATAGTAAGAGAGCACAACTTTGAAAAAAGTGCTTAGCAAGGAGACATAGTAACATGTATGTTATATTTTTTGAAATTAAACTTCTTTACGCACGCTTGACTTGGGGGGTAAGCTGGCGAATCCGTTATGCGTTACGAAAAGTGTGTCCGGGCGAGGAAAATGGGAGTTGAGTGGGGGGATATAAGCAAGATAAAGCATGGCGCGCGTTCATTTTCTTTCTCTCTTACTCTTATAGCGAGTAAATGAAATATATATGTACATGTACATAAATGTATATATTGTACACACACAGATGGAGCTAAAGAAGTTTCACTTCAATCGTGTGGTCATAAGCACACTCGTTTTTTATGACAATCTGGTTTATATATTTTATGATTAAATGATAAGCAGTTGAAGCAATGTGGGCCAAAATTTTTTTTAACTATGGAAAACATTAAAATAATTCAATTTTCAAGTGAAATATTAATGTTATTCAATAAATAAAAACTTTATTGTTCTGTTTAGTTATTCCAGCGCAAATATAATTGACCAAGTTACCTAGTGAGAAAATAGCCTATTTCTAGTCTAGAATGCCTCTTGCAATCATCCGACATAGAGGACAGTGTGTTGAATATAACTGGCAAGCTGCCCGCTAGCACTTCTGTTGGCAACACTTTCGTATATACCTGTGGGAAAAATGTTACTGTTAGTACGAATTCTGAACGTTCAACGAACGTCACGCTCGTGAACGGGAACAAAGTTATACAAGTTAAACAGTACTATGATTGAATAGTTTAATACTTCCAGTTTCATTTCGTAAAAGCAGGAGTAATTTTGAAATAATACTTAACTAACTAACTAACTCCACAGACGCCATTTAGTTTTTATAAGGAATATTACTTTTGAATTGCTCAATATTTTTTAGTAAAACATCTTTTTGAGTAAAAAATTGACTATTGAAAAGTGCGAAAATCTTTTAGCGGGAAATCCAAATACCTGAAACTTATGTGGAAATACATATTAAACATCCATGACTGAGGTACAAATGCTCGTATTAATCACACAAACATCTGCCCCCACCGGGATTCGAACCTCTCGCGTAGGCGACACCTTAAAACCCGGCGTACAAACCTCTCGACCACAGGGGTCGTCGTATATTATCTTATCGACTAAATATTTTTTTATTTACTAATTTAGTAAATACACAATAAAACAGATAAGAAGAACAGGCACAAGAAATTTGTACGAGGGCACTGCTTATTTCATATTGAAATATCTTCCAGCAGGCCCGCGAAAGGAAACAACATTAAAAAAGAAGGTCGTCAGTGTGTGCCTCCTGAACATAAATAACAAAATACAATACTTACATAAACAAAACCTATAATGCGATTCAAATAAGAATAGGAAAGCCGTCAACTAGTTGCCAAGCCAAGAATTAGTTGAGTTTTTTTTGCAAACCGTACTTTTCAAGCGACCTTTGACAGATTCAAAGGTCGCTTGAAAAGTACGGTTTGCAAAAAAAAAACAACTAATTCTTGAATAAAAATCAAACATTTGTAAACTAACAATAACAAATATTGATAATTAATATTGGTTGATATTTTTTTTTTCATTTATTGAGCTTTGGCTATGAATGTTTGTTAACATAAATCGTCAACCAAATGTCATTTTAAGTTGCGTTCTGAAACTCGATTTGAAACTTGGTTTACATAAAGGATGCATGTTAGTATGTAACCCAGTAATAGTGCATGATTATTTATAACTACACCGGTGGTAATGCAGAAATGAGCGGAATTCAAGAGCTTAATTCTGATTAATGTTTTTTCTCACACAGTCTTAATAAATAAATATTATTAAGAATCGGTTGTTCTCTTTTCTCAATCTCAGTAAATAAGTTTTATTAAAAAAATCTGGTGCTATTTCTCACTTAATGTTAGTAAATTAGTTTTATTAAGTAAAAAATTTTTTTTGCTCACTACCTATTTCGTTTGAATTGACAGCTATGACATCACAGTATGGCGCCCAGTCGGTCCTATTCTTAGTTGAATCGCATTATACATATATATCTACATAGAAAATATCACAAATTACCTTTAAAAAACTCAGCGCAGCGGCTACAATCTCCCTGTTGCCGCTTAGCATTTGCTCAGCCACCTTCTCCAGTAACCCTTGAACCGTTTCCAGCCCCAAGTCTTCGGAGAAGTTAAACATGGCAGACGCTAAAGCGCGGAGAGTCGCACTCACTATACGAGGCAGCGGCGCCGATAGTCCCGATACTAACATTTCTACGAACCCTTGCATACCTATTGAGAAAAATATAATACATAATATTTATGTGTATGTGTTATTACTCTTTATTAGTAAGTCGTTTACACGTTCTTTGTGATTTTTGATGTGTAACATCTTTCCTCTCGTTTTTCTGCAATTTGTGGGAATGATTTCGTAAAAAATAGAGGGCCGAAGTGAGAGCCTTGCGGAACACCCTCTAAATAGTCAAACATTATATGTAACATCTACAATCTTTGATTTTCTTTTAATTTGATAGTAGAGTATAATTTAATGAAAACAAGTGTCCCTGGACCCAAACATTTTATAGCTTATTAGGCAATCTTATTGTATCAAAGGCTTTGTGGAAGTTAATGTAAATATTAATAAAAATATTTTATCAAAATTCCTATATGTATAGCGCATTAATAATATTTTGTTTAGAAATTAAAACCACGCAAAAATTGGCAATATTTAAACTCTTATCTTTAATAAAATAAAGTTCACATTCCGACTCACCTAGTTTCTGTGTTTTCAAAACTTCACCAACGCAAGTTATTACATTGAAAGCGCATTGCCGACACTTGGAGTTGATGTCTCGAGTGCATACAACTGATTCTGCGATCGCGCCTCGAAGCAACTTACTCTCCGCGGTCAAATTAGGCGATGATCTTATTAAATGCTCTATGCACCTGGGAATAAGATTAAATTTGGAAAATGAAACACACACACAGAGAGAGATGATATTTATTATCACCGAACATCGATATTAATCCTTTAAAAGTATCGTTATTTTAGCATAACACGTAAAACCACCCCTCATAAGTTTTCTTGACAAAAATAATATAAAATAAGTAAAAAAAAATTATAAATAAAAACGGGAATATGCGTCAGGGGAGACTAACGGCCGTACTCAAGGACATACATCAACTTTTGGGTTTTATTAAAGTTGGTGTTGTCAGTTTCTTTTCAATAGAAATAGAATAAGGCTGATGATTTAGTAAAGCATTAAATTAAATTGACATCGTTCAGTACGGCCATAAGAGATCGAGCGAATCTCCAGTTAATAGTACAAAAACAATAATATCATAAGTTGCATAAATATGCGACACCCTGCAAGGGCGCAATTTCTCTACGTCTTTTTTTGATATAGTTAGCAAAATCCGAAATAGATACTCACCTAAGTCTAGCAGCCTTACTGCTGTCGGCGGCTTTGTTCAGTGACGTCATCAGCAACTTCTTAATCTTCTTCTGATTGGCTGCGAGGAACTCCTTACAGTTGTCCCTGTCGCTCTTGAATAGTTCCTCTAATATCCTGTACGCTTTCTTGTGCTCCATCTCTAGTAGCTTAGCTCTTTCTTTATACCTGTTACAAAAAATACCATGGGTATTTTTATTTTAAGCTTTATATGGCAAAATTTTTCAAACTCGATATTTTTTTTACAAAAAAATCTTTGATATAATAATCTGCTATAAAATTGAATAAAAACTACATAGACATTAAACTTAACTATAATTTGAATAAAATGTTGTTTTACATTCATCTTCATTAGCCTATTAAGCGGGCGCAGTGCGGATTGGTGGGAGCTATCGACTGCAGATTTAGTCGGGACCAACGGCTTAACTTGCCTTCCGATGCGCGGAGGAGCTCGAGATAGTAAAGTTTTTATTTATTTTTTAAGCATTTAACTGCTAGATATTTAAATCTAAAGAAAAGTTTACTAGAAAAAAATCCACGCGGACCAGGCAGCGGACGGGACTCGAACCCGCATCTTTCGCTATCCGGGCGAATGCACTGACCATTATGCTACCACGGCCCTATTAGCTGCGTCGAAATTTTCCTAGCCTTAAGCTGCCTTGCAGCGCCATCTCTTCGCATTGTAGGTAACCCACAATGTCAAATGAATACTTTTTCAAGTATTAAACATTTGAAAGAAGAAATAGCAATTATAGTTATGATTTTATTTATTTTTTAAGCATTTAACTGCTAGATGTTTAAATCTAAAGAAAAGTTGACTGGAAAAAAAATAGTTTTTTTTTCTAGTAAACTTTTCTTTAGTAAAGTTTTGTTCACACATCCAATGACCGACCACTGGAAACTTGCTTAACTCCATCGCAGCCGATTGCGCTTACCATTTGCGCCATCGAGCTCCTCAAACCTCAAGAATGTTTTACATTATGTTTACTGGTTATCACAAGCTGGCGAAACGTAAAGAATATAGTTATTTTAATAGAATCTAACTAATCGAGTGATCCACTGCAATTAGCAGTAAAATAAGTTAGTAAATATATTGGAGCTTCAGACAACGAATTAGAAATAATATGGAATACGAACTGCGTTAATAAGTAGTTCCAAACAAACTGTGATCAAATGTGGGGCGAAAAAACTGCGATCAAAATGCCGATCATGGGATTGGTTGCGATTCCCGTTGAACATTATCTTACCCAATGAATGGATAGCCGAATACATTTGCAGATATTTGATTTGTCAAAGAATTTCGTTTTGTCTGTGTGCGTGTCGCGTTAGTATTGTCAACAATTGGAACGAGAGTCATTTATAATTCGTTGGCTTCAAGTGTTTAACATTCGTGTCAAAGTCTATCAGAAGCATTACCTAAGTTCCTTCTTTGTATCCTGTTTATCATCTTCCGGTTTATCCTCTTCCATGGCCTGGCTCTTCTGCTTTTCCTTCCTAGCCTTTTTCAGTTGCTTAGGATTTTCTAGAACAGTCTCGCACAAAGGTATCACCCATTGGTCAAAGAGATTGGTTATGTTCTCGCTGCTTTGATACAGTACGAGCAACCTGATGATGTCTAGGATGGATTCTCTCTGGAAATGGTTGTCTTTGGAAGTTTCAAGTTGCTGCAACGAGTTCTTGAACAGTTCTTCCCTTAACGACTGGTCGCTTATAGTGAGATAGACCTACGGATGCAAAGAAAATGAGGTAATTACTGATAAATTACTCCAATGGGGTTGGATGATTTCAACCAACTTTTCTCAGTTAAAGATAGGCGTTTTAAAGTACACTTGCGTGCATTTGTTATTTTGAATTTGTTCAAAATCATATATATCAATAGTTGCTAAGAAAAGGAACCAGTATTTCATTTATCATTTTTACTGGAGATTAATTTATAAAACTGGCCGTTAATGTCAAGATATCCCGTAAAGAACAAACTATGTATATTGTTTTAAACTTTCATGTTCACTAACATTATAGCTATTTCGGGATTGTTACCATGTACCCATGTACCTTGTTTTTTATGAGTCTAAGATATTTCGGCACTGTTGCAAGCGCCATGATCACGGAGTAACTGAAGTAATTGCGGGTAGATGTTATTGGCAGATGTATCTTTTATTGCGCTTGAAAAACAAGGTACATGGTAACAATCCTGTTAACAGCTATAAACACTATGTATAGTTTTACTAAACAATAAAATTTATAACGTATTTGTTACAATTCAAACATAAGGCTGTAATAGGGTTATATTTGACAAGTTTTAGAAAACGATCTCAAGTTATTTACAATTTTTTATGGCGTTCATAATGATTATTAGAAAAGTTATTAAGATTTTGTTCTTTCAGAATAGTAATATCGCTGCTATTATTCATATTCACTCTGTTTTAATTATATTGTTAATTTATTTATCATAAAATGTATTATTTTAGATCATAGAAGCCTGATATACAGGTACGATTTATACTGTAACCTCTTTCAGACATCCTTAATTTTGTACTTTTTATTATTATTAATAAAAATAAATTAATATTATTACATTAACTACAGTTACCAACAATTGGTACATTATTTTTCATACTTTCAAATAGCTTATTGGAAGAAATCATAAAGTATACAAATTAATAAAAAGTTACGGCTTTAATAGCAAGATGAAACACCATTTAACGGTGGTAACTGGCTTTTAAAAGCCAAGGAACCAAAAAAAATAAGACAATTATATCTTTTTGATTGTTTTTAAGAATACATCCCAAGCTTACATAATAAAAGATCATACAATCAGATGAAACACCCATTTTATAGCTGTAACTTCCAATAAAACATATATTAAAACCAAATTATTTAAAATAAACTTTAAGCTTACATTATTAAGATCCTTATTCTACCACAAACACACTGTCAGACAAGTTTTAAAGTAAATCTCCCACCTGTATTGTTTCCAAAGCAGCCAGTCTCTGTCCTACAGCACTACTCCCCTTAGCAGGGGACATATAAATATTCAGAAGTATAGGCAGATAGTTCTTAGCGAATCTAGCCAGTTCTTGGGTATCTTCTTCATTGTCAGTGGAACAAGTGATCAATTTTCTTAGAGCTTGCATTACGGATAAACGGAACTCTGGGTTGTCTTTCAAGACGTTACCTGTTGAATATTATATCATACTTATAGATAAAAGCAATCAAATGCTTAAAACATAACTATAAGTAACTGCTATTTCAAATGTTTAATACTTGTAAAGGTACAGTGGAAGATATCGAAGGGATTTGACAAACACGTCATAATAAGCAAAGCGTTTTGTGAAAAAATATGTACTTATGTATTTTAATAAAAAAACATAGTACATATATTAAATTAAAATAAAATGAGGCGTTGAGATGGCACTTTTTCACAGGATATCACAAAAAACAATGCTTTTTTTTTTGAGTGTGTATGCTGTTGGTCGCAGGTGACCTTTACAGCGTCACTGGGTTTGGGGACGGCGAGATCCTGAGGGGACCTCCAGCCGAGAATTGGCGAGTGCCTCTAGAGGTATTCCAGGCGGATGGCGTCTTCCCACGGGGGGGAGTCCTTTCTCCGTCTGGAGCCTCTAGACCACTCGAACCTGAGGGGGCCGGCTCAACTAGAGGGCGTCTCTGAGACTCGGACCTCGGCTCTAGTTAGCCGTTGTCGTGGGGGGACCACAAAAAACAATGCGTGACCTTCAAGTGTCAATTACTAACTGAGATTCAAAACAAAAACGAGCCACGTGCCAAACGTCGTCAGGAATCAACGAACATTACCGAAGGTGTAAAGAATCATGTCGGTCTTTATACACGGACATAATTTATTAAAAATGGGTCATAATAATAATCGTGCGTGGAACGCATTAGGTGCGAGACGTGTATCAATTTATCTGCTGTGCTTGTTACTAACGTTTGTCGCGATGACTACGCGGTCACCTCCGAACTTAAGTGCATCGAATCCTAACCTCAGCGTAAGTTGTGACAAACATCCCGAAGTAAACATCCGAAAAAGAAAGCAGCCTGATGACTGTTTTACTGATGCATTGGAACGCATGACGCAGAATTTGAATATATCGATAGTTTCGCTACGAGATGAGTTGAACTCAAAATTAGAAAGTTTTACATCTAATATAAATACCATATTTGCTACTGAAATGGCCAACTTTCGATCCATGGTCGACGACATCAAGAACGAAGTTACGGACATCAAGACAACCTGTAAATCGCTTCAATCTTCCATCGATGAATTACACTCGAAGCAACAACAATCAGCTGCGAGCATTACGGAGATCAGCGGTCGGATTGATGCTTATCATGTGCGCATTAATAACCTCGAAAAAAACTCTTCGTCGATAGGAAATGTTACCACCAAGTTGCAGGATTTATCCAACACCATGCAAGATTTGCAATGTCAATTTGCATTGAAAGACCAACGGGGTCGCTTGAAAAACCTTGAAATTTCAAACGTTCCCTTGACTAAAGGTGAGAACCTACACTCCATAATAACATTATTATCTATAAAAATAGGCGTAGACCTAACCCCACATGACATTGATAATATCCATCGAGTAAGAAAATTCGCAACCGCCGATAAGAGCTCCGAGATGCCACCCAACATTATAGTACACTTCTCCCAGCAAAGACGAAAAGATGAGTTCTTGGCGGCCTGCAAAATTCGACGCGAGCTCACTACAGTAGACCTCGGATACGATGGACCATCGAAACCAATATTTGTTAATGAACATCTGACCCCGCAGAACAAGTTGTTATTCAAAAAAGTTCGAGCTGCTGCCAGTGATTATAGCTATAAATTTGCCTGGGTGAAGGATGGTAAACTGTTCGTCAGAAAATCAGAAAGTTCAAAAATTATTTATATATCTAATGAAGTTGACTTAAACAAAATCAAATGACTACATTGGACTGTTTACTATATTTTGTTTTGTGATCTGGCGGTCTTGAGTAATATCATTACAAAAAAACTAAAAAATATTATTCTTTCTTTGTTGTTGTTGTTGTTCACTGTAAACTTTATTAAATTATCTGTGTTCCTATTCATATACAAATATTATATTTTGAAAGTACTAAGAAAATTTATATTTAAAAATGTATATTATTATGTGGTGATGAGAGATGTGTTGTATTCGGTCGAACCCAAAAAAATATTCTTTCTTGAAACCAAACCCATAGAATTAAACGTGAATAATGTATTTATTACAACGTATACACTTTATTTAGTTACCCGTTGGTCAGTGACAAGCACCAGGTGGTATTTTTGTTTACTATCATACAATAATTTGCCTTTATTCATTTTCAACTTAACTCATTATTACTTAAATAAAAATGGCTAATCAAAAAACATTATCAATTTCATATCAAAATGTTAGGGGTCTCCGAACAAAGTCGTTTGATTTCCTTTCTAAAACTATGCTGTGTACTTTTGACATAATTTGTTTGACAGAGACTTGGTTGACTGGTGGATTTAATACCAAAGAATATTTTAATGATAATTTCATAGTATTTCGCAGGGACAGAGACAAAATTGCGAGCGCGTGTGGCCGAGGGGGGGAGTGATGGTTGCGATAAGACGCGAGCTCTGTCCCGTGCAGGCAGCCGATGCGCCGCATGCACCGGACGTAGCCGACGAGCTGTATGTCACTGTGCCGCTGCGCCCGGCCTCGGCGCACGCGTCTTGCCGCACTGCATACGCGCGAGCTGATTGTCTTGCTCGCGCTTCTGCACTACCTAGTACTCTTCATATAATAATCACTTATGTACCGCACGGTCCAAGCCACTCAAATCGACTTTCAACTTTTTACGATAGGACCGTCGACTATATGAATTTACATCCTGATGATATTTTTATTGTTTTGGGTGACTTCAACGTGACAAACGGTGCTTGGTGTTTTGATGAAAATACAAATAGCATGTCGATATTTACTAACGATGATCAATTAGCCATATTGACTGCGGATTTTATGAATTTAGCACAACTAAAACAGTATAACTCAATACCAAATAAAAATAAAAGATATCTAGATTTGATTTTCTGTAATACACATTGCATAACTAAACAAAACTCTCAACCACTCGTACCTGAGGATACCCATCACCCAGCAATCGAAATAGACATAGTAATAAATAATTTCACACCATTTAAAACTAATCCCAGTTTCAGCAAGCGATTATTTCATTTGGCTGATTTTGATGCAATAACTGAAGGTCTTCAGAGAATAAACTGGTTAGATGAGTTCGCCAAGTGTAACAGTTTGGAGTCAGCAGTTCACCATTTCTATAGTGAACTCAATAAATTGATTTCGCAGCATGTACCTCTAAGAAAAGTCTCATCATGTTACAAATTTTCTCCCTGGGTGACTAAACCCCTTATCAAATTGCTTAATGAAAAACGTAAATACCACAGGAAATGGAAACGTTACGGTAATCCATTAGATTACAATACGTTCTCTTTACTTCGAAGTAGGGCACAAAAATTAGAAAATGAGTGTCGTAATACCTATTATCTCAATACTGAAAAAAAAATTTAAACTAATCCAAAATTTTTCTGGACATATGTTAAATCAAAAATGTGTCAGTCTGGGTTGCCTCAAAATTTAACATACGATGGCGTAACATCATGTGACGGTACCGAAATAT
This sequence comes from Chilo suppressalis, assembly GCA_902850365.2. Lineage (NCBI taxonomy): Eukaryota > Metazoa > Arthropoda > Insecta > Lepidoptera > Crambidae > Chilo > Chilo suppressalis. The sequence continues at coordinate 17,145,246 of OU963914.1, read as the reverse complement.
GTAACATGTTTAACAATTATTTTAATTCTGTTTTTATACAACGACCTTCAGAACTCACTCTCCCTAAACTTGATATACCTAGGCCTAATGCCCCTCTAGATATTTGTACGGTCAATATTAATTCAGACATGGTACACAAATTACTAAAATGTGTTGATACCAAAAAAGGTGCCGGCTCAGACGGTGTACATCCTTTACTGATATCTAGATGTGCAAATGAGCTAACCATACCCATTACATATATTTTTTGTAAGTCTGTGTCAGATGGGATTTTCCCATCACAATGGAAAAAATCTCTTATTACTCCTGTACCAAAAAATGACAAACGGAACGACATTAGTCAATATAGACCAATCTCTAAACTTTGCATTTTTGGAAAATTACTAGAAAAAATTGTGACTGATCAGATTTCTTTTGGGGTTCGTAATTATATCTCGGTGAATCAACATGGTTTTTATCGCGGTAGATCCGTTGACACAAATTTAATTCAATTTACTGATTTTTTGTTGAATGCTATGGATAAAAATCAGCAGGTGGACGTCGTGTATACCGATTTCTCAAAGGCTTTTGATAAAATAAGTCACGATATATTACTTTTAAAGCTTTGGGAGGCCGGTATACACGGGGATTTATTTCGCTGGATAAAATCATATATAACGAATCGTTCCCAAGCAGTTTCAATCCGGGGATTCATGTCTAACTATAAAATCGTACCCTCTGGAGTCCCCCAAGGTTCGCATTTGGGGCCTCTTCTATTTATTTTATATATAAACGACATTGAAAACTGTGCCAAAACTTGTAATAGACTCATTTACGCCGATGATGCAAAATTTTATAAAATTATTCAAAATGTAAACGACTGTATTGAATTCCAAAATGAATTATCCAATATATTTAACTATTGCTCCCAAAATCACCTCTATTTAAATTTAGACAAATGTTCTGTTATAACATATACACGTAAGCGCAACCCTATCTTTTTTGATTACAAATTTAATGATCATAATCTAAATAGGGTTGAAAAAATTAGAGACCTAGGAATAATAATGGATAATAAATTGACCTTTAGAAATCACTTTGACCATATAATTCAGAAATCATATAAACAACTTGGCTTTTTATTACGGGTCTGTAAACCATTTAAAAAAAATGGTTGCCTGTAAAGTCGGTTTTACGGGCGAAGATTTTACGTGACAACGTCTTTTTCTCGGTAGAATATTTATTGATATGAATATAATTAAATTGCACAATAGGAACAAGGAATTGAATGAAAATAAGAATTGCACAAATTTTAACTATAGAAATATATTTTGTTTACTAAAACATTGTACATGTAAACTTAAACTCATCGTAACGTTACCGAGCGTTACACTTTTTCATAAGTGACTCCCAGCCGCAACCTAATTTAAGACGTTGTCACGTCAAAAAGAACTAACGTATAAAACACTTTATTTTAGTATGGTACGTTCAATCCTGGATTTTGGCTCTGTTATTTGGAACCCTAATTATGAATGTCATAGTAAACGGATAGAAAGGATTCAAAAATATTTTGTAAAAACGCTTGCATACCGAACTGGATCAAACTATACCTCATATGAGGACTGCATTAAAAAATATAACATTCTCCCGCTTAGGTATCGTCGACAGCAGTTCGACCAAATGTTTTTGTATAAAATATTAAATAACTTTGTTGATTCCCCTAACTTGCTTCAAAAAATTAAATTTCAAATTCCCACAAAAAGTGTTCGTCGCACCAACCGGTTATTTGATCAGATCAACCCAGATCTAACAAAAAATATACAGCAAACGCATATTTACAACGAAGTTTGACCGCATATAATACATCATTTGCAAATATTGACCATTTCTCAAATAGTGTAAACCAATTTAAGCAAAAGGTATTTAATTGTTTGTTCTCTATAATTTAGGTATATTTTACTTACTGCGAACTATAGTAATTGTGAATATCAAAAGCAATGTCAATTTAGAATTTTGTTTTGTTTTTCATAACATTATATAATCTTAGTGTTCCGTGTTGTGTGATATCGAAGAACCAACTGTCTATTAATTAGCACTTAAATCCTTAAGTTAAGTTTTTTTTTTGTTCCTCTTAAGTATATTTAGACTTATGTGTTGGCACTCAAGGTCTATAACTTTAGCTACAGTAAAGAAAAATTGTATCGATGTACATGACTGTTTGTTGTCCAGAATAAACTAAAATAAAAAAAACTAAAATAAAAAAAAAAATAAAATAAAATAAGCGACATGTCACTGTTAGGCTAAGTCATTATATCCGACTTTTATACAAATAATTTTGTATGAAAACCAAACTTCATAGTGTAATAGGGTGTGGCGGCGACATCTATATGCCCCACATATAGACAACGGATGGAGGAAATCATTACTCACCATCCTCAAGAGATGGCGTTACCTGCACTGCGATCAATAATAGTATGGAAGCCTACATCGCGCAAATGAAATTCGGAAGCTAACTCTTCATATATACGATGCCCGACCAACATCAGTCGGGCCGCGGCCCCCGAGCTACCATCACCCAGCTCGGAGGAAGATCTTCCCCTTTGGCCTTCTTACAAGGGTATTTGACAAGTTTTAGAAATCGTTCTCACGTTATTGACTAATGTTTATGGAGTCCATAAAAAGTGGATATTCATCATTCTGTTGTGTATTTCAGTAAAAATAACCAAATCAAAAACTCCATTTTCAACTTGCCACGAAATCGTTTCTCTGGACAATATGGTTTCTTACTAGTGTGTGACGTCACACGACTATTTGGCGACCTCCGTGGCCGAGTGGTTTATACGCCGGGTTTCATGGCGTCGCCGACTCGAGAGGTCCCGGGTTCGAATCCCGGTGGGGGCAGATGTTTGTGTGATGAATACGAGCATTTGTACTCCAGTCATGGATGTTTAATATGTAATTCATATAAATATACTTATATATGTTCAATATATGTATTCTATCCGTTACCCTAGTATCCCATAACACAAGCCTTTACAGTGCTTACTTTGGGGCTAGGCTAATTGGTGTGAGTGTTGGAAATATTTATTTATTATTTATTTATTTATTTATTAAAACGTCAAACGATACAATGTAATGTCACTTTAACCGGAAGTTTACTCGCGTGTGACGTCATTTTAGGCTCCGCCAATCCCAAGCGTTTTGGGTCATGTGACAATAGATAAGAAAACTTTTATCTTTTTCGTTGGTTTTCAGTAAAATTATGAATATTTTTTTTTATAAAAATAGTAAAAAACCCTGCCAATATTCATTCAGGTGCTAACAATTGACACTTTATTTTTAACACTGTCAATTACCCTATTAATCGGTTGGCCAATATAGGCGGAGTCATAATAAACGGATTCTACTGTATACATTTGGCATTGTGGGTTACCTACAATGCGAAGAGATGACGCTGCCCTGCAGCCTAATATATAATAGAGAAAATTCGACACGGCCATTAGCGCCGCGGTAATGTTCAATGCATTCGCCCGGATAGCGAAAGGTGCGGGTTCGAGTCTCGTCTGCTGCCTGGGCGGCGTGGACTTTTTTCTACTAAAATTTTCTTTAGATTTAAAAATCAAGCCGTCAAATGCTTTGCCAGGTGCCAGCACCCGTGGCTGACGCTCGTGTTCTTTTCTATATACCTCGCCAAGTGTCGTTTTTTTACGATAGTGATGGAAACGACTCTCAACAATCGATATCGATATTCCGGCATTGGTAACTATGGACAAATATATATTCAGATCTAACTCCATCTCAGCTCTGGACAATCTACGTACTAAAAGACCAAGAGATCCTGATTTGGAATGGAAAACCCCTAAACGGGTAGCACCCAGTGCACAGTACAAACCAACCCAGACAACTGTAAAAACGTTTAATAAATACAGTGTTCTCCCTAGAGATCAAAGTACATCTGGTCAAAGCACGCAGCTTCGGGATGCAACCATCAAGAAAAATACAAGTAAGATACCACCTATCCATCTTCAAATAAAGACTGATTGGACTCACGAATATATCAAGACTGTAATTTCTCGTTACACCAAAGGGTTTCATCTTAAATATATTGGTAACAACAAGATAGCTGTATTTTGTTATTCTACAGATGGCCATACAGCCCTACAGGAAGGGCTACGTTCCGAAAATATGCCTTTCTTTACGTTTGCTCGAAAAGACGAACGACCATATAAATATGTTATATTTGGTCTCCCTGCTTATGCAGAGGCGGAACTCACTGATGAATTAGACAATCTTGGATTTAAAAACAGTTCTATCCGTAAACTTACAAAATCACCTGATGATGCCACACACTGCCCGCCATTTCTTGTACAACTACCCCCTTCAACAGATACGGCAGCATTTCTTAAAATCAAGTACCTTAGTCGCTGTGCTGTTCAAATAAGGAAATTTAAAGCCAAAACACACCTTGGGACTCAATGTTTCCGCTGTCAATCGTTTGGGCATACATCGAAACATTGTAATCTACCACCTAGATGTGTCAAGTGCACTGAGTTACATAAAACAAGTGAATGTACCAAAAAGGATCGTGACACTCCTGCTCAATGTTGCAACTGTCAAGAATACCACCCGGCTAATTACAGACTGTGCAATGCTCGACAAAACTATTTAAAATCAATTGAAGCTATGAAAGAGGAACAAAGGGTTACTTTGTCAGCTAGAACATTACCCCGAAGTGCAAAAATTGATGGGCGCTCCTGGGCAAATGTGGTTACAAATACAGATAAACAAGATACCCAAATAATCATACCTAACAATTCAACTATGACCAGCTCGCCATCTGAACAATCTGATAGCACCACAACAGAAATGCTTAAAATATTGTCTACTATCAAGTCACTTAAACATAAATTCCTAGCTTGTCACTCCATGATCGACAAGGTTATATTGATACTCACCCATCTTGGTCACTATGTCTAACAAACTGAATAAACTACGTATTATATTTTGGAATGCTGATGGCATCCGTACAAAAATAAATGAATTTACTGAACTCTTACGAGAACTACACATTGACATTGCTGCACTGTGTGAAACTAAACTCAACCCTAACTTATCTGTAGAAATTCCAGGTTATACATGTGTTCGACAGGATAAGAAAGCTGATGGATCTGGACAAGGAGTAGCGATTATTATCAAATCAGATATTCCATATACTACTCTTGATATTTCTCCCACATATCAGATTGAAGCTATTGGCGTAAACATTCAAATATCGGGTAAGAAAGTTGCTTTAGTTTCTGTGTACAACTCCCCCAATCATCAATTGTTAAATTATGATCTTGACATTTTGTATACCCTTGGCAAAACCTCCCTGATTATGGGAGATTTAAACAGTAAACATAGTTATTGGAATTGTAACACTATCAATGATCGTGGTACAGTTCTATACGATCATATGGTAAACAATGATTATGATGTCGTTGCTCCTTCTACCCCTACTTTGATCCACTACTGTGGCAACTTTACTCCCTCCAATCCTGACGTGTTAATTACCAAAAATATTCACGATATTCATGGACTACATGCATTAAATCGTTTATCATCAAATCATCTGCCTGTCATATTCTCTAAAGATGGTCTCATAACTCGTAAACATTATGTACAATTTCGATATTCCGAAGCTAACTGGAATGGGTATAAATATTTTTTAAACCAGAATATTGATCTTTCTCCAACCACACTTAAAACCCCAACTGATATAGAATCAGCAATCACAAACTTCTCTAAATTAATAATCGAAGCACAGAAAACATTTGTTCCTCATGGGCCAACACGGAATGGTCCTCCTTCGCTGCCCAATTATATTAAAGATATGATAAAAGACAAGAATCGTCTTCGTAAGCGGGCTCTCAAGGAAACGGTCCCACAGATTCGTAAAATTTTATTTGCACAATTCAATCATTTGCAAGCCAATATAAGAGACATTATTAGGCGATTCAATGACCATACCTGGAACACAAAACTGGCTCATGCTGATAATCCTAGCTCAGATCTCTGGCGTGTAGTCAAGTCCTTGAAAGGAAAACCTACATCCATTCCACCCTTTAAACTTGCCGATGGAAGCATCACAACTAATATACAAGACCAGTGTGAATTACTTGCTGATACCTTTTCCAATAATATGCTTCTGACTTACAACTGGATAAGTCCACCTGAAACTGTATCTTTAGTTAACAAATCTCTCGATTCTATTGACAAGTTTATTGAATCTTCAATCGATCATCTTGTTAAATCAAGAGAAATTTCAACAGCCCTTAAAAATCTCAAGAATCGCAAATCTCCCGGTCATGATAACATACACAATATTTTATTAAAACACATCCCTCGAAAAGCTATAGTTTTTCTTTGTAAGATTTTTAATGATTGTCTTAAAATTTGTTATTTTCCTGAACTCTGGAAAGTTGCTAAAATAATAGCTATTAAGAAGCCTGGTAAGGACGATAAAAACCCTAAAAACTACAGACCAATCAGTCTTCTCCCAGCACTGGGTAAGTTATTTGAATCTATCATTGCCAAACGATTGTCGGGCTATCTCAATAATCAACTTATCCCTGAACAATTTGGTTTTCGTCAAAGTCATTCGACAGTACAACAGTTGGCGAGGGTTGCAGAACATGTAGCACACCACCTCAATCTAGGAAAGTCGACAGGTATGATACTGCTTGATATTGAAAAGGCATTTGACACGGTTTGGCATGATGGATTACTTCATAAACTCCTTGAAATTGGCATCCCCATGCAGCTAGTAAAATTAATTAAGTCATATCTTGTAGGTCGATCATTCTTCGTAAACCTCGAAGGTCATCATTCTAAACTCCACGCGATACTGGCCGGAGTTCCCCAGGGATCTATTTTAGGCCCAATCCTTTTTCTAATATTCCTGAATGATATTAAAAAACAACCACACACTTATCTGGCCTGCTATGCGGACGATACAGCTAGTTTTACCACTTCGGACGATGATGATACCATAATTACACGTCTCCAATGGTCATTAGAGACGCTGACAAATTTTTTATCTACATGGAAACTCAAACTGAATTCTAACAAAACCGAGGCTATAATGTTTTCTAGGAAACGTTCACTTCCTACGAAAAGTCTTAAGTCTGATGGCCATATTATTCCCTGGAGCAGGTCTGTACGTTACCTCGGTACTGTGCTCGATTATAAACTTAACTGGACAAAAAATATATCTCAGTTACATATTAAAGGTATAAGGGCTATGAACGCACTAAGCCCCATCCTAAATAGGAAATCAAATCTTAGCCCCGATACTAAACTACGCATATACTCCACATTAGTCCGACCCTGTATCACTTATGCTGCCCCTGTCTGGTCAAGTACCTGTAATGCAAACTATTCGAAGCTCCAAGTAATTCAAAACAAAGCAATTAAAATTGCTTATAATACCAGTTTTCGTACAAACTTAACCAAACTTCACGAAAACATTGGTTTCCCTCAAATTAAAAGTTATATTCTAAAAGCATCAAAAAAGTTCTATATTTATAATAACCCAAATCATATAAACAAGTTAATTTCAAACATTGGTAAATCGCGATTGTGCACTTTGCATTATGCTAAAACTTATTCTCGATATCGTTTGCCTCATCACTATTTCCTCAACTACTACGAATAACGTAATTACCCTACCGTACTGACTATTCGACGGTAGCTTCAATCCTATCGTGGGTATCTTGAGTTTGTTCCGTTTGTATTCATTGCTGCAGCAATGGCTTGTTAGTTCTACTTTCAAGTTTATTAGAGGGAAATATAAATACCCTCATTGACACTCTGCTATTATTGTTGTTATGTAACATTATTTTGCATAATGTTGTATTTATTTCGCGCCGCAAAGTGAAATAATAATGTACACAGATGTTCCCTATTAAATTAGTAAATTTATGTATGATTTTCACAGTGTATTTTCGATGTTTGAATGATATAAAAAGGCGCCTTGCATAGTCTATTAATATCGATTACTATCATGTTATAATGTAACTGTGTATACATTATGTTTTTTATTATACAAATAAAGAAATTTCAAAATTCAAAAAATTCGTCAAATGCTTTAAAAATAAAAATACTTGTAGACTCGAAAGTATAGAACAGAATTTAGGCGTAAAAGAGATACGCTGTACGACTGTTATTCAATAGAAATGTTGACAATGTTTGTTTTGTTAGTCCATAAAGTTTCTTTATTCTCATAAGTAATTAAAACATTACAGAGATATCGATCGTTGGTTTGAAATATCGCATGACGTCAAGTCTTGGTACATTTTTTTCTTAGAAGAGACGTCCACTTTATATTTGTAATTTTTTGATTGATTGAAGAAAGTAAAAATGCTACCATAATTTTTTGATAATCTTAACATAATTGGACTAAAGGAGACCCGGCACTTTTCATAGAAAAAATGCTAAACTTGTATACAGTTGAATTTGGTCTCAAAATAAAGCCAAAATTATTTGCTACATAAAACTACTTTTGCCTTATTTTTAGTGAATCGTGGAAAGAAGTTATATCATGATTAATATTTTTTGATATGGAAACCCTAAATCTTCAAGGGACAGAATTTTACTTCAAAATATTACTCAAGTGACTGTAAAAACCATGATTCCTCTGCTTTTTTTAAATAAAAAACCAAATGTCAATTTGACAATCCTAAAATACAAACAAAAAAATCATTCGCATTTCGCATCCGCTCCCGCGTACTGTGATTGTGAACGTTCTCTGCTGTGATTGCCTTTTTACCCGTTATTTCTGTTGACGACCCGGCTACATATAGAGGTTATATTGACAAACCTACGTATTTGACATTGACAGCTAGCTGCTGATGACAAATATTGCCAGACTACGTTACCGAATTATGAAACACACATAAAAAAAATAAGAAAGTATACAAGTTTGGCACAAAATGCCAGATGTCCTTTAATTTCATTTAATTTACCCCGTCATCACCCTTATTTTCAAATATAACTAATCTGCTCATATGTCCAACTAATAGTTGAGCAAAATCTTCTCGTATAAAACAGTTCTTAATATATTTTAAAATTAAAATGATTGAATGATGAAAAAACTGTAGCTGTTGTTAGCGAATTCATAATTGAAGCCACCATTTTCAATAAATTCATAAACAAATTGATTATCAGCTTTTGATTTTAATTTTTACATCGAATTTTGCATAAAAGTAGTGACACAAGAGACAAATACATTTATTTTTAATAACATTAACAAACAAAAACTCACCTAAAACTCTAGCTACGGCCTTGAAGTTGTCTTTGATATCTGTAGGGCTATTACAGAAGCTAGGCAACAAAGCCCAGAACTGATTACATAACAGCTCATACGTATGAGATCCAGGCATATCTTTAGCTACCGTCAACTCCCTAGATTTCTTCCTGCAGAATGTTGCCATCTCCAATATTTCAGTAGCGAAGAATTTCAAATGAGAATTAACAATCTTCTCCTTCAAAACTGGCAGAAGCCAACTCCTTTCTAAGTTTATGCTTTCCGGTTCGTCCCTTAAAGGTATTATCTTTAATACGAACTCGGGGCCTAGGGATTTGATCGCGCAACCCGTAGCGTATTCCACCTACGAGAATATAAAAAGGCATATTGTAATTTGAAGGTTTTTTTTAAAATTAGGAATGAATTTCATGAAAGCTCTTTCTTTATTTACTATTTTGCAATGTCCTAGCAGGGTCATGCTTGTATCTATGATTATAATTTCTATCTAAGATCAATGTAACAACATGGTGTAATAAATGATTTGAACTTGAACTCTTTTTATATTTTCTCTTTTATTTAGTTTATTTTAATAAGTTGTTACTTCAAACTCCATTGAACAGTGTTTAGCGCTTTCAGCTGCGATCGTTGAAGTTAAGCAACTATCGCAGTGGTCGGCAATTGAATGGGTGACCAAAAATTTCCTCCATTATCTCGAGCTCCTCCGTGCTTCGGAAGGCACGTTAAGCCGTTGGTCCCGGCTGCATCAGCGGTCGTTAGCATCCACCAATATGCAATGGGCTCGCGTGGTGGGTCATGGCCCAATCTTCCTATTCCATCCATTGGGAAGGCCTGTGCCCCAGTAGTGGGGGCATTAATAGCCTAATAATGATGATGAACGAAACTGTAATATTAATAACGTTGAAAGAAAAAGCAAATAACTCTTAATTTTATAAAATAAATTATATTTAAATATCTATGTCCTGCTTTACAGGACTTCAAAGAAAAGATTAGTTTTGGTCCTTCGAGCATATAACAGGTATATATAATCATTTTCATAAAGATAACTCCCATTTTTCAATTTCCACATACTAACGACTCAATAGGGTATTTGACAAGTTTTAGAAAACGATCTCACGTTATTAACTAATGTTTATAGAGTCAGTCAAGTGGACATGCATCATTATGTTGTGTATTTCGGTAAAAAAATTTAAATCAAATACTCTATTTTCAAGTAGCCGCGAAAAACGTATCTCTGGACAATATGGCGTCTCACTAGTGTGTGACGTTACACGACTGTCATTAAACGTTAAACCATACAATCTAATGTCACTTTAACCGGAAATTTACTTGTGTGTGACGTCATTAGGCTCCACCAATCCCAAGCGTTTTGGGTCACGTGACAATAGACAAGAAAACTATTATCTTTATCGTGGGTTTTAGTAAAATTATGAATATTTTTTCTGTAAAAATAGTAAAAACTCCTGCCAATATTCATTCTAAATACAGATGCTAACAATTGGCACTTTATTTTTAATACCTTCAAATACCCTATTATCTATTAGAAGGTACTAGCAAACCAGTGAACCAAATGTTCACCAAAACCTGATTTCTCGAAAACCGGAAGTGCTACGTTACTCAAATCCGGTTTGTAGTCTTATCAGACTATTCTTAACTTATAACTTAAATATTCTCTTTATCTATCTCTTACGGTTTGGCCGCTGAAACAGCACCACAGACAGACGGACTTGTCTAATAGATAAGAGATTTTTTAACAATATATCAATTGAGAGTAGTTTACGTACATACCTCTTTATTGTTATGAAAGTTGTTGCTCTCCCGGCGGTCGTTCAGTTTCTTGAGTAGCGGTGCGAGTAATGCCTTCACATTTTCACTACCGATCTGTTCACATTTTATAATTTAAATTTAATTGATAGACAAATTAAATAAAACATAAGAGTACCCAGGGGAGTGATTCAGTTTTTTTTATTGCAACTCGTATGGCCACTAAAACGTAACGCATCAGCGTCAAATTAAAGATATTAAAATATCTTGCCTATAAGTATTGTCTTAAAGCGCTGTCGTTTCACAACAATGTTACGGTTGAACTTCTAACAGAACTTAATACAACTTTCGAAAATTCGTACTGGAGAAACAAAACCAAACCACTGTTACCAATACTAGTTAGAGAAACAGCAGAAAGTAATGTTTCTTCAGATTATCCATTAAATATGTACACATTAGACGTGTGGATTAGTCGAATTAACTTACGTGGAATTGTTATATCAAACTTAGAATGTATAAAAGAAGCTAAAGACAATTACGAAACAAATTCAATAAAACAAAAGGTAGTAATAGAATTGAATAAAAAATATAATGATTGCACTAAAATTTACACAGACGGATCCAAATCTATAACTGGTCTAGGAGCAGCATATGTATGCCCAAGCAGAGGAGCTAAGGCTTGTTTTAAGGTGCTTACTGATGTATCTGTAATGTCACTAGAATTGATTGCCATTCATGAAGCTATTACATACTCTATTAATGAAGGTCTCTGCAAAATTGTTATAATGTCAGACAGCAAAAGTGCTATTCAACATTTAAATCGTTGTGTGTCAGGCAAAAGAGGTGTGCCGGTTGCTTATAAGATACTTCAAAAACTTCACGAAATCAATTCTAGTGGCAAAAGTATTAAACTGCAATGGGTCCCTTCACATATAGGTATTAGCGGCAACGAAGAGGCTGACCGCTTAGCAAAAGAAGCATCTATTGAAGGTGAAAATGCATCAGTGAATCCATTTTATTCCGAAACATTGTCAAAATATATAAAGAGTTGTTATCTTAACTGGAAAGAATATTTTGATGAAAGATCAAAAGAAAAAGGAATATGGTATAAAACCATACAGAGTCAGCCTCTACGAATACCGTGGTTTATTAATTTAACATCAAGTCGACACTTTGTAGTGACCTTAAATAGACTTCGTTCTGGACATTATCCATGTAACAAGTTTGGACATCTTATGAAAAAAATTGAGTCTCCCAACTGTGAAGTATGCTGTGTTGTAGAAGATCTCCAGCACTTGTTGATGGATTGTGTCCGGTACCAGAATGAGAGACAAGAGTTTATTAAAAAATGTAAATTGAATATGTCAGACATTGGTGTGTTTCACAGCGTTCTGGCCCAACCGGTCTCGGAAGAGGCCAGAATGCTGTATCGCTTTATATGTCTGCCGCGACTTTCTTCAGACAATAACATATTAGGTTAATTGGCTTAGATGATTTGTTAATTTATATAAGTACACGATGGGACTGACATGTCTGTAAAGATAAAAGTCCTTTAAATAAAGAGAAAAAAATAAAAAATAAAAAAAAATTTATTTGTCTTTGTTTGCCTATTTAGTTCCCCCCTTCCCCACCCCTATCAGAGCAAAAACTAAATCATAGAAGTAATGCATGACGTTTGAGCGTACACTTCAGCAAAGACTATACGTATTGCCCAACTAAAAAGTATTAGTGGCGTTTTGGCCGGTTACATTTGACATCAGTACCCCTAGCACGAACTAAAATCGAATTCGTATCGTTTGCGAGTCCCAAAAAGTCATTGTCAAGTGTGTACTGATTTTTAGTTCCCGTTACGTCGAAAGTGGCGCTGCTGTTCAAGTTTCCATACAAAATTTGACATTGACATTTAGGTTTGCAAACTATTCGAATTCGATAATGGTTTGTGCTAGGGGTACAGATCACTTTTTGATTCATCACACTAATATTTTAAACGCGAAAGTTTGTGAGTTTGTGGGTGTGTCTGTTTGTTACTTCTTCACGTCTAAACGGCTGGAGCGATTTTAATAAAATTTGGTATGGAGTTAGCTGACACCCTAGATTAACACATACGCTGCGTTTTGCTGCGGGAAAATATACCTAATAAACCGCAGGTAACACCGCGGGGCACAGCCAGTTTAATCATAAAGATAACCAATGTAATCACAAGGCGTACAAGGGCCGAAGATATCCAATTTGCCGCTTGTATAGTGGAACGCACGCTGTTCATAGCAACAAACATTTATCCACGACCAAAGAAATTTGGTGACTCATTTCTGTCGTACTATTCGTAAGTGGAGGAATTCTTTGCCCGCGCACGTGTTCCCTCCTTCCTACAATCTGGGCTTTAAGAGAGGCGTGAAGAAGCATTTTTGCAGGCCGGAAAGGTGAGGATGGTTGGTGTGGCAGTTTATAACTGCTGTACGAGCTATCTTCGCGTTTGGACTTTATCACCACTTAACATCAAGTGGGGTAGAGTCATTTGGCTACCTGGCTAAATAAAAAAATCCCTTTATTTGGTCTGGAACCTGTAAAAATAAAATAACTATATGACTCTATTTTACGAGTTGAATTCAATCTCTCCCTATGCTTTAATTCTTGTTCTGAGCCCCCGATGAAGGGTGCTTTTCAGTGTTTTGTTGCATAATCTTGAAATTATTTACTTATCAATTAAATAACTTACCTCAAAGCACACGGCTATAGTGAGTATGATATGCTTAATGGCCTGTGTGAAGGGGTTGTCTAGCCCAGAGCCGATGGCTTTGAATATCGCCTCCACGTGCGGTTTATGGCGAGGATAATCTTCCGAGTCTATGGCCGGTTTCACGCAGTCTAAGAGTACAGCCTGGGATGTTAAAACAGATAGTTAATAACTGAATAATAGGTCTGATTCTAGCAATCTAAATATATATAACTCTGACATACTGATCTATCAACGCACAGTACAAACCACTGGACGGATCGGGCTGAAATTTGGCATGCAGGTAGATGTTATGACGAAGGCATCCGCTAAGGATTTTGATCAATTCTACCCCCAAAGGGATAAAATAGGGAATGAAAGTTTGTATGAAACTTTGTCAATTTTAAACCGATCGGGCTGAGACTTTGCATGCAGGTATAAGAAGAATCATAGATGAATGTCATTGTATATAATACAAGCCTGAGAATAATAACTGTAGTCTACACATCAGCTCTACACCAAAGCGAAGCGAGGGCGGGCCGCTACTATTCTCTAAAACTAAATATCACAGCATAGTCCAGGCAACGAAAAGGTATAGAGGGAAATGCTTAGAACACAATTTTTGACTTCGTAACTTTGTTAGGACTAGTTAGGAGGTAAACATATCAAAAGTCCCCGCCCGTAGCCCTTAAGCCGGGGGGAAGGGGGGGATTGAAGGTCCCATTTTTAGGGTTTTCGCATATATCTCGGAAACTATGCATCCTAGCGACATGAAACTTGAACAAAAGTGAAAGCTGATTAAATTTGCTACAAGTCTTATTCAGTCAATCTTGTATAGTTTTCGAGATATCCGCTCTTAAAAGTCAGTAATTATGGAAAACAAAATTTGCTTCACATTTTTGCTCTATTTGACCGGATAACTCTTCAACAATGCCGGCCGTAAGGTTGTTGGTTCAACCAGTGAGCAGCATGCAGATTTCGGACAAGCCCGCCAAAACAAGGATGGAGCTGACATTGCCAAGCTCACCGATTGGTTTGAGAAATTTCCTCCCTTCCCAGAGACCAGAGACATTATCAAGTTACCAGAAATCCAGAAAGTAGCAGCGGTCTTTTCACACCCTTCTCCACCACCGCTCAAGTACAAATGGCAGGTGAAACCTGCATCTTAAGGTGGTATGTAGCTCCAGCGAAAGAGATTTCCCTCAATGCCTACAGGTACAAGTCATTCTTGAAATCAGTGGCCACCATCAAGCCTGATATCTCTTGTCTTCCTCCCACCGAGGGAGCAGTAAAATAGCATTGCCAGGAAGTGGTGGCAATTTTTTTTTCAATAATTACAGACTTTCAAGAGCGGATATCTCGAAAACTATACAAGATATCAAAAAACTTGACTGAATAAGACTTGTAGAAAATTTAATCAGCTTTCACTTTTCTCGAAGTCTCATGTCGCTAAGATGCATAGTTTCCGAGATATATGCGAAAAACCTAAAAATGGGACCTTCAATCCCCCCCCTTCCCCCCGGCTTAAGGGCTACGGGCGGGGACTTTTGATATGTTTACCTCCTAACTAGTCCTAACAAAGTTACGAAGTCAAAAATTGTGTTCCAAGCATTTCCCTCTATACCTGTTTTTGAGCATTCGTTGCCTGGACTAGCAGCTATAGAGAATGAAATGAAATGATCTTTATTCAAATGGACTTATGGAAAGCACTTTTGGATTGTCCAATATTTTTTTTTCTACCACCCATTCAGGACATATTTTAGCTGATGAGAAGAATGGGCGCAAGAAACTCATCAGCATTTAACAGAAATAGCAACATTTACAAAAAAAAACATGTAACATATAGAACTAATGAAAAGGATTCAGGCCTTATGTCACATTACTACTTGCAAAAAGGCAAAAATGAAATTTTGGGTTATTTTGTAAATCAGAAAAAGGCGAACAGAAAAGTTCAGTTTCGCAACAATTTCCGCAATTTTTGAAATCTATATGTTTTTATCAAATTATAATGCAGTAATAAATGTTAAGAAATTGGGAATAGCACGAATAAAATTTAACAGTTTTCTTGGAAAAATAATATTGTTATATTATTAGGCACTTATCAGAATTTATGTACTTACGGAAAGAGTAAAGATTCACATATTTTTTATTTATTTTCGTGCCAGTAAAAAAGAAGCCATCAGATGTTTAAGGCCATGTTTAATCATCCTAAAACATAAAACTAGTGTTTTCAAAGAACAAATAACAATTGTCACACATACATATTACGGACTGAATTTGGGATCTTAAATAATTCGTTTTTATTAAATAAAGATTCGAAATAAAACCGCTAATTTACTTACTTTGAGCGCGTTTGTGGCGGCCGAATTAATGTCCGCCACATCGGACAACCACAGCTCAGTGACGCAGATGCTCACGAAACTCGGCAGATTGGGGATGCACAGGTTCAAATCCAGGCTGGGAAGAAATAAATTACAGTCAACAATCACGACTGGACCAAAAAAAAACGCGGGAATAAGCAAGACGTCATATCTTAAATAAAACTAGTTTTTACGGGTTAATGCACGAAACTTTATTTATTTATTGACGTTTCGCAGCCTTTCCTTTTCATCAAACTAGTTTTATTTAATGAGTGATGTGCGTGAAAACCTAAGAAACAAATACGTCATATCTTAACTTGTAAATAAAATGCAATTAATTACATACCTCTCTGTAATCTATAATCTGTCTATAAATCTCACTATAAACTGGCATTATGTCTATGATACACCTCCCTAGTAATTGGCCTTAAGTCTACAATATTCACCTAGCAAGACAACAATATCCCTGTTGCTGGACAGTAGCCCACGCCAGCACTTGTTGACAAACTGGCATTATGACTATGATACACCTCCCTAGAACCTGGCCTTATGTCTACAATATTCACCTAGTAAGGCAACAATATCGCTGTTGCTCTACAGTAACCCACACCAGCACTTGTTGAAAAATCATCTTCACTATAAACGGGCATTATGACTATGATATACCTACCTAGAAACTGGCCTTATGACTATGATATACCTCCCTAGAAACTGGTCTTATGACTATGATACCACCCTAGAAACTGGCCTTATGTCTACAATATTCACCTAGCAAGGCAACAATATCTCTGTTGCTCTACAGTAGCCCACGCCTGTACTTGTTAACAAATCATCCTCACTATAAACTAGCATTATGACTAGGGTTGCAACGATATATCGGAATATCTATAATATCGAGACCAAAATATCGATATTTATATCTAAAATTCACTGATATCGAGACCAAAATATCGATATTTATATCTAAAATTCACTGATATCGATATTTCGTAGACTAAATTTGAACACAATAATATCAATTAATTTACCTGCTATGACTATCTAAATTGAATAATATCGAAATAACTATTGCTTTTTAAATCGCAAGAGCTTATAGATGTATTAAAAAAATCTTGAACTCCAAGAAATATACTAAACTGGTGTGGATTCTGGCATGATTCTCTAACCTTAAAATTAAATTTGACAACAGTGTATCCTTGTCATTCTCTATACAGAATGAAAAGGAGAGGCTGATGTTAAATTCAGTTTTAAGTTTAGATAATCATGCCAGAATCGACACCAACGTATATAGGTATTATCGTATACTTAATGGTAACTCATGCACTTAAATAAAATCCTTGCCTCTCTTTCTAGATAGTTGTCAACTACTGATTAATTGAAATTTAATATCATTGTAATATAACACAAAATAAAATTAAGAATCTTATACAAATCGTAAATTTTTTAAGTTCGCCAAGTCAAGAAAGTAAGATAGGTATAGTAATTTTGGAAGCTTTGGGCTTACCCTATTCTGAAGCCATGGGTACGCCCCTGATGTGTGGGAGACTAAGCAATTTGCGTATTTGATGTGTACTAAAAAACCGACATAGCTTGGAAAAGCACGAATGTAGTGAAAACTTAGCGAAGGCATTCGCAAATGTCATCCCACATATGCGGGTTGGCGCATTCGTGCTAACGAATGTGAGTGATCTGATCAGGATAATAATTTTAATTTTTTGGTTTCTTGTCGTGGCTGAAACACAAACCGTGCCAATAAAAAAAACTCCTGCTTGGCGCGATTTCATCAAGCGTGTTTAACGATAAAGCTGGTTCAATGCATTTTGCGAAAAACTCGCCAACAAACATATGAATGTGTCACACTCACCCCGTATTCTGTCAATAAAAATTAAAAAGGAAAAAATATCGATATATCGATAATATCGAGTTAAAATGGTCGATATATCGGATATCGATATTTTCCTGACTTCGATATAAATATCGATATTTCAAAAGACTTTGCATCCCTAATTATGACTATGATATACCTACGTTAAACCTGGTTTTAGGACTATGTTATATCTCCCTAGAAACTGGCCTTATGTCTACAATATTCACCTAGCAAGGCAACAATATCCCTGTTGCTGGACAGTAGCCCACGCCAGCACTTGTTGATGATCATCAGCGCGCGGCCTGCGAGCGGACAGCGCCCGTATGACTTGTGCCGCCAGAGTGGCCGGCAAGTTGCCACTACCTCCCATACAAGAGGCGAACATAGCGTGCAGAGTATGGAGGCAACAACGCTGTATGTACACGCTGTTGTGCGCCATTAATGATAGAATGGCTTCGCATACGCTCTGGAAGAACAAACACAAACATAGGTGTCGATTCTGCCATGCTCCTCGAAACCTAAAATTCCATTTAACAACAGTGTTCCCTTGTCATACTTTTAACAGAATGAAAAGCGGAGACTAACGTAAAATTTTGTTTAAAGTTTAGATAATCATGCCAGAATCTACACCATTGTCAAATTACCCTAAAAACAACTTTGCAAACTGCCCCAATTGTAGAAAGTTACCATTGTCTATGTTTAACATTGGCCCACACTTTTTTTTTTTATATATAAGCTACCCAAGTCTTTGTATACCTACATTGACCCACAACACATTTAACATAGCCCTCTCATATTTTTTTTCTATGCACTGTAAATTTTGTGTAAAAATAAAAATCGGGTAAATAAACATAGTGCGAACAGTTACAAACAGTAAACTTACTACACCCCATTACAAAAATATTGATTTATACTGTTTACAAAACATCGTAATACACCACAAATATGATATACAGTGTATATGAAAAAACCCATTATTATGCCATATAAAGGCAAAATGTATGTTTTTGTAGTGAAAGAAAAAATCTATGGCTTAAGACGTTGTACTGAGAAGAACCGGCTAGAAACTCAGCTAGAGCTGATTTTTCCCCTGTATTATTATGAAATCGTGTATATAATAGTGGCTCACCTTTATAAAATCCTTGCTGAAGACTGGCAGCACGTCTCTCAGCATAGTCAATGTGTGGAGTACAGTTCGATGCCCTGATAATAATGCCTCGGCACTCATCTGTGACAAGCAGTGTTCTGCCACGCGGTTGGACGCGGGGTGGACTTTAGGCACCTAATAATAAAGGATATTATTGTATAATAATTACTGGTATGCAAGGGAGCTCAATTCGGTCAGCACATTCGGTCTTCAGAACTTAAATAACTTTCTCAATGGCCTTTCTTAGGATACGAGACCAAAGATTTGTTATGCTCTGTGTTTCGAAATGCCTTCTGAAACAAGTTCACACCTAGCAATAAAATGCTTAAAAAATACATTAAATACCTTTACTCTCTGGTCTTCGGATGGTATCATGAAGCAGCTGCCTCGAAGAATTGTTGTTACAGCATGTTGAGCAGCTTTTCTCACCTTGAACGAATTAATTTTTCACTATAGTGGTAACACTTTATTGTGCTTAAACTGAAATAATTACTATTATTATAAAGTTTCGGCAAACTTCTTTAACACATATATTATTAAGTTCCATCATTTGTTTTCATATAAACTAAATATTATTATACATATATAATTATCAATACCCTTTCAAAAATTTTAGGCCAAATATTATGAGATGTCGATTTTGCTATATTTTCTTGACTTCAAAATATCATATTTGTTTCTTAGGTTTTCATGCACATCACTCATTAAATAAAACTAGTTTTAAATTTTTATGCAGACCTGAAAAGGCTGCGAAAAGTCAATAAACAAATAGAGTTCATGCATTAACCCGTTAAAACTAGTTTTATTCAAAATATCATGACAATTTAAACTTACTATTAATACTTTAATGAGCAAACCTTTGGTTTTGAGTGCAAAACAAACGCCAAAACTGAATCGAAGACCCTCATAGTTGATGATTCACTCCATAAAGCATATTCCTGAGCCCTCAGAAGCACTGACAAGCAACCAATGGTACTTCTTAACAACGTGCCATTGTCCGACTGAGCGTTCTTTTCCAAGAGTTCCATGAAAACGGTGGCACAGTCAGAGAACTGTTTACGTAGCACTGGCTGTGGTACAGATTTGATTCCCATTGACAGTAAGGATATTGTTGCCACTAAATTTTCTTCTCCTTCTGATGCTTTCAGAGTTTCCATCTAAAAAAATAATGCAATATGTAAAGGAAATTTATTACAAATTTTTTTATTTACAAGATACCAATGTTTAACACAAAACATTGTGTATATTAACAAAGAATAATATGACCTTCAGTAACACAGTACATCTATCTTAGAGTTATTAGAATAACAATAATATATTGTTTTTGCATCGCCATTTCAGACTTTTATCATATTTTATCTTAGATATTTATGGATATATATTTTTAATATTAAATGTTTTTTTTGTAAAATTAGGTATACAAATAGATCATTGCTAACTCTTACCAGTGCAGCAAAATACTCAGTGGTGGTCTCCTTACCCCCTTGCTCTTTAATTACTTCGGTAACGGCTGCTAGGACTGCCAACATCTCTTTATGGACAGCATTGTTCGAGTCAAATCTGTTGAGTAATCTAAAAAAAAATATATATTATACAAGTTTATAAGTTAACCAATAAAATGATGATAAACTTAAATGACAAAACTGCATGACGCTTTTTGTATAACAATATTGAATTTGTTCAAAATTAAATTATAACTTTATCTAACTACCTGTGACTTTGTCCATGTGAACCTAAGATTTTTGAGAATTTCCCTGGAACCTAAAATTTTTTGGGATAAAACTATCCTAATCCTATGTCTCAATACAGGGAATAAACTATGTGTGGCAAATTTCATCCAAATCTGTTCAGCCATTTTTGCATGATCGGGTAACAAACTGACAAACTTTCACATTTATGATATTAGTAGAATTGCCACACACACATTCTCATACACATTTTAGGGTGTCAAATTAAATAAACTACAATAATTTATTTACATTGTCAAGAGTTTCAATTAGCATCTCTGAATGTGATTATTTTTATTGGGATAGAACAAACCTTATTCTTTATTTATTAATAATAAGCTCTGAACCCAACCACAGATTTTTTTCAATCTTATTTTTAGAGGCTTTACCTAATATAAGGGATATGCCAGCCCCATCATATCCTAAGTTTATAAATTACAAAATTATTATAAAACTATGAAGATTCACTTACTTGCTAAAACTGATGTTTGAACACTGACTCCAATCTGAGGCAAATGTTTGGAAAGTCTTATATGTGCCTGACCTCATACTTCCAGAGTATGCAGAGTATTCACTCTCGGAACCCTCATCGCCAGTTTTCACAGACATATTCTCAAAATCTTTGGCAATAGCCAGCTCAGCCTCAGCTTCTGACTTTTGCTTGCCAAGGCTGTGGCCGTAAGTAACAATAGCATCATGTTTATGTACAGCCTGCTGAGTTAATCCAGTATTACCTGTAATGAACAAATAATGAATAAATACTGTAAGTATCAGCAATATCACAATAATATACCGTAGAGACTTTGGGACACATCCTTCAAAACGGTTTAAAGTAGGGGAAACGACTTCATCAATCTGAACAGATTGTGAAGAATAAAAATACCTACTTACCTAAATTCTCTTGAAAAAACCGGGACTTTGCCATTTCCCTGTATTTTTGTATCTTCGGGTTGGAATTCGATGATTGTCCCTTTTGCCATCGTTTACCCTTTGTCTTCCCTTTTAGTTTAGATCTAAATTTACCCATTATTTTATTTCATAACACAATTTTCGGAAAATAAATCACACCACACGTGGTGACAAAAGTGAAGTTAGCCGAAATTTAAATGTCAATGATTGTCAAAAGCTGTCAAAACAATAGAAAAGTAGTACCAACATAACCCAAAAAGGTCTCAATTTTGCACAGAGTACCTATCAAATCAACTTAATATTTTAACATAATTGAATAGTCAATAATTTCAATTGAAATGAGCAACACTATTTTAACGTTCCATTCGACGCTGACCTGATATAAATATATCCCAGTAATGTTATTACAGTTTTCAAGTAACGTAAAACGGAATGATATTTTTCTGATATATCCCTTCATTCACAGTTTCATTGACGTTTTTCTTGTTTGTAAATATTAAACGCTGGAAATAGTACGCAATGTGATATTACACACATTCCTTGACCAAATACATTACGTAAACGATAGCCACTGAACTGCAATTAATTAATTGTAATAGAACAATCATAACCTATTAGTCTGTCTTGATAGTGTTCTTTCACCGTAGTGATTGCGATATGAAACAAGAAAATGCCTCCGTTTAGAAGAAAGAAGGCGCCGAAGTCATTTCCAGTCAAAGTATGCACATTGGATGCTGAATTGGAGTTCAACCTTGAGGTATGAGTGCAATAATAAGGAACGCTTTCAGCTTGTTTACCAAGGCATACTGATGATAAATACAATGCCCTCATTGTGACTCATAATAATGCAGGGCGCTTCGTAACGGGCGTTAATTGACATTAGCGATAGCAGTGATACCTATTAGTATCATCAGTATAAACGCTACATAGTTACACAACAGATGCACTCTTGAATCATCTGTATATAGTTGTAAATAATAGGTTACATTCATTTATTATATCCTCTTTAATAAAGTCCTATTTCATTGCCATTTAGGAGTTTAATCATTAACCACATCCTTTTTTGTTTTATATTACTGTAAACATGTGAGTTTATGTATTGATTGCAACTGAATTCAATAATATATTAAGTATAATATTGTGTGATGTCGTATTTTAAGATTGCACTAGACATATTCATTCAACAACTTATTTATTTATTTTATTCTGACGATGCAGACCTGAAAAGGCTGCGAAATGTCAATAAATAAATAATGTTCGTACATTAATCCGTTAAAACTAGTTTTATTTCTTTTCCTCTATTTAATATATATACAAATATGAAACAGAGGAACAGAAAGTTGTTGTGAACAATATACAAATATAAATACTAAATAGGCCTATGGTTTGTTAGGGATAATATTTCCTGTTATACTGTACTGTCTCATTCAATTTATCTTGCCATATAGTAGTTATCAATACAATTTACTTGAAGCATTGTTCTCTTACTTTCAGTGGAGAGCAACAGGTCGAGATTTATTTGACTTGGTATGCAGAACTATAGGTCTAAGGGAAACATGGTTCTTTGGGCTCCAGTTCGAAGATACCAAACACTTTATAAGTTGGCTGAAATTGGATAAAAGAGGTACTTACACTACACCAGGTGCTTTGGTATTATATTAATTAAGATTGTAAAATTAAGTTTTTTTAGAAATTAATTTACAAATTAATACAAGCAATGGAACAATTGAAGGTTGTTAAGCAGAAAGCTAACAGCTGACATTTTTGAAGCAAGAAAGAATTTGTTCTATAAACCCATGATAATGTTTGATTTTGTTAGATCCCAAAACGACGACCCCGTTACCGAGTGGTTTATACGCCGAGTTTCATGGTGTCGCCTACTCGAGAGGTCCCGGGTTCAAATCTCGGTGGGGGCAGATGTTTGTGTGATGAATACGAGCATTTGTACTCCAGTCATGGATGTTTAATATGTATTTCTATATAAATATACTTATAAATGTATTTTATCAGTTACCCTAGTATCCCATAACACAAGCCTTACAGTGCTTACTTTGGGGCTAGCCTAATTGGTGTGAGTTTATAAAAAAATAAAATAACCAACAGTCCCTTCTGCTCCCACAGTCGTACTTTAACGTTGGTCCTCAAAACTCGTTATTGCTAGTTTCAAAAATACCGGCTAGTCACTTACTGCTTAACACCTCTCAATTATAACAATACTTTAGAATATAAAAGAAGATACTGTATCTTGTTTTCGTAACAAGCAGGAGGTCTAATACACATTATTTTTAACCTTTTTCAAATACTTCTGTAATATTCATTGTACAATAATATGAAACCTCTGCGTTTTACTGCAGATAAAAAATTGTTAAATCATTAAACCTTTTTTGCAGTACAAGATCAATGTGTCTCACAGATGCCTGGCACCCCATTCATGTTGCTCTGCAAGCTGTACCCTGAAGATGTTGCCGAGGAGCTCATTCAAGAGGTGACACAACACCTACTGTTCCTGCAGGTGAAGCAAGCGATATTGAGCATGGACATATACTGTCCGCCTGAAGCCTCTGTCTTGTTGGCCAGTTACGCCGTTCAAGCGAAGGTAAGTGATGTAGGTATTATGATCAAAACAATTAACTGTGAATACACAATTTATTAAAAATATAATACATTAAAAGCAATTACAAGATTGCTTTTTAAAGTAAAATGGTGAAATTTTAAAAGTAGCACATTCTAATATACATTTATTTAGTCATTTGGCACACACTAATCATTTATAAACATGCAATTATTTTATTTTATAGTGAGGAACATGAGCAAAATTAACAGTGTTCAATAAATTCTTGGAATTTGAAAATATAATTATTTTTTTTAGTATGGAGACTATGATGAGAGCGCTTACAAGCCAGGCATGCTGGCTAGTGAGGACCTGCTGCCCCAACGAGTCATAGATCAGTACCAAATGACGCCTGAGATGTGGGAAGATCGCATCAAGATATGGTGAACATGATTAAATATTTCCATTTTTTACACCATGAGGATCCTTAACGATTTTAGTTGAGAGTGCAGATTTATAGAGCTAATTATTCTATAAAATACAGTGATGAAATTTTTGTTCTACGACAAATATTGACTATGTTATGACCAAATTACTAAACGATTTTTCGGCTGGCCGCGTGGTGGATGTGACGTCACAGAGGTCTAGTGCTCGGGCGCGAGTGTGCGTAGAGACGCTACTGAAGTTCGACCGAAGTGAACCACGATCGAGCTCTGTGACGTCACACGTTTCGGCCGCCGGAGAATATTGGCTACGATAAAATTAGTTATTAAATCTCAGCGAATGAACTGATTTAGATGATTTAAAAAATACATTAATTAAAAAGCTTATTAGATCATTATCCTGATTCGATTTTGAGTTGATTTGCTGACCTATTAATGATCCTCATTAGCCTAGCCCCCAGTACTGTGGGATACTAGTATAATGGATATTAAGAGTGTTCCAATGCCAATCGATCGATCGACTGCATCAATCGATACTAAAATGTATCGACGTTTCTGTCATACCAATAAATTTATTGTAGATTAAATATTGATTGATGGTAATTTATTATGGATTAGTCGACGTTGACCGATGCTATTATACGGTAATCGATCGGTTAGTCGAATGGTATCCGTCGATCAACTAAAGCAAAACCCAAAACGGTCATACACTTCGATCTGTTATACGGTATCTGTGATATTTTATTTACACACACTATTTATTTAGTTAAAAATGACCGCTCGCGAGTAGGACTGTAATGCGACTGATTAGCCAAATGGCTTAGACGCGGACGTGAGATCATATTGCCTAGTCAGCTGTCTAGCAGCCCTTTTTGCAATATTACATACATAACTAATTTATAACAGATCGACGTTAACCGATGCCGTCGGGCGACGATCGATCGATTGATCTAGTTACACCCTAATACATAAATATATATTGTTAAAAGAACAAAATAAACTAACCTTAAATCTAAAGAAAATTTTACTAGAAAAAAATCTACACGGGCAGCATACGGGACTCGAACCCACACTCTCCGCTACCCGGGCAGATGCACTGACTATTATGCTACCGCGGCCCTAATTGTCCATGTCGAATTTTCTCTAGTGTTTCTTAGGGCTCTTTCAATTTATGCGTTTCTTGACGGCCTGCTGCGGTGCCGAAGCGGTGCGTTTGTCGTACAGCGTACGGACGATCATTTTTCTGTCCGCTTAGGGTTGAAGGCAGCGCAATCTCTTCGCATTGTAGGTAACCCACAATGTCAAATGCTTACCTTTACAAGTATTAAACATTTAACAGAAAAAAATAGCAATTAAAGGTATATTTTCATTTTTAGATTTATAAATCTACAGAAAATTTTCTAGTATTTTTCTTTCTTTTTATGGAAAGGTTTATTGGAACGAAGTTCCTTACGGCAGGCTTGGAGGGGATAGGGATTTTTCTGCGCGACCGAACTGAAAAAAATGTGATAGTAAAACCGTAAGAAAAAATCCGTGGAAAAAAGTGCGTGGAATTAAACCATTAAATGAGACGTGCGCAGGCGCGACAGTCGCATACACAAGCGAGTTTGCAATTTGTGTCGATTCTACATTAGCCGAAGGAACTTCGTTCCTACCTGGTGTCCCACGACACCACATAATTTTTTTATTTTGTAATATTTTTATTTATTTAGCATATTTATTTACTGTAATTGTAAATAAACAAGTAAATTAATAATAAGAAAATTATGAAGTATTTTTTTTAGATTTAAACATCTAGCAGTTAAATTCTTAAAAAATAAACACATAACTAAATAAACCTTTTCATAAAGAGAGGAAATTTGGATTGAGGTGTGATTTTTATCAGTATTTATTTGTATGTTTACCATTACCTTAAAGTTATTAATGTATGGACGAATTATAGGTACGCGGACCACAAGGGCATGTCGAGAGACGAAGCAGAAATGGAGTATCTGAAGATAGCTCAAGACTTGGACATGTACGGTGTCAATTACTTCGCGATCAATGTAAGCGTTGACAAAATCATTATACAAGGCGTCCCCTACGGGTTTGTCACACGAAGGATTAGTATATTAAATATTGAAGATAGAATATTTTACTGAAAGAGCAGTTTTTGAAGTTATACTTCTTTAGGCGCGTTATGAAAAAATTATGTGAGTGAAATTTTAAGATGCGCGCGCATCACTGTAACACAAAATTTTAACAGCATGAAGTTGGCTTCATGCGTTACTTTTGTGTTTACCGCACATTAAGAAAAACTACCAACAAAATAGAAATAGAATCTCTATTTTGTGGGTGCTAACGACTGCATTGTGAAGGCCTATCAAAAGTATTTATTAATCTGGAACAACGGAACCAAAGCGCGATTCAGGAGACTACAGCGCCATCTTTTGACCATTGGTGTAGTAGAACCAAAAACCACATCTTTATTTTTTGTAATAAAGTAACAGTTATAGGTATTCATATTTATAATATTTATCCACATGTTTCTAGTTTGTATATTCGGAATACGTGTTTGAGTTTCATACAAGTGCAAATCACATATGTTCTAATAAATTATATTCAGTAGCGATTTTAATTGAATATTTTGATTATTTATAAATAAATAATCAAAATATTCAATTAAAATTTTTCAAATTAAAACTGAACTTTATTGACTTCGTCCTTTTCCAGACTTTTTATTAATTTATTGTAATTAATTATTTGCATGCAATTAAAGACTAATTTTAAACGATGCCAAAGAAGGATAACTTCTCACGCGCCTAGATAAGTACACGCACCCATTTTTTTTAAATCGCCTGCTGAAAATGGGAGTCAAAGTCGTGAAATAAGAATTTTTTTTTTATATACTTTCCCTCCGTATGACAAAGCTGTGAGACGCCGGAAGTATACAGCTAAACTGTTGCATGCTGTCTAACAGTAAAAATATGTGAGACATGATAATAATCAAACACCTTTTATACCATATTTTTATGCAATAAATTATTATTATTATTACAAATGTTATTCTATCTTACTCTAGAACAAGAAAGACACAGACCTCTACTTGGGTGTGACGGCTCTGGGTCTAAACATCTACGAGAAGGACAACAAGCTCACGCCGAAGACAACATTCCCTTGGTCCGAAATCAAGCACATTTCGTTTGATGACAAGAAATTTGTGATAAAGTTCGTTGACAAAAGTGTGACCAACTTTATCTTTTTCTCGCCAAAAGGCATGAATAAACTGGTGAGTGGTTGGTTTATTGTTTACTTATACTCAATGGAACGTAGGTACATCTTTTTTTATAGATAGGTCCGACAAATGACTCCGCCCCACCTGATGTTAAGTGACGGTGAAGTCCAGACGCGAAGATAGCTGGTACAGCAGTTCTACCTGCCACACCAGCCATCCTCACCCTGCCGGCCTGCATGTTGCTTCTTCACGCCTCTTTTAAAGGATACCAGGTTGTAAGAAGGAGGGAACACGTGAGCGGGCAGAGCATTCCATTTACGTAAACCTTTTGTGGTATATCTGGAACCAATATTGAAAATTAGTTGGTTAATAATTCCAGCAATAAATAATGTCACATAGCCTATCTTTGACAGTATTTTCAATGTCGTTTTTTTATTAATCTTATAAAGTAATTAATACAGTCAATTAATTTGTAATTGTGGTTTAACTAAACCACAAACATATGGATACTTATCTACTTTGTAAACCGAAATGTTAATTCGTCATCGTCAACCCAGCCCCCATAGCATAAGCACTACAATAGGGGTGATGACGGGGTACAGTAAACGATATTCTATTTAGTCCGTCAGTTAGATGATCAAAAAATAATGGACACGTATTTTTTCTTTGGGCAATCAACCAAAAAATGACAAAGTTATAGCGCGTCAAAGTTTGGGAGTAGGGGCTTGTGACGTCACATTTGACTGAATTTTCACTTATAAGTTCAAACGTGACGTCATGCGACTTTTCAAATCAATATATCTCTGCAATGTTTATATTATGTGAAAAAAGAAAAAATACATGTCCAATACTTTTTGATAATCTACCTGATAAACAAAAATTAGTCATCATCCCTATTTACATTATATCACGTTTTTTATCGCGCTTAACTGTCAAACTGCGTAGTAATGTTGAGCGTGATAAAAACGTGTTATAAATCATATCGTGCTGCTCATGCTATGGGGGCAGGGCGCGAGTAATATTGTGAGTATAGCGCAGAGTCAAATCATTATTGAAAAAATGTAACAAAGTAAATTTACCCTTATCTCCGCAATGTAATGCACATATTCCCTCGGAGCTACGCGCTTATTATCAGAATCAGCGTTGGGCGAATGGGGGTGTTTACAAAAATACGTAACCACGTTTTGTATGAAGTTTTTGGCGCGAATTAATCGATAATTTAAATTGATCCATAAACTATGACGGCATTAGCGATTTGACAGAATTGTAGACATTCCGCCTCAGAGGCGGTTATCCCAGAAAACCTTTTATCATATTTTCTTTTCGTCTCGGGAAGGAATATGTGCATTATATTACGGTAATAAGGGTGAATTTACCTTGTTAAGTTTCTTATTGAAGCTTAGATGCGCTGCGATCGCTGTGCTAGTTATTAAAAAAATTACGCAATTGTGCATCACATAAGACTCTCATAAGCACCAGCCTATTAATGTCCCCACTGATCCCACGCTTTTCATGTTGATGGAATAGGGAGATTGGGGAATGACCCACCACGCGTGCCCAGTGCGGATTATGGGTGCTAACAACTACAGATGCATTCGGGACCATCGGCTTAACGTGCCTTCCCAAGCACGGAGGTGCTCGAGAGAGTAAATTATTGGTCACCCATCCAACTACCGCCCATTTCGAAAGTTTCTTAACTTCCACGATCCACTTACACTATCGAGACTCTAATTGTAATTGCTTCGAACAGATCCTAGACCTTTGCATCGGCAACCACGACCTGTATATGCGTCGAAGGAAACCGGACACCATGGAGGTGCAGCAGATGAAAGCACAGGCTAAAGAAGAGAAACAGGTATATATATCTGTCTTTCTCATTCTCTTAAGTAATAACACAATTTCCTTATCCCCGTTGTAGAAAAAAAAAGCTATTTGCGGCTACTTAAGATTGCCAAAATACGCAAATGTCATGTAGAGATATGGAACATCATTATAATACGTGTCATTAAAGAAAAGAATCAGAAGTGGCGAAGCAAGACATTCTGTCTCTCTCGCACGTTACTTAGGATGCATGTGCGAAAGGGGCAGAATGTCTTACGGCGTTATTTGCGATTCCTTTCATTAATAACACGAGTTAAACACACAAAGGACATGGTTCAAAAGTGGGAGTCCGTTTCCGGCAGCGACAAAACATATCATATGAAAGCTTCTTGTATATTGTAATATGAACAGATACTTTTATTTTTTTATTTATCCCCGATTAAAATCGTGTTTAAAAAATTCAATAATAGGCTAGTTGCCTAAATTTTAAAAAGTGGTTAATCATATACGTTGATGTTTATTTTACCCCAAAAAATATTATTTTAAATAAAATAAAACAGTAACAATATGTATTTTGAATTTTAACAAAAATATTTAATTATCCCTCTAAAACGCTCATGACTGTCATGGCGTCTTGAATGACGTCACGCCGTGCAAAACAAACAGTATGCTGTACGTTGACTAATAGAATTATTTCATTAAAAATGAATCCATCGTATTTCAAGTACTGTATAGTGCCCCAGTGTAAAAGTACAAGCATAAAACGCCAGACAAATTATTTATATACCTTTTAAACAACTTACAAAAGCAGTAAAAATGGCTAGAACTTACAAGAAGGGATGGTATTCATTGTTTATCAACAAATAAAATAATGTATTTTTGTGAAGATCTTTTTGATGTAAGTATTTAGCATAGCATAATCTAGGTAATCTAAATGTTACACAAGCTGGATAAATTATATTGCATTAAATTGATAAAACAATGACAATAGGTTGAGGTTAGGTAAGTAAATTTAGTTTTATGGCATGATTTAAAGTCAATTTGAGAGTTAAGTATATTTATTCGTATTACTCGTAATAAACACATTTCATATTCTTGTTCTAGTTGCCTAATAATATGCTAATTATACCAAGTATCATATTAAGGTTTGTTTTTTATTTTGGGTAAACTATTATTATTTGCTTTGGTAATTCCCGATGGCTATACATATTAGGCTTTCTTACAATAATTATCTAAGAACAAACTGTTAAAGTGTATCAAAGGAACAATCACATGAATGACAAATCAATAAAATCTATGAAAACTCTAACCACAAGTAATGTTTTGCACGGAGTGACGTCAGTCTTTCTGATTGGTGTTTACTATCACGTGACCTTATGCCTATTATTACTATAATGAAGAATATAATAATATAATGAAAGCGAACAGAATCATTATTTCTGCTTTAGTTACTATTGAATAAAATTATATTAAATTAATAATACAGTCGAAACCGGATATAACGACATTGAAGGGACCATATAACTTCGGACGTTATGTCCGATAGTTGTTATAAGCAATATACAAAAGTAGTCATATAATTGTCATAATGTATGTATGTCATATTGTTATAGATAATGAATATGAGCTTGTTTTCATATGAAATATCGAAAATAGAAGTAATCAGTTTACTATAAAAAATTTGAAGTACTTACAGTATATTTTATTTTGCTGGAACAAGTAAAATGGTTAGTCGTTATAACCGAGGAATATTGATATGAACTTTATCAATATTCATTGGTTAAAAGTCGTTTTAAGCGGTATTTCGCTATATCCGGTGTTGTTTACTTAAGGGTTTATATAAGGTTTCGGCCGGGACCTTACTAATTAGTCGTAATAACCGACACGTCGTTATAAACGATGTCGTTATATTCGGTTTTCACTATAATAAAATTTACAATTAAGTGCTGGAGTCTGCTGAAGACCGACTACCCTCCATTCAAATTTGATCCGCTTCTTTCTAACTACCATAAATATAATATCGGTTATATGAAAATAAACAAATCACGAAAAATTGTAATAAAATTAAATTACAAAACAGCTGATACACTTTGACAAGGCGGTGACCGTGCGTTTTGGTATACATACCAAAAAAACTCTGCTCATTTTGTGACAAAAAACATCGGCTATACAGTTGATTTTTGCCACAAAGCAAACGTGCCTATGACAAGCTTTAACCTGGTTGAAAAGTTTTCATTATCCAGTTGAAAATTAGATCGATATTTCAGCTACGCGCCATAGAACGATGTAATGGCTCTACTATGTTGAAAAGTAACCTCTATCTAGTTAAATATTAGGTCGATATTTCAGAGCTCAACAAGCTCGCTATTGATGTTAATAACGTTATTTACTATAATGTTAGTGATCATGAAGGATTGAAATAGTCTTTATTTAGTTACATATAAGGTTGATATTTCAGCGTCGCGCCATAGAACGATGTAATGGCTCTACTACGTTAAAAAGTAACCTCTATCTAGTTGAACATTAGGTCGATATTTCAGAGCTCAACAAGCTCACTATTGACGTTAATTACGTTATTTACTATAATGTTAGTGATCATGAAGGATTGAAATAGTCTTTATTTAGTTACATATAAGGTTGATATTTCAGCGTCGCGCCATAGAACGCAATAAACTAGCGAGAGAGAAGCAACTGCGTGAAGCAGCTGAGAGAGAAAGAGCTGCAATGGAACAGAGGCTGCGGCAATACCAGGATGAGATAAGACTCGCTAACGATGCTCTGGTGAATATAATTTTTGTTATTTTGTCTAATCATAATCAAAATTATTTATTCAGTTTAGGCTGTTACAAGCACTCATGAATGTCTAGAAGTTACGCCATCGGTTAGTAAATCTACTGCGGGAGACCTTGTCCTGAGAAGAACCGGCAAGAAACTCAGCAAGGGCTGTATTTTCTCCCTGTTTTATTATTTACAGAGTCGTCAAATTGAAAAATGACTTCAGAGATGATTCATGAAGTCACCTTTCATTACATAAAGATTAAATATACAATAGTTGTTTACTTGCATTTTCATTGCTACTTTTATACAGTATAAATACAAATAGTGTTATTTATATTAAAAAAAAGTTTCGTCCATAAAAGTCTGGTATAGTTGCTCTATTGTTTGAAATAAAACAGCAAAATGAAAAAATCTCCGTCCGTCCTTCCTTAATTTTTCGTCAATAAGGTCAGAGAAAACAGCGGAGTTGTTAGGGAAAATGTACAAAGAAGCTTGTCGCTGGTGTTAGAAATAAAACAAGGGGACAAACTTGAGCTCTACCAATTTTTTAGTTAATGAAGTTGAATTGTCGCTCTATTGCTAGAAATAAAACTGGATGAAAAACAGCCCTTGCTAAAGTTTTCTTTGGCAAAGACGAATTTTCGTTCTGTTGTTAGTAATAAAACCGAAAAGATCCCTTGCTTATATTATCGTTCATAAAATCGATTATGCAACGGCTCTTCCTAAAAGTTTCCGTCAATAAAGTCGAATATCGCGTGCAGCGCAGGTCAGAGGAGACAGCGGAGTTGTTGGCAGAGAAGGGGCGCGTCGCCGAGGAAGAAGCGTCCTTATTGGCGCAGAAAGCGGCAGATGCCGAGCGAGAGAATGCAAGATTGAGGCTATCAGCTATTAAGACTGAAGAAGAGAAGGTATGTGGGTTTTTAACCGACTTCAAAAAAAGAGGAGGTTCTGTGTTCGACTGTATATTTTTTTTATGCATGTTCACCGATTTCTCCGTTAATTGTGGACCGATTTCCTAAATTCTTTTTTATTCGAAAGAGTGCACTTCCGAGGTAGTATCATGTAAATTTCACTTAAATGACTGAAATAAAACATAAATAATAATAAATAAATACTTCAAAATCGAAAATGTCGGGCGGGTCAAGATTGAAAGATGTATTATTACCGATCAGAAACCAAAATCTATTTAAGTGACATGTATAGACAGACGAAAGTTCCTTACATTTCCCTCTTCATTACTATTCAAGCATTTCTTGGTAACTTGCGTGATTTGAAAAAGAGACTAGGTGGCGGTATTTGTGCTTTCTGATTTTCACTTGCATCGTGGTTTTATAAAACCGAAATTTTCTTTTATTCCCTTAGCGGTGTAGCCATCTACATTGTTTTTCACGGCCGGTAAATCCAAAAATTTTCGCCCGATTTTCCTCTAATTATTCGAATTCTACTGTACATCCACGCTTCATTTATGTCTTAAATCAATTCTGAATAGTTTCTTTGCAAACTTATCTATCACTATATTAGATGTGTAAATTAAAAACCATTACTAAATGTGATAAAACGCAAAATAAGAAAAATGAAAATGATAATGATTTTCTCAACCGCGGGCAAAAATCATCCACTTACACATCACAGGGGTTATATTGCTACTAGCTTCCGCTTGCGACTTCGTACGCGTTACATTTAGGTTTTTTGAGAATCCCACAGGAATCTTATCAGTTTTCCGAGATTAAAATTATCCTGTTTCAATTTAAATAATAAACTATTATGTGTGTCAAATTTCATTAAAATGCGCTTAGCCTCTATCTATGGGCCTATGTTGTCTGAATATAAATAAAATAATTAAATAAAAATAACATGATTATCATCAAACCAGGTCCATTTAGAACGCAAAACTCGGGAAGCGGAATTCCTCACAGCCCGTTTGGTAGAAGAGTCTGAGAAGCGAGCCGCCGAAGCAGAAAGACTTAGGTCCGAATTACTCGCAGCTCGGGCCGCGGAGAGACATGCCAAGGAAAGACTTCTAAACTTCCTGGCTAGGAATTCTACTGGATCACTGCCTACGGTGAGTTTTTAAATTTATTGGACAAATAGGTAGGAGACAGAAGCGAAAATAGGTAGTAATTGGAAGGTACAAGGCTGAAATACTCCCAATTCTATGCCCAAACAGTATGTGCCTTAATTTGTTATAAGAAGAAATAAGTTTTATTATTATTATTTTCATTTTGAGAAGCTCGATGGCGTAAGTGGTTAGCGCATTCGGCTGCCATCGTTGAAGTTACGCAACATTCGCAGAGGTCGGTCATTGGATGGGTGACCAAAAAAAATACTATCTCGAGCTCCTCCGTGCTTCGGAAGGCACGTTAAGCTGTTGTTCCCGGCTAGTTCGGCAGTCGTTAGCACCCGCCAAACCTCACTGGGCCCGCGTGGTGGGTCATGGCCCAAACTCCCTATTCTATCCATAGGGATGCCTGTGCCCCAGCAGTGGGGACATTAATAGGCTGATGATGATGATTATTATTATTTGATATTGTTGGGTCACAGAGTACGCAGTCTACAGGCGAGCGTCATTCATGGCAGATGACTTGGGGCGCCTCACCTCCAGATCACACGCCTTCACACACCCCCGCCCCTATGGCTAACGGGCTGCCTGACCACTTGCAAAAGGTAATAAATAATTCATTAATCAATTAAAAATTTGTATGCACGGACCACACAACTGAGGTGAACTTCTTTTCTTAAATGACCCAACATTAGGTGGTGCATAAGGCATAAGGGATTGGAGCAGCACATACATCTTTTCAGTTTCAGCCTTCGCCGAGTTACCTTCCAACTTTCAGGCTCGTCGGGAAGAGCTGCGCACGCATCACACACACACATACACACACGTCCTTTACTTTTTCAACGTGCGCTAAAATAGTCGATAGGCTGATGTTGGCACACAGAAGATGGGCATTTTCCGTTCGAATAGGGTATTTGACAGTATTAAAAATAAAGTGCCAATTGTTAGCATCTGTGCTTAGAATGAATATTGACAGGGATTTTTACTATTTTTACCAACAAAATTATTCATAATTTTACTAAAAACCCACGAAAAATATAATAGTTTTCTTATATATTGCCACGTGACCTAAAACGCTTGGGATTGGCGGAGCCTAAAATGACGTCACACGCAAGTAAACTACCGGTTAAAGTGACATTACATTGTATCTTTTGACGTTTTAGTAACAGTCGTGTGACGTCACACACTAGTAAGACGGCAACTTGAAAATGGAGTTTTTTCTTTGGTTGTTTTTACTGAAATACACAACAGAATTATGAATATACTTTTTACGGACTCCATAAACATTAGTCGATAACGTGAGATCATTTTCTAAAACTTGTCAAATACCCTATTGGGGGGAGTAACCCCCACCTTACAGGAGACCACAGTAAAATAACAACTACTTTTTGGTGATGCTGTTTCAGTCGGTAAGGTTTCAGGGCGCCACGGGGTAAGGGATTGGGTCAGGGTAGGCAACGGCGCGAATGATATTTTGATGTGTGTGTGTATGTTATGCCGCAAGTAAAACCGATTTCTGACGTGGCGACGCTCGCCCGTAAAATGCAATATATACCAGTGCTCAACTACTTGCCGATCAGTACGGCGCCAGCGCCCTTCGAGGCAGGACCTATGTCATTTATTACCGCACGCATCCCGTGCTATTCCCCGAGTGTATTTATCGTAAGCCGGCTAGTGTTTCACATCTGCCAGGCGTCCCGTGACGGCTCACAATTTTTTTCGTATCACAAGCGTCTAGCGTATAAGCGTAACGTGTAAGCGTATAGGCTCTGTTGGCCGCTTATCATAAACGGGCCTAAGGCTTGTTTGCCACGCTTTTAACATAAAAAAACAAATGGTACTTTATTTTGTGCAACGTTAAAATAGTCTTCTCGCAGTCGGAAGATATATACAGGGTGGTCCAACTAGTGACGTCAACAATTTTTGACAACAGTCAACAGTATTTCAAAAATTTGTTGACGTCACTAATTGGACCACCCTGTATAAGCTGATGTTGGCACAGTGTGGTTGGGTTATTAGCCCGGTTACCCTATTCCATGCATACGATAATTTATTGACATCATCAGCCTATTAATTTCCCCACTGCTGGAGCACAAGCCTTCCCTATGGATGGAATAGGGAGATTGGCCCATGACCCACCTCACGGGCTTAATGCGGATTGGTAGTGTCGTTTGTCGAGATATGCTTAAAACACAGGATATCATAGCACAAACTGAATTGTATAAGTCCAATTGTTTTGTTAGTTTCATAGAATTTCATAATAAACTTTTTTTAAATACGGCTTGACAGGACGCTGTTGGCTCTTGCTGAAAATATATTATTGGACCAAAGGTACATCATGTTGCGTCTGTTTCTACCTTGTAGGATTGCCGTGAGGGCATTATATCTCTTGCTCACTCTGTCAGTGTTTAAATACTAAGTGTATGATTGGCACAGGAGGCGGATTCCCGCGACAGTACGTGGCTCAGTAATATTCTTCCCGAGTCGGCGCGCGACCTTCGAGATCGTCTCGCTGCGCTCATCAACAAGAACCAAACCGGTTCCCTTGCGCCGGTCAGTCAATCATTCGTTCACTCACTCATTCATCTCGACCATTCTTTAAACTGGGTTATTTGAAACTGTGTAATATCTTGTTGTGACAGCTCATCAACAAGAACCCCACCGGTTCGCTCGCGCCGGTCAGTCAATCATTCGTTCACTCACTCATTCATCTTGACCATTCTTTAAACTGGGTTATTTGGAACTATGTAATATCCTGTTGTGGCTATGTGTGGGTTTCCTTTCTTCAATGTAATCATTCATCAAATTTTTGAACTGATTGTGGTCACACGGTGTGGGTTTCCGCTCATAAACAATAATCATACTGGTTCGCTTGCGCCGTTGTGTCAATCACCCATACACTCACTCATCCATCTCATCTATCTTTAGACTGGTTTATTATTACTAAGTTGAGATATAAAGACTATAATTCTATCCAACTCTTCACATTTTCATATCATCATCATTAAATTGTAATTGTTTATTTGTAACTTATAACCTATTGTGTGTGTTTTCGTTCTTCAATCCAAATTCTACCAGCTCGCACACGGTTTTCAGCCATTCGCTCATTCAGCATTTTTTAAACTTTAATATCTGTTACTAACCCTCGATTTTGTTTACATAGTGCTGGGTTCCGCTCATCAACAATAAAGCTACTCAATCATCCTTCTTTAGACTGGTTTATTTGTTACTAACTTCCGATGGTGGCTTTATATGGGTTTCCATTTTTCAATGTAATCATTCATCTCATTATCGTTTAGATTGGTTTATTTGTAACGAACTTCCGATTGTGGTGTGGGTTTCCGCTCATCAACAGTATTCTTATGGATTTGCTCGCACCGGCCTGACAGCATCATTTATTTCTCTATATTATATGAATAACGACTGTTTTATGGTTATGTTATTTTATTTATATGGGTTTTTCTTTTTAACGTATCGTTCAATCGTTCTCCATCATTATTCGTTGTGTTTTTTTTTTTTTTTTGTAGATAGGTCCGACAAATGACTCCACCCCACCTGATGTTAAGTGAAGGTGAAGTCCAGACGTGACGATAGCTGATACAGCAGTTTTACCTGCCACACCAGCCATCTTCACCCTGCCGGCCTGCATGTTGCTTCTTCACGCCTCTTTTAAAGGATCCCAGGTTGTAAGAGGGAGGGAACACGTGAGCGGGCAGAGCATTCCATTTGCGGATAGTGCGACAAAGAAATGAGTCACCAAATTTCTTTGTACGCGTTGGAATTGTGGCCACAGTTAGACGATGACAACGTAGGCCAGCGCGCGTGGTCCTCTGAAGGAAAGGAGAAGGTGGGATAAGAGAGAATAACTCCTCAGAACACTCGCCGTGGTACAGACGATAGAACGCGCTTAGTGACGCCACGTCACGGAGTAATTGAAGAGGCTCAAGGTGTTTAGTCACCTCCTCATCGCCTATGATGCGGATCGCGCGTCGCTGTAACCTATCCAAAGCATCGAGCAAGTACTTAGCGGAGCCATCCCAGAGGTGCGAGCAATATTCCACGCAGGACCGCACTTGCGTTTTGTACAACAAGCACAGTTGATCGGGCGTGAAAAAACGCCGCACCTTGTTCAGGACTCCCGAGTTTGCGTGAAGCTGTTTTGATCACGGTTTCGATGTAGTTCTTTGGATTCAGGTCTGAGCGAACTTCCATACCGAGCATGGAAATGTTGCTCTGCAGCGGTAGTGTTGTGCCCTGAAGAGATGGAAGGGGAAGGAATGACGATGTTTTTGCCGTGAAGGCGCAAGCCTGAGTTTTTTTTGGCATTGAACTCAACCAAGTTCCTGGTACCCCATTCGGAAATGTGGTCCAAAGCCTGATTGAGTTCAATGACAAGATTCTCGCGTTTCTCCTTGGTTACCGCCAGCCCAGCCGCTGCTTGTCCGAGATACCCCGCATGCACTGTACTATCGTCTGCATAGCAATGAATATTCCCAAGAGGAATTAAGTCATTGATATGCAGCAGAAAGAGAGTGGGGGATAGGACGGAGCCCTGGGGAACGCCGGCATTCACTGACATGAACCGCGAATTGCTACCATCCGTAAGGACACGAATTCTACGCTCATGCAGAAAGTCAGCTACCCAAGAACAGAACTGGGCTGGCAGACCGTATGCCGGAAGCTTGGAGAGAAGGCTTTTGTGCCAGACCCTGTCAAACGCCTTGGCAATGTCAAGGCTGATAGCCAACGACTCGCCACGCTTGTCGATAGCCTCACCCCAGATATGAGTTAAGTACGCTAGAAGATCACCCGTCGATCGTTTCGGTCTAAAACCATATTGACGATCATTAATCAAGGAGTGATCCTCTAGGTAGCGGGTCAGATGGTTATTAAGGACCTTTTCTAAAACTTTACATAAAACTGAGGTGACTGCTATTGGCCGGTAGTTTGCCGGGTCTGAGCGATCCCCTTTTTTGGGCACTGGTTGCACATTGGCATCTCTCAAAGTCTCCGGCACACGCCCCAAAGAATACGAGCATTGGTACAAGCGCGTGAGCACGGGAGACAACTCCGCTGCACATTTTTTGAGTACTACTGCTGGGATGCCATCAGGTCCACTAGCTTTCCGGACGTCGAGTGATTGCAATTCGGCACGAACCTCGCGCTGCCTGATTTTAATATCAGGCATCGTTGTGCCACAGTGAGGTAATGATGGTGGCAGTGCATTGCAATCATCGATTCGGGAGTTAGCCGCAAAGAGTTTTGCCAGTAAATCGGCTTTCTCCTGCGGCTTATGGGCTAGTGTTCCGTCTGGGCATCTCAGAGGTGGCAGCGAGGGCTCGCAGAAGTTTTTTTGCACGGCCTTGGCCAGACGCCAGTAGCTACGGGAACCCGTAGGATGCGTCATAAGTTCCTGGCCAACACGTGCAACGCGCTGGGCATCCGCTCTAAT
The DNA here is from genome assembly GCA_902850365.2 of Chilo suppressalis. Taxonomy (NCBI): domain Eukaryota; kingdom Metazoa; phylum Arthropoda; class Insecta; order Lepidoptera; family Crambidae; genus Chilo; species Chilo suppressalis. The sequence continues at coordinate 17,105,158 of OU963914.1, read as the reverse complement.
GTAAGCCTTCCTACAGGCCTTGGAAGCAAAATTGTAGGCTGCTTTGAGTGAATCGACCTCGGGATCCTTGAGAGCGCGACCTCTGATCCAAGCACGATATGCCGCTTGCTTACGCGAAGCAAAAGTGTTTTAATTAATGCACAGTTTACGCTGCAAGTTTTAGCCTCTCAATAATATCGATCAGTCAATCACTTTCATCCACCATCGTGGTGCCTGTTCGTCTTTTGACAAATATATTTTTGCCGTCCGTTTTCAACTATTTGTGGGTTGATTTGTTTTTCGTTTACTCGTGTTGCCTTAATACGTTGCTATTCGTTTTGTGTTTGATATTATTCCCATTGAATTTATATGTTCGACACTTGTACGAAAAACTAGTTGTTACGACAGCGCCATCTAGTCACTCCTTAGTCAATTAGGTGAATCTAATTGGCTTGCAAACTTCGCATTTAAGTGTTCAGGTTTCGACACTTGGAAACTAGATGGCGTTGCCGACAATGTATACTGTATATATACTCAGAAAAAAATGTGGTTAAAATACTTTCTATTGACTTTCGAGCAATAATCATTTAAACCTACATAACGAATTGTCTTTCATTTGGGCACCCAATTTATCACACTTCTTTATCCTAAAATCCGTTTTGGCCGGGTTTGGCAGGCAACATATTCACGGATCTGATGGGCCTTAAAAGAACCGTATATTTTTCAGTCGCCGGTGCCTTCGTCCCTGTTCCCGTCGACTTGCTCGTTACCCGCGGAGCTCGGGGGCGAAGCCCTACCTGAAGGCACGACGCCCGAGCAGGAGCTCACCGCCTACCAACTGGTGCCTGATGAGCCCGACCCGCATATACACCGCCTGTCATTAGAAATTGAGAAGGAGAGGTGAGTATATTGCCGTCTCTGTCACGATGTATAGCAAGAGCTCACCGCCTACCAACTAGTGCCTGATGAGCCCGACCCGCATATACACCGCCTGTCATTAGAGATTGAGAAGGAGAGGTGAGTATATTGCCGTCTCTGTCACGATGTATAGCAGGAGCTCACCGCCTACCAACTAGTGCCTGATGAGCCCGACCCGCATATACACCGCCTGTCATTAGAGATTGAGAAGGAGAGGTGAGTATATTGCCGTCTCTGTCACGATGTATAGCAGGAGCTCACCGCCTACAAACTGGTGCCAGATTATACCTGTATTTTTAAATATAATCTGAACTTTCTATATACTTTGTACCTAGAATAAACGTGATTATTCTAAGCGCAAATTATCAACTCTTCTGGCATTTGTTTGCTGTCAAGTTTTACTCCTAGAGAAACCTATACTCTATTCAACTTTCACTGAGACAAAAGGTAAACACTTAAACCAATGTTCTAAAACTTTTTTATCTAGAGTAAAGATGGCCGGTGTAACCAGACTCATTAGTAATTGTTACATTCTAACGTATATTATTCGCTTTATCACTACTCTTTAATTAAGTAGTATTATTATGCGTTCAAAGTTGATGTCACATTTTTTTTAATTATAATTTTATATTTATAAATATAATTCTTCTGTGAGTGTGTATGTCACTGAACTTCTCTTAAACGACTGGACCGACTTTGATGAAATTTTTTGTGTGTGTTCAAGGGGATCTGAGAATGGTTTAGATTCACAATTTTGTCCGCTGGACAATGTTTTTTTAATTAATTTTTTTTTATGGCGGTACGAAGTTCGCTGGGTCAGCTAGTATGCATATAAATTTCGAACTATTGAAAATCCTTTTTATGGTTTGTTTATCTTTTGTCTCAGAAGAAGTTATACTTCTCACAACGTACTCTGTTTACATTCATTAATGAAATAAAACACCCAATTTGAAATTATTTGTCAATTGAAGAGCTGGCGAACAAAGCGGTATAGTTACTTTTTTTTGCAGTCCGGAGGTTTCGGGCCCTTTGAATTTGAATCTCAAATAATTTTCAACCAAAACCGCCTAAAACAGTGTTAAAATTACAATTACTTAATTTATAAATAAAAAAAAAATGCCAAAAGCTCACAGCAGGTATGTCATTCAGTTTCATACAGCTCCTGTAAAATTTAATTTTATGTAATTATACCGCTTTGTTCGCTTGCTCCTCAATTGTTTTACCGGAATTCTAAACATCTTTACTTCATGCATCAATAGGGTATTTGACAAGTTTTAGAAAACGATCTCACGTTATTGACTAATGTTTATGGAATCCGTATAAAGTGGATATTTATCATTCTGTTGTGTATTTCAGTAAAAATAACCAAATCAAAAACTCCATTTTCAAGTTGCCGCGAAAACGTTTTTCGGGACAATATGGCGTCTTACTAGTATGTGACGTCACACGACTGTTATAAAAACGTCAAACGATACAATGTAATGTCACTTTAACCGGAAGTTTACTTGTGTGTGACGTCATTTTAGGCTCCGCCAATCCCAAACGTTTTGAGTCACGTGTCAATAAATAAGAAAACTATTATCTTTTTCGTGGGTTTTTAGTAAAATTATGAATATTATTTTTGTAAAAACAGTAAAAACCCCTGCCAATATTCATTCTAAACACAGATGCTAACAATTGGCACTTTATTTTTAATACTATCAAATACCCTATTATACTAGTTGCTTTCTATATCGACTTTTCGTTTCTGTTATCCAGAGTGGAATACCTTGCCAAATCCAAGCATCTCCAGCAGCAATTAGATGAATTGCGTTGCGAATTCTCCGTACTGCGCGTAGACAGCGACGCGGCCGCGCTAGATCGACTGCACGAGATGCAAGCGAGAGCCGGCGACAACAAATACTCCACGCTGAGGAGGCTGAAACAAGGATCCACCAATACTCGCGTCGCCTTCTACGAAGACCTGTAAGTATAATAAAAGCCAATTTTCAGACAAATTTCCTCCCAATATAGGTGACTTCTTACACCCATATTCTTAGTCGCGTCCTCAAACGTTCCTCGACTCTAACTCATTCGAGGGCTCCTTAAGGAGTTCCTCCAAATAACCTCGAAAATGATATTCTAGTAGGTATCTTGAACAAACTTGAGAATTCCTCCACTGAGAGTACAAACAAAGGTATAAAGCATAAAAGCATAGACATATTATATGTGTAAAGTAAAACAACAGTATCACACAACAAACATAGGTATATACATACCTACTTGAAATAATCCTGTCACGTAAATCTTCAAAGCCACCAGTAATTGTATTTAAGGCGGTACAGGTAGTCCTCTGTTATTACAATTTAGTGTAATGCTTAGCAGAGGAAATATTACTTGTATGAATGTATCTCTCTAAACCGAAATCTTCTTTTTAACGAATCATTGTCGTAAACCTCAAAAGGATTTGCAGCGTCTACGTGACTACCGTCGCTCCGGATTATATGGTTCATCATCGTATACGTAATCCATAAAATCCACCAATTCGTCAATAATCTTAAAATTCAAAATCCCAAAAAACAACTTGAAAACACCTTAAAAACCACTCGGGGAAGCCTTAAGGTACGTCGTGAGCTACCTTGAGTTTGACAGTTTATTCCTCGACTCGACCTCCACTTGAGTGAGGAATATCTCAAGTGAAGGATATTTTTGTTGTCTAAGCATACGAATTTCCTTGAATGAGGTTGAGTCGAGCGGATAAAATCTCGAGGAAACGACTAAGAATATGGGTGTTAGATGAATTACAGCACTACCAACAATCTCCGCAAATAAAGATTAAAGGAGGGATCTTCTATTTACAAAGAACCTGTAAGTGTTTTAAGAGGTATTTCCGGATTTTGGCTTCTCTTTGTAGGATTGCAGCAACAATTGCAGGTTCAGTGTGTTTTCAGAGACAGTTCTCCCAATATAGTTGTCTTTTAGATGGATTGCAGCAACGAAAGCAAATTTCACTGCATTCAATAAAAGTAAGCATCAAGAAGATTTCGTTATATATGTGTTTTCAGACAAATTTCCTCCCAATATAGGTGACTTCTTAAATTGATTGCAGCACTACCAACAATCTCCGCAAATAAAGATTAAAGTAGATCTTCTTATTTAAAAGAACCTGTAAGTGTTTTAAGAGGTATACCCGGATTTTGGATTCTCTTAGATGGATTGCAGCAACAATTTCAGTGTGTTTTCAGAGAGTTCTCCCAATATAGTTGCCTTTTAGATGGATTGCAGCAACGAAAGCCAATTAACTCTGTGATGGCAACATCTACATGCCCCACATATAATAAACATACATATAATGAACATAGACTATTTCCTAGTCACTCGCCTGCTTAAGAGATGGCGCTACCGGCGCTGCGTTCACAACGTATGAAAGCCTACATCGCGCAAGAGAAATTCGGAGCCAAACACTCCATATATACGATGCCCGACCAACATCAGTCGGGCGCGGCCCCCGAGCTAACATCACCCAGCTCGGAGAAAGATCTTCCCCTTTGGCCTTTCTACAACTCCATTCAATAATATTTAGCATCATGAAGATAAGGTATAAGACAAGAGAGATAACTTATACCTCTGTTAGGGTAGTGCTAGATCGACTGCACGAGATGCAAGCGCAGGCCGGCGATAACAAGTACTCCACGCTCAGGAGGCTGAAACAAGGTACCACTAATACTCGCGTCGCCTTCTACGAAGACCTTGTGAGTGAACTTTCATAGCCTTCCATAGGTCTTTACATAGTGTTTTCAGGGAATTTTCGCTCTAAACCAACCAACAAAGAAAGAAGCGCCTTTTCAGATGCCTTGCAGCACTACCAACAATCTCCGCAAATAAAGATTCAAGCAGAGATCTTCTAATATTCTCTTAGATGAATTGCAGCATTTTTTTATATATAGATAGGTCCGACAAATGACTTCACCCTACCTGATGTTAAGTGAAGGTGAAGTCCAGACGCGAAGATAGCTGGTACAGCAGTTCTACCTGCCACACCAGCCATCCTCACCCTGCCGGCCTGCATGTTTCTTCTTCACGCCTCTTTTAAAGGATCCGTGGTTGTAAGAGGGAGGGAACACGTGACCGAGCAGAGCATTCCATTTACGGATAGTGCGACAAAGCAATGAGTCACCAAATTTCTTTGTACGCGTTGGAATTGTGGCCACAGTGAGACGGTGACAACGTAGGCCAGCGCGCGTGGAGGAAAGGGGAAGGTGGGATAAGAAAGAATAACTCCCCAGAACACTCGCCGTGGTGCAGACGATAGAACGCGCTTAATGACGAGACGTCACGGCGTAATTGAAAAAAAAATAATTGCAGCTTCGTTCCGTTTAGTGTGTTTCCAGGGACAATTCTCCCAATATAGTTGTCTTTTAGATAAATTGCAGCAACGAAAGCAAATTTCTTCATTCAATAATAGTAAGCATCAAGAAGATTCCGTTATATGTGTGTTTTCATACAAATTTGCCCTCAATATAATCGACTTCTCGAATGGATTGCAGCATTAATACTCGCGTCGCCTTTTACGAGGACCTGTGAGTGTGATTTTCCATAGACAAGAATATTTTCAGAGCATTTCTCTTACAAAATAACCAATCAAAACAGATGAGATGAGAGGCAAGCGCAGGCCAGCCAGCGTCGCCTTCTAGACTAAGTTCGCGGCGAAGATTCTCGTGTTTTTTATAGGATTTACCTCCCAATATAGATGTCTCCTTAGATGAATTGCAGGACTACCAACAATCTTAGAAATGGCCGAGAATCACGTAGGGCACGAAAAGGGGGAAAAATCACGAAATATCACAAGGAGGGAGGGGGGGGGGGGATATTATGAGATGCACGCGAAACGCGTATTTATTTTTCGCTGAACGCACGGACAAACAGCGTCTAAAACCTCACCATAAATGCAATGTAAGCATTTTCCTCTCCCGATATTAACATTATTATTATTCTTATTATTGCAGGTAACCCTAAGGAAATGTATAAGGTGTTCCCACCACGCACAATATGTAAGTGTTCTAAATGACAATAAATATTATTTACGCCTATTGATGATGTGTACGTTTTCATGATTAATGGCTCAATTACATTTGGTCGTTAGCTTGTTTCGGGTGCACGAAAGACATTACTCGAATTCGGGCACCCGAAGCAATCTTTAGAATGGAATACGGGCTGGAAGTCGGTGTCGGGTATCCCAAACGAAAACTATAAATTCGGGTAATACGGGCGTACTCGAACCGTTCATTTACACTTAACCATTTACCCGAATTCCATTCGTACTCTCATTCGGGCTAGCGACCAAGTGAAATCGCGCCATAAGTCTACGATTATCTCATGTTTGATATATAAGAGTCGAGCTAATATAGCTCTTATTGTATACGTCTTAAGGATGATGTTACCCGATGTTATGTGTATGTACCCACCAATGTGGCTACAACTCTCAGAACCAGAACAAAAAAGCATAGAGAGTTTCAATTCAACTCCTAAATTCGACTCATATAGTTATCTTTTTATGACATACTTAAATATTTAAAAAAGGTTCAAATATATGTTGCTTCATAGCAACATACTATTAACCATACTATTAAAAGCGTGCGTACGCTATACAAACGTCAAATTGAGTACCATTGTGACATACAAAGGTATTCAATTTGACGTTTGATGTCATACAAAGGTACTCAATTTGAAATTACGATGAATCTTGGTAACCTTTACGATATTCAGTCAAAAAACAATCTTATGTCAAATGAAGCATAATATAAATAATATGAAGAATAATAATTTGTTTAGAAATCTTTTCGTTAATGTATTGTTTTTGGGAGTTTACGCTGAAACATTATAGCTATGCTTGTATGCCTTAGTTCTGGTTCTGAGCTACGACTGTACCAGGTTTGTTTATAATATCTGTCAAGAAAGTATTTGATGAAGTGAAATCAATGTGTAAAAATTAGAATCATAGATAAGGGGTTGATTGTCGTTGATTTGTAAATGTGTGAATATGTAATTGGGTTACCATCTTATGGTATTTTTCCCTGTTTTCTGGGTACTTGGTGATTGTTAAAAATGTCAAATCATATTGCTGATAAATAAAAATAGTTATTTATTATACAAGAGTGGAAAGTTCCTTTTTAACCGCGTGCTCGATTTGGATGACCGAGCAAGCGAAGGATTCTAAAGTTGAATCACGAGCGCAGCGAGTGATTCTAAATTAGAATCCTGAGCGTCAGCGAGGGAAACAAACGAGCACAAGGTGAAAAATCTTTCCACTCGAGTGCAATACGTAACTTTTCATCCCACCTCAGCGAGGAAATGACAAAATGAAAAAGAAAACAATTTATAATGACAAAATATTTAAGCAATAAAACGTGAAAAACTAGAATGGCGCGAAGCACGCAAATAAAACAAAGAAACCAAGAAGGTTCCAAATTTAAATTTTTTCACAATTTAAAAAGTTCTAATCATAAATTTGGCACCATAGAGGTTACATTAAATAGGTTTAATGACGTTTTGAATTTACAATTATATTGAGTACTCATTATATGTGATGTTCTAAATTCAAATCTACTTTGCCGCTCAAGCGAATAAAATAGAATTTTCCAGCCAGATTTCGAAGCGCAAAATTACACTTTCCGAGGTGGTGGGATGAAAATATATTTTTTCTAAAGTGTTTTCAATTTATAGTCGTAGATAATGTAGATAATATTTTTATATAAAACTATTTATAATTGGCTATACATATTTTCTTTTTAAAACCTTCTACTAACTTGCATTATTATGTCGTTTACACTTTTAGGTACTAATATGATTTGAGTTTGATTTTAATATGTAGTAAAGGAAAAATTGGTTTAATATATTACTGCTGAAGTAGGTAGGTATGTGCTTTACGTATTTTTTTATCAGGCTCCTTTAATAGAAGCTATTTACATTAAAAAATGTACTATATTTTTTGTCAATCTAATACTTATTGAGCTAAAAATAAAGTTGTAAATAACAAGTGATGTAGTAGACTCTTTTGATATAATTTAATCTTCTAATAATGATCTTGACAGATATATAAACAAAAATTCTTAGTTAAAGGGTTATACTGCGAACTTTTAATGCGATTTAAGCAGTTGTTGAAGCAGGATGGGGCTTTACAAATGACGTTTCCTCTCACTCCAACAATTGCGATTGCGTTGCAACTAGAATGACTCGTAGTAAGGCTCAAAGTTTAACCGAAAGCGTTCCTAGTGCAAAGATGTGTACATAAATAACGGTGCCTTATGATAATAATATTATATATTTTAAATTTAGACGCTTCCAATAATAATTAAGGTTAGGTTATAAAAAAAATTTACAAAAATCTAATGTGTGTAATCTTTATAATCATTTATTGTTTTGGGTTTTCGCAAGAGCTAGCGCGGTGTCATTAATTATTGGTTGGTACACATGACTTCCGGTCAAGGATTATCTATGTTCACTTCTGGGTACATATTTGAGACTTTAATAAATAAATGGAAAAGGTTTTTTTGCTTTGCTCACCAGCAAGCTCCTGTGAAATGCATAGTATTTTTTTTATTTTACTGATCTCTATTTTTTATTTAATTACCGATTAGCTTATTTGTGTATGTTAATAAATTTTTTGTTTATTTTAATAATGTATTTTGTATTTTCATGCAATCAAATTGAAATGTTCGCTAATATAGTAAAACATATATATATGCAAAAAGTAAGTGATTTTCACATGTAATGAAATATTGTGTGCCTTATTTTAACGCCAGCATCTCACGTCTGTCCTTATCACGCTTAATAAGGAATGAAAAGGACAGACTGATGTTCAAAAATAGCAATTACGAATAGCCAAGTGAAGTGGTGGCATTATAGCAATATCAGTCAGTGATTATAACACAAAAAGAAAGTTAGGTACCTATAACGCGTGAATTTTAAATAACGTCCAAAGAATTTAACGACTGAAATATAAAATTAAATTTAAAAAAATATATAAACTTATTTTTATTAATCTAAAGAAAATATTACTAGAAAAAATTTCCACGCGGACAGGCAGCAGACGGGACCGCGTGAATTTTTTTCTAGTTATAGTTTCTTTAGATTTAAACATCGAGCACTTACATGCTTAGAAAATAAAAATTATAATTTTTTTTAGTATAATATTATAATAATACGCTTTTAAAATTAACTATGTATGCGTCATAACAAGATCTGTATTGTATCGTCTTTCCATTTAAATATCTCTAGAGTACGTAAGTACCATTTTGCGTAAAAAAGTACCCTTTGGATAGAAAATATAATTTTGGAATTCTACAGATAGTTTCCGACTAAATATAAATAAATATCATAGTTTAAATAGAAATTTAAATCAACGTGGTACTATTACAACATGTGTTTACAATTTGTGCAAGTCTATTGGCTGATGATAATAATGGTCTTTATTGACTTCAAGAGCGTTTTTGATTATTAGCATCACTTTTAGTGCGTGTTTACGGAGACCCACGGCACTTTTCTGTACAAAACTTTAATATTTGATACTAAGGCCCGTATTGCAGAATGACAGCTAAGTGTTGATCTTTACTTGAGTACAGTTAGAAAGGGATATCGCTATGTGCTATATATAGCGACATCCCTTTCTAACTATGCTCAAGACTAGATCAATCACTGAGAATCTTTCTATAATACGGGCCTAAGAGACGTTTGTAAAAGTCAAAAACCCAAAACCAGCTTGCTCTGTCTGTCAAAGAGAACACAGGTTTTGTTTATGTGCGGGTGGTGCTCAGAACAAGAACTAAAAACTAGAGAGGTTTCAATTTAACTTTTAAAGGCGACTCTTATATCACAGTTATCTTGTTACTATTAAAGACCAAAGAAAAGGATAAATATATGTTGGCCACTATCCCTACACGAACAATGAAATTTGGCGACCCATTTCTTTGTCGTACTATTCGCAAGTGGAATTCTTTGCCCACGCACGTGTTCCCTCCTTCCTACAATCTGGGGTCCTTTACGAGAGGCGTGAAGAAGCATTTTTGCAGGCCGGCAAGGTGAGGATGTTTGGTCTGGCAGTTTATAACTGCTGTACCAGCTATCTTCGCGTTTAGACTTTATCATCACTTAGCATCAGTTGGGGAAGAGTCATTTGACTACCTTGCTTTAAAAAAAATGCTATAACAGCGTCAAATTGGATACCTTGATTACATTTACGATAGCGAATCAAAAAGTAATCTTATGCCAAATGCAACCTGCCCCCACGTTACTGATACTCTTTGATTGGGTAATACATTTTTCTTGGAAATCTTTTCGTTAATTTATTGTCTATGGGGATGTACACTCAAACGTCATAGAATTACGTCTATGCTAGTTCTTGTTCTGAGGAGTCGTGCCTCCATAATCACGCATAATTATGGATTGAGTTCAACAAACGAATATCTATTTAAGCTTGACATTAAGTTAGTAGGTATTGAAATAAAAAAAATACTCTGAAAAATAACTAAAATTTTATCCACGAAATTTAAAATATGCCTTTATGTGTCAAATGCACGTTCTCATGCCCAGAACAGTTCAAATGTAATACCAGATAACCAGACATTCTATAACGTACCTTTTAGTTAGTTAAGACTTAAATAATACAGTAAAGTACACCGTGTAACAAAAATAAATAATGTATGAAGGAACCCAACGAATTAGAAATAATGTGGAATAAGAGCTGCGCTAAAAAATGGTTCCACTCAAACTGTGATCAAGTGGGCGGGGCGAAAAAACTACGAACAACACGCCGATCGTAGGATTGTCTGGGATTTCTGTTTAACATTATCTTATCCAATGCAAGGATAGCTGAATTCATTTGCAGATATTTGATTTGTCAAAATATTTGTTTTGTCAGTGTGCGCGTCGCGTTAGTATTTAAGTTTAGTTCTTTTAGTTTGGAACCATAGTTTAGCGGCCTTTGTTCCTTCTGCTTCCATTTAATTTCTGATTCGTTGATGAATCCTGAGAATTGTGCTTGTAGGTTGGTGTTCGAATATCTTGATTGTAAATATAAGTTTACCGGTAAAGAATACGAATTTTCACTAAAATAGGGATGATGACGAGGTTATAAAATTATAATGGACACTATTTTTTCTCTTGTCAATCAACCAAAAATGATAAAGGTAAAGCGCGTTAAACTTTGATAGAACATGACGTCACTTCTAAGTAACAATTGTACCAAGAAGTAACGTCATGCGATATTTCCAATCAATATATCTTTGTTCTCTCTAATATTTTAATGATGTGAAAAACTAAAAAATACGTGTCCAATACCTTTACATAATCCACCTGATAGACGAAAAAGAAATGAGTGTGCTTATGACCACACGACTGAAGTGAAACTTCTTTAGCTTCGTCTGTATGTGTGTACAATATATACATGTATCTACATATACATATTTTATTTGCTAGCTATAAGAAAAAGAGAGCAATAAAATGTGCGCGCGCACTGCTTACTCTTTCTTGCTTATATCCCCCACTCAACTTCCGTTCGCCTCGCCCGAACTAACTTTTCGTAAAGCATTCGCCAGTTTACCCCCCAAGTCAAGCGTGCGTAAAGAAGTATCACTTCATAAACAGTTAGTCTTCATCCCAAATACTATAAACTGCTTAATGATTTTTAGAAATAATAAAATGACTGAGGCTAGGGGGCGTCTCAGTTGCTCCTATTTATTTGTTTTTTCGAAAAAAGTGGCAATCAAGCCCGAAATGTCATGATGAAGAAAGAGGTGAATGTTGTATTCAGAACCTCCTCCTTTGAGAAGTCGTTTAAAATAATGCCCTGTGAACGTTATACACCCCGGCAAACTTCTCGATCATCGGCCACAGACAAGGAAGCCTGCGCAGTAGCAATTTTACATACAAAAACGTCCACTGCGTAAGCTTATTTGTCTGTGGTTTTTCCCAAGAAGTTTGTCGCTACTTATACGCTGCAATCCATCAAATTAAGTATTTTGAGATTATTTCTTAAATCCTTTACCCACTTATCATTTCAGTCAAGATATTGGTGTCGATTTCTGGCTTGATTCTCTAAACTTAAAACTAAATTTAACATTCTCTCCTTTTCATTCTCTATAGGGAATGACAAGGATACACTGTTGCCAAATTCAAGTTTAGGTTTAGAGAATCATGCCAGAATCGAGATCATTGTCCTTTTGTTTGTGATCACAGCGTGATTGATAGTTGCTAGTGCACAAATATTTTGTTTGTTTTTCCAACCATTGCTGGATTTTCACTACAGCTATGCTGAATTAAAATCTAGGTTGAAAGGTTTTAATGTAAGAATACTTTAACATTTTCCTTCATAACCTTGCGGTAATGCCGCCTTATGGAATTACAATCGTAGTGCACTTAGTTCTTTTAATATATGATAGGATTTGAGGAGGTCGATGGCGCGGATGGTTAGCGCGTTCGGCTGTGATCGTTGAAGTTAAGCAACTTTCGCAATGGTCAGTCATTGGATGGGTGACTAAACATCTTCTATCTCGAGTTCCTCCGTGCTTCGGAAGGCACGTTAAGCCGTTGATCCCGGCTGCATCTGCAGTCGTTAGCACCCGCCAATCCGTCCGTCCAATCTCCCTATTCCATCCATAGGGAAGGCCTGTGCCTCAGCAGTGGGGACATTAATAGAAATGGAAATTCGTTATAAAGCTTGTATGCAACTGCTTTGAAGCGAAGATACTAAAACCCAATCAACGGAGTGGAGTACTCACAAAATTAAAATTCAATACAATGTAATAAAATGTAGCCACAACAATTAATGGCCTTGTTTGTTGTTGTTCTACATTTCATTACATTTAAAAGAAATGAAGGTCATGTAACTTTTTTATAATTAACATTTTTTGCACTGACATCCCGCTTCTACTCAAAGTTGTAGTGAAAAACCTCCCTTATGGTATAATAATAATAAGATTTAAAATTAATGTCATGCTTAGTCATAGTTGTGTAAGTTTGTTTCATTCATAAATGCTCTATGTTTCTTTAACAATACAAATATATTATTATCTAATTATTCTCTTTTTGAATGTGATATAATCATTGAATATGTATTCCGAACGCACATTACATAGTCTAATTATTATATTATATATCTCTCCCTTTCTTTCGTAAAGATGTTTGGTTCTCCAGAGCGAGACAGCTGCATCGGCTGTTCTGCAATAGACTGATTAACTTCGTCCTTAAGTATTTTGCAATCTTCCATATCTAAATACCTAGATTTTAAAAGTTCTGTTCCGTTTCCTCCAATAACCAGAGATTGTCTTCAAGCTATCAAAGCAACGATATTAAATACCGTAGATACACCAACACGAACAAAATCGTGCCCGAAACCTGTCCAAAAGGTACATTGAACGATCCACAGAGCTCCGTAAGATGATCGCATAGTTAAAATCAATAAAAGGCATTATTTAAATATTGAAAGTAACTTTTAATACATACTGTATAAGGTCTTAAATAAAACGCATGCGTCAAGGAATTCTGACAGTTCGAAATGCAAGCTCGTAAAATTTTACGACTTATTGCTATACGCGGAAGAATTTAGACCTTAGTTCTTTGACTCTACGCGCAATTCTGAACGCGCTGTTAGCAATATAGCAGGCACGGACCGCGAGGAAAAGAGACGGCTATATGGCGACGTTTAACCGACCATGCATTTGAATATCACAAATATTTTATATTAAATCAGTTTATAGTAAGTATTAGATAAAAATATACTTCAAATGCGTTAAATTAACTAACATTGACTAGATAGATACCTGTCGAAAAAACGACACTTTTCGTACTCTAAGTATTATTTTCGCATTTTTTCGCTGAGGTCTGTGGCATCTTGACTTTGTAACGGTGCGCACGTGACTGTGAATACTGTGATTGGGACACATTTGAACGCTCGTGGTATATCTAGGGGTATTTAATATCGTTGTAAATAACATAATTGAAATTCCCACTACACTTCCTCCTACTAGATAATAACCAAACAGCGCTCCCACCCGAGAGCAACGACGCAATCAGAACCAACTTATGAGCATTTGCTCACACATAACTGTGCCGCGCCTGCCCCGGCCACAAGGCCCTTCTAATCTCTTTCTGTGTTCTGCGGGTTAATACGCTCCTGCTTATAGGTCTTCCGCGACCCCTTTCGTTTCCTATTTAAGGAAAAAAATCAGTTTATGATCACATTGACACTCGCTTTAACTATGAAGGGGAGCACGAAAATTGATAAAGCCAGAAAAAAACTAAAAATACGAACAAGGAAAGTAATCACTTTGTAGTAATGTAATATTTTTATTAAAATTCCCTATGTAGATTCAGTTGGTTGTCATATTATTATACAACACTATGTATCGCGTGTACCTACCATAATATCTCAATCGAATTAATGTTACACTGTTAATGCTGGTATGTGAAGGTCATTCTTAATACCTAATTATTTCTACAGTTTTTAACTTATGTGCCTCTCATGACGATGTGATGTCTACCCGCGAATGTGCCTTGTAGTGTAAATTATATTTAAGCAGACGTTTTGTAAATATATTTATAGACAATTGAATGAGGTTTTATTTATTGCAATCATTTGTTTTATATTTATATTAGGGGAGCTGGGGCTCCCCTAAATTATATTTTCCCGTCATCAGAAATGTTACGCGAGTATTCCTTATTAAAAAGACTGACTGACGATTTGGACGCGGGCAAAATTTAATCAATTGCAGATTCTTTTTGCTGTTCCAGCCATTCATATGGTCGAACCATATGAATGGCTCAACTATGATGGAAATACTTCACAAGGTACAACTGTACAAGGATACCTCCCCCCACTCCTGTTATGTTATTTTGCCGCGTCCAAATAAATCGCAAAATAACCGCTTGCGCTCCATACGAAATAAAATGGGGACAGCGAAGTAAAGAAATTGGAGAATTGATCATTTTAAATAGGAATATCAAAGCCATAGGAGTATTGTTCAAGTTGGATTGTTATAGTGGGAAACCTAAGTTATCAATGAATAATTTTATTGAAAGAAATAAACATATGAGAACATTACAAATGATAGTTTATTTTTTTTTCAAAAATATATACCACCATCTTAAACATTATAACAATAGTAACTTTACGAATATGTACAGTCCAACATTTAGGGGAAGTCCCTTGACTAAAATAAATAATTAATAAATTTGTTGAAAATACTCATACACACCCAAAATACTGATAAAACAAGGTATTATTAATTTTGTATTATGGAAATGTGTTTTACATAAAACAATAGAAAATATAACTGAAAATATTATTGCTGGAGTTGAAATATTATTAATAATAAAATCTAAGTTATCATTCTAAAATCGAATAAAACTTGAAATGATAAGATTTGAATACATTAAAATAGCATTGACAATAAGCCAACCTTCTTTATTATTTCCAATAGTATTAATGACTACTTATTTACATTACCTAATAACCATAGGTAATTTAGCAGCAAACTTGTTTATAAAATAATATTTTGATTTTAAATAAAATTATTTAAGCATTTATGACATCATCCCCTTAATATAAAGATAAATTAACAATGTGAAGCAAGCATAAACATAAGATCAAAATGAAGATTTAAAATGTATGCAGACATCTGTTCAAATTACACATTTTAACTATGGAACCTTGGTTCTTGGACATTGTTTGCTTTTACGATCATAAGCCTGGTTCATCTCACATGTTACTATTTTGTCAATTATTTATCTTCAAAGAAATCTTGTATAATTACACCCACAAATTTGCAACCAGTGCAAAACTACAAAACAGTTGGCCTTACGCATGTTTGTAAAAAAAAGCCTACAAAATCAGTCAAGCGTCAATGGACAGTGATGGTGCAACCATCTAAGCACTTCAATAAGGCATTTGATAAAAACTCTTCAAGGTTTGTTATAAAGTCTCTTATAATTTACACCACTGTCACAAAATTCATTCATAATGATTCTGCATAGGAATAGGTGGAAGACAACAATTAACGCTATGATAGATATCCAGAATAAAGGATTGAGTCCACCCAAACTGTGCCCATGTTTGTGCATAGCTATGACATGGTGTTCGTGGGCTGGTGCTTCCACAACCTCTTTTACATGGATTGTATGCCTCAACTCTTCCATGTGCTGTTTATCAGCAGTTACATACAATATTGCAGTCAATGGTTCTGTCAATTTCACTGGGAAATATTTTCTGTATGGGCCCAACTGAACAGGAGAATCTAAACAACCCGCATCGCAAGCATAGTATGTTCTGTCTGAACGGTCTAAAGCCACAAATATAGCTGCTTTGTTATCCTCTTGCAGTATAACACTTATATTCACATGTGTCATATTTCCATAATTCAAACGACGGAATAGGAAGTCTCTATGCAGCTTAGATGGATGTATATTGTATTCTAAATGCTGATTGCTGAAACGTAGACTGCCAAAGCTTAGGATCATCGCTTGATTCACACCACTTGCTCCTGCGTTCATCAGTTTGTAGCAGCCTTGTTTTTCTAAAGTCAACAGCCAAATACTAGCTATAGTATTTAAATTTGCTAGTGAATTAAGTGGTTTCCACAAATTTAACGCATCTAAAGTAGAATGACCTCCATAACAGCCTTCTGCATACGTGAGAATACGAAGAATTTCAGATCTTACACTTGGTTTTATGTGTTCCTCATGTTCGAAGCTTCTCACTTGCGAGAGAATTGCATATATTGTAGCATTAATATGGTCTCCATTGATAACACCATCAGCTTTTGAATCTGAAATATAAAAACCTGTGTCCCATAGACCCTGCCATACTCTTGCATGATTTTCTTTAAGTTTTCTAACTGCAGTAATGTCACCAGTCTGTGCAATGACTTTCTCCATTTCATCAATGGCTTTTTTCTCTACAATGTCCTTTTGCTTTGCATAATCTAACTTTGATGTTGCTTTGCTATATTTAATCGTTGTGAAAATCAGAAGTTCGAGTGCATCTTTAGCTTCAACTCTAATGCTATCAGACATTTTTCTTGATACAACAGTTGCAGCAACAACTTTTTCACTCTGAGGTACTGGTATCATTCCAGTTATGACTTCATAATCTTTAGAGTCCACACCTTGATGCAACTTGATTGTTTGTTTAACTGATGTTGGCCAGTCAGATACTCGAGGCACAGACATTTTCAATACCTTTTCTTTATTAGTTGGATTACTTATTAATATCTCTTGGACGAAAAGTGAAGGTATTGTCCTGTGAGCATAATATTGGTAAGAAATTTGTAAACCAGTATTGCTGCACTGGAATCTGTGAACTATACCTTTTTTATACTCTGCCACTGTGAATTCTTTCATTTCATAGTCATTTATAATGTATAGTGGATGATAGTATACTGGCATTGAGAGTGTGCGTCCATATTTAATATTTAAATACGAGTCATGTTCCAGTGCTAATCCTAAGTATCCATTGCCAACGTATGGTACAAAGTTATGACCAAGTGAGGACATAGTAGCAGAGGTCTCCTGCCTTAAATGAGCATCGTATTCGTTCAAAGCACTCTCAAAGGGCAGCAAAGCACTATGTTGACATTCGTTCTGGTTACCAAAGGCTCTCTCGGAGCCTAGTAACCAATTCATTAAACCAGGACCCATGTACAATACGAAGAAGATGACAAAAAGGCATATGATAACTAATTTCTTTCTCGTCATCGGCCCATCGGCTATTCTGTTCAGTCGCCGCAAGAACTCCCCGGCTCTACGACTCATATCGGAAAAATTGCCACCAACCCTTTCCATCACAATTACACTAAAATTAATTAAATTTGTATTGCACAATGATGTTTGTATTCAGGTAGTACCCATTCTTATCATGGTAACCAATATCAAACTGAAACAAACAGTTATCTCAACAAAATAATCGACGAAACACGAACGCGATAAATTAACAAAATCCTCGTCAGTGTATGATGGTTAAGATGAATGAAATGTCACGTTCAAATCCACTGTTTACCACGAAAATCTACAAATTGATCAATTGCATGCGTAAATTAGAGAAGATACACTTATTGCCATAATTTGTGATAAAAAATATTTCAATAGGAACATCGCGTGACAAATAGCAATGCCAATGTCATTATCACTTTGTGATTGTGACAGAAAGTGTCATATGAGTACACATCATAGACAACATTCCTTAGGGATGCGACCCATTAGTTATTATTAATTGAACATTCAATTTATTAATTACGTTGTCGAATTAGGTTGTTAATGTGTTGTCTAATCTAGTATGATTCCAAAGATATTTTTATTAAATTAATTAGCAAATTTTATTTAAATACTTACTATAATCTGCTTTAATTGAAAATACTTGTGATATTCAAATTCATGGTCGGTTACATAGCCGTCTCTTTTCCTCGCGGGCCGTACCTGCTATATTAATAAAAGCGCATTCAGAATTGCGAGTAGAGTCAAATACATAAGGTCTATATTCTCCCGCATACTATAGCAATAAGTCGTAAAATTTTACGAGCTTGCATTTCGAACTGTCCTAACTTTTTGACGAAAACGTTTTAATTAGGACCTTAAACAGTAGGGATTAAAGGTGACTTTCAATGTTTAAATAGTGCCTTATATTGTTTTTGACAACGCGATCAACCTACGGAGCTCCAGTGTCGTCCAATGTACCTTTGGACAGGTTTCGGCCACGATTTTGTTCGTGATGTTGTATCTAGGGTATTTAATATCGTTGTATGATTCTTTAAACCTAAACTTAAATTTGACAACATGATGTTACTATTAGATGCTTGCTTAGATTAAAACAAAAAGGGAAGATATGGCACTCGCAGCTCAAAAGTGATCCACTTAAATTGTGATGCATAACCATAATTAGCTTTAGTCACAATTAGACATTCAAACACGCTGCATGTGCACTCAATATAACAATATTGCGTATATTCTGTGTTATAAAGATAAAACAATGCCTTCGATGCTTTTATAAAGAACACAAATAGTTCAAAATCAAATGCCTCGGCAACACTTTTCATACGTATAACTGTAAAAACTTTTTTTTTTTTAAATCACGGTTTGCCGTGAATGTTATTTACGTAATCGTCATTTTGCTGTCAAGAAAAGGACAACGATACAGCTAAGCCGTAAGGACTCGGAAGCGGACTCACCGTTTCGCTCGCGCTGCGTTGAAACGTATAAGTTCTGTCTCGCTTTCTCGATTGAATGTTTATATACAGACGTGTGCGTGTGAGAGTTGTTTATGAAGTTGAGCCGGATCATTTTTTATTTGATGCTAGTATGTGCTTACTGTATTTTCCCTTTTTGTTCTAATCTAAGGATGTTTGTAATGTAATCAACTTTATTTATTATCATTATATTTTCTCTTGATTTTTTCAATTTAATTTATCAAGTAACGTCAAAACAATTGATTGAATTGAATTGAATCACAAAATAGATAGCACAGAATGCAATGTAGATAAGTACAACGACATATTTATTACAAGTAGGAACATGAATTAAGTAAATTATAAAGTTTCATCATCATTGTAGTTGTAATTAGGGGTGATTTAATTTTTTTTTGTCAAAACAAAATGTCAAATTTTACAAGATTGTTGAACTTTCCACTTGGAGCTCTATTTTCAGTGTGATAAGATTCACAATAGATTGAGTAAGTTTTACGCTCTGCAGTAATATGCGCTATTGACGATATAAGATATGCATGCTTCGGGGTCAAGGGGTAGCGTAAAATTAAAAGATGTTATTATTATATTAGATTTATTTACTACTATTAAATTAATATCAATTATACAATCAATATGAAATTATCACAACAGTCGAATAAATTTTCTAAAAAAATGTAAAACATTTAAAAAGAGCACCAACTTGTATATTTATAGAAAATAGGAAAACGGACGTCAAGTTTTCACATCTTAGTTTATTTAATTTTAGAATAAATAATTCGGCACATTTAATCAATGGAAGAGATTCATTTGATATTAATTCGTTCAATAATTTTAAATATCATTGAAATTTCGAATAAATTATTTAGCTTAGTGTAAAAATACAATTGCAGCTTTGTAAAAAATAAGAATATTGAAGAAGCAATATAAATTAAAACTACATATATAGTGAAGTATAAATTTGTGTATACGAAATTAATTGATTTGAATAAATAAAGGAATGTTCAGTTGCACTTACTAAAACCACATACAAAATAAAAAGTCTAAAATAATATAATACATATAAAACATAATAAGATACTTTAAAATAATTTCGGAATACCATAAAATATCTCACTGTAAAAAGAAATGATTGGAATAAAATTATATTATTTTTTATAGTACATATAAAAATAAACATATTTTTTGAATAAATATTAGCGATAAAATAAGACCCATACCAAATACGAGCATGATAAACATGCTTTTAAATTAACAAGCAGGTAAGATTTATAACAAGTTTAAAATAAAGTCATAATTTTGAGAATCCTACTTTTTTTTTAACACAAATAAAAATAATATTAATAAATCTTTAAAAGATAGAATAAGGAAAAATATCAAGAATTAACTAATATAAATGTGAGACACGCTGTGTAAACATTTGATGCCGTAACTTCACTTGGCTATTTGTATACTTAACAAAATTCTGTCCTTATAAGGAATAATAAGCTTTATAAGGAATGAAAAGGAGAAACTAATGTCAAGCTTACAAGTAGCAAACACGAATATCCAAGTGAAGTACCCGCATCATAATATAATGTTGTTTTTTTTATATAAATATATCAAATAAAACTAAAAATAATAAAAAAAACGGCCCTTAATAAAGTTAACGTCAAAGAGAAATTATATCAAAACATGGGCACATTGACTTCATGGATTAAAATCCTATGTATTCGCTAGTTATTAATCACAATTATTGTCTCAAAGTGGTTTTAGTTAGCAGTCTCATATATTTCAAATGGAAATGAAGTAAGCGGAACATTATAATAATACTGCTGTTATTTCACTATTAACTAACTTATCTCGTGACGTTACCGACGCTAAAACTATAATTAGTCATAAAAAAACCACAAACATAAATTACTAGTTTAATTGTAACATGTAAATAATCCTACATTTAATAATGTTTTTTTTGTATCATATAAAAAGAATTATAGTTTTTTTGTTATTTCAAAATATTTTTTTAGTTATTAAAGCTTCATTTGACAGCTCTTAATTGGCATCAGAATGCAGCTACTGCGTTTATTAGAATTTGCAAGATCATTTAACTCAATATGTATTTGTATTATAATTGGAACCTAACTTAAATCGCGTTTTAAAATAGTAGTTTTATCGATACGTTTTAAAACTCATTCAATTAGTATAGCTAGAGGCCGGTGACGACACGATAATATACAATAGTTAATAACTCGCAACTGATTAGCGACCTAAGTTCGTGATAAAAATGGATACTCAAAAATGGCGCTAAAAATTCTATACAATGTAAACACGACCAATATTGCGATTCGCTGGAGTTCATATTTCATATAAAAAACTTAATTAGAAACTCAGGCGTGTTACATTGCTGTCGCAAGTTATAGTTAGAGGCAAACATCTTTATGAAAACTACGGATAGATAAACATGCGCAGGAGACGTTTTTGGATGTAAATATGCTACTTTCATAGACAAAGAGTGACTGAGCGACATTGCCTGTAACTCTAGAAATAGAGAAATGTGCGGCCCTTATATGTATGAACTATTGGGCAGCGCATGATGTAATGATAAAAATGTATGAATTCTTGTTTGTACATAAGCTTCTTCTATCTCTCAATTATCTGCTCAGTTTTACTTTAAAGTTGGACAAAGAGCCCTCTATTCTCTGTCTCCAACTACTGCGCAGGTCTATGTATTCCTTGTCTATGGTTTGATGTATAATATTATTGCCGTTTGCCTCCCTCACTCGGCGGGCTTCCACTCGCGATCGGAGCGGAGTAGCACGATCTCATCTTCAGAATCCGTTTCTGAAGGTGGTATTTCTTCTTCGTCGTAGTATGGCTTCTTCACTATCTCTGAATGATTTAAAAAAATATTATATTAATGATTTATCGTCTAATGAAGGTGTGATAAAACGTTAATTTCAATGTCTGATTTTCCCGAATTTCGAAATTGATTATTTTATATAATAATATATTCAATATGTTAGAATTTATAACAATTTCTAAATTGAAAAATTTTACTAGAAAAAAGAAACCCTCGCTCCAGGTTTTAGACGGTCGGAGGGTAGTTGTGTGAAGTGATATTAAGGTAGATAAAGGTGTTTATTCTGGCATGATTCTCTAAACCTAAACTTAAATTTGACAACAGTGTATCCTTGTCATTCTCTATACAGAATGAAACAGAGAGGATGATGTTAAACTTAGTTTTAAGTTTAGAGAATCATGCCAGAATCGACACCATAGTGTAGTTATGTTACCGTAGTTGAGGTCGTCGCACAAGAGCCGCTTGTCGTCTGAGGGTAGTTGTGTGAAGTGATATTAAGGTAGATATAGATGTCGATTCTGGCGTGATTCTCTAAACTTAAAACTAAATTTAACATCAGTCTCTCCTTTTCATTCTGTATAGAGAATGACAAAGATACACTGTCGTCAAATTTAAGTTTAGGTTTAGAGAATCATGACAGAATTGACACCATAGTATAGTTATGTTACCGTTGTTGAGGTCGTCGCACAAGAGCCGCTTGTCGTCGGAGGGTAGTTGTGTGAAGTGATATTAAGGTAGATATAGTATAGTTATGTTACCGTAGTTGAGGTCGTCGCACAAGAGCCGCTTGTCGTCGGAGGGTAGTTGTGTGAAGTGATATTAAGGTAGATATAGTATAGTTATGTTACCGTAGTTGAGGTCGTCGCACAAGAGCCGCTTGTCGTCGGAGGGTAGTTGTGTGAAGTGATATTAAGGTAGATATAGTATAGTTATGTTATCGTAGTTGAGGTCGTCGCACAAGAGCCGCTTGTCATCGGAGGGTAGTTGTGTGAAGTGATATTAAGGTAGATATAGTATAGTTATGTTACCGTAGTTGAGGTCGTCGCACAAGAGCAGCTTGTCATCGGAGGGTAGTTGTGTGAAGTGATATTAAGGTAGATATAGTATAGTTATGTTACCGTAGTTGAGGTCGTCGCACAAGAGCAGCTTGTCATCGGAGGGTAGTTGTGTGAAGTGATATTAAGGTAGATATAGTATAGTTATGTTACCGTAGTTGAGGTCGTCGCACAAGAGCAGCTTGTCATCGGAGGGTAGTTGTGTGAAGTGATATTAAGGTAGATATAGTATAGTTATGTTACCGTAGTTGAGGTCGTCGCACAAGAGCAGCTTGTCATCGGAGGGTAGTTGTGTGAAGTGATATTAAGGTAGATATAGTATAGTTATGTTACCGTAGTTGAGGTCGTCGCACAAGAGCCGCTTGTCATCGGAGGGTAGTTGTGTGAAGTGATATTAAGGTAGATAAAGGTGTTTATTCTGGCATGATTCTCTAAACCTAAACTTAAATTTGACAACAGTGTATCCTTGTCATTCTCTATACAGAATGAAACAGAGAGGATGATGTTAAACTTAGTTTTAAGTTTAGAGAATCATGCCAGAATCGACACCATAGTGTAGTTATGTTACCGTAGTTGAGGTCGTCGCACAAGAGCCGCTTGTCGTCTGAGGGTAGTTGTGTGAAGTGATATTAAGGTAGATATAGATGTCGATTCTGGCGTGATTCTCTAAACTTAAAACTAAATTTAACATCAGTCTCTCCTTTTCATTCTGTATAGAGAATGACAAAGATACACTGTCGTCAAATTTAAGTTTAGGTTTAGAGAATCATGACAGAATTGACACCATAGTATAGTTATGTTACCGTAGTTGAGGTCGTCGCACAAGAGCAGCTTGTCATCGGAGGGTAGTTGTGTGAAGTGATATTAAGGTAGATATAGTATAGTTATGTTACCGTAGTTGAGGTCGTCGCACAAGAGCAGCTTGTCATCGGAGGGTAGTTGTGTGAAGTGATATTAAGGTAGATATAGTATAGTTATGTTACCGTAGTTGAGGTCGTCGCACAAGAGCCGCTTGTCATCGGAGGGTAGTTGTGTGAAGTGATATTAAGGTAGATATAGTATAGTTATGTTACCGTAGTTGAGGTCGTCGCACAAGAGCCGCTTGTCATCGGAGGGTAGTTGTGTGAAGTGATATTAAGGTAGATATAGTATAGTTATGTTACCGTAGTTGAGGTCGTCGCACAAGAGCCGCTTGTCATCGGAGGGTAGTTGTGTGAAGTGATATTCTCTGGCGACCCCGCGACGACCGAAACACCACGCCCCCAGTGTAACCACACAAACGCCCACCACGCCTATGAACAAAAAGTAAATAAAAAAGTTGGATGACTGTAAAATCGGATTATGTGATAACGTGTCGTTCACTGTTTTCCTCAGAACACTTTTGTGGGTTTCGGGTCGTTTGAGATCCAACACGCCTCTGTAGCCGTATAAAGGCTCAGCGGGAGGGTGTAGGCGACTGGGGGGAGGGGATCGAAAGAACCCTTCGACCTCACCTCACACACCACAATTTACATTCAAATCAAATCAAAAAATCATCTTTATTGCGAATATAGGTTATAAAGTTGTTTCAGAGATACATTTTAGTAACGTACAGCCCTATTTTGCAATATCGGCATGCAATATAAATAAATCATTAATTATTTTAATGTAAAATTAATAAATTTAACATATTTTATTCGAAATGTCAATAAACGATAAATTTAAGATTGTAATTATTTCATGTATGTCATTTTTTCTATACTTAAATCTAAAAAACTTTTGTCTTCCAAAAATTCACGGACCGTATAGTAACATTTTTCTATTAAAAAAATATTGTACTTTGTTTTTAAATATATTGGTCACGGTAATTTCTCGCACACTTTCAGGAAATTTACTATAAATATAAGGAGCATTGCAAAACACACTTTTCCTAAATAGTGCCGTATTACAGGGGACTACACAAAGTTTTCCAATATGGCGTTCACGAGTACTGGCCTTAAATATTTTAATATTATTTTTAACAAAAATTATATTAGACATGTGCGCCCGCCGACCAATCATACGCCGCCGACGCGACACGACACGATCTTCTCGAGTTTGTGTGTTCGGTAGAAGAAAAAGTTAATGCAATTTTTCATGTCCCTCAAAATGGCGGCGGCAAGTGACCTAGTATTTGTAATTGTTGATTGTTGTGATTATGTAAGTTTAAGACTGAATTAAAGGTTACTATTATCTAATACATTATTTTAAAAAAAAGGGTTAGTAAGATTTTTATTTGTTATTTTCTAGCTTAGTAAAGTTTGTCTGTCAAATAGTTAGTAGAAAAGACTATTAATTAACAAAACTATTGATCTCAAGTTGCACTAACCAAAATAAATGTCGATTTTCTAACTTTTTTTACAAATATTGTTTTATTTCATTAAACCTGCACAGGGACAGATATTTTATGTCAAGAAAATGACGAGGAATTCCTGGCCTCAATTTTTTACAAAAATAAAGTCACGCCACCGGCGCCACGCCGCCGCCAACTAAATTGTAGTCGGCGCACATTACCCTTAGTAGGAGTTTGAGCTCACAAAAACTATCATAATTTTCGTAATTGTAAATTATGTTTCTGTGTCCATTTTGATGAAAAGTAACCAAATATACTTAAAATTTAAGAAGACGCAAATGATTTATTGATACAATTTAAACACTGTTTATCTGTATTGAAACGAAAACAATAAAATCAGTACCCTTAGTACGAGTGAGAAGCTCACGAAAACTATCATAGTTTTCGTAATTGTAAAACTCGTACTAAGGGTACATGTCTACATTATATCACGTTTTCTATCGCGCCTAACTGTCAAACTCTATAGTAATTTGACTTTTTTTTCCCCAAGGGGATAAAATAGGGAATGAAAGTTTGTATGAAACTTTGCCAATTTTAAATCGATCGGGCTGAGACTTTGCATGCAGGTATAAGAGGAATCACAGATGAATGTCATTGTGTATAATATAAGCCTAAGAACAAAAACTGTAGTCTGCACTCCAGCTCTACACCGAAGCGAAGCAAGGGCGGGCCGCTAGTACTTCATATACATGTCTGTTCAAGTTCCAAAATAAAGCAAACTTACCGGCCAGCATGACGAACACAAGCCGGGGCATTCCCAGAACATAGTCGTCCTTCTCCAGCTTGAATAGCACGTTGGGAGTTACATTGTCCTTACCATTTACCTGTGCAGACATTTAATTGAAATAAAATATATTTAAATCTAATGAACATTTTACTAGAAAAATGCTTAAAAAGTGAAAAGATATTGATTTATATTCTAATCGGAAACGTAAAACAAGTCTTTTAAATATAGTGCAATTTGTTAGGAGCTCGATGGCGCAAGTGGTTAACGCGTTCGGCTGCGATCGTTGAAGTTAAGCAACTTTCGCAGTGGTCGGTCATTGGATGGGTGATCAAAAATTTACAATCTCGAGCTCCTCCGTGCTTCGGAAGGCACGTTAAGCCGTCGGTCCCGGCTGCATCTGCAGTCGTTAGCACCCACCAATCCGCACTGGTCCCGCGGGTCATGGCCCAATCTCCCTATTCCATCCATAAGGAAGGCCTGTACCCCAGCAGTGGGGACATTAATATGCTGATGATGATGATGAATATAATTATACAATGCTATTACTATGTAGATAAATGAAGTGTGAGAAGCTGGTGCTTGAAGTAACTATTATGAAAAAAAATACCTTGGTTCCATACAACAAACCACGAAAGTAAAAATCATCCGTTTGTTTGTAAGTTGTGATGAAAAGTCACAACTTACAAAGTACATTAGAAATCGAAGTTTTTATTATCTGTTGTTTAATATATACAGCATGTACAACATCATATAGGTAACAAATTTTTATTTTTTTAATCGTCACGATTTTGATATAGACCCCGTAACAAATATGGTCTAAAATGACAGCATTGACGGCACCCCGTTTCTTTGTTATTGAAAATAAAAAAATCTTAATAAAAATTGTATTTACATCCTACTTAACGAGTTCTAGAACATGATGTGCCGCATGCGGGGGCAAAAAAGAAAAAAAAAAACAAAGGGTTGCACTCCGGGAGTGCCGGCAGAAGCGAAAACTTGAATATTAACGTTGTGCATTTTTGATATTTTGGAATGGTTAGGGAATAATTTTGCACGAATTTCTTTAATTATCAGTATAAAAGTACTATCATTTATGTGGTAGAATACAATATTTATTTATTGCGCTATCGTACACAAACATGACAATTTATATTACATTAAAAAGTTTATCTCTCAGAATTACTCATTCAAGCGCACCTAGCGACATCTATTGTAAAAAAAATGCATTTTCTTCGCAATAAATAAGACGTCCTGGTGGCACGTCCTAGATAAAGACTTATTATTATAATACGATAAAATAAAATATTACTATGATTCGTCCAATATATTGAAAGTCAACAACCTTTCCAATTTTATTGTTTTCGTCTTACGAATTTTCGATTTATAATACTATAAAATAAAATATTACTATGTTTAGTCCAACATATTGAAAGTCAACAACCTTTCCAATTTTATTGTGTCATGATGCGATCCGCCCACGTGTTTAACCTGACGCGTGTTTTTAACATTTTTTACCCATACAAAAAAACAACAACGCCGCTAAAGAAGTTTTCACTTCAATAATTTCGTCTCCTCTTCATGTATGAAACTGCATATGAAAAATAATACAGGCCTACAAAAAAAAGGACCCTGTCGCTGTGTCCAAATATGGTGCCAAAATAGCGGAGTTGGTTCGCGATTCTTCAAAAATCAGCAATAATGCTGAAATTTTAAGGGTTTCGTATAATATGGTTTATTTTGGTAAAAAAACACGAACTAACTTCGCTATTCTGGCACCATATTTGGACTCAGCGACCCCGAAAACATAAAGTTCCGGTAGTCTGGTCTTTCGCGCAGGGTTTTTTTTCTGTGGGCCTGTGTAATTTAATATTATTGTGGTTTTGGGAAGCATTATTCATAAAATACCAAAATATCAGTTTTATTCCGTTTATGATCTAGATACCCGTCATATACGTACAGACAGACAGACGAAAGAGAGTGACAGCAATAGAGTTCCACTTTTCCCTTTGGGTATGGACCCAAAAACCAAAAAATATTTAGAACTCTATCTGTATGAGTTTTAATTTGATTAGTTTACTAGGTTTCGGAACTAATTTAGTAATTGCTGTTTTAAATTTTATAATTTTTAGATTGAAGATAGCAAAATACGTGACGTTGCACTA
Source organism: Chilo suppressalis (assembly GCA_902850365.2). Lineage (NCBI taxonomy): Eukaryota > Metazoa > Arthropoda > Insecta > Lepidoptera > Crambidae > Chilo > Chilo suppressalis. The sequence continues at coordinate 17,076,904 of OU963914.1, read as the reverse complement.
GGGGAGGGGAATATTGTGACCATCTGTGGCAAGGACGGGAGAGGGGTCAAAAAATCACGAAATAACTGTGACGTTGTTTATGGATGACCCATATGCCAAAACATTCAAGTCTGATAAAGATGAAATTTAAAACACAATCGCTTCAACGCTTACAGCAACATGCCTCCGTGAGCTTATATAGCCGTCTGTCGAAGCCGATATGAGCACCTCCTAGTTCATATGACTAGTATGGCGACAAGGTATCAATCTTAAGCTATAATGTGCTTTAAACTCGCTAAATTTAAGGTACAAATCACTTCATCACTCACCGCTATATGCCTCTGTGAACTAATATAGCCGTCTGCCCAAGCTGACACGAGCACTTCTTTGTCCATATAAGTGACTGGTATGGCGACAAGGTACCTCCCCAACTCGTCGCTAGTGTTGGTAGCTATAGGAGTTTTGGGTTTCGTGAGAGGGTAGATCTTCAGTTCTGCGCCTTTTAGGGGTACGCTGTTGTGGTCGAGAGCTAGACCTGGAAGAAGGACAACTTTTTTTTAATCTTATTTATTAAGAGGCTTTTACCTAATATAAAGGATATGCAAGCCCAATCATATCCTAACATAATAAATTACAACATTAATATAAAACTACGATGATTCATTGTTGCAAAAAATATATATAAGGCTTTTAAATACGACTGCGGATTTGCCAATATTGTTGCGAATATCCCTACACCGAACACGTTTTTTTATTATGTTTTTCCAATAATGATATTGTCGTATGGTTATACTTAGTACACTTTACAAGTACAAATTAGGTAAAACTATTTTTTTCACAAGGTAATATCAAACAAACAAACCATATATTATATCCTGGATGGATCATGTCCAGGACGAAATCTAAAAGTTACAATGAACCTTCTGCTGAATTTAAATTGACAAACCAAGGAATTTTCAGAGGCTGACACTGGACTGGAATCTGGTACCAGACACAGATTCTTTTTTCCCTACTTCGCTCGTCTAAATACTCTTTAAATTTAAGAAAGAAAACTTGTTGGACGAAGTCATTGCACTAACCTTATATTTTACTTTAATGTAGTGTCTTAGACTTCTCTTGTGATTTTTAAATAATATTAGATTAAGCGCAACCGCACATTGAGGCACTAAACGCGACCACAAGCTGCGGACGAGTTTTTTTATACATTTTGTATAGTATAGGCGCAAATCTTAGATTAAACAAAAAGGGAAGATACGGTACGCTCATACTAACATCAAATAAAATATGCTCCGACTCAAATACATAAGCAACTCTCACGCATGCACACTTCTGTAAATAAACATTCAATAGAGCGAGCGAGACAGAACTGCACGCTTCAACGCAGCACGAGCGAAACGGCTTCGCGGTTAGGGTTGCAACGATATATCGGAATATCGATAATATGGATCATATCGATACCAAAATATCGATATTTAAAATTCACTGATATCGATAATATCGATATCGGAAATTCCAAAATATCGATATTTCGTAGACTAAACACAATAATATCAATTAATTTCCCTGCTATGACTATCTAAATTGAATAATATCGAAATAACTATTGCTTTGAAATCGCAAGAGTTTATAGATGTATTAAAAAAATCTTGAACCCCAAGAAATATACTAAAATGGTGTGGATTCTGGCATGATTCTCTAAACTTAAAATTAAATTTGACAACAGTGTATCCTTGTCATTCTCTATACAGAATGACAAGGTGAGACTGATGTTTTGAAATTAAATATCATTGTAATATAACACAAAATAAAATTAAGAATCTTATACAAATCGTAAATTTTTTAGGCTCGCCAAGTCAAGAAAGTAAGATAGGTATAGTAATTTTGGAAGCTTTGGGCTTACCCTATGCTGAAGCCATGGGCACGCCCCTGATGTGTGGGAGACTAAGCAATTTGCGTATTTGATGTGCGCTAATAAACCGACATAGCTTGGAAAAGCACGAATGTAGTGAAAACTTAGCGAAGGCATTCGCAAATGTCGTCCCACATATGCGGGATGGCGCATTCGTGCTAACAAATGTGAGTGATCTGATCAGGATAATAATTTTAATTTTTTGGTTTCCTGTCGTGGCTGAAACACAAACCGTGCGAGCCAATAAAAAAAATCCTGCTTGGCGCGATTTCATCAAGCGTGTTTAAAGAAAAAGCTGGCTCAATGCATTTTGCGAGAAACTCGCCAACAAACATATGAATGTGTCACACTCACCCCGTATTCTAAAGTCAATAAAAAGAAAGAAAAAAATATCGATAATATCGAGTTAAAATGGTCGATATATCGGATATCGATATTTTCCTGACTTCGATATAAATATCGATATTTCAAAAGACTTTGCATCCCTATTCGCGGTCTTCTTTTCTCTCTCTATAAACGGCTGAGCTGTATTGTTTACCTTTTCTTGATAACAAATGGCCAATAAGTATATTTAGTTTAGTTTTGGTTTAGTTCAATCCGTGATTTTTGAGAAAAAAATCCTTTTACAGTTTAACGAATGAAAAGTGTAGTAGTGGAATTTGTTATTTGATCTTGAACTATTGGTTTTTTATTAAAGTAACGAAGGTAATGTCTTTATAATACAGAATGTACACAATATTGTTATATTGAGTACACATGCAGCGTGTTTGGATGTCAAATTGTGACTAAAACGAATTCTTTTTTGTTTTAATCTACGGCGCAAACTAAGCGTTCGAGTCGCCCGAACTAGCTACTTATGGCCGCGTTTTGTCGTGCGCACACTCGCCTACGGTATACCACGATAAATTATAGTTGATTGCATTGAATTCGACGAAGTTTTCCACGTCTTAGTATAATAATCAACCACAACGAAATCAATAGTAATTCCATTTTACAAAAGCGTCTGCTGCCTGCTTCAAGCTCTCAACGGAAACGAATGGAATTTCAGCCAAAAGTAACGGCAACTAGAGGCCGCCAAATGAGCCACCAGCGGCTGCGATTGGCGAATGAGCCACTAGTAGTCGCGTTTAGTGGCTCAATGTGCGGTTGCTCTGGGTGTTCCCCATAACGATCCTGTAAGTTTGAAATATTATTTCGGTCACGCGGAAGTATAAGAGCGTTCGCTGCGTTAAGCGGCGCACGGAGCGTGTGCTCTAGGTAGCATGTACAATAATAATTGTAAGACTGAGTTGCTGACTACCTCACGGGAGTATATCGAGAATTCTTCCAGAAACAACAATAAACATAAGAAAGTGTTTCATCCGCATCCAAAAAAAAGAAAAAAAAACGAGTGTGCTTATGACCACCGACTGAAGTGTAACTTCTTTTGATCCATCTGTATATATATATATATATGTACAATATATACATGTATGTACATATACATTTTTCATTTACTAGCTATAAGAGAAAGAAAATGTGCGCGCGCACTACATTCTCTTGCTTATATCCCCCACTCAAAATCCCGTTCGCCTGAACACTCTTTTCTTAACGCGTAACGCGTTCGCCAACTTACCCCCTAAGTCAAGCGTGCGTAAAGAAGTTTCACTTCAAGAAGGAAACACTGAAGATGAGGTTGTATAAACTTAGTATTATTTGTCTTCCCAATGGGAGAATTTAAAAAAAACCAAAACATACCAGTGATATAGACAGTGTTAGGGTCGCTGTTTACGGGCAGTTCGTTGTACAGTCCACCTTGAATGTGTTCCGGTTCAGAATCGAGGCGTTGCAGCACGATGTCCTTTTGTTTGACTACGCTATCCAACACTCGCCACGTCACTATCTGTTCGAGTACATTTATGAGGTTATTATTAGATTATAACGTATAGGATAAACTTTTGGGATCATTTTCAAACATTTTGCCAACAGAGGAGTGTGTGCTACATATAGAGAAGAAGTGAAGAAAGCAAATTCCCTCCTTCTTACAACCTGGGATCCTCTAAAAGAGGCGTGAAGAAGCAACATGCAGGCCGGCTAGGTGAGGATGGCTGGTGTGGCAGGTAGAATTGCTGTATCAGCTATCTTCACGTCTAGATTTCACTGTCACTTAACATCAGGTGGGGTGGAACCGGGTACTTCGTACGGGTTAAAATAATTTGGAAGAAATGACGGACCAGAGTCTCGTACCAAAAGGGACGAACGTCTAATGTTTGACAGGAAAAAAGATAGAACAGTTTATGTAGGAAAATTAAATTAAAGTTTTTACTGTCTTCCTCGCAATTATTCCATGTTTTCTCACCTTTTAAACCTTCCCTAGACCTCCACGAACATTTCAAGACCAAGATAAGATAAATCCGTTCAGCCGTTCTCGAGTTTTGTCGAGACTAACGAATAGCAATTGATTTTTATATATATAGAAGATATATATATAATAAATAAATAGTCATCCTACAATGCGTGCGTTTGACACACATACACCCGACTCTGATGGAAGGAGTTCATTTTTCGCGTTATAGTATATTGAAAATCACGCCGGGAATCAAAATTTTTGTAGGACAAAAAGTATTCTAACTCTCAATCTAGATCTAGGTAAAAAATATATGTAAAGAAAATAAAACTAGAAAAAAATCGACGCGGGCCAGGCAGCAGACGGGACTCGAACCCGCACCCTTCGCAATCCGGGCGAATGCACTAACCAATTATGCTACCGCGGCCCTGACGGCCGCGTGGAAATTCCACTAGCCATGCTTAAGCTTAAGCCAGGGCAGCACCATTTCTTCGCATTGTAGGTAACCCACAATGTCAAATGAATACTTTTACAAGTATTAAACATTTGAAAGAAGAAATAGCAATTATAGTTATAATTTTAATTTTTCTAGTTATATTTTCTTTTGATTTAAACATCAAGCAGTTAGTTTTTAGTGGGTAGCCCCCCCCCCCCCCCCCTCGTCCCGTGTAGCCGCTGAGCCAGTTTGGCTGAGCGGGTGGGCGGGATTTGGGGGAGGAGGAGTCCCACATAACCCCGCCTCTCACCCAGGAGCGGGGTATGCGTCAAGCATTTTCCCAACAATAAAAAAAAAAGGCTTATTCTGACCTGATCTCGGTAGCCGTGGCAGCGCACGATGGCTCGATACTGTCCGGGCGGCAACAAGGCCCGATAGTGCGCCAGATTGCGGGACACTCGGTACTGGCGCGTCACATCACGGCCCATCACGGCGATACTGGCGGACCGCATCGGGGCGCCTAGCTCGTTGCGTACGTAACCCACCACGCCTACATCACAGTACTAAAGTTTAGCTCTCGATACTGGCCAGGCGGCAACAAGGCCCGATAGTGCGCCAGATTGCGGGACACTCGGTACTGGCGCGTCACATCACGGCCCATCACGGCGATACTGGCGGACCGCATCGGGGCGCCTAGCTCGTTGCGTACGTAACCCACCACGCCTACATCACAGTACTAAAGTTTAGCTCTCGATACTGGCCAGGCGGCAACAAGGCCCGATAGTGCGCCAGATTGCGGGACACTCGGTACTGGCGCGTCACATCACGGCCCATCACGGCGATACTGGCGGACCGCATCGGGGCGCCTAGCTCGTTGCGTACGTAACCCACCACGCCTACATCACAGTACTAAAGTTTAGCTCTCGATACTGGCCAGGCGGCAACAAGGCCCGATAGTGCGCCAGATTGCGGGACACTCGGTACTGGCGCGTCACATCACGGCCCATCACGGCGATACTGGCGGACCGCATCGGGGCGCCTAGCTCGTTGCGTACGTAACCCACCACGCCTACATCACAGTACTAAAGTTTAGCTCTCGATACTGGCCAGGCGGCAACAAGGCCCGATAGTGCGCCAGATTGCGGGACACTCGGTACTGGCGCGTCACATCACGGCCCATCACGGCGATACTGGCGGACCGCATCGGGGCGCCTAGCTCGTTGCGTACGTAACCCACCACGCCTACATCACAGTACTAAAGTTTAGCTCTCGATACTGGCCAGGCGGCAATAAGGCCCGATAGTGCGCCAGATTGCGGGACACTCGGTACTGGCGCGTCACATCACGGCCCATCACGGCGATACTGGCGGACCGCATCGGGGCGCCTAGCTCGTTGCGTACGTAACCCACCACGCCTACATCACAAGTACGAAACTTTAACTTCCTTTCTCGTAGTGAAATTCAGTTGATACTCATTTTCGTGTCAGCATGTCTAACCTAACCCCCCCCAGTTTCAATAAATCATCATCGGCCTATTAATGTCTCACTGCTGCGGCACAGGCCTTCCCTATGGATGGAATAGGGAGAATGGGCCATGACCCAAGGGCGGATCCAGTTTTAGCGCCAGGGGGGGGGGGGTCATATAGTCGTGGTCAAGTCACAGTGGGTACAGATGGACCCAGATCAGCTCATGACCCCCTCCTCCCTGGAGCCGCCCTTGCCATGTCCAACCACGCGGGTCCAGTGCGGATTGGCGGGTGCTTACGACTGCAGATGCAGCTTGGACCAACGGTTAACGTGCCTTCCGAAGCACGGAGGAATTCGAGATAGAAGATTTTTGGTCATCCATCCAATGACCGATCACTGCGAAAGTTGCTTAACTTCAACGATCGCAGCCGAACGCGCTAACCACCTTACGGCTATCTTCTCGTCTGGACTTTTTAACCAACACTTAACATCAGGTGGGATAGAAATTGGAAGAGGAAATTATGCAGCATAGATCCTGTATCTCAATCAAAGGCTGTAAGCTCGAATTTCATTTAATTCTGTGATGGCACCTTTTGCTAAAACGCTCGTCAGATGCTAGTTTATTGCTAAGACGGTTGATAAGCTTCGGCTATATTATTTATATTGTTTCCCGTTAATATAATCTGAAGAAAATAGCTTTGATAATATTCTTACACACCAAATCTCAGAAATTACTATCAGAACAATCTTTTTTAAATAACAAAAAATTCCACTCACCTGTTTTTGCAATCTCTACGAACTGCATGATACCCCTCAAGTTGTACCTCCATACATATGCTATCTCACTTTCCACCGGCATCCTGCAGCAACTCAAACCCACAGATATCACCGGAGTATTATACCTCTCGCATAACACATCCACCAAGTTGCCATGCACAATATTACTGGCTTTACTACACTCGTATTTCTCACTGGGTGTCCTGTTATCCTGGTATCTCCTCGCAAACTTATCATAAACATCTTTCGAAACCTCCGGGTAGATCACGTCTTCAGACCCGGAAGCCAACTCCAAAACTAAATCGTATTTCTCGCTTTCCAACAAACTTATAAACGACTTCTCCCTCGTATAATTCGATAGGGGATTTAAGTTCTTTTTGGTTATGTAGTTGTATAAGCTGTCTCCGAATTCCTCTTCTAACGGCTCGACGTCACATTTGTCTGTTCCGTTGTATTGCTGAACGATTTTGTCGTGTAATGCGTCTAAATTGGGTATGAAGTGTAGGACAGTGGTTTCCAATAGTTTTTTGTGTATGGGCTCGCCTATTGTGTAGGCGGTTGCGATGTGTCTAGCGAAGTTTAACAACATTTCGTTCCCGAGTGGTTGGGATCCGTAGAAGCTGCCTATGAGCGCGATGTGGAACTTCGTCTCTTCGGGAGATCCGACCTGGTGATTGCCAAAGTGTTATTATATAGTACTTCAGCTGTTAGGCAAACAAAGGAATGGGACGAACGTGGATTTGGGTTTACTATAATATCAGCCAGGTGCCGTGACTTCGTCTGCGTGCCAAAATAAGTTTCTTATAAAAATTTCACCCCCTTTAAAATTTTCAAGAGACAAAGTAGCATATAACATTCTCTAGGGTCTCATCTATATCTATTGCAAAACTCATAATAATCGACGCAGCGGTTTAGGTGTGACAGCGTAACAAACAAACAAACTCGTTGTCGCATTTATAGCATTAGTTAAAGTTTAAAGAATCATGAAAATTGTGAATAGATAGATGTCTACAATGCATTCTCTCTCCGAAATAGAAAAAAGAAAGGAGTAAAAAAACAGAGAGAGACAGAATAAATCCTAGTTATCAACTACCCCTACTGTTTAATTTCATTAGAACTTTTCGTTTAGTTTATGGTTTTTTGAAAGATATTTTTATATTGTCACTATTACAAAATTTATAACTGTCATTAATAAAAAATACCAAAATACGAGAAGACGAATCTATCTTCTTATTTACAAAATAATATACAGTATCCTACAACTATAATAATAACCCAAGCAGACGAGCATTATTATAGATACGTTTTCACCTACCTGATCAGTCAACTTGAGCTGGTGGAATATAGAAGTGGTGAGTGCATCTCCCGCGCGGAACTCCGCTATATCGGGGTACTTGTTCTCCAGTTCAGACAACGCTTCGTATAGCTGCGGCCGCGTGTGATATTTAGTTCCCATTATGTTGTCTAGCACCCTGCAATCATACTGTTCTATTGAGATGAAAGTATTAAATTACCATTTTATTAACTAGTGAAAATCGCAACCCGAACTGAGAGTGGAATAAATAATCTATACATATAATAAAATGGTAGGAAAGTCAAAACAGTACATTGAATATTTTTTTTTAAAGAATACTTGGGGTGTGATCTACAATCGATACCGAAGCCAAAAATATAGTTTTTTAGAATTTTTGACTGTTTGTCTGTATGTATGTCCGGGATAAACTCAAAAAGTACTGCATGGATTTACTTCAAATTTAGCACGAACATTATTAAAAGGTCGGGTCAATATATAGGCTACATATTATCACGCTATCACCTACGAGGAACGAGCAGTGAATCTTTATTTCTAACTAACTCCACGCGTACCAAGTCGCGGGCGGCCACTAGTAGGTAATAATGATGCATAACCCAACCCTTAAAGAGTCCACATTAAAGTTGGCGCCGTGCGGGGAGCTTTGGTTGGACACGAGAGTGTGACGTCATGGTCGGCTGACCAATTAGCTGAAACGATGCATCGTCATTGGTCGACGTTTGGGGCGTGTCACACGCTTATGATGTATTACTACATAACTTGGCACAAACGGATGCCCTTGCATACGGTTACTGGTGGAGGTGATCTGTGTAATACTTTAAATCTTCGTACATAAAAGAACGGTTTCTCTGCTTGTAGGAAAATGTAATCTTCAGATACAAAAATTTAATTAGTAAATTTATATATATTTATTTATTTATTTTATTATTATCATTCCATTCATTACTGAAAACCGCGAACTGAGGTCCTACCACGTAGTTACGTAGTTTGATATGTCAAATTTTACATTCCCTTCATATAGCAAGGTGCCTGTTGTAGGTGCATTTTATTTATTTTATTCCTCCTAGTCCAGCATGAAAGCCAAAATTGAAGAAAATAATAATAGTCTGCGTTTACTGCGTGCTATTTACAATCCCAATGTGAATAGGCAAAAATTTATTTACTTCTTTTCTGATGAAATCTTACCAATTGCTGTCTACATAATATCATTCGAATCTACGATTAATGCGTTTCAAAAGCAACAAGGATATGGTACTATGTGTACTGCTACATGTTTGGCTACCAATGCGTCAAATCGATATCATTATGTGACTACATTTAAAACGCCGTAGAACATTAACAAATTACTTTTCGGACTGCGTCATCTATGTGGTATGAGCTTTAAGCGCACGCAGATATTACGCATAAGGCTACAAGTTAAATGACATTTGAGGTAAAGGAACTTTCAACTACATGTTTTTACTTTTTACTATAAAATATTTCATCTCAAAAACCTTGTATGGGTTCATCTTCTTCGCTCGAGTATTCTTGGTAGCTGGATCATTCATATGTAAATTAATTTATTATATTGTTTTATCTATATTTATTTTGATATTATCTAGCTAGAGAATAGACATATTTTCTTGTTGATTCAGGTATTAAATCTGCGAGGTGATGTCGTATGAGGCGAGTCGCTACATTCTCTAAAATAACGTTGAGTGAAGCGATAGCTTGTTCATGCGTCATGCTCGTGAACGGGTACTGCCAGTGACAATGAGTCTGCTCTGTACTACTTTGTTTTTTTTAAATAATTAACTTTATTTTGATTACAACATTTGTATCTGTATTGGCTGACCCGACATTCAATAAAAAAATAAACTATACAATGTTGTTCATATTTAAGCACAAAACTCCCACTTTTCCCCGCAGTTAAAAAATGTCCATGTCGGGTGGCGGAAAAAAATATTTAACAATTCAAAAGTGTTGTCACGCATCTAATTTCAATGAAGATATTTTTTATTTGTTGATAATAATTAAGCATTAGCGACGCTCACAGTTAGTGCAAAAAACAACACAACACACGTGCATAAATAAAATACATATATTTAGGATAAGCATACAGTTATAGAATACATTATACAAATTTAACAAATTAGAGATTATTTCAAAAAGAATATATTAAAGCTAAACTATAATATTGTTATTTCTTTATTTAGTTGTCGTATGTTAATAACTTGAACGTTAATTGCATTACATAAGTATTTGTACAAATATAAAAGATTTTTTTATTCATGTAAAATTGTTTTCATAAATTGGCTAAAACGAAATACAATAATATCGTTCATAGGTATGTATTATTTTATTATCTACAATAATGTGTAATATTATTTAATATTTTGGGGACTTCAAGATAATAAGATTATAATATAAAAACTACTTATAGAAAATTACTAAACTAAGGAAAATTTTATCTTAGTGACCGTTCACAATATCACGAAATCAATAATCTCTAGACAAAATATAAACTAAATATAACGCAGCATTTATAAAGCATGGCATTCAATAATATGTAAAATATCGAAAAATAAGGTGATCTATATAAGCCAGTGTACAGATTCTTGATCTTAGTGCTAGATAATTATACTTACAACTTCATTTTACAACTTTTACTTATCATGGAAATGGACGGAAATTCGATAGAGTATAGAAGAAGAGCATAAGCGATTTTCACCTCAAACGACACACCACTATCATTTTATAATACAGAAAACAACACACCAAGTCACCATAACGTGTCAAAATTTTCAATCGATTGTGACTCTTATATTAATAACCATAGCATTTTTGAAAGTTTTAAGACAGACATAGGGAATGGACTAAGCAATAGGGATGATGGCGAACCTTTTTTTACTTCGTTTATCAGGTAGATTATCAAAAAGTATTGGACACGTATTTTTTCTTGATTCACATAATCAAAACATTACAGAGATATATTGATTTGAAATGTAGCCTGACGTCATGTCAGGACAGAATGTTTACTTAGAAGTGACGTCACGAGATCTCACTACCAAACTTTGGCGCGCTTTATCTTTATATTCTTTTTTTTGTTGATTGCCAAAAAAACTTGTGCCTTTGATAATCTAACCGACGACGCTCTAAATAGAATTTCATTTACTTCACCCCGTCATCATCGTTATAACTGCCTGAAATTGATCAATGTCTAGAAAGAGACAAGGCGATCGTGCGACCAACGAATAGAAAAGCGTGAAAGAGACTAAGCTATTATGCAACCAGTTTGGTTCGCGTTCATAAACCTTAATAAGTTTAAGTTTTTATTAAGCGTGAGTTTCACCAACTTACTTCAACTTTTAACTTTTCATTAAATAAAACAAGTTTCAACGGTATAGATGCACTGATTTATTTATTTATGACGTTTCGCATCCTTTTCAGGCTGCGTCGTCAGAATTATGATTATGAGTGGTGCGCGTGAAAACCTAAGAAACAAATATTTTAACTGTTCAATTAAAGTGCTGGTTTGATAAAAAATGTGTTGCACCATTTGACGATAGCCAAAATGGCTAATTTGATACTGACAATTAGCTGTTCAAGCGACGCCAGTTAAAGTTATAGTAAAAATTAACTTTAATTTGCTCTGTGGTGAAACTCACACTAAGGCACACCCAGTCCATTCTCTCCCTCCCTTATTCCAAAACATAGACTTGTGGCGGCGATATATGCCCCACATAAAACTAACATGGAGGAAATAATCACACACACATCAATACAGTATGGAAGCCTAAATCGCGCAAGTGAAATTCGGAGGCTTACACTACATATATACGATGCCCGACCAACATCAGTCGGGCCGCGACCCCGAGCTAACATCACCCAGCTCGGAGGAAGATCTTCCTTTTTTTCCTTCCTACAGACTAAAGTTAGTCTCAGTTTAATCCTCATGTTGTCTCTGTCTTCTTCTTTAGTCAACGTTTTGTAATAAGGCGGTCTATGTCCATCTATGATATAAAAGGATCAAATGACTTGTTGCTAACTGTACTACAATATAGTTTGAACACCTACCGGAAGTCGTAAGCAGAAGACCAATGCTGCGGGTCGTCGGCCATCAGTGTGAAGTTGACGCTAACGGATCCGTTCTCTGGCACCGTCACTTCTTCAGTTATACTCTCGTATCTGTTAAGAGATGATATACAACTGTGCTTAATGGGTTATGTTAAATTTTATAGGGGCTACTGGTGTTTACTAAGATACTGAACACGAAATTAGTTAGTAAAGCAATTTCTTCAACACATAGTCGCTTGTCACAAAGCAACTTTCGCAGTGGTCGGTCATTGGACGGGTGACCAAAAATTTACTTTCTCGAGCTTCTCCGTGCTCCGGAAGGCACGTTAAGCCGTTGCTACCGGCTGCATCTGCAGGCTTAAGCACCCACAAATCTGCACTGGGCCTGCGTGGTGGGTCATGGCCTCCCTATTCCATCCGTAGGGAAGGGCTGTGCCCCACCAGTGAGGACATTAATAGGATGATGATGATGATAGTCGCTTGCAAAAAAACACGGATGGAAAAATGTGTCACAAATACGGTCAGTAACAGAAAAGCTTTGCTATCATCGGTACTAACTCTTTTCCGTAAAGACAGTATAGTTTAAAGATATTAATAAACTTTAATTCCGTTAAAATTGTCGGAATCGCAGTAGGCACGTTAAGCCGTTAGCCCCGGCTGCATCTGCAGTGGTTAGCACCAACCAACACGCACTGATCACGTTCTCTCTATTCTATCCATAGAGAAGGCCTATTATATGTTTCCGCAATGGAGATGGTGATGGAAAATAAACAAGACGTCGTATCTGCCGGGCGGCAAAAGACACCAGTGGTCGCTGCTAGAGGCGCTAGGTCTGTAAGATAACGTTAAATGCAAATCCCAACCGACCACGTGATCGGCGTGTTGATAGCAGTATTTACGCCCCGCCCACTTGACAACTTTTTAGCGCGGTTCTTATTCCATATTATTTCTGATTCGTAGCTGAAATAAAGAGATTATTTCTAAATCTAGGTCTTTGGACGTTATACCGGCCTGATGGCAACAGGCACCAGTAGATCTATAGTCTATTCACATTGGCGTGAGACAAAATGTAAACAAACCATAAAAAGGATACTTTTTAAGGTCACTTTTGACAAAAGTACAGATTAAATACTATTTACATAGGAAATGAAGCGAAACATTAGGTTAATTTTTTTAAAAGCTGGTACATACATTTGAATAAGAAAATAAAATATTTTACATACATATATTTATTATAATAAAATAATAAATTAGTATATTTTTATATTGCTGATAAAAGTATTTTAACAACATCAGTTGACATGGAAAAAGACCTAAAAACACAATCATTCCCAAACTAAGACGTATTATAATACGACAAAATTTAAGAGTAGACATGATATAAGTATTTTACGTTGAAATGTTGTATTTTATAATCTGTTGGTTTTTTACGTCAGCCATCTTTACGAGAGATCGATCAAACTGTTGACGCGAGAGTGCATTTTCTAAAAAAGTTTAAGAACCTCAGATTCTTTGTTTACATTTTGTCTCAGGCCAAAGTGAATAGACTATAGGTATATAAGATAAAGTTAAACGCAAATCCCAACCGACCACGTGATCGGCGTGTTGATAGCAGTATTTACGCCCCGCCCACTTGACAACTTTTTAGAGCAGTTCTTATTCCATATTATTTCTGATTCGTTGCTGAAATAAAGAGTTTATTATTAAATCTAGGTCTTTGGACTCACCCGTGCCTGGAGGCTGTGACGTTGTACCGGCCGGACGGCAAGAGGCGCCAGTAGTCGCCGCTAGGGGCGCTGCGAACGCCTCGCCCGAATTTGTCGACGGTGATGGTGGCGTTGGATAGAGGATGGCCGATGTGGCTGTGCACGAAGCCATGGATACCGGCGTGGACCTAACGATAGATGAACTAGTAAAATTAAATATAATACAAATACAAATAAATACAAATATAAGTGCTTTATTTCCATATCGTATTATTACATTATATATAACTAATAAATAGGAAATAGGAATAGGCACAGCTCAGCTGGTTTCAAGCCTTCCCATCGTCAAATTTGTGTGGTATATAAATTTCAATTGAATTATAAATAGCCAATTAAATGTTAAATATATTAATTACAATGTCAATTTATTAAGTTGTAATATAAAGTAGTTGTTATATGACGTCATCAGTGCTAATTCTTCTTTCGGTGTTCGTTATTTAAAAGTAATTCATTGCTTTTGGTAAATTTGACATCAGTCTGTCCTTTTCATTTCTTATAAAGCATAATGAGGACAAACTTAAGATGTCAAGCACAAAGCTTTATTAACAACAAGCCTATTAAAAGGTATTTTATTATAATTCAGTCAAAAATGCTTGGATTTAAACTGTACCCTTAGCACGAATCAATGTCGAATTAGTAACATTTGCGAGTGCGAAATCTCACTATCAAGTTTTGTATAGAAACTTGAACAGCAGCGCCACAACGGACGTAACGAAAACTAGAAAATCAGTACGTACGTAGTAGCAGACGCATTTGACGTATATCTAGATCGAATTCATGACATTGAAATGTTAGGTCGCGAAGGTGATGGGAGATCATTCCATATTATACAAAGCAACCCCTTGTTACAATATTTTTGCATATTGGTAGTGATATGAAAGCCCAAAGTTTATGTTACCTGCTCAATGAACGCTAGCAATGCCTCTCTGTTATCCTCCCAGTACATAGGCAGGTCTTCGGCAGGCGGGAACTTGTAGCAACCCAGTTCTAGAGTGATCTCCATGTCGCTCGTGTGTAAGTAGTTCCAATCCTGCATTCCGCCTGCTAGAACGTACCTGCGGAGGATAAGTAGATTTAACTGTATGGGAATATGGGCTATATTGCTGTGCAGGACTTATCACAGCATTATCACTTATCTATCATACCAGTCAATAATTTGGTCGCACTTGATCGAATTCGTAGACGGACGGAGTTGGTACATACAGACAAGGTCTAAAATTTATATATGTAAATATATTAATGCTAGTAGCAACCCAGTTCTAGAGTGATCTAAATATCGCCCGTGTGCATGTAGTTCCAATCCTGCATTCCACCTGCTAGAACGTACCTACGGAGGATTTGTAGCTTTAACTGTATTGGAATATGGGCTATATTGCTGTGCAGGACTTATAACATCATCATCACTTATCTATCATACCAGTCAATAATTTGGTGGCACTTGATCGAATTTGTGGACGGACGGAGTTGTTACATACAGACAAGGTCTAAAATTTATATATGTAAATATATTAATGCTAGTAGCAACCCAGTTCTAGAGTGATCTCCATATCGCTCGTGTGTAAGTAGCTCCAATCCTGCATTCCAGCCGCTAGAACGTACCTACGGAGGATTTGTAGCTTTACCTGTATGGGAATATGGGTTATATTGCTGTGCAGGACTAATCACAACATCATCACTGATCTATCATACCAGTCAATAATTTGGTCGCACTTGATCGAATTCGTAGACGGAAGGAGTTGGTACATACAGAAAAGGTCTACAATTTATATTAATATATAAATGCTAATACTTATACTTGCACTCTTTCTCTTCTCTTCTTTCATTAGTTTTTATAGTAATAT
Source organism: Chilo suppressalis (assembly GCA_902850365.2). Taxonomy (NCBI): domain Eukaryota; kingdom Metazoa; phylum Arthropoda; class Insecta; order Lepidoptera; family Crambidae; genus Chilo; species Chilo suppressalis. The sequence continues at coordinate 17,061,035 of OU963914.1, read as the reverse complement.
AGAAAAATCTCATCATCACCATCATCAGAAAAATCAACTACTGACAAAATGAGGATCCGTCTTTTCCCCAATCGTACAAATAGAGAATAGGAGACAAATTTCACTCGATTTTTCGGTCAAAACAACTTACCATTGAGCCCCGTTAGTGATGCCGTCAGGGAATCTCTCATCGGGTATATTTTTACAGGGTTGGCCCAAATGCATTTTGTGATGTGCCTGCGAAAACCAATAAAAAATCATCATACTAAATACATAGTCCAATAGACTCATTCACTATCGATCCAGGGTTATAAGAGTTGTAGAAACTGTGTTTCAGAATTTAATCTAATCTTGGAAATGCGAAAGTGAGTTAGTTTCATTGTTACGCTTTCATACCTAATCCACTGAATCGATTTTGCTGAATGGATTCAGAATGAAGAATCGGAATCCGAAACTCCATATGTATATGCATGCTATTTTTGAAATGATGAAACACGCGCTCAATCCACTTTAGTCAATACCTGTATACCGTCTTTTTAGCAAATAAAGATTATTATTAAGAATTTTATAAAACTAGTTTTTACGGGTTAATGCACGAAACTTTATTTATTTATTGACTTTATTGATTTATTTAATGAGTGATGTGCGTGAAAACCTAAGAAACAAATATATTAAGAATTTTGTCAAAAACATAGATGGGAACTTGGAGACGGTTACAAGCTATCTTTTGTCTTGAAAATAAATATTGAAGGGGGTATGGAATGAAATTTTGTATGGAAAACAGATTAAACCACGCAGATGAAGTCGCTCGCACCTGCTAATACGTAATGTTTCTATATTTATTTCTTATGTTTTCATTTTGCCATTCATTTGATAAAGCACTTTCTGAAACTTATTATTATTTTTTTGTAATAATAAGTATAATATTTACAAAACTCACACCAATTAGCCTAGCCCCAAAGTAATCAGTGTAAGGCTTTTGTTATGGGATGCTAGGGTAACGGATAGAATACATATATAAGTGTATTTATATAGAAAAACGTATTAAATATCAATGACTGGAGTACAAATGCTCGTATTCATTACACAAACATTTGCCCCCACCGGGATTCGAACCAGGGACCTCTCGAGCAGGCGGCACCATGAAACCCGGCGTACAAACTACTCGGCCACGGAGGTCGTCAAAATTCTTGACGTTTCGGAACCTATCTTTATAGGTATTTCAATTTATTCATCTATAGAACTAGAAATACCAATAAAGTGTAAAAAGTCATACAAAACATATGATTATATGTTATATATTATAGTTATATATATGTTGTAGTAATAAATTATTTTTAGTTTAATTTTTATTGCACTTTTTGTTTCCCGCTAAGTTTGGAATCTCCGACACCACCTAGGTTGGATCTCTTTTAGAGATAAGCCAACCTTTGCTATGTATTTGTTGTTTTAAACTATATGATGCAATAAAGAGTATAATAATAATAATATAATAAAGACTTACATCGGAGTAGACATGAGCAAGATGCAGGAACACAGGGTTGTCCGGCGTTAAAAAGGCTCGGCCGCTTTCCATGGAAGGGTTGCCGTCGTAAGGGTAGTTGGCTACCAGGGCACCCCCGTGTAAGTTGGCGGATAATACGAAGGGTATGGATAGCGACCAGTTCATTACGGCTAGAGTCTCAGGTTGTGGGGTGAGGTTGTCCTGGCGAAAGAATAAATAAATATTTCTAATGGCCACACTCGGAGAAGTAAATTATTATCTTTCATTCATGACTTAAGTTGATGAATCAGAATGCCACAAAAAGTGTATTAAATCAATCTCTTGACGTATCTAACAATTTGATTATTTTTAGTAAAACAAATTTCGTTACACATGCAATCTTTTAAAGGTGGAATATTTTTAATGATTATATTTGTCTATTTTGTGCTGTCAACCTTGTTGCCTTATAAGTTTTGTAATTTTTTTTAATTACCTTTGTGGGTCCAAACTGGTCTGGGAAATTCCTATTGAGGTCCACATGATTTGCGTTGGCCCTACCTCGCATGCTGCTATAGTCACCTAAAATATACAACAAAATATTTTGAAAACTTCCACACCACTATTTTCTTGATTTTAATATTTGCAGTTGGTACATAAAAACAAGAATATTGGTTTAAGTGTGCCTCAAAGTGCATCACTGAAAAAAGTTGTGTTGACAATTAATTATTATTAGTAGGGATGCAAGGTCTTTTGTAATATCGATATTTATATCGAAGTCAGGAAAATATCGATAACCGATATATCGACCATTTTAACTCGATATTATCGATATATCGATATTTTTTCTTTTTTTTTGCTTTGTATTAAGTTTGCAAAGCAAAAACCTATAATTAAGGAAGCAAAGTTTTCCGAAATATCGATATTTATAATGTGGGCAGGTAAATATCGATATCCGATCCGATATATCAGCCATTCCAACATTTCCAACACGATATTTTCTATATTTTTATAGCGCTGTAAGAAGTATCAAATCAAAAGCAATTTCGAATCAAAGATATTTATTTTGTTTAAAATGTTTCCACGCAGCCAAAATCAGAATAGATAATCATATGAAAAACAATTGTTATGTATTAGTAAAACCTACACATCAGGGGCGTGCCCATGGCTTCAGAATAGGGTAAGCCCAAAGCTTCCAAAATTACTATACCTATCTTACTTTCTTGACTTGGCGAGCTTAAAAAATTTACGATTTGTATAAGATTCTTAATTTTATTTTGTGTTATATTACAATGATATTAAATTTCAATTAATCAGTAGTTGAAAATTATCTAGAAAGAGAGGCAAGGATTTTATTTAAGTGCATGAGTTACCATTATGTATACGATTATACCTATATACGTTGGTGTCGATTCTGGCATGATTATCTAAACTTAAAACTAAATTTAACATCATTCTCTCCTTTTCATTCTGTATAGAGAATGGCAAGGATACACTGTTGTCAAATTTAATTTTAGGTTTAGAGAATCACGCCAGAATCCACACCAGTTTAGTATATTTCTTGGGGTTCAAAATTTTTTAATACATCTATTTGCTCTTGCGATTTCAAAGCAATAGTTTTTTCGATGTTATTCAATTTAGATAGTCATAGCAGGTAAATTAATTGATATTATTGTGTTCAAAGGAGATTGCTCAGCTTCCATACATGTTTGGCCTAAAAACCAATAACCATGAAAAATTGTTTCCTAGATTCGAAATTATATATAAATTACCGTAGAAACGAATATTATCGACGGCCACTCCTGAGAACTTCTATAAACCATATACACTGAATGATTTTGAGGTTATGTTTGCAAATAGGCACATAGGTATTAGAATAATAAAAACCAAATAACTTATATAGGAAAATAGGGCAATCAAGCCAAGTACCGATATTATGTATTAGATTCAGGTATATAGAGCATGTAAAATAACAGATAATTGCCTGTTTTTAAAATTAATGCACAAGAGTAAGTTTTAAAATCATGATTATGCCATTGCGACTTTCAGAAGCAATCTTGTTTCATTTGACAAGTGTCTAACACTAATTACACTAACAAAATGCATGTCAAGGAACTGGTACCTGCTTACCTATGTTATGAGAAACATGGAACTGTTATCATAATTTTATAAAAACCAATAGGATATTTTCTTAGTAATAATTAGGTTTATAATGGTAAAAGGTAATTCTAATGTAATAATATATTGCGTAGGTTCATGATAGTTCTGATCAATGTGTGAAATATGTATATTCCTGACATAGCTTAAATATTCTGATAAGGTAAATTAATGAAATAAAACAACTTAAGTACTTTTATGTTGCGTTTAATATTACATATCATCTACATTTTGAATTAAAATATCATCGAAATATTTTATCAATCTTTACAAAATAGATTTGTTTTGATGTTATATAAACAACCTCGATCAGTCTTTGTGAATGTTACTACACCCATAGCCAATAAAAATGATTCGTATGTTTTCCAAACCGGTAAAAATAGAAGTCCTTTTTTAAAATTAATATATTATTTAAAGGTGGCCGTTAAAATCTAATGACTGTAAAATAAAGTATAAATTACGCCAAGAATTACTGTATATGTCAATATTTTATTTGCATTTAGGCCAATTTGACCAATCTCCTTTAGACTACGAAATATCGATATTTTGGAAATTCCGATATCGATATTATCGATATCAGTGAATTTTAAATATCGATATAAATATCGATATTTTGGTCTCGATATTATCGATATTCCGATATATCGTTGCAACCCTAATTATTAGTTCCAAATGAACCAAAATGAGGACCCGTCCTTTAATTTTCTATGCTTGTTATTTCTGTTCGAGCTAGCTTTTCTTTGTGTGGTTTATTTGGAATGCTCTATTTAGGCGTGTATATATGCAAATACTATTCTATATATTTGTTTCTTAGGTTTGACACACATCACTCATTAAATAAAATTAGTTTTAACGGGTTAATGCACGAAACTTTATTTATTTATTGAAGTTTCACAGCCTTTTCAGGACTGCATCGTCAGAATAGTGATTTTTTTATTTAATTTTGTCGAGCTACCTTCTAACAAAATCAAAAGGCTGCGAAACGTCAATAAATAAATAAAGTTTCGTGCATTAACCCGTCAAAACTAGTTTTATTTACTATTCTATACTTTGAAGGCTTTCTATATCACACAATCGCTGACACGTCATACGAGAAAGAGCAACGTCAACGGTGCACTCCGGCCAATAACAGAAAAGCTTAGCTTCCATCGGTATCAATCTTTCATAAATTCGTGTTGGTGAGGCAACTTAGAATCTGGACTCCTCACACTTAACAATTCTCGGCTTGAGGTCCCCTTAGGATCTCGCCGTCCCCAAACCCGGTGACGCTGTAAAGGTCATCTGCGACCAACAGCAAACACACTCAAAAAAAAAATGGTATAAGCGTTTATACGTAATCTCTAGTCTAATGGGGGCGATTTGTGACTTATAATAATTTCAACCACGCACTTACCAACTTTGGACCTCTCGTACCCGTCAGGGTTCATGCTGGGCATCAGATGGATCCTGGTGGTATTCAGCATGCGCTGGACCCTGTTATCTCCCTCTCTGTACTTCTGGCACAGATACTTGGCGAGAAGCAGCAGAAGCTCCCTGCCTATCACTTCGTTGCCATGCATGTTGGCTACGTATTTGAACTCAGGTTTTCCTATGTTGAAAAGAAATGGGTTTGGTTCCTTATCAGGTTTACATATACTAAATAAATGGATCTTGCTACCCTTTATCAGAAAACTACATTGAATGAGGGTGTTTATGAAAATTTAAGTCACCAGTGGGCGCCACTGCGACGCGAGGTCCTTTGTGTGATGTTTTTGGCGGGAACTCCATAGACCAGATCCATAGACTATGAGAACATATGCGATTTGACGGATGAGTAGACTTTCCGTCTCAGTACTGCCACCTGGTGCCCGTCATTCTAGATAACCCTCATTGACATGAACTTTATGAAAATTTAAAAATTTCAACGTATTTTTAATAATTAGTCGAACCGAACCAGTAGGTAAAGATAATAAATATAAAAATATTATGTGTTCATAATTCACCTCAAGTTAAATCGTATATCCTGATCATACTATATAGAAAAAGAAAAGGAGACTTTTAAATTTCAATGAAACCTTAGTCAAACTTTTATTGATAAATATAAGTTACAAATATCAAAATTTACACCAATACACAGTATGTTATGAGACCGTAAAATCGGACATTCTCATTTATTTGATGAATCGTTTAGAGCTCATTTATGCAAATATGATAGAAAAACTCTCGTTTGAAAATTCCACTTAGTTTTCGAGATATAAAAATTCAAAAGTTAGTTATTTTTTTCTTTTTAAAAAATGAAAAAAAAAAAAAATTTTTTCAATTTTTATATCGCAAACACTACGTGGAATTTTCAAACGGGAATTTTACTCTCATAATTGTATAAATGAGCTCTAAAGAGTTCAGCAAATAAATAAGAATGTCCGATTTTACGGTCTCATAACATACTGTGCAATGTTATATAATTACTTGGCAACCTGCCTCGATAAGTAGTAAGAAAAAGAATCCACCAGTTGGTAGCCTTTAACAGTCAGATAGTTGGAGTCTATCAATGAAGACTTAGTGAGGAAACGACCGTAAGCTATGACCATGTAAACGGTCTCATTGTTTATAGGATTATTTCGTATCATAGTACTTCTGACAAAAAAAAATGGTTGCTTGCCTCGCTAATAAGTCACCTTTACGAGTCTTAGTCTTGAAACTGTAGGTATTCTCTATTGATCACATAGAAAGACCGAATCCTGACCCACCACCAGGTAGACACATTAAACTTAAACTTTTCCGTAAAACAAATTCACCACCAACTCACCTGGCAAATGCTTCCCCGGCTCCTTAGTAACCTCGAGTACATACAGCTCCCGTCCCTCCACAGACTTGCCGATGCTGGTCAGCTTGGTGATGTCCTTGTACTCCTGGCTGAGGTCCTTGAGGAACTTCTCCATAGCGTCGTAGGCGTGGTGAACGAAAGCGCCCGCTGAAATACCGTCGAGATCTTGACGCGCCTCCCTGTTATGCTCTGAGGATTTGCCATGCTATTTAGCTCGGATCTGGCCTGTTTGTTCTATGTTGTTTATATAAATGTAAGCGTTGTCCTAACTTTGTACTGATATTATGTACTGATGTGCCAGTGTAAGTACTGATGGTAATGTAAGGGAGTGACTACATCTACACAAGTCCTGCTACATTTTTCAAATTAATCTATAGAACGTCACAATCTATAGCATAAAAGGTATTAAAGAAAATATTACTAGAAAGAATTCGATGCGGACCAGGCAGCAGACGGGACCCGGGTGCCGTCTGTTGCCTGTTCCGCGTGGATTTTTTTCTAGTTATATTTTCTTTAGATTTAAACATTGAGCAGTTACATGTTAAAAAAAAATTATAACCAGAGGCCCAAGCACGAACTTTGACACATCCGTAATCGTATCGTCATTTTTAAACTTTTGTTTATTCTTACGTCCGGTAGGGGCCCTGCTTAGTTTTCATAGAAGCTATGACGATGCGATACGGAGCTATCAAAGTTCATACTCTGAAACGAAATGGTTTTGCAAACTATTTCCCTTTAAAACATATTGATAGTGTGCGGGAAAGAGATTTATTGTCAGAGAAATGCTGAAAGATGTGCGTTGATACGGTCACTCCAAAAGGCGAATGTAAGGAATTCTGTTTTATAATAAGTATTTAAGTAAAGAAAAAAATTGTTTGTAACATGAATTAGGAACAAGTATCATGCATATAAGCACCAGAAGAGTCTCCTTACATGCAATAATTTGTTTTAATTAAAATTTAATTAAAACAAATATATAATAGGTTTAAATAAAAAAAAATAATTCAATATATATATATAACTATGTAATGTGCGTACTTACCTATATCCCACCACCAAGCGTAATCCGAAGCGTTGTTTGTGAACTTCTACAATGTTATTTACAATTTAGTGTACATAAGCGTGATTTGTGGAATGTGATAGAGGGTGAAAGGGTGAAACAGAAGTGTAAACTAAACCAGGCAAATCAACAGAGTATAACAGAGATATAAAAAACCAAACCGTAAACAAAGAAAGTAGGTAATTAAAGAGTGGCGTATACATTAATATAACATTTTTCAACACACTTGCTCAAAAATGCATTTACGGAAGTTGCATACATTGTTCGAAATTTCTAAATTTTGAGCCATCAAACGGAGTGCCCGCACGCTCCCATACATGGCGCCGTACGTATCCTTTACGTTTTTTTTATTTATTTCGGTCTACATCAGAAAGTCGTTAAACTAAATGAGCACAGGAGATTAGTAGGCGAAAAGGAGATTGGAGGGTGTAAAGAGGATTCGACGGTGAAAAGGAATTGGAATATGAAAAGGAAATTGGAGGATGTAAAGGGGATTCGAGGGTGAAAAGAGATTTGAGGGTGAAATGGGCATTCGAGGGCGAAATGGGCATTCGAGGTTGAAAAGGGGGATTGGAGGGTGATAAGGGGATTGGTGGGTGAAAGTGGGGATTGATGGGTGATAATTATGGATTTGAAACTGGAAGTGGTGGAATGGACACCTTATGATCTGGGCCCATTGCACCAAATCAACATATATCGCCAACATATGTCATAAAGGTGATAGGCATTTTGTAACCGTATCTTACTTTAACGACAATTGTGTTGTGATTATTTTTTTATAAGTGAGTAAACAAGGGTAATTTTTTTAGGTTGACATAATTGTCAAATTAGTAAATAGTAATTCTTGAGACAAAAACGGGAATGTGTAAGATTTACAATTAGTAGTGATATCGTTGTTAGTTACAAAATGGCTCTCCGCAAAAACTTGAAAAACTGAGTTCTTATAAAGGAGAATTTATGACGAACGAATAAATGTCTTACTTGATATTACTGATTTTGCGTTCAAAAGAAAAATTAGATACCAAGCCGATATATTTCGGCGAAAAAGGGCACAGTTTGTCGACTCAATAGAAATTATAGAGATTACAAATTAAACAAGCAAAAGATATCCTTATAAGTACAGGTGACCATAAAAAAAAGAATTAAAAAAGTATATTAAAAAGAAATAATAAGATAGAAACGAAAGGCGTGAATTGAAACAACTGCAGAGAAATGAGACCAAAGTATTTAATTAAACCTTCCCTGGATTCTTTTTACAACATATTTGTGTAAGATTCAGAACACGGACGGAAGCTTATAATGTCATTTATAAAATAAGTTTGTTATCATTGATAATTGAGAATACGAATGTTTTGCATATGGTAACTCAAAAAATAACACTTTCGACATTTATGATAACAACACATTTTAAATTTTCATGCATTGAAACGTAAAGGCAATGAGAATTAATGATATCGAGTATAAAGAAATTTGTTACTGTTAAAACTTTCTAATATTACAAATTCAATATTGTTACGTTTCGTTCATGACTTATGACTTGAATTGATTTTTAATTTTATAGAAATATATTGTCTGGTGTTTGTATCTTAAGGAATTTCAATGTACTCTCACAGGTGGGCGTTAATAGTTGAGACACAGTTTTTATAACTAATGCAATTATTATCGTGCACATTTATTGTATTCAATGTCTTTGTTCCAATAAAATATATTTCATTTCTTTTAATAGCAATAAAATTGCACATTAACTTAGCTGAAACATTTTTCAGTTAACAAGGACGCTTTTAATATGATGTAATGTAAAAAAAATATTTTCTATATGATTTTTATAGTTATCAGTAAACCAGATATTTTGGACGTTACTAAACATTATAAAAAAATATTATATATAGAAACCACCAGAATGTGATTTTGTGCAATGTTGTTTTAATTATGTGTTAATTCAGTACAACAATAGTTCAATCCATAACCATTCTTATTTATTCACATTAAAGTACACGTTAGTTACAAAAAAGGAAGACATTTCTTTGCTTTATCCATTGTTAGTTAGTCTACAGTACAATAATATATTTAACTATTATCAGCACAACATCCAATTTAGTCAAAAAATTACATATATATGTCAAATGTCAATGACAATTACAAAAGTTCTTTACGATGTAAGTTAATAAGTAATAGAATTTACAATACATTATTATAGTATTGTTTTGAGTATTGATTATTGCTTTAGTAATAAGTTCCATCAATGGATCCCAACTACATTATTGTAATTTGTACAAAATTTAACCTTACACTAACGAGATACAGTTGAATTTCAGTCGTTAGCTGGATAAGACGTTGTTGTAATTACATAGATACTTGATTTCTTTACCTCTCTATATATATGAGATCTACACTCAACAGTATGAAGGTATGTAGTCTATTTCTCAAATAATTAATAAAATAAAATAAACTCTTCAAGTACACCGAGAGTATTAATTCAATTAACCCAAATAAAGTTTAATTTTGGTTAATTGAATATAAACTCTCCAATCCACAAAACAAAACACGATCCAAATTTTATCAATTTTATCACAAAATAATGAGATCAATTTATCAACTACTCATTTAATCATTGGCAGGTTTATTTAGCATTAATATAGCCTTCAAAAATTTTATCACAAAATGAGATCAATTTTGAAATTATTCAGTCATTGCCACAAATATTAATTTAGCCTATTTATTGTAAATTTTAATATAATGTAATTAATTCTAATTATCTTAGAAATACCAAATTAATTATTATTGTTTGAGTAATAATTTTCTAGTTACAATGAAAGAGCGTTCTAATAACTAATTTTTATTTTTTACGATATTTATTAGTATAACCGTAGTCGTGTTCATGGATTGAATTTGCTTTACGAATAGTACCCATATTGCTATGTAATAGAGGCGCTGACAAAATGACCAATTATTACCATGAATCCTTGATTGTACATTAGTATAATACCGAAGATTTAAGATTACCTAAAAAATCAATTTTGAGATCTTATTTTCTTTTTTTCAGTTTTTTACTCATATTCTGTGTTATAAATAATGTAAAAAAAACGACTGATTATAATGTAAATAAATATAAAACTATAAATACAAATTTGAAAATGGTTTATAGTTCAGTCCGTTATGTGTAGTAAAATTTATCTCTATCTAGTTTTTTGGGACATAAAAAGACACCTACAAACAACACCACTTTGTAAAAATGATAGAACTCGATTTGTGTTTTCTAAAATAGTTCATATTTTTGTGTGTTAGAAAATAAAGTAATTATTTATATATCTGATATATGAAATCTAGGTAGAAAGCGATATAGGTATGTGAATCAAGTCAAAATTTAATAAATATTTTATAATAATCATGCATCGTATACGTATAATACGTTCATGCAATTATATGATGTCCATCCATAAAAATAATCTTTTTTACAAGAAATATATATGTATGTATATACATTCTATTTGTAGTACATGAAAATTGAAAACACTATAAGTATTTTTTAAGTGCCTACAGTACAAATGTTAAGAACTGTCTTTAGATAAAACATTTTTTTAAATCTGACCATAGGTCACAATCTTTCCCTTTTTAATTTTTATAGTTTTTTTTCTCTTGTGGAATGAAAAAAGGAAGAAGTTGATTTGGCACATCAGGAATGTTTATATTAAGCTATAGTTAATTTTAAGTTAATTATTATTGCTTATTATTGAGCAAACAAGTATATTTTTTTAATATAAAATAAACTATTCGTTATTCTGGAAAACAAAATCAATCTTTAAAATTCTCTTAAAATTGAATTGCTAATAAGACTATATAATTTCATTTTTAGTCCATATAGTAAACGTAAACATTAATAAAGAAAAAAAAACATTTTACTATCACAATTTGGAATTTTTGTCGCACTCACAGACTCCAATTATATTAAATGCTTATCAAAATGACTAATTGTCTTATTCTACTGCTATCGCAAAGTAAGACACAGCATGAACTGTAATAAATAATATATATATATATATTGTTGGCTGAGTGCAACTGACAATAAAGTTCTAGAATGGGGAATCTAATTATCGATTAAATTATCCTTTAGTATATTAAAATAAAATCATGTTAAAAAATACGATGTTCCTCAATACTGGAACTTACTATTACTTAAATAAGTATTATTTTTATTAGTGAATAAAAAGATATCACGTTAATCTTACTACCTACTTAATAATATCTAATTACATTATATTTTTAATGTATATTTTGTGATAATAATAGTCAATAATAGACATATTTAATATAATTAATTACCTAATTTAATGGAATACATGATAAAATATACAATATATAAATTGTTAGTGACTGATTAGAAACTTCACCACAGCGTTATTTACCTCCACCAATAACATAGCTATATACACACAGAACACAGGAAGAGGTTAGAAGGCCTTGTGGGCGGGGCAGGCGCGCCACAGTTATGTATGAGCAAATGCTTATAACTTGACCAAAACCTGGTTCTGATTGCGTCGTTGCTCTCGGAAGTGAGCGCTGATTGGTTCGAATGTTTGATGTTGCGTCGTTTGATTGGATATTACCTATTAGGTGAAAGTGTATTGTGGGCGAGCCGGCGACATCGGTTACCGTACAAACAGTCAATGATCACCCTTCTAACCTCTTTTTGTGTTCTGTGTGGTTGAGAATAAAAAGAAACTATCTATATCTCCTCATATTTTTTCTATATTTATCAGTCGGAGTCTATACGGAGTAAGTTTGAAAGATACAAAGTAGTAGGTAGCGTTACCCACCTGTCATACTAAAATAAAACTAGAGGCAACAGACATAGAGCTCAAAATCTTTATATTGCGGTAAAGTGTTTTTGTTTCTATCTTAGATTTATCTACCACTCTATTTGGGTTTATTATTGTTATCATTAATTATTAAAATGACTGCCGGTATAATAACGTGTTGTCTAATTTCATTAATATCGCACAGAAAAGTAAGCGATGAACCTTATAAAGCTACAAATGTTAGATATCTCTGATTGACGGTAGAACTGAGGCTTTACGACTCCACTAAGGCGACCAATAGCGCGGTAGAAGCGAATAGAAAGAGAGGGAGATATGGTGTGAGCGGTGCGAGTGCGGACGACTTACCCGCGGTTTTACCTAGCGATTGGCATTAATTAGTTTTATTAAAATAACGCACTTACAGCCGCTCCCAGAGGTATCTATTTACAATTTTAGTCACGTGCTGTGATTATCGTAAACGAATCTACACTAAAAAAACTAACAGTGGTGTCGATTCTGGCAAGATTATCTAAACTTAAAACTAAATTTAACATCAGTTTGTCCTTTTTATTCTATATAGAGAATGACAGGGATACGCTGTTGTCAAATTTAAGTTTAGCTTTAGAGAATCATGCCAGAATCGACACCAGTATCGACTTAATGAAACTTCAAAATTTTGGATATACATCCCGTCAAAGTTCTTGAGCAACGACCATAGATAAGGAAGCCTGCGCAGTAGCAATTTTACATACAACAAATCTACTGCGCAAGTTTATCTGTCTGTGAATTTACTCAAGAAATTTGACGCTTACTAATCTCTGAATTGCAGTAGAGAAAAAGGCTTTACGACTCCACTACGGCGACCAATAGCGCAGTAGAGACGAATAGAACGAGAGGGAGATATGGTGTGAGCGGTGCGAGTGCGGAAGACTTACCCGCGGTTTTAGCCAGCGTTACGTTCAGTGTTGTTGCGACGTCGGTTAACTGAGGCACGCGTACTGATAATACGGGGGAGTCGTAACTGGAAGAGAAAAAATGACATTAAGTGTATTGTCACAAACGCTCTCGAAACAAAACCGCGAAAATACTGGAGATAGATTCTACCAGAACACCGCGGGTCGCTCATTTTAATATGAGCCTTATGCAGTGCGGCATAAGGGAGAAAGTGCTACGACATTTGCACTTGTTTTCAACGTATGCGTAGGTACTACGCACTCGCGGGTGCTAGTTATCTCTCAATTTAAGGGGACTTTTGTAGAATGCGCGATTGGCGTATAAAAGCGCGATCGGCGCCGCTTAGCAGCGAGTTTTAGTTTTAAAGCTATAACAGTTGAGTTTCAACAACGGTTTCGGAACGAGTACAAAGGCGATCAAAGTGCAAGGAATGTGTTCAAGTGCGATTGATTAAAGACTTGTATAGTGAATATAGTGTTTAGTGAGTGTTTTGTGATTAATATAGTGTTTACTGTTTGTGAATAAAGAACTGTCAAGCGTGAACTGGCATATAATTTCGAACCTCATCCCGACACGTAACAGTATTATATCCTGTATATTACACTCAATGAAAAGAGCTTCGACATAGCCGAAAACCACGTATTCTACCCATAATCAGGTCAATTTTTGTCTTACTTTCTATCTAAAAATTGAAGTCTTTCGTAACAAAAAAATGCTTTTAATCGGCAGCACTCAAAGTATCTCCATTGTGAGCGCACATACAGGATCGATGCCTTTTAATGTCATTGTCAATTTTTGTATGGAAACTTGAACAGCAGCGCCACAAAGTACGAAACGAGAACCAAAAATTGGTAAACATTTGATAATGATATTTCGCACTCGAAAGCTATTCGAATTCGATATTGTTTCATGCTAAGGGTACAGTATACGATCTTGGAAGTAGCGTTAACATCACTTTAACTTTATAGCTAAATTTTCCGTTTCCAATATAACAGGCGAATTTAATACGAAATTTATTTGTTGTTGCAAAGAAATTATTGCTTTTTGTCTCCCCGTATGATTAACTTTTAATCATAATTTAACATAAGGTGGTCTAGACTGAGAAGCTCGCTGCTAGTGGTTAGCGCATTTGGTATGTGATCGTGGAAGTTACTTCCGCAATTGCCATTCTCAGGATGGGTGACCAAAAATTTACTACCTCGAGTTCCGGCTGCATCTGCAGTCACTCCAACTTAGGTATATAATGGGCGGATCTCCATATTGAATCCCTAGGGAAACCTAACAGTTATTTTTAGTGTGTATGCTGTTGGTGGCAGATGACCTTTACAGCGTCATCGGGTTTGGGGACGACGAGATCCTAAGGGGACCTCAAGCCGAGAATTGGCGAGTGCTTCTAGAGGTATTCCAGGCGGATGGCATCTCCCCGCGGGGGGAGTCTCCTCTCCGTCTGGAGCCTCTAGAGCACTCGAACTTGAGGGGGTCGGCTCAACTAGAGGGCGTCTCTGAGACTCAGACGTCGGCTCTAGATAGCCGTTGTCGTGGGGGGAGCTAACAGTGGGGACATTAATAGGCTAATGATGATGAAGAAACTTACCCAGGCGCATGGGCTGATACGTTGTACACTCCTGGCAGTAACAATCTCCAGTAAACTCCCCTTTCCGTCGTCTTGGACAAGTGGTTGATACCTTCCACTAGAACTTTGGCATTCTGGACACACAAAAACATATGTTATCCTACTAATATCCTTCCTTCCTAATCTATATTAATATTATAACGAGGAAAGATTTGATTGTTTGTTTGTTATAATTTCTATTTTTTAAACATGTAACTGCACGATGTTTAAATCTAAAGAAAATGTTGCTAGAAAAAATTCCACGCGGACCAGGCATGCTACAGCGGCATAATGGTCAGTGCATTCGCCCGGAACGCGAAGGGTGCGGGTTCGAGTCCCGTCTGCTGCCTTGTCCGCGTGGAATTTTTTCTAGTAATATTTTCTGTTTGTTTGTAATATTATAAACGTGAAACTTTATATGAACATTCAAACACACATATCATCATATCCTACTAATATAAAAAACGCGAAAGTTTGTATTGATGTATGTGTGGATGTTTGTTACTCTTTCACGCAAAAACGGCTGCATGGATATGGATGAAATTTGGCACACGTAGTTTATTATATGGATTGAGACATAGGATTCTTTTTATCCGGAAATATGTTAGATTCGTGTGAGACTAAAAAAACTAATTATAACACAGACGAAGTCGGAGGCGAAAGGTAGTATTTAATATTTTCTTAACCATTTTATTTTCGATATGAAACACCAGGTATTTTCAATGTTTTGTGAATTTTTTAGTAAGAATAAAATTGATAAACTATGATCTGGATGTCGTAGGAAGGACGTAACTTCCAAAGACCTGAGTAGCTAAGTTTGTGGTTGCAAAATGAAGGAACTTTGGCAGAGATTAGATATGGGATAAGTGGAGATTTTTTTTCTCCATGGTGATGGCAACTAGCAGTTCAGCTTTATCAGCAGACGGCATGGAATGTTAAAAATAAGATAAGAGAACGGCAATTGGATTAAGGGTGGCGAGATGCCTGGATCCTTGTGAATGACGAAGAAACCTCCATCTAAACTGTCTCACTTTTTGATAGCTATGTTTCTGTCGGTGAGTGTCTATGAGCTAGCAAGGATTGTAAGAAGGGTATAAACAACCCGTTCGGGGTGCTGATGGGGCTGCCGCGTTGCAGTAGTGCTTCTGGCATATTCGCTGAGGCAAGGACCGATAGATTCCATGCCATTATCCGAAAGCGATGTGCCTCGCTACTGAGTCGTGTGATCCTGTGCGTGTTCCCGGACAGGTGGGAGTCGCCTCTACTCCAGCATTGGCTGGGCCTCCATATGAGACATATTAATTAAATTGCAATGTATTAGTTACATATTAAGAGAAAATGATACCAACAAAACAACACTATGGACACTTTAGTCTGAAATAAAATTTAATTATTATTATTATATAACTAGCTGTGCCCCGCGGTTTATTAGGGACATTTTCCCGCAGTGAAACGTAGCCTATGTGTTAATAAAGTGTGTGAACTAACTCTATACCAAATTTTATTAAAATCGCTCCAGCCGTAGACGTGAAGAAGTAATAAACATACACACTCACCAACTTTCGCCTTTATAATATTAGTGCATTATCGCGACTGGACTCCACTAACAGTTACCATCAGTTGGGGTGGGATAATTTCTTAAGCCTCGATAGAAATCGCATAAGGTCACACCTGTTATTATAATGATAAGTTTGGAGCAACAAATATATGAAAGAAAGAAAGAAAATACATTTATTCTGACACAAACAACGAGACAGTAGATAGATTCTGAGCAACAAAAAAATACAAGAAAAATAGAAAAATAATCGTAAACAATAGGATAACCACACAGCAAAAAAGTAACACACACAATTTTTCATAACGTTCGCTACCAGCGGTGATTTAATCTGTTGTTATCTCGCGGCTGCGAGATTGTCAATTCAGCATGTTATCAGGTTTGTGGGACCTGACGCTGGTTTTCAATTGACACCTATGGTTCTTTTGACAACTGACTATCGCAAAAATATGTATAAGAATAAAAAAAAACCGAAATACATACTCGTAAACTTAAATACCTTTCAATATTATCATACATAAATTAGATTCGTATGAAATTTGCCTTCGCCAGTTTCGCTTCTTCGTCAGCACGTATCCCTTGATGCCCAGATGGGTACGCTCCATGAAATCTTCGCGAATGAACCTATCTACCTTTAACGTCTATCTAGCCGAGTAGGGTAATTTGTTGGAGGCTCGATAGGTATTACATTAGCCTGTAATGGTGGTGTCTTCAGACTTATTTTGTTGCAATAAATATTTAAAACTTGCCTTCACCGGTCTCTTCTCTTCATCCAGCACGTACCCCTTGATGCCGAGATGGGTTTGCTCCATGAAAGCCAAGAGTGGTTCCTTATTGACCAGCCAGTAGCTCGGCAATTCTTCAGGCGGAGGGTATTTGCAACAAGACAGTTCGAATGTCACTTCGAAACAACCGCCTCGGAGGTAGTTGAAGTCTTGCATACCACCTATGGACAGAATGAACGTCATCATTATCAGCCTATTAATGTCCCCACTGCTGGGGCACAGGCCTGCCCTATGGACGGAAAAGGGAGATTGCCCCATGAAACACGCGGGCCCAGAGCGGATTGGATGGCTGCTAACGACTGCAGATGCAGCCGGAACCGACGGCTTCAGGTGCCTTCCAAAGCACGAACGAGCACAAGATACAAATTTTTGGTCATGGTCACCCATCCATCGACCGACCATTGCGAAAGTTGCTTAACTTCCACGATCGAAGGTCGAACGCGCTAACCATTTGCGCCATCGAGCTCCTCGCTATCAGAACGAAAGTAAATCAGTGCAATTTATTCCTTACATATAATCGGAAATAAGCCCGAAATGTATAGCTCAATAAAAATATAAAAAAAAACCTAAGACCTGATTCTAGCACACCCTATGGGGTTGTTGTGAGTTCAAATCTTTTAATAATTTGTCACTTCTTCCGTATTTTTCTTTTTTTTCTCAAGAAACTTCTACATGGTATTCAGACCCGTCTTTCCCAGTGGGCACTTTGGGCAAGTGCCCAGGGCCCCGTGGTCGATAGGTGGACACCTCAGATCACAAATACAAAGTCCCTAGTTCTTGTTAGATCATCAAACGGGCGTCATAGGTGCCAAATTATCCTAATATACCCAGGGCCTCCAATAGGTCAAAGACGGCACTGATTGTATTAGAAAATAAAAATATATATGGATGATGGTCTTCACAAAGTCGTTCTCAAGTCCAGAGCCCTGTCTGTTTTGTCTGTCAAAGTCAGCGTCAGGGCAGCTGGCTTTGTCTTAAGATCCCTGTCTAGCGCAACGGTGACTAACAAGAAATAAAAACTTTGTTACTTATAGAACAAAGAACAAGATTTTTAATTGAGAACACCAAAACCGTTATCAATCAGTCTGCAATCTATCAACCTAATCTACGACACCTCATCGATTAGTATCAGTATCGATACAAATAACATTAGCTGATTCAAGATGTATATTTATGTCCAAATATGCATATTATGGGTCATTATACGGTATTGGGTACTTTGATGGCCTTTGAATAAAAAAATATTAAATTATACAAATTGTTGTTATTTTATATGTTAATTAATACATAATAGTGTATTTTATTTGTTCCACATAGTATTCTATTAAGAAACCTAATCATTTTGTTTACAATAAGGGAAAATAGTACTAAATGTATACTCCCCTGGCTGGCCCCATACATACATTTTACTATAATTATCGGAATATTTTTTATAATTTGACCAGTACAGGGTTTTTTGAAATGTAATATTATACCTAAACAAAGAACACAAAATATTGGTTTTTTAAAAACGGAATAAAACAAAATAATTATTAGTTTAAAAAAACATCTTTTTCCGACGCCTAAAAAAGTGTCACCTTCTCTGGCTCAATTTGAATTTCAAAATTTCCCTCAAAAACCGCGTACACGTTTCATTGGTCTTGAGTAACGCGCGTCGGACAGAGTGAAGTTAGGTACAAGCCAATGGCGTCGTCCAAATTTGAAATAATGTTACGTCAGTGCCCGGTTCACCGATGAACAACATGTTTGTGCCAGTCGTTGCCGAATTTCCCCTGGTGAGTGTATATTTTTATATTTCACTATTATGTACGACATTAATTATTCAATGTATTGTTACAAATGAGTAGATGGCCTGTTTTTAGTATTATTTCAGTATAAAGATTGCATTGTGTATATTTTTTAGGTTATATGTTATTTTGTCACTCCCCTGGCGTCACTTCTCTGGCAGTTTTAGTGCCAGGGGAAATACAAACGAACCAGTGTAGTGACAAAAATTGAATTAAATGATTTGATTTAACTAACAAATTGATTTAACATTTAGTTTCATTTGTTTTAGTTTGCTGTTGGTTTTACTAACGCGACGACATCATGGCGAACGCGAAAAAAAGCAAATAAGAGAAGAAAGGCTTGAAAAAAAGCGTCAGGCTGAAAGATTGCGCTATCAAAGAATAAAAAGTGATCCAGTAAAAATGCTGTGTTAAAAGACAAAGAAAAGCTTAAATATTTTAAAAAAAGGAGAAAGGACAAATTAAAGTCATGAAGGATATGACTGAAAGAGAGCAAAGCGCTATTAGAAAAACATGGAGAGAGAAGAGTAGAAAGCATAGACATTGCATAAAGCAACAATCTTCTAGAAATTGTCCGATAACACCTCCTTCACCTGATAACGAAGAACAACCTCCAATTCCACAGAATGATGTGGCATTAGCTGCTAAAAGACGATCAGAAAGGCAACGTAAACAAAGGAATAGAGTTGTTAATAAACAGAAAAATGAAATAAGAAGATTACGTCAAAATGTACATGATTATCAACGGAAGCTAAGGCGTATCCAAAAAAAGAAAATGACCCCAAACTCGAAGGTTAATGAACATTAAAATAGCAACAGTGAAAAGAAGAAGAGAAGAAGGAAATTATTATTTTGTGAAGTTATCCAAAATCAACTGCAGGAAAATATAGAACGGACAAAGAATGATAATGAGAATAAAGTAAAAAATAGTGATACAAAAGTTGTTAAGAACGGAGATTTTGTGCTTGTAAAATATGAGATAAATGGCAAAAAATACAGATATGCTGGTGTATGTTCATCTGATTTTAATGATGATGAAGATGATATTCGTGTTACTTTTCTAAAGATCTGTAATGATAAAGGTACTCTTTTTAAAATAGATGATAACGATGTATCTGATGTCAAATGGGAAGAAATTTTGACAATATTACCTGTTCCAAACATAGTAATGAAAGGTAACAGAATGTTTTACAAGTTTCAAAAGCCTGTTGATGTTTTTGAAAAGTAATTTGTAATTAGTTTTAGAGCAGTTTGAAGTTAAGAACCTCATTAAAATTCAATGATATAATATTTTGTTATTTTGTTGTAAGGAAAAGGATTTTTAAGTTTTGTTGTAAGATAGGGTTTATTTGTTGATTATATAATTACATTCAGTGAGGTTTTAATTATAAGTAGAGTTTTTATTATAGCGATCTCTAAACAATTACTGTGATTATAAGAATAGGTACTTAAGTACTACTAATATAATGTCGGAAAAGACTGATAAGTAGAATTTCTTAAGAAAACATATTTATATTTGTTCTAATACTAGGGAAATAATATCATCCTACTAATTTTATTAAAAGAAAACATTTTGTAATGCAAAAAACTGATTAAAGTTCAAACTTAATAAAAATAATTAAAAACAATTAATCCGTCTTTCTTTTCAATGTCTATCTAAATGTGTTTCCTAACTAATTGTTACTAGCCAGTCATTCCGCTGGTTGTATTTGTCACTACTCTGTCAGTAATGTCACTCTCCTGACACTGAATTTTCCCCTGGAAGCCATAAACCTGTAAAACCATTCAATATCTTCTGGCCCTTAAAAATACCAATAAAACAGTTAATCTCCTCATCAAATAATGAATTTGAAATCAAATGGTAATTTTTTTCAAGTGGGCCAAAAAAATTCCCAATAGCGTATATTCACCCTTATACACAAATACGGGTTTTAAATTGCACTTTTATATTTTAATTATAAAGGTCACTAGCTCCATTATGGAACTAGCTAATGGATAAACGAGAAGGAATAAGCCAAAAACAGGTGGACTGTAGGTTGTAGTAATTTCCTGTTATTTGTGTAAAAGCTAGAGGTTCGATGAGGCAAGTGGAATAATTGTGCCATTTTAAAATGCAATAATGTTTGCGTATAACCTGTCTATATATTATCATCATTATCAGCCTATTAATGTCCCCACTGCGGGGGCTCAGGCCTTCCCTATGGATTGAATAGGGAGATTGGGCCATGACCCACCACGCGGGCCCAGTGGGGATTGGCGGGTCATTGATAAAGATTACATACCCTTGACGGAGTACCAATCTGCGCCGTTGGTGACGCCCCCCGTGAAGTTATCCGGGGGACAGGCATTCCCCTTGCGCATCACTTCATGCTTGGATGCGAATGTGTGGGCAAGATGCTTGAACACTGGGTCGTCTGGGGCTGGACTCTCTACGCAGCAGTCCCTACCAGTACTGAAGAGAGAGTAGACCATTAAAATAAAAAAACGGACATGTGCTGTTCACATGCGATAGAAGTGAAACCTACAAAATTGTGAACACGTAAAAGTCCTTCATGACTAGGTACGTCTTAAAGACAACACCTGTGTTCAAATGCAACTCTCTAGGTCAAAATTAAATATTTTATACTACTTAAAATTATATAATAATAGCTTTTAAGGCTTAATTAAAACAAAATTGCCAAACCAAAAATGAAAAGGTAACACATTTCTTTTCGTTTCTTTTCAATTTGAGGTTAAAATTTCGAACAATTCAACTTTAACCAATCTGTCAAATTCAACTTTTAGTTCGAAAGTTTTGTGATTTAGAGTAGGCTTGGAGAATTTTATTTGTTTATCTATTTTCAGACGAACGAATTTTCGAAATGAAAAGGAAACAGAGTAAGGAACGTGCGAAATTCGACCGAAACTTCGTTGAAACAGAGTAGGCTTTACGCTAGCCACGTCGCGGTGGGCTCAGTGAAGGGCCTCTAACATTTAATACTTATTATAAAGTGACAAGTTCGAGATAGGCTGCAAACCGCAAATTGCAAGCGACACCATTGGTTTGTATGAATGTCTATTAATGCTATTTTCAAATTACTATGGAGTTTGACAGTGAGATAAAAAACGTAATATAATGTAAATTATGGTGCTTATTTGGATCATTGGACATTTTTTCCATGAGTCAGTCCCTGCAGCATGAGCACCACAAAAAACCTTATTCACAAGGAATCTTTGTAAGCGTAGCTGGCAACGATAGGCAAGGAGGTTCACCACATATGACCCACTTCAGATAACTAACAGGTTTCTCAATAACACCTAGCCAACTCACATTGAATCGTCATAAGGGTAGCTAGCGACAATGGCACCTCCATGAAGGTTCCCCGACAGCACGAACTGCTTGCTCATCACCCACTTCATCAGAGCCACAGTCTCCGGCTGTCTACCACCGAACAGGTAGTCTTCATCGTCAGAGCTGTCGCGATCAAACTGGTCGGGGAAGTCCCGGTTCAAGTCGACACCCTTCGCGTTGTTACGACCGATGAAGTTCGCCTGGGACTCGCAGCCGACCTGAAAATTAAGATTCTTCTTATTTCTTAACAAAAGTGTGGCAAAAAAGCTTACGGGTTGATGGTAAAAGCCAGGCGGTGTGCAAATTGTAAGTGGTTCAGCCAAATTTTGGGGCCTCTACACCTATACACATACGGTGATTTTTATACATAATATAAACTCTGAATTTACGCCTTCCTACTGGCACAGTAAAATTACTGGCAATTTCTTTTTCACATTTAGCTGGATCAACTCCTTATTCAGACAGGCGATTATTTAAAAAACTTTGAATGCAGTTTGTTTTATTCCTTAAATAAAGTCCTTTCTATCTACAGTATTTAAGGCATCCTTCCCTTCATGTGGCTAGTTTTGAGACATGCTGTATGGAAATTTGGATTCTTTAATGGATACCAGAAACATAAACTCAGTTACCATCACATTATTCAAGATTTTTAATGCTAATATCTTATTTGCACAGGCAAGTAAACTCAAACAAATAGCATATATAACAAATATAAAACAAGTACATTCCGAAATCAAAGACTGTATGAAAGATTTGTAACATTTTGGTGGGCTAAAAGCTTTGCTTGAATTACTTTTATCTGTTTGCGCTCCACATGGCTCTCATTACATTTAATGGTTTATGTAACCAGGAGGTATTTTATTTCCTGGATGCATGCCAACAACAGAAACAATTTCTTTATTGATGATTATAAATACAATTCATAGTTTATTAGCCATTTTGAACTTCATGCTTCATTCTAAACATAAAAAAATGATAAATTAATTTGGAACACTACTAGGAAACGGCTTTTTAATCACTTGGGTCTTGCTTTTTTCGGTATGATTTTTTTTGCAAAAACTCATTAATGAATAAATGAACATTCAGAAATTAACAAAATCTGTACAAAATGTTTAATTTTGTCATTAAATATTGCTCCTGTGTCATAATCATAACAGCTCTTTCCTATAAGTTTTAAGGTCTACTTCTACTTTGTCATTTGCATTTTATATAAAATATTAACACAATTAAAACAACTAAAGTAAAAAATATATATTGGTGTCAATTCTGGCATGATTATCTAAATCTTAACTTAAATTTGACAACAGTGTATCCTTGTCATTCTCTATACAGAATGAGAAGGAGAGACTGATGTTAAATTTAGTTTTAAGTTTAGAGAATCACGCTAGAATCGACACCATTATCTTTTAAAAAATGTTTACTTTATTTTATTGCCTTTATGAAGAATTTATTTACTTTGCAACCTAGTACTATTGAATAGATAACATAATGAAGGGAAACTTTATTCCTGCCATTTAAGATATAACTCAAAGATATCTTGAAGGCAAGGGTTCAATGCAAGAGGTTAACGGTTGAACTACTGTAAACAACAGTGCAATAGTGCACTGTTTAAACTGATAAAAACAAATGGCTGTCTTTATTGTCTAAACAAAACATGCAAGTACTTTGCAAGAAAATATTAATAATGTAACATACTTTTATTCAACTCTGCATTTCTCAATTCAGGAAGTTTTAAGTACAAAGGTTGTTAGAAAGTTAGTCTGGTATAGTGACCTTGATTGGCAAACTGTACCACCATTTATGTAAGTTATTTCACAGATAGGACTATAATCTGTGACTGGATAATTTGTGTAGACATGTAAACTAACATGCATAACTGCTTGTGTAAACACTTTGAAAAAGTAAATATGAGATCCTTTGATACGTAGTACCTATAAATGTAGGACACTTACATGTATTTTCCTTAAATATTTGAAAAATACATTTGATTGTAAATTAAAAAAAATATATTAAAAACAAAATCATTCAATAAAAAAAATAAGTTTTCATTGTGAATGCTGATATGTAAACTAGTTCGGAAGTGAGTGTAGTGGTAATAATGTACTCGAAACATAAATGAAATAATCGTTTTTGTTTTTTAAATCAATAAATTTGCTCAAAATGCAAACAGGAAAGTGATGTTATAAGGAAATCTTGGATAAACTGTAGAGACAAAATAATATTATGTAAATTAAGTTATAAATAAATATGTATTTCTTTTTTAATTTATAATCATTCTTTTTTTATATTAAGTAGTAATGCAGCAGTTCCATTTTCCTTAAATGACTCATGTATACTTTTGAGTAATTGGACACCCATTTAGACTTCAAGTTAGAAATCCCCATAAATCAACTATTTAGTAAAATTTGATCAAGGTGTAGAATATTAGTACAGCCCAGTACTACAATATGTATTGCATTTATTTTTGTATGTAACCACTGTTAATAATTATGATTATTTATGCCCCAAGATAGAGCAACCCAATTAGGTCATGCAAAGAAAATGGCTCAAGTTTCACACATTGTGCGCATGAAGGTATAAGTCTGAACTGAACTGTAGACCACAGGCCGTAGACTGCAGGCGACACTACAATGAAATTTATTCCGAACGCGGCGACATGCCGCGGCTGCACAATGCATATAATGCACGGTCAGCCGCAGTGTCGCCTACAGCCCATTGCAGAATTGTACCTCGACTCTAAAGTCAGATTGTACTAAAGTAGTCAATGTGTGCGTGTGTAGCGACGAACATATTCACCATATGTAGTAGATATTATTAGTGTTGCTTCCCTGACGTTAATATGGTATCTAGGGTCTATATAAATGGTTTACACACACACTCTAATTATTTAAAGAATGTTTATGAAGACCACCTTAGGAAATGACCTATTATAGTATATTAAATTATAAATACTTACACTACTGCTTTCGAAACCATCAGGATTGAGAGAGGGCATCAAGTGGATTTCCGTGTAATTGACGAGCTTGGTCACTCTTTCATCTTTTCCGTAGCTTTTCAGAAGGTACTGTGCCAAGTATACCATCAGCTCTCGTCCGACAGATTCGTCGCCGTGCATATTCGCTACATATTTGAACGCGGGCCGGGTATCGTGCGTCTCGCCAACATCACTAGTTATCTGAATCACCAATAGATCTCGCCCTTCAACAGACTTCCCTATTGAATAAACTTTAGCTAGTTCCGGGTATAATTTTTGTAAATCATAAAATAGCTTCACGAGATCTTTATACGTTGTGTACTGGGCCTTCGGTGAGAATACATCTTCGTAATCTTTTTCCGCAGTACGTGGTGCACATTCGTGGATAAATAAAGCCAAAGAAAACAAAATAACTATACACGTGTAACACGGACCCATTATGTTTTATTTCAAGGGGAATCACACTTTAAATATCGTAAATACTAGTTGACATTAAGAACATTTTATGGAATGGATATTATTAAACTTAACTAGAAATAAAAAGTAAAATAATTAGAAAAATATTCACAACTTGACAAACAACATAATACGCAACCAAATCAACACTCACAATGAAATGAATGAAACTGACTGAACTGAATTAGGCATGCGTCCGATATATCAAAACGAATCCAAAATCCGATTTCAAACACAAATCGATACCAAACGATTTCTCAACAAGAAAATCCGATTTCAGAAATCTAACCGAACCAAAACGCTAGCGATCTAATACCACCACAAGTATCCAAATGTAAATCGGATTCGAAATTCGTGCTTTCGTTTTCGGAAGTCAGATTTCGTGCTCGGAAGTCCGATTTCAGTTTGCTGTTTACGGAAATCTATTGTTCTTCTCTAAGGCGGGATTATTTATTACTGAAAAAAGATGTCTAAAAACATCAAAAGTCGAGCAACTGACATTTTTTTGAACGCTAACCTGAAGTAATTAGGTTTGATTTTGTAAATGGTTTGAAAAATAATAAAAACAAACAGAAAAACCAAAAAAATGGTTGCCTGTAAAGTCGGTTTTACGGGCGAAGATTTTACGTGACAACGTCTTTTTCTCGGTAGAATATTTATTGATATGAATATAATTAAATTGCACAATAGGAACAAGGAATTGAATGAAAATAAGAATAAGAATTTACTTGCACGCGTGGGTCACACATTACCTGCGCGTGGTGCACCAGCCTGGTGTGGTCGTATAGCGCGGCGTGGTAGGTGAAGCATGCCCGGCAGGTGGGGCACGCGTGGGTCACACATTACCTGCGCGTGGTGCACCAGCCTGGTGTGGTTGTATAGCGCGGCGTGGTAGGTGAAGCATGCCCCGCAGGTGGGGCACGCGTGGGTCACACATTACCTGCGCGTGGTGCACCAGCCTGGTGTGGTCGTATAGCGCGGCGTGGTAGGTGAAGCATGCCCCGCAGGTGGGGCACGCGTGGGTCACACATTACCTGCGCGTGGTGCACCAGCCTGGTGTGGTTGTATAGCGCGGTGTGGTAGGTGAAGCATGCCCCGCAGGTGGGGCACGCGTGGGTCACACATTACCTGCGCGTGGTGCACCAGCCTGGTGTAATTGTATAGCGCGGCGTGGTAGGTGAAGCATGCCCCGCAGGTGGGGCACGCGTGGGTCACACATTACCTGCGCGTGGTGCACCAGCCTGGTGTGGTTGTATAGCGCGGCGTGGTAGGTGAAGCATGCCCCGCAGGTGGGGCACGCGTGGGTCACACATTACCTGCGCGTGGTGCACCAGCCTGGTGTGGTTGTATAGCGCGGCGTGGTAGGTGAAGCATGCCCCGCAGGTGGGGCACGCGTGGGTCACACATTACCTGCGCGTGGTGCACCAGCCTGGTGTGGTCGTATAGCGCGGCGTGGTAGGTGAAGCATGCCCCGCAGGTGGGGCACGTGTGGGTCACACATTACCTGCGCGTGGTGCACCAGCCTGGTGTGGTTGTATAGCGCGGCGTGGTAGGTGAAGCATGCCCCGCAGGTGGGGCACGCGTGGGTCACACATTACCTGCGCGTGGTGCACCAGCCTGGTGTGGTCGTATAGCGCGGCGTGGTAGGTGAAGCATGCCCCGCAGGTGGGGCACGCGTGGGTCACACATTACCTGCGCGTGGTGCACCAGCCTGGTGTGGTCGTATAGCGCGGCGTGGTAGGTGAAGCATGCCCCGCAGGTGGGGCACGTGTGAGTCACACATTACCTGCGCGTGGTGCACCAGCCTGGTGTGGTTGTATAGCGCGGCGTGGTAGGTGAAGCATGCCCCGCAGGTGGGGCACGCGTGGGTCACACATTACCTGCGCGTGGTGCACCAGCCTGGTGTGGTCGTATAGCGCGGCGTGGTAGGTGAAGCATGCCCCGCAGGTGGGGCACGCGTGGGTCACACATTACCTGCGCGTGGTGCACCAGCCTGGTGTGGTTGTATAGCGCGGCGTGGTAGGTGAAGCATGCCCCGCAGGTGGGGCACGCGTGGGTCACACATTACCTGCGCGTGGTGCACCAGCCTGGTGTGGTTGTATAGCGCGGCGTGGTAGGTGAAGCATGCCCCGCAGGTGGGGCACGCGTGGGTCACACATTACCTGCGCGTGGTGCACCAGCCTGGTGTGGTTTTTAACTATAGAAATATATTTTGTTTACTAAAACATTGTACATGTAAACTTAAACTTAACACGAGAGACTCATCGTAACGTTACCGAGCGTTACACTTTTTCATAAGTGACTCCCAGCCGCAACCTAATTTAAGACGTTGTCACGTCAAAAATTACTAAAAAAATATGTAAAAAGAAATCATTTAACATAAGCCGATTTTTAAATGCGCCGCAAAAGTTTTACTCTTAACGGTAAAGATAACTTTTCTGCTAGTCCTAAGCCACAGAATATATACTCTTGCCTAAGCCTAGATTTAAAGCATAAAGGAAAATCGCGCAAATCTACGAGTATCCTTGCTTCGTACAATTAATTGTTTGTGATTGTCGTTAGCTAATAAAACCAAATCATATCACAAACTAGTGAATTGGCTTAG
This sequence comes from Chilo suppressalis, assembly GCA_902850365.2. NCBI lineage: Eukaryota > Metazoa > Arthropoda > Insecta > Lepidoptera > Crambidae > Chilo > Chilo suppressalis. Next base: position 17,032,701 of record OU963914.1, on the reverse strand, counting down.
TTCGGCACATCTGAAATCGGATATCTAAAAACGGATTTTAAAATCGATTTTGAAATCTGAAATCCGATAAATATCCGTTTGCGTTCAAAACCAAAAACGCCCATGTCTAAACTGAATGAATGAATGCAGTTAAGTAAGTAGTGATGGGCGTAATTAAGTAAAATTATAATAAAAAATCGATGGATTTTGTAACTGATTATAAAATATTAACGACGACATAAAAAATACTTAAACTCAAATTGATAGTAATACTAATGAGTGGCTTACGGATGAGTTATTCAATCCATTGGCAAATTTTCTCATATTAAAGCTCTTCAGAGCTCGATGGCGCAATTAGTTAGCACGTTCATCTGCGATTGTGGATGTTAAGCAAGTATCGCAATGGCGGGTGATCACATATTTACTATCTCGAGCTCCTCCGTGCTTTGGAAAGCACGTTAAGCTTTTGCTCCCGGTTGCATCAGCAGTTGTTAGCACCCACCCATCCGCATAGGGATTGTGGTGTGTCATATTTCCGGCCAACTTCCGAACACAAGGATATGTTAGAAGACCTGTGCCCGCCCTAGCAAATGAAGACAAAATGTTAATGCCAGAGAGTAGCTGCTTTAAGCGAGCGCACGGAGCGGACATCGGTTCCGGGTGCTGTTATAGGTATTTTCAAAGAGCATTGCTCAAATATGAAATAATAAGGTATAAACTTTATCTACATACTTAAAAGACCAGTATCGCTTGAAAAACTCAATGCATCTGGTTCCGCATTACGAAGTTAATTTAGAATTGCATTCCGGTGTGAATCGGATAAAATCGGACCTTAGTGTCCGTTCAGATTATGCCATTTACGCGCGCGATTCAAACTCGTTTTGATGTTCATTGATCCTTGCTCTGAATAGATTGTTCTCACTGTAACTAATGATTACTCAATGAAGTAATCATGTCTTCTGAACAGGCACTACTTTCGAGCCTTCCATTGACATCACAAAAAAACTGTAAATTTAACTTGCAACTTTAAAGTAAATTCGGGGTGATAAATAAATAAAAAAATGAGATAAAATACCATTTAATTTCAACTCATAATTCCTATCATCACATTAATAATTATAATTATTTTGTGCATGTTCACAATAAAGGCAGGAACTGAACTTTAATAGTAACACTGAAAACAGAGATGTTTCCAAAACACGCACATATTTTTTTTGTGTAATTTTTATAGTTCAACAATGAATTTAAAGCAGAGATCCTGACATGATTATCTAAACTTAAATTGAATTTAACATCAGTCTCTCCTATTTATTATGTATGGATAATGACAAGGATACACATTTGTCAAATTTAATTTTAGAGAATCGTGCCAGAATCTACACTATTACTGTTTTATAATTTAATTAAACAATAAATACAAATACTGTATTTTAAAAACGAGTTTTAAATTCAAATTTAAAATAAATCGTTTTATAGTCCAGAAACTGATATCGGCAATACCTGCTAAAAATGCCTGGACTATAAAACAATATTTACAAAAAATAACATGTATTTAATCTGAAACAACCCATAGGGGGTTTAGTGTACATAAATATGCATTTTTGGTACGCACGGTTTCATTATTGAAACAATTTAAGTAACCATAAAGTCTAAAATCCCCTGTGTTGGATCTCAACTATGCAAGGAAACTCCATCAACAAAAGAGATCGAGCGCAAGCGACTTACGTCTAAGTGGTAGACCACCACTTCTTCGAATGTACGAACAACAAACTTCTACAACATATGAAAATTCTGCAATCGATTTTAAGTTTAGAACCAAACCAATAAGGGTAAAAATCAATAAAATCAAAATCAGAAAACACGCTCTTGAGCAGGCAAAGCCTTTTATTTAATGTTTCTATGGACACCACTCATAAAATAAAACACTGTTTCAATGAGTTTAAGACACGTTTTTTAATTTTGACGACCTCCGTGGTGAAGTGGTTTGTACGCCGGGTTTCATGGCGTCGCCGACTCGAGAGGTCCCGGGTTCGAATCCCGGTGGGGCAGATGTTTGTGTGATGAATACGAGCATTTGTACTCCATTCATGGCTGTTTAATATGTATTTCTATATAAATATGCTTATATATTTACAGTATATGTATTCCATCCGTTACCCTTGTATCCCATAACACAAACCTTACAGTGCTTACTTTGGGGCTAGGCTAATTGGTGGGAGTGAAAAAAAAAACTCTTTTATACATATTATTTATCCTTTACATGCTCAGTTCTCAAGTTGAAATATAGGTAAACCGCTTAACTGAGTCCGCGCCTGCGGGGTAAAGGGTGTGGGGGAGGACGAGAACGGGGGCCGTGAGAGGTGCGGGCGGCGGGAGCTTGATGCCATTCGACACAAGAGTGAGAGATAGCTAGCGGTATCTCATTTCCTCAGCCGCCTTTCCCACTCTATTCTTATACCTATGCTTGGCGCAGTGCTGTCACCTGGCGCACGTAATTGTAATAAAACCGTGCGAAACCGTGTGCACAAAAACTATAAAGCAATTCATAGACGGCAACACTGTTCAACAATATACAATAAATACAAACATGAACACTTACATTTACTGCTATGAACACAACGTGTATTCTGTGCGAAGACTTACTCATTAATGGACAATTTAAAGCTGTCTGACTGCCTCGTTTCTAATAAACTTACCGAGACAGAGATAGAAATATCAATAAAAGCTTTAGTTGTCAGAATTATTATCAAAAATACAAACTTTTTGTTGGAAAACTTTTATAGTCGTTTGCACCAAACTTGCGAGTTTACTAAACTTTACTAAAATATTTAGGCGACTAACCAAGTGTCAAATTTGTTTGCACAAAACTTTAAGATGGATCCTAATTCGCTAAGTCAATCCTTTATATTTTTTTATTATTAAGCACTAAACCTTTTTCCACAAATTGATGTGTGTGAAACCAAAGGGCAAATGTAGTCCTTAAATATTATGACAGCGAATACAGATCGCGTAACTTAAGTTAAGGACATCTCACGTCTTTAAAGTTGGTGATAAATAAAATTTTAATAATAAATTTTGCAACTCTCTGTCGCCTAAGTACTTATTGATTGGTGCAAACGGGCATTATATAAATCTTGTAACAATTCTCTTATCTTATCTTAATCGATATAAAATATTGTTTCCCATAAAATCTGTAACTTATTTAAAATCGGTCTTTTTTCACTATTAACGGCTAATTTTATTAAATCAATTTCCAGTGAAAAGTAAAGATAATCTCGAACTTTGCAGATGCGTAATCGTATCGTCACCGTCAAATATTGTATGGAAGGAGCCAGTTTGCTCTTACGTCCGCTAGGGGCGCTGCTGTTTGCATAGAAACTTTGACGTCGTGATACGATTGCGGAGCTGTCGAAGGTCGTGCTTGTGCCTCTGGTTCCGTTTCTTAGCAGAATTTGTTATTATAATCTTAATAATAAAAATATCTTAGCAACAAGGCTCTAACAGGCGTAGATCTCTAACTGGAGTTTGATTTATTGAAACTGGCCGTAAATTAGCTAAAGATACTGTAGTAAATCTATACCCTTAGCACGAAACATTATCGAATTCGTATACTTGAATTAGATCTAGATATACATCAAATATGTACTGACTTTTAGTTCTCGTTACGTCCGTTGTGGCGCAGCTGTTCGAGTTTCTATATAAAATTTGGCATTGACATTTCGCATTCGCAGACTGTTCTAATTCGATTTTGGTTCGTGCTAGGGGTACTGTATAGTAAATGCATCGAAAGTTTAATACTATGTTGTATAAGGACTTAAAGTAAGGCACGACATGCAAGGCAATAAGTTACTTATGTAATAATATAGAGAGTAAGAGCTATGGCAATTGTAGCTATAGGTTTCAATATTTAAACAAGTATCAAGAATAACTTATTCAAAAACTCAAGGGAATAAAATTGCAAACAATATAATGAATGTACATCTGATAAAACATAAAATTAAGACAGAGCAAAGAGGAAATATTACCAAAATAAAACTTCGCGCCAAAGATTATTAGTAAAATGTTTAAATAAAATATGGACAACAATTTATTCAGTGAGTCAAACTAAGCACAGACAGAGCACTATAGAAATTTAATAACTGATGAAATTGCAAACTTCAATAATTATGCAAACAAACATGTAGTTTTAAACCAGTCTGCTGCCTGGTCCGCGTGAATTTTTTTTAGTAAAATTTTCTTTACACTAAAACATCTAGCAGGTAAATGTTTAAAAAATAAAAATAAAACTATGAAGTTTTATTTTACCTGCTCGAAGGACCAATATTGATTTTGGCGTATTTAAGTTCAAACAAAATCGGTCCTTATAGACAATTTAGTACTTTTACGAAAGAGAGTCAATGAAGGAACGTTTTTTTTTGCGCAATGAACATAACTGTTATTTCTTAAGATCCTAAGAATCAGAATCAGACTTTTATTTGTGAAACGTAGGTTAGGTTAGGTGTAGGGTTCATATGGTAGGTATATAAAATTTTTGTTAGTATCACTACATTTCCACCTTAAATAAGGTATACAAATAGATGTGGACCTATGAAACAGGTACTATCATTTTGGTTACATACTAGAATGGCGACGAATATACTTTAGACCTAATACAACGCGATAACGCGAATGAGCGATGCGATCATCGTACGAGTCAACGATCAAACATATTGATCTAGAATAGGTGTCCTAATAGGCGACCGCGCGATGCATTCACGCGACTAAAATGCTTAAAAATCTGTTCGCGCGAATTCAGTTAGCGCGAACGCGCAATCAAACCTATTAATGATGAATAGATGTCCTAACTGAAGTTTGCGCGCTGATCGCGTCGCGTCGATAGGAAGCGGGGAGAGGGGCACTGCTAACCCGACCAAACTGTGTGTCAATCGTGATCGCGTATTCGCATTCTATTAGGACACCCAGTTCGCGATGGTCGCATCGTTTAATCGCGCGATGATCGCGTTATCGCGTTGTATTAGGACAATGCCTGAAGGCAGAGAGACTTTACAGATATCTAGATTTTTTAAGGCTTTGATGTTATTGATAAAATATATAAATTTTACAACGTACGGTAAAACATTGTTGTTTGTTTTAATACTGAATCTTAGTCAACCTGAATATTTCAAACAAGAAAATAATACGAAACTAATACTATTGTTTGATAATAAAAAAAATACTGTAAAAAATAAGATATTTACTAAAATCATCAATCAGCTCTAAATGTAGAATCAAATACTTGTAATATTTACCGAATTTTATATCTTTCCTAATAATACTCTGTACAGATTTACATATAACAAATCTTCTCCTTTAAAGAGAGAGATCTTGGGACACGGTTAAGGCACTAAATAAGTAATTAGAGACCAAAATTATACATTTAAGTGTACAAAAATAAGCTTAACACTAATAGGCTTAAGGTGGAATTTCGCATAATATTTCAAACATATTTGCTTACATAAAGCTCCAGTAAGGCATTCGACAGTAGACTTTAATCCTAATACTTTTAAGTGCACTTTATAACTTTCCAAAGCACCTATTGACCGTTCGATGTATGACGCACGATGCCTAAAAGGCAAGGGAAATTAGACCTTATTCAATTGTCATTGGGATCACTTCACAAGAATCTGTCAGTCCAGAAGATGTTTGCCAGAATGCCGGCGATCATGAGGGAGAGGTAAATTACCACCGCCGCCCACCATAATCTCTTCTCCCATTTTCTCTTTTCGAGGTTTCGTAGAACGCCTATGCCGACTAATAGACCTGGAAAAAAAAACATCATTACTTACATTCCAATTTGAATGGGTTTGGAATTCCATAGATTTCCTTAGCTCATTGCGCAGGACAATGATTTGAACACAAAACATAAATTTATGCATTTAACTGCTGGATTTTAAAATTTATCCTGATAGCGACAGAATCCCGCCTGAAACCTAAACTGAGTCGATTTTTTTCTAGTAAAATTTTCTTTAGTTTATTTATTTTGCACAGATGTGAAATGAACATCATATGTTTAAATATGTTTTATTTAATATTATTTGAATATCGCGATTTGAGAAGTGCGCACTAGTTAGCACGTTCGGTCTGCAATTGTAGAAGTTAAGCAAGTTTACTAATGGTCTGTTATAGGATGGGTCATCATCATCATCAGCCTATTAATGTCCCCACTGCTGGGGCACATGCCTTCCCTATGGATGGAAAAGGGAGATTGGGCCATGACCCACCACGCGGGCCCAGTGCGGATTGGTGGGTGCTAACGACTGCAGATGCAACCGGGACCAACGGCTTAACGTGCCTCCCGAAGCACGGAGGAGCTCGAGATAGTAAATTTTTGGTCACCCATCCAATGACCGACCATTGCGAAAGTTGCTTAACTTCAACGATCGCAGCCGAATGCGCTAACCAGTTGCGCCATCGAGCTCCTCAAAAATTTATGAACTTGGTTCTGGTTGCATCTGCAGTTGTTAATACCCTCCAATACAACGTACGTACCGAGTTCCCGTGGTTGGTTATAGCCCGTTGCGCCGATATTCTATTGGTGCGTTCTCCCTATTCCATCCATAGGGAAGGCCTATGCCCTAGCAATGGGGACATTAAAATACTCACCAGCTACATACAGCCCCTGCTAAATGCGCTACGTATCCGATGTTCTACGGGCCGTTCTTCCTATTCCATCCATAGGAAAGACCTGGTGCCTCAGATAAGGATGATATAATAAACGGACCGCAATCTTTCCGTCTTCTGGGCCATTCCCACTATTTGTCTAGTCTGAAGGTCTGTGCAGTGGGGACATTAATAGGCTGATGAAGATAACTTGATGATGATGATGACCAGCAACAGTACCTCACCAATCCACACTGAGTTGTTTGTGTACATTTTTATAGGTCAGAGGAGCGGAATAAAATACGGAATCACAGTGAAGAATGATACTTATATTCTGTGAAATATATTTTTACTAGGAAGCTGATACGACTGACTCCTAGCACAGCAGAATACAAAGCGAAGCAAGTTTATAAGTGAACTGAATACGTGAATGATCGACTGAGTGGGGGTTGAACGAACGAATGAAGTATTTGCGTTAAGACTGAATGAACAACTATACTTTGGCTTTACCTAGTCATGTTACTTTCCTTTTATTACAAAATTAATACTAATTATAATATATATAGATTAATTTTTGCCAATTTAAATTCAATATAAATTCAACAGTGTGGTGGGTCATCATAGCTCAACCTCTCCTGGGCCTATAGGGGATGTTGATAATGTTGATGACTTACCAGCTACAGCTCCTGCTAAATGCGCCACGTATCCGATATTCTGTGCCGTGTGCCGCCAGTAGCGGTCGTACACTGCGTTGCCGATGTCCACTGATGCCAGTAGAAGGAACACTAGTAACTGGATGATCGCGAACTCCATCTCTGCCCAGTTCTGAACAAAAGGTAATTTCTTAAGGTGGGTAAGTTTCTTTGCCTGCTTGCGTTTGTACAAAGTACGTAGTCATCCTCCGTGACCAAATATAGAGACGGTTCAGAAGATAATGAATGTCAGCTAAAAGATGCTAGTAAGAAAATTGGACCACTCAGAGGAGCTTTCAATAAGAATAGAATAAGATTTATGAGAGGAAAAGCGGGCAAATTGGATGGCCAGGCTATGTCAAGCGGTATTGCTAAAAATCCATTAGAAGTACCATTTCTTTCAACTTAAGTAATGCGCTGTCCTTCTATCCATCCTTTCCTATCCAGGATTGGAGGACGTAATTGATAAATAAAAAGAGTCTGAGAAGTTCTAAGGACGACATTTAAAAACACCACTGTAAAAAAGAGGAGATAGATGGACTATATAAAGAATGTTGACACAAGCTTACCATGATGTGATGATGGCAGCTATACGCGTCGTGATCAGCGCGTATACTCCTCCTGAAGCACCTGCCAGGTACACCTTGGGATCGGTGAGACTGGTGGCCAAGGAACCCGCCGCTAACCCGGCTAGGTAGACTAAAGTCACGCGCTACTAGCGATGGACCATCTCCAAAGGCACGCGGAGGAATAGCTAAACCAGTAGGTTTAACAGCAAGTTTATGCAAGCTTACCATGATGATGGTAGCTATATGCGCCGCGATCAGCGCGTAGACCCCGCCTGAAGCGCCTGCCAGGTACACCTTGGGATCGGTAAGGCTGGTGGCCAGAGAACCAGCCGCTACCCCGGCTAGGTAGACCAACGTCACGCGCCACCAGCGATGCACCATCTCCAAGGGCACGCCGAGGAATAGCTGTACCAGTAGGTTAACCAGCAAGTGCACGACGCTGGAAAGTAATACGTCGGTGAGTAGGTAGAGCGATCTTAATGATATTTGTATCCAAAAGTGACAATCTGACAGTCAGAGGTCCTAGGTTGGATTTTCAAATTCAAACGTAAAGTTGATGTGAATGAATAAAGTAGACAGTATAGCGGACTGGCACTGTGATATCTTTCGGTGACTATTTTTGACTTGATAGAATTTTGCGACGATTTCATTATTGTGAAGTGGTTGCTGCTACAAAAATAAAGTGGTTGAATGTCTTTGATTTTTAGATACCATCCTTTGCTTTGGATGGGTGGATGGGTCTATGCAGTTATTTACAAATAATTGAGCCTATCGCTTACAAATGAATATGAAATTGCTTTAATTTATTTGTTCCCTCATAATAAATATTGTTGAGAAACGTGTTGGCTTACCCGACATGCACCAGCATATAGGTGATGAACCTCCATGCCTCTTGCCGCTTGTGGGGATTGTATATGAAAAGTTTCGCGATCGGTCCATTGGCATCTGTGTTCCCTTGTGCGGCGTCATAGCAAAACAGCACGATTTCCACCAATGATATGAGGATCATGCAGACGGCGGGAGGCCAGCAACTGTACTCCTCCTCGTAGGTGCCGTCTGTGTACGTGAACAAAGCGTGGCTGCGGGTTTGGGCTGATAGACGTAACACAAATCCGGACTCGGGAAGTTCAGGACAAAGGACACGGGATTTCAGGATCAAAAAAATTACGTTCCGTGTAGGAAGTGCGGGGTTTTAGATCAACATTTGAATACCACCGTTATATATGGAATCAAGTTATAAAACGAGAATATTTTTTATGGGGAATTGCCGTGTTTTACGCAGAAGGTAAGGAATTTGACATTTATCAGTAGTTTATGGATTTAAACACCGAGATGAGCGTAATTTTGGAGGTGTCGCCATTCAGAGTTTGAAATTCTCCCAAATAGGTAAGAATAGATGACAACAATGGTGGAGGTAAATATAGTGCACGGTTCACGCGATGGCCGAGTGTCCGCACCGGAGGAAGCATTAATCAATTAGACGGTGGTTTCGAAAGGGAAAATTGCCGTTAATTGGACAATGGAGACACGTTTTATTATCATTTGGATTGTGAGATTCCTTAAAGCGTGTTCGTTTGGCGATAATGTTACATCGACAGTTAGGAACCAAACGGATTGTTTGTTGTTGAGCATTGATTGTAGGACATTTCCAGATGGTTACAACGGGTTTTAAAACAGAGGATTTTTGTCAAACACAAAATAACAATAGGAAGAGGAAGAAAAAACAAATAAAAATTAAGTTAGTACACCGCATGCAGTGGCTGTTAATTATTATGTTATTTGTAGAATGAGTTATAGCACAGATTATTATAATCAAGGTAATTAATTGTTTATTTATGAGTTCCAAGTTATAATTGTTAACTAAGAATATTTCATTTTTTTAAGTAACTACATAGCTACAAAGAAACATATTGGTGTAAAACAAAAATCTTATAGATAAATATCTGTGTAGTAGCAAAATCTCTTCCAAATCAAACTCGTCATTATATACATTACAAGTTTTATAACATAATTCGGACTAAGACATATGTTTACTTCTGCTGATATCATCGCTATTCGCAAATTAGCAACTATATTTCAAATTGTATTTACAAAATAACTTAAAAGTTTAAAAAGCAAGGACGAGTTAGTTTCGGGCTATTACTTTCATTTAAAACAAGTACTGACTCTACAGCATCATTATAACCACATAATATGACCCGCAACCTTGAACTTGCAACCTCGACATCATAACAATGGTGCAATGTCAGATGTGTGAGCGATCTGCGATACTTTCAACATATAAATAAAGTACACACAACATACAATGATAGGTAAATACAGCAAACGAAAGCTACAGTTGGACGAAACAAAACTATTGTAACAGAACATACCGAAATACTTGACGACATGCGACAGACACTTCAGAAACTTATCCCATAACCTTATGGTTTTATGTTCACATAGTGCAACACCGTCATCGACGGTTCGTTTGCAAGTTTTATACACTGCATTTGTCACGATCACTTTCGCGTTTAACATAGAAACTTTTTGTTTATCTCAATGATTTATTCCTCTAATTTCTGTTATACTTTTTGGAACGCTCGATCGAACGAATTGGTAGTTTTGCTGGCGAAGGTAGCGTTAGGACCAAGGTTGTAGCAGCAGCCTTCGTTGCTATACGGTCAATCGATACTATGGAAATGGCTACCCGCTGCGCTGCCCGAGCGGCTGTCCGAGTCACGGCTTTGACGTAATCGCGTTGGAGGATGCGCTTGCGCATCGTTAAAGCAACTGCAGTTAAGTCTGCATGTTTAACTAATTAACTGATGAATCTATTCATAGACTACGTAAAAGATAGACTTTAGAATTCTAAAGTAAACAAAAATTAGGCATGTTTTACTGGAGAATTTTAATAATAATAAGTAATTACTTTACGTTTTTCTAACCCTTTGAAGCCAGTCGTAATTTTCAAACGGACATTTTACGCATACCAACAGGACCACTACATTTCACAGTAAGATGTATTATAATGTTAATTGATAAAGGACATGGCTAAGAAACTGCCCTTAACATGTATAATTATTTCGCACTAGCCCGCAACATTAAAATATTTATTTATTAATTATTACGTGTATTAAATAATCAAAATTGGAAAAGTATAAAAAACGACTTCACATCTGTTCCAAAAGGAAATAGTTACGTTTTACAAAAATAAATGAACAATAAGTCTACACACAAATTAATTATGTAGGTAATTTAAAATATAAAAAAAAACAAAACTCCCGAGAACTATGAAATACTTGGTCCTATTTATTTATAACAAACACTGAAGTTAAAATAATAGATTTTATTTTTGCGATCAGACTTGAGACAAGGAAGTTCTTTGATTTTTGCAAATGAACAAAATATAACTTCACAGATTTCCTGTCAGACCGATAACAAAAAAATATTTGCATTTATTTTTGCTTTAAAACACTTTTTGTGAAGTTTTAATCAGAAAAACGGGGAAAAAGATACTGAGAAAATGCGAAATTGATGGCCACGTAATTAATTGGCAATATCTTTTATCAAATGTAGCAAAGTATGATGTAGTAGATGTTAACATATTTTTCAGTATTGTGACTTTATCAAAAGTTCCTGAGCCCTCTTTCATAGAAATTATAAACTTCAGCGATTCAGCATTAATTATGACTAAGTACAATATATATATTGCTAGGGCAGTCGCTCATACAAATTTTACCATGTCCTTTGGTACTATTATGAAACAGCACAAGTTATTTAATGTACGACTCGTAGCTACAACATTTTTAAAACTATATTTTGAAATAAGTAACCAAAGAGGTCGTATCGTAATGTCATCACATCACTAGTTAAATAGATATGTATAAATACTATCGGCCTTCCTTAATTCGTCCTGTTAACCGTTTAAAGAATCACAAATTGGCCGCTGCCCTTTGACACAATTTGTTCTTTGCATATAAATGTTATTAAATTATAGCTCGTTAGTATGCGTAGGTTAAGGGGTCATCCATAAATTGCGTCACACGAATTTCATACTTTTTTGCCCCTCCTCCCGTCCTTGTCACAGCTGGTCACATTTGTGAGACTCCCCCCCTCGCTAGTGTGACGTCACATATTTTGAAAATTTACATTTAAAATTTGTTGAATGAAAACAGCGGTTTTGAAATCAGTTTTATTTCCATTTAAATGTTTTTAAATAATATTAACATCAAAACAAACAATTAACAAAACAAAAATATTAATAGCATAATAATAAAAGTAAAGATACCCACTCCTTTAAATTATTTATAACTGGCATAGCACCATTTTGTTCTCGTTTGGGTTGTTAATGTTTTCGTAAAGTTCAACACTTAGATTATAATAGATTTTGAAATGTGACGACACGAAATTTAGGACACCTCCCACCCCATTGTCACACGATGTCACACTTCGTCGACCCCCTCCCTTCTCCTTAACGTGTGACGTAATTTATGGATGGCTCCTAACAGGCTAAATGACATAATATTGCAATTTATAATACACTGGTCTGAATGGATTTCAGTAATCTCAGCTTGTTCCGGGGATTCCTATTTTTCTGTAGGTAATTTCCTGAAATATTTAATAATATAGCGGTAGAAGAAACTTTTTTGCTGCCGATTCTTATAAGAGGCGCAGCAAATCAGTCTACTTCAACTCAACTTATGTTAAATGATAATTCAAAATTAATTGCTGGTGAGACAAAAAGCTCTAATTACAACAGCCACTAAATCTAATATTAAACTCGAGTGTTACATTGTGAATAAAAAAACTAAGCTATAAAGTTAACATGGTTTTAACGTGATATTAAAAAGGTTTTAAGGTGATATTAAAAAATGCACTGGACAAGATACTGGCAACTCTCATTCAAATTGAGTTTGTTTATGGGTAGGTACCTAAATTTTAACCCATGCATGGGTAGAGATGGGCAGCAAATTCTTACAAAAGGCGTAAAAATAGAATCATATTAAGAATTTTCTAAACTATCGATATTAAAAAGGTTTTAAGGTGATATTTGGCATGGTTTAAAGTAACTCTGAGACTAATAACCATTGCTCTTAAAATAAAGCTACTTCATTATGTAAAAATTGATAGGTAATTTTCTTTCCAATATATTAAAATAAATATTATTCACGCCAGAAATCGGCACTAGTTTAAAAACCGACTATCTATAAAAAATATCAAGTCCTATTCACCATCATTTGATTAAATTAAATAATTATCGGATTTTATAGTAAAAACTCTGATAAAAAAAACTAACGAAATTGCGTTGCTAGATAGATTTCAATCTAATTTCAATCCCGTTTTGGAGAGTGTGAAAGGGATCTAGCCCAGTGCTAATGCTCGCTGATTGATTACAAGAGAAAGATGGCGAAGTACAACACACAACACCTTATTTACCCACATGGGAGAGCATGAGTTTGAATTTCGGCGGTTGCGGGTAGACTTGTGAGAGCAGGCGAACCTCTCTCGCTGCTCAGCATTACCTCATTTATTAGCACACTTCTAATTCTTCTTCTACCTTGACAAGTAAAATTAATGTCAGAAGTTGTACTCAGAATACGTTGTGTTGTTATTGAGATGAAGTTACAGAAAGAGGGGGTAATTATATAAAAGAGGATACTGCAGGCCAACCGCGCTATTTATTCGTATAACATTCGTGGAAGTCATGCATGCTATCTGTGATTGGGCCTGGTGATCTGTAGCACAGGTTTCTATTGCTGAAACCTATTTCAGGCACCAGTTCATCACAAATAGAGGAGACACAACATTGTAATTGCAAAACAAGACAAACTACTTTATGTTTTTGACTGAAGTTTACTAAAGTACGGTCCAATCGTGATACGTTTACATATCAACCAGTTGTCAAAACTTTAGAGCGATAGGAAATGTCATAAAAAGTTGGGGTTCGCTTACGGTTCATTGCATTTCTGTCTTTTGACATTTAGTGCGATCGGCCTCTAGCCCCCTTAGCATGAACACCGCTTTAAGATAGATATACCGTTTTTATCACGCTCAATTGCCGAATACCTATGGAGTTTGACAGTTGGACGTGATAAAAATTGTGATAAAATGTATATTATGGTGCTCATGCTACATGGGCTGGGGCCATTCCTTTAAATCGGATTTAGCGCGCATCGCCGACATAAGTTAGCTGTGTGCGTTGCTGCGCCTAGTCACGTGACATCTTAGCATGAGATCTATTTTTTAAGAAAAAACCCACGCACTTTTCTTCTGTCCGCTTTCTCGGTGTCCTAAATTATTCGGGGGACTTTTTGTACGCGATATTCGAAGCAGTCGTAAGCGATCTATTTGGCGAACAAATATCCCTCGACTGCGCAAGCTACGAGTATCATAAGTCATTGTTACTAATAAAACAAACTAATAACTACGTGACTAGCTAGACACATAGTGCTATTTAAATAGATATGTGTTACATTTCACCAATATCTCTTACCCGGAATCGTTACTTGGTTTTGTAGAAACGTACTTCGTTTATTATCATCACCATTCCGCACATATCCTAAAATCGATTGAGAAAACTGGTTTAATTTCATTATAAATGGTACCTATCTAAATTTTAAGTGGCGGTTTTTTTGTATTGTTTTTAACTTTCATGGTCACCAACACTATAGTACTTTATGTTATGTATTTACTGGATTGTTACCGTACCTTGCTTTAAAGGAGTTTCCGATATTTCGGCACCGTTGCAAGCGCCATGATCACGGAGTAATTGAAAAACAAGGTACATGGTAACAATCCCGTAAATAACATAAATTACTATAACGGTTTTTTGGTGTTAATCGGGTAGCAACATAGCATTACCCGCCTGATGGTGGGCAGCTGTCATATAGAGGCTTGCCTACCCTGACCTCATCCCCTACCCCGTGAAGTCCTGGGGGCCATACGCCTAACGGGATTGCTATGGCTATCGCTATCGCTTACGGTTTCATTTTGTTATTTCTAGCCGCCGAAGATTTTCAAATGACTCGCGTTATTTATTTGTCTTTTGTATTGGTAACAACAATATAAAAGAAATTAAGTTGACGACCTCCGTGGCCGAGTGGTTAGTACGCCGGGTTTCAAGGTGTCGCCGACTCGAGAGGTCCCGGGTTCGAATCCCGGTGGGGGCAGATGTTTGTGTGATGAATACGAGCATTTGTACTCCAGTCATGGATGTTTAATATATATTTCTATATATATATACTTATATATGTACTGTATATGTATTCTATCCGTTACCCTAGTATCCCATAACACAAGCCTTACAGTGCTTACTTTGGGGCTAGGCTAATTGGTGTGTGTTGGTAATATTTAAAAAAAAAAAAATTAAAATTAAGTGTAAGGTACTTGAAAACCTTCGGCGGTCAGAAATAACAAAATTAAATCGTAAGCGAATGCGACAGCCATAGCAATTCCGTTAGGCGATTGACCCCATGAAAGGAACCTTACTTACCTAGAAAAACACAATGCCACCATAAGGTACTGTTATTTTACTGTGGTCGTCTGGAGGTGCTTTGCTTACTATGTATTTGACTATATGTTTTAAACTATATGATGCAATAAAGAGTATACTTAATAAGGTGGAAGTTACTTCCCCAGACGGGCGCTCAACTCTTGCGGTTTAATTGTAAGACACACACTCGGATTTTAATGGCATTTAATTTTAACGATTCATTAGGCAAGAAATTGATTATTCAAAGCAGCGCCTGTGAATACATTTATCACGTTCCAGTCTACATGAAGTTTTGCTAACTAAAAATAGTAAGTGAATAATGACATGTGGATAATTTGCAACGGCAGCAATGCTAGTCTTATTATATATATTTTTAAGCATTTAACTGTTAGACGTTTGATTAAATGAAAAAAAAAATACTAGAAAAAAATCCACTCGGTTTCAGAAGGCCTGTTGGCCCAGATAGTGAAAGAGTGTGAGTTAGTGTGTTACTAACCAATATTTATGCTATCGAGGAGACCTAAATTTGAAGTGTCGAATTTGCTCTAGTATTTCTTAGGCTCTAAGGCAGCGCCATCTCTTCGTTTTATAGGTAACTCATAATGTCAAACGAAATACCTTTACAAGTATTAAACATTTGAAAGAAGAAATAGCAGTTATTGTAGAATACTATATTTTTATTTTTAAACATTTAACTGCTAGATGTTTAAATCTAAATAAAATTTCTGCCTTTTCCGCCCGGCGCGGAAGATGCGGGTTCGAATTCCTTTTGAAATCTGGATCGAGTGGATTTATTTCTAGTAAAAAAATCTTTAGATTTAAATAATACTAGTCTTCTTTAGTCAAATGATTTTGTAGGCTAAAGATCTCAGTGAGATGCTCGATTTGACATGTTTAATTGTTTTATGATGTAGGTCATTATTATCGTTATTCCAAAGAATAAAAATTGTCTTTCGTTTTTCAATTAAGCACAATCACAACAAAGTCTTAACCAAATAAGAAGTATAAATATGTACCGAAATTTCCTCGATTATAATTAATTAGGTTAGGTTAGGTTTGACGACCTCCGTGGCCGAGTGGTTTGTAAGCCGGATTTCATGGTGTCGCCGACTCGAGAGGTCCCGGTTTCGAATCCCGGTGGGGGTAGATGTTTGTGTGATGAATACGAGCATTTTTACTCCAGTCATGGATGTTTAATATGTATTTCTATATAAATATACTTATATATGTACTGTATATGTATTCTATCCGTTAGCCTAGTATCCCGTAACACAAGCCTTACAGTGCTTACTTAGGGGCTAGACTAATTGTGTTAAAAAAAATATAAAATTAGTTAGGATCTATTAAGCAAATTAATGCAATATCATTTTAACATGTTTAAATTGGTGTCAAAAATATTCTCTCACTCAAAGACCATTGAAACACACACACAAGGTCGCAATCTTAACTAACCAATATTAAATGTATTTGATGATCGATTACTACACTTTTGGTGTGCCGTAATATTTATGTTGTTCTTTATCTATTCGAAGGTCGCGAGATACTGCTAAGTACCAGATTAGATATCGAATGCATGGGATTAACGTGTTCACAATGTTTATTTTGGGCGTATAGAACTGGTGTCATATATATATTTTCCAGGAAAAAAAAACTATCCAAATTTCGTTTAAATCGGTTAAGCGATCAAAGCGTGAAGAGGTAACAGACAGACAGACATACACACTTTCGCATTTATACCATTAGTATGGAAGTATGTTTGTTAAAATAAGTACACCAGAGAACATCACATCAATTAACCTAGCCCCAAGAAGGCACTGTAAGGCTTGTTATTGGAAAGTAGGAACTAGTATTTTTTTTAAATACGAGGCGCAACTAATAACCCAAATCTCACTTTTTTTTTAATAGATAGGTTCGACAAATGACTCCACCCCACCTGATGTTAAGTGATGGTGAAGTCCAGACGTAAAGATAGCTATAGGTAGGTACAGCAGTTCTACCTGCCACACCAGCCATCCTCACCTTGCCGGCCTGCATGTTGCTTCTTCACTCGATATTAAGTCGCGAAGATAGGTACTGCGGCAGAAGGTGTGCCGCACCAGCCATCCTCACCTAGCCGGCCTGAACCCAATCCCCTGCCCCGCGGAGCTCTAGAACCCTACTCACCAACAGAAACACAACACTACCAATAGGTAGTCTTCTATAAGATGGAGGTTGCTACTCCAGACGGGCGCGCCAATTCGAGCAGAAAATCCGCAATGTCCTACTTCTCTTAACATACAATAACTAGTAATCTATATATATAAAACTCAAAGGTGACTGACTGACTGACATAGTGATCTATCAACGCACAGCCCAAACCACTGGACGGATCGGGCTGAAATTTGGCATGCAGGTAGATGTTATGACGTAGGCATCCGCTAAGAAAGGATTTTGATCAATTCTACTCCCAAGGGGATAAAATAGGGAATGAAAGTTTGTATGAAACTTTGTCAATTTTAAACCGATCGGGCTGAGACTGTACATGCAGGTGTAAGAAGAATCATAGATGAATGTCATTGTGTGTAATACAAGCCTGAGAACAAAAACTGTAGTCTACTCTAGACCGAAGCGAAGCGAGGGCGGGCCGCTAGTGTCCACATATTTTCATGCCGTGTCCCCGGTTGAATAGGCAGCAGGCAGGCAGAGAGAAGCCTAGGCAGTCCTTCCGCAGCGTGCGGGGAGCGGTGCGTTGGCCGCGCACTTAGCTCCAAGCGCGGGCAGTCCTGCGCACATCTGCGAGATCATCCGTGATGCCCCGCGTGATCCCTGCCGTGGAGCCCCGGCTGCGGCCCGGTGCGTAAGACGCGGTGAAATCCCTCAACGGGGATCTCGCGGTGCCGCACTTAACAGCGTAGAGGGTATTCGCAGGGTTTTTAGCGGATAGTATGCCGTAAGCTCTCGTAAGCCGCGCGGACTGCTTAACGGCTTCTCCGTTTCGCACCCATGAGACTTGTGAGAGGCTAGGCGTGAGGTCCGTTCATTGGTGTGCCCCTTAAAGGCGCCAACGTCTGTAAATGGAGGTTTTGTCTGCGTAACCAAAAAAAAGGCAGGCAGAGAACAGAGCGCCATCAGGCACGGTCCATACATATATCTTTCCCTTTCTTTGCATTTATACCATTGCGGCTCCTGACGTCACCTACCTTGACTTCAGAATGCGACAAATTTTAATCGTTATAGGTTGGTAAAGCTTGGCCTTCCCCGGTTTCAAATCCTTTCTACTATCGCTTCGTATATTTACTTAGTCATTATCTGATTAGACATTCTTTTCACGTGAAACGGAATCATGCATCAGAGCATGCCTTTGTTAGGCTGTACAGATTCGTCACCGAAAACCACTTTTTGACCGGCATGGTTTCGGTTCGGTATCGTTTCATTTTGTTTGCTACCGTTTTGTTTTGGGCGAGTGACGGGACGATCTCGTTGAATGATTTGGTAGCACCCGGTACAGCGCTGTGTATCCACCCGGTAAAGAAACTGTACCGCAACGACTCAGTGAGAAGGCTCTTATTTAATTAGGTACACGCACTCGGTTAAGAATCAGTGGTCAAAACACGAACTTTGGCAGATCCATAATCGTCCAATTTTGTATGGAAGGAGCCAGTTTGTTCTAACGTCCGCTAGGGGGCGCTGCTTAGTTTTCATAGAAACTTTGGACGAACGGAGCTGTCAAAGTTCCAGTCTGTGCAGATTCGGAAAAGAAACAAAAACAAAACGAACACGCCGTGCGGCCCCTTATTTTAAAAACCGATACCATTTTTCAGATCCGACTCCCTTGCTTAATTCTACGTTACGAACGCAGTCTGCGAGCGTCAATCTCAGTCTGACTCAGCTAACATTCACATCTCGATTGAGTTTATTCTTTGCTCTTTCAGACATACACTACTCTCCCGTACATTAGCGTCGGGACCAGAGGACCAAGTAAGAATTATCGACAGTTCTTGTAATCATATAGTCATCGTCAAATTTTGTATCAAACGAGCCACTTTACTTCCGGTAGCGCTTAGTTTTTTTTTTATTAAGTTGTTTTAGGGACTTTTGGACCAAAATATCCATACCAGCCCCATCGTAACCTGACCATACAATTTTCTTAAAATTATAACTTAACTATTACATAAAATTTTTGCTGCCATATTGCAAAGCACACCAGCTTCCTCCGATAGGGGGTTAGCTAGGATGCCCTTTTTTTTTGTGATGCAGGCAAAAACTCTGTTTACAGACGACGGCGCCTTTAAGAGGCACACCACCGAACGGACCTCACACCTGGCTCCCGCAAACCTTACGAGCCCCCACAGTGGCTGCCCACTGAGGACCCCGTAACTCTTACGGGCGCTGCCCGTAAGCTGCTCTAAGCTGCTTAGTGCGAAACCGCGGGATCCCCGTTTTGGGATTCTTCCGCGTCTCCGCACCCAGCAGCCTCCCGGCCTAGCCGGGGCTCCACGGCAGGGGTCTCCCGAGGTATTGCGGGGACCCCGCAGACGTGCGCAGGATGGCTCGCGCGTGGGGGCAGAATACGCGGCCTAGTGCCCACCGTACCGCCCCCCGTCCGCTGCGGAGGACTACTTGGGCGTGCCCGTGTAGCTCCCTCCGCCGCCCCCCTCTTTGCAGGACAGAACTACAAGATGGGGGCTGCCGTCACGGGATCCCTCGGTGGCCGGCACCGCACAATGCGCCGTACCGGCCAGCTAGGGATCCCCGCGGGCAGGGTCATGGGACGGGCGTAGCCAAGGCACGCACTCGTCCTCTTCTGCCCGCTCTTCTTCGGCGGGAGGGAGCGGCCAGGGGATCATCCTCCCGCTCCCTCCTTCTGCGAGATAACGTTCTCGCAGAAGGAGGCAGCCGCTTCCCATGCCGACTCGCTACGGAGCATGGCCTCTACCATGCTCCGCAGCGAGAAGGTTCCGCCTCCCAGCGCCGCAATATAAAATAAAATCATAACTATAATTGCCATTTCTTCTTTCAAATGTTAAATACTTGAAAAAGTATTCATTTGACATTGTGGGTTACCTACAATGCGAAGAGATGGCGCTGCCTTGCAGCTTAAGGCTAGGAAAATTTCGACGCGGCTAATAGGGCCGTGGTAGCATAATGGTCAGTGCATTCGCCCGGATAGCGAAGGATGCGGGTTCGAGTCCCGTCCGCTGCCTGGTCCGCGTGGATTTTTTTTTTCTAGTAAACTTTTCTTTAGATTTAAACATCTAGCAGTTAAATGCTTAAAAAATAAATACAATCAAATATTTTCTATTAAATCAGTTTTCAGTAAGTATTAGAACATAATTTGCTTCGAATGCGTTAAATTAACAAACATTGAATAGACCTGTCCAAAAAAGGACAATTCATGTACTTTAAGCATTTATTTCGCAGTTTTTGACTGAGGTCCGAGGCATCTTGACTTTTCAATGGTCCGCGCGTGACTGTGAACCAAGAAGTGCTTGAGTGGAGTTCAAGCAAGCGTTCAAGGTTACCTAAATTATTAATGACGGAAAATGCAACTCAACATGCAATTTAAATAAGAAAAAGAGTAGATTCATGTAGAAAAACATCATGTGGGGTGGGGTAATTTGTTGCGCAAAATATAAAAAAAAAACATTTAACAAATAAAACTTACATTTTATAACCCACCGCAAGTGCCTACTATAGCTAATACTTTGGAATCAGAACGGCGGATATGATATTGTCTCGTATTTGTTTATTTGACGCGAATTTATGATCAAATGTCATAATGCCAATAAGTAATGGCGACACCAAATGCCATCTAGTCACGTAGCGACACCCAGATAACATAGTCTCAATAAAATGTACTTTGGTTAAAAACACAATAATTATGTGCCAATGTGAAGGTTATTATAATCTTCGTTGCACAAGAATGGAAAAAACAGTTTACGTAAAACCTCATTTGTTATGTATACTATAAGTTTTTTTATGGGGTAAACCCGATTATTTGAATAACACTATTTTGTACTTCTTTTCCTGGCAAATCGCGTATTTTTCTGCGTGATAGCAGTATCTTTCTGAATATAAATTTAAGTCGCTTTATATGTTAAAGGAGGAGATCGATGGCGCAAGTGGTTAGCGCGTTCGGCTGCGATCGTTGAAGTTAAGCAACTTTCGTAGTGGTCAGTCACTGGATGGTGACGAAAAATTTTCTATCTCGAGCTCCTCCGTGCTTCGGAAGGCACGTTAAGCCGTTGGCCCCGGCTGCATCTGCAGTCGTTATCACCCACCAATCCGCACTGGACCCGCGTGGTGGGTCATGGCCCAAAACTATCCATAGGGAAGACCTGTGTCCCAACAGTGGGGAAAATAATAGGCTGATGACGATGATATGTTAAAAGGTTTGCAAAGAAACAAATGGCCACCATAGCCTGTAGACGCTTGTGATACTAAAAGCATCGCTCGCTTCGTTCGCTCCCTACTCTGACCCAATCCTCTATCTCAGCTATACTCTAAGTGTGTTCCGCGGAACCCTAGGGTTCCGTGATACCTCTGTCGGGGTTCCGCAAGAATTTAGAAATAAAAAAATCAAAACACCTCTCTCTGGTCGCTCCGCGGCTGTGCGGACTCCGCGGCCGCGCGGAGACAAAACGCTATGAATGTTATTTATTTATTTATTTGTATTTGTATAAGCTTGTGTTACATTAGCTGGTACAATATCTCATAAGTTTGGTCTCAACAATTTTATACTTGTACAACGCGTTCGCTCTAAGTTTGCCGGTCTGTGGAATGCGCGTACCCTCCCCCACGTGACAACAAAACTTATAATGTGTCATAGTTTTACCCAAATATCTAACGTACACAATTTTTATTGTTACAATTAAATAAAAAATTTCGAACGTCATACACTCATACCTATCGCCAGCGGCAAACTTAAAACGAGCGGGTAGGTATACTTGTAAGCGCTCAGTCTCTTTGATAAAAGCCGCCTCTGAATTAGACGCTATAGTTGTCAACTAGCGACTTTCGTCTCTAACTTCAAAGGATAAAGTCGATATTGTTTACAACGCTATTTTTAAATTTCTGTTTTTATTTTTGCTTTTTGTTTATCAAAGGTGCCGACTCGAGTATTTTCGAGAATATTTGAGATCGAGTCTAGGACTAAGTATAAAAGCGGCGATCGCGCGTTGGCGTCGTCAGTTGATGATTAGCGTTCGGAGCGATAAGTTACTACCTACTTACAAGCTCGCTAGCGAGAAACTGGTGTTCATTGTTTTACTGCCTGCTGTATTCTGTTGTCTCAGTTTTATACATTTCTTCCCTGTAGGTTCTAAATTTAGTCTCTTATACGCAGTAACGATTGTGCATTATTTAAACCCCACTATCCTGACTTGTAACATTATAAATAAAGAAGAATGGAACGTTGGCTTAAAGGTGTTAAACGTGTTCCAACAACATCTTCTAATGACGCTGAATGTTCAAAAGCAATGCGCGCGGAGAATTTAGCAATCACCGATCCAGAAGATGATGCCACGAGTGCCACGACGTCAAGCTCGACGGTTTCAAAGACGAAAAAAAGGAAGTATGATGAATCTTATATCAGTTTCGGATTTGTTGATTCCAACGGCTCACCTCTCTGCATGCTCTGTAGTAAACTGCTTCCTAATAGTTCCATGGCACCTGCCAAATTGCGTCGACATTTAGAAACCGTACACCCCGAGACTAAAGACAAGAATAAAGAATTTTTTGTTCGCAAAAAAGATCAGTTATTAGAAAGTCAAAAAAATATGATGCATGTAACACAAACTACCAACGAAAAGGCCACGGAGGCATCATACTTAGTTAGCTATCGCATTGCACAAGCAGGTGAAGCGCACACTATCGCTGAGAAATTAATAAAACCATG
This sequence comes from Chilo suppressalis, assembly GCA_902850365.2. Taxonomy (NCBI): domain Eukaryota; kingdom Metazoa; phylum Arthropoda; class Insecta; order Lepidoptera; family Crambidae; genus Chilo; species Chilo suppressalis. The sequence continues at coordinate 17,009,472 of OU963914.1, read as the reverse complement.
TGTATTAGACATAACAAAATGTATGCTTGATGAAAAATCTGCAAAGCATCTTTCTACTGTTCCGCTATCAAACGATACTGTTTCACGACGAATCCATGATCTGGCAAGCTACGTCAAACAAGAACTAGTTACACGTCTACAAAATACACGATTCGCTTTGCAAATGGACGAGTCGACTGATGTCGCTGGTTTGGCTATCCTGCTGGTTATTGTGAGATATCCATATAAAAGTTCTTTTGAAGAAGACATGCTTATGTGTTCATCGCTGCTTACAAACACTACCGGGGAAGAAATTTTTAATAAAATAAATATATTTTTTGAAGAACATAATCTCAGTTGGAACAATTGCATTGACATTTGTACAGATGGGGCCAAGGCGATGACAGGTAAAACAGCAGGAGCAGTGTCACGAATGAAAAATAAAGCGCCTAATTGTAGTTCCAGTCATTGTATTCTGCATAGACAAGCACTTGCGATGAAGCAAATGCCGTCTAATCTAAAATTAGTTATGGATGAAGCGGTAAAAATAATTAATTTTATCAAATCACGACCACTACAATCCCGATTGTTCTCATTATTGTGTGAAGATTATGGCAGCAAACATAAAACACTGCTGCTCCATACAGAAGTGCGATGGCTGTCTCGGGGAAAAACTTTAACAAGGCTATTTGAACTTAGAGCCGAGTTACAAATGTTTCTTTCAGCAGATACTTCTTTTAATTTGAAGGACCGTTTGTATGATAAAACTTGGTTGTTCCGATTGTCTTTTATGGCGGATATCTTTCAAAAACTTAACGAATTAAATTTATCATTGCAAGGTAAACAGACAACAGTGTTTCAGGCCTATAATAAAATAACTACTTTTAAAAGAAAATTAGATTTTTGGATCATTTGCATTGGTAAGAAAGAAATAGAAAGTTTTACGTTACTCACTGAGTTTGTTAGCGAAAACGACTCAGAAATGTTTGAAGATAATGTGTTTGAAGAATTGGTCCAATATCTCAGTTCGATGCGCGCATCTTTTGAAAAGTATTTTCCCGAAGAACACAATACAAAAATTAAAGTGAACTCCTGGATTCATAATCCTTTTTTACCCAACTTGGAAAAGCCTGAAAACATGTCAAATGAGATATATGAATCTCTTTTAGAAATGTCATCAGACACAAGTATGGAGTCATTGTTCAAAACGACGCCTCTTAATGATTTTTGGTGCAGAATCCAAGATGAATATGCAATGCTTGGCCAAATGGCTCTGGATATTCTTCTCCCGTTCCCAACTACATATTTGTGCGAAACAGGATTCTCTACCTACGCAGCCACGAAAACAAAATATCGCAATAGACTGGACGCCGAAGCTGATATGAGACTCCAACTTTCTTCCATCAAACCTGATATCAAGCAATTGATGAAAAATAAAAAACAGTTTCATACCTCCCACTAGTTAGATTTTTTCTTTTTTAATGTTTTCTATTATTGTCCTTACCAAGTGGTGAAGTAAATAATAATTAGTAACGGATACATTGTACTTTTATTATGCTGATTAATATAGAATACACTTATAAAAATAATTGTTTTATTGTAGGGTTCCATCAAGTATTTTGCTTCCCAAAAGGGTTCCGTCATTTAAAAAGTTTGAGAACCACTGCTCTATCTGGAACTTTACTCACCTACAGAAACACAATACCACCTAAAAGGTCTATATCAATGATTTGATTCCACTTGCGAATATTCATTGCTATGCAGACGATAGTACAGTATATGCGAGATACTTTGGACACGCGGCGGCTGGACAGGTAGAAACCATGGAGAAACGGGAGAATCTTGTGATTGAACTCAATCAGGCTTTGGACCACATTTTCGAATGGGGTACCAGGAACTTGGTTGAGTTCAATGCAAGAAAACTCAGGCTTGCGCTTTCACGGCAGGGGCTTCCTTCCCCTTCCATCTCTTCAAGGCACAACACTGGCGTTACAGAGCAATATTACCATGCTCGGTATGAAAGTTCGCTCAGACCTGAATCCAAAGGACTACATCGAAACCTTGATCAAAACAGCTTCACGCAAATAAAAAAATAGCGTTATTTTACTGTGGTCTTCTATAAGGTGGAGCCTTGAAGCCCATACGGGCGCTTGGATGGGTGACCCTGTAATCCCACCTTTTTTGAAAATAAATGTTGTTATAAATATTGCCTGGATTACCAGGATTTATTTTTAAAAAAGGTTACAATACTTAGGATATGCTAGGTCTGACAAACTGAACTTTTTTTTAACCCGGTTTAGACTATAAATTAGATAATTTTTGTGTCATCATCATCATCCATCCATCAGCATTTCTCCGTCCACTGCTGTACATAGGCCTCCCCCATAGAACGCCACAATGCGCGGTCCTGCACTATCCGCATCCAGCGATCCTAGCACATTTGACGATGTCTTCAGTCCACCTTGTTGGGGGCCGCCCCACGTTGCGTCGTCCGGTACGTAGTCGCCACTCGAGGACCTTTCTTACCCAACGGTTGTCAGATCCTCGAGCGATGTGGCCTGCCCATTGCCACTTTAGTGTGCTAAATCTTCGGGCTATGTCGTATACACCGGTCCTTCTACGGATCTCCGTATTCCGGATCTTATCACGTAGGGAAACACCGAGCATAGCCCTCTCCATAGCACGCTGCGCGACTCTGACTTTTATTATGAGGCCGACATTCAGAGATCACGTCTCAGTCCCATAAGTCATAACTGGTAACACACACTGGTCATAGACCCTTCCTTTCAGGCACTAGGGAATAGGGAAGATGCATATATAATATTTATGAAAAATTTATGATTAAAATGTTAAAAAAATATAAAAGAAATGCTACTGCAACGTTTTTATTTTACATAATGTTGTTTTTTAACAATTATTACGAATTAAAAATACTTGAAACGGAACGTATTTTAAAACACCAATCAGCGTTTAGTGACGTCACTCCTGTTATTACAACTTCTTTGAGGTTATGGTTGTTAAAGTGAATATTATTTTATGGGAATATTTATTGCGTTTTTTTACATTTAATAAAAATGAAAGTTGCGTTTATCAAAGCAGACTCCAGGAATTTACCAAGAGTTAGCGTTGACATGGTTATAACTTTTTTTGTCCAAAGTGCAAAGTTTTTAAGTGTACAAATGAAAGGGACTAAATTACTACGGTATGTAAAAATCGTAGTTGTTAAACTTCGTATTTTATTCAGCGGCTTCTACAAATCTTACGGCGATAATGCAATCGGCTATGTCCAAATTAAAAGAGATGGAAAATTATGTTCAGTAAAAGGTCGAGTTCTCCGGAGCATAAAGTACATAAAGAAGGTTATCGTGTTACAGTTATTTTAAATGAAACGCAAAGCTTGGTTCAGTCCTGCCAATGTGAAGATTGTGCCACACTTTATCTAATTTTCGACGTCATTCTCCAACTGTAAAATTAAAAATATGTTATAGACAGGTTTTGTAAGTATTAGGTAGGTTACTAATGCGTTTTTACGTACAAGCAGATTAATTAAGCATATAACAAGTATATTCGCCGACTTACGTCAAAGTGATTCGATGCTGAGAAAGCATCGAATAATGGTCTTTGGAGAATAATTGTCATTTCTCTTCGCAGCTTGAAACCACTTTTTTTTTCAGTTTTGGGTCAGAAGTTCCAGTCAAAAACAATTTATTTGGGAACTTTGTTGAAGTAGATTGGCATAAAACATGAGTCAACACGACTTTTTTTCGGAATATTAGTGGTATTGTAAAAATATGCAAAAGTATGAAAATTTAAAGCCAGCAACGAACAATTACGACCAGCGACAGACAGGAGTGACGTCATCGCATCCATAGGTTCGTTTTCGCGCGAAAATTTAAATTGTCAATTTAAAACCGCATTTTTTCCGATAAATCACAATGTTTTAATTTTTTAATATATCTGTGGTTTATTCTACATGGAATTCTTTAAAATGAAAACAAAACTAAAAATATTGCAACTTCCCTATTGTGTATGATATGATAATAATAAAATCCCGAAAAAAAGTATACCTAATTATTCTTACGACACCGATGCATAGTGAATCACTGGTTGGATATAAAATAAAAAGTACGCAATAGGTACGTAGCTTTATAAAAAATAAACAGCTGAGTCTTAAAATAGCTGTTGAAAAACGTTTCTCCTTGACCGAAACCTTCAGAACAAACAATAATTAAGTATCATCATCAGCCTATTAATGTCCCCACTGCTGGGGCACAAGCCTTCCCTATGGATGGAATAGGGAGATTCGGCCATGACCCACCACGCCGGCCCAGTGCGGATTGGTGGGTGCTAACGAGTGCAAATGCTGCCGGGACCAACGGTTTACGGATTTTTGGTTACCCATCCAATGACCGTTTTGAATTGTGGTTTAAATATAATATAAAAACCTAGACAACAGCGTGTCGGAATCACACATGAAGGGTTCCGGGTTCATACCACTGTAGAAGAATTGTGGAGAAAAAACGTCGAAAAAATCTTATAAGGAGGTTCTCCTTAGCATGTTTTTATGTATTTTTACCACAATGTGTGAAAGAGTACCTATAATGAGTTACAGACGAACGGACGAACAAACAGCAGAGGCTAGTAATAGGGTTCTAATCTAATGTTATCCATTCGGTACGGAACCTTAAAACGAATCATGTTTGTGGTTTGCGTGAACATTGGTCCATTACTAATAGACGTCTTTTCTGCAATAATTTCATGTGAGTAGGTAATTAATTAAAATTGTGGTTAGACGTTTTAAATATGCAGTTTCATTGCCCTTCGGCATGTGTCAGTGCGAGGCGCATTCGCTCACCAAATTGTAGGTTCCGTACAAATTTGTAGGTACGCAACATAAACGGCCGTATTATCTTTTTACGTTAACTCATAAGTTTGATTTTTTCAGTGATTCAAGGGACTGTAAACCTGAGTATAATGTGATTCAACTATGAATAGGACCGACTGGGCGCCATATTGTGATGTCATAGCTGTCAATTCAATCCAAATAGGTACAGTGAGCAAAAAAAAGTTTTTATTTAATAAAATTTATTTACTAAGAAGATTAAGTGAGAAAATGCATCAGATTTTTTTAATAACATTTATTTATTAAGATTGAGAATAGAAACCACCGATTTTTAATAACATTTATTTATTAAGACTGTGAGAAAAAACATGAATCAGAATCTAGCTCTTCTATTCCGCTCATCTCTGCATTACCGCCGTAGTAGTTATGAATAATCATGCACTATTACTAGGTCACATACGAACATGCATCCTTTATGTAAACGAAAGTTTGAAATCGAGTTTCTGAACGCAACTTAAAGTGACATTTGGTTGACGATTTAGGGAATGGTTGGTACATGGCCAAAGCTCAATAAGTGAAAAAAAAATCAACCGATATTAATTATCTATATTTGTTATTGTTTGTTTACAAATGTTTGGTTTTTATTCTTGAATTAGCAGAGTGCTAAAAAAGGGTTCCATGTTTTTTTTGCAAACCGTACTTTTCAAGCGACATTTGACAGATAGAGGTCATTGGCTTTCCTATTCTTATTTGAATCGCATTATATATGGTTTACATTTCAACTTGATATCTCTACGTGTTCCCGGGATAAAGCGTGCAGGCAGATAAACGGGCGTATCTTTTTCACTTCAACTTAAAAGTTTGTTTTTTCACAGTTTCAAGGGGCCGTAGACTATGTATTTGGTTTACAGATAGACGGAGAGACTGCCAAAAAGTGATCCTACAATGGTTCAGATTTTGCCGATTGAGGTACGGAACCCTAAAATGAGTAAAAGGTACTTATTATTTTTTGCAAGCTACGAATGTTATAATATGAGTGACGAATCGCAAATGAAATCTGAAAAAAAAAACCTTAATAAAAACACAGTTTTGATGAACGATTGTGTTGTTTGTAACTGTTAAATTGCTTTTAAGTTAAAATTAGTTTTGATCTCATTCATGTGCGATATTAAAATTGTGAAAAACAGCTTGTTAAATATTTTACAATAGGTACGTTTGTCAACTAGTTATCCAATTCGTCGATGTCAGTAGATCCTATAAATAAATAAGTAGACTATTAATAAGCAGAGCTTACGGCACTTTGCGTCTTTAAAAAGCTGACCGCTATCTCCAATACTAAGTTGTTTGTTAACGGTAACTTCAATTCTGTGTACAGTTGAAAATTGTTTAGTCAAACAATTAAGTGTCAAACGTGTAAATAGTCGCAACAATGCGACTCTACAAATTGTTTACAGATTGGTGAGACATTTGACTGACCAAATTGAAGCTATGTAATCTACGGGCGGTTTCAGACTAGCGTTTTATACGCGCGTATCAGCTTGTTTTTGAAAGAGCCTGTAATCACGTATAAGCGCACCTTTTGCCACACGCGTAACTCGTACGAGCGTTGATGCGCTTGTAGGCTCGTATATGCGCGTTCCGCGAGAGACTCCACTACCGGTTTGATCGTACAAGCCGAAATATGCCCGTGTATGCGAGTACGAATTTTTGAAGCGCGTAATGTAGCGCGCGAGAGAGCGCGTATGCCGACCTTATACGCGTAGAAAAAAACGAGTCTGAAACCGTCCTTACTTCTGGATTTTTTTTTCAAAGAAATATAGAAACTGTTACCTCTAAAAACATAGTAGATGTCAAAAAATGCTAAGAAATATAGTATGTGGTTAAATATATTTACTTTAATTTTGAAATGAATATTTTTGATGTCATATGCCTTAATAATTAAGTTTTTATTTTGTAGAAAGCGTTTACTGGTAAAAGTCTGCTTTAAGCAAAATAAAGTATAGTTTGATCCCCAACTATAGTAGGATACTATATTATATAGAGAGGTTGGCAAACCTAGTGCTACCGTCTTAACGTTTGGCAAGCTTGAAGAAGACTTATGCAAGTGGCCAATAGTATAGAGACGAGTATCGCAGAGCTGCCCATACGCTATCGGTTATTATGGACGACAACGTGAGACAAATGTTGGCGAGCGACGTCGACAAAATGAGATCTATACACGTCGGCGCGTCCCTTAACTCGGCAAATTAGGCAAGCGACACCGAGAGTTAACAAGGCAAGACAAATATGCTGTCTATACGTTGCTAGTGGCCTTTACTTGGCCAACATATCTGGCTTACATTTTCAGCTGTCTGACAAATATTTATAAGCTGATATGGAGTGACATGAGTATGACCATAGAAATACTTATGAGCTTAGCACCATGACAGCACATAGAAGCGCCAATGACAAATGTACTCAAAACCATGACGAATGAACCCCAATATGGAATATGGACATGGTAATAGGAAATTAAATAAAAATAGTACCGCCATCGTACGTCGATACCGCGTGGAAACCTGGCCACCGTCCTAGCAAAGAAAATTAGTCTTTATGTAACAGTACACAAGTTACACGGTGTTAATTTATGCACAGTTAATTTTATTTACATGCCACAACTTTATACAGCATTCTCATATCATACTACAAAGTACATGACTACATAGAACAAAAAAAAACTTGTTGGTCCTTTACTAAAAGTATTTAATATAATTAAAAAATAAGATTCCTGTACAGAAAATTGCAAAATGTACTATCCGCCAATTTGAATCCTAACCCAGCTTGTGCTTATTTTCTTATAATTATTGCAATACATTTTCGCTTTTATGTGTACGTATTTCTGGAAACAAACTTGTTATTTGTATTTATATAAACAAACTATAAAACCAACATGTTATTTTCTGAAAAATTTTATTTGACGTGGCCGATTTTGATGCCTTCCTGTGATGTTGATGTTACATTTTGGAGTTTAGCTCATAAGACTAAAGAAATCGAAAGTTTCTGTTACATTTACGTTTTTACATTGACTTCTACATTCAAACTACTATTCAGTTTTTATCTTTTACATGATTTATTGGATTAAAAATAGAGGTAAAATTTCAAAAATCTTTGATCCACATTGATATAGTTTCCTTCTAAGAAGGTCCTAAGTGCAATTGCACATTCTCTAATGAAGAAAAAGAAAAAGTTGTCTGTTTTGTCATTTTTAAGCAAATTATCAGGCAAATGGGTCAGGAATCAATTTGTTCGATAGCACATTGGGTTGTTTAAAAATACTTTCATTAAAGGAATAATTGATTTTAATACTATTAAAATAAGAAAAAAATATAAATTATAGAAGAATAAGATAATGCAGCTCATTGGTCAGACCTTATTTTTTATTTACCAATAATCTGAAGATGAAAACTGTGAAAGAATGGAATTATATTCATATTCAATTGAATGTATTGAGTAAACAATTGGCTGTTATTTACTTTTCATACAAACACTATTATTCTATTGTACATAGCTTGTTTAAGAAGCATATCCATTTACCTGTTACGTTATTGAGCTCGAACGTAACTTTTCAATCATTTCCGCGTATTAAATATTGTTGTTTCGCAACACGTGTTTAACTGAACTAAAATAACTTGGATGAATTTGTAGTTGGATATTCTTGCTCATAATAGCAGAGAAGGGTCAAATAAAACAGTTATTTAGACTTTACTCAAAAAGTACTTTAAGGATATTTAATTTAAAAAATAAGGTCAACCCTTGAGCTGACTAAACATATTTCTCTCTAGGACACTAGGAGCGCAGCGGCACATCCAGTCTTTTTATGGATTATTTGCATTTCTTGTACAACACTATCCTATGGGCATCAAGCAAGGTCCTTACCGTAGGTATACCAAATAATTGGCTGCGTGATCACCTAGAACTCCTAGTGGGAAATAGGTCTAAACAGGCGCAGACAACATTCAAGATAAACAACAGACAGTCAACATGCCAATAATAATGTACCTACCTGTAGTGTCTACCGGGTCTCGATGCGGTATGATCGAGTGCACGTATCTCGCCACGAAATGTCCGAACACAGCCTTCAAGTCAGGATGGTGCATCATGTCGACGAACTCGTTGAAGTCCAGATAGCCCGAGTTGTCTCTGTCGGCGAGGTTCATGATCTTGTCCACCACGTTGTCCGGCAAGTCGTGCTCATACTCTCGAGACTCGATGATGTGCTTGAGCTCCACGTACGAGATCTTGCCGTCGTTGTCTTTGTCATACTGAAAAAAATTGATTACAATAATTGTAAGTGATGGAAACCCATGAGAAAAAGTAGAAGGGCACAGCGGAAAGGAGATTGCTCAGCTTCCATACATGTTTGGCCTAAAGACCAATAATCATGAGAAATTGTTTCCTTGATTCGAAATTATAAATAAATTACTGTAGAAATGAATATTATTGACGGACACCCCTGAGAACTTCTATAAACCATATACACTGAACATGTTAAAATAATAAAAAACAAATAAGTTATATAGTAAACTAGGGAAAACAAGCCAAGTACCGAAATTATGGATTAGATTCAGGTATATAGAGCATGTAGATTAACAGATAGATGCCTGTTTTTAAAGTTAATGCATAAGAGTAACTTTTAAAAATAAGGTACTCTGTGACAGAAACTGTGTGATGATTGTGAATGAGCCACAGATTAGAGAATTTTTAAACTCTCGTTAACCAAAGAAAGCTAAGAGATTTAGGTTCTAAAGCCATATATTCAGTAGCTTCATTATTTTTGTTATGTTTTTAAGATAACCATATTTTAGATTTTTAGTGTATCACACCTTATATTTTTTTTACCTTAAAGTCTAACATATATACAGATTATAATGTGTTTATGGAGGTGTTTGGCGAAAAATGTATGGCAATAGACTTTATGATGTCGCCTACCATCTATAATAATTGTCTGAGCACATTTGCATCTAGTGGAAATGATAATATAGTTGTGGATATTAATACCACAGCGTAATAAAAAAAATGATTTATTTTATCGATCTTTACAAAATACATTTGTTTTTATGTTATATAAACAACTTCGATCAGTCTTTGGCTGAATGTTACTACACCCATAGCCATTAAACCAAGCCGGTACAATTAAAAGTCCTTTTTAAAGTAAATATATTAAACAAAGGTGTCCGTTGAAATCTAATGACTGTAAATTAAATTATAAATTACGCCAAGAATTACCGTGTATGTCAATATTTTTTGTGCATTTGGGCCAATTTGAGCAATCTCCTTTGCACTGGAGACGGAGAGCATCTTCAACCTGACATAAGAGACTAAGGCCCGTATTATAGAAAGATTCTCAGTAATGAATCTAGTCTTGAGCATAGTCAGAAAAGGATAATGCTATATATAGCACATAGCGACATCCCTTTCTAACTGTACTCAAGTAAAGATTAACATTTAGTTGTCATTCTGTAATACGAGCCTAAGGTTCCAAGGCTCCACGAGGTAGGGAATTGGGTCAGGGTAGAAGACGACGTGAGTGATATTTTTGGTACCGAAAGCGTCTATAGGCTATGGTGGCTGCTTACCATCAGGAGGGCCATACGCTTCTTTGCCACTCTTTTAACGTAAAATTAATAAATATTTCCAACACTCACACCAATTAGCCTAGGCACAAAGTAAGCACTGTAAAGGCTTGTGTTATGGGATGCTAGGGTAACGGATAGAATACATATACTGTACATATATAAGTATATTTATATAGAAATACATATTAAACATCCATGACTGGAGTACAAATGCTCGTATTCATCACACAAACATCTGCCCCCACCGGGATTCAAACCCGGGACCTCTCAAGTCGGCGACACCATGAAACCCGGCGTACAAACCACTCGGCCACGAAGGTCGTCAAACAAAAAGAGAGGTCTGCGGAAGTAATCTCCGCCTTACGAAAGATTAGAGTAAAACAAAACAACAAGTACCTCATTTATAAAACTTTATTTAAGAGATTTTTTACATTGGACAGTGCAAATAGTTTCTTTATAACTTTAAGTTATGTCTAGATGTGAGAACCTGTAATTGGCTCTTTGTCGCTACTATTCATTTCTAGTATATTATGATAAGCTGTTGGTCTTCCATGTAACCAAAAAAAATTAAAAAAAAATAACACTAATTTAGCGGTGTTGTTTCTGTTGGTGAGTAAGGTTCCACGGTTCCGTGGGGTAGAAGTTTGGATTCAAACAGGCAGGGCTTCTAAAGAAATTAAAAAAAAAAACAGTCGGTGGTACGCCCGTGTCAAATAGGCCCGAGCCCAAATATTTACTTTCAATGTATTTGAATAAGTTTTAAGTGAACCACATAATAGATTAAGTTATAAGTATACGGTTGGGTTACAAAAAACGGTTTTAAAGCATGTTTAGGAAAATTTTACATAATTTCTTTTCTTAAACTGTTATCGAACGCAAACTAACTTTTTGTGATAATGCGGATATTTTTTACGGTGAGCCGGCTTAAACGACGCAATCATATTTTTTAATCAATAGTTAAATGACAATGAGGCTGTAAATCCAAACACCTTACCAGTTCAAAACTATTTTTAAATAGGCGGATATACCAACAAATCTTATATGTATTCCGTGGGATTTACCCTCGTCACGAGCCGGAAGTAGTTCGCAGGCCGTATTTTGCTAACCATTCCAATGACCTTTTTTTTTTTTGTGACGAGGGGAAATGCAGTTACGCACCATACCGTGACGCTGACTAGGCGCACGGCGTGTGTGGGACTCGCCGGCACGGGAAACAGTGCCGACCCTACTCAAGCAGGACCAGTGCGGAAGGCCACACTGATCCTACTCCACTAAAATCCCCCGGTACCCTACTACGCCCATATGGGGGCGGTCTCGGGGCCGACGCACCTGTGTGCGCCACATCTCCGAGCACGCCCCCGGAACCATTCCAATGACCTAGGCTAGACAAAATACAAAAGTTTGTTATAATTGTTTAGACAGACGCTCGATTTCGAGAAGATGCGAAGATTTCTGTGACTTATGGTTGTACCCTACATTTCTTTAAAAAATGCGATATTTTCAGAATTGCTTATGACTCATTGAAGTTACTAGGGCGTTCCCTCTATATTATAAGTTTTTCGTTGAAACAATAGATAATGCGGCTGTCACTAAGAAAATATGCGTTTAGCATTGTCTTATCACAAGTATTACGGGTGGAGTATTTATATATACTCGCCGCGTAATTGTTCTGTGTTTACTTCTTAAAATATTTGAGTACATATTCGTGTTTGCTTTACCCAAATCACATAATTATATATAATATATATTATATATCACTGGTGGTCGCATTGTAGATGTCGATTACAATGTTTGCACTAAAGTTAGGAGTTGAAAGGTTACGATATTAGAATCGTTTGTAGACAAACAAGTGGTATTATAATAGCCCTAAAAATTCTCGTCTACAATATGATAAAATAAAGTGCAATAGACAGTCCTTCTTATTACTTAGGGGAAACGAATATTCATTACGAATTGCAATTTTGGTCGGATTAAAATGTTCTTTAATTTTAATCTAAATGTATTTCATAATTTGTATTTTAAATAAAAATATTCAAAAACTGTATATTTATTTAGATGAGAGTGCGGGATCAAGCCCCGTCTGCTTCCTGGCCCGAGAGAATTTTTTTGTACTAAAATTTTCTTAGATTTAATTATGTGTTTACTGTATCTTACGTTTCAAATACAACATAATACATATTGAATCTCGTGTTTTAAATACATTCCCAGTCGGAATAAAGGTGTGAGATAAATTATTTTGTAATTTTTGTACAAATAAAACATTTATATTGCACTACTCTGACATCTCTGAGGAGGTCGATGGCGCAAGTGGTTAGCGCGTTCGGCTGCGATCGTTGAAGTTAAGCAACTTTCGCAGTGGTCGGTCATTGGATGGGTGACCAAAAATTAATCTCGAGCTCCTCCGTGGTTCGGAAGGCACGTTAAGCCGTTGGCTGCATCTGCAGTCGTTAGCACCCACCAATCCGCACTGGGCCCGCGTGGTGGGTCATGGCCCAATCTCCCTATTCCATCCATAGGGAAGGCCTGTGCCCCAGCAGTGGGGACATTAATAGGCTGATGATGATGACTCTGAAATAAGAAACATTTGCGAATACGCCGTATCGTCATATCCATAATTTCAATATACATAAAATATCGTTACGCCAATTTCGGACTTCCCAAGAAATGTCGCGGTTGGGAAGCATAACAATTAGCATGTTAGTCACCGTTATGAGAGGTTATGATAGGATGATGGCTACCAATTGTACTACCAAGAACAAGTGTATTTTTTATGTCGACAAGTTTTCATGATATGGCGTGAGTCAGACAGGAAAACCAATCTTTGTAATCTAACATGTGAACACAGTTATTATAAAAGGGTACCTATATACAGGATCTATTTATTAATATAGGTGTGTGGCTTTTAACCGTAATTTCGTTAGTTAGCCCCTTAGGAACCTTTTCAACCGACTTCAAAAAGTAGGAAGTTCTCAATTTCTCTTGTATTTTTTTTGTATATTTATTACGCTATATCTCCGTTAATAAGAAATACGCATGTAATTCAAAGAAGCCTCATTTTATTTTTATATAATCTCTTACTTTTAGGCTGGCATGATGAAAATACTAAACAAAAAAATAAACTTGCATATTCCCTATTATGGGCCGATTTTCAATAGTACATTGTGCAGCCAGAGGAGAGTGACCGAGGGTATAACCTTAATACGCGGGACTTGATTTCACGATTAAAAGATTCTCAAGTAGTTTCTTTTATGTAATTCGGTGTCAATAAATCTTCATTATCAGTAATATAAGCCGTCTGAGTAGATAGGAAAACAAATTAAAAAGCTCTTAAAATTTTTTTTCAAAATTAATGTTTAGATAGCAAATAACATATAAGTAGAACAATATTTCGCTATGTCTACAAAGTGATACTGACCACTTGGTTTTTCGGAACATAAATCAAAAAATGAGGACGTTACGAGTAGTAATGAATTTTCATAGCTCTTTTCCGGCTCAGCGCCAACGATCGATAGGGCATTTATTATCGTTGCTCAGCGCGTTAATAATGGATTTCCATACGCTTTTCCAGCTTACTTATTAGTACAACAATAATGAGCTTCTTCATTTAACAAAAAAAGGAATAATGCACTTTCCGAGCTGGTATAGTGTTTTATTTTTTTTTGTTTTACTCTCGAGGTGGAAAATTATCATGATCTGATGAAGGACTTCGGAAGTGTGGAACGGAACTTTTAGCATGATCATAGCATGGTGACAAATCTGAGATACCATTTACTGTTTGGGTTGGCATGGCAGCGCCTCCAAATGTTAATTTGATTTAAAATGAACTTTAGTTTAATATCATGATGGTATTTTTTTTTAATTTTAATTTTTGTGCTTTTTCTTTTATAAATTCGGTTTTTTTAAATTATGTATATATAATTATATTATTTTATTACTGGGAATAAGAGTACCTTATTCTAACATATATTTTTTTTCGATAGATGAAACATGATAAACAAGCAGAATTTAATATGTCTTGTATTGTATGTAGGTAACAGGGGTGATGACGGGGTACAGTAAATGAAATTCTATTTAGTCCGTCAGTTAGATGATCAAAAAATAATGGACACGTATTTTTTCTTTGGGCAATCAACGAAAAAATGAGAAAGTTATAGCGCGTCAAAGTTTGGGAGTAGGGGCTCGTGACGTCACTTTTGAGTGAATTTTCACTTATAAGTGTACTCAAACGTGACGTCATGCGACATTTCAAATCAATATATCTCTGCAATGTTTATATTATGTGAAAAAAGAAAAAATACGTGACCTATACTTTTTGATAATCTACCTGATAAACGAAGAAAAAAAAATAGTCATCATCCCTATTAGTAGAATAGACACAGGTATTGCCCAAACAACTTTTTATTGCTAAGTAACAAACGTACACGTGTTAACAATTGACATAAATATATCATTGGTTAAGAGACCTTTAGTTTCCTCAATATAAACAACAAAAAAAATTTTTACATCAAAGCTCAAAGCATATTTAATATACTCCTGTTATTAGCTAGGAAAATTGCTCTAAATAATAAACTGATCAGATATCATCATCCGTTTAGCTATACGAATACCGGTTTCATAATGTTCCGCATCCGAAAAAATTATCATTATTTATATCCGCCTTGTGTACTTTGTAATGTAAATTTTATTTGGTTTCCTTCTAGGCCCCCGCTACGGGTGAAATTCTCATGGATACCCTGTTTCAGCCGGTTGCAGGGTTATGTCAGACTCTTACACTCACACTCGACCGACTCATCTAGATTGGATAGAAAAAAAAAACATTATAAATTAAAAAAAACCGGCCAAGTGCGAGTCGGACTCGCGCACCGAGGGTTCCGTACAAACCTGTAGGTATATTTTAATAATTATTAAAAAATATTTTTTATCTATATATTAAATAATTTTATCTGTACTTAACACGTTACTTCGTACCAAATTTCAAGATTTTAAATTGACGGGAAGTACCCTGTAGGTTTTGATTCTCGTGAGTTTCGAAAATTAGCGGCATAAACGGCTGTATCTTTCGATTACTTTGATTTAGAAGTTTGATTTTTTCACAGCTCCAAGGGACAGTAGACCTGAATGAATTTCAGTTTGATACCTCCACGCGTTCCTGAGAAAAACGGTATTGACAGACGGACGGACGGACGGACAACAAAGTGATCCTATAAGGGTTCCGTTTTTCCTTTTGAGGTACGGAAGCTTAAAAAAAACAATCTACATTTACACACGCTATCTACACCATAAGGAACACTATATATCCACGACTCGATGACGACACGGTGTCGTGTGAGGCGGGTCGTTACGTTCACTAAAATATGGTTGAGCGAAACGATGGCTGGTTCATGCGTCATGCTCGTGAGCGGGTGCTGCCAGCGGAGATAAGTCTGCCCTAACTACTTTGATATTTAAGATGTAAATGTTTAATTACATCTATTATAAATAACTCTATTTGTATTTATACTGTGTGACACAGCAATCAAAATGCAGGTGAACAATTAATGTATATATGTATATGTTTCACATTATGTAATGAAAGGTGACTTCATGAATCAAATCTGAAGTCATTTTTCAACTCGACGACTCTGTAAATGATAAAATAGGGAGAAAAAAATAGCCCTTGCTGAGTTTCTTGCCGGTTCTTCTCAGTACAAGGTCTCCCGCCGTAGATTTACGAACCGATGGCGTAGCTTCTAGACATTCATATGTGCTTGCAGCAGCCTAAACTGAATAAATGATTTGTGCGCATCCGAAGCATCCGTAGAGGCGCTAGTCTAAGGATTCCCCGCTCGCCGCGCAGGACGTAGTCTTATCCTAAATTACACAGGAGTGCTCCTAGGACCGACCCCTGTGGAACACCACACTTCATTTCTCTGATGCCTAGGTTTACGTCCGGTCCGTCCTTCCATCCAAGTAGTCTTTAATTAGATAAAGAGGCAGCCGATGGAACCTAAAGGTGAAGGTATATTAAACCTATGGATACCGAGTGAAGACATTAGTAGACCCAAGCACGAACTTTGACAGCTCCGTAATCGTATCGTTATCCTCAAATTTTGTATGGAAGTAGCCAGTTTGCTCTTACGTCCGGTAGGGGCGCTGCTTAGTTTTCATAGAATCTTTGACGAAGTTGAGGAAAAGAAGCCCAAGCCTAAGATTGCATTGAAGCTGCCAGAGCGTAATAAAAGCAGAGGAGAGGACGCTCGCCACTAACCTAGTGTTCCAAGATAGAGAAAACCTTTAAAAACTTAACCGCTGGATGGCGTAGTTCTTTGAAATTCATAGAACTTGATGCCTAGCCTAAACTGTATTGAATTTTGGGTAGACTACCCTGATGCAGGAGAGTGAGGAGATACGACCCATAATAGGGGAACAGAGCCTGTACTCTTCATCCAAACTCGATTTCCATTATCGTCATCTACTCGTCTGGCTCTGATTTACATAGTTTTTCATATCGTAGAGTATAAGACACGACACGATGAAGTTCACGATACATCGATTATCAAATTTTAAGAGTATACATAGCGGACACTGAAAAAATATAATTAATGACAAAGTAAAACTATCTTAAATCTAAAGAAAAGTTTACTAGAAAAAAATCCACGCGGACCAGGCAGCGGACGGGACTCGAACCCGCATCCTTCGCTATCCGGGCGAATGCACTGACCATTATGCTACAAAAAAATAAAATCATAACTATAATTGCTATTTCTTCTTTCAAATGTTTAATACTTGAAAAAGTATTCATTTGACATACACCTACAATGCGAAGAGATGGCGCTGCCTTGCAGCTTAAGGCTAGGAAAATTTCGACGCGGCTAATAGGGCCGTGGTAGCATAATGGTCAGTGCATTCGCCCGGATAGCGAAGGATGCGGGTTCGAGTCCCGTCCGCTGCCTGGTCCGCGTGGATTTTTTCTAGTAAACTTTTCTTTAGATTTAAACATCTAGCAGTTAAATGCTTAAAAAAATAAATAAAATCATAACTATAATTGCTATTTCTTCTTTCAAATGTTTAATACTTGAAAAAGTATTCATTTGACATTGTGGGTTACCTACAATGCGAAGAGATGGCGCTGCCTTGCAGCTTAAGGCTAGGAAAATTTCGACGCGGCTAATAGGGCCGTGGTAGCATAATGGTCAGTGCATTCGCCCGGATAGCGAAGGATGCGGGTTCGAGTCCGTCCGCTGCCTGGTCCGCGTGGATTTTTTCTAGTAAACTTCTCTTTAAAAAAAAAAAAATCATAAAACTATCTTATTAGCGAATTCGTATCATAGGTACTTCCGTGGTTCACTATTCGGTTAATAACTAATGTAATGAATTGTTTAGAAACTACAAAAAAACGACGAATACTATAAGAATAAGAAACATTAACTTTTATTTACATTGAAATAGTAAACAAAGATAGATGCAAATAAAAACTATTTATTCTGGTTGTTTTTTGGAAAACACCACAGAGCAGAGCTGAATTTGCATACCAAAGTAATATTAATAACAACCTAGGTAGATACGGCGAATGCCGTCAAACGGGTTAATGTAACAGAACATGCATGGTGCCATAGTTTTCCTATCAGAAATCAATATATCTTTATTCATATTGGATGCATAGTACAACTCTTTTGAATCGTCCAAAAAATTTTTTTTTCCCTACCACTTGCAATGGACCTGTTTTTTAGCTGCGGAGAAAAACGAGCGAATCAAAACTCCACAATATTAAGTCTAATGTAACAACATTTACAAATCATTATGTTGTTACAACGTCAATACAATTATGATTTATTTAATATAGAAAACCTGTTGGAATGATTAGAACAGTTCAAACTCAAGCATTTTTGTCTGTAATATAATCAGACACTTTGTAATAAGCTTTTTTAATAAGTGTTTTTTTTATACTATCTTTAAATTTGTTTATGGTTAACTCTCGGATATTGCTTGGGACTTTATTGTATAAGCGAACACAAAGACCTTTAAATGAATTATTAATTTTGTTAAGTCTAGTAGCAGGTAAAGTTAGTATATTTTTGTTTCTTGTATTAAGTGTGTGAACTTTACTGTTTTTAAGTAACAAATTAATATTTTTTCTTGTAAGTAATAAATTTTCGTATATGTATTGTGATGCGTCCGTCATTATTCCAAATTTTTTAAACTTATCTCTTAACGATTCTTTAACTTTAAGATTATTATCTTTAAACTTATCTCTTAACGATTCTTTAACTATAATTATGAGAACAGGGCAATATTTTGTGTTTACGTTATGACAACAGACGGAGCGGCATACCATTGACACCAGTGAACAGGTGGCTTGTACTCTATCTGCTACCTTCTCCTGTATTTAGTAGACAATGTTCGAGTAGGAATGGCTAACGAGGATTCCGTGAATATTTGTACGCTCGCGACATACACTCCCGTAACTTTTTTTTCACCGCACCTTCACTACACTATTCGCGAAGTTAAGCTAGGTTGAGTCCTAGAGACTACTTGGAGACTAAGTACAGAAAATAACTCATTTCTGTACTTAGTATCTAGGTAGTCTGCGGCTCAACTTAGGGTAACTACGCGAGTAGTATAGTGGAGGTACCTACTAGAAGTTCGATTTTTTTACTGCTTCAAGGGACCCCAGACTTGAGTATATAATATGGTTTAAATTTCAACTTTACACCTCCACGCGTTTTCGAGATAAAGGGTCTTGCCAGACAGACTGATAAACAGCCGTACCTTTTTTTTGTATTAACTTAGAAGTTTGTTTTTGTCACAGCTTCAAGGGACTGTAGACCTGAGTTTAAATGTTAAATCGATACCTCCAGGCGTTCCCGAGATAAACACAAAGGGCCTGTGTAGATTTTTTTCATTGTATTTGTAGTTGATATTGTTCTATATAATGTTCTTGCCTAATAATCTTGTCGATCTCAGGCCCTGACAGAATATCAGTGCCGCAGTGGCCCTGGGGACCATTCGCCTAACGGAATTGCTTTGGAAAACACTCGTCACTTATAATTTCATTTTGTTATATCTGACCACCGATGGTTTTATACCTCACGCTCATTTTCTTTAATATTGTTATTACCAATGCAAAAAAAAACGCGAGGCATTTGAAAACCTCAGGTGGCTAGAAATAACAAAATGAAATCGTAAGCGACAGCGTTTTTCAAAGCAATCCCGTTAGGCGAATGGCCACCTGGTGTCTCTGCTGTGAGGTTGCAACCTAGTTGGGTTTCTTGGTTTTGTTACTCCAGACCTTATTTATTATCCAATATTGCTTAATGCCAATAAAAAAAACTGTCTTTGTTTCTGTGTAGGCTGATTAGTACTAATGCAGACTCAAATGCAGCTAGGAATAATGACTTAATGCCTTCCGAAGGTTGGAAGAGCTTTAGATAACAAACTTTTCGTCATTTCCACCTGACTACGCATTATGAAAGTTGCATAAGTTCCATGACAACAGACAAAAGCATTAACCACTGTACCATCTGTTCCCATTACACCAACATAGTAAAAAAAATTTTTACAGCAATCAAGGTTTCACATTCTTTTGTTAGCATTATGCCCAAATCTATGAAATATGAAAATCTATGAAAACAATTATTATTAGTGTACTCTTACTACAGTGCATTGATTTTATTTGTAATTTCAAAAGGATTTTGAGTATAATTAAACATAATTATTATGTATTTAAAACAGAAAACACTCCAGAACTTGTGCATTCAGAAAAATATTCTTAATAAACTTTTATTAACATGATGAATT
Source organism: Chilo suppressalis (assembly GCA_902850365.2). Classification (NCBI taxonomy): domain Eukaryota; kingdom Metazoa; phylum Arthropoda; class Insecta; order Lepidoptera; family Crambidae; genus Chilo; species Chilo suppressalis. The sequence continues at coordinate 16,989,258 of OU963914.1, read as the reverse complement.
AATTTGTTTCTTAGGTTTTCACGCACATCACTCATTAAATAAAACTAGTTTAAACGGGATAATGCACGAAACTTTATTTATTTATTGACGTTTCATGATGAATTAAATCACACTAAGATGTTCAATTACATTCTGTTTTTATAAACAACATTAAGTAAGAACTTACTAATTTAGAAACAAGAGCATATATGCTGGTTATTACAAAAGTAATATTTGTTTGTCAGCCTGAGTCAATAAGTCCTAATTGGCCAGGACTTTTGACTCCCTAAAGTAGCTCTCGCTTTGAATTAGATTTTTGAAGAAATTTCATACCTTTGGAAGTTATATGTAGAAAGCTAATTTTGCTGCCTTTTCTCTTTTTCTTTTTACAGACTAACAAAATTAGGAATTTTTAACATTGTATTAAACATAATGTAAAGGTTATTAAATATAGTTATTATAAAAAGCTTTAACTAACATACAAACATTGAAAAATGGTTTGCATTGTGAATTAAGAAAGAATGTAAATCATTTAATTTAAAAGTGCATTTTAAATATATAATTAGAGATTTTTATGTACAGTGATCAAATTAAATGAAAATTATAGAAATACTACCTAAAATATAGAGAAATTTCCATAATTGACAGCCGTTTTCACATTCATTTATTTGAAAAAGTTTTATGCGTCGTTTTAAACAAGATAATTGATTAATAACCGGAAAGTACAGTAACATTTAATATTTACGATGCTTTCTTAATCTACTTACCTTGTTAAATATTCTTCTCCAATACAAATCCGATCTGGTTGGCGTCAGAGGTATAGAAACGTTGGTTTCTCTTTGTTGACCAGAAGGCATTTTCACCGAAAATAAGTATTACACAGTGAGCAAACAAAATGTTACAAATTTTTATACCGACACATTAATCTTACTGAAACATCGGAAATGAAAAGTCTCTGTTCATCGTTAAACCATACTAAGATAAATATGATAAGATAATAATTCCAATGAATTCGATTATTTACGATAAGTTTTATGGCAAGCTGTATTTATTTTAGTTTACAAAAACCACTACCTATATAGAACACCGTTATAAAACGACTGACTGAGTGAGATAGAGAAAAGAAGAAATATCATTCCATGCTTCATTCACATAGTAGTATGCCATTGAATGAAGAATTGCGGCTGTCATGACGTTTCATTCATACATCTGTTGTTGCTGTAATGATTGGGTGCTTGTAAATACAGTGTAGCCATGATTGGTCAATTACATTGCGTTTAGATTCCATATGTCCAATCAGAAATTAAAGCACTGATGAATGAGAAAGAATGAATGATATGACAGTTCCTCATTTCGTTTCGTTTTTTTTTATATTTTCTATTTTAATTTATTGAAGATAAAATTTTTATTTTTTCTAAGGTGCAATTAAATAGAAATGATATAATTACTATAGTTTATTCAAGAAAGACCCCGTATTATTATACACAGATCTGCAAAAAATATTTGCTTGTAACTAAACGTAGATGTTTTATTTTACCTGTCATAAATTCGTTACCATAACAACCATTTTCAGTGACAGACAGTGTAAATAAAAAACAAAAAGTGATCCCTGGCTCCCTGCGTTGTTTGGTTGTAAACATAAAAACTTGTTAGGTTGGAATGGATTTTTCTTAACTGTTCTATTCTACGCTGTTAGTATGTTCATTTAATCAAATCATATCATACAGGTGATCAAAGAGTGTTGAATATTTAATTTTAACTTATTCCCTTACTCTACTCCCACTTATTCACCATATTGCAAGCAAATCAAACTAAACAAAAACAGATCCATTAAAAAGATTATTTCTTATAAAATTGACTTTTTACTAGAAATACAACTTCATTATAGCAATTTTTGAGATAAGTGGAAAAGTTAATAGGTAAGGTTAAAGAATATGTATGAATTTCAACGTACAAACAAGATTACTGGAGTTCACTGGTTGAAGGATGCTATTGAAGACATACAAGTCAAGTAAATATTTTAGCTTTTATGGACTTTAAAGAAGATTCTTAAGACCAACATGCTATATTTCAAACCACAATAAGTACCTAAGTTTTAATCTGTAATATATTTTTTTAGTGTGAAGTTGAAACCAAAGGAAAGCATAATGACTCTCCCAAAATTTGAAGATTACACAAATGAGGCTCCAAGCGCCAATATAGAATCTTTTGAGGCAGCTAGAGAGTACACATTTGCTTGGCAAGAGAAAGTTTTTAGCTTGTGGGAATTGCAGCGATACTCCAATGTTCATAATTGCACCACCGATGTTCAGTTAACTTATCACAACATGTTGAATACTACAGACTATGAACCATCAAAAATATTCTCGTATATTCATGAGGATTGTTACCTCTCACTGCCATCGGACAGTGTGTGCTTCAAAAGTAACATTCTGGAACTTAACTCTTGCTTTGGTAGGTTGAATTTAAATGATAAAATCGGAGAGGTGTTGAATACTGACAATGGATCTATGGGTCATCTGTTTAGGAGTGAAGAGAATATTGATAATATAGCAGATGGGAAATGGAGAGCAATGCACATAGTGCTTGATAATTCTCAATATGATGAGTAAGTGTTATAATTGACAATTATCAGTCTAGTTATTTCTTTGAAGCGTCTTTATGCTTGTTGTGAATGGGCTGTCAGCGGAGATGAGTCTACTTCTGCTCTAACTACTTTGCTATTGAGTATGTTATCTAGTTATACTTAATTTAAATAACACTATTTGTATCTATACCATATGATATTGCTATCAAAATGCAGGTGAACAATTAATCTATATTTCACATTATGTAATGAAAGGTGATTTCATGTCATAAATCATCTCTGAAGTAATTTTTTAAGTTGATAACTCCAAATTATAATACAGGTAGAAAAAGTGGCGGGGCAAGACCTAAATTTGATGTGGGCAAGACAGATTTCGCGAGACCCTGTTCTGTGGCGATCTGAAGACGGATTTTATAAAATAACAAAAAAAAAATTCGCTTCTAAGCAATGCATACAATTTTTTGAGGCGCGAGGCCCCTTGTACCGCGAGGCCGTAGGCGGTGGCCCACATCGCCCACGCCTTACGCCGCCTCTGGGTAGAAAAAACAACCCTTGCTGAGTTTCTTGCAGGTTCTTCGCAGTACAAGGTCTCCCGTAATAGATTTAAGAGCCAATGACGTCGCTTCTAGACATTCATGAGTGCTTGTAACAATCCTAAACTGAATAAATTTCTCATATGTGATTAACTGCGATATTTCAGAGACTCCAACTTAATATTGAAGCAGGAGGCCATACTTCTGTCGCTTTACCACAATGTGAAGAATAACTATCTCCTTGTGTCACCTGATAGTAACAACTTGGAGATGAACCCATACTCGGTGGAGACAAGAACAGGATTGCAATTGGAACATGTGTATGCTGTTGATCTACAACTTCATGGTGATGGAGAAAATGCTGAAGAATTGTCTATACTAGTACGTAACTTGTAGATGATCTATGACTTATTATGAGACAGATAGATGCAATAGTAATTTGGTACGGATTAAGAGGTGTGGAAACCCTGGGGCAATAAAGAAGTCATCATCATCATCAGCCTATTAATGTCCCCACTGCACAGGCCTTCCCTATTGATGGAATAGGGAGATTGGGCCATGGCCCACCACGCGGGCCCAGTGCGGATTGGCGGGTGCTAACGACTGCAGATGCAACCGGGACCAATAGCTTAACGTGCCTTCCGAAGCACGGTGGAATTAGGGATAGAAGTTTTTTGATCACCCATCCAATGACCGACCACTGCGAAAGTTGCTTAGCTTCAACGATCGCAGCCGAACGCGCTTACTACTTGCGCCATCGAGCTCCTCAATGAAGTGGGGGCCCTTAAAGAGGGTGTATTATGTAATCTGGTCCCTGAGGTCATTTACGATTTGCACCCTTGGTTTGGTTTGGTTGGTGGTTGTTTTAACTTGTCGAAATTTGGTTTTTATCACTATCTGAGAGTCTTGTGAAATCTCTCTTGTGAAGGTCACTGGGCCCCAGGTCCGTCTGCCCTGCCTTAAATCCAGCACTGTTTAAGCCTTAACTGCTGAATTGATTTTTTGTAATTTTGGTATACAGATAAAAGGGATTTTGGGGAAGGGCATAGGCCACTTTATGGAGTGAACACATAACTTAGAGGGGGTGATTTAGGGGATGGAAATTTTGTTTCGGAAACCAATTACTGTATTTAACAGATGAAGTCGCGGGCATACGTAAAATTTCTATTGTGCTTTTATTCGTACTAATACAGATATTATAAATATCTTGAGAAAATCTATCGAGCAAAAAGGACTCTGCTAAAAGCCTTGGATAAGTAGTTTTTTTTTAATTTTCTTAAGATGAAGAAAATATAATAAAAACAGATTTTTTTATTCAGTCACTCAACGAACGAAAGGCGAGCCAATGAGGTGAGGTCCAATATTTTTAAATTTTCTTAAGATAGAAAAAATATAATGAAAACAGATTATTTTATTCAGTCGCTCAACGAACAAAAGACGAGCCTGCCTTGAGTCCAATCTTATTTCTTGATGAGTAGTTCAATAAAAATAAAACTAACATTAATTTCAGCTTGAAAAATTAAGGAAGAAATGGGAAAAGATGCATAAACATCTGGTCAACTTCTCCGCTCCACCTTTGGGGAAAAAACTGCACTATGTTGCCTTAGAAATACTCACCGCTAGTGATTTTGAAATCGACAATTTATATATTGAGTTTAATATCAAGGTAGGTAGGTTCCTTTGATTATAAAGATACACGCCTAGATAGAGCAATCCAAATAAACCACGAAAAGGAAACGGGCTCATGTTACGCGCAAAAATGTGCGTGACTGGTGCCGATTCTGGCGTGATTCTCTGAACTTAAAACTAAATTTAACATCAGTCTCTCCTTTATATTCTGTATAGAGAATGAAAAGGATGCACTGGTATCGATTCTGGCGTGATTCTCTAAACCTAAAACTAAATTTAACATCAGTCTCTCCTTTTCATTCGGTAAAGAGAAAGACAAGGATACAATGTTGTCAAATTTAAGTTTAGATTTAGAGAATCATGCCAGAATTGACACCATTGTTGTCAAATTTAAGTTTATCTTTAGAGAATCATGCCAGAATCGACATCACTGCATTTATTTTATTTTATTGAAGTGATAATTTCTTATGGGAGGGTAGACCGCTTCGTTACGTGACGCGTTACGGCGCCAGTCTGTCTGGCTACCCTTCGCCGTGAAGGACATAGACGCCACGGTCCGCCCAGGTACCAGAAGGGTGTCCCCAGATCCATCCTCAACCCTCCGCTTAGATTAGTTTAAGTAATCACTTTTTTAAGTGAAACTTCTTTATACACGCTTTTCTTGGGGGGTAAGCTGGCGAATGAGTTACACGTTACGAAAAATGTGTTCGTGCGATGCGAACGGGAGTTGAGTGGGGGATATAAGCAAGAGAAAGCAGTGCGCGCGCACATTTCCTTTCTCTCTTTCTCTTATAGCTAGTAAATGAAATATGTATATGTACATACATGTATATATATTGTACACACACTAATATTATAAAGGCGAAAGTTTGTTAGTGTGTATGTTTGTTACTTCTTCACGTCTAAACGGCTGGCGCGATTTTAATAAAATGTGGTATGGAGTTAGCTGATACCTGGATTTACACAGAGGCTACGTTTTTCTACGGGAAAATACCCCTAATAAACCATGGGTAACACCGCGGGGCACAGCTAGTGTGTATACTCCTAAGAAACTGCCTGACCGATTTTTATGAACTTTATATTATATGCATATTCCGTGGGTCTGAGAATCGGCTACTATCTATTTTTCATATCCTTAAGTGATAATGGTTGCCCACCTGTAACGTAGTGTTCTGAAACTTACAATGCGCCTTCGCGCCAAAATTCAAACTATTGGGTACTGTAACGTAGTGTTCTCATATGGGTTACGTAATAAATAGCTACATAAGTTGTTACAACTAGTTATTTGCTCTTACATACTCTGCCAACTTGGCATACTTGGTTATGATTACATAAACACGAGTGTTATCAACTTTTAACACCTAATTGCGAGTTAAATATTTGAATATCTAATTAAACACAATTAATTTGTACGGAGCTACATATTATCGCAAGTGCGGGTATGTAGTATCAGTAAAAGTAACTAAAGTTTACTAGAATAAATAATAATAATAATAGCTGCTAATTTCCAATATTTTATGAGGTTTCAGGAATAATTGGACATTTAAATAGAACATTTAAATTGTTTTCGGTTTTATATATTTAGATAACTACAGGCTAAGAGTACAAGATATATAGTAAATGGTATACAATGTGTTACAAAACTCGCCTGCACTTTAGTGCAGTAAAATCATGAATTAAATCTTTGCAACCCAATTTCATTAAAAAATCAGCTTTTATGTTAAGCAAAGCGAGATCGTTTAAACTTTGGTCCGTCATTGTTGTCGTAAATATTTTTTTACTCGTCGTCAACAAGAAAACGATCGTTCTCCAGAACAGTTACTGGCGGGAGTACACACACACACATACGAAGAGCAATATCCACGTTTGGGTAAATGATTTGAAGACCTTCAGTTCGTAACCATTTCAATTAATTTTCAGAACTGTTCCGATCTTAATTTTTTATAGTGCAGTGAGCACTAAAAATGGAGAAATTTTCTGAAAAATCGTCTTCAAAGTCAGAATAAATTAAATTATTTGCAATGCTTTTTTTTGATTTCTGACGCGCTTAATTTTGTAAGATTAGGGTGTCAATTGGGGCCGCCCTAGCCCAGGCCTACTGGGCCTTAGGGTAAATCCGCCACTAGTTGTCCTGCTCCATAAAAGAAATCTTAGAACGAGAACTATCATAGTTTTCGTAATTGTAAATTATGTTTCTATGTCCATTTTGGTGAAAACTAACCAAATATACTTGAAATTTAAGAAGACGCAAATGATTTACTGATAGAATTTAAACACTGTTTATTTGTATTGAAACGAAAACAATAAAATCAGTACCCTTAGTACGAGTGCGAGCTCACGAAAACTATCATAGTTTTCGTTATTTGTAAAACTCGTACTAAGGGTACTGAATGGATCGTAGGAAAAAATATTGGACGATTCAAAAGAGTTATCAATAAGTCAATTTAAAGAAAGCATTATTTAATTTCATTTAATTTAAAAAAAAGTTGATAAAGAAGAAAGATTTAGAGAACCTACCACCATATTGCACGGTTCTTAACTCTTTCACATCTTAATTCTTTAACGTGTTCAAGTTCATCACACAAACATTTATCTACCGTCTCGGGGATTTTAAATCGGCGCCGCTAAAGTCGCTGTTAGGATCGCAGAACACAGATAGAGGTTAGAAGAGCCTTGTGGGCGGGGCAGGCGCGTCACAGTTATGTGTGAGCAAATGCTCATAATTTGAGCAAATCTTGGTTCTGATTGCGTCGTTGCTCTCGGCTTTGAGCGCTGATTGGGTCCATTATTTGATGTCGCGTCGTTTGATTGGCTATTATCTATTAGGTGGAAGTGTAGTGGGGGCGAGCCGGCGACATCGGTTCCCGTATAAACGGTCTATCTACGGTAATATCGTCATCATAATCAGCTTATTAATTTCTCCACTGATGTGGCACACGCCTTCCCTATGGATGGAATATGCAGACTGGGCCGTGATCCACCACGCGGGTCCATTGCGGATTGGTGGTGACATAGTGGATTGACGTGCCTTCCGAAGCACGAAGGGCCTTAGATAATAAGTTTTTTTGTCACCCATCCAATGACCGACCATTGCGAAAGTTGCTTAACTTCAACGATCGCAGCCGAATGCGCTAACCACTTGCGCTATAGAGCTCCTCGACACTGTTGTAATGATATATTATACCAAAATGCTATTTTATTTTAAGCAATCATTAATGTGCACGATTTATAACTAACTTTCTGAGTAATGGCTCAATTACATTTGGTCGTTAGCTCGTACTCGGGTGCACGAAAGACATTACTTGAATTCGGGCATCCGAAGCAATATTTGCACTGGAATACGGGCTGCAAGACGATGTCGGGTAAACAAAACAGAACTACCCGAATACGGGCGTACTCGACTCAGTTCATTTACACTGTGTCGTTTACCCGAATTCATAGTTTATTAGTTTAGTTTATTTTAAGACATTATTATTATTATTATTATACTCTCATTTATTTCATTTCACAAGTTAGGTTTTTTATAAAATAGATATAAAAGTAAAATACAACAACGTAAATACAAAAATAAATATAGTATAAAAAACCTAACCTAGAAGGCCACCAGCAGCGGAGCGAGGCCCAAGCTACCGGTGGTTAGGGCCGCAGAGAAAGAAACCGCCTGACGATGCGCGCCGTTTCCAGGAGTACTGCCTTTTGCATCTGCCCCTTGACCCAACCATCTAGCGAGAGGCTCTTTAGATGTTGATCGAGACTCTTCGCTATGAGACCGTTTACGCTAACGACTATAGGGACAATGATCGTCGAATCCACATCCCACAAAGCGGTTACCTCGTGGGCCAAGTCCAGGTACTTGCTGAGCTTGTCCTTCTCGGCCTTCACGAGGTTCTCGTCATGCGGGATGGTGATATCGATGAGCACTGACTGGCGTTTCAATCGATCCGTCAATACGATATCAGGCCTATTGGCAAGAATAGTCCTGTCCGTAATGACAGGTCGATCCCAATAGAGCGTTGCATGACCATTTTCAAGAACTGGCGCCGGTGTGTACTTATAGTACGGCACCTCGGATTCTACAAGGTTGTATTGAACAGCAAGTTGCTGGTGAATAATTCTGGCTACGAGATTATGTCTGTGCAAATACTCACCGTTGGCCAGATGAGAACAACCGGAGACGATATGTCTGAGGGATTCACCAGGCCGACGACATGCTCGACAAATGTCGGCCGTTCCGTCTCTCAGGATATATCTCCGATAGTTGTTCGTCATCATGACTTCGTCAGCAATTGCACAGACAAACCCTTCGGTTTCCCCAAAGAGATCACCGAATCGTAGCCAGTTCACGGAGGCGAGCTGGTCCACATCAGGCCCTGTTAGGGCCCGATAGAACCGTCCGTGGAGCTCCTTGCTTTTCCATACTTCCTTGCGATCCTGGGTGCTTAGCACCCTCGGCTTGCGCCAGTTCTCTTTGGCCAAGGAGAGCGGCGTTAGGTTTTTGTCAACTGCTACAATGTCACGATGCAACCCACCCTCACTGTTAAGGAAGTAATCCCTGAGACTGCACACCTCTCGGTTGTGGAGATTCTTGGCATTTAATAAGCCACGACCTCCACACTTACGTGGGATATACAGTCTCATAACAGATGAGCGCGGATGAAGCATACGGTGCATTGTGAGCAGTTGACGGACCTTCCTATCCAGAGTGTCTAACTCAGTCTGAGTCCATCTCAGTATGCCAAAGGAGTATGTGAATAGGGGCATCACCCAGGCATTGAAGGCGCGCACCTTATTGGCTCCTGACAAAAGACAATTCTTTCAATTATTATTATTATTATTATATTATTTCTGTTGAAGCTAATATAACAACAAACTTTAAAAACGGAATAAAATAAATATTTAACAGGGACTCCCATGCAACAAACGTACTGAGATTTTTTTTGCAGTTTTTTGCTCTATGTTGATAATTGCAACAATTAGACGCTTGAAAAAATCACTGAATATTTAATTGTATATTGACCTTAAAAATAAACAATTAAATTAAATTTTATACCCATACTATATGTGCCCCGCGGTGTTACCCGTGGTTTATTAGGGATATTTTCAGGGTGTGAGCTAACTCCATACCAAATTTTATTAAAATCGCTCCAGCCGTTTAGACGTTAAAAGCAACAAACATACACACTAACACACTCACAAACTTTCGCCTTTATAATATTATTTAGAACTACCCGAATACGGGCGTACTCGACTCAGTTCATTTACACTGCGTCGTTTACCCGAATTCCATTGGCACTAGTATTCGGGCTAAAGACCAAATGTAATCGTACCATAAGTATCATTTTCCTTAGTTACCAGAAGGAGTCCAATCCAGTGATGGTTTACATGGACGGACGCACGTCTCCAAGTCATTCAGGACAGATGATAGAGACGATTGGAACTTCGGACACTTAATCACGCTGGCTTTGGAAACCATTGATGCTTCGGGTTTGTATTATAATTATTAAATAAAACTAGTTTTAACGGATTAATGCACGAACTTTATTTATTTATTGACGTTTCGCAACCTTTTCGGGTCTGCATCGTCAGAATAATGTTTTTTTTTTATTTACTTTGTCGAGCTACCTTCGAAAGACTTTTTATTGAGCGTTCGGATATTTCATTGGAAGATTTATGGCCAATATTTTTTCCGGGATAAACGGTACCCTATCATTAAGAAGTGGAGTCTTACTTGTCTGTCTGTCTGTCCGTCACCAAGCTGTATCTTAAGAACCGTGATGGCTAGACAGTTGAAATTTTCACAGATGATGTATTATTTCTGTTGACGCTAATAAATAAATAAATAAATAAATAAATATATCTAACACTCACACCAATTAGCCTAGCCCCAAAGTAAGCACTGTAAGGCTTGTGTTATGGGATACTAGGGTAACGGATAGAATACATATACTGTACATATATAAGTATATTTTTATTTAGAAATACATATGAAACATCCATGACTGGAGTACAAATGCTCGTATTCATCACACAAACATCTACCCCCACCGGGATTCGAACCCGGGACCTCTCGAGTCGGCGACACCATGAAACCCGGCGTACAAACCACTCGACCACAGAGGTCGTCATAATACAACAACAAACACTAAAAACGGAATAAAATAAATATTTAAGAGGGTCTCCCATACAACAAATGTTTGATAATTGTAACAAGTACTTAGACGCTTTAAGTACTTGTTACAATTATCAACATGAAAAAAAAACTGCAAAAAAAAGAATCTCATTACGTTTGTTGTATGGGAGACCCTCTTAATTTTTTTTTTATAAATATTTATAAAATAAATATTTAAGAGGGTCTCCCATACAACAAACGTAGGTACTGAGATTCTTTTTGCAGTTTTTTTCATGTTGATAATTGTAACAAGTACTTAGACGCTTGAAAAATTCACAGAATATTTAGTTGTACCTCAAAAATAAACAATTAAATTAATTTTTATTCCCATACTAGCTGTGCCCCGCGGTGTTACCCGTGGTTTATTAGGGATATTTTCAGGGTGTGAGCTAACTCCATACCAAATTTTATTAAAATCGCCCCAGCCGTTTAGACGTTAAAAAGTAACAAACATACACACTAACACACTCAGAAACTTTCGCCTTTATAATATTAGTGTGATACAACAGATTTGATAGTTTTGCGGACTTTCGCTCGATATTATAATTCTAGTGTCTAATCTTGTATAGATAATGCTACGAAACCATTGCTGCGCGAGTCCGACTCGTACTTGGCCGTCTTTTTTTAATGTTTTTACCATAATGCTCTATCTATACATATAATAAAATGATAGGAAAGTCAAAACTGTACATTGAATATTTTTTTAAAAGAATACTTGGGGTATGATCTACAATCGATACCGAAGCCAAAAATATAGTTATTAGAATTTTTGTCTGTTTGTATGTATGTATGTCCGGGATAAAGTCAAAAAGTACTGCATGGATTTACTGCAAATTTGGAACGAATATTATCAAAAAGTTCAACATATAGTCTACATATTATCCCGCTATCACCTACGGGGAACGAGCAGTGAACCTTTATTTCTAACTAACTTCACGCGTACGAAGTCGCGGGCGGCCGCTAGTGTGTAATAATTACAATCCATAATAACTAAACGAAGTTGGGAAGAATCACAACTAAAAGCGAAAAAAAATAACTATGCAGATCCCCCGACCATCCAGTTATTCTTCGAAGTGATTTCAACGGACTGGTGGGGCCGCCACCGCACTGAGGGCTACAGCTATCTCCCTCTAACGTTAGAACCGGGCACTTATACCAAGATGCTGTCCTGCTCTCGCCCCGAAGAGAGCGATACGGCGGAAGCGGAGAGCAGGCGGTTCTTCGTCGGCGGATGTCATTTGATCAAGGACTTGGATGTGCTGGCTAATCCACATTTACAGGTATTGTTTTTTTATGTAACAAGTCAACGATATATTGTTTTAAACCTTCATGGTTACTAACATTATAGGTATTAACGGGATTGTTACCATATACCTTGTTTTTTATGAGTCTCCGATATTGCGGCACTGTTGTAAGCGCACCATGATCACGGAGTAACTGAAGTAATTGCGGGTAGATGTTATTTGGCAACAATAGCTATACAGTCAACGATATTTAATACCCCTCAGATACACCACGTTACACGCTCGCAGAAACCTTGATAGCCTAGAGAAGCTGATGGTAGTTGGCCAGGGGACCAATCACCTAACAGAATTTCTATGGCTATCGCTATCGCCTAAGATTTCATATTGTTATTTCCGACCGCCGAAAGTTTCAAATGCCTCGCGCTCTTTTTTTGGGTTTCGTACTCCTGCCAAGAAACCCTTATAGTTTCGTCATGTCCGTCCGTCCGTCCCCGGTTTTGCTTGGAGACTATTAGCACTAGAAAGCTGTAATTTTGTGGGGATATGTATATCGACCACGCCGACAAAGTGATAGAATAAAATATTTTTTTAGGGCAGCTCCCCTACATGTCACTTGAGTATGATTTTTTTTTTATAATCTACCCCATCGTGTGGGATATCATTGAATAGGTCCATTTAAAATTACTAAGACTATTTGTCGAATTAGGGATCCGTTTGCGAAATATTGAATCGAAATATCGAGTAGGGCGCCCCCCTTCTCTAAAAGCTAAACTATTGACTTGAAAAATTCATAATAATAGCTTTTTATGTACTTTAAGGAAAACTATAACGGTTAAAAGATTTTTTAGTTTATGAGTAATAGCCGTTCAATTGGATAAAAACATATTAAGTACTTTTTGAAAATTCTTTAGAAGAAAACGTTAATAGTGATATAGATGGCCTTAAATCTTCTAAGTTATTTTAATTGCATCGCCTACTGTAAAGTCCTGGTTTCGCATCCCGAATCTTCGTACCTGATTCTTGTTATTGTGTATTTCATACTTTTGTAAAACTATGCTTATTTATGATTTTTTAAATCCCACCTAAAATGTATCCGTATCGAAAAGAAGGAAGAATGAATGAAAGAAGTATCTTATATCTCAATCCATATCATAAACCATATATGTACCAAATTTAATCCAAATCCGTTTAGTAGTTTTTGCGTGATTGAGTAACAAACAAACAAACTCGCAAACATACAATTTTTCACCTACCTTACCTGGGTTACCTTCTGGGTTACCGGCCGTCAGGGCCGCGGTAACATAATTGGTCAGTGCATTGATAGCGAAGGGTGCGGGTTCGAGTCCCGTCTGCTGCCTGGTCCGCGTGGAATTTTACTAGTAATATTTTCTTAAGATTTAAACATCAAGCAGTTACATGCTTAAAAATCAAAATTATTACTAAACTTTATTGCTTATTTGTTTTGTTGGTGTAACTGTAAGATATATGATCAAGGACTCGTATTCTCATCGATTGGACCACGGGATACCACTTTGTTCTATCCTATCTTTATCTATTTATTCATCAATGAAAATGTTTTTAGACGACCTCCGTGGCCGAGTGGTTTGTACGCCAGGTTTCCAGGTGTCCCTACTCGAGATGTCCCAGGTTCGCTTTTGTACTCTACTCATGGATGTTTAATATGTATTTCTATATAAATATACTTATATATATGTATTCTATCCAGTACCCTAGTATCCCGTAACACAAGCCTGCTGTGCTCACTTTGGGGCTAGGCTAATTGGTGTGAATGTTGGAAATATTCATTTATTTATTTCTTTTAGGACGCAAACTTCGTCTACACAACTACGGGCAGTATACAAATCCGTTGGAGTGTTGTATCTCACTCTCCCATACCGGGACACTCGGAAACTACCAAAGAATCAGTAGCCCCAAGCACTTCAGCATCAGCTTTACTGCGTGGGGCGGAAGCTGTACTTAGGCAGTATAAACGAGCGAAAGCGAGACTAGCTGCGGCCACCAAAGCCTTGGGAGGGAGTGGGGATGGACCGGAGGATGGGTAGATAATCTTTATTGCAGGCCAACTGTACAGAGACATTAAATCGAATTTGAGGCAATGGTTGCGTACATTACAGTAGATTGTGGTCTGTTATTTAATCATCATCAGCTAATTAATGTTCCCACTGATGGGTAGGGATGAAACGATACGAGTAAATACAAGTGACTACTCGATACTTTTCTTTCGATACCAAGTACTTTTGGCATCGATACTTTAGAACTGAGGAACAAGTAGTATCGTGAAGTATATACTTGTATCGCTACTCGGTCGGTCACTCACTGAGCAATATCAAAAAACTCATATTATTTAAAAAATCAAAATTCAATATCGTTTATTCAGTCTAGGCTGTTACAAGCACTTGTGAATGTCGAAAAGCTACGCCATCGGTTCGCAAATCTACGGCGGGAGACCTTGTACTGAGAAGAACCGGCAAGAAACTCAGAGTCGTCAAATTGAAAAATGACTTCAATATGAGGTAACTCATAAAGTCACTTTCCATTACAAATGCTAATATAATAAAAATTATGACTATATAAAAAACTAGTTTAACAAAGTTTAGGAATGCCGTGTCCTGCTGTTTAGGCAAAAAAAAAATGCATGATTAAAGTTTAGTACAACGGTTAATAGTATCCAATGAAGCAAGAGCAGACTCATCTCCGCTGGCAGCACCCGTTCACGAGCATGACGCATGAACCAGCCATCGCTTCGCTCAACCATTTTTTAGGGAACGCAACGACCCGCCTCACACGACACCACCGAAGAGATTTTTAAGAGAGCATGACTACTCATAACCACACATGGATACTATGTTACAAAGATAGAAAAAAAAATATATAAGTACCAGAGTACATTATTATAACAAATTATAAACATAACGGCAGAACACATGCATGTGATTACCCAAACACTGTTGTCGATTCTGGCACTACTCTCCCAACCCAAAACCAAGTCCAACATCAGTCCCCCCTTTTCAGTCTGTATAAAGAATGACAAGGATACACCGCTGCAAAACCAAGTTCAGGTCTAGAAAACCATACCAGAATCCACACCGCCATTAAATCTTTATCAGATAAATAATAAATGTTCACTTACATTTTGATTGCTGTGTCATACAGTATAAATACAAGTTGTGTAATGTAAAATACAAAAATGTAATAATAATTATCATTACAATAATAAAGTAGTATAGAGCAGACTCATCTCCGCTGGCAGCACCCGTTCACGAGCATGACGCATGAACCAGCCATCGCTTCGCTCAACCATATTTTAGGGAACGCAACGACCCGCCTCACACGACACCGCCGAAGAGATTTTTAAGAGAGCATGACTACCCATAACCACTCAAACCAAACTGCAAAATATTTACTTAGAGTTAAGATAATTTATTTGTGACATTGCAAACAAATACAAAACAATTTTGTAGTTACAGCCATGCAGTTTTGTCATTCAAGTATTCTTTAATAGTATAATTTTTCTTTCTTAAGTAAACAACTTTTAATGTGACATTTGAACTCATTTATGGGTAACTCAAGAACAGCATCAGGAATTTTATTGTAAAAATGTATACCTTGACCTATAAAAGATCGGTAAAGCTTCTGTAACCTGTAGGCTGGCAATGCAAGCTTGTTTCTATTCCTAGTATGAAAATTGTGTACGTTACTGTGTTTGGTATACAAATTGATATTATTTTTAATGAGGAGTGTGCAATTGTAAATGAATTGAGAAGCAACAGTCAAAATGCCAATTTCTTTAAATTTTTCTCTAAGAGATGTTCGGCTACTCAATTGATAAATAGATCTCACAGCTCTTTTTTGTAAAATGAATATACTTTCAATATCAGCTGCTGTTCCCCAGAGCAAAATGCCGTATGATAAGATACTATGAAAGTAACTAAAATATACAGTCCTGGGAGTATCTATATCAGTAAGTTGTCTTATCTTTCTTATGGCATAAGCTGCTGAACTAAGTTTACCAGCCAAAAGCGTAATGTGATGACTCCATTGCAGTTTTGAGTCTATCGTTATACCCAAGAATGTAGTCGAGTCTACTAAATCTAATTTTTCATTATTTAATTTAATTCCAATATGCTCAACTTTTACATTAGGTAAGGAAAATTGAATACACTTGGTTTTATTAGCATTTAGCTTTAAATTATTGACATTAAACCATTGCAGAACTTGCGAGAGAGCATTATTCACATCGTCATAATTGTTTTTGCGCCTGTCAACGTTAAATAATAAAGATGTGTCATCAGCAAATAATACAATCTCACACAAATTTTCCACAAAAAATGGCAAATCATTTACATATACTAGAAACAGGAAGGGTCCTAAAATTGAACCCTGGGGAACGCCCATTTCCACATGAGATCCAGATGATCTAACACCATTTACCTCTACAGTTTGTATTCTGGAACTGAGGTACGACTGTATCAATTTATATGCAGTACCTTTGACTCCATAATGACTCAATTTCAATAACAGCGTGTGATGATCAACGCAATCAAAAGCTTTGGATAAGTCGCAGAACACTCCAAGGACATTCTGCGACCTCTCCCAAGCCTCCAATATACACCTTACAAGTGCAACACCCGCATCAGTAGTAGATCTACCTCTAGTAAAACCAAATTGTTTCCTATGCAAAAGTTTATTAATGTTGAAATGAGGCATCAATTGTTCCAG
The DNA here is from genome assembly GCA_902850365.2 of Chilo suppressalis. Taxonomy (NCBI): domain Eukaryota; kingdom Metazoa; phylum Arthropoda; class Insecta; order Lepidoptera; family Crambidae; genus Chilo; species Chilo suppressalis. Next base: position 16,972,377 of record OU963914.1, on the reverse strand, counting down.
AATAATTCTTTCAAATATTTTACTAAGAACTGGTAATATTGATATAGGCCTATAGTTTCCAGGGTCATTTCTATTTCCTGATTTAAAAAGAGGTATAACTTTACTGTATTTCATTAAATCCGGAAATACACCTTGATCAATACAGTTATTAAATATATCAACTAGATAAGGAGCAATAACGGGTATTATACTTTTAGTCACTTTAGTAGAAACACCCCATAAATCACTTGTATTTTTTTGTTTAAGAGATTTAAAACACTTAATAACATCTGTTCAACCCTGTACTAATTGAGGGTTGGTTTCTGGGGGTTAATTGACAGGGGGTTTCTTAAATCAAAAAAAACTGGCACCCTGTTTCCACAGATCGCTGTGGCCCAATTTATTCGCAATTTTGAACCTTATTTATCTATTATAAGTATATACATAAAATATTTTCGACAGCGCGATTTAGAATATATACCTGAACATTTGACACATTTTATTAGCACCATCTTTCGTAACCAAATGGTACTAAATACTATCAAAACCAAAATAAACATTGTTTAAGGTTGAACATTCCGCCCACCAAGGACATATAGTGGCTGGCCACGGTATGTTCTTAACTAAGATAATCGCAACTCAACAAACTAAAAACCCTTATGTTTAACAAATGAATAACAATACAACTTCCAAAAAACAAAAGTTGAACTTACAAAATATTAAAAAATAACTACCTTCTTATACCAGTATCTATAATAACTTACAATCACAATTTATTGACCTTTAATTAATGGGTAAAACACATATTTTGGAAGTAGGTCTTTTTAATGTAGAGTTGTTCGTACGTAATGTGACTACACGCGTAATATTATCCTGACCAGGATGTTTCTCAGTCACTCTACCAAGCAGCCATTTACAAGGAGGCAAATTGTCTTCCTTGATCAATACAACATCGCCGACGTTAGGTTCAGGGATTCGCTTTGTCCACTTATAACGTTGTAAGAGTGTATTTAAATATTCATTGGACCAACGCCGCCAAAATGTCTGCATCATCCTTTGCACTAACTGCCATCTGTTTAATCTTGAGACATTTGCATCCTCATAGTTATAAATCGGGTGCATTAACTATTGGTTCACCAATTAAAAAATGTGCTGGTGTTAATGCAGTCATCGTACTTGCATCCGTAACTCGACATAGTGGACGTGAATTTAAACACGTTTCTATTTGGCTTAGAAGGGTTGCCATTTCTTCATAGGTTAAGGTAGAATTACCGATAATTTTATTTAAATGGTGCTTGCATGATTTAATGACCGCCTCCCAGAGACCTCCAAAGTTCGGCGCGTGTGGCGGAATAAAATGCCATGTAGTTCCTTCATTAACTAATGCTTCAGCAATGTCATTGGACAAATTAGAGTTCTCTGCACGAAGTAATAATTGTAATTCTCGGGAAGCCCCTTGAAAATTTGTTCCGTTATCACTCCAAATATCCTTACAACGACCCCTCCGTGCTATAAATCTTTTGAATGCAGCCAAAAATCCTTGTGTACTCAAATCACTCACAACCTCTAAATGTATGGCCTTCGTTGCCATACATACGAACAAACAAATATATCCCTTACTGGATCGTTGACCTCGACCCTTTGATGTTCGCAAATTTATAGGCCCCGCATAATCTACCCCACTATTGTAGAAGGGACGACTTGGAGTAACGCGCGAAGACGGCTGCTGACCCATCAACTGCTGGTGTGATGAAGCATTGTACCGACAACAGATTACACATTTTCGCACACAGGCCTTCACTAACCTTGTTACGCCCACTATGTAATATTTCCTACCCAAATAGCTTAACATGAGCTGTGCCCCTCCGTGCAGTGTTTGGTAATGTGCGTTTAGTACCACCCGATCGGTAAAATGTGATTTATTTGGAAGCAGTATGGGATGTTTTTGGTTCATAGTCAACTCTGAGAGCTCCAGTCTACCGCCCACCCTCAAGATATTAGAACTATCCAGGTAAGGATTCAATGAATTAAACGTACCCTTTTTGTTATAATTTTTAGTTTGTAGTCTATATATTTCATCCTGTAAATGATGACGTTGACACTCTCTTATACAAGACTCTAACGCTAACTCTAATTCTTTCGAATTTAAATATGAACCTATTTTACTTTCAGTTTTAGGTATTTTCCATTGTAACACACGCCTGCAGTATGCTACTACCCTTACCAACTTAACGAGTGATGAATATTTATCCCATATCTTATCATCTGACCTATCTGCAACTAAAAGAACCCTTGCTTCTTCCACTGTAGTCGATAAATTTTTAATCCTTTTGTATTTAATTTCTTTGTCTTTCAGGAAAGGAGGACCCTCTAACCATATTTGTGAATTCAACAATTCAGACGGATACATGCCACGTGACGCAACATCTGCTGGATTTTGTTTAGACTGGACATAGTTCCACTGTTGTGGTTCACTAACGCATAAAATTTCCGAAACCCTGTTAGCGATGAAAGTTTTCCATCTGCTTGGATGGCTATTTAAAGCTAAAACTATTTCAGAGTCAGTCCAAGCAAACATAGCTGAGCTATCAATACCCATAATTTTTGATATTTCATTTAACAACCTTATCAACAATACCGCGCCACACAATTCTAAACGAGGTATTGATACAGATTTGATAGGAGAGCGACCTTTGTTTTAGCTGTGATCAACGTTACATGTACCTTGCCGTCAACACTAAGAACCCGTGCGTAGACAACTGCAGCATAAGCTGTTTTCGAGGCATCCGAGAAACCATGCAACTCTACTCGTTGGTCGCCTAGACGGGTGCTTAGCCATCGAGGTATCGATAATTTACCTAAAGATTGCAGTTCTTCACGGTAAGTATTCCACTCCTTTTTTATATCGTCTGGAACTTGATCATCCCATCCGATACCTAATATCCATAACTTTTGAATTAGTATTTTTGCTATCACAACCACTGGTGCAACCCAACCTAGTGGATCAAACAATTTCGCTACGTCTGATATTATTTTTCTTTTTGTTACAGGTCCCGGTGTCATCAAAGGAAGCTGCACGGAATATTGGAAGCTGTCACTACTTCGATTCCAGGTAAGTCCTAAAATCTTTAATATTTCTTCTTGCTTAAATTTAATGCTCGTAGCTATTTGCATATCTTCCTTGTCATTACTAGCAATCTCAGCCAATAATTCATTGCTATTGCTCGACCATTTCTGCAATTCAAAACCTGCCTTCATTAATAAGCTGTTCATCTCTTTGTATATCTGTATGCCCTCCTGAATTGTTAAAGTCATTCAGTACTCTTTCAGCGGCCATCGGATAAGCCTGCCCCTCATCGTGTGCAACTTGCTGCATGGCTCGCACTGCTAAAAATGGCGCAGATGCTGTCCCAAATGTTACAGTAAGTAATTTGTATTCCTCAACTTGAGATTCCTTACTGTCTCTCCATAATATTCGCTGAAAGTTGGTGTGTTTTTCAGTTAGCAACACCTGTCTATACATTTTAATTATGTCAGCTATAAGACAAATAGGATGAGCTCTCCACTTCATAATTAAATGTCTCAACTCCGGTTGCAAACTAGCTCCAATCATAAGGTCATCATTAAGAGAAATTCCATTTTTTCCTTTACACGAGGCATCGAAAACAACGCGCACCTTGGTTGTGTCTTTATCGTTTCGAACGACAGCGTGATGTGGTAAGTACACTACATTTGCTTTATTTGTATCTAATTTTTCTTCTCTTGACAACGGTTTCATATGACCCAGTGTTAAATAATCATTGATAACCTGTGTATAACTCTGTTTCAGATCAGTATTTCGACTTAATTTTGACTCTAGATACTGAAATCTTTTAAGTGCAATAGCTCTAGAGTCGCCATATGGACTATTCGGATTTACAGTTTTAAAAGGTAAGTGAACAATATAACGACCGTTTTCATTCCTTTTCGTAGTGCTACTAAATAATTCTTCACATTTCTTTTCTTCTTCTGTAAGTATGTGTTTTCCTATATCACTTGGTTCCTGCTCCATTTCCCAAAATTTTCTTAGTAGATCGTCTTCCTTAAATTGAGTATGCAAAACTGCAAGATTAGTTCCTTTATTATTTTCTTTAACTGTTCCCGATATAATCCACCCTAGCTTTGTACATTGAGCTATCATTGATCCATCTGGTGGCCTTTTCAAACCTTCCTGCAAAACCTTAGTATAAACGTCCGCCCCAAACAGCATATCAACTCTGTGTGAAACGCAGGATCAGCTAACGGTAAATTATTCACCGTTACCCAATCAAAACATGCTACTTTCTTTACAGGTAACAGTGAGGTGATTGACTTTAGAACATACGCCTTTACAATCACATTTTTTGATGAATCAATTCTAGATTGGATATTAACTTCAACTAATGCCTTTGAAATTAGACTTTTTTCTCCTCCTATTCCAGATATTGTACCCCGGATAGATTTTTTCTTCAAACCCAGCCTTTGGACGGTATCCTCGGTTACAAAAGAGGCTTGTGAGCCTTGATCTAGCAAGGCTCTCACGGTGTACATAGAACCGTTTATCGAAACAGCTTTGACAAGAGCCGTGGCTAATAATATGTGATTATTAGCAGATCCTTTCGACATACAGGACACCACGTTTGCTTCTTCCTCTAAACCAGCCGTATGTACGCGTGACGTTGAGGGTTGAGGCTCGCTGGCATTCGTTGAACCAGGTGAATGGTTTACCTTATAACCTGCCTCTTGCTCCCCCTGAGCATGTAACAGCGAGTGGTGTCGGCGCTTGCAAATTCGGCAAGATGCTGTACGCTTGCATTGCCTAGCAGAGTGACCGTGACCCATGCAATTAAAACATAAATTATTTTCTTGAACAAATTTCCTACGAGTAATCGCATCACGTTGACAAAATTGTTTACAATAACCAATATAATGATCTTCATTACAATAAGCGCAACCAGAAGAAGCAGTTACAAATACTTTAGGCTTAGTTACAGTTGTTGAATAAGCCTTATTGGATTTGGTTTCTAAAAATTCAAATGCTCTGTATCTACTAGTAAGAAATTCCTTAAATTGATCAAATGTTGGTAACGTATCAGACTCATTATTACTAGTGACTTTCAACTCCCACTCTCTCCTACTATCTGAATCTAATTTTAAAGTAAGCAAGTGAATGACAAGTATATCCCACGAAGTAGTGTTTATCCTCAAGTTATTGAGTGCTCCTAAGCACTCAGTTGTAGTATCGGTCAGTTCTTTCAGAGCTCCTGCCGATTCCCCAATAATATTACGCTGACTCAACAACCTTCGCAAAATACAATGAGACAAATATTTTTTGTTGTTATAACGGGATTCCAACTGAGACCAACACCTATCGTAATTAGCTTCTGATATCGGTACATGGCGCAAAAGCTGCTCCGCTTCACCAATAAGGTAACACTTTAAATAATGTAGCTTTTGTACCTTGTCTAAACTGGTATTTTTATGAATGGCTGATACAAATAAGTCTCTAAACGTTGGCCATTCGGTATATTTACCCGAGAAATTAGGAATAGTAATCCTAGGCAATTTAATATTATTATTTTGCATTTCACCTTTAACATTGGTAGAAGCAATTGATTGAGACACCTCTCTGCTTTTAAACTTACTACAAGCATTTTTTATATCGACTTTCAAAGCTAAATACAACTCTTCCATGTTATCATAAGTATCATTTTTATAATAAGAGGTTTCGTCAACCTCTTGCTTGTCATAATTTTGTATAATATTTGTATGGTTACTAGTGAACTGAGTCCACAACTGCTCTACATTTTCCAATCTAGACTCTAGATAACATTTAGTAATCCTATCTTTAGGTGACTTCTTATAGTTACTCTGTGCTTTTACAAGTCTATTATAAAGGTCTTCTTGAACCTTAATCAATGACAGCAACATCTTAATAGTTTTAACAAAAAACTACTGTTACAGAAAAATTTCAAAATAATTGTAAGTCTTTGACATGTACAATCAGTCGCACCAAAATCGGGCATAGGTTTCCCGTATGAACCAAATTTCACCTATTATTCTAAGTCTAACTAAAACTCTACTCAAATTTCGCAAGTCCAGAATTCTTAAAATTATTCTAAGTTTACAATCTCTAGTACATAAGGTTCAATATTACCAGATTTTTCACAAATTAATTAAAAAACTAAAGTTAAACAGTCAATAGTTCTAAGGTTCACTTTCGCTTGTAAAAATCTTCAAGTACTCACTGTTGGCAAAAGTGTCACACATATGTGATGGCGCTGATATTTTTATGTGTTATCGATTGTACTCCCTTCCTTCCACTATTCTGTCCTCAGTAGCTGGTCATCCAAAATTCCAACTCCTTGGATGCCCTTCTTCATCAGGTAGGGACAGAATAGGGATGATGCTTTGAAAAACCAAAAGCTGAAAACACCTGAAATATTATTGTGCACAAATCGATCCGGCTCTCGAATGACCATGTACAACCCTGAGGGTTGGTTTCTGGGGGTTAATTGACAGGGGGTTTCTTAAATCAAAAAAAACTGGCACCCTGTTTCCACAGATCGCTGTGGCCCAATTTATTCGCAATTTTGAACCTTATTTATCTATTATAAGTATATACATAAAATATTTTCGACAGCGCGATTTAGAATATATACCTGAACATTTGAACTACTTACTTACGTACTAAATACTATCAAAACCAAAATAAACATTGTTTAAGGTTGAACACATCAATAAAATTAATATGTCTGAACTGAAACACGTTATCACACCTAGGTACATATTTTTCGAGCAATGTCTTGGCAGCCACCGATACTTGATTTACTCTATAGAAGTGTGTATGTGTCTAGTTGGAATTTTTGTGTCCCGACCGCATCTTTTCTACTGCTCAGTTAGCAGCCTTGCGTATGATTTATATTTATTCCAATTTATTCAGTCAGTCATTCGTTGATCGCGTGGCGTGAGCCGTTATTTTGTTTTCGTTAAATTAAAACTGTGACTGAATTTGTAATTGTAATATTGTTCGTCAAAATTTATCGATACAAGTAAGTATCGATACTTTTCATCGATACTTTATGACCGATACAGTATCGAATAAAAGTATCGATACCTAGATGGTATCGTTTCATCCTTACTGATAGGGCACAGGCCTCCCCTATGAATGGAATAACGCGAACGATCCCGTACAATATCTGATACATGAAATGAATGAAATGAAATGAAAAATTCTTTATTGGCCATCATAAACATAGTACAATATGACAAAAATAAAACTTAATCTATAGACGGCCAACCAGGACCCTGCCTCAGCATAAGCTAACATAGTGAGAAAAGAAAATCTTCTCTCACCATGTCGGCACTGTTATACCTAATATGATTATTTGATTTGTTTAAGGGGGGCTCTCTTGTAAGTGTATAGGAAGTAATTGATATTTGAATGTGATGTTTTTATAGGTATCTTAATCTTATTACCACGTTTTTATTAGGTCCGTTTCTTGTCTATCTGTTTGTCTGTTCGGTACAAATCTGGCAATTGATTTTAAACTAACTTCCCGATCTCCGGATGAGCTAGAGACTTGAAATCGATTGCGAAGGGTGCAGGTTCGAGGCCCGTCTGCTGCCTGGTCCGCGTGGATTTTTTTCGAGTTATATTTTCATTAGATTTAAACATCAAGCAATTACATGCTTAAAAAATAAAAATTATAAAAAAAAATATATAATATTATTTCTTTTTTACCCCAGCATGTGCGCATATCATTGAGTAGAATATAAATTTAATTAAATGATTTTTTATTTTCAATAACAAATAACTGCCTGGTCCACGTGGAAATTTTTCTAGTTATATTTTCTTTAGATTTAAACATCAAGCAGTTACATGCTTCAAAAATTATAACAGTAATATTTTTATCAATATTTTTCCACTTATTCCGCAAAATCTCTAAGGAATTATGCCTTGCTTGTTTATTTTTATATAATGGGTTAGACACATCCCAAAGGCATGGCAAGTCTTTACATATATCTAAAATCTCCTCCATTACTTCATAATATTGTCGTCATGTTGCTCCATCTTCTTCTCAAAAGACAAGTCAACGCACACACCCGCTCTGAACGCCACTTGCACAGTGACTGCGTTAAAAAATTGGCCAGTTAGCGTCCACACCATCCAATTTGATTGGGCAATCCCGAATCGGGCGATACCGACCATCCAATGACCTTCAATTTCATATTTCCGTCCACACAACACAATTCGATTGTCAATCTAATCATAAAATTGTATCGTGTGGATGCCACTTAATGTGAATGAAGCATGGAATGATATTTCTTCTTTTCTTTCGTTCCTTTCTTTTCGTCGCTCACTCAGTCATTACCATACTCTTTGCTCACCGCTCAGTCGTTTTATAACGGTGTTCTTTATTGGTAGTGGTTTTTGTAAACTAAAATAAATACAGCTTGTTTTAAAAGTTATCGTAAATAATCGAATTCATTGGAATTATTATCTTATCATATTTATCTTATTATGGTTTAACGATGAACAGAGACTTTTCATTTCCGATGTTTCAGTAAGAGTAATGTGTCGGTATAAAAATTTGTAACATTTTGTTTGCTCACTGAGTAATACTATTTTCGGTGAAAATGCCTTCTGGTCAACAAAGTGAAACCAACGTTTTGGATTCGAATTGGAGAACATTTAACAAGGTGAGTAGATTAAGAAAGCATCGTTAATATTAAATGTTACTGTACTTTCCGGTTATTAAATCAATTATCTTGTTTAAAACGACGCATAAAACTTCTTCAAATAAATTAATGTGAAAAAAGCTGTCAATCATGGAAATTTCTCTATATTTTAGGTAGTATTTCTATAATTTTCATTTAATTTGATCACTGTACATAAAAATCTCTGATTATATATTTAAAATGCACTTTTAAGTGCATTTTAAATATATAACGCTGGAGCCAAAGCTGGCTATATGACCTCTCCCTGGCGCCAAAGCTGGATCCGCCCTTGGTTCTGGAGCTGTACTCTCTTTCGCCGACACGAAATTTCGGCAACGAACGAATCTTAAACGAAATTTTGCCACTGACTACTCTATTTCATCTTCGAACACGTACATAAAGTTCGGAATCACAGACAATTATCGTGAACGAATGGAATGAGTTATGTTTATGAGTTCTTTTTGTCTACACTTTTTAGATAACGTTTTTTACTTCAAAACAATATGTATTACTTTATGACAACATTTTTGAATACATTGAAACAACCTCTTTTGACAGTGTTAGCTGACTAATTTGTAGAGTTGATGCAATCGAATTTATGTAATAAACAAAAATTAGATTTATTTGTATTTTTTTTCATACTAAAAAATGTTCCTCACGCCAAGCAGCCTTAATTAAAAATACTCTAGTAGTAATTTTAGGTTTAATTTAAACAAATATCCCAAAACGAAAATGAAAAAGTAACACTTTTCATTTCGTCAATTTGAGGTTAAAACTTCGAACAATTATCTGTCAAATTCAACTTTTAGTTCAAAAGTTTTGTGAATTAGAGTAGGCTTAGAGAATTTAAATGTCAAACTATTTTCAGATGAACGAATTTTCGAAATGAAATAGAAAACAGAGTAAGGAACGTGCGAAATTTCGATTGAAATTTCGTTTTTCGTTGAAATAGAGTAAGCCTCCTGGAGTGCTTTCTGTTTTAAATACATAATAATTATGTTTAATTATACTCAAGATCCTCTTGAAATTACAAATAAAATCAATGCGCTGTAGTAAGAGTACACTAATAATAATTGTTTTCATAGATTTGGGCAAAATGCGAAACCTTGATTGCTGTAAAAAAAATTTTTACTATGTTGGTGTAATGGGAGCAGATGGTATAGTGGTTAATGCTTTTGTCTGTTGTCATGGAACTTATGCAAATTTCATAATGCCTAGTCATGTGGAAATGACGAAAAGTTTGTTATCTAAAGCTCTTCCAACCTTCGGAGGGCAATAAGTCATTATTCGTAGCTGTATCTGAGTCTGCATTAGCACTAATCAGCCTACACAGAAAGAAAGACAGTCTTTTTATTGGCATTAAGTAATATTGCATAATAAATAAGGTCTGGAGTAACAAAACCAAGAAACCCAACTAGGTCGCAACCTCAGCATAATACCACAGAGACACCAGGTGGCCATTCGCCTAACGGGATTGCTTTGAAAAACGCTGTCACTTACGATTTCATTTTGTTATTTCTAGCCACCTGAGGTTTTCAAATGCCTCGCGATTTTTTGAGCGTTATTTTATATTATAAAAGCCGTTTTTTATTTGACTGTACTTCCTCGACATAAAAAATTAAGATAGGAACTTAGATCATATTTATGGTCCCAACTTACCACTCAAAATAATCATTAAACATAGGTGTCATTCGGGACCACTAGCATCGGTCCTGAATGCCGCCTCAAAATAATTTATTAATTCCATGTCCCCATCAGGACCAGTGGTCCTGGTCCCAAATGACTACCGACTCGAAAATTTTACATAATTTTTTTTCTTAAACTGTTATCGAACGCAAACTAACTTTTTGTGATAATACGGATATTTTTTACGGGAAACCGGCTTATTCGACACAATTATATTTTTTAATCAATAGTTAAATGACAATGAGTCTGTAAATCCAAACACCAAGGGCGGATCCAGCTTTAGCGCCAGGGGGGGGTCATATAGTCGTGGTATATTAAATATTGAAAGTACTTAAATAAAATCCCCCTGGGTTTGGTCCATCTGTACCCAGCCCAGGGGGGGGGGGGTCATGACCCCCATGACCCCCCCCCCCCCTGGATCCGCCCTTGCCAAACACCTTACTAGTTCAAAACTACTTTTAAATAGCCGGATATACCAACAAATCTTTTATGTATTCCGTGGGATTTACCCTCGTTACGAGCCGGAAGTAATAATAATATTTTTTTTATTTGTTTCAACATACAATTGGTACAATACACAAATAGAATGACAGTAAATTTTAATTGAAACAAAAAGGTATGTGGCTCAGCATGTGACAGTCAAGTTTTGACTTGTCGCTGGTATTCTGCCACCACCTCACAATTATTATATTCTAAAAAACGCATTAATAAGGACAATATCAGCAAGTCGAGACAATAATTTAGTTTAATTACTACAACAATTATATAGCATCATATTTTGTACTTGCCGCCTCTTGTAGTTGTTCAAGGAACCACCGTTTACACCTTTGCTTAAAACTGCTTTCGGATATTATAAGACTTTGCCGCAAAGGAGGAGGCAAGTCATTCCATATTTTCGAAGCGGCAAATACACACATCAAAAGTGTCTAGGGATCAACATATATTTTTGCAATAACTTTTCTCCTGATTGATATTAATTAAAATTTTCTTTAAGGATTCATCAAATAAAGTGTTTTCGTTTGTCACAGTAACGATAAACCAAGTCACCTTTGCATTAATAAAGAAATTTGCCATTTTCCTAATAAAGGGATTTTTGACATTTGAACCACTAACACAAAAGTTCGAAAAAAAGACTGAAATAACAGTTTTCTCTAAAATTTTATTGGGTAACTTAAACAATTAATAATCCGTATTTCTACCGCGAACACTAACAACACAAGAACATCGGTTTGGCATACTCAAAATGAGTTCATCCAAATCACGCTGGGGAATGGCCGCCCATGTTCGTTGCAACAACAAAAAAAGGTCTTCTTGCGACTGGATACCCTCCATATTCGGCAGAGCTCTTCTCTGTAGCATATCCCATGCATGCTCAATCGGGTTCAAGTCTGGCGACTGAGCAGGCCAGGGCAGGACATTGATGTTAGCTGCGGCGAGAGTCTGTCTTACAACTCTTGCGGTGTGCGGTCGTGCATTATCATGCATTAACTGAAATAAGGGACCGATTTGCACTTGTAGAGGAACGATGACGTCTGATACAATCGTCTCAGCATAAATTTGAGCGTTGAGGTTGCCTCTGATCCAAATCAACTCAGTTCTTCCGCCGATCCAAATACCCGCCCATACCATGATGGTTCCACCACTATAAGGATGAACTTCCTGGCAGGATTTTAATCGCTGTTGGCGTCCAGGGGTTCTCCAGTGTCGTATACGTCTTGTATCCGGTCTCATACCAAAACGAGACTCATCAGAAAAGCACACGAAACGCCATTGTTCTTCTGCCCAATTTCTGTGTTCAAGAGCCCATTGATATCGAATCCTACGATTGTGCATTGCTATAGGTGGTACCCGTAGCGGTCTTCGGGAATGAAGGTTCACTTCATGCAAGCGGTTTCTGACTGTTTGGTCGCTAATTAAGTTCCCTGAAGAGTGATGAAGCCTCACGGCTAACATCATGGCGGTTATTGTTGGAGCTCTTCGAGTTAAGATTTGAATGTATCGGTCTTGTCTCCGTGTGGTGCAGCGATACCGTCCTCCATGGCGCTCAGCCACGGTACCAGTGCTTCGGTATCGTGTCCAAAGTCGACTGATAACACTCTGACTTGTATTCAGAGCTAAAGCCACAGTACGTTGCCGGGAACCAGCTTCTATCATTCCCACGGCTCTGAGCATTTCTTCCCTGCTTAAATGACGTCGCCGCTCCATAATAACGTTGGTTTTAATCAGTAGTAGGGAAACAGTAGCACTAATAATGTCTTCAATGCGTTGTATGTTTTTATAGGGAAAATATTGACAGCTGATTTTCATCTTTTACTCGAATTTGATTCACAGTTCCTGATTCAAATTATGAAATGCACCAAAAAGGATCCATATAAATTTATAAAATCATAAATTTATTACAAAGCCACATCTCAATCTCAAGAAATCCGCATAAAAATGCTTGATCCCTAGACACTTTTGATGTGTGTACAAAACGTCCCCTAGCAACAGCATTTCTAAATAAAGGCAGAGACAGGCGCAGGCCAGTGTCCCTCAAATTAGTACCACGAGTCCTCCATTTTAACTTACTAGCCAAATATTCCGGTATATTTATAAGTAGTTCGCAGGCCGTATTTTGGTAACCATTCCAATGACCTAGACTAGACAAAATAGAAAAGTTTGTTACAACTGTTTAGACTGGCGCTCGATTTCGAGATTATGCGAAGATTTCTGTGACGTATGGTTGTAACCCTACATTTCTTAAAAAAATGCGATTTTTTCAGAATTGCTTATTAAAGTTACTAGGGCGTTCCCTCAATATTTTAAGTTTTTCGATGAAACAATAGATAATGCGGCTGTTACCAAGAAAATATGCGTTCAGGCATTGTCTAATCACAAGTATTACGGGTGGAGTATTTATAGATACTCGCCGCGTAATTGTTCTGTGTGCCACTTATAAATTCAAAATACTGTACGTCTATATTAATTGGGAGAGTGCGGGATCAAGCCCCGTCTGTTTCCTGGCCTTGGCGGTCGCATTGTAGGTAGATGTCAATTACAATGTTTGCACTAAAGAGGTTACGATATTAGAATCGTTGGATGACAAACATGTGGTATTATAATAGCCACAAAAATTCTCGTCTACAATATGATAAAATAAAGTGCAATAGACATTCCTTCTTATTACTTAGGGGAAACGAATATTTATTGCGAATTGCAATTTTGGTCGGATTAAAATGTTCTTTAATTTAAATCTAAATGTATTTCATAATTAGTATTTTAAATAAAAATATTCAAAATACTGTACGTCTATATAAATAGGAGAGTGCGGATCCTGGCCCGAGAGATTTTTTTTCTAGTAAAATTTTCTTAGATTTAATTATGTGTTTACTATATTTTATGTTTCAAATACAACATAATACATGTTGAATCTCGTGTTTTAAGTACATGCGATATCCTATATTCCCAGTCGGAATAAAGGTGTGAGATACATTATTTTGTAATTTTTGTAATATAAATTTTTGTAATATTTCCTGCGTAATACGGTAAAGAATTTAATTCATTTTTATAAACGTATATTGAGTTGACGAATCAAACTGAGCGTTCATGTTTAGCTAAGTTTGATTACACGGATTTTATCCATGTTAACTAACTAGTTAGACAACAAGGAAAATTATTCGTGTACGAAAAACTAGTCGTCTACCTATGTAGTATGTATTAAACTATTTTAATCACGAGGAATAACTGTAAAAGACAATACTACTCGGAAATTTTACATTTTTTATAAATTTTTGATGCTTTAGTACCTGTCCAGGTATCACATGATTCACAGACAATTCGTGAAACAATAGAGAAGATGCATATATACTATATATGAAAATTTTATGATTAAAATGTTAAAAAAATATAAAAGAAATGCCACTGCAACGTTTTTATTTTACATAATGTTGTTTTTTAACAATTATTACCAATTAAAACTACTTGAAACGGAACGTATTTTAAAACACCAATCAGCGTTTAGTGACGTCACTCCTGTTATGACAACTTCTTTGAGGTTACGGTTGTTATAGTAAATATTATTTTATGGGAATATTTATTGCGTTTTTTTACATTTAATAAAAATGAAAGTTGCGTTTATCAAAGCAGACTCCAGGAATTTACCAAGAGTTAGCGTTGACATGGTTATAACTTTTTTGTCCAAAGTGCAGAGTTTTTAAGTGTAGAAATGAAAGGGACTAAATTACTACGGTATGTAAAAATCGTAGTTGTTAAACTTCGTATTTTATTCAGCGGCTTCTACAAATCTTACGGCGATAATGCAATCGGCTATGTCCAAATTAAAAGAGATGGAAAATTATGTACAGTAAAAGGTCGAGTTCTCCGGAGCATAAAGTACGTAAAGAAGGTTATCGTGTTACAGTTATTTTAAATGAAACGCAAAGCTTGGTTCAGTCCTGCCAATGTGAAGATTGTGCCACACTATATCTAATTTTCGACGTCATTCTCCAACTGTAAAATGTTATAGACAGGTTTTGTAAGTATTAGATAGGTTACTAATGCGTTTTTACGTACAAGCAGATTAATTAAGCATATAACAAGCATATTCGCCGACTTACGTCAGTGTTTTTTTTTATTTTTTTTTTATTCGTTAATAGGTAAGCGCTTGACCATAATTCGCCTGATGGAAAGCAATATTATGGTCTACGATGGAGCGCGCTTACCTAATAAAAACCGGTTCACTCTTGCTTTGAAGACCGCTAGATTGTAGTGCTCGGGGAACAAGGGCTCAGGCAAGGAATTCCACAGTTTGGCAGTCCGCACGATGAAGCTAGACGCGAATCGCTTAGTACGAGTCTTTGGAACTGCCACCGTGAATCGATGTCGCCTTGCCGTTTCCCTGCTCGTCCGGTAGTAGAAAGGGGCGGGAGGAATTAGCTCATGTAATTCCTCTGCGCACTCACCGAAATGCAACCGATAGAACACCGAAAGCCTGGCAACTTTGCGTCTTCTCAGCATCGAATAATGGTCTTTGGAGAATAATTTTCATTTCTCTTCGCAGTTTTGGGTCAGAAGTTCCAGTCAAAAACAATTTATTTGGGAACTTTGTTGAAGTAGATTGGCCCAAAACATGAGTCAACACGGCTTTTTTACGGAATATTAGTGGTATTGTTATGATCACATGATGTTGATGGATAGTACATTTTGAATTTTTCAAAAAAATATTTCGAAAGTCGAAAAAATATGCAAAAGTATGAAAATTTAAAGCCAGCAACGAACAATTACGACCAGTGACAGACAGGAGTGACGTCATCGCATCCATAGGTTCGTTTTCGCGCGAAAATTTAAATTGTCAATTTAAAACCGCATTTTTTCCGATAAATCACAATGTTTTAATTTTTTAATATATCTGTGGTTTAATCTACATGGAATTCTTTAAAATGAAAACAAAAATAAAAATATTGCATCTTCCCTATTATCTGTTGCGCGATCAAAAAAATAAGTAAAACTAGACTAAATACAGATTGATGTAGCCGAAATCTCGTTTAAAAACGTAACCTGTATTTATAAGCTCTTAGACCCAGCGGAAATAAATTAACAAGGACGTAGTATTTCTACTCGCGTACATAGAGCGGTTGTTGATATTCGTTGCGTACAGTATAATACTGTTGTTCTGTTTTGGTTTCTTCAGTTTATTCCCAAAATAATTATGAGTTTCAACACCAACTCACGGTTGCCCGTAAAATTTCAGTTTCATTTCTTGGTCACGTATCATAGCTTTCGTTTAAAATGCTTTTATTTCGTGTTTTAATTGTAGACTTTGCATTTCAAAAATCTAACCACTACTACAAGATTTTATAACAGTACTCAATGTATCAATCAATGTGTAAATATTCAGGAGCACATAAGTCCTGCGAGTTTAAACAGTACAATTACTTAAAATGGTTTGAACAATAGAACAGAGGAAGGAAATGAAGAAAAAACTGTATGTGTTACAAACATTTCAATGATTGTATTCAATCTACAGGCTTGCTTTGCAACATATAAATTTAACATATGTATATTGTTTATTTTTAGACTGACCTTACTCTCATCATCAGCCTATTACAGCTTGGGCACAGGCCTTCCCTATGGATGGAATAGCGAGGGTCACGAACCAGTGTAGATTATTAAGTGCTAATGACTGCAGTTGCAACCGGGTCGATTCCAACGGGATATTAATATTCTTAGTCTTTATTTTGATTACCGGCAATTGCGAATGTTACTCGACTTCTACGATCGCAAACCGAACGCACTGACCACTAGTGCCATTTCACTATGCCTCTATAATGTTGAATAGTAAGTTGTTTTCAGAATAATTCTTGCATGACGCACAAATCTTCATAGATATTAATAGGAAGACTTCCTGAAAAAAATGATCGTTTTGGTTCATATCTGGTCGTTGACATTCTTTGCCGTAATTTTCATCAGCTTTACCAAGGTTTAGTTTGATTATACAGCGCTTCGCATGGGTTTTGTAGTATGTATTTTGGGCATGTCGTTTGCGTTCTACTTCCTTTATAGACTTTCCTGGACTCCTACCCCAAAATGTCTTGTACAAAGTGTATTGCGGTTTGCCGCTATTGAAAGCAACTACTGCAGCGTAGCAGCGTGCTTGGTATCAGCCTTTTAAAGAATAATTTATTCTTTTGCCACCCACCACTTTAGCTATTACACTATTAAATTGTTTGGCACGATTGTTAGTGAAGTTTTGAAGAAGGCTCCTGGAATTAAATGCTAGCTTTGATGCGTTATTTTGTAATTTCAACATTAAAGTTGGTACTAGCGGAACAAGATTTTGCTCTGCTTTACTTTTCGATGTGCAGTAATAATCTTCACATTCCGTATGGTCTCCAAAAACATGACGTGTACTATTTATTATGTCTTTCCGCAAATTCATGATTTTTGATTCTGTAAAAATATTTTGTTCCTTTCTAATTCTGTTTGCAGATCGGATGGCAGTACTCAATCTAGTAAGGCGATCTCCGGTTAAAAGTTTACGTTCACTAAGGGGAATCGTAGTATCTTTTTGTAATTGCATATTTTTACCATTGTAGTTCCGTAACAAATGGTTGGTTCATTCTATTTTTTGTATATTGTCCGGATATGGT
The DNA here is from genome assembly GCA_902850365.2 of Chilo suppressalis. Taxonomy (NCBI): domain Eukaryota; kingdom Metazoa; phylum Arthropoda; class Insecta; order Lepidoptera; family Crambidae; genus Chilo; species Chilo suppressalis. Next base: position 16,954,846 of record OU963914.1, on the reverse strand, counting down.
CTACTTTCGAGAATACTCTTGTAAGTGCTTGAATCTCCATCAGCGATTAACAAATCGTATATAAGATTTCTTTCCTCTACTGAACATTTAAAACCTTCGACCAATATAGCTTGCTCCATGCTGGTGGATGACCCAAAATGGTTTTTTGTGCAGTCATGAGTTTTTGGTGTCAGTTTTTTAGAATGGGCACGAGCGCAGATAACGCAGTATTTGTTACGGACTCCAATGTGCAACACTTTTCCAGTATGTTCTCCAATAATTGCTGCACAGCCAGATAAAGCTGAATAATTGTTTTTATAAGAGCGTTTGCTCCAACATGCATCAGCTTCTACTGGTATCATTGCAACTCTAGCGCTATTGACGTCACCACGAGAAACTTCACTTTCTTCTTTAACCGTATCTTGCATAGATTTTTCAGCAGTGATTAACCATATTTCTGCGACATCATCATGTGTGGTGCGATATACACGATACGGTATTGACGGTAAGTCCATGGAGGCAGTGAGTTCGTTAAGACTTGATAATCCGATTCCCGTCACAATGGATCCTGATACCGCTCCATAATTAACATCAAATTTTGGAACATTATCATCGTTTGTTTTTAATTTAAATGAAGAACCAGACATACGACAGTTCAAATAAAATGTTAAAATAAGTCCATTTTGTTTTTCATTTGTTATTTTCAAATTACTCAATTTGCAACCAAATGCTTCACCATGATTATCAATATCCAATAACTGCTTAAAAAATAAATAAAATCAATTATTCTCCGTCCCTGAACTACGTAATCTGTTACCTGAAACAATAATAATAATAAAATAAGAAAGAATATAACATCATCTTTTAAACTTTCGTATTGCATTATAACTAATCTTATAACTTAGAGTCTAAACGCGACGTTTTAGTATGTAGTAGTATTGATACTACTTACATTCCTTGATATTTCTACCGTAATACTACGGCCGCCGTAGCGACCGAAGTTATAACATAAAGAATATAACATCTTCGATATGCTTGTGTTCATACTTACATCCTTAGATAGATCTGTTTCTGTTGTCCTCGTATCTATCTCCTCAAGTGTTGATATTGGCAGTTCATCTATAATAATTGAATTTTTCGCAGATAATGAACGAAAAAGAACGTCGTGACCGAGGGGTTACTAAAATAAAAATGAATAAAACCATGACAATTAACCAGTGACTTGTGATTGTGGCAGTTACTATATCTATTAATACAAGTATTCAATGAAAAAAAAACACTTACCGAATTCTCAGTCGATGATGTCGGGATAATTTCTTTATTAGTTATTCATTCTGAAACAGTTATATTACAAATGATTAGTGCTGAATAGTTAAATGAGAATGATATTAAGGAAGCAGTGCCCGCGACTTCGTTAGCGCAATCTTTTTGCATCTCTTATACTTAAGCAGGGTATAAAAATATAAAACATATAAAGGAGTTAAGGTAGTTAAAATTGAGAAAGAAAAAAGACGTTAATGTTTTTACCAATAAAAAAAAATAACAAGTTTTTTTGGTTACAATTAATAATTAAGAACTATCTACCATATCGTGGATATATTTTTTACAATTTTTGAGTGAACAGTTAAATATGTCGATTGATGTGAACCTATTGTTATAATCAGTACAAGACCTTATCACGAAAGTATTAGCAGTATATTTGGTGCTAATTATAGGTAAACTAAATAAACTTATTAAACGGGAGCCTGCCCGAGGGCATCTTAAACCAATGCTATTCAAAAGGAATGGAGAGTCAATGAGACTGTTCATAATTTTATAAAGAAAGACTTGATCTCTCTCAACACGACGATCCGTTAAGGAAGAAACAATTATCACAGGTTGGTTATACAGATGTGCTCTGTAATTTAAATATTTCGAAAATTTATGATTGATTCTCTCTATTGAATTTATATGAACCTTATACTGTGGGTTCCATACAGTGGACGCATATTCTAAAATAGAACGGACAAAGGAGTTAAACAATAGCATTAATGTAGAAAAGTGCTTAAAGTCTTTTCCTATTCTAATTATAAACCCAAGCATACGCAACGCCCTAGTTGTAATATCATTAATATGCGTCTCAAACGTCAGTTAGCTATCTAGATAGCTCTAGATAGTGTTACCCTAGGGTAACACCCAAATCTTTGACTACTGTTACTCTGTTTATCCTTTTACCATTGAGATTTTAATTTAATTTTATTGCTTTAATTTTACGAGTAAAGGTAACAACACTACATTTATTACACTACATTTATTCGGATTAAGATGGAGGCAATTCTTATGACAGTAATTGCAAAGACTCTCAAGATCACTCTGGAGTAAAGCAGCATCCTGGGGAGATGTGACTTTTTTTTTTTTTTTTTATAGATAGGTCCGACAAATGACTCCACCCCACCTGATGTTAAGTGAAGGTGAAGTCCAGACGTGACGATAGCTGATACAGCAGTTTTACCTGCCACACCAGCCATCTTCACCCTGCCGGCCTGCATGTTGCTTCTTCACGCCTCTTTTAAAGGATCCCAGGTTGTAAGAGGGAGGGAACACGTGAGCGGGCAGAGCATTCCATTTACGGATAGTGCGACAAAGAAATGAGTCACCAAATTTCTTTGTACGCGTTGGAATTGTGGCCACAGTTAGACGATGACAACGTAGGCCAGCGCGCGTGGTCCTCTGAAGGAAAGGAGAAGGTGGGATAAGAGAGAATAACTCCTCAGAACACTCGCCGTGGTACAGAGGATAGAACGCGCTTAGTGACGCCACGTCACGGCGTAATTGAAGAGGCTCAAGGTGTTTAGTCACCTCCTCATCGCCTATGATGCGGATCGCGCGTCGCTGTAACCTATCCAAAGCATCGAGCAAGTACTTGGCGGAGCCATCCCAGAGGTGCGAGCAATATTCCACGCAGGACCGCACTTGCGTTTTGTACAACAAGCACAGTTGATCGGGCGTGAAAAAACGCCGCACCTTGTTCAGGACTCCGAGTTAACGTGAAGCTGTTTTGATCACGGTTTCGATGTAGTTCTTTGGATTCAGGTCTGAGCGAACTTCCATACCGAGCATGGAAATGTTGCTCTGCAGCGGTAGTGTTGTGCCCTGAAGAGATGGAAGGGGAAGGAATGACGATGTTTTTGCCGTGAAAGCGCAAGCCTGAGTTTTTTTGGCATTGAACTCAACCAAGTTCCTGGTACCCCATTCGGAAATGTGGTCCAAAGCCTGATTGAGTTCAATGACAAGATTCTCGCGTTTCTCCTTGGTTACCGCCAGCCCAGCCGCTGCTTCTCCGAGATACCCCGCATGCACTGTACTATCGTCTGCATAGCAATGAATATTCCCAAGAGGAATTAAGTCATTGATATGCAGCAGAAAGAGAGTGGGGGATAGGACGGAGCCCTGGGGAACGCCGGCATTCACTGACATGAACCGCGAACTGCTACCATCCGTAAGGACACGAATTCTACGCTCATGCAGGAAGTCAGCTACCCAAGAACAGAACTGGGCTGGCAGACCGTATGCCGGAAGCTTGGAGAGAAGGCTTTTGTGCCAGACCCTGTCAAACGCCTTGGCAATGTCAAGGCTGATAGCCAACGACTCGCCACGCTTGTCGATAGCCTCACCCCAGATATGAGTTAAGTACGCTAGAAGATCACCCGTCGATCGTTTCGGTCTAAAACCATATTGACGATCATTAATCAAGGAGTGATCCTCTAGGTAGCGGGTCAGATGGTTATTAAGGACCTTTTCTAAAACTTTGCATAAAACTGAGGTGACTGCTATTGGCCGGTAGTTTGCCGGGTCTGTGCGATCCCCTTTTTTGGGCACCGGTTGCACATTGGCATCTCTCCAAGTCTCCGGCACACGCCCCAAAGAATAAGAGCATTGGTACAAGCGCGTGAGCACGGAAGACAACTCCGCTGCACATTTTTTGAGTACTACTGCTGGGATGCCATCAGGTCCACTAGCTTTCCGGACGTCGAGTGATTGCAATTCGGCACGAACCTCGCGCTGCCTGATTTTAATATCAGGCATCGTTGTGCCACAGTGAGGTAATGATGGTGGCAGTGCATTGCAATCATCGATTCGGGAGTTAGCCGCAAAGAGTTTTGCCAGTAAATCGGCTTTCTCCTGCGGCTTATGGGCTAGTGTTCCGTCTGGGCATCTCAGAGGTGGCAGCGAGGGCTCGCAGAAGTTTTTTTGCACGGCCTTGGCCAGACGCCAGTAGCTACGGGAGCCCGTAGGATGCGTCATAAGTTCCTGGCCAACACGTGCAACGCGCTGGGCATCCGCTCTAATGTAAGCCTTCTTACAGGCCTTGGAAGCAAAATTGTAGGCTGCTTTGAGTAAATCGACCTCGGGATCCTTGAGAGCGCGCCCTCTGATCCAAGCACGATATGCCGCTTGCTTACGCGAAGCAGCTTCAGCACAGTCGTGATTGAACCAGAGGTTACGCGTGCCCTTACTGATGAGATCAGAATGAGGAATATAGTATTCCATACCCATTATAATCTCCTCAGTAATGGCAACGGCACTGGCCGATAGGTCCCTGTCACTGAAGCAGCGCTGCTTCCAGGGGACGGACGCAAAGTAGTCACGCATACCGTCCCAATCTGCCGACCCATAATGCCAGATACGGCGCTTGACCACTGCTGGGCGCGGAGGCTTGGCCTGTGGTGCTTTGGCAGATATCAGGCAGTGGTCTGACGAGCCCAGGGGGGCTCTTACCACAACCTGATAGCCCTGTGGATGGGTCGTGAGCAGAAGGTCCAGTAAAGAAGGCGCTTGACTTGGAATATCTGGGATCCTGGTGGGCTGATCAACCAGTTGCTTCAAGTCATGCGTGAGAGCGAATGCGTGAGCAGAGATCCCTGCATGGTCAGTTTTGGAGGAACTTAACCACAAATTGTGGTGAGCATTAAAGTCCCCCAAAAACACCAATTCTGCATTGGGAAATTGTTCCTGCGCGTCATCTGCTGCCCGACTAAGGTGTTCAAAAAGTCGAGTTGTCTCAACATCGCCGGTGTGGGATCTGTAGAGACACACGTAAACTCTGGCCAGGGGGCCAGAGTCGACGTGTACCCCCAGCATGGAGAAGGAGGGATCTTCCAAGCAGCGGAGACGGCGACAACAAACATCCGCCCGAACATACAGGCATACACCGGCTTTCGCTTTGAAGGACTCTTCAAGCACGTAGCCGGGATAATTAAGGTAGCCTGTGTCAGCAGGCGGAAGTATTTGTGTCTCCGTCAGGAACAACAATGCTGGCCGTGCTGTCTCAAGATGGTGATGGACAGCGTTGAGGTTAGAATGGAGTCCGCGTATGTTGCAGAACTCGACCTCAAACAGCGTTGAAGGCGTGGGGGTGTGCACCGCTGAACGTCCAAACTTTGTTTTAGGAGCTGCCATTATGGAAGTGAAAAAGAGACGTGAAACGAGTGGACGTTGTCGCGACAAGACCGGGCAAATTAGGGAGGCATGTTTCCCCGAATGATTGCCTGCAGAGGATATACGCCGACCCGCCGGACGGAAGGGCCCCCGCACCCCCCCGGAAGTGGCCGCCGGGATCCCACGCCCCGGTCACCAACCGGCACGACGCTCCACCCCGAGATTATGCGTGACATGATGGGGCAGCCTCGCGAACTGGTTAGGAATGCTCGGGCCCCTGTACTGTGCCACGGGCGGCCAGCGGGACAGCCATTTCTACGGGTCTCCCTGGCCGGCGGGTCGATGCAGTCCTCCCGGCATCGGTTCCACGGATGCCTAGCCCTGGACCGAATCCGTCGCGACAACCTCCACTCGAGCCCTGGTTGTACGCTGGCTGACCCCGAAACGCGCGAGAAGCACTTCACGGGTTTTTCACCATGCGCACGGTGGTAACAAACCAGGCGGGTGTTAGGCACCCTACCACCAGCAGAGCGGATGGAAGCTCCGATATCCCTTAGTCGCCTCTTACGACACCCACGGGAAGAGAAGGGGCGGTGAGTTGTATTCTTTCTCCGTCACCGCACGGTTAAAACGGACTTTTCTAAAGATCTTCATATCATCAGCATAAATTAAGATATTAGAATATTTAAGAACTGAAACTACATTATTAATGAACAAATTAAAAAAGAGAGAACCGAGATGGGATCCCTGTGGCACACCTGATGTGACCGGGACAAAAGTTGAACAGTGCCCCTTTACAGTAACTGCCTGACTACGGTCTCTGAGGTAAGATTCTATCCACCGTAAAAGGTCACCATGTATACCAGCCTCACTAATCCTCTGCATTAAAATAGGGTGCTGAATTTTGTCGAAGGCCTTGGAGTAGTCAGTATACACCACATCCACCTGACTACCCTTATCCATATCTATGGTGACTCGATGCACAAACTCGCATAAATTGGTTTCGGTGGATCTCTTATTTATAAAACCATGTTGTTCATTGACAATTACATGCCGTAAAAATGGAAAAACTGAGTCATACACAATTTTTTCAAATAGCTTAGGTATGACACTAATTTTAGAGATAGGCCTGTAATTTTGAATATTGTGTTTATCGCCAGTTTTAAATACAGGGATAACATGGCACTGCTTCCAAATCAAAGGCATTTTTCCGGTTTCCAAAGAAAGCTTAAACAAAAGGTACAACGGCAGTGCTATAGCTTTATGGCACATTTTTAAGAAAAATGGAGGAATACCATCTGGACCACAACCTTTCACAATGTTAAGGCTCTTGAGATGTCTCTGAATTAATGATACAGTAATATAAACAGATCCTATGGAAATGACACCTAAATTAGTCGTCCCAGTCAATGGTGAGGAAATATCCAAACGAGGTTCAAAGGCAGAGCAAAAATAATCATTAAACATAGAGCAAATCTGCTCCCCCTTGCTTGAAAACTGATTATTAAAAAACAAAGTGTCAGGCATATCAGAAGTAGCTTTTTTTGACTTAACAAAAGACCAAAAGTGTTTACTATTTCTTTTTATCATACTTTCAGCATTACTTACATATTTGTCATAACATTCGTTTTGAACTCGTTTTTGTCGTTCACGCAGAAAACTAAAAGTATCATAGTCACATTGTCTACGATAAATTTTCCATTTTTTGTGAAACTTCAACTTCTCTTTTATAACCTTTATAAGGGCCGCAGAAAACCAGGGAGGATACCGATGACCACACCTAATCATCTTGCTCTGAACATGCCTAGAAATAACAGTGTTCAGCTCACCATAAAACCGTTCAACAGCCGTATCAATATCACAACCGTTAAGAAGTTCAAGCCAATTTATCGAAGCTAACTCACTGCTCAATGTTTCATAATTAGCAACTTTATACAGAAAAACAGTACGTGGCACCGACCGCAACGTTTGAGGCACCGATGACTTAACAAGCACAAATAACAATATGTATTTCTATATAAATATATATGCACGCTTAGTGCGGGATGATGAGCATCTTCATCAATCAATAGCTCACTGCTATGAGTTACTGCATATTCACAGCTACTCATTACAAGATCCAACATTCTGTTTTTATGGTTTTTGACATCATTGTACTGTTTAAAATCGGTGAATGCTAAGAAACTGCAAAGAATGTTCCAAACAACCCAAAACATGCCCAGAAATATCCGAGAGTGCCATGGAATTTCCAATTCGATTCCATTTAGCCGCTGAAATATTAAAATCTCCTACTATTAAATAACAATCATTACCGCGACTGATAAAAGCCTGATACCGTCTCGAAGAAACAACACAAGCAATCGAAATGTAAAGGGCAGTGAGGAAAATAGCCACAAAATATATGAAATAACTTAGAACTACGGTTACTGTCATACTCTATTACAACCTTAATTACGTCTGCTGCAGCGCCAGGCATGATTATATTTTTTGAATAGCGTACTGAAAATTCACGGCGTATAGCTACAAGAACTCCACCCCCCAACCTATCGCCACGAGAAACATAATCGCAATCACATCTATAGATATTGTAGATGCTATCAAAATATTCGTAATCATAAATTCCTGGCAACAACCATGTTTCACATAAGCAAATAACGTCGTAATCCGCAAGCATTAAATTACGGTAAAAAATATTAGATTTAGTCCGTAAACCACGAACTTTCTGAAAGTATACAGATAACTTTTTATGAGACATTATTATGAAAAACAACGTTATTATAATAAACAAAACTGTTACAAAAACGATTACAATTTATCAATGGAAATAAAATAACAATTAAAAACACAAAATTCCACGAATAATATATAACCACCGTAATAACGTTTCAACCGATTTTTCAATAATTCAAAAACACGCAAATTGTCAAAATTCAATAATGATAGAATAAAAATAATCTTCTCCAAATGCAGGTCAGAAGACCCGGACAGGCTCACCCCATATTCATAATAAAGCTAATAACAAGGGACTAACAATATACAATTATTTATAAAAAGCGAAAAAAAAAACTTATTCCTTACTACATAACAATAACATAGCATTGTACAATAACTTAAAATAAACGAAAAAAATATATTCCTTATTTGATCTTGTTTAAATCCGATTCACCAGAGAAATGTATAACTGGAGATGAATCGGATTTTCTAGCCATAATGCAAAAGCTCGTTATTGTATCTATATTTGTATCTCTTACAGTTTTAATTGGGTTGCTATGGTTTCAGATTAGGTGTTTCAATCCTTAAAATAATATACACACTCTCTAAAGCGTCGAAATCACAATCAATAATACACTCCATATAGCATTACAACCACTCTCAATAACGACAACAATTAAGTAATAAAAAGAACCTTTGAATTGTATATCACAATCTTAGAGCCGGACGTTGACATGACAATGCAGCCACTGCCAATTTTAAATTGTCGACGAATAAATGTAAATGAATTTTATATTTACTGCTAAAGTACTAAAAAGAACATAAACAAAAGATGACTTTTTGATTAAGTGCTAGTTTACTATAAAATTTACATACATTAGATATTTATGTAACGACTTGATTTAAATTCACACATTTTTGCGAAAATTGAGGCCCATCTGCAGCCTTGACCCCGCTGGTAAAGTCTCTATATGTCTTAATAAACCAATCTTTTAGACCACCGCAATGTACTTAAAAATTCCCGCGATATTAATTCCCTTACTGAAGTAACGAGACTACGGTATATACCGTCTTAAAATACTAACTTACTAAAAAGTGTGAAATAAAAAAGTTAAATTTAAAAAAACAAAAAACCCGACTGCTTAATTATACTTCAAATAAAAACTGAAACGAAAAAAACAAGTCCAGTATTCTATAATTCTGTTAATAAGGAACAAAGCTACTTTAACAGTCCACCCATTATTGAAAAATATTATGTATTCTTGAATATCTAATGGGTCCCGACTGTTAAAGTAGCTTTGTTCCTTATTAACAGAATTATAGACTACTGGACTTGTTTTTTTCTTTTCAGTTTTTATTTGAAGTATAATTAAGCAGTCGGATTTTTTGATTTTTTAAATTTACCTTTTTTATTTGACGACCTTCGGGGCCGAGTGGTTTGTACGCCGGGTTTCATGGTGTCGCCGACTTGAGAGGTCCGGGTTTGAATCCCGGTGGGGGCAGATATTTGTGTGTGCATGAATGAAATACGAGCATTTGTACTCCAGTCATGGATGTTTAATATGTATTTCTATATAAATATACTTATATATGTACAGTATATGTATTCTATCCGTTACCCTAGCATCCCATAACACAAGCCTTTACAGTGCTTACTTTGGGGCTAGGCTAATTGGTGTGAGTGTTGGAAATATTTATGTCTCCTACCCTGACCCAATTCCCTACCCCGTGGAGTCTCTTATGTCAGGTTGAAGATGCTCTCCGTCTCCAGTGCAAATTTCCGCTGTCCCCTTCTACTTTTTCTCATGGGTTATCATCACTTAAAATTATGTTATCATTTTTTTCAGTATGACAAAGACAACGACGGCAAGATCTCGAACGTGGAGCTCGAGAACATCATCGAGTCTCGAGAGCACGACTTGACGGACAACGTGGTGGACAAGATCATGAACCTCGCCGACAGAGACAACTCGGGCTATCTGGACTCCAAGGAGTTCGTCGACATGATGCACCATCCTGTGTTCGGAGATTTCGTGGCGAGATACGTGAACTCGATCATACCGCATCGAGACCCGGTAGACACTACAGGTAGGTACATCATTGTTGGCATGTTGACTGTCTATTGTTTATCTAGAATGTTGTCTGCGCCTATTTAGACCTATTTCCCACTAGGAGTTCTAGGTGAACACGCAGCCAATTATTTGGTATACCTACGGTAAGGACCTTACATGATTGATGCCCATAGGATAGTGTTGTACAAGAAATGCAAATTATCGGTTAAAAAAACTGGGTGTGCCGCTACTAGTGTCCTAGAGAGAAATAGGTGTAGTCAGCTGAAGGGTTGACCTTATTTTTTAAATTAAATATCCTTAATAAAACTTTTCGTAGATGAAAGTACTTTTTGAGTAAAGTCTAAATGGCTGTTTTATTTACTATTATGAGCAAGAATATCCAACTGAAAATTCATCCAAGTTATTTTAGTTCAGTTAAACACGTGTTGCGAAACAACAATATTAATACGCGGAAATGATTGAAAAGTTACGTTCGAGCGAACAATAACGTAACAGGTAAATATATGCTTCTTAAACAAGCTATGTACAATAGAATAATAGTGTTTGTTTGAAAAGTAAATAACAGCAAATTGTTTACTCAATACATTCAAATAATATAATTCCATTATTTCACAGTTTTCATCTTCAGATTATTGGTAAATGAAAAATAAGGTCTGACCAATGAGCTGCAATATCTTATTCTATAATTTTTTTTCTTATTTTAATAGTATTAAAATCCATTATTCCTTTAATGAAAGTATTTTTAAACAACCCAATGTACTATCGAACAAATTGATTCCTGACGCACTTGCCCGATAATTCGCTAAAAAATGTCAAAACAGACAAGTTTTCATCATTAGAGCATGCGCAATTAACCTTGGAACTTTTTAAGAAGGAAACTATATTAATGTGGATCAAAGATTTTTGAAATTTTATTTCTATTTTTAATGCAATAGATAAAAACTGCATAGTAGTTTGAATGTAGAAATCAATGTAAAAACGTAAATGTAACAGAAACTTTTTCGATTTCCCATCATTAAGTTTTTTTTTTATAAATCCATAGGGAAATCTTTAGTCTTATGAGCTAAACTCCGAATAATATAATGTCAACATCACACGGAGGCATCAAAATCTGTCACGTCAAATAAAATTCTTCAGAAAATAACAAGTTGGTTTTATAGTTTGTTTATATAACTACAAATAACAAGTTTGTTTCCAGAAATACGTACATATAAAAGCGAAAATATATTGCAATAGTTATAAGAAAATAAGCACAAGCTGGGTTAGGATTCAAATTGGCTGATAGTACATTTTGCAATTTTCTGTACAAGAATCTTATTTTTTAATTATATTAAATACTTTTACTAAAGGACCAACAAGTTTTTTTTGTTCTATGTAGTCATATACTTTGTAGTATGATATGAGAATGCTGTATAAAGTTGTGGCATGTAAATTAAATTAACTGTGCATAAATTAACATCGTGTAACTTGTGTACTGTGCCATAAAGACTAATTTTCTTTGCTAGGACGGTGGCCAGGTTTCCACGCGGTATCTACGTACGATGGCGGTACTATTTTTATTTAATTTCCTATTACCATGTCCATATTCCATTTTGGGGTTCATTCGTCATGGTTTTGAGTACATTTGTCATTGGCGCATCTATGTGCTGTCATGGTGCTAAGCTCATAAGTATTTCTATGGTCATACACATGTCACTCCATATCAGCATATAAATATTTGTCAGACAGCTGAAAATGTAAGCCAGATATGTTGGCCAAGTAAGGCCATTAGCAACGTATAGACAGCATATTTGTCTTGCCTTGTCAACGCTCGGTGTCGCTTGCCTAATTTGCCGAGTTAAGGGACGCGCCGACGTGTATAGATCTCATTTTGTCGACGTCGCTCGCCAACATTTGTCTCACGTTGTCGTCCATAATAACCGATAGCGTATGGGCAGCTCTGCAAAACTTGTCTATACAGTCAGTTGCAAATTCTCCTCATGTCATTATTCACTTACTATTTTTAGTTAGCAAAACTTCATGTAGGTGGAACGTGATAAATGTATCCACAGGTGCTGCTTGAATAATCAATTTTGTTGTCTAATGAATCGTTAAAATTAAATGCTATTAAAATCTGAGTGTGTGTCTTATAATTAAACCGCAAGAGTTGAGCGCCCGTCTGGGGAAGTAACCTCCACCTTCAGACGACCACAGTAATATAACAGTACCTTTTGGTGGCATTGTGTTTTTCTCAATAAGTAAGGTTCCTTCCAGGGGGTCAATCGCCTAACGGAATTGCTATGGCTGTCGCATTCGCTAACGAATTCATTTTGTTATTTCTGACCGCCGAAGGTTTTCAAGTACCTTACGCTTATTTTCTTTTATATTGTTGTTACCAATACAAAAGACAAATAAGGAGCGCGAGGCATTTGAAAATCTTCGGCGGCTAGAAATAACAATATGAAATCGAAATGCGATAGCGATAGCCTTTGCAATCCCGTTAGGCGTATGGCCCTCAGGACTTCACGGGCTAGGGGATGGGGTCAGGGTAGGCAAGCGTCTATAGCACGGTAATAATATCATACAGTATTCTATCTTCATACAAACGGTCGGAAAGCGAGTCATACCTACGCCACTCGAGTTCGATGTGCTCTCGGCGTGCACCCAGTCGCGAATGCGCCGCACAGTGGGTGAAAAAAAGAGGACCCCTTTCATAGGATTTTTGAAAAAATAAAAATGTATATTATCCGTTTAAGGTATGCGGTTTTATTGGACATATCAGTACATTGAATAATAAAATAGTTTGGGGAATTTCCTTTTAATCTAACACCATAAAGCACGGGCTTTAGAGTTTCAAATGTATGAAAACGGAATTTGTTTTGCTCATAACTTGTCTCGGTCTTCTACGGTCAAGCTGAAACTAATAGGGATTATTACCGGGTCTGTTACGAAGCCATGTGACCTTTGACCTTCACCCCGGACGGCCCCGTTCAAAAGATACGAATTTTTCAAAATGCTTATTAGGGTAATTTTGCTTTACGGGGTTATGTGTCTCAATAAACAGTTTGTTTATGTTTCTTGCCCAGCATTTAGTTATTAATACAGCGCAGATTATTATCTAATAAAACTATACATATATATATAGATAACGACACCATACAACTTAACTTTAAATAAAAGCGTCCTTATTCAAAAGATATGGAATTAATATAAATAGATAAAAGAAATAGTTTTAAGAAAAAGAAAACAAGAATACAATATTGTAAAGAATTACAATGAAGTCCTTTACAGCCTACAATTTAATCTTTTGTTTGACAATCGCTTAAAAGCCGCGCGCCATTAACGAGAGCATCATTACATATAAACAATACAAACTCTATTGTTGCAGGTTTTGAGGAATTCAAAGGGTTACCCACAGTCATTACCTGCCGTTGTTTGCCTATAATAATTACTGATTATTTGCTTTTATTGTGGGTAGGTGAATAAATAATACGTTGTTATTATTATTATTCAACAATGACTTCGATTATAATAAATACGGAGTACACCTGTATTTCATTTCACTTATCATTATTGATTCGTACCGTAACGTTCTCTTTACTCAAATTTTAAGTTGCTCAGAATGGAAGGGCTTGTGTCTAATCTCGACGTATATATATATATATGAGGCAAAAATCTTTTAGTGCCGACATGTTATTTCAAAAAGTACTCGATTCAGTGAGATTTTCATTATCTGAAGAACAAAAGACAACTCTTAAAACGTTTTGTGCTACATATACGAGTAATCTTAAACGCAAATGGAAGTCAGCTAATTACACACAAGGGAATTTTATAAAGAAGTTTGCTGACTGGTTGGACCAAGAAATAAAATGCCCAGAGTTTGTTTCACTAGACATAACTGAAGAACAATCAAATATTATGACGAGTTTTGAAGATCCTTCAACAAGTATTTCAACAGTAACAAGACCTAGTTTATCAACGGAATGCACTGTTCCTCATAGTGTGGCTGTGTCGACATCAACCGCTACATTTAGTCCTCGAAAAGAATTTGCCAATTTGAGTCCACTGCAAAAAAGAAGAAGAACTGAAAATCTCATTGCCGAAAACGATTTTGAGACACTTGCTTATGCCCTGGCTAGGAAAGCGGAAAATGAAAACCAAACGGACTTTGTAGAATTAGTGAAGCATTTGATTAAAAAGCCTGAAGATGCGCCAATGCTGCGAGCCTGCCTGAAATCGACGAAACGAACTTGTCATACCGATAAGGCACTCGGTATTTCAACATCACTGAAATTATCGAAATGGCAGTATATTACATTGAGGCAGACAATGAGAGACATGGGGTGTGATATACTTCCATCGTATGATGCTTTGAAGCAAGAGAAGAAGGAGTGCTACGTTGAAAAAGAAGACATGGTAATAACTGAGACTGAAGTTAAACTTAAACTTCAGTCTATTTTAGATATTACGGTCAAGAGACTATTAAAAACTCTGGAAACTGATTTAACTGGCAGTAATTCGACTCTTATCAGTAAATGGGGGTTTGACGGTGCATCTGGGCAAAGCAACTACCAACAAAAAATTGACGGCGATGATTCAAGCATCTTCATGTGTTCATTTATGCCGTTAAAACTGGTGAGAGATGGTACTGATGAAATAATATGGGAAAACCCCAAAGCGTCTTCAACGTTTTACTGTCGACCATTTATTTTAAGTTTGCTAAAGAGAACGATTTGAATGTTAAAGAAGAAATGACTTCAATTGATACGGAAATTGCTGCTCTACATCCAACTGTTATCGATGGTGCAAATGTAAAACACGTTCTGCATATGACGATGATTGATGGTAAAATAACTTCACATTTATCAGATACATCCACAGCTACATGCGATATATGCAAAGCAAAACCAAAAGAAATGAATGATATCGACAAGGTTACTCAGAGAACCCAGTCTGTAGACATGTTTAAGTTCGGTCTGTCTTCCCTCCATGCACGAATTAGATGCATGGAATGTATCTTACATATTGCTTACCGTCTCGACTTCAAGAAATGGCAAGCTAAGGGCGAAGATTTGAAGCAACAGTTAAGCCAAAGAAAAAAGGCTATTCAAGAACAATTCCGGACTGAAACGGGGCTACTTGTGGACGTTGTTAAACAAGGGGCTGGTACAAGCAACGATGGAAACACAGCAAGAAGATTTTTTGTTAATCCTCAAATTACTGCTCAAATAACGGGTGTTGATGAAGAACTCGTTAGAAGATTTGGAGTGATTCTTCAGGCTATCTCATGTGGAGAGTTTGTGAACGTGGAAAAATTCCGCCAATATTGTGCTGCTACAGCACGCAAATATGTCGAGCTCTATGAATGGTATTATATGCCCTCAAGCGTGCATAAATTACTCATTCATGGTGCCGATATAATAGAGCACAATAACTTTATACCAATCGGCAAGCTCTCTGAAGAGGCCTCTGAAGCTCGTAACAAAGATTTTAAAAACTTCAGAACCTTCCACTCGCGTAAATCTAGCAGGATTGCAACAAATGAAGATATTATCAATAATTTGTTAATATCGTCTGACCCATACCTATCAAGTTTCAGGCCTAAAATATGTCAACGAAATAAACCTCTCACAAATGAAGCTAAATCATTATTATTAACTTCTTGTAAAGATCAGGAAAATATAGAGTTTGTAGATGTAGGTAATGTATCTGATTATGACTTTGATTAGTATGTGTTCTTTCCCTCAAATCAAATTATATCAAACTTTGTATTTTTATTTTTTTGTATCTTTGTATCATATTAATATAAACAGTTTACATATTTAAGAACTGTTGTAGCCAATTTGAGTTCTACTAATCTTTTATACTTTAGCTTGTATGTGTGTAGTAATTTATACAGTTGTGGCTTCCTTATTATGCATTATTTAATTTATGATATCAAACTTAGTTAGTAATTTAAGTTTTGTAAATAAAAATATTGATGTTAATAATTTTGTTTTATTAAATAGTAAATAGTTTATTTTCTCGTTTGGCAGTAACATATCAGAATCTCCCTTACTACATTTACTAATATTAATAACCAGCTAGTTTATCTGGAAAAACACTTTGTTCATTTTAAGCTTAGTCAGTTAAAGTTCTAGGTATCCCAAAATAAACATATTTGATCAAACCCTTTCTTAGATAGACATTGTAAGTGTAAGTATGTTTGTTTGACAAAATTAATTATTATAGGCAAACAACGGCAGGTAATGACTGTGGGTAACCCTTTGAATTCCTCAAAACCTGCAACAATAGAGTTTGTATTGTTAATATGTAATGATGCTCTCGTTAATGGCGCGCGGCTTTTAAGCGATTGTCAAACAAAAGATTAAATTGTAGGCTGTAAAGGACTTCATTGTAATTCTTTACAATATTGTATTCTTGTTTTCTTTTTCTTAAAACTATTTCTTTTATCTATTTATATTAATTCCATATCTTTTGAATTAGGACGCTTTTATTTAAAGTTAAGTTGTATGGTGGCGTTATCTACTGTGTAGTTTTATTAGATAATAATCTGTGTTATATTAATAACTAAATGCTGGGCAAGAAACATAAACAAACTGTTTATTGAGACACATAACCCCGTAAAGCAAAATTACCCTAATAAGCATTTTGAAAAATTCGTATCTTTTGAACGGGGCCGTCCGGGGTGAAGGTCAAAGGTCACATGGCTTCGTAACAGACCCGGTAATAATCCCTATAAGTTTCAGCTTGACCGTAGAAGACCGATACAAGTTATGAGCAAAACAAATTCCGTTTTCATACATTTGAAACTCTAAAGCCCGTGCTTTATGGTGTTAGATTAAAAGGAAATTCCCCAAACTATTTTATTATTCAATGTACTGATATGTCCAATAAAACCGCATACCTTAAACGGATAATAAACATTTTTATTTTTTCAAAAATCCTATGAAAGGGGACCTCTTTTTTTCACCCACTGTGCGCCGCCGCGCCGCAACGACGACCGAACAGTGTGAATTGTTTTTTATGCAGTTAGCCGTGCTTAAACGTGCGTTTTGTATTGTAAATATTTGATTTAATTAAGTAGATACCTACATAATTTAGTATGGAAAAGAACAAGCGACGATCAATATCGTACAACAGCACAATTGCTGTTTTTGGTTGCTTGAACTCTTCAATAACACACCCAGAGATATCATTTTTTAAATTACCTGAAATATTGGAAAGGTGTCTTACCTTTATAGATTTTTTTTTATATACCTATCTACTAGTACGTAATTTGTTTCTAATATTTAGGTATTTCGGTTTTTCCATCGGGCAAAATGTCTGGAATAATATATAAATAAGTGGTTAGGATGAAAAAAGAGACAAACGAGTAATCTACCTACACTCGCGTTAAAAACAAAACTACATAAAATACTGTAGTCGGGCGGCCCTACGCAGCGCTCGGCTGTAGGCATTTATTTTCAAGGACAGGGCGGAGTCACAATACTGTATAGATAATATTACCGCGCCTATAGGCTATGGCGGCCGCTTACCATCAGGCGGGCCATATGCTGTGTTGCCACCCGATTAACATCAAAAAACCGTTACAGTAATTTATGTTATTTTTTATGTAAGATTCTCCCTTTTCAGGGAAGGCAAAGGGAACAATGCCCATACAGTCAAATCTTAAGTTATTTTAATCTTCGCACTCGATGAAATCCTGCCAAAAAAAAGTAATTTATGTTATTTACGGGATTGTTACCATGTACCTTGTTTTTCAGTTACTCCATGATCGCTTGCCACAGTTGCGAAATATCGGAAACGCTAAAAACAAGGTACATGGTAACAATCCCGTAAATAACAAAGTACTATAGTGTTACTGACCATGAAAGTTTAAAACAATACAAAAAAAGCCACTTAAAATTAAAATAGGTACCATTTAAAATGAAATTAAACCCGTTTTCTCAATCGATTTTAGTATATGTGCGGAATGGTGACGATAATAAACGAAGTATGTTTCTACAAAACCAAGTAACGGTAAGAGATATTGGTGAAATGTAACACATATCTATATAAATAGCACTATGTGCCTAGCTAGTCACGTAGTTATTAGTTTGTTTTATTAGTAACAATGACTTATGATACTCCTAGCTTGCGCAGTCGAGGGATATTTGTTCGCCAAATAGATCGCTTACGACTGCATCGAATATCGCGTACAAAAAGTCCCCAGTACAATTTAGGACACCGAGAGAGCGGACAGGAGAAAAGTACGTGGGTTTTTTCTCAAAAATAGATCTCATGCTAAGATGTCATGTGACTAGGCGCAGCAACGCACACAGCTAACTTTTGTCGGCGATGCGCGCTAAATCCGATTTAAAGAAATGGACCCAGTCCATGTAGAATGAGCACCATAATTTACATTATATCACGATTTTTATCACTTCCAACGGTCAAACTCCATAGGTATTTGGCAATTGAGCGTGATAAAAACGGGATATATATCATATAGCGGTGTTCAAGCTAAGGGGGCTAGAGGCCGATCGCACTAAATGTCAAAAGACAGAAATGCAATGAACCGTAAGCGAACCGCAACTTTTTATGACATTTCCTATCGCGCTAAAGTTTTGACAGCTAGTTGATATGTAAACGTATCACGATTGGACCGTACTTTAGTAAACATCAGTCAAAAACATAAATTAGTGTTGTGTAGATATAAGCATCTATAACGCGGTTGCATCCGCGTTACCTGTGTTCCATACAATAAAGACAGTGCGTTACCGACCTTCGCTCGTATCACTTGTCCCTCCGTTCCACATATACATTATTGGCGACGAATCTGAAGTACCCGCGTTTGAAAAAAAAAAATGGCGTGCTCGAATTATGGAATTCTAAACAATTTCGACCACAGCGTACAAACTTGGAACACATGGAAGTGTAGGCTTTTGCAGTGGTTCATCGCAAACGACCTTGACACGGTAAAAGACCCGGCGGGAAGTAAAAGACGAGCGATTTTGCTGAGCGCACTCAGCGATGCCACATACAAGCTAGCGTCAGATTTAGCTTTACCAAAGGAGCTACAGGTGATACCATTGGAGGATATTCTGTCACTACTAGACAATCATTTTACGCCACGATCGGCAGGATTTAGTGAACGGCACAAATTTTATTCCGCTACTCAGTTACCAACGGAATCGGCTGCGCAATGGGCAGCTAGGCTACGCGGTCTCACAGCTGCTTGCCGGTTCAGCAACGTGGAAGAGGCTTTACGGGATAAATTAATTATGGAGATGTTACCTGGCATCGAAAAAGAAAAGATGTACATGCAGGAGCTGACCGGTCTAAGGTTGTCGAAAGCTGTCGACATGGTGGATAGCCTGCAAAGTGCGCGGGCAGCGGCGGCAGCCAGTGCAAGCACGCACATTGGGTTGACATCCTCCACTGAAGACCAACTTTTCAAAATCGGTAAAAATGTAAAAGTGAAGTGTCATGTGTGTGGTTACGCAAACCATAAAGCCACTGAGTGTCGTTTTGCTAATTACGTGTGTAAAAAATGCAATGTGAAAGGTCACTTGCGGAGAATGTGTAAAAACGTAAAATATTTGCGGTCGGTGCAGGTAGATGATGGTGGGCTGGGCTCACAGGCTTCATCATCGTCATCGCTCTGCACCGGACGTCGCACGCCTCGAGTTGTCGTCACTCTGGACGGTGAAGCTGATGGAGAGACCCGTACCGACTGGTCGCCATCATGAGCAGGTGTCGTGTCCGTGCGTGACCTTATTACTTGAGAATCTCCGACTTCCTCTCCCTCCCGGTGTAGTTCGTCGGCACCGATCGCGTCATGAATGACCGTCGGTGATGCAGCCTGAGACTGAGTCTGCTCATTTGAGTTACATAAAATATCATCCCCAGGTTGCTCATTGTTATCACTATGGTTTTGTAAATAAATAATTTGATCATAATGCTTTTTGACAGTCATTGATGTTTTACAATCTCTAATGATGTAAACATTTTTACCAATTCTTTTTACAATTATACCTTTGCACCAAACAAATTTATTATTATTATTAAACTTTTTGTACATTATATATCGACCAGGTAGGTAACAAGTCTTTAGAATTACCAGTTTTAGCTTTAGCCTGTAAACACTGTTTAGATTCGACATGTTTAGCGAGTGAGGTAGACGACGGAGATGGAAACGGATTCATAATATCGAGTCGCGATCTAAGTTTACGTCCGAATACTAGCTCAGCTGGTGACACGCCTGTCGTACCGTGAACCGAGTTCCGGTAGTCGAAAATGTACTTATATAATTTTAACCTACTCTCCTTAATAGTGGTGCTTTCCATGAGACTGGACCGGATACCCTTTTTTATGACTTTTACATAGGATTCAGCTTGTCCGTTGCTCGCTGGGTGGTATGCCGGTGACGTCACATGGGAGATACCATTTAATTTACAAAAATTCAAAAATTCTCGCGAGGTAAAATAGGTTCCATTATCAGTCACTAAAGTATGTGGCAATCCGTATCTAGACATGTACTCACTAATTCTTTCAATCACTGCTACACTAGTGGTCGAACTCATTTCACACACTTCAACCCATTTTGTATACGCATCGATAATAACTAAATACATGCGACCATTAATAGGACCCAGAAAGTCCAAATGTACACGATGAAAAGGCCTAGGGGGGTACAGCCAGTGGCACACAGGCGCGCGCGGCGGGGAGGGGCGCAACTGTATACAGACTTCGCAATTTGCAATCATATGTTCTAATGCGTTATCAATACCTGGAAACCAGAAGCGCGATCGAGCTTCTGCTTTGGTTTTAACAATTCCCAGGTGTGATGAATGCAACTCTGATAAAACTCGATGTTGCAAAGACTGCGGAATTACTATCTTGTGCCCTCTCATAATACATCCACCTTCTATGGACAATTGCAACCTACAAAAAAAATAAGGTCTAAGACTAGCGTCGGTAACTTTTTTAGGCTAACCGTTCCTTATATATTTTGCAACATTACACAACGTGCTATCGCTATCAGTCGCGTCCCTCAATTCCTCGAACGTGATAGGTAATGCGCCCGCCACAACAAAAAACACATAGGCCGCGCGGTCGATCGGCTCTGGCGGCGCGGCGCATCCCCGGGCCCGCCATGCTCGCACTCCCGCCCCGCGCCGGCGCGGCGCCGGCGCCAGCCGAGCGGTCTTGTCCGTTTAGTTTGTCTTGTTTTGCAATTACAATGTTGTGGCTCCTCTATTTGTGATGAACTGGTGCCTGAAATAGGTTTCGGCAATAGAAACCTGTGCTACAGGTCACCAGGCCCAATCACAGATAGCATGAATTCCACGAATGGTATACGAATAAATAGCGCGGTTGGCCTGCAGTATTCTCTTTTACATTATTCACGTCGTTTTAACAGATATAATGTAGTTAAGTATAAAGAAAAATTTCCTTTCGGAAAAGTTGCCAGAGTGGATTTTTTAAGAGAAACTTTTCTTTAGATTATAAATCTAAAATCGAGCAGATTAATCAACGATATTGAGAAAAATGCTTGAAAATATATTAATAAATAATGTAGCTACCTTATGGCGAATGAATATTCGAAATCGGTTCAGAAGTTTGAAAGTTATGTTACAAACATACAACTCTTGCCTCTTAATAATATTAGTATAGATAGTAAGAGAAATAATATTAATTGACGAAAAAGATTTAAAAATAAACTAAGTAATAGGTTAATTTGATTATATTTTCAAAAGTTACTAAGCTTTTTTGGTAAACATTGATTCGTTATTCGTAATTTATACATACTTATTCTTATGTTTTTTTTTTTAAGTATTTATTTTTAAGCATTTTTTTTTCTAGTAACCTTTTCTTTATACTTATTCTTCTTTTGTTTATAGGTAGAAAAATATTTTTGAATAAGTACTAGTTAACTATAAAATATACATGCATTAGATATGTAGGTAACGACTTGAGTTAACTTCACACATTTTTGCGGAAATTGAGGCCCACATTGTAGCCCTAACCCTATGGTAAGGTCTCTCTATGTCTTAATAAATCAATCGTTTAGACCATCGCAAGGTTCTTAATAATCCACGCGATATTAACTCCCTTGCCGAGTGACAAGTGACAAGACTGTGTATATACCGTCTTATAATCCTAACTAAAAAGTATGAAATATTTTTTTTTATAAAAAGTATTGAAAAAAATTATCCATTCTTGAATGTCTAATGGGTCCCGACTGTTAAAGTAGCTTTGTCCCTTGCTTAACAGAATTATACACTACTGGGCTTGTTTTTTTTCTTTTCAGTTTTTATTTGCAGTTAAATAAAGCAGTCGGGTTTTTTGATTTTTTAAATTTACTTTTTCTGTAACTTCATCTCAATTACAACACAACGCATTCTGAGTACAACTTCTGAAATTAATTTTACTTGTCAAGGAACAATGCTGAGCAGCGAGAGAGGTTCGCCTGATCTCGCAAGTCTACCCGCAACCGCCGAAATTCAAACTCATGCTGGTGGGTAAATAAGGTGTTGTGTGTTGTATTTCGCCATCTTTCTCTTGTAATCAATCAGCGAGCATTAGCCCTGGGCTAGATCCTTTTCACACTCTCCAAAACGGGATTGAAATTAGATTGAAATCTATCTAGCAACGCAACGTTAAGTTTTTTTATCGTAGTTTTTACTATAGAATCCGATAATTATTTAATTTAATCAAATGATGGTGAATAGGACTTGATATTTTTTCTTGTCGGTTTTTAAACTAGTGCCGATTTCTGGCGTGGACAATATTTATTTTAATATATTGGAAAGAAAATCCTATCAATTTTTACATATTGAAGTAGCTTTATTTTAAAAGCAATGATTATTCGTCTCAGAGTTACTTTAAACCACGCCAAATAAAAATATTTTTTGCTAATTTCCTTATTATCATATCGATTGTTTAGAAAATTCTTCATATGCTTCTATTTTTACGCCTTTTCTAAGAATTTGCTGCCCATCTCTACTCATGCATGGGTTAAAATTTAGGTACCTACCCATAAACAAACTCAATTTGAGAGTTGCCAGTATCTTGCCCAGTGCATTTTTAATATCACCTTAAAACCTTTTTAATATCACGTTAAAACCATGTTAACTTTATAGCTTATTTTTTTTATTCACAATATAACACTCGAGTTTAATATTAGATTTAGTTGTTGTTGCAATTAGTATTTTTTGACTCACCAGCAATTAATTTTGAATTATCATTTAACATAAGTTAAGTTAAGTAGACTGATTTGCTGCGCCTCTTATAAGAATCGGCAGCAAAAAAGTTACTTCTATCGCTATATTATTAAATACCCCCCGGACACCTAAATCGAGCCACCTTGATTTTTTTGGTTTGGAGTACTGTAACTTATAAAAGATGTATGTAGAAGGAAAATGTTTTAATGCAGTTTTGGAGCTGGTATACTCATCATTCATTTAGAGTGCCACTGTTCTAAATTTGAACTACAGTTTATTAAAAAAGTCGAGTTATGTTGAAACAAGTGCATTATTTGCTTTTTTCAAGGAAAAAAATCTCAATACTCAATGTTTTATTTATTGCTTTCCATAAGTTATACAAGATGTTACAAAATAATATGCACAATCATGGACCCCGTCGGGCACAGCAATCAATTAATTACAGAGGGAGAGTGACACCTTTGATTACATAAAAACGCTAATAAGTACCATAGCTGACTATTACAATTTAGAATTTATATAATATCTATCTATAATAAATTAAAATAGGTATTAAATTTTATTTCATTCTATAAAATCACGAATAATAATAATAATGTGTATACTAATTCATTATTTGTAAAAAAGATAATACGAACAAATTATATAAAATATACGCAAATAAAATTGATTTAAAGTTATATAAAAACAAAACATAAAACACAATTATTTACACAATTGAGAATATAGTATTCTCAACAATGTAAATAACTAAATCATTTGAATATTAATTTACACTATAATCACATTTTTACATTTCAAATTCATTTGATAACTAATAATAACATTTATTAAAAGCAAAATAAAATCAACAAATTATATATTTTCAATAGTATAAATAACTTCAAAACATTTTATCATTTAAATATTCATTAACACTGTAATAACATTTATTAATCAATAGAGTTTTTAAACGTTTCAAAAATATTCCTTCTGTAGATTCGTTTTTTATTTGGTCAGGCAATTTATTGTAAATCTTTATGGACATGATTAAGGGGCTAGATGAGTGTAAATTTAATTTAGAGGTTGGCAAAATTAATTTATTTTTGTTTCTAGTTGAGTATTTTATTGGGGCATCTCCTCTTTTATTATATAAATTTGGATGTTGACGCACAAATTTGCAAATCTGAAATATATAAATGCATGGTAAGCTAAGAATTTCATGTTTTTAAAAATGAGGCGTACATGAGTCTGTATTTTCAATATTTACTAAGATTCTCACAAGTTTCTTTTGCTGTGTGAAAATAATAGATGCATCCGTACTGTTCCCCCACAAAATAACTCCGTAATTCAACCAAGAGTATGCATAAGCATAATACATAGCCAGTGCAGTTTTCATGTTTGTTGTGCGTTTAATTTCGTAAAAGGCGTATGAAAAGCTAGCAATTTTCGATCTTACTTTCTGAATATGCGGTTTCCAATTTAAATGTTTGTCTATGGTTATTCCTAACAAACAAAATTCGTCGACAACTTCCAATGTTGTTCCGTTAAAGTTAAAGTTAATATTTATAGGTGCTTTTTGATATGGATAGAAAGACATTAGTTTAGTTTTTGACAAATTAATTTCCAAATTATGATCGCACATCCAATCGTTTATTTTATTAAATATTACATTAAGTTGGTGATTTAGGTTTTTGCAACTTTGACATGACGTAAGCAGAGATATATCGTCTGCAAATAGAAGACATGATTCCAAGGTTTCGTTTAGTTGCAGGGAGATCGTTTATATAATATAAAAATAATAATAATATAATCTATTTTTGAATAAAGGCATGTTTTACATGAAAAGAAATGTTTATTTAGTAACTTGTATTGCCTCCCAGTGCATTTATGACAGCTCTCATACGGTTTGGCATAGAATTAATCAATGTCGTTATGACATGTTGAGGAATGTCCTCCCATTCTTCCAAAATTACATTTTTGAGCTCCTGCATGGTTTGCGGGGCAGGATGATGAGCTCGAACGCGCCTCTTCAGCTCATCCCATAGATGCTCTATAGGATTCATATCAGGACTTCGCGCTGGCCATCTCATAACAGTGATACCGATGTCATTTAAGTACTCCCTGACGATTCCCGCAGTAGGGGCCCTTGCATTATCATGCATTAAAACGAAATCTTGGCCAATAAATCCAGCATATGGCATCACGTGGTTCTCTAAACATTGGCGAATGTATTTATTGTCATCAAGGGGCGGCAGTCGTGGTCCCGTCACTACCTCTAGCTCAGTTTTGTCTTCCATAGAGATTCCTCCCCAGACTGTCCATGATCCTCCACCATAACTCACTTTCTCGTCAATACAGCATTGCGCGAAACGCTCGTTCTGTCTTCGGTACACCTTACTCCTTCCGTCATTACCGTATAGCATTATCTTGGACTCATCTGTGAAGAGAACCTGGAGCTCTATTTTTGAATCACTCGCCTTGCGTCGAACGCTCGATTTCTAGCAATTTTCATTCGACATAATTAATTCCGTATTTTTGAATCTTTAATTTAATTATTATGCTATTTATATTTTTTGTTTTGTTAATATCTTTAATTAATAAAGTCAATAATTTTTTGTTTTGTTAATTTATGTAAATTAATTGTTTTTTATTTTGTTAATTGTTTCTTTCGATGTTAATACTATTTTAAAATATTTAAATGGAAATAAAACTGATTTCACAACCGCTGTTTTCATTCAATATTTTTTAAATGTAAATTTACAAAATATGTGGCGTCACTCTATCTAGGGGGGGGGGGGGGGGGGGGTCTCACCAATGTGACCAGCTGTGACAGCCAGCTACCAGCCAGCTGGGACGGGGGGAGGGGCAAAAAATCATGAAATTCGTGTGATGTAATTTATGGATGACCCCCTTAACCCGTACGCATACTAACGAGCTATAATTTAATAACATTTATATGCAAAGAACAATTGTGTCAAAGGGCAGCGGCCAATTTGTGATTCGTTAAACGGTTGGACGAATTAAGGAAGGCCGATAGTATTTATAAATATTTATTTAACTAGTGATGTGATGTCATATTTATAATGGAGGGCACATTACGATACGACCTCTTTTGTTACTTATTTCAAAATATAGTTTTAAAAATGTTGTAGCTACGAGTCGTACATTAAATAACTTGTGATGTTTCATAATAGCATTAAAGGACATGGTAAAATTTTGTATGAGCGACTGCCCTAGCAATGTATATATATATATATATATATATATATATATATATTGTACTTAGTAATAATTAATGCTGAATAGCTTAAGTATATAATTTCTATGAAAGAGGGCTCAGGAACTTTTGATAAAGTCACAATACTGAAATAGTAGATTGTTAACCGAGGGTGGAAAGAATCAATTCCCGAGGTATTTAGACGCCCGAGCGCAGCGAGGGCGGCTATAGTCCGAGTAGGAATTGATTCTTTTACCCGAGTTAAACACTGTACTTTTCATTTCGAATATGAGGAAAATAAAACTAGTTGTTTATCAAAAATATTTATTCAAATATAGGTACAATAAAATTAGAAGTAGCTATTTAAAATTAATTGTCATATTAGGACATTAGTGAAATTAAAATTACATTCTTATTTGGAATGTTTATGCTGTTTGATATACTATTAGAAATTTGGCTGTTTTGGATATCTGTAAAAGTAGGAGACTCTGTTATTTCATCAAACGATGGATTCCATGGCGGATACTCCCTGGAAGTTTGAAGAAGAAGTGAAGAAGAAATACACTTTCGGAAAACGATTTTATATTCTTCTCTGCTCGCCACTTTATAAGATCATTGTATGTATTCATATATCCTCTTTTGACATTTCTGGCAAAAGATTCTCTATAACACAATTTGCCTCGTCTTTAATTGAATACGGTGTCAACATTTCTGAATCGCTTAAACTCATTTTTAATATTCAAATTTAGATTGCTCTGTTTTACTTATGAGTTTTTTTTTATTCCGTCACAGATACATAACAGTTTAGTATCCCGCTAATTTATGTCGACTTTTTAAATTTAAATATGGAACAGCGTAATTGTTGCGGCTTATTCCACACTGGCTGTCTAGAAACTCACATGGCATCATATTTTTTTTTTTTACATAAAACTCTTCACACCTGACAGTAGTTCTATTTTTAAAGTTCATTCCGGCCCTTAGGCGGGAAGTAATTTGTATGAGTTTTTCCATCTCTAGGGAGGGAAGCAGCATTTTCCACCCAACAAACAGATCAAAACAACACCACTTTCCGAGAATGAGAAATGAAAAATATGTTAACACCTACTACATCATACTTTGCTACATTTGATAAAAGATATTGCCAATTATTTACATAGTCATCAATTACGCATTTTCTCAGTATCTTTTATCCCGTTTTTCTGATTAAAACTTCGCAAAAAGTGTTTTTAAAGCAAAAATAAATGCAAATAATTTGTTGTTGTCGGCCTGACAGGAAATCTGTGAAGTTTTATTTTGTTCATTTGCAAAAATCAAAGAACTTCCATACAGCCTTGTCTCAAGTCTGATCTCAAAAATAAAATCTATTATTTTAACTTCAGTGTTTGTTATAAATAAATAGGGCCAAGTATTTCATAGTTCTCGGAAGTTTGGCTTTTGTTTTATTTTGAATTACCTACATAATTAATTTGTGTGTAGACTTATTGTTCATTTATTTTTGTAAAACGGAACTATTTCCTTTTGGAACAGATGTGAAGACGTTTTTTATACTTTTAAAATTTTAATTATTTAATACACGTAATAATTAATAAATGAATATTTTAATGTTGCGGGCTAGTGCGAAATAATTATACATGTTAAGGGCAGTTTCTTAGCCATGTCCTTTATCAATTAACATTATAATACATCTTATTGTGAAATGTATTGGTCCTGTTGGTATGCGTAAAATTTCCGATTGAAAATTACGACGGGCTTGAAAAGGTTAGAAAAACATAACGTAATTACTTATTATTATTAAAATTCTCCAGTAAAACATTCCTAATTTTAATTTACTTTAGAATTCTAAAGTCTATCTTTCACGTAGTCTATGAATAGATTCATCAGTTAATTAGTTAAACATGCAGACATAACTGCAGTTGCTTTAACGATGCGCAAGCGCATCCTCCAACGTGATTACGTCAAAGCCGTGACTCGGACAGCCGCTCGGGCAGCGGGTAGCCATTTCCATAGTATCGATTGACCGTATAGCAACGAAGGCTACTGCTACGACCTTGGTCCTAACGCTACCTTCGCCAGCAAAACTACCAATTCGTTCGATAGAGCGTTCCAAAAAGTATAACACAAAATAGAGGAATAAATCATTGAGATAAACAAAAAGTTTCTATGTTAAACGCGAAAGTGATCGTGACAAATGCAGTGTATAAAACTTGCAAACGAACCGTCGATGACGGTGTTGCACTATGTGAACATAACACTATAAGGTTGTGGGATAAGTTTCTGAAGTGTCAGTCGCATGTCGTCAAGTATTTCGGTATGTTCTGTTACAATAGTTTTGTTTCGTTCAACTGTAGCTTTCGTTTGCTGTATTTACCTATCATTGTATGTTGTGTATACTTTATTTATATGTTGAAAGTATCGCAGATCGCTCACACATCTGACATTGCACCATTGTTATGATGTCGAGGTTGCAAGTTCAAGGTTGCGGGTCATATTATGTAGTTATAATGATGCTGTAGAGTCAGTACTGGTTTTAAATGAAAGTAATGGCCCGAAACTAACTCGTCCTTCCTTTATAAAACTTATAAGTTATTTTGTAAATACAATTTGAAATAAAGTTGCCAATTTTCGAATAGCGATGATATTAGCAGAAGTAAACATATGTCTTAGTCCGAATTATGTTATATAACTTGTTATGTATATAATGACGAGTTTGATTCGGAAAATATTTTGCTACTACACAAATATTTATCTATTAGATTTTTGTTTTACACCAATATGTTTCTTTGTAGCTATGTAGTTACTTAAAAAGAAAATATTCTTAGTTAACAATTATAACTTGGAACTCATAAATAAACAATTAATTACCTTGATTATAATAATCTGTGCATATAACTCATTCTACAAATAACATAATAATTAACAGCCACTGCATGCGGTGTACTAACTTAATTTTTATTTGTTTTTTCTTCCTCTTCCTATTGTTATCCTCTGTTTTGAAACCCGTTGTAACCATCTGGAAATGTCCTACAATCAATGCTCAACAACAAAACAATCCGTTTGGTTCCTAACTGTCGATGTAACATTATCGCCAAACGAAAACGCAATAAGGAATCTCACAATCCAAATGATTATAAAACGTGTCTCCATTGTGTAATAGGCTAGTTGACCCTTTTTGGAAAAAGGTTTTAAATGGTTAATAAATGTTCTATTAGACCGAAAAAAAATGTATTGTATTTTTTTGAGACCTAGAAAGCTACAAATCTTTAATTTTAAAATAGACTTTTCATGGACATACAAAAACGCTGTCGGCCATTTTAGTCTATAGATTATCTATGCTATGACGTTGACGGTAGTAAACAAAAACTCGTAAGCATGTAGAAAATCTGAGTTTATAATAAAAATAAAACATGATTTCTAATAGATACCACGAAAAATATAGTAATTATTATTATTGTATTGTACGAGAATGTAAAAACACATCCTTGAAGACTCAAGGAAAGTTGTGGATTAAAGTGCCGAAAGAAATTAACCTACGCAATACCTGGTTAGAACTTGCCAAAAGTGATCCTGCAACTTTATCGACTCATAGTAAAATTTATTTTTGCGAAGATCACTTTGATGTAAGTACTCATTGAATAATATTTTAAGTCTCTTTATTTATTATCAGTTTTAATAATACAAGTTTTAAAGTTATGTATGAATGACATTTAGTTGTTTACTACCAAAGAGACGTCACAATCATGGCGGATGTGGCGAACATCGTTTTTAGGGTTTAAAAAGTATAGACTAAAAATTATTTTTTTAAATTAAATTTCTACAGCAATCTTCTGCTTTTATGAACTGAAATCGATATATTTAGGTTCCTTAGACCAAATACTTTAAGAAATAAACATTTATTTAATACAATTTGACATGAGTCAACTAGCCTATTAACGGCAATTTTCCCTTTCGAAACCACCGTCTAATTGATTAATGCTTCCTCCGGTGCGGACACTCGGCCATCGCGTGAACCGTGCACTATATTTACCTCCACCATTGTTGTCATCTATTCTTACCTATTTGAGCGAATTTCAAACCCTGAATGGCGACACCTCCAAAATTACGCTCATCTCGGTGTTTAAATCCATAAACTACTGATAAATGTTAAATGTGATTTAAAAGTCCTTACCTTCTGCGTAAACACGGCAATTCCCCACAAAAAATAATCTCGTTTTATTACTTGATTCCATATAAAATCTGAAACCCCGCACTTCCTGCACGGAACGTCTTTTCTTTGGTCCTTAAAATCCCGTGTCCTTTGTCCTGAACTTCCCGAGTCCGGATTTGTGTTACGTCTATCAGCCCAAACCCGCAGCCACGCTTTGTTCACGTACACAGAGTGCAAATACGACAAGGAGTGCAGTTGCTGGCCCCCCCCCGTCTGCATGATCCTCATATCATTGGTGGAAATCGTGGTGTTTTGCTATGACGCCACACAAGGGAACACAGATGCCAATGGACCGATCGCGATAATTTTCATATACAACCCCCACAAGCGGCAAGAGGCATGGAGGTTCATCACCTATATGCTGGTGCATGTCGGGTAAGCCAACACGTTTCTCAAGAATATTTATTCATCATCATCATCATCAGCCTATTAATGTCCCCACTGCTGGGGCACAGGCCTCCCCTTTAGATGGAATAGGGAGATTGGGCCATGACCCACCACGCGGGCCCAGTGTGGATTGGCGGGTGTTAACGACTGCAGATGCAGCCGGGACCAACGGCTTAACGTGCCTTCCGAAGCACGGAGGAACTCGAGATAGTAAATTTTTGGTCACCCATCCAATGACCGACCACTGCGAAAGTTGCTCAACTTCAACGATCGCAGCCGAACACGCTAACCACTTGCGCCATCGAGCTCCTCCAATATTTATTATGAGGGAACAAATAAAGCAATTTCATATTCATTTGTAAGCGATAGGCTAGCACTGTCTTCCAATTATTTGTTAATAACTGCATAGAACCATCCACCCATCCAAAGCAAAGGATGGTGTCTACAAATCAAAGACATTCAACCACTTTATTTTTGTAGCAGCAACCACTTCACTTCACAATAACGAAATCATCACAAAATTCTATCAAGTCAAAAATAGTCTGCGAAAGATATCACGGTGCCAGTCCGCTTGCTTACCTTAACAATACTGTCTACTTTATTCATTCACATCAACTTTACGTTTAAATCCAACCTAGGCCCTCTGACAGTGAGATCGTCACTTCTGGATACAAATATCATTAAGATCGCACTACCTACTCACCAACGTATTACTTTCCAGCGTCATGCACTTGCTGTTTAACCTACTGGTACAGATATTCCTCGGCGTGCCCTTGGAGATGATGCATCGCTGGTGGCGCGTGACGTTGGTCTACCTAGCCGGGGTAGCGGCTGGTTCTCTGGCCAGTAGCCTTACCGATCCCAAGGTGTACCTGGCAGGCGCTTCAGGCGGGGTCTACGCGCTGATGGCGGCGCATATAGCTACCATCATCATGGTAAGCTTGCATACATAGCCGTGGGAGAGCCACACAGTAGCTTAGGCTACTGCATGAATGGGCCGGCTCGACCGGAGGAATACCACGACCTCACAGAATACCGGCGTGAAGCAGTACTTTGTGCTGTGTTTCGCCGAGTGAGTGAGGCTACCGGAGCCCCCCCCCTTTTCCTCATGATGGCGCAGTTAAATAGGATAATACCCCAAGGGGGTACCAACTGTTTTCACGCTGGAGAATCCCCCTCTGGACGTCCATGCCCAGGACTGTTTCCTTCTGGACGTGGACGAGGCTGCCCTTCGTATTCTGGGGAGCGCGAAACCGCGCTCAACACTAAAACTGCTCGAGGCCAGAGCAAGCGTCATACAATACCCCCTGCCATGTTTAACGTGGATTTCTGCAACATCAGGGGCTTACACTCCAACCTTAATGCTGTTCACTACTATCTTCGGCCTTGCTTTTTTTGACTGAGACGCAGATATCCTCTACAGCCGACACCTCCTACCTCCAGTACCCTGGGTATACTTTGGAACATTCCTTTGTGCCACGGGCTGGGGTATGTGCGTACGTTAAAGAGGGTATCAGTTTCCGTCGCCTCAGCAACTTTGAAGGTAGGGACCTCTCCATCTTATGGTTGCGTGTAGACGTCGATGACCATCCCCGCGTCTACGCCTGCCTTTACAGGTCCCATAGCGGAAATGCCGAAATTGACCGACTCTATGATCACGTCCAGGTGGCTACAGAATCCGTGCTTCAGCAGATCCCATCATCTAAAATTGTGATCCTTGGTGATTTCAATGCCCACCACTCCGAATGGCTTGGATCGCCCACTACCGATCATGCAGGCAGATCTGCTCACGACTTCGCCTTGGCCTATGGTCTAACACAACTGGTCATCTCGCCTACGCGAATCCCAGATGTCGAAGACCTGACTTGACCTTCACTGTTGGACCTTCTACTGACTTCACATCCAGATAATTACAAAGTGTCCGTAGATGCCCCTCTTGGCTCCTCGGACCATTGTCTAATCCGGAGTATGGTGCCACTCACTTACTCACCGCGGCCGCAATTTGCTGGCTGTCGTCAGTCATATATAAGTCAGCAGACTGGGATGGGATGCGCACTTTCTTTTCATCCTACCCTTGGGGCGGGTTTTGCTTCTCGCAGAATGATCCCAACGTCGCTGCCGATTCTGTCGCCGATGTTGTCCTTCAGGGTATGGAACTTTTTGTTCCCTCCTCTGTGGTTCCCATTGGTGGCAAATCCCAGCCTTGGTTTGGTCACTACTATAAACTGATTAATAAAACTTCCCTCTGGAACCCGCGCGTTTTGGTCTCTTGCCAAGGCTGTTGAAGGAAATTTTTGTAAGCCATCCCTTCCACCCCTGCACAATGGCGACGAATCGATGGCCCATACTGCAAAAGAGAAAGCGGATCTTTTATGCTCACTCTTTGCGTCTAACTCGACTCTAAATGACAGGGGATATACATACCGCCGACCATCCCGCGGTGTGAAAGCTCTATGCCGGAGATCCGGTTCACACAAAGCTTAGTGCGTAAAGCACTCTTTTCCCTTGTCATCCACAAGTCGAGCGGGCCTGATGGAATCTCACCAATTGTGCTGAAGACGTGTGCTCCTGAGTTGGCTCCGGTACTAACGCGTCTTTTCCGGCTCTCCTACTCTTTAGGTGTCGTCCCGAACTCATGGAAGACAGCTTTAGTGCACCCGATTCCTTAAAAACGGCGACCGCTCACTCCCTACTAATTATAGGCCTATAGCCATCACCTCCTTGCTCTCCAAGATAATGGAGTCCATTATAAATTGCCAGCTCCTGCGGTACCTAGAGGACCACCAGCTGATCAGTGACCACCAGTACGGTTTCCGTCAGAGTCGCTCGGCTGGTTATCTACTAGTATACCTGACTCATCGTTGGGCAAAGGCGATCGAGACCAAGGGGGAAGCATTGGCGGTCGGTCTGGATATTGTGAAGGCCTTCGATCGGGTTTGGCACAAAGCGCTTCTTTCGAAGCTTCCTTCTTATGGGCTTCCTGAAAAGCTGTGCGTTTGGATCACTAGCTTTCTTGCGGACAGGAGCATCAAGGTCGCCGTCGACGGTGCATGCTCGGACTCCAAATCCGTAAACGCTGGTGTTCCGCAAGGCTGTGTCTCTGTCACCTACGCTGTTTCTTCTTCATATCAATGATATGCTTCAAATTGATGGCATTCATTGTTATGCAGACGACAGCACGGGTGATGCCCTATATACCGGCCGCGCCAACATATCACGGGAAAACGTCATCGAGTGCTGGAACAAACTTGTGTCTGAAGTCGAAACTTTGTTAAACCAAGTAACGAATTGGGACCGACTTAATCTAGTCCACTTGAACCCTACGAAGACACAAGTATGCGCGTTCACCGCTAAAAAAATACCATTTATCGTATCTCCTCTTTTTGAGAACACTCCTCTAACTGCCTCAGCTAGTATTGGAATTCTTGGCGTTGACATATCGAGCGACGTCCAGTTTCGGGATAATTTAGAGGGCAAGGCCAAATTGGCCTCTAAGAAGCTTGGTGTGCCCAATAAATCGAGAATGTACTTCACACCGGCCCACCGACTGCAACTTTATAAGGCACAGGTTCGGCTTCACATGGAGTACTGCTCTCATCTTTGGGCGGGGGCACCCCAGTACCAGCTTCTCCCTTTGGATCGTATCCAGTGCCGAGCGGCTCGAATCGTCGACGACCAGGACCTTTCCAATCAGCTTGATCCTTTGGCTTTGCGTAGAGATGTAGCTTCGTTCTGCATCTTCTATCGCATTTATCACGGGGAGTGTTCTGAGGGATTGTTCGGATTAATTCCAGCTGCTGCATTTCGCCATCGTACATCGCGACAAGAATTTCATCCCCATCATCTTGATGCGTGGCTATCCACAACCGTGCGCTTTTGTCGAAATTTTTTACCACGTACGACAAGACTGTGGAATATATTGTCGCCAGCAGTGTTTCCGAACCAA
Organism: Chilo suppressalis; assembly: GCA_902850365.2. Lineage (NCBI taxonomy): Eukaryota > Metazoa > Arthropoda > Insecta > Lepidoptera > Crambidae > Chilo > Chilo suppressalis. Next base: position 16,919,739 of record OU963914.1, on the reverse strand, counting down.
TACGACCCAAAAACCTTCAAAAAAAGGGCGTATTCCTTTCTTAAAGGCCGGCATCGCATTTGTGATCCTCCTGGTGTTGCAAGTGTCCATGGGCGACGGTGATCACTTACCATCAGGTGAGCCGTCTGCTCGTATGCCACCTATAACATAAAAAAAAAACACTTGCTGTTAAACATGCTGGTTTAGCTATTCCTCGGCGTGCCCTTGGAGATGGTCCATCGCTAGTGGCGCGTGACTTTAGTCTACCTAGCCGGGGTAGCGGCAGGTTCCTTGGCCACTAGTCTCACCGATCCCAAGGTGTACCTGGCAGGTGCTTCAGGAGGAGTATACGCGCTGATCACGGCGCATATAGCAACCATCATGGTAAGCTTGTGTCCACTTTCTTTATATAGTCTCTCTATCATCTCTTTTACAGTGGTTTTCTTAAATGTCGTCCTTAGAACTGCTCAGGCTCTTTTTATTTATCAATTACGTCCTCCAATCCTAGATAGAAAAGGATGGATAGAAGGACAGCGCATTACTTAAGTTGAAAAAATGGTACTTCTAATGGAGTTTTAGCAATACCATTCCTCTTGACTTAGCCTGGCCATCTCACAAGAAAGCCCGCTTTTACTCTCATAAATATTATTCTATTCTTATTGAAAGCTACTCTGAGTTGTCCAATTTTCTTACAAGCATCTTTTAGCTGACAGTAAAAATAGGCACAGGAAAATATTACTACACGTGTATAGTCGAGCATGAATTCTACCTGAATTGAAACTGCATGAGAATATCTGAAAACGTAACTTAACTCTCGAGTCGAAAGCGTCAATTCTGAACCGTCTCCATATTAAGGCACGGCGTATGATTACGAACTTTGCACAAACACAGGCAGGCAAAGAAACTTACACACCTAAAGAAATTACCGTTTTGTTCAGAACTGGGCAGAGATGAAGTTCGCGGTCATCCAGTTACTAGTGTTCCTCCTACTGGCGTCAGTGATCGTCGGCATGGCAGTGTACGACCGCTACTGGCGGCACACGGCACAGAATATCGGATACGTGGCGCATTTAGCAGGAGCTGTAGCTGGTAAGTCATCAACATTATCGACATCCCCTACAGGCCCAGGATAGGTTGAGCTATGATGACCCACCACACAACTTAGTGAGAATTGGTGAGGTACTGTTGCTGGTCATCATCATCATCAAGTTATTTTCATCAGCCTATTAATGTCCCTACTGTTGTAGCACCGACCTTCAGACTAGATAAATAGTGGAATGTCCCAGAAGACGGAAAGATTGCGGTCCGTTTATTATATCATCCTTATCTAGGGCACAGGTCTTTCCTATGGATGGAATAGGGAGAACGGCCCGTAGAACATCGGATACGTAGCACATTTAGCAGGGGCTGTAGCTGGTAAGTATATTATGTCCTCATAGCTAGGGCATAGGCCTTCCCTATGGATGGAATAGGGAGAACGCACCAATAGAATATCGGCGCAACGGGCTATAACCAACCACGGGAACTCAGTACGTACGTTGTATTGGAGGGTATTAACAACTGCAGATGCAACCAGAACCAAGTTAATAATTTTTTGAGGAGCTCGATGGCGCAACTGGTTAGCGCATTCGGCTGCGATCGTTTAAGTTAAGTAACTTTCGCAGTGGTCGGTCATTGGATGGGTGACCAAAACTTTACTATCTCGAGCTCCTCCGTGCTTCGGAAGGCACATTAAGCCGTTGGTACCGGTTGCATCTGCAGTCGTTAGCACCCACCAATCCGCACTGGGCCCACGTGGTGGGTCATGGCCCAATCTCCCTATTCCATCCATAGGGAAGGCCTGTGCCCCAGCAGTGGGGACATTAATAGGCTGATGATGATAATGACCCATCCTATAACAGACCATTGCGTAAGGGGTTCTAAATACACCTGGAAGAACCCAAGCCAACCTCACCTTCACGTGGTGCACCCCGTTGACCAACAGACGAGGCTCTGGTAAACCGACCGATGGCGGTATAACCATCCAACGACGTAGGGGAGGAAAATCTCACTGGTGTCGGGCAGCAGCGTCATCAGTAAATAAACCTACGCTCTGCGATTTCCAACCCGCCTGCCCAGCGTGGCGATTATGGGCAAAACCTTCATGCACATGAAACACAAGCCACGGCCCCCAGTTCCCGGCAGCCCCGCTATTCCTGCTCATGGTGGCGACCACGGTAACTGTGGGGCGGGGGGTGCCAAGAATCTCCGGGCTACGGGAGGCCACCACAAAAGACTGACCCTGGCGACGTACAACGGACGCACGCTACGGCTTGACTCACATCTGGCGCAACTCGAGGTGGAACTTGGAAAGATTAGGTGGCACATTTTAGGGTTAAATGAAGTCCGAAGAGAGGGGGAGGACACCATCACCCTCGAATCGGGCCACCTAATGTACTTCCGCGGGGGAGACCAACAGTCTCAAGGTGGCGTTGGGTTTTTGGTAAATAAGTCCCTTGCCGATAACGTTGTGGAAATGTCCAGCGTGTCGAACAGGGTAGTATACCTTAATATATAGCCTCAAGGTGGTGCAAGTGTACGCACCGACCTCGACACACTCGGACGACGAAGTGGAGGATATGTTCGATGATATATCGAGGGCCCTCCACTCCACTACTAAGACCCACTACAACGTTGTTATGGGGGACTTCAACGCTAAAGTGGGAGTACAGAATTGCAGCGAATCGGTAGTAGGATCCCATGGATTTGGAAGCAGAAATCATAGGGGGCAAATGCTCGTCAACTTCCTCGAACAGCAGGGGCTCTTCTTGATGAACTCTTTTTTTTCAAGAAACAGCCCCAAAACATGGCAGAGCCCCGACACTATGACTAAAAATGAGATCGATTTCATCATGACGGACAAGAGGTACATATTCAGAGACGTCTCCGTGATCAACAGGTTCAATACCGGTAGTGATCACCGACTCGTCCGGGGCTCTTTGAATATCAACTTTAAGGCCGAGCGCGTCCGTTTAATGAAATCCAGGCTCAAACCTACTTTGCTCCAATCTATAACAGGATCTGAAACGTTCCAGTCAAATCTGGAGAACCGATTTGCTGCCGTGGAAACCACATCAGACTTAAACCAAAACCTCGAAAATGTGGTTCGGATTCTCAGGGAAGAGGGTACGAAACTATGTGCAACGCAGCGTAAGGGCAGGAAGTCAAAGCTTTCGGAAGAGACTTTAGGGCTAATGAAGGAACGACATGAAACTTCGTCGGCAAAGCGGACTCTAAACCAAGAGATCAGTAAGCACGTACGACACGACCTCCGATGCTCCAATACTCTCTCGATCGAGAGAGCGATCGAGCAGAATCGAGGGTCCAAAGTGTTCGTACAATCTCTTAGAAGAAGCCATCTGACGAAGTTGACCACAGCAAGTGAGGAAGTTGTTGCTTCAAAGCCGGCAGTCCTTTCGGAAGTGGAAGACTTCTACAGCCAGTTATACGCATCACATGCATCTCGACCTGATCCCGGAAATGAGGATTCTAGAGCCACATTAACACGCCACTTCACCGAAGACCTGCCAGAAGTCAGTATTGGCGAAATCGAGATTGCTCTTGGACAGCTTAAAAATGGAAAAGCCCCTGGAGAGGATGGTGTTACAACAGAACTCTTGAAGGCAGGTAAACCCGTACTGAGGGAGCTCCAAAAGCTTTTTAACACTGTCCTGTTCGAAGGGAGAACTCCGGAGGCGTGGAGCAGGAGTGTGGTCGTCTTGTTCTTTAAAAAGGGGGACAAGACCCTACTTAAGAACTATCGACCCATATCCCTTCTAAGCCACGTCTATAAGCTGTTCTCAAGAGTGATCGCGAACCGTCTTGCGCGAAGATTTGATGACTTCCAACCACCGGAACAGGCTGGGTTTCGGAGCGGATACGGCACCATAGACCACATCCACACAGTGCGGCAGATTATACAGAAGACTGAGGAGTACAATCAGCCCCTGTGCCTAGCATTTGTGGACTATGAGAAGGCCTTTGACTCGATTGAGTCTGTCCTGGAGTCCCTGCAGCGTTGCCAAGTCGACTGGCGATACATCCAAGTGATAAGATGTCTCTACGAAGCCGCCACCATGTCTGTCCAAGTACAGAATCAGCAAACAAGTCCCATACCGTTGCATCGTGGAGTGAGACAAGGGGACGTTATTTCCCCGAAATTGTTCTCTAATGCAATGGAGGATATGTTCAAGACGCTGAACTGGAAAGGACATGGCATCAACATAAATGGCGAACGCATCTCTCACTTGCGATTTGCAGACGACATCGTCATCATGGCAGAAACCCTGCAGGACCTACAACAGATGCTGAATGACCTGGCTGACTTTTCTATACGCATCGGCCTACGGATGAACTTGGATAAAACCAAGCTCATGTTCAATGAACATGTTCTACCGGAACCGATCGCAATACACGGTGCCGTTTTCGAAGTTGTTCAAAAATATCTTTACCTCGGGCAGACATTGCAGTTAGGTAGAAACAACTTTGAGGACGAGGTGAATAGAAGAGTTCAGCTGGGTTGGGCAGCGTTTGGGAAGCTACGTCAAGTCCTGACATCGTCGATCCCACAGTACCTAAAGACGAAAGTCTTCAATCAGTGCGTCCTACCTGTGATGACATACGGAGCCGAGACGTGGACACTGACGGCACGGCTGGTCCACAGGTTCAAAGTCGCTCAGCGCGCTATGGAAAGGGCTATGCTCGGCGTTTCTCTGAAAGATCGCATCAGAAATGAGGTAATCCGACAGAGAACCAGAGTTATCGACATAGCCCACCGGATTAGCAAGTTGAAGTGGCAGTGGGCTGGCCATATTTGCCGAAGAACCGATAACCGTTGGGGTAGACGAGTTCTGGAGTGGAGACCGCATCTAGGCAAATGTAGTGTAGGACGTCCTCAGGCACGATGGAGTGATGATTTGCGCAAGGTGGCTGGCAGGAGCTGGATGAGAGTCGCCCAAGATCGATCTGATTGGCATTTGGAGAGGCCTATGTCCAGCAGTGGACTATGATAGGCTGTTGATGATGATGATGATGATAACAGACCATTACTAAACTTGCTTGACTTCTACAATTGCAGACCGAACGTGCTAACTAGTGCGCACTTCTCAAAGCGCGATATAGAAATAATATTAAATAATACATATTTAAACATATATGATGTTCATTTCACATCTGTGTAAAATAAATAAACTAAAGAAAATTTTACTAGAAAAAAAAATCGTATCAGTTGAGGTTTCAGGCGGATTCTTCCGCTATCAGGATAGATTTAAACATCCAGCAATTAAATGCATAAAATAAAAAAAATGCATTTTAAGTTTTGTTCAAATTATTGTCCTGCGCAATGAGCTAAGGAAATCTATGGAATTTCAAACACATTCAAATTGGAATGTAAGTAATGATGTTTTTATTCCAGGTCTATTAGTCGGCATAGGCGTTCTACGAAACCTCGAAAAGAGAAAACGGGAGAAGAGATTATGGTGGGCGGCGGTGGTAATTTACATCTCCCTCATGATCGCCGGCATCCTGGCAAACATCTTCTGGACTGACAGGTTCTTGTGAAGTGATCCCAATGACAATTGAATAAGGTCTAATTTCCCTTGCCTTTTAGGCATCGTGCGTCATACATCGAACGGTCAATAGGTGCTTTGGAAAGCTATTATAAAGTGCAACTTAAAAGTATTAGGATTAAAGTCTACTGTCGAATGCCTTACTGGAGCTTTATGTAAGCAAATATGTTTGAAATATTATGAGAAATACCACCTTAAGCCTATTAGTGTTTATAGCTTATTTTTGTACACTTAAATGTATAATTTTGGACTCTAATTACTTATTTAGTGCCTTAACCGTGTCCCAAGAGCTCTCTCTTTAAAACAGAAGATTTGTTATATTTACATATAACATCTTTCCTAATAACACTCTGTACAGAGTATTAATCGGAAAGATATAAAATTCGGTAAATATTACAAGTATTTGATTCTACATTTTAGAGCTGATGATTATAGTTAAATATCTATTTTTTACAGTATTTTTTTATTATCAAACAAAAGTATTAGTTTCGTATTATTTTCTTGTTTGAAATATTCAGGTTGACTAAGTTTCAGTATTAAAACTACAACAATGTATTTAAATACGTTATAAAATTGATATCTTTTATCAATAACATCAAAGCCATAAAAAATCTTGACATCGGTAAAGTCTTTGAGCCTTCACAGTATTTCTTAAGTATATTCGACGCCATTCTAGTATGTAACCAATATAATAGTACCTATTTCATAGGTTCATATCTATTTGTATATCTTATTTAAGGTGGAAATGTAGTGGTACTAACAAAAATTTTATATACCTACCATATAAACCCTACACCTAACCTAACCTACGTTTCACAAATAAAAGTCTGTTTCTGATTCTTAGGATTTTAAGAAATAACAGTTATGTTCTTTGCTCAAAAAAAACGTTCCTTCGTGGACTCTCTTTTATAAAAATACTAAATTGTCTTTATGGATCGATTTTGTTTGAACTTAAATACCCCAAAATCAATATTGGTCCTTCGAGCAGATAAAATAAAACTTCATAGTTTTATTTTTATTTTTTAAACATTTACCTGCTAGATGTTTAAATGTAAAGAAAATTTTACTAGAAAAAAATCCACGTGGACTAGGCAGCAAACGGGTTTAAAACTTCATGTTTGTTTGCATAATTATTGAAGTTTGCAATTTCATCAGTTATTAAATTTGTATAGTGCTCTGTCTGTGCTTAGTTTGACTCAATAAATAAATTGATTGTCCATATTTTATTAAAACATTTCACTAATAATAATCTTTGGCCCGATTTTTTATTTTGGTAATATTTCCTCTTTGCTCTGTCCTAATTTTATATTTTATTAGATGTACATTATATTGTTTGTGTACGGGACGCCGGGCTGTCGCAGTAGCGGACAGTTACCGACTCGTACTGCGGGGTGGAGGAAGTTACACGCAGGAGTCTTGACTGTAGTGGACTGTAGTTTCGGTGAATAAAACCCCTGGTGTTCGGTATTGAAGAAATCGGTGGGCGCTGATAATGGATGGCCGGTGAGAGGAGGCTTCAGTTCCAGAGTGAACCGCTTGGTGTTTCTTCCTGTTCCTTAGGGTAGGAGCGCCTGTCGCTGAATGCATGTCGGAGCATGTTCCGACTCGAATTTTATATGCTAGGACTGAGCTGGCCAGCGATCCATTACCTCACCCCCGCTATACTTTATATTTCATTTTCTCAAAAATTACATAGGTGCGAGCTTTAAACTATACATACATACATTGGGCATACAAATAGGCATATTTTTAACGCATTTGCGCGTCCGTAAGCATGATATGTTAGGTGTGGCGCGCAAAAAATAGGTCTCCGCGATATTTATACTTTCTCCCTCCATAGGGCTTCGCCCTGCCACAGGGCTCCGCTGCCCCACCCGCGCGCTCCGAGCGCGCCGGGTGGGGAGCGCAACATGTTTTTTTTTTGGTTTTTTTATTAATTTATTTATTCAATCAAATCAATTACATTTTTGATATACAATGGCTGTATCTAAAAAACCCTTAAACATGGGTTTATCTGTCTACAGCGATTCGCTCTAACAAATATTTTTTAAGTTTATGTTTACAATTATCTTTCATATACAATTCTTGAATTCTGGGGGGCATTTCATTTAGAAATTTAGGAATAACATATTTTAGTGTTCTCGAACCATATACATTGTTGGTTTTTGGTAGGAGATATTTTTTATAATTAAGGTTACGCAAGTATTCTGGACGATGGTGAGTCTGTAGATTATGAGCACTGTTATATTCTGTTAAAACACAAAACTTGACTTTATCAATACACTCAACAATTTACAATGGTTAAACAACTCACCATAATTTTCTTTATGTTTATTTATAATATATTTTGGAACAATAGTTTTTAAGATTCTTATTTGTAATCTGTATATATCTTTCAAATATGTATCATATGTCAAACCATAACTGCTCAAGCCATAACAATAATAATAATAATAATAATTTATTACATAAAAATATGGTATAAAAGGTGTTTGATCATTTTCATGTCTCACATATTTTACTGTTAAACAGCATGCAACAGTTTTTAAATCAACTTAAAATTAAAGTGTAATGCTTGTCAGCTTATCAATATCATGTCAAGATCATTTTATACTCAATATTATACAATGTCAATAAATATAAAATTATCCATTAAAATGTAAAAAAATAAATGTCCAATGTTAAAAATTTGTTTTCTCACAATGTTTCAATAATCAATAATAATCATACAATGGTGTCGATTCATAATAAAATAATAATCAAAAAGTAAAATAGTAAATGCACCAATATTTGCTTTTAGGATCCTCCAGTAATCAGTATCGTACAATGTCAAATAGTCATAGCCAATAACTGAGTCAGCTAGGGCCATATACATTAATCTGAGGGTTCTGTATGGAAGCTTATATTTAAGCACAGCAAATTTGCTTAGAATAGACCTTAGTTTCGAACATACGTAATTTTTATGATATCCCCAGTTGAATCTATTGTCGATAATAAGACCAATATACATATGACTTTCTTCTACCTCTAAAGTTGGACATGAGCAAACATTTGTATCACTCTGCAGGCATTGATGATTGTGAGCCAGGATTGTCGGTGTGTCATGTGTCCTGTTCTGCGATGAGTGTATATGAATTATTTTTGTTTTTTGCCTATTTATCACCAATCCTACATCATGTGCCCACTTACACAACTGATCAAAGCTTTCCTGCATATCGATTAGTGCAAGATTTATGTGCCTGTTGGCCACCAGTAGACATGTATCATCTGCGAATTGGTAAACATGACCCCTCTTTATGACATTACACATGTCATTAACATATAATAAATACTCGGTAGGGCCTAATATGGATCCCTGTGCTCAGAGGATATTTCCTCTCTAGGAGATACCATTTTCACAGAAACCAGAGAAACTAATACGCCTGCAGAATTAACACTGCAAATGTTAAGCGATACGATTGCTAAAAAATTACAGGAAAATAATATAAAAATAATAACAGAGCTACAAAACACAATAAAAAACGAAGTGCAACAATCAGTCAAGATTTTAATGGAAAAGCTAAAACAAGATATTCATTTACTAAAAGAAGAAAATAACTGCAAAAAGCTGGAAATACAAAAATTACATATGAAATTAGAAAACCAACAAAAAGAGATTGATCGACTGAAAACATTAAATGAAAATATTAATACTGTTGGACACCAAAATGCTGAAATAAATCGGAAAAAAATTGTACTGTATGGCTTAAAAGAATACTACAAAGAACCAGAACATAATTTATTGCAACGAATCCATGAAATTTTTCGGGAAATTTTGAATGTCGATTTAAATGGTTACATAGAGGATACACATAGAATAGGACGCTACAATAACAGTGGAAATCGATCACTGGTAATAGAGCTGATAAGCAAGAGAATGGCTAAATATTTAATTGAAAATAGTAGTTGCTTTAACGGAACCGTGTTTTCAGTATCGGAATTTTTGGACAGGGCCACCCAATTGAAAATGAAAGCTTTGCGAGAGGAAATGCATATGGCACGAAAAAATGGCCTACATGCAATACTGAGAAACAACCAATTATTTATAGAAGGGAAAAGAGTGAATATGAGCGAAGTTGTCCAATCATTCAACATGAAGAATCAGCCAAATTCAAAAGACTATGAAAGAAAAACGCAAAGTCCGGAAATAAATAATACAGGCCGTAATAATGATAATTCCTTTCGAAAAAACTAAAAAAGCACAATTTAAGATTCTGTTCCAGAATATTCAAAGTATCAACAACAAACAACATATAATAGAGGTATTTTTACAAGAAAATCCAATATATCAAGCATTATGTATCTGAGAAACATGGTTATCACAAGCTAAACTGGATTTATTGAATTTTAGCGGTTACAAATAGCGTCATCGTTTTGTAGGAGGGAGCGCGCTGGAGGAGGCGTTTGCATTTTACTAAGAGACTACTTGGATTATACTGAAATAATTGATATAACTAAAATGTCTTTGGAATACATCTTGGAAGTAACAGCGGTAGAATTAAGTAAAGAAAATCTATTGTTAGTAGTTATGTATTGGAATAGAAGAGAGGAAGACGCATTTCGTGACCGGTTGAAGTTGATTTTGAACTTTTTACATAAAATATATTCTAAATGTAATATAATTATAGGCGGTGATTTTAACATAAATATATTAGACAATAACGAAAAAGGAACTGATCTATTGGATTTGATGTTAGAAATTAAATTTACACAGCATATTAAAGCACCGACACATATAACAGAGACTACGTCCACATGTTTGGATCTTATATTTACCAACTTTGACCATACATACTTTCACACCAATGTAGAGGAGCTGGGTTTTTCCGATCATGCTGGAACCACTACCAATCTTACGAACATACGTTCTAAACAAACATATTGGTACACAAAAAAACGTCTATACAACAATAAAAACATATCTGAATTTAAATTTTAACGACGACAAATAAACTGGAAGCAAATAATAAACCCACATAAAAATATAAATGATAATTATAATGCGTTTCAAGAGACCTTAACTAAAACATTAAATACATCTATACCAAAACAGACAATCAAATGGAAATCTACATCAAAGAAGTATTGGTTAACTTTAGGATTAAAAAAATCGTGTAAAAATAAAAGGTTACTGAAAGTTATTTCCACAAAATCAAATAATCCAATCTTAAAACAACATTATAAACAATATGGGAAATTATTAAAAAGAGCCGTTATCTGGGCTAAAAAAAATCAATACACAAAACAAATAAATCAATCACATAATAAAGTTAGGACGATGTGGAATATAATAAATGAGAGGACTAATAAAATAAAAATTAAGGAACAGTGTAATATAAAATTGAAAATAAATAATAAAATATGCTCAGACCCAAAAATTGTCGCAAATTCATTTAATGATTTTTTCGCTTCAATTGGTAGGCTCGAACCGTCGTCCCAGGACGGCTGCGCAACACGCTGTGCTCGCGGCCGCCCTGTGCTCAGTCCTACCGAAAATACATTTTACTTGAGTCCAGTAGAGTGTCATGAAGTACATAAAATTATTAAGTCCCTTAAGAATAAAAATAGTCATAGTATTGATGAACTTCCACCAAAATTAATAAAAGAATGTGTAGAGGAACTAACTTTTCCATTCACTTGTTTAATCAATAAATCAATCATTTGAAGAAGGCACGTTTCCATCTACTCTGAAAAAAACAATAGTTAAACCTATCTATAAGAAAAATGAAAAATCCGACCCAAACAACTATCGGCCTATAGCCCTTCTACCTACAGCTTCTAAAATATTTGAAAAAGCAATCTGTAATCGCGTTGTCAAGTTTATTTGATGACAGTTAAAACGGCTTTCGAAAGAACCGATCCACAACTCTAGCTGTATATAAATACATTAATGAAATAGTTAAAAAAATAGATAAAAAACAGTACGGAGTAGGCATTCTACTAGATATGACAAGGGCTTACGATAGGGTGCAACATAACATACTTCTAAAAAAATTGTACGATATAGGAATCCGCGGCCCTGCCCATAAATGGTTTTCATCTTATTTACGAGATAGAAAACAATTTGTAGAGATAGAATACTTCGATAAAAAGTCCAAAAAATACACGCATGTATACTCCGACTGCAGGGTTATAAATGCATCAATACCCCAGGGAAGTGCTGTGTGTTTATTGTTTTTAATTTATATAAACGACTTTCCTAAAATTATTGAGTAGCCATGTGTACTATTTGCAGATGATATATCCATACTAACTTCTTGCGAAGATAATACCGACATTAACAAAAAACTGGACGCGATCCTTGCTAAAACTTCAGACTGGTTAAATGACCTTAACCTTAAAATAAATATAGCGAAAACAAAAATAATGACCTTCCACCCGCATCAAAAGAAAGAATTAAAATTGTCAGTAAATTACATGGGCAAAACTATAGATTGTGTTAAGGATTTTTCTTTATTAGGTATAGTCATAGACACGCATATTAACTGGAAAGCACATGTAAGGAAAATAAAATCTAAGTTATCGAGTTTTTCTTATGCACTTCGTGAAGTTAAAAAGACTACTAACGTGGAAACGGCAATTGTAACTTACTACGCATATGCCCATTCTTGGCTGAACTATAGTATCATCTTGTGGCGAAATAGCACAGACGCACCTACTTTATTTACATTGCAGAAAAAACTAATCCGTATTATTGCCAATATAGATAATACCGAAAGCTGTAGACCGTACTTTCAAAAGTATAAGATAATTCCCCTGCCTTGTTTATACATAATTTATATTATTTAATTATATTATATTATATATTATTATTTAATTCTCCTAATAATAAATTAATCACGTCACGTCGATGTCGTTTCACGTTACGCGCTTTCTAGGCAGAACTGAAAACCAGTGCTTTGCTCTTAGAGCAAAGGTATCGCTGAGTTTTTGCCTTTTTCTGTCGTTGCGGCACACAGTTACATACCTAGTAATTAATTGTTCTATTTTTTTACTTGAATTTGTGTGCTGTACTGATGGGAATAAATGATTTATCTATCTATCTATCTATCTATCTACATACTAGAGATATGCAAATTTATAAAGAAAAATAGCCAATTATATACAAAACGAGAGAATTTACATATGAAATATTCCTTGCGATGTAAAAACAAATTAGTACTGCCAAATTCACGCCTCAAGCTAAACTTAACTAGTACCTTCAACTTTTCTATAATCATATATAACCATTTCCCAGAGACATTAAGTAACAAGACTAATGACATTCTATTTATAAAAAAATTAAAACTGTTATTAATAGAGAAGTGTTACTATAGTATTAACGATTATTTGAGTGACAATCTTAAGTAAATAGCAACTATCATGTACAAAATGACAATAAAATGATACCTACACATAAATGACATACTTATACAATGAGGGCTATCGCGTATAAATCCGCCGCTAGAGGCGCTAGTGTAGTGTGAGGTCTCTGAAATGTCAAATGCTATTGCTTGTTGGTTGACTACTAAAAATTAAAATAATGTTGTGAATAATTGGTAACAATTCGGCTTAATTATGGCAAATATGAGTTATGTGGCAATGAATGTCAGTTATTAAAAATTTGAGCTTAGAAAAATGATTATGTTCCCGTTTTTTCCGAATAAAACGGAACTGCGCGTCACTGTGGCATGACCTATTATGTTTAGGATATGGTTCTTTTGTGTTAAAATACGATCTAAATGTAACCTTTGATTTCATGTGCGTATTAATAAACTTTAAAAGTTACAATTTAGGACCTCACTCAACAGTGGCGCCATCTGGTGAGGCAGAAAACGGTAGCCCTCATTATACACACAAACATACTTACATAAATATTATTTAACTTGACATTAAGGGAGAGCATTTTTAATTTTTATTTTTTATTATTAATTATTATCTGCCTATTAATTAATTGTTTATATAGATTGAATGAATTTTATCTTAACTTATATAAATAGTGACAACTAATATAATAGTAACATTCAGTACCTAACTCTTAAACTAACGTAGAAATTTGAATGTAACTCCTCTCTTCTATCTCTTATTTAGTTGCGTGCCCGACAGGGTCCATAATGATCGTATGTTGTCATAACTTATATTTAACATCTTTTTGTACATTGTGGATATGCAATAAACGAATTGAATTGAATTGAGAGTTTTTGATTTAGTTTTTTTACCGAAATACACAACATAATGATGAATTGGATATTCATCTTTTTATGGAATCTATAAACATTAGTAAATAACGTGGGATCGTTTTCCAAAAACTTGTCAAATACCCTATTGCCATAGCTCTTACTTTCTCTTTATATTATTACATAAGTTACTTATTGCCTTGCATGTCGTGCCTTACTACAGTCCCTATACAACATAGTATTAAACTTTCGATGCATTTACTATACAGTACCCCTAACACGAACCAATATCGAATTCGAATAGTTTGCGAATGCAAAATGCCAATGTAAAATTTTGTATAGAAACTAGAACAGCTGCGCCACAACGAACGTAACGAGAACTAAAAGTCAGTACATATTTGATGTATATCTAGATCGAATTCAAGTATATGAATTCGATAATGGTTCGTGCTAAGGGGATTTATTACAGTATCTTTAGCTAATTTACGGCCAGTTTCAATAAATCAAACTCCAGTAAGAGATCTATGCCTATTAGAGGCTTGTTGCTAAGATATTTTTATTATTAAGATTATAATAACAAATTCTGCTAAGAAACGGAACCAGAGGCACAAGCACGACCTTCGACAGCTCCGCAATCGTATCACGACGTCAAAGTTTCTATGAAAACAGCAGCGCCGCTAGCGGACGTAAGACGCAAACTGGCTCCTTTCATACAATATTTGACGGTGACGATATGATTACGCATCTGCAAAGTTCGAGATTAGCTTTACTTTTCACTGGAAATTGATTTTATAAAATTAGCCGTTAATAGTGAAAAAAACCGATTTCCCAAAACAATATTTTATATCGATTAATATAAGATAAGAGAATTGTTACAAGATTTATATAATGCCCGTTTGCACCAATCTATAGGTACTTAGGCGACAGGGAGTTGCTTATAATTAATTTTGGTTATCACCAACTTTAAAGACGTGAGTGTCCTTAACTTAAGTAATGCGATCTGTATTTGCTGTCATAATATTTAGAACTACAGTTGCCCTTCTGTTTCACACACATCAATTTGTGGAAAAGGTTTAGTGCTTAATAATAAAAAAATATAAAGGATTGACTTAGCGAATTAGGATCCATCTTAAAGTTTTGTGAAAACAAATTTGACACTTAGTTAGTCGCCTAAATATTTTAGTAAAGTTTAGTAAACTCGCAAGTTTGGTGCAAACGACTATAAAATTTTCCAACAAAAAGTTTGTATTTTTGATAATAATTCTGACAACTAAAGCTTTTATTGATATTTCTATCTCTGTCTCGGTAAGTTTTTTAGAAACGAGGCAGTCAGACAGCTTTAAATTGTCCATGATTGAGTAAATCTTCGCACAGAATACACGTTGTTCATAGCAGTAAATGCAAGTGTTCATGTTTGTATTTATTGTATATTGTTGAACAGTGTTGCCGTTTATGATTTGCTTTACAGTTTTTGTGCACACGGTTTCGCACGGTTTTATTACAATTACGTACGTCAGGTGACAGCACTGCGCCAAGCATAGAGGTATAAGAATAGAGTGGGAAAGGCGGCTCTGAAAGTGTCCGTCTAGTAGAAAGAGAAAGAAGATGAGAGACTAAAGATGTCCAAAATAATCGTTTGTATCGCAACCAATCGTATCGATTCAGCGATATATCGATATTTATCCAATTTTTAAACAGGTTAAAATAAAACAAAGGTATATTAGTTCAAGCGATTACAAATAATTTATTTCATAAAGATGGAAGTTATACCTACCAACCTACCGCGGACGTCAAATTTCTATGGAAATCCAGCAGCGCCCCTACCGGACGTAAGAACAGACTTTCTTTTTCCATATAAATTTTGACATGACGATATGAATACTTTCCCGCTAGTTGTTCGTGCTTAGATAAGAGATGTTTCGAATAACTGTTTGTAAGAAATAACTAGAAATACAGAGATATATATTGTTACTGTATGTGTTAAAATATCTTAATAATCGTGTCCATGAATGTGATTACGTCTGCTTTATGTATGAATGTTTAGTCGCGTGCTTTAATTTAGGACCCAAGTAAAGGTGAATTTTGGATAGGAAATATACAACCAATAGAGCTACTATAGGTCGATCGCTTAACTGAATCCTCGCCTGCGGGTTCAAGGGTGTGGGGGAGGACGAGAAGGGGGGCCGTGAGAGGGGTGGGCGGTGGGCGCTTGTAATTGTTTTTGTCATTTTTGTCAAAATTAAATTTTATTTGACAATCTTGCCAATTTTTTTCCACATTCTTGACAATTATATTTAATTTTTGACATTCTTGTCAAAATTACAAGCTCCCGCCGCCCGCACCTCTCGCGGCCCCCGTTCTCGTCCTCCCCACACCCTTTACCCCGCAGGCGAGGACTCAGTTAAGCGGTTTACCTATATTTCAACTAGGCATTGCTCTTGAGAACGGAGCATGTAAAGGATAAATAATATGTATAAAAGATTTTTTTTTCACTCACACCAATTAGCCTAGCCCTGTAAGGTAAAGTAAGCACTGTAAGGTTTGTGTTATGGGATACTAGGGTAACGGATAGAATACATATACTGTAAATATATAAGCATATTTATATAGAAATACATATTTAACAGAGTACAAATGCTCTTATTCATCACACAAACATCTGCCCCCACCGGGATTCGAACCCGGGACCTCTCGAGTCGGCGACACTATGAAACCCGGCGTACAAACCACTCCACCACGGAGATCGTCAAAATTAAAAAACGTATGTTAAACTCATTGAAACAGTGTTTTATTTTATGAGTGGTGTCCATATTAACACTAAATAAAAGACTGCCTGCTCAAGAACGTGTTTTTTTGATTTTGATTTTATTGATTTTCACCCTTATTGGTTTGGTTCTAAGCTCAAAATTGATTGCAGAATTTTCATATGTTGTAGAAGTTTGTTGTTCGTACATTCGAAGAAGTGGTGGTCTACCACTTTTAGACGTAAATCGCTTGCGCTCAATCTCTTTTGTTGATGGAGTTTCCTTGCAAAGTTGAGATCCAACACAGGGGATTTTAGACTTTATGGTTACTTAAATTGTTTCAATAATTAAACCGTGCGTGCATAAATGCATATTTATGTACACTGGACCCCCCTATCGGTTGTTTCAGGTAAAATACATGTTATTTTTTGTAAATATTGTTTTATAGTCCAGGCATTTTAGCAGGTATTTCCGATTTAAGTTTCTGGACTATAACACGAGTTATTTTAAATCTGAATTTAAAACTCATTTTTAAAATATAGTATTTGTATTTATTTTTGAATTAAATTATAAAACAGTAATAGTGTAGAATCTGGCACGATTCTCTAAAATTAAATTTGACAAATGTGTATCCTTGTCATTATCCATACATAATAACGCAATAATTATAATACAAGGTGCGCATTGTAATGCTCGGTTCTCCATCTTCACTGATGTAAACTCGTTTTGAATCATTACAGTTTGTGCACTGTAAGGCGCTTTGCAGACGACGGGGCGGGGCGGGCCGGTCAATTTCGCCGCGAATAATAGCACAAAGTGAATCCTATACTTCAAACGCACACGGAGGGAAAAAAGACCGCGCCGTAGGTGCCCGGCGGGCACTGGGTCACGACGACAACGATAAACAAAATTATTCTTAAACAAATATATTTATCATATAACATAACAGTGATTCTCAGTTAACGCTTTTTTGTTTATAGACATTGTCGATCTTAGAGCTAAGTTGTCGATTGACCACAAAAATCTACGATGTTGATATTGATGGTAGACGTAAAGATAGCTTGTACACCGGCCATCCTCACCTTGCCGGCCTGCGTGTTGCTTCTTCACGCCTCTTTTAAAGGATCCCAGGTTGTAAGAAGGAGGGAATACGTGAGCGGGCGGGCAGAGCATTCCATTTACGGATAGTGCGACAAAGAAATGAGACGTTGGAATTGTGGCCACAGTAAGACGGTGACAACGTAGGCCAGCGCGCGTGGTCCTCTGAAGGAAAGGGGAAGGTGGAATAAGAGAGAATAACTCCTCAGAACACTCGCCGTGGTACAGACGATAAAACGGGCTTACTGACGCCACGTCACGGCGTAATCGAAGAGGCTCGAGTAATTTAGAGAGTTACAGTGGTAGAACAATAGAAGTAGAGAAATTTTCAACTTTATTATCAAAGCCCAATTGCAAGGTTTACATGTGCCCGCCCTGTATCGCGTCCCTCATCCGCGCGGTGATATCGGCCAGTCGCCGCGCGCGCCTCAGCCGCGAGTCTCTGACCAGTGTTGCCAACTACAAGCATTGCCCAGTTGCTAGACATCTTACAAAATGTTGCTAGATTGTCAGTTTTTATTACCCCAAAAAGTTGCTAGAAGTAGCTAAATCTTCCAGTAGGTAAAAAAGATACTATATTACAAGAAGGGGTATCAACACTGACCGTAGACGCATAAAAATGAGTCTGAGACCATTATTTAAAAAAAAAACTTGTAAAGTAAAATTATCATAATTTACTAATCGAAAAAGTCTGCTTTCAACAAAACGAGTTTTAAATTCACGTACCTGTTTGGCACTCTACTTTCTGTCTAATTCTTTTTGTCCTAGTATGTTTCTTCATGTCAAATAGTTTTAGAAGAATTTCCGTAGAACAATAAGTACAAAACGCCTTGCTTGAGTCTCCACTTGCGGCTTTTAATCAATCTGTCTGTATTTCGGTGCGTATGTTTTTTTTTCTCAAGGGTTAAAACAGAAAAAACACTGGGTAGAATACGAGTGGTGCGTACTACTTTGGTTTAGTAAATAAGTACCCACGTTCTGTCATAGTGCATTCTGTCGTAGCGCAACATTAAATGGGAAATTCCCGGCTAAGGCCGACCTACAACCGATACCATAGTATCTTTAATCTATATAGAGTCGCGTTCAGTTTTTAGTTATTCGTTACAGATTTGGTACCCTACTCTATGAATCTCTCATGAAATGAAAAGTTGCTAGAAAAAATAGCTAAATAGTTTAGCTACAAATTTTATTAAATTGTAGCTATAAAGTTGCTAAGTTGGCATCACTGTCTCTGACGCCACGTCACGACGTAATAGAAGAGGCTCGAGTAATTTAGAGAGTAGAGTGGTAGAATAATAAAAGGAGAGAAATTTTCAACTTTATTATCAAATCCCAAGTGCAAGGTTTACATTTGCCCGCCCCGTATCGCGTCCCTCAGCCGCGCGGAGATATCGGCCAGTCGGCGCGCGCGCCTCAGCCGCGAGTCTCTGACGCCACGTCACGGCGTAATCGAAGAGGCTCGAGTAATTTAGAGAGTAGAGTGGTAGAGAAATTTACAACTTTATTATCAAAGCCCAAGTGCTAGGTTTACATTTGCCCGCCCCGTATCGCGTCCCTCATCCGCGCGGTGATATCGGCCAGTCGGCGCGCGCGCCTCAGTCGCGAGTCTCTGACGCCACGTCACGGCGTAATCGAAGAGGCTCGAGTAATTTAGAGAGTAGAGTGGTAGAGAAATTTACAACTTTATTATCAAAGCTCAAGTGCTAGGTTTACATTTGCCCGCCCCGTATAGCGTCCCTCATCCGCGCGGTGATATCGGCCAGTCGGCGCGCGCGCATCAGCCGCGAGTCCCTGGCGCGCGCCATGCGGTCACAGCGTGCGTCCACGAGCGCGGCGCGCGCGGCGTGCGACGCGCGTCGGGCCGACTCCAGCGATGACACTTCGCGCCTTAGCAGCGCACTCTCCCAGGAGCTGAGCGCGTTCGATATTGCCACGCGCTGAAATTATTTTTTCAAGTTATGTTTTTATTATTTAAGAAATAACTGCTAGTTGTTTAAATCTAAAGAAAAGTTTACTAGAAAAAAATTCCCGCACCAATACGAAGAGATGGCGCTGCCTTGCAGCCTAAGGCTAGAGAAAAATTCGACACGGCCGTTAGGGCCGCGGTAGCATAAAAGTCAGTGCATTCGCCCGGATAGCAAAGGGTGCAGGTTCTAGTCCCATCTGCTGCCTGGTCCGCGAGGTTTTTTTTCTAGTAAACTTTTCTTTTGTTTTTTCAAGTTTAGGTAGACACTTTGGTGATAATATTTTTTAAAGCACTGGCAAATTACTCGACGTCACACTTAGGTAGATGAAAAAGAGAAGTAACTAAATATGTAATTGTATTCTTTCTCGTAAAAAGCTCGTGGGTCTAGGACTAGTATATCATTCTGCGGGTCCAGTGCGATTTCGAAGATTTTAAAATTGCAATCCCAGGCGGGGCCGACGTATTAGTAGCGCCTTTCAAAAAACATCACATACGCCATGCCTTACTTGGTTGCCTTACAAGTTGGTGGTCAGTCAATTTCTAATATTAAATAGCTTGAGAATCTCTGTCTTTTTCAAATTTCAGACACGTTATTGCCCGTTACAATTACGAATGAGCAATATATTGATCTACAAAACGGTGGCATCGCAGACGAGAGGTAAGAAAAGTCCCATCTTACCTGTGAAGCGATTCCAAAATAGCGTATCGTTTCTTGGAAGCGTGGTTAGCTAGCTGTTGAACAATGCCAGGTCCAGCATACGGTGACACTCCTCCGCTACGCCGAGCCTCGATCGCCGCGCCGGTCCACCGTCAGGTGCGCGCGAGCCCATTCTTCTAGTGTTTTGTCTACCATTTCTGTAGTCTGGCCGCGCTACAAGATCTTTGTCCCACTGTAGTGTGACGTCCCATCTATTTATTACCTGTGAAGCGTCTCTCAGAATAGCATTTCGTTTTTTCGAGGCGTGGCTAGCTCGTTGCTCAGCGTCTGCCAGGTCCAGCATACTGCGGCACTCCTCCGCTACGCCGAGCCTCGATCGCCGCGTCGGTCTGCCGTCAGCTGCGCGCGAGCCCATTCTTCTAGTGTTTTGTCTACCATTTCTGTAGTCTGGCCACGCTACAAGATCTTTGTCCCACTGTAGTGTGACGTCCCATCTATTACCTGTGAAGCGTCTCTCAGGATAGCGTTTCGTTTCTTCGAGGCGTGGCTAGCTCGTCGCTCAGCGTCTGCCAGGTCTAGCATTCGGCGGCAGTCTTCCGCCATGCCGAGCCTTGAGCGCCGGTGGGCCGCTAGCTGCGCGCGCGCCCTCTCCTCTAGCGCTTTGTCTATCATTTCTGTAGCCTGGCGAAAACGACAATGCAAAATCATTCAAATCAAATCAATTCGAAGAATATTTTTTCAGTTTAGGCTGTTACAAGCACTTATGAATGTCTATGTCTATCAGATACGCCATCGGTTCGTAAATCTACGACGGAAGACCTTGTACTGAGAAGAACCGGCAAGAAACTCGGCAAGGGCTGTTTTCTTCTCATACAGTCGTTAAGTGGAAAAATAACTTGAATATGAGATGATTCATCATTGTCGTCCTATAAATGGCCCCACTGCTGGAACACATGCCTTCCCTGTGGATGGAATAGGGAGAAAGGGCCACGACTCACCCAACCAGTCTACTACGAATTGTTGGATGCTAACGACGGTCCGCGGATTGGAGTAAAAGCTAGATAATAATTAGAGTCCTGAATATATAAAATAACAAATGAAGCACTTGTGCGCCTCATCGAGTCTGGAGTGCCGGTCCGTTGTTTCTTATAGAGCTTTGTATACCATTTCTGTAGCCTGTAGGAAAAGAATCATTTGTTATAATGTTAAAAGGGTGACAAATAATCATATGGCCCGCCTGATGGTAAGTCGCCATCATAGTCTATAGTATAGATGCTTGCGTTACAAAAAATATCACTCGCGCCGTTCAGTACCCTGACCCAAACCCCCTACCCCGTGGAGCCCTGGAACCTTACTCACCGTCAGAAACACAAAACCATCAAAAGGTAGTGTTATTTTACTATAGTCTTCTGTAAGGTGGAGGGTACTTCCTCAGACGAGCGCTCCAACTCGAGCGAGAAATCCGCTATGCCGTTCCTCCAGTGTTTCCACTTTAATTATTTCCTTTCCCGACGCCTCAATTCAGATTTCCCCTTCTTAGGAAATTTTTCCCCTCAAAAATTATTCTGTTGTAGTTTTTAGATTTGGCACTAGTGAAGTAACTAAAGAAAAAAAAGGTCTTAATCTATCTTATTCTATAACAGATAAATAAAATATATAAAATCTGCACGTGTTTTCACAGTTTCACGGCAACACTCTAGTCCACGGTATAGTCCATAAAAAATCTGTTCCGTGCCGCATTTTTAGGCTAGGCTTTATGCCATAATTTCCCCTTTTTATGTCTTTCCCCTTTTTCTTCCCCTCTGGATCCTAATTTGCCCTTAAAAGGGGAATTTCCCCTCATTGTGGAAACACTGCGTTCCTCTCTTAATCATACATAAATCATTGTTGTCGTCCTTTAAATGTCCCTGAAGCGCAATAAATATCATTTGATTGACTCTAACAATTATGTTAGAAATTTTTATTTGACGAAAGATAAATATTATCTTTCCAATTATAATAAAAGACAGGTAGCTAAGTCGCTATCATATTTCTTTTTTATGTCAGCCAAGAATTTGGCTAAACAACTTGCTCCTATTGAGCAATATTCTATTGACATGACAATCAGTAATTATTCTACTGAAACCACCCAAAATCATAATAAATATTTAAATTAACCAATCAGACAAAAGATAATTCTTCTTGCACATTAAATAATAATGTAAATAAAAATAATTGTTTTGTTAATATAGATAAAAAAAACCCATCCAAAAACATTGCAAAAAATGTAAGTTTTATCAACCTGGTGCATCTTAATATTCAAGGAATGATGGGTAAGGACTTAGAAATTGAATTATTCATGAATTGTAATAATATAGATATTTTTTGTATAACAGAACACTGGCTTAAAAGTTGTCAGAATATATTTAATTTCAATAATCATCCGGTTGGTAGTTTGTTCAATCGAGAAAATGCAATTCGCGGTGGCTCTTTAATATTATTGAATAAAAAATTAAAATTTAAGGAACGAAGAGATATTGTGAGCCTCTCGGTTGAGCGAACAATAGAAATTGCCTGTGTGGAACTGGACCGGCTTGTTGTATTGAGCGTATACAGACCTCCATCAGCATTGTATGATTGTTTTGAAGCTATCATGGATGAAGCTCTTAAGAAAACTTACACTACAGGCAAACGGTTGATTGTCTGTGGTGACTTCAATATTGATTTATTACAAAAATCTAGTTCGAGTACTAAAATAAAAAAATTATTTCAATCATACAATCTGAAAAACTTATTCATTGAGCCTACTAGAATAGCTGCCACTTCGGCCACTTGTATTGATAATATATATACAGATATCATACCACAGAAAAAACAAATTATTAATAAACTAGATAGTGATCATTGTGGCCAGTTGATTACATTTCCATATCAGCTCAAGCAGGTGACAAAAAAACACATGACTGTTGTACCAAAATCTGCTAATCGTGTGGAACGTTTTAAAACTCAATTAGATAGAAAAATGTGTTATCTAAAATATAAAGACAGTCCAAATGATTTATATAATGATTTTTTTAATATATACTGCACTGAATTTAATAATGTTTTTGTACCCAAAAAAATCTGTATTAATGATGCGGTAACTTTTACTAAGTGGGCTACGCCTGGAATTCATAAAAGTAGAAGGACACTTTATGAACTTTATAATGAAAGAAACTGTAACACTAGTGAAAAATTTAAAGAGCATGTTCGTAACTATTCTAAATTGTTTAAAAAAGTATGCCGCTTAGCAAAATCAAATTACTTAAGTTCAAAGATTAAGAACAGTAATGACAAAATTAAAACGACATGGAATATTATAAACGATGAAACTGGAAAATCCAAAACTCGCAATAATAATTATAACTTAAATATTGATAATAAAAGGGTTACTTCAGATATTGAAGTTGCTACAGCTTTCGAAAATTTCTTTACTGATATTCCAGTTTCAACTACTAAATCTTTGAACTCTTCCCCCATTGCTGCTGAATCAATCTTAAGAGAAAACGTGAAACCTTGTACTAGTCATTTTCATTTTAAACATGTTGACTTCAAAGATGTAATTAAAACGTTTCACCAATTAAATAAAAAGAAAACCACGGATCTGTGGGGCAATTCCGTTGATGTTTCTAAATCGGTAATTGAGACAATAGCTCCTATTCTAGCTTGCATATTTAATGACTGTGTTGACTGTGGTGTTTTTCCTGACCTCATGAAATACAGTAAAATAACTCCTTTGCATAAAACGGGAAGTACATCAGACCCCACAAACTTTAGACCAATTTCTGTGCTACCCACCTTTAGTAAAATTTTCGTAAAAATCATGTTAGATCAAATGCAATCACATTTTAATAAATATAATATACTTCACTGTAAACAATTTGGTTTTACACGGGGTCGTTCAACAACCGATGCCGGTGTTGAACTTATACAACAAATTTTTGACGCCTGGGAGAACTCGCAGGACGCTCTAGGTGTGTTTTGCGACTTGTCCAAGGCTTTTGATTGCGTTTTTCATGAAACATTACTCAGGAAACTCCACCACTATGGATTTAGAGATACTGATCTGGATCTTATTGCGTCATACCTGATGGATAGGATTCAGAGGGTTGACATTAACGGCAATAAGTCTGCGGGTTCGCCGGTTAAAATGGGTGTTCCGCAGGGCTCAATCCTTGGTCCTTTCTTATTTTTAATTTATATTAATGACTTACCTTACTACGTTAGAGATAAGCATGAGATAGTATTGTTCGCGGATGATACATCACTTTTATTTAAACTCAAACGTAAGGAAACAGTTATTGACGACGTGAACAGTTGTATCTCTAAGGTAGTCCACTGGTTTAATGTTAATAATTTATTACTAAATGAAGGAAAAACGAAATGTATTAAATTTGTATTACCTAATGTAAAACAGGTAAAAACCAGTGTGAATGTAAAGGATAGGAATATGGGCCTTGTAGACACCACAGTATTCTTAGGGATTACTTTAGATTCTAAGCTTCAATGGGGCCCACATATTGATAAATTGTCAAATAGACTTAGTTCTGCAGCATATGCCGTAATGAAGATACGCCAGTTAACGGATGTAGATACGGCCAGATTAGTATACTTTAGTTATTTCCATAGTGTAATGTCGTACGGAATTTTATTGTGGGGAAACGCCGCCGACATTCAAACTATTTTTGTGCTGCAGAAGAGAGCTATTCGATCAATTTATAATCTTAAAGTTAAGG
Source organism: Chilo suppressalis (assembly GCA_902850365.2). Classification (NCBI taxonomy): domain Eukaryota; kingdom Metazoa; phylum Arthropoda; class Insecta; order Lepidoptera; family Crambidae; genus Chilo; species Chilo suppressalis. The sequence goes on along the minus strand of OU963914.1, from coordinate 16,894,739 downwards.
ATTCCTTAAGAGATAGGTTTAAAGAATTTGGTATAATGACGGTCGCATCACAATACATTTACGAAAATTTATTACTTGTAAGAAAAAATATTAATTTGTTTCTTAAAAACAGTGATGTTCACACACTTAATACAAGAAACAAAAATAAACTAACTTTACCTGCTACTAGGCTTCACAAAATCAATAATTCATTTAAAGGTCTTTGTGTTCGCTTATACAATAAAGTCCCAAGCAATATCCAAGAGTTAAGCATAAATAAATTCAAAGATAGTATAAAAAAAGCACTTATTAAAAAAGCTTATTACAAAGTGTCTGATTATATTACAGACAAAAATGCTTGGGTTTGAACTGTTCCAATCATTTCAACAGGTTTTCTATAGTAAATAAATCATGATTGTATTGACGTTGTAACAACATAATGATTTGTAAATGTTGTTACATTATGCTTTTAATGTTGTGGAGTTTTTTTCGCTCGTTTTTCACCGCAGCTAAAAAATATGTCCAATAACGAGTGGTAGGGAAAAAAAAAATGTTTGGACGATTCAAAAGTGTTGTACTATACATCCAATTTGAATAAAGATATATTGATTTCTGATTTCTGATTTCTGATTTCCTGCTGCTGGGACATATGCCGTCTCTATGGATAGAATGGCGACCACCAAGCGGTGGGGTTGGATTGGTGGGTGCTAATGGATGGAGGGATGATGACGGGGAACAGTAAACTAAATTCTATTCAATTCGTCCGTCAGTTAGATTATCAAAAAATAATGGACAGGTATTTTTTCTTTTGCAATAAACCAATAAAAAAATTACAAAGATAAAGCACGTTAAATTTTTGGAGTGGGCCCGTGACTTCGCTTTTAAGTCAAAATTTTACGAAAACGTGACGTCATGCGACATTTGAAATCATTAAGCCTCTGTAATGTTTTGATTATGTGAAAAATAAAAAATGTGTGTCCAATACTTTTTGATAATCTACCTGATACTAAAAAAGTTAGTCTTCATCCCTGTTGTTAGATGCTAACGACTGATGCAGCCGGGACCAACGGATAGTGTGCCTTCTGAAGCACTAAGGAACTCAAGATGATAAATTTTCGGTCACTCATCCGATGACTGGCCATTGCGAAAGATGTTTAACTTCCGCGATAGCAAACTGAATGAGCTAACCAAGTGATTAAAGCGTGCGCTATCGAGCTCTTCCATTAACTAAATAATAAAGGCCTATTCAAAGCTTAGGAACTGCAAAAGTCGTGTGCAGTTTGAAACCTTCTTGTCATCCATATGAGCCAGTAGAACAGCGCTCCGCTCCTCCTTATGTCTGATGCAGTCCATGATCTCCCCCTTTCTGACGTGCTGTTCCACTGTCTTCTGCAGCTGTCTGTACTCCTGGTAGGTGCGTTCCTGCTGCCGTTTGTTGTGGAGGTATCGTTTGTACTGTGCTAGGGTTTCCGTTTCCACCTGCAATGTAAGTATTAACGTAACTGTAAGTAAACCTTTTTTTTTATATCTGGATAAGGCGCTACGCTTTCCCAGCAAAAACCAGATAATACACCGGATGAACGGTGTACACACACACTAAGAGGTCCCGAGGCCCCCCTAACTAGTGTCGAGAGTGCGTGTGTGGTTGTGCCAGTCTGAAAACCTGGGCGTGTTTCAATCTCGCCACGCAGATTGTTAGTAAACCTAACTGAAGCGACAGAATCTTCTATCCTTTCAGCTATCTTTGCATAACTGAACTCAACTGGTACCAGCAACCTTGGCCGCCGTAGTGACCGCTTCACTGGCTTCTATTCTGTGCTTTAACCTCGGACCGGCCAACGCCGACTTGCAGTTATTAAAAGCAGTAAAATGCTGGTTCTCGTTTTAAAAATACCTACTAAACTTTTTCGACTAAAGTCAATAAGCACAGGGCGAAACTCTACGTAACGAAAGCACTATTAGGTTTTCTTCGTTAATTAATAAGAAGGTTTGTGCGTTGATTAGTGTGATCTTACTTTTTGTACCATATCTAAATATTTATAAGAAAAAACTTGCTGATTAACTGACATATCAACGCACATCCCAAACCGCTAGGTCTAGAGACTCCAAATTTGGCACGTAGGTTCCTTATGAAGTCTTGAGATGCACTAAGAAAGGATTTTTCAAAATTCACCCCCGAAGGGGTTAAAATAGAGGATGAAAGTTTGTATGAAAAATCTTATTCCTTGAGATATAAGACTTGACCTGTACTTAGTGAAACACAAACCGAGGCCAACGGTTACCCGCAATTTTAATGACGTTCTCCAGACATAGGTGGCTTTCATCATCATCATCATCAGCCTATCAATGTCCCCACTGCTGGGGCACAGGCTTTCCCTATGAATGGAATAGGGAGATAGGGCCATGACCCACCACGCAGGCCCAATGCAGATTGGCGAGTGCTAACGACTGCAGATACAGCCGGGACCAACGGCTTAACGTGCCTTCCGAAGCACGGAGATAGAAGATTTTTGGTCACCCATCCAATGACCGACCACTGCGAAAGTTGCTTAAATTCAACGATTGCAGCCGAACGCGCTAACCACTTGCGCCATCGAGCTATTCATAGGTGGCTTTACTTTTAATAATAATGAAGTAGAATTTGACAACCGCTGGGTAATTCTAAATAATCCAGTCTTTGGAGAACATTTAACGTGCATTTAAACGTCGATTTTTGTCATTCTGTTAAATCAATAAAATACGTTAGCAAATACATAAATGAAAGATCTGACCAGGCCACTTTTGCTTTAGAAAATGAAAAAGGTGAAGTAAAGATTTACGAAAGTGGAGGTACATAAGTAGTTTAGAGCCAGTATGGTTATAGTACATAAGTAGTTAAGAGGCAGTATGGTTATAGTACATAAGTAATTTAGAGGCAGTATAGTTATAGTACCTACATAAGTAGTTTAGAGGCAGAATAGTTATAGTACCTACATAAGTAGTTTAAAGGCAGTATGGTTATAGTACATAAGTAGTTTAGAGGCAGTATGGTCATAGTACGTAAGTATTTTAGAGGCAGTATAGTTATAGTACATAAGTAGTTTAGAGGCAGTATGGTTATAGTATAGTACCAACAAAGGTTTTTCAGCCACGTCAGCATTTAAGGTAAAGGCAATGGGTTCGGCGGTTCAGTTTGAACTTGTACCTTTATGTATATTTTTTACAATATAACTGGATCTTGAATTGCACTTATTTGTATTGCGCAGGGAATGTCCCGCTTTTTTAATTTCAAATTACCCCGAATTGGACACGTTATTTATGTTTTCAAATATAAAACTACTAACTTTTTTTTAAGTAAGCAGATATATGTACAAGCAGATTTAATAAAAATTTGCTACCTGAATCACTAAGTACACGCGGACGAAGTCGCGGGCATAAGCTAGTAATATTATAAATGTGAAAGTGTGTATGTTTGTGTGCTTAATCACGCAAAAACGGCTGAACGGATTTGGATGATATTTGGCACACATATTGTTTATTACCTGGATTAAGACATATACCTAATACTTTTTATCCCGAAAAAGTGTTAGATACCTAAGGAATTCTCAAAAAACTAATGTTAATGGCCGTTAGTGTTTACATGAACATTATGTTGCGTACCATCTCTCTCTCCTGCTTCTCCTTGAGCCACATCTTCCGGAGCTGGTCTGCGAGTCGTTCCCTCTCATCGTCCACCTCCCTCTTGCGGGCCAGCGCCGCCAGCAGTCGCCAGTCGTGCTCCGGTATAGAGTCCAGGACATCCCTCGCGCCTTCATAGTCGAAGGTGCTGACCAGCTGCGATATTGAGCTTGGCTCTGGAATTTACGGTGCCTACGTTTAGGGAATATGAGGTGTTGATAACTGTACATTATACCAGAGTCTCTAGCCCGTATAGAGACCGGTTACAATATTACCCCGCCTTTTTGAAAGCGCGCAAGACCACTGCGCTCACAGAACACAGTAAGAGGTTTGAAGGATGATCATAAACCCTTTGTACGGGAACCGATCTCGCCCCCACTACACTTACACCTAATAAATAATTGCCAATCAAACGCCGCGACATCAAAGAACCAACCAATCAGCGCTCACACCTGAGCGCAACTACGCAACCAGAACAAAGTTTTGGTCAAGTTATGGGCATTTGCTCATACATTGATGTGACGCGCCCGCCCTGCCCTCTCAACCTAATTTCTGTGTTCTCCGGCTGCGCAAAAATTTCAACAATTGGCCATGTCTTTTGATCGCGTCCAAATCGTCAGTCTTTTGGGCCCGTATTATATGTGTAGAAAGATTCTCAGTAATGAATCTAGTCTTGAGCATAGATAGAAAGGGATGTCGCTATATGCAGCACATAGCGACATCCCTTTCTAACTGTACTCAAGTAAAGATCAACACTTAGTTGTCATTCTGTAATACGGGCCGTGAATAGGAGCTAGTGGAGGGTTCTCGTAACATCACTCTTCACTACTCAATGACTGACGAGCTTGAATATTTTTTTCCCTATATTTTACCCCTTCGTACGGTCAACCCCACCCCATGCAAACAGGCAAATCAATGCAATTTTTCTGTCAATAGTAATGTAACGTGAATCCTCTAGTAGCTTCTATTCAAAAGACTGACGATTTGAATGAGACCAAAAGACATGGCCGATTGTTGAACTGGTGCAACTTTATCCCCGTAAATTAATCTGCCGCGCTCGAGTAAATCCAGAAATCTCCGCTTAAGCTCCCCAACTATAAAGCGTGGAACCATAAACGTACAAGCATATGGCCAGCTCTTACATTAGAATTTCACGATATTCCACTGTGTGGTCTAGGTATAATGCGATTCAAATAAGAATAGGAAAGCCAATGACCTCTATCTGTCAAATGTCGCTTGAAAAGTACGGTTTGCAAAAAATATCTTGGAACCCTTTTTTAGCACTTGGCTAATTAAAGAATAAAAACCAAACATTTGTAAACAAACAAGAACAAATATTGATAATTAATATCGGTTGATATTTTTTTTCATTTATTGAGCTTTGGCCATGAATGGCTGATAACCTAAATCGTCAACCAAATGTCACTTTAAGTTGCGTTCAGAAACTCGATTTCAAACTTTCGTTTACATAAAGGATGCAAGTTCGTATGTGACCAAGTAATAGTGCATGATTATTCATAACTACTCCGGCGGTAATGCAGAGATGAGCGGAATAGAAGAGCTAGATTGTGATTAATGTTTTTTCTCACAGTCTTAATAAATAAATGTTATTAAAAAAATCTGATGATTTTTCTCACTTAATCTTAGTAAATAAGTTTTATTAAATAAAAACTTTTTTTTGCTCACTCTACCTATTTGGTTTGAATTGACAGCTATGACATCACAATATGGCGCCCAGTCGATCCTATTCTTAGTTGAATCGCATTATAAATAAAAAACTCAAATCACTTGTATGTAGGCAAATTCCTTTAACATCACAATTGCCTTCACCATGAATAAGGAAACAGAGAAGACTAAACTTTAACTCCTCTTGTGTAATCCATTGATACCTAGAGTAAATCAAATTATCACTTCATTCATACAGCAATAATTTGAGCTCGCCCGCACCGCTTTGTGCTGCACAATACAGTACACAATCTTTTCTGTATTGTGCCTTGTGTCCTTTGTGATTGCTTGTGACATAATAAGACAGGTAGGTAGGGAAAGCGGATAATTAGCGGCTGTCTGTGGAACGCCTACCTTATTTTGGACCGCAGCCAAGTATCAACATTCATACAATATTTATATTCCTGGAGTGAGGAAACATTATAAAGCTCCATGGGATAAGGGATGGATTCAGGGTAGCAACACGCGAGTGATAGTATCATCTCTAGTATCACAAGTAGGGTTGCCAGATGCTGGCTTAACAATTCCGGGAATCCACTCCCCACACCACACAGGGTGGGGATCCGAGAAATAAAACAAATCAAAATATTGGTCAGTAACGAATGCCTTTATATGGCTTCTGCCAATCAATTCCTGGACGTTCCACTCCGCCTTTATATAAAATCCTTTGTATATACAGAATAAATAAATATTTCCAACTCTCACACCAATTAGCCTAGCCCCAAAGTAAGTACTATAAGGCTTGTGTTATAGGATACTAGGGTAACGGATAGAATACTTAAACTGTACATATATAAGTATAGTTTTATAGAAATACATATTAAACATCCATGACTGAAGTACAAATGCTCGTATTCAGCACATAAACATCTGCCCCCACCGGGATTTGAACCCTGGACCTCTCGAGTCGGCGACACCATGAAACCCAGCGTACAAACCACTAGGCCACGGAGGTCGTCAAGAACTCATAGCTTCTGTCGTCCCTCGCAGCCCAATCCCAAATACGTCCCTGATGTATGTAACGTATGGTATATTTATAGTAATATTATGAAAAAAAAACTGGCCGAATTATTGGACACGGGACAAGACGCAAAATTCCGGGATAATCCCGGATTTCCTGGCCATCTGGCAAGCCTAATCACAAGCGTGTGGAGAGTCTCTTTGGCCATGTACTTCCTACTGTTACCACCATTTATTTAACTTTAAAAAGAAATCGACTCACCATTGCCAATGAAAGACCTTTTCCTCGGCGACGTAGCACCGGACCGGCGCGGCGTTTCTGTTATTAATTTATAACAAAACACCATTATTTAACCGTTCCCTCTTCTACCCTACACAAACAGCCGTGGGAAAGTAATTGTCCACCGATGCAATGTCGCTATGTTATTTAGCTATAGACCGTTTCATGGACTGTCTATTGTTTGTAGAAAAGACGTGACGACATCAAAGTACAGCTATGTTTATTTTATTTTCTAACGGACTTATTTATCCGTGGTTCAGTGCGTAGGTAAGTACAAGTCCAAACTCCAACTAGGTATGTATATTGTTATTTACAATAATGAAAAATCATTTTCTAGAAACAATGAACGAGTCAGTGAGTAGGTACTATTATATACAAATTTCACAAAGCCGTAAAACACTTCATGGACTTTTTATCATAAAGCCGACACAATATTGTGATGACATTACAGTATTAATCTTAACGGAAGAACTATTAACAAAACACTCGCGAAAGGGTCAAAAACTGTACTTAAGGTAGTCTAACGCACGCTGCTGAAATAAAGTTAGCTTGTTGCCTAAGTTACTGTTAGGTTGCTAAGTTAGTTGGTATCGATCCAATGGGTGAAAGTACTAAATAGGTAGGCAGCTACCAATCCAGCCAGGGCCGTAGCCAAAGTTGTATTTAAGATAGGGCAACAGTAATTACAGGTAGGGCATAAGGATGGCATTACGCCCTTCGCAGCCTGTAGTGCAATTAGGGTTCATCATCAGCCTATTAATGTCCCCACTGCTGGGGCACAGGCCTTCCCTATGGATGGAATAGGGAGATCGGGCCATGAACCACCACGCGGGCCCAGTGCGGATTGGTGGGTACCATTTAGTAATTTCAAAAGCCCTGACAAAAATCCTGACATTTCGAAAAAAGTCCGGACTTTTCACAAAATGTATTCATTACTAACTTAGTTACAATAGTATGGTATTTAAATCAATATGTAAGTACTTTTATTATTCATATTCAAAGTAATTTAAAAAGTCCAGACAATTTAAAGATCCGGACCAAGTCTGTACCATAGTCTAAAAGTCCAGACATGTCCGGTCGGATGGTCGGTAACCATAAGTGCAATGGTATTTTAATGTAGGGCATTGCCCAATAATGCCCTCCCTTGATATGGCCGTGTAGGTATCAGTACCCCTAGCACGAACCATTATCGAATTCGAATAGTTTGCAAACCGATATGTCAATATCTAAAGAAAATATAAATAGAAAAAATTCCACGCGGACCAGGTAGCAGACGAGACTCGAACCCAAGCATCGAACATCAAGCAGTTACATGCTTTAAAAAATAAAAATTATAACGAAATGTCAATGTCAAATTTTGTATGGAAACTTGAACAGCAGCGACACAAAGTACGTAACGACAATTAAAAATCAGTACACATTTGACAATGACATTTCGGACTCGCAAACGATACGAATTCGATATTGGTTCGTGCTAAGGGTACAGTCCGTTGAACTATGACTTCGTGTAAGTAGAGCTTTGACATGGTAGATGATGTCGTAAGGGTAGGAAACGGACTAGCAATAATCGTTCTAAAGTCACAAGTGTTTTATGTTGATCGTTTGCCAAACCATGATGCTTGTTTGAATACGAAAATTACACACAGCCAAACATATAGACCTCAACCTTTTTTGATGTCAGTTAAGTAAAAAAACCATAAATCTGTAGTTATAATTTTTATTTTTTAATCATGTCATTTTTAAGTATTATGCCCGATGTTTAAATCTAAAACGACCGCGTGAATTTTTTTCTAGTAATATTTTCTTTTAATATAAATCTATCGTATTTGTTTGTAAGAGGAAAAAGCATGTGTTAACGAAGTCTATTACCTGGTAGTTGTATACTATGTTAAAGGAAATTCTACAACACCGTTTAGGTATACATAAAAGACTTAGTTATCAGCTTGTTGAAGAAGTTATTAGAAACAGACAGACTATAACTTAACAAAATATCTCGAAGTTTCAGAGCGCAAAACTTCACTACTTAAATCAATGCCAACTGCGAAATTTGATTGATACTATACCGTTAATCACATAGCAGTCTTTGAAAATCTTCTATACAACTCTTGGGGTTTGCATGTATTAAATGTTTTGAAGTTAGTAAATTGAAGGTGTCATTTAATTTTCTAATATGGATACAGAAGACTGTTTTCTTAAATGATTCGCTGGTAGGTTTTAAAAAGGATTTCATTGCTTTATATCGTATGTATCGAAATCAGTAAGATCACGTAGATAATAGTAAGATCTCTTGGAAAATGATAACCTTAACAGCAATATTAAAACACAACAGTTGATTGAACCAAATTCGCATCACAAGGCTTAAATTTTGACAAGCAGCCTATTCTATCTAGATAAGATTGCGAGAACCGAACTAAGACAAACTTCAACATAGTACTTATGTAGCATACTCAACTCAATAATATGAAACGACAACTTTGTGATTGTGGTTCCAATGCACTAGCGCTATTACTAATTAATTTATCTAACTACGTTGGTACTAAGAAGTTCATCCATCTATTCGTAAGTAGGTTTTGAGTAATGTTCATTTGAGAATAAATAAAGGAACACGAAGGAGCTTATCCACTTATCGTTATCAGTGATACTGTGGAGTGGCTTGCTGATAAATCAGTCGAAAACGCGCCGCGATACGGCGATGACGATCGCGGGCGCCATGGACAAAGATAAGCCACGACCCACCGTCAGGAGACCAGACGTGTTGAAGAAACTCAACGCGGAGAGTCTACTCATCTTAGAGAGGGGGCTAGGCGAAATACCGCACAAGTTTAGACCGAAACCTAACGTACCGGTCCGCGGTAATTCAACTCAGCTTGTGGCGCGACAACCGAGTTTTCTCTCCGCTTGTTTACCAACCATCCCACAATCACCAACGGCCGAAACCCCCGCGTCTTCAACATCGTCCGAAGATGAAAGCGTTTCACCCATAAAAAAGAGCTTCAGTTTTCGTGACAGAATATCACGCATTAACTTCTTCGGCAAAGAAAAAGATAAAATGGACAAGCCGAAATGTAAAACCATTGAGGAAGACGTTAAAAAGGACTTTAAAAAGGAAGTTAAGTCTCCCACCATGTCCGCTCGCGTATTCAAACATGACTATGACCAGAAAAACAGTAAGCGATTCTGGTTTTTCAGAAACAAAGAAATAAATGAGAAGAAACGGCCTTCCCACGTTTACGTTAGGAGTAAAAGTTTCGAGTTTTTACCCAGAGCGGCCGAGGAAGCGGAAGAGGAGAAAAAGCCCGAGAAAAACAAACGGAGCCTGAAACACAGTTTATCATACGTGTTCTCCAGCTCCGAGTCCCTTGACTCGTTGTCTTACGAAAGTTCAGATTTCCCATCCAACGTCTCCTACGACAACGATGACGGTGTTTTCCTGAAAAGTATCAAATCATCAAAAGAGTCCGAATCCTCGACCAATACCAACTCTAGTATGTCCCTGGTGACTTCCACGTCCAGCGGCATCGTTGTCAACATGTTCAAAACACAATCAGTTCAGGATATCATGAACGAGTTTCACAAAACCGTGGAAATGTTTAGTGAAAGTTACATGAGTGATAGTGAACCGTATACCAAGTCTGGTGGGACCCAGCTATCGGTTGCCGCAAGGCGAAAGAGTTCATCCTTCACCAGCATACCCTCCCCCAAAATAATGCAAGTGAAAAAAGTGGATGACATCAGTGAAGATTTTAAGAAAGAGTTGAACCAAGTGTTGTCTGTGAAATGTGCTAGTTGTGTTAATCCGAAAGCCAGTCCGTGTAGGCGAGGATCCGTTACCGATTGGTTTGTTCTAGAAGATAAAGCGGCAGCACCAACGGCTGCGCACGAGGAGAACAAATACAGAAGGGCACAGAAGAAGCCGGTCAACAGAGTGAGAAGAATCAGCTCTACAAAATACGTAAGTTTACATTAAAACCTGTTTCCCCATTATTACAATAGATTATAAACTGATTAGATCACATCCATCCATCTGATTACATAGATAAGGTTTTGAATTATTAAAATCGTTACCATTGTGTTCAATATATTTAGGAAGAAGAATCAACTAAGTTACAGTGCTCGGCGAATGATAGTCAACATCATAGTCAAGTATGTATTTCCTCTAAGCTAATCTAAGTTCTTAAAATAATTTTTGAATCGTAACATTGCTGATATTAAACATTTCCATTGTTTGGAAGATGTATCATTGAGAATAAGAACTGAGAGATGCAATATACCTGACACACAAAACGTGTTCACACTATCTTATCAATTACGATAACTCTAACTGAGAAGATAACGGAAGAAACACTTGAATACCTAAGTAGTTATTAAACTTGTTTTCTTGCCTTTTTTGCCGTGTTTCTGGGCAAAAATAAGTTTATGACTAATGACTAAACATATGTTTTATGTAATAATTTATAGTAATAACAATCATATTAAAAATAATAGGATGCAAATTGACAGAGCGTTCAATTTACTGCTATCATGTTGAACTTTGTTGAACGATAACTGAATTCGAAATCCTAGGATGTCCTGGGTCCATGATGTTGACTTGACTGATTCTATTTGTCATTTTCATTGCACTCATCACCCAACGGTTTGAACTTACTACCAGAGGATATTTGTTATTATTATTTTTTTTATTGAAAAAAAGATTTGTCATGCTGCCGTAAATGGTTACGGTTGCATCGCAAATATTTGACATGCGACCGTAATAATTTAAGTCTAAATTTATTTTTAGATGTTATGTTGGTTAAATATTATTTAGATGCGTTGTTTATAAAGGTTGCAGTTATTTAAAATAAAAGAGTGCAAGTTAAAAACGACAAATTAAAAAAAATGTTATCAGTAGATTCATTAAACAGCTTAGCTCTTGGGAAACACATAAAAAGTTCTTCTTTTTAATAGAAAAGAGTAAGAAAACATTAAAATACAATTGGCAACTGACCATCTATAGAAGTAGAGATAGGTTAATCCTTGGCATTTAGGTATTGTAAATCTAGGTCTTAAAGGGCAACCGCACCTTTAAACATTACGAAATAGGTACTCAATGGTCGCAGTGACGACTACAGCTGATATTTATATCTCTTCTCCCGTTCTGGATCGAGAGTAAAGTGAAACATAGAACGCAATAGCTGCTCATTAACACGCTTTTATTAGGTCGACTTGTATGTAACTAACTATGTAATGAAATCTAAGAATCTGAATAACACATACTTCTAATTCTTGTATCATCATGAAACTTGGCAATTATATGTAGATTAGATGACAATACAATATTATGGTACCATCGAGCTGGTCTGATGATGGGACTGGAAGGTGGCTGATGGAACCTTGGACTGCCTACTAGTAAACATCGAGTTTTTTTACCTTGCATTCTCAGGAAATAGCAGCAGAAACTCATCATCGGCCTGAACATTTTTGGATTGGTCTCGAACTTGTTATTTGCCACTGGATTCTTAATAGTAAAAGCATCTTTTGACAAATTCAATCTCCAAAATCCGTTACAAGAGCTTCTGAAGGGCGAGAAGCTACGCCATCGGTCCGCAAAATTACGGCGGATGACCTTGTATTGGAAAGAACCGGCAAGGGCTTTAGTTTTCTCCCTGTATCTTTATATATATAATTCTTCTGTGAGTGTGTATGTCACTGAACTTCTCTTAAACGACTGGACCGATTTTGATGAAATTTTTTGTGTGTGTTCAAGGGGATCTGAGAATGGTTTAGATTCACAATTTTGTCCGCTGGGCAAACCCTATTTTTTTAGGGCGGTACGAAGTTCACTGGGTCAGCTAGTTATTATATATAGAGAGTCAAGGAGGTACTTCTAAAGTCACCTCCTATTACATCATTTAGGGTATAGATATACAATAAGTTTTATAGTTAACTTTACATTTATAGTATAAAGGAAGCGGATATGAAAATCTTTATCCGTAAATTTTACAATTTCAACAGTCTACTAGTACGGGTCATGATATTTAGTCCTCTCAAAGATGACCAAAGAATGGACAAGCACAGCTTAGTAAAAATGTAAATAAAACTAGTTTTTAACGGGTTAATGCACGAAACTATATTTATTTATTGACGTTTCATTTTCACCCTTTGGTTACGGAACTCTTAATAATAAAGAAAATAGGTGTTACTTAATAAAACCACACGATGCAAGTGAAATTTTTTAAGTGTTTTACATCGCGTCTTTTTTTTTGTTTTGTTGATGTTACTCCGGTTTTAAATATTTAAAATAAAAATAAAGTCCTTCTCTAGACTGAGAATCGGATCGCTTTCGCGACTTCCTGTTACACACTTCCGTCCCATTTCAAGAAATCACTCCCACAAATTGCAGGAAAGCGAGGGGAAAGATGTTACACATCAAAAATTTAAGTCGCGATCACTCATTTCACAAATTGCGTAACATAATATTATGCTAATGAAAATAATGACAGTGTGACAAGAACGTGAGTTCCTGTCCCAACAATGTTGACAGTCGACAAGGTGCGAGTTGCGCGCGCGCAGGTGAAAGGCCCACCGTTCCGCACTGAATGCGTGCATCTGATACACTTTTAGAGAAGGCCGTATTTGATATGAATAACTTCACCTGAAGGGGGTTAAGTACATATTAAATAAATAAATAAATATTTCCAACACTCACACCAATTAGCCTAGCCTCAAAGTAAGCACTATATATAGGCTTGTGATAACGGATACTAGGGTAACGGATAAAATTGAATAGGAAGCGTATTTCTTTCCGATCGTCGCTTTTATTTTTGTAGACAATCCTGTTGACAATAGGGATGATGACTAAATTTTTTTTCTTCGTTTATCCGGTAGATTATCAAAAAGTATTGGACACGTATTTTTTCTTTTTTCACATAATATAAACATTGCAGAGATATATTGATTTGAAAAGTCGCATGACGTCACTTTTGAGTACACTTATAAGTGAAAATTCACTCAAAAGTGACGTCACGAGCCCCGACTCCCAAACTTTGACGCGCTATAACTTCGTCATTTTTTGGTTGATTGCCCAAAGAAAAAATACGTGTCCATTATTTTTTGATCATCTAATTGACGGACTAAATAGAATTTCTTTTACTGTACCCTATCATCACCCCTATTCATTTATATTTTACTAGCGGACTTAGAAATTGTCCTGTCCGAAAAACTCCTGAAACACGACACGAAAGTGAGGTGAGTTCAGTTTTCTTATAATTTTTTTTTCTGCACAACTCTCTGATTTTTGTTTTTCGTAAAAACCGAATATGAAAATTATTTTACCAATAGAAAGCTGCATTAGTGCTTCCATACAATTGCGAATTCGCATCGTATCACAAATATACGCGAGCTTGCACGAATGCACCGCAAGAACTTATGATCTGATTTGCATCGCACATTCCTGCGATATTACATCACACTTGGTGACATCATGTTAGTCCGCTCTGAGCAGCATATTATTATTTTCCTTGCTCAGGTTCGAGTGGTCTAGTGGCTCCAGACGGAGAGGAGACTCCCCCCGTGGAATATCCGCCTGGAATACCTCTAGAGGCACTCGCCAATTTTCGGCTTTAGGTACCCTTAGGATGTCGCCGTCCTCAAACCCGGTGACGCTGTAAAGGTCATCTGCGATCATACATACACACTAAATATATATATATATATATTTAGATTGTTGGGGCTATACAGTCCTAATGAAACTATAGTCACTGCGACCTAGAAGATCTATTGTGTTTCGCCACCAAGTTAAAGTATCTCTTTTAGCTTGACAGCTTCCGAGAAGCTGAAAACGTTTCTAGCTTTAAGAGATTAGATTTCCTCTGGATGTATTATATGTCGTCCCAAATGGATACTGAGCAGCGCGTAAGGGCACAGATGTTAGGGAAAGGCACCCCGGGCGGTACGGTGGGCACTAGGCCGCGTGCCCAGTCCCCATGCGCGGGCCATCCTACGCACGTCTGCGGGGTCCCCGTAATACCTCGGGAGAGGCCGGGAAGCCGCTGGGTGTGGAGCCGCGGAAGAATCCCTAAACGGGGACCCCGCGGTTTCGCATAAAGCAGTGTAGAAGGTATTCGCAGGACTTTTTTAGCGGATATTATGCCGTAAAGCGCCCGTAAGAGTTGCGGGGTCCTCGGTGGCATCCACTGGGGGGTCCGTAAGACTTGCGGGAGCCAGGTGTGAGGTCCGTTCGGCGGCGTGCCTCTTAAAGGCGCCGTCGTCTGTAAAAAGATTTTTTGCTTGCGTTATAAAAAAAAAAGGGAAAGGCACCCCGCGGCGCCGCCGTCGTTGTGTAAGATAAATTATCTTTCTTTCTTGCATTGCTCATTCCAAAAATAATCCAAAAAATATCTTCTTCTGCGCTCAAACCATAGAATTCTCGAGTGAAATAGATCATAATCGTAATAAATGGATGAACTAAAAATTTTGTTTTTCTTCTTCACTACATAGTATAAAACAAAGTCGCTTTCTCTGTCCCTATGTCCCTTTGTATGCTTAAATCTTTGAAACTCCTCAACGGATTTTGATGCGATTTTTAATAGATAGAGTGATTCAAGAGGAAGGTTTATATGTATAATACATGCATAATATAGTAGAGAAACACTGATAATTTTAGAGGTTTTTAATGTAAGGTCGTAAATAAACACATTTTTTGCGCTTACATTGCAAACGCTGGCTGAACCCCACAACCGCTTTTGATCTATCAAAATAATGTACTACAGTATTGTACACCTTAAAAAGGTCTACAAAAAAGTCCGCGATGGTATATGTCTATCTCTTAAGGAAAACCCACAATAACCAATTTTTATCCTATACTTTTTACGAGAAATAATAGATTATTTACGAAGCGATTTTAAGCAATATAACATTCATCCTTATCCAATTAAGTACCTTAAATACATTGTGCATATAATTTAAATGAATATTTTCGAAGATATTACAAATATAAAATTCAGGGACATAGCGGTTCCGACGCTACCGGTCTTGGCCGCGCGTGCCTATTGTAATTGGGTATTAGAAGAATGTCATTGTGTATAATACAAGCCTGAGAACAAAAACTATAGTCTACACTACAGCTTTACACCGAAGCGAAGCGAGGGCGGGCCACTAGTTAACTATACTACAATAAACGCAGAGCAACAATCTTTTTGCGATTCATTTCATTATCCCTAAAATCACGTAAAATCACCTGAATCAACACTTTGCCTCACGAAATTCACATCGCAGATACCAGTGATTCAGCGTCGTATCGCATCGCATCGCGATTTTGTGTGGGAGCTCTTATTCCTAAGGGACAGGTTTTATTTTATTACCTATCTCGTTTAAATAAATTTTACCCCAGCAAAGCCCCAGCGGGCGGGTTCTTAGTCGCAATTAAACCAGGAGTACGTCACAGTCTGTGTGTCGTTAATAACGTAACTGCGAATATGACACTATTGTTTGTGCGACATTGTAAGTACCGACGTATTTAATTAGCGGAAAACTGTTGGTTGGTTACAGCGCTTCAGGTCGGGTCGGCATTAACGCAATTATTAGATCGCGGCTAGAGTAGAGAGCGACACTTAATGGCTCTAATGAGTTATGACGCAGTAAGGTACATTGATCGGTGAAAAGAGTATTCTAATTGCCGACAAACGAAAATTTGAAGTTGCATCCTTTAAGATTGTTGAAACTGAAGAATGAAAGATCTCTGCAAATATCTATTATTCTTATTCCAAAAGTGCGCGTGACGGAGTTTCGGGAGACTTTGCAACTAAAAAGCGCTAAAATTACCGTTTGAACTTCCCTTTTTCAACTGCACAATAAATTGCTGTCCACAGCCTCCTTTAGCGTGTCCAATTATCGCCAAGCTATCGTCTAGCATCTATAGACACGCAGCCAGCTAATTCATTACGACAGACACAACAGTACCCCTAGCACGAACTATTATCGAATTCGAATAGTTTGCAAAACGAAATTTCAATGTCAAATTTTGTATGGAAACTTGAAAAGCAGCGGCACAAAGTAAGTAACGAGAACTAAAAATTAGTACACATTTGACAATGACATTTCGGACATTTCGGACGCAAACGATACGAATTGGATATTAGTTCATGCTAGGGGTACTGATTCATATTTCGAACGCAAATTTTAGCGTATAGCACCATAACTACGAAGCTTCTTCGCGCATAGGGTTGCCAGGGGTGCCAAACCTCAGACCTCAGGGTCAGACCAGCCAGTTTGGCCGGACATTTGGATAAAAAGGCCAGACATTATTGTTTCTTAGGTTTTCACGCACATCACTCATTAAATAAAACAAGTTTCAACGGGTTAGGGATTCACCCTACATTATTGAGGATTTTGTCGCTCAGTACCTAATATTAGGTACCACCAAAAATTGTATGTTAAAGCGATCGACAGTCAACTGGCTTGTGCTCGGCCACGTTCGGCGCTCGCTCGTTTGCGAAATGTAAAAAGCCTAACAAAAGTCGGACACCGTTTCTTTTGGCCGGACACGCAATCAAAAGCCTATGTCCGGCTTTATCCGGACGCCTGGTAACGCTAGTAGCGCAGTTGTGGGAGTCCCCCCACGATAATGGCTAACTAGAGCCGAGGTCCGAGTCTCAGAGACGCCCTCTAGTTGAGCCGACCCCCTCAGGTTCCAGTGGTCTAGAGGCTCCAGACGGAGAGTAGACTCCCCCGGTGGGGAGATGCTATCCGCCTGGTAAAGCTCTAGAGGCACTCGCCAATTCTCGGCTTGAGGTCCCCTTAGGATCTCGCCGTCCTCAAAACCGGTGACGCTGTAAAGGTCAACTGCGACTAACAGCATACACACTCAAAAAAAAACATAAGTTGCGGGAGAAGCAAGAGATAAATGGAAAGGTTTCGTAGTTAACCAACACGAGGGGGGTCGAGGGGGCTTCGAACGGAAACTCCTCTATACTCAGGGCCGTCTTTAATCTATTAGAGGTCCTGGGCATATTAGGATAATGGGACCCCTATGACTTTGATGTGGATTATGACTTGAAATGGAGCGAGCCATACAGATGAGTGTACTACTGATGATTTTTCTTTAAAATGTGTATGTACTTAGTATACCATTATATGTATAATTAAATTTATCTAAGCATGCTGAAGTCGGAAAGCCAAATTTTTGGGCGAGAGTAGAACAGCTTTGCTTATGTAAAAGCTAGTAAGTGGGTATTGTAGTCAGTAATTTAGGTTCGATTTCAACGAATTGAATAAGTTTTTTGGTAATAAATATTGGTTATCGTTTGGTGATCTGACAGGATTAAGGGACTTTGTATTTGATTTGAGGGAGGCCCCTATTAATCGCGGGGCCCTGGACACCTTCCCAAAGTGCCCACTGGGAAAGAGGGCTCTGTCTATACTGTTTTTGTATTCACTATTATGGTTAATGTAGATTTTTATGTTAAATCGTAGCTGGTCGTGTTAGCGTTGCTAAATATTTATCAGTGGGATATCTTATCGGAGGCCGGTAACGTCAGCGTTGCGCAGTACAAACGAATGAATGTTTCCCGTGAAGGCTACCTCAGATGAAATTCTTTGAAGTGCCCATTTCCTTTCAACAAGTATTTCTTAATCTGTAAGTACGTACTTTTTGAGAAACCTTATGACATGAAGAATTAACTAGTCGGTAATTCCATTAACTAGTACATAAGTAAATTATATACGCGAAAGAAATATCTGACTATCAGTGTGTCTTTAAGTATAGGTATGTTTATATTTTTTTAGGCATGTAACTGCTCGATGTTTAAAACTAAAGAAAATATTACTAGAAGAAAAAAATACCACGTGGATCAGGCAGACGGGACTCGAACCCGCAACCTTCACTATCCGGGCGAATGAACTGAACATTATGCTATCGTGGCCCTGATGGCCGTGTCGGATTCTTTCTAGCCTTACTTAAGCTATAGGTTTGTTTGTTACGCTTTCTCGCCTAAATTACTGGATAAATTTTGATAAAATTTGGTTACGAGATTAAGGAGATCTCTGACAATGATACACACTTTTTATCTTAAAGAAAAAACTGAATTGGGTATAAAAATTTGTCAGGGACCAATAACAATATTATAAAAGTAAATAATTAAAACGTTATTTGAAGACGGCCAAGTCGGTGAACTTCATGTCTAGATTACCAACCTATATTTTCAGTCATTTATGTATTAATGTTAAATTAATTTCCTATGCAGCGGCGACCAACGTTTATGCTCGATTGCACTAACTTTCCGGCGGCGGAAAAGTCTTTTTATAATTAACTGATTAGCTGACTAATTGTTACTCGCTTCGTTAGACTCCGCTTCAGTGATTTAGCAAAATAAGAAAAACCTGAAAGAAAAGAAAACCAAAATATAAAGGGGAGAAAATAATAGTTTGATAAACTAAAAACACGCTTTTACTTACTGCACTAAAAAGTCAAAAATAAACAAAACACTCTGTTTACTTCATTAGGGCTTTAAAAGTAAGCCATGTTTATAGTTGATTTTAAGATATATATATATATAACTGAAGAAGCGTGGGGCGTTCAACAATTCAGTTAAAATTTAATAATGAAGCACTAACAGCCTTGAGCAACGACGCAATCAAAACCAAGTTTTGGTCAAGTTATGACCATTTGCTCTAACAGAGCGCTGATTGGTTCAATTGTTTGATGTCGCGTCGTTTGATTGGCTATTATCTATTAGGCGGAAGTGTAGTGGGGCCGAGCCGGCAACATGGGTTCCCGTACAAACGGTCTATGATCACCCCTCTAACCTCCTTCTGTGCTCTGTGCTCTAGAGCGTCTTGCGATAAAGCCACAGAACAGATTTTTTATAAAAACTATCGAAATTACACTCGCGCTACCTGCTGTTCGCCAACATTCTTCTGGATTCTAGCTCTTCTCGCTTATCGTTTATTGTCGGCGTTGAGACAAGTGCCAACAGGTATCAATTCGAATCCAGGACCTTTGCAACGGAAGCGCTGCTGCTCTAATGTATCAACCGGCCGTCAATAAAATTATAATTCCATTGAAGCCCTGCGAACTATTCTAATTTCATTAATCCGTGTCGCCAACAAACGTGATAAGTAAGTGTCGGCCGATTAAATGGACTGTTAATTCATCACAGTGCACTGCGTAAGCCAGTAATATCACTAATAGGGGTGATGACGGGGTACAGTAAACGAAATTCTATTTAGTCCGTCAGTTAGACGATCAAAAAATAATGGACACGTATTTTTTCTTTGGGCAATCAACCAATATATCTCTGCAATGTTTATATTATGTGAAAAAAGAAAAAATACGTGTCCAATACTTTTTGATAATCTACCTGATAAACGAAGAAAAAAAAATAGTCATCATCGCTATTCAAGTATAACATCTATACAATAGTAGTATCATTATCATATTCCACTAAATAAATTCTTATTCCTCCTAAAAAAAACACAATTACCCCTAATTGTTAAACATGTGAAAAAGTAGAGGTTGTGCAACACATTTTAATGGAATGCGTCAAAAATGAAGCGGAAAGGAGACATGCATTTTGCATCTTTAAAATTAATAGGTTTGAGACTGGTATATTGCAAAGCATCCTAGCCAACCCCCTATCAGAGGAGGCTGGTGTACTTTGCAATATGGTAGCAATTTATGTAATAATTAAGTAATTTTAAGAAAATTGTATGGTCAGCTTACAATTGGGCTGGTATGGACATTTTGGTCCGAAAGTCCCTTAACAATAAAAATATATTTGACAATAGATGATGATAAGAAGAATTGATTCTAGACCACTAGCGCGATGCATGTATTATACCTAATTCGCTTCAAATTGTCAAAATAACTAGGTTTTCTTCTATAGATAACGCTTATGTAATTACATTTAGGACCTTCACATCACAAGGAAAGAATATTAATGCGGATCAAATAACCTCATAATTTTATTTTAATTTTAAGGCTTTGATAGATTTTAGCAAATTTAGAATCATTATTTGATTGGTTGGTTTATCTTTCACTTTCATTCCCAGCTTGGGAGTTCTACTACTGGTTGTGATTTGGCATACTGATTAAAACCCCGCTGTGACATTATGGGTTCGTGAGCACGGCGCGCGCGTGACTAGTGGTCACGACCTGACTTTCACTGATCCATACGGGCCGTAGGCACTTGCGCATAAGCCTGGGGGACTGTCTGGACGCAACTTGGGCATTGCCTAATCTTGAACATTGCAAAATACGATGTCTTTTACGCCCTTTGAGCCTGAAAGACTTGAAAGAAAGAAAGAAAAATATTTATTCAGTACCATGACCATTTTGACAACATACATAATGTTGTTTGATAAACAAGTTTAAACATGGTGCTGAAAAGGTATCCACTCAGCATAATGTCGGAGCACCTAACAATGCTTCAACGCTGGTCTTCCGCAGATACCTACACTACACTACTATTAAAATTTAGAGAAGAGGCACGTTTAGATTTTTTTACAAGTATGCGCGCAAGGATATGGATATTGAGAAAGCGTAATAAACGTGTATGGATTAACGGAATCGTAGCAACTTAATTTTTATTAACCCTTTAAGAATCAGGAATCATTTATTCAGTTTAGGCTGTTACAAGCACTTGAGAAGGTCAAGAGAAGCCACGCCATCGGTTTACGCGAGACCTTGTACTGAGAAGAACCGGCAAGCAGTGCCGTATTTGACCTATTGGAGGTCCTGGGCATATTAGGATAATGGGGCCCCTATGACTTCCGTTTGGTGATTTAATAGGAACTAGGGACTTTGTATTTGATCTGCGGGGGCCCCTAATCGATCGCGAGGCCCTGGGCACTTGCTCAAAGTGCCCAATGGGAAAGACGGGGCTGCCGGCAAGGAACTCAGCAAGGGCTGTTTTTTACACCCTGTATTATTATACAGAGTCGTCAAGTTGAAAAATGACTTCAGAGATATTTCTGAGGTCATCTTCCACTACGCCAAGTTTGATAGTAAGCTTTACATTTTAAGTGTGTGTTATGAATAATGACTAATACCCATTTCATTACAAATTACAAGGAAAACTATGTCCATGCATTACGATCATTATGGTAATCGTCAACTTTATAATAGGACTTACTCATAAGGGTATTCTTGATCTGAGTTTTAAATTTGGCCATCGGATGCTGATCAGTACTCCTAGCACGTACCATTATCGAATTCGAATAATTTGCAAACCGAATTTTGTATGGAAACTTGAATAGCTAAAAATCAGTACACATTTGACAATGACATTTCGGACTCGCAAACGTTACGAATTCGATTTTGGTTCGTGCTAGGGGTTCAGATCTTGGGGAACTTTATTAAACAGTACAATACTACAACCCAGAAATGAACCTCTTAATTTTTGGAGTCTGAAACATGGAACGGCAAGCTTATTCTTAAATCCCGTGTTAAAGTTATGAATTTGACTTTTTTTTTGCAAATCCGTCATAGTATTTTCTTACATGTATTTTATTTTCATCATAAATGTATTGCGATGAATAATGAATGTATTTTACGTTCCAGTAAACGGTTGATCGCTAATTTAGGATTGCCTAAGCTAAGCGAGTCAGAAATAATTTTCAATTTCGATGGAAACATATTTGAAGTTTTTTCTTTTATTTTAAAATCGTGGCCAATAAACGTATGGCGGCCTGCCTTATGGCAAGCGGCCACAATAGCCTATAGAAGTTAACGATACCAAAAATGTGTATCACTCGAATCATTGCCTACCCTGACTAGGGTTACCATCCTTCCGGACATGTCCGGACTTTTTGACTTTTGTCCGGATTTTGCCCGGTTTTTGGATTTGTCCGGATTTTTTTAATTATATGGAATATGAGTGAAACTACTTATTAAGTTATATCAAACTAGAAAACTAGTGAACCAAATGTTCACAAAAACCTGATTTCTCGAAAACCGGAAGTGCTACGTTACTCAAATCCGGTTTGTAGTCTTATCAGACTATTCTTAACTTATAACTTAAATATTGTCTTTATCTATCTCTTACGGTTTGGCCGCTGAAACAGCACCACAGACAGATGGACGGACGGACGGACATGTCTAATAGATAAGAGATAAGTCAAATAATATATATTGTTCTCATAAATTTAAAACAAAATATAAATTATCTTTAAAAATCACCAATGAGACCCCCCTCGCGATGCGAGCGTCTGCTACCACGCGTATAATATCACTGTAACTAAGTGGGTGGCTTTTTGTCAGGACTTTTCAAATTTTTAAGTAGTAACCCTAACCCTAACCCTTACCCAATACCCTACCCCGTGAAGTCCTGAAACCCTACTCACCGGCAGAAACACAACACCACCGAAAGGTTGTGTTATTTTACTGTGATATTCTGTGAGGGGGAGGTTACTTCATTAGCTCGAATTCGAGCGAAAAATCTACTCTGACCTAGCCCTCTTGAAAATAAAACATGATTAATGATAATAAAATTTGACATTGTAGGATACCTATAATGCGAAGAGATGGCGCTGCCTTGCAGCTTAAGAATGGCTAGAAGAATTTCGACGCAGCCATCAGGGCCGCGGTAGCATAATTGGTCAGTGCATTCGCCCGGATTGCGAAGGGTGCGGGTTCGAGTCCCGTCTGCTGCCTGGTCCGAGTGGTTTTTTTTCTAGTTATATTTTCTTTAGATTTAGACATCAAGCAGTTACATGCTTAAAAAAAAATGTAACAATAAAACATGAATTTAATAAGACACGTAGTTACTGAAATCTTTAAGAGTTCAGTAATTTAATAAATAAAAGTTAGGAAAGTTCTTAAGTTTGATGCAAACTGAAGATTTTCTGCGCTAAGCTGATATATCGACCTAATTGAATGAGAGTGGTTTAAATA
Organism: Chilo suppressalis; assembly: GCA_902850365.2. Taxonomy (NCBI): domain Eukaryota; kingdom Metazoa; phylum Arthropoda; class Insecta; order Lepidoptera; family Crambidae; genus Chilo; species Chilo suppressalis. The sequence goes on along the minus strand of OU963914.1, from coordinate 16,871,271 downwards.
TTTTTTTCAAAATATTATTATACTAGTGGCCCGCACTCGCTTCGCTTCGGTGTAGAGCTGTAGTGTAAACTATAGTTTTTGTTCTCAGGCTTGTGCTATAAAGAATGACTTTATTTATATAATTACACGTGTTATTGTGAGTCAACCATAAAAGATAGACATATGCTGTTGCGGGATATTTTTTAGACAATTTTATGTAGAATATTTCCGTCATACATGATTTCTATGTAACTTTAACCATTAAGGCTGCACCCGCGACGGAAGCTTAAAAAATGGAGTAACTTCTTGAAACGTTTTCCCAACATTTCCCTTCACTACTCTGCTGCTATTGATTGTAGCGTGATGAAAAGTATACTATAACCTGCCCAGGAGTATGAAGAATAATTGTACCAAGTTTCGTTAAAATCCGTTGAGTAATTTTTGTTTCTATAAGGAACATACACACAGACAGACAGACAGACAGACAAAAATTTTACTGATTGTATTTTTGGCATCAGTATCGATCACTAATCACCCCCTGGTAGTTATTTTTAAAATATATTTCATGTACAGAATTGACATCTCTACAGATTTATTATAAGTATAGATTAAAGTAAGTCTAAAATTAAAGTATGTACATGACTGTATATTGTACACGTTATTCTGAAAGTATGTCAAGCGTATGCATTAAAAACCAGACGATTAATGTTTTATCTGTATCCGACAGGAATAAGGTTATTTGAATTACATTTAAAAGTGATAAACGAATGCAAATTTATCGTCCTGTCCTGTTAAAATAATTTTAAATTTAACACGTTTAACTAACATGAAACTTTACTGAAAGGACGTTAAAAAATTAAAGAAAATTATGTACTGCGAAGGTGTTTTTGGAATCATCATCGCTTAAGGTAAAATACGGTCTGCAAGAGAACCAGACACGCGTAAAGCAGTAATTTACCAGTTTGGAGTTTGGTGTTTTAAAATTGATTTTTTACAGTCTCATCGACACAGGAAAGATAAAACTTTAAATATTTAACTGTTAGCGAAAGAAAAGGAGAAGTTTTTACATGCAAGGCCCAACTGATTGAACGTGATGATTGAAAAGTGGTCGATGCAGCAGAAAAATATGCTACCATCTGATTTCAGAAACACAGCTGTTGTTATTATTTAATTTTGGTAAAAGTCACAATTTCAAATTGTTAACAATATTCCCTACAACGTACGTAAGAATCAGTCTCCAGACTGTTAACAATTTGAAATTGTAAATGTTAGTAAAATTTTACCTACTTGGCCAAGTGATATCTGAAAATGGCCCACAGCACAAGTTAACGAGTGTTTTCGTTCATTTTACACACTTATACTACTCGATTGAAGAGCTCGATTGCGCAAGTGGTTAGCGCGTTCGGCTGCGATCGTTGGTGTTAACCAACTTTCGTAGTGGTCAGTCATTGGATGGGTGAGCAAAAATGTACTATCTCGAGCTCCTAGGTGCTTCGGAAGGCACGTAAATGCCCCAGCAGTGGGATCAATAATAGGCTGGTGATGATGATACTACTCGATTTTCCATATTTTGTGCATCAGAAAAAATAAGATACGGTGGCCATGGGATCTTGGGCTGTCTATAAATATATACAAGGCGCGGGATAGTCAGAAAAAACGCAAGAAGCAGACGGGCCGCGGACATTTGTCTCTTTCGCGTCCTTTTCATAAAAAACCAACGATATTTAATACATACTAAATATCTGATATTAAATATCGTTGAAAATAAACGTATAGGAGCGTCGTGACGCAAAACATATTTTGACGAACTCCGAGGTCGAGTGATTTGTACGCCGGGTTTCATGGTGTCGACGACTCGAGAGGTCCCGGGTTCAAATCCCGGTGGGGGCAGATGTTTGTGTGATGAATACGATTATTTGGCTCTAGTCATGGATGTTTAATATGTATTTCTATATAAATATACTTATATATGTACAGTATATGTACCTTATCCTTACGTTACCCTAGTATCCTATAACACAAGCCTTACGGTGCTTATTTTAGGGCTAGGCTAATTATTGGTGTGTGTTGGAAAATATTTGATGGAAAAAAAATATTGAAAAGTCAGGATGCGGACACGACGATTCTTCAGTTTGTATGAAATTGACAATGCTCGCGCCCCGTCTATGTCTTACGTCTTTTTTGTTTTTCTCGCGCCTTATAAGCTTGTTTATCAGTCAGGATGTGTTGTGTTGATGGAGCATGCCTTGCGCCTGCGCACGTGTGCACAGGAGGTGTTTGTACGTTAACTGTGGGCGTTGGGGGTATTGTGTTCATATCCTATTAGTGTTAGTGCACGTGTGTCCGAGGCACGAGAGTAAACACGTGTGATGATGTAGGGACATGGTGACGAGCGGCAGCGGGTGTGTGAGCTGACGTGTAATATAACTTTAAAAAGCGCTTTGCCCAACAATATTTTCACTGAAATCAATGGCATATACATTGACACTGACTTTTTATAATAAAAATTTTAACCGACTCCGATCTACAAGCGTGGGTGGACCGATTTTGATGATTTATTTTTTGTTTGAATTAGTTTTTTCACGAGATAGTCCCATATTAATCTGGTGAGGATCTGATCCGTACTTTCGGTGAATACAATGGAACTCCTCAATAGGGATGATGACGGGGTACAGTAAACGAAATTCTATTTAGTCCGTCAGCAAGATGATCAAAAAATAATGGACACGTATTTTTTCTTTGGGCAATCAACCAAAAAATGACAAAGTTATATATAGCGCGTCAAAGTTTGAGAGTAGGGGCTCGTGACGTCACTTTTTAGTTAATTTTCACTTAAAAGGGTACTCAAACGTAACGTCATGCGACTTTTCAAATCAATATATCTCTGCAATGTTTATAGTATGTGAAAAAAGAAAAAAATACGTGTCCAATACTTTTTGATAATCTACCTGATAAACGAAGAAAAAAAATAGTCATCATCCCTATTACAAACCGTACCCTATTCATGTTTGGATATTTTGAATGATATGATGATAGAGATATAATGCCGGCTAGGTACCAAGTACGAAGTAAGTTAATCTTATTAAATATTTTATTTCATTCTAACACCAATCTAAATCATGACTCTTTCTTACTACTACATTGTTGTAACAATAATAGGAAAACCACATATCATATATTAATTTTATCTATCAATAAAGTTGATATTTGTACTGTAAATTATTATTATTGTAATTGTACGTAATAAATTATTTTAATTTAATTAATAATATCCAACCGCTACCGCTCATGTCTGTGGCAGTTTCCCTTTCCCAAGAAGCTTGTTTGCTGGGTCAGCGGGGACGCCTCATGCATCATAATGACCCCACAATTATCTACCGAGTGACTTTCAACAGACACCACACCGCCTGCACCGTATTTCCGATAAGATAATAAGTTAGGTACTGTTATATTGAAAAGATAAACAAAAACACGCGCCATGCTGTTAATTTTTTCCTGTAGATTGGTAGTAAAATCAATCATCAAAGAAAGTTTAGGGAACTTTGTAATCAGAGTTGTGTGTGGGGGGGGGGGGGGGGCGGTATACTCTTACAATTTTTTTATATGGAATTATCAGGAAAATGCAAGCAGTAGTTTATTAATATATCTTATGCCAATAAAAAATGACTCAATATAATATATAAAAATAAATTCGTTTGGAAATCGTTTCTATTTTATCGTTTATATTTAAAATTTTTTCTTCTTTTCATAACAACTTATAATCCAGCAAAGATAGGTTATTTTTTATTTATACGGATTTGATAAAGAAAATTGCCATACGGATTTCATACGGAATTTGGCAATGAAAATTCTCGAAAATTACGGAAACACTGATTTAAAGATCTGGCAGCACTGCCCTTAGGCTACAGTCCCGCCTGCTCTTTATTAAATACGGCCCTGTTTGTAATAGACAAACGTTTTTTTTTCTAAACGGGCCATTGCTTCCTAGTGGAATGGAATAGATTTAGATAAAATATGTGGTAGAACCGTAGAATCCCACCAACAACCGATGATGGTATTTAAACATATAATAAAATGTTATCAATAATCAAATTTCAACATGTTTAATAATATACTGTCCGTGCTCGAGGCTGCTATTTGATACAGCCAGGGGCACGGGCAGAAGTCTGAAAGAGGAAGCATAGAAAGATAGTAAAGATAAAAGTAGGTATACAAGAAAATAGGGAGGTGAAAAACAAAGTAAAGAAAAGTTGAATCACATTAGTGGCGTTAAATACTACTCGTTTGTTTCGAGTTGGCCGTCGATAGCCAATCACAGGCACATCAACTGGTACCATCGTCCAATAAGGTCGACTAATAGGGACTGTCTAAGGCGCGGTATTCAGAAGCTGGGAGGGTGGAAGCAGCCAATTCGAAGCGAACGCGTAGTGCTTTGGTTATTAAAAGTATGCGTTATTAATAGAATACAGGGTTGACTCAACACATTCACGCAAACTCATGCACACATACAGAGAGAAATACACACACACACGCAATCATACTCAAATGAGTCCTAAGGTAATTATTATATACAATTTTAAACTATTATATAATATAACGTAATTATAACATTCACAGAAAAAAAATCTTTAAGAGCGTGCGCTGCGTTAAGCGGGACACAGAGCGGGCACCCGCTCGGCGCGCTTGCTTCATGCCATTTCATAGAGCAGCGCCACGTGAGATGGGTCTCCGAGAAATGACACAAAATAAAAAATGCACGGCGAGCGGACTCGCGCCCGACGTCCCGCCCAAGGCAGCGCAGGCTTTAACAGTGCAATATTGTAATGTACATTATATTGTGATGCTAAATGCATAATTAAACTTATAAGTATCGATCTTAGTGGGTAAAAGTCAAGTTACACCAAAGGACGGTGGGGGAACAAAAAAAAAATAGGCCCCGATTTAAGTACATATCTGTGTTGGATCGCATCTCCGGTGGCCGCGGAAAGGACGCCTTTGAACAGGCCTCGTTAGAAGCCTTAGCAAAAATTCTAAAGTTGCTTCACTAACTCTGAGTATGTCTAATATATGGATATGTATTCATGATTTGGATAAACCGAGAAGAAATCTAGAAGCCTCAACAGGTATATCATGCCGTAAACGAAGATTTCTGGTTAAAGCTCAAAAAAAAACTTACAATATAGCAACTCAGTGGGAGGAAAAGGGTAAAGAAGAAAACTGTACATTGAATATTTTTTTGAAGTTATACTTCTTTAGGCGCGTTATGAAAAAATGGAGCATGTGCGCGTTATGAAAAAATGCCTTTATTCTCATTTGTTCGATTCATTAGTTCGATCGTCGAACTAGTGAGTTTTTTTTTCTCATTAGTTCGATCGTCGAACTACTGAGATTTTATTGTTCTCATTCGTTCGACCGTCGTCGAACTTATTTTCTTTATTTATCCATTTTCATTACCAGAACCTCTAGTTATGTATGGTTTCCTGGTACTTTTTTCTAAATAGTGATTTTTATAAATGTTTATGGATGCAATATTGACGAAGGTCGAACAAATGAGAACAATAAAATCTCAGTAGTTCGACGATCGAACTAATGAGAAAAAAAAATCTCACTAGTTCGACGATCGAACTAATGAATCGAACAAATGAGAATAAAGGAAAAAATGGTCGCTTTAGCGACCAACTTCATGCGTTACTTTTGTGTTTACCGCACATAAAGAAAATCTACCAACAAAATAGAAATAGAATCTCTATTTAGTGGGTGCTAACGACTGCATTGTGAAGGCCTATCAAAAGTATTTATTAATCTGGAACAACGGAACCAAAGCGCGATTCAGGAGACTACAGCGCCATCTCTTGACCATTGGTGTAGTAGAACCAAAAACCACATCTTTATTTTTTGTAATAAAGTAACAGTTATAGGTATTCATATTTATATTATCAAAAGTATTTATTAATCTGGAACAACGGAACCAAAGCGCGATTCAGGAGACTACAGCGCCATCTCTTGACCATTGGTGTAGTAAAACCAAAAACCACATCTTTATTTTTTGAAATAAAGTAACAGTTCTAGGTATTCATATTTATAATATTTATCCACATGTTTCCAGTTTGTATATTCGGAATACGTGTTTGAGTTTCATGCAAGTGCAAATCACATATGTTCTAATAAATTATATTCAGTAGCGATTTTAATTGAATATTTTGATTATTTATTTATTTTTTCAAATTAAAACTGAACTTTATTGACTGTGTCCTTTTCCAGACTTTTTATTAATTTATTGTAATTAATTATTTGCATTCAATTAAAAACTAATTTTAAACGATGCCAAAGAAGGATAACTTCTCACGCGCCTACATAAGTACACGCACCCATTTTTTAAAAGAATACTTGGGGTGTAATCTACAATCGATACCGAAGCCAAAAATATAGTTTTTAGAATTTTTGTCTGTATGTATTTATGTCCGGGATAAACTCAAAAGGTACTGCATTTAATTAAAATTTGGCACAAATATTATTAAAAGGTCGGGTCAATATATAGGCTACATATTATCACGCTATCACCTACGGGGAACGAGCAGTGAACCTTTATTTCTAACTAACTCGCCGCTAATATGCTCTATAAAGAAATTACAATCGCTGTGTTGTTTTATTCTTGCTCTTATTGCTAACACAAAGAACATGAATGGCAGCATCAACTTTTTTCATGTTGTCCTTGTCATTCCCTATAGGGAATGAAAAGGAAAAACTATTTTGAAGCTTGCAAACACACTCACACGAAATATTAAATCGACGTATCTGAGGCTTAGAGAGCTGAGGGGAAATTCTTTTGAAATTTGAAACTATTCATTCAGGCTTAACTTGGAAAATTTCTGCTGTACTATAGGGAATCCGACAGGAAAGTATGTATTAAGATGTGTTAGAGAATTCTAAAAGTAAGTATAGTAATAACAAGGGTAACTAACTATGTTATGGGGGTATTATATTTCGATGTTCTATACTACTTACTGACAACTGACGCATCACAATGAAGCCACGGAACAAATCAATCTGGTCGGCTTTTGTCCGGCTTCCTATGAGCGGATGCACGTGCAAGGGGCGCGACTGGTGTTGTGAAGACTCGTGTGGGTAGTGGAGGCAATAAGAATCTTTTATCGCGATAGTTGTTCGAATGATTTTAAACTGTGAACCTTTTGAAATTATTGAAAAATAAAAGTAAGATGAGCGACGGTGACCACTTAACATCAAGTGGCCCATCCGGTCGCCTTTCATTTTTTTGAAGTGAAAACTTTGGCGGCTTTGTAAACTTTTTTTTGCATGGGTAAAAATGTTAAACTCGCGTCAGGTTAAACACATGGGCTGATCGCATCATGACACACAATAAAATTGGAAAAGTTGTTGACTTTCAATATATTGGACGAAACATAGTAATATTTTATTTTATCGTATTATAATAATAAGACTATCTAGGACGTCCACGTGGCAGCTTTATTGCGAAGAAAATGCATTTTTTTACAATAGATGTCGCTAGGTGCGCTTAAATGTGATTCATGTAAGTTGATTTCTTTACAATAGATGTCGCTAAGTGCGCTTAAACATGATTCATGTAAGTTGATTTTTCTGAGAGATAAAGTTTTTTAATGTAGGTAATATACATTTTCATGTTTGTGTACGATAGCGCAATAAATAAATATTGTATTCTATCACATTCATGATAGTACTTTTATACTGATAATTAAAGCAATTCGTGCAAAATTATTCCCTAACCATTCAAAAATATAAAAAATGCACATCATTAATATTCAAGTTTTCACTTCTGCCGGCACTCCCGGAGTGCAACCCGTCGTTTTTTTTTTGTCTGGGAAATGTCTTACTTATCCTTCAACCACCGGGGGAGCGAGAAGAAGGTATATGGGACTCCTTCCTGCTCATTACAGCCAGCCCTTGGGCCGGTTGAAATGAGCAGGGCCCTACCTAACGCCCTGAGCAGGGCCACTAAAAACCAGACAATACTCCTGCACCGGTCACCGGGCGTACATTCTGAGGACCGCAGTCCCCCCCAATCTGATCTGATCTTTTTCCCTCCTTAAATAAATAAATAAATATTTCCGACACTCACACTAATTAGCCTAGCCCCAAAGTAAGCACTGTAAGGCTTGTGTTATGGGATGCTAGGGTAACGGATAGAATACATATACAGTACATATATAAGTATATTTATATAGAAATACATATTAAACATCCATGTCTGGAGTACAAATGCTCGTATTCATCACACAAACATCTGCCCCCACCGGGATTCGAACTCGGGACCTCTCGAGTCAGCGACACAATGAATCCCGGCATACTAACCACTCGGCCACGGAGGTCGCCTTAGATGAGGGACCTCTTCAATTCCTTTTCCTTTTTTTTTCGTGACAGAGCACGATAACATGCGCCATGATTTATAAACAGAGTAATTAAAGTTTTTTATTCTTTCATTTGGAATTCTGCGTCACGCTGCTGAATTCATTAAAATCAATTATATTTGTTATTTTTCAAGCATGTACTACTAATATAACTATAATTGTTATTTCTTCTTTCAAATGTATAATACTTGTAAGGATATTCATTTGACATTGTGGGTTGCCTACAATGCGGAGATGGCGCTGCCTTGCAGCTTACGAAAGGCTAGAGAAAATTCAACACTACCGGCAGGGCCTAGGTAGCATAATGGTCAGTGCATTAGCCCGGATCGCAAAAGGTGCGGGTTCGAGTACGTCTACTGCCTGGTCAGCGTGGAATTTTTTCTAGTAAAATTTTCATTTGTAATTGTTCTATTGATATTAAAACGCAAAGCTACAGGTGTTTTGGAGACTTCCAGAGTCAATACCTCATAGACTTGTACCATGCCGCTATAATGCCCGGAACATAGTTCATTAAATAAAACTAGTTTTAACGGGTTAATACACGAAACTTTATTTATCTATTGACGTTTCGCAGCATTTTGAGGCAGTTTCGTCAGAATGATTTTTTATTTAATTTTGTCAAGCTACCTTCGAAAGACTTTTATTGGGCTAGTGAGCGGGGGGGTGTGGGACTCACCCGGCTAAAGAGATAGCCGGGAATACTCCACTAAACTCCCCGGGAACTTCGCCTCGCCATAATTGAGCGGGCCACGAGTTATTGAGCCTAACCTAACCTAAGAAACAAATAGTTCATTAAAGTTTCCAGAAAAATTCCAAAATCTCCTTATTTGTCTTTTGAATTACCCTCAGTATTTAATGAGGTCTACTTTGTCGCTGCAATAGATGTAAGACTTTTTTTATGATATCGCTACACTGTGAAGGTGTTAGGTACCGTTAGATCCGACTGGCGACTATGGCAAATGAAACCGGTGTCTCGTCGGAGAAATAAGTAGGTGTGTAATCTATGATAACACCTTTGTTTACTTTGTTAGCTTATTGTTACTGTCTGTGACATAGTAATATGGCGTGAAAAATGACTAACCATACGAGTACTTTGTTCGTTTCGTGGTATTTCGTTCAATTCAGTTTGTGTTAGATTGTTATTGGGTTGCGATCTGACCCCTCTTTTCCAGTGGGCATTTTGGGCAAGTGCTCCGCGATCGATAGGAGCCCACCTCAGATCAAATACAAAGTCCCTAGTTCTTGTTAGATCACCAAACGGGGGTCATAGGGGCCGCATTATCCTAATATGCCCAGGGCTTAAAATAGAGCAAAGACGGTACTGGTTGCGATGGTTACATTTTAAATAATTCATATTTATATTTGACTATCTGTGGCCCGCGGTGACACCCGCGGTTTATTAGGGATATTTTCCCGCAGTAAAACGTAGCTTATGTGTTAATCCAGGGTGTCAGCTAACTCCATACCAAAATTTTATTAAAATCGCTACAGCCGTTTAGACGCGAAGAAGGTACAAACATACACACTCACAAACTTTCGCCTTTATAATATTAGTGTGATTCAACGTCCTCCTGCAACTTATATCAATTAAACAGCTTTACCAATAGTAGATGCCCCATAAATATACAATCTCTCACAATAATTATATTATTATAATTAGTAATATTTTTTTACGAGGCGCAACAAAATCCCCACCCCACCTGATGGTAAGCGTAAATGGGGTCCAGTAGTGAAAATAGATGAGATGGCAGAAAGGGTGCCACTCCAGCCAATCTCATCTCACCGACCTGGGGGCCATTCGCCTAATGGAAATGCTTTGGAAAACGCTAACGCTTTCGATTTTATTTTGTTATTTCTGACCGCCGAAGGTTTTCAAATACCTTACGCTCATTTTTTTTAATATTGTTATTATCAATCATCATCTTCATCATCAACAGCCCATCTTAGTCCACTGCTGGACATAGGCCTCTCCAAATGCACGCCACTCAGATCGATCTTGGGCTACTCGCATCCAGCTCCTGCCAGCCACCTTGCGCAAATCGTCACTTCATCGTGCCTGAGGGCGTCCTAGACGCGGTCTCCACTTCAGAACTCGTCTATCCCAACGGTTATCGGTTCTTCGGCAAATATGGCCAGCTCACTGCCACTTCAACTTGCTAATCCGGTGGACTATGTCGATAACTTTGGTTCTCTGTCGGATTACCTCATTTCTGATGCGATCCTTCAGAGAAACGCCAAGCATAGCCATTTCCATAGCGCGCTGAGCGACTTTGAACCTGTGGACCAGCCGTACCGTCAGTGTGCACGTCTCGGCTATAACTCAGTTATTTCCAATGCAATAGAAAAAAAAGAGCGCGAGGCATTTGAAAATCTCAGGCGGCTAGAAATAACAAAATAAAATCGGTAAGCGTTAGCGTTTTCCAAAGCATTTCCGTAAGGCGAATGGCCCCCTGAACCCAATCCGCTAACTCGCGAAGCTCTGGAACAGTACTCACCAACCAAAAGGTAGTGTTATTCTGTAAAATTGAAGTTGCTTTCCGAGACGGGAGCTCCAATTCGAGCGAGAAATCCGCTGTGTCCTTCCTCTCTCATTAGTGGATTTAAGCTTAACTCCAAATATTTTCGTATAGTTGTTGACATTTGTTAAGAACTTCCGGGAGCTTACAAAGGCGGGTCGGTTGACCGCAATTACTCTAACTACCGCCAAATTTTGCCACGCTAAACGCTACCTTAATGGGTGGATAATAAAACACGTCCGCCCGCCATCGTTCCGAAGTTAAAACTAATGATATCGGCAGCGGATGCGACCAATGATGGTCACCAGCATCTCGAATTACACCTGTCAATTGTTAGTTACCAACTTCCGGGTAAATACGAGTATTTACTTACATACTTGGAATTGTCTAAAGGTAGCTCGACAATTTTAAATAAATAAAAAATCATTATTCTGACGATGCAGACCTGAAAAGGCTGCGAAACGTCAATAAATAAATAAAGTTTCGTCTAGTTTTATTTAATGAGTGATGTGCGTGAAAACCTAAGAAACAAATATTGTCTGTCTTATATCATCATCATTATTATTATGATCACCACCTATGTCGTATCATTCACCACCCTCGCTTCACTTCGGTGTAGAGCTGAAGTGTAGACTAGTTTTTGTTCTCAGGCTTGTATTATACACAATAACATTCATCTATGATTCTTCTTATACCTGCATGCAAAGTCTCAGCCCGATCGGTTTAAAATTGACAAAGTTTCATACAAACTTTCATTAACTATTTTATCCCGTTGGGGGTAGAATTGATCAAAATCCTTTCTTAACGGATGCCTACGTCATAACATCTGCCTGCATGCCAAATTTCAGCCCGATCCGTCCAGTGGTTTGGGCTGTGCGTTGATAGATCACTATGTCAGTCAGTCAGTCACCTTTGAGTTTTATATATATATATATATAGATGTATTGCGCTCCTGACTGAATAGTGGTGCTATTCTGTAAGAATAAATTAATTACCCTGACGAATTCCGCGGTGAAAAGTGGTTTTGTTCTTCCAGAATAACACGGCTCATTTGGATGCCTGGGGTATAGTTCAGTGTTGCTAAATGCCTTGACATCTGAAATCATCATGAAATCTGTTTAAAATCTGTATTGCTATTTTAACTTAATACTTCCAAGAACTTTCAATTGAAAGATCTGTGTTGAAAATAGTTCAAAAAGCAACCTTAGAGACAGAATCATTCTATGATGCGTGTAACGCGGTGTCTAGTCATATAGTTTGCTTCGTTCTCTTTTAAGTTGAATATTATGGTGATTTAATCAATATTAAAAAACTGTATAAAAATCTGTATGTACAGTGCTAATCTGTATGGCAACACTTGCATAGTAGAACTTTTAAATCATCTCGAGTGACCGTGGCCACAAAATAGACACAAAATAGATATTTTGTGCCATGGCCATGGCTAACAATTTTAATATAAAAAAACCATGTTATGGCAATATAAAAAAACCATGTTAATAACAAAATTAACTGTAATTTACATATAAGTGAAAATGGAAAGCAAAGGATATTTTTAATAAGACATTTTCTTCTATTTGAATTCCAAATCAAATTGATAAATATTCTTTACTAAACATAATTTGCATTATGCCCTATACGTTATTAAAAACACCAAGATATTGGCCACCTATCTATTTGCTTGACAAAGTTGCTTAATCCCACGTTAACTATTGCAATAATTCTACTCCTGTGTAAGTAATCTTTATTGCTAACAGCAAATCTTTCAGTTTTTGCAACATGGCATCTTGGTTTTGTGTTACGTAGCTCATACTTATATTTTATTGCAACCAATAATTCCGATCCAATAACTTGATAACATTATAATTTTTATTATTTTTAAAGCATGTAGCTGCTTGATGTTTAAATCTAAAGAAAATATAACTAGAAAAAATTCCACGCGGACCAGGCAGCAGACGGGACTCGAACCCGCACCCTTCGCAATCCGGGCGAATGCACTGACCAATTATGCTACCGCGGCCCTCACGGACCGCGTCGAAATTCCTTCTAGCTATTCTTAAGCTGCAAGGCAGCGCCATCTCTTCGCATTATAGGTAAACCGATTGATTGCGAAGGGTGCGGGTTCGAGTCCCGTCTGCTGCCTGGTCCGCGTGGAATTTTTTCTAGTTATATTTTCTTTAGATTTGATAACATTATAAATTGAGACGTAACGATTACGATACAGTTATAAGTATATTGATAACTAGAGGTCGCCCGCGACTTCGTCTGCGTTAACTTAGTTTCTAGAAAATCCCTCTGGAACCTAACATTTTTGCGGGATAAAAGTAGCCTATGTGTTAATCTAGGGTGTCAGCTAACTCCATACCAAATTTTATTAAAATCGCTCCAGCCGTTTAGACGTGAAGAAGTAACAAACATACACACTCACAAACTTTCGCCTTTATAATATTAGTGTGATTAATGTTGCGTATATACATGTAATACATATGTTAGAAGTATTTGGTTCCGAGTAATGAGTAATTAATTATAGATATTATGTTATTTTAGTTGTAATTAGTTTGGAATGTTCATCTAATAATTATTTTTCAATTATCAGACAGGTAATTGATACGTGTGATAATATTTTTTTGATTTTCTTCATGATGACGATGAACTCCAATACTGCAAATTGCAAATCTATATTCAAGAATAGTATTAGTTAGCTTAACTCAAATTCATCATTCGCAATTATGTTAAACCTTATTGTAAACAAACATCAAAAAGGATCATTTTTTATTTGCAATAATGAATTAATATCCAATTAATATTTTTAATCAAATGCAGATTGGTTTTTTACATTAATTCTTATGTCTATTAGACAAACAATTTTTAAGACTTAAAAAGGAAGAGGATCTCATCTCGTCAGTATACATGTTTGTAAAAATAAAGAGAAAAGGTTTTTTTTTCAAGGAAATTACTCAAGTTTACGGCGGCGTCACTATGTATTTCATCCCTAAACACTTTTTATGAGTGCATTAAAAAATACATAAAGGTCAAACCGCGCCATCCATCTCAGTAATCAACCAATGACCGTTACTGCAAAAACTATTACCGTCACTGTGAACTTTTCCCTATTAAAAATGTTATCTGAAATAACTCACAGTCATTGTGCCTGGTATACAGAGCGTGATCTCGGCTTGTGGTTACAATATACACTGGCTATAGCCACAATATGGGAGTACAGAAGATAATCTCATCTATATGCCTGCCGGTCCTTCACTTTGAATACGTACGATTGGCAGTCTCGCTAGGATTGCCAACAATGGCTTATGCACAAGAAAGACGGTAACTAAATCCATGTTAGAGCAAACAAAAGTTCTAATTACGCCGATAGCTAAGACAAATTCTATGACAGGAACTCGAATCCTTTTCAATGAACCAGTGGCTGGGTTGCACTTAAAACCATAGTGGTCCTTGTTTGATTTATAAGACAGAAATAGCGGAAATATAAATCAATAATAAATAAAATATTTGAATATTAATGTTATTGTTATATTACAAATTACAAAAACGACAATTCACGGTATAATGTTGAATTTAAACAACCGTGTACTGAACAGATATAATAACTTGTTTTTGTTTTGCACAAAAAAGTTCACTGACGCGTGTCTCATACGGATGAAACTCACGTTCAGAGTGGTTTCAACTGATAGATATCATATCCGTGAGCGGTATCGTATGTGTGCGTTGCTCGAGCGCACTTTCTATGTAGATTACCTTCTGTACTGTCTATTTTGTACTACAGCTGTCGCGACTTCGTAACTTTGGTAATATACGAGCTATCCGGAGATATAGTTCGTACGACGCTAATTGATATTACAAGACACTCAGACATAAATAACGTTATTTCGCAATGTATATGGCTTGTTTTACGATGTTCCGATATCGTGATCGTGAATTATGAAAAAAGTTGAATAACTGAAAGTTGTTAAGATGGAGAAACACTAAGACGAATTTTTATATAAGATTCAAAAAGTGCTTTTAAATTAAGGTTTCGTGTTGTTACTGTTTACGTTAAATAACAATGTACTTTAAAAATAATATAATATTAATTAATGCTTCACTGACTTCCTGCTTAATAAATTGATATTTAAAGGTCTTTCTGTTTTTTATATTACATACAACGAAAGAAAATAATATATGTTAATACAGTAATAATAAAATATATAAAAATATGTAAGCCTGTAGTTGTCTGCTTATAAATGCATTTCTTATTCATATTGTGCAGTGCTGTATTAACTTTATTGGAATACTGTATTTTTAAAGAAAATATAAATAGAAAAAAAATCCACGCGGACCAGGCAGCAGACGGTACTTCAGTATTTTTGTTGAGCTGCCGTAGTAACAGGAATTCTGTGATTCTAGGTATATTGTTTTAAACTTTCATGGTCACTAACATTATAGCTATTAACGGGATTGTTACCATGTACCTTGTTTTTTATGAGTCAGTTACTCCGTGATCATGGCGCTTGCAACAGTGCCGAAATATCGGAGACTCATAAAAAACAAGGTACATGGTAACAATCCCGTTAATAGCTATAAATTTTTAGGTATCTATTTGAGGTATACTGTTTTAAATTTAAGAGATCTGTAGTAAATTAGGTTATATTTGAAGGTAATCTAATAATTATTTATCTGTCAGCCGAGTGTCGAAGCTGTCCCAACCGAAATAGACGTCTAGCCAAACGGTAGTCTCTTATTTACGTATACATATTAAGATCGAGCTCTGCGAAAGCAAATTAATAGGGATCCATTAGTTAACCTTTGATTACGGAACCCTTAAAAGCTATTTAAAGAAAATAATTTGAAAAAACGAGAGTTAAAGCTGCCCCCTATCTAACAACCTAATTCTCTACCTATGTTATAAATTGAACATCCATAAAACTATATTAATCCACGGCTCAAATCTAAAACTTCACTTTATTTTCTTTTGGGAAGATGAGACGCTACAGATCTTCGAAGTTGTGACGTCACAATCTTTTGTCGCAAACACCCGTGAAATAGAAATTTTAGATTAAGAACTCCTTTTTACGTTGACCGTGAAAGTACTGATTCGGTGAAGACCCGAAAAAACTACGGTTAGCGGAAACTAGTTTTGAAATAACAATGGAATTTACTACGGTATACTCGTTAAAATACATTTGTTTTTTAAACAAGCCCCCTTTTGTAATTTTTTCAAAGACGAGGGTATTTGTCAAGTTTAAGAAAACGATTTCACGTTATTGACTAATGTTTATGGAGTCCGTAAAAAGTGGATATTCATCATTCTGTTGTGTATTTGAGTAAAAATAACCAAATCAAAAACTCCATTTTCAAGTTGCCGCGAAAACGTTTCTCTGGACAATATGGCGTCTTACTAGTGTGTGACATCACACGACTGTTATTAAAACGTCAAACGATACAATGTAATGTCACTTTAACCGGAAGTTTACTTGCGTGTAACGTCATTTTAGGCTCCGCCAGTCCCACTCGTTTTAGGTCACGTGACAATAGATAAGAAGACTTAACTTATCTAAGAAAAATTATCTTTTTCGTTAGTTTTTTTTGTAAGAATAGAAAAAACCCCTGCCTATATTCATTCTAAACACAGATGCCAACAATTGGCACTTTTGTTTTTAACACTGTCAAATACCCTATTGTTAAGTTTGACTAAAGTTAGCTGATGTTGTGAATCATATCTTTTTCGATAGCAATATTAGCAATAGAATATTAACACTTCACTTTGACAAGCGTTAAACATTTACGAGCCTGACTGGATGTTTATAGAATACTCACTAGTACTCACTAGTACAAAATTTGGCGATGACGAAGCGAGGGCGGGCCAGTGGCCCGCCCTCGCTTCGTCATCGCCAAATTTTGTATGCAAGCAGCCAGTGTATTTTTACGTCCGGTAGGCTTAGATTATAACAAAAAGGGTAGATACCGTACGCTCATCGCGAACGGCGAACGGGACGGCGCGGCGAGATCCGCGTCACTGCATTACCGACCGATCACGCGACCAGTACTCAACATCACTACCGAATAAGATTCAAAACAAACAGCAATTTTTATGAAAAAAATATATTTTATAGTACTTACGAATGAAAAGTGATGCCGTGGGTTTTATTTTTAGTTCTTGAGCAATTTGAGCACTTTTTAAAAACACTTAGGCATTGTTTTATCATATAAACACAAAATATTAGCAATATTTCTTTTTGGCGTTCACATGTACGTCGTTTGAATGGCAAGTTGTGACTTAAGCGATTAGGGTTTTTGGGTAAATTTAAATCCGTTGACGCAGTAGTTAGGGAGTTCGGTCGGCGAAAGTATAAATAAGTCTTGACATGACCAATCCTAAGATACCCGACTTTCTTATATAAAATTCTCGTGTCACAATGTTAGTAACCATACTCCTCCGAAACGGCTTGACCGATTTTTATGAAACTTTATATGCATATTCACTAGGTCTGAGAATCGGCTACTATCTATTTTTCCCTACCCCTAACATTTTTTTAGATTTTGGTTTATTTTTTTATAATGTAGCATTAAAAATATATACAGCTCTAAATTTTTATCCTTCTACCACCCATATTTCTATGGCGATACGAAGTTCGCTGGGTCAGCTAGTATACTTATAATATTGAGCTTCTCCGTATTTCGAAACGTTTAGGTGCGTTGCTGTTGGTCACAACTGCATTAGAACTCGATGCGATCATGATTAAAATGGAACAACAAGCAGCAGTACCAACGAACTGTAGCTATACAAAACATCCCTCTTGTCGCGACATTATGAGCCTGCTATTGTATGTAAGATTTAAATGTAAGATCAATGATCCTATAATTTGCTCAATGTGCATTCTCCAGGGGAGGAAGAGTCCTGGTGCTCTGAGATACAGGCTTTCTGCCTAGTTCAGGCACCAGTCTCTCACAATCTATTTTTTTATGTAATTTGTAGATTGTGGAAGAACAAATAAAGATTATTATTATTAATATTGTCCTAATTCAGAACACAGTACCTTTCATAGCCAGTTTTTTTAGTAACCACACTGGGTATAAAAGACGTGTCCATTTATTTAAAGAATCATCAAGAGTTAAAAGACAATTTACTACCTTACTCGAAAGCAATCAAAGTGTTTTTCGCTAGTGAGAATAGCTCGCCCCCTCCAAAGAAGATTAATTAGTTCTGTGTAAAATTTGGTTAGACTATGGTGAGGCTGGCATATTTGGACAAGCTTCTAAATAAATGAAGAACGAAAAAAAACTGTAAAGACAGTCGTATTAATGCTTTAACGTTACAAAGAACGCAGTACCCATCAAATGACCAATTTTTGCAAAAAATCATAATTTCTACAGTTGCAGGCAGCACCCAGGGTGCACCCTGTTTCTAAAAAGTATTAGGAAAACTGTTTTTTTTCGTTCTTCATTTATTTAGAAGCTTGTCCAAATATGCCAGCCTCACCATAGTCTAACCAAATTTTACACAGAACTAATTAATCTTCTTTGGAGGGGGCGAGCTATTCTCACTAGCGAAAAACACTTTGATTGCTTTCGAGTAAGGTAGTAAATTGTTTTAACTCTTGATGATTCTTTAAATAAATGGATACGTCTTTTATACCCAGTGTGGTTACTAAGAAAACTGGGTATGAAAGGTACTGTGTTCTGAATTAGGACAATATTAATTATAATAATCTTTATTTGTTCTTCCACAATCTACAAATTACATAAAAAAATAGATTGTGAGAGACTGGTGCCTGAACTAGGCAGAAAGCCTGTATCTCAGAGCACCAGGACTCTCCCTCCCCTGGAGAATGCACATTGAGCAAATTATAGGGTCATTGATCTTACATTTAAATCTTACATAAACTACTCAAAACAAAATAGGGCCCACCCCGTTTTCCAGCTATAATTTATTTTTCCTTTAACTTAAGTATTTTTTTTTAATTGAGGTGTTTATAATTGACGCTTGGAAATTGTGTAAACATAAACAACAGTGAAAATTAAGAGTTTTATGTGAATTACACAGTTATTACAGTTTTTAAGAAAATTAACACAAATTAACTAAGAAAGTAAAGTTTGAATATTAACAATATTTTCACACAAATTTATGAAAATTGTCTCTTTTAGTAGCGAGTAGGACCTCCTCTGGTCCGTATGCACTCTCTTAGTCTATCTGGAACGCTTTCGATTAAATGGATAACGTTTTCAGTCGATATTTGCTCCCAACAGACTTTAAGGGCGTTTATGAGGTCTTGTCGGCTATTCACATGACTGAAATTTGACTTGAGGCTTCTTTTTAAATGATCCTATAAATGTTCAATAGGATTGAGGTCGGGACTCATGGCTGGCCAAGGTAGTACCGTAATATTGGCTTCTGAAAGTGCTCTCTGAGTGATACGAGCCGTATGCGCGCGGGCATTGTCTTGCATGAAGACGAAGTTTTCACCGATTCTTTGCCTAAATGGGATGACATGAGGTTGGATTACATGCTCGATGTAACTGGCAGCAGTAACGGTGCCTTCTTCCAGAAATACCAGTTCAGTTTTTCCCATTAAACTAATTCCACCCCATACCATTACACTTGGACCGCCTTAGTCTTAGTCTTAGTAGAACGGCGGGCTGTTTCCGCAACTCGACATCTGGTGCCTATTTTGCGTGGGGATTGGCATCAGTCCTGCCATCCCAGCTCCTCCAGAAAGCTCAGCAGTCCCCGAACGTTACTGCAGGCCTCTACTATAGTCTTCGGGCTTCCCATTAGAGAAATCCTTTGTCTTGCAACGCCCGTGCACTCCAGCAGCACATGGGCGCTCGTCTCCTCGTCCTCCAGGCAGGCTCTGCACAGAGGGCTGTCAGAAATACCTATATTACAAAGGTGTTTGTTGAAATAGCCGTGACCCGTGAGTATACCCACGATTTGTTTTAAGGCTTGTCTAGGAAGTCTGATTAACTTACGTGTTAGCTGCAGGTTTACCTTGGGAACGGCTTCCCTAGCTTGCCTGCAGTCTGTGAGTTCTGTCCAGTATTCGTTATGTTGTCGTTGACAGCGCTCCCTTATCCACATGGATATATATGCTGAGAACATTCGCAGCTGTCGATAGGGTATGGGTACAATAGGCTCCGGACCAATGGCCGTCCTGCTAGAACCTTCCCTGGCTAAGCAGTCCGCCGCATCGTTACCCCTTGAGCCGCTGTGTCCTTTAATCCACTGCAAAGTCAATCTATTGTCGTTAGCAATATTAGTCAACTTACAGTGGCATTCATAAATTAAGCCTGATGTCATTATATTGTTGTCCAGTGCCTGTAGGACAGAAGCGCTGTCAGAGAGAATACGAATGTGTTTTCCTCTTACCTTGCGACAATCTATCGCTTCAGCGGCCTTGATGATGCCCACACACTCTGCCTGGAAGACCGTGTTATAGGCTCCCAATGCTGTTGAGATGTGTATATTTAGGTCTTCAGAGAAGACACCCGAACCTGTACCGTAGTTGGTTTTTGAGCCGTCTGTGTAGACCCTCAACTCCTTTTGCAGACAGTGGTCCGGAGTGTCTTCATAAAGTTGAATTTTGTATTTTTTGTCGAATACGTACGTCTTTGGAATGAGGTCGTTTACTGCAGCAAAGTACGGAAAGTACCTGTATATGTCTGCTAAAATGCTGGTGTGTGGGGAGTTGTTGTCCCTCCATAGCCCCAGCATGCTTAGTCGTGTGGCTGTACAAGCAGCTTCCTGTTGTATAAACAAATGTAGTGGTCTCACGTCAAGTATAGTCTCCAGTGCTGATGTGGGAGTGGTTTTCATGCAGCCAGTGATTGCACAGCAGGCCCGCCTCTGGAGACGTCTTAACTTATTAATTGTCGTTACCTGGTTTGTCTTTGTCCACCATACTACTGCTGCATAGCTGATGATGGGCCTAATTATGGTCGTGTACAGCCACCTAACAATGAGCGGTGATAGTCCCCAGGTTTTGCTAATCATTTTGCGGCATTGCCAGAAAATGATGTTGGTCTTAGTAGTAGTTTTGTCTATGTGTGAACCCCAGTTCAGTTTGGAATCTAGGGTTATTCCTAGATACTTTACCTCGTTGGAGAGCCTTAGTGTCGTGTTAAATAGTTTCGGTAGCCGATAGTCGCCTAAGGCTCTTTTATTCGTGAACATGACTAATTCTGTCTTCACTGGATTCACCTTAAGGCCGTAGTCGTCACACCATTTTTCAACTACCTTCATTGCCCCCCGTGTAATGTCACAAGCGGTGCTCGCAAACTTACCCGGGATTAGGATTGCCAGGTCATCCGCATAGCCCACCGTGTGGAAGTGAAGGTTGTTTAGTTTGGTAATTAAGTCGTTTACGACTACATTCCATAGCAGAGGCGATAGTACTCCTCCTTGAGGACATCCTTTAGTCGCCAATGCTCTGAGATGGTTGTCGTCTTGTAGTCTGATTAGTCTGTTACGGAGCATGTTACTTACCCAGTATATAATGTTCTCATCGACTCCGTGTTTGCCAAGTGCGTTTACAATACTGGCGAAGCTTGTTTTGTCAAACGCGCCTTCTATGTCTATAAAGGTGCCCAGACATAGCTCTTTTCGTCTGAGACTATCCTCTATTTTACTTACGACTGCATGTAGTGCAGATTCTGTCGACTTGCCTGGACAATAGGCGTGTTGGTTTAGATGTAGTGGAAAGCTGGTTAATTGGTTATCTCTCAGCTCTCTGTCACACAGTCTTTCTAACTTGGACCCCCGAAACGATCTGTTCCGTGAATACACGCTTCTGAAAAACGTTCGCCTTCTTTTCTCCAAACGCGGACTCGACGATCGTCACTAAAAAACTTCACTTTAGACTCGTCTGTAAACAGTACTGTCCTCCAGTTGTCCATGGTCCAATTTAAGTGTTCGCGAGCAAATCTTAACCGTGCTGCACGATGTGCCCTTGTCAACTTGAGCCGGATTACTCGCATTCTGGATCGTTGCCCATCCTCATGAAGTCTATTCCGAATGGTTTGATCACTTACTCGTGTGCCAGTAGATTGGCGTAAACGATTTTGTAAGGTCCGAGCGGTGATTGTACGCTCTCGACGTGCAGTCAATCGGATATAACGGTCTTCCTGGTCGGTGGTAGCTCGAGTTCTTCCTGTTCCCGCTCTCCTAGCAACACTACCAGTCTCTTGGTAGCGTTCCCACAGGTTACGGATAGCGCGTCGTGACACACCAACTCGTATTGCCACTGATCTCTGTGAATGTCCTTCCTGAAGCATAGCCACCGCTCTTGAAGCTGTTTCCATATCCATATGACGGCGAGAACCAGGCATAATGATCACAAATAACGTAGAAAATAAAACAAAATGAATAAAACAACAAGGTGCAACAGGAACAGTCAGACTGAGACTGAGAACACAAGTGATTAGAAATTTTAAAATTGGACGATTATTAGGGCACTTCACTTTTTTGTTTGCTCACTTAAGAGTAACATTTAACTTGTCGCTTGAAACATTGATAAAGATTCGTAAACATGTCAACAATAAGTTAAAATGCTTCAACTCGCCAATAATTGCCCTATATATTTTTTTTAGACAATATACTGGATTATTTATGGGTGGGCCCTATTTTGTTTTGAGTAGTTTACAATAGGAGGCTCATAATGTCGCGGCAAGAGGGATGTTTTGTATAGCTACAGTTCGTTGGTACTGCTGCTTGTTGTTCCATTTTAATCATGATCGCATCAAGTTCAAAGTTTATGGTGCATTGTCTGATCATCTTTGCGTTATTGAAAGAGAAACCTACTCATTCGCAGTATCATTAAGCACGTGTCAGTGACGTAATAAAACATACGTTTAATTGCTGCGCTTGCGCAGAGAAAGCGAACGGAAACGCAAGCCAACATGGCGACGAATGCAGCGCATGTAAATCGGTTGGTTCGTGTTGACGGTCCCAACAGTGTGTCCTATTATTATAAAAATTAGACCAGGCGAGTCCGAGATCAAACGTCATTTTTTTAGACTAGATTTAGTTGAAATAACTTTTATGTTTGGAAAATGCGTGACGCATACCTCGACCCTTTTTTTTGATTACGCAGGCAAAACCGCTATTTACAGACGTTGGCACCCTTAAGGGACACACTAACGAACGGATCTCACACCTAGCCTCTCGCAAGTCTCATGGGTGCGAAACTGAGGCCGTTAAGCAGTCCGCGCGGCTTACGGGCGCTTACGGCATACTATCCGCTAAAAAATCCTGCGAATACCCTCTACGCTGTTAAGTGCAGATCCGCGAGATCCCCGTTGAGGGACTTCACCGCGTCTCCGCATCCAACAGCCTCCCAGCCTAGCCGGGGCTCCACGGCACTCCGAAATACCCCGGGTGATCTCACAGACGTGCGCAGGAGTGCCCGCGCTAGGAGCTAAGTGCGCGGCCTTTTACCCGCCGCACCGCTCCCCGTCCGCTGCGGAAGGGCTGCCCAGGTGTTTCCCACGCATACCTCGATCCTGGGTGAGAGACGGGGTTATGTGGGACAACGAATTAATGATACGGCAGGAGACGCACATAATGCCGTCTCCTGCCGTTGGCGTCCGGGACCGGGACCGGGAGTCTCCCACGCGGGCCCTCTCCGTTGCCTCCTTCTGCAAAATGACTTTCTCGTAAAAGGAGAGTCGAAAAACCTACAATTCACCACTACTTGTTATAGTCGTTCTACTACGTGTTAATTATAACCTATGCACAATGTTATGTAATTATGCGATGCTAACTTGTATGTATGTGGTTGTATGACACATGATTAAAATGCTTGTGCGTAGAAATCACAAAAGATTTTTGTTGCAATTCTTAACGAAAAATTTAAAATTGTATTTAAGTAAAATAATTCACATATTATATTTTAACAATGTAGGTACTTATAAAATTTAAAATTTCTGTGCTACAGATCTGTGCCGCAACAATAAAATGCCGGATGTAATGTCACGCGACACCGGATCCATTGTTACATGTATCAAAATCAATTAAAATCGAAAGTGACCATCGATTATATATGTGAACCAAATAAGCAACGTTAGGTGTAATATTTAAAATACCTTTATATTTAGTACCATGTCTTTATGTTATAAATGTGGCGAACAAATATTGGTCCTTGATTATGGTAAGAGGCCACCATAGCCCATGTGCGTGAACTTAGCACGTCATTTCCCAGCAGATCAAAATTAAATGTGAGTTCTTTTCGCTTGCAGCAGAGTTCTATAATTCCTGATACTTTTTAGAAATAGCTCTGGCGTTTTTACGCGAAAAATGTCAATTAAAAAAAATTGGAATGCTAACATCCTGTAGCATATCATTTTCCAGCAAATCGAAAACAAATGCGGGTTCTTTTCGCATGCAGCCGAGTTCTATAGTTCCTAATACTTTTTAGAAATAGTTCTGGCGTTTTTCGCGAAATTTGTCAATTAACAAAATGGTCTGCTAACTTCCCGTAGCAGGACATTTTGCAGCAAACGAAAACGAATGTGAGTTCTTTTCGCATGCAGACGGGTTCTATAGTTCCTGATACTTTTTAGAAATAGTTTTTTTTTATTATTAGAGCTTCTTTCTTATTATTCTTACGTAGGTACAAACATTTAATATTTTTTTAAAGAGTGCATTATCCACTGATTTTTTTACGTTATTCTCGATTTTTCAAATCAGGCCCCATGGTGTGACCATGGACAACAACGAACATTGCTAGTCTGATTTAATCATAGCACGTCAGATCTGTGATCATGAAATTGAAGCAACTTTCGCTATCATAGGATAGGTGACCAATATTGTATATTGAAGTCTTTCGTGCTTCGGAAGGCCCGTCAAGCTGTTGGTGCCAGCTGATATTACAATTGTTAGCATTCACCAATCTGCACTGGAGCTGGACGTTGGTGTCATTATCTATTCTCTGTAGTCAATACATAGGGAAGGCATGTCCTGTGCCCCAGCAGTAGCAATTTTTATAGACTGTAGATGATGAAACATGATTTGTTTTGTCAGACAATGAAGTTAAAATTATAATTAGTTACATAACGAGGGAGTTGTTTTTTAATAACATGGCAGTAACCATAACAACAACGCTGACCATTATTATGTGGAGATAACATCATCATTATGTTCTGTGTTTAGATAATTAGTTCAACTTGTGAAATTAAATAAAGCATGAGCACCATCGAAAGACATGCAAAGTTGATGCGAAACTTTTTGGTACAGCAGAGAACTCTTGTCACGGTTCTAACCGTATAGCTGATTGACGATTTTAATTTAGAGAAGTTTCTTCAAACTGAAGAACGTAAAATTTTGGCTTAGCTTTCTATGCCAAACTTTTCTTCCCTATGAATGGAATACAGAGATTGGGCCATGACTTGCATCGCGGGCCCAGTGCAGATTTGTGGGTGCTAACGATTGCAGATGCAGCCGCGACCAACAGCTTGCGTGCCTTCCGAAGCACGGAGGAGCTCGTTTTTGGTCTTTTATTAAGTAAAAATTTGTCATGGAAAGACCCGAACTGTTTTTGGAATTGAGAATCTTAGCTGTCCATCTACAATACAAAAATTAAAAAAATGTTTATTCCTGAAATAAGTTAAACACTTCTTTTGAAAGAGAATTTCCTGAAAGTATTAAAACTTGCAGTGTAAAATTCTCGTTCCCGTTCCGATGTCGGGTGAATAACAAAACCCCTTGATTACTACAAGAACTAGCTGTCCCGGCGAATTTCGTACCGCTTACAATAATTTGGAGGAAATGATGCTGATGAGCTATCCGTTCGACAGGAAGACAGCTTATACTATAGCCATAGTTTGGAAAAATCTTCTGTAGATTGATCATTCAGTAGAAGAAGAGAGTAAAAACCCATCCTTTTTGGTCCAAGAAAAGTTGTTTAATCGTGTTAATTGTATATGCTTGTAAATATTTTTTTCATATTAGTATGCACTTTTCAGAATCAAATCAAATAAATGAAATCGAAGTCACGATAGATATTTTATTACTCTGTCGACAATATAATTTAGTTGCGCAGCGAAAAATGTTTCACAAGTACCTATATTCTCTCATAGTCTCATTTTCTTCAACTCACAAAAGGTTAAAAATAGGTAATGCATAATCTTGAACAAAAATCGGCTGAAAAAATAAATGTCCAATCACAATCAAAACGCCAAAATAATCTAAAAGACATTAGTATAACTATGCTACTTATAAAGTAAGGTAAAATAGAAATTACAATTTCTCATCTTTGTATGCACCTTTCTTTCCCAACATTGAGAGTTTCGGGTGGGGTTGCCAAGCCTACTATCCTACTATATTAGGGGATCAAATACTATATTTCTAAAAAAAATATATAGGTAGTAGATTTTTGCAAGTAAAAGCGTTCTTAGAAATAAAATAAATAATTATTAAGGCATGGAAGAGCAAAAATCATGAATATGAATAGATCATTTTAAAAATAAAGTAGATAATTTAACCACATACTACTATATTTTTCCAATTTTTGGCATCTACTATATTTTTAGAGATAAAAGCTTCGAAAATACTATATTTGATAGAAAAAAAGTTGGAAATTTTAGTTCCGGGCGATGTCGAAGCGTAGCTTGCTATAGCTAATCTTTTACTGTGTTTGAAGCAGCACAGTCTTCTAATGTTACGATATTTTAACTGTTCTTGTAAGAGTTATTCTATTGTTTGGGTTTGATGGTGACTTGCTTGCTTTAAATTGATATGCTTCCGCTCTTTAAATGAGTAGCTAATATAATTACAACAAATCTTAAATTTTGTATTTTATAAATCAATGGATTGTAACGAAATCAAGTAGATATTTTTTTATGTTGGCGCATATAAATAATACGAGGAACTCGATGGCGCGCATTGTAGGTAACCCACAATGTCAAATGAATACTTTTACAAGTATTAAACATTTGAAAGAAGAAATAGCTATTATAGTTAGAAATGGAAAGTGGAATTATTTCTAGTAATATTTTCTTTAGATTTAAAACATGCTTAAAATATAAAAATGAAACCTTGATAAGTTAATAAATAAACAACTTTTGGCCTCTCTACTTCCTTGGATTACCAGAAACTACTTTGACCGCATTTTAATAACTCTTACTTAATAATGACTTGAAATCCGACTAACACTTTCTCATCCTGTTATTAATTACACTGCTGGACACATTTCTTGATAAGCACGGATTGCATTAAGAATAAAAATAATGAATCTAAAAGATTATATTAAGATTGATATCATGGATTACACATCAAATAAAGTTATTCTATCTTTTTTTTTATTATTTCCAACACACCAATTAGCCTAGCCCCATGGGCTGGGCATGGGCATGGCGTATTATGGGATGCTAGGGTAACGGATAGAATACATATACTGTACATATATAAGTATATTTATATAGAAATACATATTTAACATCCATGACTGGAGTACAAATGCTCGTATTCATCACACAAACAGTGGGGGCAGACCCCACTGGGATTCGAAACATCTGCCCCCACCGGGATTTGAACCCAGGACCTCTCGAGTCGGTGACACCATGAAACCCGGCCTACAAACCACTCGGCCACGGAGGTCGTCAATCTAAAAGTAACAACGAGAAATGGAGAAGAACAAAGATGTTTTCCACTGTCCAAGAATGGCTCATTATTAATTTAGGACAATCATCACTGAGGTAGAATTTTACAGAAGTTTATGGTTTCTCGACAATCACTTACATTTTAGGTTATTTTCCGTTCAGATTGGTTCAATCTGAGGAAGTAACCTCCACCTTAAAGAAGACTGGTCTTCTTAAAGGTAATAAGGCAAGAACGCAATCTTATGGTGGTTGTCTTTCTACCGATAAGTTTAGGCTTCCATCGCTCCACGGGGTTGAGGGATTGCGTTTAAGCTGCCAAGGTGAGAAAGGCACGTTATTCTGTTACATCCATCACATTATCATCACAACTTAGTGTTGCCGCACACGGGCCACCGACCACAGCCACAAAACGCCGCCACCGGCATATTTCTTGTAGTTTTCATACATTTTATATGGACTCACCACACACGGTACGCCGGTGACCGCCACACGCTACAAATCGTCGTTGCTCGCTTCTTGTGGCCCGCACCGGCCACTTAATGCGCCGATACAAAACGCCGCCACACGTCAAGGGCGCGAATACCCACCCCTCTCTCCCCTACCTTAGTCGGCCGCTGTCGCGCGCTTCAGCCACTTTAGTTAACGCTTCTAGCTTCTCGTGGCGGCATTTGTGGCGTGTGGCCCGTGTGCGGCGACACTAAGGCTCTGTAGGCCTATTCGCTAACTGCTTTTAACAGGTGGAAGTGATAATCACCGATCTATTTAGTTATCAACTACTGCTTTATTATAACGCCACTAAGATATTTGTACTGGAAAGCATTGATGGACGTTCAATGTTGTCTTTACTTACACACTGTAAATGTCAAAAAAGATGGCGCATAAGCCGGCAGAATTTTGAATTGGAATTGGACGCGCTAGGAAATATAATGTCTACCTTACAGAAGACCACAGAAACATATCAGGAAGTATTATTTATATCTAAATACAATTTTACTATAAAAAAACAGTCGGTCCAGGATTCAGATGGGATTCGAATTCCACATCTTCCGCAATTTTTCTTTGGATTTAAACATCAAGCAGTCACATTATTTTTTAAGCATACAACTGCTAGATGTTTAAATCTAAAAAAAAATATACTAGATAAATTCCACGTGGATTTCTTTCTAGTAAAATTTTCTTTTATTTAGATTTAAACATCTAGCAGCTAAAATATAAATATGTATATATAATAAGGTAGTAGTAATATAAGAAGTTTCTGTCGATAACTAAGTTACCAGGACTTCAAGGGTTGATGATTGAGTTAGGGTAGGCATCGCGCCATTTATACTTAGTTTGCCACCCTGTTTACATGAAACAAAAGTCAGATGTATAAAAAACCTCTTCGACGTAGTATTCTAGTACTTAAATTAAAAGGAGCTAGACCGCACACTGATCGATAACTGATTTTATGAAGGTTAAGCAACTTTCGAAAAACCACTCGTAGTTGCTAAAAATATTATTATCTGGTTCTGCTTCAAACTTCTGAAGACACGTAAAGCTTTTTTCGTCGTTTTTAGCTGCGTTCGTTTGTATCCACAATTCCTCATTGGAGCTGTAATTATTATGAACTCAACTATAGAAACAGCACTCGTGCGTGTCCTATGATCCCACTCTATCGAGGGTTGCCATATCGAAAAAATCTTCATAACTGGTTAACTAAGACGTGTTGTGTCGTGTACCATTTTCAAATAAATGGACAGGGTACAAGAAGACGTGTATATTTGTAGGGTGATCACACGATGGCGGAAGTATCCCATAATTTCCGACCATCTGGTAATCCTTACTCCAAGTGCTAAGCTATAAACATTTCAAAAATAGCAATAGATATTTTTTTTGTGTTGCGTTCAACACACGTTCATGGTAGCATAATATGCCCTGAACCATCAACAGTGTGTTAAAACTCCACAGCTCTGGGTAACCCATTAAACTGTGGTCGTGACATAGCAGAACATTATGCATTAACCTAATTAATGGGTTGCGCAGGCGTCGACAAGTGCTGACTATTGCTAAATCTCTCTGTTGAATAAAAACTCCGTTGTCAGCTATTATATAATGTTCAAGTACGAAAGAAAATATAATATTAACTTCTCTATAGAATCGTAAAAATTAATGATTTGGTGCAAAGTCAAATGATAAGTTATTAAAGATAATGGAGTAATTATTTACAAGTTTTATTGACTCTGACGATTGTGTGGTTACTAATTTGACATTCATATTTGTGGCCGGAAGTGAGGCTTGTTGCTATATTAACTCTGTTAGTGTTTTGGTATTTGCTGAATGGCAATACTGACATGTGTCCAAAGTTTAGTGATTGTTCTGAGGTCAGTCGGTTAAGTTAAGAATATCTATCTATAATAGGTACAGTCATATATGAAAGAGGAACCCTATAAATCGGTAGAATATAAAAACACTTTTCTTAACAAATGCAAGTTATTTGTCAACATGCTCGAGTTAAGCTTGTCTTTAGGTGACCACATCACCAGATCTTCGCGACGTGTTTTTACTTATCGACATTCACGCGAAAGATGTTGTGGGCGAGGCACAGCTAGTCTATAATATTGCTGCGGACTTGCCTGATGTATTCTGTAAGTAGACCTGCGCGGGCGCGCTTTCGGACTCATGTGGATAATTCACTATACAAAAAACCTTTTCAAAAAAATTAAATTTAAACACAGACGTGCAATAGGGTATTTGACAAGTTTTAGAAAACGATCTCACATTATTGACTAATGTTTATGGAGTCCGTAAAAAGATATGGATATTCATCATTCTGTTGTGTATTTCAGTAAGAATAACCAAATCAAAAACTCCATTTTCAAATTGCCGCGAAAACGTTTTTTTGGACAATATGGGGTCTTACTAGTGTGTGACGTCACACGACTGTTATCAAAACGTCAAACGATACAATGTAATGTCACTTTAACCGAAAGTTTACTTGTGTGTCACGTCATTTTAGGCTCCGCCAATCCCAAGCGTTTTGGATCACGTGACAATAGATAAGAAAACTATTATCTTTTTCGTGGGTTTTAGCAAAATTATGTAAATTTTTTTGTAAAAATAGTGAAAACCCCTGCCAATGTTCATTCTAAACACTAATGCTAACAATTGGCACTTTATTTTTAATACTGTCAAATACCCTATTAATTACAGACAATAAGTTTTTTGTTTAAAAAATTATTATGTAGCGACTATACATCAATTAAATGTAAAACAAAAACATTTAAAAAGGAGTCCAATTGTATGTTTATTCTTAATAAAACTACCACTTTAAAATAAAACTACCACTATTCAAACGTTTCGTTTCTACATTTCAATAGCCTTGCGAGACGAAGTTCTTATTACGAACAAGCCAGACTCGTGAGTAAAACGAAAAACGATGGAGTTGACGCAGTTTACGTAATGCTTCTAACTACATCGAATACTGTAAGAATAAAATAGGTATATCCCACAATAGCAGACACGACGAACACAATAGGATTGAAGAAATTGATCAAACTATGCAACTGAGGCATGCAACAAGCGGTAAAGATGGCGGAGATATCGTAAACATTATATTAGAGTTGTATCGTATGAAATTTTAAGTGACGGATACTATTGAACTCGCAGAAACTTTTAGAGTTTCGTACGTCAAAAGGAAAAACGGACTCTTATAGGATCACCCTGTTCTCCGTCAATAAAAATATAAGGTTATCAGACCATTTAAAATTAATCAAAAAATGATAATGACTGATGATGCAAAGAGATTTTGTTTAAACCATAGGTTAAAACTTTTCATCTATGGTTTTAACACATAATAATTTAACGTAAAATACTATTACATATTGTTAAATTTAATTCGTTACATATTTTCGTTATAGGGAAGTGAATTGGAAATACCCATTTGAAATTAAATCATTGTCACGATAAAGGTTTTATTGCTACGTCGAGTAAGTAATTTAGTTGTGCAGTCGAAAATGTTTCACAACTACCTATATTCTCTAAAAGCCTCATTTTCTTCAACTCACAAAAGGTTAAAAATAGATAATACGTAATCTTAAACATAAATCGCCTGAAAAAATAACTGTCCAATCACAAAACAAAAAGACTTTAGCATAACTATGCTACTTATAAAAAAAGTTAAACAGAAATTACAATTTCAAAGACGAAAGAAGTTAAAAAATTATTCCCTTTGCTATGGCAGAAACCTGCCTGCTGGATTGAATAACATTATCCTAATTACTGACTGTTAGCTTGCAGAAAACACATACATGTAAATATGCTATTATGATCATATTCATTTATTCTTATTTGTTGATATGCAAAATTATTACCATTTTATATTAAGGTGAATATCCGCAATATAATTTCAGATAATTTTGTGACTCTATTGATGAAAATCTTGAATTTTTATTACTAACTAGAGGTCGCCCGCGACTTCGTCTGCGTTAACTTAGTTTCTTGAAAATCCCTCTGAAACCTAACATTTTTTCGGGATAAAAGTAGCCTATGTGTTAATCTAGGGTGTCAGCTAACTCCATACCAAATTTTATATCAAAATCGCTCCAGCCGTTTAGACGTGAAGAAGTAACAAACATACACACTCACATACTCACACACTCACAAACTTTCGCCTTTATAATATTAATAGTGTGATAGAAGATTTCTAATTATTGTTTTAGACTAGGATGATGAAATTTTATATCAACTAGATATTGAAATAGATACGGACGCAAACAAAGTGTAGAGTGTTTGTTTACGTAACCACAGGAACTAAAGCGCCGTGCATTCGGTCCCACACTAGACATTAGAAATGGATCAACTGTAGATGAAACTGCGGCATAGAAAAACCCAAGAGCGTAGCAAAGGATAGACAGGTACAAATAGAAAAGGACATGGCAGGTATATAAAAAATATGTTCAGAATTGAAATCTAAACATCAGCAAACGCAAATATTAGTCAAAGAACAAAGATGAGTAAAAGAAACACAGTTTTAATCTAACATGTTTTCTTAAGAAGATCTGTACACATTTTCAAAATTAAAAACAATATTTAGGGAGAGGCAAATATTAGTCAAAGGACAACATTGTATAAATAAGTAATACAAAGGTTTATCAGACACGTTTTCTAAGAAGATTGAAGAAACGAGAAAGATTTATGTTATAAAGAATGTTGGTGCAGTTCTGTTTATTTACAAGATTAAAATTGACGTTTAAGTAATTTACTTTATTAATCTTAAAGCCGTAGTGTTTATTTATTCGTAAAGTGTGCTTATATATGAACAATCGAATAATCACTTTAATTTTTTAAATCATAAGAAATTATTTCTTACTTTATAATAAAACCTAAAAATTAAAATGACTACAGTTTGCGACGATCGATTTCTGGATTGAGGTAAGTTATTCTAATATTTCTCATTGAAAAGTTTTGCCTACCAAATAACTAAAGGTATTTTGGAATTTGGAGATAAAAGATAGGCAGCAACTAATCCAGAGCGCGTTTAACTTTCTACATCAACCGATATTCTTTGACCTTTTCGTAGCGCAGTCGTGTCAGTTTAGTGCGCACGATGGCTACGGTTGCACGTCGCCCAACGTACCGCTTGTGTTTACGTGAAACCTGAAGTGCTTCCTCTCACATCGTCCATTGTTAGCAAGTGTGTGACGATAAATGCTAGCGACGTCAATATAGTGCAGTGTGTGTGTCACAATGGCCAATTTGACGTTACGTTACCTGGATGAACTATCCTATGTCCTGAACAGCAGGAGGCATCTCTCCAACCAGGCGAAGGCATCTTCTGTTGGTGATCTCCTGAATCCGGAGGAGGACA
Source organism: Chilo suppressalis (assembly GCA_902850365.2). Lineage (NCBI taxonomy): Eukaryota > Metazoa > Arthropoda > Insecta > Lepidoptera > Crambidae > Chilo > Chilo suppressalis. The sequence continues at coordinate 16,837,939 of OU963914.1, read as the reverse complement.
GATTCGCACCGGTCCGTATAACCAAAAGTATTATGTAAAAACTACACATTTAGATTCTATTGCGAAGTCACTGAAAAAGATTTTGTGTTGACATCGAAATGCCAACCAACCAAAGATACCAACGTGAAAGGAATCTGAAAAAATTAACAATAGAGGTTTTAACATACGACATTCTTAATAATAACCGACCTTTTTAGCAGATCTATCTAGCTAGAATAATTACCAAATGCAGTAATGCAAACACGCAGCATTGTCGGACTTTAGATCGAGTGCCGTTATGATAAGGCCCGTTGTTGCTTGGGTGTCTGTTTACGTGTCTAATTATTGTTTTAATGCGATCATAATCTCGAGGTTTTAATGAAATATGGCTGCGACTCTTGTATTACAAAATCTTATTATGTTGAAGTAAAAGTGAAAATTATAAAATGATTAATTGTAAAACTATTGGACCTACTTACCTACTTGTACTCATTTGTCTTAATCGGGCAAGTATTATTGATAACATTTTCAAGGTCATCGCGACATTTACTAGCTGGGCTACTTTGAAATACTCAAGTATCAGCACACTGCTATTATTGATAGATGATGGCAAAGCAGAATGAATCTTTAACATTGACGTACATTATCTTCCATAAACCTCGTTTATTCGTGATCATAACAGTATGACTACGGATGATACAGATCCGACCTTCGTGGTCATACTGCGATATCTATGTACATATGTAGAAAAATAAAAAGAAAACAAAGGATTTGTAACTAGATCTGTGCTATCATAATTTTTATAAGAGAATACAGGATAATTATTACGCCGTATGTGAGTTCAATTTGACATTGCACAATAAAACAAAGTAATATTTAATATACCTATATAATGTTATAGTAATATTATGTTATTTACCATGTACCTTGTTTTTAGCGAGTTTCCGATATTTCGGCACTGTTGCAAGCGCCATGATCACGAAGTTACTCAATCGGTAACAATCCCGTAAATAACTTATATTCCTATAATGTTAGTGACCATGAAAGTTTTAAACAATATAATATATTATATTATAATATATAATGGTTTCTTTCTACAGTATTTATAATAACAGTAATTTAATATTTACTACATGCGGAAAAGTATTAATGTAGATTATGAGGAAGTAGAATCCTTTTACTAAAATATAATGTATGGTATCACCACGAGGGTATCAGTAAATTAATATGACAAACTAGTACCTATGACCACGAACAAACGGGGTCAACAAATCTATTTATATCCATCTTCTTCGGTTTACCCATCATTGACATATCCATTTTTCAGTTCATCCCCTTGTCTCTCAATCTGTCATTATATAGGTACTTATGATCTCGTTTCCATTAAGTTTCTTGCAAATTTTCAAGGCGAAATAAAAGAAAAATGTAAAATTAATAATGTAATCTTTTCTTCGTTTTTTTTTTTTTTTTCTTTTTCATTTTCGAGGTTTTTTTTCCAGAACTAAACTCATCTTATGTTATTGTTTTAATTCCAGTGTTTAAGCTTATAAAAACAAAATTTCTTTCACATATTTAACGTGCCTATGAACAAAAAAACACATATCTTTTATTTTAGGAAGGATCGTTATCTTTCAATACCTAGGTCTTAGCCAGGGCAATGCAAATAAATAGACGAGTTACTACGAAAATACCTAATTACTATAGTTGTGCCTCTAATTTATAAAGAGTTCCGTCAATGCTTTAGCATTTTATCATCAGATCCTGACCCGCTGAATATGTTACAACCTGAGGATAGAAGAAAAAAACTTTAAAATAAAAGAAATATTTTAAAATTCGGATCACAATTCACGAAAATATCGCTGAATATGTGCAAAAGACAACATATACCTACTACGCATACTGAAACTTTTCCTCTTTTGTTGGGAGTCGGTTAATAATCTCAATGTATAAATGTCTCTAGCTAGACAGTGTGAATCAGACACCGCACCGGTCAGTGCAGTGGTATCAGATGTAAGTTCTAACCGGAAAAGTCACGGTTCAGCTACCGTACCGCGGTAGATACCCGCCATTCATTTCACTCCATCCATTGAATTGATGTTAAATTCGATAGAAAAAGATGAGTCAATGGTTCACATAAAACTTTTGCTTTTCCTTTGCTATTTGTAATAATATCAAATTCGATTATTTTGACTTGAGTATTATTTCAAAATATACCTATTAGAAGCATCATTTGTTGATCTGACTTCATAATTTCTAAGGGTCGCTTTATGATATTTTGATGTTTAATGCATTTACTTGAAACTGGACAAATAAGATATATCCTATTTCCCATTATATGGGTTTTTATTTTATTGTACTAAATCTTATTTTCCTTTTCCTTTTAAAACCCAACAAACGATAGAATCATTTGCATGATTTTATTTCACCTTCACTCCGTTTTTATAATCTTTTTTCACAATGCCGCTTGATTTATGTTTATTAAATGTACAATTATTCTTTTATTGAAAACCGTATAGATACATAAATCTCACTTTGATTGACGGAACGTCAAAAGTTTAATTGCTTTAGTTAATTCAATTATTATTATTATGATAAAATAATGTTACTTTCAATCATTCTTTCATTCGAACTAAATATTCAATTCTACTGATTCCGCTTTATTAAAACCAGTATGTTGCATAATAACAGCTATTGTAGAAGCAATTTGTGAAGCCAGTAAGTAAAGATTGGCAGATTGATGGCTCCCATCACTCGATACGGCTATTGGTAATCGATTTCGTTTTCAGATTGTTCATTCGTTAATCTCGCGAACAATAACGGGGAACCCAGCAAAGATCCTTGGGGTACACCCACGTCAATAAATCTATTGTCGAAGATTCGTTAATGCGCAACCGCTGTGCTTTATTGTATTACATCCTTTTTTAAACTTATTATCCGTTAGATTATGTTTTTGTTGTTCCTTGTGCGAATGGATGTTTTTTTTTTGTAGGCTGCTGTGACATTATATATATTTTATCATACTTATTATTTTACATAATATTCGACGCAATTTATTCAACTTTATTCTTTTAAAGATTTTGTATCTATTAAAAATAAAGGCAACTTTATTACTAATCCTTTGCAGTCCTTCTGTCTGTCCGTTTAATAGGGTAAAGAAATCTCATGAACCGTAATAAGAAGACATTTGATATTTTCACAGATTAAGTATTTTTCTTGTTCTGATTTCGTGTTTTGTTCGACGCTTACTGGTCAAAATAGCGTTAACTCATTTAAAATTTGTACCTTCACTTGCGATTCTTACTCGCACTGTCGCTCTTTACTGATTTTTAATATTAACTAAAAGTTAGCTGTTTTTTTTAGTTCCATAAGTGAATGTCTGTTTTTATGACCTTACGCTGGTATTACACAGAATATTGTTTGGTCTGACGCAAGCAAGATGCGAAACAACTTCTTTGTTTTATCGTTCGGTTTCGTGGACTTTAAAGTCGAACCCACATTATTAATTAATGATTTATTCAATTAGGTAAATACTTGAACAATCTTGTTTAATTAATTGGAGCTGATGCTAATTTACCAATTTGTGACTATTCATATTTTGATTACATATTATCATATTTAATTTCGTTTGATAAGCATTCAACATGATTATATTAGATGGCATACTTTATATTTTTGAAATAAAGCTAGATAACATAAGTTTTTTGGTATCTAATGCACAGGTCTAAGTTGACTCGTCAATTTAAAAACTTTTGTGGTCGTGTTGTGCCATTTTGTAATGATAAAAGTTAATTTTATTATATTTCCCTGCTTATTTGCTATGGTTAATTAGGCGATTTTTCTTGGTTATGTAAGTACTTTGTCGTAAATGTCAGTGAATTTACCAATTTCTAATACAATAAATTAATTTAAATGATTCTATTCGTGAATTTTATATAAAAGAAGTAAAGTTGTCTTACTCTATTATTATAGCAAGAAAACTGACAGCATTTACTTTAATGAAACTTAACTCTCCTAGAGTTAGTAAAATTTCATCAATTACCTTTTAAGTTATATTAAAGTTGTTTTTTTGCGAAAGCAAAATTATAAGACAAAATCTCGTTTCTGTGCGTTTTGTCATTCTGTGCGACTGTTAAAATTATAACATATCCTATGCGAAAAAATATAAGTTAGAATACTTTAGTTCGCTTTATAATTAACAACATATAAAACGTGCAATCTCGATTATTTGGACCTTCAGAATAAAAGATTAAATCTCTTCCCGGACTAATGCAAACCTGTGCTCGGACATGGCAACTTCGGATACTGTAAAAACAGTAAAAAACACAATATAAGAGAAATCTCTTTTAACGTGCCATCATCACCCTATTAATTTCTCTTTGTTGCGGTGCCGGCCTTGCCTTTGGATTTAATAGGAAGAATGACCTAACAATCGAGCCCAGTGTTCACTGGTGGGTGCTAACGGCTGCTGGTGCTGGGACCAACCTGACCATGCTCCAAGCACGGAGGAGGAAATAATAACATATTGGTCACCCATCCTGTAAATAAATAAATAAATATTTTCAACACTCACACTAATTAGCCTAGCCCCAAAGTAAGCACTGTAAGGCTTGTGTTTTGGGATACTAGGGTAACGGATAGAATACATATAATGTACATATATAAGTATATTTTTATAGAAATACATTATAAACATCCATGACTGAAGTACAAATGCTCTTATTCATCACACAAACATCTGCCCCCACCGAGATTCGAACCCGGGACCTCTCGAGTCAGCGACACCATAAATCCCGGCATACAGACCACTCGGCCACGGAGGTCGTTAAATCCTGTGACCGGCCACTGCGACAGTAGTATTAGCAAGGAAGGGTATAGCGGATTTCTCGCTCGAATTGGAGCGCCCGCTTGGTCTGTTGGTCTACTATATGGTGGAAGTAACCTCCACCTTATAGAAGACCACGGTAAAATAACACTACCTTATGGTAGTGTAGTGTTACTGTCGGTGAGTTCAGGGCGCCACGTGGTAGGGGATTGGGTCAGGGTAGGCAACGATGCGATTGAGGAGCTCGATGGCGCAAGTGCGCAAGTGTGGCTGCGATCGTTGAAGTTAAGCAACTTTCGCAGTGGTCGGTCATTGGATGGGTGACCAAAAATTTACTATCTCGAGCTCCTCCGTGCTTCGGAAGGTACGTTAAGCCGTTGGTCTCGGCTGCATCTGCAGTCGTTAGTACCCACCAATCCGCACTGGGCTCGCGTGGTGGGTCCTGGCCCAATCTCCCTATTCCATCCATAGGGAAAGCCAGTGCCCCAGCAGTGGGGACATTAATAGGCTGATGATGATGAGGCAACGATGCGAGTGATATTTTTGGTATCGCAAGCGTCTATATAGACTATGGTAGCCGCTTTCCATCAAGGGGGCAATACGCATTTTTGCCAACCTTTTAACATAAAAAAATAGCAGATCGCAGATCGAATGCGCTAACCTCTGTGTCATCAAACCAATTATTTATCTGTCTCTTGCATATAATATGTACGTATATAAATTCATTATCACCGCTTTTGTAGCTGGATTACAATTGTACAGTGCAGTGATAAATTTTGTTCAGAGATAATGGTGTCGATTCTGACGTGATTCACTAAACCTATACTTAAATTTGACAACAGTCTGTCCTTGTTAATCTCTATACAAAATGAAAAGACTGATGTTAAATTTAGTTTTAAGTTTGGAGAATCATGCCAGAATATACACCACTGTCGTCAAAATAATGATGAAATATTCATCATTATTTTGGTAATGCTTCTGAAAAATATACTTTCTTTACATTCTATAATATTTGTCATTAATAAGACTTGATACTCGTACATTTGATAAAAGACACAAAAAACCGGAATTGTAAAATTACCTGTAAAATTAAAATAAAAGCGTTTAATAACCTCAAATATTAAATTGCTTTTGATTGTATAAAATTCTGTGTGAATTTTACGAAAAACAAAAGATTTAACAATAACGTCGTAGCGTAGAGAAATGAATTCGCATCCCATAATATTGCGCAATGACTTTCTGAATACAGTAAAAAAACAGAAACAAAAAGATTGTTTAATGTTCTTGAATATCGAATGACAAAAAGAATATTTAATGAAAGTTCTCCATGTATACGTATTGTTTTAATCACTTGAGCGATAGCATTTGTGTACAATAGGAATGTTTCGGTAACGTCACGCTTCAGAAAATGCACGTCGTTGAATATATCTATCACTGTCTCATTGCGTTGAAAAATAGCGCTGGTTTTGCATTCGTGTAGAGAAGGGTTCCTTTCAAACAAGGCTTATCACTCCAAAGTTCATTTGTAATGTAAAAATGTATTGACGACCTCCATGGCCGAGTGGTTTGTATGCCGGGTTTCATGGTGACACCCACTCGAGAGGTCCCGGGTTCGAATCCCGGTGGGGCAGATGTTTGTTTAATATGTATTTCTTTATAAATATACTTATACATGTACTGTATATCTATTCTATCCGTTACCCTAGTATTCCATAACACAAGCCTGCAGTACTTACAAATATCTCTAAGATGCGTAGTATATGTTAATTTTGTTAAATAAGTTTAAATAGGAAACAAATTTTCATGTGAATAGGTGACTTGGCCCATTAATTTGTAGTTAAAACACATTTTTTAAACAAAACGAAGTATCTTTCAATGAAACTTGTGCAAATTGTTTACACATATTTTTTCATTTTCATTATTTTATTGATCACGCGTACCTACTCAGTAATCAATGTTATTTTCCAAGCTGCGCGTGTAAAACCCTTAATTACACTTATGATTGACATATTGATTGAAAAATTATAAGACTTACGTTATTTAACTAAAGAAAGTGAAAATAGAATAGTTTACTGTAGACAAGACTGACGGCGACGAATATTTGCTTGTTTCATAATGTTCAGCACGACATTTTTTTCCGTGTCAGGTATTGTTTTTTTAAATATTTTATTAATAGTACTTTGTGTCTGAAGTTCTTGTGTCAGAAAGAAATTGTGTGATTGTCAAATTTCATGTAAGTAGTATGTGTAATTTTGACGTGACAACGTCTTAAATTAGGTTGCGGCTGGGAGTCACTTATGAAAAAGTGTAACGCTCGGTAACGTTACGATGAGTCTCTCGTGTTAAGTTTAAGTTTACATGTACAATGTTTTAGTAAACAAAATATATTTCTATAGTTAAAATTTGTGCAATTCTTATTTTCATTCAATTCCTTGTTCCTATTGTGCAATTTAATTATATTCATATCAATAAATATTCTACCGAGAAAAAGACGTTGTCACGTAAAATCTTCGCCCGTAAAACCGACTTTACAGGCAACCATTTTTTATTTTAATAATTTAATGCGTTTCTATCATCATCATCATCATCAGCCTATTAATGTCCCCACTGCTGGGGCACAGGCCTTCCCTATGGATGGAATAGGGAGATTGGACCATGACCCACCACGCGGGCCCAGTGCGGGTTGGTAGGTGCTAACGACTGCAGATGCAGCCGGGACCAACGGCTGAACGTGCCTTCCGAAGCACGGAGGAGCTCGAGATAGTAATTTTTGGTCACCCATCCAATGACCGACCACTGCGAAAGTTGCTTAGTTCAACGATCGCAGCCGAACGCGCGAACCACTTGCGCCATCGAGCTCCTCGTTTCTATGGATTTGATATATTTAACATAGCTTTCTGCTATTATATTAAATTATTAGCTCTGGGAACGAGCAAAATATAATGTGACGGTTTTTTCTTCACTAATTAATGTAAAGATTTATGGTACAACGGAAGAAATATAGTTAATTTTCATTTTCCATCTAAGATAATTTAAATATGCTTTACAATTTATTAAAACGTAATACAACTACCGGAAATGTTCCCGCCATTTTTTTGGTTAACAAAGAAGTTTTATTATCTTAAAGCCGATATTTGTATAAGCAGTGAAATCAAGTCATGACCAAAGAGAGTGAACGCATTTAACAATAAGCTGTCTAACTGACTTTCCACCTCGCTTTCTCCTGCTGTACACAATTGCATTTCATAAACATTGCATTTCATTCATAACATTTTGTTATTTATTTACTATCAGTCGTAATACTCATCAGTTTTCTTCAGGTGTAGTAATATCTTCTGGATTGATAACATTATTATTATTATTATGTTTATTTGCTAATATATAGTTAGCGTGCGTTGCACCACGAAGCCAGTTAAATTTAAAGTTCAATTTTACTTAAACTTTAACAAGGTGAGGATGGTTGGTGTGGCAGTTTATAACTGTTGTACCAGCTAACTTCGCGTTTGGACTTTATCACCACTTAACATCAGGTAAAGAAAACCAGCCTCGCTTGGACAGTTATTGTCACTGTCAAATTATGAATTAATTTTGACTATCGTCAAATGTTGCAACCCATTTTTTAACCTAACCAGCACTTTAACTGAACAGTTAAAGTTAAAGTAAGTTAGTGCAACTCACGCTAAGAGCCAGTTTAAGTTAAATACTTATCTACTATAACTTTAACTGGCTTTGCATGGACAGTTTAAAAGTCACAAATGATTGTCATTGTAAAATTATGACCTGAAATTCTCATATTTTTTTCTTTATTTTTTGATTAAAATAATTGTAAAATTGGAACTTTACGCATTTCATTTTAACAGTTACGTGTCAAATGATCATAATACAAAATGACTGCTACCCACAGGCCAGGCGTTATTATCGATCAGTCACATACATCCAAAAACGGATTGTGAAGAAAAACATTTGTGAAATTAAAAAAAGTTTACCACAGAGATCAGCCACCCACAGTTTTTTTTAATGACCAACCAAACATAAGGTAACTGACCTGAATAAGTACTTGATTCTAATTTAAGTCCTTTTTTGCATTCCCTGCTGATTCAAGTTTTAGTTGATAGTGTTAACTTTATTGATATTTTAAAAAGCTTTTTTAAAAATACAGAAAATGAAAAAAACTGCAAAAGAAATTAGGAAATCCCACCAGTTAATGACGTCTTATGTTCCGATCTAAAAATATAATCAGGGCATGTCAATACCACGGAAACCACGGAAAGACGATCGTATATAAATATATTTTGAACGACAATGTCAAGCGACACGATACTAAACATATCCGCGGCGAGATTTATGTTGTACCGATGTGCAGCTGCCAAATACGACCTTATCGCCATTGTTATAAGAGTGGGCAAACTCGAGCGATGACAGGAAGCGGAGGGGAGCGAGTGACAGGATGGCGACAATTGTACGGATTGCCCTTGTGAAGATCATCCTGCTATTGCAGAGGTCTTTTGTTTACATACTTATATATCGTATACCATCATATAACTATATATTGGTGTCGATTCTGTCATGATTCTCTAAACCTAAACTTAAATTTGACAACAGTGCATCCTTTTCATTCTCTATACAGAATAAAAAGGAGGGACGGATGTTAAATTTAGTTTTAAGCATAGAGAAACATTCCAGAATCGATACCATTATATTCCTTTGCTGATTTGAAAGGGCTGTAAGGGCCTGTCCACATCTCCGCGTCATGACGTCGTTAACGTGCAACATTTCGGCACCTAAGGTGTTACAAAATGAGGCAAATCTTAGATGAGTCAAAACAGTCTTGTTCATTGTAGAGTCAGCAAGGACTTTGAATCTAGAACACAATTAAGTAACTGACTTCTAACTAGCAAATAAAATTAGTATAAATGTAAACACCAATAAGCATTGCTCTAAGTTAGATGGCGACAAATCAGCTGTTTGGTTTTTCATCTCGCGTCACTAGAAGGTAAATTTTTGACCCCGACATGATTCTTCGTGATCGTATATTTCAATCGCTTTCTAGAATCAATGTTTATTTTAGGAAAACAGCTACGTACGACTTGTGATTTGTTCGTGTGGACTCTTGATTTGAAAACATATATTAGGACAATTAAATGCGATAAAAATTTCAAAACAAAACTGAGCCTGGATTTTTCCGGATTAAAAAACCATGTTTCTATCCAGATACATGTGTGTGCCCAAACAACAAATAACTAAACATGAGAACTTTCACACTTTTGTAAATGTGAATTTCCATGTAACGTTATTAGGAATTTTACTTTATGTTATTCCATAAAATCCCAACTTTCATTTCCATCATATCAAAAGTTCAAAGAAGACATTCCTTAGGGATCATTAAATTTTACAACTTCCAAAGTGTTGGCGAGTAAACAAGACAATATTGTAGGTAATTCTGCCTCTTGGCTCGACTTTTTTCACTGCTTTTTTTGCCAATTTCTTCGTATATCTTGAAATTATTATCTACGGAATTCATCTGTGCAAGAAAGAGTAATTTTAGAAAATATTTTTTTTTAATTACATGATGGAATCATATTTCATCGCCTCGAGTTTGTTCTCCGTTGTTTTTGCCAATGTGGGTAATGACGGGGTTAAGGAAACGAAATTCTTTTTAGTCCGTCAGTTAGATTATCGATGGACACTTATTATTTATTTTGTCTTCTTCTCTGCTTATAGTGATTCTCCATTACTGATCGTTGGAAGTCAATTCGCAGAAATTCTCTCCGTCCTTCGCGAGGCGAAACAGTACCCCTAGCACGAACCAATATCGAATTAGATTAGTTTGGGATTATTATATAGAGTCGTCAAATTGAAAAATGACTTCAATATGAGATAACTCATCAAGTCACTTTCCATTACAAATGGAAATGATATAAAAATAATGACTATAAAATCAATATAAAAGTATGTATCTCTGACTGTTGCATGTTTTGATTATGTAAATGATCTGATAGACGACAAAAAAATATTTGTCACCATCCCTATTTCGTTCGGTTAGGATTTAATAGTTGTTAATATGAATTTTAGTATGACCAAGTGGACTTTTTCCTTTTCATGTGTGATTAATGAGGAGGCGGAGGATTTATCAGAGTGAACAGGCATCTTCTAGGCAGGCGTCATCATCGCTTTTCATCAGGCGAGGTTGTAATCAAACGCTTTGCCAATTAAGCATAAAAAAAACGACGGGTTGCACTCCGGGAGTGCCGGCAGAAGTGAAAACTTGAATATTAACGTTGTGCATTTTCGATATTTTGGAATGTTTAGGGAATAATTTTGCACGAATTGCTTTAATTATCAATATAAAAGTACTATCATGTATGTGGTAGAATACAATATTTATTTATTGCGCTATCGTACACAAACATGAGATGTGTACGATAGCGCATTGATAACACAATGACAATTTATATTACATTAAAAAAGTTCATCTCTCAGAAAAATCAACTTACATGAGTCACGTTTAAGCGCACTTAGCGACATCTATTGTAAAGAAATCAACTTACATGAATCACATTTAAGCGCACCTAGCGACATCTGTGGTAAAAAAAATATGCATTTTCTTCGCAACAAAGCTGCCACGTGGACGTCCTAGATAGAGTCTTATTATTATAATACGATAAAATAAAATATTACTATGTTACGTTCAATATATTGAAAGTCAACAACCTTTACAATTTTATTGTTTGTCATGATGCGATCAGCCCACATGTTTAACCTGACGCGAGTTTAACATTTTTTACCCATACGAAAAAAAGTGTACAACGCCGCTAAAGAAGTTTTCACTTCAAAAATAAGAACATATTTATAAATAGAATACCTTCAGCATGAACAAGTATCTTGTAGGAGATAGTATAGTTGAATACGCGCCAAATGTCAAGAAATTTTGTATGGGGGATTTATAATTCGCGTTACGTTCGTTGTAGCGCTGTTCTTCCATGCAAAACTTCATAATATTTGACGCGTTTCGAGATCGATTTGGACACTGTTTCGTGCTAAGGATACACAGATTCAGGCCACTACTCGTTTGTCGTATGTAAACCGAGTTCCGTCAATTTGTGACGCACAGCAAAATTAAACGGGGCATGAATAATTTGGTGTGCCTAACGCTGTGTTGCTCTGGATTCTGCCATTGGCATATCATCAATACAGCCATTGGTCGTAACAGCGTTGTAATTGTAACATGGATGGGTAGCGTTGAAACGACGACAATTTTATGCTCTCTTTGCGATCAAATCAGTTTTCAATCACTAGTAAGTTCAGTTGTCAGATATCCACTTAAAGAGGATTTTGCTTTCCTGTTAGAGGTCTCGTTTGGGGAAATAAGTTATTACACTCAGCTCGATGAGGCAAGCGGTTATCGCGTTCAGCTCCGTTGAAGCAACTTTCGCAGTGGTCGGTCATTGGATGGGTGACCAAAATTTACTATCTCGAGCTCCTCCGTGCTTCGGAAGGCACGGTAAGCCGTTGGTCTCGGCTGCATCTGCAGTCGTTAGCACCTACCAATCCAAACTGGGCCCACGTAGTGTGTCATAGCCAATAGGGGATATTTAGAGGCTGATGATGAGCACAAATCCCTGATTGATATTCTATCTAATCTATACTAAAGAGCAGAAGTCAAGAGCAGTTTGCACCTATCGGTTCGTCGCAAAGTAAATTCTATAGGTACTTTTATTGAAATAGCAATAGAAAATGACTACATAGTTATATATTTTTTTAAGAATTCGACTGACAAGTACATGTTTAAATCTAAAGAAAATTTTGCTAGAAAGAAACACGCGGACCAGGCAGCAGACGGGTACTCTGAACAGCTCTCCTCCGCTATCCGGGCGGATACACTAATGCATGCAATAAAAGACAACATGTTACAACTTTGAAAAGCATAAAATTTTATTGATGTCTCTGAGCGTGGTCGCAAGTCACTATTAAAGTCGTAAAGTTAAATTAAAATTACTTTAAAACTGCCCGTGAGATATTTCCTACAAATACAAAACATTGTAAAAGGTTAGTCATTGATACAAACCCGAAAAGCACACGTTTTAAAAAGAACTGTTACTATATGTGCATTCAAATTTTTAATAATATTCCACATTCAATAAGAGATTTGCCTTTCAGTAGATTTAAAATAACACTACATATAGATGGCTTGAATTATAATAGCTAATATATAAATAATAGTAATTTTGGTGGATGAGATTTTGATTGATATATACTGATTTAATTATATTTTTGATTCACATTTTAATATGACCTGATTTTAATCGAATTTCATATTTTTGACTATTTATTTTGTGACCTGTTAAGTAATTTTTATTCAATTATGTGACATAGTATTACACAAATTAATTTGTTAAAAAATTATGTAAATTTGCATGCAAGCTCTATAGCTGAATAGGTGAAACCTACAGTATAGTTAATTATGTGTATATATTTATGACCTTGATAACCCTGTTCAAACAAATAAATAATTATTCTATTCTATTTTTTTTCTCATCTCCAGTCTTACACGACGCTATAATGTTACAACTATCTTAATAGTCCTGAGATATATTTAATATCGTTGAAATAATCTCAGAGTTTTATCGTAACAACGTGTTTATAAGTAATATCTTTAAAACGAGACAATAACCGTACCGTTATACAATCTATGGCCAAAGGTAACAATCATAGTTAAAGGTTAAAGAGGTGCTTAAGCGGCTTTCTCTTTTTTTTCTGAAGTATTTATCCATAAGTTTTTGTTAAATTTGAAGCTACGACGCTATTGCACAGTTAGCGAGGCGATGTTACGAGAAAATTTATAAATTTTTTAAGAAAAAAATTCAACCGCATCAAAATTTAAAAATAATAATCCTTTTTTTAACTTTTGTCAAATTAATATTTGGAGTCGGTGCCATGCCAACCCAAGTAGTATATGGGAAACTCAGATCTATCAGACATGCATGGCACCGATTCCAATTATTAATTTTACTAAAGATAAAAAAGGTTTATTATTTTTAAAGAAGTTTCACTCAAAAAAATATGGAAGCCAGAAAAAATAGGTAGATACAGTAACGCAATTCATTGTTTAATTTTGTCTGAGGTTAAATCTTTCTCCTTTCCTTTTAAGCTTGATTAGAGGATTTAACTTCCAGAAGCGAATTTTGCTGTCACCCCAAATCTAAAAATCCTGTTAGCTAAGAGGATTATTATTAAACAATCAGTTTTTAAAACGCACATTGGACTCGAGGTATACCTAACGAGAGATAGCACGGATCATTCATACAACAGTATATGTTAATACTATACTAACAGCGGCTTTGCGGTTAGTGGTCTGCAATGCATAATAATAAAGATATAATGGCAGATAATATCGGTCAAACAATGCATTTGCTTAAACATAATAAACGTATAAAATACTTTGTCCAAAGAATGTTGTCGTTATATAGAATAGAAGAATGTTGTCGATTGATGCAATTTTGGGTATTAAATTTGAAAAAAATAATTGCCTGTTAACCATTAAATTATAAATTACTTTAATTTTTTTAGTTATCACATTTGTCGACAGATGACGCTGTACTTTACGAAAATAGACTATGGTCTCGTTTTGCGACGAGGTATACTATTAATGGTTTACAATAAATGTTATTCGAGACAAACAACTTTGACTGGTTTCATTTACGCACAGCGTTGTCATTGATACGGCAATTACCTTAATATACGGTAATTTGTGCTCATAATTTCAGATTATACGGCATACGGAAGGTTTGTCATTGCCATATAATAATACTAACTACCTAAAAATTTTAATAATAAAATTAGTTAGTACAGCAAAATCATGATTTTTATTTAAAAATACGGCAATGTTATGTATCGAATACGGCAACTCTTCCAAACTTGATAGCAGTACTGTTTACGCAACACACAGTGACATTTCCATATGCATCGTATTTACTTTATTTAAAAGTAAATGTAGGAAAATAAGATAAAATCAAGTTTTTTTGTTTTTAATTATTTTATTAATAGCGCGACCCGAACCACATTTTATGAAAGAAAAAGTTCTCTCTACCGACATCCGACATACAGCAAAGGCATATTAATTAGGTTCCTTTTGTCACCTTTTAGTGCGGTTTACCATCTAAGGAAGTAACATCCATATTACAGAAGACAATGCGGTAAAATAACAGTACTTCTGTGACGTTACCTTGTGGTGATGTTGTATTTAATATATTGTTCTGAGTAGTTACTAGCAAACCAGTGAACCAAATGTTCACCAAAACCTGATTTCTCGAAAACCGGAAGTGCTACGTTACTCAAATCGGGTTTGTAGTCTTATCAGACTATTCTTAACTTATAACTTAAATATTCTCTTTATCTATCTCTTACGGTTTGGCCGCTGAAACAGCACCACAGACGGACGGACTTGTCTAATAGATAAGAGATTCGCGCTTATTGCAACTTCCCCTTTCCTTCAGAGTCTACGCGCGCTGGCCTGCGTTGTCACCGTCTAACTGTGGCCACAATCCCAACGCGAACAAAGAAATTTGGTGACATATTTCACTGTCGCACTATCCGTAAATGGAATGCTCTGCCCGTTCACATGTTCCCTTCCTTTTTACAACCTTTAAAAGAGGCATGATGAAGCAGCATGCAAGCCGGCAGGGTGAGTTTGGCTGGTGTGGCAGGTAGAACTGCTGTACCAGTTATCTTCACGTCTGGACTTCACCATCACTTAAAATCAGGTGGGGCGAAGTCACGTGTCGGACCTATCTAATAAAAAAAAATGGTGCATAAGATTCCAGCCCTAAACGGGGTAGAATATATGTTTAGGTCGGTAACATGAGCAGGAAGCTGGCAATATCAGCTGTTTTAGAATTCATTGCAAATATTGGGTGATATGAGGAGCTCGATGGCGCAGGTGGTTAGCACGTTCGGCTGCGATCGTTGAAGTTAAGCAACTTTCGCAGTGGTCGGTCATTGGATGGGTGACCAAAAGTTTACTATCTCGAGCTCCTCCATGCTTCGGAAGGCACGTTAAGCTGTTGATCCCGGCTGCATCTGCAGTCGTTAGCACCCACCTATCCGCATTGGGCCCGCGTGGCGGGTCATGGCCCAATCTCCCTATTCCATCCATAGGGAAGGCCTGTGCCCCAGCAGTGGGGACATTAATAGGCTGATGATGATGATGATTGAGTGATATTATGATTGCTTTATTAAAGCATTGTTTTATCATGTGACCGATTCGCTCCGTATCTAACGGGCAAACGCGATGCACCAGACAGCATAAAGAATATTAACTAACCTTTTTTTTGCATATCTACATATTCGCGTTGCATAACTGGACATAACAACGGTACATTTCATGCATAACATCGATAAAAAACAGTTTTTGAGATTGCTGTGTTTCATTTTATATCTTAAAATATATTTTATGTTGCTTAAGTTAATGAGTTTCTTTATCGAGAATGCGTTGAGTATTCCTTCTCAGTTTTAACTGGCGACGGATCGCGACTTGTTTTAACAAAAGTGCGAATATTGTACAAACGCTCGCCCATAAAATATCTCCCATACATTATTTACTGGGAGTGTAAGAAAATACGATAGATGATAACTTTTTAGTGCAGATTTGGATCTTAAGCTCTTCTACAAAATAAGGCAAGGAGCTTCCTATTTAAATGTGGGGTGACTTCTTATTAATAACAAACATTTTTTTAAAATATTCTTTTGTAAGTTCTGCGAATTTTGATTTGAACTTTTGCACAGACTGCGACTCAAACTAAATTGGTACACTTGCATTTCACTATTTAACCAATATCCATATACATGCCCTAGTTTATTCTAAGTCCCCATTGCTGGGGCACAAGCCTTCCCTATGGATGAAATAGGGAGATTGGGCCATGACCCATCACGCGGGCCCTGTGCGGATTGGCCGGTGCTAACGACTGCAGATGCAGCCGGGACCAACGGTTTAACGTGCCTTCCGAAGCACGGAGGAACGTGAGCTAGAAGATTTTTGGTCACTCATCCAATGACCGACCATTGCGAAAGTTGCTTAACTTCAACGATCGTAGCCGAACGCGCTAACCACCCGCGCTATCGAGCCCCTCAACTATAATCTAAACTAAATCAGTGTATACCGATATAACTGTCGTGTATTTAGCGTTCCTTACCGCTTATCCTTAAGGAACTTCACACTCTGCAGGGATAAAAAGAATCCTATGCCTCTTTCCAGGTAATTAGCTGTCTGGGTGTAAAATTTCATCCAAATCCGTTGTTGCTTGATTGAGTAACGAACATACAAACTTTCACATATACCATATTAGTAGGATACTGGGATATTTTTTGGCACGATTCTCTGAATCGCAAAAGGTAGACGCTTGAAATATTTACAAAATATTTAGTTGTATAACATATTTTACACCCATGAATATTGTCATACCTATATCTATTAATTGTTAACCTAATTTAATTGACATGTACAATAGATTATAATTGTGAATATAATTAATATGGCGGATAATTTGGTAATGATTGATTAATTAATATACTAATACTACTAACATAGGATAAGCCCGACATTGTTACTAACTTGTGCTAATAACTATGGATTATCTTTATATATATAATTCTTCTGTGAGTGTGTATGTCACTGAACTTCTCTTAAACGACTGGACCGATTTTGATGAAATTTTTTGTGTGTGTTCAAGGGGATCTGAGAATGGTTTAGATTCACAATTTTGTCCGCTGGACAACCCCTATTTTTTTAGGGCGGTACGAAGTTCGCTGGGTCAGCTAGTAATTCTATAATTATCTGAAATAAATGACAAAATAAAATAAATGTTTAAGGGGGGTTCCCACACATCAGACGTGATTTTTTTGCCATTTTTTGCTCGATTTTATAATATGATGTCTAATGTTGTAAATGTAGTGGTATCTGTAGTCTCAATAAAAGAAAAAGCTACGGGACTTCCCAAAATAAATTTTTAGCGACAGGAAATAAGAAATTACGGAAATTATCTGCCACAGAGTCTAATTTAGAGATTAACTATTGGGATATGGGTTACATTTAGGGTTGCCAAATATACTATCTAATATATAAAATTCTCGTGTCGCGGTGTTTGTGGTTAAACTCATCCGAAACGGCTTTCCCGATTCTCATGAAATTTTGTGTGCATATTGGGTAGGTCTGAGAATCGGACAACATCTATTTTTCATGGCCCTAAATGTTATGGGTAATCAAAATATATTTTTTTTTCAATTTTAGATATTTATTTTTTATTTTTTTTATGATACATCATACAAAAATACATACAACCCTAAATTTTCGCCCTTCTACCACCAACCCCTTTTTTTATGGCTGTACGAAGTTCGCTGGGACAGCTAGTAATATATAGTATTCTACTATATTTTGCCTCTGTATACTTTATTTTATACGAAACGCAAAAAGAGTATGCTAAAATACTATATTTTAAATTAAAATTGAAAGATCACAAGTTGACGTTAAGTTATAGTTTACGTAAACATTTCCGAACGCTCTCATAAAAAAAAGTGACACGAACATAGAACAATAAAAATACTTAATTTTTTCTGTGTGTACTTTATTCTTCGATCCTTCAAACCGTCAGACACTATTTATCTCGGAAAAAAATCTAGCAACCCTAGTTACAGTCAATGAATTCTGTAAAGTCATCCTTATATCAGCTAAACGCTTTCATCGAAACAAACAACGTTGAAAAAAAGGTCTATTTAACATGTTTTTCGTTAACATTTTCCTCATCTTTTCGCTAGGAAAGACCTTTTAATCCTGTTTTGTAACAAGTCGGGGAATTGCAAATCACTGACGCGAGACGCTATTACCGTTTAAAGTATGGGTAGGGCTCAGCAGATTTTCTGCTCCGATTAGAGCATTCGCTTGGGGGAATATATTCGTACTAGCAAACCAGTGAACCAAATGTTCACCAAAAAAAAAGGAAAAAAAATGTATTTAATTAATTGAGAACTTCGGAGATTTTGTGTGGTTTCGTTTGAAATAGAAATCACGTGATTTCTCGAAAACCGGAAGTGCTACGTTACTCAAATCCGGTTTGTAGTCTTATCAGACTATTCTTAACTTATAACTTAAACATTCTCTTTATCTATCTCTTACGGTTTGGCCGCTGAAACAGCACCACGGACGGACGGACGGACGGACGGACTTGTCTAATAGATAAGAGATTCGCTACCTTACAGAAGACTCAACCAAGTAATTCATTTCGTTAATGTTGTGTTTGTGGAATTTATTGTACTTGTATTGAAAATGCGTAACATTGCCTTTCATTCGTATCTGCACCGGAAAAAGAGAAGATTGCCTTAAGCTCGAGTGGCCTGGTGCGAATCCTCTCCCCCTTTAAGGGGAAATGCCCTCCGCCTAGAAGCACACTATATGCTATTTTCCAGCTTGAGGTCCCTCAAAAATTTCGCCGCCCCGGAACGCTGTAAGGTCTCAACACACGCGTGTGCGTGTTTAATCGGTAGATTATTGCGTTATTGCGATAATGCGTCCTACTTCTATTGCGCCGTTATTATCACACCAGTGCGTAACTTCTTAGCCGTTCTAATACATAATGTATTAAAACAGATATTGCAATAATGCATCTGATATTATTGACCGATAATAACATGTCTATGGGGTTAAGGCTTAAAGGTTATCTGAAACCGACACACATTTTGAAAAAAAAAGAAATGATGTGGTGTCGTGGGACACCAGGTAGGAACGAAGTTCCTTCGGCTAATGTAGAATCGACACAAATTGCAAACTCGCTTGTGTATGCGTCTGTCGCGCCTGCGCACGTCTCATTTAACGGTTTTATTCCACGCACTTTTTTCCACGGATTTTTTCTTACGGTTTTACTATCACATTTTTTTCAGTTCGGTCGCGCAGCAAAATCCCTATCCCCTCCAAGCCTGCCGTAAGGAACTTCGTCGCGCCTGCGCACATCTCATTTAACGGTTTTATTCCACGCACTTTTTTCCACGGATTTTTTCTTACGGTTTTACTATCACATTTTTTTCAGTTCGGTCGCGCAGCAAAATCCCTATCCCCTCCAAGCCTGCCGTAAGGAACTTCGTCGCGCCTGCGCACATCTCATTTAACGGTTTTATTCCACGCACTTTTTTCCACGGATTTTTTCTTACGGTTTTACTATCACATTTTTTTCAGTTCGGTCGCGCAGCAAAATCCCTATCCCCTCCAAGCCTGCCGTAAGGAACTTCGTTCCAAAAAAAGTCAAAGTTTATACGTAGTTCGTTGGTGCATCAAACGATTTTTACATTATTTTAAGGCTGATTTTGCTTCTATCATTGCAATGATATCACTGAATAGAAAAAAAAGTTGTCTTTAAAAATAACAGATTATTAATTTGAAATTGATGATGAATGTTTGAATATGAAATATCCACTTTCTCTTTCAAATTAGTCTATTTTAAGCCATCTTATGGCTACGACTGAAAAAAATATCAGCCATTTAAATGTCCATCTACTTGATGCTGTTTTGAACGGCTCTGATCTAACATTTACGGTGTTTAAGCTCGTGCTTAAAAAGCGTAAAGGGAAAAGCGCAATTTGGGATACGCTTTACGCTTCTAAAATTACCCGCGTAATGTAGAAACCGTTTCGGTTGAGTCAAGGTTGCCGGGTGACCTTGTGTTGTGTTGTGCGCTACCGATTTTTATAATAAACTCAGTGATTGTTTATAATAATAGATGTTTGGTTCGCTTATTAGGTGTGCGTACGTTTCAATGCCTTCATAAAGTTTTGGTGCCTGTTTAATATAAATAAATATTTTCAACGCTCATACCAATTAGCCTAACTCCAAAGTCAGCAATGTAAGGCTTGTGCTATGGGATACTAGGGTAACGGATAGAATACATACACTGTACGTATATAAATACATATTAAACATCCATGATTGGAGTACAAATGCTCGTATTCATCACACAAAACATCTGCCCCCACCGGGATTCGAACCCGGGACCTCTCCAGTCGGCGACACCATGAAATCCGGCGTACAAACCACTCGACCACGGAGGTCGTCTTTACTACTAATATAATACATTATTTTTACAGCTCGGAGGTTTTGGGTCAGCTGAATTTGAATTTCAACTCATGTCAATCAAAACCGCCTGAACACACATACATCATTTTTTTTTTAATTTTGTACTTTTTTTTTGTAAGGCTAAGGATGGTGAAAAACATTCGGCCTACGTTGTTATTATCTTTTCTTTTTTATGTGTGTGGTTGTTTATTTTACTATTGTTTAAAAATAATAATCTGTGTCGTCAACCTTAGGCCCTGCCAGAATCTTCAGCGCTGCAGCAGCCCTGGTGTTGCTGTAGTATCAAGCTGAGGCAGGGACCTAGTTGGCCAAAATTTTTTTTTATTATTTTTATATATGTTTAACAATACTTTATGGTCAATAAAATTTCTTTCTTTCTTTCTTCTTTCTAAATAGTGGTAAAATTACTAAATTAAAAATCACGCCAACAGCTTACTGTAGTTATGTCATTCAGTTTTTCACAGCTCCTGTAAAATTCAACTTATGTAATTATACCGTTTTGGCGAACAAAACCTCCTCAATTTATTTAACTCTTTCTCAAAGTTTTAATAGCTTCTATTTATTTCTTATACTCGTATTTTCTCTCGAGGAGCTCGATGGCGCCAGTGGTTAGCGGTTTCCGCTGCGGTCGTTGAAGTTGAGCAACTTTCGCAGTGTTCGGTCATTGGATGGGTGACCAAAAATTTACTATCTCGAGCTCCTCCGTGCTCCGTACTTCAGAAGGCGCGTTAAGCCGTTGGTCCCGAGTGCATCTGCAGTCGTTAGCACCCACCGACCCGCACTGGGCCCGCATGGTGGGTCATGGCCCAATCTCCCTAATCCATCCATAGGGAAGACCTGTGCCCCAGCAGTGGGGACATTAATGACTCGTTTATTTGGTCACTAGAAACTTAATTTTGTTTTTTTTTTTAAGAAAAGGACCATTATGTTTGTCGATAAGTTAGTGTAAGGTAATGATATAATCAATATGTACAGTCGGAAACATCATATTTTTATTTGAAAACTTTTGGGTAGGTTTGTTTTCGTCATAGTCTTACTGATCTGGCTAATATTAGACCTGTGATATAAATACAGATCGGTTTTATCTACTAGTTTCGTTTTACGATCAGTATTGCGCAGTTAAAAGAAATTTGTAAACAGAATTGAACGTACTACATGTGAAACTTACGTAATTGTTATAATATTATGACGCCAAAGAATTTTCTTTCATTTCTATTACAATTATAGTTTACCTAGCCGTAGGCTTACTGTATAGCTGAATAATCACATTTTTAGTGAACGACATATACACAGTCAGGTCATAAGTATTGTCACACAGTAAAAACTTTTCTTTTAGAATGCTGGCCACAAAAAAGTTTATTGAATTCGAATTTCGAATTGTTCATGAAAATAAAAATGTATACTTTTTAGAATTATTATCATTTTTAAATATGGAGTGGACGCTTAAAGAAGACCGTGTTGCAGTTATTGCGTTGCATCGTTGCGGTTACGCGCCAATTCAAATTTTTGACATACTGAATTTGAATATAACCAAAAGATTCATTTATCGTACCATCAAACGATACAATGAAGACTCTATTGTAGATGACAGGTCAAGAAGTGGTAGCCCTCGGTCTGTTAGGACTCCAGCAGTGATAAAAGCGCGAATTCAAAGAAATCCCAAATGTAAGCAGAAACTGTTGGCCCTTCAAATGGGGTTAAGCAGAACCACGGTGAAAAGGGTGTTAAGTGAAGACTTAGGGCTTCGGGCATATCGAAGAAAAACAGGACATCGTTTGAATGCTCGTCTAATGGACCTGAGACTGAAGAGATGCCGCGCTTTGTTGAAGCGGTACGCGGGAAACAAATATCGGGAAATTCTTTTTTCGGATGAAAAACATCCCAATTTGGAGTCACTCAAGACATCCTTGCCGATATTGACATGGACCTCGTTCGTGCTGCGATAGACGACTGGCCGCGCAGATTGAAGGCCTGTATTCAAAATCACGGAGGTCATTTTGAATAAACTTTATTGTCATAAGAATCTATGTTTTGTTAAGTTCATTTTGGTATATGAATGGTTACAAAATTAATAAACTAGTTTCAATTATTTTATATTAAACATGTGACAGAATTTATGACCTGACAAGGTATATTTTTGTAATTATAGATATTTTTTAATGAACGACAATATAATACTTGTATATATCTGTTTTTTCCAATCATGCTCTGTTTTTAATACGCTAAGATAGGCACTAAAATTTCATCCCACTTTTTTGCAGTTCTAAACGAAGCTCACAAAATTATGTCAAAACTTTAAATTTATTGGCAAAATATTGAAGTTGTTACTCGTTACTTTGCTAGCTATTCATAAAATGGCGTAAGCATTTGCTCTAAATTGTGTAGTTTTGAAACTTATAAGTGTAATACGTACGGCCATTACTTTTATAGAAACAAATTGTTTTGAAGAAACATTCGAGAAAATGGTGTGCTCAAATTCATGCTCGTGCGTGCTGTTTGTAACGAAATGATTACTGAATGTTTTACAAAACAATGCTTATTTTGTGAATAATTATTACAACTTATTTTACGGACTGAAATACTAACTAATAATGAACTTATAAGTGTTCTAATTACGATTCAAGTGGTAAAACCAATGGATATTAGTTTAGTTTCTTTTCGGTTAGGGCTAAAGAATTTTATATAACATCGTTATGGTATGAAAAGGCTAAAAAGTACATAAAATTACAATTATTAAATAGTGTTTATTAAAAAGAAGTTTAAAGTCTAAAATATGAGTTAAAGCCTTAAAGTACTTGTATACATTATTCTTAACACTATAATTTTATTATAGTCACTGAACGAGTTTTCATCAACACGTCAATCAGGCAATCAATCAATTATCATTAAAATATTTCTTTTTATAATCTATTTATTTCCTATATTTGTGGAAAATAAAGAGTCTGGCTTTGTTATTGCTACGACCAAGTAAGTTGCTGGCTTTATGGTACTTTCTAATAATATGTCTGTCTGTGTCGACAGATTTTTTTTGTAAAATTTTATGCCTGTTAATTAAACATTTAACAATATAAACACGGTGTATCAATAGCTTCCATAATCCTTACATCTTATCTAAGTAGGAACGGTTTTATACAGATATCGTTTTTTATTTTGGAAACCAAGCTTAACTTAATTTGTTTTAGTTCTGTCTGAAGTCTTTGCCTTCGCCAGGGCTGTATTTAAGACTGTCCGAGTGGAGGGACTACTACTGGGGGGGAGGTAACATCATTTATGACCCGGTACGTCGTATTTTAAAATCCGGGCCTGATCTTCGTGTATATTCAGCAATAAAATTCATAGCCTATTTCGTCACACGCTGCACAGATATATCAAGCGCGATAGTGAGAGAATGCGCTTCAGATAGAATTTCAACGTTAGCGTGACGACGAGTACGGCGACAGTCGGATTCTGTCACGTCCGCTCCGTCACCACGGGTTGTTTACAATATACCATTCTTTCTATTAGCAAAAGCATACACAAGTTAGTATAGTCGGTAACAATAATAATTGACACCAAAATTATCTGATAATTAATTAATATTCTGTTTCTATTTCTTTTTAACATTGAAAATGTTTTTTCGTTCGCTCCAGTAGGCACCCATTTTCGCTAAAAGTGCGACTCGCCCGTTATACCCGGAGGTTTAGAGCCACGAGGACGTATGAGAGCTCAAAAGACGCGGAATTTGAAGGGCTTTAAGATGATGTAAAAATATTTTGGGAAAGTTGTTTTTTTTATTTTTGACGTGAACGTCAACGTCTTATAATTCGATGGAGCCGGCTGCACGCACGAAAAAACATGACTCGCTCTGAGGCGTTCCATTTAAGGGTTGAAGTTCAAGCGAGAGCGCGCAACGAGCGACAAAGAGGCACAATCGGCCTCTGCGTTCGGCAGCGTTCAACATCTGTCTCTCTCCTACTTGAGTGAGCGATGCGTCCGCATGGATAGCTGTTATACAATAATACATTTACATGTTTTCGTAAAGTATGAAGTGCAGTGAAAAGTTAATGTGGTGTCAATTGTTTATAGCAGCGATAAAGGTAATGATATCACACATGTTGAAAAGTTGTAAAACAATTGCTCAAAGCACATTCTTACTTGTAAAAACTATGTACATTGTAAAAAAACGTTGTCACGTTCAACTATCGTCAGTAAACCGACTTTACAGACAACCGTTTCTTTTGGAAAATCTATAATAGGTAGATTCATTTTCAATGCCCTTTCAAGTCGTGTAGAGCACGAGATCTGCGAATTTGTATGTTATGCGCACTTCACTGAGCTATTTGTATTTGCTATTTGTAAACTTAACAACAGTCTGTCCTATCATGCTATATAAGGAAAGAAGGGCAGACTGAAAGCTTCTCTTGGCGCGAAAAGAAATTTCGGCATAAAAAGGGTAGCAATCATTCAATATTACCTGCCTAAAGGTGACACCTAACACCAACAAAAGGTACTATTATTTATAAGGTAGTAAGTACATATATCTGTTGTGAAGTAGGTAGAGCATTAAAGTTGTCGTGTGAGGCGGGTCATTACGTTCCCTAAAATATTGTTGAGCTATGGATATGTTGGCTATAAAGCGATGGCTGGTTTTTGCGTCATGCTCGTGAACAGGTGCTCGAGTCTGCCCTTACTTCCTTGATATTGAAGATGTTAATGTTTAGTACACTTAATATAAATAACAGTACTTGTATTTACACTGTATGACACAACAATGAAAATACAGGTAAACAATTAATGTATATTTAATCATTATGTAATGAAAGGTGACTTCATGAATCATCTCTAAGGTAATTTTTGATCTTGAAGACTCTTTAAATAATAAAACAGGGAGAAAAAAACAGCCCTTGCTGAGTTTCTTGCCGGTTCTTCTCAGTACAAGGTCTCCCGCCGTAGATTTACGAACCGATCGATGGCGTAAATTCAAGACGTTCATGAGTGCTTGTAACAGCCTAAACTGAATAAATGATTATGATTAGACAAAGAGACATGGATATAAACATCATTTGGATCCCTATCCAGTAAAACAGACAATAGGCACTGCTGCACCAGTCACCCAGTAAGGACCAACAAGTGTGTGCCGAGAATGCGGGTGTGGCGGCCCGTTAAGCCGGGTATCCACTGTGTTAGCGAACTAACTGTGCTCCTCGCATCTGCAACCACTCTAATGGAGACAGTACGCGCATCTCCATAAGAAACACGCATGTTCTACAGTCCTCTTGCGAACAGTGTGTGAAAATATTGGCATCATTAGTGGCTAAAGAAACCCTCATCGCTTTTGGAAATCTGTCATTACAAGAAAAGACGTCTGAATTCATTGGTGTTGGAACTTAAATATCAGAAATGCGTGGAGCGTAATTACACGACACTTACGCACTAAATATGGTATTTTGCTCGCGTTCACTAACAGACTGAACTCCCCTCCCTTGTTTTCGCCCAAAACCCGCGACCGATTGGAGCGCTGAGTGCCTCCATCGGGTTCGAGTGGTCTAGAGGCTCCAGGCGGACAGGAGACTCCCCCCGTGGGGAGATGCCATCCGCCTGGAATACCTCTAGAGGCACTTCGCCAATACTCCGCTTGAGGTTGCCTTAGGATCTCGCCGTCCCCAAACCCAATGACGCTGTAAAGGTCATTTGCGACCAACAGAATACACACTCATAAAAACCGCTGAGCGCGAAGCGCGAACGTATCCACAGGAGCGCAGAGCATAAGAGGTTCGCTTACATAGTGGATACCCGGCTTTAGGACTGGCCACGCACCCACCGGTGAAACATAGGTTAGCCATATGAAGTTGGCCGTAAAACATAATGATTTATAAACAACATGATGTCAAATTATGTTCATTCATTCATATGATTGCCGACGACGGTACTTGCAATTGTCGCCGGTGACATCATGACCTCATGTCGCGTCGATTGGCGACGATGCCTAATCAAAGCCACGACTGGCGCGGTGTAATTGTGTAACTGTGACCCTCTTTCATTGATATAGTCGGGAAAGTGCTAGGTTATCTCATTATCATCATATATCATATCATTGAAATGAAATGAAAAACTTTTATTGGCTATTTAAAAAAAAATAGTATGCACGGACCACAAATCTGAAGTGAAACTTCTTTTCTTATATAACCTAACATTATGCAGTGCATAAGGCATAGGGGAATGGAGCAGCGCACCCATCACTCATATATATGTACACTAGCGGCCCGCCCTCGCTTCGCTTCGGTGTAGAGCTGAAGTGTAGACTACAGTTTTTGTTCTCAGTCTTGTATTATACACAATGACATTCATCTATGATTCTTCTTATACTTGCATGCAAAGTCTCAGCCCGATCGGTAAAATTGACAAAGTTTTATACGAACTTTCATTCCCTATTTTATCTCCTTGGGGGCAGAATTGATCAAAATCCTTTCTTAGCGGATGCCTACATCATAACATCTACCTGCCAAATTTCAGCAGCAACTTTCGCAGCGGTCGGTCATTGGATGGGTGACCAAAAATTAACTATTTTTCGAGCTCCTCCGTGCTTCGGAAGGCACGTTAAGCCGTTGGTCCCGTTTGCATCTGCAGTCGTTAGCACCCGCCAATCCGCACTGGGCCCGCGTGGTGGGTCATGGCCCAATCTCCCTATTCCATCCATAGAGAAGGCCTGTGCCCCAGCAGTGGGGACATTAATAGGCTGATGCTGATGATGGAGAACTGTTATGTATTTATCCAACGCTATAACTATCATTTATTGTCTATGGCTGATTGTTAATTTTAGGAATGTTGTTTTTGATTTTGGAAACTTCCGTTTTCCGCGTCCATGTCGGACAGAATACAATTCGTCATCCGAACCTGCCTTTTATTTTCATGAAGACTTCACGGCCTGCTATCAAGTATCACAACAACAAACAATTAAATAACTCATTCTTAAATTTGTTTTAAATTAATATAATGTATTTTTTTTTTGCTTTTTGTGTCAGTACTAAATGATAAATAGTCTAAACAAAGGCGAAACGTCCGCCCGATGGAACACTAAAAACAGTTTGTGCTTTTAAGGTTTTTGTAATAGGGGTAGCAATCATGGGGCAGGATGGGTGAATGGTAAGCGGTCACCATAACCTATTTACACTTGCGAACATTAGAAATATCACTCACGCGTTTCTTGACCCCCATCTTCTCTAGTGATGTAAAATGAAAAACAAAACTTATGTGTGTTACATTGCGCATGAATTACGTAGATATTAAGTCAATAATACGAGTGAACTTCATTTCTTTTGAAAATGTTTTCACATTCACAGCTTGTGTTTACGCCAATAAACACGACTATATAGTGACGCGTATAAGTATTGTTTTCTTATAGATAGCGTAAGAGCGAGCCTACACCAACGCGATGCGGCGACGCGACGCATCGTAGAAATCTACGACATCGTGGAACGTATCGCGGAATTATCCTATCCCCTGCTGGCCATTGTGATAAATGATATGAGCTTAGATTAAAACAAAAGGGGGAGAATACGGCACTCGCAGCTCAAAAGTGATCCGCCTAAATTGTGGTGCATGACCACAATTCGCTTTAGTCACAATTGAACATTCAAACAAGCTGCATGTGCACTCAATATAACGATGTGGCGTATATTCCGTGTTATAAAGATAAATCAATGCTATCGATGCTTTTTTAAAGAACACAAATAGTTTAAAATCAAATAACAAATTGTAAAAACATTTTTTTCTCAAAAATCACCGTTGGTCGTGAATGTTATTTACGTAATCGCCATATTATTATTAAGAACAGGATAACAATACAGCTCAGCTGTACGGACTCGGAAGCGGACTCGCCGTAACGATCGCGCTGCGTTGAAACGTACAGTTCTTTCTCGCTCGATTGAATGTTTATATACAGACGTGTGCGTGTGTGAGTTGCTTATGTAGTTGAGTCAGATCATATTATATTTGATGCTAGTATGAGCGTACCGTATCTTCCCTTTTTGTTATATGAGTAATAATCATACTGCTATGCGTTGCACGACGCGACGTCGTAGATCTACGGTGCGACGCCGCAGCGTGGTGTTGTGGTCTCGCCCTTAGGCTGTGAGCGATTTTTTCCTAGTATTTTTATATTAAACATCGCTCTCAGTCCATGTACTGAGAGCAAAACAAAAACATCGAATGGGACAGCTGCTAACTTGCCAGTGCAGGTAGTAAAAGAATATGAACTAGACTGGGTCATTCGGAACTGTTATAGGGCGGTAAACTTGCAATGTCACTAATGTTTCCGAAATATTAGCCCAGCTAATATAAAATGTAGTGATATTGAGGTATGGCAATCCGACTGAGCTTTGTTGCTCTGCCGACCTTGGAAATGGATAAAGGGCATGAAGGTAAGTTTTGTATTACAAATTAAAATTACAAATATATTCATTAAAATATACTATGATGTATATGCTAACCATGGGTCCCACACTAGGAGATTCTGTATCGTGGGCACCCAATTAATGTAAAAAAGATTGAAACAGACGAAAAAAAACAAAGATTCAAAATTAAAATAGCAGAATAAAGAAAACAAACTATTAATTACGTTATAAAGTAATAAAGTGTAGGATTGGGTTTGTTTGTATGTGTGTGTGTGTGTGTCTGCGTGCGTGTGCGTGCGTGTAAGCGTGTGTGTTTGTCTGTATGCATGTAGGTCTAGGGTTACCATTTAGGAATTTCAAAAGTCCTGACAAAAATCCTGACATTTCGAAAAAAGGGCGGACCTTTTAATCACAAAATGGTACCATTACTGACTTAGTTGCAATGGTATGGTATTTAAATCAATATGTACTTTTATTATTCATATTCAATGTAATTTAAAAAATCCGGGCAAAGTCCAGACTATAGTATAAAAGTCCGGACATATCCGGACAGATGGTAACCCTATGTAGGACGGTGGAAGACAAGGCTGGTAAATATTTTCCTTCAGTCTGCCATGAGACTTTATACCCTTGGTGCTGGTGTCCATTGGTGGCAGTGACTACTTACCATGAAGTGGACTGCTAGCTTGTTTCTCCGGATTATCGAAAAAAATAGTGTTTATAAAATATTGGTCACCCATCCGATGACTAGCCATAGAGAACGTTGCTAGCTTTCAAGATGACAAAAATGAACGCGTTTGATCTCCGGCCGGCGCTATACTACGTTAAGAAAATGGAGGTCGTTCGTTTTCTATTTCAGCCGGGTCAAACGCCTCGCTCTGAATACTAACTGAATATTTATACATTTTAGCTCACATGTATTATTTTTTCAACGTATAATAAGTATCTGGGTTTGTAGGAAAATCACATGCGCTTTTTTTCAAGTTCTTGTTTCTAAAATAATATTGTAACATATTAAATATCTTGGAGATAAATGATTAAACAATATAAAGACGACCTCCGTGGCCGAGTGGTTTGTACGCCGGGTTTCATGGTGTCGCCGACTCGAGAGGTCCTTCAAATCCTGGTGGAGGTAGATGTTGTGTGATGAACATGAGCATTTGTACACCAGTCATGGATGTTTAATATGTATTTCTATATAAATATACTTATATATGTACAGTATATGTATTCTATCTGGTTACCCTAGCATCCCATAACACAAGCCTTGTATAGTAGTGCTTACTTTGGGGCTAGGCCAATTGGTGTGTTGAAATTTAAGAAAAATACAAGTTCTTGTTTACGATTTTATTTATTTTTAAACTTGTAACTGCTAGATGTTTAAATCTAAAGAAAAGTTTACTAGAAAAAAAAAGTCCTTGTTTGTTAATGCGAAAAGGTTTTGAGTTTTAATAATAAAAATAAAAAACTACTCCATAAAAACAAAATTACTAAATACTAAGAAATAATACATTTTCTTTAAGTCTAAAGAAGTTCCGTTGTTTATCATCTAAAATGTTTACCAGATCTTTAACAAATTATTTTGGATCATCTCGCTAAAAAATTCTTCCAAACAAAAAAATAATCATCAAGTTCGGAGATATGCGCGAACAACAATAAAAAAAAACATAATGACGAATAAGAGCCTCCTCTGTTTTAAAGTCGCATAAAAATAAAAATTTTTGGGCATCTTGCAAACACTAATTTAGTTTTAAAATAGATGGATCTATTTATAAATAATGGACACTAAACTAAGCCCGAAATACATAAATATACAGTTCGTAATAAACAACCAGGGCTCGGGTATAAAATATTTATGCTTATCACACAAATTAAACCTTTTCTACATTCAAACCTCGCACCCGTGTTGTGGAATGAGCGTCTTGCCTTGGTTTTTCCCACAGTACACAGAAAGAGGTTTTAACTATCATCTTGAAAAACGAAGTCAAAAGATTTTTCATCATATTTGAAACAAAAAAATGCATTTATTAAGGTTGTAAACATGTATACATTGTTAGAAAGTTGCAATATTACGCACTACACAACAGTACCCCTAGCACGAACCAATATCGAATTCTTAACGTTTGCGAGTCCCAAATGTCAATGACAAATTTTGTATGGAAACTTGAACAGCAGCGGCATAAAGTACGTAACGAAAACTAAAAATCAGTACACATTTGACAATGACATTTCGGACTCGCAAACGATACGAATTCGATATTGGTTCGTGCTAAGAATACAGAGTATATGGCACGCTCCGGTAAATGGCACTTTGTGTATACTTTACGGGTTTTTTAATGCGATCGAAAGATCGCACCTCCTTGGTAGAGCTTTTGGTCTATACGCTTGGTTCACTTTAATACTAAAAAAAACCGAAAGATGTGTTTATAATTTTCACCACTAGCACTAGGTAATGCGCGCCACTTTCATCTTAGAAAAGTTTGCTTCATTACTTAAAAAATATACCGTTTTCTCGCAAATGTGTTGAAAAACGTTGTATGATATTCGTGCGAAATTGGTATTTACAAAGTCATGACTATGGTAACATGACTTCGTCTCAGGCTTACATTCGTCTACTCGTTTGTAATAACCAACTTACCGCATTAATAACATAAAACTATTACAGGATCGGCAATAGGGGTGATGACGGGGTACAGTAAACGAAATTCTATTTAGTCCGTCAGTTAGATGATCAAAAAATAATGGACACGTATTTTTTCTTTGGGCAATCAACCAAAAAATGACAAAGTTATAGCGCGTCAAAGTTTGGGAGTAGGGGCTCGTGACGTCACTTTTGAGTGAATTTTCACTTATAAGTGTACTCAAACGTGACGTCATGCGACTTTTCAAATCAATATATCGCTGCAATGTTTATATTATGTGAAAAAAGAAAAAATACGTGTCCAATACTTTTTGATAATCTACCTGATAAACGAAGAAAAAAAAAATTAGTCATCATCCCTATTCGGCAAGTCGTGAGTGATACTCTTGGCATTACAAGCATCCATAGGTTGTGGTAACCGCTTACCATCATGCGGGGGTGGCCCGCCGTGGGCTATGTTTGTTTGCCACATGAATGGTAGAGTCTATGCGGAAAGAGAATAGGCGTGGCGAAAAACGGAACTAACATTAAGATTTTTATTTGGCAATCAAACCCAGCTATCTGTAAAACGTCAAAGTTTTGTATTGATACGGATTTGTTTGTTGTTGTGATTTCTTGCGGTTTTTTGTATTTAATCATGTCTAAAAGGGGTAAAACCTTACAAATACGGTAGAAAAGCACTACAGCGCTCTCCAATCTAAATCCCATTCTCTTTCCGCACAGACTCTACACTGTTTTGTCAGTTTGTGTTGCCATTATATCTTGACCACAACGATCGAATTTCTTTGCGAGGTTTGGTCAGTTGCATTTATTATATTTATATTCTATCTGCAACTTTGTTTTGCTTAACTTTTTCTGTAATTAGGTGTGCGGTGGTAAGCCTGTCAGATATACGTCTTGTAATGAAAACTGTTAAAAGTTGGCAATGTGAAAACTTGTAAAAAGTGTGAGTACAATATTTGATTTGTAAAATATAAATAAAGAATAAAGAAAGAATATTATAGTCCGTCAGTTAAATTATCAAAAAGTAATGGATTTTTTTTGTCAATCAACCAAAAAATTACAAAGATAAATTTTGGAGTGGGTGCTTGGAAAATCGTACCAAGACGTGACGTCATGCGACATTTTAAATCAATATATTTCTAATGTTTTGATTACTGGAATAAAGAAAATATACGTGTCTAATACTTGTTGATAATCTATTGTTTGAAACTTTCATGGTCACTAACACTATAGTAATATAAGTTATTTACGGGATTTGTCAAGGACGACGCGACCACAGCTCAGAAGAAGCTCACACGACTGGCCGACTACCGTTCCGACCTAGCGCGAACTGCGAGCAACCGACGACGCAACTACGGCGGGGCGCGGGGGGAAACGCACGGGATAGGTCAACTACCGCTCTGACTTAGCGCTAACTGCGTACTCATAATCTTAGATATAAGTAGGGTCATTTTGTCATTTTTTCATGCGATCCAGAACAGCAAAATTGTAATAATAAATAAGAAGAAATAAACTACCAAGGAAGAAAATCGAGTTTCAATCATACAGTCCACAACAAGCTGCTGGTCCAATCGAGCCGGATTTGAAGAGCCCTACCGTGACGAATCTACGATCCAGATTTGAAGAATCGGGAAGAAAAGCTGTTGATCCACTACGAACCGGAACCAGACACAGCAACAAGCTGCTGGTCACATCGAGCCGAATCTGAAGAACGCCGGAATTGAAGAACGCCGGAATTGAAGAACGCCGGAATTGAAGAACGCCGGAATTGAAGAACGCCGAAACGCCGGAATTTGAAGCACGCCGAAACGCCGGAATTTGAAGCACGCCGAAACGCCGGAATTTGAAGAACGCTAAGACGCCGGAATTTGAAGAATAAAATATTGAAGATGGTCAAGACACGCTCCCAGGAAGCCACGCCGCCTGCGCAGACCGTTTTTACGGAGCCACCACGCTCACCGTCGGGAGGAGGCACAACCCAAGAACGGGAAGACTTGTCGACCAGGCTGAGGACAAACGTCCACATGGACGGTAGTAACGTCATAGGGGCCGGGGGGGGCACCCTGCCGGGTACCGCATTTCACACCCCCGCGCACCCCGCTCACGTCGAAGCATCACGTGACCCGTCACCGGCGCGATCAAGAAGATCGACAAGCAGCGCCGTGGCAAGAATACGAAACGCACAACTGCAAGCGGAAGAGCGACTGGCCGAAATAAGGAAGAAGGAATTGGCGATCGAATCGGAACTTATTAAGAAGAGACTGGCTGCCGACATTGAAGAAATTCGTGAAGAGGAAGCTGAAGCGGAAGGATCATGCATCGAGAATACGAACGAACGAGTTGACGACTGGCTGCGACTGCACACGACGATGCCCTCCGAGGTGCGGGGGGAGTCAACCACTCCGGGATTCACGGCGCCCATGAACGACGGGCCCACCCCTGCGCACGAACTGCGCACCCCGCGGATGGTGCGGGGGGAGCGACCGACCGGTGCAGTACACTTCGAAGAAACTCCTGCACGCAAAGCAAGATCACCGACGCCGACGCGACACAGAAGGGGCATCGAGCAACTGGCAGAAGCGTTCGAGAGGATGATACGGGTGCGCCCCGCGCCCCGGCAGATCACCGAGCTGCCTACTTTCTCCGGCGCCGTCAACGAGTGGCTACCCTTCAAGGCTGCGATGGTCGAGTCAACTGCTACCTACGGATTCACGCCCACAGAGAACATGGCCCGTCTACGCAACTGCCTACGGGGGGAGGCCCGTGAAGCCACATCCGGACTCCTGAGCACCGCCGGCAGCCCTGAGCAAGTGATGCGTACCTTGGAGCAATGCTTCGGAAGACCAGAGTTCATCATAGACAAGACCATGGAAGAGCTGCGCCGCCTGCCAAGACTGGGGAGCACCGCCAACGAGCTGAACGCCTTCGCAGTGAAGCTTCAGAACATCGTCTGTATGCTGCAGAACATGGATCGTCAAGACTACCTACACTACCCGATGCTGGCCAGGGAGGTGCTGGAGAAGCTAAGCCCCTACCTGCGCGCCCGGTGGTGTGACTACGCTCAACAGAACGTGAAGCCCCACGAGCCACAGATCAAGCTACTGTCGAAGTTCCTGATGGATGAAGCGGACCTGGCGATGCGGTTTACCTATACCGCACAGCCAGCAACAACGTCGAAGACTGCGAAGTCACCAGCCACTACCCCAGCGAGCGCCACGAAGAGGAAGGCGACCATATACGCCACCACCACAGACGCCGCGCCACCATCACCGAAGTCTACGAAGACCGATGAACAGCAAGAACGGAAGTACGAATGCGCCGCATGCAACGAGAACCACACGTTGCCGAACTGCAAGAAGTTCAAAGAAGCCAGCACCGACGAACGATGGAAGATCGTCAAGGAGGAGGGCATTTGCTTCAAATGTCTCGAGAAACGCCATCGACGCCAGAGCTGCAACAAGAGGGCCTGCGGTTTGAACGGATGCCGCCGTCCTCACCACCGACTGCTCCACACCGAACCCGTGGAAGAAGCGAAGAGTGCAAGCAACGAGACCGTATCAGTCGCCACTGTCGCCGGCAAGGATAGAAGCGTGGTACTGCTGAAGGTGGTTCCAGTCACCGTCGGGGGCCCACAAGGGGAGGCCAACACCTACGCACTACTCGATGAGGGCTCAACCGTGTCACTCATGGAAGACGACCTGGCGCAGAAGTTGGGCATCGAGGGGCCAGCGCGACCACTGCACATACGTGGCGTAGCATCCACCAGCCAAGAAGCCACCAGCAAGCTCGTCGAAGCAACGGTGAAGGGCAAGAGTGACGACACCACGCACCACGTGAAGCTACGCACCATCAGGGAACTGGTGCTCCACCACCAGTCCGTTCCAGCAAGCGTCCTGAAGCACACACACCTGCGAGGGCTGAAAGAAGCCGACGTCTGCTACGGGACAGCGAGGCCGCAACTACTGATAGGCGCCGACAACTGGCACCTCATCGTGTCACGCCAACTCAAGATGGGACGAAGAAACGAACCAGCCGCTTCGCTCACCGGGCTCGGATGGACGATCCACGGCACCGTACCACGCACGCTGTACGCAAAGGACGCCGAATCGATCCTGCACGTCTTCACGCCAGACTGCAACAGCAATGACCGCATAGAGAGGCTGGTAGAAGAGCACTTCAAGATCGACGCGCTTGGAGTATCCCTGAAAGAGAAGACCGAAGACACGGACCAACGCGCCATCCAAGTCTTCAACGCAACGGCCAGGCGAATCGGCAGACGCTTCGAAGTAGGACTACCTTGGCGTAAGGAAGAAGTCACCACGCCGCCCAGCTACAACGCCGCTCTGCGAAGACTAAAGAACGTCGAGAGGAGGTGTGAACGAGAACCCCACTTTGCGTCGCGATACAAACAAGAAGTCGAGGCGCTACTGCAGAAGGGCTACGCACAGCCATGCGACGGCACCGAGGAAGAGAGCCCGCGGAAGTGGTACTTGCCGCACTTTCCGGTTTTCAACCCAAACAAACCGGAGAAATTGCGCCTGGTCTTCGACGCCGCCGCCAAGTCACACGGAGTCTGCCTGAACGACCTACTGCTGGAGGGACCGGACCTGCTACAGTCACTGCAGGGGATCATGTTCCGGTTCAGAGAGGGCCCAGTGGCAGTGACCGCTGACATACAGGAAATGTTCCTGCGCATCGCGATAAGAAAGGAAGACCAGCCGGCCCAAATGTTCCTGTGGAGAGAAAAGCAAGATCAACCACCGCAAAAGTACAAGATGACGGCCCTGATCTTCGGCGCATCCAGCTCACCCTTCCTGGCCCACAGCGTGAGGAACCGGAACGCGGAAGACTTCGCGGCCACCCATCCCGCCGCGTTCAACTCCATCACCCGGAACCACTACATGGACGACCTCGTGGAATCCTTCAGCGACATCGCCACTGCAAAGAAGACGGTCAATGAAGTGGCCTTCGTTCACGCGCAAGCAGGCTTCAGGCTACGAGGGTGGAACTCCAACAAAAGGGCGACTTTAGAAGACATAGAAGAGGAGCTCAGAACGAGAAGCCCCACTCAACTGGCACCAGCACCAGACAAGACGCTCGGCCTGCTATGGGACGCCGAGCGAGACCAGCTGGCCTTCAACACCACACTGCACCGAGTCCCGAAGGAGGTCATCAAGCGCCAGCGGACGCCGACGAAACGAGAAGCCCTGGGCGCCGTCATGTCCCTATACGACCCGTTGGGACTGTTGAGCCAGTTCACGATACGAGCCAAGATCGTGCTGCAAGGCTTATGGAAGCAGAAACTGGGGTGGGATGAGCAGCTGCCTGACGCCGAAGCAGAAGACTTCACCCGGTGGCTGCAGACCCTACGTGAGGAGGTTGCCCAGCTACGCCTGCCACGCTGGTACGGGCCGGCCGCGCGCCGCGAACTGCACGTGTTCTGCGACGCGAGCGAACAAGCATACGCCGCCGCCGCGTACTGGAGGATGACAAGGGACGACGGCAGCATCAGCATCACCCTCGCCGCTGCCAAATCAAAGGTGGCCCCCATCAAAACACAGAGCATTCCACGACTGGAGCTGCAAGCAGCGGTCATCGGCGCGCGCCTCGCCGAAGCCATCGTCACTGAGCACAAGGAAGAGCCCAGTCGCACCGTCTACTGGAGTGACAGCCGCACCGTCCTCCACTGGATACGTCGCAACGCACGACGCTACACGCCCTTCGTCGCGCACCGCCTTGGGGAGTTGGCAGAACGCACCAGACCCGAAGACTGGCGCTGGATCCCCACCGTGCACAACGTAGCTGACGACGCAACAAGAGCATCACGCCGTCCCCTCACCGCAAGCGACAGATGGTTCACCGGCCCAGCCTTCCTGAAAGAACCGGAACACCTTTGGCCCGTAGAAGAGAACGCCATAGAAGAAGATGACAGCGAGGTTGTGGGACACACTACGGAGCAGCAAGAGTCAAGCCTGCCGGACATCACGCGCTTCTCATCACACGAGAGGCTCACCAGAGCGACCGCCCGCGTCCTACTCTTCATAGAGCGGTGCCGGGGCAGCAAGGAGGGACTGCAAGTCCGACATTTAGAAGAAGCCGAGAAGATGTGGATTCAACGGGCACAAGCAGACAGCTTCGGGGCAGAAGTCCAGATCCTGCAAGAAGGAAGAGCAATCCCCAAGTCCAGTCGTCTGTACAAACTGGACCCCATCCTGAAGAACGGCACGCTGCACGTGAACGGGCGCATCCGCGCCGCCGATGTCCCCATCGAAACCAAGGAGCCCACGATATTGGACGGAAGGCATCCCTACACTCGCCTGTTGATCAAGAGGGAACACCACGCAGCGCACCACGGCAATCGAGAAACCGTGGTGAACAACCTACGCCAACGCTTCTGGATTCTAAGTCTACGAGCCGCCGTACGCGCCGTCGCAAGAGAATGTGAATGGTGCAAACTAAGGAAAACCAGGCCGCAAACACCAATTTTCGGCGATCTACCACGAGCACGAGTCGACGCGTTTCATCGGCCGTTCACCTATTGCGGCGTCGACTATTTCGGGCCAATGATGGTGAAAATCGGAAGAAGACACGAGAAGAGATGGGGGGCCCTTTTTACCTGCATGACGACGCGCGCCGTGCACATCGAGCTGGTGGCATCCCTGTCGACGGACTCTGCACTCCTAGCCCTGCGTCGGATGGCAGCCCGACGAGGATGGCCGCGAGAAATGATGAGCGACAACGCGACCAACTTCAGGGGATCCGACGTCGAACTCCGTGCCGCCTACGAGGAATGGAAGCCCGCTTTGGAAGACCTGGGACAACAGCACCGCATGACATGGCGCTTCATCCCACCAGGGGCGCCGAACATGGGGGGAGCCTGGGAGCGACTGGTGCGCTCCGTCAAGACTGCACTCGCCGCCGTGCTCCACGAACGAGCGCCAAAGGAAGAGGTGCTCCAAACGCTGCTGACAGAGGCCGAGTATACCATAAACTCGCGGCCTCTCACACACGTCTCCGTCGATCCTAGCGATCCGGAGGCACTCACGCCGAACCACTTCCTGCTGGGGAGTTCAGCAGGCCTACCGCACACCGGGCCTTGCGACCCGGCCGACCGCCGCGTCTGGCGCGCCAGCCAGGCACTCGCCGACGCCTTCTGGACCCGGTGGGTGCGCGAGTACCTGCCTACACTCGCGCCCCGCCAAGCCGCCGCCACTCCAGGAGAAGACCAGCTGCACACGGGGGACCTGGTCATCATCGCCGATCCTGCCATGCCACGCAACGTGTGGCCCCGCGGGGAGATCATCGCCGTCTACCCCGGACCCGATGGACGAGTACGCTGCGCCGACGTCCGCACCAGAGGAGGAGTGCTGCGACGCCCCACCACCAAGATCGTCGTCCTCGCATCAAGGAAGGCTACGACGAGTCTGCGCCGGGGGGAGAGTTGTCAAGGACGACGCGACCACAGCTCAGAAGAAGCTCACACGACTGGCCGACTACCGTTCCGACCTAGCGCGAACTGCGAGCAACCGACGACGCAACTACGGCGGGGCGCGGGGGGAAACGCACGGGATAGGTCAACTACCGCTCTGACTTAGCGCTAACTGCGTACTCATAATCTTAGATATAAGTAGGGTCATTTTGTCATTTTTTCATGCGATCCAGAACAGCAAAATTGTAATAATAAATAAGAAGAAATAAACTACCAAGGAAGAAAATCGAGTTTCAATCATACAGTCCACAACAGGATTGTTACCATGTACCTTGTTTTTAGCGAGTTTCCGATATTTCGGCAATGTTGCAAACGCCATGATCACGGAATAACTGAAAACAAGGTACATAGTAACGATCCCGTAAATAACTTATATTACTACAATGTTGATATTCTACCTGGTAAGCCAAGAAAAGAAAGTTGGTCATCATCCTTGTTTAAGATCCGATTTATTAAAATAGCTTTAATTAAGCCAATGCACGCGTTTTCTTCCGAATAGTACAGAACCCAAATAAATACTTTTAGAAAATTGCGGAACAGTGAATAATAGCATGCCATGCTCACCTTACTAATTAAAAAGTGCCGCTCATTAACAGTTGTGTCCATCCGCCGCCGGTATACAGGTATTGCTGCCTGGAAATGTTGCCTCTTCCTTATGTTTTATTTACTGCTTAATTATAATACAACGCGACTACGCCGCCACAAATTGTAACCACGCCACACTGCTATTATGAAAGGTGTTAAGACATGTACAGTACAATGTACGCACGTATTTATGCGAGTAGTTAGTGAGTAATGTAATATTACGAAATCGTTACGTTTATTGTTGGGTAGATAGATGCTGTCTGATTCTGCACCGAAGACATTTAAATCTCGCAAAATGCTGACCAAATTTTTTTTAAGTTCTATTCTTCTCTATTGAGAAAGGCAAAGCCATGCAGCCATCGTCTTATTTTTGTATTAATCTTCCTTTTTTTACATTAGAATGTGGGTGTGACGCATTCTAATGTTTCTTGGAGTGTTTGTGCACGAAATATATCGAGTTGGCTTTTTCGATAAGCTTCTAGAGGAGGTAGACAATACTACAATAAAGTTCTCACGTCCGCTTGACCGGAATAGCGTATATTTTAAAGATTCCACTAATTCTTCAGTTGCGCAGACGGTTGTCACAAAATCAGACCAATTTTATTTTACAATATCCACTATGAAAAAATTAAGAATAATTAAAATAAGATGCTTACGTTTTTTGACGTTTTTTTTTTGTTCTATTCTCCCCTATTGGGAAAGGCAAAGGTAAAGCCATGCAGCCATCGTCATATTTTTGTATTAATCTTCCTTTTTTTACATTAGAATGTGGGTATGACGCATTCTAATGTTTCTTGGAGTGTTTGGCACGAAGTGTATCGAGTCAGCTTTCTCGACAAGCTACAATAAAATAAAATTCTCACATCCACTTACCAATGTAGCACATATTTTAAAGATTCAGTTAATTCTTCAGTTGTGCAGACGATTGTTACAAAAAATCACACCAATTTTATTTCACAATATCCACTATGAACGAATTTAAAGAATAATTATAATACGACGCCAACCGCACTTGATGAAATCCCGCCAAAAACCCCATTTACGTTTGGCTTTTTAACTTTTTTGCTGGCTGGAAGGCGGACAACTCGAGCAGTGAACTTGAGCGTTGATGCACATCTCAAAGGGGCCTCCTTAAACCACACAGAACTCATAATAATTATAAGTTCTGTGTTTAACCAACACCTGGGTCGCAAGTTCCGGGAACTGCTCGGAGTTTCTCTCTCTCCCACACGATGGACCCGGCACCCGCACGGTGAATCCATGCATAGCTAAGAAGTTCGTCTCTCATAGTTGATGTAATCAAATATAAAAAAATGGGTGCGTGTACTTATGTAGGCGCGTGAGAAGTTATCCTTCTTTGGCACGTTTAAAATTAGTTTTTAATTGCATGCAAATAATTAATTACAATAAATTAATAAAAAGTCTGGAAAAGGACACAGTCAATAAAGTTCAGTTTTAATTTGAAAAAATAAATAAATAATCAAAATATTCAATTAAAATCGCTACTGAATATAATTTATTAGAACATATGTGATTTGCACTTGTATGAAACTCAAACACGTATTCCGAATATACAAACTAGAAACATGTGGATAAATATTATAAATATGAATACCTATAATTGTTACTTTATTACAAAAAATAAAGATGTGGTTTTTGGTTCTACTACACCAATGGTCAAGAGATGGCGCTGTAGTCTCCTGAATCGCGCTTTGGTTCCGTTGTTCCAGATTAATAAATACTTTTGATAGGCCTTCACAATGCAGTCGTTAGCACCCACTAAATAGAGATTCTATTTCAATTTGTTGGTAGATTTTCTTAATGTGCGGTAAACACAAAAGTAACAGCATGAAGTTGGTCGCTTTTTAAAATTTTGTGTTACAGTGATGCGCGCGCATCTTAAAATTTCACTCTCATCTGTTTTTCATAACGCGCCTAAAGAAGTATAACTTCAAAAATCTATTTATATCCCCGTACGGGCGGTAAATGCCTAATTTTAACCGACTTCAAAGAGGAGGAGGTTCTGTATGTACACCGATTACTCCGTGGTTTCTGATTAGATTTACGTGATTCTTTTGTTGTCCGATGCGAAATAGTCATAAAAATTTAATGCGCTTTAGCGACCAACTTCATGCGTTACTTTTGTGTTTACCGCACATTAAGAAAATCTACCAACAAAATAGAAATAGAATCTCTATTTAGTGGGTGCTAACGACTGCATTGTGAAGGCCTATCAAAAGTATTTATTAATCTGGAACAACGGAACCAAAGCGCGATTCAGGAGACTACAGCGCCATCTCTTGACCATTGGTGTAGTAGAACCAAAAACCACATCTTTATTTTTTGTAATAAAGTAACAGTTATAGGTATTCATATTTATAATATCAAAAGTATTTATTAATCTGGAACAACGGAACCAAAGCGCGATTCAGGAGACTACAGCGCCATCTCTTGACCATTGGTGTAGTAGAACCAAAAACCACATCTTTATTTTTTGTAATAAAGTAACAGTTATAGGTATTCATATTCATAATATTTATCCACATGTTTCTAGTTTGTATATTCGGAATACGTGTTTGAGTTTCATACAAGTGCAAATCACATATGTTCTAATAAATTATATTCAGTAGCGATTTTAATTGAATATTTTGATTATTTATTTATTTTTTCAAATTAAAACGGAACTTTATTGACTGTGTCCTTTTCCAGACTTTTTATTAATTTATTGTAATTAATTATTTGCATGCAATTAAAAACTAATTTTAAACGATGCCAAAGAAGGATAACTTCTCACGCGCCTACATAAGTACACGCACCCATTTTTTTTTTGAGTGTGTATGCTGTTGGTCGCAGATGACCTACAGCGTCACCGAGTTTGGGGACGGCGAGATCCTAAGGGGACCTCAAGCCGAGAATTGGCGAGTGCCTCTAGAGGTATTCCAGGCGGATGCCAGCCTCTAGACCACTCGAACCTTAGGGGGTTTTAATAACCAACATAGGCACCTCTTAGTTAAACATTGTTATTCTATCTAGTGTTGTGTCATTATTCAAATCGTTCGCGCGATGATGTTATTACACAGCACAATATTCAATCACCGCCAGCGAAGTGAATAAAAAGCGTTATTTCTCCGTTTGTTTTCGCAATCGTACAATCTCATAACAGTCTGCCGAATTGTGATTCGCCACGGTGCGGAGCAACGGAGCGGAACGGGACCACTAGTTAGTCTCGTGTTGATTCTCATGTTGCGGGTCACTGTACCTTAATTATTTAATCTTAATTATGTATATCTACTCGTATATTTATAAAACTCAAAGGTGACTGACTGACTGACATAGTGATCTATCAACGCACAGCCCAAACCACTGGACGGATCGGGCTGAAATTTGGCATGCAGATAGATGTTATGACGTAGGCATCCGCTAAGAAAGGATTTTGATCAATTCTACCCCCAAGGGGATAAAATAGGGAATGAAAGTTTGTATGAAACTTTGTCAATTTTAAACCGATCGGGCTGAGACTTTGCATGCAGGTATAGAGGAAACATAGATGAATGTCATTGTGTATAATACAAGCCTGAGAACAAAAACTGTAGTCTACACTTCAGCTCTACACCGAAACGAAGCGAGGGCGGGCCGCTAGTTTCTATATATTATTGAGGAGCTCTGTTTGGAATTTCTGTGCAAGACGGAACGCACCAAGTTAAGGTTCCGCTCGGTCACCAATCCGTATGGTGCTACATGACGCGATATCAAAATCGACGCTGCCATTGGTCGCAAAATATTGTCCCACAACCCCTCTTCCTCGAATTTTGTAACAGCAATTTTTGAACAGAATAATA
The DNA here is from genome assembly GCA_902850365.2 of Chilo suppressalis. Classification (NCBI taxonomy): domain Eukaryota; kingdom Metazoa; phylum Arthropoda; class Insecta; order Lepidoptera; family Crambidae; genus Chilo; species Chilo suppressalis. Next base: position 16,794,098 of record OU963914.1, on the reverse strand, counting down.
TACGCTATAAGACTTTCAAAGGTATCACATCTTTATTTAAACATCCAAAATCGCATTCTTAAAACTCTGTAGCTAAGCTGCGACGATACGAAAACCAAGTACCGGTGGGAGCTATCCGGCACAAGCTCGATGGCGCAAATGGTTAGCGCGTTCCTCTGCGATCGTTGAAGTTAAGCAACTTTCGCAGTGGTCGGTCATTGGATGGGTGACCAAAAATTTACTATCTGGAGCTCCTCCGTGCTTCGGAAGGCACGTTAAGCCGTTGGTCTCGGCTGTATCTGCAGTCGTCAGTCCACCAACCTGCACTGGGCCCGCGTGGTCTTGGTCATGGCCCAATCATCCCGTTCCAATCTCCCTATTCCATCCATAGGGAATGCCTGTGCCCCAGCAGTGGATACATTAATAGGCTGATGATGATGAATGTATATTTCACATTTTGTAATGAATTTGACGCCTCTATAATAAAACAGGGAGAAAAAAACAGCCCTTGCTGAGTTTCTTGCCGGTTCTTCTCGTACAAGGTCTCCCGCCGTAGATTTACGAACCGATGGCGTAGCGTCTAGACATTCATGAGTGCTTGTAACAGCCCAAACTGAATAAATGATTTTGATTATGATTATTTATTATATTATGGTTGATTGACAAGTTTAACAATAGTTATAGTTTTTTAAGCATGTAACTGCTTGATGTTAAAATCTAAAGAAAATAATAACATCAAGCAGTTATTGGCTTAAAAAATAAAAACTATAATTGATATTTCTTCTTTCAAATGTTAAATACTTGTAAAGTTATTTGACGTTGTGGGTTACCTCCAATGCGAAAAGATGGCGCTGCCTTCCAGCTAAAGAAAGGTTAGAGAGTATTCGATACGGCCGTTAGGCCGTGGAATCATAATGGTCAGTGCATTCGCCCGGATAGGGAAGGGTGCGGGTTCGAGTCCCGTCTGCTGCCTGAATTTTTCCTAGTAATATTATCTTTATGATAATCGTGTTTAGCTATGCGATTTTTAATCGTAGTGCATGCGCTTCGGGCGGTTTCCCGCTTGCGGGAAAAACCGTAGTGCGGTCTTAGCCTAAAAGAGATATAATTGGTTTAAAACATGATTAGCTTTTGAAAAACATTCAATCACACTTAAACACACATTGTAGAGGCCGGTTGGTTTAGAAAAATAGTGACTGATTGATTGCCAGTCTATTATGCATTAGTTTTTAACTATTCTTCCGGGTTCAACCCAACTGTTACCATATATAATGAGACTACAATATGCATTTCACATAAAAACCTATTTCCTTGTCCATCCATCAAAGTCTTGCATGACCCATTTTAGATGTATTGACTGTTAAATGACGACTCATTAGACACACTTAATGTTTGTTCGGCTGCGAGGTCAGTGTAACTCCTAATTTTAATTGTTAGCTTTGTATTTATGTAATTGTCAGTTCTTTAACCTACATTGTGTATAAGATTGCAAAAGATTAAATAAGTATTTGTTATAATTTTTATTTTTTTAAAGCATGTAACTGATTGATGTTTAAATCTAAAGAAAATATAACTAGAAAAAATTCCACGCGGGCCCGCACCCTTCGCAATCCGGGCGAATGCACTGACCAATTATGCTACCCCGGCCCTCGCGGGCCGCGTCGAAATTCCTATAGCCATCCTTAAGCTGCAAGGCAGCGCCATCTCTTCGCATTATAGGTAACCCACAATGTCAAATTATTTGTATTTGAAAAGTTTGGTGACTTTTACTGCGTAGAAAACCACCAATACCACAGAACACAGAAAGAGGTTACAAGGGTGATCATAGACCGATTGTACGGGAACCGATGTCGCCGGCTCGCCCCCACTACACTTCCACTAGATATTAGCCGATGACACGACGCGACACCAAACAATCGGACCAATCAGCGGTCACACCTGCGAGCAACAACGCAATCAGAACCAAGTTTAGGTCAATTTATGAGCATTTTCTCACATATAACTGTGGTGCTGCAGCTGCACCCACAAGGCCCTTCTAACCTTTTTCTATGCTCTATCAATACTGCCGTCCTCAAACTAAAGAGCGGCTAAGTGACATGTAGTCGATTCTTCAGTCTTAAATTGCATCTTATACAGTTTTTAATTCTCTATCGATATGTCTTTAACATGTATTCGTAAATTTTAAAGTTTAAGTCTAAAAATCCGTCACGTGATGATTGGTTACAAAAAAGCAATAATTTAAAGTGAACACGCCGTATTTTTGGCCTTATCTCAAAAGTTAGTTTAGTCATTTAGCCGCGTTTTAGCTTGTGGACGGCAGAATACCATACCTTTCTACTGTTTATCCCTTAATTAAAACGAAAGAGACTGGACAGCGGATTTACCGCTTGACTTGGAATGACCGAAGTAACCTCCTTACAAAAGATGACAGTAAAATGACCTTCTGGTGGTGATTTTTTTATATAGCCAGGTAGTCAAATGACTCTACCCCACCTGATATTAAGTGGTGATAAAGTCGAAACGCAAATATAGCTGGTACAGCAGTTATAAACTGCCACACCAACCAACCTCATATATCTTGTTTATTGTGTAAGCTCAGCTATGTTGAGCGGTTTCCCCCTAGCTATATGATACGCTCTTCAAAAGGCTGGTAAACACTTTCCTTCTGTAAGATACAATCTCACTCGCGGTCACTTTTATTTGGATTTCTGACAAATGTCAAATATCTTATGACGACCTCCGACGTTTGTACGCCGGGTTTCATGGTGTCGCCGACTCGAGAGGTCCCGGGTTCGAATCCCGGTGGGTGCAGATGTTTGTGTAATGAACACTAGCATTTGTACTCCAGTCATGGATGTTTAATATGTATTTCTATATAAATATAATTAAACTAGCTGACCCAGCGAACTTCGTACCGCCCTAAAAAAATAGGGGTTGTCCAGCGGACAAAATTGTGAATCTAAACCATTCTCAGATCCCCTTGAACACACACAAAAAATTTCATCAAAATCGGTCCAGTCGTTTAAGAGAAGTTCAGTGACATACACACTCACAGAAGAATTATATATATAAAGATATGTAAAGTATATGTATTCTATCCGTTACCCTAGTATCCCATAACACAAGCCTTATAGTGCTTACTTTGGGACTAGGCTAATTGGTGTGAGTGTTGGAAATATTTATTTATTTATTATTATACTGGCAGCTGATACAGACTTTTATAGCGACATTTTGCCGTGTGTAAGGGAACCACGAAACTCTAGCGCTGACCGTTCTTGAGCAGAAGTAAAAATTTAGATGTGTTGGGGGGAAACGAGGTGCGCGGGTGGGCGTGCGTTGCGCCGATTGGCTCTCCAGTCGTACCCATACGCAGCTCATCATCATTCATGAAAATATTAACAAGGGCATTGCGCATCATCATCATCATCAGCCTATTAATGTCCCCAATGCTGGGGCACAGGCCTTCCCTATGGATGGAATAGGGAGATTGGGCCATGACCCACCCTGGCCCAGTGCGGATTGTTGGGTGCTAACGACTGCAGATGCAACGGCTTAACGTGCCTTCCGAAGCACGGAGGAGCTCAAGATAGTAATTTTTGGTCACCCATCCAACGACCGACCACTGCGAAAGTTGCTTAATGCCACTTGCGCATCAATTGTAATAGATCAGGTGAAACTGAAAACTTTTAATAAGTCCTAAATGCGTTTCTATACGCAACAAAATTATCGTGAAGGTCTGGGAACTAATTAATAATGCGTTTCACAAAACCGGTTTGTGATACGAACTTGTTATCTAACATTAACTAATTCATTAATAATGTTGTGTCAACCATAACAGTTGCCAGAAATATATTTACCGTCTTCTTAGTAATTTAGGACGACCTCCGTGGCCGAGTGGTTTGTACGCTGGGTTTCATGGTGTCGCCGACTCGAGAGGTCCCGGGTTCGAATCCCGGTGGGGGCACATGTTTGTGTGATGAATACGAGCATTTGTACTACAGTCATGGATGTTTAATATGTAATTCTATATAAATATACTTATATATGTACAATATATGTATTCTATCCGTTACCCTAGTATCCCATAACACATGCCTTACAGTGCTTACTTTGGGGCTAGGCTAATTGGTGTGAGTGTTGGAAATATTTATTTCCAGTCGTACCCATACGCAGCTCATCATCATTCATGAAAATATTAACAAGGGCGCATCATCATCAACATCAGCCTATTAATGTCCCCAATGCTGGGGCACAGGCCTTCCCTATGGATGGAATAGGGAGATTGGGCCATGACCCACCACGCGGGCCCAGTGCGGATTGGTGGGTGCTAACGACTGCAGATGCAGCCGGGACCAACGGCTTAACGTGCCTTCCGAAGCACGGAGGAGCTCGAGATAGTAATTTTTGGTCACCCATCCAACGGCCGACCACTGCGAAAGTTGCTTAATGCCACGTGCGCATCAATTGTAATAAATCAGGTGAAACTTAAAACTTTTAATAAGTCCTAAATGCGTTTCTATACGCAACAAAATTATCGTGAAGGTCTGGGAACTAATTAATAATGCGTTTCACAAAACCGGTTTGTGATACGAACTTGTTATCTAACATTAAATAATTGATTACTAATGTTGTGTCAACCATAACAGTTGCCAGAAATATATTTACCGTCTTCTTAGTAATTTAGGACGACCTCCGTGGTTTGTACGCTGGGTTTCATGGTGTCGCCGACTCGAGAGGTCCCGGGTTCGAATCCCGGTGGGGGCACATGTTTGTGTGATGAATACGAGCATTTGTACTACAGTCATGGATGTTTAATATGTAATTCTATATAAATATACTTATATATGTACAATATATGTATTCTATCCGTTACCCTAGTATCCCATAACACATGCCTTACAGTGCTTACTTTGGGGCTAGGCTAATTGGTGAGTGTAAAAAAATAACATTTATTTATGTAATTTACGGCATTGTTACCATGTACCTTGTTTTTAGCGAGTTTCCGAGATTTCGGCAATGTTGCCGTTGCAAGCGCCATGATTACGGAATAACTCAATAACTATAATATAAAGTGGCTATGAAAGTTTAAAACAATATATTTACCGTCTGTTTTGTGACGGCCCCGTTCCTGGATGTGTCTGTTTAGCTACATAAAATAAACATTTTTATGTTTGATAAAATTAATCACGCAAAAACTGGTACTTGAAAAGGCTGGAAAAAACGCTGGATGGCGCAAGTGGTTAGCGCGTTCGGCTGCGATCGTTGAAGTTAAGCAGCTTTCGCAGTGGTCGGTCATCGGATGGGTGACCAAAAATTTACTATCACGAGCTCCTCCGTGCTTCGGAAGGCACGTTAAGCCGTTGGTCCCGGCTGCATCTGCAGTCGTTGGCACCCACCAATCCACACTAGGCCCGCGTGGTGGGTCATGGCCCAATCTCCCTATTCCATTCATAGGGAAGGCCTGTGCCCCAGCAGTGGGGACATTAATAGGCTGATGATGATGATGATGATGATCCCGAAAAAAACATTTATTATTTTATTATTTATAAATAGATTTTCAGAATTTCTTATCCCATATTAAAGATTCCCTAGGTATTTTCCAATTCTAAAATTCCACGCGAACGTTGAAGTGCTTAAGTCTCGAACTTGGATAACGAAAACTCCGTTCTATATTTAGGTACTTCCCACGTTCCCATAAGTAGGTAGTTCATCGGCTCCTGTCTATTTTTGGGACCGCCCTACCCGCCCCTGTGTTATGTGGGCTCGCCCTGTGACCTTTCCGAGGGCCTAGGGCGGCAGGGGGCGAAGATAACGAACCGTCGAACCGAGATGATTGTGCATAATTGGCTGGATTCATTTCGTTAAGTTTCTCGTGAAATTATGTTATGTCATTCCCTTATTCCTATTGTTTGCTTTGTTCACATATAGCCACTTTACTAACTTTACAGGAACGGGGACCAAACTGTATTTTTACACAAAAAAAAACATAACTCGTTTTAATTGAGAATTAGCGCCATAAAAACAAAAATATATTCATAAAACAATATTTTTCTAAATATCCTTCTATGAAAATGTTTCATAGTGCCTTTACTTTAAGAATAAGTTGTCGCTTAAGCGAAAATTGTTTGGCCCGCCATCACATTTTTGTTAAGCAAACATCAAATTATACGCCAAATAGTAGGGCGTAAGCGCCATTGGTTCAAAAAACACCAAAATTTATGACGCTTCAGCGTTGTGAACTATAAAAATCTTATTCAAATGATTAGTATAACTCATTTTCGACCAAAGTTAGTTCCCTGCGAAATTAAGAGTGAGAAAATCAAAATCATGCAACTGCAATAGCACGACTGAGAAAGTATCGTGATGTCTGCCCGCATGTCAGGACCGACCTATAGGTCCGTATTTGTAAATATATGTTTATAATTATAATATAAGTAACATATTTTATGTAATGTTTAGCTTTGCTAAAATAACGCAAATTTTATGAAATTTTGGAAACTATGATATTATATAAAATATCGTAGGAACCGGAAAAAGTGTCCGCCATTAAGTTTTTCTATATAAAAAAATATATATTTTAAGATATCAAAACGGCAGACATGCTGCGATCACGTTTTTGAAAGTCGATTTTCATGCTTTTCGACTTCTCGGCACGCCTAAAGGAACCCTCTATGGGAATAGTGAACCACCATTTGATCTACGACAGATGAATTAGTATAACTAGCATTAATATGAAGTTTGCTACTGTACCGTTAGTCTGCGGATCACTGGCGCTCAGTCACTTTGTGCCGCTGCTGTTCAAGTTTCCATACAAAATTTGACGTTGACATTTCGGTTCGCAAACTATTCGAATTCGATAATGGTTCGTGCTAGGGGTACTTTTCTTTACCTTTAAAGTACCTACAGAAAAAGGAACAGATATATTTCTTTTGCTCCGCATTTAAAAGTTTGAAGATAATATAAAGCATATAAGACTCTTTTATTACCGAAAATGATTTTATTAAAACTGACTAAATTAATAGCTTAACGGTCTTACTCATTTCAAAAAAGTTAGATAGATACTGGTTTTAACCTTGCTTAGGCAGACTTTGTTTGAAGTTTTTGCTTAAACGCATATCTGACTTTTTTGTGATAATAAGATAAATGTTTTTAAGTTGTATGTCATTTAGACATCCTTCGCTAAGCATATTTCTCAAAAATACACAAGAGAGAAAGCTTTATAAAATCCCATCTGTTCAGTTTTTTTTATAGATTGGTAGGCAAATGACTCTACCCCACCTGATGTTAAGTGGTGATAAAGTCCAAACGCGAAGATAGCTGGTACAGCAGTTATAAACTGCTACACCAACCATCCTCACCTCACCGGCCTGCAAAAATGCTTCTTCACGCCTCTGCTAAAGGACCCCAGATTGTAGGAAGGAGGGAACACGTGCGCGTGAAAAGAATTCCATTTGCGAATACTACGACAAAGAAATGAGTTACCAAATTTCTTTGTTCGTATAGGAATTTTCATCAATATTGAATCAATTCCTCATCAATCATTGTAGTCTCTAACCTTCGGGCTTCAAACTTATACGTCATCTTTGTTAATCACCGCGGTAATTTGATAATAGCAAGGCTGCATCAACACCCGCATCTATATTACGGGTTACCTCGAACACGATACGGAGGCGTAGAAAGGAAAAATACAGCTTTTCGAATAGTCTCTCAATGCCGATTGTTGATAAGAGTTGTAGGTATTTGTTACTAAAGGCAAACTCGAATACGTTTATTCAGTCTAGCTAGGCTGTTACAAGCTTTCCTCGCTACTTCAAATAGCTACGCCAGCGGTTCGTAAGTATACGGCGGGAACACTTGTACCGAAAAGAACCGGCAAGAAATTCTGTCTTTTTCTCCTTTTTTTATATCATACAGTGAATGTCGTCATCACGCAAAAACCACTGAACAGATTTGAATAGAATTTGGTAAGCATATGTTTCATGATCTGTAAGGCAATTCTGTAAAATAAAATCTCAATTCCGAGGCTGTCGATTGAGACCTTTGATATGCATTACGCCATTACAATCATAATGCCGCAATGATTTTTGAAGCAGCCAATAAAAGATATTTGACAATTGTCAAAAATACGAATAAATAAGATCGTAAGTGAGATTGTATCTTATAGAATCGTCATGCTGGATTGAGACATAGGATATGTACTTTATATTTTTGCTGATAGACGTTCAAATCTAAAGAAAATATGCTAATTGTTATTTCGGGAAAACTTTAGGTGCCTGTAAGAAAAAACTAAAGCAAACGCGGGCGGAGTTACGGGCGGTCGCTAGTATGTACTAATTCTTAAAGGCTGTTAATTAAACAACCGAGGGGCGGTAGAAGCCATAGAAACACATTCTTTACTGGCCTATATTTTGATTTGATTTACCAACTCTGTGCAATCGGAAAAATACGTTTACGTCCCTCTAATACCTGCATCTTCTATCTACGTCTACTGCTTTTTTCTGTAACGCCTCCCGATTTTTTAAAATCGGACCTGGCAACACTATTTGGGCCCCCGTTTACTCAACAAAGCGAGGTTTTTGGCGGGATTTCATCGAGTGCGGTTGGCGTCTTATTTTAATTATTCTTAAATTCGTTCATAGTGGATATTGTGAAATAAAATTGGTGTGGTTTTGTGTAACAACCGTCTGCGTAACTGAAGAATTAGTGGAATCGTTAAAATATACGCTATTCCGGTCAAGTGGACGTGAGAATTTTATTGTAGTGTTGACTACCTCACAGAAGCTTATCGAAAAAGCCAACTCGATACAATTCGTGCCAAACACTCCAAGAAACATTAGAATGCGTCACACCGACATTCTAATGTAAAAACAAAAAGAAGATTAATTTAATTAAAGACTAGGCTGTATGGGCATTGTTCCCTTTGCCTTCCCTAAAACGGGAGAACTTCAACAAAAAAAAAACCCCGTTTACTTTGTCCTGCTTGGTCTGTCTGTGTCCCCGGTTGTTCGGGGGACTTTGTACGTGGTATTTTTAATCCGTGGTGGCGTGTGCTTTACTCGATGCAGTTGTAAAAGATCTATTTGGCGGACGAAAACTACCGCGGACAAAAATCCATCGTCTGCGCAGGTTATTGAAGTGACATTGAGAGATACCTCTGTTAACTGTAGGTGCTTTATAAAAGTATCATCTCAGGTGCGGAATGCCCGATTCAAGGTTTCTGGGTCAATAACACCGATGTGTTTTGATTTGGCGCTAAGAGAAAGTTTTCAACACGGAATTCGCGGTTCTACTCTTTTGCACTCTTCACCTTTTTTGTTATAAACTGTTTTGTACCTGAGATTTTGTCTGATTACTTGTTTTTCGTCTGGCTTAAAATGATTATTTTACTTAGTACTTGATGTATTTGATAAATTACAATGTAATAAGTAACACTAATGGAGGTAATTTAATAATTTAACTAAAGAACAAATAGTAAGATATTTATAACATTGTAAGATGGGGCGACGCGACATCTAATAAGTTTAGATTAGACTGCGGTGTTCGTCAAGGCGGTTCGGCGGATGTTCGAGAGACGTCAAGATAATGTTGTTTAAGGCGTACTGCCAAACGTTTTATACATGTCAACTTTGGCTGAGATATACAAAACGTTTGTTTAATGTGCTGCGAGTCCAATATAATGACGCCTTTCGCATCCTGCTCAAAAAACCGCGATATTGTAGTGCCAAGGAAATGTTTGCTGAAGCAAATGTTCCCGATTTTTTCTGTATCCTCAGATCGCGGTCCGCTTCGTTCTGGGAGAGGCTCCGTGAAAGTGGGAACTCCATTCTCCGCAACATCCACGATGACATGGACAATGTATTTTTTAAACATTGGAATAAATTACATCGTTTTGGAAATGACAGTCTGAAATAAACATTCAGCAAATCCTATGTAATTTTTTAAGTAATTTTATAATATACACAGTTTTATTTTTTATTTTTATTATCAATTTTGTCAATTTTGTCATATGGGTCATTTGCCTGAAATAAAGAAATTATTATTATTATTATTATATAACTAAAAACCTTAAAATATATAATAACTAAAATACGTTATTAAAAGGAGTCCCTTTATGCAAGGTTTCAAAGATACTGGCAGCGTTCCCTCTTTGAACAGCTAGACTATACCTTTGTCCGACGTAGCTGCCAGCTCTTCGGTCTCCTGTGATGTCGACCAACCTTTTTGCTATTTCCTTCCTTGCTTGTTTTTTATACATAATATCTTATCCTCTCTATTACATTTTAGCGACAAAAAATAACCTTATGTTAACCAAGACCAAATAGAATATCTCTTTTTTAGAGTTCCGTAGCCAAATGGTAAAAAACGTAACCCTTATGGATTCGTCATGTCTGTCTGTCTGTCTGTCCGTCCGTATGCCACAGCCATTTTTTTCCGAAACTTTAAGAACTATACCGTTGTAACTTGGTAAGCAGATGTATTCTGAGAACCGCATTAAGATTTTTCACAAAAAAAAAACAATTAGTTTTGGGGGTTCCCCATACTTAGAGAACTGAAACTCAAAAACATTTTTTCATGTAACCCATACGTGTGAGGTGTATAATATCATTTTTTTCTAAACTGAATAGTAGGCGCGAGAGACACTTCCAAAGTGGGAAAATGTGTGTCTCTCCCCCCCCCCCCCCTGTAACTTCTAAAATAATAGAATGATAAAACTAAAAAAAGATATGATGTACATTACCATGCAAACTTCCACCGAAAATTGGTTTGAACGAGATCTAGTAAGTAGTTTTTTAAAACGTCATAAATCGTAAACCACAATTTACCTTGCATTCAATAAACTCAAATATAAAAAAATACATATTACCTAATTAAAAAAGGCGAGACTGACTTGCACTTGGTCGCTTTTTCCATAGTATTTTATCGCTGGTTTCATCCCATTTTGAGTTAAAAATTGGGATGAAAGCCCGTATACGCGAGAAAAGCCATGCAAACTAGCAAACTATATGACTCGTTTTCCATTATTATCAAAATGCTTTGTCAATAAGCACTCTACTAAATCCCTAATCCAGAAAACGAAAACAATGGGAGTTAGAATCATGAAACAATATCTCGCAACGTTATAATAATATTTTACCACTCTATTAGGTACTGGAAGCAAAGAGCAAACATTCTGCTAAGCTCCCCCGGGAACGTTTATCAAACCTCCTATTTGCTCACCCTACCCCTCCCCCTAAGGGCTGATTCACATCGGAATTATAGCTGTCACGCTTGACGACTGAAGGAAATGAAATGGATTGTCAACTCGCCGGCAGAGCGCGGTCCACTTGGGAGCAGCGCATTGGCAAGCGTGCGAGCAAAGGTAGACCACCTTTGACACACCGATGGTGTTGTTGAATATATTTATCAACCGATGAATTATACTAATATTTTTTTACACATATTCACTAAATATTTTTAACTATATCGATTTTAACCATTACCATATCCATTAATTTTCAAAACCTCTTCCTCCAACCTGAATACACAATTGACAACGTCTTAAAAAGTTATTAAACATAATTTTAATTGTCTGAAGCTACTTAAATATTCTTGCTTTATTTTTCTTTCCGCTTCTGTAAGTTTTTGTCTCAGTTCTTGTCATCATATCGAATAAAAGTATTCATTCAATTCATGTTAATGTTAACGCGATAGTTATATTAATTCTTATTAATAATGTGACCGACTGATAAAATTATCTTAATAAATAATGTGATTGATTACAGACCGAACTAATAAACATATTAACAATAAATCGACTTGTGAAAAATATTCAGATATTGTTTTTGAATATTGAATGTGTTAACTGATATTTTCAACCATTGAAATTATCTAATATTTTTATTCAACTACATAATAACTTATATTTTTTTTTCAATTGGCCAACCGTCGCCCGCGCGCGGACAGTTAGCGTGCGAGGCGATATAATTATAAGAAATCCATACAAAAAAAATTCAACTGCACGAGTTGAGGCGGTGCTGGTCGGTAACCGGGTGCCCCGGTGGGTCTTAAGAGCCTTGAGTTTTATAAGTAGATACGTAGATAAAAATTAAAATTATTTTACACTAAAAGTGCTCGCAGCGTCAAAAGTGAATCGCCCCTAATGATGGGGGGATTTTGGATGCTGCATTGCCTAAGGTCGTAGCCTTGACCTCCATTCTATTATGTAACCACTACGACATTGTGATATACCTAATAAACAGAGAGAAGTGCTTTTGTGACCTGAAAGAGATCGTAAACAACGTCAAGAATAATGTTGAAAGGTTCTTGACAGACAGACGGACGACGAAGCGATACATAAGGGCCGCTTTTTTAACAGGCTTCAACAGGAGTACCTCCTCCTTTTGCCTCCTATGCGTCAATAGGGAGGTATTAATAACTGCGCATAAATCTAATATTGATCTATTGATTTTGACGATTCTTCAATATTATTTTGTGATGGTCTCATATAAATGAGATTTGATGGCTTACAAAGATAAGCCGACACCGACTCCTTTAATTTTATATTCATTATACCTATTTCAGTTGTGTAAAAAAGTATAAATTGTAATGGTTTTATTGCTATGGTATGGAGTTGTATTAATGTATTTTTTTCTATTGACTTATTGTGCCATAAAAATAAATTTTATACAGGTCGCCGACCCATACACAACAACGAATCCCTGAAATTATTTTATCCGCTGCTTTAATAGACTTTTCTTTTTTTTGTTTCTTAGGTTTTCACGCACATCACTCATTAAATAAAACTAGTTTTTACGGGTTAATGCACGAAACTTTATTTATTTATTGACGTTTCGCAGCCTTTTCAGGTCTGCATCGTCACAATAAAGATTTTTTATTTAAAATTGTCGAGCTACCTTCGAAAGACTTATATTGAGCGTTCGGTTATTTCATTGGAAGATTTTTAAAATTTTATTGTCTATGTATGAATTTATTATTTAATTTACTTAACTTTATTTAATAAATAAAGTTTCGTGCATTAACCCGTAAAAACTAGTAGACTTTTCTTTGTTTTCCATAATTTTTTGCGCATAGTACTGCCCCATAAGTCACACACACACACACACGCGCGCGCGCGCGCTCAAGTAAACACAAAAAAGTTTGCCCTTTAGAAAGACGAGTAAAGTGTAACACTAGTGAAGTGTTATTAAGAAGCGTGTACCTGTTTTTTCTGCACCCAGTGTCAACTTAGATAGCATTCCGACCGAACAGGTTGTGTTGCGCCTGCCCTGGTGCTCGGCTTACCGTTACACGCACTAAGGGTTGCTACTATCTTGTTTTTTTATATAAAATATAATTATGCTCTTGTTTTGTAAAATTAAACAAGCTTCCGCTTTTGACTTCGTCTACATGAATTTAAGTTACGGACAATTTTTTTTCGTTTTCTGTGAATACTCTATACGAAACATTAAGGAATTTAAAAATATATATAAGCAATAGTCTTTTTTCTTATCTTATGGAGTCACCAAGGGAAAAGGGCATTCATTTTTATTTACAGAGAAGTTTTTTTCTACGTTCTTTCTAAATCTAGAGTTAAGTCCTCAACACACTATCCATGCGGGATAGCGCTATACACGTAAAAGAGATCATGTATCTCCATAGTTTTTACGCTTTAAAAATACCTTATCTTTAAATAAAAATTGACGCAGGTGACGCCATAAGATAAGAAAAAAGACTACTGTTTTCATATTTTTTTTTAATATTTCGTGTAGAGTATTTAATTTACGGAAAAAGAAAACATAAATTCTTAAAGGTTATGGTTGATAAGCGTGCTCCTTTTTAGGCAACATTTTTGTTTTCCATCAGGGGCCCAAGTACGAATTTTGACATCTTCGTAATCGTATCGGCATCGTCAAATTTTATATGGAAAAATCTGGTAAGTTCTTACGTCCTAAAGTGAGGGGAAACTAAGCACCCCCCCCTCCCCCCGGGTTGCTTAGTTTCCATAGAAAAATGGAGATCAGGAGTTACGCGAACAGTTAAACTGAAACTACAGAGTTGGCATCCCTACCTCCCCGTGGTGCTTGCATCCGGCTTCACATGTTATTTAGATTTTAATAGTGTAAAAAATTCCCTTAATGGTATATCTTACCGTTAATAGATTTTATTTTATCTATGGATTAACCATCGTATCCAGTAGTTTTGAGAATTTCATTTTTAAGGACTTTTCTATCAATACCAAATATCCATACTCGTTCCATAGTACTTAGGTACGTTATTTTATTGTCATCGTGAATTCACAAGTCATAGATACATTTAAAAGATAGAATCTGTAATTTTTATAACTTGTTTATATATCTATATAAGTTAATCATACAACCAATGTGCCCACACCTAAATCGGCTACAGTATTTATGTACATAGAGGTTGAGGAGGACCCTGTTGCCTGTAATACAGGTTATCCTACCACTGGCAACAGAAGTCACCTTGCTTAAAGTCAATAAACGTTTATTATATTATTTTATTATACCTATAGAATTTAAAGGAACGATTATTTATTAATATACATTTTTCGTATTCTTACTAATTAATAATCGAAGACTAACTTAGCTTGCACCAGTTAAGTACGCTATTTTGTTCACGTCACTTAAATCTTATTTCATTCGCACTCACCAGACCACAAAACACTACGTAAATTCGAAGTCTGAAACTGGAGAGCATCTAAAGCCTATTTATTTTAGTAGGCATCTTACGCTCCGTTGTAACATCAATTTCTTTTGACAAATGAGTTTCAGCTATAATAGGAACGTTTGCGTAGGCCGCTGAGAAGAAATGGAAAAATTGTTTTGTATTCAAATAAAGGTTGGAGAGAAAGCGAGTGGTAATATACGCAGCCTGCGACCCGAATTAATTTGAAGCAATTTGAGAACATAATTCCAATATCGAATTCGAATAGTTTGCGAGTCCGAAATGAGTTCAATGCCAAGAAAACTCAGGCTTGCGCTTTCACGGCAATAACATCGCCATTCCTTCCCCTTCCCTCTCTTCAGGGCACAACACTGGCGCTACAGAGCAACATTACCATGCTCGGTATGGAAGTTCGCTCAGACCTGAATCCAAAGGACTACACCGAAACTGTGATCAAAACAGCTTCACGCAAACTCGGAGTCCTGAACAAGGTGCGGCGTTTTTTCACGCCCGATCAACTGTGCTTGTTGTACAAAACGCAAGTGCGGTCCTGCGTGGAATATTGCTCGCACCTCTGGGATGACTCCGATAAGTACTTACTCGATGCCTTGGATAGGTTGCAGTGGCGCGCTGTCCGCATCATTGGCGATGAAGAGGTAACTAAGAAACTCGAGTCTCTACAATTACGCCGCGATGTGGCATCATTAAGCGCATTCTACCGACTATACCACGGCGAGTGTTCTGAGGAGTTATTCTCCCTTATCCCTCCATTACCTTTTCTTCAGAGGACCACGCGCGCTGGCCTTCGTTGTCACCGACTTACTGTGGCCACTATTCCTACACGAACAAACTTTGGTGACTCATTTCTTTATCGTACTATTCGCAAGTATAATTCTTTGCCCGAGCACGTGTTCCCTTCTTCCTATAATCTGGGGTCCTTTAAGAGAGGCGTGAAGAAGCATTTTTGCAGGCCGGCAAGGTGAGGATGGTTGGTGTAGCAGTTTATAACTGCTGTACCAGCTATCTTCGCGTTTGGACTTTATCACCACTTAACATCAGGTGGGGTAGAGTCATTTGCTTACCGAGCTATAAAAAAAAATGTCATTGTCAAATGGTACACATTAGACAATTTTGAGTTCTCCTTACGTCCGTTATGGCGCTGCTGTTCAAGTTTCCATACAAAATTTGACATTGACATTTCGCACTCGCAAACTATTCGAATTCGATATTGTTTCGTGCTAAGGGCGCTGAAAATCATTTGTTTATTTTTATACTAATAAACTTTTAATGATCCCAAACTTACATCTGTTTCCATCTTTTTTCTTCTAATTTTTATTTTAAATGATTTCAAGTTTTGTGATTTGATTTCAGTACTCTTAGTAGAGTTCGTGCTCACGAAAACTATCACGTTTTCGTAATTGTAAATTATGTTTTAATGTCCATTTTGGTGAAAAGTAACCAAATGTACTTAAAATTTAAGAAGACGCAAATGATTTAATGGTAGAAATTAAACACTTATTTGTATTGAAACGAAAACAACAAAATCAGTACCCTTAGTACGAGTGCGAGCTCACGAAAACTACGAGTATCCGTAATTGTAAAACTCGTACTATGGGTACAGTTCATATCTAAGAAAAATTATTCGTTAATTCTAAATTACACAATTTATTCAGATATCTCTGCTGACAGATAGGTATATATAAAATAAATAAATAAATCAATATTTCCAACACTCACACCAATTAGCCTAGCCCCAAAGTAAGCACTGTAAGGCTTGTGATATGGGATACTAGGGTAACGGATAGAATACATATACTATACATATATTAGCATATTTATATATAAATACATATTAAACATCCATGACCAGAGTACAAATGCTCGTATTCATCACACAAACATCTGCCCCCACCGGGATTCGAACCTGGGACCTCTCGTTTCGGCGACACCATGAAACCCGGTGTCCAAACCACTCGGCTACGGAGGTCGTCAAATGTCAACTTATTTATAGCTGGTTGCTACAGCAGTTATTGCGATTAGCTGTGCAGTCTTGATGCATTTTCAACTAATTATTGAACACGAAAAAGAATCTTCCTTTTAAGGAATAGCCATTAATAGGGTATTTGACAAGTTTTAGAAAACGATCTCACATTATTGACTAATGTAAAAAGTCGATATTCAGTATTCTGTTGTGTATTTCAGTAAAAATAGCCAAATCAAAAACTCAATTTTCAAGTTGCCGCGAAAACGTTTCTCTGGACAATATGGCGTCCCACTGGTGTGTGACGTCACACGACTGTTATTAAAACGTCAAACGATACAATGTAATGTCACTTTAACCGGAAGTTTACTTGCATGTGACGTCATTTTAGGCTCCGCCAATCCCAAGCGTTTTGGGTCACGTGACAATAGATAAGAAAACTATTAAGTTTTTCATGGGTTTTTAGTAAAATTATGAATACATTTTCTGTAAAAATAGTAAAAACCCCTGCCAATATTCATTCTAAACACATATGCTAATAATTGGCACTTTATTTTTTACCCGACTGCCAAAGAGGGAGGGTAATGTTTAGGGAGTGTATGTAAGTATGTATGTATGTCTGTTCCTTTGTGACCTCCTGTAGCCTAAACGGCTTGATGGATTTTGATGTATGAGGTATCGTTAGATTTGTCTTGATTACGGGAGTGTCATAGGATACATTTTATCCTAAAAGTCCCACGGGATAAAGACATAATAATATTTTTTCTAAATTTCCCTTTAAAAAAATATGTATGCGGTATCATTAGATTCATTTTTAGACTGTCTTAAGGTACTTAATAATTCCCGCGATATTAATTCCCTTACTGAAGTAACAAGACTACGGTATATACCGTCTTAAAATACTAACTAACTAAAAAGTGTGAAATAAAAAAGGTAAATTTAAAAAATCAAAAAACCCGACTGCTTAATTATACTTCAAATAAAAACTGAAAAGAAAAAAACAAGTCCAGTAGTCTATAATTCTGTTAATAAGGAACAAAGCTACTTTAACAGTCGGGACCCACTGTTGAAAAATATTATGTATTCTTGAATATCTAATGGGTCCCGACTGTTAAAGTAGCTTTGTTCCTTATTAACAGAATTATAGACTACTGGACTTGTTTTTTTCTTTTCAGTTTTTATTTGAAGTATAATTAAGCAGTCGGGTTTTTTGATTTTTTAAATTTACCTTTTTTATATTACTGTCAAATACCTTATTAAGAGGTTTATTGTTAAACTATGTTCATCGTCATTTGTTTCCAGTTCCTGAAGTGTCTGTTTGTCTGTATTGGTGAGGCGGATTGTGAATTTGTAACTGACTAATGACTCATGTTCTATTTCGATTTTGGTACGGCGCCAAGCCGTCTGACCCGCATATTACTAAGTGTCGCCGCACACGGGCCACCGACCACAACCATAAAACGCCGCCACCGGCATATTTCTTGTAGTTTTTGTACATTTTAAATGGTCTCGCCACACACGGTACGCCGGTAGGCGTCACACGCTACTAATCGTCGTTGCTCGCTTCTTGTGGCCCGCCCCGGCCACTTAATGCGCCGATACAAAACGCCGCCACACGTCGCTCGCGCGATTCCCCACCCCTCTCTCCCTTGGCTTAGTCGGCCGCTGTCGCGCGCTTCAGCCACTTCAGTAGCCGCTTCTAGCTTCTCGTGGCGGCGTTTGTGGCTGTGGCGTGTGGCCCGTGTGCGGCGACACTAAGGCACTCACCCTATTTTTGAGATCGACATGTTTGAAAAAGAAAATCTTCGTTTACAACTATTATTGTAATACGGTCGCAATATATTTTTAACAATTGTTATTTTTAGAGACACAATTGATTTTTAACATTTTGGAAAAAAAAAAGATAGCTGTTTATGTATTGTCGCCTCATGTTATTGAAGGCTAACCACAGCCACTAAAACCTAATACAACTAAGAGAGGTAGGGCATAGCAGATTTTAGGTGTATTCCGTAATATATACCAGTATACTGGCCAGTGCTAATGGCGTCATGAATTGACGCTATACTGGTGAATTGTTCCGAAATATAATGGCCAGTGCACTGACGTCATAAATCGACGAAATATTAAAAATAATGCGAATAAAGAAGATTTTTTATTCACCTCATCAATTAAAAGGGATTCTTTTTGTTCGGATGCCATTATTGTTCTTTAAATAAAAAAGAAATAAAATTCAAATGCATCTCACGCACGCTCGACCATACGTCATAATCGTTTTCCCGGTAAAAATATGGTAGCATACCAGTACAATATGGCGTCGGATTCGTGACGTCATTACCACTGGCCAGTATACTGATGTTTATTTCGGAATACACCCTTTATGTTCGAATACGAGAGCACCCGTCTGGGAAAGTTACCTCCACCGTACAGTAAAATAACAGTACCTTTTGGTGGTGTTGTGTTACTGTCGGTGAGAAGGGACCCAGGTCGAACGGCGCGAGTGTTAAAACATCAAAACATTAATTATAGAATTGAGCCATTCATTTCGTTCATTTCATTCATTGCGTTCATTTCATCCATTCATTTCATATTACATCGCCACTCGTTAATCTTTAGCATGCCGCTTTACAAGCTCGTCTGCTATGCGGGCCGCCCAGGTTTGATTCCCAGCCTTACTTTTTAGTTTTTAAAATGCTGTTTGCTTGCATCGTGATTTTTCATATTATTTTCTTCTACTCTTTATAATACCTTAAACACTTAATTAACTGAGATCATTAATGAAGTTCGAACGAAATATTTCCAATCCACCTGTACAGCCTAAACTACACTTACCTTTGTTTAAAGTGCAGCGGCAACAATTATTATTACCTGCTGTTAACCCAGTTCCCGCGCTATATCTGTCTGTCTGTCTGTCGGCTCGATGCGAGCGTAAGTAAATGTTAACTGCGAAAGATCCTAATTTGCATTTAGAAACACGCTTATTCAGTTTCAACACGCACCCAAATGAGATAAATTATTCTAAAGTCTGTTTATTTATCTCACATCTTAGAAATGAACAACTGAGCTCCCTATAAAATTAAGAAGTTTTTTACCCTTTAACAAAGTAAATAATCAAACGTTTGTACTCAATATTGTTTAGGAATCCAGAAAGTTGAGTATCATCATCATCAGCCTATTAATGTCCCACTGCTGGGGCACACCCTTTCCTATGGATTTAATAGACGTGACCAGGCATACTCGCATGATAACCATTTTAGGCCCGTATTATAGAAAGATTCTCAGTGATTGATCTAGTCTTGAGCATAGTTAGAAAGGGATGTCGCTATATATAGCACATAGCGATATCCCTTTCTAACTGTACTCAAGTAAAGATCAACACTTAATTGTCATTCTGTAATACGGGCCTTAGAGATGCAAAGAAATAGTTTTTCTATTGTGAAAAAAACATGAAAAAAAGCGCGTTTTTACTGGAGCATAATTTTTTTTACGAGTACAGAATTCAATATTATTATGAAGTTTCCGTCAAAGATTTATATGCTTATGAATATATATAGGTATTAAAGTTTGACATATTATTGATTCAAAAACACCAACCAAGCTTTCAACACACGACGACGTAGTGGAAAATCATCGTCCTCTTCGGTTTGTTTGTTTAATTAAACTATGAATGCAGTTAGAAGAGCGCATTTGAAGAATGTTAATTTTTTCAAAGCAACATGTGTGAAATCGGATGTACTATATCTTAATTATGCATATATTTTTCCAAGAATATATCCCAGAAAAAAAGGAAAAAAGAACAACGAGTTAAGTTTTTCTTACATGTTTTTTTAAATAAAACTTACCAAAATATATAGCACAATTTAATATTAAAATCAGATGTCTTAGAAGATATAAAAAGATAATATATTGTTGTCTTCTTATATTACTTTTAACAAACAAAGTGTTTAACAAAAGTTAAAGATATATTGGTATAAAATTATTTTGATATATTTGTTTCTTAGGTTTTCACGCACATCACTCATTAAATAGAAAGACTTGTCTTTCGAAGGTAGCTCGACAATTTTAAATAAAAAATCATTATTCTGACCATGCAGACCTGAAAAGGCTGCGAAATGTCAATAAATAAATAAAGTTTCGTGCATTAACCCGTAAAAACTAGTTTTATTAAATTATTCTGAATTTGCGAAGGATACGTTAACGGATTTCACCCATAATTTTGAAGAAGATCAAGACACAAGGTAGACACTTTGATCGATCTCAAGGATGTCTCGAACGGGTAACAATTTTCGAAAGTGGTTGGTTGGCTTCTCTTTCCGGCCGATTGCTCCCAGCCAACTCGGTTTCCAGGGATGTGGTTAGCGGTTAGCTACATCTTAGTACCTACGTACTGCGGCGTTCTACCCTGATGGATAGAACCTGGGGGCGTAGTAATTTATTGAAACAACGACTTGATTATTATTTTATATTAGACTAGCGGACCCGACAGACGTTGTCCTGTCTAGTATGGTTGCGCCGTCTGTCGGATCCAATGTAAAACATTCCAAAATCAACAACTACTAATAAATTTAAAAACTAATTAAAAAAACATTGTCCAGCGGACAAAATTGTGAATCTAAACCATTCTCAGATCCCCTTGAACACACACAAAAAATTTCATCAAAATCGGTCCAGTCGTTTAAGAGAAATTCAGTGACATACACACTCACAGAAGAATTATATATATAAAGATTTCAGGTGAATACAAGTTTTTAATCTAACTACAAGAGGTTTGGTGCCTAAAGTTCATCTGATGTGGAACCTTCTATCAAAAGACAGACGATTCCTTATTTCAAATATTAAAATCATGACATTACCTTTTTAATATAACTGCCTGCCGTAGGCATTGCATGAACAAAGAGTTTACCCAAACAAGGAGGCTGTAACGTAACGGACGTTACAGTACCTTATTGCATGACACTTCTAAACTAGTGTTTCATAGTTATAGATACATCATACACGCTTCTAATTTGGCAATACGAAAGTCAGGTAATTGCCGACTTGCATTCAATCGGGCACGCTCTCTTGCCGCGGCTACACTACACTACAAGTGTAAATATTTTACGTTTTTCTAGACAAAAATCCCTATGTGGGTTTTTAGATAGTACACAAATTATAGGGAACTGTTAGAGACAAGAAAAACGTATATTATTTCATTCGTGTCATTTAAAGAAATTAGTGTAAAAATTAGTGATTACTTATTTTGACAGTTGCTGACACCGCTGTCGTAGGATGATTTGATATATCGATTTTTCCCAAAAACGCGGATAATTAGAAAATTGCGATGACATTTCTCAAGCTCATTGAAAAAAAAGGTAGGATTTATGCGAAAACGCGAATCGCCTCAGTTAGATTGCGAAAAGAATCGTTGGCTTTATATATATATATGTATATATTCTTGGGTTTTTGGGTTCACAGTAGGTTAGGTTAGGTTAGTGTTGTAACCGGCGAAGCGCCAGAAAAAAATCGTTAACAATTGGGCAATGTCTTAGTCACTGTCTAATTGTCCGTGTTTTCGCAAAATCCCTAAGATTTTCGCGAAAAATCGATTTATCATATCATATCATTCTAGGACATAGCCAAAACTATAGCGGTCTTATTATATCCTTGTTTTGTTGTATTTTTTTTCTAAACTCGTGTTGAACACGTGTCTAATCTTTTTTGGGTAATAGGGTTTGTTGCTACTACTTAGAAATGTGTTTAGAAGCTGAACTCAAAAATTAAAAAAAAAATTTAAGTATGAGAAACTGATTTATGTAATTGTAGAGTTTGATTCTGTGGTTCTTGGTACACGATGGCGTGTCGATAGAACCTTGAAACTACAATATAATTGCAGTTGAAACCGAGCGTAATATACAGATAAGCAGACAGCAATTTCAATAGCTATTAGTGCCTCTATGAACTATGATTAGTATGATTCCTCTGTATACTGTAGGCGATTCTGGTGTCGCAGAATCGACACCTCTATCTACCCTGATTCTCTAAATTTAAAAGTAAATTTAACATCATTCTCTCCTTTTCATTTTGTATAGAGAATGAAAAGGATGCACTGTTGTCAAATTTAAGTTTAAGTTTAGGTTTAGAGAATCATGACAGAATCGACACCTCTGTAAAATAAAATCTCACTTCCGATTTCGGTAGCTGCCATTTTAGACATTAGTTTGATATGCATTACGTCATTACACGGCAAATGTCGCTACGTCTGGAGAAGCAGCCAGTATCAGATACAGCTCCAAGGGACAGTAGGCATAAGTATTAGATATGAATTTCAGTTTTGATACCACCACGCATTCCTGAGAAAAACGGTCGGACGGACGGACAACAAAGTGATCCTATAAGGGTTCCGTTTTTTTCCTTTTCAGGTTCGGTACCCTAAAAATAAATTCAACACAACGCTACAAATTGTCCGATTTATACATCATCAGACGAATTTTTATTTAAGGATAGAAGAAACAAACTGCCACAGGAATTACCAGACATGTGCGAGTCGGACTACCCACTTCAATCCCCTTTTCTGTTATTTTTTATACGCAGGCAAAAAATACTGTTTACAGACGACGGCGCCTTTAAACCGCACACCGCCGAATGGACCTCACACCTGGCTCCCGCAAGCCTTGCAAGCCCCAGCAGTGGCTACCCACTGAGGACCCCGTAACTCTTACAGGCGATTTACGGCATAATATATGCTAAAAAACCCTGCGAATACCCTCTAAGCTGCTTAGCGCGAAGCCGCGGGATCCCCGTTTAGGGATTCTTCCGCGTCACCCACTTCAATCCTTGCAGCATGAGCACCACAATTTATATATGTCACGTTTTTTATCGCATTTAACTATCTCAGTCCATAGTAATCTTACAATTGAGAGTGATAAAAACGCGATATATATCATATGGCATTGTTCATGATAAAAAAACAGAATTTACATTATATCACAGTTTTTATCGCGTCTACCTGTCAAACTCCATAGTAATTTGACAATTATAAGAAAGAAAGAAAGAAAGAAAGAAAGAAAGAAAGAAAGAAAGAAAGAAAGAAAGAAAGAAAGTAAGAAAGAAAGAAAGAAAGAAAATATTTATTTGTAACAGCATGTGTAAGTAAGATGTTATAATTTTAGGGGTGCATCACATGTCGTGCCAATATGGGCATACAAATTCATCAAGTTATTTTAATTCCAAGTCAAAAATCTTAATATTCAATAACAAAACATGTCAAATTCAAATGATTCCAATTGAGCGGTATAAAAACGCCTTATACTTATATGTCATACCGCGGTCCTCATGCTAGGGGAGCTGGGTTCTGCCTTTTATCACGTATATCTTACGCTTAGATCAAACTTTAGATGCTAAGTCCCTATCAATATTATTGTTTTTTTATCGAAATCTGGACACACGAATCGAATGCCTTCAACCAAAGGAGTATATATAAAGCTTTCTCGCGACCTCAAACCTATTTAATAATCCTTTCTAAACGTATTAATCAT
Organism: Chilo suppressalis; assembly: GCA_902850365.2. Classification (NCBI taxonomy): domain Eukaryota; kingdom Metazoa; phylum Arthropoda; class Insecta; order Lepidoptera; family Crambidae; genus Chilo; species Chilo suppressalis. The sequence goes on along the minus strand of OU963914.1, from coordinate 16,769,963 downwards.
TGGCCTTGGTAGGTCAAAGCCTTCGCGAGAAACATCCTCGATAGGAAATCTAATCTTATATCTTGATATTTGAAGTCTATATTTCATTGGCACGTTATCATACGTTCCGCTGCATGGTGCGTCTGAGTAGTGTTCTATGAAATTAATAAGTTAAATAATAAAGTTGCACAATGTGTTATTAGTAATTGAATTATGTCTGCATGGTGTCTTTGACTTGTAGTACAATGTGATGCCACGCTATAATAGTATTATTGTTCCGTTGCTTTCGCATATTTGGCAAAGAGTTCTGTCTATCATTTTGTACGTTTTAAACAAAAGAAGTGGTTTTATTTCTAAAAGTTTTGATGTTTTACAGTTTATTCGTCATGTCTACAATCTACAAGATATTAGAACCTTAACAAAATACAACTGGTAAATCTAAAGAAATTTGTTTTTATTATGTAGAAATAATCTCAGACTTGAACCCGCACCCTTCGCTATCCGGGTGGATGCACTCACCATTACGCGGCCCTAATCGCCCGTGTCGAATTTTCTGTAGTATTTCTTAGACTGCAAGACAGCGCCATCTCTTCGCATTATAGGTAACCCACAATACCAAGTTAAATGCTTAAAAATATAAAAAAGCAGCAACTGGTAACCTTAATATTTTTATTGTTTGAATCGTTAATTATATCTTAGTTTTTTTTTAAATCTAAGAAGTTGGTATTATACCGGACCTGCGCGATAAACATATTAAAAATCCATATTCAGATTACAGAACACAAGGCAGATGGAACGCACGGAAAACGCTATGCGTGGCACCATAGCAAATACGAAGTCGAAAGCGATTATCAATTCGCGTCAGATTATACAAGTAGTAGTTGTTGTAGTGTACAACGCATTGTGTTGTGAATACGTCCCGTGAATAATAAGTTTTAATCAAAACTGCGCCGCCTTGTTCAAATATTGTTAAAACTATTCTCAAAGACAAAAAGACAGAAAAGACCCAAGCACGAATTTGTGCCAGCTCCGTTAAGTATCGTCATGTTAAAATGTTACACGAAAAAAGCTAGTTTGTTCTTACGTCCGGTAGCGGCGCTGCTGCAGTATTCATATAAACTTTGACGAACGGAGCTGTCAAAAATTCGTACTTGGGCCTTAGGACGATGACAGTGAAGGCCAACCCCACGGCTTTGCCAAATAAAATTAAAAAGCTCAAGGTTTAGTTTTTATTAGAGATCACTGAAAAAAACAATTTTTGTCGTAGTAATTATCTGATTTGAGCTAACAATGTATAAAAATAACAGTAAACTACACAGGTTTTCTTTCCATACCAATACACTGCCAGCAGATTCAAATAGTAGTTGGTGCCGCCATCTAGCAATGTTTCTTGTTACTATATACAGCAGAAAGCATACGACCAGTAGGATGCTTCGTTTTGTTCGTTACTCCTATGCAACGTGGTCGTTCTTTACTGTCTACACAGATGGCGCTGTATCGAAAAATATACTCAATACCTTTCCTTTAAAAATTTCAACATTAAATAAATATATTTTATAACATATTTATAAATAGTTAGCATTCCTTTATATGTTGTAATGAATAATTAATATCATTAAGATATCTATTAGAGTTGTGAACGGATAATTAATTAACAAATGGCGTTCTCTTTAGTTCCGTACCGTACTCAAATGGTAAAAACGGTAACCTACTGCTGTCACTCCGTCGTCTGTCTGTACATATGTCACGGGGCTCTAGATTGTAAACGGAATGAGTTACAAAACCAAACTCTTGGTATTTTGTTTATATAGAATTTTTGCCTAACGCTAATTATTAGATATATTTTGTTAATTTTTTTTAATTGTTTTTTATGGCTCCCATCATGAAAAGGAGACGATTTGACCCCAGCATTTGAGACATCATCGTTTAGAGCTCGTTGAGTTTGATCTTAATATAACTTTTAATATTATTATTTTTTTATAACCAGAAATGGGGTGCCTTCAAAGTTGTCATTTTTGTACAATTTTTGTTAGCGGTTCTATCTCTTAATCGAAAGTGGTTAAGAATGTGATATGATGTATGTTTTTTATTTTATAAGGTTGACCAAAAAGCAATTGGCAGTTTGATATTAAGCGGCCACTATAGTCCATTCATAATGTACTTTGTATGTTGTTACGAAAATAAACAAATGATGTACCTACCTACTCTTCGTGCGCGAGTCCGACACGCATTTGACCGGGTTTTTTTTAAATATGTGCTTATCTAACTAATATATTATCTGTTCTATTTCAGGTAAGTGCTATAAGGAATTAATTGAAAGACCAACGCGAGGAAGAACCATTGGTAAAAGCTGTTTTTTGCATAATTACCATTCGTAAGTTTTTTTGGACTGAGAAAAAAATAGAAAGATCGAACTGCTTACAAAAATGTATAGATAATGTATACAATCTATATATTGTAGTAAACGACATATTAACAGTAGATAGTGTACAGAGTGCATAAATATGCGGAAACTGTGGTTGCATGCAGTTCAGTTGGTAATCTCAGGGTTTCCAAGCCAGGGGTAACGGATAGAATACATATACTGATAAACAGTGCCGTCTTTGACCTATTGGAGGCCTTGGGCATATTAGGATAATGGGGCCCCTATGACCCCCGTTTGGTGATCTAACAAGAACTAGGGACTTTGTATTTGTGATCTGAGGTGCCCACCTATCGATCACGGGGCCCTGGGCACTTCCCCAAAGTGCCCACTGGGAAAGACGAGTCTGCTGATAAATATATAAGTATATTTATATAGAAATACATATTAAACATCCATGACTGGAGTAGAAATGCTCGTATTCATCACACAATCATCTGCCTCACTGCTCGAACCCGAGTTCTCAAGCCCTCTCAAGTTGGAGACAACCTGAAACCCAGCGTACAAACCACCCGGTCACGGAGGTCGTCCAGGAGTAAAACGGATCGCTATGTGTTCGGGCTCCCCCACAACAACGGCTAACTAGAGCCGAGGTCCGAATCTCAGAGACGCCCTCTAGTTGAGCGGACCCCCTCAGGTTCCAGTGGTCTAGAGGCTCCAAACGGAGAGGAGACCCTCCGCGGGGAGATGCCATCCGCTAGAGGCACTCGCTAATTCTCGGCTTGGCGAGACCATAAGGGGACCTCCCTTAGGATCTCGCCGTCCCCAATCCCGGTGACACTGTAAAGGTCAACTGCGACCAACAGCATACACACTCAAAAAAATAAAGGGTTCGCGCCCTAATTTTAGTTACAATTAATTCAAACCATACCGTGTTCATTTGGCCATGTCAAAAAGTTAATTTGTAATGTGGTGATAGGTAAGAATTATTTTTTAGTACTTACCGTGTTATTAAAAAGGGTTTTATGATGAATACGCCCGCATGATTTTCAAGCGATACGTCATTTGGACTGTCGACACGTGATAATATTCATATGTAGGTGATAGCATGTGGGCATGTGAATTAGGTTGTCGTTTATAATTACGATATGCCATTTGGTTAGGGTACAATATGATTGGTAACACGTGTCGAAGTTATTATGAATATTATTTGTGTAGGTATATTATACTAATTACCATCGTCCTTTTATGATAAAAGGGCATTGCTCTTTACCATAAATATGTAACGTATTGTGGTCGTGGTATTGGTTTAATTGTCCTATACCTATATATATTTTCACTAGCGGTCCGCCCTCGCTTCGTTTCGGTGTAGAGCTGAAGTGTAGACTACAGTTTTTGTTCTCAGGCTTGTATTATACACAATGATATTCATCTATGATTCTTCTTATACCTGCATGCAAAGTCTCAGCCCGATCGGTTTAAAATTGCCAAAGTTTCATACAAACTTTCATTCCTTATTTTATCCCCTTGGGGGTAGAATTGATCAAAATCCTTTCTTAGCGGATGCCTACGTCAAAACATCTACCTGCATGCCAAATTTCAGCCCGATCCGTCCAGTGGTTTGGGCTGTGCGTTGATAGATCACTATGTCAGTCAGTCACCTTTGAGTTTTATATATATAGATTGACCTACCAAAATCCATTTATACAAAATTGCTTTTTGCTTTTTTTCTACTACGTCAAATGGTTTTAAAGTTATTGTTTTATACTCAGATTACAGAACAAAAGGCAGATGGCATAATATCAATTCGCGTCAGATTTGCGTTGTAGTGTCAAGTGTCCGCACGACAATTAACGGCATTCAGAGCCGACCGTCAGGTTCGAGTGGTCTAGAGACTAGTAGTACTAGTAATAAAAATTTTATTACAAAAAGTAAGTTCGAATTCCGTGTGCTCCCAGGATTTGATTTTTTTTGAATTTTTCTATAATAATTTTCTTTAGATTTGAACATCTAGCAGTTTAAATGCTTTAAATAAAAACATAATAAAGTTTTATTTATTTCATAATCTCTTAGAACGAACACGAAAGCATTGTGTACCAAGTGATGGTAGGAATAGGAAATACTTACCAGGCCATCTACATCGGCCTTGATGCATTCCATAATGAGCTGTGCTCCTGCGAACATACATAATGTATGGGCACGCGTCACTGGCCGATACGATCTGATAACCGCACAGCTGTGCGTGGGATGTTAAATACTAGGTTTACGGAACAGTCATCCGATATCATAAATATCATATTGTTATTCTCTCCCGACTAGGGTTACTATTTAAAAATTTTAAAAGTCCTGACTAAAAGCTTTAAAAAAGTCCGGACTGCTTAGTCACAAAATTACTCAGTACCATTACTCAGTTACAATGTATGGTAATAAAATCAATGAGAACTTTTATTCATATTCAATGTAATAGCAATATAAGTTATTTACGGGATTGTTACCATGTACACCTTGTTACTCCGTGATCATGGCGCTTGCAACAGTGCCGAAATATCGGAAACTCGCTAAAAACAAGGTACATGGTAACAATCCCGTAAATAACTTATCTTTATATATATAATTCTTCTGTGAGTGTGTATGTCACTGAACTTCTCTTAAACTTAAACTAAAAAGATTTTGATGAAATTTTTTGTGTGTGTTCAAGGGGATCTGAGAATGGTTTAGATTCACAAAGACGTATAGACAGGACAACGTCTGTCGGGTCCGCTAGTATTACTATAATGTTAGTGACCATGAAAGTTTAAAACAATATATTCAATGTTGTTAAAAAAATCCGGTCAAAGTACGGAATATAGTCGAAAAGTCAAGTCTAGAAAAGATGGTAACCCTACTCCCGACCCGCCTCCAATAGTAATGCGTGCGGATTTTTAATAAGACGGTGGAGTTTTTCCTTTGTTTTCTGTAGTTTCATTGGACGTCCCATAGATACGACGTTTTTTTTTTAATTTGTTTTAGGGACTTTTGGACCAAAATGTCCATACCAGCCCCATCGTAACCTGACCATACAATTTTCTTAAAATTATTTAATAACTTAACTACCTATAACATAAAATTTTTGTAGCATATTGCAAAGCACACCAGCCTCCTCCGATAGCGGGTTAGCTAGGATGCCCTGATACGATGGAAAAAGTCATTTTACCGTGTACCCATTGACTAGAAACCGCCGAAAATAATGTTTACTCCAATATACTCGGGAGATGCGAAATAACATCTCAAAAATGTAATTAAAATGGACATGGACGTATGACAGAGCAGAGAATCTTTTTTAAGGATAATGAGTTGAATATACGCATACACACACAGTCACACAAACACACAAAACTCATACCATCAATCTATCGCATATGTATCCATTCTATTTAGTTGTTTGTATTTTAGTAAATGATATATTGTTAATTGTTTACTTCCCCCATAGGACGGGCTTCGCCTAGTATGGGAGACTGTTATAATATTTTGAAAATTTGTTTATAAATAAATATATTATTTTAATATAAAAAAAAATCCACGCGGACCAATCAGCAGACGGGACTCGAACCCGCAACCTTCGCAATCCGGGCGAACGCACTGACCAATGATGTTACAGCGGCCCTGATGCCCTGTCGAAATTTTCCTATCCTTTTCATTTCTTTAGATTTAAATGACAAGCAGTTAAATTCTTAAAAAATAAAATACCATCATATTTACTCGGTAAATAAATATTTACATATTGATAGGAACTTCAATATCTGATCTCATATATTTCACAATAATTAATTTGATACACAAAAAGAATATTGAAATGTCATAAGTACACAAATAAGTTTATCTAATTACATAATTACTCTATATATAAATACTAACAATAAAACTAAAACTAAAAACCTTAAAAAATTAAATTAATAACTAAAATATATTATTAAAAGGAGTTCCTTTAGGCAAGGATCCGAAGATACTGGCAGCGTTACCCCTTTGAATGGCTAGACTAATTCTTTGTCCGAGGTAGCTGCCAGCTCTAAAATAAAATAAAATACCTATATTATTGTTAATATTATATCGCTTTTCTATGAAACCGTTAAATTGTAGTTTTGCGTAGACTTTACTTAGTACTTATCGCATTTTAAACAAACACGAATCTCAGTCACCCCACCAATAAATATTAGAGGCATGGATGGGCACTCTTTAAAATCAACCGATTTATATATAAAATTTCATCATCATCATCAGCCTACTAATGTCTCCACTGCTGGGGCATTGGCCTTCCCTATGGTATAGGGAGATTGGGCCATGACCCACCACGCGAGCCCAGTGCGGATTGGCGGGTGCTACCGACTGCAGATGCAATCGGGGCCAACGGCTTAACGTGCCTTCCGAAGCACGAGGAACTCGAGATAGAAGATTTTTGGTCACCCATCCAATGACCGACCACTGCGAAAGCTGCTTAACTTCAACTAGCGCAGTCGGACGCGCTAACCACCTGCGCCATCGAGCTCCTCCCATATACAAAATTTGCGTGTGATTGATTTTATTTATATCTATTTTTTATACTTTTAAAAGTGTAATAAATCAACCTAACCTAAAATATTTAGTATCTGTGGATTCCTGTTGCAGAAATACACAAACGGCCAAAAAGTTGCCAGCCAGTCTAAATAAGCGATATTTATATGAAACATCGAAAATATTTATTTTCATAAAAAATCCCGTCATTTTACAAGATACGTAAATGTAATGATATAATTATTTTAGTTCAAGTTTAATTCTCACAGAATTCGTTATTCCCTACGTCCCTTTAATGATTCCAGATATAAAATGAACACTTACAATATTCTTCTAAACTATAGTTTCAATTTCAACCATCGTACTAACGGGCAAACGGATTATTTTTAATTTCAATCTCGATGCCTATTACCATAAAAATCGGATGGCGGTGCAGCGCGGCGATTATTTTTATCTGTGATGTTCTATGTTTAAAATCGACTGGCACCGCGTAACCAATAAAATGTTTACGATGTATCGATTAGTTATATTATTGTGCGTGGTATAAAATCATGGGGGTGCGCGGTCAAAACACATTATGGGCACAGATCAAAAATAGCCGAATACCGTGTGCGTTTCCCGCCATATTTTTTTTATTGCTTTATTTACTTTTACATTATAATTCGAGGTGACTTAAATATTTAGGTACCTAAGAGCTTTTACTAATTGCATTTAAGTATATTGAGTAATTTACTAGGGAAAGCTTAAATTGCAACACGTAGGTATATAGGGAACATATCCATAGATAATGTGACAATTTTTTTTACCCCCCGGTAATAATATGCCAAGACCCCCTCCCCCTCTAGTTTCCACGTACTAAATCAAAAACATGATCTAAAAAATTTTTTGTACACAGAAAGTATAAAAACTAATTAATTGGGCTCATAATAGTCTACTTTGATATGGAGTTTGTCGCATGACGCCAGGATATATATATATATATATATATATATACTATAATTACAAGTAAACATTTTAAAACAGGTCTGGGCAAATGGCGGCCCGCGGCCCGAATCCGGCCTGCGGTAGAATTTTGTCTGGCCCGTCAAGCATTGTATATACCTATTATTATTAAAATCACAAATATTAGTTTTTGTCTAACATAAATTGGTGCATAAAAATTTTTAAATAAAATATTAAGCAATACTTATACAAATTATCAGGGCCGGTAGGAGCCAAAATTTTCTCCTTTTCTCCCTTTCTCGCAAAAACTATACTTAAAACTAGAAAAATAAAACTGTTTGGCCCGAGGTCAAATTTTCATCTGCAATGTGGCCCGACTACCAAAATATTTGCCCACCCCTGTTTTAAAAGAAGAAGATTTCCCTAGAGGATTATTGACTACGTGACGTACTACTGACTACGTCAGGTCATGTAAAAATTTAATTAGTCTGATGTTGTTTGATAGTTATGATATTTTTATTTCTGTGACATTTTTGTTTTATTTTTAATACAAATGGAAATCCACTTCTTAAGTTTAGTCAAATACTTTTACCAGTGTCGCAAGTGTTGGTTTGCTAATGGAATAGGTTGGTTTTGGTTCATTAGAATGCGGATGCAACACTTAAACGCATACATCCTGAGAGTTTGCCGGCAAACACATTGAGTCATTCATGACTGAAGCAGTCTTGTATCTGATTAAAAACGATAAAAAAGATACAAGAAATAAACAAATATTTACTCTTTGTTGTTTTTTGTAGAGACAGCTTGTAGGCGACCGACAGACTTTTGTATAGTTTTAAGTTTAAAGGGGTTTGTTTTATACATTTCCCATTCTGAACCTAGACGCTAAACAAACGCTCGAATAAGCACCGTTGCGCTGGAGAAAAATTGTGTTGAATTTTGTTTTGTTTTAATTTCTTTTTAATAAAGTAGGGACAAACAAGCTTATGCTTGATGGTTTCCGATCACATAACACAGAAAGAGGTTCTATGTTGATTTTTCTGTTTTTATTTTTGTTTCCTCCCAGGCGGGGGAGCGGGTGTGAAATCCTCATGGATACTCTACAGCCGGCTGTAGGGTTATGTCAGACTCTTACTGACTAAAACACACCCGTGGGGATGCCTATGGCCTTAGGGGCTTTACAGGCTTCGTCTAATGCGATCAATCCCTGAGAAGGGGACGATGCTATGTTCTGAGCTTGCGATACTTAAAATATCAGCCACGTCGTTGCCTAACCCAATCTCCTATCCCGTGTAACATAATCTATCTACCTTGCCTTATCCCAGCTGCATCCGTAATTCATCACTATCCGAAGCACGGAAGAACTCGAGATAAAAGATTTTTGGTCACCCATCCAATGACCGACCACTGCGAAAGTTGCTTTACTTCAACGATCGCAGCCGAACGCGCTAACCACCCGCGCCATCGAGAGCATAATTTATCTACTATATATAGTTTTTGATACAAGATCTACGTTAAACTTAAATAAAAGTTAATCACTGAAATATTTTGTACACGCTTTACTTCCGAAAGACTGTATCATTATTGTGTTTTGTTCTGTGAACTAAACATCGCAATTTTCCATTAGTATTTTACTATACGAGCCAGCTACTAAATCCTTCTAACCTGTCGTATAAAAATTGTATAGGTGTAATAGCAGGCACACATTGAGCCATTAATCGCCACTAGTCTAGCAGTGGCCATTCAAACGCTTAGTTTGCGCCGATGCTATATAAAAATGTATAAAAAAAAAATGAGTGCGTGTACTTATGTAGGCGCGTGAGAAGTTATCCTTCTTTGGCATCGTTTAAAATTAGTTTTTAATTGCATGCAAATAATTAATTACAATAAATTAATAAAAAGTCTGGAAAAGGACACAGTCAATAAAGTTCAGTTTTAATTTGAAAAAATAAATAAATAATCAAAATATTCAATTAAAATCGCTACTGAATATAATTTATTAGAACATAAACGTGATTTGCACTTGTATGAAACTCAAACACGTATTCCGAATATACAAACTAGAAACATGTGGATAAATATTATAAATATGAATACCTATAACTGTTACTTTATTACAAAAAATAAAGATGTGGTTTTTGGTTCTACTACACCAATGGTCAAGAGATGGCGCTGTAGTCTCCTGAATCGCGCTTTGGTTCCGTTGTTCCAGATTAATAAATACTTTTGATAGGCCTTCACAATGCAGTCGTTAGCACCCACTAAATAGAGATTCTATTTCTATTTTGTTGGTAGATTTTCTTAATGTGCGGTGAACACAAAAGTAACACTCGCTTTAGCGACCAACTTCATGCTGTTAATTTTTTGTGTTACAGTGATGCGCGCGCATCTTAAAATTTCACTCTCATCATTTTTTCATAACGCGCCTAAAGAAGTATAACTTCAACAGGACTGCAGCTTGTGGACGCGTTTAGTGGCCCAATGTGCGCTTACACTTAATGTGAGCCAGGCACAGAACACAGAAAGAGGTTAGAAGGGCCTTGAAGGCGGGGCAACCGCGCCACAGTTTGTTGTGTGAGATTTGCTCATAACTTGACTAAAACTAGCTCGATGGCGCAGGTGGTTAGCGCGTTCAGCTGCGATCGTTGTAGTTAAGCAACTTTCGCAGTGGTCGGTCATTGGATGGGTGACCAAAAATTTCTATCTCGAGTTCCTCCGTGCTTCGGAAGGCACGTTAAGCCGTTGGTCCCGGTTGCATCTGCAATCGTTAGCACCCGCCAATCCGCACTGGACCCGCGTGGTGGGTCATGGCCCAATCTCCCTATTCCATCCATAGGGAAGGCCTGTGCCCCAGCAGTGGGGACATAAAGAGGCTGATGATGAAGATGATGATGATGATGACTAAAACTTATTGTTTTGATTGCATCGCTGCTCTCGGATGTGAGCGCTGATTGGTTCGATTGTTTGATGTCGCGTCGTTTGATTGGCTATAATCTATTAGGTGGAAGTGTAGTGCGAGCCGGCGACATCGGTTCCCGTAGAAACGTTCTATAAGCATCCTTCTAACCGCTTTCTGTGTTCTGTGGAGCCAGTCATACATGGCGAGTCACCCACAGACATCCAATTCAGGCAATTTAGATTCTAATTACTGCGATGGAGTTCAATTAGCCGCTCCACTCTTTTACTGTTTGAATTTAATGCATCTGGCCGGACTATTAAAACCTTCAATGACAAACACTGTTTATTGTGCTAAAAGAATAATTGATAAATGCAACTGAACTCTCTGTGTGTACAACAAAGTAAGGGTTATTAAAATAACATAAAACCGTAGTAAGATATAAGTATGTATGTATAAGTGTTATTGAAATACCTATTTGTATACAGTCGAAACCGGATATAACGACATTGAAAGGACTATATAACTTCGGACGTTACGTCCGATAGTTGTTATAAGCAATATACACAAGTTGTCATTATTATGTATGTAGTATGCTTGCTTGTAGATATTGAATATAATCTTGTTTTCAAATAAAATATCGAAAAAAGAAGTGATAAGATTACTAGTATGAAAAAAATTAAGTACCTGCATATATATACATACATAAGTATATTTTGTTTTGCTAGAACAAGTAAAACGGTTGGTCGTTATAGCCGATGAATATCGATATAAACTTTATCAATATTCATTTGCTTTAAGTCGTTTAAAGCGGTATTTCGCTATATCCGATGTTGTTATAGGCGGGTTGTTTATCAAAGGGTTTATATAGGTTTTCAGTCGGGACCTTGCCAATTGGTCGTAATAACCGACACGTCGTTATAAACGATGTCGTTATATTCGGTTTTGACTGTACCTCTTCTCCATAGCGGAATCCGGCCATTTTTGCTTGAAGTGATCTATGCAAGTCACCTCGATCTTACCAGCAAAACAAAGTGACATAACACTACCTTTTGGTGGTGTTGAATTTCTGTTGGTGAGGTTAGGTTAGGTTCGGTTAGGTTAGGGGTCCTTGAGCGATGATAGAGGTATTTAGACAGGCGAGTCGAGAATGGCTGGAGCGGTATACTTTTATGCTGCACGGATAATGGAGTCTGCAGTGCTATTCTGTAAAATTTTCACGCCCGGATCCAATGTGGATACGCGTGGTTCGATATAAATCCGCGCGTATCCACATCGGATCCGCGCGTGAAAATTGTATAGAATAGCACTGCTGTTCAGAGAATCTTTTTCTGCGTTCTGTGAGTCTAATGATAAAATATAAGATACGACAGAATAATATGCCACTCCAATAATCCTCATCTGGCCGACCTGAACAAAATTCCTTACTTGCCTCATGGAGCCCTATAAACCATACTAAATTACAAGGCCTTAATCATCATAATATGAAAAAAAAGGGTTCATTTTGTTGTTTGTTTCTATATTATCATGGCTATTATTTTAGTTAATCTAAATAAAAATATGTAACAAATATTTGTTATTTCAAATATCCAAGTATTTTATAAAAAGTATAAACTTATATAAGGATATTTGAAATACATAATATACTGATAATAATATATTGTACATAATAATAATACAGATGTTTCAACGTCTATGTTTATTTAATTGTGTGAACAATACACTTCTTTCGATTTGATTAAATTTACCCACTTTTTTGGGGAATGCGGCCTAACCTGGTATGAAGCTTGCACACCGAAAAAAAAAATAGTGAGATTTTGCTGACATTACGCGAGTGACATGTGTAAGAATTGCGGGTTTTTTTTCGCATCGCACACAAGTATATAATACCCGGTCTGTTTTTATTATCACAGTGTTTACTAGGTGACGCTCTGTCTAGAGAGTAAATAATGAGTCTCAAAGATATCGATGTCCTTTTCCGAATTTCGTTTGCGCTCGCGCCACATTGAAAAAATGGCGCTTGAAACGGTAAGGTGAAACTTGCAACAGTGCCAAAATATCGGGGACTCGCAAAAAACAAGTCACAACCCGCGAATTACGATAATGTTATAGTGACCATGAATGTTTAAAACAATATAATGTGGAAATATGGATGATGACTAATTTTTTTTTCTTCGTTTATCAGGTAGTTTATCAAAAAGTATTGGACACGTATTTTTTCTTTTTTCACATAATGTAAACATTGCAGAGATATATTGATTTGAAAAGTCGCATGACGTCACATTTTGATACAATTTTCACTTAAAAGTGACGTCACGAGCCCCTACTCCCAAACTTTGACGCGCTATAACTTTGTCATTTTTTGGTTGATTGCCCAAAGAAAAAATACATGTCCATTATTTTTTGATCATCTAACTGACGGACTAAAAAGAATTTCGTTTACCGTATCCCGTCATCACCCCCATTGTCTGCTTTGCCTTCCCACTTAAAAGTTTATCCAAAACACCTTTTATCTCTTTTCATAAGATCGTTAAGGAAATACGGATGTTATAATTATTAACATAGGCATTTGCCCTTTCCGTTTGACCTGAGCAAGGGGAACCGTTCTTTCTTAAACGAATAAATAAACACATCTGAGTCACCGTGACCCTTCCGACTTCCAAATAAGTCAGTGTGGCAGGCGGGCAACGACCCCACCTGATTGGCCAAAACTTTTAGATGGCATTATTCTACTTTCAAGGTTGCTTAGATCGAGTTTTATTCTTTATGATGGTGAGACACAACTTTTTGGTGGAAAAGTGAAATGCCATTTTATTGTAAGTATTCTATATTCTCTGTCTGCTCAGGTGTTCCCTCCTTCTTACAACCTGGGATCCTTTAAAAGAGGCGTGAAGAAGCAACATGCAGGCCGGCAAGGTGAGGATGGTTGGTGTGGCAGGTAGAACTGCTTTACCAGTTATCTTCACATCTGGACCTTACCATCACTTAATATCAGGTGGGGTGTGGTCAATTGTCGGACCTATCTATAAAAAAACATTTTTTTTTATTTCCCGATCCCGCCAAAAAGTTTAAATTTAAACAAAATTTTATAAGAATATTTTTTTGTAAAAGTATATTCTTTAGAATTAGGTTGCCATGTTTTTTTACGTACATTAATTAAAGTATGCAACTTTATTTTTTTTATATCATTAACACAAATGAGAGTCTACATTTTCTTTTTGTAAAAAAAAAATTGTAGAAACTGTGAGAAATCCCCGAATTGATAAATTAATGTTTCTCAAATGGGCAATAACATTGATTCATCATTAAAAAAATTGCAACTTCTACTGACTCACACTGATTATTCGATTATAAATTGGAAGCAGAATTGTATTATAGAATGGAACTTAATTCTAGAATACAATTCTGCTTTGGGGTTTTCTCATATTTTCTACAGTTTTTTTTTACAAAAAGAATTAAGTTCCATTCTAGAATACAATTATTAAAATATCACCTTTTATTCACGTTTACACTAAGGTCGAAGGTGATATTATGTTTAAATAAACAAGAAGTAGGTACAATGGCTGTTCGATGGCGCATATGGTTACCCCGTTCGGCTGCGATCGTCGAAATTCAGCAACTATCACAGCGCCCTCTACGTATATAAAGAAAGAAAGAAAGAAAAACATTTATTGACGACATACATTAACAATTACAATAAATACACAACAAACATAAAACAAAAGGTACATCGTCAACTAGGCCCCACGTCAGCATAATGTTGCTACGGCAAAAATAGGATTGCCGCTGCAACGCTGATATTCTGGAGGGACCTAATTTGGACATAAATATACTCTGGGACACTATTTTCTCCAGCGATTGTTCTCCTTATCTCTAACCTTCATGCTCATAACAGTTCCCGAATCAAAGGAAGTGGATAAATAAGAAGATGCAAACTGACTGCAAATCCACTTCCTTTTCAAAACGCATATTGTCTATGGGCAGTACATGCACACATTTAGCATATTGCTCGTTCGGCGCCTTCATTAACCAAATAACCAAACGCACATGCGAAATGCTTTGAACGAAACTCATTGACGTTCGTTCGCGTTGGACCCAAAATGTAACACGGAACGAATTCGTACGCACTCGATTTTCAATCGTATTTATTTCTTGTTACTATTGATTTTGCTTTAGCGCCAATCGGAAAATTCAGTTTTCGTATATGAATGGGCTTTGTGAGTGGCATTCGCTTTATTCATTCATGAATTCGGACGCGCAGAGCATTAGAATCATTTTTAGCCTTTTCTTTGGTGCTCGTGAAATATTGTTTATTTGATGTCTATATTGTGTAACAGTTTCGTCACGTTATTAATGCGTTCTTTGTTGTTTCGCTTGCAGTTTGTCTTTAGAAACAATAATGTAATACACAATTTCTATCAATTATTAGTAGTAGTAGTTGCCGCTAATAAAATTGCAATTATACTTATTGAAAATAATAATAATATAGGACAGGTGATTTTTTGTACGCTTCGTACGATGACATCTTTTTTATACGCTTAAATAATTATATTAGATAAGAACTAAATTGTAAGTAGATGCAGGGGCGGACTTTTTCCGATTTGCACTCCCCCCCCCCCCCCTAGAATTGGTAAATCTGCCACCCCTCAAAGCTTTTTTACAGTTTAAAAAAGAAAATCGTATTCTTATAAAAACAGTAGATTCATGTAGAAAAAATAGAAGAACAGGAGATCTCCTGTAAAATCGGGAGACCTGGCCACCCTGGTAATATGCTTAAATATTTTCTTACATACAGTAAAAATTACTTAGTAGGTACATAAGCATGTCCGAGTTTAGGTACTCATTAAAAGCTTATCGCACAAGTTCAAATATGCTATTTGAAATCGAGACCTGGTTCTGGAAAATGACAAAGTAATGACAGAGCTCGGGTATAGCGGTCCGATTAGATGGCATGCATGTGTGTTTCTGCGCAAGATCATTGATCTAGGGCTGACTATTGTTTTGATTAGTCACTTTTGTAATTTATTAGTTACACTATGTGTGACTGATGTTAATATTTATTATCTGTTCTGGCTGTATGATATATGTACTTCGATTCTAAATTTAAAAATGGATTCTTAACATTTTTTACGAAAAAATGC
This sequence comes from Chilo suppressalis, assembly GCA_902850365.2. Classification (NCBI taxonomy): domain Eukaryota; kingdom Metazoa; phylum Arthropoda; class Insecta; order Lepidoptera; family Crambidae; genus Chilo; species Chilo suppressalis. The sequence goes on along the minus strand of OU963914.1, from coordinate 16,754,116 downwards.
CAAAGCTTTTCAGCCAATTGCAATAGTCAAGCTCCAGGATGAGATAGACTTATTTAGAGATTTGTTGTCAAAATATTATTGATTTAGATTTTAATAACAACCGTTGTTAAGAGACAGAACCAGATTATCAATAGGTACATTTCTGGAGGTTGATTATTGAAACTTACCATAAGTCGTACTTGTAGGCAGACATGAAAGCTTCCGTACTTTTGTCCAAAAAATTTACACACCCAGAAATTTAAAAACCTACAAACTATTGTTTATGAAGTAGGAAATTACATTAAACTTATAGATTTGCCTTTGCATTTGAAAACATTTATATCTTACTGATTTTTCATATTCAACCTTTCCTGTATATGTGTACCTATTTAACTTCATTCAATGCCGGAAAAACTATTATTATTTATTTTTACCTTGCTAATAATTGTTTTTTCCGCCTCGGCTATATCATAGTTATCAGGCGATCTTGACCAAAGCGCAGGTTCGTAAAATGTGACCTTTTATTTTACAATCAAGTGAATGCGAATTATGCTCACTCGTTATTTAAATTTAATAGACCTTCTAGCTTCACTCTCTACTAATCTGAAGATTGGAAGCCCTGGAACATTTATCTAATGCACAGTGCATTGCTTTTAGTATGGTTACGCCACGCGCCGGCGCTCCACAGAAATAACGTAGAGAATATCGGTCACACAGACTCCGCACCGAATGAACGCAGAACGAGTCGATTAATTGCTGTTGTGCGCCGGGCGCAGCACTATCGCGCCGGACGGGCACCGCGCGGACGCTTCCTCCTTGAAAAAATTCGGGGGAAAAGCGCGCGAACAAACCTCAACCGATTGTAGCCGTCGCGCGGCGGATATTCCATTTTCAAAAGTTTCTTTTTTTTCCGGTCCTTTCTTTTTGGTTGTTTCGAATTTATTGCACCGTGTTTGTAGTGTATTTTTTTTAAACAAAAAAGTTACTGTTCTACTTTCAAATGAAATTGTTGTGATCGGCAAAAATATCGCGGAGGTCACAAACTTTGGAGATACGCCCGTGCGTCGTTTTTATTAAGGAACGTTGATAAGTAAACGCGGTCGAGTGCAAATGTCGCCGGCAGATAGCAGACAGTCGACAGTGTATTGCTCTAATGAGTTTTAGAACGGTGTAGCGCGTACGATGCTCGCGTCAAACCTTGTCCCTTCGCGGAACGCAGTGATTCATACACCGGTTATCGTTGTTTGACGGAGAGCACAATGTGCGAAGTGACAAGTTGGATTCCGACCGCAGTCGCGGATACATTGCGGGCGGAGGAACGCTCCGCACAGCCGGTGATCGCTTGGCTCACGTTCATCAGGGCTTCCATTGAAGAGTACGACCCTCTTATATCAGTACGCCCGCAGTCGCCCGACACAGAGAGCTCGGAGACCTCCAGTGATTCCCCAGACAGTGCGTTCGATGAAATCCTCTCGCAACTCGGCAAAGAGATATACAAACTCGAAGAGTTCCAAAACTATCTTTCACCAGAAGAGAAAGAAGTGTCTTTGAGCATTCTAAACATATTCGACGAGTGTTTGGAAGGCATGAGCGACGTCAAAGAGGTAAACAGTGAAATTAAAACGGCATGCATCGTGGAGTTAGTGAACGGCATGGAGGAGTGCAGTGATGGTGAATCGAGCTTATCAGACGTATCGTTCGTGACTAGCACTCCCGTTCGGAGTGCGAAAGATGGCGATTCCCTTACCGATAAGGGCGAAAGTCCTGTGAATGTAAGTGAAGTGCGTTACGTGCCACCGGTGCCGCCGCGGAGGACTTTTCCCAACATTCCGTCCCCTTCCTCCTCGATTTACAGCAATGTGGAAGTGAAAAGTGCGAATACAAAGTGCAATAAAATCGACACCGACAGCGACTCGGAGAGCACGTGTTGGAGTTACAAAGAGTGCAGTACAGACACGGAGACCGACGCGAAAGACGCATACGCCGCGATGTGGTGTCAATCCAGCGGTTTCCACAACTCCGACGAGATCCTAAGGCGGGTGTTGACACAGCACTACGCGCGCGTTTCACGGCTGTCGTTTCACACAGCTAATGACTTTACGCCGGCGACCTACCGTGTTTACTCGCTGCAAGAGGTGGGAGACAGGTGTGACATGCCTGTCGCGTCGCCAGTCGCCAACATGACGGCGGGCCGGCCTGCCGACGACGGATATGAGCCCGTGCGCGATGCGATCACAGACGAAAACATTTACGAGGAGATCGAGTATGGGTGTAGCTTCACGGACGAAGGGTGTTCGTGCGGAGGTAGTGTCGAAGTGGAGAGTTGTTCCATGAGTGCCAGTTCTGAAGGTGTGGGGAGGGAGAGCCCTTTGTACGCGAACATGAGGGACCTCGACGCGTACGCTATCACGCCGGACGTGATTTACTGGAAGAACATGCTGCTGGATCCATTCTACAACGACGACGAGGAAGATGAGGTCAGTCCCTGTCTATTTTTGTTTACATTATGCCATCCTTATACAATAAACGAAATGTTCTCCCATTATAATACTATGCGGAATAAACATCGGTTACAAGTCATGAAAGTCAACGAAAAAGTTATTTTTTGTCTATAGATACTTGCTACTATAAATAATTTATTTCTACCATGTTAGAATTAGTATGAAACTGTGTGCTTCAATGACAGAAAAAGACGATGAAAAAAAACAGTGACCGATCCATAGACTATACACAAAACTTTCAAAATTGGAACTGAAAAGCGCGCGTAAGTTTTCGCGCCAAAGTTTTAGAGTCGCGTTTGAATTGCAAATCAACAATGTATTGATTGAGGAGTCGTATTTTGCATATTGCTACTTCATTACGAGGGATATGGTGATGTCAGTTTAGCATTAGGTTTCCTGTTAGGCTCACCAACGTCTCTATATATGTACGGACGCCCAGAAGAATAACATTAAAATGTTATGCGTCATTTAATTTTAATTAAATATAAGATTTGTGTTTAGCTCATTAAGTGAGTAATGGTTTGAGAGAATCGCTTTATCACTATAAGGCGAGTAAGGTTGACATCATTAAAAGTTTAGTAATAAACAGATTGTATTTAAAAAACGATATATTTTAATGAGTAAGTATTATTTTTTAATTACCTACTTTATTATTCTAAGTTCGGAGCATTAAATATTGCATTAACAAATTTTTCTTTCCATGAAATGCTGACGTCACCAGTACCCTTAGTACGAGTTTTACAATTACGAAAACTATGATAGTTTTCATGAGCTCGCACTCGTACTAAGGGTACTGATTTTATTGTTTTCGTTTCAATACTAATAAACTATGTTTAAATTCTATAATTGAATCGTTTGCGTCTTCTTAAAAATTAAGAATATTTGGTTACTTTGCACCAAAATGGACATAGAAACATAATTTACAATTACAAAAACTATGATAGTTTTCGTGAGCTCAAACTCGTACCCTAAAAAAACATCTGTACCCTTAGTACAAATGTTTTTTTGATGAGATGAGTGTAAAAGCAATGTAAGACAGTCAAAAACAATAAAATCTCTGTTAACATTATGTGAGCCTTTTACAAATTATTACTACTGCAATAAGACTAATTGATTGTACGAACAACCATGAAACAAGACGTATAGACACGCCATAAGTCCACGCTACTTATTTTATACTTTCTGTACAGATCCCACAATAAAAAATGAAAAGGGTTTCCTTTTTTAGATAAAATAAAAAACCAAATGACTTTGAAAAAACCAATGACTGACCGGAAAGGACCGGATTCATATTGGTACAACGCCATCTAGTGGCAAATGTTATAATTACTATTCGTATATATATTTTTAATGCTTATTCGAACACTTTCTAAAATAAAAACACACATACACACATTTGTTTCTTAGGTTTTCACGCACATCACTCATTAAATAAAACTAGAAACGTCAATAAATAAATACACATACACACACTAATTATTATTATCTATCAATATATATTGTTTAATGAGTGATTCTATTCTTCAATAGATTGTTAATTAAGTGATTGCTCGATGTCAATATCAATAATGCAAGTCTTTTACCACGAAATTTTTGTGTTGATGAATAATAAATAAATATTACCAACACTCTCACCAATTAGCCTAACCCCAAAGTAAGCACTGTAGGCTTGTGTTATGGGATGCTAGGGTAACGGATATAATGCATATATTGTACATATATAAGTATATTTATATAGAAATACATATTAAACATCCATGACTGGAGTAAAAATGCTCGTATTCATCACACAAACATCTGCCACCGGGATTCGAACCCGGGACCATGTCGAATCGGCGACACCATGAAACCCGGAGTACAAACAACACGGCCACGGAGGTCGTCGAACAATTTAGTTTTAATAGTGAAGAATCCCTTGAATCGTCTTTTTTCGCAAATTTTACTAATCACTTGGCTATATACTCGTACTTGAAACTAGCTTTAGGTCGGAAAAACACTTGATTACGTTCCTTACATTTAAATAAATAAGAAATACTAAAACAGTTATATTTTTAAATCTAAAGAAAAGTTTTACTAGAAAACACGCGGTCCACGTGGACCAGGCAGCGGGCGGGACTCGAACCCGCACCCTTCGCAATCCGGGCGAATGCACTGACCAATTATGCTACCACGGCCCTGATGGCCGCGTCGAAATTTTCCTAGCCTTAAACTGTAGGTAACCCACAATGTCAAATGAATACTTTTTCAAGTATTAAACATCTGAAAGAAGAAATATCAATTATAGTTTTTCTAGTAAAACTTTTCTTTAGATTTAAACATCTAGCAGTTAAATGCTTAAAAATCAATAAAAACAGTTATATTTTTTTATTTTTAAGCATGTAACTGCTTTATGTTTAAATAGAACGGTAGTTAGCGATGCGTTTTGTGTCGGTTCTGCTGCTAGATGTGCTAACTGGTGACCTCCGTGGCCGGGTGGTTTATACGCCTGGTTTCATGGTGTCGCCGACTCGAGAGGTCCCAGGTTCGAATACCGGTAGGGACAGATGTTTGTGTGATGAATACGAGCATTTGTACTCCAGTCATGAATGTTTAATATGTATTTCTAACTAAACTAACACAAGCCTTACAGCGCTTACTCTGGTGTGTGTGTTGGAAATATTTATTATTATTGTTATTACTACAATGTCTGCTAGTTTTAGCTTCATTGCGCAAAATTACAGTCATATTAAATCACAAATTCATAGTAGTTCATAGTAGTACTACTAAGTCTTATTACAAAATATTATTTATTATAAAATTTCCTTTAACTGTTTGCTGATAAATCCTAAATTAGGTACCTATTTACTTATTGATTTGTTAGTCATCGATAAATCAAACAATAGTGGGGATTGCCCTAAATATATATACTAATTTAGTTAATTGTGACACAGTCAACAAATCAACAGTTGGATTTAGTGATTGTGGTTTTTATTGAACTAAATGTGGGTTTAACGAACGTTGAAGTGTAATTGCATATGACCTCAGCGATAGTCGGTACTTAAGTAGAACGAAATAGTACTTATATTATGTTATTTTTTCTCTTGAAACGGTAAATTATCAAGAATTACGCATTTGGCTGGTCAGTTTGTTTGCAGTTTTAACATTTATTCAAGCTCAGTGATACGATAACAGTAAGTTACCTTATTGTATTATCTGCCTTGTAAATATTAAGTTAACTTCTTAAAATGTAATTATAATAATGGAGGTAATTTAATAATTTAACTGAAGAACAAATAGTAAGATGTTTATAACTAAAAACCTTAAAATATATAATAACTAAAATACATTATTAAAAGGAGTCCCTTTAAGCTAGGTTCCAAAGATACTGGCAACGTTCCCCCTTTGAAAAGCTAGACTAATTCTTTGTCCGAGGTAGCTGCCAGCTCTTCGGTCTCCTGTGATGTCGACCAACCTTAAAACTTTTAACTTCTTAAATAACAACAACGATCACATTCTGAAATAATAGTTAAGCTCAATATTTTTGTTACATCACTATCTTTCTATATCGATTGTTTGAAAGCAAAAAGTGATTGAATCGCAGAGAAATGTGCAAATGAAAGAAAGAAAGAAAATATAAAACGAAAAATAATTTTATTTGAGACAAAGCAACAGTAAAAGAATATATAAACAAAACACACACATCTGAATTTTTGGAGTTTACTCTTTAAGAATCGATTTGCATATATAAGGGGCACGGTATGAGAAAAATGTGAGGAGTAAAATCTATCGATGAATGACCTCGTTACGTTTTTGGTGCTCATCCTATGTCGCGCAACTTTGACAAACAAAGATGACGGATTGAGATTAATACAATTTTTAAAATCTGAACTGAATTTAGATATTGTTTCTGATAGAGCAATGGGGACAACGAGGTATGGTACAACCATTGATGCGGTATTTTCAAGATTCGTGAACCACGTATCTTCGAACGTCCATGTGTCTTATTTTAGTTACCATAAACCACTTGTCACTGTAATTAATAATGCAGACAGTGTTGATTTAATTAATATTTAAAAAATGATAATAGTCTGATAATAATAATTACATAATTTATCAATATTCCTAATGATATATTTATGCACATCTGAAATTGACTATTGTAAAAAGTTTAATGTAAAATATTTCGCCGATTAGTTATAATAAATGTATATGAAATGAGTAAATATATATTTATATATGTATACTAGCTGACCCAGCGAACTTCGTACCGCCCTAAAAAAATAGGGGTTGTCCAGCGGACAAAATTGTGAATCTAAACCATTCTCAGATCCCCTTGAACACACACAAAAAATTTCATCAAAATCGGTCCAGTCGTTTAAGAGAAGTTCAGTGACATACACACTCACAGAAGAATTATATATATAAAGATTATTTTCATTAATTTGTTAATTTACCCTTTCATACAGTATCAATCTTTTTTAAGTTAAATAAACTCTTTTTGCGTCTGGTTAGACTATCGAACTTAAGGAGTAAACTCCAGTCGTGCGTCGGAGCTGACACACACAATTTTTTTGTCTCAAAACTCAGCGTGATGCTGATGTTGCCATCGGTGCTGGTCTTCCGTTGGAACCGGTTCAGTGACGACACGAAACAATAACAGTGGCGGGTTTGCAGTCTCGGCCGCCCTAGGCCCCAATGCCTAGCTACACAATGAAATTACTTTATTGCCAACTTTTATCTTTAGTATTCAGAAATTTAGGAAAAACAATAGTTTTATTTTGCAAGAATAAGGTACATAAGTTGTTACAACTAGTTACCTATTTGCTCTAACATACTCTGCCAACTTAGCATTCTTGGTTATGATAACTTTTACACGAGTGTTATCAACTTTTAACACATACTTGCGAGGTCAATATTTGAATATCTAATTAAACACAATTAATTTGTGCGGAGCTACTTGTTATCGTAAGTACGGGTAGGTAAGGTAGTGTGGGTAAAAGAAAATATAAGTTTACTAGAATAAATATTAATAGTAATAGCTACTAATTTTGTTTTATTCTCGAGGTTTTAGAAATTGCACATTTAAATAAAACATTTAAACAGTTTTAGGTTAAGAGTACAACATAAGATTTAATAAGTGTTATACAATGTGTTACAAAACTCGCCTGCACTTAAGTGCAGCAAAATGCTTAAATAATTCTTCGCAATCCAATTTCCTTAAAAAATCAGCTTCTATGTTAAGCAAAGCAAGATCGTTTAACCTTTGTTGTAAATAATTTTCGGGCCTAAAGGGCCTTAGGGTAAATCCGGCACTGGCCAATAACAAATGAGTTACAATCTCACAATACTTAACTTGCCTCCATATTTTTCCACGTTGTGCCCTGTCTTATGTAGCTTTATGATTTAAAATATTATTGGGTTTTTTTCTTTATCTTCTATGAAGAAAAAAACCCAATAATATTTTACTTTCAAAATTGAGAAATTAACATTATTTTCTTTGAATTTTATTTAAAATTGTATTCGCAGAATGATAATCATATCGTATTTTTTTTAAAAAAACTTTTGTTTAAATTCTCCGTTTAGGGTTTAACCGAGAATACGGTAATAGAAAAAAAAATATGGTCTATAAACAAGAGCTTTTCATAAGACTTTTCAATAGAAAAAAATTTTTAATTTTATTTTTTAAAATACACAGTTTAATAATAAGAAATATCTATTTAAAACTCAAGTTCCGCCAAAAAGAAGCTAACTTGTTATCTGAATGCGAATCTGTTTTAGCACTTAATTAACTAACATGAAATTCGTAATGTTACATGACATCACTTGCTAATGCGTTTACTTACCATGTGATGAAAAAAACGAGTTGTTTCATTTTCTTTTACCGCAATTACCTAAAGTGGGATTAGCCAATTCACATCATGCAAACATGCTATCGCAACAATAATGTTATAATAATACAGGGCAGTATTCAGCCAAACGTCTGGCTGTAAGGCTGTTTCTTTAAATCTGCTTAACATCATCAGCCAATTAATGTCCCCACTGCTGGGGCACAGGCCTTCCCTATGGATGGAATAGGGAAATTGGAAAATGACCCATATTAGTGCAGATTCGCGGGTGCTAACGACTGCAGAAGCAGTCGGGACCAACGGCTTAATGTGCCTGTCATAGGACGGAGGAACTCGAGATAGAAGATTTTTGCTCACCCATTCAATGACCGACCACTGCAAAAGTTGCTTAACTTCAACGATCGCAGCCAAATGCACTAACCACCCCTCATCTGCTTAATCAAAGGGCGTTAAATCATATTTATTTAAAGACCGTCAACAGAGGATACATTAACACAAGCAGACTAACTCATACGCTCAATTGTTAGGATATAATATAACTCTAATTAAAGATGGCCTCATCATGCGCTGAACAGTTCACATTAACAATAATAAGTTTTTTTACAATCTTAATATATAAATGAAGAAACTGACTGGCTGACATATCAGAGCACAGCCCAAACCGCTGGGTATAGAGACTCCAATTTTAGCAGAGGACATTTGGAACTTTACTTTGGAAAGACCCCACAGCAGACAGATTTTTAAGTTTTAGATCTCTAGATATGTTGACCTATAGATATATTGAAATATAAAGAGAACAACGTACCATAATTGTAACGTACCATAAATGTTGAAAGCAAACAAATCACATAAACTCAAGCAAAGTCGAGTTCGCGCGCGCGTTGAAAACTTTTTTAAATTATTTTTGTTAGAGGAGCTCAAAGGTGTAGGAGGATAGCGCATTTGGCCGTTTGGCTTCCGCAATGGTCGTTCATTTGATGGGTGACCAAAACTTATTATCTTGAGATCCTCCGTGCTTCGGAAGGCGTAGAGGAATAACAAAATTTCACGTTAAATAGGTACTTATGTCATATACAAATGTGTGTTGTTTAAAGTTTATAGGATATTTTGTAAACGCTAACGCATAACGCTTTTGTATGGAGGTGTAGTCGTTTAATGTTTATAACTGTTGTAACCATTTTTATTTATACGATTTTCAAGTTTCTCATGTATACAGTACAGGTGTTTATAATGTAGTGTTGCAATTGCAAATTAAATAACTATGGGGCGCTTTTTTGAATTGGGGCCCCGCATATGCGCCCTACCCAGTCTCCCTTGAGTCAGCCCTGGTGCGCTGATCCATTGGTTACACGATAGTAGTTTCAAAACAGCCTAGATTAAACTTGGAATAGATTTATTGCACTAATTAACAAACACTATATGCATTGATGCAGAAACTAGGATAGGATCTGTTACAAAAATTATTAACTTCTTTATAATAAGTTTGCAATATTTGTTGTGTCATTTGGTGTGTTTCATTTGTAGATTAACTAGTACGCACGCTGAATGGTTTATGGTGTTTTAAATTTAGATCTACGATTAGAGAAACAATGTTGATATTTGTTGAACTGTATATTAATAATCGAAGAATAAGCTTAACGTATTTGTCTCTTGGGTTTTCACGCACACCACTCGTAAATAAAACAAGTTTCAACGGTATAGATTTATTTATTTATGACGTTTCACTTCCTTTTCATTATTATTTTATATTTATTTATTCTTTCTGTAATGCATGCCACAGATAGTACAAAAAACAACAATATCATAAGTTGTACAAATATGTGACACCCTGCAAGGGCGTTGCAATTTTACTTAAATTATTATTATTATTTAAATAAACTATCAAATATATTAAAAAAAAAAACATTTTAATTATTATACATGCATCTTACCAAAATTAAAATTAAAAAATACATATATTTTACAATTTAAAAACTATAGATATTAATATACAATTTTCACACTGAGACACTCATTCTGACGACAAAGCCTGAAAAGTTGTAAATAAATAAATCAACGCACCCGTTGAAACTTGTTTTATTTAAGCTGAGATGATTGCGCCGTGTTTTGTTTTTATCACTCAAATGCCACTTGTAATTCAATGAACAGAGACAAAACTGCGTTTATTAATAAGGGAGTATCCGTACTAAGCCAAGAAAGCTATGAAAGAGACTAATTCTGAATTATTCAGTAGTGCTATTCAGTAAAATTTTTACGTGCGGATCCGATGTGAAAATTATGTATTTAAGTAGATTTTTTTGTTTATGTAAACCTTTTATAACATCGCCACAAATGTTGTCGTTCATCTTAAGCATGTGACACAATACGTATTTAATTTTTGTATATTAAAAGAATCGCACCTTATCAACAAACACCCGTGGCTCAGTGGTAAAAAGCACTTCTGCTACGCGGGCGGCCAGGGTTCCATTCCCGGCTATGGAAAGGCTTTTTTAATTAATAATATCAAAAGTTTTACTTGCTTCGTGGTTTCATAAAACCAACAAACCAATTTTATTAATTTTTTTCGGTCAACTAATTGTAGGTACAACATATTTACAATTACCACTTCATTTTGTTTTCTTTTGTAATAGGTACTTTACCTTAATAGACGTCTTAAAAGACGTTAATGAAGATATGTCATTGTTTATCTCTGTAATATAAATAATTATCGACTTATCTACACTTACAAAATAAAAAAGGAGTCACCACATTAACCCGAAGCAATAAATCAAACTTCCTTCATGTAATAAATCCTTATCAGTAAACAGTAAAACAGTTCCATTCATAGAAAAAAATATATATCAGCCAATTTACAGACTAGCGATTAGAGTAAATTTCCACGTTAATTTACAATTGAGATTTGTAGAAAACCTTCTTTGACACGGTCGAATGGGCCAATTAACCACTAGTTGAATGCTGAAAAACGCATGTATTGAAAAAAAAGGTTGTTGACATTTGAGCGGGAAAGTGAGAATTCGCATGGCCATGAGCTTTACTCGGATCATAGAATTATGTCTCACTTCCTCATTTCCCGAATTTGAAAAAAAAACCGTGTAAAATAAAAGGTTTCAGTTAGTGTTCGTGAGATTTTCTAGTATTGTTTAATAGTATATTAACTTCGTTCAAAAAAAGTATCTACTTTATTAAAACAAATTTGTTCTTTTTCAGCGCGGAATCCGCGGTATGATTTGAAATTAGAATACTTGTATGATGTAATTTAAAATTCGTATTCTAACTTCAATGTGAAAATTGATAGGCACCACATGAGCGAAGAAACGTACAATCCGATAGCATTTCTGTTCAAAAAGTGTTATATAAAACTTGCGATTGATTAGTTGATTGGTTTTCGCTTTTTATGAAAATATATTTCTTTTAATAATCTATGACATTTTTATCTGCAGAGCTTGTCAATCAACAACTTACAATTCATGTTACAAAATGAAATCAGATTTTGCTTTATAAATGATAAAATTGTGTTTGCAATTTAATTTATGTTGACAATAGTGTCGATTCTGGAATGATTATCTAAACCTAAACTTAAATTTGACAACAGTATCCTTGTACTCGTACATATATATTAAATTTAGTTTAGAGAATCATGCCAGAATCGACATATTTGCCTTAGTTAAGAGTAATCTACTTACTTTGCCTTTGAGAGATTTTTATATTCCGAAATCAAAGTCTTATGGACCAAAAGAAATTACCCAAAAATAAGCAAAAAAAAATCGAATCGCTTATCGGTTCGAAACAAAAATAAAATGTAAATCATAGACAAACAATAATGACATCGAAGCTCAAGGTAAAACACGTTCGTTCAGTGCCTTTCACAAACAAGCTGGATACAGCGAAATAGGTTACCGAACGTAGCTCAGTGTGTCTTCTATGGCATGGCGACACTAGATGAAAGTGAAATCATAGCTAAGTTGCATTCGAATTAATTCTTCAATTCGTCAGGAATTATGTTTCTCTCATACAAACCTGTCTAATTTGGCATTCAAATATATTAAGTATATATGTTTTTTTTTATAATATTTCCAACACTCATACAAATTAGCCTAGCCCCAAAATAAGCACTGCAGGCTTGTATTGGGATACTAGGGTAACGGATGGACCACATATATAAGTATATCCTAATTACTATGTCGCTATGGCTACTCCCAATCATGTTGCTGTATGTAGTTGACGGATCGACTCTGCCACTTATCTCGTATGTGGGTCTCGACGAGCCATGTGCCGACGTAGAGCAGAGCACTTTAAGACTTGTGGAATTCATTACGACTTGTAGTACATAATAATAGTGTGGGACATGTTTGATCTAGCCTTTTGTGTTTTTGTTCCTGTGTTTTATGGTCTCTGTATTGTGGGTAATAGTGCAATAAAGAATATATTCATTCATTCATTCATTAATCTAGTTCTGGAACGTGTTGGGATGGATCATCATGAGCTTTTGAAATATTAATTTAGGGAATTACAAAAGATTAGGTTCTATTTATAAAAATAGAAGTGCCTACGGTTTCGCCCGCATTATTTAGAGGAAAAATGTTTTTAAAGGGTGAAAAGAATCCTTTAACGAAGTCGAAGGCTGTGTATTTTCCACATCATGACGATATTTTTTTTCTTCATTGGTCCATACCTGTGAAATTTATTGTTATGGATATATTAAAAAAGTTACTTAGACACTTTTTTATCGAAGCACTTACACACACGCACACATATACACACAGACGCGCCGCGCTGTACATTGTGTACTGTTTTCTTTGTATTGTTTTAACTTAAAAATACAAATGATTCCCACGTATTATATTGTCTGATATTACTTGTTTGGGTGTGCAGTATGCATGGTTTTAGTCTTTGCCATAGGTTTTTTTTAACATCCTGTATATAAATAATAAGTCACCCTTATAAGATAGACATATGTTGTTGCTGACTTTTTTGTGGAACTTTTACAAGGGAAAAATTACGGTATACATGATTTTAGTGTTACAGTTTACGCAACCAACGAACAAATGGAATGATTTTTCCGTTTTTGCAACATTTTTGTTGGTGCTCCGCTCCTATTTGTTGTAGCGTTATGTTATACTAGTGGCCCGCCCTCGCTTCGCTTCTGTGTAGAGCTGAAGTGTAGACTACAGTTTTTGTTCTCAGGCTTTTATTATACACAATGACATTCATCTATGATTCCTCTTATACCTGCATGCAAAGTCTAAGCCCGATCGGTTTAAAATTGACAAAGTTTCATACAAACTTTCATTCCCTATTTTATCCCCTTGGGGGTGGAATTGATCAAAATCCTTTCGTAGCGGATGCCTACGTCATAACATCTACCTGCATGCCAAATTTCAGCCCGATCCGTCCAGTGGTTTGGGCTGTGCGTTTATAGATCACTATGTCAGTCAGTCAGTCACCTTTGAGTTTTATATATATAGAAGATAGCCTATAGATTTCATCGATAAATGCACTATCAAATACAAAAAATATTCTTTGAAATCGGATCAGTAGTTCCTGGGATTATCTCGTTACTACAAAATATGAAAAAGATTATAGTATGTACAAAGCAAACCGGTTTGAAAATATAATTATACAAATAATTAACATTATTCTCTGAATTATGCTATTTAGTATTGAAGGTAACGTTCGTCATTATTGTTATTGAACCGAATATGGTGTCAAGTTGTGGTTAATGCAAACGTATTTGTTCGAGTGTTGTCTATATACAATATATTTTATTTAATTTGTTGAATACAAAAGGAGAGAAAAAAAATTAAAAGATTTTTCATTAAAGTAGTTTGCTAGACTTTGTATAGAAAAAAACACATGAAGCGCGAGTTAGCCTTTTTTCAGTTGTTACACTCGTTTCCCAGGTATCAATGTACAAAATTTTACTCTAGGTCGAGTAGAATTCTCCGAAAAACACGTATCTCATAAGAAGAGATTTGATTATACGACTGCTATAAAAGGAGAGTAAGTAATTATGTTATTAATTAATCGCATTACAACAGCAATATGTGTAGGTACACATACTATGAAAATTTCAACTCTCTACCTTATAATGTTTCACAGGTTTACAGTTCTCTGATATACTTCTCAGACGGAATCCCAAAAATGCACGAAAAAAATCACAGATCTCGTGCTATACACGACTTGAAAGGCTATTGAAAATGAATGTAACTATTATAGTTTATAATTTTTATTATTTTAAAGCATGTAACTGCTTGATGTTTCAATCTAAAGAAAATATAACTAGAAAAAATTCCACGCGGACCAGGCAGCAGACGGGACTTGAACCCGCACCCTTCGCAATCCGGGCGAATGCACTGACCAATTATGCTACCGCGGCCCTCACGGACCGCGTCGAAATTCTTCTAGCCATTCTTAAGCTGCTAGGCAGCGCCATCTCTTCGCATTATAGGTAACCCACAATGCGCTGACCAATTATGCTATGTAACGCGAAGGGTGCTGGTTCGAGTCCCGTCTGCTGCCTGGTCCGCGTGGAATTTTTTCTAGATATATTTTCTATTATAGATTAATTTTTACATTGCCTGCTACCAGAAAATTATAAAACCTTTTGTACCCCAAATACTTGTATACACTTGTGATATGCAATAAAGTTTATTATTATTATTAAAAAAAGAAATGTTTGTAATATAATATATTTTTATCACCGACCGCGCAAAATTCGCGGCTAAGGGCACAAAAAAGTGTAATGACTTAAAATGTTCCTTGGTTCAATAAAAAGGTGCTTTTTTTCATATTATTAAATTTGGCCCCGTTCTCGAGATATCGGAAATTTACTGTGATTTTTTAGTCGAAAAAGTCGGTTTTTTCAGTCGAAAAAGTCGTTTTTTTTTCGATTGCTATAATAGTTTTTGACATACCAAAATAATATTTACATCTTCTTAAATCCCCTCAAATTCCGCGTCTTTTGATCCCTCATACGTCCACGTGGCCCTAAACCTCGGGGTATCTCGGGCGAGTCGCACTTTCAGCGAAAATGGTGTCCTACTGAAGCGAACGAAAAACATTAATGCGAATGCGAAGAGATGGCGCTGTTTTGCAGCTAAAGGCTAGGTAAATTTCGACAGGGCCATCAGGGCCGTGGTAGCATAATTGGTCAGTGCATTCGCCCGGATTGCGAAGGGTGCGGGTTCGAGTCCCATCCGCTGCCTGGTCCGCGTGGATTTTTTCTAGTAAAACTTTTCTTTATTTTTAAACATCTAACAGAAACGCTAAAAAAAACAATATTAAAACACATTTCAAATGAGTTCCTTGGTTATATGTTACTTGTTAAGCTTTTTTTGTAGTGTCGATTTATAAAAATACAAACGCTTATATCTCCAAACATTTGTAAGCACAGATAATGAAAATCACATCTGTTTTACAGTTTCGCATTATCGTATTGGTGCACGTGTCATTGTATTGTTTATATTTTCATTGTAACTTGAGTAGTGGCATCTGGTAAAAGATGTACTCAGTTGTACAAATATATAGGAACATTATCTAATATATAAAATTCTCGTGTCACAGTGTGCGTAATTGAACTCCTCCGAAACGGCTCGACCGATTTTCGTGAAATTTTATATGCATATTTAGTAGGTTTGAGAATCGGACAACATCTATTTTTCATCCCTCATACAAACAATCCATTACATCATACAAAAATAAATACAACCCTAAATTTTCACCCTTCTACCACCCATATTTTAATGGCGATACGAAGTTCGCTGGGTCAGCTAGTACATCAATAAAATTGTTAAATTTTTACACGACTGGTAAAATAAAGGTTTTTGGAGTTAATGTTTGTTTAAATCTAAAGAAAATATAACTAGAAAAAATTCCACGCGGACCAGGCAGCAGACGGGACTCGAACCCGCACCCTTCGCAATCCGGGCGAATGCACTGACCAATTATGCTACCGCGGCCCTCACGGACCGCGTCGAAATTCCCTCTAGCTATTCTTAAGCTGCAAGGCAGCGCCATCTCTTCGCATTATAGGTAAACCCACAAAGGTACCCACAGGTAGCATAATTGGTCAGTGCATTCGCCCGGATTGCGAAGGGTGCGGGTTCGAGTCCCGTCTGCTGCCTGGTCCGCGTGGAATTTTTTCTAGTTATATTTTCTTTAGATTTAAACATCAAGCAGTTACATGCTTTAAAAATAATAAAAATTATAATGTTTGTTTGTTTATTCCAGTATAACTTCTTAATTTCTAGATTTGTTTTTTTTATTTATTCAGTCTAGGCTATTACAAGCACTTGTGAAAGTCTAGAAGCTACGCCATCGGTTCCCAAAACTACGGCGGGAGACCTTGCACTGAGAAGAACCGGCAAGAAACTCAGCAAGGGCTGTTTTTTCTGCCTCTATCATTACGAGTGATTGAAAACTGTTCTGTAGAAAGCAGCAAATCAGCTTACTAGGTTTTTGACAGCGCAGTCGTGTTTCTTTGTATTTACCTATTTTTTTTCATTCAAATATCATTCGATCAGTCCTTCTGACTATGAACATATGAGTTGCGTGAGTAGGTTTTTTTTTTTTTTTATTCGGTAATGGGTCAGCGCTTGACCATAATTCGCCTGATGGAAAGCAATATTATGGTCTACGATGGAGCACGCTTACCTAATAAAAACCGGTTCACTCTTGCTTTGAAGACCGCTAGATTGTAGTGCTCGGGGAACAAGGGCTCAGGCAAGGAATTCCACAGTTTGGCAGTCCGCACGATGAAGCTAGAAGCGAATAGCTTAGTGCGAGTCTTTGGAGGTATTACCCATTGGGAACTTCTTCCATATTTATAGGCTGGCTCATACGGTGCTGCCGAGATCCAGAGATCTGCTCCGTTTTACGCGATTTAAACAGTCTCGTGAAGTGTGAGTTGAGCTGCGTACAGGTTAGGAGCTTTTTCAGTCTTGTTTTGTATACTCTTGCAAATGCCTTCATCATCAACCCATGTTCGTCCACTGCTGTATATAGGGCTCCGCCCTTATGCACGCCACTGCTCCCGATTTTCTGCCACTCTCATTCAGCCCACTCCAGTCAGCCTACGAATGCCTTAATTTCATTCTTTACTTTTGGCATGCTTTTTATATTTTTTATTAATGGCTGTGTTATATTTAAGCACAACACTCTTGGAGGCAAAGGGATGATATGTACGGCTTTAGTTAGTATGCATGTACATTCTTAGACATTTGCGAAGCACATGCAAAGATTATCCTGTTGATTAGCGATTTGAGATGCGCCATTCTTTTTATTTTCTTTACAAAGGGCTATAATTACGATACGCTGACAAAATTTCAAGCTAATAACTGTGTTACAAATACAGACTTTATTACAAGGAGGACAAGTTTTATTGTTGCAGTTACAATGACATGCATTGTGATGCGTGATATTCTGTAACGGTTGTACTGTCGGGCTCCGTTTCTGTGAATTGGTTCATTTTGAACGCCGACACAATTAGCAATATAACAGGAACAAAAAAACCCTAAGTTAACAGTTCGTGAAAACTTTGTTCAAGAGGTAAATAATTGTGAGATTATGTAAATAATTGCTAAGGCGCATTTACATTACAGTACACTGTTGTACTTAATATCAATAATTGAAACCCCGAATCACTATATCTCTAAAGAACATTATTCCTAATATTCGTCGGGGCTGCGTTCGGAACCTGCGCTCCGGGTGCAACCAATTTTGATATGGCGATAGTGGCGCCCCCCTGAACTCACATTGTTGTTGCTTTGTTGTTGTTTTTATATTGTTGTGTTTATTTTATTACTTGTTAATGTTATTGTTTCGTGTCGTCACTAAGCCGGTTCCAACGGAAGACCAGCACTGATGGCAACATCAGCACATGCTGAGTTGGGACCGATTTGAGACATAATATCTTTCTTTCTTTCTATTTGTAGCCCGAATGCACGCTATCCCTAATAACTTTAGATCTATAACACTGTATACCGAATATTTCGATTCCGAATGCATACTATCTCTACTAACAACTACAACCTGTAGTAACGAAGGTTGTAAACATTGTTCGAAAATACAAAATTAAGGGCCATACAGTGGAGCGTGCGTTAAAATTCATTACGTACGTATTCTTTACGGTTTTTGTAACTCAGCATACATTACATCAAGCTTAAGCAGATATTATTTATTTAGAATTAGGTGTGTATATATGTGTGTGTGTGTCGGTGTGTGTGTGCAATCTGTGTTATTATTTTTGTTACTTATTTAAATTTGTTTTAAATTATTTTTATATATTTTTTATAAATTCGGAGGAAATATATGATCAACCAACTTACCGCACTAATATCATAAAAACTATTATGATACAAGTGCGGTAAGTTGGTTATTACAAACGAGTAGACGAATTTTAGTTATAACTCAGTCTAGCTTTACGCGCGTTCGATTTTGAAAATTACCCCTTAAATTTATTTTATCCCTTAATAAATTAAAAAAAAATGTAGACACGACGATGCGCCAAATGCGGCTGCCGCGAAAAATAGTATTGGATTTTATTTTCCATATTTATTAAAGTTTTTAGCAGTTAATATAGTTTTCCATTGTTTCATACTAAATTCAGTGCCATCAACTACGTTTTCTTATTTCACCGCCTATAATTGGCGGTCCTTCGAGCCGGATCACGGGCAATCTATGTTTTTCACCTATTTCTTCTCTGTTTGTTTCTTTGCGTGCACATCTGCCTATCAATTGGTCGATTTTTTCGTTCTTCACTCTCCGTCCATCAACAAAAATGAACTCAACTTGACAAAACTAGCTATAAATTAACATCAATGTTGCCTCTATGCCAGCAGTCACGTAGACACTACAGACATTCTGTCTGGCACGCTATACCGGACAAGCCAAGCACCTATAAAGGTAGGACACCAACAAAAGTAGCCACCTAGGCACTCCGCATTCTGAATACTAATCAAACTTAAGCACTAAGTGTGTGTTAATCAAAATTACCAGCCCATTATTACCGGTGACAATTAAATCGTGACGGATTTGTTTAATGTAATAAACAATGTATTACCTATACATACCTAGTCAGATCATAAGTATTGACACACAGTAAAAACTTTTCTTTTAGAATGCTGGCGACAAAAAAGTTTATTGAATTCGAATTAAGAATGGTTCATGAAAATAAAAATGTAAACTTTTTAGAATTTTACTCATTTTTAAATATGGAGCGGACGCTTAAAGAAGACCGTATTGCAGTTATTGCGTTGCATCGTTGCGGTTACGCGCCGATTCAAATTTTTGACATACTGAAAAATTTGAATATAACCAAAAGATTCGTTTATCGTACCATCAAACGATACAATGAAGACTCTAGTGTAGATAACAGGTCAAGAAGTGGTCGCCCTCGGTCTGTTAGGACTCCAGCAGTGATAAAAGCTGTGAAGGCGCGAATTCAAAGAAATCCCAAACGTAAGCAGAAACTTTTGGCCCTTCAGATGGGGTTAAGCAGAACCACGGTGAAAAGATGTTAAATGAAGACTTAGGGCTTCGGGCATATCGAAGAAAAATAGGACATCGTTTGAATGCTCGTCTAATGGACCTGAGACTGAAGAGATGCCGCGCTTTGTTGATGCGGTAGGCGGGAAAAAAATATCGGAAAAAATCGTTTTTCGGATGATAAAATTCAGTCTGTTAACAAATATCTAACCGTCTGTATTATAACTAACTGGAGCGCGATCAAAAAAGGTAGAATATTAAAAAGGATGATAAAATATTTATTTCCGTGCTATTATAAAATATTGTGGTCTTTAAATATGGGAAGCGTCGAAATGTTTCTGGAAAAACTGTTAATTATGGCTAAAAGATTTTGTCCATAAAGTTCTGTATCCACCCAAGTGTGATGGGTTCTAAAGAATTTAATTTATTAATTATAGTAGCATTTATTAATTCTTATTATAGTAGCTATAACGTGATAGAATCTAAACTGTATACATACTTATATATTTTCTCTTTTAATGTCTGAAATACCAACGATTCTTGCGGTAACGCTTACGCAACTTTCATGTTTTTTTATTAGAACATCGTTAATCAAACACGACTATTATAAACCTACATTCGGTCGGTCCATGGAAGAATCCGGGACATCATTTTATAGCACATTGACTGTTAAAAGAGTGTAAGATTTAAGCATTTCCCTTTCAATGAAAATGGATTTGTATTTTTGTTAAAAATTTTTTTTTTTGATGCTTTGTCCAAACAGAAAATACTAAAGCTACTGGTGCGATCATCTTGATTTGACGACCCGTCTGATTGACGATCCGTGGCCGAGTGGTTTGTACGCCGGGTTTCATGGTGTCGCCGACTCGAGAGGTCCCGGGTTCGAATCCCGGTGGGGGTAGATGTTTGTGTAATGAATACGAGCATTTGTACTCCAGTCATGGATGTTTAATATGTATTTCTATATAAATATAATTATATATGTACTGTATATGTATTCTATCCGTTACCCTAGCATCCCATAACACAAGCCTTACAGTGCTTACTTTGGGGCTAGGCTAATTGGTGTGAGTGTTGGAAATATTTATTAATCTGGCCGCGTGGATTTCTTTCAAGTATTTTTTTTCGATCAATAAGATTCTCGTTTACTTATAGAAAAGCCTGTCACTTTTCAATAATGAGTGTGTGTTGCATAGCATTTACAATGTAGATATTATACTTAAATGAGTTACGTACAGTGTTGCCCAGGTCTCCCGATTTTACAGGAGTTCTCCTGTTTTTCTGAAATTTCTCCTGTTCTACTATTTTTCTACCTGAATCTATTGTTGTGATTTATGATTTTCTTTTTTAAATTGCATGCTGAGTTGCGTTTTCCTCCGCCATTAATAATGTAGGTAACTTTAATTGTTATAAAATAAATGTTATTGTCTAAAAATCGACCCTTGAGAGGGGGCGGTAGAAGCTACAGAAACACATTCGTTACTGGCCTATATCTTGATTTGATTTACCAATTCTAGGGGGGGGGGGGGGGTTGCCAATCGGAAAAAGTACGCCTCTGCATTTACTGTTTTTTCTTGTAGCTCTATCCATTAATCTACTGTTTTTTTTTTATAACGCCTCCCGATTTTTAATAATCGGACCTGGCAACACTGGTTACGTAGCAAAATACTTATACCGATCCAAAGACAATGGTTAGAAAATTACACAATAAAAAGCGACATCACAATGTAATGCATCGAAGGTAAACGCACTTGCTCATATGGAATTGTTTAGTAATTCTAATGAGATTAAATTAATTTCCTTTACACGGGATATTTTTATTAACGATTTCATTCGATATTGTTTATTCTTTTTTAAAAGTAACACGATATGAATCTTTTTGAATTTTTATTTGCCTTTTTACGAAACGTTGATGTAAGACCTTTGCTAAAAAGAAGAAAATCTTTTAGGTTTTTTTTGGTTTTAACCAAAAACCTAATAGAATCTCTTCTTTTTAGCAAAGGATTTAGAATCTATTAGGTTTTTTTTTGTTTTAACCAAAAACCTAATAGATTCTCTTCTTTTTAGCAAAGGTGAGAGTATCATTATTAAAGGAATATGGGTTTCGGTTTAGCTTGGTAAGGGGTCAAGTGTGTTTGTCCCCTCTTCATGTTTAAAACAATTTAGATGGGTATAAATATAGTTTGAGTCCCGGGAAAGGACATAAGATAGATTTTAATCCGGAAATCATTCTTTAAGGAGATGAATGTAAAAAATTTCGTATGGGAAATGATACTCTAATTATAATATTTATTAGTTTGTTAAACATTTGTACACAATATGAAATGATATAATAATTATAATATTTATGAGTTTGATAAACATTCGTACATAATATTTTACAGAAAACTTAGTTAATTTTATTTGAGTATATAATGATTTCAGTGACTTCTGTGTCCGAAGTAACTTTAAGAAAAAACCTGTTCCTCAGGCTGCAGTGCTCCTCCCATTTAACATAATAACATACATTTTTAACTATGTTGTGTAAGCATAAAGTAAAAACATAATTTTATAATTTCAATACATTCCAAATTATATATAAAAGAAATAAATAAATCAATTTAACCATGCAGACCTAGTCGCGTGCACCCACTGGTTATCTTTATATATATAATTCTTCAGTGAGTGTGTATGTCACTGAACTTCTCTTAAACGACTGGACCGATTTTGATGAAATTTTTTGTGTGTGTTCAAGGGGATCTGAGAATGGTTTAGATTCACAATTTTGTCCGCTGGACAACCCCTATTTTTTAGGGCGGTACGAAGTTCGCTGGGTCAGCTAGTATATACATATGCATGTACTGGTTATATATATATTGAATAATTAAAATACAATATAGAAAAATATTATCAAACTTTTTAATATTATTCGAAATCCGCGTCACGCGTACGCATGACGCATTATTGGAGGCGGCTCAAAGATCGCAGGCTTTCAATAAATGATTCATTTTAGTCAACAAAGAGACTGTACCAGGTCAAACGGATAGACCGCCGCACTCTATCTCAATACCGCAACACGACCTTCTCTCCTATAGGTCAAAATGTACTTCCGATATTGTAATGTACCTTTTCAACACATTTGCTCAAAAATTGCATTTACGAAGGTTGTTGTATACAAATTGTTCGAAATTCAAAATTACGGGCCATACGGCGGAGCGTGCGATAATAGTACATTATGATATAAGTGCGGTAAGTTGAGAATTACAGCCGAGGCGATATTGTTAGCCCGAGCCGTAGGTGAGGAGTATAAGAAGGCAGAGGCTGTAATTACCAACTTACCGCACGTATGTCATACGACGTTTTATAACACATTTGCGAGGAAATAATACTACCTACGAATACGTACTTTCTGAAAATGAATTTGTACCTTTGTTTGTTTTCCATAAGATGAAATTTTGATACGCTTGACTGTAAGTATCTATCCGTGGATTTTTCGGGCAAGAGCCTTTTTCGACTTCTGGCGGTGTCAAATTAATAAATTCGTAACTACTTGACAATATCTTCAAATAAAAACAATACAGCGAAGAGAAAAAGAAATAACTTTTTCACAGATTAGCGATGCGCGCGCTTCAAAGCTTTTTTAGGCAAAGGCACAAAAAACAGCCAGTGTCAAAATTAAAATCTAATTAAAGAATTAAATGTTTATATATTATATTTTATCTCCTAAATTTAATTTTATAAAGAAAATGTTGGCTACCTTTTGAAATAAAAACTCTTTGCTAAGATTTAAAAAAGTATCGTTCGTCTTTAAACGGAACATAAGCAGTGCGTTTTACTTTAAATTACCGCACGCGTGTGTAATATGATAGATTATGATATTGAAATTGGTTCAATAAGAGACGCTTTACGAGCAAATGTGTTATAAATTTATTACGCACGCTCTCATACATGTTTAGTCTATACGTATGCCTCGCTTTAATACTAAAAAGAAAAAAGGGACAAAAAATGTAGTTCTAATTTTCACCACCCGCGCGTGGCGTAAGTTGGAAATGCATGCAATTTTCTTTTTCAAAAAAAATCTGAACTTCCACTGCTAGAGACAGGCCTTCTCAAGGGATTTCCTTACACAACGGTCGAACGTTCTCCTTAAACCTTGTGCTTCTTCAGTGTCTGAAAGATATATCTAAGCTCTTTCTTAACGCTCTGTACGAGGAAATTTTTTTGAATGAACAAATCTCATACCTAATCTTGTTGATATCGTAAATATGTTATTCCTACTTTACCTGCCCTTGTTTGTTCACCGACGCCGCGGTGAATCACCTGGACAGTTAGAAGTTATCATTACGAAAGTCACTAACGTCATCGTTTACGTCCGTTTTGGCGCCGCATACGACACGTAATACCGACTTCCGGTGGAATTGCAAGTGACAAAACCATTACCAACTACATTGCATGCAAATCGTATCGTATTTGTTCGAGGAGCTTGATGGCACACCACAGAACTTTATTCTTATTAGATAACTAGCCGTGCGGTTTCACCCGCGTTTTTCTCGTTTCCGTGGAAATACCGAGATAAAACATTCGTGATAACTTTTTAAACGAAATATCCGATTGAGATGAAAAAAAAAAGTATTTTACTTCTACATAAATACTCTTGATAACATAATGCTTAATTTCGATAAAGATTAATATTACGATACATATTTAACGTAGTTTTTTTTTCTTCAGACGATTTTATAATTATTTTGAACACAAAATCGGTTATTGTGATTAAACCATGATAGCTAGATATATGTTCTTGCGGACTTTTTTGTAGGTCTTAATGGGATCTACAAACCTACATCATTTTGTTCTATTGTCAATAGTTTTTGCAGCGCACGCAAAAATAGGTTTTCGATTTTACACCTTGTGTTACAAAATAGCAATTTTATTACGGGTCCCTAATTTTGAAAAAAATATAGCCTATAGCCTTCCTCGATAAATGGACTACCCAACACTGCAAGAATCATTCAAATCGGACCAGTAGTTCCAGAGATTAGCGCGTTCAAACAAACAAACAAACAAACTCTGCAGCATATTTCCAACACTCACACCAATTAGCCTAGCCCCAAAGTAAGCACTCTAAGGATTATGTTATGGGATACTAGGGTAACGATACAGAATACATATACTATACTTAAATAAGTATATTTATATAGTAAATACATATTAACCATCCATGACTGGAGTACAAATGCTCGTATTCATCACTCAAAAATCTGCCCCCACCGGGATTTGAACCCAGGACCTCTCGAGTCGGCGACACCATGAAACCTGGCGTACAAACCACTCGGCTACGGAGGTCGTCAAATTACCGCAGCCCTTACTTATTCATTTTAGATAATCCCATAAAGCCTCGATGACACGGGGTGAGTTTCCAAGCTACAAGCCAGCGAGTTTAATAATAATAAATAAATAATGAATATTTTCAACACTCACACCAATTAGCCTAGCCCCAAAGTAAGCACTGTAAGGCTTGTGTTATGGGATGCTAGAGTAACGGATAGATTACATATACTGTACATATATATAAGTATATTTATATAGAATTACATATGAAACATCCATGACTGGAGTACAAATGCTCGTATTCATCACACAAACATCTGCCCCCACCGGGATTCGAACCCGGCACCTCTCGAGTCGGCGACACCATGAAACCCGGCGTACGAACCACTAGACCACGGAGGTCGTTTGCTAGCAGCTTGTAACTCGCCCCGTGTCATCGGCTTCATACCGTCTGCTACTCGATGATATGGGACGAGTTTACAAGTTTTTTTCTTTGGGCGGGGGCACCCCAGTACCAGCTTCTCCCTTTGGATCGCATCCAGCGCCGAGCGGCTCGAATCGTCGACGACCAGGACCTTTTCAATCAGCTTGATCCTTTGGCTTTGCGTAGGGATGTAGCTTCGCTCTGCATCTTCTATCGCATTTATCACGGGGAGTGTTCTGAGGAATTGTTCGGATTAATTCCAGCTGCTGCATTTCGCCATCGTACATCGCGACAAAAATTTCATCCCCATCATCTTGATGCGTGGCTATCCACAACCGTGCGTTTTTGTCGAAATTTTTTACCACGTACGACAAAACTGTGGAATATGTTGTCGCCAGCAGTGTTTCCGGACCAATACGACCCAAGAACCTTCAAAAAAAGAGCGTACTCCTTACTTAAAGGCCTTCCTTCCTTAAATTTGTGATACTCCTGGTGTTGCAAGTGTCCATGGGTGACGGTGATTACTTACCATCAGGTGAACCGTCTGCACGTAACATAAAAAAAAAATTAAAAAAAAAAGCTAGAGTCTGTGTGGAAAGAGAACGGGATTTAGATAGGAGGGCGCTGTAGTGCTTTTCTACCGTATTTGTAAGGTTTTACCCCTTTTAGGCATGATTAAATACAAAACACCACAAGAAATCACAACACCAAACAAATCCGTGTCAATACAAAACTTTGACGTTTTACAGATTGCTGGGTTTCATTGCCAAATAAAAATCTTAATGTTAGTTCCGTTTTTCGCCACGCCCATTCTATTTCCGCGCAGACTCGACTCGGGAACTCGCTGGCTTGTAGCTTGTAAACTCGCCCCGTGTCATCGAGGCTTTAAGCACTAAATATCCTTTACATTTGGTACAGTGACAGAGAAAGTCACTTAACACCAGGATACGCTCATTTTAGATTACGCTTAGGTTTTACTTATCCATCTCAGGTGGTGGCGTGACCAGGATCATCATCACCATCATCAGCCTATTAATGTCCCCACTGCTGGGGCACGGGAAGGCTGTTTGGCACGGGACGGATGGATTTAATAGACGTGACCAGGCATACTCGCATGATAACCATTTTAGGCCCGTATTATAGAAAGATTCTCAGTGATTGATCTAGTCTTGAGCATAGTTAGAAAGGGATGTCGCTATATATTGCACATAGCGACATCCCTTTCTAACTGTTCTCAAGTAGAGATCAACACTTAGTTGTCATTCTGTAATACGATGACGACCTCCGTGGCCGAGTGGTTTGTACGCCGGGTTTCATGGCGTCGCCGACTCGAGAGGTCCCGGGTTCGAATCCCGGTGGGGGCAGATGTTTGTGTGATGAACACGAGCATTTGTACACCAGTCATGGATGTTTAAATATGTATTTCTATATAAATATAGTTATATATGTAAAGTATATGTATTCTATCCGTTACCCTAGTATCCCATAACACAAGCCTTATAGTGCTTACTTTGGGGCTAGGCTAATTGGTGTGAGTGTTGGAAATATTTAATTTAATTTAATTTAATACGGGCCTTAGACTTGTAGAAGACGTTACTTAATTTCTGTTCTGTTATGGCACACACTGTGATACCGGCCATACACACTACGAGAACTCGTTACGATCAGACTGTACAGTTCGAACGGTACCGATAAATCGTAGCGTGTATGTTGTAAATCTGCACTGTTTTCTATACGTACGCCATGTACGATAAACTGTACCGTTCGAATTGTACAGTCTGATCATAACGATTTCTCGTAGTGTGTATGGCTGGCATGATACGCGCGGTCGATTTCATAACAACGCTTTTATTAGCTTCGCCTGTTGCGCAACGTTGTGTTAATTTTTTTGATCCTAATTGGCTACCCACTTGAAGACGTCATATTGAATAGAAAATTAACAAAATTACATTAACACATTAATGACTATGTCAATATTTATTATATAGGTAAATATTTACATTTAAACAACAAAAAGTACTTGATGACTAAAATTTACCAATTCAAATTACCTTAACTAGTTAATAAGTTAATATATAATTTACAAAATAAAAAATATATCACCCCTAGCGCCGTCGTCAGGAATGGTGCCCAATACAGACTCAGACTGAAAAGGGGGGGCTGATGTTGGATTTGGTTTTGGGTTGGGAAAGTAGTGCCAGAATCGACAACAGTGTTTAGGTAATCACATGCATGTGTCCTGCCGTTATGTTTATAGTTTGTTATAATAATGTACACTGGTACTTATATATTTTTTTTCTATTTTTGTAACATAGTATCCATGTGCGGTTATGAGTAGTCATGCTCTCTTAAAAATCTTTCGGTGGTGTCGTGTGAGGCGGGTCGTTGAGTTCCCTAAAAAATGGTTGAGCGAAGCGATGGCTGGTTCATGCGTCATGCTCGTGAACGGGTGCTGCCAGCGGAGATGAGTCTGCTCTTGCTTCATTGGGTACTATTATTCGTTATACTAAACTTTAATCGTTCATTATTATTTTTCTTGCCTAAACAGTAGGACACGGCATTCCTAAACTTTGTTAAACCAGTTTTTTATATATTTTTTTTTATTTTATTGTCATAATTTTTATATTATTTTCGTTTTTAATGGAAAGTGACTTTATGAGTTACCTCATATTATAGTCAATTTTCAATTTGACGACTCTGTATATAATACAGGGAAAAAAAACAGCCCTTGCTGAGTTTCTTGCCGGTTTTTCTCAGTACAAGGTCTCCCACGCCGTAGATTTGTGAACCGATGGCGTAGCTTTTCGACATTCACATGTGCTTGTAACAGCTTAGACTGAATAAACGATATTGAATTATGAATAAATGAATTTTGAATAGGCTGGCAGCATTGCCCCGTTGGATGGCAAGGCTGATCCGATTACCAAGACAGCTGCCAGCCTTTTGATCACCAGTCATCTCAGTAAGCCTCTCTGACAGTTCCTAAAAAAGGGAACGTGCTTGGAGCCTATGGTACCTTACATACACAAGTTGGAAATCTCCAATAAAAATCGTTTCCATTGGAATATTTACTTGTTCTACCGTTATCAATTTATCGTCCTCACTATGTTTCAAGGTCGACTGATGAACACAGAAATACTCACTGTAGCGATAAGTTAATTTTAAAATTATATATTACTAGCGGCCCGCCTTCGCTTCGCTTCGGTGTAGAGTGAAATGTAGACTACAGTTTTTGTTCTCAGGCTTGTATTACATTCATCTATGATTCTTCTTATACCTGCATGCGAAGTCTCAGCCCGATCGGTTTAAAATTGACAAAGTTTCATACAAACTTTCATTCCCTATTTTATCCCCTTGGGGGTAGAATTGATCAAAATCCTTTCTTAGCGGATGCCTACGTCATAACATCTACCGGCATGCCAAATTTCAGCCCGATCCGTCCAGTGGTTTGGGCTGTGCGTTGATAGATCACTATGTCAGTCAGTCAGTCACCTTTGAGTTTTATATATGTGTATATAGGTATATTTTTAATAATAACACTACCTTCTGGTGGTGTTGAGTTTCTGTCAGTGGGTAAGGTTCCAGGACTCCACAGACTAGAGCCTGGGGATTGGGTCAAGGAAGGCAACGTTGCGAGTGATATTTTTGGTATCACAAACGTCTTCAAGTTATAGTGGCCACTTACTTGCTCCCCTTTTAACATAATAAAAAAAAACAATGAATCTTAAATTTTATAACTGAATCGTTAAAAAGTTATAAAACTTCAGTCTGGTTACAAAATACAAGTGTACTGTGGTCAAACTTTAACGTAAAACACGGACACTAAAGCTATTAATAGTTATAGTTAACACATCATCGATTCTGGAGGATATGGTTGTACCGATACGAAAATATCTTCTTTATTAAAAGTCTTTGGAAGTCGTAATGTGTTTCATTTCCTATTGCCGGGCGTCGAGATGTTTTGACACTTCACGAATTGTTTGTTTCATATCGGTATCCGTAGTAAGTGATTTTAGTGTTTGCTGTTGAGAAAATTCTGTGTTATTGTTTTACGATGTTTATGTACGGTAATTATGTTGTGCAATGTGTATGTTGCTATCTTAACTACTGCTAGATTGGAATCTTATCTTTAATTTTGTTTTCAATACATTTTGAGGTTGTAGACATTGTTCGAAAATTCAACATTACGGGACAACAACAATTTTCCGCACGCTGTCAATTTTTTCCTGTTCTTAATTTTGTCAATAAGCTGGTGTATTCATTTAGTTTTGTTTTTTTTTGTACAAATTTTTTTATTGTTTTGTATGATTGTTTTACACCTTTGACAAAATTCATTTTCAAGATTAACCCGATTAGTAATTAACTGATACTTAATGTTACTGTAAGAATAAGACCGATAAAAATATATGTCACTAGCTGTACCTGGTTTTACCCGCAGGTTATTAGGGATATTTTCCCGCAGTACAACATAACTTATGTGTTAATCCTGGATGTCAGCTAACTCCATACCATATTTTATTAAAAGCACTCCAGCCACTTAGACGTGAAAAAGTAACAAACATACACATTCACAAACTTTCATCTTTATAATATTAGTGTAATGAATGTGAAATATTTAGGGAGTTTTTGTTAATTCATAAAAAAATATCTATAACAATACATATTTTAAAATTACTTCTTACTGTTGCTTGTAAAGTAAAACTTAATGTTAATAATAGGTACAGGTTCGTCTTGTTTTTGGCATTAATCAGAAACAAGATTTAAAAAAATCGTTTATTTTTTTGGAGTAAAACTTCGGTATGTGTCACAGTTACGAGTTAAAACAATTATCGTTTGCACAAAAAACCAAGAGAAAGGGCAGTCGCAATCGATTCATAACATAATTGACTGGGTATACCGTAAAGCGCCCGTAAGAGTTACGGGGTCCTCAGTGGGTAGCCACTGCTGGGGCTTGTAAGGTTTGCGGGAGCCAGGTGTGAGGTCCGTTCGACGGTGTGCCTCTTAAAGGCGCCGTCGTCTGTAAACAGTATTTTTTCGTAAAAAAAAACGTATTTTTTTATTTTATCATTATGCCATATTTAGTTCCTATCGCAATCTGTTATATTTGCATATTACTTTTACAAAATAATGTCGATGTTTCACATCTGCCAGGCGCAACGTGACGGCTCAAATTTTTTTTAGGTTTGCTACTATTTTAGTAATTTATAGTACTAATTCAGAACAAAACACTTTTTATTGCATCCAAAAAATTTACACCTCATTTAAAAATTACGCAGTTTTAATGATTCCAAAGGTTTTTTATTTAGGTAGGCTCATAAGACATATAAAAGCTGTACCGGACATCCAATTATTTCGCGTTTGCAATTTAATGATAAATAAAGGCTTCAAAAACATCGGTAACAACAACTCAAATTATTTAAAAAAAGTAAAATAATGCATCCATGATCAAGCGTCACAAACTCGCAACGAACGTACACTTGAAAAAAAAAGAATTACCATTCCCGATTTAAAAACTCCTTGTCGCTAATTGCATCTCATTGACATTGTTTCCGGAGTCGTGTCGTCTCCCTCGCATCAGTCGAGGCAGAAAGGGACGGAGACGCAATGAATGGAGCGCCCATTCACATTGACACCGAGGTCAATCAGTTGATTCAACTCGCAACGATAAATTAAAGACCGGCAGGCATTACGTCTGAGTCTTGATGAAAGCAAGATTTGCTTATGGGCACGTCGGAAATATTATTAAGGTGAAACTTAAAGAAACAGCAAAATGCTATGGCATTCCTTTTTCTTTTCTATTTATTTTATTGATATATAAATATGTCTCAGATTAAGATAGCTGGTAGTTTCTGAATTATAGAAAACTAGCGGCCCGCCCTCGCTTCGCTTCGGTGTAGAGCTGAAGTATAGACTACAGTTTTTGTTCTCAGGCTTGTATTATACACAATGACATTCATCTATGATTCTTCTTATACCCGCATGCAAAGTCTCAGCCCGATCGGTTTAAAATTGACAAAGTTTCATACAAACTTTCATTCCCTATTTTATCCCCTTGGGGGTAGAATTGTTCAAAATCCTTTCTTAGCGGATGCCTACGTCATAACATTTACCTGCATGCCAAATTTCAGCTCGGTCCGTCCAGTGGTTTGGGCTGTGCGTTGATAGATCACTATGTCAGTCAGTCACCTTTGAGTTTTATATATATAGATAAACAAATATTTCTTAAACACACCAATTAGCCTTGCCCCAAAGTAAGCACTGTTAGGCTTGTGATATGGGATACTAGGGTAAGAGATGGCATACATTATACTGATAGTTAAGGTTAAGGTAATTTGGATTCAAATTTTATACATTAGGTAGTTTTTAAGTTGTCGTAATTTAATTTTCTATATATTGTAATACCTTAAATACGTGTATTGTTATTTTAGAATACATATAAGCATTAATGACTTAGGTACGTATATGTTCGTATTCATCACCCAAACATAGCCCCACCGGGTTTGAACTCGGCACCTCTGACATGGCTACACTTTGAAAACCGGCAAGTTACTATAAATTATGAAGTTCTCTACAAGGAGATTTTACGTAGTAATCCTCATTTTAACACTTATTCAGCACCGCCCTACTGACAATGTCTTTTATGTGCCACAAACACAATATCTTGGTCGCACTGTACGCAAATGTTTGTGTCTGTGATCATCATTCACCATTGTTTCTTAACAATCATTTAGACCTTCAACCAATTCTAAATATGGCCTTGAGTGTCGTAGCTTTGAACTACATACTTGTGATTGTTATTGCTGTTGCTAGTAGACGTCATGACATTAAAGTGACCAATAAGCATCGAGCTATGCTATGCTGCGCTGTGCTACGCTCTCTTCATTTATCTGGCTATTAGATTATAAAGAGGAAACTCACAATAATTCGTGTGCGGCGTATTGTGCTGTGGCTACATAAATATTGTTACTATTTCTGGTTGTTATAGTACAACCGCTGCAACAATGTGTTTAAGACAGATCGAGTCAATTAAGATCGTGTCAGTTAAGCAACTTTTCGCAGTGGTCGGTCATTGGATGGGTGACCAAAAATTTACGAAACGAGCTCCTTCGTGCTTTGGAATGCACGTTAAGCCATTGTTTCCGGCTGCTTCTGCAGTCGTTACCACCCACCAGTCCACACTGGTGGCCAGTGCCGTCTGACCTATTGGAGGCCCTGGGCATATTACGATAACGGGGCCCCTATGTTTGGTGATTTAACAGGAACTAGGGACTTTGTATTTGATCTGAGGGGCCGCCTATCGATCGCGGGGCCGGGGCACTTGCCCAAAGTGCCCACTGGGAAAGATGAGTCTGCTGGTATCCCGCGTGGTGGGCTCTCCCTTAATCTCTCTATTCCATCCATAGGATGTGCTCCATCAGTGGGGACATTAAATACACTGATGATGATGATGTGTGGACGAAAGCCCGTACCGTAGTTTTTACTCGACGTGTTTGCTCGAGTTAATCCGTATCTCAGTACGCATCATTAGTATCTTTGTACAGGACGCTTAACAAAGATCCCTGTGTGATAGCATGATGCGAAATCGAGACTTGCCATTTGATACAGTGTACGTACAGGATATGCAAAATGTTTACTGTGTTCATTTTATTTCATTTCCTGTCCTGCCCTTGTGCCCTGTGCCCTTAGCACGAACCAATATCGAATTCGAATAGTATGCGAGTCCGAAATGTCATTGGCAAATTTTGTATCGAAACTTGAACAGCAGCGCTTTATTGGACGTCACGAGAACTAAAAACCAGTATACAATTGACAGTGACATTACGCACTTACAATCTATTCGAATTCGATATAGGTTCGTGCTAGGGGTACTGTTCTTAAGTTTTTTCAGTGCACGTACATTCGATGTAAACTATTTTCAATTCCATCATTTGTATAAAGGCGGTAAAAGATTTTAAAAATATGTATATACAACAAAATAGAATACGCAAAACTTTGTTTTTGTAACATATTTCTTTACACACGCTGTCTACTGCTCACGTAGCTGTCATACACAAATTATTTAGGTTACATGCATTATTAATGACGGAAAATGCAACTTAAAAAAGAAAATCGTATTCTAAGAAAACAGGAGATTCATGTAGAAAAACAGTGGAAGTCAGAAAAACAGGAGATCTTCTATAAAATCTGGAGACCTGGCAACACTGCACTGGCTGCATTCAAAAACTACGATCCAGGTGCAACAAATGTCAAAATTGACAAAAGGTTCGTACAGTTAAGGTTCGTAAATTGAACCGTGTCAGAGTGAAAAGTTGTACTCGGAGTGTAGGTTTGGAACGGAGCGAGCGAGCTAGCGAGTTGTCAAAAAAACGGACATTTGCTCACATGCGGTAGAAATTAAACCTAAAACTCACATTTTTGTGAACACGTAAAAGTCCTTCAGCCGCCCGCGGCTTTATTTCTTACCAGCCAGGTTGAAGATAAACAAATACAAACATAAAATAAGTATGAAGCAACATGCCTCATTTTAGATATGATATGTATAATTTATTCAGAGGGTTTGTAGCCAGTGATCAAATTGGTTATTATTAACAAAAGAATATAAATAAGTATATATTAAAAATCGGTCGAAAGTTCAAAAAAGATCATGTTGGGCAAAGTAAGGCCGCGTCGTGTGAAACATAGTTGAATATGACTATAGTTAATATCACGTAAAAATACATAGTAAATGTGTCAAAATTTTAGCAAACGGTTATTTTTCTACTACTTTATTTTAATGTTTACTTAAAATTGAGAATGAGAAAAAATTACGGTTTAAAAAAACAATTGAATCAGTTGTGGCGTTATCTAGTTAGATGATGTTTCGACATGCGGATATTACTGACGCTTACTCGTCACCTTTTCAAAATCCAAATAAAATGCATGTCAAGTCGATGAGAATGTAACGCAGTATTAAAACAAATTATAAGAGATGATTTGATCATGCAATAATCCTACCTGCCTACATCTTGATTGATTCATACGGTGATGTAACTGCAATATGTAGGTACAACAAAATCATCGTAAAACATTTCCTGAGGCCGTACCGTGAACTTTAAAAGCTATTCAAATGCGATTGTTAAGTGAGACGCAACTATAGGCAGTGTAGAGCGCTATCTCATCAGACCCATAAGATTAAACAATGTTTTAATCTAAGATCAGACCCATTAGATTGAGGTAGACGCAACATGTACTCCAAATTTCATGGAATCCTAGCGACTCAGATCTTGAGTACTCACGAGGACAAATAAATGGTGAAAAACCATGGGCCCAGGTCACCCATTTCAATTATATTGTTTTAATAACCTAATGTGACATTGTTAGATATTTTTTAAGTTTTTCAGACGAGGTATAAATGGAAAAATCCTATGGAAAATATGAAACGTGAATGTGTGTGTGTGGGATGCGTGCGTATCTCATCCCGACGAGCATAACTAATTGGAGGGTAACTTGGCGAAGGCTGAAACGCTATAAGCGTTACGATTGTCAGACGCGACAATATATATATATATACATATATATGAGTGATGCGTACGCCGCTCCATTCCCCTTTGCCTTATGCTCCGCATAGTGTTAGGTTATTTAAGAAAAGAAGTTTCACTTTAGATGGGTGGTCCGTGCACACAATATTTTTTTAAACGTTATAATTGACGTCTGTTATTGGATGACCATTTGTCTCCCTTTTGGCATGCGAAGTACACACACTTGCGATTTTTAATTCGATCTATGTCTGTGGCTATCCATCGATACCTGCGTTTGAATTGCTTCGAGAAGCGATGGTCGCGATCCAAATGTCAATGGTATTTGCCGTGTAACTCTTCATAGTTGGATGTTTTATAATGATGATGACGGTACTTGATCTCTGTGTTGGTAATGTTCATTGCAATTTGGAAATTTCGGATGATTATATAAGCAAATTTATGGGGATAATGGTGTCGATTCTGGCATTTTTCTCTTAACCTAAACTTAGTTTTGACAACAGTGTATCCTTGTCAATCTCTATTCAGAATGAAAAGGACAGACAGTTTAGAGAAGCAATAGAGAAATATTTTTTTAAAAATTTTATCAGTTACTAGTGTGAATCGACGATGAATAATTATTGGTTTAACATTATAATAAAATTCTCATATTTCATAGACCATTACAGCCCGTAGCCACACTATTGGTGTCGATTCTGGCGTGATTCTCTAAACTTAAAACTAAATTTAACATCAGTCTCTCTTTTTCATTCTGTATAGAGAATGACAAGAAAACACTGTTGTCAAGTTTAAGTTTAGATTTAGAGAATCGTGCCAGAATCGACACCATTAAATAGTTAAATTTTAACAGCAAAGAAAAACGGACGGAAAGTTCTTTACTATAATAAAATTATTATACCTACTCTCGAAACTGATTGTAAAATGCAAAAGTAAGTCTGTTTGTTTGTTGCACTTTTATGTCTCAATCGTTAAAACGAGCTTGATAAATTTGGTATGGAGAAAATGCGAGGAATGGAGAAGGGTATAAGCAATTGGAACAATAATATATGAGTACTAAATTATTCTCCAATTAGTTGATAATAAAACAGCAGCGAGCTTTGGAACGAAATTATCTTATATATAAAATTCTCGTGTCACAATGTTAGTTACCATACTCCTCCGAAAAGGCCTGACAGATTTTTATGAAATTTTATATGCATATTCCGTGGGTCTGAGAATCGGCTACTATCTATTTTTTATATGCATATATGATAATGGTTGTCCACCTGTAACGTAGTGTTCTGAAACCTACAATGTGCCTTCGCGCCAAAATTCAAACTATTGGGTATTGTAACGTAGTGTTCTCAACCATAGGTTAGGAGGAATGTTATCCCAGGAAATTGATAGAACACTACGTTACACACCCCTAATTTTTTTTTGTTAATATTTTTTTTTATAATGTCGTATTAAAAATACATTCAACCCAAAATTTTCTCTTCTACCACCTGCTCCTATTTTTATAGTGGTACGAAGTTCGCTGGGTCAGCTAGTTATTTATAAAATATTATTGTAGTCATCGCATGTCTGTTGCATTGCAAATGACGGTTTCCGTGTACCTAGAGTCCACACGTGCGCAAACGCAATTGATATAGATAGGTATGAATTGAAAACATTCCAAGGTCTCACCAGACTAGGTTTTATTAGTAATCAGAACTTATCATTTATAGAAAACAGTCACACTATAATAATATAAAGCCGAAAGTTTATGAGTGTGTGAGTGTGTATGTTTGTTACTTCTTCACGTCTAAACGGCTGGAGCGATTTTAATAAAATTTGGTATGGAGTTTGTTAATACCGTGGGTTAACATAAAGGCTACGTTTTGGTCGGTATGGGGGTCGTGACCCCCATGACCCCCCTGGATCCGCCCTTGGCTATAACTCCACTCAGTTAACGTTATTACGGTGAAAGCACTAAAACATATAAATTTAATAGTTGCCAAATAAACAAATCCGTGATGTGTCTGTAATGCTCGTAATTTAAGACAGTAGTGGGCCATTAGTAACATTACAGTTTTGAATTGAGACAATTGACCTTCTTGTGGTGTCCTTATGCCTTGGTTGCTCTCCATGGAATGGCGGTATTTTAAGTGCGCCAAAGGTAGAGGAGAAAAGTAGAAGAGCTCGATGGCGCAGGTGGTTAGCGCGTTCGGCTGCGATCGTTGAAGTTAAGCAACTTTCGCAGTGGTCGGTCATTGGATGGGTGAACAAAAATTTATAGCCGTTGGTCCCGGATGCATTTGCAGTCGTTAGCAGCCACCAATCCGCACTGGGCCCGCGTGGTGGGTGACGGGCCAATGTCCCTATTCCATCCATAGGGAAGGCCTGTGCCCCAGCTGTGGAGATATTAATAGGCTGATGATGATGATTATGTCCGTCAAAAGCTGTTAGTATCATACTAGCAAACCAGTGAACCAAATGTTCACCAAAAAAAAAATGTATTTAATTAATTGAGAACTTCGGAGATTTTGTGTGGTTTCGTTTGAAATAGAAATCACGTGATTTCTCGAAAACCGGAAGTGCTACGTTACTCACATCCGGTTTGTAGTCTTATCAGACTATTCTTAACTTATAACTTAAACATTCTCTATATCTATCTCTTACGGTTTGGCCGCTGAAACAGCACCACGGACGCACAGTGTTTTATGGAACCAAAAAAATTTACACCTTAAGATTTTTGCATAAATCAATTATTTATACCCTAATAAAGGCAAGAGTTCAATTCTCAGATCACTATTTCCATTAAAAAAAAAGATATGAAGTAGCAAAGTTTTTGAAATTTGAGCATTAAAAAATTAACAATTTAATTTCCTCAAAAGACGGTTCCATATCTGTACATGAGATATTTGCCACTTGATAAGGAATTATTGAAGGCATAATTTTGCAATTTTATTTTATTTATAAGTGTCCTAGTTTCCGAGAAATATTTTATTTTAAATTTCGATTTTTAATTTTTTTCTCCAAATATCGGCAAAAGTGGAACCTGGATTTAGTAGTACAGAAAGGTTCTATAAGCCAAGTTCTATCACCCATAAAAAAATCAGGTTTCACTAATAATTAATAGTTAATAGTGACAATACTAAAAGTTTCAATGAATATCTTTTACCTAATTAAAGGCACGTGTATTCGTGCCTTATCTTGTGTTTATGCAGTGAAGTAAAGAAAACATAGTGTTCAACGTTTGTGTTTATGCATATTTTCAACACTTTCAATTGACTTTCCAATATTTGTTATGCATTTTGCATATGAACACATAAAATTAACAAGATAGTTAATTAAAATACTTATGAATATAAAAAATTAAATTATTATATTAATTCATTTAAATTGTTTGACAATTAAGTACATTAAATTACATTACACGACATTTTATTTGTCAGACTAAAATAATTATATAAATTAATTTTGGTTTGATACTTGGTCTAAATTTGATTTCATTTTATTTCTATTACGATTTCAATATTTAAAAGACACACATCATTGAATCCAAACATCATTGATTGAATCCTAAAAATAAAACATTTAAGTTAAATATTGTTACTATCGATTTAATGGACCATTTTGATTGTCTGTAATAAACAATTTTGAATTATTTTGGATATTTTAAGAGGTGCGTTTAATATGTAGGTATATAATATGCATCAATTGTTAACTTACCCGTGTAGACAGAATATTGTATAAACAGATAGAACTTTATCAATTTTGTTGGAAGGCAATGATAAGTAGTTGGGCAGCCCGAGGAGGGATTTTTGGATTTACACGAGCGCGGCAGAATAACATAAGGGGGCAACTTTGCACCTTGTGAAATACTTCCACAATAGCCGAGTCTTCTATGTAGGGCCGAAGGTCAAGGGCAGCAAAAAAAATATCAACAAACAGCCATGACTTTTGGCCGAGTCCAAATCACTGGAGGGATTTTGGTCACTTCTCAAATCGCAGACTAATCACACTAACTGTTGCGCCAACACGCATCCACTATAAGCTCGATATTTGATAGATTTCATAATAGAACTCCTCAATAATATAAATAAACTTTGCACCTTGTGAAATACTTTTAAATAGCTCAGTCTCTTATGTAGGGCGGAAGGTCTAGGGCAGCAAAAAAAATCAACAAACAGCCATGACTTTTGGCCGCGTTCAAATCATAAGCTTTTCGAATAGAAGCTGGTGGAGGGTTTTTGGTCACTTCTATAATCGCAGACTAATCACGCTAACTGTTGCGCCACTGCGCTTCCACTTTAAGCTCGATATTTTATAGATTTCATAATAGAACTCCTCAATAATATAAATAAACTTTGCACCTTGTGAAATACTTTTAAATAGCTCAGTCTCTTAAGTAGGGCCGAAGGTCTAGGGCAGCAAAAAAATTCAACAAACAGCCATGACTTTTGCCGCGTCCAAATCACAAGCCTTTCGAATAGAAGCTAGTTTAGGGTTTTTGGTCACTTGATATATAACAGCTTGATATATATTTGATTTCATAATAGAACTCCCCAATAATATAATGTTTCCTTTTGTTCCAGTGGATAACTCCGGAAGAGTGTGCCGTGTACAGTCGCGAACAGAGGCCCCCGCTGGTCATCCCACGCATCACGCAGTACCGTACGCCGCCGCGCCGGGAGACGAAACCAATCCCACATTTCTACCAAGAGGTAAATAGTTTTTATCGGGGTGAGAAACAAGCTTAGCGTTCGGCTGCGATCGTTGAAGTTAAGCAACTTTCGCAGTGGTCGCTCATTGGATGGGTGACCAAAAATCTTCTATCTCGAGTTTCTCCGTGCTTCGTTATGCCGTTGGTACCGGCTGCATCTGCAGTCGTTAGCACCCGCCAATCTGCACTGGGCCTGAGTGGTGGGTCATGGCCCAATCTCCCTATTCCATCCATAGGGAAGGCCCATGCCCCAGCAGTGAGGACATTAATAGGCGCCATCGAGCTCCTCACTCCTGGAATCCAGGAATACTCATACACAACACGCCTTCAGGAATACTAGATGCTAATAGACATAGCGGGTACTATATTGTATGACAATGGCGGTTGTCGATTGTACACCATACAAATAAAGGGCGCCATTAGCATACAGTGACAAACATCCAGGCCGAGTGACTCAGCCGCCATCGCCATGTCTGTCTGCTCATGCGCGATTATTGCGCGCGTTAATTAATTATGCGCTCGCGCAAGAGGCCGGTGTTGCCGCAGTCAAATTTTAAATAATCAACAATTTAAACATGCGTTCTCCCCAAGTAGGTTTATATTCCTTTGCGACATTAATAGGGTATCGAAAATCGCTAGCCATTGTCGTATGTAATAAAAAAAAAATAGAATGCACGGATCACACATCTGAAGTGAAACTTCTTTTCTTAAATAACCTAACATTAGGCGGTGCATAAGGCATAAGGGAATGGATCAGAGCACGCATCACTCATATATATGTATATATTGTCACGTGTGACGCGCGTAGCGTTTCAGCCTTCGCCGAGTTACCTTTCAACTTTCATGCTCGTCGGGAAATGGCTGCGCACGCATCGCACACACATATACAGAGCGTCCCACGGCTACCTCACACGGAGGGAAAATATATTAAATATTGAAGATAGGATATGTTACTGAAAGAAGACATCATTTTATTTTTAATAATAACTAGAACTACATTCACAGTTTTTTTTAAATCGCCTGCTACAACTGGGAATCAAACTCGTGAAATTTCGAAAAATAAACACAACATATTTTATGATAACCATCGAAAGGGTTAAATCTAAGGATCATTTTTTGCTAAATAACATAGTATTTTAAATGTCCGAAAAGAAGTTTCACTTTAAAAAGTGTTAATAGTTATTTGCTTGTTGTAGGTTAGGTCGATGGATGACCACCTTTAGGTCGTAAAATTTATTATCTCCTTCTATAAAATATTGGAAAATGTAACAGCTAATACTCAGCTAATGGGGAAGCGGGATAGACCTTCGGTTGCAATATCGAACTTTTGGATTACCAAAGCTGTAGCTTAGGAAAATAAATTAAAGATGATGATTTTCTAGTATGCAATTTATATTACTGCATTCCGTGTGTCACATAGCAGCGGCCCGCATTCGAACAACAATCTTAACCAAAATCTTACTAACTAGAAAGTCTTTGACTTTAGGATAAGCGGAGAATGTTTGGACGGGATACTTACGCAATCGCGGGTTCGGCCAAAACGTAAGAAAAGATGAAAAAAACTACGTGACCTCACGATTTCACCGCAATAGATCTCACGTTTAACGAAGCGCTGCCGGTGGTGACGCCTAAGTGCGTCAGCCCTTGGCGTCACAGCATACTGCATCCAAATGATAGGGGTCTGCGGGCTGACGCCGCAGGCCACAGCAGGCAGTTTGCAGGCGGGTGGCATTCGGGAGCATCCGAACAGGCCGATGGGGCCGGAGCTACGACGCGTCCCGCCACGTAATGACCGCAGAGTTACTAAAATCACATGCCTATATGTAATTTAAAAAAAAACACATTGGCGAAAGGCCACTTATTAAGGAGTATGGTGTTGGCAGGCTCAAGAATTAACGAAATGAAGCCACGCGGACGCGCCACCTTGACGAATTTATTTGAATACGAAGCAAAACTAAATTGTAATTTATCCCAAAATCAAAGAAAACAAGTTCGCATGGCAACACTGACTACAAAGCAATATGGCGTCGACTTGTGAGGCCAAGCCAATACCGCACATCCGGTGCCACCATTAAATTAATTGATTGAATAAAACCATTCGTCAACGGTAGATGTCAGCACGTATAAATATACTTTTCCTCAAATAACTCAATTTAATAGACATCGAGTAGGTATGACTTCTGTGACTTCTGTTATTATGCATAACATAGGTTAAATTGAATTCTTTCAATCGCAAGACAGTTTTTCAGACAGTTTATTAAGTTGATGGTACATATAAAACGACATCGTTACCAGAACTACCTTTTTTTGAGTGTGTATGCTGTTGGTCGCAGATGACATTTACAGCGTTACCGGGTTAAGGGACGGCGAGATCCTAATGGGACCTCAAGCCGAGAAGTGGCGAGTGCCTCTAATGGTATTCCATACGGTTGGAATCTCCCCATGGGGAGAGTCTCCTCTCCGTCTGGAGTCTCTAGACCACTCGGACCTGAGGGGTTCGGCTCAACTAGAGTCTCTAAGACTCGAA
This sequence comes from Chilo suppressalis, assembly GCA_902850365.2. Taxonomy (NCBI): domain Eukaryota; kingdom Metazoa; phylum Arthropoda; class Insecta; order Lepidoptera; family Crambidae; genus Chilo; species Chilo suppressalis. The sequence continues at coordinate 16,711,867 of OU963914.1, read as the reverse complement.
CCTCAGCTCTAGTTAGCCATTGTCGTGGGTTCCAGAACTACTAATACACTGAAAATAATTTTATCCTGTTTCACCCCAGTTATAAATATTATTATTTCGCCTCACTTTTTATTCCACAATCTTTCCCTTATTGTTGTTTAAATAGTTATTTTTTCATTAATATATTCTGTAATGGGGTTTATTACTCTCAGATATTGAAAATATTTCTTTCGAATGGAAGGTTGTCTTGAAATTGCTGCAAACTTTAAGGCACAGGAAATACTGCAGAAAAGTGTGCCGTCTTACTTCGACCTAAACTCAATCTCCTGCCCCGTGGAGCCCTAAAACCTTAACCACCTACAGAAAATAGACAATACTAAAAGCTAAGAGTTTTCAATAGACACAAGGTATCAAGATGGTAGTTCAAACAATATATTCCACACATAATGCCCAAAGAGTTAGCTTCCAAACAAGGAAAATTAATTTCATAATTGTAATCGGTCAATTTATTTTTCAAATATCATCATCACCAGCCTATTAATGTCCCTACTGCTGGGGCACAGGCCTTCCCTGTAGATGAAATAGGGAGACCCAGTGCGGATTGGCAGATTACATTAAACCTATATATCGAAAATGTCAACATCAATAGTTGCAATGCCTACCTGGTCAATTATTCTCAACTTTTAATTATGTACCTAGTTTAAGCTAGAGTAAAGTTTTCTGGCAGAGTTTGGGAACATTGTAAACATAAACCCCCTTATGATTTTTATTTTATTTTTAAGCACGTAACTGCTTGATGTTTAAATCTAAAGAAAATATAACTAGAAAAAATTCCACGCGGACCAGGCAGCAGACGGGACTCCAACCCGCACCCTTCGCAATCCGGGCGAATGCACTGACCAATTATGCTACCGCGGCCCTGACGGCCGCGTCGAAATTCTTCTAGCCATTCTTAAGCTGCAAGGCAGCGCCATTTTTTCGGATTGTAGGTAACCCACAATGTCAAATAAACCCTCTTTGTTAATAAACAAGGAATAAGCGTAGACTAGTTACGCCGTCTTTTGTTCATGTCAGTCAAATGCCATTTGTCATTCAATAGACAGGAACAAAACATGGAGTAACTAATCCAAGCGTAGTCTTCGTTTATTAATAAGAAGGAAAAGGTTTTCTTCAGAAATTCTTTTTTATCCTGCCAGCAACTGCACTCGGAATACAAGATAGGTACTTAATTATAATTGAAGCATGCGAAGACAGATTTCTTTCCGCCATACCATAGCATACGATCCACCTACGCCTCATTAAACTGATCGGCGGTTCCACCAGTAATCAGTGAATGCGTAATAAAACAGATAAGGCGCACTTCCTAGCGAGCGAGCAGCGACCGACCAATGATAAGGGCCGGGTAGGGCTGGCCACTCACAGCCCAGGACTTATCGATGCAATGCGCAACAGCCTGTCGATAAAGTTCTTGATGGCTAAAGTTTGGTTTCTTAAAGCTACGTTGACTTTTGAAGTCGCTTTCGACTTCAAAAGTTCCTTTCAAGAGCTAAAAACTGCTGCAACTAACATTTGTTAATATTTAAGAAGCGTCCGAAATAAAATAAAATACTTATGCATTCAAAAGGTGCTATGATTAATGGTTTAGACCTTTCTTCTTATTCAGAAATTATATTTAAAATCTGATCTCCTATATCAACAGAATTAAAAAAATCAAACTATTAATCTTAGAGATATAGAAAATGCATGTATTCTAAAACATTTATTTGGATATGTTTACGATTTTTAAATCAGTCTGTAAAGATTATGGCATATTAAGAAAAATATCTTATCAAAAATCTACTAAAAACCCTATTAACTGATAACATATTTTAGTATTGCTCTAATAAGTTATTGCAAATCGACCAGAAAACAAACACTTTCACGACAAGAGAATATTTAAATAGTCCCTTTTTGGAAGTATCGATTTAAGTATTGTGCTTTTGATCGATAAACAGACATCCTTATTGTAATATCGCCGTTGTATGGTATGGTACCATTGTAGTCGGTGCGTCATGCTGGTGTCGAGACTGTTGCAAAATAACAATTTTTCCTTTAATTAAAAGGTACATTCCAGGATAAATATTATAGAATATTTAGTGTGGTGGCATCCGTTCAAAAGAAGTGTAGTGAAGTGTTTTTTTGTGTTTAGAAAACAAAGAGTGGGAAGTGATAAGTCATGGCAGGCAGGACCAACAGTGAAACAGGCAGTGTAAAGTGATAAAAATGTTCAAATTGATGAGAGGGAAAACTTGGTTCAAGGAGGTAAACTGGAATTATTATGGGCGTGGACTGTATTTTATTACATTTAAAAGGACGCTGTTAATTTTCAACTGTTATATCTTTATGTTTTAAGTAACTTTATTTATAGTGGTGCTTACCGGTGGCCTACCTCAACGACACTACATTATAAATCAATTGAAATTTGACATTTGGGTGGGCTATTAGTTGCTGTGACAATTTGCCTGTTAACAGATGCATGCTCTAAGAAACAAATGCTTTTTATTCGTCACTATATCGCAACCGACATCATTATAATGTAAATTTACTTCAAAGTAAAACTATTATAATTTTCGACATTCCATGTAGGGAGTTAGACTAGCGTTTTTTACGCGCGTACAAGCTCGATTTTGGAAGCGCATGTAGGTGCATATAGGCGCAACTTTTGCATTTTAATTTTATGAAGCGTGTCATGTAGACGAGCGTAAGCGCATATACCGAGACGACCGTATATGCGCATAAAAATACGCTAGACTGAAAGCGCTCGTAGAGGACTACATTATGAATAAAAATATTTTTTTGTAGCGCCTACAGCATTTTAACAGCAATGTCCTTCAATTGTTAAATAACATTGCAGTTAGATTCATGCAGGCGTTATTATATTCATCAATGTATTGAAACACAAGCAACACATTGATAGCATGTAACTGTCTCAGATAACGTAATTTGCAAATATCAAGTCGAAATGTATGTCATAAACATTGTGATAACCAATCATATGAACAAACACATTGCATGTATATATATATATAAAACATGCTTGTACTACTGTTGTTTTGTTATCTCTAGTAATCTATAAAGTGATATTAATTTAATACTGAGCCTTATCAGGTCTCAAATTTAAGTACTGCAATAATGAATCAATTGAGAGTAGGTTACGCAAGTCTTAGCCAACGATATTAAATACCCTAGATACACCAACACGAACAAAATCGTGCCCGAAACCTGTCCAAAAGGTACATTGAACCATCCACGGATGATCGCGTAGTCAAAATCAATATAAGGCATATTTAAATATTGAAAGTCATCTTTAATACATACTGTATGAGGTCTTAAATAAAACGCATGCGTCAAGGACGGTTCGAAATGCAAGCTCGTAAAATTTTACGACATTGCTATATGCGGAAGAATTCAGACCTTAGTTCCTTGACTCTACGCGCAATTTTGAACGCGCTGTTAGCAATATAGCAGGCACGGACCGCGAGGAAAAGAGAAGGCTATATGGCGACGTAAAACCGACCATGCATTTGAATATCACAAATATTTTATATTAAATCAGTTTATAGTAAGTATCACATCAAAATTTACTTCAAATGCGTTAAATTAACAACCATTGACTAGATACCTGTCGAAAAAACGACACATTTCGTACTCTAAGTATTATTTTCGCATTTTTTCGCGGAGCTCTGTGGCATCTTGACTTTGTAACCGCGGTCCGCGCGTGACTGTGAACCAAGAAGTGATTGAGTGGAGTTCAAGCACTTCTTGATTGGGACACATTTTGAGCGCTCGTAGTGTATCTAGGGCATTTAATATCGTTGGTCTTAGCACGAAACTCTAGCGCTGACCGTTATTGCGCGGAAGTAAAAATTAAGATGTGTTGGGGGGGAAACGAGGTGCGCGGGTGGGCGTGCGTTGCGGCGATTGGCTCTCCAGTCGTACCCATGCGCAGCTATCCCTGACGCGTTTTGTTCAGAGCTGAGTTACGAAATATAATAGGTTATCAAAATCAAGCACAAGCATGAATTCTGACAGCTCTGTAACGATATATTGTTTTAAACTGTCATGGTTACTAACATTAAAGCTATTAACGAGATTGTTACCATGTACCTTGTTTTTTATGAGTCTCCGATAAAAAACAAGGTACATGATGGCGCTTGCAACAGTGCCGAGATATCGGATACTCATAAAAAACAAGGTACATGGTAACAATCCCGTTAATAGCTATAAAGCTCTGTAACGTATCGTAATCATCTAATTTATGGAAGAAGCCAGTATGCTCTTACGTCCGCAAGGGGCGCTGCTTTGTTTTCATATAAACTTTGACGACGCAATGCAATTCGTTCGTTCGTTTTCGGAGAATCCGTACTAGGACTCTGTGGCCCATAATCATAAAGTTACAAATCGAGAAACATCTAAAAGTTTTTGGTTAACAAATACTTTATGCGTTCGAGAGTCAATTTTAGAAATATAAGCACGTTGTACAAATTAATTATTTTAAGAAAAACTTAGTTATACTTATTATTTATTAAAAGCAAACAATCAATATAATTTAAAAAGTGGGATTCTTCACGAGCGTTCGCATAGTAACTAGTATCATCATCAGCCTATTAATGTCCCCACTGTTGGGGCACAGGCCTTCGCTGTGGATGGAATAGGGAGATTGGGTCATGGCCCACCACGCGGGCCCTGTGTGGATTAGCGGGTGCTAACGACTGCAGATGCAGCCGGGACCAACGGCTTAACGTGTCTTCCGAAGCACGGAGGAGCTTGAGATAGCAAATTTTTGGTCACCCATCCAATGACCCACCACTGCGAAAGTTGCTTAACTTCAACGATCGCAACCGAAATCGCTAACTACTTGCGTCATTGAGTTCCTCTAGTAAGTAGTATATATATGTATATATATTATATATATATTAATTATCTGACAACTCAAAATATATCACAATGTTGCATATTTGTTGGCAATATTGATAACCTCCGGCAGTTTTCGTTTCAGTGAACGGTTAATTAAATTCGCGTTTTCCTTAAATACTACCTAATTATTTTGCAGTGAAATCCTTACAGTCCTTGAAATATATTTATGACCAATGCATTGAATATAGGCTTTTTTTTAACCAGTAACTTTTATAGTTATAATTTTTATTTTTTATGCATGTAACTGCATGATGAAAAAAGAAATCTTATCTAAAATATTACTAGAACAAATTCCACGCGGACGACGGGACTCGAACCAATACTCTACGCTATCCGGGCGAATGCACTGACCATTATGCTACCGCGGCCCTGATGGCCGTGCCGAATTCTTGCACGGCAGCGCCATCTCTTCGCATTGTAGTAATTTTTATGTTTTGTGTTCAGTAGTTTGGTTGTTTTGATTGGAAGTTGACCCTCATGAGAGTAGGTTTTATAATCCCTCGTTTAAACCAAGGTCATCTATTTAATATTATGTATACAATATTTTCATTTTTTGTACACACATAAATACATGTATAAAACATGTTTGACGAACTCCGTGGCCGTTGTCGCCCCCCACGACAACGGCTAACTAGAGCCGAGGTCCGAGTTTCAGAGACGCCCTCTAGTTGAGCCGACCCCCTCAGGTTCGAGTGGTCTAGAGGCTCCAGACGGAGAGAAGACTCCCACCGTGGGGAGACGCCATCCGCCTGGAATACCTCTAGAGGCACTCGCCAATTCTCGGCTTGAGGTCCCCTTAGGATCTCGCCGTCCCCAAACCCGGTGACGCTGTAAAGGTCATCTGCGACCAACAGCATACACACTCAAAAAAAACCGTGGCCGAGCTGTTTGTACGCCGGGTTTCATAATGTCGCCGACTTGAGAGGTCCCGGGTTCGAATCCCGGTGGGGGCAGATGTTTGTGTGATGAATACGAACATTAGTACTCCGCTCATGAATGTATCATATGTATTTCTAATATATGTACAGTATATATATTATATCCGTTACCCTAGCATCCCATAACACAAGCCTTACAGTGCTTACTTTGGGACGAAACCCCGGGGACCTCTCGAGTCTTCGACACCATGAAACCCGGCGTACCAACCACTCGGCCACGGAGGTCGTCATTTGTCAACTTACTATGGAGTTTGACAGTTAGACACGATTAAAAACGTGATATAATGTAAATTGTGATGCTCATGTTACGGGGACTGGGTGCGTGATGATTTATTAACTACTCGTTGACGCTTGAATAACAGAAATTTCGTTTTTCATAGTTCTGAAATGTTCTGCGAAAAAAACTTGGACTATTGAAAGAGTTGTACCGCTTCATTGTGTAACACCTTTTGCGTTACCCACTTTTGTTTTTAGCCTTTAACCTTAAGACTGGTATCTAAGATACTCGTTTAATTAAAATTATCCAACACGAGCGTTGCCCTCATTAAAAGATTAAAAACTTGGGGATAACAGCGTAATTTTTTTTTTAGTTTAAATAAATTTGCGCCATCTATGTTTGATAAATCAATTATAATTTTGATGCTGATTAAAACCGGAAGAGGTTGTTCAGGTGCCCAAGCGGGAGAGTTGAACCCAGGGCCGGATTTAGAGGTCCAGAGGCCTCGGGGCAACAGAGGAGCGAAGGCCCCCTCACCCCAAATTATTTTCCATATAAAGTAAACATTTTTTTTTCCAGTCTAGTTTTTCAATAAATAATTTATTGTGAACCTAGTAAATTCTCTTAGTATTGAACAAACACATATAAATATAAACGGATACAAGAATTATCTGAAATTAAATCTTAGAGTTAACGAACGGAACCTTTCGAGCTTTTTTCGCCGAAAAATCGTTGATGATTTCGATTTTTTTTCCGAAGTCTCTATTGTGGGGGCCCCCCGTTTGTGGAGGCCCCGGAGCTTTCGCCCCGGTTGCCCTCCCCTAAATCCGGCAGTGTTTGAACCATCTTTCAAAATTGTGTTTAAATTAAACGGAAACACAACGTCAATAATTAATTCGTATTTTGGTCACATGCGAGATGCCGGTCACAACAAAACAGTCTAGCATGTGAGCATGTGACCAATGAACAAATTGACGTTTTGCTTGTGCTCAATTTAAATACAAATTTTGAAAGCTGGCTCATTTCTCTCACCTGGGCAAGATTGCTGGGTTTCCTCTACACTCTTCTCATACACATTTTTGTCGCAATCCATTATAGTCCGGCCAAATTAGACAGTACAATAAGAATAAAGGTGCATAAATTCACATTAAACTGAAAGTGAGTACAATTGTTCTAAACATTATTAAAAATAACATATCAAAATTCCCCATCGTTCCGGTACATGGAAAAAACATTATTCGAGATCAAAGATCAATGTAATGTTACAAAATGTGTTTAAAAAATTCATACATCATTCTGTTCCCAGTCGGGTACAGTAACTGAAAAAAATGTAATCTAAGCCATAGGGCTTATTTATCCTAGAATCAAAAAGGCCATGGCCCAGGGCGGCGGGTTGCGAAGGGCGGCTGAAATAGCTATGGATGGCAGAAACCTTATGAAGGCATTCGCTACTGACCTATATTTTGATTTGATTTACTAATTCTAGTTCAAATCGTATGAAGCCCGCGGTACTTGATTTCAAAAAACGCCCCTGTTACAACAGCGCCATCTAGTCACTTAGTGAATCTAGGTGGCTTGTTAACAACTAAGAGATATTTCGGTATTAGAAACTAGATGGCGTGATGATTCGGCACTTAGAACTAGATGGCGTTGCCGAGGAATATATCGTGTTTATATAGAGAAAAATTGTCGGAAACTAAATACATTTATAAAGAATATGTTTTTAAATATTCCGAGCAGTATACATCTCAGATAATCGAATTACGGTCTTTCATTTGGACCTTTCAATTCCAGGATCAGGAACCGGCGTCAGTGAAATCCTCGGTGCGTCAATATGAGCAGCTGCAGGACTGGAGCCCCACGTCGGAGCGGAGCCGCGCAGACCTGGAGCGCAGCTTCAGCAAGGCCAACTCCGACAGCCCGCCCTTCGTCAGGATCAACAAGAGACTGGGTAAGAGTCAAAAGTACATTAATCATCATCATCTTCATCATCAACAACCCATGCTCGTCCACTGCTGGACATAGGTCTCCCCTAAAACACGCCACTGCGCCCAATTTTCTGCCACTCTCATCCAGCCCACTCCAGCCAGCCTACGAATGTCATCATCCATCTTGTCTCAGGGTATCCTACACTACGTTTACCAAAAGTACATTATTATGAAATAATCTCTTCTGTGTTCTCGCATACAGATATCTCACTATCATCGGGTAAACCTCGAATAAAGCTCCAGAAATCTATTTAAACCTGTTCGTCGTTACAAATCTTTATTATAAATTACTTAGACACAATTAGAGCTATGGAGGACCATGAACTATGGATGCCGATATACACAGCTTATGCAATCATCTTAATTGAAATGACACAATGATTCTTTATTCAAATTGACTTATTGAAAGCACTTTTGAATCCTCTATTATTTTTCCTACTACCAATTCAGAAGATCTTTGAGCTGATGACAGAATTAGCAACACAACACACATAAAAACATGTCACTAACTAACAATACAAAGTCCACTCACATTTTGATTGCTGTGTAATACAATATAAATATTATTGAGTCATAACTATTCAAACGTTAATGCTTTCGCTCCAGATGATTAAAAAAGTGTAAATTTTTCCATTTACACCCCGTCTGAAAACAAGTTTCACTTCCAAATACACTTTTATTAAATGAAACTTCACCCCATTTACAGGCAATTCTACGGAGAACCTTCTGTTCCCTCCTCGACGGCCGAACCACTTGCAGCTTCCCGCGTCCTCCTCCGGGGACAGCTTGGACAATGTGGAGGTCCGCGAGCATGAGCCCGGGTACATCAAAAGCAGGAAGTCCAGGTCGATGGTGGCACCCAAGCACCGCATGAGGTCCCCCGTACCGGCGCCTAGGTTGCTGCTACATCAACCTTCTGAGGTAATATGACTGATTGACAACAACTTTTTAAAATGGTGTTTTTCTTGATCAGACACTACATCTCTAGGTTTAGGATTAAAAGATTTCGATGATGTAAGCTTGCCCAGAAATAGCTTCTTCGCTTGAGCTTTAAAGCAGGTTGAAAACAGAGACGTAGTTGTGATTTAAAAATACTGGATTTAAATACTGCAAAAATTGGGGCAAATATTTGTAACGTTAAATAATTACAGCTAATCATGATATCATCGAGGTATGTGTCGTTATACATTTAAAGCTCTTTGAATTTTGAATATTAATTGCATTATAACATGTTTATTAATATGAATCAATTGTGAAAAAGGTTGTTTTCCCTGTACCATCAGTTAGAAGGCCGTGCAGCTTCAAAAAGTTAAGGGGTTTCCATAAATAAAAAACTGTGAATAACCATTGTTCAAATCGATAGTTATATCTCTGTTCCAGTATATCCGACAAACATATTCAAACGGTAACCGAAATTATCAATAATCACTCTAAATTATTAAATTTATCCATTCAAAAAGATTATAATAATCCTCAATTTTAGACCTTCGTGTTCCAGGCGCCGGTCGTTATGGAGGGCATAGTGAAACGAACCAAGTTTTCCGAGAGCGGGAAGAAGAGCAAAAAGAACTGGAATGACTGCTACATGGTTCTCACGCACACAGCTCTAATCTTCTTCAAGGACCAGAAGACGTATCATGCCACTGTGAGTTCTTAACCGTTTATTTTTTATTACTCGTTTGTTCCCATAATTAGCTAGCTAACTATTTGATTGGTGATCAGGAATAATTTGTAGAATTTACTGTACAAGTGGAATGAGCTCATCGGAATCCCAGGCCGAGATGCAGCCAGGGATGTGATATGGGTAGAAAAGAGAGAAAGGTATTTGGAGAATATCGACTTTACAAAAAGTATCATCAGATTTTGTGTGGTGCCTCTTGCGCTGATTATTGTGTATCAAAAGATCGCCTTCACAGAATGTCTTCTATCTTTTGTATATGCATTTATCATGGAATCTATAAATACCTTCTACTTATATTTATTTTAAAAGTTCTGTGTTGATTCTTTACAGTATTGAGTCTGCGTTTCCGATTTGTAAACCGATTGCATAGATTTTCATAGGCGTACGAAAACAGTTTAGTTAGTCTAAAATAATGATCATCCTATTTTAGCGCACATTAGTGTAGTGATTGTGAAAGGCAAAGTTTCAGCTCCTTATTTGTTTCTTAGGTTTTCACGCACATCACTCATTAAATAAAACTAGTTTTTACGGGTTAATGCACGAAACTTTATTTATTTATTGACGTTTCGTAGCCTTTACAGGCTTCGTCGTCAGAATAAAAACTTTTATTTAATTTGTCGAGCTACCTTCGAAAGATTTTTATTGAGCGTTATTGAACGTCAATAAATAAATAAAGTTTCGTGCATTAACCCGTAAAATGTAGTTTTATTTATTTCAACTCCTTGTTTATATAGTAAAAAATGTGGAATTTAATCTGAAAATTACGAGACTTATGCAGTGACCATCTGTACGTGGTTGACATTTATCCATTGCGTACTTTACGATTCGCATCCTTCTGTATTAGACCACTAGGAAGTAAAATTCCCTTCCCGCGTTAATGTTTCTCATTTTTTTATAGCTCAGTAAGGTTCATCAATGTATGAGTAACTAGGCATTATTTGAGTTCGCAAGCTCCAGCTTAGATCACATCGTTTCGTTTGATAGGGATTAGATACACTCAAATATTTAAAAAACCTTTATTGGTACAGTTGCAAATCACCTGTTTCCACCAGTGTTGCTAGAGGAGATATCAAAGCTGTTTAAGTATGTTAAGGTTTTCATTATATTTGTGTTTGCAGCGAATCCCGAAGCCGGTGGGAACTCCTCCCAGTCCAACTGCTCCGCGCGCAGAACTAGTTTTGCCGCTGCGGAACGCGCACGTTGTTCACTGCATACAGATGCACACCAGAAGGTATATCACATTGATTTAATCTTTCACTTTTACTTGATTGTGTCATTGGATCGTGGTCGGTCATTGGATGGGTGACCAAATATTTACTATCTCGAACTCCTCCATGCTTCGGAAGGCACCTTAAGCCGTTGGTCCCGGCTGCATCTGCAGTCGTTAGCACCCACCAATCCGCAATGGGACTGCGTGGTACGTCATGGCCCAGTCTATTATATCCATAGGGAAGGCCAACAGTGGGGACATTATTAGGCTGACGATGATGATTGACTTGATTGAATTTTAAGAAAGAGAAAAGTTTCAGAAAAGGAAGGAGGAGGATGGAGAGGATGAATCCGGGTCCTTTCAGTGGACCCGGATTCATCCTCTCCATTCCGGATTCCTTCGTGGACAAATTCTTTTTTGGACAAAAATACACAAGCCTTCTTTGGACAAAAATATACAAGCCTTCTTTCACTAAAGTTCTTAATTCATAAAGCTTTAAATATTACTTTTTAATTTTGAATAAGGAGCCTTAGTGCAATTGGGCACTAGTAATGAAACAGCTGCTATAATTATACAGTTTATTTCTATATATTATACTCTTTATTTCTAATTAGTAATGAAAGGTGAAAAAAATAAATAAAAAACTATATTTAATTAGGTACATATTTTCAAATCTTGCTAAATTACATTTAGCATACACTCTGTAAGATGAAGAACGCAAAACAGAAATATGAGGTATATACCTACTATGAAACTGCAAATTTTGAATTGAATTTATTGAACCAATAAATCGAACCAGGCATCCAGAACCAAAATATTAAAAATCTTTAAAATAATTTATTTTTGTTTCCATAAATATTTCAGATTCACCAAGTCGATGGTGCTGACCGTCGGCTACGATCAGTACCTGCTGCAGGACGAGACCGAGGAAGGCGCTAAAAGATGGCTCATCAACATCCAAAATATTATATATAAACTGGTAAGAAAACATCATTTTCTCATTGTTGGTCGTCAAAAAAAAATGTTTCTTATTATTATATAAGCATTTAAATGTCACCAACCCCCAATGCTAGACTTCATTATTTATGTACAGACTGGTAAGAAAACTTCCTAGTCATCATCAGCTTTCTTATATCCCACTGCTGGGCCTCAAAGCTATTTTACGGACATCAAAATTAAGACATCCCTCGTTTCCAGCTCATTGTCGACCTTTGTTTTTCAATGCATTAAGATCTTAAATATTAACATGCTAATGATATTACCCGAGCTGGATTATCGGCTTTTATCTAGTTGTAGGACTTCAGTTAAGACATCTTCAATACTTCAACCTAAATCTGCCTACTATTAGGTATAAATCTTTTGTCAGGTGGACCAGATTTAGAGATCGTAAATAATAAAAGCATTATTTTCAGGGTCCACCAATGCCTGAAGAATACCAGCCTCAGTACCTGAGCAGTGGAACCGACCTCGACAGCATCGGCCGCACTCCCCCCTCCACCAGACACGCTAATCGACACAGAGGTAACTACCCCCCCTAATATGAACAGTAATACTCCCCTAGACAGAGGCAGCACTAGCCTGGACGGAGGCAGCATTAGCCTGAACAGAGGCGGCATTAGTCTAGACAGAGGTGGTACTAGCCTGGAGTCCGCTCCGACAGAGGTAACGCTCCCTAATGAGTGGTGGGATTCTCCTAGACACAGGCAACAATCTACTGGACAGAGGTGACACTAGCCTGGACACCACTCCGCCAAAAAGTATCCCTGCCCCCACTCCATCTTCAGCACGTTAGCGGTGGCACTTGCTTGGACAGAGGCATTTATCTAAATACATGCTTTGCCAAACTCCCCCATTCTTAATCTGGATTTTTAAAACTTGCGCAGACGAGGGAGTTTGTCCGTAGACTTTTTGTCCGCCAAAATAGATTGCTTACAACTGCATCAAGAGACGCGCACGACGAATTAAAAGTACCTCAAGGTAAACAAAGTTACAACATTGTCAAAGGCCTTTCTAAATTCTAGGAAGAAAGATTGTTCATTAAAATTCCTTGATAGTTTTGACCGGGAGTACCTCAAGGTAAACCAAAGCACAACATTGTCAAAGGCCTTTATAAAATCTATGGAGGATAATTTTACAATAAATTTTTTGCTAAAAAGTGAGTATATTATTTCATTTCAAATAATTGTTTCCTAACTAACATATAAAATTAAGCTCACTTTCTTTCTTTTTAACCAAATCAAATTGAATTTTGCTTCTTTCTGCTAACCTACTTGATGTTGTTCTGGTCAATATTAACAAGGTAAGTTCATTTATACGGGAGACTACAAATTGATTTGTTTTTCTTTCATGTATATTTTTTCAAAACTGGATTTATACAATACTGGTGATATAGTTAAAATACGCCTAATATGTACAGATAATATATAAACCGTCGGTGAAAAATTCTCTATTGTGGTTTAACTTCGGATTTTTTGAAGAACAGTTTTGATCACAATTCCTAGTAAGAGCTGTAGTTGTTTACCATTTTAGACGTTGTCGTCAGTTCAATAATGACAAATCATCCCAGGAAACTAGAGTTTTGGACTTAATTTTCCTTATTCCAATCATTTAGAAGTTAGGTGTAGTTCGTGTTGGTGTGCTTCGAGTTAATTTCGTAGTGTTTGCTTCGATTTTGTTTATTTTTTGTCATTTAGTTAAAGTTTTATGAGTGTTGTTTATGTACGTACGATCAATTATATTTGTGTGATCTTTGATCATCAAGAAGTGTAATGGCAATCTGTGGATGTATGAAAGCAGATGGCTACCGATTATCAAATTCGTGTAAGATGTCTTTGATTGTCTATTCAAGCTTTTATTCAGTAACATATTGAGTATTTTAGTTCAATTTGTTAAAAACACATTAGGTAATAGGATAGATATTATTGTTTTAAACTTTACGATTCATACTTAATTAACCTTTATTATTTCCAAATCATTCATTTTTATTAGTAAAATCATTTGTAGGTTTGTTTTCTAAGTGCCCCAATCTATTATTTATTTTGATGAGTCTAGAAAAAGTTTGATAAAATATTTAGCAAACATTTTATAGTTTTGCTTTAGAAATGAAAACTTAGACATAATTATTATTATTCTCCTTGCGACTCAAATCTCTTATGATGTTACATATTCAAAGGTGCACCACGAAATAAAGATATCAAAGCTTTATATAAAAGCATATTTAGTATTAGTGGAGTCTTAATGTCTGGTATTTTCATATAAATGTCCTAACTAACCACTATTTGCAACAAATAATATGAATCTGTTATCACAAGAGTAAATATATTTATCATCGATTAAATTGTTAATCCCAGATTTCAAGAGGTCTTTATCTGATAATAACGATACCCATACAGATACGCTTTCAACAAAGCTCAGTTTAAATAAAATTTTCTAAACGTAACACTGTTTATCATAGTGTCATTTTAAACAGCAAACTACTAGATTTATAAATTGGAACACTTATTTAGAGAATTTTCTGTAATTGAGTCCATTTAATCTTAATGGTGACTTCAAGCAATTTAGTGTGAAAGTGGAAATAGTGATAATAAACAACAACATGGAGTTAGAAAAGGCAGCCATTCTATCGATACATTTGATATCAACAAGCACACAGTTGTCGAGAGATGCAGGGAAAATAAAAGCAAAACCAAAGAAGAGTCCTACAGAGAAGCATTCAAAATTCAGAGACATTTTTGGATCTAGTCACAATCTGCACCATAAACGGCCACATCGTATGTTTCACAGTATATGAAATTATTTAAAACCGATATTGTTAGGATCTGAGGATAAAGTAAAATATTTTGACGACCCAGTGGCCGAGTGATTCATACGACTCGAGAGTTTCGAATCCCGCTGGAGGCAGATGTTTGTGTGATGAATACAAGCATTTGTACTGCAGTCATGGATGTTTAACATGTATTTCTATATAAATATATATATATATATATGTACAGTATATTTATTCTATCCGTTACCCTAGTATCCACAAGCCTTACAGTGCTTTTTTTGGGGCTAGGCTAATTGGTATGAGTGTTGGAAATATTTATTTATTTTATTATGGTCATAAAATTCACGCGTTTTTACAATATTTTTTGAATGAATGAATGAATCCAAAGCTTACCTTCTCTTAAATCTCGTTATTAGCTACACAAGAAATATTTTAACCTAAATTATAATTAAAGAACATTACAACAAAATTGTACAGTTCTAAATGTATATAACCTATTTTGGCTTTTATTAACTGTAAAGACATTATTTTTAATTTTGAGTGTATATGATTGACACTGATTTGATTACCTGTTGCTGGAAGTCCTGTAGCGGGGACATTGATCATTTGTTAGTTTGGACTTGAGCGGACGTAAATTTATTTGAATATTCATAAATTACATTATAACTCAGCCAGTGTAATAACCAATATTGTTAATAACAAATTACCTTTTGTATATTTGTGAAGGCATCTGGAACGGTGCAAAAAGTTTGCCTACTAGCTTTTCGTATTTAATATATAACTGCATATTAAGCTTTAGTAATTTAAACATTAATATGGAAGTACAATCAATATATTCACTACGTATTCGTTTAAATTGGTTCTCGCATTTAACATTAATGAATATCAGACATACGTCTGATGTTTATTTACAAAAACAAATGTAAGAATATTTTAAGCTAAAAACTTATTGCAACAACTTCTTCGCTTCAGTACGACCAAGGAGTAGTTTGTTAAGTACATGTTTATCTTTACCTCTATCGATAAGATATCTGAAAGTGTTATTCATTTGGTCGGTGCCAGAACACGTTTTGCGCGATCAATGTATGTATTAATACAGTGTGTATAAATACCTAGTGCTCTTCCCGATCTTAGTAAATATAACAGTGAGTGATATATGCTTAAGGATGTTCCAAAGGTAATTCAATTGTAATATAATTGCCAATCGGTTGTGTTCGTCTTTTCCGTCTTTTGTATAACAGTCGTAAATGTTCCATAATTCGTTGTTTCTTTAACTTCTTCTGTGCAGTGTTCTTCATCGATGTCGTCTCTCATCTCTTCTAACTCATCATACATATTTCGGATACAATCATTCTGATAAGTTTTCTTTTCTGATATTGAAATTAGGTCAAAGATAAAATACTTATTTGCCAGATCTCGTGTTAAGTTATAGTATGTGAGTACAAAGTATACCAGTTACTTTGGTATTAAACCACAAGACTTATTACAGCAGTGTGCTCTTGACTGCAAACTAATGTGTAATAATTTAATGTATGTAATTTACAATGTATTATACTGCATGAATTGGTAAAATTATCTAACTGGTTATCTCTCTAATCTTTCAACTTTATCCTTGCATAAAAACTGTGGCTCACCTTACATGATTATGAATATAGCTAATAATTGTATGATTGCTATCATTTCAATTTGATGTCACTAATAACAATGTTCCGCGTCAACTGTTTCGACGTAGTTGCTGACGTAGTATAATTTATCAAGTTCATTATGGTTGAATTCCTATAATTAGGTTCAATTATTAGAACTCTATTGGAGTAGTCATTTATTTATACGTCTGTTTTGACAATTGTTACTTATATGAATCACTATCTCATTAGTATCTAATCTGGATATTGTGTTGTTATTATAATATTTACAATCAAGAAGATTTTCGTCTAATAAATTTAAATGAACAACAGAAATCATGTAAGGTCTTAATAAAATGTAATAGCTGAACCAATTGACTTACCATCATTAATACGGTTGGGGTCTTCAACGTTTTCTTCTTAAACTTTTTAGCTTTATCCTCTTTCGCTTCCGAACTTGCGTCTGCCGCTTCTTCTTTCTATAAACAAACCGTTGTTTTGCAGCTGGCGGCAGCAGCAACGAAGATCTCAGCGACTCTACTGAAGCGTCTATCCAGAAGTCACACGTCAGAAGTATATTGAGGAAGTTCTTCCCTAAACGACCAGCAATGGAGGTGTTAGTCAAGAAAGGAATCTACAAAGGTTCGATATGATTTAGTGTGACACTTCTCATTTTGCACTTGATCTTAGTTTGGTAGATGCTACAAGTTTTTGTTTAAATGGTTTGGCTTTGAGAGGTTAATGCCGGTATAACTTAGGATTTTGGTGGTGTGTGGTTTTAGATTTTAGTTATGTAATTAGATAGTTACGTTTTAGTTTAATAGTGACACTTGTAATATTAATTTGAATTAGAATATTAGGGTTGTATATTTGTTACATAGTAATACTTTGTATAATTTATATAACAACTATTTGGGAACTTGGTGGATTTTCCAAATCTAACTCTTTTAATATGGTCGAATATTAGATTTTTTGGAAATTTATGTCTAAGTTTTCATTCTTAATAACAAACAGCTAATTTATCTATATAACTAAATAAAAACGGCAGAGTGTTTTTTTAAGGAATAAATAACTATTAGTAAAAGCTATCTAACACCTTTAGGATTAGATATACAAAACAAAGTAAGTAGTTATTGTTTTGCATGTGTTTAATGAAAATTTTATTTTATTTACTGTTTGGTGTTTTATTTACCTTTCTACATTACATTAAGTAAACTAAGTATTGTGATTGGTGGATGGTTGTGTGACTTGTAAATATTTTCATTTATGATTTGGTTTTTATTCTTGCAGTGACTTTTTTATTTTTTAGCATGGATTTATGAGTGATTAGTTTTTCTTTATTTTTGTACTGATTATTGTAAACATCATGTCTTCTTAGCAAAAATGTGATATCCCAAATGATTTTAAATCTGTACCTATTTAAATCGATTAGAAAAATTCCTAATTTGTGTTACCTTGACTTCGTTTTGTAAATTACTTCTCCACTGTTAAAATTTGTTTCTACGTATTAGAGTGCAGATTCTCAAGTAAAATAATCACTTTAGATATTTATACCTACACTGCAATGTTTAACTGGTTTAAGAATTCAATTTCACTTCATATATACATAGATGGGAAGTTTTTTTAATTAATTAGTTATTATATCAAAATAAAAAAAGTTACTGAGTTAATCGATGTTTAAATTAATGAATTTAAACATCGATTAACTAAAAGCTACTTATTTTTAATTCTGCATATTGTCCTCCAAAACGAATACATATAGTAACATCTGAGTTATTTTAAATTTGAGTGAAAAGCAAAAATAAGTGAGGTAAGCATAGCAGATTTCCCGCTGGAATTGGACCGTCCATCTAGGAAACCTTCACCTTACAGAACATCACATTAAAATAATACTAGCTTTTGGTTGTGTTGTTTTTCTGTCGATGAGTGAGGATCCAGGGCATCGCGGGGTAGGGGATTGAATCAGGGTAGGTAATATTGGCCGGGAAGCTGCTGGGTGCGGAGACACGGAAGAATCCCTAAACGGAATCCCGCGGTTTCGCACTAAGCAGCTTAAAGGGTATTCGCAGGGTTTTTTAGCGGATATTATGCCGTCAAGCGCCCGTAAGAGTTACGGGGTCTTGGGCAGCCACTGTGGGGGCTCGTAAGGTTTGCGGGAGCCAGGTGTGAGGTCTGTTCGGCGGTGTGCCTCTTAAAGGCGCCGTCGTCTGTAAACAGTTTTTGCCTGCGTTACAAAAAAATAAATAAAAAAAAGGGTAGGCAATAGGGTATCGCTTAGCATCTTATTCTATAGTATATGGTGGCCGGTTACCATCAGGCGGGCCATATGCTTATTTGCAACCCTCTTAACATTAATTAAAATACGATTTAATTAGGCATAACTAGAAAACAATAACTAATGAAATATGCGTTTTCAAGAATCTAGAGACACCTTTAAGCAGAACCTCGTTAAGGTTTGTATTGATATTTGACAGTTCTGACAACACTTTAGACTAGAACTATTTCAGATGAATAGCTTCTGAACTATTTGTTCTTCTGTACTTCAACTGATCTTAGACTAGAACTAAATAGTTTGTGAACTATTTATTCTTCTCTGCGTGAACTAATCTGGTCCCTGTTGCCAATCGACTAGTGGTATTCAATATTTCTCAACTTAGATAACAAGGCTTTAATGTGATATATAGTAAATTAAGAAAACTTAAAAAAAATCCAGAAAGGGATCCGCACGCGATTTTTTATCTGCCAAAAACACATTTTATAAGTGCTCATTTTAGGTGTTTGGATATAATAAAAATATCTTCAAAATGACGTAAATCTTTGTATTTATTTCTTCTTCCACGCACAGCACTCATTAAATAAAACACTTTGCAACGGACTTAAAAGCGTTTTTTAATACTGTTATAAATATGTCTACTTTTCAAGAGTATGATTTTTATTCTCGTCAAAAATATTAAAAAATTATATTCTTGAAATCGTTTTGCATGGAAAGGCTGCGAAACGTAGAAACATATATAAAAGTATTAAAAAGCCATTTTAAGCTGTCTGGCGCCTGATATTTACCGAGACGGATTTTACGCGCTGACCCGTTATCTATAGAATTGTTGATCGAAGAGTAACAGGCTAATTGACTACCGCTAATTAATTCTACTTGTGTAAAGCACCCCTTTGTTTTGAGCCGACTCTGCATTGCGTTACGTTTTATTATAGAACGAAATTTCATTGTTTTCATATCAAAATCTTCCTCAGATGAACCAGTATTCGGCCGCAAGTTGGAAGAAGTGTGTCCTGCCACCAGTCCGCGCGTGCCAGAGTTCGTGGCCGCGTGTGTGAGGGAGATAGAGAGCAGTGAGGAGAACTTATGCACCGACGGCCTGTACCGGGCCAGTGGAAACCTCAGCCAAGTGCAGAAGATACGACTAGAGGTATGTAGAACAAGACGCCTTCTTCATTTTCTAGAAAGTGCCATATTGGACTGTAGATGCGTAGAGTAGCGAAGAGAACTTTGCACCGACGAACTGAACCAGGCCGTTGGAAACCTGAGCCAAATCCAGAAGATACGACTAGGAGTAAAAATAAAGAACTTCTTAAAAAAATGTCTTCAAAGAGGAGGGGTTTCGCAATTCGTCCGTATATTTTTTATTTTATAAAAAATGTACCTCAGTGCTAAATGCTAACTGCAAATTTTTACACCAATGTCTGCTTGCTGCAGCAATATTGACGTTTCCCCCAGCAGTTCTTTAGATCTTTTATGAAATACATTTATATGCATCTACATTTCCTCTTACACTGAGGAACTCGATAGCACAATTAACGCGTTCAATTTGCCATCATTTAAGGTAAGAACCCTTCGCAATGGCTGATCATTGGATGGGTGTT
This sequence comes from Chilo suppressalis, assembly GCA_902850365.2. Taxonomy (NCBI): domain Eukaryota; kingdom Metazoa; phylum Arthropoda; class Insecta; order Lepidoptera; family Crambidae; genus Chilo; species Chilo suppressalis. The sequence continues at coordinate 16,691,634 of OU963914.1, read as the reverse complement.
CATAAATTCATTATCTTGAACGCCTCCGTGCTTCGCAAGGCACGTTAAACCGTTGGTCCCGGCTCCATCTGCCATCGTTAGCACCCACCAATCCACACTGCGCCCGCGTGGTGGGTCATGGCCTAATCTCCATATACCATCCCTATCAGCTAATAGTTTGATGATGATTATTTGATTTAACGATTTCAAATTTTATATAACTTGTACTCATCACCCAAATTTTCTTTCTTCACAAATTGCTTTATTTTTATTCCAGATCGACCAGAACAACCTGTCAGTTATTGAGAGCAATACGGACATCCACGTGCTGACGGGCTCGCTGAAGCTGTTCTTTAGGGAACTGAAGGAGCCGCTCATACCCTGCAATATATTCGATAGGATCCTCGCCGCTTGTTGTACGTACTAGTCCTGCCATATTAACTACTGTATTTGAGAAATATCTATTGAAATTTAGATATATTGGGCATTAATCAATAAACCTTAAACTAAATTTGGAAATAGTAATTATGCCCTTATCTTAAGAGAATCAATAGAGAAAAAAACGTGAGACTGTTTATGAATTTAGCTTTAAGGTTAAGGAATCATATCAGAATATGGCACATTGTGTGCGTTATTCTGATTACAAAAAGTGTAACTTACTTCTGTGTGACCCAACTTCTGAACCGACCAAGCCTACAAAATCTGATAAGATCATTTCTAATTATACATCTGACCCATGCCAAAGAAAAAGTTACTATAATCGACTATTTTCTTGTTACAAGAAGGGTCAAATCTATTGAAGATTTGTCTATTTATCTCCACGAATTTGATATTATATCAATTTGAGATTCATACATACCAAAAAAGTACTTTGGTCATCGGTTGGGAATTTGAAATGTCATGATGTTAGTAATAATTCATAATTCTATTCAATAATTACAGCAATAAAACCAAGAGAAGCGAAGATAAAAGAATTTCGAGACATAGTGCAAGCTCTACCACAATGTAATAGAGACACCCTCAAGTTCTTGCTAGAGCATCTTTTACGGTGAGTTATTACTTAAAGAGTAATTAAAAAAAGGGGTTATAACTGTCGAAATTTACATTAACTTCAAATAAATTTAACTACGTAGTAGTTTCCATTTCAAATTTCTAAACTTACACTTTGTAAAACATTAATGGTTATGTAGTAGATGTTTTAGGACCCTCACCGATCGATTCAATAGCTTGTGCAAAGACCTTTCTGAAGTTATCTAAAATAGCAGATTTATTTTCAAATCTATCACACTAATGTCTGCAAAAGGAAAAGACAGATAGATAGATTTTAGATATATTTTTATTATTAACCATGGAAACTGCTAGATTTATAACATGTTTTCTTCATTTATAGGGTAACACAATACAGCGAACGTAACAGAATGCACACCGCGAACCTAGCGATTGTATTTGGCCCCACGTTACTGTGGGCGCCCGCGGAACAAGCGCACAACATCGCCATCGACTGCATTCAACAGAACAACGTCGTCGACATACTACTCAACGACTTCAAAGACATATTCGTCGACGACAATCCTAAAGGGAAGAAGAAGGCGTGATTCCTACTCCGCCGGCTGTCCCGGACTGAACATTAACGCCCCTAAGTATCTCGTTTATAAGCTACGTGGGTATTGGGAGCTGTATCGACCTCGATAAAGACTTTTGGCAAGTGGACGTGACTCGTGACGGACTTTAAGTGAGAAACAGTTTAAAATGGTTATAAAATATTACGAATTACAATATGAACTCACGCCATTTGGCCAGCTCTAGAACCCAAGTTCTGTTTTAGAAAAAAATATATAGGTTTATTCTATGTATAACGTTTTGTGTGTACATACTTGGATGATGTTGTGATATACGTAAGAATGATTGAGGATCGCCTTGTTAGAAGTATTTATAGACGATTTGATGCATTATACCGATGATCTCTGTCACTTGGAAAACTTTCTTAAATTTCCATGAGGTATTTCCAAAATTACATCCGAAACAGTGTTGTGATGTGACCATAAAGCAATATGTTACGTAAAGACTGTCAGAGGCTCTAGAAATAATAATATATTCAAAAAAGAAATTATTTTAAAAGAGTGTAGTGATAGTTAATTTTGTGTGATTTAGCCTTTAGATGAAAATTACAATGTTGATTTACGAGATATCATTATGTTGGGGCCAAATTTGTAAATAGATGTGGTTAGGCTTGAAGCCAGCTTGTAATGTGTGCCTTAAGCTGTAACATCCGTGTGGTCGTGTAAATATTCATCTTGGATGATTGAATCATGTGATAATGGTGAAATGTTGTTTCTAGTTCCCTGTTATGTTAAATTCTAGCTAGGTAAAACATGCTTGAACATTGTGGTGGTCTAGTCCCTATTGTTTTATAACTGGACTTAAATTAACATCAAAATTAAAATTCAGCGTTATTAATAAATATCGTTATAAATAAAAAACAAAAATTAATACTCAAATATGTTAATCATATAGAGGAAAATTAAATTGTTAAATTTTAAGAAAAGTAATAAGCTAGGAACCAAAGTTTTATATTTTTGGCTGATAGAGTATAATAAAAAAATATATATAATAGTATTTGTTGTATAGTTATGATTATATAAAAATATATTAACGCCAATAATGCTTGGAAATAGATGAAGTTACATGAAATAAAAATCACTTATTTTAACATTGACATTTTTTATTAAACCTTACGTATAAGCATCAAAATTTAACATTTCTTTGAGAGGTAATTTCTCAGTGAAACTAAAAGTAAAAGGAAAGCATAGAAAACATGCCTAAGTTGATTTATTCTGTGGGAACACATTGTGGCATAATCTGGAATCCGATAATAATTTTCAATCGGTCACTTTACTCATTTTGGTTTTTCTGATTAAGTTATTTCTTCACTGAGACCGTTGGTCGTGTCATGCCGCAGCACAAAGCTTCGTGGGATGGCAAATCGTCATGTTTTTTCATTTAATGAGACGCATACTTCACTCCTGGACGCTAAAAGAATATGACTGGTAACTAATTTAAATTAGTTTTTTTTTCATAGATAGGTCCGACAAATGACCACCCCATCTGATTTTAAGTGATGGTGAAGTCCAGACGTGAAGATAGCTGGTACAGCAGTTCTACCTGCCACACCAGCCATCCTCACCTTGCCGGTCTGCATGTTGCTTCTTCACGCCTCTTTTAAAGGATCCCAGGTGGTCAGAAGGAGGGAACACGTGAGCAGGCCGAGCATTCCATTTATGGATAGTGCGACAAAGAAATGAGTCACTAAATTTCTTTGTGCGCGTTGGAATTGTGGCCCCAGTTAGACAGTGACACCGAAGGCCAGCGCGCGTGGTCCTCTGAAGGTTCTTTAGGTTTTTTTAGATTCTGAAGTTTGAATCTCTGACGACCTCCGTGGTCGAGTGGTTTGTACGCCGGGTTTCATGGTGTCGCCGACTCGAGAGGTCCCGGGTTCGAATCCTGGTGGGGGCAAATGTTTCGTGTGATGAATACGAGCATTTGTACTCCAGTCATGGATGTTTAATATGTATTTCTTTATAAATATATATACTTATATATGTACTGTATATGTATTCTATCCGTTACTCTAGTATCCCATAGCACAAGCCTTACAGTGCTTACTGCGGGGGCTAGGATAATTGGTGTTTAAAAAAAATCGAGGGCGGCGAAGACTCCAGCGAACTAGATTAGCTTTCTGCAGAATGCCATAACACGTGATGTGGCAGGTTTTGTCACGACGTGTGATACCTGCACATCCATCAGACCGTCGAGGCGTGACGTCAGTGCCAGCCCTAAGCAATGGCGTTCGTCTTATTTTTATTATTCAGTCCATTCTGATAGTTAACAACACTCATATTGAGTGAAAACTCCCTATTCCATCCATACGCAAGACCTGTGCCGCAGCAGTGGGGACATTAATAGGCTGATGATGATGATGATATTGAGAGAACTAATGCCCACGAAAAACTCGGAAATATCGTATTTAATGACATTCAACATCTTCACGTGGACCTTGCAAAGTTGATGGATATACAGCCAGCTTCAATAATCAAACTCCTGTAATAGAGCCTATTAGAATTTTTATATCTTGATATTTTTATTACTTAAATTATAACTTTATTATTGATGAAAAATGTTGCTAATAAATTGAACCAGATTATCCTTATTAACCTTTTATGGTCACTAACATCATAATAATAAATTTTGTTAGTAACGGGATTACAAGCATTGTATGGTAAAAAAGCATTTCGTAGTTAATCAACAACAATATCACAACGAGAAAGTCATTTATAAAATTATCTGTTACATGCACAATCGCATCATCATCTGCCTATTGAAGTCCCCACTGCTGGGGCACAGAGACTGGGTCATGACCCACCACGAGGGGCCCAGTGCTGTTTGATCGGTGCTTACGACTGCATATTCAGCCGGGACCAACGGTTTAACGTGCCTTCCGAAGCACGGAGGAACTCGTGATAATAAATTTTTGGTCACCCATCCAATGACTGACCACAGCGAAAGTTGCTTAACTTCAACGATCGCAGCCGAACGCGCTAATCTACAAGGACTTATTGTTTGGAAAAGCTACATACAAATGCTTTGTATTTCTAGTGCCTAGTTCATAAACCTTTGTCATTTCAGTGTTAAAGATATGTACATTATATCCATTTACAAGGCCTAATCCTTTACCTGCTCAATCAATGATAGGAAACCAGCCAACGGCGCGGCAGCGGTTACAAGTATTCATTTCAAAGGCCAGGCTCTTTAATTACCAATAGGGCTATGTAATTACAATAGCTTTATGCATGACACTGGATTCGTATTCCATTCCATTCACTCACTTATTGAATAAAGGCATTGCATTAGGTAAGTATTAGAGTCAAAATAGGATTTCATTTACATAAATGATTGTGTTTAAGGTTCCGATAAACTATTACAAAATATTGTTTGAGAACATTTATGGCTAAATTATATTAATATTTCCAGATTTTGGAACACGGTAAGGAGCCAAGGCTGAGTGTGTTTATATTTGTTATATAAAAATTTAATTTGGTAATTGGAATTTTCTGATGCAAAATCTAAGAGAGATTTGGTTCTTATATATAGAAAAATTACGGAGTCAGGTGTCTCTTGTTGACTTTAATGACATAAAGATGACTTAGCCGGAGTGGGCATTAGTTCTCATGATTGCTTTAGAAAATAGAAAAGCCATTATGATTTTTACTGTCACTGTCGTATGATTGGCAGGTTCAGGTCCCCACCCGAATTTGATTTCTCGGAGGAAAAAACCTCCTCCTCTTCCTACTTTTAAATACGTATAATTATAAAGCTTCTTGGCGGGTGCTAACGAATCTAGATACAACCAGGACCAAACTGCTTAACGTGATTTCCGAAGCAATGAGGAGCTCGAAATTATAATTTCATGCCACCTATCCTATAACTGCTTAACCTCCAATCTTACATCCCTCTTATCTTCATATCCAAATCCAACTTAATTGGTTCAGCAGTAGGCATTAGATCGTAATTAACAGGTGTTAATTTATATTACTGACCTTTTTTAATAAATACATATTACTGACCTTACCTTAACCATACTCACCTTCTCTAATGATGCAGAATAAAAAAAGAGAGAAAAGAAAATACAATTTATGTATCATCAGTACTGTAATTATGTATTTGTTTTTTTTACAGAAGTGGACTGATTTTGTCAGCTAAAAAATTCATAAATTTTACAGTCTTACATTTTTTCTTTCTGTAGTGTTCACAAATATATTAACAGTTTTCCAAAATTATTTAACAAGCTCCTAAAGGAATGTTCAAAGATACATTTATCAAAAAAAACACACACAAACATAATTTATCAAAATGTATGTTACAAATACATGATTTTTATTAATTATAGTAAATCACACTAAACATGTTTGTGTATGATTGAATTTCATCTTAATGAAATGAATATTGTTATTCATAAAATAATAACATCCACTCGGATGTTTTTATTAACAAAAAAGTCTTAAAAAATACAAACAGCATTGATATTCGTAAATTATCAAAATAGTATATTAGGTAAGTCTAATTTATAAACTTATGTTATTGGTAAAACATTAACATAGGACATTAAAACCTATTTTTTTTTTGGTTCTATACACACATGCCTCAGAACGCACACAAATTTCTAAATAAAAAATAATCAAAGAGAATGTTGCTTTGCTCATTCTAAATTATCAAATTTAATCGTTTAAATACAAATAATCAATTGAAACACTTTTCCAGCAATAGGTACCACTTTTTTGATTATTCTGAGCCAATATTTTAATCTGTTTAGTCACCTGACTAAATTCCTAAAGTAACTAAACCAACTCTATCATTTTCTTAACAAGTACTTAAAAAATAAAAAATATCCCTTATAGCTACATGAAGCTTTCTTTCGATCTGCAAGTAATTATTTATGACTGATTCCTAAAAACCATACCTAATATCGAAATAAAATAAACAGAGTATTGGCCTCTTATAACAAAAAAAAAAATTAAAAAAGAAATAGATGATTTTTCACCTGATAGTTATAGTAGAGGCATAGGTAGAGTTTTGTAGTTGGGATACCATTATAGACTTATTTCTTGATTTAGTCTTACGTCCCACGTTAGAAAGATCCAAAGAGAAAAAAATATAAAACGCAGTAGGGCCCTTCATATTTATTTTCTCATTAACTTAGATACAATAATAGACAATTCTCTAGCACAACGCTACAGATTTTTTTTTATTTTTTAGCTCAGTTTTGGACATCTTATTGTTAAATTTTAAAAACGATATCCACATAACTCTATATCAGATTTAAACATCATTCGAGCATATTCGAGTTGCCAATAAGATAACGATAAATGAAATTATTTTTACACAATATAATAAACAACAATAAAAACCTATAAATTCACAAAAATCACAATTCATCTTTCACAACGTAATCCCTAACACCATCCCTTGATAATTAAAAATATCATTATTAATTTATTTATTGTAAATATAACAATCATTAATGGAATAGACATCACTAGCTTTAATAAAAAGGTTATTCTGATTTACAATTATTGCGTACAAAACATAATTACTTACTTAAATATGAAATTAACGGCTTATATTTAAAATCACTAGTATAAAAAGCTATCTATTAGGCTAAACTCACACTGGCGCGGAGTCGCGACGACACGTCGCGTCATGTTTTCCGCCTTCTACCTTATATTATATATAACCATATATATATTAACTTTATATATATATATATATACCTTGACAGGCAAACGGGCGTAAATATGAAACTTGTTATTAACTAGTATTAAGCTACGTTAAAATTGAACCGAATCCCGAGTTTTCGCGCGTTGAATAACTGGGAATACCTTAAGGCGTCGTTCTAATTGGCAATAATCGTACGATGCGTTTTCGCCGTGCGATGATTTTCGAACATACAGAAGTGTCATAATTGCAGCTCGTAAGCCATCGCACGAGCACAAGCAAGCATTATTTAATAACGATCGAGCGATGGGTTTTACGTACGATCATGTAATTAATTACGCCGATTTTCTTTTGAGTTTTCTAATTGCACAGCTAACTATGGGACAAGGGACAACACTGGTAAATGGATAAAGAAGGTTTCAGGATCGCAAAGATACTCCAGGGTCTCCAGGTTGGGCGACATGTCACCAATTGGGCTATCTTGGGCATCGTGCGTTTTATTAAGACACCCCGTAATCATACGATTATTTTCATCACACGACGAGTTCGCATCGAGTCGTCGTACGATCGTGAGCAATGACGACAACGCCTAATAGTGAGAGAATAAATATGAATAGGTGAAACACGGAAAACCGTGTCGCGTCGCATCGCTTCAACTCTGCGCCAGTGTGAGGAGAGGCTTATGCGCCGAGTGTGAGTTTTGCGAAACCTTTTTGCATAAATGTGATTTTTTTAGGTATTTGAGAGGCGCCATCTTGTGACAACGTAGCGAATAAAAGATAAAGTTCAAACTCATTTGTTTTTATGTTTTCTTGCACAGTAGTAATACAATAAGCACGAGTTTTATTAACTCTTTTTAACTCGGAGCCTGTAAAGGATTTTATTCCGCTAACCCGCCCGCCTAATGGTAAGTGGCCTCCTTAGCCTATTTAAAACGCTTTCGATACAAAAAAAGTAACCCTCTCGCCGTCTCCTACCCTGACCCAATCCCCTACCCCATGAAACCCTGGAAACCTACTCACTGAAAGAAACACAACACCCAGACCCGTCTTTCCAAGTGGGCACTTTGGGCAAGTGCCCAGGGTCCCGCGATCGATAGGGGGCCCCCTCAGATCAAATACAAAGTCCCCAGTTCCTGTTAAATCACCAAACGGAAGTCATAGGGGCCCCATTATCCTTATATGCCCTGGACCTCCAATAGGTCAAAGTCGGCTCTGACAACACCACCAAAAGGTAGTGTTATTTTACTGTGGTCTTCTATAAGCTAGATGTTACTTACCCAGGCGAGCGCTCCAATTCAAGAGGAAAATCCGCTACCTCTCTCTTACACAGTATATTTCACCCTCTCCTATTCCATAATGACAAGTGTTACGCCATTATCTTAATATATATAAATCTCGTGTCACAATGTTTGTCCTCAATGGACTCCTAAACCACTTAACCGATTATAATAAAATTCGCACACCATGTGCAGTTCGATCCAACTTGAGAGATAGGATAGTTTAAATCTCAAATTATAGTCGCAATTTTAATTTATTGAAAATTATTACTTTTGGGCGGTACGAGGTTCGCCGAGTCAGCTAGTAATAATATATGTTATTAACGGCATTGTTACCATGTACCTTGTTTTTAGCGAGTTTCCGATATTTCGGCACTGTGGCAAGCGCCATGATCACGGAGTAACATACAAACAAATGACGCTTGCAACAGTGCCGAAATATCAGAAACTCGCTAAAAACAAGGTACATCCCGTTAATAAAATATATTACTAAAATGTTAGTGACCATGAAAGTTTAAAACAATATAAAGTGTTACGCCATCAGTTTTACAAAACTCATACTCAGAACACTGTAATTAAAATTACGAAGCTCATGTTTTTACGTACGTTTAATAACTGTAACAATTTTATAACCAAGCAGGCAATTTTCTTTTAATCACATAATAAAACTACCTATACAATATTTACATCAATACAAAGCTTTGTTTGTACAAAAAAGCTTCTTTTTCCAATTTGGCGCGTAAATTATACCTACAATTGTTTTGATGTTAAGATTGGTTATGAAACCTTAGCAAACCTATCCTTAGTACTTAGTACTTAGTACAAAGGATAGGTTATTTCATGTGAAGCAGTACTTATGTAGATTCCCAGATAAATTTTTAATGTAAATGTAAAAAACTTATTTGAATACAATTTAACTACAATTGTACTTACATAAAATAAATTTTAAGAGCTGAACGTCAGAAGTTGAAATACGTAGGTAGGAAATAATTTAAAGTAAATATGTTTATTTTGTACGCATTTTGAATTCATTTCAAATAGAAAAACGTTCAAAGTTGAGATTAAAAGAACGAAATGAGTTCGAATCATACTCTGAAGAGCGTAGAATAATACATCGCTTGAAGCTTTTACATTCAATTCTCTGGGAATACAAGTAATCTCGAATACAACCTTCAGGTCAGCTCTCAAGGTGTCTCATAAATTTCTGAGTGAGAAATTCGTATTACTATCAACAATGTAAGTTTCGGATTCCTTTGCCTTGGCACGATTGATTATAAAAAAGTTACAATGTCCACAAACGCTTGCGAAAAGTCTGCGCAGAAAATTGATCGTTCTAAATTCGAAATTTTAAATCAAAGCTTTGGTACAAGCAACGATGTTTAAAAAAACAATCATACATTTCCGAAATGCAAACTACGTGATCTCTAAGAAACAGAATTTTCAATGCACAGTTTTTCACAAGCTAACAGATTTCGATAAAACTTTTTTTTCTCACAACAACACGTTAATTACAAAAACGTTTTTTTGGATGTACAAATATATAAAAAGTGCATAAAATGTTCCAAAAATGTGTATCAACAATCCGATTGTTCCGCCGCTAACCACTACCATAATCGATTTATACCTAACAATTATCGCAAAACAATTTACAAAACTACATATACCCATAATCATTATAATAATATCTATATATTTGTATATGTTTTGATTGGATATTGGAACTACGGGCAAATAAGCTCTATTCGTTTTAGAAGCATCACTTTCGTGTCTGAGAGAAATACTTCAAGTTTGTTTTAAAAGTCGCATGTAAAAAGTTTTTCTCCTCAATACAACTTCAATAATGAACGGCTATTCTTTGTCCTACTTTTTTAAGAGACTGTATCGTAAGTATTTCAATTTGTTTGGTATTTTAGCGTCATTCTGTCTTATAGAGGTCCTAATTAAAAAAAACAGTTACGTTATTTCTAATTCAAGAGTTCTGTAATATATTTTATATACTTTTCTAGTGTTATTAAAATGTTTAAGGTGCAACTGCTGCAAAATTTCTTACATTTTAACGAATTTTGAATTTGCATTTGCTTAAATGTGAAAATGTTAGTTTGAACAGATAATGTTATCTATTTTGTGGTTAGGTTGTCTTACGTAAGATTACAACTTTCAAACTTGATACACAAAAAACGAGCGAGCCTTACAGTAGTCGCGTATGATGTGTAACATTTCAAACCTCACCTTATATTAGTAAAAAAAGAAATAAAACCTACTACAAAAGAATAAACCATTAGAACATTATGTTCTACAATCAAATCAAATAGCGCGCGCTTTCGCGACTTCCTGTTACACACTTCCGTCCCACTTTACAAAATCACTCCCACAAATTGCAGGAAAGCGAGAGGAAAGATGTTACACATCAAAAAGTAATGAATATGACACACAAGATTTTGTTTCAAAAAATACCACAAAATAGTTGGATCAAGAAAAGCTGTTGTCATGTGCATAAGCAAGTTGGCACTTGGTACGATGACCTGAAAAGAGGTCAAGACGGGATCGGCTGGAAACCAGTCCAAAAACTGTACATTCGATCAATAAGCTTATGTTCCGAGTGATGTTATGTAACTATATCCTTCGGTCTGCCTTTAATAACAGGCTTTGTTCGAGACGTGAGCAACTAATAGAACCATTTAAGTAATTAGGTTCACAAAGAGTTGATACCGCTAGCAATGTACTGAATGACGTCTCTCGATTTCCGTATACCTTAGGTTCGTTAGATGCCCTATTAATTGAGTATTATTTACTAGGGCTGGTTTTAACTGGTACCACAGACAGTCTAGAAGACCAAACAACCAATTAAAGATAAACTTTGGCCAAAATAAAACTTTGTGTTTGGACAGTAGAAATGAAAATCTATTAGAGAAAGCACACACATTATATATATACAATAATTTAGGTTTCTACTAAGAGCACTCATACACGGACAGCTTGAAGCAGTCAGTATGGACTACTACGACTCTTAAAGCTACGACTGCATAAGGTAGTGGCATCAATGACCGACACGAACCAATGATCGAAATTCCCTTCCGTGATCAATGAAAATAAGAGTAGCAAACCAATCACTAAACATGGTAACACCGAGCGTCCTATAGCTCCTTAGATTAAAACAAAAAGGGTAGATACGGCACTAGCCTCACAAAAGCGACCGCATGAATTGTGGTCCACGACCCTAATCGCTTTAGTCACAACTTGACATGCAAACGACGTACATGTGAACGCCAAAAAGAAATATTGCTAATATTTTGTGTTTATATGATAAAACAATGCCTAAGTGTGTTTTTAAAAAGTGCTCAAATTGCTCAAGAACTAAAAATAACACCCACAGCATCACATTTCATTCGTAAGTACTATAAAATATATTTTTTCATAAAAATTGCTGTTTATTTTGAATCTTATTCGGTAGTGACGTCGAGTACTGGTCGCGTGATTGGTCGGTAGTGCAGTGACGCGGATCTCGCCGTCTCGTTCGCGCTGCCGTTGAAACTTAACGTGCTGTTTCGTTCGGGTCGGTAATGCAGTAACGCGGATCTCGCCGTCCCGTTCGCGCTGCCGTGGGATCAGTTTTTGTTTGATGCAAGTATGAGCGTACCGTATCTACCCTTTTTATTTTAATCTAAGTATAGCTCGGTGTTATCACACTCAGCGACCCATCCCAGGCCAAAAAAATTACGATCACTGCTCCTGTCGGACACTATCTTAGTGAACTACAGTCTGCTATGTACACACACTGCTCGAGCAGTTGCAACTGCTTCTGGCGGACAGCGCGGTGAAATGACAGTTTCAAGCTGTTTATTCCGGCTGCTCGAGCTGGCCGTGTTTGTTGATCACTGCCTAACTGCTTCAGCAGTCTGTGTATAACTTCTCTTAATTTTTTTGTAAATGTCTACAAGACAAGTGAATTCACTAATTTTGCAATCACAATATTTTGGCAAATCGTTAAATAAAACATTAAAGGTTCATCCAAAAAAAACCACAACTAGTAAACAACATTATATCAGTCGAGGAAAATGATATTCTAGATCATTCGTATGGCATGTGTCGTAGTTACCTAACTGTAAACTAACATTTTGCTGGAACCATCCAGAGCCCATAATAACGTCTGGGTCCTGCTATTTGAAATAACATTCGTTTCCCAGAATTGAATCTTACTTCAAAAGGCAATTTATATAGCAAAAGATAAAAGGCCTTAAACACATTACTTATGGATGATAGACATTTGATATTTATTCAAGATGCCCTTTTGACATTCGAGTCTTTACAAACAAGGGCTGTTTTGTCTCATATTAATTGAAATTCTCAGATCTCCCTTGTCATTTTATGCAACTAAACAAAATAACTTTAGTTTGCTTTTATATTACAGCACGTTTCATTAGAAATCAAAGTTAAACTGTACAGCAAATATTTTTTTTTTCACTTAAGGATTTATTCTCATTATAAATTGCGTCTATAAAAAATATCTAAACATCAAGTCACTGTGCTATTAAACAAAAATAAAAATCATTTCGGCAATGGTTTTAAGCGTTTATATATATTTATAAATCTTTCTATCTTGGTTAGCCGAGTGTTAACTTAAAAATTTAATTATTTTATTCTGAAATCTGGAGTTTTTGGATTTTCAAACCTGAATTTGTCAGGATTTCTCGCAATTTGTTAAGTATCTGTTTCTTGAAGTATTTCTTTCAGACTAATACGAATTCTTATTTTCTAATTTTGAAAGATGGAGTAACATCACCTTATTATAGTTAGGAAAAATGTCGTGAAAAAATTTGTGAGTAAATATTTAATTGCCTGAAATAATGTATTCATTTCATTTACTTAACAAGCAATTAAACTTTTAACTTTAGAAAGTGTAGCCGTACCAAACAATAGCAATTGTCCTTTAAAATTTCAAAAGGTTATTCAAAATTTCGTGTCTAATAATATTTACCTGATAAAAGCACAAGTATTTGAAACTAAACTATGCATGGAAGTTTTAATGATCTTATAATTCTCAAACGCAGATACATCAAATCGTTTTTTAATTACGTTTCGGGAATATTTAATGACATTGTAATATATGATTATACATAGGTCCTTTTGGTCACCGAACAGTGATATCGCGTGTATAGCCCAGCCCAAGGGCGCTCGGCTCGACAATATTCACCTTGACTTATTTCCATATCACGAAATAATGAAAAATCTTGTTATAACTCCGATTTGAATAAACACTTTTAGTTACAAACTACAACAACTATGTTGAGTTGAACCTAATTCCGTGGGACATGCTGCTCTAAATTTAAACTAATTATGACAACAGTGGTGTCAATTCTGGCGTGATTCTCTAAACTTAAAACTAAATATAACATCAGTCTCTCCTTTTCCTTCTATATAGAGAATGACAAGGATACACTGTTGTCAAATTTAAGTTTAGATTTAGAGAATCATGCCAGAATCGACACCAGTCTGCTTTCATACTCCGTACAGCAAAATTAATATTTTGCTGTACGGAAAGGAGCCTTAATAGGCTCATGTTTAAATAATTTGATGCGCTTTATCTTTGCAATTTTAATGTTGATTGACATATAAAAAAAATAGGGTCCATTATTTTTTTTAAATCTAAATGACGGTCTGAATAAAATTTCGTTTACTGTACCCTGTCATTACCCCTAGTAAGGGTAACCAACTTTTTTATATCAATTAAAGTATTTTCCAAGCCTCCAATGTTACCTCCAAAAATATAGTAGATGGCAAAAAAAAATATGTGGTTAAAATATTTACTTTTTTAATTTTTTAAAATGAGTATATTTTTGCTGCTCTCTATCTAAATAATTAGGTTTTCATTTTAAAAATCTTTTACTGGCAAAAGTGTGCTTTATGCAAAATATATATATATTTTTTAAGAATATTTACTGTATTTTTTTTAGTATTTGATCCCCAAATATAGTAGCATACTATATTATATAGTAGGGTGGGCAACCATATCCCTAATATAAACTTTAGGAAACCAATTGCATTGTTATTATCATTTAAATAATTCCCTATACATAAACTGATATTTCAACCAGAATAAGTCACTGTATCTTTTACTTCTTGTATTTATAGAATACATATAAAAGAATATAGTCTAGTCGACTGGGAAGAGACAATTATTACTTACGACGACCCTGACACACCCCTACCGTTTCATCAACATACATCAATAGTTACAGGGTTGAATATACTCCACCCTACTATTTAGAATTTCACCTCTGTTGCTTGTATTAACCATTCCAGAGTTCCAGACACACTGCCTTTAATTAAACGTTTGACAATCCTTTTTCATTTACGTCTTGGAGTGTCAAATAAATTGGGTACAATTAAGTCATCTATTGAAATCATACATAGGTACATCAGTCTATAGAAATCAATTTCAGTATGTCACGAAACACAACTAACATGAATTATGAATTTCTGAAAGCAAATAATATAATTTAGTTGCTTTATTAGTGTTTATGATAAGAACAGCTTTTGACAAAAGATATTACGTTATACGTAAAATACTACAGTTTTTGGTATGAAAAACAATAAATTGTGATTACTTTATAACATTTCTTGGAAAGTTGTTTACCTTATTATAATTTTAGCAATTTAATTTTTACATCGGTTTTGTATCCTGTTATCTACTTTATTTAAAAATCAATTACTCTCACTTTCATTTATACATTTGCCCTTTTTATTGCACTTCAATTTCCCCGACTATTTGCTTACAAGCAAGGGCAATGTAATTTTCTTTTATCAAAGTTTTTTCAACATGAAACTCTTTCTCGTGACCACTTTCCTACACGCTATGACGACTTGCGAACCCGGTTCAAAACTTTATGTTTCAAGGTTCAATCGAATAAGAGAATGTTACTCCACCAATGTACATATTAAAACCGTAACAACCATAAGTGGTCGTTACATAACAACCATTTCATTACACGTTATACAATTAATTGCGAAGTATTTCCAAGCGGGGTTCATATAATATAAAACAAAACTTCACAACGAATTAGGAACATTTTAATATAAATAAAAAATACTTATTAACTACAGTATCTAATAACATTTTAGTTGGTAACTCTCTCATTTACCTATAAAAAGCACATTCAGTCAGTGGCACCAATATATTTTCTTTTTTTTTTGTTATTAATTAAAACTATTATAAAATTTTCAACAGTCACTTCTTACCATTCTGCGAGTGCTATATTTCATCGGAGTCCGATCTTATTGAATCATAATTGGACGTTTTGCTCTTCAACATTCTGAGAAAAGAGCCAACAGCGAATATCGTTCTTCTATGCCTGTGAAATATACCCTGGTATAACGCCTCCCTTAGTGCTTTCCGATCGTCCTGTATCGAAGGTTGCGTGCTTAAAGTTATATCAGAATGAGCTCCTATCGCCTTCTGATGTCTAAGACTCCCATGTTTCTTTTCAAGAGACTTCTGATTGGGTAAACTCATCGTCGATTCTATAGATGAGTTCTTCGTTTTCCTGAGATTGAGTATTTTCTTGCCTGACGATTGAGTCTCCGAGGACGATCGCGTCGGCGCTAGCTTCGATCTGTGCAGTGGATTGTTGGAACCCTCAGGATGCACCGTTATCTCAACGGACTTCTGACTAACGGCACTCGACCTCGTCAGCGTTCTTTGAGAAGTCGTCGGCTCAGCTTTCGGCATTCTATCGTCTTTCGGTATTGACGGTTGCTCTGATTCCAATGCAATCATTTTTCAACGAGCTAAGCGTATTCCAATTGATTGTTGGCATAAATCAATCTAGCAAATGAACCGAACAAGGTCACATCATAGGCGGTCGGGCTTCATCAATGTTATCAATAGAGGGCACGGTCAAGTGAATGACTACGTCCGAATTGTTCGGCGAATCACTCTTGACGCAACCGTCGCAACAATTACTGAATGTTATCGTCGGCACTTTAGCATCACTGTCTATTTTGATGTTATTCAGGTCTTGTACTAAGCATTCCACGTTGGGGTCTCTATTGTGACCGCTTTGATCATCGCAGTTTGCATTCATAATCGGTGAAAGCCATTCCTTCTCGTCCTCTCCCTCATCTGCGAGTTGCTTTTCTACGTCAGGCGAAGGTCCTGATTCCTCGAGACCTGAAATAGGGGAACAGCCCTCTCCAGTAACGTGAAGATCGATAAGACCAGCTAAATTTACTTTGAAATTTTTATTTCTTGCGGAATGCTGAGTTTCGTTTGTTGCTTCAATTTCTTCTGATATAATACGGTCAGTTATACTCTCGATTTCGCGTCGCAAAGCTTGATCGTCTTCGTAAAACTCTGACAAATCTTGAAGGTTTTCGTACCAATTTTTGCCAAGTAAACTCTGTGGAATATTTGACTTATCTTCGGCGTTCTCTTGTCTATATTGCTCGATAAGTGGTTGTAGAGATTCCTCGTGTTGCTGGAAGAGATAGTGATACGTCTGGCTTACGGTGAAGAGAGAGTAAGAAGAGCGAGGCCGCGGCACAACGGCCGCAGAGGGCTGACTCGCGAAGCAACGCCGCCACACGTGTCCGTGAGCGCGCTCGCACAGTATTGCATTACAATTAAGAATCCTTTCAAAGTCCGACACTTGCTCGGCTTCGCTGATCTGCACCAACAGTTTGTTCTCCGTCTCTTTCCCGCAGCGGACTGTCTCGCACAGCCTCTTGTTGTCGCTGACCTGTTTGGGGGGATTACAGTACTTAGTCTTATTAACATCGATTGATTTAGTGGCTTGAGGGGTGAAGGTTGAATGTCTAGTTTTGTTATCCGCGTATTTCATAGGGATAGAAAGGGTTTGAACAGATACGGCACAGGGTATCTTTTCGGCGACTTTCCTATTTTGCTGTTTGACGACGACTTCTGTCGGTTTTCGATATCGCGACGAGTTTGTTTTCGACAAAGGTCGTTGATGGAAAAGTTTCTGCTGGCTATACCGGGATCGGTTATGGTCCGCGCTGCGTACGTTCCTGGCATATTTGGACCGCGGTCTCTCGGCGAGGCATACGCTCTTCGCTCGCAAAGGGACGTCGTATCTCGGGTCTCTAGGAGTCGCGGCCAGTTTGAAGGTGTGCCGTTCTCGTTCGCACCGAAAGAACGCGAGCGAGCGCTGGGCGGCTGCGGTCTCGAGTGACTACAGCTAGCGAATCGGTCATGCATAGGGCTTTCCACGAATTCTGTGGAGTGAGCGTAAAAAGTAATTTATCGTGGTGGCGTGCTTCTGCCGATCGATTCCTTTGTTCGCGAGGCTGGCTAATAAAATGCGAGCGATGTATGGCACGATTGGCGGACGGGCTTACTTTGATATGTATATAGGTACCTACGGGTCGTCGCTTCTTTTTGTCTCATATTTTTTCGTGACATTCCACGATTACTTCACAATAGAAGAACTTTTAATTTATTTAACGAAGGCTTATTTATTTGTTCGGAACACTGATACTGTAAACATGACTTGTTATGTCTATTTGAGCCGAAGTCAATAACCTAATTGCCATTGTGTACTTATAGAAAGGTAATTTATTATCGCTTTGCTGTTAAAGGATGAAGTACATACGAACAAATACTAATACAAATGAAGGATTTAATGTGTGTATTTGTAGGGAATGAATAAATAAAATTATACTTTATTCAAATTGATTTCTTGAAACCTCTTTTGTATCGATCTTTTTTTCTTCCATTTCTTCAGGACAACGTTTAGTTGATAATAAGAGTGGGTGCAAGAAACTCATCAGCATTTTACAGCTCGCTACTAATACAATTAATTAGATACATTCATTAATTCACACGCATTCGATTGCTGTGTCATACAGCATACATTCTCTATGTTACCTACACACATCAAAATAAGTTTGTGATCACTTGCAAAAGCTGATATATTTTCAAAATTTAACCTAATCAAGAGAAAATGTGTACGTTATATCTTTTTTTTATTTAAAAATACACTTTCTGAAATTAAAAAATAAAACTAATTTTATTTTTTAGTATAAAATATTTAATAATTCTATCCTTAGGCCATTGTAATAGAACTTTGATAGAAACAAAAAGATAGTTTAACCAAACATAAAAACCTTTTATTAATAAATTGTTGTTTATCTAATACAAAATGACACTTCCTATGGCTCGAACACTTGCGGAGATCCTCCTGGGCATGCTGAGGATCAAGTAATCCAGTATTTCCTGTTGTAACCTGTCCCATTCTTGAACAGCAGCTTCCCTGAGCTGCGGCACTGTCTGGGGTGGTGGCGGTTTCAAACAGCTCGCTTAAGAGCATCCCACGTGTGCTCTATAAGGTTGAAGTCAGGAGAACCGGCAGGCCAGTCTTACCATGTGATTTCGTATTCTTGGAGAGCATCATCGACTCGTTGAGCTCGATGTGCGGGCGCATTATCGTCAACCAGTACAAATTTGTGCCCATGGTGTACTCGGAAAGGTCTGACGATTCCATCAATAGCGACTGTTTTGTATCTGTCTGCCGTCATAAAGTCTTGATGAGGGATTAAAGGCGTTCTAGTCCCAATCATAATACTGCCGTCCTCAAGCTAAAACGCGGCTAAATGACAGTAACAACTTTTGAGATATGGCCAAAAAACGACGCGTAAACCTTAAAATTATTGCTATTTTGTAACTATTCATCACATGACGGATTTTTAGACTTAAACTATAAAAGATAAGAATACTTGTTAAAGACAGATTGATACATAATTAAAAACTGTAAAAGATGCAACTTAAGAGTGAAAAATCGGCCACATCACATCGGAGGACGGTAGAATACCACCCCAAAAGGACACTGATTTCCCGATTTTGCTGAACCGTTCCAGTGGCCGTTCTTTGCCTTTCAGAGTCTCCTAACACGGACACGTCGGTTATCTGGATGAATACTGATTCGCGATTCGTCAACGAAGAGGCAGTTTTGTAAAATGTTTTCCTCTTCATCTTCTTCGTTTTACCGGAGCCTAGCCCCGCAGCCTTGTGTAAGCAATTCCGAATGGTCTAAGTGCTAATTTCAAGTCCGGAGACGGCCCGTATTTCTGCTTTTAATTTAGTGGCGTTTATTGTTGGATCGCGGGCTACCAGCAACCTGATGTAGCGCTTCTGTGCAGCTGTCAAAACAGTTAGGCGATCGCTACGGGGTCGATCAGCTAAATTACCCATGCCGCGGTACCTCTGCAACGTGGTTACTACACAGGATTGTGATATGGCAACTCTGCGTGCTATTTGTCTCGTAGAATAGCCTTCTTCTCTCAAAGTTACAATTCTGGCTCGTAAAACATTAGATAGTCCGCGGGGATTTTGATATCACAACTTTCCGTGAAAAAATAATTTTAAATTCGATAATATTGACTAAGTCAGATTTTTGAATGAGTGTCAGCTTGGATTGCATATCTCTTTCTATGGAAAAACAATTTAATTATTTTATTGTTTTACGTTCTAATTCTAATTTTAAAATTTAGAATCTTATCAGAAAAAGAGATTACGTAATGATCGCTAACTTTTATTGATGTGTGTTATGTTATGTTTACTTTTCATCATTAGAATTTCCAACGGTGAGTTCTGCTGTGTTAGTACTGTAAGAACAATGTTGTTTTTTAATGATATAATTTCAAATTCGAGTCCTAATTTTAGAAAAATCACACCGTAAATTCCGTGATGAAAAGTGAGTTTGATCTTACAATATAGCACTGCTGTTCGATATCTGACTTCCCGGGTTCGAACCGTGTCTTGTTTAAGCGAGGGGCAGAAGATTTTTTTCAGATTGTTCAATATTACAAAATATATGCTTTATAATGCAGAATATATTGTTCATGTTAATAGCGATGTCACCTTTTCCAATGCTACCATTTTATTTTCATAATTTAGGTATCAAATGATTCCCCTCATTTTACCGTCTTATTTATTACTAGACTAGTTGACCCCACCTACTTCGTACGGGTTAAAATAATTTGGAAGAAATGACGGACACGAGTCTACCGTACCAAAAGGGACGAACGTCAAATGTTTGACAGGAAAGAAGATAGAACAGTTTATAAAGGAAAATTAAATTGACGTTTTTACCTATCTTCCTCGCAATTTTTCCATATTTTCTCACCTTTTAAACCTTCTCTAGACCTCCACGAACATTTCAAGACCAAGATAAGATAAATCCGTTCAGCCGTTCTTGAGTTTTAGCGAGACTAACGAACAGTAATCGCTACTAATATAATTAATTAGATACATTCATTCATTCACACGCATTCTATTGCTGTGTCATACAGCATACATTCTTTCCTATATATATATATATATATATATATTTAGATTTCCGTGAAAATATCACAAACTTCCATACACACTTTCACATTTATGATATTAGTAGAATCTAAACATAAATTAATATTTGGTTGTTACCTGCCTACTTGAAACAAGGAGTGTTAATTAATTAAATTAAGTATAATTTAATTAGAGAAAACCTATCGAAACTGGATGTTTGCTTAATAAACAATTAGCTGCGTAACAAATTAATGGACGAGCTAAAAGCTTTGAAGGTGAAGACAACCAAGGTTATATTTAGATACCTTAAAACCTATTTATATAACATCTAAAAAATTTATAACAACACGCATAATTCGCAGAAACTGTGTTTTATTAATTGATATACTTTTTTCTTAGCAAAGGTTCTATACCAAAATTTTATTTATTTTTTGTTTTCCGAAATGACTTTTTTGAATCGAGAAGATTCTATTTTTAAAATCGACCAATTTATATTTTCGTGAACAAAAGAGATTGTAAACCAATCTACTTTGGTAAGAATAAAAATAACAATAAAACAGGCAGTTTCTTTAAATGATGTGTGTTGTTTGAACTTTTTTTGTGTGTGTATTTAGGGATGCCAACTTGTTTAGAAGTCAAAATCCATACTAGTTAAATAATTGGGAAAGTGTGTCTGTCTGTTACCTCAACACGCCTCAACTTCTGAACCGATTCAGCTACTTTTAGGTTTTCTTACCTCAAAAGGAAAACACGGAACCCTTATAGGATCACTTTGTTGTTCGTCCGTCCGTCCGTCTGTCAAGACCGTTTTTCTCAGGAACGGTATCAAACTGAAATTCATATCTAATACTGTTTAGAGCTGTAAAAAAATCAACCTTCTATGCCAAAGCAATCAAAAGATACAGCCGTTTATGCCGCAAATTTCCGCAAGTGTTCAAAACTCGCACGGGAATCAAAACCTACAGTGTTCTTCCCGTGAACTTAGAATCTTGAAATTTGGTACGAAGTAACGTCTTTTAGTACAGATAAAGGAAACATTGCGAAAACCGTAAATTTTTAGTAACACCATATAATAAACAATATTTTTAAAAAATTAGGTTTGTACGGAACCCTCGGTGCGCGAGTCCGACTCGCACTTGGCCGGTTTTTTTTCTAGATAGTTTTAGTTCTGTGTCAAAATAACTCTTATTCCGGATATCGTACTTAAAGGGGGTGAAAGGACGAAGTCTGGAAGTTACTAGTTGAGCGCAAATATGATCTCTTAACTATTAGACAAGTCCGTCCGTCCGTCTGTGGTGCTGTTTCAGCGGCCAAACCGTAAGAGATAGATAAAGAGAATATTCAAGTTATAAGTTAAGAATAGTCTGATAAGACTACAAATCGGATTTGAGTAATGTAGCACTTCCGGTTTTCGAGAAATCACGATTTCAAACGAAACCACACAAAATCTCCGAAGTTCTCAATTAATTAAATGCATTGTTTTTTTTTAAATCAGGTTTTGGTGAACATTTGGTTCACTGGTTTGCTAGTGTAAGTATAATAAGAAATATAAAAGCTAATATAGCATTACGCTATCTTAGTGTTACAATGAGCCTGCTTTACATAAAATAAACATATTTATTTCTAAATGTTTTGTACTTCATCCAATATACTTGTATAAAAAATATATGAAATAAAATCGACTTTCTGAAGTGAAAGTTCTTTTTGTAAGGGGATACACCCCTTATGGAAAAATCCTATTGAAAATATGAAACGGAAATGCGACACGAGCGTCAAACGACTATATATACTAGTCAAAACAAAATAAGGGCCACAAATAAATTTAAACAACATCTGGACTGATATCGTTATTTTTAAGCAATCTTAAACGTTCTTTTCTTTTGGGGGGGATTTTTTTTTTTTTATTTCCTGAAGTGTTGACAATCATAATGTGAGGTCACCATTTGCATAATTTTTTAAGTGGGTGCTTTGGTACCTTTTTTTTGTAACCACTTGAATTTACCCTATTTTAAGACGAATTCTTAAGTCATTTAAACTGTGGATTTCTTTATAAGCAGTCTTTTATAACAGACATTTGCTGAGTTAGAACGTGGATTATCATTTTAAAAGCACTATGCCGAGGATTCGTAGACATATGGACATGCAACACGCAACTAGAGCCATCACATTGATCCAAGAGGGACATTCGCAGCGTTCTGTAGCTCTAGAAATGGGATTTTCAAGGCGAGCAATCCAGAATGCTTGGAATCGATTTCAAGAGACTAGGAGTGTAACGAGAAGATGGGTTTCTGGCAGAAATCGAGCAACAACCTCACAGGTAGACCGCTACATAAGTTTGACTGCGCGAAGAGAGAGAATCGTCACCGCCCGCGCCTTACAAAATCGCTTGCACCAGGCGACCGGTACCCGCGTGAGTGACCAAACTATTAGAAATCGGTTACATGAGGACCAGCAGTTTTCTAGAAGACGCGTAGTGCGGATTCCATTGACTAATGTACACCGTGCAAACCGATTATCATTCGCAAGGTTGCACCTTCAATGGGACATAAGTGAATGGAGCACAGTTTTATTCACTGACGATTGTAAAGTGAAATTTTTTAGTGATGATCGTCGCATTAGATTGTGGAGACGAGAAGGTGAGCGATTTTCGGATGCTTGTATCCATGAAAGTGACAGATTTGGGGGTCCCAATGTCATGGTATGGGGAGGAATCTCTTTATCAGGTCGAACCGACGCGCTATACTCAGCGGAGGCACGGTAACGGCTGCGCGATACATTGAGGAGATAATAAGACCTCATGTGGTGCCATTTGCACAAAGAATAGGTGCAACATTCACCTTAATGCACGATAATGCTCGCGCTCATACAGCTAGAGCTACTAGGGAAACTCTACACGAAGCCGGTATACGGGTCCTGCCAACAGTCCGGACCTAAACCCCATCGAACACATGTGGGATTTGTTAAAAAGAAGTGTCCGGGACACAAATCAACCCGTACATAATGAACGACAGCTTATTAACGTGCTCAAGTCAAGCTGGGAACAAATTTCAGAAGAGACAGTGCGACATTTAGTGGAAAGTGTGCTATCCAGGCTTCAAGAATGTGTTCGAAAAAGAGGGATACTACACACATGATACTAAAGCAATGCAAAAGAGATAATAACGTGATAAGAAAGTGACTTCATGAGTTGAGTTATCTCATATTGAAGTCATTTCTCAAATTGACGACTCTGTATATAATACAGGGAGAAAAAAACAGCGCTTGCTGAGTTTCTTGCCGGTTCTTCTCAGTACAAGGTCTCCCGCCGTAGATTTGCGAACCGATGGCGTAGCTTTTCGACATTCACAAGTGCTTGTAACAGCCTAGACTGAATAAACGATATTGAATTTTTGAATTATCTTTCAACATGTTTGTTTTAACCCCTTGTTTTCCTAAGTGTATTTTTTTGCTGAAATTGCATTTTTTACGAATAACCCTAACATATTGTTCTTTTCTTATCAATAAATTTAATTTTAAGGTTTTTGCATTAAAAGTAGGCTAAATAATTCAATTTAATTATTTATCTACCCTTACACCCATACATTTATTAGAAAACGGAAAAAACACGGTGGCCCTTATTTTGTTTTTACTAGTTTGTGTGTGTGTGTTTGTGTGTGGGTTGCGTGCGATGCTCTCTCCGACTCAGCTCTTCCAGCTCTTCCCGACGAGCATGAAAGTTGGAGGGTAACTCGGCGAAGGCTGAAACGGTACGAGCGTCACTAGCGTCACACGTGACAGTGTTTATATATATATATATATATTCATATTTAAGAGTGATGCGTGCGCTGCTCCATTCTCCTATGCCTTATGCACCGCCTAATATTAGGATAATTAAGAAAAGAAGTTTCACTTCAGACGTGCACACTAAATTTTTTTGGCACCTACGCCAACGGACCATCTATGCTAATAATTACTTATCAAAAGACAGTAAAATAAAACAAAGTTTATTTTACCAAGTAGGTACTCAAAGTAAACTAAACCCAACGGTCCTATGCAAATGTCATACTTGTCTTTTTAATTAAAATTCAACTAGTGATTCCTTTGCCTTATACGCGTCTTAAATTACCATGTAAATGTGTCATTTTTTGGAAGATACTGGCTCCTAATACACAGGGTAATCCTATATTTTTAGGAGCCAGGGTTCCCTTCTGGTTTGTATTCTGGTATTTATCCAATAAAGATTTTATTATTATTTTTATTATTATTCGCCCTACTATTTAATAAAGTGTTTTTTCTAAGTAAACCTAAAACGTAAACAACATACATACTTACAAAAATATTGATTTTTATTGTTAACAAAATATCCTATAAATATGCAAAGAATATAAACATACCTATTATGGAATCATTTATCCGTTGAAAGAGTAGTAGGTATCATATCATTATTATCTTTAAATATATATATAAAGCTCAAAGGTGACTGACTGACTGACATAGTGATCTATCAACGCACAGCCCAAACCACTGGACGGATCAGGCTGAAATTTGGCATGCAAGTAGATCCGCTAATACGTAGGCATCCGCTAAGGAAGGATTTTGATCAATTCTACCCCTAAGGGGATAAAATAGGGAATGAAAGTTTGTATGAAACTGCCAATTTTAAACCGATCGGGCTGAGACTTTGCATGCAGGTATAAAAAGAATCATAGATGAATGTCATTGTGTATAATACAAGCCTGAGAACAAAAACTGTACCCTACACCGAAGCGAAGCGAGGGCGGGCCGCTAGTCATTCATAATTGCACAATTATTGAGTTAACGTGGCGACACTTTTAAAAAGAATAAGTTTTTTTTTTTCTTTTATCTACTAGCGAATTCAGACACCGATATAGACAATATCGGTGTCTGAATTCGCTAAATATTTTTTTTTTAAAAACTGTTTTTTTTTATAAAAAAAAATATTAAAAAGTGTTTTTTCTCAGCTACTAACTTGAAATTCACGGTGACTATCATTATAAAATTATCTGATTGATAGTGAAAGACGCATCAAAATTCAATGCATGATTTAAAAGCTAATAAGTAGGTAGATATACAGAGAGATAGAAAGCGACTTTATTCTATACTAACTAGTTGTAGATAAATAAACAGAAACTCCCACCTAAGCGTCCTATGCAAATCTTGCACCTGCTTTCCATTTAATTAGTAAATTGTCGGTACATTTTAAATTATGCGGAATAATTATCATTAGATTTATATATGTGTATATGGACGGCCTCCGTGGCCGAGTGGTTTGTACGCCGGGTTTCATGGTGTCGCCGACTCGAGAGGTTCGAGTCCCGATGGGGGCAGCTGTTTGTGTGTTTTATTTCTATATGAATTGCTTATATATGTACTGTACATGTATTCTATCCGTTACCCTAGTATACCATAACACAAGCCTTATAATGCTTACTTTGGGGCTAGGCTAATTGGTGTGAGTGTTGCAAATATTTATTTATTTATAATACCCCTTCTCATATGGCAGTCACATAAACTACTATCGTAAGTGACAAATAAATTTAAAAATAAAATTAATAAACAAAATATATATTTGTTTATTAAATCGTATCTAATTGTATTGAATATTCAATTCCACAGAGCTAAACAGCTGCTGCTACAATGCTACGTTGCTACAATTGCTACAGCTGCGCCTGCTACGAAAAGGTTTCTCCGAAACTTTATTCAATGAATATTTTATTCAACATAAACTTTTGATCAGATAAGTTTCAGACATACTTTTTTTGAAGTGAAAACTTCTTTAGAGGCGTTGTACACTTTTTTTGTATGGGTAAAAAATGTTAAACTCGCGTCAGGTTAAACAGGTGGACTGATCGCATCATGACACAATAAAATTGGAAAGGTTGTTGACTTTCAATATATTGGACGAAACATAGTAATATTTTATTTTACCGTATTATAATAATAAGTCTCTATCTAGGACGTCCACGTGGCAGCTTTATTGCGAAGAAAATGCTTTTCTTTTACAATAGATGTCGCTAGGTGCGCTTAAATGTAATTCATGTAAGTTGATTTCTTTACAATAGATGTCGCTAAATGCGCTTCAACGTGATTCATGTAAGTTGATTTTTCCGAGAGATTAACTTTTTTAATGTAATATAAATTGTCATGTTTGTGTACGATAGCGCAATAAATAAATACTGTATTCTACCACATACATGATAGTACTTTTATACTGATAATAATTAAAGCAATTCGTGCAAAATTATTCCCAAACCATTCCAAAATATCAAAAATGCACAACGTTAATATTCAAGTTTTCACTTCTGCCGGCACTCCCGGAGTGCAACCGTCGTTTTTTTCTTATTTCTATATTAAGGAACAAACGGTCATACTCACATAATACACGTATGAACAATATTAATGATAACAAACTGACCTAACAGTTCCATAACATATGAACTAACTTATGTAATTATGAACCTAAATTGAAGAGGAATAACACCATTATTTAGAAAAGAAATTCAGTACCTACAACTTTTGAGCTAAATGCAATAGTTATAATGCAATAAACGAAGTGACAAACCACCAATCCGCAGCATCAAATGTAAGGAAAGGAAAGGTAATGTAAGGAAAAATGTAAGGTTTGGGTATTTATTAAGTTTGGTACTGATAGAAAAGACAAATAATTGTAAACAGGGAAAACAATAAATATAAGTGTCACGGGAACTGCTGCCGACAAACTGCATTGTAGTTTGGCAGAAATATAGTTTTTCTTTGTGGAAAATAATTTTTTAAAAAAATACCAACACAGGTGGTGGTCTCTGACTCAACAGACCAATACTCCGACCCCTCGCTCACGTCGTCATATGTTCGTCCACCAATTTTTTGTACATATTTAAAGATAGGAAAAACATATCAACATCTAAAGAAAATATAACTAGAAAAAATTCCACGCGGACCAGGCAGCAGACGGGACTCGAACCCGCACCCTTCGCAATCCGGGCGAATGCACTGACCAATTATGCTACCGCGGCCCTCACGGACCGCGTCGAAATTCCTTCTAGCTATTCTTAAGCTGCAAGGCAGCGCCATCTCTTCGCATTATAGGTAAACCCACAATTACATGCTTTAAAAATAATAAAAATTATATCAACATCTCCTAAAAAAACCATTGTAATAGCTACAAGCCCGCCGCATGAAAGTATTTGCATTTACTTTTGCAACCTTAATAATAATATTGAAAGGAGACCCGGCACTTTTCATAGAAAAAATGCTAAAGTTGTATACAGTTGAATTTGGTCTCAAAATAAAGCCAAAATTATTTGCTACATAAAACTACTTGTGCCTTATTTTTAGTGAATCGTGGAAAGAAGTTATTTAATGATTAATATTCTTTGATACAGAAACCCTTTTGATGACAAACCTACGTATTTGACATTGACAGCTAGCTGCTGATGACAAATATTGCCAAACTACGTTACCCAATTATGAAACACAGATAAAAAAATTAAAAAAGTATACAACTTTGGCACAAAATGCCGGGTGTCCTTTATATTGTTATGATTCTACTACAAATGCTTTGGCCCATATCAGTAAGATTAAAATACATATCGATACCTTAGAGTAGAAAGGTCGCATAAAACATTAAACATACTAACACTGCCCTGCTTATACGTATTAGAAATGGGAAAATTTGTTAAACAAAACAGCCACCTATACCAGCAACTAAAAGATAATAAAAGCAGAAATTTTAGAAATTTGAATAAACTTGTATTGAGTAACAATCCCAAAACTTCGCGTTTCAATAAAAATAGTTATGCAATGGCTATAAAAATATATAATAAAGTACCTGACAATATTAAGCAACTACCCTACAACAGGTTCAGAATAGTATTTAAAAATTGGCTATTGGATAAAAGCTTTTATTCTGTAGAGGAATTTTTAAAAAATAAGTCTTGAATATTGAAATGAATGTCGATTTTGGATTAATTTTATTTTGAATGCATATAATATATTGACATGAATATTACTTTTGAATTGACATCAGGAATCGTAATTAAAATTGACATTGAATTGAATAATAATCTTAAATTATCATACTGAAAAATTTTGTTATTATAGGTATATCACACTAAATAGACATAAAATATTTTTATTTTGAACTGACATTGAGAATTGTAATTAATATTGACATAAATTTGAATTTAAATTATAATGATAAAATACTTGTTATTAAATGAATGATTGGTAAATTTAATATGACTGTTATGTTTTAATATATTAAATTTTTTGCATGTTATTAATATGGCTAAATAGTAAACCTATATAGAAGATTCTTAGCTTTTAACATATGATTTATATGCAAACACGTTTTGTCAACCCTATTTAATGCAAATAAAGATTATTCTATTCTATTCTATTCTAAACCATTTTGGCCAAATTGAGTTATATATACCATCTTTCTCAGAATTTTTTTCTCTATCGATTCGGTTTCTCAATCTATCGCTAATTTTTTTTTAAAAACAAATAGTTTTTTCTGCTCTCCTGAAAAGTCGGGTTTTGGTTTTATACGACCTTTCTACCCAAAGGTATCGATATCTTTTTAGTGTTTCGTACATAACAGATGACAAAAGATTAGCCTGTTACTAAGCCTCCCTCTGTCCGTCTTTCAGCAAGCTGCATCAGAGGCCCAAGCACAAATTTTGACAGTTCCGTACCCTTAGCACGAACCAATATCGAATTCGTATCGTTTGCGAGTCCGAAATGTCATTGTCAAATGTTGAACGCTGCTGTTGCAAGTTTCCATCCAAAATTTGACATTGACATTTCGGTTTGACTATTCGAATTCGATAATGGTTCGTGCTAGGGGTACCGTAATCATATCGCATCGTCAAAGTTTCTATGGAAACTTAAGCAGCGCCCCTACCGGGCGTAAGGACAAACTGGCTCCTTCCATTATACAATTCATAATAGGTGCATGAAATTGTCACCGATTATACTGTATTTCTATCGCAGCTTAAATAATTGAAGTTAGATAATAAAGAGGATCTCTTTCTCTCTATGCATGAACGGTCACACCGTTTTTGCAAATCGTAATAGCTGTAAGTACCTTTTACAAATATTAGGTAACAATGTACGGTATTACAGAAAACTTCGTCGTAGAGTTCGGATTGCACTTACAAGGTTTATTTGTTGTGTAACGTAACGTAAACACAAACTGTCAAGGAATTTCTTTCAACAAATATTTTCCACACTTACACCAATTAGCCTAGCCCCAAAGTAAGCACTGTATGGCTTGTATTATGGCATGCTAGGGTAACGGATAGAATACATACATATACTGGTACATATATAAGTATAGTTTATCTAGGAATATATATATATATAAACACCCATGTCTAAGGTACACATCATATTAACATTTACCCCCACCAGGAATCAAATCCGGATGATATGATTTTGAATCATTAAAAATTCTAGTAATTAATCAGCTTTCTTGTTTTCAAGAGTCATAATAGTGATAAGTCAAAGGAAATATTCTAAATTCCCTGTAATTAATAATTTTATAGTATAAACATACGCAAATAAGTATAGGAAGTATTTGAAACTGTTCCAGTTTAGCTACGCTGAATCAATAGACTATGAATAATGCAGACAGAAAAGTCGTACCTCTTGCACACATTATATAAACCAGTTACTAAAACCAATGATTTTTTTTGTTCTGTGACTGTCTCTGAACCAATGATTTAAAACTTTGACTAAGGGTGTATTCCGATATATATACCAGTATACTGGCCAGTGCTAATGACGTCATGAATCGACGCTATACTGGTGAATTGTTCCGAAATATATTGGCCAGTGCACTGACGTCATAATTCGACAAAATATTAAAAATAGTTCGAATAAAGAAGATTTTTTATTCACCTCATCAATTATAAGGAATTCTTTTTGTTCGGATGCCGTTATTGTTCTTTAAATAAAAAACAAATAAAATTTGAATGCATCTCACGCACGCTCGGTCATACGTCATATTCGTTTTCCCGGTAAAAATATGGTAGCATACCAGTACAACATGGCGTCGGATTCGTGGCGTCATTACCACTGGCCAGTATACTGATGTTAATTTCTGAATACACCCTATATTGTCACTATATTGTCAACAGTGTCACTGTCAGGCTGCCTGCTGAGGTGGCGTTCAGTTTTTACGTTCCTGGCGCGGCTTTCGCTATGTGGGCGCGTGGGTATCACTTACGGCCTTAATATTTATTTAATATTATTTTTTATCAATCTTATAAACTTTTAATTATGTAACTCAGTTTACGTATATCTATATGTATTTTTACACCATTGTCATTTTTTATTGTTTTTTTTTTACCTACGTATGTGTAAGGCTTTCTTCTTTATATTATTAAAATACCGTATCTTACATAAACCATTGTTAACATAGACATATAATTTAAAAATATTATTACATAATGCCAAGCCAGACAACAGTCTCCCCACCTAAACACTACGATTGGTAATCTGCGGACTTGATTGACTAATGTATTTAATTATTGTGTTGTTGTTTATGTATGCCATTAAATATATTTTTGTTGTTTGCTATTTATCATTTTGTATGTCTACTTTTAAATTTATATCATTTACACATTTTTAGTTATTTTTGTTATTACTACCTACTGTTTTTAAGTTTTTTCTTTGTGTTTTTTCTTTAAATAAAAAAAAATGTTTTGTTGTGTTATCTGCCAGGTATGCGACCAGTAAAAGCTCTTCTTTTTACTGAATTTAATGCTTTAATAAAAATTTTAAAGCCTTTACTGTATGAAAGTTGACTTCAGGCGGAACTGAATTGATGAAACTCCATGATAAACTGAGTGTAAAATTAAAGCTTTGTATGCGCCTGAAACTTCTCTTCCTAACTCTCCTCTGTTGTAAGCAAAGCTTATTAAAGCTGGCGGGCAAGGTGAGCAAGCATGCACACACATAACTTCATATCCCGGTCACTCACATTCGCACGTATGCGCGAATCCGTATATGTGGGACGATATTTGCGAATGCGCTCGCGAATTTTTCGCTACATACGTGCTCGTTGGTTTTTTGACGCCCATTAAAGTCCACGACAGTCGCGTAGTTTTCACACATTTATCAAATAAAATCATAGATCAAGTCAAAAAATAATTAAAAAAACGTCTATTTAGTTTTGTTAATTGGTAAGTTTCTGTCTTTCATTACCCTTCTTAAAAATAATAACTAAATCGTAAAGAAGACTCACATTTATGTTTTTATTTATTTTTAAGCATTTAACTGCTCAATGTTTAAATCTAAAGAAAAGTTTACTAGAAAAAAATCCACGCGGACCAGGCAGCGGACGGGACTCGAACCCGCACCCTTCGGAATCCGGGCGAATGCACTGACCACTAAGCTACCACGGCCCTATTAGCCGCGTCGAAATTTTCCTAGCCTTAAGCTGCAAGGCAGCGCCATCTCTTCGCACTGCAGGTAACCCACAATGTCAAATGAATACTTCAAGTATTAAACATTTGAAAGAAGAAATAGCAATTATAGTTATGTTTTCTCATATTTGTAAACAAGTATAAGAGGAGCAAACATGGGCTCGCATGTAAAAGTACATTTGCGAATGAATTTCTATCGGTCCTTTACATGCGCCCAAACATTTCGTCAATGGGCGTATATGATATACGCCCATTGATATATGATGGGGCGCACATATGTAAGTGATTTTATACACTCAAGCTGCACCTTCATTACTTAACCAAACCCGCAGGGGATAACATAAACTTAAGCTAAATGTTTAAATGGAACGATAATGCTTTTTGTAACCAAAATAGAACATCGATTCACGCACAGAATTATGGACTGCGCATATTGCCGGCTCAACAATAATATTTTCCAGATTATTTTTGTACAGATGGAGATATAATATGAATGACGCTGTATAAATAGATATCCTTGGTGCTGTTATAAAACGGATTTGACTCAAGGTCACCGCACGGCTACTTTTATTTTGTAAACAAACATTAAAAGTGTGCATTCCTGTGTGTGGACACATTTAGAGTTCCGTACCCAAAGGGCAATCGCAACTGGACCCTACTACTAAACGCGCGCCGTTCGTTCGTTCGTCTTGTCAGTTTCACAAAATTAGAATCAGTCTTTAAAAGTCAGGCTTTTCATAAATTAAGACTGTTAATACAGTATAAGAATCTTAATAGATTCACGAGGTATTTTTGACAGTTGAAATAAATGTACATAGTGCCTTTCATTTCATGCATTTTAATTCACACTGAGTTGACACTGGCTTTAGCTTTTATGACCTGCGCAGATGAGGGAATTTCGTCCACGGAATTAATAGTCCGCAAAAATAGATCGCTTACAAAACTTCATCTAGTAATGCAATTGCCAAATTAAAAGTACCGACAAAAGTATGCGGGTGTCCCCGAAAAAATAGAGCTCATTTGATTGGGCGCAGCAACACACACAGCTAGCTTTAGTCCGCGATGTTCGCTAGGTCCGATTTAATGGGAAGGACCCTGCATTCTCCTTTAAAATGTTTTCAACTTTTCTTAATTTTCATGTTAATTACAACACATAATCTCGGAATATTTGCTATCATAGCGTGCGCTTCTTAAAAATTTCAGGCGACGAATATTCGCACACCGTCTGCTTGGAGTCCAAGTTTTCGGAGGTTATTTTTTTCACGATTCAGGGACTTTTCTCTTTTTTTTCTGCGGACGAAAGTCCCTCATCTCGGAGATTAAGCGCATCTCGGAAAGAGTAGGTGGTTAGACATTTAGCCCCATTCTACAAAGCAAAGGCTGTGAATTTGATATCATGAGGCTCGCTTAAGCTGTTTGGAACCGGCAGTCACCACCACAGACAGTGCCGCAGCTCAGGGAAGCTGCTGTTCAAGAATGGGACAGGTTACCACAAGAAATGCTGGATGACTTGATCCTCAGCATGCCCAGGAGGATCTCCGCATGTGTTCGAACCAGAGGAGGAGTTATTTTGTATCAGATAAACAATATTTATTAATAAAAGGTTTTTAAGTTTGGTTAAACTATCTTTTTATTTCTATCAAAGTTCTATTACTTACAATCGCCTAAGGATTGAATTATATATTTTTTATACTAAAAAATAAAATAAGTTTTTTTTAATTTCAGATATTTTATATAAAAAAAATATAACGTAAACATTTTCTGTTGATTAAGTTAAAATTTGAAAATATATCAGCTTTTGCAAGTGATCTCAAACTTTTTTTTGATGTGTGTATACACTCAGATGTGACATACATACTTGTACATATAAGTTATTACTCATTGAACATGGGTTTACTTAATAATATCACTTTAAATAAGATGAAAAGAAGATGTTACAAAAATATATTAATCAAATTCTTATGAGTAAGTATGAAGTTAATAAAATAACGTGAGTTGTTTAAATAATTTGTTCATAATAATATTACAGTTAGCCTAAAGTAATGATAAAAACCCGGCCAACTGCGTCTCGTGCCACGTTCCGTAGTTGCTCGTCGTCACAACAATTTATTTTGGAGTCTATATGTTAAGCAATTACTTTGTCTAAGTCACTTTTAATGTTTTCTTGTAAGGAATTTTTATTAAGTCAGAAATTTTCTAATACATAACTTGAACAACTATTACTCTGAAACTAACAAATCCATTTGAATATCCGTTATTATTTAATAATAATAATAATTTATTGTATCGTCTCTTTTTACATGTTAACATATATTTAAATAATATTATTAAAAATAAGACAATAGGGAATGGCTCAGCCAATGTTGGTCAAGTCTGGACCTGAACCAACGCTGTTTTTCAGCCACCTCTTAACAAATTTTACTTAAAATTAATAATATAGAGAGCCTCGAATTATCCATTATTTGATTATAATTAATATTGGAACATGTTTCGTGCATAATCGTATACTCCTATTGCTATAGATGTACTCGCCATTGTACAGAGTACATTTTCCTTAAAAATTCATGAAAGCATTTGATTTTCAAGCCAATACTTTAGCTTTTAGAGGGATCCCCCTCTCTATTATCCGTATATCTCTATTATCCGTTTAAAGTACATAGACCCCAAAAGCAGTTCTATTTCAAAGAAATTATGACAACTTAAATTCTTAGAGTTCCATAATTGCACAATTATTTTAAAACACTTAGAAGAGATTAATTGTATTTTTTTTTCAATACAGCCTAAATCATTCTCTGTATTCGCTAGTAAATTTACTCAGGTAACTCAAAATTCACGCTGTATATCAGGGATGAAACCTTAGTAGATATAATAATATGTAGTTTGTAAAGTAGCTCCTTTTGATATAACGTAGGTATTTAGGTTTCCGATCAGTAGTATTGACGAGTACCTACTTAAAGCAACCAGACTAATCAAAAACACGTTTCAAAACATGTTTACCAAGGCTGGAGGCAAATTTTGGCACATAAATTAATTATGAATTCATCAGAGTCAAAGAGGCAACTTCAACAATATTCTTAAAAAAAAAACTGGAAAATTTTAATGTAAGTATCAATCGTCACCTCTAGAAATCGATAGTTTCATAGAGGGCCGTAAATAATATGCATGAGAGGGTATTAATTTAACTCGGACAAGACCCGATCGACGTAAATAAACCGAAAACACGTTACGTAAACTCGTAAAAATTCATGCGCATATTAACCGAACATGCATTCGTAATGTTTTTTTTTTTGTTATTGTAGCACTGCTCGCTACTAATCTACGAAAGTTTGCAACTGTTAAGAAAATACGCGATGATTTGGAGAAAAACAAATAAAACCGTACAGTTTGTGCCTGGCACTTATATGGTACGGGACTACAAGTAAGAATCAATAGCCCGTATTTTAACACCGTTCTTCCGTAAACAAAAAAAGACATTCAACCTTCCATTTTCAAAACCTCCTCGCTGTCAATTTTTCACCGCGAAAATTTATGGTCGTAAAAAAAGAATACAATGTAGCTACAGATTACAGATTAAAAATAAATCAATTCTTGCGTGACCGACTTACCGATCTGTCTAACTTAAAATTAAGAAAACACTTGCGAAGGCACTGTATACTGTATAGTTTGTTTCTCTATTTATAATAATGTAATAAAATCACTGCCACAACACGTATTGACGGAGAGGACTGTCGCACGATACAAAATTAATACACTGTTGCGCCGAAAATCAATATTATGACCGCCATTCGTAGGACTGGCGATGGGGCGCTAGGAATCTGTCTTTGCACTCATTCAATACAGAGTGGAGATGAGGCATGCGTACAGCCAGGGGCACGGGAAACGCGTCACTTGACGTACATAGAACGCGGGAAAATGTGACTTTTGTTTTTTTTTTTCTAGATATTAACAAAGCCAAGGCGAAAGACGTGCGCACTCGATGACTGCGGGATGCTAATGAGAATGATACAAAAGAGGGTTTACATAGGGTCATTGAGATAACGTCACACTAGTTAAGAGCAATCTGTTTTTCGTAAATGTTGTAACGTAGATTGGTAGAATCGGCAATATGCCAATATAGGTTACAGTAACGCGACGAATCTCGCCTTTATTGCTACGCTAATAAAGGCTATGTCAATATGTTACCACCAATTACACCATGAATGGAATACCTACGTGGCCAATAAAAGAAGTTTCGTATTCCAAGATAACTAAAAGACGACTAATAGGTAACTACGTAATTCTTATTGATTCTACCGAAATAAAGCGAAACGACAATACTTTTTAATTTATTTATCAATGATATTAATTATAGTTTACGTCCGAGGTAAAGCTAGGTAGGTTTGTTTGAGGACTTTTACCTGATTGGGAAATGTAGTTTAAAAGAAAATTGGCGTGGTTTTTTGAAACAAGCAAGTGAATCTTTTAAAATCATTAATAAAAAAAACATCCTCGGTTGGGAATCGAACTGGGTCGTCTTTCTACCACTGAACCACCGATGCTTGTTGATAATTTGTTATTACTATTCACTTTAATAAAATAAGCTACAGCAACGTCAACTTACCAAATATCACAGAACACAGGAAGTGGTTAGAAGGGTTCTCATAGACCGTTTGTACGGGAACAAATGTCGCCAGCTCGCCCCCACTACACTTCCACCTAATATGTAGATAATAGCCAATCAAAAGACGCGACATCAAACAATCGACCCAATCAGCGCTCACATCAGAGTTCAGGTCAAGTTATGAGCAACGTGGCGAGTCACCAGGATCCTACGAAACCCATTCAGGCAGGCGAGGAAGCACTGTTGGGATAGGTTAGGTTAAGTTAGCTCCCCCCCTCATCCCGAGCAGCCGCTGAGCCAGTTTAGCTGAGCGGGTGGGCGAGATTTGTGGGGAGAAGGAGTCCCACATAACCCCGTCTCTCACCAAGGGGCCGCCCCTATGCGTCACGCATTTTCCCAACAATAGGGTATTTGAGAAGTTTTAGAAAACGATCTCACGTTATTGACTAATGTTTATGGAGTCCGTAAAAAGATATGGATATTCATCATTCTGTTGTGTATTTCAGTAAGAATAACCAAATCAAAAACTCCATTTTCAAATTGCCGCGAAAACGTTACTCTGGACAATATGGCGTCTTACTAGCGTGTGACGTCACACGATTGTTATTAAAACGTCAAACGATACAATGTATCTGACTTTAACCGGGAAGTTTACCCGCGTGTGACGTCATTTTAGGCTCCGCCAATCCCAAGCGTTTTGGGTCACGTGACAATAGATAATAAAACTATTATCTTTTTCGTGGGTGTTTAGAAAAATGATGAATATTTTTTTTGTAAAAATAGTAAAAACCTCTGCCAATATTCATTCTAAACACAGATGCTAACAATTGGCACTTTATTTTTAATACTGTCAAATACCCTATTACAATAAAGGCAAGTTATGAGCATTTGCTCACATCTAACTGTAGTGCGCCTGCCCCGCCGACAGCGCCGTTTTAACCTCTTTTTGTATTCTGTGCCATTAACATTACTATCGAAGCACGAAAGAACACGAGATAATACATTCCTGGCCACCCATCCGCAGACCGGTAATTGTTAAAAGTTGCTTAACTCTCACGATCGCAGGCTGATCGCGCTAAACCATTTACGTCTGCATCGCTTTACGTTGACAACCATTATAATTAATTGGCTGCTCTGAATCATTATCAACCTATTAATGTACCCACTGCTGGGACTCAGGCCTTCGCTATGGATGAAATAGGGAGAGATTGGGCCATGACCCACTACGCGAACCCAGTGCGGATTGGTGGGTGCTTACGACTGCAGATGCAGCCGGGACCAAAGACTTAACGTGTCTTCCGCGGCACGAGGAACTCGTGATAATAAATTCTTGGTCACCCATCCAATGACCGACCACTGCAAAAGTTGCTTAACTTTAACAATCGCAACCGAAAGCGCTAACCACTTGCGCCATCAAGCTCCTCAACTCTGAATGCTATCGTTAAAATGTAAGTGTTAATACGTGACGGTACATGATTTACTCCAGGTTAACACCAGAGACAAGACAAATATTGTGAATGTATCTCATTGTGTCAAAAAGTATCATACCATATATCATTATCATGTTTACAGACTAACAAAAGACATGATGTTGTTTTAGTATGAATATTTTTTTACTTACTTAGATTCATTTGTAAATAATTTATATTACATATTACAAACATTTGATCATTCGTTTGTCGTATGTACAAACCATGTTCAGTTTGATGAAGTGAGATAATTTATTACGCCAACACATATTATATCTAATTTGTCTTTACCATACAAATAAGTATATTTATGATCACGTTTAAGTGTGTTTTATTCGGCTTTAAAATCCTTTTTATAACATATTTATTTATACATTAAAATTTATTAAAGTGAAACTTATTGAAGTAAAACTTCTTTACGCACGCTTGACTTGGGGAGTAAGCTGGCGAATGCGTTACGAAAAGTGTGATTGGGCGAGGCGAATGGGAGTTCAGTGGGGGATATTAACAAGTGAAAGTGCGCGCACATTTTCTTTCTCTCTTTGTCTTATAGCTTGTAAATGAAATAGGTATGTACATACATGTGTGTATATATTATACACACACATATACAGGGTGTTACAAAAATACAAATAAAGCTTGAAGGGCATTGGAGTACATCATATAAGGAGTCTTCTCTAATTTTCTTAAAATATTTGCATGAGGTTTTAACTTTTTATAAAAACAGTTATTTTTAACGATAATTAAAAATATCGATCATTTTAAGACACGTCACTAGTTCGAGGATCATTAAAAATAACTGTTTTATAAAAAGTTAAAACTTCATGCAATTATTTTAAGAAAATTAAAGAAGACTCATATATTGTACTTCAACGCCCTTAAAGCTTTATTTGTATTTTTGTAACACCCTGTATATTTATATATATACAGATGAAGCTAAAAAAGTTTCACCTCAGTCGTGTGGTCATAAGCACACTCGTTTTTTTTATTTTGCCACATTTTTTTTTAATTCTGACCATATGAACAAACAACGCTGGTTCAGTGATAGACATCTCTTCAGCCACGCGGACGGCCCGCGTTCGACTCCCAGTCGTGGAAACCCTTTTTTTTACTTTTTATAAGCCCGAGTAACAATGTCTTTACATATTTGATGTCACTCAAGCTTATAAAAAGTTTAAAATATAAATAAACCAATATACGTACTGCATTGTAACCTTAAATATCTCTCAAAATTTGAGACGATGTTTTGTGACTAAAGATTAGATACTTTCATCATCATCATCAGCCTATTAATGTCCCCACCGCTGGGGCACAGGCCTTCTCTATGGATGGAATAGGGAGATTGGGTCATGAACCACCACGCGGGCCCAGTGCGAATTGGCGGGTGCTAACAACTGCAAATGCAGCCGGGATCAACGGCTTAAAGTGCCTTACGAAGCACGGAGGAACTTCAGCTAGAAGATCACCCATCCAATGGCCGACCACTGCGAAAGTTGCTTAACTTCAACGATCGCAACCGAACGCGGTAGCCACCCGCGCCATGGAGCTCCTCACTTTTTTCACGTTAGCCACTTTCTTTTATTTAAAAAGTACAAAAACCATTCGGTTACGATTTACGAACCAATAAACCAAGAACTTTATACTTAGTCCAACTCAACAATATTGTATAATGCCAAATATTCTAGACTTCAATTTCCAATATTAACATCCGTGTTTATAGCAGTTGGTAACACACGTTCCATTACACCCCACTTCTCCCCATTTTACCACCTTACCCCATTTTATTAGGTCAACGACCCAAATATACAATTGAATCAGCTGGGCGTTTTTTCTTTGCTCTAGTTTTAAGCCTTTTCTATCTGTATTAGATTGTTTTTCTAGCACGAATAATATTTCACTCAGATTTATGGCTCAATTAGCAAGCAAGGACTTGCTAATTTTCGTAATTGCTTCGGCAAAAGAATAATATATAGGAACAAACTTGAACAAATGCGAAACGGACTCGCAAATTATGTGTTTCGGACCATAATTCAATACGATTATTCAGTCTAGGTTGTTAGGACAAGCACTTGGGAATGTCGAAAAGCGGGAGACCTTGTACTAGGAAGAACCGACAGGAAACTCAGCAAGGGCTGTTTTTTTCTCACTGTATTATAATATACAAAGTCGTCAAATTGAAAAATGTGTTCAATTTGAGATAACTCATGAAGTGACTTTCCATTACACATGTAAATGATATAAAAATTATGATTTTAAAATAAAAATATATATATTAACAAAGTTTAGGATTTTTTAGGAATGCCGTGTCCTACTGTTTAGCCATAAATAGTGTACGATTAAAGTTAAATACAACGATTAATAGTACCCAATGTAGCAAGAGCAGACTCGCCTCCTCTCATTTTTAATTAGATGTAGCGTAACAAGACGGAAAAGCACGTTGCATGTTTAGAGACTCACTTTATTTTTTCATGTTTTATGTTGGGGTCATAGTAACACGCATTCTATGAATTTTTTAAGTTTTTCCTTTTGCTAACCGACTTCGGAGAGGATTTTCAATTCGTCATCTATAATATAAAAATGAATCGCTGAATGTGTTGCTAAACGCAAATCTCGAGAACAGTGAACTGATTTCGATAATTCTTTTTTTAGAATATTCCTCGAAGTACGAGGATGGTTCTTACGCAGAGAAAAATTAAAAAAATGCCTGAGAAAGTCCAAAAACAACACTTTTCTATACTCCCATACAAACGATTCGTAAAAATACTTAAAAGTCAATTTGAACTTTAATACCATACCATAAATTTCAAATGTTAGTGGAGAGGTTCCGGGAAGGCAAAACAATTGAGTGACGTGATGTCAATAGAAGTTCAGAAAAGGCAAATACATCATTTTCAGTTTTTTTTTATAATTATATAAAGAGTCATTTTAGTCTACACTACAGCTCAACACCGAAGCGAAGCGAGGGCGGGCCACTAAGTTATACATATTTTTATTCTTCTTGGCGCATATCTCCGAGGTTTGTTAACGGATTTTGCAATTCTTTTTTGTTTGGAAGAGTTTGTTAGCGAAATGGTCTCCTATTAATTTTGTGCAAGTCTGATAAATTTCTTATCTATTAGACAAGTCCGTCCGTCCGTCCGTCTGTGGTGCTGTTTCAGCGGCCAAACCGTAAGAGATAGATAAAGAGAATGTTTAAGTTATAAGTTAAGAATAGTCTGATAAGACTACAAACCGGATTTGAGTAACGTAGCACTTCCAGTTTTCGAGAAATCACGAATTTCAAACGAAACCACACAAAATCTCCGAAGTTCTCGATTAATTTTATACATTTTTTTTTTAAATCAGTTTTTGGTGAACATTTGGTTCACTAAACCAGTGAACTAGTACTTTCTAATATAAACAACGAAACTCCTCAAATACGAACAGTGTTTTTTTTGTCTAGTTTGGACGTGTTAGGGTGGGTACGTGACTAAAATAAAAATTGGTTAAATGTGGTGATTAAGTTATTTCAACCACTTACGACCCGAGGCTGCTACGGATACTGCCAGAGGTGAAAGAGGTGCTAAAATATAGACAGAAAAAGGAGAGGAAAACAGAGAAGTAATAAGATGAGGTAAGAAGATAGATAATGAAAGGAATAAAGGGACGTAGTATGAGCTGTATGAGGAGGTACGAAGAAACTTATTGCTATTACTTAAAATAAGACTGGTACGGTAAATGTGAGTTTTTCGTTTAGTGTCTTATGAAGGGGTTATTATATGTGATAGCTTAATTAAAAGATTTTTGTTTAGAAAAAATATGTTCAATGAAACGGACTAAGGTTTGAAGTGTAACTTTATGTCGAATTAGATCAGGGATATGGAATGTATTAGGTATATTGGATGGACATACAGAACCATAGTTATGTCTTTCGATTGTAAAGATTGAGCAGTACAAGGAGATGGAAAGGATCCTGTGGTGATTGTGAGTTGCAAGGACAAAGATTAGTAGAGGTGATATGGAAACCATGCAAATAAGATAAATGAGCTCCGTGTCTCGTGAGGAATTGACTGAGGTGGAAAGAAGAAGGAATGAATAGGTGAAAGTCGCGAATGAGGGATAAGGATGGAAAAATAAGTTTAGTATGAGATCTTATACGAACAGTGTTAGGTTTTACGAAATATGAAGAGAGATTGCAGACATCTATATTTGGCACAGAACATAGAGAGGTAAAAAGGGCCCTGTGGGCGGGGCAGGCGCGCCACAGTTATGTGTGAGCAAATGCTCGTGCCGAGGAGCTCGATGGCGCAGGTGGCTAGCGCGTTCGGCTGCGATCGTTGAAGTTAAGCAAATTTCGCAGTGGTCGGTCATTGGATGGGTGACCAAAAATTTACTATCTCGAGCTCCTCCGTGCTTCGGAAGGCACGTTAAGCCGTTGGTCCCGGCTGCATTTGCAGTCGTTAGCACCCACCAATCCGCACTGGGCCCGCGTGGTGGGTCATGGCCCAATCTCCCTATTCCATCCATAGGGAAGGCCTGTGCCCCAGCAGTGGGGACATTAATAGGCTGATGATGATGATGATGATGATGAAATGCTCATAACTTGATCAAAATTTGGTTGTGATTGCGTCGTTGCTCTCAGGCATGAGCGCTGATTGGGGTTGCCGGGTTTCATGGTGTCGCCGACTCGAGAGGTCCCGGGTTCGAATCCCGGTGTGGGCAGATGTTTGTGTGATGAATACGAGAATTTGTACTCCAGTCATGGATGTTTAATATGTCTTTCTTAAAAATATACTTACATATGTACAGTGTATGTATTCTATCCGTTACCCTAGCATCCCATAACACAAGCCTAATAGCTTACTTTGGGACTAGGCTAATGGATGTGAGTGTTGGAAATATTTATTTATTATTGTTTGATGTCGCGTCCTTTGATTGGCTATTATCTATTAGGTGGAAGTGTAGCGGGGGCGAGTCGACATATACAATTTAAAAGCAAGAGAATCCCTTAGAGAAAAATTTAAAGAAATTAATATTTTAACACTGGCGTCGCAATACATTTATGAAAATTTAATATATGTAAGAAAAAACTATGATGAATTTGCAAAAAAAAGTCAATCCCATAATTTTAACACGAGATTTAAGAACAAGCTTGCCGTTCCATGTTTCAGACTCCAAAAATCAAGAGGTTGATTTCTGGGTTGTAGTATTGCATTGTTTAACAAAGTTCCCCAAGATCTGATTGAGCTTCCACTGACTAAATTTAAATCTCAGATCAAAAATACTCTTATGAATAAGGGCTATTGTAAAGTTGATGATTATCTAAATGATCGTAATGCATGGACATAGTGTTTCTTATAATTTGATATTAAATGGGTATTACTCATTTTTCATAACAGTAATATTGTACCTATCTAATGCCGCTTCCTATATACTAATTAAAATGTTAACTATAAAATTAATTGTAACTACATATTTATATTCTAGATGATGTAATGGAAAGTGACTTCAGACGTATTTCTGAAGTAATTTTTCAACTTGACGACACTGTATATAACAATACAGGGAGAAAAAAAACAGCCCTTGCTGAGTTTCTTGCCGGTTCTTCTCAGTACAAGGTCTCCCGCCGTAGATTTGCGAACCGATGGCGTAGCTTCTTGACCTTCACAAGTGTTTGTAACAGCCTAGACTGAATAAATGACATTTCATTTCATTTCATTTCATTTCATTTCATTTCATTTCATTTCATTTCATTTCATTTCATTTCATTTCATTTCATTTCATTTCATTTCATTTCATTTCATTTCATTTCATTTCATTTCATTTCATTTCATTTCATTTCATTTCATTTCATTTCATTTCATTTCATTTCATTTCATTTCATTTCATTTCATTTCATTTCATTTCATTTCATTTCATTTCATTTCATTTCATTTCATTTCATTTCATTTCATTTCATTTCATTTCATTTCATTTCATTTCATTTCATTTCATTTCATTTCATTTCATTTCATTTCATTTCATTTCATTTCATTTCATTTCATTTCATTTCATTTCATTTCATTTCATTTCATTTCATTTCATTTCATTTCATTTCATTTCATTTCA
Source organism: Chilo suppressalis (assembly GCA_902850365.2). Classification (NCBI taxonomy): domain Eukaryota; kingdom Metazoa; phylum Arthropoda; class Insecta; order Lepidoptera; family Crambidae; genus Chilo; species Chilo suppressalis. Next base: position 16,647,218 of record OU963914.1, on the reverse strand, counting down.
TTTCATTTCATTTCATTTCATTTCATTTCATTTCATTTCATTTCATTTCATTTCATTTCATTTCATTTCATTTCATTTCATTTCATTTCATTTCATTTCATTTCATTTCATTTCATTTCATTTCATTTCATTTCATTTCATTTCATTTCATTTCATTTCATTTCATTTCATTTCATTTCATTTCATTTCATTTCATTTCATTTCATTTCATTTCATTTCATTTCATTTCATTTCATTTCATTTCATTTCATTTCATTTCATTTCATTTCATTTCATTTCATTTCATTTCATTTCATTTCATTTCATTTCATTTCATTTCATTTCATTTCATTTCATTTCATTTCATTTCATTTCATTTCATTTCATTTCATTTCATTTCATTTCATTTCATTTCATTTCATTTCATTTCATTTCATTTCATTTCATTTCATTTCATTTCATTTCATTTCATTTCATTTCATTTCATTTCATTTCATTTCATTTCATTTCATTTCATTTCATTTCAACATCGGTTCCTGTACAAACGGTCTGTGGTCACCCTTCTACCCTTTCTGTGTTCTGTGGTTAATAGCTTACGCAGACGAGGGACATATGCTATATGTTGAATACCGCATACAGATTTAAAAATACCGCGTACAAAAAGTCCTTACGAATAACTGAGGACACCGAGAGACCGGACTGAACAAAAGTACGGGGGTGTACACGAAAAAACTAGAACTCATGTGACTCGGCGCAGCAATGCACACAGGGAAATTTAGTCTGCGTTGCGCGCTCTATCCGATTTCAAGAGATGGCAAACGTCTTCTATTCTTCATAAACTAAATCTTTATTACAAAACAACGTAATAATCTGAGAATACTTACATCCATAGCGTGCGTTTCTCTAAATTTTCTGGCAACAAATGTTCGTCCGTCGAACCCGATTTCATTTTATTCATGATTGTCGTCCTCCGCGGACAAGAGTCCCTCATCTGCTTAAGCTATAAGCCGTTGATCCTAGCTTACACCAAACCGCACTGGGTCCGCGTGGTGGTTCATGGCTAGTGTTGCCAGGTCAGATTTGTTTTTAATCGGTACATGAGGTTAATAAAATCGGGATTTAGGGTTGCAGATCGGGACAGTAAACAAAAAACTAGGGATTTTTTAATTCTGTTTTTAATTAATTGTGTTATAAACTACAGTGCAGGTATAGTATTATATTAATAACCTAAATTTAATTTTTTGATTAATCGGGACATTTAGCGTCCCCAGACCCCTGAAAATTGGGACGTCCCGCGCAAATCGGGACACCTGGCAACACTAGTCATGGCCCAATCTCTCTATCCCACCCACAGTGAAGGCTTATTCCCCAACAGAGATAAGCGTAATAATGACGATGATAGGGAAGAAAGGGAGTATTTTCAAGCGTTCCGTTTGTCTGTTGTACATAGAAGGTACTCTATATATTTTTTTAATGTCAACAAAAGGTACATCGATAATTGCAAATTAAATATTTCATTGAGTTCGCCATTGCGGGGCATGGTCCCCGACCATAGAAGGTTATATCGAAATTCTTCACGAATGTTCTGAACCAGGGAATCTGCTTTATTCCATGTTTTTACACGTAATTTTATTCAGTTAAAGCTTCGTTAGGCTAAGAACTCACGGAGCGGCTTTCCCCCAGCCGCAGAGTCGTTTTATTTCAAAACAAATAAGACCGCAGTGTCCTGCCTCGACAGCGAGATTGGGCGAAGCCCGCCGCGTCTGCGGGAAATCGCGTCCCGCGCGTGCCCGCTACGGTTTCGCGCGCTCTGCGGGCGTAAATCATGCCGCGTAAAGGTGGTGTTAATGGGTGAAAATATTTTAAAAGTTAATAGCGGAATAGAGATATCAGATAATTTTAATGGTTAAAAATATCAGGTAATATTTTTAAATCTAAAGAAAAGTTTACTAGAAAAAAAATCCACGCGGACCAGGCAGCGGACGGGACTTTTAGTAAACTTTTCTTTAGATTTAAACATCTAGCAGTTAAATGCTTAAAAAATAAATAAAATCATAACTATAATTGCTATTTCTTCTTTCAAATGTTTAATACTTGAAAAAGTATTCATTTCACATTGTGGGTTACCTACAATGCGAAGAGATGGCGCTGCCTTGCAGCTTAAGGCTAGGAAAATTTCGACGCGGCTAATAGGGCCGTGGTAGCATAATGGTCAGTGCATTCGCCCGGATAGCGAAGGATGCGGGTTCGAGTCCCGTCCGCTGCCTGGTCCGCGTGGATTTTTTTCTAGTAAACTTTTCTTTAGATTTAAACATCTAGCAGTTAAATGCTTAAAAAATAAATAAAATCGTAGGTAATATTTTTATTCAAATACAATATCTGTACTGATTTTTAGTTGTCGTTAGCGCTGGTATTCAAGTTTCCATACAAAATTTGACAATAACATTTCGAACTCGCAAACTTTTCGAATTCGATATTGGTTCGTTGTAAAGGTACTGATAATTTTTCACATGTTGCTTTATTGTCAATGTTTTTTATAAGTTCGATCTGTGATAGAAATTATTATTTACGAATATTTTATCAGTCGGTTATATTTATCTACACGAATTAATATCATCATCGCCTTAAAATCGACACGAATTGAATGAATATTTTTAAACGATATGGTTATAAATATTTATCGAATATAATATGTGGTATAGTTTTATGAGTTGAATTTTTACGGTTGAGTAAAATTTTCAAGAACACTAGTACCGTGTGCTTTTGCGTTTAACTTACAATTTCACTTTCTAAGCGACGTGCGCAGGAATAAACAGTGCCGTGAGTTCTCAGCCTAAGACAACTAGATTTAATACTTGTACACCTATATGACGTAAGTATTTGCACAGTTGATTGAAACTAAGCCGCAATAATGTACTCTAAACACGCTGAGACAACACAGCTATCGGACTGTGCACTCTAACTAAGGGTGATTAGTCTCAAATAAATTACGAACCTTGCGCAAAGCTACTGGTAAATATTTAGCTTCTACAAACTATAAAACAATATTTAGGTATAATAATGGTTTTGAAACTATTACCGCGAGAAACGATTTTTGTAAACAAAAAAAACGTGTGTGCTTATAACCACACGACTGAAGTGAAACTTCTTTAGTCTACTCTATTTATATATTTAAATGTTATGGGCAACGTGATTAACTGGGCATTATTAATAAGGACCGACCATTATTAATAATGAACAAGAGCGATGGCGTAAGGGATTAATTTATCACTTTGACGGGCCATTATTTATAATGCCCGACGGCCCGTGGTCCATGTAATAAGTCAGTGTTTGAGATAGCTTGAATTTATCACCTGGACCGAGCAGTATGAATAATGCCTTGTAGCCGGGCATTGTGATTAATTGGACAGGGGCCGCGTACGTGCGGGGGGAGGGCGGCGCGCGCACGCAGCGACATGTTAGTTTGCAATAATACTTCGGAACGAGAACACGTTAGTGCATTGAGTACTACTCGCAAAAGGGCGGCATACATGGAAATGATAGATATGAAAAGACGCTTTAACGAAGAAATTCATAAATTAAAATTAACAAAGGGGAAAAATACTCAGTTATTTTCTCGCGATGAGTATTATTCATTTTTAAAGAAAGTGCAAGTGGCAAAAGACAAGATCGCAGGTAAAACTCCGGAGGAATATCAGCGATTGTCGAGGTATGACATAGTGAAGATCGGAACAGTTAAAAAATTAATCGTACCAGTGAAAAATGACAATGAACCAATTCAATATTACTGTTATTTGGAAGAAAAGTTTGATATTATTCACGAAACTCACATTTCTATCGGGCATAAAGGTAGAAATAGGATGATGAAAGAGCTCAAACCGAAGTACAAAAATATTACTAAAGAGTTTGTAGCGTTGTATTTGACTTTGTGTGAACCATGTCAAAAAAAATTAAGTGTTCCAAAAAAGGGGCTGGTGGTTAAGCCTATAAAAAGTAGTGTTAAAACCCACAAAAACTCATCTTGCAGGAATAAATAATTCTAAACTAAATAACTTTCTTGCACAGTCCTTAATTATTAGATATTTCTGTTGTTTTTTCTCACTTTACTAATTTTTAAATTATTGTTCTTAAGTAATATTTTTATCAAAATAAAAGTATGTAACTACTGATGCTATTACATTTTTAACTGTTTATTTTTTAATAACTATGTTCAATATTTATTTTTGTTAACTTTTCATGAAAATTTTGTAAATTTAATTTCATTTAATAAACAAAAACACTACAGTTTACCTATTTTATTACTTTGCCCAAGATAGGGTGGGCAATTTTCATAATGGCCGGGGAAAGTAAATAATCATGCTGTTTTATTCACATTGCCTAATTGAGTCGGGCATTATTAATACAAACCGGCCATTATTAATAGTGCCCGGACTTATCAAATTGCCCGTAACATATATATACACATGTGTGTGTGCACAATATGTACATATACATATTTCATTTACTAGCTATAAGAGAAAGAGAAAAAGAAACTGTGCACGTGCACTGTTTTCTCTTGCTTATATTCCCCACTGAACTTCCGTTCGCCTCGCCCGAACATACTTTTCGTAACGCGTAACGCATTCGTCAGCTTATCCTCCAAATCAAGCGTGCTTAAAGAAGTTTCACTTCAAAAAAAAACAGAGTAAGGTACGTGCGAAATTTTGATCGAAATTTCGTGTGTAGCTGAAATAGAGTAGGCCTCCTGGGCTCCACAGTAGGGGGTGGGTCAAAAAAAAGCTTGAGTTATATTTTTGACTAGCGGCCCGCCCTCGCATCACTTCGGTGTAGACTACAGTTTTTGTTCTCAGGCTTGTATTATACACAATGACATTCATCTATGATTCTTCTTATACCTGCATGCAAAGTCTCAGCCCGATCGGTTTAAAATTGACAAAGTTTCATACAAACTTTCATTCCCTATTTTATCCCCTTGGGAGTAAAATTGATCAAAATCCTTTCTTAGCGGATGCCTACGTCATAACAGCTACCTGCATGCCAAATTTCAGTCCGATCCGTCCAGTGGTTTGGGCTGTGCGTTGATAGATCACTATGTCAGTCAGTCACCTTTGAGTTTTATATATATATAGATTTCGATTGTGGCGGCGACATCTACATGCCCCACATATAACCAACATGGAGGAAATAATCTTACGTCACCTCAAGAGATGGCGTTACCGGCGCTGCGCTCTCAACGTATGGAAGCCTAAATCGCGCAAGTAAAATTCGGAGGCTAACACTCGATATATACGATGCCCGACCAACATCAGTCTCGGAGGCTCGGAGGAGGCCCCCGAGCTACCATCACCCAGCTCGGAGAAAGATCTTCCCTTTTGGCTTTCCTACATCGAGTAAGACCAAATCTTCTCACTTATTTACCCGAAAATATGCCCCATATTTCGTTAAATCCAATCACATTTGATATCAGGTGGAAAAGGTAATTAGATAGGCACCAATACGTAAAAGTAAACAAAGATGGTCGACTTTCATAAAGGTTGTGGTGTGTGGTACGTCGTGCCAGTTAATTGGCATTTATCGACTCATTAGTCTGCGACATATATAGGTACCATTATAAAAACAAGGGTGGGTCCTGTTACACAAATAGATGAAACTTTCCGTTCTGTTCACGTAAAATCACCACCAACATAAAAGAGACTCATCAGCTTGCCTTTCTGGCTGTTGTTTTCATTGCTTTTAATACGTTAAAAAATATTCTGGCCATAAATACTGTTGCATAAATTTTTTTTTTCAACTTTTTAATTATTTTGATTTTGGAACACGTTTAATATTTTGAAAACGTCTTTCGATTTTGCGCCTTTTTAAATATTTTTTCATGTTCATTATCATATTACAATATGGAATGAGGTGTTAAAGAAAATAGGATTGCAGTGATCGCCTTGCACAATGTGGGTATGGAGCCATCGGTCATATTTCAGACACTTCAAAAACTTGGTAACAGCCGTATGTTCGTATATCGTACTATCAACAGATACAACAAAACTTCGTCTGGCGAAGACCAGAAAGAGTCGTAGTGAAAACTTCAGCCAATGTGTATCAAGATACAGTCTTGAATCACGTTGTGAAACTTCTCAGTAATACACTTTTTTAAAATTTATATTCTAATATATAAAATTCTCGTGTCGCGGTGTTTGTGGTTAAACTCCTCCGAAACGGCTTCCCCGATTTTCATGAAATTTTGTGTGCATATTGGGTAGGTCTGAGAATCGGACAACATCTATTTTTCATCCCCCTAAATGTTAAGGGTAATCCACCCCTAATTTTTTTTTTTAAATTTTAGCTATTTTTTTTTTATTTTTTTATGATACATCATACAAAAATACATACAACTCTAAATTTTCACCCTTCTACCACCAACCCCTATTTTTTATGGCGGTACGAAGTTCCCTGGGCCAGCTAGTATTATTATATATACCGTGGACTTTCCAGCAGGATTCTGCACCTGGTCACAAGGCACGAACTACCCAAACCTGGCTTGAAACCTTTGAAACCAACGTTCTGGACTTTATATAAGAGCTAAAGACAGGCCCTCATCTAGCCAAGACCTCAACCCTTTAGACTTCAAATTATGGTCAGTTGAAGAGGACTAGGCCTGCTAAATAACACGGCAACATTGAGTCTCTTAAAAAATCTTTGGAGCAAGCAATGGCGGAACAGTACGTAATCCATAGATTCGTGGCCAAACAGATTAAAGGCCTGTATAAAAGCCAAAGGCCATTTCGAATAGAATATATTTTTATTTTTTGCTGAGATTTTAATAAAATGTGTAGGTATAAATTTTAATAATATTACATTACTTAATTAAAAAATATTCATTTTTAACAGAACTTATGGCTGGACCAGGTAGAACGCAGATTTTTTTTTAGTTTGTGCAGGCAAAGGAGCTGTTTTTTTTATAGATAGGTCCGACAAATGACTCCACCCCACCTGATGTTAAGTGAAGGTGAAGTCCAGACGCGAAGATAGCTGATACAGCAGTTCTACCTGCCACACCAGCCATCCTCACCCTGCCGGCCTGTCCACCTGTCCGGGCGGCAGTGACAGTGGAAAGTGGTCACTGCTGCCTTATGGACACTTGCAACACCAAGCGTTGTCGGTTCTGAAAGTAAAGTTTTACCTGTCTTTTGAACACAAAGATTATAAATAGAAACGAAAAACACATGTCAACAAAATGAAAAAAAAAACTAGTATCCTCATTTTTGTTTTGTTTCTTACATAATTAGCTATAATAAATCAAAATCAGATAATAAAGGTACACACTATATTTATTAGATTTGGTTTAATATGCGAAAAACTTTTATGCTATTAGTAACACAAAAAAGATACGCGTTCAACACGAGTTTAAGAAGAAAATTTTATGGTAGCAGAATAAGAATTTGCTCATATTGAAGCACAGGAAACTATGCCACTACCAACAAAACACTGAGTACGTGCTGATCTGCAGGCGATTATCCAATGATTGCAATTGCACTCAAGGCTGTCCCCGCCCACGGGGTAAAGGTTAACTGCATTCAGAGTTTAACTAATGCATTGTCGTGCGTCTTTATGTATGTACGTCGCCGAGAGTACCTTACTTAGTGTTAGGTCACTAAAGTGCATGGGCGTAGCTAGAGAGTGTTTCTTGTAAAGGCAGGCTTTAAACTCTTGCGTCTTGAACCACTTACGATTTTCATCCTAGATTTAGTAAACCTCAAATCAAAATATAGGTCAGTAATGAGCGTTAATAAATCCCTACGTGGTGTCGGTGTATGTAAAGTCGGTTTAGGGACGATAGTTTTAAGTGATCACGTCATCAAAGAAGCATTGAAGAATAATTGCTAGCTCTGACGTCACACGAGAAGTGAGGTTAATGTGTACAAGCCGATGCTTGGGCAGATCGGGCCTCTCTGTCGCTTTTTACGCGCTCTCGCTTGCATCCTCAGGCTCAGGAGGAACGTGACACTTTATCGTGCGTGCAGCCGGCGTTCATAGATTTATAAGACGCAATCACGTCATAACTTACATTAATTTTCAAATTATATGAAATTCGAATTCTCGCAGAAAGAGATTTTAAGAGTAGGCATTGCCCAGTTTAGCCCTTCCCTAGCTACGTCCATTAGGTCTGACAGGGAGGAGCACTAATAAAGGACTAAAGGGTTACTGGAAAATACTTTAAGAGGCAAGGCACACTTTTCCAAACCTATTAATGTTAGCAAACAACTTCTCGCAAACTTCGGCGCTGGATAGAAGTTAACAAACTTTTTATAACAAAACAGTTCGATCAACCTTTTGTATCAAACACAAGTTTTAATGGGGGCGCGTTACGTAGTTTCCTTTTCTTTGATAACCTTCACACTTTACTGGAAATCGTAATGATTACATAAAGTTATTATGACGACGTAGCCGTTGGTAGAGAGGGTTCGATAAATAACTTGATTGTAATAGAGAATATTTATTACTTAAATAAATAAATATTTCCACACTCACACCAAATTAGACTAGCCCCAAAGTACTGTACGGCTTATGTTATGAGATGCTAGGGGTAACGGATAGAATACAAATACTGATACATAATATAAGTATGTTTTATCCAAAAATATATATAAACATACAGGAATAAGGTATTCGTCATAATACTACGTTACTACGTTTGCCTTCACCGGGATTTCAACCCGGGATCTCTGAGTAGGCGACACCGTGAAACCCGGCGTATATATCACTTGGCCAATGATGTCGTAAGATATATATTTTATCATATCTATATATATATATATAAAACTCAAAGGTGACTGACTGACTGACATAGAGATCTATCAACGCACAGCCCAAACCACTGGACGGATCGGGCTGAAATTTGGCATGCAGGTAGATGTTATGACGTAGGCATCCGCTAAGAAAGGATTTTGATCAATTCTACCCCCAAGGGGATAAAATAGGGAATGAAAGTTTGTATGAAACTTTGTCAATTTTAAACCGATCGGGCTGAGACTTTGCATGCAGGTATAAGAAAAATCATGGATCAATGTGTATAATACAAGCCTGAGAACAAAAACTGTAGTCTACACTTCAGCTCTACACCGAAGCGAAGCGAGGGCGGGCCGCTAGTAATATATATATATATATGTCGCAGCCATCTAGTTAATAGTCCTAGCCCCTGACCTAACTTGTGTGAGAATTTCATTTTTATATTTTTAATCAATTTTGAGTTTTCAAAAAGCGCTGATTTGAACGGGGAGTAATTATATGTTATGCCATTTTTTTGTAAATAGACTCATAGACTGTAAACGGTAATAGACTATTACAGTCTACAGACTGAGTAATAGACTGTAAACATGAGAGGGACTGTACACATAATCAACTTTACCGACAGTTTCCGTGTAAATATTAAATCGTAGCTCTATTCGATGTATGATAGTCGGTCCCACCCAGGACCGTTCACAGGTAGGACCGGTCCCACCTAGGACCGATATGACACTTAGAATTTATTAATTTGTAGCTCTATTCATCAAGGTTGGTTTGGCAATCTAATTTAACCAAATTTGAACAATTAATCAGAAAGCTAATTACAGGACCTTCAGCCATCTGGTTAAACGTTGCGCTAGGCTAGGCCGTTAACTTAATTCCTGATTAAGTTAGTCGGCTGCATTTATTTATTAAATGATTCGTCATGAAGTTCTCCACCAAAAAAAAATGTTTGAACCACTGTAAATGGACCGAGGAGCTCGATGGCGCAAGTGGTTAGCGCGTTCGGCTGCGATCGTTGAAGTTAAGCAACTTTCGCGGTGGTCAGTCATTGGATGGGTGACCAAGAATTACTATCTCGAGCTCCTCCGTGCTTCGGATGGCATTTTAAGCCGTTGGTCCCGGCTGCATATGCAGTCGTCAGCACCCGCCAATCCGCACTTGGCCCGCGTGGTGGGTCATGGCCCAATCTCCCTATTCCATCCATAGGGAAGGCCTGTGCCCCAGCAGTGGGAACATTAATAGGCTGATGATGAAATGGGCCACCTTTTATAAAATGCTCATAACGTAAAATAAAATTGGCCCGCTAGGTAACTTATAGTTCACCTTCTTTGACATTCAAAATCAACGCAAATAAAATATTTAAAGCAAAATATTTATAGCACCCATAAATAACACACAATCTTGATAGGATTCTATTAGTATAAATGATATACCAATAAAACGTAAGCGTGCGAATAAAGCGGTGATTCTGATAATAAAATGAATAAAAGACTCGGTGGTGAAATGAAAACTGTATTCATACATGACATGGGTTTCCATACTCATTCATATCACCGTGGTACTAAAAGGTAAATTTAAAAAACCCGACTGCTAAATATTATTTTAAATAAAAACTGAAAAAAAAAAACAATACTAGTAGTCTAAGGGCGCTTTCAATTTATGCGTTTCTTGACAGTCTGCTGCTGCGGTGCCGAAGCGGTGCGTTTGTTGTACAGCGTACGGACGATCCTTTTTTTTCATTCAAAACGCGCGGTGCGGCTAGTATTGTTTTTTTTTTATTTTCAGTTTTTATTTAAAATAATAATTAGCAGTCGGGTTTCTTTAATTTACCTTTCTAGTACCATGGTGATATGAACGAGTATGGGAACCCATGTCATGTACTCGTATGAATACAGTTTTCCCGGTGGGGGCAGATGTTTGTGTGACGAATACGAGCATTTGTACTCTAGTTATGGAGGTTTAAAATGTATTTCTATATAAAATATACTTATACGTACAGTACCTTTTTTTATTGTTGGGAAAATGTTTGACGCATACCCCGCTCCTGGGTGAGTCGGGGTTAAGTGGGACACCTCCACCTCCCCCCAAATCCCGCCCACCCGCTCAGCCAAACTGGCTCAGCGGCTGCTCGGGACGAGGGGGGGCCCTACCCACTAAAAACCCAACAGTGCTTCCTCGCCTGCCGGAACGGGTTTCGTGGGATCCTGGTGACTCTCCACGTTACCCCCAGCAGGGGTTCCTCCACCTCCTGGCGGTACAACTAACCAACTAACAATACCTAATAATTTTATTATATTTGTCCCTAGCTTTTATGTAGATAAGACAACAGATCTACAATACCAAAATAATAATAGTCCATTGTTACTCATTCATACACACATTGTGGTTTCACAACATACTTCAAAAACAAAAGCGGAGTCAATGTGAAACAACCAAGCAAACCTAATAATTCGAGTCTGGCGAAGTCCACAAGTGACCGCCATTATGAAAAAATAAAAAGAAGTTTACTACTGAGAGCAAAAGTACGCGCGGTAAAGGCCATTCCGCGCGTATCTCCCGCTACTTCGGCCTGCATAACCAAGGTTCGTCAGGTCATGGGTGCAGTGGCGTAGCGTAGTGGGGGCGGCACTTCATAGGGGGCGGCAAAATTTTACAATAAATAATAAAAATATTTCAACCATTTGAATAAGAGGGCGGCAAAATTATCCTTCGCCTCGGGCAGCTGGCACCCACGCTACGTCGCTGCATGGGTGGTTGGTGGGGATTTGCCCTACGGCTTAAGTGGCTATGAAAACGGATTCCCAAGGTTTCCCTACACTCACAGGTGTAGTAAATTAAATAGATAATTATTTTTAACAGTTTTAAGGATCCAGAATAAAAAACACAAGTGTAAAAAATATATTTATTTTGTAAATCATAAATTAATTGAAAAAAAACTTAGGCAAATTAAGTACTTAAGTGTTGTTGACAAGCCTCAATATTATGTAAACATTAAGTAACGTTACTTTTGCCCTCGGCATTATATTTATTTTAAAGGCAAGTGTCATTAAGAAATAAAATACTTACAACTAATTATTATCAAATCCTAATTAGATATAAATAAACAAAAAAGACAATAAAAATAATCTTTGTTAAATACTTTGGAATGGATAAAAGCAATGACTTTAATGACTTATTGTACCTGCTTAATAATAACATAAGTTTGTCTGCCATTTAGTTTTTTTTAATGCAGTTTGGAGACAACTAAAACATTATTTTAGAAAATTACATTAATAAATAATCTTTTCAATAATATTTTAGAACTGACATCTCTTACTCTTAAAATAGGATTTACATAATAGAACAAAAAAGAGTTCTGGCAAGATAAAAAATGGTATCAATGCGGCGCCGGTACCGCGAACGCTCGACAACAGCACTGTTGCCGCACCGCGCGTTTTGTATGAAAAAAAAGGATCGTCCGTACGCTGTACGACAAACGCACCGCTTCGGCACCGCAGCAGGCCGTCAAGAAACGCATAAATTGAAAGCGCCCTAATACTTAAATATTAATCACTGGCCAGCCAGTACCTAGTGGCACAAATATATACAAAAAAATATGTAAATTATAAATTCATAACTATAATAAGTTAAAATCTCTGCAAATACTCATTACTGTAAGAAGAAATATTTTATAAATGTTGAAAAATACTGTAAATTCAAGTACCATAAGGTGTACATTTTTTTGCTAAAGTCGAACTTCATGGCCCCTATATCTCATGAACTTTCAATATGTATTTCTAAAAAAACACTATTTCACAATCGTATTTTCCATGATTTAATTTGTCAATGGACATCTTTACCGCTTATTTTGGTTAAGTGTATCACAAATCACATGTTTTGCTGAATAAATTTCCTCTCATTGATACAATTCTCTAATTCATCATGGTATTTATCAATTTTAGCATCGAACCCAGGACTTTGTATGCCATAATCAAAACTATTTCCAGTTATGACTTTCTCTTGGTTAAGTGTTGAATCAAACCGGACCTTCTTCCCTGGTGTGTTAGGTTTGCTTTGAGATATGTCATTGTCAAGTGCTCTCTCCCTCAAAGGTGTCACATTCATGTTCAGCTGTGTATTCCTGATAGTTTTCACTGTTTCATACTGATGTTCCTCATCATCTATTTCTTCTATCTCAATTTCATCAGAATTGTCTAAGTTAAGGGCTGGGTTTTCTATGCCCGAGTCTTTAGGAACTGATTTTTGTTTGGGTGGTTTCCTCGGTACTTCATAAGGATTCAAAGTAACATTGTGGTCTACTTTATCATGTTTGAATGTTCTCTTTAGTGTCTTAAACACTTTCTTGGATAACTTATTACTGGCTTTGAGTATTTGGTGCTTGAAATCTTTCTTTGCATTGTTGGATTCATTAGAAGTGTCTGCCTCAATTTGCTTGTTAAGATTCATAATGTCGATTGCACTGAATCTTGAAACGTCACACCCCAGGATTTTGCTTTGTTTGTTGTATGCTTCAATCATCTCTTCACTTACATTTTCATAGATAGGGCTTTCACTCCTGTAATTGTCAATATTTTCGTAGTCATGGTGGTCATTGTTCATAGATTCGTTAACTGTTGATATGGTACTGTTTGTGTCACCAGTAAATAATCTACGAGGCATTATATTACTTCCATGAGGTATATTGTTTTCAATCTGTCGAGCCATTGCTACATCATTATATTCTAACTCAGGTTTAGTTTCATTCACATTGAGAAATGGATTCTCTATATTATCGGAATAGTTATCATCCAAATTGGGGTCCAAAAATGGATTTGTGTTCCTTTTTTTGTCAACTACTTTCTTCTTCTTGGTAATGATTGTAATTGTTTTTATTTCCATTATGTTACTTTCATTTAAATCATCATCAAAATACAATGATTGGTTAGAAAGGTTTGGTGAGTCTAATGCTAAACGATCAATAAAGCTGAGATTTATATTACTAGTGTTATTAATTATCACTTGGTTTGTGACATTTTTCTGTAAATTTACAGCATTTATTGATGTATCAAGAGTGTCATCATTAATAATTTGACTATTTGTTGCTGCTGAAAAGGATTTTTGTTCTAAAACTGATATACCAGAATCCATTTCAATGGCACTGATATTTGGTTCAAATCTATTCATATCCATACATTGGGGGGTATTAGATATTGAGGTTACTGACTCTTCTTCATTCAGAGTAATCTCTGTTATATCTTTGAAAATATTTACATTAGTATAAATTGGTGAAGCTTTATCTGGCATAATGTTTTCTTTGTCAGCGGTTAAGCTATATGAATTCTGGGTGCATGTTGACATCTCTTTAATGATCACAGTATCGCACTGTCTCATCGTTTTACGTACATTCTCCAGTTCTTTAGCCAGGAACTCATTGACTGCCGCCTTGCTTACGCCTGAGTCTAGGCAAACATTCTCAAATGCAGCAACATCGCAGCTCTTTGATCGTTTTCTTTTCTTCACGGGTAACACCTCCATGGCTGTGTTGCACATGGGATCCTCGTTCGCTAGAAGATCTAGTCCAGGGTTGTGATAAGTGTTGGGACAAGGGGTTGTGATCTTCCTCTTGCTCTTCGGGTTTGGTTTCACTTCGAATTGGTTGTTATCCACGAAACTCATAGTTGACTGAAAGACAATGTTTGTTTGTGAGTAACAGTTTTTGGTATTAAAGGTTGTTTACGAAAGAAATATCATCATTACTTACCATAACATACATATAACTAAGTATGATTATTAGTAATGTGTGTAAGTACATTTAAATCTAAATCCCAGATTAAAGTTCACAAATTAGAAGACGAAGAAGTTTTCGTAAATTATTCTTACCTGGATTACAATGAATAACACTTTTAGGCATTTGAACAGTTCACAGGATGTATTCTAGACAATTTTTAAAAGTTTGTTTCATTTATGAAGTGCTCCTTTATTATAATTTTAATTCATAATTTGTCTATTTCAATAGTAAACAAAAAATCTTGCGGCAGCTGCACAACGACGGTTACGTTTGATTTGACAGTTGCTGGGATACCAGCTTTGTAAAAAAGTACCCTGGAAATTGCATGACTTGATTTTTGGGGAAAACAAATCAGACCAAGTGCTTACATAAATCACTACGGTACTTTTAAACACTATTAATTTTCATATAAACATTTTTTATTTAATAAATAGGTTAGTGCGAACCTAATCTCTTTCAGCCTTATTAATAAACGAAGACTACGCTTGGATTCGTTACTCCATGTTTTGTCTCTGTTTATTGAATGACAAATTGCATTTGAGTGACATGAACAGAAGACGGCGTAACTAGTCTGAGCTTATTGATCGTTTATTAATAAGGGGTTATGTGATCAATCTAACCATAGTAAAGTGTATTGCATATTATCGCAGCAGGCCACACTGAAAGCGATGCATTTAAGCCAGAAACTTATTAACTTGTGGTGTCGTGGCATGCCAGAAGCACAAAGGTTTCATACATTTACTATGGTTAGAGATTTACGTTTCGTGGCGTGTCGACGCTCTAACCTCTCTTTCTTTCTCACCCATAATAACTGTATGAAACAGATGCGTCACGACACACCACGACACGTTAATATAATCTCACTTGCTGCTCATAAACGTCTTTTTCGAGAATTTATATTACCAAGTTCAAGTGTGCGTGAAAGTTGGTCGACAATACATTAGAACTAATTCAGACTTTACTCCTACCAGTGCCAGAAAAACTGCGAAACATAAGTTTTTGCAACTATAAAAAGGGATGCAGTTCTATTTGTGGTTGCAAAAAAGTTGGACTGTTTTGTTCTCTGGCATGTACAAATTGTCAAGGCCTGTCGTGTTATAATGTGGAATCACCAACAGTACAGGATTCGTTTGCTACCAACGAAGAAACATGTGATACTTCGCTGCTGATGCAATTCAATTACACCCTGGATGTAGAAGAAGAATATCAAGAAGAAGAAGGAGAAGGTCAAATAGAAAAAAAAGAAGCAAAAGTAAAAGGCTAGTTGACTCATGTCGAATTGTATTAAATAAATGTTTATTTCTTAAAGTATTTGGTCTAAGGAACCTAAATATATCGATTTTACTTCATAAAAGCAGGAGATTGCTGTAGAAATTTAATTTAAAAAAAATATTTTTAGTCTATACCTTTTAAACACTAAAAACGCTGTTCGCTACATCCGCCATAGTTGTGACGTCTCTTTTAGTAAACAACTAAATGTCATTCATACATAACTTTAAAACTTGTATTACTAAAACCGATAATAAATGAAGAGACTTCAAATATTATTCAATGAGTACTTACATCAAAGTGATCTTCGTCGCATAAATATTTTTTTCTATGAGTCGATAAAGTAGCAGGATCACTTTTAGACAGTTCTAACCAGGTATTGCGTAGGTTAATTTCTTTCGGCACTTTAATCCACAACTTTCCTGGAGTCTTCAAGGATGTGTTTTTACATTCTCGTACAATACAATAATGATAATTACTATATTTTTCGTGGTATCTATTAGAAATCATGTTTTTTATTATTATAAACTCAGATAGGTTATTTTCTACGTGCTTACGAGTTTTTGTTTACTACCGTCAACGTCATAGCATAGATAATCTATAGACTAAAATGGCCGACAGCGTTTTTGTATGTCCATGAAAAGTCTATTTTAAAATTAAAGATTTGTAGCTTTCTAGGTCTCAAAAAAATACAATCCATTTTTATCGGTCTAATAGAACATTTATTAACCATTTAAAACCTTTTTCCAAAAAGGCTCAACTAGCCTATTGAAGACTAGATTCGAACTAATAACTTTCTCTGTTTTTTTTAATTTCCATCGCATTTATCATAAATCCAACCTTTGGCTTTTATTTGTTAAATTAACTATAATCTATAATTTAATAGCAATAGTTTCCAATTAATTGATCACGACATTTGTAGCAGGCTATTTTTAAAAAATCTGTGAATGCAGTTCTAATTAATATTAAAAATAAAATGATGTCTTCTTTCAGTAAAATATCCTATCTTCAATATTTAATATACTTTCCCTCCGTGTGAGGTAGTCGTGGGCACCCTGTATATATATTTAGGTATATATAAACAGCATCACAACAGAATAGGCCCACTACTAAAACGCGCTAGGTGCACTACCTCAGAGGTAGCGTGAAAACGTGTGCATATTATGACGCTTAAAGTTTGAATCATTATATCTCAGGAACAGTGACTCTTAGGAAAAAGAATATTGCCTTATTATAGATGATTTTATGATCCACATTTATTATCAAAGGTAATTTTACCATAAAACTTACCGTTTTCATGAAAATAGCGAATACCCATTTTTTGACCGTTGACCTCAACATTTGAGCGGACTATAATGTTCACATATAGTTAAATAATATAAATAGCCAAGTGCCGATTCTGGCATGAAACCCTAAATTTAAAATAAAATTTAACATCAGCCTCTCTTTTCATTCTGTATAGAGCATGAAAAGAATACTGTTATAAAAAAATATTTCAGGTTTAGGAATCATGCCAGAATCGACACCAATATCCAGATACATTTTTATTTATTAAGCATTTAACTGCTAGATTTTTAAATCAATAGAAAATTTTACTAGAAATTGAAGCCTAAAGTTAAAATACTAGAAACAATTCAACACTAACATTGACCCGCGTGGATTTTTTTCTCTGTATCATTTCATTCACTAGGCAACACGCAAGTGTCATGACATGCGAGGATTAAAAAAAACAACGCAATACGCTCAGTATAAATATATTGCTAATCAGATCACAATAATAAATCAGTTCCAAGAACCAACAAACTAAGTACATACATAGATATACCTACGAATCACGAAAATACTTAAATAGGGATTTTTTCTTTAAGAAATTATGTAATCTATAAGCTTATGATTTAAGTACTAAATAAATACACAACACCATCACCGTAGCCATTTTTTATGGATCCTAGTATGATAGTTAATATACTATGTATTAGGCCTGATTCTGGCATGAACTCTAAAAATAATGAAAAGTCTCTCATTTTATTCTATGGAGAACATGATAGGGACTGAAGTACTATTGTCAGGTTTGATATGATGCTAGAATCAAACCCGGTTTGTTGTAATGTAGCCTTAGAGAGGATTAATAGGAGCGACTGCTGTCAAATTAATGCATGCCAGAATCAGGAAGTATAAAGAAAGCGATATGGGAAATTGAATCAAAGACGTCGCTTTTACACAATAACCCTCTAATAAACTAGGTTTTTGTATCTGTTCAGAAATATCAATTTGTTAATATAGTAGTAAAGCGCTTATTCCACCTGACTAAATTCAGATCCTAACTAGGACAGTTAGGATCCTAAAAAGAAGGCTAATTAGAAGCTTCTGATTACACTTGACTAATTTAGTTACTGATTCAGTCAGTTAGAAGCGCGCGGCGAATTCAGTCTGACTTTTTCATAATGGCTCCAGTCCTGTCAAAGCAACAAAAAATCTGTCTTCTCGTAGGCCAGGGCGTTGGCTCAATAAAAATAAAATAAAGTAAAAAACGAAAAACGTGGGTAAAAGAATATTAATGTTATTTTGATTATTTTTCTTCCAAAGATAAGGCATATGTTCATACAATTCGATTATGTTACTCATAACGCCTTTTTCTTTTACACGCCGACATCGCACACTCGCGTAATTCGTAATCGTAGACATAACACGTCCTCACGCAGTGCCACCTGCGGTGCGACTGAAGCATCTAAACGCTATTACACCTTCCTTAATCTAATTAAGATACTAAATGATTAAGTCAGTCACAGTTTTTCCGATTTAGGATGCTAATTAGGATCCTACCTTCCTAAATGCTATTTCACTTGACTGATTAGTTACTGAATGATTTAGAACGTCTGAATTTAGACAGGTGGAATGAGCGCTTAATTTTTATGATAAAGAGAATGCAAAACTAGCACATTCCTTAATAGGTAGGATGTCAGGTCCCTATAGTATATAATAATTGATCTTTATTAGATTTTTAATAAAATATTACATCATTAGCTGATTAACTCTATCTTACAATATCAAAGGACATAATTGGATATTTACTTTTATTTAAATAATTTATAGGTCTCTTTACTAGAGTGCATGACAATTACATCTACTCTTTTTGCAAGAACGGTCAAAATACCTACTTTACTCTTAAGCTGTAACTGTATCACAATACCTTTTTTCCCCTTTCTCTTACTTATTCTATTTTCATACAATTTTTATTGTTACGGAATTTATTTACCTCACATTTGGGGAAAAACAACGTTCAGTCTTACAGCCCCATGGCAAGACTAACGAAACACGATTAAAATGGGCATTTTGGGTGTATTCCGAAATATACATCAGTATACTGGCCAGTGGTAATGACGTCACGAATCCGACGCCATATTGTACTGGTATGCTACCATATATTTACCGAGAAAACGAATATGACGTATGACCGAGCGTGCGTGAGATGCATTCGAATTTTATGTCTTTTTTATTTAAAGTACAATAGTGGCATCCGAACAAAAAGGATTTCTTTGAATTGACGAGGTGAATAAATAATCTTTGTTCACACTATTTTTAATATTTCGTCGATTTATGACGTCAGTGCACTGGCCCGTATTTATTTCGGAATAATTCACCAGTATAGCGTCGATTCATGACGTCATTAGCACTGGCCAGTATACTGGTATATATTACGGAATACACCCTTTATAGCAGGTCTGGTTCATAATATCGACAGTCGCTATATCGAAAACTATTGACGGTTACTGAATCGACAGTACGTACCCCAAATCGATGGTTCGCTACATCGACAGTTCACCAAATCGACAATACGCTATATCGACAATACACTAATCAAAAAATGTTTTTGGCGTTAAGGTATAACACTAACCTAACCCAGCGACTTTTATATTAAAGTGAAGTGAAGTTTAGAATTTAATTTGAATATTAGCAGCGATTTTACTTTTCTGAGAGAAAAAATAATTAATAAATAATAATAATAATAAATATTTCCGACACTCACACCAATTAGCCTACCCCCAAAGTAAGCACTATAAGGCTTGTGTTATGGGATGCTAGGGTAACGGATAGAATACATATACTGTACATATATAAGTATATTTACATAAATACATATTAAACATCCATGACTGGAGTACAAATGCTCGTATTCATCACACAAACATCTGCCCCCATCGGGATTCGAACCCGAGACCTCTCGAGTCGACGACAGCCATGAAACCCGGCGTACAAACCACTCGGTCACGGAGGTCGTCAAAAGTTTTTTTAAAAAATCATTACATGGAAATTATTTTTTTGTTCGATGGTCACGTGACCGAAAACGCCTAGGATTGGCGAAGAATAAAATGACGTCACACGTTCGTAAACTTCCCGTCGAAGTGACATTACATTGTATCGTCTGACATTTTACTGACAGTTGGTTGATGTCACATACTAGTGAGACGCAATGATGTCCAGAGAAACGTTCTCGCTGCAACTTGAAAATGGAATTTTTGATTTAAATTTTTTTACTGAAATACACAACAGAATTATTTAGACTCCATAAACATTGTGATATCGTTTCCTAAAATTTCTACTGTCTATGTAGCGCACCCTCGATTTGGGGTACGTCCAGGGCTCGATCCTAGGGGAGGCGCGACGAGCTTTTTCCCAGAGCGGCAAAAACTAGTGGCGGCAAAATATACTTAGGGTCAGCCGTAAAGTACGTCACTAAAAGAGGGCAAAAATCTTTTCCCGGAGCGGCAAAATTTCTAGATCGGGCCCTGGGTACGTCGATTCACTAACCCGTCGATGGATTGTTTTCCATGCAGTTTTTGATTTTAACTTCGCAAATATCTAAATACAGGTCCAAACCGCTGATTTGACAAAAGTATCGAGAGCATCAAATTGAATACTATCGATAGTAGGTAGATAGGTAACAATACTGTTTTATCGACATTACGGTTAAAAAGTTTGATGCGCATAGCCAGATAATTAATAATACTACTAGTACATTAGTTAAGTACTATACAAAGGATTTATAATAGTGCAATTTTATATAATACAACACTTCAGCGCTAAGCTCAAATTTGTTCTTTAAGAACATAATGGTGTCGATTCTGTCTGGCGTGATTCTCTAAACTTAAAACTAAATTTAACATCAGTCTCTCTTTTTCATTCTGTATAGAGAATGACAAAGAAACACTGTTGTAAAATTTAAGTTTAGATTTAGAGAATCGTGCCAGAATTGACATCAGTAGTACGTAGCAACTAGAAAATAATCTGTGATATTTGCTAAAACCACGCTTATAGCATAGTTCTAGACAATCTCGATATATTATACATATATTAAAAGGAAGGCTAAGTCAATATCAAAAATATGCCTACTTGACATTAACGACGCAATTCTATAGTTTAAGCAAAATATATTTTTTCTTTTTGATCTTATAAATTTTTCATATAATCTAAGTGCATTTTTATACAGCTATTAAATTGAAAAAGAGGAGATAACTATTAACCAATTTCATGTATTTAATGCATGCCTTTATCTTTAATATAGTTTTTCTTTAATATACAAATCACTTTTAATTTGTACTAAATCTTTGTGTAGTGTACAACAAAGAAGGTTTCCATTTCCATAAGCAATTCTCAATTTGTAAATTTAGAATTAATTGATAAAATTTAGTTATTTTTATTAATTTATAAATTGAGAATTAATTGAAAAAAATTAGTTATATGAATTACTAAATAGGTTTGTTACATATGAATCACAAAAAAAATGGGTGCGTGTACTTATGTAGGCGCGTGAGAAGTTATCCTTCTTTGGCATCGTTTAAAATTAGTTTTTAATTGCATGCAAATAATTAATTACAATAAATTAATAAAAAGTCTGGAAAAGGACACAGTCAATAAAGTTCAGTTTTAATTTGAAAAAATAAATAAATAATCAAAATATTCAATTAAAATCGCTACTGAATATAATTTATTAGAACATATGTGATTTGCACTTGTATAAAACTCAAACACGTATTCCGAATATACAAACTAGAAACATGTGGATAAATATTATAAACTAGCGGCCCGCCCTCGCTTCGCTTCGGTGTAGAGTTGAAGTGTAGACTACAGTTTTTGTTCTCAGGCTTGTATTATACACAATGACATTCATCTATGATTCTTCTTATACCTGCATGCAAAGTCTCAGCCCGATCGGTTTAAAATTGATAAAGTTTCATACAAACTTTCATTCCTTATTTTATCCCCTTGGGATTTTCTTTATATTTTTTTCCGTAAGAACCTTGTACAGAGTATTAGGAAACTACAAAAAAAAAACAGCCAAATCGGTCAAGCCGTTTTCATGTTATGTCGTGACAACGGAAAACGGGTTTCATTTTTATATATATAGATATGAAAACAGTCTCTGTTCTAAATTCAAAACTCGTAACTTTTCCCGATGTTTGTTGTACGTGTTTCCCGCGCTAGGACCGCGAGTGGCCGCGCATGCGTACGGTGCGGCGGGCGACGCGGTAATGGCAGCGCGGCACATGAAGTTGGTCCAAGACCAACTTCATGGTGTTAATTTTTTGTGTTACAGATGCGCGCGCATCTTAAAATTTCACTCTCATAATTTTTTTATAACGCACCTAAAGAAGTATAACTTCAAAAATAAAAAGAATTTAGCAAACCCGGTATTTAATTCCCTAACTTTTTCAACTTTCGCGACCTTTTTTTGATCAGTGTCATATTTAGGAAAATGATGATCTTTTGTCATATTGACACTAGCTTTAACTTTTGAGTGGGATCGCGAAAAAGCTATTAAAGTTAGAAAAATGTATCCCCCGCCCCCCATAAGTTAATCATTGTTAGCATTTCTTCTAAGAAAGGTTTCCTCTTGTTTTATTATAGGACAGTAGATTTTTTTTTTGTATGACAGTCAAGACAAAAATTGTACAACACTTAAAGATATTTATTCTATTTTACATAAAAAGTTATTTTCAACTTGCTTAATGACATCTTCGTTTGCGTCACAGAGAATATAACACTAAAACTAGATTTTGTGTCTAGTTACCATTTGAATTTAACACAATTAGGTTGGTATGCAGTCATTTCATGCGTGTACCTTATCGTTACTGTACCATTAGAACTCTGTAAATGCGTTTGTTTGCTAAGTTTAAAAGTTGTAGTAACTTCTTTTTAACATACGAAGTTTTCTAACTTCCCAAAATTCACAACAAATTTGCTAATTTGCTAGTGAAACTTAATTTAATTTGACTTAAACACTTTTGGTAACCACAAATTACTACCGTAAGTAGAAGTTTTCCCAGCGATAATATACCCAGTAACACATTATTAAAATACTTTACTTAAATACCAAAACTATTTTAATATAAAATAATAGCTAATAACTAATTAAGTAAAAAGTAATATTGTAAATCACTAATCCAGTCCACAGTTCTGAAGTTGGGTAACTGCGAGACATTACGCAGTAAATGACTAACTTCCGAGTGGTAAACTTTACAGTTAGAAGTGTACTTGCTAACTTAGATTGTCTATAATGGTGACGATTCTGGCATGCTGCTCTAAACCTAAACTTAAATTTGACAACAGTCTTTCCTCGTAATTTTTTATACAGAATGAAAAGGAGAGAATCATATCAGAATCGACATCACTGTGTTATTTTAATTGTTACATTATAGAAACAATAGGCCTGATGCTGACAGAAATCAGAAATCAATATAACTTTATTCAAATTGGATGTATAGTACAACTCTTTTGAATCGTCCAAAATTTTTTTTCCTACCACTCTTTATTGGATTTTTTTTAGCTGCGGAGAAAACCTATCGAAACGATCTGTGGAAGGACTTTGATAAGTACAAGGACCTAGGATTTTGGAAAAAGAATAGAGAAAAACAGAAATTAATAAGACTAAAATGACGTCACATGCTAGCAAACTTCAAGTCAAAATGAAATTACACTGTATCGTTTGAAGTTACATAATGTTCAGAGAAACGTTTTCGCGGCAATTTGAAAATTAAATTTTATGTTTTTTTTTACTGAAATACACAACAGTATGATTAATATCGTAGATCGTTGTCTAAAACTTGTTATATATCCGTATTGTCTAATTTAGTTTTAATTCAAATTGAGAGAATCATGTCAGAATCAGGCCCAATGTAACGCAACTCTGCCTGTCGCAAATAAAGAAACTAATCAAAAATTACGATGTGATATTATTCCGTCAACGATTGCCGTGAGTAGAGACGATTGCAGTGCCCCCAGCACGAACCAATATCGAATTCGTATCGTTTGCGAGTCCGAAATGCCATTGTCAAATGTGTATTAATTTTAAGTTCTCGTTACGTACTTTGTGCCGCTGCTGTTCAAGTTTCCATACAAAATTTGACATTAACATTTCGGTTTGCAAACTATTCGAATTCGATAATGGTTCGTGCTAGGGGTACAGACCGAATGTCTTTCTTGCGTAATGATTTTTACGATTAGTTTCTTTATTGACGCTAGTTCGTAAGACACGGATATAATCAAACATACAGGGTTACAGCGAAAGTCTATCTAGATATTAAGGACATTATTATTTAGGTCATTGCTGATATATTTTTGCGTGCGCACTTCTTTTTTTTGAGTGTGTATGACCTTACCAGCGTCACCGGGTTTGGGGACGGCGAGATCTTAAGGGAACCTCAAGCCGAGAATTGGCGAGTGCCTCTCGAGATATTCCAGGCGGATGGCATCTCCCCACGGGGAGTCTCCTCTCCGTCTGGAGTCTCTAGACCACTCGAACCTGAGGGGATCGGCTCAACTAGAGGGCGTCTTTGAGACTCGGACCTCGGCTCTAGTTAGCCGTTGTCGTGGGCGGTCGCGCACTTCGCGATCGTCATCTAACCTAACCCTTGGAATTCCAAGTCATTCAATTCTGATTTCTTTTCCAATTCCTTCTCTATGCATTCTGTACGTCTATGGAACTTATTCCCGGAAACTATTCGAAAGGCTCGCCCTCTGAACTCGTTTAGGGATCAATTTCGGAGTTATTTCTTATCCCAATAATGAAGTTCAATTATTCCTTCAACCTTTCTCTTGCCTTCTCTAGATATATCTGTTTTCTTGTCATCGCTATTTAATGTTACACCCTCCTTTTCTCCTTCATATTTATTTATCTTTCTATTAATGGTTGCCTGGAAAAGATTGCTGCCTAGGAATAAAGCCGCCTATTTTGTGTACGTTCTATCTATCATGTTTTTTTTATTATTTACTTTTGTGTCTTGTATGGTGTACCAATAAAGAATATTATAATTATTATTACATTTGACCCTATGACCTATTGTCGAAAAAGTAACCATTTAGAAAAAAAGGCTTGGATGGTTTTTCTTAAAAGTAGGTCCCATTTAACAATAATGGGGTCAAATCTATTAGTTTATCAATGGCCAAATTATAATGTCCCTCAATATCTTGGTCGACATTTCTTGTAACCCTGTATAGAAAGTACAAATCTGTCACTGAACAATAATGTCCCTTCAATATCTTGGTCGACATTTCTTGTAACCCTGTATAGAAAATACAAATGTGTCACTGAACAATAATGTCCCTCAATATCTTGGTCAACATTTCCTATAACCATGTATAAAAGGGTACAAATAATAAGTTACAACCGCAAAGTTAACTCTCTATCTCTCTCTCTGTCTCTTTCTATCACAATTGCGCTAGCTACAACACTGTGAAAAGCTTTTATTCTTATCGACATCTCTAAGTCAACGTTAGGAAATGGTCGTAGTTACTCTCATAAATTCTTGATTGACTTCGAATTGTTTGAAATTCAAATAATATATTTAATTACACTTTTCAACATCAACAATCCATTTTCTTGTAGTTAAAACGGCAGACGCCATTTCTGTGCTAAATATAATATATCACAATATTTTTTACACAACCAACAGAAAACCTACAAGCCGTTTCTTATATACCATCCCTAGTAAGTGATGCTAATATAATAATTTAGAAATTGTTAACTTATATCTATTAACGGGATTGTTGCCATGTACCTTGTTCTTCATGAGTCCCCGATATTTCGACACTGTTGCAAGTGCCATGATCACGGACGATCACGTAACGTATACGCCACTTACTCCGTGATCATGGCGCTTGAAACAGTGCAGAAATATCGAAGACTCATAAAATGGTAACAGCCCCGTTAATAGCTATAATGTTAGTAACCATTAAAGTTTAAAACAATATATTATTATAACTTATGTTTAATAAACAAAAATATCAATACGAACTATCTACGAAAAAATGAAATTCTGAATGAACTTGAACTTTTTAAATTTGACATCAGTCTGTCCTTTTCATTCCTTATAAAGCATGATAAGAATAGAATATAATAGAATTTATTTATCTCAAAAACATGCAATACTACATGATATGAAAATAATATTTGTGACAAATACAAGAATTATTGCGAGCAGGCACTTCAAATGGGAAAACCTGTGCTATAGGTACCTGCAATGCTCACAACAAGAACTCAATTAACTAATATAAACTAGTTTGAATTAAAAATACATTTGAACATAAAATACTCGACTAAACACGCACGCGTGCAAAGTGTTTGTCTGTGTGTGTGTGTGTTGTTGTGTGTCGTGTTGTGTTGTGTGTGCGTGTGTGTGTGAGAACAGACTGTTGTCAAGTTTACAAATAGCAAATACAAAGTGAAGTGCCACGATGCCGGCATGACAGGTCGGGTCAGTACCTTATGACGACTGGATTAGAGTTTAATTCGAACCAATTTTTACTAGATGGAACCCTAAAATTATTCCGTTAACATAAGGAACTGACCCGACCTGTCAAGATCGTATCCTTACGTTGGCCGCACTGCTTTTTTTGTTCTTTGAGCGTGTATGCTGTTGGTCGCAGATGACCTTTACAGCGTCACCGGGTTTGGGGACGGTGAGATCCTAAAGGGACCTCAAGCCGAGAATTGGCGAGTGCTTCTAGAGATATTTCAGGCGGATGGCATCTCACCACGGGTGGAGTCTCCTCTCCGTCTGGAACCTCTAGACCACTCTAGCCTGAGGGGGTCGGCTCAACTAGAGGGCGTCTCTGAGACTCGGACCTCGGCTCTAGTTAGCCGTTGTCGTGGGGGCCGCACTGTAATCTCTGATAAGCTTATTCTTAACCAGATATAAGGTTACTGAAAACGGCCACTTATTTAATCACAAAACA
The DNA here is from genome assembly GCA_902850365.2 of Chilo suppressalis. Taxonomy (NCBI): domain Eukaryota; kingdom Metazoa; phylum Arthropoda; class Insecta; order Lepidoptera; family Crambidae; genus Chilo; species Chilo suppressalis. The sequence continues at coordinate 16,620,190 of OU963914.1, read as the reverse complement.
AAATTAAGGAATGCTTGATTGCACATTTATGCTTAATTTAGAGCAAGACTTTTCTCGACACTTCATACACTTTCGTTCCATTAGCCAGAGACTCAAACGAACGTTTACAGCTCCTTAATCGTGTCGCATCGTTAAAGTTTCTATGAAAACTAAGCAGCGCCTCTACCGGAAGTAAGAACAAACTGGCGCCTTCCATACAAAATTTGACGATGACGATATGATTACGGATAAGGCTGTAATTTTACTGAAATTTCTCATAATTATTTTAAACTAATATACAAAAATACTAAGTGATTTAAATCGAAGGCAAAATTTAATCTATCTTTTTACTTCTGTCGAGAATAATCAAGGCCCATCACAAACAACCGCCTTTAAAAATTCGCGACATTATCTTTAACTGTTAGTACAAACTATGTCATTTTTCATTAAAAAACAAAAACACACATTTAATAAGGTATAAAATATACACCCTGGCAAACTTCTTGTAGATCGACCATAGACAAGGATGCGCAGTAGCAATTTTACATACAAAAACTCTACTGCGCAAGTATATTTATTTGTCTGTGGTTTTGCTCAAAAAGTTTGGTACTACATTTACATACATGAAAGTAAAAAAATATATATTCAGATTGGTAACGTCATATGACTTTTATTTTGGACATCAACATACCATCCTACCACCAGTCCAGGACTCCTTTTATTAATAACAAAAAATATAGAATAACATAAATATACCAAAGGTAATTCGTTGCAAAACAAATACACTTATTAAATGCCAAAACTCGCTAAATCGATCTATCATTCAGATAAATGGCAAATATTTTAAGATAATGTTAAACAAAAAACTAAAAAAAGTCTTGTCATTATATGACTCGTCTTCGACGCATACACAGCTTTAATCACAAAGTAATACCTTATAACATAAAATGTAACTACGTGCAAAGGGTCCTAAATATCCTTTTTTAAGTGAAACTTCATTTCGGACGGAGTGTAAATGGAAAAATCCTATGGAAAAGAAGAAACGGATTTGCGTCACGAGCGTCACACGACTACATACATATATTTATATGTGTGCGTGTGCGCAGCTCTTCCCGACGAGCATGAAAGTAGGAGGATCACTCGGCGAAGGCAGAAACGCTACGAGCGTCACACTCGACAATAAATATACCACTCTGTGCAAAAAGTATCGGGAATATGTCAATTTAAAGACCTGCGTAAAAGAAATCGTTTTAATTTTTTTACTGCATTTTGGTAGCATTTGATTCACCGCACAAAATTTGATGGGGTTCTGTCATTTAATTTGTTTCAAACTACACCGTTTGTTGGTCATAGTAGGGGTGATGACGGGGTTCAGTAAACGAAATTCTATTTAGTCCGTCAGTTAGATGATCAAAAAATAATGGACACGTATTTTTTCTTTGGGCAATCAACTAAAAAATGACAAAGTTATAGCGCGTCACAGTTCGTCACTAATTACAGGACCTTCAGCCATCTGGTTAAACGTTGCGCTAGGCTAGGCCGTTAACTTAATTCCTGATTAAGTTAATCGGCTGCATTTATTTATTAACTGATTCGTCATGAAGTACTCCACCAAAAAAAAATGTTTAAACCACTGTAAATGGGCCGAGGAGCTCGATGGCGCAAGTGGTTAGCGCGTTCGGCTGCGATCGTTGAAGTTAAGCAACTTTCGCGGTGGTCAGTCATTGGATGGGTGACCAAAAATTACTATCTCGAGTTCCTCCGTGTTTCGGAAGGCACGTTAAGTCGTTGGTCCCCGTAAGCACCCGCCAATCCGCAGTGGGCCTGCGTGGTGGGTCATGGCCCAATCTCCTTATTACATCCATAGGGAAGGCCTGTGCCCCAACAGTGGGGACATAAATAGGCTGATGATGAAGATGATGAATAAGTTTTGGGTCGATAGAAGCCATAAAAGAAATTTCACTGAATGAGCTAAAGGCTATACCGCAAGTAGACTACGAAAAATGTATGAAGGACTGGGTGTATGTACGAAGCGATGGAGATGTTGTATTGCGAGCAATGGGGCCTACTTTGAAGGCGATAAATTAAATTTAGATAATTTGTATTTTTTTTTGGTCAATTTGTCCCTATTGGGACGGGCAAAGGATTGTGAGTCCATACAGCTCTGTTTGTTAACTTTTCTTTCTTAAAGTGTTTTGATTGTAGCTTTTACAAATTTGTATAAAGGAATGTAGGTGTCTTTATTTTGTAAAAGTTTTCTCAAGTCGCGCGGGATGGTTTCTTCGGCAAAAGTACTTCGAAGGTGTTGAAGCAGCAAATTTCTCTGTACTTGAAATGAACCGCAAAAGGAAAAGATATGGTCCAGGGACTGATTATCTATGTTGCAGAAGTTACATGTATTTTTTTTTATTAATTGAAAAATTCCCGATACTAAGTACACAGAATGTACACATATATGAGTGATGGGTGCGCTGCTCCATTCCCCTATGCCTTATGCACCGGCTAATTTTAAGTTATTTTAGGGTGAGGCCAAACGAGCGTAATTTTGTGAGTGGTGAGTCGCAGAATTTCGGTCGCAGAAATTCTGCTGCATTCGGTTTCATACAAAAAGGCAGTTGGTGCCACACGACAACGCAAAATGAGTTGTCTGCCGACTCAATGCGCATAAGCTCGTCCGAATTTCGGTCGGGGTGAGGGTAGGGAGTGGGGAAGCAACAGTTTGTTACATGTTGCGTGGTGTAATAATTCTTGAAAAACACGTAATGGCATATGATCGTACTTTTCAAACATATCTGGATTTGCACATAACGTTCATATAAATTATGGAACTGTCCACATATCAGCCTCTGACTATTCAGTGGGTTTACCCAGTTTCTTTTTCTGGCCTCATCTTCTGAATATGCTTCGTAAATACACAATATTTTTAACGGATCCATTGCACTCGACGACACGAACACCCCGTACTAACGCTCAATAGTAACTGAATAAATTACTTTCGTATGGCAGCTCAACAGAAAATCAGTTGAACGTAAAATAAGTGACCGAAAATAAGCGACTCACAACTCACAAAATTACGCTCGTTTGGCTTCACCCTTAATAAAATTTTAAGTTTAAAAAAAAAGTTTCACTTCATATGTGTGGTCCGTGCACACTATTTCTTTTTACCGCAAACTACCAACTTCGCTACCACTCACCATAGTGACCAGACCATTTTAATCTATATCCAAGTTCTTGAACGCCTTCTCCATAGCCTTGTCTCTTTTCTTATCTGGTAACGCCGCGATTCTTTGCTCCTCTTCTGCCACGAAGTATTCTTGCATTGCCTGGAGATGGTGCATACATTTCTTGTGCAAAGTCTGGGTGTCCGGTGCTGAGCCGCCGTTGTCTGAAGGCACTACCGACCTGGGTATGACTGTGGCGAAGAACTTGTCCATGTCTTCGTCCTTGTGGTGGAAGTTTAGCTGTGAATGGAGGTTTTAGCATTGTTAAATTAAATATGTATTAAAATTTATTAAAAGAAGTTGTACGGTGTATGTGGTATAACCTTGTACGGGGTGTGTAACTATGTTGTTTTATCGAAAGAAAGGTTTTACTAGTAAAAAATCCACTTGGACCAGGCAGCGGACGGGACTCGAACCCGCACCCTTCGCAATCCGGGCGAATGCAATGACCAATTATGCTACCACGGCCCTGATGGCCGCGTCGAAATTTTCCTAGCCTTAAGCTGCAAGGAGCTTAAGGCTAGGAAAATTTCACAGCGCCATCACTTCGCATTGTCTGTCTTATTAACATATAAAAAAATCAGCGAGCGTTTTAAACAGACGATGCCGCTTGTAAAACGCGGAATCATACAAATTGTCTGCTGCATTCAAAGCACTCGCATCACGGGCGGTTTTAATACGAATAAATTCAAATTCACTGTCGTTTATTCAGTTTAAAGCACTTGTAAGATCGAGAATCTATGCCATCGGTTTGCAAATCTGAGGCGGAAAACCTCGCACTCAGAAGAACCAAAATAGATTGCTAAATCCCAACGAATTAGAAATAATATGGAAGCATTACTTATTCTCTAACGAAAGCCGCTAAAACATGGTCCCACACTCATGCAACTAAACTTCAATACTAACACGACACACACACAGATAAAATCAAAATTTATATTTTATTGCTTCGTTATATTATTATTGTATTCATGTTGTTTTACATACATGTCGTGTGATATCTTAATTAATTATATAATAATAATAATAATTTATTTCCAGTAAGAGTTGATTTACAATTTAACTTATAAGGCTAAAACAGTAAGCTAATGTCTCTAACATAACTACATATGTATTCAGGCCGGCGCGGCATCGCAATTGTGATACTCTTGGTGTTGCAAGTGTCCATGGGTGACGGTGATCACTTACCATCAGGTGAGCCGTCAGCTCGTATGCCCTCTATCTGCTGCCGAGCTAGGCAAAATGCCTGTATTACGGCATACAGCGCCAATCCCCTTAGCACCATAAATTAATAAACAAATAGACAGAAATGAAATTATTGTTGCAAACATCTTTGAATGTACTAGGTATATAGGTAGACCTAAAAATGTTACGTAAGTTAATATGTTACCAGGAAAAGTGTAATTGGCATTAGTTTAAGAAAATATTATAAATGTAACTAGAAATAAGACAATGCTGTAGATTTCCTGAAATAAATTTAACAAACTGCAAATGATTTCGGCTATCCATTCATTGGGTAATATAATGTTAAATGGAAATCATTATCAATCCCTTTATCGGCGTGTTGATCGCAGTTGTTGCACCCCGCGATTTGCGTGGAACCACTTTTTAGCACAAATTGTATAGCATCTCTTATCTATTAGACAAGTCCGTCCGTCCGTCTGTGGTGCTGTTTCAGCGGCCAAACCGTAAGAGATAGATAAAGAGAATATTTAAGTTATAAGTTAAGAATAGTCTGATAAGACTACAAACCGGATTTGAGTAACGTAGCACTTCCGGTTTTCGAGAAATCACGAATTTCAAACTTTAACCACACAAAATCTCCGAAGTTCTCAATTAATTGAACATTTGGTTCACTGGTTTGCTAGTATCATTTCTAATTCGTTGCTGCATTCTCACCATGTCATAGAACTTCTTCTCCATGAAGGGTTTGATGACGAGCAGCAGTTTGTCCAGAATCGGCTCGGTGTTCAGCACGTGAATCGCACGCATGCGCACCGGCATGGCCTCCTGGATGTACGTGAAGAACTTACGGAACCCTCTGCGGAGACACCGGTATAAAACATTATGGTTTACTGCTTACTAGTTTGCGTTTTTACCATATTTTACAATGGACGCAAGGGTTAATATCGATAATAGCCTGCGCAGACGAAGTAGTTTTGTTCGCCAATAATCTATCGATATCGATAAATAGATCGCTTACAACTGCATAGAGTAACGCACACGATGGATACGGTACTTTTAGTACCGCGTTCAAAAAGTCCCCCCGAACAACCGAAGATACCACAGAATACAGAAAGAGGTTAGAAGGTTTTTTTTCTCCTTCCAGGCGGGGGAGCGGGTGAGAAATTCTCATGGAGGGCCGGCGGACGGTATGTCAGACTCGTACTGACTAAAAAACACCCGGCCTCTAAGGCTTCATCGGAAGCGATCGTGGGGTAGAGGGAGCGACGCAGCGCTGCCTTAGTTAAACACTAGAGCATATGCGCGAGAAGGACGGTGCGGCCACCTAGTGAGGCACGCCCGTATCGGACAGAAGGGATGCAGAGGGCCGCTCGTGAGTGCAGAGGGCCACTTAGAGAGGGCAGGGGGTTAGAAGATTGAAAATAGACCATTTATGGGAACCAATGTCGCCGGCTCACCCCCACTCTACTTCCACCTAATAGGTAATAGCCAATCATACGACGCGACATCAAACCATCGAACCAATCAGCGCTCACACCCGAGAGCAACGACGCAATCAGAACCAAGTTTCAAACTCAAACTCATTTATTCAGTCTAGGCTGTTACAAGCTCTTGTGAAAGTCAAACGCTACGCCATCGGTTCGTAAATCTACGGACGGACTGAGAAGAACCGGCAAGAAACTCAGTAAGGGCTATTTTTTCTCCTTGTTTTGTTTCAAACAGTGTCGTCAATTGAAAGATGACATCAAAAATTTGAAAACATGTGTTGATGTCAACTTCCATCACGTTTGGGTCAAATCATGAACATTTGTTCGCACAACTGTGGCGCACCTGCCCCGTCCACACTTCTCTTTCTGTGTTCTGTGGAAGACACCGACAAAACTAGGCGCACACACACAGTGAACTTCAGTCTGTGTTGCGCGCTCGATCGGAATTTAAGAAACGGGCCGCGTGTTCTCTTTTAAAACATCTATCTACCCTTTTTCTGAAAATTCATGTTAATTACAACACAACGTAATCTTGAGAATATTTACTTCCATAGCGTGCGATGTTCTTAATTTTCGGAAGACAAATGTTCGCACATCGTGTGCGTGAGTCCGTGACAACTATTCGTCATTTTTAGAATCACTAGCTATAAACATGAACATGTGATTCTAGTTAAATCCAGAGGAATTATTTGAGTTTATGAAGAAGATAAGGCCAAAGAACAATGTCCTAAGAACCAACACCAATTTGGTATTTAAGATAATTCTTAGTGTATTTTTTGCGATATATAGATAGTATTTAGATTGTGACGGACACTTCCAGTTAAGTAAGCTATATTAAAAAGTTAAAAAATAATCTGAGACAATAAAACTGCTATTTTATGTGTATAATCTATGACAGCGTTGCAAACAAAACACTCTTTCTTCCTAATGCCGGCACTTCACTTGGCTATTTGTGTTTGCTATTTGAAAACTTGATATCAGTCTGTCCTTTTCATTCCTTATTAAGCATGACAAGGACAGAGTTTTGTCAAGTGAAGGACCGGAATATAAACTCGATACTCTGTGGTCGTGGTGCAGGCAGTTTGCATTCGTAGTAATCTGTGGCATTCGTGCATTCTCATTTCGGATTTCCGGTTACTATAATTTGGTACTTAAGTTGGGCTAGATATCAAGAAAATGTCAACCCCCTGCTCAATTCTTAGATGATATTTTAGTAAAAAATATATATGATATTGCATAAAAGATACCTACTTATATTATGTGAAAAATAGTCAATAAATAAGAAGCAAAACTACAGTTTTTATTTCATTCATGATTCTTATCTAACCAAGTTTTTCCTAATAATTATTCTTTAAAATCGCACGCACAATAAAAATTAATTACTTGTAATATCATCAATATATCTAGCATCCCATAACACAAGCCTTACAGTGCTTACTTTAAGGCTAGACTAATTGGTGTGTTAAAAAAAAGTCACTTCATACTGAGTTCATACTAAGTTCATAGGTTGACCTATGTTTCATTTAATATTAAACATAACCTCAAAAAATATTTAGTTATCCTAATAATTTAAGTTCTCAGAAGTGTCCGTCAATAATCTTTGTTTTTACAGTCTATTACTTGCAATTTCGAACCTAGAAAATAATATTTCATGATTGTTGGTTCTTAGGCTAACAATGTATGGACGCAGAACAATGTCAATGAAATTAAATAAATTTTATAATTTTAAAACGCTCAGACCACCACTTGAAACACACGTCCTACCAGCGCAGGCGCTTTCGCTTCGCGTTTATACGACAACATTATAGTAGTTTTGTCCAAAAATCGTGCAACGTCGTGAAATCGATGATCCATTCTAAAACTTGACTAGATGGCACTAGTTTTTTCGAAAATCATTCAGTGTCATGAAATCGATGCATGCATTTAAAAATTTGATGTGAAAATGTCACGGAACTACTTGCATGTAGTGGCATGCAACTTTCGTAATGTTAATTCGGCTTCATTGTATACCATTGATAAATTCGTTGACATCTTAGCCAAACAACTGGAATGTACCTATGATACCATCACCGTGGTCAAACTAAAATTAAGCTGTAATTTTTTTTTTAAATAAAAATTACAGCTTGATGTTTAAATCTAAAGATAATATGACTAGAAAAAAATCCACGCGGACCAAGCAGCAGATGGGACTCGAACCCGCACCCTTCGCAATCCGGGCGAATGCACTGACGAGTGAGGGCCGCGGTAGCATAATTGGTCAGTGCATTCGCCCGGATTGCGAAGGGTGCGGGTTCGAGTCCCGTCTGCTGCCTGGTCCGCGTGGATTTTTTTCTAGTCATATTTTCTTTAGAATTAAAATTAAGCTGTTAAGCTGTATGGGAACAAAACAACGTAGGTATATAATACGTAACATAAGTAAGTACCTATGTCAACAACCAACTCGGGTTACTTACACAAATAAATGCCGCTACCGGAATTCAAACCCAGGTCTACCAGATCCGCCGTTACGTCAAAGAGCTAGTCAGAAAGGTCAACGCGAACACATTTGACGTAAGAACGGTCATAATAAGTAAATGTGCAATTTATTAACCCAATAAATAATGTCGCGAAACCTGTCCCACGCACAACTATGACGACAATTTATAGTAATTAACTTCATAAAAATTCTTTTTGGTGTTTCGAACTCGCAAACAATTTATAAGGATAACCAGTCAAAGGAAAAAGCCAACGAACTTTTATTTAAGGAAGCGGAAAGTATAAGGCCTATAAGGTTGTTTAAAAAGTTGCCACACTTTACAATAAGTATAAGAATATTTTTTTGGCGGTCATCTGATAATTTCTTAGTAAGACCATGCCGCGTAGTGCTCGATTTCCTTTGGCTATCCCCTAAATATATCCCTTTAGCAAATTTTAACCCAATATCGAAATATTCTGCCTGCTGAGTTCTGTTTCTGGGTATCTGACTTCCTGCATGAACGTAGAATTCGTGTCCTTAGTTCCTTACGGATGGGAGTAGTTCGCGGTTTATGACAGTGAATGCCAAAAACGGCCACGAATGGTGTTCCTCAGGGCTCCACCCTATCCCCCACACTCTTTCTGCTGCATGTCAATGATTTCATTCCTCTACGGAATATTAATTGTAATGCAGACGATAGTATGCGATGCGATAGAGTGCATGCGGGATATTATAGACACGTAGCCGCTGGACAGGTACAAACTAATGAGAAACCGGATAATCTTGTCATTGAACTCAATCAGGATTTGGACCGCAATTTCCGAATGGGGAACAGAGAACTTGATTCAGTTCAATACTAAGAAAATCCAGGTCTACTCTTACGGCAGAGACGTGGTCATTCCTTCACCTTCCTGCCTTGAGGCATTAAAATTAAATTTACTTATGTCAATTAAATTATAAAAAATGTACTCCCAATGTTATTCCTATAGTTACGCCTTAATCCTAATACTAGTGTTCTTACAATAATGTCAAGGAAGAATGATAAGTGATATATTTTTAATAGATACCTACAAAAAGTTGAGAACTATTTTTGTCTGCATTCGTTAATTATAACAAGTTTTTTTTTTGTTTAGAAATTATGAATAATTAGTAGGTAATAAAAATATGGCACGACAAAGGAAAATGATTGCAACTAATAACACATGATTGATGTATCAACATTAAATGATTGCGCGTCTTTTACCTTTGTTTGTCCTTTTGAAAGCTACAAAACATATTAAAAAGAAATTATTTTGTGCAATTAAAATGTACTTATAATGGGGAAACACAAAAAATTGCAATATTGGAACGACACGACACAAATGGACAACATTAGTTTGAAAAACATTCAAAACTATGGTGGCAATGGCAACACTTATTAGTGCTTGCTTGCTGTGTTAACAGAGGTAAAAAAGACGGCAACATTGGTAGAAACACAATTCCACCACAAATATTCAAATTCAAAGTAGTCAACATCTATAAGTATACAGTGATTTTTCAAATGAACAGGATTTTTGTGTACATACGATAATCCACAGCGTGCAATATGGCCCAGTTTCACCCCCCTCATGTCGAATAGGAAAATCAGGCCCGACTGTGGTCCCCTCTTGCTCAGGTACATGTCTGAAACATAATAATTTTAAAATTCAACAACAGAACGGTAATTCTTTTTCCTGATATTGGCAACACCTTTTACTTGAAATATTTTTTCTTTGTATCATCTAAAGTGATCTAAAGTGGCTGACATACATGCGGCCGGCCTAATAGTAAATCTCATTGGTCACGCACGCCCAACTAGAGAACGTCTTTACCGTTTTCATCCAATTTTTTTCTAAGTTTTATAATAAAATAACATATAACAAGCTAGTGGAACATTAGAAATTTTAAGAAAACTTATGTAAATACTCCACTCGATAAGCGGTGCGGTATATAGTTAAAAGCAGTTTTTCATTTGACTGTACTTTCCTGACATTAAAAATGAAGATAGGAACTTAGATCATATTTGTGGTCCCAACATACCACTTAAAATAATTATTAAATTTTGGTGGCCATTTTGGCATTTGGGACCACAATTTCGGTCCCGAATGCCAAAATCATTTATTTTATTCCATGTCCCCATCAGGATCATCGGTCAAGGTCTCAAATGACTACCGACTCATGGTGTTTGAAATGAAAAGCGAATTTTAAAAGATAATTAGAAATTACAAAACTATGTCGGAAAATCATAGATAAATTTTACACGTTTATAAAAAAAATATTTATATATATATAAAACTCAAAGGTGACTGACTGACTTAGTGATCTATCAACGCACAGCCCAGACCACTGGACGGATCGGGCTGAAATTTGGCATGCAGGTTAATGTTATGACGTAGGCATCCGCTAAGAAAGGATTTTGATCAATTCTACCCCCAAGGGGATAAAATAGGGAATAAAAAGTTTGTATGAATCTTTGTCAATTTTACTAAACCGACTGCATGCAGGTATAAGAAGAATCATAGATGAATGTCATTGTGTATAATACAAGCCTGAAAACAACAACTGTAGTCTACACTTCGGCTCTACACCGAAGCGAAGCGAGGGCGGGCCGCTAGTTTCTTATAATATCATAAGTAAGAAACCATTTTTTTTTTTCACATTGAGTGGCGTGCAATTGGAAAGTCCTATGTCCAGCAGTGGACTAGGATAGGCTGTTGTTGAAGTAAGAAACCATCAAACAACCATTAAAGTGAGTACATTACTGCACAGTAAATTTAATTATATGAATGTCATTGAAAAACTCGTAAAAACCAATTCATACAAGTTACCCAGTTAATTATTACTTTAACACGTAGTTACAATATTAAGGCAACATTACACGCAGTTAAATATTTAAATAACGTATCTTCCGCGACACGTCTTGTACAGCGTTGCCAATGCTACCGAGAAAACGGTATTTTAACCGATTTTTTTAACAATCTGCCGATATGTGTTTCCATCGCGGCATAATCTACCGATAAACCTTAACTTTCCGAGACACGATTTTCGCAGCGTTGCCAATGCTGCCGACAAATCGGTATTTAAACCAATTTTTTTACAATCTACCGATACGTCTTTCAATCGCGGCATAATCTACCGATAAACCTTAAATTTCCGTGACTCGTCTTGCGCAGCGTTGCCAATGCTGCCGACAAAACGGTATTTTAACCGATTTTTTTTTTACAATCTACCGATACGTCTTTCAATCGCGGCATAATCTACCGATGAACCTTAACCCCCTTATGAATAAACGAAGAATAAGCTTAGACTAGCTACGCCGTGATTTGTTCATATCACTCAAGTGCCATTTGTCATTCAATGAACAGAGACAAAACATAGAGTAACTAATCCAAACTTAGTCTTCGTTTATTAATAAGGGGGTAAGGTATATTGTTTTAAACTTTCATGGTCACTAACATTATAAATATTAACGGGATTGTTGCCATGTACCTTGTTTTTTATGAGTCTCCGATATTTCGGCACTGATCAGTTACTCTGTGATCATGGCGCTAATAGCAGTGCCGAAATATCGGAGACTCTTAAAAAACAAGGTACAAGGTAACAATCCCGTTAATATCTATAAAGGGGGTAAGGGTCATATTTATCATAAGAACATAGTATATTTATTTATTATCTTTTCCACATTCTTTAGAAAATATACACATGTAAATTTACTAAAAAACGAAAACCCGAAATAAACTTCAACACTGAATTAGTAAAAGCTAATGTACATACAAAATGTCAAATAGTTAAAAAAAATGTGTTTTATTTTGCTTTGGACAGTAAAAGAGATGGTTCAAAAGTGGCAACCGGTTTTCGGCAGCAATCAAACATATATCATTTGAATGTTGTTGTCCGTCCATCCGACTGTCAAGACCGTTTTTCTCAAGAACGCGTGGAGGTATCAAACTGAAATTCATATCTAATACTCAGGTCTACTGTCCCTTGGAGCTGTGAAAAAATCAAACCTAAGCCTAAGCATTTGCACCGTGTCCCTAATGAACTCAAATGAATAAAAATTGGAAAAGTGATGGAGAAAATGATGATGACGATTCAACAATAGAAAAATAAAAGTGTAATGGAAACATCATCATCATCATCAGCCTATTAATGTCCCCACTGCTGGGGCACAGGCCTACCCTATGGATGGAATAGGGAGATTGGCCCATGACCCACCACGCGGGCCCAGTGCGGGTTGGTGAGTGCTAACGACTGCAGATGCAGCCGGGACCAACGGCTTACCGTGCCTTCCGAAGCACGGAGGAGCTCGAGATAGTAAAATTTCGGTCACCCATCCAATGACCGACCACTGCGAAAGTTGCTTAAATTCAACGATCGCAGCGGAACGCGCTAACCACTTGCGCCATCGAGCTCCTCGCATGGAAATCTACCGATGTTTATTTAAATACTACCGATTTTTCTGTAATTTCTAACGAATTCTGCTTAAATAAAACTAGTTTTTACGGGTTAATGCACGAAACTTTATTTATTTATTGAATTCTGCTTCTTCAGCAACACTGGTCATGCGTCACACATTGTGTTTCGTAGGGCAACTGAACACGAAGCACCATGTTTTTGACGTGTAACTTTCCTCTCGATTTCCTGCAATTTGTGGGAGTGCTTTCGTGAAACGGGACGGAAGCATAGTGTATATATTCTGTGACGGAAGTGTGTAACAGGAAGTCGCGAAAGCGCGCGCTATTTGATTTGATTTTAGAACATAATGTTCAAATGGCTTATTCCTTTTGTAGTAGGTTTTATTTCTTTTTTTACTAATATAAGGTGAGGTTTCAAATGTTACACATCATACGCGACTACTGTAAGGCTCGCTCGTTTTTTTTTATTAAAATTGAATGTTGTAGTTTTGTTTCAAATTTTTTTTTTCTTTCTTCATCCCTTGTAAATGGCAAACCAGATACGTCTACATGTACGGTCATCTCGGATGACCTCGGGGCAACTTTTGCGATTATAATAACTTCTTTTATAAAAGAAATAAAATTTATTGTCGGCTGGAAAGTTTCTTAAAAATGGCTATTTAGCGACTCTTGCTACTTGGCGAGGAAACGCTCAACTCGCTCTTCTAAAAAAATTTTTTGAGACTAAGACTAGCTGTTCACATTTCCTAAATATGTAAACATGAAAGTACGATATAATACTTGTCAATAGATACGGAATCCTATTAATGCTTCTATTATATTTGACTAGAAATTCATCATTCATTGCCTATGTCCTTATTTAATACTAGCGGTCGCCCGCGACTTCGTACGAAAGTGGAGTTAGAAATAAAGGTTCACTGCTTGTTCCCCGTAGGTGATAGCGTGATAATATGTAGCCTATATGTTGACCCGTTCCCCTAGCAGGAACTATTATCTAATGCGAATAGTTTGCAAACCGAAATGTCAATGTCAAATTTTGTATGGAAATTTGAACAGCAGCGGCACAAAGTACGTAACGAGGACTAAAAATCAGTACATATTTGACAATGACATTTCGGACTCGCAAACGATACGAATTCGATATTGGTTCGTGCTAAGGGTACCGACTTTTTAATAATATTCGTGCTAAATTTGAAGTAAATCCATGCAGTACTTTTTGAGTTTATCCCGGACATACATACAGCCAAACAGGCAAAAATCCTAAAAAAAACTATATTTTTGGCTTCGGTATCAACTGGAGATCACACAACAATTATTCTTTTAAAAAAATATACAATATTCAATAATGTGAATTTTTTGGAAGCGATTAAACTTTGCCCCAGACTGAAAGTCCAACTTAAAGAACGTGTTTGCTCGAGACGAGTTCTTTCCTTGTCAAGTTTAAGAGAATTGAGATGTGATTGTGCGTTCATGGTTCAAGGGCGGTCAATTTTTGCGAACAAATACGTACTTTTATAAAGTGTCATTTTACTTTCTATATTGAGATGACAAACTGGACAACAAGCAAACAAAAGAGTTTTTATATAAAATTCAATGGGCTAGAAAATATTAACTTCGAAGGTCGAGAAATGGTTGTATTCAACGTTTTTTTTTTATTTCCACTTTAAATTATTTATTTGTTTTTTTACTTATATCTTATACTGATATCTATCATTACAGGTATTTACCCAATGGCAATATATACATCCATTTAAATATTATTTAATTTAAAATTACACATTGGAAAACTAATTAATTGTAACTCATGATCCACTCAGCTAGTTTTGTTAATTCGCTCAGAGCACAAACAAATAAGTCCGCCTTTCATTAATTCTGTTGATTGTACGCAATGCACGCGTCGGTGGAGCATCACTCAATAAAGTGCATACAGTAGAAGTTACCACCAGGTCCAGCCGCCGCCAACCAATTCAATTCAATTCATTTATTCCATTAAACAATATAATTGTGTTGGAAATAATAATAATACAAAATAAAATAAAAGCAGACATAAATAAAATAATAAATTAAATTAAGTAATTATAATTTTTGATGTCAAAGTGGATTATTAAAATTGTAACAAATAAAAAGAAAATATAAATACACTATGTCAAACTGGATAAAATTCATATATACAAAAAAAAACATGTCAACCTAATCCTGTCTCATAAATTCGTCAACACTGTAATAACACTTCTTCAACAAGAAGTCCCTCAATTTGTTTTGAAAAGATTTGTAATCAATAATCGATTTCAAACTGATTGGAAACCTATTAAAAATTTCGACCGCCTGGTACCTATAGCTATGTTTAACAATCTTAAGTTTAGGTTTCATCAGATGTGGTAGATCCTTTCTGCGTGTTTTCAAACGTCTTTCCCTGTCTATTAGCGTTTCAAAAGTATCAAAATTTTTTGCTAAGTTGCACAAAACTGTTAATATATAAATAAAGACAGGGAACGGTTAAAATCTTCAATTTCACAAAATATTCTCTACATGATTCCCATTGTGGAATACGGACTACAGTTCTACTACTACTCTTTTTTGTAACACAAAAGCTCTCTGTTTATTAAATTTATATGAATTGCCCCAAAACCTAATACTATACCGCAAATGAGACTCGACTAGTGCATAATATACTATTTTTAGTTGCTCTACTGTAATATTTCGTTTGTTTGTTGTAATACTCAACAATCATTCCTAGTATGCCCCTTTTAAATATCTTACCCCCAAGCACCTTAAAAATATAAATAATTAATTATTATAAAATAGTTTCAATTCTCTCCAAACCCTCAGCCGACTATATCCACCCATACCCAGAACAAATAATGTAGGATAGGATATTGTGATGAATAAAAAGGATACACTCCATATAGTTTTAAATACATATATCTTATAAATTTATTCTGCACTCTCTCTAACATAAGATTATACTTTTGTTCGTGGGGGGCCCAAATCATAGGGTTACATTCCATATGACTCCTAAATACTGTATTATACAAAGCGATGATGGCTTGTACATTCGTAAATCCATTAACAGTTCGCAAGATGAAACCTAAAGTTTTAAAAGCTTTTAACATACGTCAACGAACGTCAACGTGAAAGCTACGTATGCATAATGGCAGTATTCTGAGTTTGATAACTATATGGATGACAATGATGATGGCAAGAGCTGTAAAATGGAACCTATAATTCGAGACGACCTCCGTGGCCGAGTGGTTTGTACGCCGCGTTTCATGGTGTCGCCGACTCGAGAGGTCCCTGGTTCAAATCCCGGTGGGGTAGATGTTTGTGTGATGAACACGAGCATTTGTACTCCAGTCATGGATGTTTAATATGTATTTCTAAAAAAATATACTTATATATGCACTGTATACGTATTCTATCCGAAACCCTAGCATCCCATAACACAAGCCTTACAGTGCTTACTTTGGGCTAAGCTAATTGGTGTGAGTGTTGGAAATATTTATTTGTTTATTATTCATAATTGCCAAATGAAAGAATTAAACAACGAGACGACGAAAGAGTTTCTACGCAAAACGATTATTTCCGATTTTGAAAAAAAACTCGAAAAAAACTAACAAAAGATATAAAAAATTGGAATCACTGCTCTCGAACAATATGTCTGAACATCGATGTCAAGATGTCTGACACACCTTGTTTCACGGAACACTCGAAGCCAACACTGGAATCCATCTGCTGTTGCCGTTTGGCAGTCGGGTTCGGAATCATGACTGCAGCTACAGGACGCCAACGACGTGTCGTGGAGACATAAAGCGACGACACGTCGTCTGCTGCTGCTGCATGTAGTCGTCTACCAACTTGTACCTTTAAGTATCGCCGCACACGGGCCACACGCCACAGCCACAAACGCCGCCACGAGAAGCTAGAAGCGGCTACTAAAGTGGCTGAAGCGCGCGACAGCGGCCGACTATGGTAAGTGTCGCCAGACACGGGCCACCGATCACAACCACAAAACGCCGCCACCGGCATATTTCTTGTAGTTTTCTTACATTTTATATGGATTCGCCACACACGTACGCCGGTGGCAGCCACACACTACAAACCGTCGTTGCTCGCTTCTTGTGGCCCGCACCGGCCACTTAATGCGCTGATACAAAACGCCGCCACACGTCACCCGCGCGATTTCCCCACCCCTCTCTCCCTTACCTTAGTCGGCCGCTGTCGCGCGCTTCAGTCAGCCACTTTTGTAGCCGCTTCCAGCTTCTAGTGGCGGCGTTTGTGGCTGTGGCGTGTGGCCCGTGTGCGGCGACACTAAGGGTAATTACCAAGGCGAAAAACATGACGCGACGCTTCGAATCTGCGCCAGTGTGAGTTGAGCCTTAGGCCGCTTGTCCACCGCGGCCGTCACCGGGGACGTCATCGAGAATGATATTATTTTGGTTTGAGATCAAGATGACGTGACGCGGGCTTGCGATAGACAAGCGACTACAGTAAATGTATGTGTCACCGTCATCTAATCCCCGGTGACATGACGGTTTGCTGACGAGGCAGTAAACAAACGGTGTACAGCTAACATAAAATAAAATTTGTTCGCCTTTGTCAATTCCAGAAAAGGGTTTTTTTTTGCTGAATAAGTAGGGTCATTAAAATAACAAATAAACATACTCCCCTAGGAAAAAGCGTGATCTTATGTAAATAACCTAATTTAAAAATATAATCATTCACAACTTTACGTCAGGCTCATACACAACTGAATGGGTTTTTTTTAAACACGCAGGGTGGGAATCAAACTTTAAAACATTATGGGACAAAGAAAATTTAAATTAAAACCGGATGGTAACATTTTATGCATCATGCTCAAAGTTTTGTATTCTGAAGCTCATGCATTAAAAAATTAATAAATAAGTACCTAACACGTGTCACGGCGTCTAAATAGCGCAATACTGTAAAATGAGAAATTCCGAGTTGCGGTTATATATATGTCGCAGACAATTTGTATGATTTCGCATTTTACAAACGGCGTCGTTTGTTTAAAATCTCGGTATTTTAAAATATGCCGAAAGCAAAATGTAAGTTGTCTTGTCATTTTATAATACCACATTTGATCCAATCGGATAGGCATTCAAGACATTAAGACAATCCAATCGGGGCGTTTATAAAACGCCGCAGCAAATTGAAGTACATATTTAGTTCTTCTTCTTACGCGTGGTCAAATAAAATCAAAACAAGAAAATTGGCGTCATGTAGTCGTGTAGTTTAATGACACAGAAAAATATTGAACACAGTGCAAATTCTAGATACTTAAAAGACATTTCACAAAATAAAGTATTGTTATAAAGAAAATTTTACAAAAGTTTTTGCTGTTATCCGGAACGTAAACAACGCTAAGTTGTTTATAGAATCTGGTACTCGGAGGACTCCTGCGGATAATTATTTATTGGTATAAAAAGTATGATATGCTGAGACTTCGCGATGAGGAGACTATCTTATTCAGAAAAAAATACAGCTCTAAGAGTCCAACGGCCCGCGTAATACCATTAAAATAGTTATTTATTATACAAGAGTGGAAAGTTCCTTTTTAACCGCGTGCTCGATTTGGATGACCGAGCAAGCGAAGGATTCTAAAGTTGAATCACGAGCGCAGCGAGTGATTCTAAATTAGAATCCTGAGCGTCAGCGAGGGAAACAAACGAGCACAAGGTGAAAAATCTTTCCACTCGAGTGCAATACGTAACTTTTCATCCCACCTCAGCGAGGAAATGACAAAATGAAAAAGAAAACAATTTATAATGACAAAATATTTTTATTTCAATTAAAACACATTAAGATAATCTATAAATTGAAGAAAATAATAAGAAGTAGAAAATAATTAAGAAATATTAAATGTAACGTTGCTACAGTTACTTATGTTAAGTTTAATATTTTTGTTAGGTAATGTTATGTTGGTGTTTGTGAATTGTGCGCTGTTTTGTGGTAAACTACTCGTATCAGTAATTTTAAATAGTTGTGCCGATTCATTGGATTCTATTGGCGTAAATGTTGGCGAGAGAGGGCTATTGTTTCCAATCTTATGGGGGCTCATTTTAGATGTAGAAGGGCGAGACCAAGAATCTGACAGAGGTTCTTTCAGCGTTATGGCCTCCACGATACTATTACAAATTTTTGATTTACTTTGGATTGAATCCTCTATGTATCCCTCTACAACCGAATTAGACTTCCAGCCTCCATGGCGCTTAAGCGATAGAAGATCAGCCCCTGATTCGGCCAAAAGTGTGGCTGAGGTTCTTCTAAAACAGTGACCGGTGTATAACGGGGGTTCTAAAAGTCCGAGAAAAGTTGCTATTTCTCGTGGAATACTGCCAATTTTATTCTGACCCATAGGTTGTCGGATACACTTTCCGTTGCGATATTGTAGAAAAAATCGTTCAATTGGGGTGTTAGAAGGACGTAAAGCTTGATATTTCTGAACAATGTTTACATATTCCTTGCGAATAACGAAGTTGCGGTCTTTTTTTGTCTTGGTATTTAGTACATTAATTAATAGCAATTCATCAGAATTATGAGAATATTTTGATACGTTATTGACATTAAGTAGTGTAAGTTCATTTGTTCGACATGCTCCGGTTATACCAATAATAAGAACAACCTGTAACAAAAGAAGTATTTATAATCGTAAATAAATTAATCAAATTAAAAATATTGTAAGTACTATGTACAATTTTATCAACAACAAAAAATTACACGTATTGACTTACTTTTGCCGCTAAATATACGGAATCAGGTGCTTCATTAATAAACTTTGCAATTTCAGATGCTGTGAAAACCTTCGATTTTTTTGGTTTATAACCAGATGAGGCTCTTTTTAAAAATGCCACTAATTTATGATAGGTGTCGATATGAACGTCTTTCTTCATCTTAATTGTTAATTTTAGCATTGAATACGTACTCCATAGCGTGCTTGCTTTCTTGGTCTCAGATAATTCTATAAAATATGCCAGCAAAACGTTTTCGGAGAAAGTTTTTGCTCCTTTAGCTAGTCGCCACATGTTAAATATATCGTACTGTTTCAAATACTTCTCTCGTGATTGCTGAGGGAGAAGGCTCATTTGCGCATTATTAACTGTTTCAGTTAACTCAGTTGGCGTTAGATAAACTTCATCGTCGCTAATGTCACTCATTTTAGTTGATTTTTTTGTACAGTTTTTAGGTTATGTTAATTATATTAAGCAATAAAACGTGAAAAACTAGAAAGGCGCGAAGCACGCAAATAAAACAAAGAAACCAAGAAGGTTCCAAATTTAAATTTTTTCACAATTTAAAAAGTTCTAATCATAAATTTGGCACCATAGAGGTTACATTAAATAGGTTTAATGACGTTTTGAATTTACAATTATATTGAGTACTCATTATATGTGATGTTCTAAATTCAAATCTACTTTGCCGCTCAAGCGAATAAAATAGAATTTTCCAGCCAGATTTCGAAGCGCAAAATTACACTTTCCGAGGTGGTGGGATGAAAAGATTATTTAACAAAAGTATAAAGTGTCCTGTCAACGTCGAAGTTAATTTACTGAGCAGATAAGTTTTAAATAGCTTATTCAGAACTTTACTCAGTGATTGTGAAACACGCCCTTGGACTAAAAGATAAGTGTATAAATAAATCTAGTAAGTATCCTATCTCTTTTCCGGCTGACTAGAGCCGAGATCCGAGTCTCAGAGACTCTCCTCCAGTTGAGCCGACCCCCTTAGGTTCGAGTTGTCTAGAGGCTCCAGACGGAGAGGAGACTCCCCCCGTGGGGAGATGCCAACTGAATATCTCTAGCTAGAGGCACTCGCCAATTCTCGGCTTGAGGTCCCCTTAGGATCTCGCCGTCCTCAAACCCGGTGACGCTGTAAAGGTCATCTACGACCAACAGCAGACACACTCAAAAAAAACCGTTTTCCTATGCGTTACGTGAACCATACCTCAGCATAACTCTTGGTGTGTCGTCATGTGTGGTATGCTAAGTTTTATGATAGTCATACATTAAGTGTTATGATGATCACATACGGCACTTGCGGTGTATATTCATAGCAATAAAGAGGACACCTTGTGTAACATATTATTGACATAGACACACGCAACAATGGTGAAGGACATTCGTGTCGTATGTCTACTAGGTCAATGCGGTCGTAGAAAACAACTTTAAAGGACCTGGGTGCTAAATGTACTTTCAATGGTAAAAGCCACTCAAAGCTAAAAACACTGTTTGTATCGATATTGTATGACACAGCAATCAAAATGTGAAAAACGTTGTATTGGTAGCGACATGATTTTATGTAAATGTTGCTTCTTCTGTAAAATGCTGTTGAGTTTTTTGCGCCCATTCTTCTCATCAGCTAAAAGATGTCTTGAATGGGTGGTAGGAAAAATATTGGACGATTCAAAAGAGCTTTCAATAAGTATATTTGAATAAAGTATGATTTAATTTCTAAGTGTCAATGTGACTTCATTAATTTCTCTCTCCCGACTATGTGGAATGCGCAAAGGTTACCTCGGAAAAATCTTAGTTGTTTGCGATTTTCCTAAAACATAAATACTTTGGGATCAGAGGCAAGTATATGCTGATTGTCACCCAATATCAGAGTTGCGTCCCGATTTTTAAATCAAAATTAAATGTCCCGCGCGGGACAACCTCAGTTCCGCTTTTCGGGAATAACTCGACCGTGCGTGCAGCGTATTGAGAAAGCGCGGGCGGGTGGCACAGACAAGACAGAGGCAAGTGTGGACTGGCCACCTGCGCGGCGCGTAATGAAGAACTCTCAAACAAAGACTCAACTATTTCACGATAGGGTAAATCTGATTTAAAATATCATATTTTTATTAAAACACATTTTCTATGAATATTTTACTAGGTACCTATCTATTGTCACGTAAACGTAATTTACACTCAAATAAAAAGATAAATATTCAAAAACTTTTGATTATATAGGTTTTTTTTACTATGCTTTCGACGAAAGAATCCCGTTTTTTTCACTCAAAAAGTTCCTAAATCCCGACTTGACAAGAAAAAAATCTGGCAACTTTGCCCAATATTATAAAATAACAAAATCCATGTATGCGGTATAGTTTGGCTATTACTTTACATACACCTGCTGTTTATTCAAGACTCTAACATTACAACTACTTAATGGCATCACGTCGTCAAATTGCAATGTGCGTGCATCCAGAACAATATTTAACTGCGTTGTTTGACGTAGCTAATGGACTAAGTACAGGTAGTCTTCTATAGTAACGTAATCTAGGATCTATCTAAGAATTCTTGCATTACCTACTATTATTACCAGGGTTCCCTTTATCTGGCATAATTTTGTTGCTCCAAAATTCATTTGGCATAAAACACTTGAATTAAACTTATTTAAACGAATATTAAAAATGCATATTTTGAAGTGAAAACTTCTTTAGTATCGTTGTGACTTGAGATTCGATGAAACGTATTTGACACAGGATAGGTATCCGTAATTTTATTAAATAATACCAGAAACAGATAGCCGAACGGTAACGGTCTTGGGATCGACAGTGATGAATAATAAGGCATATTTTGAAGTGAAAACTTCTTTAGTATCGTTGTGACTTGAGATTCGATGAAACGGAAGTAGAGTATTTGACACAAGATAGGTATCATTATCTATATATATAAAACTCAAAGGTGACTGACTGACATAGTGATCTATCAACGCACAGCCCAAACCACTGGACGGATCGGGCTGAAATTTGGCATGCAGGTAGATGTTATAATGTAGGCATCCGCTTAGAAAGGATTTTGATCAATTCTACCCCCAAGAGGATAAAACAGGGAATGAAAGTTTGTATGAAACTTTGTCAATTTTAAACCGATCGGGCTGAGACTTAGCATGCAGGTATAAGAAGAATCATAGATGAATGTCATTGTGTATAATACAAGCCTGCGAACAAAAACTGTAGTCTATACTTCAGCTCTACACCGCTGCACCGAAACAAAGCGAGGGCGGGCCACTAGGTTTATTATATACTACAAGAGACAGATAGCCAAACGGTAATGGTCTTGTGGTCGACACCAAATGTTCGGTGGTTCGATCCTGAGCTCGGTAATTTTCTATTGGTTTTTTTTTTCTTTTATTAAATCATTTTTAATTTTGACCTAGAGAGTTGAATTTCGACACAGGTGTTGTCTTAGTCGACGTACCTAGTCATGAAGGACTTCCTCTTGCATCGCATGTGAACAGCACATGTCCGTATTTTTTTATTAAGTATTATTTTATTTATTAAGTATAATTCTGACGACGCAGCATGAAAAGTTTGCGAAACGTCAATAAAGTAATTTAACGCATTCACATCGTTTAAGCGTGTTTTATTTAATGAATGGTGTGCGTAAAAACTTAAGAAACAAGTATAATTTATTGATTGGACGAATATTTATATGTCCGAATTCGCAATAGCATACTATCATTAAGCATTGGCAAAGCTTTGGCAATAATAATATGACATTAAAAGTTCTGCGTTGCAAGGTAGACCCTTATTATCTATTATACATTTATATGATAAAGCACCATCTTGCTTCGACCACTGCTTTTGAGTATATTACAATTGACTATACCTAAGGTAAGGCTGTTAGTATCGGTACCATCAGCAGTCTTAGCTTCGCCTATCTCTACTGTACTCACCAGATGGAAGATAAATCCTATGATCATGATGCATTTTCCTTCAAATTGTTATTCAGCCAAGGCAATAAGGAAGGTCCGTTTCATTTCAATTCTTTGAAATATAAACCTCGTAGTAAAGATTCCCAATTAGTTTTTTTAGCGAATTAAGTCGACAGATAATATCACATAACACTAAGTTCTGTGGGCAATATATTTAGACTAGGACTTTATCTTGATAAATTAAATATCAACGGTTGATATATTAAAAGATTCAGAATGTAGAGGAAAAAAATATGATGTATCATATTTTATTTTCATTATTCATCATCATCATCAACCCATGCTCGTCCACTGCTGGACATAGGTCTCCCCTAATGCACGCCACTGCTCCCGATTTACTGCCACTCTCATCCAGCCCTCCCCAGCCAGCCTACGAATGTCATCATCATGATGTATTTATCATCATATCATCTATAAGTTCTTAAGAGCCCTTTAACAAAATTGCGGCGCGTAGGTAGATTTGCACTATATATTGCATTTTATGTGTGATGTTTCGAGTCTTATAAAATAATTATTAATGAACTCATTATAAAAATATATACATTTTTCAGTAGTTCTATGATGGTAGATTAGTTTTATGAAAGTTTCTCATAGTAATTCTATATAATTCAATATCAAAATACGAGGTAAACCTGCATTATTTTTTGGGAAAACTTACGGAGGTAAGATATTTTTTTTTATATTTAATGAGATGGAAAATCAAAATTCTAATACATTATGTTACAACAAAAACATATTTCTGATGTCGTAGTAATTAATTAGATCTAATTTATTAAACCTTATTGAGAGATTGAGGCGTGCATATTATCGTTTTTTCCGTAAACTAGCTGCAGTAAAACGATCAATACAAAAAAAGGAAAACAGTATTTGCAAATATTCTACAGGAACTTGCAATAGGAAGAATAAATTTACTGTTAACTTCTATTGGATATAGTCAAATTCTTTTCTAAGGGGGTAAACGAGGCGCTCAAAAATTACGATTTTTTGCAAAAAATGTGAAGAGGCTCTTAACCCAAATATGACAAATAAGGGTAGAAATTTTTGGTAGATTAAAAAGAGTTTTATTGTGGAGTCAATTTGAATAAAAACAGGACTTTGGACTATCTTTGATACTTGCGACAACCAACACGAACATAATAAACTTTCAAAGCGAAATGAGGCTTCACAAATCTTCCCCTTATTTATGTCAGTCCCTCGCCAAGCGGTGTTTAAATGGGGTACTACCGATTGCCCTTGACCTTTGGCTAACTTGTACAAAGCTTAAACAATCTAACTAGCTACAGGTACAAGACAAGACTATAAAACGTGGCTATAAATGGAAAAGCCTTTATCTTTGTAAAATGTACTTCATTCGTTTATTTAAGTGCCTAAAGTTAATTTGACATTCAAGCCAACCAGTAATTAAAGCAGAGAAGTATAAATATATAGTCGTCATTACTTATCGTTGGTTAAAAAATATGTATTTACAAACATTATTAGGTAAGCGAGTTCGGCTGCGATCGTTGAAGTTAAGCAACTTTCGCAGTGGTCGGTCATTGGATGAGTGACCAAAAATCCTCTATCTCGAGTTCCTCCGTGCTTTTGAAGGCACGCTGCATCTGCAGTCGTTAGCACCCGCCAATCTGCACTGGGCCCGCGTGGTGGGTCATGGCTCAATCTCCCTATTCCATCCATAGGGAAAGCCTGTGCTCCAGTAGTGGGGACATTAATAGGCTGATGATGATGATAACGAAACATTTAAAGTATTCAAGAAATTTCAATTCTATAAAAAATACAAAATGGATCCGAGAAAAATCAACCTCAGGCATATTCGAAATCGTAAGAGCTTGTTTACTTTTAAATGTTGAACCAAAATATGTTTACGATCCACGTCCCTGTAGGTACCGCAAAAGGAAGAACAACAACGCTATAAACACAAACAGCCAAAGAAGTAACTTTTTCGCTTCAAACCATCCATTTCAATTTATTGGCCGTTAAGGCCGTATACAGAAAGAAAGCCGAAAGGCTCTTATCGGCGCCTATTGGCGCTGATCCTTTTTCTATGGACCGGCGCCGATCCCCTGGCTACTTGAAACTGTTCACTATTTAACCCCTTGCCTAGTTGAAACTGTTCATTATTTAATCCCCTGCCTAGTTGAAACTGCTCATTATTTCATCCTCTGCTTAGTTGAAAATGCTTATTATTAATCTTCTGCCTAGTTGACACTGCTCATTATTACATCCCCTGCATTGTTGAAACTGTTCATTATTTCATCCCCTGTCTAGTTGAAGCTGCTGTTTAGATTGTATTGATGATATTTTAATCATACTAAATTTAGATAAGGCATAATTAAAAATTAATTGTTGTCGGTATGTAAAGCACAAAGTAAGCAAATTATATAAGCTGGTTTGTTCATATAATTCAAAGGACATATTTAATCGGAAGGCAACTACTAATAGTCCCATCAGGGGATGGACTTGTAGGGACAAAAGTTTCCGAAGATTTCTCATTATAAATCTTTTATTAAAAAGGGTAGCGGCTGGGGAATTCCATGTTTACCTTTCGCTTTCAGTCAAGCATTGGAGCGTTAAATATCGCTTCATAAATTCAGTGAACTCATATCATAAGTATTGAACAACATCACTTTCTCACACATATTATGTCACGGCATCTCACAATTCTCAGGCACATATCAATTACTTTCTCTCCCGGCTCCAACAAACAAATATACATATGTGTAAGTAAATACAGGTCCTATAGCTTTGTTATGGAAATCACGAACAACCATGGTGCTATTAACTTTTTTGAGGGGAAATAAGTAGAATAGGATTTTAGCAAGACCTTTTTTTTATCGACTTATTCTTTCCCGGCGGCATTTTTAAAGTATCACGAAGAAGTATAATATGTATTTCCATTAAAATAGAAATCTATATATATAAAACTCAAAGGCAACTGACTGACTGACATAGTGATCTATCAACGCACAGCCCAAACCACTGGACGGATGGGGCTGAAATTTGGCATGCAGGTAGATGTTATGACATAGGCATCCGCTAAGAAAGGATTTTGATCAATTCTATCCCCAAGGGGATAAAATAGGGAATGAAAGTTTGTATGAAACTTTGTCAATTTTAAACCGATCGCGCTGAGACTTTGCATGCAGGTATAATAAGAATCATAGATGAATTTCATTGTCTATAATACAAGCCTGAGAATAAAAACTGAGTCTACACTTCAGCTCTGTGCCAAAGCGAAGCGAGGGCGGGCCGCTAGTAATTTAATAAACTCCTTGAGCTTCAGAGGTAAATTTATTAAGGAGTTAAGATAAAATCTGGGAGCTGTCACAATTATCTCTCTAATATCCACAGATCTTAATAAAGGAAATCAGCTGTCTTTGATTTCCTGAAAGGTGGTACAAATTTTCCTGGAATACGCAACCACGGCTACATTGTTTCGTAAAAAATAATTACTGAACATAATTAACACAATGTATCCATTGTTATAAAGTAAGTAAAGTAAGCAAGTCAGATTATTAATACAAACCAAATTCTCCTTTGTCTTAAAGTTGCGCGCCCTAAAGAGTCAATAACAATGGCCTTCGATAATGATTTACATCTTTTTGCAATAATAAATACATTGTATTCCCAATATTTTTAGCAATGTAAGTAAATACAGAAGTGAATCACACTATCTAGAGACAATTGACGACCTCTGTGGCCGAGTGGTTTGTACGCCGGGTTTCCTGGTGTCGCCGACTCGAGAGGTCCCGGGTTCGAATCCCGGTGGGGGCAGATTTTTGTGTGATGAATACGTGCATTTGTACTAAAGTCATGGATGTTTAATATTTTTTTCCATATATGTATATTTCTATGTATTTCTATATACTTATATATGTACAGTACATGTATTCTATCCGTTACCCTATTATCCCATAACACAAGCCTTATAGTGCTTACTTTGAGGCTAGGCTAATTGGTGTGTGTAAAAAAAAAATAGTCATGAAAGCATTTAAAGGGGAGAAGGAAATGCCTGTATCTGTCCATAAATTAATTAAAAGCAGATATTTCCACCGTAAATTATTGAAAACAGGAGAAGCACGCACAAGACTTTTTAAAATTACACCACACAGGCCCAGTGCGGATTGGTGGGTGTATGTAGATACGATTGGACGAAGATAGAGAACTGATAAAAGACTAAAAAACGTGGGACATAAAAGTTTCACCCATCCGACTAGCGACCTTAGCTAAAGGCTCTTAACACTTTGGCATTCAACTTGAATTTTCATGTAATACCGGGTTCACACGAGGCGATCTAAATTGATCAACATTAATCGATGGATTGCTTTTTTTTTTCTTTTTTTTTATAGATTGGTCCGACAAATAACTTCACTCCACCTAATGTTAAGTGAAGGTGAAGTCCAGACGCGAAGATAGCTGATACAGCATTTCTGCCTGTCACACCAGCCATCCTCACCTTGCCAACCTGCATGTTGATTCTTCACGCCTCTTTTAAAGGATCCCAGGTTGTAATGGGGAGGGAACACGTGAGCGGGCAGAGCATTCCATTTACGGATAGTGCGACAAAGAATCTTCAATTTGATTGAAAGTTTTTTCAGACGGTTGAACCGTCTGCTTTTTAGCATGCTTTTTAGCAATACAGTACAGTTTACATTTACAGGATATATTTGATTGATTACCAACCTTGATAGGTAATCTCAAGTTCTTCATTTATATAACTTATCTAGAATAATGATCTTTATCGGATTTAATTGGGATATCGTTGTAGCGTGAGCACTGTAGAATTATTGTAATTAGAACAATAATATTACGCATGCGGATTCAGTTAAAATATTTTATGGTACTATAAGGTTTCCAGAAGGGAAACGGAACTTTTAATGGAAATAAAAGTACCCTGAGCACAAAACCAATATCGAATTCGTAACGTTTGCTTTAAATATTAGCAAATTAGTCATTTATACTTATTTTTATGTCATTTTATAAATTAGGATTAAATAAAAACAATCAGTCATTATTTCAATTAATAATTTTTATTAATGGTCAAAAAAATTCTTTTAGACTATAGAAATTCATGACATTTAACCAAATAAAAAATTAATTTCTAAACTGCACATTTTATAAATCTGGCACACATTACCAAACAACTTCTTGTATATTTATCTGACTATGGATTGAATAATAAACTTTCTACACTCAACCACAGCAAAAAGTTTAATCTACGTTACATATTCTTTCTTTGATTCTGCTTAGCTGTTTCAGTCAATATCCGTATAAATTGGGTATGCTTAATTATCTTCATTTACAAATAAAAAATGCGTCTACTTTTGTATCAACGTATTTATACCCATCGTAAAAAAAACTGGTAAAGGTTGATGCGTTCACTAAGACAGGCTTTCAGATAGGTGGCCAAGATTCTTCTTTATGTAGGTATCTCCAACATGTTTAGAAAAAAGCTAAACAATTTGTTCAGTACCCTTAGTACGAGTTTTTCAATTACGAAAACTATGATAGTTTTCGTGAGCTCGCACTCGTACTAAGGGTACTTACTGATTTTATTGTTTTCGTTTCAATACAAATAAACAGTGTTTAAATTCTATCATTAAATCATTTGCGTCTTCTTAAATTTTAAGTATATTTGGATATATATGTGTCTTAGGTTTTCACGCACATCACTCATTAAATAAAACTAGTTTTTACGGGTTAAGGCACGAAACTTTATTTATTTATTGATTAAATAAATAAAGTTTCGTGCATTAACCCGTAAAAACTAGTTTTATTTATATTTGGATACTTTTCACGAAAATGGACATAGAAACACCATTTACAATTACAAAAACTATGATAGTTTGCGTGAGCTCAAACTCGTACTAAGGGTACACAGGTTACAGTGCACACTTGCATCAAAGTTCTCCAATCCAACATTTCCATAAGTTAGTTTGTTCATGACTTCATGTTTATCGGTAGTTCCACATACTTTTAAGTATTTCAAGTAGCAAAATATTATTGGTAATATAGTATCATTTCAACTCACACAGTAAACCGATTTCTGTTTTCTTTCATCCAACGGAGTTTTCTACTCTACTCATAAAAACACATTATTATGATTTTGTTGAACGTAGCAGAATATACTTAACATTACTTTTGGAGATAAACTAAGATTAAAGGACATTTGAAATATATCTGGATGTCAATTGATAGATCATTAACCTGTATGCTTTACAAACATTTCGCTGATGATGGGAGTTGAATTTACGTGGATTTAAGTTAGAAACATCATGAACGGACGTGTCGGCAGCTAAACTTGTACAACTACCGATTTCAAGGGAAATTCGCTATATGGTTAATCACAAAAATGATAGGAGGATGAAGGAAGGACCTAAGGAAGATATTATATCCATAAAATGCTAAATTAACGCTGTCCTATCTTAAATACTTCTCTCGCTATGGCCCTGTTCCGTGGTACTTACATTAAACGCTGACAATAACACTACAAACAACATCAATCGAATTTACCGACACAATCGATGCAGATCACCTAGTTAAGACCAAATGAAGACTGTCAGCATGCGACTGCAACTATTGTTTGATATCCAAACAATTAAATGCCGTGCGAATCGAAAAACGATCGAAAACAAACCTGTGGTACAGAAATGATGTAATGAACTTGAAAATAAGTATGTATACAGGAAGAGTAACGCATAATATGAAAAGGTGATTAATGAAACAAGGATTGGCCTGTCCGCTTTCTCAAAGAGAAATTTCGAAATTCTCGCGCATCAAAATCTGAGCTCGTTCAAATACATTGATAAACAATTTTACCGAAAAATAATAGGTATCTACATTCCTGTTCCACGATAAGTCTGCAGTGGACTGACAGTAGTAAAAATTAAAACTTTGTACATGGCAGTACTGATTATAGTTTCATTAACTATCGCTGATACTTTATTCTATCCAACTTAAAAATAAAGCTTTAGCTATATTAGATATCGCTAAAGCTCGAAAAAGAAGTATTTCTTAAGTAAAACAAAACTCTTAATTATGTTTAATTTGTAAATATGAAATTCTTTTTTGAAAATTAGTCATTTGTTTAATGGTAAACGTTCTATTTTCAGCTCATTTGTACGTTTTTCGTCATCATGGATACGTTAATCAACTTGCGACGAAAAAAGGATTCTGTTCGACAATCGCAAGCGCTGTAATTTAAATTCTAGCTAGGCTCAGTCTTGTTCTCAGTCTGTCTGAAAGTGACATTTCCAATTTGCAATATTTTAATATAAATTGTTTCGTAAATCACTTTAATGTTGATAATATCAAGAACATTTTATTGTTATCATTGCTACCGATTTGATGGGCGATAAAAATAGTCGCCTTTCTTCTGTATTGATTATGAAATCACACTAATATTATAAAGGCGAAAGTTTATGAGTGTGTATGTTTGTTACTTCTTCACGTCTAAACGGTTGGAGCGATTTTAATAAGATTTGGTATGACGCTAGCTAACACTCTAGATTAACACATAGGCTACGTTTTACTGCGGGAAAATATCCCTAATAAACCGCGGCGACACCGCGGGGCACAGCTAGTTAAAATATATATCATAAAACAATTGAATTACATTACGACCGCAATGTTTGCTCTTTTTCAATTAAAACATCGAACGTAAAGCAACTCAGTTGTATCGTGGTCGCAAATTGGTTTCTTTAATGTAATGTTGTGTAAATTGTTGGTATCACTTTTTCTCGTTATTATTTAAGATTTCCCTATTACTTTTGAAATGCCATCTACTTCTATGACCAGAAAACCAAATGCCGAATGGCAAGCAAGCAACATAGCCACCAGAATTGCTTATTTCAAAATTCTCCCATTTGGGGTGGTACAGGGCTACGTCCATACTGCCAAGTATATGTTTTTTTTTGTTAAGTTTTCGAAATTCATTTCGATGCGCTTCGACTACCGCTAGTATGAATTCACCATTATTCTCGAGATAAAAATGACAATATCAGATATCCTTTATCATTATTTAATACCAAAATAATTGCAAAATTATTCTGACGTATACGATAACAGAACAGCAGACAGACATTCAGGGTCAGAAAATATAATTATGAATTTTAAAAGGGGAAAACTAACAGCTCGTTTACTCGCAGCCGAATCAATGATCATCCTAAGTGATCGTCAAATAAGACCTTATTTATTTAGGACCGCGGTAAGTCCCGCCGCGGGTCTTTTTGCTGTTAACGTATTTATTCTGTAGAAAAGTGGAAAATACGAATTCAACAAACGTGATAAATCCTTTTTACAAAGCTATTCAAACACATACAACTCCCTCAATAAGGAAGAGATAATAGCACGGTAGCTATGCGAAGAACGACACACTTTTTATCATCCACGCATCACCCACGACAACGGCCAACTAGAGCCGAGATGAACGTCCGTCAGAGAGAGATCCGATCCGAGAGATCCAAGAGTCTAGAGATGCCTTCTAATTGCTCTGACAGCCCTCAGACTCAAAAGGGCCTGGTGATTCTACGGTGGAGCAGAGACCATCCGTTGGGGATGCTCTCCTAGAAAACCGTGGCCACTATTCCTATACGAGCAAAGTGTTGACTCATTTCTTTGTCGTACTACTCGCAAATGAAATTCTTCGACCGTCATCATACCCACGTGTTACGATCGAGGATGTTTTTTTTCTAATTAGAAACCAGTTACGATCGCAACTGGTTACGAAACACAGTTACCATGGCGGCCGAAGCGGCCCGTGCATTATCCCTTCTTACAATCTTGGGGTCCTTTAAAAGAGGCGTGAGGATGATTTCTGGAGGCCGACAAGCTGAGGTTGGTTGATGTGGCAGTTCACAAAAGCTGCATCAGTTATCTTCGCGTCTGGATTTTACCACCACTTACCATCAGATGGGGTAGAGTCATTTGCCCAAAAAATGGTTTAAAGATGTAATGTTCATAGATGAATAAACATTTTAAATTTTACAATAGTATTAGTTTTACTTCATAAAACAATCCCTATAAATTATCTGTTGGTACTATAAATCAGAACGCTCCACGAATCAGAATCGAAACGGGGGGTAAATTTTCGGAGTTCGTATTAAAGAGGTTCTGCTGTACTTGATTACAAATCATCATTTGATCAAGATTAAATATTTAAAATACATTCCTTTTCACTATTCCGTTTTTTATTTAAACTAATTAATAAAGCTATCTGATTTAAGCATTTGTACTCCAGTCATGGATGTTTAATATGCATTTCTATATAAATATACTTATATATGTACAGTATATGTATTCTATCCGTTACCCTAGTGTCCCATAACACAAGCCTTATAGTGCTTAGCTTGGGGCTAGGTCAATTGGTGTGAGTGTTGGAAATATTTATTTATTTATATAGGTAACCAAATTCGGCCAGACGCGAAGTTCGGTAAAAGCTGCAGAACTCCGGTAATAACAATTAGAAAACGTATTTCGGTGCACCTAAAATAATAATATGCCCCAAAATATCATAGATAAATATCAGATCTTAGACTGTAAGTTTGTGTTTGCTTTCGACATTTAAAATGCTGACAATAAATGCTGCTGACAGAATGCGTCTGGGAGTATTAATTTCAAGTTTTTTTTATTTATTTTTTTCTAAATGGCTTCGCACGGGTTGTGCATTTAGCCAATGTCAAGTGTTAAAATGTTTACAAATTCTATAGCACTCGTGGTCAAAGTAATAAATCAAGTCAAAGTAAATGGCAGTCAAGTCAAACCCCCTTTCCCTATGTTTCAGTAAATGTGTGGGGATTTACTGGAACCTCCCCGTGGACTTCTTGAGGGAACGTCGAAAAACACTTTCCGCTATTTTGTTTCACTTGCCAACACTTGTGCATGTTCCCGAACACTTAGTGGTTAATAATCCACCATTATTAGACACTAACATCCGCCACTACACAATTTTTAACAAGAAAAACAAAACTGCTAAAGTGACGCTACCCGATCCCGCCAAAAAGTCTAATTACAAGTTATTTACAATATTCTCTACAACATGCGTAAGAATCAGAAATCAGACTGTAAGTAATGTGAGTAACATTTTGACGTGCCTGTGCCACCTGATACGTTCATTGTACACACTAATTCTTCTCGATTATCCATATTTTGTCCATCAGAAAATAAGAAAGGTCTGGCGGTCTTGGAATCATACTCTATTACGTTCTTTGCAATCCGATCTCAAAGTTATCTTAGCTACCTAGAGGAGGATCCTCTCCTTAATCATTCTTTCTTTCAATCCTTTCTTTCATCCTACACTCCCTTTCTCTCCCCCTTTAATTTAATGCTCCATTCATACTCCTGGCAGTATTCTTAGCAGCCTTGGGCTTGGGCACCAGCAGTGCTCGTTTCTCTTACCAACTCTCGTAACTCATGAACTAAAACTACCGAAATACACACAACAATCAAATTGAAAAACAGAACATATGAAAAAAGACTGGATGTCTCCCGATCTAGTACCGGAAAAAATAATTGTAGCATTTTTTTGCCTCACCAGCAATATCCGTGCCTGGACTCCATTCGCACTTGACATGAAAATGTGTACAAGTCTTTTATTCGACTAGAGAATATGTATAAGATATTAAAAATAATCACTCACCAATTGTCATGAAGAACAGCTTGACGCCCATGTCGAAGTGATACTTGGACGGCTCCGTCTGGTGCAGGCGGTGATATATGACGTCATAGCCCTCGCACGACTTGCCGGGCAGCAACGAGAACTCCCTGCGAGAAAAGGTGTAAGGGTTATGAACAAAATGGTGGTTTATCAAACGTGTTCAGCTGTAACCATACATTATCATCCGCCTTTTATGTCCGTCCTAACTGCTGTAGCTTAGACCTTCTCTATTGAATATGCCCTATAGAACCAAAATCTAATCTATATATCTATAAAACTCAAAGGTGACTGACTGACTGACATAGTGATCTATCAACGCACAGCCCAAACCACTGAACGGATCGGGCTGAAATTTGGTATGCAGGTAGATGTTATGACGTAGGCATCCGCTAAGAAAGGATTTTGATCAATTCTACCCCCAAGGGGATAAAATAGGGAATGAAAGTTTGTATGAAACTTTGTCAATTTTAAACCGATCGGGCTGAGACTTTGCATGCAGGTATAAGGAGAATCATAGATGAATGTCATTGTGTTTAATACAAGCCTGAGAACAAAAACTGTAGTCTACACTTCAGCTCTACACCGAAGCGAAGCGTAGGCGGGCCACTAATTCATTATAAGACGTCACTTAGGTTAATGAGACCTCAAGTCACAGAGGCACCAAAATAATGATGTGGACTTTCCTGAATCCTTTTTATGACAGTTTGAGCACGTGTAGAGGAGCGCATTACCTCCCCTGAAACGTTCCCAACTTGCGTCTTATGTTGCAATCTCGTTATGTTGCAAATGGCTCAACTTGTACCTTATGTTACAATACCGTTGCCTACAGTATCCAAATGTCCATTGACAAGCTTTTACGAATACACAGGACAATGAGCAACAGGCGCTGCCATTATTTTTCTTTTCCTCTCAGCCGGCAATGAATTTATCCTTTCCTAAGTACTAAAGAATAAAAGTTACATCTACTAATCTATTTATTTATCGGACAAGTTGATCGAGATTTGGTTGGCATTACGCTGTAACCTTTCAAGCAGTTTGGGTGTCCTCCTTTGGTAAACCCTTATGTTTTACTCGCTCGATTGAAAACTTCCGCAGTGGAGTTACATCGCATCGTTGGGGTCGCGTCGGGTCGGGTCGGGTCGGGTCGGGTCTACGTGGTTTGGTTACACAATCGGTAAAATGTACTCTTTTTCAATGTGTGAACACTATAATCAGATGTGTTGACGTAAAAACTTACGATGATTACACGAGATGGGTACACCGCATTTCAAAAATAAGCGCTCTGTCACTGTATAATTATGATTAAAAAATATACTAACGAATTGAGAATCTCCTCCAATTTGAAGTCGTTTCATTCATCATCATATACGGAAATTAGTTTCTCATGTTGGCACTTCATGCAGCTATTTGTATTTCCTATTTGCACAATGTTTGGATTTAAATCTCTGGTTTTGCGAATATGCTGTCTTGTTGTTTATTATGTATGATTTTTTTAATCCACAATAAAGAAAAAAGAGCTTTGTTGTTTTATTCAGTCTCGTATTTGGATCAGCGACAGAAAGGGCGATTTCTTTCAACTCCCAACGATGAAGGCTATCATTGAAAAAGTTTCGACCAGCATTTTTTTTCCGCTCAATGCTATTTTGCAGTGAAAGACACGCACACGCATCCGCAGGCGACTTTTTTTAAGCAATTAACTGCTAGATGTTTAAATCTAAAGAAAAGTTTTACTAGGAAAAAAAAGCATAATTAATTGGTCATACGTTCGCCCGGATTGCGAAGGGTGCGGGTTCGAGTCATCCCGTCCGCAGCCTGATCCGCGTGGATTTTTTTCTAGTAAAACTTTTCTTTAGACTTAAACATCTAGCAGTTAAATGCTTAAAAAAAAACAACTATAATTGCTATTTCTTCTTTCAGATGTTTAATACTTGAAAAAGTATTCATTTGGCGTTGTGGGTTACCTACAATGCGAAGAGATGGCGCTGCCTTGCAGCTTAAGGCTAGGAAAATTTCGACGCGGCCATCAGGGCCGTGGTAGCATAATTGGTCAGTACATTCGCCCGGTTTGCGAAGGGTGCGGGTTCGAGTCCCGTCCGCTGCCAGGTCCAAGTGGATATGTAAACATGTTCCAATTTGTAAAATTATTCTGTGTTTCAGTATGTTATTATGATTATCGTGATACATTTTAATGACCTATTCAAAAGAACTATGGCATTAAGTCAGTGGAGCGTGAAGCATAAAACATCAATAGCATTATTGAAGCATATGAATGTTCATTATATTAGGTACTTAACAAACGAAGAAACAATAATACAAAATAACAAAACCGACATCAAAGTCTAAAATGGAATTATGAAGTTAAAAAATAATATCTGGTTCATGATTTGGAAGTCCTGCATGATCAAGATTGATTGAATAGATTTTCATTTTTAAACCACCATTTTGCCAATTAGGAGCAGCCATTGAGCTAGCACCATAAGATAGTACAAAGTACACCTAGCTGTGGCACAATTTCTCAGCTGGTTAATGACAAATGAAATAACCCTTTTTTAAATATTTGGCTATTCAAATTTTATGACTTTTTTAAGCAAGTGAGCTCTTAAATCTAGTTGTTTATGAATACTTTCTTACATTTGTATTTTGAGTGAAAGATTGTGGTGGTCAGTAAACAAAAAAATTGCTGACATAACATCTTCTCTCGTAACTCTGCAACACTTTTTATACTTGACCAATACTTTAACTAAACAGTTAAAGTATGTGAATTTGTATTTTGTGCGACAGATTGTGATGATTAGTAAACAAAAAATTTGCTGACATAACATCTTCTCTCGTAACTCTGCAATGCTTTTTATAATTGACCAATACTCTTAACTGTTTAGTTAAAGTATGTGCTCTCGTAACTCTGCAACTCTTTTTATAATTGACCAATACTCTTAACTGTTTAGTTAAAGTATGTGAGTGCAACTCATGAAACTCACTTAAGAAACGTTAGATTTTTCAGTAAAAAATAAACTAGACAAATTTATTCCTCAGGCACTGGGCCTGCCTTATGAATTAAAGTTGTTAGTTTGTAAGTTTGTTAAATGTTAAATAAATATTATCACTCAAAAGTACTGCAACACTCTTGGATCATGAGCCTATAATCTCCCTCATTTCAATAAACCCAAGAACCCATTATTCTAACTTTACACTGGAAAATTAATTAAAGAGTTAACTATATTTTTTTTTGTAATAAAAAATAATTTCAGAGCTATTCAACTCACTATAAAAATAGAAATAATACTACTGTATTGAAACTAACTAACAACATGAATGAATCACAGTTAATTCTTAGATTAAGGAAAAAATAAAATAACAATTCAATCATCTGTAAATCTTTTTACCATCAATATTGATATAAATTTTTAGATAAGCTTAGTACTAAAATTTCTGCTAGATATTTAAACTGCAGTTACACATTTTATGGTGTTGTTTCCAACTAGTTAATTTAATAACATAGTCACTTGCAATGCATTATTCAAGGTTGGTGTAGATACACT
Organism: Chilo suppressalis; assembly: GCA_902850365.2. Taxonomy (NCBI): domain Eukaryota; kingdom Metazoa; phylum Arthropoda; class Insecta; order Lepidoptera; family Crambidae; genus Chilo; species Chilo suppressalis. The sequence goes on along the minus strand of OU963914.1, from coordinate 16,582,521 downwards.
TAACTATGTAACCACCTATTTATTTATTTATCAGCTGCATTATGTATACTTCGTTGTTTATTTGAGCCTTAAGCATCCTTGAAAATGATGCAAAATTATATGTTATCCACTAAAGGAGGAAATACAAGTTGAGCAAAGAATATGTAAAAGATACTTACAGCGCTTCAATGATAGGAAGAATTTCAGGAGAATTCATGCGACGATTGTCAAAAAATTCCGGAGCATTCTTTCGACACGAATAATATTTCTCTATACACCCTTTTGTCCTGTCTAAATCTCCATAACAAGCATTATAAAATAACACTAACTGTTTAGTAGTTAAATCTTTCGGCACGTATTTCGATTTATCTAAATTTTGAGTCCACTGTTTAAGTGAATTTATATCATCCTCAGAAAATATATCCATCGATGCCGTCACAGACTCATAATCGTATTCCAGCTCTACAGGCATATTTTCAATTTAAGTCACGAGAACGCGTTATTGACGAAATAAAATATTTATTTGAAGTGACACAACCTCCCACAACAACAATCAAATGACAACTAAAAATTATTGAAAAAGTTTAAAACTATAAAATACACTTTACAGCTCCGACTTCAAGTCCTTTTAGTCTTTTTTTCCTCCATCAATTTTTATGTGGTACTAAGCAATGGATTTGACTTTCATACAGTCTAGTTATTTCTGTAAGTATTTAATATTTCGTAATGTTCTATTAATCTTAATAATGCAGTCTTGTCACATATTTTTGCATTAAGGTGTGCGCTGCCTTAAGCGGGAGTAGGGAGCGGATGTCCGTCGCGAGGAGAGGCGGTTGGAGAGACATAAAAAAATATCCACTTTTTCAATTCGGTTACATACATCATACATAACAAATAGTTCCTTGCCTACATGATCGTGCACTAAACCAGCACCAAAGTCTTGTTAGACAAACCACATGGAATCGTGCCAAAAATTTGCCTCACTCATCATGTTTTACCTACTACAAAAATATTTGGTATTGAAATAGTAGGTTGTAATGACATTCGGAGCCATCTGGTTCCTACATATTTAGACCAATTAATTTAACATATACATAATCAGAATTGAAAAGTAATTCAGGTTTGAACTCAAAACATGGAAACAGATATTTCGTAAGTGCCTCGTTAAAATAATATAAAAATATTTAATTATCACTGACCTTATCGAAAATAATATTTAAAATGCGTTTTTCGGTGATTGCAGCGAAACAAATTTAGTTATTATTACTAAAAGGGATCGAATAAAATTATTTTGCTTTCTTTACTGGAGAAATATATTGCTAATTTCAACTCCACTCTTACTTTTGCCTGTGGCATACGCAGCAGAAAACAATGTTAGTACTAATAGAATTAATACAAAAATATTAATAACATTCAACATGATCGGAGGCCCAAACACGAAAGTATCGTCATCGTCAAATGTCGTGGAAGATTTTTTTTTTCTTTTATTTTCATTTATTTATCAAGCACGTTAATATTAAAACTAATTAGTTTTAAGTGTAAACATTCTTGCCTGAATCAGACCCAGTGTATTACAATATTTGAAATTTTGTTTTAGGCATACAAATGTTTTTACATATTTCTGGTAACAGTGGTTTATTGGACGGCTGATGTTTTACATCAAGGGATAATATCTTTAGTACCAATAGCTTTATATACAATTGTTGGTTCAAAAGACCCCGGATACATAAATCACGTAAGTTGTGTTTTTAAAAGAAAATAGTTAAAATTAAAAGAAAATAAAACTAGAAAAAAATCCACGCGGACCAGGCAGCAGGCGGGACTCGAACCCGCACCCTTCGCAATCCGGGCGAATACACTGACCAATTATGCTACCACGATATAATTATTATCTCTTAACTCAAATGTTTAATACTTGTAAAAGTATTCATTTGACGTTGTGAGTTACCTACAATGCAAAGTGATGGCGCTCTTCTAGCCATTTTAAAGCTGCAAGGCAGCGCCATCACCTCGCATTGTAGGTAACCCACAACGTCAAATGAATACTTTTACAAGTATTAAACAATTGAAAGAAGAGATAATAATTATATCGTGGTAGCATAACTGGTCAGTGCATTCGCCCGAGTTGCGAAGGGTTCAGGTTCGAGTCCCGTCTGCTGCCTGATCCGCGTGGATTTTTTTCTAGTTATATTTTCTTTAGATTGAAACATCAAGCAGTTACATGCTTAAAAATAAAAATTATAAATAGTTAAAATTATATAATAACTAGCTGACCCAGCGAACTTCGTATCGCCATAAAAATATGGGTGGTAGAAGGATGAAAATTTAGAGCTGTATGTATTTTTAATGCCACATTATAAAAAAAAATAAACCAAAATCTAAAAAATAAAAAAAAATGTTAGGGGTGGACAACCCTTATCACTTAGAGGTATGAAAAATAGATAGTAGCCGATTCTCAGACCTAGTAAATATGCATCAGTTTCATAAAAATCGGTCAGTCCGTTTCGGAGGAGTATGGTAACTAACATAGGAAGACAGGAGACCGGCTACCTTCTCATCCCTACTCCATGATGGTTGCTGGATGAGAGGTGACCCAGGTAGATATCTAGCAGGGATAACTGATCGATTGATCGTTGATCGGTTATCGACCGGTGAAGGCGGAAGATCAAATTGAATTGAGAAAAAAAAATATATTAAAAATAAAAATCGCGATGGTAAAATAGGGGTTGATTGTAAAGGGTTGAAAATTCAGGGTTATATGTATTTACTAATGCTGTATCATAAAAAAATCAAAAAAAATAAATGTATCTAAAATTGAAAAAAAAAATTTAGGGGTGGATTACCCTTAACATTTAGGGGGATGAAAAAAAAATGTTGTCCGATTCTCAGACCTACCCAATATGCACACAAAATTTCAAGAGAATCGGGAAAGCCGTTTCGGAGGAGTTTAACCACAAACACCGCGACACGAGAATTTTATATATTAGATTACAATTAGAACCTATATAGGAATGTAGATTTACGTGTCCCAAAAAGTCGCAATGGTCACTTTCCTTTTAGGATCCCAAGTTGTATTAAGTAAGCCACCACTGTAAAAACCATACAATATCTGTGCTAAAGACACTGTAATGTACTTATTCCTACGTAATAGAGGCTCTGTCATAGTTAATTTTCATCCATAAATCTACGCCCGTGAGAGCCTTGCTTGGTGCTAAGCTTAAAAGAAAAGAAATCCGATCCATCAAACCTGGATGAATTGCTTTCAAAGCGAACAATACACATGGCATTGGATAGTATGTCAGTAAGCGAATAGCCTAAGGCTACGTCTTGGTACTAAATTATGCTCTTTGTAATTTAATATTATTATAAAATTTAACAATTTTCAGATATTTGTAAGGAATGAGTTATTAGATTACTTAAGTGTAATGATGATAATTTTCGCGATAGAAAGAAGCAATTTGCATAGGAGGATAGCTATTAAACTTTTATTACAATTCGGTTGTTCACACTACAGGTAAATTAAATTAATTTCAATGCAAATTGTAATACATACTTTATATTTAAATTATCAACAAACTTTTAACTGGCAACTAGTAACAAAATTATAAAATTATGTAGTAGCAATTGAGTAGCAATGCCGCAACTTTCATGAATGTATAATTATGCGTATGTTATACTACAGTGTTGCAAGTTGCAAAATCTGAGAATTAGCTGGAATTATTTAAAATTTAATAAATACAGTCTAAGAAGTCATTTCTGAACTAACTAAATATGAAAGCAGTAAGAAAATTATTTAATAATATTAGTATAATATAATTTTGCATTCTTCTTCATCAGGTTAAGTTTTATATTGTTCTTCAGTACAACGTTCTCAGCAATGTGGCTTTCAGACATAATTGCATGCGGACTAATGACGCCACTTGTAAAGGCAATTTTAGCTGAATTGGAGCGAGTATGTAATTAAATAATAATTTACAACGAAAGATTAATAACAACGGAACTTTTTGAAGTTATACTTCTTTAGGCGCGTTATGAAAAAATGATGAGAGTGAAATTTTAAGATGCGCGTGCATCCAGTGCTGTCATATCTACCAACTTTTTGGTAGATCTACCAATTTTCACTTCAGTCTACCTATCTACCACCCTAGACCTAAAAACGAGCGACGTTGCGATGTATTGCGTGATGGTTTGTTGCGGAATCAATGTTGAATCTTTGCTCCCGTTTTATTGTAAAAACTAATTAACTGCGTATTAACGGTGCTGATTGCTGTTTGTTCTATGTCGCGTGCATTTATTTATGTAATGGATTCTGACAGCAGCGAAAGCAATGCACATAGTTCTAGGTTAGGAACTCCGCCACGAAAACCTATAAAAAGGCACTATGACCAAAAATATTCGAAATTATGGGAGAAAGACAAGGAATTTGCAGGTTGGCTTCAAGAAATTACTAAGGGTGACGGATATTTTTATTGCAAATCATGTAGGTGTGATCTGTATGTGTGTGTTCTGCATTGCATTGCATGCATTTTTAATCTTAAAAAATCTTCTAAATTGAGGTGGTAGATCTACCAATTTTGCATTTTACATTCTACCAACTTCTACCAACATTTCGCACATAATCTACTAATTTTCTAAAATTCGGGTTGGCAGCACTGCGTGCATCACTGTAACACAAAATTTTAACAGCATGAAGTTGGTCGCTAAATTAGCGACCAACTTCATGCGTTACTTTTGTGTTTACCGCACATTAAGAAAATCTACCAACAAAATAGAAATAGAATCTCTATTTAGTGGGTGCTAACGACTGCATTGTGAAGGCCTATCAAAAGTATTTATTAATCTGGAACAACGGAACCAAAGCGCGATTCAGGAGACTACAGCGCCATCTCTTGACCATTGGTGTAGTAGAACCAAAAACCACATCTTTATTTTTTGTAATAAAGTAACAGTTATAGGTATTCATATTTATAATATTTATCCACATGTTTCTAGTTTGTATATTCGGAATACGTGTTTGAGTTTCATACAAGTGTAAATCACATATGTTCTAATAAATTATATTCAGTAGCGATTTTAATTGAATATTTTGATTATTAATTTATTTTTTCAAATTAAAACTGAACTTTATTGACTGTGTCCTTTTCCAGACTTTTTATTAATTTATTGTAATTAATTATTTGCATGCAATTAAAAACTAAGTTTAAACGATGCCAAAGAAGGATAACTTCTCACGCGCCTACATAAGTACACGCACCCATTTTTTTTTTAAATGTAACCGATTGTTATTTTCACGCTATCAAACTTAATTGGTGTTTCATTTAGAGACAACCATTGCAATATTTAATGCGGCTTAGGGGGCCCAATTTCGATTATTGGAGAGAGTAGATAAAAATGTGGAGCGGCATCCCAGTTATCACAGTAATATTATAAAGTCAAAAGTTTGTGAGTGTGTATGTTTGTCACTTCTTCACGTCTAAACGGCTGGAGCGATTTTACTAAAATTTGGTATGGAGTTAGCTGACACCCTCGATTAACACATAGGCTACGTTCTACTGTAGAAAAAAATCCCTAATGAACCGTGGGTAACACAGCGGGGCACAGCTAGTTTAGAATAAATTTATATAAACCTAACTTAATGATTATAGTAAGTTACAAATAATCTGAGATAAGACCATTGTATTCACTTCTCAACATCATGTTATTGTATTTTAGATGGGAATTCTAGAGATACACGAAGTTATAGGAAAAGCTAAGCAGACATCTGAACGTCATGAACAGAAGTGTGTATTTTAAGTTGAAATACCTTAATAGTCACTTATTAACTAAAATGTTTAACAAATAAACATAATTTTATTTCAGGAAACCGAGACCAACTAATTTCACCATTTTCTATTTTTTAGGAATAGCTTATTCTTCATCAATAGGTATGTAATTGTACCCTTATAATAGAATATAGTATATTTTGTGTTTACACTACTAATAAATAAAGGTGTTTTATTTCCGTCGGTCAAATAATAAATATTATTTTGTAATTTGATGAAAAGAGACAAAACACTACTTAACTAAGGCTAAACTTCTTTTGATTACGCAACTTTTTTCTAATTTTTTGTTACAGGTAGCATAGCTACTGTTGTGGGAAGTCAAACAATTCAAATCTTCAAATTTTATTCAGAAAGGTAGGTTAGTTTGTCTTTTTTCTCTTCTTTACCCTTCTTACACCTACCTCAGATTCTTCTGAGTGTACGTGTAAAAACATCCTATCAAAGCAATCATATTAAACAACATCAGTGACATTTCGGACTCGCGAACGTTACGAATTCAATATTGATTCCTGCTAAGCGTAGAGTCTGTGCGGAAAGAGAATGGGATTTAGATTGGAGGGCACTGCAGTGCTTTTCTACCGTATTTGTAAGGTTTTACCCCTTATAGACATGATTAAATACAAAAAACCGCAAAAAAATCACAACAACAAACAAATCCGTATCAATACAAAACTTTGAAGTTTTACAGATTGCTGGGTTTGATTGCCAAATAAAAATCTTAATGTTAGTTCCGTGTTTCGCCACGCCCATTCTCTTTCCGCACAGACTCTACCTAGTATCTCGAATATTGTACTTATGTAACGACAGCACACCCTATGATTTTTTTTATGTTTTTAGGGAGACAAATCCGTACCATATCCTATATAAACGCGATATAAGACCCAATCTCTTAACCCCATGGAGCCTTAAACAGAAACACAATATATACCACCAAAATGCAGTTTTACTTCTGTGGTAGTAGCGTGGAGGTAACTTTCCTATGCTGGTAACACTAACGGGAGACGCCATTTATTATAATTAATGACATTTTGCGTTAATAATCGATAATTGTCGCTATGAAGGGCTTTTAATCGTCAGTCCGCGCGATCTGAGTGCAGCTCTGAGGAATGCTCTTGTGCTCGGAAACGCAGCTCGCGTTGATACACTGCGGGCAGACTCTGTGAGCAATACAGGAATGCGAGAGGCCGTAGTGTGCGCCCCCAACCTCATACCCCGACTGCTCTCAGATTACCTGTACGTTAAACGTCCATTATCGCGATAATTAACGGTATTTACCATTTGTGTGACTCCAGCACCAAAGACAGGCGAGCCAAAACAAACGGAAATTTCGTTAAGCTCTTCTTCTACCAAGAATCACCATTAAAAATTTGAATTGGTACCGATATTTTCTTCATTTATATCACAATTCTCCTTGGACTAATTTACTACCAATTCTCCTTCCCCCAGTTTGTTTCCGTCGAGTCCTCCCATCGAATTCCCACACGTGATCCTGTTGACCCTGCCGGGAGTGCTGCTCATGGAGCCACTGCTCTACGTCTGGATGAACTCGTACTTCCTCAGGATGTTTAGGTTTGGCTCAGTTTGACACTGCAGTGTTAAGCGTCCGCTGTCCATAAGACGCCTCATAATGGTAGGAATTCCCTCATTCAAGGGTGCACCTCATTACTTCAAAATTACCCATAAAACGGTCTCGATTTCAATGGAAAACGATGCGATTTTGAATGACTTTTATAGGTAAAATTACAAAATATATACGATGACGGAACACCCAGAGTCTGACATAACCCTTTAGCCGGCTGTAAGGTAGGTATCCATGAGGATTTTATACCCGCTCCCCCGCTTGGTGGGAGGAAAAGACAAGATAGCTGGTGCAGTAGTTTTACACTACCCCACATCGGGTCTACCACCGGAAATTCTCACCTTTCCAGTTATGAAGTTTAGTGTCGAGTATAAAATTAGTACTTAGAATTCAATATATACGAGTATAAGGCATTGTAAACAGGGCTCGAAGTAACACGGCATTGGAAATAAATATCACTGAAGAGGAAGCCATGTACATTAACACCCTGCTGAAGACGCAATATCATCAGCTCGGAAGGATTACTTACCACGAAACAGTGAGTATGTATACTCGATATAAAATGTTGTTTTCACGAAATGTTCTAAATTTTATGGCTGCCGACACCGACTTCGCCCGCGTTGTTTTTAAGAATCCCACAGGAACCTAACATTTTTCCTGGATAAAAAGTATTTTATGCCTCAATCTAGGTCATAAACTACATGCGTACCAAATTTCATCCATTCCCGTTTTGTATTTTTTAAGTGATCAGTAACAAACATTTAAACACACAAACTTTAACATTTATCATTTTAAAGTACGTTGTAGGATAATACTACTCCTAGATTCCGCTGGTTATACCCGTTAATTTTTTGAGAATTATTTATTACCAAAAATAGTTCCCATCTGATAGGATGGGTTCTAAAAAGTTACTTTGTAGCAACTTCTTGCAGTAGGTAAGAAAAACAGTTATTAAAATAATAAATATTCAGATTGTTGCTGTAATAACGACGGTGGCGTGTTTCCTACAAGCTTGCCTAAATTCAACATACATTGAAAGTTTTCCGGGAAATCACAGGTAAATCATAATTTAAGATTAACCCATAAAAATGTGACAGATAAATTATCATTTTTATAATATACATAGCCAATATATATCTATTTTTTCTGTATCCTTTTACAGTCATTTAAAGATATCAGCTCCGTGCTTTATATGCGTGCTCCTGTTATTTGTAACTCCAGTTGATTTAGACTTCATAAGATTTTTCAAGAAACAAGGTGAGTTTTTGATCCCTGTTTATCTTTCAAACCTTCGCATCTGCCGCTTAAACCGGAAAATCCCGGGATTCTGCGATAACTAAAATACCCGAGACTTAAAACCTCTTCCCGATAATTTAAATATCTCTATTTCATAATCACGTGCGCTAAAGATTTCCGATTCACCTGTAGTTAGAGTTTGCTAGGCCGCGAACCGGCCCGGAAAAATCCCGGATTTAAAATTTTGGTCTGGTTCTTTATTCTCTAATCAGTATCATGAAACCTACACTTTGTGGGTATTCATTGCAAATAATCATTACTACATAACTTCACAGGTAATGCCAACGAACCCTTGCCTACGTCAACAAGCAAGTCGTGTTTAAATTGTAATCATGTGCAGAACAATATGGATTGGAGTATGCTGTTTATGATAGGTTAATATGACGTTTATTTTCACCTAGGTAAGTAATAAAATAACTAGGTGTAAAAGTACAGTTTTATATTTTTCATGATAAATGTGTCATATTATCACAGAAACTATTATACTTTAGAAATATCTTTCTTATCCACAAGACTCGATCACGCGACGTCGTAAAAATTCTAATGAACGCTTTCAAGAATCTGAGAACAAGTATTTTATTAATTAGTAATTTCTCCATTCCATCAACCAGTCGTTTTGCTACCCTAGAAGCTCTGAAAGTTCAGGATGATGCGAGAACTGGAGTCGCCTTTGTTCATAAGCACTAGCAGACTGGTCCGCCATCGCTAATCCTTCTCCAGGTCATGCCTGATAACGTGGCTTTCTCCATCCCTCCAGCTATAGTAGCTGAAAGAGTCCGAAATTAACATAAAAAATTTTGCTCCGGCTTAGCATAATAAGCATTGTATTATTAATTTTGTAGTATCTCCTGATTTCTTGCTGCACAATTCTTCTGTCGTATTGGATATGTTTAGATGCCTGTTCAGTGCGAGTGTAACAACAACATGTTTGTTAATATTATGCATAATTATTTCTTTTTATACTTTTATAATTTTGTTAAGAATGCACACTCTGTCATTATTGTCACAAATGCATGCCGTGGCAGCCTATAATTAAGATACCACTTGAATTGTCACTTATACACTATTGTTATACTATACTATGTGTGGATATTCTTATGCGAGAGCTGCAGTCATCGTTGTTAGCTGCTGGCGATATGACTCGGCTTCCTTCTAACAGCAGCATGCTTAATAACGGGACTTTCTGCATTTCTCCAACAAAAAATAAGTCGGGAATGATGCGAGAGTTGGAGAAGTCCCTGCTAGCGCTGGCGACGAGGCCCGCCTTCACTTACAGAGGCTTCTCCTGGTCATTATATAACATATATTACATTATAATGTGTACCTCTAAATTCCTGGAGTAATAGCTGGAGCTAGTAGTTGTACCATTCTAGAAGGCATAAAAATGTTCGGTACGATGTGGGCCTTTGCTGTTAGCGTGGCGGCATGATTTTCCTACTCTACTTGCTGCTTCATGGCAGGTCATGGCTAATAAGCTTTCTCCAGTCATTAGTTGTGTCCCTCTAGAAGCTCTTAAAAATGATGCGATATCTGTAGTCCCTGTTCTGGTGCTGGCAGCGCGATTTTCCTTCGCGCTTATCCAAGTCTTGCATTATAACGTGACTTTCTAAATCCCTCTAGCAGTTGTATCACTTTAGAAGCTATTTAGAGCACTATTTGTATTTATCCTGTATGACACAGCAATCAAAATGCAGGTAAACAATTAATTTATATTTAATAATCATGTAATGAAAGGTGACGTCATGAATCATCTCTGAAGTCATTTTTCAATTTGACGACTCTGTAAATAATAAAACAGGGAGAAAAAAAAACAGCCCTTGCTGAGTTTCTTGCCGGTTCTTCTCAGTACAAGGTCTCCCGCCGTAGATTTACGAACCGATGGCGTAGCTTCTAGACATTCATGAGTGCTTGTAACAGCCTAAACTGAATAAATGATTTTGATTGATTGATTGATTGAGCTCTGATAGAAGTATGATATTCGAGGTAGAGAATATAGAAGATATCGGCTTCTCCAGGTCATGCCTAATAACGTGACTTTCTGCATTCCTTCAGCCAGCAGTTGTGCCACCTTAGAAGCTTTGCAAGAGTCCGGTATGATGCGAGAGCTGGAGAAGCCTCTGTTAGCCCTAGCGACGTGGCCCGCGCCCGTGTTAGCTCTCATAGCTATCGTGCTGTGCAAGCTGCTTACAGAGTACGCGGCCAACCCGTGCGTCGCTTACTGCGTATTGCCCAGCTTCGCGAGACTGGTACTATAAACAAACTATTTACCATGATTACTTGCTTGAAATATTGAAACATATAATATCTACCCTACCTACTTATTGTTAAACACCAATCAGATTCTCCGAGGTCCAGGCTCAGATGCTAATTGTAAGCCGCTGTAGTCATCTGAGTAAGTCACCTTTGCTCACCTGAATCCAATCCCCTACACAGGACCTTAGTAACTTGCACATATATGTCAACTTGTAACGTGGAGTTGCCTTCGCCTCACAGAAGATCGCAGAAAATTAACCACAGAAACACAAGTTGACACATGCGAGCATAGAACTCAGAAAGAGGTTAGAAGGGCCTTGTGGGCGGGGCAGGCGCGCCACAGTTGTGTGTGAGCAATGCTCATAACTTGATGAAAACTTGGTTCTGATTGCGTCGTTGCTCTCGGGTGTGAGCGCTGATTGGTTGGTGTAAAAGTAGTGGGAGCGTGCCGGCGACATTGGTTCCCGTATAAACGGTCTATGATCACCCTTCTAAACTCTCTGTATTCTGTGCATACGAGCAAGTTCCATGGTACATGGTGTGAGGAAGGAATGGTTAAACCTTTTTTCTTGCCAATTTTCAATAACAGACTTTTTGACACACCGAGTTCTAGCTCATGCCACTACCGATTTGCTATTTTCCACTTTTTATAAGCTGCAATAACATCAACTTCGAATAAATTCCCGAAAATTTACAGTTCAATGATTACGGTTCGAAAAAAATTGAGGTGCGTAAGAGAAGTAACAGAAGTATTGTCATCATCATCATCAACAGCCTAATAATGCCCCCACTGCTGGGGTACAGGCCTTCCCTATGGATGGAATAGGGAGATTGGGCCATGACCCACCACGCGGGCCCAGTGCCAATTGGCGGGTGCTAACGACTGTAGATGCAGCCGGGACCAACGGCTTAACTTGCCTTCTGAAGCACGGACTAACTCGAGATAGAAGATTTTTTTGTCACCCATCCAATGGCCGACCACTACGCTAACCACCTGCACCATCCAGCTCCTCTATGCAACCTCTCTTTTATACCTCTTAGAAGCATTATACAAAATCGTGAATAACTGAATGGTTTCATTATATAGATCTGTGTTTTTTCCTTAGAGCGTGGCAGGATCAGTGAATCCTCAGTACCTGATGATGGCTGCCACTCTTGGATGCTCGCTGCCGTTCCACCTCGTCACAGGGTCCCCTGTGAACGCCCTGGTGGCTGCGTATGTTGACATACCCCCGTGGAAGATGGTAATGTCATAAGCGACAAAGTAATAGCAAATCTACACACCAGCAAGCTATTAACGTCCCCACTGCTGGGGCACTGGCCTTCCCTTCGGATGCAATGAAATGAAAGTATACTTTATTAAAAAAGTTCTATTGAACCATCCAAGTTTTTCCCATCATCCATTGACGACTTATTTTAGTGAATACGAAGAATAGGCGCATGAAACCTTATCAGCATTTCACAGAGGATGGGATAGGTGGGTGTTACGACAATGGTCAAATCTGAGTAGGGAAATTGGGCCATGATCCACCACGCCCAATGTTGCTTAGTGGGTGCTAACGACTACAGACGCAAACGGGCCCAACGTCTTAACGTGCCTTCCCAAGAGCGGAGGAGCTTGAGACAGTTAATCTTTGGTCACCCCATGCCCCATCCCATGATCGACCATGACAAAAGTTGCTTAACTGCCATGAGACAGAACATATTTTAAATTAAATTCATATTCCTCAGATGTCCGCCGGGATTGGTCCAAGTGTTATGACTATAGTGGTGTCCTGGCTTACTGTGGCTGTGTGGTCCAGAGCGATATGGAATGATATACACCTCACACCTCTATGGGTGCTTGACAACCCGTTCAAGGATAAAGGCACTTAAAACAATACCTACAGCTATTACTTACTTTCATTTCATTTTGTTTGTCAGTTCTTTGTGCCATAAATAAGATGTGCGTACCCTTCGGCGGGCTACAGTGGAAAACGTAGGTTTCGTTTGCATAAAGATTTAGTAGGACCTTTAAAAAAATGTAACCAGTACCCTTAGCACAAACCAATATCGAATTCGTAACTTTTGAAAGTCCGAAATGTCATTGTCAAATGTGTACTGATTTTTAGTTCTCGTTACGTACTTTGTGGCGCTGCTGTTCAAGTTTCCTTACAAAATTTGACAATGACATTTCGCACTCTCAAACTATTCGAATTCGATAATGGTTCGTGCTAGGGGTACGAAAGATAAAGTCAAACGCTACGTCTCACCGAATGCTCTCAGACGAAACGCCTCAATTTTCATATTATGTATCTGGATCAATTTAAACAATTTTGATGAAGGAATATTTAGAAAAAAAATGTAGGAATACGTACAAAATTTTTTGCTCTGTTGAGTGACAACAAATAAAGAAAGTCCAATCAGTTGGTGGGCCCTTAGTTCTTACGTGTTCAAATTAGCAGAACTATTCAAAATGCTACCCTGTGAGTACGAGGTTAATATATAATCTACTAGCTCATAAACAAATTCAGGAGAACATATTATTTTTTATTTTGAACTAGAAGAACTGACGGCGACCAATATTCACGATGGACCATATTACAGTATATATGCCTGAGCGCTGGGTGCTCTCCGTCCTCTATCTCGGAAAGGGTTGACCGTCTAGAAAAAAAGTTGAGACAACAGTTGTGGCAATTTTTTTATCTATAATTTTCATAATAGATGTTGAAGGGATTGTAACCATAGAAATGGAGATAATTGCAAACTGTATTGTGTGTACTGTAACTGTACACGAATTTCCAGCTTATTAACTCAAATTCCGAGATTGACCCCTTTTTTCCCCATAAGTGACTGGACTTATTTACTATTGGCTACATTTTTTTAAAGGTCCTGTTTAATCTTTATGTATATGAAACGTAGGTTTTCCACTGTAGCCCAACGAAGGGCACGCGCAAGTGGTAAAATTTTAAAACCTGTCCTAATTAGGTAGCAAATAAAAGCCGTTTATATGTGGCTTGAATGCGTAGCCTTTTACTTGCCTACCTGTAATAATGTTTTCGATATAACAATAATAAACTAAAGAAAAGTTTACTAGAAAAAAAAATCCACGCGGACCAGGCAGCGGACGGGACTCGAACCCGCATCCTTCGCAATCCGGGCGAATGCACTGACCATTATGCTACCACGGCCCTATTAGCCGCGTCGAAATTTTCCTAGCGTTAAGCTGCAAGGCAGCGCCATCTCTTCGCATTGTAGGTAACCCACAATGTCAAATGAATACTTTTTCAAGTATTAAACATTTGAAAGAAGAAATAGCAATTATAGTTATGATTTTATTTTATTTTTAAGCATTTAACTGCTAGATGTTTAAATCTAAAGAAAAGTTTACTAGAAAAAAATCGCAATTGTCGCAATTGTCGTGATAAAAAATTATTTTATATTCCATTTAATAGAACATGTTACGTTAAAAATATGTTTACAAGACGTGCATGCATAACGTTTGACCAAAATGAAAAACTTACCACTATTGATATATTTAACACATCAATAGGCAAAATCAAAAACGCCTTTAAATTATACACTGTTTGATCACGTTTGTAGATTAGAATTTAATACTCACACATGTAACGCAGATAGGCTTTTGATCACATTTACTTAAAGTTCTTTAGTTTAAATTGATTAGCGCTAATTTGTTTACTTTAAAAGGTTTGTTAACAATTTCGTCGCTGTGTGGTTGGGTCCGGTGGGTCGGGATTGGTTGATTGTGCAGGTTGGCTCGGCTTTTCGTCTGTGGGAGCCCGGTAGTGTGTATCCGTTTAACAATTGTGCGCAGAAATTATATTTACATACATGCATTACTGGAGAAACATTGACGGGTTTCCGTGGGCGGGGGGTCGGGTCGATCTGTATTGTTAGCTCGTTTCGACTTACTGGGTTTTAGCTGTACAGCGCGATTTCTAATTAAGGAAACTGTAGGTCTGTAGTGATATATAAACTGACAATATTTTCAAAATTATATGTATGACCGTTTGTTTCTAATAAATAAATAAATAAAAAAAAAAAAAAAAAACCACGCGGACCAGGCAGCGGACGGGACTCGAACCCGCATCCTTCGCAATCCGGGCGAATGCACTGACCATTAAGCTACCATTAAGCGTGGTTCATAGTAGTATAGTATCATGCTGGCACTTCATAATAATGGCTATAAGTATTAAGTAAAAGTATTTTTATAATTTTTATTATTTTAAAGCATGTGACTGCTTGATGTTTAAATCTAAAGAAAATATAACTAGAAAAAAATCCACGCGGACCAGGCAGCAGACGGGACTCGAACCCGCACCCTTCGTAATCCGGGCGAATGCACTGACCAATTATGCTACTGCGGCCCTCACGGACCGCGTTGAAAACCTCCTAGCCATTCTTAAGCTGCAAGGCAGCCCCTAAAAGTATTTTGATTATTTCTTTAGCAGCAGTACCTATATATTCTTATCAAAGGGAATAGTCATTTTAAAGAAGAGACTGTTGATTTACTAATAGCCATGAAGTGTCAGCATAAAAGCCACAGAACACAGAAAGATGTTAGAAGCGTGATCATAGACCGTTTGTATGGGAACCGATGTCGCCGGCTCGCCACCACTAAACTTCCACCTAATAGATAATAGCCAATCAAACGACGAGAAATCAAACAATCGAACCAATCAACGCTCATACCCGGAGCGACGACGCAATCAGAACCAAATTTTGGTCAAGTTATGAGCATTTACTCACACATAACTGTGGCGCGCCTGCCCTGCCCACAAGGCCCTTCTAACCTCTTTTTCTATGTTCCATGATTAAAGCAATAACAAATCCAACAATAATAAAAATTCAATATACTTTTGACACGATTTATTACTATAACAACTAACAAATTTCTTCGATTAGCTATTTACAAAATGAGCATGTACAGTAACATACACTAATCACTGACAAGAAAACATAAGTATGTTCCTATTGTTTTCTAATTAATTGAACACCTTCTGATAAAAAAATATACATACTATATATGTTTTTTGTATATTCTATCATTGCAGCATTATGAAAATTATGCAATTACTGAAATACACTGGACACTTATGACTAAAAGTGTGAACCTTTGACAAGATTTTTATGGCTTTTGAAATCATGCTATCTCTTTCACATATTATACTTAGAGTAAAAGACAGCATTAACTTGTTGAGACAATAATGTGTTCATAAGTCACTACTACATTTTAACTTTAAGTCTATTAATTAGCATACGTTATTATTTGTCATTATACAAAATTCAGACTGGACCAATGCTGTTGCATGCAATTCTGAACCGTATGACAGAATTAAAATAAAGGTGCAAATTACTTGCACAGATTGCCTGTATTTTAACGAGTTTTCGACCTATTTTATTTACCTAAATCATGCCCAACGATTCAAGCCGTTACAGCAGATAATTACAGACTTTTTCGACTGTCCAATCTGTCTCTTCCACCTCTGCGGCATAGAAAAGGGACGGAAAATTGTTGATGATGACATGGCAAAACAGATATAAAACGATTCGAAGTCTATTTATTTAAATTGTAGCAGCACACAATAATAACACAACACAAAAGTTAATCCTTTTATTCAAATGACGAAACACCGTCCAGGAAATAGTGATGCTGAATAATTATTTGGTTACATAGATCTGAAAAGAATGACCGCGTGCCGCGGCGGCTGCTTGAAGAGATGCGGTGATAGTGATAGAGTGAAGCGAATATTTCGCACGAAAGTTCTTTTCAGAGCTATGTAACCAAATAATTATTCAGCATCACTATTTCCTGGACGGTGTTTCGTCATTTGAATAAAAGGATTAACTTCTGTGTTGTGTTATTATTGTGTGCTGCTACAAAATTTACCATACTACGCTCATACGAAATAAGTTGAATTATTTTTACAAAATTAAATTATGTAGTTGATTCAGAAACCATGCAGCAGAATCGATCTTATTGTATATATTTTAAGATAAATTACCTACAACACTACGCATACATTTTTATAAACAAAGCATTATAAGGACTTTGCTTCACATTATTTTTAACACTTAGCAAGTTTACATAGGTGTGTTGCCACAAATAAATATCGTTATAAGTACAAGGCATCTATGTCTAACTTTCATTATTATATACTCATTTTTATATAAAAGAAAATATTATCTAAAATATCACATCTAAAAATAACTTTCTCCTTTAAAAAAATATAACTATCAACATCCCATCACAGCTACACCCAAAGGTTAATTAAAAACCGATTCAATGCTCATCAGTTTAAAATACAAAACAGGTTATCTATCACATACATATTACTTTTTTGTACGACAACCTTACTTTATAAATATATGGAGAATTTTAGCGTACTGTTTAATAACAAAAAATATTTTTATAAGTTGTGTTTTGTCAATTTCCTTCGTGTTGTGATTGAATGAAAACACAATTGAATAACACAACACACAACACGATTGAATGACAAACCATACTAATTCTTCTGTACGAGTAAATATACCAGTAGTAATTATATAAACTTCGGTCGTTACTATTCGTCAAGTGTTGAGGATTTTCTTGTGCCCATTTTTTATATTATGAATTTCGATAGATAGCAGCCGTTCTAGTAAGTTATTTAATTGTTCTAGACATAATTTGCCATTTTATGGCCTTCTTTATTTTTGTTTTTGATTTGAGACAAAATCTTTTTGATCAATATTAACGAACAAAGAATAGTTCAACATTTTAGTCAATCAAAATTAACAGATTCAAATAATCCGCATTTTGTAAGACAATACAAATGTTGAGCTTCAATATTAGTTAAAAGTATAAATTAAAACCATATCAAAAAGTTTTCCACACTTAAGGAGTTTAAAATAAAAGATAAAATGATTATAAATTAAATTAAATATAATTTTATAAAACTCCACGTTTTATTGGTGTAATCATAAAGACGGCGTTTTGTGAACTCCTTACATAAAATAATAATTATATGAGATTTATCAAATTGGGAGTTCAAAATTATAGATCCATACATTGACGCGTCACAGACTTTAGCACTTTTTAAAGTCACAAAAACAGCAGGACATTTTTTTGCGTTTTTCATTTTGTTTAAATTGTAGCTCAGGGGCAACATTGACATTATACTTACAATTAACATCCTTCATGTAATGTGAACATTAAAAATAACATTTCGTATTCCTCACCCGCTTAACCACTAAATCTAAAAGTATTATAAATACAAACATCATATAATCTTTTATATATTTTTTGGCAATATATTTCACTGTAAGTCGGTGGGTCGACTTTTCATACGCATTAAAAAAATATATTTGTGTATATAGCAATATTATTCCGGTTAAATGCTAGTCGGGGCCAGTGTTTCGAAATGGAAATTGATAAAACAGTTTTTTGGCTTAAAATTCAGCAGACAGAGACGTCAATTGCTTGCTTAGATTAGTAGTAGGTAGCCGTAAAATAGCAAAACAAAAAGTGAAGAAGAAGAATGTAATAGTAGCTCTTAAGTACTTTGTGATGAAAATAGAATATTAAGGTAACTTACTGACTTATTCAGAGAGCAGCACGGCTGCGCGGTCAGGAGGGGAGTAGGCATACACAGCTTTCCCCAAGTCGAGTTGGGCATACAAATGATACATGTGTGCAGGATATGGCGATGTACTTTGCCATTGTTTATGTGTGTGTCGTAGTTACAGTTTTGTTTAATGTGCGTGTACGTTAAACTGCGTTTGTGGGCATATCCCCCCCCCCCCCCCTCCTCCGGCCCCGCAAATATTATAATGATTTGAATAGTATTATATAACTATGTATTTATTATGTAACTATGGCTACTTCCTCCCGAGTTGCTCTACGAATTACATATTAAATATTTTTGACGGCTCTGAATGCATTATATTATTAGACTACTTCATATTATTGTTCTAGGCGATTTGCATTCATAAATTAGGCTAACAAAATAGTTATTACAATAATAAACTGAATTAGAACATTTTTTAATAATTTGGTGCGTATGATAATTAATAATCGAAACACTGACCAAAACGAAAATGCATCTGGCAGAAATACATAAAAAAAAACTTACTATTTGTATTTGTACGTAAATTAATAACATATACGTTTTCGTATTCACATTGTATTTTTATTAATTCCAAAATTAGAGTAGGTACCTTTTAATTTATGATATATATGTACGAATAAATAGTTTTTAGACTTTCTAATATAAATTATTATTCTCGAAAAATAATACATATAGGTTATTAGAGACATGACAAGAATCTCTCGTCGTTAAAACTTGTAGATTGTGCTCAGAGAGAAACCAGTAAATATTTCTAATTCTTATTACTTTTCATAATAAGTAGATCTTTTTAAATTTTACTAAAATGTAATTCAGATCACAGTTACGTCAAAAGTCGACTTAAGCACCGAATAGGTAATATTCTTATAAATTACAATCTATACAATTAAGTGCAATTCAAAGTAAATGGCGGCTGTGAAGTTAGCGCGAGTCGCGGCGTAGTAAACGAAATGTCGGGTGAAGTAAACGATAGTGGGACGTCATTGACGATAGCTGAAACCTGCACATACCGTGCGAACAAGATCTTGTCGCGCGTGACCTTAATCGGAACTAATTTTAGAAAGGTATAAATAAGGCTTTTTACTTATATAGGAAGGTGTAAACACCATTTATATTTCCTAATACTTCTTCCTAGATATTGCAAATGTTGACTTAATTCTACGTGACGAGATTTTACGCACTCATTTAATCCTTATTTCACTAGCAGCGCCCTCCTGTAAATGTCATCTAATTGCCACGAGATCTAGGTCGCAATGTAGTTGCGCTTGTTGCTAACTTTACAGCCGTCATTAAGTTTCAATCGGACTAAACACCGTAGCGCGCGCTTTCTAAACTCGCTGTGAACGTTTGGCAACGAGTTGGGCCATCATTTTAGCCAAAAATTTTCTTCGCTATTTACACATTGTCGTATTGATGTACCAAAATTAATTAATTAACACGAAAAATCTTCCCTTTGATACAGTTAGACAAACAATATAGGTGGCCGTGCAAATAAGTCAAGTAGGCATCAACACGTTGGCCAATACCTTGGCCTAATGCCCACAACGAGCTTTACAGTTAATAGTAAAATAAATATACACATTTGACATCATTGTTATTGTGACCAGAAAAAGGCACAAAATAATATCAAATTTGTATAAACATTTCAAAGGACCATTGCTTTTAAATACAACAGAATATAGTATTTCTATTTGTCATAGAAACATCACCGTTATTTGTAAGTGTAATAAGGTTAGTATTGCCATTGTAATTATATCTTATTTTTACTTATATTTAGTTATTAATTAGCAGCTCTTAAGGCGTTTGTTTGCTGGACGATATTAAACCTTATGCTTAAAGTTAAAAGTAAGTTGTTCAAAATTAGTCCACATTTGTACTATGGATATTGAATATTATTGCTATCACAAAAAGTTGAACTTCCTGCAACACAAACGTAACACGTATTGCGGTTTTGCAATCTTATTACTGTTACAAATAAGGTGAATTTTCTTTAACACAGAATAGAAGACTACAATGAATCAGAAATAATATGGAACATTTTTAGCGCAGTAAAAAGTGGTTCCACGCAAACTGTGATCAAATAAGCGGGGCGAAAAAACTGCGAGCAACACGCATGGGATTGGCTGGGATTGCCGTATATTATTTTATCCAATGAATGGATAGCCGAATTCATTTGCAGATATTTGATTTGTCAAAATATTTTGTTTTGTCTGTGTGCATGTCGCGTTAGTATTGAAGTTTACTTGTAGGAGTCTGGTGGAACCATGTTTTAGCGGTCTTCGTTAGAGAGTAATTCCATATCATTTCCAATCGGTTGGAAGACTTAGTATTTTATCCACGCGCTGTAGCTACAGTAATTTATCTAACGCCTCTTAATGTAATCACAGGAGAACATTCCTTTAGCTATTTCTACTAACGCCGTACTATTAGCTAAACTATTCGAAACGCCGCATTGGAATCGGCCGCTGTTTTTCAAGTTTTCTAAAGCTACGCCGCAGCTAAGTGTTAAGTTGCGTTGTAATACCGAAGCGGTTGTGTTGCCAGCTATGTCTGCCTCTAGAGGTTTGAATATGAAAGAACCCCATGTTGGGTAAGCTCCCCAAACTAATAGTGTGGTTATGATTTTAGGTCCGATGCCGCCGACAGCCTGTTTGGGAATTCACAAAATTATTAATAAATGTTTTTTGTTTCTACTTATCTTGTAAACATGTAATGTAATTTAAATCTAGAGAATATAATTAGAAAAATTTCCACGCGGACCAGGTAGCTGACGGGACTCGAACCCGCTCCTTTCGCTATCCGGGCGAGTGCACTGACTAATTATGCTACCGCAGCCCAGATGGCCGTGTCGAAATTCTTCTAGCCATTCTTCAGCCATCAAATATATATGTAATGTAATTATTAAATATGAATGGTGGGTTTTTTTTTGTACAAAATATCAAATCAGTAAGGAATTCAATTTTTTTTATCGATTACGAACGTTCGTTCGTTTCGGTTAAAACGAATCGCTATGAGGAATTCCACAGTTTCAGATGGCCTGATTTATTTATTAGCAGACCATTTTTATAAGTCATTTCTGTTTATATTATTTAACCTGGGGTCTTTTAGAGAGGGGTGAAAAAGCATTTCTGCAGGCCGGCAAGGTGAGGATGGTATGTGTAGCAGTATCAGCTTTCTTCGCGTTTGGACTTTATCACCACTTAACATCAGGTGGGATAGAGACATTTGCCTATTTTTTACGTGACAGTTTAAAGAGACTTGTTACACGCTGAAACAGTATTGCTGCATAAGGTTTGCAAAGCATGCGTATTAGGAAAGGTTTTCTTACCATTCTAGCGGTGGGTATATTCGCGACTCCGGCGACGATGGCGTTGGGTGGAGTTCCTACGGGCATGTGGAATGCCATAGAGCAGGCTAGTGTCGCCGGCACCATGAGGTAACGTGGGTCAATGTGTAGCGTGCGAGACTGCAACAAATATATCAATAAATAATTAAGGTAAAAAAAACCTTTTTAAAAACAAGCTTTTATTCAAATGCGCTAAAAAGAAAAAAAGTAAATTTCAACTAAATTAGTTAAAGATATCTGTTTTTAAATAGATTTTCAAATTTTAGAAGTCCGCCATATTGGATTGAGAGTGACGTCACATTTTTTTCGAGTTACTCACAGCAAGCCCTTTAATTTGATACCCATATTGTAGGAATGCATTAAAAATGATTGGTCCGCCATTTTGGGTATGCCGCCATATTGGATTTAGAATGACGTCACACTGTTAATCATGCATTGTCATCCGAATTGAACGAGCATACCAAATTTCAGCTTAATCGGTTGAGGGCAAGTGCTTTAAAATTGAGTTGTAAGATTTGACCGTAACAAACATACATAGCAAGTTAAATAAAAGCTTGTAAAATATACTTCAACAACTTCTGTTCTGTGACGCATGTCAACTAAACCAATATGGCGATCTGTGTTATGATGACTAAAATTGGTAGTATAAAAGTGCTTATATTATTATCTGTTAATTCATTTAAATATAAAAATCATATTTTGAAATTTTCTATGACAAATCACCCAGCCAATGGAATGCTTCAGACTCTTAAGAATTTAATTTATAATGAATGTATTTAAATGAAGAATAAATAACAATATTTTAATGAATTTATGGTGTCGATTCTAGCATGATTCTCTAAACTTTTTCATTATGTATTGGGAATGATAAGGATACACTGCCGTCAAATTTAGGTTTGGGTTGGAGAGTCATGCTAGAATTGACACCAAACACCAATAATGTATGTAAAGAATGATAAAAACTTAATTTATAAATTATATTGTGCAATTGTATCTCTTATCTATTAGACAAGTCCGTCCGTCTGTGGTGCTGTTTCAGCGGCCAAACCGTAAGAGATAGATAAAGAGAATATTTAAGTTATAAGTTAAGAATAGTCTGATAAGACTACAAACCGGATTTGAGTAACGTAGCACTTCCAGTTTTCGAGAAATCACGAATTTCAAACGAAACCACACAAAATCTCCGAAGTTCTCAATTAATTAAATACATTTTTTTTTAAATCAGGTTTTGGTGAACATTTGGTTCACTGGTTTGCTAGTAATAATATGTTTTAAATAGATAATAACCCTCTAAAGTTGCTGTGCCCTTGCAGGGCGTCACATAGTTACTGTATTTGTTTTGTACCACCTTATTTTTGTGAATGTGATATGCAATGAATGAATAAATAAATAAATAGATAAGAAGTTGTAAACATAAAATTATATGTTATATTGTCGTGCTCTACTGTAAGGAGTTGTTTCCGCTCTGTATATATGGCGCTATCTCCAAATTTCGTCAGCGCGATGTAAGTGTAGAGGACTCACCATGTTGGCTAATACTGGCAGGATCAGATTGGCTATGGCCACGTTGGAAGTGAACTCTGTGATGAACTGCGTCACCAACACTACTACCAGCAGTACCACGGGATGCGGGAGACCTCGTAGGCCTTCTAACGAAGACCCGATGCGACGAGATAAGCCAGTGGCTTTACTGCCTTCAGCTAGGGCGAAGCCTCCGCCTGGGGACGAACGAGATGAAACATCGAATAATTTGATTGCCTTTATAAATATCGCATCTAAATTATGACAATTAAATAATGGTACTCGTCTTTATCGCAACCAACTGGCTTATGTCGAATCTGGCATGATTCTCAAAAAGTAAAAAACTAAATTTAGCATCAGTCTCTCCTTTTCTTTCTGTATAAAGAATGACAAGAATAGTGAGAATGTGACTGTGTGAATAGTGTAAAAGACGACGTCAGAGGGTAGACCGATATGTCTGCCGATAACATCTACCCGCAATTACTTCAATTACTCCGTGATCATGGCGCTTGCAACAGTGCCGAAATGTCGGAGACTCATAAAAAACAAGGTACATGGTAACAATCCCGTTAATAGCTATAATGTTAGTGACCATGAAAGTTTAAAACAATATAAGGATACACTGTTGTCAAATTTAAGTTAAGGTTTAGAGAATCATGCCATAGTCGACACCATTGTGTTAAACAAACGTCGAGTCTAGTTTTTGGCATAGTGAAAGTCCAAAAAGAATATAACGTTGAAAATGGCTGATCAAGACAGCCAAATGATCGTTCAGTTCAGTATTTCGGTTTTGGTCAGGTTAGATTTATAACAAATCAAACATCACAAATTCATCAATATCGCATTAACTAAAGATTACGCGCTCAATAACTTAGCTAGCTGTGCTTCGACCAATTCATTGCATGGTGGCGTTAAATTAACGGGCTAAACGTCCAACTGACTGGCTAATTTAACCAAATAGCGATTATCACTCCTAACCGAGTTTATGCAAGGGAACTCCAGAAAAACAGCTGGAACCACTTAAATTCAAAAAATATTATGTTCCAAGATTTAAATTTACACCTGGACCAAGCAGATGGCGTTGCAGTCGGGTTGTAGAATTTTCTTATATATATTTATACGCATCGGACAACTTCTATCGCCTCCGCTAATTAAATGGATAAAAACTAAGTCTTGTCAGTTGTCCAGAATAATAAATAAAATAGTTTTATGTATAAAAATAATGGTTCTGAATTAACGAATTTTAATCATTTACTTATTTATTTCACTCACCCAACAAGAACAGAAGACCCCATGGCACCTTGTCCTTCAGTATACCCCAGGTAACAATGCCAGTAGAAGGCTTGGACGCCGCTAACTCCTCGTCTGTAAACATAAATAGAAAAAAAACCATATTGAAAATTTCTAAAGCCACCCGGCGCGTGTTTTTCCCTACAGTCAACAAAAATATCAACATTCAACAAAATCGTCACAAAACTTTGTTTCACTACACATATTTGATGGCATCAACAATATTTTTGCTTTCTGAGCCCAACGGAAACACGTACACAAATCGCGAGCGAGAGGGGCAGGGTACTGTTTCATCGGCCATTTTTTGTCAACTCGCTAGCGGAGGCTGCGTTCCAAATCAACGACCCAAGTACAACTTTTCACTCGTTTAAATTTTGCCATAAAGACGTTTTGCAGACGACGGGGCGGGGCGGGCATTTTGTCCGCGAAGCAATAAAAACCGCGTCTGCCCGTCGATGTCTGCGGCTGCCCGCGCCGCGTACACAAAGCACACGACGGGCAGAGGCAGTCAGTTCAGGAGCTCTATTTTTGAATCACTCGTCTGACATAGTATAGTCGAATGCGACATAAGTCACCGTCGACTTTCAAGTCGCATAATACTGATTTTCCGTATTTTTGAATCACTCGTCACCAGTGTTACCTGTTTGATACGAAATACGAAATTTTACTCATTTCACGCAGAAGTAATAAAAACCGGTAATTACTACTACTCTTTGTCGTTTCATATAAAGCATGACAATGATAGATTATCGTCGTCTAATACCACAAAAAAATTGACAATTACTCTATCATTCGCCTCCACCATTCGCCATGCAACGAGTGGTCTCACCCATTCGTTGCACTCGAGCGATTCAAAAATACGGAATTATTATGTCGAATAAAATTTAGTAGAAATCGAGCGTTCGACGCAAGACGAGTGATTCAAAAATAGAGCTCCAGGACGTTCGTTCTAGTGAATAGTCCATACTAAAAAGCGCGTGGCGCGGATTGAGCTAGCCACCCCGCGCCGCCGTCTGCGTGACTGCATATAAACTGGTTTGTATGATCCACGGCGGGCAGCCGCGGACATGCCGCGCCGCCACTGCCCGCCGGGCACCCAAGGCGCGGTCTTTTTGCCCTCTGTGTGCGTTTGTAGTATAGGATTCACTTTGTGCTAACGTTCGCGGCGAAATTGACCGGCCCGCCCCGCCCCGTCGTCTGCAAAGCGCCAAAATGTACGAAATTTTTGACTAATTTGTCAGTTGTTGCACCTGGATCGTCGTTTTTGAACGTGGAGGCTGCGTTCCAAATCTACGACCCAAGTACAACTTTTCACTCGTTTAAATTTTGACATAAAATGTACGAAACTTTTGACTAATTTGTCAGTTGTTGCACCTGGATCGTCGTTTTTGAACGTAGCCCTGTGTGTTTGTGTACGATATACAGCAACGTGAGCAGTAGTCGGCGTGTGTAAAGGAAAATGTTTCAGAAACAAAGTTTTGTGTAGGTGTACGTGTTTATGTTGAAGATTCACGCCAATAAGGATGATGAGTATTTTTTTTTCTTCGTTTATCAGGTAGATTATCTAAAAGTATTGGACACGTATGTTTTCTTTTTTCACATAATATAAACATTGCAGAGATATATTGATTTGAAAAGTCGCATGACGTCACGTTTCGGTACAATTTGCACTTAAAAGTGACGTCACGAGCCCCTACTCCCAAACTTTGACGCGCTCTATCTTTGTCATTTTTTGGTTGATTGCCAAAAGAAAAAATACGTGTCCATTATTTTTTGATCAGCTAACTGACGGACTATAAAGAATTTCGTTTACGTAAAGTAATCCCCGTCATCATACCTATTAACCTAGCCTCTAAAGTGAGCTCTGTGAGGCATGTGTTGTAGATTCACAAAAAGTATTGAACATATATTTTAGACTTTCTTACATAAACAAAACATTACAGAGATATATTGATTTGAAATGTCGCATGACATCACATCTTGATATAATTTTTGCTTAGAAATGACGTCACAAGCAAACATTGACGTGCTATGTCTACGTAAAATTTTCCTTCGTTTTAAAAAATTAAAATATGAGAGACCATAAGTATTTGGTAATGTAACCTTAGAAAAGTAGATAGGGTACGCTCATACTAGCATAAAATAAAATATGATCCGACTGAACTTTATAAGCAACTCTTACACACGCACACGTCTGTATATAAACATTCAACCGAGCGATTGAGACAGACTATACGCTTTAACGCAGCGTATTGTTGTCCTTTTCTTGATAACAAAATGGCGAATACGTAAATAACATTCACGGCAAACCGTGATTTTTAAGAAAAAAATGTTTTTACGGTTTTACGAATGAAAAGTGTTGCTGAGGCATTTGTTATAAGATTTTAAACTTTTGTGTTTCTTATAAAAGCATCGAAGGCATTGTTTTATCTTCATAACACAGAATATACGCAATATTGTTATTTTCAGTGCACATGCAGCGTGTTTGAATGTGCAATTGAGACTAAAGCGAATTATGGTCATGCACCACAATTTAAGCGGATCACTTTTGAGCCGCGAGTAGCGTATCTTCCCTTTTTGTTTTAATCTAAGAATGTAACTCATCACCCCTATAGGTGTGAGTGTTTTAAATATTGATTTATTTATTCACAATATTACCAAAAACCCAACACAATGATAAGTTACATCGTTAAAGAAAAATTGAGCAAGTAAACTCACATGAGCTAGATGACTTGAAGAACTTGACGAAGTCCATAGACATCGGTATGATGAACATGAGCACCACTATGAACATGGAAGTCACGCCGTCCTTCACTTTCCTGTCAAACAAACAAAAACCATAATAAAATATACACTCCCGGACACATCTATCGACCCACACAATTTTTGGTGGTCCCTATCTAAAAATATATGTTACATTGAGCAAAAACAATAGGGATGTAGGGCCCGCTAGTATTTATAATCTTCTTGTGGCATAAAAATCATAAAGAAGATTACAAATAGTACAAATAGTAGTAGTTTCAGCCAAATTGACTTTAGCGTAGAATTTTCTTTAGATTAAAAATAAAAAAAAACATTATAAAAATGTTTAGAATCTGACTACAGCGTGATCTACAGTTAAACTGTCAAACTACATAGCCAGAAAGGCGTAATAAAAAAAATGTCCCCTATGCAAAGTTTCATCTGGATCTGTTGAGTTTCCAATTCGGAATTGAACCTGAAATGGCTCCGAGAGAGGAAAATATTTTTAGGAGATGGTAACACTGTTTCACAGACTAAACTGTTGGTATGTCGAAAGATAAATTTATAGAGTACTTGTGTGTCAATTATTTTTATGTGTCAAGCCTTTAAGGGTCAATCAATTTTTATAGTCCGTGAATGAAGACCTTTGCGTGTTATTATAACACTAGCAAACCAGTGAACCAAATGTTCACCAAAAAAAAATGTATTTAATTAATTGGGAACTTCGGAGATTTTGTGTGGTTTCGTTTGAAATAGAAATCACGTGATTTCTCGAAAACCGGAAGTGCTACGTTACTCACATCCGGTTTGTAGTCTTATCAGACTATTCTTAACTTATAACTTAAACATTCTCTATACCTATCTCTTACGGTTTGGCCGCTGAAACAGCACCACGGACGGACGGACGGACTTGTCTATTAGATAAGAGATTTTTAACTCACATGGAGGTCATGACGTCAGCCCATCCGTTCATGAATCCAGGCTTCCTGAAGATGTACAGGAACACAGCCAAAATAAACAGCAGGCCGGACGACTAGTGACAAACATATTACCGGTTAATTCTGTAACAACCTCGTTTGAATACCCCTCGCTTACACCTAGGTATAAAACATGTATAAATAAATAATAATATAATAAATAAATATTTCCGAGACTCACACCAATTAGCCTAGCCCCAAAGTAAGCACTGTAAGGCTTGTGTTATGGGATGCTAGGGTAACGGATAGAATACATATACAGTACATATATAAGTATATTTATATAGAAATAGATATTAAACATCCATGACTGGAGTACAAATGCTCGTATTCATCACACAAACATCTGCCCCCACCGGGATTCGAACCCGGGACCTCTCGAGTCGGCGACACCATGAAACCCGGCGTACAAACCACTCGACCACGGAGGTCGTCAAACAAATGTATATAACAAATGTTATCATCATCATCAGCCTATTAATATCCCCACTGCTGGGGCCTTCCCTATGGTTGGAATAGGGAGATTAGGACATGACCCACCACGCGGGCCCAGTGCAGATTGGTGGGTGCTGACGACTGCAGATGCAGCCGGGTCCAACGGCTTGAAGTGCCTTCCGAAGCACGGAGGAGCTCGAGATAGTAAATTTTTGGTCACCCATCCAATAACCGACCACTTTAGTAATGCCCGGGCATTAAAAAAAAACAAAAATCATTTATTCAGTCTAGGCTGTTACAAGCAGTAGTGGAAGTCGAGAAGCTACGCCATCGGTTCGCAAAACTACGGCGGGAGACCTTGTACGAGAAAAACCGTTAAGAAACTCAGCAAGGGCTGCTTTTTTCTCCCTGTATTATTATGCACAGATACGTCAAGTTGAAAAATGACTTCAGAGATAATTCTGAAGTCACCTTCCATTACATAATTAGAATATACACAGAACACAGAAAGAGGTTAGAATGGCCTTGTGGGCGGGGCAGGCGCGCACAGACGTAAAGAAAATTATAAATTTAATTTTCGTTACGCCTGTTGGGACATTTGATACGTATTGAGATCGAACTGAAATATTGGTTTATACTAAGGGTACATGTGTGAGCAAATGCTCATAAATTGACCAAAACTTGGTTCTGATTGCATCGTTACTCTATGGTGTGAGCGCTGATTGGTTCAATCGTTTGATGTCGCGTCGTTTAATTGGCTATTATCTATTAGATGGAAGTGTAGTGGGGGCGAGCCGGCGACATCGGTACCCGTTAAGACGATCAAATCTTCTAAGTTCTTTCTGTGTTCTGTGAGAATATAGCTATATACAATAAGTCTTATAAGCTTTGTGTAAAGCCGATGAACTGACTAAAAGTCAGTTCATCGGATGGATGACCAAAAATTTGTTATCTTGAAATGCTCCGTGTTTCGGAAGGCACGTTAAGAGGGGAGGCGGGCAGTTTTTTTTCTATACAAACGTTCTCGACTGATTCCTCCTTGATTTGTTTCACGGAAGCAATGATTTTCATTTATAATAAAATAATTTTAGGCATCTTTTGTCTTCATTTTTTCGACTAACTTGTGTTTCAAAAAAACTAGAAGCCCTCAAAAATGCCACCCCTTAAAGACATCTAGTGTGGAGTTTCAATAAGCATATATAAAAAAAAAACAAAACACAGAAGCCTAGCATAACTACTCATTATTCTATGGGTAAAATTTATTTAACATTATATTTTATTTGCGGAGGAAACCGTCGAGAGCCAAACCTAGAATTTTGCCATTTTTATAGGCAATTTTCAGCAGTTTAGTAGGTACACTTGTAACCTATCGCAAGATATTTGCCAATACGCGATAGAAATAGGTTTTTTCTAATACCTGTTCATCATATGTCTCTTAGCTAACGACCACTCTTAAGCCGTTGGTCCCGGCTGCATCTGCAGTCGTTAGCAGCCACCAATCCGCACTGGGCCCTAGTGTTGGGTAGTAGATCATTCTCAATATTCCACCAATAAGACAGGCCTGTGCCCCAGCAAAATAAAAAAAACGAGCGAGCCTTACAGTAGTCGCGTATGATGTGTAACATTTGAAACCTCACCTTATATTAGTAAAAAAAGAAATAAAACCTACTACAAACGGAAAAAGCCATTTGAACATTATGTTCTTAAATCAAATCAAATAGCGCGCGCTTTCGCGACTTCCTGTTACACACTTCCGTCCCACAAATCACTCCCACAAATTAAAGGAAAGCGAGAGAAAACATGTTACACATCAAAAAAAAGTTTTTCAAATAAACTCTCACTCCCCTTTTTGAAGGTTAATTTTCGGGGTAAAAACTATCCTATGCATATCCGTCGCTCAAACTGTCTCTATGCAAAATTTTAATTCAAATCAGTTCAGCAGTTTAGGTGTTACGATGACGAGGATGTAACAGACAGATACAAATTCGCATTTATAATATTAGTACGGATTTTAGACTCACCTTCTCGTGGAAGGTGGTGGGTCCTAGGTTCCTGTATTGCTCCTTGATGACCTTCATGGTTGTGTCTGATCCTGATGATGCGAGCGCCACTTTCTTAGCTGCTTCACTGTTCGGCCTAAATATAACGTAAGAAAAAATAATATGTTTTAACATGTTACAATAGGCTATTTGACAGTATGAAAAATAATGTACCAATTGTTGGTACCTGTATTTAATATGTATAATGGCAGCGATTTTACTATTCTGAAAAAACAAATAATTAATTACTTTTCTATAAAATCATTAAAACAGAAATGTTTTTTTTGCTCCACGGTCATGTGACCGAAAACGCCTGCGATTGGCCAACGCTAAAATGACGTCACACGTTAGTAAACTTCCGGCCAAAGTGACATTACACTGTATAGTTTGACGTTTTAATTACAGTCGTGTGACGTCACACGCTAGTGAGATGCCATAATGTCCAAAGAACCGTTTTCGCGGCAACTTAAAAATTTAATTTTTAATTTAGTTTTTTTTACTGAATTACACAACAAAATTAAAAATTTCCAACTTTCTATGGACTCCATAATCATTATTAAATGACGTGAGATCGTTTTCTGAAACTTGTCAAATACCCTATTACAGTCAGTAATTAGACGAGCTCGATGGCGCAAGTGGTTAGCGCGTTCGGCTGCAATCGTTGAAGTTAAGCGACTTTCGCAGAGGTCGGTCATTGGATGGGTGACCAAAAATCTTCTATTTCGAGTTCCTCCATGATTCAGAAGGCACCTTTAACCGTTGGTCCTGGCTGCAACTGCACTCGTTAGCACCCACCAATCCGCACTGAGCCCGCGTTGTGGGTCATGGCCCGATCTCCCTATTCCATCCATAGGAAAGGCCTGTGCCCCACCAGTGGGGACATTCATAGGCTAATGATGAATGATGAAACTCACCTAAACAAGCCCATGAACGTTATCTGTAACGCCACCCACACCAACAGCTGCATCAATATCATAGGTGGAGCACTGTACGCCATAAACCAGAAGAAGTTCACGGAAGGACCGTATTCCGGGAACTCGCTGTAACAATTAGGATAATTAGTAGGACAGCAAATCAACTCAAAATAACAATATCTCTTATCTATTACACAAGTCCGTCTGTCTGTGGTGCTGTTTCAGCGGCCAAACCGTAAGAGATAGATAAAGAGAATATTTAAGTTATAAGTTAAGAATAGTCTGATAAGACTACAAACCGGATTTGAGTAACGTAGCACTTCCGGTTTTCGAGAAATCAGGTTTTGGTGAACATTTGGTTCACTGGTTTGCTAGTAATGATCTAATAAGATTTTTAATTCATTTTTTATTAAATATCAAGGTAGTAGAATGTACAACTTTGCAAACAAAATGATAGACATTTATTCAGACACAAAAGTGGAATCTAGGCGAAAAATTATTGCATGGCTTCTGAATTTATATTATAACGAAGCCGAAAACATACTAATATAAAATGTACCTACACTGGAATCTGTGAAAATATACTCATTCGCAAATATATACACAATCCATTTTATCTTAATACACATACACTTACCACAAACTTGTTTTTTCATATTATAAATAATAATTTCATTTAAACTTGAACAGTTTTGTTATATAGATTACTATAAATTTTAATCATTTTGCAGGGATATGGGCTGGTGGCCTGGTGTTCTATTAGACAGGCAGTTTACTGCCCAGTTTAGACACCAGTCTCTCCACAATATATTACTGTAAATATATCTGTTTAAAATACAAACAATAAAATACCCGGGTTGGAATCCCGGTGGGGGCAGATGTTTGTGTGATGAATACGAGCATTTGTACTCCAGTCATGGATGTTTAATATGTATTTATATAAATATACTTATATATGTATAGTATATGTATTCTATCCGTTACCCTAGCATCCCATAACACAAGCCTTATAGTGCTTACTTTGGGGCTAGGCTAATTCGTGTGAGTGTCGGAAATATTTATTTATTATTTATTTAAAATATGGTATCGATTCTAGCATGATTCTCTAAACCTAAACTTAAATTTGACAGCAGTATATCCTTGTCATTCTCAATACAGAATGAAAAGGAGAGACTGATGTTAAATTTAGTTTTAAGTTTAGAGAATCACGCCAGAATTGGCACCTATGTCTGTAAAAAAAAAATGTAAAATAAACTTTATACTCACGAATCGAAAATGCCTTTGAACGCCGAATTGGTAGCCGTTCCGACGAGAGTACCGGATCCGCCCAACGTGGAAGCGTACGCGATACTCAAGTAGTAGCACACAGTTATGTCGCTAGGAATGGGTGGGGATCTGTAACCAATATGGAAGTTTATTGTTTTAACGCTTTAATAACTTTTAAAATTACTTAAGAGCTCGTCGGAATCTAAACAAAATTATCTAAAACTAGCTGTGCCCTGCGGTGTTACCCGCGGTTTATAAGGGGTATTTTCCCGCAGTAAAACGTAGCCTATGTGTTAATCCAGGGTGTCAGCTAATTCCATACCAAATTTTATTAAAATCGCTCCAGCCGTTTAGACATGAAGAAGTAACAAACATACACACTCACAAATTTTCGCCTTTATAATATTAGTGTGAGTGAGTAATTTGAAAATAAGAAAAAAGTTTGGACTTACTCTTCCGCAGCTTCTTTGGGCTTAACCTCTTTTCCATTCTCGGGTAGTGCGTTCTTCTTCCTGTTGATGTAAACGTCGCCAAGCCCTTGCTGAAAATAATAATTCATCATCATTAAAAGCCTATTATAATGAGCCCACTGCTGGGGTACAAGGGTTCCCTATGCATGGGATAGAAGATTGGAATTTGATTGACCACGTGGGCCTATTGGTGGGTGCTAACGACTGCAGATGCAGCCGGGACCAACGGCTTAACGTGCCTTCCCATATATTATCTGTGAGTTATGCATGTAATTGCTCAGACAGAATAAAAATACCTTGTGTTGTGGACAAACGAGTTTCAAAATCTCGCCTACACAAGTGGTCCCGGGTTCGAATCCCGGTGGGGGCAGATGTTCATGTGACGAATACAAGCATTTGTACTCCAGTCATGGATGTTTTATATGTATTTCTATATAAATATACTTATATGTGTTTTTTTTAAGCATTTAACTGCTAGATGTTTAAATCTAAAGAAAAGTTTTACTAGAAAAGAAATCCATGCGGACGGGACCCGAACCCGCACCCTTCGCAATCCGGGCGAATGCACTGACCAATTATGCTACCACGGCCCTGATGGCCGCGTCGAAATTTTCCTAGTCTTAAGCTGCAGGCATTCGCCCGGATTGCGAAGGGTGCGGAATTGAGTCCCGTCCGCTGCCTGGTCCGCATGGTTTTTTTTTCTAGTAAAACTTTTCTTTAGATATAAGCTTTGTGGCTAGGCTAATTGGTGTGAGTGTAGGAAATATTCATTTATAAACGCCTACAACACCTAGAGTATCAGTCGTGGGGTGCGTAGCCAAAACAAACATAATAAAGACACATTGGTCTTAATTAATGTCAATGCAGGCCGGCAAGGTGAGCATGGTTGGTGTGGCAGTTTATTACTGGCTGCTGTACCAGCTATCTTCGCGTTTGTACTTTATGTCTCCTTAAGAAAGGTTACTATACTGTTGAAGATTTCATAAATGACTAGCTGACCCAGCGAACTTCGTACCGCCCTAAAAAAATAGGGGTTGTCCAGCGGATAAAATTGTGAATCTGAACCATTCTCAGATCCCCTTGAACACACACAAAAAATTTCATCAAAATCGGTCCAGTCGTTTAAGAGAAGTTCAGTGACATACACACTCACAGAAGAATTATATATATAAAGATAAGTCACCTTGGGCTTAATATAACAGACTAAGTCGTTTTACTTTGCTGATTTGGTTGAAAATTGTTTAATCGCCACTTCTAAATTTAAAAGTAGTACCTAGCTATACTTAACTTTTGTTAATTAATAATATTAATGTGATGGAAGTTGACATCAACACATGTTCTCAATTTTTAATAAAAAAAAGTATGTTAATAAACATTCAATGGAGCGAGCGAGACAGAACTTGCCGCTTCAACGCAGCGCGAGCGAAACGGCGAGTCCGCTTCCGAGTCCGTACAGCTGAGCTGTATTGTTGTGCTTTTCTTGATAACAAAATGGCGATTACGTAGGTAAATAACATTCACGACAAACCGTGATTTTTGAGCAAAAAAATGTTTTTACAGATTTACGAATAAAATGTGTTGCCGAGTCATTTGTTATTTGATTTTGAACTATTGTGTTCTTTATAAAAGCATCGAAGGCATTGTTTTATTTTTATAACACAGAATCTACGCAATATTGTTATATAGTGCACATGTAGCGTATTTGAACGTCCAATTGTGACTAAAGCGAATTGTGGACACAGCCCCATAATTACCTGCTCCAATACTTCCAATATGGCCTCGACGATTGGCACCATCATGGTGGTGGCGGCGGCGTTTGACACCCACATCGATATGAACATAGTCACGAACGTCAGACCGAAGTTCAATCTGTGAATAATCAATAAAAGGCGACCGATAAGTAATAGACAACTAAGTGTCCTCTATACTTTGGATTACTTAAATAATTAATTTAAAATCTATCAAAACTGAATACTATAGTGGGAGAAGAATTGAAATAATCAATAGAAAAATGGCCTTTTATAACATAATAAAGAACAAATCTCTCTAAAACGCAGAGCTCCAGCAACCCTTTTTTACTATAGGAATATATCACTACACTACACCAGCCCCCGTAGCATGAGCACCACAATTTACATTATATCACGTTTTTATCGCGTCTAACTGTCAAACTCCATAGTAATTTGACAATTGAGCATGATAAAAACGCGTTATATATCATATCGTGGTACTCATGCTAGGGGGGATGGCTCTATACATTTCAGGTAACTTTCGATATGTTGTGATCGTTACCATGGCCCTAATGGCAGGATCACATTCGAGTAATGTCTTTCGTGCACCCGAATACGAGCTAACGACCAAATATAATTGAGCCATAACTCGCCGCCTTCCCGAGCGAGAGAGTCGCAACGAGCCCACGCTTCTAACGGCAAGATGGCAAGTAATTTCGAGATTACGCGCTTTTATAGGCAAGTTATGGCGATGATACCGCGCTTCATCTGCAAGTAATTGCGACAAGTCGACGAGATAGGTTTGTTATATAGAGAATACTTACGCTTCTTCTTACACGTATCGTAAAGAATATGAAAAAAGAATGTGAGCCAACACGGGACGCTTGGCAGATGTGAAACACTAGCTGGCTTACGATAAATACACTCGGAGAATTTGATCGGGATGCGTGCGCTAAAAAATGACATAGATCTTTCCTCAAAGGGCGCTGGCGCCGTACTGATCGGAGAGTAATTGAGCACTGGTATATATTGCATTTACGGGCGAGCGTTGCCACGCCAGAAATCGGTTTTACGTGCGCCAAAAGATGTTTCACATCAAAAACTTACCTTCTATGTGAACAACCGACGACTTGCACGGTCCACAAGGCCACTCTCTTCGGCAGCTTCGAGTGCTGCACACCAGCGGCTATCATCAAACCACCCATGAACATCATGTTGGTCTCCTTCATGTAAGCCGCGCAAGTCTTGTCGGAATCCAGGATTCCCATCGTAGGGAACAAAACGATAGGCAACATTGATGTTACGGGCAGTGGGAGTAACTCTAGCACCCAGTACACCGCCATTATTATCACGATGAACATACATCTGTAGGCCTGCAGATTAAATTTTTATTTTAAGGGATATGAATCATTTGCTGGGGACAACGATATTCAATACCCTAGATACAACATCACGAAAAAACACGTGGCCGAAAACATGTCCAAAAGGTACATTGGACGATCCACCGAGTAAGATTATGGCGTAGTCAAAAACAATATAAGGCATTATTTAAACATTTAAAGTCACCTTTAATGCATACTGCATAAGGTCTTTATTGAAACGCACGCGTCAAACAGTTATGACAGTTCGAAATGCAAACTCGTAAAATTTTACGACTTAATGCTATATGCGGAAAAATATAGACCTTACTTCTTCGTTTCTACGCGCAATTCTGAGTGCGCTGTTAGCAAAATAGCAGGTACGGACCGCGAGGAAAAGAGACTGCTATATTAACGACCATGCATTATCAGAAATTTTAATATTTTCAATTAAATCAGTTAATAGAAAGTATTAGAACAAGATTTGCTTCAAAAGCGTTAAGTTAACAAACATTGTTTAGGTACCTGTCGAAAAAATGACACTTTACGTACTATAAGTATTGTTTTCGTATTTTTTCACGGCTCTCTGCGGCATGTTGACTTTTCAACGGCCCGCGCGTGACTGTGAACCAAGAAGTGCCTGAGTGGTGTTCAAGCACTTCTTGATTGGGACATATTTTCAACGCACGTGGTGTATCTAGGGTATTTAATATCGTTGGCTGGGGAGCTCAATTGTAACTAAAAAAAATCAACATGGAGCGGCGAGAGCGATAGACTAAACTCACGAGTTAATTAAGCGCTTCCGTGAAAAACACACAGAGAGATAGGGCATAGCGGCTTTTCCGCTCGAATCGGAAGGCTCGTCTGGTAAGTAACCTCGACTCACAGAAGACCAAAATAAAATAAAACAACCTTTTGGTCGTGTTGTTTCTGGCGGTGAGTAAGGTTCCAGGGTAGGGTAGGGGATTGGATCAGGGTAAGCAACAGTGTGAGTGATATTTTGGTATCGCAAGCGTCTATAGGCTATAGTGGTCTCTTACCATCAGGTGGTACATACTTTTAACATTAAAATAAGTCTTTTCGAAGTCATTCAAATAACGCGGAGATAAAGCACTCGTGTGAAAGGCTTGAAAAAGATCTTGAATTTTTGGTCCTTCGAGCCGGATGTTACAATGAAAATTTATTCAATATTTATGTTCTAAATAAAAACATACTAGTCAAAAAATGTTTAAACATCAAAACTACTCACCGGGTCTTTGTTTAAAATGGGTATCGGTAGAAGAATAAGCGGTGTCAAAACCACGATTATAGACTTCCAGTAAATGGACAGGAATAAGCTTATCCGTTGCCATGCCGTCGCACTGGTTCTACTTCTGGAAAAAAAATACGTTGTTCCTCTGGAAAAGAGAACAAACACATATTATAATGACCTGTTTCGACCCGGCCCGTTGTTAGTGCGCTGAAAACGAAAATAATAGCAAATTAAAATAAAACAAGACACATTCCTTGCAACATAACAGTGAATTGACGAATTGATCCAGTTATTGGTTTGTGAAATGGTTGTATTCAATGAAGTTGACGATACTAGGGGAAAATAAGTTCAGTTTGATATCATCAGTCAAGAAAGACCCAGGGTCGTAGACAGAGCATAGTAGTATTTTTAAAATTTGGCACTCCCTCATAAGATTTGTACCCTCCAGAATAGGGGTGATGACGGGGTACAGTAAACAAAATTCTATTTAGTCCGTCAGTTAGATGATCAAAAAATAATGGACACGTATTTTTTCTTTGGGCAATCAACCAAAAAATGACAAAGTTATAGCGCGTCAAAGTTTGGGAGAAGGGGCTCGTGACGTCATTTTTGAGTGAAAATTGTACTTGTTTAATTGTAAAACGTGACGTCAAGCGAATTTTCAAATCAATATATCTCTGCAATGTTTATATTATGTGAAAAAAGAAAAAATACGTGTCCAATACTTTTTGATAATCTTCCTGGAAAACAAGGAAAAAAGAATAGTCATCATCCCTATTAGTTAATGAAATCATAATATAGGTCAGTCATTAATGCCTTTTTATAGTTTCTGTTGTTCTTCGCAGCCTACTGCCCCATATTAAGGTAGGGCAATGGTTTTCCAAAGTAGTAATGACCCTAGCTACGGCCCTTTAAGAAGTCCATGCAAAAGATGTGCGGTCAGAGATCTATAGAATCGAAATTTGGCTATTGATTGTATATGTGAAATAAAGAAGAAACCAAAGTATTTATCAAACTTTCATGGTTATAATGATCATGGACGTAGCTAGGGGAGGGAGAGAGCAGAATATTAATCAACAATTTAAAAAAATATTGTTGAGTGAATGTTAGTTCATCTGGATGGCCCCTCCTAGGAGATCCCCAGCTACGCCAATAATTATGATAAGATAGGTAGAAATAGCAAGAGATATAATAATGATAGCTCTAGCTTAGGTGCTTTGAATTAATGAATGACAGCTACAGAATAACCAATATTTCATTAAATATTATATCTACCTTTTCTGTTTTATTAAATATAGTTCAAGCAGTTAATTCATGCTCAATCCTGAAAATTTGAACGGAACCAGTTGCACACCTTTAAAGTGATGAAGTGGTACAAAATGATTTTTTTTTCTATTACAATACAATGAGAAATCACCCATGAAAGACAAGATTTATACTGAGCTGCCTTTTAGTGTTATCACCACTATCATAAGAATAAGTGCTAAGAACTGATTTCTTTATGGTAAAAAACTAAAATTACATGCAAAGTGCCATGCTAAAACTAAAACAAATAGAAATAGTGAGCAAACATTGCACTAATAGCAAGGCAAGGCCACTTACAAACTTATTGTTAGTACCGGGCTAGAGACAGGTAATATAATGTGTATTTACTCTTTTTGTAAACAAATTTCAGGCAAAATTTCTGTAAAAAAATTATGAAGGAAACCTGTTTAATTTAATCACAATATTCGCAGCCTACTTATATCTAAGTATTTCTATTTAAATAGACAAATAGAGTGTGATCCAATCAGTATGATAAATTCTAGAGTCCAGGGTGATTTGTGGACCATCTTCAAGATATTCAATGCTAAGTAAGACAAACACACAGTAAGGCAATAACACATTGGGGCATTGCTCAATATCAAATGTAATAGTTAAAATACTATGGGCAAATCAGGAACAGCAGTTGTAGTAAAACTACTCTGACCAGAATCCAAAATGCCCCCTGCATTTTGAAATCTCATTGCAAGATTGTAATGCTTACTACTTGCCTAATGGACAACGGGTATATGGGTATTTATCATAAGATTTCTCTCGATTCCGTAAGCCAATTTATCGCACTTATTTCTGTATGAACTTAGATAATATAAAGTTTAATTAGAGTAATTTATTAAACAATTTACTGGTAATAAAAATTATAATACATTCACCAAAATTAATAAAATTTCATAGGGTAGATACGAAATATTTTATTTTAAATTTACAGGGATTCTTTAATGACTTACCGAGTTTCATCGTTCACGTGCAGACCGTTTTCCACAGCGTTAGACATTTTCCTGAGCTGCTATATTTTTTGATTTTCTCAAAAATAAAGTAGCGATATCTTTACTTGATATTCACATTCCCTTCATCATCTACAACAAAGAAAAACACGCTAATTTAATTTCTTAGGCTCAATCATAGTTCCAGGCAGGTAGCGACGTGTTCTTTCTTAGATGTTTAGAAACATGGTATTTTATATTCAAATTTTACCTCTAAAATGGAAAATTGATATCAATAAACAAAGATGACAAATTGACAGTTAAATTTGACAGGACGCTTACTAGAGATGCCCGCTATGAATCGATATCTTGGAGATTGATCTAATAATAATAATTGATCAATCTGAGATAAAGTTCCCCCCAACTATTTCTCAGTTAAATTGCATCATGCCCAGAAGATAGTATGAGTGAATTCGGGTTCACACTATGCTTGTTCTACTAATATTACATTCCGCCTCAGAATACTAACATACTAGTGTTGATTCTGGCATGATTCTCTAAACCTAAAATTAAATTTGACAACAGTGTATCTTTGTCATTCGCTATACAGAATGAAAAGGAGAGACTGATGTAAAATTTTGTTTTAAGTTTAGAGAATTACGCCAGAATCGACACCATTAGCTCTGACTCTGGTATAATTCTTAAGAGTCAAATCTATTCTTTTGTTATTTTAAGTATTAAACTGCTAGATTTAAAAAAAAATGAAAAATACTAGAAAAATCGCACGTCCATGCGTACTGCATGTTTTGCACAGATGTTCTGTAGAAAACAGATGTGGGATTATCACTTTGTCAGTGCGACTAGTTTTGCATGACTTGATTAGACTAAATAACAACTACCTATGTGTTAATAATTCTATGGCTGTTTATCTGAAATAAATGATGATACTATTATTATATTATAAATAGTAATATAATAGTGCCTATTTTAACATTCCAAAATCCTTTTCATTCTGTATTGAAAACGACAGGGATACACTGTTGTCAGAGAATCATGCCAGAATCGACACCAGTATATCCTTCTCATTCTTTATACAGAATGAAAAGGAGAGACTGATGTTAATTTAGTTCTAATAAAGTAAGCACGGAAGGCTTGTGTTATGGGATGCCAGGGTAACGGATACAATACAAATACGGTGCCAAATCTGGCGTGATTCTTTAAACTTTAAACTAAATTTAACATCAGTCTCTCCTTTTCATTCTGTATTGAGAATGACAAGGATATACTGCTGTCAAATTTGAGTTTAGGTTTAGAAAATCATGCTAGAATCGACACCACTGTACATACATAAGTATATTTATACAGAAATACATATTAAATATCCATGACTGGAGTACAAATGCTCGTATTCATCACACAAACATCTGCCCCCACCGGGATTCGAACCTGTGACCTCTCGAGTGGGCGACACCATGAAACCCGGCGTACAAACCACTCGGCCGCGTAGGTCGTGTTCTAAGTTTAGAGAATCATGCCAGAATCAATACAATTAATAAAAATAATTAAAGTAATACAAGCATTTCAACACCTTCAACGATCAATATGACAACAATCTAAAAATATATGGCATTTTCTTAATCTGTGAACATTTCAACAAGTTGGCCACACGTATAAATTAAAATGGGAATTTCTGTGTAAAATGGAAACACACAAAGAACAAAAAAAAATAAGGGCTGTATGGACTCAGAATCCTTTGCCCGTCCCAACAGGGACAAACTAACCAAAAAAAAAATTAAAGGGGTTTTTGGCGGGATTTCATCGAGTGCGGTTGGCGTCTTATTTTAATTATTCTTAAATTCGTTCATAGTGGATATTGTGAAATAAAATTGGTGTGGTTTTGTGTAACAACTGTCTGCGTAACTGAAGAAATAGTGGAATCATTAAAATATACGCTATTCCGGTCAAGTGGACGTGAGAATTTTACTGTAGTGTTGACTACCACACAGAAGCTTATCGAAAAAGCCAACTCGATACATTTCGTGCCAAACACTCCAAGAAACATTAGAATGCGTCACAACGATATTCTAATGTAAAAACAAAAAGAAGATAAATTTAATTAAAGACCAGGCTGTATGGGCTTTGTTCCCCTTGCCTTCCCTAAAACGGGAGAACTTCAACAAAAAAAAATTAAAATGTCAATGTCATCAGTCGAAGCGATTTATAAACAAAAACAGCTGAGTAAAAAGAAATCTTCTGAACATCTAAATTATCTAAAATAAACTTAATATTAAGTTAACAGTCATTGGTGGCAAATAAAACATTATTTTAGCTTGAGGTTGTGTCATAAATACAGAGAATAACTTGAACGAGGATGAGCAAGCATGAGTCCAAGACGGAGGCCGAAGGTAAGTCAATTGTAGTATGATTTTAGCTAAAGTTTAAGATTTTGCATAAAACATTTGCTGACTAGATATTTCTGGTATATTCCTATTATTACATCGAAAATCTCTGGTAAAAAATCTATGGTCTATAATCTCTAAAATCTCTGGTATATTCCCATTATTACAACCCAGTATTCTTTTACTTTTCTTTATTTGGTACTGTTAGGTTATGTGTTATCAAGGTTCGGTTATTGTATATAAGCTAGTTAACATTTGGATACCCATACACATGAAACAGGAATACTTGAACTACCTTTGAATAAGTTTTGTGCCTTATGGAATTCATAAAATTATCTAAGAAAACTCAAATAAAGCACTTACGGTATGTATTGGGTGCTGGTTTTCAGAAACTGTTGTAACAAGTTGAAATACCGAGCACCTAGTTTAGGGTTGCAACCAAAAAATAACTTAAAGCTACCTCGTATAGACTTTAATTATCGTACAAGAAAGATAAATAGATTAATAAAACATCATAACTTTAAAGAAGAGTGTATAGCCAGATTCTCAGAGTATGATGCCTTAGAGAAATGTGGTAATGATTGATTACATTTTACTTCTGAGCAGTGTGCAATTCCTGTGGAAAATATGCATTTCATTACGTAATAATTTGCTGAACATACACGCTGAACATCATAATAAGCGAGCAATAATCAGCGAGTTGTCTCTAGCATATGTAGCACCCGTGGGCAATCCCCTAGGGCTTTCTAGTTAAGGTACTGTCAATATGTAATT
Organism: Chilo suppressalis; assembly: GCA_902850365.2. NCBI lineage: Eukaryota > Metazoa > Arthropoda > Insecta > Lepidoptera > Crambidae > Chilo > Chilo suppressalis. The sequence continues at coordinate 16,539,232 of OU963914.1, read as the reverse complement.
GTACTGAGTGTCGCTTGCTGCCACCCCATGACTGTTTCGCCCATGGGCTATACACACCCTGCACTATAGGTTAAGCCTCTTTATGTACTTAAGTATTATATTTAATTTCTAGTACAGATGGATGAATCATGCCTTAGTATTGTGGAAAACTTGCAAGTGCACAGATTATGTTACATAAGGCATTGTTGTTTGTTGAAAAAAACAATCATTTACCAATGTTTCAACCTCATTTTAGCTATAATAGGCAGTTTAATATTCATAAATTTACATTTACCAAAAAGTAAGAACTTGCTATGAGAGAAAAGAATACTGTTCCGCGTCTTTCCTGGATGTGCAACAGGCGTTTGACAAGGTTTGGCACAAGGGCCTATTGTACAAGGTTAAAAAGAACCTACCACACTCGGTTTACCTCATAATTGCATCGTACCTGTCACAAAGATACTTTAGGGTTAAAGTCGATGACTCACGATCTTCCTTGCAAGCTGTGGAGGCTGGAGTCCCGCAAGGATCGGTACTTGGTCCGGTTCTGTATAACATATTCACGTACGACCTTCCCACTGCTGGCGACGCTGTAATTGCTACATACGCTGATGACATCGCATACCTTGCCTGCGATAAAGACCCTGACATAGCTAGTGCAAAGCTACAGAACCTATTAGATCAAACTCACGCATGGCTGAAAAAATGGCGTATTCGAGTCAGTGGTCAAAAATCGAACCACATTACGTTTGCATTAAGGAAGGGAAACTGTTCTCCTGTTCACCTTGGGTCAGACACACTCCCACACTCAGATTGCGTCAAGTATCTTGGTTTCCACTTGGATAGGAGACTCACCTGGAAGCAGCACTTAAAGAAAAAGAGAGATGAAGTTAATATAAAATACAGAAACCTTCATTGGCTTATGAACCGTAACTCTGCCCTGTCAATCGACAACAAGCTTCTTATTTACAATACCATTATAAAACCAATTTGGACTTATGGGATACAGTTGTGGAGCACTGCTTGCAAAAGTAACATTACTTGCCTGCAACGAGTTCAAAATAATATCCTCAGAACAATAGTAAATGCACCATGGTTCACAAAAAATGACGAAATTCATGAATACTTGAACATGCCCACTGTCGCAGAAGAGATAGCCAATTGCAAATCGAGGTACACTGAGCGCCTCTCAAACCATCCAAATCCTTTAATATGCCAATTGCTTGAGCAAGCTGACCGCGTCTCGAGACTGAAGAGGAAGAATGTTCTTTAAAGGAAGTGGTGGCGCTGGCCGACCACTCCTGTCATGTTTGGTTGCGCTCAATAAATTTGCTCATAGTCCAAAGACTGATTGCAAATAATATATAAAAAAAAAAAAAAAAAAAAAAAAAAAAAAAAAAAAAAAAAAAACATTTACCAAATCAAAATAAATATTACATTCCGCACTTTCATTTAAATTTATAAATTGTAATTAACTATTTCAGGTTAGGTTATCATAGGTTCTCGTTTACCACTTAGTGGTTTTTTCCCCTGAAAATTTATTGATTATGTTATTTAATTTTGTATTTTTTTTACATCAATAATTTTATTACCTTTCCATCTCTAAGATTTCAGTCCTCTCCACTTGATACACTAATTGGAGCATGGACTATCCTAAATGATTTGTTTTGGACATTTCAATTAAGAAAAATATCTTTTAATTTTTATAGTGAAGCAAACAAATCTATAATATCATATTAAATCAATAAAATAGTTAGCTCCAAAAGAATTTGAAATATTTATTTATTATGTACTTTATTATCTTATAGTTGCATTATATTTTATATGTTTTGTATGTATACATTAGTTTATTATTAATTATTATAAATATATATTAATATAAAGTCAGAATATGGCTAAAAACAAGGCCTACAGTTTAATTTGTAATTACCTATTAAGTAGATATAAGGGCAAGTTGCCCCTCATGTTTGCTTTGCCCTGGCAGGTTTTCACAGTAATGAAAGCTAAAATTAGTAACATCAGTTAAACCTGTGATTTACCATAATAATAAATAAATGAATGTGCCACACAACTTTTTAATAAATACTTATCTTCATTAGGATATTATGAGTGGATCACCATTTTATTACCTACTTATTAGAAGTACATACATGGTAAGAAACCACAAATATTGAATTAATCGCAGAATGGTAACATGACGCTAGGGCACGTGATAAATAGTAGTATTTATGATGTAGATTAGAGGCCACAAAAAAAGCGTTCCAGACCTATAGATCTAAACAGATATTTAATTTATATTATTTTTCCTACACAATTCATTTCAATTCATTCAATCTCCATAAATTTAAAATTATTGTGTTATATTTTGTATGATTTGTGTCCGATCCAGCAATATCTACTTGTGTCGAAACTTTCGAAATATTAAAATAAGTGGCGAAGTAGAATCAAGTTTCGATCCGAATATATTAAATATATCTAGGGGACGTATATCTTAATTCATCATGTTCGCGACTGGATTCCGCTTACTTTTAATGTAAATTTGCTGCGCCTCGTATAAAAAAATGGTTAAAGGATCGTCGTGTTTTACCAGCGATATTAGTGAACTGTTCAAAACCCCTTTTTAATTAGTGAGTTATATCTATATTTATCGATCTAGGCAAAGTAATTCGATTATAATATTTTAATTGACAATCACAGATGTTTATGAGCGTGTTTTGCGTAGTTCCTCGAGATTATTCATGTGCAAGTAGTTCAAGGTCCTAACCTGCACGGCCCCAATCACAGGACATAATGACTGTTAGTAACTAACTAGGAAGTATTTTATAGGTAGTACCTTGCTCTGATCAAGGTGTCTATGATAGTTGGTGCCACGACAACGCTACTGCTTTAATTAATGAGCCTGCCCTTAACTACAGAACAGCTGATATATTAATAAATTAAATGCAATTAAGTGTTTATTATATACCCATCGCTTTATTAGTGCAAAACATTTTTAAGCTATTTCAATATCAGTAAACAGTAATTTATAAAAATAAAATAAAAATACTTTGTTTTCCTCTATTAGTAGGTCTACTTGATCCGGCAATATGTATATGGGAAAAATCGTTGTTTCTAAACGTATAAAAACATATCAAAATTATCCAAACAAACATCCTATCTCCGTCCATCATCCATCATCATCGGTGTTGGGGCCTTCCTAATGGATGGAATAAAGAGAACGGGCCTGCATGGTAGGCATAACCCACCACGAAGTACATGAACAGTACAAGACAGTAAATGAAGTAGGAGGAACTCGAGATAAAAAATTCTTGGTCACCCATCTGCTAAGCACTAACCGAGCCATTGTGCTCCTCCGTTACCTCCGTTTATTCTAAAATATATTTATGTTACCCAATCGAAAGAGAACTTGAACAATAAACACGATATTCTCTCATAATATACGCCCCCAGAACTCGACGACAAAAGTGTCTTTGAATATGAACAAACAATTGATTTGAATAACTTGCAAAAGTTCGGTCCCAGATTACTTAATAGTTACTACGTAAGTTCAGTTCACCGTTTTGACTTTGAACTTGTCGCACGTTTCATGGCCACGCTGACGTCACAAGGAAGCGTACGCCCGCTACGCTACTACATATCGGACAATCAGCCATCTAATTTGCCATCTGATTGTCTTTCGTAAATGTAGGTATCATGCCATCGATAAAAAGGCGCGAAATTGCTTTTTTATTTCCTAACCCACAACCTACGTTGTTATTTGAAAAAACGGCTATTATTTTACTGCCTTCGTGCATGAATGCATACTAGCGACGGATGCATTTGTAGATTAAATTGAAAAGGGATGCATGGATACGCATTTTGTATACAAATCAAGATAATGCATAATACAATATTGAAACCGCGGCGTCTTAATCCAACAGGCCTATTTTCTAACTTGCAATGCAACCCAATTGCTACCGAAATGTTAAACCAGAATGGGCGCTCAAAATTCTTCAAAATACTTAAATTATTGCTCTATGGTTCAGTTTAATTTGGCCGAGTAAGCGGATTGCGGCGGCAATGTGATAATTGCCTACCTATAGGCAAATGCTCTAGTCATATAATAATTCCTTGCATAAGCATCAGATCCATATCTACAAACTCAACGATGCCGCTTTTGTCATCAGCTGGGCTTGGGGTTGAGATGTTCTACGGAATTAATAATGACAAGTTGCCAGTCTACAATTTCTTTAACGATCCGTTGATGTGATTGAAAAATCAGCAGCCCATCCTGTCTGGTTTGTTCTTATCAACCTATACCAAACACGTTGATAACTGTAATGCCCCACTGCAAACTTTACCAAGACGCAGACAAGGCACAGGCTCAACGTATAGTGAATAGTCATGTTCGTTTGTCGGGAGATTTCGTTTTTTATCAGGAGACTGGAAATCAGAAAAATGTCGGGAGAATCCAGACGATTCCCGAACATCTGGCAACCCTACGCCAACCCCGCAAGCGATACGGCTTAAGTTATGTATCAATTCTCAACCATCAAAGGGTGGCATTTCACTTTCACTGACCTTTGAAAAGGTCACAGTCAAGGTACTTACATTTCGAACACGTTCTACCATAAACACAGTCCACAATCCCCCCATACCATTAAGAAAATGTTACCATAAAACCACCACGATGGAGGCAAAGAGGAAGCAGTAAAATGTTTATGTTCGCATAGCTGAAGCAATCACTACAAAAGGGTTACGCAAGTATGACGTCATAGGCGGAGGGGGCGCGGTTTTGCGTCACAATGTTTTCCTATCGAAAGAAAATCTTACGAGCGCTAAATCTAAAATCGTAAACGACCGGAGATGTTCTTTACGTTGACTGACAGGACGTGGGAGAGTTTGGTTCGAGAGCCCGAAACATCGGAATTTTACAGTGCAAAGTCCATACGTGTTAATGTTCTTTGCCTATTATTATAGTTTTCGGTTTTCTGAGTATTCTTGAATGTTTTCATAAATTCTATCACGTGAAATACGTGAAATAGCCGAGAAACTACAGCACCGCCGCCGCCAAAGAATTCAGCTTCTGTGGCCGCCGCAATGGCGATGGAGAAAACACTGGTATATTTAAACTTAATGCGAAGAAAATTGATAATAATGCCATCAAACTTGTACTTTAGCATTCTGACTTTGGTACATTATAGTACAAATATTCCTGTAATGTAATGTATGTGAGATTTATCGGAATTTTAAACAATAGACTGTAAAATTGTAAATCACGTTCTAGGGCGTCTTCACAATGTTTTGAGAAAACGTGCATTAATTCTCTACGTAGATCCTTTTGAGCACAGAAAATGTATTATTGATATATCCATTCTTTCTGCCTACCTCTTCAATCAATGAAATAAATAAATACTTACCTATTTTATCAGAAACAGCCTTTTTTTGTTAACGCAGTATCAGAAACAGCTTACAAATTGTCGAGAATCTTGTGGGTTACCTTTCTTATTATCATTTATTATCGAAAGGGGGAAGCGGCTTGCTTTAGTCACTGATGCAAACAGCAGGAGTGGTTCATAATCACAAGGGTCCTTTTTCTAGAATACCCAACAAAGTTTACGCAATAAGATCATCAGTTTTATCAACAAACGCAACAAAGCATATAATTGCCAGTATCAAATGGTTGTTTACAAATAGGATGTCCCATTAATGCGGCTATTGTTTACGGAAAGCTGAACTCATATGACAATTTGCACTACTTACTGACGTAGGATACACGATCATTGGAAACAACTAGGATTTTAGCTAGAATTATAGCAAGATCTGTAAGAATCTAACTACCTTCACATTGCTCTCATTTATGTCGAAATATAGTCATTCATCATTATATTTCGCTTGTTAGTAGGAAACAAGAAATAAAAGTCGTTATTTACATTTCCGTCGTTTAAATAGGTTACTTTATTATATTAAAAGTCCAATTCATGCTGGTGACTTGTGTTTCACTATATAGAGATAAGAAAGGTAGGGTATCTTTACCAGTAAGAGATTTCTCAATGGAAATGGAGCGCCTGTTTGGGTTAACCTCTATATTGCACAGTATTAAAAACATTTTGGTTTGGAATAGAGTTTAGGTTTTTGTCCCGCATCAGCTATCTTCGTCCCCTACGTATTATCCATCTTGCTGGACCCAGAATGCGGGACAGCGCTATACATGTAAAAAAGATGGAGATACAGGATCTCTTTTACGTATATAGCAGTGTCCCACATACTGAATCCAGCGAGATGGATACTTAGTGCGTAGAGGACTTTACGCTTGTCATCAGGCGGGGTGTAGAAATTTGCTACTTCATGTAAGCATCAAACTTAGTATGCCGACTGAAAACAAATTGCGTGATTTCCAACCGTATCAAATGATAAACAACATTCTTTGAACTAGTACAATCATTCATAGTTGGATTGGAGGGAGCGAATTCCAAACAATCAGCATTGGTTTCTCGCGCAATTGATCGCGCGTCACACACACACCATGCCCTGATTTAAACACGTGTCGCCTAGCGGACATCAATGATTGTGCGAATATATATATTTTTGAAGTGAAAACTTCTTTAGCGGCGTTGTACAGTTTTTTTGTATGGGTAGAAAATGTTAAACTCGCTTCAGGACACGTGGGCTGATCGCGTCATGACACGTGGCCTGATCGGGGCTCTAACGAAAACAATAAATTGGAAAGGTTGTTGACTTGCAATATATTGGACGATACATAGGAATATTTTATTTTATCATATTTTAATAATAAGTCTCTATCCTACAGACGTCCTACGTCCAGGTGGCAGCTTTATTGAGAAGAAAATGCATTTTTTTACAATAGATGTCGCTAGGTGCTCTTAAATGTGATTCATGTAAGTTGATTTTTCTGAGAGATAAACTTTTTTAATGTAATATAATTGTCATGTTTGTGTACGATAGCGCAATAAATAAATATTGTTTTCTACCACATACATGATAGTACTTTTGTACTGATAATTAAAGCAATTCGTGCAAAATTATTCCCTAACCATTCCAAAATATCAAAAATGCACAACGTTAATATTCAAGTTTTCACTTCTGCCGGCACTCCCGGAGTGCAACCCGTCGTTTTTTTTAATACGAATATTGTCGCCATTGGTGTAGTAGGAACATATTCTTCTTTTAATAGAACTTTAGACAAGGGAGTTGAAAGAACAAAGCAGTATGCGAGTTGTCTTCCCCTCATGATAATCTAAGATTTCGTTTGTTTTTTTGATTTCTGCCCGATTTGTTTTTTTTTACAAATCATTGTGGGAAAGTTAATAACTGGCTAGTGCGTTGTATTCATAGTGGAAGGTTGTGTTACATGTCTCTTTAATGGCCTGCGTAGACGAGAGACCAGACTTGTTCTTATTCCGATCGGGAATGTCTAAAATTCTAATTTAACAGCATATGATATCGGCCAGAAATAACAAAGCAAGACTCCGCGCATTCTTTTTAATTTTGTGTTTGTTTTTAAATATTTTTTATCTATGGCATGCTGTTCCAAACTTCCAAAGTCCACGATCTGTTTGCCAGAGGAAAAAAAATCTGGCCAAGTGTGAGTCGGACTCGCGCACGAATGGTTCAGTAACATTATCTATACAGCATTAGACAGTATATTATAATATCGAGCAAAGAATGGCAAAAGAGTTACGTCTGTTGTAGGGGAGCTTCCATATTTTTTTTTAAACGAATACAGAACTAAGTGTAGGTTGCCGTTATTAAATATAGAGCAAAAAAATCCCGTTATTTGTAGTGGAGCCCCCCTTAAATGTTGATTTTATTCTGTTTTGGGAAATACCTACATCATCTGTGAAAATTTCAACTGTCTAACTATCACGGTTCATGAGATGCGGCCTGTGGGCCAATCGCCTAACCAGATTGCTTTGGAAAACGCTATCGCTTACGATTTCATTTTGTTATTTCTGACCGCCGAAGGTTTTCAAATACCTCACGCTCATTTTCTTTAACATTGTTATTACGAATGCAAAAGAAAAAAAAAGAGCGCGAGGCATTTGAAAACCTCAGGCGGCTAGAAATAACAAAATGAAATCGTAAGCGATAGCGTTTTCCAAAGCAATCCAGTTAGGCGATTGGCCCCCTGGTGACATACAGACGAAGAGTGGTCCGTTTTGCCCTTTGAGTACGGAACTCTAAAAAAGACAGGTGAGTGACAGGTCGAATACGACATTGGCGCGGTTTTCTCACATCACGTGGCGCTAGCGTTAATGTTATGTTTGTTTTGTGTGTGTACGCAAGTCGCAACGCTAGGCTCCCGGCACCACTCGGGTTCATCAAAACGTTTTCACTAAAATTATGTGGTTTTGCCAACTTTTTTGTATGTCTTTCTTTCAACATTGCTTTAGAATGCCAACGTCTAAATGAAACATTCTATGTTTCTTCGTTTTTATTATAAATGTTAAACTCAAATCATATCTGATATCCTTTAAAACGCATTCTTATTTTACTATAATAATAATAAGCCTGATACCTGGGACGAGTTGAGGTTTTTTCTAGTTTTTAAGCCTTATTATTTATTAGTATTTTGTCGCATTTTTGTTATGCTTAAATAGTTTATTTATATTTATGTAGCTGTGCCCCGCGGTGTTACCCGCGGTTTATTAGGGATATTTTCCCGCAGTGAAACGTAGCCTATGTGTAAATCCAGGGTGTCAGCTAACTCCATACCGAATTTTATTAAAATCGCTCCAGCCGTTAAGACGTGAAGAAGTAACAAACATACACACTCACAAACTTTCGCCTTTATAATATTAGTGTAATTAGTGTAATTCCAAGTGCAGATTGTCATCTTCTTCGATTGAGCGTAAAGTTCGTGGTCAGATGTGAAATTTTATGGTGGTATCGTCGACTAAATCTTGAAATGAGGTATTTTATATAATATGGAAAATACTCGCTTTCCACCATGGTATTATTATAGTCATGTCAGATCAAAGAATAATTCATTAACCTTTTAGAATATGATAGTTATTTATCTTATTTGATTCTCAGGTTTTCTCGCATAGCACTCATAAAACAAAACAACTTTCAAAGGTACAGATGCACTGATTTATTTGTTTATTCACGTTTCTCGAATCTAAGAGTCTCCGAATCTAGTCTAGTCTTCGAATTATTATATTTATAGAATTCTGACTACACAGCCTGAAAATGATGCGAAACGTCAATAAACAAATAAATCAGTTATTTATGTGTTTGTTAAAATTGCATTTTTAGTCTAGTCGTCAATTTCTTTTCACGATATTGGCTCGGTCGTGAGCACCTATTTTTCAACAAATTACTGAATCTTGAAAGAAACCGGATACTTGAAATGTAAAAAAATAACAGCCACGTGTTAATTTCACTGTAACTAAAAGTAGATATATTTAACGCTCACATTCATTGAAGTCAAAGTAACATGTCGGGTTATTCTACCTACTGCTGCTATAGTTAAATATTAACTGACGTATCTGGGTGCGGCTTTTTTTTGTTTGGGAAATACCTTACGCATCCTTCAACCACCGGGGGAGGGAGAGAAGAAGGTATGTGGGACTCCTCCCTGCTCATTACAGGTAGCCCTTGGGCCGGGTGAAATGAGCAGGACCCTACCTAACGCCCTGAACAGGGCCACTAAAAACCAGAGACCTAAATACTCGTACACCGGTCACCCGGCGTACAGTTAGTGCAGTCATTGAAGCGAAAAATACGGTCTTACCTCCGAATTTTTTAATGTGAACGGATTTGCATGAAATTTTGGAATTAGGCTCATTTTACCCTTAACTTCAAAAGTGAAAATGATCTGAACTCCGCCTATTATTTTTAAGGGGTGTAAACAACCCCTTAATGGAAAAATTGACATTGAGCCATTTTATCGCTAGAAAACATGATGTCTAATAGTAAGTGGTGAAATTGTAAAGTATTTTCTAACATAATTACCTCATATTAAAATCATTTTCAACCCCTTGAAAATCTTACAACCCTTGCAAACAACCCTTAAATTGAAAAAATCACAAAATATACTTTGGTATGATATAAAAAAATGTAAGTATAGAGTAAGTAATATTTTATATTCTCTATAATAATTATCAAATTTTTAACCCCCTTTCAACATTTGAAAACTACCCCTTGATAAAAAATTGTTAAAAAAAGGATATGATGAAATGAAAAGGATTTAAAAATTATTCTGAGGACCGTAGCCCCCCTAATGCACGCCGGGAGCGCGGTTATGTTTGCGGCTACCGTTGCCGACTGTCCGCGCATCTGGGTGCGGTTGTTAAAACGATACTATGTATTCTATAAATCTAAACAATGAATTTCATTTCATCACAAATTCAAATCTAAACAATTTTCTAGAAAAAATATCAGTATCATCTATCATCATATCATTTTATCTATAATCTAACATGATTTCTTCTCTTTCAATCTCTGTATATTTCCTCAGTTTTGTCGTAAGAAGTTTACCATATAATTCGCATGGACCATCTTCTAGTGAAGAATCTTAAGTAAGGACTTGATAGTTGAAAACATTTGACATCTCCCTGCCAGCTTCTTCTAATTCAGGCGGATTTTTGCAACGTTGCTTTATTTAGCTGCTAAACGGGTTGACGCACTAACCAATTATGCTACAGAGATCTGAATGGCCGTGTCGAATTTTTACTAGATTTTTTTTATTAATTTTTAGGCTACAAGGCAGCTCTTACTCTTGCATAATAGAATCAAAATGGTTAGTAAAATGCAATGCTATGCAACTACATATATTGGAAGTATTTCTAAGATGTTGCCTGAAGGGTGGTCAATTCGATCCGACAAACATCTTTTCCCAACCTCACTTAAAATCTGTTTTAAAGAAAAATAGTTTTCTATGAACTCACTCGATTCATCATAATTATATATTCAGCAATACCGCTGTAGGTGTTGTTACTTAGTATTAGTATAAACCAGACATTTTAGCAGACTCGTTCAAACAAATCGTGATGTTCCTAAATAATTCATACACGAACTTGTATGTGTGTTGTCTTCTAAACATGTTCTCAAGATACTTTTTACATTTTAGTTTTGAAAACATTTCAAAATAAATGATATTTTAACAATTAAACAACTTGTGTCAAGACAGTAATATGTTCAAATCAAGAGTTGTTTTCTTTATATGATGTCAGAATATACTTCAGTTTTTTTTTTGAAGTGTGAGTTAGATGAGTGGTGTTTTTTGCAGATTTGCACCTTTACCCGTACATAATAATAATAATAAATATTTCCAACACTCACACCAATAGGCTAGTTTACTCACGTCGAATTGTATTAAATAAATGTTTATTTCTTAAAGTATTTAGTCTAAGGAACCTTAATATATCGATTTCACTTCATAAAAGCAGAAGATTGCTCTAGAAATTTAATTTAAAAAAAAAAAATTTAGTCTATATTTTTTAAACACTAAAAACGCTGTTCGCCGCATCCGCCATGATTTTGACATCTCTTGTGGTAAACAACTAAATGTCATTCGCGTGTTACTGTAGGTGGATTCTTTCGTCTGACTAAATTTATCTTATAACACTTTTAACTTTAGGAAAGGAAAAAACAGTTTTTTGACAAAACTAATTATGGATGCCGGCTTTGTGAAAGCAGAAAGCACAAATCTGCCAAGAATTGACGCATTGATGGTTGGTGAATTTGTTGCACTAAACCCCGATTTCTGCTCTGCGGAGCAGAGAAACGACAAGGCATCTATGTAAGTACAGTGCATTTAGTATTACAATGTAGTAATAAACATAAAACTGATACAACATATGAATAAGTGTAATAAAGTTGCGTAGGTTAATTTCTTTCGGCACTTTAATCCACAACTTTCCTGGAGTTTTCAAGGATGTGTTTTTATATTCTCGTACAATACAGTAATGATAATTACTTTATTTTTCGTGGTATTTATTAGAAATCATGTTTTTTTTATTATAAACTCATTTAAAAGTAATTTTCTACGTGTATACGAGTTTTTGTTTACCACAGTTCACGTCATAGCATAGATAATCTATAGACTAAAATGGCCGACAGCGTTTTTGTATGTCCATGAAAAGTCTATTTTAAAATTAAAGATTTGTAGCTTTCTAGGTTAAAAAAAATACAATACATTTTTTTTCGGTCTAATAGAACATTAATTAACCATTTAAAACCTTTTTCCAAAAAGGGTCAACTAGCCTATTAGCCTAGCCCCAAAGTAAGCACTGTAAGGCTTGTGTTATAGGATGCTAGGGTAACGGATAGAATACATATACTGTACATATATAAGTATAATTATATAGGAATACATATTAAACATCCCTGACTGGAGTACAAATGCTCGTTTTTCATCACACAAACATTTGCTCCCACCGGGATTCGAACTCGGGATCTCTCGAGACGGCGACACCATGAAACCCCGGCGTACAAACCACTCGGCCACGGAGGTCGTCAAATTCATATTGAAAATCGTAATTTTCGATGTGGTTATACTGGACATAGAGTAAAAGTAATCTTTGACAAGGTCCCGCTTTGAAGTAAATATTCGGAAATTACTTTTTGTTGTAATTAACATGAAGCCTTAGTAAAAGTAAAGACATTTTAAAAACAGAATACTGGGTCCATCCCTTTATATCGGATATAATTTATTAAAGCGATGCAAAGCGTATATTAAAGAAAATACTTGAAGTTGTTATATTTTTATTTTTCCAGCATTTAACTCATAGATGTTAAAATGTAAACTATTTCTTCTTTCAAATTACTTATAAAGGTTCATTTGATATTGTAGGTTACCTACAAAGCGCTGCCTAGCAGCCTCTACCAAAGAAAATTCGACACAGATAATAGGGCCGCGGTAGCATAATGGTCAGTGCATGCGCCAGGATAGCGGAGAGTGCGGGATGGAGTCCCGTCTGCTGCCTAGTCTGTGTGGATTTTTTCAAGTAAAATTTTGATTAGATTTAAACATGTAATGTATTTTTTTTTATTGAAGTAATGTAATATTAGTAAAATTTCGACCTACTTATTTATTAGTCTCAGCTTTGGCTTTTATACAGGCCTTTAATCTTTTAGGGAAATTTCGTCACTGCTTGGTTAAAAAATTACTTTACGATACGTAAATAAAGTCATTTATTAAATTTAGGCTTTTAGCAAGCTTTTATAAAAGTCGAAAACAACGCCATTAGTTCGCAAATCTACGGCAGGAGACCTTGTCATTAGAAGAACCGACAAGAAACCCAACATTATTAATAACTAGCTGTGCCCTGCGGTGTTATTCGCGGTTTATTAGAGATATTTTCCCGCAGTAAAACGTACCCTATGTATTAATCCACGTTGTCAGCTAACTTCATACCAAATTTTATTAAATTCGCTCCAGCCGTTTAGACGTGAAAAAGTAACAAACATACACACTGACAAACTTTCGCCTTTATAATATTAGTGTGATTTACCACATACAGAACCACTCCCCGCTCTATTAAGATATTTTTGACGAATGCGCGCAAAAATTTGTCGTCTGACTAGAAACTGATTTTTGTTCTTTTTGCTATAAACCGAACTATTCCTAATCTGCTTTTTATCGCGTTGACGTCATGGTGTGTGCCCGAAATAACTTTCTTGATCCAAAGCTCACATGTGTGAAAGAACCCGTGTATATTCCGTGCGTTGAATGAAAACGATTGATAGATACGTATAATAATTACACCGAACAAATAAACTGGAGCTGTTATTTAATCTTCTTCTTCTTTATCTTATAGTCGTTTGGTTCCCAAAGAAGATCCTATCCTACTAATATTATAAATCTTAAAGTTTGTATGTTTTTTACTCAATCACGCTTAAAGGGCTGAACGTATTTTGATGAAATTTTACACACAGACAGATTCTAACCTGGAAAGAGACATAGAATACTCTTTATCCCGGAAAAAGGAAGTGTTAAGTTCCTGAGAAATATTTCAAAAACAAGTTAACGCGTTAAAACAATGGAGTATGCAGTTAAACGCGATAAAAACGTGATTTAATATGAATTGTGGTGCTCATGCTGCGGCGGCATTCTAGAAGATTACCAGAGGCTTGATCTTCACTTGCTATGGTTTGTTTAATACATCTCTTTTGCATCTTCAACTGCTACACTCATAAATCGTCTGTGTCTATGCTTACCACGTGCTCCTATTATGAATGCCATGGATAGAGTCATACGTTTATCCGAATCTAAATCCTAAGTTTTTCAGTTTGTTATTGAACGCAAACATAGATCTATCTAGCGTTACGTCGTGATGTGTTAATTTCTGTGGTAAATTTAGTACGCCTTGAATGTTCAGTCAAGGTTATCCTGTTTCCTTGAGACGAATCTGTTTTTAAATTTGCCAGGCCCTTAGTTTTGTGCCATTCTCATCACATCGTTGACAATAGTTACGACATCACTACAGTTGTAGCCAAAAAATGTGAAATATTTTCATCTTCCGCCTATTTGTTAACCCTTTTATCATTTCTCAGTCATAAACTTACTTCCTTAGTACCGTTTCATTGGCGATTCTTAATTTAATTTAGACTACACGTCTAGAGGACAGCAAAATCTTCCCAGACGTTAAAAAAGTCATCATCATTTTGATGAGATTGATACTTTTTTAAACATCCGCAGTCGATACTGTTCAAAGTTCTCGAAACTTCAGTGAAGCAATTGTCACGGAATAACACGAAAGCAACAGAATACTTTCCATTTCAGTGTTTGAGTATACAATACTGTTGGTAAACAGAAACAGTGCAGTCTCTGGTCGGCTCTCGGCGCTTATTGCTAATGCAACAGTGAAGTTTGTGCGTCATATGAACACCAACATGCGTCGTGTGTGTGTTACGCATACTGAAAACTGAAGACCTATGTATTCTCGTTTCAATTAGCCTTGGCAGAGAATAAGCGTTGGAGATAAAAACAGAGTATGTTCTGTGAGATCTCACAGCCGCTATAGCTAACGCTACGAAACTACTATCTAAGTATACTTTCAAATCATAACAATAATTGAATAAGTAAATTATTTTAGTCTATTTGATTCTCACACTGCAAGACCAACATATACTAATAGTTTTTTTTTAGTTTACGGTGGTTAGGGTCAAATAATATTTAAACACCAAAAAAAAGAATGAATTCGAGTAGTTTATTAATTAAATTAGCTGATAAATTCATACATAGACAATAAAATTTCAATATTTTTTCTATGAATTATCCGAACGCTCAATCGAGCCGTCTTTCGAAGGTAGCTC
The DNA here is from genome assembly GCA_902850365.2 of Chilo suppressalis. NCBI lineage: Eukaryota > Metazoa > Arthropoda > Insecta > Lepidoptera > Crambidae > Chilo > Chilo suppressalis. The sequence continues at coordinate 16,523,989 of OU963914.1, read as the reverse complement.
GACAAAAGTAAAAAAAAAAAAAATTCTGACGACTGAAAAGAATGCGGAACGTCAAAAAAAGTAATAAAAAGACGCATTTTGAACCATACAGGTATAAGAATAGAGTGGGGAAGGCGGCTCTTAAAGGTAGCTTTCCAATTACAGCATTATAGCGCATTATGCGGCATAATGCTTAACGTTGAGTGTTCCAACTACAGCAACGCTTCGCACAATTGAGCACTCTCAAAAGTAATGCTTTCGTGTGATGCGTGCAATCGTACCAACCCAGTGACAGAAAATTAACAAGTGTTTTTTCTTTAAGTTGGCATTGATCGAAATGTTTTATTTATATGTTATCGTAAGTAATATTATTTATTGTTGAAAAATTATTAAAGCTTTCGTTTCATTAAATAGTTTTTTTTAAACAATCAAAGTTAATTCAAACTGTTAAAAAAATAAATATAAGTGTGGATGAAGGTACAAACATATCCTTTTTTTTCAACACTGAACTTAGCGCACTCTCCTGGTGCATTTGAAAACTAATTCACGTTCCAATTAAGCATCAGCATAATTCGGCATTGTGCGGCACTGAGTCGCATTATGCTCTGTAATTGGAAAGCAACCAAAGTGTCCGTCTAGTAGAAAGAGAAAGAAGATGAGAGACGGCTAGACTTTCTCTCTCTAATGGCAAATGCGCATTGGTTGAAAAACCTACGGATGAATACCATACAATCACACGACTGCGTAGCAATACCGATTAATCACACGACTGCGCAGCGTCACAAGAGAGAGAGATAGCTAGCCGTCTCTCATATGCTTTCTCTTTCTAGTAGACGGACACTTCCACTTGTAGTAGAGTAAATATCTCCCCTACTCTATTCTTATACCTCTATGTTTTGAACACGTTTAAGCGTGTTTCATTTATTTATTTTACTCTATTCAAAATATGAACATGATCACAATTCTTATGAATACGTTTTAATTAAACATCTACATTGTTTATTTATGAATACTTTTATCACTATATTTGCTTTATATGCCAATTAATTAATTAAAATTATCTGTTTCATTGATCGCTTGACTTTCACATGTACACTTGCACTGGGAAACATATGTTTCAAAGCAGGAGACCCTATTCAAAATTAGCAACTAAATCGCAAACTATTGATCATTAGGATATCCTAATGATCAATTGGAGAGACGACTGTACAAAATAGTGCCTAAAATAACCTTTGTAAGAGCTACGTTAACGTTTTTGCGCCTAGCATTATTTACCTGGACAGGTTCCAACGTAGACTTTCGATTTTCAAATATCATTAGACATTCTGTCTAACCTTTGTTCTGGCTGATTGCGTCTTTTGGTATTTGTGCAAACTCATTTTCATTTGAACTTAAAACAACACATTCATTAGCTATCGAATTATTTTACTCAAAAATTCTTTTAATGTCTTAATTTTTATAAGTAATTATTTGTTAAAAAACGACCCGTCCCGGCTTCGATTTTTTTTTGTATTCTTAAAGTTTACATCGTGTCACGATTATCAAATTTATGGTTTTTATGGGACATATTTTTAAAAATTTTGCCAAATCCTGAAAATTTTAAGAAAGCTCTCAATTGAATTGGTAGAACAGTTTTAAAAATGTTTGTTACCTAATAAAAAGAACTAATTATCTCGATTCTAAAAATCTACTTCCATATCTGAAAAGCTGCAATTCAATGGTAAAATCGTTTCATTCAAAGTCAAGTCACATTCATTGCACTGACGAACACTGACGATAATATCAGACGTGATTCGCACTCGAATAGACTAAAACATATGATAAAACATAGCACAATGTTTATAAATATATAAATAACGAATACACTAAGCGTATCGCATAAATTGATGTTTGTATTTAAAAGGGACAATTGCCTATAGCATGTAATTCAATTCAACACGGTCACAGAAACGTTCACAATATCAAATGTAATATCAATATCAACGCTACTGAAGATTTACAATTAACTGAAAAATTTATAATAGTTGGTGAAGATTGCTTCTAGCGAAGCCATCTGCTGCATTTCGCCATCGTACATCTCGACAAAAATTTCATCCACATCATCTTGTTGCGTGGCTATCCATAACCGTGCGTTTTTGTCGAATTTTTTTACCACGTACGACAAAACTGTGGAATATATTGTCGCCAGCAGTGTTTCCGGACCAATACGACCCAAAAACCTTCAAAAAAAGAGCGTACTCCTTCCTTAAAGGCTGGCATCGCATTTGTGATACTCCTGGTGTTGCAGGTGTCCATGGGCGACGGTGATCACTTACCATCAGGTGAGTCGTCTGCTAGTATGCCCTCTATAACATAAAAAAAGCCTACGAAAAGATCATAAAGGTCATATAAAACTGGTAGATAGCTAAAATAAAAATAAGCATGTTTTAAAACCTGTTTCGTCAAATAATGGTGATTAGTCTGATGTTCGATGACAACTCAAACAAACGAACAACGTAGGTGGGTTTACATAAACATAAGTACATTTTTTTAATTACCGTACGATAGTAAAAGTTACAATGTCTCCTGACGCCCACTTGATTTATGTTAATAACACACAATGTGGACTACAAAACGGTCAAAGAGTTCCGATTACCAAATCTATAGAAGGTACATCGACCTCAAACGAATACAAAGTTCAAAAGTTGCATTACACCTGACTGAACACTGGACGAACGGATGTGAAGTAACCTTTATTTATAACATTATGCATTTAAAGTCATAAGTACTTATTGATGTTTTATTTTAGTCGTATTTTTTTTCTATTAAATAGTTCCTCAAATCGGTAAACCGCATTTCTGCTTATCGTATCAGGGTTCTGATACAATATCAGATTTTATTTTATCGGGAACACGGATCAGATGAAAACATAGTTATAAAAGAAAAATTCACAACAAACAAAATTATTTTAGATGCCCATGCTGGAATGAGCGATATAAATAGTCAACTCAATCTGCTGTAATGTTTATTACTCTTCCTTTCGTAGATAACAATAAGTCTATCATTGGATTGGGAAGTCTGTTTTTTTATTGTTTTATGAACTTTATTTGCATAAGGTGGCTGGCAGCTGGTTGGCAGATGCGAGTAGCCCAAGATCAATCTGAGTGGCGTGCAATTGGAGCGGCCTATGTCCAGCAGTGGACTAAGATAGGCCGTTGATGATGATGAACTTTACTTACGGTCGCATCTTTGTAAAAAGTAGATACATCTTATACTGATTCCACCTCAAAGTAACTTTTATAAGATGAATTCCAGGCTCAAAAAACTACAAAATTTGATTACCTTTTTATCTAAATAAAACGATATTTTTGTTAATATATGGCTCGAAAGTTTCATAGTAAACCAGTTGCCATTTTTAGTAAACAATAATGCCTCGTAATTATTATATTCGTCTACGTGAAGAAGCAACATGCAGGCCGGCAGGGTGAGGATGGCTGGTGTGGCAGGTAAAACTGCTGTATCAGCTATCTTCACGTCTGGACTTCACCTTCACTTAACATCAGGTGGGGTGGAGTCATTTGTCGGACCTATCTAAATAAAATAAAAAATAACGTAATTACCACACAGAATTTTTTATGCATATCTTACTGTGTATAATGTAATTATAGATTCTATATAGCTAGTTTTATGCAACTACATACATACATTTGTATGTTAATGAGCTTTCAACTTATTAAAACACATAGTCATTGTCCCCTATTAAATAATTAAATTTGAATTCTTTAACTAGTATAAATTTACTGTTTTCATTAATTTCTGAATTCTTGAAGTTTATGAAATTCTTTGAGGATTTTCAATTTCATTGAAACAAAGTGGTTTTAATAAATAATAAAGTTGGATATCTTTAAGCATTCAATTTTAAAGTAGTTTTAATACTTTCAATGTAACAAGCAAATATTGCCACGTAAAAAATACTCTATCATACCACTGATATTTATTATCTACATAGTTTGTTGAGAGTGCATTGAATGCAATATATTTCTTTTTACAAGAACGTATAATGGTGAAGGCATTCGCAACAGGTGTTCACAGATGACAGTGGTAATTGTTTAGTAAGCCTTGTTGTTTGATACATATTTTAATTTGACTTTTAGTCAATGTCACGTCATATACATAGTAAAGTGTGTGAAAATTTGACAAAAGGTTACTTTTTCTATATTATTTTCACTATAGTCATATTTAACTATGTATCAAACAACACGGCCTTAAGCTATATAATGTATCTCTACAGTTGTATTATAAAATATATCCGTGTCTTTACTCTTGCATTGTTTATTATTATCAATATAAATGTATAGCTATTCCCCTCTCTCTCTTTCACTTCCTAGTTTATTTAAATACGTTTGCATTATTACTTTTGTCGCGACATTCAAACTGGTTTGCAGATTTGTCCTCGGCGTACTAAACCTCTCTTTTCCTGGCAGCGTTTGGTCCGTTTAATATAATTTCTGCAACCAGAAATTTATTTTTAGAAACATCAAATCATTGCTGGCTCTTTATATTGCGCCTTCTTGTGCTGTTTCGTCTCTTTTAACTTATCTCATATTTTGTGGAAACATGTTATTTACTTAACTCACAACCTAACACATTTGTAGATTAAGCTTACACATTATGCGTTCTGTTAGACATTTCCTCACCATTTCTATATCCAATATCATCAATAACTGAATCAGAAGTTTCTATGCTTTCAACTGGATTGCTGATCGTTAATATCCTTTGGAGCTAACGACCAAATCAATTTATATGCAACCTCAAAGACCCATGCTTGCATTGCGATCAATCAATTCGTATTGTTGGTTACATTCGCTTTGAATGTAAAGCGGTAACTAAATTTAACTCGTTTTCCATTTATTTTTGGACAAGTAGCGTGATATATTAGATTTTTCAATATTTCTGAAGTTTAAACCTCGCAAGACTGCTATGAATGCATATTAATTTACATCTGAAAAAAAATCACTTCAACAAAATTAACTCGTGCTAGATATCAGGTTGAAATCGAACCAGTGTCGTATGTATAGAACGCGGAAGTATAAACTTTGTAACTTTTTAAAATCTTAATTTATTTTAAAGAATTTCATACACATAGATGAATAGTTACTATCATTATTTACCACCCCATTATTCCCCTCTTAAGATATATTTATTCTGTCTTTTGTTGAGTGTTCTGAAAACATCTGTTTTGTTTGTAACTGGAGCGGTTGCAAAGATTGAATTATTTATTACTGAGATATATGCACAGGTGACTATTTTGCATTCACGTGCCAAGAAACCGGTATGTCCTTATGCAGTTTAACCTAGTCCTCGTTTAGCTCCAAGCTATTAAACTGCACTTAGGTTTTAATTGTATAGTTACATTGTAGGTGGTTAGAGTTTCTTCACGCTTGAAAGGAATCTAGAATGTGATTTTATAATCTTTATTTTCACCATATTACGCAACTTAATGTAATGCCTAATGGTTCATTTTTAAAACCGAAGCTTTATTATTATTGTTTCTTAATTCCGCATTCAGAGATGTCAAAGTTTAATTTAGGTGAAGTTGTTACTTTCCTTGTTATAGAAAGATTTTATTATATTGTTACTAAATTATATTTGTGTACTTAATCCATGTCCGATAAATCAAACACCTTGCAATTTTTTGTTATGACCATGAGAGTCTGAAACATCAACTAGGTTGAATATTACGTAAAAAACTTAATAACTCGTTTGTGAGTGTTTTATCAAAGAAATAGCTTCATTATCGCGAAATTATTAATAATAGAAGTTGAGACAGGATTTGGTCTGACATTTCAGCGATAAGATGACTAGGTACTACAGAGCTCATTTTTCAAAGGTTAGGACATTAGTGCATGCACATCGATATTTAAAGAATTTGAGCAAATGACATCTGGAGGGTAATTGAAGGTGAAACGTTATAGTTTTATTCAAATGTAATGGCGCCTGTGCAACTGAGAAGTTAGCACGAGTCTCGGCGCAGTAAACGAAATGCAGGTGATGTATTATCGTGCAGGAAATCACTGAACTGAAAGCTGCGCATAGTTGCGCTCGCTCTTGACTTCACAGCTAATAGCCTGCGCAGACGAGGGACTTCTGTCACAAAATTTGTGCTATGTATCGCATCTGTGGTATTAAACATTCTGCGTACAAAAAGTCCCCCGAACAATCGAAGACATTGAGACCAGACAGGAGAATAGTACGGGAGAGTCCCCGAATAAATTACAAGCGCAGCAACGCACACAGTGAAAGTTAGTCTGCGTTGCGCGCTCGATCTGATTCAAAAAGATGGACCCAGTATTCTTAAATAAAGTTAAATCAGAGGTGGGTTAAGGAAAGTAAATTGATCCTTGTATTAACATCACTGTTTTTACTGTCACCCAGTGTTGCCAGGTTCGATTTTTAAAAATCGGGAGGCGTTATAGAAAAAAACAGCAGATGTATGGAAAGAGCTACAAGAAAAACAGTAGATAGAGAGGCTTAATAATCAAATCAAGATAAAGACCAGTAACGAATGTGTTTCATTGGCTTCTGCCGCCCTTTAAAGCTAGATTTTTTTAGACAATAACATTTATTATAAAATTAATAAGGTTACCTACATTATTAATGGCCGAAAATGCAACTCAACATGCAATTTAAAAAAGAAAGTCGTATTCTAAGAAAAATAGGAGATTCATGTAGAAAAACAGTAGAACAGGAGAAATATCAGAAAAACAGGAGATCTCCTGTAAAATCTGGAGACCTGGCAACACTGCTGTCACCTGATGATGCCAGGTGCAGCCGAATTGATGCAAAAAGTACCCGTTCTTGTTTTACTACCTAGTTCACAACACTACAGTGTGTCGTACCTTTTACCACACACACAGCATAAATATTGCGCGACGACGCGTTCTACGTCTTACAACACGCCTATAAATGCTTTCAGGAATTCTTAAAAAAAAAATGCAATATGCGACGCAAATTACGTTATAATGTGGTTTGACACTGATATTGAAAATAGTCCGGAATCACATGTCTTTTCTGTATTCACGCCCCGCCCGCAATGACCTTGAGGTTTAATTTCGTATCTTCTAAAATTGAATACGTGAAAAATTATTGCAATGAAGTTTTGTAATATCTCTGGACTAGCATTTGTTCGCGAATGCGTTTCTTTACTTTTAAGTAAATGTTTCTTATTATGATGACGTATTATGACGATAGAGTTGTTGTGACGTTTGGATTACCAGTTGTTTACCGTCTAAACCAAATTGATAACTTTAGCTTTTGTATTCAATATGAAAGCTGTACTAACCCCTCTACGAGAAATGACATGAATGTGTTGTTTAATTCATCACTTTTTTAAAAAAAACAAAGTTTTAACCATTTAGCTGTTAGAAAAAAGAAAATTTTGCTAGGAAACCTGAAACGATGATTTTTTCTATTAATATTTCTCTTACATCTGTTCTTTTTTTTACAATCATTCTTATACAATGAAATGTGAACATAGTTACTACTTATCACGCTGCACACCATTCTTTTTATTTAAACCAACTCATAATAATAGTGCGATAAAAAATATAAATGACTGATAACAGTGGCACCGGTTCTTGCTGGTTCTTGTAAATCTGCATTTATTTGTATTCTGATAGTGTCGTGGGGTATACGTGCAATATTTAAGCGGATTGTCCCCTCTACTCCAATATAGTATAAAGTCTATACTACTTTTTTTGAAGTGTGTATGCTGTTGGTCGCAGATGACCAATACAGCGTCACAGGGTTTGGGGACGGCGAGATTCTAAGCCATTGTCCTAATACAACGCGATAACGCGATCATCGCGCGTTTAAACGATGCGACCATCGCGTTATCGCGAACTGGGTGTCCTAATAGAACGCGAATACGCGATCACGATTGACACACAGTTTGGTCGGGTTAGCCCTGCCCTTCTCCCCGCTTCCTATCGACGCGACGCGATCACCGCGCTAACTTCAGTTAGGACACCTATTCATCATTAATAGGTTTGATTGCGCGTTCGCGCGAACTATGTTCCCGCGAATAGATTTTTAAACATTTTAGTCGCGCGAATGCATCGCTCGATCGCCTATTAGGACACCTATTCCAGATCAATATGTTTGATCGTCGACTCGTACGATGATCGCATCGCTCATTCGCGTTATCGCGTTGTATTAGGACAATGCCTAAGGGGATCTCAAGCCGAGAATTGGCACGTGCCTCTAGAGGTATTCCAGGCGGATGGCATCTCCCCATGGGGGGATCTCCTCTCCGTCTGGAGCTTCTAGATCACTCGAACCTGAGGGGGTCGGCTGAACTAGAGGGCGCTTCTGAGACTCGGACCTCGGCTCTAGTTAGCCGTTGTCGTGGAGGGTCTATACTACATTTAAAATCATTACAATGTTTGCTAATCTACGGCAAACGTTTGGGTAACGAACTCAAAAAATCTGCCTCGAACGAACTCAAAAACCTCCCGTAGATTAACTTGCTTGCCTGATCAAACATTTCTTCTTCCTCCAGGTCGAAACAAGAATAAATTCTGTAGTTGATTCCAACCCAAACTGAGTTCATACCTTTGCCGTTTTCATTTATGAATATATACTTATAATATAATATAAAGTATATAAGGGCATAATTTTCCGATTATTCTGAAAAAGTTGGAAACGGAACTTATTGTAATAGCACTGGCAACATTAGTTTTTAGATTCGCGCACCTGCGACTTATACAACCGTTTAAATTTGTGAATCGGATTTCTCTGTTATTTTTTTTAATGATATACTTGACTCCTGTATACTAACCGATTTACGAATACAGAGACTGCTATGCGAATCCTAAGCATGATAATAGTGAACAGAGGTTGCTTAAAAATATGCTATTTACATCAGCCAGAATATTGTAAAACAGTAAAGAACTGCTTAATTAGTTAAATGTTCTTTTACGTAGCAAATATTGGTTTGACAACGATGTGCTGAAATGAAAACGATTCTTCTCCTTAAGGTCAAGTTATGTCAATATAACCATTAAATTGATATAAATTTGTCAGCTTGACTCCATCATCCATCATTCGCGTTCCTTATCAATATTGTTTTAATTCTGTTTGTAAATGTCTTACAAATGACTTTTGATAATTACTTTATGATCTTCGCGGTATCAAAAGCTCTGTTGACTTTCCTCTGTGTTGTGTATCTATGCAATAAAATTTCATGACTTGTTTCAATATTATTTTTAAGGTACTTATTATTTTGGTTTACATAACGGAATTTCACTTCTATTAAGCTAGCATGGCAAAGTGAGCAGAAACGCTTAAAAAAATGAAAAAAAAATAGTGCTAATTTAGTGCCAAAACCTGAAATTTAATGCTTTCATAGATTCTCGAAAAATTAGAACACTGCTAGCTTGTGTAATTAAGCTAGCTTAATAGACGTCGGGATTACACACTTTTTTCAGGAAGAAAATTTATTGTTTAAATCAAAAGAAGAAAAAAAAATGTGTCCGAAATTTTTTCTATTAAAAAAAATCTTTCGATTAAAACATCCAGCAGTTACATGCTTATAAAAAATTAAATGTTGTTTCTTCGATTATATACACGCCTAATTACCGTCTTATCATAACTGCACGGAAGCGCGCCAAAAATTATATACTACATACGGTAGATACGCTTGTCTACCCTACACACACGCACACCTTGATTACTTTTAAGTCAGAAATCAAATATATCTTTATTCAAATTGGATATACCTATAGTACAACTCTTTTTGAATCGTCCAAATTTTTTTTACTACCATTCGTTATTGACCATATTTTTTAGCTACGGAGAAAAACGAGCGAAACTCCACAACATCAAAAGTATAATGTAACAACATTAACAAATCATTAAATCAATCATCGTTGGTGCGGGTTCGAGTCTCGTCTGCTGCCCGGTCGCCGTGGGAGATTTTCTAGTTATATTTTCTTTAGATTTAAACATGAAGCAGTTACATGCTTAACAAAAAAAAAATAAATGATTATGTTGTTACAACGTCAATACAATCATGATTTATTTAATATAGAAAACCTATTGGAATGATTGGAACAGTTCAAAACCAAGCATTTTTGTCTGTAATATAATCAGACAAGTTGCCATACAAAATTTGAAATTGACATTTCGGTTTGCAAACTATTCGAATTCGATAATGGTCCGTGCTAGGGGTTCAGTAAAGAATCTATAGATTAACGCACACATTGCGCGTAACATGAGCCGTTTTCTTCACGTAGTTTATTTCAATTGCTCTTTTTAGGCGTTTATATAATCAAAGTGTTGCTTATTTTATGCAACTAAAAAAAATAGTTCAAATGTTCGCGGCTATTTCCTTACTCATCGGTTTTCCTAACACGGTCTAGAATAGGCGAGTAAAAACTTGAAACCGCAGAGATCCCTTCAAATTACAGCTTAGCCTTCGTCCAGTTGCAAAGCATCGTTTCCTATTACTGTGCAATATGAAACTACTTGTAGAGTGTACGTAACATTATCTGCTAAGGTCGCATTCACACTTAACGTTTTTTTTAAACACACACCAATTACCCTAGCCCCAAAGTAAGCACTGTAAGGCTTGTGTTATGGGATGCTAGGATAATGGATAGAATACATATACTGTACATATATAAGTATATTTATATAGAAATACATATTAAACATCCATGACTGGAGTACAAATGCTCGTATTCATCAACCAAACATCTGTCCCCAACGGGATTCGAACCCGGGACCTCTCGAGTCGGCGACACTATGAAACCCGGCGTACAAACCACGCAACCACGGAGGTCGTTTTTCATGCTCCATGTGACATACACGGAGATTTTGTATAAATATTGATTTATTAAAATCGAATTCACACAGTTCAATATCGAGTTTTTTTGGTGCCGGTCTATAAACAGATGTTACGATTTAAAAAAGGATGATTTCTGGTATTAAAACTATCCTGCGTCCTTTCCCGGAACTCTCTGAATCTTTATACCAAAGGACATTGTTCAGCGTCCATACATAGTTAGCCTAAGAACCAACAATCATGAAATATTATTTTCTAGGTTCAAAATCGTAAGTAAATGATTGTAAAAACAAAGATTATTGACGGACACTTCTGAGAACTTAAATTATTAGGAAAACTAAAAAATTTTTGAGGTTATGTTTAATATTCAATGAAACATAGGTCAACCTCCGTGGGTCAACCTATGAACTTAGTATGAAGTGAATTAATATTACAACTAATTCATTTTATTCGGTGAGAATAACTATTAGGAATAACTTGGTTAGGTAGGAATCATGAATAAAATAAAAACTGTAGTTTTGCTTCTTATTTATTGACTATTATTCACATAATTGTATCATATTGTATATTTTATTTATTTGTATATCACATGTATATTGTGTAAATATGCAGCGTGAATGTGTATCAGGTGTTCTTGAATAATTTGGCAGTATGATCCTCTCAGGATGTTTTGGCTCAGGTTCACTAGCACTTGGTAATAAGGGATCTTCTCTTTGGTAACATCGATGGCATATTAGATAATAATAATAATAAATATTTCCGACACTCACACCAATTAGCCTAGCCCCAAAGTAAGCACTATAAGGCTTGTGTTATGGGATGCTAGGGTAACGGATAGAATACATATACTGTACATATATAAGTATATTTATATAAATACATATTAAACATCCATGACTGGAGTACAAATGCTCGTATTCATCACACAAACATCTGCCCCCACCGGGATTCGAACCCGGGACCTCTCGAGTCGGCGACAGCCATGAAACCCGGCGTACAAACCACTCGGCCACGGAGGTCGTCGAAAGCCGAAATAATTAAATTAAAGAAAAAACAATCGCAAATAAACACACACAACAGGTAATCCGAAACGAGAATGCACTTTCCGGTATATTATACTACTCTTTGGAATGCAGGAATGCCACAGATTACTACGAATGCAAACTGCGTGCACCACAACCACAGAGTAACGAGTTTTATGCCGGCCCTTCACTTGACAAGTTTGTCCTTGTCATGCTTAATAAGCAATGAAAAGGACAGACTGATGTCATGTTTTCAAATAGCAAATACGAATAGCCAAGTGAAGTGCCGGCATTAGAAAGAAGTGTTTTGTTTGCAGCGCTGCCATAGATTATACACATAAAATGGTATTTATTGTCTCAGATTATTTTTTAACTTTTTAATTTAGCTTACTTAACTGGAAGTGTCCGTCACAATCTAAATACTGATAATTATCGCAAAAAATATACTAAGAATTATCATAAATGCCAAATTGGTGTTGGTTCTTAGGCCAATTTTAACATTGTCCTTTCAGCTAAATACATTCAGCAGTTTAAGCATAAAGAAATAACTTTCACATTTATATTATTAGCTTGTTGCATACACTCGAGAACTGTTACTACGTTCGGTGTGAACGCATACTACAAACTTGTAAAACTAGCTTACTTGTGATAAATGCTAATCATTTAGACTAGGATTATGTAAAACGAAGCTGACAATAGAAACTACAGATAGCCGTGTAATCTTCAACTAATTATGACTAACTAGTACCTCATTATATGCATATTTATATTTTTCATTCGATTTTACTACTTCTATGCTAATAATAGATGTCGCTTTTAGTCTAACTTGTAGTTTCTTCTTTCTTATTTCACGAACTATTCATAAGTAAATTTGAATATAAGCTTTAAGAGAGACAGGGCACAGAACACAGGAAGAAGTTAGAAGGGTGATCGTAGACCGTTTGCACGGTAACGGATGTCGCCGGCTCGCCCCGACTACCCTTCCACCTGATAGATAGATCAAACGACGAGACATCAAACGATTGAACCAATCAGCGCTCACACCCGAGAACAACGACGCAATCAGAACCAAGTTTTAAGGATTTGCTCGCACATTACTGTGGCGCGCTTGCTCCACCCACAAGGCCCTTCTAACCTGTTTCTGTGTTCTGTGCAGATTGATTTCTGTGTTCTGTGCAAATGAATACTATTGCAAGTAGGTATTTAACATTTGAAAAAAGAAATATCAATTATAGTTATTTTTTTATATTTTAAGCATTTAACTGCTAGATGTTTAAATGTAAAGGAAAATTGACTAGAAAAATTTCCATGCGGACACTTTTTAATGACATCTAGCAGTTAAATGCGTAAGAAATAAAAACATAACTAGTATTAAACTGTTAACGTTCTGTCTAGTCTTATTTTTCCGGTTTTCCTTCCTTGACTTTGATAGTGGTTTAGGATAAAATAATGTATTAAATAAGTTAAGTTTGTTAGGGTGATGTTATCCTGTAACATTGACAAAGGTGTTTGTATCCGACGGGAAGTATGTATGAATTAAATAGAAACTGCCCTAAAATTATTTTAAACTTTCATGGTCATTAACATTATATTAACGGGATTGTTACCATGTACCTTGTTTTTTATGAGTCTCCGATATTTCGGCACTGTTGCAAGCGCCATGATCACGGAGTAACTGAAGTAATTGCGAGTAGATGTTATTGGCAGACATATCGGTCTACCCTTTGACGTCGTCTTTTGCTGCGCTCGATATCGGAGACACATAAAAAACAAGGTACATGGTATCAATCCCGTTAATAGCCTAAAATTAATGTTCTAAAATTATATATATTCTGAGACTAATAGTACGAATATTGTATTAGTATCAATATTTTGTGCCGCTTACTAAGTTAATTTCCCTTGAAACCTTTGTTTTCCAGGCAGTCTGTCGTGTCGTCGGTCCCATTTCACTTTATATTCGCACGCAAACGTGAATCATGGATTTAATTTTAAACGAAAGCGCAGGAGATGGAATGCTTCAAGCTATTCGAGAAATGAATATAAAAGCACAAATAAACCCTAAACGTAATGCAAAAGTTTCCATAACTGTATTCAATTTAATTATCTTTCGACACAGCTGTGACTTTGTGATTCGTAAACTTCTGAATCTGGTCCAGATTAAAATGTAAATTTGCTCCATAGCTTTGTTCGTGTGTCCAGTTTTTTTATGCTTTCCTTTCCGGATAGAGGAAGTCTAACATTTTTGTCATTTCTAATCAAGTTTCAGTACTGACAACGAGTAAAGTCCAGATTTTAGATAATTTGGCGCTATGTTGTAAAATACTATACTGGTGTCAATTCTGGCGTGATTCTCTAAACTTAAAATTAAATTTAAGGTCAGTCTCACCTTTCCATTCTGTATAGAGAAGGACAAGGATGCACTATTGTCAAATTTAAGTTTAGATTTAGAGAATCATGCCAGAATCGATACCAATACCAGCTTAACTTAGGCTTGTAATTTTTTCAACACATTTGCTAAAAAATGCGTTTACGAAGGTTGTACATTGTTCGAATGTCCAAAATTACGCACCATACAACGTTCCGGTATATGACACCGTGCGTATCCTTCACGGTTTTTTTTGTTTTGATCGAACCTCCTTGGAACCTCTTTTGATAGTATATAACAATCGATCGAATAAAAAAAACCTATAGACGTTTGGCTCACTTTAATACTAAAAAAAGAAAAAAAAGAGCCAATAGATGTAGTGGAACTACATTTTCACCACTAGCACGTAGCGCTACGAGCAAGTGCGCGTCATTTTCGTATTAGAAAAAGTATGCTTCATTACTTAAAAAATATACTGTTTTCTCTCAAACGTTGTATGATATTCGTGCGTAATTGGTATTTAAAAACTTATGCCTATCGTAAACCCTCGACTTCGCCTCGGGCTTACATTAGTCTACTCGTTTGTAATAACCAACTTACCGCACTAATATCATAAATAACTATTTTAACAGCATTAAAACCTATTTAGGAAGGTAAGAAGGCTTCCGAGGCAGCAGACAATGAGCCGCAAGTCATCCTCATATTTTCAGCATGAACCCTACCACGCTATAAATATGTATAAATAAACTTTTTTTATGTAAAAACAAATAAAAACAAAGGCCGTTAAAACTATTTGTAACTCCTTGATCATAATATGTTATCTGTACTCAGGTTTAATGCCTCTATGCGCATTAAAAATATACGCTTATCTACTTTTACGTAGTGACTGTTCAACTTAACAGTAATAAAATAATATAAAGTGTAAATCTAGTAAAAATCAGAAATCTTTATAACTAATGAAGCAGCTGATAGATTAAAAAACGGTTTTCAATTTTTAAATGTTCAAATACGTCAATCCCAAAGATTTATTTTAGGAACAGAGAATAAAAGCAAATATTAGCAACGTGTTTTGTGTACAAATAGTACTTCCGCGTTTATAGTAAGTAAATAGTTTTATGACATCTTGTGGTTTAAGCTTTTAGTTAGTTACTTTATCTTGTCAAGCAGCCTTGTCAACTACACAAGTATTTACATTTTCATTGAGCATTATGATATTAAAATTTACTATGTCAATTAGCTTATTATAATAAACGCTCTTTAACCGCTATGTTCTTGATCATATTACTCAGTTTTGAAAACTTTATTTTAATTTCTGCTAGTGCTAAACTCCAATTATTTCTTTCATCAGATTTATATAATTTACTAACTTCGTTCTTTTATTGAGTTCAATGCTGCTGTTTTATTTACGAAAAACGTAGATGATAGAGAAACACTTTGCTAATGTTATACATTTTAAATTCATTTAATTACTAAAACGAAATACCCTAAATTAAAATCTCGCAATAGTAATAAACAAAGTAATCAGTTTTTTTTTCTGTTAGTAATTGTAAACTTTTGGTATGCATGAATACTGCAATAGTGTTATTAAACTGAATAACAAAAGCCAGGCTTATTAATCGTTCATCGATGTTTTCATTGATGCATAATGTCACGTTCAATATTTATGCTGTATGTTTTCAAACGTTGTATTTTGAGATTATCCTTTTCATTATACATTTAACATAAACTTTCTCGTTCCACTCCGCCCCTTCATTGTTTAAAGGTTCATTGGACATATCATAAAGACAAAGCCAGTCTTACGGCTTTGTTTATTTCTTTTAATCCATCAATAGAGTCAAATGAATTTTTACATTCCTGAAATGTCTTTATGTTCTACTAGAACTAGCGGCCGACCGCGATTTCTTCCGCGTTAAAGTCTTTGCATATTTAGTGTTAATATATAGTCTATGACACTCACAAATAACGTAGCTTTCTATTGGTGAAATAATTTTCAAAGTTAGTTCAGTAGATTCAGAGATTACCCCTACAACCTCACTAACTTTATCTCTTTATTATATTAGTATTGATCACATTCATTCACACACACATTCATTTCAATCGACTTTGTGATTTACATTGTGTGTTTGTATTCTAATATTTCGAAATATCTCCATCGTTTCCAACACTGACTTTCATCAAATTCGGAATTGTTATCTATTTCTAAGTTTCTAGTACTGTCGAAAAATTATGTGTGTTTGTCATCACCTCATAACATTTTTCGGTACCGGTAGTCCTGTTTATTGTCAACCAAACTTTTATGAAGCATCTTGTCTTATTGATAATGTCAGATATCATTCACTCGTCAAAAAGACAAAATGCAATTCATCTGAGTGCATTATTTACCACCCGAAACGAGGGCAACGTATTCCATTGACCTTTGTTCAAGTTAAATCCCACCTCGCTAAGCCAGTTACAACCATAACGCTTTCATTATCTGCATTCATGGGCCAATCTACTAGTGCTGCTGTTATGGAACTGGTAATGTCTTGACAAACTTAGCCGTGTTTTCTAAATGCGCTTTCAGACATCGCCCAATGATTTATTTATACCAAGTCTCTAAATATTATTAATCTTTCCAAGAAAAAAATCTTCTACATGATCACTAACTTTAATCGTAGAGTTATCTCTTTTCGGTGCGCATTGTAATAGATTGGAGAAAAAGTCTTTTCGCATTAAAGTATGTATGAACTTTTAATAAAATCTCTTTGGCTATCCCATTCGTATCTTGCTGGTTTTGATATCATTAAAAAGTTTTAATTAAAAAAAAAACTTCTTTTGCTTGCCTTTATATAAAGATTTATTTTTCAGTAGCTTTCCGTTTTTAAGAATATTTATTGTTAATTTGTCTCTAAAGTAAATATTTCATTTTCTTATCATCAATTAAACAATTCGCCGATTTTGTGCCAAGAACTGACTGTACCTTCCCCCAAAAAGTAATTCGATCTAAGGGCCGACGTGTTTCACTGTTTCCTAATAAAGTAAAGATACGACATCATTAAGACAGCACTCAGCAAAAACCGAATCAGGAAACCAACCTCATAGTTCATTCAGAAAAGGTAATAAGTAGTTAGGCGAGCAAAAAAAATCTTCTAATGACCGTAATGCATCTTTTCTATATAGTTTGCGGAAAGAGAATGGGCGTGGCGAAAAACGGAACTTACGTTAAGATTTTTATTTGGCAATCAAACCCAGCAATCTGTAAAACGTCAAAGTTTTGTATTGATACGGATTTGTTTGTTGTTGTGATTTCTTGCGGTTTTTTGTATTTAATCATGTCTTAAAGGGGTAAAACCTTACAAATACGGTAGAAAAGCACTACAGCGCCCTCCAATCTAAATCCCATTCTCTTTCCGCACAGACTACCAACAGATACAAATGCTAATTGACATAATTAAGCAGCAGAATACAACATATTTCGAAATATCTTCCTACTAATAATATCTGGCACAATTTCATTCGTGTTTAATTCTATACCATCAGGTATTTGATAAAAAGCGCAATCTGTTTGTGGATCATTAATCTTTTGTAAGACACATTTACTTTGTTGATAACTAAGTAATTGTAAACCATTCTCATCTAGTTTGTGCGAGATATCTTTATTGTTTGTGGCATTATGAAATGTTTAATCATTGTAAAATTTTAATCTAAATAAATATTTTGAGACAATAAGACCGCGCAAACTCGCCGAATGATTCGTTGACGATCGGTTAATAGGAAAATCTTTCAGTTCTTGTCTAAACTTGCCAATTAAATTTGTAATATTAAGCTTACCAAAGTAAATTATAAAATTTTCCTCCTAAAATTAATTGGGTTTTAAAATTTACCGCAGTTTGGTATCTGATTTTGTTTTAAATTGATTAATGAAATAAATGTCATGATAAATAAATTCTAGTGCATTAATGTTAAATTGTAAATACCTTTCCATTTGTTTAAGTGTATCTTATTTCATGTATGTTTAATATGTAGTATTATTTAGAATAAACAGTATGTTTACCTTAGGATCAGCTTTAACTATGTCAAGAGACACGTGTGAAATAGTGATAAAACTCATTTGATCCGCGCAAAAGACACACGAGCAGCTTATCTAGCTCTGTGTAACATAAAAAAGGATAATGCTTAAGAAGATATTACTAGAAAAAATATTGTGGGTTACCTACAATGCGAAGAGATGGCGCTGCCTTGCAGCCTAAATCTAGAGAAATTTCGACGCGGCCATCAGGGCCGCGGTAGCATAATGGTCAGTGCATTCGTCCGGATAGCGAAGGGTGCGGGTTCGAGTCTCGTCTGCTGCCTGGTCCGCGTGGATTTTTTTCTAGTAATATTTTCTTTAGATTAAAGTAGCTAGCAGTTGAATGCTTAAAAAATATAAAAAGGATAATGTTGTAATTTTTCCCCAATTTGTAGAATATTTTACAAAACTTTGTGCTTTATATTGCAAAAATCAAGAGCTTTTTACAGGAATGAAAGGTAAGCAAAAAGGAATTGAAATAAATTACTTTTTTAATTGTAATTGATGGTAACCGAGTTATTGAAGAGGTCGGCGCTTCTTATGATACTTACCAAAATTATTTCTGACTGAGAGGTTGATGAAAAAAGACTAATTTCAAATTAAACATAAAAAATGTCTTAAGAGTTGAGCCGATTAATTAAATTTTACACAATGAATATGATACGAGTCGAGAGAGGGGTCGGGGTTTGTACGCCGGGTTTCATGGTTTCGCCGACTCGAGAGGTCCCGGGTTCGAATCCTGGTGGGGGCAGATGTTTGTGTGATGAATACGAGCATATTTGTACTCCATTTGGATGTTTGTACGCCGGGTTTCATGGTGTCGCCGACTCGGGAGGTCCCGGGTTCGAATCCCAGTGGGGGCAGATGTTTGTGTGATGAATACGAGCATATTTGCACTCCAGTCATGGATGTTTAATATGTATTTCTATATAAATATACTTATATATATACTGTATGTGTATTCTATCCGTTACCCTAGTATGCCATAACACAAGCATTACAGTACTTACTTTGGGGCTAGGCTAATTGGTGTGAGTGTTGGAAATATTTATTATTATTATTTATACCCATTTTAAACCAGTTTCATTAAACGATATTGAAGCTTGATTATTTCATTCATTGGAGTAGATAATTTAAAAGTGACATTATTAACCAACAAGCATTAATGTAACAAGATGGATAATAAACGCACGTATGCAAGTTAATACTATCACAAGGGACATTCATTGTCACAACGAAATGGATGCAGACTGAAGATTTGAGAATAGCATCCCTTGTATTGAGCGTGCGTTCAGATGAGTATCAATTACCCTTGATTTAAATTACTCTCAGTGTCACTTTGACGACGCCATCGCGTGCAAATTATTTAAGAAAACAATATTGCAGTTATGAGAAAAAAATATCGTCGCAGCTTGAAATGCAACCGCACGAGATCACGATAAGATTAGGATTTCTCATATAATAAAAATTTAAAGAGCCAGGGCACTTAGATGCGTTTCACGTTGGAATTGGTATACCAAATTAATGTAAAGAATATCCTTACCTTACAGGAGGTTACAGATTAATGAGTAATCACATGGTAACCAGTGTGTATTTCTGCATAAAGATCTGTCAGACTTGGACAGGATAGGAGAATGCGGTCAGGGTAGGCAACACACTTCTAGTGCTAATGCTGTATGTTGCAAGTTGCAAACATCGATAGCCAATGTGCCACCGCTTGCAACTATGTTTAAGTAAAAAACTAGACTAGGATAAATAGCTTGTTAAAATTCTAGACCAAGTCGTAGAAGTTAACGAAAGGTTTCATGTAGTTAATTTTCTAAATATTATTTTTGATAAAATCAAATGCTTAAGTATATAAATAAACTAGGATAAATAGCAGCTTGTTAAAATGCTAGAACAAGTAGTAGAAGTTAACGGAAGGTTTCATGTAGTTAATTTTCTAAATATTATTTTTGATAATATCAAATGTTTAAGTATATAAATAAACTAGGATAAATAGCAGCTTGTTAAAATGCTAGAACAAGTAGTAGAAGTTAACGGAAGGTTTCATGTAGTTAGTTTTCTAAATATTATTTTTGATAAAATCAAAAGATTGTTCAGTGTAAGTCTAAACCGAGTTTTGTCTAAATATGTTTGTTCACTCAGATATATGTTGTGTTTTACTAATGAATTTGATTTTGAGGAATTGCGGTGATATGTTATACTGTACTTTCAAGGATTTATTCTGTGAAAACTAAATTGCGAGTACTTTACCTACTAGGTAAGCTAAGCTGATTTAATTATTTGGCAATATGCTACTTATATGTGATATTATATGTGTTTGTATTTGTGTGTATGAATATGGCTTTTTAACCCGTTCGTGTTACCTAAAGTGACGTGAGTTTGAATTTACGTACATAAAAATACGTAAACCTGAAACAGTAACATGAATCTCTACATAAATTTGAAGATGTAAATTTTGGACTATGAGCTCTTTGAAACATGTAACGATGACCTTACAAATACAGTCTGACGTCTGCCATGAAAATAAAAAAATATATTACCTATAAAATAAAAGCCAGCTCAGTCATTTGGTATTCAATTGTATGTAAAATGATCAAAATGGAGTCGTTATAAATGCGTTTCTGACCGAAACACAAAAATTCAAAGACGTCATACGACCAACGGTGTTTAGCTGATGTTGATACAGTATCGATGAGATTACGTCGTAAACTCAGATCATTCCATGGAAATAATGCCTGTATATCGGATAATAATGTTCCTCTGAAATCAGTACCCCTAGCACGAACCAATATCGAATTCGCATCGTTTGCGAGTACGAAATGCCATTGTCAAATGTGTACTGATTTTTAGTTCTCGTTACATACGTTATGGCGTTAATGTTCAAGTTTTCATACAAAATTTGACACTGGCATTAAGGACTCGCAAACTATTCGAATTCGATGATGGTTCGTGCTAAAAGTACTGAGCTTTTGTTTCGGTTCTATGAAACCGCTCACTGTGTTTAAAATGATTGATGATCCGCCAGTTAATGCTGGTTTTCTCTCGAATTTCTATTGTTTTTGGAATTTAAGAAATTTATTTTAGTAAGTTTGTACAAAAAAAGATGTTTAGGTCAAAATAATATAAATGATACCATCAATGGCCATTTTCTTAAAAATCTTCTTTCCTTCCTTAAGGCTTTTAACTGCGTAGATTTTTTATTACCAAATTTCAAATTGTAAAATAAAATTATACCTACTATGCACAAAATGAATACCCGAAGGTATTTCAATCGCATGTATTTGAAAATGATAATATTAGGAATAGCTACCTAATAATAATACACTTATTATTATAAGGTGGCTTGCTTATCCTACATATACAATCCAACCATATTTTTTGTGTAATTAAAAGCATGAATTGGATATAGTATGTTAGACTAGACCATGATATCTGGATTTAAATTTTTATTGATCTCTGTTTCTATTTTTATTTCTTTTAATTTATGTAAATGTTTTAATAATTTAATGTACATCATTACGTATAAATATTTCTCTATTCTATTCTATCATGTTCATACATACCTACACTTTTATAATTTATTGGTATTTAAGAGATTCCTTAAAAGTTAAATCCAGACATCTTTTTATTCAACCTATTGACCTTGTCAATGAAAAAAAAATGTTTTCTTTCAACTAATTCAATAGGAGATTTTTGTTAACATATTTGGCGATGAATATTAATTATGAGATGAGGTTTATTATTACATTTTGACGATTATCGAAGTATGTGTTTAAGAAGTAGTTTTAATTGAGTTTATTGAACATTCGAATTGTGTAAGTGCTCTTGTATAAACTTACTTGCGTATAATCTGACTAAGGTGTTGTAAAAATGCCTAGTTTTGCACGTCGTATTATTTTTTATTTTGTTTCATTCGATTTTTAATAATACATACCGATACTCATCTATCTCCAGAAAGATCCGTTGAAACAGAAAATACTGAAAATAGTTTACGGTCAAGATATTTTGAGAAAACTTACCGAACGTGGAAACAAAATCCTTTGTGCTCTATTATGCGGTGTGAAGGCACCGTTGTTTCGAAATAAATTACACAACACGTTTTTCTTTTTAATTTAAAATAACCGCCA
The DNA here is from genome assembly GCA_902850365.2 of Chilo suppressalis. Classification (NCBI taxonomy): domain Eukaryota; kingdom Metazoa; phylum Arthropoda; class Insecta; order Lepidoptera; family Crambidae; genus Chilo; species Chilo suppressalis. The sequence continues at coordinate 16,501,617 of OU963914.1, read as the reverse complement.
CAAAACTTGAAGAATATAATTTCAAAAAAGAGAGAAATGCAGTCGGCTGCGTGCGCTCGGTCCGCTGCGCGGTGGCGGACTGGCGATGGCGATCCGGCGCGCGTTTTTCCTAATTCCAAGTCCGTAGTACTCGGGAACCGTTCGAAGGCAACGCGTGCGTTTTTATTTTTAATTTTCTCCCTGCTGTCAAAGTGCGCGAACCGGCCAGATAACAACACGTGATGAAGTCAGGTTGGTGTGGTGTACATGAACGCCGTGCCGCTCGCAGGTAGCGTGATAATCTCCCACCTAGCTGTCTGCGGCCGCGGTTGGCGATAATGATAACGGCTGACATTCGACCTGATGATGTAAACATAACCAATGACCCGTATGCGCCGGTGTTCACTTTCCATCAATGGCGTAAACAGAATTTTATAAATTTATTGCTTTCAGGTCGAAAATGTAGAGTTGTTGATAGGGTTCATGATTTCTCGAGCTTTTCAATTTCTATGGGTCTCGAGAATTCTCGAGGCTAATTTCTCGGCTTCTCGGGTTGTCGAGAAATTTACATTCACGTTCGTTTTCTCTTATTATATTATTTGGTTCCAATAACGTCAACAATATCAGTGGTTTTCCTCTCAAATAAAAGTATCAAATTAACTATAAAACTTTAATTGATTATACTCAAAAACATTAATATTATGAATAAGCTAATTAACTTCAAAAACATCTATACAGATAATAAAATGGTAGGAAAGTCAAAACTGTACATTGAATATTTTTGTAAAAGAATACTTGGGTGTGATCTACATAAGATACCGCAGCCAAAAATATAGTTTTTAGAATTTTTGTCTGTTTGTCTGTATGTGTGTCCGGGATAAACTCAAAAAGCACTGCATGGATTTACTTCAAATTTAGCACGAATATTATTAAGAAGTCGGGTCAACATATAGGCTACGTATTATCACGCTATCACCCACGAGGAACGAGCAGTGAACTGTTATTTCTAACTACTCGTAACTCCACGCGTACGAAGTCGCGAGCGGCCGCTAGTACAGAAATAATATTATTCAGACACATAATTATAATGAGAGCACCATATTTGGCTGGTTATTTAGAACTTATAAACAAAATTAGCTTCTATTAAACTAAACCAAAAATCAACATTAAAGAAAACGTTAATATCTTAACTCATAATTAAATTACAATCACAGCACCATTTTTGGCTGGTTATTTAGAAAAAAAAAAACAACTAAAAACTTGAAAACAAATATAGCTACGATAAAACAAAAAAAATATAACATGAAAGTAAATAGTAATTATAATGCAACAGAACAAACGGTGATTTAATTTCTATATAGGTACATGATTTCTCGAGTTCCCGACTTTTCTCGAGCTTGATTTCCCGGGAACAAAACCCAACGCTTTCCCGGGAATTCTCGAGCCGAGAATTGTTCATGAAGAAGTCTTAAAAATTGTACAATTAGTCTTACCACCTTTATAAATGGCACTAACATACGTTTTTTTAAGAAAATTCAAAAAGCCACTACTATATTGACCTTTACCCAGATATGTTATTTATAAACTGTAATGATAATAAATAAAACAATATAATTTTTCAAATCAACGTTTCCTATGATAAAACTAGATTTTTGTTAATGTAAAAAAAGTGTTTATCGCTATTGCTAAATCAAAATTTGAAATTTGTGCTTAGTCTTTTTATTATCCTTTCCTAGGGATGTCGAAAGTTGAAAAAAATATCGATATATCGATACATCGATATGTATTTTAAAAAATATCAATATCAGCTTTGATATATCGTGAAAAAAACATCGATATATCGATATATCGGACCAATTTTCCCAAAAATATCGTACAGTTGCTCACGAAATATGACACGCGGAATAATAATGGAACGAAAATTATCTCCCTAAAAATAGACTTATTTTAGAATGATGACATAGACAATATTAAATACAGCACAGGGGCCCAATCGCCTAACGGAAATGCTTTGGGAAACGCTAACGCTTACGATTTTATATTGTTATTTCTAGCCGTCTGAGGTTTTCGAATACCTCACGCTCATTTTTTTTAATATTGTTATTACCAATGCAAAAGAAAAAGAAAGAGCGCGAGGCATTTGAATACCTCAGGCGGCTAGAAATAACAAAATAAAATCGTAAGCGTTAGCGTTTTCCAAAGCATTTCCGTTAGGCGATTGGCCCCCTGATCATAGATATGTTGAATATCATTAATCTGAGATCCAGTTACGATTTTTCCAGATACGAATTTAGTTAGATCGTGATATGCCGCTAATAATTAAAAAAATATCGTTTTTGATACAAATTTCGATATTGGTTATTTTGTATCGATGTATCGATATATCGAATCAAAATATATCGGCCAAAAAATATCGATATATCGATACATCGATATATTTTCAACAAGCCTATCCTTTCCTTCTATCGTCCTTCTATCAAAATGTCTAGTCGCATTTTGTAAATTGCCAAACATCGACAAAAGTTTTGTATCTTTATAATTACAATTGTAACTAATTATGTGTTGGGAATTCCACACAAAAAGCAAATTCATGTTATTAACGGTGTCGTGAAAAGACAAAGCAAATACAATAACTAAAATTCACTAAAGGGTTTTATAATGACAGCTTCTCAGCTGTGTAAGCCAAATGGCCAACACAACCCCCTGTTATATATAGAATAGAATATATTTTATTAACCCTCATATTACAGGTATTACATAACATACAGGTATTAACACATACAAATTCAAAAAACACAGGGCTAACCAGGACTCTGCCTCAGCATTAGCTGATGCGACATTGTGTCGCACCAGCGCTGTTATTCTGGCAGAGCCTGTTTAGTGACACAAAAAAGACATGTTAGTTATTCCTTTTTTTTTATAACTTGTAAGGATGTATGGACTACGCATCCTTTGCTTTCAAGTAACAAAAAATAAAAATAAATTAAAGTCAATCAAAACAGCAAAAAACATAAATCAGCAAGCAAAGCAATGCAAAAATAAAAACGAAGCAATTCATTTAGTTTCAGCCTAAAAATTCATATAAATTAAAAATTTACATGATAGAAACCGCAGGGGATGTTTAGTTCCGACCAAAACTGTAATATATTTGTTTCTTAGGTTTTCACGCACATCACTCATTAAATAAAACTAGTTTTTACGGGTTAATGCACGAAACTTTATTTATTTATTGACGTTTCGCAGCCTTTTCAGGTCTGCATCGTCAGAATAATGATTTTATTTAAAATTGTCGAGCTACCTTCGAAAGAATTATATTGTGCGTTCGGTTATTTCATTGGAAGATTTTTAAAATTTTATTGTCTATGTATGAATTTATTATTTAATTTACTTAATAAAGTATTTTATTTAAAATTCTTGTTTGTAATTTTGAGTTTATTTATTTGACCCTAACTAAACGTCAATAAATAAATAAAGTTTCGTGCATTAACCCGTAAAAACTAGTTTTACAAAACTGTAATAGTTAGACATATGGTATCACGGACTTTTTTGTAGACATTGATGTCTTCTATAAAACTTTAGTACATCACTTTGTTCTACTGTCAATGACTTCTGCAGTGTAAGCGATATAAGGTTATTTTTTGATATTTTTTTTTACACCCTGGGTTACGACATCGAAGTTTTCATACGGAACCCTTACTTTTTTGAAAATACTCTATAGCCTATGTTCATCAAGGATAATGTAGGATTCTAAACGTGAAATATTTTTTCAAATCGGTCTAGTATTGTCGGTACCTATTCAATACAAACAAACAAACAATCAAATTCTCCTCTTTATAATATTAGTATAAATTTTATTTCATCAACATTATCCAACATTGTGTTGGATTGTGTTAAGTTAAGGGGTCCTTCAAGGATCACATTGAAGCCTTGTATTACTTTTCCTTAAATCTCGTCAAGTCGTTTAGTTTAGCTGATAGGTTTTATAGCTAATCCTTGTCCGTTGATATACTTTAAGTAGCGAGTTAACTTTTATGTTTTCTTTTAACTGTTAAATTTACATTAGAAATTGTATTTTTCATCATCGTTTATTTATTGTAGTGCGTTTGCCGCTTAAAATTATATATCATACATATACCTACGTTATGTCTGCAACAAATTCCGCGACTGCCTTTTCTGATAATAAACTTTAAAAACCTGCTCGGGAAAGCTCCCTATCAACTGGCAAATTTGTTTTTTCGATACTACTACAAAATGTGAGATATTGGGTACAAGGTCACAATCAATGAATGTATTCTGAATATTCTGATACGACATAAAAATTGTCATCAATCAAATTAGTTTATATAATGGCATGTTCATATAATTATTATTAAAGTATACGTTATCAAACGAAATTACTTAGCTTATATGAGGTAACACATACATACATCGTGGACTATCAAAATATTTATGTAATTATTTTTTTAGCGATATTGTACAAAGTTTTTCAGTCATCTATGCGGTTTTCACGTGGTTCGACAATAAATTAATGTTTACCATTGACGTCAAGTCGTGCATAAATAATATTTGAATATTTTAATAAGACGTGATGTGACGATTTTACGAGTGGGTCTCTGAATAAGTGTGATCAGCTTTTACCATAATTTTTATTTGTTTATATCTTATACTAATATTATAAAAAGATTTTATAAATTTCTAACTAAACTAAAATTCTAACCTGTGAATCCAACATTTTTGTGGTAGACAGACGGGGAAATGTATCTTATAAATGGCGTACTTACAGACAGCAACAGGTCAATTTACCCAAAACTGACTAATTTGTCCAAATGACTTCGAGCTTTATATAACTTGACATATGAATCACAATCTATTGAGAAAATCTCGAACCCACACCTTGCTAACATAGTTTGTTATGATTCATTTTACTTTTCCCCGACGCTTTATCCGTATCAAAAAGATAAGATAATCATAAGCATGCAAACATTAAAACTATTATAGGATTTTGATAACGTATACGTAATCAGATTAAAAAAAGTTTAAATTTACCATCGTTTTTTACAAATGAGGATCTTACTAGGTCATAAAAGAACTCAAAATCCACATTATAATGATCTAATAAGCTTTTTAATTGCTATACTTTTTAAATCATTGAAGTCGGTTCATTCGTTGCGATTTTATAAATAATTTTATGGTAGCCAATATTCACCGGCGGCCGAAACGTTTGACGTCACAGAGCTCGTCGTGGTTCACTCCGGACGAACTTTAGTAACGTCTCTACGCACGCTCGCGCCCGAGCGCTAGAGCTCTATGGCGTCACAGTCACCACGCGAACAGCCGAAAAATCGTTAAGTAATTTGGTCATAACTTCGTCAATATTTGTCGTTGAACAAAAATGTAACCACTGTATTTTATGGAATCCTTAGGATAGCTCTATAAATCTACAATCTCAACTAAAATCGTTACAGATCGTCATTGTTTCAAGGTCAAAGTAGAGGATTCTACCTGGACTTGTGTTTTTTTTACATTATTCTTCAAGTTTCGGATCCTTTAAGCACATGATCATGTGATTGAAATGATGTTCCTGTTTTTCCCCAGAATACAGACGAGGCTTAATTTCTACTTGGCATACCCGAAGACTACATGTAGTCGGCTAATCTTACACCAGTAACTTTTTACATAGAAAACCAGAACATGAAAATATTTTGTGTAAGATCCCTGAAAACTAATAACTCCACGTAATGTTGTTAGATTTCAGTACCCCAAGCACGAACCTTGACAGATTCGTATTCGTATTAGCAAGTCAAAGTTTATATGAAAAATACCCCTACCGGTGGTCAGAACAAACTCGCTTTTTCCCCTAGAAACTGACATGGCGATACGAATACTTTCTTGCTAGTTGTTCGTGCTTGGGGTACATGATTATCAACTCTAGCAACCCTATTTCAGATTAAACTGGTTAGTCTAAACATAGAAAGAAGTGGTTTCAACTAGAAAAAAAACTGGTTTTGTCCTAAAATCGCATTTGGTCGACGTCGTATTTGTTGTGTTCTACCCACTATAGTCTCAGAATAGGCCGACGTATAGGTGCTTACGTAAACTGCGGAAGAGCTGTGTGACATTGAAACTGTTTTTCTCCGTTACAACTACTTTAGTGTGGCACTATGCGACAAGTATTGTTTTCAGCAACATACATTTCTAACGACGCTTCATTGGTTCAACGTTTGATCTTTATTCCGTCATCTGACTTAGCGTTATCTTTACATGTATGCGTTTTCCTACCTACATTGTTAACAGAAACAATACTTGGTTGTGCTTTGAATTCTTCTTTTATTGGTAATAGTTTTCATTTTGTAAAAGGATATGCTTTAGCCTAATATACGAGAGGAACCGTTTGTAAAATGAAACAAACCTTACCTTCAAACTTACAATGCCTCAATAACAGCTTTTTTGTTTAAGATTTGGTATTTGTATAACATCTTATATATTCTATTATTATATAATGAAAAATGGAAACAGACGCTGTTAGTTTTATATCTTGTACCTTATAAAAAGGGTGTCAAAGAAGCATAGGACATGTATCGACTTGAAGCTTTACAATGTATTCATATCTGAACTAAAGAAATCACCGACCAACTATAAGTGAGAGCTTGTTAAATCTGCCTAACAAACTTGCTAGATAATAAAGATAATGCGACGTCAATCAACTGAAATGACACTCCGCAGAGCGGGTGTGATAAATCTAAATTCTTTGCGACGAAACGTAGCCGAATATTAATAAGGTCGTTTAAAGTCCGACTCGCTGCATTACATCAAATTGGCTGCAAGCTCAACAAAGTGCTGATAAGTCTCGCAACTCGTCATGCAACCGATTGGGCAACTTTCGAGCACACCCACACGGCACGGACCACTGAAAAGAGGCGTGTCATGTGATGTCACTGTGCGTACCAAACGGGGTCCTATTCCAATAGCCCGTAGAAGACGGACAAACATGGGAGATTTAAAATTTCGTCATGAGTCTATAGCTCAAAATGTTCGATGATATAGTTTGTAATTAATCAATATATTTGTTGAAATATAAAAACAAAATTAGGTATTAAATAAATTATGTCTTTTTATGTTTTACCACATAAATGGATAGGTGGTGTGACAACTTTGCCATGCAGCCTACCACTGCCTTCAATAGTGCCCTTTTGCCCAAAACTTCTATTTCTGTCCAAAAGCGTTTGAGTTTGAGCAAGTTATTTACTTTTCTTTAAAATAAAAAAAAAAATTACGTGATCTCCTAAGTAAAATTTTGACACATTCTTGCAATTTCTTCAACTACCTACTTATTAGGAATATTTTCAAATGTTTTCTTCAGTTATTTCAACTGTCTTACAAAGTCACTTCTAAGTTACCGAATGTACTCTTGATTACACTGGACTTGACTGTCGAAGTAAATGATGCTTCGATTTGCACGAAACAATCTGAGAAAAACGAGTTTTGAAATTTGAGTTCACATGCAAATTAAAAAACCATTACCCAGCTCAGAATCGAACCACCGATCAGTTGGTATCGATCCCTAGATCGTTACGGTTTGGCTATCCGTCTCTTTTGTCTCAAATACCCTACTTCCGTTTCATCGAATCTCAAAGTACAACGATGCTAAAGAAGTTTTCACTTCAAAAATATAAAAAAAAAATATGAACTGTAAATCGACAATCGACTTAGTAAAATTGTTTTGGGTGACTACGAACGCGTTTAGAATAGGTATCCTAGGTTCCGTGAACGCTCGCTTGTACGCTTGACCGTGACTGCTCACGTCAGCGAATCTCTTCTTATGCCTCTGTTGCGTAGTTCAAATAAGAATGCGAACACGGAAGAGCAAAGAGCAATACTTTTTTAGACAGAAAACAAGCAATTATTCAAAAGGTAATATAAAATCTGGGCAAATTAATTTGAAAAGGGCGTTAACGATTTAATTTTGCCCTCTCGATTTCTGAATGCTTTAAATCGGCTCGTTTTTGGAACGAAGTTCCTTTTCAGGCGGTATGGCGAATGGCGCTAAACAAAAATTCCGTCACAATCACAACCTAGCGAGGCAGCAGCTAGCTAGGCAGCTGTGTACCTAAATAAGCAGCTAGGTGGGCGACCACTGACGGCGGTGGCTGTGGACTATGTTTATAGTTTTGTATAATAGTTTGACGGAATCCGAGGGTCAGGCTATGAAACCACCACATGGCCCCAGTGCGTATTGGTGAGTAGGATACTTTTTTTTATGGAAAAGGGATATATTGAGATGGACAAGGGAGGGCCTGGAAAAAAAGAAGGACTCTTTTTTTCGATGACGGGGAGAAAAAATGCATTGCGCATGCCAAATCATACGCCTGACGACGCATGATCCGTTAGAGATACATATTAAACATCCATGACTGGAGTAGAAATACTCGTATTCATCAAACAAACATCTGCCCTCATCGGGATTCACAGAAATCATAAATCAATATATCTTTATTCAAATTGGATGTATAGTACAATTTTTGAATCGTCCAAACATTTTTTTTCCCTACTACTCGTTATTGGACATATTTTTTAGCTGAGGAAAAAACCCAGACATCATATGATATCGTAACCTCTCGAGTAGGCGATACCAAGAACCCCGGGTTATATACCACTCGGCCACGGAGGTCGTCAAAAACTATGCAAGCATAAGTAACTATCCCCCTACCCTTGCAACTGTTCTGCAGCCAACTCCACGCCCTCCGGCACGATCCTGGGCTTCTCTGGTCAACGCGGGCCTAATGGGCCCAATCTAAATATTTTAAACTTTGTTCCAACTGAGTATACCACGACACTCACGCATTTTTTTTTCTCCTACTCGGCTACGCTTAAGTACACATATCAAAAGTGTCTAGGGATCAAGCATTTTTATGCGGATTTCTTGAGATTGAGATGTGGCTTTGTAATAATACATACATATCGGGTCGGGTACCACCTATAGCAATGCACAATCGTAGGATTCGATATCAATGGGCTCTTGAACACAGAAATTGGGCAGAAGAACAATGGCGTTTCGTGTGCTTTTCTGATGAGTCTCGTTTTGGTATGAGACCGGATACAAGACGTATACGACACTGGAGAACCCCTGGACGCCAACAGCGATTAAAATCCTGCCAGGAAGTCCATCCTTATAGTGGTGGAACCATCATGGTATGGGCGGGTATTTGGATCGGCGGAAGAACTGAGTTGATTTGGATCAGAGGCAACCTCAACGCTCAAATTTATGCTGAGACGATTGTATCAGACGTCATCGTTCCTCTACAAGTGCAAATCGGTCCCTTATTTCAGTTAATGCATGATAATGCACGACCGCACACCGCAAGAGTTGTAAGACAGACTCTCGCCGCAGCTAACATCAATGTCCTGCCCTGGCCTGCTCAGTCGCCAGACTTGAACCCGATTGAGCATGCATGGGATATGCTACAGAGAAGAGCTCTGCCGAATATGGAGGGTATCCAGTCGCAAGAAGACCTTTTTTTGTTGTTGCAACGAACATGGGCGGCCATTCCACAGCGTGATTTGGATGAACTCATTTTGAGTATGCCAAACCGATGTTCTTGTGTTGTTAGTGTTCGCGGTAGAAATACGGATTATTAATTGTTTAAGTTACCCAATAAAATTTTAGAGAAAACTGTTATTTCAGTCTTTTTTTCGAACTTTTGTGTTAGTGGTTCAAATGTCAAAAATCCCTTTATTAGGAAAATGGCAAATTTCTTTATTAATGCAAAGGTGACTTGGTTTATCGTTACTGTGACAAAAGAAAACACTTTATTTGATGAATCCTTAAAGAAAATTTTAATTAATATCAATCAGGAGAAAAGTTATTGCAAAAATATATGTTGATCCCTAAACACTTTTGATGTGTGTATTTAGGACACGTTATAGAAACCCAAATATCGGCCGTAGTTATAACTGATTCGCTCGCTGATTTCTCGGCTATTACAAAATTCATACCCATTCATTCGCATTTCCGTCAGCGATATAATCTACAATATTGATAGACTTTTACTATATTAATAGACTTTTACTATATTAATTAGACAGTTTTGTCTTTATTATGTATTTAATATCAAAGTTTTTGCGCAGCATAAACGCACAAAACCTGTTTATTAAGAATGAGACCTTATAGAACGACGCATTTACGATTGTGGCAAACCACATATTTATTGTTTTTTTTTTTATATAGTATCTCATATTGTCGTATAATTATATGATACGCTTCCTTTAAACAATAACATTGAAAAATCCAGTCTTTCAGGAAATTCATCTGTAGACTTTTCTCAGTGGCACTGTTGTATTGAAATTTATTATTCAAAAACTTTGGAAACATGCAGGCCAGTCGGAAACCGTAAGCTGATCAAAAGCTTATAAACAAGTAGAATAATGTTTACTCTATTTACTGAAATTACATTGGATTCTTAGTTAGGTTTTTAATTATAATAATAATAAAGTTATTTATTTTCACTCCAAATTACAATTGTTCCCTCGAAACAATCAGTGGATGCATTCATTGATTTTCTAATATTATACTTCTGTGATTCGCCCTTCGAGATTACACTTAATTCACTTGTACGATGGCAGCACATAATGCGTGCTACTACAAGTGAATTAAGTGTAATCGCTCGGGCGAATCACATCATATAATATCAATATCAGTCGAACGTCACTTACAGGTAAGTTCGTTTGACTTTCAATTATACTTCTGTGATTCGCCCTTCGAGATTGCACTTAATTCACTTTTAGTAGCACGCATTATGTGCTGCCATCGTACGTAAGTGAATTAAGTGTAATCTCTCGGGTGAATCACGTCGTATAATATAAGTCGAACGTCACTTACAGGTAAGTTCGTTTGACTTTCAATTAAGAGGAAATCGTTGACAGCTGAGATAGTAAAAACTGTGACACAGCTGCCAGCGCTCCCACCCAAAGACAATTTTATATAATTTTGGGTCTCAACAGAGAACTATAAACGAAAAACTATATAAACCAAGACCATAAAAGATTTTTTATTGTATTAATTAAGTCTAATAGAAAACAAATCGGTTTCTGTTTCTTCAATTGGAAATGCGTTGCAAAGCACACAAGATTCTTATCTATCCTTTTGAAGTTACAGACACTTAGTTTTCAGGTCTTAGTTTTCATAAATACTTAATTTAATTTCATAAAGTCAATAACAATTATCCTAATGGACTTCAGAATTTCGTGCTGCGCATTTCATGATAAGACATAAGTGTAATGAATATTATTTCATCTGCGTCAAAATAAACATTAGTTTTACAATTAGACAGTAAGCAAACATATTCTCGTCACAGAAAACCGGTGTGACGAGTGACAGACAGAGATAACATTATTATACAATGCATATATTTATTTCCTTATACACACCCACATTTTTTTTATCTTTCAGAACATATTTCGAGATTTAATTACCTTATGTATTAATTCACTCCAAAAACTAGAAAAATGATTCGATCGATTGATCAATGAAGATGAAGAAAAAATCTGCCTAATTATGTCGACAGGCTTCGCCACTTCCATTTGCAGTCACTGGAGTGCCGCAGACGTTTGCTGGATCATACGTTTCTGTACAAGCTAGTGAACGGCATCTTTGACACACCTGACCTGTTGTCTAAGATCAACTTTCGCATACCGTCGCGACTTCCTAGGCTTACGACTTATGCACCCTTTATGGAGAGACTCTCTCGTTTGCGCCATGGTCGCTACTCACCGCTGAATAGGTTGATGATAGCTTAGAATGGCATGCACAGAAGCATTGCTCGAAATCATTCTAGTAGAATCAAAAGTGGATTACCACAGCATGCTCGTGAGCATGATGCACAATTAATTGATATCGGTATTTTCTCAAACTCTCTTAAATATTTCCAAAATAATATAAAAAAATAATAGATTTGACGTAGGTATTTGCTGGTGACTGTAAAAGTTTATTAAGTTTAATTTTAATTTTTATAACATCAATTTCCATTACTTCACAATATTTTGTGACATTAACCGAATAATGATATAACTATAGTATTTTTTTTGAAGTGAAAACTTCTTTAGCGGCGTTTTACACTTTTTTTTGCATGGGTAAAAAATGATAAACTCGTGTCAGGTTAAACACGTGGGCTGATCGCAATATGGCACACAATAAAATTGGAAAGGTTGTTGACTTTCAATATATTGGACGAAACATAGTAATATTTTATTTTATCTTATTATAATAATAAGTCTCTATCTAGGACATCCACGTGGCAGCTTTATTGCGAAGAAAATGCATTTCTTTTTCAATAGATGTCGCTAGGTGCGCTGAAATGTGGTTCATGTAAGTTGATTTCTTTACAATAGATGTCGCTAAGTGCGCTTAAACGTGATTGATGTACGTTGATTTTTCTGAGAGATAAACTCTTTAATGCAATATAAATTGTCATGTTTGTGTACGATAGCGCAATAGATAAATATTGTATTCTCCCACATACATGATAGTACTTTTATACTGATAATTAAGCAATTCGTGCAAAATTATTCCCTAACCATTCCAAAATATCAAAAATGCACAACGTTAATATTCAAGTTTTCACTTCTGCCGGCACTCCCAGAGTGCAACCCGTCTTTTTTTATATTTTACTACTAATTATATCGCATCAATACAAGATTGTTAAATAGTGTGATTTTGTTATGAGATATTTTTGCTTAACAGTGCTATTGTGTAACATCTATAATTAAGATTGCACTTAGTTCGCTTCCACATTGTTTGTAAGTTACTTTATAATGAGTTGGTGTTAATCTTGTTGATGTTAATAAATAAATAAAAGAGACAAATCGTCTGCATCTTCAGGTTCATCATCAACCGCTAAACCGACATTGATGAATTTGACATATAAGTAAACCGGAAGAATTTGGGGTTACATTTTATCGTGTTGGGAACTAACTAAATTAAAATGTAACAATATAAAAAAATATTCTTTTTTCTCTTACATTAATTGAAATTTCTCATATACTTTCCATAACTGCCTTCCTTGTCCTAAATAGTTCTATGATATTTTCTTTCTCCCAGTCCAGTAGTGCTACTTAAATTCCTGCGGTTTCATTTTTTTAAAGGAGAACAATTCCGTCAAATATTCCGTCTGTGTAAGTTTTTCCGTTTACGCAAAGAAAGCTCACAAATGGAATATTTTTTTCGTTTTTGCAACAATTTTCGTTGTTGCTCTGCTCCTATTGGTCGTAACGTTATAATTTGTAGCCTTCCTCGATAAATGTAGTATCCAATACAAAAAGAAAAAAATCAAATCGTACCATTAGTTCCTGAGATCACGAACTAATGGTACGATTAACCAAATATTGCGTTATTTAGTATAGATAGTGCGTTAACCAAACAAACAAACAATCTCCTCAGCTTTATAATATTAGTATAGCTTAAAATATTTGGGTATCATAAGGTTTTGTTACTGAAACAGGCTTCAAGTCTTTATTATTCAGAATCTTTAAAAAAAATTACAGTACTGTCATAAGCCAGTGATTGAAGCCATGCACGGACATAATTGAATTATAATACTTGAACATTTATATATGAACAAGTATGTATAGTGTTTAAGCGCAGATAATAATTATATATTACAGGTATAAGGTAACTACCTACACAGAAGTATTAGATAATGTTTGCCTTTTTCCATGTTTCATTTGCTAAGTCAAACATGTCTGGCCGTCACGTTTGCATAACAGCATGAAGATCTACGCAGTTCTCACGTGTAACATCGTTACGTCTCACTAAATCAAATCAAACGCATATTTTTACTTTTGGAATGTTGCACATGATATTAAATTGTCAACTCTTATCGAAAAATTTAACAGGGAACTTATTTTGTCATCCGCAAATAAAAGAAATTCTAGAGTATATTTTTATGTTTGATTCACGTTCTTAATGCTTGAAAATTGGAAGTTCCAATTGTTATTTTTTTTATTATATCTTTGGCTGCTTGGGCCTTTTAACTGCATTTGACTGCGTGTAATCGTGTCTGATGCGTACCATAAGCAAGCCAATTTATTTTATATAATTACATTACCAAGGTTTGGTAATGTAATTTCTTGGAATTATTTTCCTAAGATTGTCGTAAAGTCATTCGGCATCCATACTTATTAACTGTATTCTTTAGATGTACTAGATTACCATTGTTAGTAATAATTTGTCATTCATCAAATTATTACTAACAATGGTAATCTATATCTATCTATATAATCTATCAACAAATATAAGTAATTTTGGATATAACTACGAACACTACCTTCCTACTTAGTATCGTAATGCGTTCTCTCGCAATGGCTGCAGTAAGAATCTAAACACGGTCCAAAAATTTACGGTTACCCAAACTTGTAAGTAGTAGTAGATTTTGTCTCCCTTATGGCCGGTTCACATTATTCCAGTCCAGAAGTCCTGCGAATCAATCCAGTCCAGTGCTGTACGTCTGTACAGCAGACTGAACTGGATTACTCACTGGAATGGGAAAATTCCATTGCAAGAATTCAAACGCTGGACTTGAATGCTACTGTAATAATGTGAACAGGCCGTCGTCCACGGTCTACTTTGCATCATTCCAGCTTACCTTTTCCAGCACTATTCGAATAGTGTAGACTGCCATTCCAGTACTGGATTGAATGTTTGACAGTAAAAAAATACTAACTGCTTATTTGTAACCATTGTTACTATGTATCAGTTAAAAGTTCAGCAGTTACAAAAGGATTTACGAGTATGTGAACGATAAAATCCAGACCAGCACTGGACTAATGTGTTTCCATGAACTAAACAATGGAGCGTACAAACATACTTATGGCCCGCCTCATGATATATTTAGAGGCGTGCTATACCATCGTACATAACCACAGACAGAACACAGTTTCTGTGTTCTATGATCGTAACCTTGGGATCAAACCGAAATATTGTCTTGTTACACTCTGTTAGACCAAAGGAGCTTTGAATAGTATATTGGAACATCGACATGAAATTGATAGCCACACCCTGATTTTATTTGCTGCAATCACTCTGGTCGACCATAGGCTAGTTGACACTTTTTGGAAATATGTTTTAAATGGTTAATAATTGTTCAATTAGACCGAAAAAAAATGTATTGTATATTTTTTTACCTAGAAAGCTACAAAACTAGATTTTAAAATAGATTTTTCATGAACATATAAAAACGCTGTCGGCCATTTTAGTGTATAGATTATCTATGGTATGACGGGAACAAAATAGTAAACAAACACTCGCAAGCACATAGGATATAACCTATCTGAATTTACATTACAAAACCATGATTTCTAATAGATTTTATGATAAATATAGTAATTATCATGATTTGATTGTAATATACGAGAATAAAGAAACAGATCGTTAAAGACTCCAGTAATGTTGTGGTTTAAATTTTTAAGGTCATGAATGTACCTGCTAAGTCAAAGAGTTTTGTCGTTTCTGCTTTCACAAATCCGGCGTCCAGTATTAATTTAGTCAAGAAAACCAATAAACGGAAACTTTTCTTCAAGATATAAGAGTTTTTAGATATATTTAAGTCGGACGAAAGAAACCACAGTAACACTACAATGACGTTTAGTTGTTTGCTATTATGTTGACGTCACAATCATGGTGGACAGCGTTTTTAGTGTTTAAAAAGCATAGATTAAAAAAATATTTTTCAAACTAAATTACTACAGCCATCTTCTAATTTTATGAAGTGAAATCGATGTATTTAGGTTCCCCATACCAAAAATTATAAGAAATAAACATTTGTATAGTGCAATTTGGCCTAAGTCAACTAGCCTATTAGGCCAACTGTATTCTCACTCACGCGTTGCATATCCTGACCCCATCCTTGAAGTCTGGATATCTTACTCATTAACAGAAATACAACACTTCCTAAAGGTAGTTTTATGTCGTTATACTGTTATGTAGAGTGGAGGTTACTTCCACAGACGTGCGTTCCAATACTTATGTTTAATAACAGCTTTTCAATGTGAATGACATGCTTGTTACCCTTCAGAAGAGATAAGTTATTGAACATAAAATCTATATCTACATCTATATCGCTGAAATTATCATAACAGATAGGTCTAGTATTCATAACACTGACTGATTATTCAATTGACTGTCGATAGAGGATTGATTGTTGAATGAATTACTGTTTTCAGAATGTACATCGCAATTCAAATGCTACTGACCCCCTACTTAACAATCAAATCATTTATATTTGTTTGATATTTTATCTTGGATCTTTATCTGACTTGCATTGCACCATGTATGCAAACGGTTGGGTGGTCTGAACTTTTCAAAGTACAATAAATAATAATAAATAAATATTTCCAACACTCACACCAATTAGCCTAGCCCCAAAGTAAGCACTGTAAAGGCTTGTGTTATGGGATACTAGGGTAACGGATAGAATACATATATTGTACATATATAAGTATATTTATATGAAATACATATTAAACATCCATGACTGGAGTACAAATGCTCGTATTCATCACACAAACATCTGCCCCCACCGGGATTCGAACCCGGGACCTCTCGAGTCGGCGACGCCATGAAACCCGGCGTATAAATCACTCGGCCACGGAGGTCGTCAAATAGAACGCTAATAATAATGTTATCCAAGGAGGTATGGTACAGGTGCCTTTTTACTAAAATTTCATTTCTGGAGTCATGCCATACAATTAGCACCCTGGTTGCTCGGGGGACTTTTCGTATCCGGTCCATTTTATCCGTCGTCTGCGTTACTCGATGCAGTTGTAAGCTATCTTTTATAGCGGGCGAAAGTCGCTCGTATGCGCAGGCCATTAATGTTACACTCTACAAAAGATTATATGATCGTGTCATTCCACTACAAGACTTTTCACTGCTTTCGTCCGGTTCCATTAGCAGTAAAAAGTACATCATCATCGTCACCATCAGCCTATTAATGTCCCCACTGCTGGGACACAGGCCTTCCCTATGGATGGAATAGGGAGATTGGGTCATGACCCACCACGCGGGTCCAGTGCGGATTGGCGGGTGCTAACGACTGCAAATGCAGCCGGGACCAACGGCTGAACGTGCCTTCCGAAGCACGGAGGTACTCGAGATAGAAAATTTTTGACCCATCTAATCAATCAATGACCGACCACTGCGAAAGTTGCTTACGATCGTAGCCGAACGCGCTAACCACTTGCGCCATCGAGCTCCACTTAAAAATACATTCAATAACAAAATCCAAAAATTATTTTCAGTTTCGCTTCGATTTCCCAAAGACCTCTTCATTGATAGCGTGTGACAATGTGACACTACGTTATTGCTATTGACAAATCGGTTCACACCACCATGATGTGCCAAATTGGCCAGTGCCTTTCGTGATCCAGCGTACATACATAGCCGTCGCTCGACGCGTAAATTGGTTTCAATTATCACTCGCATGCTTGTTTAACACCTGACCCGACACGATTGGTGTCTATGGTATTGCGTATCAAACGCCATCACCAGTACAGGAAAGCCTGTACCACTTAGAAATTTCAAAGGTACAAGAGTTCTTTTTATTGTGGCTTAACGCACCAACCATAAAGATCTGTCGGATCGTAGTTGTATTGTATCCAGAGTCTTTGTACGTTGGTAGTTGAGAAATATGACACTCATATATTCTGATAGGTAATTGGCTTTCATTGAGTGCAATGGGATCAGTGGCGTACACACACGTGAATGAAGATTGAAGAAGGAGTGAAATGTTATAATCAAAGAGCGAGATAGCCGAATAGGAATTTGGATGAATACTTTGATTTCATGACCCGTTGGTATTGGTTAACAAAAAAACGTTGTTATTTATTATTATTGTTTAAGTTATTATTTCCTATCGTGTAGCACGGCAGTAGTTATATAGAATGTAATTTTACGAGCTGCGGCGATCGTTTTTCTTCACACTCATAACCGAAACTTTAAGAAGTAAATTAGTCCAGAGAAACGTGGCTGTGTATCCCATGCGGGAACTTAATGCAACACAAATAAATATGCAATGCCGTCAGAGGTAGTGTAAAATGCCATGAGTGGCAAAGGAGACACAAATATAACTACTGTGCAGTTAATGGTGCCATAAGGCGTCACAAAACATCTTATTATGATTCTAAAAGAAAATATTACTAGAAAAAAATCCACGCGGACCAGGCAGCAGACGGGGCTCGAACCCGCACCCTTCGCTATCCGGGCGAATGCACTAACCATTACGCTACCGCGGCCCTGATAGCCGTGTCGACTTCTTTATAGCCTTTCTTAAGCAAGAATTCGACACAGCCATAATTGCCCCGATAGCGAAGGGTGCGGGTTCGAAACCCGATTTCTGCCTGGTCCGCGTGGAATTGTTTTTAGTTATATTTTCTTTAGATTTAAACATTGAGCAGTTACATGCTTAAAAAATAAAAAAAATATATCTTAGCATTCTGCTGCAGCAATGAGCAATAATTTTAGCTGTTTTCAAACTCTTGCCTTATCCAGCTCCCATTAAGCCACCATTCAAGATATTGGAGCTTTAAAGAAAGCTGCATTTTCCACTAGCGTGTTAGTAGTTGGCACGTACTAAGTCGGTGGTATGGCAACATAGGCCAGCGCTTGGTCCTCTTAGGGGGCAGCTATTTATATCGGATTAGTATATTAAAAGGTATTTTTTTGTATTTTTGCAGAATCCAATCGGATGTGGGCCAGCGCCTCGTTCGTGGGTGTGCTCATCATCATTGGACTGCCTCTGTGGTGGAAGACGACGGAAGTGTACAGGTATGTGACACTTCTTTTCTATACAAGATGCAACAAATTACCCTATCTGATGCATAGGGTAAGTAGAGTCCTGTCGCGAAGATAGATGATGCGGCAGAAGGTGTACCGCTCCAGCTATCCTGACCTTACCGGCCTGAACCCAATCTTCTAACCCACGAAGCCCTGGAGCCCTAGAACCCTACTCATCAGCATAAACACAACACCACCAAAGGAAGTGTTATTTCACTGTGGTCTCTGTAAGGTAGCTTCCCCGGACGGGCGCTCACATTCGAGCGAAAAAGTCCTCTGTGCTCTGCCTCTTTTAAATATTCATACCTTAAAAGGGTGCATGGGCTCTTTTCATATCACTTTCCATACTCTATTCTTTGCAGTGTAGCTAGAGACTCAAATGTGCGACCTGGTATGGGGCATCTCTTTTTTTGCTTCAAAGACCAGACGAGCATACGGTCAGCTGAAGAAAGTTAGCAACTATTCTTCTTTCCAAGTCTATCTCTATATATATTAAACAGCAAGAAATGCTACAATGCAAAACCCCAATGTAGCATGCAGTTGTAGTTGAGTATGAAGTATGACCGGTGAAGGAATGGCCGAGTGGACGTAGTTTCATATGAATTCATACAATGAATATTTTTTCATGGGCCGTAACGATTATGGTTATGGCATAAAACATTCTACTTGGCAGAGGCCTTTCCGAGTCGCAGTAACTGTAGTTTGGCCAAAAACGCGTAACCGTATATATTATTAATTTAAATGACACTTGGACACTTAATTAGCCATACTTTGGAGTCTTAACGACGAGCAAATACAGTAGCTAAAGCGCTATGTCGCTCTACTATGTATATAATTTATTATGATGTCTCGCTATAACATTAGAACTTGCCTGGCACTCACAAATACATAATCCTCCTATAACCTCCTCCTCCTAAAAGAGGCGTGAAGAAGCAGTGAGGATCGGTAACGACTTTAGTTGAGGATGCAGATTATTGTTCTACAACAAATATTGACGAAGTTAGGACCAAATTATTAAACGAATTTTCGGCTGGCCGTGTGGTGACTGTGACGTCACAGAGCTCTAGCGCTCGGGTGCGAGCGTGCGTAGAGACGCTACTAAAGTTCGACCGGTTTAAAACCCCGATCGCGCTCTGTGACGTCATACGTTGTGGCCGCCGGTGAATATTGGCTACGATAAAATTATTTATAAAATCGCAACGAATGAACCGATTTCGATGATTTAAAAAATAGGTATATTAATTAAAAAGCTTAGTAGATCATTATACTGTTGATTTTGAGTTGATTTGCTGACCTAGTAATGATCCTCATTATGCAGGCCGGCAAGGTCAAGGATCAGGGATGGCTGGTGTGGCAGGTAGAACTGCTGTACCAGCTATCTTCACGTCTTGACTCCACTGTCACTTAACATCACATGAGGTGGAGTCATCTGTCGGACCTATTTATAAAAAAATCACCACACACAACATACTAATTATTTCAGAAAACTCTCTTTGAGCATATCATCATATTTTTTGGTACTGATGATTCCAGGGTCGCGCTGCCATACGACAAGATCAGCTCGTTTGATCAGCTACCGCGCAAGGTCGCCGTCGACCTAAAGATCCTTGCGTATGATGACGTCACCGCTGCGGACCTGGAAGCACTCATTGAGAAGGCTTTCGAAGACTCCGGTGAGAGAATCCATTATGTATTGCAGGATAGATAGGACTAAGGAGTTTTTGTGTCTTCGGTAGCTTGTAGAAGATCGCACCGCAGGCTAATATTATTGCATATTGTTTGGCACCGGTTGCTACAGCATAGCTTATGGAAAGTACATAGACTCAAAATGCCGCTTAAATTATATAAAAGGAGATCAGCGCGCATACAATAGGGGTGATGACGGGGTACAGTAAACGAAATTCTATTTAGTCTGTCAGTTAGATGATCAAAAAATAATGGACACGTATTTTTTCTTTTGGCAATCAACCAAAAAATGACAAAGTTATAGAGTGTCAAAGTTTGGGAGTAGGGGCTCGTAACGTCACTTTTAGGTGAAAATGGTACTTGTTTAATTGTAAAATGTGACGTCATGCGACTTTTCAAATCAATATATCTCTGCAATGTTTATATTATGTGAAAAAAGATAAAATACGTGTCCAATACTTTTTGATTATTTACCTGATAAACGACAAAAAAATTAGTCATCATCCCTATTCCACTACTGTTCTGGACCACGTTTTTATGTTTCTATACAAGAAACTGAACGCGAAACTCAGTCGTGTTGTGGCTACAAGTTTTGCAGAGGCACCTCTACCTAAGGTGAAAGATATGCGTTGCGCGCAGACGCAGCGTCCATTAAATTTTACCGCGCGCTTACAGGTGGGCGCTAGGTTAATGATTGCACACTGCCTCGGCAAGTTGCTATTGCTTACGTAATAGCCATCGTTCCTGACTGCATCTGCAGTCATTAGAATCCACCAAGAAGCAGGAGGCTCGCGTGGTAGATCCAGGGGCGTTTTTCCCATAGGAGCGCTGGGTGCGGCCGCATCCGGGCGCCGCCGGGCCCTTGGGGGCGCCAGCCGGGCCGGGCGATCAACTTCTGAACGAATCTGGTGGTAGATAGTACCTACCTACCTACTTACCTTCCCAACTACAATGTTATAAATATTACTTTAAATAAATGTTGAAAAGCAAATTTAAAACTTACAATTTAAGTACATACAGTAATTTTTCATGATTCTTTACGTTTTTCTAGTCTATTTGGACAAACTATAATACATGCTCGATGGCGCAAGTGGTTAGCGCTTTCGGCTGCGATCGTTGAACTTAAGCAACTTTCGCAGTGGTCGGTCATTGGATAGGTGACCAAAAATCACTATCTCGAGCTCCTCCGTGTTTCGGAAGGCACGTTAAGCCGTTGGTCCCGGCTGCATCCCATCGTTAGCTCCCACCATTCCGCACTGGGCCCGCGTGGTGGGTCATGGCCCACATCTCCCTATTCCGTCCATAGGGAAGGCCTGTGCCCCAGCAGTGGGGACATTAATAGGCTGATGATGATGATGATGATGATAATACATACACATATACATACATACGCATGCTTGCTTATTAATGTGATTTATTTCTTCTATGTTTCGGTGGCAGTCTATAAAAAGAATAAATATTTTTTCAAAAATTTTGAAAAATTGGGCGCATCGTTGGTTTCCGCATATGGTTAAGACGCCCCTGGGTAGATCATGACCTAATCACGCTATTCCATCCTTAGGGAAGCCATACCCCAGCAGTGGGGACATTTACACGCTGATGATGATGACCAACCTTTTGTCCACAGACATAATAAAGCCCAGGATCCAGAAGGCGGTCCTATCAGATGAACTCCATCATGCATTAGAATACGTAGCAGACGAATTGGACGCCGTAGAAGAAATCAATAGGGCTTACAACCTTACCGAACGTAACTGCTTCTACCTGGTGCAGAGACGGAACTTGTTCCAACATGTGTGGCTTGGGGAGGAGAGGGTGATGTTCTTCAGGGATTCCGAAGGTAATATTTATCCTGCTAATACTGTAAATGTGAAATTTTTTATGCTTGTAACTCAATCACACAAAAACTATTAAATGGATTTGGATGAAATTTGGTATGTAAATAGTTAAGATTTGGATTGAGGCATAGAATATTTCTTATCCGGAAAAAAATTAGGTTCCTGAGGGACTCTCAAAAAACTTAAAGGAACGCGGAGGAAGTCGTGTTCGTCAGTTACGAATATACGCTTTAACTGTTGAACTGAAGAATATAATAAAGGTTCAAAATTGGTAGTCGGTTTCCGGCAGTGACGAAACATCTTATATATAAAATTGTCGTGTCACAATGTTAGTTACCATACTCCTCCGAAACGGCCTGACCGATTTTTATGAAATTTTATATGCATATTCCGTGGGTCTGAGAATCGGCTACTATCTATTTTTCATATCCTTAAGTGATAATGGTTGTCCACCTGTAACATAGTGTTCTGAAACCTACAATGCGCCTTCACGCCAAAATTCAAACTATTGGGTAGGTATTGTAACGTGGTGTTCTCATATGGGTTAGGAGGAATGTTATCCCAGGAAATTGATAGAACAGTACGTTACACACCCCTAAAAATTTTTGGACAATAATTATTTTTCATAATGTGGTATTAAAAAATACATACAACCCTAATTTTTCTCTTCTACCACCTGCCCCTATTTATATGGCGGTACGAAGTTCGCTGGGTCAGCTAGTATATCATATGAAAGCTTGTTTTATATTATAACATGAATAGATTCTTTAATTTTTTTATTTATCTCCGATTTTAAACCGTGTTAAAAATAAATATAAGGATACTTTAATATGTGGCAGCTTATAACGTCTACTCAATCACTGTGGCCATATTCATGAAATCGTGGTGAATATATAATACCAATTTATGATTGATTTTTCTTGGAATAAAATACCCACTAAATACTTAATAATGTAATGAAAGATTAACAGAATAATTTATCACTGCTTTAGTTACCTATTTGATACTTTATCTACAAAAAAATGCTAAATCCTACCTTATCCAGTCATTTTAGACCTATATCCATCCTCCCATTACTTTCAAAAGTACTCGAACGTCTTGTTCATCATCAGGTAAGCGTCTTCCTCAACTCCAAGAATATTCTTAGCCCCTTTCAGTCCGGGTTCCGCCCGGGGCATAGCACGGTTACGGCCTTGACCAAGATCTCTGATGATATCCGTGAGGGCATGTCTAAACAACGGGTGACTGTGCTTGTACTTCTGGATTTCAGCAATGCTTTCAACTCCGTTGATTATGACATCCTCTTGGCTATGCTGAAGTCGATCTTTGTCTCGGATGTGGTGGTGGACTGGTTCCGAAGTTATCTAGCTGGCCGGCAGCAGTGTGTACGTACCGACGACAGACGATCTGATTTCTGTGAAGTTATTGCTGGAGTCCCTCAGGGCGGAGTCCTTTCCCCTCTCCTCTTTTCTCTATTCATTAACTTTCTCACTTCTCTCCTTACCTGCCAGTACCACTTGTATGCTGATGACTTGCAGATCTACCGTCAGGCACCTGTTGATAAAGTCAGGAATGTAATCGCGAACTTGAATGACGATCTTAGGGTTATTCACGAATGGACTTATGCCCACGGCCTTTCAATTAATCCCTGTAAGACGCAGGCCATCATCATTGGTGGGTCAAAACAATCTATTAAGCTGGATCCTTCACTTCTGCCTCCTCTTTATCTCAGCTCTATTCCACTGACCTACAGCAATGTTGTCAAAAATCTTGGAGTTTTCTTTGACTCCACCCTTTCATGGTCACCTCATGTTTCTGAGGTCAGTAGGAAGATATTCGCTGCTGCGGGCTCGTTGCGCCGATGGAAAAATCTGCTACCGGTGAGGACCAAGGTTGAACTTGCGCAATCTCTCTTAATGCCGATTCTGGACTACGCAGATGTTTGTAACGTAGATCTCAAAGAAAATCTACTTGATAAGCTGCAAAGACTTCAAAATCTTTGCATTCGATTTATCTATGGCCTGCGCAAGTTCGACCATGTTTCTGAATTTAGGAGAAAGCTCAAGTGGCTTCCCATTAGGTTGCGTCGTGAAGAGCATCTCCTCTTATTACTTTATAAGGTGTTGTATGACCCTCGCACTCCCACTTACCTCAAGGAACGTTTCCAATTTCTTGGTGTGGACCACGATCGCGTTTTGCGCTCAAAACACGATAATGTGTTAGAGATACCCCTCACCCGCTCTGAGTATTATATGGACTCCTTTTCGATTAAAGCTGCACAGCTTTGGAACAAGCTTCCGTCTGAGATCCGTCACGCTAAATCATTTAACATTTTTAAAAATATACTACATGATTTTCTTTTAATCAAATCCTAGTCTGCTATATCTATAAATATATAATATTGCATAATATATTTATTTGTGTAGGTATATATAGTATATATATTTGTGTAGGTATATGTTATTTATTTGTATATAATCTTTATATGTTTAAGAAAATATGTACATATCTTTATTTTATCTTGCTGGCATACTACAACTTCCTCTTCATTTAGTTATCCTTTACCGCAAAGGTTGTCTGGAAGAGATCGCTTAAAGCGATAAGGCCGCCTTTGCCCACATTATGTAATTGTTTCCTTATTTTTGTATTCTTTTGTGTGTGTGCAATAAAGAATTTATCTATCTATCTATCTATCTAAATATGCTTGTCATTTAAGAATTATATAATTTTATATTTTTTTTACACGGGAATAAAATAATATTTTTTTAAATAAATTCTAGTTTTTTGTCAAACAATTTACATTGAGCCCTACGTCATACAAATTTTTACCATCTCCTTTGCTTATCTTTGTTCCTGCGTATCTTTATAATAAGTTAACTCTGAAGATGGCTGGCGCAGTAATGGAAGCACGAGGAGGCAATACGAGGTATTAAAATCGAAGAAAATCGTAATGTTATTCAAAAAGGTCATGTTTCCTATTTTTGTTTTAATGCGAGATCAGCCAGATTTTTTCTTTATGTATTTTTTGTAAATAAAATGTGGTGACTCATAAATTATATTACTTTCATTTAAGTAGTATTTAATTGTCTATTAAACACAAATTATTTCATTATCCTAGCATTCTTAGTTTGCGATATTTTTAGGATTCTTTAAGTGACCAGGATTTTTTGCTCTCGAGTGTACTTGTCCTTCTCATATATGTGTTCGTAGACAAAGCTTGTCTTTATCTATCCTTGTCCTTCAAAACAACTACTGTTAGTAAAGAGGCTTTAAGGGTGGTATTGTTTCATACAGCATCGCGGTTGGTAGTAGAATCTCTCCTCCGCTGGGTGTACCAGACGTCCGTCCTGTCCGGCGTGCGGTCGGAGACTGTGGACGCGGCCAGAAGCACGCGGTTACCACCCGCTGCCGGGTACCATGTGGTTCTGTCCGTGGTGCATCCTACGCCGGATAAACTCGAAGTGGAGTTTGACGCTAAAGAAGCGGTGGAAGGTCAGTACAATATACCACTGATGTAAAATTATGTAAAAAATTATTGCCGCAAAAATTTGCAAAATAAAAGAGATTTTAATCGACTTCAAAAACATTTTTTTTATAATTAGAGCGCCCGATAGATATTTTGCTGTCTGATATCAGCCATATGAATGAATGGAAAATTTTTATTGGCCATCTTGTATAAAAGAAAAAGAGGCAAAAAATATATAAAAATGAAACTTAACCTAAATACAAAAATTAATCACTATATAGATTTAAGACGGCCAATCAGGACCCTGCCTCAGCTTATGCTGATACAATGAGAAAATATTCTCTCACTGTATCAGCGCTGGTATTCTGGCAGGGCCTGTTTGAGGACGTGTTAGGCGCTATAAAGCAAACAAAATAACAGGTATATTTGATGTCGATTCTGGCGTGACTCTCCGAACCCAAAACCAAATTCAACACCAGTCCCTCCTCTTCATTCTGTATAGAGAATGACAGGAATGCACCGCTGCCAAACCCAAGCCTAGCCTTAGAGAATCACGCCAGAATCATTATAAAAGAATACTTAATAATAAAAATAAAATAAGAACAAAAAAAAAGGACATTTCGACATTAAATTTTTGAAAAATTCTAATATTACATCATAAGCACACATTAGACAATTGCACATTAACTATATATACATACATGCACGCACATCCACAGATACGCATATTGCGCATACATATGCACAGCACGTACACATACAAACGTAACATAACATTCCTAAATAAAAATACATTTACATAACTTAAATAAAACTAGCTTTGACGAAGGAGCCGATTTTTGAGGCCGGCACGTAAACTAGGAACGCAGCCAAGCAACCGAAAGCACTCCAATGTTCCGAACGCACCCCCGTTCACAGACAACGCTGTCATTATGACATCCCTCCAATCTGTGGTGCATTTTGTACTTTGTATACCATAGATTAACTAAGGCACAAATTAGGCTGTTACCTCAAGAAAAAAAGTCGGATAAGTGTAGTTCTGCCATAGATTTATAGTATTTTGATTATTAATATTATCTTTATTTATTTTATGAAATGATATTTATTTTTTTAAATAATAGCATTATATCGCATTTTGTTTGGCGTTCGGACGTCATTAGGCGCTGGCTGAAAATCAGCGCTGCTGTGGTATCGCGAAAGTACTACCACGGTAGCATAGCTGAGACAGCGACTTGAATAAGAAATAAATAGCTAACAATACTGGGTTATATCAAATAAAAGGGCCCAATAAGAAGGTTTCAGACATACTTTTTCCACGAATCTCTTATCTATTAGACAAGTCCGTCCGTCCGTCCGTCCGTCCGTGGTGCTGTTTCAGCGGCCAAACCGTAAGAGATAGATATAGAGAATGTTTAAGTTATAAGTTAAGAATAGTCTGATAAGACTACAAACCGGATGTGAGTAACGTAGCACTTCCGGTTTTCGAGAAATCACGTGATTTCTATTTCAAACGAAACCACACAAAATCTCCGAAGTTCTCAATTAATTAAATACATTTTTTTTTTGGTGAACATTTGGTTCACTGGTTTACTAGTATAAAATTAATAGTTATAGGAGAAACCATCGTGCGCGAGTCCGACTCGCACTTGGCTTGTTTTTACCGTGGGATCGTTTTCTAAAACTTGTCAAATACCCTATCAAATAATAACAGACTATAACTGACACTCTATTGTTGCTGTGAACAGTTTAGAATAGTAGCATTTTACCTGAAATAAAATGCATATTAAAATACTTACCTCACTGAAAGCTTTATATTGAGATAGCACTGCAGTTTCCCGTCGAATTATCATCAGTTTCCGTACTTTTATTCACCTAGTATCCGGTCCAGTGGCGACACCTGGCAGAAGCGCTGCCATCTTTGTTTTCCTAAGTTTTGACAGCGCCATATTAATTCATTGGCTCAATTATTTCACCAGGCAGAATTTAAAGTGAAAGCTTTCAGTGAGGTAAGTATTTTAATATGCATTTTATTTCAGGTAAAATGCTACTATTAAACTACTTGACCGTCACTGAAAGCTTTATATTGAGACCTGTTTGTTATCGCCTGGTGATCGCCACGTACATAGATATATACGCCAATGTGACAATTTATGATAAATTTAAATATTAACATTTCTAAGATATCAAACTGTTTATAGAAACGAGTAAGCTTAAAAATGGATCAAAATAACATTATTTGAATCCCGCCTTTAATTTCTTCACGCTTACGAAGCTGCTTTAACATATGCTGATTACTATATTCCTTTACTTAAACTCGCTTACTCATTTATATATATATTTGCTTTGTTAATGACCGGACGCTTCCTTGTGTAGAATTCATTTGTATCTTTGTTTATCACAAAAAAGGCGTACGAATGCGAGAAGTAAAGAAGTAAAGTTGTTCGATAGTGAGTCTTACATTTTACAAGACTGTACTTTTTACTTAAGTACCAAAAATCAGGGTCCCATTTACGATTTCCAGTATTCGGTACATATCACCAATCGGATTGTCTTTAACTTCTTTCACCTGTTTTGAACCAAAACAAGGCTAAAACTAATCTTCGTCGGTACAATGATTCGGGTTAATTTGAAGCAGGAACAAGTCATGTGTACCACATGCTGAACCAAATAATACGCAGCATAATTACTGTATGATGTTCAGAACAACAACTAGTATGACGAGGTATTTGAAACAGATCATTATGATGTAACGTGTACATTATTGAAGAAAAAGGAAATAAGTTAACTTATAGACTCTCCAGAACAGTGGGTTACGGACCGATTCTTTAAAAACAATCGACTTCAATATATGCGTTTGCCAAAACAGGTGAGCTTATGTAATTAGACTTATCATCCATTGGTATATCATGTAAAAACTACTGACTTATTTAAAATAATAGTACTTATTTTGAGATAAGTCACGTGTTTAAATTAAGTCTCTCAAAAATCGTGTTAGCTCAGAGCAGAGTCCACAACCTGCGGGATTATTCCGATAAACATTCTTGTTCCTAGACCAATGCAACCACGCAAGCCAGCGTTTCCGAGCCATCTCATATAGACAGACAGAGCTGCTCTTTGTAGAATATGATGAAAAGCGTAGTGCTAGCATATCTATATGATTGGAGTGGAGATTGAAGTGAAGTAAGTGGTAGTGCCGTGTTCTTCAATTATACTTCCCAAGCTTTCATATTAGATTGGCGGGAAGTGATTGCAAGGTCGATTGTAGTGACATACATAATTATTGTTAGAAGTAGGGAGTGGTTGATACAACCCCACGCAATGACAAAAATGTTGAAACCGATCAACTTCTGAAGTTTACTCTTTTTACAACGAAATTCTCAGGTATAGTTTTTATATTGTTGCAGGGTTGCTGTGATAAATTATGCTATTACGAAGTTTAGGCCAGATTTTATGAAATTCATTTGCCATCCTGGAATCTATAATTGATTATAATTTTCCCTTTTGTTTTTTCATTTCTTAAATCAAAGTCATTTATATGTATTAGTTAATACTAAATAAAGATTTAGTTATTTATAAAATTTACACAGCTTACTTGAGGTGTGCATGTAGTATGCGTAGGTTTTAAAGTATATTTATTCCAGACAGTCGTGGCAAGGTTAGAAAGCGTAAGTTTAATATGAAGAACAGTTTTCAGTATTTTTTACTAAAAATAACATAAAGTGGATAATTGCATACAATGATCTTCAAAACCTTTCAAGAATTTGGTAGATCGTGCAATCTTTCTTCAGTACATAGCACCACTTATATATCAAAATGATCATGTTGACCATCTCAGACACCTCATACACGACATTTCCAATATTGCAAGTTTGCTTTTGCATTTGGTTTGCTTTTGTTATTTTCAAGGGAAAATATGTTATCATCTATCTATCTGGCAGATAGTCCTTAAATTGCAGAAATCTAGAATTCTTTACATTTTATAGTGTACTGCACTTGAGATTGGAGTTTGATATATATTGGATTTAGATAAACAAGCTTTTGAATGACATGCTATACCACCAAATTTATTTAAGAATTATTTGTGGTGCTCCCAATTTATCAATTGTCCTGCACTATATTTCAAACATTAATTGTTTCGACATTCCTTTTTCTTTTGAAATTATTACAGCACGTCCTCGATAACTATATTACGGTAGAACAACCGTAGTGATCGAGACTACACTTCACACCAATTAGCCTAGCCTCTCAATAGGCATTGAAAGGCTTGTGTTATGGGCTAACGCATAGAAATGCATAATGATGATGCATAGATTAGTATGATTTTGAATTAATATGTGTTAACAACCAAGACTTAGGCCCAGATGCTCGTTTTTATCATACAATGATTTGCCCCACCGGGGTGAACCCAAGACCTCGGAGTATGCGACACCTTAAAAACCAGTGTACATTGCACTTCACAACGGGGTACATCAACATTCGATCTTCGATCTTCGATCTTTCTAGTCTATTAAGAGGGTAGTTTATAACCGATACTTATGTGTGTACGCAAGCCATGAGCGGCTATGTTGCGTTGCGTTGATGTATGGATTTCCACGCGATGGAAGTAATGAATTATGTCAAGCGACATTTATTATATTTTCAAATTACTTATTTTTAATGTTTCGAAGCGTTTACACTTTTACAGACCCCATGGTCACAAAAATAAATTATGAATAACGAATAGACAATATGTTAAATTATGCATAATTTGCTCCACTCGAGTGTCGTATGTTACCGATGCTTACATAATAGTACGAACTCCATAAGCGAACATGTCCTAAGTAGAATATATATAGAGCTTCACGTAATGGAAATAATATATTATGTGTGATATGACCCCACAAGGGCGATTATAAGATTGATGAGGATATTCTTCCATCAACGATGGTTTGTTACCGATACTTGTATGTGTAGGCCAGCCATGGAAGGCATGTCCTTATTCATAAAGAGTTCCATGCGGTGGAAGCAAATTATTACATATATATATAGATACATAATATACCCCCGCGAGGGGCGGTCATTAGAGTTTTGGTAATATGCACCCCGCGAGGGTGGTTTGCTACCGGTACTCGTATATGTAGGCAAGGCATTAGAGACATTTCATAAGGTTCCACGTAGTGGAAACAAATTGTATATAATATGCACCCCGCGAGGGTGATTTTCTTCCGGTACTCGTATATGTAGGCAAGGCATTAGAGGCATTTCATAAGATTCCACATAGTGGAAACAAATTATATATAATATGCACCCCATGAGGGTGATTTGCCATCGGTACTCATATGTGTAGGTACGCCATGGGAGGGCATGTCCTGACACGACTTTTCATGAGATGAAGCTTATTATGAGCTAAGTTATCACTTGCCTCTGCGTGAGTTGCTCGTTAGGTTGATGAAATGTCAATCACTTAAATCCATGACAAAATATAATTATACTTACTTTATACGAGAAAAGCAACCATAAAAGCTCTGAATCATTATGTGGTGATTAGATGGTGGTGCTTCATCACAGAGATCACTAACTTCTTAAGCAGTGCTTTAGTTTTTACTTTTTAGCTTTGTGCCCTCACTAGCTGTAAAATACCTAAGAAACGATTCTGTTATCTTATCACTTTCGTTATTAAAATTAACTGAGCAGGTGCCTTCCCGCAATGATTAATTATTATTTTAGAAATATGCAATTGCTGGCAGAAAATTATTGTCAGGAACGTGATATATCATAAATTATCATCATACTTCTTTACCTCGTTGTTTTTGATTCCAGGTTGATAAAGCCTGGACTATGATTATAATTTTCAATTTACTTCAGCATATCATTTAAAATAAACGTTGAATGTCTTTCGAACAGAGCGTTCCTTTATCCTAGTTTAGTCACACGACTCACATGAGAATTTTTATTACGTGTATTGGTCAGTAAAATGTTAGAACTTTTTATTCATAAGCCTTTTGATATTGATAGCTGGCCATGTTCAAAAAACGGCACATCGACATTACAAATACCTTATTAAGTTTGTACATAGTTCACTTACCCCTCGAACAATCTTTTAATAAAAGGGCTGGAATATAAAGCTCCCTTACTTTTCTTAAGGTAGCGAAGCCGCTTTCGTTATACCAGAAGACGACAAATTCAAACAATTATTCCTGCAGCTGCTCGAAGAACAATTATGACTAGATTCACACATCTTGCTGTTTTTGCCATTAATGCCAGTCAGTTGGCGGCTGAAATGTCAATATTGACTGATGTCCTTCACTCTAAACTGCATAATAATTTAATTAAGTATTTTGTAATACATTTACCAATTTACTTTTACACTTACTTATACGGAAACATTAATTGAGTACCAAGAGAAAACACTCTTAAAATAGTTTTAATTACAAACGACCAAGACAGTCGTAAAGTAATGCAAAATTTACTTTAATGTAGGTACTTTAATTTTTTAAACAAAAACGCACCTTGAATGACCGTCCAGTTTTACTCACCTTAATATTATTTTTAAAACAAGGGTGTTGCACAATGTAACATATTTGTTTTAAATATCCCTTATCACAAGGGCTGCAAAAACTATCAAAAAGAATGAAAGTTTTACTTACGGTTCCTTCACTTTTAATACGTAAAGTACCTATTTGGAATAACACGAACGGCAAAAGCCGTTAAATAAAATAGTTTTACTTACAGTTTTATCACTTAATAATAATAAAACCTTTAAAATCTCACAACGATCGCTCAGATTGAGCACGTGTTGCTTCGACGGGAGACAGAACGCCAATGAATTAATATGGCGCTGTCAAAACTTAGGAAAACAAAGATGGCAGCGCTTCTGCCAGGTGTCGCCACTGGACCGGATACTAGGTGAATAAAAGTACGGAAACTGATGATAATTCGACGGGAAACTGCAGTGCTATCTCAATATAAAGCTTTCAGTGACGGTCAAGTAGTTTAATACCTATGGCCCGTATTACAGTCACAACTAAGTGTTGATCTTTACTTGAGTACAGTTAGAAAGGGATGTCGCTATGTGCTATATATATATAAAGCGACATCCCTTTCTAACTATGCTCAAGACTAGATCAATCTCTGAGAATCTCTTATCTATTAGACAAGTCCGTCTGTCTGTGGTGCTGTTTCAGCGGCCAAACCGTAAGAGATAGATAAAGAGAATATTTAAGTTATAAGTTAAGAATATTTAATTATTTGCACAGCCTGACATACGAGCAGACCGAAGAATTACTTCTTATTTGTAAATAAATGAACGTAACTCCATAATTTACATTTACCAACATTTATATAATGATTACTTTAAGTTCTGTTTTAATTAATTTGTTAATCATTCAATGTATTATTTAGATCATAAAAGCCTGAAATACAGGTACAATTTTAACTGTAACCTAGTTTAGGCATCCATTATTTTGTACTTTATATTGTTATTAGTATTATTATGCAATGTATGACCTTATTTGAATAAAGATATATTTATATTATATAGTCTGATAAGACTACAAACCGGATTTGAGTAACGTAGCACTTCCGGTTTTCGAGAAATCAGGTTTTGGTGAACATTTGGTTCACTGGTTTGCTAGTCTTTCTGTAATACGGGCCTAAGTTCATTAAATATAATTGCGTTAACTTTTAATGATATATTGCAGATTACATCGGCACGTTTGTGGACGAGCTGAGTTACCTGCACAACTTCACACTGAAGTCGCAGTGGCTCTACCTGCTGGATTTCAATTTCCAAGCCAAAGAGGTAGGTACCGGCAAGCAGAGATGTGACTTAACTAAGATAAAAGTATCTAAGATACCAAGATACAAAATACGTATTTTCATCTTGTATTTCTTTCTTGTTTTTTTTAAATATTTATTTTTCAGTATCTTGGTATTTTTACGTGTCGGGATGGGGTTCAAAAGTATATGCCAGTTCACGCTTCACAGTTCTTTATTCACCACTCAGTTCACACAATGTTAATTACAAAACACTCACTAAACACTGTATTTCACTATACAAGTAACTAAACTATCTCACTTGAACACTTTTGTTGCACTTTGATCGCCTTTGGATTCGCTCCAAAATCGCTGTTGAAACACATTCTAGAAATTACCTGTTAAATTGAGAATTAGCTAGCACCCGCGAGTACGAAGTACCTACTTACACCTACGCAGGTAACGCGCATAACTTGTAAACAAGTGCAGATGTCGTTGCACTTTCTCCCTTACGCCGCACTGCATAAGGCTCATTTTAGAATGAGCCGTATTACTCGACCTCTATCGCGACCCGTGGTGCTTTGGCAAATTCGGTCTCTAGCACTTTCGTGGTTCCGTTTCGAGAGCGTTTGTGACAGTATTTTAGATACTTTTCTATGGGTATCTATTACATCTCTGTCAGCAAGGTAGCCCTTAACAAAACTACTACGCGAATTAATATCGTTTCTTTTTATTTCATCATCATGAGCCTATGAATGTTCTCCACTGCTGGGGCACATGCCTTCTCTATGGATGGAATAGGGAGATTGAGTCATGACCTATCACGCGGGCCCAGTGCGGAATGATGGAAGCTGCAGATGCAGCCGAGAGATTTCGTATGTTAAGTATAGCGTCATATTTTAATTAATAGTGAATAATGTGTTAAAACAATCAAAATATGTTGCATATTATATATATTGTCTCGCCCGTATTAGGGGAGCCGAATGATTATTACTATTTCATGTTTTTGTAGCTAACCAGTCCTAATGAAACTGAAGTCACTGCGACCTTAAAGATCTTTTGGTAATTTGTGACTCGCCACCAAAATATCTCTTTCAGCTCGACAGCTTCCAAAAAAGCCGCTGAAGACGTTTCCAGCTTTAAAAGATTTGATTTCGTCCGGGGGTATTATGATGGAGAGGAGCTCGATGGCGCAAGTGGTTAGCGCGTTCGGCTGCGATCGTTGAAGTTAAGCAACTTTCGCAGTGGTCGGTCATTGGATGGGTGACCAAAAATTTAGTATCTCGAGCTCCTCCGTGCTTCCTTGGAAGGCACGTTAAGCCGTTGGTCCCGGCTGCATCTGCAGTCGTTACCACCCACCAATCCGCACTGAGCCCGCGTGGTGGGTCATGGCCCAATCTCCCTATTCCATCTATAGAGAAGGGCTGTGCCCCAGCAGTGGGGACATTAATAGGCTGATGATGATGATGTTTGATGTCGTCGATGATTTCAAAATTCAAATTCAAATAATTTTTATTGCGAATACAGGTAATATTGTGTTGTGTTCAAGTATACAAATTATGATGATGATGATGTCGTCCTAGATCGTTTTTATGTTTTACATTCCTGCTCGCAGTATCTACAAACATCAGTATCACTTAATTTCTGGTGTAAGATATCAACGAAGACAGAGGGCGCCACTTCTGCGTCCGTCGCGAAAGACGCCCACCTGTTATTTACCATTTTATAAGAACTTGCAGTTACCCACTAGGCTGCACTGATTGACACATAGTCAATATTGAGAATTCAGAAGTGGACCAATCGTTCAGTCATTCTTATGTCTCAATATTTTATTTATAATAGTTGATTTATGTTTATATGATTTTATTAGATAGTTAAAATTGTAATTGAAAGATTACCTTTAAGTACCTACTTAAAAAAATGCTTTATAATTTTGCACAACTATTTTGCGATACTTTTACGTCACCGTCGCACAATATTTTGCGACACTACTGCGTCACTAGTGCGAAAATTCGCGGCCTCACCCATATGTAGGTAACGCGCATGAGTTGTAAACAAGTGCAGATGTCATTGCACATTCACCCTTACACCGCATTGCATAAGGCTCATATTAGAATGAACCACACCATTCGTCCCCAAGCCGCGACTCTCTGGTTAAATCTGTTTCCAGTATGTTCGCGGATTAAGAGCGTTTGTGACAATATTTTGAATAAAGAAGTGTGAAAGTCGCTAAGTCATTCTCTGTGTTCAGGTGAAAGATATCAACGAAGACAGAGGGCGCCACTTCTCCGTCCGTCGCGACAGACTGCACCTGCTACTGACTAGTCTAGAAGAACGCGCAGCTACCCACGTAGCCGCGTTGCCTACCATTAATCTGGCACTATATATCGTGCCCTGCCATCTGTCGCCGCTGCAGATATACTACGATGACGGTAACGAAACAAACTACTTCACAATAGTTATATATATATGTTGTTTTCTTTTATAGATAGGTCCGGCAAATGACTCCACACTACCTGATGTTAAGTGACGGTGAAGTCCAGACTCGAAGAAAACTGATACAGCAGTTCTACCTGCCACACCCTGCCAGCCTGCATGATGCTTCTTCACGCCTCTTAAAGGATCCCAGGGTGGAAGAGGAAGGGAACATGTGAGCAGGCAGAGCATTCCATTTACGGATTGTGGGACAAAGAAACGAGTGGCCAAACTTCTTTGTACATTTTAAGAATTTAACTGCTAGATGCTTTAATCTAAAGAAAATTTTACTGGAAAAACATCCACGCGAACCAGTCAGCAGACGGAACGGACGGGACCATCCCGTCTTTCAAATTCAAATTCTTTACTGCATAGTCACATGGTTAATAGATGACAATTTAGTAACATATTATATAGTACATGTGACACCCTGCAAGGGTGTTTGCAATTAATTTATACATAAACGTAATTAATAATATTTAATACAAAAATACAATTACATCAGTTGAACAAGAACAGTATGTTTAAATTTATTCTAAGCATTTAACTACTAGATTTATAATTCTAAAGTTATTATTATTATTTACTAGAAAAAGAACAAAAATAAAATGATTCTAAATATATGATATCATTTAGATATTTTTAGAGTGTACAACTATTATATTAACTATTTTTTTATACTAGTATTAATTATATTATTATGAGAAAGCATAATTTGTTACATTATTATTAATATTTATTATACAAAAGTTAAAAGTTACTATAATAAAATATTATAGTAACTTTTATTTATTAGATTTATTTTAAACTGTTTTTCAAATAATTTATTTTCAGTTGTACATTTTAAACTATTTGGTAGATGGTTGTATATTTTTATTAACATTGCATGCGGAGCAGAAGAATAGATCTTTAATATCGTATTAGGTAATTTAAGTTTATTTTGGTATCGAAAGACGCAATAAGCGTGTAACTTTTTTCACATGTGAGTATAATCTATAATGTTTTTTAATAAACTTACAGGCTCAAATATATAAATGCAAATGCAAATTCAAATCATCTTTATTGCGAATAACCGTTGCAAAGTTGTTACACAGATACATTTTAATACAGTACAACCATATTCTGCCTTATCGGCATGCAATATAATATTTCTATAAAACATTAATTATTTCAATGTCACAGTGAGGGTCAAAATATTTAATCGAATAAAAAATGGCCTACAAGACTCCATTTGATCTATGTTTGTTATGATCCTCAGACAGCGCTTCTGAAGTACGAAAATTTTCTGAATACCAGTACAATTTCCCCATAGTATAATCCTGTAAGATAGTCTGGAGTGTGCGTAAGCAGAATATGCTGCCATTGCAGTTTTCTGACAAGTGTTTAATTGTCGAAGGGCATAGATAAAGGTCGATAATTTATTGGACAATATTTGTATATAGTGATTCCAGGTAGTATGTGTATCAATTTCTATTCCCAATAAAGTAGCATTTAGGACAGTTTTTATTTTAGTTGATTTACTCGTATATGTATAGTTTAAATCTAATGGTGCTTTTTGATACGGCTTAAACTGAAGTAGGTTAGTTTTTTAAGGTTTAACTGTAGGTTGTTTTTATTTAACCAGCCTGTAGTATCATCTAATATAGCGTTAAGGTCTTTTTTAGAGATTCAGTATCTTTACAAGTTAGTATTATGGATATGTCAACCGCGAATGAGACGCTGAAATGACCTATATATGACGGCAGATCGTTTATGTAGAACAGGAAGAGAATGCATCCCAACACGCTTCCCTGTGGGATAGAACCCGTCAGGAACGCTCGTTCGGATCTTATAAGTTTTATTATACCAGTAGTAAAGTTTGTGCTTTCTATTTCTATGTATTGAGAGCGATTTTCAAGATATTGTTACGTATCGGGATGGGGTTAGGTACGCAGGTAATAACTTGTAAACAATTGCAGATATCGTTGCACTTTCTCCCTTACGCTGCACTGCATAAGGCTCATTTTCGAATGAGCCGCATTACTCGATCACTATCACGACCCGCGATGCTCTGGCAAATTCGATCTCTAGCACTTTCGCGGTTCCGTTTCGAGACCGTTTGTGACACTGCCTCTCTTAGATATAGCATCATTGCTGCCGAGGTCCAACTAGGGTGACGCCCGGTATCTTCTACCACGACACGTAGATTCGGTGACGTTCCTTCCGGAAGCTCGACTTCTACCAATGTCTCTGACCTCGCTGGTAGGGTAACCGTTCTGGCGTTGTAGACTACTGGTGTAGGGTTTCCTTCAAGAAATATTTCTTGATCCGGAAAATTCAATACTTCTCTAGTGATATCCACCACACACTGCTGTGATCGCAAGAAGTCCAGCCCGAGTATACAGTCGTCCGTTATGTTAGCGACCAAGACGCTTTGGCTGTAGATCTTGTCTCCTAGTTAGAATCTGATATCTGTCACTCCCAGGACAGTCACTGACTGGCCTGTAGCTGTTTGCAACTGACACGCAGATGTTGCACCTTTTTCAAATAATTGTACGCTTGTAATAGTTTTGGATGCCCCAGTGTCAATTGTAAGTTGTGCAGGCTTACCGTTTATTTCTCCTGCGGTTACGAGACTATTTTCATCACATGCCTGTGACACTCGTACTGTGGGGGCTAAACGACGTCCAGCTCGTGCCCGCTCTGCAACCGAGTCCACGCTTCAATCAACTTCAATCAACTCCGCTGGACCGGACAGTTAATCCTGATGTGCCCTCGTTCTCCACATCCATAGCACACCTCGCGGCTTAACTGCTGCAACAACTTCTCGCACTCTGTGCGTCTTGTAGTCGTTGCGTACTGCTTCTACCTCCGGGGCGTGCGCTAAAGCAGCTTCCATGGTCGTGTGATGTCCCAATCGAACGGCCGCTCTGACTTCGAGGTCTCTTATACCATCCACAAAAGCTTGAACTACAATGTCTTCTATGGATGTCTTACTGGACGCATAATCGCGACGCCTGCCCTGCAGGCAGCCCCATCTCTTCGCATTGTAGGCAACCCACAATGTTAAATGAATACCTTCACAAGTATTAAACATTTAAAAGAAGAAATAGCATTTATGTTCGAGGTGTTTGGTGTTGTAGGGTTCAAGTCCCGTCTGCTGGCTGGTCCGCGTGAATTTTTTTCTAGTAGAATTTTCTTTAGTTTTATACATCCAGCAGTTAAATGCTTAAGATTTTTTTTTCTTTGAGGTAATTTAGCTGCGCCCTTGTCATCGCGTTTTGTTTCTATTATATTTTAACCCGGTTTTGGTTTTAGATAAACCAGTACAGGCCACAATGCAAGCGTTCATGTCTCCGAAATGGGGTGGCGTGGTGTTTGCAAGCCCTTCGGCACCAGACTGCGGCCATCAACACCCAGCGTTCCACCCTCACACCAGGCTGGTGATGGGCACCTTCCTGGCCCAACTGAGGCCACTGCTGGGCATCCCTGAAGTAGTGAGTACTGTAATCATATCATCATACTATATATCGTATGTATAACTCGTGCCTTTTTTTCCTAGAAAAAATCCACACGGACTAGGCAACACACGGGACTCGAACCCGTACCCTTCGCTATCCGGGCGAATGCACTGACCATTATGCTACCGAGGCCCTGATGACCGTGTCGAATTTTCTCTAGCCTTTCTTATGCTGCAAGTAGTTCCGACTGCTGCCTGGATATTTTCTAGGATTTTTTTTTCTTTACATTTAAACATCTAGCAGTTAAATGCTTGAAAATTAAAAAAAATGCTATAACTCGTGTTTCAGTACTATAACTACTATAACATTAAAGAATAGAATTGAGAATGCCGACGCAAGACATACTGTCTCTCTCGCACGTTATTCAGGATAGCATGTGCGAGAGGGACAGACGGGCCTCGAACCCGCACCCTTCGCTATTCGGGCGAATGCACTGACCATTATGCTACCGCGGCCCTGACGGCCGTGTCGAATTCTTACTAACCTTAGGCTGCAAGGCAGCGCCTTATAAATAAAATAAATATTTCCAACACTCACACCAATTAGCCTAGCCCCAAAGTAAGCACTATAAGGCTTGTGTTATGGGATACTAGGGCAACGGATAGAATACATATACTGTACATATATAAGTATATTTATATAGAAATACATATAAGACATCCATGACTGGAGTACAAATGCTTGTTCATCACACAAACATCTGCCCCCACCGGGATTCGAACCCGGGACCTCTCGAGTCGGAGACCCCATGAAACCCGGCGTACAAAGCACTCTGCCACGGAGGTAATGGCCGACACGGCCGTTAGGGCCGCGGTAGCATAATGGTCAGTGCATTCGCTCGGATAAACAGCTTTGTTTATAAACAGTTTCCAGATTATATACGTAGATAATGCAACATTGTCAAAAAATGTTTATAAATGGTGTTTATACACAAATTTTGTCTTAAGCTTGAGTCTCAATTAAATCAATCAGAAGTTATGGTGATCAGAAAACATTACACACCTTTTTGGTAGTTTAATAACAATAATAAAAGATTTGACGCATGTTTGGATCATTCACTTCGGTGCTGTTACTTCATCATCATTATCAGCCTATTAATGTCCCCACTGCTGGCGCAAAAGCCTTCCCTATGGATGGAATAGGGAGATTGGGCCACGACCCGCCACGCGGGCCCAGTGCGGATTGGCGGGTGCTAACGACTGCAGATGCTGCCGGGACCAACGGCTTAACGTGTCTTCCGAAGCACGGAGCAGCTCGAGACTGTAAATTTTTGGTGACCCATCCAATGACCGACCACTGCGAAAGTTGCTTAACTTTGACAATCGCAGCCGAACGCGCTAACCACCTGCACCATCGAGCTGTCACCTAGCGCCCACCATTTCAGAATACCGTCATAATTTAAATACCCCACTTTAAGACATACTTAGACCCGTCTAATTGTGTATTTGCTTTGTTTAATCGCAGGATTATATACCCGATGCATTTCTGGTGCCGTTACGATCTGTGGCAGCGCGCAAATGGGAAGTGGACAGTTTAGTGCGTCTGCGCACTTTGGAACAAATCACTTCGGCACAGAGGACACTGCAATCACTGGCGCAGTTACTAGGTAAGTATATTTCCCTTTATTTAAGCCCTCGATGACTGCGATAGTGGAAAGGACATTGGGCAATAATGTATGGACGCTGCATCCACGCCCGCCACGGCTAAAACTACATTTGTTTGTGGCGGCGACATCTATATGCCCCACAGATATACAACGGATGTAGGAAATCATTACTCACCATCCTCAAGATCAACCCGCACTGCGATCAATATTAATATGGAAGCCTACATCGCGCAAATGAAATTCGCAGGCTAACTCTTCATATATACGATGCCCGACCAACATCAGTTGGGCCGCGGCCCCCGAGCTACCATCACCCAGCTCGGAGGAAGATCTTCCCCTTTGGCCTTCCTACATGTTCGAAAGGTTTTATATTCATGATCATCTGCGCCACAGCGCATCAAATTCCATCCCGGGGGTCTTTCTGTATTTCAAGTTAAATAAGTACAGGTACTATAACGAAGAAACATTAATGACACAAGGGAATTTATTTA
The DNA here is from genome assembly GCA_902850365.2 of Chilo suppressalis. Taxonomy (NCBI): domain Eukaryota; kingdom Metazoa; phylum Arthropoda; class Insecta; order Lepidoptera; family Crambidae; genus Chilo; species Chilo suppressalis. The sequence continues at coordinate 16,460,019 of OU963914.1, read as the reverse complement.
GTCAGTTAGTCCGACCCTACATAGGGGGCTCAGGTATTATAGGATTACTTCACAAGGTGCAAGGGTGCCCCCTTATTTTATTCTTCCGCGCTAAAGTAAATCCTAAAACCCCCGCTTGGGTTGGTACTTTTTCAAACAGTCTATTTGTTATAATAAAATGTATTTTCCGTAAAACTGAGCGACGACAAATCACACAAACTTGTCCGTGCCTCAGAGGAAATCCATACTAATTCACAAAACCGATAATTGTGTTAGTTAAAATCAATCAAGTAACAGAGAGAGCACAATCACAACGATGTAAAACAAAGGACTGCATATGAGTCGACTAGTTGCAACTGCAAGTCCTTTAACCCCCAAACCTACTGATTCAAATAAAATCCTGCATACAATCATTTAAAGGTCATTGCACTTTTGATAAAATATATTTGTTAATTGTTTATTTTTTAAGTTTTCACGCACACCATTCATTAAACTCTTAATGGATTAACGGGACAAAATGCGTCTACATATATTTCATAATAGGGGTGATGACGGGGTACAGTAAACGAAATTCTATTTAGTCCGTCAGTTAGATGATCAAAAAAGAATGGACACGTATTTTTTCTTTGGGCAATCAACCAAAAAATTACAAAGATAAAGCGCGTCAGAGTTTGGGAGTAGGGACTCGTGACGTCACTTTTTAGTGATTTTTCACTTAAAAGTGTACTCAAACGTGACGTCATGCGACTTTTCAAATGAATATATCTCTGCAATGTTTATATTATGTGAAAAAATAAAAAAATCGTGTCCAACACTTTTTGATAATATACCTAAAGAAAAAAAAATAGTCATCATCCCTATTCTGACGACGCAGCCTGAAAAGGATGCGAAACGTCAAAAAGTAATAAAAAAGACGCATTTACAAACGCGTTTTAGCGTGTTTCATTTATTTAATAATTTCTTTCTAATAAATCAGGTGAAATATCCAACATCGTAATAACCGACGAAGTGGGGGCCTCCATCAACTCTGCAGTCGAAAGCATTCAGGAAGCGAGCCACTTGCTAGCGGAGGGAGACATTATGAATGCTTACGATACTTCTAAACGGGCGTACTTGGCTGCGGAGACTGCGTTCATGGACCCCAGTCTACTGGCACTCTTGTACTTTCCTGATGATCAGAAGTATGTCAGAACTTTATTTGATTTTATCTTAAAACTAGTGCGTAGGGTGATGAAAAACATTGACCCCCTAAGGATGATTTCTAAAATAAAAACTATCCTATGACCTTAACCGGAAGTTAAACTATCTTTAAATTAAATTTCATCTCAATCAGTTCAGCGGTTTAACCGTGAACGGGAAAAAGGCAGAAACACTTTTGCCGTTATAATATTAGTATAGATAGTGGAACTACTGTAGTATAGTATTCAAGAAGAGAGTTGATAGCGGAAAGAGGCATTATGAATGCTTACGGTATCTCTAAACGGGCGTACTTGGCTGTGGAGACTGCGTTCATGGACCCCAGTCTACTGGCGCTCTTGTACTCTCCTGATGATCAGAAGTATGTCAGAACTTTATTTGATTTTATCTTAAAACTAGTGGGTGTTGAAAAACATTTATTTGCCACACAAAGTTTCGCGTCATCCCCCACTCCCTTTCACCCCTTCAAGTATGATTTCTGAGATAAAAACTGACCTATGTCCTTCCCCGAAAGATATACTATCTTTATACCAAATTTCATCTCAATCGGTTCAGCGGTTAAAGCGTGAAGGAGAAAAAGGCAAGACACACAGTGTAAATGGAAAATATGAAACGTAAATGCGTCACGAGCGTCACAATATATATATGAGTGATGCGTGCGCTGCTCCATTCCCCTATGCCTTAAGCATTGCCTAATGTTAGGTTATTAAAGAAAAAAAGTTGCACTTTATATGTGTGGTCCGTTCACACATTTTTTTTTATTAAATAACTTAGAGATAAAAATTAATATTAAATTAAGATTTTATTATTATTAATTTCTATTTCAGATACGCTATATACATCCCACTGTTCCTGCCAATTATGTTCCCAGTGGTGCTGTCACTCAAGAACTTGCTGCTATGGTTCCGCGGCAAGCCAGTGCACAAAGATAAAATTGAATAGAACCTTCCTCTTGTGAAATATTTATTTTAATATTATGAATAAAATATATTTCTAAGCTAAGTTGTATTTTTTGTTATAAAGGACATTGGGCAAAAATGTATGGACGCTGCACCCACGTCCGCCACGGCTTAAACTACATTTGTTTGAAAGGTATTGTAGTCAAGATCATCTGTGTCAAAGCGCAATAAATTCCATCCCGGGGGTCTTTAGTTATTTTAAGTTAAATGTGTACAAGTACTATAACGAACGAACATTAATGAAACAAGGGAATTAATTTAGTTAGTTAGTTCGACTCTACATAGGGTGCTCAGGAATTATGGGAGTACTTCACAAGGTGCACGGGTACCCTCTTATGTTATTCTGCTGCGCTAGAGTAAATCAAAACATCCCCGCATGGGTTGGGTTTTTTTTAAACATTCTGTTCGTTATAGTAAATTGTTTTCTATGTAAAACCGAGCGACCACAGATTACACAAACTTATCCACGCTTTGGAGAACATATGATTCCAGTTCATCCATACTAATTGACAAAACCGATAATCGTGTTCCAATATCCAAAGCGTGTTAGATAAAAATCAATGAAGCAGCAGGGAGCGCACAATCACAACAAAGTAAGACGAGTTGACTATTTGCAACTGCAAGTCCTTCATCATCCGTAAACCGTTTTGAAATGTCTCAGTAAGAGCAAGTGCAGGATAGTCGGCAGGCTTTGTCGTATATCTGGTTATATAGTACGATATATCATATTATTATGATTACTAATAATATAAAATGAAGGTACTATAAAATGAATTTATTCAGCTACTTAAGTATGCCCATGTGTCATATCTATTGAGTACCAGGATATTTTTTACAGTGTCATATGTTTTGACTCCCAGGATATTTATTTTCGGTGTCATAATAAAAAAGGCTAGTTTTTCATAGATCTATCGATTCATACTAATTACATTGTTGGCGGAGCTGGGTGCGTTTTGCCCATTGTCCTTTACTGTTGTACCTAAACGTAACGAACAAAGAAAAAAAAACTATTAAAGTCAATGTCGACACTAACGGCTGCACCTAGAGAAGTCGACTTAATTTGAAGTTTGATTAAACTTAATGCTGTCACTTTCTTTACCATAGCCAAGTTATATACCTAAAACAAAGAGCAACACAGCCGACGCGGTTAGGAGGGGAGTAACCATAATGACATAATACTGCTGAAATCATACTTTCGCAAAAACGAAATATTAATTACGACACTCTCACATAAAAAAACTGGCAAAGTGCGTGTCATGCCACGCGCAGCGTAGGGTTTCGTAGTTGCCTGTAGTTAACTTAATATAATTTGAGCAGGAGTCTTTATTTTCTATATTAACTATGTATAATTCTAAATGATGTAATGGAAGGTGACTTCAGAAGTATCTCTGAAGTCGTTTTTCAACTTGACGACTCTTTATATAACAATACAAGGAGAAAAAAACAGCCCTTGCCGAGTTTCTTGCCGGTTCTTCTCAGTACTAGATCTTCCGCCGTTTTGCGAACCGATGGCGTAGCTTCCTGACGTTCACTAGTGCTTGCAACAGCCTAGACTGAAAAAAATATTTGTTTTTTTTTAACCTACTTTAAAAAAGGAGGAGATTCTGTGTACGATTGTATATTTAATTAATTTTGATCGGAAATTAGAAATACCAATTAATATCAATGTATGTATCTCAACTAAAATACCGAAATCAAAGTCAAACTGCGTCTGAAACTCAAAATCAATATTCTTTTTGTTGTCCTCCCAAGCGGGAAAGCGAATGTGAAATCCTCATGGATAGGGATACGGTATCCCTCCATCCATGATGCAAGGTTATGTCAGACTCTTACTTACTAAAAGCTTCATCTGAAGCGATCATCCCCTAAGAAGAGGATGATACGGTATAACCGCCGATCTTTTAAAGTGCTTATTCCACGCACACTGCGATCAAGTGGGCGGGGCGAAAAAAATGCGATCAACACGCCGACCATGGCATTAATTGAGATTTCCGTCTAAAATTATCTTACCCAATGAATGGATAGCCTATTTAATTTACAGATATTTGATTTGTCAAATAATTTTGTTTTGTCTGTGTGCGTGTGATGTGGCGTTAGTATTGAAATTTGTTAAAAAATATAATATTTATTTGAAATGCTTACCCTATTTCTAGTATTTTATACTGATACTAGCTGACCCAGCGAACTTCGTACCGCCATAAAAAAATAGGGTTTGGTGGTAGAAAGTTCAAAATTTAGGGATGTATGTATTTTTGTATGATGTATCATAAAAAAAAAATAAAAAAATCTAAAATTGAAAAAAAAAAATTAGGGGTGGATTACCCTTAACCTTTAGGGGGATGAAAAATAGATGCTGTCCGATTCTCAGACCTACCCAATATGCACACAAAATTTCATGAGAATCGGGAAAGCCGTTTCGGAGGAGTTTAACCACAAACACCGCGACACGAGAATTTTAGCGGCCTTTGTTAGATAGTAATGCTTCCATATAATGTCTTTTTCGTTGTAACTAATATATTAAATCAGGATTGATGTTTTATTTATCGTTCACGCAATTAGGGGTACGCGAGTTCTTGAAGTGGTACGTAGAAAAAACTAATTGGGAACTACTGTTCTTTACCTTAACTAAAGTCTTTTTGAATATGCGCCTTTACATTATGTCACCGTCGCGGCAAAGCAAAATGTATCGACACGAAGAATTATTAAACGATATTCACAGTAAAAGTTTATCCACTGGCAAGGGCTAAGACCTTGCTAGATCTAGATGTTCTGAAGGTATTGTGTTAACAATAAGCATGTGTTCATACACCAATAAAAAAGTGAGACATTCTCACTTAACTCCCATAATTTCTTATTCAGCTGGTAGTGCTGAAATAAGGATTAAGGGAACTTAAGCGTTAAACAATTCTATGACCATGGACCAGTAATTATTCCGCGTCCAGAAAGACTGGACTTTTAACATTAAATTTAATATCTGAAGCGATTGATAATGTTATAGTGTTAACATTTTCCCTTAATTTAAATATCCTGTTAGTGAACGCCGGCATTAAAGGCAAAGGTAATATTATATTGAAACTTCAAAAATGCTTCACATTATATTATAATATTCAATACTGAGGTACTTATCCACAATCAAAATTCATTTTCGTTACAATAACATTATGATATCATTGTGCAGATTTTATCAATAGCGTGTATTTAATTTTAAACCTTAACATTAATAGTCGTACAGGAGAAAATGCAAATCGCACGCAATTTTTATTTGATATGTCAACAAAATGTTTTTTCAGTCTGGCTAGAATGTTTTAGTGCTGCGGCTTTTTGGTCGATTGCATCCTTGCAGTTTATACAAAACACAACGTAATTACTTTTCCTTTCACATCTTAACTTTTATGCAATTTTTCCTACATATTATTTATATTTTAGTATATAAATTATTAAGTAAAGCTTGGGTAGTAAGTTAATTTCGTTAATCGGATAATACATTCCGAATTTATACCATTGTCCACATAAAATGCTATTTTGTATTCATTCAGAATAATTATTAATAGATAAAAAATACTTTGAGCAAAATCGAAGTTCTTATTTCACTTTTGTAATGAATTACGCCCTCAATAATCCTAATTCGTGTTATATTTTAGTTGGACAATTCGTTTGCGCGATGGCATGTATTCAGCGTGAAACTGCAATGCCATTTTCGTAGAGATAGTTTTACTTGCATAGCTCCCATATTTAGAGAGAAATATTAACATTGAAATACCTGTTTTCATAATTCATAAGCGTAACTGAAAAAAGTTACGTTAGATTAACACGCTATTATATACAATTTCTATTGTACGTTAACATTCAGTTATTTATATATATTTATTCTGATGTACTTGATCAACAGTGTAACTTACTTTGACGCGGTATTTATGAACACATCGTAAAAAAATGGACATTAAAATTGTTTTTACTCGAAACCCAGATTCACATTATTCAGTTTAAGCAGACATATTGACGTAGACATTGCTCTTTAAAAAATCATGTCCAACATATGAAATCTCGCAACATTACGCAGGTAGGTATGTTAAAAATGTACGTAACGAATAAAAAATCGTTAATAGTTAATTGGGGCAATTAGCCCGCCGTTTCCCCCTAACATGGACCAAACATGACAACAACACATCTACACGAACTCGAGGCTTAGCTTTAAAATCGTCATTATGACTCCACCCAGTCCGTCTCTGTCAACATCGCCACGTTGTCCCCTTTCCCAGGCAAATACTCGAATTCCCAGAGTGAATTTGCGAGGACTAAAGTTTCTCCTTCGTTCACTTCAAAGTGCAAAGTGAAGCAGTCTTCTTCGCACGGCGCTCGAGGTTTCAATTGAATCTGGGTCTTCCCTTTAAGCTGGGACATTATAATAAGACCGACATCCAGCTCTAGATACTTGTATCTATGCGTGTCATAATTCTTTGATAGGAGTAACCAGTTGAAATGGGATGGGGGGATGTGAGGGGACAGGAAATAGGGGCGAGGAGCGAGGATTCTGAAAGATTTCACTGCTCTTATATCGCAGTTTTGGAAGTGGACGAACCAGCTTGGTATTTCTGTGTTGGTAATTCTGGATACGATTTCCTCTAGGTCCATCGGTTGGCGCCCTAACCGGATGTTGGTGAGCACTCTGCACGGGACCGAGTCACGCAGCCGATCATCGCTGCTGATGAGGCCGGTCAGGTTGAGGTCGTTTCGTGCCATGGACCAATCGTAATGGGCGTCTACCACTATGACTGGTGCACCCCTCAAGAGATGGTGGTTGAACACTATGTTGTAGTTAGCATCTGATACACGGACGATGTTCTCTGAAAAAGTATTTATTATTGATACTCAATGACGTCTCAACTAAACAATAAAGTTATATAATGTGAAAAATAAATACTCTACTGCATTTATTAAATAATAGTGACCTACTACAATTTAATGTTAAACTTGCTGTAAGTATTTCTATTGAATAAAAATATGCTGCTGTTTCTTTTTTACAATATGACACGTTAAAAAAACTTAACTAACACCTCAAAAAATTAAAAATTTTTTTTTTCTTAATTTAACATAATTTACTTACTTATAGCTTCACAAGCAACACATTCAGCTGCCGACACGACATTGTTATCTAGGTTCTGAGGCTGTGACCTCTCAATGAGACACTTGTTATAATACAACGGGGTCCAATCCCAAATAGGAAGTAATTTTATCAACACAATCCTCGCAGCTGCGGAAGCGTGCCACTGAAACGTGTCCGTCTGGCTCACAGTGTATCCGATAGCCAAGACCATTATCAGGAACATAAAAACCCTTGTCCATCTTTTAATAGAAGCTTTTCTGACAGCGTTCGTAAGAGGACGGCAAATGATGTCCATCTCTTCATCAGATATACCCGCCTCCTTACAATATTCATAAAATGAACGCACTTCAGAGTTGATTAAATCGAATTTTTCACGCTGAGACATTTTTGCTCCATTTTTGAGGCTCATTTTTATAAATTTTCGCGTGACCTACTCGCCCAGGGCGATCAATAATAAACTTACCAACGCGACTGCCTATCGATGGAATGAAAATTCGCGCGCGCGCTTTTACGCCTACTTTCTTTGCTATGTTGCAAACTTGCCGGAAGTCTATGACATAGCAAATCAATCATCCATTCGCTGTTCATGGTATAATTTTAAAGTAATGTATAATTTAAATTAAGATTAATTTCTGTGAATGTATTGAATGTTATTATAAAATATTATGAATTTTATGGATGTTTATATTATTAAAAAATAGTAAAATTATCTTACCACAAACTTTTTTCTAACGTAATATCTATATTTCTTAGCAGCAACACTGGCAGTCAAATACCATCCGCCATATTGAAAGTTCTACGGTGGGAAGTTGGTCAAACGTTGACCTTATTCAATATTTATAATTAATGCGCTACGGTATTTTTTTTTAAAGTATCCCCGAAAATATATTAACTATTTATCGGTTTCTTTGTAGTGAGTTTTTTACAAATAAGTGTATTTTCACATTTTTGCAACTCGTTTGACGAATACGTCATAACGCCATGTTGTATTCCTGCGCTGATTGCAGGCACGAGAAATCTGCCAACCCGTTTATTTTTCGGGATTAGTTCCCGAGAGTAAATCGAACTGCGATTTTGTACTCAAATATATTTTAATTTATATTTGTTGGCAAATGTCAAAAAAACTTTTGTGAAATCGATGCATCCCTGTTCTCGCATTTCGAGTGTTAACTCCTAATTTCAACTGCAGTTTTGTGCATCCGCGAAAGTTGAAAGGACTGTGTTGTAAAAGAAAGAAGTGATAATTTGCCAAAATTCCGGTCCCTACGCGCAGACGAGAAGGTGCCTACCCGCCGGGGCAGTCGGGCGAAGGAGATATGAACAACAAACGTAAAAATCGCCAAGGGCCGCCGAGGTAAATTGTAGTTTTATAAGCTAACTTTCTGTGCTAGGATGACATGTCTTTGTTGTCTAACACGCGAAATTTTGGTTCTGCTGTCAGATTGATAGCTTAGATGGGTAATGGTGGCGTGGGAACGTTAAAATCGGTGTAAACAAGAGCGTGGAATGGTTTGCGAATTCATTGAGCATGTTTGTAGGCACGATTGTCACGCCGCGGACGGCGCGGTGCGACGGCCCTAGACTAAATGTTTGGCCTACTTTTTGATCAGTACTCCGATTAATATAGCCGCGTACGATCAGCTGATCCCAGTGCCTAATTATTAACTGCAAAAGTTATTCATCCATATTTAGCTTAATTCTAGTTATAAAATCAAGTCAAGAGAGCAAGGTAAGTTATTTTATCAGTAAACTGTTACCTATTGCCTTGAAAAGACTTGACCATTTTAATTTCACTTTCATAGAGATGTTATACCATGGGAAGCATTTCACTTCATCGATGGCTTTCACTCTACTAATTCTGGGGATATATAGATAAATACTTGGCAATGTGCCAAGTCTCCTAATTAGAGAACTTACTTTTGTTAATTTTAATTGTAATAAGTTGTACTAAACTGATAATGCCTTTAGGCTTAATAAAAAAAGACATACTGTGGCAATGTAGAAAGGGATAACAGAGTACTTTCATTTATTTAAAAACAGCGGAACTTGACTGCAGCATATTATTTACCCTTTCAACTTGCTTGCTTGTACCAAATTATTTGGATATGATAAATAGATGTGTATATGAATTAGTTCTTTTAACCAACATTTGTTTATTTGGCCATTGTATTTTGTCTTAACCAATTTGAATGTATGTATGTGCTCCTTGGTCTTATCCACATAAGGTGATAATGCTCAGTACCCCAAGCACAAATTTTGTCAGATCTGTAATTGTATTGCAATTGCCTAAGTTTCAAACTCCTACTGGATGAAAGCACAACTGGCTCTATCCATAGAAAATTTGAGGATGGCGCTATGCTACGATTATGATGATTATAGATCTTTCAAAATTTATGCGTGAGGTACTGGTGTACTAGGTACTAGTGTAAATAATTTATTCACATTTTTAAAATATTATCAAATGCCTAATGTGTTTGAAAATGTAAAAATTATGCCTGTTTTTTTTCATAAATTACCTGCAATATTAGATAGCTAGGGCATAGCAGATTTTGCTCGAATTGAATCACTTACTATTGGGATCAGTTGATTAATTTTTTGGATACTTTTTCCTTTAACAATTCCTTAAGAATTGCTATAATGACATTGATATTTCTATTAAATTTTGAAGGGGACCCCAAAAAGAATAAGTCAGAGAAGCAGCCTCTCAATTAGCAAGCGGAGCATATCTCTTGACAACTATCTTAGCGACATTACTCCACTCTAGGTGTCAAACTAAAACTAGTGGCATCACACCTATATTTATTTATTCTTTATTGCCAAAAACAGTAAATGACGGACTTAATACCATAGGCATTCTCTACCAGTCAACCAGTATGGGTACATGAGACAGATGTTTTGGCGATAGAGTGCGAGCTACTAAAGTCAGAGAAAAAAATAATAATATTATCCTACAGAACTATACTATACTATAAACGATAAATATATATTATATATAAATAAAATATCCCTAAATATATAAATACAAATCCATATATATATAAATTAATAAACATACATATATAATTATATACATACATTTAATTAGTTAGAAATAACTATATAAGATGGTACCTATAGTTGAACATGGAGGCTTTTTGACTTATTACTAGTAGGTCAGGATAATTTCACCAAAATTGAAATATTGTCAGTAAGAATATTGCTTCTGCCATGGTCCTCTCTTTGAAACCCGTGAAGGTCTTGTCCCTCCTACCATCAGATTTCCATAGCGCTTGCTTGTATGAGTATAATAATGTTGTTTGGCAACAACAGTGACAGCCACCCTGCTATTTAGACATACAATTGAAACTGGATATAACAACATTGAAGGGCCCATATTACTTTGGATGTTATGTCTGATAGTTTTTATAAGCAATATACACAAGTAGTATATTTATTTTCATATGTATGTATATAGTATGGGTATAAGGTCACACATAAAATTGTTTACAAATATAATTTCACACAAAGATGTACAAAAGATAATTATGAAAAAATTTAAAGTATCTGGAGCATGTTTTGTTTTTAAGTTAGTTGTAGTTAAGGTAGGTGGTTGTTATAGCTGATGAATAAAGATATGAACTTGTAGTGGCCGCCTGTGAATTCATCATCATCATCATTATTACATCATCTACCTGCCAATAAAAGTCCCTTCAAAATCGGTCCAGCCATTTCAGAGATTAGCTGGAACAAACAGACAGACAGACAAAAATTGTAAAAAATATTATTTTGGTGTATGTACTGTATATATATTCGTATGCATGTAGTAAAAAGCTATTATTTCAATATTACAAACAGACACTCTAATTTTATTTATATGTATAGATATGGATATACATCAGTTATAAGTCATTTTATGTGATATTTCGCTATATCCGACATTATTATAGGTGGTTTGTTTACTTAAAGTTTTGTATAGGGATTTGGCCAAGACCTTCCCAATTGGTTATAGTAATCGACCCGTTGTTATATTTGGTTTTGACTGTACTTTTATCAGTTGATAGTATTTAAATACCTATTAACCCAATTATTCGTATTATCTGTGAGTGAAAGTTAATATTATTGATGATTGCATATTATGTTTTTTAAAGTAAATTTTTTTAACTGACTTGAGCGATATAGATGGAGTATCTTCTGGATTCTTATCACTAATAATGCTACTCAGAACTTTAAATTTGACCTGTTATCGCTTCAACAAGCCTTTTTCGGTATCATGCTTTTGATAATAATATAAATAACTACATAATTGTGACCTGTTAGGTGTGTAAGAAATGACAAGTAAAATAAAAAATACATTTATTTAAGACTACTTATTAAATAAAACATGAGAGCTATCCTGTGCTGTGGTACTATCGTATTAGTTATTTGATAGATGATATCCTTATAGAATTTTTGATTAAAAGTACTTTTATATAACACATCATCTTTATCTAAAAAGATGGAAAGTACGTAATTTACAATTATGTTATAATTGTAAGTAATATGTAGTGAACCTTATTAATCATCATACTTTTCCAATAATTGTTACTTTTGAATACAAGCTAAAATTAAGAATAATAATAAAACTGGGTATTGCCAAGGCCAAGAGATTGATATGCTGATCATATGGGTGTTGATTCCGATAACGTAAAAATCCAGGTTCAGCAGTATTGTTTCTGTTTTTGCAGCAATATTTATGCTGAAATTGTATCTACTAACATGATGCTAAACACTTAAATAATTCTAAAGAAAAGTTTTACTAGAAAAAAATCCACGAGGACCAGGCAGCTGACGGGACTCGAACCCGCACCCTTCGCAATCCTGGCGAATGCACTGACCAATTATGCTACCACGGCCCTGATGGCCGCGTCGAAATTTTCCTAGCCTTAAGCTGCAAAGCAGCGCCATCTCTTCGCATTGTAGGTAACCCACAATCTATTAATATTTTTCTAGTAAAACTTTTCTTTAGATTTAAACATCTAGCAGTTAAATGCTTAAAAAAATAAAAACATAACTATAATTGCTATTTCTTAAATAATTGTTTGGATTTTTTAATGTCTCTAACAAAGCCTTTGGATTTTGACCATAAAAATATTAAGTTGGTGCCACTTACATTTATATTATCTATATTTACTGTTGTTTGATAGCATTCTTATCAATATAATGTGTTAATATCATCCTTGTTTTATGAAGATGGGTGCTAATGCTCATTAGTTTAAAGACTTAAGTTAAACTTGTTAGTAAATATTCTGATTTTTTTTGTTTTGCTATATGGTTTCTTTTGATTAATATCCATAATAGACATACTATATGTATGTATCATATGTACAAGTTTCAAATAGCTTAAATTGGATAATGTATTTGGCTAATCATCAACAATTGATTGATTTTTTCAAAGTATTTCCATTATTACATTTGTAATTCAAATACCTTCGTAAGTATATAAATACTTCAAAGAAGATATTGTTAATATCACTTCCATAGTTACACCACAATAAGTAAGTCTCAGTCATTGTCCAAAAAAGCTTGTCAGCCATCCCAGCAGCCTCTGGCATCAACAGACTTTCTGCGAAATAAAGTATACAGGTGCATTTATATTCTGCTTTTTTGTTCTCTCCTAGAGACCCAAGTATGAACTTTATCAGATCTGAATTTGTATTTAGGGTTGCCACCTTTTTTATATCCAAATAAAGTACATTGGATATTAAAAGAAAAAAAAAGTACATTGTGTCCAAAATAAAGTACTTTTTATTCCACTTTATTAGTAAGCTTAAAAATATATTTTACATTGCTTCTAGCAACTATTAATAAATAATTTGTAGCTGCAAAAAAATTGTCATGGGTCATGGTACAAAGCCATACAGCCACGGCAATGTTGCAAGAATGAGCTAAGGGCGACATTATACATACTGTCTGTCCGTATCAGACCACATTAAATAAAGTATTTTTGCGTACTTTATTGTTGACATAAAGTATAGAGTACAATTACCCGAAATAACGTACAATACTTTATAATAAAGTACGGGTGGCAACCCTATTTGTATTGTCATCATGAAATTTTGTATGAATCTTGCCTCTTTTTTCTTACGTCCAGTAGGGGTGCTGCTTAGCTTCATAGAAACTGACGGTGCAATACTAAAGCTATCAAAATTCGTGCTTGGGCCTTTGATTGTGAGTGTGTTCCAGTTGTTAAGCAGCATCAGCCACTCATAGCATGCCTACCAGAAAATTACTCACTTAGGCTCAGACAGCAATGCATCAAGTTAATACTATGTGTCTAATTTTTTCAATCAATTTGTTTCCTATATGAAGTGTTATAAAGTTTCAATTTAGTTCAATACAAAAATATATTTAGTTGTTTGGCCAATCAAGCATAAGGAATCTGCGGTGTCCCACCTTTTTAAGGTTCCATATCCAAAGGGTAAAAATTAAACCCTATTTTAGCATTGTGGTAAATTTAAGTTGACAGATCTCCATAGGGTAGGCACATCCCTTAGTTACGCAAGCTTCTATAGAACTAGAGGCAGCTTGACCTATGGTGCAGGGTATGCGTTGCACACGGGCGCAGTGGTCTTATGTGTCCATTAGACAGTAGATTTGCTGTCAGTTTGCTGGCATTGAATGCCATCACCGCTGGATCACCTATCCTCTGATGTCCTGGGGTTACTGATGATTTTTTGATCGCCATCCGTTTGAGAAGCTCGATGGCGCAGGTGGAAAGCGCGTTCGTCCTGTGATCGTGGAATTCGTAATGGTCGATCATTGGATGGGTGACCAAAACTTTTTATTTCGAGCTCCTCCGTGCTTCGGAAAGAACTTTAAGCTGTTGATCTCGGCTGCATCTGCAGTGGTTAGCACCCACCAAAGATCCGCACTGGGCTTCCGTAGTGGGTCATAGTAATCTCTCTATTCCATCAAGGTGTTAAATAGCTATTTATTTAACTATCTGTGGTAACGGTGTTGAATTCACAAATACCTAAACCATATTATTGTTATTATTTTTAAGAAATCATTTACTTAAATTGTTCCTTGATCCAAATTAAAAAACAATAGGGAAGGCAGTGGGGACATTAATAGGCTGCTGGTTATCCGTTTGTATCATTCATGACAGGTGGAATTGACCGACCGACGGCCGCATGAGCATTTAATGGAACTGACGAACCTGAACCTCAGGATAATGTAAAACTGTAATGTACACAATACACTGCCAAATCCTGTACACATATCTTTTGTTGCTCAATTCGACAGAGGGCAAAGCTGTGGATGCCTTCTTCCCTCCCTGCTCTATGGCTAGAGTCGACGACTGTATAACCTTATGGTGGCCATCGAGCCGGTCTTATTCTAGATATCTATAAAAGTGCGAGTATTTGATCGTAGTGTATGTTGCAGGTCGCCACGGGGCCGCGTGCTCCCTGAAGGCGTGTACAGCAACGCGCACTTCATGCACGCCGTGACAGCGCATGTGGGGGACAACGTGCAGGTGCTCACGCAGTCGGGCAGCTTGTGGGAGGGGGTCTTCAAGACGTTCAGTGCTCAATTTGAGGTCAGTATACCCTATATATACCCCTATTTTATTATTAGACGACCTCCGTGGCCGAGTGGTTTGTACGCCGGGTTTCATGGCTGTCGCCGACTCGAGAGGTCCCGGGTTCGAATCCCGGTGGGGGCAGATGTTTGTGTGATGAATACGAGCATTTGTACTCCAGTCATGGATGTTTAATATGTATTTATATAAATATACTTATATATGTACAGTATATGTATTCTATCCGTTACCCTAGCATCCCATAACACAAGCCTTATAGTGCTTACTTTGGGGCTAGGCTAATTGGTGTGAGTGTCGGAAATATTTATTATTTATTATTATTCAAACTTATTGGACAAGTCATGCCACAGTTAACGAAATGTACGGTGATGATGGCAAGCGCGTGATGCCCCTGAACTGTTACCTTCACATAGTTGCGTTCGCTTCATAACCACCGTAAAGTTTGGAACGTATAGGTAGCGGCAAATTTCTTTAGCAAATCAACAGACAAATAAACTTGCGCAGGAGACGTTTTTGTATGGAAAATTGCTACTGCGCAGGCTTACTTGTCTATAGTCGTTGTTCAATCAGTTTGCCGGGGTGTATGCTAAACCTATGTTTGTGAAGCAAACGAAGAACTGCAATAGCTGACAAGAGCAGTTACGCAAAGTAATCCTGGCTAATAAATGTCGATCAAAGAAAAGAAAGAATTAATGTAACACAACTGATGTCTTTTCCTTATTTAAAATGAGATGAAGGAGAGAGAGGGTGAGGGTGGCAGCGTCCTTGTCCAGTCTGGCTGACAATACTTACAGTGCAATGCATGTCGTAAAACCCCCTCAGGTTCTATTGGTCTAGGGGCTCCAGATGGAGAGGAGACTCCCCCCGTGGGGAGATGCTATCCACCTGGAATACCTCTAAAGGCACTCGCCAATTCTCGGCTGGAGGTCCCCTTAGGATCTCGCCGTCCCCAAACACGGTGAAAGCTGTAAAGATCATTTGCGAACAACAGCACACACACTAAAAAAAAAAATTGAATTCACATCTCATATTCTATATGGACATTACTATTACCGAGAAGAAAGTGAGTTTGTTGAGCTATGAAAAATTTATAGTCTATGTAGATCCTGTGCCAACAAAAGATAAATATGTATTGAGATAGTTGATTGAGGGCTGTTTTCGCTGCCGATGAAATGTTTTTAATAATAAGATGGAAAGAACAGGCATAAACGAAGAAATATTTTATGATACTTTAAAACTTAAAACTTTTACGTTGTTCAAAAAATAAACTATGCTCACTTAAGCCACTCGAACTGTCTTCATTATTTTTTTCAAGTTATTGTAAGTGGAATCAGCGTTGCACTTCAAGTTGTTCAGTGTTATAACTTTGATTAGTATTTAAAAAAATCAGCTTTCTGTATGACGAAAATAGAGACATTCGGGTGTTTTTAATATCACTTCAAAATAATAGTGTAGTTTTATTTCATCAAGTGTCTATGCAACTGTAGGTCTTGGTAGGTCAAAGTGAATTTCCCGTTCAAAATGGAGCCGCCGTCTGGATAAGTTACTGGAGGTAACCTACCTTTAGAATACCACAGTAAAATTAATAAATATTTCCAACACTCACACCAATTAGCCTGCCCCAAAGTAAGCACTGTAAGCGTTATGGGATACTAGGGTAACGGATAGAATATATCAATATACAGTATATATATAAGTACATTTATATAGAAATACATATTAAACCTACAGCCATGGATATGACTGGAGGACAAATGCTCGTTTTCATCTCGCACATATGTGAGCATGTGGCACCACCGGGATTCGAACCCGGGAACTCACGAGTCGGCGACATAATGAAACCCAGCGTACAAACCACTCGGCCACGGAGGTCGTCACATTTTGTAACTACATAATACCACTGTATTTTGGAGGTGTTGTGTTTCTGTAGGTAAGGTTGCAGGGCTCCACACGGGGTAGAGAATCGCGTCAGAGAAGGCGAGTGATAGAGTGATATTTTTGGTATCACGATTTTCTCTAGGCTATAGTGGCCGCTTACCACCAGGAGGGCAATATGCTTGTTTGCGGGTGGCACAAAAATAACAGAACTATGACAAATATTTATAATTTTTATTTTATTTAAGCATGTAACTGCTCGATGTTTAAATCTAAAGAAAATATAACTATAAAAAAATCCACGCGGACCAGACAGCAGACGGGACTCGAACCCGCACCCTTCGCTATCCGGGCGAATGCACTGACTATTATGTTACCGCGGCCCTGATGGCCATGTCGAATTCTCTCTAGCCTTTCTTAAGCTGCAAGGCAGCGTCATCTCTCCGCACTGTAGGTAACCCACAATAATTTTCATACATTATATATTATTTATAATGCGTTACGCCCAAATACGAACACAAATCAAAGAATATAAATAAAACTGGAAACTGTTTGCGTGCACTCAGAATCGTACCCTTTGCGAATGGGATAAACTCTTAAAAACAGTTATGTCGATACTTGATACCAAATTTGATACGATTAGTAGAAAAGCCGCTTGTCCAGGGCGGCGGTTGTCGCAGCTGACGACACAGGCATACCGGCGAAACCAAACAAGGCACGGTCCGACACACAAGTTTATTCCAACTTAATAAGATTAATAGCCTCCATACATATGTTTGGGTTAACAAGCAACAATCTCGTTATTTATTACAAATCGTTGTTGCAGACCAGAAGATAAGTGGCGCGCAAGCTACATTCGACCTTATTACCTACGCCTTAAACTTGCCTATCTTACTTTCCAGCATGTCTATGAGATTTAAGGTTTGCCCGTGTGAGCTAACATAGCAACCGAGACGCTGGGCTTCATACAATCTGATTTAATTACAAACAAACAGGTTCGGTCCTAATTATACATATGATTATGTTACACTTCATTCATATATATTTCTTACCGCCATAAAAAATAGGGGTTGGTGGTAAGAGGGTGAAAATTTAGGGTTGTATGTATTTTTGTATGGTGTATCATAAAAAAAATAAAAATAAAAAAAAATGTACAAAAAAAAATTAAGGGTGGACAACCCTTAACATTTACGGGTATGAAAAATATATGTTGTCCGATTCTCGGACCTACTGAATATGCATATAAAATTTCACGAAAATCGGTCGAGCCGTTTCGGAGTAGTTCAATTACGCACACCGTGACACGGGGTTCATTCTTTGGAGGATTTTTGACTATTATGTTGTCGCCGCTGCATCTATCTACAATACCATGAAGAGTTTCCTCTTATCTTTGATCGTGCTTTTTAGGTCTCGGTACTACGACTATTCTTAGGCCCGTATTACAGAATGACAACTAAGTGTTGATCTTTACTTGAGTACAGTTAGAAAGGGATGTCGCTATGTGCTATATATAGCGACATCCCTTTCTAACCATGCTCAAGACTAGATCAATCACTGAGAATTTTTCTATAATACGGGCCTTAGACATAATACAGGTCCAGGATTCTCTTGACACATAAGTTCAAAAGAGTTTCACTAGACTTCCTTATTTAAGTTTCATTCGTGAAAAATTATACCAATATTCACGTACTCACGTCACATGTGGATCTATTATTCATAAACAAGCGGATTTGTACCCATTCTTACTGTTTAACGCTCAGCTATTTGAATTAATTATTTGTTGAGAATTTCTTTTCATTTATTACTGTACCGCGTGAAATTTGAACACACTTATCATGAGAACAAACTTCTTTAAACTGAAGACCAATAAGTTTGTTTTACAATTTATTATTAATTTTATCAATGACAATGGACTTATTCTAATCGCGATTCACACAAAGAATTTCGTGCATTTGGCGTCGTCGGTAATATGAATGAATATAAATTATCTATTTTAATACTTAATTCTAAGAATTTATTACCCTATTCGAATGCCTTCTACAAAATTTCTAAAATTCAAAAGAGCTCATAATTATCATATAATAATGTTATTAGCGACAATTTGATGAGCTTCCATTAAATTTACATTTTGTACTTGTAGGTCATGGATACCTATACCTTATTTTTAATCTCTACTCATATTTATTATTTCTTTTAGAAAAAGCAAAAGACATTGGGTACATTTTGCCCCGCTTATCTAAAAGTAGCAGACATAAAAGATACCTATATCAATGAATACCTACATACAATAGTCTACTTTATCCCTGTGCCATTTTTATTCCTGGCACCATTGGTAATACTGAGAAAATGAAGTTTTTGTATCAGCGAAGCCTGTAAAGTCCTTATGACCAAACCCTGCAGCCGACTGTTGGGTATCCATAAGTATTTCACAGCCCCCTCCCCCCTTCCCTAGGAAGATACAAAAACTAATCATCATCATCACCAGCTTATGAATGTCCTTACTGCTGCAGCACAGGCCTTCTCTATGGATGTAATAGGGTGATTGGGCTATGACTAGTGTTGCCAGGTCCGATTTGTCTTGAATCGGTACATGAGGTCAAAATAATCGGGATTTAGGGTTGCAGATCGGGACAGTAAACAAAAAACAAGGGGTTTTTAAGTCTGGGTTCAATTTATTGCGTTTTAAAATACTAGTGCAAGTATAGTATTATATTAATTACATAAATTTCCTTTTTTTGAATAATTAATTTGGACACGTCCCCTGAAAACACCCCTGAAAATCGGGACGTCCCGCGCAAATCGCGAAAATCGGGACATCGGGACAACACTAGACATGACCCACCACGCGGGCCAAGTACGGATTGGTGGATGCTAATGACTGCAGATGCAGCCGGGACCAACGGTTTAACGTATTTTCTGAAGCACGGAAGATCTCAAGATAATAAGTTATGGTCACCCATCCAATGACCGACCATTGCAAAAGTTGCTTAACTTACACGATAGCAGGCTGAAAGCGCAATCCACCTTCGCCATCGGGCTCATAAAACAATATAATAGTAAAAAAAAGAGCGAGCCTTACAGTAGTCGCGTATGATGTGTAACATTTAAAACCTCACCTTAAATTAGTAAAAAAAGAAATAAAAACCTACTACAAAAGGAATAAGCCATTTGAATAATTATGTTCTAAAATCAAATCAAATAGCGCGCGCTTTCGCGACTTCCTGTTACACACTTCCGTCCCATTTCACGAAATAACTCCCACAAATTGCAGGAAAGCGAGAGGAAAGATGTTACACATCAAAAAGTTCAGCACGCGATCTGGACTTTGCTTGACTTTATGTGTTTTTTTTGTTTTCAAAATATTAATTATTGTATGTCACATTATCTAGAGGTCTTAAAAAATATATAAATTTCATCTGTCTGCTGTGGGGTGTTTTTTATAGTATAGTTCCGAATTTAGGTTTCTGATTTTTTCAAACTAGTTTCGTTTTCGAGGCTTTAAAAAAAATGTAAATAAATAATCATTAAAGAAACGTTTTTTTATTGCATTCAACTGCACTTACGTACTTAAAATGAAAAAAAATAAACTTCTAAATACTATTAAGACTACTCACAAGAATTGGAAACACTAAAAATCTCTAGAAACACAAAAACTTTACTACACAAGCTATTGTTCTAATAATAATATAACATTGGTATTTATTAGCTTTAACTTTAAGGCGATTGAGATCAAATATAACAGAAACATTACAATAATAACTAATCGAAAGGGTGGTACTACAACAACCCTAACAGTTTATAATTAAAGTTTTGCTACAATAAACTTTTAGAAATATCAAGTAAAACTTTCTGGAGAAAATGATTTTGCTCAAATAATTTGTAATAGGTAATTCGTAAGTAATTACTAAGTAAGTTCTATGGGGGTGGCCTATGTCCGGCAGTGGACGGAGAAAGGCTGATGGATGGATCAAGTAAGTACTTCTTGCGGCTCTGTTAATATGAAGTAAGTAATCCGTAAGGTGTGTGTGAGTAAAATAAATTGCTCGCAGTGAGCGCGGACAATTTTACGTGCAAAAATCTTGAGAATTCTCGAGGCACGGGATTTCTTTTCTCGTCTCGAACCAAGGCGAATTTTTAGTCTTCTCGCGTTCGAGAATTCTCGAGCAGAAACCCTATTCCCAATAGCCGTTTATGACATTTCTACATTTTTTTAATGAAAAAAAAAGTATGCGAGTTCCACTTCAGAACTTAATTTAAT
Source organism: Chilo suppressalis (assembly GCA_902850365.2). Lineage (NCBI taxonomy): Eukaryota > Metazoa > Arthropoda > Insecta > Lepidoptera > Crambidae > Chilo > Chilo suppressalis. Next base: position 16,439,086 of record OU963914.1, on the reverse strand, counting down.
AATAATTCAAAGATTACATATGTTTTTATTTTTAAGAATTTAACTGCTAGATGTTTAAATCTAAAGAAAAGTTTACTAGAAAAAATTCCACGCGTACCAGGCAGCAGACGGGACTCGAACCCGCACCCTTCGCTATCCGTGCGAATGCACTGACCATTATATTAAAGATTAGAATTGAAAAAGCTATGTGCGATATTTCGCATTAAAAATGTTCATCCCATCGAGTTAAAAATTACTCCCGAATAAAATTATCAGGTAAGGACACTTCCTAAAGGGGTTCAGTTGGTAAATCTACATGATACGTCATTGTAATAAATGAAATCAGATCTACTCTAATGTATAGATAACGCTTCACGCTCGATGGATTACCTGTTATCACTGTATGGTTCTCGCACAATGTGGCCTTGCTTTCCACTTTCTCGTTCATACCTAGTAATAGTCCTCCTCAATACATACCTCGTCGTAATAATGTTATTTTAGGATTGGCTCATTGCTGATAAGGCGGCGGAACTACCTGCTTCTGGGGCTTAGGTCCCAAAACAAAATCCTCACTGTCTAAATTCCGGCGGTAACTGCATGTCTGACTGAGAGTATAAAATTATTAGTTTCTTGAAAACTGACGACAAGATCATTGATAACATATCGCTTGGCAATTGCTTGTTCTTTTACTGCTTATGTTGTATTTATTTGTTTTCAAAAAAAAGTTACACATTTTATGCTAAGTCTGCCAAACTGCAACACAGTTTGTCAGCAGGCTGTATGTTCCTTCGCATAGCGTGGCTTTGGTTTAATAACTAATTGTCCTCTGTTGCACCAATTGGTAGAATAGTTTTTAATGTAAAAATATTGGATTATGGTGTTTTGTAACCATTAGCATTATCAAAGATGTGCTCCAGCAATAGTTTGACGTCACACGTCCTTTGTTCTCGCTCGGAACCATCAATTAAGCAAAACTTGGAAACTTATCAGCCAGCTTACTTTGTGCTGAACGAGTAATTCCGCTTATTAATAAGACAGCTGCTGATAAGCTATTCATGAAAGTTTGATACTGTGCTGATTAGATTATTAAAAATAGTTTCTTTTTTTATTTTAGATCTACCTACGTATATTGCCAAAATAGATACATTATTATTCCTCGAGTGTCTGGTAGGAATGTCTTCCAAAGTAGCATCTGTAATAATGGGTGGTCTCATCTGTAAGCTGGTGTCACGGCCATGGTTTCATATTTAATACTAGCACTATTAATTCGATGCATAGCTGTCAGTCGGTCGTGCTGCGTTTTTGGTGCCAGACGTGTGTGCTTTTATTGGCATTACTTTGTTTTCTTGCCGAGAACACATATGATGGTGTATCACATGTAATGTATTAGTGATTGACTTATCTTGATATAAAAAATGGTCCTCGCCTCTTTTGTTGTCTGCGGTTTTTGTCGATAACGAGAACTTACACTTTCGTTTTTCTTGTAGATTTTCAACATATGCTATTAATTTAAAAAGCAGGCAGGTATTCCTTTATAAATAAATCAATCACATTTCGCAAACTTATACCAAATATAGTTCTGATTACATTTTAATTGATTTACGCAAGTGACTTTAACGATGTATTCAATTTGCTTATTGCTTTTGTATAAATTATCATGGTCATTGCTTTTATTATTAAATCAACTTTTGTAATGTTTTCCATGTTGGCAAGAGAAAATAGGAAATTGTAAAATGTATCACATAAATGGTCAGACTTGCTGCGGTCTAGAGCTAGCATTGACACTTGAGATATGCAAGAGTCTGCGCACAGCGGTTGTTCCTTGTGGTGGCTCGCTCGATACGGCAGTTCGGTGCGGCGCGGCGCCGCCACCGCCGTGAGCTTACGCATCAAACAATATCTCACCGTTTCATTGCGTCTCGCGTTTATTTACCTCCCATGTGACACGTTGCTCGCACAGCCTTGGACGATGCGCCGATGTCAATGTTGCCGTGCGGTCAAAGACTTTTGTGACCTAAAATGATTCTCTTTTCGACACTAACAAATTTAGTGTAGCCTGTGGAACTGACGAGATACCTTGGCTGTTTCGAGATATTCGCGATGCAAAGGTCAGTTCGTATATTCGGTCGAGCACGTGGGTAAACTTTGTAATTGTCATTGTTGGTATTGTGCATCGGTGTGATAACAATGGACCGCTGTTTAAACTAGCGTTATCTACGGACTACATTATAATGATTTATTGTTTCACAAAACGCTGATTAGATTCAAACGCGGCAACAGCCGACCGACATGCTGCGTGTGATAAGATTTTCGCTTCTTTCAAATATTATTATTGCTACCACGCTTAGTTCTCAGTGGCTGACGCATTACATGGTGACAAGATAGCTAATTGTGATATTTTAAGGAATGTGACTCAATTTATTGATGTTTTAGATCGTTTGTGAAAATGATAAACTAGTTATATGTACGTCAATAACATGCTTGTCGCTCTAAGTTCGTAACAAAAACGTGAATTTACAGTAAGTCTGTTGGAAATACGCTTTATAACTCGTGGAACATTACACAAACCAAAATACTTTTGAAAGCAAACTGTCCCCTATTCTGTGACTTCGCCTGAGGTACTTACAACTGTATTGAGATAAGGATTACAGCTTTTGTTCGCAAGTAGTCCTTTACAAGCCTCAAGTGCTCCCAATGACAATCTTAACATTCCACTTCGATCACGAAATAGAGGCCCTGATAAGGAATACGTTTCCGATGACTGGTTAGATAAGGGATCACAAGTAAATATGGGCGGCGTGTTTCTCAGTTTTCGGCTAGGCACGAGATAATAATAATGTCCGAAGCCGCGTCACTGATTCACGTTTAATGACGTATTTTTGACACCGTACTTAGTTTGCATAACCTCTTTAATTGTCCGGGCGGACGTTAGCTTTGGCGTGGAGGTCACTGGCCCAGACTACTGTGTCGTGTTTAATGTGCTGGCGTAGATCAGTTTATCATAAAAGCGCAATAATCTTTAGGTATCGAAACGAGAACATTAAAATTTCGTGTTTAACGCGAATTGTGGGTGTTGAACTGGATTTTCATCAAGAGTGACATTGACTAGTCTCTTTACTAGAGGAAATGTAACATTTTAGTAAGTTTTAAGACTAATCGATATCTAGATCAGACTTCAGTATCTTTCTATCATTATATTTTTATTTGAAGCATTGAACTGCTCGATGTATAAACTCTTCAGATCATTTATTAATTTTAGACTGTTACAAACACCAATGAGAGTCGAAAAGCTATGCGATCGGTTTGCAAATCTGCGGCGAGCGACTACCTACTGAAAAAACCAGCAAGAACTATTTTTCCTCTTTGTTTTATTACGAATCCTAATACGAATCGTTAAGCTAAAAATAGGCTTAGATAAAGGTACAAGTCCGAACTGAACCGCAGACCACAGGCCGCAGCTGCAGACTGCAGGCGACACTACTAGTTTTTATGAATCTCTATGAAATTGATTCCGAGTGCGGCGACATGCCGCGGCTGCACAATGCATATAATGCACGGTCAACCGCAATGTCGCCTGCAGCCCATTGCGAAATTGTACCTTAAAGAATAAAATCTCTCTTCACACAGATCACGGTTCGTTAACGCGCCCTACTCTTTCTAATTTGGCCTTAGTTTAGAAATATCAGTGATGCTTTCCTATATCCCAAAACCAAGCCCATTGCTTACAATAGTATAGTAGTGAAGTGAATGGTCTTTTTAAGGTTCCGTACGCAAAGGGTTAAAAGCTGGACCTTATTACTTAGGTTCCGCTGTCTGTCTGTCACCAGGATATCTTATGAACCGCGGTGATAGCTAGACAGTTACAATTTTCACAGGTGATGCATTTCTGCTGCCGTTGTAACAGCAAATACTTAGAACAGAATACGTGATTTATTTGCTCGATATTATAATGCAGTGTCTAATGCGGTTTAGATAATGTAACAGAACCATTCGTGCGCGAGATCGACTCGCACTTGGCCGGTTTTTTTAGAATATACCCTTCAACGTCACAAAATTGGCTAATTTTTACATTCTGTTAATCTTTCACTAGTCCTAGTACAAATCTCTACGTCACATACGTGCCTTTCAAGCTCAGATATTTCAATAAAGGTTTGAAAACATTTTTCTAAATTAATCATGGAATATCTTAGGGTACCGAATCGACTGCAAAATTATGAATCTTAAAACTGAATTAAGCGAGAAAACTTTGACCTAATAATCAGAAAATCGAGAGGAGAAAGTGGCCGATTACCAACAAGGTTGTAGTTTGGGCCTCAATGCACCCAAGTTGGGAATAGCACTTTCTTTCAAGGGATACATTGTGCTTTTACGGATAAAGTTTCTCAATGACTGCTTAGGTAGTTTATTTTTATTCTGGCCGTGTCAATAAATCTTCATTATCAGTAATATTCACCGTCTCGAGTAGATAGGAAAACAAATAAAACTAAATAAAACTTAGTCCTAAAATTTATCGAATCGGTAATCTTGGGGCATAGCTTTAAAACTTTACAAAACTATGTATAATATATTATGTATTTATATATTATATTTAATTAACATATTATCCATAATTATATTTACGGCTTCCGGTAAAAATTTCACGTTTAAATCATTTAATTTCTCTAATAATATCTCTCTCTATCTTTTCTTTATATCTTACTAGCTGACCCGGCGAACTTCGCCCAAAAGTCGATGAATGTGATTATATTAATTTATATTTATTAAAATAATGATTTTGCAGCCGCAACAAAACAAATACAAAAAAGTTTAATAGTTTATAGGGATTTTAAACCTAAAAAATGAAATTTCAATAACTTTTACTTTAATAGTGTATCAGCAAAATTTAAAACGGGATTTATTGTTTACCAGGGCTGCCATGTATTTGCCTAATAACTATTCTCCAAACACAGACACCCCTTAATCTCTCAGTACCCTACGACTTCTTGGGATATTACGAATAGTATTATATTTTTAGATAATTAAACCAATTGGAGTAAAATTTATGTTACAATGAAATTAAAACTGCAATATTGATACTTCAGTATAGTGTTGAAGTTATATCCATCGTCGTCTCCTTACTAAAATATCGGCTAGTATTGCAACTTGTCTTATGATTACAGTATTGTCTATCGAAATATATTGTAGTAACAGATTTGCAGTAGGTACAAAGAAGCAGCCATTCTTGAGTTATAAGTGTTCTAACACGACTTTGTTTTATATCCGAGTAAACTATTGTTTGTTTATTTAGCTTGTAAAGTCCCAAATTTAATTAAGCTAGATATTTAAAATTGCCACACACATTTATCGACTGTTATAAAGGCGTTACGCAGTTCGCCGGGTCAGCTAATTACAATATAATTGCAATGTTACTTATGCACCACATAATTAATCATTTGTATTTTTCTAAATTCTAAATGTATAATAAATAAATCAAAACGATTGCCGCAGATAAGATCGCTGAGCTTACGTAGACATTTATATTTTTTATTTGATTCAATCCTTTAGATCAGCTACTGTTTGCAATATTTGTTAAATTACCAAAAAAAAATATCTAGATGAGACTCGCATATAATAGCATTACTTTATTTTTTCGATAATAATTGACTTTCACTACACTATTGTAATGTGTCAAAACGGCCATCATCATATCGTCATTGCAAAATATAGCCACAGTTTTTCGGTGGCAGGGCATATCTAACGATTGAAATTTTTGGTTAGTCCCAGATATCTTCTCGCTCCCCCATTGGTGGTGGATGCGTAAAGCATTTTCCGGATATATAAAAAGGGCTCCAATTATTAGGGGATTGAGTCAAGGTAGGCAACGGTGTGATTTGTATCGCAAGCGTCTATAGTCTATGGTGGCCGCCTACCATCAGGTGGAACGTATGCTTATTTGCCACACTTAACATAAAAAAAAACCGTGTTAATTGATAGACTTTTACTGGGAAGTTGCCGCATTCTATTTTTTTGTTGTGCTTCTAGAAGAACAGGAGTTTTGTCATCGCAAAATATATTTCCGAATGTGAAAGTACCAATATATCAATAATAGTTTGGAAGCATTGTGTTCCGATTCTGACAAGATATTAACGGGTGCAGGCGATCAATAGAGGTGCAGTCGGGCTTGCGCGCTCCCGGGATACCCCGTGCTTGCACTTACATAATGTACTGTTGGTTAAGAATCACATAATGTTTAATTATATGAGAACTAACTTTCGTTAGATTTGTTTTTGAGTTAATGAATGAATGTTAAACTCGGTTAACAAAAAAAACTACAAAACTTATCTATCTTATTATAGACAATATTCTTTACACCCTGAAATAGGGATTTACTTTAAGACAAAGAGAAAAAAATTAACTCAGGCTTTTATTTTCTTTGTTTTTGGTATTGTAGCCGTGATTTATATGACTACTTTTATCAAGTCAACCTCAGGCCCTGCCAGAATATCAGCACCGCAGCGGCCTTGGTGTCGTTGTGGCATTGTGCTGAGGCAAGGACCTAGTTGACCTTATTGTGTGTATTTATTAATGGTTTTTTTTCTATTTTTCAATGTTATTGGTCACTAAATTATTTCTTTCTTCTTTCTTTATTTTTTTTACTTATTTAGTTAAACGATTAACCTCGCGATCTTGGTTCTCCATTTAAACTTTTAATACCCGTTTTGCCCTTTTGGGGGGGTAAGGTTTGGAAAATCCTTTCTTAGTGCACGCCTACATCATTATGGCTATATGTGAGCCAAATTTCAGCATAATACGTTCAGTAGTTTTAGCTGTGCATTGATAGATCAGTCACTCAGTAACGGTTGGCTTTTATAATTAAAGAAGAAAATAAAGAAATAATTATACAAATACAAGTGTTTTATTTCCATACCTTATTATTACATTATATATATAACTAATAAATATGAATTGGAAATAGGAATAGGCACAGCGCAGCTGGTTTTAGTCGTCGTCAAACTTTTGTGGTTAGTTATACAAATTTCAATTCAATTATTAATAGCCAATTAAATGTTAAATATATTAATTACTATGTCGATTTATTTGGTTGTCATTCAAAGCTTAGTCAATTCAATGTAATGTTATATTTAAAATGTCATTTTTTTATTAGTCACTCAATAACTTTTTATATTTTTCTTACACACAATAATTGTTAAATATATTAATTATTACAATGTCACTTTATTTAGTTGTCATTCAAAGCTTAGTCAATTCAATCTTAAGTTATATTTAAAATGTCAATTTTTTACTTGTCATTTAATTACAATTTATATAATTCTTACACACAATAAATAATAATATATAATCCAGGTAAATTAATTAATTTAGTACATCTACAATTAATGACATATCACTTTTGCACTATTGGTTCGCATAGTTTGTTGTTATAAATGCCTTTTTACTATGGTACTCTCAAAGGTCATGGATTGGAATCCGAGTATACTAGGGGCATTTATTTCAGTGATGATTAGGAATTATGTGGTTCAATAAAAAAGATAAAATTGGATTTTTTGTGATTTTCCAGAGCTTTAGATTGCGTTAGCCACGAAATTTTATTTAAGAAATCGGTACATTACGGTGTCTCTGTTAAATCAGTTGGCCTTATCGAATCATATATATCTGTTTTAGTGCAAAAAGTTGTCTGGAGCTCCTGTAGTCATGGGTGGTCGGTTTAAGACTTATGTCTTGAACAGGAAGTAGGAAAAAAAATATACATATATGGTCGATTCAAAACAGCGATGAGTCAACTTGGATAAAGTTTATTTTAATTTAATTTCGACATTATTGATACACAGTTTTTAGAATGTTAATCAGGAAGCGAAAAAGTATATTCGAAACAATAAAATTTCAGTGAGGAATCACGGCAATTTACCGAATTCATTCACATCCAAAGGTGCAATATGAGACAAATATAACTGAAAAAATGTATAAATAGTACAATATCAATACATATAGTCATAATTTTAGGCCCGTATTATAGAAAGATTCTCAGTGATTGATCTAGTCTTGAGCATAGTTAGAAAGGGATGTCGCTATATAGCACATGGCGACATCCCTTTCTAACTGTACTCAAGTTAAGATCAACACTTAGTTGTCATTGAGTAATACGGGCCTTAGTATTTTAGATAGAGCGATTATATAGTCCCAAACCGCGGTGTTAGTCTGCTAATTAAATGTGGGAATATTTATAGCCTACGATGCGATTTTGAACGGAATAACTGGTATTGTAATTTGTAAATGTTCGCCATTTGTGTCTGTTTCGAAATTGTAATCCTTGGTGATTGGTATCTGACCAACTGCGCTAGACAAGTGGCTGACTTTCTATTCGTTAAAACGCTTACTTAGAATATATAATATTAAGCGTGAATTGCACTAACTGACTTTAACTTTTCAGTTAAAGATTAAGGGCGTTAATTTACATTAAATAGATTAAGGGCGCTTCATTATGTCACGCTCCTTTGGTATTTATGATCTCAACAACAGTCTCTCGTTTTCATTCCCTTTAAAGTATGATAAGGACAGCTGTCAAAAGGACGAATAGCCGTGTAGTGTCGGCATTGACAGACATCAATGCCGGCAACAAAGACATTCGCGAGCACTCTGATGCACTTGTTTGTGTTATCACACAATAGTTGTTTATCGAAACGAAGCGATAAAGTTGTATGAGGAACCGTATTGTTTTGAATAATTTTATTTAACGATTGTTATAGATGTATGCCAAATATTTGTTAACAGAAGGTTTAAGCCTTTCTCGAATCCCTTAAAATGAGCGGGAGTTAAATAAAAAGTTGCGCAATATATTTTCTCTTTGCGGCACTGTAGTGATGTGAAATTTAGGGCATTAAAATCAGATTCAAGTCGACGACAATTTCTTTTAAATACTTATTTAGTACACACAATAAAACAGATAAGAAGAACAGAAACAAGAAATTTGTACAAGGGCACTGATTATTTCATATTGAAATTTCTTCCAGCAGGTCTGCCCGATATGCTCGAAATTGGTGAAAGACTGCGTTGAGACACTGAATAACCTGGGTCAAAATAATAAAGATATTCTTAAATCGGTAGCTGCTCTTTCAGGGATAAGCTAATGGACTAGCAAGAGTATTAACACAGGGGGCAACATATGGGACCAAAACCTTTCTGTGGCATCCCGAGAAACCATACTATGCAAATTCTTAAGGTCGGCTTTGTAGCCGAATGGAAAACACTGGTTTGACCAACCAGGATTAAAACACGCTTAATCACTAATAGAAGGTTACTCAAAAAAAGAACTGCTGAGTTAATAAAATTTAGCAGGCCGAACACCAACGCTATTTTAAGACCCTTGACTGGACACTGCAAAGTCAACAGACACCAAATTCATATGAGATTAAGTGACACGCACACAAATGATTTCTTGGAAGCTGTCAAGCTAAAAGAGATACTTTAACTCGGAGGAGAGGTACAATAGATCTTCTAGGTCGCAGTGACTACAGTTCCATTATGAATGCGTAGCCCCAAAAATAGGAAATAATACCAGACGACAACTTCGATCCAACTAGATCTTTATAATTGTAAAACTCGAAGGCAAGCGATTATAGACAGATTCTTTCCATGGTGAAAAACTTATCATTCATAACCAAATGGCATCTTTAAATTGAATCTGCAGTCGGGGTCTTATAAATCATGACGTCATAGACCTTAGACAAACGTAGGTAAAATAAACCAACATGTTATAAATATTACAACCAGTTAGTTACAAAGTTATGATATGACCACGCATTATTAATACAAAGTGTTACAAAACAAAGTTTAACCATTTACCAATTAGTATCTACCGTTAGACAATATATTATTGGAGTAGAGACGCTTTTATGTCATTATTTATTAATTACTTTATGATTATTATGTAGTGTTAAGATTTGACTTTGTTGTATATTATTAATTATTTTACAAACATTTGACGAAATAGTTCTGTCGAGGTCGCGTTCGTGAATACAATTTCAAATGTACCGAGGCCCAAGCATGAGTTTTTGACAGCTCTGTAACGTATTGCATGGTCAAAAGTTTCTATGAAAACTAAACAGTATACTTTTTTTTTAATTATTCTGGCTTTGGATACTCAGTCCTTTAGCCGAAATCATTATAAAACAAAACAGAAATACTAAACAGTATAGTGGCCCCAGTGCTGCCAGGTTCGATGATTAAAAATCGGGAGGCGTTATAGAAAAGGGAGTAGATGTATGGAAAGAGCTACAAGAAAAAACATTAGATGCAGAGGCGTACTTTTTCCGATTTGCAAAAGTTCTCTATTATTTATTATCATCCTGTTTCTCTGGCTTCTGCCGTCCCTCTAAGCTGTTTTTTTTAGACATTAACATTTATTTTATTTATTATAATTAAGGTTACCTACATTCTTAATGGCGGAAAAAGCAACTTAACATGCAATATAAAAAAAAAATATCTTATCGTATTCTAAGAAATACAGTAGATTCATGAAGAAGAACAGGATACATTTTAAATAAACAGGAGATCTCCTGTAAAATCAGGAGACCTGTCAACACTGAGTGCACCTATCTGACGTAAGAACTAGCTTTTTCCATACAAAATTACACGATTACGTTGCATTACGGAGCTGCCAGAAACTCGCTTGGGCCTCAGGTACAGCGCACTTTATAAAGTAACAAAAATATAGCACTAAGTGCTATATTTGTAAACTCGGTGTATCCAACGTTGTAGCTTTGACCTAGTTTATTTGTCTTGTGGTTGTAGGATTGTAGCACAAAGCCGGTGTAAGCATTTGGAATCGAAATACTTTTTGAAGTGATTACTTCATAAGATCATAAGATTGGGAGGGTAAATCGCTTCGTTACGTAACGTGTTACGGCGCCAGTGTGTTTGGCTTCCCTTCAAGGGCGGATCCAGGGGGGGATCATGACCCCCCCCCCCCCCTCCCCCTGGGCTGGGTTCATCTGTATCCACTTCACAATCTGTACCCACTGTGACTTGATACGACTATATGACCCCCTGGCGCCAAAGCTGGATCCGCCCTTGCTTCCCTTCCTCTCACGCATGTATAAGCGGTAGGCAGGCTTCTCCCCTCACTCTAACCCGCAGCGCCGACTGCTTAGATTAGTTTAAGTTATCACTTCTATAGTGCGTCCCGAGACGCACACGCTTTTATTTTAATAATGTCCTGTTTACCTTCTTGAAGCCAGTACTTACCTCATTTTTATATCCAATATTTTCTTCAATATTCACAGATATGAGAGTCTTTTAATAAGTACGGACCGAGCGACACTCGCATGAATTTGACAACTCTCCAGAAAAGATCAAACTACAAATACAAAGACGAACTATGCCCCGCCTGATTGCCGATTGCCTCGACTCTTTCGTATTTATATACCCACTTTTCTTGACGGTCAGTTAGGGGTATGAACAAAAAATGCCGATATCTAACTGCACTCAATACTTACTAAAGTATTTTAATGTCCCCACTGCTCTGGCACATACCTTCCCTATGGATGGAATAGGGAGATTGGGCCATGACTCGCCACGCGGGCCCAGTGCGGCGGGTGCTATCGACTGCAGGTGCAGCCGGGACCAACAGCTTATCGTGCCTTCGTCACCCATCCAATGACCGACCACTGCGAAAGTTGCTTAACTTCAACGATCGCAGCCGAACGGCTAAATCATCGCAAAAGCCAGGGGCGTATTTAAAAAATCTGGCTATTTCAGTGAGAGATAGGGCTGCCATCTCTAAAATGTGGCAACCAGGATAAAACGCGTGATAACCCGGGATTTTGGAGCCCAGAACCCGGACAGACCAATAAAAACAATTAAAATATCACAAATTAACTTTTTTATGTTGATCTAGGCAAAAGAGCATAAGTCTACCTCATAATTAGTGGTCACTGCTGCCCATGGACACTTGCAGCACCAAGGGCCAGTCATGCGTTGCCGTAATTTTTTAAACCCGGACTACAAATAAAACCCCGCCCAACGCTCCCCGGACGCCCCGTAAACTAGGACAAATCCGGGAAAACCCGGACGGATGGCAGCCCTAGTGAGAGACATAGCAAAGAGTGAAAAAACTAATTTTTACTATGATCTATTATGACATGAAATGGTATTAATTTCTTAACATTACGTTTTGCAATTTTTTAATAACTATTGACAAGGAACTGCTTAAAAAAGAATCAAGTAGGTAGCATTTATCATCTTTGACCTTCGTGAATCGTATCGAATATAACGGAGTGTACCTGTGATTTACGAGTCGCCCTAATAAATTCTTTGTTCTGCACCAAGCACAGAGTTATGTAAACAAAACGGCGGGTGTGAACGCATTCTATTGTTTCTGTCGATATTTTTGACCTGAGCTGTCTGTCTGAATGCCACACACAAGTTTTAAACATCGATATTGGTTATTTTAATGTACGATACTAATTTTATTTGACTTTTAGCGAGAATTTGATAAAGAATACCGAAATACTCTGCTTGTTGTTAGCGACCACGAATCTTAGAAGACAAGATATCTTAGAAAAGGACGAAATACTTTTGTCGCAAAAATAAAGAGGCTGATAAATAAAAAGAAAGAAATACTGAAAGTATTAATAGGAAACTTTTTTTTAAATATTTCATTATTAGCCACAGATTAAGTTTGCCCAAAGTTGCAAGCACTTACTAGTTTAGGAATAATAATTCCTAACTAATATTATAAATTCAAAAGCGAGGTTGTTTGTTTTTACGCTTTAATAAATTAAACACCTAAATCGTTCTAAATCAATTTCGATGAATTTTAGTATAGACAGAGGTGTGACCTGCAGAGGGTTATTGGTTACTTTTGATGTGAAAGTGTGTTAAGATTTGTATACATTTATCCCGGAAAATTCTCGATTCCCGTTGCATCCTCAAAAAACTAACTACATTAACGCGAACGATGTCACGGGCGGCAGCTTGTATTGTTACTATGTATAATAATTAAGTACAAATTTGTTAACAAGATCATCAACGTCGATTTACTAAACACCAATTAGGCAGGAATTAAATTAGTCGATACTTGAATGTGGTAGAAACAAATACAACTTATTTCATTTAGTAGAAAATACTATGCGAGGAGACACTGCCTTATTCGCTAGTTTTGGATGACGTCACTGGTCGCAATGGAATCATCAATTACTAACGTACGTATCACTAAAATCACTTTGTTTCTGGTCTTTACAATTTGAATAGTGGTTCTGTTTTTATTTTAACACTAGCGGTCGCCCGCGACTTCGCCCACGTTAAATTTTAGTTTTTTTTTTCTAAAATAAAAGTAGCCTAAGTTTCTCATCGGATAGGTGTGTTTTGTTTATCGCAACGCTTATGGAGGTTCGTAGGATTTTCTTTACCAATAGGGATTGTGACTAACTTTTTTCTTATTCTACTATCAGGTATATTATCAAGAAGTATAAGGACACGTATTTTTAAAGAGAAATTTCTTTTTGGACGGGGTGTAAATGAAAAAATCCTATGGAAAAGATAAAACGGAAACGTGTTACGAGCGTCACACGACTTATTACATCAGCTACCTGCCAATAAAAGTCCCGTCAAAATCGGTTCAGTCATTTCAGAGATTAGCCGGAACAAACAGACAAAAATTGTAAAAATTGTGATTTTGGTCTATGTACCGTATATATATTCATATGCATGTAGTAAAAAGCGGTTATTTGAATATTACAAATAGACACTCCAATTTTATTTATATATATACATAATTTAAAACAATATATATATATATATATATATAGATATCTATTTCCATATCGCTCCCTATTATTTTAGAAGCTAATTGTGACCAAGCTGCAAAGCGATAAATCTGTCTGGTATCATTTTCGTGTTTACCAGGTCAATGTACAACCACGGAGCATCATAGGTTCAGGGTGTCCAAAGAACTTCAATGCGATTCAAATGCATTGGTTAGTGAGACCGAGCAATACGCGTAGAGACAAATCGACAATATCCAGCTTTTGGACCGCTCTGAGAGTTCATGTTCCGTCCTTTGAAGGTTAACAGTTTCTTAATGTAGGCACTTACCTAATGTGTTGTGTGTCATTGTTCGTAAACCGCTGCGGTACATAATTTAAAACGTTTTGCTGTTGGTAATGAAATTCTTATCTAACCTATCCTAATGTACAATTGATTTTTATGCTTACTACTCGTTGAATAAAACAAACTTATGTGTTCACATTGATCAATGGCATTGCCCAAAATACATTGGATTTGGTGAAAAAAAAAACCGCCAAGTGCGAGTCGGGTCTCGCGCACGAAGAGTTCCGTATACACCCCGGCAAACATCTTGAGCATAGACCATAGACAAGGAAGCCTGCGCAGTAACAATTTTGGATACGAAATTTCTAATGCGCAAGTATACTTGCCTGTGGTTTTATCAAAAAAACAACACGTCTGTTGTATATGGAAGCCCCACTTAAATATTTTAGTACAGAAATACATCATCTATGAAAATTTCTAGCTGTCACGGTTAATGAGATACGGACAGACAATTTAGTCTTAGTGATAAATACTTTTATCCTTAGGTACAGAACTCTAACAATAAAGTCAATTCCTTTAAGACACTACCCCAAGTACGAACTTGGACAGATCCGTACCTATTCGTATTGCTTACGTCAAAGTTTCTATGGTAACTGAGCAGCGTCTACTGGACGTAAGAACAAACTGTTTTTTTTCCCATAGATACTGACGATGGCGATACGAATAATAATAATTTATTGTCTTTTTTTACATGTTAACAGATATTTAAATAAAATTTCAGTAAAAATAAGACAATAGGGAATGGCTCAGCCAATGTTGGTCAAGCCTAGACCTGAACCAACGCTATTTTTTCAGCCACCCCTTAAAAATTTTACTTAAAATTAATAATATAGAGAGTATCGAATTATCCATTATTTGATTATAATTAATATTGGAACATGTTTCGTGCATAAACGTATACTCCTACTTGCTATAGATGTACTCGCCCTACTCGTACCTTCCATGCGTCACTGGCTAGGCCTTAGTCAAAACAAGAAAGAGCGGCAAGTGGCGAATACGGATCTGTCAAAGTTTGTGCTTGGGGTTCTGCTCATCTCCGTGCAACTCCGCTTCCGTGGGTGAATTAACTATTCTAATGCAGTTTATACAATATTGTCGACAGGTGGTACTAGAAGTGGCGCACCGCGTGGACGCAGAAGGCGTGGTGGCCGTCGACTCAGTGGTTGAGAAGCTTATCTTCAAGCCGCAGGATGTGGTCTCCATCCGCGCCAAGGACTCGGACCTCGAGTACGCCACACACGATGTGTTCCAGACTGACAGCGCTATATCCAGCAAGTTCAATGGTAAGGATACTTCTTCTCATTATCATCATCATCAACCTATAATGTCCTCGCTGATGGTGCACAGTCCTTCCCTATGGATGGGGTGGGGAGATTGGGCTATGATCTTCATGCCGCAGGATGTGGTCTCCATCCGCGCCAAGGACTCATTTGTAAGGAAGAGGGGAACACGTGCGCGGGCAAAGAATTCCAGTTGAGAATAATACGACTAAGAAATGAGTCACCGTATTGCTTTGTTCGTGCAGGAATAGTGTAATTTCACAATAGGGTATTTGACATGTTTTAGAAAACGATCTCACGTTATTGACTCATGTTTATGAAGTCCGTAAAAAGTAAATATTCATCATTCTGTTGTGTATTTAAGTAAAAATAACCAAATCAAAAACTCCATTTTCAAGTTGCCGCGAAAACGTTTCGCTGGACAATATGGCGTCTCACTGGTGTGTGACGAAACGCGACTGTTATTTAAACGTCAAACGATATAATGTAATGTCACTTTAACTGGAAGTTTACTTGCGTGTGACGTCATTTTAGGCTCCACCAACCCCAAGCGTTTTGGGTCACGTGACAATAGATAAGAAAACTATTATCTTATTCGTGGGTTTTTAGTAAAATTATGAATATTTTTTCTGTAAAAATAGTGAAAATCCCAGCCAATATTCATTCTAAACACAAATGCTAACAATTGGTAATTTAATTTTAATACCGTCAATTACCCTATTGCATGCAGATTTGATCGCAAGCACCAGTTAATACATTTGCTTCTCGTCTGCCGCCCGCCTGCGCACCTCTCGTTTCGCATCCTTTATCCAACGAACAGCAAGGGAATGAAACTCCGCATGCATATATGGTTTATGTGATTTTGTTTGTTCGTGCTTAGACCACACCATTGCTTTACAACAGCTGCGATTTTGGCAAACGAACTCAAAGCACTTGTACATGAAAATATCCTTGCACAGACTGCATAGATTTCATCTAGCCTCATTAATTTAGGAAATAAAATTCATCATCATCAGCCTATTAATTTCTCCCACTGCTGGGGAGCAGGCCTTCCCTATGGATGGAATAGGGGGATTGGGCCATGACCCACCACGCGGGCCCAGTGCGGAATGGCGGGTGCAGATACAGATGGGACCAACGGCTTAACGTGCGTTCCGAAGCACGGAGGAGCTCGAGATAATAAATTTTTGGTCACCCATCCAATGACCGACCACTACGAAAGTTGCGTAACTTCAAAGATCGCAGCCGAACGCGCTAACCACTTGCGCCATCGAGCTCCTAGGAAATAAAATTACTAAAACTAAATGTATGTCCAAGAGAGAGGTGTTTTATAATTAGAGATCGCATAATCGGATTCATATTTAACTAAAGTTATTTTTTTTGCTAATAAATTATGGAAGCTGCTTCTTCGCGAGATCGCGTAACTAATCGAATGTATATTTACTTAAAGTTAAATTTTAATTTCCCATTTAAGACTATACAGGGTGGCCGGGGAGTTGACGTTCATAAGTAAAATTTAGATACTTTATGATGAGGAGTTTTTGGATATATCCAAATCACCCCCATGTATGTTCTACGATTTTGCGTACTTTTCGAGTTATAATTTTTTTAAAGTTTTTTTCGTAGTTTTCACCTAACATCGGTTTTCGAATTTTTTCTCACTCTGTTGGACGTTTCTGGTTCAGTTTTTTTGTAATAACTGACGAACATAGTCTAACCTATCATCCTAAAACTTATGGTTTATCTAGGCATTGCAGAATTCACTTAGAATTTGTTCGAAAGTTCAAAATTACGATTCGAGCTCAGTACACACAAATTTTCAAAGTATCAAAAAAAAAATGTAAATGGGGGGATTTGGAGTTCAAAGTGCTTTTAGAAACTTTCTGAAACATTAAACTTTAAAACAAGGTCAAATAAAGATAGGGTTAATGGGGGTTTATTTTCTGTAATTGACCTTCAAAGTAAATTAAGGCCTTTGTTTCAAGGAAAAAAAAATATTATTTTCTTTTATTTAAATCTTTGCCTTTCTCTCAGTTATGATGGATTTGAGTAAAACGCAGTTAATTGTTAACAAAATACATTTATTTAAAGCAAATTTTCAAAATTTCGCCCTCGCACAGAAATACACAATCTACATCTGCGCAAAAAATTATGTTTTAGGTGCCTAAAAGCTTCACGGTTATTTTTCACAGTGGTTTCAGCTTCGCGAATTTTTGCTCTCAGTTCTTCTTCACTCGAAGCTTCTCTGGCGTAAGCAATTTCTTTAAAGTAGCCCCAGATAAAAAAATCAATAGGATTGAGGTCAGGCAAGCATGGTGGCCAGGCAATTGGCCCTCGTCGTCCGATCCACCTGTTGGGGTAGGTCTTGTCTAAATGGCGACGCACTTGTGTCGCGTAATGACATGGCGCCCCGTCGTTCTGGAACACCATCATTCTTCTTAATTCAAGATTTACATCTTCCAGTAATATGTGTAGATTGTCTTCTAAAAAACTTTTGTATGTGTCGCCATTTAGACCAGACCATGCAAGCAGTTACATGCTTTAAAAATAATAAAAAAAAATTATAACAATAATTTTTTTTCCTTGAAAAAATGCCTTAATTTACTTTGAAGGTCAATTACAGAAAATAAACCCCCATTAACCCTATCTTTATTTGACCTTGTTTTAAAGTTTAGTGTTTCAGAAAGTTTCTAAAAGCACTTTGAACTCCAAATCCCCCCATTTACATTTTTTTTTTGATACTTTGAAAATTTGTGTGTACTGAGCTCGAATCGTAATTTTGAACTTTCGAACAAATTCTAAGTGAATTCTGCAATGCCTAGATAAACCATAAGTTTTAGGATGATAGGTTAGACTATGTTAGTCAGTTATTACAAAAAAACTGAACCAGAAACGTCCAACAGAATGAGAAAAAAATCGAAAACCGATGTTAGGTGAAAACTACGAAAAAAACTTTAAAAAAATTATAACTCGAAAAGTACGCAAAATCGTAGAACATACATATACATGGGGGTGATTTGGATATATCCAAAAACTCCTCATCATAAAGTATCTAAATTTTACTTTTGAACGTCAACTCCCCGGCCACCCTGTATAATATATGTATATGAATATAAACTTACTTATACATTAAGGACACCTTATTCAATATTTTTATGTTAAAAACACAGGACAACCGTCATTTGTGTCAACCTGGGTCTACTAGATCTCGCGGAGTAAACACTTACATTTGAATTTCCCGGAATCGCGGAATATTTTCGATATTTTTTTTTCCTTATTAACCAACATCTCAACTTTAGCTAAACATGACTGCGACTATCCGATATCTATTTATAATGCAAAGAAATTGAATATAAAAATCTTTCTTTTATTTTACGTGATTGCAAGGTTGTGTTGAAACAAGTTAATGGCTACATTAATTAATACACAATTAGTACTAGTTTTGTCTGGTTAATGTGCTATTTTATTAGGTATTTTGAATGACGAAATCTTTTCACCTTATAACTTGAAATTATGATTTATATTTGGGAACATATTTAAACAGAGTTTAGTTGTGTTGGTATTTTTGTTAATTAACGACCTCTGTGGCTGTGCGATTGGCACACCGGCCTTGGCGTTTGGTCGCCATTTCCGAGGCGCCGGGTTGATACCTGGGTAGGTTAATGTTTATTACTTTTTGTTATATTTTTTTCTATATTGTCCCGTTTTTTGGTTTTAGGCGAAATAAATTGGCGGAAACAGACTTTGGAAACGCGACGCCACGCCGCGCGTGTTGAGACTAATCAAATGTACTATTTTCTATGATCGGGGTACTGATCATCGAATTCGTATCGTTTGCGAGTCCGAAATGTCATTGTCAAATGTGTACTGATTTTTAGTTCTCGTTACGTACTTTGTGCCGCTGCTGTTCAAGTTTCCATACAAAATTTGACATTGACATTTCGGTTTGCAAACTATTCGAATTCGATGATGGTTCATGCTAGGGGTACAGGATCACATTAGGAACATCCGATGCGACGTGATGCGCACACACTGATCATAGAAGCGATTCAAGTCTGTTTCGGCCATTACTCCTTCCTTGTTCCCTTTCATTTTACACGCGCGAAAGAGATTGTTTTATGTCACACTGGCACGCTTTAGCTTTGAAGTATGTCGCGGAAACGGTTAAACTTAAACAATTAGCTCTCGGTAACCCCAAGCACTAACAGCTAGCAAGAAAGTATTCATATCAATATCGTCAAAGTTCCTATGAGAGGAGCTAGTTTGTTCTCAAGTCCTAACGCGGCTTATTTTCCATAGTGACGATGGCGACACTAAGGCCCGTATTATAGAAAGATTCTCAGTGATTGATCTAGTCTTGAGCATAGTTAGAAAGGGATGTCCCTATATATAGCACATAGCGATATCCCTTTCAAACTGTACTCAAGTAAAGACCAACACTTAGTTGTCATTCTGTAATAGGAGCCTAATACTTTTTCGCTAGCTGTTCGTACTTGTGGGTACCGGCCAATATAAATTTATACATTTTTTTTTTATAAATTAAAAAGTTTCTAAACTATGTCTGTTAACCTGTCTAACTGGGAATGGGATTAGTGTCAGGAATGATCATTAGGGGCAATTAACAAGTTAATTGTCACCGAATAATAGTTGTTGTTAGACCCGACTGTGTTTTACGAGTTAGTGTTCTTGAAACTAAGTAAAATAATTAGTTAACCATATAAAATGTCATGTGGTTATTTTCGTGTCATTTTTATGACTATACTTACTTGTGGCATTTTCCTTTCCAATATAAAAAAATGATATTTATTGGACAGTAAATTCTTAATGAAATTAAATGAAAATATAATTTATCCAAATAGACATATTAAAAGCTCTTTTGTATCTTCCAATTTTTTCCTACATTCAGGACATCTTTAAGCTGATAAGAAGAATGGGCGCAAGAAACTTATCAGCATTAATAGAACTAGCAACATTTACATAAATCATGTCGCTATCTATACAATTTATTAGATACTATAATTTTGTGTTACACAGTTACATGTAAAACTGACAGGAATCTTCTTACTTCAATGAACGAAATGTTCACACTAAGGCCCGTATTATAGGTAGATTCGCTATCTCGAACGCTAAGTCT
Organism: Chilo suppressalis; assembly: GCA_902850365.2. Lineage (NCBI taxonomy): Eukaryota > Metazoa > Arthropoda > Insecta > Lepidoptera > Crambidae > Chilo > Chilo suppressalis. The sequence goes on along the minus strand of OU963914.1, from coordinate 16,418,587 downwards.
ATACTCTGCTAATGGTATCTCATCACATCAATCATCATATCGGCTGAGAAACGCCCACTTCTGTACCCTAGCACTAACCATTATTGAATTCGAATAGTTTGCGAGTGCTAAATGTCAATTTCAAATTTTGAATGGAAACTTGAACAGCAGCGCCACAAAGTACGTAACGAGAACTAAAAATCAGTACACATTTGATAATGACATTTCGGACTCGCAAACTTTACGAATTCGATATTGGTTCGTGCTAGGGGTACTGGACATAGGCCTCCCCTAAAGAATTCCAAACTGATCGGTCTTGCTTTGCCCGCATCCAGCGGCTTCCTGCGGCCTTTATCAGATCGTCATTCTACCTTTTGGGGGGCCTTCCAACGCTGTCTCCCGGCCGCCACTCTAGGACCTTTCTGCCCCAACACCTGTATGTCCTCTTTGCTGCCTACTTAGCTATGTCTGTGCCGAATAAACAATGCTTTTTGTATTTCCAGGCACCGTCCGCGTAGCCGAAGAGCGTCAATTGGAGCCGTGGGACGCGTGCGACGGTGATGCCGGCGAATCGCCCGCCCTAAACGGCGACGCGAGCCTCGACGACTTGGAGCTAGACCATCGCGCCAACGGCTGGGACGCCAACGATATGTTCCGCAAGAACGAAGAAGTGTACGGCGTCCACAGCACCTACGACCACTCGCTAGCTGGGTACACGCTGCCGTTGCAGAGGAAGGATACCCAGGACTATAGGTGAGAAGCTTCAGGACTAGTTACAGGGCTATAAGTAGAAGATTTATCACTTACAGGTGATGATATCGCCAGGAGCTTTACTCTCTTACTACGAAACAAAATTTCGATATCGAACGAATTTCAAACAATGTTTCGCCAGTGACTCTACTCTATTTCATATTCGAACACAATTATAATAAAGTTCGAAATCACAAAGATTTTCATGAACGAATGGATGAGTCATTTTTCTGAGTTCTTTATATCTCCACTTTTTAGATTACGTTTTTTTACTTGAAAACAATATTACTTTACGACAAAAATTTTGATGACATTGAAAGAACCTTCTTTGACAGTGTTAGCCAACTAATTTGTACAGTTGATACAATCTATTGTATGTCAACCTAAATTTGTCGTTAAATACTTTAAAGTATTGGAAGTACAATATTTAATAAAAATTTGGTTTATTTGTTAATTTTTACATGCTAAAAAATTTCCTCACGCTAAGCAGCCTTGAATAAAAATACCCTAGCAGTCATTTTAGGTTTAATTAAAACAGAAATCCCAAAATGAAAAGGTAAAACTTTTATTTTCGTCAATTTGAGGTTAAAATTTCGAACAAGTATCTGTCAAATTCAACTTTTCATTCGAAAGTTTTGGGAATTAGGCTTGGAGAATTTAATTGTCCAACTATTTACGAACGAACGAATTTTCGAAATGATAAAGAAACAGAGTAAGAAACGTGCGAAATTTCATATAGAGTAGGCCTCCAGAACTTGTTCCGCAAGAACGAATTAGGACTATAGGTGAGAAGGCTCAGGACTTCTTCTTAAAGAACGATGTGGTTTGCGGCGTCCACATTCTCAGTCTGCAATTTATACAAAAAAAATCTATCATCATCAACAGAACAGAAGCTTAATAATATCTCCACTGCTCGGGCACATGCCTTCTTTATGGAAGGGGAATTTGCCTATCACGCGGATTTAATGCGGTTCTTTGGGTGCGTACAGATGCAGCCGGAACAGCTTAACGTGCCATCTCCTCCGAAGCACGTGGTAGCTCCATATAATGAGTTCTAGTCACCCAACCAATGACTTGCCATCGCAAATGTTCTTAACCTCCGCGATCGCAAAACATTTTAACCACCTGCACCATCTAGCAGCTAGAAAACTCGCAGCAAAAGACGAAATTGTCGACTTTTCTAGTTTTCCAATTGCTGCATAAAAAGAAAATTATATCTAATATTAATTTGTTTCACAGAGACGCGGAAGCCAAAGCTGAAGAGATAGCCGCCGAGATTGAAAGTGCGCCCGCGTACAAGGCGCGTATAGACGCAGAAAACGGAGACGAAGAGGAAAGATACGCGGCTGTAGTGAGGCCCGGGGACCCCGCACCCGGGAAATACGTCATACCGAACAAGAGGAAGAATATACAGGTGAGCGAGGATCGTTGTATTATATTTCTATCTCAGAGACGCGAAATCAAAAGCTGAAGGAATAGCCGCCAAGATCGAAAGTTCGCGGAAAGATAAGAGAAGAATAAGAGAAGTTAGGATCCGAGGACTCTGCAGAAGTACGACATACCGAACAAGAGAAAGAATATACAGATGAACGGAGTAGGACTAATTTAGAGTGCATTAAAACTTGTTCCTTGGTGATAAAATGAGGGATTGGAGGTTATTAGAATTATTTATGACAACAGTCTCTCCGTTAGAGTATGATAAGGAAGGACAATCTGCTGTCAATATGACAAAGAGCAAAATGCGAATAGCCAGCCGTCGCAATAGCACATTTACTTCTTGAATGTCACCCTTATTGCTCTCGCGAAGAGAGTGACAGCATCGGCTTGAATTGATGCGGTTTGCTGTGTAAATTAAAACTTTTAAAATTATCGACTTCTCCATGTGCGACCGTAAGACAATCAAAGATAAATTCAGTTGATTTTTTTTTTTTTCAAAATTACCATTTAATTTGAATGCGAACTAGTGGGCGTTGGGTTGCTTTGTTTCTTTTATATTTTTTTGCTTGTTAGTCGCACGGTATTCATTCGATTTTTGTGTTTGCATTTTATGTCTGTGTCCTTCCTTAACTTTGCATCTTGACATCTCTTTATCTGTACCACACAGAGCGGCAAGCTAGTCAAGCCCATGGGTGCGAGCAACAACGGCGTCAGCGGTGGCAACAGCCCGGGCGGGGGAGGCGGGGGCACGGGGGGCAACAAGGGGCGCGAGGGGGGCAAGGAGCCTCGCCCGCCCCGACACCACCTCACGCCGCCTGCCGATGCGCGCCCGCCCCACCAGGTATGTGGCGTAAGGAGGGCACGGGGGGCAATAAGAGAGAAGCCCTGCGCGATGGGACGACGTACTCGCTCATGCTGATACCGGCCACCGGACGATAGAGGCCCTTTGTCCGGGGTTGGAGGAGTGGGTGGAACGCCGGCGCGGCGGCCTCACCTTCCGCATGGTGCAGTACCTGACCGGACATTGGTGTTTCGGTCACTATCTACACTGGGTCGCCCGTCGGGAGGACACGCCGAGCTGTCATCATTGCGATGCTCCCGACGATACAGCCGAGTACACCTTGTTGGAGTGATCGGCCTGGGGACGACAGCGCCGCGTGCTAATTGCGGCGCTAGGATGCGGAACCCTCTCGCTGCCGAGCATGGTCGAGGCCATGCTCAAGACGGCTTGGGAAGCGGCCGCCTCCTTCTGCGAGGACGTCATCTCGCAGAAGGAGGCGGCTGAGAGGGAACAGGAGGATATTCCACTGGCCGCTCCCTCCCGCCGCAGAAGAACAGGTAGGGGAAGGCGAAGGCGCGCCCTGGGGGTAAATCGCCTAAATATATTGCTATGGCTATCGCTATCGCTTACGATTTCATTTTGTTATTTCTGACCCCCGAGTTTTCAAACACCTTGCCAATGCAAAAGAAAAAAAAAGAGCTCAAGGCATGTCAAACCTACAGCGGTCAGAAATGAGAAAATGAAATCGTAAGCGATGGCCCCCTACCTGAGGGAATCCTTCGCTGCCCGGCATGGCGTTAGCTATGCCGGTCACCGATGGATTCCGTGACGGCAGACCTCTCAGCTCCTACATGAGAGGGCTGCGGAAGGGCCTGCGAGGGAAACACCTAGGCAGCCTTTCCGCGGACCGAGAGCGGTGTGGTGGGCAATAGGCCGAATTTAGCTCCTAGCGAGGGCAGTCCTGCGCACGTCTGCGGGATCTCCCGAAATACCCCCGGTGAACCCTGCCGTGAAGCCCCGACTAGGACGGGAGGCTGTTGGATGCGGAGACGCGGTGAAGTCCCAAAACGGGGATCTCGCGGTTCCGCACTTAACAGCGTAGAGGGTTTTTTAAAAGAGGGAGCACGGGGGGCAATAAGGGGGCAAGGAGCCCCGCCCCACCGGGTATTCGCTATGTGCAAACTGGTTGGTGGGGATCGTCAAATTGATCGCAGCGTGGGATTTGGCAAAAATCACACTTAATATTATAAAGGCTAAAGTGACAGATGAATGAAATTTGTATGTTTGTTATTTCTTCACGTCTAAACGGCTTAAAGCGTTTTTAATTTAATTTGGTATGTTCATCTGACATCCTGGATTAACACATAAGCTTCGTTTTATTGCGGGAAAATATCCTTAATAAACTGCGGGGTAACACCGCGGGGCACAACTAGTGGGATATATATCTAGACTGCCATATGTGAAATCGCTGCATTTTCATTGAATTCCATAGTATCGTAATTAAGTATTTTTAAGTAAAAACGTTTAAACTCTCGATTTGGTTTGCCTTTTGTTTGGTTTGTTTTGACAGGATGTGTTGTGCTATAAAGTATAGAAACAGTGACAGTTTTTGCAAAATTTGTTTGTATCCAAAATTAAGATTTACTAACTCAAAAATACCATTTCAATAAGTTGATATGTATACGATCGAAACTTATGGTTTTTTGACCCACTTGCCCTATATTTCGCTTAAAAATGTCAAAACACTCAAATGAATACCTTAACAAGTATTCAACATTTGAAAGAAGAAATAGCAATTATAGTTATAGTTTAAAGCATTTAACTGTTAGATTTATAAATCTAAAGAAAAGTTTACTAGAAAAAATGGCGCTGCCTTGCAGCTTAGAAACACTTGAGAAAATTCGACACGGCCATCAGGGCCGCGGTAGCATAATGGTCACAGCATTCGCCCGGATAGCAAAGGGTGCTGGTTCGAGTCCCGTCTGCTGCCTGGTCCGCGTGGATTTTTTGTAGTATTCTTTTCTTTAGATTTAAACATCTAGCAGTAAATTGCTTAAAAATAACAGCAACAAGCACAAAGGTATCCAATTTGATGTTTGTGAAGCGGAACGCACGCTGTTCATAGTATGCTTCATAGTAACATATATTTATCCCTTTTTGTGGTCTATATGTTAAATATTGAAAACTACATGAGTTGAATTTAAAGTCCTTCTATGCTTTATTTCTTGTCCTGAGGCCCCAGCAGTGGAGACATCAATAGATGATGATGTACAATAACAATAGGCTATAATGCTAAATTGTTGTTTTTTTCGTTTTTCAGCAGCCGCCGAGCCCAGCGACGGGTCCCAACGCCGCGCCTAATAGTTCGGTAGCTGGTGCGGGCAAGAGTTACGCGGCACAAGCGGGCTCCCACCACGTGCCCGTAGTGCCCCACGCGCCTATGTATGTGACCCATGTAATATTGTTATATACCGAGCCCAGCGACGGGCCCTAACAATAGTTCGGTAGCGGGCACCGGCTAGAGTTACGCGGCACAAGCGGGCTCCCACCACGTGCCCGTAGTGTCCCACGCGCCTATGTGTGTGACCCATGCAATACTGTTATATACCGAGCCCAGCGACGGGTTCTGATTGGAGGGTGCCAAGTTTATTATAATTATGAATGCAAATTCGATTAATTCGAAACGAAGTATTTATACTTGAGATTCTGCTAATATTATAAAAAAGTTTGTATGTTTGTAACTCACGCAAAAACCAGTGAACGGTTTTATTTAGTATCACAAGTGTGTTTTTATACCTAACTAGCGGCCCGCCCTTGCTTCGCTTCGGTGTAGAGCTGAAGTGTAGACTACAGTTTTTGTTCTGAGGCTTGTATTATACACAATGACATTCATCTATGATTCTTCTTATCCCTGCATGCAAAGTCTCAGCCCGATCGGTTTAAAATTGACAAAGTTTCATACAAACTTTCATTCCCTATTTTATCCCCTTGGGGGTAGAATTGATCAAAATCCTTTCTTAGCGGATGCCTACGTTATAACATCTATGTACCTGCATGCCAAATTTCAGCCCGATCCGTCCATTGTTTGTTTGTTTTCCATAAGAAGAAATTTTGATACGCTTGACTGTAAATATCTATGGATTTTTCGGGCAAGAGGCTTAGCGTAGCCTTTTTCGACTTCCGGCGGTGTCAAATTAATAAATTCGTTACAACTTGACAATATTATCAAATAAAAACAATACAGCGAAAAGAAAAAGAAATAACTTTTTCACAGATTAGCGATGCGCGCGCATTAACGCTTTTTTTAGGCATTGGAACAAAAACAGCCAGTGTTACTAATAAAGTAAATTAATATTTTTGTGAATTTGTTACCGATACATGGTTGTTATTTATTGTCAAATAGAATAAGATTCAATGCTTATATATTATATTTTATCTCCCAAAGTTAATTTTATTAAGAAAATGTTGGCTACCTTTCTGACATAAAAACTTTTTACTAAGATTTATTTAAAGATTTCAAAAAGTATCGTTCGTTTTTAGACGGAACATAATAAGCCGTGCGTTTTACTTTACATTTGCATATTGAAATTGGTGCAATAAGAGAAGCTTTACGAGCAAATGTGTTATAAAATAAATTACATTACCATGCAACTTTTATACAGAAGACCCATTTTAGTTGAGCTCGACGGCGCAGATGGTTAAAGCGTTCGGCTGCGATCGTTTGAAGTTAAGCAACTTCCGCAGTGGTCGGTCATTGGATGGGTGACCAAAAATCTTCTATTTCGAATTCCTCCGTGCTTCGGAAGGCACGTTAAGCCGTTGGTCCCGGCTGCATTTGCAGTCGTTTGCACCCGCCAATCCGCACTGGGCCTGCGTATTAGGTCAAGGTTCAATCTCCCTATTCCATCCACAGGGAAGGCCTGTGCCCAAGCAGTGGGGACATTAATAGGCTAATGATGATGAAGACTCATAAGTTTTTAAAGAAGGATACTTGAGGACTTGTTTTTTTAATAAGATTTTCTTCGTTGTAGGGCGGCGACAGGCAAATTAAACGGCGAGCCCCGAGCTCCTCCACCTCATCGACACCACCACCACGTAAGTATTGTTATTATTTTTCTGGTTGTTAACGCCCGGAGGATTTTTTTCTCAAGACGAAACTTCTAGTTTTATTCACCTTAATAAATTTTCCCCCGACTTAATGTCTTCTTCGTTTATATAATTCTTGCCATTTGAATTAAAACTAGTATTAAACATATCAACAATAGTAAAAAACTAGTGTATGCATTATTATTATTACCCTTAGTAACTTCTGTTATTTTGAAAACGAATGTCTTTTTTATGAGTTTACAATGCTGCCATTGGATTTTGCCATATAGTCAGGTTAGTTATTACTAGCGGCCGCCCGCGCCTTCGTACACGTGGAGTTAAGTTATTTGCACATACTTTTTGATCCCAAAAGGGGGTTTATTTCTAAAGATACATTATCAGTGCACCTCTACACCATCTATAGAGCATACATGTTAAATTTCATGTCTCTTACTTTAAAACATAGGACTTTCATACAAACTTTAAATCCCCGTATTACCACCTCAGATGTGGAGTTTCGTGATAATATGCAGCCCATATGTTGACCCTACTTCTTAATAATATTCGTGCGAAATTTGAAGTGAATCCACGCAGTACTTTTTGCGTTTATCCCGGACATACATACAGACAAACAGACAAAAATTCTAAAAACTATTTTTGGCTTCGGTATCGATTGTAGATCAAACTCCAAGTATTCTTTTAAAAAAATATTCAATGTACAGTTTTGATTTACTGATATTATAGATGATATTTCATCTAATTATTCCATGATAATTTCTTAATTGTAAATAGTATTTGTCCACGGGCACAAACAGTTGTTTAAGAGGGTTAACAATTTCCAGCTTAGAGATGCATATAGAATATAGTTAATAAGATCCCTAATTCTGATAAATAATGGAATAAAATGATGAAATGGAATAAAGGAAAAATGGCTTGTGCCTTTGTGTCGAGATTTACAATAAAATACCATCCGACATCAAAATACTAAATGTGAACATGTTTTAGTAGACTGTACGAATGGCTAAATGCAAAAGCAAATATTACGATTAAAAGATTTCTCAATCAAAAAAAATAATGACGTGTTTTAAAGTATCTTACAATAATTATGAAAAATATATTGTTTTAAACTTTCATAGTCACTAACATTATAGTAACAGTGACGAAATATCGGAAACTCGCTAAAAACTTTTTTTATCTGACATTTTGAAGCCTTATAATATTAATATGTTGACTTTATCTATTTTATTGACATATTGTTGTCGATTCTGGCATGATTCTTTAAACCCTAAAATTATTTTTGACCACAGTGTTTCCTTGTCATTCTGTATACAGATTGGAAAGGAGATACCGATTTAAATTATAGTTTAGAGAATCATGCCAGATTTGACATCATTATTAAATGACTCTGACATCCATAATTCGGTAGCTTTTTATGGTTTTCCTTTAAATTTGCAAGCAATTTTAAAAATGACAAAAAAAAGTGCTTAATTCATCGTTATACCGTGTCTTTGCAAGTAAAGATTATGATTGATTATAATGTTGTTACAGAATCCGCCTCCACCAGGAGAAGCGATGGGTCGGCCGCCGCGCCATCACGCGCCGCCCGAGCCCCGGAGACAAGATGAGGTCCAGGTAATGTAGCATTTATGAGTGGTATAACTATATACTACTGGACACATCTATCAGCCCAATTAGGCCCGTATTACAGAATGACAACTAAGTGTTGATCTTTACTTGAGTACAGTTAGAAAGGGATGTCGCTATTAAAGCGCTTCTAACTATGCTCAAGACTAGATCAATCACTGAGAATCTTTCTATAATACGGGCCTTAATGTTAAAAGTTTCAAGGGTCTGTAACTAAAATATATGTTAGGAGAAATAATAATAATAATCGTTTATTTCGGATAACAATGGATCCATAGTGGGTTAGTAACAAACAAATTATACTCGAAAACTAATGTTATCTCCAGGGTTGCAAATTTTCTCTGATAAAATTATCCAACTATCAAATCAAATAACATATATATAAATGAAAGATTTTTTATATTTTTAGACATTACTTTTACCTGAGAGTCGGAGACTACTTTTGTTAAAAAGAACTAATAATTTTGATGTGTGTACGACTTAATTATTGTAATTTTTGACTGCTATTACTAATGTTTAAATTAAATATAAAAAAATCTTATAGTGCGCGATTCCATCTCGCACTTGGCCGATTTTCTACCAACATTATAACGTGGTATGTTAACATCAGGAACTCCGCAAGTTCGGGCAAGAATTCAAGTTGGTGTCGTCTGCCGCACCACCGCCCGCCGTCGCTGTCGCCACCGCGCCCGCTGTCGCTGTCGCACCCGCACCCGCTGTCGCTCCTGTACTCACACACCCACCGGTCAGTGTAGCAGCTTCTATCACTCGCCATCATCATCAGCCTATTGGTTAATAAAAATACTAAATGTGAACATGTTTTAGTAGACTCTACGAATGGCTAAATGCAAAAGTAATTCTTATGATTTAAAGTTTTTTCAATGAAAAGTATAAAAGAAAATGGCTATTTACACAGCAGGGGTTCCTCGTCTGTGTAAATAGCCATTTTCTGCCAACGTCAAGAAAACCTCTTGTCTCTGGAAGTGGCGGATTTCTGCCACGAGTTGAGAAAATTATTTTCATTTTTCATATTTTGCGTTTTATCATATTTAGTAATGGTTTTTAATTTACACATCTAAAATATAAATAAGTTTGTAGTGAAACTATTCAGGATTAACTCAATTGAAGACACAAATGAAGCCTGGGCGTGTACAGTAGAACTCGAATAATAAGAGGAAAATGGAAAAAAGATTTTCCGGCCGTGAAAACAAAATGGAGGGCTAACACAGACAGGGTTTTGAGCGTCATATTGTTTACACATTTGAGAGCTTAATCTCACAGCTGCTGGGGTACAGGCTTGGGATATGTATGGAGTAGGGAGATTAGACCGTGAACTACCAAGCGGGCCCAGTGCAGATGCAGCCGGGACCAACCGCTCAACGTGCCTACATAAACACTGAGGAGTGAGAGATAGTAAATATTTGGTCACCTATCCAATGACCGACCACTGCAAAAGTTGTTTAACTTCAACGATCTCCACCGAACGCGCTAACCACTTGCGCCGTCAAGCCCCTCCTCGGCATTATTAAATTAAACACTTCAACGAATTTAAATTCCGAACCTCCGTGGTCGAGTCGTTTATACGCAGGTTTCCAAGGTGTCGCCTACTCGGAGGTCCCGGTTTCGAATCCCGGTGAGGCAAATGTTAGCATGATGAATCCGCGAGTCGGCCAAAAGTTCAAGTTGGTATCCGCTGCACCTCCACCCGCTGTCGCCCCTATTTTTTTTTTTTTTATTTTATATAATCTTTATTGCCTTTACAAAGCAAATCTTCTTGTATGGAAGCAAAAGGTCTTGCATGGAATACCCACACACCCTTTAGCAGCTTCTATCACTTATCATGTATATTCACATCAGGAGCGAGTTCGTTTGCTGTCGTCCAGCATCTATTACTGGACATCATCGTCATTATTCATAGAGCAGCAACACGGAATAGCCATCGTGACATGATACTCTTCAAATCATGCTGTCATTTTTTCCTGAGTATGCACACAAACACAGTTTAATGTACACGCTATACAACAAAACAGTGACTACGTCACACATAAACAATGACACAATGCACCGCCAAATTGACTACCACCATCGCCGAATGCTATGTGGTTTCCAAGGTGTCGACTACTCAGAGGTCCCGAGCTCGAATTCCGGTGAATCCGCGGGTTTGGTCAAGAATTCAAGTTGGTGTCGTCCCGCCCCACGTCCGTTACGTCCTCAGCTATATATACTTGTATATACTTGTTTTTGGTATATGTATAAAATCTAAAGATAATATGTGTAGTCTTTTCTAATATGTTATTTGTACGCAGGCGGTTCCGGCGGCGGCGCCTAGTCCTCCAGAAGTGTCAGCGAATGCTCCCACTCCAGCGCCACCCGCTGAATTGAAACGAGAACCCCCTGTACATAAGGTATCTATCTAATCAAGTATCAAATACAACAACTGTTATGTATATTTTCATTACTTTAAGTAATGACAACCTCCATGGCTGATCAGTCTACACCGGGCCGGGTTTTAAGGTGTCGCCTGCTCAAGAGTTTCCGGATTCGCATCCCGGTGGGGGCAGATTTTTGTGTGATGAATACGAGCATTTGTACTCCAGTCATGGATGTTTAATAATATATATTTATATATAAATATACTTATATATGCTCGATGGCGCTGGTGGTTAGCGCGTTCGGCTGCGATCGTTGAAGTAAGGCAACTTTCGCAGTGGTCGGTCATTGGATGGGTGATCAAAAATCTTCTAATCTGCAGTCGTTAGCACCCGTTAATCCGCACTGGACCCACGTGGTGGGTCATGGCCCAATTCCCTATTCCACTCGCGGAGAAGGCCTGTGCCCCGGCAGTGGGGACATAAATAGGCTGATAATGATGATGATCCGTTACTCTAGTATCGTATGTCACAAGCCTACAGTGCTAACTTTGGGGCTGGGCTTAATTGGTGTGAGTGCGAGTGTTAGAAATATTTATTTATTTATCTTTTTTCTGATCTGAAACTTTTTGCTATAAAATTAGATTGAGAATTTTCTCGAAATACGCCACTATATTTTCTTCACGGAAACGATCTAGACAATCTGGCAATTTATCTGTTCGTAATTTTTGTCTCTGTTGCTACCGTATATAAGATTAACCTCTTCAAGGTTCACTTGCAGCAATTTTGCTAAATCTCAATATAAATACAACTGGACTTAGTCCATACAAAAATGTCACGTTTGACGTTTTGATATTTTTCTATGGATTAAATCAGGTTTAAGTTGAATCTAGATTTAAAGAATTTGCTGCTAATGGACCCGAGATGAAATTTTTATGCAATCCATTAACTAAATGGCGGGCGTTAAGATAGCTCAAGTCGCGCAGTCGGTTTCACTTAACTGAAACCGTACGCATACTTGCGATCGCTGCTAACATTACAACCGTAATGAATTTAAATCTCACCATATCACATAAGATGGTGTGAATATCGTCTTCCTTATTTTAATTCACTATCGACGCTTCATGTTAATAATGATATACATATGCATTGTTCTTTGGCCAGCAGAAGTGCTAGCCAAATACAAGTGAAGACTTGTGTATTTGTATTTGCTATTTGTGAACTTGACAACAGTCTCTCCTTATCATCACGCTTTATAAAGAATGAAAAGTAAAAAGCGGTATCAAGTTTACAAATAGCCAAGTGAAGTGCTGGCATAAGATTATCATTATTTTTATTGTTTTTAGTGCCTACGGAGGCAGGCGACCGGAAGGGTCATCTGATGTTAAGTGGTCACCTTCGCCCATTTTACATAATATGTGTCTTAGCTGCCTGCAATTTATTTTTTTATTATTTTACCCCACAGCCACCGGTAAACGTGCCGCCGCCACCAAAGCAGGAAGACCAGCAACCACCACCGCTGCAGCATCAAGACAGATCGCCGCTCTCGTCTCCGCCTACGGCCGCGTCTCCAGTATCAGTGACCCTGAAGAAATCCACCCTCAACCCCAACGCGAAGGAGTTCAACCCCGCCGCTAAGCCGTTCACGCCCCGAAGTCCTACGACGCCTAATCCTAGCCGGTTAGTACCAATACTTCTATAGACATAACATATACAAAAAATATTTACAAAATAGTTAAATAAATACATTAATTTATAGCTTTGATAAACAAACAGGATATAAAACACAAATCAGATATAAAAAGTCTCGGATTATGTCAGAGGAAATCGCTGAAACCTGAAACTGCAGCAGGTTTCAGAAAAAAATCAATACTTCGATAGAACATGAGTAAATTTTAGAAGAACAAGAGCAGCCTTCACCATCGCACCATCTGCTGGACTATTCGCTAACTGCTTTTGACAAATGGAAGTGATAATCACCGAACTATTTACTGATCAACTACTGCTTTATTGTAACTCCACTAAGATACTTGCCCTAAAAAGCATAGATGGATATGCAATTTTTTCTTTAGTTAAACACTGAAAATGCCAAAAAAGTTAGCAAATAGGCCTAAGTTTCAGACATTCTAAGTTTGTGAGGTGAAAAATACTCAAAATAATATTTATTTATTTTGAGGAGCTCGATGGTGCAAGTGGTTAGTGCGTCTGACTGGGATCATTAAAGTTAAGCAAACTTTGGTCCTTGGATGGGTGACCGAAAATTTTATAGTACGCACTCCTCCGTGCTCCGGAAGGAATGTTAAGTCGTTAGCACCCACCAGTTTGCACTAGGTCCGCGTCGTGCGTCTTGGCCCAATCTTCCTATTCCATTCATAGGGAAGGCCTCTGCGGCTGCAGTGAGGAAATTAAGGCTGCCTTTCCACTGGAGCGAAGCGAGGCTGTAGAGCGGCGAAACAGGGAATGTTAACCAATAGGATTTCACAAAATCTCCTCCCTTCGAAAACGAAAACGTTTCTATGGACAATATGGCGTCTTACTAGTGTGTGACGTCACACGACTATAATGTAATGTCACTTTAACCGTAAGTTAACTTGCGTGTGACGTCATTTTAGGCTCCTCCAATCCCAAGCGTTTTAGGTCACGTGACAATAGATAAGAAAACTATTTAGTAAAATTAAGGCGGTTTTTAGTAAAATTATGATTTTTTTTTTTCTAAAAATAGTAAAAACCCATGCCAATAATCATTCTAAACACAGATGCTAACAATTGGCATTTTAAGTACTGTCAAATACCCTATTACGTATATCGTTTTGTTGGGCAGCTCCTCAAATGTTATGTCAGTGTACCTATTTTATATTGTGTGATTGTGCACAGTCCCCACACGCCGGGCACACCGGTGGGCGTGGGCGTTGGCGTGGGCGTGGGCGGCGTTGGCCTGGGCGGCGTGGGTGTGGTGGGCGCCGGCGTCAGCTACGTGCCCGCGCCGCATCCCCCACCACCGCACCATATGGTGAGTCATAATACATGCACAAATATAACATGCATACATCCAAGGGCGTCGTCAGGGGGGGGATACATACAAGAATCTTATATATATAAAATTCTTGTGTCACAATGTTAGTGACCATACTCCTTTATTTTTCCATTTATTTTTTATTTCTTGGACATTTTTTTTATGAATTTGAATTTACAGCCTTCTTTCACCAACCCCTATTTTTAATAGTCATTTATATGGCAAAACAACGTTTGCTGGGTCAGCTAGTAATATGTAAGAAAATCTATAACGCATTTGCAAAAAAAGGCAAAGCCATAACTTTAACACAAGATTTAAGAACAAGCTTGCCGTTCCATGTTTCAGACTCCCAAAAATCAAGAGGTTCATTTCTGGGATGTAGTATTGCATTATTAAATAAAGTTTCCCAAGATCTGATTGAGCTTCCACTGACCAAATTCAAATCTCAGAACGAGAATACTCTTATGAATAATATCAGAAAGTTTATGATTATCTAAATGATCGTTATGCATGGACATCAGTGTTACTTGTAATTTGTTATTTGATGGGTATTAGTTATTTTTCATAACAGTAGTATGTAATGCCGATTCCTATACTCTAAATATAAAGTTAGCTATAAAATTTATTGTAACTATAAATCTATATCTTAAATGATGCAATGGAAGGTGACTTCAGAAGAATCTCTGAAGTTATTTTTGAACTTGACGACTCTGTCTATAACAATACAGGGAGAAAAAATCAGCCCTTGCTGAGTTTCTTGCCGATTCTTGTCTGTGCAAGGTAGTTTGTAGTAGTTTTGTGAACCGAGGGGGGTAGCTTTTTGACCTTCACAAGTGCTTGCTTGCGTGCTTGCTTCACAACAGCCTTGCAACAAAAAAAAACTATTTAAAAACCACAATTAAATATCATTAGTTCCATAACGCTACCGAGTACCAACGGTTACGGCTTCCGAGTCGCGCTGACGTAACGTTTTTATAAAAAGTACTTAAGCACTTGAAAAGAGCGGCGATCATCCCCTTGACAGGGGGTGTTCGTCTTCAAAGCTCTTGAAAGGTTCACGTCACGTTCATCAAAACACAAAATCAACTTTTAGTACCTAGTCAATAGAGTTACATTACAATGCAGGTGGCAGCGGTGCCGGCCTACGCTATGGTCGCAGCGGCAGCGGCGGCGGCTCAACAACCGCCCACATACTTGCCGCATCCACATCCCGTGAGTTTTATTACAATCAATTATTGTTTATTATACTTTGGTTTCAAACGAAATTCCCATTTTGTAAGGTGTATATGAAGTATTGAAGTCACCATCTGTCTACTGATTCGAGAACCAAAATGATCCTTAGTGTTCTTTTTTAAAAGGAAATACAGAGAAATCATGACATTAAACAACTTAAAACATTAAAGCTCGTACAGTGCAACATTTCTCTGATTGAAATTTCAGCCTTGATATAAGAGTGTTGTAATACTATTTGTTTCTTAAGTTTTCAGACACACCACTCATTAAATAAAACACGCTTAAAAGGGCTTAAATTTTTTTTTTTATTACTTTTATGACGTTTCGACTTCTTCGATTTCTGAAGACGCAACCTTAAAACGATGTGTTCATCGTCGATCGGATGTATGCGTCCATCTAATGAGACAAGATGTTGAAAAATAGTAAAAAGACACATTTAAAACATGTATAAGCGTGTTTCATTTAGTGTTGTACTAATTTGAAATATTTTTGTTGTGTCATAAAAGTATCTTCGTGTATTTGCTATGACCGCCAAACACGATAGTGATACAGCCCTATTTATACTTTAGCTGTTAAAATCATATATACTCAAACAGATTGCTTATATGACTATTTCTAGTACGCTTAAAAAAGATGAGGTTTATGCCACACATTTTTATATCATTATAACAAACAGTTCCCCTAGCACGAACCAATATTGATTTGGTATCGTTTGCGAGTCCGAAATGTCATTGTCAAATGTGTACTGATGTTTAGTTCTGCTATTCATGTTTCCATACAAAATTGACATTGACATTTCGGTTTGCAAACTACATATTCGAATTCGCTAATGGTTCGTGCTAGGGGTACTGTTTGGTGTATAGAAGGCAAAGAGTTGAATATTGAGCGTGAAGCTTTCTACACTCCGAATAATTATAACAAAGTTAGACAAATACAGTTTAGTTTATAAGCATTAAGCATTAGAGTCCAATATTGAGTGTGGAGGCGGATGAACGCAGATGGAGTTGGGCTGCGATTGCCGCCAATACGGGCCGCCTGTCTTCCTGGTGCCCGACAAGCGCGACCGCCCCGATGCGGTGAGACGGTGGACAATGGGAATGAACATGTCACAAAACTATCGTCAAATATGATTTATACAGGCAGTCCTCGTATTTACGGCATGTTATGGGTTCTCGGAATACGCGACGTAAATCGAAACGACGTAAGTCGAGACATATTTTTTCATATGTTTACATGTAAAACTCAAGGGTTAGGATCCACATAGACTCAAAATGTCTTTGTTTAGGTGGCATAGTTACATTAAAATCTACTTAAATATGTATGTAAATACAAAAACTGCCAAAGATGCAAAAAAAACTAGTGTATTCTCCTATGCCGGAAATCGTAACAGTTGACGTATGTTTGAGGAATAGTCTCAAAATATTGTTCGACGTAACTTGAAACGACGTAAGTCCAGGACTGCCTGTATTACTAATTTTAAACGATTTTCTGTTGGCTTAAAGTGCTTTTCTGCGTCTAACAGCCAAATTTATTAAACAGTTTGAGGGGCAATGTCAATCTCCAGTAAGAGATAAGCTTATTATGTACCCTTAGCACGAACTAGTATCGAATTCGAATTGTTGAATTCGATCTTGATGATTCACGTCAAATCAAGAAGATTTGTGTGGAAATTGAACAGCGCCACAACGGACGTAACGTGAATTAAAAATCTTTCATACAAAACTTTTGACGCGTGTCGAGATTTTATTCATTTTTTCGAATTTGACATTGGTAGGTTGCGTTTCGTAGCAACAGTTGGTATTTAAATTTCATTAATAAAAAGTTAAGGCAACTAAACTCTTATAGACCTTACCTCTTGGTGAGTTGATTGTTAACATTGGCCATAAACCGTCAAACAAAATTTGGTTAAGAGATAAAGATGATAATAAGCTACTTTTGTCGCGAAAATAACACTGAGAGGATGATATTTTTAATAGGGAATATATTATTCAATGCAGATGAATTCGGGCTAATATATTCTACAATTCTGAAGTGACATATTCATTCACCACCAAATGTGTCCGTAGTGATAAAACAGTTTGCGTGTGAGTGCGTTCGCCCTCTTAACAACTGCCTGGACACAGTTTACAGTAGCTAACTCTTAAGACTGACCTTGTAACTGCCTCGAGCCAATATCTTAGAGGTATAAGAATAGAGTGGGGAAGGCGGCTTTAAAAGTGTTCGTCTAGTAGAAAGAGAAAGCAGATGAGAAACCGCTAGCTATCTCTCTCTCTCTTGTGACGCATGCGCAGTCGTCTGTCCAATAGTTGGTCCAAGCATCACATCGAAATAGTAAGATGCTTACGGTTGCCAATGCGCATGCGCGATTAGAGAGAGAAAGCTAGCAGTCTCTCATCTTCTTTCTCTTTCTATTAGAGGGACACTTTCACTTGTAGTAGAGTCTATATCTCCCCTACTCTATTCTTATACCTCTATGGCCAATATTTCTGGTATAACATGACACGAGTGATACATAAACTTAACATCAGGATCCTGTTTTGATATCAGTCCCCGTAGCATGAGCACCTCAATTAACGTTATATCACGTTCTTATCGCGTCTTACTGTCAAACTCCATAGTAATTTGACAATTGAGCGTGATAAAAACGAGTTATATATCGTATCGCGGTACTCATGCTAGGAGGGCTGGGCTGTGAGTGGATTTTTTTACTCGTGAAATTTTCTTGAGATTTATAAAAGTAGCAATTTAATGTTTGAAATAACAAAACAATTAACATGAGTTGCTTAATTATTGGAATTTGATTAAATATTAGAAATATTTCCTTTATAACTGAATTATTTTATACACATCTTTATTAGGGATTGGTCTGTCATAACTGCCGTAAGTTAAGAAAATAAAATATAAGTATTCTATACCTACTTTATGCCTACCACAAGCATAAATAGTGTCTCAAGTCGATACTACGCAACTCATTAATTTTAATTGCATATTTACAGATAACATATTATCAGAATAATGCAATCAATTGTCAGTCTTGAAATTAGCACTGTGCGCCTTCTCTTTGACCAAAGGTTGTTTTGGTGTTTCAATTAAAGTGTGAAGTGTGATTTTATTAACCACATGACTATTCACAATAATTAAAAGCAGCTATTCACTTTTATGTGAGTTAAATATTGATTGGATCAGGTCAATCTTTTTAAAACCACATGCTTAGAGCCGTAAATTAATTTCTAAGATTGATTAATGTTGATTATGTTCTTTGCGATCTCGACAAAATAAGACAACACATCATTTTAGAAAATATTAAATTGACGGCTCTGAGTGGTTTAATTTAAACGCTGCATTTACATAAAAACGATAAATAAGAAAATTATATTACCGTTATTGTGAGGAAGTTGGTAGTCTCCTATATTCATTATATAAACAGATTTGACTAAAATACGTCTTGTCCAAAGGAAAAGAATTGTAATCAAACATTAAAATTGGACAGATGGAAATGCAAAAAACAAATCCATCAAAATATCACTCTATGTTGATGCATAGAAAGTCTTAAAACACTTGAGAGTGTTTCTTTTCACTAACAGGTTTTTTTTGGAGTGGTGGTTTTACTAATGAACAATGGCTTTGTTGTGTATCCCATTTTAAGTTTTCTCTTTCTACACTAACACTATATCATGTTAAAGAAAGTGCAAAACATCGCACGTTTAAGGCAAAAAAAACTGTCCTATTTGTTCTTATGTCAAAGTTGAGTTATGTACATTAACTAGTTTGAGTCATTACATTTTATGTTATAGCACTCCAAGGAACGATATTTGTGTGTTAATAAAATCATACTGTAGAAATGATAGATAAGGGAAGCGCAAGCTCTTACTCTGGTACTGTATGACTTAAATACTAATAGGTCAGTATTCCATAAGCGTGCGATATTATAAAAATGATTTACGAATAATTGTTTGTTAGTGGAGTTGATAATGTTTCAACCTCTTACATTAATTCATCTGATTTTAAGGTAATTTTATAAGGTTCTTATTGATTGATCTACAATAGATAATATTAAACATCTACAGGTTAATTTTGAAATAAAACATTCATGTAAAAAGCAAACTTACATGCAACTCCTAATTTATTATAATTATCAAAGTCATCCAAATATAATGTCTAATTCGTATTGTGACATTTGTATTGGCATTTAATTTGGATAATAAAGATGGAGCCAGAATGCTAGAAACGTACTTGCATCTCATAGTTTCACATCACTTCTAGTCAATATAACTTTTTTTGTAAACAAAATAACTAGTATTCTCATATCCGTTCTTCCGGTTTCAATTTGACTAATTGTTCTGACATCGACCATAGCTCACTTGCCATGAATCTGTCTTCGGCTTTCGAAGACATGCTACTCTCCTTGCAGTCAACAAAGTATTTCCCATTGACTTGATCACATTCATCAGCCACTGCCAAGTACAGTGATGTCTGAGCTCCTTCTTCTGGACTCTTAAAGAACGAATACAGAACTAAACACCTCAATCTCTCTATCAGCGTAGATTTATACAAGCTCGTATTGACTTGCCCCGGGTGCAGGCTATTCACTACCACTCCAGAGCCCTCCAAACGACTCGCCAGCTCATTTGCAAACAAAATATTGCACAGCTTACTGTTGCAATAATTCTGGAAGTAGCCGTAGCGACCTTCTTCGTTGATACCCTCCATAATGCCCAATCTGTGCAACATGGATGATACCACGATAACCCTACTTGGGGCTGATTTCTTCAACACGGGCACTAGGAGTAGAGTCAACAAAAACGGTCCAAAATGATTGACCTGCATGTCTCTCACTATGCCATCCTCAGTCATATTTCTGCCCATGCCGCCAGCTCCTGCATTATTCACCAAAACGTCCAACTTGGATTCTGTCTTCTTATACTCTTCGACAAACTTCCTCACTGAACTCAACGAGCTTAAATCCAAATACATGTACTTGACGCTTTTGTTTTTCGTTTGTTTGATTATCTTTTCTGCGGCTCTATTACCTTTTTTGTCGTCCCGACATCCCAATATCACCTTGGCTCCTCTTCTCGCCAGTTCCAATGCCGTCACGTACCCTATACCGCTGTTGGCACCTGTCACTATCACCACTTTTCCCGTCATCACGTTATCCGTATAGCACCTGCCGTTCGACAATTTATTCAATATTTTTATCAGCACCAAAGTCACTATCACCCAAAAGATCCACATCATCGAGTCGACGTTCATTATTATAAAACTGTATTAAAATATCCCACGTCCTAATCAGCCCTTTATTAATAATTAACTGGACTATGTCGCTCGCTAATCAGACGCGCGTTATTGGCTTCGTATCTTTACATTATATCAAACGCATATGTTCAAATTATATTTAATTTGAACATGTATGTTTTTGATATAATACGTAATAAATTATATCAACCATCGTTACATCAGTCCCCCACTATCATAATGTTTCATCAGACAGCAATATGCAATTCAGTACTGATCAGTTTTCGTTAAAAAATGTAGGCACTATAATATAATGGTTTTAATTTGAACTATTGTGTTAATTAGAAAATTTTTATGCCTTGACGATTATTAAAAATGTTTCCAAATTCCTTAATCTCTCTTTAATAAAATAACGAATAGTATCACTAATGTTGTTGCAAGTCTCAAGAATACTCCGTGTATTCAATATCTTGAAATAATAAGCTCCTTATCGACGACACTGCTAATGGGTCAAAGTGTAACTGTGCAACTGATATAGCCCACAAGCATGACACACTGGCATTCCTTACATGAAATAATTAAAATTTATCTACATATTTATTTTTGTTTATGTAAAATTTCTGCACAAGTAGAATCCTGTTATTAACATACCATATATAATACCTACATATTTTTGTCCAGTACCTACTTAACGTTCGAAACTTGTACACTTCTTTCTTACTTCAACTTATTTTTATATAAGAGGCGCAGAAAATTACTCCACCTCTTAACCTGATATTGATTGTGAGTCCAACCGCCAAGATTGCTGAAGCGGCGAAAAATGTGCCTTTCCATCCTCACCTTACAGCACTAAACCCAATCCCCAACCTTGTGGAACTCTATAACCTTAACAATCCACAAAAACACAACCTCACAAACGGATAGTTTTATTTTATTGTGGTCTTCTTTAAGGTGGAGGTTACTTCCCCAGACAGGCGTTTCAAGTCGACCGGAAAGCCCACAATTTCTTGCCTTATCTATACTCTTGAATGTATATAATGCTCTGTTCCATAGCAAAAAAGTTTTACAATTCATGCATATCCGAACTACATAGTTACAAAAATTACCAAGCATCATTTAAATTATGCAATAATATTGTGACACACATAAAACATTATCTAGGATTAACAATCTTATCTGCAAATGTTAAGTACAAACTTAAAAAATTAATGGCATTTGGTGATCAGGACTTTATTAATCTATAATCATATAACTTTGAAATTTTTGTACAAGTTTCAAAGGGGCCATTTGATAATCAACCAAAAAATGCCAACGATAAAGCGCATCAAAGTTTGGGGAATGGGGACTCGTGACGTCACTTCTAAGTTAAAATTGTACCAAGACGTGTAACGTCATGCGACATTTCATATCAATATATTATCTCTCTAATGTTTTGATTATGTGAATAAGGAAAAAAAAGGTGTCTTATACTTTTTTATAATCTACCAGTACCCTTAGCACAAACCAATATCGAATTTGTATGGACATTTGAACAGCGCCACAACGGACATAAGGAGAATTAAAAATATTCCATACAAAACTTTTTGACACTTGACGCGTATCGAGGTTGAATTCAACTATTTGAATTGGATATTGGTTCGTGCTTAGAGTATTGATAAACGAAGATAAAGAAGTTAGTCGCCATCGCTATTGCACTAACAACATCAATTATTAATTTGTGCTAAGAGCTTACCTGTATAATTTGCTTTCGTTTAGCTTGCGTATGGAGCGATGGGGGGCGGCGCCGGGGTCGCCGGCGTGGCGGGGGGCGCGGGTCAGCATGCCCCCATGCAAGCACAACAGCAGAGGAACTTCAGAAAAGGTCAGGAATCAGTTATAATAGGGGTGATGACGGGGTACAGTAAACGAAAATCTATTTAGTCCGCCAGTTAGATGATCAAAAAATAATGGACACGTATTTTATCTTTGGGCAATCAACCAAAAAATGACAAAGTTATAGTGCGTCAAAGTTTGGGATTAGGGGCTCGTGACGTCACGTTATAAGTGTACTCAAACGTGACGTCATGCGACTTTTCAAATCAATATATCTCTGCAATGTTTATATTATGTGAAAAAAGTTAAAATACGTGTCCAATACTTTTTGATAATGTACCTGATAGTCTAAGATCCGGCTGCAGAATCAGTGTACCCATCGAGTGTTTTCTGAAAACCAAATTTTTACACATATTTATGATTAGGAGAATTTATATCCACCAGGTTGCCTATCAAAATGTGGCCGCTAGTATTTTTAATTAAATTATTAATAATTCATAATCCGTAAGAAATTTCACTGACATGTTTTTTCAATGAAATGTCGTCTATTTTACGGCAATATCTATGAAGACTCTGAAAAATCATGGTTGCCGTTGCGCACCTGGCCGCACCTCTTCGCAGCCAGGTGTACACAGGTATCATTTTGTTACATTTATACACCCACAACGTACATTCATATTTTATAAATCAAATTAAAGCTAATTTTTTTCTGTTCATTATTATATACGGTTGCCTAATTAAATTTGGCCGCAAATAAGGGTTGCTGGCTGTTAAATAAAGTAAACATTAAAAGTAGAGTGAAAGAGAGCTAGCGCGTTACACCACTATTCAGGCGAGGATAGCGATTGCCAGCTGTCGGACAGTTTAAAGCCATTGCGCATGCGTCAGATGCTAGTTTTCTCAACGGATCAGTTGCGACTTTTATTCTAAGTTAAAAACCACGCTATTTTGGAGTACGTAATACACAACATAATATATTGCTGTTTCATTTGTGCATCGAAAAATTATCAATCTCATCGGGGTGAAATAAAATTTATGAAGATGAAGGCGTGTTTTCTGTGCGAAAAAAAAAACAATGTACTAGACTTTGATAATGCTTCATTCAAAAAGTGTTCTCTTATGTTATTGTTTCGTCGTAAGAAAAAATATAAATATCATGACATTTTATTAACACTTGAATCCACCGATGATTTTGGATATCATACAGAGTGTTTGAAAAAAATTACAGTTATATCCATTTACGGATATTATTGATGAATTAAATTACATTTTACGGTACGCCTCAAAATAATAAATACTCCAAGACGTTTCTTTTGGAGTATTTATTATTTTGAGGCGTACCTACTATTGTTTGAATCGGAGGTTGAGAACACTAGCATCTGACGCATGCGCAATGGCTTTAAACTGTCCGACAGCTGGCAATCGCTATCCTCGCCTGAATAGTGGTGTAACGCGCTAGCTCTCTTTCACTCTACTTTTAATGTTTACTTTATTTAACAGCCAGCAACCCTTATTTGCGGCCAGATTTAATTAGGCAACCGTATATAATAATGAACAGAAAAAAATTAGCTTTAATTTGATTTATAAAATATGAATGTACGTTGTGGGTGTATAAATGTAACAAAATCATACCTGTGTACACCTGGCTGCGAAGAGGTGCGGCCAGGTGCGCAACGGCAACCATGATTTTTCAGAGTCTTCATAGATGTTACCGTAAAATAGACGACATTTCATTGAAAAAACATGTCAGTGAAATTTCTTACGGATTATGAATTATTAATAATTTAATTAAAAATACTAGCGGCCACATTTTGATAGGCAACCTGGTAGATATAAATTCTCCTAATCATAAATATGTGAAAAAATTTGGTTCTCAGCAAACACTCGATGGGTACACTGATTCTGCAGCCGGATCTCGTACTATGATAAACGAAGAAAAAAAATTTGTCATCATCCCTATTGAAAATATACACTCGACTGCAAATAAACAGGGCCACTTGATACCACGGAATTCTGATTTGATTTTCTCAAAAAGTATAAAACTTACAATTATCAAAATTATAACCACAGGTAGTGCGTTTCGTGGTGATTGAAAAGAACTAGAATTTATTGAGATTAATCGATTAATTAAATTTTTATTTAAAAAAAGTCAAGGAAGTTTCGTTTTCCAATCGATGTATTCGGAAGTAACGAACGAATCAAAAATACTCACGTCTGAGAAAACTATGGAGAAAAATTAAGCAAATGATAAGAAGTATCAGACTATCTTCATTTTATAAAAAAGAAAGATAATCGCTACTTTATTAAAAAAAATGCAAATTGTTAGCATTGCTGTTGCTTGCTCGATTACAAAGTAAGTTGACAGTAGTTTAGAATAAATTTTTACTCATATTAATAATTATGAAACACACTTTCTGTAGATATAGCTTTAATAGTTGTAAGTTTTATGCTTTTTGAAAAAAATCGAATTAGAGTTCCAAGGTACTAGCGGTTGGCCCAGTTTATTTGTAGTCGAGTGTAGTTATCATCATCAGCCTATTAATCTCCTCACAGCTGGGGCACAGGCCTTCCCTATGGATGGAACAGGGAGATTTGGCCGTGACCAACCACGCTGGCTCTGTGCGGATTGGTGGGTGCTAAAGATTGCAGGTGCAGCCGGAACTAACGGCTTAACGTGCCTCCCGATGCAAGGAGGAACTAAAGATAATAAGTTTTTGGTCACCCATCCAATGACCAACCATTGCGATAGTTGCTTAACTTCCACGATCATAGGCCGAACGCGCTAACAACCCGCGCCATCGATCTGCTCAAAAAATTGGTGATTGTAGATAAATACAGTGGAAGAACAAGTAAAAACCTTGAATTAAACGCACACGTCATGATACTTTGGAATATTTTTCCGACCCAGTGAATATCCAAGTATTTAAAATGTATGTAAGATAAAACTTTATTCACGCCATCATGCAGTTTTCATTCTATGTAGAGAATGACAAGGATAAACTGTTGTCAAATTTAAGTTTAGGTTTTGAGAATCATACCAGAATCGACACCATTGTGTTCTACTATTTTCTGCTACACATCAGCTCAAACTATATCCCGAAACCTGATAAAATAAAATACTCCCATCTATTTCCAACCTTGATGGGTTAAACGCTTAAAATCCGTAGCTGGATTTTACCATATTACCATGTTGATTTCCAAATGTACGTGTTTAGGATTGACCCAATTGGTTTGGATTGTATTAAAATACCAAATGGTAGGAAAAAATATTGGACAATACAAAAGAATTTTCAATAAGTCAATTTGAATATATTTACATTTGATTTCAAGGGCCTTTCCGCAAAATTCTCACTTTGTTAAAAGTCTGACTTATTAATTTCCACAATCTTGTATTAAAATCAAATAAATGTACGTATAAATACAGTGGGAGTGGGGTCGGGCGTACAAGTGGCCGCGGCGACGGGTCAGCCGCTACTGGCGCCGGCGCCGATGCAGCAGTTCGTGCCCTATCCGCATCCCCACCCCGGGCCCCATCCAGCGCAACCGGCGCTGCAGTACCAGCATATGGTGAGTATTGGAAACTTATGAGACATCATCATCATCAGCCCGTTAATGTCCCTGCTGGGGCACAGGCCTTACCAATGGATGGAATAGAGAGATTTGGCCATGAACCACCACGCAGGCCTAGTTCATAATGAAGGATACTAACGGCTGTAGATGCACGGAGCTTGAGATAGTGAATTTTTGGTCACCCATCCAATGACCGACCATTGCGAAAGTTGCTTAACTTCAACGATCGCAGCAGAGTGCGCTAACCACCTGCCTTATCGAGCTCTTATTTTATTCATGAAAAAGATTAACGTATAAACTAATATATGAACTCTTATTGGAAACGCGATAAGTACGAGCTATTTCATTGTCGTCTTTCGTAATAGATCGGGTTTTTAAAAACAGTTTCGTTGAAAAGAGCTTTTCTTGTAGTCGTTATTTTCGCCGATGCCTCTTTCTAATTTAGTTCTTGTGCCTTTGTAGAGGATTGTGTAATGAAGAAAGAATTCTATCAGTTCTATTTTTTAAACCAAGCAAAGCTTTTTGGACATAGTCACGTCGTGTTGAAAGATTAGTAAGAAACGGGTTTTGTGACGTTCTGAACGAAATAAAAGACAATAATGAAATAGTGTGAAGCCCAATCGCGAACTTTGACGATTACAATGCACAAGTGTTGACAAGTGAAACGAAATAGCGGAAAGTGTCTTTCGACGTTCCCCCTCAAGAAGTCCCGGGGAGGTTCCAGTAAATCCCCACACATTTACTGAAACATAGGGAAAGGGGGATTCACTCGACCGCCACTTACTTTCACTTGATTCAATACTTTGACCACATTGACATTGGCTAAACGCACAAGCCGTGCGAAGCTAATTAGGAAACAAAAATGAGCGTAGTGGGTCCGCGGTTAACCGGGTGATCGTTCCGCAGGTGCGCATGTACCACGGCGGCGGCGTGGTTGGCGGCGTGGTGGGTGCGGGCGGGGTGGGGGTGGGCGTGGGCGCGGAGTCGTACCCCGCGGCGCCCTCCCCCGCCGCCGCCTCCCCCGCCCTCTACCCGCCACCCTCCCCCGCCCACACGCCGCACCCGCACCCGCACCCACACCCGCACCAGCACCCGCACCCGCACCACCACCACTACCAGCAGCCGCCGTTCCCGGTATGTATGGACATAAACACGACACATGCGATAGCCCAGACGCACAGATCTACACCTATAGTCTATTCACTTTGGCCTGAGACAAAATGTAAACAAAGAATCTGAGGTTCTAAAACTTTTTTAATGTCAGAAAGTACCTACTAGTCAATGATCAGGTCCAGCTTCACCACGCATTAATATAGCCACGAAAACGTCAATTCAACAAGAAAACAATCACAGACAACTTTAAACTTAACAGTAAAAAAATAACAAAAATGAAACAAGGAAATAACAATTATGATAGAATATGCACGCTCGCGTCAACAGGTTGATCGGGAGAGTAAAGATGGCTGACGTAAAAAATCAACCGATTATAAAATACAGCATTTCAACGTAAAATACTTATATCATTCCTACTCTTAAATTTTGTCGTATTATAATACGTCTTAGTTTGGGAATGATTATGTTCTTAGGTCTTTTTCCATGTCAACTGAAGTTGTTAAAATGCTTTTATCAGCAATATAAAAATATACGAATTTATGATGTGTATGTACGTTAAATATATGTAAAATATTTTATTTTCGTATACAAATGTATGTACCAGCTTTTAAAAAAAAATTAATGTTTCACTGCATTTCCTATGTAAAAAGTATTTAATCTTTATTTTTGTCAAAAGTGACCTTGAAAAGTATCCTTGGCACACATTGGCGTGAGACAAAATGTAAACAAACTATAAAGTTTACATTTTGTCTCACGCCAAAGTGAATAGACTATAGACTAAACTACGCTGTAACACCGTTCGCGGTGTCCACGTATAAATACTACAAAGCTATAAACATGCACACACATAATACTACATTAAACTAGCTATACCAACTCCCGGTCACTACCAGCACTAGATACACAATGAGTCATGCCCTGCCGCCGCCTCCCCCGCCCCCAGTGGTATACCTAATACCACTTAATCACTATCAGAAATCAGTATCTTTACTATATACACAAAGCAATATGTTTGCTTTCTTGCGCTTCCACTTCTAATGCCTATACGTACGTTCTCTTGACTAAAGTCAAAAAAAGCCAAAAATACACACATTTTTGTTTTAATTTAATTAGTATTTACATAAATAGCAAAACGTGGAGGCAGTCTAAACTACTTATTAAGCTTTTTGTAAAATTCATTTTACATTTAACTAATTTTAAACGAGGAAATCTTCGAAAGCCAAACCTCGAATTTTACAATTTTCATACGTAATTTTCAGCGTCAACTACTGGTGTCCCTATCACACGGTGTTCGCCAATGCGTGACAGCAATAGTTTTTTTAAATACCTATTTCTCAAATGTCTCTCTGCTCGCTCCATTCTTAAGAAATTAAAAGAAGAAACTACTGTCAAATTTAGATCAACAGATACGTATAGCCGTGTGAAGTGGCAGCGTTACATAATCTTACTTAACAAATACACCGCTCGCATTATAATCGACGAAATGAAGATTTAAATCTTTAGATATGCCCTTATGCCGGCACTCCACTCGGCTACTCGTGTTTGCTATTTGTAAACTTGACATCAGTCTGTCCTTTTCATTTCTTATAAAGCATGATAAGGACAGACTGCTCCCAAGTTAACAAATGCCAAATACACATTGCCAAATGAAGTGCCTGCATAACACTAAAAACTGTGGTATTATTTCATAACCGCAGACGCCACGCCACAACACAGTACTAAGAAATTGCATTGTCTCATTTTGTCTTAAAGTAATTTCCAACGTTATTAATTTTATGGTGAATTAAATCAAAATATTTACAATAAGTACTTTTTGTATATCAAGAATGATTGCTCTTTCAGAAAGACAAATCACATTGCATTTTAAGAATCTTTTGTCGTAAAAATCACCGCAGCAATTTAAAATATGCTACGTTAAACTCTCTCCTCAAATAACCGCTGATTAGAGCCAAGTAAACTCCAGGTTTTCAGGGCGTATCTAAAGATTGTATAACATTTGTTCTATCAAAAATATTGACTTATGGTGTCGTGTACAAGCAGGTGTTATGCGGGCTGCCGACCCATCATCACCACCACCACCACGTGGCCTACCTCAACCATGCGCCGCCCACCGCTTCACCGCCCCACCACCCCCACCAACTACAGGTATGATTATCTACTTGAGTCAACGATATTAAATACCCTAGATACACCACGTTCGCTCAAAATGTGTCCCTATCAAGAAGTGATTGAACACGACTCAAGCACTTCTTGGTTCACAGTCACGCGCGGCCCGTTAAAAAGTCAACATGCCGCTAAGCTCCATGAAAAAATTTGAAATAAATACTTATTGTATGTAAAATGTCGTTTTTTCGACAGGTATCTAATCAATGTTTGTTAATTTAACGCATTTGAAGCAAATTTTGTTTATAACTCACTATAAACTGATTGAATAGAAAATATTTGTGATATTCAAATGCATGGTCGGTAATTATTGCCATCTCTTTTCCTCGCGGCCGGTCCTGCACTATAGCTAACAGCGCATTCAGAATTACGCGTAGAGTCAAGGAAATAAGGTCCATATTCTTTCGCATATAGCAATAAGTCGTAAAATACGAGCTCACATTTCGGACTGCCATAACTCTTTGACGCATGCGTTTTAATCAGGACGTTATATCGTGTGGTGATTTTCAATGTTTTAATAATGCCTTATATTGTTTAGATTACGCGATCATCTTACGGAGCTCCGTGGATCGTACAATGACAGACCTTTGGGAGAGTGGGAGATTTCGGGCATGATTTTGTTCGTGTTGGTGTATCTAGGGTATTTAATATCGTTGAGTTGAGTAGTGTATTATTATTATTTTGATTTTTGGGGCTATGCAGTCCTAATGGGACTGTAGTCACTGCGACCTATAAGATTTATTGTGGCTCGCCACCCGAGAGCTACTGCGCCGACACGCAGACCCAGGTCCGAGTCTCAGAGACGGCCCCTAGTTGAGCCGACCAATTTTATCAATAACATGATCTAACGCATTACTAATGAAAATTACTAAATAATTTATAAAAGTCCTAAATGCAACTACGCATTCTCTTCAAAGGAAAACTGGTCAGTTTTGGCATTTTTAAGTGAATTATCCGGCAATTTTATCTGTTTATTTATTTCAATATCATTACATATTATATGATCACAAAGATATATTGAATACTAGTGGGTGCCCGCGACAAGGTCCACGTGGAATTAGTTGAGTCAAGTTTTAGTTTTAGAAAGCCTCTCTGAGTTTGTTTCGCCGGTTCTTCTTAGAAAGGTTTCCTAATTTTGGAACCGGTGGTAGTTTACGGTAGTTAGGGTCAAATAAATAAACTCAAAATTACAAAAAAGAATTAAAAAAAAGTACTTTATTAACTAAATTAACTAATAAATTCATACATAGACAATAAAATTTTAAAAATCTTCCAATGAAATTACCGAACGCTCAATCAGTCTTTCGATGGTAGCTCGACAAAATTTAATAAAAAATCATCATTCTGACGATGCAGACTTGAAAAGGCTGCGAAACGTGAATAAATAAATAAAGTTTCGTGCATAAACCCATTAAAACTAGTTTTATTTAAACCTGTTTTAGCTAAACACTGTTTTGTCACGTTCTTTCTTAGCGCTGTCAAGATTCGAGAGAAAGTGACAAAACAGTGTAATAGTTAAAACAGGTTTGTTAAACTGTTTTATTTTTTATGACTAAGAGCGTAAGAAATATATGAAAATAATATATACTCACAGACACATCTATCGGCCCACCTAGCATTATAAGTTTTGACGGTACCCAGCTAAAATAAATGTTACATTGAGCAAAAGGGTTTTACGTAGTTTTAAACTGATTTATAAACCATCTTTTTCGTGTTTTTTAAAATATATTATTATTGCTCAACCCAACATATTATATTTTTGCTACAGACCGTTAAACATAAAGCCCTAAGTGGGTCGATACATGCGTCCGGAAGTCTATAATGTTTGTTTTGTCCATCAGCAAGTGCTATTGCCGCCGCAGCACAACTCGTCGGGCGGTGCGACGACGCCGGGGGTCCACAGCGGCTCGCACCCGTAACCGCTCCCCGCGCCGCGCCCGCGCCCGCGCCCGCGCCCGCGCCCGCGCCCTCTACCGCTACCGCGCATGCGCCCGCCCACACACGCACCCCGCCTTCACCGCGCGACCCCGCCGTGCTAGGTGACTTTGACCACTCGAAACGCGCACTTATCACTCGCTGGACGGTCTCGAAACTGGCTGGTCTTAGACTATATCCCTCATATTTATAAACAAGGAATTAACTTAGACTAGTTACTTTGTGGTTTTGTTCATGTCTTTGAAATGGCATATGTCATTCGATGAACGGAGACGGAAGGTCGAGTAACTAATCCAAGCTTGTTCTTCGTTTATTAATAAGGTGGTTTATGTTTTAAACCGCAAGCGATCACTCACTGGTCGGTCTTCGAACTTAATGTTTAAACTAGGAATTTGTGTGAACACTTTCATGTCCAAAGCACTCCTTGGTCGGTTAAAAAACTATATGTTTGAATTCGAAATTTGTTTGAATACTCTCATGGCTAAAACACTCCCTGGTCGGTTATGAAATTATCTTTTTGATTTAGAAATTTGTGTGAATGTTTTCATGGTCACTTACTTACATTATAGTAAATATCGGGAACTTACATAAAATAAGATATGGTAAAGCAACCCCCAAATTTGTGATTTAAACTTTTATGCTTATTTACATTATTATAGAAAATATCTTGGAAAACAAGGCACAAACTCGCTAGTATTAAATTCCTGGTTCAAAAAAACAGCTTTTTACTTCCAGCTGTGTTGGAATTCATTGATATGTGATTTGGGCCGTTTTCAAATTGCCATTTTGTTAGTATTTGTTTAGAGTAGATAGGGCAAACTAGAATTGCCACAAATGGTGTCACTGTGAGTACAGTAGTATTACACAAATATACTGGTAATTAAGATGAGACACATCTTTCACGAATAGAAAGAAATCACCGATCATATTTATTCAACGAGAAAAGAGTCCCAGTAAATATAGCTTATATATTCACTGAGGTAAAGTGAAATTCGAAAGGCAAGCAAGCCTGAAAAGAGATTGGTGCGATTTTTAAAGGAAATGTTATTGGTGGGTTTTTAATCAGTATAATCATGTTACAGCGACAATCATGCGCGTTTTTACAGGCAAAGAAACATTTCATCCAGTCACTCGACGGCTAATGTTCGAATGCGTACGCGCCATTATTACGAAACTGGTCACATGAGTTCATGCGTACATTTTCAACCTTTTGATATAGACAACAAAGTCTTTAATGCTTAGTGTTTACGATCTTAATTAGCACTCATTTGCGCTGAGAAAGAATGCCGCTGTTATACTTTATTATGTGGTACTACTGTACTCTTAATATTTGACAAATGGCACAAGTCGTTTGAATAATGCAATGCGAAATCGGAAATCCATGTGAACCATTCACAGCAAAAGATTATTTTGAAGCAAGGAGGGCATTTGTTTGTGGGAACATGTTCGTAGGTATTCCATATGACGTAAATAGTGTTCAGATTTCTTTGTATCATCTTGAGAGTGGACAATTCAACCAGATTAAATTCATGATATTATTGTTTTGCGTAAATCAGATATATCAAAATATAACAAAATTGAGTTAGATTAGTAATACTCAGCATCGACCATACACGAAATAGCTTAGCCATTTCTATATCTGTTTCCGAAAGAAAATATCAACCAGTGAATTAAAGTTTTCAACTCATTCCCACTTATTCCAAACTTAGGACAAAAGTTAGTCTTGGTTTAAACCTAATGTTGTCTCTGTTTTTCTTTTTAGCAAACAAAAGTGACAGCATCAGTTTTAGTCCAGGTTTAACTTTAGTCTATGTTTTGTAATAATGCTGATTATCATTTAATATGGCAGCTAACTAAACAGTTCAGAGCATGTTGTCACATAATGCTGACATTTCACTTTCCTATTCGTATTTGCTATTTGTAAACTTGACAATAGTCTGTCCTTATCATGCCTCCTGGAATGAAAAGAACAGACTGATGTTTAGTTCACAAATAGCGAATACGAATAGCCAAGTTAAGTGCTGGCATAAAACAAGTCTTCTACAAATATATTATGTAGTATATAATTTCTATGAACTACTGATCTGCCAGTGAGTGAAATTCTTTACCTTATGGAGTTTTCTAGTGAAAATAACCGCAAAACAAAATTGTACCTTAAAGATAACTGATATGGCTATTTTTGTAACAAGATGACGTTGTAGAGATGATTAGACTCATCACATTAATTTACTTTCTGCTAATTAGAAAAAACGAGGCAGAATTCGGCTATTGTGTGATAATTTCTAAATTAGAATTATGAATGATTATTATTAAATAAAAAGAAATATGCCTATTTTAAAATCGTGTGACCATTTGTCAAGATTTAATTGGCTTTATTTTTTCTAAACTACTCATGGTCACAAATGTCGAGCTTATAAATGTTAGTGGTGCGGAAACCATATTTGTAAGCGATGTAAATATTATTTTTATGAATCGAAACTCATTCTATATGAAATAAAATAATCCTTTGAACAGTTCCACCAAATTGCTATAAACTGATACCTTACGATATTTATTGTATGGTATAAGGTTGTTGCTATCTTTATTATTAATAAAAAAAATGTCCAATGAAATATCAGTTTCCATTTCTGTAACGTCATTCTGTACTCTGAAAACTGTTCTCAATATCTATTTCTTGGCAGCAAATAATTCGTGCATTTAAACATAAGACAGCTATAATATGTATTAAGATCATAATATTAACAATATATTTTATTCAAATAGGATATAATAAATAGCAAGAATAATGTAGCTATATTATTGAGAACAGTCTCTTATAAATGAAGTCACAAAAGCATTTTCGTTGTAAATGTTATACAGCATGTTTACTGTAGCCGATGTAAATAACATTTTTTTTCCTAGTAATTTACACAATATTTTACAATGTTTTTTATTTATTTCCTTTAAAGATCATAACAACAATATATTTTTACAAATTAACCAACTACAAATTTGTATTCGACTTCTAATTCAAATGTACATTGAAACTGTAATCGCTTGATAAGCACGCTGTATGATATAAGAGAGAAACTTATTAAAATTATAAATTAAGATACTTCAAAAGGTAAAAGAAACCTAAAGGTTATGTGGTTAAGTGTGAGGTTTGCTTAGCACGGCGGGGCGAATACAATGAAACTTATAAATGTGTATTGTTGATTTGTAGATAGGAGCGGAATGCCTCTGGGCTTAAAGGGCGACCGCGTGTTACTCTTAGATAAATTATTTCTCTGAGCCCACTGAAATTGTAAGGGATTTGTTGAAAATTAATATTCGGAATTATTCGATAGTGAACTCGAATCGTGAGTGGTGAGAAAATGATTTTTATATCGATACATATGAATCTGGACGAGTGAATGATTTAAAACACTTTCGGAGTTACTATCGTATGTAACCAATCTACCACTCCGAATGCGTTCCAAATTTTGTACAATTTCTGTCGGCCATTTTGTTTCTCGTTGAAACTGCCGCCGGTTTCGTTGGCGTCGAAACTGGCCGCCGTTTGAAACGTATTTATTTAGATCTATGTTAGTTATATTATTGTATGTAAAAAAAGACCCTCCGTCAAGCGCTATACATTGTTACGTTGAGTGTCTAATACACTTGTACGCGCTTAACTGTCTGTGGACTTATGTTTTTGTTTTTTTTTAATTATTATTATGTATGTGTACCCTATATGTAATATTCTGAAAATTAGAGTAAGATGTATCTTTCCAGGTTATGGTGTACGGGACGATTGGTAATGTCAATCTGAGACCACTTTATTTTGCATACAGATCACTATCAGTTCCTTGTTTATATAGATGACAAGTATTTGTGAAGAACTGAATTGGATCTACCGTCGGTCTCATAATGTTTATAGACAAAATTATTTGTTGATTCTGTATGATTTGATTGTTACTTTTAGTTCGAATACTGCCTTATGTGTGTGCTTTTTTTACAAATGGAACCTTATCTATATATGCGTATGAAACAAATTTGAATTTTCCGAGTACGAGTGCGTTCAACAGTCTTGTTTACGAATAAGTTGCATATGCGTTAGTGTCTTTTCTGTTACTGCCATACTACTGTAGGCCCCTACTCAAACCCGTCGCGTATTCGAGAACCGCATGTAGTTTTGACAATAAATAAAATTGATAGGTTACGTGTTGGTTGGATGCGTGTTTACCCACTTTAATACTAGCAAATCCACAATTGGTGAAATGATATAAACAATAAAGGAATTCATCTTTCACTGTGATTTCAAAGTTTAAATAAAGTCTGACATCGTCAGCGCAAACACGCATCTTAGATTGCAAACAAGCTCCTTTCGGTCTGCGTAGACCCTTGTTTGTTAGTTAGGTCTTGCACAAAACAGGACTAGATCTCTCACATTATTTCTCTCGTTCGTAAAAAATAATGTTAGTATTGTGATGTTTCCGTATTGTCCCATTTATATTTTATATTTTACAGGCACGGCGAAAATGGCTCTTATAATAGTCGCAGTCTTATTGCAACGAAAACCACATTAGTTATTGAAAGTTGGATATTAGATTTGATGATATTTTTTTTCAATACCACATTACCAATCCCTGTCACAAATTACACTTTTATCTAGTTTAAATACCATTAAAGTTACTACGATTCATTTGAACAATAAAAAAATAGATTTCCCCCCTTAATTCGAATTATCGTTATTAATTCGCTATAATCGGTTTATTCTCGTCGTGCCAGTACATTGATTACGTGTCGGATCAAGGGGAGCTTAGTCCATGACCTCCGCGCGGTGCTCCCTGGGTCGCGCCAAACGTGGACACATGACCGTGGGCGTATCCGGCTCGAAGGACCAAGGCGGATATTTACTCTATATCCCCTTTTTTTCATCAGATTTATACTTTGGAGGTTACAAAAGCTATTGGGTGTTTCTCTAAAACGATGTCGTTACAGTTTATGAATATTATTAGTGGAATTCAAAAAGTTCCTGCCCACGATGCGCCCATGCCCATGACACTCATAGTTTCATCGGTCATTCGACTCCTGGCAGCAACGCACTGCCGACACTGGGGGGATGCGGAGATTAAATTAAGGAATTCGTGATATTACAAAAGCTATTTGGAATTTCTTAACAACAGCCCCCCAGTAATTCTGCATTTGTTTTGTTTTTATTAGAGTTAGAGCGACCCTCGATTTACAATAACTATCGATAATACAAAAACCCATTCAATTGCAACGTAAAAAATATTAAAACAGAAACAATATAAATGATACTGTAAATTTGGATTAAAAAAAAATAAAAACTTTTCTAAGAATAAAAGAAAACTCGACCCAAATAGAATATTTACTGCTGAAACAAGTGTTTAGGTGTAAAGCGACTAGATTGTACAATAGACATATTTACAAATAATAAAACAGAACGAAACGTTGGTATTAAAAAAAATATAAATATGTAACTAATTTTATCTTTGCTAAGTCCATGGAGGTGTTAAGGTAGTTGTAAATATGTATATACGAAAAAATATATATAAAGATAGAGGGGAAAATAGAGTCCTTTCCCGGAATATGCTTTTATTCGTGTATCATTTGTGATGTATAAAGAATTTGGATAAACGTTAACATTTAAAAAATCACAAAAAAAATATCGGAAAGGGCCTAAGGAGAGCGACGGCGAGTGTGCGAGCAACGAACTAACGATCGGACGCGGCGTCGCTCGCTTTATATATTATATATAATCATTGTTTTATTTTCACTTTTGTTTTAAAATTTTATTATATAGCGTGAATGCGTACACTGTGTTTGTTGCTATGTAGAGTTGATATGAGAAATTCTATGTGCGTGTGTTGATTGTTGAGCGCCATACAAAATAAATGATATATAAATTATATATATCGATATGATTTCGAGTCACAGCACTACTGTGGCACCGTTCTGAATGAGGCGGGAGATTTGTTTACGGCCTGTTTTTTTTTAATATACGGACGATTAATTAGCTCGACTTCAAATTTCCAATATTGTCTAAGCGTTGTAGTAGTTCCTTTCGACGGCCGGTTCGTATTACGGTTGTGGATTAGAAAAAACAATTGTAATAACTTTTTGTACACATTGCCAATGTTAATGTCCGTGTCGAATGAAGTTTTTTTTTTGAAGTCGGTACGTTCGAAATTATGCAACGACAGCCCTTTACTATGTATCGTGTATATACCCGTGGCTTACGCACAATGCATTAGTAGAATTTTAACCCAATAGCGCGATGAGCGTACGACAGCCCCTACAGAGAATTCTTTTTACGTAGCCGAGCTTAGTTCATTGTACCGCCGCAGCGAGAAATACTATTTGTGCCTTGAACTTTAATAAACCGATATCGTTTGAAATCGCGACTTTAATACAGAGTCTGTAAGAGTTGTGATGTTGACGTGGTGGTTGTCGCGCGTACCTGAGTAGCGTGGAACCAGCTGCGTCACGTAGGTTAGATGTCTCTGAAACAGCTTCCTTGTATGTCGTACGTCGAATGGGCACTTGAATATGTAAATATTGTCATCCTAGAATCCGCGTGGATGATGTGTTCCATTACCCGTAGAATAATGATTCTATAATGCCTTATACGAGTATTGCCCCACGTATGGGGCGCGAAACGGAGTTGTCACCAACTGTAGCCGGGCGGTGGACTCTGTACAAGGCTATATAACAAAACATCTTGTCAATTTTATTAATGCATTAAATTATAAGCTCGAACGGAAGGACGGCACTCCATCGCCCGGCATTCGCTAAGACTGAAGGAAATGAATGATGGATTGTGGTGTAAATGTAAACATTGGTGTTTTATAAAGTGGGGAGCCTAAAAACTGTTTGTATTCTGTATACAACGCGTCACGAGGCGCACGCTCGATGCGTCAGCTTCTATTATGATTTGTGAAAATGTCTAGCTTACGGCTGGTCGGTGCCAAACTCAACGGCATTTTGTTTTAAATACTGTATTTGTTGAACGACGCCCAACACCTATGTCGATGAATATTTTTCAATAAAAAAATGATAAAAAATGTGTTTTGAACACAACAGACGAGTGTTTTATTTTATACCAAACCCTGACCTGGGGGCGAATTGTGAATTTTTTTCGATTCAGCCGTCCTTTTTATTTTGTTGTTGGGAAAGAGATAAATTGACACTTTCTTAAGCTTTGAGAGAAAAAGCAAGAGACATAGTTAAACAATAAACTCCCAGACCAATTGATTAAAGAATTACTGTGGCTGGGGTCCTTTAAGAGGCGTGAAGAAGCATTTTTGCAAGCCGGCAAAGTGAGGATGATTGGTGTAGCAGTTTATAACTGCTGTACCAGCTATCTTTTCGCGTTTGGACTTTATTACCACTTAACATCAGGTGGGGTAGAGTCATTTGCCTACCCCTATATAAAAAAAGTAGCTATTTCTTTAGCTAACATTGTGTAAGCATCCATAATTAATGGCGCGATTGCACTTGGTCATTAGCCCGAGTACGAGCGCCAATGGAATTCGGGTAAATTGCTTCGGGTGCACGAATTCGAGTGATATCTTTCGTGCACCCGAATACGGGTTAACGACCAAATGTAATTGCAGCATTAAATGGGAATATTAATAAAAAGTTATTATGTATGTTGATAAAACGTATAATAATATTACAATCACAAATAAATAATTTTACTGTCTTCAGGGCAGATTTTTCAATAGTCCGATAAAAGTTATTCCTCGGTTTATTTCTCAGACAGCAAAATAAAATGACAGATACGAAACAGCAATGTTACGGTCATCAGTAATTGTACTGACAAATTGAAGTTATTTCTCCTATAACATATTGATTTTAACTTTTATCTGAGCATTGAAAAGTTGGCCCTTAAAGTACCTAATTAAACATTAAAGACACTGTACACATTTACATTATTACTTAAATTTTAACTACAAGCTAGATAAGCATTAGGGTTTTGGAAATGTTATCACCAAAGCTGTCAAGCTTTTATGAAGAAAGATTCCTAATATCTATTCGTTAAAGTAATAATTGAATAATTTATTCTTAAAAATATACAAAGAGGAATAAAATATAGTCTACATTCTTATACTGAGGTAAAGAAAAATATTTTTTTTGAAGTTATACTTCTTTAGGCGCGTTCCGAAAAATTGTTGAGAGTGAAATTTTAAGATGCGCGCGCATCATGTAACACAAAAAATTAACACCATGAAGTTGGTCGCTCATGTGCCGCGCTGCCATTACCGCGTCGCCCGCCGCACCGTACGCATGCGCGGCCACTCGCGGTCCTAGCGCGGGAAACACGTGCAACAAACATCGGGAAAAGTTACGAGTTTTGAATTTAGAACAGAGACTGTTTTCATATCTATATATATATAAATGAAACCCGTTTTCCGTTGTCACGACATAACATGAAAATGGCTTGACCGATTTGGCTGTTTTTTTTTTGTAGTTTTCTAATACTCTGTACAAGGTTCTTACGGAAAAAAATATAAAGAAAATCCCAAGGGGATAAAATAAGGAATGAAAGTTTGTATGAAACTTTATCAATTTTAAACCGATCGGGCTGAGACTTTGCATGCAGGTATAAGAAGAATCATAGATGAATGTCATTGTGTATAATACAAGCCTGAGAACAAAAACTGTAGTCTACACTTCAGCTCTACACCGAAGCGAAGCGAGGGCGGGCCGCTAGTTTATAATATTTATCCACATATTTCTAGTTTGTATATTCGGAATACGTGTTTGAGTTTCATACAAGTGCAAATCACATATGTTCTAATAAATTATATTCAGTAGCGATTTTAATTGAATATTTTGATTATTTATTTATTTTTTCAAATTAAAACTGAACTTTATTGACTGTGTCCTTTTCCAGACTTTTTATTAATTTATTGTAATTAATTATTTGCATGCAATTAAAAACTAATTTTAAACGATGCCAAAGAAGGATAACTTCTCACGCGCCTACATAAGTACACGCACCCATTTTTTTATATTACAAGGGTAGCAAACAAGCATATGGCCAGCCTGATGGTAAGCGACCACCATAGACTATAGACGCTTGCTATACAAAAAATTTCACTCGCGCCGTTACCTAGCCTGACCCAATCCCCTACCCCGTGGAGCTCTGGATGGATCCTGGAATATTTTACAATTGGTTATGCCCCCTGATCCCAGTAGTCTGACCAGTTGAACTACTAGGAGTTTCCTTCCCAATAGAAATACCAGTAAAATAAAGCTCCCCAATAGTCCTACTGCGGCAACGCATAGATACTATGGCGAACACATACAAGCCGCGTGCGGTGCGTTTGTATGAAGATAACTTACTTCCCATCTTTCAACTATGTTACTAGCTTAGTCAAATAATGCATTACATGATATAGGCTCAAATTAATATTACACAAACGACTGTACAGGAGGTTGTCGTTATGTTATGGACTGTACATGTCCTGTCCAGTTGCTAATTCGGCCACCTGAGAATCTGTCCACTTGCTATGGAGGGTGTAATTGATGGAATACCTACATAGTTTATAAAAGTACCAGGAGACCCTACATAACTAGGAGGTTCTGGTACTGAAAATGGTCAAAAGAAAGGAATTGTTTGTCATTTGGTCAAAATGAAATTATTATTTCTTTTTAAAAAAAAACTACTGATGGCTATCAATTACGAGGTCTATGATTTATAAATTTAGATAAAGTAAAACTAATAAGAAAATAATAACGCTAGCGAAGTCGGTAAGTCTATTGGATAAGAAATTTCAAGTGGTTAAGACTACTGGGAACAGGGAGGTTTTTCGAGCTTACTCAACATTAGGAAACGAGCTTTAGAACTTTTGATAGTATTGCCAGAAAAGTTAACATCTAACTAACTTAAAGGTGTGATAAATAATACACTAACAATACAATTTCAAATTATGCTAACACATCACCAAGAGCAGTCACTGTAAACTGAACCTGAATGAATAGTCTTATCATGATAATAGGGATGATGACTATTTTTTTTCTTCGTTTATCAGGTAGATTATCAAAAAGTATTGGACACGTATTTTTTCTTTTTTCACATAATATAAACATTGCAGAGATATATTGATTTGAAAAGTCGCATGACGTCACGTTTGAGTACACTTATAAGTGAAAATTCACTCAAAAGTGACGTCACGTGCCCCTACTCCCAAACTTTGACGCGCTATAACTTTGTCATTTTTTGGTTGATTGCCAAAGAAAAAATACGTGTCCATTTTTTTTTGATCATCTAACTGACGGACTAAATAGAATTTCGTTTACTGTACCCCGTCATCACCCCTACTGTAACAATACGGCATTTAGACATTTTTAATATGCCTCGTGTGCGTTCTGTGAACTCCCTGCATAGCGGACTTGACTTCTTCGAGGAATGAAGTAGAATTGTGAATGGTAGTCCCTCCCAAGACTACTTTCACTCCAGGGTATGCTTGGTTGATCTGATGAACGCAATATGCCTCTTCGTATGTAGCCCCGCCAACTATGAACACTATGATATCTTGTGGGCGTCGTCCGTATCCGTCATCCCCTCCTAAAGTGGGGTAAAGGTTCTCTCTGAGCTTCCCCTTGATTAAATCCTCCAGTGTGTCTTTTAGTAGGGGCGTGTGTTGCGTGTAGACATTTTCTACGCCGTTCAAGCCCTGTGGAACAAATTGATAAAATTATTATTGAAGTGCACTTCTTTTCGACGGGGTGTAAATCGAAAAATTATATGGAAAAGATGAAACAGAAATGCGTCAGAAGCGTCACACGACTATAAATATAAAATAATAAATATATAAATATTTCCAACACTCACACCAATTAGCCTAGCCACAAAGTAAGCACTGTAAGGCTTGTGCTATGGGATGCTAGGGTAACGGATAGAATACATATACAGTACATATATAAGTATATTTATATAGAAATACATATTAAACATCCCTGACTGGAGTACAAATACTCGTATTCATCACACAAACATCTGCCCCCACCGCGATTTGAACCCGGAACCTCTCGAGTCGGCGACACCATGAAACCCGGCGTACAAACCACTCGGCCACGGAGGTCGTCAACTATATATTTATATATATATATCGGAGCGAATCCAAACGCGATGAAAGTGCAACAAAAGTGTTCAAGTGCGATAGTTTAAGAGACTTATATAGTGAAATACAGTGTTTAGTGAGTGTTTTGTAATTAACATTGTGTGTTAATTGTGTGATGAATAAATAACTGTCAAGCGTGAACTGGCATATAATTTCGAACCCCATTCCGACACGTAACAATATATATGTATGTGTGTGGGATGCGTGTGCAGCTCTGCCCGACGAGCATGAAAGATGGAGGCTGAAACGCTACGAGGGTCAAACGCGTATTTACATAATACACTCAGCGGCACGGAATCTTGGCCAAACACTTCTTAAGCTATAGCATAAGTTTCAAGTGTTACAACAAATGTTTTTAATGAAGGTGGGTCATAAAAATGCTAAGCTTTGTTTTAAAAGGGTAATTCAATATGTTTGAGCGTTTCATGGTGTGAATTGTGAGATTTAATCAAATCGCGTATTTTAAGCAATATAATTGGAGTTTTGAATGTTGTTATGTGTGTAGTTTACTGTGCCGTTTTTTAATTTTTGTGTTGTTTTGGATTTTATTAAAGTGTAAACGTACTTAAAAAGCAAAAAAAATGCCTTTAACGCCAGCACAAGTTGCACAATCGGTATCCCTAATTGACCAAGGGCTCACCCAACGTGAGGTGGCTATTGTATTCAATGTGCCGCGTTCATCAATGCAGTACGCCTTAAAACGATGTCGTGAGACAGGTACTTATCGCCGTAAACCAGGCAGTGGAGGTGTAAGATGCACATCGGCTCGGGACGACCGTTTTATCGTTTTGGAAATTTTGAGAAACCGCTACCTCACTGCGGTTGAGATACGACAGCGACTCCAAATTGCAAGAGGTGTGAATGTAAGTGAGCGTACGATAAGAAGACGAATGGAGGAGGTGAATTTAAAAGCGCGAAGACCAGCCCGAGGTCCAGAACTCCTCAGACAGCACCGAGTAGCTCGGCTTCGTTTCGCCCGAGAACACGCCAACTGGACACACGATCAATGGGCTAATGTTTTGTTCACGGATGAGTGCAGAATCGCGTTACGTGCACCAGACGGTCGATTACGAGTGTGGAGAAGAAGAAGAGAAAGGTCTCTTCCTATTACTACTACTGAAACTGTTAGTTTTAATGGAGGCTCCATAATGGTATGGGGAGGAATAAGTTCCGACGCTCGTAGGGAGTTGGTTATCATTGACAATCGGTTAACTGCAACTCGATACATTGAGGAGATCCTACAGGATCATGTTGTACCCTATATGGGGCTTATTGGATACGACCAGTTCCAGTTAATGCACGATAATGCACGCCCACACGTTGCACGATGCGTTGAGGACTACCTGCAAGATCTTGGTATTCAAAAATTACAGTGGCCTGCGCGTAGCCCGGACTTAAACCCCATAGAACACATCTGGGACAGACTCAAAAGAAAAATTTAAACCTCTTCTAACCCGCCGCAAACGCTAGGCGAGCTTCGAAATGCAGTATTGACCGCATGGGAAACCTCATCGCAAGGTGATGTTAGAAACATCATCCAAAGCATGACAGATCGGATGTAGGCAGTCATCAGGGCATGGGGTGGAAACAACCGATACTGACGTGTGCAAAAAAACAAAAAACAACGTTACAATTTTTTTATTATTTTTAAAGCATGTAACTGCTTGATGTTTAAATCTAAAGAAAATATAACTAGAAAAAATGCGAAGAGATGGCGCTACCTTGCAGCTTAAGAATAGCTAGAAGGAATTTCGACGCGGTCCGTGACGGCC
This sequence comes from Chilo suppressalis, assembly GCA_902850365.2. Classification (NCBI taxonomy): domain Eukaryota; kingdom Metazoa; phylum Arthropoda; class Insecta; order Lepidoptera; family Crambidae; genus Chilo; species Chilo suppressalis. The sequence continues at coordinate 16,374,578 of OU963914.1, read as the reverse complement.
GCGGTAGCATAATTGGTCAGTGCATTCGCCCGGATTGCGAAGGGTGCGGGTTCGAGTCCCGTCTGCTGCCTGGTCCGCGTGGAATTTTTTCTAGTTATATTTTCTTTAGATTTAAACATCAAGCAGTTACATGCTTTAAAAATAATAAAAATTGTAACTATAATTGCTATTTCTTCTTTCAAATGTTTAATACTTGTAAAAGTATTCATTTGACATTGTGGGTTTACCTATAATGCGAAGAGATGGCGCTGCCTTGCAGCTTAAGAATAGCTAGAAGGAATTTCGACGCGGTACGTGAGGGCCGCGGTAGCATAATTGGTCAGTGCATTCGCCCGGATTGCGAAGGGTGCGGGTTCGAGTCCCGTCTGCTGCCTGGTCCGCGTGGAATTTTTTCTAGTTATATTTTCTTTAAAAAAACAACGTTGACTATTCAGTGTGCACTGTTTGAAAATTAAGTAAAAGTTTCTGTGAAAGTGACACTATTCATCTAAATTTTATCAAAATTCTACGCAGCTTTATGTATTTTATATACAATCCAAAACTTTATAAATAGGGAATGAGAATTTAATCCATGATTCAGTTTTAATTTCGCGATTAAATTTAACCTACCTATATATTTCTTCGATGTCCACTCTACCTCTGCAACAAAATTTATCGAAGTCGGTTCAGCGATTTAAGCGTGAAAGTTAGAGACATTTTCGCGTTACAACACGTGGGGTGCACTCACTTACTCGGATCGATATAGAATAAAAAATAAGTTTTCATTTTATAATGTCAGTATAAGCATGTCCTTTGTTTTGGTTTTTTGAGTTTTTTCAAATATGTATTCTATACAGTAAGGTTTCGAGGTCCCAGATTTGATTCCCGTTCAAGCCTATGCGGAGAATGAAACAAGTTTTTTTAACTAACCTTATTAGTGTGTGATGATTTAACTTGGCAGTCTTTTGTGTTACAAAAGGCAAAGTATATTAACATAACATAGTAACATTGGCTGTATGTAAGCCAAAAATACCACAAAATTTTACAATAATATTTCCCACTCTCACACCAATTAGCCTAGCCCCAAAGTAAGCACTGTAAGGCTTGTATTAACTGTGTGTTGTATACTAGGTTAACGGATATAATACATATATTTGACACATAAAGTATATTAATATAGAAATACTAGCTGACCCAGCGAACTTCGTACCGCCATAAAAATAGGGGCAGGTGGTAGAAGAGAAAATTTAGGGTTGTATGTATGTTTTAATACCACATCATAAAATCAAAATATTGTCCAAAAAAATATTTAGGTGTATGTAACGTAGTGTTCTATCAATTTCCTGGGATAACATTCCTCCTAACCCATATGAGAACACTACGTTACAATACCCAATAGTAGCCGATTCTCAGACCCGCGGAATATGCATATAAAATTTCATAAAAATCGGCCAGGCCGTTTCGGAGGAGTATGTTAACTAACATTGTGACACGAGAATTTTATGTATAAGATATACATCCATGACTAGGACACAAATGCTCGTACTCATCATACTAACATTTGTTCCCACCGGGATTCGAACCCGAGACCTCACGTGTAGGCCACGGAGGTCGTCAAACAGTCGTTAAGACAAATAAGTACATCTACATTTAAGTAAAATACTCACTTTGAACAGCCTTTTAGTGATTTTCGCGGCGTCTTGTAGCCCAAATAGATCGCTTTGTCTAGCATGAGCGCCTCCATACTCCAGTATATTAACCACTGCTTTGACTAAATGTTCGGGACAGTTGCGAGCCTTCAGGGCGTCCACTAGGGAGGGGAGGGCGTTGCTCGCGTGCTTCTCGTAGCGGAGGGCGTAAAGGGATACCAGTTTGCATGCGTCGTGGTCAGTCACTGACTCGTTTGATATGAGGCCTTTGAGGCGCTACGAACAAATATTGAACAGATTATAATTAAAAATATAATAAGTATTAAGTTTGAAGAGTGTACTACAGCATTAGCCAGTGAGTGTAGTTTCATCATCATCATCATCATCAGCCTATTAATGTCCCCACTGCTGGGGCACAGGCCTTCCCTATGGATGGAATAGGGAGATTGGGCCATGACCCACCCACGCGGGCCCAGTGCGGATTGGCGGGTGCTAACGACTGCAGATGCAGCCGGGACCAACGGCTTAACGTGCCTTCCGAAGCACGAAGGAACTCGAGATAGAAGATTTTTGGTCACCCATCCAATGACCGACTACTGCGAAAATTGCTTAAGTGCAGGCGAGGCATTTGTTATTTGATTTTAAACTATTTGTGTTCTTCATAAAAGCTTCGAAGGTATTGTTTTATCTTTAAAACATAGAATATACACAATATTGTTATATATATTGAGTGCACATGCATCGTGTTTGAATGTCCAATTGTGACTAAAGCGAATTGTGGTCATGCGCCACAATAAAAGCGGATCGCTTTTGACCCGCGAGTGCCGTATCTTCCCTTTTTATTTTAATCTAAGGCCCGTATTATAAAAAGATTCTCAGTGATTGATCTCGTCTTGAGCATAGTTAGAAAGGGATGTCGCTATATTTATATCTTACTAGCAAACCCGGCGAACTCCGTTTCGTCACCAGATGGCTTCGTTTTATGTAACATTTCGTTTGGTGATTAAAAGAAGTTTTTTTTTTTAATTTTTCCTGAATTTTCTTTGCTATAAACCTCACGGAGCCCGAGACCTTTCCAACGAATGCCAAACCGTGGAAATCGGTTCGTGCGTTCTGGAGTTATAGCGTCAGGAAGGAAAACCCGACTTATTTTTATATAGTAGATATATTTGTTTCACTGTCATGGGTGCCTGGAAGAGATTGCTGTTTAGCAATAAGGCCACCCATATGCGTACGTTTTCACTGTCATGTTTAATGTCTTTTATGTCCTGTGAGGTGTATGTCAATAAAGAATATTATTATTATTAATATATAGCACATAGCGACATCCCTTTTTAACTGTACTCAAGTAAAGATCAACACCCAGTTGTCATTCTGTAATACGAGCCTAAGGCCCATATTATAGAAAGATTTTCAGTGATTGATATAATCTTGAGCATAGTTAGAAAGGGATGTTGCTATATATAACACATAGCGACATCCCTTTTTAACTGTACTCAAGTAAAGATCAACACCCAGTAGTAATACGAGCCTAAGAGTGTAATATAAATACCTGCAAGTGTCTGGCGTGGTCAGCATGGCAGGCCAGCTCCTGCTCCAGCTCGGATACATCGAGCAGATGGCGACGAGACACCGCCGCTGACAGCTCACCTACCACTGTCACGTGCTTGGTCACTGTGCCCGACATTTTCTACGAACAACAGTGACCATGAACAAAAGACGTCTGCTGCTAGTTATATTTTCTTAAGTCTATTATAATCAAACTAGCAAACCAGTGAACCAAATGTTCACCAAAACCTGATTTAAAAAAAAAATGTATTTAATTATTTTTTTTTTCTTTTTTTTTTTTTATATTTCCAACACGCACACCTATTAGCCTAGCCCCAATGTAAGCACTATTAGGCTTGTGTTATGGGATACTAGGGTAACGGATAGAATACATATACTGTACATATATAAGTATATTTATATAGAAATACATATTAAACATCCATGACTGGAGTACAAATGCACGTATTCATCACACGAACATCTGCCCCCACCGGGATTCGAACCCGGGACCTCTCGAGCCGGCGACACCATGAAACCCGGCGTACAAACCATTCGGCCACGGAGGTCGTCAACAATTGAGAACTTCGGAGATTTTGTGTGGTTTCGTTTGAAATTCGTGATTTCTCGAAAACCGGAAGTGCTACGTTACTCAAATCCGGTTTGTAGTCTTATCAGACTATTCTTAACTTATAGCTTAAATATTCTCTTTATCTATCTCTTACGGTTTGGCCGCTGAAACAGCACCACAGACAGACGGACGGACGGACTTGTCTAATAGATAAGAGATGCGCGTCACAACTCGGTATAAGCTAAGTCTTTGGAACATCCCTCAAAGAATCAAAGATATCATAAACTACAATACCTTAAAGAGCGGATATGTCTCAACGAAGTTCTTCATGTCGGCGATACTTTCCACTTTTTGATGACTCTTCGCCTTCCGCTGGAACTCGTCCATGAGGGACTTCATTGTCTGACCTATCTCGCCGAAGTTGGAATACAGGTTCTGCAGACAGAAGATACATTTCCGTTACATAGGTACCCTAGCAAACATTTTGATCATAATCCATTGACAACGAAGCATTTTCAGTTGTATTTTTACATACTAAAACATCAACTGCACAAGTTTACCCTTGTTATTTTATTTCTTATGTTTTCACACAAATTAATCATTTAATAAAACCACAGAACACAGAAAGAGGTTAGAAGGGTGATCATAGATCGTTTGTACGGGAACTGATGTCGCCGGCTCGTCCCCATTACACTTTCACTTAATAGATAGTAAACCAATCAAACGACGCGACATCGAGTAGTCGAACCAATCAGCGTTCACACCCGAAAGCAACGACGCAATCAAAATCAAGTTATGAGCGTGAAGGGTTTTCTTAGTGTAGGCGATAGTGGTAGGTTCCTAACACGGATATAATCAGAAGGAGTAGCAAAATGAAAAGAGGTTTCGTATTAAATATCGGCGCGCGAGCAGACGAAGTATAGATGCGTGCGTATGAGCGGCGTGCGCTCCGCGTCGTGGTCAGTTTAGTTTGGGAAACTTTGACGCGCTATAACTTTGTCATTTTGCCCAAAGAAAAAATACGTGTCCATTATTTTTTGATCATCTAACTGACGGACTAAATAGAATTTAATTTACTGTACCCCGTCATCACCTATATTGTGGGGATAGTTAGATTTTGGCATTTGCGTAGCTGGGGATTTTTAAACATTTGATATTTTTCGTAGGCAATAAAGTTTCTTGGATGGGACTTGCATGGCATCCTTGAAACGTCGCTGACAACAGACGACAGATTTTTATAAGTTTCATAAAATGACCACTTAGATGAAACAGACAGAAAGTTTACACCATTACTCCGAATTATCGATCTAGTCAAATTGGAAAATTGACAAATGAAACACTTTGTACATTTAAATAAATATACAGAACCCAAAAACATTGTTGATGCTTCCAAGAACACTGTACATCTGTGATAATGAACACTGTACATCTCTTCGGTGGTGTCAGGTGAGGCGGGTCGTTGCGTTCCCTAAAAAATGGTTGAGCGAAGCGATGGCTGGTTTATGCGTCATGCTCGTGAACGGATGCTGCCAGCGGAGATGAGTCTGCTCTTGCTTCATCGGATATTATTAATCGTTGTACTAAACTTTAATCGTTAATTTGTTTTTTGCCTAAACTGTAGGACACGGCATTCCTAAACTTTTTAAACCGGTTTTTTATATAGTCATAATTTTTATATTATTTGCATTTGTAATGGAATGTGACTTTATGAGTTACCTCATTGAAGTCATTTTTCAATTTGACGACTCTGTTTATAATACAGGGAGAAAAAAACAGCGCTTGCTGAGTTTCTTGCCGGTTCTTCTCAGTACAAGGTCTCCCGCCGTAGATTTGCGAACCGATGGTGTAGCTTTTCGACATTCACAAGTGCTTGTAACAGCCGAGACTGAATAAACGATATTGAATTTTGAATTGAATGATGCCCTCATTAGTCTCCTAACGATAAGGGGTTGGCTAGGATGCCTTGCAATAGGTATGCCAATCTCAAGATTATTGAAATGAAACTTTACGAACGTTTGACTTGGGGGGTAAGCTGGCGAATGCGTTACGCGTTACGAAAACTGTGTTCGGGCGAGGCGAACGGGAGTTGGTGAGTGGGGCATATAATCTAAAGAAAGCAGTGCGCGCGCACACTTTCTTTCTCTTTCTTTTACAGCTAGTAAATGAAATATTTATATGTACATACATGTATATATTGTACACATCATCATCAGCCTATTAATGTCACCACTGCTGGGGCACAGGCCTTCCTTATGGATGGAATAGGGAGATTGGGCCATGACCCACCACGCGGGCCCAATGCGGATTGGCGGGTGCTAACGACTGCAGATGCAGCCGGGACCAAGGGCGTAACGTGCCTTCCGAAGCACGGAGGAGCTCGAGATAGCAAATTTTTGGTCACCCATCCAATGACCGACCACTGCGACAGTTGTTTAACTTTAACGATCGCAGCCGAACGCGCTAATCACCTGCGCCATCGAGCTCCTCTTCCTATTGTACACATATATATATAATATATAAATATTATATTATATATTCATGCATCGATGGAGCTAAAGCAGTTTCAAATCAGTTGTGTGGCCATACAACTCGTTTTTTAATTCATTACTGTTTCTCCTTAAGAGAGAAAGATAGTGTGTTTGGTTATATGACAGCAATAATTTTGTATACCTACTAAGTAATTAATTATAAGAAAATTTCATGGTCATGTTACGATGAAATGAAATGACTTATTGGCCGTAAATAGAGATTGGCTACATCAGATTGGTTGGTTATCCAAAACATTGTATTAAGGCCTATTAAACCATTTCAAATGGCATGCAAATGTTAATTACACAAGAATGAATATTAAATAGATTTCAACATCAAATTTTCAGAACAGATACAATGCCAAAGAAATTTAAACAGCAGGATTAAATATTTTATATGACAATACCAAAGAAATTTTTTTTTTAAAATAAATATAATGACAAAGATGTTAAAACAGCAGGATTTAAACTATTATGATGCCAATATCAAAATCTTGGTATATTCACTACCACATAATATAACGATACAGACAGACTGTTCGTACCTTAGCATAGAACTCGTCCTGATCCGATGCCAGTACTACCTCCTTGAAGTCTTTATGAACGTCGGGCAGATGCGCCAGACTCACGCGGTTGTTGTTGATGCCCAATATCTCATGCACCATGGCTTGGTATATCCACTACCACATAATATAACGATACAGACAGACAAACAGTTCCTACCTTAGCATAGAACTCGTCCTGGTCCGATGCCAGTACTACCTCCTTGAAGTCTTTATGAACGTCGGGTAGATGCGCCAGACTCACGCGGTTGTTGTTGATGCCCAATATCTCATGCACCATGCGAGCCCTTACCGCCAAATTATCGTAAGCGACATTCGCCAAATTATCGTAAGCGACATTCGCCAAATTATCGTAAGCGACACTTTTGTCGAAATGCGTTTTTTGTGGAAACTAATATTTTGAACCGTAACGGACCCATCTCTGTTGATATTTCCCTGCAAAAGAACACCGTAATAATATAATAGAGGGAAGAATAGAGGGAAATATCAACAGAAATGGGTCCGTTACGGTTTAAAATATTAGTTTCCACAAAAAACGCATTTCGACAAAAGTGTCGCTTACGATAATTTGGCGAGTGTCGCTTACGATAATTTGGCGGTAAGGGCTCGCATGGCTTGGTATATCCACTACCACATTATATAACGATACAGACAGACAGACAGTTCGTACCTTAGCATAGAACTCGTCCTGGTCCGATGCCAGTACTACCTCCTTGAAGTCTTTATGAACGTCGGGCAGATGCGCCAGACTCACGCGGTTGTTGTTGATGCCCAATATCTCATGCACCATGGCTTGGTATAGCCACTACCATATAAAATAACGATACAGACAGACAGACAGTTCGTACCTTAGCATAGAACTCGTCCTGGTCCGATGCCAGTACTACCTCCTTGAAGTCTTTATGAACATCGGGCAGATGCGCCAGACTCACGCGGTTGTTGTTGATGCCCAATATCTCATGCACCATGGCTTGGTATATCCACTACCACATAATATAACGATACGGACAGACAGACAGTTCGTACCTTAGCATAGAACTCGTCCTGGTCCGATGCCAGTACTACCTCCTTGAAGTCTTTATGAACGTCGGGCAGATGCGCCAGACTCACGCGGTTGTTGTTGATGCCCAATATCTCATGCACCATGGCTTGGTATAGCCACTACCATATAATATAACGATACAGACAGACAGACAGTTCGTACCTTAGCATAGAACTCGTCCTGGTCCGATGCCAGTACTACCTCCTTGAAGTCTTTATGAACGTCAGGCAGATGCGCCAGGCTCACGCGATTGTTGTTGATGCCCAATATCTCATGCACCATGGCTTGGTATGTCCACTGCCAAAAAATATAGTACTTATTATATATGTATATAAATAAATAAATAACAAGCAATCTACCCCGGCTTTTCAAGGGTATATAAATATAGCCGGTGTCATCCTATTAATGTCTCCACTGCTGGGGCACAGGCTTTCCCTGTGGACGGTATAGGGAGGTTGGGCCATGACCCACCACGCGGGCCCAGTGCGGAGTGGTGGGTGCTAAAGACTGTAGATGCAGCCGAAACCAACAGCTTAACGTACCTCCCGAAGCACGGAGGAGCTCGAGATAGTAAATTTTTGGTCACCCATCCATTGACTGCGAAAGTTGCTTAACTTCAACTTCACTATTTTCGTTTACCATAGATCATTGTCGCTGGTCCATTTTATTTTTATTTTCTGTGGCTTAACAAAGCTTCTAGACTGATTCCTTTGCTTGCCTTTTGGAAGGAACAAAAAGGAAGAAAATTTTAACGTCACTTCACGATGGAACAGATAGAGCAGAGATGAGAATTGGAGCGAGGATTCCATTCATACATTCAACTAAACACAACAAAGATGCAGCGGGGACAGTAAGAGTATGTAAATATGTACTAATAAGGATATACATACTAAGAGAAAATTATTGAGGAAGGTCTGGCGCCCGAGTACTTTTTTAATATTATTTCGACCTATCCATATTGCTTTAAAACATTTTTGTCTTTCTCACATAAAACTTACCCACTATTTTTAATATGACAATATATATTTCTCTTTTTTGGTCTCTATATAAAAGAGGGATAAATATATGAGTCGACCTCATAAGTTGGATTTAAGCTTCTTCTATGCTTGTTATGCTATGTTCTTGTTCTAAGGGCGGCGCTCAGTCCATTCTCTATATCTGTCTCTCTCTAAAGTTCGCAATATATGTATACACATACCTGGTTAAGCAGCGGCGTGACCGGATCGTCTCTCCTATCAATGATCAGAAGCTGGGGAGTGGGCACGTCGCCGTTGAAAGGTATATTGTTGTCTATCAGCACCGCCTCTCTGCGCAGTAGATCGCGCACTCGCTCGGCCAATCGGGCGCAAGGTTCAGACGCCGCCTCATATCGGACGGCCGCGCGACGCTTTAAAGACAGAAGAAGCGCGACCAGACCTTGCGCGCATCGATGTAAATGCTGCTGGGACCACATACGACCTGATAACGAAGACATTGACCAACGATATTAAATACCCTAGACACACCACGTGCGCTCAAAATGTGTCCCAATCAAGAAGTGCTTGAACTCCACTCAAGCACTTCTTGGTTCACAGTCACGCGCGGACAGTTGAAAAGTCAAGATGCCGCAGAGCTCCATGTAAAAATGCAGTACGTAAAGTGTCGTTTTTTCGACAGGTATCTAATCAATGTTTGTTAATTTAACGCATTTGAAGCAAATTTTATTCTTATACTTTCTATAAACTGATTAAATATAAAATATTTGTGATATTCAAAGGTATGGTCAGTTATATAGGAGTTTCTTTTAATTGCGGTCCGTATCTGCTATATTACTAACAGCTTGGACGTCTTTAGATGCACTTTTGTTAGGTGATTGGGAGTATACTTGTATTTATACATCAATGAATAAATATAATAGATTCTTTCTTTATCCCCAATGAGTAACTTCCAAAATGTACACCTGATCATATCTGTAAATAGCCTTGATATCTGTGCGAAACTGGATGTGAATTGAAAGGTATAAATTGGTAGATAACTTCCATAGCCTCCCTGCGTTACTGTATAACTCCCTATTACTCAAACGCCGCCTCATAGCGAATAGGCGCACACCTCAAAGATAGTAGCAACATGACCAGGACTCACACCTAATAATGGTAATGCTACAAGGACCACATAAGACCTAATGTGTGGAGTAACTATATATATTTGTTCTGTTTGTCCATTCAAGTAACCCCACATTGTTACAATTTGTATCAAATAAACAATATGAACTTCATATTTGCTTTATGTGATGTTTGACAAATAGTTCCAATGTGTGCTGGTATTGTAAATACTGCTGTGCCCCTATAAAACTACAAAGAAACCTAATTTATTTAAATTAACCTAAACTATAGGGATCACATCAGTCCAGTTTCTTAAAACTACAAAATATTAATAGTCTTTCACATGGGGAATATATAAGCATGCTTTTCTCATCTCTTTGTTAAAAAAACATTTTGTTCAGATTAATTTAAATTATTCTTACCATGTAGGCACCCAGTGATGCTAAATGAAAAGAGATGGCGATCAATGGCAAGGTAGTCCGCAAACACCTCTTGCACCTCTCTCACAGCCTCCTGCTCATCACACTCTGCTAGTGTTTTGACATCCGACTTTGATATCACATTGCTAAAATCTGCAAATCAAGTCCAATACAATAACAAAAATTATGTTGAGTTTATGAGAAAGGCCAATTAAATATTTTGATCTATTTTAGTTTAAGAATTATTATACATGGGGAGGAGTTGGTACAAAACCTATTTCTTTATAGAGAAAATTATAAAAATAACGGTTTTGTAAAATTTTTGATGCTCCAAAATGTACAATTAAGTTACTTTGCCAGAAAATAAATAATAATTAGAAGCTTTTGTTTTTGTTTTTTTTCAAGTAAGCTATTTATAAAATTCAACAACTAAGATTTTATAACTTACAAATAAAATACACTCCATATTTGGGATGTCTCAGCTCTCTCGACAACAAAGCAATGTTCTCCGATGTTGGTCTCAAAAATACAATACATTTCATGTGTTTCAGGTTGTCCCATTTAGTTTGACTGTCAATGCGCTCAAATAAATACACTTCTTTCTGCAAAATCTCTGATTGACTAAACACCATACTAATAATACTTGTCTGAAAGAAAATATACTTCTAAAATAACAAATCTTAACATTGTACATTGCAGTCTATAAATAACATCATATTTATAAGAAAATTAGCATGTACATAACTATATATTATACTATATATCTAGAATTATATTTTACAAATAAATATAATTATTATAATCTATGTTTTTATTTTATTTATAAGCATTTAACTGCTAGATGTTTAAATCTAAAGAAAAGTTTTACTAGAAATTATATATCATAATTTAGTTATGTTATTCTTTTTTATATGAAAATACAAATAAGTTATTATTATTAAATATGTAACTGAAGGATACATGTCTTCTATATAATAGTGTAAATATTGTCTGAATCGATGTCTTATGGATTTATAAGTTCTCTTAAAATATACTCTTTTAAACAAAATTATTACTATATCATGTAAGGTCTACACTGGCCCAATATATTGGATAACTTTACTATATTGGCTAAAGATATCTCATGGTAATGTTCACTGAATATATGTACATAAATAAGTGTAATAATGAAATAATTTCATTCTTTAGAACAATCTCACCGTTTCTTTATCCATTAGTATTACTTTCATTCCAGGCCCACTCTCCTCCGTCATTTTTGTTATATACATTTTTACTGCTTGAATAACGTTCATTTTCGTAGAATTATTTGTAGTGTGAAAGTTTTAATACATATAATATAATCGACTTTATAAATATATAATTTATCTTTATAATTTTTATTAGAATAGAAAACACCTCAACCAAACAAAACAACTCAGCCAGCTGTAAATTGAACACAAAATTGACATTGACAGTTGACAGACATGACACCACAGCCACAGACTACATAGATTAATATCTATGGATCTGTTGATTATCGTCTATTATCGTCTTTGCGTATCTTTAACGGGAGATGCCAATACAGTTATTTCCCCTCTGTCAAAAGGTACAAGAACATTGTTCTCGTACGTTTATAAAAACTAGTTCACGCGCGACCGCTACCATTTTGGGTCGTTCCGTGTCGCAAGTCGCAGCACCCACAAAAATGGAAAATGATGTTATTTTAAAAAGTACTTTATATCGATGCAGGTAAATAGCCACATTAAAATTATAAACAATACATAGGTGGAGATTCTGGGATGCATGATTCTCTAATCTTAATTTAACATCAGTCTCTCCTTTTCTTTCTATATAGAGAATGACAAGGATAAAATGTTGTTAAAAAATTAAGCTTTAGATAATTATGCCTTGCATGGATATACTTTTTAATTTTTTTGTTTGTTTACCGTTTTATTTGTTAATGGGCAATACATTGATTTAAACAGCGTATTGTAGAAGATAGTAATTCAAATTAAGTACTTAGTTATCAGGTCACCTGCCTAACATCGAGCGAGTTTTATAACCTCGGTAACTGGTATATTTGAGGTATTTTTTTTAATAGCCTTTAAATGTCTAATTATGTGGTAAAATATCTATACTCATGGGATCTATTTACTTCGAAAAGGATGGCCTGAAACTGAGAGCGTGACTCCGAGTTCCTCGAAAATGTAGCGAAAACCTATTTCCATAATTTAAGAATTCTCTCAGCTGTGGCCTGTGGCTGTGGCTGTGGCTGGGAGCTCATGAGAGCGAACTTGCGAGCTTGGGAACGCAACTTTAATGAGGGCTACCGTTTTCTGCCTCACCAGATGGCGCCACTGTTGAGTGATGTCCTAAATTGTAACTTTTAAAGTTTATTAAGGCCCTTTTCACATGCACACGGTCACGGCACGGCCGCCATGCCGTGCAACCGTGCTAGCTCTTTCACATGTATACGGCTTACACACGGTCGCCGGCTATGGATGTTGCAATATTATCGAGAATTTTGGGGAACGACGACGTCTTTCATCATGGAACAAAAAAAGATTCTTTTCATTATCATCTAATTCTTCGAAACTACTATTTAATCCTATGCATACTTCTTTCCACGGTCCTTTTGTCTCGTTCCTGTTTTTATAAGACGCAATGGTTTTATCCCATAAAGTAGAACGCGCTTCAACTAGCGAAATCAACACATCAACATCGATTTCGACAGACATTCTGTAACAATCGTCCGTCCGTTCCCCTATGACTTTAGCTGACGAATGGTATTTGCGCTCGCCGTGCCGTACCGCGCCCGTGTTCATGTGAACGCGTCTATACAAGTCCATACAATACTATAAAGACGGTTGCCGCGTCAAAACCGTGCTTATAGTGGATAAGGACGGCTGACACGCGGTCACGGCACGGTCGCCGTGCAATGTGAAAGCTCTCATTGTTGCTCATACATTACTATTTTACACGGCACGGCAACCGTGCCATGTCCGTGTACATGTGAAAAGGCATTAATACGCACATGAAATCAAAGGTTACATTTAGATCGTATTTTAACACAAAAGAACCATATCCTAAACATAATAGACCATGCCACAGTGACGCCCAGTTTTGTTTTATTCGGAAAAACTGGGAACATAATCATTTTTCTAAGCTCAAATTTTTAATAACTGACATTCATTGCCACATAACATATTTGCCATAATTAATCCGAATTATTACCAATTATTCACAACATTATTTTAATAAGAAATAAACCCGCGTAGTCAACCAACAAGCAATAACATTTGACATTTCGGAGACCTCACGCTATACTAGCGCCTCTAGCGGTGGATTCATACGCGATAGCCCTCATTGTATAAAAGGTTTTCGCTGTCTGGAAACAAGAGCAGAGACTTTTGTCATCATTTGTCAATCGTTATGGCTATTTATTTAATTTAATGCTAATAATTAAACTTAAGTACTCAACATTGGCTAAATTGCGAAGAAGCCATCACAGAAGACATCTGATCTAAAATAAATTGATCTTCTAAATAAAATAATGTTCTCCTGCTCTTTTAAGTTCACTGTGAATAGATGTGCACATAATAGTTTCACTTTTATTAAGAAATCACAAGTAAGTTAACATCACGCTGATAAAAAAAAACGATTAATATTCTTCCTAGAATTAATCCCCAGAATTATTTTATCTTTTCCGTGCAAATAGTAAAATGTTTCTACATATCTACTTAGTAGTACCCAGTATTTATTATAATTATACTTTTCCCTTTGTGTAGAGGCCAACAACAAATAGAAAGTATAATTTTCCATTAAATGATTCTTAGAGATACTACAAAGTGGTGGTTACTGGCGCCACCGGAGGAGTTGGCCAGCCTTTAGCACTGCTCCTCAAAATGAACCCCCTGGTCACCAAGTTAGCCTTGTTTGACGTCACGGCTTCCACTCCAGGCATCAGTGAGGATGTCGCGCACATTGACTCCCTGGCCAAAGTCACTTGTCACGTTGGATCTAACGAAGTTGTGGCGGCTATTAAGGGTATGGGTAGTAAAAAGTTGTAGTATACCATAATGTAAATATTAAACACTAGTCCCATACGATTGACGACCTCCGTGGCCGAGTGGTTTGTACGCCGGGTTTCATAGTGTCGCCGACTCGAGAGGTCGGGTTCGAGTCCGGTGGAGGCAAATATTTGTGTGATGAATACGAGCATTTGTACTCCAGTCATTTATGTATTATACGTATATTTATGTATTTCCATATAAATATACGTATATATGTATCAGTATATGTATTCTATCCGTTACCCTAGTGTCCCCATAACACAAGCTTTGCAGTGCTTACTTTGGGGATAGGCTAAATAGGTGTGTTTAAAAAAAATAAAAAAAAATGTTTACCCTTTTTTCCCTTCCCTATAAAGTATGACTTATGACATAAGAACTATCCTATGTCCCTTCCTGAATCTCAAACTATCTACATACCAAATTTCATCAAAATCGGTTCTGTTGTTTAAGCGTGAATATGTAATAGACAGACAGATACATTTTCGCATCTAAAAAAGTAAAAGTAATTATGGAATTATGGATTATTTATTACATAATGACCCTTCGCTAAACGAATTCGGTAGAAATTCCCCCGAAGAACTTAAAGCCTGGCCCCCACCAGTTGCGACCAGGGTTGCGCCGACCCCTGGCAGCGCCTGTGCGTGAAATTTATAAAGCACTATTTTATTTTTAACCTCTTTTATTGGTATTTGTTGTTGTAAACCAGAAAATAATATAAATTGGCGGTGTTCATCTAACTAGCGCGCCTATAGCATGTACACCTCAGACTACACACATAGGGGCGGCGATCGAGGTCGCCATTGTAACATCCTGGAGCCATCCATCCGTCAAACATCGAAAAATGCTCTCCATCGCTGGCTGCCAGCCTATACTGCAAAGATATGGCATATCATCATCGTCAACCATCAACCTGTCAATATCTCTGCTGCTGAGGCACACGCACAAGCTTTCCCTATGGAAGACATAGGGGAATGGGCTACGCATAATCCACCAAGCAGGCCCAGTGGTATACGGTTTATATAACTGTGAATTAATTCAGTTTTAGTTTAGAGAATAATATGGAAAGTAGGCTAGTTACTCCACAGAACTCCTTATAAATAAGTATCCGTCCGCACCCCAGCAGACCCTTATATCATGATGACGCTCATATATTCAGTTTTCATTTGATTTATTTTCTATGCTTATTAATTGAACACATTTTAAAACAGGTGCGGATGTCGTCATACATGCAGCAAGTGTGTCGCGAAAATCAGGCCCTAGCGCGTTCGATATTAACGCACGTATTGCACGTGACTTGGCCATCTACACCGCACAAAACGCGCCCAAGGCTATGTCGGTCATTATTTCAAGTCCCATCAATTCCTTGGTGCCCATAGTGTCCGAAGTCATGAAAAAAGTTAGTCATCACTTGAAACATACGTTAGTACGTATCTTAGGCACCTCTACCACTAGTCGGCCATGACCAATGGCCGCAAGTACCAAATTGACTAAAGAAACCATATGAAGGTTGCGCGCTTGGCCGCAACAGCCAACAGACCCCACACCGGGCCGGCACGACTGGTCGTTGCGGCAAACTTACGTATAGTTTGCTATAAATGCTCCCGCACTAGATCCATGTGATCCAATGCGGCCTGGCCGCAACATTCTCAGTGTCATACGGAAAATTCGTGAGTGCACACGCTTCATATCGTTCCTCAACTCAATACGACGACGTTTTTCTGCAATGAGGTTTGATACAGATGTTATTTATATGAAATAAATAAATGACCAGCACTTGGCCACTTTACGGCCAGTCGTGGTCGTGGCCAAAGCCCATGGAGCACCCCCACTAGAGTCCGCATACAAGGCAAGCGCTTACGCCAAGCTTAAGTAGTATTTTACCTATGCGTGAGGCACGCCCACAGACGTCGCGATACATCATTTCATTTGGTAACCGAGCGTCGGTCGAACTGCTTCTCTCGTTTTCGAGTTAAAAAACTGTAAAAAAATGCCGTACTATGCAATTCAATTGTGTAGAAAGTGGAGTAAAACTTCCAGTCTTCAAAAATATAGTATTACTTTTCACCGGTAAGTTTAAATACATTACAAAAAGACAAAAATACTCTTATATTAAATTGCTGTTAATTGTATTTATTTTTTGGTGAACGCGTTGATGTCTTTGTACATTGTCCCTTTCTCGCATGCGCTACATCATATATGCTATCCCAGTCTCACACCGGCACGTGTATTGCTAGTGACGCAGACGCAGCTCATGTCTCAACCCGTAAGTTTATCGATAAGTTTGCCAGCTATGGAAATGGAAAAAATAAATAAAAAATATTTATATCATCGTATACAATAACAGATGTCATGAGTATACAACCAACAGTTTTTATTTGAGTTCAAACATATCCTACTGAAATTTGAAAACGCGAAAATTTGTATGGATATTTGTTACTCTTTCGCGCTAAAACTGTTAAACGGATTTGTATGAAATTACATGCGCATAGTTTTCGACCTAGATAAAAACATAGAATTAAAGATATTAAATACCCTAGATACACCATGAGCGCTCAAAATGTGCCCCAATTAAGAAGTGCTTGAGCTCCTCTCAAGTACTTCTTGGTTCACAGTCACGCGCGGACCGCTGAAAAGTCAAGATGCCGCAAAGCTCCGTGAAAAAATGCAGAAAAAATACTAATAGTTTTTTCGACAGGTATCTAATTAATGTTTTTTTATTATTTAAAGCATTTAAAGCAAATTTTATTGTTGTAATACTTACTATAAACTGATTGAATATAAAATATTTGTTATATTCAAATGCATGGTCGGTTATACGAGTACGTCGCCGTAAAGCCGTCTCTTTTCTTCGCCGTCTGTACCTGCTATATTGCTAACAGCGCATTCATAACGAAAAGTCAAAAATATAAGGTCTATATTCTTCCGCAAAATTTTACGACCCTGCATTTCAAAATGTCATAAGTCTTTGACGCATGCGTTTTAATTAAGACCTTATAAGTATGCATTAAAGGTGACTTTCAATGTTTAAATAATGCATTATATGACATGACCTCTTTAAATACAGTAATATAACTCCATTACCCACTTCTACGTGTGTCTAGCGACTTGTCTCAGGGTTTTGTTTGCTATTTTCATGAAACATCACTTAAAAAACGATAAAGAGATACCAATCTGGATTTTATTACACCATAGTTGAACGATAGTGTTCAGTGAGTTAACATCATTGGCAAAAAGTTCAGGGTTAGTCGGTTGTGATAGGAATTTTGCAGACTTCAAGTCTTGGTCCTTTTTATTTAACTTACATTGTAATTATTTTATACTTGACTACAAGAAAAACCCACAAGATACTCGACTATAAGCAAACAGTTATTGATAACGTGAATAATTATATCTCTAAGGTCGTCCACTGGCTCAATGTCAATAATCAACTACCTAATAAAGGAAAAACTAAATGTTAAAATTTTGTATTGCGGGTTAATATTAAACGGGTAAACATCAGTGTGAATATAAAGGTTAAGAATATGGGCCTTGTAGATACCACAGTTTTCTTAGGGACTTCTCTGGCTTCTAAGCTTCAATAGATTCTCATATTGTTGAAATGTCAAATAGACTTAGCTCTGCAACATATACCGTAACATAATGAAGAAAGATCACTTAACGGATGTAAATACCGCCAGCTTAGTAAACTTTTTGCCGTAGTGTAATGTCATACGGAATTTTATTGTTAGAAAATGCCGTCGATATTAAAATCGAACTAGAACAATGAAACTAAATCCTAAAACTAAAATTCTTAAAAAATAAAATTAATAACTTAAATATATAAATCGAACTATTTGTGCTATTTGTGAACTTCTGTGAACCATTTGTGCACTTTCTGAAATCGTCGGAGGCATTATTTTATCTTTTAAAACAGTTAGAAAATATCTGCAATATTATTTGACAAATTGCGACTATAGCGAATTGTGTGCATGCAGTTAATTTAAGAGGCTCATTTTTGTGACGCGTATCCGTGTGGTCGGGGTCTCTTTTTGATATCTTCCCATTTTGATTTAATCTACGGTAAATTGTTATAATTTTCTGTACATCTTCGTTAAAATGGGTTTTACTAAATTTCTTTATTGTCATAAGTACCAGAAAATAATAATTAAGGGGCCTTTATCTTCGGGTCGGTGCGAGTTTGTTTTGTTTCGATTCTGTACCGAATCTGAACAGATTCTTTCCGAGTGCATATAATTAAGTGAGAGCTTTCCCACTTAGTGGTTCCCGTACAGATCTTTACCGAGCGGATACTTAGCTCGCTGTGCCGAGTGCATCTGAATACTACCGAATCATTCGACTCGCCCATCCTGTCACTCCCGCAAACAAAACGAAATGAACCCGTACTGACCCGATGAGTAAGGCGCTTTAAGTTTTAAACATTATCATAAACATCATATTATTGTCTATCTATATATTTGTCACGTGTTTTTTTGTGTTGCTTATATATTATTTAGTTTGTAGTTACTGGTCGCGTCATGTCATTAGAACGCACCAAAGTACTAGGTCTCTATACTAAATTGTTTATGGATAGGAAATATCGATATTTTCGAAAATCGATCTTACCCTCATCACTTCGCTGCACTGAGTATATGATCTGACCTTGACGCGTCCAATCACAACGGGGCTGACCTCCCTGCACGCCGCCGACTTTGGCGATTTTGATTCCAAACAAAATTTGTGTGATGCGGACTCTAGTGGGGGTGCTCCGTGCCAAAGCCCAACCATTGTGTCTGCGACCAAGGTTGCCAGGCCAATCGTGACCGTGGTTGTGGTCATCTAATGCCCGAGGGCCTTAGACTGGTGCCATCAATCCCACGTTAGGGTACGGCCACAGTGCACGCAGGTTCAGAATCAGATTCGGACTCAGAAAACTTGCCTGCTGCCACTATGGCCACCCTGCTTAAACTACACTGTTTATTTCTCGCGCTTGTTTTCTGAGTCTGAATCTGATTCTGAACCTGCGTGCACTGTGGCTGTACCCTTAAATTCGAAATGTGGTCCATCCAATCGTTTTGTTCGAAAGAACATGCCGCTTTGCCGCATAACACTGCTCTTAGTAGTTTGTTATATATATGACATCTTTTCGATAACCCTTTAGATTTTTTTCATTTTACATATCTACCTGAAGCCATGTAATTGCATCCAGGTTAACTTCTTCAGTTAATGTTTTTTTCTTGTTTTTTGCTAATAAGTTCTATATGCAGGCGGACGTGTACGACGCTGGGCGCATTTTTGGCGTTACAACACTGGACGTGATCCGAGCTTCCGTTTTCGTAGCCGAGACCTTCGATTTGGACCCGCGCACTGTGTCTGTCCCAGTAATAGGAGGTGGCTCTACTAACACAATCATCCCCGTGTTTAGCCAATGCAAGCCTCCCATCGATTTCCGCGACCAGGAACAAATAAAAGCTCTCACAATAAGAGTTCGAGAGGCTGGTGATAAGGTGAGACTCAATCACTGAATAGCATTAAGATTCTTCGTGTTGCGAATTTCCAATAACTGCATTACTTATTTTATGAATAACTATTTGGATGATATTTCTGTAGATGGCGATATCCAAGGCTGGCACCGGCTTGGCGACACTGTCGCTGGCATACGCGACTGCTCGTTTAGTTGACTCCATTCTTCGAGGAATAAAGGTATCAAAGTTTTTAATTTTGATTTCATGTCCAATAATGACAGTAGTAAAACATACGCACTACATAATTTACTACTAACATAATTTATAAAATACAGTTCAACAACTGCATTTGATCTGGAATGGCTAATATCATATTCTTTCAAGAATATTATGATTTTTCAGGGCCAGCCTGACATTATTGAGTGTGCATACGTAAGAAGCGATGTAGCTGATCTCAAATACTTCTCCAACCCGGTATTGTTGGGCCAAAATGGAATCTGTTGGAACCTAGGCTATGGAAAACTCAGTGAGTTCGAGCAAAAACTCTTGGAAGACGCTGTGCCTGAACTGCGGCAAGATATTGAAAGAGGAGAAAAATTCATTGAAACAGAAAAAATGCAATTGTTTTATTAGTCTAAGTTGTCCAAATTTTATACTGTAAAATATTAATATTCAATATAACATCTATAAACACATATATTTTTGAAAATTAACCTCGTGTAAAAAGTATACCCTCCCTATGCTAGGCCTGGGTCGAACATCGCTCGCTACCTCCTTAAATGCGGCGTCAGTCATCAGATAAAGCTTCTGGCCGTAAGCATCCCCCACTGTGTGTTTTAATCAGTAAAGAGTCTGACAGAGACAACTCTACAGCCGGCTTATGGGTATCCATGAGGATTTCACACCCCCCGCTCACCCGCCGGGTTTCTTCCAGGGCGGAAAGACGGAAAGAAGGAAAGACGGCGCGCACTTTTACTACAAGTCCTCGGATTAGTGAATGTTCGTTGTTATTTTTAAATAAATTAAAAACAATAAACTTTTTTATATCGAGCTTATATTTAGTGCGCTTAAAAGAATGAAATAAAAATATCCTTTAAAACTTTTATTACCAACTTATAAGGTCATTACACAATTTACATAATATAAAAGTTTGATGCCATATTTTTTTGACTTTGGTTTTTTTTTCTACACAACTGGAGAATTACTGGAATTTTTAAAATATACGCTATTCCGGTCAAGTGAACGTGAGAACTTTTATTACAGTGTTGACTACCTCACAGAAGTTTATCGAGAAAGCTGACTCGATACATTTCGTGCCACACACTCAAAGAAATATTAGAATGGCGTTGCCAGACGTCCCGATTTTTCAATCAAAATTAAATGTCCCGTGCGGGACAGGCTATATTCCGCTTCTCGGGAATAACTCGAGCGTGCGTGCAGCGTACTGAGAAAGCGGGGGCGGGTGGCACAGACAAGTGTGGACTGGCCACCTGCCCGGCGCGTAATGAAGAACTCTCAAACAAAGAACTATTTAACGATAGGGTAAATCTGATTTGAAATATCATATTATTGTTTTTATTAAAATACATTTTCTATGGATATTTTTACTAGGTACCTATCTATTGTCACGTAAACGTAATCTGAACTCAAATAAAAATATAAATATTCAAAAACTTTTGATTATATACGTTTTTTTACTATGTCCCGCTTTCGACGAAAGAATCCCGCTTTTTTCACTAAAAAAGTTTCTAAATCCCGACTTCGCAAAGAAAAAATCTGGCAACGCTTGTCATAGAAATCTAATGAAAAAAAACCTTCACTGAAATGGGAGAACGTAAAAAGAAAATTTATATGACATCATTCATTGCATCTCTCTTTCTATAACTTCAACGATTTTTCTTTTTTAATCTGTATTTATATTTAAACCATGGAACTAATAAGTACTACGTACAACTGGAATGCTCACTTAGGGATGTCGAAAGTTGAAAAAAATATCGATATATTTTAAAAAATATCAATATCGGCTTCGTTATATCGCGAAAAAAACATCGATATATCCGATCAATTTTCCCAAAAATATATTTAGGTCAGCAATAATAACAATACAAATTATTAATTTATAATTATTAAAGAAAGAATTATCAAAGTATTATTTTATTATTATTTTCGCGTTGCAGTTGAACAATCATCGAACATATTTTAATTTTTACAGAATGATGTCACTTTGTATGTAAAATCAATGTAAAGGATGTTTTTAAACAGATATTTACTCTATTCGGGTTTACTTGTACGAGCACTACATATTAAAATAAAATAGGCACTCTTTCGATCGAAACTTCAGACTAAAGAAGAAAAATGTGTTTCAAACTAATGATGCCCGAGTAAATGCGAAAAGTGTGTTTCATTTAAAAGATATTAAGTAAAACTTTGTGAAACTCCACACGAAATGCTCAGATAGCCCTTGATTATGAAATCCGATTGATAAAATGAACTGTCATTTTCGATTGATATTCATGGCTCCTCTATTGAATGTCGCTGCAACAAAACTAATCACTAATCTACATAGTTAGCAACTACGTGAGAGTTCTAATTAGCAACCGAAGTTACATTTTCAAACTCCAGCAAAGCTATTTTCAATTGTATCAATATCCATCTAAAATATAAATCAGAATGACCTTAATAAGTTTTCATCCTGTACTGTTAAAATCAGTAACTTTTAATAAAATAAAACAATTCATATAGGTGCAGACTATATTTGTTTCAAAACATTTAAATTATACATTGCTAAACAAAATAGTTTTTTGTAATTTATGCCTCAAATTCGCACGGGATGACAAAATGCGTTGCATAGTTACATCTTTTCCATATGAAGACATTCTTAAAGTAATGTATTTATTAACAATAAATCTCAATAGACGGTACCGCTCCAGGCCTCAATATTTTCCGAGCTTCAGTTCTGTAGTTTTCAGGTTTGAAGTGAAGGGTGCATTTAACAGAATTATTATTGAAGTTTCCAGAAATTACCTCAAACTATTTGTCTCACTTCAACATTCAATTGCAACCTAGAAAGAAATTAACTGTCAGAAATATTTTGTGTATTTTTTACATAATTTCGGAAAATGAAATTGCAAAACACAATTAAATTGAACATTTCTACAAAACTTGATTTAAAGAATACTTTAATTAAAAACCGAGCCAAATAAAAATATAGTACTGAAAAGTATAGAATATGTTTCTACATCTTTCACTATTACATATTTCCCTTCTTAAATCCTTAGTTCGCTAAGATGGCACAGTCACCCTAAGACTAATAAATGATAAACTTACCTGTGAAATGATATTCCACAACCAGGATACCGTTCTTTAGTACACCTACTTAGAGTACATATATTGGTGTCGATTCTAGCATGATTCTCTAAACCTAAACTTAAATTTGACAGCAGTATATCCTTGTCATTCTCTATACAGAATGAAAAGGAGAGACTGGTGTTAAATTTAGTTTTAAGTTTAGAGAATCACGCCAGAATTGGCACCATTGTTTACTATTTTAAAAACAACGTTGGGTTCAAACAATTTAGCCTGATTTAAGCCAACAGGAAACCAATTAAAATACACAGTAGATTCAATTCACAAGAGAAAACCCGACGCCATATTGTTTACAATCGGTGAATTTTTTTTTGTTGAAGTTCTCACGTTTTAGGGAAGGCAAGGGGAACAATGCCCATACAGCCTGGTCTTTAATTAAATTTATCTTCTTTTTGTTTTTACATTACAATGTCGGTGTGACGCATTCTAATGTTTCTTGGAGTGTTTGGCACGAAATGTATCGAGTTAGCTTTTTCGTTAAGCTTCTGTGAGGTAGTCAACGCTATAGTAAAATTCTCACGTCCACTTGACCGGAATAGCGTATATTTTAATGATTCCACTATTTCTTCAGTTACGCAGACGCAGTTGTTACACAAAACCACACCAATTTTATTTCACAATATCCACTATGAACGAATTTAAGAATAATTAGAATAAGACGCCAACCGCACTCGATGAAATCCCGCCAAAAAACCATCGGTGATATATTTCTACCAGTGTTGCTAGTCTTAATATTCTAATAACTTACAATCTAATGCGGTTAATAATAAAAAACAATTAAGTCTGACTTTGTTGTTTTATACTATATGTCTAATTTATAACAATAAATATTGACTTAACGAAGCTGAAATATATTTTGTTAACAACAGCTTTGATATGTGAAAAAAACTATTTCACGAATTGATTTTTAGTTGCCGTATGCTTGTTTGCTAGTTCCTTAGTCATTTATAATATTCCGTAAACATTCTAATTTAAATAGTGTTTCTAATTCTATGTAAAAATAATCACCTAAGTAACACATATTTTCTACTCTTAATTGAACAAATATTCATGATGGCAATTGTATGAGAGGGACACACCAAGATAAAGTTGGTCTCTTTCGAGCTCGTTTTCTATTCGGTTACTGAGTTATTCGATAATGAACCATAGCATATAAGAGGTACGGTTTACTTTGATTTGACAAAATAACTACAGTGAGCATTCCAGTTGTACGTAGTACTTATTAGTTCCATGATTTAAACACAATGCCAGTGTTGCCAACTCTACGTCTTTTTAAGTAAATCTACGTATTTTAGGCCTTTTCTGCAAACCTACTAACTTCAGGCCCAGAATCTACGTATTTTCTTTATTTTTTTCAAATTGTAAAACAATTCACTAGAATAAAGAAAAATATTTTCCGTTACTTTACTTAAAAACTATACAAATGTTTATTTCTTATAAAGATGTATCTAAAAACTCTTGTATCTTGTAGAAAAGGTTCCCGTTAGTGGTTTTGTTGACTAAATTAATGCTGGACGCAGGATTTGTGAAAGGAGAAACGACAAAACTCTTTGACTTAGTAGGTACATTCATAACCTTTAATGTTAAATTTTTAAACTTGAAATATTATTCAATGGTGCTAATTCTGGCGTCATTCTCTAAACTTAAAACTAAATTTAACATCAGTCTCTCCTTTTCATTCTGTATGGAGAATGACAAGGATATACTGCTGTCAAATTTAAGTTTAGGTTTAGAGAATGACGCTAGAATCGACACCACTGAGTACTTACATCGAATTGATCTTTGCAAAAAGAAATGACTTTCAGTCGATAAAATTGCAGGATGTAGCAAGTTTTAAACATGTGTTCATGTGTAAGTATGTTTATTTCTCTTGGCAATTTAAACCACAACTTTTCTAGAGTCTTTTACCAAGTGTATCATGATAACTACTATATTTTTCATGTGATCATGGTTTTATAATATTAACTCAGAAAGTTTATTTCCTACGTGCTTGCGAGTGTTGGTTTACAAATGTTTTGACGTCATAGCATAGATAAGTGTATGTCCATGCAAAATCTATTTTAAAATTAATGTTTAGTAGCTTTCTAGGTAAAAAAAAATACATTTTTTTCGGTCTGATAGAACAATTATTAACAATTTCAAATATAATTCCAAAAAGTGTCAACTAGCCTATTGAACAACAGTGTATCCTTGTCATTCTCAATTCAGAATGAAAAGGAGAGACTGATGTTAAATTTAGTTTTAAATTTAGGGAATCACGCCAGAATCGACACCCACCAGTGTCTGTGTCTGATGGTAAATGTCTACCACCACAGCATGGTTAATGCTTACAATGCATATTACTCCAAGAACTCTTTGTTCTATCTCCCGTTTTTACAGAAATTGTATAACAAAATACTCGTTTCATTCGGTTTCATCTAACTTCTTCATTTCACTCAGAAAAAAGTACGTAGATCTACGTACTTTTCATATGCAAAATTTACTAATTCTACGTAATTTTCTCATCGGGCCTACGCCTTTTTCAAAATCCGTGTTGGCAACACTGCATAATGCGTCAGCTGCTGAGTTTTTTGGCGGGATTTCATCGAGTGCGGTTGGCGTCTTATTTTAATTATTCTTAAATTCGTTCATAGTGGATATTGTGAAATAAAATTGGTGTGGTTTTGTGTAACAATTGTCTGCGTAACTGAAGAATTAGCGGAATCATTAAAATATACGCTATTCCGGTCAAGTGGACGTGAGAATTTTATTGTAGTGTTGACTACCTCACAGAAGCTTATCGAAAAAGCCAACTCGATACATTTCGTGCCAAACACTCCAAGAAACATTAGAATGCGTCACACCGACATTCTAATGTAAAAATAAAAAGAAGATAAATTTAATTAAAGACTAGGCTGTATGGGCATTATTCCCTTTGCCTTCCCTAAAACGGGAGAACTTTAACAAAAAAAAAGTTTTATTTCTCTTTATTTATGCCAATTTATGCATGTATTTTTGTTGTTTTTTAAGTAATGTATGTAAAAAGAAGTGAAAATGTAAGTGAGGGTGGGAGTGCGCGTGGCGGCGGCCGCGGCCGAGCGCGTACTCGTGGCGGTGGAGCACAAAGAGTAAAGTAAGTATACCAGTGGAGCACGCGGGACCCGGGGTGGGCCACATGGGGCACGAGGTAGGGCGAGAGGTGGGGCCACAAGTCTATGAAGAGTAATTTTTTTGCTTAGCTTTTGTTTTGTTTATATTTGTATAAAATAGTTCAATAAATAAAAAGTGTATTGTTTTCAGCTTGAGAATAGGCCATATCTCTGAGCTCCCTACCTATGCCGCAATGGAAACCCCTCTGCATATAAAAAGGCGGCGGATGTTGCCCGCCACACAGGACGGCTACTCTTCGTAAGTAATTTTTTTTTTTTTATATTGTAATATTAAAAAAATAGTTTTTGTGAAATGGTCAGGCCGAAATCAATTAAAAAAGAATATTCGGGCGCCTGGACTGTACCATCATTATTAGCCGGGAGAACATTGGAATATTAATCGCAAAGGGGGCTTAATGCAAATCCATATTAATTTTGGGTTGTCTATATATTGAAATTTTAAGTCCAAAATTACTTAAGTCCAAAAGGGTTAAATCTAAATTTAGAAACTATTATATACTGTGATGCTACTAAGAATTAAATGAAAATTTACCTTATTAATAGAATGTTACCGACCCCGCTGCATCTGATCTGGGTAGTATATGTCTGGTGTTGTAAATATGTAGGGGATGGCCGTTTTTAGATCCCGTGGGTTCACCTCCACTTCATGGGAAATGTCGAAATTGGAATGAAATAATCCAAATAAAAAATCCAAGTTAAAAAAAACGCTTTTCGCTGAAAACAAACATTCCTCAGATTAGCACATGGCTCACAACAAAGGAAAAAAATGTATATCTAAGGAAATCACTAAGGTTCTTACTGTTTTACTAACAAATTAAGCTTGAGGTCACGGACCTGAAAAAAAGACGGTCGTAATATCAAAGGCAAATCATGTGAAGCATGACAATGACATTAAGGTCAGACAAAATCGTGTGTTGTACACTACCTACACTCACACTAATGCACCAGGTCGGACAATCCGCTGCCATTTGAACTCGCGTGACAGCGCCAGTCACACGTTCAATTGCTCCGATATATTTAAAAAAAAATGCCGTCTTGTGTGGTGAAATCCTGTAAAAACTACACGAGTAAATTTGAAAAGTCACAAGGAATCACCTTCCATGCTTAAGTATTAACGATTCTTGATATTTTTTTTTTATATTAAATTTTATTTACAAGCATGAAAATTGTAAACAAAAATACAACTGTGTGGCTACTTTATTTACGGGAAATTTTCCCTAAAAGTAGGGAAATTTGTATTTCTTGCATTTGTGACTAGGCAAGATCAGATTTCGTAACTTTTTAGGGTTCTGATTCCCAAAAGGAAAAGAATAGAAGCCATATTATTCATAGAATATTTTATATAAATTATTGTCTTGCCTTCTTTCTAATAGGTTTCCTAGAAATAGAAACCGTAGAGATGACTGGGTTTTAATTATTCGATACTGCAAAGGGGATAATAATTATTATTATTAAGTATCCCAAAAGGAAAAGAATAGAAGCCATATTATTCATAGAATATATTATATAAATTATTGTCTTGCCTTCTTTCTAATAGGTTTCCTAGAAATAGAAACCGTAGAGATGACTGGGTTTGAATTATTCGATACTGCAAAGGGGATAACAATTGGAACCCATCACCTTCCAGTACTGTGTGCAGTGCACATGTTGTTTGGTTTTCGTTCAAACCGGAGCCTGTAAAGAATCCGAAACTGCGGAAAATGTATAAAAATATTAAAAACTAGCGGCCCGCCCTCGCTTCGCTTCGGTGTAGAGCTGAATTGTTGTATTATACACAATGACATTCATCTATGATTCTTCTTATACCTGCATGCAAAGTCTCAGCCCGATCGGTTAAAAATTGACAAATTTTCTTACAAAATTTCATTCCCTATTTTATCCCCCTGGGGGTAGAATTGATCAAAATCCATTCTTAGCGGATGCCTACGTCATAACATCTACCTGTATGCCAAATTTCAGCCCAATCCGTCCAGTGGTTTGGGCTGTGCTTTGATAGATCACTATGTCAGTCCAACCTTTGAGTTTTATATATATAGATACAGTTGAAACCCGTTAACAGAACTACTATACAAATAAACTTTTGAAACTAAATTAAGACAACCAAAATTATTACAAATGAATTACAGGCAGGACTTGAACCTGTATTTTCTGCTGTCTGGGTGGATGCACTAATTGCTATGCTACCGAGACCTTAATGATCGTGACGAATTTCTTCTTGTATTTCTTAGGCTGCACGGTAGTGCCCTTTCTTCGCATTGTAGGTAAACCACAATGTCAAATGAAACCATAGATATAGGATGTAAAGATAGACAGAGTACCTATCGCTACTGTTCCAAAAAAATATCTGTGCATGTGTGCGTATCGGTGTTTGATTCCCAGTGATAGTGTCGATTTATCAAGATATGCTTAAAACACAGGATACCATAACACATACTTATTCAGTTTGTAATAAGCACATTTGTGTTGTGTTATATTTATTTATTATTATTATTATATGCATTATTGTTTTCTTAGTTTCACAGAATTTCATAATAAATTTTATCTCAGTACGACTTGACAGGGCGCTGCGGCTCTTGCATAAAATATATTATCAGACGAAAGGTACATCATGTTGCGTCTCTTTCTACGTTATAGGATTGGCATGATATCTCTTTTCCTCACTCTGTCAGTCTTTAAATACCTACTCAATCTATGAATCAAATGTAAGTATTTCTTACATTTGAAAGAAGAAATTGCAATGGTGTCGATTCCGGCGTGATTCTCTAAACTTAAAACTAAATTTAACATCAGTCTGTCCTTTTCATTCTGTATAGAGAATGACAAGGATACACTGTTGTCAAATTTAAGTTTAGATTTAGAGAATCGTGCCAGAATCGACACCAATATCAGTCTATTATATTTTTATTTTAAGCATTAATCTGCGCAATTTATGTATATTAATGTATGTTATTAACCTCATACTTAATATTAAGACACTAACATTTATATGTAAACAATAAAGTTCTTTATACATAACAAGTGCTTTCTTTTCTATCTCGGTGTTCCTAAAAATTAATTTGATAGACCTACATCATGTTTCTGAAGTGCAACCGTTTAAATTGCTTAAAAATCGGGAGCTCACAACAAATAAAACACGTGGTCAATATCCCGTTATTATAATATATATTTGATTACATAATGTTAACAATGTTTTAGTTTGGGAGATTTAAAAAGTAGGGAAATTGATGATTTACCCGACAACCCTCAAATCACGCACACGCTGTAAGCGGGCGGCCATTTGCATGCTTCACTCGAGATAAGACGAGGTTACGTCCGTCTTTTTTTCAGGTCCGTGCTTGAGGTATGGCCATCGCCATTTTGTACGAATGATGCAAAATGTTTCATCTGAAAACAAAATTAATCCTCATGTAAATCATTGAAATATATGAATTAAAACACTTTTCGAATTTGGAAAAACACTTACCATTAAAAACAATCAATAATATAAGGGATTATCCATTAAAAAAAATGGAATATGAAATGACCATCCTTTGGTCTAAAAATTACGTCGTGAAGTGAAGTGACAGTTTTTTCTTAAGTTTGTTTTCTCTTGCCGGTAGGCAAAGAGAACAACGTCCATTCAGCCTACTGCTTGATAAAGTT
The DNA here is from genome assembly GCA_902850365.2 of Chilo suppressalis. Lineage (NCBI taxonomy): Eukaryota > Metazoa > Arthropoda > Insecta > Lepidoptera > Crambidae > Chilo > Chilo suppressalis. Next base: position 16,344,548 of record OU963914.1, on the reverse strand, counting down.
AGCAACATAATTATTCAAAAGTGCACAGATTACAGAAAATGGGCGCGAGATAAAAACGACCAGAGAGACAACGAAAAAAAATCTTCTATCTCGCTCTTCGAGCGAAGGAGATCCATGTGACGTTTTTAACACGTTACAATATTTTAAACATTAATCTGTATTTATATTGTTTTAGTAACTTCAGTCATTCCGCCATGTCATACTGTCTTTTTTTTTTCTAGATCGTTGTCTTGGTCCTCCATGCCCGATGCTTCCGCTCCGCAACCTCAAGCGTAAGTAGCATAATCGCCGTGTTTTACAACTTCATATATTTGCAATTATATTATGTTTTTATATGTGCTCCAGATCCACTTCAGCAGCTTCCGGTGCTGCTGAAGCCGATAACCCGACTACCGAACCCGCTCCGCAACCTCAAGCGTAAGTAGCATAATCGCTGTGATTTACAACTTCATATATTTGCAATTATATTATGTGAGCACTTCAACTGCTCCCTCTCTGGTCTCTGCTCCCTCTGGTACCCACTCGCCTTTGGTGTTTGTACCCTCTCCAACATTGTAAGTTTGAATATTATTTATTCGTAACAGATTACAAAAGTATTCTTATGCATCAATGAGTGTGATGACGTTAATGCCTTTAAATTCATTTCTATTATAGATTCGTCGAATGCGGTAACACACCCCGCAGCTCGTCGTCGAGGCAGCAGAATCCTCGTCGTCTATTGAGAGACGAGGAAATCAACTTCGTCAATTATGGTACGATAATAGTAATTTTTAATTGAATGAAGGAATTTAGTGATATTATTATTGAGTGTATATGAATGTGGCATTTCTTGTTCTGCAGGTAGTGAGGAGGAGGAGGACGACGACGACGATCTGCTGTTCGACAACCAGCCCTTCATACCCCCTGTACTCCGATCGGTGAGAGTCTTAACGGAGATGGCAGAGGAGACGCTCGAGGACTCACCGATCGAGTTAGAAGCAGCAGGCCGCATCGAAGACGATGTTTTGGATGCCGACGTGGCGGGGCCGACGCGTCTGTACGATTTTAAGTGGGTACCGCATGGCGCAACCCCCATTTGCCCTGTATCAAGAAGGGAGTCGTTTGTTGGACAATGTGGTCCTACACGTGGTCCTATCGCAAGTGCTTACGAAGCTTTCGTAAGCATTTGGGATAGGCCCATAATGGATCATATTGTCCAACAAACCAACAAGTATGCACAAGGCTATGCCACTCATCTCCTTGAGACAGGGCAAATGGGGCCAAACAGTAGAATTAATAGGTGGTGTGACACGAATGTGGACGAGGTATATACGTATTTAGCCATTGTGATCGCGATGGGCATTATTGTTAAGCCAAGATTGAACACCTACTGGAACCGTTCTGCGGACATATTCCAATCCCACGGGTTTGCAGCCCATATGTCACTCAGGCGGTTCGAGTTGTTGTCAAAATGTCTGCATTTTAACAATAATGACCATAATCTCCGTAACCTCACACCACCACAGGCTAAATTGTTTAAAATTTCTCCGATCCTCGATCACCTGAACGATAGGTTTCAGTCCTTGTACTACATGGACCGAAACATCGCGTTGGATGAGTCCTTGACTCAATGGAAAGGGTGGCTCAACTTCAAACAGTATATACCCAACAAGGCCGCTCAGGTAGGTATAAAGACATATGAAGTATGCGATTCCCGCAGTGGTTATTTGTGGCGCTTTGAGGTTCACGCGGGATCCCATATTTCTGAGGGCGAAGAAGTTATACCAGGTCAGATACCAAACCTAGTTTTACGATTACTGCGGGGACTGGAGCATCGCGGCCATACCATCTGGATGGATAATTATTATAATTCTCCATCCCTTGCCCGTGTTCTTAAAACACGTGGTTTCGACTGCGTCGGAACCCTCCGCACTAATCGTCAGTTTGTGCCTGACCAAATAAAAGATTTAAAAAAGCCCGATATGGCTGTAGGTGAAGTTTACGGGTGTACCTCCGGGGATGTTGATATCGTAGCGTGGCGGGATAATAACCTTGTCGCTTTGATATCAACGTACCACGGAGCCACAGTTTCCGATAACAAACCTACCGTCATCAAAGACTACAATATCTGTATGGGGGGGGTCGACAAAAAAGACCAAATCCTGGCGGCTTACCCTTTAGAACGTAAGAGGACCCGTGTTTGGTATAAGAAATTTTTTAGGAAACTTTTGAATGTGAGTGTCTTGAATAGTTATATACTATTCAAAACACACCATCCAATTGATCACCTAGATTTTCGGATGAACCTGGTGCTTGAAATTTTGAGCAAACATTGCGTATCGCCTGAGATGTCAATGTCATCCCGTGGGCCCAAAAAGTTTTCAGCGCAAGTTTTGTCGCACATGCCAATGGAGCTCCCAGTGGGTGATAATGTACATGGCCGGACGAGGCGCAAATGCGTAGTCTGCAAAGCCAAGAAGACCCATATTGTATGCAAAGCATGCAATGTACACTTGTGCTATAATTTTACAAGCAATTGTTGCTTTCTGCAATACCATAGTTAAAGACGCTTGCGATACCAGATTTTATCACCAATCTATTTGTATCCTGGGCACCATAGCATAAAAACGCTTGCGATACCAAAAGTCACCAAACTGGGGCTCATTTGCACCACGGGCACCATAGCATAAAGATGCTTGCGATACCAAAACTCACTGCACCATGGACACCATAGCATAAAGACGCTTGCTATACCAGAACTTACCAAACTTTAGGGTCCATTTGCATCACCGGCACCATAGCATAAAGACGCTTGCGATACCAAAACTTACTTCTTTAGGGTCAATTCAGTCATTCATTTGTCCCCCCGTTTTTAGGTCTTTTTTGGTCTAAATTATTTGTATTTGTGTTATGGAAAATCGGAAACAACTATGAAACTATTATGGTATATACCATAATATTCCTCGTCCTCATCAAATTATAAGCACTTGTGTTATGAGGACTTGAATTGAAACAGCCAAAAGCGCCCTTGGCTATAAAGCACTTTTGTTATGAGGATTTGAAACAGCCAAGAGCGGCCTTGGTTATAAAGCACTTGTGTTTTGGAGGATCAAACAGCCATGGTACAAGGGTATATGAATGAACCACCTTCTCCTCATGTAGTACAAGGACTGAAACTTTATTATGTATATAAGTATGTTTATTCATATTCATATTGTATGTATAGTCAACATATGTCCCCCACTAATTTCTTTGTTTATAGATTGTATTTTTAGTTGTCAAAGCCCAGTGAGAAATTATACTCCAATACATTATTAACACATTAGTATACACGCCCTATCTGTTTCTAAAGATAAAGCAGACTTAACATCATCTCGATTCTCATTACATTCCTTGCGAACCATGGCAAGCATAGCCTCGAAAATCTCAAATGATAATGCTCTGTTCTCTTGGTATTTGATCGACGATCGGCATTATATTTTAGGATTCAGTAACCACAGTTTCAGGTTAACTTTATAAAGTATACGCTCGTACCACGCCCTATCGTATCTAAAGATAAAGCAAAAGCAGACTAAATATCATCTCGATTCTCATTACATTCCTTGCAAACCATGGCAGGCATAGCCTCGAAAATCTCAAATGATAATGCTCTGTTCTCTTGGTATTTGATCGACGATCGGCATTATATTTTAGGATTCAGTAACCACAGTTTCAGGTTAACTTTATAAAGTATACGCTCGTACCACATTCACTCGTACCACGCCCTATCTGTATCTAAAGATAAAGCAGACTAAACATCATCTCGATTCTCATTACATTCCTTGCAAACCATGGCAAGCATAGCCTCGAAAATCTCAAATGATAATGCTCCGTTCTTGGGGTGTATGATCTTCGATCGGTATTATATTTTAGGGCTCAGTAACTACATTTTCATTGAGGCATGTAAATTTTCCAGAATATTAATTACTTGTAATACCTTATAGTTTTCAAGTGATTGGTTTTAATTTATGTAAAATTGCGAAAAAGCAAATAAATTTCCATAATTCATTTGCACTTTGGTAATTTAATTTTTAAGTGCTTTTATAAAAGTTACCAGAATATAAATAAATTACTACAACTCTCTGTGGTGTTATATTTATTCAGTGATATGTGCTCATAAATTGCGTGACATCATCACCATAACTAGCTTTTTTTAAGGCAGTTAAAATACGAACAAGTTTTTTAGTGTAATATAAATCACTAAATTCCGTAAATAACATAATTTGAAGAGTTATAGTAATTTTCTATTACATTATTTTTTGAAGTCGGTTAAAAATAATCACTCGATTCGGTTCATAATAATCAAGTATGATTATTCAAGAAAAGTATTGGTACAAATAATGTTAATTTGATACTAAGCTAATTTTAAACTCAACCTTGCACTCAACTGTGCACACTAGAAAAATGCCTCATCTAATGTGCACACCTTTATATGATCTATGTACATTTTAATGGCTTTTTTGACCTAAAATTCGCGATGTTTGCGAATTTATTTGAATATGTTTTTGTATTGGAACTAGTGATTATATTTTGTGTATTCTATAGCAAATTTCATGTAAATTTTGTTAAAAGAACTGCTTATCAAAATTGTAAATAGTTTTCGTTTTATCGACATAAAATTGAGATGACTGATTTGTAGGCGATTTCAAATGCCTTGCTGCGAGTGCTTGAAACTATAAAATGAACAAAGCTATTCATCCGAGACTTGGAACTAAAGTAAAGTAAACAATTTAACCTACACTATAACAAATGTTTCAAGGCACTTGGAGCTCGCCTTCGTTTTTATCACCGCTTGAAACACGACCCTTTTTTTGTGTGCGTTTTTGGGTGTCAGATTTGGCGCGCTGATTGTAATAGGTATAGTGTAAAATAAAAGTATGGGAGTATAGTATTTTATAATTTCATTTGTTAAGTTATAATACAATGTACAAATAACCAAAAAACCTGGATTTAAATATTTAAAATTTTGAAAATATACATCATTTTACCCAACTAAACGATTTTTTTTATCTTTCCTGAGTTTAACGTAACATAACCGGTATATGTAAAAAAAAAAAAAATTACCTTATCGATTAATGTCTGATGAATGAATGGTTTAACTTTTTGTTGATGAGTAGACGTACCTGCGGGTCTTGATGGCGAACGGCAGTGTCCGGGAAAACCAATACTGGTTTATGAGACACTGTTATACACTTAAGATTATAATGTATTTCTTATAAAAAAATAATAATAAATAAAAAAAATACATTAAAAACATCGTGCATTGTGTAGACACTGTCTTATAGAAAATTTCATGGAGAATCCAAATATATATAGTTTGTATAGGGTATTCTTACAAAATAACAGAGAAATCGGCAAAACAATGCAATCGTTCCCAACCCGTGGGGGGCCTCATTTTTGTCGTGGCCGCTTGAGGGGGTGATCTATTTAGGTTCCTCATACCAACAATAATAAGAAATAGACATTTGTATAGTTTTTTTAAATAAAGTAACGAAAAATATGCTTCTTTATTCTAGTGAGTTATGTTTTTTAAAAAAAAATATTCTATTTGTATAATTTTTTAAAATAACAACTCACTAGAATAAAGAAGCATATTTTCCGTTACTTTATTTAAAAACTATACAAATGTCTATTTCTTATCATTGTTGGTATGAGGAACCTAAATAAATCGATTGAACTTCATAAAATTAGAAGATGGCTGTAGTACTTTAATTGGAAAAATGTTTTTATTCTATACTTTTTAAACACTGAAAACGCTGTTCGCCATAATTGTGACGTTACAAATCTGTAAACAACTAAACGTCATTGTCGTGTTACTGAGGTTCTTTCGTCGGACTATTATGCATCTAAAAACTCTTATATCTTGTAGAAAAGTTTCCGTTTATTGGTTTTGTTGACTAAATTAATGCTGCACGCCGGATTTGTGAAAGCAGAAACGACAAAACCATTTGATATAGTAGGTACCTACATTACCTTAAAAATTGTATTTTTAAACTTAAAATATTATTGAATGAGTACATCATCGAAGTAATCTTTGCAAAAAGAAATAAGTTTCAGTTGATAAAGTTACAGGATTAAGCCAGTTTTAAACATGTGTTCATGTGTAGGTATGTTTATTTCTCTCGGCAATGACCATTTAAACGTTCGGTCGGTCTTTCTAAACCACAACTTTTCTGGAGTCCTTAACGATGTGTTTCTACATTGTCGTATTCGCTATGTGCGAAGTACATGGTGGGGGTATAGTGAAGCGATCGCAGCGCTTATCGTGGCAGAAATACGCAACAATCCGGGAAAGTAAAGTCAATTTGCACGGAGTTCGTAATAAACAAAAATTTTTTAAAATGCCTATTAATAGAAACGTTTTACCTGAAAATAAAACGGATATTAAACATACTTACCTTATTCGAAGCCTAATAATAAATATGAGATATGCCATCGTTTCCGTTTCCTCTTTTGTTCGTTTCTTTCCGTGTTTTCTGTCTCTTTCACTCCTTCCACCACCACCAGCAGTGGGGCGCCATGTTTTTGGCGCGCCATTTTTAGTCATTACGTCGTTTGTTGGCCACCAGGCAGAACTATACGTATTAGGCTTCGAATAAGGTAAGTATGTTTAATATCCGTTTTATTTTCAGGTAAAACGTTTCTATTAAACATCTTGACCGTTATTCGAAGCCTAATAATAAATATGAGAGGTGTTTGATATCGCCTGGTGGTGGTGGACGATGTCAATGTGACTACTGTAATAAGCAGGGCACGCTGACTTAGATTATTCTGTCAGAATTATCAGTAATAAGTTAGTGGCAAGGTTGAAGACGGAATTCAGTAAAACTAGAGCTTGTGTAATCAAGTAGTATAATCACTATTTATAATGTTGACTAATAAGAAAAACATAACAACAATGGGTCCGAATGTTTGTTAATTAAAGTTTAATCAAAAATTAGTTATCACTTGAATTAGTTAAACATTGAATAAATCTAATCAATTGAAGAAAATAAGTGCGTCAAAGATTTCTCTGAATTTGAGTTGGAAGTAGTAACTTTTCGGCAATAGAATCGTTGAAAGGTTTTTGCTGATCTCCAATTACCTTTAGATAAAATGTCCTCAAGAGGCGAATTGTCCAGCCAACTTTTTGACGCAACTGCAGCTCTAAAACTGCCAGCTGAATCATCAATACCCGATTCTTTCAGCATATTCTTAACCCAGCCCGCAATAATGGTTCTCGTAGCGGGCTTAGGCGGGCCACACGTCGACACAAATAAATTTTCACAGTTAGCATTGTGTCTTCTTTCTCGACCAACCTCGATGATACGTTTTATCCAGTGAACAGGATCCAAACTAGCGCTATCTTTATTTCGTTTTAATAACCAACCTGATTGTCGATAATCAGCAGAATCAGTTTTAGATCCAAAGGCCGGTGTTAAACTGATAGTATCATTAGAAACGACGCAATCAGAACAGTTAACACGAAGTAGAGTTAGGTCATGCACACGACGACCCGAACAGAGTAATAATATAGTAGCTGTACATTTTGAAATTTCATACAAACTATTTGTATCCGAATTTAACTGTGCCATGCGATTAATTACTAATTCAATGTTCCAAATCGGAGGCTTACAGATTATGCTTGCTTTTGGCTTAGCAATAGCAATTGATTTTAAAATACGTTTCACTAGTGCGTGACTACTTATTTGCTCAGTAGATTCAGGATTGCACAACGTCGACACGGCTGATTTATAAGACAAAATAGTATTATATGATAATCCTTCATCGAAGTGCAAGTAAGCTAAAAATCTGGAAAAGTCTGATGCACTAGGCTTGTAGGTAGGAATATTATGTAACTGCGTCCAATTCATCCAACGCGTCCAAGCCGGTTTGTAAGATTTTAATGTTGAGGGTCTCCAGCTACTCATAAGAAGGGATTTCTCTCTATCAGACCACTGTGCTAGAAGTTCATTCCACCCCCACATTTCCAAACTTCCAGACACATGTCTGCTACTTTCTGAGGGGCTAATCCGGTTGACGTGTCCACTAGAACTTGTGGAAGGTTCTTGATGGTCCACGGAGGTGCTATTGCCCTGGATTTTAGGTCCGGCCTCCAATATACCCGCTCCCATCGTGGGGCTACTATTAGAAATGTGCCTCGACATTGGTTCAAGTGCTGTAGAATCCTTGGCATTAAAAAGGGTGGAGGAAACACCCATGCTAGGTGATAGTTCCATACTCGCGACAGGGCGTCGTAAAATTCTGCTTGAACGTCTTGACAATTCAGAGTGCAATATCGGGGTACAACTCTCGATATCCGGGAGGCAAATAAGTCTACTTCGGGTGTGCCCCATTTGGAAAAAACTGGATTCGTTGCTTGTGGTAATAGATGCCACTCCGGGTTTGCTTGGAGGCGTGATAGGCGATCTGCCTCGACATTGTATACTCCCGGTATGTAATGCACAATCAGATTGATGTGAAGAGAGTCTAGCAAACATATAATGTTGAACGTTAAGTCGAGGAGATTCTGGGACCTGGTCCCGCCTTCGTTTCGAAGGTATGAAACCGCAGTCTTGCTGTCGCTTTGCAAGTGAACCGAAGAGTATCGCAGGTTCTGACCTTGTTCTTCTAAGACCTTGTATATGGCCAAAAGCTCCTTGTGATTGCAGTGTAATTTCTGTTCCTCTGGTAACCAGGTTCCTGAGATAAACTTGTTGTTTATCTGTGCACCCCAAGCACAATCCGAAGCATCGGTTACAATGTACTGTGTTGGTGGGAGTATATGAATCGGAGAGTGATCCCCGAGGTGATTCATCCACCACTGCAACTCGTGTATGACAGAGCCCGGTAATGCCAATAGAGAATCCACCGGATTTTTTAGGTTTTTGATGGACAGCTTTTGTAATTGACGATAATGGATTCTCCCTCGAGGTACTGCAAAACTGGCAAAACTCAGCATCCCCACAATAATTTGTAATTTTTTCAGAGTGATCGTCTCGGCATCGAGAATGTTGGTTATAACTTCTGTGAGCTTCCTGCGTTTCTTTTCTGGGAGTCCTTTTTTGTTCTCCCAAGTTTTCCACAGTATTCCTAGGTATTCTATTTGCCTGCACGGTATGAGGACTGATTTGCAGTAATTGACTGTCCACCCTAAGTACTCCAGAAGGTTCAACGTTTGTGCTACTTGCTCTTGCAGTAATCGAGCATCTTGGTTTACAAGTAAATAATCGTCTAGGTATACCACGATGCGTATTCCTCTTTGACGAAGAATTTGAGCTATCCAATTGCTCAGCGATGCGAAGGTTTTTGGTGCTGAACTCAACCCGAAGGGAAGGCAGTTCATTTGCAGCAATTCCTGCTTGTAAATGAGGCGTAGAAAGCGCCTGTGTGACTGGGAAACTGACAAATGGAAGTATGCCTGGGAGAGGTCTATCTTCACCATCAGGTCGTTCTGCTGCAAGAAGTCGGGTATCTTTTGGACGTTGATTAGTTTGAACAGAGTAGTGATAACGTAACTGTTGAGTGTTTGTAGATTGAAAATCGGTCGCATGGTCCCATCTTCCTTCGGCACTACAAACATTCGCGAGATGAAACTTGGAGAAGCTGGTACCACTGTCAACACTCTCTCCATTTTCATTTTGTTTATAATTATGCTCATCTGTTCTGATTCTGGTGTCACCCCTCGATTTTTGTTTACATTCGGTGTATATAGAGGAGGTTTTTTCAAAAAAGGGATACGGTAACCTGATATAATTTTTAAAATGTAATTGGGTGCTTTTAATTTTCTCCATCTCTCGTAAAACATTTCCAATTGACCGGCTCGGAAGTGACTCGGTGAGTCAGTATTTCCGTGATTTGCCTCTCCTGTCCCGGTGGGACGAGGGGGAGCGTTTGCGGGCGTGATTGAACGAGTCAACTCTACGGTTGCTCCCTTGTTTTCCGCCTCTACCGCGAAACGGCTTATTATTATAGCTAGAGTTAGCCTTAATATTATGCCGATTAGTTTTGTAACTCTCACCCCTATTTGCCTGCGGTGCAGGATTGCGTTTACTTAAGGTAGAAGGACCTGGATCGCGCGTCTGCAGATCTTTTTCTCGCGGCCAGAAAACCTTACGAACTCCACCCGCTCGTTCGAGGGTAGACGAAAAAATTTCAGAATCAAAAAGATTATTGCAGGATGGCGGGATTTTTCGGAACATGGTTTTGTGTAATGGATCTTTAATCGAGGCAAGAATTGTTTCCCGCCGCTGTTGAATTATCTCGGCTCTGTGGCCGCAGGCCAGTTGCAGAGCGTCATTAGATATCTTTGAAAAATCACCAGAAATGAAAATTTCCTCTATTTTAAGATTAATATCTTCATATGTCAAGGCAGAAGAATCTTTAGCCCAAGCTAAAAAACTTCGCAGTTCTTTTTCGAGATGATCTTTTTGTTTAAGAAGAGCAAAGGTAATAGCGGAAAAAGCTTTTTCAGTATTTAGTAACATTCGCGATGCGTCATATCGTTTAATTTCATCATTAACATCTAGCTCAGTAAAGCCCGGTGTGTGACAGTAATATTTTTGCACATCGGCATATCTCACATTACGCCAATCTGGATCATTTAGTCGTTGAATAGCTTTTAAAGTTTCTAAATACGACTGAGGAGTCTTAAGAATATCAGATTCTTTTAATTTCGTACCAATAGATAATGAAAATTCTGGTTCAACACTGCATAAATTAGAATGTTGGTCATTCTCATCACAATCACTATCATACAAACGGCGGCTAACGTCATCATCAATAAAATTATCTTTTAACTGATAACTAGCATCTTTTCGATTAGTTAGGATTTGCGTTTTTAAAAATGAAACTTCCGTGATTAATTTATTTAACTTACGGTTTTCTCGACGACGCTTTGTAACATGAGATCGTTCGCGGGAGCGATTAGTAGAGCGCTCGCGAGAGCGTTTACGAGCACGACGAGAACGAATGCTATCAGAGCTACTCGTTGAACTGCTCCTCGCAACAGATGCACTGCTGGAACTAACACTATCACGACTTTCTTGTTTCTTCTTTCTCGCATTTTTATCAGTTACCACATTGCTAGATTTATCACTCATAGTTCAACGATAAATATTAACCAGTACGCCTAAATTGTATGCACATACACTATACACTTATCTTAAGGAGCGAAAATTTTAAGGAAATTTAAAATACGCCTTAACGAACGGCACACGCCGTTAAAACAGTTTGCTACTCTCAATATCTATCCGAACAATAATCGTTACAGAAAATTATAAGTATTAAACGTTCGAACTAAAAGAACGCCAGCAAACGGACAGTTTTCTAAAATACCCACATGAAAACTTCCTTTTTTTTATTTTTAGTGTAGACTTACAGCGTTGGTGCCCAATGTTTTCGCCATGAACATTGGATTTGTATTTTATTTGTTTACTTGTAATTGAAATTGATTTTCATGAAAATAATTTTACAGAATAGGAAATAATTATTGCAATATTTCGTAAAATAAATTGGTAAAAGAGGTAAATTAACACACACTTGGTAGTACTTACCAGGCACGTGTTGACGGCACGGAAACAACGACGTCAATGACTAAAAATGGCGCGCCAAAAACATGGCGCCCCACTGCTGGTGGTGGTGGAAGGAGTGAAAGAGACAGAAAACACGGAAAGAAACGAACAAAAGAGGAAACGGAAACGATGGCATATCTCATATTTATTATTAGGCTTCGAATAACGGTCAAGATGTTTAATAGATGTTGTTGTGTTGTGAATTGCAAAAATAAGGGCACAAATAGTCTGTGTATATATTTCCTACATTGGACTGGAAATTAAATCAAAGAAATAAATGGATAGATGCCATAAAAAGAAATAAGTAAGCGAAATAACCTTAAATTATGATCAATTTTATTTGCGCTATATATTTTATGTGATATTCATTATTGTCTTTATTATTTTAGTGTTGATGGGTCGCCATGGTATCCCAAACCTGACGACACAATTTGTAGTGAACATTTTATGGGAAACAAAAAATCAGACGAGGAAGAAAATCCGAGTTATGCTCCTACGATATTCCCTGAAATATATCGAAAGAGGAAGGTTAATGATTCACAGGTCCTAGCTAGATATACACGCTTGACAAAACGAAGAACCACAAAAGTCTCAGATACCACATCAAGTCAAATAATAATTGAAGAAGGGAGTGAATTAAATCAAACTCAACCTTTTATGATCGATCAAGGATGTTGTATGATAAAAGCCGGGGTTCGGCGACTTACCGCAAACGCTCCTTACACCGCCACGGGTACCTCGGGATAGGCTTCAGAACGGGGTTCGTCAACGCTCTTGGGAAACTATTGCCGGCAATGTATCGCACATAGGAGTCCACAGGTCAGAAGGTTCACGATATCTTCCAGAGAAAATGGGTACTCTCACTTGATGTAACGGAAATTCGTTTAGAGCTGTTGATAGCTGCTTACACGTCGGGGACTCGAAGTGAACTACTCGCACATTGGTGCCGGCGTCGGCCGTAAAGTCGTACCAACACACAAGGCACAGTGGTAGGCTCAGAACGAAAATACGGTTTGTCACCTACCCCATACATAAATAAAAAAAAAGAAAAAAATACAATCTTCCAATATGTGTTGCTTTATTAAAAAATCTGTTACGCTACGGAACATGCCGCTCACCTTAAAGGGACGTAAGTGCCTTTAACTTGAATCAATGAATGAAAATAAAAAAAAAATTAGAGAGAATGCAAAAAAAAACTTAAGTACTAAGATTTGATTCGTAACGATATAAACTAATCAATAGGAAGCGGGCACACCTTAACAACGGGCCGCTTGAAAAGAGTACTACCCCTACGTAGTGTTATGACGCGAGTTATGTTGTCAGATCCGGGATGAAGAGCATGAACACGCGCAATTTTCCATTGCAGAGGCGGGAGATTGTCGTCGCTCACCACTACAACAGTACCCTCACGGATACTTGAACCTCGATCAGAAAACCATTTTTGACTTTGCTGCATTTCGTGTAAATATTCTTTACTCCATCTTTTCCAAAAATGCTGAACGGATTGTTGAACCCAACGCCACCGTGTAAGACGATTAGGATTCTCATCCACCAAGGAAACATCAGGCAAAGAAGTCAAAGGTTCTCCTATCAAAAAGTGTGATGGAGTTAGGGGAAGCGGTTCCGGTGAAGCACTCGTGGCGCAAAGCGGACGCGAATTTAACACGGCCTCTATTTGGCAGAGAAGAGTGTGCATCTCATCATAAGTTTGAGTGCGAGTGCCAACTACACGGTACAAATGATGTTTAAAGCTTTTAACACCCGCCTCAAATAATCCACCGAAATGACTGGCATACGGAGGCTGAAAGTGCCACGTTATGCCTTGTTGGAGTGTAAGCTCGTTTAATTGATTCTGGACAGCGTTACTGCGCAAGAATGCATACAAATCCTTTAAATAATTATTGCACCCAATAAAATTCTTTCCGCAATCCGAATAGATGTCGGTACATAAGCCTCGGCGCGAGGTAAAACGTCGGAGAGCGGCCAGAAAAGCTTCCGTGGAAAGCTCAGACACAAGTTCCAAATGTATGGCCTTTATGCTCATACAGACAAAAACCGCGACGTAGCACTTAATAACCTTTGCATTACGCACCTTATTTGCACGCACATAAAATGGACCGGCATAATCGACAGCGGTCTTAATGAATGGTCGCGCGGGACGCAAACGAGACACCGGCAGTGGTGCCATGCGCGGCTGGTTACGAGCGGGGCGCGCGCGGAAACAAGTAACGCAGCGATGAATGCGTTGACGCACTATATCTCGACTAGATAGAATCCAATATCGCTGCAATAATAAGTATTGAACGGTTTGTGGGCCGGCGTGCAAATATTTTATATGCGCATCGTCAATAATAAGATTAGTCAAATTATGTTTTTTCGGCAAAATTAACTGATGTTTAGAATCGTACGATAAAAGAGACTTATGTAATCTACCACCCACGCGTAATAATTTATTATCATCTAAAAATGGTGTTAAGCGTCGTAATTTATTAGAGGGAAATTTTCCTAGTGAAATGCTTTTAATATCATCACTAAATACACACTGTTGAACTAAAGAAATAAGTCTAGTCAAAGCAAAATTGTACTCTGGCACTGTTACATAGTCCGAATAAGATTTTTTGTATTTTTTACATTTAAAATAAAATCTAAATATTAAAGCCGTTACTCGAACGCACTTTCCTAAGCTACTAAATCGAGAAATAATATCCACGTCCTGTATAGGAGCTGTTGAAGTTAAATTTGAACTAACCGAAACCTTGATACGCTTTTCCTCCTCTGTAGTATAATCTACTGTTGACGAGGGCCAGTGAGTTCGATCTTGACGGAGCCAAGATGGACCATGGAACCATAAGTCATGTTCGACAAACGCACCAGGCAGCATGCCACGAGATGCAGCATCTGCAGGGTTGTCTGCCGACGGAACATGATGCCAACGTTCAGCAGGAACGCGTGAAAGTATATCGCTAGTCCGATTCGAAACAAACGTTTTCCATTCGTGTGGTGGTGATCGCAGCCACGCTAACACGATGGCCGCATCGGACCAAGCATAAACTTGATCAATAATAACGTAATCCGAGAATATATCTAATGTTTGTTGTAAAAGCTTGGACAATAATAGGGCTGCCATCAGCTCGAGGCGCGGGATCGTTAAAAGTATACGAAGTGGAGATACGCGAGTTTTCGCCATAATAAGTGAAGTGCGAATGTGCCCGTCCTTACCCGTAAGGCGTACATAGACACAGGCTGCATAAGCCTTCTCCGAAGCGTCAGCAAATCCGTGAATTTGAATTGATTTATGTTCCGGAAATATGTGACGGGGAAATGATACTTTGGAAATAAACGGTAGTTGATTAATAAATGCATGCCATGAATTTACAATGTCTATGGGTGGCGCTTCATCCCAATCTATGTTAGCTATCCACAAAAGTTGGATCAAATGTTTGGCATACAATGTGACTGGGGATAAAAGACCTAAAGGGTCGTATATTTTTGCTATCTCGGAAAGAATAACTCGCTTCGTACATAAATTGGATGTTATTACTTGTACATTGAATTTAAAAGAATCCGATCCATGGTTCCACTGGAGACCGAGTACCTTCACCTGCTTATCCTTCTCCATTTCGGCAAAAGCGATTACATCGGGCCGCTCACCATGCGATTCTGTCGGTAAAACAGTTGAGAGTAGCGCTGGAGAATTGCTATGCCACTTGCGTAATTCGTCGTCTTACAAATATCAATAAGCTCCTGCTGCAGCGCTAAAGCATTAGGGATCGTAGACGCTCCCGATGTGACGTCGTCAACGAAAACATCGTTTAACAAAACAGGAGAAGCAAGTTTGAAACGCTCGGCCTCATCACAAGCCAATTGTTGGACAGTTCTCAAAGCGAGATATGGGGAACAATTCACACCGAAGGTGACCGTGCGAAGACGATAGTCACGAACGGGTTCTTCGGGTGACTGTCGCCATAAAATACGTTGAAAATCCCTGTCTTCCTCTCGGACCAGGATGTTTCTGAACATTTGTTTAATATCAGCAGTGAATGCTATTGCGTGAACTCGGAATTTTAAAATAACATTACCTATGTCCAAGTGAAGCTTGGGACCAGTCAGTAAAGTGTCATTGAGTGAGTAGCCACTAGTAGTCTTACACCCGGCGTCGAAAACTACGCGAGTGCGAGTCGTCACGCTAGACTCCTTGACTACGCAGTGGTGTGGAATATAATAATGTTTCCCTAGAAGCGCCTCGCCCTCAACGGGTTCCAAATGATTCATGTCAATGTATTCCTGAAGACACGCGTGATAGTCAGCTTTGAGCTTCGGACTACGTTCGAGTCTATATTCGAGTTTACGAAACCGCGCTAATGCAATTTGTCGAGATTCTCCAAGAGAGGGAGCCTCCGATTTAAAGGGCAGGGCAACCACATATCGCCCAGTCTCATCGCGAGTATGCGTCTTTTGAAAAAAGGATTCGCATAATTCCTCATCAGGAGTGTAACTCCGTTTTTCAGGAAGGGACTCTAACTCCCAAAATCTCTGAAGGTTGTAATTGTCGAATGAACTAAAACATACTTTAATATTCGACGGAGAGTGTTCAACATCGAGCTTACCTAACAATAAATAACCGAAAATGCTATTTACCGCCATCGGAGTTCCAGGCGCGCCCGTAATAACGTCGCCTAAAAGAACACAGGGTAGTATATCCGCACCTAATAACATTTCAACTGGCTGCGGGGTATGGAAAGTAGGATCCGCTAAGTTAAGTGTTTGTATATGAGACCAGCCTTTATACGGTAACTGTACACTTGGCATTTGTGAAATTAATTTATCTAAAATTAAAACATTAATTGGTAATAAGGGTTGTTGTTTACCCTTAGGCGCAATATTACAAGAAACAAAACCCCTACAACGCGTCGCCTCAGTATCGCCGATTCCGAAAACTGCAATGTCTTGTTTACGTTTTATCATTCCCAACCGCTGCGCGCAACTATCAGTCATAAAACTAGCTTGACTGCCAGTATCTATAATACAGCGAACGGTTGAAAGTTTCGCCTCACCAACGTATACATCGATTAGCGCCGTAGACAATAGCACCGTAGTCGTACGAACTAACGGCGCATTGGAAGCGCAACAATTGTGAACAGCGTTATCAACGTTGGAAGCTAAAGGCGATGAGTCATGAGAGGCATCGATGACCGGTGTGTCACACTGCACCGTAGGTGGAAGCGAGACAACATTATTTGCAGTTATTTTACTAATGAACGGCGACTGATTTAACTGGTTAGAAAAATGAATAAGACTATGATGTCGTTTGTGACACGTACGACAAACAAAACTTGAATTGCACTGATTAACATCATGTCTAAAATGCAAACAATTATAACAAATATTTTTATTTCGTACTAAAGCAAATCTATCTTGTGGGGATAAGTTTAAAAACTGCGTACATTTTGTCAACGTATGTTGAGCATTACAACATAAACAACTCTTAAAACCCTGTTCATTAGATCGATTATTGATTGACGGATTCGAAACTGATTTGATGTTAGCAGCTAACGAACGGAATGAACGATGCGCATGCGGCGCCTGCGTCGGTGACGGTTTGTCGTTAGGATTCGAACGGCTGCGCGGATTGGCAAAATTATTCGACTGCCCACAAGTGGAATTAATAATTTCGTCCGCCGATATTTCTCGCTGTAGGAACGAAATCAATGTGTTAACATCAGGAATGTCGGATGAATTCGTTAATGAACGTTCATAGTTTTTTCGAATGTGCATAGGTATTTTACGTAATAAAATACTAAGTAACAAAAAACTCCAATCTTTCACGGGAAAGTGCATAATTTCCAATGCCTTGATATTTTCTTGGTAAACGTTTAATAAATTACGTATACTATTTGTTGATTTATCAGTGCACGTTTCAATATCGAGAATTTTGTCGAGATGCTTAGTGGCAATAACCCTTCTATTCTCATACCGCGATATCAATATTTCCAAGGCTACTGAATAGTTCTCATCCGTGATAGGAATCGACTTTATTAAATTGTGCGGTTCCTTATGTACCGTGAGTAACAAATATCTAAATTTTTCCGCATCTGTATAGGCATTGTTCAGGTGGACTAAAGAACGAAATAAATCAAAATATGATGGCCAATCGGTAGGGTCACCATAGAAATTAGGCAAAGGCAAGGTAGGTAAATTTTTGCTATGAACTTGTGGTTGAATTAACGGTGATAATAACGGACGACTCATGCGTCGCTGCTCCTCATCCATCATCTTTAAATTATTTAAATGCGTAATAATGGCGTAGTAAAGATCGTTAAAATCGTTACGAATCTTAATCTGTTCCTCCTTGTTAAATGTTTTTAATTTCATGTAGGTTTTTTCAATTTTGGACTGTATTTTATTAAATTTACGTTGATGAGAATTTAAATCTGTAGTTCGCGAGCGAAATTGTTGAACATCTGTCGCTGCGAACTGGAGAGTGCGTTTTAAATCATCAAGGATGAGTTCCCTTTCGAACAAATCTTGTTCACACGGCGATTCTTCGACAGACATTTTGCGTAACAAAGATGGCTGATTCGAATTTGTCGTATTTGAAAATAAGTTGTAGAAAGTACGTAATACTGTAAAACAACACAATTGGAAGATATCAATCCGGTTCGAACGGATCAAAGAAATTTATGTATGATAAAAGCCGGGGTTCGGCGACTTACCGCAAACGCTCCTTACACCGCCACGGGTACCTCGGGATAGGCTTCAGAACGGGGTTCGTCAACGCTCTTGGGAAACTATTGCCGGCAATGTATCGCACATAGGAGTCCACAGGTCAGAAGGTTCACGATATCTTCCAGAGAAAATGGGTACTCTCACTTGATGTAACGGAAATTCGTTTAGAGCTGTTGATAGCTGCTTACACGTCGGGGACTCGAAGTGAACTACTCGCACATTGGTGCCGGCGTCGGCCGTAAAGTCGTACCAACACACAAGGCACAGTGGTAGGCTCAGAACGAAAATACGGTTTGTCACCTACCCCATACATAAATAAAAAAAAAGAAAAAAATACAATCTTCCAATATGTGTTGCTTTATTAAAAAATCTGTTACGCTACGGAACAGATGTCAAGTCAATATGTTTTCTGAATCGAAATTAAGAGATACAACTTTTATTTGTATTAGATTAATTTACAGTGATCACTGTGATCCAACATCAAGAATTTTAATGACAAATAATTCAAGAAAGAAAGATAAAAGCTGTGGCACTGACAAAAAATCGTATGAGGATCAATCTACCGAAACAAAAAGTCAAGAATTTGTTGGTATTTCATCAATAACAAATGATCAAGAACTCCTAGATCCTTCTGGTGTGTCATTTAGCAATTTTGAGTTTTTATTAACAAGATTAACTATAAGAAAATGTACAGTTTCCACTAAAGACCGACTTCTGATTTTTTTGATAAAAATGAAAACTGGCTTGACATTTTCAGCATTGAGTGTGTTATTTGGTGTACAAAAAAACCACAATCTCACGTATATTTCATTCGATCTTACAAAATCTAGCTTGTTCAACTGCTAATTTAATCTTTTGGCCGAATAGAGCCACCCACCGTACAAGCACCAATGCCCAAGTGTTTCAGTCCAGATTACATCAATACAAGAGTTATTATTGACTGTACTGAATTCCGAATTGAAATCCGACATTATTTAAATTATTATACAATATATAATAATTTTTATTTATCTTTACCTTACTATATTTACTAGAAATCAATAAAATACAAACTGATGTTATTATTTGGCATAATCCCGGAAAGTTGCGCATTGTAGGTGGCGCTACTGTCGTGCACATAGCGAATAATACAATCATTATAATTACGAGATATATTGTTCATGTAATCTATTAGAAATCATGGTTTTTATAATATAAACTCAGATAGTTTATTTCCTACGTGCTTGCAAATATTTCTGTATAAATGTTTTGACGTCATAGCATAGATAAATCTGTAGACTAAAATGGCCAACAGCGGTTTTGTATGTCCATAAAAAATATATTTTAAAATTAAAGTTTTGTAGCTTTCTAGGTTATAAAAAAATACAATACATTTTTTTCGGTCCAATAAAACAATTATGAAAAAGTGTCAACTAGCCTATTTGACAACAGTGTATCCTTGTCATTCTCTATACAGAATCAAAAGGAGAGATGGATGTTAAATTTAGTTTTAAATTTAGAGAACCATGCCAGAATCGTCACCTACCAGTGACTGTGTCTGATGGTAAATGTCTACCACAGCATGGTAAATGCTGCCAATGCAGCGTCTTCTCCAAGAACTCTATGTTCCATCTCCTTTTTTTAAAGAAATTGTATAGTATAATACTGGTTTTATTATTCGGTTTCACCTATCCTAACTCCTTCATTTCACTTAGAAAAAAGTACGTAAATCTACGAACTTTTTATATGCAAATTTTACTAATTCTACGTCATTTTCTCATCGGGTCTACGCCTTTTTCAAAATCAGAGTTGGCAACACTGAGTTCCCTTTCCTCAACAGGATTTTTGGCGGGATTTCATCGAGTGCGGTTGGCGTCTTATTTTAATTATTCTTAAATTCGTTCATAGTGGATATTGTGAAATAAAATTGGTGTGGTTTTGTGTAACAACTGTCTGCGTAACTGAAGAATTAGTGGAATCATTAAAATATACGCTATTCCGGTCAAGTGGACGTGAGAATTTTATTGTAGTGTTGACTACCTCACAGAAGCTTATCGAAAAAGCCAACTCGATACATTTCGTGCCAAACACTCCAAGAAACATTAGAATGCGTCACATCGACATTAATGTAAAAACAAAAAGAAGATAAATTTAATTTAAGACCAGGCTGTATGGGCATTGTTCCCTTTGCCTTCCCTAAAACGGGAGAACTTCAACAAAAAAAAAATTTCCTCAACAAGGACTTTTTGGCGGGAAGGACCAAGCAGAGTGTACCAAAAAGCGAAAGTTATCCAGTAATGCGGCGACGAGCACCACTGTATCTACTGATAAGTATAAAGTTTATACCAAACACAATTATAAACGACAATTTATAGAGAATCACTCAGGAGATTGCACAGTATTTGTAGAATCGACTCAACAGGAAAAACTAGGAAAATAAAACCCTATTACTATTACCAAATTATTTACTGAAAATATTAAAGGAATAGCTGGCGTTCATAGAGTCAACGCCCACAAAATAGGTGTAACTTTTAAAAAACCATCCATGGCAAATTCTTTCATCAAAATGGAAGATTTTCTGGCCAAGCATAAAATGCGCGCTTTCGTCCCAGCCTATTTAACAGAGACTATTGGTATTTTAAAATACGTGCCTAAAGAGCTCTCCAATGAGGAAATTTATAAAAACATCACTTGTGACGCTGAAGTAATATCAGTAAAGCGTTTTATGAAGAAAACTGATGACGGCCTTATCCCATTGACCACTGTAGCAGTCACCTTTGCGACAACATCACTACCTGAATATGCATAATATTCAATTATATAGATACCGTGTTCACCAATACATACCACCTGTACTTCAATGTTTTAAATGTTTGAGATACAACCACTCAGCCAAGGTTTGCAGAGGCAACCAGGCTTGTTCGTCTTGTGCTGGACAACATTCACACAATGAATGTGACATTGAGGAAATTGTTTGTATAAATTGTAATGGTAAACACTTAGCTATTTCCAGAGACTGTCCTATCAGAATGAAGAAAATGGAGGAAAATAAGAAAAAATACTCGCAGCAATCTTATGCCACTGTGGTGAGTGTGACACCCCCACCAGTCAATGAAAATACATACCCCAACTTGTGTACCAAAATAAGAAATCTAGTGAATTTGACATTAATCAGATAGCAAGTAATGAAATCATACTTAATGCGATAGTTAAATGTTTAGTATCTTTAGGTAATAGAAAAGAACAAACCTCCTTAAATTCTAAGAAAATTAAAGAAATATTTATATCACATTTAGTTCAATGGATACTTATTTACAAATAGTTCAATTTAATATACAAAGTTTACAGAGTAAAAAACCTTTTCTGCAAATGCTGTTAACAAAAAAAAATATTGATATTTGTTTATTAAATGAAACCTGGCCAGCAACAACTCCAATATTCCTAATTTTCCTAATTACAACTTTATTTACAAAAATTCTCAAAACAGACAATGGTATGGGCATTTTAGTCAAATATGGTTTGAAATACACAATACTACATACTCATTTCTATGAGTCTATACAAAATGTAGGTATATCTATTAAAACTCAGCCAGGTGACATATCCATCTTATGTGTATACTGTCCACCCAACAGTACTCGATTTGATAATAAATTAAATAATATAATAAACAGTATTCCTAAACCATGCATTATCATGGGTGACTTTAATGCCCATCACATAGCTTTTGGGTGTCAGAGTAGTAACAATAGGGGCAATAGTTTTTATAGTATTTTAGATGACTTTGATCTATGCATCTTAAATGATGGCTCTCCAACCACTTGTAAACCATAACCAATAGACAAGCCTCAGTAATAGACATAGCACTTGCTACTTCTTCAATAGCCCACTGCGATTGGCATGTCCATTCTGACCCCATGGGTAGTTACCACTATCCAACTTTCCTTCATTCAACCATTTTTGTATGAAGTTTCACCTGTAGAAGAAAATTTATTTATAGTAAAGCTGATTGGTTTAAATTCTACACAATGTCTGAAACCTGTTTCTCTGAATTGGATACTAAAAATGGTTTTGCATTAGAATTGTATAATAATTTTGTAAATATTTTAAATAACTTAAGAGATATCACTATTCCTAAATGTAAACAGAATACCACCCCTAACATCCACAGAAAGCCAGCTCCATGGTGGAACCCAAAATGTGCGGCTGCTGTTAAAAAATCCAAAGAGGCATTAAAGTTTTACAAATCAAACCCAACTATAGACAATTTTATTAAATATAAAAAACTTGATGCTCTAAAGAAAAAAACTATAAAAGAGGAAAGTAGGGAATCCTGGAAAAATCTATGCAATAGCTTTGACAGATTAACACCTATCTCTAGAATATGGAAATACATTAAAAAGTTTAAAAGGATAGGTAACAGTCTTAACAAACATTTTGAAGATGAATGAGTTCCAAGTTTCTTAGACAGCTTATCAGACTATTCTGACAATGATGAGGAAAGACTTGTAAGTTTATTTAATAATTCGAAAGAAAATCAAATAAATTCCTTTTTGAATCAGCCATTTACGAAAAATGAACTGAACATATCATTACAAAGTAGAAAAGACTACACCAGGTCTTGATAATTTACCCTATATTTTGATTAAGAAAATTCATTTTAAAGCACAGGATATTTTACTTAAAATTTACAATAAATTATGGCAAGAACTCATTATTCCTGAGACTTGGAAAACACAATGTGTTATACCAGTATTAAAACCAAATAAACCTAATAACATTGCTTTATCCTACAGACCCATATCACTATCATCATGTTTGGGAAAGCTCTTTGAAAATATGTTGAAGCTACGCTTAGACTACTTTTCTGAGTCTAATAACATAATTCCACCAATTCAGCATGGTTTCAGGAAAGGTCGGAGTTGCTCTGAAAGTTTTGTATCTTTTATACATGACATTAAACAAGTAAAATTAAGTCACTCAAACATGATATGTGTTTTCTGAGACGTAAAGGGAGCATTCGATAATGTAAATATACAAGAACTAATACAGGTTCTCCATGATGTTGGAGTACCTGGTAAAACATTAAAATGGCTTTATACATTTCTCAGTAATAGGACAGTTTATGTCAAATTCAATAATAGGCTGCATGGACCAAGAAATGCTAACAAAGGTACAATGCAAGGTGCAACTCTCTCTCCATTACTGTACAACTTGTACACCTCAGAAATATTAAAATATGTAAATACTGACCATGTAAATATTTTACAATTTGCCGATGACTTGCTACTGTACAGCATTAATCAAAACAAATATAGCTCAAAACAATATCAATACTGCTTTAGAACAATTACATGCCTATTATTGTAATGAGCTGAAACTACAAATTAGTCCAGAAAAAAGTTCAGCCTTAGTTTTTAGTAAAAATAGTAATAACCTTGACATTTCATTTGACAATAATAAAATCCATATATAGTAAATGAGCATAAATTTTTAAGTGTAATTATTGACAACCAATTAAAATTTGACAAGCACATAAGTTACATTAGTGCCAAGGCATTGAAAGGTATCAACATTTTGAGAACTGTGGGAAACCATTCGTAGGTTGTGTTTCGGTAGCCGTTGTCCGACGCGTAAAAACAGATTTGCGCCGGCTTGGTACCTGCCTAGCCTACATGGACAGTGAACGTTTTTACGGCATGGGGTGTAGTGTTGCGTTGTATACATAAATTCGTAACTATTGTTTTCACGTACTTTAGCAGCCCGACGTGGTTGTATTCGTGCGCGTAATAAGTAAACAAGTATTGTTTAATGACTTTTGCATCGTCACTGTTTTGTTTCACAATGCCGCGAACAAGACAAAGGGACGCCGAGGAAGAGGAAGACGTTCTCGTTGCTGACGCGACTAGAGTTGAGATGTCCAAGGATATGTTCACCAGCATGATGATGACTTTGCAACAGTCACAAAATGAATTTTGTAGACAACTTTTGAATGAAGTTCGGGTGTCGACGCCGCAACCCGCTGCTACTACGAGTGATACAATGTCGTCAAGTGTGTTAGCCGCGCTCAATGGCGGCCATTATGCGCATTTCGCTCAGTGCACAGCGCGATTCAGCGGTAGCGAACCAGTAGAAAATTTCATCGATGCTATCGTCACGTACAAAGATTGTTGTAACATCACGGATGAGAGTGCCCTTCGTGGTTTGTCGATGTTACTAACCGACTCAGCTGCTTTGTGGTGGCAGGGAATAAAGCCATCCACCAATACCTGGTCGGAAGCACTGACAAACCTGACGAGTGCGTTCCGAGAGCACAAGCCACCGTACAAGATATACAAAGAAATTTTCAATGCTTGTCAAGGTAACGAAAATACAGGTATTTTTGTGGCCAAAATAAGAGCCTTGTTTTCTAAACTGCCGAGGGGTGATCTTTCGCAAAAAGTAGAATTAGATATGACATTTGGCCTCCTAGACAGAAGAATAAGAAAACGCTTAGAGTGAGATGCCATCGTTGGTTTTGAAGAACTTTTGCGGAGGGCAAGAAATATAGAAGACTCGCTCAGAGAGGGAAACTCGAGTATGGATGCTAAGTCGTCGCAGCGCCTGCAAAAGTCGTCGTCACCGCTGCCGCCGCGGCCTAGTAAAACGCCGCCGCCGGCGTCGTCTTCAATTACGGTGCCGAAAGAAATAGCTTCGAGTGCAGAGCCCGCGACTTTTCTGCGTATACTGTAAACGCGTAGGTCACAGTAAAGACAATTGTACTAAATTAAATGCTAGAAGTGATGGAGTGAAAAATGACATAAAGTGTTATGGCTGTGGAGCCCCTAATATTATTAAATCAAAATGTGCTAAATGTAATTCACATAACGTTAAAAGTGCATTCTATTCCGTCTCGGCGTCACATAATGTTAAGAATCGCGCGCCAACGCCACGAGCGTGCCGGCGTGCGCACGTGCCGCTGCCGATGGAAACTTCTCAGCTACGGTCGCCGCAAACGTTGCCGCCAGCTCCCGAGCGTAGCGCTTACGCTTGCGCTACGACCGCGCAGCGAACGACTGATAACTGTGATAACGTTTTTAGAGGTAACCCTGTGCGTGCCGCAGGGGATTTTTGGTAATGTTTTTTTTAACAAATGTTGTTGTAGTAATAAAACTGATTATCGGATAAGTGTTAAACCGTTTAGTTAAAAATAATAAGGGGAAAAATAAAAGCTGTATATATAATCAGAATTGGAATGAAAATGATTGTTTTGCAGATATTAATAATATAAATAGGGAATTTGACAATAATTTGAAAACTGTTGAAAATAGTAATTGTATAAATAATATTGTAAATAGTATGTGTAAAAATGTTGATAATCATAATTGTTACAATGATAGTAATAATATCGATTGTACATTTTATAGTCAATCAAATCAGATGTCTTGCACGTCATCTTTTCGTCGTCCTATTTTGAATATTATTATTTCCGGATACCATGGCACCGCGTTAGTAGATTCAGCAGCCCGAAGCTGCATCGCTGGTCACACGCTGCACGCCCTCCTGGAAAAGTTAGGTTATCCTTTAGTGCCGTCAACGCAAATTGTTAAATTGGCGGATGGGATTCGTAGGGAAATGTGTATACTTACCACTGAAGTAGAGGTGACACTTCAACATAAAACAAACCGTGTTCCATTTTTAATTTTCCCTGATGCAGATAATAACGAAAGCCTTTTAGGTATAATTTTTTTAAAAGAGTTTAATTTAGTATTTGATTTTGGCAATAACAGCTGGCACTTCGCTGAAAATAGCCAGCAGAAGTTTGTGATGCGATTTGAGAAAGTGTCATGTCCGTCTTCATGTGCGGCTGTAGATGTACTTCGGGATGACGAGGCGACTTCGCTTAGTGGAGAACAACGCGATGTTCTTGCCCGTGTTATTGTTGACAATTTAGATATCTTTGAGCCAGGGGGAGACCCGACTCCGTTCGCCGAGCATGTTATTGACACTGGCGATCACTTACCTATTGCTGTCCCGCCTTATAGGTTAACACCAGCTAAGAAGGAGGTCATGAAAGCTGAAGTTGATAGGATGTTGGCTGAGGATGTTATAGAGGAGTGTGAGTCTGCTTGGGGATCTCCGGCCTTGTTTGTACCCAAATCAAACGGAAAGGTCCGTTTCTGTGTAGACTACAGAAGACTCAATGCGGTGACTAAGACCGATGCCTATCCTATGCCTTTGATAGACGAGCTTTTTCAGTCTACTAAAAAGAACTGTTACATGAGTTCTTTAGATATGCGTAGTAGTTATTGGTATGTCTCCGTACGCGAACAAGATAGAGACAAAATCGCCTTTGTAACGCCGTTTGGAACGTATCGTTTTAAGCGCATGCATTTTGGGTTAAAGAATGCGCCTTCCACCTTCCAAAGGTTGATCGATAGGCTTCGTTTTAGCGCTTCTTTAATGGATGTTACGATACTGGCGTATTTAGACGATATTTTGGTCCTAACAGAAGGATCTTTTGAGAAACACGTTGCAGATTTGCACGCTGTCTTCGAGAGACTGCGTTTCTTCAAATTACGTGCTAATAGAGATAAGTGCATGTTGGTTCGTGATAAAATTAAGTACCTTGGTCACGTGATTACACGCGATGGTATAGCTCCCGATGAGGAAAAGGTTAGTGCGGTTCTAAATATGAAAAGACCTTCGTCATTACAACATCTTAGAACGTTCATCGAAACCTGTTCCTGGTTCAGGAAGTTTATTCCCACCTTTTCTGCGGTTGCTGAACCGTTGACACGTCTGACGAAAAAGTGTCAATCCTGGTCTTGGGGAGCTGATCAACAACATGCATTTCAAGAGTTAAAGAATCGTTTGTCGTCTGCGCCTATTCTAATTCAGGCAGATTATAGCAAGCATTTTATATTGAGGACCGATGCTAGCAATTATGCCTTGGGTGCGGTCTTATTACAGGGCGAAGAAAAGAACGAGCGGCCGATTGAATACGCCAGCCGTCTTCTTACACCTGCCGAGAGAAACTACAGTACAACCGAGCGGGAGGCTCTGGCGGTTGTATGGGCTGTAGAGCGTTTCAGAGGCTACATCGAAGGACATGAAATTATATTAGGAAGTGATCATCAACCATTAAAATGGTTACTTACCTTGAAATCGCCATCTGGTAGATTAGTTAGATGGGCATTAAAATTACAAGCTTATAATATTCAGTTTCAGTATACTCCAGGAAAGGCGAACGTAGTTGCTGATGCACTCAGTCGTCCAATCTGTGAAGAAAATGATAAGAATCAGTGTGGTGTATGTTCGGGCGTGTTAGACTTACCTGCTTGTAGTCCCGCTGATCTCCGTAACGCGCAGCTCGATGATCTGGAACTTAAGAAAATTATTAGCGAATTGGAAGATACATCAGATTTAGAATCAATAGGTGCAAAAAGATGGTCTGAACGTGGATATTTTATGCAACAAGGAGTCTTATATAGGTATAACCCTGATTCGGATAGACACAGTTAGTTGTTCCTTCGTCTTTACGTACAGAAATAATAAAAGAGTGTCATGATGGGGCCACAGCTGGCTACCATGGGGTTGATAGGACTTATAATAAAGTCACTCATCATTTCTTTTTTCCAGGTATGCATAAAGCTATATCTGAGTACGTCAAGACTTGTATTATATGTCAGCGTTACAAAGCGTCTAATACAAAACCGAAGGGTCTGTTACAAACACCAGTACTTAGCTAAAGAGGTGAAATTTTGGCTATAGATTTGTTTGGTCCACTTCCCATGGGTAAAAATGGGGAACGCTGGGTTTTAATTGTTGAGGACACGGCGACACGCTGGGTTGAGCTTTATACCCTCCAAGAAGCAACGTCGGAGGTGTGTGCTCGTACACTAGTTGAGGAATATTTTCTTCGTTATGGACTTCCTCGTCGCATTGTTTCGGATAATGGTGTCCAATTTGTTTCTGCTGTTATACAACAGTGCATGTTTATTTTAGATATTACGCAAGAATTAATTCCACTCTACCACCCTTCTGCAAATCCCGTTGAGCGTAAAAATAGGGATATGAAATTTCAACTGTCTCGGTTGGTAGATACGAATCATTCTTCTTGGCCTCAGCATCTTCCTGTTGTTAGATTTATAATGAATTCTGCAGTGTGTCAAACTACTGGTGTAACTCCGGCGTACATGATGTTCGCCAGAGCTTCGTTCTCCAGTTGAGGTTCGACATGATATTGAAGCAGTTTTGAATAAGGATAATTTTGTACCTCAGATTACTCCGTACTTGCAACGGTTTATTGATTCACTCATAGCAGTTAAAGAACGCGCCGAAGTTCAACAGGACCGTCGCAAAGAGATTGCGGACAAGTCAAGGAGTCCTGCAGAGTCGTTTGATGTAGGCGATCAAGTTTTATTGAAAACACATGTTTTAAGTAATGCAGATAAAAAGTTATCTTCTAAGTTTATACCGAAAAGAGATGGGCCTTACATGATAGTTAATAAAGCTAGTCCTACTGCCTATGTTATTGCTAATATAGAAAACCCTAATGAAATTTTAGGTAAGTTTCACATTTCAGAGCTTACCCGTTTTCATAGTCGTGATGATGCGCCTCCTCCTCCCGTTGTACAAAAACGTAAAAGAGGTCGTCCTCGTAAGCATGTTTGCCCAGTATGTTCTTTTAATTGTAAATGTTAGTTTTATTGTTTTGTGTTTAGTTTAAGCATTATTTTTGTATTGTCTTTTGCGAGTTAACGCGCGAGGGCGCTGTCATTAACTCGAGGGGGAGTGTGTGGCGTATATGTTCCTCCCTCCGGCTCAAAGGGAAGCTATTGACCGTTGAAGGGACGCGCGGGGGGACATTTCGGGTAGCGCCACATGCGCCCACGCAGGCGCGATGCGAGTCAGTCATTGGCCGGGACTCGTTAACCCACGCGCGGTGCCTTGATTTATTCCCGCGCTCGTGTGTTCCGTTAAGTTTGAATAAAGTGTAATTATACATAAACACGTATTACTTCTTCACTGAACCACACTCCACCCGGATACACAAGTGTTTTTTCTTTAAGTTGGCATTGATCGAAATGATTTATTTATATTTGTTTCTTAGGTTTTCACGCACATCACTCATTAAATAAAACTAGTTTTTACGGGTTAATGCACGAAACTTTATTTATTTATTGACGTTTCGTAGCCTTTACAGGCTTCGTCGTCAGAATAAAACTTTTATTTAATTTGTCGAGCTACCTTCGAAAGACTTTTATTGAGCGTTTGGTTATTTCATTGTTCGATTTTTAAGTTTTATTGTCTATGTATGAATTTATTATTTAATTTACTTAATAAAGTATTTCATTTAAAATTCTTTTTTGTAATTTTGAGTTTATTTATTTGACATTAGATTTGATAAACCACAGATCCTTGCAGCTGAGCAGCGGTTAGTTCCTCGAATGATGCGCGAGGCTATTGAGATCAAAAAATATCCAAATTTCAATAGGGAAGATGGTTGGTATATACCACCAGCTTGGGAACCTATTATACAGGAGATAAAATCCCAACCCCGAGCACACACTGCAAGACCATCAGATACTATTAGTTCTTTTTGTTTGCATAATTTAACATAAGAAGGAGATAGAAAGCCTCTCTTGAGTTTGTTTCGCCGGTTCCTCTCAGAAAGGTCTCCCAATTTTGGAACCGGTGGTAGTTTACGGTAGTTAGGGTCAAATAAATAAACTCAAAATTACAAAAAAGAATTTTAAAGGCTACGAAACGTCAATAAATAAATAAAGTTTCGTGCATTAACCCGTAAAAACTAGTTTTATTTGATTTATTTATATGTTATCATTAGTAATATTATTTATTGTTGAAAAATTATAAAGCTTTCGTTTCATTAAATAGTTTTTTTAAACAATCAAAGTTTATTTATTTATTTATTTATATCAAATACTTATATCTATTATTACAGGTATATACCCAAGGCAATAGATACATCAATTTAAGAAATCCATTATAATACACATTTACAAACACATTGGAAAAATAATTAATTGCAACCGATTATAATCCACTCAGCTAGTTTTGTAAATTCGCTCAGAGCACAAACGAATAAGTCCATCTTTTCATTAATTTTGTTGATTGTGCGCAATGCACGCGTCAGTGGAGCCTCACTCAATAATTTAGTGCGTCCAGTAGGAATTACCAACAGGCCCGGCCGCCGCCGACGCCAAATGTATTCATTTGGAACACTAAAACTAATCATCCCTAGTATGCCCGGATTAAATATCTTACCCCGAAGCACCTTAAAAATATAAATAACTAGCTTCAATTCTCTCCGAACCCTAAGCTGACTATATCCAACCATACCAAGAACAAATAATGTAGGATATTGTAATGGATAAAAGGGATACACTCCATATAGTTTTAAATACATGTATCTTACAAATTTATTCTGCACTCTCTCTAGCATAATATTATACTTTTGTTCGTGTGGAGCCCAAATCATAGCGTTACATTCTAGATGACTCCTAACTAATGTATTATACAAAGCGACGATGGCCTGTACATTCGTAAATTCCTTTACAGTTCGTAAAATTAAACCTAAAGTTTTAAAAGCTTTTTTACAAACGTCAACGATCTCGAAATAATAAGTCTGCTGTGAATTTCACTCCTAAGTCCCTAACTTCTGTTACCCTTTTTAAAGGTGTGCCATCAATTTTATATTCGTGATCTATTGGTTTCTGTTTGTGTGTAAAAGTAATAGTCATACACTTGGATATATTGAATTGCAAGTTATTAACTTTGCTCCACTTGACAACTCTATCTATGTCCTCCTGGAGTCTGTTACAATCTCCTACATTCCCTATATCCGCCGACAACTTAAGGTCATCAGCAAATTACAAACATTTAGAGTTCTTCACTACATTGGGTAAGTCATTTATCATGATTAAAAATTCCAAAGGCCCTAGGTTCGATCCCTGACTTACCTCGGACCATGTAAAATACAGATCTGACTTTTTTCCCTCGTACTCGACATACTGCTGCCTATCTGCCATGTAACTACAAAAAAAAAATTAACAGATGTGATGTAAAACCAATCCGCGCCATCTTTTTAAGAAGTACATCATTATTTACGAGATCAAATGCCTTTTTAAAATCAAAATATGCCGCGTCCGTTTGCCCTCCTCTGTCCACTGATGGTATTATATCTGTTATGAGGGCCACAAGGTTGCTAGTGGTGCTCCGAGCTGGCCTAAACCCATGCTGCACCTCCGACAATTGTGAGTGTATCTGCTGATATAAGCTTCCGTGTATAGCAGACTCGAAAACTTTCGCCGGAGTTGACAGTACAGCTACAGGCCTATAACCCTCGACACTCGTTCCCGCCGTTCCTTTCGGAACGGGTACAACTTTGGTTATTTTCCATCTTTCAGGAAATATAGCCAGACTTAAACTTTTATTGTATATGTAGTGTAGTGGCAACGCTAGTGCAGATCGACAGTCTTTAAAAATAAAGGGTGGAATACCATCAGGCCCTGTAGATTTTTTTGGCTTCAGTTGTTTAAGTGCGATGAGTACGTCGCTAAGTTGCAAATGACTCAAATGAACTCGAGCGGCCCCGTTATCCCCACCAGCTTCCTCTATCGCCGTGTCCACATTCAACTCGGCCCTCGGTTTACTATATACAGAATGAAAAAAATCTAGCGAACTCCGAAACACACTGATCCCGACACAATAACTCCCCATTTTTCTGAATTTTTTGTACAGTACGACTTTTTCTTTTAGAATAGGGAAGATGCAATATTTTTATTTTTGTTTTCATTTTAAAGAATTCCATGTAGAATAAACCACAGATATATTAAAAAATTAAAACATTGTGATTTATCGGAAAAAATGCGGTTTTAAATTGACAATTTAAATTTTCGCGCGAAAACGAACCTATAGTTGCGATGACGTCACTCCTGTCCTTCACTGGTCGTAATTGTTCGTTGCTGGCTTTAAATTTTCATACTTTTGCATATTTTTTCGACTTTCGAAATATTTTTTTGAAAAATTTAAAATGGACTATCCATCAACATCATGTGATCATAACAATACCACTAATATTCCGAAAAAAAGCCGTGTTGACTCATGTTTTGTGCCAATCTACTTCAACAAAGTTCCCAAATAAATTGTTTTTGACTGGAACTTCTGACCCAAAACTGAAAGAAAAGTGGTTTCAAGCTGCGAAGAGAAATGACAATTATTCTCCAAAGACCATTATTCGATGCTGAGAAGATCACTTTGACGTAAGTCGGCGAATATACTTGTTATATGCTTAATTAATCTGCTTGTACGTAAAAACGCATTAGTAACCTACCTAATACTTACAAAACCTGTCTATAACATATTTTTAATTTTACAGTTGGAGAATGACGTCGAAAATTAGATAAAGTTTAAAATGTGTGGCACAATCTTCTCATTGGCAGGACTGAACCAAGCTTTGCGTTTCATTTAAAATAACTGTAACACGATAACCTTCTTTACGTAGTTTATGCTCCGGAGAACTCGACCTTTTACTGTACATAATTTTCCATCTCTTTTAATTTGGACATAGCAGATTGCATTATCGCCATAAGATTTGTAGAAGCCGCTGAATAAAATACGAATAAACTACGTTTTTACATACCGTAGTAATATAGTCCCTTTCATTTCTACACTTAAAAACTCTGCACTTTGGACAAAAAAAGTTATAACCATGTCAACGCTAACTCTTGGTAAATTCCTGGAGTCTGCTTTGATAAACGCAACTTCCATTTTTATTAAATGTAAAAAAACGCAATAAATTTTCCCATCAAATAATATTTACTTTAACAACCATAACCTCAAAGAAGTTGTCATAACAGGACTGACGTCACTAAATGCTGATTGGTGTTTTAAAATACGTTCCGTTTCAAGTATTTTTAATTCGTAATAATTGTTAAAAAACAACATTATGTAAAATAAAAACGTTGCAGTGGCATTTCTTTCATATTTTTTTAACATTTTAATCATAAAATTTTCATAAATATTATATATGCATCTTCCCTATTGACATAATTCCAAAACGATTTTGGGTCATTTTTGAGATTACTTTGTATACAATTCCTATATTGGTTATGCGCATCTACTATCATATGTTTTACTTTAGTCCGTAACTCGGCGAATTGTTTATAGTCAGAGTCTAATTTGGTGGTTTTATATTTTTTATGCAGCCGTGCTTTATATTCTATTGAACGTATAATTTCACCTGTATACCATTCGGGGTACCTCCTATTCGAACCAATTTGTTTAATATTTTTTTTGGGTACACACATTTCCAATATTGAATAAATTTCATTTTAAAGTGATAAATAATCAGCTTTATAAAAGTTCCATTGTGAGGTACCTGTATTGGATGAAGTTAATTCAAACTGTTAAAAAAATAAATATAAGTATGGATGAAGGTACAAACATTGACTTTTTTTTCAACACTGAACTTAGCGCACTCTGCTGGTGCATTTGAAAACTAATTCACGTTCCAATTAAGCATCAGCATAATTCGGCATTGTGCGGCACTGAGTCGCATTAGGCTAGTTTACTCATGTCGAATTGTATTAAATAAATGTTTATTTCTTAAAGTGTTTAGTCTAAGGAACCTTAATATATCGATTTTACTTCATAAAAGCAGAAGATTGCTGTAGAAATTTAATTTTAAAAAATATTTCTTAGTCTATATTTTTTAAACACTAAAAACGCTGTTCGCCACATTCGCCATGATTTTGACGTCTCTTGTGGTAAACAACTAAATGTCATTCGCGTGTTACTGTAGGTGGATTCTTTCGTCTGATTAAATTTATCTTAAAACACTTTTAACTTTAGGAAAGAAAAAAACAGTAAACTTAGTTTTTTTTGACTAAACAAATAGGCTAGTTGACCCTTTTTGGAAAAAGGTTTTAAATGGTTAATAAATGTTCTATTAGACCGAAAAAAAATGTATTGTATGTTTTTGAGACCTAGAAAGCTACAAATCTTTAATTTTAAAATAGACTTTTCATGGACATACAAAAACGCTGTCGGCCATTTTAGTCTATAGATTATCTATGCTATGACGTTGACGGTAGTAAACAAAAACTCGTAAGCACGTAGAAAATAACCTATCTGAGTTTATAATAAAAAAAAACATGATTTCTTATAGATACCACGAAAAATATAGTAATTATCATTATTGTATTGTACGAGAATGTAAAAACACATCCTTGAAGACTCCAGGAAAGTTGTGGATTAAAGTGCCGAAAGAAATTAACCTACGCAATACCTGGTTAAAACTTGCTAAAAGTGATCCTGCAACTTTATCGACTCATAGTAGAATTTATTTTTGCGAAGATCACTTTGATGTAAGTACTCATTGAATAACATTATAAGTCTCTTCATTTAGTATCAGTTTTAATAAACAAGTTTTAAAGTTATGTATGAATGACGTTTAGTTGTTTACTAAAAGAGACGTCACAATCATGGCGGATGTGGCGAACAGCGTTTTTAGTGTTTAAAAAGTATAGACTAAAAATTATTTTCTTAAATTTAATTTCTACAGTAATCTTCTGCTTTTATAAAGTGAAATCGATATATTTAGGTTCCTTAGACCAAATACTTTAAGAAATAAACATTTATTTAATACAATTCGACATGAGTCAACTAGCCTATTATGGATGCCGGCTTTGTGAAAGCAGAAATCACAAATCTGCCAAGAATTGACGCATTGATGGTTGGTGAATTTTTTGCACTAAACCCCGATTTCTGCTCTGCGGAGCAGAGAAACGACAAGGCATCTATGTAAGTACAGTGCATTTAGTATTACAATGTAGTAATAAACATAAAACTGATACAACATATGAATAAGTGTAATAAAGTTGCGTAGGTTAATTTCTTTCGGCACTTTAATCCACAACTTTCCTGGAGTCTTCAAGGATGTGTTTTTATATTCTCGTACAATACAGTATTGATAATTACTTTATTTTTCGTGGTATTTATTAGAAATCATGTTTTTTTTTTATTATAAACTCAGTTATAAGTAATTTTCTACGTGTTTACGAGTTTTTGTTTACCACAAATCACGTCATAGCATAGACAATCTATAGACTAAAATGGCCGACAGCGTTTTTGTATGTCCATGAAAAGTCTATTTTAAAATTAAAGATTTGTAGCTTTTTAGGTTTAAAAAAAATACAATACATTTTTTTTCGGTCTAATAGAACATTTATTAACCATTTAAAACCTTTTTCCAAAAAGGGTCAACTAGCCTAACAACCATAAATTCTAATGAAAAAAAAACTGAAGACTAGCAAAGAGAACAACTGCCATACAGGCAGTCGTTCTCTTTGCCTTCACTGAAATGGAAGAACGTAAAAAGAAAATTTATATGACATCATTCATTGCATCTCTTTTTCTATAAAACATGAAAAGGACACAAGACCTTTTCTTTTCTACTGTCAAATTTTAAAGTTTAGCCATAGATTAGGGACTCCATAGACAAAAGGATTCTGGCCAGCAGAATCAATTAGTGTTGGGTAGGACACGACTTGAAAAAGAGTTTGTAAGAGTAGCCTCTTTTTTGTACTGAGCCAGTACCATGCCAGTACACTGTCCCACTTCAAATGAGGCGAGGCGAACTGAAGCTCGGCAATACATTTGAAGTGACGAGTACAAATATGACATTGAGGCGTACAGAAGCTCGACATTACGTTTGTGTACACGAGTAGCACCTCCTCTACGCACTATCAATCTTGCTGGATCCAGCATGCAGGACAGCGCTATACACGTAAAAGAGATAGAGATACAGATGGATAGTGCGTAGAGGACTTAAATGAAATGTTATGCCTCGCTCTCTCTCAGTCAGACTTACGAAGATTGAGTGAGTAACTTGACATTTAATGTGAAGTAGTACATTTTAAAATTTTGAGCCGCTCTTACATTTTGACGTCATGTCCGGGACAAATGTACCGCCTCTTGTCAGTCCTACTCAACACTTTTTTTTTTTTGTTGAAGTTCTCCCGTTTTAGGGAAGGCAAAGGGAACAATGCCCATACAGCCTAGTCTTTAACTAAATTTATCTTCTTTTTATTTTTACATTAGAATGTCGGTGTGACGCATTCTAATGTTTCTTGGAGTGTTTGGCACGAAATGTATCGAGTTGGCTTTTTCGATAAGCTTCTGTGAGGTAGTCAACACTACAATAAAATTCTCACGTCCACTTGACCGGAATAGCGTATATTTTAATGATTCCGCTAATTCTTCAGTTACGCAGACAGTTGTTACACAAAACCACACCAATTTTATTTCACAATATCCACTATGAGCGAATCTAAGAATAATTTAAATAAGACGCCAACCGCACTCGATGAAATCCCGCCAAAAAAGCCCCTACTCAACACTAGAATCAATCATTGACAGTTCCCTTCCTCTACAAGCAAAGACTGTGTTATTACAAGTAGGGTTCCGTTCTATCGCGCAAGGTTTAACATTTAAAATGCAGCAAGCTTGTTCTCTTATTGGCCTGTGGCAGCAAGCTATCATTACGGTAAAGTAAATACTATGAAAAAAGAAATTTTGCCATAGCGGCAAAAACTAACACATTAAATAGAAAAAAAATACCTATTGCTACT
Organism: Chilo suppressalis; assembly: GCA_902850365.2. Classification (NCBI taxonomy): domain Eukaryota; kingdom Metazoa; phylum Arthropoda; class Insecta; order Lepidoptera; family Crambidae; genus Chilo; species Chilo suppressalis. Next base: position 16,307,635 of record OU963914.1, on the reverse strand, counting down.
GTTGTCATATATCATATAACAGGAACAGAAAAGACAAGAAGTGGTAAGGCATCCGAGTACAGAACCCTAAAAACCTATCTAAAGAGTCATAGACTAAATTCCAAAGTTCCAAAGAGTTCTTTTCATTCACCTTTTTAGTCATCTTCAAAAGGTCGGCAGGGTCAGCCAGTTTTGATTAATTATTTTATAAACTGTTAATTTAGTGAGAAATAATTTCAAGATGTTCTCCCGTGCTTTAAAACCTGTTGCGGTTGCTGCAGCCCAAAATGGAGCCAAAAATTTTTCCACCAGCAGTCAGGTAAGATCCAAGCGGGTCCGTCCTGCTTAGTCCTCATGTGTTTTATATCAAGTTCAAGAGTTCAAATTCCATAGGAACCATGTTATGAAGGCAGTTGATGGGAAACTTGTATAATTTTCAGATGAATTACAAAGTGGTAGTAGCTGGTGCAGCTGGTGGAATTGGCCAGCCCCTGGCTTTGCTCCTCAAGCAGAATCCGCTGGTCACTAGGTTGGCCCTCTACGATATTGCGCCAGTCACCCCCGGCGTCGCAGTTGACTTATCTCACATGGACACCCCAGCCAAGGTCACGGGCTACAAGGGTCCAGAAGAGCTGCCAGCTGCCATCAAAGGTACCATACTTTATTGATGCCAACCTCTTTTGCACATTTAACCTTAAAAAATATTTGCACAGGTTACATAACACTCGGGCATTTTGAGTTCAATGTCAATAGTTTGTGCCTTTAAATAGTGCTTCGTTCATGCAGTCTTATTTGTGCATGTGTTATACCCATGTGTAAAATATATATAAGGATCAGTGACAACGTAATATGGAAATATTAACAAAAATTATAAATTCTATTCCAATGCTGTTGACCTTGACTTTGTAACTAAATATGTAAGTGGTTATTTTGGTAATGGAAAATTATATGTTTAAAAAACACATCATTTGTTAGTCTGATAACACCACTGTAATGCTGGTAACAACAAATTGACATAATTATTTATGTTATTTGTCTTTGTTTGTTCTTGCATTGGTAATTCAAAACAATTAATTAAAAATTGTAGGTTGTTATATCTCTTGAGATTCATATAACTACCTATGTATGTTCTAGATAAAATTCTTTTATAATCATACCTCTAGCATTCATAAGTTGCATTTTACAATGTTTTACTGCACTGTGTCAAGGAAATCTAAAATAACAAACCATATTTGAATATATTAGAAATATCTCCACCCAGATATGAACCTATGAAAAATAGTTATAATTTTGATTTTTTAAGCATGTGTAGTGCTAGATGTTTAAATCTAAAGAAATTTTTACTAAAAAAAATTCCACGCATACTGGTTTTTATTTAAACATCTAGCAGATACATGTTTCATAAAACATCTGGTCTGTGTGGATTTTTTTCTAGTAAAATTTTCTTTAAAATTTAAACATCTAGCATTTACATGCTTAAAAAATAAAAATTTAACTATACTTGCTATTTCTTCTATCAAGTGTTTAATACTTGTAAAGGTATTCATTTGACATTGTGGGTTACCAACAATACGAAAAGATGGTGCTGCCTTGCAGCTTAAGAATGGCTAGAAAGAATTCGACACAGCCATCAGGGTTGTGGTAGCATAATGGTCAGTGCTTTCGCCTGGATAGCGAAGGGTGTCGGTTCCAGTCCTGTCTTCTGCCTGTCCATGTGGCATATTTTCTAGTAAATTTTAGATTTAATACTATCAAAAATGTTAGAAAAGTTGAATATATTGCTGACATAATGTATTATAGAAATTATATCTCACATGAATACATATTGTAATATTCTTTCAATATTCTAACAGCATACATTTTATGCAACTTACCAATAAAAATCTACAGTAATGCATGTACACAATGCTTGGACGAACATAGCTTTTATTGATTTTTTAAATTAATATTTAGGTGTGAATTTATATAAATGTTGGAGTAAGTTTGTATTAACTATACATGAGATTAGTGTGCATTAGCACATGTTAGTTCTCTTTTTAGTGGTCAATACAGCTTTTATCCAAAATTACACACCTATATGCTTAAAAATAAAATATTTTATCAAAATTAATGTACAGTCATTATTAAATAACTAATAGTCTGATTATTCGTAGATCATAGATATCAGATTTTCCCAACCAATTCCAAACTTTACTCATTAGTTTTGAAGTTCCTGATGTGTATTGTCAGCTACTAATACATTTGAATAACTTTAAGATAATTAATTCTCAAGGACAATTATAAAGTAGCTTCATATAATAGCTACAAGCAGATTTTACTTCAATCAGTGCACAAGTCTTCTACCTTACAGCAGACTGCACCAAATTACACTTCTTATTATTGTATTGCCCTTTTGTACGGTTGTGTAAAAAGATAATTATTTCCCTCAGATGCCGATGTTGTAGTGATCCCAGCGGGAGTTCCCCGTAAGCCGGGCATGACTCGCGACGACCTTTTCAACACGAATGCCTCCATCGTCCGCGACCTCGCCTGCTGTGTCGCTCAGAACGCACCCAAAGCCATCATGGCCATCATCACAAACCCCGTCAATTCCATGGTACCCATCGCTTCAGAAATCATGAAGAAGGTAAGAAGAATTTTAATTTTAAATACATTTGAGGACAGCAGATTATAGTAATGATGCATAAATATTGGACAACATCACAGACATTGTTCTGAACCTGTAAAATAGGGGTGATGACGGGGTACAGTAAACGAAATTCTATTTAGTCCGTCAGTTAGATGATCAAAAAATAATGGACACGTATTTTTTCTTTGGGCAATCAACCAAAAAATGACAAAGTTATAGCGTGTCAAAGTTTGGGAGTAGGGGCTCGTGACGTCACTTTTGAGTGAATTTTCCCTTATAAGTGTACTCAAACGTGACGTCATGCGACTTTTCAAATCAATATATCTCTGCAATGCTTATATTATGTGACAAAAGAAAAAATACGTGTCCAATACTTTTTGATAATCTACCCGATAAACGAAGCAAAAAAAAATACGTATCATCCCTATTACAGGAGTTGGGTTTTAAAAACTAAACTTCGCTATATTAATGCGCTATTTAATATAGAGTGTATAGCAAGTCATATAATATAGTGAGGTGTGAACATATGCTTTAAATTGCGTGCAATATTGTTTAATGATCTAGAAAGCATAGTCTATACATTATTACTAACCAGAAAAGATATGCGTCTAAATAAATCTATTGAAGAATGGATGGATCTGCTATAAAATTGTCTATATGTAATAGTCTGCTGACGTAATATTAAGCCAACTTATCTTATTGATAACAGTCGCTTTCCAGACAATTTTTAAGATAAACTGCATAGTTATATAAAGTAATACTGATGGAAATAGCATAATAATTAGTATAGGCACTATGATTCTTGATACTTGTTGAGTATTGACATAGTTGTGATAAGTTTACATCAACAAGATTTACAATTTAATGTAAACACTACTTGCGATATTCAGAACAAATAAGTTAGGTAAATGAATTGATTCTACAATTTGAACTGGTTGTTTTATGTTATAATCATTTTAAATATCAAATTAAACAGTAGGAAAGTCATTTAGCTAAGATAGATCAAAAAAGATAATAATATGTGCTGTCTGCTTAGTTTTTCTTACTAATATTAAATGTACATCAATAAACAAAGATGTGCTGACTAGACGAATCATGAATATACCACAAAATGTAAAACTATCGTAATCAATTGTGAACTCAATAACTAGCAAAATAAAGTTTAAACTCAGTTAGCAAAACTGGACAGTTTTCAATAACCTTAAGATAATCCATATTCCAAACTAATTTTATCAATATGAACATGTGTCTCTCTGTCTTTTTGTTACCTCTTTGTGCTTAAACCACATAACTGATTTGTTGAAATTTGGCACAGAGAGTTTGAATCCCAGTTAAAGACAAAAGTATATATTTTATCCAGAAAATCATCTTTAAAGGGGGTTGAAAAGTATGAATGTTTCTATGGGGAAACTAGTAGTTCATGTATTATTAAGTGAAGACTTGTTAAGCCAAAAAGGAAAAAAACGCACTTACTATAAAACGGTTTATTAGCATTTTGTTGCACTTGAAAAAGGCAATGATCAGAGCGAGACAACCGAAACGGAGGCCGCCTCTCTTCTCCCTCTCACTTCAACTAAACGAAACTTATGTGACGTTTTTAATACATTACAATTGTCCCAGGCGGGTGTTTACGACCCAGCCCGCATCCTAGGCGTCACCACTTTGGACGTTGTGCGCGCCGCTGCCTTCATCGGCGACATCAACGGCGTGGACCCTTGCTGCGTCACCATCCCCGTCATAGGAGGACATTCGGGTGTCACCATCATACCCTTGTTGAGCCAAAGTCAGCCTGCTGTCAAGCTGTCGGACCAGGAGAAGATTAAGGCACTCACTCAGAGGATACAGGAGGCTGGTACCGAGGTGAGACTTGGATTCTTCTTGTTTGCATTTGTTTTTTCCACAGTTATAATATTATTAAAAAGGCGTGAAAGCGTCTTGGGACGAACGATAGAAGTGATAACTTAAAATAATCTAAGCGGCGCTGCGGGTTAGAGTGAGAGAGGAGGAGTATCTACATCAGAAAGTTGTTATTGTTAAACTAATTGAACACAGTAGATTGGTAGGTGAAAAGGGGATTGGAGGGTGAATAGGGGACCGGAGGGTGAAATTGGTAAAGGGATTGGTGGGTGAGGATTGTGGGGATCGGTGGGTGATAGTGGGGATTAATGTGTGAGGGGTCTGGGGTCACGCCTCTGGTACCTGGGCGGGCTGTAGCGTCTATCTCCTTTCGCGGCGAAAGGAAGCCAGACAGACTGGCGCCGTAACGCGTTACGTAAAGAAGGGATTTACCCTCCAATAAGAAGTTATCTCTTCACAAAAGTCCTTCAGCTGGGATTCGAACCCGGTTGCCGAGTAGAGGTGAGCTTTCTACCACTGAACCACTGATGCTTGTTGATGAGGTCTGAATTTTTTAACTACATTAATAAATGTAATACGAAATGCTAGAGAAGAACAAAGAAATTGTGGTAATGTAATTAGAGTTTCATACGATATGCCCTTATTGGATGGTAGAAAAAAAATCGTTAAAGTTAAACAACTTTCGCAGTGGTCGGTCATTGGATGGGTGACCAAAAATCTTCTATCTCGAGTTCCTCCGTGCTTCGGAAGGCACGCTAATCTCCCGTTTCCATCCATTAGGGAAGGCCTGTGCCTCAGCAGTGGGGACATTAATAGGCTGATGATGATGATGTTAGAGATATTTATTTATAATATGTTAAATCAGGTGGTGAAAGCGAAGGCTGGCGGCGGTTCCGCCACTTTGTCGATGGCGTATGCTGGCGCCCGCCTCGCCGGCTCCGTGCTGCGAGGACTCAAGGTAATTAATAATCATTCCTAATAATTCCTTATCATTCTTATTTAGATCAAGGATGGGCATGTCCTGCCAGGGTCGTAGCTAGAGAGCTTGGTTTCCATAGAAAATTTGACGTTGGCCATACAAATACAGTACCCCTAACACGAACCATTATCGAATTCGAATAGTTTGTGAGTGATAAATGTCAAATTTTGTATGGAAACTTGAACAGCAGCGCCACAAAGTACGTAACGAGACCTAAAAATCAGTACACATTTGACAGTGACATTTCGGACTCGCAAACGTTGCGAATTCGATATTGGTTCGTGCTAAGGGTACGGATCAGTCAAAGTTTCTATGGAAACTAAGCAGCGCCTCTACCGGACAAAATAACCTTATGAACAAACTAGCTTTTTACATAGAAAATTGAACATGGCGATACGAATACTTTCTCGCTAGTTTTTCGTGCTTCTGTTCAGTTTCGTATACTTAAAAAAGTGGCCAATTTAAATCTAACCTCTTTAGCTTTAATAAAAAAGGAGACATCAAAAACTTTTGTTAAATTATTATAAAATGTCTAATGACAAAGATCGTCCCTAAAATTTATTAATGAGGAAGTGTGAACTTTATACAGATATATGTTTAGAGTTCTCACAAAGCTCGCGTCACCGGGCCCCATTATTATGTGTGATAAGGATTGACCGCCATGCCTTGTGTTTTTTGTTTTACATTAACTAATTACTTCTGGGTAGTCTTAACTTTTGTTTAATTCTTTGTTCGTTGCTGTTGCAATAGTTGTTATTGTTCCCGTAGGTACCTCTTCTCCAAGTAGACTTCCGTGTGGTGCCAGCAGCTTCAACTCCGTTGTAGTTTACGAGTGATGATAAGTAGCCAAAATATTGGTTTTCAGGCGTATCACATTGGTATGCCTTGGCGTTCGCTTGAAGATCCTGTGGTAACCCTCTTATGATGCAAGAAATTGCCGCTTCTCCATAAATTTTGCACTTTTTACCCGGCTGCGCAATGCAAGAGCGCGAAGCGCGACGCGCAGACAGGGTTATGTGTTTAACAGTCTATATATGTATGTTTGTACTTTTGTGGCACACTAGAGACCAAACGCCTGGACCGATTTTGATGATTCATACATCAATCGATTCGTCTCAATCATGGAAGTGCTACTAAAGATATGATGGTAATCAAAATTCAATATGGGCAAAATTAGGCGCCATATTGTGACGAAGTAAAAAAAAAAAAGTTGACAAAACATGTCGAGTGGGGTATCACTGTCTAGATAATCGAAAATCATATTTAGGTTCCTAACACCATTTTTCATTTTATATGATTGTTTAGGATCTACAACGCTTTAAAGTTGTATATTAACCACTTACGTTTTTAATTTCAATCTTACGTTTGTATGGATCTTTGTTACTCTTTCACCTAAAAAATACTGAATGGATTTTAATGAAACTTAACAGTAATATAGCTCATATATGATAATTACATATATATAATAATTTATGTAGTTATTGAGTGAATTGGCCAATATATAGCAATAAGTGTCACATAAGACGGAAAAAAATGTCCCATCTGCGAGCCATTTTGGCCTGCACTGCAAAAACAATAAAAGTTACATGAATGTAATGTAGAGTGGAAATGTATCTCTTAAATAGTTCTAAAAAAAAGTCCGTGACACCATATATCTATTTTTAATGTGTAAGTCATTACCGCTAAAATAGTGAATCAAAACTAAAATATTATTTGATATCTATTTCCAAAATGCACATTTTGTATTAACAAATCATTTTTTATCAAAACAAATACTTTAATCGCTTTTGATATTTAAAGACGATAAACTTTGCTTTTTACACTATGTCATTTTGACAAATATTTAAAAAGTTACAACGATGACAAAGTGATAACGCGTTGTACTATGTATAAGAAAAAAAAATGGGGTATTCGCAGTATCTGATCCTATACGAAGTACTAACATTAAAACTGTGATACAGTTCCTTCTTATTAAATGATGAAAAATATATTATCATAATAGGTATTTATGATTATTGAATTTTAATGAAAAACTCAGAATTTTACTGTTTTTAATTTTTTTTTAACGATATTACTTAAGGTTACAAAAAAGGTTTACTTAATATAATGACAAATAACCCATTTTTCGCTAGTAAGTACATACTTATTGGAATCGCTGTATTTATTAATCAGCTCGCGATAATATTGGTTTTGTAATAATTCTGCAAAATTCAAAGTAAATAATGTAGATTTTTATAGGTAAATTACCCCTTTCATCACCCTACGCCTGTTATAATAAATAATGTAGCTACCTTATGATGAATTAATATTTGAAATCGGTTCAGTAGTCTGACAGATTCTTTGTTACAAACATACAAATCTTGCCTCTTTATAAAGATAAGTATTTAATTGATGAAAAAGATTTAAAAATAAAGTAAGTAATAGGTTTATTTGATTATATTTGTAAAAGTTACTTAGCATTTGTACTTAACAGTGATACGTAATGCGGTATTTTTTTAAACAAAAAAAAATTTGGAAAATAATTGTCATGATTGCACTACTGGGAGTACTCTTCAAAATTCAAAAAATTCAAAATCAAATATTATTTGATTAAACTTTGCTTTGGTGATTGCATAATTATTTAATTTAGTGATCTAAGGCAGTTGCCACCATTGTCTAAAACAACAGACGGGAATTACTTCTTTCTTCAACCTGCGACATAAACGTCATTGATTGGTATTGTATATAGGGTGATTAAAAACATTTGAAGTTAACTTCTGGCATCTTCATATTGGGTTTCTGTGAATTATGTAGGTATATCAAATTATGAGACTAGGGACTGACACTGAATTTGTGTATATCACAATCTTAGACGTCCGGCACTGACATGACAATGCAGCCACTGCCATTTTTAAATAGTCGACGAATAAAAGTAAATGAATTTTATATTTACTGCTAAACTATTAAAAAAACATAAACAAAAGATGACTTTTTGAGTGAGTGCTAGTTTACTATAAAATTTACATACATTAGAGATATTTATGTAACGACTTGATTTAACTTCACACATTTTTGCGAAAATTGAGGCCCATCTGTAGCCTTGACCCACCTGGTAAAGTCTTTAAATGTCTTAATAAATCAATCTTTTAGACTGACGCAAGGTACTTAATAATTCCCGCGATATTAATTCCCTTACTGAAGTAACAAGACTACGGTATATAGCGTCTTAAAATACTAACTAAAAAGTGTGAAATAAAAAAGGTAAATTTAAAAAATCAAAAAACCCGACTGCTTAATTATTCTTCAAATAAAAACTGAAAAGAAAAAAACAAGTCCAGTAGTCTATAATTCTGTTAATAAGGAACAAAGCTACTTTAACAGTCGGGACCCACTGTTGAAAAATATTATGTATTCTTGAATATCTAATGGGTCCCGACTGTTAAAGTAGCTTTGTTCCTTATTAACAGAATTATAGACTACTGGACTTGTTTTTTTCTTTTCAGTTTTTATTTGAAGAATAATTAAGCAGTCGGGTTTTTTGATTTTTTAAATTTACCTTTTTTTAGTAGAGACAATTTCGCGTGATAGTAATTAGTCATCGTTTCCGATTCCAGTTTCGTTCTTGCTAACATTTCTTCCAGTCTATTTACAAAGTCAGTTGATCGTGGAAATGCTGTTTGGAGTGCTTGTTTCCATGCTTGCCAAGTCAAATCGTAGTATCGTCGCGGTCAATCCTTATCACACATAATAATGGGGCCCGGTGACGCGAGCTTCGTGAGAACTCTATAACATATAGTTAATTTTTTTTGTACAACCAGAAGTTGCTGAATGAATATTTTTCTTTTAATAATTTCAGGGTGAGAGCAACGTTGTGGAATGCGCTTACATTAAGTCTGACTTGACCGAGGCACCTTACTTCGCCAACCCCGTAGTGTTGGGCCCCAATGGTGTGGCCAAGAACCTTGGCTACGGAACCCTCAATGCTTACGAGCAAGAACTGCTCAAGGCAGCCATCCCCGAACTACTCAAGAACATCAAGACCGGTGTCGATTTCGCCAACAAGTGTTAGGATGTGAATAAATTATTGTTTAAAATCTATTTCATGTATAAATTAAAACTGATCAGTGCTTGTAGTATCAAAATGTGGAAATATTTTCATATAACGAACTGAAGTGTTTGCGAAATGTGGTTGGAATTACTTTTTACATAATATAGGTATTATGTATTAAGTAATATGGAAAGTTCCATTTGTAAACAGTTGCTTTGCAACTAAAAAATGATATAAAATGAAGGGACAAAGATATAGATATAGTACTGATAGTGTTAATTTTTATATGAAAACAGCTATTTAATTCTAGAGGAATGATGCTATACACTTAGCATATAAATCGTGATGTGGTAGTGATGGTATTATTGCAATAAGTAGAAAATTCAATTTGTAACTGTTACAATATTTTAACAATGATGTTTTATTTATATTTGTTACTTTTTGCATTTCATCAAACAGTTTTGTAGGGCAAAACACAACTTACAATGAAAATTTGCGACATTCATACCAAATATTGCCAAGTGACGATTTAGAGAGGATGTTTTTTTTTGTAAATATATTTGATGTTTTGTTAAAATGTGATTTATGTATGTGGTAATAAAGCATTAATTACCTACTATCGGCCTTTTTTTTAATTCTAGGCGGCTCTACTTGCTTCCACTGGGCGGGTTATTTGGCAAAAGCGTTTAAAACATCCTTTTCGTATCTTTTCACACATAATTACAAAGAAATTCACAATTATTCAATTAAATGATATCTGATGTTAACAGCAATATTGGTTAACCTTTTTCTGCTTACAATAAATATCGTTTTTAAAATTGTATGAACCGATGAAAGGTGCAACTATCTGGCGCCTCGGGCCACTTAAAATCGAATTAAATCGAATGAAACACAACCGAAGCGTACTGTTATGGCACGATTACACTTGGTCGTGGGCCCGAATACGGGTGCCAATGGAATTCGGGTAAACGACTAAGTGTAAAAGAACGGAGTCGAGTAAGTCCGTGTTCGGGTAATTTTACTTTTGGTTACACGTCACCTTCCAGCCCGTATTAAATTATTGTAAATATTGCTTCGGATGCCCGAATTCGAGTAATGTCTCTCGTGCGCTCGAATACGGGCTAACGGCCAAGTGTAATTGAGCCATTATTCTCTCCCCGTCCGTCCCCCTGGATACGCACTTGTGTGAGTTTGTCGCTTCCCTAGAAAGGCGCACCATTGGAGCGGAAAGTCCGTTGTCCTGTCTCCAACGATATTAAATACCCTAGATACACCACGTGCGCTCAAAATGTGTCCCAATCAAGAAGTGCTTGAACTCCACTCAAGCATTTCTTAGTTCACAGTCACGCGCGGACCGTTGAAAAGTGAAGTTGCCGCAGAGCTTCTTGAAATAATGCAAAAAAAAAATACTTATAGTAAGTATGTAAAGTAACGTTTTTTCTTTTAAATATTTGTGATATTCAAATGCATGGTCGGGAATATAGCCGTCTCTATCCTCGCGGTCCGAACCTGCTATATTGCGCAGAGTTCTGTATTCTTCCGCATATAGCAATAAGAAGTCGTAAAATTTTATGAGCTTGCATTTCGAACTGTCATAACTTTTTGACACATACGTTTTGATTAAGACCTTAAACTACTTACAGTATGCTTTAAAGGTGACTTTCAATGTTTATATAATGCCTTATATTGTTTTTGACTATGCGATCATCTTACGAAGCTCCGTGGATCGTCCAATATACCTACCTTTTGGACAGGTTTCGGGCACGATTTTGTTCGTGTTGGTATATCTAGGCTATTTAGTATCGTTGCCTGACAACTAAAATACACTCGACTCGACCCAAGGGCTTAGATTTGGGGGTAGATTGGTGGCGATACATGGCTAGTGTCAACTCTCTAGGGTACGAAGTTCATCTTGTATCTTGATATAAGTAAGTAATTGACGTGGTGATCGGAAATGGTGGAGCTCTTAGGCTGACTGACGTATATACATAATATGGTCAAGTATGTTGGGTAAGGTTTGGGCAACCTTGCACCATTTGAAATGCTCCCTTATTAAATAAAACTAGTTTTTCACGGGTTAATGCACAAAACTTTATTTATTTATGAACGTTTCCCTGCTCCCTTATGTTATTCTGCTGCGCTTCAAGTACGTCCCAAAATCCCCGCTTTTGCTCCCCTAACATGATGAGCACTGTATGCTGTGCTGTGGTATAATTTTATCAAAATTATTACTTATTAAGAATTTTTTTTTTGTTTTCACTTTTGTCAGCATTCTACCCCCTTATTAATAAACAAGGAATAAGTTTAGACTAGTTACGCTGTGTTTTGTTTATGTCACTCAAATGCCATTAGAAACAAAGCCTGGAATAAGTAATCCAATCTTATCCTTCGTTTATTTATAAGGGGGCTGTGTTCCATCGGCGTTTTTGTAGAAATGATATATTTACCATACTCAAAAGTTTTTCAATAAGTGTAAGTAAATGAGTTATAAGAAGCCGTAGGTATGTCTATCAATATAGCGCCTTGAATCTTTGCCAAGTTTTTAAATTCTACGCAGTTTGGTAATGAAACAAGATAAAGTTAGTTGTGATGTGACCTTGTCGCAGGAAATACATTATTAAATCAGTCGTGTAACAACGGGAAAATCGAAACATAATAGATAATAAGTAATCGAAAGTGTATACGGCATTTGTGCAGAGAAATGCATAAATAGTGGAGTAATATTTCGCTCTGATAATGGAAAAAAGTCCTCGGTTTAGCTACAGCAACCCGAAGACTCGAACCTGGACTGGAGTCACCGTCTTTTGTGCCTATTTGGTACTCCTGATGGTGGAAATCTACATAGAGATCTATGAGAACCAATCCCATAAGCGCGTCTATGGCCGAATTTGTAATTTTTATGAATATGTAACAAGTTGTATATAATTATGCTGACAAACGTGTATTATGTATATATTTATTATAAAAAGAGGAGTGCTCTTTTTCTTTAATGTAGAATATGTTCATGTACTGATTCAAAGTTTCAAATTTTAGATAGCTGGAGCGCCACACTGTCCTGTCGTTACAATATTTATTCCTATAATGCGATTCAAATAAGAATAGGAAAGCCAATGACCACCATCTGTCAAATGTCGCTTGAACAGTACGGTTTGCAAAAAAATCTCGAAACACTTTTTTAGCACTCAGCTGATTCTAGAATAAAAACCAAACATTTTTAAACAAACAATAACAAAGGTTGATTATTAATATAATTTGTTTTTTTTTTCACTTATTGAGTATTGGCTATGAATGGTTGATAACCTAAACAACCAAAGGTCACGTTATATTGCGTTCAGAAACTCGATTTAAAACTTTCGTTTACATATAGGATGCATGTTCGTATGTGACCTGCATGATTATTCATTACTTCTCCGGCGGTAATGCAGAGATGAGCGAAGAGCTACGAGCTTTTTTTCACAGTCTTAATAAAGGAATACTATTAAAATCGGTTGTGTTCTTTCTCAACCTTATTAAATTAATTTTATTAAAAAATTTGATGTTTTGTCTCACTTAATCTTAGTAAATAAGTTTTATTAAATAAAAAAGGTTTTTTGCTCACTCTACCTACTTGATTTGAATTGACAGCTATGACGTCAAAATATGGCGCCCAGTCGGTCCTATTCTTAGTTGAATCGCATTATATTTTGCTGCGCCTTGTGTGAAAAAGAAGTAAATTACATCACAGAAGGACACTATATGCTATTTCAGAACGCCTAGTAAGTCTTATAATTACAAAACGTAAATAAAACACACACAAAATAGATTTGCATCTTATTTATTGATTTGTCCTCCCAGAACTTTGTTTTCGCTTATTTATGATCGGACTTACAAGGATTATCTTTTTCTTTCGGCTACTTACAATAACATTACAGTTTTTTTTTATAAAGAAATCACAATGTCGAGAGCGGACCGGCGGCCGCCGCGCCCCTCGCTCGTGTTAATTTAATCAGTCGTGTTTACATTAACTTCGAAAAAACATTTACAAAACAAAAAAGAAAGTAACACGCGGCGCGGACAGCCTGCACCGTTCCGGAGCCCCGCGCGCCATCAACACCCAGCCACTACACTACACCAATCTCGAAACAAAGCTTTCAATATGAAAGAAAAGTTTATCATATTACGTTCATATTATTATACCTGTAAAGAGAATTACAGTCGTCATTTTGTTTGACGACGACGCCTGTTCTTACTAAACAACTATTCACAATTATCTAGCGACTCGCGATCACATCATGAAATTTTTAACTCTTTGAGCTAATTATAAAGTACAAAAGAAAGAATTATATATACACCGTGAATTTTGAGTTAACTAAGAAACTTTACCAGCTTATTCGGACAATGATTTAGATACTGAAATTATTTATTTTTTCCCAAAACTTCTTCATGTTAACTCACTATTTCTGTGTAATTATGAAACCATTTTAATTGTTTTAAATGGATTCAAATAGAACTACTTATAGAATCTGCGCACTTTATTCGGATAATATTTTGTAAACAATATAATATCAATATTTTTATATGATGGATGTAGTACGGTAACTGTTTATAACTGATCGCACTATGTTAATTTACACGACTTTTAAGAATCGCGGGTAACTCAAAATTCACTGTGTATATAAGTATTTAATTAAAATAATAGTGTAATTATAATAATAGACCGTCCGTGGCGGTGCAGGCGTCCGCGTTTGCACGCCGGCCGGCGCCGAGCTTAAAACTAAAAAATTAAACCACTATCATTAAACCTTAACTAACTTCTACATAATTACAAATGCACAGTGTTTACATAATAACCATACACTTTTACATATGTATATATATAATTTATCGTGAACTTTAGATCCGAGTTTACATATTACATAATGTATAGATATAGATACATATTATATTTAAATATATATATATATTTATAGGTCGCGGCTCGGACGTCGCTACGACGTATCATAAGAGCTATGTACAAGGTAAATTGATAAATTCGACTACGCGCTATACTAAGGAAATAACCGCGGCGCCACAGCGAATTCCATAGTTTTACAAATAATAATAATAATAATAAATCTTACAAAAGTGTCCGAGCGGGCTAGCTCTGTACAAAGCCCGGGCCTGGCTATACACAATGTACAAGTTAGTACCTAAGTGACGCTACATAAGTATTATGGACGAAGTCGCACGGTAACCCCTAGCCTACCTTCTGTCACATCAGTGATCAATGGAAGACTGGATAAAGTATACAAAAAAAAATAGAAAAAAAACAGTTTTTTTTATCACCGTGTGTCTCAACGGAACCGCTACCGAGTTGCTTGTGTGACAGACAACTATGTTCAATTTATGCTTCAATGTACCTTCCGATTTACAAATGGACATGAAAAAGTCGACCGATCTTATTTTTTTTATGAACGGAAAAAGAAATGCACTAATTTAATTATATGCATTAACCTTTGTAATGATTCTAGCAAACAGAGACGCAGTAAATACAGCTGTAGTTAACCATAGAGCAACGCGGCCGATGCGGCCAATAGGGGAGTGGGCATTCACAGCGTTCCCCTCTGTCGATTTTCCCCCGCTGTTGGGTCAGCTTCAAAACTAAACTAAGTTGCACTCGGATATTTCACTAGACTGAGTCAAGTCGCGAGAGTGTAGTCAGAGCATATAAAATGCCAAAATATTCAGTAAGCAGAGTAAAGCAGATATGCAACATCAAACTTAAAAAAGTATGGTTGTTACATTTCACATGAAAGTAGAATTATACACATATTATAGAAAGAATAATAATATAAAGTGATTGTATAGAAATGTAATCACTTTTAAACAGTAAATAAATATTATTTTACAGAAATTCAATCTTCGTACTTGTTTGACAAACCAATCGACTCGCCATGCCAGTGCAAATTTCAGATTGGTCAAAAAAAATTATTATTAAAAGTTATTTGTTTCTTAGGTTTTACGCACACCACTTATTAAATAAAACAATTATTAATAAAAACATAATTCTGTCGATGCAGCCTGAAAAGGATGCGAAATGTCTTAAACAAACAAAGCAGTGCATCTGCACTGCTGAAACTTGTTTTATTTAAATCTTAAGTTTCATTTAAGCACGATTAAGGCCCGTATTACAGAATGACAACCAAGTGTTGATCTTTACTTGGGTACAGTTAGAAAGGGATATCGCTATGTGCTATATATAGCGACATCCCTTTCTAACTATGCTCAAGACTAGATCAGTCACTGAGAATCTCTTATCTATTAGACAAGTCCGTCCGTCTGTCTGTGGTGCTGTTTCAGCAGCCAAACCGTAAGAGATAGATAAAGAGAATATTTAAGTTATAAGTTAAGAATAGTCTGATAAGACTACAAACCGGATTTGAGTAACGTAGCACTTCCGGTTTTCGAGAAATCAGGTTTTGGTAAACATTTGGTTCACTGGTTTGCTAGTCTTTCTATAATACGGGCCTTAGTGTTGTAATTTTTTATGTGTGTGTCTTAAATACAATTGGTTTTTTTGCGGGAGTATGTTAGACTGCATTTGTGTACATATTCCTCCTCCCGCAAAAAGTGGCAGAATGATTTCAGTGGTATTGTGTCACAATGGCGACTCCCCTTCTGGCCGCGTCGGTCGGGTCACTCTTTTTAGTTAACAGATTAATTCATTTACACACCTAATTATCATAAGGTTTCAACAAAAAGATGCGTGTTCTTCACAAACTATGCAGATAGGTCGATCTTTCATAGGTTCATCATTAAAAAAACATCACACACTTCTGTCAAAAGTCCATTGAAAATACGTACATTGGTTATTTGTATATTTTTTAACAACATTATTAATTACATATTACACTGACTAGTGAGGTGCTAGCTCATTTTACCATTATCGATAAATAAGAAAAGTACTCAGTTTTCTGACAAATATTTATAATAAGCTAAGTATTTAATTCTTTTTATCAATTTCACTGACATTTTCAATTGAAGCAAGAAAAAAAATAAAAAAAATTGCTCACTGGTATTCAAAATTTTTTATCGTTATTATTTCATGATCAAGCACAACACTAGACATCTGGTCAGTCTATTACATAAAGTTTACAAATATCAAAAGACAGCTGAAGGCAATGGACATTATAATTTATCACATACAAAATTACTATTATGTTGACAGTGGATATTGCAAGTGAAACACGGAATACTTATAACATTTTAAGCTCACATAATATGAGCATTATAGAACAAAATATTAAGACACCACTGGCTATTTATCATCAATTATTGTATTAAAAGAAATTCAAATTTACTTTGCATGTTATGACTGTACATTTATGTTTTACCGTGTTCACTGAGCAATATGCACAAGCCACAGAATTGCAACCACTGGGGTATGCGGTTTCTTTGTTTCCGGCACCAGTTTACACTTAAAGCTCAACACAACACATCGAATGCATTATATCCCTGTTTTTATGAATAGTTCAGTGTTAAACACTCCAAATGCGTTATGGTATCGATCGACTGTTGTCCGTCATGATTACAATCAACTGTCCGTAGTTCACTGCTCTCCGTACTAATGCTGGATACTGCACTTTGATCAAATTTATTTAATTAACAATTGTTATTACCATAATTAAGAGGATTGCTGATTAAATTTAGTCGTTGTTTAAATTTTCGAATGATAAATTCAAGTTCATAATAATTATTTATAGATTAATAGAAAAGTTTTTATTTTAACTTAAAATTCACAGTTTTGTGTTTTCATATTTGCACTTTCTCACTATTCACACATGATTTGTTCACAATATGGAGAATTCCTCAAGTACACAATAAGAATAAGTTTTTGTCATTTTGCCTATTTATAAGCACTTTTGTTTGCGATAACTTAGCATAAAAGCTTGTTTACACTTATCACTTCAAAGTGATATATCCCAAGTTGCATCACAATAAAACGTTTCCTGTAAGCGTTCGTTGCTTCTCCTATATTTAGCATTGCCACTCAAGCGTTAAGCTCAGTCAATAAAATCGCTCAGTTTTCGTTTCTTTTTACATATTTATTTCATTTATACCATAATCTCAACTTTAATTTGAAAGTTTCATTGCCTGTGTTCATTCTTTTTCGTGATTCCATCATGCATCGAATCAGTTCCTCAACTAATTCGTGCCATTTCATGCATAGTTTTGATTTTACTTCTCATGATTTATAATAGTTCTCGGTTTTGTTTAGTAAAACTTCAGATTCGTTAAGCCTTCACGCTTTTATCGTGTAAAGGCTGTATGTAAGAGTTTTTCTCAACCTTGTAATTGCTGAGATTGTAATCGATAAAGCGCAGGTTTCATTCAGCCTCTATCCTCGTTTCCTACAAAAACTCGTTATCGAATGCCGGGCAAAGGCGATGCATACAGCCATTGAAAATTTTCCATTTTCCGTCATCAGGCAAAGGCACAATGCCGTGTACAGCCACGTTTTTTTCTCTTCTTTGTTTATTTTAAGTGTCGTTCGTAGGCGTGCGTCGTATGACGGACCGTCGTCGCCGCTAGGAGGGCGGTTGCGGTGGTCTAGGCGGGGCCCGGGGGGGTCAGTCCTCGTCGGAAAGTGGTTCGTATTGCGAAGACATTAAGGGCGCAGGTTCTACGGACACGCCTACGGTACCCGAGGGGGGGTTTACGTTAACTCCGACCCCTACCCCGACTCCTACGGAGGTGCTGCTACTGCCGCCTGCTGGAGATGAAGGGGCATTAAGATAAGATAATAACACTTTATTGCACATCAGTAACATAAAGAATACGAATAAAATACAAAACAAATACAGTTGCACAAAGGGCGGTCTTATCGCTAATCGGCGATTTCTTCCAAACAACCAAATGAGCTCGAAAAAAAAATAGAAAGCACGATAATAATAATGAGGGAGGTTGTGCGCAATACAAAACAAAAGTTTTGTAAATAGCAAGTTGAAAATACATTAAAATAAACGCAAACTAAACATATTAGTTAGGTAATACATGGTATGATTATCTAAACTTAGAACAAAATAGAGACGAAGGGAAACTCATTAATTAAGACAGAGGGAGCAAGATTCTGGAAGGGAGGAGCTCGATGGCACGAAAGTTTAGCGCGTTCGGCTGCGATCGTTGAAGTAAAGCAACTTTCGCAGTGGTTGGTCATTGCATGGGTGACCAAAAATTTACTATCTCGAGCGTCTCTTGCTTCGGAAGGCACGTTAAGCCGTTTGTCCCGGCTGCATCTGCAGTCGTTAGCACCCATTTAGCATTGTGGGTCATGGCCCAATCACCCTATTCCATCCATAAGGAAGGCCTGTGCCCCAGCAGTGGGGACATTAATAGGCTGATGATGATGATGTATGAAAATCAATTCTTTAGACATAAAAATCAAGGAGGCATCAGTCGAGAACGTTTGTATGCAAAAAACGTTTGTATGGTTAATTATTATTACAACTATATCTATTAGACAAATCCGTCCGTCTGTGGTGCTGTTTCAGCGGCCAAACCGTAAGAGATAGATAAAGAGAATATTTAAGTTATAAGTTAAGAATAGTCTGATAAGACTACAAACCGGATTTGAGTAATGTAGCACTTCCGGTTTTCGAGAAATCAGGTTTTGGTGAACATTTGGTTCACTGGTTTGCTAGTTACAACTATTAGTTGGTGTATCTCACCGTCAGCGGGAACATTGAGTGCTGAATAAGGGTAAGCGTATGCAGTAGGGAAAGCCGGCGGTTTCGCTCGTTCGTCAGCGTCGGATCGCATCACTTCAACGATGCGGTTGGTGACGTAGTCGAAGGCGGTTAGAACGCCGCCCGCGCCGCTGTAACGACGACTGCTGTTGCTTCTGTACAAAATAAATACAAAACTCTTTATTTATTATTCTTTTTACATCGCTAAATAGTAGACTTGCAACGAATAGTATATTCGGCAGTATACCGAATATTAGGCGAGGCCCCAGACCGAATATTCGGCGAGGCCCCAGACCGAATAGCCGAATATTAGGCAAAAGTATTCGGCTGGATTTTAGCGCCAAAAACTTGTACAGATGTGATTGTTTCGCGCTCCTTTGTTTTGTTGTAATCTGCCGTCCTCAAGCTAAAATGCGGCTAAATGACAATACCAACTTTTGAGATATGGCCAATAACCATTCATCACATGACTGAATGAATTAAAAGCTGTTAACTTGTTTAATACAGAAAATGATTAAATTATGTACCTGTTTTATGTACATACCAATGACTACTTAATAAATGATTATAAAAGAAATGAGAACCTTACCCTTCTAAATTTTGATTACCACAATAATTCAAATACATAGAATCCTCCATTTTTCCAATTCAGAAGATGATAATGTACCTGTGTTATGTACCAATGACTTAAATGATTATATAATAGAAATGAAAATATGAATATATACGTAATCAATCGATTTTAATTTTTCATTTTACCAATTATTTCTCTATGACAAAATATATTATTTAAGTATTCGGTATTCGGCCGAATATAATAAAAGCAGCCGAATAGGCCGAATACCGAATAGTAACCGAATATTCGTTGCAAGTCTACTAAATAGCTAAATAATTTTTTAACACTTTATTGTCTGTGTATGAATTTATTAGCTAATATAATTAATTAATATAATATAATTTTATATCTTAAATGTAGTACCATTTAATTCTTTTTATAATTTTGAGTCCCTGAATGGAGTATAATTTATATATTTTACCTATTAGCGTGATGGTTGTCAGGCGGCGACACCGGCTCCACTAAATAAGGGGCATGCTTGGGCGCCTCCCGTCTCTTCCATTCGTCCGCTACCGCCTGTGAGCCCGCTACAGCCTGTGAGCCCGCCCCCGCCTGTGGGCCTGCCTGTACTGTGGCCCCGCCCGTGCTGTACCCCTCCGACGTGGATACGGCGAAACGGTTACTGGGAACACAATACGGTGGGAATTAGGAGTCTTGCTTGCTATTATAATGTAACATAACCTTTAGTAATCCTTAAGAGATAAGTTTAAAGAATTTAAGTAAAAATATTAATTTGTTTCTTAAAACAAGTGATGTTCACACACTTAATACAGGAAACAAAAATAATCTAACTTTACCTGCTACTAGACTTCATAAAATCAATAATTCATTTAAAGGTCTTTGTGTTTGGTAATACAATAAAGTCCCAAGCAATATCCAAGAGTTAACCATAAATAAATTCAAAGATAGCATAAAAACCCCTTATTAAAAAAGCTTATTACAAAGTGTCTGATTATATTACAGACAAAAAAGCTTGGGTTTGAATTGTATCGATCATTTCAACAGGTTTTCTATATTAAATAAATCGTGGTTGTATTGACGTTGTAACAACATAATGATTTGTTAATGTTGTTACAGTATACTTTTAATGTTGTGGAGTTTTTTTTCGCTCGTTTTTCTCCGTAGCTAAAAAAATATGTCCGATAACGATTGGTAGAGAAAAAAATTTGGACGATTCAAAAGAGTTGTACTATAAATCCATTTTGAATAAAGATACATATATTGATTTCTGATTTCTAACAGGGATCCTTGAATTTCAGGGATACTAGGGTCACTTAGCCCATGAAATAATATCGAATTGTCATTTTTCTATGGGCTAAATCTAGCTTTAGCGGGCAAGCGGGCCTAAGTCCTATTTGCAGCAAATTTTGCAAAATCTCGATTCAACAAAAACTAGTTTTAATCCAATGTCAAAACGCCAATGTCAGTTCGACATCATTACTCATCATCATCAGGTCATCATAAATTGAGATTACTGCAATCGGGCCCAAATAGTAAATACAGATGTATTTAATTTTCTTAAAGTTATAGTTGATCAAAGTCAAACCTGGAATTCACTCAATGAATACTAGTTACTGAGTAATGTATTTATAAAATGGAGTGACAGTCATTTACAAAATTAAATTGTTGTTGTTTTACACTATATTAATATATTTTGCATACA
The DNA here is from genome assembly GCA_902850365.2 of Chilo suppressalis. Classification (NCBI taxonomy): domain Eukaryota; kingdom Metazoa; phylum Arthropoda; class Insecta; order Lepidoptera; family Crambidae; genus Chilo; species Chilo suppressalis. The sequence continues at coordinate 16,286,181 of OU963914.1, read as the reverse complement.
ACTAAATAACTTCGCTATAGAAAATTAAAATGCCCAATTACAAACACGTTGTATACTGCGGGTCTTCCTGTCGATCCGATCGCAGTAATATTGTTTATTTCCTTAGATTAAAACAAAAAGAGAAGATACGGTACGTTCACGGGCGTAGCCAGGGGGAGGGTTTTGGGGGTTCAAACCCCCCCCGAAAAGTTAAGATAAAAGGAGATGGACGGATCTTGTATGGGAGCTGGGAGGTGGCAACCGGCAGAGAACTCAACCATACTGGTTTATAGTGAATATTTTTTGTAATATATCAAACATTGAAATCATTTGAAAAAAAAACCCGTTTATTTTTTAATATTAATTTATAAATAGCATGTGGTGAAGTAAAATCTTGTACTTGCAACACTTTTATCCTTTTTTTACAAATGGCAACTACAAAAACTGTTAGTTAGTATTCAGTAGGGATTCCAAGAGTGAAGACTACTAGAATAGCTACTTGATACCTGCGATATCTCAAAATAGATGAAACAAAGTAAATTAATAGATTCATTGTCTAAGAAGGAAACGAAAGCTGTCATAAAACAATATTATGAAAAATGCTATTTGCTAATACGTTACTCCAAAAACGAATGAGAGGTTTCCAAAAGCATTTAAAAAAATAGTTTCCAAGGGCTCGATAGATGGCGCAGAACCGACTCCAGAACACTTTACTCAAGGAAAAGTGACACGATTAAAAGGGACAGCGCTATACTAAGAAAAGAAAAAAGAAACAATAGTTACCTAAACAGCCACTTGCTTACTCCATAGGATTTTTTCGTATAAAAATACTAGCATGCCTATTGGCTGTTATTTTAATCTCGGCGTAGCTACATTGGCCGGCTAGTATTTATGACACATCACTAGCAGTTTGTTTGTTCACACGTAAACTGACATGCGTGACAGCTAACGTCAAGCTGCGGAGGTGCGTTCAAAAACATATATTATTTCAACCAGAGATCTTTCTCAACATTAGAAAGGGAACGTTCAAAAACTTTAATACCAACAACTTTTATATTTTCAGGATTTAAAAAAAATGGCGGTTTCTAAAAATAAATAAATTATACCACCTCATACTATACAACCAAAGCTTTAAAATAGTATATATATTGACCCTGCCGGAAATGGCCTCCCACTTCTGTCCATCTCCTTTAACTATATTAATTAATTACACTCAAAAGTATGTGGTTTGGATTGGATTCTCTACGGGCGCACCGCGCCGAGCCGCTCGTCGTCGTGTCACATTCGGTAATCTTCGTGTAGTTTCATGCCGCGTCGTGCCGTTTCGTATCCCACGCGCACCGCGCGCATGTCGCGTTCATTACCGAGACCGAGCGAGAGTATTTAAGCAGATTGCAATTTACAGTGAACGACGACGTTATTTTGTTATTTTTGTGTTTGATTTTACTTAAATACATTTAGAATTTTCACTTTTAATAAGAGTAAGTAACTACTAATAAGATTTAACTCTAAAAATGCAATGTCGAGAAATAATTCTCACTTAAATACCACTGCAGCGGTGGCATCATGTGATGGGTCGCCCACTTCCCTGTAATATGGTTGAAGAGGACGGGCGGCGCTGTCACATGAGTCAACTTGTGAACAGGTGCCTCTGTGGTGTCTGGTCAGCTCCAATGTCGTGTTCTCTCAGTGGTGTATAGAGTAATATTTTTATTATCATTTTAGGTTACGAGAAAATGGAGAAAAACAAAAGAAAAGGCGATAAGCTTAAAGGTATGGAGTATTGGAAAAAGTGGTGTGGTCAAGTGGCTAACCGTAAAGAAGATAATTTGGGACCAACAACTAGTTTGCATGCCGACAGTAAAATTGTGATGGCAAGCGAGCCTTCGACTTCGTTTGCAGTATCCAATGTAGAAACCGAGTCGGTGGGGGCGCTGGTGCCTTGTGTCATGCCTACCACTACCGAGCCTACATTTAGCCTGGAACCGACCAGCAGCATTACTAGCTCACCTGTTACGTCATCTTTTCATTATGCCAAATTGGATGTTGGTTTTTATGCGAATCAAGACAAAATCGAGGATGAATATCTAAAAGCCCAAATTTTAAAAGAGCCTTGGACTCCACCTAAAGATTATAAGTTTCCCATTTCTACAAAACGAAATTTGCGCTTTCAAATGAAATGGATTGAAAGATTCCCGTGGTTGTCATATTCAGAATATAAAAGTGGAGCATACTGTAGAATTTGCGTCGTAATGAGACGTTCACTTGATGAAGGTAAAGGAGGCCATCAGCGGGTAGGCCAGCTTGTAACCGACCCTTTTTGCAAGTGGAAAAATGCACTAGAAATATTTGAAACTCATGCAAAGTCGGGATATCACAAACGAAATTCGGAACTCGCAGATAACTTCCTAAAAGTTATGTCTTCTCGGGCTTTTTCAGTCGATGAGCAGTTGTCTTCTGAAAGAAAGAGACAGCAACAGGAAAACCGAAAGAAACTAATTCCTATCGTAAAAGGAATAATTTTTTGCGGCAAACAAGGTATACCTTTAAGAGGTAAAACTGATTCGGGACGGATCAGTATTACACCAGAGTCTGAACAACCAGGTCAGAATGATGGTAATTTTCGAGCACTGTTGCGGTACGCAGCAGAATCTGGGGATAAAGATCTTTCTGAGCATTTGGTCACTTCTCAAAAGAATGCCCTTTACACGAGCCCTCAAATCCAAAATGAAATAATTGATATCTGTGGTGAAATTATTCAACATAAGATCATCGGTGAAGTAAAGGAAGCTAAATTTTTTGCGATTCTCGCTGATGAGACGACTGATATTGCGCGCATAGAGCAAGTTTCGCTTTGCTTACGATATGTTGACTTAAAAGATGTTAAACAACATAAAGTTAAGGAGATGTTCTTAGAGTATATTCCAACTGTTGACGTGACAGGATCCGGTCTTGCAAGCCTCATTATCACAGCTCTGAAAAAGCATGGACTTCAATGTTTTCATGTGGTTGGTCAAGGTTACGATGGGGCTGCAGCCATGAGTGGGTATTTGCACGGTGCCCAAGCGTATATTCGTCAAGAATGTCCTCTTGCTCTTTATGTACACTGTAGTGCACACTCTCTCAATCTTGCTATTGCTGACTCATGTTCACTAGCAGATGTGCGAAATTGCACCGGGATCGTGCAGTCTGTTGGTTCCTACTTTAGACATTCGGCTCAACGCACTGCCGTTCTGAAGGAAAAAATTCGGGAGCTATTACCGGTTGACCATCAAAAAAACCTGCTTGCAATGTGCGAAACACGGTGGGTTCATAAACATGAAGCCATTGTAAGATTCACGGAAATTTATTCAGCGATTGTGCATGCTCTCGAAAAACTTCAATCTAGCCACAATAAAGAAACATCGCAGCAAGCAGTCCAAATGCTAAACACACTTCGATCTTCGAATTTCGTTATGTGCCTAGTGATTCTTCAAAAAGTCATGAGCTATACATTGTCGCTATCAAAGCAACTGCAAGCAATTAACACAGACCTCATAACAGCATTCAGCCACGTGGATAATGTTATTAATGCTTTGCAACTTTTGAGAGATAAAGTTGACGAAGAGTACCCCCATCTCTATGAGAAAGCAAAGGTGCTAATAGAAGAAAATGGTGGTATTCTGCTTATGCCACGTATCGTCGGGAGGCAGTTAAATCGCTCTAACATTCCTGCGTCGGATATATCCACATATTACAAAATAAATTTATTCATCCCTTTTCTCGACCATACAATTCAACAATTAATTGAGAGATTTACGAAACACCGTAAAGTAGTGTCGGCACTGTCTGGTGTGTTACCGTCAAATTTTGCGAAAGGTTGTGAAATTGAAGAGGCATTTTGTATGTATTCAGAAGTGCTGCCTGAAAAGAGTACATCTGTCGTCAAAGCAGGACTTGAAGTGTGGAAAGCAGCTATGACTCTCACCTCCCCTACTCCAAAATCAGCTTTGGAATGCTTAGATAAGTGCGACCAAAAACTCTATCCAAATATTTACACATTGTTGCAAATACTGGCTACGTTACCTGTTTCCACTGCTACCCCAGAAAGGTCTTTTTCAAGTCTAAGAAGGCTTAAAAACTACTTGCGGAACACAACGGGTGAAAACAGACTGAATGGCTTGGCTCTCATGAACATTCACTATGGGATAGAAATTGATGCGAATGAAGTAGTGGATATATTTAAAAAGAAGAACAGAAGATTAATTCTATAACGTGTACCTAGGTATAACTGAACGTAATTTTTTTATTTAGCCTATATTGTCCCCCTGCTTGAAAAAGGTCTTCGACGATTCCTTCCATTCCAGAAGTTTTCTCTGAATCTGTTTATTACATATTAAATATTGTTCTTATGAATAAACGGCTATTTTATGTATTTTTATTCGTTTTATTTTCTTGAACCCCCCCCGATTCTAAAACCTGGCTACGCCCGTGGGTACGTTCATACTTGCATCAAATAAAATATGCTTGTATTGTAGTTGAGTCGGAACTCAACTACAATACAAGTCTCATACACGCACACGTCTGTAAATAACCATTCAATCGAGCGAGCGAGACAGAACTGTACGCTTCAACGCGAGCGAAACGGCGAGTCCGCTTCCGAGTCGATACGGCTGAGTTGTATGTTGTCCTTTTCTTGATAACAAAATGGCGATTACGTACAAAACATTCACGACAAACAGTGATTGTTGAGAAAAAAAAAACGACGGGTTGCACTCCGGGAGTGCCGACAGAAGTGAAAACTTGAATATTAACTTTGTGCATTTTTGATATTTTGGAATGGTTAGGAAATAATTTTGCACGAATTGATTAAATTATCAGTATAAAAGTACATTTATGTGGTAGAATACAATATTTATTTATTGCGCTATCGTACACAAACATGACAATTTAGATTACATTAAAAAGTTTATCTCTCAGAAAAATCAACTTACATGAATCACATTTAAGCGCACCTTGCGACATCTATTGTAAAAAAATATATTTTCTTCGCAATAAAGCTGCCACCTGGAGGCCTACTCTATAAAGAAAAACTTAATTTCGATCGAAATTTCGCACGTTTCCTACTCTGTTTCCTTTTCATTTCGAAAATTCGTTCGTCCGAAAATAGTTTGACAATTAAATTCTCCAAGCCTACTCTAATTCACAAAACTTTCACAAGAAAAGTTGAATTTGGCAGATTGTTCGAAATTTTTACCTCAAATTGACGGAATAAAAAGTGTTATCTTTTCATTTTCGTTTTGGGACTTTTGTTTAAATTAAGCCTAAAAAGAGTATTTTTAATCAAGGCTTAATTGCTTAGCTTGAGGAACATTTTTTAGCATGTCAAATTAACAAATACACCAAATTTTAATTAATTATTATCACGGTTATATTTCCAATACTTAAAGTATTAAACGACAAATTTAGGTTGACATACAATGAAATGCATCAACTCTACAAATTATTCGGGTAACACTGTCAAAGAAGGTTCTTTTAATGTCATCATAAATTTTATAGCAAAGTAATATTGTTTCCAAGTAAAACAGGTAATCTAAAAAGTGGAGATAAAAGAACTCACAAACATGACTCATTCCATTCGTTCACGAAAATTGTCTTGATTCCGAACTTTATGTGCGTGTTCCAAAATGAAATAGAGTAGAGTCTTTGGCGAAATTTCGTTTAATATTCGTTCGTTACCGAAATTTCGTTTCGGAGAAAGAGAGTAGAGCTTCTGGACGTCCTAGTTAGAGACTTATTATTATAATACGATAAAATAAAATATTACTATGTTTCGTTCAAGTCAACAACCTTTCCAATTTTATTGTTTTCGTCTTACGCCACGTGTCCTGACGCGAGTTTAACATTTTTTACCGATTACAAAAAAAGTGTACAACGCCGCTAAAGAAGTTTTCACTTCAAAAAATGTTTTTACAGTTTTACGAGTAAAAAGTGTTGCAGAGGCATTTGTTATTTGACTTTGAACTTTTTGTGTTCTTTATAAAAGCATCGAAGGCATTGTTTTATCTTTATAACACAGAATATACGCAATTTTGTTTTAAACAGTGCACATGCAGCGTGTTTGAATGTCCTAAATCACTTTTGAATCACGAGTGCCGTATCTTTCCTTTTTGTTTTAATCTAAGTTTATTTCCCAAATAAAGTAAAGAATATGACTCACTTATGATGTACAAGCGCAGCAGTGGGACTGCAAAAGTCCCTGGTAATAATATTTGAGGCGAGATCTCCCAGCTTTATGCTAGTTGTGTGCTGCGGGTCTTCTTGTCTTTCAGGTCGATCGGGTCGTTCCGGTCTTTCGGGTCGTTCCGGTCGTTCGGGTCGTTCGCACGTGGAACGATCCCGATCGCCTTGCGATTGGTTGGGGGCGCCGTTATCGCACTCGCGTAGGGTCTGTGTGGTATTAAAGTGTGATTAATGTTTTACACGTTTAAATATAATAAAAACAGGGAAACGTGTGTATGTATTTATGTAGCTAATTTGTCTGACGGTCTCAGGTGACCCTATTGTATGTTTTTTTTTGTATGATGAATCAAAAATCAAAAAATTAAAAAAAAAATCTAAAATTTAAAAAAAAAAATAGGGATGGATTACCCTTTACATTTAGGGGGATGAAAAATAGATTACATCCGATTCTCAGACCTACTGAATATGCATATGAAATTTCACGAAAATCGGTCGAGCCGTTTCGGAGGAGTTTAACCACAAACACCGCGACACGAGAATTTTATATATTAGATGAATGAATGACATTTGTGTTACAAATTTGATAAAAGCTCTCTTTGAGTAAAGAGTAACTCACATAGAGAAATCGATTAATTAAAGTGTGTGGTAAACGTTTCCTACATCTGCCTTGATTTTATTTTTACATACAAATTTAATGTTTACTGCAAATTTTGCGAAGTGCTAATATTGTGTATGTTAACTAAATGAGAAAATGAATTCAGATTAAAAAGACAAAAAAATGTGTACTCGGACTACACATCTGAAGTGAAACATCTTTTCTTAAATACCCTAACATTAGGCATTTAATATTTTAAGGCATAGGGGAATGGAGCAGCGCACGCATCACTCATACACATGTATATATATTGTAGCCCGTGACGCTCGTAGCGTTTCAGCATTCGTCGAGTTACCCTCCAACTTTCATGCTCGGAGCTGCGCATCAAATATATAAATAAATATATATGTATATAGTCGTGTGACGCTCCTGACTCATTTCCGTTTCTTTCCCTCTTTTCCATTGACAACCACCCGTCCGAAAAGACGTTTCACTTTTAAAATACATTTCAATAATAATCACAAGCAAACATACTCACCGGGTATCTCTGCGTGTCCGTAGCCTGGCTTATTTGATGCGTTATTATCGCATCAATGAGCGAGGCCGCGGTGAGAGTCCCCTCCCCGGGCCTCCTGCCCTCCGCCCCCGCCCCCACCCCGGCCCCCGCTACTGCTGGAGCCCCCGCGCCCGCCGGAGCCCCCGCCCCCACTGGAGCCCCCACTGCTACGCTAGGCAAAGGGCCGCTGCTAGCCACGCTGACTGCTACTGGGGGACGGCTGGAGAGACGATCGTAATTTATATTATTGTTGTTATAAAACATCTACATTTATTATACATATAAACAATAACTAGCTGGCCCAGGGAACTTCGTACCGCCATAAAGAATAGGGGTTGGTGGTAGAAGGGTGAAAATTGAAAATTTAGGGTTGTATGTATTTTTGTATGATGTATATAAAAAAATAAAAACAAAAAATTGCCAAAAAAAATTATTATTAATAAATTACCCTTAAAATTTAGGGGAATAATAACAAAGATTTCCAACACTCACACCAGTTAGCCTAGCCTCTAAGTAAGCACTGTAAGGCTTGTGTTATGTTATGGGATGCTAGAGTAACAGATAGAATACATATTGTACTGTTCATATATAAATAGATTTATATAAAAATACATATTAAACATCCATGACTGGAGTACAAATACTGGTATTCATCACACAAACATCAGCCCCGACCGGGATTCGAATCCGGGTGTTTATGTTTTATTATTTTCATTTATTATTATTCCCCGAATAATAGAAGTTTATGCGACTGCACATATAAGACGGGGTATTAAAACACGAGAGTCGGTTTAAACAACCAATTAAAAATTAACAAGTAATTCTTATTATTTGCTTAAACTGAATGTTCATCTAAAGTTGAGGGTAATCTCCAGAGCCTTGACCACCGAAAACGTGTAGCTTGCCTCTCAATGTTTTATCGGTTACATTTCGAAGAGTGGGCGAGAGGTATGATAATACATAATTTGCTCCCCCCTTCCCCTTTCCACCACCGGTCGACCATGCGCGGTGAGGGCTTTCACCCTTATGTTGTCGAAGTTCCTCCCATTCGCACGAAGCGATTTGCTTCCGCTTTCATTATGCGAACGGCTAGGGAGTGGAACTCCTTGCCGAGGTTTGTTTTCCCGAACCAATATAATCTGGACATCTTCAAGGCCAGAGTGAACAGGCATCTTCTATCATCGCTTTCCATCAGGCGAGATTGTGGTCAAACGCATTGCCTATTATGTATAAAAATAAGTTAAAAAAAGGATATTTAAACAGCATTTGGAGTGAAAATCAACTTACCCATCTTTCCTGTCGATTAGATGCGTTTGAGCACGATGCTGTTGTTTGTGTTGCGTGTACGCCATCCGTCGCTCGCTTTCCTGACTCGATACCACCTGTGGGACATTTACCTAATAATAAGTTATGTAACTTTCCTTACACTAACAATAATGTGATAAACTAAATACCACCTTTGGAATTTATAAGTGTATCGGCGTTATGCGTACTCTTCAATAAAGCTCAGTTGTTTCTTGAATAATGCGTATAATGCGAATATAATTACAAAATAGGATGAGGAGCTCGATGGCGCGGTTGGTTAGCGCATTCAGCTGAGAACGTTGAAGTTAAGCAACTTTCGCAGTCGTCGGTCATTGGATGGGTCCAAATGGGATGGGACCAAAAATCTTCTATCTCGAGTTCCTCCGTGCTTCGGAAGGCACGTTAAGCCGTTGGTCCCGGCTGCCTCTGCAGTCGTTAGCACCCGCCAATTCGCACTGGGCCCGCGTGGTGAGTCATGGCCTATCTCCCTATTCCATCTACAGGAAGGGCTTGTGCTTATTAATAGGCTGATGATGATGATGATGAATTACAAAATAAAATAAAAAAAATTAAAATTGCGAAAGAAAGTTGAGCGTACAAAATTTGAATTGCGTAGCGAGTGACAAGTATAGAGGGGGTTTTTTTGATCACGTGGGTCAAAGCTGCTTCAACTGGCAGAAATGGAGCGACGTTCCAGTGTAGGCAGAACTTCTTAATCATGCGTTAACAATAAGTTATAACTTAATAACAAGCTATGTATCTTCCATTACTTATAATGTGATATATTCACTAAATATTTATTTCATGATAAGGTTCTTGAAATAACTACTAAAAAATACTCAAATAAACAACGATAAATTTAACTGTTTTTATTACATATTAATGTAGGAATTTATAAGTTCAGTGTAGTCAATAGTTAGTAATAGTGCATTTTGTTGTTATTTCATTTAACTGCTTTATTTATTAATCTACATAATATATTTTATTAATTTGTAAACATAAGTGGTTTTTTCTCCACTCTTTTGTGTTGTTAAAGGTTGTATTTGCTATTTTTACCAAAATAAAGTCATAATAGTGTGACTTTGTTCTGGGATATTTTTGCTTAACAGTGCTATTGTGTAACATCTATAATTGAAATTGCACTAAGTTCGCTTCCACATTGTTTGTAAGTTACTTTATAATGAGTTGGTGTTAATCTTGTTGATGTTAATAAATAAATAATCGTTAAAAAGTAAGGTAAATACTGACCTGCGGATGCTGCAGATGGTGTCGCTCGTGCATCTGCGCGTGATGGGAATGCTCTCCGGCCGCGTGCCGCTCTTGTAACGCTTGCATCGCTCGTTCACTACGACAAATTAGATATAATAGATTAATTGTTTATTCGTCGTCATGCCGTCACTTGCTATTTATGACTATTACTTAATAGGGTATTTGACAGTGTTAAAAATAAAGTGCAAATTGTTAGTATCTGTGTTTAGAATGAATATTAACAGGGGTTTTACCTATTGTACAAAAAAAATATTCATAATTTTACTAAAAACTAACGAAAAAGATAATAGTTTTCTTATCTATTGTCACGTAACCCAAAACGCTTGGGATTGGCGGAGTCAAAAATAACGTTACACGCAAGTAAACATCCGGTTAAAGTGCCATTACATTGTATCGTTTGACGTGTTAATGTCAGTCGTGTGACGTCACACACTAGTAAGACGCCATATTGTCCAGAGAAACGTTTTCGCGGCAACTTGAAAATGGAGTTTTTGATTTGGTTATTTTTACTGAAATACACAACAGAATGATGAATATCTACTTTTTACGGACTCCATAAACATTAGTCAATAACGTGAGATCGTTTTCTAAAACTTGTCAAATACCCTATTATATATATATGTATTACTAAACTATTTATATTACTTTATTATGACGAATGTTGCATGCCCCTTAAAGGGAGGAAATTACTTAACTTTAATTTTCATCTGTAAACAAATTACTATGTTCCTAGCAAATAAACTACATATTATTATTATTCGTGAATGAATGAATATTCTATTAGACCTAAATTAAATGCGTTAAATCAACAATCGTTGAAGAGACAACTATCGAAAAACGACACACTACTGTAAGTATTTTTTACATATTTTGCACGGCATCTTGATTTTTCATCAGTCCGTGAGCGGCTGTGAATCAAGAAGTGCTTCAGTGGTGTTCAAGCACTTCACGTGGTCAATTCAACGTCAATTTCGTAAATCACGACCACTCAGTTAAAAATATATTTTAATTGTGTATAAAATTGATATTTCAGTCTCTCTGAGCAGTGCATATGGGAGACAGTATATAAACGCTTGTGTTTCATAACCTGCAATTCAAACTTTATTACTAGGTACTTACCGATCTCTATTCTGTTGCAACGCTATTTGTCGGTCCCTTTCCAAATATTGCGCTTGCTGCGCTCTCCTGTCTCTTTCTAAGACCTGTACAGAAATGAGATGGATATAATTTACAGTCTGTGAAAAAAAATTAAGTCAATAATGGGTACATACGAGGAGCTCGATGGCGCAAGTGGTTAGCACGTTCGGCTGCGATCGTTGAAGTTAAGCAACTTTCGCAGTGGTCGGTCATTGGATGGGTGACCAAAAATTTACTATCTCGAGCTCCTCCGTGCTTTGGAAGGCACGTTAAGCCGTTGGTCCCGGCCGTAGCTGCAGTCGTTAGCACCCGCCAATCCGCACTGGGCCCGCGAGGTGGGTCGTGGCCAATCTCCCTATTCCATCCATAAGGAAGGCCTGTGCCCCAGCAGTGGGGATTTAATAGACTGGTGATGATAATGAATGGGGTATACGCACTTGATATTGTAAATGTTGTTGATGGTACTTCTGTGCTATCGCCATGTCTCGTTGCAGTCTGTCTTGCAATCTGATGAAGATATAAAAAGGTTTTATATTTTAGTTTTAGGTTTTTCACGTAATTTTTTTATGGAACTGCTTTTATCTTGCATAGTATAAATTTGATACTAGTAGAATGAATTTAGTGTCATTTTAATTTCAATTGAACTGCTATTTTTTGGTATAAGTTTGATACCATCAATGGAAAGAATTTTGCGTCATTCATCTCAAACCTATTGGATAACAGTAGCCAAAGTTTTTTTTTGGAATTTTATAGTATTGTTTCATAAGGAGTTTTAGTTTTATAGGCCCAAGGAATTGGACAAAGAAAACAAAATTGAAGACAATTTGATAGGATTTGGATGAGGCTTATGTCTATATATTATATATAAACAAAAAAGAAATTTAAATATCTATTTCCCTTGATCATGCCGCCATAACTCGATAACGACTTTATCGATTTTCATTCATTACGAAAGAAAATTACACACATTTTTTTTTAATTTAAGTTACTCCATAGTTGGTGCTGCGGTCGGGTTTTGAGGATTTGTCATTGAAAGCTTATTCAATGAATTTATAAGAAATTAAAAAAATACTTATGATAGCTTTTTTGAGTTATCCAATATTATATGAAGAGCTGGCGATCAAAACGGTATAATTAATCTGGTCAAACTACTTTTTTTGTACAGGTTTCGGGGCCGTTTAATTTGAATCTCAAATAATGGAACAAGTGTACATAAAATTATGAATTGTTAAATCTGCTACAGTTTTACAAAAACTGTGTTCCTATCAATGTATAAATTAAACAAACTGTATTATTATTACTAGAGAGGAAAATTAAAATAAGACAAAAATATTCACAATTCACAATCCATGGAAGGCAATTTCAAAACAAAAAAGTATTTCCGAGTGCATTTTTATCAATATTATAACAAACCAATACTAAATTTTAGCAAAAAATTAAAATATTTTTTTTATAAAAATATTTCATTCAACGCCTTTTAGCTGTTAAAAGATAAGAAGAAAGGTTTCTCAAAATGCGTATTAAATTAACCTGATGTCGTGTGGTTGCGGGCCGTGCGCAGAGTGCTGCTGGTGCTGCACGTGCGAGGTCTTGGGTTCGGGTTTCTGTTCGGGCGCTCGCGGCACCGGCAGAGCGGACGCCGCTGATGCCACGTCTACCAGCGACGTGAACGCCTCGTGACCTACGGGAACGGAAATCTTACATGAATAACACGTTATATTGTATTGTATAGCTAAACCTAGCGGCCTGCCCTCGCTTCGCTTCGGTGTAGAGCTGAAGTGTAGACTACAGTTTTTGTTCTCAGGCTTGTATTATACACAATGACATTCATCTATGATTTTTCTTATACCTGCATCTCAGCCCAATCGGTTTAAAATTGACAAAGTTTCATACAAACTTTCATTCCCTATTTTATCCCCTTGGGGGTAGAATTGATCAAAATCCTTTCTTAGCAGATGGCTATGTCATAACATCTACCTGGATGCCAAATTTCAGCCCGATCCGTCCAGTGGTTTGAACTGTGCGTTGATAGATCACTATGTCAGTCAGTCACCTTTAAGTTTTATATATATAGAAGATATTTTTCCCCAAACAGTGCAGAACGAATGCAGGTGAACGCGCACCCCTACATCGAATAATGAACTTTTTGAATGACAACATCTGGTTTCGATTTGGACTTGTTTACAATGTCTTTTTTTTCAATGTAAGAAGGCCATTACTGATTGTTAACCAAATATTTAGGAGGAGCTCGATGGCGCAGGTGGTTGGCGCGTTCAGCTGCGATCGTTGAAGTTAAGCAACTTTCGCAGTGGTCGGTCATTGGATGGGTGACCAAAAGTTTACTATCTCGAGCTCCTCCGTGCTTCGGAAGGCACGTTAAGCCGTTGGTCCCGGCTGCATCTGCAGTCGTTAGCACCCACCAATCCGCATTGGGCCCGCGTGGTGGGTTATGATCTGGTCTCCCTATTCCATCCATAGGGTAGGCCTGTGCCCCAGCAGTGGGGACATTAATAGGCTGATGATGATGATGAACCAAATATTTAAAAGTTGTGTTTTGTAACTTTAAAATTATACCATCGATTTGCAAGTAAAATAGATATTACAAACTTATAATGTTTTATAATAATATAATCTCTGTGTTGCGTTATATTTTAATCGGATAACGGTGTTGGTTGTGTAATGACATCAATATATTTAATAGTGTTACTACATTACATACAATATTGCACAATTGTTTGTTATCCTAAATAAATAAAAATATAATAAACAAATTCTGTAAAAAAAATATTTATTTACTAAGATAATAGGAAGTAGCAACGCCCACCTCCAAGTGCGAACGAACCAACTGATTCCTGACCCACTTGCCTGATAATTCCGTTAAAAAACGTCAAAACAGACAAATTATTCTTTGGTACTTTCACAGTGGTAGATCACTTCCATTACCTTGTGAAGGCGGCTTTTATTAGGGTTATCTATATTTTTAACAAAAGTCAAAATATCTTTATTCAAATTGAATGCAAAATACAACTCTTTTGAACCGTCCATATTTTTTCCCCTACCGCCAGACATTTATTTAGCTGTGGTGAAAAACTGGCGAAAAAAACTTAACTGCGTTAAATAGTTATGTAACAATATTTATAAAAAAATATATTGTTACGGTGTCAATACACAATTATTACATCTTCATCATAATTATAGAAAAAGCCTGCCGGAACGTTTGGAACAGTTTAAACCTTTCAAGCATTTTTGTCTGAAATATAATCAGACACTTTATAATAGGCTTTATTTAAGTTTTAAATTTATTGACACTTGATTTTTGGATATTGCGCTCGATATCCGTGCCAATGAGCGCTCGCGTCCATAAGATCACAATTAAGTAACATACCTAGAAGACTGTTTTATGTTTCTATCGAAGGTTTCATAGAGAGTCGCCTCTCACCCTACTCTGGGAAAGAAGATTACAATGAAATACGATAACCTACAGTTATCATTATCATATAGTTTGGTATTTATTACCCGGAGGAGATTACTTCCCCATTTTTGGAGCAAACTTTTTTTTCTATATAGGTAGATATTTCTATAGGTCCGAAAAATGACTCCATCCCACCTTATGTAAAGTGACGGTGAAGTCCAGACGCGAAGATAGCTGATACAGCAGTTCTACCTGCCACACCAGCCATCCTCACCCTGCCGGCCTGCATGTTGCTTCTCCACGCCTCTTTTAAAGGATCCCAGGTTGTAAGAGGGAGGGAACACGTGAGCGGTCAGAGCATTCCATTTACGGATAGTGCGACAAAGAAATGAGTCACCAAATTTCTTTGTACGCGTTGGAATTGTGGCCACAGGTAGACGGTGACAACTTACCCGGTGGGGGTGGTTGTTGCGGGTATCTCTGTATAACCGGCTGGCGTGTGTAGGATCACAATTAAGTAACATACCTAGAAGACCGTTTTATGTTTCTATCGAAGGTTTCATAGGGGGAGTCACCTCTCGCCATACTTTGGGCTAGAAGATTACAATGAAATAACCTACAGAAAGTATCATATAGTTTGGCATTTCTTACCCGGCGGGGGAGGTGGTGGGGGCGGTTGATGCGGGTATCTCTGTATGACAGGCTCCCGCCTGTAAGCCGCCCCTGGTGGAGGGGAGTTCTCCCTTTCCACCCCCCTTCTGGCGCCGCCGTGCATCTGCTGCGAGGTGATGAAGTCCGCCATTATGATCTGACGTTGTTCTATACCGTACGGGCTGCGGGAGTAGCCGGAGCCGGTGCTTTGTTGCTGCTGTGGTGAAAAACAAATTTATGAATAGTCATCATCAGCTTATTAATGTCCCCGTCCCCACTGCTGGGGCAGAGGGCTTCCCTATGGATGGAATAGGGAGATTGGGCCATGACCCACCCCGCGGGCCCAGTGCGGATTAGCGGGTGCTAACGACTGCAGATGCAGCCGGGACCAACGGCTTACCGTGCCTTCCGAAGCACGGAGGAACTCGAGATAGAGATTTTTGGTCACCCATCCAATGACCGGCCACTGCGAAAGTTGCTTAACTTCTACCATCGCAGCCGAAAGCGCTAAGCACCCGCGCCATCGAACTCTAAATAGTAGTAATAATTTATTCCCAGATTTTTTTACAGTATGGTTTTACAAATAAAAGGCACAAGATGCTTTAAAACTAACGATCTGTGGGTAATTAAAATAGGAATACCCTGTGACTAAAGTACCCACTCTCTTCCAGTGACACAACTGGAATTTTAAAGGTAAGATTTTATATAAGTTTCAGATCGCAAAAACGTATATATAATAAATGGAAAATCGAAAAGACAATCTGAGATGCTTCATGAAATTTAAAGTTTAAAATCTAAAGCAGCCATCAAATTACTGAATTAATTTAAAGTCAATAAAACAATCATAGATCATCCGACCGGAATAGCATAATTTTAGAATTACACGACTGCAATTCATAATAAATATAGGTAACTGAACAACTGTATTTTAATAGCATATAAACTTAACAATCTTATATTAAAGTTGAAATGTGAAACGTGAGTTACTTACAGGTGAATAGTTAGGCGAATGCGGTCTCTGTTGGGGCGGGGCTCCAGTGTAATACGGTCCGCTAGGACTCCGCCTCTTATAGAAGTCAAACGCCCTCTTATCATGATGTACCGGAGTTCCAGCCGTTATGGAGCCCCCTTTAGGCTCCGGGGTCCTTCTGGGCTCAAATCTACCCTCGACCGGAGTGCCTAACGTTATGGACCCCTTTGGGTTGGCCGCCGGTTTGAGTTGAGGCCTAGGTGCGGCCGTTTGTTGCGTCTGTTTAGGTTTAGAGTTGTATTGGGTTGGCGATTCTCTCTCGGCTGTTCGGTACGGTGTTGGGGGATAGTCGTTGTTTCGATACGGCTGGGGAAGGCAAATAGTTTTATGTAATTTAAAATGAAAAAAAACCATCACTTACACCAATTAGCCTAGCCCCAAAGTAAGCACTATAAGGCTTGTGATATTGGATACTAGGGTAACGGATAGAATACATATACTGTACATATAGAGACTGTGCGGAAAGAGAATGGGATTTAGATTGGAGGGCGCTGTAGTGCTTTTCTACCGTATTTGTAAGGTTTTACCCCTTTTAGACACGATTAAATACAAAAAATCGCAAGAAATCACAACAACAAACAAATCAGTATCAATACAAAACTTTGACGTTTTACAGATAGCTGGGTTTGATTGCCAAATAAAAATCTTCATGTTAGTTCCGTTTTTCACCACGCCCATTCTCATTCCGCACAGACTCTATAAGTATATTTATTTTATATAGAAATACATATTAAACATCCATCACTGGAGTACAAAGGCTCGTATTTATCACACAAACATCTGCTCCCACTGGGATTCGAACCTGAGACCTCTCGAGTCGGCGACACCATGAAACCCGGCGTATTAACCACTCGGCCACGGAGGTCGTCAATTAGTTTAATGACATAAACACATTATATTGGGAAAGGACTTGAGTGCGAAAACTACTATTACAATGTATTTCATAAAATGACGTTGAGTTGCAAATGAATTGCTGATAGAAATGTCTTTAATTAAATAATAAATAAATATTTCCAACACTCACACCAATTAACCTAGCTCCAAAGTAAGCACTTGTGGCTTGTGTTATGGGATGCTAGGGTAACGGATAGAATACATATACTGTACATATATAAGTATATTTATATAGAAATAGATATTAATCATCCATGACTACATATACACATACACATACGACATAAATTTTTACACTATATACATATATTCTGATGACTATTCCGGCATGATTCTCTAATCCTAAACTTAAATTTGACAACAGTGTATCCTTGTCCTTCTTTATAGAGAATGAAAATGAGAGACTGATGTTAAATTTACTTTTATGTTTAGAAAAACATGCCGGTATCGACACCACTATCTTATAATTGGACGTTGTTAAATGAAAAGGATCCAACCCACCCAAACTTAGTTTCGAGATATGATTTTTTAATTTCAGACTGTGTATAAGTACGACAAAATAACAACCCGTCATATAAGTGAGTTGGTAACATATGAATACAAAATCATATTACACATGTATTTTAGTTAAATCTTTGTCGTGTTTTAATAGAATTGACCTTAAGGAGTACTTTTGTATAATAAACTAATTTTGTGGGTTGGATCCTTTTCATTTAACAACATCCAATTATTAGTCGGTCATTTAAGTGGTAAATCTTTAAGAAACATACCGGTTTATTAGGCGGAGGGAACGCCAACTCATGTCTCGGCCGCTTCACGCTGAGATCAAGCAACGGTTCCGGACGGGGCTCGATGTGTAGCACGACGACGCCATCTTGCAACGGTTGCAACGGCTGCAACGGCGTGATCGTGGCTGGGCGTTGAGGGGACCGCGGCGAACTTCGCGCGCTATGCGTGCTGTTTACAACGCTCAGTGTTGCTAGCGATTCCCTGTTGCCTGACGTTGATGTAACCTGGTGAAGAAACATGTTGAAAATTTAAGGTAGGTCAAAAATACGTAAAGATATTGTATTCTTAACTTCATCTCCCCTCTCCCTATTCCATCCATAGGGAAGGCCTGTGCCCCAGCAGTGGAAACATTAATAGGCTGATGATGATGATGATTGTATTCTCAGATAAGTTGCTAGAATAAGAACAAGAATCCAAAAAATAAAAACATCAAAAGTCCCGATGTATTCTCCAATAACTTGCAAAAAATAAATAAGAATAATAATAGCGTTGATTGTCTGGCATGATTGTCTAAACCTAAACTTTAATTTGACAACTTTGCGGAGTACTTAAGTTTAGAGAGTATATTAGCTATAATTGACACCAATCTTAAGCTAAATTATACTCATACATTTAAGACTAAACTAACTAACAGACTGTCAACGACTGCAGTTTGAACCAGGACCAACAGCTTAAAGTCCCTCCCGAAGCACGGTGACAATAAAAGTTGGTTACCCTTTCTATGGCCGTTTATTGCTAAAGTCGCAGAAGTCCAAGATCGCAGAACCGACGCGCTAATCACAGCATTATCCAACAGTATTTATAAGAAACTTATTTTGTTGAGGCAATGTATTTCCTTTACATTTGCTTTAAAATCGAAGTCACTTTTATTTTAAGTAAAAAATAGATTATGTATTATTTAATGTCAGGAATATCACCGATAACGTCGGTAACTGTAGCCACGTCGGAAACTGTGTCCACTCGTAACTGATCCACGCCGGAAACTGTGCCTATGCCGGAAATTGTAGCCATGTCGATAATTGTGGCCTACGACGGAAGTTGTAGTCACAACGGTAATTGTGGCCACGCCAGAATCGTGCCTACGCCCGAAATTGTAGCCAAAGCGGATACAGTGCCTACGACGGAAATTGTGGCCACGTCGGTTATTGTGACCATACCGGAATATGTAGTCACGCCGAGAACTGTGCCTACGCCAGAAATTCTAGCCACGCCGGAAACGGTGGCCATGTCGGTAACAGTGGCCGCATTGGATACTGTGGCCTTGCCGGAAAATACGGTCACTAAACTATACTGTTGGGAATCCGCTTCAACTTACTTTTAATTGATGTGGCTTAGGCTGCGGCGGTGTGGCTTGATTATTCTTCGTCAAACTGATCTCAATCATGTTTAAAACCACGTCTCTGACAGTAAGCGGCGTGCCGGCGGGGCCGTTTCTTGACACTAACGCCGCCGTACTATTTCCGACGCCAGTAACGCCGGTCACGCCGGTTACGCCGGTAACTGTGGCCACGCCGGAAACTGTGGGCGTGGTAACTACGCTGCTGACTGTACTGGAGCTACATATGAGTGTAGGGGCCGGTGCTGACGATACTACGCTCACTGGGGGTAGCGATGTGGGCGGTAGTATCTGTTGGATGGATAAAATATTGATATTATTCAGTCATCAAATTCACGGCGGCTGTACTTAATGACGTCAATCAACTTTTAAGTATTACTAAAATTTGGGTGATGACAGAGTTAAGTTGAATTGAATTTACCCTTTCCCTATCATTAAATACTTGGAGAATATTTAAGTTATATCACATTCTCACTTCACTCTAACTGTTGAAAGGAAACTCATCTATACATATAATAAAATGGTAGGAAAGTCAAAACTGTACAATGAATTTTTCTTTTAAAGAATACTTGGGGTGTGATCTACAATCGATACCGAAGCCAAAATACAGTTTTTAGAAATCTTGTCTGTGTGTCTGTATGTATGTCCGGGATAAACTCAAAAAGTACTGCATGGATTTACTTCAATTTGACACGAATGTTACTAAGAAGTCGGGTCAACATATAGGCTACTATTATCACGCTATCACCTACGGGGAACGAGCAGTGAACCTTTATTGCTAACTAACTCCACGCGTACAAAGTCGCGGGCGGCGGCTAGTAAACAAAAAAGTCCATCCAATCAACCTCCAGATCCGAATTAAGTTCCTTAAAGGGCCCCAACTCACCTTAGCACTGGGCTCGCTCTCCTCATCCGCCGTCTCCGTCGCCGACGAGTCGTATTCGTCGCGTCTAGCTCTTCTCGGCGCGGCCGCGTCTGTCCGGGGCCCGGGCGGGGGCGGCGCGGGGCCCTGCTCCCCGCTAGACGAATCGCCCGCCCCTGAACTACCGCTCTCTTCGGAGGAAGAACGAATGGGCGTCGAACGCTCTAAACTACTACTCGTGATGCAGGACTCGAGCTGGTGCTTTTTCCTGTTGGCGAGATGATGGGTTTAACAAAGGTGGTACAAATTCAAATAATACTGAAACAAGATGAAAAAATCTGCTCCCTATTAGAGCACCTGCTTGTGCCAAGCCGAGATAGTATTACAACATATGCGTGTGACACGACCCTCGACCAATGGTGACACATCATCAACTCTGTCATCTGAGCGTGACGTCAGACTGACGTGTCCAATCAATACACAGCTTTTCGAACTGGTGCTTTTTCCAGTTGAGGAAATGTTTATTTTTAATAGGGCCGCCTTTTAAGCTCTCTGCTACGACTCTCCAGAACAAAAATGGCAAAAGTAAGCCAAATATACTTTTTGTTTTTTTTTGTGTTAGTTAAAATTTAGACCTAAACACAGCTTAGTTTAACAAAATGTTATTGATAGATGTTTAAGAAAACAATATCTCTTTGATTGTAACAAAACAAACTACACAAATGATACGCAATCAAATTGTAATGAAAAAATATAGAATGACTGCCAGAATTATATAGACGATATGTTAAGCTCATCCTTCTCATTCTTAAAACAATACCTAAAAAGTCATAAATTTAAACATAATAACCCACAATCGCGCTTATAAATAGAACCTATTCCAGAGGCCCTGAAAACTACATTTAATTATTTTGCCACAATAGAACTCACCTGTATGTAAAATAAAACGCCTTCAAAGCAGCGGGCGACCTGCCACAGGCGGCCGCGGCTCGATCCCACGCGGTACCATGCTCCCTCAGTAAGGATCTGAACCGGGACACCTCCTCCTCAGACGGTTCCGTGGTTCCCTCGCCCACCGTCTCTAACCGACGCGTTATACGCTTCAGGCAGGCTAGGCAGCATTTGCTCAACTCACTCGGAATCTCTGTTGGAGATGGAGAGGATAGTGATTAAAATCCGTCTCGAAGGACCAATTTTGTGATAAATTAAAAAAAATATATAACACAAGTGATTGATACTGATTTACTGGTATAAAATAATTTGAAGTTATAAAAATTTGACGATCTATTTCATAACTAATCGTGACTTAGAAGTGATATAGCTACGGGTCTATATCATACTCAACTGTCAGAAATATGAAGATTAGATTTAGACGTGATATAGACCGGTATCTTTATCATGTCCAACTATCAATCTTCATATTATTCTGCAATTGAGCATGATATAGACCGGTAGCTATATTACTTCTAAGTCACGATTAGTTACTTCTAATTATTTTATACCGGTAAATCAGTATCAATCAATTGTCTTAAATGTATATTTATAATTTATGACAATTTCAATATAAATTTGAAATATATTATACTGCGCGCTGCTCATGCTAGGGGCCTTGATTTTATATAAATTAAATGCATCATATCTGACTTGAATCAGCGATTTACTCTCTGAGTAAATGTTACGCTGAGTTTTCGCCCATTCGCATCGCTGCTGCACACGAAAATATCATAGTATAGTTGTATAAATATAATTAGTTTCATGTTTTAAAGGATTTATATAATTGTAAAATTTGTCTTCAATTTTGCATGTTGGTGCGAATAAAGTTTTATCTATCCATCTATCTACATAAGTAAGATTAAAAAAAAGGGCTAGCTTAAGATGCATTATTCGGTCTTTGTTACCTATTCGCAAAAAGAAAACTCGACAGCTTTTCAAAACCACATTAGCTAAATTAAAGTGTGATTAGAACCTAAAACCAATAGATTGAGAAAAATTAAAGAAGAAATGAAGTATAATCTTCGTGTACTCACGGAATTCGTCCATAAGCGGCCTCTTCAATTCTAAACTGAGATCGTGCCATCTTGGCGGGAGGTGTCTTAACCGTTTCGCCCTGACTCGAGGCCCAGGACAAGTAGGTACCGGACACCGAGTATACCGGGACCGGACACATCGGCAATGACAAGGCTCGCACACCCTAGCACCTGCCGATTCTTCTTGTAAACCATAGTGGGTAGCTCTCGCTCTGGAGACTGCCCTGGTAGCATTTGGTCCACCACATACAGCGCAACAAGTGGATGCAGCGACTGTGGTTACGGGTGGAGTAGGTGTGGTTGTTACGGCTGGGGTACTGCTCACGCTCGAAGGCGTGCTCACGCGCTCCGTCATCGCTGTATAAGAAAAAGAAATAAATTAATGATAAAAACAAATATTGTTATATCAAAAGGTGTGCCGGAACGTTATCGTGTCGGATAGGACAGCTTTCTTGAAAGTTCGCAAACAACTATTTGTTGTAATAAGTGTAGCATAGTTATGGGTAGCACAGTTTTCTATAATGGATATACCGTGGCTTTATACATCTACGAGTAGATAAATTCTGTCTTATTACAATGCTTAAGATAAGCCTTGACTTAAACTCATGCTGTCACTTTTGTTTGCTAAAAAGAAGAGACAGCTAGGATTAAACCAAGACTAACTTTAATCCGCATCATGAAATAAGGCGGATTATGTTTACGTTGATCCGGTTAAGAACAACATTTTAAATATGGCAAATCATTGGTGACCATACAGATTCGAGATTTCGAATATGGTCATTTGGCTAGACCAGAGAATATATTTATCTTACAGACAATTAATTACAAACTGTTCTCCCTAAAGATTTTTAGAATTGTATATTGTTTTAAACTTTCATGGTCATTAACATTATAGTAATATAAGTTATTTACGGGATTGTTACCATTTATATAGCCATGATCGTTACTGAGTTACTCTGTGGTCTGCAACAGTGCCGAAATATCGGAAATTCGCTAAAAACAAGGTTTATGGTAACAATATCGTGAATAACTTAATTACTATTTTGGAACTGTGTTTAATGGATTTCCTGTTTTCCTGTTCTATTCCATAATTTTAGTGGTATTTTTCTTAGTTAACTAACAACTGATTTCTATTTACGTGGGTACACAAACGCAGATTGACACCTTCGCGAATAATCAGACGTGCCGGGCGGGCGGGAAATGGCATGCAATATTAACGCGCTGGCCCCGGATCAGTCGGTTTGCATATTCAGCTTACAATAGAGCCGATCGCATATCAATGACGCTAGCTGAATCTGGATTAATGTGCGTTGTTCTATTAATGATGTTATGGAACAAAACCTGGCTTAAGATTTTTCTTGTATATGAGGCGAGCAAATTACCCCTCTCATCCTTTTTTTTGTGACGCAGGCAAAACCTTTATTTACAGACGACGGCGCCTAAAAGAGGCACACCGCCGAACGAACCTCACACCTGGCTCCCGCAAGCCTTACAGACCTCCGCAGTGGCTGCCCACTGAGGACCCGTAAATCTTACGGACGCTTTACGGCATTATATCCGCTAAAAATCCCTGCAAATACCCTCTAAGCTGCTAAGTGCGAAACCGCAGGATCCCCGTTTAGGGATTCTGCCGCGTCTCCGCACCCAAAGCCTCCCGATCTAGCCGGGGTATCCCACTCCACCTGATGTTAAATGTAACTGGAGTTCAGTCGCGATGTTAGATGATGCGGCAGATGTGCCGCTCCATCCATCCTCACCATGCCGGCCTGCTCCGCCCCCAATATATGGATTTGTAAACAATTACAGAAAATATAACCAATAATATATTTAAACTATAGAAGCACTCATATTTTCAGAAAGTTTTCAATCCGTAGAAAGCGAAAGAACCTAATCCATGTCCAACTTCGAAAGAGGCCATAACCTAACATCTTCTACTGACAGGACCATAACGATTGAAATCAAAAAGATCATTGCTTAGGTACCCCTGATTTCGTTGAAGTTCTCATACCAAATCTGAATTTAGGTATCCCAACATTGGTTAAACTTTCCAGAGAACTGTAGCTGTCAGTGGTAATTAGTGGGGCGCGTTCAAACAATCTCTAGTTGTCATAACTCTAGGCAGCGCTTGCACAATTAAGATTTGCAGATCATTAACGCTGTTAGCTGGCTGCTCGCGGCACCGGCTGTTTAGTTTGCTTCAATCTGGATAACGCTGCATAATTCACGTCAGACTGGGCACGCCGCTGCACTGATTGTTCAATCTAATATTTAGCGCGAACTTTGAACAGGTGTTGGTGTGATTTATGTAGGATTCTGTTTTTTTTAAGGGATTAGTGTTGTTTCCCAATTGTGAGGTTCGGTAGACAACGATATTTACCTCAGTGACTTAGTTATAATGTGGCAAGGAGAAACATTATCTTCCCATGCCACTGCCACTGAATGGAAGCATTTTTTCTATGAATTACAAATTATAGAGTATAATAATATTGCTGTTGAACTAAATACACATAAACGTACATACAATAGAGAAACATCGACCATAAAACAACAGATGAAGTATTCAATAATATATCTTGAGTTTCATTCTATAATCGATGCTTATAATAACCAAGCCCCAAAAACGCAAAAGTATGCATAGAAATACTCCCAACGATTCAAAATGAATGACGAATTAAGTTTTTGATCATACCGAATCTATTCTAAGTATAAAATGAAGCCAGATTAATTAATCCATCCGTTAAATCATCAATTTTGAAGGTAATTGCTAATGAAACGCTGAGTTATTCTGCGGGCCGAACTGTTTGTGAATCGGCGAGTGGTCGCTAATTAGCTCAGCGCACAGACAGCACGTACAACTTTAATACAACACAACGTTAAATTTCATACTGGAACGGAAAATAAAATAAAATTTTATACTACCCTCGAAAAAAATATGTTTATCTGTAATGTTTATTCTTAATCAATTAGTGCTAATAAATCTTTTGCTTGATGTAATTTCCAAAAGAATTAGAGTAGATATTAGGCTTTGTCAGAATTCAATGCGCTTTAGTAAGTCGTCATAATTTAGTTGGCGCCCAACGTGTTACCGAATATTTAAGCCTTCCATAACGTATCCAGCGGCTTTAACTCAACGCCGCTCAAAGTCAATTACCCTCCCAATTAATTATATTTGAATAAGAACTAATTGGATCCGTTGTAACTCCACAATTTGGAAGGCAGTTCTGATGAATACGTCAATACTGTTATCGCTTCGTTACCGCTAATTTAATATTGAATATTATAAGATATTCATATTACAGTTACAGATATATTTAGAACATCGTATTTTTTTACTTTTATTTTGATAGAATGGTTACCAAGACAGATTTTTCAGTATCCTTGCACCATTAATGATGGACTCTACTTTCACTGAACTTTATCAGATTATGACTAGTGCAATTCACTGGACTTGTATTTCAGTTCTTCTAAAATGTATACCTGATATACTAACATTCGCGATACATAGAAAAAAGATGACAAATTACGTGGTACGCCAAGCGTGAGGTTTTAACGAGCGCACGCCGGCTCTGTTTGCCGCAAACATTGGGGACATCTTGCAGATTAAATACCGCTAAACGATCACAGAGATTCGGGTAAACGGCTCTGTTTGCGTTGTCATTTCATTAAAATGTCCAATGGTGGAAATTTTGTTGGTTATCTTCGTATACGGTATCCATATGTTGTGGGAATGCTTATGAGAAATAACTTGTGGTGTTTGGAAGTCCAAAGGATGGTAGGTACAATTAATCGGTGATTATCTATAAAGCACATCAGATGCCTTACTAAAAATTAATATTCTCCATTTTGACATATCCTATAAGTTTTTCTTGTTAGTTTCTGAACCAGTGTTTAAATCGATGAACGTACAAAATGGAAATCATAGGTTTTGAAATTTGTCCCAAAAAAGATTGTTCGCTCTTTAACTGCATTCAGTACCGATCACAGATTACCTTCATTAAAAATAAAGTGTTTTTCTTTTGTTTTTATTATTACAGCTCATACAGTAACGTATACAGGAGCTAATCCCCACTTGACACGATAATCCGACGCGCGCGCACATGACATGTCGCCTCATACGGAATACGAAATCAACCAGGGATCACAGATACACACCCTGTTTTTATACTATAAACGACGCATTAGCATAATAACATTGTTTATTTTATATTATTGGATTCTGACACCATCATCAGACTAATTGTAAAATTTTAATTTGGATTATTTCTCTATCACATATTGTTCTGGTCCAATTTAGTGTAGTGTTTTTGGTTGCAGGGAAAACATATTCCCCTTCTATTTTTCATTATTGGCTGTCATCTTATCATTTATTTTTAAAGTGAAACTTTTATTATATTGCCACAGGATTTTTTCTCGGTCATCTTTAGCATGTTGTATTAAATTTATAATTGTTAAAAAATATTTAGACCTTATTAACAAGCATTTGTGGTTCAGTGGCGGAAAGCTCGCATCTTACGCGGGTGACCCGGGTTCGAACCCCACCCAAGGAAGGACTTTTTTGTATAAATGATTTTAAAAATTTCACTTTTATCGTATGGTTTTTGTTTTCAAAGACTCATTCGTCACATAATTATTTATTAACACTGTCTTCTTCATCCTATAACAATCAAATTCATTATTTTTACAAAACACAGAAAGAGTTTAGAAGAGCGGGGCAGGCGCGCCACAGTTATTTGTGAGCAAATACTCATAACTTGACCTAAACTTGGTTCTGATTGTGTCGTTGCTTTCGGATGTGAGCGCTGATTGGTTCTATTTTTTGATGTCGCGTCGTTTGGTTGGTTAATATCTATTAGGTGGAAGTGTAGTGGAGGCAAGGCGTGGTGATCGGTTTCCGTACAAACGGTCTATGAGATCACCCGTCTAACCTCTTTCTGTGTTCTGTCATTATTCTAGTTATATGCATTTCGTAATTTTAAAAATAAATAAATCTTGGAATTGAGAGCATAGTTTAATGTATTTGATGTGTTTCTTTACATAGATTCGTTACTTTTAATTATTTATTGAATACCATTAATTATATATTAAATTTTAAATAATTCATATTATTTAACTTATTAAATAATATGAATTATTTAAAATTTAATTTATGTTAAAGATATCAATACCGAAAACCTTGAAGTAATAAATCGAGTTTGATATTATCGCATAGAAATCCTGTGTAGCATTTAATAAACTGTCATAAATATTAAATCAATAGGAGGGCTTTCGTTCCAAGCAGCCTCCCTGGGGGACGAGAGCAAACAACTCGGCAGAATTCACTCTACATCTCGATCGTAATGAATCGCTGTGTAATAATACTTTTTCACTGGTCCCTTAGCGGATGGCTACTCTCCTTGTGTGTTACTGGTGGTGGATCCATTTTTTTTATAGCTTAGATCTTTTCAACTATTTTCAAGTTATTAACCACCATGAGAACAAGCAAAAATAAGAATATTTGGCTGAAGTGCGTAAATTTGATTTCATTTGATTAAGATTCAGGATCCATGGCCTTTAATAGTTTACGATTGTCAACTAATCACATTATTATTTTAATTCTATAATGATGCTGATTAATGACTCATTTTTCGTAACACATTAATATGATATAATCATCATCATGTTATTTTAAATTCTCCGTTATTTTCAGTATTATTTAACTAAATCCTGCTTCCATGTGGAAAGATACACCGAAAGACCTTGTCAAAATAGCTGATGTAACGAAATGAGAGTTTGTCATAAAATCCTTAACGTTTTGTATCGAAAATCAAGTTTACAGTACCCTTAGTACGAGTTTGAGCTCACGAAAACTATCATAGATTTCGTAATTGTAAAACTTGTACTAAGGGTACTGTTATGAATTATACAGTAACTCGCATATTTCGGTGTTCTGTTTGTACTTTTATGGTGTTGAACGATGGGAAATATTAGTCTCATAATACCGTCTAATTTGTCGGTCTAGAACCCGTTGGACTCTCAAGATTCGACTCGAAAGCAAAAAGTGCCCATTGGACCTCTTTTTTGGTGCCCATTGCACCTTCAAGATTAGACCCTACTGCAACAGTATCCACTGGAGCTTAATTGTATGTCCCATTCGACCTCCTTACAAGATTTAAAAGAAAGTGCCCTTTGGACCTATTTTATGGGACCCATTGGACCTTATTGACAGTTTTATTAGGAAAAGTCATCATTAAGAAGCAAGTACGGATAGGTACTTATTAATTTAAGGACTACAATTTCCTTTACTTTACCTTGAAATATTTCTGTTTTCTTTTCTGCATGGTAAACTTAGATGTTGGTCAAATTATCTTTTTCCCCCACTTCTATTCCTTTTTGTAATCATTATTTGCAGAAAAACATAAAACAGTGTTGCCAAGCACAATAAAGAGAGAATATCTGAAATCTGCCGACCTCCTTACGCGTCCCCGAGGACAACACTACCAATTTTCCAAGCACTTGAGTGCGCTGTCCTACGCAAAGATTTTTTCCGTCAAATTCGTGAAATGTCCCGGGGCATACCTACCTAGCTACCGTTCGTTAAAAAAACTTCAAAAGTTATTTGTTTAGAGTACAAACGAACGTTGTAAGTATTGAATGTCTTTCGTGTTTCCGGGAACTGTTACCATTAAATTAACTTCAAGTAGAAATTAATTGTATCGAGAGATTATTGTTTGTTTTCGCATTTTGTGCGCTCGATATGTTTTTTTTCGCTCGACTCGGAGCAAATATTGGATTGGAACTTGTGTGATTGTTTGAACAATTTCTTTTTATTTTGTTTTACCAAGAAATGTTAATCAAATGTTTAATAATTCATTTATTTCTTATTTACAGAAAGAATTGCGTGTTTGTTATGACATGATCGATTTTATTTTAGTCTAAAAGAGCATTACGATCATTAAATGGACTTTTTGGACCATCCACTGAAAAAAGTTTTGAGTTACTTATAACAAAAGTTTTGTTACCTATTACATAAAACTAGTGACTACATAGTTATAGATACGAGTAGATAAACTCGGTTTTGTTAAAATAGTTTTGTTGTTATAACAAAACAGTTTACAAATTTACAAAACTGTTTTGTTAATTCTTACACTTGTTCAATAATTGACTATAAAATGATTGCTTCAGTTTAGCTGCACTATACTGTTATTTGTAACCGAACTATTTTGTTATCAGAAACATAATTTTCTGATGAATTATAGCTGTTTATTATTATCTAACTTGCAAAAGTACTTTTCTGCTTTAAAACCCTGTAAGTACTATTAACCAACAAGTAATACAATCATAATACCCTGGTTACTAATTTATTTTAAATACAAATTATATAAACTTACCATATATAATAAAAATAGTCTCTATAGCACGATACTGCGGATGTACCGAACATTTAACAAAACACGTACTTACAATCTGTAAACGAACTTTTAGTCTAACAATTACATCAGTTTTCAGTTATTCATAGCGGTTTTTGTGCTTGCTGATAAATAGCACAAAATAGTTACAGTTAGGCCAACTCTATGTAAATGAATAGTCACCTCAAGTGTGTTTGGTTATAACAATAGATTGTTATATTACAGATTCACGCACAATGGTCCAATAATTAGGACTATGTGCGGAAACCGCCCTGAAGAACTAACTAACTATGCTATAGATTATCGAAATTGAATTTGAGAGCTCATAACAATACGATTTAATAGTTTTTAACTTAACTCGATTAACTGATATGATAATGTAAAATGCAACAGAACAGTTGGTCTATGAGTGACTGAAAATTATTTATTAGAAAACAAAGTCTTTATCGGATAAATCAACTAATTTTGTGAATTATTTTTTTCAGTGTTGCCGTAATTTAAAATAAATAACGCATTTATTTTTATATTACTTACCTAAATTTTTACATCATTTCATATGTGAATAAAAGAATAATTAAAAAAAAGATTTTTCTATTTTTGAATAATAACTTAAAAAAATCTCGTCAGCGGCGTATCCACTGTCGTGGCGGTAAACATCTCGCAAGTTGTCTACCTAACCCGGGGAGACCGCTAAGAGAATTAAGTGTTTGCTGACGATCAACACAGCGCAACCGGGACATCGCGGTCCATGAATCATTTATGGGACATCTCATTTTTGAGACACGCTCCCCTGTTAGTGTGCTTTACGTAATTATGAATAAAGTATAGAACTTTGGGGTACTGTGGGTTAGGTTTTATCATTTTTAGGTTTACGTATACAAAGAGTAACAAAGAAACTCTAATGATAAGCCTCTACTGCTCGGCCGTCTATCCATCCGTTCGTAAATCAGCGGGTTGTATACCCAAAAAAACCGTTTAAGGTAGACAGCTAAAATTGGCACAAAATGTGTATTTCTCTTCGAATAAAGGGGACCAAACAAAAAAGACGTTTTTGTTTTACTTTAACAAACCCTGAAATTTAAGTTTTCAGTCTTGTACGGTCTTTTTCTTAAGGGCCTCTATTCGTTGTTATTGTTTAATTTTAAAGGAGCTAGCCTCTAATTCTTAAAGTCATAAAAGACATAATGAGATCTGGCTAACTTCAACTACGTATCTAGCCGTATCATATTAAGTTGATATTGAATATTAAAATCCAAGTTTACGTTTTTTTTAAAAACTTTTAATAAGATTTAATGTTATTTTAAAATCAACAGCCCTTATTCCATCACTTCAAACACAGACTGAGCGGCGCGTATATAAGCTAGGGCAGACTTATCTCGCGGCACAGTCGGCTGTCAAGCGCGGCGCGGGCATGTTGTCCCTGTACCGCGCGTGGCTGGGCCCGGGGCCCTGCGTGACGCGGCCCGCGCCCCCGCCCGGGGCCCACCGCCCCGTCCCGCGCCGGGCCAAACCACAAACACCACCTCCACCAGAATCACCGCCTCCACCATCACCAGAATCAACAATATCCAGCGAGTTAGACGTGGAAAGAGTCGAAGCCCCTGACCCTCCGAGGCAAAATTCCAACGCTGTCCTAGACATCGCCTCCTGCGACGGACCAGTCCGCTTCAGCCGCGTGCTAAACGTTGCATATCGCGACACTTCAGACCGCAACTGGTGTCGGCCCAGGAAAACCCAAAAGACCACCCTGCACTATTACCCTTGCAAGACTTGCGGTTCCAAGTTCCCTTCGTACTACTTCGTCCATAAGCACCGCAAGAGGTGCCACGCCGACGAGCCGGCGGAGACTTCACCCGAACCCCAACCTCAACCCTCGACCTCCAAGGCTTCGGTGTGAACGCGTCAAGGAGTACAGTGAAACATATCAGTATTATAACAGTGATATCTCGGACGAGCTTATTCGTGAAGTGACAACGGTTAAGTTGCGTCATTGTATATTTGTTAAAATAAATGTTAAATAACTAAAAGGTGGTGTGATTTATTTATTTAAAAACTTGAATTTGAACCCTTTTATTATTATAACGGTAAAACTTTTCAAACGAGTTCGAATAGTGAAATCTGTACAGGCGAGGATGCAAAAGATAGAATTTTTGCGAAATGTTAACAGACACAATGGAATACCTAAAATATAGTTTATTAATCGGTATTTAAAATCGAATATTGTTTGAATTATAGTGAAATTAATTTACGCATGGTGCGGTGTTTTTTTAATAAATCTAATAGGGGTGACGACGGGGTACAGTAAACGAAATTATATTTAGTCCGTCAGTTAAATGATGAAAAAATAATGGACACGTATTTTTTTTGGGCAATCAACCAGAAAATGATGAGATAAAGCGCGTTAAAGTTTGGGAGTAGGGGCTCGTAACGTCACTTTTAAGTGAAAATTGTAACAAAGCGTGACGTCATGCGACTTTTCAAATCAATATATCTCCTCAATGTTTATATTATGTGAAAAAAGAAATACGTGTCTAATACTTATTGATAATGTACCTGATAAACGAAGAAAAAAAATTAGTCGTCATCCCTATTATAACTATTGTTTTGTGGAAATAATAAATACGTATTCACAGCGGTTTGCGGTTGAAGTTGATAGGAAATTCATTAAATTTATTCCAGTTACAAATAAGCTTTTAATATTAAATTTGACTGGTTATTTCATATTAATTATCTTGGATTATCGTATGTTGAAAAGTACTTCTTATATCCTTCAAGCTGGCAGTGATACTAAAATGTATAAACGTTGTTGTTTGTAAATTTTAGGAAGCGATTGCTCGAGTTCCATCTCTTGAAGTTAACAAGTAGATCCTTGATAATTTCAAGATGGTCATTATAAAGAATGTAGATAATATACTTAAGTATTTTAGTCACCGCTAGATTTTAATTGTTTTTTTTTTCATAAATATTTTTTTGCTAGTGCCTGCATTTGCCCGAATATCTAAGATTAGTGGCTCTTTCAAGAGCAATTGTTTTTATAGTAAAAAACACTTAATATTTATATTGACTGTTTTTAAATTAAAGCATCATCAGCAAAGAATAAGTGCCTATAGGTACCTGGCCAGTATTCAATCCTTTATATAGTTATATACAATAACCAAAATCAAATATATGTACCGTTTGTATCCCGAAAGTATCATTTGATCTTCCCAAAATTAGATCGGACATATTGAAAGAACAAAACTAATTCAAACAAAATAATATCACAATAAAAGACTTATTTAACTGACGAATTGTGAACTCTTTCCTTTTTTTAGCAGTTTTTAAATAATGTTTTTTTTTCTCAGGTGTGCGTGAAAACGCACACCAATCATTTAATAAAACAAGTTTCATCGGTCGTCAGAATTATTATAATTCAAACGACGCATCCTGAAAAGAATGCGAAACGTCAATAAATAAATAAATCAGCGCATCATTATAGTATAATTATATTATTATAAATCTTAGGACGCACCTATTTATACTCTCTACTATATACTCTCTGGAAACGGATGTTAAACGCGATCGGCTTTGAAAACACGCACACATAGAAATTAATCTAACAGGTGAGACTATGCGAATCATCAGGTAAAGTTGACTGGCACAACACGGACTAGGCATATTGGCAAAAGACATCAGTCCATCCTCTGAGACCCTGCGAATTATTAGGTAGTATGACTAACCTTGAAAACTGAGGAGCTCAATGGTGCAGGTGGTTAGCGCATTCGGCCTGCGATCGTGAAAGTTAAGCAACTTTCACAATGGTCGGTCATCAGATGGGTGACCAACAATTTTCTATCTCGAGCTCCGTGATTCGGAAGGCACGTTAAGCCTATGGTCCCGGCTACATTTGCAGTCGTTAGGACCCACCAATCTCTCTCTTCCATCCATAGGGAAGGCCTGTGCCCCAGCAGTGGGGACATTAATAGGCTGATGACGATGATGATAATGATGAACAATACAGGGAGAAAAAACCAGCCCTTGCTGAGTTTCTTGCCGGTTCTTCTCAGTACAAGGTCTCCCGCCGTAGTTTTGCGAACCGATGGCTTAGCTTCTTGACCTTCACAAGTGCTTGTAATAACAGCCTAGACCTGAATAAATGATTTTTGATTTTGATGACTGACCTGTCTCCGGCGTGGGCGGCTGTGTTGGCGTGGGCGGCTGCGTGGGCGTGGGCGGCGTGGGTATGGATGCCACCGCTGACGGCACCATCGTCGTACTGCCGCCCGGGGGGAGGGGAGATGCCACGCTCGACGGAGATGCCTAGACATAATATGTCATATAAATTTTACAAGAAAAAAAATCCACGCGGACCAGGCAGCAGACGGGACTCGAACCCGCACCCTTCCCTATTCGGGCGAATGCACTGACCAATAATTGATTGAAACATCTAGCAGTTAAATGCTTAAAAATTAAAAACATAAAGGTACGTGATGTTATCACTGCACTGATTTCTTTAAGCAATAACAAACACGTGATTCGATGATTAGATCCTGTTGCAGATTACAGTTCAGCAGCCACCAGGGGACTATTCGCCTAACTGAAATGCTTAGGAAAAAGCTAACGCTTTCGATTTCATTTTGTTTTTTCTGACCGCCGAAGGTTTTCAAATACCTCAAGCTCGTTTTGTTTAATATTGTTATTACCAATGCAAAAGAAAAAAAAAAGCGCGAGGCATTTGAAAACCTCAGGCGGCTAGAAATAACAAAATGAAATCGAAAGCGTTAGCGTTTTCCAAAGCATTTCCGTTAGGCGAATGGCCCCCTGGAAGGTATAAACTCTGCCTTTCTTTGACATATGGATCAAAATTAAATGATCAAATCGAACCTTTATTGCAAACATAGTGTACAAATTCATACTAATTTGTTAAAGATGCTAATACTAAGTACAATTAAGCAGTCTTCAAATTATAAAATTTGTATTCCTTTGTTAAATCAAATCAAATCTTAATTATGGACTAATAACAAACTACTTCGTTATGAAAATCCACGTAGTAATCAAAAACTAAATTTAAATATAGACGCCACGACCCAAAGAGATTTCAAAGGGCTTTTCTAGAGACTAAGGCTAGTTTGTAAAAAGCCCAGCGTCAGCTGGCCTAGCCTTGGTGCTGCAAGTGTCCATGTGTGTGTGGCAGTGACCACTTACCATCAGGTGGATTGCCAGTACGCTTGATTGTGTAAAAATAAAAAAATAATCGAATGAAATAGACTTCGTCGGAGAGTACCGTATCGTATCTCTATCAATAACGTCCTACCCGCAATTACTTCAGTTACTCCGTAATCATGGCGCTTGCGACACTGACGAAATATCGGAGACTCACAAAAAACAAGATCCATGGTACATAACTATAATTTTTTTTTTAAATGGCTTCGCACGGCTTATGCATTTAGCCAATATGCCAAGTGTTAAAATGTTTAGAAAATCTATAGCACTCGTGGTCAAATTAATAAATCAAGTCAAAGTAAGTGGCAGTCAAGTCAATCCCCCTTTACCTATGTTTCAGTAAATGTGTGGGGATTTACTGGAACCTCCCCGTGGACTTCTTGAGGGAACGTCGAAAGACACTTTCCGCTATTTAGTTTCACTTGCCAACACATGTTCCCAAACACTTAGTGGTTAAATCCACCATTATTAGACACTAACATCCGCCACAACACAATTTTTAACAAAACAGAAAAACAAAACTGCTAAAGTGACGCTTCCAGATCCCGCCAAAAAGTCCAACTATAATGTTAGTGACCATGAAACTTTAAAACAATATAAAAATAGAAGTAAACTCACAGTGCCTCCAGGCCCGGCGTCCCCACTGGGGGGCGGCATGGGTGGCAGCGGCGGTAGCGGCGTGTCCGGCGTGAGCTCGAGCGGCGGCGGCGTGGTCGGCACCGGGTCGCTGCTGGCCCCGCCGCCGGGCGCCGATGACGCCGGCGGCGGCGACGGGATCAAAGGCGGCGTACGGATCAGCTCCGTCCTAATGAGAAAACGAAAAAATATGATAAACTACAATTTTTATTTCTTCATTAAAATGTTAAATAGTAAACTTTGGCCAGTGATGCCAACTTAGCAACTTTATAGCTAGATCTAGACACAGCTACAATTTAATAAAATTTGTAGAATACGTACGTACGAGTGGTGCGTACCATTTTGGTTTAGTAAATAAGTACCCACGTTCTGTCATAGCGCATTCTGTCGTAGCGCAACATTAAATGGGGAATTCCCGACCAAGGACGACCTATACCATAGTATCCTTAATCTATTACCATAGAGTCGCATTCAGTTTATATTTTTTCGTTAAAGAAAAAAACTGTTGCAATTGTTACCTACAATGCGAACTAATAGCGCTGCCTTGCAGCCTAATAAATACTAGAATAAATTCGGCCATTATGGTCGTTGTAGCATAATTGGTCAATGCATCCGCCCGGATAGCGGGGGGTTCGAGTCTCGTCTGCTTCCTGGCCCGCGTGGAATTTTTTCAAGTAAAATTTTCTTTAGATTGCTGTGATTGTTATTTAACACCACATTAAGGGTAATTCAATGTAAGGTTATCATTATCAGCCTATTAATGTCCTTAATGCTGGGACACAGGCCATCTCAATTAGATAAATTTTATCGTACTTTTCAGGGCATAAAAGAGTTCGAAATGGAATTATGAAATATTTAAGTAGCTAAGATAGCGGCGACGGTATCAGTGGCGGCGTACGGATTGGCTCCGTCCTGGTAACAAGATTAGTTTTGCTATAATCATGAAATGATGAAATGAAATGTGCCATAACCGACACACGGAATCGAAGTAGGTTGGTGGGTGCTAGCAAATGCAAATACAATCAGGACCTGGTGCCTTTAAATGCCTTAGGAAGTACGAATGGAGCTCAAGATAGTAAGTTTTGGTAACAAATCTTATAACTTGCCAATTTCAGTGTATTTACTACATAGAAAAAATTCCATGCGGACCAGGCAGGAGACGGGACTCGGACCCACACCCTTCGCTATCCGGGCAAATGCACTGACCATTATGCTAACGCGGCCCTGATGGCCGTGTAGAAATTTCTCTAGTATTTCTTAAGCTGTACTTGTACTTTAAACGTTTGAAATAATAGTTATATTATAGTTTTATTTATTTAAGCATTTAAATATAAAATTCAATAATTTCTAAAGCCGTGTTAAACTGACAGCAGGTAGTTGAAGCTCAGCGCCAATTACTCCGGCGGGTGCCATGCCGGTAAACAAAGTTAGCGTGATTCGACGGGCTTATTAGCGCTAACCAACCAGACCACTCGCGGGAAAATAGTACTATGCGGAGGATGATGCTAGGATCGATCTATGCGAGTCAAAGGCTTAATTTTGTAACCTACTTTCCTTAAATTTCTCCCTTTCGTTTCTTACTTGGAAAAGAAATAAGTTATGTCAAAGGGGTCATCCATAAATTACGTCACACGAATTTCATGTCTTTTTTGCCCCTCCCCCCGTCCTTGTCACAGCTGGTCACATTTGTAAGACTCCCCCCCTCCCTAGTGTGACGTCACATATTTTGCAAATTTACATTTAGAAATCATTGAATGAAAACAGCGGTTCTGTAATCAGTTTTATTTCCATTTAAATTGTTTTTTCATTATTATTATAATCACATCAAACAATTAACAAAACAAAAAAAAACGATTAATTATATTTATTAAAGAAATTACCGAACAAAAAGTGATTGACTATGTTAATTAAAGAAATTAACAAAACGTAAAATATTAATAGCATTATAGTTAAATTAAAGATACAAACTAATAATCTTGAGGCCATGGACATTGATCCCACTCCTTTAAATTATTTATAACTGGCATAGCACCACTTTGTTCTCGTTTGGGTTGTTAATGCTTTCGTAAAGTAATAGTTTCAACACTTAGATTTTAATATATTTTGAAATGTGACGTCACGAAATTTAGGACCCCTCCCACCCCTGTCACACGATGTCACATTTCGTCGACCCCCTCCCTACCCCTTAAAGTGTGACGTAATTTATGGATGGCCCCAAATTGATATTAAAACAGAATCTAATATAAACATATTTAAGAATAAATTGAAACAGCATCTTATAAAAAAAGCGTATTATTCTGTTGATGAATTTATGAATGAAAAATAAATGTAATTTAATTTAACTTAATTATGCTTGACCTGTTTGTTTGATTTGATTTAGTTTAACTTAATTATGTTTGACCTATTAATTTGATATAATGTGATTTAACTTGATATGATATGATATGATTATGATGACATGATATGATATAAATTGACTTGATTAATTTTTAAAATGGATTGATTTTGTTTAAATTTGGTTGGACCTGATGTGATTTGATATGACCAGCAATTAAGTGAAAATAATGTATTTAATGTTAAGCTCAAGTTTGTTGCAGCACCCCAACGGAGTCATGTACCACTCACTATTAAGTATATATAAGACCTTATAATAAATAATGTACATGAGCAATGTGATATAAATAAATAAATAAAATAAATAAATAAATAGATATTTTTCTTTAGCTTTGAAGTGGATGGCGAAAAGGTAAGATTCCTTAGATCACATCTAAGTACGCGCCTTGAATTAAAACATGAAATCAAAATATAGGTCAGTAACGAATGCCTTTACATGGCTTCTGCCGATCAATTCCTGGGCATTTGCTCCAGAATTAAAACCCTCTCTTCGAAATAAACTATCGCTCTTCCATTCCGCGAGCCACCCGCACTCACAGGGCAGAGCAGACGCAAAAATCCGGAACAATCCCAGATTTTCCGGCCACCTGGCAAGCCTACTTACGACCCGTGTATGAAGGGGCTAAGTTATACAAGTTGCCCACAGGTTTCTAAAAATATATTCCCGTGACTGCATTATTTAGTACATATGTATAATGTCAGCACAATACGATAAATCTTAAAAAACCGTTGGAATAGTTTGACAGCTTAGGGTAACTTAAACTGTGGCTATCTGTATTTACCGCCCAAAAAAATATCAGGTATTCAAAACGAAATTCCCCATAACACAATCTGTACAACTAGCTAGTACCTAAAAAAGGTTATTGAAAACCGAAAATCCCGATGCGGCTTTACGGTTGAATGTTATTTGGGGATCATTAAAATTTGGCTAATTAATACGCGGCGTGGTGATTGCAGGGGCCGAGGTGGGCTGCAGGGTGAAGGAGGGGGGGGGGGGGGGGGGGGCTGCATCCTGGGCCCCGTAAGTAAACAATGCGCCGGAATTATCCCCTCGCGAATTATCCCGAATAAATTTTATGCGTTACCTACATTATTGTATAAACGAGTGTTTTGTCACCGACTAAAGCATAATGATTAATATTAATTATGATAAAAATTATTAATATTTCATAAGAAGAAAAGAAAGAAGAATTGTTTTGTGGCATTCTAGTGCCGACCAGAATACTAGACGCGGCATCGACTTACTGCTTACCTAAACGGTATCAATTTGTACGTATGATACTTGCCCAAAATTCAAAAAAAAATCTGAGTCTAAAGCCTCAAGAATATTATACTAGAAAAAAATACACGCGGACCAGACGGTAGCAGACGGGACTCAAACCAGCGACCTCCGCTATCCAGACGGATGCACTGACCATTATGCTACCGCTACCCTAATTAGCCGCTTCCAATTTTCTCTAGTATTTCTTAGGCTGCAAGGCAACGCCATCGCATTGTAGGAAACCCACAACTTCTTTTTCTCGTAAAACTTTCCTTAGATTTAAACATCAAGCAGTTAAAAAATATATATAATTGTAAAGCCTTATTTAGATACTTGAGTCACTAGCAGTTTGGCCGTTGAACCGTTGAATACGCTAGTCATTCACAAAACGAACAAAGTAGTCAAAATACAAAACAACGGCGCGGCGGAGCACGGACAATCGAAATCAAATCCACTTCATCATACAGACGAGGTTCACGGACGCATAGTTTGATGTAGGATTGATGAAAATCGTGTTACGCGTTGCCAAACTACGACGGACAGCCGAAATGAACAAGGCGGGAACACGTCGCGAATAGCAACGAAATTGATACCGTGACACTAAATTTGCAAAGTATTCAAACTGCAAAAGCTCCTCAGCCCACTAAATTAACACTAAAAGATGATGTCTGAAAATTCTAAACTGATTTTAAACAATGTTTGTTTGGGTCACCTACATTATTTCCGCCTGAGTGACTTATGCAATGTTATTGCGTTAAAATAAATTTCAGGCGTGCAAACCCATCGTCAGTCATGAATAAATAGTTCAACATTACGAATGATTACGTAAATAAAAATGTACAAAATACATACAGCGGAAGCGCTAGCAACGGCATGTTGGCTCTTTCCGAGCTTTTTCTCGCGGTAGCAACAGTCAGTGTAGATATTTCGCTATCTCGATTGGTGCTTTTAATTAAGGCAATTAGAAAGATGGGCCCGGTGTTTGCGTAAAAATCTAAACAAGCCTTGTAGGGAGATGCTGATAGAGAGGGGAAGGTGCAGCAGGTTGTTTATCTATACGATATAAGTATCGAATTAAATTTCTTTTGAATCTTGAAGTGTTTATTATTTTGAATGTAATTAAGATCATTTACTTACTTAATAAACACTATACTAATACCAGGACGCAATCTAATGAGACCTGGTTTATCGATCAGATACCAAGTGAAGTATCTGTTAAAAAATCAAAACTTACAATGACCCAATCGATCATCTAAAAATTCTGTAATAGGGCGGAATATAATTGCATTGAATTAAGACAATGCTTTCAAGTAGCATTATTTTAAATCCAAAATAAGATCCCCATCGGTTCTACCATAGAAATACACATATTGTTTCATATATGATAACAAATTTTTTAGGGCGTAACAATTTTATCGATGTCACTATTGTCGATTCATCGACAGGCGACGTCACTACTCGGGCACCCGCGGGAGCCTCTCCAAATAATCACGGGAGTGATTGTCAACACACGCACGAATGTAACACCCGATTATTATGCCCTGTTTTCTTTACAACCCCACTCCCGAAGGGCATCGTGGATAAAGTGAAAATTCTACTGCAATATCATCGGAAATAAAATTTGCTTTATTTTTGTACAAAGTCCTCTTTTTTGGTTGCGTAGTA
Organism: Chilo suppressalis; assembly: GCA_902850365.2. Classification (NCBI taxonomy): domain Eukaryota; kingdom Metazoa; phylum Arthropoda; class Insecta; order Lepidoptera; family Crambidae; genus Chilo; species Chilo suppressalis. The sequence goes on along the minus strand of OU963914.1, from coordinate 16,245,574 downwards.
AACATCTGAAAGTATGTAGACACATTTATCACCATATCATGGAACTTATTCCATAGTTATAAGGGAGTTTCACTTTCAAAAATTTATACATAATTTAACGTTAACACGATAAAATATAGTCACTTAGTTGTAACTCAGGAACAATGTAGCTACTGGTGCAAGTATTTTCAGAATCGCTTCAGTAGTTCAAGAGAGACTTCCTACAAAGGAGCAAACTTTACTTAAATTGTATGGATAAGTTCGCACATACTTTTGAATGAATAAAGAAATCTTTTTAATTCCACAGCAATAGCGATGGCCTTAATTCTTGTAAAACTCAACTTAATATTACAAAGAGGAAGAGTTAAATTTACGCCGTCAATTGTAATAAAGACTGACTCTTAATTATAACAATGAATGAGATACGGAAATAAGCAGAGGACTAGCGTGGAAAATCCACTTAAAATTCATTCACAGCTTATATTCCTACACAAAAGTGATCCATACAAAAAATAATCCGCGACATCAAAGGCGAACGAAGGAATAAAGTATGCGGGTAATTTGATTAAATTCAAATGAACATCGCACAGGAACAATGTTAGGTTGAAAACGAAAAAAACCTTCACAATGTTTGAGAACTCTCTCGGAAACGAGAGGGTAGTAGGGAGAAGATTGGTAAAATAAAAATGAGAATTTTAAACGATTAATGGATGAGAAATTGAATAATTCCGAGTCTTGGGAGCCGACAGCGGACAAACACCGACGGCAGCATGAGGTTTGCTCTCAAAACAAAAGTAGAGCTAACGGAGTTTTATATGGACGTTGGCCTAGATTAATTTTAGCCACAAAAGTGTTTCAACTGATAATACGAATAAGCAATTTTAATCACATAAAGTACGCTCAATCCTCTTTGTTGATATTAATGTATTAATAACAAATACTATGCGATTCAAATAAGAATAGGAAAGCCAATGACCTCCATCTGTCAAATGTCGCTTGAAAAGTACGGTTTGCAAAAACCTCTTGAAATATTTTTTTTAGCACTAAGCTAATCTTAGAATAAATACCAAACATTTGTAAACAAAACAAGGAAATTAATCATATGTAACATATAGAAAATGAGTACTGGAAAAGGGAAGTATCAGAACATAGGTTTTATGATAAATGCAGGTAAAAAAAATACAGTTTTTATTCTGAATAAAGTTGTCGTTTTAAAACCTACAATAATCAATATTTTATTTTATAGCCAAAAGCAGCAGTAATGATGTCGACTACTCCGATGGTAGTGCAGAGATGAGAGGAATTAAAGAGCTAGATTCTGATTAATATTTTTTCGCACTCAGTCGTAATATTGTTATTTATTTATTAAGACTGAGTGAGAAAAAACCAATAAAAAATATTTTTAATATTAAAAATCTGATATTTTTTCTCACTTAATCTTAAATGGTAAATAAGTTTTATTAAAGAAAAACTTTTTTGCTCACTCTACCTAATTGATTTGAATTGACAGCTATGACTTCACAATATGGCGCCCAGTTGGTCCTATTTTTAGATGAATCGCATTACACATATTTCATATTTGCACACCATAACCAGTCGCTGTCATTACTCCTATTTCAAAAATCAAGGCTATGATGTCCGCTTAGCTATGAGGCCAGTTAGTTAAATGCTTGTTTAAGAGCAAGTCAAAGCAAAATATCATTAAAATTCGTCTACTTAGTCATTACCCATATATTCACTAATTTATTTTATTTGAAATATGTATCAATAAATAAATAAATTCTAGACAAATTACAATAATCCCAAAGCTAGTCGATTTTTATGTGAATTTCATACACATTTATAGCTCTTATGATAAAGTGGATTTCTTTTCGTAAAATTAATTAATGTAATGTTACGAATTATGACCCATGTTTGGTCAAATTAAATGAATTTGAATTGAATTGTACAATCATTTATGTTAACTGACTGTGAAGTTCCCGAAAAACAAATATAAAGAATTACTTATATAAGTTTAAAATATGACTTAGGAATGAATACTTGTACAAATAAATTATCCATACAACAATACGAACCCTGGGCCTTTTAGGATGAAAGACATTAGACAGCATAGAGCAACACGGCCAGGATGGTAATAATAATAATAATAATAAATATATCTTTATTCAAATAAGGTCATACATTGCATAATAATACTAATAACAATATAAAGTACAAAATAATGGATGGTAAGGTGGTGTAAGCATACACAGCTTTTCCCTCTGTAGCATTGGGCATTCAAATTGGGCTTAAAAACGATACATGTGTACAGGATATGGCAGTGTGTTGCATCATTGTTTATGTGTGAGAGTCGTAATTAAAGTTTTTTACGCTGCAACACGCTTACGCTAAAACTGCATTTGTGTGCATTCTCGTATATCCCCCCGCCAAAAATGCCCCCGTAACTCCCTTCCGTATTGCTCTATGGTAGACAGGTGCACTCATGCACTGCCGGTGCTCCAATCACACTAATAATATAAAGGCGAAAGTTTGTGTGTGTGAGTGTGTATGTTTGTTAGTAAAATTTGGTATAGAGTCAGCTGACACCCTGGATTAACACATAAGCTACGTTTTACTGCGGGAAAATATCCCTAATAAACCGTGGGTAACACTGCGGGGCACTGTCATCTATAAAAAGTTTAAAAAGCCAATTAAGACGATAAATTGATAAGTAAATGGTTCGTTGTTTTTATTTCGCGTGCTAATCAAGTATCCGTCGTGTCCGTACGTGGTGAATATTAATTGAATAACGTTCGGAAATATCGAAAGACACAAACACACATCGTTATAAAAGTCAAAAGTCCGCGGCATCCCATCACACAGACGTTACAGCGAAAAGTCGAGCCAAGACAGTCCGTTCTGAATAATTCATTGCGCACTGTTGACACTGTGTAATTAAAAAGCCCGACGAACTTAGGGTTGCCACTCGGATGAAAAGAACATCGATCGAGTTATATGCAGGAAGGAAGTAAGCTTCACGAAAAGTTTATTAAGAATGAAAAAAAAAACATTTGTGTTTTGTTAAGACAATAAACTACTTCAGTAAAAAAAAAACCTCTTTGTAATTTTTCACAATAAAGTTATTATTATAAAGTTTTTGACGAGCTATAAACTGTGGGTAAGAAATTACTAAATCATATTTACAGACAAACATTAATATTCTTGGAAAAAAACTTATTACATTATTTTATTAGAAATGATAATGCGAACTTCAATGAAAAGTATATCGGAAACATTTGGCCATATAGCAATGAATAGATACGCTCTTTCGATATCGATTGTAACAGAAATAAGGCGCCACGTACTTTTTGAGGAGGAGCTCAATGGCGAGGGTGATTAGCGCGTTCGGCTGCTATCGCTGAAGTTAAGCAACTTTCGCAGTGGTAGAAGATACACACTGACAAAAATCTTCTATCTCGACTTCCTCCGTGCTTCGGAAGGCACGGTAAGCCGTTGGTCCCGGCTATATCTGCAGTCGTTAGCACCCGCAATCCGCACTGGACCCGCGTGGTGGATCATGGCCCAATCTCCCTATTCCATCCATAGGGAATGTGCCCCAGCAGTGGGGACATTAATAGGCTGATGATGTACTTTTTTTATGTTAATAGGGTGGCAAACAAGCATATGGCCAGAATTATGGTAAGCGGCCACCATAGCCTATAGATACTTGCGATACAAAAAAATTCATTTGCGCCTATTCTGACCCAATGCCCTACCATGTGAAACCCTGGAAGCTTACTCACCGACAGAAACACAATACTACCAAAAGGTTGTATTATTTTATTGTGGTCTTCGGTGGAGGTTACTTCCCCAGACGAGCGCTTCAAATCGACGGAGAAGGAAAATCCGCTCAAAAAATGGGAATAATTAACTTAAATAAAAACAAGTTTCAACGGGTTAGATGCACTGTAACACAAATAATTCATCATTATTCGGACGACGCTGTCCTGAAAAGGCTGCGAAACGTAAATAAATAAATAAAATCAGTGCAACTAACCCGTTGTAACTTGTTTTATTTAATGAGTGATGTGCGTGAAAACCTAAGAAACAAATAATTAACTTGTATAGAAAACTTATAGTTTAAGAACTTTCCAGAGGTGCCATGCCAACCCTATCGACATCGCAACCGGGGCTCTCCGCTATTGATACAGTGAGAAAAATTATATCGTGTTTTCTCGCTACTGTTGGTTTTCACTCGGAATGTATTAACGACGCTCTGCGACCGCGGTCTGTGCAATGCAATCGTGTTTTTATCGCCAATTCTTTTAATTAACTTAATTAAACGAAAGCAGTGATTCAGTTGCTCTTGTGACCTTTTTTTGTAATAAAAACAACACAAGTTAAAGATTTAGTTTTTTTTAATTAAAATTATAAAAACAAAAGTTGTGATCAGAATAACAGTTGATGTTTTTTTTCTTCAAGTATTTAACTGTGAGCTTTAGACAAATAGAATTATTTTTTTATCTAAAAATGTTTTCTTTAGATAAGTATATAATATATTTATTCTAAATTTTCGGATATGATTAATTTGGTGATTGTGGCTAAACTATTTTTTTATTAATGCTAGTTGTGTAGTCTGTATATGAACTTGCCCTCCCCTTTTGCCCTTGTAAGTGGAATATTTTAGAAAATATTAATATTTTTTCTTGTCCATTTACTTTTGCCCTTGTACGTGGAATATTTAAGAAATATAATATAATGAATAGTACTAAATAGTTGTAGGGATTACTTCCCACACTTGAATGCTTGCTAAAGTTAAGGCTACTCCAAGGAGTGCTAAATAAAACCGAACTGTGAACCGAATGTTGTAAAAACACTTATTTTATTTTGTAACTAATTGTGCAAAGGAAAAATCAATTGATGAGTATGTTTAAAAACTAATCTGGATTAGTTTGAAATTATCATAATGTTGATTAAGTAGGTATGGTACAGTTCGTACAATAGTAATCACACTAATATTATAAAGCCGAAAAATTGTCAGTGTGTATGTTTGTTACTTCTTCACGTCTACACGGCTGGAGCGGTTTTAATAAAATTTGGTATGGAGTTAGCTGACACCCAGGATTAACACATAGGCTACGTTTTACTCCGGGAAATATCCCTAATCAACCGCCGGTAACACCGCGGGGCACAGTTAGTTTAGAAATAAATGTTTTGCAAGACTAAAAACGCCAAACGATAAATTGTATGCATTTAAACGCTACCATCTATGTACTATGTATATGGTACTTTATTCTTGTAGTTTGGATTTGTAGACTTTTTTAAATTAAAATTATCACGTAATTACGTTCCTATTTTCTGATATATCGACAAAAACGTTATTTTTGGGTAGTAACTAGTGTTGCCAGGTGTCCCGATTTGCGCGGGACGTCCCGATTTTCAGGGGTCTGATGACGCGTCCCGATTTGTACCTGATCGGGACGCCAAACGTCCCAATTAATCAAAAAATTAAATTTGGGTAATTAATATAATACTATACTTGCATTAGTAGTTTAAAACGCAATAAATTAAACCCAGACTTAAAAACCCCATGTTTTTACTGTCCCGATCTGCAAACCTAAATCCCAATGTTTTTGACCTCATGTCCAGATTTAAAATATACCGGAACTGGCAACACTAGTAGTAACGAAAATAGTATAAGTAGTTGAGGGTGTAATCTAAAAATCGACACTCGATGAATAGTAAACTTCCTCATGTCGTTTCGTGTCTTAATACAATGCGGTACTAAAAACTATGTAAGCTAGAGCATAGTGGGCGACGATAACGCTAAAATATATCGCAAGTCTTATGCTTGCGCTTCACTTGGCTATTTGTATTTGCTTTTTGTAAACTTGACAACAGTCTGTTCTTGTCATGCTTTATACGGAATGTAAAGGACATACCGATGTCAAGTTTACAAATAACAAACACGAATAGCCAAGCGAATAACTGGCATTACAAACTCATCAAGAGCACCAGGTTATCTTTGATCCGCAATAGGCAGCAAGTACCTAATGAATACTGTAATGCAATGTTCCTGTCGGTAGCAAGGTCGACGAGCGATTAAGGCTCGTAATACAGAATGACGACTCAGTGTTGATCTTCACTTGAGTACAGATAGAAGAGGATGTCGCTATGTACTATACATATATAGCGACGCCCCTTTCTAGCTGTACTCAAGTAAAGATCAACACTTAGTTAAATAAATAAATCTCCTTAAGTCACTGTGACTGGAAGTACCGGTTTATAATCTTTACTTAATCCATAAAAACTGTCTTTTGTCCCATAAAATTTCAGGTGTTCAAGTCGACTATATCAATTATATAAAGACACGATTTTTTCACTAGACAACCTTGCCGTTGTTTTCGCCACTGTAATTATTGTTCAGACACACCAATATAGCATTTCCAAGGTAAAATTTATTTAAAAAATCAATAAATAATTATAAACGATATTGTACATACCGTGCTGGATGCGCGGGCGCAGGGGCGGCTGGGGGTAGTATACACCCCAGCCCTTCTTCTATGCTCGGCTCCTTGTCAGTCGTGCGTTGTGTTGCGCCTGGGAGAAAACCATATTATAAGGGCAGGGAATTAAAGGAATCGTTAAATATTAGAGCAGATGATTTAGCATTGCTTATTATAAGTATTTAAGAGAGAGAGAGGTTTAGAGAATCATGCCAGAATCGAGCACATAATTTATTTATAATGGCTCAATAACGGGCAACAGACATAAAATAACAACGATGTAAAAGAAATGAAATATTCTGGAAATTCCTGTGCCCAAATTATGCACAACATTTACGCACATAAATAGACATTGAACAAAAAAAATACCTTAAAAAAGTAATGGTCTTTAAGGTTTCTTTATCAAAATATGAAAATTATACTGCCAATTCCTATGCAATAACAATAGAAGAAAACATGTCGCCTAGTGAAGATAATCCATTCTTGAAACAACTACACCTCATGGCTCTATGTGTATTTGTTTCATATGGAAGCTAGATGTTTTTCGAGATTCATAATCTTTATTGAAAAAACCTTATGCGTTTCCTATGAAGAAGAAATCTAGTTTTCCATATTACTTTTTAATTTTCTAAATTGATCAGAGTTTATACATTTCCGAGCAAAATCAAAATTTTCTGAATTGTTCCGAATAAGGTACAAACATTTCCGAATATTTCCAAGCAAAGGTCAAAATTTTCTAAATTGTTCCGAATAAGGTACAAACATTCCCGAATTTTTCCGAGCAACGGTCAAAATTTTCTGAATTGTTCCGAATAATGTACAACATTTCCGAATATTTCCGAGTCAGGTCTGCATACGGTAGCGGCGCTTACCTTGCGAGCGCTGCAGGCGCGTGGTGACGCCGGCGGGCAGGTCGGGCTCCGGGGCCGCCCGCGCCGGGTTCCGAGCCGAGCGGCGCTGCCGAGGTTTACGGAGTAACTGCTTGTAGTTCTCCGCCTTCTTTGATAGGTAGTAGAACCTGGGTGAATGAAGAATTCAATGAGTAGTTATAAATAGGAAATAGGATGGTGATCTTCAAATCTGTGCGCAGTACCCTTAGCACGAATCATTGTCGAATACGAATAGTTGAATTCGATCTTGATATACGTCAAATATGTACTGATTTGTGTTCTTGTTGCGTCCGTAGTGGCGCTGCTGTTCAAGTATTCATCATACATTTATGGATTTCATACAAAATTTGACAAAAATCATAATTATTATAATCATAATAGTAATCATTTATTTAGTTTAGGCTGTTACAAGCAGTCATGAATGTCTAGGAGCTACGCCATCGGGGACCTCGTGACCTGAGAAGCACCGGCAAGAAACTCAGCAAGGGCTGTTTTTCTCCCTGTATTATTATTTACAGTCGTTAAAAATGACTTCAGATATGTTTCATTTTATTACGCGTATGTACAATAATTGTTCACTTGCATTTTAATTGCTGTGTAAATTCAGTATAAATACAAATAGTGTTATCTTTATATATATAATTCTTCTGTGAGTGTGTATGTCACTGAACTTCTCTTAAACGACTGGACCGATTTTGATGAAATTTTTTGTGTGTGTTCAAGGGGATCTGATAATGGTTTAGATTCACAATTTTGTCCGCTGGACAACCCCTATTTTTTTAGGGCGGTACGAAGTTCGCTGGGTCAGCTAGTTTACATATATTAGGTGTAACTAGACATTATGAATGAAAATGAATGATGAATGAACAGATGAACCAAACCAACGCTTCACTCAACCATATTTAAGATAACGTAACAACCCACCTCATACGACAATGAATTTTGCTGTCGCAAACTTAACGTCTTCAAATCTTTTGCACTCGCAAACGTAACGAATTCGATATTGGTTCGTGCTCAAGGTGTTGATTCTACTAAGCAGACGTAAAAATTGTCTTAAATATTAGTTCTATAGTATCGCTTATTTATTAAAAATATTTGTAATTTTAGTGTTATAGTAACAAGAACTGTTTCAAAATCAATCGCTTTTATTTATTTATGTATAGATACTAAATGAGCAAGCGTACAAAGGCGGACTTAATGCCGTAGGCATTCTCTTCCAGTCAACCATAGGGTGTTGAGGATAATTAGTGTTAGGGTGCAGAACTGAGGTGAAAACTACAGAAAGAAGAACAAATATAAATATGTAGTAGTCATATGTATAATTAAGCATGCACAAATAGGCACCTACATATTAACAATTATACATATATATTACACATATACATATATAAACGTAACAAAATAATGACGTTTTTAGTATCCTAAAGAACAATAACGGTATTAAAAATAAAAAAATACTAAAACACCATTAATACCCAATTATTACTGTAACTGAGCAGAATTGACAAGCCCTAATCGTCATAAATTATAGCTAAGAATCACCGCCAGAAAACCTGCTTTCAAATACAAAAACATCCAAATTAGTCTATTCGTTTACGAACCACGAAACTATATACGATGCCAAGTTTTTGCGTCTGCTTCGAAATCATCCAACACCTTATCGGACTCGCAAACGAAAGGTGTGAAATCTTCATTATCATTCACCACCACCATCAACCTATTAATGTCCTCACTGCTGGGGCACAGGCCTTCCCTATGGATGGAATAGGGAGATTGGGCCATGACCCACCACGCAAGCCCAGTGCGGATTGGTGGGTGCTAACGACTGCAGATGCAGCCGGGACCAACGCCTTAACGTGCCTTCCGAAGGACGGAGGAGCTCGAGATAGTAAATTTTTGGTCACCCATCCAATAACCGACCACTACGAAAGTTGCTCGACTTCAACAATCGCAGCCGAACGCGCTAACCAGCCGCGCCATCGAGCTCCTCTCATTATCATTGGTCTATTAATATCCCCAGTGCTGAGGTACACAGGTCGTTATGTACGCAACAGGTAGCCAATTGTGGATTGGTGGATATTAACGACTGTAGATTCAGCCGGAACCAAAGTTCCGAAGCACGGAAGAGTTTCGGATAATATGATTTATTTCTGGTCACTAATACTATGGCCATATTTGGGCCATTGAGCTTCTCTAGCATACCATAAAACAATATTAGTTTCTATAGGATACGACGAGGGAACGGGACTGATGCTCTTTTAACACAGATTATTTTAATATATTGAACAATATCTTTGGTACTGACCTGACACAATCTCTGACACTTTTCCTGGGTAAGAAGGAGGCGATCTGTCCGAAGTTCTTGGGATGCTGTAAGTATTTCTCCCGGAACACTTCTCTTTCGGCCGCTGACCAAACGTTCCTGTTCTGCAGTCCTTTGTGTTCCGCCTCCATATCCATACACCGTCCTGGGGGCACAATTGATTATTAGACTTTAATCATCATATATACTAATAAAAAAACGACGGGTTGCACTCCGGGAGTGCCGGCAGAAGTGAAAACTTGAATATTAACATTGTGCATTTTTGATATTTTGGAATGGTTGCGGAATAATTTTACACGAATTGCTTTAATAATCAGTATAAAAGTACTATCATGTATGTGGTAGAATACAATATTTATTTATTGCGCTATCGTACACAAACATGACAATTTATATTACATTAAAAAAGTTTATCTCCCAGAAAAATCAACTTACATGAATCACGTTTAAGCACACTTAGCGTCATCTATTGTAAAGCAATCAACTTACACGAATCACATTTAAGCGCACCTAGCGACATCTATTGTAAAAAAATGCATTTTCTTCTCAATAAAGCTGCCACGGGGACGTCCTAGATAGACTTATTATTATAATACGGTAAAATAAAATATTACTATGTTTCGTCCAATATAATGAAAGGCAACAACCTTTCCAATTTTATTGTGTGTCTGATGCGATCAGCCCACGTGTTTAACCTGACGCGAGTTTATACAACAAAAAGTGTACAACGCCGCTAAAGAAGTTTTCACTTCAAAAAGGACATAATATTTACATGGCAAAAGTACCGGAGCGGAAAATTTAATCCCAGACACCATTCAAAACTGACACTTAACATGGATTTTCACATTTGCTATTTGTAAATGAGGGCTGTCGCGCATGAATCCGCCGCTAGAGGCGCTTGTGTAGCGCGAAGTCTCCAAAATGTCAAATGTTGTGTTTCTTGTGGGTTGACTATGCGGGTTAATTTCTAATTAAAACAATGTTGTGAATATTAGGAAATAACTCAGATTAATTATGTCACGTGTCAATAAATGTCAGTTATTTAAATGCGTTGCTAAGAGAAGTTATTATCTCATCCTTTTTGCGAATAAAACAGAACTGCGCAACACTTTGGCATGGCCGACTATGTTTACGATACGGTTGTTTTATATTAAAATATGATTTAAATTTAATCAGATTTTGATATCACGCGCGTATGAAGAAACTTTAAAAAGTGCTCTTCTTCACAAGTAAGTACTCATCAATGGCGCTATCTGGTGAAACGAAATACGGTAGCCCTCATTGTGTGCAAAGTAGAGAAGCTCAATTGCGTAGGTTTTTAAAAAGTTTGGCTTGCGATCGTGGAAGTTCTTTCACAATGGCCGGTCTTTGGATGGGTGGCCAAAAACTTATAGGGTGTATTCCGAAATATAAACCAGTACGCTGGCCAGCGGTAATGACGTCATGATTTGGAATACACCCATAATCTCAGGCTTCTCCGTACTTCGGAAAGCATGCTAAATTGTTGGTGCCGGCTGCATCTGCAGTCTTTAGCACCCACTAATTCGCACTGGGCCCGCGTAGTCATGTCCCAATATCCTTATTCCATCCACAGGGAAGACCAGCGCCCCAACAGTAGGGACATTAATAGGCTAATGATGATGATAATTAGTAAATTTGACAGAAGTCTCTCCTTTTTAAAACCCGGTACAAATGATGTTGCGATTTGTACAAATGATGTTGCTATTGTCAACTTATCAAAAACAAATAGCCATGCAAGCATAAGATCCAACCACGCAAGCCGAATGTAGCGTAAGCAGTGCCTAGGGCTCAGCATGACTATGAAAACCTAATGCCTAAGAGGAGCTCGATGGCGCAAGTGGTTAGCGCGTTCGGCTACGATCGTTGAAGTTAAGCAACTTTCGCAGAGGTCTTTAATTGGATGGGTGACCAAAAATTTACTATCTCGAGCTCCTCCGTGCTTCGGAAGGCACGTTAAGCCGTTGGTCCCGGCTGCATCTGCAGTCGTTAGCACCCACCAATCCGCACTAGGCCTGCGCGGTGGGTCATGGCCCAATCTCCCTATTCCATTAATAGGGAAGGCCTGTACCCCAGCAGTGGGGACATTAATAGGCTGATGATGATGATGTATGTTACGTGGCCAGACAGGTGTCCTAATTCAAGCGGCAAATCCATCTTTGACAACTTAACAAAAACAAATAGATATGCGAGCATTAGATTCAACCACGCAAGCCGAATGTAACGTAAGCAGTTTAATGAAGTGGACTGCTTTATGGGAATGTGCACACACAAGTATGTAATCTAATACAGTTATATATAGTTTTTTTGAAGCATTTAACTGCTAGATGTTTAACTGCCAAATTTTACTAGAAAAACTCGAATTGACTCCCGTCTGCTGCCTGGGGGCCATTCGACTAACGGAAATGCTTTGGAAATCGCTAACGCTTTCGATTTCATTTTGTTATTCCTGAGCGCCAAAGGTTTTCAAATACGATAGAGATGGCGCTGCCTTGCAGCTAAGAAATGCTAGAGAAAATTCGACACGGACAACTAGGGCCACGGTAGCATAATGATCTGTGCATGCGCTCGGATAGCGGAGGGTGCGAGTTTGAGTCCCGTCTGGTGTCTAGTACCGCGTGGATTTTTTTCTAGTCAAATTTTCTTTCATCATCATCATCATCATCAACAGCCTATCTATCATCCTAGTCCACTGCTGGACATAAGCCTCTCCAAATGTACACCACTCAGATCGATCTTGGGCTACTCGCATCCAGCTCCTGCCAGCCACCTTGCGCAAATCGTCACTCCATTTTCTTTATTCAAGGGTTACACGATCAGTTTGGCGTCAGTTCAGTCCATCAGTTTGCTCAGAATGCCGCGAGAATTATCGTCTAACCAGTTGACTGACTGACTGATGGTCCAGAATGACAAAAATTAAATATTTTAATTTTTTTATCATTCTGTTGTGATTGACATCAGACTGATGCCAGACTGACCGTATAACCGCTCGAATCATTCCCGCGTCAGTCACCGTCCGCGACGCAATGGAGCAAGACGTGCCAAACGACGAAGAAGTCTTCTTCTTCATCCTGTTGTCGTATTTCATTTAATAAATTAAGATGCGTGTAATGTTCTCTTTTTTGCAGCCAGGTTTTCATCCATCGCTTCCTTTTTACGCGTTTCTTTAGCAGTAAAGCGATAATTATAATAGCACAGGCTCTTTTATTCTTCAAAGTATCCATGGCTTGGCAGGATGAGGTGACTCACTTTACTGTTCTCTTCACTTTACAAATGATGACTACGTAAGTTTTATCAGTCTGCTGTCAGTCTAGACTGAACGTGTAACCGTGTTTTTCATCCATCATTCTGGCATCAGTCTTAGCCGGACCAAACTGATGGACTGAACTGACGCCAAACTGATCGTGTAACCCTTGACTTAGATTTATCCAATTCAGTCTAATTTATGCAACTAACTTACAACATTATAATGCTTATTAATTATTATTATTAATTTCTAGTGCTCGCTTAGGTTAGCTGAGTCCTCTATGATAAAAAGGTCGATGTGGCAACTTCCGCTTTTCTCGCAAATAAGACAAAACGTATCGCTGGCTAGTCGCTAAGAAATTTTGATTGAGACTGCGTGATACTTTGTTCTGAGCCAACTCTCTGCGTGGGCGCGGCCAAAGTGCTGAATATGGTATTATACAGGGCTCATTTCCTGTATCATATATTCAGCAAAGGGATCATTCATGATCTTCCTTTCATTTAAAATGCTATGTTATTTAGAAAAAAATATACTTATGATTTACCCTTTCGACAGTTGTCATAAAATACGTCATATGTTTTTCACATTTCACGAGTTAGATTCCCGGTTGTGGCAGGCGATTTTTAAAAAATCTTTGAATGCAGTGCTAGTTATTATTAAAAATAAAATTATGTCTTCTTTCAGTAAAATATCCTATCTTCAATATTTAATATACTTGCCCTCCATGTAACAGTGCCGTGGGACGCCCTGTATTCTACCTGTTTTATTTATCAAAAAGCATATAAAAATCGTTAACACTCAGTTAGTGTCCATGTATTTGGGCGTGGGGTCCCTTGGGTCCCTCAGTAGCGGCGGCACGACGGTCAACTACCTCACCTTCTTGTTCTCGTGTTCTTGTGCGTGGAAACCGTCAAATATTACCTAATAAAATAAAAACAATGATGACACTCACTGTTAGTGTCAATGTATTTGGGCGTGGGGTCCCTTGGGTCCCTCAGTAGCGGCGGCACGACGGTCAACGACCTCATTTTCTTGTCCTCGTGTTCTTGTTCGTGGAGACCGTCAGCTATTTCTTCTAGCTCAGCTTCGGATTTAACTCGGGCCCCGAGGCGATTGAAACGCTCGCGTTCTTCCCGCTGCTTTCTTAACTCGGGGAATACCTGGAAATGAACATTTGGCTATTAGATAAAATAAACTGATTTCGACCAAAATATTCATCAGTAAATTATTAAAATAGAATAGTAATGCTTTTCTTTGTCTGCGGAATGGCTGAATTCACCCCATGTGTTTAAATTAAATATCGTATACATAAAGTTATAGTGCCGTGCAAAGAAATATGATACTTTTCATCAAAGAAATCATCCTATAATGTGGTAACATTAATGAATGAAATGAAATGGGAAATGATGTTTTGTATAGGAAACGATTTAAACCACGCAGACGAAACCCATAACTAACTGTACACGATCATAACTCATAAAGATGGCACTTCAAATGGATATTCGTTTTATTGCTAAATTGAATTTAGCAGCAGTCTCTCCTTTTCAATACTTCTTGAGAGATACTGCATTCCGATTAGCCCTATGAAGTTGGAAAATAACATTGTGACCTGAAATTTTGTTGCTTATCCTACACCTGCGTGACCAAGTTTTGGTACTAAAACGCGCTAAAATTAATAATAATAAATAAAATAGTAATAAATATTTCCAACACTCGCACCAATTAGCCTAGCCCCAAGCTAAGCACTATAAGGCTTGTGTTACGGGATACTAGGGTAACGGATAGAATACATAATTATACTGTACATATATGAGTATATTTATATAGAAATAACATATTAAACATCCATGACTGGAGTACAAATGCTTGTATTCATCACACAAACATCTGCCCCCACCGGGATTCGAACCCGGGACCTCTCGAGTCGGCGACACCATGAAACCCGGCGTACAAACAATTCGGCCAAGGAGGTCGTCATTAGCATTCGAACTTTGAATTAAGTACGATCCTTCAGCTGCACAAAGTCATCGTCTCCCACAACCTCTTTATAGCGTGTTATATCATTGCCAGTCAAGGTATCGTCTAGCATCTTAAAAAACACGCAGCGCAATAATTAATTTCGACAAAACTAATTATAATTTCATTTAGTACCAAAGCCACCCGAAGCTTACAATGAAACTGTTTCACTTTTGCTATATTTATTTTATATCAAAGTTTGTAAAGAGAAATATTGTATGTCCCATGACTATTTTCCTATAGCTTTGAAAGGTAAAGCGAAAGAAATAAAGTTAGACAAGTAGCCATCTCTTCTTTATGAAGCCTGGCTCTTAGCACTTCTATGCTTTTGTAGTGTGACTAAGCTTACATATAACTTTATTCATGATTCTATTACGATTTTATTTCATAAATTTCTCATAAGTCTTCCATTTCATGAGGACAAGGTGAACTGAATTCCATCATGATTCTATTACGATTTTATTTCATAAAAATTTCTCATAAGTCTTCCATTTCATGAGGACAAGGTGAGACCTCGCAGACAAACTAATTAGGCAAATTCAGTTTGATTTTGATATGAGGAGTATGGGTTAAACTTATCTTTGTGAAATACTCAAACAACTATAACACTAAATTGACTAAAATAACTTTACCTTCTCGAAGAACTCTCGATTTCTGGCGTCCTTTGCTTTCCTCTTCTGCCCTTGTTCTATCCTCTCTACCCTTCTTAACCACTCTGCTGCACGTGAGCTGTACGCTTCTGCTAACATCTCTTCTCGCTGTAAACAAAAAATAGTCTTTATATATATAATTCTTCTGTGAGTGTGTATGTCACTGAACTTCTCTTAAACGACTGGACCGATTTTGATGAAATTTTTTGTGTGTGTTCAAGGGGATCTGAGAATGGTTTAGATTCACAATTTTGTCCGCTGGACAACCCCTATTTTTTAGGGCGGTACGAAGTTCGCTGGGTCAGCAAGTTATGATATAAGTGCGGTCAGTTGAGAATTACAGCCGAGACGATATTTTTAGCCCGAGCCGCAGGTGAGGCCTATAAGAAGGCAGAGGCTGTAATTATCAAACCGCTCGTATGTCATACGACGTTTTTTAACACATTTGCGAAGAAATAATACTACCTACGTACGTATTTTCTGAAAATGAATTTGCACCTTTGTTTTCCATAAGATAAAATTTTGATACGCTTGACTGTAAGTATCTATCCGTGGATTTTTCGGGCAAAGAGGCTTAGCGTAGCCTTTTTCGACTTCTGGCGGTGTCAAATTAATAAATTCGTTACTACTTGACAATATTTTCAAATAAAAACAATACAGCGAAAAGGAAAAGAAATAATATTTTCACAGATTAGCGATGCGCGCGCATCAACGCTTTTAAAGTAAATTAATATTTTTATGAATTTGTTACCGATGCATGGTTGTAATTTATTGTCAAAATAAATCAAATTAAAGAATTAAATGTTTATATATTATATTTAATATATATTAAAGTTAATTTTATTAAGAAAATGGTGGCTACCTTTCTGACATAAAAACTCTTTGCTAAGATTTAAAAAAGTATCGTTCGTTTTTAGACGGAACATAATACATATCAAGCCGTGCTTTTTAACTTTACATTACCGCACGCGTGTGTTATGTGATAGATTATGATATTGAAATTGGTGCAATAAGAGACGCTTTACGAGCAAATTTGTTACAAAATACATTATATTAATGGCTGAATATACGCATAAAGAATGGACTGACGGGACACCCACTGAATTTAAAAATTAGTAGATGAAGAGAAAGAAACACTAATACCATGCCGATACCTAGACATACATAAAATCCGTAAATGGCGGACTTAATGCCATAAGCATTCTCTACCAGTCAACCAGTATGGGTGTATGAAACGGATGTTATGGCGATAGAGTGCGACAAAGAGATATATCTGCCAAAATTATACTAATTTTTCTGCTACTTGAATATAGCTTTCCCTTAACAACTGTTAGATAAAGCCCCTTGCATTATTTATTTCTATAAGACTGACATGACGACGGATTACACTTTATCATCGTTATCATCAGCCTATCAATACACCATGACCCACCACATGGGTCCAGTGCGCCTTGGTGGGTGCTAACAACTGCAGATGCAGCCGGGACCAACGAATGTTCCTTCAGAAGCATGAAGGAACTCGAGGTACTAAATTTATGGTCCCCCATCCAATGAATGACCATTGAGAAAGTTGTTTTGCACACATGCGCTAATCATTCCATCGTTGAGGTATATTGGATGAAAGAAACTCAAGTTTTTCATTGTGTCCTACAATAATAGGATATTCATGGTTTAATCATTGGAAATCAGACAAATATGAGCTGTATGGGAATGGGATTACAAAAAATTGCGCTATTAAACATTCGAAGCACTGATGAACTAAATTCCTTCTCAAATTGCATAATTGAATTCCATCCACACACGGTACGAGCAGAAGCACAGAAATCGCTACCGATTTCCCTGTCCAACATACTGGCTAGTACCAAGCACACTATCTGAAGCATATCTGCAGCCTTAGCACAAGCCAATATCGAATTCGTATTGTTTGCGAGTACGCAATGTCATTGTCAAATGTTTACTGATTTTTAGTTCTCGGTACGTACGTTATGGCGCTGCTGTTCAAGATTTCATACAAAATTGACAATGAGATTGCGGACTCGAAAACTATTCGAATTCGATATTGGTTCGTGCTAAGGGTACTAAAGTGTGAGAGTGACGTCGTAGCGATAGTGCGCCCAGTATTCGTATAGGAATTGGCTGCTGCATCATTGCTCCCACTCTTAAGTAGAGAGCTATAAATTTTATACAAATGCCGCTTATTCTCTATGTCTATGGGTGTTTCCGACTCCATTTTTACATATATTGTCTTTATCCGAATTCGAATATCGAAGTCGTGTTCAAGCACTTTTATTGGGACAATTTTGAACGCACGTGATGTATCCTCTTCATCTTCGTCGTTACACTCTTAGTCTTAGTAGTACGGCGGGCTGTTTCTGCAACTCGACACCCAATGCCTATTTTGCGTGGGGATTTGCATCAGTCCTGCCACCCCAGCTCCTCCAGAAAGCTCAGCCGTCCCCGGATGTTGCTGCAGGCCTCAACTAGTGTCCGCGAACATCCCATTAGAGAAGTCCTTTGTCTTGCAACGTCTCTGCACTCCAGCAGTCCAGCTCCAGTCATTACAATCTTGGCAGAGTGGTCGTGGCCGTTACTTCAGCTTCCAGCTGCATAAAGCGACGTCATACCTCCCTCATGGCTGCTTTCCTTGTGCACACGCGTAGAGGATCATTTGTTATGGCTTTAATTGGGTCAGCCCATCTTGTTGGCGATCTACATCGTGATCGGGTGCCTTCAAGTCTAACCGGAAAGACGAGACGCTCGATGGAGGCCACCACGGTGAGACACGTGCACGCAGAAAGCAAGGATGCGAGCTTGGATAACAGAGGACAACCGCTGCTTGATGCCGAGTTCTTAGAGAATTGAATTGTTGGTTCGAAATTTGCTCCATGATATTCCAAGCATTCTTCTCCAGCACCACATTTCGGGAGCATCTACCCTCCGTCTCTCACTCTCGCGTAATGTCCAGGCTTCTGAGGCATACAAAAATATGGGGAACACTAGTGTTCTCACGAACTAAGGTATCTAAGGGTATTTGAATATATTTGATTTTCTCTCACAAAGTAGCGTGATGTATCATAGTATGTGATGTTTCCTTTGAATTTTCTATATTCCTTTCTTGAATGTACGATATGATAGTTACCTTAGCAGCTTCCCTCTTTAGGCGATGTATGTGCGCGGCGAGGCGACGGCGGAAGGCGCGATGTTTACGAATATTGTCGTGGTAGGGGGCCGCGTCTTGAGGCTGATTGTAGAGAGGCCATTGCACCGCCGGGCCCAAATGGGAAACGGCGGCGTGAGCGCACATCGCCTGCGAATGTGTAAAAAATATTGTTGTAAATAAAGTAAACGAACACGTATACATGAAATATTGTGAATCTCCTCCCTTATGAAGTCGGTTCAAAAATATTTCTTACGCTAACACCAATAAGCCTAGCCTCAAAGTGAGCAGTAGGCTTGTATATGGGATACTAGGATAACAGATAGAATACATATACTGATACATTTTAGAAATACATATTAAACATCCATGACTGGTGTACAAATGCACGCATTTATCACACAAACATCTGCTCCCACCGGGATAAGGTAAGGCTTCTTCTATTACTGGATACTAAGGTAACGGATACATACGAGTAACAATGACACATTAAAAATAAGTTTCTTTTTTATATATGTTTATGTCATGGTTTAAGTACATAAAATCAACTTAACCCCAAAGTAATTGAGAAGACCAGTGACCCGCGGGGGTTTACACGTATGTACTTAATTTTAACGCCAAAAAATATAGGTGCCGATTCTGGCATAATTCTCCAAAATTTAAACTTAATTTAAGATCAGTCTCTCCTTTTCCTTCTGTACAGAGAATGACAAGGATACACTGTTGTCAAATTTGAGCTTATGTTTAGAGAATCATATCAGAATCGAAATCGACACCATACTTGCATATTACTCACAAATAATGTAGCATTCTTAGGTCAAGATAATCTTTAAAATAGACCTAGTCTTTTATGAGTTTATTCATTACATACAAATCTTTTCTCTTTATAATATTAGTATAGATAAAGAGCTAACGAGCCGACCAATGAGCCGTCCGTTAAAGGGTGCATCTTCACCCCAAGACATGGACACCATAGAAGTCATTCATAATAGTACGCTGTTAAGTTATAAATCACCCAGTGTACACGCGCGTAGAGGCTATGAACCAATAGCAGACGAGTCGCGCATTTTTTTTTTGAGTGTGTATGCTGTTGGTCGCAGATGATCTTTACAACGACACCGGGCTTAGGGACGGCGAGATCATAAGGGGACCACAAGCCGAGAATTGGCGGGTGCCTGTAGAGCTATTCCAGGCGGGTGGCATCTCCCCGCGGGGGGAGTCTCCTCACCGTCTGGAGCCTCTAGACCACTCGAACCTGAGGGGGTCGGCTCAACTAAAGTCTCTGAGACTCGAACCTCGGCTCTAGTTAGTCGTTGTCGTGGGGGGCGGGAGTCCCGCATATAACGTATACGGCGAAAGAACTGCCACCTACCTACTTCCGAGATTTATCAATGAATTGCCACCGGAATCACGGGTCACTCTAACAAATGCTAATATTAAATATAAATTAAAAGTAGTTATTTTTTTAAGCATTTAACTGCTAGATGTTTAAATCTAAAGAAAAGTTTTGCTAGAAAAAAATCCACGCGGACCAGGCAGCGGACGGGACTCGAACCCGCACCCTTCGCAATTCGGACGAATGCACTGACCAATTATGCTACCACGGCCCTGATGGCCGCGTCGAAATTTTCCTTCTAATTTTTTTTCTAGTAAAACTTTTCTTTAGATTTATATTAAAAGTACTTTTTAAACAATTTAAAAAATAATGTTTAAAATTACATATGCAATGTACTTATCCAAGCCCAATATGTTTTGTCTATTTTAAATGTGCATTCATACCAATTTGTTAATGTAATAAAGTAACTCCGTTAACAATTTAATTATTATTGTCTTGCAGGCGACATACATACAAACATTGGCTCTTAACGGAATTCGAACCCGGGATCTCCGAGTAGAAGATCTTTGATATGAAGCAAATTATTTAAAGGAGTCAGTTTTTCCATAAATAATTTTATCATTATGTAATTACTTAACCATTAGTTCATTATGTTACAATTTTAATAAGCCACCTTCTTTCTATTGTCCGCGTAGACACACTGTGCCAGACTCCTATGCCTCGGCACCGCTTCCTCAGGTTCTTCGGCTCGGGCTGGCTTGGAAGCCGTCTGCTCCAGCTCCTCCTGCTTTTTCTTGAGCTTCGATAGTGTAGCCTCAGACAACGCCATCTCGCGGTCCACCTGGAAAACAATAGTGATTAATCGATTATTAAAAATCATACGATGATTGCTGAATGGGGTATGTGAATTATGGCGGATACTGACCATCCTGCCGCTTGACCAAGTGTCTTGATCAAATAGACTTGATCAAGCCAAACTAATAATGTATGGTGAGACATTTTGGAAGGTCTAGCTACTTGATGGAAGGATTTAGTATTTATCAAGTCACTTGATCTAGCGCAATCATGGCGAGTGGACACCACTCGATGAACTCGATGGTGCAGTACTTAGGAGTTTACGATCGTGGAAGTTGAACAAACTTAGCATCGGCCAGGCATGGAATGAATGATCAAAAATGTATGATCTCGTTCTCCCTCGTGCTTCCGAAGGGATGTCAAAGTATAGCCGCACGCGATCGTTGGCTTGCGACTGACGCTCGCGGCTAATGCGATTAGTCAGCGTATGAAAATATACGGATGGAGGATCCCTGGTCTGGCAGATCCATCTTACAGTGTGAATACATAACATAATGGGGTGGCATCTGACCAAGAACTACCTCCTCACGGTTCACCCTGGGCAACGGAATAGCTACTAAACGAAATCCGGCTAAGCACTCTTGACATTCACTGGCACACCGGACTGTTCTCCCAGTGCTGTTCGCTGCAGAACACTATGCATCCTTAATCTAATAGCCTTCCTAGAGGCTCCCCCAAAACTGATCCTTCTCAGGAGCCCCGGATAAGAAATATTGGACCATGTGTCCGTATTTTGCAGCCATACGCTATGATGATGATGGCGGCGTCACGTCCCTACCCACACTTAGGTCTGTTGACCGTTGCAGGAGTATAATCTGGTTATTACTAGATATAACCCTGCTCATTTCACAAAGTCCCTAGGCTGAGTGAAATGGGCTGTGAAATAGGCAGGAGAAGATTTCAGATATCCTGTTCGCGCTACTCACGATGGTTTAGGGATGCATAACGCCTTTTCCAGGTATAAATAAATAGTATTACCTTGGATATCTGTTGCAGCAGGTCATCCTTGGTGGTGCGAAAGCTCTGGTCTTCCACCGTGGGCTCCGAAGGCGGGTTGGGTGAGAGCTCCACGGTATTATACGAGTTCACCGACTCCTGAAAAAAAGAAAATATCATGGTTAAGAAGCCAAATTCGTGCCAACTTGTTACTAGGAAAATTATCAGAATTTAGGTACCTATGTCGTTCAAAATATGACAACGACGTGGAGTGAAAAATATGAGTAGCACATTAGGACCAGACCCGTCTTTCCCAGTGGGCACTTTAGACAAGTGCCCAGGGCCCTGTGATCGATAGAGGGCCCCCTCAGATCAAATACAAAGTCCCTAGTTCCTGTTAAATCACCAAACGGAAGTCATAGGGGCCCCATTATCCTAATATGCCCAGGGCCTCCAATAGGTCCAAGACGTCACTGATTATGACACAGTTAATAAAAAGTAATAAAAACATAAAATAACAAATGCATTATAGATATCTATGATATCGTAAATGTTTGTAGCCCTGTCAAATTAGTGTCAAAACTGCTGAAACCTCATTGATGCACATTTATTATTACCGACTAAAACTTCCATCTACTTATATATTTTGTTTTAACTTAGCAGAATCGACTGACACCCGCGAGTCGGTCCACACCGAAGCGGATCTTTTTGACGGGCGGCGCGGCTCCGCGGCGGGTGGATGCTGCGGCTGCGGCTGCGGGGTGGGCTGGTATATAAAGTAATGAATGGTGAACTTACCCTAGTATCGACTCTGAGCGGCTGATGCAAGGACATAGGAGTGGGGGGCGGTCGATCGACACCGAAGCGGATCTTCTTGAAGGGCGGCGGTTCCGCGGCGGGCGGGTGCTGCGGCTGCGGCTGCGGCGCTGGCAGGTAGGCACCGCCCAGCAGCGACACCCGCCCGCCGCGGTACTCGCCGCCCCCGCCGCCGCCGCCGCCACCGCTACGGACGTAGCCGCTGCCATCCCTGCTGACAATAGGAAAAAATCTTCTTTATCCTTCTAACACACAATTTTTAAAGATTCATATTTCATATTACTTATGTCAACATCAGTCGTAAGAAAACATCAGTGGAAATTAAAAGCTCATGGCGAGCCTGATGATAAGCGATCGCAATAGGTTGAATCTATCCCCTTACCCTATGAGGCCATGGATTCTTACTAACAGACACAAATAGTAGTTAAATAAAATAGTATCACTTTTTGACACGGTTAAGTCCTCTACGCACTATCCATCTTGCTGGGTCCAGCATTGCAGGACAGCGTTATACACAGAAGTAACCTACACCTTACAGAAGATCTCATTAAAATAACACTGCCTTTTGTTGGTGTTGTGTTTCTGTCGGTGGGTAAAGTTCCAGGGCTCCACGGGGTAGGGGATTGGGTCAGGATAGGTACGGCACGGGTCTTCAGGCTATGATAGTTGCTTACCATCAGATGAGCTATATGCCTGTTTGCCACTATTTTAAAACAAAAAAAAACTCTTTAACTTGTATAGCGCTATCCCGCATGCTTCAAGATGGACAGTGCGTAAATATTATGTTAGGTTAGGTTAGGTACCTAACGCGCTAGCCCGCATTGCACGCGTTCCTATGATGGGTGGGTGCCCCTTTTACTCCGGGGAACCGCTCATCGGCGTAGGATCCGAGAGAGGACAATCACCGGCGGGCGCATGGCTGGGGTACCATGTATGCCCGCCCCCATACACGTATGTCAGGACCGCGGTCCTCGGGATACGTATCGGGGAAAGGTGCTGGAGTATTGTTTGGTTTTTACAGGGTAGAGCCCTGCCTGCTTCTCTCAGTCGAGAGGCTGGGTGCAAATGTCTAGGAATGGATCGGCAGAAGCCGTATAGTAATAATAAGCGTTCGTTACTGACCTATATTTTGATTTGTTTATTTGGTGAACCTAAGTACCTATAAGTCAAGTTGTATGCAGACCTTTTTGGCTTACTACTGTACTGTACCATTGGCAATTTCTTAATGACACCAGGTCCTATAAATTAAAAGTACATCTTACGATATTCCTTCTGAGAATAAAGAGATGACGTCATTATTACAAAACACCACGTGAACAAAATACAGAGAAAAAAGAATAAGTATCGTGGGGAAGAAAGAGAGACACAGACAAGAAAAACAAAACATATATAGCAGGTAGATACCAGGTACCTACCTAGCATTGTATTTTTTTCTTTTGAATTTGATTACAGAGCGCGCCTTTTTCTAACACCGGTTTCATAATCTTAAAAGGGATATTCCAAAACCGGTGTCCGGTGCTATATTTGTATAAAGAATAGGTGATGAAAATCTTAAGACTTCACATTTTTTTCTTATCTTTAAATCGCACAGAATAATCCCAATTCAACGACCATAAAATTGCTACCTATGTAAAGCGGTTATAAAAAACAATTGCCAACAAGGCCTACATCATTATTAAATAGTATCCCTATTAAGTTATAAAGTACCTATCTCAAAAGTAACTGTGTATGTCTGTTTGTCATGCTTTCGCCACTGAAGATGAAGGGGGATATTGGGAATGAATAAAGAAAAGACTACTAACAATACGCGAGGATAAAATGACAAATAAAAAATATATTATTATGATTAATAATGAAGAAGCAGAGAAGTTAGAATTATAAAATCAAGCATTGAGCGGTGTGACTTCAAAGATTTCACAATTATTAGAAAACTTTAGAAAAATATAGAAAATTATTAGGAATCCTAACAAGCAAGACATTTGTGTAGATTCCAGCATGTTTAACAAAACCTAAACTTAAATTTGACAACAATGTATCCTCCTTCTTCTCTATACAGAATGAAAAGGAGCCGAGAGACTGATGTTAATTTAGATTTAAGTTTAGAAAAGCATGCCAGAATTGACACACGTTTATAAAAAAAAAACTTAGATAAAATTTATAATACCAATACACACTGCCGTTCAAAAGATGCAAGTACATTGCTTACTTAGCAAGTCATAACAAATTTTACGAAATTATTATGAAATAGAAAACACGACAATGCCGCATCGCAACGCAAAGGAGAATTCACTCACAGATGTCCAGCGGCGGGCGGGCGGGGAAGGCAAAAGGCCAAGGTTGCGCGCGGGGAGACGGGGAAGCTAACTGTAGACTACGGTCGCGCTCGTTCGACGAACAATGTTTATTTTTTATTATTATTCCGCGTGGCGTGTAGAGCATTCAACGCACGTGGCGGACAACGTGGCGCGCGCCTAATTTCAAACGTGTTCCATTTTATCTATGGTGTCGCAGCCCGGTTGACGAACACCGCGGCCATTACAAACAAACAGCCTAATAACACCTTTGTGTAATCGATACTTGAAGTTAAAGTTAGCATTTACACGTGTTAGTTTGTGTTGCAGTAACGTTGGCACTCTTATCATTATGACCTTTGCTCGAATGTGATCGCAATCCATTACCGCAACTAAAGTGGAAGACATAAGACACAAAATAGTGATTCTGTAGGGTTTACCATTTTGTATAAGGGCGTGCGTGCTTCTTTGCCGCCTCTATTGACTTTGCCAAAATGTTAAGTCAGTGGTGCACAATTAGTGATTGTTGTCACGCCTGTGGTGTGAAGAGCCTGCCTGAGTTGCATTTCAATTTAAGTAGCACTGGCAATACGGCCAGACTGGCACGAACACCACTTAGTTGAAAAATCTATACACCGCTCACCGGTTCTAAATCCCGATTTAATACATATTTGAAAGATAAGTAGTACCGACTTTCCTCAAAATACCGGACATTGTTCTGTCCGGTATGACCATTTATTTTTTACCGGACAGGCCTTGAAAATACCGGACTGTACGCTTCGATACCGGACATCTGGCAACCCTCTACGTAATAATAACGTCTGCAATATTTATTATTCTTCCCTTGGGTACCGCGGGAATGCACCGAAATATGCTTCAAAAACACGCGGTTTATGTATGACCGTCCGTCCACCTTTCATAACTACTGCTCCTGTTTGGAAGCGATCCAAAAGCTTATGTAAATTTCTGTATGTACAATTACCCAGGTAGGTAGTACGTTCAAATCATGCGCCTGGCACGCGACAGTCGATTCAGACCGGTTTCGAGATTTCAAATTCGTATTATAATATAATATTCTGAAAAAGATAATTTATAAAAAAAAACACCGGTCAAGTGCGAATCGGACTCGCGCAAGAAGGGTTCCACTTCCATACAACAGATGTTCTGTTAATATTAATATAAAACAAAACACAGGTAAATAAAAACCGTATGTTGTAAGTAGGTTGATATTTTAAATATTTATTTTAACTCTTTTTTTATTATTTTCGTTATAGCGGCAACAGATATACATCATCTGTGAAATCTTCAACTTTATATCTATCACGATTCATGAGATACAGCCTGGTGACAGGCAGACAGACGGACAATAGGGTAGTGGTAATTTGTATCCCCGTGGGGTCCCGTTTTATCCTCTGGGTACGGAACCCTAACAAGCTTCAGCCCAGGTAAGTAAATTGACTATCTATGCGTGTGCCAAATTTCATCTAAATTTGTTCAGCCTTTATTTTTTATGTCAAAAGGATGGCAAACAAGCCTGTGGCCCGCCTGATGTCAAGCGGCCACCATAGCCAATGGAAGCTTGCGATACCAAAAATACCTCGCATCTCTTCCTACCCTGACCCAATCCCCTACCCCGCAAAAATAAAATCCAAAATTAATATAGATACATTAAAAACAATAGTCTTAGACAAAAATAATAGAACACATTTATTCGTATATATAGTCGAAATTGTAATGGCAGCAATTGAAAGAAATAAAACGTAAATATTCCATAGGTAATAAACAGTAATATAATTTATATACATATATATAGACATAATAAACATAACTAACACCATTGCGTAATTAGAAAAAACTAAACAAAGTCTCTGATTACGTCAGAGGATCAACTGCATCCGAATTTAACATACGGAGAAAAAAAATCCCCTACCCCGTGGAGCCCTGGAACCTGACTCACCGACAGAAACAACACCACCAAAACGTAGTGCGTGAGATATTCTGTAAGGTTGAGATTATTTTCCCAGTCGAGCACTCCAATTTTTTTTTTTTTAACAGGTGGGGTGGAGTCATTTGTCGGACCTATCTATAAAAAAAAAAATTCAAGCGGAAATTCCGCTGTGCCCTGCCTTACATATTGTTACGTCAGTATCATCGTATCATCTAATACACCTATATATAATGTATGTATACATATAAACTCCACCCACATTTATATGCGAAACTTTGCAAGTGTCTTATACTCAAACGCAACTTAAAAACGAGTTAACCGAATAATGTTGCATACTATAATAAATGGGTTTCATTTACAGTGACAAAATCTTAGCGTAAATTTTTCCCATCCCTGAATTTACTTGAAAGAGATTTTCACTTTTAAAACAATAATACTGAAAAATACAGAGAATATGCTCTTAAAGTCAGTTAAAAACGCCATGACGCGTACGTATCACAATAAGCTAGGCCGCATTCCGAACCTTTAATCCGCCCGAGTCTCTGACTTCTAGTTACCACTTTTTTATTTCGTCTAGAGTGCGTTGATGTAAGATAAAGTACTGTTAGTTATTTAAAGAAATATAGTAGGAATTAACCCAGTAAGAATTAACAAATAGAATATAAAAAAATATACTAGAAATAATTCCAGGCGGTTCAGGTAGCGGACACGAACGTGCACCCTCCCCTAAATTTTCTAGGAAAATTTTCTTTAGATTTAAGTGTCTGACAGTTAAATGTGTAAAATAAAGATGTAATAAAATACATGAATTGAAAATTAAATTAAATAATAAATAAAAAAAAAGTGTTATTGCTATAATAGTATAGCGTAGTCCGAACGCACCTTTACATCCACCGAGCGCGCCGTTCAAATCCCAATTCAAGTTCATTTAAAACGAATTGCATTATCTGTACGTAACAAATTCAGCGCAGCCCTAACCGACCGATTAGAATGGAACGAACGCTCTCGAAGTCTCGAATAACAAGTCAACAACCGTGTTCATGGGCATAGGGGCGGAGCTTAGTCGTATCGACCTGCGACCGACACGGAAACCATCCGAGCACGGTATGCGTAAATCGATTTAGGTCGTAATACAGTACGCTGTAAGGTTGAGAATAGAATGTGCGATAAACTTACTGTTGGGCGATATTTGAGTCGAGAACGTTCGGGAATGCTCCGTGTTATTTATAGAAAGTAGTACCCGCTCGCGCCGCGCTGCGTCAGTTTAGAAAGCGACTTCGAATAAGAATCACGCGTCAGTGCTATAATAATTTTATGTGTGGAGGTGTGAATAGGCTTCAAGTGTCTGTTTACAGTAGTTTTAGTGTGTGTTTTATCAAGTGATCAAAAGAAAGCCTACTTCTTTTAGGTTTAGCTATAAATCTCTAAAATGTGTGATTCATCGGACGAGGATTCAGATAATCGACTTTTCACTCGAAACTCTTTCGAGTTTCCTCAAAAGTTGTGGAGATTGGTGAATGATAAAGATACGGATCATTTAATTTCATGGAACGCT
Source organism: Chilo suppressalis (assembly GCA_902850365.2). Taxonomy (NCBI): domain Eukaryota; kingdom Metazoa; phylum Arthropoda; class Insecta; order Lepidoptera; family Crambidae; genus Chilo; species Chilo suppressalis. The sequence continues at coordinate 16,217,072 of OU963914.1, read as the reverse complement.
GAAGGTAATGGAATTGTTATAAAGAAACGAGATGAGTTTAGATTAAACCTCTTGCCTACTTATTTTAAACACAAAAATATACAAAGCTTTATTCGTCAATTAAACTTTTATGGATTTCATAAAGTCAATCGCTCCGAGGACAGGGAGAGAGAAGATGAGGACCCCATTGTAAGAGAGAAGCATATTGAATATAAACATCCGTATTTTTTAAGGAATAAGAAATCTCTTTTATCGCGTGTCCTAACGAGATCAAAAAGAAAAGCTTTGGGTTATTTAAAAGAGAAGTTTCCAACACCTTCTACGTCCATTCCAAAAGATTCTGCTATTGAATTAAGAAAAATGGAACTTAGTTATAACACACAGCTCAATGCCCTGAAAAAAGAAAATGAATCTTTATGGCGGGAAATAGGATTTTTAAAACAGGAACATCTCGACCAGCAGCAGATTGTGGGTAATGTTGTTCAATTACTGATGTCCTTAGTTCAACCAACGCGGAACGGACACAATGATAACGCGGTCTCAGCAAGGTCCTATAATCTCATCAACCAATTAGCGGCACGTACTTCTTCCACAGATATATCACAACCTATTCCTTTAAATAACACCACATCAACCGACTCTGGCAGAGTAATGCCAGATGATTCAAATGCAGACCAAAGGGATGATGGACCTACCATTCAAGGGCTACAACAAGACAACGACGAGACGACGATGACGGCTAATTTGAGTAATGAAACAGATGAAGATACCTTAGATCCTTGCAATATAATAACAATACGTCTGCCTACAGTTGGGGCTAGTTTCTTTAAAGAAGAAATTTCTAGTGATTCAAGTATAGTAGATCTCAATCCGCCTGAAAGTCAAGCACCTCCGGAAGACCAAGTTTAAATGACAAATCAATATAGAAGATGGTTTAAACTGACGAAGGCTACAGCCTAATAAAACAAGGTATTAGCCTAAATATCTGACGTAAGTATCAATAAAGACAAGTATTTTTTAATACAAGAAGGAAGGAAGAAGAGCATTTTGTTAAAAAGACGCTCTTCAACATGGTGGAGCAAGGTCAAAGATTGATACAGGCAGGAATTACGATAGCGACACGTGCCTGAAGTCTGTGTTATATTTAAGTTTATAGAAAGACGGTATTCCTTGTATGGTAACGTGGTATTTTAAAGTGATTAAAAGAATGTGAAAAGAGGTCTTGCTTTTTATTTGAATCTACTCACACCATTGATATATGGCTATCGCGACAGTGATGGCTCACAACACACTACTCATTAGGCGGGTATTCGGAGAATTACGGCGGGTTATCAGATTGTTCATGCTCAGAGCATTCTAGAAAAAATCACATCTCTTTCTAGAATGCTCTAAACATCTTTTTTTTTATTTGGCCCGCCTGATAGACGCTTGCGATACCAAAAATATCACTCGCACCGTTGCCTATCCTGACCCAATCCCTACCGCGCGGAGCCCTAGAACTAGTGTTGCCAGGTCCGATTTGTTTTAAATCGATACATGAGGTCAAAACAATCGGGATTTAGGGTTGCAGATCGGGACAGTAAACAAAAAACAAGGGGTTTTTAAGTCTGGGTTTAATTTATTGCGTTTTAAACTACTAGTGCAAGTATAGCATTATACAATACAATACAATACAAAACACTTTATTGTACACCACATATAACATTAAATTTAGTACATAACTAATTAAAACTAGTGTAACAATGGGCGGCCTTATCGCTTAGAGCGATCTCTTCCAGACAACCTTTGGATGGAGAGGACTAGAAGGAAGTGGGAGAGACGGCGGTGTAAATCACTTGAGTGATATAGGTGATAATATATACAATTATATACATACATAAATATAAATATATAATAAATAAATACATACATACACATAAATAAACAAATCTAGTTCAGTTGTTAGTAGTCACAAATAAGATTAACATCAAAAGTTATAAGGACAAATAATGGGACTTTACGAGGTTTTTAAAAGCGTGGATAGATTCTGCACGTCGTATGGTAACTGGGAGAGAATTCCACAAATGTACGGCACGCACTGCAAACGAACGGTTATAAAATGTTGTAGCATGTACAGGAGTCATGAGAGTAAGATTTTCTGATGACCTAAGGGATAACGTGTTAGAAGTGTGAAGGAAATTAAAACATTCCTGGAGATAAGTAACTAAATTAAGTAACTAAATTTCATTTTTTGAATAATCGGGACATTTAGCGTCCCGATTAGGTACAAATCGGGACGCGCGTCCCCAAACCCCAGAAAATCGGGACACCTGGCAACACTACCTAGAACCTTACTCACCGACAGAAACACACCACGACCAAAAGTTACTGTTGTTTTACTGGGATCTTCTGTAAGGTGGACGTTACTTCGTCAGACGGTCGCTCCGATTCGAGCGGAAAATCCGCATGCGGCTTTGTACTAGTTTCTCCGTTCTGATAATGCTAACATTGTCACGTGCGACACTAACCGTTTATGAAGAACTTAACAAAAACTGGCCAAGTGCGAGTCGGACTTGCGTACGAAGGGTTCCGTACCATTATCTATACACCATTTGACATCATAATATTATAGTATATATATATACTAAGGTGGACGTTACTTCGTTAGACGGCCGCTCCAATTCGAGCGGGAAATCCGTATGACCTACCATTCTTTCTGCGGCTTTGTACTAGTTTCTCCGTATTGATAATGCTTACATTGACACGTGCGACACTAACCGTTTATGATGAACTTAACAAAAACTGGCCAAGTGCGAGTCGGACTTGCGTACGAAGGGTTCCGTACCATTATCTATACACCATTTGACATCATATTATTATAGTATATATATATACTAAGGTGGACGTTACTTCGTTAGACGGCCGCTCCAATTCGAGCGGGAAGTCCGCATGCGCCCTACCACTCTTTCTGCGGCTTTGTACTAGTTTCTCCGTTCTGATAATGCTAACATTGACACGTGCGACACTAACCATTTATGAAGAACTTAACAAAAACTGGCCCAGTGAGAGTCGGACTTGCGTACGAAGGGTTCCGTACCATTATCTATACAACATTAGACATCATATTATTAATTTAACAGTAATTCCAATATTGCCGGCAACGAAATGGCGGATTACATATTTGTAATCCCTTTTACATAAAAATAATAGTATCTGTAATTCCAAAATGGCAGGTTACATATTTTTTTATTTACAAATCCCTCAATATGGGTTTCAATTAAAGGCCTTTGGTTAGTACAATAGTGTATAGTGTGCACTATGACGGACTTAGAACTGTTTAACTCAATTTTCAGGGTACCGTTCCCATAGGGATAATGTAGGATTCTAAATATGTATATAAGAATTTTTCAAATCGGTCCGTAGTTTCAGAGTCTAATCAACAAACGAACAATCAAATCTATCCTCTATATAATGTTATATTGTATATAAAATAATATTTAGTTATAGCTTGCTGAGACACTTTCAAAATAGATTTTTACATACATAATATTATACAAAAATGTGACATTATTATTCTAGCTAGAGATTGGGCAAACTGATAAATTTGTCCCCAAATTTAGGTACAGAAAATTGACTGAAGTATCGCCGACATGCGGGCATATTAAGAGGTCTTGAGACGCCATAAAATTAATTACGCTCCGCTATGGTCGTTAACCTCCCACCATAAAAAAAAGAATACTAGACGTATTTCGCGAAACTGGACATAATTAATAATATTATTATGCTGTATTAGCTTACTCACATGACTACGCACGCATATTATTATTTGTTTGCAACTACTACCATTTATTAATACGAGGAGTCTTAAATTATCCTATCTCCCTGATGTAAGAGAGAGAGGCAGGGCGTGGCGGATTTGTCGCTCGAATTGGAGCGCCTCTCTGGCAAAGTGACCACCACCTTACAGAAAACCACAGTAAAATAACCTTTTGTTGGATTTTGCTTTTTTTTTTGAGTGTGTATGCTGTTGGTCGCAGATGACCTTTACAGCGTCACCGGGTTTGGGGACGGCGAGATCCTAAGAGGACCTCAAGCCGAGAATGGGCGAGTGCCTCTAGAGGTATTCCAGGCGGTTGGCGTCTCCTCTCTGTCTGGAGCCTCTAGACCACTCGAACCTGAGGGGGTCGGCTCAACAAAAGGGCGTCTCTCAGACTCGGACCTCGGCTCTAGTTAGCCGTTGTCGTGGGGGGTTGGGTTTTGCGTTTCTGTCAGTGAGTTAGGTTCCAGGACTCCACGGGGCAGGGGACTGGATCAGGGTAGGCAACGGCGCGTAGATAGCTTTGGTATTACAAGCGTCTATATGCTATGGTGCCCGCTTACCATCAGGAAGGCTATACGGTTGTTTACCATCCTTTTAACAGAAAAAAGAAGTGTTCTAGTGCAGCCACCAATCCACCACATTGCGGGCCCATAGGAGGAATGTGGCACCAGTAAGCAAACTTCCATCTTACAACAGACCACGGTGAAATAAAAACATTAGGCCAAGTAAACCGCACGTCACGCTCACGCTGACGATTGCAAGACGAATGCTTGCCTCTTGCATAGAAAGAACAACGCTATGAGAACAGTCAAAACTGTATCCACGGAGCGACAGCGTCTCGTCAGTCGTCAGTTTCTCATCATGCATTCTTTATGCGGTGCGCGCGACAGCACGATACTACTCGACCGACTTACGATAAGTACACTTGTTGTTTTGTATTACAAAATGGTGTATTTTTAGTCATTCGGTAAAATATTTGAAACACAGAATCACCTTCTGTTTACTCTCTGTCAGAAAAAACAATATCCAGTTTATATTTCTTTCAATGTATGGATGAATCCAGTACATTCTTTGCCCGTTTCCTCGTCTTTTAATAAAGTTGTAAGCTATAATTACTTCATCGCATCTTCGTCATCATTACTTGACATTTTTACAACGAAAATACGTACTTTCTCTGAGACGCTTTGTAGGGAGATTGAAGATTGCATGATGAAGCAGCGTGGACCGCTACCTAAGCGGGAAACCACAGACAAAGTTGCGCAGTAGACGTTTTTGTATGTAACATTGCTACTGCGCAGGCTTCCTCGTCTATGATCGTTGCTCAAGAAGTTTGCCGCAATGTATAATAAATATGAAAAATACGCCAATCGTCATTTATAGGTTGCATGCATTCGACAAATGACGCGTCCTTGGACAGTAGGTCCTCACTGGTGTTGTGTTTTTGGCATTGAGTAAGATTTCACGAAGTAGGTGTTTGTGTTCAGGGTGACGATGGCTAGGACTTGTACGGAACATTTTTCTACCGCATGAGGCTCCTTTTTTCTTTGACATTTTATATTTAAAGAAAAACTAAAGAAAACACACAGAAATATATCTTCAAACGTCACACTCTGGCTGTGTTCACACGGTGCTTGTATAATGAAATATAAACTTTATAAATGATATTGCAAAAACTACAGTTCTCAGACCAGAACCATTGTTAGATTTCACAGTTAGGGATGCCACATAGAGAATAAATTATAATTTATTGAAGTTATACTTCTTTAGGCGCGTTATGAAAAAATGATGAGAGTGAAATTTTAAGATGCGCGCGCATCACTGTAACACAAAATTTTGCTCGCTAAAGCGACCAACTTCATGCTGTTACTTTTGTGTTTACCGCACATTAAGAAAATCTACCAACAAAATAGAAATAGAATCTCTATTTAGTGGGTGCTAGTGGTACTAACGACTGCATTGTGAAGGCCTATCAAAAGTATTTATTAATCTGGAACAACGGAACCAAAGCGCGATTCAGGAGACTACAGCGCCATCTCTTGACCATTGGTGTAGTAGAACCAAAAAACACATCTTTATTTTTTGTAATAAAGTAACAGTTATTCATATTTATAATATTTATTCACATGTTTCTAGTTTGTATATTCGGAATACGTGTTTGAGTTTCATACAAGTGCATACAGTGTTTCATACAAATTAATTATATGCATGCAATTAAAAACTAATTTTAAACGATGCCAAAGAAGGATAACTTCTCACGCGCCTACATAAGTACACGCACCCATTTTCTTTATTTTATTATTATTTCACGCACACCAATCATTAAATAAAACCCCCTCCGAATGGGTTAAAAGCGCGCTTTTTATGATTTCACTGTATTTCCGACATTTCTGGACAAATAATAAAAAAACGCCCTTCAAAACCAACCAAATCAAAAGAGTTATATGACGAGAATTTATTTACTATGAAACCACGTACAGCCACAACATACAAATAACTGTAAATAATGTATCGAGGAGTATGTATGCGTTCGGCTGCGATAGTTGAAGTTAAGCAACTTTCGCAATGGCCGGTCATTGAATGGGTGTCCAAAAATTTTCTATATCGAGTTCCTCCGTGCTTCGGAAGGCACGTTAAGCCGTTGGTCCCGGCTGCATCTGCAGTCGCTAGCAACCGCCAATCCGCACTGTGCCGGGTGGAGGGTCACGGCTCAGTCTCCCTATTCCATCCATAGGGAAGTCCTGTGCCCCAGCAATGGGGACATTAATAGGCTGATGATGATGAATGTATCAATCTTTTATGTGTTTATTTGTTACTATTTATCAGTTCAAGGCGCTAATAACTACGACAGTCTCTTGACTAATGCAGTTATTAACGTTTGTTTTGTTTTGTTACCTATTTAAATGCAAAAGAAGATCTCGGGTTTTAGCCGGTTTATTATTTTTTTTTCACTACACAAATACTCCGTCTTCACAACTGAAATACTGTCATTCTTATGAAAAACATAAAGAGCATGAGCCGACAGCCCTACGTCCTACGTACGCCATACGTCTTGTGTACAGTGACGAACAATGGTTACCTTATCTCCACGCAATGCGGGTTCCGCCATTGTAACGTGATTGCAACTGGATGTAAATCAGGAGGTCACATGAGGACATGCAATTTACAAAACAAAAAAAAGCAAACGTCTTCCAAATTTCAGGCAGAGGACTCGCTAATGATCACAGCTAACTTAGTGCCAAGGAAGATAACAGCTGAAGATAAGATTACTATACTAGCAGTTATTAGTTATTACTTTATGCAATTATCATCAATAGCCTATGAATGTCCCCGCTGTTGGGGTACACGCCTTCCTTATGGATGGAATAGGGAGGCTGTGAGCCACCACGCGGGCTCAGTGTGGATTGGCGGGTGCCAACGACTGCAGATGCAGCGGGGACCAACGGCTTAACGTGCCTTCCGAAGCATGGAGGAACTGGAGATAGAAGATTTTTTGGTAACCCATCCAATGACCGACCACTACGAAAGTTGCTCAACGCAGCCGAACGCGCTAATCGCCTGCGCCATCGAGCTCCTCATAATGGCATTATAGACAACCTATTCTCGACAAATTTCGTTATTTTTATGAAGCCCTATGGGGTAGTGAACTAGGAGGGTGGTTAGCTCGTTCTGGAACCGTGAAAGTTAAAAACCCCAGCAAGTCAAACGGTTTTACTGAAACCTTACGTGTTTGTTAAAACTATTTGATGTCCCACCATTGAACGGTTATCAAACAGCACTGCGCACTTTGATTCGGTATGCCGCATGTCGCCTTAATAGGGGTGATGACGGGGTACAGTAAACGAAATTCTATTTAGTCCGTCAGTTAGATGATCAAAAAATAATGGACACGTATTTTTTCTTTGGGCAATCAACCAAAAAATGACAAAGTTATAGCGCGTCAAAGTTTGGGAGTAGGGGCTCGTGACGTCACTTTTGAGTGAATTTTCCCTTATAAGTGTACACAAACGTGACGTCATGCGACTTTTCAAATCAATATATCTCTGCAATGTTTATATTATGTGAAAAAAGAAAAAATACGTGTCCATTACTTTTTTATAATCTACCTGATAAACGAAGAAAAAAAAATTAGTCATCATCTCTATTGTGGCGCGATTACGATTAGTGAGAAAGAACTTTCTCACTGTGTCAGTATAAGCTGAGGCAGAGTCCTGATTGGCTGTCTTAGATTTTTATTTCTTTTTTATTTTTTGTTTCCTTAGGTTAAGTTTTCTTCATTTTTATCTTGTATCTCATTTTTATTTTATTTTGTATTTTTATTGTTGTATTTATAAGTTTTTCTTTTGTTAAGATGACCAATAAAAGGTTTCATTTCATTTCATTACACTTGGTTGGTGACCCGAATACGAGTGCCAACGGAATTCGGGGAAAGGGGTCGACGAGTACGCCCATATTAAGATAGATTTCCTTTTATTTACCCGACACCGTCTTTCATCCCGTATTCCAGTATAAATATTGCTTCGGGTGCCCGAATTCGAATGTCTTTCGTGCACTCGAATACGGGCTACCGACCGAATGTAATTGCGGCATTAGAGTTGTGATTGTGACGGCGATATCCTCGTATTTATTACGTTAATGTCCTGCGTTTTTAAACAAATCAAAATTTTACGACTATCTGACGACACCTATGATTTATAGGCTAGTTGCGTGAACTGGATTTTATACAAATAAATTGAATGCTTTACGGTTACTTTAATGTAGATATAAGGTAAGCGTGTTATTTCAATGCCTCATATAGTTTAGGTTAACCGGTTTGGATAGAGAGAAGAGTTGCAAAAGGATTTGCAATGGGCACTGCTGCGAGGACCTTAGCCTGGTAACGTAAAGTAATGATAGCGGCAAACTTTTTAGCAAAATCACAGTTAAACTTGCGCAGTAGTTTAAGTAGTAGAAGTTGTTTGTATGTAACATTCTGCTGCGCAGGCACCGCGGTATGTATCTTAGGATCTGTTCCTGTCAGCTAAATGTAATAGCGGCGACCGAATCCCAAGACTCTTTACAGGCCAATAATAAAAAAAAAAATCCAACACGCTCACCAATTAGCCTAGCCCCAAAGTAAGCACTGTAAGGCACACAAGCCTTATGGGATGCTAGGGTAACGGATAGAATACACTGTACATATATAAGTATATTTATATAGAAATACATATTAAACATCCATGACTGGAGGAAAAAGGCTTGTATTCATCACACAAACTTCTGCCCACACCGGGATTCGAACCCGGGACCTCTCGAGTAGGCGACACCTTGAAACGCGGCGTACAAACCACTCGACTACGGAGGTCGTCAATGGCCAGCAATAGCTCTTCTGATTGTTGTTATGCCCTCCCATATTGCGAGCGCCCTTCTTCAGCTCATCAATCTCATCCAATAGGGAACCGATCGTCAAAAGAAGCGCATATGCACTAGTTTTTAACTAGACAGCGCTGCACCGTCCCCTTCTCATGGGTCGATCGCATCCGATGTAGCCTCAAAGGCCTTCCGGGTCAGAGGCAGCAGCAACGGAGTGTGTTTTAGTCACTAAGGGTCTGACATAACCTTACAGCCTGCTGTAAGGTATCCATGAGGATTTCACACTCGCACCCCCGCATGGGAGGAAAAAAACCACAACAGTAGTATAGGCAGCGGTCAACTTCTTAAGCAAAACCACAGGCTAATTGATTATGAAAATTGACCAATGCTTACCAATTACTGGGTTTCGGTTAAAAAGGCTCATTTTACTATTAGAAGGAGCCATCATTTACCTATAAATAGTACCTAAAGACTCTATAAGCAATTACTAGTAGACGGCTCACTATCGAATGACAAAGAACAGCTAAAGCAGCAATAGTGTGAAATCCATAATAAATAATAATGAGCCCCATTATTGGCATGCTTTATGTTAAAGTGGGAGACACAAAAAACTCATTTCATAATTACTTGCGCATAGACGTTTTACTGACCTGAATGTAAGTGCGGCGGAGCCATAGCCGGGCTGGTGCAGCCGCAGAGCGGGCGAGTAGGGCTGCGCGTACGCCGCGGGAGGCGCGCGCGGCTGCGGCGGCGCCACCACCGCGCCGGCCGGCTTGCCGCCGTATGCCAGCGCGCCGCCGCCGTGCCCGTGATCCGTCTGCCCGGGCCTGGAGACAAAACAGAAATATAGATTAATAAACCATACGTCAAGTGTAGGCTCAGCTTCGGGAAAGAACAGTGTGCTTGATTCCCAACAAGGAATTCACACCGCCACCGCCTGTAAGAAGAGCATCATCATCAACCTAGATTAATAAACCATAAGTCAAGAGTGAATGTGTCTGGCTCAGCTTCGAGAAAGAACAGTGTGATTGATTCCTAACAAGGAATTCACACCGCCACCGCCTGTAAGGAGAGCATCGTCATCATCAGCCTATTAATGTCCCCACTTCTGGAGTACTGGCCTTTCCTATGGATAGAATTGGGAGATTGGTCCATGATCCACCATTCTGGCCTAGTGTGGATTGGTGGGTGCTAACAAGCAGCCGGGACCAACGGCTTAACGTGCCTTTCAAAGCACGACGGAGCATGAGATAGTAAATTTTTGGTCACCCATCCAATGACAGACCATTGCGAAAGTCGTTTAACTACAATGATAGCAGCCGAAAGCGCTAACCGCTGGCGCCATCGAGCTCCTTATATGCAGGCATAGCCCAGTTTTTAATGTGTAGAATCACAGATCAAAAACCTCAGTGATTTCCTCAAAAAGATCCGCATGATAAGCACCAAACAGGGGCATTCATATTCAGGGGTTAACGAATATAAATAAAGTCTTCTGCGACAAGATCACGTTTTCTCAACTTGTTTGCATTCTCGTTATATTGATATTCGCAGCATATCGGGTACAAATCAGTATGTGTTAGCTTAAAATAGAAACGTTGAAATCTCGATAGCGCAAGCACAGCGGCGCATTTATTCTCTGGTTGCGTTTGTACGGTTACGCAACTTTCGCTTTTAGTTGTCGGAGACGGGTAATATAGGAAGCATTCTGATTCTGGCGGTCGCGACCCAGCAGCCGCTGCCGATATGAACTTTGACCGTGGCAATTGCTTGACCAGCCCCCCTGGCATGACCACAGAAACGGGATATGATAAAGCGATATATCGTCATTAACTATCAGACTACAGTGGAGTTTGACAGTAGTCTGACAGTTAATTTCGATATATCGCTTTATCATATCCCGTTGCGGTGGTCATGCTAGAGGGGCAGATTTAAGTCAGGCTTGGCGGTGCTATGACCCAGGCCCAATAGAGAGAATCAGATAACAAGAAGTAGTCAAAAAATGATTTACTTATTTTGAAGCTACGATACGAACACAATTCTAGTTAAATAAAAGCTTGTAAAAATAGTACCAATTCCAATTCTTTACAAAAAATTGTTTCCGTGCTGATAAAGGTTAAAAGCAGACGATTTTTATTAAAGATAGGTCCGACAAAAGACTCCACTCCACCTGATCTTAAGTGACGGTGGAGTCCAGACGCTAGATAGCTGATACAGCAGTTCTACCTGCCACACCAGCCGTCCTCACTCTGCCGGCCTGCAAGTTGCTTCTTCACGCCTCTTTTAAAGGATCCTCGGTTGTAAGAGGGAGGGAACACGTGAGCGGGCAGAGCATTCCATTTACGGATAGTGATTTCAAATATGCTTTTGTGTTACATTGTATTGTATCCGCTATGGCAAAAAAAACTTGGATTTAATTTAGCTCGTCTCCTTCAATAAGGCGTAGGTAATCTGTGGCATTGGATCACCGAAAAACAATCCGAATGAATGACCACCATTCATTAGCAACGTACATTAATCACAATCAGACGTGACCTCATATCCGGGTGATTGAGATGGTTTATAATTTATTAATTAAACCATTAGCGAAATCAGTTATCGTGTTATTATTATTATTAATATCATAGTTTCAGTATTTCTAGTCAAGTGACAAAGTCGAAGGATTTGTCCGATATTCGGGTACCTATTCGGTACCATCAATGAACGCATATAAATACTTATATACAAGATTTTGCAAATGGATGTGATAAATTAGGTAAATATGACGAATAGCGAAAAGCATACCAAAGCATCTTGACAGACCTGGGGGCCATTCGCCTAACGGGATTGCTTTATAAAACACTATCGCTTACGATTTCATTTTGTATTTCTAGCCACCTGAGGTTTTCAAATAGCTCGCACTCTATTTTTTTTCTTTTGCATTGGTAATAACAATGTTAAAGAAAATGAGCATGAGGTATTTGAAAACCTTCGGCGGTCAGAAATAACAAACTTAATCGTAAGCGATAGCGTTTTCTAAAGTAATCCCGTTAAGCGAATGGCCCCCTGTTTCCATTTACAGCATGGGTTGGCATGGCACCGACACCAAATGTTAATAGTACTTTAGATTTAAGTTATAATAAAGAATATGTATTATTCATTACTTTTTAGTAGTTTTGTGTTTATGAAGTCGATTTTTTTTTTCGTTAAAATAAAGATTTTTACCAAAGGACAACGATAGAGGATAGGAAGATAATAATTTTCTATGTGTAGCATTGTATTAAATACCTTATTTATTTTTTTATCGGCTAATTAAACCTGTTAGTCATATTAATTTAACACGCATATTTCTTGTTTGCCGGCCTTTGAAGGCTTTCTCTGACTCACTGGAAAGGTGCTCGCGCAGTAGTTAGGGTTGCTAGTAGGTTTATATAAACCATTTGTACGTGGTTATATCCTAAATATGAAAATAGATAGAAAATATGGTTTAGTATAAAAACATCTAAAAGAATACTTTGTGTTTGTGCAAGATTAGTCATTTTTAATTAGAGATTAAAGGAGTATGCTAATTTGTAGGGAAAAAACCAAGCCCGTCATTAACGATATGTGTCTCAAATTTTAAGTATTTTTAACTGAAACAATATTGCATAGGGAGCATCATCGAAGTTTATGGCTGACTGAGTGAAATTGCTATGTATATTTTTTCGATCGGCTTTTTACTTATTTTCCCTATCATATTATTCCCTATTATATTTGTCATAATCACTTCGCTTAATTAGACGACGCTGTTATGAAGCTAATTTGACTAGTTGCAGATGCAAGCATATTTTAGTTTCAGCCGGGGCAAAAAATATAGGATCCTTTATACCCCGGAAAATGTTAGGTTCCTGTGAGATTTTCTATAAACTAAAATTAACATGGACTAGATCGCGGGCAGAAGCTAGGTGTGAATAGATATTATAATCTTTGACAACCCTATAACAGTAGAAGGCACTTTCGAGTTTGGTCAAGACGCAAGCCCGCAGCAGCCGCACCGCCACTTTCCAAAGATAGTACGATACACACAACAGTCTAGAAACAACCTCGAACAGTTATAGGTAGAGGCAAACTTCTTGAGTAAAACCCATAGGGCAACACAGAAGGGAGTAGCCATAGCGACTTATTAGTATTCAAATCATCTGCGTCTTTTGCGGTATACCCTGTTTAACGTTCACGAATAGAAAACAAAACTGTAATTACAACACTCACACATATACAGATTTCGAATGCATATAAACAGCCGTAGTTTATAATCAACGACCATATGATAGACAAGGAAGCCTGCGCAATCAAAAATAAATAAGAAAAAGTCTTTTGCGCACGTTTATTTGTCTGTGGTTTTACAATAGTGCAACACGGCCGACGCTCCAAAAAGGGGAGGAGGCCTACACAGCTTTCCCCTCTGTCAGATTGGACATACAAACGATGCATGTGTGCAGGATTTAAAGATGTATTATACATCTTGCCTCCTCCCCTTCTTGGAGCGTCGACCGTGTTGCACTATTGTAAAACCACAGACAAATAAACGTGCGCAAAAGACTTTTTCTTTTGTTATGTTTGATTGCGCAGGCTTCCTTGTCTATCATATGGTCGTTGATTATAAACTACGGCTGTATATATGCATTCGAAATTGGTTCAGCTTACAGAAAAAAGATTTCGTGAAGGCATCACCGATTGGTTCTTGCTGTGAAAGCCGACTAGGTGCGAAATACTCCCAGGAATGATACACAACGTTACACCCGCACTCCAACGATAAACTCAAGAAATGTAAATACCAGGCTGTTTGGAATTAGTATCCTTTTCCAAGTAATTAGCCTCAGAGCATACTCCTCGATCAAAGCAAGCAACGAATGTAGGCATAAACTCATAAAACTGGTGTAATGAAATTACTTAATTAACTATTCTGTTGTAAATAAATAAATGGATAGTTCGAGACCGAAACAGCGATCAAAAGTTTCTTAATATAAATCCGGAATAACTCCAGATTTAGACTATATACCTATCATTCCGCGATATACTGAATATGATTGAAGTTTCAAAATACGTAAACATATGTTACGGAGCAGAAGTAAAAATCTAAAAACGGTGACAGTTTAATAAAAACGACGGGTTGCACTCCGGGAGTGCCGGCAGAAGTGAAAACTTGAATATTAACGTTGTGCATTTTTGATATTTTGGAATGGTTAGCGAATAATTTTGCACGAATTGCTTTAATTATCAGTATATAAGTACTATCATGTATGTGGTACAATACAATATTTATTTATTGCGCTATCGTCAATGATATTATAAACTTCTTGTTTATATAATATCATTGGCTATCGTACACAAACATGACAATTTATATTACATTAAAAAAGTTTATCTGTCTGAAAAATCAACTTACATGAATCACGTTTAAGCGCACCTAGCGACATCTATTGTAAAAAAATGAATTTTCTTCGCAATAAAGCTGCCACGTGGACGTTCTAAATAGAGACTTATTATTATATTACGATAAGATAAAATATTACTATGTTTCGTCCAATATATTGAAAGTCAACAACCTTTCCAATTTTATTGTGTGTCATGATGCGATCAGCCCACGTGTTTAACCTGACGCGAGTTTAACATTTTTTACCCATACAAAAAAAGTATACAACGCCGCTAAAGAAGATTTCACTTCAAAAAATCCAGCGGGTGATAAAATAAAATTTAATCACAAATAACGGTTTTGAGGTAACTGACAGAATGAGCAATCATGAGGTACTTATGTTAAAGGAAAATAAACAAAAATTCTCGGAATAGTATATTCGTGGAAGGCGATGGGTGCTCAGAAGAAAAATAAGAAACCAAAGGGGCTTTGGAATTCCAGGAAGCGATTCCGTTAATAGCACTGAAGTGAAGAATAACTTCGACCTAATAAATTATGAAAGACACACATTATTACATGGTAAATAGTAAATTATTGAACAAATGGAGGTCATTTTTATTTCTAAGTACTTTCTGGTAGATCTGTTACTATAATCCTGTAAAATATTAGATAGAAATTACTTTAAAACAGTACATGTGCATATACCGTCATCTACTGGGTTCAAAAGTTCAAATCTAAACTGATTTTGAATTGAAAGATCATAAAATTTTATGAATTTAATTAGTCTATTTACAAATTGCAATTTTCACACTATGATTACGTAGAAGCTACAGTAAAGAAATTGCACGTAAACCAAACGAACGTATTCCACGTGAAATAAAAGGCTAATTTACCGTTCATTTCGACTAAAGTTGGTAAATTGAAGAACCGGCCAAGTGCGACTAGGACTAGCGCGCGAAGGGTTCCGTAGAACAAACCGCGAAAGGAAAATCTTTTGTTTTCGTCACAATTAAGAAAGTACTATATGAATCGGCGTTTTTCGGTATTTTTTGTTTAAATACTCGGACATCATATACCAAAATATCACATTCCAAACTAATTTAAATTTGAGGTACACCTCGTAACAAGAATGGCCTTAAAATCACAAGTTTGACGTATCTCTTTGTTATTGAAAACATTAAAAATCTATTAATATCATACTCAACGTGCTATGGACAATGATGTGTGACATGCTGGGGTAAAAAAAAATTTTTTTCGTTCCTTTTCAATTTATTTTGTTTAAAATTATATAAAAAAAAATCAATTGGCAAGCAATTTACATAAAATACCAAAATTTCAGTTCCCTTACTCGTTTTGTTTACGATCTAGAGACCCGTGACATACGGACCGACCGATGGACACACAGACAGACAACAGAGTGACAGCAATAGGGTTCCACTTTTACCTTTGTGTACAGAACCCTAAAATGGATTCACCAAATGTAAGCTTGCCGTAGAAATTGGGTGTGTCAATGAAATTGCCTTTTGGGTCATTAAAAATTCCCCTTTGAGCGGTCGCTGCGAAGGAAAATTACGGAGTACAAGACCTGGCGCTGGCGGTAGTAATTTAGCAGAAAAAAGTTGCTAGCACCGTTAAAAGAGACGTTTTGTTATTTATTGGACTCGAAGAAATTACCATAAAATCTACATTTATTCGCTGAATAAATGACGGTCTAGTCCGATTTTCTATCTCGAATGTTGTGTTACTGGGTAAGGTAAAATATTTTATTTTTTTCAAAATTCCTAAGTGATTTTATCTTGATTGTAGACATTTAGAAAATTTGTTATTTTTTATTATTTAATTGTAGAAACACAACTCTCGTGTGGGTTGTTATTATATATATTAAATTTGGTTTTAGTTCTTTGGTATTTCAGATTCAGACCTGTTTTACGATAAGTTTTACAAAATTTTGTAGACTTTAAAATTAAAAAAAAATCTGTAGGGAAACTGTGTCTCACTCATGGCGTGAAGAAACACAAACATCTTAAAATATTAGTGAGAAAGTACTTTCTAGTTATTGGGATCTTTTAATGCTAGTCTGTCGCTATTCAGGCAGACTTACCTGTTTATTCATCTTACTAGTTATTGTCTTGTTAGGACAAAAAGCAGGACATAAAATTTAAATCACTTTTTTTTAGCAAAAGATCGTGTAAAATGTTGTTAAAATACATAAGTAGTGAACATACAAAACTCTCAGCTTCATTCCAAACCAGCCTCTTATTCGACATCATAAAAAGTAGTTTTCTATTTAATATGTATGGCTTTACCTCCCAGTAGCACTTCATCCTTCCATTGGGTCTATTGACTTAGTGACAGGCGGTGTGATTCATTGAATACTATTGTTGTACATACCTACCAGTACCGGTGACTAACCCGGCGAGGTGAAACTTGACTCACCTTGCCTTTTAAACCGAGGATCCGCTTATTAAAATAACTTTAGTAATCTATTTGCAAATTAGGTAAAGAGATTTGGAACAAATCGAGTAGCGTCACGCTCTTAGGCGCGATGGATTGCGTTAAGAATTACCTTTCATTTGCGATAAAGTAGTGATTCGGTTGTCTTCTTTGCGGTGAAGGTTATTGAGAAGAAAATTTGCCGTCACACCAATTAGCCTAGCTCCAAAGTAAGCACTATAAGGCTTGTGTTATGGGATGAGTATATTTATATAGAAAAACATATTAAACATCCATGAGTGAAGTACAAATGCTCGTATTCATCACACAAACATCTGCCACCACCGGGATTCGAACCCGGGACCTCTCGAGCCGGCGACACCATGAAACCCGACGTACAAACCACTCGGCCACAGAGGTCATCAGACGGAAATAGTACATTACTGCAGCGGCATTGATGGACGATTAATGCCATTTTGGAATTTAAAAGTAGGTTAAGCAAAAAAAACAGGTTTTATCATACAGGACATTTAACCAATAACATAGCATAAAAGACAATTCACTTCGAAATTACTTACAGAATCACGATTTATCATTCAATACGCGTTAACATGCAAGTATTTGTTGTTATTGCATGGTCTCTCATTACAAGACCACACGTGTAAGTTGTGTTACTTAACTGCCTACTTAAATTAACTGACACGAACAGTGTAGGAGGTCAGGTCAATAATCGCAATTGACGGCATTCAGTCAACACTGATTGCAACTGAGTATTGATAAAGGTGTTTTTTTTTTGTTTCATACTAGTTTGATTTTTTATTGTTCTTCACTCATGATTTATTTTGGTACATTTTACCTACATAAATAAAGAACGAAAAGTAAGAGCCGCCATACACAAGCAGCTTCAAGCAGTCGCAATGGACTGCTTGAAGCTGCGACTGCATAGTGAACCTGTCTACTACGTACAACGTACACACTACACGAACCGCTCAAGCAGTTGCGAGAACTGCTCGAGTAATTCGTCTATGACCGCTCTAAGGTTAGACTTCGTCAAATTACAATTAAGCCATTAAAATTATGTGGACAAAACATACTTTCAGTGCCACTTTGATTTGGACCAACCAAATCAATCAAGCTTTTTCTCTTAAAAAATTGCATAAAAGGTTAAAATCTACATTATACTTCCAGAAAGCAAAGTTGGCTGTGTGTCGCATTTTGGCATAAATGCGTAATCTCTTGAGCTTAGGTACTCTAGATAATGCAATGGACGCAAAATATTGCCTACTGTTATCACTTATGAAATGGCATAATGCCAAGTCTTTGGCTTTCACATAATATTATATTACATATATTATTACCAGTAACGGCCGCTCACCATCGAGCGTGCTGTATACTTTTATGCTGCCTTCATAATATATGACATACACATCTCTTTATCATGATTATCATACATTAACATGTTACATAATATGGAAAAAACCGCCAAATGCGAATTGAACTCTATAATTTGCATTCTAAAAGATTTACACCATCATACTAAGTTGATAACATGAAATTTTAAATACAGCGTTCGTTAAACACGAAAAGAAGTAGGTTACTACACCTTTTAATTAGAAAAGAAACATTTTGAAGAGATCGCTTTTGGCGATAAGACCGCCTTTGCCCACATTATTGTTACATGTATCCGTTGTACCTATGTCCTTTTCTATGAAAGCAATAAATTGATTAGTATGCTTATTTGTCAAAATTTTAAATTTGTAACCACGAATAGTTCTAAGACAGAGGAGGCTAAATAAACAATAGCTACATAGGCTTTCCTTTTTAACCTTTGCTTACAGAACCATAAAAACGGCATAATATTACTAAACCTCGTGTTACGGTGCTAATTAATACTAGATTTCATAGTAGCTGTAAACAATATAGGTAGAAAGTCAAATTTAACGACTCGTCAGAGTTATATGGTGGGGACTAATAAACTCCAACTTTCGACTGTTCTCAGAATGCAGTATTAGCATAAAAAAAATACCGGCGCCGGTTGATGACTTGCAAATACGTAACGGCTGGACTCGCGGAATTTTCCACTAAACTCGGCCCGTACCATGCACTCTCGCAGCGGTTCTTATCTGTTTCGAATGCAGCGGCTGAAGCGTGCGTGATCGACGCTCTTTTTTTTTTTTAACTCTCACACCAATTAGCCTAGCCCCAAAGCAAGCACTGTAAGGCTTGTGTTATGGGATACTAGGGTAACGGATAGAATACATATACTGTACATGTATAAGCATATTTATATAGAAATATATATTAAACATCCATGACTGGAGTACAAAAGCTCGTATTCATCACACAAACATCTGCACCATACAGGGATTCGAACTTGGGACCTCTCGAGTCGGCGACACCATGAAACCCGGCGTACAAACCACTCGGCCACGCTAGTCGTCAAATCTCTATTGCTTTAACAATCGCAACTAAACTGTTACTTTCATTAAATTATGTACCCATCAAAACTTGATTCCCGTACAAAAATGAGAAACCGCAAAATTATTGCTAGATTAAGTGTAAATGTCTTTTAAAACACGCGCAGTACCTTCCGAAAACGCTTCGTTTTTCGATACGAAGCGTTCGATCGTTTCAGCGATTCGTTTCTGTAAAAGTTTGCGTAGTAAACCCCCGCGCTGATTCATCGAACAAACAACTTGAACGATAGTAGGTTTTTGTTTTACGGCGCAATACAAACCAAAGGTCGTAACGACCTTCCTTAATCGCGTTAATACATTATTGATTTTGAATATATTTTAAGCGGGTCCGACGATTATTATCAAATACATTGTGTGAGGTAATTTTACTTACATTTTTTGTTCTTTTTGACCGATACCCATTGTTGGCGGCTGGCTGCGACTACAAACCTCCTTTTATAATACGTTTATATTTTGTACCTGCTTTACTTTTCTATGCCACTATTTGATACCATTATTATTGTTGATGGACTTTTGCTATTGTCTTGTCATATACTACTACTTCATACGAACGATCAAGTCACATACATACATACTAAGGATTTAATGGTGTTATCGACTTCAACAACGATTTTGCACGCCTCGCAACGCGTAAGCGTGTGGGAGTGCTTTACTCTCGATAGGCCGCTATGTGACGATTTTACAATAAAAAAATTCTCTTATCTCCCAAGTTAGACTAAATCAATAAAAAAGGGTGTTTGCAAAACTAGACATATTAAATTATAAAGTCAGCGTATTTTTTCATTTATTATTTTAGTATATATAACAAAAAAAAATTTAGTTAAAAAAAAAATAGTACCGCTGTCCGTTGGTCTGTGCACTTGTTTGTCTGCACGCTTTAGAAAAATATACGCAATTAATTGTAATAAACCCTTTTGAATTAATTTCCACTTATACTGAGGATAAACCCCTTTTTCTTATCATGATTGAACTGATATCCGTTTTAAAGATATTAATGAAATTCAATGGAATTTATTCACTGGGTTTCTGTTTCGTGAATGTGAGGCGTGCACTTTTGGATTTTCCATCTTTTTTATTTTACTAATAGTGATTTTACACACGAGCAGTACAAATACAAGCAGCATAGGTATTCTGTAAGATGCAATCTCACTTATGAGCTGATTTATACGGATTTCTGACAAATGTCAAATATCTAATACTGGCCGCTTCTACAGACATAGCGACATTTTGCCCTCTAATGGCGTAATGCAGGGGTCGATCGGGATCGACCGTTTAATTAACAGTTTAACCATAATATATGCTACGGTGTACCTACCTAGGTAGGGTGTACCCTACCTAGGTAGGTAGGTAGGTGGGGTGTATGATGTATGTACGACAACCCTGCATCACACATACTTGCAGCCTCTCAGAGTCGATCGTAAATAGTCTAAACATTTTGAGGTAGATCGCCAGCAGTTCAAGTATGAGCTGGGCTGACCCCTGGCGATTTCATATCAAACTAATGTCTAAAATGGCAGCTACCGAAATCGGAAATAAGATTTTATTTTACAGTATCGCCCTACAGGAAACGCTCATTTTCGAAGGTCTTCAGAACGGTCGCAGTTGGTCGCAGATGACCTTTACAGCGTCACTGGGTTCGGGGACGGCGAGATCCTAAAGAGACCTATCTGTACGGAAATGTATAATTATTTTACCGCAGATGAAGCCAGATTCACACGACTAGTTTACATTTACAAAAGCATGTACGGCGTTCCTTTAATCACCACTAAGGCTCGTATTATAGAAAGATTCTCAGTGATTGATCTAGTCTTGAGCATAGTTAGAAAGGGATGTCGCTATTTAAAGCACATAGCGACATCCCTTTCTAACTGTACTCAAGTAAAGATCAACACTTAGTTGTCATTCTGTAATACGGGCCTAAGTATTTATTATTTATTCACACTATTCTTGTGAATGTACATCATTTATTTGTCTGTAAACAGTCTATTTGTGACTCCACTGCGAGAATTTTTAAATGTTTATATATTTTCTCACGTTATTATTCACTACCTACGCAAAGTTCAAAGTTCAACGTACGTATCTACACTCCTAAGTTTTGTTGTGATTTCTTATTTTATTTATTAATCTTGTTTGATGAATCGTATTGCTTTTGTTTATAGTAAACTTAATAATCTTGAGGATTAAGGATATGGATTATATACAAGGATCCTTGTTTAGCGTTATTCTAAGCGCTTACCGCTTTTCTTAGACTCTTTCCTTTAGTAAAAAACGAAGAATAAGTTTAGACCTAACTACACCGTGTTTTGTTCATATAACTCAAATGCCATTTGACATTCGATGAACAGATACAAAACATATAGTAACTTATCGATGCTTACTCTTTGTTTATTAATAAGGGGTTAAACGTATTCTAGCGTATTCTATACACTAATGTCATCAAAAATCAGTTTGTAAGAAAAATATTTGAATTCTTGGCCGATCTTCCTTGTGCTCCTTTCTAGTGGAGACAAGGGTATTACCAAAACTCAGTCTCATCAGTTCCAAATAACGACAAGTTGACAAATCCATAATATTATAAATGCGAAAGGTGTCTGTCTGTTTTTCTACCTGTTGTTACCTCTTTACGCTTAAAACGCTGAACCGATTTAGCTGGAATTTTGGATATAGATATACTTTGAGCCCCGGCAAAGGATAGGATAAGTTCGATCCTAGAATGCATCCTTTAAGAGGATGAAAAGGGGGGTGGAAGTATGAATGGGAAATCAATTGAACCGTGCAGATGAAGTCGTGGACACCCACTAGTTTTCTTATAACTTTCTCTTTCTTTGCGACCGGGATGACTTAAGCAAGCAAGACGGAACGCCCGCCGAGATAATGTTTAAGACCGAGGCAATTTCGGGTAAACCGGGATTTATGGTAAGCCAGCCTTCAATAATGTTCAGGCACTCTTACCGTAGGTATACGTAATATTATGATATATATTAATGACGCATGTTAATTAATAAAATAAATTAAATAACATCAGGTGGGGTAGTGCCATTTGCCTACCTGGCTATATAAAAATATTAAAAAAATATCCAAAATGACCCAATTGGTCCAAAACAAGCGATTTAACAAATATGAAATTTCTGCAAAACAGGTATTTCTTAGCATTAAACAGAAATTAAAATCCGTAATGAAAAAAAGGTTTAATTAATGCAGAGCCGCAATCAGAGATGGGTGGAAACCACCAAACGGGAAACGGCATGACTGCGCGCAACTTTCGCCCATATTACGAAAGATGTAAAACTGAGACTTGGTAGCTAACCTAAAAGCATTGGTGGCACCTATGTCCTTTCAATATGGCGGTTCAGCGACACCGATCGCGTCGAGTCGAAATTCAAATGCACCGTTAATGACCTAAAAAAAATTCAGCAAAACAACGTCACTATTGAATTGCAAATCGCACCACGCTTCCTGTTTTTAGGAAACAACAACATTTTTAATCGAATAGTACCGTTACTTTCACGTTCCAAACGGGTGCTATAATCGGCAGAGTTTATTATTACAGGAACATTTATTGGCATTGGATATTTATAATAATCATCATCAGCCTATTAATATCCCCACTGATATTATCCACTTATCTTTCACAGGCCTTCCCTATGGATGGAATAGGGAGATTGGGCCATGACCCACCACGCGGGCCCAGTGCGGATTGGTGGGTGTTAACGACTGCAGATGCAGCCGGGACCAACGGCTTAACGTGCCTTTCGAAGCACAAAGGAGCATGAGATAGTAAATTTTTGGTCACCCATCCAATGACCGACCACTACGAAAGTTGCCTAACTTCAACGATCGCAGCCGAACGCTCTAACCACTTGCGCCATCGAGCTCCTCGAATAATAATGCTATGCTAATCCTTGCTTATTTATAATAATGTTACTATTTTAATTGTAAAATTAAGAGTAGGTTGGCTAAAAATTAAGTTTGGTACTTAGTACAATAAAATATGAAATTGGCGACAATTTTCAGGTTACTGCGCACCTGTAAAGTACAAATGATTTTTATTACGCATAATTTTATATAAATTATGTTTTTCGCGGATCTTCTATTGCAAAGGCCCATGGCAAAGCCTATACTGTACCCTACTTGAAAAAAATAAACAAAACAACATTGTTATGTTACCAAGAGAAAACAGTAATTTCGTTTCAGCGCAATATATGCCATTATACCATTTAGAGAAACCATTTATAGAATAACTAACTAACACGCACTTCATAAACTGTTTAAATTACTTTTAAAATAACACCCAATCACTCCACGTTTTGCGTCGTAATATAAGTTTAAAAAAGGTTGTGAACTCATCGGAACAGTGTCAGATAGCAATTTAATACCGATAAATAATAAAATAAGTAATCCAATCAAAGAAATCCTCTACCCGATCTCTAAAGCCCGACAGTAAGCCATTACTATCCGATATTCCGTAATCAGATTTATTAATTCTTGGTTCGCTAGGCTAGCCGCTTGTTGCTATGTTCACAGATATCTAGCCTACCAACCTATCAACAGTTAAAACCAGATCATTCATACTTCTACGACTTCTTAACATGTAAAAGCTTTCTAAAATTTTGGTAGTTCAAAATTTTCATGATTCGAATGTCGTGTTAGCGGTCACAAAAACACGACGGTCACAATCCGTCGTGTTTTTGTGACCGCTAACACGACCGAATTATAGCAAAAAAGCGCATCAGCTGTGCAACGAATAGAAATCAAGATGTACAACCGAAAATAGATAAACCCAACACCGCTGCATTTCGCGTCGAGCGCTCTCATAGCGCGGGACCACAGTTTGTTTTTGAAACATTTCTCGGAACACTGCACTTGTGTCCGACTGCGCTGGCTGGATACAAAAATAAATACAATGAACACTTTCCCGCGGCTGCCTCGAGCGAAAACGTCCTAACCGACGAAACGCAATAAAACCAACGCGGGCTCCATCCGGCAGAGCAATAAAGTTGAAAACGAATAGCGTGCGATCGAAGAACGCCTCTATTGCTACGAGGTGGATTCGATGCGTCACGGAATGGCAGCGACGAGTGAGCGGGCCGGGGGAGACGTGGGGGGAGAACGGAGCAGGTCATCGTGCTAAGCGAGTTATACATACCTACGTCTATAGTAGCGCAACGTTGTTTGATACAATCTGTGTACACAGCGTCTGTGTATTCGTGTGAGTACCGCGTAGCTTGTTGCCAGCCGGCGA
Organism: Chilo suppressalis; assembly: GCA_902850365.2. Taxonomy (NCBI): domain Eukaryota; kingdom Metazoa; phylum Arthropoda; class Insecta; order Lepidoptera; family Crambidae; genus Chilo; species Chilo suppressalis. The sequence continues at coordinate 16,192,425 of OU963914.1, read as the reverse complement.
GCCGCGAAGGTCACCGCGCCGCTACCTCGAGAGTTACGTGTTGATTGCACTCGCTCACTGCCGCCGCGTGGAAATGAACACGCATTTCTCTTGCATTTAAGTACATCAAATCACATCAGTATTTTTTATGTTATTGACACCCATTAAGAGTAACAAAATAGTTTCCGCTACTCTGTGTATGTACCCACGTGCACTATTTTACGCAACAATGAAACAATATACATAACAGTTATTCTAAAGTCGTTAACTTTACTTACATAATAGCAATCTATAAATAACAAAGGAATACTGTGGAAAAGAATGGTGATAGAAAATTATTAATTTAACAGAAGGGAATAGGGACATTGACTGACTTTTTTTTCTACCAGGTACATTATCAAAAAGTATTTGTACACGTACTTTTCTTTCTTGAGACAATTAAAACAATGCAGAGATATATTGATTTTAAATATCGCATGACGTCACACCTTGATGCAATGTTTACTTAGGAGTGACGTCACGGGCTCGTGACGTCACTCCTAAGTTTTCACGCCCGCTCCCAAACTTTGACGCGCTTTATCTTTGTAATTTTTGGTTGATTAAAAAAAGAATAATAAGTGTCCATTATATTTTTATAAATATAATTTCGTTTAATTTACCACCGTCATCATATCTATTAATTCTTTTGCTGGAATAGAATCACATAGTATATGTATAAACCAACCAGAGTAAGTAATGACGAACCAAACTGACAATACAATGCTTGGGGCCATTAGCAGTGATAAATAATGTCGAGGGAAACATTTAAGGAAATATATAGCTAACAAACCATTGTTTTCCGATACTTATGAAAATGACAAATGCTTCAATGTTGTTTTTAGGTATCTTTGTAATATATGTCAAAGACCCAACCAAGGAGTTCAATGGGTCAACGCTGTAGGCAAACAGTAACTAGGTTCTCTGTAGAAGCTGACGAATACAGGGAAAACTGATTTGGATGTTATATGTATAGCTGTAAAAGCTAGCAAATAATTCGACTTATCTAGCTACATCCATAACTAGTTATAAGATCCATCAAAATAACGTTACTGTTTAAAATACACAATAGATAATAATATACAATAGCATTTTCACAAATGAACCTCTAGGTACTGTTGAAAATGTTAATGTCAGGGTTATACAGTTTTCTATTTCAGTTGACAATACTAGAATTACCACACTTCGTCCACACATTTATTACATGTTTTTTATTCATGGACAAAACATTATATTTTTAATAATATATGACCAAAATATTTTAAAAATATAACTTGAGAAATTAGGTTCAATTTCATTATTCTCGAATTAAAAGAGGCTGGGTCAATTATTTTGATTTTTTTCTAAGACATTAAGTTATTTGGTTCATGTCTGCGATAGGGATTAAAACGCTGATTCATTCCTACATTTACCTGTTGGCAATCGAGTTATTGTGACACAGCACACACCCATACGATACGACTGGCACTGAACAAATGTATGAAGTCATTGTTGACTCCTGGCTGGTTGTATGTTTATCGACAAACTATGTTTTTCTTTTTTTGAGAAAATGTGCATCATTGGCATAAAAACCTTTTTATGAAAGACATGCGATGTTGGCTGTATACAGATTAAACACAAAGGCGTCAGAATTTATAAGTAAAAAATGCTTTACTTTGTGAGTATAATGGCTTTGAATGTTTTAAACTCGCAAAAAGTAATAAAGGCACCGTCGAAAAGAGTTGGTATAAGTAACAGTAGTTACAGAAATTGTAGTCTATGGAAAAGGTATCCTTACCTTAGCAACAGTTAAAAAGCTAATGGGTATAATAAAACACATACACAGAATAATAAGTTACCTATGAAAAGTAGGTAAAAAGATAATAGACAATCATTCAACAATGCTCAATCATGGACAGTCATAAAATAACTAGATATTGATTTCTGCAATGATTGAAATTTAGGCCTTCCATACATAGATACGTAAATTCAGAACAGTATTGGCCCAAACCGTGAACGTTAAAATGAGGTTAACAGTTCTCTCGAACCTACATGTCGTCATCGAATTAAAGGTTGGCTGATATCCAAGGCGATTGTTAGAGGAAACTGAGTGTGTTTGCCCATTAGCACAGATTTTGTCCAATTCCATTATCCAGTGTTGTGCTTACGTAAAATATTCACGCTACCATATATACTTGGCTAATGAAATGACATAATATACATACACTCACTAACATTGCTTGTGGCCATATGAAACTTTATTTGTTATTGTTACCCTACACAGTCGCAGAAGTTACACATGAGGATAAAAATGGCATGCACGAAATATCTAGTATATTTTTATTTACCCATTGTGGCAGCAGGAGTTCACGAGACTTTACTATATTTATTTATTTAAGTGATCACCAACATAATAAACATTAACACAACAATTAAGCAGGTAATGATAAAGTGATTAGGCTTCATGTTATTATAATTATAGGCGAAGAGCACATGCGTTATAGAAAAGAAGCAACAAATGTTGGTAAACTGTCTATGAAAAAGTCTACTAAGATTAATTTCCCGGTTTAAATTAATGCAATAAAAGAAAAATTACAATCGAAAATAAGAAGTCAAATTATATTTAAAAAAATATTAATCAAAATTTATTAGTCACAACAAATTAGAGATATAATTAATTAATAGAAATAATAACACAATTAAAATAAAATTACAATAAAATTCAATAAAAGGAGATGTCACATTAGCTTATTTTTAAAGTTGCCAATATGATCCAAGAAAAAGTCAAAATTGTTGGTCTTGCTAACTATTCAGCTCTTTGACAATTCGATTTATAGGCGGATTTTGGCCAAGATAAGATCGGCAATAAGATTCCACAAAAATATTAAATCTTAAGGAGCGAGGGAATTTTAATGGAGCTGAAAATGACAGAGTTTACACAGGATGACATTCGGTAGTTTGTAAAGAAATGACAAGTCCAGAATGCGTTTTCGATAATAAAAAGGACAAATTTTAAAATGACTCAGTCTTCCCTCATAATGGAGAAGTGTCCTAACCAGAGTACAGGAGTAGGTAAGGTGCCATAGAAACCACTTTTGTATGCATTACAGTCTATTTTTATGTACTTCATAAAATGGATTCCAGACCACACTGCAGGTACTCTAAACCAATGTGTACAAAGGAATTGAACAAATGAATCTTAGTTTTAGGAGACCTAAAATCCCTACAATTCTCTAGAGCCAATCCTATCAATATGAATGTTAAATTAATTTGCTATCCAACCACACTCCCAAGTCTTTTACAGTGTCGGTGTCCTCCAAAACTTCGTTTGCAATTTTATACCTATTATTTATTAGTCAGTATCTTTTTCCAAGAGAAGTGCACACAAATCATTTCGACGCAAAATGAAATGAATTTCATTTTATTTTCCCGACACCAATCCACCAGACTGTTGAGATCTACCAGACTATTTGTTGTTAAAGTCTCAGACCATCATCGTATAAATAAAGCGTACGATAGGAGTACGTGATGTAATTATTAATAATGAAAATAAACGTTAAATCAACATCAATGCTGAAAATTCACAAATAAAAAACAACAAACAACACTTTCGAGGTCGTCGAAATTCCTTGTGTACGAGTGACAATACCAATGACAAAACAATGAAATATCGATTGCACCAAATTCAAAACACTGAGAGCATTTAGCTCTTAATAGATTGCCAGTCTGTTTGCCGCCTATTTAACGATCAATAGAGGAAACTCCTTCTCGAGGCAATTTTCAACGACCAACAATCTAAATTATTAAAATAGTTGGTCATTATTAAGGCAACTGTAAAAAAAAAACCAGAAGAAGATTTTTCGAAATTCTCACTTTGCAGCTAGCTGCCTGTTATAATGTAACTGTGGAACGGTAATTTATTTCTTATGAACATAAAATAAAACAAAAGGTTTATCTAGAAGTGAAGAATAGAGCTCAACGAATTCCTCGCCGTTTTATCTCGCTCGTTTCACAAGATCCAGCAAAAAGCCAGCTAACTCATTGTTCAACGCAGCAGCTGGGTAGGGTAGTTATATTGTGATATTATTAGGAGCACAGATTGTGTAACATTACTGATTTTATTTACATGATTGTGTTATTTTGGGACCCACTCGAAATACCTACTTGGGCTAGGAAAATATAGTTTTACATTCAAATTATGTTATGTATTTTTAGAGATTTATCACTGCATTGATTTTACATTATTTATTAATTTGTTTATGGGAATTTGTTTTTTTTCAACATTTATTTGTGATATTTATTTCTTAGGCTTTCACGCACATCACTCATTAAATAAAACTAGTTTTTACGGGTTAATGCAGAATGATCTTCTCAGAAAGGTCTCCCAATTTTGGAACCGGTGGTAGTTTACGGTAGTTAGGGTCAAATAAATAAACTCAAAATCACAAAAAAGAATTTTAAATAAAATACTTTATTAGGTAAATTAAATAATAAATTCATACATAGACAATAAAACTTAAAAATCGAACAATGAAATAACCAAACGCTGAATAAAAGTCTTTCGAAGGTAGCTCGACAAATCAAATAAAAGTTTTATTCTGACGACGAAGCCTGTAAAGGCTACGACACGTCAATAAATAAATAAAGTTTCGTGCATTAACCCGTAAAAACCAGTTTTATTTAATTTATTTGTGAATTGATTTGTCAAACATATTAATTTGGTTGCTTATTTACTTTGTTTTAGACACTTTCTCACTCAAACAATAACAATGTAATTTACAGCATTGATGGTGCAATTCAATGGTGCATAAAGTGCAACTGAAAAATTACGGGAACACACATTTCTAAGTATTCCGCTGCGACTTTGACATATTAAGTTATTTAATATTTAATATTGGTAACCGTTATAAATTAGACTGGTACCTAGATCGTTTTTATCGTCACGTCTTGGAAATATCGTATAACATTGTGGCACGCTTGCCTCTAATTGACAAGCGTGACTCGTTATATCGGGCTGTCAGAGAAAAGCATATCAAATCTAGCGCGAAGTCGTGTTTTTATTTATTTTGCCGTTAAAATTAATATTTAGCTAAATATAAAGAAACGGCATTTGTTGATTATAACTTTAGATGAAATTTGAGCAAATAATAAATTACATATTCTTCTTAGAATAGCCTTCACAATGTTTTGATAGTTTTGGAATGGGATATTTTTTTCTGAAATGGGCGAGCTTTTGTGTTGACCTGTTTTAATTTGTTGTCGTCTTTCATCGCTCACCCACAGGTTGAAATGCCACAAGTGGAGTACGCTTTTAGAAATGCACTTACATACATATATAGCTAACAATAAAAAAACACACGCGGTGCGCCTTACAGATGTAAAAATAAATGCGTTAGTAGTTGAGCAGCTGAGCGGGAGTCAAGGGCGAACTCGACAACTCGAAACTCGATTATGGACTGACTTTGACAACATTATCTACACATGTAGAAATAAGATTGAAATTCGTAGCGCAACAGCAGTCGTGGCCGACAGAAGATATAAAAATGCTTAGGTGAAAGCAACTCCTCGTTACAGGCCACAGGCCAGACAAAAAATGGGTTCTCTAAAAAACGCTGAACCTCTTTTTTTAAACTCGAACTTTGGAACTTCTATTGCTGTCCCGGTTGATTATGACGAAGATTTTGGTTCCGCCTACGATTTAAGATTGGAAGTTTAACAACTTTGGCAATGGCTGGTGATTGTATGGGTAAACAAAAATGTTCCATGCTTTGAAATATGAGATAAGTCGTCAGTACCTATCGATTGTATGTGCAATTAGGTGGCATCTATCAATCTACACTGGGCCCGCGTGTGTTGGTAAAGTCTCGTTCTCTCCATGTATATTTCATAGAAATAGAGAAAGTAAGTACCTACACCAAAAAAACTATACTTTTCTAACTATTGGGTATAATTATAGCTATTATCGGGATTGTTACAATGTACCTTGTTTTGTATGAGTCTCCGATATTTCGGCACCGATATTTGTTGCAAGAGTAACTGAAGTTACGCTTGCAACAGTGCCGAAATATCGGAAACTCATAGAAAACAAGGTATATGGTAATAATCCCGTTAATAGCTATAATGTTAGTGACCATGAAAGTTTCAAACAATATATTGGGTATAAGTAAAGTTATTGTTATTATAAACATGACGCAAGCCTGTCGTAACAGTTTCGTTTCCTACTGAGGTAATTTTCATTTTGTACGAGTACTTAGTAACTAGACTACACTTTAGAATTCTAACGTTTCTAACCCACATCGACTTAAGGTCAAAACACAAAAGAACGAATGGAAATTAATTACCTACTAAGAAACTATACAAGTAGAATCCAACAGAGCGGGTTTATAAAGCGGGTCTGTACAAAAGTAAAAAATAGCAATTGCCGAAGGTCGTCATGTTGATGAGGTCAAATCTAGGTGAATAAAGTGCGAGACGGAAATTATAAGTGTGAACAACAACCTACCGGAGACTGCTGCTCGACTCGACCGAGTTGATTGTCTGCCATTTTGAGACAACATAAAGAATGCAAGTGAATAGATAATGGAAGGAACCTAGGAACCTCAATAACCCGATATCAATGTCGAATGCTATCACTTCACATGGCTATGCGTATTTGCTATTTCGCACTCTCAAAATTACAACGATCTAAGTCGAATCGTTCTCTTTTACTTCACATGCTTTTTTAAGTCGATTTGAATTAAATTACCTACACTTTATATAATTTTAACCTGTGTTGTCCTTGCGTGTGTTATGCTTTCAGAAGAACAATAATAAAAGCTCAAGGAAGAAGGGTTATTCGGATAAAATATAAAATTTTTACTTGTTAAATACCGAGCAATCTCTTTCTTACCGTGTCTCTCTCACTACGGGATATTGGCGAAATTTCTGTGTGAAACGGAAACAGCCTCAGAACAAAAAAAAAAAAAGGCGATTTGAAGTAAAATCAGAAAACATTTTTTTTTCAGTAAGGTCAGTTTCATTCTCGGTTATCGTTTTGTACATCTGGCAGCAGTACAAAATTAACCTAATTTTAGGGAATGAAAATGAAAGGCTGCTGTCAAATTAATAAATTGCAAACACGAATAGCGATTTGAAGCGCTTGCATAATAGTCATCATAGTAAATCTTTCAACTCCAATCCACAGAAATTATCAAATCACATTTTCCGAACGTCAATCAGAACTTCACGGTCGCACACGAGACGTCAATTAAATTTGAAGTTTGATTTTTCAGAAATCAATATCATGAAATCACTATCCATTATAATCGTATTACAATACAATTTTAAGGGGTGTGAGGTGTTAATTCTTTGTAAAAATGTAAATTTCCAATAAAATATATATTTATGGTGATATTTTTAGGGCGGCATTTATGACTACCCCCTTGTAGGTTATGCAGTTTCATGTAGATAGGCATGAATTAAATGGGTATGTTACCCCGATATGTACCAAATTTTACTGTTCAAATAAAAGTTATTATCCCCGAATTCATTTTAAGCATCACTACTAATTACTTTACATCGTAAACGTAACTGAGATTCACTCAAAGCAATCTGTAATTAAAACAAAATTAAAAAAGACGGCGGAGTAAAATATAAAAAGTGAATAACAAAATCATGAGTCGAGAGGATTTAATAATCTGGCAAAGTCATTTCTGAGATGTCAGGTCAGGTTAACTTCGCTATCGTAATGTGTAAAAATAAAATTATTTTGTCTCGATTCTAGCTGGTGAATTGTGCAAGAATTTATTGGTTTTTCACTTACCGAATGTCCCCACCTACATTGAAAGATGAAGTCATAAAAGTTGTACCATTGAATCAGATAAGCATAATTATGAATGTTTGTGTTTACATTGTAATTACCTAGGTCCTAGAGCACAGACAACATCGAACTCCCTTTAGATCAAGTGGACTAAAAAATCGAGATTTTCGAGTTAACCCCCTTTAGATCTAGGAGTGCGATATTGCATCTAAGTATACGATATGATACTACACCAGAAACTTGTAGAAAATGTTTTTATTTATTGAATTGGTCAGCAGAGCCTCAGAGAACAGTTAAGAATAAAACAAAGCTACGCATAATTTAATGAATTCTTATCTAATCTACGTATACATTAAACGGTTCTCCGCAATTTTCTTTGTTTGTGCGCACAGATAAAACGTTTATCGTAAGATTGATGAGGTATAGTGGACTGCAACAAAAATATCTCCCATAACGCTTAATCTACTACTTATTTAAATGGTTTAAGAGAAGGGTGTAACAAATTATAATATTAAAAAAAAAAATATTCATTAAGATTAACAACATTATATGAAACGATGTCTTTGAAGCAAAAAAATTTTCTGATATCTCTAATCCTATGCCTTGATTCATTACGAAAACAATCATTTCGTATAAATAAATTTTCTGAACGTTCTGTATTATAAGCAGTGTTATTATTAAAAAGAAACGAACTACATGAAAATATCGAGAGCTTTGTATATTTTTAATGAATTCGGTATTGTCGTAAAAGCAATGTTGTACTTAATGTTTACACACGTGGAGTAATATAATCGTTATATTCCGGAGCGTGGTTCATAAATAGTGGCGACCTTCAGACATTATAATTAATACGTTCAATACTCCAGTTTGATAAATTCACAAAGGAAATTTCGACGAAAACAAAAAAAAAAAAAGGAAGTAGAAAGTAGTTGCGAAGAACGAAGTCTTAAAATTAAAACGTTTCGAAGGAAACAGACTTTAGGATGAACATTTATGAAACTTTAGCTTCCGCCTCCGACTTCAACCGTGTTAAGATCATAGCACAAATAATAACTCAGAAGCGGATCGATACCAACTCGCCTTTCGTCTTGCCGTCAAACAGGCGTCCACCTAACATAAGCTGATCAGCAGATACTTCGACTCGGCTACAGCTCGTTGACGGCGCACTTACCGAAAGCTAGTTGACGCCTAAGCGGCATCAGTTCAATCAGTATTAATCCGAAATTTTAGGTCGAGGGAGGGGCGTGGACGTGAACGTGAAACAAGGGTTCGGTTACGGAGAGATGTAAGCTAGGCTACGAAGAGACGTAAGCTAGGCAACTGAGAGACGTAAACTAGGCTACGGAGGGACGAAATCTAGCCGCACCGCGGTTCAGGCGCTTGTCCCGAGGCGAAGCGATTACGTTGCGATTAGGTAACGATCACTTTCCGACTACGAACTACGCAGATAATTTCTGAGAATCCCATTAGAATCTAAAATTTTAAGCAAGGGTAGTTTTTTTCGTGACTGAGTAACAAACAACCAAAACATACACACTCATATTGCATAGCTATTCGGTAAAACAAAGGATAACCTAGAAAATACTTCCATTATATTCTACCCGCTAGGACGGGCGCCGTCGTTTGCCGACCGACCTAGAAGGGGAACATTTGCGCTCTAACCCCGAAAAAACATATAAAGGCCCCGAGGGGAACAAGAATTATAACTTTGTTTTTGTTATGCCGTCGCCAGTGGCAAGATAGACTGATGATATCAGCCCTTCGAGGAGCAAACAGTTGCTTTTTTTTGACGTATTGCCAGATTCTATTGGACGACTGGCTTCGTCTGCATTATGTACCTAGTTATTGATTTCACGTTTCAAATCAAGAATTGACTAAACTAATTTGTAATTTAGGTCAATTATAGCATTGAAAACTTGTAAAACTTATGTTTTCTGATTGAGTTTTGATGCTTTTATATTGAACTAACATTCAAATTATATTTTTACAACTAGATATCGTCTGATGATATCGAGTATTAAAAAACGATCACTGATTTTACGAAATGGCTGATGTCCTAACAAACAAATCAATGAAAGACTGAGTCACGTTAATATGTCGGCCGAACGCGGAAGCAATATAGATAGTTACCGCTGCAGAACTTCAAATATAGAGTTCGGTTCGTGTCACATACAACCGGGTTTCAGGTATTGACACTAAAAACAGGCCGTTAGACATTACTGCTGCGTGGACACAGTTCTTTAGCGTTAATGGACTATTATTATATAGAATGCGAATATTTCCCATATCTGAAAGAAGTAAATAGACTTTAATTATATGACATTATCAAAGGATATATGAAAGTCACTAAAGTTATAACAAAAAGAATAGCTGCAATTAAACGCAAAGTTGGCAAGTAGGTACAAATTAAAGACTCTAATATATTTGTGATAAACCAAATGGCAGAACTAGATTAGAATGCAAAAGGCAGACATGAAGTATTGACACTGATAAACTAGTTACGCGAAGATAACAGAACACTGAGTTATTTCTGTGGATATGCGAATCATTGAGTTACACGTCGTAATAAAAGTTGTGTCGAAGATTTGATGGTTAAATATAGATGGTTTAATATTAAGGTAAAAGAAAAAACTTTAAATCTAATCAGTTGATAAATATTAAGGGAACTAAAGGCTTACTAAGTTTTGTATGATTGTAGATGGAGATTGATTGAACTAGAAAAAGTTAAAAGTTTAAACTTTTCTCGTCCGTAGAAGAACCTCAAAGACAAAGATCGTTTTCCCAGTTGTTAATCATATGAATTCATATGGGACCAAAAAATCATTTGACCAAGAATCAAAAAATCATACATGTCTAAAGGTAAGTTTCGTTTGGTCTCATCATATCTTCGGTTTCAAAATTTACTCCCATGGTTTTACTCGTATGTCAGGACTGTTCAATTTTCAGCTGTCATTTTGCGTTTATTTATTTTTTATTTTTTTGTTGTTATTTTGTTTGCATACGAGCAGACGGCTCACCTGATGGTAAGTGATCACCGTCGCCCATGGACACTTGCAACACCAGGAGTATCACAAATGCGATGCCGGCCTTTAAGGAAGGAGTACGCTCTTTTTTTGAAGGTTCATAATAAAGTGGACATAACATATTTTACGTTTGTAAACGTTTTGACGCCTTTAATATTTTTGTAGGTTCAACATCTCCCAGTCGTGATCTACTCACGTGAAAAGTCTTAACTTCCACATCATTGACTACTAAACGAGTGTTAAGTTTAAAATCATGAGAAACACAGCGCAGTTCACGTCTGCCAGCGAAAAAGTCTAGGCACGACTTTCGGAATCGGGCGTAGCTAGCTAGGTACAATGTAATGCGACGCCACGCCAATGGCCTTGATTGGATGTTTGGTAGATGGCCCGGATTTTCCATCATGTTACATGTTTAGAGATTAGACTTTACTATCTCCAATTTCTAACGTCTTCCACCTAAAACTTCAATCAAGCGCATGAAAATTAATTGCTCATCTTTTGTTATATTAAAGTGTCAATGTCATAGCTCATAAAGAGTTTCGGAAATTTCTGTAGACGATGGGTTGGAAAAACTGTCTGTACCCTTTATTTCCTTTTATGTTTTCTTATGAACATTTTCCAAATCGTGCAATATATCTATCGTGTATTTGCTAACCGTACTTAAATCACCTACTTTCCTATCCTAATAATGAATACATCTTTCTCGTTATATTCTGGATTCTTATTCAGATTTAATTGCGGTCCATTTAACTAGAAACTAAATGACACCTGTTTTTAAAGTTGTCTGCAGGTGCTATTAAAATAAAGTACTATAGTACTTCTATCAGAAGTCAGAGCCCAATCTGTTTAATTAACTAAAACTGACTTTTCTTCAATTAAGTTATTAATGGAATTTGACAAACACCGAATGATTTTGAGTCTCACATTGAGTTAAAAAGATTTCACAAGGCGCAACATGCAAGCTACTAGTGCTATTACAGTTAAGAACTTATCGTTGACTACAATTTTAAGATCGCCAACGCCTCTATTACGTAGTAATAAAAGCTATTATTAGAATACAAGTGCACTTGTTCTGTCTAGACTGTACGTAGGTAGAGTCCGATTGATTGAACAATGAACGAATTCTTTTACCATCATCATTAGCCTTGCAATATCGAAACTACTGAGTTATAGTACAGTACACCACACAGCTTATATATTACCTTATAAATTAGACAGAATTACAGAAAGTTGGAACCATAACTAACCAGCCTTGGGCACAGTTCGGTTTGATCGATATTATTACCTGTTCTGAACTACCTGTCCTCAGGGACAGGAGTAAACATTCCACCCTAAATCCTACATAAATAAATGAAAAAACATAGGTATATTTCGTTCGCAAGCTAATTTTGCAAAACTAAACAGAGTGAGGACAGTTAAATTAAATGGATACAACCAAGGCGTCGCCAGCCGATGGCCTTAGGGGGCAAGTTCATATACATAAAATATGTAGTGTGTAGAAGTACTAATTGGACAACCTCCGTGGCCGAGTGGTTTGTACGCCGGGTTTTAAGGTGTCGCCTACCCGAGAAGTCCTGGGTTCGAATCCCGGTGGGGGCAGATGTTTGTGTGATGAATACGAGCATTTGTATTACAGTCATGGATGTTTAATATGTATTTCTATATTTATATACTTATATATGTACAGTATATGTATTCTATCCGTTACCCTAGCATCCCATAACACAATCCTTACAGTGCTTACTTTGGGGCTAGGCTAATTGGTGTGAGAGTTAGAAATATTTATTATTATTACTCATTATGGGTACATGAATACTTTACACTTGTAGGGTTCTAAACTCAGTTGGGATTGGAATTACCTAGAGTATTTATTCGTGTTTCGACGTGCAGGAATCAGAAATGTTTGGTCACGCAAGCAAGTCAAGTTAGTACCCTAAAGACTTTTTTATATTTGGCTACATTCTTTATTACATCCATCTCCCTTGACGATGCCCTTTGATACAACATAAAACCTTTATCAGAGGAATCCCTGATGCATGATGGTAAATACAATTTTTGAGATCATTTCTCAAACACCTCTACCACTTTGTTTGAACTGCCTACCCGGATTTGATTAAACTCATCCAATACATATTTCGCCTTATTAATAAGCGGAGAATAAGGTAAGATTAGGTACGCCTTGTTTTGTTCATATCACTCAAATGGCATTTGTCATTCAATGAACAGAGACAAAATATGAACTAACAAATTCAAGCTTATTCTACGTTTATTAATAAGGGGGTTTATGTTTAAACTAGCGGCCCGCCCTCGCTTCGCTTCGGTGTAGAGCTGAAGTGTAGACTACAGTTTTTCTTCTCAGGCTTGTATTATACACAATGACAATCATCTATGATTCTTCTTATACCTGCATGCAAAATCTCAGCCCGATCGGTTTAAAATTGACAAAGTTTCATACAAACTTTCATTCCCTATTTTACCCCCTTGGGGGTAGAATTGATCAAAATCCTTTCTTAGCGGATGCTTTCGTAATAAAATCTACCTGCATGCCAAATTTCAGCCCGATCCTTCCAGTGGTTTGGGCTGTGCGTTGATAGATCCCTATTTCAGTCAGTCACCTTTGAGTTTTATATATATAGAAAGATAATATCGAGAAGTGGTCAGTCCCACTATATGGTATTTCAAACTGTTCAAAAATCTAATTACTTACAGCTTCCGAATACAACCCCAGAACTCAAATACCTTCCCAGAATATAACGTAACTTTTTAGAATACAAACAAAGAGTTAACAATCAACAGACCTTTTAGGCTTCCTAGAAAGCAAACTAAGAATAAATGTTAAAGGTTGAAGAGTCAAATTAGTAGTAATTTCGTTATCGTAATGCTAATACAGTGGATCTCCGGTAGTCCGACAAACATTTTGCAGGGCAGTGTCGAACTATCGAATTTGTCGGATTATAGTGTACTGCCTAAGACCCCCTATAGTCCGAATTTTTTTACAAAAATGTACCTTGTAATCCGACAAATTACAGATCCAATGATAAGATTACAAATCATACTTCGTTATGTATGTCAAATTTAGTAAATTAAACAACACACAAAATAATAATAATAAGTAGTGATGGTGCGTACAAGTTGTAACTTGTTCAATCGTGAATTAGCGAATATTTGTATGTAATAGACGATGTCGGATTATAGGGGGTGCCGCATTAGCCAGGGGCCGGATTACCGGGGCTCCACTGTATTACCGATTTACTTGAATACTCAGTAAGAAACTATTGCAATTCGATAATTAGTTTAAACATGTTCTCTCTGATTAGGGTTGCCACCCGTACTTTTTTATAAAGTATTGTACGTTATTTTGGGTAATTGTACTCTATACTTTATGACAACAATAAAGTACGCGAAAATACTTTATTTTATGTGGTTTGATTACTCGGGGATTGACTATGCATAAAATATACAAAAAGGGATTGATTGGAAGAATTTTTGCGTAAAACGGACAGACAGTATGTATAATATGTCGCCCTTAGCTCATTCTTGCAACATTGTCGTGGCTGTATGGCTTTGTGCCATGATCTTTCCCGTTGCGGAAAAGAACTACAGATTTTTAGTAGCTGCAAATTATTTATTAAAAGTTGCTAGAACCAACGTAAGGTATATTTTTAAGCTTACTTATAAAGTGGAATAAAAAGTACTTTATTTTGGATACAATGTACTTTTTTTTACTACTTTCAAGTTCCAATGTACTTTATTTGAACAAAAAAAAGGTGGCAACCCTATCTCTGATGCTTCTTAATTTTGCACATTTAATACGCGTTTACAAAATGTACTTTGCCTTCCAACGTGACGGTTTTCCTGTTTTGTAATACGAAGTATGACAAATTCGGTAACTAAGACGTCAATTAAACTTTTATATTTGACTGAAGAATTAGTTTCTGTTTCTGAGTACCGCTGCTAGTGCTCGTGCGGTAGAAAAGGAATCAAAATAAACGAGCCGCAGCTTTTCATATCAAGTCGCTTTTAAACCAGTTTAGCAAATCGATATATATCTATATATAGATTTTATTTTTCAAAGATGACTGAGTGACTGACATAGTGATCTATCAACGCACAGCCCAAACCACACGAGGGATCGGGCTGAAATTTGGCATGCAGGTAGATGTTATGACGTAGGCATCCGCTAAGAAAGGATTTTGGTCAATTCTACCCCCAAGGGGATAAAATAGGGAATGAAAGTTTGTATGAAACTTTGTCAATTTTAATCCGATCGGGCTGAGACTTTGCATGCAGGTATAAGAAGAATCATAGATGAATGTCATTGTGTATAAATACAAGCCTGAGAAGAAAAACTGTAGTCTACACTCAGCTCTACACCGAAGCGAAGCGGCCGCTAGTTCATGATAAAGTTAAGATAATATTTATTTCATAGTTTTTCAAGCACACCACTCATTTAATAAAACAAGCAGCAACTGGCTAAATGCGTTAATTTATCTGTCCCTCGACAGTAGGTGTGTTTTTTTTTAAGTTAAGATAAATCATATCTTCGTTCGGAATCACGAAAGTTGTTGTTCTTCGAAACTGTACCAAAATCAATTTGTGTCTTCGCGGAGTTGCAGAAGTAAGGCCTAAGGCCCACCTGCGCCAAAGTTCCTAATTCAAATTGAAAAGCTAATCAAACTTTCAATAATTGACAAAGATGGAACGATGTATTAAGCACGATTAAGGCTTAATTTGAATTAAGAACTGATGGACCGAAGGCCCACTTGCAGCAAATTTGCTAAATCTCGATTCAACTAATACTAGATTTAAACCATAGAAACATGTCAAAACGTCAATGTCAATTTGGTATTATTGTGTGGGGTGGACCAAGTTTTACTCAATAGGTATAATACCTAAATAAATATATATTTTCAGCGCACACCAATTAACCCAGCCCCAAAGTAAGGCCTGTAGGATTGTGTAGTGGGATACTAGGGTAGTGGATAGAATACATAAACTGATACATATATAAATAAGTATATTTATATAGAAATACATATTAAACATTCATGACTGCAATGCAAATGCTCGTATTCATCACACAAACACCTGCGCCCACCGGAATTCGAACCCGGGACCTCTCGATTAGGCAGCACCTTGAAACCAACCATCCATTGGCCACGGAGGTCGGACTTAAATCGAGATTTAGCAAAACTTCGGCAAGTGAACCTCAGTGTTGTAGTGTTATGTTTCTATGTTTATCTCCCTGTATCTTTGTCTCATATTGACGGCATCTTCTGTTCTTTTGTCCCAGGGAAAATAACACTTTAATAGATACTCATTAATAAGAGCTATCTTCAGAAGCTAGGTATAGATAAGACAGAACTAGACAATATAGGTAAACGACTGATAAACGACAGTCGGAATACAAAATAAACAAATGCCAACCCAATTATGATTTGACCTAAAAAGAGAACAGTAGCTCATAGTAAACATGATTGTAGTACATTCTACCTAAATATAACCTAAGTTATGACTGTTGTTTACATCCCAGTAATTGTTCCCAGTAAAGTATAAAGCTCAGAATCAGACCTATAGACTATAGGTATTGACTTACTAAAGCTAAATTAACAAAGTTATAAGCCAGACAGATACCCACCAATATATATCTATTCAAACAGATATTGACAGTCTTAATGTGATACTGATAAGGGACGCGTCATCTCCACGAGGTGGTAAGGAGCAACGCTGTCACATGACATGACTCAGTTGGAGGCAATGAGAACCGATAAGTACCTTGTGACGATGTCTATCAACACCTCTCCCGATGGCGTCGACCACACCATAGTACACTAAAACACAACACGAGCAATCCACCTTCGAACCGCGAGCACCATTTCACAAACGGATAAGGTCCCCAGTACACGTTACCGAATGATAACGCGCTAAACAAAAAAAAACGGGAGTCCTAAGAAGGTCGAATCTGGTATTTTTTTTCGGAAAAGCTGGCAACGTCGCGTCGGTCGCCGGACGGACCGCGCGTTCAGCTCGCGCGCTGCTCATTGGCGGAATGCGTTGGCGGCCATTATTGCGCGGCGGCCGTTTGCCCAATGACGTCGCGTCCCGCACGCCCCGCCCACATCCTCTCAGCTTGTTGAATGAGTTTCGTGGCAGTCGTGTTTCAGACTTCAAATGAGGAGGACGCGCACAAAACATAGGTCAAATTCAGAAGAAATAAGTTCATCGAACGATGAAGCTTTTAGCAATATATTCAGTGAACACCTTAAAGTTATTGCGAGTCGTGATGAAATACGGGACGTAGGTTATAAATAAATTAACGTTAAGTGAACAATAAAGCAGAGAAGTAACATCGTCTTATTCAACCTTAGTAATTCATCAAAGTACAGAAAGTAGGTGCCGTAGTAACGTTTTTTTTTTATTGTGATAAGAGAGCATTGTTTTTTGTGTTTGAAATATAATAACTAAGTTGAAATTATTTTTAAATCCATGAGCTAACTGACGATATCAATTGATAATGCTTAAAAACAGAACGTTGTTATTAAAAGTGAAGTGTTCTACTAACTTCCTAATTCAATCAATATTTGTAAAAACTACAACTACTATTCGTTGTAAGTGAACCGATTTTTTCTAAACAGTTGTCTAATCATTTAGACGTCCTCAAAGACAGCATACGAGCGTATTCTTGAGAAAATCAAATAACAAAAACGTTTAAATCAAAAAGTGTTAACTAATTTAGATTGTTGGCATTGCAAATCAATCCATATTCAGAATTACAAAATCACTAATGAATCACCTTCGTAAGCATTATAGAGCAGAATTAAAAGATTAATCCATATTTTTGAGAATTGTTTTTTTAAATCAAATTGACATTCTAACATACACAAATAAAACAAAATATATAAAAACAACAGTAAAACCGTTATTCCACCTATCGTCTCCTTTCGTTTCTAGTCAAGTCCAATCAATTGAAAAATAAATGAAAAAGACTTGGAGAATAAACATAAATCTCGCAGAACACATAAGGAAAAATACTCAATTATTTGTCACCTTATTGGGAAAAGTAGTACTGGCGACTAGAACTTCAGCATAATAAGAGGTCCTGCTGTCTGGCCTCCAAAACTCGTTCCAGTAACTGTCCGATCTGTTAAATAATATAAGTTATTGTTGGCGCTGTTCATTTTTTTCTTTCGTACTCAATCCAATGTGGGAGATTGGGAATGAAATCCATCATGAACACAAACTCAGTTTCATCAACACTCCTAAGCCCACGCACCAATATCAATAAATAACTCAGATTTTCTTTTTAAGTCTTAAAATATTTTGTTGATACCAACTTGTTTTAATATGAATGTATTTTTTATAGCAGGCCAGTCTAGTCTCGAAAATAGATGATGCAGTTAGGTTACCATCCGTCCGGATTAGTCCGGACTTTTAGACTATAGTCCGAACTTTTCCGGATCTTTAAATTGTTCGGATTTTTTAAATTACATTGAATATGAATTATAAAAGTACATAATGATTTAAATACCATACCATTGTAACTAAATGAGTAACATTTTGTGACTAAAAAGTCCGGACTTTTTTCGAAATGTCAGGATTTTTGTCAGAACTTTTGAAATTCCTAAATGGTAACCCTAGATGCAGTAGAAGGTGTGCTTTCCAGCCATTCTCACCTTGCCGCCCTGAACCCAAACCCCTACCCCCGGGGCCCTGGATCACCAGCAGAGACACATATGAATGATTTTATTGGATATGGCCTGTTCTCGTTTGCCACAAGCAGATTATAAAGGTGAAAGGAAATCAATAAAACTGTTTTTAGGCCGAATAAAAGAAAGAAGAGTCTACAAATTAAAAGTGAAAAATGGACAAAAAACTACAGAAAGCACATGCTACATTTCAAATAATGCTTATGGCACCGAATTCAGCAACGCAACGAATCATTTGTCCTCATTTAGCTACGATTGTGTAGGTTTGTATGTATTACAATGAGTGTGGGTGTGCATTGGTATGCAGGATAATGGAGATGTCCGTCTGTGTATAGCTTGCCTGCGCAAGCGCAGCGTCAATGTTATCTTTGAACAATTTATTTTTAAACTACGTTTTCGTAACAACTGTGGAGACTGTTTTCTCCGAACTCCTGTTATCGATATCATTTAATATCATAAGTTTATGGCTTGAATAACGTATTTCGAATACAGAAAATTACTGTCGTCGTTCAATTTATATCAATGAATGAATAAAATGCATATAGGTATTTATATCATCATTAGCCTATTAATGTCTCCACTGCTAGGGCACAGGCCTTCCCTATGGATGGAATAGGGAGATTGGGCCATAACCCACCACGCGGGCCCAGTGCGGATTGGTGGGTGTAGGTATTTATATAAAAAAAACTAAAGAGTTTGTAAACTTTTGATTATCATTATTTGCACTATCCTATTTATGCGGAAAATATTAGAAAAAGCACGAGTATTATTCTTAAAAAACTATCATTACCAGCATTCAAATCAACTCTTCTTTCACGAAGCTTCACATACTATAAAGAAAACGTTCATGCTAACAAGACGTAAAAATGTTGTTGTCCATTGGACAAATAATAAAGCATAGTGTTTTATTTAAGGAACAGCTCATGCACGTAGACAGACTGAATGCATACGCACATTATATAACAAATATACTGCCATTTTCTGTTAGATGCAAAATTATATTCACCTGGTCTGTCGTGTCCACCTGTTTCATTGTAATGTTGATTGTGAACAAGACTTGTGTATGATCAAATGAGTTTGCTAATACGAAGAAATCAATCATTCGATCCTCTATAATTATGTTATAATTGCATAGTTAGCTGTCAAAAATTAAGAATACGACGATATACCAGTGTTATAGAGTTTGAGCACTTATACACCTAATAATTAGTAACCAAATAAGTACAATGAACTAAAAATTAAAGTATCGTGTCCACTCATAGATAATTACGTATAAAACAACAACAAGACTAAGACAGTAGTGTTTTCATTGCGATAATGACAGAACCTTTATGGAAAATGATAACTACTACTGGGATTCAGATAATGATAAAAAAAGAGAGAAAATAAATCGTTTTTCTAGTCTTTAAAAATTAACTTTCTCAAGTAATGTCTCTAGGAATTAATCAAGCAATCAAAGCGTAGTCTAAAATATGTACTTATACTTTATGAAATTAATAATCTGCATCGACGGATTGTATATTTATACTATATTATACATCTTCAGGGACTTCGTTTCAATAATTGCTTTTTCGTTCGAAGCGAGTACCGTAGCCCCACAAAAGCTAGAGTAATTATATTTCTGAGGAAAATAAAGAAGTGTCGAGTATTTACAAAGTAATAAGAGCCCAGGAGGGAGGTAGGTTCAGAAATGAAATTAGCGGGACGAACAAGGTCGTCGTTCACCGCTCATATTTCTGAAGGAACGTTATTAATCGTCCCAGGACATCGTAGAGGTCACGCCGTTGCTCGGCAACGGCTGCAAAAGTACTCTACTCTTCTATTTCAGCTCTCATATTTAGTGCCTCAGAACATCTTAGTTTATTATAAGATCTCAGTTTTACATTGAGCTTTGAAAAAAGTCTGTCAATCGTTACTATAAAAGCTCATATTACGCACAAGAATAACTTCAGAATAATTCGACGTTACAATCTCTCAATATCAAAATAAAACCAAAATCTGTGTGAAGCTTATTTATCTGTACTGTACAGATTTTTTATGTCAACTCTCTGCAGTTTTTTTTCTCTAGAATCCACATCAAGTACCAATGAAACAAATTAAAATACATTACAGAAAACAAATGTACAAAGCTAAGGTCCCAAAAATAAACCCTGAGGCATACCACATTTAAATATCTATCGTTTACGAAAATACCATGGTACTAAAGTTACTTGATAAATTGGAACAGCTGATTCTGTGATGCCCGGAACCCCTTCAAGGTCCTTCGGGGGTAGAGAGGGATTGAAAGTAGGGGTGGTGGTGGCATGAGTGGTTGGGGTGGGATCGCAAATTCCACCCTCGCCCGGCGGCGGAAACTTCGGAAGGTCGATAGCTGAGCAGTTTTTTTTGCTTAACATTTTTAAACCTTCGCTACGGGACCAGTTTCGCATGTTACGAATTTGTATTTGTACTGCATAGCATGCGACAATTTTCTTCTTTATATACCATAATGTCGATTTTTTTTAAACATAATATATTATAATATGAACATATATTAATTAATAATTTATTTACGACAAATACATTACATAAAAACATGTCTGAAGTATAAATAAAACTGTTGCAGCCGCTAACGCCCACCTCCAAAGAGAAAAAAAGTAGGTAGACATCGGATCATAATTCTATAGCACGCTGAATACATTTTTGTAGCAGTGATTTTGAAATTGGTAGGTTTGATAGAATAGATAATAAAAGAAAAGTTTTCCCAACCCGTTACGTTATCCGGAATCGAAGTTTGTCTGGTGTTGACTAAATCTAGGCCATGTTAATCCGCATACATACAAGTTGTACAGAGCAATGAGACAGTGAAATGACATGAAGTGTAAGATGTAACATTATATGCGATGTAAAAGAATTTCGAAAATTTTACGTTTCGTTTTGAGATCGTTTACATACATTTAAAAATTCATTAGTAAGTGACTTGCATAGTATTTATATATAGTAACAACGATTAAGTCAATTACAAATTAGTGCCTGCCTTTTCGATATCTTCAACTTCTGTTGTATAATTATATGAGAGATGTACTTATATTATAATATAAATTGGTTGAATTTTTCATTCACAATAGCGCGTTTGAATAACAGAACTGTCCCATTGCCTTGTTCAGAGGTTTCGTATTCACTTAAATTATGCTGTTATGCTTATCTCTTTTTTGCATATGTATCTTAGTATTTATACAAAGTTTGAAAGTATCAGAAAAACGTGACTGACTTTTCTGACTAATAAATTTATTGCCGTAAAATTGACTTATCTTATCAAATGTGTGTTATCTTCATTGTGTATTCTATAATGCGTATCAGTTTACGAAAGAAGTTTTCTATACTTATGTACACATTCAATAACGTATAGAGGTCATTATCATCATCGTCCCTAGGCTTTCAGATTAGGGCAAATCCTAATATAACAATTCCGATGTTTTACGAAAAAATACTACATAGGTAGTTGAAATTTGTTCAGGGAGAGACAATATTTAAAGCAACTATCTACTCTTAGTATAGCAGTTTCACTTTTAATTGTATATACTCTAGTGTATGGTGCAGTTCGCATTAGTTACACCGTACACGGGGTAATAAGGTAAACGTATATATATATATTTAGTCAGGTAGGCAAATGACTCTACCCCACCTGATGCTAAGTGGTGATAAAGTCCAAACGCGAAGATAGCTGGTACAGCAGTTATAAACTGCCACACCAACCATCCTCACCTTGCCGGCCTGCAAAAATGATTCTTCACGCCTCTCATAAAGGACCCCTGTTTGTAGGAAGGAAGGAGTGAACACGTGCCGTTTTGCCGTATAATTATACTGCGCAGCGTATTTAAAGCATAGTAGAATAAGCTCTTGCTTTAAATTACACTTGTGTTTGGTTAATTGGTTTAGGAACGTTGTCGTCGTCTTTTATTGGTTATGGAAGTACTTATTCATTTATCTTATAGTGTATGTATGTAGGTACTTACTGAATTTTGAAAAGATATTAAGTAGTTATTTTAAATTGTTTTGATCCGCATTGCAAAACACTTCAACAGAGAGAGCAGTATAATCTATAACACACAAAAACAGAGGTAATCTAAGGAAATGTTTGTTTTCTACTTTGGCACGACTAAAAACGGGACCACCATCGTCATCGTCTCTTGGTTAAGTTATGTAGGGTTTTTCATTCATGTGATACTCTTGAGTCTTAATACTATGCGCGTACAAAACATGGTTCCCAGCTTCCTAAACAGGGAATATATATTTTACCCTACTTATGTACCTAAAACGTGAAAGTAACATCTCTATGCAACCAGCCAGAAAAATATTCCCTCATAGATCGTGCCAAAAGTTTATGTATTCTCGGTTAGCATACATTTAACTATATACATAATATAAGCCGCCGAACGCAGCCGAGCGAGAACACAACACTATGTCCGTTGTCTTGATAACAGATAACTTTGCGATTGTTGCCTTTGATAAAAATACGCACGCTGCGACGTTGCCGCTCCGAGCTCCGAGTCGGGCGCCCGCCGAGCGCGCTGTTGTCACACCTCCCACAGCCGCCATTTGCAATTCCGATGAGAGCTAGTGAGTCGTTACGCCACACTCTCTCAAAATAAAAACATTGTTATAATTATAAATTACGGTGCGACTAAGTGTTGCTAATATAATCAGTCGCGCGTCAATACCCTCTTGAGCTATATTGAAATAATTTTGTAGACGTTCCACGCCGGTTTACAAGAGGAGAAATAATCGATTCGGTTCTCCTGAAACTGGCTTCTTATTATCAATATCTAAAAACTTTTTACGACTTCACTTAGGAGATTAGATTAAAACAAAAAGCTGCTTTTTTGTTTTAATCTAAGCTTAGTAGTATAAAAATTCTGCAACTTTCTCGAAGCTAATTCTGGTTGCGTAGTTTCGTACCTCTAATATTCTAAACTTTAATACATATTTAAATCCTGCATGTAGGTACTTACTACCTGATCTAAAAGGACCGTTCTAAAAAAAACTACATTGTATAGAAATTCTATACATACCTACTTAGAATATTGTAAGTGGAGGACGAGTGAAGGTAGGTAGTCTTTGTAACATCATAAAACACCTGAATGAGGGTTCTGGGAATGTAGCGATTGAAAACCTTTGTTGATGATACGTATCCGTTAAACAGGTCATCTTTCCATCTCATATTTGCGACGTGTATCACCTGCCAGCGGATGATAATAAAGAAAAAAATGGCCGCCAACCGACACCAGCAGCCGTATGTCAGTAAGAATAGTGTAGGTAGGTAGGTAGTGCTTTTTTTGCAGTTCGCGAAGGTTTTGTTGAGTCAGTGTAGCGAGTTAGTGAGTGGAAGGAAATGGTCAAGGCCAGGATTTACTACCGTTCCGATTTGTCAGCTCGCGCGGAGGCATTTTAAAATTTAAATACATATAATAATAAATATTTCAAACACTCACACCAATTAGCCTAGCCCCAAAGTAAGCACTATAGGGCTTGTGTTATGGGATACTAGAGTAACGGATAGAATAATATACTGTACACATATAAGTATATTGTTATAGAAATACATATTAAACATCCATGACTGGAGTAAAAATGCTCGTATTCATCATACAAACATCTGCCCCCGCCAGGATTTAAACCCAGGACCTCTCGAATCAGCGACACCATGAAAGCCAGCGTACAAACCACCAGAGATGTGATACAAAATGCAAAATACCTATTTTTATTTTATATTTAAAATACTTTTTTTATAAATGTATTTTATTTGAAATACTTTATTATATTTTTAATTCATTTTCCTATTGTTCATTCTTAAATCCAAGATTACCCTTATTTATGAACGCACTAATCGTGATCGTAGTCACGGTATTATCTATACAATATTCTATCTTCATACAAACTGTCGGAAAGCGTGTCATACCTACGCCACTCGAGTTCGCGCGGCACCCGGTGGGCATCCAGTCGCGAATGCGCCGCAGCGGCGAACGGTGTGTATTGTTTTTTAAGCAGTTAGCCGTGGTTAAACGTGCGATTTCTATTGTGAATATTTGATTGAATTAAGTAGATACCTACATAATTTAATATGGCAAAGAACAATAGTCGATATTGTGCTGTTTATGGTTGCTTGAACTCTTCAATAACGCACCCAGAGATATCATTTTTTAAATTACCTGAAATATTGGAAAGGTAAGACTATAGAATATATTTTTATATACCTATCTACTAGTACGGTATTTGTTAAAAACAAATACCGTACTAGTAGATATAATATTTAGGTATTTCGATTTTTCCATCGGGCAAAATACCTATCTGGAATAATATGTAAATAAGTGGATAGGGTGAAAAAAGAGTAAACGAGTAATCTACCTACGCTCGCGTTAAAAACAAATCTACTTACTTATATTAAATACATTATTGAATTAGATGAAATATCATTATGAAATAATTTACGAGAGTAATAAATGGTAGGTATTGTAGTGATCGGATATTTTTGGTGTATACTGGCAGGTTATTAGGTAATTTGGAAAAGAGACGGATTGTTGACAGGAATTGATAGCTGGAAAATAATAAAATAGGGAGATATGTGCGGAGTTTAAAAATGATAATAATATGTAATTAGTTTGCATGAAACGATCCCTTCAGTACCTACCTAGTAAGATTTACCTACATTATAGGTAATTTCCTTTTTACCCGACTGCGCCATGACTAACAAATAAATATAACTTGTATGTTTAAAATAATATTCTTTTATATTAGTAAAAATAAAAATCAGCAGTCGGGTTTTTTACAAGCTTTTAATTAACTCGCAATAAAGGGTGGGTATGTAACTATGTTTGTTCGGATGGAATCTTGCAACTCAATTTTAAAGTAGATATCTTTAACCGGTTGAGCTGAAATTTAATAATAACTAATAATAATAATAACTGTTTTAATAATAATAACTGTTTTATATTTATTTAGTACCTATACACATGTTTTAATGAAAAAAGCACGGTTAGCTGTGTGACGTCATTCTCAATCCACCATGGCGGAATATTTATTTTTAATGTATTCCTACGATATGGGTATCAAATTAAAGGGCTTGCGGAGAATAGCTCGAAATATAAAGTGACGTCACTCTAAATCCAACATGGCGGATAAGTTATTTTCATTGCACTCATACTATATGGGTATCATATGAAAGGACTAATAAAGGGAGAATACGAATGCGATATAAGCTCCGTTGCTCCATTAAATTCATATGAAATTAAAATAAAAAATAAATGCGCTAAGAAGAATAAAATAAACTTTTGAGTTTTACTATCAACTTATAACGTCATTAAGTAGGTACACAATTTATCCAACTAATATTATAAACGCGAAAGTTTGTATGGATGAATGTGTGGATGCCTGTATGTATGGATATGTGTTACTATTTCACACTACTGATTGGATTTTAATAAAATTTTACAATAATATAGCTTACATTAGAATAACATAGGCAACCATCTATTATATTAATCTTACGCAAACGAAGTCGCGGGCAGAAGCTAATAGGATATAAAATCTTGTCGCAAGATTTTCCTGTTCAATTAAATAACTTGATCTGATACATTATAATTTTAAAATTTTCAAACTAATTAAATACGAGTACTTAAATCTCGCGACAGGTTTTTATCTATATCTATACTAATATTATAAAGAGGACATATTCTATGTTAGTAATGAATAAACTCAAGAAGTACTAGACCGATTTCAAACATTTTTTACCATTAGTATGCTACATTGTTTCCGAGTAACCTAGGCTATATCTGTAAAAATACTCCACGCGGAAACTTATAAGTGACGTTATAAGTTAAAGTCTTAAAGGGAAAAAATATTATTATTATTATAGTATACTAGCTGACCCAGCGAACTTCGTACCGCC
This sequence comes from Chilo suppressalis, assembly GCA_902850365.2. Taxonomy (NCBI): domain Eukaryota; kingdom Metazoa; phylum Arthropoda; class Insecta; order Lepidoptera; family Crambidae; genus Chilo; species Chilo suppressalis. The sequence continues at coordinate 16,165,980 of OU963914.1, read as the reverse complement.
ATAAAAAAGTAAGGGTTGGTGGTAGAAGGGTGAAAAATGAATCTAAACCATTCTCATATCCCCTTGAACACACACAAAAACTTTCATCAAAATCGGTCCAGTCGTTTAAGAGAAGTTCAGTGACATACACACTCACAGAAGAATTATATATATAAAGATTATTTTTAGCGCATTTAAATAATTGGTTGTTTTAAAAAAAATTACTACCACAATAAAAGACTATTTTTTTTTCAGACGCCTTGAATGGTTGCAACTGATCTGTCGAGAGGATTTAGAACACAAACCTAAGTTTGCTTCCTACACGATATGTGAACAACATTTTAAAGCGGAGGACATACGGCAATCAATAAATCGAAAACTTTTAAAAAAGAACGCCCTTCCATCATTGATGCTGCCAAGCACCATTTCAAGAGGTTCTCAAAAAGAAGACAAACAAACTCAAACTGATCTATCGATTAAAGTTGAAAATTGTACACAGACTGAAAATGCAGCGAATGAAAGTTATGCCCAAACCTCAACGAGTCTCTCTGGCAATACTCCAAGAAAAAGAAAATTGAAGGCTGAACTCCTCCAATACAGAAAGAAAATAAAACTACAGGAAAATAAAATAAAAACACAAAAGGCCGAAAAAAGAACTTTCCATCGACTTTGCGATAAATTTTTGCCCAAAGAACTAGTTCTCCTAGTAAAAGCACAAACTAACCTAAAGCAACATGATAAAAGGAAATCGATATGATCAAAACTACATCATTTACTGCTTAATTTATACTAACTACATCAGCCCACACACTTACCGGTTTTTGCAAACTGTCCTTCAACATTGTACAAACATGCGTTCCCAATTACAACTGATATTATTTAAAGAACTATGTCTGTTGTTAAAATAAAAGATTTACACAAATGAAAGAAATAGAAGAAAATTGCTGTTATTTTTTTTACATATTAACATGTTACATACAAATTAAAATATTTACAATCACAAAACTAGAAAGAAACTCAATTATGTAGATAAAATTAAAATGCTGTAGGCGGGCAGCCCTATCGCGTGTTCACGCCCTGCTCGGCCGTAGGCAGTTATTTCAAGGACAGGGCCGAGTCACAGTACCGTAAAGATAATATTACCGTGTCTGTAACTGTGTTGTCATTGTCAACTACAGTCTTACAAGACTTCTATGGCACGTGAATGACATTGACATGAGGGCGTGGGTGTGAAATTAGGGTTACCAGCTAACAAAATCTCCTTCGTTTTAGGGAATTGTTTAAATGCTATCTCCTTCGTATTCATTTTTGGATAATAATCCTATTATTACAAAATTTTCTAATATAGATATATATTATATTAATATAATGTGAATTAGAAAATAATAATATAATAATAAAAAAAAATGTAAATACTAATACGTAATTTTATTTTGTGTAATCTGCAAAAAATATACATTATTTCGTTTAAAATAAAGTCAAATATGTGTTATTACGCTATTATCTTAAGGGATGACCATAATTTTTAATATTGTCAAATACCCCATTTCGGTGAAGTAATTTGGGCACCGGGAGTCACTCTGATAAAAAGGAGAAAAGGGCAGAATCTCATTATATGTGTTGAGGTCTCTAATTCTTCGGCAGCCAGTGATAATGTTAATACTACTACAATAGATGTGGAAACACTACAATATTTAAAAGACGAAGACAATACTTTAGAATCCTTGAACAGGTAACCAAATGTAAAAAATCTCTTCCATATAATACCTGCTTACCGAGTTCTGCCCCTGTTGAACTATTATTTTCTTTTGATGGAATTATTATGAGGCCCCATAGGCGGAACATGAAAGATGAACTCTTTGAACAAATACTAGTTTTAAAATCAGTTGAATAAAAATAAGTGCTTATGCTTAACAAGGTATTTTATTTTCAAAACCTACTCGTATTTTAAAAATACGTATTTTGCATTTTGTATTTAAATACTTTTACTAAACTATTTCTCACATCTCTATTTCCGTATATCAATACCTGTGCTCGTGTGAAGTTTCTACATACATGTGATTGATTTCTGTACATATCTGCTTTGAGATAATATGGGCCAAAACTGTTATAATCAGTACAAGCAAACTAAGTAAATCTAAGTAGAGATAAATCAATAGGTACCTAAGTAATTTGTGAAGAATTTTCAAACAGCGAGAACAAATACACTGTAATTGTTTATCGACCAAACACGTTGTGCAGTTCAAAATTATTTATCATCGAGGCATGTGTAGGTAGGTACTTGCAATGTTGTGGCGTGCTCGTTGAAGGCATTCTGGTTCACAGGCTGTCTTGCCATTGCTGACTTCGGTATTGGGTTTCCCTCAGCGGATATCGTACCCACCTATCTATAAGACCTTTCACGTCACGAAGCCGTGCAATTTATAAAGTTACCATGTCGACTCTCGACGACCGAGCAATATTACCGTCGAGTATTATGTTTCTTACGTTACGATCGCAATTACCTCAAACTATCGACCGACGTAGCAAACAACGTACAGCGCTAACTTTGCAACAATACAATTTGATTTTGATATCGACACGACTTTTATTGCTTGATATAAAAGCGAAATTTGAAGAACAAGTGTATCAACAAGCCTGTTCATGTAAGTGTGAGTGAACATAGATGTCTGTAACAAAGAAGAAACACTAGGAGATATAATAAAGAAAAAATCCAACATGTGCACCGCGGACCGCTGAGCCGTAGAGAACAAATAAGGCCGAATAGAAAATAAATCTTTGTGTAATGAATGAAATTGAAAAAGTTTCACTACAAAAAAAAAATAAACGACTGGACGTACTTTGCTATAGAGAAAGAGGTCGTGGATTTATGCCAGGAATAAATAACGCGTAAACACCGCACTCTGCCAAAACTAATCGAAGCGGATGCTCTCAGCACCGCAGCACACAGCATCTCACACAGCTGACGCAAGAATAGAGAGCAGTATTTTGGTCAAGCACATGTGTGATTCGAATATATATTAAAATGCCAGTTTTAGACACGTTTTTATTGCAACGCGTCCATTCAACGAGATTCGTTTAAGGAATTGCCTAATTGCTCAATAATGAGAGTTGAGCACTTCAGATATAAAATTCCCTGGTGGATTTGATATAAAAAGAAAAGTTTTGCTGACGCGGTCTGATGTTATAACTCCTTGGGGTAAAAAAAAAAGTCTTCCCTCGCTCTCGATGTAATAGGAATCAAGATCACTCCGGGCCAGAGATAACGTTCTCGGACCCTTATTATACACCCTTCCAAAAATTTCATCTCCGTACCTAAGCTAATGTTCTGTAAAAAATGGTCAGGTTGATTTCAAAGGTTACGGTGGCATTCAGGGCACATCTACAAATAGGTCGGTGTTCATATTAAAACACATAAGTAAATTTATAGGAATTGTTCTAAGATCTTATCACTTACTAACTTTAATGGATTCACCATAAATTGCCTTTAGACGAAGTTATGATATCCAATTTACCTGAAACAAGAACAAATAGAATAATTACTAAAAGAAATAATCATTATAATCATTACAAATAAAATAAATAAATATTTCCAACACTCACACCAATTAGCCTAGCCCCATTGTAAGCACTATATAAGGCTTGTGGTATGGGATACTAGCGTAACGGATAGAATACATATACTATATATATAAGCATATTTGTATAGATATATAAAACATCCAGACTGGATAACAAATGCTCGTATTCATCATACAAACATCTGCCCCCACCGGGATTTGAACCCAGGCCCTCTCGAGTCGGCGACACCATGAAACCCGGAGTACAAACCACTCGGCCACGGAGTTAGTCAGAATTATTACAAAATTGCAAAATAAATTTCCGAATTCGTCCTCGAGTTACGCACTTTGTAACCAAGTGACGACCACCGTGGCCGAGTGGTTTGTGGGCGTACAAACTACTCGGCCACGAAGGTCGTTTCATGTTGTCGCCGACTCGAGAGGTCCCAGGTTCGAATCTCGGTGGGGACAGATGTTTGTGTGATGAATACCAGCATTTGTACTCCAGTCATGGATGTTTAATATGTATTTCTATATAAATATACTAATATAATGTACTGTATATATATTCTATCCATTACCCTAGTATCCCATAACACAAGCCTTAGGCCGTATACAGAAAGAAAGCTGGAAGTTGGGTCCTTACCGGTAACCGTCGTAAGCATTTCTACAGTGCTTACTTTGGAGCTAAGCTAATTGGTGTGAGTGTTGGAAATATTTATTTATTTATTTAATTTGCAACAATACTATTTTTTATTTATGTAAGTAAGTAAGTACATTATTTTACTTAAAATATTTCCTCTATCAGGTAAACATGTGACTGCGCGAGTCTTAGATAGGTATCAAGCGACGATAAATTTTAATTAAATCTATCTTGTATTACAGATAAAAATAGTATGAAGAAGAGAAGGCAAATATATAAATAAGTAGGTATATTACATACAAAACATACCTATATTTTATACATTGACAACGACCGACGGTCCATAAAAAACTCGATGCTTTCGGAGAATCACGGTGTTTCAAATTGCTCTCATAAAAGGATTTCTTACCTATATAAAAACATTAAATCAGACAAAATGAAGGTTCGGTTAGAATTGGAAGTATTAAATCCGAGATATGGAATAATCTTCTCAACGGGCCACGTCCTATCTGCACGAGCTGAAAGGATTCTGCCTGGGTAGATTTGGGAATTGGGAGGACGGGAGCGAAGGCGTACGGAAATCTCGCAATCAACGTGATTCTGGGCCATTAGCGTGCCGTCCAAATTGTAGGGTCCAGTCGATCCGTAGTTGGTAGCGATGATAAGCATCAGAAAACGTACTACGTTCGACCCAAGTACGGTATAAAATATTGATCGAGCAACATTTTCATTGTTTTCGGTACCGCTTCGCCTTTTTTTCCATTGTACAACCAAAGCCACAATAAACATGCGTTTTATCAATTCAGCAATACACCGACACGTGATGTGTTCGGAATCTCTTGTAGTAATTTTAATTCATTTAGAGTTCAATGTAATTTGTTGCCATACTTTAGTTGTTACCACAATAATTATTGAATGAATGGTATTTTACGGCAAGGTGAGCGGAGCGGCAACGCCGCGTGGCGCTCGCCCGCACATGGCGGAATGGCAACGTGGCGCCAACGTATCCGACGATGCGGCAACCGGCAACGCCTCGAGCGAGCGGAGCCCTCCCGCGGTGTGGCAACGTCGCGCCCACTGATTCAGCACTTCACATTCAGGATTCGTGTTTGTTCAGAGATTAGGTACATTTGGAATAATAGGTATTCTTGTTATTACTTTGCCTTTCCATTTGAACGTGATGGAAACTGACCGATGAGCGTGTCGTGTCCAAAACTATTCAATATAAGTTTTGAACAAGAGAAAAAGTGAGAAAATATATCGAACGTTATAATTATTATAAGATTATTCATCAACCTGAATACTACCTATCATGCTGGTATGGTATGGTTGATGGTAGTTGTGGTAGCATGTAGTTTGTAGGTTAGAAAGCATAAACTACCTCGATTAGTTAAGTAAGTAATAAATATCATCGTAGAACAAAAGATATTGAAAGTTTATTGTAAGTAGGTAGGTACTTTAATGTATTTGTGTACTACGTAACTTAATTAAACAGTGGAAATAAAAACGACCACGTTAATCTTCTCTATTGTTTTTGTTTTAAATATCGAACAGCATTAGTTTTGATGTAATCGTTTTCAGGTAAAGTGTGTTAATCATTAAGCTATATTTAATCGTTCTAAACGTTAAATGAGGAGTTTCCGGAACCATATTATATAGCAAGACCATAATTTAATATAGTTTTGTAAAATAGTAATTCTACGCCCATAAATTCAATGACTCACTTCACTCAGTCACGCGGGAATCGTCAAAACGGCCATCATAGCGTTGGTGCCGCTACCTAGAGACTAGAGAGTGAAGGCAAAAAAAATAATATACTGTAATATCCTTTAACTTTACCAGATTACACTAACGTACAAAGCCTAAGTATATACCCCAGCAAAAATCTTAAAAGAATTAACAATAACATTTAAAGATATATTTATTTATTTTTTTATTTATTTAATAATTTATTGTACACGAAATAAAAATACATAAAAAATACTTAAATAATTACGTACAAAAGGTGTGGCTTATTTCTCTAAGAAATCTCTTCCAGCCCACCTGCGATAGGAGCTATGCTGGGAGACATAAATGTCGCGTGTACCTACACTAAAACATATTAATCAAAAAAATATAAAATAAATGCATATCAACTATATGAATAAAAATATATAAACAATATATAATAAATACATAAACATATACAAATAAATATATAAATGAACACACAAGAAGTTTCGATAGGAAAAAAAAAACAACTGAGAGAAAGAAAAAATACAAAAAATTATGTCAAGGACAGATAATATTCCTTGACTGATTTTTTAAAACTGCGCAAGTATATACTGCGCAAGTTAACAACTTTTTGTTACATTTGTAATTATGTAGTCTATGGCAACATTAAAAAGAATAAATTAGGTATCTATGGTAATGTGACTTAACTCAGTTTAACTCTCTTGCTTCTGGGTCTTGTAACAGAACCATATCGAGATTCATCGTCCTATGTAATAATAACAGAATAGACGGTCGTTAAATACTTACTCAAGAAATCAGGGTGTCTACTGCTGATCGTCCACCACATCGAAACAAAAGACTTTTATTTATAACTAGTGGCCCGCCCTCGCTTCGCTTCGGTGTAGAGCTGTAGTGTAGACAAAAATGCCTCTTCATATAATTATAAAAAAAAACAGATAATGGTATATTTGCCTTTTCCAAACTTCTATTGACATCACGTCACTCAATTGTTTTGCCTTCCCGGAACCTCTCTACTAACATTTGTAATTTATGGTATGGTATTAAAGTTCAAATAGACTTTTAAGTATTATTATGAATCGTTTGTATGGGAGTATAGAAAATTGTTGTTTTTGGACCTTTTCAGGCATTTTTTTTATTTTTTCTCTGCGTAAGAACCATCCTCGTACTTCAAGGAATATTCTAAAAAAAGAATTATCGAATTTTTCGATCGAATTAAAAAATTAATTTGGAAAATGCATTCTAAAGTTTACGCAAACTAAGTCAATCAATAAGTAAACATAACGTGCTATCTAATCAAGCATACCTACGTGACAAAAGTGTTATCAAATCACGTATATTTAACTAACTACCTACCTACTCCTTTGTTTGTACAAATATTTGTATTATGAATGATATTGATGAGAACGTACTTCATATAGGTAAGTACACATTGGTAAAATGCAGCTGGAACCGTTGTTGTTAAATACTTGGACGAAAATGAGGCAATCATAGTTTATGAAACTCACATTTTACTTACTACATATCGAATTGATTGTTTGCAAACAAGATTATGCGTCAAGCTTGTTTATTTCAAAACTGTATTAAGGTAAATCAAAAATATACACCCGGCAAACTTTTGAGCACCGACCATAGAGAAGGAGGCCTGCGCTGCGTAGGGTTGCCACCTTTTTTTTGTCGAAATAAAGTACATTTGGATATTAAAGGTAGAAAAAAAGTACATTGTGTCCAAAATACAGTACTTTTTATTCCTCTTTATTAGTAAGCTTAAAAATATATTTTACGTTGCTACTTAAATAAGTAGCAACTTCTACTAAATAATTTGTGCCTACTAAAAATCTGTAGTTCTTTTCAGCAATGGGAAAGGTCATGCTACAAAGCCATACAGCCACGAAAATGTTGCAATGTTGAATTAGCTTAGGGCGTCATATTCATACTGTCTATCTGTTTTACGCAAAAAATATTCATATCAACCTCTTTTTGTATATTTTATGTAAAATTAATCCCCGAGTAATCAAATCACATTAAGTAAAGTATTTTCTTGTACTTTATTGTTAGGATAAAGTATAGAGTATAATTACCAGAAATAACGTACCTACAATACTTTATAATAAAGGACGGGTGGCAACCCCAGCGCTGCGCAGTAACAATTTTACATACAGAAATGTCTTTTGTTGTCTTGTTCAAGTAGTCTGACGCTTGCCGCTACCTATACTGTGCTCGTTTTGGGTACTTAAGAGCTAAATGCTTATAAATGATTTTACATGACATTCACATAGACAATTGAACGAAACATCTGCCACTCTCTGTAAACATTGCGCTATTTTCGAATTAGCTACCTTCTATTTGAGTCATAAAAAATTTACATTTATGTCAGTATCTCAGTTTTATGTACATATAAGATGACTGGATTTAGCATTTGCGACTTATGACACTTTTGTGGCAACTTGCCATATTTAAGTATCGTCTGTCGGCGAATTTACACCTTATAATTTATGGGTGGTACCAATGTATCAACGGTCGTGGTAATTTAGCGACTGTATGAAAGGCGACCCAGTATGAAACTTCTGATACCTACCTTGAGTTTTGGACTATTTGTATTTGAATGCTCTCTCCCTTTTACATCGATAGGGAAGGCCTGTGTCCTAGCTAGAGTTATAAATTTTTCTATCAAATATAGTTTTTCGCAGTATAGTACTGGCAAAACAATGGAAAAAAATATTAGTATCTCTGTGGGTAAAATATTTACTTTATTTCTGAAATGAATAGATTTTTGCTGCTCTATGCCTTAATTTTTTATTTTTGAGATAGCTTTTACTGGCAAACATCTGCTTTAAGCAAAATATATAGTTTCGCCTACTATATATGTTTTTATAGTTAAGTAATGACTTTTAGTTTTTATTAGTTAGTAAGTTTTTAGGTAATAGTTTTTTTTAGTGTTTGAACCCCTAATATAGTAGGATACTATATTATATAGTAGGGTTGGCAACCCCAGCCCCAGCAGTAGGAAGCTACGTTTATTGTAACTACGTGGGTCAAAATGACTGCTAACCATGTTACGCAAAGAGATGATGACTAATTTCGAAGAAAGTGATGAGCATCATTCTGGATAATAGGAAGACAAAACAATGAACCCCGAATGCCGATACCAAAACTTGTAACGTGCCGGACATATGATGAATTTCAAGTAGCTAAAGAAACCACACTAATAAAAATTTAAAATGTTCGGCAAAATTACCCTAAAAATTTAAACTGGCTACTGTGCAACTGGCGAGCTATTCTCGAGCTGGCGGTTACGGTGCGCGGGCGCCGATGACACGGCCTTTGTTTCGCGCGGCAGACAAATGACAGACGTCCGTCGCACGTAGCCGGTAAGTGGGCCAGCCGACGACGAACGACCGTCGCGTCGCCATGCCGGTGGTCGCGACTGCAATTTCATCAAACTAATAATTGCGTGACAATCTAGTTCCTCCCCCTCATTGAGGCGTGTTGTTGGAGATTTCCAGTGAAATGACATCATCTAACAATCAGAACGTTAGCAAAACATAATGCCTGAATACAATAGTCCGAATGAGATGGCCTTTTGAATCATCTTTCATTCGAGTTTAATTTGACATACTAATATTTAGTTTAAGTAGGCAACATTACAGATTCAGAATGCTAAAAATTTTCGATTGCTTGCAACAGTAGATAATATTTTGCCGATTATTTTGCAAAAATATATTTTATCCGAAATAGACTGTTCATTGCACTACCATCCTTAAATCATATATTTAGCAATTTTTCACAATCAATCTTGATCACGATCGCTATCACGAAGTCTATAATAAAAATATTGTTTTGCTTTATCTTATTTATAAAATTCTCGTATCACGGTCTGTGTGACCGATTTTCGTGAAATTTTATATGCATATTCAGTAGGTCTGAAAATCGGACAACATCTATTTTTCATCTCCCTAAATGTGGTGGTCTACCATATTTTTTTTTGTTGACAAAATATTTTGTTTTTATTTTTTTATGATACATCATACAAAAATACATGCAACCCTAAATTTTCACCCTTCTACCACTAAACCCTATTTTTTTTATGGCGGTACGAAATTCGCTTGGACAGCTAGTAATAATATAAGAAAGTCTTGTCTTGCCAAGCGAATTTATGCAACACTTACACAAAGTAGCGTTCGAATAGAATTACATAGTTTTATCAGGAACATACGTTCGTTGGCCGCGGGCATCGCTCCACCCATGCATTATATGCACCGTGCGTGAAGATGCCGATCTGAGGGGCCGACAATGCGCCGGATGCACATTGTCCGGTTGCCGTAGAACAGGCGCGAGCCCGGCCCGCCCGCCACATGTTTGCAAGCCAAGCCAGGTTTTACACTAACATTATTGATATAAGGGACCTCACGTACTAGACGACCACGGGTAGTCGTGGCCGTGGCCGCAACTTTGGTCGCACAAGATAAAGTTGGGTTGCGGCAAAGATTGCGGCCACGATCACGAATGGCCGTAAAGCGACCCCAGTGCTGGTCGTTTCTTTATTTCATTAATAAATAACTTTGTATCAAAACTCATTTCGGAACTGAACTCTTACGAGGCGTGTTCAATCACGAACTGTCCGTATGACACTGAGAAAGGCTGGTCGAGGCCTGGCCGCATTCGCAGATCTAGTGCGCGAGTGCTTATAGCAAACTATGTATCTGTTCGTTCATATGGTTTCTTTAGTTAATCTGGTCGTTGCGGCCACTGGTCGTGATGGTAGCCGTCTTTTGCGCGAGGTGCCTAAGTGGCACAATTAGTCCTCTCTTTCTATGACCACATGACTTACCGATACGGAGGAGAATGGGGAAAATGAAATCTGGATTTTAGTGTTTAAAATAATAAAAGAAGTATTAATTGGTAATACATTTATGAATGAAATTCTACATAATTTCAAAATTTAAATTGCGAACATTGAAATCATAATGTTACGTGTCGAGAATTTGGAAAAAGGGGAACGTGGGTTGGAAATTATAATGCAGTTCAGTTTACGCTTCATAGTTCTTTATTAAGCATATAGTTCACACAGTTCTAAGTTAAACACCCAATATTAATTACACTAAAGTCACTGGACATTATATACAGCCATAAACAGTGGCACACGAACAATTGCACCGTAATAGTCTTTGTAATGGTTCCGAAATTGCGTTAAAATTTAACAGACTCTACGCGGAGCCAAGCGCTCTTGCAATGCAAATGTTCAAACCACATTTCAATGAAATTAATAAAATTTTATTTCAGACTAAAAAAATGTGCATTGCTTGTTTTGTTAATAACATTTTCCCTTAACTTATATTAGTAAATGAAATGGATCCCAAATTATAACATCTAACTGTACATTCTGGGTAAATCTGTTATCCAGATTTTCCATGTCAATCATTACATTAATAGTAATGATATCGAGTCCGTCCGAGTTAAAGGTGCGTATTATACGCACGTGTACTATATTCTCTCAAATAAACTTAGCTTATTCCTTTTTTGTATTTTGTAGTCAGTATTAAAATCTAGATTATTTTTATGTGCGAAATGTATGCGTACATTAGTGAACTCTTCTATGATAGCACGTATAAGGTGCAGCCGGTGATTAAAAGTAGGATATTGCTCTAGGGAATGAGAATTTAAAGATGAAAAAACGTCATTGCGATTTAAGAAAGATTTTAAGATTCGGTTCTTTATAATCGCAATCTCTTTGGGATCGGAAAGTACAATATGGAGTTTTTGTTTAATATGATTTTTAATTACCGCTTCTGACTTCAAGCAAATTTGGAAAACATCCTGGCTGGAAAAGCATAGTCCGCCCATATGTTTCGGGATGATTAATTTGTGAAACCACAGTTTTGTATCAGAAAGCAGACAACTAGTACACATATAACATTTAAGTGACTTGACAAGTTTTATAGATACCCAACCTGAAATATAGCCAATAATCAGATTAATGGTCTTTTTAACACTTTCCCGGTTTAACATAGTTGCGAGCACCTCAACATTTTCATGTAATAGACTGTCATCATTTTCTTTTCCGCTTAGATTTTGTCCTTCGAGTGAGTACAATTCCTCATCGTTCGACCTTAATACTGAAGAATTAATTTTCTCAATCGCGGATGAACACGGCAATACATAAATGTCTTCCAGTGGTACACAATTTACAAAAAACGAGGATTTCGTTTCCAGGCGCTGGAGAGCTTTTTTGAATATTCCCTTAAACTGGATTGCATTAGGGTAACTATTATAACCTCCATGTCGACTAATTGTATCGAACAACATTTCAATGTGGTATTGAGATAGCCTATGAGTCGCAATATGTCGCAAGCGTTGTCCTTCAACTAAAGTGGAGTATAAATGTTTTAAACTTTCTATGCATACTAGGAAGCCCAAAAATCCTGTTTTGTTTTTAGTCTCGACAATTTTTTTCTTTGTTACTATCATTCGGATTTGCTTACAATTGGTACGTTTATATTTGATGCATATTTTTAGTCCTAGTATATATCGTTTGGCCTTATCAAGGAATGCGAAAATTTCATCAGCGTTCTTTATCGAAAGTGGTTTCTTCAACCCATATAAATCGGAAGATTGGGAATTAAATATGTCGAACAAATTGTTAAATATAGTTATAAACTCTGTTGTGCCTTCAGTGTTTACAAAAAGGGAAGACGTCAAAATCTCATTGCATAACTTTAGTGCGTTTGCAACACTCATGCTCATAATTTGAGTAGCTAATTTAATTTTAATTATCTCATTTCGGAAATGAATGTGACGAGGTGTAATTTTGTTTGTGAAATTCAGTTCAACGTTTGTTTGAAGCTTGAGCAAATTTTTAAGCAACTGCCAACGTATCTGTTTTCCATTCGTGTCATATATAAGTTTTTTTGCTTCAAATGTATTTCTAACTAGTTTTATCATGTGACAAGCGTCAAGCATGATTGCTACCTCCGTGTCACATTCAGGATGTTTAAAAGTTGTTTTTAGACTTTCAGGACGATTTAAGTTACAACCTAATAAATTTGCTGCATTTATATTTGAAGGACCGTCGTCGAACGTTATAGCAACAATGTCCACTCCAACTCGGTAGCACTCACTCAAACATATTTTCAATAAACTTGCCCGAGTTTCGGCTGACAACACATTCACGAGAAAATATGCCAAGGGTATTTTCCAGTTATCGTTCAAACAGACTAATGTAAACATATAAGCTTGTGTCGCTATTTCATAAGAATTGGCAGTACCCGCGCCAAAATCTACAATGCCTGCAGTTCTCTTTCCAGTCCAGCTAGTTTGATGACGAAGAGCCATCTCGTCGGCAACTAACGCACACAACATCCTTTGCCCATTAATTTTATGTTTTTTCTCTAGAACTTTCAAAGCTTGTTTGTTAAAACCAGGATCACCAGAACTATTCTGATACCATTTACCTATACCGCGAGGATGTGGCCAATATCCATTGAATGTTTTCCTAACATATTTATATGCAGCTGCAGAATAATAGTATAAAGTGACTGCAAATTTTCGTAATGCTGGTGTATGTTTTTGGCGAAAGCTATTAAACTTGCTTTTCTGAACAAGTCTGTTAGCAAAATCGACGGCTTCAGCTTTAAGACTTAGTTCCCTAATCTGATCGATTGTGAAATATTTTTTCCTTTGGAGCTCTGACACAACTTTTTTTAAAGTATTACACTTTTCTTTGAGTCTCTTATTTTTCTTTATCAGATTGTAATTGTTAAACTGGAGCCGAGGTGTCTCAAGAGGTTCTTTTTTTACTTTTTCAATCAAAACTGCTTTGCTATATGTAATATCAATGTTTGGGTGGCTAACAAAAATTGAATCTTCGTCGGATAAATCAACATTTTGTAAACTTGATGGTGATGATATGGCATATTGCTCTTCTTTCTGAAACAAAAATGAATTTAAATGAAATCAATTGTGTATTTGCATACGTAGGAACGACAACGACTTTGCTGTAACGACCATTTGGGTAAAACGATTTAATACCTCTGTACCTTGAATTTAAAGCATACTTTTGAGTGAAAATATTTGGGCTGTAATGAGTTCGGTTTTAACCCCGATTTCGGCTATAACGGGCAGTTTAATAAATCATTTGGAACTATTTACTAGAAATCCCAATACCATGCAGTTGTTGTAACCGTGTACACAGGCAAAAAACACAAGGGTTCGTTTATTAAATCACAAAACTTTTTTATCTTTTGTATACATCCCACTGATGATCCTTTGCCGTACCTGAATGCCCTATCGCCATACTAATTGTCTCCAACACTCATACTGGTGGACTGGTAGAGAATGCCTATGGCATTAAGTCCAGCGTTTGCTTATGTTTGGCAATAAAGTTTAAAGAAATAAAAAAATAATCACAGTTAAGTTGTAATAATTCGCTTATGTTGAAAAATGCTTAGGTAACAACTTCAGCTTATTTTATCTAAGAATCAATGGCATAGTTAAGTAACGATACCGAACTCAAATAAGCAATCAACATATTTTCTTGTCGGTAGGGGAATGTTTGTAAATTTTCCGCTTAAAAAAGGATGTAGGTATATCAAGGGAGTATAGAAAATAATGAAGTGATATGAATTTACCATCATTACAGGAACTGCTGTTTTTGTAAGTCTACGTTGATTCTTTTTCGTAGTATAAATATCACTTGTCAGGAAATGCTCGGAACATACTGTAGAATAAGTAGTGGGCATCCAATAATCATCACATCTTTGAGTTCTAATTATATTTACCCACTTTTCTCTTATTAAAACATCTTTGGGTAATCTAAAATGGAAAGAAAGAAATAATATTATATTCGCTATATTATTATCAGGAACGTATAAAAATACTATCAGGCATATTATTTGACAAAAAAACGAAATTACGAATAAATTTAATTTAGAATTCAGGGATCTTATGTGATAATAAAATTTGACCCACCGGCCGCCAATAGACAGTAGTACCACGGTAATATTATGATATTATTACCGTGGTAGTACGAACCGAACCATTATCGAATTCGCATAGATTGCGAGTCCGAAATGTCATTGTCAAATTTTGTATGAAAACTTTAACAGCAGCGCCATAACGTACGTAACGAGAACTAAAAATCAGTACACATTTGACAATGACATTTCGTACTCGCAAACGATACGAATTCGATATTGGCTCGTGCTAAGGGCACTGTACTATAATAATTTCGTTCTTTAACTCTTATGCAAAAAAAAAAAACTATTGTATCCAAGATAACATCTCGCTTTTTGGCCTCTACGTATCAACGGTGTCATTAAATATCAAATTAATTATTGACCTGAGGTATTAAATAAATATTTTAACATATTTTATAAAAAAACTGTACTTACGAATGAAATGAAATGTTTCCCTTGTCTCTTACAGTTCCCGTGTAATTAGTGCACCATCTAAAAACACACGAAGGCATTTTGCCGCGGTAACGTAAAACACTTTACACGGTGTAGAGAAGTACGAGAAGCTATGGCGAGAGACCGTGCTCAACTGAATGCGAATAGGGCAATTACCTCACTTTCGTATTGCCACTAGAACGTATACGATGTAGCCAGGGCCGGATTTAAAGCGGGATATTTCTTGTGTTAATATTACTGCCCTCTCTAAGTAAGTAAAAAAATTACATAAGTACAACAATTCTCTCTCAAATTCACATGCCAGCTAACTTTGCAGAGCAACTTAGGAGGTACTTTATCATAGGACCAATGGTTACATGTGGAAATTTCGTTAGGTACCTATTATATTATTATTTAGCGAAACCTTCTATGCGCTACACTATAAATAATATTCCGTCTATATCTGCCTAGCAATCTCATAATGGCGGGTAATTAGTGAAGATAATACTGAATGACCTTGCATGGTGAGATATTGCAACACATATTTAAGTAAGTAGGTACCTATTTAATTATGTAAAGAAAGGTTACTTCATGAATGATCTTTGAAGTCATTTTTAAATTTGACTACTCTATAAATAATAAAACAAGGAGATAAAAACAGTCGTTGCTGAGTTTCTTCCGGTTCTTCCCTGTACAAGGTCTCCCGCCCCGTAGATTTTAGAACCTATGGCGTATCTTTTAGACAGTCATGAGTGCTTGTAACAGCCTAAACTGAATAAACTATTTCGAGTTTGCGTACAGATATTTTTCCTCCTTGTACGTACTTAAAGCACAAGGGTATTGTAAAGTTCTCTATCCGACCAATATCCGAAATCCTATAATGTTAAAAACGTTTTTTTTTACCGGCCACCTCTGCTAGATAGTGTCCCCATGCCACAGGTCTGCCCACTGCCATATAAGTTTATCAATTCTCAACTATGTCGGTGACTCCGGTTTTCCTATGTACCTCCTATTTAAAATCATCATCATAAACATTGAGCTACTGCCGGGCGAACTTCAGTCTGTCAAAAATAATAACATATCAAATCACACTAGCTGACGTCATCAAACAAACGTACTTCGACCTAGCAATTACAAACAGGAAGGTCGTGGAAAATAAAAATCGTATCAATTATGTTCTAAAGGAAACTCCTGGCGACCGAAATAAAAAAGGCGCGCGACGATGCAAGCTCGGCCAGCGCGCCTGTTGCCGTTCGGAAGTGGGTCGATGCGGCAACGTCGCGTAGCGGTACCGACCGTCCGACCGAAGCGCGGGACGGCAACGTAGCGCATCGCAAATGCAGCAACGTTGTCATGTCATGCTATTTGTCTACGCGCGCCGCGCCGTACGAAGTATAGGTAGGTAGGTATACCTACATTGTTTGGCGTAGACGTAGACATGGCAATTTTTTTCTATAGATAACGTATCTATACGAAGACTTTATTAGATGGATGTCAATCATTTTGTTGTAGGTAAAAGTTAAAACAGGTATGGATGGCTATATCGCATTTTTCGCTCGTAACGTAATTGAGTAAGAAAACATACCTACATTCAAGGAAGAAAACCCTAAGAAAACATTAGGTAATAAAAACTCATGTTGTGGGAAAGCAAGCATTTTGAGAATAGCACATTTTAGGGAACAGATAATTGTACCCCTGTGCGGTTTGGGAATCTCAGATCTGGGATAGTAACCGTCTCCACCTTACATACCTGTAACCTCACAGTAAAAAAAAACAGTTTTATAGTGGTGTTGGGTTTCTGCCGGTGAGTAAGGTTTCATGGCTCCACAGTTCACGGAATGGGCAAAGTACGAATGATACTTTGACTGCCAGATTGCACATTTCGGATATAGAATAAAATATCCATTCATCCAGTCTTACTGACTGACGCAAGCGTAGTTCTATACAATACACCTAGGTGACCTAGGTACTGATATAAATTTTATTATGGTGGCCACCTACCGTCAGGCGGACCATAATTAGCGATGCGAGGCGTCCGGATAAAGCTTGCGTGTCCGGCCACGATAAACGGTGTCCGGCTTGTCCGGCTTTTGGTAGGCTTCTTAAATATCGCAAACGAGCGAGCGCCGAACGGGCCGAGCGCAAGCGAGTTGACTGTCATTTTTCATACCCCTTAGTGATAAGGGTTGTCCACTCCTAACTTTTTATTTTATGGACAAAAATTTATTTAAGATGTGTAACATCTTTCCTCTCGCTTTCCTGCAATTTATGGAAGTGATTTTGTGAAATGGGACGGAAGTATATATCTGGAAGTCGTGAAAGCGTGCGCTGTGAAATGATTTTAGAACATAATGTTTAAATGGCTTATTCCCTTTGTAGTAGGTTTTATTTCTTTTTTTACTAATATAAGGTGAGATTTCAAATGTTACACATCATACACGACTACTGTAAGGCTCGCTCGTTTTTTATAATGTGACATTAAAAAAATATTAAAACCTCACAGTCGGGTCGGGGCGGCACCACACAGATTGCGGCAAGTGGCCTCTTCTTTCCACTTTAATGAAAACCTCTTCACCACAAATCCGAATTTGTGGCACTGCCGGAGTAGCACGTTGGATGCTGAGTTTACTCCGTATAGTTCGGCGCTCGGGATTCGATGTTATATAGTATAATGCGATTCAAATAAGAATAGGAAAGCCAATGATTTCCATCTCTCAAATGTCGCTTGAAAAGTACGGTTTGCAAAAAAATCTCGGAACACTTTTTTAGCACTCAGCTGATTCTAGAATAAAAACCAAACATTTTTAAACAAACAATAACAAATGTTGATAATTAATATTAGTTGTTTTTTTTTTCATTTATTGAGCTTTGGCTATGAATGGTTGATAACCTTAATCGTCAACCAAATGTCACTTTATGTTGAGTTCAAAAACTCGATTTAAAACTTTCCTTTACAAATAGGTCGTATGTAACCTGCATGATTATTCATAACTTCTCCGGCGGTAATGCAGAGATGAGCGAAATTGAAGAGCTAGATTATGATAATGGTTTTTTTCACACAGTCTTAATAAAGAAATACTATTAAAAATCGGTTGTATTCTTTCTCAACTTAGTCAATTAATTTTATTAAAAAGTCTGATGTTTTGTCTCACTTAATCTTAGTAAATAAGTTTTATTAAATAGCAACATTTTTTTGCTCACTCTACCTATTTGGTTTGAATTGACAGCTATGATGTCAAAATATAGCGCCCAGTAGGTCCTATTCTTAGTTGAATCGCATTATAGGGTTGGCAACCCTAGTTGTCTGATCCAAAGAACTTTATTTCTCTCTGTCAGCACCGCACGAATTTATGAAAAGAAACGATAGATAAATAGGTAATATTTGTCGGCGAGTAAGGTTGTCTTGTCATGGCACCACGGGGTAGGGGCAGGGGAAAAACTTAACAGGGTAAGTATCACGCATAAAAAACACCTTTATCGTTGCAGGTGTTTCATCATCAGCCTATTAATGTCCCTACTGCTTATAATATAATAAAGAATAAATATTTCCAACACCCACACCAATTAGCCTCGCCCCAAAGTAAGCACTATAAGGCTTGTGCTATGGGATACTAGGGTAACGGATAGAATAAATATACTGTACATTTATAAGTATATTTTTATAGAAATACATATTAAACATCCATGACTGGAGTACAAATGCTCGTGTATTCATCACACAAACATCTGCCCCCCCCGGGATTCGAACCCGTGACCTCTCGAGTCGGCGACACCATGAAACCCGGCGTACGAACCACTCGGCCACGGAGGTCGTCAAACTTGGGCACAGGCTTTCCCTATGGATGGAATAAGGAGACTGGGCCGTCGCCCACCACGCAGGCCCAGTGCGGATTGGTGGGTGATAACGACTGCACATGCTCGCGATGCTCTGCAGAAGCTCGAGATGCTCTGCAGGAGCTCGAGATAACAAATTTTTGGTCACCCATCCAATGACTGACCGTTACGAAAGCTGCTATTCTGTCTATTCTATTGTAAGCAATATACAAGATAGGATGGGGGGAGAGATATCTTTAGGTAAATTAATAATTTTAATATTTTTCTCATACTATTTAACAGGTACCTATATTTGAAAATAAGCAAAAAATATAATTATTAACACATTGTTCATGAATACAGTTACCAAAAAAATACTTGAGCATTCGAATGTCATTAAACTCTTTAAAAAAAGGCAATAATAACAAACAATGCGAGTGTGAATTCTAAAGTTTCTTGGAGTATTTTGTACCAAATGTTTCTCGGCAAGCTTTCTTTGTCTAAATAGTATTACCACCAAATTTCTTACTTTACCTATGCCCGAGTTCAAGTCTAAAAACTTTTTATTAATTGCTTAGTTTATATGACACTTTATAAAACACAAAGGTATACTTAAGCAATTTTATACTCTTTGAAATAAAAATCGTGGACGAAGGAAATAGCTATAATTAGGCTTATTAAAAATCTATAGTTAAATTTTGGCAAATGGTTTTTTTTTATATAATAAATTAAAATTTTACTTTCGATGAAATATTAAAAAGATATGATGAATAAATTTTATTATAGAAAAAAAACCATTTGCCAAAATTTAACTATAGATTTTTTAAATTTATTTATCAAATATAATTTTACACTGTTTTTCTATACTTTTTTATTTCGCCAAACTGATTAACAGTTGATTGGCGAAAAATGCACTCATTTTTAATCAGACAACAATTTGAAAAAACAATGCAGGAATATATTTTTATCTAATTTAGTTTCAATTTTAATTAGATTAGATGAAACAACGTGGCCTAGTCTGGTCTAGTACCCATTGGACCCTCAAGATTCGACCCAAATGCAAAAAGTGCCCATTGGACCTCTTTTTTGGTGTCCATTGGACCTTCTTAAAACATTTTATATTCAATGTGCCCATTGGACCTCATTTTTGGTGCCCATTGGACCTCCTTAAAAAAATTATATTCAATGTGCCCATTGGACCTCTTTTTAAGTGCTCATTATTATACCAAGATTATACCCTACTGCCAGTTGGACCTTATTAACAGTTTTGTTAAGCACAGTACAGTCATGTAGAAAATTGTAGACAAAAATAAAATTAATAGTAGGTATTATAAAGCCACTAACTAAATACTGTATAAGTACTGACTCCAAACAGTAAGTAGTCCAAAATAAATTATAAGAAATCAGGTTACCTTTTTTCTTCGAATTAACGATATTTCACCGTCCCCGGAGAATAAAAAGATAACTATAATTATAAAAATGTAAGTTTTCAGGAAAAATAAAATAACTGTTTTGTTGTCTATTGCTCTATAAATACTGGACGCAGACAGATGATAATTTTTAACACATTTGGATTTTTTAGTAAGGTACTCGTACAATAAGATATAAGAGAGATATTTAGAAAATAAAAAGTGAATCAAAAGTAATCAAAATTTAATTTGTTTAATGTTTATTTTTATTTTATTCGTATTGACAAGGAGCCAAAACCAAATATTGCACTACTGACATGTATTTTTATTCTATGGTTTATAAGGGTGCAAGTGACAATGATAATACTTCAATATCTTTTTATTTTCGTAAATATTGTAAACCTTTTTTCTTTAAAGGACATTATATATGTTTGTGCTTTAGGTTTAAAGGAATGATCATTAATTATATTAATTTTAAATTTAATTACATTAATGATCACTAATGTAAAAAGGTTTCACTCAATAAGGCGATTGTACACTGACCAATAAATACCCTTACAGCGCAACACCAAATCCACAAGACCTTTCAAATCGAACAAAGTTCGATTGATTCAAAGTTCCTTAAAACAGCGTGGATCTAGACAATCTAAGCAACATGACAGTGGATTTTGCAAAGACTTCATCTTTTGATCTAAGACTGAAATTCTGAGGGAGATTGAATGTTTTTATCGGCAGTTATACTCCTCTTAAGCACCTGATGCAAGGAAGGTTATAGATTCCAAGCCCAAGATCTCTGCGCTTAAACAAAAGGATGGCGCCGATCTCATATGTGGAAGAGAGAGAGAAATATTGCTGTCTCGTCCCGATTTATGACATATGTTGCAGCTAGAAAATAATCTTACAACCGTAGGCCATTGCTTAGAAAAATTACTCATATATGTGTCTTAAATATTTAATTTGGTAATTTATAATGTTTTACAAAAGAAGACTGTTAAGGTTGGTAGTGGGTCTTTCGGCAGACTCCAAGTTTTTATGAGATGCAGCGCACTTAATTGTGAATTGTTTGACAAAAAACTAGAACTTTATTTTATCCCGGTTTTTTATATTAAAATAACATAAATCTATCTAATAATTGAATTGCAAATGGCAAGTTTATTTGTCTATTTTTTGTTGCCAAGCATCAAATATATTATGTTCAATGTGTAACAAAAGCAGTGATAATAATTCTGATAATAATCCATGACTGGACTGATTGACATTTGCCATAGTGATGAGTTAACGTTATAAGCCACCACGCACTAAAAATATAACGTTACTAAGATAGGGTGGCCAGCATACTTACAGAATTGTTTAATTATTAAACACGATTTTAAATTAATCGGTAATGAATAAAAAAATCAAAGTATCTATTCGTGTTATACAAACTTTCAAATTATATATATTTCGTTCCTGCCGGAAACCGATTACCGTTAATTTATATAAGCTATTTAGTTAAAAAATAATTTCTATTGGCTTTAAAAGTAAAGTAAAAAATCTGTGATTTGATTATTATATTTTATGTAAATATTTATATTGGTTTGTTACTGATGATTAGTGTTTTGAATTTTATAAATATGTTGATTAAATACTTAGATTTTAACCTTTGTGTTTTTATGTCTTTTACAATTTTACTTTCCTACACAACTGTACTTTACCGTTCCAAAAGAATTAGCCAAATAGTTAAGAGCTCCAATAGCTCCCATTGTGTCGTTAAGTACGTCTTTGAGGGTCCAATGGGCACCATGTTCTTGATAGGAGGTCGAACGGGCACTTTTTTGTAGGTAAGGTCCAATTAGGAGGGTCCAATGGGTACTAGACCCCTAGTCTACGCAGACGAAATAGCAAACAAAACTAGTTAATAGGAGCTATTAAATTATAGTAAGTAATTAGTTAAGTTCACCAAAAAGATCAAAACGACATCTACCACACCTCTACGGAGATAATTATACCTACTAGAAAGTGAATTCCTAAGACTATTTCAAACTAAACTTTTCAACGTAGGAAATACTTAAATGACTTACTTATTAAAAACAACCAGTCAACTAAAATAAATCTAAAGAAGCGATACTGTTATACAAATTTATTCAAGCTGCCTTAAAAAATAGATAAGTTAATTTTGTATAGTATGTAGTTATGAACATTCTTAGACATAAATTATAGGGGTGACATATCTACGGACAAAACCCCTAATTTATTATTGTACAGTAAAGATGAAAAAAAAAACTAAAATAAATTATTCTAATAAAATCAAATCTCAAAGAGACAGAACCTACCAGTTCCGAAAAATCTTATTATCAGCTGAATTTATAATTAAGCGAATTATCAGTTACGTCGAGAATTTTAGTTCAATAAAATGATTTTTTAAATTAAATATATTGTATAAGTAATAGATGAATGATTGGTCGCTGAAGCGAGACCAATCATTTATCTATGGTATTAGTACTCTTTGAATACAATCGCATAAAATTATATATCTATGATCGCATAAGTGACACAATGAACGACGCGCAATTTGACGCACACGTTCGCTGGAAAGTCGACAAAATAAAAGCCAGAGACTGTTCCAAACGAAATATTTAGAATCTAGCAAGGGAAAAACAAATTCAATAACAATAAAATTGATTTGACTGAACTTAAATGCTCGTCGCGGCAACGGTTGGCGCGACACGCACGACGCAGCCGACGCACGGCAAGGCAAAATTGTCGGGGCTTCGCTGCGATGACGTAGAAGCTCATTCCACAAGCGCACCTACTTCTAAGTAGGTGTAGGGCGCCCGACTCGACAAGAACACGACACGGTCGCAGGGGGCGTGTCGCGCTTGCGACCAATCGGAATCGCGTTTGCGTGCGCACAACGCGACCCGACTCAGTCGCGTGGCGCAGCTCTGCGGAGATAGTGTATTGGTGTTTTGTGTCGCTCTAGATTGCTTACACATAATCCTAAAATGTCAGACGATTCTTTCTTCAACCCTCCCGTCTTGATAGAAGAGGTAAAGAGACGTCCCGCTCTGTATACCACGGACCAGCCAGTGGACAGAGAAGAGAGGTTGATGTTGTGGAAGGAAATAGGCGCTGCCATATACCCTGAATGGGACAGTTACAACAAGGCCACAGCTTATGATAAAGGTAAATAAATATTCGTGAACTAGCGCTGCCAAACGTTAACGTTCTACCTACATGATAGGTTATTATTAGAGTTGCATTTTCTAATTCGTTTCGATTATTCCATTTCGAAACTCCGCTCATTAATTAAATTATTATATATTGCCCAACCTAGTACCAGTCTTATGTAGGTAGTTAATAACAATGTTTATCTAAAAAAATAATTCTTTCCTTTTTGGATATTATTTTTTCAATTATTATTAATTGGTCGAGCAATCTCGTCTTGTCCAGTCCAGACGGTCTGGAGGCACCTCTGACTTTATTTTTCGAAGATCTAAATCGATAAATAATATCATGAATATAAAATTTACATATCACCATTACAAGCTTGTAATGTCAATAAAATTCCTTGTGAGGTTGGCAGAATACAATACAATATTTTTATTTCATCTCAGACAATACAATACAAAACACTTTATTGTACACCACAGAAAACATTACAAAATTAATACAGAGCCATTTCAATGTGTAACAATAGGCATCCTTATCGTTAAGAGCGACAACAACAACTTCCAGACAACCTTTTTGAGAAACTTTAAAATGTTTTAGGTTCATTTATCTTTAGACAAAAAGAACCTCTATTAGGAAAAATAACCATGAATGGAAAACCCAGAAGACAAGCCAGACCAAAGACTAAGCGACCACGAGAGCCAAATGACGTCACACTTACGAGCCGGCCCGACAGCATCGTGCTTGTCGTGGCGTTATCGTAAATACAATGCGCTCTTGTTGTGACCTTTGTGATTTAGTGTATTTGCTGGTGTTGTTTCGAGTCATTTAATTAGTAAATGGTTTGATTATTCTAATTAGAGAGGACGCAATTTGTGAGTCGAGTAAAAGTTAACGAGTCATTGCTAATCGGGTGGGTCTGCGTTAGTACTTATATAGATTACCAAAGTATGTATGGTACGTTAGTACAAGTTTTATCTCTTGATTAAAGTTGCCATGAATAGCCATGTGAAGTGACGGCAGGACACCATTTTTACAGCATTTGAATTCTGGACGCACCATGGATGCACATCCGCTATTTCTGATAGTTTTAGTTTTGTAATTTGTCGCTGAATGCTTTTTTAATGATTCCACTAAATCTTAAAACGTCTAATTCGCCTAATTTATTATAATAGTGGCAAGAAAAAGATTCCCTGACCGTATAATAAGCAGGGTACAATAAGCCAGCGATCTTTGGCTTGGGAGGTACTTAACCGATTCACACAATTTAAAGAATCCTTTGAAATAGAAAGAACAATGTGGACCAAAAAAATATTCGTGTAACAAAAAAAGTTGCAAAGAATTATTACAAGAGTTCTGTTTCTTTATTTATTTATATTGTGGGCTTTGTATAGAGTTTAAACCAACTTTTTTACCATCCCAGCTCAATTGACAACCGCTTGGTGACAGAAGTGCTTTTGCGTTCCGATTCAAAGGTGAAAGCTGGGTTCGTATCCCAGCACCGGCAGGATTATTCGTGTGAAGAGCGTCATGATCACAACACTAATGTAACCTAGTGTGAATCCAAAAGCCCAAGGCGACTCGCTTTCTCGCAAAAATCCTATTTTTGTTTCAGTAAGACAGAGAAAATATGTTATCGCCATTGTTTAATTAATCGCGTTTTCGAAAAATCACTAGAAATGTCCCGAAAATTAGATTTATCGAATCATCCTACGATATATATACATATATTTTTTATTGCGAGGTAGGCAAATCACTGTATCCCACCTGATGTTAAATGGTGATAAAGTCCAAACGCGAAGATAGCTGGTACAGCAGTTATAAACTGCTACACATGCCATCCTAACCTTGCTGGCCTGCAAAAATGCTTCTTCACGCCTCTCTTAAAGGACCCCAGATTGCAGGAAGATTCAAATGATACATTCAACCGACAAGACCGAGCGTTAGGAAACAGGGGACGTCGATGACATCAGTTAGGGCAGGATGAACTAGCGGTCGAATAGATATTATGCTTCGCTGCTCAATTCTCGCGATTAATTCACATACAGGGAGGGTTCCAATTACAGCACTAGAGCGCATTATGCGGCATAATGCTTAACGTTGAATGTTACACCTACAGCAACGCTTCGCACAATCGAGCACTCTCAAAAGTAATGTTTTCGTGTGATGCGTGCAATCGTACCAACTCAGTGACAGAAAATTAACAAGTGTTTTTTCTTTAAGTTGGCATTGATCGAAATGGTTTACTTATATATTATCGTTCGTAATATTCAGTATCACTATCTTTATCAGCCTTTGGGTTCATCTTCGAACATAGGGCTCCTCTTCAATTATTATATTTAACAAAATGATAAATTGTCACTGTGATAACAAAACATTTTTTTGAATAGGGGGGTAACCCTACGGTTTTTACAATAGACATTTGAAATCGGGGCAAAATGTCGCACGTAACATTTCGTTTGGATATAAAACGGGGGTGAGTCAGTCATGCGTCAAAATCGCGGGCGCCGGGACCTCATCCCGGGCCCCGGAGGATATCGCCTGGCGGGGAAAGGGAGAATTACGTTTCTTCGTACCGTACCTAGTACGTAACGTAGATAGTCTTGTTGCTACGGGGGCGCGGCGAGATCTCTAGGGAAATAAATAGTACACACGGCAAACGGGGATAATAAAGAAATTCGCGCAGACATTAACGTCATATTAGGTTAAAGGAATAGGAAGTCGATACCCGTGGCCTAATTGCATTAATTTTTTAATTTTTTTCGGTTTTCGCAACTACCTTTCAGTCGAATTATTGGAAAATAGTAGTAACTGTCATATTGACACTTCTTTTGCTTTGAAGGGGATCTCGAAGAGAATAAAGTTTAACATGTGCCTGGATGGTGTCAATGTAAAAAAACAGCCAAGAGCGAGTCACAGACTCGTATTTATCCGGTTGCGTACCACTGTACGAATTCAATGAAAATGACAGATCGTCAACTTTCACCATGTTGTTACTTATTACACTTAGCTCGATACGCACTATTGAGCTCCTCTTGAAGAGGTGGTTAGCGCGTTCGGCTGCGATCGTTGAAGTTAAGCAACTTTCGCAGTGGTCGGTCATTGGATGGGTGACCAAAAATTTACAATCTCGAACTCCTCCGTGCTTCGGAAGGCTCGTTAAGCCGTTGGTCCCGGCTGTATCTGCAGTCGTTAGCACCCACCAACCCGCACTGGGCCCGCGTGGTGGGTCATGGCTCAATCTCCCTATTCCATCCATAGGGAAGGCCTGTGCACCAGCAGTGGGGACATTAATAGGCTGATGATGATTGTGTACGTTTTCACCGTCATGTTTTATGTCCTGTGAAGTGTGTTGTATGTCAATAAAGATTTTTTGTTGGCAGTGCTTCAGTTGCAAAAGAAATGGCGGTCCTTGCGCGACGCCTATAACAGAGAGTTGCGCGCGCGCCAGACGGGCGATCGCCGCGGCCGCCACAAGGTCTACAAGTATTTCAAGAGGATGAGCTTTCTCGGCGGATTCAATGGATCCGTCAGCGAAGAGTAAGTGCATTTAATCGAAAAGGAAGTTCAATCTATATTCCTATTGTAAAGAGAGAAGATTTATATATTTGTATGTTTGTAACAGAAAAGCTCCAAAACTACTATTCATAAATAAATATTTCCCACAATCACAACAATGAGCCTAGCCCCACACACACACTTTTCTGCCGCATTAGCTGTTCTCTCAACTGGACTTTTATTACACCTAACATCAGATGGGTGTGGTATTGAATTAAAATGTTAACCACTGGAGTGACACTTTTTTGACGGTCCCTTTCACCAAGTACTAAGGCGCTAGTAACGGCATTAATGACCAATTCTTTCGTTCTAGGGACGACCATAACATGGCAGACAGTCACAGCAATAATGAGGACGCTATCATTTTGCTGGAGCGCGAGGACACGCCTGAGCCACCGAGACCTAGAAAGACCAGGAAGAGACAGCAGAGAACACGCTCCTCTGACATACCAGCACCAGAAGAAATGGAGCTGCCTCTGTTCTCATTGGAAGCGCCCAATGACAACGACGACAGCGACAAACTGTTCATGTTGTCCTTCTTACCCGAGATGAGGCAACTGCCCAGCAACCTGAAGATGTGGGTGAGAGCGCAGATAGCAAACGCTATGCAGGAAGCAGTGTCGTGCCATTACAATAACACGCAACCCAGTTTGTGTATGTCCAGCGATAAGAACGGGCAAGATATAAAAAGGCAACGATACGACA
Organism: Chilo suppressalis; assembly: GCA_902850365.2. Taxonomy (NCBI): domain Eukaryota; kingdom Metazoa; phylum Arthropoda; class Insecta; order Lepidoptera; family Crambidae; genus Chilo; species Chilo suppressalis. Next base: position 16,138,046 of record OU963914.1, on the reverse strand, counting down.
GTGGTGATGATTAGAAATTTAGTTGAAAATTTGCTCGAAGGACCATATATGTATATAAGTTAAGTTTTCTCATAGCTGTGATTTTAGTTGTTGAAATAAATAATAGAGTATTGTTATGCACTTCTTTTTTATTTTTGAAATCATTCACAATGCGCCTGTTTATAATCCAATAGGCAATAATTATGATCATTTAATAATATATCCAATGATTCATTTATGTAAGGTAAAGTTTCGGCCAATAGGCGACCATTTCATTATAATTCTATACCCACTCAATATATGTGGTAAACTTGATTTTTTATTAATAATCATCTTTGCTGATATGTCTAAGTCACGCATTTCAGATTCGCTCGCAAAATAGAACATATCTACGCAGATTTTTCGCATAGGCAAGGCATACGTGACGTGCCCCGCCCAGGGGGCCATTCGACTAACGGAAATGCTTTGGAAAACGCTAACGCTTTCGATTTTATTTTGTTATTTCTGACCGCCGACGGTTTTCAAATACCTCACGCTCATTTTTTTAATATTATTATTACCAATGCAAAAGAAAAAAAAAAGAGCGCGAGGCATTTGAAAACCTCAGGCGGCTAGAATTAACAAAATGAAATCGTAAGCGTTAACGTTTTCCAAAGCATTTCCGTTAGGCGAATGGCCCCCAGCTCTGTATGCCAGCGCAGCGCCTCGCGTACTTAAATTATTATAAACCCTACTGTAAGGAAAACATTGTTTCACATTCAAGAATAATTTTGATGTTTGTTCAAATATCGATCGTTGATAAAAGACGTATCATCGATAAAATACGATCTATTCTTGGAGAAATGATAAAAGTTTTCGCCTGAATAGAACTTCTTAACATTTTTTGACAAATAATCGACACATTTTCTCGAGAACTTCAGTTAATGTTGAAAATTTAGGACGTGTCCTGCTAGTAAAAGATGTAAATATATCTTATTGCAGGTGGCTCCTCGATATAAATGTTTAGATTGTGGAGCCACCTTTGAATTTAAATAACTTTTGATCTCGTCGTCGCGCGTCGATTAGGTCGTTACTACAAGAACTATTGTATATCAGGAAAATAATGAACAGTAGATTTATTTACCATTTCGCCCTAAGCCCATGTGAATGTAGCGAAATGTTCAAGCCATATATTTAAATTGCTCTACACTACGTGTAGACTGTAGGTACTCGTATTTAGAGTATGTGAAGTTAGGTCTCGTAGAGTAAGACGCTTGGCTCTACATGAGCTCTGATAACTTTTTGAGAGAGCGAGTCATATGGTCTCCTCTTGGCGAAGTTTTAGATGATAATGATTTTGGTGAGATGTAATTTACTACAAAATCCCGGATTTTCCCTACAAAATCAGCTTTATTACTACTAAATGAAGGCGTTTTAAAATCAGGAGTGGATCCTCAATCCATATTTACATAGTATTTTTATTATACCGATCGAAAGGCAAATACTTTGACTTTTTTTCTAAACAAGATAGATATAGATAGATACAATAAAAAGAAGGCCAGTTATTGTAACATAGAAGATCCTTCTCTCCTTCTAGATATTCTAATTCATCAATCAATATAATGTACCTTCTTATTAAATTTAAGTTACTTACCATGTATTTAAAAAAAACAATGTACATATTATCCCTGAACTGTTGTGTATTCATATTCTGCAGTACATAGTATGACGTAATTTTCTTTTTTATTTACCTGCAACAATAGAAAACCAAATCTGTTAATTATAGTTTTATTGAAATGCCAATTTCACTCGAGTATTTTAGGAATCGTAGTATTGTAAATACAATGGCTTCCAAATGAAATAATAAGAGATTATGCACCAAGCGGATAAAGCAGTGTATTGTCACGGGGAGCATATTGAATTCTGAGCGAAATGAAGGAATCTGTTAGTTCGGGAATAGGGCTATTTGATAGTATGAAAAATAAAGTGCCAATTTTTATTATTATGTCTATTTAACATGAATGTTGGGAGCGATTATACTATTCTGACCAAAAAAATTTGTTGTTAATATTACAAAAAAACATGAAATAGAAAATCATTTTTTTAACAATTGTCATGAGACCAAAAACCCTTACGACTAAAACAAAGCTTTTGCCCGGCTACTCGGAAACGGTTTCTTGGGTACCACTCCCAGCCGAGGGTGCGCCGTGGGGTTTTTAGTGGGTACGCCTCTGGGGACTCGTCGAACGAAGTTCCGTTAGATGTATCCTCGGAGGAGAGACCTCCTACATAACCTCGCCACTCGTCAGGCGGCGGGGTATGCGTCATGCATTTCCCCCACACAGATTTTAGTAAATATTTTGCTGATCTGCCATGCAGCAACCGGAGCGGCCTTGTATTGGCCTTGGCAATACGAGTAGGGTTGCCATTAAAAATCCTGACAATGACCTATCCAGAGTTAATAGTAACCTTAATTGCGAGGTCCTGTTTGGATGAATAGATCTTTGAAAACTGTTACCCAACTGTTAACAATGCAGGATAAAAGATTTAAGATAGTAAAAAAACCGTAAGCCAGACAGGAGGAAAAATTACGCGAACTTATCTGGCACCGAAATCTATCTCCCACGTAACTTAAATAAAACCGTGCTGAAAACTTCTGAATGTCCTAAATTGCCAAGTTCGACGATTATTCTGTAAGTTGGCGCGTTATTCTCTGCATTGGACAACCCGGTCTTCGGTGCGAAGCTTATATAAAAATGTCTCGAAAGTCTGGGTCTGTCCGGACACAGTAAAAGTATAAGCTAAATACCTTATATCGCGTCGACACGACCGTCAACTATTTCGTTGCGTATTGTGTGTAGTTGTGTATTCAATGAAAAAGTTGTAACTCGTGGTCTTTTCACACCCCATCGGGCTACACAAGAAATAAAAAATCCGGAAACTTGGAGACAAGAAATTGGAGAAGGCGAAGGCGCTTCCAGGTCAATGAGGAGTATTGCACCGTGCACGACGTTCAGTTTTAACAACAATCGAGGTTCTGAATGGATTTACAGAATATTTCAGGGTCATGAATTAGTCGTAACAATATAAAACCTGTTTAATTTAATAAGTTTAATAAAGGTACATACATCTGGAGGTAATTAAATTGAAGCAACATATTTGTACTTTGTAAAATAAAACAACATGCTCTGAATCTCTTTCGTTTATTTATTTTTTGTAGTAATTGTAGTAATTAATCATCGTCATCACTTTATTTTGTTTTTCAGATGCTTAAGAAATATTCTTATACATTAAAAACTATCTTTTTTGATGAGCATTGTTCAACACGACGCTACGTGCCGTTGAGCACTGGCAGCTTGAGTAACGAACTCATCCAGGGCTCACTTTGAATTGCATCTTTTTCGTGCGTGTACTAGACTTCTAGGCTTTATGATTTTAAGTGTAGGATATTCTCGTGGTGTGGAGATTGGGATGGATGCAGTAGGATTTGAAAATGCTTGGCATGAGGATGGAATCAACAATGGATTGAGTGCTTGGTGTGGAGACGGGGACGTGGAACGGCTTGGAGATGACAGCGGTATGGATGGATTTGGTGATGGACTCTTTACTTGATGGAGCGTGGACAGGGATGTGAAACGGCCTGGAGGTGACTCGTCTGTGGAGGGATTTACTGATGGAATGAGTAATTGATGGTATGGTTGAGATGTAGAAAATTGAGGTACTCCAGACTGTTGCTCAAGACGATCTGCCATACATGTACGAGATACTAAATTGTGAATATCATTCATTAACATATCACACGTGTTTGGATTACTAATTTTTTGTAGTTTACTCGCGATCAGTCTTCCGAACATCTCATATTCATTATCTTTCTTCCCTTTCATGTATTCAAAAGCTTCGTCCATTTGACGTCGTGCTGATCTGATTTCTAGAGGCAAATCGTCTCTCTGTTGTCTCTTTCCAACACGATCTTTATTTTCTCTTGGACGAGTTGTATTCTGCCTTTTTACATTTTGTGGAGCTTCTTCTATTTCTGAAGACGAATGAGGACTATTCTCATTTCCATCATTTTTTCCCTCACTTCTTTCTTGGGCCTCACTGTAGTCGTTTATCTGAAAGAAAATTAAAAGAATATATTTTTAAATAAACTTCACAGACGGACCAGAGTGACAGGAATAGGTTACATTGAACAGCTTGCGCGGTTGTCGATCCCACTCAAGCCAGACTTCACTGTTTTCCGTTTTTTCTTTTGTAAAAATTTAAAAAAATATTGATACCAATCCTCTTAGTACTGACTACATTGAAATAATGACTGGCTATTTATTTATTATGTACTTACCTCTGTACTTGATGTGCGGTTACTTTCATATACCTCTCGCAGGAAACTGTCCATGGTTTCGTATGCAAACCAATTAGTTGTGTACACGTCATCATCGCTAGCTCCGGACTTCAAAGACTTTTTAAACTTATGTAAATGTGTTCTATAATAGCCAATTAGGCTTTCCTTCTTCTTTTTAAGTTCTTCGGTGCTAACTTTAAATGGTAATAATTTTATTATTCTTTGCCAAGCGTTATTTTGAGCTGTGCGATTCTTGAAATTTTTTATTCTTTGATCCCATAAACATGGCTCTGTTTCCAGAAGTTGGAGAAACGTAATTACATTCTCGTTAGTCCACTCCAAAGGCATAGTAATTACGATTAAACACAAACAGACACGTGCGATTCCGTCCCGATCCTGGTGCACACTGAACTGAGTACACGTAGTGTGTGTGGCCGCTTCAACGCGTTAAATCTCCCGTTAATCTCTTTGATGTACCGCTACTTGATCGATCGCCTAACGTTAAACGGCAATGCGAATGCCGTTCTTTAATTGTCGCCTTGAGTCGTGGATATACCCTACGACGGCAATTCCCGTTAGTATGGAACAGCATAATACGCGGTGTGTTGTACAAAGTACAAGTCAGCTTTTGTGATTTAATTTCTAGGCGAAATTGACAGGACGCCATTGACAGATCTAATTTAGTAAATTTTTGAAATGCAAGACGGCTGATAGTGCGTTTTATTGGCATTGAATAGGTACGTTCGCATACGTAACATCCTCCTTTTTGAAGTCAATGAAGAGATGAGAGAATATGTTTAATTAACCCCAAGATATTTTGATAGATATTACATGATGCGCAGCTTGCCAATGTTGGACACAAAATTCTTTTTCAATGATTTAAAAAAGACATGCAAAATGAAAAATAGCAATTTAACACACTTAGCCATCAATTTCAATACTGCGTTTATTATAATATTTTAGCACTCATATTACTGGAAAATCAGAAATGGATTTCGTTTGTGTCTGGCTTAGAATAATAAAGTTATAATTTTTATTATTTTAAAGCATGTAACTGCTTGATGTTTAAATATGCTTTAAAATAATAAAAATTATAACTATAATTGCTATTTCTTCTTTCAAATGTTTAATACTTGTAAAAGTATTCATTTGACATTGTGGGTTACCTATAATGCGAAGAGATGGCGCTGCCTTGCAGCTTAAGAATGGCTAGAAGAATTTCGACGCGGTCCGTGAGGGCCGCGGTAGCATAATTGGTCAGTGCATTCGCCCGGATTGCGAAGGGTGCGGGTTCAAGTCCCGTCTGCTGCCTGGTCCGCGTGGAATTTTTTCTAGTTATATTTTCTTTAAATAATAAAGTTATTATTCTAGCCCGATTTTTTCATTGTCCTTACTCAACTCACTGTAAATTTTCGCCCGCTACGACATGTTCGAAATGCTTCCTTAAGTAAAAAAAATCGAATTCTAATGAATATCTTTTTTAAATACATTATCGGAAACATGAAATTAACGCGTTCAACCAAACAAAGAAACTCATCAGCATTATGTTATTAGTATCTATATATATTATTTTATGCTATGCTGGACGCGGAGATGGACGGAATACTGTTTTACGAAGTATCCCCAGTAGATAGTAAAATCCTATCAAAGGACAGGATATATTCGGGAACTATTGAGTTGAGCAACCAATACATTAGTTTCTGAACAACTTTAGACCCAAGCGATGATAAATTTGTCACTTTTGAGATGTGTGGCTGTAAAAATTATAACAGAACACTGATGTATGTCTGTTCTTTATTTTGTAACAAAAGGCAGCTGTTTACAATAAATTAATCGTAAAGACTTGGGGAAACGTAGAAAACTAAGTAGCGGCCCTTTCGGACGTAAAAACAAACTGGCTTTTTCTATGTATATCGTCAAAGTTTGACAATGAAGATACGTTACCGAGCTGTCAAAAATTCCTGCTTTGGCCTCAGTATAAGCACGGGACGGGTGCGGTGCGAGGCATAGCGGCGCCGCGGCGGCGGCAGTGCGGCGTTGCCAAGTCGCTTTCTACCTAGAAGTGCGGCTCCGCTGCGGCGCCGGACCGGCAACGCCACGTCATTGCCATTGCGGTTCGACCGCCCGATCGTTGCAGCTGTGTTTAGTATTGTCAATATCGTGCGCGTGATCATCAAATATTTACGCACGCACCGATGGATTCGCAAAACATCGACTCGGAGGATTTTATTAATGAAGTGAGGAAGCATCCCGAAATATGGGACATAAACTGTGACGACTACAGGTATCCTAAGAGGAGACAGCGGGCGTGGGCCAAAGTGGCCAGCGCGTTCTTAGTAAATTTTGAATACATGCCGAGCAGTGAGAAAACCATTATTCGTAAGTTTATTTTTCTTACAAAGCCAAAGGTCCAGTTAAATAACCGCTAATGTCATTTCGGCATGCGAGTGCGTGCACTTTTACATTACAATCTGCTATCAATACCTCATTTGTGTTCTGAGCTCGACTTCTGTGGTATAACAAGGGGATCGGTTAATCTATAAATCGTGAAACAAAGGTAAAAACGTTTCCGAGACCGTAATTTATGAGCGACTGCTTTGTACACACACGCATTTCTTATGGTTAAATATTAATATAGCAATTTACGTAACTAATGGCTTGTGATTAATGTAAATATAACCGACTCGTTAAGGTCACATGAATCATCATCAAAGATGACGTATAGCCAGTTAAGTACACAAATACATTATTAATAAGTTCGAAAGTGGATCGATGCGCGACAACTTAATGTTATTCTAATTTACATTAAACTGTTTTTCAGAAAAGAGGCTAAACGACAAATGGCGGAATATCAGAGACTCGTACGTAAAATCGAAGAGGATAAACCAAAAGAAATTATATATGTATTCAGCCTATTTGTATTTTCTCGACGATATCTACAAGGACGGCGAGGACACTGGCAACGAGGAAACGCCAAAGATAAAAATGATAAAAAAAGAAAAGCGCCATTACGATGATTCGAACGAAGCGTGGCCTAGCGACGATTCAAATTTGGAATCGAAAAGGAAGAAAATAGACAGCAGCATGGAATTCGTGGACTTCCCGGAGATGGCGCTACCGTGCAGTACGGTCTTGGCAGAGGACGACGATGACCATTCCTTTTTCAATTGTTTATTACCCGCCGTGAGACAGTTCAGTATGGATCAGAAATTAGAATTTCGCAGTGAAGTTATTGACATAATAAAAAAGATTAGAGCTGCTGACACTGCGAGTTAATACTCCTAAAAAATATGAATCAAAATTCTATTTTTGCATTTACGGGTAGGTACTTACGTTATTGTAAGACAGACAATAAAAATAATAGAAGAAGAAGACAATTATAACGAAAAGACTGTAATTTCTAATTATATTTTATAGTACATATTATAACATTATATTTGAATCAAAACTGATTAAAATTGTCAGAGGATAATGTTTAAATTAAGCAAAATAATAAACATGACATTGCCCAGCTGATTTGATACTTTTATTAATAAATTCCGTGTATCCTTCTTTCTAATTTAGTTATTTAATTAGTTGTTAAAATAAAATAGTAACTGTATATTTGTTCCGTTTTCATTGAGACATCATGAATCGCTGAAACAAATTAGTTGAATTTTGGCATAAGGCCCACATTTTGGGTAGCTAGGTAAGTAAGTACTGAAAAAGAGTTTTCATGAGAGATAATAATCTGTCGCGAAAAATAATCATGAAAATAACATGTAAAGAAAACATCTTGAAACATATAATAAATAAAATACAAGCGTAAGTCAGTATGCCTTGGGGACCCATTATCATTATATTACTTTATGTTTATCTTATATTATAATAAGAATACGAAATCACCAAACATTCAAGCATTTCTTCATACTTATTCACCAGGGCATAATTATTATAGGTACATGTTTATTTACCAAAGGTATTCCTTGATTTATTACAATTTAAGTAGCAAACCAATTATCATAGTACCTACAGTAAATGAAAAGTATAAAAACACAACTGCCGTTACAAAAAATACTAAAAAGTAAAAAAAAAAATATACCCACTTATATAAAAAATTCAAACCCTTAAAGGTATATCCTACAAAACCGAAAATGGAATTACAGAGTAATATCCGGTTCACACGAAATCGGGCGGGTCCTAGTATGGTTTGGATTTGGAAGTCGGGCGGGCCAAGTTTGAAACATGGAATGGATTGGATTTCTAGTCAGTACCTATACGTGTTACAATCTTGACCCAGCTCGACTCCTACTAGACCCCGCCCGATAGGTTCTATGAAAAGTCTTACCGATTTTATTTTCTATTTCATATTAATTTAACTGAAGAAGATTCTGGTTCTAATTCCAAACAAACTTCAAAAAACACTTGACCGCAAATAAATCGGGTCATCCGTTAGTACTTCTGACCTCCGATCAATTTTCTCAAAAAGTATAAAACTTACAACTACTTACCTACAGAGAGTGAGTTTCATAATTTTCTTTTTAAGAAAATCAAATCCGAGTTCCGATGTAGCAAGTGTCGTCTTCGAAAGGATTCTAACGATACCGTATACATCTAAATCGGCTCAAGCGTTTAAAAGTGTCTCAATCCGATACGGGCCCACAACAAAGTGCATCCGTCTTCCAACCGCTTAAGCTGTAGTATTTACTAATACCGGCCATACACACTACGAGAAATCGTTACGATCAGACTGTACAGTTCGAACGGAACAGTTTATCGTACATGGCGTACGTATAGAAAACTGTGCAGTTTTATAACATACACGCTACGATTTATCGGTATCGTTCGAACTGTACAGTCTGATCGTAACGATTTCTCGTAGTGTGTATGGCTACCATAAGGCAGCGCTGCATCATCCCCTTCTCAGAGGTTGATCGCGTCAGACGAAGCTATAAGACCTTTATGGCAATAGGCAGCATCTTCCCACGGGTGTATTTTAATCAGCAAGTCTGTCATAACCCTACAGCCGTCTGTAGTCAGGAGGAAAAACAAGCATTTAGAAGTTATGTTGGAATAAAGAAATGAACCCCGAAAACATTACACTCTTTTTTTGGACAGTCTTATCAAAAAGAGGAACCCATAAATTGCATTGCAATCTTAAAAACATCGATACTTGACCAATCTAGCATTGTTTACACCGTTAATTAGGTATAGGTTTACTGTGCTTGTGTGTTGTATCAGCTACTAACAACTAGAGCAGTAGTTAGTAACTGATACGTCAGAGAGTTGCAAAGAAACCAAATGGTATACCACCTAGAAACAGCAACAAGTAATAAAGTACAAGCGGCGGTCTTGGTTACTTACATACAAATAATATCTAAATAACGTTGAACGGAGCGGCAACGCTGCGGGGAAAGTAGCGAGTTGGCAACGCCGCGCGCGCGATCGATAGAGCGCGGGACGAGCGCGCGGGGAGGGGACTGACCCTTCCGACTACAGACTACACTAGACATGGGCGTTTTTGGTTTTGAACGCAAACGGATATTTATCGGATTTCAGATTTCAAAATCGATTTTAAAATCCGTTTTTAGATATCCGATTTCAGATGTGCCGAACTAAGCCAATTCACTAGTTTGTGATATGATTTGGTTTTATTAGCTAACGACAATCACAAACAATTAATTGTACGAAGCAAGGATACTCGTAGATTTGCGCGATTTTCCTTTATGCTTTAAATCTAGGCTTAGGCAAGAGTATATATTCTGTGGCTTAGGACTAGCAGAAAAGTTATCTTTACGGTTAAGAGTAAAACTTTTGCGGCGCATTTAAAAATCGGCTTATGTTAAATGATTTCTTTTTACATATTTTTTTTAGTATTTTTTTTGGTTTTTCTGTTTGTTTTTATTATTTTTCAAACCATTTAAAAAATCAAACCTAATTACTTCAGGTTAGCGTTCAAAAAAATGTCAGTTGCTCGACTTTTGATGTTTTTAGACATCTTTTTTCAGTAATAAATAATCCCGCCTTAGAGAAGAACAATAGATTTCCGTAAACAGCAAACCGAAATCGGACTTCCGAGCACGAAATCTGACTTCCGAAAACGAAAGCACGAATTTCGAATCCGATTTACATTTGGATACTTGTGGTGGTATTAGATCGCTAGCGTTTTGGTTCGGTTAGATTTCTGAAATCGGATTTTCTTGTTGAGAAATCGTTCGGTATCGATTTGTGTTTGAAATCGGATTTTGGATTCGTTTTGATATATCGGACGCATGCCTAGACTACACATACCTAGCGAAATGTTATTATTATTGTAGTCATGCATGTATTGAGAACACGTGTTGACTTGACATATATGTACTTGATAATATGCAACTTGTATGGCGGTCTTACGTCTTAAACAGGTTGCGAGACGATGGGAGCAGAATGCGGGCCGCTTGCTGTAAAAAGCGAAGTCAATGCCTGCCTGCGCAGCTGCAATGATGCTGAGCTAGAATGGACGAATGGTAGATACCTAGGTATAACCTAGACACATACGTTGTTGCTAGAAACTTCATTGCGAGATTGCTTGCATTTCGCCGGTCTTAATACTTTTTATTCTGATTCTGACAGATAAATTAATGACATTGTTCCGACAGCCAAAGCTAATGCCACACTCGGAAACAATAGTGACTGCAGTCGCAAATTACCAGCCTGCAGCTAATGGATCAAGTACCTTAACTGGAATAACAAAATCCTTCGTCTGTGATACAACTGTTGCCGAAGATTTTCGTTCACGTGATAGTAAACATGCATTTAACGAATAAAATTCACTATTTCGTCCATTATTTTGTATTACTCTGTGCCACCATACTAATAGCATATAACAACAGCCCGTCCACATGTGGCAATGTTTGAAGAAATCGTTAACTTGCCGATGTTGTTAGGCAGAGCGTACACCAATGAAAATCAAAGTTGTAATTGATTTCAGAATTACACGCGCACAGCTGTTCCATGGATTCACTTAATTAACGGTACTTATTAATAAACTTACAACTTTGTTATTTTTAAATATTCTCAGCTATAAACAAATTGTTTACGATCGGCGTTAACACCGATAGGTACTTATTATTGACAGGAAACAAAAACAGATCCTTGACCTTGACTTAAAAACAGCTTCTTAACTAATTAACGGGTTATGTAAAATAACAGTGTTCCTCCAAACTTAGGGCTGGAACCGGTAGAACAATTTTTTTGTGTATCAAAAAATTATGGAACTATTAAAATAGACAGTGAATTCAGTTGAGTCGACGTGCAATTTCCAACTTTATTGTTGTAAAATTTTTGAAACATAGTGATACCAGAGTATTATTTGCGTGTTGCCTGCCGTCTGACTTAATTACTTACACACAGCAGGAAGGCAGAATAACACCAAAGGTTAATGTTATTTGGCAGCTCTTTTCTGACTGAACTTGATTTGTTAAACTAAAGTTCGCGGTTCATTGCTTATCGAGTGAAATTTCATTAAATGTTGGTAGTTAATCTCTCCTCTCTCAAAAATTTGAGTAAATTTTAGTAACTGAAACGAATGATTGCATTTTCTCTCTTCTACTTCGTAGCGGAATCACATTTTTACCTACATAAATCGGTAATGTGTAATTTATTTCATGCAATTTTTATGACATAGAATTTTATTAATTTTATTGATAAGTAAGATTTTTGATGAGTTTTAAATTTATATTTATTTATTAAAAAAAATAAACAAGCTCTTTAAAGCACATTGTTATGCCCTAGCCGGGTTCATTCAAGGATCTCAATGAACGCTTTGTAATACCTCTGTACACCTACATGAAAAAGCAATAAATATGATTATGAAATATGATTATAACTAGGAAGACATCACGAACACCAAATCCGAGACAGGAAAAAGCTTCGCACGAAGTACGGTTTTCATCTTTCGCTCTAAATTCAGGAAGAAAAGAATCATTCACAGAACACAGAAACTGATTAGAAGGGCCTTGTGGGCAGGTCAGGCGTGCCCAGTGCTGCCATATCTACCAACTTTTTGGTAGATCTACCAATTTTCACTTCAGTCTACCTATCTACCACCCTAGACCTAAAAACTACCTGTTTTTTAATTAGTTTGACATATCACTACTTTGAATTATTTTTATATCGAGCGACGTAGCGATGTATTGCGTGAGCCATGTAACGATGCGTCAAGCATACATAGACTCCAGGCCATAAACCACAAAAAAAAAAGCAACAGTTCGCCATGAGTTCGGCGTTCGCACACTTTCGCGCCCATATTTTACTATTCCTACTGTGGCCTATTCCCGGTTGGTTTGTTGCGGAATCAATGTTGAATCTTTGCTCCTGTTTTATTGTAAAAACTAATTAACTGCGTATTAATTGTGCTGATTGCTGTTTGTTCTATGTTGCGTGCATTTATTTATATAATGGATTCTGACAGCAGCGAAAGCGATGCACATAGTTCTAGGTTAGGAACTCCGCCACGAAAACCTAGAAAAAGGTACTATGACCAAAAATATTCGAAATTATGGGAGAAAGACAAGGAATTTGCAGGTTGGCTTTAAGAAATTACTAAGGGTGACGGATATTTTTATTGCAAATCATGTAGGTGTGATCTGAAGTGTGCTCTGCATTGCTTTGCATGCATTTTTAATCTTAAAAAATCTTCTAAATTGAGGTAGTAGATCTACCAATTTTGCATTTTACATTCTACCAACTTCTACCAACATTTGACACATAATCTACTAATTTTCTAAAATTCGGGTTGGCAGCACTGGGCGTGCCACAGTTAAGTGTAAGCAAATGCTCATAACTTGTAAGCATTAAAGAATTATTTCATTTTTTTTTCATTTGCATTTTCATAACTTGACCAAAACTTGGTACTAATTGCGTAATTTTTTTTTTCATATTACATATTTTTATTCAATTAATTTACAATTTGTCCCTTAACTAGGTAATTCTTATTTAAAGTGTTTAATAAAACTGTCCGTACTCATAGCTGCTATTTGGTAGAGCCAGGGGCGCGGGCAGAAGTCGGAAAGAGAAAGCATAGAAGGATAGTCAAGATAAAAGAAGGTATACAAGAAAATGGGGAAGTGAAAAACAAAATAGAGAAAAGTTATTACACATTAGTCCCGTAAATACTACTAATTTGCTTCGACTTGGCCGTCGATGACCAATATTGGTTTGATTGTTTCATGTTGCGTCGTTTGATTGGCTATTATTTATTAGGGGAAGTGTGGTGGGGCGAGCTGGCGACATCGGTTGCCGTACATATGGTCTCTGATCACCTTTCAAACCTCTTTCTGTGTCCTGTGGAATCATTTATGAATTAAATATATATATATAGGCACGCCGGGCTGTTGCAGTAGCGAGAAGTTACCGACCCGCACTTGCTTGGTGAGTCGGGGTTGCCGATATTCGTGGACTGTACCAAATAAAACTCCAAACCAATGCGTGAATCTGCTCTACAAAACTAATTTTATAAAAACTTAAAACATTTCAAAGGTTTTTATGAAAGATTTCTTGAAAATCCAACCAATAAATAGAAAAGCATGACCTTGTTTTTAAATAGTAATCTCAACATTTTATAATTTCTGAGCAAGCAAAGGAACCTGCCTGCCGGGCGGGTCGCTCGCTAGTTACGAAAAAATATAATAAGAGAAGGCCATTACAGATAAAAAAGCGGTGTCAGATTAGCACCGATATTTAAGCGGATTTATCTCGCTGTACTTGCTTTAATCTAGCTAGAGAGCAAATAAAATAAATAAATGGCATTTTGCGGTTGCAAAAATGCACGCGCTTTTCGGGAACACGTTGAAACAGATGCTCATAAAATATTATATAATACTCGGATAATCCACATTTATAATCGTGTTGTATTGTAGGATTATTTATTACTCTATTTTCTTTCAGATTTTCCGTCTTAATGCATTCGCTATAAAAATCTAAATCCTTTAAGAAGCTGTATGATGTCAGAATGAGAAATATTTCGGTTCTATGAATGAGAAACTACATTATCCTACTATCAGGTTGATTACATTAAGTGATAACGAGCCGTTTAACAGTTTTGGACAGTTTGACGTACTATGCTTATTTTTATTTAAAAAAGAAATACGAATCCACATGTGATGATCTCGACCAATTGTTAATATTCCACCAGGGTACAGTTTCATATCTTATATATAAAATTCTCGTGTCACAATGTTAGTTACCATACTCTTCCGAAATGGCTTGACCGATTTTATGAAATTTAATATGCATATTCCGTGGGTCTGAGAATCGGCTACTATCTGTTTTTCATATCCTTAATGAAACTTAAAATAGTTGTCCACATGAAACGTAGTATTCTGTAACCTACAATGCGCCTTCGCGCCACAATTCTAAGTATTGGGTATTGTAATGTAGTGTTCTCATATGGGTTAGGAGGAATGTTATCCCAGGAAATTGATAGTACACTACGTTACACACCTCTAAATTTTTTTGGACAATATTTATTTTTTTATAATGTGGTATTAAAATATACATACATCCCTAAAATTTTTCTTCTACCACCTGCCCCTATTTTTATGGCGGTACGAAGTTCGCTGGGTCAGCTAGTAAAATATAAAATAGATACAGAAAATTATAAGTGTATGTACTTCAATCTAGGTCTGTGACTCTCTCTACCCTTTTTTTTACGTCAGGAAAATGCGTTACGCCTAACCCACCACTTTGGGAGTGCGGCGGGGTTATGTGGGACTCCTCCACCATCATCGTCATTTGTATGCAACTCCAAGGGCGTTCCAAGCTTTCTTCATTGACTTAGGCGACGCGTTGTTTCAACGATAGTTAAATTTGACTATAGTTTATGTCAAGCCAAATACATATGGTCTGAGATCCGAACCTACATCGCCCTTCACCGAGCTGATAATAGAATGAAACATATTTTGTCAAGAATTTAGTATATTAGATATTATAATATTAAAAATGGGTTGGCTTAAAAATCTTAGATACTACTTACCTTTAATTATTAAACAAAATGATAAAAAAAGTTGCGTGGTTAAAAAAAGAATATGAAAACCACATCAAAATTGGTTGGTTGGTTGATTGATGGTTTAGCGGGCGCATAGAGCAGGAGCTAGTCAGTGTAGCCGATAATGACAAGACGCGCAAAGTGACTTTATTTTATATTATGTAGCTATAGATATATTGAGGAGTTCGATGGCGCAAGTGGTTAGCGCGTTCGGCTGCGATCGTTGAAGTTAAGCAACTTTCGCAGTGGTCGGTCATTGGATGGAAGACCAAAAATTTACTATCTCGAGCTCCTCCGTGCTTCGGAAGGCACGTAAAGCCGTTGGTCCCGGCTGCATCTGCAGTCGTTAGCACCTACCAATCCGCACTGGGTCCGGTGGGTCATGGCCCATTCTCCCTATTCCATCCATAGGGAAGGCCTGTGCCCCAACAGTGGGGACATTAATAGGCTGATGATGATGATGATGATGATGATAGATATATTAAACCAACAGCGACGGCATCTGCGACAGGTGATGGAGAAGTCAACGGCAGGATCGCGTGAGTCGAATGACTGCTGATAACGAGGAAACGTAATGTAAGGGGGCGGAACACAAATTACATCACACAAGGTATTAATGACATCAATTTGGACGTATAATGGTTATGCAAACAAATAAACTATTTTTTATGAACAAAGTCACTTTTCACTGCGAAATCAAACGGAGTGATTTGAAATTTATTCATGTTCTTATTTTAAATCTCACTGCAGATTTCGAGGTGAACAGTGGAGCTGTTCTTGGAAAGATGGAAGATGGAAATGTGACCCCATCTCATGAAGACCAACGAGATACAGACATCCTAAAAAGGGCCATACACACTACGAGAAATCGTTACGATTAGACTGTACCGTCCGAACGGTTAAATCGTAGCGTGTATGTTATAAAACTGCACAGTTTCCTATACGTACGCCACGTTCCGTTCGAACTGTACAGTCTGATCGTAACGATTTCTCGTAGTGTATATGGCTACCATTAGGCATTGACACGAATCAAGAATTATTTTGGGTGAACACTGTGTTCCAAATTTGGTGTGGGACATAGTAATAGGTAACGAAACAAGATTTTATCAGAGAAGTCAACAACGAATTTGCTTCATAAGAAGAGTCCCTGGAAAAAACCATGTTTATGATTACACCACTGACTAGTGGCATAAATGTATACAAATCAAATCAATTATTCGTGTAAAAAGTATTTACTTATATAGTAGAAGTCGTGACGAATATTTTGAGGAATGATAAATTCATTATCGGCCAGTCTCTTTTCCTTAGAAAATTTGAGTGCCACCATCGTATAGTACATGCATTTGTATTGGAAACGAATAACTCAAAGCTAACGAAGAGGAGAACGCCCGCATGACATTCTACACTCCAATATGTTGACGACCTCCGTGGCCGAGTGGTTTGTACGTCGGGTTTCATGGTGTCGCAGACTCGAGAGATCCCGGGTTCGAATCCCGGTGGGGGCAGATGTTTGTGTGATGAATACGAGCATTTGTACTCCAGTCATGGATGTTTCGTATGTATTTCTATTTAAATATACTTATATATGTACAGTATATGTATTTTATCCGTTACCCTAGTATCCCATAACACAAGCCTTACAGTGCTTACTTTGGGGCTAGGCTAATTGGTGTGAGTGTTGGAAATATTTATTTACTTATTTAATATCATGTAGTTCAAGCAAACAACGATTAAAAACTCCAATTCTTACTGCAGGATCTAGTAAACGTAGACGAACAAAAAGGCTCATGAGAAAATGGATGAAGTCACGAATTACTTAAGAAAAACAAAAGGGGGAACCCTCCTACCACCTTTTGCGATATTGGAGTGGCCATAAAAGAGAAGTGGTTGTAAAGACGATAGGGTGAATGGCTCTTTTGATGGTCCTGATATCTTTGTTGGAGCGAAGCAATGCTGGAACGAAATACCAGGTATTAAAAGGTTGCTGAATAGTGTAAATGAAGGTTTTAAATGAAGCCGGGTTGATTGTTATAGCTCAGCGGGTACATCAAATCAAGTGCGAGATTCTCGTGCGTAGATTCACTGAATTTGATCTTTATCATGTAATTGCTGGAAAGAAGTCGAAAGACCGCTTCGTCTCGTGGGATTCATATGAATATACATATCTCAGAAAGTTCTCATGTTGTTAATGAAAGTTCCTTTATAATGGTTAGGTTACATTCCTTTTTAGCGTGGTGACAATGACAGCAATATCTCGTTCGTGGTTGAGCTCAAGAATATTATCGAATCTAAGGAAAAAGACTTGTCCGGCAACGTGGTTAACTAGATGATGTGCCTCGCCGTTAGCACAATACATACAAGAGCAGTAGCGTAACTCAGCCGATTTCTTGAAATAGATACCTACGCCTGAGCGGAGCGCTAGGGTTGGTACCTACAAAATGTTAAACAGATTGGTGTAGATTTTTATTGTATATGTATAGTTACTAATGCCACGTTACGGATCGAAACAGAGGCAGACGGCCAATGACAAGTCTCGATGACGACGGCGCGCAACGTGGCACTGCGTAGATTTGTCTTGCCAGGATTGATTAGCGGCCGTGTAAATGACGTTTGTCTGTGTGCATGCGTCGATTCGGGCGCTAATATGAAGTCAAAGTACTGCTCTTGTATGTATTGTGCCGTTAGTGCAACTCAGGATACCTGCCGTGCTGTTTTGTAAGAACAAACACACTTTTACGCCGGTGTATTTTGAAATTGTTCTTCAAAGAGTTCATTGACATGATGTACCATATGGATCTCTGAAGGCAGTGTTCGGACATTCGTTTTATATACATTTCATTCTATTATAACTTATCGAGACGTCGTCGTAGGCATTAAAGTTAAATTTAAAACTATGCTGATTATATTTTGTATTTCAATAATATTGTGTGCACCAGTTTAATATACTTCCTATTTCCTGCAGTAATTACGACGCTCGGCTCGGAAAATGTTATAAGACCGATAATATATTATAAACTATGTAAGACCGGATAAAGTGAGCTACGAGTAGAAGTCGTACAAGTAAGTAAAAACAAAAAATTTCAAGACATCAACATCCGCCGGTACTATATTAATTTTATTCTTATAAAATGCAGTCTATGCCATCAATATCATAATTATGACGACCTCCGTGGTCAAATGGTTCGTACGCCGGGTTTCGTGGTGTCGCCGACTCAAGAGGTCCCCGGGTTCGAATCCCGGTGGCGGCAGATGTTTGTGTGTTGACTACATTTCTACTCCATTCATGGATGTTTAATATGTACTTCTATATAAATATACTTATATATGAACAATACCTATATGTATTCTATCCGTTACCCTAGCATTCCATAACACAAGCCTTATACAGTGCTTGATTTGGGGCTAAGCTAATTGGTGAGTATTGTTTTTTTTACGAGTCAATTGAGAACCTCGATTTTATAAAAGTCGGGTCAGTAGATAAACTGGTAAGGTGGAACGTACAAATGTTTTCTGAAAATACATAAATCTTCCGCATAGCTTTTACTGTAGTTGGGTACCTACAGAACTACAGACTACATTTTTATGAGAGCAGGTAAAGAGCTTTTTTTTCAGTTTTATTATTAAATATGGTAAGAATTAGTTATATATTACCTACATAATTTCTCGGTATTACATATAATAATACCCACATATAACAAACAGTAGTTCAAAAATTTATTGTTAATGGAAAACAGGACATATGCTATCTTAAACAAAACTTAAGGTAAATAAACAAATATAATACAGACAGGATATTCATATAAATTTTCCTGTTAGTTCTAAATTGAGGCTAATTGATCATCATAATGACCATTATTACCTTAAAGACTGATCTCATCAAAACAATAAATACCTAATTTTATGACAAATAGGACGAACTGCAGTACACGTAGCACGAATCATTATCGAATTCGAATAGTTTGCAAACCGAAATGTCAATGTCAAATTTTGTATGGAAACTTGAACAGCAGCGGCACAAAGTACGTAACGAGAACTAAAAATCAGTACAACATTGGGATTCGAATCCGGGACCTCTCGAGTCGGCGACACCATGAAACCCGGCGTACAAACCACTCGGCCACGGAGGTCGTCAACACACAAAAGGTGGAGGTTGCTTCACAAGCGGGTAATCCGCAGTGCCCTAGGTACCTCTCTTCTTATTAATAAACGAGGAGTAAGATTAGACTAGTTACGCCGAGTTTTGTTATATCACACAAGTGCCATTTGCCATTCAATGAACAGAGACAAAACACAGAGTTACTACTCCAACCTTACTCTTCGTTTATTAATAAGAGAGTTAGTTAAAATAAAGTAATATCTATGTTTTCGATGATCGCAACACACTTTCTTGACTAGAGCCGAGAATAAAACAAAAACAAAACGCCAGCTGTAACAGCACATGGCGTACCTACAAGTCTATTCACAACAGACACAGACAGACGGGGTAATTTAGCAAATTATTGTAATGCGCAATGGCATTGGACTCGCAACATGTCACTATTGTTCTTTTTAGATTTGAAGGTAAATCCTACTTATTATGGTAATAATGAGAATAGAGCAATGTTTCAACTTTTGGCTGCGGAGTAACGCAACTTTCGTGAAATGGTTGTTAGCGGATGGGAGGCAAAACGTTGAAAGCCGTGCTTTCGTTATCATCATCATTATCAGCCTATTAAAGTCCAACTGATGGGACACAGGCTTTCCCCTTGTTTTTTATGTTAAAAGGGTAGTAAATTAGCATATGGCTGCTTAAGTCTCGATGACACGGGGCGAGTTTACAAGCTACAAGCCAGAGAGTTCGCTAGAAGATTGTAAACTCGCCCCGTATCATCGAGCAGCAGATGGTAAAAAAGCAGATGACACGGGGCGAGTTACAAGCTGCTAGCAAACTCGCTGGCTTGTAGCTTGTAACTCGCCCCGTGTCCTCGAGGCATTACGGCCATCATAACCTATACACGCTTACGATATAAAAAATATCGCTCGTGCTGTTGCCTACCCTAAGTCAGGGTACCTGACCCAAACGCGGAAAAATCCCTAAACGGAGCTTCGCACTAAGCAGCTTAGAGGGTATTTGCAGGGTTCTTAGCAGAATCAGTTAAAAGCCGTAAAGCGCTCGTAAGAGTTACGGGGTCCTCGGTGGGCAGCCACTGCGGGGGCCCGTAAAGCTTGAGGTGTGAGGTCCGTTCGGCGGTGTGCCTCTTATAGGCGCCGTCGTCTGTAAACAGACGTTTTGCCTGCGTTAACAGAAAAAGGGTACCCTGACCCAATCCTCTACCGCGTGGAGTCCTGGTACCTTACTCAGCGACAGAAACACAATACCACCAAAAGGTAGTGTTATTTTACTTAATGTGGTCTTCTCTTTAGTTGGAGATTACTTACTTCCCCATACGGGCGCTCCAATCCGAGCGTTGCAGTTCTCTAGACAATAACTCCAAAATCCCGACATTTTAAAATTTTGACTTCTAGGCATTTTGTAAGCAAAAATAAAAAATAATGTAATTGATGAAACTGTATGGGAAACCAGTTATTCAACACAGATGAACATAGACACGGGCACCCGCTTAAAAAATTAGGTAGACTTAGTTATACATTTATGTATGTATTTATAAAGTCATTGCTTGTTCAGTAGTGGAGATGGAAAGAACGTAATGGCTGAGAGAACGAGTTTTCTTTTCTTTATAAAGCATCTATTTGTAGTGTCTCTGCTTTGCTTAGTTGTCGGTGGTCTCCCCTTGACATTGTTACGAATAATACAATATGTATAATTTTAATAGTAGATACCTCAATTTCTTCACCTTAATAATGTTTAGGTATTGAAACGGCACAGATTATATCTGAATTGACCTGCCTCCCTGAGCTCTCACTCAATTTAGCCAATTTATGACTTCGCAGTGATGGAGAGAGAACAAACTCGTGTAAGTATTTTATTAATTTATGCGATCATTAAGATTTATTGTTGTTAGAACACGTGCAAATGCAAACCGACCACTTGTACCTATATAGTAACTACCTACGTATAAAATAACAAAAAACCTGTTTTTATACTTCAATGTAGGTAGATAGATAGTTGTAGAATAGAAAACTCAAAACTTCGGTTTATATGCGAAAAAACAACTAAAAACCGGGCTTCCCTCCTCATAATTTGGGACGACACTTTGATTAATGACGGTGCGCCAACTAAGAATGGAGGGAATGATATGTACATACGTACATCCTCCTCGGTGTCTGACTTATAATAATTATCACCGAAAAGTTCTTCACGAAACAATAGTTTAAAAACAAGCGGCCATTGCACGCGCATGACGCAAACCTGCAGCCAGCAACATAATAAATAATAATAGGCCGGCGCGAAACGGCAACGTCCGCCAGCCCCGGCCGCGTAGCGAGTTGGCAACGGTGCGTGCGCGATCGATGCGGCTACGGCTTGCAGGCAGAAGGCAAGTTTTATCATAGAACCAGATAGAAAACCAAGTTTTTTTATTCACGATCATCAGAAAAATAATAAAAGCGAAAAAAAATCGACCAAAAGAACCGCGCATTGCAATAATACGTTTAGTGGCAAACGTTGGTGAGTGTAATTTCGTTTGTCCGTGCCTTAAGGACTAGCAATTCTCTAAATTGTTAGGTTGCCTGCTATTATAGGTGGTGTACAGGGTGAGCCCGAGTGTACTGAGGACGATAATTACATTGACAGCAACTTGACACTAATTTATAGCCTACATTAATGGAAGTTGTCACACTCCATTCACGTGGTTAGACTTTGAACACTTTCATTCCAACCTGTTTCGGATATTTACTGCAGCAGCAGTTAAATAAGGAAAAGAAGATATAACTTGTAACATTGCGGATTTTGGGTATTCTGCACATTAGGAGGTATTTAAATTGGCCATTACTTACAGTGCCCCTTGATATAGCACTCTTTTTTATGAAAATAGGCCTGTTTAGAAAGGATCTATTATGGAAGGCAACATGAGTAAAGGATCCTTTCTTTTTCCATACAACTCTACCCAATTTTGTAGCTAAATTATAATCATGCATATATGTATAGAAAAATACGCCGAATTCATCAATAATATAAAACAAATTGATTATCCACTTGTACCACACAAAGATATCTTTCAAAACTTTAAATTAATGACAACACAGATAATAATATACTGTGGCAAATGTGTTAATAACAATTAGCTACGGAAATCACGTGATTCTTGATACAACCAATCACAATCAAGGAAATGAATTTAAAACCAATAATAGTATTAGCTGTCATCTGTCAGTCAATGACAAATTGCGTCTGTAATAACGTTTCTTTATACGCAGATTTGCTATTTTCAATTTACATTATTATTATTATTTTATTGAATCTCTTGAGATTTTGATGTGAGTCTTTTAAGTATAACTTGAGATGATTTTTGAGATAATTTGTACCGAGTTACAAAATTGGGCAAAAATCGAAGTTCTTCTTTAGTATTTTATAAGATGATGACGAAGATATTTACACGTTTTCTGAAAGGAGCTCTGTGCCCTTGTTATTAATTATTTATTACGCAGAGAACCTGCAAACCCCTGTTTTTATAAAAAAATAGGAAGTTCTCCAGAATACGTGTTATTTTAATTAAGTACCTACTTAACTTACCTAATTACCTAGCAGAAGTAGAGTAAATAGGCTAAACCATTTTCCTAGACAGCCATAATTTATTCTGACGAATGGGTCCTAAAGCGTTAAATAACCTGCATTTATTATGGTTAAGATAGAAGGTAATTTCGAAATTCACCGAATTAAAAAACCATATCTAAAACATTCAATGATTTAAATATAGAGATTTGCCAAATGGGTATGTAGTAATCTAAATGTAGGTACCTATACAACCAAAATTGTATAAACCCACATCAAATCCAAAACCTGTTCCGTTCTCTTTAATTAGCCCTAACCGTTACAGAACGGAGTGCATACGACGAATACAAGTAAGTATAGAATAGCTACCCTGCCATTTATGCCAACTTATCCAATTCGCAATGCCAAACAAGTTCGAAATTCGAATATTTACTCGTGAAGCGGGCGGAGTGGCAACGTGGCTCTTTTCCCGCGGTCGCGACTGAGCGGCAACATGACCGCCATTTCGCTAGCTTTTCGTGGAGGGATCAGCTGGACCGCTAAGAAACGAATTATGTTATAAATAGGTAGGTATCCACGGTAACTTTGTAGGCAGACTCGTTTGTTCGAAGTTTTCTACAGCGAATAACTTGTTTCTCAGGATCGTTCTAGCCTTGAATATCTGTTATGGAACGAGAAATGCTTGCTCTTGCTCGATTCTTTTTGTATTTACAGTTAGGTGTATAAATTCCTTGACTTATTTATTAGTCACTTAAACACGTGTTGATGTTATAAACACTGTCTACTTACATACACCATACATACTCTTTTTATGACCTCGTAATGGTACAACGCGTTTCATGTACTAAGAGGTCCTGGGTTCGAATTCCGACGGAGTAAATATTTACTTGTATGATGAATACGAGCATCTGTTCCTTATATTAATAAGGAACAGATGCTCGTATTCACAACCATTAGGTTGATTATAAATTTATCTATAAAAATTAAAATACACTTTACTAATGCCATTGTATCTCTAGCTTCCTTTATCGGATTATTCATGAAGGTTTTCCATTAATTTATTATCTTCATCATCAGCCTATTAATGTCCCCACTGCTGGGGCACAGGCCTTCCCTATGGATGGAATAGGGAGATTGGGCCGTGACCCACCACGCGGGCCCAGTGCGGATTGGCGGGTGCTAACGACTGCTGATGCAGCCGGGACCAACGGCTTAACGTGCCTTCCGAAGCATGGAGTAACTCGAGATAAAAGATTTTTGGTCACCCATCCAATGCCGGACCACTACGAAAGTTGCTTTTACTTCAACGATCACAGCCGAACGCGCTAACTAGTTAGCGAACTAACTGCGCCATCGAGTTCATCGAGAATTTATTACTTACTTTTTCAATTTCACCTTAATTAAGCTGGCAGCGAAATCGTTTATATTATATTTCCTTTCAGTGGGTAATATATTTTGTTGTAGAGTTATAATAATGCGATTTATTAGGGACAAACAATCATTTGACGGTGATCCTAAATAAACTTGGTTGTCTGTCCACGTCTGTCGCTTCTTACATTATTTAAATATTTGCACAAGGAAGCTTAAAGAAACTAGAAAGGTTAAAATGGTCAAAACAAATGGTGTGAGTCAGACGGATAGGAAGTATTCCGTATCTGGTAAATTTAGTATAAAGTTGGCAAAAAATTATAAAAATGAAATTAATTATACTAGAAATTATTCCTAATATAGTTTTCTTTACATTCAAAATCTTATTTATTAACAGTTATTTGCTTAAAAATTAAATAACATAAAATGAAGTTACTCTGTTTAAAAAGTTATAACTTAAATTAACAACAAGACATACCTACCTAATAATTATGACGCCACCTATGAGCGAATGGGTGAGCCGTGAGTCACACACGATTAAAACCGTGATTAATTTTAGAGGAATTTATAACGATTTTGTAGTTACACGAGTAGGTACTTGTTTATGTAAGGTTTAATATTTATTGAGTGAATATTAATATTGAAAAATTAATGCAATATACCCCGCTGAATCTCTGATGCGGTACCCTAAAACAAGGCTAGAGGACTTTTCAAGGACGCTCAAGCTTTTGTTTGAATTATTAATGAGGTATTTTATTTATGTAAGTATTTGAGTGCCGAGAAAATACTAAGTTTCGACTCTTTTTAAAGAAATTAATAAACATTTTGATAAATTAAAAGAATTGTAAGTATGTATGTTTACTTATATACCGTGAATATTGAATAACCTGAGAAACTTTCCTAATTTAGACAACATTTTAGATCACTTTCCGAAAAAAAAAAACGGAAATATTTTTTCGGAAAATCTCTCCACATAACTCACAATTTCAACAATCAAGAAACTTTAAAAAAATCTTTTTTATAAATAAACGTTATGTTTTATAAACGTTACGTAACATTATTGTTATAATTATTCAAATAGAACTAATTTTAGGAACCGCGTACTTTAAATTCTATAATATATGTTATTTACAGTGTGGCTTTACGATATTTTGTAAACGATATACATAAATCAATATTTTTTTTATGTGTGCGTTACTTATATGTTTGCTGTTTAGAACTGTTAGCACTATGAGACTTTACACGATTTTGAATTTTTTCGGGTAGCTCAAAATCCACGGTGTATAAAAAACATCGAATATTGAATAACAAAATCATATCGAAAAACCAAATGTGTTTAATAAGGTACGTATACAGACCAACCGGCGTATTTACTTATATATACTTATATACCGTGAATATTGAATAACCTGAGAAACTTTCCTAATTTAGACAACATTTTAGATCACTTTCCGAAAAAAACAAAAACGGAAATATATAACACAGTCAGCTTAATGTACAAAAACACAACTAAATGCGTCTCGCTAGCTCGGCGGGCTCCACTCGGATTATTTTAATGCCAAATCGATAATATTCGAGTGTTTGCAGAGCGCGCCATAAATATCCGTAGCCTGTAGGTAGACGAAAACAGAGGCTTTCAGATGGAAAGGAAATCTTGGAAAAACCATACAAATACATTCAAATAGCAGAAAGAACGCAAAGGGCAAACCCACGTTGAATAAAATCCTATTGAGAAGTGTTTGAGAATCGAACTCAATGAATATAATACCTAAATCCTATTACACGGTTTCTTATATAAAATGCTAAGTGTCTATATTCATATTTCCCACTACTCTTTATATGAAAAACTATACATGAAATAATAATAATCCTTATCAATTTTTCCAGACTTTTTTGTATGTAGTAATATTTTTATTTAACTGCTCTAGATGTTTAAATGTAAAGAAAATTTTACAAGAAAAAAATCCACGCGTACCAGACAGCAGACGGGATGGGACAGGTACCGCGTATTTTTTTTATATTTACATTTTATAAAATGGCAGGTACATCTAATATATAAAAATCTCGTGTCGCGGTGTTTGTGGTTAAACACCACCGAAACGGCTTTCCCGATTCTCATGAAATTTTGTGTGCATATCGGGTAGGTCTGAGAATCGGACATCTATTTTTCATCCCCCTAAATGTTAAGGGTAATCCACCCCTATTTTTTTTTTAATTTTTTTATGATACAGCATTAGTAAATATATATAACCCTGAATTTTCAACCCTTTACAATCAACCCCTATTTTGTTATGGCGGAACGAAGTTCGCTGGGACAGCTAGTAGAATTTATAAAAATATAACTACAATTGCTGTTTCTTCTTTCAAATATTTAATATTTGTAAAGGTATTCGTTTTACATTGTGGGTTACCTACAATGCGAAGAGATGACGCTGCCTTGCAGCCTAAGAAATATTAGAGGAAATTCGAAACGGCCGTTAGAGCCGCGATCAACGACATTTAAATATTTTTGGCCGCAGTAGCATACTTAGTCAGTGCATCCGCCCGGATAGCGGAGGGTGCGGGTTCGTGTCCCGTCTGCTGCCTGGTCCGTTTTTCTAGTTTTTCCATTATTTGTCATGTGTATCATGCAACGACCTTCTATATATACAGGATGTCCTAAAACTTTGCCAGATGGAGGGAAAGGACCTGACTACATCATCAGCTTATTAATATCCCTACTGCTGAGGCACACGGCCTTTCTAAGGATGGAATAGGGAGACTGGGCCATGCCAAGAGCCACCAAGCGAGCCCAATACGGATTGGTGGGTGCTAACGACTGCAGATGCAGCCGGGACCAACGGCTTAACGTGCCTTCCGAAGCACGGAGGACCTCGAGATAGTTATTTATTTGGTCACCGACCCAATGACCTACCATTGCGAAAGTTGCTCAACTTCGATGATCGCAGCTGAACAAGCTAACCACCTGCGCCATCGAGCTCCTTAAAATACCATAATTACTGTTTTTGACAGTGCGACTCACATGGTCTCGCCTTGACAACACTTTGCATGAACAAGTTTTTGGTGGGACATGTCAGTTTTTTGTTTGGTCTTTTATCAGATAAGAAAAACCTTAGCCTTTTATTTTAGATGCTTATGTATAGATGGAGCACGTTATGGTGACTTTCAAGACGTATTTAATGTTTAGGCTTTGTTATTCAATGAAGTGTTGACTTTTATAGAAGTTCATTAATATCATTTCAAATTAGGTTCCTAGTAGTATCGAAATAAAAAATACTGATTTTATTTGAGGAGCTCGATGGCGCAAGTGGTTAGCGCGTTCGGCTGCGATCGTTGAAGTTAAGTAACTTTCGCAGTGGTCGGTCACTGGATGGGTGACTAAAAATTTACTATCTCGAGCTCCTCCATGCTTCGGAAGGCACGTTAAGTCGTTGGTCCCGGCTGCATCTGCAGTCGTTAGCACCCGCCAATCCGCACTGGGCCCGCGTGGTGGGTCAAGGCCCAATCTCCCTATTCCATCCATAGGGAAGGCCTGTGCCCCAGCAGTGGGGACATTAATAGGCTGATGATGATGATGATTTTATTATTGAACTGTAGCAGAATCGACACAATGATTGCAGTTTTTTTTTTCCAAATTATTCCAATTCCGTGTGACATCAGGGATAAAATTATATCGAGCAGTATCCGCCCTGACCCAATTTCTTTACTCAGTAGGGCTTCTAGCAGTATTGCGCTGAATAAATAATATTAAAAGAAATGCAGTCATTTGGGAGGTAAAAGATAAGTGCCGCCATATGAGGAAAGTTCAAACTTAAAGCGAAACGTGATCCTTCTTTGATCTTTGTGACGTTTTCTGTTAGGAGACAGGGAGTACTAGCAAGTGATAACGAACTTTTAAGTCCGCTCTGAAGTTGCTTCGCGCAAGTGTACAGTCGTCTTTTAGTCCGCTCTGAACATTGCACAATTCAAAAGACTGGTATATACCTAGTTGGGCGTAGATTGTGTATATACGACTGTGTCTACGCGAAACAACTTCAGAGCGGACTAGGGCAAATCCTATTTTCATTGGCAGCATTATGTACTTGTGGAATTTAATACAACATAAAAGTTATCTATCAACATAATGGAATAGTATCTCTATATTTATCTTGACCTGAATATCTTTGAAGTACAGCAAACATTGATCGAAGCATAGACCTCGATGACTATAATTTATTTACTCTACAAAAATATATTGACACACGTACAACGACCAAAATATGTCCAACTATGGTCCAACGTGGGTGCAAATGTATATTTTAGTCTTCAGTGGACTTACGAGCTTTCATAATGTCACACAACCTGTCAAATTAAAGATAACAACGTTATTTTAAGCCGGTGCGGTGGGTGTAAACTATAAACAGACAATGGTGTCGATTCTGGCGTGATTCTTTAAACTTAAAACTAAATTTAACATCAATCTCTCCTTTTCATTTTGTATAGAGATTGACAAGGATGCACTGTTGTCAAATTTAAGTATAGATTTAGAGAATCGTGCCAGAATCGACACCATTGCTTTTGGTAAAAATGTCTATAATATTTAAATCACCATAAAGCTAAAAACAACATACATAAATAGTAAAGTTTTCCTTTTTTTATGTAAGTAAATTTATATTTTCACAACGTTATTTAAGGCAAATATTATTCAATATCATTTTTAAACTACTAAAGCAACATCATATTATATAAAATATCAAATGCCTTACTTTGCTATTGATAGCAAACATGCACTCTCTTTTCTTCAAGAAAACTGACTACCCACATTTTATAGATGTTTGCGTAACAAATATTTATAGTATTAACTAAGTTATCAATTTGTAAACTATTAACAAAGTTTTAGTAACAAAAAAAAGTGTTTCAATAGTGATTTGTGATAAGTGTGTGTATGTCCAACTAAATTGTTGATATATTAACACACGTACTGTTCTGTTGAGAGAAATAAATGTCTTAAACTATAAACAATATAATCATTGTTTCTCTAAAATAAAAACTTGTTATTGGGATCTGACATGGAGGCGTGGCCTATTCAATATGGCGCCGACGCACCCCATTTGCCTAGTCAAACCGTGATGAAATACCGTAAAATAGTTAAATATCAATATTAGTGGTAGATAATGATAGTCTTAACAATTAATGATATTTGTGAATGGTCCGGTTCAACGCCCAGTAATCGCAATTTTCGAGAGGGTGAACGACTGGTAGCTGCGAAACATTTATTGAATTGTGGTATACACAAACATTTATTGAATTGTGGTAACTAAACCAAGGAAACTCTTTCATTTTAATGTTGTTGCCGTCCCATTCTTTTCTTAGTGGAATAATAATGAGATCTTGTAAAATGCTACTTCACACATGCTTAACCTCAAAAAACGAATTTGACTCACCTGGTAATATATAGTCGTCTTTCAGAAAATGCAATGAACACACTTTCATGTGAGGATTTATTTTACAGTCAATCTTCAAAGCGTTCTTCCATGCTGTGAATTGGTCCACTTTTTCCATTTGACCAAAATAATTTTTGATGTAAACACAACGCGCATTTTTTTTAGGAAACTTATGAAACGTTAATTCACGGTTTTTTTGAAAACTGCTTCCACATCCATACACACAACACTTTATTCTTTTTTTAGAAATCTTGCGAGGGTTAAATATTCCTAATTCTTCCGTCATTTTTTGTTTAATTTCTCAAAAGTACTAATGACACTAATGATAACTTATGTGTTTTGATGAGCGATGCACCCCGGTATTAGTTCCAAAATTGAACACCAGGTGTCTCACGAATTTTGTCAGATCCCAATAATACGTTTGTATAAATTTATGTCAAATGGTTAAATATAATAATATTAATTAATAAAACCAAATCAAATGTAAGATGAGCTTTCTTATAAAGTTTTTCAATATAATCAAATAAATAGGTTATTTTTTAGGTTTCCCTTTTCTCCAAGATTTTACGAGATAAATTAGTTACCTTTTTTGGCAAAGAGGAGCATGTCTATATATTTTTAGATTACGATAAACTTTTTAATTTAATCCGCGATTTTGGGAATTACTGGTCACCCTATTCGCGTTTACATAGCTTGTGTCCTACGCGTTTATAGTACTCTCTATTTTGTATTTATAGCGTGGCACGTCTACGCTTTGTAACCCAACACGGCCTGCCCTTTAGATGTCAGCACGACAACATTATAAGTTTGCTCAAAACTTATCTAAGTACTCCAGGGAGTTAGACGCAAACATCGACGGGGCACCTTGGCATATTAATTTTAACTTGGTTGTACGTACACGTACAGACAGATATGCTACTTACTTCAATTAATTTACATTGTATATTACGGATAGTAAAAGAACATGTTTTTTATTCTATAAAACATATATTTTTGGATTTCATTTGAAATAAAATAAATAAACGTAATACCTTAACACAAATACATTTTTACAAGACGTGCAGCGAAATCTCATACATATTGAATTTGTCGCTATGCGAAAAAGGAATAGATAAGTATGCACTACGAAAAAAAAGTACAGCATTCTTGAGTTTTGTCTATTGAATTGCGAATTGACCGTACCTTGTGTTTGCCAGCCGACGCGACGTAAGGTACTTGTTTTTGTGTGTGGGCGTCTACCGGTATTATTACTTTGTATCATTGGTAGATAGGTACCGGTTATGTAGTTAAAAAGTTTTCTCTCGAGACTTGGCGACAACCAATAAAGAAACAAACTTACCTAGGCTAGCGTTACCAGGATTCCGGATAAAGCCGGACATAAGTAGGCTTTTTGATTGCGTGTTCGGCCAAATTAAACGGTGTCCGGCTTTTGTAAGGCTTTTTACATTTGGCGAACGATCGAGCGCCGAGCGTGGCCGAACGCAAGCGAGTTGGCTGTCGGTCGCTTTTACATTTTTTTTTGTCATACTTTATATTATGTATTGAGCCACAAAATCTTCAATAATCTAGGGTGTCCTGCATTTTTACCCAAATGTCCGGCCAAACTGGCTGGTCTGTCCGGCTTTGTTTCCTGTCAACCCTACTTATCTCAAAATTTCATTTGATCGTATTCGGGTGCACGAAAGCCATTACTCGAATTCGGGCTCCCGAAGCATTTTATTTTCGGGTACTGGAACACGGGCAAACAACCCTGCAAACGAATACGGGCGTACTCGACTCCGCTCGTTTTCACTTAGTCAGTTGTCCGAATTCAATAGGCACTGGTATTCGGACTAGCGACCAAGTGTAATAGCGCCATTAGTTTCTACATATATTTTTTATCTTTTTGTAACTATAAATTATAGTTAAAATTATATCAATAATTTTAATTATAATCAGACTTAGTGGAGTAAAAACCCAAAGACAGCTCGTTCAACAATTTAATTACGAAATGCTTTGTCACGCCTCGTTCGTAGGATAGTGGAAACACGTGGTAGGACAAAGAAAATTTTGTAAATAGATATTGTCACAGCATTATATAATGCATAACTTCGTAGGATCATTTGATAAATCGGATTTTGACGCAAATCCTAAGGATTTGGCAAAAACGCAGATAATTAGACGACGGCGATGCTGCGATTTCTCAATGTTACTGAAAAAGATAGGATTATTTATTAATAACACGCAAGTCGCCTCAGTAAGATTGAAAAAATAATAATTGGCTTTTTATTAATATTCTTGTTGCGGAACGATACGAAGCGTGTTCACTCATGAACTGTCTGTCCACATGACACTGTGAATAGCTGATCGCGGCTTTTTAATATGCGGAAATCACTGTCGCACTATAAAAAATCATCAAATTTAGTGAAAATCAAAAAAGTGACAACGCTGATTGCGATTCCCGTGCGTCTGAGGGCGTCTATCATTTCGAACGTTTGTATGTAGCATGTAGCTTTCTTACTGTTAAATTTATATACTGTGGCATTGTCATAAGTCAACTTTATTACAAAGACAGGAGGTTGGTTAATAATACGCAATATAATCCCAAGAAACATTAACTTGAAATAACAGCAAGACATTCACAGGATGAGTCAATCAGGCCTCCATGTGAATCGACGGCAATATAAATAAATTCTGTACGCTAGGAGGCAGACAATTTATTTCCATTCCACGTCCGTCCGGTCGGGTCATCGATTTTTCATCAACGAATCGGGTCAGACTCGAAATAAACCGGAATTTCAGCTTCGACCTGTGCTAATGAGATAGCAATGTCGAATAGTTTACCACTATCTAGGTGGCATAGTTCAAAAACAGCCCACACAAATATAGTGCTCAATATAGCTAGGCAACGCTTAGCTATAAAAGTAAAAAAAAGATTAAATACAGTCCAAATGTCGAACATGGTAATTATCTCCTGGTTACATATAAAAACAAATACTACTATTAAGAATGTAGATAAATATGTAGTTTGATTATTTTTATAGTTATTTTAGGCTTCAGAAATTTGAAAATAAGATGTAATCGATTTGAGTGTAATCATAAAAATAACGCCGAAAACAGTAAGTTTTAAATGATGTCAGCAGTATTATTAAAAGGTGTAGGTATGTACACAGACATAATCATAATTGGCAGCAGATTAAGGGTAGCGGAAACTGTAATTGTATACGATTTTTTTCCGCTTTATTAAATTCCAAACATTCCATAAGCAAGGATTCATACAAGAAAATTAATGTTAGTCACTACAAAAACAAAAATTATGTCCGCATTTATTCGTACGCCTGGTAACCCTATCTAGGGGTCCGAATTCCACGCAGACAAAGTCGTGGGCAGCAGACTGCATAGTTAGTTAATAATTAATAATAGTACATAAGTAACTGCCATGGCTTGTTTTCGGAACGTTAATATTGTCGCTTGAACAAGTTAACAAAGGCTGTCTTATAGCAAAATATGTTGTATGTATGTATGCTACAAAATTCTTGTATGTATGTATGTATGCTACAAAATTCTTAAGTAACCACCTGACCTTGTTGGTTTTCATATATAAGCCGCTGAATTGATTTTGAGTTATTATGTAATCTCATCAAGTGACTTTGGAGGGCATAATTAATAATCTACTTTGATGATGAGAAAGAAACAGGGGACCGAAAGCTTGAATGAGGAACTAACAATTTTGAGGAATTTACAAGAATAAAAGCTAAGCCAGCTATAAAGATAATTTAAAAAAATACAAAAGAGGACAGTAGCTACACAATCTAGTCTGTGATCAGGGTAACTCATGCCTGATATTAATCAAAGCAAATGTGGCGCTGACAGAAATTGCTTGGTATAATAGTGCCGCATTGCCGAGGTCCACGCATTTTAGTAAGCACGCCTATATCTGGTTCATACCAGTTTTGTCCGACTCGGGCTAAATATAGCACAGCAGTAAGCATTAAATCTTGAACGTAACGTTAGCGTGTTCAACCTTTTTTTTGACTATAGAATTTAATGCGTACCATATTTAATGCTTTACCGTGAAAATAGTTTCTATAACCGTAGGCGGACATTAATTACATAAATTGTGCTGGTTCCAAGAATATAACATACGAGCCTTTTTCGTAAAGATGAGTAAAATATATCTATTTTAAATATGTATTCTACTAGTTAAATCAATGTAAGTAATCTGATTATACATTATTAGGTTAAACGATGGTATGGTGTTGGTTGTATTTGGCTATCATTGAAGATGGAATTGGGAGCATGCACCATAAGTTGAGAACTAACAAATTATTCAAAAACTTGCGATTCGAAATTAAACAAATCATGGTAGCCACAAAGAAGAAATCTGTGAGGAATGTTTTATTAAATATAAAACTAGAGGCCTGGAAGTGGTGGTGGCGTGTTTTATACATTTTTGAAGTGAAACTTCTTTATGCACGCTTGACTTGGGGGGTAAGCTGGCGAAATTATTTTAATGTTTTATTTAGTTTTTTTTTGTGATCATCGCGAACACACATACAGACTGACAGACGTGGGATAAGGGGGGGACTATTTTTTGTAATATACTTTGTAAACGTGCTTTGTGACATGGATAATGTCATGAACCGATATTTATCAACCCACATCATGGTCAAACATCATCAATCAATCGGTATTAGCTGAATATGAATGATGAAATCACCACACGGATTGATTCAATGTTACATACAATTATCATCATCAATTAGACTATTAATATTACTACACTGGGGAATAGACCTTTCCTTGTACCAATAGAAACACTCAAAAGAACAGGGTTAGATCATATATAAATATAACATAATATACCACGCGGGTTTAATGCGGATATGTAGGGTTAATATGCAGTCGGGTTCGGTCGGGACTCGCGGGACAAACAGCTTAGTGTATCAAAGAATTCAACATAATTACATTTACTTCTTCATCCAATTTTTAGTTTTCGGAAAAGTTAATTATTATCAATAAACTACAGGAAAGCAACATTAAATAACGAAAAAAATATTTAGAAATATTTTTAATAATTTGATAATCTTGCTATATATCGATTAGTGCAAACCAGTAGTATTCCAAGAAAAACAATCGTTTTTCGCTTTAACATAAATGAGAATAGTATCGATATAGATAGAAAGATAGAATGTGGCAACGAATTTAATTAATGTCATTTTGTTTCTTAGTAAGTACCTGAAATGGATAAAGAAAATGTTACGAAATCAATAATTTTAATTAGTGATTGGGGCCTTTGACAGCCCTGTTCTTTAACCCGTGAATGGCAGTGCCGCTGAACCGGTATCCAGAATAGGCGAACGGTAGAACCGGTAATATGGTGCATTGTCGCGACACGTATGCGCCTACGCGGGAAATTTACAAGACAAGGAAGGTAAGCAGTCGTAGTCGCTTTCTAAAGTCATCGATTTTCACATGAATCGATACGATTTCAAACAGGGACAAAAACATTTGCGACACGCTTCCATTTTGATTGAACAGGCATGAAATAATCGAATAAGTACCCTTCGATCGGCAGAAAACTTTTATAAGTCTCGCAACATACCCGATTACACTAGGCCGCCACAGGGTGAGTCAAAGCAAACACGGCATCATGGAAAATCATGTCAGATCAAGACTGCGATAACACAAAACAATAACACTATATAGCCACGTTTAAATAACGCCACAATTAGCATTACTTAGTGTTTTCCATCTAAGATGTTGTCTGGTAGTCAAATCATTCTACAAAAGCTTCATAAGCATAAGTAAACCTGTCCTTAGACAGTTGCAATATTTCTTTACACGAAAAATAGTAAAGATTTAGTTTTAGTTCATCAGTCCAGTAAAATTAATATAACAAAAAGTTTAACATACTTAAAAACATGGGTTAAATTCTAGGTTCAGAATGTAACTAGGATCTCCAAATATTCAATACATATAAGGACATGGTCAATATTAAGCGAGCTTTTAAAAACGTTTTAAACGAAATGTAATGGAAAGGACTTTTAAATGCGAACGTATTTTAAATAAAACGCCGGCGTAATATCATATCGATACTGACATGGAACTGAATTCAGTGGTAATTCTGAATGAAAATGGCTGCAACAGTTTCTTTTAAACAAGTAATTGGAAATGAAAGTAGGTAAAATGCATTTTTTTGTTCATTAAGATTTTATGAATTTTTTGTTGCCGCGATGCCGTGACTAGCTGGTTAGTTAAAAGGGAATTATAGAGTCATAATGTTACAATGTTGCAGTAGCAATAGTGCGATAATAGCACTTAAGGATTGTAGGAGTGTACCTACAATATTGAGCGAGTGAGTGATATCTAGTTCAAGAAAGCATTCGAATAAAGCTATATCAACAATCAAACTGAGACG
Organism: Chilo suppressalis; assembly: GCA_902850365.2. NCBI lineage: Eukaryota > Metazoa > Arthropoda > Insecta > Lepidoptera > Crambidae > Chilo > Chilo suppressalis. The sequence continues at coordinate 16,101,902 of OU963914.1, read as the reverse complement.
CTAAGTTCTGATTCTACAGTTTATTTAGTGCTGCCCCATATTCTGTGATGGGACTTCCAAAATGTAATTGAATCAGTATGTTCTAGTTGAGTGTTACCATATATCTATTCACGTGTGAATGTGCGAAAATAATTTCATTAGTATAAGACTGGAAACAGTGCTCGAGTGTCCAGACCATCAGCGCCTATCGAGGATTGTAGATTTGCATGCATGTAGCAGTACGCGCGTTCATATATTTGCATGGATATAGTGACCATCGACCGTCAGTCGAGCACTATTTCCAGCCTAAAAGATTTATAATTATTTTAGTACAAGTTCTGGTACTGGTAGTGCTGGTACGTGACTAGGAATTAAATCATCTTGTACAAAGTTAGGAAGCACTCATAACTTAATTTTAGAACAGTATCGTACCTATTTTTGAATAAAGTATTCAACCGGGTGCTTTCAAAAATGTCTATGTTTAGCCATTATGTATATATATTCAGTTAACGCTGTTTTTTCAAAGTTAAAGAAGGGTTTTGTCTTAGTTTTTTCATAATTATAAATAAAGAATAGATTTTTTTAAACAAACATTGCTGATAGTGATCCTACGTTACACAATGATTTATCTAGTTTAACTAATAATAATTTCGTTAAAGACAAAATCAAAAACTAAAATCTGCAGGCTTGGCTGGCTTATATTAGAATATCTCATTGATATGCCACTAAATATGCATCAAAGCCGAAGGTGGATTAAAGATGTAGTAAAGTAGAATGTAACAGATGTATGTAGATACAACAATCTAAAATAAGAATAATAAAGCTATCTACTGCTATCTACGTAATAATACTAATACCTAGTCATTAAAGTCTTTTTTTTATTAATTTCATTTGAATTATACATAGAAAGCATCTTGCTCTTTGTCAAGTCTGTTTTAATCCATTTCCACTTCATTATCTTCTATGTTCAATAATGCACTATTTTCTCATACTTGTTTAGTTGTCTGTGGAAACCAAATTATAAATTACTTTTGGTTGCTACATTTCATGTTAAAATTGCTAATATGCAACATACGAAATAGTCTGAACGTGATATTAATACTGAGTTGGGACAATTGTAAATTTGGCCTTGCAATCAATTGTGTGGGTCAATAAAGTGGACACCTAACGCGTATAGTTAATTTCACTCACATGTACATTATTTTGTAAACGGATAAAATAAAAAATCAAATGCGAATTATTTGTTAACTCCCGCTAAATTATAGATATATAACCAACACTTGATAGCTTACTAGTTTCTTGTAGAATATGTAAACGCGTGATTGGATTTCACATTAAATGTTGAGACAATAGGAATTAATTAATATTAATCAGGCTAGTGTTGCGGTTACTGATCTCCAGAGTAAATATTCGTGACGTGATGATACATATCATCAGTAAGAGATCAGTAGAATCTACTTGATTTATTCATATAATGATGTGGTTGTGTGAGAAGCGTTACTCCCGCTGTTTCAGCTATAAAGATTTTATTTACAGTTCAATAGCCACCCTATTTAAGTGTCATGGTCTTGTCGGAGTATGAGATGATGAGATATGCGAGGAGGATAATTTAAGAAATCCATACTGAGACCATCTATTTCAGATGACCTCTCACTGACCTGTGCATCGGCTGTGTCCGTTGTGTATACTGCGCCATGTCTGTCTGCGCACAGGTGGCATGGCTACGCGGGGCGCATGCCGTACCCCGCGCCGTTAGCTACGCGCCATATCTGGCACTACACTTCACACACTACACTGCACAAAAACACTGCAGCCGCAACGAAAACCTGAAACAACACATTGGATTAGTGAGAAATTAATTATTTTTCATCTGTGACGGTAAGATTATATGGTAATCGTCTATTAAGCGTGACACGGATATTTGATGAGAAACGATGATAAGCATATGCATTTTAATAAAAAGAAAATTTTGAACATGAATGTAGACTTGCATTGAAATTTGGAATACAGTATAACGGGGTGTTAAAGAGAGAAAACACTGTGAGAAACAGTTCATGTGGAAAGACTTATGATCAATAATAGACATGGCCAGACCACAGAAATATATGGTAACTGGATAGGCAAATGAGTTATAGCAGATGCACTTTAATTCTATGATAGGCATTTGATGAGTCGAGCGTACAAAACATTCAAGACACGATAGACAAAGATGACGCATATAATAGCAGACTAAGAAAAACATACCTTTTAATAAAACTAATTCTTATAAAACTCGATTCGAACGAAGAATTCCTCGAGGTTTTTACATTTCAGACAACTTCTTATTAAACCATCCCGTTTCCAGCTAACCATTGAGTTGATCTTTGATAACTGTCAGCTTAGTGCAAATAAATCCAGATACATGTGCATTTCTACTCGCTAGTATAATTAAGCATTAATCTGAGTTCAAAAATATAAATGGCCCCCTTGAAAACCTCGTTATTCACTAGTGAACACGGTCGTGATGGTTGCTGGCAAAATTTGGGCAACATTTTTTTAGGTGAAAAGGGTGGCAAAATTGGCATACAATCATATGGCCATGACTACACCCTATCAATCCCCGTTGTGTTTTGGAACCTTACACTTTTTATCAGATCGCCATCAGCCTATTAATGTTCCCATTGCGGGCACAAGCTTTCCCTATGAATAGAATAGGAAAAGTTTATCAATACTAACCATCTGTTAGATCACGTTTTCTCTATAATTTTATTATTTATTAGTAAGATAAACAAGTTTCTTTATATATTAAGGTAGGTAAATGACTCTACGCCACTACTCTAAGTGATGATAAAGTCCAGACGCGAAGCTAGCTTATGCAGCCGTTCTGAACTGCCACACCAACCTTGCCTCGCCAGCTCGCCAAATTCCACTTACGAATAGTACGGCACAGAAATAAGTCTCGAAACCTCTTTATAGCTATAATGTATGTACATATAAATATTCATCAAACAATTAGAAGCGCTTTTGTTATTGTTTCGAATGTGGTGATAGCAGTATGGTCGTTGTTTTATTTTTCTATAATAAAAGTTCTTTATTTTCTTAACTTGTCTGCATAAACATATAAATCTAAACTACTGTACTATTTTATTTAAGAAGTCACTTGACTATACCTTAATTTCAACAAAAAAAAAACATTAAATGTCCAGACAAACATGATTCCCTAAATCACATTGTTTACCACAACACATTCGAAATTATTAGATTAGAAAGTCATGGAACCTTGACAGCGCATTAGAGGTGACTGTGTTCGCTCTCCTACTCTAACAACCTTGACCAGGGCATCCAAGCATTAAGCAGACAAACAGCAAAGTCATAATTAACAATGTTTCTAACATAGCAACAAATACGTGACATGCTAGATAAGTATTGCTCTTTTGGCTTTGAGATATAAAATAACAATAAATCCGAAAAATAATCTTACATCTTGGTGATATTATAAATATGAAAGTTTGCATGTTTGTTTATTTTTTACTCAACCTCGCAAAAATGGGGGATTTGGATGAAATTTGGCGCACATATGAGTTATCACCTGGATTGAGGAATAGGATACTTTTATCCCGCACAATGTAAAGATCCTGTGGAATTCGCAAAACACTATATAACGCGGACGAATGTACGCACGGAAGCAAATTAATAATAAATTTAATAAAGAGTTAGTTTCCAGGAAAATGAAGAATTTAATAATGCTAATAATAACCACCTCTAATGCAGAATGTTGAAAATGGCTACACATTAGGAATGTCCGTAAATCTCAAAATAATTGCAGTCTCTACTTTGTGTACTATTAATATTTCGTTTATAAAAACACGTGGTAAGGCAATCTGAATATAGCTTGTTTTTATATAAGTGTATTTTATTATTATTAATAAAATTACAAAAAGTACTACAAAAATTTAAAGTACTACTACTACTCAATATGAAAAGAAAAAGGGCGCATTCTAAGCAACTTAAGAGACGCTCATATTTTTTTAAGTTCAGCTAAAGTTGATGCTTGTAAGTTTGATCAATAAATAAACAATAAGTAACTGAGACGCATACAATTTCATGGATGTTCTATCTGGGTGCGTCAGCAAAAGCATTCAATTAAAAAGTTGGTTGGTAAGTTAAAATTTAAAAAGTCAAATTCTCAATAACAAAAGAACGACGAGTTTAATTGCTACCAGGAGTTAGCATTTATGAAAAGATTCATGTCTGGTGGGGGGTAGGAGAGATACCTACCTACTTCTACTTTTTTTATGGAAGCAGCGGGAGTGGGTGGCCCCAAGCGGCTAAGAGCAAATACGCTGCAAGCAGGCACATTCTATGGAGTATCCATTTACGCGCAGATCCCATTTTAGGGTTCCGTGCCCAGTGTGTGAACGGCTGCTATATAATATGAGGCTATTTTGATGTGTAACATCGTTCCTCTCGCTTTTTTTTGCAATTTTGATTTAGTGAAATGGGACAGAAGTGCGTCAGAGGAAGTCGGGGAAACGCGCGTTATTTGATTTGATTTTAGAATATAATGTTAAAATTGCTAATTTCTTTTGTAGTAGTTTTTATTCCTTTGACGACCTCCGTGGCTTAGTGGTTTGTACGCCGGGTTTCATGGTGACGCCGACTCAAGAGGTCCCAACTCGAACTTGAACTCAAGAGGGTTCAAATCCCGGTCAGGGCAGATATTTGTGTGATGAACCCGAGCAATTTGTACAGCAGTCATGGATGTTTCAGATGTATTTCTATATAAATATACTTGTATATGTATTCTATTCATTACCCTAGTACCTATGCCATACATAACACAAACCTTACAGTGCTTACTTTGGGGCTAGGCTTATTGGTGTGAGTGTTGGAAATATTTATTTATATTTATTCCTTTTTTTTACTAAGGGGAGATGTCAAATGTTACAAAGATCATAAGCGACTACTGCAATGGACGCATGTTTTTTATTAAACAAGCATATGGCCCGCCTGATGGTAAACGACCACCATAGCATTTAGACGGTTCCCCAATTCCCTAGCCATGGAGCCAGTGCCATCTTTGACCTATTGGAGGCCCTGGGCATATTAGGATAATGGGGCCCCTATGAACTAAGGACTTTGTATTTGATCTGAGGGGGGCACCTATTGATCGCGGGGCCCTGGGCACTTGCCCAAAGTGCCCACTGGGAAAGAGGGGTCTGCATGGAGCCCTGGATCCCTACTCTCCGACAGAAATAATACACCACCAAAAGGCAGTGTTATTTTACTGTGGTCTTTTGTAAGGTGGAGATTAATTCCCCAGACGAGCTCTCCAATTCCAGCGGGATATCACCTATCTAACCTCTCTTAAAATGGAGGCTGACTGGCTAATAAGAGGGCAGATAATATTAAATATCAGCTGTCCGTTCATCCGTCTGTCTTGTCTGTTATTAGGTGTGATAAACTTTAGGTCAAAAGAAAATCGAGGTATCTTGATGTACTAGTCATATATGGTCCACGAGAGTCCGGAACCCTCCGTCTGAAATTCCGCCTCATAGGTTGCCGTTTATTGGCAACCGAAAATTGGATTCCTAAAAGAATTGCATTTTTCTTGGACATCTAACAACTCAGTATCGTATTTGCTTTCCTACATTGATGCTAATCCTACTAATATAAAATGTGAATGATATTGTTTGCATTCACGGCTGAACTGATTTGGATGAAATAGTGCACACAGATAGTTCGTTACCTGGATTGAGATACATTTTTATTCAAAAATAAAAGGGACATAATACGTTAGAGTAGGATAGGTTACTAAAAAAACGGTGTGATTCCACACATGAAAGGTCACCAGGAATTTATTGAATTCTAGTCTATGAGTACAAATGTATTTTAGGGACGAAATATATTAAGACCACAGTAAATTTACACTACCTTTTCACCCAGGGCTCCAAGGGGTTAGAGGATGTGTTTAAAGACTGCAAGGTGAAGATGGCAGGAGTAGCAGAACATTTTCAACTGCATCAGTAATCTTTGTAACTGGACATAAACATCATCTTTTTTTGAGTGTGTATGCTGTTGGTCGCAGATGACCTAAAGGACGCTGGAAACAGCGTCAACGGGTTTGGGGACGGCGAGATCCTAAAGGGACCTCAAGATGAGAAAGGCGAGTGCCTCTAGAGTCTAGAGGTATTCAAGGGGGATGGTATCTCCCCACGGGGGCAGTCTCCTCTCCGTCTGGACCACTCGAACCTTTGGGGGGCTTTAACATCAGGTAGGGCGAGATTGGACAAAAAAATAATAATGCATATGTACTAGGAAATTGTCTACGATAACTTCTCTGTCTTATTGTCTGAGAATAAACTTACTATCATCTATTTACATGGTAAAGGGAATTTAGTTACAGCCTTTTTTTCTGTCCCAGTTGTCATCCCAGTAATATCATAAGATCTTCTGACCGTGTTTCAGATTTATTTTTTTATTTTTTAAGCAAATTATGAATCCAATGAACTTTTTGCTATAAATCTACAAATTTTCACTTAATATAGCACATATTTTTTTTATTCCAAAGATATGTAATTTTTGTGTTTGCTTTTCTGAGAAGCGACATCAGATATAATATGGATTACGTATTCCGAGACTAGGTATTTCACATATATAGACATATTTTAAATATTTTTTATACTTAAACTTTGTTCGGCTAAAAACCTACCGAACCTTTTTTATTTTATAATCGTGATTGAGGTTTTATAGTTAGGGGTAGATTATACGTGATTTCCAAGTCTGGTTTATGTAGGTTAAAATTGATTATTATAGGATTAATTTTAATATAATACAAGAGTAGGTAGGTAGGTTATGTAGGTAATAATAATTGATCTTAGATTTGTACTAATTATTTAATGATTTCTCTCGAATAAACCTTTCACTTTAGTTGAGAAATATTTTAAGTGCTATTGTGATTAATAATACTCTGATGCGATTATGGCTGAATAGATAATGAGACTTGCAGTATACTGTTTCGGAGCTGGCCAAAGGGCATTCGGAGACGAAAATAGCTCATTAGTCTCGACGCAAGGTGATAAGCTTATCATGCCTTACATAATCTCCGTTTCCTAACCACGTGGAACCACAACGATTTAGAAAACCACTACAAAATACATTGGAAAACATTCCGCTTTTAATTTGCGCAGTTAGGTGAAACCACACCAGCTTATAGGAACAGGAAAGTTGGAAGTCGTCATAGAAAGATTTCACTTCACATAACCAAGCTAACGTTTCTAACAACGCCTACTCCACTTAATGCACTTAATAACAACGTTTTAACACTCACCTTTTAGCTAAAAACTGACGTAGTTACTTCCAACGGGACTACGTTCACTGATCTCACATGCACGAACACGCAACTGACACTATGATAACACAAATACAACGAAACCCAAATCTTTTTGCACCACTTCTACTATTATACAAGGTAACACAATATTATTTACGATACTGTCGCGTTTTGGGTTTTCAAAAAGTCCATTGAAATTTACGTCGAGCGAAATTATAGGTACAGAGTGGCAACGCTGTGTAGTCGACGTATACGCTTCTCGAAGCGACCGCTCGGCGGCGCTTCTGTGGCGGGGGGCGGGGCCGAGGGAAGCGACAGGCGCGCGAGAGCGAGACGCCCGCCGGACCCGTGGACGCCACGTCGTCGCTTAGCTAGTGCCGTCGCAATATTTTTTTTCGTGACGGTGTACTTATGGGATACTACGCCGATTCGAAACTGGGATTGTTTAGATGGCGAAGACATCAGCGGATGGTGAGCGCCGGTGACTGGTGACCTTTTCGTGGTATCGCGACACCGCGGGTGGCGATAAGACGAGGTCGTCGGTCGCGCACGCGGCGTTGCCAGCCCGCCGCGGCATTCGATGCCCACGTTTCCACGGATTACGAAAGTGTTGAGTGCGGCGAAATCCAGCGGCTGGGCCCTTCGCCTTCGTTTGGCAGACAGATACATTTACTGGATATAAGTAGTCTAATTAACCTTAGCGACCTGAAATTATGCGATACCCTAAGTTATCTGGGTCTCTACGCCGCATTAGCGCAAGGTGCAGTCATTTGGCACATAAATACCAACCATTATTGTGTTGAAGTTAGCTCTTAGTCTGTGTGCCATTCTATGCCACTTTCCAAGGCCTTTTTGTGTTGGAGACGTTATAATGCCCATTCTGTATACGAGGGCTAGGCAGGTACCCATTTAACTGTAGTTTTGTAAACTGTAGATTTATCTGCATTAAACATCATAGAATCAAAGGTTTGGGTTTAAAATCCTAGTAAGGGCACAGAATACAGTATAATGTTATTATAGTACAAATACCTAAGTAAGTACAATGTTGAGTTTATGAAAGTTGTGGAATACTTCTCCTGTTCCTTATTTAGTTCCATTCTTTTTAAAGACAGTGTAACCACAAAACATAGTACCTACTTAGTACAAACTTACGAACTATGTTAAACTGTATCTTTGACAAAATACTTGGAATAAGAGAGATATCAATATCTTAATTATTGAGTCGGCAATGAGGATCATTACTAGGTCATCGAATGAACTCAAAATCAACAGAATAATAATCCAATTAGCTTTTTAATATAATATACATAGGTACTTAATAATCAAAATCGGTCCGTTCGTTGCGATTTTATAACTAATTTTATGGTAACTAATATTCACCACGTGTGACGTCATAGAGCTCGATCGTGGTTCACTCCGGTCGAACTTTAGTAGCTGCTCGACGCACGTCGAGCTCGAGCTCTGTGACGTCACAGTCACCACGTGGCCAGCCGAAATTCGTTTAATTACATGATCATAACTTCGTCAATATTTGACGTAGAACAAAAATTTTACCACTGTATTCTATGGAATCCATAGCTCTATAAATCTGTATTCTCAACTTAAATCGTTAAGGATCCTCATTAGCTACGAACCAATACCGAATTCGAATAGTTTGCGAGTGTGAAATGTCACTGTCAAATTTTGTATGGAAACTTGAACAGCAGCAGCGCCACATCGGACGTAACGAGAACCAAAAATCAGTACACATTTGACAATGACATTTCGCACTCTCAAACTATTCAAATTCAATATTGGTTCGTGCTAAGGGTACTGGTCACTATTATTTTTGCACAACAATTTAAAATCTACCTAAGATCCACAAAACCATGCCAAATATGGCATCATTAAGGTGTGGCTAATTGTATAAAAAAGGTAGTTGCGCATTGTTGGGCCCAGTTACTGGCATTTAAATAAAATAGATATTTATCAAAATAAAGTAACTTGTTGTATAAGGGAGAAATAACATATATGTATTTCGTGTATTGACATAGTTAACATGATATACATAATAACTATACTCAACTATCTCTATACCAAATTTCATTTAAATCGGTCCAGCGGTTGACCAGCGCAACAAGGTAAAAGGGAGAGGCTAGGGCACAAACTTTAACAGATCCTTAATCGTATCATTATCGTCAAACTTTGTATGGAAGGAGCCACTTTGTTCTTATGTCCGGTTTTCTACATATTATAGACGTACTTTCGCATATATAATACATACTAGCTGACCCAGCGAACTTCGTACCGCCATAAAAAAATAGGAGTTGGTGGTAGAAGGGTGAAAATTTAGGGTTGTATGTATTTTTGTATGATGGTATCATAAAAAAACAAAATCAAAAAAGAATATGCAAAATAAAAATTAAGGGTACCACCCTTAACATTTGAGGGATGAAAAAAAGATGTTATCCGATTCTCAGACCTACTGAATATGTATATAAAATTTCACGAAAATCGGTCGAGCCGTTTCGGAGTAGTTCAATTACGCGCACCGTGACACGAGAATTTTATATATGTAAGTAGTAGATTATTATGGATTAGTATCCAGCTTCACATGTTAAATTATTTGGCAGTTGCCAGTTACGAAAAATGACAAGACGTGAGGCGACAGTCGTAATTTTAGACCGTGGAATCCTCATTGGATGCCTGCCAGGGAGTATCGAATTATTTCACTTTTATTATTAGCCTTTACAAATGATAAAGGAACTAATATAAAAATAATAATATTTTAGTACGGTAGGAAACAAATTAATTAGGCTAGGCCGACTTTGACCTATTGGAGGCCCCGGGGCATATTAGGATAATGGAGCCCCTATGTTCCCCGTTTGGTGATCTAACAGGAACTAGGGACTTTGTATTTGATCTGAAGTGGGTCCCTATCGATCGCGGGGCCCTGGGCACTTGCCCAAAGTGCCCACTGGGAAAGACGGGTCTAAATTAGGCATTCACAGAGTGATAAAATGTTACATCATCACTTGCACTGCTATTCTGTAAGATCAAACTAACTTTTCACCGCGGAATTCGCCGGTGTGATTTGAAACTTGTTTGAAATTCGTGTTCTAATTTTAAATCACACCGCGGATTTCGAGTTAAAAAGTGAGTTTGTTCTAACAGAATATAGCAAGCACTGCTGAAATATTTTAGTTAATCGGTCTGACGAAGTAGTTTTGTTGGAAGTGCTGGATATTGCTGGACTTGTCTCTTTTTTAACAAAGTTCCGCGGTATGTGTGAGGTGAGGGATTTCTTCGACCTTTTTTATTGCTCTCACAGTAATACATGGTTCATAGAATGGGCCACACATAGGGTTACTATTTAAAATTATGAAATGTTCTGACAAAAAGCCGGACATTTCGATAAAAGTCCGGACATTTTAGTCACAAAATGCAAACATCACCCACTTAGTTACAGTGATATTATACGCGTGGTAGCAGACGCTCGAATCGCTAGGGGGGGGGGGGGTCTTGTTGTTAATTTTTAAAGATATTTTTTTTTGTTTTAAATTAATGAGAACTTAATAAAGATTATTTGAATTAACTTAATAAGTACTTTTACTCATATTCCATCTTATAAAAAAAAATCCGGACAAAGTCCGGAAATGTCCGGGCAAATCCGGGCGGATGGTAACCCTATAGCGAGGTATATCTTCGACCTTTTTTATTGCTCTCACAGTAATACAAAGTTCATACAATGTACAATGTTCATAGAATGGGCCACACACCCTATTTCCATCCATAGGTGAAGCCTGTGCCCCAGCACATTTATATACGAGTATGTTTAAACTGACATTAAATATGTCAGCTAGACCTTAATGCTGGATGACGATGTTGTGAAATTATAAAATGGCATCAAAAATAAATTTAACTTGAAGCTATTGAACGTTGGCTACAACAACAATCGGACGTTTTTCTTTGCAGCATTCGTTGTTCCTAGAAGTATTTGTGTGTTTGAACATTATCACAGTAATAAACCCGTATGTTGTGGTAGTGGGTCGCATTAGTATAGTATAACGAAAAAAACATTAAAATTCATTAAACTATGTATGCTGGCGAGGGTGGGCTGTCGTGGTGGATGGAGGTTTCTACTTTGTTATATTGTATATGTATGTATGATGTGGAATGAGAGTTAGGGATGGTGGTTGAACAGTACTTATATAGCAGGGTTGCTAACTTATTTTCTGTTTGAAAGTAAAAAACGTTGATTCTTTTTAATAAAAAGGAAATTGAAGTAATTATTAATGTCCCCACTGCTGGGGCACAGGCCTTCCCTATGGATGGAATAGGGAGATTGGGCCATGACCCACCACGCAGGCCCAGTGCGGATTGGTGGGTGTTAACGACTGCAGATGTAGCCGGGACCAACGGCTTAACGTGCCTTCCGAAGCACGGAGGAGCTCGAGATAGTAAATTTTTTGTCACCCATCCAATGACCGATCAATGCGAAAGTTGTTTAAGTTCGCTGATCGCAGCCGTACGCGCTAACCACTTGGGCCATCGAGCTCCTCTCTCCTCCTCTCCTTCTCCAAAAAGGTTACATTACTTAAATTAAGTTTACATTTAAGTTTATATTATAGACAATATTAGGCTCAAAGCTGTATAGTGTTTCGTTTCGCTAAGTGCTAAGAGTCAAGTTATTTAGGATGGATGACAATCTCAATCATCAGTCTCCCAATTCCAGCAATAGCTGATGATGATGACCTGGATTGAAACCAGAACTCCAGGACACAGCGATCCGCGAAGGATCGAGCCTTACCAGTGTCAGTAACTAAAAAATATAAAGATAAAATAAGACAAGGCTTGTATTATGGGTAGTTCAGGGTGAAGGGGGGCCAGGGGCAAAGGAACCCCTCGACCTCACCTCACTCACGCCGCAGAATGTTGTAATAACGTGTTATGACGTCACATAACGAGACTCGTGACATGACGTCACACTTTTTCGTCCGTACAGCCGATATTCATCTATTTATAAGACGTTATCCCGTCAAAAAAATCGTTAACAGTAAGATTGAGCAATGTTATTATTGGCGCTGGCGACCCGTGTTTTAACACACACAATCCCTAGGATTTCCGCGAAAATTCGATATATCAAATAATCCTACGACACATACATACGTTTGTTTTTGTAGATAAGATACATAAACAGTCATGACTCGGGTACAGCGTACAAGCACAAAATATATATGCAGTGTACAAGTGATCGTATCTATCATACAATCATACAACATTTGCTCCATATAGAATGGAAATCAGGTACTCAGAGTAGGCGACACCTAGTAAATCGGAGTACATATCACTGTTATCGCGGAGATCGTCAAATGCAAAGTTTTAGCACAGTATAGAAACTTATAGACTGTGGTTTTAGTATCCGTAGCATGTAATACGTGTACGCATGCACGTATTAAAGAATAGGTAGATAGATATCTATTCGAATGTTCCACCTCACTGGCTCCGACATTGTGAAACGTGGGGTGACGTGCGCTCTGTGTCATACCAAATATCTAGCATTCCTCCATTTTGACACGAGAATCAAATTGCGTAAGGTTAGTTGGGAAACGATTCTCGTATACTAGTGGGTGCTACTGACTTCGCTGCTAAGTATAGATTTATGTGAACTAAAATTCTCAGCCCTAAAACACCTTTGTTTAACTTTCGCAGCAAAAAGTATATTTGACCCATATGTTTAAGGAAAAGGTCCAATTTTCTTCAATTTAGGTCAGGTTTATTAATATTATAGTATTTACAGCTGGTTGCTTATTACAATTGCTGTTCTCTTGGGGCGATTTTGTAACATACCCAATCTATGTTTGTACGCAAATATCAAATTGTCAAATATTCGAACAACCGAAGCCCGACGTTGAACAAATAACAATAACATCCCAAAAATTAAGAACTTGTGTTATGAATATTTTAATTATCAAAGCAAATCTACACCACCGACACCTAATGCCACCACATCCGAGGCTTTAAAAGTTAGTTTTGTAGACATTGGACTAGAAAATTCCCACTCGTAAACCGAACCGGTGGCGGTGGGGAGAAAGTTGGAAATGGCGAGCAGGAATAACCGAATTTCCTCTGGCTATAGGTAATATCAATATCTTTTATTAAATATTTTATATAAAGGTTTTGTATTTTAACTTTTTCGGTTGGGTTTATTATGTGATATTTTATTTTTAGATAAAAAGTACACTTACTACTTTAAATTAAAAAGTTTTAGTCACACTGGTGTCGATTCTGACATGATTCTCTAAACTTAAAACTAAATTTAACATCAGTCTCGCATTATCATTCCTAGAGAATGAGAAGGATAGGTACACTGTTGTCAAATTTAAATCAAATTTATCTTCTTAATGTAAAAGTTTTTAATAGGTACCTTAATACTTTAATTGGTTCGAAAGCTTTAATAAAAAACAATTTTCACATAACATTGCAATACCATAATAAAAAATGCACTTCCTATATTATTCAATGTCATCGTATTTTTATCCTTTTTTTCAGATAAAGTTTCCAGCATTGTTGGATGCAGTACAAAATCGAGTTTGTAGTAATTACGAAAGGGGTGGAAGGGAGATCACCAGGTTTAGGGTGTGGAAGGGGGGTGCGTATTAGGCGGGGTGGGAACTTCCGTGAAGGTCACCTCGGGCCTGAGGGCCAACCTCCCGTCTCCCGTCCCGACAGGGCTGCGTCGAGAGTGTAATTTTCGTGTAACAGCAAAATTCCGCGTGTTTGAGTCAAACGAATTACATAGCTCATTTTTTTTTATCAGTGATTAGCCTATGTATATATGTACCTAACAAACTTAAATAACTTATTCAGCAAAGCTGGGCCATAGGGTCTCAAATCAACAACAGGAGACCTTGTTGTTACAAGAAAGATCTACTGAGAATTTATTTTAATTTCAAGCTATGTGTTTCTCTCAGTTGATCCATTGGCCAGATCCATGCCAGATACGAGTACCTTATATATCTCAAACTTTATTCTTGCTTGTGATTAAATGTATTAAGAAACTTCCTAATTTTCTTCCCTTTTTTCCCGGATTCGAACCCGCACTTCCGCAATCCCAGTGAACGCACTGACCAATTATGCTTAATGGCCGTGTTAAACTTAGGTTGCAAGACTTCTAGTAAGGCTTCTATTTAATTAAAATCTTCAGAATGTGTTAAAATGCTTAAAATAAAATACTAAAATATACAATTACTATTTGAAACCGTTGACACACAATTATTCTCGTCTTAGGGTCTTAGGAGTCTACGGAGTCGACACCAACTGAACGTGAGCGAGTCGTTCGATCCTGATCGAACCAGCGATCAGTTGGTGTCTAATCTTCGTAAAATATGTACCTAAATAATCGCGAAATAGAGCATTTTCTTATACGATTACGGCAGTGCTTTTGTAGCAAGACTAGCATTTAAGCATGCGTGCTTTAAATTATCTAACCTTTAAAATAGTTTGCTTAAATTCCTTGCATGAAGCGTGCGATCGCAAGTGCGAGTTTATGAAACGTGGTGTCTACAGCTTATTAACTTGCGAAAAATATAACTTAAATTAAATAGTTTATAAATGTTTCATTTAAAGTTATTAGTTTGATGTCTTTAAAAATAATGCACATTTTATTTTTCTTTTATTAAGCTATTATTCATTTTTCGACACAATTTATGTAGTATAAAATATTTAAATTTGACCTAGAGAGTTGAATTTTAACACAGGTGTTGTCTTTAAGACGTACCTAGTCACAAACACTGCCGGATTTAGGGGAGGGCAACCGGGGCGAATGCCCCGGGGCCTCCACAAACGGGGGGCCCCCACAATAGAGACTTCGGAAAAAAAAACTTTCAAATTCCAACTAGTAAACATCTTTTCCTTTGATATTTTTTTTTGCTCTTTTACCTTTACCCAGGGCCGAATTTAAGGCAGGGCAGGTGTGGCTGTGGCCCAGGGGCCTCCACAACAGCTTAAGAAATAACAACATTTCGTTGGGTCAATAAGCATACAAATCCTAAGTGGCCCGGGGCCTCCACAATCCTAAATCTGGCCCTGGTCATAAAGGATTTCTACGTTTTCACATATTTGTACTATCGCATGTGAACAGCACATGTCCGTTTTTTATAAATGACAGTCCACTTGCCAGGAATATTTGCGAAAGGAACTAAAATATACCATAACATAGTATATTTCAACGTACGTTAGCTGCCAAGTACGGATCTTGTTTATGCTCTGTGCTGCCAAGATTATCTCACAAGGGTATATAATATAATTTATGTAATATCCATTTCCAAATACATCGGTACCATACCATACATACAAGGTACAATGTCATATATGTAAAACTATTTATTGTTATAAAGGAGTAAAATTAATAATTAATACTAAAAACAATTTCACATCATAAAACTATAAACAAATAAGTCTCTATCTAATTACATAATTACTATATATAAGTAAAATATAAATACTAGAACAATAAAACTAAAAACCTTAAAACATAAAATTAATAACTAAAATATATTATTAAAAGGAGTCCCTTTAGGCAAGGAACCGAAGATACTGGCAGCGTTACCTCTTTATTGTTATTAATAAAAGTAAACCTGATTAACAGTTGACTGTAGACGTTTTCACTCTAAACGCGCGTTTTCGGAATTTTGATATTGATATGGACTTATAACAGAACAAACTTACTCTTTTATGTCTATATCAAAATTCCAAGTATTATATCATAGGAAGATGTGGGCTATATAGTAAGGGTAGAAAGAGGCAAGTTTGTATGGGAAGCGAATATAATTCAAAACAGACCAAGCCGCCGACACACACTAGTGATGTAATTAAATTTGACAACAGTGTATCCTCATCATTCTCTATACAATATGAAAAGGAGAGACTGATATTAAATTTAGCTTTAAGTTTAGAGAATCACGCCAGAATCGACTCCAGTAAGTACTCAAGCTTTACATCATATTTCATTGCGGTGTTGACAGATTTTATCAAAGAATTATCATAGAAAAATATTTTTTAAACAATCTCACTATATTTTTAATTAAACCAGTCTTTGGGATCTATTACGAATAGCGGGAATTCCACTCGAGTGAAAGGATATCTCGGAGTTGAGACCACATAATTTGTTGAGAGTGCACTTGCGGGTAATAACAATTCCGAAAAATCTTACACGAGCCTTGATTGAAAGGCTAGGCGGGCAGGGAGTTTTTTTTTTTTTTTTTTTTTTCATAATTTTTTTCCTTATATCGCGTGGAAATGAATTTGCCTGCAACCGTATCGTCTTTTATTTTTTTCATTGAGCAACACAGCCACGATGCGGTCAGGAGGTGGGGGCGGCATACACAGCTTTCCCCTCTGTCGAATTGAGCATACAAACCAACGATATGGGTATTTAATATCGTTGATACAAACGATATATGTGTGCAGTATTTGGCACTCTAAATACATTTAAGAGTTTTGTTTTTTACGCATGCACGTTAAACTGCATTTGTGTGCCCTGCAAATGGCAGAATTATTAGATTAGTGTTATGAGCTATGGTTACACCCTTCCGTGTTGCTCTATGATTTTTTTTCCATAGACATAGAATCTCCGACTTATTCCCTTGCGTATCCCTAACTTAGCTTAGATATACTATAATTATTTCACAAGCCAGTCTTACAAGAATCACACAACACAAGATACAGTACTTACTACTGAGTACTGAGAATATTGAAAAAAAATCATTTACTACTAATGATACAATATCATCCGTGACTGTAGTTGTATTAGGCTATAAAAACACCTGTATCACCATGTGTATATCAGATACATGCGTATTTTAAAATCTGGCGCCCTGTGCCATTACAATTTGCACCTCTTATAATTAGTAAATTCAATCAAAATATAAGTCAGTAACGCATGCCTTTGAATGGCTTCTGCCGCTCTTCACAGCTCTTGTAGCCGTCACTGCCCTCTTGCCCTAGGGTAAATACACCCCAGCTGGGGCCAGTCAAAAAAACCTTTAATTGTAAGAAACGAATTCATTTCTTATGATTTTGTTTAATAAATCTCTAATAATATATTATCATCATCAGCCTATTAATATCCCCACTGCTGGAGCAAAGGCCTTCCCTATGGATGGAATAGGGAGATCGCCTTCCGAAGCAAAAAAAAAACGGTTATTTCAATATTACAAACAGACATTCCAAATTTATTTATCTTTATATATATAATTCTTCTGTGAGTGTGTATGTCACTGAACTCTCTTAAACGACTGGACCGATTTTGATGAAATTTTTTGTGTGTGTTTGAACACACGGGGATCTGAGAATGGTTTAGATTCACAATTTTGTCCGCTGGACAACCCCTATTTTTTTTAGGGCGGTACGAAGTTCGCTGGGTCAGCTAGTATGCATAGATGTATAGAATATTTGGTTACAACAGGTTGTAACTTAAATAAATAAGTATGTGTAAAATCAAGATATTACTTTATTGGCGTTCAGTGGAGGGCCGGTGGTTAGCACGGTCCAGTGTTGCCAAGTCCGATTTTTAAAATTCGGGTGGCGTTATAGAAAAAAATAGTATATGTATGGAAAGAGCTACAAGAAAAACAGTAGATGGAGAGGAAGGAGGAAAAGGAGGAGGAATAGTTTTTCCGATTTCCCCCCCCCCCCCCCCCCTAGAATTGGTAAATCAAATAAAGATAAAGACCAAAGTGTTTCTGTGGCTTCTAACGCCTCTCAAAGCTATTTTTTTTTGTAGACAATAACATTTATTTTATAATTATTAAGGTTACCTACATTATTAATGGCGGAAAATACAACTAAACATGCAATTTAAAACAGAAAATCGTATTCTAAGAAAAACAGGAGATTCATGTGGAAGAACAGGAGAAATTTCAGAAAAACAGGAGATCTCCTGTAAAATCTGGAGACCTGGCAACACTGGCTCGGTCAGTCTTTCTGCCCTTAGATGCCTTTACTACAGCAGAAAACGAATGGCCCCCATTTAGACGGGCACGGGCCAAGCCGTACAGATAAAACGTAAATTAATACCACCAGTCCAATTACCGCGAAGGTAAATAACGTTCTGTTTTAAATTCCGAATACGAAATTGCTTTATAAATAAATATGTGGTAACATAAATAATTTTAATGAGGTTCAAATCAAAGCGAAACGATCAGTAAAGTGCTTTTTAAGGGTGTTCGGCAAAAATAAAGGGCTTTAAAGAAAAGTTAATGTATTACGTGTTTTATTTATCCATCGTACATATTAAATAAATAAATATTTCCAACACTCACACCAATTAGCCTAGCCCCAAAGTAAACACTGTAAGGCTTGTGTTATGGGATGCTAGGGGTAACGGATCGAATTCATATACTGTACATATATAAGTATATTTATATAGAAATACATAAGTATTAAACATCCATGACTGGAGTACAAATGCTCGTATTCATCACACAAACATCTGCCCCCACCGGGATTCGAACCCGGGACCTCTCGAGTCATCGACACCATGAAACCCGGCGTATAAACCACTCGACCACGGAGGTTGACAAATTGTTGGTATCCTACTAATATTATAAAGTGAAAGTTTGTAAGTTTGTTATCCAAACTGACAAAACTGTGGAATTCCTTGCCTGAGCCCTTGTTCCCCGAGCACTACAATCTAGCGGTCTTCAAAACAAGAGTGAACCGGTTTTTATTAGGTAAGCGCGCTCCATCGTAGACCATAATATTGCTTTCCATCAGGTGAATTATGGTCAAGCGCTTACCTATTACCGAATAAAAAAAAAAAAAAAAATCAATCACGCAAAAACTACTGTACCCCTAGCAAGAACTAATATCGAATCCAAATAGTTAGCGAGTCCGAAATGTCATTGTCAAATTTTGTATGAAAACTTGAACATTAGCGCGATAACGTCATCATCATTCATCATCAGCCATGACCCACCACGCGGGCCGAGTGCGGATTGGTGGGTGCTAACGACTGCAGATGCAGCCGGGACCAACGGCTTAACGTGCCTTCCGAAGCACGGCGATAACGTACGTAACGAGAACTAAAAATCAGTACACATTTGACAATATTCGCAATACAATATACTCGCTATGTTTGTACGTAGCATACGTCCGTGTATGTTGTGGGTATTTTACCTTTATTTACAGAACCAGAATGTACCCCCTGAAATTGTAGTCTTAAGTAGAATTGATGTCTTAAAAAATGGACAAGTGTGTGACGGGTTGCCCATCAAGGGTTCCGTACAAAATTGAAGGTGCTCAACTTAAATATGGTTTAAATTTCAACTCGATACCTCCACGCGATCCTGAGATAAAGATTCTTATGATTTTATTTATTTTTTAAGCATTTAACTGCTAGATGTTTAAATCTAAAGAAGTTTACTAGAAAAAAATCCCCGCGGACCAGGCAGCGGACGGGACTCGAACCCGCATCCTTCGCTATCCGGGCGAATGCACTGACCAAGATTCTTGTCATACGGACGGACAAACCGACAACAAATTCATTCCATTTTATTTCTTATGAGGTACGGAACCCTAAAAATGGGTAAGTGGGACTCGAATACTGTAGTAGGTATGAATACGACTGTTTTCTATGACAGAAAATTAATCGATTCCTCATAAAGTTAATTTAAAGTGATAAAGACTTGCGATTGCAAAATTACGTGGCGCCACTTGTGTGTGCGAACTTACACGTTCAAACTTTTCCTATTAATTTCATGGCCAAAATTATTATTACTTTTATCTTTCTTCCGAGAAGTGGAAAAGTTTTTCAAGAGAGTTGGGGGGGGGGGGGCACAGCGTATATATATATTCCCTCGAAATTATGGAGCCCCGAAGTTACTTCTCCTTCACGTTACGCAAGAATGGATTTTGGGCTAAGTTAGTTTCTCTTTTGTATCCAGTACCCTTAGTACGAGTTTTAAAATTACGAAAAACTATGATAGTTTTCGTGAGCTCGCACTCGTACTAAGGGTACTGATTTTATTGTTTTCGTTTCAATACAAATAAACAGTTTTTAAATTCTATCATTAAATCATTTGTGTCTTCTTAAATTTTAAGTATATTTCGTTAGTTTTCACCAAAATGGATGAGAAACATAATTTACAATTACGAAAACTAAGATAGTTTTGTGCGCTCAAACTAGTACTAAGGGTACTGTTCTGTGTTCGCATCAGTTACATTAGCAACTGGACTCAAGTGATCATACATATACTTGACACCAAAACATCGATGACATCAGTCGCGCTATTCACTAAAGAAAACATCGTTGAGAACGTCGCTGCATGCAACGCTGTGAATCTGTGATAGAATTTGACAATATCGTTTGACAACCACATCCGACAACGTCCACATCGACGAGCAACCCACTCAGCGGCGTGAATGGCCAGCGAAACTAAAATGTTGTCTTTTTTATTTGGTATAATCCGCAAAAAATAGCGTCTAGTTCATCCCAATGAAGTGTCAAATCAGTTTTCAGTCAGTGAATCGCATTACAGGCGGTGTGAAGTAATTTTCTTAGCTGAGTTTGTGCAAGAAGAAATAAATGAAGTAGTAAAAAATTGAGGTTTTGCTAATCAAGGGATCATTGGGCCAAGTACCTATTTTTGGCTAAACTGTACTTCCAGGGCCCAAGCGGTGATACTTCACACTAGGTTAGGTTAGTGTTGTGACCATAACGCGCGAGCCGAGCGAGTGAAGCGAGCGTGCCGCCGTAGCGGCCGGCGAAGCACCAGAAAAAAACTCTATTTAAGAGACCTTCTGTTACTATCTATGTCTGTGCCTTCTGTACAAAAAATAAATCAAGTATCACCTCTTGGGCCCTGGAAGTACAGTTTTACCATATTTTTAAAACAAAGATATTATTATAGTACCTCATTGTAAAGACTTGCTTCTATTTTACTAAATAACTTTAAAAATTGCTTAAATTTTTTTATAATTTATAACAAAACAATCCTTAACCTCAGTTTGTACACGTTAATTTAAACACTAAAGCGAATAAAATAATAGAAAGCTACCTAGACACGTTTGTAATGTTTATAAAATTCTTTTCTTTTCTTTTTTTTTCTTTCTTTCTTTTTTTCCCTCTGGTTATCATTTCAAAATGATACTATACCAGGAAATTATTACTACTTAACCTCACCTCAGAAACTCAGAAAAATTGTTTAATTAGAGCTGTAATTGAACATTTAGGGCACTTGCAGCAATTTTGCTACATCTCAATGTAACTAAAACTAGGTTTAGTCCATACAATAATATCAAATTGACATCGGTGTTTTAACACTTCCATGTGTAATTATTCTTGTTTTATTTGAAACATCGGTTGCGGCATTATTCAGAATAGGTCCCTAGCTAGTTAAGTCTGTAAGACAAAAATACAGTCGCTAATACGAAAATAAATACGCCGCAGTCTTTTGTTAAACCCCTAAGCTTCTAAAAGACATCAAGAGGATTGAAGCGGCTAGCTATTGGCTGGGTTGGTGATAATAAATTAAAATCAAGTTTAGGTACCTAGTATATACTTCTTTTTATCTTTGATGTTAATAAGTACCTAATGAATGGGGCATTAGGTGTTCTCTAAATTTGAAACTCATTTTTATTCTCTGTGGAAGTTTACTTTGCGATTTTATAAATATATGATTGACGCTGTGAAGTGTTTTTCGTCCGTTTTTCTCCACAGCTAAATAAGATGTCCTTAACAGGTGACGGGCAAAAAATATGGACGATTCAAAAGAGTTGTATTATGCTTCCTATTTCAATAAAGATAATTTGAATTTGAATGACCCTGACATTATATTTGATGACTGCGACCTACTAGTTCTTTTAATGTTATGCCGGCTCTGCACTTAGCTACCTATTCGTGTTTGCTATGTGTTAACTTGTCATCAGTCTGTTTTTTTTCATTCCTTTATGAACATGATAAAGAGAAAATATATAAACTTATATGCCTTTCAGACTGAGTATCAACAGTACATATTACATCCAAAATAAACTTGAATTAAATAAAAATGTATTTCAAATAATTAATTCTCGCAGACGAAGCTGCGGTAACCACTAGTGAATATAATGAATGATAGATGAATGTTAAAATAAAGAAGAAATCCGCGATACTCTGAGCGGAATTTGTCATCCGACCTACCAACAATGTGTCCAAATTCCTTTGTGCTACGTTTGTCCAACTATTTGTACAAATAGTTGAGTGTACCTTTGTCAAACTAAAGGAAAGGTACACATTGTATGGAACTCCGGGTAAAATACGGGTCGATGCGATGCCCTAGTTAGAAAATCAATAATAATATATAAATTACTTCTGTTACTATTATTATAAGCTACTGCAGTGAAACAAAAATAGTAGCATTCTCCATTTCGCACACGAATGAAAGCGATCTAGGTCAAAAAAATGCTTTGGTCTTCTTATCTTCACTGAGTTGTAGATAATAACCATAATCAAAATCATTTATTCAGTTAAGGTTGTTACAAGCACTTAAGAATGGTCTTAAAATACTTTTTAAAACTTTCTTAAAAGACCCGTGTCTATGTTCTTTGATGCCATCTGTACCTATGTATGTCAAATTAAGGCGCCTTTGTCACCGGATCGGAACCACGGTAATATAATCTATTATTACCGTGTCGGAACGGTATCTTTTCGTTTTCGCTTCTGTGCCGAATCTGTACAGATTCTTTACCGTTTTGTTTGCTTATACCGTGTTCACACAAGGCTATTTATATCGGTCAACTTTTATCGTTCAATTGCTTTTCTTCACTTTGATAGCTTAAATTTGATTGAAAGTCTGTTCAGATGGTTCACATCGTATGCGATTTAGCTGTTGATCAAATAAAATCGTCTTGTGTGAGCCGGTATTAGGTTTTGTTTTTCGATTTGACGATTCGATTGGTTCGGTTACATTCGGTACAGAGGGCTGTGTGTAAAGAATCGGTACCGAAAAGACTTTGTCAGGAAGCTCTTATTTGAAATAAATTACATGCACTACGGTAAAGAATCTGTACAAATCGGTATATAAACGAATTTTTTTTTAGATTGTACTGTTGGTGGCAGATGATCTTTACAGCGTCACCGGGTTTGGGGACGGCAAGATCCTAAGGGGACCTCAAGCCGAGAGTTGGCGAGTGCCTCTAGAGCTATTCCAGGCGGATGGCATCTCCCCACGGGGGGAGTCTCCTCTCCGTCTGGAGCCTCTAGGCCACTCGTACGAAAACGTAACGAGCACGTACCGACATGAGTAAGGCGCCTAAAGGAAAAGCACTTGCCTGCTTAATGTTGTCGATGATTATGCGTTGCTGCATCTACAATGCGATGCCCTACTGAAACAGAAAATTAAAAAAATATACGTCATATAAAGTATAAGTGCGATTCAAATAAGAATAAGAAAGCCAATGACCTCCATCTGTCAAATGTCGCTTGAAAAGTACGGTTTGCAAAAAAACTTGGAACCCATTTTTAGCACTCTGCTAACTCTAGAATAAAAACCAAACATTTGTAAACAAACAAAAACAAATATTGATAATTAATATTGTTTGATTTTTTTATCATGTATTGAGCTTTTGAATCGCCAACCAAATGTCACTTTAAGTTGCGTTCATAAAGTCGATTTAAAACTTTCGTTTACATAAAGGATGCATGTTCGTATGTGACCTAGTTATAGTGCATGCTAATTCAAAACTTCTCCGGCGGTAATGCAGAGATGAGCGGAATTGAAGAGCTGGATTCTGATTAATGTTTTTTCTCACACAGTCTTAATAAAGAAATATTATTAAAAAATCTTTTTTTTTCTCAATGTTAGTAAATAATTTTTGTTAAAAAATCTGATGTTTTTTCTCACTTAATCTTAGTTAATAAGTTTTATTAAACAAAAACTTTTTTCGCTCACTCTACCTATTTGGTTTGAATTGACAGCTATGACGTCACAATATGGCGCCCAGTCAATGTAAAATATACCTTTACATTGCGAACATTTTTTGCGAATAATCTCTTTATAACGAATTTTTAACTATCAAAAAAAGAGTAAATATATAGAATTTTGTCAACTATAAACATCTATATATAAAGTTTCCATCAAAATGTGGCCCTTAATCCAGGAAACTATTTTTGTACTCTTTACGACAAATTTTAGACCAACCCAACCTCAATACTCAATATATCAAACCTCAGTTTAAAGAATTACTCGATATAACGAATATTTACTTGTTCCCTTCCGTTTTGTTATAGGTATCGAGATTGCACTTTAGAACCAAGTAATTCAATGAAGTGAATATTCATTCAATGTGTTAATAAGCGTTTGTTTATACATGTATGAAAATTTTGCGTCGCATACTTCTTTGCACACAGTGAAATAGGTATCTTAGAGGAATAGAAGGGCATAGAGCTTAAAGATAAAGAACGAACGATAGTAAATTAGGTACCATTATCTTTTGCTGGTGTTGTGTTTCCGACGACGACTGTGAGTAATGTATTTAAAGCTTAACGAACGGGGCAAAGGATTGGTTGGGCAAAAGAGATTATAGTCTCTGATAGGGATTGGTCAGGATAGGTATTGCGAGAAAAAAGCTTTAATATGAACAGGACCCTCTTTCCCAATGAGCACTTTGGCCAATTGCCCAGGGCCCCGCGATCGATAGGGGCCCCCCTCAGATCAAATACAAAGTCCCTAGTCCTGTTAAATCACCAAACGGGGGTCATAGGGGCCCCATTATCCTAATATGCCCAGGGCCTCCAATAGGTCAAAGACGGCACTGAATATGAACGACCATATAAAAGTATACCTACGTTAGCTTATTATATTGGTGACCGCTTATCCCCAAGTGTTGTATGAGCTCTAAAAACCTAAAAGAATGAGATTGTTTTGTTGCCTGACAAATAAGGTTTTAGTTATCCGTACAACGTATTCAAACGTTGAGGTACAAAAAAAAACATCCAGTACCACTTATTTCAGGTATTAATACCTACAAGGAAGTACGAAAACAAAATCGTAACGTGACCAAACGGCTTCGGCAGGCAGGCGGGCGTAACCGCACCCAGCCGCGGTCGGCTCTGAGAGCTGAATGTTGTTTTTGTTTCTGTTCAAGTTGGCCTGGCCGGGCGAGCTGGCAACGTCGCGCGTACGCTGTATATAAATAGGTAGGTAGATAGATGGTATGTAACTGCCAAGATAATCTCCGGAATGACAGACGAGTTTTCATTTTTACATTAATGGAAATTTAGGTGATGCTGGGTCGCGGGCACTTTAAGGATCTTCATCCATCCAATGACAATGACACTGTTCGTTTGAGACAAGGATTGAAGGTCTTTCAATTCAATCAATCTAGCTTCATGCGCAAGTACCTATCGAATTTCGTTCGGGCCACAAGCACGTTGTAAGATACTCATATGAAATCGACATAAAAGAAAACGTTAGGTTGCTTAGGTAAATACCTATAACACGTTTTTGAATTATAATTCTTAGAGTAGTATATGTCCAATAAAGTGTAAGAGTGCCTACGAAAAAAACAGTAGGTCCTGACTTAAGATCTGATAGCCAGATAGTTTACATTTTTCCATCACAGACATTTCTTTGGAAATTTATTTTTACACTACTCTACAGAAAGCGAAGTCTATGGCATAAATCCTAGGTGTGATTTGAAATTTGTATTCTAATTTCAAATCACAGCTGATTCCGCGGTGATAAGTCTGTATGCTCTTACGGAATAACGATGCTGGAGTTTTCAGAAGGTGTCGCGAGTCGAGTTTAACTTCCATCCAACCTCTTGACTTGTGGGAGCTGATGATTCTCAATCATTAGCATTAGCATTAGCATCGAAACAATATTGGTCCATTTGAGTCAAATTCACAAGGTAAAAAAGCTTGAAAAATGGGTGCCCCACGAATTATAAATAAATAAATATTCCCAACACACACACCAATTAGCCTAGCCCCAAAGTAAGCTCTATAAGGCTTGTGTTATGAGATACTAGGGTAACGGATAGAATACATAAACTGTACATATATAAGTATATTTATTTAGAAATACACATTAAACATCCATGACTGGAGTACAAATGCAGGTATTCATCACACAAACATCTGCTCCCACCGGGATTCGAACCCGGGACCTCTCGAGTCGGCGACACCATGAAACCCGGCGTATAAACCACTCGGCCACGGAGGTCGTCAAAATTTGAATGATCGCCAGCGCGAAGTACGCTATGAGTCGAGCCTTGCACTACTCAACTGGCACACAAACGAAGGTATATTGAATCGAAAAATGGATTCTTGTCGACAATCGCAAGCATTTTGGTTAGATTCTGATTCAGCACCTAAACAATGCCCCAAAACCAAACGAAAACTGACCCCTAAAAGAGTGATGGTCACTATTTGGTGGTCTAACGCCGATGTCATTCATCACAGCTTCTTACGAACTTCTTACTGTACTGTGACGAACTGAACACAATGATGGAGAATCTTCAACCAGCTTTGGTCAATCGTTCGGCTCCACTGCTCCGCACGACTACGCGCTACACCGTATTCATCAGACCTTGCCCCTACAGACTTCTACGTTTTCCAGAGTTCAGATAACTTCTTTTTGGGGAAAAAATTCAATAACCGAGAGGCAGTTCAAAATCATCATCATCATCAGCCTATTAATGTCCCCACTGCTGGGGCACAGGCCTTCCCTATGGATGGAATAGGGAGATTGGGCCATGACCCACCACGCGGGCCCAGTGCGGATTGGTGGGTGCTAACGACTACAGATGCAACCGGGACCAACGGCTTAACGTGCCTTCCGAAGCACGGAGGAGCTCGAGATAGTAAATTTTTGGTCACCCATCCAATGACCGACCACTGAGAAAAGTTGCTTAACTTCAACGATCGCAGCCGAACGCGCTAACCACTTGCCCTATCGAGCTTCTCAAAAGTTCAAAATGCCTTTAAAGAATTTGTTGCCTCCCGTCTAGCAGACTTTTTGAAAAAGGGTATCAATAAGCTACCATTATGTAAGAATGTATTAATTGCATGGGTGATTAATTCAAATAAAAAACATAGAAAAGAAGGGCTGTCCCTTATTTCATGAAAAACGGCAATTTCATTGGTAAAGGCCTAATATTTCTAAGAAGCAAAATGTTCAATAGTACCTATATTACTTTCCCATTTTTGAAAATATTCCAATAATTTTAAGGCATGTGCCTATACAAACATTACTAGCAAAAATCAAATTTTTGTCATAATTTGGATAAATATTAATGGCTCGCGTTGATATCCAAATGCAAGCTTTCTGTGGCTTTTGAATTATTATTAATAATATTGAAGCTGTCATGTTTCTCTGTTCAGCATTTTTTTATTTAAACCATACATTAAAGTAAATGGAATGGTATAAAAATTGCAGAATCTCTTTAAGATTTTTTTGGTGAGAAATGAAATCACTATTTAGATTTTTCTTGTTTATAAATTAGTAATATTACCATCACGACCAAAATTTCACTGTAGAATTCTAGACTGAATTATTAAGACAAATTTGCAAACTTCTCAGATAGCATTCTGTAATCAGATCTTCATAATGATGAACTTCTATTTGTTAAGTACAAAATTTGTATATGTAGATTAGCAGCGGTATTCCGATAGAATTGGAATGTTGTCTCAAAGAAGTCCCATCCATCTTACATAACACTGCAGCCAAAATATCTTTTCCTAAAGTCCTAAACTGGGGTACACCAAGAAAGAGAAAGAGTTCTTGGTAACAAAGAGAAAGGTGCTGTTGTATTCTAGGTCCGATTCGCACGGCTGAAAGAAAATGGAGAAGGCAACGATATTAAAAAAACGACGGGTTGCACTCCGGGAATACCGGCAGAAGTGAAAACTTGAATATTAACGTTGTGCATTTTTGATATTTTGGAATGGTTAGGGAATAATTTTGCACGAATTGCTTTAATTATCAGTTTAAAAGTATTATCATGTATGTGGTAGAATACAATATTTATTTATTGCGCTATCGTACACAAACATGACAATTTATATTACATTAAAAAAAAGTTTATTTCTCAGAAAAACCAACTTACATGAATCACGTTTAAGCGCACTTAGCGACATCTATTGTAAAGAAATTAACTTACATGAATCACATTTAAATGCAACTAGCGACATCTATTGTAAAAAAAATGGATTTTCTTCGCAATAAAGCTGCCACGTGGACGTCCTAGATACTTATTATTATAATACGGCAAAATAAAATATTACTATGTTTCGTCCAATATATTGAAAGTCAACAACCTTTCCAATTTTACTGTGTGTCATGATGCGATCAGCCCACGTGTTTAAAACCTGACGCAAGTTTAACATTTTTTACCCATACAAAAAAAAGTGTACAACGCCGCTAAAGAAGTTTTCACTTCAAAAATCCTATCATTGGGAGTCGGAAAAGATTTCTTTAGGGATCTTTCGATACAAGTAAACACTCGATACTTTTAATTCGATACCAAGTAGTTTTGTTATTCAATCAATCTTGCGATACTTACTCGGTAACGCTAAGGAAGTACTTAGTATTGGCCGAATCAGAATTCAGACTGAATCAATCAATATAACTCGAAAAAACTACGCTGTTCGAGCGGTCAAGTGTGCATTCCTGGGACAACCGAATGGCCGCTGGTCTAGGACAGCCCATATATCGCAGGCTGGACCAAGTCATGGTGGATTTGCGCGAGCTTCATGTGGAGAATAGGAGAAAGCGTTTCTTATTATCGGAGGCCAAGACCCACTTTGGGTACGCTGTGTCATCATCATCAAATAGGTAAGTAAGACTATGGCATATTGTTCCCT
This sequence comes from Chilo suppressalis, assembly GCA_902850365.2. NCBI lineage: Eukaryota > Metazoa > Arthropoda > Insecta > Lepidoptera > Crambidae > Chilo > Chilo suppressalis. Next base: position 16,072,785 of record OU963914.1, on the reverse strand, counting down.
ACTTAATCATGCTTTCAAATTAAAATGTATATAGTAAATGTTCGACAAGTTTTGATAACTACTCGATGCAATTCTAATTTTATCTAAATGGAAATGAGGCTTGTTGAAAAGTCACTCCTCAGTTAAAACAATTAAAGATCACTATGGTATTTATTATGTGAACATGGCTGAATTTAAGAAATGTGAAACCAAATTTAATAGGGATCATAAATCAATAATAATTGTCCTAGGGCCAAGCCAAGGTAATATATTGTTAGTATGACCACTGACTGTGGCACAGATTACTTAGGTAATAGTAACTACGTACTGTGTACAAGGGCGGATCCAGGGGGGGGGGGGGTAATGAGGGCATTGCCCCACCCCCCCCTGGGCTGGATCCATCTGTACCCACTTCACAATCTGTACTTCGCAATCTGTACCCACTGTGACTTGATCACGACTACATGACCCCCCTCTGGCGCCAAAGCTGGATCCGCCCTTGACTGTGTATGACTTTAAGTCAGAAAAATAGAAAAGAGAACACTTTGAGTGTGCGCTTGCATGCCATAACAACTAGCTTGGGTAAATACGGCTATTAGATTTAAAATTTTAAACAGTACCTACAGTAAGTATAGTTTCATGTCTTTGGCTGTCAGCCAATCTAGATTTAACAGGTGCTAAAGATTCTAAGGTACTAAAAACATTACTTAAATTTATAATATACTGTCTTTTTTTCAGGTCCGTGATACTGGCTTGTTTTGAGTTTAATTTGAAAACTGTGCCTGGGGTATCAATATTATAATACCTACTTGTACTGTGAACTACTGTGGTGTGTTTGACCTAGCTAATCTATGTTTGGTCAGTCAGATTTATTGATTCGCAGAGCAGAGAAATTGATGTGACAGCTTAAACCATCGATCATAACAAATTGTAAAAATCAAGACTGACAGTATAATTATGTACTTAATAGGTATCAATACTACATTTTTATCCACCACGAAGGAACGGAGAAGTATAGCACAGTTTATGGATGGTAAAACTGTTGTATAGTAGTAGGTATACGGAGGTATGATATGAGTAATCGTTTGGGGTTTCGATTTGGCGTATACCTAGACATACGAAGGAAACTGAGCCTTTCACGACACTACAACACGCATTCGCCCGGGTGGGCGCGTGTTCCGCCGATCGATAGCGCGACGTTGCCGCTCCGCTCCGCCGAGCCACGAATGAAGCGATGGCGGTGCGGCGCGCGGCCGGTCACTGTTGCGTCCATGTTTATTTTTATTGTTGTTGCGATCAATTATTATGTGGGAATAATGACACCTGCTGAGTGCTGCCGCTGGCCGAGTCGATCGCTCAGTCAGTGGCTCTATTTGCTTCTAGATATTATACATACCTACATTACTAGAGTACATTCTTGATCTGGCATGCGTAAAAGTTACGTACCTAGCATTTAAACAATTTAAATCTCTGCTAGAGATAATACCTAACTACTTAGGTACACAACATAGAACAATTAGACCAAGTTCTAATCCAGAATCAATAGCTACCTACGTAACAGTACTCACTCACATACTTTCTAGTTTATCTCCACACTTTCATTAAGATAGGTATATACTTTATTTCTCTAGAATAATTAATCGAATTCATAATGTTTCACCCTCAGATCAAATAAAAGTTTCGACAAAACGAAACAAAATCAAATCGAATTCGGACTAGTTTAGTGTCAGTAGGTGCTTGCTTAGTGCATACTACTGCCATCTAGCGTAGGTATAAAGCAACATATGTATACATAGTAAATACGAAGTCAAAAGTGAACAACAACTCGCGTCAGTATACTACAACGCATCGTATTGTGAATACGTCACGTGAATATTATTTTTTTATCAAAACTGTACCGTCTTGTTCAGACATTGTAAAAACTGTTCACAAAGACAAAAAGTCTTTACTTTTGACTTTGTATTTGCTTTGGTGCCACGCATTGAGTATTACGTGCGCTTCATCTGCCGTTTGTTCTGTAATCTGAGGTGGGAGTTTTGTAAAGTGCATTTCATAATTTTAAAAATATCATTTCAGATAAGTAAACTGATATAAAAATTACTTGTTCTCAGTCCCCTAGACTATTTTTTAACTATTTGCAACTTTTATAATAGAACTAATAATAGTAAAGCTTTACCTAATGTAACTAAACGAAAAATGGGACAATCCTTAGGGGACCTCAAGCCGAGAAGTGGCGAGTGCCTCTAAAGGTATTCCAGGCGGATGGCATCTTCCTACGGGGGGCGTCTCCTCTTGTCTGGAGCCCATAGATCACTCGAACCTGAGGGGGTCGGCTCAATTAGAGGGCGTCTCTGAGACTCGGACCTCGGCTCTAGTTAGCCGTTGTCGTGGGGGGGGGGGGGGGGGGACCAGCTGGTACTCTTCAGACGCGGATCCAACGTTGTGGGCATGTTGGGAATGCCCACAACCCTAATAGACTCGTAACGTCGCACGACCGCAACCGAACGCGCTAAACACCTGCGCCATCGAGCTACTTCTTTAGGGGAGGGCTCACTTTACCAGAATATTATTGGTGGTATGAACCCTTTATAAACTGATGTGCCTAGAGCGCCATACACAACGATATTAAATACCCTAGATACACCACGAGCGCTCAAAATGTGTCCCAATCAAGAAGGTTCACAGTCACTCAATCAAGTATTCAAAGTATTATTTTCGCATTTTTTCGCGGAGCTCTGTGGCATCTTGACTTTACAACGGACCGCGCGTTGGGAATGCCCACAGCCCTAATAGACTCGTGACGTCGCACGGTCGCAGGCCGAACGCGCTGAACACCTGCGCCATCGAGCTCCTCCTTTAGGGGAGCTCTTACTTTACTAGAATATTATTGGTGGTATGAACCCTTTATAAACTGATGTGCCTAGAGCGCCATACATTTTACATACATTACAATTCCCAACATCCCACCCACAGAACGGGAGGGCGAGGTAACCCGACGGGAGCGGCGACTTAGTCAGCTGCACTGAGGTACGCGCAGGGCGCGAGATTATATCCTGGCGGGGTGCTAGACAATTCACTTAGGTACTGGTTCCTATAGTGTCTGAAATACCTTTCGTAGCTAGTGACACGTCGTCGTTGCCGCTTCAGGCCGAGCAGCAGACGACACTGTCGACGCTGGAGCGACAACAGTCCAAAAAAGCGAGTTTCTCCGATTCTGATATACGAGTACCAAGTGACCTAATATTCCGCACTATACGATACATCCAACGATATTGGATACATCTCACAAAAGATGATAGGGATGAGAACTCATTTTTATTTCTTTCGCGTATCCGGTTGGTTATCAAAAAGTATTAGACACGTATTTTTTCTTTTTTCACATAATCAAACCATTACATAGATATATTGATTTGAAAAGTCGCATGACGTCACATTTTTGGTACAAAAAAATTTTGAAAAATGTTATGTATTCTTGAATATCTAATGGGTCCCAACTGTTAAAGTAGCTTTGTTCCTTATTAACAGAATTATAGACTACTGGACTTGTTTTTTTCTTTTCAGTTTTTATTGGAAGTATAATTAACCAGATGGATTTTTTGATTTTTTAAATTTACCTTTTTTTTGATCCTCTAACTGACGGATTAAATTTAATTTCGTTTACTTTACCCCGTCGTCACTCCTATTAAATACTGCCATAAAAGACTCAATGCCAACTGGAATACGGCGCTGCTGTCTGCAGTTGAATTTGTTATTATACCCCTGCTGCCTGTAGTCGCTTACGATTCGTATCTTAAGGAGTTACTAACAATAAAAGATATGGATATATCTGATTCAATCGTATGTATTTAGCGTGTGGCGGTGGTATTTCTGACTGGGGCGGGGGTGGTTCTGGCGATGTAATTGACTGGGTGGTCGTGCGGTGGACGCTGCAGGCGGCCCGGGGCGGGTGGGGGTGGCGGCCTGGTCTGCTGCACTGGGTTACGGGCCGGCTGCGAGATTATATCCTGGCGGGGTGCCATTACTTCTGGAACATGCGAAAAGACTACTTTTTACAAAGAAAATTTATTTTTATTATTTATTTATTTATTATAATGAAACGTGGTCGTTTACTGCTGGTTTCATTAGAAGGTTCAGGGTCACACAAGTGAAGAGAACGATGCTCGGTATTACCCCACGCGATACGATAGAATCATAAATAAGGAAATCCATAGGAGAACTAAAGTAACTGACTGACATCACTCCGAGAATTGTTCTGCTGAAGTGGCAATGGGCGGGACATGTAGCGTGGTGAACCTATGGCCGTTGGGGCGAAAGGGTTCTTGTCTTGAATGACGACTACGCACCGGATGAGGCTCAGTGGGCAGGCGTTCCCGCCAGGTGGACCGACGATCTAGTGAAAGGCACGGGAAGCCGATGAATACGAGTAGCTCAGGACCGACCGATGATATGGAGATCCTTGGGAGACGCTTATGCTCAGCTGTGGGAATCGTATGGTTGATTTATGATGATTATCAAATCTCGACACGGCACGAACAGCTGTTTATTTTGTAAAATAAAATGATAAGTAAGTGCCAGTGATGTGATATCAAACTGATTTGATTAATTATTCATTCATTGTTATGTGGAGAATTTTGGATAAACTTTATTGTCTAACCACCACAACTTACAATCCATAGTAGGTACGCTATACTGTAGTTACTGTATGTAGTATTGAGTGAGAGTGAGTCGTGGTTCATGAGCACGGAGGAAATCCGTGTTCATGAGATACAGCTCGGTGACAGACAGACGGACAGCAGCAGAGCGTTACCAAGTCGGAATTTAGGAACTTTTTGAGTGAAAAAAGCGGGATTCTTTATCGAAAGCGAGACATAGTAAAATAACGTATATAATCAAAAGTTTTTGAATATTTATCTTTTTATTTGAGTTCAAAAAACGTTAACGTGACAATAGATAGGTACCTAGTAAAAATATCCATAGAAAATGTATTTTAATAAGAATATGATATTTTAAATCAGATTTACCCTAACGTTAAATAGTTCAGCCTTTGTTTGAGAGTTCCTCATTAGTCATTCATTACGCGCCGGGCAGGCGGCTAGTCCAGAGTCCACACTTGTCTGTGGCAGTTGTGGCACTCGCCCGTGCTTTTTCAGTACGCTGCACGCACGGTCAAGTTATTCCCGAAAAGCGGGATTGAGCCTGTCCCGCGCGGGACATTTAATTTTGATTTAAAAATCGGAACGGAACCCTTAAACCACGGTATTACCGTACTTAAACTTTTGAAGGTAAACATTTTTGAGTAACTTCTTACGCAACGCACTCAATGGTCAAACTCATTTTTTACGACTAAGTATAGTTTAGTTATATCTTAACTGTGATTAATACCAACCTATCCCAAATCCAAGCCAACACAAAACATAAAGGTACCTACAAAAAAAATAGTTCCCATTTGAAAGTTCAAAAAAGTCCACGACAGCATAGTCCACTATGTTTGTTTGACTCATAAATGTTTATGGCAATCTTTGTTCTTAAACACTTAAAGCGAAGGTACGCAAAATTTTATCTCAATAGGGAAGATGCATATATAATATTTATGAAAATTTTATGATTAAAATGTTAAAAAAATATGAAAGAAATGCCACTGCAACGTTTTTATTTTACATAATGTTGTTTTTTAACAATTATTACGAATTAAAAATACTTGAAACGGAACGTATTTTAAAACACCAATCAGCGTTTAGTGACGTCACTCCTGTTATGACAACTTCTTTGAGGTTATGGTTGTTAAAGTAAATATTATTCTATGGGAATATTTATTGCGTTTTTTTTACATTTAATAAAAATGGAAGTTGCGTTTATCAAAGCAGACTCCAGGAATTTACCAAGAGTTAGGGTTGACATGGTTATAACTTTTTTTGTCCAAAGTGCAGAGTTTTTAAGTGTAGAAATGAAAGGGACTAAATTACAACGGTATGTAAAAATCGTAGTTGTTATACTTCGTATTTTATTCAGCGGCTTCTACAAATCTCACGGCGATAATGCAATCGCTATGTCCAAATTAAAAGAGATTATGTACAGTAAAAGGTCGCGTTCTCTGGAGCATAAAGTACGTAAAGAAGGTTATCGTGTTACAGTTATTTTAAATGAAACGCAAAGCTTGGTTCAGTCCTGCCAATGTGAAGATTGTGCCACACATTTTAAACTTTATCTAATTTTTGACGTCATTCTCCGACTGTAAAATTAAAAATATGTTATAGACAGGTTTTGTAAGTATTAGGTAGGTTACTAATGCGTTTTTACGTACAAGCAGATTAATTAAGCATATAACAAGTATATTCGCCGACTTACGTCAAAGTGATCTTCTCAGCATCGAATAATGGTCTTTGGAGAATAATTGTCATTTCTCTTCGCAGCTTGAAACCACTTTTTTTCAGTTTTGGGTCAGAAGTTCCAGTTAAAAACAATTTATTTGGGAACTTTGTTGAAGTAGATTGGCACAAAACATGAGTCAACACGGATTTTTTTCGGAATATTAGTGGTATTGTTATGATCACATGATGTTCATGGATAGTCCATTTTAAATTTTTCAAAAAAATATTTCGAAATTCGAAAAAATATGCAAAAGTATGAAAATTTAAAGCCAGCAACGAACAATTACGACCAGTGACAGACAGGAGTGACGTCATCGCAACCATAGGTTCGTTTTCGCGCGAAAATTTAAATTGTCAATTTGAAACCGCATTTTTTCCGATAAATCACAATGTTTTAATTTTTTAATATATCTGTGGTTTATTCTACATGGAATTCTTTAAAATGGAAACAAAAATAAAAATATTACATCTTCCCAACGAAAATTCATTTGCAAGATTTGACCCGAACATACATACATACATTTCGACTTAGTTAAATAAAAGATTTAAAAATTTTTTTTTGGTGTTTTCACTGAATCATTAAGTATTTAGTACATTAATTCATAATACAGTACTTTTAACTTTATTACCTATTTAATTTAACAACATATAATAACAGATGACCTAGCTGCATTTAACGCTTTGAAGTGAATGGTGGCGTGGGTATAGGGCAAGTAAAGCGCGACTTCGAACGGATCGAGCTCTGTGACGTCACACGCTCACGCATCCCGCCCGTCGATAAATATTAGCTTTAAATCGCAACGGATGGACCGATTTCGATGATTTAAAAAGTATATTGATGGGAAAGCTTATTGGAATACAAATATTTATTAATATATATTAATTAATATGTGGTTTGGAGTTGATTTGTTGACTTCGAAATGATCCTCATAACACATACACAATACGAAACGTATTAATACAAATCGGCACCCAGGATCATTGTTTTACTTGTTGGTATAAGGTATAGTTTTTGGGTATTTTGATGCGTGTAGGAAAGAGGAAATAATCAAAAATATTTTCCATCTGATAAACTTTAGGTTACATAAGAGTACTTATACTTACCGTTTTGTAATCGTAGTAAAATGAATGCACTGTAAAAACGAGATCTCTCGAAAACAATGAAAAATACCTATTTTATTAATTATGATAATGTCTTAAAATACTAAATTCACAATTTTTTTATATAATCGATCTATGTACTTAAAATATATTAACTTTTTACTAAAATGCACTGAAGTGTATCTATCTATATATTTTCAAGGTTTTGAAAATATTTTGATCAAAATAACTAAACACAAATCAAACCACTGACACTAGGAGATGTTGCATACGAGGTTTTGCGATGGTGTTTATCCTTATCTGGATTGATAAGATATAATAATATATGATAATTATACGCAAATCCTTATCAACGAGATTATCTCTAGTATGAGGGCGTTATTATAGACAGCAAAAATGGAACTATATTGTTTTATACATCATCCAAATTAGAAGCGGCTTTTGTTAACTATTTTTAAAATGTAAACAAATGACGAGCTGATGAAGGTCGCGGGAAGCCGATGAATGCAAGTGGCGCAGGACCGTTCGAAATGGAGACCTATGGGAGAGGCCTGGGGGCCAATCGCCTAACGGAAATGCTTTGGGAAACGCTAACGCTTACGATTTTATATTGTTATTTCTAGCCGCCTGAGGTTTTCGAATACCTCACGCTCATTTTTTTTAATATTGTTATTACCAATGCAAAAGAAAAAGAAAGAGCGCGGGGCATTTGAATACCTCAGGCGGCCAGAAATAACAAAATAAAATCGTAAGCGTTAGCGTTTTCCAAATCATTTCCGTTAGGCGATTGGCCCCCTGGGCTCTATAGGCCTATGAGGAACTCGATGGCGCAGGTGGCTAGCGCGTTCGGTTGCGATTGTTAAGTTAAGCCACTTTCGCAATGGTCGGTCATTGGAAAAAAATTCTATCTGGAGTTCCTCCGTGCTTCGGAAGGCACCTTAAGCCGTTGGTCCCGGTTGCATCTGCATTCGTTAGCACCCGCCAATACGCACTGGGTCCGCGTGGTGTTTCATGATCCATTCTCCCTATTCCATCCATAGGGAAGGCCTGTGCCCCAGCAGTGGGGATATTAATAGGCTGATGATGACGCTCAGTGGGCGTCGTACGGCAGAGATGATGTTAATGAGGAAACAAGTGATGGATAAAGGGAACAAGTGATTTTACTACAGCTCATAAGATTTGCAAAAGTTAATTTACAGTTTATGACGTCACAGCTCCTCTGTGAATTTGGAGAAAGTTGAAAATTTTGACCCGGGCATGCAATTAAAAAAGCGTTTCTAGCTTCTTCCAAGCCAGCAATCTCAAAGTTTGAAGGGGATACTCTTAAAATTTTACAAAGGCTGGTAAAGCGACACTGGAAATTTTGCGAAAAAGGTAGTAATTATATTTTTTATTATCTAAGCGTCTTATTTTAATTATTCTTCAATTCGTTCATGGAGGATATTGTGAAATTAAATTGGTGTGCTTTTGTGTTAAAACCGTCTGCGGAACTGAAGAATTAGCGAAATCTTTTAAATGTACGCTCTAATATACGATTTAAAATATATTAAGTGGACGTGAGAACTTTACTGTAGTGTTGTGTACCTCACTGAAGCTTATCGAAAAAGCCAACATGATACATTTCGTGCCAAACACTCCTAGAAACATTAGAAGGCGTCACACCGATATTCTAAGGCCGTATACAGAAAGAAAGCCGAAAGCCGATCGGCGCCTATCGGCGCTGATCCTTTTTCAATGGACCAGCGTCGATAAGCGCCGATCAGCGCCGATAAGCGCCGACACGCGCTGGTCAGCTGGTCATTATGATCTATGTTGTCCGAATAAATAATTTGTATTTGAATTATTATCCTTAGATTAAATCAATCTAAGTTATAATCTTTTAAAATCGCTAAAATTATTTGTTTCGTTCTTACCGAATGGTGACAACAAGTCATCTTCTGGAAGGATTGGTTGTTTATGCCAATTGCACCAATTTTTCATCAAACGGTTTTTCACTAAATTCAAAATGTAATAAAATGTTTCTTGAGTCATTCTTTATGTATAAAATCTCCGATCATCAAATTTCAATTTTTTTACAAATAAATGATGATATTCTCCGAAACGTTTCCTTTCTCTATTTATAGGATGTATAGCTTTTTTTCGCATTTTTAAATACACATTTTCTAACAAAACCAAAACATCGTCCGATGAGTCCAATATTTTGCTTGATCTGCTTTAATCGGCTTCCTTTATGTATACGGCCTAATGTAAAAAAAGAACCATAATAAAACTTAAGACTAGGCTGTATGAGCATTGTTCCCTTTGCCTTCCCTGAAAAAGGGAGAATCTTAAAAAAAGCAGCCAAAATTGTTTTTTTGTTCCTACACTTCACTTTCTGGAAAAATCTCAAAGATTCTCAATGAAGTAATTCGTATCGTGAATCATATAAACTGAATATAAAACAGTGTTCGCAGGGGAATTTGGTTAAAAGCTGTGTTGTGTCAGTGATTGAATTTTAGCATTTGCACATTGTAAACATAACCTGCATCGTTATGGGTTCCAATCCTGAAAATAACAATGCTGGTAATCCTCCTATAGCAGGGGCCATTACTTACCCTAGTGGAAATAGGCAGGAGTTACAGCCCACAGTGTCCCAACCACGGCAGCCAAGAAACTTACAGGTGAATAATTACAAATATTTAATGTTACCAACCAAGTTTTGTTGAAACTTATTCATGTTACGATGTTCCGCTTGAAAATTTTGATTCAAAGTTTGAAATTGTTATCCCAACAATATACATAAATACAGTATCTTTTCCACGCAATCACCATTATCCATAAAATGAATGAAAAGCCTTTTCCATTTGAGTAAAGGCTAATGATAACCCATGATACATGTTTTAATTTGTAGGGTTTACTGCGGTTTGCAATGGAAGCAACAAAAGCTGAAGATGCACCTGGTAATTCCGAGCTGGGACCTATGGATGAAGAAGTAAGGATTTATTTTTCATTTATGTGTTTGTAAAAGACTTAATGTGTGTAAAGCTGGTCTTTCACATAGTTATTTGTACCTGTGACACCAGTATATCTTTCCTTATGCTCTATAGGGAATAAAAAGGAGACTGCAATAAAATATTCTTCAATGTTTTAATAATTTAATTTATTAAAATAGGAAACCAGCAGTATAGTTTATTGTTTAATTATTTTCAAGTTCAATGTTTTATAGATTTTATCTCAAAATTTCAGAGACGTAGGTTCCTTGAGGAAGCACTGAAGAGTCTCACTGTGGATGTGGCAGAAGTGATACAGAACTCCATCAAGGCGCTCACAGACCAGGAGAAGATCAAAAGCATCAAACCTGGTGACCCATTATCTCCTGAAATCATGACAGCCTTCAGCAACCTTATGGAATTTATTGATGACATAGATGTTGCTAACGGTTAGTAATCAAGTTTTATCTTTATTTATAATATGTAAATTTCTGTATTAGTAGATTAGAGAACACTCAAAGTCCATATTAATTAGTCAAATCTTTTTTATCACAAAATTTCAATATAATTGATTTTTACTTTTATTATTTTCTGCACTTAGTGAAAAGTTGGATACCCGTCAGCTTATATAGTTGCATTTTGAATTAACTTTTTGTTTAAATAATTTTATCTACAGATTTGGAAGCACATCTTAAGGTTTCAATATGACTTCCCAGTAAAAGGTTTTTTATGTCAATTAACAATATATCAATGGCCTTATTATCTGAGTTCATATGATGTTAACATTTATAGATAAAAGTGCTTATATAATAATCAAAACTGATTTTTAACTGTCATTCCCTTACGTGTAATGGCTAATCACTTGACATTGGTGGAGCTTTAATAAGTCACAAAGCAAGCCATAATAAAAGAAGAAGAAGGCATTATGTTAAATTTGTTTGTTGTCTCCTTTTCCAGATTTCTATAAAATGGGTGGCTTTGCAATATTCCCCATGTGCTACAGCAGTGAAAATGACGAAGTGCGAGCCAACGCCAGCTGGGTGCTGGCAGAAGTATGTCAAAACAATCCATTCTGTCAGTCCCGTGCCCTGGAATGTGGTCTACTGAATGTACTCCTTAATTTACTACAGTCAGAGCAAGGTACCGCTCTGACCAAGTGTATTTATGCTGTGTCTTGTAAGTACCTCTTATTTATTGTTGAACTGTATGAAATATATTTACATGGTTGTGTGTTGATTTAAGCATCTTCCGCTATGGCGGATTATAGGAAGGGTGAACAGCATTTTTTAAGGTCCCCTGTGATTCAGAAGATATGTAAAGCCGTTAGTCCCAGTTGTATCTGCAGTTATAAGTAGGGATGTAACTATACATAATTATGCCGATACGATACCGATACCGATTTTAGTTGTAAATAATCGGCGATACCAATATCAATGGCTTAATAGATATTATTTCCAAAATGAGTTCTAAAGTAGTTTGTTTTTTAGATGGCGGACCCCTGTTGGTTTTCAGGCAGATGGGGTGTCGTATGTGTACTGATTTGTAGTTCTCGTTACGTACTTTGTGCCGCTGCGGTTCAAGTTTCCATACAAAATTTGACATTGACATTTCGGTTTGCAAACTATTCGAATTCGATAATGGTTCGTGCTAGGGGTACCGTTCATTGGGAAGGCCTGTGTCACAGTAATGGGGATAACATAGTGCTGATGATGACAATGAAAAAATACATACCATCTGTTTAAAACACAACTGTCACTTTCTGACTGATCTATCGAGACATAGCTGAAACTACCGAATTGATTGCAAAATTGTGGGGCCATGCCTTAAAAGGCTGCATCTGGAATTGTAAGCATCCACCAATCCATACTGCGCTTGCTTCATGGTCCTCTTTATGCCAACCATAGAGAAAGATCGGCAGTATAGAAAAATAAATACATATTTACAGTGCCGTCTTTGTCCTATTGGATGCCCTGGGCATATTAGGATAATGGGGCCCCTATGACCCCCGTTTGCTGATCTAACAAGAAATAGGGACTTTGTTTGTTTCTTAGGTTTTCACGCACATCACTCATTAAATAAAACTAGTGTAGTCTAGGGACTTTGTATTTTATCTGAGGTGGGACCCTATCGATCGCGGGGCCCTGGGCACTTGCCCAAAGTGCCCACTGGGAAAGAGGGGTCTGCATATATATACAAACCTTGTTCTGACAATAAAGAATACAGTCTTTGAAGAGTCATATGCATAGACACATTTCATCAGACATCTTTAATTTATATGAAGATAATATTCTTACTTTTTAGGTGCCTGCCGTGAATATGAGCCTTGTTGTCGGGAATTAGTCGCTCAAGGCGGTTGCAGTGCGCTCAGCAGCGTACTGAGTGGGAACGCACCCGCGCAAGCCCGCACTAAGGCCGCATTCCTTATACGATACCTGGTGCAGCAACACCCAGACGCGAGAGGTTCGTTGTTATTTTAAATTTTTATCTTTGTTTTGTTTGGCTTAGTAGAAGCAGGGTATAATATAGTTAAGATAAAAATAGTACTATTATGTGTACACAAAAATAAGCAGAACATAGTTTCGATTCTAGCATGATTTCCTACGCCTTGGAAAAAACATGATTCCAGTTCATTAATAATATAAAATGAAGGTACTTTTAAATGATGTTTTAAGGCTACTTTAATACACCCATGTGTCATATAGATCTTTCGATTCATACTAATTACATTGTTGGCGGAGCTGGGTGTTTTTTGCCCATTATCCTTTAGCATTAGTCTTTCCTTTTTATTCTGTACTAGCGGCCGCCCGCGACTTCGTATGCGTGGAGTTATTTAGAAATAAAGGTTCACTGCTTGTTCCCCGTAGGTGATAGCGTGACAATATGTAGCCTATATGTTGACCCGACTTCTTAAAAATATTGGTGAAAATTTGAAGTAAATCCATGCAGTACTTTTTGAGTTTATGCCAGACATACATACAGGGAAACAGACAAAAATTGTAAACACTATATTTTTGGCTTCGATATTGATTGTAGATCACACCCCAAGTATTCTTTTAAAAAAATGTTCAATGTACAGTTCTGACTTTCCTACCATTTTATTATATGTATAGACATGGGATGACAAGGATACACTGTTGCTTAGAGATTAATGCCAGAATCAACACCAACTGGTGTACAAAATAAGTATGTACATGGAAACATGACATGGATTTGGTATATTTACTTAAGAGATTGTACTGAGCCAAATAAAATTAAAGCTATGTAGATATTAATTTATAGGGGAAGCTTTAAATATTTTTAAAAGAGGATAGGGATAAAGAGATTTTTCTTCTAAAATCGTAACGCCCGTTAAGAGGGAAAAAACCTCTACCTTTCAAAAATCCACATAAAAATTATTTAATGGTAATGTGTTTCTGTTTAGTATTGCCATCAAGTTTGATAGAGTTGCTGTATTCGATACATCAGATTGCCGTATTTTTAAATAACAATCATGATATTGCCGTATTACCTAATTTTATTTAATAAAATTTATAGGTAGTTTGTAACTATTAATAGTAACTACATTATAAAGGAAACAAATTAACCTACTCATTAATATCATCGCCATACAGATTTACTAATAGACTCAAGTATTTCGCTGTCGTGTATATTTTTGAAACTGCCGCCGCACATGTTTTCTGATGGCTTGCTTCTCCAAAAGGGTTCCAGTTTCAGTAACTAACTTATTATACTGCACGTGGATTCCAAAATTGGACTGCCGTATATTATTATACGGCAATGTCAAACCTGCCGTATGCCGTATAATCTGAAAATATAAGCTCAAATTGCCATATATTATAGTAATTGCCATATAAATTGTCGTTACCTTCCCTAAAAAATGGTTGAGCGAAGCGATGGCTGGTTCATGCGTCATGCTCGTGAACGGGTGCTGCCAGCGGAGATGAGTCTGCTCTATTTAACTTTAATGGTACATTTGTTTTTATGCCTAAACAGTGGGACACGGCATTCCTAAACTTTTTTCATTTTTAAATCTGTTTTTTGTATTTTTTATTTTATAGTCATAATTGTTTTATCATTTACATTTGTAATGGAAAGTGACTTCATGGGTTATCTCATATTGAACTCATTTTTCAAATTGACGACTCTGTATATAATACAGGGAGAAAAAAACAGCCCTTGCTGAGTTTCTTGCCGGTTCTTCTCAGTACAAGGTCTCCCGCCGTAGATTTGCGAACCGATGGCGTAGCTTTTCGACATTCACAAGTGCCTGTAACAGCCTAGACTGAATAAACGATATTGAATTTTGAATTTTTTTGAATGGCAACGCTGTTTCTGTTAGTGCATAAGGGCCCATTTCTTAGACCTGGATAGGTGATAGATATATGCATATATTTAATTGTTTATTTTAATTATACAGAATATATTATCATTCAATAACCTAAATCTTTATTTGCAGAAGAATTTATACAGCAGAATCTCGTTGGGATCATAGCTAACCAGATCAAGAGTGGCCGAGATGAGACTACAGAGCATCTTCTAGGAGTTCTATCACTCCTCCTTGATACCAAAGACTACAGAGTGATGGAACAGTTAAGAGACCCAACGCTTGGCCTGAAGAAGGTTCTAGAAGATCTGTCCAGCAATGAGAACGAAAAAGAGAGCTGCCAAGACTTACTGAAAAAAGTGTTTGAAGACTGCCCACAGTATGAAGCTGTTAACGATGAAGTAGAAAGATAAAGTATTTTGATGGGGTTCCTAATTATAAGTTATTGTTCTATGAACTCTTGCTACTGATCAGATAACTCATCAGTGATTGTTTGTAGATTAAGTTTACATGTAAAGGTAAAAAAAATACTTATGCAGAAAACATCTATCTTAACTACTAAAGTCTGCCATGGCATGAACGCTTCGCTCGCTCAGCTTTAGGGTCACAATATTAACCGAATCCAGTGATTAATTTAAGTGAAATTTAGAATTCTTAATGGCTGTATCTTTGTATAGGTCATGACAGTTGATACATTTGCTGTTATTTCAATTCCACGTCTCTGTGAACACAAAATGAAATTGGCGTCTGTCTTGCGTACTTTGTGGTATTATTACATTTACTGCTATCTCAAATTTTCATAATCATTAAGAGAATCTTTTGTATACTTAGCCACATAAAATTTCAATTCATTTGAAGAATTTAACAGTTTTGCATAACTTGCCCTGTGGTGGAGTGTACACTGCTGTCATGGACTTTTGTAACTTCTTAAGACTTGATGAAGTAGTTATCTGACAAACGTATCTGATTTCGAATTGATAATAATATTCTTTGTTGACCTCACAGAATATATAAGGCATTAAACATCACAGTGAAAACGTACACAATAGGCGGCCTTATTGCTAAACAGCAATCTCTTCCAGGCAACGAATTTTGATGTATTTCGTCATGGTAATGTGAAGATTGCGATGATTGTAAGTTGCAAAAGCATCGCCTAATTCCACATGAAGAAGAGCTTTACTTGTGTGTATATTATAATTTTTATATTATATAAATTCCAGTTTTAGTTTGAAAAGAGAAAAAACCTCAAGTCAAACCTGTAATACCACTTTGGTAATATGTAGCCCTAGCCACCTAATCTGATTATTTATTAATCACTAATAATAAATAACAATACCTACCTAAAATACCAACGTTTTATTGCAAAATCCCGATATAGACTAGGGTAAGTGTTCCAGTGAATGAACAGCCCCCCCCCCCCCCCCCACTTAATGAATAAAAGTGAGCTTTTTCAATAAAATAAGAAAACTATAGATTTGCACTAAACAGTAGTGTTTTTACAAGAGCGCAGGTTCAATTACGTGATCTATTCAAACAAAAGTTTTTCAATGAACCGTAATTACAAAACGGTGACTAGTTGACGCGCTGTGTTGCGTCTGTGTTTGTATGAACAAGAATTAAGGGCTTGCTAAGACACTGCAGTTTTGTATTTAAGCGTTGCTCACGCTGCATGAGTGATTTTGTAAATAAATATGCATAATAAGATAGAGCAATGTTTATTTTAAACAACAGAAACCAATTTGTTAGTATTTTTAATCAAATTATAAGTTTATATAAGGGGTTGCTCGATTAGTAGATCATAAGAATGAGAAATTCACCTTAATAAACGGGTTCATTCACAGGTTCTAGACTTTTATTACTTTAGGCTGATTTTAATACTTCCTGTTAACGAAATTGATTGATTATTTATAAGCAGGTTTAATAAATAATAATCTTTCTTTGGGCCAATATTCGAAGCACCATTTTTCTAAACCAAAAAAAATAAATTTTAGTAATATTACCAGGTTCACTTACTGGTTATTTGGAACCAATAAATCAACATATAGTTGATATGTCCGGCTCGAAGGACCGAAATGTGTGGGACAGTCAGGTCTCTCTAATGATGAACTCTTATATTTGATAAGACGTTTAATTACGTATAAATTACAATAAAATTAATGATAGAAAAATTTGTATGCGTATTGTGCGTCTCGTACAGACAGTACTCTACAGCCTACAGTACTTTGTACATCTAACATACATGATTATTTGATTATATTAATCTTAAATAACAGAAATCATTGATCTATATTTGTTCACTCCAATCAGGCAATCAGTGAAATATCAAAATCTCAAATGGCCCTGATAAGCACTTCCAATTCACTACCCATCTTGAGGGAGTACCCCAATCGCTTAATGGCTGAGTGGGGTGGTACTTGTCCGCAGGGCCGAATTTAAGGCAGGGCAGGTGGGGCTGTGGCCCAGGGGCCTCCACAACAGCTTAAGAAATAACAACATTTCGATGGGTTAACAAGAATACAAATCCTAAGTGGCCCGGGGCCTCCACAATCCTTCTGCGGTCATTTGTGACTATTCTTCGCAACTCTGAGAATCACCAATGGCTTGGATAGGTTGCTGTGTAGCGTGACCCGCAGCATGGGTAATTTAGAAGTAACTAACAACCTCGAGACAAGTCAATTAGTCATCCCATTCGATGGTTAGTGTTCTGAGGATAAAATACTATCCCACCCCTCTTTCCTTCGTAGAACCACGCGCGATGGCTGCGTTACCATATACCGCACCATACCGTATATCAGCTTATTATACTCGCAATTTCAGTGCGAACAAGGAAATTTGGTGCCTCATTTCAACATCGTACTATTCGCAGTTGAAATTCTTTGCCCGCGGACGCTCCTACTAACTGGAGAATTTCAAAACAGATGTGAAGTAGTATTTTAGCAGGATGGCAAATAGTGGATTGCTGGTGTGGCAGGTAAAACAGTTGCAACAGTCAGTCTTCGCGTTTGGAGTGCACCACCACCTAACATCAGATGGGGTGGAATAAAAGGCCTATCTTATTATAGGAAAAAAATGCTATAGACATAAAGTTTTCCATGCCATTCAATAAATTTAAAATAAAATATTAAATTATCAGGAAATAGTGATTTCTAGCTAAATTAGTATGCAATGCTAAACGTTCATTCACTGGAGTACGAATTCATGCACTGTGTGAAAGTTCGTACAAGTGAAGCCCGATGATCGTGTTATCTTCAAATAAAAACCGCGAAGATAGGACACAATAAATATATTCTTTAGAAATACAAATTCACACAAATTAAATATTTTACTTATTCACAAAATTAAACCTTGACATGAAGTCACAGAAAAATATCACTATGACAACGAACAGAAAAAAAAGGTATTTCTATTCAAAAAACCTAACCGGCCAGCCACTGCTAATCGCAACCACAACACACTGCAGATTTTGGGTCAATTTGCAAAAATCTTTATTATTTCATAAATTATGTCCATTAATGGAATATTGACCATGCTATAATAAAGTTGAATATATTTTTAATTTATAAGAGTAGCATTTATAGGGCCCACGCCCAGTCACCCTGAAGTAGGTGTTTATAATTCTTAAACTTCCAAACTGCCTTAAGGTTTCATTCATTGGTTTCTTTATGCTACAATCGTAGATCAGTCTTATTCATAGAAATCCATAAAAATAGTCTTTTGCGGCAGATTCATAAGAACCACAGTGGGTCTTCAAATGTGAAAAAAAATGGGTGCGTGTACTTATGTATGCGCGTGAGAAGTTATCCTTCTTTGGCATCGTTTAAAATTAGTTTTTAATTGCATGCAAATAATTAATTACAATAAATTAATAAAAAGTCTGGAAAAGGACGAAGTCAATAAAGCTCAGTTTTAATTTGAAAAAATAAATAAATAATCAAAATATTCAATTAAAATCGCTACTGAATATAATTTATTAGAACATATGTGATTTGCACTTGTATGAAACTCAAACACGTATTCCGAATATACAAACTAGAAACATGTGGATAAATATTATAAATATGAATACCTATAACTGTTACTTTATTACAAAAAATAAAGATGTGGTTTTTGGTTCTACTACACCAATGGTCAAGAGACGGCGCTGTAGTCTCCTGAATCGCGCTTTGGTTCCGTTGTTCCAGATTAATAAATACTTTTTTCATCCCACCACCTCGGAAAGTGTAATTTTGCGCTTCGAAATCTGGCTGGAAAATTCTATTTTATTCGCTTGAGCGGCAAAGTAGATTTGAATTTAGAACATCACATATAATGAGTACTCAATATAATTGTAAATTCAAAACGTCATTAAACCTATTTAATGTAACCTCTATGGTGCCAAATTTATGATTAGAACTTTTTAAATTGTGAAAAAATTTAAATTTGGAACCTTCTTGGTTTCTTTGTTTTATTTGCGTGCTTCGCGCCATTCTAGTTTTTCACGTTTTATTGCTTAAATATTTTGTCATTATAAATTGTTTTCTTTTTCATTTTGTCATTTCCTCGCTGAGGTGGGATGAAAAGTTACGTATTGCACTCGAGTGGAAAGATTTTTCACCTTGTGCTCGTTTGTTTCCCTCGCTGACGCTCAGGATTCTAATTTAGAATCACTCGCTGCGCTCGTGATTCAACTTTAGAATCCTTCGCTTGCTCGGTCATCCAAATCGAGCACGCGGTTAAAAAGGAACTTTCCACTCTTGTATAATAAATAACTATTGTTACTTTATTACAAAAAATAAAGATGTGATTTTTGGTTCTACTACACCAATGGTCAAGAGATGGCGCTGTAGTCTCCTGAATCGTGCTTTGGTTCCGTTGTTCGAGATTAATAAATACTTTTGATAGGCCTTCACAATGCAGTCGTTAGTACCACTAGCACCCACTAAATAGAGATTCTATTTCTATTTTGTTGGTAGATTTTCTTAATGTGCGGTAAACACAAAAGTAACGCATGAAGTTGGTCGCTAAAGCGACCAACTTCATTATGTTAAAATTTTGTGTTACAGTGATGCGCGCGCATCTTAAAATTTCACTCTCATCATTTTTTCATAACGCGCCTAAAGAAGTATAACTTCAAAAACCAAAATGGGTGTACCTTCTTCACGGAATTTGTAAAGGTAATCTTTACTGTTTAAAAATCCTGTGTCATGGCGGCACACGATAAAAACAGGACTGAGTACTATTGATGAAATAATTTTCGAAATTTACCCTAATACAGAATCCATATGGTTCATTTTGCATTGTCTATTGCAAAGAGGCCCAATCATGGCACAATAAGACAGTCACAACAGAGGCCTAAATTCGAAGAAATTGTTCCTTTCATTGGGAGACTGAACATCATGAATCTGAGAATTAGACCGGACGACCAACATCCAAGATCGTGTGAGTGTGTGTGACACTTATATATCTTGTATGCTGCTGGTGTATAATACATGAAGTGTGATCAAATGAAGATTATTATTAAGTACGTAAATCCCTAAAGGACACTTTATAATTATTTACAATACACAGGAAAGAGTAATTATTGAAATAAAAGTTTTGCTAATATATAAAAGGCTTAATTCACCTTACATTATAAATGAAGGCTTTTTATACTTTTTAGCTCCGATTTTAGCCGTCCGTTAGTCCAAAATAAATAAAAATATTATTATTACATTTTAGGCAGTTTAATTGTTCAGCCTATAGCTTCTTTTTTAAAAGCTGTACTTTGACATTTAACGTCATTTTTGATATGGACATGACAATTCATATCCATCCATACATCTCTTTGTTTCTGTATTGCATCATCGTGGCCGTAATTTTTTTGATAAAATTTTGTAAGAATCTCAGTGGTAAAATATTTCAGTGTTAGTTTTGATAATAAATAGCGATTTTAAATTGCACAATGAGTCCGTGGCCCGAGGTATTGACGGCGAAGTCGGAGAACAGGCATGAAATCAAATTGGCGGGAGGTAACATTTCGAAACGAATTTCTGAAGAGGGTTTGGATAAAAGTTTGTTTCAATTAACTACTTTAAATCTATTAAATATTAGCGATACATGTCTAACTTCCATCCCGGATGAAATTAAACTTCTTAGTAATCTACAATCACTCTTATTATTTGGAAACAAGTTGGAGATTTTCAATGAAAACATAACCTCTTTAACCAAGTTGAAAGTGCTTGATTTGTCTAGAAATCAGTTGACTGCAATTCCAAACAGTTTGAATAACATGAAGGAGTTGACGAGTATTAATTTTAGTTCGAATCAAATTGAAATTATGCCAAAGCTAACTGATTTTCCCAATTTGATCATTATTGATGTGTCTAACAACAAATTGACCGATTTTTTGGATGTCGAAAATGCGAATCTCCCTCACCTCACTGATTTAAAGCTAAAAGCTAACTCGATAGAATGTCTTCCGAGTAATGTAGCACAAAGCTTGGCATCAGTCAAGAATTTCGACATGGGAGATAACCAGCTGAAGGTGATACCCGGAGAGCTTGCTTCCCTGGCGAAATTAAAAGGTTAGTCCTCAAATTCCACTTGTATGAAAGAAAGTGATCTTATGTTAGGGTTTGAAATTTTATTTTTGTCCACTAAAAAGTAAAAGTCATTGCATAATTATTTTCTGAATTTCACAATTCATTTCAATAATATTATAAGTATCAACCTGAGTGTGAACCTTGATTAACATCATTTTTCAGAGCAGAAGTTTTTGTTATAATTTATTTTTGGTGGCTGTATTGTTTTTGAGAATTTGGAATCTTTATATTCTAGTTTAAAATCCATTTTATAACATTTTCTGTGGCGTACTTGATAATTTCTGTAGTAGACTTAGTTAAAAAATACTATAAAAAGAAAGCTTTTGGTTGTAAATATGTTAGATATTTAATTTTTAATATTTTTTCCATTATGCTTGTTAGTTAGTACTAATTCCAAAGTTCTTAAAATGGAATTGCATTAATTGAAAACAAAACCATGTTTGATTATCATTAAATAGGAATTATTTCAATGTTTATAACTGGATTTGTCTTATTTATAAATAGAAATTAATTTATTTTTTCCTTTTTAATAAATATCAGGGTAAAAATACATTTGCATCTTCTTCCAGAGTTGAATTTAAAAGGAAACAAGTTGTCTGACAAGCGTCTCATGAAGCTAGTTGACCAGTGTCGTACCAAACAAGTATTGGATTATATCCGTGAACATTGCCCTAAATCTACTCAATCCCAGCCTGCTGCTGGGAAGGGCAAAGGGAAAAAAGGTGCTAAGAAACTGGACGAGTCGCCCCCCGAAGATAATATTAGTGACCTTTGCCATTCACTTAAAATTTTACATGTAGAGGATGAGATACCAAAAGTGAAGATTTTGGAGTCGGAAGTGGGCCCTGTTCGTCCATACATTTTATGCTGTATCGTCACTGAAATGTACATGACACCAGCTCTTTTCAAGAAGTTTATTCAAATGCAGACCAAGCTGCATGACACTGTGTGTGACAAACGTAATGTTGCAACCATAGCTACACATGATATGAGTAAAATTGCACCAGGTACGTTGTGTAGACTAAAAGTTTTATCTTGCAAAAATGATATTGTGTGTTTTTTTTTGTCAAATCAAAGCTCCTTAATTTCTTGTTCATTTAGTTTTTTAGGTGTAATGCAATGTGCCTTGTATTTTTGCTATAAATAGCACTAAAAAAATATCGACTTTGTCTTTAATTACATAGAAATGGAATCTACTGCAGTTAATGATACTGACATTGTATATATTGACAGAATTAATCATTCAATAAATTTCAGTGTTGCACCGAATGTGGGTTCCACCAAATTTTTCACTGTTTTACTTCACTTTTCTATTTCTTTTTAAAATTAATTTAAGGTACCGACTCGGTAGATCTTACCACAATTCGGCCAAAGACGAATTTGGTTGAAGCTGCCAAATTTCGGTAGTATTGAATGTGAAAGGAATTTCGGTGCATCTCTAATAAACATTTTTGTGTGTACTTCCACAGGTGACCTAGTGTACACAGCAAAAGCACCTTCAGTATTGAAACTGACTCCATTGTCTAGGCTAAAGGCTTATACAGGGGAGCAGCTGTTCCAGCAGCTGACAGCTGAAGCTGATGCTTTAAGGAAAGAGAAGAAGAGGAATGTGTACTCAGGAATCCACAAGTACGATCTATATTGAGAAATATTTTTTTAGTAAACTTCAACTTGCATACTAACCTATTTTTTCAATTGGTTACTGATGTGAATTTTCACGGCATCTGTTACCCCTTTCAATATTTACTCTTACCTATGATTCTTTTAAATTTGTAAGTTTGTGATATAATTTGAGCTGACAGACCACCTGATGGTAAGTGGTTAGTGTCCATTAATTTTTTGAGTGTGTATGCAGTTGGTCGTTGATGACCTTTACAGCGTCACCGGGTTTGGGGACGGCGAGATCCTAGAGGTATTAGATATAGAGGTATTAGGCGGATGGCATCTCCCCACGGGGGGAGTTTCCTCTCCGTCTGGAGCCTCTAGACCACTCGAACCTGAGGGGGTCAACTAGAGGGCGTCTCTGAGACTCGGACCTCGGCTCTAGTTAGCCGTTGTCGTGGGGGGTGAGTGACCATGGGCAGCAGTTATCACTTACCATCAGGTGGACTGTCAGCTCATTTATCTGAGTAAATATTAAAAAAAAATAAGCAGGCGTAAGTACTCCTTTAAGGTGCTATCTATGGCCAGTAGACATCTTTTAAAAATCCAAAATGTTCATTGCCTCCGTCCAGATTGTGGAGGGTACGGGTTCGAATCCCGTCTGCTGCTTGGTCCGCGTGGAATTTTTCTAGTAAAATTTTCATTAGATTCTTCATATCTAGCAGTTAAATGCTTAAAAATTCAAAAATACCACTAGTATATATTTATTTGTACACAGTAATTTTTTATTATCCTCTTTGTATTTCAGGTATCTGTATTTATTGGAAGGAAAGCCGAAGTACCCCTGCTTAGAGGATGCTAGCGGCAAGGTCATCAGTTTCCCACCGATCACCAACTCTGACGAAACAAAGGTGAGTACCTCTATGAAAGTATTTTTCCATGTTTTCCAAAAGCAGATAAGCTAAATGAAAATAAATTTCATAACGAGTGTGAAGATGAGTGTGTCCCAAAGAAAATTAAAGTATGCACAGTTGGACTAGAGTGATTGCCAAATTCTTCTAGTCTGGTTGTGGCAATCTTCTTCTTCTTCTTGTAGCTTGTGGCGTTTCCGCAACTCGACGTCCTTATGGCGCCTGTTTTGCGTGAGGAGGGTGTATGGCCGTAATCACTCCAACCAGCCCAGCTCCCCCAGGAAGCCCCCAGGGCCTTCACATTGGTGACTGCCTCTTGAAGGTTTCCCGGTGAGCCGAGGTATTTCGCCCGGTATTCGGTCACTCCGTTGCATTCCAGCAGAACGTGAGCAGCTGTTTCTTCTGCCTCCATGCATCCTCTGCATAGGGGGCTGTCTGTGACACCTAAGTTGAAAAGATGTCTGTTAAAATGTGCATGTCCAGTGATAGCACCCGTTACCATGCGCAATGTAGGTTTGCTTAGCTATAGGAGAGTTTTTGAGAAGG
The DNA here is from genome assembly GCA_902850365.2 of Chilo suppressalis. Lineage (NCBI taxonomy): Eukaryota > Metazoa > Arthropoda > Insecta > Lepidoptera > Crambidae > Chilo > Chilo suppressalis. The sequence goes on along the minus strand of OU963914.1, from coordinate 16,048,425 downwards.
CAGCGTTCACCTGTGGCAAAGCGAGCTTGGTCTGCCTGCACATCTCCAGGTCGAGCCAGTATTGCTGGTGTAGTGCGGCAGTGTGCTCGCGGATTTTATTGACGAGACAGCTTATCGGTATTGGGACGATTGGTTCAGGACCTGTTGGGGTCGTATCAGATCCCTTCCGGGCCTGCTTATCCGCAGTGTCGTTTCCGCGTGATGCACTGTGTCCCTTGATCCATTGGATGGTAATGGAATTGCTTGACCCTACCTTGTTTAAGGTTTGGTGGCATTCTTGTAGGAGGCTCGATCTGACTAAACAGGCATCTAGAGCTTGTAGGACTGATTTGCTGTCGGACAGTATTCGTATTTCCTGACCTGTTACCTTTCTTGAAAGGATCGCTGTTGCCGCCAGTGTGATGCCCATACATTCAGCTTGGAACACTGTGTTGTATGGGCTTAAGGGGAACGCGATGTGTATTTTGAGGTCCTCAGAGAAAACACCCGCGCCCGTGCCCGATGAGCTTTTAGAGCCGTCGGTGTAGATCATGAGAGCTTTGTGTGTTACCTTTGGATCGTTGTCATCCAGTAGATGTATTCTATACTTTTTGTCAAATATGAAGGCGGGTATTATTTTGTCACATGCAGCATCTATGAGCGGAGTGTTTACCCATTCCTTCAGTATACCGTTGAGATGCCTTGCTCTTTCGAACCTTACCAGTCCAAACTTTTGTAGTCTCAACGCTGTTTTAGCCGCTTCCTGTCTTATGTAGATATGGAGCGGTGTGATATTTAAAATAACTTCCAGTGCTGCGGTTGGAGCTGTACTCATGCACCTTGTCACCGCGCTGCATATCTGCCGCTGGAAGCTTTGTAGTTTGTTGACAAAAGTAGTCTGGATAGATCTCGGCCACCATATGATGGCGCCATAACTTACCATTGGTCGTATGACTGTGTAATATAACCATATGAACAGTTTTGGTGCAAGACCCCAGCGCTTCCCTAACGTTTGACGGCATTGCCAAAGTGTTACGCTGGCTGTCTTGATTTTGTGTTCCACATGGTTACTCCAGTTTAGCTTACTGTGAAGTATAAGGCCTAGATACTTTACCTCCTTCGACAGTTGTAGTGTGATACCAAACAGCTTCGGCAAGTTGAAAGCACCTACGTCACGTTTGGCTGTAAACATTACCAGCTCTGTTTTTGTTGGATTAACTGTGAGGTCGTATTTCCTGCACCAGCATTCAACCAGTTTCAAAGCACCTTGCATGGTGTTACAGGTAATGCTGGCGTGGGTGCCTAGGGTAAGTATAGTAATGTCATCTGCATACCCTATGGTGTAGTAGTGTTCGAGTTTAGCTTGGTCAGCAAGTCGTCAACTACGAGGTTCCACAGAAGTGGCGAAAGAACCCCTCCTTGCGGACATCCTCGTGCCACCAGTGCTCCTCTGCTGTCCTCACCTTTTACCCGAACTATTCTATTGCGAAGCATGTTAACTGTCCAGTCAATGATTTGTTGCTCCACTCCGTGTCTTCTGAGAGCAGACTCAATGCTGGTGAAGTTGGTCTTGTCGAAAGCACCCTCTATATCGATGAAGGTTCCGAGGCAGATAAGTTTATTTTGAAGGGCTTCTTCTATCTTACCGACTAACTGATGGAGAGCCGATTCAGTAGATTTACCTGAACTGTAGGCGTGTTGATGTTTATGTAGTGGGGCATTGATTAATGCCTTATATTGGTCGTGGCAATAAAAGTTTTTCAACAGCATTTAAATTATGACTAAGGCGCATGTTATTTCTTTAATTTTGATATATTTATGTTCATCATTCCATGGGTTATGATAGTAGCTTACTATTAGACAGAGCATATGTAGCTTTAAAGAAATTTTTACTAGAAAAAATTTCACGTGGACCAGGGAGCAAATCTCACCAGCCACCCATGGCCAGACTAATCTTCTTGGTTATGTAGCCCGAAACAGCGGGGGATATGCGCGGAATGGCCTCCGCCCTAGATACACCACGAGCGCTCAAAATGTGTCCCAATCAAGAAGTGCTTGAACTCCACTCAAGCACTTCTTGGTTCATAGTCACGCGCGGACCGTTACAAAGTCGAGATGCCACAGAGCTCCGCGAAAAAAATACTTAGAGTACGAAAAGTGTCGTTTTTTTCGACAGGTCTAGTGTTGTTGTTTGTGTGTTGTTGTTAATTTAACGCATTTGAAGTAAATTTTGATCTAATACGTACTATAAACTGATTTAATATAAAATATTTGTTATATTCAAATGCATACGTCGCCATATCGCCGTCTCTTTTCCTCGCGGTCCGTGCCTGCTATATTGCTAACAGCGCGTTTCGAATTACGCGTAGAGTCAAAGAACTAAGGTCTAAATTCTTCCGCATATAGCAATAAGTCGTAAAATTTTACGAGCTTGCATTTCGAACTGTCAGAAGTCCTTGACGCATGCGTTTTATCAAAGACCTTATACAGTATGCATTAAAGGTAACTTTCAATATTTAAATAATGCCCTATATTGATTTTGACTACGCGATCATCTTACGGAGCTCCATGGATCGTTCAATGTACCTTTTGGACAGGTTTCGGGCACGATTTTGTTCGTGTTGGTGTATCTAGGGTATTTAATATCGTTGCTTGACTCCCTACAAATTATTCTTTATCTATCTCCTTGCCCCTATGGGCCCTCTCCCCTTTCTGGGGCGGACGTACACGAAACGCCTTCGTCGCCATCCCAGCCGTCCCGTGGCCACTCTGAAGTGGTACAGCTGGCTCCAAATTGTACGGTCCTCTCTTCTTTCTTCGCTTCGGGTCTTCTTTCTTCGCCTCTCGAGTGGATCCGAACCCTGTGCCATCTACGCGCGAAATCCCGCAGCTGCCTGAAGTTCGCCTCCGATCCCACAAAGTCGCAATTGCAGACAGCGGACTAGGGAGAAGACGGGATTTGAACCAGCACCCTCCGCTATCTGGGTGGATGACCATTACATACAAACGAAAACACGACACGGCCATCAGAGCCGCGGTAGTATCATGGTCAGCCATGCCTGGTCCGCGTGGAATCTAGCAGTCAAAAATAAAAATTTTAACATACATAGAGTGAAAAAGGAGGATACCTTTGTCACTCTATGTATGTTTAAAAAAAATGCTAATAATATGTTATTTTTTTTATGTTTATGTAATTTATGTATCATGTTTAAAAAAAATGCTCTATTGCTCACCGAAATCACTAACCTCAAGAATTGAGCAGTCCATTTGATAATATTACAACAACACAACTTATATTTCTATTTTTATATTTATCCCTTTAGATGTCAGCAGACACGAAGAGTATGCTATTAGAGGTAACTTCACACGCATCGCTAGGGTCATGCAAAACGGTGATGAACAAACTATTGCACGAATGCTTGCTGCTCGGCATCGGTGACAACCCCGACGAGCCAGATGCGGCTTATCACACTCTTACTGTGCAACAGGTACGAATTTTTGAATACTTGCGAGACGCTATCCTCCTTATTAATAAAGAAGGATTAAGCTTAGACTAGTTAAGCCGTGTTCTGTTCATGACACTCAAATGCCATTTTTCATTCAATAGATAGACACAAAACTTGGAGTAACTAATCCAAGCATATTCTTTGTTTATTAATAATATCCCCTTATTAATAAACAAAGACTACGAAGGTAAAACGTTTAAAGTTTACTAAAAAAAATCTAAACTCTGCCCAGGTTTTTGGAGGCCGAGTTGAAATTCCCTAGTATTTTTTTTTAGCCCTAACATAGCTGTATAAAAGGACATTTGAACAGTTTTAGAAAACGATCTCGCATTTGAATATCACAAATATTTTCTATTAAACCAGTTTATAGTAAGTATTAAAACAAAATTTGCTTCAAATGCGTTAAATTAACAAACACTGATGTGATATCTGTCGAAAAAACGACATTTTACATACTATAAGTATTCATTTCGCATTTTTTCACGGAGCTCAGCGGCATGTTGACTTTTCAACGGTCCGCGTGTGACTGTGAACCAAGAAGTGCTTGAGTCGCGTTCAAGAACTTCTTGATAGGGACACATTTTGAGCGCACGTGGTGTATCTAGGGTGTTTAATATCATTGTTAAGAAGTCTAAAATCACTAACCTTACAGGCCTTCCCAATGCATGGAATAGGGAGATTGGGCCATGGTGGGTCATGGCGCCGGCGCCGTGCGGATTAGCGGGCGCTAACGACTGCAGATGCAGCCGGGCTTAACGTGCCTTCCGAAGCACGGAGGAACTCGAGATAGAAGATTTTTGGTCACTCATCCAATGACCGACCACTGCGAAAGTTGCTTAACTTCAACGATCGCAACCGAACGCGCTAACCACCCGCGCCATCGAGCTCCTCACACTTGTATGCTCAGTTGTAAATTACAGCTGTTAGACTCCGCTCAGTTCATTTTCCGTCTACGGTCCCCTATAGATATATAGGAAACCTTTAAACTACACATATTCTTCTTCATCATCAGCCTATTAATGTCCCCACTGCTGGGACATAGACCTTCCCTTTGGACGGAATAGGGATATGGGGCCATATTCTTCTTAATGTGGCTAAAATAAAACTTAAAGGAGTTGACTAGCAGATTAAATTTTATATTGAAGTAGCAGCTACCCACATTATTATATATTTTTGTTAATTTTCTCCATCAATAGGGATGATGACTAAATTTTTTTTCTTTGTTTATCTAATAATAATCTACCTGAGATTATCAAAAAGTATTGGACACGTATATTTTCTTTTTTCACATAATATAAACATTGCAGAGATATATTGATTTGAAAAGTCGCATGACGTCACGTTTTGGCACACTTTTAAGTGAGAATTCTCAAAAAAGTGACGTCACGAGCCCCTACTCCCAAACTTTGACGCGCTATAACTGTGTAATTTTTTGGTTGATTGCCCAAAGAAAAAATACGTGTCCATTATTTTTTGATCATCTAACTGACATAACATAACTAACATCTAAATAGAATTTCGTTTACTGTACCCCGTCATCACCCCTATTGGAAAGGAATATTTTCGTAAATATAGCACACCTAAGCGGGTAATCTAGAAGTTACTTAAGAGCGGACGCGAGCTGAGAGACATTTGAGAAATAGGTATTTGGAAAAACTTTTTCCGTCACGCTTTGGCAAATACCGTGTGAAATAAGGACAACAGTAGTTAACGCTGAAAATTGCGTATAAAAATTGCGAAATTCGAGGTTTGGCTCTCGACAATTTCCTCCTCGAAAATTAGATATATGTGAAAGAAATTTAACACAAAGAATAATAAGTAGTTATACTATGCCTCTATGTTTTTAATTTGTTTGTAAATGCTTATTAAATCTTCACACTAGACGTCTTTAGTGGTGGTAAAAATTGTTTATTTTCGGCCTTTTTCGAGGGCATCTAGTTGCTTTGAAACACAAGTTATCGAAAAAAGGAAAACATCGGAGCATAGAATAAGTAAAATTATATTTTCTTTTGTTTGGAAAAAACATTGTGCGCCTCCCCTCTTAAGCCACACAGTAAATCTCCCATTAATAAAATGTTATTTTTCACAGATGAAAGTGGTAGATCTAGAAGGCAACTTAAAAAGTGTTTACCCGTCGCGTACTGACTGCGTCTTCGAAGGCACGAACGACGTAAAAGTGTTCCGATTGCCGAAGAAATAAGCGCTCTTATTTACAAAGCAACAGAGTACATATTGTAGTGTCTCAAAGAGGTACAGTCGGCAAAGATGATAGTTGAAGAAATCAATCGACTGATTAGATATGGTGAGATATTTATTCTGATTATTGTATGGAAACAAATAATAATATGTATTAGTAAAGAGTTCTTGATTTTGTTTATATGTATAAATGTGTTTACTAAAATCACAAGTATTTTGACATAATAATGACCAGTCTGCAAATTTCAAATATGATTTAAAAATGTTTCAATGAAAGATACATGACATACATTGACAGCGAAAGCTACTGTTTAAAATAACAATTTTTACAGTAAGTACTTTATGCCACACAGGGATGACATAACATACCTCAATGCGACGTATTTAGGTGCAGTTTAGCACGAAGTCGCGGTTTAAGTTATTATCAATGTAGCTTTTGTACACCACTAACGTAAAAAAAAAAGTTATAAAAGTATGGTGTATAAAGGAACATTGTTTAGTTTACGTTGTAGATTTTGTTTCTAGGCAGATATAATAAGGCAGATGATTTTTCTCATTGGAATATTTTTTAATTATAAACAAAAACAAAAAATTAACCTAAATGCTTTGCTGACTGTACGATATTTTTTCATCTCTATTTCCAAGTGCTTAAGGTTGATTATTACCTTCGACAAAGTTTTGTGTGTTGTTTATATTATTTTTTATTAAAGCTTTTTGTTACTGACGTATAAAGTCAAGATCAAGATGGTGCCACATCTGTTATGTTTTTCATAATTTACATAAAAATTAGCCATTTCTGTTTAGTTATCAATGTCAAAGATTTTTGTTTCCTGATTTAATACCATAAGGTGCGAAAATTACGCTTAATTATTTGTAAGCTCGTAAAACGAAAGTTTAATCAATTATTTGTAAAAAAAAAACAAATGTCTTTCATAGTTTGAAAGGAAAATAAAAAAGATATTTCGTTAAGACCTATGTTTTCATTGCGACTTTATATCATAAGCCTAATAAACGTAAAAATAATTGATTTTTAATACCTACATTAATTGTCAAACTGTATGTCATTGGAAAAAATGCAGTATCAGATATATTCAATTTGAAAAAAATGCATAGAAACTGCAAGACCGACTGCCAAGTGCTTATAACTAAAAGTATACTGCAACCTGACTAAAGTTACCAAATGATCAACGGCAAAAACATAATACTTTGAAAATCGATCAGGATGAAGTACCTTAATTCTTTAGCATTCTGCAACTATACCTATAACCGCTTTATGAATGAGTTCACATACTACCTATGGCCATTAATGCATTGCATATAATTATACTTTGTATGAAATAGAAAAATCCTTACTCGGGTAAGTGCTTTAACATTGTAATCCTTGCAGTGTAATGTGATGCCTTCACTTCAATTTGGTATTCGTGTTTGTTATTTGTAAACTTAATATCGGTCTGTCCTTTTCATTCCTTATAAAGCATGATAAGGACAGACTATTGTCAAGATTGCAAATAGCAAATACGAATAGGAAATATGAGATACAACTTGCATTACCCACCGCTCTTGTTCATTACTGACAGTAAGTTAAATTTACATATAAAATAAGACTACCGCAGTGGACATAGTTGTTTTGAATATCGTCCTTACAACCTACGCAATAAGGATAATACAAAAGTCGGTTCAACCCGCAAATATCTGTGTATATTCTTGTAAAGAAATGTTTACCTATTGAAAATGTGTTGTGTTCGTGAGTTGAATTGACTGGACATTCCATCTTGCTTCATAATTAATTTTATATTTGAAATTATGTGGTTTACAGTTAACCATGAAAGTTCATAGTTTCTAATTTCATTGTAAATCTTTAAAAAGCTAAAAGTCAGTTGGAGAAATTTGATAGTTTGGATACTACACTTACTTGGCGCTGGCTTTGTCCAAGTATCTACAGAAATATCACACCAATTCTAAATTCACAAACTATATTCCTTACTTATTCGGCCAAAATGTTTTGGATATATTGCAAAATAAATTTTATGGAAATGTGACGTTTGGTTGTTATATTTCTAAGAGATTTTTTGTAAAATCGTGTTTGAAAAAAATAACTTCTTTAATAAAAGGCCATAAAAAATAAAATACACTCGGTGTCAAAAAAATCGCACCTCCGCGAAAATAACCCATTTACCCCCAACAATATTGGTGTCATTTGAAAGCTTATTAAAAAAACTAAAAAAAAAATTGTTTTTTATTGGAACAGTGCAAAAATAATTTATACAAAACAATAAAAAATCTATTGTTATTATATTTTTATAATAATATGTGGGGGTGACTTAACATTTATTTTAATTAGACTGTCAGTTGACCTAATTAGTCCTTTTGGTTTTTCTCATTTATTGAATACTAGTGGCCCGCCCTCGCTTCGCTTCGGTGCAGAGCTATAGTGTAGACTAAAATGCCTCTTCATATAATTATAAAAAAAACTAAAAATGGTATATTTGCCTTTTCCAAACTTCTATTCACATCACGTCACTCAAATGTTTTGCTTTCCCAGAACCTCTCCACTAACATTTGAAATTTATGGTATGGTATTAAAGTTCAAATTGACTTTTAAGTATTATTGCGAATCGTTTGTATGGGAGTATAGAAAATTGCTGTATTTAGACTTTTTCAGGCATTTTTTTTTATTTTCCCCTGTGTAAGAACCGTCCTCGTACTTCAAGGAATATTTTAAAAAAAGAATTATCGAAATCAGTTCAGCTGTTCTCGAGATTTGCGCGAGCAACACATTCAGCGATTAATTTTTTATTATAGATTGTTTGTGTTTTATACCCACAAAAGGTAGCGCAAGTAGTGATTTTTTTTAGTTTATTTAATGGGCTTTCAAATGACGCCGTATTGGGTGGGGGTACATGTTAAGGTTTAATAACGCTTGAAAGTGCGATTTTTTGATACCGAGTGTAGTATGGAGTACACAATAAGTACTATTGTTTTTTTTTCCATTCTTGAACGTCTTCGACCAAAGTTTTAGGTGCGACGGTTGTCATCCACTTTGTATTTTTCTTGAAAAATGTTGAGTTTATTTCTTGTTTTCTGGACAGTGTTTAAGATACCCAAGTGCTTTAAAGTTAAGTACAGTGCGACAAGCATCTTTATGAATGCGAGTGACAGTTCAGGGAGGGCGCCACTGTCTACGCAAATGACACACAAAATATGACGATTACAAAGACGGCGGCGTTATTTCCAAGTTTCGGCGCATTCATATAGGTCCTTGTTGCACTAAATAGGTTTCATTTTTAAATTGTTTCTATCTGTGATGTTAGGATGTGTGCTGCGCATCGAAAAAACAGTGAAATTGTAGCGATTTATTGTTTTAATTTTTTTATTAAACTATTTTTGTGATAATGTTGTTGTTTTATTTTTGTTATATTTTTTAAATACAATTTTTTCCCTTTCACGGTGCGATCTATCAGTCACATATATATTATACTAATTACTGAAAGGTTATGGGTAATTTTCAACTATCCCGGTAGTATCAGATAGTTATCTGTACCCCTAGCACGAACCAATATCGAATTCGTATCGTTTGCGAGTCTGAAATGTCATTGTCAAATGTGTACTGATTTTTAGTTCTCGTTACGTACTTTGTGCCGCTGCTGTTCAAGTTTCCATACAAAATTTGACATTGACATTTCGGTTTGCAAACTATTAGAATTCGATAATGGTTCGTGCTAGGGGTACTGTACCCTTAGCAAGAATCAATATCGAATTCATATCGTTTGCAAGTCCGCAATGTTATTATCAAATATGTACTGATTTTTAATTCTTGTTACGTACGTTATGGCGCTACTGTTCAAGTTTCCATACAAAATTTGACATTGACATTTCGCACTCGCAAACTATTCAAATTCGATAATGGTTCGTGCTAGGGGTACTAATGTATGTGAGAAAGATTCAAAAGATAAAGGTTGTTGAAATGACTTCCTGATTAGGGCAACTTGTTTTGTTCAAGACCCGTGTAACCTTACGTCATTGGTGATTAACTTAGCTTAAAAGATAAAATTTCCCTTGATTAGGTAGGTTATCTGAATGTAAATGATACGTAAACATTTTGGTAAATACCAGTACCTACACGGCTTACAAAATCATGAACGATTCATTAAGTAATCAATGATGGATAGTTGGTATCTGAATGAAACATTTCAATTCAGCAAGTTTCTGGTCTGTTTTTAAATACCAGATTTATATATAAAAACGCATCCCTATTGCCGCGTCACGTTATAATTTGAGAAAGTCATTGGTGATTTCATCCTTTTTTTTTAAGTTTCCAATTTGTGAAGGTGCATAAAAAAAAGATGAGTCTGCTTATGACCACACGACTGAAGTGAAACTTCTTTAGCTCCCTCAATCCTATGACAAAGACTCAAACTACGCATTCTGCACCCAATGTAGTAAGCAATTTTTTTGTTTGCATGATTAATAACATATTGAAAATAAGATCTCACGCCTCAGGTGAGGCTATATTTACCGAGACGGATTTTACGTGCTGACCCGTTATCTATAGTATTGTTGATCGAAGGTGTTGCGTTTCTGTTGGTGACCATGTGTTTTGGGGCTTCAGGCGGTGGGAGATTGGGATCAGTAAGAATACCGACTCGCCCTCGGCGGCCATTTTGCAAGTTAACGTCGCCATAGGTTGCGGAGCCGAGTTTGTTGCGGGTTCTATTCTGTAAAAATAATGTCTACGACACAATAAGTTTTGAGGTGGATATTACATCAGTGAGGCAGGAGAACCAAGCATTACACTGCACAACCTGTAATGATACCACAGAACATAAATACAAGGGCTCGCTTATAGTCGATTCTGAAATTATTTATCAGAGAGGCAGTATTGTAACGTACCTAATGCTAAAAATCCAATCTAAAATGTTGTAATACATTAATGGAGCAAATACATTATAAAATAAATAAATATTTTCAACACTCACGCCTAGCCCCAAAGTAAGCACTGTAAGGCTCGTGTTGTGGGATACTAGGGTAACGGATAGAATACATATATAAGTATATTTATATAGAATTACATATTTAACATCCATGACTGGAGTACAAATGCTCCTATTCATCATACAAACATCGGCCCCTACCGGGATTCGAACCCGGGACCTGTCGAGTCGGCAACGCCATGAAACCCGGTGTACAAACCATTCGGCCACGGAGGTAGTCAAAAAAATCTGCTTTTCATATACTGTTTCTGCATTCATTAACAATAAATAACATCCTTAGTCCGGCCGCGACACGTGTGTGTCGTCGTGTTTACTGGTAGCTTGATTTTAGTTCCGCTACTCGCCGTGTTGGCGCTGTTGGCAGTCTGCACCACCGGCACCACCCCCCGCTTCCTCTATCAGTGATTTTAATTTATTTCTTAGAGTAAACGCGATAGAACATCTCCTTTTTTTTAGCAATGTAATCATGGATACAGTACATAGGTACAGGCAAATGTTCCTGGTGTAGGGACACCTAGACCCGTACATATTTTATTTCAATACAAAAACATAGCATATTACCCTACCTAACCATAGGTTAGGTGTAAATGGAGTCAAGTCGAGAAGATAGATGATGGGACAGTGAAATGTACCGCTTCAATCTTCTTTAATTCTCCGTGCTGAATCCAATTCCGGAGACCTGGAATGAACCATCTTCACTGACAAAAACCTTGGATATGGACAATTTTCATGATTTACGTACTTAAATATATGTACTTATTAATTAGCAGTTTTTTAGGACAGATACCTTATCTATGGTATCACACTTTACATGTATAAATTAAATAATTTCAATAATTGCTTGCTGTAATTGTTTTCGTGATGTGGCGTGAAGTTGTGTTTTTGGTGGCGTTGGCCGGTGCATCGGTAAATAAGTTGTTAAATTAGATTTAAGGTAGAATTAGTAGGCAATACGAATATCTAACCAACGTCAAAGAAATTGTTTACAAATAAATAGTATTTTTGAAACTTTATTAAAATTAGGTATTATTAAAATTGGACTAAATTTTGGTCTTTTTATTGGATTAAAAATAAACTAAATTAAAAGTTTTTAATACTGATAATTCTTATGGAAAGGTACGATTTCAAATTTAATAAAGGAATAAAATTAAATACAGTAAATGATAACTTATTTCAAGAAGTGGTTTCTTTGTATTTTGGCTAAAGATTTTTACATTTTGTATTTTATTCGCTTGATGCTAATAAATATATAAGTACAACAAATATTTGTTCCCATCATACCAATAAATGCCTCATCAGGATTCGAACCCAGGTCTTTGATAGGGTAGAAAGCAGGAGCAGTACCTACCTACCTACCGTTATACAATTGCACCCAATGGATTGTCAAAATAATTCCAAAATTAATTTTATCTTATATCTTCCATCTTTTAATAAATAAGTGCCTTAAAAACATTTATCAATATTTTTATTTCAATAAATCATTAAAAAACTAGATTCATTTAATTCCTAATCAATCATACCAAGTTATCTCTGATTAAGCTAGCAAGGTCGCGTTTCATATTATATGAGCCTAATAAATCTTTTCATATCAAAATTAACTAGGTATTTACCTGTAACGAAATTGATTAGTCGCGTAAATGTATGTTATCTTTTTAATTTAGTTATTAATCCGATGGATTAAGATTTAAAAGTAATTTGTGGCCACCGTGAAAATTAGGCAACTTTCACAATCAACTCCGGATTTAGGGGAGGGCAACCGGGGCGAAAGCTCCGGGGCCTCCACAAACGGGGGGCCCCCACAATAGAGACTTAGGAAAAAAAAATCTTTCAAATTCCAACTAGTAAACACTAGTAAACATCTTTCTTTTCCTTTGATATTTTTTTTGCTCTTTTACCTTTAGCTACAGCACAGTACTTTGTACATCTAACATATAACATACATGATTATTTGAATATATTAATCTTAAATAACAGAAATCATTGATCTATATTTGTTCACTCCAATTAGGCAATCAGTGAAATATCAAAATCTCAAATGACCCTGATAAGCACTTCCAATTCACTACCCATCTTGAGGGAGTACCCCAATCGCTTAATGGCTGAGTGGGGTGGTACTTGCCCGCAGGGCCGAATTTAAGGCAGGGCAGGTGGGGCTGTGGCCCAGGGGCCTCCACAACAGCTTAAGAAATAACAACATTGATATGGGTTAACACGAATACAAATCCTAAGTGGCCCGGGGCCTCTACAATCCTAAATCCGGCCCTGTTCACAATGGTCGCCCAAATGGTCGTCATCATCATCATGTCAGCCGTACGACGCCCACTGCAGAGCATAGGCCTCCCCCAAGGATCTCCACATCAATCGGCCTTGCGCCACTCGCATCCATCGGCTTCCCGCGATTTTCACAAGATCGTCGGTCCACCTTGTAGGGGGCCTGCCCACTCAGCGTCGTCCGTTGCGTGGTCGCCATTCTAGAGCCTTTCCGTCCCAACCGTCATCGGTTCTTCTAGCTACGTGTCTCGCCCACTGCCACTTCAGCAGAGCAATCCTTCGAGCGAAATCGGTTACTTCGGTTCTCCTACGGATTTCTTCATTTCTGATTTTATCGCGTAGGGAAATACCGAGCATCAATCTCTCCATTGCTCGCTGTGTGACCTTGAGCTTGCTTATGAGACCCGCAGTAAAGGACCACGTCTCGCTTCCGTAGGTCAACACTGGCAATACACACTGGTCAAAGACTATTCTCTTGAGACACTGAGGTAATTTAGACGCGAAGATTTTCCGAAGCTACCCGAACGCTGCCCATCCGAGCTGGATACGACGAGAGATCCATTTCTCAATGTTGGACTAACCTTACTGGACTGTCTGTCCTAGGTAAACGTAACGGTCAACAACTTCGAGTGTAGTGTTCCCAATTTTAATTGGAGTGGGTACTACATGGACATTCGACATAATTTTCGTCTTTTCCATGTTCATCCTAAAACCCACTCTTTGGGAAGCACTACTAAGGTATTAGAGCATTGTGTTAAGTTCTTGCAAGGTCTCAGCTATAAGAATTACATCATCGGCGAAACGAAGGTGCGAAAGGTACTCACCATTAATGTTGATGCCTCGTCCTTTCTAATCCAGAAGTTTGAAAATATCCTCAAATGCAGCAATGAACAGTCTGGGAGACATCACATCTCCCTGTTTCATGCCACGCTGCAGTTGGATAGGATTAGAGCTCTGCAGGGCCGCATTTAGGATTGTATAGGCCCCGGGCCACTTAGGATTTGTATTCTTGCTAACCCATCGAAATGTTGTTATTTTTTAAGCGTTGTGGAGGCCCCTGGGCCACAGCACCACCTGCCCTGCCTTAGATACGGCCCTGCGGGCAAGTACCACCCCACTCAGCCACAAGATGGGTAGTGAATTGGAAGTGCTTATCTGGGCCATTTGAAATTTTGATATTTCACTGATTGCCTGATTGGAGTGAACAAATATAGATCAATGATTTCTGTTATTTAAGATTAATATAATCAAATAATCATGTATGTTAGATGTACAGAGTACTGTAGGCTGTAGGTAAAGGTAAAAGAGCAAAAAAAAAAATATCAAAGGAAAAGATGTTTACTAGTTGGAATTTGAATGATTTTTTTTTCCGAAGTCTCTATTGTGGGGGCCCCCCGTTTGTGGAGGCCCCGGGGCTTTCGCCCCGGTTGCCCTCCCCTAAATCCGGCAGTGGAGCTCTGGTTCTGTGAGGTTGGTTGGCTGCGAGACGATTCGTAAAGACTTGAAAACATCTTATAAACATGATTAAGAAGCGATATTGGTAAAAAGTTGAAAAAACAAAAGTTTTTATGTAACAGTATTTATGGGCAGATTAGTCAGTTATTTGTAACGATCTTTGAACCTATTGTAGGTATTGTTGATCGAAGATAATAATACAGTGATGTCGATTCTGGCATGATTCTCTAAAGCTAAACTTAAATTTGATAACAGAGCATCCCTATCATTCTCTATACAGAATGAAAAGGAGAGACTGATGTTAAATTTAGTTTTAAGTTTAGAGAATCACGCCAGAATTGATACCAATAATTACTTTTCAGGCTTTGGCTGATGATCCCCTTACCTTCCCAGAATTAGCACGAGGAAGAGGTTAGTATTTTAGCGTTTTTTTAATTTAATAATTAAGTAGCTTTGTTAACTGACGAGTAACTTTTTTAATTTTTTTTTGTGTCTTGCGTTACGTATTCTATAGTATAGACATTTATAAGTTTTAAATAGGTAATTGAAAATTTTGCATGTTATCTTTTTAAGACTAAATAGGTTAAGATACAATTAAGATGAAATGTAACACCATTCTTTGTACCCTATTTAATGCAAATAAATTGAATTGAATTGAATTGATCCCTGACCTGGACAAAATGAGCGGTGAGGAGTCGCGACTAATTCCCGTTGCAAGGAAAGGGTTTACCAGAGAAAAAAGGTCTAAATAACTTTGCTTTTCATCAACATCGGCTAAAGTTGGCACTGCTGGGGTCTTCCCTTTGGATGCAGTAGGGAGACGGGCCGTGGCCGTGCCGATGATTGGTGGGTGCTAACGACTGCAGATGCCGATTCCAAAGGATTTACGTACATCATTGCTTAGCTTTCACGATCGCAGGCCGAATGCACTAACCAACTGCACCATCGAGCTCTTCTATGTTTATAGAGTATATTTTTAGCTATTGATTATATCCAAAGAAAATTGTACTAAAAAATTACACGCGGACCAGGCAGCAGACGGCAGAATTAAACATCTAGCGGTTAAGTGCTTAAAAATAAAAAATATACATACCTATTGATTATATTGTTCGTTCAGCCAATACTCGCATCGTGTCGGGATGGGAGGCTAAGGAGGGCCAGTTGCCGCACCAGCTGTCGCTGAGGATGGTCAGCGCCCAGGGGCAGGTGTTCAGTTGCGGCGCCTCCATCATTCACAACGAATGGGCGCTCACGGCTGCTCACTGCACCGCACAGTAATATAGAATTTCATTAGCTATTTATTTCTTAATTTATTTTATTTTAAAAGGGTGGCCAACTAGCTTTTGCCCGCCTGATGGTAAGCGGCCACCATAGCCTATAGAAGGTTGCGATACAAAAATATCACTCGTATAGGGATGAAACAATACGAGTAAATACAAGTAACTACTCGATACTTCTCTTTCGATACCAAGTACTTTTGGCATCGATACTTTAGAACTGAGTAACAAGTAGTATCGTAAAGTAAGTACTTGTATTGGTACTCGGTCCGTCACTCACTGAGAAATATAAAAAAACTCATAGGCAGATTATTTACTCTATGGTAAGGTGTCTAGTTGGAATTTTTGTTTGTATTTATTCCAATTTATTCAGTCAGTCATTCGTTCATCGAGTAGCGTGAGCCGATATTTTGTATCTGTTAAATTTAAACTGCATGAATTTGTAATTGTAATATCGTTCGTCAAAATTTACGATACAAGTAAGTATCGATACTTTTCATACTATACCGAGTAGGCATCGATACTTTATGACCGACACAGTATCGAGTAAAAGTATCGATACCTAGGTGGTATCATTTCAACCCTGCACTCGTACCGTTGCCCTACCCTGCCCCTACCCCGTGGAGCCCTTACCTTACTCACCATCAGAAACACAACACCACCAAGAGGTAGAGCTATTTCACTATGTTCATCTGTATGGTGGAGGTTACATCCCCAGATGGGCGTTCCAAATCGAGCGGACAATCCGGAATGCCCTACCTCTCTTTACGGACACCAATCTTTTTACAAATCATCACTCTTCAAACACGCTCAAAAAGTGTTTTATAAGAATTATTTCCACTATTTAATAAGAGACATAAAGCGGAGCGGGCATAGCTACTTTTGACATGCTCAAATTTTGTGAGGCTGTTTGGGAAAGCCGCATAACCTTATTGGACCCCGGCATCCAAATTTTGTGAGTTAAATTGTCGGAGCGGAACGGGGTAAGGTGATTGTTCATTTGAAAGAAATATGAAAAAAAAAACATGCAGCCAGGGCCGGACTTACAGGTGTGGGGCAAAGAAGGAGTGGAGTCCCCTAAATCAGGGCCGGATCACTTACGATTCGCACCCCCCCTGGTTTGGTGATCGTCGAAATGTTTTTTTCCTGTTGTGGGGGAGGTCAAGGACATGAACTTCCTAAAAGCAAGTTGGCCGATGTCGTGAATAAGTTGGAGGGATCAAACAACACCACCTCGCGACGACGTGAATTTTAATTCATTTGTGGTGAGAGTGTCACTGAACATCAGCTGGCTACCTTTTTGAAAGAGGAGCTTTGGCCGAAAGGTGTGGTGTTCCGGCGTTTCAAAGGCTACCTGATAACACTCTGCGCCACTGACTAAACGTGATACTTCAAATTTTGAATTATGTTTTATATTTCATATTTATGATAGACTAAAAGGTATATATTTATATGGGCCTACGATGCCTGAATACAAATAAATAAATAGCTAGAATGTTGGAAGCTGGCGTAATCTAAGTTTTTTTGACACACCAGCAAGGGCGACATATAAAATAAAGCAAATCTTCCATTTCTTCATCAGGCGTGTTACGATCATCATCCGAGCCGGCACTGTGAACATGACACGGCCAGGAACCATTTTCGAGACCACGGAATACATGAACCATCCTCTGTACGACGAATCGCAGGCCGGCAGAGTCCAGCCGAACGATGTAGGCCTTATCAAGTTTAACAGGCGGCTTGAATTCAACGGTAAGTTCACCTATTCGCTTTTCCGACATGAAGAGTTAGATTTGCCAGGCGTTCGGATAAAGCCGGACATAGTTAGGCTTTTTGATTGCAAGTCAGGCCAAAATAAACGGTGTCCGGCTTTTGTTAGGCTTTTTACATTTCGGAAACGAGCGAGCGCCGAGCGTGGCCGAGCCCAAGCGAGTTGACTCTCGGACGCTTTACATACAATTTTTGGAGTTTACTCCTTAAGAATCGATTTCCATATATAAGGGCCCGGTATGAGAAAAATGTGAGGAGTAAAATCTATCGATGAATGACCTCGTTACGTTTTTGGTGCGCATCCTATGTCGCGCAACTTTGACAAACAAAGATGACGGATTGACATTAATAAATAATTAATATATATATTTTTAAAATCTGAATTGAATTCAGATATTGTTTAAATAATTTACATGTACTATTTATAATTGTACGTAAAAGATTTAGTGACATAATTATCTTTTTATAATCATTTTTGTTATTTATTAAGATAATATTATATTTTAAATAAAAAATTAATTATATGTAAACTCCAGTCGTGCGTCTGAGCTGACACACACAATTTTTTATCCTACCTAATATTACTGAGCTACAAAATCGTCAATAATGTAGGCTGTCCGGCTTTTTTTACCCAAATGTCCGTCTGTCCGGCTATTAGGTATGGCCTGGACCTGGCAACCCTCTGCAGAGTAATAAACTTTGTAACACCCTTATGAAACTTAAAACTCTCTAAAGAGAATTTGTGCAGCACATACGAACTTCACACAATTTTCTTTTGTATTTTTACTAGTAATACGGGGTAAATTAAATGAAATTATATAATATTTAGTCCGTTACATTATTAAAAATAATAGACACGTATATTTCTTTTGTCAATCAACCAAAGGATGACATAGACAAAGCGCGTCAAAGTTTTTGAGTCTCATGACGTCTCTTCTAAGTAAAAATTGTACCAAGATGTGACGTCATGCGACATTTCGAATCAATGTATCTGTAAATGTTTTATTTATGTAAAGAAAAATACATGTCCATTACTTTTTGATACCATCAATCAATACGAATTTTGAGTTCGAGTTCTTTGTACTAGATTTTGATTTCTTATATCTAATTAATGTAAGAAACAATAGTATACTATAGAAAGTAGGTACTGTACCCCTAGCACGAACCATTATCGAATTCGAATAGTTTGCAAACCGAAATGTCAATGTCAAATTTTATATGGAAATTTGAACAGCAGCGGCACAAAGTACGTAACGAGAACTAAAATTCAGTACACATTTGACAATGATATTTCGGACTCGCAAACGATACGAATTCGATATTGGTTCATGCTAGGGGTACTGTACCCGTCGTACTAAAAGAGCACTAGCCGTCCTCAAGCTAAAATGCGGCCAAATGACAAAACCAACTTTTGAGATATGGCCAAAAAACGGCGCGCAAACTTTAAATTATTTCTATTTTGTAACCATTCATCACATGACGAATTTTAAGACCTAAACTATAAAAGATACGAATACTTGTTAAAGACAGATCGATAGAGAATTAAAAACAGTAAGTATAATAAGATACAATTTAAGACTGAAAAATCGACCACATGTCACTTAAGGTGGGCTTTCGTAGCGAGCGACAGCGACACCGCGACAGAGCGTCAGATAGAATTTATATGTCTTAAAATCATGGATTTTAAGACATTCATTGCTATTTTGTTCACTGACGCTCGCTTCGAAAGCCCACTTTTAGCCGCACTTTAGTTTGAGGATGGCAGTATAAATAAAGTTGATGAAGCAAAAAAAATATCTATCTGGCTGGACAAAAACAAAACTGTCCATTTACATACCTATATTGTCAGCTTCTACTTATTTTTCAACTAAATAATTGATGCATTTTCTCTAACCCGATAGATCGATGTTTGATACTGAAAGCTAATATGGTGATTTTTCCTACAGAACGTATCCAACCAATCAGGATCCAGCGTTCTGTTGATAAAGACAATGATTACGACGGAGATCGGATGACGGCCAGCGGTTGGGGTCGTGTATGGACCAATGGTAACGTAGACATTTAAATAACATAATGTAAAGTTATAAAGTATTTTTTAAGATTAAGAAATGTTTGGGCTGCTTTTCGTAATTCGTCTTAATATTTATTGCTACTTACTATTACTGTTCGAACCATTCGTTCAGCTTTCGTTCCCAAAACCTTTTCATTTTAGTAACGCCTTTTCTTCCTAATCAAGGTCTTTAAATATGTTTAGTGGCTCCTTAAAAATTGGTTCCGTTGTCACCATAGAATAAATTAGTACTCGAACCGCCCCGTAACCTTCTTATCATCAGCCTATTAAAGTTCCCACTGCTGGGGCACAGGCCTTTCCTATGGATGGAATAGGGAGATTGGGCCATGACCCACCACGCGGGCCCAGTGCGCATTGGTGGGTGCTAACGACTGCAGATGCAGCCTGGACCAACGGCTTAACGTGCCTTCCGAAGCACGGAGGAGCTCGAGATAGTAAATTTTTTGGTAACCTATCCAATGACCGACCACTGCGAAAGTTGCTTAACTTCAACGACCGCAGCCGAACGCGCTAACCACTTGCGTCATCGAGCTCCTCTCAAGTCCACCATAAATGCTTCAGTTGATAATGATGAACTACATTATTCTCCAAATGTACCTACAGTCTGATAATAAGGCACAATTGAACAGAGTCAACCAAGCCTTTTCACTAGAACGTGAAGTTAAGGTACCAGCAAAATCAACCACAGTAACTCCAAAAGGACTACCGATGTTAACACAATCTGTACCCTTAGCACGAACCAATATCGAATGCTAGTACGAAATGTCACTGTCAAATTTTGTATGAAAACTTGAACAGCAGCACCACAAAGTCCGCAACGAGAACTAAAAATTACAGTACATATTTGACAATGACATTTCGGACTCGCAAACGTTACGAATTCGATTTTGGTTCGTGCTAGGGGTAGTGATTGTAGAAGTAGAATGGGAGCACTAAGTGATTTTGCATGAAACTGTTTGCAACTTATGCAACAGATGTGAATAAAGCGAAATATACCTAGGACCACAGAATACAGAAAGAGGTTAGAAGGGCCTTGTGGGCGGGGCAGTCGCCACAGTTATGTGGAAAGTAAATGCTAACGTGGATCTGATTGCGTCGTTGCTCTCGGATGTGAGCCCCGATTGGTTCGATTGTTTGATGTCGTGTCGTTTGATTGGCTATTATCTATTAGGTGGAAGTGTAGTGGGGGTGAGCCGGTGACATCGGTTCCTGCTGGGTTCTGTGCTTAGGACCAGTGCCGTTGAGAGCGTTGGGCTTATTCGATAATGGTTTTTGAAATCATAGCCACCGAACTATTGACCAATCACTATTGCTTTATTATAACTACACAAAGAGACTTGTGCTGAAAACCTTAAATAGATAATTATGCAATTTGCTCTTTAGAGCAAGCGCTCATTGAGCCACTAGTCACTAGACGCAGCCACCGATCACCGCCGATAATGGCAGCCACTGGAACTTGGTTTACGCTATACAAAATTTATGAAAAACCTCGAAAGCAGCTTGTTTTGTTACACTGTAAACAACGATAGATACTCGTACGTTAACTGTAAATGATAAAAAAGTTAGCGAATAGGCCTACTACTATTCTCGAAAATAGTTAAATAGGTATAGGTAGCTGTAGTGGCGTAGTGTGGGTGTCGGCCGCCCGGGGCGAAGGACAATTTTGCCGCCTTCTTATTTAAATGGTTTAAATATTTTTTATTATTTATTGTAAAATTTTGCCGCCCGCATTTTGCAAACTTCTTGAAAGAAAGAAAGAAAGATTTTTACAGATACACAGTACTAAAACAAAAGTAGTAGATAACAAAAAAAAGGCCAACTAGGTCCCTGCCTCAGCATAGTACCATAGCGACGCCAGGGCCGCTGCGAAGCTGATATTCTTGAGCAAAACCATAGACAAAAAACTTGTTGCTCGAGAAGTTTCCCGGGTTACAATCCGGTACACCTATACTACAAGATAAAATAAAAATCGTAATTAATATTCCGCAGGCGCTGCCCCCGAAAACTTGAACTGGGTGTTCCTTCGCGGAGTCACCAACTTTTTCTGCTGGTGGTCCTTCGGAGGCAGTTCGATCATTCAGCCATCGACAATCTGTGCGAGCGGTTACAATGACACTACGCAGTCCACATGCCAGGTTAGTTAGAAAAATACATATATTTTCTTTTTTGAGAGTGTATGCTGTTGGTCGGAAATGACTTATACAGCGTCTACGAGTTTGGGGACGGCTAGAACCTAAGGGGACCTCAAGCCGAGAATATGCGAGTCCCTCTAGAGGTATTCCAGGCGGATGGCATCTCCCCACGGGGGGAGTCTCCTCTCTGTCTCGAGCCTCTAGCCACTCGAACCTGAGGTGGTCGGCTCAACTAGAGGGCGTCTCTGAGACTCGGACCTCGACTCTAGTTAGCCGTTGTCGTGGGGCATAGATAATACCACCATGAAGCACTATTATACTAGCGGTATCTATCTTCTGTGAAGTGAAGGATATTTCGTTAGGGCGCTCCGATTCGAGCGAGAATTCCGCTATACCTTAACTCTCTTTTATTGTAATGTTCCAAGGTTCAAGTGCGTTGGTATGTTTGTTTGTGTTCTGTTATTCCAGCATAACTTCTACTAAAACTCGAAATTCCTAAACAGATTTTGATATAAGAAGTCAAAAATGCTGTGGTTATATGAAAACATGATGCAAGTGAATCTTTACCCATAAAAATTTAGTTGATATTACTTTGGTTTATAAAAAGTGGAAAAAAACTTTCACACACAGGCGAGCTTTCTACCATTGAACCTTCCCTGCTTGTTGACAGGATCTGAATTTTTATATTACAATTAATGTCATGCGACATGCGACGACACTAAAGATGAGCGACAAAAATTTAAGCGATGTAATAAATGTTTACTGAAATATTCCAAAAATATCTACACCTTCGCCCCACTGCATTAATTACTTTGTTAGTATTTATCTTCGTTCGTACGGTTCGTATATTCTTACCTTCGATTGTATACACAGCGGCACCAAAAATATCTACTACATATGGTAGATATGAATGATATACATTACCTAATACGACATTAAATATGTATTCGTCTGCTCCGCATGCTATGTCAAATATAAAAATATACAACCATCTACAAAATAGTTTAAAATGTACAACTGAAAATAAAATATTTGAAAAACAGCTTAAAAATTTTCTAATAAATAAAAGTTACTATAATATTACCGAATATTTTAATGACAAATTTTATAATTTAATAAATACAAATTAATAATAATAATAATTACTTCAGAATTATAAATCTACCAGTTAAATGCTTAAAATAAATTTAAACATATTGTTCTTTTTCAACTGATGTATTTGTATTTTTGTATTAAATATTATTATTTACTTTTATGTATAAATAAATTGCAAACAGCCTTGCAGGGTGTCACATGTAGTATATAATATGTTATTTAATTGTCATCTTTTAACCATGTGACTATGCAATAAAGAATTTAAAGGAGAATGGGCAAATCCGCCTAGATTGCGCTTGACGCATTTATGTATCAAAAATCTTCTTCTGAATTATCATTTCATATGTGTGTTTATTATGTAAATATTATGCGGATATTTAAAATAATAAATAAATGGCTATTAAACTGAGTAAATAACCAATAACCATAGATAAAAGTTGTATCACCTGGTCGATACTATCGATCGTAGAAAAAAAAATCGATTATATTTCTTTATTTAAATATTCTTAACATAAAAAACGAGTGTGCTTATGACTACACAACTGAAGTGAAACTTCTTTCATTTACTAGCTGTAAGAGAAAAAGAGAAAGAAAATGCGTGCGCGCGCTCTTGCTCCTACACTGTGATACAGACAAAAGGCTTGCACTGTGCTTAGATATACGGAACGTATTTGGCTATGAGAGGAAGAGAGAAAGAAAATGTGCACGCGCACTGCTTTCTCATGCTTACATCCCCCACTCAACTCCCGTTCGCCTCGCCCGATCACACTACGTTCGCTAGCTTACTCCCCAAGTCAAGAGTGCGTAAAGAAGTTTCACTTCAAAAAGAAAAAATAAAACGTTTATTATAATTGAAAGCATAGAACAATTGTAAATAGCCTGAAACATTTTTACCAAACACCGTAAATGACTACGAAATAATGATCATTCGTTAATTCGTAGTCATTTTTTATTTTGAGGTCTTCGATGCGAGTTGTTTGATTTTTGTATGGATCGATGGATAGATTATTTTCCCCAAATCGCCTATTCAGAGGGCCTGGTTTCGAATTCCGGTGAGGCAAATGTTTGTATGATGGATACGAGCATTTTTACCAATATTATATCATGATAAATAACATTAAATTCATAAAGTTATCATTTGTAAGACCTGTGTTGTGACAATGTCACTGTACCTACCAGGGATTGCTCTCTTTCATTGCATCTAAAAACTAAAAGGAACTTAATGGGCTGCGCAAAAGAGGATTTTTTGTCTGCGGACTATTTTGTTCATCAAACAGTAGATCGCATACAAAAACTTTTATATGTGTACTCTACATATTATTATTCACATCTTAGATTAAAAAAGGGAATATATTTTTGTTTAAATTATCAGTTATGTTATATATAATTACTTAATCATATATAAATTAACTCATGGTTTGAACATTTTAAGCATTTGCATTGAAAAATAAAACATTTATTAATCGATTGTGTAGAAATCGATTCCTATAGAATCAAATCGAAATATATACCATAGGCAAGTGAAGTAGGTAGCTGTCAACTTGTTGTCAACGTGTTTGTTGTTTGTTCCGGTGCAGTTTTCAATTTTGAATTGAATTTGTGTTTTCAGTGGTCTATTGTGGCAGAATAGTTTTAATGTTGAGTTGATAATCCTCCGTTAATAACTGTTTTTGGGAAAGAGAGCATTGGACTCGTTGATTTAGTGTTAAGTTACCTTTAGTGATTCTAACAGAGATATTTGGACTCTTAGTTCATTGTAATTATTTTTGTTTACAATGGCATCTGGTGTTACACAAGAAAACGCAGGCAGTATGCAACGACGTTGTATTAACTGTTAACAGTGCCACGACGACAGCCAGTACATTCTTTGGACATGCTATCCAATTCAATGCTTAATGTTTTAAGCTCATGGATCGCACCTGATTCTGTTGTAGAAAATCCATATTAAGAAGTCGATCGTACAGGGTTTCACTACACTGTCCAGAAAGAAATATTATTCTTAGATGGACTCCAGCACATCAGGTATGGTATAAGATATTATTATCAATAATAAATTATTAAAATTGATTTCAATGCTAATTAAAACATGACTGTGACATTATTATTATTATTGCATTGCATGATTGAAATGTTATATTAATAATAATTTATTTAAATTGATTTCAATACTAACTGAAACATGACTGACATTTTTTTTTACATTGCACAATTGTCATGTAGTATATTAATGAAATTGATTATATAATAACTAACTCAATCATGACTATGGTATATAAATAATATATATAGTTTTTAAAGATTGAGTTCTGGATAATACTGCAACTACCTATAAGTATTTGCATGTTGATAAAAGCGACAGGTCATGTTGGTTATATTTTTGAGATCTGTATAATTTACCATATCTTGTCAGTTAAATGATTTATTATTATTATTATAAGAAATATATTTCTATTGCATAAAATAGTTGTAGATGGTTTTTCATTAAATTCAAGTTCACTTATCTTTTTTATAGGTGTCAAGAATTTCAAGAGTTTGTGCTGCCTGTTGGCAAGCAGCTAATAGGGAAGTGCAAAGGCAACAGTTACATGATGCGAATCGGTCATCAATTGAACAAATTGATGTAGAACCAACAGAGTCTGTACCAGTGATCCCAGTACCACCACCATTTCCCGCTGGTCTATTACCTGTTCAGAGCTCAAGACCTGTTATACCTAAGATACAGTCATCAGTATATAAGCGTGCTGAAGCCACTTCATCGAGTTGTCTGTTTTCAGGATGCCGGGAACAACAATGTTTATTAGTACCCAGAGTAATAAGAGAAATGTTATTAATACATAATAAATTCTATGTTCCCACATGTTGTAGAATATGTCAACATCACTTGAATAATGGGCGTTGGAGTGATTTAACATCAAATCTGCAAGATTTTACTGGTGTACAGTTTGATGCCATTTTGAATATAATGCAGAGAGCAGTTTCCCATTGTTTCGACTTTGAAAATATTTCTGCAATGGCTCCTTTCTTATGCCATTATTGGCTGGGAATGAATGCTGAACAGTTTGATGAACTCTTGGCATGTGTACCAAGCTTATTACAGAGTGTCAAAAATCCCCGTTTAGCACTCTGTATTTACATAGTCAAGTTAAGAACTGGGGACAGCAATGAACGATTAAGTTCCCTCTTTCAAATGTCTCGTAGGACCTTGGAGAGCAAAATGAATATAGCTAGAAATTGTTTAGTTGAAGATTTTGTGTCAAGACATTTGGGCTTTGGTCATGTAACTTTGTAAATGTGGAGCAAGTGGCCAGCAGAAATAAAATAATCCCGGAGGGATTGTTTGGTAATCCAATCTTACCAAATGATATTAAACTGGGGGCGATTTAACGATACACATGCTCCAGCTACATTTTTAGATGAGGTATTTGAAGAAGGTATATAAGTCAATTCTTTTTTAAAAAAAGGCAATATATAAACCAGGATTAGAGCACGCTTAATGTATAAACTGCTGTGTTAATTGAACTTAGCAGAGCTTTAACTGGATATTTCAAACTCAACAGGACATGGTGGCGAGATACAAAAGATATTTTAGGCGAAGTCACTACAGTTCCACTGGATACGGCATAACCCCAAAAATATAAAATAAAAATATCACATTAATAATGTCGATTTGGATAAATGTGTTATCAATAAATGATTATCATTATTAAAATATTTTGTCTTATTTATTTTTGATTCCTAAACCTTAAATAATATTATATCCATTGTTGGGTTAACAGAGCATCAAAGGTGCAGCTTGAGCGTAAAGAGAATAAGTATAAATAGCACTAATATAACCGCACCTCAACAACGCTACATTTATTGAATCTGAGATGTTTGGAATAAATAGAGATAGATAGCAGCTCACCAACGCAACAGTTTACAAATATACGCTGCCCGTTGATAAGATTTTACGAAGTGCATTCAATTTTTGTTTCACTCCCAGTCCAAAATAGAAGACAAAAGGTCACAACCTAATTAAATACAGTTTAAAGTAGTATACCTAGTAATAATTAAGTATGGTATAAATATCGAATTTAATCGAATCTAAATATGACATAACCTTAAAATGCTTACGTAATTTAATATTTTCTTTAAACCACTACTTAAGTTTCTAATGATATTTTTCCTACGCAATATACACCTGATTCCCTATTGTTGTACACTTATTCCAATAAGACGCAATGAAAAAAACTTAGCCCAACTCCCAAAGTAAAATGACCATTCTCCTTTAATAATATGCACGTCGCTACACACGCACACATTGGCTGCTTTAGTACAATTTTACATTAGAGTCATGCACACATTGCGCGACATATAAGCCGTTTTATTTGCGTGAGTTATTTGGATTGCTATACCTACGCTATCAAAGATTCTTACAAACGAATAGAAAGGGAGCCTCTTCTCTACACACCTTAAGACGTGGCCGATATAATGAAGTAAATTAATTAAATTATTCTCCTTTAGGGCGACAGCGGTGGCCCACTGACTGTGATCGACGCAGATGGCAAGCCAACCCTGGTCGGTGTGACCTCCTTCGTCTCCGCTATGGGTTGCCATGCTGACTTGCCCGCTGGTAAGTACCTCATCATCACAACCTATTAAGGTCCCCAATGCTGGCTGGATTGGGCCGTGACCCAGCACGCGGGCCCAGTGCGGTTTGATGGGTAGGTACTAATGACTGCAGATGCAGCCGAAACCAACGGCTTAACGTGCCTTCCGAAGCATGGAAGAGTTAGAGATAATAAATTTTTGATCAGCCATCCAATGACTGACCATTGCGAAAGTTGCTTAATTGACACGATTGCAGGTCGAACGCGCTAACCACCTGCGCCATCAAGCTCCTAATAGTTCTTGATGGTAGATACCACGTTAAATAGGTCCTTAGGGGTTGCTAAGACTATTTTTCGATGTACGGATCCGTTTTAATAAAACAGAATAAATGATTTTGATTATTGTTTGCGAAATATTACTTTAGTGCTAATTTTTGAACGAGTAGTCCCCCCCCCCCCCCCTTAAAAGCTTAATTATTAGCTTGAAAAATCTGGATAAAATCATGACGATAGTGCTTTTTATGAACTTTTGAGTAAAATTATAACGGTTAAGATAGATCAGTTAGTTTTAGAGTAATAGCTGACTCAACTTAAGTATTAGAAAATTTGTTAGCTAATAAAAATTCCTTAGAAGAACACATTGAAAGTGTCTTGGATGAACTAATTGATTGATTATAAAGCGTAAACCTTACATTGAAAAACGAAATCTAAAAAACCACAATTAAATAGCTGTGGAACACACACTTGGCCAGTTTTTAAAAATCAATCAAAACATTTTTTTTAACTGTGATATTGGTTCATGGTTATCGTATACCAGATACATGTAAATCTTACTTAATTTTATTGAAAAATATGTTATTCTTTATTCACAAGGATTCTGCCGTGGAGGGTACTATCATGACTGGTATCAGGAGGTGACGGGCATCAATTTCGACTGGGACTTTGACGAACCGACCGAAAAACCCGAGGAACCTGAAAGTCCCGAAGAACCAGAAGGAACTGAAGACCCAGAAGAAACACATCCAACTGAGGGCCCCGGAGAGGCGACACCAAATTTTGCTTACTAATATCAGTAAATTTACGGTAGACCAAATTCTACACCTAAATTTATTTATAAGCCAGATAATAATGGTTGTGTAAAATATAAATCAAATTGAACTAGAAAAATTGCGACTTTTAATTTTTCAATTACAATAAGGATGACCTGCCACAAAACATCAGTTTAATTATGGAAATATTCATAGTAACTCGTAGACGGTATGTATAGTTACAAGTATTTGTTTAGCTTGCATATTCCAGGGTACTCTTAGTTAGTTATGTGTTGTGTACCCTGTAAAGCGCAATCCATATGCAGCTTAGTTACATTAAATATTTACACATGTATGTAAAATTAAATTTAATCTTTTCCTTCGAAACTCTTTGGCTAAGAGAAATATTTTACTTGGTCACATCTTTTTAGATCTCAGTTTTATTGACAATTTAATTATAACTGTTTCCAGAGCCGGACCGTGAGTTTTGGGGGCCCTGGGCTAATACTACTTACCACCCAATAACTCAAAGTATAGAAAAAAATATAACTAGGAAAAATTCCACGCTGACCAGGCAGCAGACGGGACTCGAACCCGCATCCTTCGCTATCCGGGCGAATGCACTGACCAAATTATGCTACCTCGGCCCTGACGGCTAATTATTATTATTAGCTAGTTGCCTAGCTAACTGCCTAGCTAGCAGCCAAGCTAGCAGCCAAGCTAGCAGCCTAGCTTGTTGCTTAGCTAGCAGCCTAGCCTGCTGTCTAACTAGCTGTCTATCTAGTTGCCAAGCTAGTTTCTTTGCTAGTTGCTTAGCAAGCAGCCTAGCTTTCTGTCTAGCTAGCAACCTAGTTAGTTGCCTAGCTAACTGCCTAGCTACTAGCTTAGCTAGCAGCTTAGCTAGCAGCTTAGCTAGCAGCCTAGCTTGCTGTCTAGCTAGTTGCCAAGCTAGTTGCTTAGCTAGTTGCCTTGCTACTAGCTTAGCTAGCAGCCTAGCTAGTAGCTTAGCTAGCAGCCTAGCTAGTAGCTTAGCTAGCAGCCTAGCTAGTAGCTTAGCTAGCAGCCTAGCTAGTAGCTTAGCTAGCAGCCTAGCTACTAGCTTAGCTAGCAGCCTAGCTAGTAGCTTAGCTAGCAGCCTAGCTAGGAGCTTAGCTAACAGCCTAGCTAGGAGCTTAGCTAGCAGCCTAGCTAGTAGCTTAGCTAGCAGCCTAGCTAGTAGCTTAGCTAGCAGCCTAGCTACTAGCTTAGCTAGCAGCTTAGCTAGCGGCCTATCTTGCTGTCTAGCTAGTTGCGTGGCTAGTTGCCTAGGAAGCAGCCTAGCTGGCTGTCTAGCTAGCAGCCTAGTTTGCTGTCTAGCTAGCTGTCTAGCTTGCTGTCTAGCTTGCTGTCTAGCTAGCTGCCTAGTTAGTTGCCTAGCTAGCTGTCGATCTAGTTGCCTAGCCAGCTGCCTAACTATTTGTCTAGCTGTCTAAAAATTTCGCCTTTCGCAGACCATACTTTACGAAAATTAGAGTCCGACCGAAACTGGTTTTCCAGAGAAACCGAATATTCGGCCGTGGCTTCAGTTTCGGCGGAAATCGAAACCGAAACTCACGTGGTCAAGATTAAAATTCCTTAAATACTGAATTTTGTTGCATTTTACCCATTATTCATCATTAATTAGGACATGAAATGGAAACAGTATATTATTTTTTTATTTATTTTTAGATAGATGCTAGATGTTTAAATCTAAAGAAAAGTTTACTAGAAAAAAATCCACGCTGACCAGGCAGCAGACGGGACTCGAACCCGCACCCTTCGCTATCCGGGCGAATGCACTGACCAAATTATGCTACCTCGGCCTCAGGGCTAATTATTATTATTAGCTAGTTGCCTAGCTAACTGCCTAGCTAGCAGCCAAGCTAGCAGCCTAGCTTGCTGTCCAGCTAGTTGATTACCTAGCAGCCTAGCTAGTTGCTTAGCTAGCAGCCTAGCCTGCTGTCTAACTAGCTGTCTATCTAGTTGCCAAGCTAGTTTCTTTGCTAGTTGCTTAGCAAGCAGCCTAGCTTTCTGTCTAGCTACTAGCTTAGCTAGCAGCTTAGCTAGCAGCTTAGCTAGCAGCTTAGCTAGCAGCCTAGCTTGCTGTCTAGCTAGTTGCCAAGCTAGTTGCTTAGCTAGTTGCCTAGCTACTAGCTTAGCTAGCAGCCTAGATAGTAGCTTAGCTAGCAGCCTAGCTAGGTGCTTAGCTAGCAGCCTAGCTAGTAGCTTAGCTAGCAGCCTAGCTACTAGCTTAGCTAGCAGCCTAGCTAGTAGCTTAGCTAGCAGCCTAGCTAGGAGCTTAGCTAGCAGCCTAGCTAGGAGCTTAGCTAGCAGCCTAGCTAGGAGCTTAGCTAGCAGCCTAGCTAGTAGCTTAGCTAGCAGCCTAGCTACTAGCTTAGCTAGCAGCTTAGCTAGCGGCCTATCTTGCTGTCTAGCTAGTTGCGTGGCTAGTTGCCTAGGAAGCAGCCTAGCTGGCTGTCTAGCTAGCAGCCTAGTTTGCTGTCTAGCTAGCTGTCTAGCTTGCTGTCTAGCTTGCTGTCTAGCTTGCTGTCTAGCTTGCTGTCTAGCTTGCTGTCTAGCTGGCTGTCTAGCTAGTTGCCTAGCTAGCTGTTCATATATTTGCCTAGCTTGTGGCCTAGCTTGTAGCTATCTAGCAGCTGAGCTAGTTGTTTAGCTAGCTGCTTGCAGCTGCCAAGCTGATTGCCTAGCTAGCAGTGTAGCTAATTCCGTTTGGAATAGCTAACAGTCCAGCTAGTTGCTTAGCAAGCAGCCTAGCTTTCTAGCTAGCAGCTTAGCTAGCAGCTTAGCTAGCAGCCTAGCTTGCTGTCTAGCTAGTTGCCAAGCTAGTTGCTTAGCTAGTTGCCTAGCTACTAGCTTAGCTAGCAGCCTAGCTAGTAGCTTAGCTAGCAGCCTAGCTAGGTGCTTAGCTAGCAGCCTAGCTAGTAGCTTAGCTAGCAGCCTAGCTAGTAGCTTAGCTAGCAGCCTAGCCAGGAGCTTAGCTAGCAGCCTAGCTAGTAGCTTAGCTAGCAGCCTAGCTACTAGCTTAGCTAGCAGCTTAGCTAGCAGCCTAGCTGGCTGTCTAGCTAGCAGCCTAGTTTGCTGTCTAGCTAGCTGTCTAGCTTGCTGTCTAGCTTGCTGTCTAGCTTGCTGTCTAGCTTGCTGTCTAGCTTGCTGTCTAGCTTGCTGCCTAGCTTGCTGTCTAGCTAGTTGCCTAGCTAGCTGTTCATATATTTGCCTAGCTTGTGGCCTAGCTTGTAGCTATCTAGCAGCTGAGCTAGTTGTTTAGCTAGCTGCTTGCAGCTGCCAAGCTGATTGCCTAGCTAGCAGTGTAGCTAATTCCGTTTGGAATAGCTAACAGTCCAGCTAGTTGATTACCTAGCAGCCTAGCTAGTTGCTTAGCTAGCAGCCTAGCCTGCTGTCTAGTTAGCTGTCTATCTAGTTGCCAAGCAAGTTGCTTTGCTAGTTGCTAAGCAAGCAGCATAGCTTGCTGTCTAGCTAGTTGCCTAGCTAACTGTCTAGCTTGCTGTCTAGCTAGTTGCCTAGCTAGCTGTCTATAGCTGCCTAGCTAGTTGCCTAGGTTGTGGCCTAGCTTGTTGCTATCTAGCAGCTGAGCTAGTTGTTTAGCTAGCTGCTTGCAGCTGCCAAGCTGATTGCTTAGCTAATTCCGTTTAGAATAGCTAACAGCCCAGCTAGTTGATTACCTAGCAGTCTATCTAGTTGCCAAGCTAGTTTCTTTGCTAGTTGCTTAGCAAGCAGCCTAGTTACTAGCTTGCTATTCTAAACGGAATTAGCTAGGCTGCTAGCTAGGCAATCAGCTTGGCAGCTGCAAACAGCTAGCTAAACAATTAGCTCAGCTGCTAGATAGCAACAAGCTAGGCCACAAGCTAGGCAACTAGCTAGGCAAATATATAGACAGCTAGCTAAGCAACTAGCTAGACAGCAAGCTAGACAGTTAGCTAGGCAACTAGCTAGGTTGCTAGCTAGACAGCAAGCTAGGCTGCTTGCTTAGCAACTAGCAAAGCAACTAGCTTGGCAAGATAGACAGCTAGCTAGACAGCAAACTAGGCTGCTAGCTAGACAGCCAGCTAGACAGCCAGCTAGGCTGCTTCCTAGGCAACTAGCTAAGCAACTAGCTTGGCAACTAGCTAGACTGCAAGCTAGGCTGCTAGCTAAGCTGCTAGCTAAGCTGCTAGCTAAGCTGCTAGCTAAGCTGCTGGGTAAGCTGCTAGCTAAGCTGCTAGCTAAGCTACTGGCTAGGCTGCTAGCTAAGCTAAGCTAAGCTAGTTGCTGAGCCAGCAGCCTAGATTGCTGTCTAGCTAGTTGCCTAGCTAGCTGTCGATATATTTGCCTAGCTAGTTGCCAAGCTAGTTGCTTATCTAGCAGCTGAGCTAGTTGTTTAGCTAGATGCTTGCAGCTGCCAAGCTGATTGCCTAGCTAGCAGCCTAGCTAGCTGTCTATCAAGCTGTATAAGTAGCAGCCTAGCTAATTCCGTTTAGAATAACTAACGGCTTAGCTAGCTAGTTGACTTCCTAGCAGCCTAGCTAGTTGACTACCTAGCAGCCTAGCTAGTTGACTACCTAGCAGCCTAGCTAGTTGCCCAGTTAGCTGCCTAGCTAGTTGCCTAGCTAGCTGCCTAGCTAGCTGCCTAGTTAGTTGCCTAGCTAGCTGTCGATCTAGTTGCCTAGCCAGCTGCCTAACTATTTGTCTAGCTGTCTAAAAATTTCGCCTTTCGCAGACCATACTTTACGAAAATTAGAGTCCGACCGAAACTGGTTTTCCAGAGAAACCGAATATTCGGCCGTGGCTTCAGTTTCGGCGGAAACCGAAACCGAAACTCACGTGGTCAAGATTAAAATTCCTTAAATACTGAATTTTGTTGCATTTTACCCATTATTCATCATTAATTAGGACATGAAATGGAAACAGTATATTATTTTTTTATTTATTTTTAAGCTAGATGTTTAAATCTAAAGAAAAGTTTACTAGAAAAAAATCCACGCGGACCAGGCAGCGGACGGGACTCGAACCCGCACCCTTCGCTATCCGGGCGAATGCACTGACCATTATGCTACCACGGCCCTATTCGCCGCGTCGAAATTTTCCTAGCCTTAAGCTGCAAGGCAGCGCCATCTCTTCGCATTGTATTTCTTCTTTCAAATGTTTAATACTTGAAAAACTATTCATTTGACATTGTGGGTTACCTACAAGTTTGTATTTGTACTTAGAAGAATCATCAATCTGTATTATCTCAATATAGGAAACTGCGCTTCTCAATATATAAGGACTGCTGTGCGAGAAACGAAGTAAGGCGAGCGTGCACGACAACTTTCGAAATCAGTTTCGGTGTCGGCAAAAGTTTCGGCCAATTTTGGCCGAAACCGAAACTGCCGCCGAAACTTAATTTTTGGCCGAAACCGAAACCGAAACCGAATTTTCGGTCGGACAATAACGAACTGAACTTCGTTCCAAAATATAACTCATGTGACACAGCAACGCACACAGTGAAATTTAGGTCGCGTTGCTTGCTCGATCTGATTTAAAGATTAATGACCGGGTATTAATGCTTAAACGTTCTCTTTTTCTTAAACTTCATGTTTATATAAATATAGTTACCAATAAAATCGTTAAAAAAAATACGCCGTTATTATCCCTTTTTTATCATTCAATGAAACTTTTGCTTGTTTTTAACATTTATAGCTACCACCATTCAATTATATTTTTTTCTTTTCTACTTTTTATGCCATGACAACGAAAACGCAAAAAATCCCCTTCTATAAAAACTGCTATAAAAACTGGAATGTGCTTATCGAGGACTTCAATTTGATATCCATATCGTGATGGCTGACACAAATATTTTTCTTTTCAAAAATGGCATTATTAACTTAATCCACCATCATGATGTTTTTTTTAAAAGATGAGCTCGTTCGTGATGATTCCAACGTTAACATATTACACAATATACTGTTCAGGCATTAAGGAGTTACGGTGGAATAAATATATTATAAAAAACATTACACTCTTTTTTGTCAGTCGTGTAGAAATGGCTGCTTATGAATTTGTGACGCAGGCAACTCTGACACGTATGACTGGGGCGTATGACGTTGTTTGCGTAGGGCAAGGGGGCGTATTAGGTAACAAAAGACGTTTAATTAGTTTGTCACATAAACTGTACTGTACTGTTCTTCGTGAGATGTAAAAATAGTCGCATGGTTTCTACGACGCCGTATTGCAGAGGCGGCGCACTGCGCATGCGTTACTGGGATACCAGCGGATGAATGAATTTTGGTCTTTTGTAATGTAATTATGGTATTATATTTCTTTTGTGTATTATGAATAAGGTTTTCTACATACTTTTATTTACATTGATAATATGGGTTGTGTTTATTGGATGAAATAATAAGCTACAAATTTAAATCATCATAAAAAATGAGAGTAATTGATCTGCAAAAAATACGATTAATAAACTTACTTGAACTTTTAATTTTTTTCGAGGATCATTTAAATATTTTCCGGCATAAATTAAGTGTTTAAAGGCTTAAGAAGCATATTATTGCTTTTGCAGCGATTTATCGCTCAAACGCTTTCATTTTAAACTTTTAATTTTTTTAATCAAGTTAAACCACCAAATCAATTGCCGAACAATGAAAGTAAGAAACTTTCGTTACGTTCGTAGAAATATATTATTTAATATAAACATACAGGACTAAGGTACAAACGCTTGTTTTCATAATTTGTTACTCCTACTCCTACCTCCGGGTTACACCCAGAATCTCTGAGTAGGGAATATCTTGAAACTGCTGTACCTACCACTTCACCACAGAGGTGTTCAAAATATATTTAATATCCTAATAGTCCTTCACTGTACCTCAAACACGAACAACTAGCAAGAAAATATTCGTATCGTCATGTCAATTTTTCTATGGAAAATGATAGTTTGTTCATACGTTCGGTGCGGGGCGCTGTTTAGCTTTCATAGAATCTTTGACGTGTTTATACGAATACAGATCTGTGGAAGTTCGTGTTTAAGGTACTGGTCATATTACTGATTGGTTGTTTTTTTAATAGCAATAGATCTTCGATTACTCCCTAAGCTGAGGGTTATTTATTCACGACTGACAACACACACCGGCGCATTTGGCGCGCGCGCGAAACGGCCCCAGCGGCAAATCAACATGGCGATAGCTCCGGGAGCGCGCCTCACATCGTAAAACAACCGGATAGCACCCTTCACAATACACCCACTCACCGGTCTTAGTAAATAAAAAACTTGTTGTGTCTAAAATGTTATAGTGTTCAGTGTTTGAGGTTTTATCCTGCGCAAGGATTGCGTTATAGTGTGTTGCATGAGTGTTCCCGATGGACGTGAAGGGGATGATGGACGCGACTCACCGGCCAGCACGGAGCAGCTAACGTTAGTATAATTTTTCAATATCTCCCTATCTACATTTGAATAATCGATTCCAACTTTATCAACGATCGGGCGTACTAACAAAGACTTTGATCGAGCACTAGCCGGAACATACAGTCAACCTCTTTACTAAAAAAAAGGTTTCGTTTTGTTCTTTTTTTATTCCTTGTTAAATTAATGCAAAGGTTATACACGGTCTACGAGGAATTGAAAACCTTACGTATTTAGCTTACAACGAAGTGCTCTATATTGCCAGTGAAGCTTTGGGAACGTAATTTATTCGTTACTTAGAACGTGAAGACTAACGAACCATTACAGCACCCCATTGAATACTAATATATTAGTGGAGGGAAAAATATTTTTCTCACTCAAAATGTCCGCCAAGTAAAATAATATCTTTTGGGAATTCTCATAAAAGAGTTTGCGTCTTTGCGTTGCTCCAATACCAATTTACGTGTAACGGGCAATGGTAACGGGTATTCTATATTCCTTCTACTAGATCATTTACATACATTTATGTCCTTACGATTTATGGTTGGTTCTGAGAAAAAATATTACGTTGGAAAATAAATATATTCTACATATAAACTAAAATAGAAGTCCTTTTGTACTTATAGTGTTTACTTTATGATTTGATTCTGGCATGATACCAGCTGTAAATTATAATCGTTTCTTGTAGTTCCGCATACTCCACTAATTTATCTGTACGGTTGAAACAAGGGTAAATAAAGCGCGTACAATCAAACTTGGAACTATGGTTGGATGCATCATACGTAAAATGTAACATACTGTAACATGTGAAACGTCAATAAAGAAATAAAATCAATGCATCTAACCCGTTGAAACTTGTTTTATTTAATGAGTGATGTGCGTGAAAACCTAAGAAACAAATAAGACTGTAGAGTTTGTTATTTTTATTTAACCATTATTATACTTCTGTGATTCGCCCTTCGAGATTACACTTAAATCGTATAATATAAGTCGCTCGTCACTTACAGGTAAGTTCGTTTGACTTTCAATTATACTTTTGTGATTCGTCCTTCGAGATTACACTTAATTCACTTATAGTAGCACGCATTATGTGCTGCCATCGTACATACAAGGTGAATTAAGTGTAATCTCTCGGGCGAATCCCATCGTATAATATCAGTCGAACGTCACTTACAGATAAGTTCGTTTGACTTTCAATTTAACTGTTTTATTATATTACAAAAAAAAAATACTCGGCTCAGGTATCAGGGAGGATTCGAACTGCGCCTTCTCCTATCCGAGCTATATGTAAAGTTCCTTTTTTTTTATGAAATGTTGACAATAAAACTGTTTTTTTATGATTGGGTTGTCTGGAAGAAATCGCTGATTAGCGATAAGACCGCCCTTTGTGCAACTGTAATTGTTTTGCCTTGTTTTTGTATTTTATTCGTGTTCTTTTGTTACTGTTGTGCAATAAAGTGTTATTATCTTATCTTATCTTATAAAACTGACAGTATTTGACTGGGCGATTTTCATATTGAAGAACGATGAACACCTAAGTACGTGATTTACTCGAATACAAAGGTTTCAGCACCATTCACAAGATTAAATACTAGGTTTTGAATGGTGATAAATCACCATTTTTGTATTGGAGCAGCCTATATTTTATTAAAGAAATTAATACGCATTCTGAATCGTCATCATCATCATCAGCCCATTAATGTCCCCACTGCTGGGGCACAGGCCTTCCCAATGGATGGAATAGGGCATTCTGAACACAAAACTTATATATACAAATATACTAACTTATATTGTCTTTAAGGGTTCATGAGATACGGTGCGCTTAAAGACGAACGGACAGCGGAGGCTCAGTAATAGGGTTTCATTGAAATCCTTTGGCTATGCAACCCCAAATAAACCGGACAAGTGCGAGTCAGGCTCATCCATCGAGGCTTCCGTACAAATTTATAGATACCCAACATAAAGGCCGTAACTTTTTTACGCTAACTTTGATGTTTTGATTTTTTCACAGCTTCAAGAGATCGTAGACTTTAGTTTAAGGTTTAAATTTCGGCTTGATATCTCCACGCGTTCTTGAGATAAAAGATCTTGACAGATAGATGAACGGCAAGATGGACAACAAAGTGATCCTTTAAGGTTATAGCTGTTAACGGGATCGTTACCATGTACCTTGTTTTTAATGAGTCTCCGATATTTCGGCACTGTTGCAAGCGTCATGATCACGGAGTAACTGTAGTGTTGCCGATCGATAGTCGACTATCGATGATTAATCGATAGTCTATCCATAGCCAACCAATCGTATGACAATCGACCGGCTTATCGATAGTATCGATACTATCAATAGTAACATACTGTAACATGTGAAGTATCAATCGATCGATAGAATCGATACTATCAATAGCATCGATTCTATCGATAGCACAGAAAAAGCCAATACTATCGGATGAGTGAAATACTATGATACTATCGATAGCATTGTAGTTCGTTAATAACAAACTATCGATACTGTCGATTTTATTTGCAACCATACTGTCGATAGTTTAACAATTTGCAATAGTATTGTTAACAATTTTCAGGTATTAAAGTCAATCACAAACTTTAGTCTAAAAAATCGCTAGTATCGATAGTATTGTTGCAGATAAAATCAACAGTATCGAAACTATCAATAGTTTGTTATTAACGAACTACAATAGTATCGATAGTATCTATAGTATTGCACTCATTCGATAGTATTGCCTTGTTCCGAGCTATCGATAGTTTCGATACTATCGGTTGTATCGATTCTATCGATAGGGTTCATGATTTTCGATGTAAACTGTCGATAGTTTTAATATCGATAGTTCGGCAACACTATCCCTGAGTAAACCAAGTAATTGCGGGTAGATGTAATTGGCAGACATATCGGTCTACCCTCTGACGTCGTCTTTTAGTGCGCTCGATAACCCTACCACTGGTCACATTCTCACTGTTCACTCGCTCTTGTTCCCGACACACAATACTCACAGTATCAGCATTTAATAGCTATAATGTTAGTGCCTATGAAAGTTTAAAACAATGATCCTATAACGGTTCCATTAACTTAACTCGATTTCAACAAGTTTCCGATGTCACCCTGGATTTATGCTCTGGAAATCTTTGTTTACGCTGGCGTTAAAAATAAGAAACGTGTTACGATAGGAATAGTGACAGTTTGTCTGGCTCATCTTTTAACATAGACATATTCCTCAAACCATTATTTTCATATACACAGAGCAAGCGTTTTAGACTACCTATACAAAATAGTCAAAATAATTATGGTTAGATAATTATCTAACCTATTTTCCGCTTAAAGTCGCTTTCAAGAGTTCAAATAGCGTTAGAAGGTGTCACCTACTCGATAGGTCCCGGCTTCGAATCCCGGTGGGGGCAGATGTTTGTGTGATAAATACAAGCAGTCCAGTCATGGATGTTTTATTTGTATTCCTATATAAGTATCAGTATACAGATTGTTACAAAAATTCAAATAAAGCTTGAAGGGCGTTGAAGTACATCATATAAGAAGTCTTCTCTAATTTTCTTAAAATATTTGCATGTAGTTTTAACTGTTAATAAAAATGGGTGCCTGTACTTATGTAGGCGCGTGAGAAGTTATCCTTCTTTGGCAACGTTTAAAATTAGTTTTTAATTGCATGCAAATAATTAATTACAATAAATTAATAAAAAGTCTGGAAAAGGACACAGTCAATAAAGTTCAGTTTTAATTTGAAAAAATAAATAAATAATCAAAATATTCAATTAAAATCGCTACTGAATATAATTTATTAGAACATATGTGATTTGCACTTGTATGAAACTCAAACACGTATTCCGAATATACAAACTAGAAACATGTGGATAAATATTATAAATATGAATACCTATAACTGTTACTTTATTACAAAAAATAAAGATGTGGTTTTTGGTTCTACTACACCAATGGTCAAGAGATGGCGCTGTAGTCTCCTGAATCGCTTTTTGGTTCCGTTGTTCCAGATTAATAAATACTTTTGATATTATAAATATGAATACCTATAACTGTTACTTTATTACAAAAAATAAAGATGTGGTTTTTGGTTCTACTACACCAATGGTCAAGAGATGGCGCTGTAGTCTCCTGAATCGCGCTTTGGTTTCGTTGTTCCAGATTGATAAATACTTTTGATAGGCCTTCACAATGCAGTCGTTAGCACCCACTAAATAGAGATTCTATTTCTATTTTGATAGTAGATTTTCTTAATGTGCGGTAAACACAAAAGTAACAGCATGAAGTTGGTCGCTAAAGCGACCAACTTCATGCTGTTAATTTTTTGTGTTACAGTGATGCGCGCGCATCTTAAAATTTCACTCTCATCATTTTTTCATAACGCGCCTAAAGTATAACTTCAAAAACTTTAAGTTATTTTTAGAGTCGGTAGTCATTTGGGACCGGGACCACTGGTCCTGACGGGGACATGGAATTAATAAATTATTTTGAGGCGGCATTCGGGACCGAAGCTAGTGGTCCCGAATGACACCTATGTTTAATGATTATTTTGAGTGGTAAATTGGGACCATAAATATGATCTAAGTTCCTATCTTAATTTTTTATGACAAGGAAGTACAGTCAAATAAAAAACGGCTTTTATAATATAAAATATTTCTTTTATTTGTTAAAATCACAGCCTTTAATTGAAAGTAAAGCTAACTAGCTAAATATTTGTGTTTATTTCTCCCAAATCTACATGATTGCATTCAAAATCATTTGCTAATAAAAAAATATACTTATACATTTTACATGATGATTAACAACATTTAAATAACAAAATAGTAGTATCTCATTCCAACAAATCAAAAAAATGTCACCCTATTACGTTTTAGTTACAAATAAAAATTACTTACAAACTTTTCAATTAAAACATCAGTGTTACTCGATGGTATTTTTTAAATCAATATCACAACCGTTTTTTTTACTATTATTAAATCTTTTATTTCACATAAAAATCAACTAAAATAATAATCAACATAATATTCAACCCCCCTTTCACTATTTTGTTAAAGTATTCAGAATTATTATATAATTTAAAAAAAATATAACATTATTGATACCAAATTTTTTGTAAATATTGTTGCTAATAATAAGTAATAATTCCCTATCAGTCTCATTAGGAATTGATGGACATTACTATAGTATTTAAAATCTTAACTTCTCTAAACAATGACCGACAGTTATTTGGCCATTTATTAATTCCTGCAATGTCAGGTTGATCTTTTCTTTGGTTGCTACACTCTCTGCAGATCTTCTGGAAATATTATTCGTCTTTTTGAGTTTATTGCAGTAAAAGCTTCTGTCCTTCCTAATGCCCTCCAAAATTTTAACTATATTAGGTTTTGATTTCATATATCTTTTTACGTGGTTGTGCCATACTACTATATTGTTTGTTTTATGGTCTTCATTATAGGTGCACCATATTGGAAAATAAATTTCATTTTCTAACCAGATGCTGACAAAATAATCATCAAAAGCTGCCTTTGCCCTTCGGACATTCTTCCATTTTGTAAAACCACTCTTCACTGAAAAAAAAAAACGGGAGGTGGAACAGTACTGAACATAAGTTTACGTGTATTTTGCCCAACTGTTTTGCTTTTCTCCATAAACATCTAGTAAAATGGAAAATGCTCCGGATTGCCAATATGGCAGGCACTTCAAAATCCATGCTTAGTTTTAAAGGGTTCCACTGAGGTATACGACTTCTTATTAAAGAAAAAAGAATGGCGTATGTTTCACGGGTTTCATCAGGTAAAAGCACATACAATATTTGCTCTGATGTATTTCTTGGAGGGTGACAGTGATTGGTTGAATTAACAATTGTTCCATGCATTATTTTAAGTGTAGCATTGCAGAAAACCTTCTTTCGGCACCTCCGTAAATTTGATCCATTTATATTAGTCCTTTTGAGTATGTATTCATAGTTTGACCCATTTGATATTACCATCGCCATAACATTGATGACATTGATGAGATGTCATAATCATCACTTAACCAATCTGGATTGATTTGCTAAATAGTAACTGGGCCCTGTTTTGTTTAAAGTATATGTAAAAAGCTAAGCTACTTTATATAAAAAGGTATGGTTCTCGTTTTTACAGTTTCACAATTTAATACAATTATTTAATTCAATATATTTTTAAATAAAAACAATAGAGATGCGTAAGAGAGATAGCATTATGCATGTGCACAACATTTTAGTGTGTGCATTTCCTACCGATAACATAAACACCATGTTATTTTTTGTTTGTTTTAAATTAAACTACCTACTTTGAATAAGTTTATTTAAATAAAGAACTTAGTCCGGTTCGTTATACATTTATTACTCTAGAGTGGCTGGATTGATTATCATGATGTTTGATTTATATTTGTCATCACCCCGAATACTAATATATTAACGAGCTTTTGTCGTTAACTGTACTTTTTAATCAAATCACTTCTATCTTTATTTTTGGTCCCAACTTACCACTCAAAATAATCATTAAACATAGGTGTCATTCGGGACCAATAGCTTCGGTCCCGAATGCCGCCTCAAAATAATTTATTAATTCCATGTCCCCATCAGGACCAGTGGTCCCGGTCCCAAATGACTACCGACTCTTAATGGGATTAATAAAAACTTTAAGTTATTTTTAATGATTAATAAAAATATCGTTCATTTTAAGACACGTGACTAGTTGGAGGATCATTTCAATCTTTATTTGTATTTTTGTAATACCCTGTATAAATTTTATTCGTTACCCTAGTAACCCATAACACAGTTCTTACTTTGGTTCTAGGCTGATTGGTGTGAGTGTTGGAAATATGAAAATATAATATAAATTATGCCTTGGCTTATGGCTGCGGTGTTACGTTTTTAAAGTTTTTTTTCAATAAATACTGTATTCTTAATATTAAGCATTTAACTGTAAAATTTTACTAGAAAATTTTCATTACATTTTATATAATTTTGTCTTTGGCTGCAAAACCTTTGGGTTGCGATTATCGTCAATTATTAAAATTGTTTTCAAGAATTTTTCCTAAAAATCGGTATATCGGTAATCTCGTCAGCGTCTAGACGCTCCTGTACATAAGTATCATACTAATATTATAAAGGCGAAAGTTTGTGAGTGTGTTTGTATGTAACTTCTTCATGTCTAAACGTTTGGAGCGATTTAAATAAAATTTAGTATTGAGTTAGCTGACACCCTGGACACATAGGCCGCGTTTTACTGCGGAAAAATATCCCTTATAAATCGCGTGTAACACCGCGGGGCACAGACAGTACTTTATAATGAGGAATGCAAAATAGAACTGGGTTAGTAGCGCAGTAAGAAGGTTTTACTCTTTCAGTAGCTCAAGTCCCCAGTCTACGTGTCTATGGCGCTTTGCCACCAGCTTTGAATACGAAATAAGCCGTTTGGGCGATCCCTTTGTTGAGCTCAATTCATAATTCTGCAAATTCTGCTCTTTTTAATAAGAAACAATAAGACAGATATCTTTTAGCAAATCCTCTGCTCATAACTCTAACTTATGATTTAAGTTACAGTTAATAGTTTAACGATGTAGTCTACAATTAAGGTAGGTATTTAAAAGTTGATACGTATATTTAATTTTTGTTATTTACATAGATTTGTATTTATTGAAATAGGTAAGTTTTAAGATAGTTCTAATTTTTAGTTTTTAGACATAAACTTGTGTTAAAATTTACTTTAAAATTCAAATTTAAGTATTTTAGTATCTAAAAATAAAAGATTATTAAGTTAATAAAAACCCGATTGAATTCCTGATGTTTTCCGTATAGTGGAACGCCTGGTGGTTTATACCTCGTATTTTTGCAACAGTGAATGAAATTAAAAAAATCTAAATGGAATGTTCAGCTAATAATACATATAAAAAGTTGACCTATGAAAAGATTGTGATCTTGTTTTTTTAATGAGTTTGCCTTGCGGTAGTGTCATATGATTTGTACCTTGGTGTATAATTTTCGGTACTTTAATTTCACTAGCCGCTTTTAATATATGAAACTCCTCTTCTTTTTAGAGTTCCGAAGAAGAAGACTCCACTGATGTCCGGCTGTCTGTCAGTCACCAGGCTGTTTT
Organism: Chilo suppressalis; assembly: GCA_902850365.2. Lineage (NCBI taxonomy): Eukaryota > Metazoa > Arthropoda > Insecta > Lepidoptera > Crambidae > Chilo > Chilo suppressalis. The sequence goes on along the minus strand of OU963914.1, from coordinate 16,004,524 downwards.
TTTAAAGCTGTAAATAAATTACGGAATATCCTACAATAAAGTCAACCAAGCCCGTTTAGTTTACATTCCCAACTAGGTACTTCACCGGTCTCCGCCATCAACATCATCATCATCATCCTATCATCACCTGTAGGGGGGCATCCTACTATCACCAAGTTTGTAGCTGGTGATAGTAAAGTTTGGATTAAACAATTTTTCATTTTATCTACCCTAAAAACAAACCAAGTACGTACACTTAAAAAAATCTGCTATTTTGAAAACCAGTTTTTTTTAAATTATATCGGAACCGTATATCGGAAAATTTTACAGAATAATACTTGTACGAGCAAGCACGTACATTTGCCCCGTCGGCATTTTACGCCACATGCATTTATTTAGGTTATGGATCAGTTCGTCATCGGTCATTATTCTTACCACGCGTTCTCACAGTCATATCATTTTAGTTTCGGAATTATCAGATTGTTATCAGTTATATATCATTCAAACATATCAAGACTTTCTCTTCTCCCTCTTTATTATATGTAGTGTTTGTTTTTAAACAGAGCGTGACACTGACACACGTAGGACAGCTGTTTTGTCTATGATAGCGAACCGCTTACGTCAGCGTAGCTGTCAAACTTCATTGATTGGGTTGGTAGCCTTGAGGGAAGAGTCGATTTTCCTATTCGACTAAAATATTCGCCTTGAGACTTATAAAAAAAAAAAAAAAAAAAAAAAAAAGTAATCAGGCGGAAAATCTCTGTGGGGGCGCGTGGATGAATGGATGGAGTTTGACAGTTGTTGAATTTTGAATAGTCTTTCCCAGATCGATTTGAGTCCTCCTTATCGGGTGCTGTTTTTTAATCGATTTTGAATTTTACTCGAAATTGAATTTCCTCGCTGATTTGGGTAGGTATTCCTTTTCCTCAGCTTACGGCGAGCGTAGGTATATAGTTTTGAGTTTATTCTTCGGTTCGTCTCGAATGCGGCGGCTGTCTGTTTGACTGTGGCCTTTGCCTTCAGTTGAAGTGGGAAACAAATCATAGACACATGTTTGGGAGTAGACGATTCGTCTATCATCTATGAGCAATTGTCAAAACAACTTTTAAAATTTCACAATCTGTTTGTGGTACAGTTAACTTTTCATCTTTTCTTCTGCCCAAAGTATAATAAACGGCATATTATTGTCGTCGAAGTCGTGAGATAGATCCGAAAAGTTTATATCCCGAAGGATATTGGCGGAAAAAGCGCGGAGTCGCTAACCGAACTGAGTTTCGTAGGTATATTGGAGTGGCTCTTTTTTTTTCCCTACATAATTTGCAAGTTTGGGCTGTGAAAATAACCTTTCTGTTGATATTCTGTATCGTAGGTGGACGAACACGAACCTTCGCAAGGCGATTTGCAATAATAAGGCGGTAACTTGTGATAGGAAACAAAATACTTACGGATAGTTTCATATTTCGAACGGTAAGCTATCATCTGATCTCATATTTATTCTCCTAGCACTAATTGAACTGCATTATGCACAATATAGTGATTCTTGTCATCAAATATACCTAATCATTCTTGTCAAGTTAGTGAACGTGGAATTGATTTTCTTCAAACCGGGTGGGACGGGCCCCCAGTCCTGTAGTGATTCAAATTTTAAAGTGTAAACATTGACCGTGAATATCCCTCACTCCCACACCCACCACAGATGTGGTAATCTATGTATTTTCCCCATATCTGATCATTCTTTTTCAATGTGAACTTCAGGCTTGTACGTTCCCCTCAAGAAATACTGGAGGACTAACAAGGAGACTTTTGTTCTGTGCACGGACCAGAAGGGGCGCGGGAGTTTATTTGCCAGCCGCTCTCCGGTTTTATGTAACCCGGCCGAACAGCAGACAGATTATACACAGCTTAACCTATCATAATCAAGGTATTTCTCTACTAACCCCGGGTGAACGTGAAAAGGAAACAACAGGCGAGGTTGGACCCCGACTTACCCATTTCCATATATTTACATATATCTATATAGCTGGTTATCTCACTGAGAACTAGAATTAACTGAGTTTGTCACCAATATCGATCAAACGAGCCGTAGAACCTCTGAAATCCACTCAATAGCTTATTCAGTCTAGTCTATGTGGTATTTGTGGATAAAATATATTAGTAAGGATTATATTGTAAGTACATGGTAAAGTGTTATGAATGTTTGATATTCATATAATTATAACCTTTCATGACAACTTGTTGGTTTATATACACATTAACTTTGAACTACTGTATTCAGCTTAGATATTTATAATTAGTGAAACATAGTTATTATATAAATAATAAACATAGTTAGACTTGTTGATTTATATAAGCAATAACTTAAATCTACTGAAGTCCTAGGCTTTGGTATCTAAAGTGGATGAAATATACTTATAACATTATCTTGATTTTTTGGTTTTCTTTTATTGTTCCCCCGGTGCTCTGAGTGGGCTAAAGGAGGGCTGTTGAAGAGAATTTAACATCACATGTGGCGCCCGAACAAGTGGAAGCAAGGCTTTGTAGCATTTACTTTGCTCTTTTTTTTGGTCATTTTTGCTCAAAAAAGGTTGATCGATATTGGTGATTTTTTTAAATTTTTCTTTTTTCTCTGAATTATTTGGCTTATATCCAAAGATTTGTTTATCTGGTTATACTGTGTTGTAAACATAATAATTTGTAACATCGGATGATCGATATTGGCTCAAAATTTACAAAAGTCAAACGCAAAAGTCGGATGGATCTTATCGTTTTTGTTTGGACAGTAGGAAACTCAACGCGATTTCAAAGCATGACGCCTATCCTTTGCCGTATATCAGTAGCATCCTGGACCAGCTCCGTGACGCGAAATTCCTGTCTTCAATCGATCTTAAATCGGCATACCATCAAGTATTATTATCACCGGATTCCCGGGAAAAGACCGCATTCACTATTCCCTCCCGCGGGCTATTTCAATTTAAGGTCATGTGTTTCGGTTTGACCTCAGCGCCTGCCACTCAGCAGCGCTTGATGGATAGTTTGTTTGGGCCGGAGTTTAATAAGCTGTTGGGATCCGGGTCACCAGATTTTAACCCGGATAACCATAAAATATTCATTTATTTGGATGATTTAATAATTTTAACTTCCTCGCCTGCTATGTCCGAACATCTTGATATTCTACGTAAAGTCAGAGATAGATTGTTGGAGGCTAATTTAACCATTAATATGGGGAAGTGTCAATTCTTTAGAAGACAGTTGACGTATTTGGGTCACGTGGTTGATGAATATGGTTTGCGTACCGATCCCGATAAAATAAGAGCTATTGTGGATTTTCCCATACCCGCTAATAGAAAGGAGGTGAAACGTTTTCTGGGAACTGCATCATATTATAGGCGATTTATTAAAAACTTTAGCCATATGGCCGGGCCATTAAATGCTCTCACTTCTACGCGTAAGGGTGCTCCTCCCTTTAAATGGTCGGATGAGGCAGAGCAAGCATTTCTGGACTTGAAGTCGGCTCTTACAAGTGCTCCAGTTTTGGCATGTCCGGACTTCACGAAGGAATTTGCAGTTCATTGCGATGCGTCCAATTTTGGCATTGGAGGTACCCTCACCCAAACCGTAGACGGCCAGGAGCATCCGGTCGCGTATTGTAGTCGCTCACTTACCCCCGCCGAGCGAAATTACTCGGCTACCGAGCGGGAAGCTTTAGCTGTGGTACATGTAGTCGAGCATTTCCGTCCCTATCTGGAGGGTAGTAGGCCATTTCGTGTTATTACCGATCATGCTAGTCTAAAATGGTTTCTGAAGCTTAAAAATCCGACCGGTCGCTTGGCGCGTTGGGGTTGTAGATTATCACCCTATAATTTTGTAATAGAACATCGCAGTGGCTCACAAAATGTGGTACCTGACGCGTTATCCCGCTCTGTTCCCGTGGCATCTATAGGTATCACTGACGCCACAGCCGACTCGTGGTATAATAATATAATTAAACGCTGTACGGACAAACCTAGAGCTTGTCCAAATTTTCAGATAGTTGATGGTAGGTTATACCGTTTCACAAAAAGTAGTAATAAGCTCAGTGGTGATTACCAGTGGAAACAGGTTATCCCGATTGAGAGTAGGGAATCTATAATTAAACAGAACCACTCTGAACCAATCGCGGCTCATCTTGGTGTGGCAAAAACTTATAAACGTTTAAAATTAAGATATTTTTGGCCGGGTATGTATAAGGATACCGTGGATTTTATTAAGAGTTGCTCGGTTTGCAACGCATACAAACACAGTTCACTGGCAACTCCTGGGTTCATGGGAGAACCTAAAGTTTGCTGTCGGCCATTCCAGTGCATCAGCATCGATTTAGTTGGCCCACTGCCGATGTCCAGACAGCAAAACAACTATTTGCTGGTAGTAGTGTGTTGCTTTACAAAATATTGTTTATTATTTCCTTTACGTCGAGCTACGGGTAGGGTGATTGCTCAGCGACTGGAGGATCATGTCTTTTTGATTCATGGTATACCTCAAACCGTGATCTCCGATAACGGATCGCAATTTGTAAGCCATGAACTTCAATCTTTGTATGCCAAATATAATATACCACAAGTCCATTTGGGTCCTGTGTATTGCCCTCAGGTTAACACTGTCGAACGTTATAACCGTACTGTCATCACTGCGGTGGCCTCGTTCGTTGAAAATGACCATAGATCTTGGGACGTGAATATTCATAAGATCCAGTTCGCTATGAACACCTCTGTGAACGAATCCACGTCATATACTCCGTTTATGTTAGTTCATGGTAGGGAGGCTGTGACCGATGGTAGTATTTATGCCGGTTTCAACGATCTTGACGAGTTAGTGATAGTACCCCGGGATACTCATGCGTCTAATCTGGGTCATTTAGGTGAAATCTTTAAAGAGGTCAAGGACTCACTGCGAAAAGCCCACGATAGGAACGTTAAATATTATAACAGGCGTCGTAGGGATATTTCCTTTAACGTAGGCGATTACATTTGGAAACGGACGTATAAACAAAGCGCGGCTCATAAATACTTTTCAGTCAAACTTGCACCGAAATATGAACGTTGCAAAATAATCCGTAAACTCTCCCCACTCGTTTACGAGCTCGAAGACGAAAACGGGAAGTATGTAGGCAAATGGCATATAAAAGATTTCAAAAGCGCTGACCCCGAATAGATATTTAGGTAGGGACTTATCGCCGTGGATGTGGCGGCCGACGAATACCCATTCCGCCTTCTGCCCGGCGTGACGTAGAAATCGTCAATGGGTCTTGGTATCACACTGCATCTTAGATACCCATGTGTGTGTTCGTCCCCGGTAGTGTGATCTCTTTGTTTACCTAATTAATGCTTAAACACTTAATTGTCTCTTAACTTTTCCAGGAGAAGGTTTTGTTAATGTGCTTGTTAGTTTTTTTACCTACCAAGGCATTTTATTGAAGTTGCTAATACAAATGAAAACGTATTAACAACAACTTTTATCATAATATCCTATGATGAGCATAGAATATTTATGATATTTTTTTTTTTTTATTTCTCTCGGGAGACAGTAAATGAGACACACGATGGACGAACGCACAACATGCAATTTTGTGAGCAAATCACCTTTGACCAATAACATCTCTTTGGTTAATTTTCTACCATTATGTTTTTCTCGGTATAACTGGTAACATTATAATTATTTTTTTTTATTATATCTATTTTCGGAGCAAAGATGCCTGCGGTACGGCCTTGAGTGGTATACACTTTGTGTTACTATTGTCATTTATTATTATCTATTTTTGTTACAACTTAGAGATTTATCAATGATTTATCGTTCTGTATGTTTATTTTTTTTTCTTAACTTAGCGGTTTATAATATTCTATTATTTTATACAACATAACCTAATCATATCTTAACTAAAGTGCATAAGACATGGGGATATACGAACGAGGGCGTTCGACGAATTCCCTACGTGAATTCTGCCGTGAGTGGGGGGATACTGTAGTGTTTGTTTTTAAACAGAGCGTGACACTGACACACGTAGGACAGCTGTTTTGTCTATGATAGCGAACCGCTTACGTCAGCGTAGCTGTCAAACTTCATTGATTGGGTTGGTAGCCTTGAGGGAAGAGTCGATTTTCCTATTCGACTAAAATATTCGCCTTGAGACTTATAAAAAAAAAAAAAAAAAAAAAAAAAAAAGTAATCAGGCGGAAAATCTCTGTGGGGGCGCGTGGATGAATGGATGGAGTTTGACAGTTGTTGAATTTTGAATAGTCTTTCCCAGATCGATTTGAGTCCTCCTTATCGGGTGCTGTTTTTTAATCGATTTTGAATTTTACTCGAAATTGAATTTCCTCGCTGATTTGGGTAGGTATTCCTTTTCCTCAGCTTACGGCGAGCGTAGGTATATAGTTTTGAGTTTATTCTTCGGTTCGTCTCGAATGCGGCGGCTGTCTGTTTGACTGTGGCCTTTGCCTTCAGTTGAAGTGGGAAACAAATCATAGACACATGTTTGGGAGTAGACGATTCGTCTATCATCTATGAGCAATTGTCAAAACAACTTTTAAAATTTCACAATCTGTTTGTGGTACAGTTAACTTTTCATCTTTTCTTCTGCCCAAAGTATAATAAACGGCATATTATTGTCGTCGAAGTCGTGAGATAGATCCGAAAAGTTTATATCCCGAAGGATATTGGCGGAAAAAGCGCGGAGTCGCTAACCGAACTGAGTTTCGTAGGTATATTGGAGTGGCTCTTTTTTTTTCCCTACATAATTTGCAAGTTTGGGCTGTGAAAATAACCTTTCTGTTGATATTCTGTATCGTAGGTGGACGAACACGAACCTTCGCAAGGCGATTTGCAATAATAAGGCGGTAACTTGTGATAGGAAACAAAATACTTACGGATAGTTTCATATTTCGAACGGTAAGCTATCATCTGATCTCATATTTATTCTCCTAGCACTAATTGAACTGCATTATGCACAATATAGTGATTCTTGTCATCAAATATACCTAATCATTCTTGTCAAGTTAGTGAACGTGGAATTGATTTTCTTCAAACCGGGTGGGACGGGCCCCCAGTCCTGTAGTGATTCAAATTTTAAAGTGTAAACATTGACCGTGAATATCCCTCACTCCCACACCCACCACAGATGTGGTAATCTATGTATTTTCCCCATATCTGATCATTCTTTTTCAATGTGAACTTCAGGCTTGTACGTTCCCCTCAAGAAATACTGGAGGACTAACAAGGAGACTTTTGTTCTGTGCACGGACCAGAAGGGGCGCGGGAGTTTATTTGCCAGCCGCTCTCCGGTTTTATGTAACCCGGCCGAACAGCAGACAGATTATACACAGCTTAACCTATCATAATCAAGGTATTTCTCTACTAACCCCGGGTGAACGTGAAAAGGAAACAACAGGCGAGGTTGGACCCCGACTTACCCATTTCCATATATTTACATATATCTATATAGCTGGTTATCTCACTGAGAACTAGAATTAACTGAGTTTGTCACCAATATCGATCAAACGAGCCGTAGAACCTCTGAAATCCACTCAATAGCTTATTCAGTCTAGTCTATGTGGTATTTGTGGATAAAATATATTAGTAAGGATTATATTGTAAGTACATGGTAAAGTGTTATGAATGTTTGATATTCATATAATTATAACCTTTCATGACAACTTGTTGGTTTATATACACATTAACTTTGAACTACTGTATTCAGCTTAGATATTTATAATTAGTGAAACATAGTTATTATATAAATAATAAACATAGTTAGACTTGTTGATTTATATAAGCAATAACTTAAATCTACTGAAGTCCTAGGCTTTGGTATCTAAAGTGGATGAAATATACTTATAACATTATCTTGATTTTTTGGTTTTCTTTTATTGTTCCCCCGGTGCTCTGAGTGGGCTAAAGGAGGGCTGTTGAAGAGAATTTAACATCACATGTGGCGCCCGAACAAGTGGAAGCAAGGCTTTGTAGCATTTACTTTGCTCTTTTTTTTGGTCATTTTTGCTCAAAAAAGGTTGATCGATATTGGTGATTTTTTTAAATTTTTCTTTTTTCTCTGAATTATTTGGCTTATATCCAAAGATTTGTTTATCTGGTTATACTGTGTTGTAAACATAATAATTTGTAACATCGGATGATCGATATTGGCTCAAAATTTACAAAAGTCAAACGCAAAAGTCGGATGGATCTTATCGTTTTTGTTTGGACAGTAGGAAACTCAACGCGATTTCAAAGCATGACGCCTATCCTTTGCCGTATATCAGTAGCATCCTGGACCAGCTCCGTGACGCGAAATTCCTGTCTTCAATCGATCTTAAATCGGCATACCATCAAGTATTATTATCACCGGATTCCCGGGAAAAGACCGCATTCACTATTCCCTCCCGCGGGCTATTTCAATTTAAGGTCATGTGTTTCGGTTTGACCTCAGCGCCTGCCACTCAGCAGCGCTTGATGGATAGTTTGTTTGGGCCGGAGTTTAATAAGCTGTTGGGATCCGGGTCACCAGATTTTAACCCGGATAACCATAAAATATTCATTTATTTGGATGATTTAATAATTTTAACTTCCTCGCCTGCTATGTCCGAACATCTTGATATTCTACGTAAAGTCAGAGATAGATTGTTGGAGGCTAATTTAACCATTAATATGGGGAAGTGTCAATTCTTTAGAAGACAGTTGACGTATTTGGGTCACGTGGTTGATGAATATGGTTTGCGTACCGATCCCGATAAAATAAGAGCTATTGTGGATTTTCCCATACCCGCTAATAGAAAGGAGGTGAAACGTTTTCTGGGAACTGCATCATATTATAGGCGATTTATTAAAAACTTTAGCCATATGGCCGGGCCATTAAATGCTCTCACTTCTACGCGTAAGGGTGCTCCTCCCTTTAAATGGTCGGATGAGGCAGAGCAAGCATTTCTGGACTTGAAGTCGGCTCTTACAAGTGCTCCAGTTTTGGCATGTCCGGACTTCACGAAGGAATTTGCAGTTCATTGCGATGCGTCCAATTTTGGCATTGGAGGTACCCTCACCCAAACCGTAGACGGCCAGGAGCATCCGGTCGCGTATTGTAGTCGCTCACTTACCCCCGCCGAGCGAAATTACTCGGCTACCGAGCGGGAAGCTTTAGCTGTGGTACATGTAGTCGAGCATTTCCGTCCCTATCTGGAGGGTAGTAGGCCATTTCGTGTTATTACCGATCATGCTAGTCTAAAATGGTTTCTGAAGCTTAAAAATCCGACCGGTCGCTTGGCGCGTTGGGGTTGTAGATTATCACCCTATAATTTTGTAATAGAACATCGCAGTGGCTCACAAAATGTGGTACCTGACGCGTTATCCCGCTCTGTTCCCGTGGCATCTATAGGTATCACTGACGCCACAGCCGACTCGTGGTATAATAATATAATTAAACGCTGTACGGACAAACCTAGAGCTTGTCCAAATTTTCAGATAGTTGATGGTAGGTTATACCGTTTCACAAAAAGTAGTAATAAGCTCAGTGGTGATTACCAGTGGAAACAGGTTATCCCGATTGAGAGTAGGGAATCTATAATTAAACAGAACCACTCTGAACCAATCGCGGCTCATCTTGGTGTGGCAAAAACTTATAAACGTTTAAAATTAAGATATTTTTGGCCGGGTATGTATAAGGATACCGTGGATTTTATTAAGAGTTGCTCGGTTTGCAACGCATACAAACACAGTTCACTGGCAACTCCTGGGTTCATGGGAGAACCTAAAGTTTGCTGTCGGCCATTCCAGTGCATCAGCATCGATTTAGTTGGCCCACTGCCGATGTCCAGACAGCAAAACAACTATTTGCTGGTAGTAGTGTGTTGCTTTACAAAATATTGTTTATTATTTCCTTTACGTCGAGCTACGGGTAGGGTGATTGCTCAGCGACTGGAGGATCATGTCTTTTTGATTCATGGTATACCTCAAACCGTGATCTCCGATAACGGATCGCAATTTGTAAGCCATGAACTTCAATCTTTGTATGCCAAATATAATATACCACAAGTCCATTTGGGTCCTGTGTATTGCCCTCAGGTTAACACTGTCGAACGTTATAACCGTACTGTCATCACTGCGGTGGCCTCGTTCGTTGAAAATGACCATAGATCTTGGGACGTGAATATTCATAAGATCCAGTTCGCTATGAACACCTCTGTGAACGAATCCACGTCATATACTCCGTTTATGTTAGTTCATGGTAGGGAGGCTGTGACCGATGGTAGTATTTATGCCGGTTTCAACGATCTTGACGAGTTAGTGATAGTACCCCGGGATACTCATGCGTCTAATCTGGGTCATTTAGGTGAAATCTTTAAAGAGGTCAAGGACTCACTGCGAAAAGCCCACGATAGGAACGTTAAATATTATAACAGGCGTCGTAGGGATATTTCCTTTAACGTAGGCGATTACATTTGGAAACGGACGTATAAACAAAGCGCGGCTCATAAATACTTTTCAGTCAAACTTGCACCGAAATATGAACGTTGCAAAATAATCCGTAAACTCTCCCCACTCGTTTACGAGCTCGAAGACGAAAACGGGAAGTATGTAGGCAAATGGCATATAAAAGATTTCAAAAGCGCTGACCCCGAATAGATATTTAGGTAGGGACTTATCGCCGTGGATGTGGCGGCCGACGAATACCCATTCCGCCTTCTGCCCGGCGTGACGTAGAAATCGTCAATGGGTCTTGGTATCACACTGCATCTTAGATACCCATGTGTGTGTTCGTCCCCGGTAGTGTGATCTCTTTGTTTACCTAATTAATGCTTAAACACTTAATTGTCTCTTAACTTTTCCAGGAGAAGGTTTTGTTAATGTGCTTGTTAGTTTTTTTACCTACCAAGGCATTTTATTGAAGTTGCTAATACAAATGAAAACGTATTAACAACAACTTTTATCATAATATCCTATGATGAGCATAGAATATTTATGATATTTTTTTTTTTTATTTCTCTCGGGAGACAGTAAATGAGACACACGATGGACGAACGCACAACATGCAATTTTGTGAGCAAATCACCTTTGACCAATAACATCTCTTTGGTTAATTTTCTACCATTATGTTTTTCTCGGTATAACTGGTAACATTATAATTATTTTTTTTTATTATATCTATTTTCGGAGCAAAGATGCCTGCGGTACGGCCTTGAGTGGTATACACTTTGTGTTACTATTGTCATTTATTATTATCTATTTTTGTTACAACTTAGAGATTTATCAATGATTTATCGTTCTGTATGTTTATTTTTTTTTCTTAACTTAGCGGTTTATAATATTCTATTATTTTATACAACATAACCTAATCATATCTTAACTAAAGTGCATAAGACATGGGGATATACGAACGAGGGCGTTCGACGAATTCCCTACGTGAATTCTGCCGTGAGTGGGGGGATACTGTAGTGTTTGTTTTTAAACAGAGCGTGACACTGACACACGTAGGACAGCTGTTTTGTCTATGATAGCGAACCGCTTACGTCAGCGTAGCTGTCAAACTTCATTGATTGGGTTGGTAGCCTTGAGGGAAGAGTCGATTTTCCTATTCGACTAAAATATTCGCCTTGAGACTTATAAAAAAAAAAAAAAAAAAAAAAAAAAAAGTAATCAGGCGGAAAATCTCTGTGGGGGCGCGTGGATGAATGGATGGAGTTTGACAGTTGTTGAATTTTGAATAGTCTTTCCCAGATCGATTTGAGTCCTCCTTATCGGGTGCTGTTTTTTAATCGATTTTGAATTTTACTCGAAATTGAATTTCCTCGCTGATTTGGGTAGGTATTCCTTTTCCTCAGCTTACGGCGAGCGTAGGTATATAGTTTTGAGTTTATTCTTCGGTTCGTCTCGAATGCGGCGGCTGTCTGTTTGACTGTGGCCTTTGCCTTCAGTTGAAGTGGGAAACAAATCATAGACACATGTTTGGGAGTAGACGATTCGTCTATCATCTATGAGCAATTGTCAAAACAACTTTTAAAATTTCACAATCTGTTTGTGGTACAGTTAACTTTTCATCTTTTCTTCTGCCCAAAGTATAATAAACGGCATATTATTGTCGTCGAAGTCGTGAGATAGATCCGAAAAGTTTATATCCCGAAGGATATTGGCGGAAAAAGCGCGGAGTCGCTAACCGAACTGAGTTTCGTAGGTATATTGGAGTGGCTCTTTTTTTTTCCCTACATAATTTGCAAGTTTGGGCTGTGAAAATAACCTTTCTGTTGATATTCTGTATCGTAGGTGGACGAACACGAACCTTCGCAAGGCGATTTGCAATAATAAGGCGGTAACTTGTGATAGGAAACAAAATACTTACGGATAGTTTCATATTTCGAACGGTAAGCTATCATCTGATCTCATATTTATTCTCCTAGCACTAATTGAACTGCATTATGCACAATATAGTGATTCTTGTCATCAAATATACCTAATCATTCTTGTCAAGTTAGTGAACGTGGAATTGATTTTCTTCAAACCGGGTGGGACGGGCCCCCAGTCCTGTAGTGATTCAAATTTTAAAGTGTAAACATTGACCGTGAATATCCCTCACTCCCACACCCACCACAGATGTGGTAATCTATGTATTTTCCCCATATCTGATCATTCTTTTTCAATGTGAACTTCAGGCTTGTACGTTCCCCTCAAGAAATACTGGAGGACTAACAAGGAGACTTTTGTTCTGTGCACGGACCAGAAGGGGCGCGGGAGTTTATTTGCCAGCCGCTCTCCGGTTTTATGTAACCCGGCCGAACAGCAGACAGATTATACACAGCTTAACCTATCATAATCAAGGTATTTCTCTACTAACCCCGGGTGAACGTGAAAAGGAAACAACAGGCGAGGTTGGACCCCGACTTACCCATTTCCATATATTTACATATATCTATATAGCTGGTTATCTCACTGAGAACTAGAATTAACTGAGTTTGTCACCAATATCGATCAAACGAGCCGTAGAACCTCTGAAATCCACTCAATAGCTTATTCAGTCTAGTCTATGTGGTATTTGTGGATAAAATATATTAGTAAGGATTATATTGTAAGTACATGGTAAAGTGTTATGAATGTTTGATATTCATATAATTATAACCTTTCATGACAACTTGTTGGTTTATATACACATTAACTTTGAACTACTGTATTCAGCTTAGATATTTATAATTAGTGAAACATAGTTATTATATAAATAATAAACATAGTTAGACTTGTTGATTTATATAAGCAATAACTTAAATCTACTGAAGTCCTAGGCTTTGGTATCTAAAGTGGATGAAATATACTTATAACATTATCTTGATTTTTTGGTTTTCTTTTATTGTTCCCCCGGTGCTCTGAGTGGGCTAAAGGAGGGCTGTTGAAGAGAATTTAACATCACATGTGGCGCCCGAACAAGTGGAAGCAAGGCTTTGTAGCATTTACTTTGCTCTTTTTTTTGGTCATTTTTGCTCAAAAAAGGTTGATCGATATTGGTGATTTTTTTAAATTTTTCTTTTTTCTCTGAATTATTTGGCTTATATCCAAAGATTTGTTTATCTGGTTATACTGTGTTGTAAACATAATAATTTGTAACATCGGATGATCGATATTGGCTCAAAATTTACAAAAGTCAAACGCAAAAGTCGGATGGATCTTATCGTTTTTGTTTGGACAGTAGGAAACTCAACGCGATTTCAAAGCATGACGCCTATCCTTTGCCGTATATCAGTAGCATCCTGGACCAGCTCCGTGACGCGAAATTCCTGTCTTCAATCGATCTTAAATCGGCATACCATCAAGTATTATTATCACCGGATTCCCGGGAAAAGACCGCATTCACTATTCCCTCCCGCGGGCTATTTCAATTTAAGGTCATGTGTTTCGGTTTGACCTCAGCGCCTGCCACTCAGCAGCGCTTGATGGATAGTTTGTTTGGGCCGGAGTTTAATAAGCTGTTGGGATCCGGGTCACCAGATTTTAACCCGGATAACCATAAAATATTCATTTATTTGGATGATTTAATAATTTTAACTTCCTCGCCTGCTATGTCCGAACATCTTGATATTCTACGTAAAGTCAGAGATAGATTGTTGGAGGCTAATTTAACCATTAATATGGGGAAGTGTCAATTCTTTAGAAGACAGTTGACGTATTTGGGTCACGTGGTTGATGAATATGGTTTGCGTACCGATCCCGATAAAATAAGAGCTATTGTGGATTTTCCCATACCCGCTAATAGAAAGGAGGTGAAACGTTTTCTGGGAACTGCATCATATTATAGGCGATTTATTAAAAACTTTAGCCATATGGCCGGGCCATTAAATGCTCTCACTTCTACGCGTAAGGGTGCTCCTCCCTTTAAATGGTCGGATGAGGCAGAGCAAGCATTTCTGGACTTGAAGTCGGCTCTTACAAGTGCTCCAGTTTTGGCATGTCCGGACTTCACGAAGGAATTTGCAGTTCATTGCGATGCGTCCAATTTTGGCATTGGAGGTACCCTCACCCAAACCGTAGACGGCCAGGAGCATCCGGTCGCGTATTGTAGTCGCTCACTTACCCCCGCCGAGCGAAATTACTCGGCTACCGAGCGGGAAGCTTTAGCTGTGGTACATGTAGTCGAGCATTTCCGTCCCTATCTGGAGGGTAGTAGGCCATTTCGTGTTATTACCGATCATGCTAGTCTAAAATGGTTTCTGAAGCTTAAAAATCCGACCGGTCGCTTGGCGCGTTGGGGTTGTAGATTATCACCCTATAATTTTGTAATAGAACATCGCAGTGGCTCACAAAATGTGGTACCTGACGCGTTATCCCGCTCTGTTCCCGTGGCATCTATAGGTATCACTGACGCCACAGCCGACTCGTGGTATAATAATATAATTAAACGCTGTACGGACAAACCTAGAGCTTGTCCAAATTTTCAGATAGTTGATGGTAGGTTATACCGTTTCACAAAAAGTAGTAATAAGCTCAGTGGTGATTACCAGTGGAAACAGGTTATCCCGATTGAGAGTAGGGAATCTATAATTAAACAGAACCACTCTGAACCAATCGCGGCTCATCTTGGTGTGGCAAAAACTTATAAACGTTTAAAATTAAGATATTTTTGGCCGGGTATGTATAAGGATACCGTGGATTTTATTAAGAGTTGCTCGGTTTGCAACGCATACAAACACAGTTCACTGGCAACTCCTGGGTTCATGGGAGAACCTAAAGTTTGCTGTCGGCCATTCCAGTGCATCAGCATCGATTTAGTTGGCCCACTGCCGATGTCCAGACAGCAAAACAACTATTTGCTGGTAGTAGTGTGTTGCTTTACAAAATATTGTTTATTATTTCCTTTACGTCGAGCTACGGGTAGGGTGATTGCTCAGCGACTGGAGGATCATGTCTTTTTGATTCATGGTATACCTCAAACCGTGATCTCCGATAACGGATCGCAATTTGTAAGCCATGAACTTCAATCTTTGTATGCCAAATATAATATACCACAAGTCCATTTGGGTCCTGTGTATTGCCCTCAGGTTAACACTGTCGAACGTTATAACCGTACTGTCATCACTGCGGTGGCCTCGTTCGTTGAAAATGACCATAGATCTTGGGACGTGAATATTCATAAGATCCAGTTCGCTATGAACACCTCTGTGAACGAATCCACGTCATATACTCCGTTTATGTTAGTTCATGGTAGGGAGGCTGTGACCGATGGTAGTATTTATGCCGGTTTCAACGATCTTGACGAGTTAGTGATAGTACCCCGGGATACTCATGCGTCTAATCTGGGTCATTTAGGTGAAATCTTTAAAGAGGTCAAGGACTCACTGCGAAAAGCCCACGATAGGAACGTTAAATATTATAACAGGCGTCGTAGGGATATTTCCTTTAACGTAGGCGATTACATTTGGAAACGGACGTATAAACAAAGCGCGGCTCATAAATACTTTTCAGTCAAACTTGCACCGAAATATGAACGTTGCAAAATAATCCGTAAACTCTCCCCACTCGTTTACGAGCTCGAAGACGAAAACGGGAAGTATGTAGGCAAATGGCATATAAAAGATTTCAAAAGCGCTGACCCCGAATAGATATTTAGGTAGGGACTTATCGCCGTGGATGTGGCGGCCGACGAATACCCATTCCGCCTTCTGCCCGGCGTGACGTAGAAATCGTCAATGGGTCTTGGTATCACACTGCATCTTAGATACCCATGTGTGTGTTCGTCCCCGGTAGTGTGATCTCTTTGTTTACCTAATTAATGCTTAAACACTTAATTGTCTCTTAACTTTTCCAGGAGAAGGTTTTGTTAATGTGCTTGTTAGTTTTTTTACCTACCAAGGCATTTTATTGAAGTTGCTAATACAAATGAAAACGTATTAACAACAACTTTTATCATAATATCCTATGATGAGCATAGAATATTTATGATATTTTTTTTTTTTTATTTCTCTCGGGAGACAGTAAATGAGACACACGATGGACGAACGCACAACATGCAATTTTGTGAGCAAATCACCTTTGACCAATAACATCTCTTTGGTTAATTTTCTACCATTATGTTTTTCTCGGTATAACTGGTAACATTATAATTATTTTTTTTTATTATATCTATTTTCGGAGCAAAGATGCCTGCGGTACGGCCTTGAGTGGTATACACTTTGTGTTACTATTGTCATTTATTATTATCTATTTTTGTTACAACTTAGAGATTTATCAATGATTTATCGTTCTGTATGTTTATTTTTTTTTCTTAACTTAGCGGTTTATAATATTCTATTATTTTATACAACATAACCTAATCATATCTTAACTAAAGTGCATAAGACATGGGGATATACGAACGAGGGCGTTCGACGAATTCCCTACGTGAATTCTGCCGTGAGTGGGGGGATACTGTAGTGTTTGTTTTTAAACAGAGCGTGACACTGACACACGTAGGACAGCTGTTTTGTCTATGATAGCGAACCGCTTACGTCAGCGTAGCTGTCAAACTTCATTGATTGGGTTGGTAGCCTTGAGGGAAGAGTCGATTTTCCTATTCGACTAAAATATTCGCCTTGAGACTTATAAAAAAAAAAAAAAAAAAAAAAAAAAAAGTAATCAGGCGGAAAATCTCTGTGGGGGCGCGTGGATGAATGGATGGAGTTTGACAGTTGTTGAATTTTGAATAGTCTTTCCCAGATCGATTTGAGTCCTCCTTATCGGGTGCTGTTTTTTAATCGATTTTGAATTTTACTCGAAATTGAATTTCCTCGCTGATTTGGGTAGGTATTCCTTTTCCTCAGCTTACGGCGAGCGTAGGTATATAGTTTTGAGTTTATTCTTCGGTTCGTCTCGAATGCGGCGGCTGTCTGTTTGACTGTGGCCTTTGCCTTCAGTTGAAGTGGGAAACAAATCATAGACACATGTTTGGGAGTAGACGATTCGTCTATCATCTATGAGCAATTGTCAAAACAACTTTTAAAATTTCACAATCTGTTTGTGGTACAGTTAACTTTTCATCTTTTCTTCTGCCCAAAGTATAATAAACGGCATATTATTGTCGTCGAAGTCGTGAGATAGATCCGAAAAGTTTATATCCCGAAGGATATTGGCGGAAAAAGCGCGGAGTCGCTAACCGAACTGAGTTTCGTAGGTATATTGGAGTGGCTCTTTTTTTTTCCCTACATAATTTGCAAGTTTGGGCTGTGAAAATAACCTTTCTGTTGATATTCTGTATCGTAGGTGGACGAACACGAACCTTCGCAAGGCGATTTGCAATAATAAGGCGGTAACTTGTGATAGGAAACAAAATACTTACGGATAGTTTCATATTTCGAACGGTAAGCTATCATCTGATCTCATATTTATTCTCCTAGCACTAATTGAACTGCATTATGCACAATATAGTGATTCTTGTCATCAAATATACCTAATCATTCTTGTCAAGTTAGTGAACGTGGAATTGATTTTCTTCAAACCGGGTGGGACGGGCCCCCAGTCCTGTAGTGATTCAAATTTTAAAGTGTAAACATTGACCGTGAATATCCCTCACTCCCACACCCACCACAGATGTGGTAATCTATGTATTTTCCCCATATCTGATCATTCTTTTTCAATGTGAACTTCAGGCTTGTACGTTCCCCTCAAGAAATACTGGAGGACTAACAAGGAGACTTTTGTTCTGTGCACGGACCAGAAGGGGCGCGGGAGTTTATTTGCCAGCCGCTCTCCGGTTTTATGTAACCCGGCCGAACAGCAGACAGATTATACACAGCTTAACCTATCATAATCAAGGTATTTCTCTACTAACCCCGGGTGAACGTGAAAAGGAAACAACAGGCGAGGTTGGACCCCGACTTACCCATTTCCATATATTTACATATATCTATATAGCTGGTTATCTCACTGAGAACTAGAATTAACTGAGTTTGTCACCAATATCGATCAAACGAGCCGTAGAACCTCTGAAATCCACTCAATAGCTTATTCAGTCTAGTCTATGTGGTATTTGTGGATAAAATATATTAGTAAGGATTATATTGTAAGTACATGGTAAAGTGTTATGAATGTTTGATATTCATATAATTATAACCTTTCATGACAACTTGTTGGTTTATATACACATTAACTTTGAACTACTGTATTCAGCTTAGATATTTATAATTAGTGAAACATAGTTATTATATAAATAATAAACATAGTTAGACTTGTTGATTTATATAAGCAATAACTTAAATCTACTGAAGTCCTAGGCTTTGGTATCTAAAGTGGATGAAATATACTTATAACATTATCTTGATTTTTTGGTTTTCTTTTATTGTTCCCCCGGTGCTCTGAGTGGGCTAAAGGAGGGCTGTTGAAGAGAATTTAACATCACATGTGGCGCCCGAACAAGTGGAAGCAAGGCTTTGTAGCATTTACTTTGCTCTTTTTTTTGGTCATTTTTGCTCAAAAAAGGTTGATCGATATTGGTGATTTTTTTAAATTTTTCTTTTTTCTCTGAATTATTTGGCTTATATCCAAAGATTTGTTTATCTGGTTATACTGTGTTGTAAACATAATAATTTGTAACATCGGATGATCGATATTGGCTCAAAATTTACAAAAGTCAAACGCAAAAGTCGGATGGATCTTATCGTTTTTGTTTGGACAGTAGGAAACTCAACGCGATTTCAAAGCATGACGCCTATCCTTTGCCGTATATCAGTAGCATCCTGGACCAGCTCCGTGACGCGAAATTCCTGTCTTCAATCGATCTTAAATCGGCATACCATCAAGTATTATTATCACCGGATTCCCGGGAAAAGACCGCATTCACTATTCCCTCCCGCGGGCTATTTCAATTTAAGGTCATGTGTTTCGGTTTGACCTCAGCGCCTGCCACTCAGCAGCGCTTGATGGATAGTTTGTTTGGGCCGGAGTTTAATAAGCTGTTGGGATCCGGGTCACCAGATTTTAACCCGGATAACCATAAAATATTCATTTATTTGGATGATTTAATAATTTTAACTTCCTCGCCTGCTATGTCCGAACATCTTGATATTCTACGTAAAGTCAGAGATAGATTGTTGGAGGCTAATTTAACCATTAATATGGGGAAGTGTCAATTCTTTAGAAGACAGTTGACGTATTTGGGTCACGTGGTTGATGAATATGGTTTGCGTACCGATCCCGATAAAATAAGAGCTATTGTGGATTTTCCCATACCCGCTAATAGAAAGGAGGTGAAACGTTTTCTGGGAACTGCATCATATTATAGGCGAATTATTAAAAACTTTAGCCATATGGCCGGGCCATTAAATGCTCTCACTTCTACGCGTAAGGGTGCTCCTCCCTTTAAATGGTCGGATGAGGCAGAGCAAGCATTTCTGGACTTGAAGTCGGCTCTTACAAGTGCTCCAGTTTTGGCATGTCCGGACTTCACGAAGGAATTTGCAGTTCATTGCGATGCGTCCAATTTTGGCATTGGAGGTACCCTCACCCAAACCGTAGACGGCCAGGAGCATCCGGTCGCGTATTGTAGTCGCTCACTTACCCCCGCCGAGCGAAATTACTCGGCTACCGAGCGGGAAGCTTTAGCTGTGGTACATGTAGTCGAGCATTTCCGTCCCTATCTGGAGGGTAGTAGGCCATTTCGTGTTATTACCGATCATGCTAGTCTAAAATGGTTTCTGAAGCTTAAAAATCCGACCGGTCGCTTGGCGCGTTGGGGTTGTAGATTATCACCCTATAATTTTGTAATAGAACATCGCAGTGGCTCACAAAATGTGGTACCTGACGCGTTATCCCGCTCTGTTCCCGTGGCATCTATAGGTATCACTGACGCCACAGCCGACTCGTGGTATAATAATATAATTAAACGCTGTACGGACAAACCTAGAGCTTGTCCAAATTTTCAGATAGTTGATGGTAGGTTATACCGTTTCACAAAAAGTAGTAATAAGCTCAGTGGTGATTACCAGTGGAAACAGGTTATCCCGATTGAGAGTAGGGAATCTATAATTAAACAGAACCACTCTGAACCAATCGCGGCTCATCTTGGTGTGGCAAAAACTTATAAACGTTTAAAATTAAGATATTTTTGGCCGGGTATGTATAAGGATACCGTGGATTTTATTAAGAGTTGCTCGGTTTGCAACGCATACAAACACAGTTCACTGGCAACTCCTGGGTTCATGGGAGAACCTAAAGTTTGCTGTCGGCCATTCCAGTGCATCAGCATCGATTTAGTTGGCCCACTGCCGATGTCCAGACAGCAAAACAACTATTTGCTGGTAGTAGTGTGTTGCTTTACAAAATATTGTTTATTATTTCCTTTACGTCGAGCTACGGGTAGGGTGATAGCTCAGCGACTGGAGGATCATGTCTTTTTGATTCATGGTATACCTCAAACCGTGATCTCCGATAACGGATCGCAATTTGTAAGCCATGAACTTCAATCTTTGTATGCCAAATATAATATACCACAAGTCCATTTGGGTCCTGTGTATTGCCCTCAGGTTAACACTGTCGAACGTTATAACCGTACTGTCATCACTGCGGTGGCCTCGTTCGTTGAAAATGACCATAGATCTTGGGACGTGAATATTCATAAGATCCAGTTCGCTATGAACACCTCTGTGAACGAATCCACGTCATATACTCCGTTTATGTTAGTTCATGGTAGGGAGGCTGTGACCGATGGTAGTATTTATGCCGGTTTCAACGATCTTGACGAGTTAGTGATAGTACCCCGGGATACTCATGCGTCTAATCTGGGTCATTTAGGTGAAATCTTTAAAGAGGTCAAGGACTCACTGCGAAAAGCCCACGATAGGAACGTTAAATATTATAACAGGCGTCGTAGGGATATTTCCTTTAACGTAGGCGATTACATTTGGAAACGGACGTATAAACAAAGCGCGGCTCATAAATACTTTTCAGTCAAACTTGCACCGAAATATGAACGTTGCAAAATAATCCGTAAACTCTCCCCACTCGTTTACGAGCTCGAAGACGAAAACGGGAAGTATGTAGGCAAATGGCATATAAAAGATTTCAAAAGCGCTGACCCCGAATAGATATTTAGGTAGGGACTTATCGCCGTGGATGTGGCGGCCGACGAATACCCATTCCGCCTTCTGCCCGGCGTGACGTAGAAATCGTCAATGGGTCTTGGTATCACACTGCATCTTAGATACCCATGTGTGTGTTCGTCCCCGGTAGTGTGATCTCTTTGTTTACCTAATTAATGCTTAAACACTTAATTGTCTCTTAACTTTTCCAGGAGAAGGTTTTGTTAATGTGCTTGTTAGTTTTTTTACCTACCAAGGCATTTTATTGAAGTTGCTAATACAAATGAAAACGTATTAACAACAACTTTTATCATAATATCCTATGATGAGCATAGAATATTTATGATATTTTTTTTTTTTTATTTCTCTCGGGAGACAGTAAATGAGACACACGATGGACGAACGCACAACATGCAATTTTGTGAGCAAATCACCTTTGACCAATAACATCTCTTTGGTTAATTTTCTACCATTATGTTTTTCTCGGTATAACTGGTAACATTATAATTATTTTTTTTTATTATATCTATTTTCGGAGCAAAGATGCCTGCGGTACGGCCTTGAGTGGTATACACTTTGTGTTACTATTGTCATTTATTATTATCTATTTTTGTTACAACTTAGAGATTTATCAATGATTTATCGTTCTGTATGTTTATTTTTTTTTCTTAACTTAGCGGTTTATAATATTCTATTATTTTATACAACATAACCTAATCATATCTTAACTAAAGTGCATAAGACATGGGGATATACGAACGAGGGCGTTCGACGAATTCCCTACGTGAATTCTGCCGTGAGTGGGGGGATACTGTAGTGTTTGTTTTTAAACAGAGCGTGACACTGACACACGTAGGACAGCTGTTTTGTCTATGATAGCGAACCGCTTACGTCAGCGTAGCTGTCAAACTTCATTGATTGGGTTGGTAGCCTTGAGGGAAGAGTCGATTTTCCTATTCGACTAAAATATTCGCCTTGAGACTTATAAAAAAAAAAAAAAAAAAAAAAAAAAGTAATCAGGCGGAAAATCTCTGTGGGGGCGCGTGGATGAATGGATGGAGTTTGACAGTTGTTGAATTTTGAATAGTCTTTCCCAGATCGATTTGAGTCCTCCTTATCGGGTGCTGTTTTTTAATCGATTTTGAATTTTACTCGAAATTGAATTTCCTCGCTGATTTGGGTAGGTATTCCTTTTCCTCAGCTTACGGCGAGCGTAGGTATATAGTTTTGAGTTTATTCTTCGGTTCGTCTCGAATGCGGCGGCTGTCTGTTTGACTGTGGCCTTTGCCTTCAGTTGAAGTGGGAAACAAATCATAGACACATGTTTGGGAGTAGACGATTCGTCTATCATCTATGAGCAATTGTCAAAACAACTTTTAAAATTTCACAATCTGTTTGTGGTACAGTTAACTTTTCATCTTTTCTTCTGCCCAAAGTATAATAAACGGCATATTATTGTCGTCGAAGTCGTGAGATAGATCCGAAAAGTTTATATCCCGAAGGATATTGGCGGAAAAAGCGCGGAGTCGCTAACCGAACTGAGTTTCGTAGGTATATTGGAGTGGCTCTTTTTTTTTCCCTACATAATTTGCAAGTTTGGGCTGTGAAAATAACCTTTCTGTTGATATTCTGTATCGTAGGTGGACGAACACGAACCTTCGCAAGGCGATTTGCAATAATAAGGCGGTAACTTGTGATAGGAAACAAAATACTTACGGATAGTTTCATATTTCGAACGGTAAGCTATCATCTGATCTCATATTTATTCTCCTAGCACTAATTGAACTGCATTATGCACAATATAGTGATTCTTGTCATCAAATATACCTAATCATTCTTGTCAAGTTAGTGAACGTGGAATTGATTTTCTTCAAACCGGGTGGGACGGGCCCCCAGTCCTGTAGTGATTCAAATTTTAAAGTGTAAACATTGACCGTGAATATCCCTCACTCCCACACCCACCACAGATGTGGTAATCTATGTATTTTCCCCATATCTGATCATTCTTTTTCAATGTGAACTTCAGGCTTGTACGTTCCCCTCAAGAAATACTGGAGGACTAACAAGGAGACTTTTGTTCTGTGCACGGACCAGAAGGGGCGCGGGAGTTTATTTGCCAGCCGCTCTCCGGTTTTATGTAACCCGGCCGAACAGCAGACAGATTATACACAGCTTAACCTATCATAATCAAGGTATTTCTCTACTAACCCCGGGTGAACGTGAAAAGGAAACAACAGGCGAGGTTGGACCCCGACTTACCCATTTCCATATATTTACATATATCTATATAGCTGGTTATCTCACTGAGAACTAGAATTAACTGAGTTTGTCACCAATATCGATCAAACGAGCCGTAGAACCTCTGAAATCCACTCAATAGCTTATTCAGTCTAGTCTATGTGGTATTTGTGGATAAAATATATTAGTAAGGATTATATTGTAAGTACATGGTAAAGTGTTATGAATGTTTGATATTCATATAATTATAACCTTTCATGACAACTTGTTGGTTTATATACACATTAACTTTGAACTACTGTATTCAGCTTAGATATTTATAATTAGTGAAACATAGTTATTATATAAATAATAAACATAGTTAGACTTGTTGATTTATATAAGCAATAACTTAAATCTACTGAAGTCCTAGGCTTTGGTATCTAAAGTGGATGAAATATACTTATAACATTATCTTGATTTTTTGGTTTTCTTTTATTGTTCCCCCGGTGCTCTGAGTGGGCTAAAGGAGGGCTGTTGAAGAGAATTTAACATCACATATAAAAGGTGTACAAAACCCGTACAATACTGCAGATGTTAAGTGACAGTGAAGTCCAGACGTGAAGATAGCTGGTACAACAGTTCTATCTGCCACATCAGCCATCCTCACCTTGCCGGCCTGCGTGTTGCTTCTTCACGATATACCTGTATGTGGGGCTTTAAAAAAATCTAAATTTAAACAAGATGTCGTCGACCGTTACGAGCGCACCGGAAAAGTTTCATTCATTCGAAAATATAACATTACAAATATTGCTCAACATTCTTTGCGCTGCACTCATAATATGACGTGTACAACACATCATCATTGTATTCTCTACCTTATTTTCATTCCTCGTAAAGAACGTTTTTCGTTACGATTCTTTGATCTGGCATCTTCTGTTGTTACGTCGCCGTTGGCCGTCGCCCAAGATCATTTGTTATATTATTTATTAATATTTCGTTAGCTTATATATAATTGAAATATGGACGTACGTATTATTATAGCTTTTAACGGTATTGTTACCATGTACCTTGTTTTTTATGAGTCTCCGATATTTCGGCAGTTCTCAACGCCTCCACGCATCACCACCCTAAACATTTAAATTCTGTAGTGCCTTCACTAACGAACCGTGCATATGACTTGTGTGACAAGGAACACCTGCACGAAGAGTTGGAGCACGTACGGCGGGTTTTACAGAATAATGGATACAAGGGAAAGTTTACACCCAAAAACAAATTAAGACAAAGTAGACAGGCAACCACTATTTTTGCCAATATCAAAGGAGTGACTGACAAGATCTCGAACATACTTAATAAGTACTCACTGAATACTGTCTTCACTCCTTTACAAAAGTGTCACAGATTCTACGGTCTCCCAAAGGCAACTTCCCCTTGGAGAAACCTGGTGTATACAAGATCAACTGCAGCTGTGGTAGTTCGTATATTGGCCAAACGAAGGGGACAATAGCGTGCCGAATGAAAGAACACATAAAAGCAGTCACAAATATTGATTCGCAAAAATCAGCCATTGCGGAACATTTAATTGATTCGGGTCCTAATCACTGGACTAAGCTCCATAATCCACAAATTATGTCGACAGAACGCCACTACATACTAAGATTGGTCAGGGAAGCGATTGAAATAACCAAACACAAAAATTTCAATCGTGAGGATGGGTTTAAATTGTCAAGTGTTTGGAATTCAGTGGTTCGTATGTGTAAAAACCGCAAAAATCAAAAAAGTGTCGTTCCGCGATCTGATACTGTGAGCATTGTGTGTAGGGAACAGGTGCGAGTGAATAGTGAGAATGTGACCAGTGGTAGGGGTATCCAGCGCAGTAAAAGACGACGTCAGAGGGTGGACCGATATGTCTGCCAATAACATCTACCCGCAATTACTTCAGTTACTCCATGATCATGGCGCTTGCAACAGTGCCGAAATATCGGAGCCTCATAAAAAACAAGGTACATGGTAAAAATCCCGTTAATAACTATAATGTTAGTGACTATGAAAGTTTAAAACAATATATCGTACGTATTATTCGTTTATTACTGATGCGTTTGATGTGCCCTATTAACACACAAGGAAAAAGTAGAAAAATACTTGTTATTTACTTGAAACAAAACCAAAATAGAGCACTTCATTTTCCTTGTGATATTTTTAGTTAATTTGTCAACTATCTACTTATTTTTACCATTCTTCTTATGTAGGTAAGAACTATGTAATAACTAGAAAATACTATGTAGTAAGTTAAACAAAGATGACATCGATATGGTAACAGATTAGGAGCCACAAAGTATAATAATTGAAATAGACGTCCATAAATATCTCTTATCTATTAGACAAGTCCGTCCGTCTGTGGTGCTGTTTCAGCGGCCAAACCGTAAGAGATAGATAAAGAGAATATTTAAGTTATAAGTTAAGAATAGTCTGATAAGACTACAAACCGGATTTGAGTAACGTAGCACTTCCGGTTTTCGAGAAATCACGAATTTCAAACGAAACCACACAAAATCTCCGAAGTTCTCAATTAATTAACATTTGGTTCACTGGTTTGCTAGTTCGTAGTTAATTTCCGTAGGCGTTACGTGCTACGATCGTTTTTTTGTTCGGAGCCCGATACGAGTTTCGGAATTTGCAGCGTAGTTATTGTGCTGAAGGTAGTTAAAAAAGAGCATTTAGAGCTCGTTCCCACTTGCCGGGAGTTGGATCCGTATATTAATCGGATGCCGGTGCCTTTGTTCACACACACGATTAATAAACTAATTTTATAGGTATTTATTTATAAAAAAAAAAGACGACCTCCGTGGTGGAGTGGTTTATACGCCGGGTTTCATGGTGTCGCCGACTCGAGAGGTCCCGGGTTCAAATCCCGGTGGGGACAGATGTTTGTGTGATGAATACGAGCATTTGTACTCCAGTCATGGATGTTTAATATGTATTTCTATAAAAAAAAAGATATACTTATATATGTACAGTTTATGTATTCTATCCGTTACTCTAGTATCCCATAACACAAGCCTTATAGTGCTTACTTTGGGGCTAGGCTAATTGGTGTGAGTGTTGGAAATATTTATTTATTTATAATTGAAGCTTTAACCAATTTTAGGCACTCTACGCGAGGCGACTTTTCACGATGGACGTTGACGAAGTTCTTGTTGTGATGTTTCTATTATTATTTAAGAAAACAAAGAAAGAGAGCCATGGGATGTAAATATTGGGTACACATATTCCTGAGGGAATGATTTGATTTTGGGTAAGTAGTCTTATTTTATTATATATTTATTTATTTATTTCAAGTAACAAAGACTCATACTTATTATACATAAAAAAATAATTAACTATTTATTATTATTGATTTATTAAATTAAAATTATTTCTGAACAGTCGCTAATAATCAAAATTGAATTGCAACATTTAAAATACATATGTCAATAAAATTAAATACAACTTATAAAACTAAAGAAACAGTCTTAGTAGTACGGCGGGCTGTTTCCGCAACTCGACACCCAGTGCCTTTTTTGCGTGGGGATTAGCATCAGTCCTGCCATCCCAGCTCCTCCAGAAAGCTCAGCAGTCCCCGAAAGTTGCTGCAGCCCTCTACTAGTGTCCTCGGGCTTCCCATTAGAGAAGTCCTTTGTCTTGCAACGCCCATGCACACCAGTAGAACATGGGCGCTCGTTTCCTCAAGGGGCACAAAAAAGGCACTTTATTTTCAGGATGGCGTCCTGAAAATAAAGTGCCTTTTTTGTGCCGTTAAAAAATACAATATAAAAAAACTATTGTGCACGGAGCATATCTGCCGTCCTCAAGCTAAAACGCGGCTAAATGACAAAAACCACTTTTAAGATATGGCCAAGAAACTGCGCGTAAACTTTAAATTATTGCTATTTTGTAACCATTCATCATATGACGGATTTTTAGACTTAAACTTTAAAAAGATACGAGTACTTGTTCGATACGAGTAGATCGATAGAGAATTAAAAACTGTATACGATGCAATTAAAATCTGAAAAATCGACCACATGCACTTAGCCGCATTTTAGTTAGAGGACTAGGGGAATGGAGCAGCGCACGCATCACTCATATATATGTATGTATATATATTGTCGCGTGTGAAGCTCGTGACGCTCGTAGCGTTTCAGCTTTCGCCGAGTTACCCTCCAACTTACATGCTCTTTGCGAAGAACTGCGCATCCCACATACACACATACACGCACACATATATGAGGCCATGAGAACCATAGGGGTCTAACTCATTTTTTACAATATTGAGTTTATGATTTTTTCCAGTTCAAATTGATCATTTTGATAGAACCAGAGTGGTCTGAAAATGATACAATGAGTATTCACTAGATGGCAGCATAATTACTGTTACGGTTTTTAGTCTGTGATCTAAATTTTAGGTGCTATACTGGCCTAAGTAAGATAGGCCACTATGGTTCTCATGGCCTCATATATTTATTTGTTTATTTACTCTTTATTGTCATTTACAACAAATGGCGGACTTCATGCCACATGTCATTCTCTACCAGTCGACCATCGGGCCAAGCAGAGACATTATGCGATAAAGTAAATAAAAGGTGAAAAAAAAAATTGATAAAACTACATGATACTTAATATAAAAATTAGAATACATAACATCTATAAATATATTTACATAACTACATATATACACATACATATTTATATATACGATAAATACCTAAATATATACAATAATAAATACCACTATACTTTTTTTTTTCTAGTTATATTTTCTTTAGATTTAAACATCAAGCAGTTACATGCTTTAAAAATAATAAAAATTATACCACTATACTTACTTAGAATACTATAATAAAATAAAATACAAATAATATTAATATTAGGCGGATTGACCAGAGTTTGATAATAATTATATAGTCGTATGAGGCTCGAGACGCATTTCCGTTTCATTTTTCCATTCCGAAAAGAAGCTTTACTTCAGGAAAAAGGAAGGAAGTCTTGTTATTGAGGCCCGGGTGTCACTAAAAATTAAGCGCCACCCACGCCAGCATCAGAATAATTAAAACGAAATAAACAAAAGAAGATAAGTTTTTCCTTGTTTTTTGTGAATAGGCGGGAAAGTATGAGTAAAGGAGATTATTTCCGTTTTTCTTGTTTTTTAACTGTGGCGTAGGCGTAAAAATAGCGGCTACACTGGTTTATGTCAAAATAAGACTGATATGGCGAGAATGATAAATTGCTGGCGATATACTTTGATTGGTTGCTTCTGAAACATGTAATGATATTCAGCGGAGTGGATTTAAGGGGTTTCATTTATTTGTTTCTTAGGTTTTCACGCACATCACTCATTAAATAAAACTAGTTTTAACGGGTTAATGCACGAAACTTTATTTATTTATTGACGTTTCGCAGCCTTTTCAGACTGCTTCGTCAGATTTTTTTTTCTTTAAAAAATCATTTTTAAAAGAAAAAAAAATCTATGTCCATTTTGGTGAAAAGTAACCAAATACTTAGATTAAAACAAAAAGGGTAGATACGGCACTAGCCTCACAAAAGTGATCCGCATGAATTGTGGTCCACGACCCTAATCGCTTTAGTCACAACTTGACATGCAAACGATGTACATGTGAAGCCAAAAAGAAATATTGCTAATATTTTGTGTTTATATGATAAAACAATGCCTAAGTGTGTTTTTAAAAAGTGCTCAAATTGCTCAAGAACTAAAAAAAACCCACAACATCACTTTTCATTCGTAAGTACTATAAAATATATTTTTTCATAAAAATTGCTGTTTGTTTTGAATCTTATTCGGTAGTGACGTCGAGTACTGGTCGCGTGATTGGTCGGTAATGCAGTGATGCGGATTTCGCCGTCTAGTTCGCGCTGCCGTTGAAACTTAACGTGCTGTTTCGTTCGGGTCGGTAATGCAGTGACGCGGATCTCGCCGTCCCGTTCGCGCTGCCGTGGGATCAGTTTTTGTTTGATGCAAGTATGAGCGTACCGTATCTACCCTTTTTGTTTTAATCTAAGACCAAATATACTTAAAGTTTGTGTCGTACAAATTATTTAATTATAGAATTTTAACACTGTTTATTTGTATTAAAACGAAAACAGTAAAATCAGTACCCTTAGTACCAGTGCGAGCTCACGAAAACTATCATAGTTTTCGTAATTGTAAAACTCGTACTAACAGCATTGTTCGGCGGTAGTTTTGCGAACCGATGTAGTAGCTTCTCGACCTTCACAAGTGTTTGCAACAGCCTATACTGAATTAATAATAACTAAACTTATACAGAAAAGTTTTAATAGAAAATAAGCATGTAGCATAGAAAATAAGCGCGGTAGCATAATTGGTCAGTGCATTCGCCCGGATTGCGAAGGGTGCGGGTTCGAGTCCCGTCTGCTGCCTGGTCCGCGTGGATTTTTTTTCTATTAAAACTTTTCTTTAGATTTAAACATCTAGCAGTTAAATGCTTAAAAAAAAACATAATGATTTATTAAGTTTATTAGGTTTGGTGACCTGGCAACCCTGTTCGTGTCTCTTACATAAAGCTTTATTTCTCTTACGCGTATACGAAATCGATTGGTCAATGTCCTTGCTCCGTGAAAGCTTGCCAAACGAAGTTCGCAGTATGTACCTACATAAAGGTACCACAAATACCTAACCAGTATAATTTACCTCTTGAGGCCGATTACTTGGTAAACAGTTTCAGTTATATGAAAACCAATTGCTACGTGTTCCAAGGGATATCGTTTGGCGTAAGGCTAGATCAATTTAGGTTGACTATCATGTGTTAGATAAGTATTCTAAAAAATACCTAGTACAGGACATTTCCACCCCTTTACAGGACTTTACAGGACATTTTTAAACATAGGAACATTCTCGCATGTTCGTATGTTTAAATTTTACCTCTTATTCCCAAAAGCAAGGTTTAAAATTGCAATATTCGGCCGATTTTCTTTTTTCACTAGTTTTTATGGTTCGAAATATGGCTCCATATTTTTAAGAGTAACTCAATTGTTGATTACTCAAAAGAAATTGTATCACTCGGCTGCCGTTCATTGTTCCTTCTTTATGTTCACAGACAGGTAAATATAGCAAAAATGCCATGTTATCTTTATATGACGGTGCGTGGACGGTGTGTTAGTGTTATTTGGATTTGTAACACGAACTTTAAACAAACACAGTCGAATAGCGAATAGCAATGTGAAATGCCAAGAAACGCACAGGGCCAGGGGACGTGTCAAAAAAGTGCTTGGAAAATTCACTCCAATATTAGATAGAATGAGGTTGAAACATGATAAGATTGTATAAATTTGATTTATCTGCAACCATGCTTAAAAACTTCTACAAAAATTCTGAAAATTTATTTTTTTGAATATTTATTCTTACAAGTAATAAATTTTCGTATATGTATTGTGATGCGACCGTCATTATTCCAAATTCTTTAAACCTCGTTTAATATAAACCTCGTTTCGTTATAATCAAAATATTAATATTTTTTCTTAAAAACAGTGATGTTCATACACTTAATACAGGAAACAAAAATAAACTAACTTTAACTGCTACTAGGCTTCACAAAATCAATAATTCATTTAAAGGTCTTTGTGTTCGCTTATACAATAAAGTCCCAAGCAATATCCAACATAAATAAATTCAAAGATAGTAAAAAAAAGCTCTTATTAAAAAAGCTTATTACAAAGTGTCTGAATATATTACAGACAAAAAAGCTTGGGTTTGAACTGTTCCAATCATTCCAACAGGTTTTCTATATCAAATAAATCATGATTGTATTGACGTTGTAACAACATAATGATTTGTAAATGTTGTTACATTATACTTTGTGTTTTGTGGAGGTTTTTTCGTTCGTTTTTCTCCGCATCTATAATAAATGTCCAATAACGAGTGGTAGAGAAAAAAAATTGGACAATTCAAATGAGTTGTACTATACATCCAAGTTGAATAAAAATATATTGATTTCTGATTAAGGCACTCGTCTTCACCTCGTGTAATAAGCCCACATTCGTCTTAAGTACTATTAAACCTTTTGTGAAAGCGTGGTCTTCTAGTTCAAGCTAGAATGAGGGTTTCAACGTGATTAGATTTAAACATTTCATTTCAGAACTTTCGTTCGAGTGCCTATAGAAACAATAGTTCGTCGTTTCTGAAGACAAATGTCTCAGGTTCCAATGAAAGGGTGGAACAAAGAGTAATCGTCCTCGGGGACACATTAACTGGGCTAGTTCTGCTCGCGTTACACAGCCAATATTGACTAGGGGATTATTCTCAGCGCTCGTAAACCTCCCTCGAATGTCCGTATGTAGAATTAGAATTCTCTTGACTTGTCATTATTGCTTTTACCATTATGTCCGGAATGTAAATGCCATATCAGATGGCATCGTCGTTTATATGACGACCTCCGTGGCCGAGTGGTTTGGACGCCGGGTTTCATGGTGTCGCCGACTCGAGAGGTCCCGGGTTCGAATCCCGGTGGGGGCAGAAGTTTGTGCGATGAATACGGGCATTTGTACTCCAGTCATGGATGTTTAATATGTATTTTCTTTAAAAATATACTTATATATGTACAGTACATGTATTCTATCCGTTACCCTAGTATCCCATAACACAAGCCTTATAGTACTTACTTTGGGGCTAGGCAAATTGGTGTGAGAGTTGGAAATATTGATTTATAATTGTTTATATATATTACCGCTTCCGAAAAACTAGTTTACACTAATCCTGTAAGTGCAGCTCCCATGTTACTTCGCTTTTCTTTGCTACATTGTTTGCCTACAAGTATCATGGACTCAAATATATGTGCATTTTTTAGTCTATTTGTACTCCGCTTTGTTTATTGCTTGATTACAAGTACGGCGTATGGATATTTAAATTGTTATTTTACTGCTGATAGCTTTCCAATAATAATATTACTTTGCTTTGTGTATTCCTATGGTGCTGTATGTGTGTTATTTTTTGGTGCAGGTATAGTTAATTTTGCTGGCTATATCATCTCAGGGACAACAGTGTTTTTTTTTTTCTACTTTTGTAAATAAACGTCATTACACTATGGTAAAAAAGTATTTAAATAATGCCAAAATAATTTTCGTTTTCTATTCTTTTGTCTTACAATTCATAAATGGGAAACTATTGACACTTACTGCTGCATTTCGCCATCGTACATCGCGACAAAAATTTCATCCCCATCAT
The DNA here is from genome assembly GCA_902850365.2 of Chilo suppressalis. NCBI lineage: Eukaryota > Metazoa > Arthropoda > Insecta > Lepidoptera > Crambidae > Chilo > Chilo suppressalis. The sequence continues at coordinate 15,971,551 of OU963914.1, read as the reverse complement.
CTTGATGCGTGGCTATCCACAACCGTGCGTTTTTGTCGAAATTTTTTACCACGTACGACAAAACTGTGGAATATATTGTCGCCAGCAGTGTTTCCGGACCAATACGACCCAAAAACCTACAAAAAAAGAGGGTACTCCTTCCTTAACGACGGTGATCACTTACCATCAGGTGAGCCGTCTGCTCGTATGCCCCCTATAACATAAAAAAAAATAAACTTGGTTTGTTAAATCCTGGGTCTCTAGGAAACCGGCACGAGGAGTTTCTGGTCGCGTTGGAGAACCATTCAGTTGATATTATGGCCATAAATGAGACTTGGTTGAAAGAAGGAGAGGAGAAACGTGCACCAGCGCCGCCGGGATACAAGCTTCGTCATGTTGCGCGACCTTCTCATGTTCGTTCACGAGGTGGTGGGGTCGGTTTTTATATTCGTGACGGTATTAACGTACGGCAGTTAAAACCCCCACAATCTACTTCGGTTGAGCAAATTTGGTTAAGCTTGACACTGAATCAGTCTCGATTTGCTATAGGCACTGCCTATAGACCTCCTTGGTTAAATGTAGACTCGGTTATAGATAACCTTACAGAATCCATAAACTCTTTTTCCAGGTTTGACCATATAGTGATTATGGAGGATTTTAATATAAATATGATTGCCACAGATGAACCTAACACGAAAAAACTGGCAATTTTTTTACAATGTTTAAACTCACACAATATGTAACAGTACCTACTCACTTTACAGACCATTCTGAAACCCTAATAGATTTAATATGTAGTACATCTAAAGTTACATTGGATAATGTATCGGTCAATCTCATACCAGACTTAAGTAAACATGCATTTATATCTTGTAACCTACACTTATAAAAAGATAAAGTTATCCCTAGATGGATAATGTATAGACCACTGAAGGATATAAATTTTGTTGAGTTTGATAAGCTCATCAAATAACAAATTACAAGAAACACTATGTCCATGCATTACGATCATTTAGATAATCATTAACTTTATAATAGCCCTTATTCATAAGAGTATTCTTGATCTGAGATTTAAATTTGGTTAGTGCAAGCTCAATCAGATTTAGGGGGGAACTTTGTTAAACAATGCAATACTACAACATCCCAGAAACGAACCTCTTGATTTTTGGAGTCTGAAACATGGAACGGCAAGCTTGTTATGGTTTTTTTTTTAATCTCGTGTTAAAGTTATGGCTTTGACTTTTTTTTGCAAATGCGTCATAGTTTTTGCTTACATATATTATATTTTCATAAATGTAATGCGATGCCAGTGTTAATATAGCAATTTCTTTAAATTTTTCTCTAAGAGATACTCTTGGCTTTAAATTATAATATAATTTCATATATTATATGGCGCGAACAGCTCTCTTTTGGCATATGGTTGTTTGCCCCCCTTTTAATATAAAAAACATGATTTTCCAAAAAAGGATTCTCCAAACATTTGTAGGTAGTGGGCTCAATCAAACTTTAACACTCCATTTATCAAGTAAGTAGGTACTTTTACACAATTTTATTATGCAGTGTTTGTCGGTTTATTGCAAGTTCATTGTATTATGATATAATTTGAGTGATATGAACAAAACACGGCGTAACTAACTGGTTCCTGTGAGCCCAAGCTTATTTTTCGTTTATAAAAGGGGGCAGTGAACTTTAACCTCCGGTAGCGAACCTTTGTTGAATATTCATTAGAAGGAAAGTTTTAATGGAGATAACGATTGGAAGGGCGTTAATACTGGCTTCGCATAATCGAAATTAACTTGGTTTTCGAAAAATAGGTATTATTTTGTAATAGTAGTATGTATTCAGTCCTTCGCTTACAAATTTTATGATTATAGATTTTGGAGTCGCATTTTATGTATACTTTGTAGGATGATATGATAAATCGAATTTCTAGTGATTTTGTGAAAACGCGGATACTTAGACATTGGCGATGACATTTCTCAATCTTATTGAAAATAGATAGGATTTTTGAGAAAACGCGGGTTGACGGGTCAGTAAGATTGCTAAAAGAACGCACAACACAGGCCGTCGGACAGCACCTTCAGCTATGCTACTCTAGTTTGACATACCACAGCAGCACTGATTTTCCGCCTGCGCCGTAAAAAAGTAAGACTTTTTGATTTCATATTTTTTTGGGTAGATCATTGAAGAAAACTTAATTTGCAATTCTACCAGATTGAAGGCGCTGTAGTCGGGTTTTTATAGTGTGTTTCATTTTTTTCTGGCATGACTACTATACGTCCTGTCGTATATCTACATATTACTGTTTAAGTCATCATTAACATCATTAATTTTATTATTACATTTTTACATTTCATCATCATCATTATCATCAGCCTGTTAATGTCCCCTTTGCTGGGGCACAGGCCTTCCCTATGGATGGAATAGGGAGATTGGGCCATGACCCACCACGCGGGCCCATCGCGTATTTATTGGTGTGTGCTAAAGACTGCAGATGCAGCCGGGACCAACGGCTTAACATGCCTTCCGAACCCCGGAGAAGCTCGCGACATAAAATTTTTGGTCACCCATCCAATGAAAAAAGTTGGATAAATTCCACGATCGCAGGCCGAACCCGGTACCCACCTGCGCCATTAGGCCCATCAACATTTTAAGTAAAGAAGTATATTCTTAATGTTTCCTGGTATACCCTCGCTCACAGTACAAGTTTCTCTAATAACTGATTGTTCGAGCCCAGGCTCAAGTTTATCGTGTTGGCTTACCCCCTCGTTAGGTTCGGCGGTGAAATTCGATCGGGCGTCTTAATCAGGGGCGGCAGGCTACTATTGATTGCACAGCTGTGCTGACGTCAGCTGTTTGGGCTGGGCCGAACACCTTGAAAATGCTACGGCCTTTGGGAAAGTTTTAAAAAGGAAAACACCGTAATAAATAGTTGGGAACGTCTACTTCGGCATGCAATTCGCTGTTACGTGACTATTAAGTATTCCGAGGTGGTATGACAATTTGGTGAGGAGTACTTTTTGTCGCAGTGGAGTCAATAATTTAGAAGTTGTAGTTGAACAAAGAAATGCTTATACAAACAGTACCTATATGGACTCTGAACATTGAAGATTATTCAATTGGCAAAAAATATAAAGAAATAAATATCTGTGATGTATTCCTTATCTTTGTGCAAGATTTGACGACCTCCGTGGCCGAGTGGTTTGTACGCCGGATTTCATGGTGTCGCCGACTCAAGAGGTCCCAAATCCCGGTGTGGCAGATGTTTGTGTGATGAATACGAGCATTTGTACTCCAGCCATGGATGTTTAATATGTATTTCTATAAAAATATACTTATATATGTACAGTATATATATTCTATCCGTTACCCCTAGCATCCCATAACACAATTTTCACTTCGGAATCCGCGGTGTGATTTAAATTAGAAAAGGAATTTTAGTTTCGAGTTTGTTTGTTCTTATAATAGCACTGCTGAGCATCAAAGAGGCATGAAGAAGCTCTTCATGGGCCCAGTCGACTGGTGTCATGGCGTGTATCTACCTATAGCTCTTCTTTATCTGCGATGCTGGACTTCAGATTTTTTTAACACCTTTTTATTTTAAAAGATCTATCTCAGAACACTGAGGCCCGTATTATAGAAAGATTCTCAGTGATTGATCTAGTCTTGAGCATAATTAGAAAGGGATGTCGCTATATATAGCACATAGCGATATCCCTTTCTAACTGTACTCAAGTAAAGATCAACACTTAGTTGTCCTTCTGTAATATGGGCCTGAAACTGATAATAAAAAAATGAACATGTTTTTTTTAATTATTTTACACAGTCGCATCTCACTTATTCGGATTTTTGAGTATTAAAGAAGCAATTTTTACAGAATCGCACAGCTGATTGCATTTGTGTAAAAATAAGTTTTCAATATCAACAAAATTACTGTCCTGTCTCATTTTTTACTGTTTTTTGCATACATTTATATATATGATAACTTTTTATGGTTTGTGAAACAAATCAGTCTAGTGACATCATAGTTTTTATCATAATGTTTGTCATTTCGTCTATCTTGTCTCAAATATAATCAGCACAAATTGACGACACTAAAAGCCCGTGAAAGCTCTCGGCGCGTACAATAAAGCATTACCTACTAAGTTGCAATAAAAAAGCTATTACGAAGAGGGGAGTGGGTAATTGTACCTCCCCCCCTGCCCCTCCAGTATAAAACAGACAGAGACTAGGGGAAAAGCTCCCCACAAAAGGTGTAGCTCTGATTAATTCCAGGAAATTACTGCGAATGGAAGTAAATAAAAGAGGGGGCGATGACTTTATAAAGCACTAGCAAACCCCGCGAACTCCGTTTCGCCACCAGATGGCTTCGCTTTATGTAACATTTCGTTTGGCGATTAAAATTTTTTTTTTTAATTTTTCCTGAATTTTCTTTGCTATAAACCTCACGGAGCCCGAGACCTTTCCAACGAATGCAAAACCGTGGAAATCGGTTCGTGCGTTCTGGAGTTATAGCGTCAGGAAGGAAAACCCGACTTATTTTTATATAGTAGATTTTCACTGTGTCACGTTTGGTTGGGTCTGTCAGTAATTTTATATGGCATCAGAACAAAAGAAAATATCGTCGTTCATAGATACAGAGTGTAATTCTAAGTTGATACTTTATATTTTTTCAGAATCAGAATCAGAATCAGAATTTTATTTGTGAAACGTAGGTTAGTATACATGGTATATAAAAATTTTGTTAGTATCACTACATTTCCACCTTAATTAAGGTATACAAATAGATATGGTCAAAGTAGATTATAAATTAATTATAAATTTGATAAGCCATAAAGTTGTCATACTAATAGTCAAAAAAATAGAAAAATAAGCAAAATGTCCAAAATAGCAATAAATACACATTTCTGAATTGGCAATTTTAATATGTCTAAATTTTATAATAGAGAACTGATTTTATAAAAGACATGTCCGATTTAATTACAAGATTTGTCATTTAAAAATTCCTCAACTAGATAGTAGGCTTTTTACAGGCTTTTTTACATTTTCTACTTTATTTGGTATGATATAGGTATATGTGACCAATATTGTGACGAGGAACTCGATGGCGCAGGTGGCTAGTGCGTTCGGCTACGATCGTTGAAGTTAAGCAACTTTCGCAGTGGTCGGTCACCTCGGTCATTGGATGGGTGACCAAAAATTTACTATCTCGAGCTCCTCCGTGCTTCGGAAGGCACGTTAAGCCGTTGGTCCCGGCTGCATTTGCAGTCGTTAGCACCCACCAATCCGCACTGGGCCGCGTGGTGGGTCATGGCCCAATCTCCCTATTGAATCCATAGGGAAGACCTGTGCCCCAGCAGTGGGGACATTAATAGGCTGATGATGATGATGATGATGATGACCAATATTAACCTGATAGGATTTAAGATGGTATGTACCTACTTGTATTGTATAGCATATATAGGGTTACCTACTTTTTTTCTATCAAATATAGTATTTTCGAAACTTTTACCTCTAAAAATATAGTAGAAGGCAAAAATTTGAAAAAAATATATTATGAATAAAATAATATATAGAATAAAAGACAATGAATACATTTTTGCTGCTATATACGTTTAATAGTTAAGTTTTTATTTCAAAGAAAGTTTTAACTGTCAAAAATCTGCTTTAAAGCAAAACATAGTAGTTTCGCCTGCTATATTTTATTTTTTTTGAAATATAGTATTTGTTCCCCTAATATAGTAGGTAGTATTTTATATAGTAAGGTTGGCAACCCTAAGCATATAATAGTAAAATATAGATCTGTGTTCTGTGATGGGGAGTATTATAAATCACAGAAATAATATTTTTTTTATTTTAATAAAGAAATGCCTTTAAATATAATTCTTTAAAAAAAAATCTCCTTTTCGTTCGGCTGGGTGAGGTGGTTTTTATCGAACTTACAGTCGATTAATCAGCTGTGCGGGGTAATTAATTTTATCTGAGTGTCCTATAATTATGCATCATGGTCATTGCTATTCGGATAGCGAATTACGATGATTTGATTCCTGACTGATACCAGAGGTAACGAATTTCTTTGTAACATTAAAAGCGTTTTAAGTTTTTTATTTATCTTCGCCAGAAAAACCCTTTTTTTGACGCAAGCTAAACCTCTATTTACAGACGACGGCACCTTTAAGCGGCACACCGCAGAACGGACCTCACACCAGGCTCCCGCAAGCCTTACGGGCCCTCGCAGTGGCTGCCCACTGAGAACCCCGTAACTCTTACGGGCGCTTTACGGCATAATATCCGCAAAAAACCCTGCGAATACCCTCTAAGCTACTAAGTGCGAAATCGCGGGATCCCCGTTTAGGGATTCAGCCGCGTCTCCGCACCCAACAGCCTATAAAACTCCTGTCGCACTGTGCCCAAAGTGCGCACAGACTTTTTAAATCTATGTCGACCACGAAAGTCACCGTTTCAATCCGTAGTCTAGATTAAGTAATTAGTACGTTGGTATCATTAGAATCCAAAGCCAACTAAGTGAGTGCAGGAAGATTAGCGAAACACAGATTTTATTTAGGCTAAGCCTAGACTACGAAGAGCATCGCTTGGTGTCAAGACCAACTGTACCTTTAGAACGAACCAATGTCGAAATGCAATAGTTTGCGAGTCCGAAATGTCATTGTCTTTTGTATGGAAATTTGAACAGCAGTGCCAAAACGGGCGTAACGAGAACTAAAAATCAGAACACATTTGAGAATGACATTTCGCACTCGCAAACTATTCGAATTCGATATTGGTTCGTGCTAAGGGTACAGCAAATAAGGCGCGTTTTATATTAGGCGCTAGTTGAATGTGCGCGTTTCTCGAGCGTGTAGCCGCAGAGTATCTATTACTTAACTTGATATAGGATAAGACATTGGACCCCATTTTTATTGATTGATATGACAGCTTCAGTAGAGTAGACTTAAATTTCTTTTTTAATAGAATACTCGGTCCAGGAGCCCACTTCTCGTTTCCTTTGACTTGATCTCAATACACATTATTTTTCGAACTTTATTTCGACCATATTTTAGAACATTCTAAAATATGGTCGAAATTACTAATTACAACATTGTAATTAGTAATGATACTAATCGAGATAACTTCGAAGAAATTACGATTTGTTCGAAGATAATCTGGATTAGTATCATTACTAATTACAACACAAGGAAATTATAATTTACAAATTATTTCTTTTGTATACTGTAAGTGCATCTACTGAGTGTTAACAGAGTGATATGTTACATTAAGGTTTAGGTTATTTATATCTTCTGAAAGGGCCCAATATGAAGATTACATTTTTTTTTTCAAATGTAAAAACAATAGTTAACAAAAATTATGATAATTGACAAGCATCCAGTACGTAAAATCTCCTCACTAAAGGAGATGTTTAAATTTATAATAAATCGTAAACAGTAATAGACAAATAAAAGGCTTATTTATCCCTTCTTAAAATAAGTTTTGGTTTCGGCCAGGCGCTACAAGATGTTGGTCCGACTGTAAGCTAGGCTGCATGTGGTCTGAGTGGAAATCGTAGCGTTTACGTCGTTCACTGCTCGGGAAAGGCGAACGCTAAATGTGGAGGTAGATTAACCTCGTGAAGCTACTTCAATAATTTTTTTGGAGAACGGCCGAGTGGTTCGTACGCGGGGTTCAAGGTGTCGCCTACTCGAGAGGTCGCGGGTTCCAATCCCGGTAGGGGCAGATGTTTGTGTGATGAATACGAGCATTTGTACTCCAGCCATGGATGTTTAATATGCATTTCTATATAAATGTACTTATATTCGTATCAGTATATGTGGAGCTCGATGGCGCAAGTGGTTAGCGCGTTCGGCTGCGATCGTTGAAGTTAAGCAACTTTCGCAGTGGTCGGTCATTGGGTGGGTGACCAAAAATTTACTATCTCGAGCTCCTCCGTGCTTCGGAAGGCACGTTAAGCCGTTGGTCCTGGCTGCATCTGCAGTCGTTAGCACCCACCAATCCGCACTGGGCCCGCGTGTTGGGTCATGGCCCAATCTCCCTATTCCATCCATAGGGAAGGCCTGTGCCCCAGCAGTGGGGAAATTAATAGGCTGATGATGATGATATGTATTCTATCCGTTACCCTAGTTTCCCATAACATAAGCATACAGTGCTTACTTTGGGGCTACGCTAATTGGTGTGAGTGTTGAAGTAAAATAAAATGTATAATAAATACGTCTGATCTCTTTAAGTCACTTAGCGAATAGATTTTCAGGCTTTTGTAGTGTGGCCTTAGCCTTAAAGTATTAATTGGATTGTTCGGATTTAGTGGAAAACAGTGTTATGTTCCGGATTGATTTGAATTAATCCTCAGTATCGCACCTACATTATTAGAGCTCCTTGATTTAATTTGTTAATTAAATAACATTTACGGCAGATTAGAGAACATTTGAAACCTTTAAAGAATTTTGGACTGGGTACGAAAGGAAAACTTAAAAAATGCTAGCTAATAAATTATTAAATCCGTGAGGTCGAATAATGAATTCCAAACTATTACAGTTATGTGTGAGCAAATGCTCATAACTTGACCAAAACTTGGTTCTGATTGCGTCGTTGCTCACGGGTATGAGCGCTGATTAGTTTGATTGTTTGATGTCGCGTCGTTTGATTGGCTATTATCTATTAGATAGAAGTGTAGTGGGGGCGAACCGGCGACATCGGTTCCCGTACAAATGGTCTTTGGTTTTGTCTATCTAAACAGAGTTTGTACTAAGGAACTAATTAAATGTTCTATCCAACCAATTGCTTCCCGATAATAATTCGCTTAAAAATATAAAAAAAGACAAGTTTTCTTATAAAGAGAATGCGTGATTGGACTTGAGATGTTTTAATTATAAGGAAAATGTACTACAATTGTTTTTAATCCAATAGATTAACTAAGAGCCAGAACACACTTGCAACTAATGGCTCTGCAATAATCGCATCGTCGTGCAACTATTGCACATATGTAATATATTAGATGATTGCTTCTGCAATATTTAGACAGATTTCGTTTTGCTTTTGGCTGATAGTACAATACTACGACCGTGACTCGCAAATTTTTTTTTTGTGGTCATCACATAAATAACTGCCCCTTCCAGGATCTGAACCCAGGATCTCAAGGCGCAGGTAGAAGCGCTGCTGTAAACGCATGATAAAGAAGTTCTGCCTGCACCCGAACGTCGCGTGTCGCTCCATTTCTACCAGTAGGAGCAGCTTTGACCCACGTGATCAGAAAACCCCCTTCTGTACTTTACTCTCTACGTAATTCAAATTTTTGTACGTACTCAACCTTCTTTCGTATTTTTTGTTTCATTTTTTAATTTTGTAATTATATTCGCAATATACGCATTATTCAAGAAACAACTGATCTCATTATGCGAACGGCTAGGGAGTGGAACTCCGTGCCAAGGTCTGTTTTCCCGGACCAATATAATCTGGACATGTTCAAGGCCAGAGTGAACAGGCTAGGCAGGCGCGTACCATCTTTAGGCCTCATTATCGCTTTCCATCAGGCGAGATTGTGGTCAAACGCCTTGCCTATTAAGGAATAAAAAAAGAGCTTTATTGAAGAGTACGCATAACGTCGAAACAGCTGCCGTTGTACTAACCAGTCGTCAATAATGAACATTAATTGGGTACTAAATCATTTATAACAACGAACGTGGTTTTGCTCAGTCGCGAAAAGTGGTTCCATGGAAAACTCAGTTGGAAAAATAAAAAATCTGATACAAGGTAATAGAATCTAGGTAGGTAGAATAAGGAAATGGTTAAATACTTCTGAAAAAACTTATGACACTGTCTCTCAAGAACTAACATTTATACATTCTATATTTCTACTTGCCTACTTGTGGTGGACCCCCGTTTCCGCTCGTAGACTCTGTGCTTGGCCCATTGTGCATGCAGAGTTGTTGAGCTAGCACAGCCAGCCCAGCTCTTTCCAGAAGCGCAGTAGTCTCCTGGGACTTTCACAGGCTTCTAGGAGTTTCCTCGGCGTCCCTGAGCGGTGATGCCGAGTGCTCTGCTACACTTGTGCATTCTAGGATTATTTGTGCGGCCGTTTCGTATGCTTTCAGACATCCTCTGCGCCGAGCACCCTCTGTAACTATAAGCCTATAACAAATGACTTTTATGACTATATGACGTTTATTGAGTAGACAGTGGTGTCGATTCTGGCACGATCTGGCACTGGCTAAACTTAAAAATAAATTAAACATCGGTCTCTCATTTTCATTCTGTATAGAGAATGACAAGGATACACTGTTGTTAAATTTAAGTTTAGGTTTAGAGAATCATGCCCGAATCGACACTAGTTATAGTGCCAGAATTACTCGAAGATCAATGCGGCTAAGGTTCATTATGTAGTTTTCTGGTTAGTTTGGGGCGTGCAAAGTAAGTGCAACACGGCCGACGCGACCAGAAGGGGAGTAGGCATACACAGCATTCCTGTCTGTTGAGTTGGGCATATAAACGATGCATGCGTGCAGGATTTGGCGGAGTATTGTGCCATTGTTTATGTGTGAGTGTCGTAGTCACAGTTTTGTTTTTTATGCGTGTACGTTCAACTTCAGTTGTGTGTATAACCCTACCCAAAAAATGACATAATGATTTGAATTGAATTACTTTGTTAAGGCTTCCTCTTTCCGTGTTGCTCTATGGTCCTAACTTGGAAAGGTATCCTAATGGCGCGGTTACACTACTTCGTTTGCATGAATACGAGTGCCAATGGAATTTTGGTTAACGATTAGATAAGTGTAAGTGAACGCAGTCAAGATTCCGACAGCCAGTATTCCAATGTAAAATATTTCATCGTGTACCCAAATTTGAGTAATGTCTTTCGTACAGCAGAATACGGGCTAACGTCCAAATGTAATTGCGGCATTAGATTGCATGCAGCCTGCAGCAATTGGTAATGGCCCAATGGGTGTTGTGGCTCTGCATGGTTCTTTGACGCATCCATGTACTCATTTGGATGGAGGGTAATGGCAGCAGTGGCTTAGGTCGTCGTCTGCGTCGTTGCCCGTGGAGCCGCTGTGTCGCTATGTAGCCGCCTTGATCCATCGGAGCATAATCTTGTTATAGCAGATAACTATTATTCACTCCAGTGCCAGATTACATTCGTATTTAGCCCTGAAGTTTTGCTGCTGCTAAAATTTAACATTTTAATATTCCGAAGAAGAATTTAGTTACTTTCATTTACAAAGTGATATCATGAGCACGGTGGTAACGTACTTTGTTGTAATACTTCAAAACATTAGAATATGAATAAGCATTAGGGAGATAGCATATTGGTTTGAATTAATTAGTAATGGAGTTAGTAAGGTGAGTTTTTAATCTCGTTTAATGGCAAGACTATCATTCTAAAGGCGTTAACTACATATACTGACCTTATAACAATTACAAATGTTGGTACCTACTTATCGATAGTAGGTACCAACACCCTCTATTATAAGTCATAATGTTACTTATTTGAATAAAAATTCAATTTCTGTTTCATTTTAATGGCATATAAACCATTAAACAGGAGACACCGAGTGGCGCACAATGTAAACATCTGCTCTTATTTCCTCTTACGTAGGCAATTTTTCCATGAACTCTTATGGTACTGTCAGCCACAAGTTATTTTAGCCAAAACTGTTAAATAGCTTCCATTGATTTAAGCTTTATACAGCTTCATATAAGTTTCACAGTTTGTGCTAACTTGATGTGTGGCTGGCTGTACAGCGTCAAACTCTTTGCCCCCATTATGGCGACCTAGAGACCCCGTCTCTGTGGTTCAGACACCAGACATGGCGGCGACACCCACTGCAGCATTTATTCAAGGCCAATATGGCCGCCCTTTTTGGCGCGAATCCTATTTACAGCTGCCTCTACTTATTTGTTCATGCTAATGTTCCTGTATTATAAATTTCAGTAGCTATCAGCGATTTCTGCTATTATTTCTATTTTATGGGGAAAATTTGAAAACTTGGTGATTATTATGAATATCTAAATATAATTTATAATATAATATATTATACGTGTTGTAGTGTGATAAATATTTTATACTACAGAAAGGTTTTATTCTTGGAAAGTGTTTTATTCTTGTTTTAAAAATGAAGCAGAAAGGTCCTCATTACTGTTGTATAATGCGATTCAACTAAGAATAGGACCGACTGGGCGCAATATTGTGATGTCATAGCTGTCAATTCAAACCAATATGGTAGAGTAAGCAAAAAAAAATTTTATTTAATAAAACTTATTTACTAAGACTTTGTGAGAAAAAGCATCAGATTTTTTTAATAACATTTATTTACTAAGATTGAGAAAAAAAAACACCGATTTTGACGTGACAACGTCTTAAATTAGGTTGCGGCTGGGAGTCACTTATGAAAAAGTGTAACGCTCGGTAACGTTACGATGAGTCTCTCGTGTTAAGTTTAAGTTTACATGTACAATGTTTTAGTAAACAAAATATATTTCTATAGTTAAAATTTGTGCAATTCTTATTTTCATTCAATTCCTTGTTCCTATTGTGCAATTTAATTATATTCATATCAATAAATATTCTACCGAGAAAAAGACGTTGTCACGTAAAATCTTCGCCCGTAAAACCGACTTTACAGGCAACCATTTATTTTTTAAAGATATTTATTTATTAAGACTGTGAGAAAAAACATAAATCAGAATCTAACTCTTCTATTCCGCTCATCTCTGCATTACCGCCGGAGTAGTTATGAATAATTATGCACTATTACTAGGTCACATACGAACATGCATCCTTTATGTAAACGAAAGTTTGAAATCGAGTTTCTGAAGGCAACTTAAAGTGACATTTGGTTGACGATTTAGGTTATTAACCATTCATGGCGAAAGCTCAATAAGTAAAAAAAAAATATCAACCGATATTAATTATCAATATTTGTTATTATTTGTTTACAAATGTTTGATTTTTATTCTTGAATCAGCAAAGCGCTAAAAAAGGGTTCCAAGATTTTTTTGCAGACCGTACTTTTCAAGCGACATTTGACAGATAGAGGTCATTGGCTTTCCTATTCTTATTTGAATCGCATTATACTACTAAGCGGGCTGAAATATTATATGGAAATCCATTTTTAACGCGCTGAATGGGCAGAAAAGTGGATGGAAATTCATTGGTAGCGTGGTGTTTTTTTTTCATTTATGTTCTGAAAAATGCTCAGTGTGATTTTGCAGATTTTGTAACCAATTTTTTAACAATATACTGTTTGCTTTCTGAATTAATAAAAAAGGAACAAAAATAAAAAAAAGTATTATTTTATTTTATAATAACTGAGTTTTTATTCATTTGCTTTCTTATCTAGTCGAGACTACGTATATTTCTGATAACGATTGAGAACCCTTCCGTGCAATCAAGAAACCAATAAAAATCTCCTATGCAAAAGTGTAGTAACTATAACAATTTTAATATAAATTTTAAAGAATTTGTCTTTTATTTCCCCATATAGTATAGAGCACTATGTATTCCTGGAAAGGGAGTGCTATTTCCAACTTGGGTGGTTTAAGGCCCTTGGCTGCGCTTCGGGCCTCAAACTACACCCTCATAGGTAATCGGTCACTTTCTCCTCTCGATGAACTATGTACTATTATACGCATGCAAGCCCCTCTAGCATGACCACCGAAACGGGATATGATAAAGCTTTTTATCGAGTCTCAACTGTCAAACTCGACTGTAGTCTGAAAGTTAATGCCGATATATCGCTTTATCATATCCCGTTTCGGTGATCATACTAGAGGGGCAGGTGTTTTTATGAGAACGCCGTGCATAGTGTAAAGAGGTGTAAAGTTTCTTTAAATAAATTGCATCGTATGTGATACATTGTGAAATTCACTTGAGAACTTTTTCGTTTGGTAGTTCTAAATAGAGGTTTATGGAATTTTCTTGATAGTTTACATTGAACTCTAGCAAAATTAATAAAAAAAATGTTTGTTATAACTTGCCATCACGAAATCGGAATTATCTTTTTGCTGTTTTAAAGCGAACTTAATTTAATAGGAATGTCACTATAATTATCGACGTTCATTTATTCCTTCAACGTAATGAGCAGACGTGAAGGCTATGATAAAATGTCAATCATTTGCCTTTGCCTTAACGAAGACTGAACCGTGACTCGAGTGACAAAGGCTGGATCAACTAATTATTAATGTAATGAATAATGTCGCATTTTCTCGGCGTCTGACATCGTTCGTGATCAAGTTACAAAACGGTTTTTGTAAATGTGTCCGAATGAACAGAAAAGTTAAAAGAACATTTAGGGCAGGTCTGAAATATTAGGTAGTAGTTATAAATTGATAATGAGCAAATCCTGATAAAGTGCCAAATTATTGATAAAGCTCGAGAATTCAACAAGCCGACCAATATCTGCTTTGTGGATTTGTCTAAGGCATTTGATTCTGTCAAGTGGCCTAAGCTATGGAACACTTTATTGCAAATGGGTACAGCCAAACATCTTGTACCTACACATTTTGAGGCGTCTCTACGAGGATGGAAAAGTATCGGTGAGAACAAATGAATTCCTGTCGAATCAGTTTCACCCCAGTACCGTAGTCCGCCAAGGATCATGTATCGTCTTTTCACTTCTGTTTAATATTTACACTTAGCTCACCATGAGAATTGCGCTGGAGGACTGGCATGATGGTGTTGTGATTAGAGGTAAGACAATTTCAAACCTACACTACGCGGATGACACCACTCTATTTGCAACCAGTATTCCAAACATGGAAGATAGAAGGATAGAATGGAAAGCGTCAGCAGAGAGTTCGGGCTGAAAATTAATCAGACTAAAACAAAGACGATGAAAATGCGCCAATAACAACTCGCCCGAGATTACAAAAATCGCGAAGTGTGATGTGGTCCAATCGTACGTATATCTGGGCGCGTTAATTACTAATAATGGCGGACGCATCGATGAGATCAAACGTTGTATGGCTATTACTAGATCTGCCATGGTGAGACTAAAAAAGATATGGAAGAACCATATAATAAAATTAGTTTTTATTTTTGTTCCTTTTAACAATTTTATTACCTGCATTACTTATCTATGATTAGTGATTTGTCATTCCCGAGAATATGGGAAATTTACTGGGAATATATTTCCAAACTCACGTAACATTTCCAATAAATCCGTAATGTAATTAACATTTCCGTATAAATGTAGTTATGTTACATTGAGTAAAATAACGGGAATTTTGAATCAACCTTGTATTTTTTTTTATTGTACCTAAACGAATAACTTCTTTGTGGTCACGAAACTAATTTAAAATTTAACAATGTCACAAGGGTGCTGTTTTGACGACGGTGTTCATTGCAAGACATGGTTGCAATATACCATACAATTTAAACAACTTTATAGAAGTTGCAAGCTAAAATGTGCAAGGCCGACAAAGAAACATGGGGTGAGTGGTGCGTTAACCAGTACCATTTCCAATAACACAATCAGGACTTTAAAAATCTAGAAGAGACCACACGGAATATGAATAAATAATTAGTATTTAAGCAATCGTTCGGAATTCGGAAAAGGACAATGCTTAAAATATCGGTTCACGCGTTTGGTCTCTATTGTGCCGCAAAAGAACATACATACATAATTATAAAGACTATTAAACACGATAACATCTCTGCGCGTCGCGCTTCGCGCTGCAAGTGTGCACTAGTGTGCAACTTTCCTCATTCTTTTTTTTTCTGTAGAACCTTCTAGTACGAATTAATCGAAAACTTAGAAAAAATTGGGTGACAATAATAATAATAATAAATATTTTCAACACACACACCAATTAGCCTAGCCCCAAAGTAAGCACTGTAAGACTTGTGTTATGGGATACTAGGGAAACGGATAGAATACATAAACAGTTCATATATAAGTATATTTATAGAGAAATACATATTAAACATCCATGACTGGAGTACAAATGCTCGTATTCATCACACAAACATCTGCCCCCACCGGGATTCGAACCGGGACCTCTCGAGTCGGCGACACCATGAAACCCGGCGTACAAACCACTCGGCCACGGAGGTCGTCAAACAACAATGGCAATGGCAATGCAACAAGGGATTAATTTTTATATTATCCATTCACTTCCAAAATCCGCTGTTCTATTTTATACTAAAATATATAGGTCTATGACATTGATTTCGTGACGTGCAGGATGGTGGGGTGCATATTGTATCGACAGGGGCGCCGAGGGGGCGCGCACGTCACTAACATGATGATGTGCAATTAGTATTATCGTTTGGGGTTGGACAGGTGTTGGAAAGTCCACTTGGAGACGCAGGGGTGTGGACAATATGTTTACAGTTGGCAACGCTGTAGTCATCAAATAAAAAGCATAATCTAATATTTTTTATTGCTTCATATTATTAGTTTAACCAATAGCTACTAGTCAGGCGTTTACGTTTAAGTTACGTAAAATTATTTGGAAAATACTCAATGCAGTAAAAAGTTTGTGGTATCAGCCCACAGCCGGCACCGCGGAAAGATCTCCGTTTTCTTAGAATTAGATCAGATTAAATATTTATTTCCCATTCTAACTATTTATAAAGCCCTTTAAGAATACTCTAAAGTCACAAACTTGCCGGCTACGCCCTACTCAATGGGCATGTTTAGACGACTCGCGCCGAATATGTATACGCTATGTTTTTACTTCTTCTAAGCGAAGCCTCCACACTAGCTGAAGCGCGGTTTGGTAAGGCGGTTGCATTAAATTGAGTTTTAATTAAGATACATCAATAAATCTCAATTTGCGTTTATCGCGCGGATGTAATGCGTATGCGTAGTGTATGTAAGGCATGCGTGGTTGGACTTCTATAAATGGATTTAGAGCTTTATTGAAGTGATAAGACTCGAAGTCTATATAACCAATTTCGAAGCGTTTTGGAGGCGGGTGCTGATGATCGGGGCTTAAGCCCGTCACAGACGTAGCTATAATATATATTAATATGAATCATAGCAAGACATATTACAACATATTTTCGAGTACCGCACACGCAGCTATATTAAATATTTCTATGGCGTCACCAAAATATGTCGACAAATATATCTCGGTATATTTTGGCATATTAGTATATATTTTCATATATTTTTATGATACGGAATGTTCCATTTTTCACCGAAAGCCTGCCAAAATATATATTACAGTATAGCTCCCGTCTGTAGTAGTTTGCTATAATATAATATATATCTCGATATATTAATATATATTATAGCTACATCTGTGACGGGCTTTATGCGTAGCGTGCGCGTGTCGTCTGAATAAGGTCAAGATTTTGCGTTTAGTATTGCAAGGTGGTTTTCTGGTAACTACACGAATGTGCCTCACGCACACTTCTGTTGTGGCGCGTTGTATAAAATTGGAAACCATAAATTCACCACTTATTATGGGGTGCAAGCGAACAGTACTTATGGAAAGAGTCATACGACAATACGGGTGTTAGTACTGCAGGAGTACTCTAATTTATTACTTATTCGGTTACTAAAGTTGAGTAAACTCCATAATCACAGCCCGAATGCGCTACCAATCTCACTATTGAGTTACTCAAACAACCATATCTAAGCATTACATCTTGTTTATCAGGAAATGCCCCGAGAAGGAGTCGTGCGGGGCGGAGTTCGCAGCAGTCGGTAGCCGGCTGCGCGGCGCAATGGGCACCCGCCCGCCGGCCCGCTTCTGGCCGCAGCTTTGGGCCACCGTCGTCAGGAACCTGCTCCTCAAGAAGCGGGATACTAGGAAAACCCTAGCGGTACGTACGTACTTCAGTACTGTGATATCCGGGCGAAATACCTCGGCTCACCTGGAAACCTTCAAGCAATCATCAATGTGAAGGTCCTTGCACCGGGGGTTGCACCCGGCGGAGCTGGGTTGGCTGGATTGACTTCGGCAACACACCCTCCACTTGCAAAACACGAGTCTTAGGGATAACCAGTCGTGGGAATGCCCATTGCAAAGAAGAAGGGAAGAACTACGAACCGCTTATCAAGCGATATTACGGATTGGAGTCGTGTGGTGTGGAGTTTGCGGCGGTCGGTACCCGGCTGCACGGCACCATATGCACCCGCTCACCGGTCCGCTTCTGGCTGCGCATACAGGAAGGAGTTGTGTGAAGTCGTGTTGCGGACGCAAACGCTTCTATGTGCAGTACCCTTAGGACGAACCATTATCGAATTGGAATAGTTGAATTCGTTCTAATACGTCAAATGTGGCCTAATCTCCCTATTCCATCCATAGGGAAGGCCTGTGCTCCAGCAGTGGGGACATTAATAGGCTGATGATGATGATGATGTACTGATTTTATTTTTCGTGGTAGCGCTGCTTTTTTAAGGTTTCCAAACAAAATTTGACAATGACATTTTGTACTTGCAAACTATTCGAATTCGTTAATGGTTCGTACTAAGGGTACAGGTTTCAGTTCAGTGAAATTCCATGCTCATGTCCTCGTCTACTTCGTCTCCCCTTGCGCTAACTTAACAGCCGCCTTTAAGTTTGAATCGCAATAAACTTTACAATTGTTGGCATAGCCTTGAAGCGTGGCTACAAGGCACGTCATTGCCCACGGAATAAGGATTTTCCTATAAGTTTACCAATATTTTTTATAATGTCTAGAAATCGAAAGTGTTTCTGTTACATTTGCCATTTTAAAAGTGATTTCGAAGTCCAAACTACTTGGTATTCTTTTATACATAAAGATGCATTAGTATAGGTATATAAAGCGCAACTATTGCATTGATAATAAAGGTCAAGTTACAAAGATTTTTGATGTACGACTCTTTTCTATTAAAACAGTATTGTTGTGCAATTACGAATTCTCTACAAAAGAAAACTTGTCTGTTTTGTCATTTTTAAGCAAATTATTGGGCAAGTGGGTCAGGAATGCATTGGTTCGATCGTACGTACGTATAATTAAGTGCCCCCATTTCCACTTTGACCCGTTTTCGAAATGTGATTCTTCTATACACTTATGGCCCAGTATAAACCTGTATATAGAATTACCATTTTTATTTTTAGGAAGTTCTAGTGCCCCTCTACTCTCTTGGCGTGCTGATCTTCCTGAAGATGTTGGTGCCCAACCCAAACTTCCCTGAAGTGCGGAAGCCAGGCCGCCTGCTGAGGATCCATCACGACGCGTTTCCCGAAAACCACTCAGTGGCAGTGGTGGCTGATTGGCAAAATGCTAACGGGACAGTGGTAAAACTTCTTATTTTTGTAATGTTCCTTTAAGAAAACAGCACTCAGGCTATACATTAGAAAGCGGTTACCGTTGTCTAATGAAGCAAGCCTGCTGCTTTATAGAAGCTTCTCCATCCTTTTGATAAAAAAACGAGCGAGCCTTACAGTAGTTGCGTATGATGTAACATTTGAAACCTCACCTTATATTAGTAAAAAAAGAAATAAAACCTACTACAAAAGGAATAAGCCATTCGAACATTATGTTCTAAAAACAATTCAATTAGCGCGCGTTTTCGCGACTTCCTGTTACACACTTCCGTCCCATTTCACGAAATTACTCCCACTAATTGCAGGAAAGCGAGAGGAAAGATGTAACACATCAAAAAAACGATAATAACATTCTTGGAAAAACCAAGTACTGAAAAAACATCATTCCTCTTTTCCCAAAGCTAAAAGTTCTGAACATGCACAATCAGTAATTGTTTCAATAAATCTGTCGAACATGGTAATTTTCTGACTCAGGCAAGAATATGATAGTCAACGTGACTATGGGACCTTAAAGATGACGTATCTCATGCGCTTGTTTCTCGGATTCAAAAGTTTATTGGACCGTGCTATCTTTAATCTTCTGTTATTGTTCTGCCCAGGGTTTCCTCGACGAGATTAACTCCATGCTGGTTGAGTCGGGCCAGGACGGTATCCACTGGGTCCGCTACAACAACACTACCGAGCTCAACGACGCATATCACAGCGACGCTCGTCACTTCCCCATCGCTGTCATATTCCACACGGACCCCAGCTCATTCGAGGAGCCTTTGCGGTTAGCACTCATCGACATCATCGGTGTCTATATAGCTGTATTATTTCGTTTCGACTGCCATCAGCTTTTTTGGTCACTAATCTAATGAAAATTTATGTATACCAAGCATGACAGCCAAAAGGCGAAGTGAAAATTAGTAAAGTCGAGTTACACAAAATTAAGATCTGAAGATTTTTGTATGTTGTAGAAAAGTTATTTGCTGGTTAAGAGCAGACTCTTTCCTCATATTAATACAAAGGTATTTCGAAAAAAAACACATATTCAAAAACTGTGCAAGCAGTTAGACTTTGGTGCAGTAATTGTGGAAGTTAATGTACGCCCAACAACAGCTTGAAATCGTTCTTCCATTTCAGATATACTATCCGCACGAACCCCTCACACACCGGGACTCCTTCGACCCGCACCCAGTACACTTCCCCCGCAAAATGCAGAGAGAGAACCGGCGGGAAGGACTGGTCCTCCGACTGGTCCCGAGGTGGTCAGCTGATACCACTGTCCGAGATGCATAGGGAGGACACGTGCCCAGTCCTCCAGTACTACTACTCCGGTTTCTTGGCTCTACAGACGCTCATTGATTACATCAAAATAAAGGTAAAGAGAACAAAGGAGGTTTTTTTTTCTATATTTATGCAGACAGTTCACCTGATCGTAAGTGTCAATGCATTGCCGGCTCTGAAGAAAAAGGTTTACCCTCAGAATTAAGAATACTGCTAAATAACAGCGTCCCATGAAAGGCAGTGGCATGGCTGTGTCACTACTAGCTTTGCTGCTGCCACGAGCGGCGGTGACCTCTTCACATCAGGTGGCCCATCTGCACTGCAAGAGTACTTTATTGACTTCGAAAATCAATGAAAAAATTGTATTAAGATCAGCAGCAGTTATCATCAAGTTTGATTTAAGATTCTTAGTATCAGCATTACTTACTACTTTCAATTATCAGTTAGAAATCCACAGAAATCAAAGATTTTTATGGTTCAGTTTCTGTCTTTAGACGATTATCTTGGCGTTTTTATTCTACGCCTGTAAAATTTTAAGAAACATTTTAGTTCATATCAAAGGTAACTTACACTCATACTCATTTCATAACCCTTTTTAGACGAAAAAGTAGAAAATGTACCGCCCAAAAGTCTAATTTATCCATTTACAGAATTAAAGAACCACAATGGGCCAAATTCTAGCATGATTATCTAAACCTAAACTTAATTTTGACAATCGTGTATAATTGTCATTCTCTATACAAAATGAAAAGGAGAGACCGATGTTAAAATTAGTTTTAAGTTTAGAGAATCTTGAGAGAAGCGACACCATTGTCTTATTATCATTATTTAAAATAGTGTTTAATTTTATCCGTGACTAGTCTGTTTTCGACTGCAACTTCAACTTTTCTTTTGGAAATTTTCGTATTATTTTCCTTAAGACTCCTTGGTAGAGGGCTACCAAGGAGTTTACATACCTAACGGCAATCTTTAGGTAAATAAATTCCTTACCATCAACAAAACGTAAGAAAATTTTCGTTTAAAATTTGAAGGATTAGTAAACGCTTTCTCGAGTTGACGGGCGTGATGAAGGCTAATGATTTATTTTTACGTATGAAAGACCTATTAATAACTAGAAATAATTTTACCTTAGGTGGATACCGGCTCGCCTTTCCCACCACCCCGTATCGACCTCCTCCAATTCCCCAAACGACAACACACCGGCGACTGGCTGGTGATCTTCCGCGTCATAATGCCCATGTACATGGTGATGACTTTGTCCCAGTTCATCACATACTTGCTAATGTTCGTTGTGGGA
Source organism: Chilo suppressalis (assembly GCA_902850365.2). Taxonomy (NCBI): domain Eukaryota; kingdom Metazoa; phylum Arthropoda; class Insecta; order Lepidoptera; family Crambidae; genus Chilo; species Chilo suppressalis. The sequence continues at coordinate 15,949,749 of OU963914.1, read as the reverse complement.
GAGAAAGAGAAGAAAATTAGGGAAGGCATGAGGATTATGGGCTTGAAGGACTCGGTTTATTGGTAAGTTATTATTTGTCACTAGTAGAGTAATACTCATTCAGTGGTATGACGAGGAAAGACAATTTCTTCTCATGCCACTGGTGGAACAAGTTGGTGGCATCCCAAAGTGTTTATGTCTGGTTTAGCTTTGGACTCGTCAAGTTTTATTTTACTAGTTAGATTAAGTAAAAAAGTAAGTAAGAAAGATCCTTATAAAGTGAGCACCATAATAGGAAATCTCTCGGTTATAATACGATTGTATAGAGCTTATCTTTGATTTATTTTATTAAAGGAACATTTATAAATAGAGACACCTGAAATACTGTACCTAGAAATAACTTTGATGACACCTTTTAGTGATCTGTTATGTAAGGATTTTTTGAGTAAGGTTAGGTAAACTTCAGACTATTAACCTTTAGTTGAACTTTCTTTGTTCTATTGTTGAAGTAGTGTTTAATAAGCTCAATTTTGATATTGGAAGGTAATGTATCGGTTTTGTTAATATTAATTATTTCTTTTACTTGTTTCAGGGGTGCTTGGTTTCTCATTTACGCAGTTTTTGTTACAATACTATCCATAGTCAGTACCGTCCTACTCTTCACTCTAAAGGTAAAATCCCGTAAGCTTTTGCTCATCAATTACTTACTTATTCAACGGATTAATGAAAAGTTTCACCCGATTTGATTTGAAAAGCAGAAACTTGTATATACCTACTTTTAATCGAGAATAAGTTTTAACTATTACGAATATTATAGCTTACATTGGGTTTAGATAAAATTGTACCAGATAATTTCTGACTAACATAATAACATCTCTGATAAGTTTGTGATATTTGTATTTTATTGAAAAATAATCTTTGAAATTTTTTTATTTGCATCAAAATTGCTTTTTTTTCACAATTTTAATATTGTATTTGTTGTTTCGGACTGTTCCAGGTGTTTCAACATTCCTCTTACATCCTTATTTTCCTTCTGATGCTTCTATTCGGGTTTACCATCATCACATTCGCGTTTATGCTGACACCTTTCTTCGACCGCGCCAGAGTGAGTACAATCGAATGTAATTGAACTGATAGATTCATGATGATATGATGAGAACATGAATAAATAATGATGGTGCCATTATAACATATTAGTTAGCTTAATAACAATCCCCGTTACTTCTCTCATTAACGATTTCGTATTTGGCATTTGGCTATTATAAGTAAAAGTAGTAACTCGTAAAAGAGCATTGCCCAAGCATTGCCTTATTGTACCAGGGTTTGTAAAACAGGGTATTTTTTTTCTTCCTGGGATCAGCCCAGCGTGATGGTTATTCTTATCAACAGTTATTTGGGCCACTTCCAGCAACGAATAAGGAAAGTTTTTAAATCTATTGTTAAATCTATAAGACCTAGAAAGAAAGAAGACCTAAGAAATAGCGTGAAAACCTAAAAAACAAATATTCTTAAATCTAGTTAATAAGGTATGCTAATCAAGTTGAAGCCTCATTCAATTTCTATTTGACTTTAATAAATTGACAAAGATGAAATGATGACTGTATTCAACCGAATGAAGCCTTAATTTGAATAATGAATTTTGTGGTAAGTAGCCCTTATTATTTATTATTTTATTTATTGTATTTTTTATGCTTTATGTTATTCTAGACGGCTGGCATCCTGGGCAGCTTCGCCGTGAACCTGATGAGCGGGTTATACTTTATCCAGGTGTTTGTCTCCAATGCCGACTCGCTTGCCTTCTGGTTCGTCTCCCTCATCAGCTCCAGCTGCTACGCCCTCGCTATGGATAAGGTGATTAATAGAGCCAAAGCAAGATCCCAGATGTCACTTTTTTTCTGGTGAACAAAAGTTTAACATTGAATCGCTTAGATGCTCTAAGTTGAATTGTGTTAGTATGTAGGTAGGACCATGATTTTTGAGAGCCGACAAATTACTCCATCCCACCTGATGAAGTCCAGACGTGAAGATAGCTGGTACAGCAGTTCTACCTGCTACACCAGCCATCTTCACCTTGCCGGCCTGTACGTCGTTTCTTCACGCCTCCTTTAATGGATCCCAGGTTATAAGACGGAGGGAACACGTGAGCGGGCAGAGCATTCCATTTACGGATAGTGCGACAAAGAAATGAGTCACCAAATTTCTTTGTACGCGTTGGAATTGTTGCTAAAGTTAGAAGGTGACAACGTAGGCCAGCGCGCGTGGTCCTCTGAAGGAAAGGGAAGGTGGAATAAGAGAGAATAACTCCTCAGAACACTCGCCGTGGTACAGACGACAGAACGTGCTTAGTGACGCCACGTCACAGCAAATTGAAGAGGCTCAAGGTGTTTAGTCAACTCCTCATCGCCTATGATGTGGATCGCGTGCCGCTGTAACCTATCCAAAGCATCGAGCAAGTACTTGGCGGAGCCATCCCAGAGGTGCGAGCAATATTCCACGCAGGACCGCATGATCCGCAGGATCCTATTTCTACCCCTTGATTTGGCCAGACGGCCATTTGAGAGTCTAGTTATCAGATTAAAACACTTCTCACCTCACTTCAATCCAGAGTCTTATTCGGATTGAGATTTTTACAGCAATAAAGAAAAAGTATTTTAAACTAGTTTTAATTAAAGTCGCTTTTGGTATCTGTATGTCTGCTTCTCTATTCCTCCTCTCAACAAATTACGTAATTAATTTTAATGCGGTAAATACATAATTGATACTTTTCTCATATAAAGGTATAAAATGTATACAGTTTAAACATGAAACGTCGATTTTTTCTTGAGCTCGATAATCTTAATTTTTGTACTGTAGTAGGTACCGGAACCCTTCATTTCCAAGTTCAACTTGTACTGCAGCGGTTTTTTGTCAAGTTTGCCGTAAATTTACTAATTTGTGGTGGGTTTTGACGCAGGCTTTGGTGCTAGACATGGCGGGCGTTGGCGTGACATGGGACAATCTATGGAGCGGGCCGGGTGTTCCCTTCGGGGGCAGTCTCATCATGATGGCTGTCGACACCGTGCTGTACGCACTAGCTGCCTACTGGCTCGATGCCGTTATACCAAGTCAGTAATTGCATACTTATCATATACCTTACTGTTTAGTATTTGACATACTAAATCTGTTCTGTCATTCTCGCATCACCAAAATCACTACATTTGTTGTAGTAGATGTTATCAATTATTATACACACGTTTTTGTACACTTATATAAAGAGATTCTAAATTAATCAAAAATAATGTGCGAGATCACTTGTCGCGGTTCACAGACACAGACGGAAGAGAGCGAGAGAGGTGATACAAGAATGAGAGAACAGATTTATTATGTCAAATACTAAACACTTACCTTAAGCAGTGTTTCTCCTTTCTATCCTCTTCTTCACAGTTCTCGTTGCGATCCTCTTCTAACCTATTTCTTGAGATTCCCTGTCACTCTTCTGACTTCTTTTTCTACTCTTTTTCTGTGCACGCTGTGCGACTGTGGAATTCACTCAGTGAAGGTATCAGAAAGGCTCCTTCACTTAATTCCTTTAGCGAAAAACAGCTATTTCCTTTCTTTATTTATTTATTTTCATTTGGGAAACATACAGTATTACATTACACAAATCAATTAAGTAACACTTATTACTATTTCATAAACCAGTTAAGTTTCCACAGACTGAAACATTCATAAACTTACATAATTTACTTAAGATTACGTACAATATTTAGAATTGTGTGAATAAAAGAAAATAATTACTAAGTGTTAGGGTAAAACGACCTTATAGCATTCATTTCTAAATTGGTTGTAAGAAAGGCAAAATATATCCAATCCCCTGAAGTATTTATTATAGCTGTGACATGCTCTAGAAATTTGCAGCAAACTTGGTCCTGCTGAATTGTATTACAAACGTATTGTCAGACCTAGTTCTATTTGGACAACGGAAACCAATTCTCTGCAAAAGGAACGGCGAATCTACAAGGTCATTAATAAGTTTATCTTAAATTCATTTCATATCCTATTTCTTAGCTTCTCTTATATTTATGTAAGTATATCTCCTGTATCTACTTTTGCACCCTTCTATATGTTTCTATTATTATTCCTTTTCCACTATAGGTTGCTGGAACAGATTGCTGTTTAGCAATAAGGCACATTGTACACTCTTCTTTATTTTTATAAGTTTAAATCTTGTGTCCTTTGTTGAGTGCAATAAAGAATATTGTTATTAATTACAAAATGCGTGAATTTAAAAAAAATGGTTACAAAGTAAACTATACGACTGATACGATGATAAAATACACTAAACGCCGCTCTGAAAATCTAGTAGGCCATGATTTTCCATAGCGCGCAACAAAATGCGAAAAAACTAATTTCAGAACAGGGACAGTCCGCTTTCGTATTGGAATTGCAGATTGTCAATATTTATAATTATGGATTTTCAAATCCAAATAAATCCGTGGTTTTTCTGATACTAAAATACTTAAAATTATACTATTACTTATTGTATAGTAATATATGATTTGAGGCACGATGAGGCGACACCTCGAAACCTGGTGTACACACTACTCTACCATGTTGTGCATCAAAATGTAGAAAGAATTAAGCATCATATTAAGTTATTCAAATATGTATTTATGTATTTACTTCTCAGGTGAATACGGCATCAAGCAGAAGCCTTGGTTCTGTTTACTACCATCGTTCTGGCTGGGCAGCAGGCGGGGAAGAGTTTCGGCAGTACATCTACATTCCAACGGCGATGCTGCACATAACAAGGATATCGAGCCAGTACCTAGGTAACTTGACAGTCATTTTAGTCCAATTTTTTAATCGGAAGCAAAGATCTTTTCGATTAGTCCGTTTGATGATGATGATGAAGTGTGAGCTCTAAATGAAATCTAATTGTAACACCAATGCAAAACAGAAGAGACTTTTATGTTAATTAAAAGGGTAGGAAATAAGCACATCCTCTCAACAGTCCACGGCAACTATAGCTGCCGGTCGCAGAAAAACCTCAACAGTCCGCGGCAGCTATAGCTGCCAATATGAAATTTCCGCACCGCTCGCTGTTTTGTTTTTTAAATTTCGCCTAAAAATACCTTTGCCTTGCTCATAGATACTCTCTTTGGATACATTATTTAATCTATGACCTCGTAGTAATGAGAGACCGGCTTAATCCGATTTGGAAAGAAAAAATTAAACATTTGTCTTTTTTCTGTGGCGTTTCGCTGGAATTAATGTGAATTAAGACCCGCCAACTAGTAAGCAGCCACCATAGCCTATAGACGCTTGCGATACCAAAAATATCACTTGCGCCCCCTTGCCTACCCTGACCCGATCCCTTAACCCGAGAAACCCTGGAACCTTACTCACTGACAGAAACACAACTCCACCAAAAGTATTTGTAGGGTGGAGGTTACTACCCCAGACGGAAACCCTAAAACGACCGGGAAATCCCCTATGCTCTTTTTTTATTACGAGGCAAAACCTCTATTTACAGACGTTGGCGTCCTTATGGGGCAAAAAACCCTGCGAATACCCTCTACGCTTTTAAGTGCGGAACCGCGAGATCCCCGTTGAGGGACTTCACCGCGTCTAAATCCACTATGCCCTAACTCTCTTAGTTTGGATAAGAAGATTGAGTTTAAAGGACTTTATTTCCTACAGAGAACTCCAAGACAAAGAGGCGATCCGCATCGTTGGTCTCCAGAAGAGTTTCCGTCATTGTCGAAGGCCGGAGATCAAGGCCATCGACGGCATCGACCTCAGTATTTACGAGGGCCAGATCACCGCCGTTCTGGGCCACAACGGTGCTGGGAAGTCCACGCTCTTCAATATATTAACTGGACTGACGGCACCCACTGCTGGAACTGCTTACGTCTATGGACTGGATGTTAGGTAAAATTTTAGTTTAATAAGAACATATTATTATCTACTTTATAATCAACGTCCACTCTCTTGAGTTTCAAAAAGGTTAACTTATCAATTCAAAAAATTAAAATAAATAAAAAATAAAAAGTAAGCTTGTTATATTCATTGCTTAACTTGATAATCAAAAAATATCGTTTCGTCCCTCCAAACTTCCCTTTTCATGTATCGTACACAAGTCTTTAAATATTAACTCATTATCACACACATTATCACATTGGAAAATACCCAAATTCCCCTGACTATTAGAAATGTTCGCGGAAACATTGGTAACTTAGTTGGAGAGGAGAGTTCCTGGCGAATTGTGAAATTTCTGATATTCTCTGATCAGTAATACGCCGCTTTCTAATAATTCAGGACTCTCCGCAAATCTATATTGCATGCAGAGAACTAGCAGTTCTCTGAATGCCACCGATTAAAACATTTCTATAATCTTCAGGGATCCCAACGATATGCACGAAATACGTCAGATGATTGGCGTGTGCCCTCAACAGGATGTGCTGTTCGACCTTCTTTCTGTTAAGGAGCACCTGCAATTCTTCTCCGCAGTCAAGGTTAGCATGTTTTATAGAATTAAATACAAAATCATTACTTCAACTTCTGTTTTAGACGAAACAACCTAAAGAGAGACTTGAAGACCTAAAGATTTGCCCACAATATACTGGCCCGGTTAAAAACTTGAAGAGCAAATTAATGTTACGATGTGACGACAAGTCTATACTTATTAATCACGAAAATAACAAACTAAATTAGGCGTCTGAGATTTGGCTTAAGATTAGGTTACACTTAAGACTTATACTGATGCTCCATATTTTTGATGCTATTAAGCTAGCCATGGCGTCAGTCAAAATTCTGATATTCTTTTTCTTTTTGAGAAATATTGTGACTGCCACAAATTCTGCTATTCTCCGAAATGACGTCTTAAATTATTAAAACATTCTTTTTTGCAATTCAGGGTATTCCCCGTAAACGTCGCCCAGATGAGATTCACAAGGCGTTAGCTGAGGTTGGTCTGCTGGAACAAGCGGGGGTCTTCTCGAAACATCTCTCCGGAGGTCAGAAGAGGAAACTCAGCATAGCCATCGCTTTCATCGGGGATCCTAAGGTGACCTTCTTAACTTGAGTCATAAATATTCATCGTTGATATAGAGAGATACCACACAAGGTAATGCAACACTTTGGAGTGACAGACTTAAAATGAAATTACCTATTATAAAGTAACAGTTAATGCTGGAAAAGGATTTCTTTGCCCAGACAGCACTTCTCTAATAAGCTCCCTAAACTAAATTGTTTTAAGAGCATCAGCGATTGTGTGATAAAGAAACGCCCAACTAAATCTAGCGGCTTAGTGCCTAAAATATTTATATAATTTTGTTCTAAATACCCATAATATATTAATTTTTATTATGCCCGGTTCACATGATTCCAGTCCAGTGCTGGACTGGATTATATCTTTCGCAGTATTCCAGTCTCTTAAAAACTATCGAACTCGTAAGATTACATAATGATAACAAAGTAGCAGTTTGAAAATTTCCAGTCGGTGGGAGTCTATACTATTCCAGTGGTACTGGAATGGGTGAGCTAGAATGAAAAAAGTTAATCCGTTAATCGAGTCACTGGACTGGATTATTCAGTCGTTTCACATTATTCCAGACAATTCCAGCGTCAGATGCAACCTTTGGAATGGAATGCTGCTGGAATGATATGAAACGGCCATTGTTGCTTGATTTTAATCTAAAAATTTTGGGTTCGGGCTTACGGCTCTTAGGAATATAATTTTTTCTACCTTCTTTTGTGTGTTCTCCAGATCATAATCCTGGACGAGCCCACTGCTGGCGTAGATCCAGTGTCCAGAAGACAGACGTGGAGAATCCTGCAGCGCGCTAAGAGGGGGAAGGTGCTGCTGCTCACCACACACTTCATGGATGAAGCTGATATCCTGGGCGATAGGAAGGCGGTCATCAGTAAGGGCAGGGTGAGTATAGGTGGTTAGCGAGTTTGGTCTACGATCGTGGAAGTTAAACAACTTTCGCAATGACTGGTCGTTGGATGGGTGACCAAAAACTTAAGACAGCACGTTAGTAGACTGATGATGATGAGTATATTCATGAACTGCTGGTGCAGACCTGGAAGGTCCTGCTCCTCACCACACACTTCATGGATGAATCCGATATCCTGGGCGATAGGAAGCCAGTCATCAGTAGGAAAAGGGTGAGTATATTCCTGATATTCTTGCCATGTGCTGCAGTAGATCCAGAAGATAGACATGCAGAATCCTGCAGCGCACCAAGAGGGCGAAGATGCTGCTGCTCACTTCACATTTCATGGATGAAACCGATATCCTGGGCGATAGAAAGGCGGTCATCAGTAAGGGACGGGAGAGTACATACTTAAGAAACTTTCGCATTGGCCGCTCATTAGATGGGTGACCATAAATTGGGGTCGCTTATATCTCGAGCTGCTCCGTGCTTCGATAGGCATCTGCAATTGTTAGCATCCACAAATCCACATTCATGGCATGGCCCAAATCTCCCTAATCCATCCATAGAGAAGCCCTGTGCCTCAGCAATGTCGACATTAATGGGTTGATGATGATGAGTATATTCTTGCATTTTCGTGGCGGATCCTGTCATGGATAAAGCCGATATCCTGGGCGATAGGAAGGCGGTCATCAGTAAGTGAGGGTGACTATATTCCTTAACTGCTGGAGAAGACCTGGTGCCCAGAAGACGACAGGAAGGCAGTCATCAGTAATGTGTAGAGGTAAAAAGGTGAGTATTTTCTAGTAGACTGGATATTTTAATAAAAAGAAAACTTTTGTGACTAACTTCCGTTTTAAAGCTTACACTACATTGTTATTATAGCTGGGTCCAAAAGTTACAGCTTAGGTCGAAACTTACTAAACCTTATATTATATTGTATCAAATTATAATTACCTATATTATAGTCCTATGGTGTAACTAGTTCACCAGAAATAACGATTATTAATATGATAAGGTTACATTATATTGTTACAGGTACGTTGTGCTGGTACCTCGCTGTTCTTAAAAAACAAATTCGGCATCGGCTATCATCTGACATTGGTTTTGGACGGTAAGTAGATGAAAGAAAACATTAAATATTAAAGACCGAGTTTTTATCATTAAAACCATCAATATTATGTCGAAGTTAGTAACTAGGTACATAAGTAGTGTACCACGTTGGGCGCCAAGAAATTTCATAGTACTTTAGTATGAACAAAATAGCTTTGAAATTGTTTTTAATAACAATGAAAAATGTAATTGGGTATGCTAAAGATGAATGAAAATGAAAATTACTCTTTTAAAATTTTTGTAACAAATGGCGGACTTAATGCCACATGACATTCTCTACCAGTCAACCATCGGGCTAAGCAGAGACATTATTCGGTAAAGTAAATTAAAGCATTATAGTAAAAGAGAAAGAATAAAATGATGTGGTGTCGTGGGACACCAGGTAGGAACGAAGTTCCTTTGGCTAATGTAGAATCGACACAAATTATTAACGAAGTAATGAGTATTCGAAATACCAGGATCGCATAAGCTCACACTAGGTATACATTATCAGTCCTACGGAATTCGGCCGCGGTGCGCCCGTGTCGCAACCAGCTGCGTAGCCTAGGTGAATGAGCGGACGTTCGAACTTCGAAGTGTATTCGATTTTTAAATAGGTTTTCGAAAAAGTTTCTAACAAAATAAAAATTCCACGCATGGACACACCATCATATCATCATAATCATAGCACATCATACACGGTACGATTCATACTATTATTACAACGCCTTTAAGATTATGTTGTCCTGGTACTAAGCCTTATAAATATAATCGATAATCCACTACATTATTCGCTGTGAGCTGGAAACCTGCCTGGTCGTCTCCCTCGCTCTAGAAAGACCTCACAACCACCACCATATGATTTTGATATCCTGGTACTAAACCTGCAAGTATAGACTACTGAATAGCGAACATCGTACTCCGTCACCTACAACTTACTCTTGTACCACCTTTATGGTTATGATATCCTGGTACTTAATATTCAAGTCTCATTTAACGGTTTTATTCCACGCATTTTTTCTTACGGTTTTACTATCACATTTTTTTCAGTTCGGCCGCGCAGCAAAATCCCTATCCTCCAAGCCTGCCATAAGGAACTTTCGTTCCAAAAACAAAATTAAATTGATAAAACTACATGTTACTTAATATAATAATTATAATGTAACATCTATAAATATACCTAAATAACTACATATATATAAACATATTTATAATACGATAAATACATATTTAACATTTTTTTTCCAACACACACCAATTAGCTTAGCCTAGTCCCAAAGTAAGCACTGTAAGGCTTGTGTAATGGGATACTAGGGTACCGGATAGAATACATATACTGTACATATATTAGCAATTTTATATAGAAATACATATAAAACATCCATGACTGGAGTACAAATGCTCGTATTCATCACACAAACATCTACCCCCACCGGGATTCGAACCCGGGACCTCTCGAGTCGGCGACACCATGAAACCCGGCGTCCAAACCACTCGGCCACGGAGGTCGTCAATTTATATATACGATAAATACCTACACATATACACTAATAAATACCACTATACTTACTTACGAATACTATAATAAAACAGAAAAAAAAACTATTACAAATATTATTAATAATAGTCGGACTGACCAGAAGTTAGTTCATAATATGGCTTATCTGTGTGGTATGGTTTGCAGGCGCATGTCGCGAGCACCAAATTACTCGTCTCGTACGCGGTCACGTACCTCGTGCAGAAAAAGCTCGGCGACACGGACGCGAATTGTCCTACATATTGCCACACTACGCGGTGCATCTGTTCCCGCCGCTGTTCCTCGCCATCGAGCACGAGATCAGAGACAAGACCAACAGGCTGGGTGTGTATATGCATTTACTTAACTTATATTTTATTATTTCTAACAAATAAATAAATATACAGTCGAAACCGGATATAACGACATTGAAGGGACCATATAATTTCGGACGTTATGCCCGATAGTTGTTAAAAGCAATATGCACAAGTAACGGATATATAAGAATAATATGCACGAGTGGGGGATATAAGCAAGGGAAAGCAGTGCGCACGCACATTTTCTTTCTCTCTTTCTCTTATAGCTAGCGAATGAAATATGTATGTACATACATGTATATATTGTAGCCCTTCGAAAGGCCACCCTCATATCATGCAAACCACGGCAGATCATTATCTTTTCCGTTCTTAGAAACGTTACATGAACCCTCTAGTAGCTTATATTCAAAAGACTGACGATTTGGGCGCGACCAAAAGTCCGTTCGTTGAAATTTTGTTTTTGCTGCCCTTAACGTTCGGCCCTACATAGAGAGCTCAGGTATGGTGGGAGTACTTAACTAGGTGTAAGGTTGATCCCCATATGTTATTCTGCCGCGCTCGAGTAAATTCAAAAATCCCCGCTTGGGCTCACCTACTATAAGGAAAGGCTTTGGAAAAACTAACTTAAGCATATTTTCAGGTATAACAAGCTACGGCGTGTCCATGACGACTCTAGAGGAGGTGTTCCTAAGCTTAGAGGGAGAGAACGCAGAGGAGACAGAGACAGTAGAAGGATTGTCCTCTGTCAAACTAGTGAGGGCCAGAGCTCTGTCTAGGAGTTTATCGCTGCAGAGCAAGACTCTTAGTTACCAGGTATATACTTTCAATGACCTTGACTCTGACAGATCATCATCATCTCCATCATATAAAAAAATACTTGTATTCATGATTTCACACAATAATTTTACATTTTATACTTTCCGGAGTTGATAAAGTACTACATATCTTGTTTTCCACCAGTTCAGCAAGAAACTTGGTATAAGAGTAGTTATTTTGTGACAAATATCAAGATTTAACCGAAATGGTTGTGTCATAGTAAAAAGAGTTTCTTTCCTTTTATAAGGTATTTCATATGTTCTCATGCACACCAATAATTTAATCTTGCGATCACGGAGCATGTAAAGGGTCATAGTCCTCTTTCCCAGTGGGCACTTTGGGCAGGTGCCCAGGGCCCCGCGATGGATAGGGGCTTCCCTCAGATCAAATACAAAGCCCCTGTCAGATCACCAAACGATAACCAATATTTATTACCAAAAAACTTTTATAATTCGATGAAATCGAACCTAAATTACTGACCACAATACCAACTTTACAAATTACTAGCTTACGAGCTTTTACGTAATTATGCGAAGCTATTCTACTCTCGCTCAAAAATTAAGCTTTCCGACTTCAGCATGCTTAGATAAATTTAAATATACACATAATGGTGTACTAAGCACATACACATTTTAAAGAAAAATCGTCAGTAGTACACTCATCAGTATGACTCGCTTCATTTCAAGTCATAATTCACATGAAAGTCATAGGGGCCTCATTAACCTAATATGCCCAGGGCCTCCAAGAGGTTAAAGACGGCCCTGAAAGGGTCCGAAACATGAATAATAATGTAAAACTCTAATAAGTCGCGCTTTATACCCGTTCCAAAAGTGTTTTAAAAGATTCTTTGACTGTGCATATTATTTCACAGGAGCTAAACGACAAGGAAATGTGTTTAATGTTTTTTTGAAGTGAAACTGCCTTGCGCGCGATTACGGTAACTTTTCAAGGCGGCGCGGCGGCGTCACGATTTGAGCGCCAGGTTTTAGTGCGACGATTTTAAATTTTAAAGGACGAATAGATGTAAACAACTAGAGAAATAGTGAATAAGCACGCTATATACTTATTTTAATGTCCCTCTTTGTACGTATATATCAAGGCCGTTAGACCAAACCATACCGCGATTTAGATGTATGAACAGCGCCATTTGATATATGTAGTACATTATGATATAAGTGCGGTAAGTTGAGAATTACAGCTGAAGCGATATTGTTAGGCCGAGCCATAGGTGAGGGCTATAAGAAGGCAAAGGCTGTAATTATCAAACCGCAAGTATGTCATACGACGTTTTATAACAATTTTTATAACAAAGAAATAATAGTACTACCTACGTACGTACTTTATGAAAATGAATTTGCACCTTTGTATGGTTTCCATAAGATGAAATTTTGATACGCTTGACTGTAAGTATCTATCTGTAGATTTTTCGGGCATGAGGCTTAGCGTAGCGTTTTTCGATTTCTGGGGGTGTCAAATCAATAAATTCGTTACTCATTGACAATATTTTCAAGTAAAAATAATACAGCGAAAAGAAAAAGAAATAACTTTTTCCCAGATTAGCGATGCGCGCGTATCAACACTTTTTTAGGCTTTTTAAATTATGATATTGAAATTGTTGCAATAAGAGACGTTTTACGAGCAAATGTGTTATAAAAAAACTTACACACCATGTACGTATATGTATGTACCTATTCTAAAGCAATATCAGATTACTTCTATTTTTATAATTATTATTATGAAAGTTCGATTCACTTCTGACATGCGTACTCTGTACACACTCGCTGTTTTATTACTGTCTATGTTGTTTTGCAGGAGCTAAATGACAAGGAAACTCAAAAGGCTACGTCTCTGCCCACTCCTCCCGCCTCACACGCATTACATTCCACTACACATGGCGTTGAACACGTTAAAGTGGCTGTAAGTATTGAATATGACCATATATATGTATAATAAATTAATTGTAGCCCAAATGTTAAAATAGTCAGGCTTATCTACACCAAAGTTCTTAAACCAATTTAAAAAACAATTATGCTGCGGCAAAGTTATTTCAGCTATAGAGAAGACCTGTCTGTGTATGTAGCAGAGGAGATATAATTGACTGATGATATATTCAAAGTTTATATACAGGGTTAATTTTAAAACACCAACCAACCTCTTAGGGGGTGATTCTACCCATTAACAGGAACAACTTTTATTATGGGACCAACTCTGAAATCGCGAGAATAAAATCAGCTGTTTCATACATTTCGGTCGATTAGCTGATGCACTCGTATGAAACAGCAGATTTTTTTTTCGCCGTTTTAGCGTTGATCCCTTTATAAAAGTTGTTCTTGTTGATGGGTAGAATCACCTCCTAAGAGGCTTTTGGTGTTTTAAAATTAACCCTATATATTTTTTAATATACTCAATCAATATAAAATTGCTCTTATTTTCGTATGCAAAGGATTAATAATATTTAGATATAACTAAAAAGGATTCTCAACCTTCAGGTGACTCCAGAAGCTCCTGTCTCCGTCGACGCATTAGGGGAGATAGTGAAGACGAACCCATCTTGTTGGAGAACATTCTGTGCACTAGTTTACATTCGTACAGTGCGCATGATTCGAGATCCGTACAAGCTCTATGTGATGATCTTCATGCCTATCAGTGAGTCTTTAATATTATGCACAATGGGCAGTACCTTGGTAAATTGTGTTTTTATGCAAATAAATAAAATATATATTTGAATTAGAACGATGGAATTAATTTACTTTGTACCCACGTCGAAAGAGTAGCAAGCATCATGTCTTTTATATAAAAAAATATTGGTACAAAATAAGTAATTTTCTCTGTTATTGATTGCGGCAGGATCTGTAAAAAATAATTGAGTTAATTATCAGAACTATAAAATCATGTTTAAGTATGTAATGGTGAGTACAGCTTTTAATTTTCAGTTTCCTGCGCCCTGGGTCTCTACATGAAATCTCGACAGATAGTGTTTTTTCGAATGCAACCCCTCAGTCTGGAACCAAACGCTTATTCCAATAAGACGCCCATTGCCGTGTTCAGTGAACAAAATAATTATAAAGAGATCACTGATCTAAAGGAGTCATTGGAAATGCTAGGGGCCCATCCGATTGTAGACTTTGACGGTAATTTCTCCAGTCTTCTTAGTATGGAAAATTTGGGAGCGTTCAGTCTGAGAGATAGTCTTATACCTTATGGGAAGATTATGGCCTATTATAATAGTACATACACTCATAGTCTGCCTATAATCATCAATTTATTGGACAATAGTATATATAGGTAAGTTTTTAGGTGACATTATAAGCTTTAAAACTATAATATAATTTTGTATAGGCTCAGCCAAGTCAAAAACATTATAACAGTTTTAATTATTACAATGGTGCCGATTTTGCCATGATTCTCTAAACTAAAAACTAAATTTAACATCAGTCTCTCTTCCTCATTCTGTATGAAGAATGACAGGGATACACTCTTGTCGTAGTATAGAAAGTTTAGGTTTAGAGAATTATGCCAAAATCGACACCTATATCAGCAAATTCATAGTGTATTAAATTGCTAATGTAATATTTCTAATATTACTAAGTAAGTAATGTTTTGTGATGTTTTTCAAAACAGGGTATTAATGTCGGCGTCTGGTATGACAGAAAGTTTTAAACCTATAGAGGTGCTGGCCCATCCATTTCAACAGACAGAGCAACAAGAGGAATTCAATGTAGGCAATGTGGTGTGTGCCATATTCATGGGCATGATCTTTGCTCTCGTACCAGTCACATTAGCTGTTGATATAGTCTACGATAGAGAAGTAAGCGTTACTATTAGTTATATTTTTATAAGCATTTAACTGATAGATATTTAAATCAAAAGAACATTTTATTAGAAAAAAATCCACTTACTTGTAAAGTTATTCATTAGACATTGTGGGTTACCTGCAATGCAAGGAGATGGCGTTGCCTTGCAGCCTAAGAAATATTAGAGAAAATACGACACGGACAATTAGGGCCGCGGTAGCACAATGGTCAGTGCATCCGCCCGGATAGCGGAAGGTGCGGGTTCAAGCCGCGCCAACTGCCTGCTCCGCTTGGAATTTCTGAAAATACATTCTTTTAGAGTTACTATTAATAACCATTTCTAGTTACAAATCTCAAATGAGTTCAAAGTTACGCATCTTTTTGTTTTACAATTAGATTAAGAAGTATTTTTAATATTGCAAACAACGAATATGTCATCGACAAACAAAATTTATGAATATTAAATTGCGGCTTTTTAATACAACATGGAATATTAGCAAAATGCCTATTTTTGTCCATTTGATCCGTTAAAGGCAGGTTAAAAACAATCTATATGCTTGAATTTATCATAATTATGGTAAATATTAAAACAAAGTTATTTGAATATAGTTGAAAATGAAAGTAACCGTTATTTTTCTCCTCACAGATAAAAGCCAAGAACCAACTGCGAGTTAACGGCTTGTCAATGAGCATGTATTTCTTGACGTACTTCACAATACTTATCTTCATTATGATCATCACCAGTATTGGGGTTCTGGTCCTTGTAAGTACGGATTTAGTTTATCACAGATCAATCTTTGATTATATAGACTTATTAGTAGCTGAAAGTTTTTGATCAGTGGGCCTATTCGCTAACGGTTTTTAAGGTAGATGTGATATTTAATCTATTTACTGATCCACTACTGCTAAATTATAACGCCACTAAGATACTTGTCATGAAAAGCATCGATGAATATGAAACTTTCTCTTTAGTTACACACTGTAAATGTCAAAACAGTTATTGATTAGGCCAACTAAAAGTTTGAAAAATTTACAAAGAAACCAATACTTGTTAACTAAATTATTTTATTATGAAATTTTAGTAATGTTTACTTTTATTTCAGGTGATCCTTAACGACATACCGAGTTTGACGAACGGTTCAGCTATCACGATGCTCTCGTTTTTGTTGTTATTGTACAGTCCGTCGGCCATCTTGTTTAATACATGCCTCTCGTACGTATTCGACAAGATGGATTCTGCGCAGAGCATCATGCCTAATATAACAACCTGGGTCGGTGTAATACCTTTTATATTAGTTGCTGTTCTGGATACTTTTAAGTGGGGTAAGGGATTTAACATATTCTCTGATATTTTTGTCAAAACAATTAAATTATTAATCGTTTTGCTAATTTTTTGGTCTGTTTTCAGGTAGTGATATCGCGTTCTATTTACATTTAGTATTCAGTTTTCTGGATGTTATGTACATACCTTATGCCATCATCTACTATGTTGATAGGTAAGTAAGAGGTGTTATTAGGGGTTAGTTATATGAGGGATCTTGTTTTGTAGCTATAGTTTCTTAAGTATCAAATTTTTGCCTTTTGTCTATTAAAATATCGTCTTAGGGTACAAAAAATCAGACAACTGCCCAAAGCAGCAGCGTAATTTTGAAACTAGATGGGTTTTTGGGGATTTTTAAATATTTTTGGGACTGATGCTTACTTATTTCATCGATTGAGGAGAGTGTACGATAGGCTGCCGATAAACTGCCGAGTGCAAGCTTGCAACAGCTTAAACTGATTTAACCTGTTAAATATTGTTCACCTAATTTTCGGTTTATTGTATTTAATCAAGAGTATATACATTTTCGCATGCAACCGCGATTGAAACAATTGCAGCGCCATCTATCGAACAATAAAGTACCCTACCTTGGTAAGAATAAAAACTCGGTGCTAAGGTCGATAGTGTGACGTTATCTAACTTTGATTTATAGAACTGTAATTTAAGACAGATATTGAATTTGACGGCGGCAATTTACACGGGAAGCATAGGACGCATGAGTTAAGCGCGTACTTTACGGTGGAAGCGTGGAAACTTTTTTTAGGTTTCCTTTATCTTTAATTCACCCATTAGTGACTTATGGCCATGCTTAGAATACATTTGCGAACCGATGGCGCAGTGACATTCACAAGAGCTCATAAAAGCCTAAACTAAACAAACCTTATATAATAAACCTTATTGATATATTGTTTTGAACTTTCATGGTCACTAACATTATATTTATTAACGGGATTGTTACCATGTACCTTGTTTTTTATGAGTCTCCGATATTTCGGCATTGTTGCAAGCGCCATGATAATGGAGTAACTAAAGTGATTGCGGGTAGATGTTATTGGCAGACATATCGGTCTACCCTCTGACGTCGTCTTTTACTGCGCACAATACCCCTACTACTGACCACAGTCTCACTATTCACTCGCACCTGTTCCCGACACACAATAGGTACTCACAGTATCGGATCGCGGAACATCTACCAGTACCAATAAGTAGTATTGGTACCAGTACCAATTTCTCCAGTTACTCCGTGATCATGGCGCTTGCAACAGTGCCGAAATATCGGAGACTAGTAAAAAACAAGGTTCATGGTAACAATTCCGTTAATAGCTATAATCCTTATTGAATTTCTATTTCGTCGGTTGGGCAGAGTGTACCTGACGTGTAATCTACGCGGGTTGTGTACAACGCCTGCGTTGAGCGCGTACTTCACGGCGGAAGTGTGGGCGTTGATCGCCGCCATGTTGTTCCACGTGCCGCTGTGTGGTGCCGCGTTACTCGCTGCCGACAGACTCAAGTCCGGCGGGCGGCTGTGTCCGGTAAGTAGAATATATAGTTGTAAGAATACCGCGGAGAAAATTTGCTTCATGGGAATAGCTATCCAGCATGAACGGCAAAATAAAAACATAAATGAATTTTGTATTTCAAATTATTTGGATTTAAACTGGACCTCCTCGAGCAAGATCTGGTTTATTAGCACCCCATGATTTATTTAACCGCAAATTAGGTAGCAGCAATTATAAAAAAAATTATAATTTAAACATTGAAAATAAGTATCATCAGTTGGTACATCTGTCAGCTGTTTGTTCACCAGACGTTCTTATTTGTAATGGTTGCTATCACTTTTAGTCAATAATATTTTAATAATATATTTTTATTTTTTGCTCATAACTTGCAACAATAACGAACATACTAACAGCACTCAGACATTTGAAATATATTATACATTATTTTATTTATTTACAATAGATAAATCAATTTTACATGAACAGTAAAAAACTGAATGACATACCTACAGTGAGCTTTTGGCGTAATTTTTAATTTAGTAATTTTAACACTATTTTAGGCGGTTTTTTTTTTTTTTTTTTTTTTTTTTTAGTTTATTAAGGTCAACAAACAGTTTTACAATAAATCTTATTTAAAATATAATAACACCAAGTTTTTATAAATGCAAAACCAACACCGTTAACCACAAGTTACTTTCAATATATGTTGAGAGTTACTACGTGAGAAAAATTCTTACATAAAAAAAAAATACATATATATTTAACAATACAATTTTTCGCTTATAAGCCTTCTATATTGATATTTTTTTATAGCAAAGATGTCTATATCATGT
Organism: Chilo suppressalis; assembly: GCA_902850365.2. Classification (NCBI taxonomy): domain Eukaryota; kingdom Metazoa; phylum Arthropoda; class Insecta; order Lepidoptera; family Crambidae; genus Chilo; species Chilo suppressalis. Next base: position 15,930,660 of record OU963914.1, on the reverse strand, counting down.
AAAGTGCTATTATATAAATTCATAACACGCTGCAGAGGAGATCGCTTGCCTGCATTGGTACGACATAAAGATGTTGCAAATAGTGGATGTTTTCGCAAGGATCTCATCTGCGTTCGCCTAGGTATTATATAGCCAATTTTATTAACTAGTTCAGTGCAGTCAAACCCGCCGTGACATATATCATATAAAACTATGGCTTCTAGTTGTTGTCGCCTCGATTTTAGGTCTGTTAGTTTATATTGTTTCAGAAGCTGTTGATATGACAAACGAGGTTGACCGCATCTGTACTGCATGCTTTTCATGAATTTTTTCTGCACCATCTCGATATTTGCTACATATTTATTATAATAAGGGTTCCAAATACTCACTGCATGTTCTAATTGAGATCTAACTAATGTTTTAAATAAATATAGATAGGAAGATATATTTTTAAATTGCTTACATGATCGCATAACAAAACCATACATTTTAAATGCCTTGTTGACAATAGTCTCAATATGTATGTCAAGATTTAATTTAGAGTCCAGTATCACACCGAGATCTTTAATTATGGTTACCTTTTCCAAGTCGCACCCACATAATCTATATGTAAAATTGCTTAAGATTTTTTTTTTAGTAAAGGAAATAGATTTGCATTTATTTAAACTTAGACTAAGTTTGTTATAATCGCAATATCTAGTAAACCTGTCCAAGTCCTGCTGCAATTTTAAGTGATCGTCGTGGTTATGTATTGCATGATATATCTTTAGGTCGTCAGCATAGAGTAAGAATTTGCAAAATTTAAAACATGAATCGATATCGTTTAAAAATAATATAAAGAGAAGGGGACCTAAAATAGATCCTTGCGGCACCCCAGAGCCAACTGATATAACATCCGACTCGAAACCGTTGATAACCACTTTTTGTGTGCGATTGGAAATATAAGATTTAAACCAACGCCATAAGTTACCCCTTATGCCATTGTATGCTATTTTCTCCAGGAGTATTTGATGGTCAACCCTGTCGAACGCTTTTCGAAAGTCTGTGTACACGCAGTCAGTTTGTGTGTTAGAATCTAAGTTTTCAAATAATGTTGTTGTATAAATTAATAAATTAGTAATTGTTGATCGCTGTTGTACAAAACCATGTTGTTCCTTTATTATGCATCTATGTAGGCATGGATAAAGTGCATCATGCACCAGTCTCTCGAAAAGCTTCGACAGAACTGGCAAAATAGAAATTGGACGATAGTTTTCTATATTATGTTTATTCCCCATTTTATGTACCGGTACTATTCTTGCAGTTTTCCAAACACTAGGAAAATAGCCCTTTTGTAGGCACTCATTAAATAGGTAGCATATAGGCTTATGTATGGATTCTACAGTCGATTTAAAAAAGATCGGTGGTATGTTATCAAGACCTGATCCTTTGGATATATCTAAATTTTTCAATGCATTTATTACACTCATAGTTGTAATGGAGATATCACTGATAATAAATTCTGAACTGCTATTCATTTGTGAGTCACAGTCATTAATGTCAAAACTATCTGTTACCGTGGAAGATCCAAAGACAGTTTGAAAATAGTTTGAGAACAAATCACACGCATGCTTCGGGTCATTTGCAACTTCACTACCATAATATACATTTGCAGGAATGTCGTCTGCATCCCTGCGACTAGAGACATATTTCCAGAAATACTTTAAGTTATTTTTTAAACTACTTTCTACATTTTGTAAATAATTATTATAACAGTTCAATGACTCTTTTTTATAGCGTTTGCGGTACATGGAATATACTTTATAGTCCGATATATTATTATATTTTTTCCAACTAATCCAAGCCTTGTTTTTGTTTTTGAATATATGTATTAGTGACGTACTGAACCAGATTGGATATTTAATTGGTTTTGTTAATCGAGTAGGTATGCATCTACGTATAATACTATATATTGTTTCGTAGAAAAATTGTACAGAATTTTCAACCGTTTGGTTATTAAAAACACTGACCCAGTCGATACTAGAGATTTCCTTATTAATTTCATCATAATCTGCACTTTGAAAACATATACGAGATTGTGTTTTTCTAGGCATTTGTTTTATTAATTCACGTGTAAACATTTTAGCGCAGAAAGGTAAATGATGTTCGTCAACCGGGACCAATGGGGCGGGCGCAGGTGATATAATAATCTTCGATTGATTACTAATAAATAAGTCCAATATCTTACCGTTATTATTTCTTATACAGTTGAATTGGACACAGTTTAATGATGACATAAAATTTTCCAAATACTTACCATTGACGCAGGCTCTTAAATCGTTACGGATTTCCATTACATTATTGCTACCATTATTAGAAGGAATCCAGTCTAGTGATGGTAAGTTAAAGTCGCCAATCAAACATATGTATGGGTGTTTCAGAGCTAAAATAAAATGTTGTAAGTAGTCCAAGAATGATACATATATACTTAAGCTCTGTTGTGGTGGAATGTACACTGCGCTAAGAATGTAACACTCTTTACCTATACGGATTTCAAAGAGCAAATAATCTACGATAGGATCGGGGAGTGCGGGCATGTGGTGGGACGCGCGGGCCGCACACGCAGCGGACAGCGGGGATACAACGGCACTGAGTGAGCGAAGCACTGCAATCAGTACGCCACCGCCGTCCCGCCGGCCGGTGCTTACACGATTCCTATCACAGCGATAAACAACATACCGCGAATCAATGAACTCGTTATTAAGTATGTCAGCGTGAAGCCAAGTCTCCGTTAATACCAAAATATCATAGGAGTGTTGTAGTATGTTCATGTACAATGTATGAAGTTTTGTTCTCAAGCCACGACAATTTTGATAGTAAATTAAAATATCATTATAGCCTGCCATTATTTAGATACACATATACCTCTAAGTGATAATAATTTCAAGTAATAGATATATTGATAGTGGGTAAATAAGTTATTATGCGAGTTATTAAGGTAATTACAATGAGACAACAAAATAGGGATTAGTTTTAATGACACACATAACAATGCATTTATTAGCGAATGTATATTCAAAAAATTGTTATGGTGTAAGTAAATATTAATCGGTAAATACCAATTATTGATATTTGGTATTGAAGTACACAGAATACATACATATGGATAGACGTTTATAATTGTTAGTGTTTTATCACAGTATAAAATTGAGATGACAAGTGTTTTGCAGTCATAATTTATAATTAAAACTAAGACAAAATGTGCATATTTTAAGAAATACAGAATTACCCTGTTTTTGTGTTCTAGCAAACGATCGAGACAGTGCATAGACAAAAGTGACCTAATACAATTAAAATTAAAATTAACATATTTACAACAACTTACAAGAAAAATATGGTTAACACTATTTTGAGAAAATAGTTGCGGGCAGTTTAAAGATACAATGTTTTTATGCTTTAAATACACAGCAATTGTAATTATATTAGTTTGTTTTCTAATGTTTTTCTTAGCTAGAAAGTTGGTTGGAATTATGTATATATAATAATAGCGCGTGGGGACACTTTTTTTATTTATTTTATAAGCTTTATTATGAGATTTATGAGATAAGAATGACGCAACAAAATACCTCTTATACACAGTCGAAACCTTATGATACCGATACCTGGCATAATTTTGGTTTATTGATTTTTTCAAGGTCGTTCCGTGTGCGTATGGCCAGCACAGGGGAAGTGTCCGACTTTCTTGCAAACACAACCCCATATTTAACCCAAACATATTTATAATCACTGGATTTGGCTCGTTCACGACATTCACGAAATAATATTTTGTTCTGGATAGTTAAATGCTCGTTCACGTATATCTTTTGCACAGTGCCGGGTAGTCCCAGTCCTTCCGTATCAAGGTTTTTTTTTTGAACGACATGCAGCAACAATGTTGTCTCGAGCAATCCTTGATGTAAGTTTCACGACAATATTTTTAGGTCTTTTATCTGTCTGACTTGCGTGGGGCACACGATGAACAGCCACAATATCCGATACTAATATTTGTTGTTTCACAGCTGTTCCTAGACTGATTACCATATTGACTAGGTTCTCGTTGCGTTTCTCCGGCACATTACTAATCTCGATGTTACACTCCCTTGCTTGCTGTTGCATTACGGCCAATTTATACTCGAGGGTTTGAACATAATCCGGAAGGTCAGATGTGAGTTGAATTTGTTTTTTTAGCGTAATTAAATCTTTCTCAAACTCATCTTGCCGTGTGTTTTGATTGACATGAGTTGAATTTAAATTCAGCTGGCCCAAAACCTCCGGGCTGTAAAAAAAGACGGGTTGCACTCCGGGAGTCCCGGCAGAAGTGAAAACTTGAATATTAACGTTGTCCATTTTTGATATTTTGCACGAATTGCTTTCATTATCAGTATAAAAGTACTATCATTTGTGTGGTAGAATACAATATTTATTTATTGCGCTATCGTATACAAACATGACAATTTATATTACACTAAAAAAGTTTATCTCTCAGAAAAATCAACTTACATGAATCACGTTTAAGCGCACCTAGCGACATCTATTGTAAGAAAAATGCATTTTCTTCGCAATAAAGTTGCCCCCTGGATGTCCTAGATAGAGACTTATTATTATAATACGTTACGATAAAATAAAATATTACTATGTTTCGTCCAATATATTGAAAGTCAATCACCTTTCCAATTTTATTGTTCTCGTCAGATCCCCGATCAGGCCACGTGCCATGACGCGATCAGCCCACGTGTCCTAACACGAATTTAACATTTTTTACCCATACAAAAAAAAGTGTACAACGCTGCTTAAGAAGTTTTCACTTAAAAAAAGTAGTATATGGTCGCTAGCTCCTCAAATTAATATAACCTTGCTCTCTATCAGCGTAAACGCAGCCCGCCCTCCTCCCTGGCGGAGGTGGAGGCGGAGAGCGGCGCGGAGGCGGGCGAGGATGAGGACGTGCGGCGCGAGCGGCGGAAAGTTGCCACGCTGCTGCACCAACCGCCAGCCAACGCGCCCGTACTAGTGGTGCATGTGAGTCCATCTTCTTTACATATAAATAAAATTAGAGTGTCTGTTTGTACTATTGAAATAAACGCTTTTTACTACATGCATGTAAATATGTATACGGTACATCATCATCAGCCTATTAATGTCCCCACTGCTGGGACACAGGCCTTCTCTATGGATGGAATAAGGAGATTGGGCCATGACCCACCACGCGGGCCCAGTGCGGATTGGCGGGTGCTAACGACTGCAGATGCAGCCGGGACCAACGGCTTAACGTGCCTTCCGAAGCACGGAGGAGCTCGAGATAGTAAATTTTTGGTCACCCATCCAATGACCGACTACTGCGAAAGTTACTTAACTTTAACGATCGAAGCCGAACGCGCTAACTACTTGCGCCATCGAGTTCCTCATAGGGTACATACACCAAAATATCATTTTTTACAATTTTTGTCTGTCTGTCTGTTTGTTCCGGCTAATCTCTGAAATGGCTGGACCGATGTTGACGGGACTTTTATTGGCAGGTAGGTGATGTAATAAGGAGTAACTAAGGCTACTTTTATTTTAGAAAAAAAATTTAACGCGGACGAAGTCGCGGGCGGCCGCTAGTAAAAAATAAGAATATATCACATTTAATATAATATTTCTTTTTGTGACATTCTAAATGTAGCAGCACATTTAGAATGTGTGAAGGTAGTGAAGTAACAGAAATCACATGGAAATTTTGTAGAACCTCATGTGACGCCGATATTATATCCTGACTTCGAATAGGAAGTTGAAATTATGCTTCAGATGCTTAATTAAGTCTTCCTACTAGATAAACAAAATATTTTGACCCTTAATTTATAAAATCTTCGCAAATAAAGCAAACAGAGTCCACGTAGTTTTTACTCATTTTGGAATACATCGTTTCTCTGAATGTGTGTACACACACTGAGTGAGTGCTCTACTGCTTCCTGTTCAATACCCGATATTCTTCTGCAGTTCTTTCTTTTGCTTATTAAAAGCAGTAGTCCCTCAGCCTTTTACTAAATTCAAACATTTTTATACAGCATTGTATAAAGTACAAAAGCAAACTTTTTTAAATAAATATGAGGTTTCTGGTTATTTTTCGATGTAAACAATCAGACAATAGTCATTGCATAACAGACCTATTTTTTTTTTATTTGGTTGATTAGTGATCTAAATATTTCTGTTTAGAACCTGCGCAAAGGGAAGAAGCTGTAGATAACACAAAAAACGAGCGAGCCTTACAGTAGTCGCGTATGATGTGTAACATTTGAAACCTCATCTTATATTAGTAAAAAAAGAATTAAACCTACTACAAAAGGAAAGCCATTTGATCATTATGTTCTAAAATCAAATCAATAAGCGCGCGACTCCTTGTTACACACTTCCGTCCCATTTCACGAAATCACTCCCACAAATTCCAGGAAAGCGAGAGGAAAGATGTTACACATCAAAAAAATCTATTTCAGAACCTCCGCAAAGAGTACAAAGTGCGCGGCACTGCAGGCAGTTGCTGCGGGGGGGACGATGACGTCAGACGTGCCGGCCTCAAGCGGCTCAGCCTGGCGGTCCACGGGGGGGAAGTGTTCGGCCTTCTGGGTCACAACGGTGCCGGGAAGACCACCACCATGAAGATCATCACCAACGAGGAGCGGCCAACTTGCGGCACGGTGAGATAACCTGTCGGTTTGCATATTCCTGCCCTGTTCCAGAGACCAGCAAGTAAAGGCCACCACATGAATAACATCACCAATGAGAAGCACTACAATTGTGGCACGGTGATATTCTTTGCAGGATTCTTTAAAGGGAAAATCTTCTTTGTTAGCTCTGAAGCCGCAATCCTGTATGTTATATTATAATTGTCTCTACTGCAAATTTCGTAATCGCGATGAAGGCTTTCTATACTATGCATATGGCCATCATTAAGTGCGGGGGCAGGAGATGACGACGTCAGATGCGCGTTCTGGGACACAATGTTACCAGGAGAACCACCATCATGAAGATTATCACCAACGAGGAGAGCCCCACTTGCGGCACGGTGAGTTAACATGTTATGCTACAGACCAGGAGTGTCGTAGCTTAGATTCTGGGCCACAAGATTTCCACCATGAAGATTATCACCAACGGGTGTGTCCTACTTGCGGAAAATGGACGTTAAACTAAAAGGAGTTTCAAATTTTTCAATACATTAATTTGGTTGACTTGAAGTTTATAGCGTTCGCTCGAGTTCAAAAATGACCACTTATCTACGTTACCAGAAGCAGATGCTTAAATATTAAGTGACATGACCTCCCCATTAGCTAATTTCTAACGATCCGTTACTGGTCACCGGTGCTTCAGAACGAAGATGCCTAAAATATTAACAGACATATTCTCCCCATTTCCTCCTTCTTCAAGCTGTTTAAAAGTTAAGGGAAGTGATTTCCTCATTTCTAATCGCTCCATTATCGGCTCCAGGTGATGCTAGGTGGTGAGAACGTGAGCGAGTCCCAGACGTCCACGTTCCAGATGCTGGGCTACTGTCCTCAGCATGACGCTTTGTGGAAGAACGTCACCATACGAGAGCACATCGAGTGTTATGCTGCGATACGAGGTGTCAGCAAAGCAGATACGCCCAGGTAACAGGATTATTAATAGGTACAAATAAGAAATGTCGCTCGAAATAAAGGTGTTGTGTTTCTGTCGGTATGTAAGGTTCCAGGGCTCTACGAGGTAGGGGATTGGGTCAGAGTAGGCGACGGCGCGAAGGATATTTTTTTATATTGCCTACGTCTATAGTCTATGGTGGCCGCTTGCCATCAGGCGGGCCATATTTGTCATCCTTTTAGCATTAAAAAAGGTAACAGGATTTTTAATAGGTACCTCTTAAGAAATGTTGCTAGAAAAAAAAATGTCTAGAGTCGATAGGGAAAGAATAAGAGAACACGAAACTTCGACATTCCTATGACCAGACAGCCATTGTAGACAATTTTGAAAGAAAAAATAGTTTAAGCATATGAAGTCGATATGAATAGAATGAGATTGTACCATCAGGGGCCTACCGCCTATAGGCATTGCTATGGATAAAGCTATCGCTTAAGATTTCATTTTGTTATATCTCACCGCCAGCGCCGTAGGTTTTCAAATCACTCACACTCATTTTCTTAATAGAAAAAAAAGAGCGCGAGGCCTTTGTAAACCTTCGGCGCTCAGTAATAACAAAATGATATTGTAAGCGATAGCTATAGCCATAGTAATCCCGTTAGGCGGTAGATCCCTGGGGTATCTGAACCTTTAGCATTAAAGGTATCTAGGATATTAAATTTGATTATTTTGCGAAACCAGCTGAATACCAAAGCACAAGTTGCAGCTCAGCGTGTGCTTCCAACTTTTTGGCGTTCTAATACTTACACGTCTCTATTTATATTAAAGATTTTGCATAATGGAGCATCGAATAAATATATCACTTATTAAAAAAAGTTAATCGTCTGAAATCTATCAAATTATGGACGGAATCTATTTTTATTTAAATATCAGTCGTCCATATAAAGCTTGTGCTCCAGCAGTGGGGACATTAAAAGGGTGATAATAATGATTGATTTAATATTTACTAGAATCGTAGACGCTTACCTCAACGGGCTGCAAATAATGGAGCATGCGGGCAAGAACGCCGAAGAATGTTCTGGAGGAACTCGCCGGAAGCTCAGCTTCGCATTGGCGATGGTGGGGAACCCGAAAGTGGTGCTGCTGGATGAACCGTCTACGGGGATGGACCCTCGGTCGAAGAGGTTCCTGTGGGACACCATCCTGGCTAGTTTCCAGGTAGGTTGGGGATTTTTGGAGTTTTTCAGATTATTGTTGAAATATTGTAGCTAGTTTTTAAGGCAACTACAAGGTGGTGCTGCTGGATGAACCGTCTACGGGGAGGGATCCTCGATCCAAGAGGTTCCTGTGGGACACCATCCTGGCTAGTTTCCAGGTAGGTTGGGGATTCTTGGGGGTTTTGAGGTTATTGTTGAAATATTATAACTAGTTCTTAGGGCAACTACAAGGTGGTGCTGCTGGATCAACTGTCTACGTGGATGGACCCTCGATCCAAGAGATTCCTATGGGACACCATCCTGGCTGGTTTCCAGGTAGGTTGGGGATTCTTGGGGGTTTTGAGGTTATTGTTGAAATATTATAACTAGTTCTTAGGGCAACTACAAGGTAGTGCTGCTGGATGAACCGTCTACGGGGATGGACCCTCGATCCAAGAGGTTCCTATGGGACACCATCCTGGCTGGTTTCCAGGTAGGTTGGGGATTCTTGGGGATTTTGAGATTATTGTTGAAATATTGTCGCTAGTTTTTAAGGCAACTACAAGGTAGTGCTGCTGGATGAACCGTCTACGGGGATGGACCCTCGATCCAAGAGGTTCCTATGGGACACCATCTTGGCTAGTTTCCACGTAAGTTGGAGATTCCTTAAAATCTTTTGAGTTTGAAATGTAGCCCCAGTGAGTTGGTGACAACGCAGGCTAGCTCGCGTGGTCTTCTGAAGGAAAGGGGAAGGTGGGATAAGGGAGAATAATACCTCAAAAACTCATAGTGGAATAGACAATAGAATACGCTTAATGTAATTGAAGAGTTGGAGGTGTTTGGGCTTCAAGTTAGGTTGGGACTACTTGGAGTTTTATAAATCGTTGGTGTAATATTGTTACTAGTCTTAAGCTCAGCTTCGCATTGGCGATGGTGGGAAATCTCAAGGTTGTGCTGCTAGATAAACTGTCTACGAAAATGGACCCTCGATCCAAGAAGTTCTTGTAGGACACTAAACTGCCCAGTTAGGTAGGTTGGAGATTCTTGGGGGTTTCGAAACTGTTGTTAAAATATTTTGAACTAGTACTAAGGCCGCGCTTTTTTTTTCTGTATTTGAATTTGACTATAGTTAATGTCACATCAAATACATAGTAAACATGTTAAATTTTGACAAATGGATATTTATTCTCTAGTATTTTAACTATAGTCAGATTTAACTGTAGATGAAACAAGGTCTCAGGTTGTTAAAAATTGCATACAAAAATGAAAAAGCGGTTAGCGGCCAGTGCGTGCTTACTATCAGTTGATAAGTTATCATAGAAATCGTTATATTCAGTCTTAAAAAAAACATATATGTATCGTCATTAAGGTGACTTCGCGAGTAGATACAGCAAGTAATTTGTCAAATGGTTATTCTTAACTTTTTGATCTAACACTACTCAAACTATATATGCCACAACCTACCCATATTATTTTTTGTTTTCAGGGCAAAAAGGGTGCTATTTTGACGACACATTCCATGGAAGAGGCTGATGCTTTATGTTCTAGAGTCGGTATTATGGTTAAAGGAGGTTTAAGGTTGGTAAAATTCATATTTTTAATTGCTTTCCTTTGTTTTTTCAGCTTAGGAGCTTATATCAGCTTTACTAATCTTGTTTCAGATGTATTGGTTCAACACAGCATCTGAAGAATTTGTACGGTGCAGGTTACACGCTAGAAATGAAAATAGGGCAGAATAATCAAAAGACATCGGTGAGATATAAAAGTGCTTAAAGTCTTAGTTAAACAAAACTATATATTTGAAAATGTTCCCGGACTTTTGTAAATGATTCCGATAATTCATAAACATTATGGGATTCTTGATGTAAGCTACATATTTTTTTTATTAAAAACACCGCGGCAGAAGTATTGTACGTTGAAATTGCCGTAGTGTTGTGATTTTTTTTATTCTAAAGAAGTTCTCACACAAGCGATAAAAGAAATTTCGGTAACAACACATTTTCATACTAATTTTAATGATCTTCAAAAAAAACAATTAAGTGTCTTCATATTCTTCGAAATTAAATAAAAAGGTATATATAAATATTTTAGCTAGAAATTAATGATGTTCTAATAATTTCACAGATAGAACCAGAACTATCGATATCTCCGTCACCGCTTCGTTCGACAGAAAATTCGCCGTCATTAGGCGAGGCTGATGAAGGTAATTTTAAATTTTATAAACTCCCAACCAAAACTATTTCTCAATATCGCAAATGGGGTTTAAATTATAGATTTATAACAAAATCAATTCGTGCATATAACAATCAGTGCTGTGTCGTCGTCGAGACATTTTCTCTTGTTCTCTTTAAAAGTATTTTTTTATGATAATGCTGAATTCAAAAAATTAAACATCCAAAGCATTCTAGTCTTTAAATTGCCTTAACATCAGAATCACACAGTCTCTTTTAATTTCATACTAAGTGTTGAGCAATGAGGGTGTTTAGGTTTTCCTAAACCTTTTGCGTCACCGGTTGGCGCCACTGTGGTTGTTGTGGAGGTTTCTTGTATGAAGTTCTTGGCGCGAATTAATCGAACGAGCATTTAAATTGATCTATAGACACTGACGACATACCTGATTTGACGGTTGATTACCTTTCGTCTCAGTGCTGCAACCTAGCGCCCATCTTTCCGGAAAACTCATTGCTGTCATTAGTAAGTCGATAGACTTACAAATTTAAATATTACATCACATTTATAATAAATTGTCTCCTAGTAATACCAATTTTCTTATGTATAAAATTATTTAAACGATCGAAATGTCTGGATATAACCCATCTATTCCCATCCTTTACTCATTAAAGTTATCACAATGCAATAATAAAAAATCTTGATTTGTAACACATGAATGTAATTATAATGTAGTATTGGAAACACATGATTTTTTTGTAAATGTCGCTTCTTCATAAAAATCTGAAAAGTTTCTATCGCTTGTTTTTCTTGTCAACTATATGATATCCTGAACTGGTGGGAAAAAAATATAAGGACGAATTAAAACAGCTTTTTATAAGTCAACTTGAATAAAGTTTATTTTCATTTCAATTTACGATATATTATTATCAGGTTCAGGCGGCGGGTCCGCGTGTCAAGAAGCGGAAGCGGAGGCGGAAGCAGAAGCAGAAGCGGTTGATGTCAGCATACACACACCACTAGTTGCCGGCACGCCGCCCGCTGCTAGATCGCATCACCGCAGGTTCATAAACACCCAGACAAAACTTGCTTGCACACTAGCGGACCCCACACTTTAATAAATATTTATTTACGCTAATCACACTTACTCACTTACTTTCGATCTCTCTAATTAGGCTAGCAAAAAACAAGCAATGTAAGACTGGGATTTAAACTCAAGACATGACTTAAGAGTAGGCGACACATTCCGCCTTATTACAAAACGGTGACTAAAGTAAACCAGCACCATAATTTACATTATATCACGTTTTTTATCGCGTCTTACTGTCAAACTCTATAGTAATTTGACAGTTAAGCGTGATAAAACGTGATTTATGTCATATCGCGGAGCTCATGCTAGGGGGGCAGGTTTAGGTTTAAAAAGAAGACGGAGAGAGCATTAGGTTTTAACCATAACTAAGTAGCTTGAAATAAAATACCACTTTACCGTGCTTCCGGTTGACTTCATTTTAACTTGATTGCAGTGCCACTTCGGTCTAACCACCCAGAAACCCATTCAAATGCACACATAAAAATACATCAAAATCGGTAGACGTTAGAATAAGTTTAATTACACAACATATATATTTTGGGGTGCTAAGTCCAGCCTTGTCCCCGTAGCATGAACACCACAATTTACACTTTATCACGTTTTCATTATCGTTTTTTTTTTGTTGTGTCTTACTGTCTAACTTCATAGTAATTTGACAATTGAGCGTAATAAAAAGGAGCTATATATCATACCGTGATGCTCTAAACTAAAATGAAACCATTACACCTCGTTATTTACACTTTATCACGTTTTCTATATCGTTTTTTTTTTTGTTGTGTCTTACTGTCTAACTTCATAGTAATTTGACAATTGAGCGTAATAAAAAGGAGCTATATCGCGGAGCTCATGCTAGGGGGGCAGGTTTAGGTTTAAAAAGAAGACGGAGAGAGCATTAGGTTTTAACCATAACTAAGTAGCTTGAAATAAAATACCACTTTACCGTGCTTCCGGTTGACTTCATTTTAACTTGATTGCAGTGCCACTTCGGTCTAACCACCCAGAAACCCATTCAAATGCACACATAAAAATACATCAAAATCGGTAGACGTTAGAATAAGTTTAATTACACAACATATATATTTTGGGGTGCTGAGTCCAGCCTTGTCCCCGTAGCATGAACACCACAATTTACACTTTATCACGTTTTCATTATAGTTTTTTTTTTGTTGTGTCTTACTGTCTAACTTCATAGTAATTTGACAATTGAGCGTAATAAAAAGGAGCTATATATCATACCGTGATGCTCTAAACTAAAATGAAACCATTACACCTCGTTATTAAACTACTAACTTTTATTACATATATGATTATAAAATATTTTCTTTACTAGAACCGAGTCGAGCGGGGGTGGATTGAGCGCAGAAGCGGCTATAGCTTTAGTAGGGCAGTTGTTTCCGGCAGCCATTTTGGAGGAGAATTTCGCCGAAAGACTAGTGTTCTCCGTGCCTCAATCGGCTGTTTCAAGTCTAGCTAGATGTTTCCAACAAATCGAAGATGGTGAGTAACAATGAAACTATTTCTTTATTATGTTTTCACGCACAGAAATCGTTAAATTAAATACTTTCTAATGGAATAGTAATAATATTTTTACATATTTCCGACGTATCGGATCCTTTACAAGTTTCGTTTTCATGAAAAATGAAATAGACAAAAACTTAAAATTAAGTATAAAAATATTTACTTCATTTTATCCTGTACGGAGTACACTAAGAGAAGAATACACTGTTGTTAAATTTAGGTTTAAGAGAAACATGCCAGAATCGGGCCCAGTGTCTATCTAAAATTATAATAGTGGAAAAGGAAAGTAAATCGTATATAATTTTCGTGGGCACCAGAAAAACCGTAACAGTTTGGGCGCCAACATAAGTAACACGTTTGGGCGCCAACATAAGTAACATGTTTGGGCGCCAAACATTGGTAAAATTGTTGGAAGTTAAAAATAAATAATCAGTATCAGATCAGTTTTTCGGTTAAAGACTTGCACCTAGTACAAAGAGATAATAGTTTGCACTCAAAAAGAAAGAAAAAACTTACTTTTTAAGAATTAACAGAAAATGAAAATACTAATTAAATTCCTTCATTTTCTTTGTATAGCGAAAGAGAAGCTGAACATTGTCGAGTACAGTTTCAGCCAGACAACATTAGAGCAGGTGTTCCTTAAGTTTGCACAATCGGAGAACGTGGAATCACAAGACCCAGAGCACTAATCTACAAATAAGAAAGAGCTGCAGCGTGCTTCAAATGCAAAAATAGGTTCTTTCCAAGCCGTCAGAGAAGTTTAAGACACTTTTTGCTGCTGGATAAATACAAAATAGGCAAATAAAAATGTCCCTGACGAAAAGTAAAGTGCAATAAGAATCCTTAGGAATGTGACAAAAATTGAAAATTGAAAAGCCGTCTTTGTAAACGCAAATATGACGTATGCCATTTACGGTCATTTTGAATAGACAGTGGCGCCACAAAATAGATATAACAGAAGGTATTCTCATTTATGTACCTCACTTTGCATACCTACGCTCGGTGGTCGCGCTATTATTGTTAACCGCTTGAGTGAAAAGAGTATGTATGTTGAATTCAAACCATCTATTGAACAGATATATTAAGTTGTTTTTGTGCCTGCATTTCTGCACGAAGAAGTTCACATAGGCATCTCTCAAACATATGACACTCGCGCTCGCAGTGGTCTAAAGTGATTCGAGATTTGTGTCCGTGAGGGTGGTCTATGCTTGCGTTGCTCGAGCGCATTTTGTATGTAAATTACCTTTTGTTATGTCTGTTAAGTGGTGGCGGCCTCTCTGAACTGTCACTCACATTCATAAAAATCCTTGTCGCACTGTAACAAAACAAGTGGTTGAACCAGAATAATTGACGGCCAGTTTCAACAATTATACTACAGTAAGTGATAAGCCAAGATGATGACATTCGTAGGCTGGCTGGAGTGTTCTGGATGAGAGTGGCAGAAAATCGGGAGCAGTGGCGTGCATTAGGGGGAACGAGCATGGGTCAATGATGATGATGATGAAGTGATAGGCTTGTTAGAGCTTTGTTGTCTAGATTTTTTATTATTTAGATTCTAAATAACAACTGTTGTTAACAAACTGAACCAGATTATGCTTACCATTTACTGGAAGTTGATTATTGAAACTGGCTGTTAGAAAAATATTTGCAAGATTAAAACGAAGCAGTCCTTCTCGATCTATCTAGTTTGTGGGTGATAGTTAATCACAGTCGCGGTGTGTTTGACTTGGCGACTGTTCTGATGCAGTATTTTCGGGCACTGTCCAATTTCACCATTGTATTTGGCTGTTTTCTTTCCAGTGTTTTTATAATAAATTTACCGCTACTAACGAGACTATTATATTAATGTTAATGTTTATTCTTCATAAAATAGCGTTGCAATTTTAAGTAACCCCAATCCCACCTAGATTATACCAACTTCATTGTGGTATTCGTTGGAAGTAAGAATAAAATATCTTATTTACTAATAAAAAGATCATGGGAATGGACTTACATCAATAGATCATTATTTGCCTGGACAAAACCCCCTTGCTTCTGCCTTTATTATAAGCATAGCCCTTAAAGCAATAATCACAATATTCCTATATTAACTACTTGATAAAGTAAAATGATTATTGAGTGTGTACGCAAACGTTGTGAGAATTTCGCTGAACTAGGTTTAAAACACACTACAATCGCAGGAATGCCTTTTCGAAATAGGATTAATATGCTTATTTGTAAATAACAATAATCTAGATGAAACTAGTGTTAATTTTATAACCTGTGAAGGCACCTAATGGCGATTTGTCGGGAAAGCTTAAGCAAAATGGTGCATGGCTAGTGGATTTTTTAATACGTTAAAAATTTAGAATGATAATTTATATATATATATGTTGAATAGGTTATTTGGATATTATCGCCGAGTCAAATAAATCGTTTTGAAAACACGAGTCTTTGCTTTAAATGAGAAAAAAATTAAAAACAGTGTAAAAATTAATAAAAAAGCTTCTGGTTATATTCAAAGTTAGTATGTATGTATGTAGTTTGTTTCGTTGAGTTTTTGTAAGG
Organism: Chilo suppressalis; assembly: GCA_902850365.2. Taxonomy (NCBI): domain Eukaryota; kingdom Metazoa; phylum Arthropoda; class Insecta; order Lepidoptera; family Crambidae; genus Chilo; species Chilo suppressalis. The sequence goes on along the minus strand of OU963914.1, from coordinate 15,914,562 downwards.
CTTATTTATAAGATTTCCGGTTGATGAGAGAATATTAATTAGGTGTCGTAGTTATATTAAAAACTAATTGACTGTGTGAACTTTTTTATATAATTTCTTACTTTGTTAGCGAATTTTTTATGCAATTATTATTATATCGTCAAACATGTCAGCACTGCGTTTGAACCTTGTAACTTAGATAATAAAAACAAAAATAATAAAATAATATGAGCAGACAACAAATTTGCTGAAAATATAAAATGAGAGAAAATCCGTTTTCTATTCTACCTAATCCCCCTTCTTAGTAAACGAGAATAAGCTTGGTGTAGTTACTCTATGTTTTGTCACTGTTCATTGTATTACAAATGGAACTCGAGTGCAGTGCCGTCTTTGACCTATTGGAGGCCCTGGGCATATTAGGATAATGGGGCCCCTATGACCCCCGTTTGGTGATCTAACAAGAACTAGGGACTTTGTGTTTGTGATCTGAGGTGCCCACCTATCGATCACGGGGCCCTGGGCACTTGCCCAAAGTGCCCACTGGGAAAGACGGGTCTGCTCGAGTGCTATGAACAAAAAAGGGCGTAACTAGTCTAACCTTATTCCTCGTTTATTTATAAGGGGGAATGAGTTTCGTAAAGTTTCTACATTCTCTTGTTATTAAAAAGGCATTAGAATCTAAGTTTATACAGTATAGTTTCCAGTTGGAATTATATTTACTTAATTTAAAAAGTGAATTAAGAAAATTATAAAATAAAGCTGGAAGTGCTTCGCGAATTGAAGCAGGATCTAATTTATTAATAACATAAATAAAGACTACATATTTTGGTATTCCAAAAACAAGCGTTAGATAAACTTTAAAAAATGGGGGGCACAAACGCAGTGTTTTCTTTAGTATAATTATAATTCTCTTATAACAATGAATTTATCAAAGGATGTACACGGTGCCTCCACAAACGACAAGCGGGCACGATTTTTTATATAATTTCCTTTACTGTAGGTATTATTTGAAGCTTTACTGTTTTTCTAGTCAGTTAAAGTAGATTATCATTTTGTGGTACTTTAGCTAGCATGATATGATAATATACTATTACTTATATGAGTAATCCAATTTAATATTGGAGAATCAAAGATATTCTAAGTTTTTATTTAAAAAAATGTAAGTAACTGTGAGTTGCGTCAACAAGTTATAATTAAGAATTATAAGTTGCGCTTTAAACTTTGTTAAACTATGTCAGAATGTGACAGAAATATATACGTAATAAATATCCTTTATTTAAAAACTACCTTGAATCAAAATGCATAGCGGATTTTATTGTTAAATCATGGGAGATCTAATAGGAACTTATTACATTTTTTAAGAAAATAATATACTATTAAGTGTAATCAATAAAGTTATGAAAATTTGTGAAATTAATTTATGCAGAGGTTTTTATAATTATTCTATTTTAAATTGTTTCATATGAAATATTATTAAAATTCAATAAAAAAGTAACAACATTGGCCATTCAAGTTTAGTACAAATAAATATTGAGATGATTTCAAATATTCTTCAGTCTAGTCACTATTATTAAGCATTTTTTTTATTCTATATCATCATCATCAGCCTATTAATGTCCCCACTGCTGGGGCACAGGCCTTCCCTATGGATGGAATAGGGAGATTGGGCCATGACCCACCACGCGGGCCCAGTGCGGATTGGTGGGTGCTAACGGATGCAGATGCAGCCGGGACCAACGGCTTAACGTGCCTTCCGAAGCACGGAGGAGCTCGAGATAGTAATTTTTGGTCACCAAGTAATTTAAATAATGATATCTCAACCTGTGGATTTCGGAAATACCAATAGACCAATACAAATAATTTTTTGGCCTGCTCCGTTTATCCATACCAAGTTGTCCATCGTGGTATGGCAGAAAGGAATATTTTTCCACTCAACCTAGGTAAACCTTCGAGTATGGAAAACAACTTTTCTATTCTTATCTGCTTCTCAAAAAAACCATAAAAGGTTCTCATCACTGTTCCTAAAATCGTTTATTTTACTACAATTAATTCTATATCAACTATATAATCATTTATAAATAACAAAAGCAACACTACCTAATATCCTAATGTCTAAAAAATTCAATTGGCAAACGAGTAAGAGAAGATAATTATGTCTTGTCATAATTCTGTGTCATAAGTGTCTTCATGTATTTGAGTTACCTTATTTCATCCAGATAATGTCACTTAATTTTGTCATTTTACGTATTTTATCTGAAATGTGTTTGCTCACTAAATCTTGCTAAAACATTGTCAAACCAATTGAAATGCGTGTGTTTTACCAAAACTGTATTCAGTTACAACTGTTATTTTATTAAGGCCTGTTTTTTTAGATGAAAATTTATTATTTTCACATCTAGCTGTATTATAGCTATTAACGGGATTGTTACCATGTACCTTATTTATTATGAGTCTCCGATAATCTACTTCCATGACTCCGTGATCATGGCGATTGCAACAGTGCCGAAATATCGGAGACTCATAAAAAACAAGGTACATGGTAACAATCCCGTTAATAGCTATAATGTTAGCGACCATGAAAGTTAAAAACAATATATCTATCTGTATATTTGTTAAGTCGCTGCACAAGCTATTGGTTTCTTGTAATATTTTTTATTAGTTTATTAACTATATTTCTAGATTAAAGCACTTTTTACATAAATTATACTGCATTCTGCAGATATTTCTCAATGTATTTGTGTTCAATTGAGATAATGAAATAAAAATCCTTGCCATGAGCTTGTTTCGTCAGTTCTTCTCTGACAGTCCACTCTTTTTAATCATCATCGCATTAATGTCCCTACTGCTGGGGCACAGGCCTTCCCTATGGATGAAACAGAGAGATTGGACCATAACCCACCACGCTGGCGCAGTGTGAATTGGTGGGTGGCACTCATCATAGATTAAAGAAAACTATTAAAATTCAATTAACCTGTAACGGAACAAAAATAAAAACATAATATTATATTAGTTTAAGACAATACTCGTATAATATGGTAATTAAAATTGCGAGATTTGTTGAGGCCAATCTTAAGTTTAATATTAGGCATAGTATGAAATGTACCTGTTCTTTTTTATTCTTATGTTTTTTTAATGCCTTTAAGACAAGAAAGATCATGCAAACATTATCTGTGTTCTATGAAAATTATTGTTAATTATCATAATTATATCATAAATGTCGTGTATATCATCATATCATTAAACATTAGTGTTATAAAGACGTCGATCCAATATTTTCTTTACTGAGTTTTTAAGCATAATTACTGTATAATTTATTTCAGAAATGGGTCGTAGTGAAATTATTTTTAAAAGGCCTCAAAATATTAACAATTTTGTATCAGTTATTAATGTTAAAATTATCATTCCTGTTTTTGTAGTTTCCTTTCTGATTGCACTAGCAGTAATAAGTGAGACTCTTTCTATTAAAAAAAGCAATAAACCAAATAAAATAACAAGTCTTAAGTTTGTTACATTTTAAATAAGCATTACATTCAGAATACCTAATAATTATGTCGTTCAAACGAGTAAATTTATAACTGCTCTGTTCAAAGGCGAAATTAATAGAAAGTATCACTATTATACCAAATTTAAAGTAAAGTTTAAAGGCCATTTTTTATAAATAATTGATTATGTAAGTATTGATTTGATGTGATATGTTTTTATAGTATAATTTATATTGGAAGTGAAACTGTTATCGGATGGTGTGTAAATGGAAGAAGAATGGAAGGAAATGCGTCACGAGCATCACACGACAATATAATATATATATATATATATATATATATGTGTGTGTGTGGGATGCGTGCGCAGCTCTTCCCGACGAGCATGAAAGTTGGAGGGTGACTCGGCGAAGGCTGAAACGCTACCAGCGTCACGAGCGTCACATGCGGCAATATATTATATGAGGAGTTAGCGAACAAATCGGTGAAATTACGCATCAGTGGGCCAATCGCCTAACCAGATTGCTTTGGAAAACGCTATCGCTTACGATTTCATTTTGTTATTTCTAACCGCCGAAGGTTTTCAAATACCTCACGCTCATTTTCTTTAACATTGTTATTACCAATGCAAAAGAAAAAAAAAGAGCGCGAGGCATTTGAAAACCTCAGGCGGCTAGAAATAACAAATTAAATCGTAAGCGATAGCGTTTTCCAAAGCAATCCAGTTAGGCGATTGGCCCCCTGGTCAAACTACATTTTTTTTACAGCCTTGAGTCTCGGAGGTTGCGAGCCCTTTGAATTTGAATCTCAAATATTTTTCAATCAAAAACGCGTAAACCATGCCAAAAGCTCACTGGAGGTGTGTCATTCAGTTTTATACAGCTCCTGTAAAATTTAATTTTATGTAATTATACCGTTTTGTTTGCCAGCTCCTCATATATGAGTGATGCGTGCGCTGCTCCATTCTCGTGTGACTTAAGAGCCCTTTCACATTTTTTTTGTAAAAAATTGTAACTTTTGACCGCCTCGTTTACCCCCTTAGAAAAGATTTCAAAGATTTTCCAATAGAAGTAAACAGTAGATTTATTCTTCCTGTTGTAAGGTAATGTAGAATATTTGTAAATACTATTTTCCTTTTTTTTGTACTGATCGTTCTACCGCAGCTAGTTTACGGAAAAAACGATAATATGCACAACTTCAAACGCCTGAATCTCTAAATAATGTTCAATAAATAAGATCAAATAAATTACTACGACATCAGAAATATGTTTTTGATGTAACATAATGTATTAGAATTTTGATTTTCCATCTCATGAATTATCAAAAAAAAAAAAACCTCCGTGAGTTTTCCCAAAAAACAATGCAGGTTTACCCTGTTTTGATATTGAATTTAATAGAATGACTATCAAAAACTTTCATAAAACTAATCTACCATTATGGAAATACTAAAATATTTATATATTTTTATAATTAGTTCATCAATTATTATTTAATAAGACTCGAAACATCACCCGTAAAATGCAATATTACTAGTGCAAATCTACCTACGCGCCGATCAGTACGGCAGCGGCGCAATTTTGTAAAAGGGCTCTTATGCACCGTCTTTTATTAGGTTATTACTACTAGTTTTTTTGTGATCAAATAGAAATGTACTTAATTGACTTTAACGTACAGTGGACACCTATGTGGCTATCATTACCATTTCACAAAGTATTCAATTGTTTTATAACTGATTATGCATTATAAGTTAAAAAGGAGGTGCTGGCAAACAAAACTGTATAATAACATCAAATTAAATTTTACAGGAACAGTAAAAAACTTAATGACATACGTACAGTGAAATTTTGGCGGGATTTTTTAATTTAGTAATATTAGGCGGTTTTGATTGATACGAGTTAAAATTCAAATTCAGCTGGCCCAAAACCTCCGGGCTGTAAAAATAAAGTATTATATGGTCAAAACCATATGCGTAACTTTTTTTTTTTCGCTAGCTCCTCAAAGCATAAAGCTTTACTTCAGATAGGAAATAGTACATTACGATACGCGTGACCTAAGTTGCCTATTACTGCACGGCGTGAAGTTAGCGCCCGAGCGGAGCGAGGGTGCTAAACGCCGTGCAGTAATAGACAACTTAGGCCACAAGTATCGTATACTATTTTATAGCAAGTGTGACATAAACCCGCCCCGGACGCGGGCAAGAGGGGGGGGGGGGGGGGGGGGGTTCGGGGGCCTCCGGCCCCCCCGAGGGATGCGATTAGTGTTTTGAAAGTAAAATTCATGTATTGCAATCACAAAGAATTGCAATACAGACTGCAAGTCAAACTCTGAAAAGAAAGAATTCCGGTTCAGATTACCATTTTGAAAGTATATTTCAAAAGGAAAAAATCAAATATCATTACAACAAAATAGAATTTCAATGTATCCATGAACGTTTATTCCTTGATTGGCATAGTAAAGTTAAGTTAGGCGTATCGTAATGTACTAATTCTACATGAGTGAAGTTGGTCAATTCATTTACACACCGTGCAGAAATAGGCAACTTAGGTCACGGAAAAGCGTGCGTTAAGTGCGGGTTTAGGTCACACTGTGCTATAAAAAATAGTAAGTTTTGCATAAGTTGAGCTGTTATTGACTGAATTAAGAAACGCTAACGCGGTAGTTTGAGCGTGGCTTTTGGATAGCGTAGAGAATTTGTAGTAATAATATTAGTTTTCAAGAGAATCGTTTCTATGGGCTAAAACTTTCAAAAATATTTTTGACTTGAATACTTGCGGTCAGTTAAACAAAACACTTTTAAAGTTGAAGAGTTAGTACGTTAGTTTTTTTATTATTCCGCCATATTGTAATTGATTTTAGAAAAGTAGAATTATTTTTGAGATATTAGCAGTATGCTAGTATTAACAATATCGATTTACTCGTTAATTATTATTTTTTGTTCGTGTTAGTTAAGTGTTTCGTCAAAGAATTGTACCGTTTTCAAGAAGTGGAGGGAGGTGTGTACGTATGCTCTGGTTTGATTTGTTGTCATTCTAGTAATTTTTAGTCAATTAATTTAAAATACTGTAATAAAAACATCCGACACAAAGAGTTTGTTTCTTTTTCTGTTCAATCTGAAAAACCCCACGTTGGGCGCCAGGTTAATCAATTAGAGGTTAGAGAATTCTAGGGTTTTCATAATAGACCCCTTGGTTATTTATACGTCCGGATAGAGCAATACCAATAAATAAGCAGAGAAACGGCTCATGTTTTGCGAAAAAATATTTGCCAATTTTTTGTCTTAACTTTTTTTTCTATACGCTCAACGCATTTATTCACTTGCAACAATTAAATGCTAGATGTTTAAATCTAAAGGCGAATGCACGCATAGCGGAGGGTGCGGTTCGATGAAGCCTCGTCTGGTTCCTGGATCTTTAATTTATTTTGGAGCTGTGCAATGGACCCGATTCTAGCCTTATTTTCTAACATGTGTGTGTGTGTGTGACTCTACTGGCAGATTGCACTAAAGCAGTCAATGTGGCACTGGTCATACTCGTGGCCGACTAGTGAGTGAGGTGCCTAAGACTTTAAGATTATGACTTTAAAACGTAAGCCTATTAATGAGACACTGTTATCCATAATCATTTAATAGACCATCTGATTATGTCACATATAGAAACAGAAAAATTGTGTAACTCATTCGATTCATGAAGCAGTGTTTATAGTCTGTAGTTCTGGTGTAACAACTATGAATGTAAATATTATTTCCGAGTGCGACACCTGTGTATGTACCTAAGATTAAAAGCAAATTTATGATATTACACTATACTAATTTCTACTTGGAACCTTGCTAAATATGAATTTACACTAGCGCCGCCCGCGACTTCGTTCGCGTTTGTATTTTTCCCGAACTTCGCCGTAAATTATTGGAAAAAAATGTATCGAATTTGGCGTACAAATTGGTAAAATAACTTATAATAATTGACTAACCAGTTTCATAAGCTTTCCAAAAAGTTACAAAAGGTACTTTATAAAAATGCTATTATTATTTTATTTTATTATTATTATTATTTTATTTGCTGTTTTTATTAAAATCAGCAAAAGGGCGCTGTAGGGCAAATCTTTTAATTTGATTTGTAAATTAAAATACTGTCATATCGACCTTATCACTACTTAATAATATAAAGACACTCAGCTACCACAATTTGATTTGTTTGCCTTTCGTGTTGTATTTACGATTTCATTTGCGTTGTTTTTTGAAGTGAAAACTTCTTTACAACGCCGCGTTGTACACTTTTTTTGTATGGGTAAAAAATGTTAAACTCGCGCCTGGTCAGGACACGTGACCTAATCGAAAATTCGTAAGACTAAAACAATAAAATTGGAAAGGTGTGTTGACCTTCAATATATTGGACGAAACATTATAATAATAAGTCTATCTAGGACGTCAAGGTGGCAGCTTTATTGCGAAGAAAATGCATTTTTTTACAATAGATGTCGCTAGGTGCGCTTAAATGTAATTCATGTAAGTAGATTTTCTGAGAGATAAACTTTTTAATGTAATATAAATTGTCATGTTTATGTACGATAGCGCAATAAATAAAAAATGTATTCTACCACATAAATGATAGTACTTTTATACTGATAATTAAAGCAATTCGTGCAAAATTATTCCCTAACCATTCCAAAATATCAAAAATGCACAACTTTAATATTCAAGTTTTCACTTCTGCCAGCACTCCCGGAGTGCAACCCGTCGTTTTTTTTTATTTACTTACGAGAACTTCTTAAGAGAGGAAGTGGATTCGCTTTTGATAGATTAGCCACTGGCTAGAAAAAGAGTTATGTTGTACCAGCATGATGGGTGCCCACTATTACCACAGTATTACCGAGCTGGATGACAATTATCCAATGAGATGCCCGACGCCATGGCCGACGAGAAATCCGGATTTGACGCCATGCGACTTTTATCTTTGGGGTCACATGAAGGAAATAGTGTTTGTTACATCAGTGACATCCATTGAAGAGTTGAGGGAGAGGATATTAGCAGCTGCCGAACAAAAAAAAAACCTTCTTTCAACATAAGAGACAGCGAGTGAAGTACGTCGTAGGCTCTGTGCTTGCATACGAAATAATTGTAGACATTTTTAACAGGGTTTGTATTTTTTAAGGTACAGCTTTTTTAAAACCACATTGAACTTTATCAATCAAGATTGAATTTTATGAACAGTGTAGAGAAACATTATTGACTTTTCGATCTGAATTCAATTTAAAAATCACATGAAAAGTTTGCCCTTTTGCTGATTTTAATAAAACAGCTAATAAAGTTAATAACTTTTGTACCTTGTTGGAAAGCTTATGAAACTATTTTGTCATTCTACTAATTTGTACGCCAAATTCCATACAGTTACTTTCCATAAATTTACGGCGAAGATCGCGAAAAAACAAAAAAAATGTTACCTAAGTCCTTTTATTTCTGAGACTGTATAAGTTTTGGGCAATTGATTTTTTTAAAATGATCACTACTTTTCCGTTTTCAAAAAAGTATTAATTCAAGGTGTAGAGTGGAGTAGTTTATTCGTAATTAATGGACTTTGGTAGCAAGCCAGAAAAAATCAAAAAAAAATACAAAGAACCGTCACAACTCCGTAACCGTCCAGTTTTGACCCCTAGTTCACTCGACATAATTTGTTTCTAATAATAATATAATAATAATAATATTTCCAACACACACTAATCAGCCTAGCCCCAAAGTAAGCACTGTAAGGCTTGTGATATGGGATGCTAGGGTAACGGATAGAATACATATACTGTACATACATAAGTATATTTATATCGAAATACATATTAAACATCCATGACTGGAGTACAAATGCTCGTATTCATCACACAAACATCTGTCCCACCGGGATTCGAACCCGGGACCTCTCGAGTCTGCAACACTATGAAACCCAGCCCTTAAACCACTCGGCCACGGAGGTCGTCAAAATTCTAATGACCTCTAGTATAACCCCTTTCAAGGAATTGGTCGAGTTTTCCTGTTACCCTGTAGGTAAGGCTCCACAAGTAACGAATAGGTGCTGTCCTCAAGCGTATACGTCCAAAGTTATAATGACTGGACAAAACTGGAATTTCTATAATATACCTACATACTGTTCTAAGCTGTGCACATACCTTAAGTATTTTACATTACATTACAGTAGATGATATTTATTATAATTATTTGCATTATGCTACTGATCAAACATTTGAATGATTTCACCTTATCAGAGTATGTTAAGAGAAAATATAATGAGGGTATTATAGCTATTTACTTAAATAAAACGAGTGAGTACCACAGTAGTCGCTTAATGCCAGCCATACACACTACGAGAAATCGTAACGATCAGACTGTACAGTTCGAACGGAACAGTTTATCGTACGTGGCGTACGTATAGGAAACTGTGCAGTTTTACAACACACACGCTACGATTTATCGGCACCGTTCGAACTGTACAGTCTGATCGTAACGATTTCTCGTAGTGTGGATGGCCGGTATAAGATGTGTTGTAACATTTGACATTTCACCTTAGTAAAAAAAAAGAAATAAAACCCTTCCCTGGCTTACTGTTACACACTTCTGTCCCATGTCACGAAATCACTTCCACAAATTGCAAGAAAGCGATAGATAAGATGTTACAAATCAAACATTATACCTGTGACTAATTATGTGTAGCTGGCAATTATCACAATTCCCAAATTTCCCGGAAGTATTGGAAATGTTCCCGGAATCCTCGGATTATTCAATTAATTTCAAAGATTCCTGCAACGGCACAACAATAGCTATGATTCTATTTTTATATCAAAAGCAAATCAAAAGTCAACAAACTAAAAAAATTGTCCCCGATTTGCACAGGTGAAGTTTATTTTTAACGTAACAATTGACACCTCTTTTGTGTGAGATATAGGTACTCTATGTCACTTAATAGGTAACGTACCTTTCTACTGGTGAAAGAATTTTCAAATACGGCCATAAGTAGGTTCCCTTCCTTCGTACAAACGAACTTTCAAACTTTATGGATAGTCACAAACAAGCCAGTAAAAGATAAATAGATTACAAATCTGAGATTCCCACCTTTGTGATCTACAACTGTTTTTAAGTAACACCTTTTTTTAAAACCAAGATTTGTAAATTGTAAAAAAACAAACTTTGAGTAAAATTTCACACTTCTACAATCAGCGGCAGACCCCACTGGGAAAGAGCCCAGTGGGCACTTTGGGCAAGTGCCCAGGGCCACGCGATCAATAGGGGCCCCCCTCCGATCAAATACAAAGTCCCTAGTTCCTGTTAATTCACCAAATGGGGGTCATAGGGGCCCCATTATCTTAATATGCCCAGGGCCTCCAATAGGTCAAAGACGGCACTGATCAGCGGTATCGGTTGTTCGATGCATCAGTCCGCCAGTCAATATCTTCCCTAAATAAGGCCTTCGAAGGCCGACAAGCCACCTGATGTTAAGTTGTCACCGTTGCCCATGAACATCTACAATGCCAGTGACACAGCTAAGCCATGCTAATGCCTTTCGTGGAACACTCTTTCTAAGCCTCGTTTAAAGTGGACCATGCTATAGCATCAATGTAACGCCGCCGACGGGAGTCGGTACCATCCACCCCGGTCGTTCCGCCACGTTAAAGGGACAATTGGGAAAAAATGTTCCATTGAGTCGGTACCATCTACCCCGGTCGTTCCGCCCCGTTAAACGGACAATTGGGAAAAAATGTTCCATGGACCCCGTTTTTAACGGGGCGGATGGCACAGGGCAAGTATCATCTACCCCGGCATATTTTTTTATCGGGGCGGTTAGCAAAGATTAAGTAACTAACCGCCCCGTTAGGAGTTGTATTAGTTTTTTACAAACACATTCCTCGGTACGCGTTATCGCACAGCTCTGGGGGACATTCTGATTCCGCAAGAGGGTAGAAGGTAGAAATTGGAGCGCTCCTTGATAACCTCTTAAAGGCGAGAAGTTGTGGACTTCAGTGGTTGAGTCAGAGTCATGAGTGACCACCGAGCCACCACCCGTCATCAACGCCGGTGAAGAATGATGGTACGGTGGTAAAATTATTTCTTAACTATTTTTTGGTGCACGTCATCCTGCGTCTCTCTTTTTAGGTAATGTTGTAAATTGTAATGCTATGCAGTTAAGGTTACCATCCGTCCGAATTAGACTGGACATACCCGGAACTTTAGATTATAGTGCCGACATTGCCCGGATTTTTAAAATTACATTGAATATGAATATAAAAGTCCATATTAGTTAAAATACCATACTATTGCAACTAGGTGGAGTAATGGTACCATTAGGCTTTTTTCGAAATGTCAGGATTTTTGAAATTCCTAAATGGTTACCTTATATGCAGTCCATGGTAGTGGCATGGCTGAAACAATGAACAGTTGACCTTGCGTCGCTTATCAACACGCTGTCCTAGTAACGATGCCCCGTTTAATTATAAGTACTTATAGATTGTGTCATTTTTATTTCTTACTATTTCATTAACAAATACAAAGTGGCGTAATACAATCACTCTATCGGAAGATGTTTTAATTACTGCAAATGACACCGTATAAACGTCAATCATATTTGATATTTGTTAGATAGTCTCATAGTTGATGTATAAAACGAACAGGCAAGACTCGCCTGTTGGTATCGGAACAAAGAAGTCGATGAGCCTTTCTTTCCTAAAATTCTGCATTCACGTGTAACCGTAGATTTGTGTTTTAATTCGTGTCCTTAGTGTTTATTAATATTGTGTTTGTCCGTCAGCTATAGGTAAGTGTTTATTTTTTTGTTGCATGTGATCGTCAAAGTCTCCACAAAGTAGATCCAAATATCCCACCTGATCCGGACAGCGGTAAGCAAGGGCGGATCCAGGGGGGGAGGGGTCAAGGGGGTCATGACCCCCCCCCCCCCCCTGGGCTGGGTCCATCTGTACCCACTTCACAATCTGTACCAACTGTGACTTGACCTCGACTATATGACCCCCCCTGGCGCCAAAGCTGGATCCGCCCTTGGCGGTAAGCGTCCGTATGAAAACATCCGATATTAGATTGGCCCATAATAATAACGATCATGCGGTGGCGGTTTTTATAGGTTTTTGAAGTGAAAACATCTGTAGCGGCGTTGTACACTTTTTTTGTATGGGTAAAAAATGTAAACCGCATCAGGTTAAACACGTGGGCTGATCGCGTCATGACACACAATAAAATTGGAAAGGTTGTTGACTTTCAATAAAGTGGACGAAACATAGTAATATTTAATTTAACTGTAATATAATAATAAGTCTCTATCCAGGACGTCCACGTAGCAGCTGTATTGCGAATAAAGTACATTTTTTTTACTATAGATGTAGCTACGTGCGCTTAAATGTGATTCATGTTAGTTGATTTCTTTACAATAGATGTCGCTAAGTGCGCTTAAACGTGATTCATGTAAAATGATTTTTCTCAGAGATAAACTTTTTCAATGTATAAATCTAAAGAAAAGTTTACTAGAAAAAAATCCACGCGGCCCAGGCAGCGGACGGGACTCGAACCCGCACCCTTCGCAATCCGGGCGAATGTACTGACCATTATGCTACCACGGCCCTATTCGCCGCGTCGAAATTTTTCCTAGCCTTAAGCTGCAAGGCAGCGCCATCTCTGTAGATAACCCACAATGTCATTTTTCAATGTAATTTAAATTGTCATGTTTGTGTACAATAGCGCAATAAATAAATATTGTATTCTACCACAAACATGATAGTACTTTCATACTGATACTTAAAGCAATTCGTGCAAAATTATTCCGTAACCATTCCAAAATATCAAAAATGCACAAGATAATATTCAAGTTTTCACTTCTGCCGGCACTGCCGGAGTGCAACCCGTCGTTTTTTTTTCTACCTACGACAATGTTCTTCTTTCTGTTCTCGAGCGCAAGGTGCTAGACATGATAATTCAAGCTATGATTATGCGATTCGTTTGCTATATGCTCTCTACACGCTTGTTCCATCTAAGAAAGTCAAATGTATACTGTTGTGGAAAGTATGGCTTGGAGTGGTTTCCACCAGGGTTCAGTACTTAATCCTCTATTATTTATTAACATACTCCCGGAGGCCCGCGATGTCGTGTGCGTTATCTTTAGTTTCTTTAAGAATCCTCAGGAATCTTACGTTTTTTTGGGAAAATTTCTTAATTCAGGTCATAAACTATATGCGTACCAAATTTCCTCCAAATCCGTTCAGTAGTTTTTGCGTGATTGAGTAACAAACATACAAACATTCACATTTATAATATTAGTAGAAAGTAGGATATACTGCGGATCTCCATCAATATCTTAACTGGGAGCTCGATGGCACAAGTGGTTAGCGCGTTCAGCTGCGATCGTGGAACTTAAGCAACTTTCGCAGTGGTCGGTCATTGGATGGGTGACCAAAAATTATAATCCCGAGCTCCTCCGTGCTTCGCAAGGCACGTTAAGCCGTTGGTCCCGGCTACATCTGCAGTCGTTAGCACCCACCAATCCGCACTGGGCATCCGTCATGGCCCAATCTCCCTATTCCATCCATAGGGAAGGCCTGTAGTAAGTAGAAGCCTGTAGAAGCTACATCAGTAGATGTAGCCAGAGCCGCTTATTTCGGACAAGTTTACCCGCTGTTGACTTATGGTGTGATGTTCTGGGGTAATTCAGTGAACGTTCAATCCATTTTCCTATTGCAAAAACGTTGTTTACGCATAATATATAATATGTATTCAGATGAAACGTTACGAAATGTTTTTAAGGATAAGGGCTATCTCACTTTGACCAATATTTATATATTACAATCAGCAATTTTTATTAAACAAAATCCAGAATACTTTGAAAATAAAACCACATTACGTCCGAATACGCGTAATAAATACAAATATGATATATGCATACCTAGGATAAATAATCACTTGTATTATAATAGCGCTTTCAGTACTAGCATTAGGATCTTCAATCATTTGCCTGCAGAAATTAAAGCGCACAATTTGCCACTGTTTAAATTTAAGTTAAAAAGCTGGTTATTAAATAATGTTTTTTATAATCTTGATGAATATTATACTTGTAAAACTTAATATAATTTAGGCTCTAAAATGGACTTTTTAAATTAAGATAGTTTTAAGTTATAAATTTTACCATTGCATGCCCGTTATGGGCACACTGTTGTGACTATGTTATTATTGCAATTCCAACTGCATAATTGTACACAGTTTTTTAAGCAATAAAGTTATTATTATTATTATTATGTGCCCCAGCAGTGGGGACATTAATAGGCTGATGATGATCTTAACTGGGATTGTAAAATTCTCCAGTAAGCGGATGACTTAGCACAGTACCAGTGCGGTCCATCTATTAAGGATTTAGCTATACAACTAATATTTTTTCTTATCATCTCTACTAGGGTTAGTCTCAGATTGTCAAGGTCGTAGTGTGACTAACTCCCATTAATGCCTAATAGCAAAAATCAAATATATAAAATTCTCGTGTCACTATAGTAATATAGGTTATTTACGGGATTATACCATGTACCTTGTTTTTAGCGAGTTCCCGATATTTCGGCACTGTTGCAAGCGCATGATCACGGAGTCTCTCTCTCCTTTTATATCACTAATAGTCGTAGTATTAATAAGTCTCTAACTTATATTACTATAATGTTAGTGACCATGAAAGTTCAAAACATATATTTCGTGTCACTGTGTGCGTAATTGAAGTACTCAGAAACGGCTCGACCGATTATCGTGAAATTTTATATGCATATTCAGTAGGTCTGAGTATCCAACAACATCTATTTTTAATCCCCCTAAATGTTAAGGGTCCACCCTTAAATTTATTTTTGACAAAATCTTTGTTTTTATTTTTTTATGAAACATCATATTAAAATACATACTCGTACAACCCTAAATTTTCACCCTTCTACCACCAACCCCTATTTTTTTATGGCGGTATGAAGTTCGCTGGAACTTGGTCTTGATAGTACATTGACTACAACGCATAATTACTACACCGTAAACCAATGGCTCTTAAACCATGGACTGGCAATTAGCGCACCTTAAAGTTCGGCGGTAGCATTTAGCCGCAAAAGGAACATCCCGTTAGATAGTATCTTAATAAATGATGCTTTGATTTCAATTAAAATTAGCACGAAATTTCTTCACTCTGGGTTAGATTCTAGGCTGTCAGGACAGGCACATACTGAAATTTCTCAAAAAAAAAACAACAGCTTGCACTGGGGGTGCCGGCAGAAGTGAAAACTTGAATATTAACGTTGTCCATTTTTGATATTTTGGAATGGTTAAGGAATCATTTTGCACGAATTGCTTTAATTAGCAGTATAAAAGTATTGCCGTATGTGGTAGAATAAAATATTTACTTATTGCGCTGCGCTATCGTACACAAACATGACATTTTATATTAACATTAAAAAGTTTATCTCTCAGAAAAATCAACTTACATGAATCACATTTAAGCGCACTTAGCGACATCTATTGTAAAAAAAATGCATTTTCGCAATAAAGCTGCCACCTGGACGTCCTAATTAGAGACTTATTATGATAATACGATAAAATAAAATATTACTATGTTTCGTCCAAATTATTGAAAGTTAAACCTTTCCAATTTTATTGTTTTCGCCTTACGAATTTTCGATCAGGCTACACACACGCTAAAGAAGTTTTCACTTCAAAAATAACGATTTGTCGCAATCCTAAAAGCCCTTGCAGGTGTCTGGTGAGGGGCTAGTCTTTATATCCTCAATATTGTGTACAGTTCTTTGATTAGAAATGCAATAGATTATTGCTGCTTTGTACTTGAACCATATACCATATCATACCGTAGGGAAGGCTTGTGCTTCAGCAGTGGGGACATAAATAAAGATAAATAATAAAAGATTCCAATGGCATTTATCGTTTTAGTTTTATATGGCCAAAATACTTCTTTCTTACAATTCTCGCTCAAACTTTTTCACACTCCCCAGCCTGGATAGTCGAAGAAAGATTTGTGACGTGTTTTTATACAAGCTTGTTAAAGGTAGATTAGATAGTCCGGATTTATTAAAACAAGTTAATTTTTAAACTAGCACGATTATCTAGATATTTGCCGTTCAAGGCAAACTGTTGGCAGATCAATCTTGGCCAATTATCCGCGATTCACAGAATTCAATCTCAATTAGTCAGTTGGCACGCTTGTCTCTAAAAAATCATTTGATATCAAGTGGTCTTTACTCTTACCACCTTATTAACAAACGAAGAATAAGCTTGGGTTAGTTACTCCATGTTTTGTCTAAGTCCATATAAGTACCCTTAGTATGAGTTTGAGCTCACGAAAACTATCATAGGATTCGTAATTGTAAATTATGTTTCTATGTCCATTTTCGTGAAAAGTAACTAAATATTCTTAAAATTTAAGAAGACGCAAACGATTTAATGACAGAATTTAAACACTGTTTATTTGTATTAAACGAGAACAATAAAATCAGTACCCTTAGTACGAGTGCGAGCTCACGAAAACTATCACAGTTTTCGTAATTGTAAAACACGTACTAAGGGTGAATGACAGTAGCCATTTGAGTGACATAAACAAAACACGTCGTAACTAGTCTAAGTTTATTCCTTGTTTACGAATATGAGGGAAATTCAAATCAAGACTTTTATGTGGATCTGTACCAGAATCATAATTTTGTCATAATTTTTTGAAGTATTAGAAGCTTTGTTTTCTATGTCAAAAATTTTTTGGATAGCTCAAAAAAATACACTGGTCCACAGAACTAAGTGACATATTTTTAAAATCATTTTTTTCTAAACTATAGAAGTTAATGATTTAAAATAAAAGACGGTTTTATAACAAATTTTATCAGCTTTCTTTGAAACTATAGTAAACTATGCTTAGAGTATTTTCCAGTCCTTTTTATTGGACAGTAAAATTCAAGTTCAATATTAAAAGTGTTATACTTAAGTGTATTTATATGATTTCATCCTATCAATTTAAATACAAATCTATGCATGTCGTGGCAACCATTAAATATGACAGCGTTTAAAAAAGTATCTGGATGCTACCATTCAATGTGAATGGCGTTTCTAATTTTGGTGGTCCCTAAATAAATGAATAGGCCAATATTGATGTTGTCGCCTCCATGCGGAAACCGTGATAATTTTAGAAGTATTTAGCTTGATTTTATGTTAAATCTTATAATAACCTATGATAACACAACAGTGTGCAAGTGAGAATCCAACATGAAAGGTGAAACCTTTCTCACTTGCACACTGATCAACAGGACCGTCTTTAACCTATTGGAGGCTCTGGGCATATGAGGATAATGGGGCCCCTATGACTTTGATATGGGTTATGACTTGAAATGGAGCAAGTCATACTGATGCTGAAGTCGGAAAGCCTAATTTTTAATAATAAAAGCTAGTAAGTTGGTATTGTAGTCAGTAATTTAGGTTAGATTTCATCGAATTATACGTACAAGCTTTTTGGTAATAAATACTGGTTACCGTTTGGTGATCTGACTGGAACTAGGGACTTTGTATTTGATCTGAGGGAGGGCCCTATCGATCGCGGGGCCCTGGGCACTTGCCCAAAGTGCCCACTGGGAAAGAGGGGTCTGCTGATCAACCTCTAGACAGTTTCCGAAACTCCGTCCTTCTTGTCCACTATCACGTTACCAGCTACAAAAGGAAGTAGAAAAGAAGTAGGGCACATAGCGGAATGCTATGTAAATTATTTGATGAATTTAAATAGAGCGACCTAAAGTATTAACTTAGGAATTCCATTAAAATTATGAGAATATTTCACTCCAGTCTCACTGGTTTATGTAACGGAACTTCGCCTATTACCAAGTCATAAACGCAAGCGATTATTTAGTTTTAGTGATATCAATCTCGTAAAACATGCCAATATAGACGTAGAGCCAACGATAATAATATCCC
Organism: Chilo suppressalis; assembly: GCA_902850365.2. Taxonomy (NCBI): domain Eukaryota; kingdom Metazoa; phylum Arthropoda; class Insecta; order Lepidoptera; family Crambidae; genus Chilo; species Chilo suppressalis. The sequence goes on along the minus strand of OU963914.1, from coordinate 15,896,157 downwards.
ATAGCTTGCTTGCATTTTATTGCAGTTTGCACTTGCTCCTATTAAAATATAAGTTTTTTTTGTTAAAAGGTTGGGACACAAACTTGCGGCCTTTACCATAGATTATAGTAGAGATGGGCGTTTTTAGATATTTGTGAAATCGATGCGCATCGGTATCAGATAAAATGCATCGGATCCGCACACCGATGCCGGCATCGCATCGATGCCAAGTGAATGTATGTATCGTAGTATCACAAACTTTTCAGTGCCGGTGGCAAAAATTGGAACTACAATTTATCTATAGCATTGTGACAGTTTCATGACATATTTGTTCACTTCTAGCGACATCTTCACCGGCACAGGTAAGTTTGTGGCACTGTCGCTATAGTAACGTTGATAAAAAGTAGACGGCATCGGCATCCAATAACGGCATCCAGTCGCATCGGATGCGCGCATCCAAACATGTCATCGTTATCGCGCATCGTTATTTTAAAAACGCCCGCCCCTAGGTTTTATAGACGCTTGCTATACCAAAAATGTCACTCAAGCCCTTGCTTACCCTGACTCAAACCCCGACTCCATGGAGCCCTGAAACCTTCACTTACAGAAACACAATACCACCAAAAGGTAGAGTTTTTTTACCAGCCTGGGGCGCTCCAATACGAACGACATATCCGTTATGGCATACATCTCTTATACGTTATGTATCTAAAAAAATAAGTGTGTTTATGACCACACGACTGAAGTCAAACTTCTTTAGCTCCATCTCTATGTATGTATATATATACATATATGTACATACATATACATATTTACATTTACCAGCTATAAGAGAGAAAGAAAATGTGCGCGCGCGCTGCTTTCTCTTGCTTATATCCCCCACTGTACTCCCACACAACACTTTTCGTAACGCGTAACGCATTGGCCAGCTTACCCCCTTTTTTTTGTGACGAGGGGAAATGCAGTTACGCACCATACCGTGACGCTGACTAGGCGCACGGCGTGTGTGGGACTCGCCTGCACGGGAAACAGTGCCGACCCTACTCAAGCAGGACCAGTGCGGAAGGCCACACTGATCCTACTCCACTAAAACCCCCTGGTACCCTCCTACGCCCATATGGGGGCGGTCTCGGGGCCGACGCACCTACGTGCGCCACATCTCCGAGCACGCCCCCGGGCAGGTTCGGCCCAACGAGTGGACCGGGCGGCCAGCTTACCCCCTAAGTCAAGCGTGCGTAAAGTGTTTTACTTCAAAAACTGTAGTTTCACCTCCTTGGCACCTCTTCTAACTGAGTGTAAGTAATAAGGCTAGTTGCGGCTGGACCGATATCTATTAAATTGTGTGCACGTTCAAGTGGGTACTTAGATGGCTTGGATTCACAACTTGACCAGTAGGCTAATTCGTTAACTGCTTTTGACAGATGGAAGTGGTAATCGCCGAGCTATTGAGTTATCCACTCCTGCTTTATTATAACGCCAAAAAGATGCTTGTACTGAAAAGCATCCATGGATATGCAATTTTCTCTTTAGTTGTACATACATTGTAAATGTTAAAAAAGTTAGCAACATTTGACAGATCCGTAATCGTATCGTCATTGTCAAATTTTGTATGAAAACTTGAACAGCAGCGCCATAATGTACGTAATGAGAACTAAAAATCAGTACACATTTGACAATGACATTTTGTACTCGCAAACGATACGAATTCGATATTGGTTCGTGCTAAGGGTACTGGACTGTCAAAGGACATTGCTCGTTCCCCATACATTGAATGCCCTAGAACGCCCAGCAATGAGAAAATGCTAGTTGTGTTCGGAATCATTCATAAACTCTAAATAAGCATTTGTTGAGATACGGACAACTTGAGGAACCGTGGCCTACTACAGAATGTATTAGATTTTGAGGTTATAATTATTATACTTAATCATTAAAGATGTACACTTTATATATTCTGAATAGATTTAGTGTTTACCTCTATGTAAGCACTTAAATAATATGCATTAAATGAACATAAAATGCAATTAATAATAAAAATAATAAATGCTTATATTCATATTGATTTATGAGTGTTGTCAGTTGGTACCTATGATACCTGTAGTAAGTAATGATAGATTTCTTTTCAAATGAAATGTTCAGTCTTTCCATTTACCTGTTCCTACAGTTTACTATCGGTAATTAGGTATGTACCTGGTTATCATTATGATTTTCATAAAAATAAACAGATATTACATGGGATGGGAGTATGAACTATCTTTAGATAATTTCAGAAATAATCTTTTCATAAATATAATAGAAATACTAGTAATAAGTATTATTAACTAAGGTACCTAGTTCTATTTTTATGTTGATAAATACCTATGGTCGCCTATATTGCATTACTAAGGTAAACAATCTTGGCACAACTTTTTAACAGAATCACCCATTTAATAATAAAATATTAACGAAGCCAATAAACTATTAAAATAAATCGTTATTATAGACTGAAACCTATTGAATCCAGTTATCAGTTGATTTTTAATGCTGTATTTTCAATAAAAAGGAGTGCCAAGTTGGATGAACAGACTGTAGTATCTAGTAACAGAACTTTTAATTTTTAAACAGATTGTCCGTTTACTATGATTAATTGCTAATAAGTTAAAAAAATAATAGAAAAATAATAGTGAAGGACATTCTTTTGGGCATGCTAGGGCCGATTTCGTCGATGTCCTTTCATGCTTGGCCTCTGGTGGATAAAAGGATAAAGTGGCTAATAGTAGCAAGACATCAGGGGATGGTCGCTTGCTGTGCACCGTTAGGACAGAAAAGTACGCAAATTGCTACATTTTACGCGCACATTGTACAAGTCAATCAATAAATTAACTACCAATGTAACCGATAGGCTGCAGAAATATAGACTTATATTTGAGTGTTTAACTAAAAATAAAAAAAAATACTGAAGCAATAATTTGTAAATGTTCATAAAAGTCATATATTTTTTTTATAACTTAGGCTTATTAAAAGCGCTTTTACGTACATACTTGAATGGTATTAGATTTCAATTTTGTATCGTATCTCTGGGATAAAAAAATAAAATAACTACGACTATACTTTAAGCCTTGATACAGTCTTGTACAAATATTGTAAGTACTTACAAAGACGTAATAATAGCTGAACAAACTTTAAATGCTACACAATGCCTATTATCTTTTGCTTTGGGCCAAGGGTTATTAAGTACAAGTCGCGCAGAATCACGCGCATCGTAGTGCGTACTGCGCTCGGTGAGAGCGGACAGAAGTATTCAAAATTAGATAAATACAAACGTACACTTATTAAAAACTCTTTTGAGAAGTCACGATAATTAATAAATGGTGCATGTGTGAATCAAATGAAAACCTCTTTCATTACGTGTTATTTGTTTCTTTATAGCTAAAGTATTTCCGTTAATTAAGTGTTAAATACTGGTGAAAAGTAAATTATAAATGTGTTAAATTATTGTGTTTTGAATTATGCGTTAAATGATTGATTTATTTACACTAACTACTAAACAGTTCTCCGTACAAGACCAATTGGATAATACCAGAGTTGAGGTATGCATTATTTATAAGTATTTGACTATTTTGTTTAAAACTTTATTATTTATTTAGGTAGTTTGTAAATATAAACGAGGGAGAGTATTTATCAAGCTTGTGAGAAATAAATTCTTTAACCTCATGTAGATGCAAGGGTTTCTTATTAATGATTTGCTAGTGATTTTTTGTACAATCTACATCTTCATTTACTTTTACTCTCTAAACTTTCGAAACATGTGTTGTTGATTCCTAATAAGGAATCCACACCGCCACTGCCGGTAAGAAGGGCAAACCATATCCCAGAGTTTTAAGTGGGTAGGGGCCCCGACTAACTGTGGCCCCTATTCCTACATGGACAAAGAAATTTAGTGACTCATTTCTTTGTCGTACTATTCGCAAGTGGAATTCTTTGCCCGCGCACGTCTTACCCCCTTCCTACAATCTGATGTCCTTCAAAAGAGGCGTGAAGGGGCATTTCTACAGGCCGACAAGGTGAGGATGGTTGGTGTGGCAGTTTATAACTGCTGTACCAGCTATCTTCGCGTCTGGACTTTGCCACCGCTTAACATCAGGTGGGGTAGAGTCATTTGCCTGCGCGGGCCATCCTGCGCACGTCTGCGAGGTCCCTGCCGTGGAGTAAGGGGATCAAATACATATTATTTCCCAAAAAAATATATAGTAGGCGAAACTACTATATTTTGCTTAAAGCAGCCTGCTAGTAAAAGCTTTCTTAACATAAAAACGGAAGTATTAAGGTATAGAACAGCATAAATATACTTATTTCAAAAATAAAGTTAATATTTTAACCGCAAGTATGCGCAATATAGTAATATTTTACCAGTTTTTTTTCATCTTCTATATTTTTAGAAGTAACAGCTTCGAAAATAGTATATTTGATAGATAAAAAGTTGGGTACCCTACCTAGGGGTTCCGTGCAGATCTGTAGATACGCAACACAAACGGCCGTACCTTTTTTTACGTTAACTAAGAAGTTTGATTTTTTTACAGCTTTATGGATGTAACACTTACGAATTTGGTTTTCAACTCGATATCTCCGAGCATTTCCGAGATAAAGGGTCTTGACAGACAGACAAAGTGATCCTAAGGGTTCTATTTTAGCCTCTTTTTTGAGACACGAAACGTTAATACTTCATAAGGCTAACTTAAACATCCATTGGCTATGTTTTAAGTACTTTTTGACACAAAAATACTTAAAGGTTGGCATATTGGATGAAGGTATACAGGGGAACCAATTTATTCCACGCAGTTACCGTTACTAGTTAACTTAGTATTAAGTTGTATAAATTGCCTAGCATTTGGATAGATTTGACTAGCCCTGGCACATTTACACAAAACTTGTTCGCCCACACGAATATTTGATACAACAAGCTCAGTTCTCCATAAAATATACTACTTGGGTACTTAGTAATTAAGTAATTACTATTGCAGTTCTCTATTGTAGGAACAAACTCATTAATTACAACGCAGAATCTGCGTTGCAATAGAAAAATGTGACAGCTATCTTCGCGACTGAACTCCAGCAAGTTTATTACTCCACCGCCTGATGTTAACACTTAACATCAGTTTCCGTAGCATGTGCAGCTCAATAATAATAATAATAAGAGCTGAAAAGAAATACACTATACAAATAATAATAATAAGTTGACGTGGTCGCTATAGCCCTCTCCACAACAGGCGTCATTCCAAATCACCTTCTCCATAGCCTTAAATTAATAAACCTAAAAGAAACCCTCTATATCACCCTCCAAAAAGCTGCAATTTTAAATACATTGTCAGAAAGTTCATGCAAATAGATGAAAACGAAATAGGTTCTCATCACAACACTACAACATAACATAACACAACACATGCTGCACTTACATGGTTTCGGCCCGTAATTGTAGTAAAAATCAGCCAAAGAGCTGAGAAGAAAAGCACTCTACAAATAATAATAATAAATATTTCCAACACTCACACCAATTAGCCTAGCCCCAAAGTAAGCACTATTAGGCTTGTGTTATGGGATACTAGGGTAACGGATGGAGTACATACACAGTACATAAATTATAAAAGTATATTTTTAAAGAAATACATATTAAACATCCATGACTGGAGTACAATTGCTCGTATTCATCACACAAACATCTGCCCCCACCGGGATTTGAAACCAGAACCTCTCGAGTCGGCGACACCATGAAACCCGGCGTACAAACCACTCGGCCACAGAGGTCGTCAATTTACATTATATCACGTTTTTGATAGCGTCTAACTGGAAAACTCCATGGTAATTTCACAATTTGAGCGTGATAAAAACGTGTTATATATCATTTAGCGCTGCTCATGCTAGGGAGTTAGAGTAATTAATTGGCTGCACTTTGTTAAAAACCCGGCCAAGTGCGTGTCGTACCACGCGCAGTGTAGTTTCGAAGTTGCTCGTCGTCATCACAATATATTTTGGAAAGAGCGTCGTCGTCTTTCGTTCGTCTTTTTTTTCGTCTAAATCACTTTTAATGTTTTTTTTTCTAAGGATATTTTATTTTATCAGAAATTTCTAATACACAAGTTGAACGACTATATTACGCTTAAAGTAACAAATCTATTTTAACCGTTATAATATTCCTTAAAAGTTCATGAAAAGGATTTTTATCAGGAATTTTTCCAGGTTTTTCAAGCTAATAGTTTAGCTTTTAGAGGAGGGGACGCCCTACACGAACAAACATAAGCACTTTAAAGTTCAATATTTCTCAAACGGATCTCTAAATCGAAGAAAAATCTTAAGAATTCCTTAGAGGGTCTATTCATAATCATTTACAAGTTCCATGTAGGGGAGCAACCTTTTTTTTTTATGCGCAGGCTAAAAATATTATTTACAGACAACGGCACCTTTAAGAGGCACACCGCCGAACGGACCTCACACCTGGCTCCCGCAAGCTTTACGAGCCCCAGCAGTGGCTGCCCACTGAGGACCCCGTTACTCTTACGGGCGCTTTACGGCATAATATCCGCTAAAAAACCCTGTGAATACCCTCTAAGCTGCTTAGCGCGAAGCCGCGGGATCCCCGTTTAGGGATTCTTCCGCGTCTGTGCACCTAGCAGCCTCCCGGCCTAGCAGGGGTCTCCCGGGGTATCACGGGAACCCCGCAGACGTGCGCAGGATGGCCCGCACATGGGGGCTAAGTACGCGGCCTAGTGCCCACTGTACCGCCCCCCGTCCGCTGCGAAGGGCTACTTGAGCGTGCCCGTGTAGCTCCCTCCGCCGCCCCCCTCTTTGCAGGACAGAACTACAAGGGGGGGGGGGGGGGGGCTGTCGGCACAGCTGTCGCCATGCCGGTCAGCGAGGGGTAGGGTCATGGGACGGGCGCAGCCAGGGTGCGCCGCCGTCCTCTCCTACCCGTCCTCCTTTGGCGGGAGGGAGCGGCCAGAGGATCATCCTCCCGCTCCCTCTCAGCCGCCTCCTTCTACGATATAACGTTCTCGCAGAAGGAGGCGACCGCCTCCCACGATGTAGGGGAGCTACCCTAAAAAGATTTTTTTTAAATTTTATTCGACCATTTTGTCGGCGTTATTAATATACATATCCACACATAATTACAGCTCTCTATTTTTAACAGTCTCCAAACAAAACCGGGGACGGACATAATAAGGGTTCCTTGTCAGGATTACGGATTACGGAACCCCAAAAAAAGACTACCAAATGTTTGGTTTGGTACGGTATCCACACTAATATTATAAACGCGAAAGTGTGTGTCTGTACCTCTTCACACTTAATCCTTTGAACCGATTTAAATGAAATTTGGTTTAGAGATAGTTTTAGTCCCGAGCAAGGAAAGGATATAGGATAGTTATGATCCCAGAAATCTTCTTTTAGGGGGGGTGAAAAGTGGGATGGAAGTTTGTATGGAAAAACCAATATTTTCACGAAGACGAAGTTGTATTTCCTCTCAAGTTATAATGGAGGTAAAGGTGTAGTTAAGGTTAAATTAAATAGATAGATAATAAATAAAACCATTAAAAATGTTGTTTAAAGTATTGTTTTTATTGAACTAAATTTAACATTAAAACAAACAATATAATAAACATTTAATTTCGATTTTCTCAGACTAATCAAGAATGACAAAACCTATGAATAGATACGCTTACAGTGGTGATCACATAATTAGGAACGCTTCTTTGAAGACAAGATATTTTCAAAAAAACTGGTACGTATAACGTACTAGCTGTGCCCCGCGGTGTTACCCGCGGTTTATTAGGGATATTTTCCCGCAGTAAAACGTAGCCTGTGTGTTAGTCCAGGGAGTCGGCTAACTCCATACCAAATTTTATTAAAATCGCTCCAGCCGTTTAGACGTGAAGAAGTAACAAACATACAAACTCACTAACTTTTGCCATTATAATATTAGTGTGATTGCATGTATTACATTTATTTAACGAGTAACGTCATCAATAAATGGTCGCCTCACTAATCTGTCATACTTCCTTCCTGTTTCCTTCCATTGTGAAATGGTCGCACGATATAATGATAATGTGTTCATTAATTAAAAAAAAAACAATTGAAATGTTTAAAGAGCTATTATTGATTACGAAGAACCCAGTTTATTCTACAATTTTATATTTTTACTCACGATATGTTGAGTTAGAGTGGAGTTCAGTCCATAATGTGGCAGCTGGTATTGTGCTCCAGCCATCCACACCACAGAACACAGAAAGAGGTAAGAAGTGTGATCATAGACCGTTTGTACGGGAACTGATGTAAAAGAAAATACGCAACCAAATGACGTGACATCAAACAATCTATCCAATCAGCCGAATCACCCGAGAGCAACGACGCAATCAGAACCAAGTTTTGGTCAAGTTATGAGCATTTGCTCACACATGTGGCGCGCCTGCCCCGCCCACAAGGACATTCTAACCTGTTTCTGGGTTCTGCGTTGCCGGCCTGAACGCAATCCCCTACTCAGCGGGAACCCTATATCTAGTCGAGATCAACGTAATACATAAATTTTGGCAAAAAAAATCCTAAAGAAAAGTTTTACTAGAAAAAAAAAACATCAAAAATCATGCGTGGTTGCATAATTGGTCAGTGCATTCGCCCGGATTGCGAAGGGTGCGGGTTCGACTCCCGTCCGCTGCCTGGTCCGCGAGATTTTTCTAGTAAAACTTTTCTTTAGATTTAAACATGTAACAGTTAAATGCTTAAAAAAATAAAATCATAAAAAAATTCTTCAAAGGATCTAACAACATTTGATAAGAGTAGTTTGGTGAGATCAACCCTTCAGCGATCTCTGCACGCACTTTTCGAAGGCGTTTGGAGGAAGCGAAGTTGCATAAAGACATAGGTAACTTCTTGAACAAAATCACAGACAAATAAAGATGCGCAGTAGACATTTTTGTATGTAATTGCTACTGCAGGTTTCCTTGCCTATATTCGTTGCTAAAGAAGTTTGCGGAGGTGTATGTGTATGTTGAAACGTGGCCACAGGCAGGGCCGTCTTTAACCTATTGGAGGCCCTGGGCATATTAGGATAATGGGGCCCCTATGACTTTGATGTGGATTATGACTTGAAATGAAGCGAGTTATACTGATGAGTGTACTACTGATGATTTTTCTTTAAAATGCGTATGTGGTTAGTATACCATAATATGTATATTTCAATTTATCTAAGCATGCTGAAGTCAGAAAGCCTAATTTTTGGGCGAGAGTAGAATAGCTTCGCTTATGTAAAAGCTAGTAAGTTGGTATTGTAGTCAGTAATTTAGGTTCGATTTCGTCGAATCATATAATTTTTTTGGTAATAAATATTGGTTATCGTTTGGTGATCCGACAGTAACTAGGGACTTTTGTATTTGATCTGAGGGGGGCCCTTATCGATCGCGGGGCCCTGGGCACTTGCCCAAAGTGCCCACTGGGAAAGAGGGGCCTGGCCACAGGCAAGTCCGTTTCGCATTTGCAAGAATTCATACTTTCTTGGACAGACAGTGGAAAAATGATCTTTTTTCTGACGAGACGAAAATAAACAGAGTACCTATGTATGTTCTGATGAAAAACGATACGTACGGCACCCTCTGAATAAAACATTCGACTCCAAATACACAAATGTAACATTAAGAGGGGAGGCGGGCAATGTTTTTTCCATACCACCTTTCTCGACTGATTCCTCCTTCATTTTTTTCACTAAAGAAATGATTTTCTACTAAATAAAGACTAAAGAGATGATAAAATATAACTTTACTCATTCGATGCTCCTATGTTTTCCTTATTTCGATAACTTGTGTTTCAAAGAAACTGGAAGCCCTTGAAAATGCCAAAATTAAACAATTTTTTTTCACCACCACAGACGTCTTGTGTGGAGATTAGTGTTGCCAGGTGTCACGATTTGCGCGGGACGTCCCGATTTTCAGGGGTCTGGGGACGCGTCCCGATTTGTACCTTATCGGGACGCTAAATGTTCCGATTAATCAAAGAATGAAAATCATGTACCGATTTAAAACTAATCGGACCTGGCAAACACTAGTGGAGATTCAATAAGCATTTACAAAAAAAGCAAAACATAGATGCCTAGTATAACTACTTAGGTACTATTCTATGGGTACAATTTCTTTTACATATATGTTATTTTCGAGGAGGTAATCGTCGAGAGCCATACTTCGAATTTAGCAAATTTTATACGCAATTTTAAGCGTTAGCTACTGTTGTCCAAAACGCGCAGTATTTATTAACGCGCGACCACAATAGTTTTTTCAAATGTCTCTCAGCTCGCGTCTGCTCTTAAAGCGTGGCATGAGATATATGAGAATTTGAGGGTGCTGTTCTGGTCATGAAATTGGAGCTGCTAGTCAGTCAAATGTGTACTGATTTTTAGTTCTCGTTACGTACTTTGTGGCGCTGCTGTGCAAGTTTCATACAAAATTTGACATTGACATCGCACTCGCAAACTATTCGGATTCGATAAAGGTTTATTAATCGAGTAAATTTTTGTCCAGGTTCATTTGTAGTTGAATTTGTTAATATTGGAAATAAATTAAACTTGTGAACAATAAAGTAAGCGAATCTCTATTCCCATCAGTTTGCATTATTCATGGGGCTATTTTATTACATAATTAATTACTTCTAAGTTGAAGCACAACATACAGGATATTACAAAAATACAAATAAAGCTTCAAGGGCGTTGAAGTACATCATATAAGGAGTCTTCTCTAATTTTCTTTAAATATTTGCATGGAGTATGAACTTTTTATACAAACAATTATTTTTAAAGATCCTCGAACTAGTGACGTGTCTTAAAGTGATCGATATTTTTATTCATCATTAAAAATATCTGTTTTTATAAAAAGTTAAAAGTTAATGCAAATATTTTAAGAAAATTAGAGAAGACTATGGAGTCTTCTCTAATTTTCTTAAAATATTTGCATGTATGATATATGATGTACTTCAACGCCCTTCAAACTTTATTTGTATTTTTGTAACACCCTGTATATTATCACGATTTTCATCAAAATTTTCTGAAATTACAAATCGTTCTTAATTATTTGACCAACACTGTGTATAAAAGTAAAGTAAAATATATTCGATGGACGTAATTTAATAATAACAATTTGGCACAACTATTGTGTAGGTACTAGGTACATATTTCAGTGTTCAGTTCAGGGTAACTGCTCCTATTTGGTGTTAGTATACTTCCATAACAAATACAAAGCAAGCAGAATTATTCTATTAAAATTAATAAAAGATTAAAAGATAATAAATTTTAAAGCTACTATTCAAAAATTTGAACAGTATCGTGAATCTTGTGTAAGCAGAGATTCTTAGTAACACATTAATCTAAAATTGCTCCTTCAATTTAGATATAATTATTATTTTTTCTAAGTGCACTTACGCAAACCTTTGCCTGCCATAATTGAATATAATTTCTTAGATAAAAGTTAAGTAAAGTTAGCATTGATTTTCTATGATTAGGCACAATCCCATTAACAGCTTACCAGTCAATACAACTTACCAGTCAATGACTACACTATCTAATCAGCCAACTGTCTATGTTTAAACAAGTTATTGAGTTGTTGCGTTCCTTTAACTTAATTTGAGTTATAAATAAGATATTGATTTGTTATCAAATAGACAGTTGGTTAATAAGCTGATTAGACAGTGAAGTCATTGAATGGTAAGTTACATAAGTATACCTACATCAGTCATAATTAAAGACCTATAGTGCCGCAATCAGTCGCTTAAAAGCAAAGTAAAGACTTATTATGCCGAAATATTAAATTAACAATAGGTAATATTTATTATATGGTCGCATGATGATAACTTCTCAATACATTACCTTTATTAATAAAGCAGAATAAGCCTGGATTAGTTAATCCATGCTTTGTCGTTGTACAGGTCGCGTCATGTAAAAAGAGCGCTGGTGGTCAAGCTGCGCATTAAGCGATTTATCGGTCGATTTGGTGGTATGTGGTGCGGCGCGGGGCGGGCGGGTCTCGCTTCGCATGCATGCCGGTGCGCTATTGGTTCGTCAGTCGACCTTTGATTTCGGCGCTGTGTCCACGTCACAATCGTTCTCAAAATACCATCGTGCACAAAAGTTTTTGATTACGAAATGGTTTTACACAGAAAAGTGAGAAAAGTGATTTACGACGTATATTGTTTTATGAAGAGAGAGGCTGATAATAAAGCAGTTGATAATTTAAAACAATGCATGAAACGGACCGCAGAGGCAACAAAATGTTCCGTGATTACAGTGAGACGAATTGTAAAAGAATCAAAATCTTCAGAATTTCTTACTGCCTTTCGAACTCCCGGCAAAAATAAAAGAAACAAACCAATAACAGGCATTGATAGCTTTGATCAGGGTGTTATAAAAAGAATCATCCATAATTTCCACATCACTGAAAAAGAATTGCCTACCATAGGCAAGTTGCGAAGGAAGTTACAGGATGACCTACATTTTCAAGGATCTGCAGCAAGTCTCAGGCGAATAATAAAAAATTTGGGGTTTAAATGGAAAGCAACAGAAACGAATAGGAAAATTTTAATTGAGCAGTCACAAATTCGATTTCAAAGAATTGAATATCTGAGAAAGATCAAAAAATATAGAGAGGAAGGAAGACCTATCATTTACACTGATGAATCTTATGTCGACAGTTCCCATGCATCTCACCATTATTGGACAGACGGTCCCACCAAAGGCATTAAAAAACCAATATCTAAAGGTAGCCGATTGGTCATAGTGCACGCGGGTGGTGAAGCAGGTTTTGTGCCGAATGCTTTGCTGACATTCAAAGCCGGTACAAAAAGCGGCGACTACCACGACAACATGAATTCAGAGAATTACGAGCGATGGCTCCGTACTAAACTGATGCCGAATTTACCGCCTAATTCAGTCGTGGTAGTCGACAATGCATCGTACCACAACAAACAACTTGATGCTGCACCAGCGTCCAATACAAAGAAAGCAGATATGCAAACCTGGCTCAGTCAAAAAGGAATTGAATATGAAGAATCCATGTTAAAGCCGGAGTTGTACAACTTAATAAAGAAATATAAAGAGCAATTTAAGAAATTTAGTATTGATGAGATATTGAACGAAGCAGGCCATTCTGTACTTCGTTTGCCCCCATATCATCCGGACTTAAATCCAATTGAAATGGCCTGGTCCCAAATAAAGGGATATGTCGCCAGCAAAAATGTAAGTTGGAACCTTACACGGATAACTGACCTGGTTAACGAAAAAGTAAATTTAATGGGCGCAACAGAATGGGGGAAATTATGCACAAAGGTAAAGGAAATCGAGGCCGACTATTCTAAAAGCGATCATGTGGTCGACATCATGACAGAAACATTTATTATTCGCGTAGGGGATGATGATTCTGACTCAAATAATAATGAAAGTTTAAGTGATGATAGCGACGACGATGAAATGGCCACCTCTAGCACCAACACCGCGTCCTCATCTGGTTTTCATGTCACCCACAACGACTTAATGGAAGGAGTTTCAATATTACCATTTGATTAAACTTTCTACACTGAATGAAACATCTTTTTGTTGATATTCTTTCGAATATATTTTTTAAGAATTTTTATTTCATTAAGCAGAGAAAGAAGATCGAACATTTTTGTATGGAGGGTGGCATACCTAAACTTGCAAGTATCTACTTTTTTGTGTACACCTTTGAAACATAACAAATGAAAGAGAAAAAACCAAACAACAATTATTGTTCATCATAAATTTGTCGTACACTTTCTGAAATATTTTACATTGTAAGTGACAGGAACATTGAAAAGCAATGTGCGCAATATTTTAGAAAGCTTGCAAGTTTAGGAGTTCGATGCTCTTTAAGTTGTTTGAGAGATAAACTCAATAACAGGCTAAACATACCATACTGCCGTTTAAATTATCAAACTGCATGATGAAACTGCCAATGAACCAATTGTCTTTGAATGAAATGAAGGTTTTATTTTTTATAACTTGTAATCTATTGTCCCTACCTGCATTCTTGTGAAATAAATAATTCATTTTAATGTACCTACTAAACCAACCAATATGCAAAGCCACGAGCGAAAGTCTGGTTTAAAAATAAAACAATAGGCCTAGTACGTATTTTCGTGCGCGAGTGTACCCATGCGCAAACACGCCCCCTCCACTTTCTTCCAGCGCTCTTTTTACATGACGCGGCCTGTATGACGAATGGCATAAACAAAACACTGCGTAACTAGTCTAAACTTATTACATGTTTATTAATAAGGGGGCAAGAAAATAGAATGAGATTAGCTGACCCAGCGATCTTCGTACCGCCATAAAAAAGTGGCTGGTGGTAGAAGGGTGACAATTTAGGTTTTATACATTTTTTAATTGAGAACCATAAAAATAAAAATTATAGAAAAATTTAAAAAAAAATGTTAGGGGTGGGACAACCTCTATCACTTAGGGGTATGAAAAATAGATAGTAGCCGATTCTCAGACCTACTGAATATGCATATAAAATATCATAATACTCGGTGAAGCCGTTTCGCACGAGTATGGTAACTAACATTGTGACACGAGAATTTTATATATAAGATTAATAATACATAGATGACTATCTACAAGCCATAATAGAGAAACATACACTGACTCATTTTAATTTCATCTCAAACGAGTTTAAATTTAGCTACTATGCTAGCTCTCAATGGGATCGCACCCTTATTCCTACATACCTGGTACTAGCAATTGGTAGGTTAAATCCTCTGCAGGCAAGTACTTTATCTAGTTTAAAAGGCTAAACATGGAGCACTGCGAATACCGGTATACGTAGCAAATATCTTTGCATACCTACAGTGACGTCTTTGACCTTTTGGAGGCCCTGGGCATATTAGGATAATGGGACCCCGTTTGGTGATCTAACAGAAACTAGGGACTTTGTATTTGATCTAAAGTGGGCCCCTTTCGATCGCGGGGCCCTGGGCACTTGCCCAGGTGCCCACTGGGAAAGAGGGGTCTGCATGCCTAATTACCACCATACCTAGCAACCATACTATGAGGGTTCTCATAGAAAAATTTACACCATATTTGGCACAAAAAAAGATATTTTCCAAAGAGTTTGTGACACCAATCTTCCAGTGGGTATTTTGATCTATGACAAAGTATACGGATGAGTAAATTTTTGGGCTCAGTGGTGCCACCTAGAGCCAGGTATTCAAAAAACCCTCATTACAGAAAAACACCTACCTGACGAAATCGCAAAGCCATCTTCCAATTATTTGCTAATTACTTTTTTATGCCAGATATTGGCAGTACAGGCCAGGCCAATGTTGGTGGGAGCTATTATATTAAATGGTTAACTCTATATATATGTAGTACTATATCTAAAGCATAATTGATCTGATTCCTACGAAGCATCAACTAGTAATAAGGCCCATTACGACAAAGTCCCACCAGTGCAATTTGTTAGTGACAGCGCCTTTATTGCGTAGTACTAAGAGTGATATTCACGAATCAAATTCGTCAATAATGAGAGTGTAACAATTGACTAGAACTACATTTTCTTTCTAATATTAAATATTGGGTTTGGCACTAGTCTAGTAGGGTACTACAGATCCAGTACCCCAAGCACAAACAACTAGCGAGGAAGTATTCGTAAGCCAGCGCAAGTTTCTATGGAAGGAGCAAACTAGGTACAGTTTGCTCATACTTTCGTAAGGAGCGTTGCTTAGTTTGCATAAACACTCTCATGATAGCGATACGAATGCTATCTCGCTAGTTTTTTGTGTTTGGGTCACAGGAGACGCGTAACCGAGAACGCGTCTCTGTAGGCAGCTTAGGCGGCGTTCAAGTATTACGTAACGCAAATTTTGAAGATTTTTGACATTGATCATCCACCATTGTACTTCTCATGCATTTTCCTTTTTTATACCCTAATTTTAATACCTTAGTTTTTTTTATTTAAATAAAAAACAATGTTACTTAACGCGTTGATCGAACCCCCCTCCCGCCCCTGTAACGCATCGTAACGTTTTACAAGAAAATTACGTTATGCAATACGTGAAACCCCCTTAAGGCGGCTATTAAACGGTTTTGGTATCAGTTTGACTGATGGATGACATGTCGTCTATGAAGCATGATGGTGACTGATGTCTTTTACAAACACTGCACGAGCGTCTAATAGCCGCCTAATCTTAGGCCGTAAGTATCACGACACTGGCATATAAATATACTTTATTAACAATCTCATTTTTACAGCCAAAACCATTCCACGACAATTCAGCTTCCATTCATTAATTTAATTCAGTATTTCTTGCGCGAACACTAAATAGGTATCAGAATCTAATAACAATCATAAATCTTATTTTTATAGGTAATATAGGTAACATAAAATTTGCTATCAGAGGCCCAAGCAGAAACTTTGACAGTTCCGTAATCGTATCGCATCGTGAAAGTTTCTATGAAAACAAAGCAGCGCCCCAGCAACCCCTAGCGGACATAAGAATAAACCGACCCCTTCCATACAAAATTTGATGATGACAATACGATTACGTTAGGATCTGTCCTACGTTTTACGTACAATCTGTCTAAGTTCGTGCTTGGGCTTCAGTATGTCTACCCTTAGCACGAACCATTATCGAATTCGAATAGATGGATTCGATCTATTTTGTACGTCAAATGTGTACTGATATTTAGTGCTCGTTACGTCCGTTGTGGCGCTGCTGTTCAAGTTTCCATACAAAATGTGACATTGACATTTCGCATTCGCAAAGTATGCAAATTCGATATTGGTTCGTGCTAAGAGTACAGGACTAAAGCTATTATATAAGTTTTTTGTACAATTGTATAATACTAGGTAACTACTAGGTAATAAATAGCAACTAATTTAATTTGGAATGATCAAAGTTGTAGCCAGGACCACAGCCTAGGCACGGTTTAAAAATTGCTGCCATTTTTTATTTTCAATAAATACATAGTTCATTAGAAATAATAAATATAGAATTGTTCATATAATGATATCAAGTGGGCATAGTGCCCGATACATATAATCGGTTCAACAAAAAACAATAAAAGTAAAAATTTTATATGAACCTCAACAACATGCTTGAGGAATATAATTTAATAAAATTTCATCAAATGTGTTAATAAAAATTTGAAAAATACTCTAGAAAATATTTTAAAATGTTAACTGAAAATATATGTAAAAAATATGAATAGAACCTTATTAAAGATAAATAAAGAAATGTATTTTAATAGTACCATCATTCAGAATCAGTGACCCTACCACTTGTCTTCATTTTCTACATCTGTTCCCTTAAATACAATCAATATTATTGATTTGTTTATTTATAAGCTAAGTAACACTTATCTAGATTTTAATGAAAAGGCTCAATAAATTGCTGGTGTCAATATAATTTGAAGTTATATTATTAACTTTACATCATTATAGGAATAAAAAGATCTTTATAATATCACTTTATTTTCCATGCAAATATTTTTTGTTAAGATTTTCACATTCATATATTCTTTTATTTTCTCAACAAAGATTTTGAGTTCCCGACAGCATATGCAGCTAAAAGTCTACACGGACGGACTGCATTTCAACTGCCATATTTGCAATTTTTAAGCAATTTCATTGTACAGGTTGTGGCAAACCTCTTGAGGAAAACCAAAGACAAATAACCTAGCACAGTAGACAGATGTTCGTTTGTAAATCAAAAGTTTACAGAATCGGGCCCTTTGACTGCTTTATTGTAATTGGTGTGAGTCAGCCATGGAGCACCCCCACTAGAGTCCGCATCACACAAATTTTGTTTGGAATCAAAATCGCCAAAGTCGGTGGGGTGCAGGGAGGTCAGCAGGTCTGAACTGAGTATATGGTCTGACCTTGACGCGTCCAAACGCGTCAAGGTCAGATCATATACTCAGTGCAGCGAAGTGATGAGGGTAAGATCGATTTTAGAAAATATCGATATTTTCTATCGATAAACAATTTAGAATAGAGGCCTAGTACTTTGGTGCGCAAATGCGTAATCATACCCTCTCCACTTTCTTCCAGCGTTCTAATTACATGACGCGACTAGTAACTACATACTAAATTATATATAAGCAACACGAAAAAAAACACGTCCAGGACAAGAAGTATTAATGCAACGATATTAACTACCCTAGATACAACAAAACGAACAAAATCGTGGCCGAAACGTGTCCAAAAGGTACATTGGACGATCCACGGATGTCCGTAAGATGATCACGTGGTCAAAAACAATATAATGCCTTATTTAAACATTGAAAATCACCTTTAATGCATACGGCATAAGGTCTTAATTAAAATGCATGCGTCAAGTTCGTAAAATTTTACGATTTATTGTTATATGTGAAAGAATATAGACCTTATTTTTTTTGACTTTTCACGAGCAATACTGAATGCGCTGTTAGCAATATAGCAGGTACAGACCGCGAAGAAAAGAGATGGCTAAGGGCGACGTATAACCGACCATGCATTTGAATATCACAAATATTTTAAATTAAATCAGTTTATAGTAAGTATTACAACTATAAAATTTGCTTTAAAGGCGTTAATTAAAAAACATTAATTAGATACCCGTCGAAAAAACGACACTTTACGTACTATTAGTATTTTTCTGCATTTTTTCACGGAAATCTTTGGCATCTTGACTTTTCGACGGTCCGCGTGTGACTGTGTACTAAGAAGTGCTTGAGTGGAGTTCAAGCACTTCTTGATTGGGACACATTTTGAGTGCTCGTGGTGTATCTAGGGTATTTAATATCGTTAATTCTATGTCTTTATCTAGGTCATAAACTATGCGCACTTAATTTCATACAAATCCGTTTAACCGTTTTAGCGTGAAAGAGTAACAAATATGCATACAAATTTTCGCGTTTTTTCAATTAAATTAGGGTATGTTTGAAGTCAAATAAAAACTGTTGGTTGTATACTTATGACATCTATTATTGTATACGATGAAATTAATAGTTTTTATTTATTTTTTCCATTTCCATAGCTGACAAACTTATCGATAAACTTACGCGTTGAGACATGAGCTGCGTCTGAGTCACTAGCAATACACGTGCCGGTGTGAGAGCGAGATAGCATATATGATGTAGCCCATGCGAGAAAGGGATAGTGTAAAAAGACATCAACGCGTTCACCAAAAAATAAATACAATTAACAGCAATTTAATATAACAGTATTTTTGTCTTTTTGTAATGCATTTAAACTAACCAGTGAAAAGTAATACCATTTTTTTGAAGACTGGAAGTTGTACTCGACTTTCCACACAATTTAATTGCACAGTACGGCATTTATTACAGTTTTTTAACACGAAAACGAGAGAAGCAGTTGGACCAACGCTCGGTTACCGAATGAAACCATGTATCGCGACGTCTGTGGGCGTGCCTCACGCATAGGTAAAATGCTACTTAAGCTTGGCGTAAGCGCTTGCCCTTGTATGCGGACTCTAGTGGGGGTGCTCCGTGGAGTCAGCAGTTTGGTTAACTGTAGTCATGATAACTGCATTAATAATAACAAATCTTTATTGGATAAATACCAGAATACAATCAGAAGGACCCTGAGTCCTAAAATATAGGATTAATCAGTGTATTAAGAGCCAGTTTCTTCCCAAAAAAATGACACATTAAGGCGTTTAGCAGACGACAATTCAAGTCAATTTCGCCGCGAATATTAGCACAAAGTGAATCCTATACTTCAAACGCACACGGAGGGCAAAAAGACCGCGTCCCAAGTGCCCGGCGGGCAGTGGCGGCGCGGCATGTCCGCGGCTGCCCGCCGTGGATTTAACAAACCAGTTTATATGCAGTAACGCAGACGGCGGCGCGGGGCGGTCAGCTCATTCCGCGCCACGCGCTTTTTCTATTCACTAGAACGAACGTCCCGTACTGACCGCCTCTGCCCGTCGTGTGCTTTGTGTACGCGACGCGGGCAGCCGCAGACATCGACGGGCAGACGCGGTCTTTATTGCTTCGCGGACAAAATGCCCGCCCCGCCCCGTCGTCTGCTCAACGCCTTACATGATAATTTCAGAAGCGTATAAGGCAATGTTTAGTGTTTTAAAATTAGAAACTTAATATTGGGAAAATATATGGTCAGTGTTTAATATTTTTCCAGGGTGTGTATGTGTGTGTAATTGTGTAAGCCTGTGTGTGTGTCTGTGTGTGCCTGTGTATGTGTGTGCCTGTATATGCGCTTGTGTGTGTGTGTGTGTGTGTGTGTGTGTACGTGTGTGTTTCTAGTGATGTGTGCATGTGTGTTAAAACTGTAATTTGGCAATCAGAGTGCAGTTTGAATTCAGTCCAGTTATTTAGTTTAATGCTTCAACGTAGATTATGTGACCCATTTCCTGTAAGTGTGGTCCATTAGGAACGTGACTCCGTGGTCTATGGGCACGATGATGATGGGTATGGAGGCCAGACCTATACCAACGGTAAGGAGAGCTCGTGCGGGAGACGGTATGCGCTTGTATTTGGTGAGGGCTCGACCGGAATAAGCACATAGCCTGAAAGATTAAAGAGAGAGAAGTTGGTCACAAGTAATCTTCGCATGGACGAACTCGATGGCACAGGTGGTCAGCGCGTTCGATCAACGATTGTGGAACTTTTGCAATGACCGGTCATTGGATGGGTGACCAAAAAAATATCTAGCTCCTTCGGGTTTTAGAAGGCACGTTAAATCGTAGGTCCCGGCTGCATCTGGAGTCATTGGCACCCACCAATCAGCATTGGACGTGATGGGCCCAATTTTCGCTATGCCATGCCACAGCAGTGGGGACATTAATATGGTGATGATAATAATGAATCTTCGCAAATGGATAATGGTCTCCGCAGCCACTTAAAATCAGATAGGGAGGTGGTAATTTCCTGCACCTAGTACCTACAATACCACATGTGTGTTCAATGGTTTGCGCTAAATAAAGAAGTAAATGAAACTACGCCATCTATTGGTACTTAACAGTACTAACACTATTATTCAATGCATTCTTCATGCTTTCACATACTAAGCTAGTTACTGTTAAACTAACAAAATTAAAAACTAAAATCACTAAATACGAGATAATGCTCCATTGTCTCTCTTTGGGTACAGGAACAAAAAAAAGTTACTTTCTGGGCCCAGGAGTAGACACTTCGCAATTTTTTGTTGAAAAGGTCTCTATTAAAGAAGTACCTATTCCTGCCTGAGAAATGTGAACTACAGAACCCAGAAAGTACAGGTTAGCCTTGATGTATATACCTATTTATAGTTATTCCCGGTATGACTATCGATGCCAGTGTTTGCCATATCAGGGCATCCCCAGTCGCCTTCATCACGTTGCTTGGCCGTCCATCTTCCTGTAATAATCCACCGCATCCTTTCTATAAAACCACAAATAATCTTAAAATCTCATCTTAAAGTTACTTAATCTAAGAATATATCTACCTCATTCCCTTCTGCCTGATGTTGTATGTTGCACCCTGTAGAGGTCTCCAAAAAGTTTCCTAACATAATTTAGGATTGGAATTAATAAAATTATGATACAATTGTTCTGGTTAGGATCCCATAAGTCAATCACTTGTATGTTATACAATGCAATTAGTTAAATTTTAAATAGTTAGTATCACTGAATTTGAATGTTGAATTATTGATAGTTTACAATCCATGCAAGAAAGCACAATCAAAAAATATACACTGTAATTACATCTATTAATTAATGTACTTAATTACATACATTTTTAACAATTTGTTTTAAATTTAGTTGGTTGTCAAGATTGTTAGTTGTGTTTATATTAAAGTGCCTGTAGGAAAATGTCTGCTTTATTTAAAATATAATTGTAAAGATACCCATTTATTTATCATGTGATTTATGGAGTTAGTTTCTAATAAACAGTATACAGTTTGTTATTATTATTTACTAAGATCTAATAGCGAGAAACTATAATATCTAATCTACCACAGGGAAAATCATCTTTTACTAGTTATTTTAATTCTATAAAGAACTAAGTTAGAAACTAAAGGATCATCAAACAATAGTCTAATTTGAAACTTCAAAAGTGTCTATAAACAATGATTCTAGATATTAAATATATTACTAGACATTCTTACCCACTGATTTACACTAAAGCCTCGATGACACAAGGCCAGTTTACAAGCTACAAGCCAGCGAGTTCACAAGCAGCTTGTAAACTCGCCCTGTTTCATTGGCTTTTTTACCATCTGCTACTTTATGATATGGGGTGAGTTTACGAGTTACTAGCGAACTCGCTGGCTTGTAGCTTGTAAACTCGCCTCGTGTCATCGAGGTTTTAGAAACAAGTCATAAACTAGTTTATACAAAACTTGTAGAATATTTGTTGTAGTTGTTTAAAAATATTTTGTTTACACTGCATAGACCACTAGTATAAATCACTTATTTACTTCATATATTTAATTTATCCAACATGTTTGATTCGAGTATTGTATACTACATGTTTTATACATGTATAGTATAAGAGTGAATAAAAAATGAAGACATTGTATAAAATTTGTTAAATACATGTGCAATGTTGGTGTAAAGGAGGGGTTAGTGATGTCAATTGAATTTAATACTTGGTAGTGCCTTAAGTATCTATTGCTATCATACCAAACTTAAACATATATTGACATGTCTATTGTTTTATCTAATAAGTTATAAAATACTTACATGCCAATAATTCACTAGGTATACAAATAGTCAATCATGCATTTATTTCTAACAATTTGAATGTCAAAATGATATGATAACTAACATTAACATAGTAAATCAAAAAATATTTTTAACAACTTACCACAAACATTTTAAATCCTTTGTCCATAGTGTCGCCAAAAACGTATGAGAACGCTATCCCATAGCTGAACCTCACCAGACAGCCTGGAATGATAGGCCGGAAAGCCTCGCCCACTTCATTAGCATACCCTGCAAGATGGACCTTTTCAGTGACATCTATATCACTAGCGATGAGTAAGTATTTACTTATTTTATAATAATTCACTGTACTTTAGTCAGTATACATTGAGTTTGTCCACTCCTAGTTTAGTAAAGGAGAAATAAAATAAAGAAATAAGTTATTGTAAAAATGCGTACCCAAATAACGGACCCAGGTATCCCTAAAGATATCACAGGGGGGTTTATCGTTCATTTTGAGACTGAAGATTCTTTCATTAATCAGTTAACAAGAAATTTAATAGTCTAATAATATCAGCTATATTTTAACATGCTTCAACGCTGAACACGAGCAGTTTTGATAATAATTAGTAGGTGAATAGCTTCATTATAATTACTTGTTTAATTTAAGATAGCACTATGTAAAGAACATCGTTATGTAAACTAGCATTAAAAAACTATGAATAAAACATCTAGCAGTGAATCAGGAACATAATCACTGCTAGTTTTTTATATTTCTAACGTCACATAATAATTTGGTAAATGTTTACAATTGTTTTTGTTTAAAAATAGGACATTTCGCGAAATTTTCGCCAGAAATTGCGGAAATTTCTTAGATTTTGACATTGACAATTTGACTTTGACAATAGGCATGTAAACATCGACAGAGAATCACAGACAAAAAATTTAAATCAAATAATTATTTATTCTGGGTAAAACTAAAAAGGACAAAAACTGTAAAACGTTTTCTTAACATAAGTAAATAAATAGTTGTTTCAAGCTCAACAACAGCAAAATTACAAATAACTTAATACAGACTGAATAATTTCATTCCACAGTGGAATAGCAAAATCGCTTTCGCTTACGCCCTTGGATTAAAACAAAAAGGGCTTACGCTACTTTGTTGCTGTTTAAAATATTAACATTAAACAAAAAATGAAAATTTTAATTTTTATGCAGCACCAAAGTGGTGTAGGTATAAGGGATTTTGCTTTTCCACCGGCGATTTATAAACTGCATCATGGCAAAGATTTGAATCTTTGCATCATGGCCAATAATAAGCGCCTACCATTTTACAAATTCTACTCTCATTCATTTATTGCTATCATAAAAACTACAGGCGCTTAATATCTAATTAACTTACTTGAAATCTCGGACATGTATCTACGATTTTGCAATTAAAATAACATTTCTGTGGCCTGTGGCCGGTCAGTTTTGGCGTAAGATAATAAGACAATGACGATTGGTTGGTGCAACTGCCTTCAGCTTCAAAGGTGCTGGGTTCGAATCCCGATTGTGGTGAG
The DNA here is from genome assembly GCA_902850365.2 of Chilo suppressalis. NCBI lineage: Eukaryota > Metazoa > Arthropoda > Insecta > Lepidoptera > Crambidae > Chilo > Chilo suppressalis. The sequence continues at coordinate 15,871,957 of OU963914.1, read as the reverse complement.
CACAAATATTTTCCGAATCATGGTTGTTTTAAAAAAAAGTACTAGCTCTGCTTATTTAAAATCTTTGAATGGTCCTTTCTTATATTAGAAACATAATATCATTCCCAACGTTGAAAAAATTGTGATGTGAGAGTTTTATAATATAAACGAAGCCGATATTGTTCCTTTGCTGGCTAAAATTATGTTAATAATTTGTAGTTTATCATAGTGCAAGTTGGTACACAATAAGTACCTATTACATTGTCGATAAAGATAAACACGATAAACACCACATAACACAGAAAGAGGTTTTTGTGTTAAATGAACTTAGAATTGAAATGATGGAAGTGGATCGAAGCAGTGTCGCGATAGCGGAAGATCACAACACGGTCGGCTTGAAGATAGGATGTCAATCAATCGAACGATAGGGCTCAATACGTAATGATAATAATCTACTATATAAAAATAAGTCGGGTTTTCCTTCCTGACGCTATAACTCCAGAACGCACGAACCGATTTCCACGGTTTTGCATTCGTTGGAAAGGTCTCGGGCTCCGTGAGGTTTACAGCAAAGAAAATTCAGGAAAAATTATAAAAAAAAATCTTCTTTTAATCACCAAACGAAATGTTACATAAAAAGAAGCCATCTGGTGGCGAAACGGAGTTCGCCGGGTTTGCTAGTATGTAATAAAAACCAGCTAAGCGCACGAAGGGTTCCGTATCAAGATCTATACAACATTAGACACTGTTTTTTATAATATCAAGCAAAAAATCACGTCTGTTGTATAGTAGCCCCCATTCAATTTTAATTTTATTTTAATTACTATGAATGTCTTATAGATTTTTCTGAAATCTATATGCAAAGATGTACATTTCTTATTTTTAGACCCTGTAGTTTAGGAACTAAGGAGATGGAGGACAGGTAAATTTTTATCTATTTTTTAAATATTTTTACTATTGATAGATTTCTAAAATATTTGGAACCCTCATATTGAGCCATTTCATATAATCCATTTGATTAAATGAACAGCTTCTTTAATGTTCTCTCACCAATTAGCACATTTGGATCTTTGATTGTTATAAATTAAGACTGCTACTGCATCAACTTTATTATTTCCTTGTCCAGTTTACGATTTCGGCAGAACATTTTTGGAAGATATTTTGACTCCATTATAATTGTACGTACTTAACTGAGATCTACGAAAATAAAATAATATCTAGTATAAATAGATACGTTTAAATAGCATTTACATAACTGCCAAAAAAGTGTAATGTTTTCAGGGTTTACGTATGTATAGACATAGTAAGGTATGTGTCTTTATTCCATCATATCTTCTGAACGCCTGAGCCGATTTTGATGTACTTATGTGGTATCGTTAGAATCCGTTTGACATCTTGGGTTACATTATGATACATACCTAAACTGCTAATTAAAATTGAAATGACAATTTAATGGCAAAATGACAATTATTTATGTGAAATAAAAAAGTGGTTTTGTTATTTAATACAATTAAGGTATTTTGAAATGTCTTAAAGTGATCATCTCATATATACGTATGTCGTAGGATCATTTATTAAATAGAATTTTTGTGAAAATACTAAGGATTTTTATAAGTTAAACTAACTTATCCACACCGCACTTATCCAATACCTACGAGTACCCACTGTGAAAAAATTAACATGAATGGATCGATATGGTATCGCATAATTTAGTTCACAGTTTCATACACCCGCGCGTCGTAAGTAATAGAGTTCATTTTCCCGCGAAGTTGGCGGTTGAATCCTTGTCCTTTCGCATTGTGGTAACACCGATCAGCTGTTTGTAGATATCGCGTCAAGGTGGTCGTGTGTTAGGTTATAAATGCAAATTGTTTCAAAACCAAGCGGCAAGTTTTTTATAAAAGGGACATGTGTGTTAAATATGTGATTTTTAACAAAAAATACTCAATGTGAAAGTGCAATAGAACGAAATAATGCCCATTTAATTGGTAAAATCTTAAATGTCTCCGTTGTTGAGTCGCGAAAATTATTTCGAATTTAGTATCATTCTCGGCGTATTTTGGTGTAAAAATAGACTAGAAATAATATTGAACTCATGTATGAAGATATATGTAAGTAGAAGTAGGTATTAGCGTTTAGAATAAATTATTTACCTATTTTATTTCTAATGTAGATAAATGACATTTTGATATTGGACAGTTTACACAATTATTCACTATTTATCGTCATGTTTAGAGTCTATATTTGGTTGCGTTGTTTTGACGCGAGTGTAAAATAATGTGTCTGACGTATTAGTGATGTGTGCTAAGTTACATTATTGTGGGTTAAACGTCGATGAAATATTTATCATTGCATTCAGATTATTCAACGAAATATTTGATGAAACAAATCATGTTATTAGATATTATAATAATAAATTATTTCCTATTTATTTTATAATACGATTGTAAATCGTTCATCAATTACTACACGAATTAACATTACATACTCATTACTCACCTAACCTACCTATGAATAAGTCATAATTATTTTCGTTACAATCGTATCTTCATGACTATAATGTTAATCGAACAAATTACCGCGTTTTTCTCATGCTGAGACAAAACCTATTTAAAATAACCATAAGGAAAACGCTGTCTCACAGAGTTAGTTTCATTGTCATTTAAGGTCAAACAATGGGGATGATGACTAACTCTTTTTCTTAGTCTATTAGGTACTTAGATGATAAAAAGTATTGGACACGTATTTTTTTCTTCCAAACATTACAAAGATACATTTATTTGAAATGTCACATGACGTCACGTCTTGGTACAATTTTACGTTAAGTTACAAAAGTTACTTTCAAACTTTGACGCACTTTATCTCTGTCATTTTCTGATTGATTGACAAATGAAAAAAATAGTGTTCATTATTTTTTGATTATCCTAACTGACGGACTAAATACAATTTCGTTTAATTTACCGTGTCATCATCCGACAAAATACATTTATAATATTAACTTTTTCATTGATCTGAAATGTTAATATTTTATGTTATGATCCACTTAAGTACCTACTGTTGACTGGATACTAATAGCTTATAATATAGCTTTGATCTTCAGTTAATTACGTAGAAGCTACGAAAAATCAATAAAAATGGTTTGGAATTACAAAATTTACTTCAAGTTCATTCATATTAGACGTACGCCACAGTTCTACAGGCGAGGTCAGATTTGTTGATAGAAGATTACATTGACGAAGCCTTTTTTAAAAAAAAAGCAGCTGGAGCGATATTCAAAGCGAAAGTCGCGTCCACTTTACCTTGCCTCTAGCTGCCTCTAGCTATGGAGTATGGGCATTACTAAGATATAACATAGCTACAACATGTGCTATAAAACTTCTCATAAAAATAATTCCATATAGAATGGTGAACAGTGGGCATTCAATACAAAATATACATACGTAGTTAACTTGTAAATTTTGTTACTCTTCCATTACTTAAAAGATATCAAGTGATCTTTTTTCTTATGTATTATATGCATGTATCAAATGTCTATATTGCTATTTGTAATATTAACGACAGGTTGTCTTTGTCATACAGAGGGAGCTGTTGTCATGTACACAATAGCAGCTAGGTACTAGCCATGTCAAGTGCCGGCTGTACCTGTAAACAAACCTTCGAAATAGATTAACACTCACACCAACTATAAGTTGTTACGCATTGTCTGTCAGATATAGATAGACTTTTATTCCAATTTATGGGTAATTTTTATTAATATGCATAATTAATTATCATAACGTAAACAAGATGATAAATAATGTTATGTTAGCCAATAGAATTTGTGTAATTTGGGGTAGTTGCTTCACGATTACATTAATGATTGATTTCGCTAAAACAGCTTTTACAATTACCTAATTCAGTTATTACTTGGCCTACAGGTTCATCGATATATTTGTTAATTAGACACAGACACTCATTATAATTGCCAAGGTATTTTGTCCAAAAATTAAACAAAATTTTGAACGAAATAAAATAACCAACTAACTATGCTTTCTATAGGGTGTCACAGAAAATAATGAATTTCTACCGCGGCATGTCATTTTTATTTATCAGAAAAAAAAATCTAGCAAATAAGGATTTTAAAAATGCTATGCCTTTGCCTATTCTCTAACGACGATGTCTTTCATTTATTTGTTTTATACTGCGACATTTTATATCTAACACACGATGTATGACGATGTTTATTTTTTTCAAAACACGTTTCACGATCATTAAGATTCAAAAAGTAAATAGACAAAAATGTCAATATACATTTTTTATGTACCAGTAAGTTTCAGGATGTAATTTTTGACATAATTGTAGTGTTGTTGTATGTTTTCAAAGTAACGCTTTGAGCAACACAAATGAATCGCAAATTTCTGGGTCGTTTCAATTACGTAACATGTTTGTTCTGTTGATATATTTAAAGTTGTCAGTACTCAGTATTACCTACGGTACGGAAGTCTCATCCATTGAATGCTTACACAAAGATCTAGGTATTCAAATTCAACGTTGTCTGAAGAAATTACTGCATAGTTATAATCTTCAATGATGTCATTCCTTTTTTTTACATAATTTGTTATAATATATTGACATTTTAATCATGGAATATCCTCTGCACGATCTCTCTTTCTCTATTTATTTTATTTAATTTGTTGCATCGTTTAATAATACTTATATTGAACTTATAGCTATTAATATTTTATCTTCGTGAAGCGACAATCGTACTTAATTCTGCAAGTTCGTGTCCAACAAATTAAATGTAATTGAATACTGTAGGTGTATCCTGGTAAAACATGTGGTCTTTAAAAAGATCACTTTTTCATTTTATTATTTGTCATCATTACACCGCAATACTGCAAAACCATTATATTCATACGAAATTATTATAAGTTGTGACATCTCTTTTCTTTGATTCCAACTATATAAATTACATTTTTTTACTATTCTATTAATGAAGTAATTTTTATTATCGATTAAAAATCTTATGAAACCTTATACGAGCTAGTTAAGTTCTTTATATCTTGTAATGAGTCTAGCTTATTCGTTCTCCTCTATGTTATGACAATGCGAATGCATACTTGTACTTATTACTAGCTACTTGCTGCGGCTGCGGTTAAGCGGTTGTAGAAACAGTCACATATAAGTAAATATTTTATCCTTAAATATACGCGGTAGGACTAAGAGGATTAGGACTGGCCATTAGTAATAGCCAAAAAACGCATTCAATATTGGAGAAGGTTCCTATTGCGCTGATTTACGGTTGAGTTTTACTCGTAGCGCAATAATGGGATTCTAAAAAGAAACTTGTAATAACTGAACTTTTGAAATTAGGTATTTTCATGCATACTTTTTTGTATAATTTAGAATAAACAATTTCCTATTTATAATTGAAATTTAAAAAAAAACAATGTGAAGCTATTACAGATGATTACTCAAAAAGTTTACTATCGAATAAGGAAAATGTGATTCATTATTACGTTGCAATTTGCAAGTTTTTTGGAACTTCAACGTTAAATAATGACGTCAAGCTTCTTAAATTATACTGCCTATACTGATACTTGATCCTTAAACTTCAGAGAGCCTCTTTTTGTGTTGTTGATGGGTATTCCCCCGCTTGGTGTTAAGATTTTTGTGTTCTTGTCTTTTTTTCTTTACATTCATTCATTCATAACCTTTATTTTATATCTAAATTATAAGCCAATAATAACTTATCTCCCTTAAGGGTATTATGGGTAATTGTTTACTTCTTGTAATCTTGTGATACTTCAGGTAAAAGTTTGAGATCATGTCTTCCATATCTTAATCTAGATTCTGCTACGTTTGTTTAATTCACCAAGTAAATACTTAATAAAAATCTTTTCCGTTCTTAAGAAGAAGCCAATTTCTATTACTGCAAGTAATAATTCTCTTAAGAAAATTAACCACTAAACGAAATTGCATAATATTAATTACTTCATTGTCGATTAACGCGATGTTAATTAGGGTTTTTGTACATTCGCCACGAAGTTAATTCGTCACAAAAAAGTATGTGTGAATTCGCCACAGTTTTTTTTATGAAGGTATTTATTAAATTTCGATGTACAAAACAAAAATTTGGGATGAATTAACTTGTGGTGAATGTACGATTATCACGTCTGTATCCCCAATGATCCAATCCCAATGATCTTTGACCTCTGATTTGTCAATTTTTTATCACTAAGTTTACGATTTATTACTATGACGTCGAAGATCCTTTTATTCATATAAATATTATGTAAGTATTTATTAGCATTAACTTCATGCCATCACGTCGCCTTTATTATTTTATCATTAAAACGGATTCAATATAAGATTGAAATAGAAACAAGTCACTGAGTAACTATCTATAATATTAAGCTAAAATAATTGATCCCCATTAATATAGAATTTCAATTTGTAATGGAAATAAGATATGGCCAATCACATTGGAAATAACTTACTTATGATATGGTAAATTCATTATGTTTTATTATTTATTTGAAGAGGTTGATTCATATCATATCATTGTTATATTGCATTAGCAATATACATTAAAAAATAATATTGTCGACCAAGGTTTTTTATTTCTAAACTAGTTAACTAGCTATACTATAAAATAACTAATTGAAACTGTAAAGATAAAGTTTCCTATTGTTTCAGTCTGTAATCACTTAAGGCAAGAGCATAAAAGGAATGGTGTTATCGGTCGTTGATCATTAACAGCTAATAAAAGATAACTGTCGATAGATATAAAAAGTCAGTAATTATGATTATCAAGCAGGCTTTTCTTCTCCTTTTGATAATAAACAATAGAGGACAAAAAGTTAATATATTTTTAAGGACTGCTGAATTAGTTTAGTACTAAATTCATCATTTTAGATGTTTAAAACTAAAAAGTTATTTTAAATACATGTTGGTATCTATCAAGTGCAGCTATTAGCTAGTTGTTTTATTTTCACAGAAATATATTTCTTATCCGTTACACATAATTTGTTTCAAATTATTGCGATTTCATTTAAAATTATATTTAACGCCACAAAAGCATATGCCACTGTTGCCAATCGCTTATAAGGAAAATACCTACGTATTTTCCTGTTGTTGCAATGCAAAAAAAGCGTTTCTTTGTACAGTTACAGGAAATACATACAATTATAACTACACAATCATACGAGCGCAAAAATATTTCATTTGAGTCTTTTTATTTATATATTAAAGGATGGGACAATGATCGTGCACAAGAGATACCTGTTCTCTGGAATGGTGAGCTTATTGTAGGCTATAGAGACAGCATATGATCCGGCGGGTCATTTGCTTGTTTGACACAGTTTTTAGATAAAAAATCACAATGTTGCACACGCATTACCTGTCAATTTTCACGCGGCTTTATACTTGCGTCTTCGGTTATCACTTATTTGCCACACAACGAATTATTTACAATAACAATCTTACGTAAAAGTTATCACTATTTCGTTAGTATCAGTAGTATGTATGTAGTTTTACGTATGTATCAAATGTCAAGATTACAGTGAACATGACACTTGCACGTGAGCGTGACACTGTGCGGACATTTGTTATCATCGGTAAATGATTTTAACTTGATGCGAATCATACTAACCTTACCTAACATTATCGGAAGAATAGTGAAACGTCAGTTAAATTTCGAGAGTCACTTTAACCACTAAACATTATAAAATCAATTAATGCATCCACTGATAGTTTATATGAATAAAAAAATGATGAACTACATGGGACTTATAACTAACCATGGATATACCTATACTTATTATATAGTTCATAATAGCTCTTTGAAGCAGTATTAATTTTTAAAGTGACATAATAGTTAATGGGAAAAAAAAAATGTGCACGACCTCAAAGATGAAACGATTAACAGCTGTTTAATCTGCCATTATATATCTCTAATGTTTCGGCCATAATGTTAGTTGTATTTATAAAGAAAACATTGAACGCTATATTTACAATTTAAATACATATTTAAATTAAGCATTTATATTTTTAAACAACACTTTTGCGGTGTTAACCCGTGGTATATCTAATATTTTTTTTTTAAATTGAAAAGAGTAGATACCTAATTACAGTTAAAGTAACGAATTCTATGAAAATAATCTAGTACATCATAATAGGTCGGCAAAATAGTTTCTTCGTGTTTTTTACATATCAGGATAAAATTTATTCTATTTGATACACTTTGTTTGGTACTAATTATTTTTTAAAAGGAGATTTTTTGCAATTTAACTAGTTTTTGTAATTATTTAGTTGACATATATAACTAACATCTTGACATTGTTTTATTTAATTTTTTAAAGTTTAGGTATCTATCTTAGGTACCTTTTGTGTCCTGGGATGATGAAAAGATTCTAACAACAATACATCTAAATCGGCTTTGGCGTTTAGAAGTTATTGCGGAATACAGAATTGTACATTTATACTTAACCGGAAAACATTACACTCTTTTTTTGGGCAGTCATGTTAATAATTAACTAAATTAAAAAACACGAATGCCGTTAATAATACAACTATATTGGTATATATTTGATATGGTTTTATTAAAACCTTTCAAGTGATACCTTTGTTCTAATAATAATTAGAACACTTTTTTTTTATTGCCATAAATAAATGTCATTTTGACATTGCTGTTATTTCAATTGGAACAATGTATTTGTTTCTTAGGTTTTCACGCACATCACTCATTAAATAAAACTAGTTTTTACGGGTTAATGCACGAAACTTTATTTATTAATTGACGTTTCGTAGCCTTTACAGGCTTCGTCGTCAGAATAAAACTTTTATTCAATTTGTCGAGCTACCTTCGAAAGACTTTTATTGAGCGTTTGGTTATTTCATTGTTCGATTTTTAAGTTTTATTGTCTATGTATGAATTTATTATTTAATTTACTTAATAAAGTATTTTATTTCAAATTCTTTTTTGTAATTTTGAGTTTATTTATTTGACCCTAACTACCGTAAACTACCACCGGTTCCAAAATTGGGAGACCTTTCTGAGAAGAACCGGCGAAACAAACTCAAGAGAGGCTTTCTATCTCCTTCTTATGTTAAATTATACAAACAAAAAGAACTAATAGTATCTGATGGTCTTGCAGTGTGTGCTCGGGGTTGGGATTTTATCTCCTGTATAATAGGTTCCCAAGCTGGTGGCATATACCAACCATCTTCCCTATTGAAATTTGGATATTTTTTTATCTCAATAGCCTCGCGCATCATTCGAGGAACGAACCGCCGCTCAGCTGCAAGGATCTGTGGTCTATCAAATCTAATGTAGTGGTTTGGTCCCCCTAATGCATGTTCACACACTGCAGATTTATTTTCGCGCCTATGTTTCATATCTGCAATATGTTCTTTTACCCGAGTCCCTATACTCCTCTTTGTTTGCCCGATGTAGGAGAGCCCACAGTCGCATTCAAGTTTGTAGACACCAGCAACTTGAAAGGGTATATTGCACTTGACCGGTCGTAGAAACTGGTTGATCTTCTTTGGCGGCTTGAAGTATGTATTGATTGAAGCATGCTTCAGAATCCTCCCAATTTTGTCAGTGACTCCTTTCATGTAAGGTAGTATAGCAGGTTGTCGGTCGACTGTGCTAGGTTTGGCGCGTGTGACGGCGACGTGGTACATTCAGGTTATTATCCTTCAGTACTCGCTCGACATGCTGAAGTTCAGCTGCCAGGTGTTGTTTGTCACAGATACCCCGTGCTCTCTGAAACAGAGAGTTTCCTACGACAGTTAATTGTTTCGGGTGATGGTGTGAGTCACCATTGAGGTACCTATCAGTATGAGTTACTTTACGATACACAGTATGGCTTAAACTTTGGTCAGGATTCCTGATTAATAAAATATCTAGAAAAGCTAGTTTACTATCTGCTTCTAACTCCATAGTGAATAAGATGTTGGGGTGTATAGAGTTAAGGTGATTTAAAAAGGCAGAAATTTGATCTGTTGGGAGGATTGTGAAAGTATCATCTACGTACCGCTTATATAGCCTGGGTGTGACAGGTGCTACGCTGAGAGCCCTCTTCTCGAAGTCTTCCATGAAAATGAATGCCAGATGTAAGGCAATGCTCCAGTAATATTTGGCTACCTGTTATGGGGGGATGACTTCTATGTACAAATGAAGGGTGTTGCAATGGGTTCCCCTGTCTCACCTGTTGTCGCCGATATTTTCATGGAAGACTTCGAGAAGAGGGCTCTCAGCGTAGCACCTGTCACACCCAGGCTATATAAGCGGTACGTAGATGATACTTTCACAATCCTCCCAACAGATCAAATTTCTGCCTTTTTAAATCACCTTAACTCTATACACCACAACATCTTATTCACTATGGAGTTAGAAGCAGATAGTAAACTAGCTTTTCTAGATATTTTATTAATCAGGAATCCTGACCAAAGTTTAAGCCATACTGTGTATCGTAAAGTAACTCATACTGATAGGTACCTCAATGGTGACTCACACCATCACCCGAAACAATTAACTGTCGTAGGAAACTCTTTGTTTCAGAGAGCACGGGGTATCTGTGACAAACAACACCTGGCAGCTGAACTTCAGCATGTCGAGCGAGTACTGAAGGATAATAACCTGAATGTACCACGTCGCCGTCACACGCGCCAAACCTAGCACAGTCGACCGACAACCTGCTATACTACCTTACATGAAAGGAGTCACTGACAAGATTGGGAGGATTCTGAAGCATGCTTCAATCAATACATACTTCAAGCCGCCAAAGAAGATCAACGAGTTTCTACGACCGGGCAAGTGCAATATACCCTTTCAAGTTGCTGGTGTCTACAAACTTGAATGCGACTGTGGGCTCTCCTACATCGGGCAAACAAAGAGGAGTATAGGGACTCGGGTAAAAGAACATATCGTAGATATGAAACATAGACGCGAAAATAAATCTGCAGTGTGTGAACATGCATTAGGGGGACCAAACCACTACATTAGATTTGATAGACCACAGATCCTTGCAGCTGAGCGGCGGTTCGTTCCTCGAATGATGCGCGAGGCTATTGAGATAAAAAAATATCCAAATTTCAATAGGGAAGATGGTTGGTATATACCACCAGCTTGGGAACCTTTTATACAGGAGATAAAATCCCAACCCCGAGCACACACTGCAAGGCCATCAGATACTATTAGTTCTTTTTGTTTGCATAATTTAACATAAGAAGGAGATAGAAAGCCTCTCTTGAGTTTGTTTCGCCGGTTCTTCTCAGAAAGGTCTCCCAATTTTGGAACCGGTGGTAGTTTACGGTAGTTAGGGTCAAATAAATAAACTCAAAATTACAAAAAAGAATTTGAAATAAAATACTTTATTAAGTAAATTAAATAATAAATTCATACATAGACAATAAAACTTAAAAATCGAACAATGAAATAACCAAACGCTCAATAAAAGTCTTTCGAAGGTAGCTCGACAAATTGAATAAAAGTTTTATTCTGACGACGAAGCCTGTAAAGGCTACGAAACGTCAATAAATAAATAAAGTTTCGTGCATTAACCCGTAAAAACTAGTTTTATGTAACAATGTAGTTATCCTATGTTACCCGGGATGGTGAAAGGATTCTAACGATACCACACACATCTAAATCGTTCAGGCGTTTAGAAGTTATGGTGGAATAAATAATTGTACATACATACATGAACCCTGAATACTTTACATTATTTTTTTCTTGGACAGTCGTGTAAAAAGAGAACTTAGTGACACCGGTCGTAAAAGTAAATTGATGTTTATACCTATATTGGATATAATACCAGTATCAGTAAGAGAAGCATTAGTTTGTATATGTTAGGTTAAGGCCCTTTAAGAAAGAGCTTAACAAAGTGGCAAACTGAGAGACAGAAGCTATCAAACAATCTTGTCGCATCGCTTGCAATAAGATGTACTGTACAATGACTCTTCAGTCTTCGCTGGTATAAGAGACTGATCAAGTGAAATACTAACTAACTGATCAGCCCATAGCATCAGGCGAGGCTTTCAATAATGTGGCTGTGTAGTACGACAAGAGGTAGACAAAATATATCGATATTGATTACCACGAGCAGTAACATCACTAACAAAATACCAAAGTATGAGAGGAAACAACTTATTCAGTTATTTTAAATTATGTATACTTATTATTTTAATAATTGATTCGTCGTATGTAGAAAAGCCAAACCATTTGTTTTTTATGCAAATTATGTAAAGATCTTCTGCAACTTCAATGCAAAATAGTCACAATTGAACAAAGCAAGCTGGGGAAACAAAATGGTATAACATACCTACAGTGTGGTTTTGGCATGGATTTTAATTTATAAATTTAGTAATTTTAACACTGTTTCAGGTGTTTTTGTTTGGAAATTATTTGAGATTCAAATTCAACGGGCCCGAAACCTTCGGACTGTAAAAAAAAGTAGTTTGACCAGATGCGTAATTAAACCTCTTGTTCGCCAGCTAAATTGCCAGCCTACCGAGTTTCTGAAATCAGTTTTCAAATATGCTTTGTCCGGCTGATAGGTTTATTATTTTAAAGTGGAAAGCTAAGTGGCTACCTATTTTTGTTTCTACAATGACTACCTCAGTAAATTCTTGTAGTTAAGTAAGTTAACAAAAATAATTATCCTACTTGTTACATAAATAATAAATAAAAAAGTTGGACATGTGCTGTTCACATGCGATAGAAGAGATAACCTATAAAAACGTGAACACGTTAAAGTCATCATGACTAGGTACGTATTAAAGACAACACCTGTATCACGGTAAATAATATTACCGTGCCTGTGTTAAAATTCAACTCTTTAGGTCAAAATTAAATATTTTATACTTAAACTAGTGGCCCGCCCTCGCTTCGCTACGAGCTGTAAACGCCGACAACTATAGCTATTGTTCTCAGGCTTGTATTATACACAATGACTGTCTTCATATAATTATAAACCTTGCGTGTAAATTTATTTAACGGATAGTGAAAATTTTGTTGCGTGGTTTAGGACCCGTTGTATAGAATGCACCATGGCTCTGCTGTTAAAATAAGTCTGTTCTCCTTACCATTGGTCCATGCTCTTATTACTAAAAGTATCTATTGACGCAGTGGTTTGTACAAACCCATCACTTTTATCACTCATAATTATTGCACTAATCGTCGCGTCGGATGTTTCTAATGTGATTCTGATAATAGAAATTATAACATTTTGATTTGGCTCAATACGCGTTTTATAAGTCTGATTCGGCCATATTGTTTATTTTTGGGGTTGAATGCACAAATCTCAGAAAATACTTGTCCGATTCGAAAAAATACTTTTATTTTGGATAGTGCATTTAACATGGAAGGCTTTAGGCTATATAACATTACGGTAAGACCAGGAAGAGCGGAGCATCGATGAAAAATGTTGCAAAAACGGGTAACAATATTCTATTTGTAAGCTTTCGTTGCGTGTGCTGGGCAAAAGGTTCAAGTTATACAAAAATCATATATGACGGAATTATTCCCCTTTAAAGGTTCTATAAAAAGATCCGCGACAGCATATGTCCATTTTTTTAAATTTGACTCACCAAGTTTAACCTTTTACCCTTAAATTAACGCGGGTGAAACCGCAGGCGATCTCGAGTTGTGATATAGCTGTAATAGTTAGACATATAATATTCTGAACTATTTTGTAGCTATTGTTATCCTCTACAAAACTTTAGTACATCACTTTGCTCTATTATCTATGACTTCCGCAGCTTATGCGATATAAGGTTTTTTTAGAAAAGCGAGCGAAAAGAACTCGTCATAAATATTATTAGTAGGTAAATTGTTTAAATGATAGGCTTTTAAATATAAACACCTAGTATAATGTTTAACATAGAAAAAGAGTTTTCTGCTCAGTTTTACAGTACAATGACCTCTTCGCTACATATTTTATCATCAAACAATATTCGCAGAATGGTTTAAATATTATAAATATACAACATATAAATATTACTCACTGCAGATAATAAATAGTGCCAATGCACTAGATGCTTGATGCAACAATGAACTACATTAATTTTGTGAATCATTTGAACATTTTACACATAGTAATTTTTTTTTATAGTTTGATAGTTCGCTTACGAAGGAATGAAATGTAAATATAAAACTTCACATCATCTATCAATGTAATATTTCCAATGTAGGTAAAGTTTCTTACTAGTGTTGCCGATCGATAGTCGACTATCAATGATTAATCGATAGTCTATCGATAGCCAACCAATCGTATGACAATCGATCGGCTTATCGATAGTATCGATACTATCGATAGCACAGAAAAAGCCAATACTATCGGATAAGTTAAATACTATCGATAGCATTGTAGTTCGTTAATAACAAACTATCGATAGTATCGATTTTATTTGCAAACATACTATCGATAGTTCAACAATTTGCAATAGTATTGTTTACAATTTTCAGGTATTATAGTTAATCACATACTTTAGTCTAATATAAATAATCGCTAGGATCGATACTATCGATAGTATTGTTGCAGAAAAAATCAACGGTATCGATAGTATCGATACTATCAATAGTTTGTTATTAACGAACTACAATAGTATCGATAGCATCTATAGTATTGCACTCATTCGACAGTATTGCCTTGTTCTGAGCTATTGATAGTTTCGATACAATCGGTTGTATCGATTCTATCGATAGGGTACATGATTTTTGATGTAAACTGTCGATTGTTTTAATCGGCAACACTATATCTTATATTTTATTTTTTAATTACAAAAAAAATTGACAACAGTTACACGAAGATGGTCTTGCTTCCCAGCCAGCATAGGCTTTTAATTTGATTGTCAAATGTGTACTTAAGCCTAGCACGAACCAATATCGAATTCGAATAGTTTACAAGTCTAAAATATCACTGATAAATTTTGTATGGAAAATTGAACAACAGCGCCACAAAGGACGTAAAGAGAACTAAATATCAGTACCTACACATTTGACAATGACATTTCGGACTGGCTTGTGTTATGGAATACTAGGAGTATTCTGTAAAAGTGTTATTATCCTAGGAAACCAGTTGGCCCTATTCGCTTACTGCTTATGACAGATGGAAGTGATAATCACCATATAGACGAGCGACGATATAAGAGTTATAATTTTTATTTTTTTTAAGCATGTAACTGCTTGATGTTTAAATCTAAAGAAAATATAACTAGAAAAAATCCACGCGGACCAGGCAGCAGACGGGACTCGAACCCGCACCCTTCGCTATCCGGGCGAATGCACTGACCAATTATGTTACCGCCCTGATGGCCGCGTCGAAATTCTTCTAGCTAATTAGGCAGCACCATCTCTTCGCATTGTAGATAACCCACAATGCCAAATGAATACCTACTTTTACAAGTATTAAACATTCGGGTACGAGTCCCGTCTGCTGCCTGGTCCGCGTGGATTTATTTCTAGATAAATTTTCTTTGAATATAGGAGTTATTTAGTGATCCATTACTGCTTTATTTTAATGCCACTGAGATACTTATTCCGAAACATTGCACACTGTGACGACCTCCGTGGCCGAGTGGTTTGTACGACGAATTTTATGGTGTCGCCGACTCGAGAGGTCCCGGGTTCGAATCGCGGTGGGGGCAGGTGTTTATGTGATGAATACGAGCATTTGTACTCCAGTCATGGATGTTTAATATGTATTTCTATATAAATATGCTTATTTATGTACAGTATATGTATTCTATCCGTTATCCTAGTATCCCATAACACAAGCCTATAGTGCTTCCTTTGGGGCTAGGCTGTTAAGTGTGAGTGTTGGAAATATTTATTATTTAATTATTTACAGTAAATGTTAAAAGAGTTGGCGAACTGACCGGTTCGTTCTCATTATATAAATTGAGTACGAAAACCTTTATCGAAAATAATAGTTATATTTGCAACTTTGTATTTATAATAATGAATGAATGATCACTTTATTGTTAAACACCATAAAACTAAATTACTATCAATTAAAACTGTTGTAAAGTACAAACGGTGGCCGTATCGCTAAGAAACATTTTTTTTCCAGGCAACCATAATAATAAGTAAAGTTATAAAAAATACATACTTAACTTGGAGGAGCTCGATGGCGCAAGTGGTTAGCGCGTTCGGCTGCGATCGTTGAAGTTAACTTTCGCAGTGGTTGGTCATTGGATGGGTGACCAAAAATTTACTATCTCGAGCTCCTCCGTTCTTCGGAAGGCACGTTAAGCCGTTGGTCCGGGCTGCATCTGCAGTCGTTAGCACCCGCCAATCCGTACTGGACCCGCGTGGTGGGTCATGGCCCAACCTCCCTATTCCATCCATAGGGAAAGCCTGTGCCCCAGCAGTAATAGATATAATACATAATAGGCTGATGATGATGATGATGACATACTTATCTTACCTTTTATACTCACAGTACACTCCTTAAACTGTGCTTGATCATTAAATGAATTACCTGCTTTGAAAATTAGCGCGGTTACCAAAAAAACACGTTTTTAATAATAATACTATATTAAAACTAAGGCTCCCAGCCTTAGAAAGAGTTTTGAAGAGAACCTTGCACTTACTCCCTTTCATATACTTGTTCATTTTGTTTTGAAAATTGTTTCTTGCTATTTTGGGACTTTTATTTGCACTTATTGTTAGTAAATTCGTTGATTGTCTATTGTTACATATTTGACATTATGTGATGGAAGTTGACCTCAACACATGTTTGCAAGTTTGATGTCAACTTTCAATTGGACGACACTGTATGAAATAAAACAGGGAGAAAATAGCAGCCCTTGCTGAGTTTCTTGCCGGTTCTTCTCAGTACAAGGTCTCCCGCCGTAGATTTGCGAACCGATGGCGTAGCTTTTCGACATTCACAAGTGCTTGTAACAGCCTAGACTGAATAAACGATATTGAATTTTGAATTGAATAATAAAAGACAATAATATTTCACCAGAAAAGCGACTGTTGCAACCAAAATCTTAGTTCAAGTTAGCGGCACGCATTTAATACTTATCTTCTGTAGGTAAATGGAAACGGCTAGAAATAATAAATCTAAAAGTAAACAAAGTAATGTTGACCATTTATGTAAGGCGCAAAAACCGCTCGGAAACTTGGGAAAACCCTGTTTGTTGGCTACTGGAAATTTTAGCTAATGTTTGAAAAAATATTATTCACACGAATGGTGTTTTGGTAAATGTTTGTCTGTAAATACTCGGTTCTTATATTTCAGTTCATAATCTACGCATTGAAAATATTACTTACATATAATTTTTATTTTTTAAGCATGTAACTGCTTGATGTTTAAATCTAAAGAAAATATAACTAAAAAAATAAATCCACTCGGACCAGGCAGCAGACGGGACTCGCACCCACCCTTCGCTATCCGGGCGAATGCACTGACCAATTATGTCCCCCCCCCCCCCCTTATAATTAGTAAATCAAACCAAAATATAGGTCAGTGACGAATGGCTTTTGACGGCCGACGTAGGAAACAGGGATTCATTTTGATTTAAAGCGATTAATAGATTTATAAGCGGTATCTAAGTTGACTACTATAACGTAACATGTAACAGAAATTTCTGGTGTGAATCTATTTATAGTAAGTATTTCATTTGTAAACACACAAATAATATAGATTAATCCCTTAGAATGAACGAAGAACAATATACCTTTGGATACCGTAATCAAGATGCAAAGATAGTGTGGTAGAGAATCGCAACATAATAAAAGTGTAAACAGATATTTTCTTATCTTTGTTAGCTTATTAACCGATGCGGTGGCTGAGTAATTAATGTTTCTTTGCCTATTATCGGTTATCTTCGCCGTTAATCGCTTGGTTTATTCAAATAGTTTTTCGCACCTTAAATTGCAGTGCACGGATTTTTCAGGCGGAGTTTAGCGGGCCGTTTTGAACAATACAAATCCTCAAACCACGTTAAAAATTTATTAAAATTCCGTGGGTTGATTTTCTGTATTTTTTTTAACGAGATGTCTACAAAGAGGTAAATAGTTCATGCAATTTCTTTTTATATTACGTTTGTTTTTTATTTAAATGCGCTTCTAAGGAGGTAATAAAGATACGGGGTTTTAAATATTATCTTATCAGAATATTTTTTCATCATTCCATTTGTCCATTTCATGATAGTTAGGTATATGATGAATATAATCTCGCGAGATAGGATTTAAGGTCTCCGTGTAACAAAAACAATCACTTTAATCAGTAGTCTGTGGACAGATGCTGAAAGCGAAGATTAATTTTATCATTCTATTCGGCTAGACGTAGAGTTACAATTTACTTTGAGTGTTATTTTTTTTTAAACCTTATGCTTTGAATAATAAGGTAAGGTTTTATACCTAGTCTTTAAAATTTATAAAATTGTTCGCCAGAAGGTTTTTAATTTTCTTTTAATTACACCAAAACACGCATAAATAGCAAGAAAAAACGGGTTTCACGATAAATAAAAAGTACTTTAGTCTCATTCGTTTTAGGGCAGGTGCATAATTGTAAAACGATACGTTCTTGTGTGAACAGTGTTTTAAGAAACGTTGTGTTGCATTCTGAATAAGTGTCCAAATAATGAGGAACAGTGATAACGAAAACGTTAAGGATTGGGAGAAAGAAAAGCTGAACCCTAATGGATGGTGAGTTCAAACCATTTATAGTATAGTCAGTACCGTCTTTGACCTATTGGAGGCCCTGGGCATATTAGGATAATGAGGCCCCTGTAACTTTCGTTTTGGTGATTTAACAGGAACTAGGGACTTTGTATTTGATCTGAGGGCCCCCCCTATCGATCGCGGGGCCCTGGGCACTTGCCCAAAGTGCCCAATGGGAAAGACGGGTCTGAGTATAGTATGTATATAATTATTAGTTAAAGCTACTGCTCGTCATGAAGAAATAAGAGCCTTCAACATAAATGAAGTCATTGTGAAGAAAACGAATTTTAAAAACAAACGTCCGAGTTCAGTACCCTTAGTACGAGTTGGAGCTCACGAAAACTATCATAGTTTTCGTAATTGCAAATTATGTTTCTATGTCCATTTTGGTGAAAAGTGATTTAATGATAGTATTAATTGTTTTTCACCATTTTGGTGAAAAGTGATTAAATGATAGTATTTAAACACTATTTACTTGTATTGAAACGAAAACAATAAAATCAGTACCCTTAGTACGAGTGCAAGCTCACGAAAACTATCATAGTTTCCGTAATTGTAAAACTCGTACTTAGGGTACAGTACCCTTAGCACGAACCAATATCGAATTCGATTAGGTTGCGAGTGCAAAATGTCATTGTCAAATTTTGTTTGAAACTTGGAACAGCAGCGTCATAACGAACGTAAGGAAAACTAAAAATCAGTAGACATTTAACATTGACATTTCGCATTCGCAAACTATTCGAATTCGATATTGGTTCGTGCAAAGGGTATAGTACTCATGTCTCTCGAAATGAAATTGTTAGTTTTTCAATACGCCTGATGTTGTCTGGTCTAGCCTTAGAGCTTTTACTAATTAAAAGTCTAGCATCAGTATCAAAATCACGATAAATGTGTCCGGAAGTTTATAGCAAGTTTGTTATTATTAACAAAAGAATATAAGTATTAAAAATGTAAAAAACCGTTCAAAAGTTAATTAAAGTGCATGTTGCTTTTAGATTCTTTTGATACTCATCAATTCTGTATTAAAACTTTAATATTTAACTGATCATTCTTTTATAACATAAGACAAAATACCCTCCTTATAAAGACGAGTCTATGGCCGCAAAATCTTATCTTCGATGTGTCAACCACGGAACACAGAACCCCCTCTGTTTGATACTATGAACTACTAATATACTTACATATTATACTTAATTAGCGGCCCGTCTTCGCTTCGCTTCGGTGTAGAGCTGAAGTGTAGACTACAGTTTTTGATCTCAGGGTTGTATTATACACAATGACATTCATCTATGATTCCTTATACCTGCATGCAAAGACTCAGCCCGATCGGTTTAAAATTGACAAACTTTCATACAAACTTTCATTCCCTAATTTATCCCCTTGGGGGTAGAATTGATCAAAATCCTTTCTTAGCGGATGCCTACGTCATAACATCTACCTGCATGCCAAATTCCAGCCCGATCCGTCCAGTAGTTTGGGCTGTGCGTTGATAGATCACTATGTCAGTCAGTCAGTCACCTTTGAGTTTTATATAACTAGATAGGTAGAATATGTTAATATTATAAATCTGAAGAATTTGTTTGGTTAAACTCGCCAATCTCAGGAAATACTAACTACTTGTAAACCGTTCTCGGATTAAAATAATCTCTTTTGTTACGTAGTCTATATATCTAGGAAGGTTTTAATTATATATAGAGGGTATTAACTTCACGCTATGACCAATGTTGAAAAAAAAAATTAAACAAAGAGTAAAACCGAATTCAAAATCGAAAATGGAACTAAAAAGTAAAAAATAATTTCGGGTTCATGATTTGGAAGTCGGGCGGGTCAAGATTGAAAGACGTACTTGCAACGAATATTCGGTTACTATTCGGTATTCGGCCTATTCGGCTGCTTTTATTATATTCGGCCGAATACCGAATAGCTACATATTATTCGGCCGAATACCGAATACTAAAAAAAAATATTTTGTCATAGAGAAATAATTGGTAAAATGAAAAATTAAAATCGATTGATTACGTATATATTTATATTTTCATTTCTGTTATATATAATCATTTAAGTAGTCATTGGTACATAACACAGGTACATAATCATCTTCTGAATTGGAAAAATGGAGGATTGTATGTATTTGAATTATTGTGGTAATCAAAATTTAGAAGGATAAGGTTCTTATTTCTTTTATAATCATTTATTAAGTAGTCATTGGTATGTACATAAAACAGGTACATAATTTAATAATTTTCTGTATTAAACAAGTTAACAGTTTTTAATTCATTCAGTCATGTGATGAATGGTTACATAATAGCAATAATTTAAAGTTTACGCGCGTTTTTTGCCATATCTCAAAAGTTGGTTTTGTCATTTAGCCGCATTTTAGCTTTAAGACGGCAGTTTAGAACAAAACAAAGGAGCGCGAAACAAATCTGTTCAAGTTTTGGCGCTAAAATCCAGCCGAATACTTTTGCCAATTATTCGACTATTCGGTCAGAGGCCTCGCCGAATATTCGGTATACTGCCGAATATACTATTCGTTGCAAGTCTAGTATTAAGTATTACCGATCAGAAACGAAAATCTATTTAATCTTTTAATCTTGACCCCGCCCGACTTTCAAATCATGAACCAGATGTTATTTTTTGACTTTTTAGTTCCATTGTTTAAATTTTTTTTATTAAAATGGATGAACATTTTAGTGAAAATTGCATCGTCCAAGTAGACAATAAACAAAAATGCTCATTAAATAAAAAGTACTGGATCAAACAAAATGTTTTTTTTTATGGAACCAAACGGCAAATTGGACCAGAAATCTTTAAGTAATCATAAAAAAAACATCGTGCGTGCCTTTGAAATTTGAAGGTTTCCCTCGATTTCCCCGGATGCCACTATCAAATCCTGATATGAATGCGATGCGAGCGTCTGCTACCACGCGTATAATATCACTGTAACTAAGTGGGTGATGTTTGCATTTTGTTACTAAAATGTCCGGACTTTTATCGAAATGTTCGTCGTTTCGTCAGGACTTTTCAAATTTTTAAATAGTAACCCTAATCGCGGGACAGGCTCAATCCCGCTTTTCGGGAATAACTCGACCGTGCGTGCGGCGTACTGAGAAAGCGCGGGCGGGTGGGTGGCACAGACAAGTGCGGACTAGCCTGCCCGGCGCGTAATGAAGAAAAAGAACTCTCAATCAAACTATTTACCGATGGGGTAAATCTGATTTAAAATATCATATTTTTATTAAAATACATTTTTTATGGATATTTTTACTAGGTACCTATCTATTGTCACGTAAACGTAATTTGAACTCGTATAAAAAGGTAAATATTCAAAAATCTTTGATAATACATACCTCTTTTTTTACTATGTCCCGCTTTCGACGAAAGAATCCCGCTTTTTTCACTCAAAAAGTTCCTAATTCCCGACTTGGCAAAAAAAATCTGGCAAGGCTGGCCATGGGGTAGGGGGTTTGGGTCAGGGTAGCTAACGGCGCGAGAGATATTTTTTGTATCGCAAGCGTCTATAGGCTGTGGTGGCCGCTTACCATCAGGCGGGCCACAAATGCTTCTTTGTCACCCTTTTAACATAAAAAAAATCGGTTGTCTGTAAAGTCGGTTTACTGAAGATAGTTGAACGTGACAACGTTTTTTTACAATGTACATAGTTTTTACAAGTATGAATGTGCTTTGAGCAATTGTTATACAACTTTTATTTACAACTTTTAAATATGTGTGCTATCATTACCTTTATCGCCGCAATTATCGTTACTATAAAAATTGACACCACATCCACTTTTCACTGCACTTCATACTTGACGAAAACATGTAAATGTATTATTGTATAGCAGCTGTCCACGCGGATGCATCGCTCACACAAGTAGGAGAGAGACAGATGGCGAACGCTGCCGAACGTGGAGGCCGATTGTGCCTCTTTGTCGCTCGTTGCGCGCTCTCGCTTGCACTTCAAGCCTTAAATGGAAGGATTCATCGAATTATAAGACGTTGTCACGTCAAATCATCATAATATTTATCGTAGTGGGTCAGAACAGTAACGGAAGTGTGTGTAGTGTTGTTGTTCACTTTTGAATATTTTTAGTAGACTTGGCATTTTGATTACCTGTTTTCATCAAGCAATTCTGTAGCACAGCAACAGGGCACGAACCAGTGCAGTTGCAAGTTTGATAAAGGCCTGCGACTTGTGATCACGAAACAACTTTGCTATGCACCCGTGCGTGATGCGCTTCCCCTAATGTCTTCTGTGAAATTATTATGAGCAATATCACAAGAAGGATTGTTTGCTACTTCATGTAAGCAGGCGTTAATTTTTTTTTAAAGATTTAGTAAGGATATCAATGTCTTCAGTATTTTATTGAATTTTGCTGGACCTGTGATTTCATCTGCATAATACTTAGACTACAATTTGATTTAATCTTAGATAAGTATAATATAACGGGTGTTCCGTGCAAACTTTCATCCCCTATTTCAATATCTTCAAGTCTTATTTTCCCGACATAAAGTCTACCTTGTAAAGACTTAATAGAAGAACGTGTGTGACGAAGTTTTGGTACTACTATTAGCTTTCCAACTTTGAATTAAGTACGCTCATTCAGCCGCACAAAGCGTATCCAACTTTTTTTCTATCTAATATAGTATTTTCCAAGCTGTTACCTCTAAAAATATAGTAGATGGCAAAAAATGGAAAACAAATGTATATGGTCAAATATTATAGGACACTGAACGCAAAAGAAGGCAATAACTTTCTAACATGAACTCTTTTCCAAACCCCCTAATTATAATTATAAAAAGAATAAGATAAGAAAAACAGAGTAAAAAACAAAAAAAAAATCTTTTTTAAGCATTTGACTGCTAGATGTTTAAATCTAAAGAATAAAGAAAATTTTACTAGGAAAAATTCCACGCGGATCAGGCAGCAGACTGGACTCGAACCCGCACCCTTTGCTATTCGGGCGAATGCACTCACCATTATGCTACCGCGGCCCGGATGGCCGTGTCGAATGTTCTCTAGCATTCCTTAGGCTGCAAAGCAGCGCCACCTCTTCGCATTGTAGGTAACCCACAATGTCAAATTATCATAAAATTCAATAAATCAGTTGTAAAATATTAATCGACATACAAGCCCGTATAGCCAATTAAACATTTTATCGGAGCTACGTCACAGGTTAGCCGCGTACCAAAATAAAGAACCTATATATTAAAATGTCACCTACATATCGGACACAAACATCACATGACTGGAACTCGATTCGTTATCTCACAATTGACACCATATTCAACCTTTTAAAGCCAAAGGACCTTTAGACAATAAGAAATGATTTATCTGTGATCACTGAGGTATTGACTTAAAGTAAATAATTACTGCTGTTAGGGAACTGTGTCTTAGGAAATGAATTTCTACTTACCTACTTCTGTTTACAATAAAGGAATTGTTGATCGCTTTTGGCGTGACTTTGACACAGTGCCGGTCTGAGGTCAGTTTTTTATAGGTTTCTACTATACCATACTATATCAACTGTGTAATGCGAAGAAACATCAGATGCTATCTTCACGTAATCAGTCTTAAATCTTTTTCTTTTTTGTAATACTCTCACGACCATTTTGACAGCAAGTATATTTAGTGCTTACAGGATACAATTAGCTGTTTATATCTGGAAGGAGGAATATTAATGTGATGAAAGTTGACATCAACACATGTTTTAAATTTTTGATGTCATCTTTCAATTGATGACTTTGTATGAAACAAAACAGGGAGAAAAAAATAGCCCTTGCTGAGTTTCTTGCCGGTTCTTCTCAGTACAAGGTCTCCCGCCGTAGATTTACGAACCGATGGCGTAGCGTTTGACTTTCACAAGAGCTTGTAACAGCCTAGACTGAATAAATGAGTTTGAGTTTGAGTAAATAGGCATTATTTGAGTTTGCGTGCTCCAGCTTAGACCACATCGTTGCTTTCCATTTGGCTGGATGAAATGAGCGGCAAGGAGTCTTCAGATACCCTGTTCGCGCTACTCATTGTGTTTTTCATATCAAAAAAAACGCACTCAAATCTTTTATAAAAAAAAACTCATGGTCGTCTCAACTCATAGTGTTCTTGTCGGTCAGTAAGGTACCCAGATTTCGATGACGGGATTGGACCCAGTTTTCACCAACAATATTTTTTCGCACCATCAACATACAACGCAACTGGATTCCAATTATCATCATCAGTTGAGGAAGTGATATTAGCCGTGATGGTTAAACGCGGCAGAAATTTTCTGTGGTATCGCAAGCATTAAGTGTTTATAGGCAATAGCGGCCGCTTACCATCATTCGGGCTATCATTGCCATCTACCTTAAAAAGTGGTAGTGTTTTACAATACAGAAAGGACTTTGAACTGATAGAGCGATTTTATATCAGCAGTGCGAAGCGACACATCGCTCTACACCACAATACCTCTCACTTTGACCATTTAAGGACCCTGAAGTGAATATTCATCGAAGCATGACGGGGCGCTTCGCAATATATAATAGCTATTCGTCGCTGAAAGTTAGATACCTACCTACCTAAGTACTGAATAACCTTGAACTGTCTTTCGCTCGCTGTTTTATCAGATTTGTAATCTAATTTGTGCTTCTAATAGTGCCTGGGTGGCGGCGCTAAGTTGAATATACAGTACAGTGCTCAGCGTATTTTATAAAGACTAACGCCCGTATTAGCAAACTGAAGTGGCAGTGGGCTGGTAACATTAGCCGCAGAACTGATGGCCGTTGGAGCCGGAAAGTTTTTAGTGGAGACCACGACTCGGTAAACGTAGTGTAGAACGCTCTGAGACAAGATGGGATGATTATATTCGTAAGCTGGCTGGAGTGGGCTGGATGAGAGTAGCACAAAATCGGGAGCAGTGGCGTGCATGAGGGGAACATGGGTTGATGATGATGATGATGATGATGATGATGATGAAGGCCCGTATTATAGAAAGATTCTCAGTAATTAATCTAATCTTGAGCATAGTTAGAATGTCGCTATATATAGCACATAGCGACATCCCTTTCTAACTGTACTCTTCCTTCAGTTTAGATAAACATAAAAATTGTACGATAACAACGTAGGTAGGTATGATAGATATTGTCCTAAGGCGCGCCACAGACTGAGTGATATTTTATTATAATAAATATGTGGTTTTTAATCGCATGTCCACAAAAATTAAGTTTTAAACTAGGCACATGATTACACTAAATCGAAACATATAAAGAAATCTGCAATCTGCTTTCCTATTTAGTCACATTTATTTAATGTATATCAAAATCCTTCCCCCACAGGACAGACTAAGCCTATTGTGGGGGCTAGAACTCTGTAAAATTGTTGTGATATTTGGAAATAAATCATTATTAATATAAAAATTTAATCATTCATCGGTTACACTATCAGTAAGACAAATATTAAAATAGTTCTAAAAAATAAAAATCAAATGCATATTTTTTATAGATTTACCTATAGCTTAAGGGAGAATAATTTAACTAAACCATCTAAATCATTTATAGGCCGTTGAGTTGCATTGTCTGAGTCCAGCCTAAATCCAATAAATTTGTATTCCGCTATCAGCTTCGTTTGTAGGTTAAAGACTGATAAATCACGCTTAATTCAATAAACGTTGTTTGGACCAAATGTGTCTCGTATTCTAATTTAAATAGATTGACGACATTTTAAAAGATATTACTAAGAAATCTTTTTATTTATAACAGAAAAAAAGTTATCTCGTGAATAAGAATTCTGCACTATTATCTTTGGATAAAACTATTGTGACGAAATAAAAAGTTAGTAAAGAATTAACTTTATTTCGAAAAAGAAGGCAAAAGTCACTTATGGATTTTATTTTTTTTAGTATTTTTTTTTCTTCAAATGGTATAACGATTAAAGGATTGAATTGGGAATTGAGGAATTGAGTACCTACTAAAGTTGGTATGTTTATTTTTTTATTTTTTTTCTTATGCATTAAATGTACCAATCGTTGATCACTCAGTCGAGACGTTTCGTTATCGTGTTGACCAACAATTTTCAGTTAAATCTAACCTACACAGTTAGTGTACATGCGCGTTTAATAGCTGCAACAGCCGGTCAGAGTAAAACGCGACGGCTCGTATGCACACTTTAATTAATTTTATTAATTAAAATCGGTTTGTTTTTGTTACCCTGTAATCGTTAATATGTATTCCTTATCGAGTGTGTGGTACAATTGCGAAACAACGAGTGTTTGTTATGGAAAATGAAACGAGAATTTATTATTTTAAAAAGCACATTTAATATTTTTACAAAAAAAAAAATTTAATGACTTTTGGTGAATTAGTGAATTGTAAAATATGAGTGAATGATGAAAAGTTATCGTAGTACTATTGTTTTAGAATAGGATTTGTTTTTGTGTATGTAAAATGCGTATGAAAAAGACTTTCTTATTTTTTGAAAATGACTTCAAGGATACGGAGAAAGAACCTCTCTTGGGGACTGATAGTGACGATGAGGAATGTCATTGGTAAGTTTACTGGGTGAGAGTTGTGTCAATCAATCAGCAGTTCGTTCGTTGACTGATTAGAATATCGAAGCACGCTCCGATTTATTGTGTAGAGGTCATAGCAAATAACCGAATTAAAGGAGATTGCTCAGCTTCCATACATGTTTGGCCTAAAGACCAATAATCATGAAAAATTGTTTCCTAGATTCGAAATTATATATAAATTACTGTAGAAACGAATATTATTGACGGACACCCCTGAGAACTTCTATAAACCATATACACTGAACATATTAAAATAATAAAAAACAAATAAGTTATATAGTAAACTAGGGAAATCAAGCCAAGTACCGAAATTATGGATTAGATTCAGGTATATAGAGCATGTACATTAACAGATAGTTGCCTGTTTTTAAAGTTAATGCATAAGAGTAACTTTTAAAATCAGGTGTCATTTCCGGTTATAATAAAGTACTCTGTAACAGAAATTGTGTGATGATTGTGAATGAGCCACAGATTAGAGAGAAATTTTAAACTCTCGTTCTAAGAGATTTAGGTTCTATAGCCATATATTCAGTAGCTTCATTATTTTTGTTATGTTTTTAAGATAACCATATTTTAGATTTTTAGTGTATCACACCTTATAATTTTATTTATTTATTAATTTATAGTCAGGGAACGTAGGCCCATAGATAGATAGATACCTTAAAGTCTAACATATATACAGATTATAATGTGTTTATGGAGGTGTTTGGCGAAAAATGTATGGCAATAGACTTTATGATGTCGCCTACCATCTATAATAATTGTCTGAGCACATTTGCATCTAGTGAAAATGATAATATAGTTGTGGATATTAATACTACAGTGTAATAAAAAAATGATTTATTTTATCGATCTTTACAAAATAGATTTGTTTTTATGTTATATAAACAACTTCGATCAGTCTTTGGCTGAATGTTACTACACCCATAGCCATTAAAAATGATTCGTATGTTTTCCAAACCGGTAAAATTAAAAGTTCTTTTTAAAGTAAATATATTATACAAAGGTGTCCGTTGAAATCTAATGACTGTAAATTAAATTAAAAATTACGGCAAGAATTACCGTGTATGTCAATATTTTTTGTGCATTTAGGCCAATTTGAGCAATCTCCTTTGAAAGTTAATAGTAATTCAAATAAAAATCCTTCTCCTAACGCCTTGTTGTAATGATAAGAGAAAAACAATTTAACGATGAAGATTTTGCCCTGCATAATAATAAACCCCAAACAAAATATCAAGCATTTAATGTAGGACCTAGCTAATTTTTTTTAACAACCAATTAAATAATCAATAAATTATCCAGTCTGAAACCTGGTACATAGAACAATTATACACTAAATATTAGTAAAATTTATAAAGTAGATACTAATTAGGTAAGTGTACAAGAAAGTCGTGTTAAGCCGTTGGTCTCAGCAGCATCTGCAGTCGTTAGCACCCGCCAATCCACACTGGGCCCGCATGGTGGGCCATGGCCCAATCTCCCTATTCCATCCATAGGGAAGGCCTGCGCCCCAGCAGTGGGGACATTAACAGGCTGATGTTGAAGTGTACAACCTACCAATGTGCACAAATTAATGATGGAAGGAAAAGTATAATTTTGTCATCTCTCATACGAATAATAAAAGAAATAAAAAAAAACGCGATGAACCGGTACAGATGCAATCGTATCGTATGATACCAAATTCCATCAACCTGTTCTATTAGATAATGTTTCTACTGTCATTTTTTTAAACTTTAATATTCAGAACCGAAATAATATGTCTAATTCTGCAAAGTTTGTGTTTTAATTATCTAATAGTCGACGAATATAAAACAATTACAGTTTATTCACATGATATAGTTGAAGTCGTACCTTTGTGTTGTTACATAATACCTAAATATTAAAACCAAATCCGAATTCCGAAAGGTATCAAACGCTATAATTTCATCATAAACTTGACTTTTTTTTTTAATCTAAAGATGACTAGAAAAATGCCACGCGGTGCAGGTTCCGTGCGGAAGATTCGGGTTCGAATTCATTTATTCTATTAAAATTTTCTTTTGACTAAATCATCTGGCTATGAAATTATTACAAAAAAAAATAGATATAGTAATTACTTCCTAATTTTGTTTGCTTTTTGTATGAACTATTCACAGAAAGAGATGGCGCCACTGTCCCTTTCCTGTTTTATTTTGCCAATCCTTTAACATTTCATAAACTATAACTTCTGTAGTTATATTTAAGAGATGCCCGCCAGACGGCTATGAAAATGATTTACATCACGAAATATGCAATAAAGTAATATGGACTTACGTAATTCGATTGCGTTACTAGAAAAAATCTGCAAATGTGAATGTACATAACCTACCATAGACCTAGATGGAAGAAGACAGCGGCATGTACTTCAAATCGTATGGAAACCGTGCGTTTCAGATTTTGAGTATTTACGAGAAAAACCGGCCAAGTGCGAGTCGGACTCGCGCTCAGAGGGTTCCGTACAAACTCAATTTAATACCTCTACGCGTTCATGAGAAAAGAGGTAGGAGTAACTTTAAAATTTTCAAAAAAACATATTTTATGATGTAACTAGAAATTTACGGTTTTTTTTTGCAATTTTTCCTTTATCTGTACTAAAAGACGTTACTTCGTACCAAATTTCAAGATTCTAAGTTCACGGGCAGTACCCTGTAGGTTTTGATTCCCGTACGAGTTTCGAAAATTTGCGGAATTTTGCGGCATAAACGGCTGTATCTTTTGATTGCTTTGGCTTAGAAGTTTGATTTTTTTACAGCGCCAAGGTACAGTAGACCTGAGTATTAGATATAAATTTCAGTTTGATCACCTTTACGCGTTCCTGAGAAAAACGGTCTTGACAGACGGACGGACGAATAACAAAGTGATCCTACAAGAGCTCCGTTTTTTCCTTTTGAGGTACGGAACCCTAAAAAATAAGCGGTTTAAAAGCCTGGGCCCTATCACCATCACTCACCTATTTCAATTATATCGTTTTTACAGCTTAATACGACAAAGTTAGATAATTTTTTAAACATTACGATTGTCGTCCGGTATCGAGAGCGGTGACGCGAAGAAATAAATAAGCGTAAAAGGATGACCATTGGTCTCCCTTTTGGCACGCGAAGTATAGTATATACACTTGCGTTATCTATTTTGATTTATGTCTGTGGTAACTACTGTGTTTTAAGAATTTGACAAAGGCGCTGTATAATTCGATTGAGGAGCTCGATGGCGCAAGTGGTTAGCGCGTTCGGCTGCGATGGTTGAACTTATCAACATTCGCAGTGGTCGGTCATTGGATGGGTGAACAAAAATTACTATCTCGAGCTCCTCCGTGCTTCGGAAGGCACGTTAACCCGTTGGTCCCGGCTGCATCTGCAGTCGTTAGCACCCACCAATCCGAACTGGGCCCGCGTGGTGGGCCATGGCCCAATCTTCCTATTCCATCCATAGGGAAGGCCTGTGCCCCAGCAGTGGGGACATTAATAGGCTGATGATGATGATGATGATGTATAATTGGCAGAGGCAGAGGAACTCGGTGGTGCAGTGGTTGTGATTGTGGGAGTTATGCAACTTTCACGATGGCTTGTAATAGGATCTTTGACGAATTTTGTATTTCTTATTTTGAGCTTCTCTGTGATCACAACATTCACAATATTCGGAGCCGTTAGGTGCTATCCCATGTATAACTTGGAGTTTTGTCTTCATGTTACTGTTATTTTCTCTTCAATTCGTTTTTAAACTATATTGTAAATGTGTGTTTGGTTTCTCATCGCCCGGCCCAGGGGGCCATTCGCCTCCGGGCATGGATGCTTCGGTCACTATCTGCACCGTGTCGCACGTCGGGAGGAGACGCCGCAATGTCATCATTGCGGCGCCCCGGACGACACGGCCGAGCACACCTTATTTTAGTGCCCGGCCTGGCGACACCAGCGCCGCGACCTCGTTGCGGCGCTGGGATGCGGAGCCCTCTCGCTGCGGAGCATGGTGGAGGCCATGCTCCGTAGCGACAGGGCGTGGGAGGCAGCCGCCTCCTTCTGCGAGAACGTCATCTCGCAGAAGGAGGCGGCTGAGAGGGAGCGGGAGGATGATCCTCTGGCCGCTCCCTCCCGCCAAAGGAGGACGGGTAGGAGAGGACGGCGGCGCGCCCTGGCTGCGCCCGTCTCATGACCCTACCCGAGGGGTCCCTCGCTGACCGGCATGGCTATGGCCGTGCCGGCCACCGACGGACCCCGTGACGGCAGCCCCCCCTTGTAGTTCTGTCCTGCAAAGAGGGGGGCGGCGGAGGGAGCTACACGGGCACGCCCAAGTAGCCCTCCGCAGCGGACGGGGGGGCGGTACGGTGGGCACTAGGCCGCGTACTCAGCCCCCGCGCGCGGGCCTACCCGCGCACGTCTGCGGGGTCCCCGCGATACCCCGGGAGACCCCTGCCGTGGAGCCCCGGCTTGGCCGGGAGGCTGCTAGGTGCGGAGACGCGGAGAATCCCTAAACGGGGATCCCGCGGCTTCGCGCTAAGCAGCTTAGAAAGTATTCGCAGGACTTTTTTAGCGGATATTATACCGTAAAGCGCCCGTAAGAGTTGCGGGGTCCTCGGTGGGCAGCCACTGGGGGGTTCGTAAGACTTGCGGGAGCCAGGTGTGAGGTCCGTTCGGCGGTGTGCCTCTTAAAGGCGCCGTCGTCTGTAAATAGATTTTTTACCTGCGTATTAAAAAAAAAGGGGGCCATTCGCCTAACGGAAATGCTTTGGAAAACGCTAATGCTTTCAATTTCATTTTGTTATTTCTAACCGCCGAAGGTTTTCAAGTACCTCACGCTCATTTTCTTTAATATTGTTATTACCAATGCAAAAGAAAAAAAAGAGCGCGAGGCGCGAACAGATAATTTGAAATCCTCAGGCGGCTAGAAATAACAAAATGAAATCGTAAGCGATAGCGATTTACAAAAGCATTGCTGTTAGGCGAATGGCCCCCTAGGCGCCTGATGAGTTCTTGCAATAGGTCGTTGTTATTACTATAGACTAAAAATGGAAACCTTGCTGCTGTTTTATTTATTTTTGTTACATTGTCTCTCTTAAACTAAAGGACTTGGCGATGCTGATGTTTTTGTGCAGTTGTTGTTTTGTTTAATATCACACCTATTAATGATTATAAAAGAAAACCTGTAATTGGTCTTACCGTAATTTATATTATAAATAGAAGTATTATTTGTAACACTGTTGATTTTTCTCTAAATAAATAAACTCATATAACAGCTGGCTGGTTCTGGTGGAACAACCTCTTTACCTATTACCTGACTTAAGTGTCTTTAAGACTACAGTAAACAGATAATTGCCGTTTATGCGTGTTCAATCCATTCCATTAGTCTTCGTGAAATCTGAGTGAGAGAACAGTGAGCATTAAAAAAATGATTCCTCTCTTTGTCTCCAGGCTACAAGCTCGCCCCAGTCAGCAGTTCAACGTGATCAGGCGCATCTACCAACAGGATACGCTCAACAAGGACGCTGACTATCACACTCCCGACAAACCATGTAAGTCCTTAATGATATCGTGACGCTAAGAACTCACGGAGCGGTTCTTATTTCTAAACTCACTAGAAGCATTTTGTGCGGTTCCGCAACCCACAAGAGAAGATTGGGTGAAGCCCTCTGTGTCACGCTTCGTGAATACCTTATTTATATTCGCAATACACCTATTAATTAATCCAGAACTTAGAGGCGTTGATCAATTCTCAGCTTGTCAAACATAGAGGAACATGGACGCAATCAGTCCCATCTTTGTTGCTCTATGTTGTTAAAGTTACAGATCCTTAGTGCTATCACCGCAAAGAAACTGGAAGCATTGTGGGTATTAATTTAATTTAAGAATTCATTGGCGTCCTTGCGCCGCCGTAACAAGACTTGAACCCAATCAGGGACATGATAATTTTGACTTAAAGTCTCGAACATCAAAGTTGGATAATAAAAGCTTTACGATGATGATGATGATGATGTCATCCTTGCAGTGGCGGCTAGATGTAAGAAGGTGGTGAAAGGATGCGGCTTCGGAGAGTGTCTTGTGAACTCGGTGCCGATCGCGAGATGGCTGCCCAAGTACAACCTGAAGAGGAATCTGGTCGGCGACCTGGTGGCGGGGTGCACCACCGCCGTAATGCATATACCGCAAGGTACGAAGCATACATACACAAATGTTTATGTAATCGGTGGTTATTTAAATATTACACTCTCACATCTTTATGCCGTGCCATGATTGGAATGCATATACTGCACGGTACCACAGATTACTTAAATAAATAAATATCTCCAACACTCACACCAATTAGCCTAGCCCCAAAGTAAGCACTGTAAGGCTTGTGTTATGGGATACTAGGGTAACGGATAGAATACGTATACTGTACATATATTAGCATATTTATATATAAAAACATATTAAACATCCATGACTGGAGTACAAATGCTCGTATTCATCACACAAACATCTGCCCCCACCGGGATTCGAACCTGGGACCTCTCGAGTCGGCGCCGCGGCGACACCATGAACCCAAACCACTCATCCACGGAGGTCGTCAAACTTAATAGTTACTCAGTAGGAGCGAAGTATATACATTCACACACAGTGGGGTCGCTTCTGGCATGATTCTCAAAACCTAAACTTAAATTTGACATCAGTGTATCCTAATCATTCCCTATAAAGAATGGGAAGGAGAGGCTGATGTTAAATTTAGTTTTTTAAGTTTAGAGAATCATGCCAGAATCGATACCGCTGTTTAAATATTATTTTAGTACTGCTTATTTATTTGTTATATTTCACTTACTATGAATACGTGTTTAAAAATAATTATTACTCAAAAGGAGGAAAGGACATAAAAATGCACAATTAAAAAAAATAAAAAACGAAAAAAAATATTTTAAAAATCCGAAGAAAATCAGGCATACTCTATGCACGTAACCCAACAATCTCACGAAGTTCAATTCTGAAACATTCAATTTCACCCTATATCTAGCTATGGTTGATAAAATGTTTCTCTCTAAAACCAGCGGGCGTGTAGAGCAGAAGCTATAAATGCAGCAGGGACGACCGACGCCTTGTAGCATTCTGCGTACTATGTTACACTTACCCGTGTTGGGGTAGCCTGTAGCATTGTGTTCTCTCTACTTACCTGTGTAGGAGTGGCCCGTAGCATTGCGTTCTCTTTGCATACCCGTGTTGGGGTGACTCAAGAAGCTTATATACAACACTGGAGATTAGTGCAAACAATACCTTGAAGTGAAAAAATGTGGCCTTGAATGACGTCACATATGTTTGTTATCTCTTTCTAAGGGTGACCATGTTGGAATATACGTTTAGGATACATACTTACTGGTATCGTCTTTAAACAATTTATAAATCAAAGCGTTGGAGTTGATAGGAACTTGGGAACACATTATTTAATAGTAATAAAATTCACAAGTACAAAAATCATTTTATTCATATTAGATGCATCTTATGCAATGTCAAAAACGTTTATAAAAAAATTAGCAAGAATATGCAAACCCTTTTTAAAATCGCCAGAAATGCCTTTTACTATGAACGGACTAAGCTACATATTTTGGCTGATAAATAAAATTGACCTTTTAATGGTATTGTTACGTGTCGGGATGGGGTTCGAAATTATATGCCAGTTCACGATTGACAGTTCTTTATTCACCACACAGTTCACACAATTAACACACAATGTTAATTACAAAACACTCACTAAACACTGTATTTCACTATACAAGTCTCTAAACAATCTCACTTGAACACTTTTGTTGCACTTTGATCGCCTTTGGATTCGCTCCGAAATCGCTGTTGAAACTCAACTGTCTCTGCGCGGCGCCAATCGTCCTTATATACGCCGATCGATGCATTCTAGAAAGTACCTGTTAAATTGAGAATTACCTAGCACCCGCGAGTACGAAATACCTACTTATACCTACGCAAGTAATACGCATAACTTGTAAACAAGTGCAGATATCGTTGCACTTTCTCCTTTACGTCGCACTGCATAAGGCTCATTTTAGAATGAGCCGCCTTACTCGACTTCTATCGCGACCCGCGGTGCTCTGGCAAATTCGATCTCTAGCACATTCGCGGTTCCGTTTCGAGAGCGTTTGTGACAGTATAATGGACAACCAAGAATTTCTTTTAATGACATCTTTCGGGAAGCTGAAACATAAACAAAGGTATAAGACCGCTGCTAGATAGCTGTTATTAAATAGGTTTTCTACATCTAATTAACATGATCTACTACAATATTTATTATAAACTTATTTTCATATTTTGAACTTTGTAATTAATATTTACAATAATACTTATGTATTTTAACTTTCTCAAAATATCTCAAGTGTAGTGATAATGGTTACCCTACAAAACCAAAATTTATATTATTTTAATTTAATAAACTGCTGAATATGGTACGAATTGTAGTGAATAAAACAAGAATAACGTTAATTTATAGCCTCAGGACACTATGATTTATAAATACTAACGTTTTATTATGAAAAAAAAAATATAGGAATATGTTTATTTCGGTATTGGCGTAATGTAATAGACTTACCTGTGAAATTTAGTGCTGGAATTTGGTTCCCAAACACTTCTGCAATCTCGCACAACACAATACATATTATAAATAGCAAATTGAACAATTTAACACTTTATAATAATAATCTAAACATTCGAAGCGGTAGATTATTTTTGACAGATCGGAGATATTCTTCAGTTGATTCTTTAATTAGTGTTGCTATTATACCAAAATGGTAGCAACCAGCAAACAGGGAAATAAAGGGCGAATTTATTATTTAGTTTTAAATATTGATTTCAAAGTAGTTGGTTAGAATTTGTCACACTCATCTTATGATAGTAATACAAGAGTAGGACTTCTGGAGATTGTAAAACTGATTGATATCTTGCATAGTTCTGTTTATTTTCACTTTCTGATTGGAATTTCTTGTATTTAACATGGTAATTTCAGATAGTGTGTGAGAGAGGTAAAAAACATATCATGGGGTTAATGAACTCATCTTCATACAGAAGTTCTACATGCAATCTCCAGTGTTGTATATAAGCTTCTTGGGGTGACTCGTAGCATTGTAATCTCTTTGCTTACCCCAACACGGGTAGTGGTTAACCCGCGTAACGTAGCGCAGGCTCTTAAAAGTTTGAAGGGCCTTGGGGCTCTTAAACTGGCTTCGAAAAATTTAGGTTTTCATCTATTTCTAAAGATGGTTTTTTTAAAAAACAAACATTATTTGAGAACCCTTCGTTCTAGGGATGGCGTACGCGATGTTAGCAGAGGTGCCTCCAATAGTGGGACTGTATATGGCGTTCTTCCCAGTGCTGGTCTACGTCATTTTTGGCACTTCACCGCACGTTTCGATGGGAACGTTTGCTGTCGCTTGCCTTATGGCGGGAAAGGTAATTAAATACTGTTTATATTTTTAATTTTTAAACATTTAACTGCTAGAACTGTAAACAGTCTAAAGAAAATTTTACAAGAAAAATATCCACGTGGACCTTGTATCAGACGGGGCTTGAACCCGCACCACCTGCTATCTGGCGCCCAATGGCCTAACGGGATTGCTATGGCTATCGATGTCGCTCACGTTTAAATTTTGTTATTTCTGACCGCCGAAGGTTTTCTCATGCCCCGTGCTCTTCTTTTGTCTTTTGTATTGGTGACAAGAATATCATAATAAAATCGTAAGCTATAGCGATAGCCATAGTAATTCCATTAGGCGATTGACCCCCTGGGCGAATGCACTGACCATTATGCTACCGCGGCTTCGCTAGTTTATCATAAAAAAGAATTTTATGTAAATTGAATAAAACAAATTTTACCAGGTAGTAACACAACATGCCACTATACGACCAGAAGCCGTCGGAATAGCCAACGCAACGCTTACTGACGACGTATCAGGTAAGTTTGAAATTTATATTACGGTATTATTATACTGTGCTCAATATTGGGAGCGATTCTCACTATCCGTGGTAAAAGACATGGTACATTGAATTATTGAACACCTTAAATATTTTAATTATAATTATCTCTAAAAAGTAGCATAAAAGAAATAGCATTATTTTTACAATAACATTTCTTTTAGCCGATATTATTGTCTGTGCGTATGTATGCTTGTGTGGATGTGTGTGTGCACATGTTATGAAAACATGAATGGTGTAAGAGGTTCCGGATCCCGGTGCCGGCTAAGCTTGTATGCGAGCATGGTTGGTACGTTTGTACCAATCCCAATTCGTCGCAAACGCCGCTGTTGTTAACTAGTCTAACCTAACCTAACCTAACTGACGTCCGGGCGTAGACTCGGTGTAAACCGTGCCTAGACACGGGTAGAAATCGTTACGTTAACGAACGCCTGAAATAAATAAATATAAAACTTTTCAGCACTCAGACCAATTAACCTAGCCGCATAGTAAGCACTGTAGACTTGTGTTATGAGTTACTAGGGTAACGGATAGAATACATAATTATATAGAAATACATATTAAACATCCATAACTGGAGTACAAATGCTCGTACTCATCACACAAACATTGTCCCCACCGGGATTCGAACTCCTCTCGAGTAGGCGACACCTTGGCACCTTTATATACCATTCGGCCACGGAGGTCGTCAAATGTGGTGTAATAAATGATTGGTGTCGATTCTGGCATGATTCTCAAAACTTTAAACTAAAAATAAATTTAACATCAGAGTCTCCTTTTCATTCCTTACAAAGAATGAGAAGGATACAGTGTTGTCAAATTTCGGTTTTGGTTTAGAGAATAATGCCAGAATCGACACCAATGTGTAGTTTTTATAGTACGTTTGCTAGCTCTTAGTCAGTCTGGATATCGTACATTGATTAATAAGAGCTTAAATTGGCAAGTAAATTGTAGTTAGATTTTTATCTAAGTACAATTTGCTTTGTTTTTCTTTTTTCTATTTTTATGCTAACATTTATGTGGATCTAATGAGTTTGGCTGACGTTAAACATTTTTAATTTTGATTATCCAACAGTGACTGCTCTCAATGGATATACACCATTAGAAGTGTTGGGGGTAGTAACGCTAGCAGTGGGAATTTTCCAGGTAAGGATATTAGTATCGTACTCAATTCAATATACTTAGTATTATACAGAAAACTTGAGTAAAACCATAGACAAATCAATTTGCGCAGTAGACGTTTTACGTCTTTACTTTTTACTGCACAGGCTTCCTTGTCTATGGTCTTTGCTTAAAAAGTTTGCTGAATGTATACTTAATTCTATCCCAATGGCCGGTCATCGGATAACTGACCAGCAATTTACTATCTCGAGCTTTGCCATTGGCCCCGGCTGCATCTGCAGTCGTTAGCATTCAGTAATCCGCACTGGGCCCGTGTGGTAGGTCATGGCCCAGTCACCCTATTCCATCTATGAGGAATACCTATGCCCCAGCAGTGGGGCTATTAATAGGCTGGTGATGATGAGGCCGAAAATTCATTAAATGAACTTTCATCAAAGAGCAAATATCGACGAACACAGAAGCCCCACGTTGGGCGCCAATATTATATTTTACGTTAGTGTGGCTCATTATCTTATTAATATATATGTTTTAATCCAGTTATACACCGTGAACTTTGATTTACCTGAGAAACTTTACTATCTAATTCAGATAAAGATTTAAGTAGGTAATATTTTTGCCAAAAACTTTTTTTGTTTAATTCGTTTTTCGAAAAATGCCTTTACGTTTGCCCACTAATTGTGCATTTATGAAACCTTAACAATTTAAACTGTCATAAATTGATTGAAATAAAAATTTTGTAAACTATATAAATTAAAATTTTATGTATGGGGTGTGGGGTGTAGCACGTTAACTATTTATATCTATTCCCACTATTTTTATTAACATGATTTTTAAGTTTCTCAGGTAACTCAAAATTCACAATGTATAGATTATTAGATTGGTGATAATACCGGCAGGTGCTGATGTGGATGCTCCGATTAGGCGCTGTATCAACATTATTATCTGAACCATTGGTGTCGGGGTTCACGACGGCCGCCTCTTTACACGTGCTCGCCTCCCAACTGAAGGACTTGTTCGGCATCATGCTGCCCAAACTGCCTTCCAACTATAAAGTCGTCATGGTGAGGATACATTTCCTTTTAGACACACACATAGTCATAGATACACATTCTTATTTCCACTATTAATACACACAAATACACTCCTAATTTTTTAATTTTAACAGACACAAATTTTTATTTTTTATAAAACATGAGCATGGCCTCGTATGGAATTAATGGACTGAACACAAAACAATTAGCAATACAAATATTGCTTAAATTAACAATTGAAAGAAAATCCTGAATTAGTTTTAAGGGACAAGTCAATAACGAAATTATCTCCTAAAAATATCTTTCCGCCGGCAGCTTTCTCTGCTATCAATATTAACCCCTCGATTATAATAGAACATATATCTAGATTTATTACACTATTATTAGCTTTTCTTTGCAGACGGTGGTGGAGATCTTCAGAAACATAATGAACTTAAACGTTGCCGCAGTCACAATATCCATTATAGCTTGCATCACCATCGCTCTCAACAATGAACTGTTAAAGGTAACACTGAAAACTTAGATACATTAATAATTTAATCTCGATTCTTTAGAAATAACGCGAGAGAAAGAGCCCACGCGAATGTAAGGGTTAGGTTAGATTAAAGGTTAGGTTAGATCATAGACACAGATCATGACGTGATAACGGACTGAGCGACACTCTCGGATTATTATATTATAATAATAATAAAAAATCGCTTCGTCTCTGTCACACCTATCTGCGCAGTTTTACTTAACAGTTGGTTAGGGAACACCAATTCTTTGTCTATGATCTAACCTAATTTTGAACATAACCTAACTCATATACTTACCTAACCTAAAATCTACCATACCTAACTATAATCTTTGCGTTCGCGTGGGCGCCATCATGACTTTTCCTAATGGTGTCCGCGATTGGGCGTTTTTTTAACGCTAGAGTTTTTTAGGCGATCGTCTTTATTTTTCCCATGACAACGGCTAACTAGATACGAGGTCCGAATCTCAGTCTTTTTTATTATATTTATTGTTTTAGGTATAGTTAGCGGCAAACTTCTTGAACTTCTGAAACCATAGATAGATTAACAAACTTGCGAAGTAGACATTTTTGTATTTGAAATTACTTCTGGACAGGCTTTGTTGTCCATGATTTCTTTATGCTCAAAGTATTTTCCGGGGTTTTAAAGTAAGTAAATAAAGAACGCAAAATACAGGCATTGTACTGTACTTTAGCCATGTAAATACATTTTTCTTACAGCCGTGGGTCAGCAAACGAAGTCGAGTGCCGGTACCCATAGAGCTGCTTGCTATCGTCATCGGCACCCTAGTGTCCAGGTTCTGGGGACTTAAGGAACAATTCGGCATAAAACTAGTTGGGACTATACCTACTGGGTGAGTAGATAGCTATTTTTTACCTAATTTGGAAACTGACCTCAACACATGTTTGCAAGTTTGATGTCAGCTTTCAATTTGACAACACTGTATAAAATAAAACAGAGAGAAAAGTGCCGATGGCGTAGCTTCTAGACATTCATGAGTGCTTGTAATCGTAACAGCCTAAACTGAATAAATGATTTTGATTTTGTACCTTGTTTTTAAGGAGTTTCCTATATTTCGGCACTGTTGCAAGCGCCATGATCACGGGGTAACTGGCGTCAGTTACTCCGTGATCATGGCACTTGCATGGTTGCAACATGGTAACAGTTCCTTAAATGACATAAATTACTATAATGTTCGGGACCATGAAAGTTTAAAGCAATATAATTTTTTGTACACAGACTACCAGTACCAACGGTTCCGACAATTGAGTTATTCCCCGAGATAGCCATCGACGCGTTCACCATCACGATGGTGACGTACACCATATCAATGTCCATGGCTCTCATCTTCGCTTCTAAGGA
The DNA here is from genome assembly GCA_902850365.2 of Chilo suppressalis. Classification (NCBI taxonomy): domain Eukaryota; kingdom Metazoa; phylum Arthropoda; class Insecta; order Lepidoptera; family Crambidae; genus Chilo; species Chilo suppressalis. The sequence goes on along the minus strand of OU963914.1, from coordinate 15,830,791 downwards.
GAAGTATGAGATCGACGCCAACCAGGAGTTACTAGCTTTGGTGAGTAGATGGTGCCATCAAAGGTCTTCGTCCGGTAACAACATACCTATTCTTATATTATGGCCCAGTGCGGATCTATCTTAGGGCCCAGTGCGGATTGGCGGGTGTTAACGACTGCAGATGCAGCCGGGACCAACGGCTTAACGTGGCTTCCAAAGCACGGAGGAACTCGAGATAGAAGATTTTTGGTCACCCATCCAATGACCGACCACTGCGAAAGTTGCTTAACTTCAACGATCGCAGCCGAACAGGCTAACCAGCCGCGCCATCGAGCTTCTTGTCCTAGACAGCGTTGCTTACTGCTAAATACACAATCCTTTATAACTGAAAGAAAACCCCCTAAAACTAAAGATTTTGTAACAACAAATATTATTATATTATTTCAGTGTTACTGTTACTTAACGAAAAGTTACTGAATACATAATTAAATACTTTTGGATAAGGAACTTCCGAATGCGATTTAAAGGACAAAAGAGAAAAAGCCAGAGTGGGACGCAGACGCGACGGTACTAAGAGGCCGTGACGTAATCATTTTTGTCGCCACAAGAGCCAGGAAGCTAGATTAACTATCTTTTATAAAAAAAAAAACCGTTCTGCTCTGAAATACATTGAATTATCACTAAGATTAGTTTTTTTACTAGCAACATTTTCTTGTGATTTATAAATCAAGCAGATAAATGCTTAAAATAAGATATAAAATCATCTGTAAAAATGTTCGTTTTCAGGGCACCAGCAATGTGTTTGGCTCTTTTTTCGGATGCGCTCCGATGTGTGCCAGTCTTTCACGCTCATACATACAGTACCAGGTAAGTGTATAATAACCTTAGATTAAAACAAAAAGGGTCGATACGGTACACTCATACTAGCATCAAATAAAATGTGATCCGACTCAAATACATAAGCGACTCTCACACATGTAGGGTTACCATCCGTCCGGATATGTCCAGACTTTTTGCCTTTTGTCCGGACTTTGTCCGGCTTTGTAATTTGTCCGGATTTTTTTAATTAGAATATGAGTAAAACTACTAAGTTATATCAAATAAGTCAAATAATCTTTATTAAGTTCTCATTAGCTATATTATTATTTAGTTCTTATTCTCATATTTGGCGTGAGCTGGATGAGAGTTGCAGAAAATCGGGAGCAGTGGTGTGCATTAGGGGAGACCTATGTCCAGCAGTGGACGAGCATGGGTCGATGATGATGATGATGGAGTTCTCATTAATTAAAAACAAAATTTAAATTACACAAGTCGACAAATTGAAAAAAAATTTTGAGTCTGTTATTGACTATTGTCTAATTGTTTATATCGAAAAAATAACCAGAAACCTCATTTTTATTTTAAAAAGTTTGCTTTTGTACTTTATACAATGATAAATAAATATGTATGACTTTTGTAAAAGGCTGAGGATCTACCGCTATTAATAAGCAAAAGAAAGGAGTGCAGAAGGATATTGGGTATGGAATAGGAAGCAGTAGAGCAATCACTCAGTGCATGTACACACCTTTTAGGGAAACCACGTATTTTGTAAATGTCTAGCGCGGTAAATGCCTTCCAAAATGAGTGAAAACTACGTGGACCCTGTTTACTTTATTTGCGGAGATTTTTTTTTAAATTTAGAGTCATAACAATAGTTTAACCTGTAGTTACAGACTTAATTAAACATATGAAGCTTAATTTTAACTTCCTATTTGACTTCAGGATAAAATATGGACGCCTCATGACGATATATAAAATTTCCAAGTTATTTTTGTTTACATCACTACTAGCAGCACATACAGAGTGTCAGAAAAAGAATTATAATATTTTGTATGATATACTTTTATTCATTATATTTTAGACTTGGTTTATTTATCTAAATTAAATAAAAGAGTTTTAAATAAATATATTAATGATTATTTTCTTGTTATATACAACTTTAAATTTAAAATTTCATTCTGATAGCTACAAAAGCAAACTTAAAAATATTGTTTCTTACATTAATTAGGTATAAGAAATCAAAATCTGGTACAAAGAACTCAGACTCAAAAATCGTGTTGACTAGTGTTATCTTTAAAAATCAACGAGATGATGCGAGCGTCTGCTGCCACGCGTATAATAACAATGTAACTAAGTAGGTGATGTTTGCTTTTTGTGACTAAAATGTCCGGACTTTTATCAAAATGTCCGGCTTTTTGGTAGGATTTTTTATTTTTTTAAATAGTAACCCTACACACATGCACATGTTTGTAAATGACATTCAATCGAGCGAGCGGAGCAGAACTGTACGCTTCAATGGAGAGAGAGGGCGAAACGGCGAATCCTCTTCCGAGTGGGAACGGCTAAGCTGTATTGTTGTCCTTTTCAGTGTCCTTAGCACGAACAAATATTTAATTCGTAACGTTTGCGAGTCCGAAATGTCATTGTCAAATGTGTACTGTACCCCTAGCACGAACCAAAATCGAATTCGTATCTTTTGCGAGTCCGAAATGTCATTGTCAAATGTGTACTGATTTTTAGTTCTCGTTACGTACTTTGTGGCGTTGCTGTTCAAGTTTCCATACAAAATTTGACATTGACATTTCGGTTTGCAAACTATTCGAATTCGATAATGGTTCGTGCTAGGGGTACTGATCTTTAGTTCTCGTTACGTACTTTGTGGCGTTGCTGTTCAAGTTTCCATACAAAATTTGAAATTGACATTTAGCACTCGCAAACTATTCGAATTCGAGAATGGTTCGTGCCAAGGGTACAGTAGGCCTATTCGCTTAGTGCTTTTGACAGATGGAAATGATAATTACCGAGCTATTTGGTGATCCACTACTGCTTTATTAAAAAGCCACTAAGATGACTTGTTCTCAAAAGCGTCCATTGGTTTTTTAATTTTCTCTTTAGTAATCAATGTAAATGCCAAAATTAGGCAATAGGCCGGCAGGTAAGTGTTCAATAACGTATAACTTTAATGAATTTATCTACAGTTAACATTCTCACTACAATCGTCATCATTTCAGTTTTTTTAATTTACCCCCCTTTCTCTGTCCAAAATCACGTATATACTTTTGGTCCAAAGTATCTTTAAAAATATTTATTTATCATAAAATGAGTAATGTGCGTGTAAACCTAAGAAATAAATAAATATCTCTGTATATATTAATAATATACGGTGAAAAAACAGTACTTACTGAGTTTCTGGTCGTTTCTTCTCAATTCAAAGTCCCTCCCCGTAGATTTTCGAACCGGTGGCGTAGTGAAGTGCTTATAACAGCCTAAACTGAATGAACATTCTTTTTTGTTCTTAATTTATATAGAGGCTTTCATTCTACGAAAGTGCCAGCCTCATCGTACCCTAACCAAAACTCATACAAAACTAATTTAATTTAAAACATTGGAGAGGGTGAGCTATTCTTACTAGCGAAAACCATATCAAACATCGACTTCGTTGCGTCTGAGTTTGGTAGTGCTAATATCAATTTATCCACAAAGGAACCTATATTCCCAAAGTTAAGTCGGTATATTTGTATGCATAGCTCTCCCTCTCTTCTGTTCTTTACACATTCCATTAAAATTTGTTGGACATCGTCCACTTTGTTACATAGTTCACAATGAGGATCATTACTAGGTCAGTAAATCAACTCAAAATCAACAGTATAATGGTCTAATAAGCTTTTTAATTAATATACTTTTTAAAACATCGAAATCGGTTCATTCGTTGCGATTTTATAACTAACGACGACCTCCGTAGCCGAGTGGTTTGCACGCCGGGTTTCATGGTGTCGCCGACTCGAGAGGTCCCGGGTTCAAATCCCGATGGGGGCAGATGTTTGTGTGATGAACACGAGCATTTGTACTCCAGTCATGGATGTTTAATATGTATTTCTATATAATTGTACTTATATATGTAGGTACTAAATATGTATTCTATCCGTTACCCTAGCATCTTATAACACAAGCCTTACAGTGTAAGCACTGGGCTAGGCTAATTGGTGTGAGTGTTGGAAATATTTATTTATTTATTTAATTTTGTGGTAGCCAATATTCACCGGCGGCAGAAACTTGTGACGTCACAGAGCGCGATCGTGGTTCACTCCGGTCGAACTTCAGTAGCGTCTCTACGCACGCTCGCGCCCGAGCGCTAGGGCTCTGTGACGTCACAGCCACCACGCGGCCAGCCGAAAAATCTTTTAGTAATTTGGTCATAACTTCGTCAATATTTGTAGTAGAACCAAAATTTAACCACTGTATTTTATGGAATCCTTAGCTCTATGAATCTGCATTTTCAACTAAAATCGTTACGGATCCTCAATTTTAAATTTGTCTTCTCTTTTTCCCAGGCGGGCAGTAAGACCGGCCTCACGTCTGTCATAAGCGCAGTACTGATCCTCTTCGTGCTGCTGTGGGTGGGGCCGTTCTTCGAGCTTCTGCCGCGCTGTGTGCTCGCCAGTATTATAGTTGTCTCGCTCAAAGGCATGTTCGTGCAGGTCACTGAGCTGGCCAAGTGAGTCATTTATTGATTTATTACTAGTAGACGCCCGTGAATTTGTGTAAAAAAATGCTATTTAAAAGATGAAACGGAAATGCGTCACGAGCGTCACACGAATATATATATATATATATATATGTGTCTGTGTGTGTGTGTGTGTGTGTCAGTGTGAAGCGTACGCAGCTCTTCCCGACGAGCATGAAAGTCGGAGGGTCGGCGAAGGCTTTAAACGCTACGAGTGTCACAAGCGACAATTTACTTATATTATACTGACATGTATATGAATGATGCGTGCACTGCTCCACTTCCCATGCCTTATGCACTAATTTAAGAAAAGAAGTTTCACTTTAGATGTGCGGTCCGTGCACACAAATGTTTTTAAGAGGGATGAAGGACTTTTCCTTTGACTGGAAATAATAATTCTAAAGTACACCCAACGAGAAGCGATACATAATGTAAATGCAGTGGTTGGCAACATTTTTTAAACAATCTTTTTTTATTCTATTTTAACTTTTTAAGAAAATTACCATAGGACTTTTATCATTTTAATAGGCATATATTTAAAAGTAAAATATAGAAAAATGTGTATTACTTTAATTATTTATTTTTAAAAAGCTAAAAACAAATCTGAAAATATGTACAATAATGAACCATTTTTTATATTACCTACTATTTTAAGAGAAAACCAAATAAGTGCAAAAAATTAAAAAAAACATTAGTTATTACAACTGTATAGGATAAACACGGACCGAAATTAAAATAATTATGACATAATTTTTTACTGAGATGAAAGAGATGGTCAGTTCCAAAAACTCGTCTAAGGTGAATGAACTTTTGAACCGCTACTCATTGGCCGTACTTTACGATAAAACCGGGACTAAAAGTATTTACAGGGTTAATTTTAAAACACCAACAACCCCGGGGTGGTTCTACCCATCAATAGGAACAAGTTTTATTATGAGCCAACTCTGAAATCGCGAAAAAAAATCTGCTGTTTCATACATTTCGGTCGATTAGCTGATGCACTTTGGTATAAAACAGCAGATTCTTTTTCGCGATTTCAGCGTTGGTCCTATAATAAAAGTTGTTCTTGTTGATGGGTAGAAATACCCCCTAAGAGGTTGTTGGTGTTTTAAAATGAACCCTGTATACCAAATTTCATATAAATCAGTTCAGCGGTTTTAGCGTGCAGAAATAATATACATACCTATAAGGCAGACTTTCGCATTTTTAATATCAGTATGTATGATGCAGTTTCGTAAATCATATAGATAATTTAATCTAAGTACATTTCTATTGAATAAGTCATTTCAAAAAAAACTAATTATTTGTCAGGTTCTGGAAGCTGAGCAAGTTGGACGCAGTGGTATGGCTGTGCACCTTCCTTGTCACTGTTGTTGTCAACATTGATATCGGGTAAGTTCTAAACACGCGATATTGATCAATTAACTGAGGATCAATAATAGAATGTAAGTACCTCACTTTTCGGCACTCACGTCAGGTCCTTACTCATAACTGATGTTTAATTATGTAATATATCTGTAAACGACTGTTTGCTGCCAAAATAAAGAAAAAAAGAGTACCTTTTTTAAAATGTGCTAAGTACCCCTTGCTCAAAGTTTTACTTTCTCAAATTATACCTTCCGCAAAATTATCCTTACGCATATTATACCTTTCGCGGTACATTTTAAGAAAGGCATGCATATGGTGCACTTTGCGAAAGGAAAACATTCAGCGATGGAACGCTAATAAAGGGAGAGGAAAAGACAGTATTTAACGCTTATTTAAACAAAAAAAATATTGAGTTGAGAGTTGTTATTCTAATATAGTAATATAATTAATCTATTTTTTATTAATTCATTAAACAAATATCGTTAAATCGAAACTGTTGGTGAGGATTTTGGAAGATATACTTAATGCATACATTATTTATGTATCCAATATTGTGCAGTTTGGGCGCGGGTCTGCTAGCAAGCGTAGGCGCTTTATTCTGCCGCTCGCAGAAGACCTACACTTGCCTGCTGGGCAGAGTGCTGGACACAGACCTGTATCTGGACACCAAGCGGTACAGGGCGGTGAGTTAACCCGCATTTATCATCATCATTTTCACACAAACTGTTCTGTTATTCTGCCGCTCGCAGAAGACCTACACTTGCCTGCTGGGCAGAGTGCTGGACACAGACCTGTATCTGGACACCAAGCGGTACAGAGCGGTGAGTTAACCCGTATTTATCATCATCATTTTCACACAAACTGTTCTGTTATTCTGCCGCTCGCAGAAGACCTACACTTGCCTGCTGGGCAGAGTGCTGGACACAGACCTGTATCTGGACACCAAGCGGTACAGGGCGGTGAGTTAACCCGTATTTATCATCATCATTTTCACACAAACTGTTCTGTTATTCTGCCGCTCGCAGAAGACCTACACCTGCCTGCTGGGCAGAGTGCTTGATACAGACCTGTATCTGGACACCAAGCGGTACAGGGCGGCGAGTTAATGTGCATTTATAATTCATCTTTATCAACAAAACTGTTCTGTTATTCTGCCACTCGCAGAAGACCTACACCAGCCTGCTGGGCAGAGTGCCTGACACGGACCTGTATCTGGACACTAAGCGGTACAGGGCGGTGAGTTAACGCGCATTTATCATCATCATTTTCACACAAACTGTTCTGTTATTCTGCCGCTCGCAGAAGACCTACACCAACCTGCTGGGCAGTGCTTGACACAGACCTGTATCTGGACACTAAGCGGTACAGGGCGGTGAGTTAACGCGCATTTATCATCATCATTTTCACACAAACTGTTCTGTTATTCTGCCGCTCGCAGAAGACCTACACCTGCCTGCTGGGCAGAGTGCTTGACACAGACCTGTATCTGGACACCAAGCAGTACGGGGTGGTTAGTTATCGCACATTTATTGTACTGTTATATAAATTAAAAATTCTGTTTATATTTTTCCAAGTATATAATATATAGTCCAGATATAACATTTTTTCTTCAAACGATGCTTCATTCAAACTATATATCGTCTTTTAATATTAACGCTTAGTGTTTTAGTTAGTGGATGAATCCCCAGAAAAAATCACAAAAAAATGTCATAAACTTACCGATATGCAAATTTCTAACTGAACAATTGACGAAGTTTCATACATCTATTGCATTTCCATAAGGGGAAAATTTATAAAAATCCCTTTTTAGTGTTCACATGTGTACAAACTTCTTTGTCCACAAAAGGAAGTAATTTACGGAGTTTTTCACATTAACTCGCAATGAGGGTGTTTATGAAAATTTACGTCACCAGTTGGCGCCACTGTTACGTGAGGTCTTTTGTATGAAGTTTTTGACGCTAACTCCATAAACCAGACTCATAGACAATGAGATCATATGCGATTTGACGGAAGATTAGACCTTTCGTCTCAGTACTGCCACCTGGTGCCCGTCATTCCAAAAAACCCTCATTGACTTCCTACTTCGGCAATAGAAATAAAAAAGCACATAATATAAAAACAAGTTGTTTTATTACACACAAAAGACCACATTTAACTATTGCGACATCAGCATGCCTCGGCTAGCCATATCGAGCTCGCGGTCGTCATGGGCCAACATTATGAAGAACTGGATGCAGACCATCAGCATTATGTGTAAGAACACCACCACAGTCCACTTGACAAGGCCCAGGAGACATATGTGGCTGTTCAGTTTATAAGGGTACTTTTCCCGGTGACACAACTTCATGTCTAAAGTTCAGAAAATGACCAGGTTCTAAAAAAATACCGCAAATATTAGGGAACATAGTTCACTGGTTTACGTACGCATTATAAGAAAGAAAGACAGAAAAAGCTTTTATTGACCTTACAAAAGTATGTAAAAAAATAAACATAAAATAACAACAGTGAGCCACAATATGGAGAGAGAAAAGGCCAATTAGGGCCGTGCCTCAGCTTAATGCTGTTATAGTAGGAATGTAATATTCCCACCATAACAGCGCTGGTATTCTGGCAGGGCCTGTACGAGATTGCTAGAGACAACAGTATACATTACAAAATGGAGTAAAATACATATACATATAAGAGTATACATAAACTGAGACATAAATAATTATAGTTTATAAGATAGATAATAAATTATATTAAATAAATATTAAGGCCGCAAGTGCTATCCACGCGCCCACACAGCGACAGGCGCGCACAGAGTGCAATAACTGAACGCAACCCCAGCGGCCCACCTGACATTGATACTGACAATTAATGAATGCTAAGAAGTTATAAGGGTTGCTATGCACACAAGCGGGTTGAAATTCATCATCAAAAATTCACGCCTAGATAGAGCGAACCTTAAGATAGGTACATACCATACTCTCTAGGTAGTGATTAGAAATTTTAAAAAAAATCGTCCAGGTGCGCTTCTGACTCGCGCACGCAGGGTTCCGTACAACAAGCCACGTAATGAATAGTACATTGTTCACCTAGGGGAGAAAGTGACGGATTACAAACAACGGTGTTGTTTGAGGCCCGAGGCCCAGCCAAGGGCGTGTGGCAGCAATAGGGCACCATTTTTCAAATGAATACTTTCACAAGTATTAAACATTCGGATTCGAGTACCGTCTGCTGCCTCCGCGTGGTTTTTTTTCTAGTTATATTTTCTTTGGATATAAGAGTTATTTAGTGATCCATTACTGCTTTATTTTTAATGCCACTGAGATACTTATTCCGAAAAGTTGCACACTGTGACGACCTCCGTGGCCGAGTGGTTTGTACGCCAGGTTTCATGGTGTCGCCGACTCGAGGGGTCCCGGGTTCGAATCCCGGTGGGGGCAGATGTTTGTGTGATGAATACGAGCATTTGTACTCCAGTCATGTATGTTTAGTATGTATTTCTATATAAATATACTGTATAGTACAGTATATGTATTCTATCCGTTACCCTAGCATCCCATAACACAAGCCTTACAGTACTTACTTTGGGGCTAGGCTAACTGGTGTGAGTGTTGGAAATATTTATTTATTTATTATTTATTTTTACCCTTTGTGTACGAAACCCTAACAAGCATAAATTGATAATTATTTATATGTATTTCCATATAACTATAATTATATAATTGCGCCTTAACAATCAGGCAGTGAAATAGCTGTAAGACAGTCAGAGCTCAGTCGACACCCTGAGAGCGGATAGTACAGACGTTTTTATAGTCGAATTAGTTTATGGCGCGATGGCATCTAATAAAGAGAAAGAAGTGCAAAAAGATATCAAAAGCTATTGAAAAAAGCACACATTTAAATAATCATCAAAAAATAGAAATCGATTGAGAGTAGGCGACACCTTGAAACCCACATACATACCATTCACGCCATGGAGGTTTTTTTTTTTTTTTATTCGTTAATAGGTAAGCGCTTGACCATAATTCGCCTGATGGAAAGCAATATTATGGTCTACGATGGAGCGCGCTTACCTAATAAAAACCGGTTCACTCTTGCTTTGAAGACCGCTAGATTGTAGTGCTCGGGGAACAAGGGCTCAGGCAAGGAATTCCACAGTTTGGCAGTCCGCACGATGAAGCTGGACGCGAATCGCTTAGTGCGAGTCTTTGGAACTGCCACCGTGAATCGATGTCGCCTTGCCGTTTCCCTGCTCGTCCGGTAGTAGAAAGGGGCGGGAGGAATTAGCTCATGTAATTCCTCTGCGCACTCACCGAAATGCAACCGATAGAACACCGAAAGACTGGCAACTTTGCGTCGATGTTCCAGGCTTTGTAACTAAAAAAATATTATTTTGCCGAATATTCACAGCAATGTGCGCCTTTCGATAGGGCCCTTAAAATTGGGTAGTGTAATGGCTGTTTTACTGTGTGTACTTACCAACTCTTAGTAATTTCACTTGTGTGGTAATCACATTTTTATTGTATTAAATACATTTTTAATCATAATTGAATGTTTCTGTTTTGCTGTGTTTATCATTTCCGGATTAGTTGGTGACGTTGGCGACATGACAATATCAATCAAACGATAGCTATTAACTTTTTTTTATAAGTGCTAAGCCATTGAGGTTATATCCTAACTGCATCCTAATCGTAACAAAACAGTTTGAAAGTGAGCATGTTTGTTTCTTAGGTACTCAATCACGCAAACTACTGATCAGATTTGGATGAAATTTGGTACGAATATAGTTTAACAGTTGAATTAAGATACAGGATACTTTTTATCCCAAAAAAAACATTAAGATCCTATGGGATTCTACAAAAAAAATAACGCGGACGAAGTTGCGGGTGGCCGCTTGTATTAAATCAATATTTGTAACGCTCAGACCAATTAGGATCACACCGATAGAAAGAATACAACGGTATACTGATACATATAAGTATGTTTATCTATAAATACATATAAACAGCCATGACTTAGCTGAACAAGGGAACAAATACTCTTATTCATCATACAAACATTTGCTCCATCGGGTTTCGAACCCACTGCTTTCCTCTGAGTAGGCGACACCTTCAAACCCACATACATACCACTTACACCATGGAGGTTGTCAAAAATTTTAAAAGCTTTGTGCGCCTTTTAGTTATTTAGTCTGTACCGTCTGCACCGATTTTTCTCGCTCTTGTTTTTCTCATCAGTAAAGAAAAAACGTTCTATATATGTGGTACAGAAAAAAATCACAGATCTACATGACTTGAAAGGGCATTGGAAATTAATCTATCTGTTATAGATTATTGAAAAAATTTTTTTTTTTATTTTTCTATTCAAAATCAAAAAAAAAATTAACTGAGTCATAAGAATATTTTAATTATTTTCTTATTGGTTATTTTGTCGGCAGGCCGAAGAATTGCCCGGCATCAAAATATTCCACTACTGCGGAGGTCTGAACTTCGCCACCAAGAACCTGTTCCGGGCGACTTTATTCCGCAAAATCGGGTACCTGAAACCTTCAGAACCTCTTCCAGATGAAGACAACAACCTCACCAAGAGCGAGTCTTATGAGTGGGACCCCACTATTGGGAACCGGGTAAGTACTTAACATTGATCTTGAAGATCTCTTGGGTAATCTTCTTATCCTGCCTGTCTGTCCTGCTTGAAATAGTACTGGCCAAAGTTAAAATATCTTTTTCCTATTGTAGTTAAACTCTTTTGAATTGTAAATAAGTATAGTCTGGTCAATGTAAAACCTGAAGACAATAACTGGCAGACCTGTAAATGTAAATTTGAGTTTATTCATAGAAATAACAAAAAGCCGATGTTGATGACAATATAACAAGATACTTTTAGGAAATAAGCTTGTGATTGTATTTACTTCCTAATACGTACGTTTTCATGGTCAGGTCCAATGCGTGATAATCGACGCTACAGCGTTGTCTTACGTCGATGCTCCGGGAGTCAAGACTCTTGTGGCCGTCCAGAAGGAGTTGGACTCTAGTAACATTACTGTCCTACTAGCAGGCGCAAACGGTAAAATTGTTATTTATTTCCATATCTACTCTATACACTATATATGAAACTGTATCTTTTTCGAACTATTCCTTACATCCTCATAGATTTTAAAAGAGAAATAATAATTATCCGTTCGTATTAGATACGCGGGGAAGTATTCCTCACTTAAGAACACTAAAAATAACCAATGTGCTTCACGACGATGATCTATCTTTTGGCATATTTATTCATAATCAGGCAGACCATTTACTTGACCGCTACACTTTTTTTAAATTAAAGAAAATACAATGATCGCTGAAGCTTACACTATATTTATTTTTTATAATTATTTTGAAAATAATTAAAATTTTCAACTATTACACATTTTTATGTTCTGGTGTACAACACTTCATATTAGATGATCTCACGAATTTCATTTTCAAATGTCGCTTGGATTTGTCAAGTTACGAAAAAATCTCGATGTATTTTACTAAAATGCAATCATTTCCATTCCACAGCTCCAGTTTTAGAAATGATCGAGAGATTCAACTCTTTGGAGTCTGACAGGCTCCAATTGGACACTTTCCCGACTGTCCATGACGCGGTGGTTTATTACAAACTCACAGAAGCGAAGAAACAGGAGGTTGCAGTTACTGTAACCGCGTGATAGTAGCTCTTTTACTGGAGTCGAGTAAATGCAATACTTGATGAAAACAGCCGACGGACCTGTAAATGCAGGTACTAACTTAATGAAGAGACGTAGTTTCCCAGTCACCAGGTTTGATAAGGTTATTATTAAACTTATTTGAGGAAAACAACCGACGAACCTGTAAATCCAGGTACGGACTTAATGATAAGACGTAATTCCCCAGTCACTGACTTGATTTAGTTATAATAAATAAAAATATTTATTTTTGTACTACTTCATGTACTTAGATGGTTGTGTATATAGTAGCCAATGCAAATAAATTATCATTACAATGTATTTTATATGTAAATTAATTAATGACGTGATAGATTCGAGTTGTTTTCAAGACAGTAAAAACTTAAAGATCAGTTACATAATTATGTTCCTATTTTAGCAATAACGATTGTGTACAAAATAGTATATAAAAATATTACTTTTGAAATATCCTCATAAGGATTATTATTATGCTTGGATTTGAACATTCATAAATTACAGTTACTTATATTTTTTATTATATTTCCTTATATTTTTAATAAAGAAGTACTTATTGAAATAACGAGCTAAAAAGTACATTTGATATACTTAAACAAATCGTTATGTACTTATATTATATTTTCCTTTGAAGCTATAGCACTTTACAGATCCATTATATATAAACAGGTCTTTGAGGTACCTACAGGTCATTGAAATATAGGTACCTGATATTTCTATTCCTGCCTAACTGTAACGGAATCATATTTTTTACACGCTTAAATGTATATAACCTTATCTTTTATTATAAAAATTACTGCATTAAAAATGCAATTGTTTTAGTGATTATTAAAATTAAAAGTTAACTTTTGAAAAATCTGTAAACTATAACATCTTTGAATTGGATTTCGGATGGATGGAGGATTCGGTCTCTTAATATATTAGACCGAAATAAAATAAACTTTTGATAAAACAGAAAGTGTAATCGGTTGCTTTATCAACGATGTTGACAAAATTGGGTGCTTCATTACGAGACGAGAAGCTGTAAAATATGATAAACAAATACAGTAGAATATATGTATAAAGAAAGAATAAATTTCGGCTTTCATATCACTGATTTTGCGTTCAAAGAAAAATTAGATATATCTACCACCACTTCAAAAATAGGGCACTGATCGATTCGTCTCTCTCACAACTATCTATCCATAGATTTAAAAATAAATCCCGTTTTTCTATACTGTACTCTTTGCACGAGCCAATATCAAATTCGAATAGTTTGCGAGTGCATAACGTCATTGTCAAATGTTGACTTTTGACAAAGATATTTCGCACTCGTAAACTATTCGAATTCGATATTGGTTCGTGTTAAAGGTACTGTTTTCTGTCTATGGTTGAGATCTCCAAGTATTTTGTTAACGTATGTTATATCTTTTCCTAATGGCTAATAAAGCTTAGCATAATGAAATGCAATTGCCTTTGTAGTGAGTTATCTTAAGAGGTTGAACAATTTTATAACTACATTTTATATAACCTATATTATAGTGAAGCCAATAGGCTGTTTGACAGTAAGAAAAATAATGTTCCAATTGTTGGCAACTGTTTTTAATATGAATATTAACAGCAAGTTTACTATTCTGAAGGAAGAAATAATTATTAACTTTTCTATAAAATCGTTAAATAGAATAAATTTTTATGCTCCATGGTCTCGTGACCGAAAACGCCTGGAATTGGCCAAGGGTAAAATGACGTCACACACTAGTAAACTTCCGGCCAAAGTGACATTACATTGTACCGTTTGACGTTTTAATGACAGTCATGTCGTGTCACGTCACATACAAGTGGGACGCCGAAAAGTCCAGAGAAACGTTTCCGCGGTAACTTGAAAATTGAATTTTTCATTTAGTTTTTTTACTGTATAACACAAATTAATTAAAAATATTAACTTTTTATGGACTCCATAGACATTAGTAAATAACGTGAGGTCATTTTCTAAAACTTGTCAAATACCATATTAGATGTAGGGTTGTCAAAAAGCATCTCAATGCAACGTATACGTAGGTACTTACTGCTAATTATAACGTAATAAATATTGTAATCATTTATTAATGTAACCTTTAGTTGTTTTCTTTTTAGTATCGAATAGTATCAAGTAAATACAGTAGATCCACGGAATTCCGCAAACATCAATTCAAATAGATTAATTCTTGATTTGTTATTTACCAGATCAAAAGGTACTCTTATTCCAAAAACGCTGGACTATATAGGCAGAATTCTATAATCCGACACCGCCCTGCAAAACGTTCCCCGGATTACCACAGGTCTACTGTAATGATTTCAAAGGGTGGCATACAAGTGTATGGCCCGTCTGATGGTATGCGGCCACCATAGCCTATAGACGCTTGCGATATCAAAAATATCACTCGCACTGTTGATTATTCTGACCCAATCCCCTACCCCGTGGAGCCCTGGAACCTTATTCTCCGACAGAAACACAACACCACTAAAAGATAGTGTTATTTTACTGTGGTCTTCTGTTGGCTATGTGGCCTGATAGAGTAAATTTTTAAATCAATAATTTATTTTTATTATTGCAGCTATTAGTCACCTTTTGGTTCGTAAAGTAAAAGTATTTTCTTACTTCATCAACTTGCCTTAGGATCAGCAGAGTAACGTAGCTGTGTTGTACTATATTTATTTATAATCAAAAAATATTCTGAGTGTAGTAGTGGTTATGTGCCTTTAAAAGACAATATTCAATAATTGTGATTCTTAACAATCGACCTTAGTATCATGAAATAATGACAGTTTCATACTCCTTTATAAGTACAGATAGTTTTATTAAGTTTCTGATAAAATAACGTTTAAAAAACTTTATATCCATTAAATTCACGGGTTTGTTAAAAAGAGACAGCACTAATTTATATTAAATTAAAAATTATTGACGTTGGCGACCGTAAGATTGTGTGACCGATGTTTTGTTTAAGATATTCATATTAGATCTATATAACATTAATTGCAACATTTTGTTTTGACAACCCTATAATTTTATTTATTGTAAAAAGCTTAGTCAATAAGTCTGTTGTGATATTTTGTACCTAATACAATTTTATGTACTTAGTCAAATTATATAATAAAATTATGTATATTTTAAACTTTATTTTATTGATATTCCTGTGCCTAGCTAGACGATTAAACCATCTACCAACATTTATAGACTAAAAGGCGTCGTCCTAATTCTGCCCTGTCCGTCCTAGTGATAGAATCAGAAACCAGCTCCGACATAATTTTAAGAAAATGATGTAGCCGTGCCGGTCCCTAACAATTACAAGTACCCAAAGAGGGGCAAATATATTAAAAAAAAGAATAGAAAGGGAAAAAAAGAACATAAAAACTGGTCACAAAACGGGGGTAGTCGCATAATTAGAAACTTTTGCTGAGGCCACTCACAATTTACCAATACGCTGGTTCCCGCACCTCTTGCCGGTAAAGGAATATAGGCCTAGGAGTACAGTACACATTTGACAATGACATTTCGGACTCGCAAACGATACGAATTCGATATTGGTTCGTGCTAGGGGTACGAACTCAGGTCTACCACGTTAACATACATTGATATGAACTTAATGTTAAATTTGACATTTACAACTTTTTAGGATTCCGCATCAACGAGGAACGCTCATAGTTTTGGCATTAATCGTCAACTTGAGATTATAGGCACACTAGCTGTCCCAGCGAACTTCGTACCGCCATAAAAAATAGGGGTTGGTGGTAGAAGTGTGAAAATTTAGGGTTGTATGTATTTTTTTATGATGTATAGGGATTTTCAACAAGAACTTTGTTTTCTAATACAAGATAAAACAAAATATTTAGATGCAGATGATTAAATTTTTTATTGAATTACAAAACGAAAAGTTCGGCAATTATGAATGAAAAATGATATCTTGCAAATGTCCACCACGAGCACGCTGACAGATGTCGATTCTTTCATCAAAGTTTTTAATCACTGTTTGGCAAAATGACGGGACTATTTTGTTAATCACATCACGGATTTTGAGTTTTAAGGCTGCAATCGATTCGATTGTCCCCGTATACACTTTGTCCTTAACAAAACCCCACAAAAAATAATATAGTGGTGTTAAATCACACGATCTGGCTGGCCAATTAACAGCTGAGTTTAGTGAAATTATGCGATCGGGAAATTTGGTTTGCAATAAATTGATCGTTTCATTGGCTGTGTGACATGTGGCGCCCTAAAAGTTAAGGGTTTTAAACCCTTAACATTTAGGGGGATGAAAAATAGATGTTGTCCGATTCTCAGACCTACTGAATATGCATATAAAATTTCACGACAATCGGTCGAGCCGTTTCGGAGTAGTTCAATTAGGCACACCGTGACACGAGAATTTTAATATTAGATAAGGAAAAAACAATTTAGTTTTTAAATCTTACCCTACATACCTAAAACCCTATTATCAATAGATTATCCTTTGACTTCAAGATAAGTCCGCTTCATTAATTATAATTAATATGTACTTATGCGCCAAGATAAAATCAGGTGATTACCATTGTGCCACATTAAAGTATAATTGTCAATATTTAATACTCAGTTGTTAAGCGGCAGTCGAAAATGGCGGTGGAATATATGTTTTGCCTTTTACTACTGGTGGGATTGGCCCAGGTACGTTTAAGATTTATTTCTATTTACATTACAGACTTAAGTACACTCCCAGACACATCGGCCTATTTAAGTTTCATCGGTCTGTAGCAAAAATATATGTTAGGCTGAGCAAGAATAATAAAAAAAAAACAATGAGGAAAAGGCAGCAAATGGGACTCGAACCCGCATCCTTCGCTATCCGGGGGAATGCACTGACCATTATGCTATCGTGGCCCTGACGGCCGCGTCGAATTTTCTCTTCCCTTAGGCTGCGAAGCAGCGCCATCATTGTAGGTAACCCAAAATGCGAAGAGATGGCGCTGTCTTGCCTCACCGGGTTTGCGGCCTAAAGGCTCCTTAAGCCAAAATTGCCGAGTGCCTCTAGAGGTATTTTCCAGGCGGATGGCATCTCCCCTCGAGGAGAGTGTCCGCTCTGTCTGGAGCCACTAGACCACTTAAACCTTAGGTCGGCTGAACTAAAGGGCGTCACTGAGACTCGGACCTCAGGTCTAATTAGCCGTGGTCGTGGGATAGGTGGAGTGGGTGGGTGCTTACTACAGATGCAACTGAAACTAACAGCTTAACGCGCCTTCCGAATCTTGAAAGCACTCAAGTTAATAATATAAGTTTTTGGACAGTCATCCTATGATTGGCAAGGTCATAAATATTGCAGTCCACATACAACTGCGCTGTCGAGCACCTCCTAAAGTGTCTTACACACAGACGCGGCCTGTGGTGGAAGCCGATTTATAATAATTACTAGTTGACCCACCGAACTTCGTACCTGCCGCCATTTTTTTTCTAATATGTCATAAATACACTTCCTTCTCACAATAAAAAAAAAACAAATTGGTGCATTCTTTGGAAGTAGGTTATGTGCGTACATACCATACATTAATTCGACGAATCATTTTTATTTATTTAAAGATTACTGATTAATTGTATTTTCCTTCAGTCGTAGCTTAATGCTGAGTGCCATGTTTTTTCCGTCTCATATTTCCTTGACAGAGCTGCTTCCAGTTTTCCCTATCTTTAGCATTAGTGATGGTGGTGCTAAGATATTTGATATTCGGTCGGTCCATCTAGTAGGGCTGTATCATCTTGCCCCTTAGTCTACGGGCTTCCCCGTAACAATCAGATTCACTAGGTTATCAGAGGGTTTTCAGTTCATGTGGCCAAAGTATTGCAACACTTTTTTGAAGTCTCTGTGTTACATGCAACTTTCCAAATAGATTCATTTGTCTATTGGACCTTTCTACGATATACGTAACATGCACCGCCGATACCAAATCTCGAAAGCATTAATGCGTCTTCGATCAGACATCTTCACCATCCATGATTCGGCCCTGAAAAGGAAAATAGGAAAGACCAAGGTTCTGAACAAGTACATCTTGGTCCTCTTTAGTATTTCGGTCTCTCCACACTTTCTCCAGTTCTGTCATTGCTGATTTGGCCATTCCAATGTGCCGTTGGATTTCACTCTCTGTTCCATTTTTGTTGGAGATACTCGACACAAAGTCTTGAACTATATCATACAGGCCGAGTGTGTGGATATTTTGTAGTTGACCGGATCGATCGTTATCGCGGATCGATTTGGACTGGATAATGCGTAAGCACATCTCTTGGCTGACAGAGTTTAGATGATCATGTAAGACAACCATTTCAGCTTCAACCTTAGCCAACAAGCACCACCTTGTTGGCTAAGTCGTCAGCATACCTTAGTTTTGAGAGTTGGAGGCGTCCTATGATCACACCACCACTCCAGTCGCAAGGTTTTTGCGCATGATATATGCTTGTTATGTTGATTAGTTGTTATAGTAATTTAGAATTCCCCTTGCGAGAGGAACGTCTAGGCAGTCCTTCCGCAGTAGACAAGAAGCGGTGCGGTGGGAAATTGGCCACGCACTTAGCTCCGAATGTGGCCCGTCCTGCATGTGTGGGATAACTCGAGATACCCCGGGTCACGGTAATATTATCTATACAGTATTGTGACTCCGCCCTGTCCTTGAAATAAATACCTACGGCCGAGCGCTGCGTTCACATGCGGTAGGGCTGCCCGCCTACAGTATTTTATTTTCATCTACATAATTGAGTTTCTTTCTAGGTATGTGATTGTAAACATTTTATTTGATATATAAAAAAAATGCTGTGAATGATTTAGGAAGTGTTCAATAAAATACAAGTAATTTTTAGGTAATATTTAATAAAAATAAATTATAGATTTGAGACAGAAAAATATTTACGCCTTGACTGAGACGTACAAAAAGCTTTAATATTAAATTTAAGTGTATAATAAATACGCATTCGTATAAAAAGTTTAATCAAAAATGGTTTAGGGAAACATTGGCAAGGAAAAGAAAAAGGAATATCTTTAACTATATTATATATACCTGCAGCTATTTTACAATTTATATGTTTTGTTTAATGATGTCCGGAATATTTCCTCCATTTGTTCTACATATTCCAAGAAATCATTAAAAGGAACGATTAAAAAAGTTTGTAAATTATCCTTACAATAGTCCCGGTACCTTAAATACCGACTCTCTGAGCTGAAATTGTGGCTTCTTTGATTGGGTTTCACGTACGACTTCATAGCCTGACAATCGTCATGTTTTTCTAAACAACGCTTAAGGAGATACCCACAAATATAAAAAAGCGATTTTTTTTCTGGCATGTCTAATTTGTTATAATCAGAGCTATTGATCTGTACGCTAGAAAATTCTTCATTTTCTGTGTTTGAAATCCCGTTGGTTGGTACAGAAATTGCACAGCCATTAACTTCTTTACGAGTCGTTTGAACAAGAAGTTTTCCGAAATCATATGCACAATTTCCTCCTTTTGGGGGTTTTATAATGTTGCAGAAAATTAAGTTTTTAAATGCCGATACAAACTGTCTACACGTTGGATTTAGAACCGTGCCATTTTTTGTGCGTATCTGTCCAAATAAATTTTCAAGAGCGTCTTGATTGCATCGTTTTGTCATAAGAAAATTATATCCTTCCACCCACAAGTCATCAAACAAGAGCATTAAGAATGTGATAGTAATTTGGAAACCTTCAATGAATCTAACACTTGATGTGTGGTCACGGCCATTCTTTGGATTTATTAATTTAAATTCTTGAAAAAAGCTTATCATCTTTTCGAAAAATGCCTTTTGTGATTCATCGCCTGTATACGCTCTTTTATATTCATAACTTTGTCTCAAATTAGATGTATTCAAAGAATCGAACAAATCATTCATAATCATTAAAAAGTTAGCCGTATCTTTGGCGGATTCTTCAATTTCATTAATATCTATATACGTACAAATGCCATTTGCAACGGACCTACTAAAAAGTTGTGTTGCAAAGCAAACCTTCATCTTTTCAAAGTTTGTGGGTTTGATATGGCTGTTGGTAAGTTTAGGCGCAAGCCTTAAACTCCTTTTTATATCCTGATTATAAAAGTGTATTATATGATCGTATTTCGCTGTACAATTTCTAAAGTGAAAATCATATTGCATCAGGTTATTACGTACGTTTTTAATTAGATGCGGTGCATCAAAACTATAATATATTTTTCTATTATTAATAAAAAAATAAGGTGTTTCAATAGAAACTGTTCTCTTTTTGGAAGCTTTCCATAAATCAGACCCTTTATTTTAAGAACAGACATAGCTCTTTCAATGATATCAGTTGTAATTGGGAAAGAATGTTTGTACAATGTTGAAGGACAGGGACAGAGACATAAAGCATTTTGCAAAAACCGGTAAGCTTGTGGGCTGATGTAGTATAAATTTAGGCAGTAAATGATGTAGTTCTGATCATATCGATTTCCTTTATCATGTTGCTTTAGGTTAGTTTGTGCTTTTATTAGGAGAGCTAGTTCATTGGGCAAAAATGTATCGCAAAGTCGGTGGAAAGTTCTTTCTTCGGCCTTTTTGTTTTATTTTCATTTTCCTGTAGTTTTATTTTCTTTCTGCATTGCCTTCAATTTTCTTTTCCTTGGAGTGTTGCCAGAGAGACTCGTTGAGGTTTGGGCATAACTTTCATTCGCTGCATTTTCAGTCTGTGTACAATTTTCAACTTCAATGGTCAGATCAGTTTGAGTTTGTTTGTCTTCTTTCTGAGAACCTCTTGGAACGGTACTTGTTAAGCTTGGCAGCATCAATAATGGAAGGGCGTTCTTTTTTAAAAGTTTTCGATTTAATGATTGTCGTATGTCCTCCACATTAAAATGTTTTTCACATATCAGGTAGGAAGTAAACTTAGGTTTGTGTTCTAAATCATTTCGACGGATCAGTTGCAGCCATTTAAGGCGTCTGAAAAAAAATAGTCTTTTATTCTGGTAGCAAAAAATATTTTATAAAAACAACCAATTATTTAAATGCGCTAAAAATCTTGCGGCAAGCTTTTATATCTTACTAGCTTCTGCCCGCGACTTCGTCTGCGTAAGATTTGTATAATAAATGTTAGCCTATGTTATTCTAATGTAAGCTATATTATTGTAAAATTTTATTAAAATCCAGTCAGTAGTGTGAAATAGTAACAAACACACATCCATATATACAGACATCCACACATTCATCCATACAAACTTTCGCGTTTATAATATTAGTAAGATAAATTGTGTACCTACATAATGACGTTATAAGTTGATAGTAAAACTCAAAAGTTTATTTTATTCTTCTTAGAGCATTTAATTTTTATTTCATATAAATTATATTTATATAAATTTAATGGAGCAACGGAGCTTAACTCGTTGTCTCCTTTCATTCGATACCCATATTGTATAAGTGCAATGAAAATAACTAGTCCGCCATCATGGGTGTTCCGCCATGTTGGATTTAGAGTGACGTCACTTTATATTTCGAGCTATTCTCCGCAAGCCTTGTAATTTGATACCCATATCATAGGAATGCATTAAAAATAACTATTCCGCCATGATGGTTTTAAAATGACTCACACAGCTAACCGTGCTTTTTAATCAAAACGTGTATATACAAAATTTCAGCTCAACTGGTTGAAGATATCTGCTTCAAAATTGAGTTGCAAGATTCCACCCGAACAAACATAGTTACATACCTACCTATATTGCAAGTTAATTAAAAGCTTGTAAAAAACCCGACTGCTTATTTTTATTCTTACATAATTCAATAAAAGAATATTATTTTAAACATACAAGTTCTATTTATTTGTTAGTCATGGCGCAGTCGGGTAAAAAGGAAATTACCTACAATGTAGGTAAATCTCACTAGGTAGGTACTGTAGGGATCGTTTCATGCAAAAATTTTCAAGAAATTACATTATTACTATCAATAAACAAAATACTGCTTTTTAAACTCCGCACAAATCTCCCTATTTTATTATTTTCCAGCTATCAATTCCTATCAACAATCCGTCTCTTTTCCAAATTACCTAATAACCTGCCAGTATACACCAAAAATATCCGATCACTACAATACCTACCATTTATTACTCTCGTAAATTATTTCATATTGATATTTCATATAATATCAATAATGTATGTAGTTATGTAAGTAGATAGCCTAGTCTAGGAAACTACCTACCTATTAGGTATCTCAGACCAAATAAAAAGTATAGACGGAGTCTGTCGAACGAAAAAGTGAAGCCGATAAAACTACGCCTCGCCGCACAGTGGGTGAAAAAAAGAGGTCCCCTTTCATAGGATTTTTGAAAAAATAAAAATGTATATTATCCGTTTAAGGTATGCGGTTTTATTGGACATATCAGTACATTGAATAATAAAATAGTTTGGGGAATTTCCTTTTAATCTAACACCATAAAGCACGGGCTTTAGAGTTTCAAATGTATGAAAACGGAATTTGTTTTGCTCATAACTTGTCTCGGTCTTCTACGGTCAAGCTGAAACTAATAGGGATTATTACCGGGTCTGTTACGAAGCCATGTGACCTTTGACCTTCACCCCGGACGGCCCCGTTCAAAAGATACGAATTTTTCAAAATGCTTATTAGGGTAATTTTGCTTTACGGGGTTATGTGTCTCAATAAACAGTTTGTTTATGTTTCTTGCCCAGCATTTAGTTATTAATACAGCGCAGATTATTATCTAATAAAACTATACATATATATATAGATAACGACACCATACAACTTAACTTTAAATAAAAGCGTCCTTATTCAAAAGATATGGTATTAATATAAATAGATAAAAGAAATAGTTTTAAGAAAAAGAAAACAAGAATACAATATTGTAAAGAATTACAATGAAGTCCTTTACAGCCTACAATTTAATCTTTTGTTTGACAATCGCTTAAAAGCCGCGCGCCATTAACGAGAGCATCATTACATATAAACAATACAAACTCTATTGTTGCAGGTTTTGAGGAATTCAAAGGGTTACCCACAGTCATTACCTGCCGTTGTTTGCCTATAATAATTACTGATTATTTGCTTTTATTGTGGGTAGGTGAATAAATAATACGTTGTTATTATTATTATTCAACAATGACTTCGATTATAATAAATACGGAGTACACCTGTATTTCATTTCACTTATCATTATTGATTCGTACCGTAACGTTCTCTTTGCTCAAATTTTAAGTTGCTCAGAATGGAAGGGCTTGTGTCTAATCTCGACGTATATATATATATGAGGCAAAAATCTTTTAGTGCCGACATGTTATTTCAAAAAGTACTCGATTCAGTGAGATTTTCATTATCTGAAGAACAAAAGACAACTCTTAAAACGTTTTGTGCTACATATACGAGTAATCTTAAACGCAAATGGAAGTCAGCTAATTACACACAAGGGAATTTTATAAAGAAGTTTGCTGACTGGTTGGACCAAGAAATAAAATGGCCAGAGTTTGTTTCACTAGACATAACTGAAGAACAATCAAATATTATGACGAGTTTTGAAGATCCTTCAACAAGTATTTCAACAGTAACAAGACCTAGTTTATCAACGGAATGCACTGTTCCTCATAGTGTGGCTGTGTCGACATCAACCGCTACATTTAGTCCTCGAAAAGAATTTGCCAATTTGAGTCCACTGCAAAAAAGAAGAAGAACTGAAAATCTCATTGCCGAAAACGATTTTGAGACACTTGCTTATGCCCTGGCTAGGAAAGCGGAAAATGAAAACCAAACGGACTTTGTAGAATTAGTGAAGCATTTGATTAAAAAGCCTGAAGATGCGCCAATGCTGCGAGCCTGCCTGAAATCGACGAAACGAACTTGTCATACCGATAAGGCACTCGGTATTTCAACATCACTGAAATTATCGAAATGGCAGTATATTACATTGAGGCAGACAATGAGAGACATGGGGTGTGATATACTTCCATCGTATGATGCTTTGAAGCAAGAGAAGAAGGAGTGCTACGTTGAAAAAGAAGACATGGTAATAACTGAGACTGAAGTTAAACTTAAACTTCAGTCTATTTTAGATATTACGGTCAAGAGACTATTAAAAACTCTGGAAACTGATTTAACTGGCAGTAATTCGACTCTTATCAGTAAATGGGGGTTTGACGGTGCATCTGGGCAAAGCAACTACCAACAAAAAATTGACGGCGATGATTCAAGCATCTTCATGTGTTCATTTGTGCCGTTAAAACTGGTGAGAGATGGTACTGATGAAATAATATGGGAAAACCCCAAAGCGTCTTCAACGTTTTACTGTCGACCCATTTATTTTAAGTTTGCTAAAGAGATCGATTTGAATGTTAAAGAAGAAATGACTTCAATTGATACGGAAATTGCTGCTCTACATCCAACTGTTATCGATGGTGCAAATGTAAAACACGTTCTGCATATGACGATGATTGATGGTAAAATAACTTCACATTTATCAGATACATCCACAGCTACATGCGATATATGCAAAGCAAAACCAAAAGAAATGAATGATATCGACAAGGTTACTCAGAGAACCCAGTCTGTAGACATGTTTAAGTTCGGTCTGTCTTCCCTCCATGCACGAATTAGATGCATGGAATGTATCTTACATATTGCTTACCGTCTCGACTTCAAGAAATGGCAAGCTAAGGGCGAAGATTTGAAGCAACAGTTACGCCAAAGAAAAAAGGCTATTCAAGAACAATTCCGGACTGAAACGGGGCTACTTGTGGACGTTGTTAAACAAGGGGCTGGTACAAGCAACGATGGAAACACAGCAAGAAGATTTTTTGTTAATCCTCAAATTACTGCTCAAATAACGGGTGTTGATGAAGAACTCGTTAGAAGATTTGGAGTGATTCTTCAGGCTATCTCATGTGGAGAGTTTGTGGACGTGGAAAAATTCCGCCAATATTGTGCTGCTACAGCACGCAAATATGTCGAACTCTATGAATGGTATTATATGCCCTCAAGCGTGCATAAATTACTCATTCATGGTGCCGATATAATAGAGCACAATAACTTTATACCAATCGGCAAGCTCTCTGATGAGGCCTCTGAAGCTCGTAACAAAGATTTTAAAAACTTCAGAACCTTCCACTCGCGTAAATCTAGCAGGATTGCAACAAATGAAGATATTATCAATAATTTGTAAATATCGTCTGACCCATACCTATCAAGTTTCAGGCCTAAAATATGTCAACGAAATAAACCTCTCACAAATGAAGCTAAATCATTATTATTAACTTCTTGTGAAGATAAGGAAAATATAGAGTTTGTAGATGTAGGTAATGTATCTGATTATGACTTTGATTAGTATGTGTTCTTTCCCTCAAATCAAATTATATCAAACTTTGTATTTTTATTTTTTGTATCTTTGTATCATATTAATATAAACAGTTTACATATTTAAGAACTGTTGTAGCCAATTTGAGTTCTACTAATCTTTTATACTTTAGCTTGTATGTGTGTAGTAATTTATACAGTTGTGGCTTCCTTATTATGCATTATTTAATTTATGATATCAAGCTTAGTTAGTAATTTAAGTTTTGTAAATAAAAATATTGATGTTAATAATTTTGTTTTATTCATAATGTAAATAGTTTATTTTCTCGTTTGGCAGTAACATATCAGAATCTCCCTTACTACATTTACTAATATTAATAACCAGCTAGTTTATCTGGAAAAACACTTTGTTCATTTTAAGCTTAGTCAGTTAAAGTTCTAGGTATCCCAAAATAAACATATTTGATCAAACCCTTTCTTAGATAGACATTGTAAGTGTAAGTATGTTTGTTTGACAAAATTAATTATTATAGGCAAACAACGGCAGGTAATGACTGTGCGTAACCCTTTGAATTCCTCAAAACCTGCAACAATAGAGTTTGTATTGTTTATATGTAATGATGCTCTCGTTAATGGCGCGCGGCTTTTAAGCGATTGTCAAACAAAAGATTAAATTGTAGGCTGTAAACGACTTCATTGTAATTCTTTACAATATTGTATTCTTGTTTTCTTTTTCTTAAAACTATTTCTTTTATCTATTTATATTAATTCCATATCTTTTGAATTAGGACGCTTTTATTTAAAGTTAAGTTGTATGGTGGCGTTATCTACTGTGTAGTTTTATTAGATAATAATCTGTGTTATATTATTAACTAAATGCTGGGCAAGAAACATAAACAAACTGTTTATTGAGACACATAACCCCGTAAAGCAAAATTACCCTAATAAGCATTTTGAAAAATTCGTATCTTTTGAACGGGGCCGTCCGGGGTGAAGGTCAAAGGTCACATGGCTTCGTAACAGACCCGGTAATAATCCCTATAAGTTTCAGCTTGACCGTAGAAGACCGATACAAGTTATGAGCAAAACAAATTCCGTTTTCATACATTTGAAACTCTAAAGCCCGTGCTTTATAGTGTGAGATTAAAAGGAAATTCCCCAAACTATTTTATTATTCAATGTACTGATATGTCCAATAAAACCGCATACCTTAAACGGATAATAAACATTTTTATTTTTTCAAAAATCCTATGAAAGGGGACCTCTTTTTTTCACCCACTGTGCGCCGTGTACATACACAGTTACACACACACACACATGCAACGAAACTACGCCTTGGCTTCCCAGTCGAGCTATCCCGGCGCGCGGAGTGTGACGTAATAATAAAAAACAATATTTATTAGAGAAAATGCCGAATTTTGTAGTGAAAACGTGTAGAAACCAATCTTCCAAGAATAAAAAACAGGATGGAATCACATTTCATACGTAAGAAAAATTATAAACTAATATATTCAATTAATCAAAATCAAATTTGAGGTTATCGCTTTGTAAACAAAACCTGAACGAAATGCTGCCATGATTATACGTTACAGTTTTACCCTTTTGTTGGGTAGCGTGAAATATAACGTAACGTTATTTTATTAAATACATTGTGTAGCATACTTTTACATTATTCGAATATTGTAATGCATGGATAAACAATTACACGAAACATGTTTATTATCTTTTTTCTTTATGTATTCGTATAAATATTTTGGGATGTAATACACTTTATATATTATACGTTTTTTTTACAATTTCCTAATCGAGATTAAAATCTAAAAGAGAAGTGGATTGCAGTCATTCGTAAGAGTAGAAATGAACCATTGTGGTAAACAGCTTCCTGCAGCGTGTTTTGTTCGTCTCATTTTCAGAGCGACGATTTGTACTACACAACAAAAGGGTTACGTCGTGTAAAATAAAATGCATATCCAAGGGTATTTTTTTTACTTAACTTAATATAGTTACTTAGGTTAATTTATATTTTAAAGATTCCAATAATTCTTCAGTCGTGCAGACGGTTGAAACACAAAATTACACCAATTTTATTTCACAATATTCACTATGAACGAATTAAAGAATAATTAAAATATGACGCTAACCGCACTCCATGAAATCCCGCCAAAAACTCCAAAGGTTAAGCTTTGTTTTTATTATATATTTGTAACTAAACTTTTATTAGTGTAACAGTTATTAAACTTATAAATCACAGGAACCCCAGATCTTCAAGCGCAGGACCTTTGGCTCACGAGAGGTTGGATCTAGGGCTAGTGTAAAACTAATCTGGACTAGTTTAGAGAATAAGCCTACGATAGTATTTTCTAATATTTTATAACGTTATTAATAACGTTAGGAAATAACGTTATTAATTTTTTTAATATTGGGGTATTATAAATGACTATGGTAACACTGGCTAATGCACTACATACATAAAAAACCGGCTTCACTTTTTTGTTCGGCGGACTCCGTCTTTACTTTTTATTTGGTCTGAGTTAGGTATGTAGTTTTGTTTTTAACGCTAGTGTAGGTAGATTACTCGTTTGTCTCTTTTTTCACCCTAACCACTTATTTATATATTATTCCAGATGGATTTTGCCCGATGGAAAAATCGAAATACCTAAATATTAAAAACAAATTACGTACTAGTAGATAGGTATATAATAAAATATTCTAAAGTCTTACCTTTCCAATATTTCAGGTAATTTAAAAAATGATATCTCTGGGTGCGTTATTGAAGAGTTCAAGCACCCAGAAACAGCACAATATCGTCGAAAGTTCTGTTTCATACTAAATTATGTAGGTATCTACTTAATTCAATCAAATATTTACAATACTAAACAGACGTTTAAGCACGGCTAACTGCATAAAAAACAATTCAGACCGTTCGGTCGACGTTGCGGCGCAGCGGCGCATTCGCGACTGGGTGTTTCTATATATAACAATGTACTCTATGACTGGGTGCCCGCCGAGAACATCGAACTCGAGTCACAGCGGTGACACTCTCTGTACGTGAGAGTTCCAGCGGGACACGATATCGAATAAAAAGTATCGATACTGTACTCATGAGTAGTATCGGTGAAAAAGTATCGTACTCGTAAAAGTATCGATACCTCAAAGTATCGAGTACATTTCATAGGGCCTTATCGGAGCCTCTGTGGCCTGATGAGCAACCCCCCCCCCCCCCCCCCCCCCCCGGGTGTTAAAATTGAAAGAAAAGCAATCGAATGTTATTATAGTACGTATAATCAAAAACAAAAAAAGGACATGTAAATTCATAAATTGCATGTAAATTCATTAAATATTATAATATTTAATATGAAAAGAAAATAGCTGTGATTTCTGACACTAAAAAAGTGTTATTAATGTTACAGTCATAATTAAAATGTTAATTAAAAACAATTTAAAAGTATGAAACTTTTCAGATTTGTTTCAAATTAAACTTACTTTTCTTGAATTTTAATCATTAAAAAACATTATACCCACACGTAGTTAACGGCTGCCATTGGCATGCTTCACTCAAGATTATAATTATAGAAGAGGTTACGTCCGTCTTTTTTTCAGGTGGTTTCAAATAGGTATACACAGCACAGACAGAATAATAGTGTTACACTTGAATAAATCAAATACAGTCAAGCGAAAAGCACAATGAATAGCGAATCAATCACAGTTCCAAACAATATGGTCGCTAAATAAATAACTATGAAACAAAACAAAACAAGCAAAATAAACACAGTCACAGATTGGAAAGAATTTGAATATATCAGTTACTGACTTTATTACAACGCATTAGGGCATTGACAGTATTAAAAATAAAGTGCCAAAATAACGAAAAAGATATTAGGTTTCTTATCTATTGTCACGTGACCCAAAACGCTTGGGATTGGCGGAGCCTAAAATGACGTCACACGCAAGTAAACTTCCGGTCAAAGTGATATTACATTGTATCGTTTGACGTTTTAATAACAGTCGTGTGACGTCACACACTAGTAAGACGCCATATTGTCCAGAGAAACGTTTTCGCGACAACTTTGAAAACGGAGTTTTGATTTGGTTATTTTTACTGAAATACACGACAGAATGATGAATATCCACTTTTTGCGGACTCCATAAACATTAGTTAATGACGTGAGATCGTTGCCTAAACCTTGTCAAATACCCTATGAAACGTTTTAGAAGGTTTGCTATGATTTAACAAGATGGCGTTGCCATCAATATGAGGCGCTTATCCAAATTTTTAAAGGTATCGATACTTGCCAAAAAGTACTCATTTAGTAAAAGTATCGAATACAAAGTATCGAGTACAAAAGTATCGGTATCGAAAGGAAAAGTACTCGATACCACAAAGTATCGATACTTTTTTCGTGTCCCTAGTTCCAGCGTCAGTGACCTTGAGCAGGAGCGTGTATGCGCTAGGGTTGAACTTGGAATTTAGACTTGTGCCAATGAATATTTATGCATAGTAAGGATACTAAGGTAAATAATGAAGGATAGGTTTGATTTTATAATCAATTTTTAATCTTTTAATGTAGGTACTATAACAAATTGCTAACTTTTATATATTTTCTCCTTTTTCGATTCGTTTTATAATTCTTATTATTATCTAAATAATAATAAGAAGCGTGCAATGCAGTGCAACGCTATTATATATTATTATATAATAGCGTTGCACTGCATTGCACGCACAGACTGACTACGCTACGCAATCTTATTATTATTTAGATAATAATAAGAATTATAAAACATTTATAGCTAGCATCACTATATAGTTTGTGGCTATTATTTTTCTATTTTCGGCGACTGCCCTCTCCACGTCCAGCGCGCCGCGCAACGCCCCGCGTTGTGATCGAATAGCATGTTAGCCACGACGCGAATTTCGCTATTTGATCTTTCTGTGATTGCCACAACGCGTTGTGCGCGTTTTCATTAGAGCTATAACACGAATTTCGCCATGTGGATGTTTTACTGTGACCACAACGCGTTGTGAGCTATTTTCCGCTCACTGAACGTTTTCGATCTTTGAGCGTAACATATATATTCTGTGCTCGAGTGGCGTAGGTATGACTCGCTTTCCGACCGTTTGTATGAAGATAGAATACTGTATGATATTATTACCGTGCCCGGGTGATCTCAGCCGCGGAACCCCGGTTAGGCCGGGTGGCTAACAGGTGCGGGGACATGGTGAACTCCCTTAACGCGAAACGTAAAAAGCGTATTCGCACGGTTTTTTAGCGCTTTAATAGACTCCGCTATCGCGTCCGTGAGACTTGCTACGTGTGAGTTACGTTTGCTGGTGTGCCCCTTAAGGGCGCAGGTGTCTGCAGATAGAGGTTTTGCCTGCATTAACAAAAAAAAAGGTAAATACTATAACAAATATATTGCAGGTCACTCACGTGTGTGAAAACATTCGTGCATTGCACGGATGTGTGCGCGCAAGTGAAGGGCTGATGCCGGCACTTTACTTGGCTATTCGTATGTGCTATTTGTAAACTTGCTAACAGTCTGTCCTTATCATGCTTCCTAAGGAATGAAAAAGATAGACAGGTGACAAGTTAACAACTAGCAAACACGAATAGCTAAGTGGAGTGAATACATAACAGAAATTCATTCGCAAATTAGGCAAATAGAAAAATCCCAATAGACATAGAGGTTGGGAAATGCCTAATAAGTATACTTTAGGTAACATATATTTTATGTAGGTTCGCTGCAATTTATTATTTTAATATTTTCAGGCTGTTCCCACTGTAAGTAAAGGCGAACCTGCCATCATCGAAGAAATCCGCGGTAAGTCCTTACGTGAGCAAGACAACAAACAGTTAGGCGCTTTGCAGACGACGCGACGAGGCGGGGCGGGCCGGTCAATTTCGCCGCGAACGATAGCACAAAGTGAATCCTATATTACAAACGCACACAGAGGGCAAAAAGACCGCGCCGCAGCTGCCCGGCGGGCACTGATGGCGGCGCGGCATGTCCGCGGCTGCCCGCCGTGGATCATACAAACCAGTTTATATGCAGTAACGCAGACGGCGGCGCGGGGCGGTCAGCTCAGTCCGCGCCACGCGCTTTTTAGTGATGTACTATTCACTAGAACGAACGTCCTGAACTGACCGCCTCTGCCCGCCTGTGCTTTGTGTACGCGGCGCGGGCAGCCGCAGACATCGACGGGCAGACACGGTTTTTATTGCTTCGCGGACAAAATGCCCGCCCCGCCCCGTCGGCTAAACGCCTTAAAGTTTGATAATCAAATCTGAATCTACCAAAAAAAAGAAAAGTTGGATATAATGAAAGTCTAACTGTACGACATATCGCACGTCACAAACAAAAGGGTATTATCTTTAAAAACAGTGTTTTGAGATATCGCGTTTTGATGTTTTAAAAAATCATTGAAGCGGAACTAGGTACTTGATCAAATGATTAAAATGATACCTTGATTTAAACGTACATTATCCTTCTTTGTGTTAAGTAAGTTTAGTTTGTGTATCAATAGTAGTTTTTATTTTTAAAGTACTTTTATGAGACTGGGTAAAGAGAATACTCTATAAGCATTTCAAATGGCTCAAATGGCTCATATTAAAATTAAAACTTGTATCATTTTAAAATAATTTCGCTGAAAATAACATATAAAATAAAATTGAACAGGCCAGGGGGTATTATTTTAAATAAAACTTCAAACTTGTATTAATCCGAACGGGCAATATGGTATTAAGCTTAACTTAATTCTGCCTAGAAATTGACGACATGTGTTGCTATAATTCAAAAACTATTTCAAATTAAAATACAATTATCTTACCAGTTTATAGAGAAAAAAATGGTTTTGCCGACTTAATTCCCTATTGTTTGTGACGTGCGATATATTTACATGTATTGACAATGAAGAACTAGGAATTATATCAAAGTTATATCTATAAAACAATTTAAGAAATATTCTAGTAGTATACCTATACCTACTTATTGTACCTGTCTACGAGTTATCAATTAATCTGCGATTAATTTAATTATCAGCAATCCATGACTAATTTAACTTGACGTGTAGAGAATGAGCAAACATCATTATTATGATAAATTCCGCCTATCTGTATATTACGAATTTCTTTCAAAAACTAATATTAGCTTCTCCCATGTAGAATATATGGGCTTCATATACTTGTTAAGATAGTAGTTATCAATACATTGTTTGAAGTATACATTTTTGTATGCATCCAAAAAGGATAATGCAAGTATTGTAAATCTTTATATATATAATTCTTCTGTGAGTGTGTATGTCACTGAACTTCTCTTAAACGACTGGACCGATTTTGATGAAATTTTTTGTGTGTGTTCAAGGGGATCTGAGAATGGTTTAGATTCACAATTTTGTCCGCTGGACAACCCCTATTTTTTTAGGGCGGTACGAAGTTCGCTGGGTCAGCTAGTATGTATACAAAAAATTAAGTCATTGTATAAAATTTGTTAAATACATGTATTATACCTTGTATTAAACGAGGGGTTACAGAATAGGATGCAGCGTCCCGATCATCAAAGTTGTTATGGATCTATTAAGATGATGAACACCTGATGCACGGTATGAGGATGTAATAAACAAATTATGAATTTAATGGTGTTGGTCAGAATCCACGGGTCTCTCCAGAATCGTAGCTGGTTGGCCAGCGCAAGATGCTCAGATTCCCTACCAGATTAGTCTGCGTATGGTGAATAGCATCGGTGGAGTATCCTCATGCGGCGGGTCCCTGATACACCACCGATGGGTTATCACAGCTGCCCATTGCGTCGCCAAGTTAGTACCTTATATCCTTAGGTTCATTTCACCGGATCCTGATAAAGTTTCATAAAGTTCCTGATAGATATCTGCCATACCTGGACCTTTTGCATTTTCTCTAATTATTATTTGAATAAAAAACATAAAAGACAATAGGTAATACTAAACAAAACAATTTACAGAGTCATCAAAAAATGTTTGGGTTTCCACAGCAAAATATCTCATTTTGGGCCATTAATAATTCCTAGCACAGTTTTCATTTCATTCATTACTCAGTAAATAATGTAAAATAATGTAAAAACTAGCCAAGTCTCGATGGAGCTGCTTGTTTATCTCTAAAAAGTAATGAAATCTAGACAAAGTCGTACGAAGTCTAAGGTTCCTTACTGCGATTTCTTTATTATTATAGTTAATGTTGTGTGACTTGGCCGTTGAAGGGTACACAATGGTACAAAACCAGGTGCTACATGACACCATGTAGCTTGGCCACAAGAGAATATGGAGGTGCCAATTTCCATGAGGGTATTTTTTAGACATAGACCTTGGTATCACCGCCACTCTTAGTCCAATGCAATATATTTTGACCAAATTTTGAGCGAAATTAATATTTTAGTGTAATATGTTAGTTATTTATTAAGACTGTGTGAGAAAAACATTAATCAAATCTAGCTCTTCAATTCCGCTCATCTTTGCATTACCGCCGGAGTAGTTATGAATAATCATGCACTAATACTAGGTCACATACGAACATGCATCCTTTATGTAAACGCTACTTAAAGTGACGATTTAGGTTATTAACCATTCATAGCCAAAGCTCAATAAATAAAAAAAACACAAATCAATATTAATTTATCAATATTTGTTATTGTTTGTTTACAAATGTTTGGTCTTTATTCTAGAATTACCCGAGTGCTCAAAAAGGGTACCAAGATTTTTTTGCAAACCGTACTTTTGATGCGACATTTGACAGATGGAGGTCATCCATCATCATCAGCCTATTAATGTCCCCACTTCTGGGGCACAGGCTTCCCTATGGATGGAATAGGAAGATTGGGCCATGACCCACCACGCGGGCCCAGTGCGGGTTGGTGGGTGCTAACGACTGCAGATGCAGCCGGGACCAACGGCTTAACGTGCCTTCCGAAGCACGGAGGAGCTCGAGATAGTAAATTATGGTCACCCATCCAATGACCGACCACTGCGAAAGTTGCTTAAATTCAACGATCGCTGCGGAACGCGCTAACCACTTGCGCCATCGAGCTCCTCATTGGCTTTCCTATTCTTATTTGAATCGTGCTATACCTACTAATATAGTTTTCCTCCCCAGCCGGCACATGTTCGTGGTGCGTTTAGGCCTCACCAATCTCACCACGCCAGACATAATAGTAGAAACCAACCTCAAATATATCCATCCGGAATACGATGAGATCCGTGCTGGTGTCCAGACTGATGACATCGCACTCCTCGGCTTAAATCATCACATGACATACACTCGTAAGCAACTTATTCTACTTATAATGAAATAACTAATCAACTCTTTTACATCTAAAGAAAATTTTACTGGGAAAAGTTCCACGCGATCCAGGAAGCAGACGGCACTCGAACGGCGTCTGTCGTCAGAATTTCTCAGTCAGTGTGTATTCGATAAATTCAATGTTTAAACAAACTACCTAATCATCCAATAATTTTAGTGAATTCATATAACCTTCTTTTAAATTTATGTAAATAGTCATACTTCACATTTAAACATTCATCAAACATTGAAGTCCTAATTTCTTATTTATTCATGGTTGCAATACCTATATGGCATGTAATTGATGGCTGCCGGATTGATAAATGTGTTGAATAAATCAAACAGATTTAAATGTGTATACTCTAGCTGCGAGTCCGACGCATTAGCACAGCACAACTACTTAAAAGTACACAACATAATTTATAATAAATCCATTGATTCGCAACAAAAAATGTGTTGTAGGTTATATCCAACCAAGCCGGCTCCAGAACTCAGGACAGAAGGCAGAGAATTACCTAGGTAGACGGTTTGTCGTCAGCGGCTACGGGCGTACCGATGATCTTTGGAATGGTTAGTATTGCTTTTTTATTTTTTTTAAACCAATTAAGAGTGCGATAGACTCGAATAGAAAAAAAATGGGTGCGTGTACTTATGTAGGCGCGTGAGAAGTTATCCTTCTTTGGCATCGTTTAAAATTAGTTTTTAATTGCATGCAAATAATTAATTACAATAAATTAATAAAAAGTCTGGAAAAGGACACAGTCAATAAAGTTCAGTTTTAATTTGAAAAAATAAATAAATAATCAAAATATTCAATTAAAATCGCTACTGAATATAATTTATTAGAACATATGTGATTTGCACTTGTATGAAACTCAAACACGTATTCCGAATATACAAACTAGAAACATGTGGATAAATATTATAAATATGAATACCTATAACTGTTACTTTATTACAAAAAATAAAGATGTGGTTTTTGGTTCTACTACACCAATGGTCAAGAGATGGCGCTGTAGTCTCCTGAATCGCGCTTTGGTTCCGTTGTTCCAGATTAATAAATACTTTTTGTTACTTTATTACAAAAAATAAAGATGTGGTTTTTGGTTCTACTACACCAATGGTCAAGAGATGGCGCTGTAGTCTCCTGAATCGCGCTTTGGTTCCGTTGTTCCAGATTAATAAATACTTTTGATAGGCCTTCACAATGCAGTCGTTAGCACCCACTAAATAGAGATTCTATTTCTATTTTGTTGGTAGATTTTCTAATGTGCGGTAAACACAAAAGTAACGCATGAAGTTGGTCGCTACAGCGACCAACTTCATTATGTTAAAATTTTGTGTTACAGTGATGCGCACGCATCTTAAAATTTCACTCTCATCATTTTTTCATAACGCGCCTAAAGAAGTATAACTTCAAAAACCGATTCCCATCATCGGTATCAGGTTTTAACGCTTGAAGAATCTTGTCAGTGTTTGTTTGTTAAACAGCATCAATAGAAACAGAAATTATGTGAAATTTATAGCTGTCTCCGCGTTACATTTCATGATATGCAGACGGAGTATGCACACAAAGCGCCTTTATTGATTGATTATTATTAATTATTTCTTTATTATTCAGGTGGGACTGCTTCCGAAATCTTGCTATGGACCCACCTTCAAGGCATCACAAACGATGAATGTCGTCGCTGGTATGGCGGCAGCACCGTCATCCAGGCGCAGACAGTCTGTGCCGAGTCCTACAACCACACTTCGCAATCTTCCTGTCAGGTATACCATTATAATTTTCATTTTTTTAAAGCATGTAACTGCTTGATGTTTAAATCTAAAGAAAATATAACTAGAAAAAATTCAACGCCGACCAGGCAGCAGACGGGACAGCCTGGGTTTGCCGTCTTCTTAAAGGTTAAGGCAACGTACAATTACAAGCTCTGCAATATACTTTAAAGCGGCAAATCCTATCTCCGCTGGCCGTGGTGATGCCGTCGGGTGCTGTCGAAGGTACCGGAAGCGTCTTTGAGAGCTGTGATGGAACCTTGAGGCTTTTCTGTATGACTGTGGATGTTGCTTAACATCAGGGGTCTACCGCCTATCGGGATTGCTATGGCTATAGCTAGAGCTAATGATTTCGTTTTGTTATTTCTAACTGCAGAAGGTTTCAAAGGCCTCTTTTTTTCTTTTACATTGATTATAACAATATTAAAGAAAATGATTTATTTGAAAACCATTGGCGGTCAGATATAGCAATGCATGCATAGCAATGAAATCATAAGGTTGCTATAACCATAGCAATCCAGAAAGGCGGTAGGCACCCTGATGAGGAAGGAGTTTGGAGGAATTATGACTGCGCTGCGATGATAGAAGGTTGCTTACTGCTGCTGTATTCAGTCGAGAGTCACCAGTGTAGGGGCCGCGGATCCCGAGGTAACATCACCCAACTCAGAGGAAGATCTTCCGGTTTGGCCTCCCTTAAAGGCGTTGTGAGCGTCCTTGAGTCGTTCTCAAACCTTTGTCTAAACCTTATGTAATTTATATGGCTAAATGGCTGAAATAAATGAATTGAATTGAATTGTCGTTGTTTCTAGGGTGACAGCGGCGGCCCCCTTACCATTGTGGACGCTGATGGTAGGACCACTATGGTAGGCATTGTCAGCTTCGGCTCCTCAGCCGGTTGCAACAGTCCGTTCCCATCGGGTAAGTGTGTAATACTCATTTTAAAGTATTTTACTATCAAGACATCCAAAGTTTTTAGAATATCCTGCATATAGAGAACATCGCACGTTTCAACTGCCGTTGCGCCAGAAATGATGTCAAAATATAACTCGTGGGTATTGAAAAAAAGATACTTACTTAGATATCTATTATTTAAATGTAAGTTTATAAATCCACTGTAATAATAGCCTTGAGCGAATTATAGAACCGAAGAAATGAAGGTTGTGGTATCTTTGTTATTTCTGATATAGATGAATCAGAGCAGAGTGATTATCATAGGCTTAGAAATATTACTATAAAAATTACACTTAACCAAAGGGTAACACTGGATTCCAAACAGCGCTTTTCTTATCTGGGCTACTGCACTAACCGCACTGCTACTGAGATCACAATATACATGTCGAATTTATTCTAGTAAGTTAATACTTAGTAATAAAAGTAAGTTAGTAAGAAAGTAAGTTAATACTCAGTAAATGAAATTGCAGGCAGATAGTTGACATTCTAGAATATGTGAAAAAAAGTCCTATATTATTTGTTTTACTTGAACAAATTCGACATGACAATTCGAAAGCGTTTGACGCCCAATCAACCACAGCCCGAAGCAAGAAAAACGAACGCGCCGTGTACTCTTAGGCTCGAATTATATGCGTCCGCGCGACCTGGCGCGACCGAGCGGCCCGGCCGCTACACCACGACATCACAAGTAATTGTGTGTAACGATTCATTTAAATAGCGGCGCGGTCGCGCCTTCGAGCGGCGCCGTCGCGCGGCCCGGCCGCTCGTACGAGTTGAAACGTGTTCAGTTGTATCGGTGCAATTGAAGCGGACGGGACGCTCTTTTGTAAAGTGACCATGTTTGATGCAGAAATATTTATACAAAAAATAGAGCAAAAGCCTTCTTCTATTTGGGATGTTAGAAGTGCTGATTATAAAAATAGAGTTAAAAAATCCAATGACTGGAGCGAAATAGCTTCGTCAATGACACCGAATTGGTCGTCATTAAATGAACAAGAAAAACAAATTAAAGGTAAGAGAGAGAAGATATATACTTTATTATTCGAGTAGTTACTTAATTTGTGCCTAAATATATTTATCTTGCCATGGTAATCGACCTTCAGATGTCGAAAAGTAATTAGCAAATTTATCTCGTGCCTCTCGTGCTACTTGAGTCGTACCTGAACTCACCCTGTCTGCAGAAGGAATGACATTAGTAAGAGTATCTGAAAACCTATACCCATCACGTCTTCTAACGTAGTTATGAAGCACGCATGCAGTTTTTGTAATAAGAGTAGCGAATTTCGGCTCAACCATCATTGGTGTATGAAAAATTCTCCATTTGTTGGCTAGTATTCCGAATGAACATTCTATATATCGCCGAGCTCTACAAAGGCGGTAGTTAAATACTCTTTGTGCGTAACTTAATTTCTTTCCGGGATAAGGTCTCATAATATTTCTATGTAGTCCGAAAGCTTCGTCACCAACAATTATATATGGTAATTGACTTGCTGTTATCGTTGGGAAGGGTTGAATCCATCGGAATGTTTAAAGAATTATTTTTCAATTTTTTCCCAATGTTACTCCTCCACAAAATTTGGCTGTCTCCTTCTCTGCCATATGCTCCGACGTCAATTGACGTAAACAAGTAGTTTGCGTCACAAACTGCTAATAATACAATAGAAAAGTAATGTTTATAGTTATAAAATAATGACCCACAATTTTTCGGATTCATAAGACGTATGTGTTTACCATCCACTGCCCCAATACATAAGGGGAACTGGGAGTTTTCATAAAATTCTTCTGCTTTTTGCAGCCAGGTTTGAGTCGTAGGTACCGGCATTTCCTGACTTGACAGTTTCAGCCAGATTTTCTTGCATATTTCGATTATTATTGCTCTGACAGTTGTATGTCCTATACCAAAATCTTCCGCCAATGTTTTAAAATCTTTTCCCGTTGCCAAAAATCTGAAAGTAAAAAACCAATTAAACACATATACATTTCCACAGGGCAAGAGCTTACAAAAAAATGGAAAAATATTAAGGACAAATATCGAAAAGCCTTAAAAGACATTAAAAATGTGAAGTCGGGATCTGCAGGAAATAAAATAAAGAAAACATACACATATTTTAATTTGTTGCATTTCTTACGGCCTGTATTGGACGAAAATACTCTAGAAAGCAATATCCCACCAGAAGAAAATTCTAGTGTTTCTGCGACTGACACCGAAAATTTTGAAATACAATCTGCAGAACCAGAAAGAATCGTAGATCGTGAAAAGCGTAAGAATCAATCCAAACGCAAAAGTAATGACGAATGCGAACAAGAGCTGTTGGATATACTAAGGAAAAGGAATTCTGTAGATGAAAGAACGTTACAAGACGAGGATGTTTTATTTTTATTGTCTTTAGCCCCGACACTTAAAAAAATGACACCGCTGATAAAAATGCGTACTAAAATTGAGATTTTGACCTCAATCACGAATAATATGTCTGAATCACCTGATGTTCACACAAATTCATACATATTTACGCCGACGACGTCGTCAAATGGATATACCACTGCTATATCATCGACCAATACTACTAGCACACCAACATCAAATGCACCAACCACATCGCAGTATGAGAATAATACTACGACATTGACAACCTACGAGCCAACACCTATTGCCATGTCCAATTCCAACCTTCAATCTACTTCTGCACTTTCTTGTTACTCAGATATCGACTCTATAGACACTATAATAGATGATACACTAGACACACAAAACATTTATTTTAACTAATTGATTGATTTTCTTTGCAAAATGCTTAAATCAGTTAATAAATATTATTCTTACCTTAGTGTGATTGTTATTTTTTCTTCTAAAGAAATGTAAGTTCGAAACTTTATGGAATTTTCTCGCAATGCCAAAACTAACTCGTCAAATGAGTTGACAGAC
The DNA here is from genome assembly GCA_902850365.2 of Chilo suppressalis. Taxonomy (NCBI): domain Eukaryota; kingdom Metazoa; phylum Arthropoda; class Insecta; order Lepidoptera; family Crambidae; genus Chilo; species Chilo suppressalis. The sequence goes on along the minus strand of OU963914.1, from coordinate 15,789,969 downwards.
ATTCGATAATACGAGAAAAATCGATCTGCGTATACTCTTCTTCTTTGGTATCTAATGAGAAATTGATTGGGATACAATCTGTTGATAGGATGTATCCACCATCGACGTCGGCGTTGGTTTTTCCTTCTTTTTAATGTTAAAAAATAAGCAATGATATCAGTATCATTTTTTTTCATTTTATCGTCACGTCTATTCACCTCAAACACTAGAGAACGTGTGGGACGTGTGAGACGCTTGGGCCGCTTTATATAAATCAAAAAGCGACTTGGCCGCGGTCGCTGGAATCTGCGGCCGAACCGCTCGGTCGCGCGGACGCATATAATTCGAGCCTTAGCCTAAAGGTACCTACTCACGACGCGATTTTCTCCCGCGCCCGTGGCGGCTGTGCGATTGCAGCTTACGTGGAATGTTAAATTCTAGGTAAAGTAAATCGCAAAGCGCGCTTTTTCGGTATCCGCTGCGAGCGCGCGCGGGACACGATCACCCGCTGAAACAGCGGGCCTGGCCCGCGCGTTTTGCGATTTTTATGCGGGTGGCCAAATGGCGTACTTTGAATTCAAATCCTGCGGGCCCGCAAAAAACTGCGGTCTCGTGAGTTTCGAAAGAAATATTTTTCCGTGAGATCTTAGGTGAACAATGCACGAGCCGCGAACCGCGGCGATTGGCGGTCGCACGGAAGTTAATTTGTATAGGCATATAGGTACGAAAACGCACTGGCATCCGCGTTACCGTGCAGGTGAGCCATATAGCATTAGCATCCCTCCAACCGCAATCCGCCACGGTTCACGGCTCGTGCGTATACGTGCGCACTTACTTAGCTTAAGCAAGAAGTCTTGTATGGATATTTGAACAGCACCACAATAGATTTAAAAATATTATATACAAAACTTCTTGACATTGACTTCAACATTCGAATACGTTATTGTTTCGTGCTAAGGGTGGCGTGCTACTGGTGGCGAAAAATGCTGGTTCGAATTCAAACATCAAACTTTTTACATTGGATACAATATTCATATATAAATATGTCCTTACAGCGTACGTGCGCCCTGACTACTACCACGAGTGGTACAGGGAAGTGACTGGCATCGACTTCGACTGGAGCAGCGAGGACATCGTCCCTCTACAGCCAGAAGAACCCTCCAAAATAAATTTTGTCTAATTAAATTAACAAAATAATGTTGAATTCAGTTTGTTGATGATGAGAATGTTGAAATATATTCAGTTTCAATTATTACTTATTTTATTACTATTTTGTTTTTTAATAAAATTTTATTAAAATTTGTATCACCACACCACATCCATCTCTGGAGGCGGACGTGTAATGTTGCATCTCTTTTTACTGATGGAAACACCAGGGGTGATGGTTTCCGGAAAGGGAGTCGATAACCTTTTATGATTTTTAATGGTAGATTGTTTTGAGACACGTTTTGCTGAGCCACGTTTGACTGAGAAAAACCTGCCGTTTGTGACTTGTGTGATTGAATTTTTTTTTGGAAATATTTACTTTGAGGGTAGTTATTATAATATGATCCCACACACTGAGGTGACGGAAATCGAAAAGTCGTCAGTGAAGGGGCGTGACTAGCCGGCTATGTAATACTATAACTGGAAAGGAAATATTGCCTGGGTTTCAGAAGGTTAAGTAGTTGTCTGGACGGCAGTTCAAACGTCCCAATTAATTCACTATTGAGGACACCAGACCACAAGTTAACACTGAAACGATGTTGGCACGTTGAAGCTCTCACTTCGTGTGGATTTTCAGTTGCCCACGTGTGGTAACTATGAATATTAAATATTGCAGATCGCTCAAATCGTGACTCATCTGACCATAACAAAAATCCAGGCTCCTCTTTGCTCTTTTTGTAACATTGTTTGGCAAAAATCAATGCGCTATTGCCGGTCTGTAGGAAGTAAAGCTTGTAGAACGTGTGGTATCCTTCATCGTGAAGAAACGCTTGGATAGAAATCCTTGGGATGTTCAGAGTACGAGCCATACTTCACGTACTCGTGGACGGATTTCGCTGAACTTCTTCCAGCACCATTTCTCTACGATCCGGGTCAGCTCTAGGGATTCCTTCACGACTGCCGTGTCGACCAGTAATGCGGCCTGCCTTTTAGGTATTGTGATGGTCGGGAGTCACGACGTTGAAGTTGTTCGCGATACAATCGGGCTGCTTAACGGCCGTTTCCTCGTGCAACTCCATAAAAATAATACATTTCTGCATATTCACTTAACGTGTAACTCATCTCTTACACTTCCAAGTAAACAAAGTCCAATTCAAAATGCAAAACACAGTCCAGTAAACGAGCAAAATAGTCAAATAAGAAGGCAGCGGGGTCCGTGGGCAAAGCGAGTATGGTAAAGACAAAATAGCGGCACTAGTAGCAATAAAAACAAAGTGAGAACAACTGAGGTAATTTGTTCTGCGTTGGCTTTGGTTGCATGCTGCCCATCTCCCACTGAGAATCAGAGATATGGCAAGAATTCTGTTTCTTATATTCTCGGTCCATTGCAGTTAAAAGAGTTGCAGCCACGTTTACAATAAAAAAAACTTAAAGTAAAGAAAATAAACCTCGCAATGTTTAAATCCTAGCTTTCGTTTCCTGTAGTAATTATTGGGTAGTTAACAAACTAATTAAATATAGGAACGATAAAATTACCAACTTTTTTTTTACAAATGGCTAATTTTAAGAATTTTTCACCTCACTGTCTTTGTAGCCCCCCTAAATATTTTTTTTAATTTTTATGAAAGCTGAGTGTAGAGCGTATTCTTAAGGGCTACTTAGGAACCATGACGTCACCTGTTTACATTTTTAATTTAAAGGTGAAAATTTAAATCATAATGCAACGAACGTAAATTTTTCACTTTGGATCAACATTTTCATAACTTTTATCAAAGTTACAAAGCTAATTATTTTATGCATAAAAGTACAACTTAAGATAATTCAGTTGCAAAAAAATACGAAAAAGTCTTCCACTTTTTTTTAGGGTGATTATTCCCGAAAATTCTGAAAAAATTCATAACTCGAAAACTATAAAAAAAGTCGCGGAACATACATGGGGGTGATTCGTATACCCCACAATACGAGGGACCGAAATTTTTTTGACGTCAATGTTCCGGCCATCTGTATAAACCAGGCCACTCAGAAAGTTTATCGAAAAAAAAGGCTTTATGTATAAGACACTGGCCACTTGTAATTATTTTGAAAACGTGGATTATTTAAAAGTAAAAATGATAAATTTAAAAATCAAAAAACTCGACTGCTAAAATATTACTTCATATAAAAACTGAAAACAAGTCCAGTAGTCTATAATTCTGTTAAGTAAGGAACAAAGCTACTTTAACAGTCGGGACCCATTAGATATTCAAGAATGGATATTTTTTTTCTATAATGGGTCCCGACTGTTAAAGTAGCTTTGTTAAATTCTGAGATTTTCATTAAATTACAATAATCATAAATACCTATTATGATAATTTATTTTTCATCTTTTAATATGAAGGAACTGTATCACAGTTTTACTATAAGTACTTCGTATAGGATTAGATACTGTGACTAGCCCATTTTTTTCTTTTTCTCCTAGGTTTTATCTACTTTTATAAACACTGTAGGGAAGGCCGAAGGGGAAGATCTTCCTCCGAGCTGGGTGAAGGTGCTTGCTCGGGGGCCGCGGCCCGACTGATGTTGGTCGGGCATCGTATATATGAAGAGTTAGCCTCCGAATTTCATTTGCGCGATGTAGGCTTCCATACTAATAATGATCGCAGTGCAGGTAACGCCATCTCTTGAGGATGGTGAGGTATGATTTCCTACATCCGTTGTATATCTGTGGGGCATGTCGCCGCCACATCACTCCCCTCCGAGACCGGAGGTCGATAGTCTGTGTTTTTCAGCAGTCAGTGCGTCAGAGCTTGCAAGTGCCAGTGTGCTGCAGGATGCCCCAGTCTGCGGTGAGTCGAGACGGGTGGGGTGAAGGCGCGTCGCCAGTGCTGCAGAGTTGCTCCAGTCTACGGTGAGTCGAGACAGGTGGAGTGTGACGGTGGGTCCGAGCTGCTGGTGTGCAGGGCTGCCACGCCGGTGTGCTTGCGGCCGACAAGTGAGGTAGCGGTCGTGGGCTGCGGAGACCAGGTCGGGATGACGTCGAGTGCTGCCGAAGGTCCAGAAAGCGTCGTTGAGAGCTGCGATGGAACCTTGAAGCTGATGCTGGCTTGCTGTGTGGCTGCTGATGTTGCTTGACCTGATGAGGAAGGGGTATGAGGTTTGGTGGCTGCGCTGCGATAGTTGAAGGTTGCTTCTTGCTGCTGCTGTGCTCTGTCGAGGGTCACCACTGTAGGAAGGCCAAAAGGGAAGAACTTTCTCCAAACTGGCTGATGGTAGCTAGGGGCCCGCGGCCCGACGCCCTATCACTTTTTCATCGTTGCAACTTTTTAAATATTTGTCGAAATGCCATAGTGTAAAAGGCAAACTTTATCGTCTATATATATCAAAAGCGATAAAAGTATTTATTTTGATAAAAAATAATTTATAAATACCAAATGTGCATTTTGGAAATGGACATCAAATAATATTTTATTTTAGATTCACTATTTTAGCGATAATGGCTTGTACATTAAAAATACATATATGATGTAGCGGAATTTTTTTTAGAACTTTTTAAGAGATACATTTTCACTTTACATTATATTCATGTAACTTTTATTGTTTTTGCAATGCAGGTCGAAATGTCTCGCAAATGGGAGATTTTTTCCGTCTTACGTGACTCTTATTGTTATATTTTGGCCAATTTACTCAATGACTACATAAATTATTATCTATATGTTATTATCATGTATGAGCTATACATATTATTGTAAAGTTTCATTAAAATCCATTCAGTATTTTTTAGGTGAAACAGTAACAAAGATCCATGCAAACGTAAGATTGAAATTTAAAAGCGCAAGTGGTTAGTATACAACTTTAAATCGTTGTAGATCCTAAACAGTCATATAAAATGAAAAATGGTGTAGGGAGTCTAAACATGATTTTCGATTATCTAGACAATGATACCCCACTCGACATATTTCGTCAACTTATTTTTTTTACTTCGTCACAATATGGTGCCGAATTGTCCCTATATTAAATTTTGATTATCATCATATCTTTAGTAGCACTCCCATGATTAAGACGAATCGATTGATGTATGAATCATCAAAATCGGTCCACGCGTTTGGTCTCTAGTGTGCCACAAAGGAACAAACACATATAAAGACTGTTAAACACTATACCCTGTCTTCGCGTCGCGCTTCGCGCTCTTACATTGCGCAGTCGGGTAAAAATACCACTGTTCGATTTTCAAATTTCCCTCCGCATTTTTTCGAGAGCCAATTAAATTTTTCTTGTCTCATTAAAAATGGATCTGCATCGAAAACATTTTCGTGCTATGATTTTTTACAATTTCAAATGTGGCTTATAACCTGATGAGTTATTTGATCGGTTCCGAACTGCTTTTATGGATGAAGGACCTTCAAAAGCAACCATCTACCGCTGGTGTAGCGAGTTCAAACGCGGTTGTCTTACTTTGGGGAATGAACAAAGGAGCGGTCGTCCTACGACGGCTGCCACCGAAGAAAGTGTGCTGGCAGTAAAAAAATTAGTTCAAGAAAACAGACGAATTACGTACGAAGAGATTCATCATACTTTGTAGATTGTTTCAGGAAGTGTTCACAAGATTTTGCACTAGCGTAAGGAGGATAGTTTCCCGAACAACCTCACCGAAGCTCAGAAGCAGGCCCGTGTGGATTGGTGCAGTGATATGATACAAAAATTTGATGCAGGCTCGTCACGGCGCGTTTACGATATTATGACAGGTGACGAATCCTTCAAAATGAACCAACGCCTACGAAAGTGAAGCGATCGAGGATCGCAGGGAAAATTTAGATCGCTTGTTTCTTCACTTTAACGGGGTACCTAATTTCAATTCCATTTCGAGACCAAAGCAGCATCAACGCCAAGTGAAAATGCCTGCCAGAAGTTTTTTCTGCATTAAGAAGTTGAGTCGAAACATTTTATATTTGACGCAAGTAAAGTAGTACGTACAGGACTCTACGCACTACCCATCTTGCTGCTGGATCCAACATGCGGAACAGCGTGATACGCGTAAAAGAGATAGAGATAAAGGATCTCTTTTACGTGTTACGTGTAGCGCTGTCCCGCATGCTGCAACTGACTCTCCAGCGCCACCAGTACACTCTCGATCACGCGAGTAATCAGATTTTTTTGTGATGATACCTATTACTTAGCCAAGCCAAAAGACGACGCAGACGAGTACAGAATACAGCCAAGGGGCGTACTCAGTCGTGCGACGACGGCAGAACCGCCTCACGTAGCGCTGCGTTGCGCTGCTCTATGAAATGACATGAAATAGCACGTGGAGTGGAACGTCCGCTCCGTGCTCCCGCTTATGGGTGCGGCCAGAGTGCACTCAGATTCAGATTCAGATTCTGAAAACAAGCGCGAGAAATAAACAGTGTAGTCTAAGCAGGTTGCCTGCTTTTTCTCGCGCTTTGTTTTCTGAGTCTGAATCTGAATCTGAGTTCACTCTGGCCGCACCCTATGGCAGCGGAGGCTCATAAATAAGCGCACTGAAAAATGTGCCTATGTATTCCTTACCCAAAGAGTAAAGTAATACATAAACGGAAATCCTAAACAAAACAAGAGGATTGCCATTTGAAAAATAATATGTGCAAGTGCAAGTTGTCAATGTCATTGTTTGATTGTTATGTCAGTGTCATGTCATTCAAATCAAAAACAAACACCGGAATTCTCGGATTCAAGAGTTTTTATTAGATATAAAATGTTTTCTGTTTATTAATTTCTTTAACGTAGTCGATGTTTTCTACTACTTAAATATGAGGCGCAGCTTAGCGCCTAGCCAAATAGGCGCTGGTGATGCAGTCTTCAAGAGTCCTTTGCTCGATTCGGCTAAACGTAAACGGCGCGAATGTGCAAGAATCCCTCTGACTCAAAAATCCGCCTCTCAAGCTATGTCTGCTTCAGAACACGAGAACCTTATACGTCAGATACTGAACAAACCTTTCAAGGTGCCAATTCCTAATTATGTGTCGTCGTATTGCAGCAAGAGTTTAGGTCTAAAGAGAAGTCAAGTAAGACGTGCACTGCACGATCCGGATGAACCGAACGCCCTGGTATTATACTGTCCACCTCATATTCCCGAACACGAGAAAATGAAGATGAGTCCAAATGACATAAGAGTTGCAGTTGTAGTAGACCCAGTTCTAGGCAATATACTTCGACCTCATCAGCGCGAAGGCGTAAAGTTTATGTACGACTGTGTCACTGGAAAGCAAATAGAAAACGCTTATGGGTGCATCATGGCTGATGAAATGGGACTTGGAAAGACACTCCAGTGTATAACATTGTTGTGGACTTTATTAAGACAAGGGCCAGACTGCAAACCCACTATTTGTAAAGCTATAATTGTTTGCCCCAGTAGTTTAGTAAAAAATTGGTATAACGAAATTCATAAGTGGCTTGCCCAAAGAATAAATGCATTACCCATGGATGGAGGCTCCAAAGCAGAAATTACATTAAAATTGCAACAATTTATGAACACATACTCGGCCACACGGGTAGCAACGCCTGTACTGATAATTTCATATGAAACATTTAGAATATATTCTAACATTTTACATTCATCAGAGGTGGGACTGGTGCTCTGTGATGAAGGACACAGATTAAAAAACAGTGAAAACCAAACATATCAGGCTTTAATGGGTTTAAAAGCTAAGAGAAGGATTTTAATATCTGGTACCCCTATACAGAATGACTTAACAGAATATTTTAGTCTTGTTCATTTTGTAAATGAAGGTATACTTGGTACCGCACATGAATTCAAGAAGAGGTATGAAAACCCTATTTTAAAAGGTCAAGATGCTTTGGCAACACCACAAGAACGAGAAAGAGCTCAGGAATGTCTGCAAACATTGACTTCTATTGTCAACAAGTGCATGATAAGAAGGACAAGTAATTTGCTCACTAAGTACTTACCTGTGAAGTTTGAACAAGTCATTTGTGTGAAAATGACTCCCCTTCAGACTCAGATATATAAAAACTTCATAAACTCAGATGCAATCCGTAACAAATTCTCTGGTACTGGTGAGAAGAACACTCTCAGTGCCTTATCTAGTATTACAACTCTGAAAAAGCTATGCAATCACCCAGACCTTGTGTACGATAAAATTATAGAAAGATCTGAAGGTTTTGAGAAAGCCAAGGATTTGTTGCCAAGCAATTACGACATCAAAGATGTCAAACCAGAGTATTCTGGCAAACTGATGATATTAGATTGCATATTAGCTAATCTTAAGACTAATACAGATGACAAGATTGTCCTTGTGTCTAACTACACACAAACACTAGATCTTTTTGAGAAACTATGTAGAAAAAGAGTTTACAATTATGTTAGATTAGATGGCTCTATGACCATTAAAAAGAGAGCTAAAGTTGTTGAAAGCTTCAACAGTAAAGACTCTAAAGAGTGGATCTTCATGCTTAGTTCCAAAGCTGGAGGCTGTGGACTGAATCTCATTGGTGCAAACCGTTTGATTATGTTTGACCCTGACTGGAATCCGGCTAATGATGACCAAGCTATGGCTAGAGTGTGGCGTGATGGTCAAAAGAAGCCTTGCTATATTTATAGGTTATTAGCCACAGGTACAATTGAGGAAAAGATATTCCAAAGGCAAGCCCATAAGAAAGCCTTAAGTGATACGGTTGTTGATCAAAACGAGGAGTCTTTACGTCATTTCACCTCAGATGACTTGAAAGATCTGTTCCGTTTAGAAGAAAACACACTCTCAGACACACACAGCAAATTCAAATGTAAGAGATGTGTAAATAACATACAAGTGACAGTGCCACCAGAGAATTCAGATTGCACTTCAGATTTATCAAATTGGTATCACTGTGCCGATAAAAAGAGTTTGGCTGATATAGTTTTGAAACAGTGCTGGGACTTGGCAAAGACTATATCATTTGTGTTTCATCACCGATCCGCTAAAACTGAAGCTAGGATTGAAGATGCAAAAGAAGAAGATAAGGAGAATGTCCAACAAAAGAAAAAGAGGAAACTTGAAATGGATGAAGACTATTCTGAACCAGATGACAGTGCTGATGAAGATTATGAATAACAACTATATTTTTTTTGTATTTATTATTGCTAAAGAAAGATAATTAAGTTTTTGTTATACTGTAGTAATAAGAAAACATTATGTGGAATTTACAATATAAAATCTATAAATAGAATTGTGTTATTAAATATAAATGAAAATACAAGTAGGTAACAGAAAAATATATATTATTAAGAAATCATAACAGTAAAATTTTATAAAAATCAAAAAAACTTACAAACATTGTAACTACTTATCACTTCATTTCTTGAATCATAATTCTAAACATATATTCATAAATGCTAGTATTTTAATCTATTAGCGGAGGGTGCGGGTTCGAGTCCCGTCTGCTGCCTGGTCCGTGTGGATTTTTTTTTAATAAAAATTTCTTCAGATTTAAACATTTATGTAGTAGCTAAATGCTAAAAAAATTAAACTGACATAAAGTCATAATTAAAATAATATTTAATCTTAGTTGATAATCATAAAATTAAAAAAGAAATATTTAATATTCCTGTCAACCAGACCCATATATTATATCAGCCATCCACTAAATTCATAATAACAAGAACAAATAATCACAGTAGATAATTATTTTGTAAGCTTACAATCAATCTTGGCAAACCTCTTGAGTAGTGACCAATAGGCAAGGAAGCCTGCGCGTAGCAATTTTACATACTAAAACGTTTATTGCACAAGGTTATTTGTCTGTGGTTCGAGTCCCGTCTGCTGCCTGGTCCGTGTGGATTTTTTTTTAATAAAAATTTCTTCAGATTTAAACATTTATGTAGTAGCTAAATGCTAAAAAAATTAAACTTACATAAAGTCATAATTAAAATAATATTTAATCTTAGTTGATAATCATAAAATTAAATAAGAAATATTTAATATTCCTGTCAACCAGACCCATATATTATATCAGCCATCCACTAAATTCATAATAACAAGAACAAATAATCACAGTAGATAATTATTTTGTAAGCTTACAATCAATCTTGGCAAACCTCTTGAGTAGTGACCAATAGGCAAGGAAGCCTGCGCGTAGCAATTTTACATACTAAAACGTTTATTGCACAAGGTTATTTGTCTGTGGTTTTGCTCAAGAAGTTTGCCGCTACCTAGGATGCCTGCGCAGTAGCAATTTTACATACTGAAACATTTATTGCACAAGGTTGTTTTGTCTGTGGTTTTGCTCAAGAAGTTTGCCGCTACCTAGGATGCCTGCGCAGTTGCAATTTTACATACTAAAACGTTTATTGCACAAGGTTATTTGTCTGTGGTTTTGGTCAAGAAGTTTGCCGCTACCTAGGATGCCTGCGAAGTAGTAATTTTACATACTAAAACGTTTATTGCACAAGGTTATTTGTTTGTGGTTTCGCTCAAAAATTTTGCTGCTACCTAGGATGCCTGTGCAGTAGCAATTTTACATACTAAATCGTTTATTACACAATGTTATTTGTCTGTGGTTTTGTTCGTTACACTAGTTTTAATTAGTTTTATGATAAATGTAATGTTTTCTGTGGTGTACTATAAAGTGTTTTGTACGTGTTGTTGTCTTTATTTGATTTTTCATTTACTTCAATAATATGTTAACTAGAACAGCTTAGTTTAAGGCCGTAAGACCAACTGGGAGGTTGAGCCGAGTACCCACGCTTCTCAGCTTCTTCGTTCACTACGAAAGGGTTTTTGAACAGCTTCATGAGGAATCTAACCTATAAACCAAAACATTAAAATAAATAACATTTATCTACCAAATTCAATATAATATGGAATACGCACTGCGCTAAAATCAGGGGGGCGGGGAGAAAAAACTGCGATCAACACGCCGATCATGGGATTGGTTGGAATTTATGTTTAATATTATCTTACCAAATGAATTGACAATCGAATTCATGTGCGGATATTTGATTTTTCAAAGTATTTTGTTTTGGCTATGTGCGTGTCCTGTTAGTGTTGAAGTTTAGTTGTGTGAGCTTGGAACCATGTTTTAACGGCCTTTCTTAGAGCGTAATGTTTCATTATCATTACTAATTCGTTGTTATCTGCTAACAACATTAACTATGAAAAAAATACTGTTTCTTCAATCAATTGTGAACCTTATATCGATCGAACAGGTTATGGCTTAAAATCGTCGAAAGTTTGTACTGTCTAAAATATTCTGTAGTTTAGTGACAGAAATTTCGTTTTCATAATCTCCTTACAAGAAAACAATTTTTTTATGTAATATAAAGTAGGTGCTCAAGTAATCTATCAGCAAAGAGGGTAGTTTTGAAAACATTTTCATTTATTCCAAACTTAGTTGCGACTAGAAAATTACCTCCTCTTATTTCACAGCAGTCTCATGTTATTTTTTGCTAGGACTCTTTAATCTCATTAACATACTAATTAACATAAAATTATTTAATTTTTTGCCAAGCATTCAAACCTTTTCAAAGTCATTATTTTCCGCATCAGCGATTGCCTCTTGCAGTATCCAATTCCTGGGAATATAAACCGGATTGACATTTGACATGCGCACGCGCCGATCTTCTTCTGTCACTGAAAATAAATATTTAAAATACAATCCACACATTAATTAACCTTCGTGAAGTTGATGGAGCACCAAAGGAAAGCAAAATAATAAAAATATACATAATAAGATAATGTTTTACCGTTTTCCTTATGTAATCGCTCCTGATATTTTGTGACCCACGCAGACCACTGTTTGGCTGCGGAAACCTTGGACAATGACCATTTCTCTTGCACCACAGTCTGATTCAATAATTCTTTCGGTTCCACCTGTAAAATTAAATAGGTTGACAAATAAAAATAAGTATAAAATAAGATAAAAAATATTTATTTCGGACAACAGCAGCCCATATCACCCATTAAAAACCAATCAATCAACTTTAAATTAATTTACAACAAAATAGACCGCCAACTTTACTGATTCTGACGAGAGTGATCCGGCTCGAAGGACCATTGATTTTTGATTTGATTTGATTGATTGTGCATGGTAAAAAAACAAACTGTCAGTAAATAGAAATATTTCTACCACTGGCGCATTCGGGTAGCGCCAAAGTTAGCTCTGTAAGGCTTGTGTAATGGGAAACTAGGATAACGGATAAAAATACATATAAATAATAAATATCCATATATAAGAATAAAACAAGCTACGATTTAGGTACAAAAGTTCGTTATTCGAACCCAAGCCCTCTGAGTGATACCCACAGAACACAGAAATAGGATAGAAGGGTGAACAAATACCGTTTGTAATGGGAAACTATGTCGCCGGCTCGCCCCCACCACACCTAATACATAATAGCCAATCAAACGACGCGTCAACAAACAATTGAACCAATCAGCGCTCACACCCGAGAGCCACGGCGCAATCAGAACTAACTTTTGGTCAAGTTACGAGCATTTGCTCACACTGTGGCGCGCCTGCCCCGCCCACAAGGCCTTCTAACCTCTTTCTGTATTCTGTGATAATACCAATGAACCACGGAGATAGATAAATGAATAGTGTAGTTACGTAGGTAGGTGGTAAGGTGTCAATAAAAGAGTCCAAATCCTCGTTGTGCGTGTTTTTAAAATTGTTCCAATTGCGCAGAAGATGAATAAGTATTCAAAAAGTAGAACTTACTGTCGCCTTAATTGTGTAGATGCTACAAAGATATTCATGTCTCTTAGGCCCGTATTACAGAATCACAACTAAGTGTTGATCTTTACTTGATTACAGTTAGAAAGGGATGTCATTATGTGATATATATAGCGACATCCCTTTCTAACTATCCTCAAGGCTAGATCAATCACTGAGAATCTTTCTATAATGCGGGCCTAAGAATCCTGCAGGAGCCTGAAACCTTTGTATGCATTACCTCTCCAAGTTGCCTGAAGGTGCATGTAAAATCTGCCATAGTCTGCTGCATTAACTGCAACAAGTCTTGGACAAGACCATCATCACCGTCGTGGTTTTCTTGCAGGCCCAATTTCAAGAGGTAGGTTTCACTGCACAAGAGAAATATTCAACTCTTAATAAATAAATATAAGATCAACACATGAGATTCCTGACAAACCAAAAGCTTGTTTTCTTAAAAGCATTCTTTAATGTTGCAAAATGCGAAATAAATACTTATAGTATGTAAAATGTCGTTTTTTCGACAGGTATCTGATAAATGTTTGTTAATTTAACGCATTTGAAGAAAATTTAGTTTTAATATTTTCTATAAACTGATTTAATAGAAAATATTTGTGATGTTCAAATGCATGGTCGGTAATATAGCCGTCTCTTTTCCTCGCGGTCCGTACCTGCTATATTGCTTACAGCGCATTCAGAATTGCGCGCAGAATCAAAGAAATAATTTCTATATTCTTCCGCATATAGCAATAAGTCGTAAAATTTTACGAGCTTACATCTCGGATTGTTATAACTCTGACGCATGCCTTCTAATTTAGTCCTTAAACAGTGTGCTTTAAATGTGATTTTTAATGTTTAAATAATGCCTTATATTGTTTAGACTACGCGATCATCTTACGGATCTCCGTGGGTACCAGCAATGTACCTTTTGGACAGGTTTCGGGCATGATTTTATTCGTGTTGGTGTATGTAGGGTATTTAATATCGTTGGTTGAAATAGATAAATTTGAATTGAATTCCAATACAATACGGTAAACTTTCGATTAAATTTAGTTTAAGCAAAAGTTAGAGTTAGTGAGGAGCTCGATGGCGCAAGTGGTTAGCGCGTTCGGCTGCGGTCTTGATGTTAAGCAACTTTCGCAGTGGTCGGTCATTGGATGGGTGACTAAAAGTTTACTATCTCGAGCTCCTCCGTGCTTCGGAAGGCTCGTTAAGCCATTGGTCCCGGCTGAATTTGCAGTCGTTAGTACCTACCAATCGTAGGGACATTAATAGGCTGTTGATGTGATGTGAAGCGAAAGTTAAGCTCTGGTGTGCCATTTGCATGTTTGCCACCATTTTTATAAAAAAAAACGGCGCGGCGAAGGGAATTGCAACCTGGTGCCGTAACACGTTACGTAACGAAGCTGTTTACACTCCCATAAGAAGTTATCACTTCAAAAAAAATTGTACATCTATCATCCATCAGTCCATGGAAACAAACTTGTTATTTCCTGAACTATTTATTACTAGCTGTGCCCCGCGGTGTTACCAGCGGTTTATTAGGGACATTATCCCGCAGTAAAACGCAGCCTATGTGTTAATCCAGGGTGTCAGCTAACTCCATACCAAATTTTATTAAAATCGCTCCAGCCGTTTAGACGTGAATAAGTAACAAACATACACTCACAAACTTTCGCCTTTATAATATTAGTGTGATATTTGACTTGACAGATCATGGACATATGACTCAAGAGATATTGCCACCCTGTGACACATAATGTTGTCATTTCATTACTTTAAAAAGGATAAGTAGGTCAGAAGGCATTTTTATCGAAAAAGTACTTAAAAGTTAATAAATGACGAAACAACATTATCATGACGACCTACGTGCCCGAGTGGTTTAACGCCGGGTTTCATGGTGTCGCCGACTCGAGAGGTCCCGGGTTCGAATCCCGTGGGGGCAGATGTTTGTGTGATGAATAAGAGCATTTGTACTCCAGTCATGGATGTTTAATATGTATGTATTACTATATAAATATACTTGTATATGTACAGTAGGTATATGTATTCTATCCGTTACCCTAGTATCCCATAACACAAGCCTTAAAGTGCTTACTTTGGGGCTAGGCTAATTGGTATTTATTTATTTATTAACATAAGCAGTGACTTACAGAACTTTCTTTCTGGCGTATTCCTCTAACGTGCTCCTGAACTCAGTGATTTTCTGTTTCTCGTCTTCTGACAATATGGGCTCCATCGCAGCGGCGAACTTCTCCAAGTTCCATAGGATTATCTGCCGGGACGCATTAAGTTATTTCTTAAATAATGATAACGATTTATTTAAATAGAATAAATCCTATAGAAAAGATGATACGGAAATGCGTCACGAGAGTGTGTGTGTGTGTATGTATGTGTGTGTGTGTGTGTGTGTGGGATGCGTGCGCAGCGCAACGAGCGTGAAAGTTATAGGATAATTCAGCGAAGACTTAAACGCTACGAGCGTTACACGCGCCAATATATATACATAAAATATATTATATGAGTGATACGTGCGCTGCTCCATTCCCCTATGCCTTATGCACCGCCTAATGTTAGGTTATTTAAGAAAAGAACTTTCACTTCAGATGTGTCGTCTGTGCACATTTTTTTTTAGTTTTGTATAATCATATCTGTGTTAAGAAACTTGGCGCAATAGGCTAGTTGACCCTTTTTGGAAAAAGGTTTTAAATGGTTAATAAATGTTCTATTAGACCGAAAAAAAATGTATTGTATTTTTTTTAAACCTAGAAAGCTACAAATCTTTAATTTTAAAATAGACTTTTCATGGACATACAAAAACGCTGTCGGCCATTTTAGTCTATAGATTGTCTATGCTATGACGTGAACTGTGGTAAACAAAAACTCGTAAACACGTAGAAAATTACTTTTAACTGAGTTTATAATAAAAAAAAAACATGATTTCTAATAAATACCACGAAAAATAATGTAATTATCATTATTGTATTGTACGAGAATATAAAAACACATCCTTGAAGACTCCATGAAAGTTGTGGATTAAAGTGCCGAAAGAAATTAACCTACGCAACTTTATTACACTTATTCATATGTTGTATCAGTTTTATGTTTATTACTACATTGTAATACTAAATGCACTGTACTTACATAGATGCCTTGTCGTTTCTCTGCTCCGCAGAGCAGAAATCGGGGTTTAGTGCAACAAATTCACCAACAATCAATGCGTCAATTCTTGGCACATTTGTGATTTCTGCTTTCACAAAGCCGGCATCCATAATTTGTTTAGTCAAAAAAAACTAAGTGTACTGTTTTTTTCTTTCCTAAAGTTAAAAGTGTTTTAAGATAAATTTAGTCAGACGAAAGAATCCACCTACAGTAACACGCGAATGACATTTAGTTGTTTACCACAAGAGACGTCAAAATCATGGCGAATGTGGCGAACAGCGTTTTTAGTGTTTAAAAAATATAGACTAAAAAATATTTTTTAAAATTAATTTTCTACAGCAATCTTCTGCTTTTATGAAGTGAAATCGATATATTAAGGTTCCTTAGACTAAACACTTTAAGAAATAAACATTTATTTAATACAATTCGACATGAGTAAACTAGCCTATTGGTTAACTTGGCGCTTTCGGTCTGATGGGTGAACAAAAATTTATTATTTGAGCTCTTACGTGCTTAAGGAGATTCCAGCTGAATTTTTAGTCATTAGCACCCACTAATCAGCACTGGGTCTGCGTCATGGTCCAATCTCCCTATTCCATCTATAGGGAAGGCTTGTGCCCAAGCAGTGGGTATAATAAGGCTGATAGGTATACGCACGAAGGAAGAGCTATTAAACTCCTCTTTCTCTTTCTATACTAATATTGTAAAGAGCTAAACTTTGTTCGTTTGTAGGAGATAATCTTTGATACTAATGAAGCGATATTAAAAGTTCTTTCACCAATAGAAAGTTACATTATTCCTTAGTAAAATAGGGTTTAACCGTGCAAAGCAAGCAAGGAGCCGTTCAAATATTACGTAAGCAGATTTATTACAATTATTTACCCCCTCCGCCCCCTTGTCAGCAAAAGTAAGCAAAGCTCTTACCCCCCTGTCCATGCTTACGTAAACATTGGTACCTATAAGCATTTTTCCTTTAATGTATTGTCTTTTTATTGATTCATGAGCTTTCATGAGCTTTATGGGCAGCAGTACTTAGATAGAGGACTTTAACGCCCATAATATTCATTCAAACAAACTTTATAATCTTATTATGTACTATTACGAACAAAACCAACTTCTTTCGAATTTTTGGTATCTTACATATTAATTCCAATTAACAATCTTCAGTCCATGACACCCGAATCCATGATGCTGACGTCATCACTATCTCGACCCCCCCACCCCCCCATGTCATCAAAAATAAGCAAAGCAAAGACCCTCCTGCCCCCCTATAGTTTTTACGTAATACTTGAACGGCCTCCAAGGCTGGGTCCATAAGTACATAAATACACAAACTATAAATACTCACCTCGGGTTGTTTATAATAAGCATATCTGCCCATGTCGTCCGAAGTGTTGGGTACATAGTGCCGATTGTAGTGATCTATGAAGCCGTACGGTCCGTAGTCTATGGTTAAACCTAGGACGCTCACGTTGTCTGTGTTCAAAACGCCGTGCGTAAAACCGTAGCCTACAACAAGGGAAAACCGAATCTATTGGATTCTACTAGAAAAGATCATTTCACTCACAAGGATCATGTCATTGCTGCTCCACATCGAAACTTGAATGAATCACTAAGTGAATTCCAGTCTCATCAGTTCACTTCACTAGAGGCAAAAGTACTACTGATGCTGGAACTGTACTTCTCAAACACATCTTTGATATATGGGAGAGTAAGCACGATGCTATTGGCATTTTTTGCGACTTATCAAAGGCGTTTGACTGCGTTAGCCATGAAACATTGTTAAATAAAATGAAGCATAATGGTGTATCAAATATTTCTCTAAGTCTGATACAGTCTTATCTTTCTGCTAGGATTCAGAAAGTAGTTATAAATGAAGCTGAGTCTACAGGAGCACCCATTTCTATGGGCGTGCCCCAGGGTTCAATATTGGGCCCATTGCTTTTCCTTATTTATATCAATGACCTTCCTCATTTTACAAGAGATTTGTGTGAGACAGTACTATTTGCTGATGATACCTCTTTATTGTTTAAAGCTAGAAGAGGAAATGATTGTTATGACGAAGTAAATTGTGCTCTCTCTGAAGTCCTTCACTGGTTTACGGTAAATAATTTAAAACTTAACTCCAGTAAAACAAAATGCGTTAAGTTTACTCTACCTAATGTGAGGCAGGTTAATACTAGTATAAAAATAAATGACCAGCCTGTAGAGTTAGTGGATTCTACAAAGTTTCTGGGTATTACTTTAGACTCTCGTCTGCAATGGGATCCTCATATTGATGCCTTGTCAAGTAGATTGAGCTCTGCAGCTTTCGCTGTTAAAAAAATAAGACTCTTAACTGATGTGGAAACGGCAAGATTAGTTTACTTTGGTTACTTTCATAGTGTTATGTGCCGCTAATATCGAAAGTATTTTCATACTGCAAAAGAGAGCTGTTCGCGCCATATACAATTTAAAGGCAAGAGAATCCCTTAGAGAAAAATTTAAAGAAATTAATATTTTAACACTGGCGTCGCAATACATTTATGAAAATTTAATATATGTAAGAAAAAACTATGTTGAATTTGCAAAAAAAGTCAAACCCATAACTTTAACACGAAATTTAAGAACAAGCTTGCCGTTCCATGTTTCAGACTCCAAAAATCAAGAGGTTCATTTCTGGGTTGTAGTATTGCATTGTTTAACAAAGTTCCCCAAGATCTGATTGAGCTTCCACTGACTGAATTTAAATCTCAGATCAAAAATACTCTTATGAATAGGGGCTATTATAAAGTTGATGATTATCTAAATGATCGTAATGCATGGACATGGTGTTTCTTATAATTTGATATTAAATGGGTATTATTCATTTTTCATAACAGTAATATTGTACCTATCTAATGCAGCTTCCTATATACTACTTAAAATGTTTACTATAAAATTAATTGTAACTATATATTTATATTCTAGATGATGTAATGGAAAGTGACTTCAGACGTATTTCTGAAGTAATTTTTCAACTTAACGACACTGTATATAACAATACAGGGAGAAAAAAACAGCCCTTGCTGAGTTTTTGCCGGTTCTTCTCAGTACAAGGTCTCGCGCCGTAGTTTTGCGAACCGATGGCGTAGCTTCTTGACCTTCACAAGTGCTTGTAACAGCCTAGACTGAATAAATGACATTTTATTTCATTTCATTTCATTTCATCATCAAATAAATATATTTTCAGAAGTCATCACCATTATTAACACAATACATTTATCGTTTTAAGTAATGTTGTTTTATATTGTTATTTTTCGTGTCTTCAATCATAGGTACTTATGTAATATTATCGTATTTTTGCAAATATGATGTCAACTAAAACTGGAACTTTGGGGGCTTCCCGAGGTTTTCGGACAAGGATTTGGGACAAGTCGCCATAGTAAATATTTTTCCAGATTATAAGACCTATCCAACGACACCACATTGATTTCTATTGGTGCGTGTACCAAAATGCCTATTCTCTTTTGAGCGATTATTTATAGAAAAAAAACGCAAATGTGATAAATAACAAAGCGAAATTAATTTTTCATCATATGATAATTTCGTTAATGATGTTAAAAAAATAATAAATAATAATAAGCTCGCATAGCGAAAAGAACTTTGCTTCGCTCCCACAACGCTGCTTGTGCTGAAGGCTAAATTACATGCGAATACCAGACCTATTATGTGGTTGAAAGATGAATACTTTTAAATTGTACTGTTTTATTATAAGTGGAATGTTTAATATACCTTGCCAAGTCGCCACCATGTCCAAGTTCTTCAATGCCACTTCGGAATACCACGCCACATATTTGTTTTGCTCGTTCTCGATGTGGGGATAGTAATGCTGGAAATTGATATATTTTGTTAGTTTTTGCGCCAGTTGGTATCATATTATTGCTAATTTTGGTGCGTTGATAAAGTTTACTTTTATGATTGAATAGGGTGTTTGCATCAAGGTTACAGGAAACACGGTAATGGTACTAAGTGCTTGTATTCAGCGTTGTCCTTGGGAAACTTAATTTTTCAAATGATCTAAGCCGGAACCAGCAGAATGCCAGAACGTCGCCATAATGTGGTCTGCTAAAGTCCTTACAGTATCCGGTTCCTTCCTCTTGTCCAGGATCTCCAAGGAGCCGAGTCCATACCACAAACATAGAAACATTCACATAACACTATTACCTTAAAGACGTAGTCCACTAAAGTCCTCATAGTGTCCGGTTTGCTCCTCTAGTCCAGGATCTCCAAGGAGCCGAGTCGGTACTACAAACATACACGGCATACGCTACTAAAGAATATTGCTACCTTAAATAAGTGGTCTTCGTAAAGTCTTTATGGTGTGAGCTGATTTTTGTTGTCTAGCTTTTTATAGGAACTTTGTCTATACCACATTATATATCTTTACGGCCGCCTGAGTGGGCTACAATAGGATACTGTTACCTTAATGACATGGTCCACTAAAGTCCTCATGGTCCCCGGTTCCTTCCTCTTGTCCAGGATCTCCAAGGAACCGAGTCGGTACCAGCACGGCGCCAGTCGCATCACCACAGCGGCGCGTTCCTGACGCGCGTGACCGCTGTACGACTTGTCCCGCCATACTTTGTGATCCTCACTCACTTGTATTAAACATAAACTTGATATCAGCCTATTAATGTCCCACTGCTGGGGCACTGGCCTTCCACATGGGCGAAAGGGTCATGACCCACCACGCGGGCTGAGTGCAATACAATATATAGGTATATTTATGTAGAAATACTTATTTTACATATATGACTGAAGTATAAATGCTCGTATTCATCACACAAACATCTGCCCTCACCGGGATTCGAACCCAGGACCTCTCGAGGAACGTTTGTACGCCGGGTTTCAAAGTGACCACTCAGCCACGGAGGTCGTCGTCTCTGATAAGGCTAAAAGCCAGAAATGATGCAAAGTTAGTATTTCCGGTGTTCCCCTTTGAGTTACCTGGACGCGTGTGATATTTACTATTAATCATCAGCCCATTAATGTTCTCACTGATGGGGCACATGGATGGGCGGACTATTCGGAAACGGATACCGCCACATCACTCGCACTACCGGTGCGCACTAGGAGGGACCGCGGTCCCTCATAATGCGCGCCGGGTGACCGGTGCAGGAGTATTGTCTAGTTTTTACGGTCGCCCTTGTGGCGGTCGCGTTCTTGGCGAGGTAGGGCCCCGTTTGCTTCTCGGAGCACTTGTGTTCCCTGAAGCGGCGGAGAGTAGTCCCCGATAGCTTCGTCCGCAACCCTCGGTTGGCGAAGTAAGCGTAATGCATTTTCTAGACATAAAAATAAAAAGGCCCTCCCTCAGAACTATTTCGTCTTAAGGGAAGGTAGGGCCTGGTGCGGTTTTCCACATAACATCTGCAGATGCAGCCGAGACCAACGGCTTCGCGTGCTTTCCGAAGCACATTATAACAAGCCGTTGTTAAAGTTTCTTAGCAGTAGCTAGCGCGTTTGGTCTACGAACGTGGAGGTTAAAGAAATTTCTTAAAGGCTGGTTTTCGGATGAGAAAGCCCATTACCTTCCCTTAAGACGAAATAGTTCTGAGGGAGGGCCTGAGCCCCATCAGTGAGAACATTAATGGGCTGATGATGTATTCTATCCGTTACCCTAGTATCCCCTAACACAAGCCTGCAGTGCTTACTTTGGGGCTATGCTAATTGGTGTGAGTGTTGTTGGAATTCCATTATCAAAGACAGCCTCGCTTCGCTCGGTCGGCATTATCTGTCATTTGCCGACTTCTCTACTCCATCGTTAATCTTATAACTGCGAACATCTACCGAGGTTGTGACCGATAAAGACTATATTTAAAGATAGTAACGTAAATTACAATATATGTAGTGGTTCAGGTTAAGCAAACCCAACTGGATAAAACTCCAATTAAAATCTCCCTATTCCATGAGTCATATATTATACCTCTCTACCTCAAAGACGATGAAAGTGACTTTCTGGTGGTGTTGTAGGTTAATCAGTGATTCAGGTTCCAGGGCTCCACAGATACTCTGATTTCGCAAACGTCCACAGGCTATGGTGACAGCTTACCATCAGGCGGGAAATACGGTTGTTATCACACATTATACGTAAAAAGACGGAAAAACGCGAGTCGGACACGCGAGGCAAACGACATAAACTGCTGTATAATTTTTTCGCATCAAATTCAAAATTTGATTTTTTCACACTTTCAAGGGACTTGATAATTGAATTGAATTATGGTATGATTTCAACTGGAGTATTGTGTGTATCTCCGCACGTTTCTGAGATAAAAAGTCTTGACAGAATGGACAACAAAGTGATCCTATAAGGGTTACGGTTTTTTCTTTGAGGTATGTGGAACCCTAAAAATGTTCAAATATTTAATTAAGTTATACAACCATATTTAAGCATTGCAAGCAACAAACCTTACCCACCAAAGCTGCAGCCCGTGTGGTCGGTATCCCCAGGAAGTAGCAAGCTTCAGATGCTACCATCTCCCTGATTGAAGACCGTAGGACAGCACGTCCATCGCCGAAACGAGAGTACGGGGTCTCACCAGAGCCTTTCAGTTGGGGTTGCCAGGATTCACCCTTGCTAAATAATTCATTCTTTAAAGAAAACTTTTACTAGAAAACAAAAAACTCAGTCCAAGTGTTATGCAGGACGACATGCCCCCCTAGCATCACAATATGCTATATAACTCGTTTTTATCACGCACAATTGTCAAATTACTGAATTGAGGTGCTCATGCTATGGGGACAGACCCTTTAGCATGAGCAACACAACTTACAATATATCACGTTTTTTATCGAGTCTAACTGTCAAACTCCATAGTAATTTGACAATTGAGCGTGATAAAAACGAGTTATATATAATATCGCGGTGCACATGCTAGGGGGGGCTGCCCCTCTAGCATGACCACCAAAACGGGATATGATAAAGCGATATATCGATATGAACTGTCATGTCAGATTATTGTCTAACTCCACTGTAGTCTGACAGTTAATGCCGATATATCACTTTATCATATCCCGTTTCGGTGGTCATGCTAGAGGGGCTGGAGTCAGTGGATTTTTTTCTAGTAAAGTTTTATTAAGATTTTGAATGGAGCAATATAGTACTTCAAATTAATATCAATTGAAGATCAATTGTGCCTGAAATTTGTTCAGGCAAATCTGCTCAGTCATTCTAACTTAATAATTTAACATCCAAAGAGTAGCTTAACATTAACTGGCTGATTGTGATTTCTGTTTGTCAGAAAAACATACTTTCTATTTCACCTGTTTACATATTCGCCAAGAATGTGAGCTCTTCCATCACCCAACTGATCTGCCCAAAAGCCAAACTGGTAACCTCCATATCTGAAATGTATTTCAAGCTATATGAATGTTTAACAAATTTTCTTGCAGGTTTATTAAAATATTGATTATTCAATAATAAATGAAACAACATATTTACTTTGTTTCCTTCCCAGTGGATGTTAAAGTTATAGCCTGCAAGGTGGGTCATGGCCCAATCTCCCTATTCAAGCATATTCAAACATTCAATAATAAATGAATTATTTATTGTTAGCACCCACCAATCGGCATCTTTCTATACACATTACACAATCTAAACATTCAATATAATTTGAACTCCAACAATTAACAGTAATAAGAGTGACTAGCATATTCTTTATGATATTACCTATGAGAAACACTCAAGCCCCCTTTGGGTAAATATTTCCCAGCCACAAAGTCAATGAACTCTTCTGTCTCAGCAACTGCTGGGTCTAAGTCCAGTACATTTGTTAAGCAGTCTTCTGATGCACACACAAGGTGTAGTTTACCTTGCAATGGTTCTGTTGGTACCTGGAAGTCAAAAAATTTAGTAGGTAGGAATCATAAAATATTGGTTTGAAATTAAATTACATTTTGGGTACAGGATTATTAATAAGAAATAAATAATACACCATATTCCTTTTGTTACTATTGCAAACACCGAGGAACTTATATTTTTTGTGTAGCTCAAAATTCGCTTACAATCAAAGTTTTTCTTTATTATTTACACAATGTTTATGTAGTTATTCACAATTTTAGGAAAACTAAGTTTCAAAATAATATTTAGAAAGTAACAAAATACTAACAATCCAAATTACTTATAATAATAACCTAGATGGATTAACTTATTGCACAATAATTATCAACTTGTCATCGTTAAGCATTCAAGAGTGGCTGGTGTGTGTGTGTAACTATTTTCGCAACTACAATTTCATTTTACTTTAAGTTAACTGTTCAGTTAAAGAACTGGTTAGGTAGAAACCATTTGATGTTAGCCAAAATTAGGTCATAATTTGATAGTGACAATAACGATCCATGTGAGGCCTGTTAAAGTTATAGTAAATTTTACTTTAACTAGCCATGGTGCAACTCACACTAAAGGTTCAAACAAAATTATTTAGTAGATCAGGTAAACTTCATTAATGTTTGATTTGTGAGTCTTGTTATGTAAAAAATGAGTTTATATGTTAAGTTTACGTGATACCTTAGAAAACACAGCATTTTTTACGGCCATCGGCACATTGTACTCGGGATTTTTATCTATAGGAAGCTCTGAATAAACAGGGGGCTCCTTAAATTTCCAGTCTTTCATGTCACTTAACAATTTCATCTTGCTGATAATCTGTTTCTGCTCGGAGATAACCGTAAATACGCAAAACAATCTCTTCATGAATCTAGAGGGGATATACAAAAACTATGTTCAACCAATTAACTATGCTTTTTATATTAATTTATTATTAACGCAACCACTGAGCAAGTAAACACTCCGTGTTAGCGCAACTATAGTTTTGTTTTGATTGAGATTTCAGAAAATTTTCATATTCATTCTTATGTCTCTAATACAAAACGCAAATACAATATTTGTCCGTAACTACCAAGAATTAAAGTTTATTTTGCTTTGGTAAAATCAATCAGAAACTGATTCTGATTTATCTGTCAATGTCAATGTTCAGTGCTGTGATTATCTGTCAATGTCAACTGCGGACTGCGTTCCAAACCTATCACCATGTGCAACAATGTCAAAGTTAACATATGTTTCATACATTTTATAGACATTTTATGTCAAAATAGAAACATCAGGGTAAATAGTTGCACTTAGAGCGTACCTCGAGCGTACCTAGGTTTAAAACGCAGCTGTCCGACTGCAGTTGTCAATGTCAATTCCCTTTTAAAATCTGTGAAAGACTATGAAAACTAAGCCAAGACAGCGTTAGTTTTTAATCTTCTTTTTAACGCACAAGGAATGGTATGAAAATCACTTGGTTACGCATTATTGAGTACTAGTAATCCGCGCCGGCTTTTCATCAGTGAACTTCATTTTAACACGATGAAATGCCTAATGTTACTCAGGGATAATGTATTATAGATCCGCATAGTGCAAAGGTACAACGGTTAAAATTGATCTTCCTCCATCTTTCACTATATCATCAAGAGGACTGTTATGGGTACACAGGAAAGTAAGTGGTACAGATGGCATCTTAAATGCCATCTATTGAAGTCAGCGTCAGGTAGTATGTAAATCACTAACAGTTTCAATAGAGTCGTTATATTATATTTTATGTAGTTTCAATTCTCTAATCATTAGTAAAAGTTTCAGAGGAAGTTCCATAAACAACATGATGTATGGTAGTAATTGGAGAATTTATTATAGGTATAATTTATTTTAAGTTGAACAGCTAATTTTCAAAGCATACGCCCACTGTGGTGGCTGTGCAGAAAAGCCACGCTTCTCCGCTTCAAATTGAACTTCGTATGGGTGCCTCAACACTTCAAGTAGAAAACGAACCTATAGAACAAAAAAAAGCTTTAATAAAATAGATCACTTTTATACAAAAGAAAGACGACCTAAATTAATGCATAAGGGGCAACAAAACAAGCCCGCTACTAGAAATGACGCATTTAAAAAAACAGCTACTGTGAATTGGCAAAATATACTATTTCAATGTCATTTGCTCAAATAATTCCAGTGCATGCAAAAAAATATAAGGTTAGTGGCTTTTAATATTGTCGGTGCGGAATACTGTAACAATCTGCTTGTCGTATGTAGGTCTAGGAACAGCAGACAGTTTTATACTAAGGCAGGTAGGCAACTACTTTCGAATAATATATTTTATAATAACTTTTCGAAAATCGTCCTTCTCGGCATCGACAATTGCTTCTTCGAGGAGCCAGTTGCGAGGTATGTACACGGGATTAACGCTCAGCATGCGACGACGCCTCTCGTCTTCGAATATGCCAACTGTACTTGCGTCCACTAGATTAAAAATAATTTGGTGGCATTGTAACAATAATTCTGATGAAAAAACATAGTGTAGCGAAGCAAATAAGTTAGTCATTATTTCCTAAATTCACACTGGGCCTGATTCTGAAATAATTCACTAAATTTAAATCTTTCCCTTACGTTTTATATATATCATGATTGATATGGCTACACCGCTGTAATTATTTCATGTGTACGCCCCTACATGCCTACGCATTCAAAGGCATAATATCTCCGACTTGAAGCTCGATGGCGCAAGTGGTTAGCGCACCCTTTCGGTCTGCGATCATGGAAGTTAAGAAACGGTCTACAACTGGTGACCAAAAACATTATCTCGATCTCCTCTGTGTTTCGGAGGATACGTTAGCCATTGCTCCCGGCTGCATCTGCAGTCGTTAGTACTGTCAAACCCTGGTTTGAGAGAGTGATGGAGCCTGCTCAATCTCCCTATTCCACAATAGAGAAGGCCTGTGCCCCTGCAGTGGGGACATTAAATAATCTAATGATGATGCCTACCTGTGTTTTGATTGAACTAACCAGCTTCCTTATCCAGCCTCTCGCGATATTGATCCAGCCAGCACCCCCACGAAGAATGTGAGGCCAATCTTTTGAGAGACCATTTCTCTTCTAACTTCACTTCGCTAACCATTTCGCATGGCTCCAGCTGGGTAGCGACGAAAAAAATATAAAGCCATTTATTGCGCTTTTAATGAACTCCACATGCTACACTTTCTCCTTCATGATACTCAAAAAAGTATACCTAATCAAAAACCTTTCATTCCCATACATACTTGTGAGTATATGTGTATATTATGATAAGAAAGGTAGGGCACAGCGAATTTTTCTGCTTGAATCGAAGCGCTCGTCTGGAGAAGCAACTGCCGCCTTACAATTAAATAACACAACCTTTTGGTGTTGTTGTGTTTCTGTTCTGTTGGTGAGTAGGATTCCAGGGCCAGGGCTCCACGGGGTAGGGGATTGGGTGCAGGTCGACAAGTTGAGGATGACTGGAGCGGCACACTTTTTGCCGCATCGTCTACCTTCGCGACTGGACTCCACCTACTCTAAACATCAGGTGGGGTAAGGTAATTTGGTGCGCCTCGTGTAAAAAAATAATAATGTATATTTATATTCGAAGATAAAATATATCATTCAGCTTATAAACCTCGGCAAGCTGGCGAAATGTTGACGTGAAATCAGCTCCAGTCTGCTGCATCATATCCAGTAGTTTTTCAATTAGTTGTTCATCACCCCAGCGCTCTTCTTTCAATCCAACCTTCATTAGAAATGTTTCTCTGAAACACCATTGAAAATACCTTAATGTCGCAACGTTAATAATATCGCTATGGTATCATAATGAGATAGAAACTAGTAGTAGAGTAAAATTACTCAAGCAGGGATCTTAGAGTTTACTCTAGCGCGGCAGTATAACATAATAGGCAAGGAGCAACCTTGCACCTCTTGTAGCTATTCAAAATACTGACGATTTTGAATCGACCAAAAGTCATGGTCGTTTGGGCTCTCCTATTATAGCTCGTTGTTTCTTTTTTTTCTATTGCGTGTCAGACAATCAACAGGATATCTCAAAATTTCCTTTATTAAGATCGATGCATATATAACAGAGCAGCACTAATGATGAATGAACGGATGAGAAGAAATAGATAGTGAAACTAACAATATTTTATTTTTGCAATAAGTATCCAAAGTTTTCAGAATGTGCGACATATGAACTTGTTGTGAAGAACTTAGCAGAGGTTTTAAAGCAGTCGCAAGCTGTCCTATATTCCATACCACTACCTAAAATACAAAATAAAACCATAATATCATGCTCCACATCACACATTTCCCATGAAAGGCTAAAGGCAACTAAACAAGTTGTACGAAAATCGTAATCCTTACATCTGGCTGTTTTGCTAGAGCATATCGTCCTTCCCCATCAGAGCAATTAGCCACGAAACCACCATCATATGAGTCGACAAAACCAAACGGACCAAAATTTAAAGTAACACCCAGAAGGCTCATGTTGTCCGTATTCAGGAGGCCATGTGTGAAACCTAATCCTGTTAAAACAAAGCATGGTGGTTTGAGCAGGCATAACACTGAGGAAGAAAAGTTAGAGACTAAGAAAATTCACCTTGCCATTTCGCTACAAGATCCAAAGTGCGATGTGCTATTTCGGAGAACAACCTGATAAAGCGATTTTCATCTGTCAAATGGATGTCAGGGAAATATTCCTGTAAACAGAAACGAAGTGAATAAAATATATAGTTCCAATAAAGTCCAGTAAAAAATATTTATTAAGAATACAATTTCTGCAACAGTTCTTACTTTTATGACAAAATCTGCAAGTTGCCTTAACACAGTAACCTCTCCAGTCCTGGACAATATCTCGAAAGATCCGAAGCGAAACCAGCTTGGTGACATGCGAAGTAACACAGCCGCTCTTTCACGACGAGGGTTACCGGTGTAGTACATGTCTCGTACCACGGTTTCTTCACTCACTGTATAATTCAATCAAAGAATTGGTGTAAAAATAAGGCACCAATGCTCGCATCTATCTTTTTTTATCGTAATATAAAGATTTGCTCCACTGAGATTCGAACTCA
This sequence comes from Chilo suppressalis, assembly GCA_902850365.2. Taxonomy (NCBI): domain Eukaryota; kingdom Metazoa; phylum Arthropoda; class Insecta; order Lepidoptera; family Crambidae; genus Chilo; species Chilo suppressalis. The sequence continues at coordinate 15,761,115 of OU963914.1, read as the reverse complement.
GGAGTAGGTGACATTTTGAAAACAGGCGTATAAACCACTCGTCGTCATAAATAAATCCAGGAAGGAGAAAAAAACCCAAATACCGCAGCTGTGTCGATTGTACGCAACCGCTGCTTATGCAAGTTACGGTTGCACCTACAGAACACAGAAACTGTGTTCCGTGGTTGCAAATCATCCCAGGCTCAACAGTCTCGTAGGTACCTTACCTATGAACCCACGTCTGAGCTTTGTTTTGCAGGTGCTACCCATCACAGGCTCAACAGACTCGTAGGTACCTTAGGAATGAACCCACATCCGAGAAGTATGAGCGGCTTTATAACCTCGCTATATAACATTATTGTGACATAAGATGGCTGGTGTGGCAGGTAGAACTGCTGTACCACCTATTTCCGCGTCTGGAGTCCAGACTCTTGACACCATCGTCACTTAACATCAGGTGGGGTGTAGTCATTTGTCGGACCTATTTAGCGTTTAATATGGTACCGCACTTTAAAGCAGTATATGTACATATCTATCTACACGAGTTAACTAGTGTTGTAACGAGTAAAACTATTGATCTCACCAACTAATCCAGCTGATCTTGTTGTTGGTATCCCAAGGAAATGGCAAGCTTCTGACGCAATCATCTCCCTGATCATTGACCTCAGTACAGCTCGACCATCATGCACTCTAGAATAAGAAGTTTGTCCTGATCCCTTGAGCTGTATTTGCCATCTATCACCATGTCTGGTAAAAAATCATTCATTTCATTAGAATACCTTACTTTTCCAATATTAATGAAGTAAAGAGCTGTCTTCATCAGACTTCAACAGCGAGTAATATAGTAAACAGTTTTTACCTGTTCACATATTCGCCTAGAATATGAGCCCTACCGTCTCCTAATTGCCCAACCCATAAGCCAAACTGGTGTCCACCGTATCTGCGAAACCATTATAGCTCGATAAGTACATATTAAGTAAAAAAAAACCGGCCAAGTGCGAGTAGGACTCGCGCACCGAGGGTTCCGTACAAACCTGAATTTTCAAAAAAAATTTTTAGTACATGATGTAACTAAAAATTTACTGTTTTCGCAATTTTTCCTTTATCTGTACTATAAGACGTTACGTCGTCGTCTTCGTACCATATTTCAAGATTCTAAGTTCACGGGACACAAGGTTTTGATTCCTGAGAAAAACGGTCTTGACAGACGGATGGACGGACGGACGGACAACAAAGTGATCGTATAAGGGTTCCGTTTTTTCCTTTTGAGGTACGGAACCCTAACAAGAGTAATGTAGGATACGATCTTGGAGACTTTGTGCTTCCATACCTGTGTGCAACTGGTAACGCTCCGTAGGGTAGTTTGCGACCAGCGATAAATTCCGCAAACTCATCCCGGTTGACTATATCTGGATCCATGTCTAGGATATTTATTAGAGTGTCTTCTGAGTAGCACACGAGATGAATATCGCGTTCGAGAGGCCTTGGGGTCACCTATAAGCAACTTCAGTAACTTTGATTTGATCAGATGCGGCTTTATCTGTGGTGGTTTTCTGTATGCCTACGCAGATTTGGGGAGCCGAGTCTCACTCGCAACCATTACATTTTGATGTTAATGTTTGTACAGGAGCACTACATACAAGGGCTGAGACACCTCTGGATTTGATATGGGGATAGCACAGAGAACAAGGGATAATACTCCAAAAAACTTAGCAATCTCAATTTAGTAACTTTGGAACTTGTTGCATAGAACGTACATTCCAAAGTACTTACCTCGGTAAAGACCACATTTTTTACGTTTGATTTAATTTGATCGTGATTTTCATCAATAGGCAACAATATATATTTGGGATATTGACTAAATCTCCATTCTGTTAAATTCCTTTTCAGAGTGGTGGTTTCTCCTTCCATTACCATGATTTCTAATGATTTTTATTGTGTGAAACTGATTAAAATTAATTTTAAAATGTAGCTCCTTAATTTTGAAGTTGTCACATTCTAATTTAATTAATGACATTTGGTTCCGCTTGAGTCTACTTCATAAATACAAAACTCTGATATGAAATTGAATGGAACAACCTCAAAACATTTCTTTACTTATACTTATACCTATTTATCGAAAAATATTATACATTGCTTTTGAAATTATACCTTTTCATTTACTTTATCAAGTTAAAGCAAATCCTCCTCCTTTAGCAGTTTTGAATTTTTGCGCGCGAATTTACGGAAGTTCTAGTGATGAAACTTATATCCGGTGTGAAATTCGTACGACACATTGCAGCAATTTCAAGTTCACTTTCGCGAATGGGCCACTTTCTCATTTTCTCCTTTCGAAAAAATAATATTTTTGTGTGCAAACTAGTTTTCTGAAATTCCGGTGACAGTGGCAGTGGTCTGTGAACTGTGTGTGATAATCTTAATGATTTTTAATTAACGAATATGGTGTATACGGAAGAATATCTAAAGGAGAAGCTGATAAAGGAATTGGACGCCGTTCACGTCGTAAGTACCTGTCAAAATTTCTCTTGAATACCGCATGTCAGGCCTCATAAATAAATTAGAATTTTTAATGTATTCGTGTCGCAAAAGATTATATTTGTGTGGGAACTGACGTAATGACTAGAAGATCGGACCCAGATAAGTTCAGTGTGACCAAAGATGCTTTGGTCCCGGGCGTTTTCTTTGCTCTACTTGTGCGATGGTGCGTTGCGGCATATCCTTACTCTGGATACAAGAAGCCCCCTATGTACGGGGATTACGAGGCCCAGCGACATTGGCAAGAGATAACGGTGCACACGCCAGCGGCGAAATGGTACCATAACACCAGTCAAAACGATCTAGAATATTGGGGGCTGGATTATCCGCCTTTGACTGCATATCATAGCCTTCTCATGGGCTTAGTTGCTGACTGGCTGGACCCTGAATCTGTTCGACTTTTCGCTTCGAGAGGTTATGAAAGTGAATCCCATAAAATGTTCATGAGGTGGACAGTGTTCCTTAGTGATTTGTACTTTTACATAACTGCTGTTTTGTGCATATGCATAGATGCTGAACGCGTGAAGCAGAAAGATGTTAAATTAGTGTTTAAGAGGACTGATTTGTCATCAATACTGATATTGTTGTATCCAGGTCTGATTCTCATAGATCATGGTCACTTTCAGTACAATTGTGTATCTCTAGGACTGTTTTTGTGGGCTACTTTCTTTATTATAGCGATAGAAAATGACATATTAGCAACAATATTCTTCACCCTAGCATTAAATTATAAGCAAATGGAACTTTACCATGCTTTACCATTTTTTGTTTATTTACTTAGAAAATGTTTTATTGGATTGCCTGCCAAAAGCAAATTGTTTCATTTTATTCTTAGTTTTAACAAGCTAGCTGTGGCTGTGATATCGTGTTTTATCATTATTTGGTTTCCGTTCACTGGTTCATGGAGCAACATTTTTCAAGTGCTGCACAGATTATTCCCTTTAAAGCGGGGAGTGTTTGAAGATAAAGTTTCAAATATATGGTGTTTCATAAATGTGTTCATAAAATTGAAAACATATTACACAAATGAGACCATGGCACAGATGTGTCTATCTATGACGGCTGTGGCATCACTGCCCTCATGCATTGACATGTTTTTCCGTATAAATAAGAAGAAGTTCATTTTATGCCTCATTAATGTTTCTTTAGCATTTTTCCTCTTTTCCTTTCAAGTTCATGAGAAAACGATTTTATTGGCTGCCATTCCTGTAGCATTACATCTTCCAGAGGACCCCTTTATGTGCTTTTGGTTTCTGCTTGTATCAAATTTTAGTATGCTACCTTTGCTTATCAAAGATGGTTTGGTTATGCCATTCGTTGCTACCAATGTAATCTACATTTGTTTTTATAGTATATGTTTAAGATTAGCACATACCAATTCTACAATTTTCTCATTCATGAATGCAAATTTAGTTTATAGAACTATAAGAGACAGAAAAGAAGATACTGTGTTATTAAAACTGCTTAGTACAAGTTTCTTCCTCTCTCTTTTAGGCATGTTCTGGTTGACAATTGGGTCAGTTTTTGTGGAACCTCCGCCACAGTACCCAGATCTATTTCCGTTATTAGTATCCATGTACTCATGTATTCATTTTCTAATGTTTTTCATATATTTCAACTATAAACAAATGTCCATTCCATATTACTTGCCGATGCCAAAGAAGACTAAAACAAATTAGATCTGTAAGCAACTTGCTTGTAAAATTTACAATAATTGTAAAGTTTTAAACATTCCCAATAAACAGTTTTTATAGATTTTACAATGTTTTTTAATGTTGAATAATATTTTTATAATTTAAAGATAATAATGTTAGGTTGTATTACTTATTAAAAAATACTTATTCATAAAGAGGATGAATTCATAATTTTGACATGTATATAAATATTTGAATTAATAAGTTTCTGTTTTCACAAAAATAAATTCAGCATTTCACAAGCAGTGTGTACATTTAAAAATTTATATTATTAATAAATATTACATTAACCTGTAGGGGAATTGAACTGCTGACCTAAGCAATTGTGAGACACACTCGTAGGCCTTACCATTCTATTTAGTCCTTTTTAAGAAGTCATACTTAAAAATTTGATTCCTGATGTCGGATAACAGTTGAAAAGTTATATGTCTTTTAGTAGCTCACATCAGAATCTCTTTGTAGATAGTTGCAAGGCGTTTGTGTAGTCACATTTACGCCAACACGGTTGGTCAGCGTAGTCGCGGACCATGCGTATCGTTAGATAGTAAAATAAATCATAATCATCATCAGCCTATTAATTCCCCAGTAAAGGGGCACAGGCCTTATCTATGAATGGAATAGGGAGACTGGGCTGTAGCTGTAACTACCGTTATCCACGCGGGCCCAGTAAAAAGCGGTGCGTGCTAAATACTACAGATGCAACCGGGACTAACGTGCGTTCCGCCTATTATATTACATCATTGTTTTTTTTTAACATTTAACTGCTAGATGTTTATATCTAAAGAAAAGTTTACTTGAAAAAAATCCACGCCGACCAGGCAACAGAGGGAACAATGCGAAGTCACAATACATACAAGAGCAGTACTTTGACTTCATACTAGCGCCCGAATCGACGCACGCACACAAACAAACGTCATTTACACGGCCGCTAACCATTCTTGGCAAGACAAATCTACGCAGTGGTACGTCGCGCGCCGCCGAGTCTGGTCGATGGCCGAGGTAGGTTAACTGCGCCGCGCCGTCTGCCTCGGTTTCGATTCCGTAACGTGGCAATAGTAACTATACACGTACAATAAAAATCGACACTAATCGATTTTACATTTTGTAGGGACCAACCCTAGCGCTCCGCTCTGTCGTAGATATCTATTTCAAGAAAATGGCTGAGTTACGTTACTGCTTTTGTATGTATTGTGGCGAAATGATGGCGCTGTCTTGCAGCCATAGGGTACGGCCAGAGTGCACTCAGATTCAGATTCCGAAAACAAGCGCGAGAAATAAACAGTGTAGTCGAAGGGTACGGCCAGATTGCACTCCTGATTCAGATTCAGATTAAGACACAGAAACAAGCGCGAGAAAAAGCAGGCAACCTGCTTAGACTTAGGGTTCGAGTCCCGTCTGCTGCCTGGTCCGCGTGCAATTTTTTCTAGTAAACTTTTCTTTAGATTTTAATATTACATCGTCATCAGCCTATTATTTAATGTCCCACTGAACGAGCACAGCCCTTCCCTATGAGTGGAGGTGGTGGAGGGAGACTGGGCCTTAACCACCGTAACCCACCACATGTCCCTGTAGCATGAGCTCCATAATTTACATTATATCACGTTTTTTTTCGCGTCTTATTGTCAAACTCCTAGTTATTTGACAATCAAGCGTGATAAACTCGCGATATATATCATATCGCGGTGCTCATGCTAGGGGGGCAGATGCAGCTGGTACAAACAGCTTAACCTGCCTGCCACAGCTCGCACGAAGGAGCTCGAGATAATATGACCTTTGCGAAAGTTGCTTAATTTTTACGATCGCAGGCCGAATGCGCCAACCACCTGCGCCATTGAGCTCCTCATATGTGCAGTAAAATACTCGTACGTACATGACGAGTTTTGCTTAAGTCGGTCAAAAATTGATCCTCGACAGAAAATCAAGCTTGCATCAACTGTTTTTTTTATAAAGATAGGTCCGACAAATGAGTCCACCTCACCTGATGTTAAGTGATGGTGATGGTTAAGTTGTGATTACGAACCTCGATTACCACTCGCAATAACACTCACTGCAAAACTTGGGTGTTTTCGTAAATATCACATTTTACAACACCCACACACACTATTAGGCAAAGCATATTAGAATTTTTCGTAGAATTAATTTCCAGCAAGCTGGAAATCGCTTTAATGCCTTCGTTTAACCTCACCTAAATATGCATGTAATCCGAGTTTTCCTAATTCTAGCAGGTGAGCATAACTTTTGGCAGCCAAAAAATCGCGATAAGTTTGCTCTTTTTTTTGTTATTTGCCGGTAGCTGGAAAATTTTCAAATAAAACGGCTTCAATTCAAAATCGGTTTTTTCAGTGCGCTAACTCGGATTACATACATTTAGGACCACATGAAAGTATTAAAACGATTTACATACAGCTTGATGGGATGGATATTAATTCCTCAAAACTGTTTTTTTTTTATCTTATTTGCTTGATCTCTAACGGAGTTTTTAATCACCCTTAACCATATAAGGAAATGCGTGCTGAGAATGCAATGTTAACTAAAACCATTTTTTAATAAAACAAATGAGGAGAGCCTGTTCAAAGGCGACTATTTCCGTATTTACTGACTTATAGTTCTTTTTTTGGGAATTCTACTGGTATTCTAGGATCCTATCACAGCCTGTGTTTAGTCTTGATTATTTTGGCATAAAAATAGCTTCCAATTAAAAAAAAATAACTTCAAAAAGTTTATTTGTTGATGCTATTTATTTATCATTCCTGGTCAAAGTATAAGTGCTATTTCCATTTTTAATTACTTAATTTTGTGCTTTTTAATAATAACGATAATAAATAAATTTACCCTAAAAGTAAGTGGCCTGCCTCCTCATGAATTACCTGAATAAAAAAAATACACTTCACATACATCATCAAATCAGCATACGTTTTTTTAATTTTATCAACTATTACTTAGCATGGAAATATCTCCTTTCGAACAGATGCTCTTTAAATGTTTATGCTACATAATTTATCAGTGAAATAGACTCAGACGAGCCAGTCTCATTCAGGCACTCGTGCCTATTGCTAGAATCATCACGTGTTATAAATATTAAGAAGACACTTCAGGAATCAAGACGAGTGTGTGACACGTGCTTGCCCCACGTTCAATAGTGGAAATTACAAGACTGAGGTCTGCCGTAGATTGATGCAATAAAACACTTCGTCTATAACGTAGTGGTATAATAAAAATAAAATACTTATCAATCGAACTTACCCAGATGAATTTAATCACAGTGTTGTCTTAATTCAGCATTAATTCACGAGGAATCTGTGTAATAAAGTTCCCACTACTGCGGGACATTCCCACTACTGAAGAGCTCCGTAGCGCAGCAACTTTCGCAATGGTCAGTCACTGGATGGGTGACCAAAAATTTACTATCTCGACCTCCTCCGTGCTTCGGAAGGCACGTTCAGCCGTTGGTCCCGACTGCATCTGTAGTCGTTAGCGCCCACCAAGCCGCACTGGGCTCGCGTGTTCGGTTCCTTCCTATTTCATCCATAGGGAAGGCCTGTGCTCCGGCAGTAGGGACATTAATAGGCTGTGATAGTGACTGCGGCACGGGCTGTTCCTATTTATGGAATTGAGAGAACGAGCGTGGTCTACACTATGTTAACGAGTGCAGATACAGACATATCTTCCGAACGAATGAGATCGAGATTATAAAGTCCTACGAACTATCCTGTGGTGTTATCCATCTGCGATGGAGATATAGGATCTCTTTAACGTGTATAGCGTTGTCCTGCATGACCCGCATGCTGGATCCAGCAAGATGGATACGTCCACAGGATAGAGGACTTTGCCACGACTTTGCTGTTGTATGATTGGATGATTTTTTTCCCGTTTCTGACTTTTTATTTTAACTGAACCACTGAACCGAATGTAAGTTTTATTTGATTTATTCTCTTTTCAAGCAAAAAAGTTTAATTCGATTTGAACGCTATCGTCTTACTTTTCTTACTTAAATAACAAAAAAAATACATGTTTGTACTTGTGACTTGCTGCTTATTTCGACATAAAGTTATATACATTATTTTATAATCTGTCAGTCTTTAAATAATGGATTTTTTTTACCGGTTTTGTAAGTACTTAGTAGGTCAAATTCATTTTGTCCATTTTATAAATTACATTTTTTTAAATTTTAGTATTTTCTCTGAAAGTATTTTTGTCAAGACCATACAAAACCGCATAAAAAGTAGATTTTCAAGGAATAAAAATGAACATCAATCTATTTATATTTATTAGTGCCAACATTAACCAGTTGTCCTTTCTGTAAATGGCGAAAGGAGCTCCTCCAGTACATGAAATGACATTTCAAAATATTCATTTATTAAAAACGTCAAGCACAACAGTAGAATAAACTTTTAACAAGCAGTTTTTATCGTGTCTCTCTCACTACGGGACTTGGCGAAACTGTGTGAAACGGAGAAGGCCACAATCACACAATCACAAAAAAAGGTAAACGCATTTCTTTCTAAAAAAAAATAATGTAAATTGTATGATAAATTAGTGGTTTTTTGATGATTTTGTAGATTACATGACCATGATTTGGTATCACATTAAATATAACTTAAAAAGACATTTAAGTGTAGAGAAATACGAGAATGCATTTTTTTTACCTTATAATTTTAAAGTCTGGGTATTTAGAATATCGTCAGAAATAAACATTAAACTGTTTTTGATCTATTTTGTACATCAAATAACAAACATAATTCGGCATTAGAAATACGCTCCTGCATATGGCATGGAGCTTCTCAGTACCTACGTCTTTACAATGATAATATTCTAACAGTACGGTTTCAAAAGTCCATATTCTCAAGTCAATCATATATATTAGTAAACATTTGCTAATGTTTCATCATCAGAATTCAACAGTCTTAATACACTGTTTACTTTGAAATATTAAGTGCAACTTGACCTTATAACAATCCACTTTGCCAATTCGCAACAAAATAACCAATTAATTCAAGAGCATTGCAGTATGATAGGTAGGAAATCCATACCTACTAATATTTTTAAAAAGAAAAATGTGTCTGTCTGTCTTTCTGTTAGCTCTTCACGCTTAAACCACTGATCCCATTTACATGAAATTTGGTACAGATATAGTTGGAGTCCCTGGAAAGGACATGGGATAGTTTTTATCGCAGATATTATCTTTTGAGAATATCTTTATAAAACGTGGGTGGAAGTTTGTATGGGAAATCAATTGGACTACGCATACGAAGTCGTGGGCACCCACCAGTAATTTATAAATTACGAAAGTCATTACATACGTTGCATTAATGTTGATTGTTTATATTGATGTTCTAGAAATCATAATTTGGGGACATGTATTTTATTATTTTATGATCTTCTTGTGCGGTTATATTTAGTCAATCATTGAAACCACATAACACAGTAAGAGGTTAGAAGGGTGGTCATAGATCGTTTGTACGGGAACCGATGTCGCCGACTCGCCCCCACTAAACTTCCACCTAATAGATAATAGCCAATCAAACGACGCGACATCAAACCAATCAGCGCTCACACCCGAGTGCAACGACGCAATCAGAATCAGGTTTTGGTCAAGTTATGAGCATTTGCTCACACATAACTGTGGTGCGCCTACCCTGCCCACAAGGCCCTTCTAACCTCTTTCTGTGTTCTGTGATAGGAACTGAATGCCCACTGATTTTCAAATTTGTAGTTATGCATATTATGGCGGAGAATCGCCGGAGAACACACTTGCACTTAACATCAGGTCGAGTGAAGTTATAATTGACGACGACCTCCGTGGTCGAGTGGTTTGTACGCCGGGTTTCATGGTGTCGCCTACTCGAGAGTTCCCGGGTTCGAATCCCGGTGGGGGTAGATGTTTGTGTGATGAATACGAGCATTTGTACTCCAGTCATGGATGTTTAATATGTATTTCTATATAAATATACTTATATATGTACTATATTATGTATTCTATCCGTTGCCCTAGTGTCATAACAGAAGCCTTACAGTGCTTACTTTGGGGCTAGGCTAATTGGTGTGAGTGTTGGAAATATTATTATTATTATAATTTTAACAATCGAGTTCCTATACGTTGCACTGGGTAATAATAATAGAAACAAATGATCGTCCTCGAATCGGCAAAATTACGAATCACCAATTACAGCGCATCCTCCGACGGACCTGCGCACGCACAGTGAAGCCATGCGCGTAATTATGCAACAGTGAAAACGGCGCATGCTCAGCATTGTAGTGCACATTTGTCACTGAACTTATTGCGATAATGGTTAGGGGCGATTACAGTTTACCTTCTCGTTGCTGCACTTCTAATTATAGGTTTTAATATATATAAAAAATTAATAAGATATACTCTAAACCTTCGCCTTTATAAAAATGACAGCAAAAATAACTATCTCTACTATATCTGTAGTATTGTATTTCAGCAGCAAGTAAGGTTGCCAGATCGGGGAAGATCCTGGTAGAGCGATGCGAGTTCTAAGTAGATCAACAATGTCTATAAGTGCCCTTTGATTCACGATTCACGCTTTATTCTTCATGGAAAATTAATTCGCTGTTTGCCACTTTTGCTATACCTACTCGTTCTGTCCCAAGGCTTGCACTGATTTCAGTAGCATCCTTAGCATGAGACATCTATATATTCGGTCTTTTCGACTTAACGCAAAGTACATTTCACTTAAACTTAACATGGAATCGGGTTATTGCATAAACTACTCATCATCGTCCATCGTTGATTTTAAAATTCCTCTTTGTACATCGTTATGTCACCTAATTACACACGCGACCTAAAGTCTGGAATCACTTACTTGAAATTGGTTCCGCGCGATCTTGTGTATTAAATATTTTTTAATAATCATAATTGAAATGACATCATTTTAAAGGTTCAACTGTTAACTTTAAATTGATAACGAATTCATTAAAATCAAGCCAGTATTTAAGAAACTGTCCCGGATTAAGTGATGGAATGGGAATAACGAAAAAGATTTTGATACGTCGCGAATTGCGACCTATAAAAGCATCTGTTATCGGATTTTCTTTATCAGTCGACTTTCACACGTTACACACCGGTACACATCTCCGCTACTTTTAACCCTTTACCTTGTACGACAATGGAGACAACACCCATAGAAGCAGCACAAATCAAGCCCTATTGCAAGAAGGGCTCAGCCAGCGGATTGTCGTTCGTCGGCTCCACATAAGGCAGTCCTGTGTTTCGAAAGTTTACAAGGGCTTTCGGGAGACTGGTGGCTTTATCCCGAGACTGGACGGCGGCGGTGCACATCGGAGAGGGATGACCGTTTCATCGTGACAACCTCCCTCCGAAATCGCCATTTAACTGGTGTCGACGTCCAACAGGAGCTCCGAGATATTCGTGGGGTAGCAGCCAGCGAGTGGACAGTTCTTCGACGACTCAAGCAAGCGAATCTGACTCCAAAAAGGCCTACCCGAAACTCACGGCAGCTCACCGACAAGCAGGTCTTCAATTTGCTCGCACCCATCTTGATTGGGAGGTTGAGCAATGGAGGCAAGTCCTGTTCTCCAACGAGAGCAGAATGTGTTTGCACGGTAGCGACCGAAGAGGTCGGATCAACGGGCGGCCTGGGGAGCGATTTGGGCAGAGCTGTTTCGCTGAAACACTGGCTTATCGGGGCGGCTCTTATATGAAGTGGGCCGGCATTTCCTTCGGCGGTAAAACCGAGCTTTTTTTTCGTGCTTAGCGGGGAACGAGGAGGCGGTCTAACTTCGAACCGGTACATTCCCGATATTCTGCTGGAACATGTTTCCCATGCGGGATATATCGGTGATGACTCCCTCCTTATGCACGATAACTGCCCGTGTAACAACTGAATACCTCGAAGAAGTCGGTATCGCCACATTGGACTGGCCAGCGCTCAGCCCTGACTTGAATCCCATTGAGCACGTGTGGGATGAACTGAAGAGGAAGTTTCGTTCCAGAACTCCTGCGCCTTTACGTCTGAATGAGCTGAAATCGGCGTTGATTGAGGAGTGGGAAGGTATCGTACAAGAATCAATTCAGAAGCTGATCAGGTCTATGAAGAATCGTTTTCGAACAGTTATTAGGGCGTGGGGAGGGAACACAAAGTACTGATACTTAATTTTAAGGTTAAATAAAAATTTAATTTGTTATTTTTTTGTTCTTTTACTCTTTCATTATTTTTCCATATTTCCTTGTTTTCCAACCTCCTTCACTTAATCCGGAATAGCTCCTTAACTACTGGCTCGATTTGAATGAATTTGGTATACATTTAAAGTTGACATTAACTCTTAAAATGGTGTAATTTTTTTGATAATAAAAAAAATATTTAGTAAGCAAGATCGCGCGGAACCAATTTCAAGTAAGTGATTCCAAACTTTTGCTCGCGAGTGTAGAATATCAGGTTGTTTAGATCCGATTAAGGACCATTACCCTTTTTTAAAGTTTCCATTACCATCAATATCTAGATTTTCCTTATCCCGAAAATCGTATTGTAAACAGATTCGCAGAATATCTAGATTTTCCTTATCCCGAAAATCGTATTGTAAACAGATTCGCAGTATATCTAGATTTTCCTTATCCCGAAAATAGTATTATAAACAGATTCGCTGAAGCCAATACCGAAGTCACCATATGCAAATCTAAAATTCATTGAGACAATGAGTTACGTCATTTTAGTTGGAACTGTTTAACTGTTTGTGTACTTATCGCGCCATCTTGAAACGTGAATGTATTCTGATAAAAATGGGCTTACCCAGGGTTACTCATGGGCGCCTGAGAATTGTTATGAACGTCCAAGTCAGTGTTCTGAAGAAGTGTTCCCAAAATAGGTTCAAGTGCTCCATTCTGTAATGTAATGTATGGTTTTGTTTCGCCGTCACCGCTTGACAATGTGCAGAGCTGTGGATTGACCTTCAGCGGGCGCTAGCTCATGCTTTGCTTATTCAATCTAAAGTTATCTCTTTTTTAACCCCCGGTCCCGGACGCGACAGGAAAAGAGGGGTGTTTAGTTTGACGTGTCTGAGTGTGGCATCGTAGCTCTTTACAGAATGCACTGATTTGGATGTGGTCTTATTTATTTAAAAGATGGCTGAATCGAGATGGTTCTTAGCTATAATTTATGAACATCTGTTAAGGGGTTTGGAGATCATCAGTTCATTATCCTTTTGAGAATTTAAGGCTTCTGTGGGGAATTGCACCGCTGTGGTGTAGATGATTTGATCAAAAATCTTGAAAATATTATAGGCACCGCTTCGATCCCCGCTACCGTACGACCGCAGCCTAACCGCATTAGATTCCATCCACTGTATTTCAGACAAATGTCGTCATACATTTCGTGAGTAATCTCCTGTGGTTAAACATTTACTTTTGATTTTGCTCGTTAAAATAATTTAAAACGAGTAAGTAACGAATCGATGTATTTCAAATAGATGTGAAACAAATTCAACTACGGTTTATATATTGAGTGAAGCTTTGTATCTGTCAATATTGATATTTAGCTTTTGAGGTGTTAGATGAGGAGATCCTGCGATTAGCGGCCTATATGCGTAACTTTTTCTCTTTCATTAAATTTTCTACGCAGTCGTATTTAGATTAGACTAAACAATAAACGCGGTCTAGTCTACATGAAAAGGTGACCTCATCCATCTTATTGCCATGCAACATGTGGCTTATTCGCAGTGTCGCGTTCTTTTTAAACTCATTTCTTAAGCAAAATCTGTCGCTATGGGCGGCGGGCGATATGATGTGTTGCGTTGCGCATGCAAAACAAGACCATTGTTGTAACAAAGGCATAACAATACTGCGCCGCCTGTGATCCGGCGGCAATTGGGTTTCTTGACTTCTTCGCGTCCACGCTTTAATTGCGAGTTTCTTCATATCACAAGGTAATTTACATTGTTGTAAGTTTCTATGTGTCTTTTTTACATCTTCTGTTCGGCACGTGTCGTTTTTTTTTATTTATTTGTGTAGTACACAGTATACTTACAGCTCTAAACCAAAACGTGCACTGGTTAATAAAAAATACAATTCTAGCAGCTAAACACTGTACGTACAACTTAAATATGACATTAAATAACAACAAAACACACATGATTTTTGGGATAATATGTCAGCCGTCGGAATCCGATCAGCGTTAAGCAAAGAGATTGCTCTCGAAGTCGGTGCATTTTGAGCTCGTCGCGTATGGACCCCCCTAAGCTCCGCAAAAACATTTGTTCGTCTGCGTGGCGCCCCTACGTTGTTGCCTAATGCTCCCTTTATGTGACTTTTCGGAACGACCAGTTTCATATTTGCAAGAACCACTGGATTGTCGACCATATTATGAATGATCGCATGGCAATGCAAAGCCAAAGAGATTTTCCGACGCGAGGCGAGAGTATCCTGCCCCACCATACCAGATACAAACATAGATGGGTACATATATGGATAATAACCATACAACCACTTATAAACATACCTGAGAAATTTGCGTTGTATCTCTTTATCATATATTTGTATTTATCTTCATACGGGTCCCAAACAATCGCGTTGTATTCCAGTTTGCTTCTGACGTATGCATTATACAAAATGAATTCTAACTTCGCTGAATTATGAGCTTAATCTCATTACAAATCCTAGAATTTTATTCGCATTTTTGTATATTTTCTCAATGTGTTTCCGGAAGTCTAGCCGCGAATCTAGTTTAAGCCCTAAGTCCCGAATCTCACTCACAGTCTGTAGAGAACTAGCGTTGAGCGTGTACCCAAAGTCAATCAAGTTACAGGATCTGCGGAACATCATTATACTACACTTTAGCTCATTAAATTGCAGACGGTTTTCAAGAGTCCATTTGGCTACTGCATCGATATCGTGCTGCAACAGTTCAGCATCTATATGATTAGTGACACCCAAAAGAAGCTTTAGATCATCAGCAAACATAAGACACCTAGCTGAAGCAACTACTTCGGGTAGGTCATTTACCATAATCAGAAATTCAGTAGTTCCCAAATTACTACCCTGGCTCACGCCTGAGCGCGTAAATTATATTCCGATCGATATCCAGCAATCTCCAAATACTGCTTTCTATCTCTGAGATAACTAGCAAATAGATGCAGAAGTTTTGGAGTGAATCCCACTGAGGCAAATTTTTCCAACAGCACTACGTTATCCACTAAATTGAAGGCTTTTTGAAAGTCGAAATATGCCACATGAACTCGCCTCTTATCATCCAACGTACGATAGATATAATCAACAAAATTCATGTGATTCGTAGTAGTTGACCGGCCTGAACGAAAGCCATGTTGAGAATCATTAATATTTATATTAATCTGCCTTATATTTATTTGTAAGATTGACTCCAAAAGTTTGCCGAATATAGACAGGATTGCTATAGGCCTAAACTGTTTAATCTAAGAACCTGACGTCTGAGGAACTGGAGTAGCCCTAGATATTTTCCACTCTGAAGGATAAATCGTTTTTTCTAAACAAGGTTGTAAATATAAACTAAGGGGTCAAAAAGGACTGTTGTACAGTCTTTAACTAAAAAAGGGGGTATAAGATCAGATTATTAAATCATTTTATGTTAAAAAGGTGGCGAACAAGCATATGGCCCGCCTCATGGTAAGCGGCCACCATCTTCTAAATATATAAAAGAAGAAACTGACTGACTGACATCAACTCACAGCCCAAACCGCTAGTTCTAGAGACACAAAGCTTGGCACGTAGGTTCCGTAACTTCGTCTCGTCAGTAAAATGAAATAAATAGAGATATAAGTTTCAATTTTTATTGCAGCCTGAGGACCTGTGGAACAATTTAGAGCAACCGTGACCATGTCAAGATTGTAATGATATCCTATACATCCAAATCTGTTCAGGCTTTATAAGTTAAAGTGAAATACATAAACTCATACGTATATGGGTAGTCGTGTACATGTAATAAAAAACGGCAACCTAAACTCAACTGAAAATTTTATTAACAAAGTTTAACCAACTGCCTTAAACAAAATTTCAAGGTGATCTAAAGTAAACAAGAGCATGTTACAAGTGTTCAACACTGACAAGTATCGCCAGTTGACTTTAGACTTTACAACAGTATTACAGTTTTAAATACAGTAAAACTGTTGATTTGCAACCTTCACGTGTAGTTATTATCATAACTACGCTAAGCCACCGTTACGACATTTGGACGGACGCAGTTTTCTTGGTAATTCTTGAAAACAATGGCGAATGAAATTTCAGTTTGCGCAATTTTATACTGTAGATCACCTGAGAGTTAGAACACCCAGGCAAACTTCTTCAGCAACGACCATAGACAAGGAAGCTTGCCCAGTAGCAATATTACATACAAAAATATTTACTGCGCAAGTTATTTTTTATGTGGGTTTGCTCAAGAAGTTTCCCGCTACCTGTGCCCATCTCTCTACTGTCTGTTAACTCTGGCGGCATCTTTCGGGCACAGACACTTCAATGAAAATTTCATGTTTTGAATGTGCCACGTGTTTTCAGTCTTTGTTTATTTATTTATTGCATGTCACATTACATTCAGGATGGTACGTTAATATTATGTAAAGTAAATATGTGACGCCCTGTAAGGGCATAGCAAGTATCAAGCCAGAGGGCTTGTTAAATAATTATATTACAATACCCGGTTCACATTTCATTTTTACACAAAATTAAATTTTATAAACTAGATTTAACAATTTCAATAAACAACAATAACAATAATAATTTAATTTTTACACAACAAATTATCAAATCTTACAAAATATATTTAACAATGTCAATTAGCAATAATAATAATGAAAATGTCAACTTTAAAAATAAATTAGATTTGTCGTCAAAGAATTCTTTAAAATTATAAAAACATGTTTGGATTAAATATGATTTTAATTGATTGTACAATTTGGCAGATATTTCTACATTCTTTATACTATTAGGTACATGCTTATAGATTTTTATTGTCATAGCTTTTGCTAACGCAAACGAAGTGACAGTATGAACTTAGGCGCCTTCCCCACCTGTGTTTGTTACAATAATCACGTAACAACTACTGAACTGATTTGGATGAAGTTTGTTACGCATATAGTTTATGACCTAGATTTAGGCATAGTACACTTTTTATTCCAGAAAAATATTATCTACCTGTGGGATTCTCAAAAATTTAAGTTGACGCGAAAGAAGTCGCGGGCGACCGTTAGTTTTTTTTTTTTATATTTAGTTCTAAAGAAATTTTAACTAGGAAACAATCCACGCTGAACAGGCAGCAGACGGGACCGGGAGTGATGCGCGTGGATTTTGTTCTAGTAAATTTTCTTTAGATTTTATCGTCTAGCAGTTAAAATGATATAATATTAAGTTCTTCTATATCTTTTTTTTTGTATTAGCTATTAATGATTCGGAAAATTTGCAACAATGTATATATAATTTCATCAATCCAGTGATGCAACGATGTAGGTAATTGTGATAGCTACAAGATAACTCAAAGTTTACTATAGAAACACGCGTAAATCGATTGTTGATTGCGAAATAAACTTAGTATGATCATCACACGAATGAATGTATGACCTAGAGATGTTAATAAGTTATCGATATTGCCTGCACTTTACACTAAAGCTGATGAGCCGCCAAGGATCCCGTACAAAGATATTATTTTCTGTATTTTTTTATTTATTTGCTAGCGGCCGCCCGCAGCTTCGTTCGCGTGACTAGTTTTTTGAGAATCCCTCATAAACCCAATTTTGTTGCCTATGTGTATGCCAAATTTCATCCATATCCGTTCAGCCCTTTATGCGTGATTGAGGAAGAAACAAACAGCACTTTCGCATTAATATATTAAGTAAGGATTTATATTATTACCTTATAGTTTAATACAGATGCAATAAATACCCCTCGTGTCGCTTCGTGGTAGATTACAGTTTTGTTCTCGGGCTCGCATTTTACAAGCTTCCGTGTAAAATTATCTAACTCAAACCCATGAAATCTGCATGATAATCTGTTCAGCAGTCCTGGAAACTTTGTTAGCATTTATAAAAATCAGGCTGCAATTCTTGTTCTATAAACAATCATGATAATGGTCCGTAATTTAGACACAAGCTAGCAGCTTGTTTTATTATGTACTAGCGGCCGCCCGCGACTTCGTACGCGTGGAGTTAGTGGTTCACTGCTCGTTCCCCGTAGGTGATAGCGTGATAATATGTTGCTTATATGTTGACCCGACTTCTTAATAATATTCGTGCCAAATTTGAAGTAAATCCATGCAGTACTTTTTGAGTTTATCCCGGACATACATACAGACAAAAATTCTAAAAACTATATTTTTGGCTTCGCTATCGATTGTAGATCACATCACAACCCAAGTATTCTTTTAAAAAAATCTTCAAAGTACAGTTTTGACTTTCCTATCATTTTATTATATGTATATATCTGCAAAATAAACTGTCTCACCGCAAAATAATTATTTCTGCACCAAGTTTATAGAATTGGGCAGTAGATAAAACATTGAGCAGTGTATTTGGTTGGTGCCCCTCTAGCATGACCGCCGAAACGGGATATGATAAAGCTTTTTATCGAATCTCAACTGTCCACTGTAACTGTCTGACAGTTAATGTCGATTTATCGCTTTATCATATCCCGTTTCGGTGGTCATGCTAGAGGTGGTGTGTATATTTAAATTTGGTTTACAATATAAAGGTTAGATTGTGTTTTTATTGAAAAATCTGCCCAAAGACAGAAAGATAAGGAGATACTTCTTCTTATTACTATAGAGTTTATATTAAAGTCACTAGATTAGGTTATGTTAGCGGTCTGACCGAAACTCGCGAGCCGAGCGAGCGTACCGAGCGTGCGACCGACAAAACACCAGAAAAATTTTTTTGATGGAGTGAGGGTTGTTTATCTTTGAAAATAATAAATGTGTGTTTTTGGTGAGAAAGAGGAGTTCTGGGTCCTCACCTACTACTGCCCCTTCAATCGACGGACCTTAATATGTATTTTTTGTTTAGTATAACATATTAGTAGCACACAATTGAATTTTTTGCTTACTATCTGAGTGCTCACCAAAATTTTATTATATTATGTGTCACCCTTTACAACCATTGTACAAAAATTTATACTGCTGTTCAGAATGATATAAATGAAACGTATCACTAAGGTGAACTTTGTAAAAAAAAAAAGTCGATTAAAACGTTTTGGGTTCGAGTAACTGGTTGATAAGTTTATAATAATAATAATAAACGCTTTATTGCTCACATACAAAAGGACATAGGTACAAAGAATACGGGCAGTCTTATCACTAAAAGCGATCTCTTCCAAACAAACTTCCACCATTATAATATTTGAATCATATTTTAAAAATATGTATCGTTACCGTATACCGTTAATTGATTCAAATGCTAAACGCATCATTACTCCACATCGGTTTATATCTCATCAAAACCACAATATTTGAGCTACTGTTCCATTGTCAATTAAATAACAATTCATTTTCCTGTCTAATTACGAAAGCCGCTTTATTACATTATTGCTTCGCAAAGAATTTATATTACAGGTTATGTAAATAAATAATTCTGTAGTTATTTTTACTTTCGTTTTTTTATGCGTCGGTCCTTCTAATCCTGCTAATATTTTAGATTTAAAAGTTTGTATGTTTGTTACTCAATCACGCAATAACAGCAGAGATTGGGATGAAAGTTAGTACACATATAGATTATGACTTGAAATGAGATTAAGCATATTTTTCATCCCAGAAAAATATTTGGTTGCTTCTCTAAAAACTTAAGCTAACGCGGGCGATGTCACCGGCGCTATTCGTTTCATAATTTCAATCACAATTACTACGTCTGTTAAATTTTTGTAAAAAATATGTACCAAAAGGTTTGATAACAGATAATTTGAGAGCATAAGTACCAAAATTTTAACAGTATAAATTTAAGCTGCAGTTCATATACTGCACCACTGCTTTTAGCAGGTTATCAAATCTTTATACAAATGACGCAGATTGACTCAAAATCCATAATGCAATAATTTGTATTCCATTCCATATTTTGAATACGAACGATATATTACCATACACTATTTGACCAGTATTGCGTTCTGAATAATGAATAAGTGGGCTTGTTGTGTCGATGTAAACTTCGGTTTTGCTATTTTGCATAAAACGAAACGTTTCCCACACGCGATATCGTCAAAGAATTTCGTACCATATCATTTTAATCGATGTCAAGAGAAATATTTAAATGTCATCATCGTCGTCCTCTGCTTAGCATAAGCCGCCCCTAAACATCTCTACACTAATCTGAGGTTCTGAGCTGTTCACATCCTTGATAAATCTTCGGTCCTGCTACCAGGTAGGCCTACACACTGACCCCCAGAGGAGGAGATGTCTGGGTGGCCTAGCTGCTTGGAATCTCTACAGACTTCTGTCGCCTGCGTCTCCCCTCTCATATCCTATGAGAAGGAATTGGGAGATGGGGGCTGATCCTGCACCAACGGAAAGGGAAGAGGGACGGGGAGAACTACACTCCCGTCCCCCCATCTCTAGGGGCCAGCGGGTTGGTGTAGGGGTGCCGGTCTGTATTGCACGGTTCCTGTGATGTATGTGCCCTTGATGCGCCGGGGAACCGTACATTGAGTTGGGTCCAGCAACAGACAATCGGCGGGGACGCGGAGTATTTTATTCCCGCGGTTTTAACCCGCACTCCCGACACGCATTATGGGGTCCTCGATCCTCAAAATATGCACTACCGGCAATGCTACCGATACTCTTAAAACTTAACTCGAAAATATATAATAGCTACAAAAGGCACGGTGGGCTCGTTGCGTAAATAGGATAGCTGGTGTAGGATTGAGCAATAAGTGTCCTCTCAGTATTTCTCGCCTAGCCGTCCTAAACCCTATAATAACCAACCAAACCTTAATACAGTTCTGGTTGACTTTCTTCATGCAGAACCAGAAGCAGGAATCCCTGTTAGGTCTTAAAATATGCTGTGGTTGTCAGTGGTAAACTAACTTTTCATTTCTTCTACAGACTCATTCAATAACCTATCAATTCATCTGATAGGTATTGTTTTATGTCGACGCAATGGAAATGTCTTGTCCTTCGTATACTTTTTGTCTGTTGTGGATGGCATTTCTTTTAATTGTGCAGTAATTTACCTGACATATAAGGTGCATCCAAGAAATGAAAAATTTGCCCTTTTATCATGATTATTTGGTTCCGTCTTTTGAAAGGTGGAGGATAACTACCTATAATTCGAGTAGTAAATCCGGGATGTCCTATCTCTCTTGATTGACGTCTGCATTGCTGCAACATACAATGAAGTTCTTAACGATGGCTATTGTGAAAGTCATATTGCATTTGAAGTATCTAGTCAATTTGCTTAGCTTAATGACCAAAACATTTTGGCAGAGAATGCAATGGAAGTGAAGTGTTAAATTCTGCCGAAGTTCGTAAAGATCCGCGATAAGTTTTATATTATTATTCTCATTATCTTATTGAACTATGATGAAAGATGAGAAAACCGTTACTTTTAAAATCGACTCGAATCTTAATGATTAAACGAATACTACATATTAATATTCAGAGCCAGCCTTAGTTCTAGCTAAGTCTAAGCTTACTTATTTTTTTTCCTAACTTAATTTATGCAAAGTATTACTAAAATGGTCTTACTTAAATGTAAACACCGTTTAGTAACCACCAAATTAAAAATAAATCACTGAAGCTGAAATAATGGTGTCATTGCCCGCTGCCAAAGAGATTTTGCGAAAGCCGACAAATGACTTTTCCCCTACGACTATGATTCACGATGGATTCTCGTTCTCACCAAAAACTTTGGACTGATGATGTAATTACAATTAGTGTTGTACACGCGGCAATGGACGTAGATTCATCTTTATTTCATTTTGTGTTCGCGAGGCTAGTGGCTCGCGCGTGCGTGAAATCAGTGTGCGCGCTTGCCGCCGCTGGCACTGGCCGCCAATTTCGATCGTGGATAAACTTTGTATTTATTTACTTCTTTTCCAATTTTGAAATTCTCTCGTTTGATTTAAAAAAGTGTTTACAAATATTGCGGTATTCAAGTGAATAGTGTTTGTATTGCTTTTAATAAATCTACCGCAAAGAGTTTTCATTTTACGTGGAACAGGTGCGTTAAGTTTGTTTATATATTTTTTTATTGTTTGTGAAGTGCAATTTGGGTTTTATCGATTCCGTGTCTAAATATGTTTTTTTCTCGATACTGAAATCGCAAAATATTTAGTTTATTTTCCTCTTTTTACGTATGGATTTTATAAAAGTTCCTTTTTAGAAATCGGACAACCACACTTGCTTGTTGTTACTTGTAATGTGCTATTGCTAAGATGTTACATGTAAGTTTGTATAGGTTGTTAGATCTGTATGACCAGTGAAAGTTTTATTTGTTAAATCTTTAATTTATTAAAAAATCTTCTTTATCATCGTGCTCAACGTTCCATCACACTTTCACCGTGGTCTTAAACTTGAAGGCGAACTAGTTTCCTTGTCGCCCGATTATCAGCCAGCGGCCACGGTCATCGAGTCACACCATTGCAATATTGCAATAAACTGCGATTTTAAATTACCCAATTGAGAGTTTATGAATAAAATTGTCGTTTGGGATGAATGTATACGGTATTTCATTCCGTTTGGTAATAGATATTGCTTCTGTCAACAATGAATCTATCGTATTCCTGTATACGTATAGTTCCGTTGCTTTTGGAATATCAATGTAGCGCATTCCGAAGTATCTGAGTTCACCACCAACCAGACATATCGAATCGGTCAAAGTCGCGCCATTGGTCCGTCAGCGCTACACATTGTTTTTCTTTTATTGGATAAATATTTTGACTTCCACTTCATCTGATGCTAAGTGCAAGTGGACTTTAGTACAAAACGCTAAGTTGCATTGGGGATACGTATCCTAATTCATCATACTGGCACATGAGATGTCTTTTGAAGAAATTTGATTTACTTTTAGGAAGCCAGTAACAGGTGCAGATGAAGACAATTTCATTTTTGAAAAGCATGTCGATTGCATTTTTTTTACATACATTTTTACTTTAGATGAATCGGTATATCCATATCATGCTCTAAATGGAATGAAAATGAGACACTGCAGTAAAAGATAATAGCAAATACGAATATGGCAGCATAAAATGTAATCTCACTATCGAATTTCGATAATTCGAAATTTTGACCATTTCAAATGTCCATAAGTGGCTGGTTCAAAGATCGTTCTGACGTTTTGCCGTGTAACGATAAGATGAATATCTAACTCATGTGTAGAATTTTAACTATCAAACTCGACAGTGAAATTTATATTTTACAGAATCATCCTAACTAAGCGTTATTAGCTTATTTCATTTACTTTTTTTAGAGCAGCTTTTCGGGTATCTTTTTCATTCTTATTGTATTACTGCTCCAATTCCGTAGTCCAAATTCGATCTATCGAGTTTGCAGCAATTTAATTTGGGCGGTATCTTGCAGTCATTTAACAGAACCTTGTTGGAAGACTCGTTTAAGTACAAACTTAAACATTGGAGTACTTGTATTTCCTCTTCGTAAAGTAATCTCGACAGTATTTCTTTTTCGTCTTTGGATCAGATAAAGGCCAAGGTTAAGTTTGAAATGCAATAATGTTCAAGTTTATTACAGACGTTAAATGCATATTTTATGAATCTCTTCATCTTATTTATGAATGAAAGATGGATTCTTTTGCAGGTCCTTGGTTGATTTATAAAACTAGCTCAAGCGTCATATGGGTGTAAAATACTTTAAAATTATGATATTGACAAGTGCAGGTAACCTAATGACTAGATATTTTTTTTTCTAAATCACGTAATAAAATTCTTTAAAAAACTAATTGAAGAGTAATAAAAGCCGCAATTCCTAAAATAAAATTTACAATTTATGGACTGACTAAATGCAATATACGAGGTGTGTTCAAAAGTAAGGTGAAATTTCATTTTTTTTTTGAAAAATAAAAATTCACCTTTTTTTTGAACACCCCTCGTATGTAGATTGATAATGATTTGATAGATAGAGTCAAGATTCAAGAATAAGTATCTGAGACCAATATAGGTCTCACCTTAGTATAGCAAATTAAAAATCGCGAAAGTTTTGAAGCTTACTTTTAGAAAGTGTTCTGTTCATCATTATTTTGTTCGACTGCCGGCACCCATGAGTATGTAGGTCGCATAGCAAGCTCGGCTGTTTCATCCACATTACCGACTACCGGATTGTCTCGTTTAACTAACTAGCTTAATCGTCAATGGTAGTCAACATTCTGATAAGAACCATAAGATATTTATGTAATCTGCATATTTAAGCTGTATGTTTACAAAACATTAGCCCCATTTTCGAATAACCAGGGCATTCTAACGATCGATATGAATCGATAATTCTGCAGTGTGAAGAAGTTTTAATTTCCGTCAACGTTGTGCTGTTATGTTGCTGCTAGGTCAGATCAAGATCAGAATGCATGCGTTTTTCGCAAACATCACGTCACGATGTTTGCTTATCACAGAAACCGAAAACTGTCGTCAGGTGGTTGTAGATGCGCGGAACCTGCCCATTCCGCAATATACGATGCGGTGACGTTAGTTTGATGAAAGTGTTAAATGAAAACGCTTTTACTTAATGTGATTCAATTTGACCAACTTGACTCGGTCACGTTTTGTTTTCTCACTTCCGCCCTAATGCTTGGAGCTATGTCAAATTGACACGAATCGATATGAAGATAACTATTTCGTCAGTAACTTTTTTGTATAGTATCTATGATATAAGTGGTAGTGAATAAGAAAAAATATCCTTCTATTTCTATAGTGATTCATACTTTTGCTCCAGGAAATTGTTTATTTTTTTTACTCACACCAATTAGCCTAGCTACAAAGTAAGGCTTGTGTTATAGGATACTAGGGTAACGGATAGAATACATATACTGTACATATATAAGTATATTTAAATAGAAATATATATTTAATATCCATGACTGGAGTACTAATGCTTGTATTCATCACACAAACATCTGCTCCCACCGGGATTCGAACCCGGGCCCTCTCGAGTCGGCGACACCATGAAACCCGGCGTACAAACCAGTCCGCCACGGAGGTCGTCAAGGGAGGTTAAGTTACTATGCTATCAGATATGGAGTAAATTCATATCTTGCGAATCTTATTGCAAAGTTTTGGACATTTACAAATGAGAGATAGAACAGGTAAAAGGATATAAGTACAGTAAATTATTCTGCTGAGAAAATTGACCTTTATTAGTCAATGGCTAAGAAATTTACTCTCTAGTATTCATATTCAGTTCTTCCCAATTATGTATTCTAGAAGGTATTTGACCACTATAAATTTCCCAAGTTCTGATCCGTGTCAAATACCTTAGTCGCAAGCTAATAGATAATCTTTTTAAAATCCGTAGGCATGTCGATAATCATGTGGATTTTGTAGAGTAAACATTTATCTTGACCGACAACTGCCTATAGATCCTATAACAATTTACACATCCGTTTTAGAAACTTTAATGTCTATAAAAACTTGGGACGGATTTTCAAACACGTTTATCTAAATAGGCACAGTCGGTCTCAAGCCAAACACATTAAGTTATTTTATCAGGTTACCACAGTGTCGTTGTTTCTCAATTGTTCTTTATCTTCTTCTTCTTTATCTCTAATTATCACACACTAATGACCTTCCATTATGCCTATATGGAAGATTGTCGAACATTTTAGGTTAAAATGCATTTAAGTACTTTATATAATCTGGTGTTCTGTACACCGAATATTTCCAAGTATAAGAATTTTTAAATAATCGTGTTTATGCGCTTATAAAAAAATGTAGTTAAATAGGTAACTGGAAATATACATATAAAAAATCAACATGGCATCCACTTGTCAGATGAAGGACCGCGTTGAAAACTAGCCAGCGTCAGTACACACTGCACTGACACAATTCTGAACTGGGCCCCCTTTTCGGCGCAGCTGTGGATACTGTCTGTCGGTTGTCTGTCCCTTTTCATTCTTTTGTATAATTATAATTTTAATCATTTTCCTCTATCCGTGTAATGAAATTATGATGTGACTAACCACAGCGCCTTTGCAACGAACTTACCGCTCGAATAGGAACTATCACTTGGACAAGTAATCATCATCATATCGGCCGGGAGACGCCCACTGCTGGACATAGGCTTCCCCAAGGAATTCCGATCAGATTGGTCGCACGCTGCCCGCATCCAGCGGTTTCCCGCGACCTTCACCAAATCGTCAGTCCACCTTGTGGAACGAGTATGATACAATTGAAATAAAAAATACCAAATCGGTTTTGATTGATGTGTCCTTGCATCAAGTAATTTTGACAGACATTAGCAGGGTGGTAGAATGAGGTCAGGGTATACACCTGACGACGTAAACTTCCGTAGGCTATGGTCATCCATCACCATTACGCCTTATAAAGTTACCAAAAAACCTTTAACAAACTCAAATACTTTGGTTTTCAAAAGGCTTACCGACATTTCTGACTAAAGGTGTTTTTAAAAGATTTATCGATTTCAATTGCTCTCCCATGTAGCAAGATTGGCTGTCAAACTACAATGAAGTTTCACAGTTGAATGTCGATAAAAAAAAAGTTATAACAATGCGGTGCTCATTCTATGCGAGCAAGTATTCTAAAGATATATATAAGATATATAATTTTGTTGGCTGTGCTCAAAACTTGTAGCATTGACCTTATAAAATCATCATAAAGTTTATTGCACGGTTATCAAAAGTAAGCAAAGGCTTAAATCTTGACAACATTTCGAGAAATGTTGAGATAGCGCTGTGTAAATTAAGATATTGAAAATATAACATGGTATTATAATACACCGTCTTTCATAAACTTAGTAACGCCATAATATGCTAGTTGGACATCTTTTCTCGTAAAACTAGTTATAAAAACACATAAGCTAGTATGAAATCATGAAGAGCATTAAGAGTTAAACCTTCGACCACCTTTTTATAATGTTACCCTATTTTGAATTACAAATAATTAAATGAAATTGTAGTCGCTTCCAAAGGAGAAGAATGATATAATTCAGCTGTTACCAGCTGATCGTCACATTGTTTCGTTATATGTCTGATGACGTTTGTGACGAGTCCGTAAGGCGGGCCGATCGTGTCATCCGTCGTTTGTGGAGCACGAGACAAGTCCATGACATTGATGTATCGCCGTTGGAATTGAACTGAATTGAGTGATCGGTGACCGCTCTCAAGGATGTTCTAGATGGACCTTCCTCGAAAAAACTGATTTGACCTATATACTTGCATGCTCCGACTCTGGAGTGAGTTCTGTTGAATGTTGGTTGGGTTCGCGGGATATTGCTCTTATTTTAAAGACGAAGCTTTTTCTGATAGGAAAAGTTTTCAGAAAAATATTACTATATCAACTCTTATTATGTATAATATAAAGTATGATAGGTACTTAGGGTTTAATTAATTAATAAATATTTCCAACACAAACACCAATTAGCCCAGCCCCAAAGTAAGCACTGTAAGGCTTGTGTTATGGGATGCTAGGGTAAAGGATACAATTCATATACAGTACATATATGAGTATATTTATATATATTCATCACACAAACATCTTTCATCAAGTGATGCGTCTATACAAAAATGCATTTTACTGTTTATCATTCACAAATCATTGCAAAAAATAATCAATTTTGATGAACCGTCTAATTCCGCTTAAGTGGCTTTACTGAGCTCTAGTGGTCGCGACTAGTGGCTTAAAGTGTCGGTGCTTTTAAGAAGTGTGCACCACGTCACGTCTTTGTGTGAACTGACCCTTATTAAGAACGTGGTTGTGATTATTTTTTTCACATCTGAAATCGCATATTTCAGTCAAGTATTATTGATTGCAAAACAACATTTGTATCATCAGTGAGTGGTCTTGTAACAAGCGTGTGGGCGCGCATGCATGCATGACCCTTCAATAAAATTACATTTTTTTTTCTTACTATGCACTTCTAGGTTAGTACTGGTTTAACTGATCAATGGCATAGCTTCTGTCGAGATTTTTACAGGACTTATTTATTTGATAAAACACTTTTGTCACAATTCTTACATAACATTACGGGTTTCTGAGACTTTTCAGCTTCAGTGGTCATAAGTTGTGTTTCATCATCATTATCATCATCAGCCTATTAATGTCCCCACTGCTGGGGCACAGGCCTTCCCTATGAATGGAATAGGGAGATTGGGCCATGACCCACCACGCGGGCCCAGTGCGGATTGGTGGGTGTTAATGACTGCAGATGCAGCCGGGACCAACGGCTTAACGTGCCTTCCGAAGCACGGAGGAGCTCGAGATAGTAAATTTTTGGTCACCCATCCAATGACCGACCACTGCGAAAGATGCTTAACTTGCGCCATCGAGCTTCTCAAGTTGTGTTTAATAACAGCAGATATTCATTCGCATAATAGATCATTTCGCTGACAGACAATCTAAAGTTGTACAGCATAGAAGATGAAAGGTATAATATAATAAAATCACACGCCCGTCCGCTCTATTTCGGTAATATTTCAATATTCTGATGAGATCTTATCTTTGTTCACAGGAAGTGACAGATGAAAGTGACGGATGCGGCGCCAAGTTCTCAGTGCTGATTGTGTCTGACAAGTTCCAGGGAAAGCCTCTTCTCGCTCGCCATAGGTAAGGCTCTTTATAAATAACAGCGGTGGGACATAGCGAATTTTTCCGCTCGAATTGGAGCGCCCGTCTAAGTATGTAACATCCACCTTACAGGAGACCACAGTCAATTAAAAAAAACAAAAGGAAGAGTTTGGTGGTGTTGTGTTTCTGTCGGTGAATAAGGTTCCAGGGCTCCACGGGGTAGTGGATTAAGTCAGAGTAAATGAAATTATTTAAAGAAAAATAACTAGAAAAATATTCCATGCGGACCAGGCAGCAGACGGGACTCGAACCCGCACCCTTCGCAATCCGGGCGAATGCACTGACCAATTATGTTACCGCGGCCCTGAAGGTCGCGTCGAAATTCTTCTAGATCGCAATCTTACATAATTATCGCCTTTATCATCCAATTGTTAAAGCGAAGAGCGTAGCAAAAAATATCCACGGTCAGGGCATTGACTGCTGTAAAATCATCTTATTTTGATTATTATTTGGAAGAGCCTAGTACATAAAATATATAAAATGCCTAGTACATGGTACATAAATATTAATAATTTGACCTGTTTTTGCAAAATTTCAATACAATAGAAGTAAGTTTAAAGAAGATCTCGTAGATCATAGCATGTTTGATGTTAATGTAACATGTATCGTGTCATGACCTCTTAAAACTATTCACCTATGTAGGCTTGCTTGCTCGCTTTACGTAGTCTCCATGTGTCATGGTATCTTAGGCATCGAGCACCCTTGTCACTTCACGAATAGGGTAACCAATAGAGCATGTGGATTTGGGCTTTTTATTTTAGTCATCACAACAAACAGGGCATATTAGTTCACGTGATATACTCACGCAGACGAGAGGCAATTTTTAAGAGAAGGAGGGACCGGGGATGGCTGTGTTTCGCTCGAATTGGAGCGCCCGACTGGGGAAGCAACCATGTCCACCGTAATTTTACTGTAGTACAGAAAACTACAGTAAAATAACACTACCTTTGTGGTGGTTTTGTATTTCTGCTGGTGAGTAGGATTCCAGTTCTCCGCGGGGTAGGGGTTTGGGTTCAGAGCAACAAGGTGAGGATGGCTGGAGTGGAAAACCGCAGCATCTTCCTTCGCGATTGGCGATTGATTGACGACCTCCGTAGCCGAGTAGATTGTACGCCGGGTTTCATGGTGTCGCCGACTCGAGAGGTCCCGGGTTCGAATCCCGGTGGGGGCAGATTTGTGTGATGAATACGAGCATTTGTACTCCAGTCATGGACGTTTAATATGTATTTCTATACAAATATACTTATATAATTATGTACAGTATATTTATTCTATCCGTTACCCTAGTATCCACACACATAACACAAGCCTTACAGTGCTTACTTTGGGTCTAGGCTAATTGGTGTGAGTGTTGGAAATCTTTATTTTTTTATTTATTGGACTCCACTTGGACCTACCATCAGGAAGGGAGGGGTAATTTGTTGCGCCACGTTTAAAAAATAAGACAAACTTAGTGACAATTTCTGAATCAAAAGAATATTTATCTCTTCCCAATTTAGATGCGCAAAAGGATCTTCGTATTGAATGGAGACTTGTATCTTCTAAGATAGCGACCCACAAAGAGAACACTGATTGCATCAGTGTACGTGCCGCAAGCCTCATCGCCTCATACGCATAACGCACTGGCCTGGCCTCTAGAGGCGCAATTACGCTTTGTCGTTGGCCCGTATTCGGGTGCACGAAAAACAATCACTCAATTTCGGGCATCCGATGCAATTACATTGTTTTAGTCACGTTCACAAGCACAAATTTTGACAGCTCCGTAATCTTTAGCGAATCTAAAATATAAGCAGCTGCTATCGGACGTAACAAAAAACTAGCTTTTTCCATAATTTTACGTTGACGATAGCGATTACTGTCAAAATTCGTTTTTGGGCCTCTTGAACGTACTGACTTTAGTGATGCCAGAATGGGGGGTACCAAAACAAATACGGCCGTATCCGCTCCGTTCATTTACACTAGAGATGGGCCGACTATAGTATTTGCCGACTAACCGACTAGCCGACTAATCGGTTTTCGAATTGCCGACTGTTCTGCAATGCCGATCATTCTAATACCTATCTTGGGAAGGTGTTCGGAATATTTCGTCACTACTCGGCTTTGCTCACGCACGACACGCGTACCCCAAATCAAGGCGAAATATTCTAGTTCCAACATCACAATTTGCCTTTAACGATTTTTTTTACCTATGGACTTCATTAAGACTTGCTGGCACTTAAGATTTTACTCAACTACTACATACTTACTTCCCATTGCTATTTTGTTATGTTCGATATTCACTGTGTTAACTTAAGCACTAAGTTCCTAATTCTTATTGTAACCTTTTTTTTAATATTTTAAGACTAGATAACTTTAAATACACTGTACGACTGTACTGTTCAAATATACAAAAGAAGCATAACTTTTGAGTTTTATTTCATTGTTATGTGCCGATTATAATCGGCATGTTTTGCCGAATAGTCGCCAACTAATCGCCGACTATAAACGATGCCGAATAGTCGTCTTTCCCTACTAGTCGGCGGCTAGTCGACCCATCTCTAATTTACACTTGTTGTTTGTCCGAATTCCATAGGCATTTGTATACGAGCTAACGATCAAGTGTGATTGCGCCTTAAAGCATGTTGGCATAGATAAACATTAAAGACTGCATACCTTTGTGGCGTCAAGAGATTCTTATGACTAACTTCTATGACTGGTTCGCGTAATCTTCATTAAGATCGAATTTTGTCCAATTTTTACCTTGATACAAATTATCTCAAAAAACATATAAAATTATACTTAAAATGACTCACTTTTCAAAATTTCAAACAAATTGAATAAAACTTGCTGAAAATCTGTATTAAAAAGGAAAACTGCGCATAAAGAAACGTTACCTTTGACGCAATTTGTTATCGACTGACAGATGACAGCTTATACTATTGGTTTAAATTCGTTTCCTTGATTGTGATTGGTTGTATTTAAAATCACGTGATTTCCGTATTTAATTGTTATTGACTTAGAGGTGCACATTTACCTTATTATATTATCTATGTTGCCATTAATTCAAATGTTTGAATGATATTTTTATATGGTACAAGTGGATAAAAAACTCCATTTATATTTTTGATGAATTCGGCATATTTTTGTACACTTAAATGCATGATAAAACTTGGGGTACAAAATTGTATGGAGAGAAGAACAGATCCTATCCGATCTATTCTTCTCCTAGCCTAACCAGGCTATTAGTAGTTGTTTGGCACGGTTGCCATTTTCTCAAATCCGAAAGTAGAAAGAACTTGGTCGACGCTTATGTCCCTAAAAGCGGGGAATATTTTTTTGTTGTTTCTCTGCAGTTATTACCACCAAAAGCCAAACAGGGGCCCATGATCAAATACCTTTTTTTTCCTTAATATGTTTCGAATCTCTCCAAGAGTTTCACATCTTGAAAATTTACTTCAATTGTTTTCTTATACATTTTCTCATTCTTTTTTTCAACTGCTCATTTATTTTAGGCCACAGAGATTCTGAGAAAAATATATTGTATTTAGGTCCTGCCAAGGATCCCTAAGATTTATGACGTCAATACTTAACCTTTCTATTCTGAGGTGAAGTCAGAAGTCATAAAGCGACATAGATATAAATCACAAATTTCATTAAAAAAAGAAAAAGATCACTGATAATTCCTGGCATTGTTGTGTGGATTCCTTATCAAAGGAAGACGGCACAAAAATGGATATTTGAATTGTATTAGCTCCGGTATAGTTGTTGAAAACATATGACGTATATATGGTTTAACTAGCGGCCGCCCGCGACTGCATCCGCGTTAAAAAAATAGTTTTTTGTGAATTCCACAGGAACCTTTATTTTATTCGGTAACATGCAAACAGGCAAACATGCAAGCTTTCACATTAATAATGTTAGTAGGATTATTGTAGTATTATAAAGTTTAAAAAAAAACTGTTTCTTCGTAATAAAGCTGCCACCTGGACGTCCTAATTAGAGACTTATTGTTATAATACGATAAAATAAAATATTACTATGTTTCGTCCAATATATTGTAAGTCAACAACCTTTCCAATTTTATTGTTTTTGTCTTACGAATTTTCGATTAGGTCTTGACGCGATCAGGCCACGTGTCCTGACGCGAGTTTACCATTTTTTACCCATTACAGAAAAGTGTACAACGCCGCTAAAGAAGTTTTCACTTCAAAAATCTAGCAGTTAAATGCTTAAGAAATAAAAAATATAACTAAATATCTAACAATTTGTTAAGGGCTTATTAACTGTGTGTCTATTTGTTTAATAATATTGTCGTTAGTATTTCCAAATTATACTTTAATTCATCTTTTTTTTTTTTTTTTTTTTTGTTTTTTTATGTTGGGAAAATGCGTTATGCATACCCCGCCGGTATGTGGCGGGGTTATGTGGGACTCCTCCTCCCCCCAAATCCCGCCCACCCGCCCAGCCAGGCTGGCTCGGCGGCTGTTCGGGATGAGGGGGGGGGGGCTACCCACTAAAAACCCAACAGTGCTCCCTCGTCTGCCGGAACGGGTTTTGTGGGATCCGGGTGACGCTCCACGTTACCCGGCAGAGGTTCCTCCTCCTCCTGATGGTCAGGGGGATGCCCTGGAGCACCTAGGCATCCTCCCTCGACGGGTGAGACTGCGCAACGCGAGCGACGGACTACCCTGTCCGCCGCCCGCAGTCCCACTAGGGTGGAAAGAGGCGGTCGTACTGCCGCCGTCTTCCCCCCGGTCGTCGGCGACGGAGAGGACCGGCCCGGGCGTCCCCCTCGCGGGCCCTCTCTGCTGTCTCCTTCTGTAGGATGACTTCCTCACAGAAGGAGACGACCGCGTTCCAGGATCTGTCGCTGTCCAGCATCGCTTTAACGACGCTGGGCAACGAGAGATCCCTTCCCACTGCCATGACCATATCATGGCGCTGCCGAGACCACGACGAGCACTCTTCAAGGGTGTGCTGCGCCGTGTCCTCGGCAGCGCCACAATGATGGCATGACGGGGTCGCTTCCCTCCGTATGCGATGCAAGTAGCTGCCAAAACATCCATGCCCTGCCAGCACCTGCACCAGACGGAAGGTCAGCGACCCATGCCTCCTTTCCTTCCATTGCCCCAAGACTGGCCGCAGCGCCTCCAGGGTCCTCACCCCGAACTGCTGCGCCCCCAGCTCCTCGGCCCACTGCTCCATGACTAGCTCATCCAGTCTCCTCCTGTGGGCTAACACCTCCTCTGATGTTAGTCTCTCTCCCCGTTGCCGGGCCTCCGCCCTTTGCCAATATAGGCTTGACAGTGCCCTCGCTTCAATCGCCCATGGAGGCGACCCCACCAGTGCGCATACGGCCGCGAACGACGTGGTGCAGTACGCCCGCGCGGCCCTTTGCGCCACTACCCTTTGCGGCCTCCGTAGCAGGGCCTCACTCCCCGCACCTATGCGATCTGCCCAAATGGGCGCCCCGTATAGGGCCATACTTCTAATGACCCCAGCGTACAGCTTGCGGCAGCTGGCGCTGGGGCCACCAATATTCGGCAGCATTTTACCGAGCGCCGCCGCCGCACTAATCAGCCTTGGGGCCAGCTGCTTGAAGTGGGCATCGAAGCGCCACTTCGCGTCTAGCACTAACCCCAGGTACTTCAGGGTGGGCTCTACTGGCACTCTGGCTTCGCCCACCCTGACATACGCCCCGGCCGGCGGCTTGCCCCTGGATCCGTGGAACATTACCGCCCATACTTTAATTCATCTGCCTCATGGCGCACCGTTGAGGCTCTACAAATCCCCCAAAAGACTTTTGTGTTAATGTGTTTGTATTGGTACATATCTATGTTTTTTTATTACTCAAATATCGAATGGCAACATAATTCTATCTTAAATTTTCGACTCGCACTTGTCCCGAATTTTAATCGCAGATTAGAATAACAATACAATTACAACCATATATATTGTCTCCCGCAGGTTGGTGAATTCAGTCCTTCAAGAGGAGCTGAAGACAATCCACGCGTTCACCCAGAAGACGATGACAGTGGAACAGTGGAAAGCACAATCATAAATGTTTAAAGTTCATTATACCATGATATAAAAGTCCAGTGGTTTTTCTTCTACCTTACGTCCGTACGCAAAGAGTGTTCAAAATGTTCAACGGAATGGACAATATGTTTACCGTGAGCGTGTCCGCGCCGGGGAAGGTGATCCTCCATGGGGAGCATGCAGTGGTTTATGGGAAGACCGCTCTCGCAGTCAGCCTCGGGCTTAGGAGCTCTATTGTTGTGAAGGTAAGTTTGTTTTTTAACGGCCAGAACCATATTTCAGGGGCATCACTGAAGATAACACATTCACTCCTCTGTCTTCTGCACCACTTTTACTATACTCATCAAAAAAGTCTAAGCAACATAGACTTTGAACTTTTGAACGATTTCAACTATTGTAATATTATATTTTTATGAAGACAAAAGCACAATCGTAAAGTTTCTATATTTAAAATCAACCAATTATGTTTCGTAGATAAAAAAGGATTGTAATTCCAATCAAATAATTACAGTGTCTTTTTCACCAAGAACAAGTCTCATATACTAGTTTTAAACAAAACTTGTGGAATACTTGCTGTGGCTGTTTAAAAACATTCTTTCGTTGAGACGGCATAGACAACTAGTAACTTACCAGTATAAATCACTTATTTACTTCACATATTTTGTTTATCAACTAGTTTGATGCAAGTATTGTATACTACATGTTTTATACTTGTTTAAAAGTGTGAAAAAAAATAAGACATTGTATAAAAAATGTTAAATACATTTAATATACCTTGGGTAAAAGACTTAGTCTTTTTTACCCGACTGCCAAAGAGGGAGGGTAATGTTTAGGGAGTGTATGTAAGTATGTATGTATGTCTGTTCCTTTGTGACCTCCTGTAGCCTAAACGGCTTGATGGATTTTGATGTATGAGGTATCGTTAGATTTGTCTTGATTACGGGAGTGTCATAGGATACATTTTATCCTAAAAGTCCCACGGGATAAAGACATAATAATATTTTTTCTAAATTTCCCTTTAAAAAAATATGTATGCGGTATCATTAGATTCATTTTTAGACTGTCTTAAGGTACTTAATAATTCCCGCGATATTAATTCCCTTACTGAAGTAACAAGACTACGGTATATACCGTCTTAAAATACTAACTAACTAAAAAGTGTGAAATAAAAAAGGTAAATTTAAAAAATCAAAAAACCCGACTGCTTAATTATACTTCAAATAAAAACTGAAAAGAAAAAAACAAGTCCAGTAGTCTATAATTCTGTTAATAAGGAACAAAGCTACTTTAACAGTCGGGACCCACTGTTGAAAAATATTATGTATTCTTGAATATCTAATGGGTCCCGACTGTTAAAGTAGCTTTGTTCCTTATTAACAGAATTATAGACTACTGGACTTGTTTTTTTCTTTTCAGTTTTTATTTGAAGTATAATTAAGCAGTCGGGTTTTTTGATTTTTTAAATTTACCTTTTTTATTGATGTTTGATTATTTCCGTTGTACATAAGGCTCTATGGTCTACTATAAGGACTTTCATTTTTTTAATTATTTTTATTAAATAATGGACTTCAGGAGATGGTGATCTATTCATATTTATTACCCACTGTTTATTTAACATCATTGTTTTTATCGGTTCAAGGATTCTAAAGATCGTTGGTTCAATGTCAAAAATGAAAGAATTAAAAACTACTTATCTGTTACAATTTTATTAAAAATGGTATTTGGTTCTGTTTATTCTATAACAATATCAACTTTCTCTAAGAGAGTGTCCATAGCCACATTTTAAATGTGGA
Source organism: Chilo suppressalis (assembly GCA_902850365.2). Taxonomy (NCBI): domain Eukaryota; kingdom Metazoa; phylum Arthropoda; class Insecta; order Lepidoptera; family Crambidae; genus Chilo; species Chilo suppressalis. Next base: position 15,724,375 of record OU963914.1, on the reverse strand, counting down.
ATAATATATTTACATTTAGCAAATATTCATTTATTTTGTCACTTAATTTTAGATTTATCACTAATCTGCAATACCCTAATAATAATATCTATTTTCAAGAAATGTTTTAGTCATCATAGTAATCAAAACGGTCTCTAGTTATTTGCGTATTTATATTTATTTTTTAATATTATAATCATACACATATACTAAAGTACAAGAATATGCTGTAAGTAATATTAATCATTTAAATTATGTTAACGTAGGTATGTATCTATGTATATCTCAAGTTATAGATTGATCACTTTATACTACAGCGTGAAGTTAAGGTATGTTCCTAAAAAAGTAAGTCACGCTCAGTTATTATACATTGATATAGAAAATAATAGATCTGTCACCAAATAAATGTATCAGTTCCTTGAATTAGTGGAGAAATGCCTATTAAGGGCAGTCAAATTAGCAGGTGGTCAAATTTACCCAATGTTAAACGCTGTTGTTTCGCCGAAAGAATTGTGTGAAGTGCTAGTTTTGGACTTGTTGTGTTGGACAGTGATTTAACGTAGAAATCGCAAGGTTAGGTTCACTGAGCCGGTAATCTATAAGAGCCGGCACTTCCCAAATCAATATATTCAAAACAAAAATCTAAAGAAATTATAGTCTGGCCTGTGCTGCCCTGGTAACGCTGTGAAACTGAAAAAACTACGCCATTGGTTCGCAAACAGATCCATGGGATAATGGAGTATGAAGTCATGCCAGTTGGTAATGGGTGTGGTCAGTCAAGGAAGAGTAGAGGGATTCTTCCATCCGGCGGGTCAGCGCATCTCTTCCTTAGGCAGTCACTCGGGGAAACAAAGCCCTGGAATTTTTTCCGAATTTTTAAATATAGGGAACGTGCACAACGAAGCTTCTGCCAACAGGCATGGCCAATCCAAATAGAGTAGAATAGTTGAAATTGGCATTTTTAACAAGCAAACAGAATTAATTTTATTAGTGAAAATTATTCTAGCTAATCAAAATGCATTGTTGCATTTCTGGATGTACCACATCATACATCCACAAAAAATGAAAAGAAATCAAGAAGCATAAAATTTTATTCCTTTCCATAGAATAATAACTACGGATAAGATGGTTGGAATTGCTAGTTTTGGATTTGACGCTTTCAGGAGAATTAACATATATTACTAAAGCGCAGATGTGCTTACATTTTCCTGAAGGGCCAGCCTTGCATTTACAAATTGTACTTGCAATGTTTCTGTTGCACTTAGTTGAAAAAATAAAAACATTAATAAAAATAATCTGTATAGGTACGTTTGAAAAATTAATTAGTAAAAACTATTATAAGTTAGACTCCGAACGGAATGTTATGTTTTTCTATTCTGAAAAGAGTAGTGTGCGCCTCGAAAAACATTTTGTATGTAAGGACGTGCATTCCGGGCTCTAAACAGTCTAGGGGTAAAGCAGACCAAGACCACGGTGATTCGGGGTAGACAATGTCGGTTATCCAAAAAGTGTCCCATACAAACCTTATGGCTCCCACAACCCATTTCCATTAAAAAAAATAGGGTTTCATGGGGACATTACTACTCCTCTGTACAGTCACTAGTGGGAACACGAAGATGGGGGTTAATAACAAAAAAGTGTCCCATACAAACGTTGTTCCTTATCAACCCCACAACCCATTTCCATCAAAAAAATGGGGGTCATGGGCACATTTCCGCAGAGTCTTTCCACACATTATAATTATTTCACATACACGATTTGTAATGCTTAAACTTGAATCATGAAGGAAGACATTTAGTTTTATTGCAGTATACAAACATACCAATATAAATTTTGAAGTACAACCTGACGAAAATTTAGGCCTGAGAGATACGCGACTCAGTGTAGACTTAATACTTTTGTTTTAGCAGGATTGTATTTTTATCTGATAGTTGTCACAAAAGGTATGCCCAATTTATTTTGTTAAAAGTGACGACGGCTTGGTTAGGTTATGTTAGTATTACGACCAAAACGCGCGAGCCGATCATGCCGTGGCAGCGGCCAACGAAGCGCCAGAAAAAGATTCCCCTTTTCCCAGAACTTCCTATGTTGGATAAAGAACATACCTCTTTTTGAATTCAGTTTAGTTTTATTTTTTGTTTTTATTACCAATCTACTCTAGATTGGTAAATATGATTGTTTCTATGATATTTTTTATTGCGAAAATTTATATCATCCCCAGACATGATAATGCAACTTATTCACTGATGCACTCAATTCTGTGTCACGGTTCTCTTGTATCAAACAGCGAATCTGGAAGTAACGTTATACAAAAACAAGTTTCAACGGTATAGATGCATTGATTCATTTATTTATTGACGTTTCATAACATTATGTTTGGTTTTCGATGGAGCAACTCTACCGACCATGACGTCTCGCCGCGCATTTCCGATTCGCATGCGGACTTCACGATATTCCAATATGCAATTAATCGCTAACTTACTGCTGCTTATTACTATACTGCTTATTAGTACAACAGAAATGAGGAATTGCTTAGGTTTTTAAACTTTGCCCGATGTGTATGTGTATTGTGTACTTTATCGACAGAAACATGCACATTTAATCATTAACGTTATTTCTAACAGTAATGTACTTTAATAATTGTCTTCTTTCCATCTATGCTTTAATTAAATCTCTAAATTATTGAATGCATGCACTATACCTTCTTTATTTCTAAGTTCAACATTACAATATGTCTATTCTATATTATTTTCTTTGGTGAGAAAACACCGTAAAATTCTATTTGTTAAAAGGTCAGCCAAACAAATTAATTATACAGACCTCTTAGTGACAGAGCAAAATGATAAGAAGCTGACACATTCGAAAGATATTTACAAACCTCTAACTCATGATGAAAAAAATCCTACCATTATCGCAAACCTATTGAGAAGTCAAATACCTAAGCCCTCTAAAACAAATCATTGTCTCGTAATGGACCACTAATAGGAAGACTAATATCTTTACAAATTTCAGGAAGTGAATTCGATAAAGGAACCGGCGGTCTACATCCACATGCCGAGTGTGGAACTCCAGGAAACTATACCATTGACGCCCACGATAAAAGCCCTGTTCTGTCCGCGGCTACTCCAAGACATCTCCGGCAAATTCTCCTGGAAAATGCCGGACAAGTTAGACCACGACCAACACTTGAGGAGAGTCGAGGAGTTCCTGCACATAATCAAGCCCAACTTCGATGTTCTCCCATCGAACCAGAAGAATTCCTTGCGCGTGTTTCTCTATATGTTCTCTGGAATATTCGGCAGTACTGATATCAGAGTGAAATCTTTGGACATTTCAATTGGTACTGAGTTAACAATTGGCGCTGGGACTGGTAGTTCGGCCTCCTTCGCTGTGTGCCTGGCCGGTGCTTTGATCCAGCTGCTGAAATTGAAAAGCCATTCGTCGAATTACGACGCCTATTATGATGAAGATTTCTCGATGACGGAGAAGGAAATAATTTCGGAATGGGCGTACAACGGTGAAAGGATCATGCATGGTACTCCATCCGGTAAGTGCTAACTGAACTATTTAAAATTGGATAAAAAAGTATTAACATCTCGGTTTAAACATAAACGGTCTTACCACAAAAAGTTAGATATAGTTTGAATTTTCTATGTATTTTCTTAAACTCGTGTTGAACGCACCCTTAAAAACTAGCATATCTTTAAAAAAAATATTTCACCTTAACTCGCCACATAAGTATAGCTAAGTTTCTAACTGGTCAATTATTCATGTTTCTAGAATGTCATTTTTTTATATTCTTCACTAATGAAACTTTTATGTATCTTTAATAAAATAGTGACATCGCGACATTCGGGTTGATTGCCAGTCTGTTTTTACCCGGCTGCGCAATGCAGGAGCGCGAAGCGCGACGCGCAGACAGGGTTATGTGTTTAACAGTCTATATATGTATGTTTGTTCCTTTGTGGCACACTAGAGACCAAACGCCTGGACCGATTTTGATGATTCATACATCAATCGATTCGTCTCAATCATGGGAGTGCTACTAAAGATATGATATTAATCAAAATTCAATATGGGCAAAATTAGGAGCCATATTGTGACGAAGTAAAAAAAAAAGGTGACAAAATATGTCGAGTGGGGTATCACTGTCTAGATAATCAAAAATCATATTTAGGTTTCTAACACCATTTTTCATTTTATATGATTGTTTAGGATCTACAACGCTTTAAAGTTGTATATTAACCACTTACGCTTTTAATTTCAATCTTACGTTTGTATGGATCTTTGTTACTCTTTCACCTAAAAAATACTGAATGGATTTTAATGAAACTTAACAGTAATATAGCTCATATATGATAATTACATATATATAATAATTTATGTGGTTATATGGTATTGAGTGAATTGGCCAATATATAGCAATAAGTGTCACATAAGACGGAAAAAAATGTCCCATCTGCGAGCCATTTTGGCCTGCACTGCAAAAACAAAAAAAGTTACATGAATGTAATGTAGAGTGAAAATGTATCTCTTAAATAGTTCTAAAAAAAAGTCCGTGACACCATATATCTATTTTTAATATATAAGTCATTACCGCTAAAATAGTGAATCAAAACTAAAATATTATTTGATATCTATTTCCAAAATGCACATTTTGTATTAACAAATCATTTTTTACCAAAACAAATACTTTAATCGCTTTTGATATTTAAAGACGATAAACTTTGCTTTTTACACTATGTCATTTCGACAAATATTTAAAAAGTTACAACGATGACAAAGTGATAGCGCGGTGTACTATGTAAAAGAAAAAAAAATGGGGTATTCGCAGTATCTGATCCTATACGCAGTACTAACATTAAAACTGTGATACAGTTCCTTCCTATTAAATGATGAAAAATATATTATCATAATAGGTATTTATGATTATTGAATTTTAATGAAAAACTCAGAATTTTACTGTTTTTTATTTTTTTAACGATATTACTTAAGGTTTATTTAATATAATGACAAATAACCCATTTTTCGCTAGTAAGTACATACTTATTGGAATCCCTGTATTTATTAATCAGCTCGCGATAATATTGGTTTTGTAATAATTCTGCAAAATTCAAAGTAAATAATGTAGATTTTTATAGGTAAATCACCCCTTTCATCACCCTACGCCTATAAGTATTGCGATGTTGTAGCTAAGAACCAAGTTCCCATCTACTTCTATATGGGAATACATTATATTCGATTTAGCTATTAGGGCACGGAAGCGCAACAAACAAACTCACTTTCGCATCTATAATATTATATTATACTTACTAGTGATCCACCCGGGCATTGTACGGGCGAAATTTATACTCAGACAAAATGTATTTAAATAAAGAAAAATGTTATAATAAATAATGTAGCTACCTTATGATGAATTAATATTTGAAACCGGTTCAGTAGTTTGATTGATTATTTGTTACAAACATACAAATCTTGCCTCTTTATAATATTAGTATAGATAGTTAGGATAAGATAAGTATTTAATTGATGAAAAAGATTTAAAAATAAAGTAAGTAATAGGTTTATTTGATTATATTTGTAAAAGTTACTTAGCATTTGTGCTTAACAGTGATACGTTATTCGGTATTTTTATAACAAAAAAAAATTGGAAAATAATTGCCATGATTGAACTACTGGGAGTACTCTTCATTCGAACTTTACACTACCAATAAAAAGGGTCGAACACAAAGTCTTTGACCTGTTAAATGTGAACGCTTTAAAAGAAAACTACAAAGAGAACTATAAATTGATAATAAATGAGATTGCTATGGTGCTCTACCCAACGTTATGAAAAATTTTATTATGCGCCTTTAGTTTAATCAAATATTATAAACTTTGCTTTGGTGATTGCATAATTATTTAATTTAGTGATCTAAGGCAGTTGCCACCATTGTCCAAAACAACAGACGGGAATTACTTCTTTCTTCAACCTGCGACATAAACTTCATTGATTGGTATTGTATATAGGGTGATTAAAAACATTTGAAGTTAACTTCTGGCAGATGCCAGAAGATCTGTAGCCTTGACCCCGCTGGTAAAGTCTTTGTATGTCTTAATAAATCAATCTTTTAGACCGACGCAAGGTACTTAATAATTCCCGCGATATTAATTTCCTTACTAAAGTAACAAGACTACGGTATATACCGTCTTAAAATACTAACTAACTAAAAAGTGTGAAATAAAAAAGTTAAATTTAAAAAATCAAAAAACCCGACTGCTTAATTATACTTCAAATAAAAACTGAAAAGAAAAAAACAAGTCGAGTAGTCTATAATTCTGTTAATAAGGAACAAAGCTACTTTAACAGTCGGGACCCACTGTTGAAAAATATTATGTATTCTTGAATATCTAATGGGTCCCGACTATAATACATGTAGGTACAATGTTATGTATGAACGGACATAACGACTCGGCCATGACATAGATAGCTAGAGGTCAATTTCATTTTCTTTGATGTCCTTAGTTACACATTTTAAACCCTTAGTTACTCGAATCAATATAGCGGTCCAAACCAAGTGTTGTATAGGTCTTTATGATACTGCAATGTTGGATTAAATGGTTCAAAATTATGATAATACAAACCTAATTCATCTGTCATATATAATAATACTTCAAGTGTGATCATCATGTGTATAATAAAAATATCTTGTAACTTTTTTGAAACCTTGAAGGAATACAATTTTGTATTTCAGGGACATCTCTATTCTCTGGATTTGTTTAATATTAAAATCTTTTGGCATTCACTTTAGTTTTTTGAGAATTTATCAGGAACCTCATATTTTTTTGGGATAAGAAGTATCCTATGTCTTATTCCAGGTCAGAAACTATATGTGTACCAAATTTAATCTAAATCCATTCAATAGTTTTTGTGTGATTGAGTAACAAACATACAAACCATCGCATCTATAATAGTAGTTGGTAGGCTAACCATTAACGTTCAACTTTTAGGCCGGATTGCTCCATCTTGATTTACAAAGACTGATTCATCGATGTCTTCGAATAATAAATATTGTTTGAGATAGCTAACGATACCGTTAAGTAATTGAGACCAATTTTGCCTTCATTCATATTTTTTGCTATGAATGCTTACGGGTTGATGACGTTAAAAATTGTTAACACATTATTTCAGGCGTGTGAACTGCGAACACATCTAGATGGATGGTAATAAATAAGCATATAGAGATCGAAATTATTTAGCGATGCATATTACAAAATCGTACATTGACACAGTTCGTTTGGAAGTTTGACCATGATTTCATATTTTAAAGTTATTATAATTTCTGAATTATTGTAATTAATATGCTGTGCAATACGATACGATGTGCATAAAATTTGTCTTATTTTATTGTTATTATATTATAATTTGTCTATTAGGACGTCTCATAAATAGTAGAGTATCTAATTTAATACAGCCATAACGCTATAACAGTTTCAAAATAATCACACTAATATTATAAATGCGAAAGTTTGTGAGTGTGTATGTTTGTTACTTCACATCTAAACGGCTGGAGCGATTTTAATAAAATTCGATATCGAGTTAGCTGACATCCTGGATTAACACATAGGCTAAGTTTTACTGCGGGTAAATATCCCTAATAAATCGCTACAGCTAGTTTTTTTATAACTGCGGCAACCTGTATGGAACACCGCAAGTATAGCATCGAGCTGTCCAATACATTCACTGGTTGTTTTTTTATTTCGGAACAGTCTGTTATAGACTTCTATCAGCCGCTACCACCCTTGGCGATTGGTTCCGTAGATGGCGTATCGAGGTTAACTCCGGCACCGGGCGGCACTTTGCCGGGGGCGGCGCTGCGGAGGTGGCAGATAGAGAAAAAAAATTAAAATATAAAAAAAAAAAAATTTCTTTCAGTTTTTTTTCGTCATTTTTTTGTTGTTGTTACCAAATACCCAGGTACCTATGCAGGTTCTATGCATGGGTGATGCAAGCGCAAGGTTGCCATGCCTCAATTTTTTTATAATGGATTGCAAAAATAAGAGGGCGGCAAATTTGGAATCCGCACCGGGTGCTAGTGACCTATGCTACGCCACTGCCTATCATGACCTACGCGAGTGTTTGCTTCTCCCACGTTCCTCCGTCGCGTCTTAAACCATTACAAACGCTGCAAAATCGTGTGTTGCGCGGTGCCACGGATTGCCCATGGTATGTGCGCAACATCGATTTGCATCACCTCAAATTAGACTCCATCGCGAAGTATATGAAGACTATGTATTATGACTCCTCGAGGCTTTACTTCGACAAAGCCGCGCATCACCCGAACCCCTTAGTAGTTAAAGCGATTAGTTATCAAGCAATAAGAGCATGTAACTTTAATAACTAGAATCGTTGGTAACGGATAACACACATAAATTTGTAAAAGATCATGACTCGAATACATAAATGCATGAATAATATAAATATTAGCAGTTGCCCGCTATAAAACGTGTGTATTAGAATAAGAATACAAACTCATTTATTCAGTCTAGGTTGTTACAAGCTTTTCTGAAAATCTAACGCTATGCCATCGGTTCGTTAATCTACGGCGGGAGAATTTGTAATGAGAAAAAACGGAAAGAAACTCAGCATGAGCAAGTTTTTTCTCCCTGTTTTGGTATTTATTTATATTATTTAGTGTTTTATATTTTTGCATAATAAAATGTAAAGTAAATTTAATTGAATCCTAAAGGCTGATTTTTAATCTCTGTATTATGGTCAATGCTCTGGATAACACTTATTCGTGTTAAAAATTCTGTCACCTAAGTTGTCACGAAGTATGTTTTTTTTTCAATGATGCTGGTGACTTCTATTTTTGAATGGGTAATTTATTTTATCCAAGAACCAACCCCTCATAAGCCCCTTATAAGCGGTTTAAAAACGTTATTGACATAAGGCCCCGATCTCCTTGCTTTTTTTAATGGTATTCGTAAAAGGTAAAGAGATTAACTTAAAACGTACAACTTCCCACAGCGGTTGTCCCTCTCAGCTATGATATGTCATCAAATGGCGGGTAAACCTTTTTCTTAGGAGCCAGCAACGCATGAGGGGTTACTACCCTTGGTAAGTAAGTATTCATGGATTCCATCTTACCATGAGGAGCTCGATGGCGTAAATGATCGTTGAACTTAAGCAACTTTCGCAGTGGTCGGTCATTGGATGGGTGACCAAAAATTACTATTTCGAGCTCCTCCGTGCTTCGGAAGGCACGTTAAGTCGTTGGTCCCGGCTGCATCTGCAGTCGTTAGCACCCACCAATCCGCACTGGGCCCGCGTGGTAGGTCATGGGCCAATCTCCCTATTCCATACATAGGGAAGGCCTGTGCCCCAGCAGTGGGGACATTAATAGGCTGATAATGATGATGATCATCTTACCATCTGGTGGACAGCCAGCTCGTTTTCCTGAGTAATCGTAGAAAAATCTAAATATAACTCTAGACACCTAATGCCACAGTTCGTTGACTTAACTTAAAAATAATATATTCTCCAATTAATCAGTCGGGCGTTGTATCTCCGAGTCGTTAAAATTAATGTTACGAGAATACGTGTCTTATGTATACGAGGTACGGTCGAAAGTGTTTGTAAAGTTTGATTGGGCATTGCGTAATTAACATTGAAAAGTCATTGACGTTTTTAGTTTTGATGAGAAACTATTTTATTGTTATCGGGTCAAGGGCAGTCAGTCAGCCAGTTACTTACAAATTATAAATATAAATAAATATTTCCAATACACACACCAATTAGCCCCAAAGTAAGCATTATAAGGCTTGTGTTATGGGATACTAGGGTAACGGATAGAATACATATATTGTACATATATAATTTTATATATTTTTGTATAGAAATACATATTGAACATCCATAACTGGAGTACAAATGCACGTATTCATCACTCAAACATCTTGCCCCCACCGGAACCCGGGACCTCTCGAGTCGACGATACCATGAAACCCGGCGTCCAAACCACTCGGCCACGAAGGTCGTCAAATTATATGTAAACTGCGAATGTGTCTGTTTTGTTTAGTGCGAATTGTTCTCCTAATGTTTTTCACTCATCACAACATCATCAGCAGCCTTAATGACCCCACTGCTGGGGCAAAAACGTTTTCTATGAATGGAATAGCGAGAATGAGTCATGCATGACTCACTATGCGGTTTCACTACGCTGCCGTCCTCACACTAAAGTGCGGCTAAGTGACATGTGGTCGAATTTTCAGCCCTAAATAGCATCTTATATAGTTTTTAATACTCTATCGATCTGTCTTTAACAAATATTCGTATCTTTAATAGTTTGAGTCCAAAAATCCGTCATGTGCTGAATGGTTACAAAATAGCAATAATTTTAAGTTTACGAGCCGTTTTTTGGCCATATCTCAAAAGTTAGTTGTGTCATCTAGCCGCATTTTAGCTTGAGGACGGCAGTACGGACGAAGTTCCACTGCTTTTGTTGTTGTTAGCACACACCGATGCTTACAACCGCAGAACACAAAGAGAGGTAAGAAGGGTGATTAAATACCGTTTGTACGGGAACCGTTGTCGCCGGCTCGCACTTCCACCTAATAAATAGCCAATCAAACGCCGCGACTTCAACAAAAAACCAATCAGTGCTCACACGCGAGAACAACTACGCAATCAGAACCAGGTTTTGGCCAAATTATGTGCATTTGCTCACACATAACGCCCATCTAATCTCTTTCCGTGTTCTGTGCTTATAGCGCTTACTTTGAGGCTAGAGGCTAATTGGTATGTTGGATGTATTTGATTTATTACTGTTTGATTTTATTCTTGGTTTGTGTAGTTAATGCGGATAGTGTAAATTTTACGAGCACCGATTTTTGCTAAAACTCAACTAAAACAAATTAAATTCGGGTCTGGGGGCCATTCGCCTAACGGGATTGCCATATCTATCACTTACGATTTATTTATTTTTATTTCTGACCACCGAAGGTTTACAAACACCTCGCGCGATTTATTTTTCTTTTCAAAATCAATATCGTTTCTTCAGTCTTCTAGGCTGCTACAAGCACTTGTGAATGTCGAAAAGTTACGCCATCGGTTCGCAAATCTACTGCGTGAGACCTTGTACTGAGAAGAACCGGCAAGAAACCCAGCAAGGGCTGTTTTTTTGCCCCTGTATTTTATACAGAGTCGTCAAATTGAATAATGACTTCAATATGAGGTAACTCATGAAGTAAGTTTCCATTATAAATATAAATAATATAAAAAATATGACTATAAATATTGGTAATGGAATATGAGCGTGCGGTATTTGAAAACCATCGGCATTCGTATATAACATAATGAAATCGTAAGCGATAGCCATAGCAATCCCGTTAGGAGATTGCCCCCTCCCCCTGGGGGCCAATCGCCTAACTGGATTGCTTTGGAAAACGCTATCGCTTACGATTTCATTTTGTTATTTCTAGCCGCCTGAGGTTTTCAAATGCCTCGCGCTCTTTTTTTTTCTTTTGCTTTGGTAATAACAATGTTAAAGAAAATGAGCGTGAGGTATTTGAAAACCTTCGGCGGTTAGAAATAACAAAATGAAATCGTAAGCGATAGCGTTTTCCAAAGCCATCTGGTTAGGCGATTGGCCCACTGGTCTGGGTTAAGCTACGGTTAAGACTAAATATGCCCGACTAGTTGGTAACCCTATTGTGCAGCACAAAAACTGGAGTTAGTCTATTCTATGTCCACTCTTACGTCACATGACCAGTAGTTCTTCTGTTATCACATTGAGTATCTGTAGTAGTATCACATAATTATCTTGACGTAACACGGCAAGCGTAATAAACATTACATAACATTGTATACTATAATAACATTGAAACGTAACTTGCGACCCGCCGCACGTTTGTGCGATATTTAGTTTGCTCAACCTTCTTATGGCCAGAGAAAAGTCTAACCTTTATTACAATTGTGGTAAGGCCCTATTTCATTACGTGTCAGACGGTGCAATCAATGAGTTATTTTAATGAACGTGACTTCGGATGAAGGTTGGTCGTTTAATTTGCTTCTTAATGTTAGGTTCAACATAAATTACGCTGCCATGAGATAAATGAAACACCCATTTGACGCTGAATTGGTGGCATTTAAATTTTTGCCTGGTGAAGTAATTTTAACTCCAGTACCCCAAGCACGAACTTTGACAACTCCGTATTCGTTTCGCTAACGTCAAAGTTTCCATGGAAACTAAGCAGCGCCCCTACCAGACGTAAGATCAAACTAGCTTTTTCCATAGAAAATTTGACGATGACGATACGAATACTTTCTCGCCCGTTATTCGTGCTTGGGGTACAGGATTTAGGAAGGAGTGCATTGTTTATAAACTACAGAAGAATTGACGTAACTACCCCCCACTGTCGACTGAATGTTAATATCTACCACAGCAATGTTATCAAACTGCGCATTCCTTTTTTTCTTAAGGTGCTGTCCGACGATCTGTGTTGTAGCGGGCGAGGCCGCGCCGCGCATGGTTGCTAAACGTATGAGAACTCTAACGTACAAGATTTAGCAGTATATATACGTCGGACAGCATCTTTAGACTCCCAATCCAGTTTGGAAGAATACAATATAATAATATGTTTCATTACTGTTGTTGTAAGGTTGTCAAAGTTCAAGTTAGGGCAAGGAGCTTCGCTAGAACGGCTGTTTCACCAGTTATTTAAACGTCTTGACTATACGCACATACCAAGACACACTTAACACCATATGGCAGGGAGTCATTTCTCATTTTCCTTCCAAAATTTCTCTCAGCATGGCCTTGACTCACCATACACAATTCTTCCAGGCATCGACAACGTGTCGTGCACGTTCGGCTCCGTGGTGTCTTACAAGAAAGGCCATAAGCCACGATACATCGATGCTAGGCTGGACCTCCGCATCTTATTGGTGGATACACGCGTACAGCGAGAAACCCGGGCGCTAGTGATGAAGGTGGCTACTGTTCGCCAGAGGAACACAGCTGCAATAGACCACATCATGGAGGCGTGCGACCATCTAGCAAATACTGCGATACAGGTAACTTGATACCAGTACCAATCGAGACACCTTAATGCAACGATCTTTTTATTTAATACTAGTACTGGATTAACATTTAATATATGTATATATAGAATAATGATTGACAGATAACTGACTGAGAATAATGTATGTTATTATTAATGTTTAATTTAAACTTTGCGAAACGTACTTTTTACGTTCAGGCACTGGTATGCATTCAAATACATGTCACATAGATAATTAATTACAATTCTAAGTGGATAGAATTGACATAAATATGATTTATTATTTTTATTAATATTATCCTTTGATAGCAGAAACTTATCGGGAAGCACACAACAGGGTATTACAATCATTTTTGAAAAGTGTCTCAATTAAATTCTAAACTGCTAACGGTGTTGATTCTGGCATGATTCTCTAAAGCTAAACTTAAATTTGACAACAGGACAACCCTGACATTCTAAATACAGAATGAAAAGGACAGACTGATGTTAAATTTAGTTTTAAGTTTACGAAAATCCTGCCCGAAATTGAAACCAGTATGCTAATAAAAAAACATATGTTTTTTATTCAATCGTTAAATGCCAATCGTAACATTGTCAAATTTCGCGCGTACTTAAACGAAAACTGGACGCAGTGGACGCCATATTGCTCTACGGTCTTGACGTCATTAGTACTGTAAATAAATGCGTTACTTTGGTTACGTAAACATTAAAAGTACTGGGCTGACAGCTGACGCTTTGACATATACTAGCCGTAGGTGTGACGTAAATGTGGCAGCTACTACGTCTTCTATTTCATCGTGTTTTATAACAGATAAAAAAATGAAAACTGAATTGAATTTTAAAATGCATTTTATTATTTTATGAACTGAAACTAAATACCAAATTTTCGTACTTATTTTTTTGTGTATTCCCAGTAGTGCCAGTGTAGTAGTCCCATGATGGGATTACTGGTATTTTTGCAGGATTTATACGCGAATAATAATGCTTATTGCGAATAATATGTTATTCGAATAATTACCTAGATAACAATTTATTCGAATAATGGCCAACTCTGCAGTACCTCACTACAAATATACGTTTTCATGAACCACAAAAAAGCGACAACTATATTTATCGTATCCCATCACGCGATTCTATGCATAACGACACTTGTAGAATACCTATTTGTAGCTCCAACTTCATGCCATCATTGTTTACGTAAATATTTGCGTGCATTCCACTGTTAAATATCGCGAAAACCATGTTTCTTTATAACAAATATTTCAAGGAAGTAATGTTTACATTTTTTTTCCAGGTTTTATTGAAGTTATCGAGTGGCAAATGCGATACGGACGTGGAATCAGACTACCAGCACTTGGCAGTAAGTAGTATGTTTAAAGTACAATTTTATTATGTGTGATGCTGCTAAGAAAAAAACGACGGGTTGCACTCCGGGAGTGAAAACTTGAATATTAACGTTGTGCATTTTTGATATTTTGGAATGGTTAATTTTGCACGAATTGCTTTAATTATCAGAATAAAAGTACTATCATTTGTGTGGTAGAATACAATATTTATTAATTACGCTATCGTATACAAACATGACAATTTATATTACATTAAAAAGTTTATCTCTCAGAAAAATCAACTTACATGAATCACATTTAAGCGCACCTAGCGACATCTTTTGTAAAAAAAATGCATTTTCTTCGCAATAAGGCTGCTACCTGGACGTCCTAGTAAGAGACTTATTATTATAATACGATAAAATCAAATATACCTTGAAAGTCAACAACCATTCCAATTTTATTGTTTTTGTCTTACGAATTTTCGATCAGGCCACGTGTCCTGACGCGAATTTAACATTTTTTCACTTCAAAAAAAAAGTCTTTGTTTTTTGACCGTTGACATAATAGGTTTTTATGGCCGTTAAGGTCTTGGCGTCATAGTGCTACTGAAATTGCTCGGATAGTGTAAGGCGCTGGATGAAATCCAGCTAGATATTTTGACCGATTAAATTATTCTTCTGACTGATTCGATTATTCTTGGACTTGAACCCAGTCTGTTACCTGGGGGCCTACCGCCTATCGGGCTAGTTGTGGTTATAGCTACGATTTCATTTTGTTATCTCTGACCGCTCCACAACATTATAAGTATATTGTAACAACATTTACAAATCATTATGTTGTTACAGAGGAGCTCGATGGCGCAAGTGGTTAGCGCGTTCGGCTGCAATCGCTGAATTTAAACAACTTTCGCAGTGGTCAGTCATTGGATGGGTGACCAAAAATCTTCTAAGTCGAGTTCCTCCGTGCTTCGGAAGACACGTTAAGCCGTTGGTCCCGGCTGTTTCTGCAGTCGTTAGCACCCGCCATTCTGCATTGGGCCCGCGTGGTGGGTCATGGCCCTATCACCCTATTCCATCCATAGGCCACAGCAGTGGGGATATTAATAGGCTGATGATGATGATGTTGTTACAACGTCAATACAATCATGATTTATTTAATATAGATATATTCATAGATATATTCATTTGTATTATCAGGAGTTATGGGAAATGAACCATTGGCTGCTGGGCGCGTTGGGAGTATCGCATCCGTCTTTAGAGACCATTCACGCAGCGGCGCGGGCGCGCGGACTCGCCTGCAAATTGACCGGCGCTGGCGGTGGCGGGTGAGACAAAAACCTTTGAAAGTTCTCATTTTCAATAATGCTCTTTTCTGTAGTTCTTTTTTATAGATAAGTCCGAGAAATTGATGTTAAGTGACGGTGAAGTACAGACGTGAAGATAGCTGGTACAGCAGTTCTGCCTGCCACACCAGCCACCCTCTCCTTGCTGGCCTGCATGTTGCTTCTCCACGCCTCTTTTAAAGGATCCCAGGTTGTAAGAAGGAGGGAACACGTGAGCAGGCAGAGCATTGAATATTTACGGATAGTGTGACAACATAGGTACTAGCAAATGCCACCATGTTAAGGTGCTGTATAATTTCAAGACTTCGTGTCCATCTATTTGTTTTCCCGCTTATGATATTCCTACTCATCGTCTCCCGTGCATTCTTCGTTCTGTCTCTGTACCGTCCCCTACTATTTCCCTTTTATTTTTAAATCCATGCATCTCCCACGGCGACATCACGAGGCCACCTCGGGGACTCATTGGGTTGCGTACCCATTGGTAAACAATAATACAGATGCAATAAATACTTAATAAAAAGAAAATAAAAATAAAAAAAATACAGAAGAGTTTTACAAAAAGAAACCTGATATTAAGTGACAGTGGTGTCCAGACAGGATATTTACCCTAAGGCCATGGCTGCGGAATCCATTTAAAGGCATTCGTAGCTGACCTATATTTCGATTTTTAAAATAAGAAAAAAAAAAACAATTTAAGAAAGATAAATTAATTTCATGAGTCGTATTCATACCCCCAGGATCTTTTTCAAATATTTTAAAAACGCTAATGTCACAGTGCGGATTGGTGGATACTAACATTTGCAAGAGGCTTAATTAATATGGCCACCAATTAGACTTGCCAGATGCCCGGGAAATCTGGGATTGTCCCGGAATTTTGCATCTTGTCCCTTGTTCAGTAATCAGACCTTATTGTCCCGGATTCTGAAAACATACTAATTTTGTAACAAAATAAAGTAATATCGAATGACGCCACTGGTCTGCTTGATGTTTTAATTCTGGGAGGCGGGTGGTGCAAATGTCTAGAAATTGAATCGGTTCAAGCCATATAAAGGTATTCGTTAATGATCTATATTTTTAGTTTATGTCTTATTCTGGCAACCCTACCACCAATACATGTTGAAGCTCGGGATAATATCTTTTTGATCGCCTGTTCAATGTTCCAACTTTCCCGTAAAGATACTAAGCCTAACGACGATCCCTAATCCTTGTTTTGCCGTTAAAAGTCAATATATGCGTGACGATCATAGCATTAACTAATCATATCGTAATTTCCATATTAATTTATGTACATTTTCGTTCCAGTTACGCTATGGTCCTCATACCACCGTCGACGCCCCGGTCCACAGTAGATGGCTTAACAGGCCAACTCCTGGAGCTCGGCTTCCGAGTCACGGAGACCAGATTAGGTGGCCCTGGCGTTTCCTTGGAAATGTGACCCTCGCCACCTCACAAAAGACAGAGAGAAATGTAGCGATGAATATTCAGTGGGAAATGACAGAGAAATTTAGCAAAGACAAATCAGTTATGCTATCAAAGGATATAGATAAACCGACAAAGAAAAAATTTGCAAAGAATATTTTATTTGGAATACTTCAGTGCTACCAAAGAATACTGACAAACGACAGAGAAAAAAGCATATTCAGTGACTGCTACAATTGGCTACTACGGATTAGTTCAGTGCTACGAAGGGATACTTGCAATGTGCTACAGCAACCAGTGCTACAATGACATGTATTGAGTGCTACAGTGGCATATGAATCAATGATTTTGTTAGCACTTACAAGAAAAAGGATGTGGATCTACATTTCAGTGGCGTTGAGATCGCTAAGTTTATACAACAATGTGTGACTATGAGCAGTTGAAGACTTGAATAGTGCATTAGTTCTATTTATAGAAACTACAGTGACCTATAAGTGATTTTTTTTGCAATGCGTTGTATGTGCTATGTGGGTGAATAGTCATGACTTTAGTTGATTTATGGCAGCTATACAATTAACAAGTTCAACTAAGAAAAAAGCTGTTGTAAGCTTATCATTCTTTCTTATATGCTAAGTAAAGATTTTCTTTACCAGCATTAAGAATTGTGAAAATAGATACTTTTAATAAATTGACAAATTGGGACGTGTTTGAAGTGGATAGTTAATTAAAGTGTGTGACACCAAATAGAAATCTGTTTATTTTAATGTAATACTTAAATGTACCTAACATCAAAGCATAGACTACATATGTTATATTAATTTTATT
Organism: Chilo suppressalis; assembly: GCA_902850365.2. NCBI lineage: Eukaryota > Metazoa > Arthropoda > Insecta > Lepidoptera > Crambidae > Chilo > Chilo suppressalis. The sequence goes on along the minus strand of OU963914.1, from coordinate 15,706,438 downwards.
TCATGTAAATACATGCAGTAATAACGAAGTTTTGACTGCGAGAGGTTTATTCCCTAAATATATATTTAAATTTCCGAGATTTCGCGCTCCTTGAACTTACGTCACTTGTCCCTGGGGGAGCGTTCAATACCTACGTTCTAAGTGCAATTCTTTAGCCTGGCGTTTAAATTTTGACATAAAATACGGATTTTTGGTCATGCGATGTCAGATTAATCTACTCAGATTAATCTGACATCTCATGAAAATGAAATTGCTATTAACGAACAGCCCGACCAACCGTTGATTAATTTTTAACCTCAAACAGAAAGTAACCTGACAGATTAATCTTTCTCGTCGGTCAAAATACTCCAAGCAAACAGATTTACATCGTATTGATTTGAGGGGTATTACCGTACGATTCAGATTTACTCCAGTTGTAACGAAGGATTCAGATTAAAAAGATTGATCAGATGGGAATAACGAACGCAGCTAGTGTATGAAGCTAATGCCAACTCTGTCATTTATTGCACCTAGAGCGTAGGTTTTGAACGCAGCCCTGGGGCAACGACACGACTAGTGACGTCATCGCATGTTCGCAGGCCGCCCGCGTTTTTAAATAATGTCGTGCGAAAATTCATAGTTTATGCTCAATTTTCTAAGCCATTTTTAAAGATAGAAAATACTAAAAATACAGTTATTCTTGTATTTTTTTGTAGATAACTTTGGCATTTTTAAATAAAAAAAATGTTTGTCTGTTGTCCATTGTATTTGCAGTGCAAATTCTTAAATAAATTTTAGGAAACTTAATAAAAGACAAACCTTTGAGTGCGTTATTGTTGCTTGTGTCCAGTAAGATATTTTAAACAAACTTTAAAGTTTTGAAAACTGATTATCTCTTGTTTTGTATATAATGTGAAAGAGATGGATGAAAGTGGCCACTATTCATTGTTATTTTGTTTAGCACAGAAATTACTTATATTGTGACTGCATACTGATGTCCCTGCATTCCTTCGAAAAGATTGCTTCCGCGCACAAAGCGTAAATAGATGTTAAATTATGACTAAAGTTGATGCTGTCACTTTACAATTGCAAAAGATTTTGACAACATGTCAGCAAGACAAGTATTAATTTTCTAATTGCTTCTCTCGCTTCTCTATGTTACAATGGGTTCAAAACTTGGTGAAAACTTTGAATACTTATGTATTTTGAAGTTTATTATTTACAACACTACAATTTCTTGAGCGCCCGTAAAATTAAATCCTTTAATACTTTATAATGTTTGCATTTGTTTATGTGAACAAAGTGAAAAGTCTGAAGTACTACTATTCAAAATTTATGACGACAGTGAAGTTAGCAACGAGTTACGAGCGTACCTATTTGCAATTTCAGTTCAGTGAAACCCTATTAGGTACTTATTTGTTTACTACTTCGCGACTTGCGCTAACTTCACACCCTCCATTAAGTTTGAATTGCACTATACTAACACATTTAAGTCAAAAATTTAACTAAGTTGCTATAAACGTAATGAAATGAATAAATGAGTATTTGATGAAAAGAAAACAAAGCTGAAAACGTTATTTTAATTAGGATTCTAGTGAAGTTTTGATGTATGATTAAGGGGCTGTACTGAAATATTAATATTTATCTATTTAACATATCTCTCTCGAACTGTGATCCCCTATCTGCATTAAATGTTTGAAACCAACAATTAGACAATTAATATGAGAGAATGAACCTTTTGTGTAACAGTATAATGCATTTTATAAAATAATGATGAAAATAATGCATAAGCAAAAATACTTTTTGATTTGATATAAAGTAAAATGTGTTTATTGATTTTCTTTTATAATTCCTGACATTTAAAGACGAGAAGATCAGAAATGTCTAGAATAATGTGAGAGTTCAATAAATAGCACTTTCTACCCGTTCAAAAAGTGTCTTATTAAATGATTGGTGTGAAAAACAGACATGAAAGTATTAGAATTATTAAAAAATCAATCAGTATATGCAAGAATGTTTGTTTTACTAGTTAAAATTCAATTTGTGTCGAGCAGAAATCGAATACTTAGACAAGTATTCGATTTCTGCTAGACAGTACAAAAAATCTTTGAATATAATGATATATCAGCTAATAACTGCATACTTAAATTATATATTTCTTCATTTTAATTGAACCTTCGTTTGATAAACTCTGGTTAATCGAATTATCGAATATCAAACAAAAAAGGTTTTATCATTAAAGGTAAATTAAAAATACGCTAAAGGCCCACTTGCAGCTAAATCTCAATTTAATTAGGACTAGATTTAGCCTATACAACAATGTCCAAGTCCAGCATTGACATTTTGTCATTTTTTTGTGGTATAAATTGAGAGCAAAATTGTTGCAAGTGAACATTCGTCATTAACCCAATTAATGATTGATAACTTTCAAAATTAATATCAGAACAGACAGCTTCCTAAGATTATATGATATATAATCTTTTAGTCAAAATCAAAAAAAAAAGAAAATGTTATATTCATGAATAGTCGAAACCTTCCATATTTTATATAGATTTTTAATTGTAGTAGTACATAACTGTATTGTTGTGTTAAATCGTGTATTTATTGTGTTTGTCATACGCAGATGAGTGTGAATTATTCTAGGATCTATTTTAAATTATTGTTGTAGTTATGACCGATAAGGTAGTTTATTTTTTAATTTACATGGTTATACTATAACAACATCAAATAGATTAGATTTTTTAAGAATATTTAGGAAATAATTGGTCATGCTACTGCTAAAAACTAATTTTCCATTGTTTAAGAAATTGTTTCATTTTTTCAGTGGTTCTTAACCGATGGTGCCTGAAAGCACACGAAGTTGTCCGCGAAGCCATTCAAAAAAATATAAGGAACAACGATATTAAATACCCTAGATTCACGGAGCTCCGTAAGATGATCGCGTAGTCAAAAACAAAATAAGGCATTATTTTAACATTGAAAGTCACCTTTAACGCGTACTGTATAAGGTCTTAATTAAAACGCATGCGTCAAAGACTTATGATAGTTCGAAATGGAAGCTCGCAAAATTTTACGACTTATTGCTATATGCGGAAGAATATAGACCTTATTTCTTTTATTTTTACGCGCAATTCTAAATGCGCTGTTAGCAATACAGCGGGTGCGGACCGCGAGGAAAAGAGACGGCTATACGGCGACGTATAACCGAACATGCATTTAAATATCACAAATATTTTATATTAAATCAGTTTATAGTAAATATTAGAACAAAATTTGCTTCAAATTCGTTAAATTAACAAACACAGATTAGATACCTGTTGAAAAAACGACGGTTTACGTACTATAAGTATTTATTTCACATTTTTTCACGGGGCTTTGCGGCATCTTGACTTTTCGACGGTCCGCGCGTGACTGTGAACCAAGAAGTGCTTGAGTGGAGTTCAAGCACTTCTTGATTGGGACACATTTTGAGCGCTCATGGTGTATCTAGGGTATTAAATATCGTTGATAAGGAAGAGAACTGATTGATATACAAATCCTACATATAGTAAGTGTTGGTCCGTGGCAAGACGGAAATTTTGACAACGGTCCCTCATCATTAAAAGGTTAAGAACTATTGGTGTAGATAATACGGTTGATGACAAATTTTGTATCAAAAAGTACTGGGCACGTATTTTTTTTTCATATAATCTAAACATTACAGAGATATTATATTGATTTGAAATGTGTGATATGTCAAGTCTTGGTACAATTTTCACTTAGCAGTGACGTCACGAGTCTACACGCGAACTAACGCGCTTTGTCTTTCTCATATTCTGATAATTGACAAAAGAGAAAATATGTGTCCTTATTTTTGAAAATAATTAACGGACCAAATCATATTGAACATGGTTGGAAATTGTGTCAAATATAATGAATCTAATTATAATGTTCCTACCTTCCTTTCTACGGGTATTAGAGAATTTATCCCAATCTCAAAACATATTTTGACTGCGAAGCATAAGTTTAATTCGAAGTGTAAATTGTATGCAATCGATTGTGGTTCATATATCAAGCGAAATAAAGCTCCAAATGAAAGAAGAAAAGAAAGAATTTGTTTTGTATAACTTGACTATCAGAATTTGATATCTAGTACGTTAAGTTCGTTTTCAAATTTAACGACAAATAATCGGTAACTGTAAGCGCTTCTAGTCTGAAAATCAATCCTTATTCAGTTTGAAAAAATAACTTTGGCTTTCTTCCGTATTTTACTTCATAAAAATGTCCATTGTTCTGTGAGAAAGTTTAAAGATAATAAGAAAGTGGATCCTGTTATAACCGATACATATTATTGTTTTACTTCATCAGAAAATTATGTTTAATAAAACATATAATCCACGTACAGTATTAATGCACCTTTGTATTCATAGTTTACCTGCATAACATTGGTACTTAACTAACGAATTAGAAATGATATGGACGCATTACTCTCTAACAAACAAACAAACAGACAACTAAGCATCACGCACACAGACAAATAGTACATTACGATACGCGTGACCTAAGTTGCCTATTACTGCACGGCGTGAAGTTAGCGCCCGAGCGGAGCGAGGTCGAGAAACTCTGAAAAGAAAGAATTCCGGTTCAGATTACCATTTTGAAAGTATATTTCAAAAGGAAAAAATCAAATATCATTACAACAAAATAGAATTTCAATGTATCCATGAACGTTTATTCCTTGATTGGCATAGTAAAGTTAAGTTACGCGTATCGTAATGTACTAATTCTACATGAGTGAAGTTGGTCAATTCATTTACACACCGTGCAGAAATAGGCAACTTAGGTCACGGAAAAGCGTGCGTAAAGTGCGGGTTTAGGTCACACTGTGCTATAAAACAAATTAAATACGACTATACATTCATTGGGTAAGATAATGTTATACGGAAATCCCAACCAATCCCATGATCGCGTGTTGATCGCAGTTCGTATTCCATATAATTTTTAATTCGTGCTATTTAACAGTGTCACAAAAAAATGCATTTGTTTATTTTTGAAGCATTGAAACAATATTGCAGGAATTAAATCACATGTTGTTTGTTTACAAAATCATTCAATACCGTTTTGTTGAAACCCATTTCAACCCCAATGAATACTGTTTTGTAAAAACCTATTTCAACCTCAATAACGATACCTTTCAATTTGTAAGATATTTACATTCTTTAAACTCAAATATTAAAATACCAAACTGAAATGTTTATTGATAGGAGATGGAATAAGACAAATCGGGGTTAAATCAAAATATGCCAAAACAATAACAGAATTTAAATACAATTCTACTTGTTTATTTATAGTTAATTAAAATCTTGCATTGTTCGCGTATTTATTAATTTATTTGTGGAATTATGTTTAATGAAATAATGTTGTAATTAAAATACTTTAAGTTACATTGAGCTGTATGAAAATTGTTGCATACTACAAAAATGTGCGCTCAAAATGTCTGTAGTTTTTTATGGGTGCTAATATATAGATCATTAAATTACTTATTATATAGATTATGAAAGTTAAATACGAAAGAAAATAAATGAATTATTTTGAAATCAACTCTTGAGTTTCTTTTTGATGTGTAACATCTTTCCTCTTGCTTTCCTGCAATTTGTGGGAGTGATTTCGTGAAATGGGACGGAAGTGTGTAACTGAAAGTCGCGAAAGCGCGCGCTATTTGATTTGATTTGATTTTAGTACATAATGTTCAATTGGCTAATTCCTTTTGTAGTAGTAGCGAGGATTTTGCGAGTTACTCGTGCCCGTCAGAAAATCATATGGGGTGAAACTTTGCACCCTGTAATGTACCCATACCAAATATGAACCCTTCATATAGTAGGGTGCGTTCAGGACAGTCCATCAGATTAGTAAAAAAAATCGATCCTCAGAAAAACTCGAGCGCGTCAGATTAAGAACAGGTAAGTTAAGAATATCCAGAAAAGTGTATATTCCAATAATCTGACAATTTCAGCGTGACCTATGGAAATGGTGGAGTCACAAAGTTGTAAAAAAACGTCACCTCAAAATACTCGAGCGTGATTATTTTTATTTTGAAGGGAATCCTATCTGGATTACGAAAAACATATAATCTGACGGTTTTCATGGGGCGATGTAGCTAAAACAATCGATAAAGCATGATCGTACAAATGCTGAGATCAGTGTATTCCCCACACCTAAGCCCACACCGCGCCTCTGGGGAATACTCTGTAAAATGAGACTAAACGGGAATTCCCAAAATGCTATAGGAATAAATTCATTTAAGGATTTATGTAATTTTGTTCAAATGAAACTTTTTGTGCTATAACAAGTATTATGTAGATGTTTGTTACTTTTTCATGCTAAAATGGCTGAACAGTTAGGATGAAATTTGGCATATTATGTACACTTTTCTCCGCTTCCATTCGGTTGAGATGTGTCCGGTACGTAAAATGCCATTGTAAATTCGGGTGACGGCGGCGATAGTTTTGAAAAGCAGGTGGCGCAGCGCCATGTTTGTTATATTATCCAGGCCTGGAGATTTTCTCGGTTTGCACCTAGTAATTTCCTTTCGGACCTGGGTGGGCGAGAAAAACATGTGGTCTTTATTAACGTCATTGCGTTGGGACAGGGAACTAATGACGTGAGAGTTTACACTCGGCACGTGCTCGTTGTCTGTCGTGGGGTTTGACAGATAGTTTTTTGTTTTTGTTAAGTGCTTTAATTAATATCTTATGTTGTTATATTGGTATTAAGTTGTTTTTTGTTGTTTTCTATAAAATCAAGGAGGTGTGTTGAAATTACGATTTTATGTAAATCTTTTTGTTAGCGCGAGTCGATGGTATTTCTCTATGTCACCGTTACTTCATACTAGGGACTTTTGCAAAATACGTCAATGGTGTACATCTATAAAAATGTAAATGTGATTGCCACTACATAAACTAAATATTACGAGCTGATGTCTTTCCTTTGGACGATCACACTTACACTTCCTCAACAGGTTTTGGGGCAAATCATCGGCTGTGTACCTATCTAGGTATACCATTTTCATCTGTAAGTGGTCGAATTTTTGGTTTTGTAGCCTTGACCTGCTTGCAAAGGCGATAAACAGAAGGCATGTCGTCGCCCACTGTAAGGAGATGGGTTTCCCACGATGCGGTGGCGTGTTTCTCCATAGCACTCTTGATGACGTTTGTTAGTTGGTTGATGCGATTTTTAGTAGTTGGGCATCGGGTGACCTGCCACAGCTTTCTCAGTCTGCATTTGTCTTCGATTATATTCATAATTTTGTTTGGTACTTGGCTGTTCTTTATGCCTTGTGTTCGCGTGTCAGAGTTCCCTAACGCCAAAAGTGACTCGTGGAGGTCTGTATGCAGCGTAGAAACGCATGTTGGTGCCATTTAAGTTAACGTCGACGCCTAGAGCCTAGCTGCGTATATCAGACTGGCTGGGGTTATATATGTCATTTCCGGTGATGTACCTGTTTTTGACCCCTGTTGGTGTTCTGGGGGCGGGGCAGCGGTGGGTGGGCAAAGCTCAGTTGAGCTTTCCTAGTGAATGGAGTCTATACCTTTGGGGGCGGGGCCTTTCCTCAGTCTTCTTTTCCTTCTGCGGGTGGCTGTGATATTCGGCCGATCTTTATAATGCATATATTTTCATTAATATTTTTCGGGCCATCTTCAGCGACCAACTTCCCTAGATAGCCCATTACCAAGTTTCTAAAAAGTGATTACATTTGTTATGTTTTTATTTTTTAGGCAAAGGCAGTTAAATAACTGCTAGGTGATTAAATCTAAAGAAAAGTTTACTAGAAAAAAAAACACGCAGACCAGGCAGCAGACGGGACTCGAACCAGCACCATAATGGTCAGTGCATTCGCCCGGATAGAGACGGGACTCAAACCTGCAGTCCCGTCTGCTGCCTGGTCCTCGTGGATTTTTTTCTAGTTAACTTTTGTTTACATTTGTGTTAAAATGCCAAAAGCTGTACTATCATTTTGGATATCTTGTTTCTCAAATAAATACCAACAACAACTTCCATTAACTATGTTGTTTCTTTACTTTAATTATCTGCAAGATTTTACGAGGTTTTGAAACTAAGTGGGCCTTCATTGGTGCCTGTACCTTATATCTAAAAGGAATTTTACCCATAGAATAATAAATAGTTAGACTAGACCTCTATGTCTTGCCTTTTTTTGTAAGTGCTAATTGAATCCACACTAAACGTCTTTAGCGGTGATAAAAAATTGATGATTATTGGCATTTTTGAGGCCTTATAATTTCTTTGAAACACAAGTTATTGAAAAAAGGAAGACAGGATGAGTAAAATTGTATTTTATGTAGGAAAATCATTTCTTTATTGATAAAAATTGAGGAGAAATCATCGGTCGAGAACGATTGTATGGAAAAAAACATAGCCCGCCTCCCCTCTTTAATTCAATTAATAATATAATTTAAAACTGCATGTAGGAAAAACGAGTTCACGATTACGATAGGCTGTAAATAAAATAGGTTCTGCCTGGTTATATTTTATTACAAAGTTGTCAATAAGATTGAAAAAGAAACTCCATTTTATATCCTTAAAAGTGCATTTATTATTACACAAAAACATTTAACATAAACTTGCATCTCAACAATGTGACTGACAACGCTAGCTATAATATATTTTCTAAATAGAAACTCAAAAAATTAATACTGTTACAAATGTAGAGTTAATCAAAAGCTTTACTAAAAATAAAATCACAACACAACACTGGAAGACTACACAAAATAAAAATGGCGGCTACCCAAATCATACTTTAATGCCTCTTTGGCGTATCGTGAACAAATTTAAAAAATTTAAAGCAGATACTTATTTAAGATACTTTATTTCTAATAAATTACATTTCACTTTTTATTAAAACAATTGAATTGAATGTCCTAAACTCATTGCAATACTATTTTTAATTCATAATTATTAACATTTATTTGTTTCTTAGGTTTTCACGCACATCACTCATTAAATAAAACTAGTTTTAACGGATTAATGCACGAACTTTATTCATGTATGACGTTTCGCAACCTTTTCAGGTCTGCATCGTCAGAATATTAACTAGTTTTATTTATTAAGATTTACTTTAATTGAATGCTCTAAAATGTTGTAATTATGTTATTCACAGCTAGATCGCCGGACAGTACTCTGGTCTGCTCTAATTTGAACCTTACGACATCGGGATAAAATACTATTTTGTTAAAGCGGTAGTATTTTCATTAATAAGGTTTACACATATTAATTAATTAAGGACACTTTCGCAATGAATTACAGTAGGTTTTGGACTGTAAATAAACCACATTAGTACTGGATATCAAAATTGACAATACCTAATTATAAAAATTGTTGTGTGTTCAGATATAGTTATATATGCAACTCGTTAAAAAATCATGGTTAAAAATTATGATGGGGTATAGTGCAACCGTGATTACCATTCCTTAAGGTACTAATAACAATTTACATCATCATCAGCCTATTAATGTCCCCACTGCTGGGGCACAGGCCTTCCCTATGGAGGGAATAGGGGGACTGGGCCGTGGCCGTGACGTGCCTTCCGAAGCACGGAGGAGCTCGAGATAATAAATTTTTGGTCACCCATCCAATGACCGAGCATTGTGAAGGTTGCTTAACCTGCGTCATCGAGCTGTTCAATTATAATAAAATAATTTACATAGTACTTTATTATCAATACAATGATAGTTAAGCAATATTAAGACTACGGAGACAAAACTTGACTAAACCCTGCATTATCAACTAAATTCAACTATTTTCACCTATTTCAAACATCTGCAACTAATTATACGACATATTATTAGATTATATTTCATAATTATTATGCATTGTATTATTATTTATCCTAAAAATGAAAAATGCATAAGCTTTCGTTAATAACTTCATAAAGAATAACCTACTTTTGCTAACTACTGAACTGTTGATAATTTTTATTATGCTAAGCACCATTGTGACTAATGAATTTAATAATCTATGTAAATCATACTACTTATTAATAAATATAACATAATACTTGTTAATACGAGATTAATGAAAACCAATTACTTATTTATTAAAATAAAGTGAAAATACTTTTCATAATTTTTTCAAAGTTCATGTAGCTACATAATTAAATATCAGTAATAAATAGGGGGGAAAAATTGATTTAAAATATATTAGAAAAATTTAATTCAATACTATTACTTCGATAATCTAATCAAGAAATAACAAAAAGTAAATAATTATTTCTATACTACTTTACTCTACAAATGGTCCATTAATATTATTATTTATTTAATATCATCGTCATCATAATTATTATTATTTACACGTTTTTTTGGTTAGGTAATAATTAATTTTAATAAGTCTGTTAATTACAAATTTTACCGTAAGATGGCAGTCGTCGCTTTGTATACAAACTATACACAAGCAATAGCAAGGTTTATAATAAAAAAAAATCCAACAAAAGATTAACAATTATACTTGGTGAATATAGGAATGATGGCTATGTTTTATCCCTGTCCATCAGGTAGATTATTAAAACAAGTATTATACCCGATTTTTTTCCTATAGTCAAAACATAACTAAGATTATTGATTGTTGATTTGAAATATAGCATGACGTCACGTCTTGGTACAATTTGTACTTACAAACGACGTCACGAACCACGAACTCTCACTCAAAAAAACTCTTACGCGCTTTATCTTTGTATTTTTTTGGTTAATTTACAAAAGAAAAAATACGTGTCCATTAATTTTTGATAACCTAACTGACGGACTAAATAGAATTTGGTTTACTTTTCACCCCGTCATTACCACAGAACTCAGAAAAAGGTTAGAAATGTGATCGTATACGGTTTGTACGAGAACCGAAGTCGATGTCGCCGGCTCGCCCCCACTACACTTTCACGTAATAGATAATAGCCAATTAAACGAGGCGACATCAAACAATCGAACCAATCAACGCTCACACCCGAGAGCAACGCAATCAGAACCAAGGTTTTGGTCAAGTTACAGCATTTTCTTACACATAACTGTAGCGCGCCTGCCACGCCCACAAGGCCCTAACCTCTTTGTGTTCTGTGGTCATCACCCCTATCTTTCAACTATTATTAAATATGAAGTTGACATTCTACGTATAATCTTAACCTTCTTTATGCTTAAGTACTCTACTAAGCTGCCTTCTTACCGTAAATAATATTGTTTTTTTCTATTCCATTGAATAATTTATACTTTAAAACTACATCACGTCAATAGGATATACAAACAATTACTATCTTATACTAATTTTTATCTATCTTCACAATTCTATGAGTGGTTATTTTGCAGATACATAATCAAACAAGCTGCCTGCTTACGTTAAAATTACTGATAACAGAACCTTATCATGATTGTTTACACGAAGAACAAGAATTACAGGTGCAGGCAGATTTTTATTATTTCTAACAGAATCTTTGTTTGTATGCTGGGCAAATGATTTGTAGGCTGTTTGTTTTGTTTTTCCAATGAATTTCTTTTTTATTTATTATTATGTTTATAATTTATTATACATAGTTAATGTGTTACTCATGAACTCGATTGGTAGTAAAAAATGCGACACAATGCGATGATATAAATTATTATGTCTTATTATAATAACTACGTTCTACCGATTTAATGAAAGACTCTTATTTGTGCATGTTTTTTTCATAAAAATCACCCTTTTAAAATTAAAAAAAATAATAAAAAATCAATTCAGGTGAGTTGTTGCCTCAGAAGAGTGTTTCATTAAATAATACAAAATTGTTACAAGCTCATTCTCATAAAGGACACGCATCTAGTGTAGGTTCTATCTATACAACGATTTAACATTCCATCGACGACTTTCCCAATTATTTACTAGGTACTTAGTGAATAAAGAAACAATAAATAGCAAAATAAATATACTTATATTTATTATATATCGTATTGGTCATTCGACATTTGTTCTTATATCACAGGATGTTACTCATTCGAGATACTTCTTGATTCACAATTTTAGCAACCACAGTCCTTTTTATACAGACAAAAAAACTAAAAGCTTTCTATAAACTAAGTAATTCTTAAAAGATGGCGCATACTGCATATACAAAAAAAGTTTATGTTCAAATCGAAATATAAATTGAGGAGCTGGCGAACTAAACGGTATAATAGGGTATTTGACAGTATTAAAAATAAAGTGCCAATTGTTAGCATCTGCGTTTAGATTAGATATCGGAAGGGGTTTTTACTATTTTTACAAAAACTATATTCATAATTTTACTAAAAACCCTCGAAAAAGATAATAGTTTTCTTATCTATTGTCACGTGACCCAAAACGCTAGTGATTGGCGGAGCCTAACACCCATATTCTTAATCGCGTCCTCAAACGTTCCTCGACTCAAACTCATTCGAGGGCTCCTTAAGGAGTTCCTCCAAATAACCTCGAAAATGGTATTCTAGTTGGTATCTTGAACAAACTTGACAATTCCTCCACTGAGAATTCCTCAACATTGTGACGTCATCATTTGGAGGATTTTATTTCTATAATGGTTAACAGAGGAAATATTACTTGTATGTATAATATTACTTTTCTAAACCGAAATCTTCTTTGAAACGAATCATTGTCGTAAACCTTAAAAGGATTTGCGGCATCACGTAAATACCGTCGCGCCGGATAATTATATGGTTAATCATCGTGTATGTGTTACTGAATAAATAAATAAATAAATCGTATACTTAATCCATAGAATCCACAAATTCGTCAATAATCTCAAAATCAGACATAATTCTCGATAAAAGCAACTTGAAAACACCACTCGAGGAAGCCTTAAGGTACGTCGAGAGCTACCTTGAGTTTGACAGTTTATTCCTCGACTCGACCTCCACTCGAGTGAGGAATATCTCAAGTGAAGGATATTTTTGTTGTCTAAGCATACGAATTTCCTCCAATGAGGTTGAGTCGAGTGGAAAAAATCTCGAGGAAACGACTAAGAATATGGGTGTAAGTCCTGGTTACGTAAAAAATGGTTTGCATTCACCATTTAACGACAGTCAAAATGAGATCATAATTCGACAGTGACAATAAACTGTTAAAACGAGGCCAGTTAAAGTTATAGTATTTAACATTAACTAGTTTTGTCGTGTAACTCACACTTTAAATTTCCCAATTATTAATGTTTGATTAACGATATCACTAGCTAAGTATATGCAGGTTCATTAAACACACATTCCCTCTGTTATCACATATTATTAATACTACATACCATACAACTATCAGCAAAATACTTGTGATATCACTTGAAACTACCACTAATAATTCTCTAAAATCTCATTTTCATTTATCTATCAACATTTATTTGTTAATCATGCAGTTATCAAATGCGTCCAGCGGTTAACGTATCCATGAAATTAGTTTTCTCATTATCCATGAAATTAGTATAAAATTTCTCATAAGGCACGGCCCCGACCAAGAACAGTGGCCGTAATGATCAGATTAACTAAAGTTTATGGTCATCATCATCATCAGCCCATTAATGTCCCCACTGCTGGGGCACAGGCCTTCCCTATGGATGGAATAGGGAGATTGGGCCATGACCCACCACGTGGGCCCAGTGCGGATGCAGCCGGGACCAACGTCTTAACGTGCCTTCCGAAGCACGAAGGAATTCGAGATAGAAGATTTTTTGTCACCAATCCAACGACCGACCACTGCGAAAGTTGCTTAACTTCAACGATCGCAGCCGAACGCGCTAACCACCTGCGCCAATCTAGTTAATCTGGTCGTTGCGGCCACTGCCCCTGGTCGTGGCCGTCTAGTGCGCGAGATGCCTAAAGCCTCGATGATACGGGGCGAGTTTACAAGCTACAAGTCAGCGAGTTCGCTAGTAGCTTGTAAACTCGCCCCGTGTCATCGAGGCTTAAGGGCGTGGATCACACTAGCGAAAACGTACTTAACATTTTTGACTGAACTTCTGAAACCTAATACTTCTAACGTTATCATTGAATAGTATTAGAGCATCTTATGGCGTTTTCTCCAATAAGGATGCACGTCCCGCCAGGTTCTACAACTAGTATCTAACGAGTATTTGCTTTAATTTCACTTGAACTAGGGAACTCGCTCGCATATACGCAAATATAACTACAAGCGCTGTTCTCAGCTATTTTGCGCAGTAACAAAAATAGAACCAATTGAAGTTGATCTTCCAGAATCAAATATTTGCAACACTTCACTCTGTCTGTGTCGTAAACTCGCTCGCAAATCGCGATGTTGCGCAGTGAAAAAAAACGAGTGTGCTTATGACCACACGACTGAAGTGAAACTTCTTTAGCTCCATCTGTATGTATGTACACATATATATGTGTGTGTATAATATGTAAATATAATGCATGTATGTACATACACATATTTCATTTACTAGCTATAAGAGAAAGAAAATGTGCGCGCGCACTGCTTTCTCTTGCTTATATCCACTCAACTCCCGTACGCCTCGCCCGAACACAGTTTTCGTAACGCGTAACGCATTCGCCATCTTACCCACCAAGCGTGCGTAAAGAAGTTTCACTTCAATAAGAAACATGATGGTTGACCTTCCAAAATCAAGGAAACGCATTGAAACCACTGGCCGTAATATATATATCTATCTTCTAACAAGTCTAAATTTGCAGTCACTGGAGTGTCGCAGACGTTTGCTGGATCATATGTTTCTGTACAAGCTAGTGAACGGCATCTTTGACACACCTGACCTATTATCTAAAATCAACTTTCGCATACCGTCGCGACTTCCTAGGCTTACGAATTATGCACCCTTTATGGAGAGACTCTCTCGTTCGCGCCATGGTCGCTACTCACTCGGTCGCTGAATAGGTTGATGATAGCTTACAATGGCTTGCACAGAAGCATTGCTCAAAATCATTCTAGTAGAATCAAATGTGGATTACCACAGCATGCTCATGAGCATGATTCACAATTAATTGATGTCGACATTTTCTCTAATTCTCTTAAATATTTCCAAAATAATGTAAAAAAAATACTAGATTTGACGTAGGTATTTGCTGGTGACTGTAAATGTTTATTATGTTTAATTTTGATTATTATAACATCAATTTCCATTAATTCACAATATTTTGTGACATTTTACCGAATAATGATATAATTTTAATGAAATGTTTTTAATTTTAGTATATATATATATTTTTTTTATATTTTACTACTAACTATTTCACATCAATAGAAGATTTTTAAATAGTGTGATTTTGTTATGCGATATTTTTGCTTATCAGTGCTATTGTGTAACATCTATAATTAAGATTGCACTTAGTTCGCTTCCACATTGTTTGTAAGTTGCTTTATAATGAGTTGGTGTTAATCTTGTTGATGTTAATAAATAAATAAATAAATAAAAAAAAAAAGTCATTGCCACTCATAATGTCCTCCCACATGGGTTCGTAACGTGCGTAATAATCAGCACCTAGCTACCAACCCATGGGGATAGAAAAAAACCAGCGAGCCTTACAGTAGTCGCGTATGATGTGTAACATTTGAAACCTCACCGTATATTAGTAAAAAAAGAAATAAACCCTACTACAAAACGAACAAGCCATTTGAACATTATGTTCTGAAATCAAATCAAATAGCGCGCGCTTTCGCAACTTCCTGTTACACATTTCCGTCCCATTTCAGTCGTCATTTCACGTGCCCCTGGATCTGTCAAATTTCACGATTGGGCCTCAGCACTTAATTTTGTCCGTGGAACGCAAATTCACCTGCTATTGACACAGAAGTTTATAATAAATCCTATCTATCAAGGAGTCCTTGCAATTGCCACTCATAATGTAAGCAAGTCCTCCCACAGTCAGTCGCGCGCGTAACGCCGCGGTGACAAGTCTCTACAAATGGTAGCCCGCCCCCGGATCTGTCAAATTTCGCAATTGGGCTTCAACACTTTTATTTTATCCGTGGAACGCAAATTCACTTGCTATTGACACAGAAGTTAATTAAACCTATCTATAACGAGTCCTTGCCATTGCCACTTATAATGTAAGCAAGTCCTCCCACAAGGGCGTCAGTCGCGCGCGTAATGCCGCGGTGACCAGTCTCTACAACTGGTAGCCCGCCACCCGATCTGTCAAATTTCGCGATTGGGCCTCAGCACTTAATTTTGTCCGTGGAACGCAAATTCACCTGCTATTGACACAGAAGTTAATTAAACCTATCTATAACGAGTCCTTGCCATTGCCACTCATAATGTAAGCAAGTCCTCTCACAAGGGCGTCAGTCGCGCGCGTAACGCCACGGTGACAAGTCTCTACAACTGCTAACCCGCCTCCGGATTTGTCAAATTTCGCGATTGGGCCTCAGCACTTAATTTTGTCCGTGGAACGCAAATTCACTGCTATTGTACAGAAGTTTATAATAAATCCTATCTATTAACGAGTCGTTGCAATTGCCACTCATAATCTTAGCGGATCTGTTAAATTTCGCAATTGGGCCTCAGCACTTAATTTTGTCCGTGGAACGAAAAATTCACTTGCCATTAACACAGAAGTTAATAATTAATCTTATCTATAACAATTTCTTGCCATTGTCACTCATAATGTAAGCAAGTCCTCCCATAAGGGCGTCAGTCGCGTGCGTAATGCCGCGGTGACCAGTCTCTACAACTGGTAGCCCCCAAATCTGTCAAATTTTACGATTGGGCCTCTGCACTTAATTTTGTCCGTGGAACGCAAATTCACCTGCTATTGACACAGAAGTTTATAATAAATCCTATCTATCAAGGCGTCCTTTCAATTGCCACTCATAATGTAAGCAAGTCCTCCCACAAGGGCGTCAGTCGCGCGCGTAACGCCGCGGTGACCAGTCTCTACAACTGGTAGCCCGTTCCCGCTGCTGGCACTTCGGCCCGCACAAGCGGCGGCGATAGCGGATCCTCGCTGGATGTTAAAGTCGTGGATGGTGGTAGACCTGGAATACAAGCAGCTTTAGTAGTAGTGATAGTAAATCCTTGTTTAGATGACACACGCGTCAACACAATTAGTGCTCAGAGACTAAAGCACGAATTTTTAACTATTTCGTAAAGTATCGCATCAACGATGTTCAATACCCTAGATACAACAACACAAACAAAATCGTAGCCGAAATTTGTCCAAAAGGTATGTTGGACGATCCACGGAGCTCCGTAAGATGATCGCGTAGTCAAAAACAATATAAGGCATTATTTTAACATTGAAAGTCTGATTATGGCGCGTAGAATTACAGAAATAAGGGCTATATTCTTCCGCTTAAAGCAATAAGTCGTAAAGTTTTACGAGCTTGCATTTCGAACAGTCACAACTCTTTGACGCATGCATTTTAATAAAGGCCTTATACAGTGAGCATTAAAGGTGACTTTCAATGTTTTTAAAAATGGTTTTTATTGTTTTTGACTACGCGATCATCTTACGGAGCCCCGAAGATCGTCCAATGTAACTATTGGTCAGGTTTCGGCCATGATTTTGTTCGTATTGCTGTTGTATCTAGGGTATTCATTTATTTTTAAAAGGGCAGAGATATACCTTATGTTACTCTGTCCGCCTTGTTATACTGTCTCCTATTTGACCCTACCTACAACTAAGAATGGTAGAGCACAGTGCAGTCTGACGCTTGAATTGGAGCGCCCTTCTGGGGGCCATTCGCCTAACAGAAATGCTTAGGAAAACGCTAACGCTTACGATTTCATTTTGTTATTTCTAGCCGCCTGAGGTTTTCAAATGCCTCGCGCTCTTTTTTTTTCTTTGCATTGGTAATAACAATATTAAACAAAATGAGCGTGAGGTATTTATAAACCTTCGGCAGTCAGAAATAACAAAATGAAATCGAAAGTGTTAGCGTTTTCCATAGCATTTTCGTTAGGCGAATGGCCCCCTGGGGAACTAATCATAGCCTTCCCATTTTTCAGGTGGGATGGGGTAATTTTCTAGGCCTTCTATAAAAATTACGTTAAGTACAGTACACAATTACACATACCTTCATTCTCATCTTCCTCTGCTAACCACTTCTGTATGTCCATTTGGTACATCCGCCTCTGTAGCACTTCCTTTGTTCGCGGTCGAGAGCCGATAAACGTCACATCCGCCTAGAGAAAATGCATAAACGGGATTAGATTATTAATATGAGCTGCTTTTTATTTTTGAATTTATTGCAATAAGTGCATTTTCACATTTCCCTTATCTTTAGAAAAACACGTAAAACAATACTAGCGCAACATGCAAAACAAAATACTTTGACAAATCAAATATCTGAAAGTGAGTTCGGCTATTATCGACCTCCGTGGCCGAGTGGTTCGTACGCCGGGTTTCATGGTGTCGCCGACTCGAGAGGTCCCGGGTTCGTATCCCGGTGGGGGCAGATGTTTGTGTGATGAATACGAGCATTTGTACTCCAGTCATGGATGTTTAATATGTTTTTCTATATAAATATACTTATTTATGTACAGTATATGTATACTAATCGTTACCCTAGCATCCCATAATAGCACAACCCTTATAGTGCTTACTTTGGAGATAGGCTTATTGGTGTGAGTGTTGCAAATATTTATTTATTTATCCATTCATTAGGTAAGATACTGTTAAAAGGAAATCCCAACAAATCCCAGTATTTAAAGGCGTGTTAATCGCATTTTTTTCGGCCCGCCTATTTGATCGCGGTTTGCGTGGAACTACTTTTTTAGCGCACAGTTCGAATTCCTTTTCTAATTCTTTTTTTTTGTTGAAGTTCTCCCGTTTTAGGGAAGGCAAAGGGAAGAATGCCCATACAGCCTAGTCTTTAATTAAATTAATCTTCTTTTTGTTTTTACATTAGAATGTCGGTGTGACGCATTCTAATGTTCCTTGGAGTGTTTGGCACGAAATGAATCGAGTTGGCCTTTTCGATAAGCTTCTGTGAGGTAGTCAACACTACAATAAAATTCTCACGTCCACTTGACCGGAATGGCGTATATTTTAACTATTCCACTAATTCTTCAGTTACGCAGACGGTTGTTACACAAAACCACACCAATTTTATTTCACAATATCCACTATGAACGAATTTAAGAATAATTAAAATAAGACGCCAACCGCACTCGATGAAATCCCGCCAAAAACCCTCCTTTTCTAATTCGTTGATCCAGGGATGCCAGCATCAACACCGGCAACATTCATAAGACGCTGGGGACTGAAACTAGGGGTAATTGTGATATTGCAGACACCTACAAAACGTACCCCATTAGGTAGAAAGGGTCGCAGCTCTTCAGCCAAGTCCCCGATAGCGCCCAGCCTTTGGGCTTCCTCCCAACTCGTATGCACCTCCTCGTGTAGCAGTTTCTCCTCTGTAAACAGAAATAAACAATTTCTAAAAGAGTAGCTAGGCCGAGGACTGAGGGTCAATTGCCTGACGGGATAGTTATGGCTATTGCTATCACTTACAATTTAATTTTGTTATTTCTGACCCCGAAGGTTTCAAATACCTTACGATCATATTGTTATTACCAATGCAAAAAAACGAGCGGGAGGCATTTTAAAACCTTCAGCGGTCAGAAGTAAAAATGAAGTCGTAAGCGATAGCCATAGCGATAGCCTTAGCAATATAGTTAGGCGATTGGCCCCCTGGAGTACGACAGCGGGAGAGTAAAGGTGTCAAACAAGCTTATGTTTGCCTGTTTAGGTGTAGCGAAAGTTGCTTAACTTCAACGACCGCAGCCGAACGCGCTAACCACCCGCGCCATCGAGCTCCTCAGCCTCAAAAAATATTTAATAATATCTAAAAGTTACTAAATAAATTGTATGTACAATGTTACTTACAGAATAAATTATTTGATTTGATGATGACCCACCTGATGATAAGCGGCCACCATAACCTGTAGACGCTTGCAATACAAAAATCGCGCCGTAGCCTACCCTGACCCCATTCTCTACCCCGTGGAGCCCTATATAGAGCCTTAATTCACTTACTCACCGTCAGAAACACAAGACCGCCAAAAGTAGTGTTATTTCACTCTGGATTTCTGTAACGTGTTTTTTTATTATAGATGGGTCCGTCAAATGACTCCGCCCCTCCTTATGTTAAGTGACGGTGAAGTCTAGACGTGAAGATAGCTGGTACAGCAACTCTACCTGCCACACCAGCCATCCTCATCTTGCCGGCCAGCATGTTGCTTCTTCACGTCTCTTTTAAAGGATCCCAGGTTGTAAGAAGGAGGGAACACGTGAGCAGGTAAAGCATTAGCACAGGTAACTTCCTCTCGAAAGAGATTTGAAATTACTTCACCATGAGGAGCCCAACTCTTGAATAGAATTCCTATTTCTCTTGGTCACTCCATAACTTGAGATTTAGAACGACTCCACTGATACCATCTTTAAACGTTAGTTGAACTAGCTACTAATGCTTCTAAGATTCCGTTAAATGAAAGCAATTAACTTCTTCTTATTAACTTTAATTAAACACTTTATCACTCTTTACAACGACTTCACTTCTCGACACCGTGAGGAAGAATGTGCAAAAGTGGTCATTCCCCCTTACTTTCTCTCTCCATTCCCACTAAAAAACATCTCCTCTGTGATTGGTCGTTCATTAATGCCGCGGGAAAATAAAGCGTTCTGATAAGCCGACGACAAATACCCGTTGATCAATAGCGTTCGAGCTAGATTAAGCGGCAAGGCATTGAGTTGCCATCATAGAAAATTCAAATGTTGCCAATTTAAAAATAAATTCATACCGATTTTCTACGAATATTACTAACCCTAACACACCCACCTTTTTTAAGATTTCTAATACCCTGTGAAAGGTTCATAAGGAAAAATTACAGAGTTGCGCAGAAACTTAATTTACAACTCTACACAATAGGTGGCGCTGTAGTTTTTGGGTTTTATCTTTTTTTCTGATATTAGTTTGATTTAGTGTTTTATCTGGTATTATAAACCAACATACCGTCCCTCTTGGTTGTACTCCTCTTGTATTGTATCCTGAACCGGAATGCTTCTAACACACTCGCCACCACGATCGTAAGCACCACCATTGTGAACAGATAAAACACCTGAAATGAAACCAAAACCTTCACTGAGCATCAAAGGATTTGTATATTATAGGAATAGCTGGATGGCACAAGTTATTAGCGCCTTTGGTCTGCAATTGTGGAAGTTAAATAACTTTTGCTTTTGCTAATCTTGAGCTCCTCCGTGCTTTCAGAAAGTACGTTAAGTCGTTGATACCTTTTTTTTGAGTATGTATGCTGTTGCTCGCAGATGACCTGTACAGCGTCACCGGGTTAGGGGACGGCGAAATCCTAAGAGGACCTCAAGCCGAGAATTGGCGAGTGCCTCTAGAGGTATT
The DNA here is from genome assembly GCA_902850365.2 of Chilo suppressalis. Taxonomy (NCBI): domain Eukaryota; kingdom Metazoa; phylum Arthropoda; class Insecta; order Lepidoptera; family Crambidae; genus Chilo; species Chilo suppressalis. Next base: position 15,685,096 of record OU963914.1, on the reverse strand, counting down.
CCAGGCGGATGGCATCTCCCCACAGGGGGAGTCTCCTCTCCGTCTGGAGCCTCTAGACCACTCGAACCTGAGGAATTTGATACCTGCTGCGTCTGCAGTCTTTAGTACCCAACGATTCGCACTGGGTCCGCGATAAAGCATGGCCCAATCTGAGCACAGACCTTCTAAATGCGAAAGTGTGGCTGTCTATCTGTCTGTCTGTGACCCCTTCACGCTTAATCCATTCAACCGATTGAGATGAAATTTGGTAAAGGGATAGTTTGAGTCCTGGCAAAGGATAATAAAGGATATAGGATAGCTTTTATCCCAGAATTCATCCTTAAAAGGGTTGAAAAGGGGGATATAAGTTTGTATGTGAAACCTATTAAACTACACAGACGAATACGCGGGTCCCACTTGTTAGTAATAAGCAGAATAAGTTGATCATAATGATTTATTTAGAAATGCCTTCCCTTTTCACCTATATAGAAGGCCTGTGCTCCAGCAGTGGGGTTATTAATCAATGAAGATGATAACGTAGGGGGAGTCTATGTGGAATGCAAATGGGATTTTAGATTTGAGAGCGCAGTAGTACTTTTATAGCGTGTTTATAAAGTTTTACCCCTTTTAGACATGTTTAAATACAAAAAACCGCAAGAAATCACAACAACAAACAAATCCGTATCAATACAAAACTTTCACGTTTGACAGATGGCTGGGTTGGATTACCATATAAAATCTTAATGTTAGTTCCGTTTTTCGCCACGCCCATTCTCTTTCCGCACAGGCTCTATCAATAGATCATAGATAAATACATCCGAAATATATGTAAGAAATTATACCATGTACCCACCATGAAGTAAATTCTGCTGAACTGTCCCGCAACGGTGGCGTACGCGTTCATAAGTATGAACCAGTTGTTGACTACGGTCAGCTCGAACAACGTCACACCGCTCGTGATGAGGTTCTCGAAGTTGTTCAGATAGTAGTACCCGAGTGCCGTCGACCCGTTGTATGAGTACTTGTAGAAGTCTTCGACGGTCGTGTTCCTGTTGGGAGAAAGAAAGAAAATGAATTTATTGAACGACTCCAAAATAACATAAGTTATCAATTAATATAATGTAGATGAAAAATGGAGAAATAAGTAGGATTATAAGATGGCAAATAAATTATCCATTGTCGTGTCATTTGTTGAGGGAGGGGGAATTGCTGTGTTTTAAGATTTTGTGAAAGCTACTCTATCAAAAACGATGGAGAGGCATTTTGAATTTATGGTCATACAGTTATTTTGTTATTCCTTGTGATGTGAATGTGATGCAGGAAATTTTTAATATAGGCATAATTTGTAACGAAATCTTAATCTAGTAGATAAGTGTATAGACGTATTAGGCATTATTCAAAGATACTTATTTGGCAACAGGATTGGAGGCTAAAAATTAAAAATTGCTCCGTTTTTCCACCAATTCGAATGTAATCCGAAGAAATATACAAATTCTTGAACTACAAAGTCTTTCATACTCATATGCAGCAATTCTTGAGGACAGATTCGGCGAGGAGCTCTATGCCGACAATGGTGAAGAAGTAATACATGACCTGCATCACGCAGCCCACTGACGACATTAGAGGCGACAGAAGAACCAGAGTACCACATCTCTTTTCAGTTTGTATAGCCTAGAGAACTATAAATCTTTGATCTAACAAATTCCTCCATACTCACACGCAGCAGTTCTTGAGGTCGTATCCAACGAAGAGCTCCATGCCGACAATGGCGAAGATAATACAAGATCAGCATCACGCAGCCCGCGGACAATATGAGGGGCGACAATAAAACTACAGTACCGTATCGCTTCTTCAGTTTGTATAGCCTTTAAAACTATAAATTTTAATCTAACATAGTCCTCCATACTCACACACAGCAGTTCTTGAGGTCATATCCAGCGAAGAGCTCTATGCCGACGATGGCCATACTTTTAGAAATGTATCTGCTGTAAATTTTGTATTGAAAAAACGCTGTTGGTTTTCTAAGAAAATAAATAAAATAGAGTATCACATCTCTTCTTCAGCTTGTATAGCCTATAAATGTATAAATCTTTGATCTAACAAAGTCCTCCATACTCACACGCAGCAATTCTTAAGGTCTTATTTACACTACTACACTATCTTATCCGGCGAAGAGCTCCATGCCGACGATGGCGAAGAGTAATACATGTCCAGCGTCACGCAGTCCGCGGACGACATGAGGGGCGAGAATAGAACTTCAGTACTGTACTCTTCTTCAGCTTGTATAGCCCATAAAACTATAAATCTTTGATCCAACAAAGTCCTCCATACTCACACGCAGCAGTTCTTGAGGTCTTATTTACACTACTACACTATCTTATCCGGCGAAGAGCTCCATGCCGACGAAGGCCAAGAGCAATACATGTCCAGCATCACGCAATCCGTGGACGACATGAGGGGCGAGAATAGAACTTCCGTACTGTATCTCTTCTTCAGCTTGTATAGCCCATAGAACTATAAATCTTTGATCTAACAAAGTCCTCCATACTCACACGCAGCAATTCTTAAGGTCTTATTTACACTACTGCACTATCTTATCCGGCGAAGAGCTCCATGCCGACGATGGCGAAGAAGTAATACCTGTCCAGCATCACGCAGTCCTCGGACGACATGAGGGGCGAGAGTTGTACTTCAGTACTGTATCTCTTCTTCAGCTTGTATAACCCATAGAACTATAAATCTTTGAACTAACATAGTCCTTCATACTCACACGCAGCAGTTCTTGAGGTCGTATCCGGCAAAGAGCTCCATGCCGACAATGGCGAAGAAGTAATACATGACCAGCATCACGCAGCCCGCGGACGACATGAGGGGCGACAGGAGAACCAGAGTGCCGAACACGTCTCTGTATCTCTTCTTCAGTTTGTATAAACGCATCAATCTGTGATTCAAAGACGATTATTGGTGGTCGTACCTATGTGACTATACAAATAATAGGTCCGTGCGTTACAATACTTAGTATTGTTTACATTTTATTTTGGAGGGTAGATTTTGGTGTTTTGTAACAACTTTGATAACGTGAAAATAAGAGCAATATTTGTGGTGGTGATGCAAGGTGCATATCTAACTATCATGACATGACTTTGGATTTACTTCTTTATTAGAGGATTAGCCTGTTGATAGTGAACAGCTTAGTTTAGACTTTAACATCCACGTTTTAAAACAATTTAGGAAAAAAAATATTTAGATTTAATTTTGGAATATACCTACTATAAGTAATTTATTTGTTTATTCGCAGTTTCTAGCCCGTACTGGATAACATATTTATTTTCTAGGTTTTCACACACACCACTCATTAAATAAAACAAATATATACTATAAGTAATTGTGTTCTGTGTCATTCCCCTCACCTGAGTGGCCTAAATATGACCACTATAAACAGTCCCGGCGCTATTGAAAGCAGTACAGCGCCCATCAACGCTAGCAGCGTGACACTTAGGTCGAACACATTCCACCCACTCTCCAAGTACGCGCTGAGACCGGAAGCCATCATGCGTAGACCCGCTTCCATTAGGAACACTGAAATGTTTATTAACCTCTTAAAATTGAAAGTTTGCATAGGTGACACAAAATTTGTAGTCAATTTTGATTCGATAAGACAGGAGCGGTTAAGATTGGTGTTAGGCGTCCTCGAATTTGATTTACCAGTCGGGTTAGTGACATCATTATCATCATGACCAGCCTATTGATGTTCACACTGCTGTGGCACAGGTCTTCCCTGTCGATGGAATACAGAGACTTTGCAATGATCCACTATACAAGCACAGTACGGATTGGTGGTAGTCAACGCCTGTAGATAAAATATGCTAAAGTAATTAAAATAAATATATATATATATATATATATATATATATATATATATATATATATATATATAAATAAAATAAGTATTTCCAACTCACACCAATTAGCCTAGCCCCAAAGTAAGCACTGTAAGACTTGTGTTATGGGATGCTAGGGTAACGGATAGAATACATAAACTGTACATATATACTTATTAAACATCCATGACTGGAGTGCAAATGGTCGTATTCCTCACACAAACATCTGCCCCCACCAGGATTCGAACCCGGGACCTCTCGAGTCGGCGACACCATGAAACCCGGCGTACAAACCACTCGGCCACGGAGGTCTTCCATCGACGACGACGATGTATCTAACTTTGTTTCATTCCCCAGATAATTTTTCATTACCCTTCAACTCTGATTTTAATGACAAAACATAGTATAAATTATCCTTTTTCAAATGTAAGCTTGTTCCTGCCCTACAATGCGCACATATGATATATAGTTAGCTCGTTTTTATCACGCTCAATGGTCAAATAACTATAGAGTTTGACAGACGTGATAAAAACCATAATAAAATGTCAATCACGGTGCTAATACTACGGATCTGAATTAACTAAAATCAGGCAGGTAGAGTTCCTACTTTCATATTTTATGTAGGTAAATAATATTGATTCATTTCGTGGGTATGATATATAAAGTTCTACTTAATAATATCAACGGATAAATTTTCCTTCCTTCCTACAATCTGGGGTCCTTTAAGAGGGGCGTGAAGAAGCATTTCGCAGGCCGGCAAGGTGACGATGGTTGGTGTAGCAGTTTATAACTGCTATACCAGCTAACTTCGCGTTTGGATTTTATCACCACTTAACATCAGGTGGGGTAGAAATAGCCTACCTCGCTATAAAAAAAACGACGGATTGCACTCCGGGATTGCCGGCAGAAGTGAAAACTTGAATATTAACGTTGTGGATTTTTGATATTTTGGAATGGTTAGGGAATAATTTTGCACGAATTGCTTTAATTATCAGTATAAAAGTACTATCATTTATGTGGTAGAATACAATATTTATTTATTGCGCTATCGTACACAAACATGACAATTTATATTACATTAAAAAGTTTATCTCTCAGAAAAATTAACTTACATGAATCACGTTTAAGCGCACTTAGCGACATCTATTGTAAAGAAATCAACTTACATGAATCACATTTAAGCGCACCTAGTGACATCTATTGTAAAAAAAAATGCATTTTCTTCGCAATAAAGCTGCCACGTGGACGTTCCAGATAGAGACTTATTATTATAATACGATAAAATAAAATATTACTATAGTTTGTCCAATATATTGAAAGTCAACAACCCTTCCAATTTTATTGTGTGTCATGATGCGATCAGCCCACGTGTTTAACCTGACGCGAGTTTAACATTTTTTACCCATTACACAAAAAGTGTTCACCGCCGCTAAAGAAGTTTTCACTTCAAAAATTCACTCACATGTGAGGAATAGCCAGGTGTCCCATGAAGCACACAGCAGTCGCGCGCTGTTCTGCAGATCACTTGCGGCCTGGCAAACGCGCAACACCAGACACACGCCGTTGCCGACTATCAGAGCATCTGAAATTTAAAGTTTTAAGAGGTTTAGGACAGACAAAGTAAAAATGCTCTTCCTTGTCTAAAACCTGAACTAATAAAAAAATAACAGAATTGACTGTTGCTGAGCACTATTAAGGGCGCTTTCAATTTATGCGTTTCTTGACGGCCTGCTGCGGTGCCGAAGTGGTGCGTTTGTCGTACAGTGTACGGACGATCCTTTTTTTTTCACACAAAACGCGCGGTGCGGCAACAGTGCGGCGCCGGTACCGCGAACGCTCGACAACAGGAAAGATTTATAAAAAGTTGGGAATTCCTATAGTTAAGCATTATAAAGAAGGTGTCCGGTTCTCACATATAAGGTACTCGAAGTAAGGCCATCTAACTGCCGCCGCGGCCGCTCTTCCCACGGGCTCCATCGGCGACTCCGCGTACCAGGGCGCTCGGGACTGCTGCGGGCACCAGCGTAATGCGAACACTTCGTATAGGTTGGAGAATTCGGCCCGCGTCAGCCCGCCCGAACCTGATTGGTTCAGCTGCTTGAACATCAGGTACACGTCTAGACCACCTGGAATCAAAAATATTACGATAGATTTTTGTTTTAAGCTTAGTGTAAAAGTTTAATATGCAATATACTAAATATACAAGGAGCGCGACTGCCGCGAACACTATACTCATATTTATTTACAAGAAGACCTCGTACTTTTTGAAAATCAAAACATGTAGAATTAGTGGAAAATTGTTAAGAGTTTTTAGAGACTGGCGAATGACTAATCCTATGATTTGTTTTTTGTGAGTAAAGTTTTGTTGCGTAGATATTTAAGTTGGATTAAATATTTTTCCTCTACCCTATGGGGCAGCACAGTACAATGTCATTTGGAAACATCAGTAGACGGAATGATAGCACGCCCTTCAAGAGAAATAAAGATTTTTTAAATATTGCCCTTTCATTCTGAATAAGGTCACCAGAGTTTAACATTTCACGTTACAAGCGTGTTACTTTAAGCTAAGCAGCCACTAATGACGAAAATCATTAATGCTTTTATGGCAGCGGCATCATCTGTAATTTTGTACTTACGACGCTTTGTCTGTGCCATGTCGAGCTGTTGCATCACACGAGATATCATGCTATGCTCTCTTTAGTAACGGCTATTGTCTACACATCGTTTACAGCTAATAAATATATTAGGTAAACATTTGGAAGAAAACTGTATGTAAAAGTCGCTTCAAGAGTTATGAATATGTGTTATGAATTGTAACGGAGTTGTAAAGGAAATAAACTTGTGATTATAAGTGAGGCTTGTTTACATTTAACGAAAAACTAACTAGAAGATTTCTTCTGTTTTAATATCAATTCTTCAAGTTTAATATAAAAAGAATGAATAATCGTACTGTAATGCGGCGCGTAGTGTCTCATGAGGCCGGCGAAGTGTCGCAACCTCACAGCGTGCGGCGCCCGACGCGACACCAGCAGGCGGAAAGCGTGTCGCGCCGCCCGCCGCCGGTGTAGCAGCAGCGCTCGGCACTTCTCGCGCTCGATGCGGGTAAACGCCTCGTATACCACGGCCAACATCTATATAGAGAGAGGTCTCGTTAGTGCGACGCGTTGGATTAACAAGGTCCGCCAAAAGGCCCAGAACATCTCGCCCAAGTATCTGTCACGACTAGATACAAGCAGGCGGAACGCGTGGCAGAAGCAACGCGTGGCACTTCTCGCGTTCGATGCGGGTGAACGCCTCGTATACCACGGCCAACATCCATATAGAGAGAGGCCTCGTTAGTGCGACGCGTTGGATTAACAAAGGGGACGCCAAAAGGCCGAGAAGATATCGCCCAAGTATCTGTCACGACTAGATACAAGCAGGCGGAACGCGTTGCAGAAGCAACGCGTGGCACTTCTCGCGCTCAATGCGGGTGAACGCCTCGTATACCACAGCCAACATCTATGTAGAGAGAGGCCTCATTAGTGCGACGCGTTGAATAAACAAGTGGACGGGAAAAGACGCAGAACATCTAGTGCAAGTATTTGGTCACGACTAGATACAAGGAGGCGGAACGCGTGGCATAAGCAACGCGTGGCACTTCTCGCGCTCAATGCGGGTGAACGCCTCGTATACCACAGCCAACATCCACACAGAGAGAGGCCTCATTAGTGCGACGCGTTGAATAAACAAGAGGACGGGAAAAAACGCAGAACATCTAGCCCGAGTATCTGGTCACGACTAGGTACAATAATTCGAAATGCGTGTTGCGCCGCCCGCTGCCGGTGCAGAAGCAACGCGCGGCACTTCTCACGCTTAATGCGGTTGAACGCTTCGTTAATGACGGCCAACGTCTGTTTTAATAATAGGACATGTATAACGGACTGAACGACAATCGCATGATATTGACAATCCCTTTAGAAAGAGACAAAATACGATACGAAGATGAAGTATGGGTCTCCCTATTGTTTAGTCTCTCTCCCATTTCTGATTTGATCCAAAACTTCCCAGTTTTATTTCAGAGTTGTTTAGGGAACGCGCAGTCCATCCTCTATGGTTATGAATGCAGCGAATACTTACGAACGATTACGATACGCACTGTTGGGCTCACGGTCACATCGTCGCTGTTATACTTATCTTCCCAGTTTTAATTTACAGTTGGACAGCGAACGCTAAGTCCATTTGTTTATGGTCGCTACTAATAGAGGTTACCCTAAGATTCTAAATTAATATACCAAGCGAATTAAACTAAATACGATAATCGAGGTTTGAGTGCCCTAGAAGGCTTTGAATTTGAATTACGACGCGTCTGCGTGCGTTGGTCGTTTGTTATATCAAATCGACTTCAACTCTGTTAATTTTGTATTAGAATGGATATTAATTGGAAATCTCTCTCTATACTAAAATAAAAAAAAAATGTGTATACTTTACAACTCACCAAATTCATAAGGACGTATAGAACAGTGATGATGTATAAGATGAAGAAAAGCGCGTACCATTTCGATTTAGCATATGAAGGCATCATCACGTCAGGGAAACTAGAAAAATTAAAGCATTTTTAATAAAATAAATAAATATTTTCAACATTCACACCAACTAGCCTATCCCCAAAGTAAGCACTGTAAGGCTTGTGTTATGGGAAAGTAGGGTAACGGATAGAATACATAATACTGTACATATTTAAGTATATTTATATAGAAATACATATTAAACATCCAAGAATGGAGTACAAATGCTCGTATTCATCACACAAACATCTGCCCCCATCGGGATTCGAACCCGAAACCTCTCGAGTCGGCGACACCATGAAACCCGGCATACAAACCACTAGGACACAGAGTTAGTTACTTTTATCAGATTATTATTAATATTGATTTATTTATATTTTAACGCCTATGTTTTCTAAATAATAAATATAAACTTACTTGGCAGTAGTCAACAACACGAACATACTGACAAACGAATCGCTGATAGTCTGGAAATGTCCATTGTCCACGTGCTCAGAAAACAGGTAATAACCAAGAAGAGAATATGTTGCTACAAAGAACATTAGCAACCCTGCAAAAACAAGTTAAGTATACGTTAGAATATTTTATGTACATTCTAGCTAAATTCACATTCATATCATCAATGATAATTAGCAGTTACGAATTACTGGATTTCTTTGTTGGATACGATTGTTTCTTTATGATGCGAAGGTTTCAATCACGTAGAAGTACGAAAAATGGCTTCGAAATTATTTTAAAAACATATGAATTGCAATAGCTAAAATGCATGTGAAAAATCTTATACATTAAGTCTATCTGGATGATGTTTTCATCACTTCGTCGTATAAACAGTAAGTTTATACATTTTACGTAAATACTTACCAAGCATATCAATAATTGGCGGCAGTGATTGTAGAATTTGTCTTATGAATCTTCTCACACCACCACAGTGTCTGGTGTCGACCAAAAAGATAGGTCTTAACGCTCTCGTCACACGGAAATGTGACGACTGTCGGCATAACACTACTACAGCTTCCAGGACCATTATCATAAGCGTTATACCCTGAGAAATAATAAAACAAAAAAGTTATCAAAACTTATCGATGAACCTTAAGGCAAAAACGTATGGTAAAATAGTAACCTAGTAGAGTCAGAAACAGACTTTTGAAACGCGACGCGATCGAACGCCATGTGGCGCGTGTTCAATCAAATTAAATCTACTATTTTCTGCGCGCATCGCATCGCTTCACGTCGGATGTTGTTAATGTGATTCTGATCATAGAAAATAATAGATTTGATTTGACTCAACACGCGTCGCGTGGCGTCGGGTCCCGTCTCGTTCCAAAAGTCTGTTTCTGCCTTTACTAGGTTACTAATTTACTGTATTACTTTTATTTTTCGCAATCTTCATAGGTACTATGTAATTCATAAGTCAAATTCTGCCGCTGCATGGACTCTCTGTATGGACCTATGTATGTTTATCACGATCATCTCAAACACTACTGAACGGGTTTTCGTGTGGTTTGCCATCAGTTAGTGTAATTTTTCCACGAAAGATTAACATGCTTATTAAAAGATTTTTGATATTTTTATTTTATTATTAATTTTCTATTATAAATAATTGGTTATTATTTTTGAATTAGCTGCACTTAATATTTATAAAGTAACTTATGTTATTTGCTACCATGTAACTTATTTTTTGCTTTCTTTTCAAGGTACATGGTAGCAATCCCGTAAATAACATAAATGAATAGATATAATGTTAGTGGCCGTGGAAGTTTAAAGCTTAAAATCACATTTGATTTGCTCATCATACCTTTAACATTGTCCTTTTATGTTTGAGTATCGTACTCCACCCGATCCATTTCAGTTTCAAGTGCAGTTCCACTCCTATCACAGTTAATGCAAGCAGTTCTATCGTACCATGTGCCCATACTGGAAGCTGTAATTAAAAACACATATTATGTTAAACTTACTCACAAGAGCCCTTCACAGTCTCATCATCAATATATTTGATAAACTATGCTAATAATATTTATGTCTGTATATATGTGTATACAGAAATTATCAGGTATTAGTGGAGTCCACGACATCATCATGCCTTCATCTGTGCGGAAATTGGTTTTCCAATCAAACTTCCACCCCTAAAGAATGGTTTCTGGGATAAAAATTATCCTTTGTCCTTTCCCAGGACTCACACTATATCTATATCAAATTTCAAAATTGGTTCTGCTGTTAAAGCGTGAGGAGGTAACAGACAGGCAGGATATCTATGCAATTTATAATATATATTAAAGTATGGATAAATACAATAGCAGTAATATTTAAAGAATAATAGCTCACACGAAATGTGGGGACTGCAGGGTCCTCTGTAAAGGCGAGTAGGATGAGCACTAGAGATGCTAGCAGATCGAGCCCATGATACCAGGGGTTGTGCACCCGCAGATAGGCCGGCAGCTCTTCAGGGCTGGAAGGGTGTGAGTCAAACTTCTCATTGTTTTGTCCTTCCTGAAAATTTCAGCAGGAATTTCATTAAAATATATTGTTACAGTCAAATAATGATCGGTAGGTGAGTAAGTGGAACAACCGCCAAAGCACTTAAGCAATTATAATCATAAAAATAAATTGTTCACTTTGTATGACAGTAAGTAATAGTACAATATTGGTAGTCACACATGTGAAAATAAAAGAATATCGCGTCCTCTTTTGCATTGCATAATTACCAACACTGTCACTGCTTACGTAATTAGTATGCTATACGGGACATATTTACGAGAGGTCACATGATGCTGTAAGTTCTCGTCTCTCGTTTTTATCTAAAACGAAACAAATCCTAGGTTTGTGTTGTTTGTGTTTTTCATCATTTTGATGTAACGAAAGTCTATACGGTTAGTCCTTTGTAAAGCAAATACTGCCCAAGTTTCCACCAAATCAGAGGTTTTCTTATTGTCAACAAAAGTTAGGCATAGCGGTAACGCGAAGAAATAAAATAGCATGAAAGGAGGTCGGACCTTTGGTCACCCATTTGACATGTTATTGGCACGGGAAGGACACGCACTAGCATCTATTTCGATCAATGAATGTGCATCGAATCTATTAGCGAGAATATTTAAAATGACTTTTGAAACCAAGTTAAAGAGATGACTCAGCAGAATTCTAAATAAATTTTATTGAAATCATCTGAAATGTGTGAATTTATAATATCTACATTACCTGTTAAAAATACTCGTTGTTTTCTACCAATACCGAAAAAATACCAAAATACCGATTTTCCGGTATTAAAAATTACAATACCGAAATATACCGATATCAGAAAATCGTGAGCAGTACCCCTAGCACGAACCATTATCAAATTCGAATAGTCTGCGAGTGCGAAATGGCAATGTACGTAACGAGAACTAAAAATCAGTACACATTTGACAATGACATTACGGACTCGCAAACTATTCCAATTCGATATAGATTCGTGCTAAGGGTACTGGAGTCCTTTCGGTATTCCATGCTCTACTCATTGTTAATGGGGTCACTGATGACTTTTTAGTCGTCATCCCTGACGGCTGCATGAGCGTCTAATGTATGTGCCATAGATTGCTGAGCCTGGGTGCTACCGTTAACAACGCCTACCCTGCATGCACTATTGGTTAAACCGCCTTTGCATAGATATGTATCCTAGTAGCAATTTGAGTTGGCTGTTTGTTGGGCCTTGGCCATCTTGTCACCCATATAAAAAGTGGTGCCAACTATAGGAATAATGTTAACCCTCTTTGCAGGGCCAACAACACGTTTCTTTCAGAAGGCTTGCTGTACATCCATACCGTATATCTTCATTGGCTAGGCTTTGGTGTTCTTTCAATGGCCCTAAGAAAGAATGAATACTGTATACTGACGTTGGCGAGGTGTTGGTTTTCTTAAACTCGTAACGTAACATGTATTTGGCAGGCCCTATAAAGGGAAAGTCCCTTTATAGGGCAATTAATTTCACTACCATTTGTTGGCTATGGTTGGCAAAAACACCCCAACAGGAATTGCTACTACGGTAATTACTTTACTAACTTAGTTATAAGCATTATCTACCTCTAGATATATGGCAGCCTCATGGTAATTCATCTCCCAGTGCTCGTCTTCGGACATGTGCAGACCGGTGTGCAGTGAAGACCGGCTGCCCATGTCCAGAGTGCCTCCGTCGCCAGCGCCATCTGTGCCGGTTCTGGTATCTGGAAAAGAGATCATAGGTACACTCATTGATGTTTCACAGTACCGAATAAAATAAACATACTGTGTTAGGCATTGTATGCGAGATTGCACTTTGATTCTTCTAAAACGCCATCATCATCAGCCTATTAATGTCCCTACTGCAGGGGCACAGGCCTTCCCCATGGATGGAATAGGGAGATTGAGCCATGACCCACCTCGCGGGCTCAGTGAGGATTGGCGGGTGCTAACGACTGCAGAGGCAGCCGGGACCAATAGCTTAACGTGCCTTCCGAAGCATGGAGGAAGTCGAGATAGTAGATTTTTGGTCACCCATCCAATGACCGACCATTGCGAAAATTGCTAAAGTTGCTTCTAAAACGTATGTGCACCTTTTTACAGTTATTTACAAAATATAAATGTATAATATGTTTTTCCCATAAAACTTACAAATAAACGGTATATTACTAAATGTTTTTATAAGAACAGTTTCATATATTTTACATTAAATTTAATAAATATTATAACAGTCAAAACACGTATGTCTGGATTGATAGGTATCTTTTTCATTCATTTCATTCCATTATCTACAAGTCAAATATAAAGATAAAGCTTTTCACCGGAAATGTGTGAGCGAAACGGAAATAAGGAAAGAACCACCACGATATTAACAAAACATATTTCTTTAAGTGATCACTAGTATATGTATAGAAAAAAAATACACTGAAAATATGGGTAAGCTTCTTCATACCTTCTAAGCAAATAGCTTGTTTATCGTCCATAGATAAATCAGGAAACAAATCAACAGTTACTCGAACAAGTCTAGTTTGTTATTCAGCAGGACAATATGATAATTATCTCTTTTAAAACGTCAATAAACTACACTTTACTAAATATTTAACCGCCGTACGTTCTCCTCAAACACACACATACTTGGCAACGTGCATTACTCTAAAACGACGACCTCGAAATAGTGAAATTTACGCATCGTGCGCACGCGCAGGAAATCCTAACTGAATCACATTATCGCTGCCTGATTAGTAAACAATAAACAAAGCGGAGATTCTAAAGGGAAATTTATTTATGCCATAGGTATACCTATTATGTAAATACTTCTACACTAAATTACCTATTGACGTGACAATTTACAAATACTTATTTATCATAGAAAATTTAGTAAGTAGATATATAGTTTGGAGGATATCCATGAGCATCGCTATGTAGTTACGGGTAAAACAAAACTAATAAAAAAATAATTTAGGGAATGACGACTGACGATCGAAATTATAATCGAAGTACAAGCATTTTCTAGCATATGATAAGTACCTAATCCTAATGTTTCGTGCAGTGCAGCTAATGAACAGTGAGAATAATTATTTTGTCCAATAATACACGAAAGAAAATGATATTTGATTTGAAAATAAATACATACTCAACAATCCAGAAACAGCCGAACCGATTGACTCGTGCAGTATAGATTTTGCTCTATAAATAACGTCATCCAGTTTTCTGTTCATTTTTATTTTAACCGTAACTTTTAAATATTATATGAAACAGTGTGGGAACACCAAAGTAATAATATAACAACTGACTGAGATGACTGTATCAGTCTGACAAATAATTAATATGCGAATATGGGGCGAGATAAAAAGCCAAGTGTAACGACAGCAAAATAGTCACAACTTGCGACCCAATAGACAAGTCAAATCGATGCTGGAAGATATTTTCTAAGAAACCTTCTCGTGGATAAGTAAATAGGCAGATAAACATATTACAAATTGTTCAATTTATAATTTGTTTTAATTTTAATCTAAGTATTTATTTAGGGGTCGCAAGTTGTGACTACCCTGCTTGTAAGGATCTTGAATTGAAGGATTTTTAGAAAACAAAAACCCAAAAAATAATCATGTTTCGTCAGTAAAAAACATACGCAAGTGCATGCAAAAAGAAAAATTGAACTAATCGTAGCAAAACTAAGTCAATTATTTAATCACTTTGAGTTACCATTAAATCCGACACAATCCAGACCATTAATCCGATTTGAAGCGTGCATAAACGACATTAAAAACCTATTTTACTCTCGTGCAGAATTAATTGATACTAAAAAAATAGAATTGATCACGCAAAATAATTTAATAATTCGTTTCATGGCATGTTCTTCTTCTTCGAGTGTCTCTCCAACTAGTGAAGGCTGACAATCAGCTCCACATATTTTCCCCTAGCAAGGTTGAAAAGTTTTTCGCGGCACTTGTGGCATGCTTCTCCCTGCGTTAGGGCAGCCAAATGTCATCCAAATTTAAAACACAGAAAATTTAATCTGTACAATATTGTTTGGATACTTAAAATATGTTTTGCTGACCGTACCAACAACCTACTATACGAACAGAAGCAATCCGTTATCAAGTTGTAAATGTTTGAACAGCGATCTGTTTACGCATCGCTGGGCTGATGTTTTTCATTTAAGTGAGGGTTGCAACATAGACATAGCCAATACCAATTGAAAATCTGACCCACCACCAGTGTGATTTCGTGGTAAAATATAAGGGTTGCCAGATAGTCGGGAATCGCGATTCTCCCGACATTTTATGTGATCTTCTGACTTCCGACAAATAATGAAATCTCCCGACAAATGAACATGACCTGTCCACCACATCTAGCTTAGGTAGGAGACGACCGGTCTGGGGGGGGGGGGTATAATTCCCACATTTTATCCAGATTTTGACTTCTCGAGCAGATGCAGCCGGGAACATCTTGTCTTAACGTGCTTCTCATTTTAGAGATCTGTTTTGCGAAATATTGAACTAAAGTGCTATTATGGGCGTCTCCCCCACTCTAAACTTATAAGTAAATTACGCTAAAAGCTAAACTATTGGTTTGAAAAACCTGGAAAAATACATGATAATAGTGCTTCATTAACTTTTAAGGAAAACTATAACGATTAAGATAGGTTTGTTAGTTTAGGAGTAATAGTCGTTCAACTTTGGTTAATGAAAATTTCTTACTAATTGAAAATTCCTTAGAAGAAAACATTAATAGTGATATAGATGAAGTTATTATAGCGTAAAACCTTGCATTGCAAAAAAAAAAACTATTTATAACCCACAATAAAATATCATTAGTTCCACAAAGCTACCGCGAGTATCAACCACAAAGTACCAACGGCAAAGGCTTCTGAATAGTGCTATCGTTACGTTTTAATAAAGAGGAAGCACTTGAAAAGATCGGCGGTTATGCTTCGTATTTAGGAAAAAAAAATCGAATTGATTTTGAGTTTGACACGCAGTTAGATATGAGATACATAGTTTGACATTAATTGTTTTTTGATGTGTAACATCTTTCCTCTCGCTTTCCTGCAATATGTGGGAGTGATTTCGTGAAATGGGATAGAAGTGTGTAACAGGAAGCCGCGAATGCGCGCGCTATTTGATTTGATTTTAGAATTTAATGTTCAAATCCCTTATTCCTTTTGTAGTAGGTTTTATTTCTGTTTTTACTAATAAAAGGTGAGGTTTCAAATGTTACACATCATGCGCGACTTCTCGTTAGGCTCGCTCGTTTTTTTAATACCAGATACAGAAAATACAGACACCTGCTCAAACATATTGTGGTCACGACTAGGTTAGGGTTGCCAACCTTATTCTAAAATAGAGTATTGTCCTCTATATCATGTAGGCATACTCTATAATCTACAACACTAATAAAGTACGCTAAATACTCCTTTTTAGAAAATGTTGACTAAACTAGTGAACGTATGTAATAATATGCAAAAATCCATAATCAGATTAAAAAATTCCACTATTTACTGTTAATATATTGGTATTGCCGGTCACGACATGCAACTACTGAACCCTACACTGCGCGTGGCACGACACGCACTTGGCCGTTTTTTTTCTTTAATCTGTAGGTACCTATGGTTTAGCATAATATAACAGACATAATAATGAAATTCATTACGTTAGCTGGCACATTAAAGGCTTTCCTGACGTCACTAGCTGACAACCTTCCGGCATGCATCATTTATTTTGCAGTCAGGAACAATCGAAAATTTTCCCCGCTCATTTATCAATCAATAGCCGTTCAAAAATAGACTTATAGCCAATGAGTTAATGTGGGTAGTAAGTAGCGTTACAACAAAAGCGAGGGGATGGATATAATTATATGGGGATTGAGGAAACTTATGATAATGCTCCACCTCAAATCAATGGAGTTTAAGAACAGAAAAGGTTTTGTATTACGTACAGATAAGCGTAGCTGTTCTTCAATATTTTAACGGACAGTAAAAAATAAAAATCTCCCAGTCATTTAATGAAAACTGAAAAGAAATCGAAATGTTTTTGTCATATAGTCAAAAAAGAGTTTAATCTAAGAAAAAAACAAAACTAAGTGATTAGTCACGGAGCGCGTAGCATGTGCTATTCAAAGAAACTTAATTTTTAAATGAAAACAAAACAATATTACACTCCCCAAGGGTACCCATCTGACAGACTTTCGCCGTATTTGACAGGCATTTCGCGGCTTAGAAGGGCGTACAGCCGGCGCTAAGCTGAGACAGGTATTTTTGAATTTCGCGTGTCACTCACTCAGTCACGACACGCATGCATGGCGAGTGTGCGTGGCCCAAGCGCAGGGCGTCATTTAGAGTTCTGACCGCCCTTGACTAACTATGAATATGCTCCCCCCCTGCCTGTCCTGTCCTACCTTTTCATTACAGGTACAACTAATTAAATTACAAGTACAGAAGAGAGCTTAAGGTAATCTAACCTAACCTAACATCATTGAACCAAACTATCAGTAAGTCGGTAAACTAAAGACGAAAGGAACCAAATAACAATGTGCTAAAATCAAAGATTCCAACACAGATTTTTACTATTTATTTAGTCCTAAAAATATAAAGGAAGGAATGAAAAAATAAATAATTAACTTTATAGTCTAAGAGCTATGACACTAAACCTAGTATGACAAGACTCCCAGATGATTGTCTATATACCTAATTAGACGCGTCATTAAAAGGAGAACACGAAATGAAGATGCTGCAATGACTTGTCTATTGAAAAATAAATATATTGTTTTAAACTTTCATGGTCACTAACATTATAGATATTAACGGGATTGTTACCATGTACCTTGTTTCTTATGAGTCTCCGATATTGATCGATATTGATCATGGCGTTTGCAACAGTGCCGAAATATCGGAGACTCATAAAAAACAAGGTACATGGTAACAATCCCGTTAATAACTATAATTGAAAAATAAAGTTGAAAACTAATAAAAAACGGTTTCTAGTATGATAAGACTCCCAGGTTTCTTGCTTTGCTACAAGCCTTCGTGACTGGCCTTATTAGTGGCAGCAGCATGAGAAAAGCCCCCATAAATAAAATATAATATACCTGCACGTTGAAAGTTAACCTCCTCCGTTTTTTTACGTAAGTCGAAAAATAACAGTTCATTATTTTTTGATAGTCTAACTGCGTTCCAGACTGATTTTTGTTTACTTTATCCTGTCATCAATCCTATGGCTAGATATCACTTAATCGTTAGCCCATATTCTCCAATATTTATACTCAAATACTGTTGGAAGACGGCGTTAGATAACTAAAACGAAAACTACCCGAATACGGGCGTACTCGACTCCGTTCATTTACACTTAATCGTTTACCCGAATCCCATTGGCTGATTTGCTGTATTCGTGCTAACGATCAAGTATAATTGAGCCATAATGTGTACAAGATACTCAGTTGGTATTGGAATTACCTACCTAGTGAATACATTCGAGTTTCGTAATACATGCAGGACTCAGACATGTTTGTTCAGGCAAGCAAGGCAAGTGAGTGGGCTAAAGATTTTGGTAACTTTATATTTGGCTACATTTTTTATAATGTCCGTCTATCCTCCCTTGGCGACGCCCTTGATGTAAGTCTCGGCTCAGCGCCACGCCAGACAGCCGCCTTGATCCTTGCGCCCTAGGCCTCAAGCCTTATTAGCCTGTGGGAAAATCAGGATTTGCCCAAGCGTGGCCCTGGTGGGCCACACAGTAAGGAAAAACAAGATAGCGCGAATTTATAAGCGGGCGGGATCGGCGGGCGGCGGGAAGCATTGTTTACGTGGACCGAACAAATGATAATAATACATATTAGGTTTTTAGTTGAAAGGTTTCTTTTATTATAGACAGGCTTTTTTCTGAAAAATCAGGCGCTTTGGCTATCCTAGACAGGCATCCTTCCTGTAACCCTCACAGGTAACCCTGCACTCACCTACTATGCGAAGTGATGGCGCTGTCTTGCAGCCTAAGAAACACTAGAGAAAATTCGACACGGACAATTAGGGCCGCGGTAGCGGCCCGAGACCCATCTGCTGCCTGGTCCGCGTGGAATTTTGTCTAGTATTTTTTTCTTTAGATTTAAAAATCTAGCAGTTAAAAGGTTTAAAATATAACAATATTACACTCATTAAATCAAAGTAAATGTTACTAGAAACAAATCCATTCGGTCCAGGTATTAGGCAGGATTCGAACCTGCGCCATCTACTATGAGAGGAAATATTTTTATTAATTTTGTTGTTTGTTGTAAGCAGCTACAGTAACACGCATTCTGTGAAACTTTCTGTTCAAGATTTTATTGAGCCCCTACAGACAGACAGTGAGAGCATATTAATAGGGTTCCATTCGTAACCCTTTGTGTATGGAACCCTAAAAACTAGCTACTGAATCCATACTTATATTAAAAAGGCGAAACTGTGTCTGTCTGTTACCTTTTCACCTTTAAGTAAACCGCTGAACCGCTTTGGTACAAAGATAGTTCGAGTCCCGAGAAGGACTTAGAATAGTTTTTATCCGGAAAATCATCCTTGAAGGGGGTTAAAAGGAGGTGGAATTTTGTAAGGGAAACCATTTTTTCCACGCAAAGGTCTGTTTAAATTATGACCTCGCGTTCTAGCTTAAGTTTTCTCGATTTGGGATCAGGCACAAAAGTTTTGTTAGCGTTTGGTAGCTATATAAATAGGCCGGTCGCCAATTTTGGTCTATCAAAAAAAAAAGATATATTATTTTCTTTCCCTGTTTCGACTTATAAAATATGTAAGGTACATCGACATTTTCGATATGAACACTATAGCAGTCGAACTTCTTTGGTAATTCAATGATTACGTCATCGAAGTTTGTGAGTGAAAAGTTATTTTTAGATATTGTGTAGACGTTATCATAATATGAGTAACAATACAAATAAAGATAACTTTTTCCGTCATATTCTCAACTATAATTATCATTAAAGATGCAATAAAAACTCTTCACACCTATTATTTTTCTACATCATTCAATACAATGCTTTTTCCGAATCCGTTGGAGTTCTAGGCCCGTATTATAGAAAGATTCTCGGTGATTGATCTAGTCTTCAGTATAGTTAGAAAGGGATGTCGCTATATATAGCACATAGCGATATCCTTTTCTAACTGTACTCAAGTAAAGATCAACACTTAGTTGTCATTCTGTAATACGGGCCCTAGAAATCTTCTTACTGCAGGGACACAACTCTAACCGACTTCAGCTATTCTACAACTTTCCGCTTAATTCGATCGGAAGCCCCGCTATGACCTACTGTTACCGTTCATCATAATGTGATGATGTAATAATGAACTTTCACCTGGAGTCTTCAAGGTCATTGACCTTACGGCCACCTGGCTACCTTGACAAACGATCAGAATTGAATTTCCGATTTAATTTTAATGCTTTGACAATGGACTTGACCTTTATCATAGAATTCGTTACTGATTTTTGTGGTATCGAGAAAAGTATAAAAATGGAAGTGAGAAGAGCGACAGGATAATAGATTCTTCATCTTTGTTCAACAGAAGAAGGATTCACACCAACTTCACAGTGTCTCCAGTCTGCCTCTCCGCTTCCTGTGGAGATTTTCCCATGGCTCATGGAGATTGTTTCGCTTTTCAAACCGCAAATTAGGAATCATAACTAACGATGAACAAGCAAAAAGAAATTAACTAAACTAATCGTAAGCAAGACCATATGTGCGAGTATTACACCAATTAATATCAAATCCAGTCGTGACGTGACCTTGCCACTTTGCAAATCTTTTGTTCAACGCTGCAACGAAACACGCCAATCTGTGTCTTTCTCCTCACTGATAAGATACACTGATGGCTTGCACATTATACTAAGTAATAGCTTTTGTAACTTGCGAACAACGAGAACTGATGCAGTTACACAATCTTCTTCAAGGTTGTTTCCGTCAGATGGAATGGAGTTTTTACTGCCTTTCTCTAGTTTACTAACATTTATACTGGTTTGTATTAATGCTTGTAGATAATAATTTATCATTCGATGATCGGTTGATAATAGAAGCCACAGTTTTACAACTCATCTATAGTACCTACTAAGTGAAAAAACTGGAGTCTTATATATAGACTAGCGGCCCGCCCTCGCTTCGCTTCGGTGTAGAGCTGAAGTGTAGACTACAGTTTTTGTTCTCAGGCTTGTATTATACACAATGACATTCATCTATGATTCTTCTTATACCTGCATGCAAAGTCTCAGCACGATCGGCTTTAAATTGACAAAGTTTCATACAAGCTCTCATTCCCTATTTTATCCCCTTGGGGGTAGATGTGATCAAAATCCTTTCTTAGCGGATGCCTACGTCATAACATCTACCTGCATGCCAAATTTCAGCCCGATCCGTCCAGTGGTTTGGGCTGTGCGTTGATAGATCACTATGTCAGTCAGTCACCTTTGAGTTTTATATATATATAATAGATTGTAGATACTGTAGCAGTCCACACCTTTTATTCTATTCCAATAGCTTTTCTATCCAGTAGGAAACGAGAAACGACCTAAACATAGATATTTTTTTTTTTTTTAATGTCAAAGAATACAAGCATATTATTATGGCCCGTCCGATGGTATCTAAGCGGCCACCATAACCTTTAAGTTTAAATGCTTGCGATACCAGATATCACTCACGCCTTTGTCTACTCTGGCCAATCCCTTACTAACTAGGGTAAAACCTTAGTCACCGACAGAAACACAACACCACGAAAAAAAGCGTTATTTAACTTTGGTATTCTGTAAGGGGGAAGTTACGCTTTAATTCGAATGGGAAATCTGCTATGTCCTACCTCTCTTGCATACAATATTCTCTACAATATGACTGCACTTAGCTATTTAGACTATCGATGATACTGAAATTTTAAAAGTTTGCGGTACGTAGTAATTTATAAGTAATCTGAGGTTTTACTTTATAAGCAACGGTAGAGTTCCTGGCTTCTGCTTTCCCAGAGATCTTCGGTTCGAATCTCAGTAAGGCAAGGTGATGAACACAAATATTCATTTGTTTCGGAGTTATGGTTGCTTATTTATTAAATCAGTTATTAGTCCTAAAGACAGTTTGAGACGTGATGTGCTTAGTTTGCGACTAAAGATAAATGATAAATTGATGTGGTTACCGAAGTTTTCTATTATTTTCCGGCGTTAAATTAAAGATATTTACATAAGAATTTATGTGGAGCAAATTTTAGTTGGTTGTCGTGAAACCCCAAGAGTGTCGGCACGCCATTGTTGAGCATACATGAGTTAATTTGATTTCCATGCATTTCAAACAGAATTGTAACCCCGAACCATAAATCAATGTCAGTGATCAGTCTTACAAATATAATAAATCATTAAATATGATTTTCGGAACATTTCTGGACCAGTACCGTTTCCAACGCGAATTTGTCGCTTAGCTTGAGAGTTATTTGCTATTTTGGTCTGTGCTGGGTCCCTTTGTCTCACCGTAGACCCAGCGAAAATGAATATACTATTCTTATTAAGATACTTAAATGTGAAAGATTGCATGTTTGTTGCTCAATCACGGAGAAAGGGCTGAACGGAATGGGATTAAATTTGGCACACTAAGGCCCGTATTATAGAAAGATTCTCAGTGATTGATCTAGTCTTGAGCATAGTTAGAAAGGGATGTCGCTATATATAGCACATAGCGATATCCCTTTCTAACGGTACTCAAGTAAAGATTTGATTTGTCTTTCTGTAATACGGGTCTTAGTTTACTATCTTGATTCAAACATAGTAAGTATACTTTTATTCCGGAAAAATGTTAGGTCCCTGTGGGATTCTCGGGAATTATATGCGAACAAAGTCATGGGCGGAAGCCCATCATATATCATCATCAAAATTAGCCGTCCGTATTTTGTAGGGTAGGCTTTGAAAGGAAAAGTGCGCCCTTTTCTTAGGAAAACGTAGTAGATAGAGACGCTCAAAAAAGTATATGCTGTTACGGCTCCCATATGTAAGTTTGTAGAAAATTTAGTCATAATACACCTAGTGCTTATTTGGTTGACTCTTAACTTCCTAACTCGAAATGTAAATCAAACGAGGTAAATCTTTCGACCATGTAGTCAAAACCAATGCGATAAAAAATAGAACATCACTCACATGATTTCATTTTGTACCATTGTTCTCTTAATGTATAATACATTTTATCAGCTGCTGCCACAGCATTAGACATAGCCACTTAGCTAACGATTGTTTGAGCACTCAATTCAATAAACAGTAATTATCATTGAAACAATAAACTGCGTTGCGGTCCGACGGACGCTTACACTCGCGTACTCATCTTTTACAGCTCATACAAGAGGCTACACTATAACATATGAAAGGTTTCCGGTAAATAGATAAGGTAAAGCAGAAATTGCAAACATTATGACTGGAAAGAGCAGTCCAGTCTAAAAAGACAACAATAAGATGAAACTAAGCCAAAATTCGCATAGAACTAAAAATTGGTAAAAACTTTTGTCTAACCTATTTTCACGATAAATACTCGTACTTACCATTTTTAAGAAAAATGGAAAAAATCTTAATTTCGTACGTTTGAGCTTGGATATATTTTTTTGCAGAAGTAGGATCGAAAGGGGTATTTGACATTTTATTTCTAATGGGGTTTTAACGTCTGTACCAATTTTCAGCTCTACACCAATTTTGCCCAAGTCAAATGTCTATTATGACTGGACTATATTGGCGGTTTAGAAGATGTATTGTGTTTGTTTTGACTGCCAATTCTTAAAATTTTGGTACCTACATGCTATAAGATCATCCTATACTAACTAATATTATAAATGCGAAAGTGATATTGTTTGTTACTCAATAACACAAATAATTCTGAACGGATTTGGATGAAATTTGGTACGCATATAGTTTATGACCTGGATTGAGACATGGAATACTTTTAATGCCGGATAAATGTAAGGATGCGGGATTAAAAAAATTAAGTTAACGCGAACTAAGTAGCAGGCGTCCGCTAGTATTTAATAATAAAATCTTTTAAACAAATTATTTAACAGCTAGTTACATTGATTGCTATTAACATTCATATTTGTTTTATCACGGTTAATTGTAAACCAATCCTTTAAAACAGAATATTTACTTATTTACTCGTAAAAATTAAAGAAAGGTTGCATATCTCTGATAGATATGGGTTGTTATAGTAAAGATATTGGTACCTAGAGATAAGAAAATATCATTCAATTCAATAAAACATCAAACTACTGAGGTAATCTGTGTGGGATGACTTTTGTGACTGGGTTTAAATTTTTTAAGTACCAATTTTCTTAGATCTATGTTAAAAACTAAAAAACGGGCCAAGTGCGTGTAGGGTTCCGTAGATGCCTGTAGTTACCACAATATATTTGAGCAGAAGTCCTTATTTTCTATATCGGAAATTAGAAACACCAATTAATATCAATTTAAGTATCTCAACTAAAATACCTAAATCAAAGTCAAACTACGTCTCAAACTCAAAATCAATTCGATATTATTTATATATTTTTTAATACGAATGATAATCGCCGATTTTTTTTTGTTTCCTCCCAGGCGGGGGAGCGGATGTGAAATCTTCATGTATACCCTTCAGCCGGCTGCAAGGTTATATCAGACTCTTACTGCCTAAAACACACCCGCAGTTCATGCTTATGGCCAGACGGGCCTTACAAGCTTCATCTGAAGCGATCATCAACTGAAAAGAGGATGATGCGGTATAACAGCCTTTTTTGACGTGACAACGTCTTAAATTAGGTTGCGGCTGGGAGTCACTTATGAAAAAGTGTAACGCTCGGTAACGTTACGATGAGTCTCTCGTGTTAAGTTTAAGTTTACATGTACAATGTTTTAGTAAACAAAATATATTTCTATAGTTAAAATTTGTGCAATTCTTATTTTCATTCAATTCCTTGTTCCTATTGTGCAATTTAATTATATTCATATCAATAAATATTCTACCGAGAAAAAGACGTTGTCACGTAAAATCTTCGCCCGTAAAACCGACTTTACAGGCAACCATTTTTTTGAGTATGTATGCTGTTGATCGCAGATGACCTTTACATAATTACCGGGTTTGGTGACGGCGAGATCCTAAGGGGACCTTAAGCCGAGAATTGGCAAATGCCTCTAGAGGTATTCCAGGTGGATGGCTTCGCGCTAAGCAGCTTAGAGGGTGTTCGCAGGGTTTTTTAGCGGATATTATGCCGTAAAGCGCCCGTAAGGGTTACGGGGTCCTCAGTGGGCAGCCACTGCTGAGGCTCATAAGGCTTGCGGGAGCCAGGTGTGAGGTCCGTTCGGTGGTGTACCTCTTAAAGGCGCCGTCGTCTGTAAATAGTATTTTTGCCTGCGTATAAAAAAAAAAGGTGGATGGCATCTCCTCAAGTCTCCTCTCAGTCTGGAGCCTCTAGACCACTCGAACTTGAGTGAGGGGGTCGGCTCAACTAGAGGGCGTCTCCAAGACTCGGACCTCGGCTCTAGTTAGCCTTTGTCATGAGGTATAACCGCCGATCTTTTAAGTGCTTATATACTTTTTATAAAAACGTAACGTTAGCGCGACTCAGAAGTCGTTACCGTTGGTACATACCGTTGTACTCGCGGTAACGTTCTGGAACTAATGATATTTATTGTGGTTTTTAAATAGTTTTTTTTAGATTTTGTTGCAATGCAAGGTTTCACTGTACAATAACTTCATCTATGTCACTATTAATTTTTTCTTCTAAGGAATTTTCAATAGGTAAGAACTTTAACCAAAGTTGAACGACTATTACTGTTAAAGAAAGTAATAAGTCCATCTTAACTGTTATAGTTTTCCTTAAAAGTTCTTTCAAAGTGAACTTTAAAAAACCATGAATTTTTCTAGGTGTTTTTCAAGCCAATAGTTTCGGTTTTAGAGGGGGGGGGGGGGGATGTCCTACTCGAACTAAAATTAGCACTCCAAAGTTCAATATTTCGCAAATGGATCCCTAAGTCGAAAAATAGTCTTAGGAACCCCTAAATAACCTACGATATCGCACACGATGGGGTAGGGGGGGTCGATATTCACATCTCCACAAAACTACAACACTCTAGTGCTGATAGTCTCCAAACAAAACCGGAGACGGACAGACGGACATGACGAAACTATAAGGGTTTCTTGTCAGGACTACGGAACCCTAAAAAGGATTTTAGTAGGTACTGAATTTCCACTAATTTAATATTTTCATTTAAAAATTGTTAGGTTTATCATTTCTTTGTGTAAGCATTATACTCATCACAGCATAGCTATGCCGAGATTGAGTAATTTAATTTCAAATATTTATAATAAGATATTGGTTCCGTTGGTCATAATTAAACTTTTGTAGGTACTTAGTAAGTTTTAAAAAGGATAAAGGTAGGTTACTATGATATCCCTAAGTTAGTTTCACACTACATATATTAGAAGATAATCGTGCATCGTGCTGCTAGTACAGATATCTAACTACATTATCTTCGAATATTACGAATAAGTGCTCTTCTAGGGCCATGCAATTTAACATTAATAGCTCAAGCAAAAGCCGCGGAATTTTCATTAAGTCATGAGAGGAACAGTCCTTCAATTAGAAGGTTTATAGTTAGGTATACCTACGCTAAACTACAAAAATTGGGGTCGACCCAGGTCGGCCAATATAACTGTTTGTTTATAACATGAGTAGGTTAGCGTTCGACCGCCTATGACTCACTAATGCGTCATTAAATAATGGTATACAACAGAAAACAAAATGATTTAGAACAATAAGATATAAATGTCAAGGAATAGAAGAGCAGCTGTTAATATTTATATGGGAATAAAACAAAATGTTAAGCAACAGAACAAAATGTATTGTTAATAGGTACAATAAAAGCGTACAAATGTAAGTTGCGGCTACAGTGCATAAAAATATTATAACTTCTTGTTTACTTGTAACGTTCGAACCGTAATTGTTGATGCTGGTATTTGCAAAATCATCACTGAACCTTTTGTAACCGTCAGACGGCGAAGACGGGCTCCTCAAGGAAGCCATTTTTCGACACTGACATATTTTTTGACATTATTGACATGCATGACAATGACAACATATTGACACTGACAATTCACTGAAGAAATGTTGCCAGGTTTTTCATTATGTTATTGTTTTTATAAATTCTACCAAAAACTAAACAAAGCATAAGCTACATTCACACAGCCAAGTCTTAAGTATTAGCTCCAATTCTTTTCTTCAAATTACTTCAATGTTTGACAATTTCACAAAATATATCACCCACAAACCTTAATCGAGAAGTTATTAACAGACTGTGTAAGTGAAGAATTATTAAGTATTATTTTTTTCAACAAAATAGAGGGAAGTGGGCATACACAGCTTTTCCCTTTGCCGAATCGACCAAACGAATTGGGCATAGAAACGATATATGTGTGCAGGATTTGGCGGTGTCTTACGTCGTTGTTTATGTAAAAGTGTCGTCATTACAGTTTTTTTATGTTAAAAGTATTCGTGTGCCTATTACCGTAATCTAAATGCAGTGTAAGTCTGGAAAACATAACTTTTTGGTGGTGTTGTGTTTCTCTCGGTGAGTAACGATCCATGGCTCCACGGGTAGGCAGCGGCGCGAGTTAGAGAAGGCAACGACGCGAGTGACATCTTTTGTATCGCAAGCGTCTATTAGCTATAGTGGCCGCTTACCATAAGGGCATTTGCTTGTTTCGCCATCCTTTTAACATAAAAAAAATGATTTGAATATTAATACGTCGCCATAGTTAATCCTTTCCGTGTTGCTCTATAATGAGAAAATTTCAGTGAGCACTGAGCAAATAGCTTTAATTTATAACTTCATTTCTATTTTTAATGTTTAGAACATGGACTTTAGTTTTCATTAAAAAAATCGTATGAGAAGCATAGACTACGGATTGAAGTCATTAAATTTGCATGGCAACATTGTAGCCATAAACTAATACCCAACTCTATGAAAACTTCTTTTTCTTGATCCCGGTTAGACTGTGAGTTGAAAATTGTTTTGGTTCTAAATAAATCCAATGTAATATAATTTATTTCTTACCTATTACGTGATATTACAAATAAAATACAAAGTTCTTTCTATGCTCTATGATTATTTTGTTATATTTTTACGCCTTCCATCTGGATAATATCATAATTCAATACTTTGACAGTCGAGTTAGTGAGTTGTTTTTAGTGAATGCACACGGAGGTCAGAAGATTTTAGTAGTAAAATAAGATAATGTGTTACAGCCTATTTGAAATAAGTGTATTTTGACCCCATTATAAGCGTTGAGTGTATGAAATTATCATGAAGTGTAAATCCTAACCTCTATAGTGTCAGGTGGCAGTTTGTTATTGAGGTTGTGTTTTGTTCCAGCAGCTTATAAATGGCTCCCCCACAGCCCAAGGCGGCAGCTAAGCCTGCCGCAGCCCCCGCGGGCGGAGTTAAGAAGGCCAAAGTTGGCAAACCAAGAAACTATGACCTGGGTAATGGAGTTGTTCGCTTCTCCAAGACAAAGATGTTCCACAAGAAGGTTAGTTGGCTATGCTAATGATAAAGTAACTAATACAAATAATACCTGTACACTTTGGAAATATAATAAAATAAACTCCTCAAGTACAATATATGTTATGGTTATAAAGTTGGCAGATCAGATAGTTAACAATATAGTGCTATGCTAATGATAAAGTAACTAATACAAATAGTACCTGTACACTTTGGAAATATAATAAAATAGACTCCTCAAGTACAATATACGTTATGGTTATAAAGTTGGCAGATCAGATAGTTAACAATATAGTACATAGTTTATATACTTTACTTCAATTTATCATACTTGTAAAAATGAGTCCTCATATCTGTCTGTCTAAACATTTTATTGTCAGTTAGATAGAAAATCTAACCCCCTGTGAGCTAGCAGCATTTCCAGTTTGCATATAGCATAGATTTACTAGCATATAGCATAGATTTACTTGCATAATATTCATAATGTGGAATATTATTACGTATGTAAATAGCTGAAATTTCAAGTTTATAAATGAAAATGGTTTTTATTTCCCAATATTCTTGGACAACAATGTGTAAACAAAAGTCATCATTATTTTCCAGGCTAAGTACAAGTTCGTTGGTAAGAAGAACCCTAAGGCAGAAAAGCCCAAGAAGCCTACAGTTGTAGTGAAGCAGATTGGTGGTGAGAAGAACGGAGGCACACGTACTGTCCTGCTGCGCCGTAGGAAATCTTTCTACCCCACACAGGACAAGTATGTTAACACTATATTAATTTTATTTGATATCTTAAAATTTTTTTAACAATCACTACAAGAAATCATTATCGTAGTTGAAGAATTAAATAACTAATGAAACCCAACTTCAATATTTTTTTTTTAAATATGGGTGATTCTCAGTTAAGAGGTGGTTGTATGAAAGCAGTGGCACAGCAAAAAGTATCGATATTTATATAACTATATCACTACTTTTATCAAGACAGATGATCTTAATATGATTTTAAGATGATCAGTCATTTTTTTAATTTATTCTCATTTTACGAGACACCAGGGGAGATACTGAGTACAGGGTAGAGACAAGATGAACTTTATTGCAATGCGCTTTGAGCGCATATTAGGATGCACTGTAAAGTACTTATCCGTGCAATCAGATTTTAGTGGAATAACGATATAAAGCGAAACAATTATCTAAAATATATGCAATTGTACATTCTCTAATAAATTATCATTACTGTTATTGAGCTATTGCATCATTTTTATAGTTTTGTTAGTAGCCTGGCACCATAATAGCCAGGGGAAATATGGCAGGCAAAACATTTTCGTTAAAAATCTAAAATTGCCGTAAAACTACTAATTTTACAAAGATTTCAAATAAATAAAAGGTTTGCAGCACTATTTAAAATAAATGTATATAGATATTGTAGTATTTAAACACATAATTACGAAAAAAAATGACCAGGGTAAATACTTCGATCACTCAACATGGCTGTACTTATCGAGTACCGTTGCGCAAATGGCCAAAAAAATTGCCGCGCGGATGGCTTGTGCAGCGCTTGCTGCCAGCTCATGTGACACTCGGTATCTTCAAGGTCAGAACTACCACAGACTATGGTAAACAAATACGATTTTCAAACTAAACCTAAGGCCAGGGGACGAGACTCGAAACTCGGAGGACACAGTTTGCGATTAATATTTTTTATAAAAAGTGCAAATATAAATGAATTTAGTGGTTACATACTGTAACTATCAATGGAGAGGAGCATTCTAAAACTAAAAAGGATAGATAAAATTAGAAGAACTGAAATAAGAAGCAAGACTAAAGTCATAGATGCTCTAGACTTTGCTATGAAATCTAAATGGAAATGGGCTGGACACATTGCCAGATACAAAGATAAGAGGTGTACATTGAGAACAACAACATGGAAAGGGCCAATAGGAAAACGTAGAGTGGGAAAACCAAAGAAAAGATGGTCTGACGATATAAAAGAAATAGCTGGACCAAAATGGATAAATATTGCCAAGGACAGAGAAAAATGGAAGAGTTTGGAGGAGGCCTATACCCGAAAGGGATCTGTTAGTATGTAAGATGTATAAATGTTAAAATGAAAAACCTGTATAACAGAAAAATAAAGGCTTTATTATTATTATTATTATATACTGTAACTAAGTTATCAGGGTTCATGTTATTACCGATAGAAAAGTAAATAATTAAATTTCAATGGACTCAAAATTACTGATTTACAAAAAAAATGGTTAAGGGACAACCCAGGGGAGAGATGTTTTTCCTCTTTGTGCAGTTATTGTTAGTAAATTATGCACATTTAGAATATAATTTTAAGTGTCAATTTAGAACACATTTAGTTAATTGAAATTATTAAGATTTTAGACCATAATTTCCAAATATAATGGTTTTTTTGACTTAGCCATCGAACATACCTCTTAACTGAGAATCACCCATATCATTTAATGTATGTAATGTATGGTCAGGGTCAGTGCAAATTATGAATAAAAAGTATGTTGTACAACATATCAAATGATCAACAGTTCTTCAAAATTTTCTTAACAAAATTAATTTTTATTATAAGTTTGTCCAATTTAACCGAAAAAGACATATTTTTTTTTGATATTTAATAATTCCACTATGATGGCTATAAACATGTGCAACATTATCTACAGATTTCTAGTTGTCCGTGATACAAACAGAAAAATCATTCAGTTAATAATGAAAAATGCGCTGAGGAACCTAACAGTATATAAAAATTATAAATTAGAAGGTTTAAGGCATTTATTTTGTTGTTGTCATAATTAGCTACAATGTCAGCTTTGTTTAATATTATCAAAAATAACTGAAAAAAAGCAGTTTTCTTTTTCTTTGATTGGTGCATATTCTAATAAAGTTCTATCACTTAACTTAAACTGCTTTTGCTTATAAAATGAGGAGCTAGCGAACAGAACCATATAATTATGCATCTGGTCAAATTTTTACAGACCGGAGGTTTAGGGCCCTTTGAATTTGAATCTCAAATATTTTTCGATTAAAACCGTCTAAAACAGTGTTAAATTTATCAAATTTATAAATTAAAAACAATGCCAAAAGCTCACTGGAGATATGTCATTCAGTTTTATGCAGCTCTTGTATAATTTAATTTTATGTAATTATACTGTTTTGTTCGCTAGCTCCTCAAATGTTACCATCACTTGATACTTACATGAATTTTGATGATGTCAAATCTTCACTACTATTTTAGTGTGACCTTACATTACTCAATTATTCTGAAAAAATTGCTTTTACCTGAAGTTAATATTATTTTATTTTCATCTTGTTTATTAATAGCTCAGCAGTGCTTTTCGCACAATTATTCCAATTTCATATAGCTAATACACAGGAGGGTTTCTTAGCAAAACGAAATAAAAACAAAATGTAAAAAGTGCTATTCTAGATTTTTGTCAGTGTTAGTTAAACAAACATTTTAAATTATTACTCTAAGTTACTATATATTATAACAATAAAATAAACCATTATCTATCTATGTTACCAGGATCGAGAAGCGCCCCCACCACCTTACATTCAGTAAGCACGTCCGACGCACCCGGCCCAACCTCACTCCAGGCACCGTCTGCATTCTGCTAGCGGGTCGTCATGCTGGGAAACGAGTGGTACTCGTTGCTGTATTACCTAGTGGACTACTGCTTGTTACTGGACCATTTGAGGTGAGTATTTATTTATTTGTTGCATGTCAAATTGTATTTAAGATTCTGATGCCATGCAAAAAGGTATGGCAATAGCAGGATAGAGGACTTTAAAATCTTATGTGAGATGTCACTGCTTAGATAATATAGCATAGTATTTATAAATTATTTAACTAAACTCAGTCACTTCTTAATTAAATGACTGAAACTCTTCTGTTATGAAAATCGGACATTAGATTTTATTCATAGTTTCTATCAAAATCAGCAATAAACTGCATTATTGTGTAATCATTGCCTGATTGCTTGTTTAATTTTCCAGTCATTAGATCTAGAATTACATCATTTAAATATTAACTGCTGAATTTTCTCAAAAGACAAACAAGTTGCATATTTCTGAAGCAATAAGATAGTTTTCTGGTAATATTTCTATTATGGTAAGGTAGGCAAATGCCTCTTATCTCACCTGATGTTAAGTGGTGGTGAAGTCCAGTCAAAAAGATAGCTGGTACAGCAGTTATGAACTGCCACACCAGCCATTCTCACCTAGCCGACCTGCATATTGCTTCTTTACGCCTCTTTTAAAGGATCCCGGGCTATACAAGGAAGTGTACATGTGAGCTGGCAAAGCAATCCATTTGCGGATACTGCAACAAAGAAATGTGTCACCAAATATCTTTGTTTGCGTTTCCATTTCACATTCTAATCTATTTTTGCAAATTAAATATGAAACAAAATCATTTATCAAATCTCCCTTACATTTGACAGTTCAACTCGTGTCCGCTAAGAAGGATCCCTCAACGTTATGTCATCGGCACTTCCACTAAAGTAGACTTGGGAGACTTCAAACTGCCAGCACATTTAGACGACGCTTACTTCAAGAAGAACAAGAAGAGCACCAAACGCAGCGTCAAACGCAAGCAGGGTGAAGACATCTTCGCCACAAAGAAAGAGGTTGGTGTCCAAATCTTGTATTTTGTCAATGGGGTATCGTACACTGATCAATATTATCAAGATACTTAGATATTACACTGTCAATAATATCACGGTATCGTGATATTATCGACAGTGTCATATGCCCCGATAGCCTAATAGACTAGCTAGCTAGACTGCTTCCGCCATCCTCGAAAATTATGAAGTCTTCTTCTTCTTTTTGGATAATGGCGGTGCACTTTTGTGAATTTCGTCAGACTCAAGTGATTCAGAATTATGAAGTACTAAGGTTATGTTATATACAAAATGGCACAATGCTCAAAATGTGCTTTAAAATGGGGTGCTGGAGGGGTTGTGCCTATATATATTAAGTGGTACCAATATTGGCTTAGATCATTGATAAATGTAAAAACCAATAAACTAGCGATCGCCTGCAACTTCGGCGATGTTATAGTTTATTTTAATCCCACAGGAACCTATGGGTTTTCCGGCATAAAAAGTATCTTAAGTCTCAATCCTAGTCATATGCTATATGTGTATCAAATATCATCCAAATCTATTTAGCCGTTTTTGCGTGATTGAGTAACAAACAAGCTTCCATATCCTTCTAAGTGCTTGGCCACGGAGACGGACTAGGCGCGGTTGCGGGTGGCGGCGGCGGTTGGCTAATTAGTTTAATTATAAACAAATGTATGAGAATGTATGAAGTATGCCACGACTCGCGCGCGGCGGGCTAGAGCGGCTGCGGCTGGCGGCGGCGGTTCGGGGCAGCGGTATCCGGCGAGGCGGGCGGGTGGAAACAGCTATGGGCTAGTTCGCGCATGGCCACGGTGCACAGCGGTTTTCGGGCGGTTGAAAACGGCTAGCGCGGGACGGATCGAGCGAAACAAAATTTTTTGGACGAATCCACGAGCGGCAGCTTTTTATTAGGGACACCGAAGCATTTATTACACAAATATTAAACCGACCACCTATATGGGTGTCTAAGCATCCACAACACATGTATAAAAATGTAATAAAAAGACTATGGGAAGAAATCAAACAGCTTTTTCCAGATCAGGACCGTAAGTTTCATTAGATAATACCTAATTACTAATAATTAGGTACAAGTATAGTATAGTATTCGGCATAAAATACGAGCTGCTTTCAAGGAAACTACGCATCACTTTAGTTAAAGCCATCCTCAATACGTCCACTTAGTCAGCCGCTGTAGCCGCTACTGAATGTACGTGGCATGCCACCCGCGCCCGCAGAAGTCACCCGCACCCGCGCTTAGCCTAGCCCATCTACGTGGCCAACGCGTAACAACTAGGGGCCACGCGCGACTTCTGCGTTTTTCTTAGAATCCCTCAGTTTTTTTTTCGGGATTAGAAATATACTGTGTATCCAGTAATAAATATATGTGTGGCAAATTTCATACAAAACATAAAAACTTATATTTATAATATGTACTAGCGGCCGCCCTCTCTTTTCCTTCCTCCGCATTTACTTTAATTTTTGAGAATAAAAGAGTGTCGCATATCTCAATCCAGGGCATATACAATGTATCACACTAATATTATAAAGGCGAAAGTTTGTGAGTGTGTATGTTTGTTACTTCTTCACGTCTAAACGGCTGGAGCAATTTTAATAAATTTTGGTATGGAGTTAGCTGACATCCTGAATTAACACATAGGCTACGTTTTACTGCGGGAACTTATCCCTAATAAAGCGCGGGTAACACCGCGGGGCACAACTAGTGTGTACATAATTTCATCCAAATCTGTTTAGTAGTTTTTCGTGATTGACTAGCAAACTTACAAAATTTCACATTTATAATTAGTTGTAAGTAAGATTTGAAAGTTAGTTACTTAATTAGACAAAAGCGGCTGAAGAGGTTGGAATGACATATGGTCCACATACTTTATTACCTGGATTAAGACATGGTATTTCTTATCTGTGAAAACTCTTAGATTCCTCAGGGATTGCCAAAAACTTAAATTATCGCAGACAGGCACGGGCTTATGTTTATTAGAATACTAGTAGAATTCATACCAGTACAAAACATCATTGCTTTCTAGAGTATCTCTACAAAACTATACAGTTGTCAATTCCATGCAAGTATCGTTCAGTCCAATCTCCGTCTATCAGCCGTATTCAGAAACGTCACATTCATTTAACGCATTATTAAGTCATGTGTTTTCTGTTTATGTACAGGGTTAATTTTAAAACACCAACCTCTTAGAGGGTGATTCTACCCATCAACAGGAACAACTTTTATTATGCGACCAACTCTGAAATCGCGAACAAAAAAAACAGCTTTTTCATTCATTTCGGTCGATTAGCTGATGCACTTTTGTATGAAACAGTAGATTTTTTTTGCGATTTCAGCGGTGATTCCGTAATAAATCTCGCAATCTGTGTTGCAGAAATACGTTCCATCGGAACAGCGCAAGGCGGACCAGAAGCTCGTAGACGAGGCGGTAGTGAAGGCAATCGGCGCGCGCGCGGACAAGAAGCAGCTGCGCGGATACCTGAAGTCAGCGTTCGGCCTGCGCTCCAGCCACTACCCGCATCGGCTGCACTTCTAGGCTATAATGTGTCAATAAACATCTAAGACTAAATCCTGTGTCTCATTTCGTGTTAGTAGAAGATCCGAACCTTCACCGAGCTGTTAATAGATTACTTAAAACATATTTTATCACGACTTTAGTATATTACAAATAAATAAATCAGAAATTGTATTATAAAATATTTACATATTTAAGTATAATAGGCAAATAGAGTAAATTAATAGTAAAGTTAAATGTATAGTCTCCCAATGCTAATTACTGTTAGAAACTGTGGTAAATGTAGTGGATGATGCAATTAGTAGACTGATAGTATTAGTTTATAATGCAACAAGATTGCATCATTGTTTGTTTACCCTAATAATGAGAAAAAAAAAACAAAATATATTAAAAATGGATTATCTAAAAAAATCCTCGAACTGACTATTTTAAATTAAAACAAAATCAAGATGATAAGAAAATGTTGTTCTGACTTAAATTATATACTTGGCAACACAGTAGTTCGCCCAGGTAAATAATATACAACCCAAGGGGTGCACGTTTTATACTGTTTTTAGTACATAATTTTCTTATTATCTTGATATTGCAACATTTAAATAAAAATATATTTTTTAAATTGATTAAAAATAGTGTCTCCAGGATTTTTTAGGCAACCCATTTTTAATACATCTTCTAATAAACTATCTATTATCAGCTCGGTGAAGGTCGATGTAGGTTCGGATTTTAGACCATGTTATCTCTTGTGCCATTTCGTGCTAATTTCAGAGAGTTACTAACATAGGCATTTCACATGACTTATAGAACGCAATATAAATAATGAGGGATAGCGCAGACAAGAAGCATCTACGCGGATACCAGAATGAAGTCAGCGTTTGGCCTGCGCTGCAACCACTTTTCGCACCGGCTGCGCTTCTATAATGTGTCAATGAACACCTAAGACTAAATCCTGGGTCATTTGTGTGGGAACCCTTTTTTTAGGAAGTTACTAACGAAAGCGTTTCATATGACTTTTAAAGTTAAAGTCCCAAGACTAATCTTATATAGGGACACGAAAAAAGTATCGATACTTTGTGGTATCGAGTTCTTTTCCTTTCGATACCGATACTTTTGTACTCGATACTTTTACTAAATGAGTACTTTTTGGCAAGTATCGATACCTTTAAAATTTTGGATAAGCGCGTCATATTGATGGCAACCCCATGTTGTTAAATCATAGCAAAACCTTCTAAAACGTTCCATAGGGTATTTGACAAGTTTTAGAAAACGATCTCACTTTAATGACTAATGTTTATGGAGTCCATAAAAAGTGGATATTCATCACTCTGTTGTGTATTTTAGTAAAAATAACCAAATCAAAAACTCCATTTTCAAGTTGCCGCGAAAACGTTTCTCTGGACAATATGGCGTCTTACTAGTGTGTGACGTCACACGACTTATTAAAACGTCAAACGATACAATGTAATGTCACTTTGACCGGAAGTTTACTTACGTGTGACGTCATTTTTTTAGGCTCCGCCAATCCCAAGCGTTTTGGGTTACGTGACAATAGATAAGAAAACTTATATCTTTTTCGTTATTTTGGCACTTTATTTTTAATACTGTCAAATGCCCTATTGCGTTGTTATAAAGTCAGTAACTGACATATTCAAATTCTTTCCAATCTGTGACTGTGTTTATTTTGCGCTTTGTTTTGTTTCATAGTTATTTATTTAGCGACCATATTGTTAGGAACAGTGATTGATTCGCCGTTTATTGTGCTTTTCGCTTGACTGTATTCGATTTATTCAAGTGTAACATTATTATTCTGTCTGTACTATGTATACCTATTTCAAACCACCTGATAAAAAAACGGACGTAACCTCTTCTATAATTATAATCTTGAGTGAAGCATGCCAATGGCAGTCGTTAACTGCGTGTCAGATTGAAGTTAACATAAGCGGGTATAATGTTTTTTAATGATTAAAATAGGGAAGATGCAATATTTTTATTTTTGTTTTCATTTTAAAGAATTCCATACAGAATAAACCACAGATATATTAAAAAATTAAAACATTGTGATTTATCGGAAAAAATGCGGTTTTAAATTGACAATTTAAATTTTCGCGCGAAAACGAACCTATGGTTGCGATGACGTCACTCCTGTCTGTTACTGGTCGTACTTGTTCTTTGCTGGCTTTAAATTTTCAAACTTTTGCATATTTTTTCGAATTTCGAAATATTTTTTAGAAAAATTTAAAATGGACTATCCATCAACATCATGTGATCATAACAATACCACTAATATTCCGAAAAAAAAGCCGTGTTGACTCATGTTCTGTGCCAATCTACTTCAACGAAGTTCCCAAATAAATTGTTTTTGACTGAAACTTCTGACCCAAAACTGAAAAAAAAGTGGTTTCAAGCTGCGAAGAGAAATGACAATTATTCTCCAAAGACCATTATTCGATGCTGAGAAGATCACTTTGACGTAAGTCGGCGAATATACTTGTTATATGCTTAATTAATCTGCTTGTACGTAAAAACGCATTAGTAACCTACCTAATACTTACAAAACCTGTCTTTAATATATTTTTAATTTTACAGTTTATTGACATTTGAATGGAGAATGACGTCGAAAATTAGATAAAGTTTAAAATGTGAGGCACAATCTTCACATTGGCAGGACTGAACCTAGCTTTGCGTTTCATTTAAAATAACTGTAACACGATAACCTTCTTTATGTACTTTATGCTCCGGAGAACTCGACCTTTTACTGTACATAATTCTCCATCTCTTTTAATTTGGACATAGCCGATTGCATTATCGCCGTAAGATTTGTAGAAGCCGCTGAATAAAATACGAAGTTTAACAACTACGATTTTTACATACCGTAGTAATTTAGTCCCTTTCATTTCTACACTTAAAAACTCTGCACTTTGGACAAAAAAAGTTATAACCATGTCAACGCTAACTCTTGGTAAATTCCTGGAGTCTGCTTTGATAAACGCAACTTCCATTTTTATTAAATGTAAAAAAACGCATTAAATATTCCCATAAAATAATATTTACTTTAACAACCATAACCTCAAAGAAGTTGTCATAACAGGAGTGACGTCACTAAACGCTGATTGGTGTTTTAAAATACGTTCCGTTTCAAGTATTTTTAATTCGTAATAATTGTTAAAAAACAACATTATGTAAAATAAAAACGTTGCAGTGGCATTTCTTTTATATTTTTTTAACATTTTAATCATAAAATTTTCATAAATATTATGTATGCATCTTCCCTATTCAAGAAAAGTAAGTTTAATTTGAAACAAATCTGAAAAGTTAATTACATTCATAATTAAAATTAACATTTTAATTAATAAATAAATAAGGGGGGGGGGGGTTGCTCATCATCATCAGGCCACAGAGGCTCCGATAAGGCCCTATGAAATGTACTCGATACTTTGAAGTATCGATACTTTTGTTTCGATACTTTTACGAGTACGATACTTTTTTACCGATACTACTCATGAGTACAGTATCCATACTTTCTATTCGATATCGTGTCCCTAATCTTATATTGAAGATTATAACGCTTTTTTTAGTTCAAGTAGTTATAGGCTTTGGGTTAGCGTAAGCATAATGCATTTTAGTTTACTACTGTAATTTCTCTCAGCTTAACGTGTGTTTTGAAATCTAAACAAAAAGTAAGTTTATTTTATGTCTCGTTTATTTGTATTTGGGGGGTGGGCGAGGTCTGGCCGACACAGTGGCGGGGTTGCGCGTGCGTTGCCCGTACCGCTCCCGCCAATCAGCCTCCAGTTTTGCGTAAACGCCACCTACCGAGAAAATATAACTATTTTACCATGTAAGAACTTGAAAATTAAATTTTTAATTTAGTTCTTTTACTGAATTACACAACAGAATTAAAATATCCATTTTTTGTGCACTCTATAAACATTATTAAATAACCTGCGATCGTTTTCTTAATCTTGCCAAATACCCTATTGTCGAGATTTTGGGATTGTTGTCGGGACGCACAACCCTTCCCCAAATCGCCGGACGTCTCACGTTCAACTCCTTCCGTTCTCCACAGTGCATGTGCCCCAAACCCGTGTACTATTTTCAAATAATATTGTGGCACGGGGTTAAAGAAAAGTGCATCGTTATGTTCATTTGGCGGGAGATTTCGTTATTTTTCGGGAGTCTGGAGAACATATAAAATGTCGGCAGAATCCAGACGATCTCCGACCATCTCTCAACCCGCCTCACTGTGTTCTGCTCTAACATCACTTCACTGCACTTTAGGTGCCTATTGACGACCTCCGTGGTCGAGTGGTTTGTACGCCGGGTTTCATGGTGTCGCCGACTCGAGAGGTCCTGGGTTCAAATCGCGGTGGGGGCAGATGTTTGTGTGATGAATACGACGAGCATTTGTACTCCAGTCATGGATGTTTAATATGTATTTTCTATATAAATATACTTATATATGTACAGTATATGTATTCTATCCGTTACCCTAGTATCCCATAACACAAGCCTTATAGTGCTTACTTTGGGGCTAGGATAATTGGTGTGAGTGTTGGAAATATTATTATTATTGTTCAGTTTTATTATTACATACCCGCGGGTGATTTAGCCTTAGCCGTCTGCAGCGCGGCGCGGCGCGCGAGTGCGGCCCGCATCTGCCGGGCGGCGCGCTCCTCGAACCGCCGCTGTTGGTCCTGGTTGCTGCGCGCCGATAGAGAGGCCACCCACACGCGACCAGACACGCGCATACGACGGCTGCAAATTATACGATAACTAGCAAACCAGTGAACCAAATGTTCACAAAAAAAAATGTATTTAATTAATTGAGAACTTCGGAGATTTTGTGTGGTTTCGTTTGAAATAGAAATCACGCGATTTCTCGAAAACCGGAAGTGCTACGTTACTCAAATCCGGTTTGTAGTCTTATCAGACTATTCTTAACTTATAACTTATACATTCTCTTTATCTATCTCTTACGGTTTGGCCGCTGAAACAGCACCACGGACGGACGGACTTGTCTATTAGATAAGAGATATCATCAATAGCTCAGGGTCACATAGCGAGTAAACGAGCTGGAACTAATAAGTTTTTGGTCACTCATCCATTGACCGACCATTACGAAAGTTGCTTAACTTTCACGATCACGAGGCCGTATGCGTTAACCACCTGCACAATTGAAATCCACATCAAACAGATCTAGGTATAGTATGTCCAGGACATGAGAACTCCCTCAACGGGGATCCCATGCGCATACGACGGCTGCACATTATACGATAATATCATCAACAGCTCAGGGTCACACAGCGAGTAAGCGAGCTGGAACTAATAAGTTTTTGGTCACTCATCCGTTGACCGACCATTACGAAAGTTGCTTAACTTTCACGATCACGAGGCCGTATGCGTTAGCCACCTGCAGAATTAAAATCCTCATCGCAACAGATCTAGGTATTGTATGTCCAGGACATGGGAACTCCCTCAACGGGGATCCCATAAATCTGCACTAAACAGCTTCAAGAGGTATTTACAGGGTTTTTTTAGTATGCCGGACGCGCTCGTAAGCCGCAGGCTTGCTTTGACGAATTTTCCGTTATCACGCCCGTAATGCTTGCGAGATGCTGGGTGTGAGGCACGTTCGCTGATGTGTTCCTTAATGGCGGCAGTGTCTGTAGATACAGGTTTTGCCTGCGTTAACAAAAAAAAAAAGAAGATACCTATGTCCTAACCTGGCCGGCTGCGCGGAAGCAGCTCTGGGCGGGGGTTGCACGCGCCGCACGCGCGGCGGTCCGTCCTCGTCGCTGCGCGCGCTGTCCGAGCTCTGCTCGCTCGCGTCGTTCGACTCGCTCGACTGCTCGTCGCACGCCGCCGTCGACGAGCAAGCTTCACCGGCACCGCATACTGCACCTTTCTTCGTTATGCCCAAGTACGCGTTAATTAACGAAAACGAGCTATATGTATATAAGGTAGTCTGTTCACGGAAACGGTTAGTAGAGCTTATTCTTTATTATCATACAATAGCTCACCTAACGTTGACTAAGATCAAGGACTGGCCTTGAGGGCTATATATAGCCCATGGAAAATGCATCACATAAGAAAAGAGACCGGACACCACAGAACACAAAAAAAGACGGAGGAATGACAGCAATAAAGGAGAAATGACAGAAAAGCTTAGCTTCGTCGATATACAGGGTTAATTTTAAAACACCAACAACCTCTTAGGGGTGAATCTATCCATCAACAGTAACAACTTTTATTATGGGACAAACGCTGAAATCGCGAAAAAAAAAACTGCTGTTTCATACAAAAGTGCATCAGCTAA
Organism: Chilo suppressalis; assembly: GCA_902850365.2. NCBI lineage: Eukaryota > Metazoa > Arthropoda > Insecta > Lepidoptera > Crambidae > Chilo > Chilo suppressalis. The sequence goes on along the minus strand of OU963914.1, from coordinate 15,643,223 downwards.
TCGACCGAAATATATGAAACCCCATGGTTCCATAGTAAAAGTTGTTCCTGTTGATGGGTAGAATCACCCCCCAAGGGGCCATCCATAAATTGCGTCACACGTTAAAGGGGCGGGAGGGTGTCGACGAAGTGTGACAAGGGGGTGGCAGAGGTCCTAAATTTCGTGACGTCACATTTCAAAATCTATTACAATCTAAGTGTTGGAACTATTACTTTACATAAACATGAACAACCCAAACGAGAACAAAGTGGTGCTAAGCACAGAATACAGTTCTGTGTTCTGTGGTGCTAAGCCAGTTATAAATAATTTAAAGGACTGGGTTCAATGTCCATAGACTCAAGATTATTAAGTTTGTATCTTTAATTTAATTATAATGCTATTATAATATTTTTTTTATTTTATTTATTTCTCTAATTAATAAAGTCAATCGTTTTTGTTTTATTAATTTCTTATATTAACATAGTCAATCGTTTTTTGTTTTGTTAATTGTTTGATTTGATGTTAATATTATCAAAAACAATTTAAATGGAAATAAAACTGATTTCAGAAGCGCAGTTTTCGTTAAATAATTTCTAAATGTAAATTTGTAAAATATGTGACGTCACACTAGGGAGGGGAGTCTCACAAATGTGACCAGCTATGACAAGGACGGGGGGAGGGACAAAAATCATGAAATTCGTGTGACGTTATTTATGGATGACCCCTAAGAGGTTGTTGGTGTTTTAAAATTAGCCCTGTATAGTCAGGTACTACGTATCGTTTCCTTGAATAAAGTTTAACTAGCATTATACTCTTAGAGCATGCGTAGTACTGTAGTCTTCATGATGTTATTGTGAAAACAGAGATAACGACATAATTCCTATAGGATGCTTTTCACTTACTGCATCGGAATGTACAACGAATACTTAACTACTAATTAACACAAGTAAATAATAATATAGTAAAAAGTGCAAAATTTACCTAACTACTTTAGTAAATTTTCTTCTACTTTATCGAAAGATATTTATTGTTTCTATTTGCGTATGATGTAACATCTAGTTGTGCTTCTCTCTATTTTAATGGTCCCAGAAATGTATATATTGAGGAGACTAACTACCTATATGTTTACGATACTTAAAGTATCGAAGAAAAATAATTACTGACTGAGTCTACATCAAAAAGCGTATGTCCTAATTAATATACTTAATTGCAATAATTCAACGCTTTGCTGGTTTTTATACTAATTTAACGACAAGCTGATACAAACGTACTACATTTACTAACTAACAATTTAAGATAAAAAATCTTTAAATAATAATTTAAAATAAAATGGTTGACAAATCACCTAGTGTCGCCGCATACGGGCCACCGACCACAACCACAAAACGCCGCCACCGGCATATTTCTTGTAGTTTTCATACATTTTATATGGACTCGCCACACACGGTGCCGGTGGCCGCCACACGCTACAAATCGTCGTTGCTTGCTTCTTGTGGCCCGCACCGGCCACTTAATGCGCTGATACAAAACGCCGCCACACGTCACTCGCGCGATTCCCCACCCCTCTCTCCCTTACCTGAGTCGGCCGCTGTCGTGCGCTTCAGCCACTTTAGTAGCCGCTTCTAGCTTCTCGTGGCAGCGTTTGTGGCTGTGGCGTGTGGCCCTTGTGCGGCGACACTAATAGTCACTATAGACGCTTGCGATATCAGAATATCTTTTTGCACATTAAGATTAAATAAATAAAAAATATATATATCACACACACTATGACTGACCCCATACCCTTCCCCATGGAGCTTTGGGAGTCTCAATAAATACAGCGCCACCAATAAGTACAGTTCTTATACTGTGGTCTTCTATAATAATGTAAACTTTCCCACTCACTTTCCCAAACCATTTAGATGAGAAATCTGCTATTATCATTAAAAAAAAGCCATAAAGACAGCCCCAAGTATAACGAATCAATTACAAAAAAATACTGATGTAATACAGCACACAAATAAGTTCATGTGACGAGGTGAAATCATTAAGACAAAATGAGAACACACAAGAGCCACAACTAAGAGTTGAAATAGGCCACTGGTCCTTCGAGCAGACCTTTTTAAACTATTTTTTTTTAATTACATATTCACAATGTTTTGTGCATTGCATGCATGTAGGATTTCACTGTTAATTGTTATAAAAAAATCATACCTTATCAACGAGCATCGGTGATTCACTAGTAGAAAGCTCATCTACTACGGCAAATGACGGCGGCTCGGGTTCGATTCCCAGTGTCGTGTCGTGAGTGTGATCATGTTTTTATAAAAACCACACCATTTTTACCTGACTGCGCGACCTAAGCGGCGCGACGACCGACGCGCAGAGAGGGTATTGTGTTAAACAGACTATAATATGTAACTATGTACGAGTATGTTTCTTTGTGACACACTAGAGACTAAACGCGTGGTCTGATTTATCTCTTATTCAGGTGTTCCTTGTCCTTTGTTCTATCCTTACCTTCCTAGGGGAGTCTTCCTTGTCCTTGGTTTTGCGGACGTCTTTCCGTTCGGGCGAGATGGCGGTGCCGGAGCAGGCGACCGAGTGCGCCTGCGCAGACAACAGCGCGGGCGAGCCGGGCCGCGCGCCAGCTGCCACGCGTGCGTACTCCGAGACATCAATTCAGTGATCTAACCTAACCTAACCTAACTGAAAGGAGGAATCTCTCTCTCTCTCTCTTTCTCTCTCTCCCTTTCATCCAAGATAGTGCTGTCATATTCTTTGCGATTATATTAGACATGATGTGACTTTCAATGTCATCATTTGATGTCTCTTTATGCGGCCGTTAGTAACCCTACTAGTGACGTGCACTGCATATATGAGACATTCGCCACGACCCTACGGCTCAATTTTGATTCTCGAAATTCTTGCTTGAAATTTATTTAGCCTCAGGCGTCTTCAGGCGGGATGACGAGATATTTTACCTAAGAGTTCTGTGCACGCCACCGATTATTACCATGGTTCAATAAGTATAACGGTCCATACTATTACATGTATACTTCTGATGCCATACCCTCTAGGGTAACTAGGTTGTTGAAAGTTGACGATGTTTTTTACAATCCATGCCTAGCCAATTTTACGTTTCAATTGAACTGCCAGCGATCTTGATAAGACTGCTCAGTTAGACAAATTGGGAGAGATTTTTTTCAGTATTTTTCCATACGTAAATTCATTTGTTTATATACACAATATCGTCATATGTGTTTACATACCTTATACTTTAGATAAGCATAGTTTTCGCAGTGTCTATTTCGCGAGTTAACGCTTCGTGTATTTACAGTCTCTAAAGTATAGGTTTAGACCACACAATTTTCGGCGTGCGATTTCGAGGCTGACCTCACACTACACAAACTCCTATTTCAATATTGTGAGGCTGGTTATCACGTATATACTGAATATTGTGTATTCTACTAAGCCAATTGCGGTTACATGGTAGTTTGTTTGCAAGCTTTCACATGGCTGCTACATGTCATCCATACGCAGCGTATTTACAGCCAATTATAGGTAGAGGTTCCATAAATGCAAAGCAGTCGAGCGTGCAGGAGGTCAGAGGTTTGTAGAGTTAACGTTTAACTCTACAGCTCAGTAGTAAGATTTTTTTAACGTTGCACTTTATCGTTGCGTTCCTTTGGAGTTTGGACTAATGTATTTCATTCCCCGTAGCAAGAGCACCACAATTTACATTATATCACGTTTTTTATCGCGTGTAACTGTCAAACTCCATAGCAATTTGACAATTGAGCGTGAAAAAACGCGTTCTATATCATATCGCGGTGCTCACGCTAGGGGTTGTTAAGGACGTGATAAATAAGGTATAGCCGTCAATTTTTGCTGCTTTTTAGAACTGTGTTATGGGTAAAGGATGTTATTTAGTTGTTTAGGATGGGGATAAACGGCGATAAACCATCTTTGTCATACTCGCGCGCGTACCATGCACGGATTTCTTTAGAATAATGGACAGACTTGAATTTGAAAGAAAAATTACCGCTTTGCTGTTAGCTCATTACAAAATCCATTTGAATTATTATGTAGTACCCGCTAACATACTTTACACAAAGCCTGCACTGCACACTCGAACTCTTCTATTTCCAGTAGGCCTATTCGCTAACTGCTTTTGACAGATGGAAGTGATAATCACCGAGCTATTTAGTGATCCATTACTGCTTTATTATAACGCCACTAAGATACTTGTTTGAAAAGCATCAATGGATATGCAATTTTCTCTTCAGTGATACACTGTAAATGTCAAAAAAGTTAGCAAATGTGCCGGCTGATGACTATTTTATGAACGATTGGTGCGATGACTGTATTCAGTTTGTTTAAGTATTCTGCTTCAATAAAGAAATATTAAATCTATGTGTTAAAGGATAAATCCCACTTATTTTCTATCTGGTTCAAGTATCACTACAACATAAACTTCTCTTGTACCCTAAAGATAAAATAAGCCTTGATTTCTGATAAGTCATCCTTAACGGAGAGCACATTTTTATCGTATTTCATAAGTTCTAATGAATTTAAATATAAATTAAATACCTTTGTATTAAGCTTCAAGTTTGCTCAAGCTGTACCGTTCTTCTGTGGTTCTAAACCTGTTACGTACTTATCCTATTTGAAGCCCCAAAATTGTCCACCGAAACTAGCATTGTCCAGTCATCGCACCGAGGCTATAACGTCGTCATCATCTCGTTACAGAAAGGAATCGAAAATGCCGACGTAACACATTCTGTCTCTCTCGCACGTTACTTAGAATAGCATGTGCGAGAGGGTCAGAATGTCTTACGTACGTCGTCATTTGCGATTCCTTTCTTGTTTAACTCGTGTGTTGTGGCAGAACTACACTTATCTGTCGTGTTGTGTTGTGACGCGTCAGAGAGCTATCTGGTTCTATCCGTTTAGTACGGTAAGTCTGAGAATGCTGTGTCATTGCGACACACAAGTGTAGTTCTAATCTAACCGTACTAAATGTATTATTGCCGACCTTTTTTGATAGATTTGTTTTTATAGTTTTTTGAAGTGTTTTTAAAGTATTGACATATTTATGATTTTTGCTATCAATATTTTTATTGTGTTCTCGTAATCATTGTCTGTCATCTGCTTTAATATTATTTTGCGTATTACTTTAAAATAATGTAAATAAACCCATTGCGTCCAAAATCCTAACTTTCATTTTCCATCCCACTAGCTCTCCGCTTCATGTATGATAACCCCGATAGCTCTCTGATGCGTCACAACATAACACGACACATAAGTATATTTCTGCCTGTATTCATAATTAATATAACAGTATGTGCTCACGGTTGAATTTGCTGTTGTTGGAGTACAGCTTCCCCAGCAGCCCGAGCGGTTGACGAGGTGGTGCGAGCTGGATACCTTCCCACCAGAACACCTCCTTACACTGGAGCCGGCCACCACTATCATCGTCCGGCTCTAAAAAGACAAAGCTTATTCTAGGTTCTATGAATGCTAAATGTTGACATTCGTGCCCTACTATATTAAACGTTCTAAATCCTGTAAATTTTGATTATTAGTGCGGCTGATTGGACATCTGCAGATGCAGTCGCGAAACCAACGGCTTACCGCCATCCTAAGCGCGATGGAGGTCGAGACAAGTTCTAGAAAAGAATACGGTATGACCAGAGTGAGCGTTAGTACTTAGAACACCTTAAGATACACTCGATACGAAGCGATTGATCGTGATCGTCAAAATGATAAAAATGTGGATTTAAATTCGAAAACTGGAGAGAATGGATTGAACGACATTAGCATGAAATTGAACTCTCTAGATAGAAAGAGATAAATTTATGATGGAAACAATAGATACACGGACTACTGGCAGCACGTTCGCTTCGTCTCTAACTTATCTATCCATTTCTTCACAGATGGACAAAGGAACGCTCAGTCCATTCTCTATGAGTCTGAGTGATGTGAGGACGATTTTGCTCATACCCCTGGTGACGAGGCGCGTCAGTCGCTCGGAGAACATGAGCTGCGGGGGCCTCATGGCGATTATGTCGCGGAACTTGTTGTATGATGGCGGTGTCGACCTCATACATACCCCTGGTGACGAGGCGCGTCAGTCGCTCGGGGAACATGAGCTGCGGGGGCCTCATGGCGATGATGTCGCGGAACTTGTTGTACAGTTCCATCACCGCCGCGTCCTGTGGGAGGCGCTCGTCGGGCGCGTGCTCGCGGAACTGGCAACCCTGACGGAAGGTCAGTCTCAATATGTCATCATCAGGGGTCATCCATTAAGTTGTGACGCACTTTATGGATAACCCCTAATGAGGACATGACGTCAAGGGGAGTGAAGGGGCTCGTCCGAGTGTGACAAGGGGTGGGAGAAGTCCTTAGTTTTGTGACGTCACATTTCAAAATAATATTTTTGAACTATCAAAAAACTTTAAAATATTTAGAACTCTATCTGTATGGGTTTTTGTTTTGTTGGTAAATAGTCTGAACCGCTGTTTTAATTTAATACATTTGTACATGAAAAATAGCAAAATAAGTAACGTCACACACCACTCATGAATGTGACCAACTGTGGCAAGGACGGAGGAGGGGTAAAATTGCAAGAAAATAGTTTTTGGCTTTTACCACTTGACTGAAATTAATTATGGAACTGAGAGCTTTCGTAATCGAAATCCGTCTTAATGTGTCGTGCCCACAGACCTTCTTTGCCCACCATACTAACAGTGTTCCTACTGATGGTCTCGAAGCGGTAGGCCCTCTCCCCGCAGCAGGGGTAGCGGCCGGTGGGGAGAGGCGCTCTCCCCTCCAGTGCAAACATGTGCGCTCCTTGCTCGTGGTGCGAACACCATTCCATCTAAGGAAAAACAGGAATTTAAGAGAGGTAAGACAAAGCGGGTAGGAGATCGATGGCGCATGTGGTTAGCACGTTCGTTGAAGTCAAGCAACATTCGCAGCGGTCGGTCATTGGATGGGTGACCAAAAAATTACTATCATCACTATCAAGAAGGCCATATATATGCTTGTTTGCCACCCCTTTAAAATAAAAAAGGATAAGTAGCATATTGAACTAAATCGAAATTTTTACTTAAATCTGGAGCAGAATCGGTATTATTTCTTGCAAATATCTAAGGTGGCTATAAAATCCTCACCGCATCTGGCTGCGTTTCTACGTGGAGGGAGCTCACCGAAGCGACTGCCAGGACATTGGTTGACAGGGAGTTAGTTACGTGAACTACAGTTGTAGAGAAACAATTGTATGTAAATAATATTTAAAGAAACTTGTAAGATAGCTTTAAATTACATCTACCTACCTATTTGTTGTCTACTCATTTCTACCGGAACGGCACACCATATTGTCCCCAAAGAATTTATAGCAGTTTATGGTCTCAAAGGTACCTGGTAAGCAGGAAAGTAGCTGTCGCATAGCTGACAACGTAGGAAGTGGCAGTCTGCCCATAAGCGCCAGTACACGCGCCGCCACGAACGCAGCTCACCGTACAACCACGTTATGTACTCGTTCAAACTCCAAGATGGCTCTCTGAAATTCAAGAATGATTAATTGCGAAATATGTCATCAAATTGAGGACCTGCATCATCTTTTCAATGTGAGCGTAATCAGGTTCAAAGAAACATATTTATATCAAAAATTCAAAGTAAGTTGTATATCAGGATTGTTCGGAGTGTTCTAAACAACCCCGAACCTGAAGCCGCATTGTAATTAAATGCCAGTATATTACACAAGTACGAAATCTAATGTAATGATTTTATAATTCTTAATTAATTAGTTCAGTACTCGTTAGTTTGTTTCGATGGAGCTGGTATGTCACCGGACAAAAGCTCATAAACAAAAGAGATAATAAAAAAATAGAATAATTGTTCCGCAAATATCATTGTTGAACCGCTAAGTTTTGGCAGGGATCATCGTTTTCAGACTGGATAGGTACCGCGCTTTCAAGCGCATGAATATAATTTTGTATTTAGATTAGATAAACGTTTAGATTATAATCCAAACCCCCAGATTGAGTTATTAGCGGATTAAATTGGTTCATTTTAACAGAGCTTTCAAATAGTAGATGTCTGGTCACAATAAGTGTGGTTTTATCAAGTTTTTTAACTTTATTTTTGATTGTGATGATTATGTTTTCATCACACTAAGAATATACTTAACACGGAACTTCAAGAGGCTTTTGCTAGTGAAGATGCATGATCCACACCTCATCGTAAAAAAAATCTCTTTGCCGTTCTAACACAATATATTCCGGGTACATATAAAGATAATAATATATAGAAAATTGGGCTAAATTGGGATAGAGAGACTGGGATGCGGATCAAGCCAGATGGTAAGAGGCGTGATAAATTAAATTCCATAAAGGTATCTCGCAAATAAACTTCCATCAACTTACTTAGTGTGTGAAGAGATCACGTTTCCCCGACGATCGATCCTCATGCTGGAGGGTTGGCACGGTACCTGCTCAGCGATATGCCGCCCCAGCAGCTTGTTGCACCTGTTTAATAATTAATATATTAAGATACATTTTTTATGAAAAGCGGTTAAATTTAACGCAAATAGGACTTATAGGAGGAGCTCGATGGCGCAAGTAGTTAGCGCGTTCGGCTGCGATCGTTGAAGTTAAGCAACTTTCGCAGTGGTCCGTCATTGGATGGGTGACCAAGAATTACTATCTCGAGTTCCTCCGTGCTTCGGAAGGCACCTTAAGCCGTTGGTCCCGGCTGCATCTGCAGTCTTTAGCACCCGCCAATCCGCGCTGGGCCCGTGTGGTGAGTCATAGCCCAATCTCCCTATACCATCCATAGGGAAGGCCTGTGGCCCAGCAGTGGGGACATTAATAGGCTGATGATGATGATGAGGACTTATAACTTTCCCAACCTAGCAATGGAGTTGGCTATTCAGTAACTGGTAGGACAGTGTTTGGCAGGAGCATGGGCGTATTAACCGAGGCCCAAGAGGGCGCGGGGCTGCAGAAACTATATACAGGCATTCGTTATTGTCCTATTTATTAATCTTAGGGGGGTGGGGGATGTAGAATCGTCGGGTGCTTGCTGCACTTGTAGAGTGTGGCTAGCTTTTCTATGTGTCCACACAGTATCTTCAGCATAAAGTTGGCTAACGAAAGAATCATGTTCCTACACGGACGGGACGGCCAGCGAGAGGATCGTCTTGCAGTACAGGCGGGACTACACCTTGTTCTTGCGCTCGCGACTGACTATGGCAAATAGCACAATTTTACAATCCCTTAAACTGTTGCATAAGCGTACTTGCTGCATTTGAAGAGCGTGGCCAACGTAGCATAATGTCCTCGCAACGTCTCCGGTACGGGCTCGGCCAGCGAGAGGATCATCTTACAGTACAGGCGAGACTGCACCTTATCCTTGCGGTCACGGACTGCTTCCAACTCCGCGTTCGTGTACATGGCCGCTAACCTAATATAAGGGAAACGCTGAGTTTCTGTCTACCTGAGAAGTTATTAAAACGCCTATTTTTATAATTATGCATTATATTAGGGGGCAAATTCTCATTAGAATGATCTAGTGCGCACATCGCGCCTATTTATTCACTTGTACTTCTTCAGATTTTTATTTTTTAACCATTGAACTGTTAGGCTTGATGTTGTGTGTGTGTGTTTGTGTGTTCGCGATGTGTTTTTTGTAGTAAATTTTTCTTTAGATTTAAAGAAAAATTTACTACAAAAAAATCTACGCGGCCAGGCAGCCGACGGGACTCGAACCCGCACCCTCTATCCGGGCTGATGCACTAACCGATTATGCTGCCGCGGCCTTAATGGCCGTGTCGAATTTCTTCTAATAATTCTTAGGCAGCGCCATCTCTTCACAATGTAGGTAAAAGGTAACCCACAATGTCAAACGAATACCTTTACAAGTATTAAACATGTGTGTGCGGTTCGATTCCCATCATTTGCTGCATGGCCACGTGGATTTACTTCTAGTAAAATTTTCTTTGCACTCCTACTTTGTTAAAATTAATGTGCGATGGACAACGATAGCACCAAATCATTGAATCTTATAGTCAAACAATCCAAACATAATAATATGCCAAATGTATTCTTATTGATCTGCAGCACAATTGGAAAAGTGGATTTGAACAATTCACGAAATAAATAAAGAAGATAAGTAGTACTGGAACTCAGCGAGGCGTTCCAAAGAAAAGTATGTGATTTTCAGGAAGAAATTGGCCGGAGATCAAGGAAATACTATATAGTGGGCCTGGCACTGGATGCCCCAGTAGGGCTCCACGTTACTTCCTTACCTGGTAAGAAGTGCATCGCTCAGGCAGGCAAGGTTGGTAGAAGTCTTCACTATGTCGTTCAGATGAGCGTGGCAATAGATCAAGCAGTCGTGCAGCAAAGGCTCCATCTGGACATTCGTATAACACAATGATGAGTGAGGTCACATCATCAGCCTATTAATGTCCCCACTGCTGAGGCACAGGTCTTGCCTATGCGATAGGCATAGGGAGAATGGGACAAGCGGGCCACCCAATGCAGATAGGGGCTTCTAACGACTGCAAATGCAGCTGGAACCAACGGCTTAACGTGCCTTCCGAAGCACGATAGAGCTCCAGATAATACCTGTGTATATAAAAGCGTGTGCGTTTCGGAACGCACGACAGAAGTGATAACTTAAACTAATTTACTGCTTGGGGTACGCATAATCAGTATTCATGCGGGCTATTTAAACTTTACGGCTCTAGAGATAGGTCATTTCGCCAAGTTAATCTATGGTTAAACTTCTCAATACAAAATTATAAGAAATTGTCACTTGAAAAAGTGAAAATCCTGCATTGATTCGACCGCAAATCGAAGCCAGCAAGACAGTAAAGACAATGTAATCTGCCTGCACCGGCCGGCGCCGTTATCGCCTAATAGGTACGTGTGAATATGTAAATAAATCAAAGACGGTAATTATATAATTTTATTGTATTTCGTCTCTACTCTAGAATTTTGCTTTTTCATTAATCGTCATTTACATTCCATCCATTCATGCTATCATAAAATTTAAAGGCATCAAAGCTGCTGGTGCATTTTCGTAATTTATCTTTATATAAGTTTGCTGTTATTTTTGAGATTGAGATTCTATTTTTTATCATACTACCTACTACTATACTATACTATATTTAAAAAGAGTGCGCGAGTGGGTGCGTAAGAATTCTTTCTAAAACATAAGTTTGTTGGTAAGTTTCCTTTTTTTTAATTTAATAGGAAATAAACTACAAGAACAACTTTACTAACGTATTTACCTAATTTTATAACTAACTAAAAAGTTACAAATAATATCATCACAAAATATCACGTACTTTCTTTATGAGGTTGGTAAAACACCAAATCTATGTAAATCTTTGAATTATCTTTATGTACTTTTATGTTATTTTAAATAATTAAAACAAATAGCAGTTACATGCTTAATAAAATATATAAACATATGATTAGTATTATTATAGTAATAATATAAAAGTACACAAAGATAATTGAAAGATTTACATAGATTTGGTGTTTTACCAACCTCATAAAGAAAGTACGTGATATTTTGTGATGATATTATTAATTTATTATTACCTAAGTACTTACTTACCTGAAGAAATGACGCCGACACCAGAATAGGTACCACGTTGTGGGGGTCGAGCAGTGGCCAGTCCGCCACCAGAATTGAGTCCCGTTTCACCCACCTCATCAGCCAGTCAAAAATCTAATACCCATAAATAAAATGATTTGAAAAAAGTCGACATTAAAAATCCCTAAAGAAATGCTTGGGATTTCTTTCTCATATCCCTCCGGGGTATGTGGAGCTAAGTGTTAGAATGTCCAGTGTGTCAAAATGACAAGGAAATAATGCCCAAATGTTAAAATGCCAATGCCAAATTGTCCTAATGTCCTCTCCAGTTAACAAAACATCCAATTGATAGAATGCCCAGTACATGCCCATAATACGAAATAAAAAAAGTGCATCAGTAAAAGAGCGTATCTTCATGTCATTTAAATTTTTCAGTAATATGCCCGTGTAATACGGGACTTAGTGACAAAACTATAAGGGTTCAGTTTTTGCCATTTTGGTTAAGGAACCCTAATACCACAAGTACCTACAAAAGTTTTATAACATCTGTCTGCCCGGCTAGCACGATCATGTTAATTCGATGGCATAAATTCAAATTTATTTATTTAAGACAACAGGGGTCGTATAACATTCCTCCCGGTTTGGTAAATATGTGAGTACAAGTATGAGAAGGACGTATGCTTTATGTCGACTTCTTGGACATTCAGACACTTGTACATATTGACCAACGGTCTTTATAACATCCGGACATTATGTCACCTTAAACATTCTGGCCCAACATACCCCGGAGGGTGTCTTATCAATGATGAATACTTCATATAAAAAATACCAATGGAATTTAGAACTTCCTCTTTATGAACTTGCATGGATACCATGCGTACATATTATGCCCCGTGAATAAATACGTACTAAATAAATAACAAGTTAAGTACTTCCTAGATAAACTAAAATTTTTAAATATCTCGATTCTTGCTGATACCTGAATATCACAGTGAACAGAAATATCCATATCCTCTAATCTTTGCCCCGCAGTAACGTCAGCAAAATAACCCATCTTGGATACCAACAACTTTTGGGGGCATCTAAAATCTTTTTTCAAGCCCTTCACTTCGTCGCAAACGTGAATTTCTACATCGCCACTGTAAAATGAATAATAAAATTAAAATCAAAAATTACAAAAAGAATTCCGATACCGGGAATCGAACCCGAGCCTCCTGGGTGAGAGCCAGGTATCCTAGCCACTAGACCATATCGGATGTTGTTAATAACGTTGAAATACATTATTATAAGACAATTTACCTAAAATATTAATTCAATATAGAACTTAATTATTTTTTATTTTAGAAAAAAATGATGAAAACTAGCTTCGAAAAATCTAAACAACAAATACAAAACATTATATAACATCATATTATGATTGCAGTGAGCGCCATCTATCAAAATAATTTCAAACATACTCTTGCTTTTGGTTGACACGTTCTTGAGCTGCTATGACTGAAGACTTGCGTCTTCCCAATCTATCACGGGATTCCTTTTCGTTTAGGAAACCTTTAAAATGAAATATTATTGATAAACCTTAAGGGTGACTTTCATAAAATCTTAATCATTAAATACGCGATACGTAATTACAATGATTAATTTACCACCGAAACTTCCTGGTTTTTTAACGTCTAGAGTAGTATTGGATGGAGCTTTTTTTATTATAGGAGTATAAACACTTGTCGTTTTTGATGGCTTTTTGTATCCCACTAAATATGGTAAGATTGAATCCAAAATCCCTTCGTTTATTACCTAAAATAAATGTATAGGTTACAGCGCCATCTATGAACATACGAATAAAGTAAGTTAAACAATGTATAGTGAACTTCCAAAATAAATTATCATTATAAACATAGTTTGTACTAAATTGTGAAACTTACATCGTTCAATTTACAATTTAGATTTGCTTCCGTCCATACTCCAAGCATTTCTACCCTAGTTTCAGGTGGCAGAGATCGACGACGCCCTTTACCTAAACAAAAATTTCTCCTTTATGACAGATGGCGTTAAAACAAGGAAATTAAAATTAAAATTGTTTTATCGTGCCTTCAATCTCACTGCAACTGGCTCGCTTCTCTATACGCTCTATTTCATTATTCTTTTTCCCTATAGCAGTGTCGCTCTTGCTGATAACAGGCTTCTGAGTAGAATAAGCCGTTTGATATAGGAGGTCTCGTTCCTGTTGTTCGATTACGTGGTTTATGACTGTCAATTTTGTGAGTTCTTCCCAGTTAATTTTCACTCCTTTGTCGTCTTCTTCCAAATGCTCGTAAACCTGATAAGCTGTCTTCATGAAGTCAAAAAAATCTTTCACAGTTATAATCTCCACGGGCAGATTAGTTTTGGAACTGCTTTTTGATGATGAATCTGAATGGTTCGGACTCTTTGATCTTTTAACGTCTATTTTCTCCATAAACATAGAGGATAATTCCTGATCTTGATTTGGATTTGCCATGATTTGGGGAAGCACAATAAACACTTGTGAGAATCTATAGTATTTTGAAGTTATCGATTAAATAGGTTTCTAAGATACAAACAGCTAAGTTTAGTAGTTATTCCAAATAAAATAATAGTGTTCGATATTTTGTTAAATGAATAGAAAATCTAAAGACTCGATTAGTTTGATTTGTTGTATACAAACATGATACAAATAAGTTGACATACCTACAATGTAATGATCTGAGGTGAGGAGAGCTGAGGTCATTGGCTATATAATAATGAGTTATGATTTTAAAGAGAGAGAATAAAAAAACCAAAGTGAATGTAATCTCTAAATGGATAATCTAAGATCCGTGGCTAAAATTACTAAAGTACTTAATGCTAGAAATTACGTAACAAATTATTGTTTTTAGAATCAAAGGAAGTAAATATGTATGTTTTTCAGCAGCGAAGCGGCCTGGTTCAGTTGTAGTCATCACAGATTACTAAGATTAAAAGATGTTGTTAAATAAACTGGTTGTAATAAACGGAGGCGGAGATGTGATATGATCACGGTGCGGTGCTCCGTAATTGTATCGCATCGTCAAGGTTTCGATGAAAACTGGCTCCTTCCGTAAGATGTTAATGATACGATTGATGATTTTATAATCGTTATTCCGTATACCTAACGAAATCTTTGCTAAATTATCATTGCCAATCATGGACGAAAGATTTCCCCTTGTTCCAAGTTGTCAATAGTGGCAACTCCGCAATTCTGACAGTCTGACATGACAAGTCATCTGTTGTCTATTGTCAAGTGATATGTCATATCAACATTTTCAATTTGTCTAAGGAGACAACAGCCAGCCTTTACAAAAAATAGAATAGAACATTTTCAATTTATTTTGTTTGTTCAACAAAGTTATTTAGAATGTTTCTAGGTATATTTTATTATGGAAAGTTATCAACCCGAATATGACAAGAACGGCGTATTATCAGACACATTCTGGAAGACACCGCAGCGCGCGATCCCGGGCAGACCCTGTCAGAGGGTCGGACAAAGCGAGGTTATGTCTGGCTCATCGTATCAGCAGTTCCAGGCGTCTGTGAACGATGCTTGGGACCTGGGGGATGACGACATCATTTCTGGCATCGCCGAGACAAGAATATCCAAGGCCATATCACAAACTGTCGCTTTAAACGTGATAAATTCTCATAGAAATAGTAGTAAGAACGTAAACAAAAGTGACGTAAAAGGTGAGATTGATAATGTGAAACCGCAAAACGAAGTTGTGAGTGCAAAGAAGAATGATGTTAGGAAAGTGGGGGGTGGTTCAGGTGTGAGTGCTGGTCCGATGCGACCGTATCCTGGGCGGCCGAGACCCGTGCGACTGTCTGCGCTGACGTCACGAGAGGAGAGCAACGAGTCGAAGCTAGAGAGGTTCCAGCAGCTACAAGAGAACGCAGTTATAGACTTGAACGAGCTCAAACACCTCAGTTGGTCTGGCATACCAGTTAAGGTTGGTTCTCACACATTGCTGTTGTCATTTCACTATGTCAATTGACTTGATTAGCATTGATTAGAACAGGATTGTTTCTTGGAAACTTGGTTGTAACTATCTCATTGGTCAATATTTTAGTTTATTTTGTTTATGTAGTTTCCTCATTCAGAAACATTTTTTTTTATCATTCTAATTGCCTCACACTTTTATTGTATTGGGACCATTTTAGAATACCAAATTAGATCTAATTTCAAATTCAAATTAAACAGTGACCTGTGTTACTATGACTTGTATTGTGTTATAGGGAAGAATTTTCCCACTAATATGATTCAGTCCATAGGAAAGGCTTGTGTCTGAGAAGTGATGCAATTAATAGCCTGATTAAGAGAGATGATATAAAAAAACACATATAATATTTATGAACCTAGATATTACTGAACTGAATAACTGCACTTAACTCAAATAATAAGAATGTATTTTTTTGGGGAGTTTATTAAATGAACAATGTTTTATGTCATGATTTATTCTTGACCTTATTCTTATGTCCTTATTCAATATATCAGTATTAGTACTAAAATCATTGACTAAATATTATTATTGCCTGGTTATTCAAGTTCACTGCAGAAGTGATATTATGTTTTTTTATTTAGCTGCTATGCTGGGTAGATACCATATTATCATGAATATAGTGAAACTTTTTTCATTTTTAATGCTTCATGCATATGTCATTATTATTTCCAAACAATAATTTAGGGTCATATGTATAAATGGTCCCCAAAAAAGTAGTAAATGAACACCAAAAAATACAACTGCCAACCTAATCTAACCTATCATTGCATTGGTATTTTTTGAATTTCATTAACAAAAGTTTTTGAAGATCATTTAAATATTATCCAATAATTAATACTCAACAATTGCCATGTCTATCTCTGAGGTTTCTCAATTAATGTTTTCATAATTTAATATGTGTAAATCTCACACTTGAGGCCAAAAAATTTTTGAGAGAGAGGGAAAATATTATGTATGTGTTAGCGTCAATTTTGGCATGGTCCTCTAAACTTAAAATTAAATTTTGCAACAGTGTATCCTTGCCATTCTCTTTACAGAATGAAAAGGCGAGACTGATTTAAGTTTAGTTGACAATATAACCATGTATTTGTTGTTGAATGAGAAAATCAGAAATAACTTGATAGATTCTATTATCTGATAATACTGATGGTAGGTATTATATTGTTTTATCAATATTACTCAATACAAAAAAAAATTGTTTATCATTTCGGATAAAGCATTATTAGTTGTTTGTATTAATTAAGATAGTGTTTTTAAGATTTCATATGTTTCTTTGTAATTTGTTGTAGTAGTATATTATAAGTAATAATATTTCTATGGCCATCTTTCATCTTTATATACATATTTCCTCTTAATTATTTATTAATTATAGTGAAGATGCTGCAAAAATCCTTATGAGGAAGAAGAATCTAGGCAGTAATCTTGTTTTTTTGTAATTTTTAACAGGGTTAATGAAACATCAGATTGAGAAAATAAGGAGATTATAATTGTTATTTTCTATTACTCAGCCTCAGCTATTATATGTACTTTTTTACACACATTAACTTTTTTACTATACTTCTAGTACTTTTTTTACTGTACATTAAATTAACATTTAGGCCAAGCGTCCAAGACCCAAGTCAAGTTCATTCATCATGATCAACAGCCCATCTTAGTCCACTGCTGGACATAGGCCTCTCCAAATGCACGCCACTCAGATCGATCTTGGGCTACATTAATTATTACATTATCATGTTCATCAACAATACATATTTTACAAATAAATTGAAACAACTTGATCATTTGAAAATTGTGTTTTCTCCTCTAAATTTACAGGCTAGAGCTATAACATGGCGTCTCCTAGCCGGTTACCTCCCCGCAAATACCGAACGTCGGGCGGAGACGTTGCAGCGCAAGAGGGCGGACTACAAGCACCTCGTACGCCAGTACTACGACGCCGAACGCGACGACGACACCTACCGACAGATCCACATAGACATACCGAGAATGAGCCCGCTCGTTGCGCTGTTTCAGCAGATTACTGTGCAGGTATGAACCCCTTATTTCTATGTACTTCTTTTGTCAGTACAATAATTCTGAGAACTGATACAAGAATTTATTCACCTACACATAATGAGGATGAGTGGGCACCTTGTGCTCTTTCAGCAGACTATGTTGCAGGTATGACTTTGAATTGTAGTATAGTCGGCAACTTATAAGTAAATAAAGAATGTTCAATTACTCAAATGATTGCAATTCAAGCAAAATAAATGTAAAAGTCAGTCGGAGATGGTATTTTATATTTTGACCGGTTGGCGACTGTCCAAAATCAAAAGTCGCAAACACCTCGCCTGTCAGTTCTACGATGCTGAACGCGACGTCGATACATACCGACTGATCCCGCTTGTTGCGCTGTTTCAGCAGACTACAGTGCAGGTATGAGCCATCATTCCTTTAATAATACAAAATTTCTAAATTGATTTACAAAGACATGCCGAGGATAAGCCTATTAGTAGCGCTCTTCCAGCAGACTACGGTGCAGATATGACTATTTAATAATTGGCAGTTGACAGCGCAAGACCATTATATGTGAAAATCCCTGGAGAAGGTCTATCAGCTGATGATGATGCCTGATATTCTTGTTGTAATACAGTCGCAGACATAGGTATAATAAGGTGGTCAAAGGGTCTAAAATTATTACAATTGATTCACCTTTATTATGTTATATGTCATATACGCTATACGTACATAGATACGTCATATACGCTTCTAATTTGGCAATATGAAAATCAGGTAATTGCCTGACTTGCATTCAGTCGGGCACGCTGTCTCGCCGCCCCTGCACGTCGCTACAGCGTGTAAATATTTTACCAGACAAAAGCCCTATGTATGTTTAAGATAGTACACAAAATACACGGCAGCTATTAGATACAAAAAAAAAGTCATTTCATTCGTAATTACAGTTTTAAAGTATTTTGACAGTTGCTGATACCGTTGACACGTGGAGGCTAATAAACGAAATGTAATCTACTTTATGAATAAGAAGAGTGAAAGAGACTACATACTTTATTGCGCCCTATTGGCGGCTGTTGCCAAGGGAAGTTAGGGCGGAGACTACTTGTGCCATTTTAAAATGCAATAATGTTGGCGTATAACCTGTCTATATATTATACGCGATTGATTCACCTAGATAAGCGGAGGATGAGCTCGCTTGTTGCACTATTGCAGCAGACTGGTGCAGGTATGGCTATTTCAATTGGCAATTGACAGTGCATTGCAAGTAGTCACTTGCCCGATTATTTATTTACTAGCAAACCAGTGAACCAAATGTTCACCAAAAAAAAAAGTATTTAATTAATTGAGAACTTCGGAGATTTTGTGTGGTTTCGTTTGAAATAGAAATCACGTGATTTCTCGAAAACCGGAAGTGCTACGTTACTCACATCCGGTTTGTAGTCTTATCAGACTATTCTTAACTTATAACTTAAACATTCTCTATATCTATCTCTTACGGTTTGGCCGCTGAAACAGCACCACGGACGGACGGACGGACTTGTCTATTAGATAAGAGATTAATGCATTACATAAAAGGAAACGCAATTAGAGGTTAACATTGGCAGCTGCAATAGTACAAAAATGTGCCACAACTGTCTGCGTCTTCTGCCATCACTTCACTTGGCTATCCGTATTTGCTATTTGTAATTTTGACAGCAGGTTGTCCTTATCACACTCTATGGAGAATGAAAAAGGGAGACTGTTGTCAACTTTTCAAATAACAAATACCAATAGTCATGTGAAGTTCCAGCATTCCATCTTTAGTACAATAATAATAAATGTTTATTGAATGTCAGTTTACAATAAATTACTTAATTCTAGACATAACAAAAGATATGGAACTTATACTATAGCCTGAACTAGGTAAACTTGTGTTTCAGGCAATGCAATAAATATTTCAATTTGGTAATTGACAATGCAATTCCTGCAGTAGTCTATTCTACTTTATGATGTAGAATAGGATGATGTATAAGGTTGCCAAAATATCTGAGTTGTAAATTTTATTTACTAGTAAACCAATATAGTGACGTGGTAGATCTGGTGCGTCAGTACTGTGACACTGACCAAGCGAACATACCAACAGGAAGATAGACATATAGAGAAGTCAAAAATGAATGGGACTTGTTTCTCTGTTCCAACAGATTCGTACAGGTGTGCTTAAACAGTAAATATCCATACAGTTACTTCGATGGCGCAGTTGGCTAGCGCGTTCGACTGCGATCGTTGAAGTTAAGCAACTTTCGCAATTCGCAAAAACGGTCGGTCATTTGTATGGGTGACCAAAAATCTTATATCTCGAGTTCTTCCGTGCTTAGGAAGGCACGTTAAGCCGTTGGTCCCGGCTGCATCTGCAGTATTTAGCACCCGCCAATCCGCGCTGGGCCTGTGTGGTGAGTCATGGCCCAATCTCCCTATACCATCCATAGGGAAAGCCTGTGCCCCAGCAGTGGGGACATTAATAGGCTGATGATGACCCATACAGTATAGACCATTATACCATTTTATTAAGGAAAATTGAGTAAGATTAACAGAGCTCTACGGAATAAAGGATGGCCGATAGTTCATGGTACGCAATGCTTGACATATCTGCTGTATCAGCTATCTTCACGTCTGGACTGCACCTTAACTTAACATCAGGTGGGGTGGAGTCATTTGTCGGAACTAAATATAAAAAAAAAAATATACTCCAGAAATGTAGTATTGCAAGCGTTCAGACTTTTATGAACGCTTACTCCCAGGCAACCACATGCTTGGTGGTCACACTTTTGACATTAAAAATAGGCAAAAGGCAAAAAACGATTTTCAGGTGATGTTCGAGAGAATCTTATACATATGGGCGATACGGCATCCAGCTTCAGGCTACGTGCAAGGCATCAACGACCTGGTGACTCCATTCTTCATGGTGTTTCTGCAAGAGGCAGCTCCTGGAGAAGAATTAGACAACTATCCCCTGGACAAGCTGACTGAAGAGCAGCGTGACGTCATCGAAGCTGACTCCTTCTGGTGCCTCTCCAAGTTCCTGGACAGTATACAGGATAACTACATTTTCGCTCAACTCGGGATACAGTATAAGGTAAGGACTGTTTTTAGGGGTATTTTTCCCAAATGTTTGGTGTGGTAGATCATAACTGCTGCTCCAGCTGTCTTTGTGACTGGACCTACCACCACTTTACATGAAGTGGGGAAGTCAATTATCTACCAAATTATGTAAAAAAAATATATATTATAACGGATTAATGGTACTACAAAACTCTTTTATGCGTGAGACCAGTTCACACTTCTCCGGCTTTATTTGAAAGTCATAATTATTGCGTCGTGTTCATTAAAATATATTAATGGTATAAAATTATTTAATTTGTCAAGTTAGTTCTGAAGACTATAAATAAGTGTGAAACATCACTAGCATTATCTAACACTAAGTTAAGTTTGGTAACATTCAGCATACATACATTTTTGTTTAGCACCAAGTACATACCTAAAGAATTCCATTGAATAATAGAAGATGCAGCAATCTCGTCAAAAATAAAAAGACTTAATAACCACTTCTTCCACCAGGTGAACCAACTCAAAGAGCTGATCAAACGTATAGACAAACCACTACACGAGCATCTCCAAAGCCATGGAGTAGACTACCTACAGTTCTCGTTCCGTTGGATGAATAACCTACTCACAAGAGAGATACCTTTAGCATGCAGCATTCGCCTATGGGATACCTACCTCGCCGAATCGGACGGGTTCGCAACTTTTCAACTTTACGTTTGTGCCGCTTTTCTCTTACATTGGAGGGAGAGACTCCTGCTGGAAAGAGATTTCCAAGGTCTAATGATACTTCTACAAAACGTTCCCACGCAGAATTGGACGGATTCCAATATAAGCATGCTCGTTGCAGAGGCTTATAAGCTGAAGTTCGCGTTCGCAGATGCACCGAATCATCTTCACTCTGGAAAATCAGATAGATGACCTGGTTAGGTTAAAAGGGTTTGGTCAGGGTATCCGGAGTTTGGGTCTGCAGTCTCGACATAGTTGTTAAGCAGGATACTTAACAAATGATTACTTTTATAGTCTGCTAGTGGACTTCAGAAATCAGTAAGTCAATAAGGAAGTTTTAATGGAAGTAAAAATTCCAGATCAAACCGTGGAGCAATACAGCTGTAGTTAATGTTTCGGGAATCCAAACAGGAACCTGAAAATTCTTTATAATGTTGCTATATAATGTTTTTTATGCATAACACTGAATTCAGCTGCAAGTTTATTTTAGAAATACAGGCAGTCCTTGACTTACGTCGTTTCGATTTACGTCGTTTCATGTTACGTCGCGTATTTCGAGAACCTAACATGCCGTAAGTACGAGGACTGCCTGTATACCTATTGTATTCGCTATATATGTCGAGGCTGTAAGGCATTGTGGAGGCATTTGCTGAAAGAATGCGTGAATCAAAAGATGTTCGTTTGTTATCAGAAAATGTCACATGTAATTTTATACCTGTTAGGGAGTAACAAACACATTTATACATATATGTATGCAAGAAAGAGAGGAAACGATATATTAGTTTTTCTTGGCTCTCAGTCGATTCATATTTTAACATCAACTTATATTGTACTAAAGACCCGCCCCGGCTTCGCACGCGTGAAATTTATTTCATCACGATAAAATACCTCATGGCACTTAGTCCCCGTAGCATGATCACAACAATATAGCACAATTACATATCACGTTTTTAATCGCGTTTAACTGTTTAAATTCAAAGTAATTTAAAGAAAATTGTACTACATAAAAACCCACGCGGACCAAGCAACGAGACTCAAACCCACGCCCTTCGCTTATGTTCAAATCTATACTAATATGTATTATAAAGCTGCAGAGTTTGTTTGTTTGTTTGAACGCGCTAATCTCTGCAACTACTGGTCTTTCAGTGTTGGGTAGTCCATTTATCGAGGAAGGTTATAGGCTATATTTTTTTTTCAAAATTAGGGATCCGTAATAAAATTGCTATTTTGTAACACAAGGTGTAAAATCAAAAACCTATTTTTGCGTGCGCTGCAAAAACTATTGACAATAGAAAAAAATGATGTACTGCGGGTTTGTAGATCCCATTAAGACCTACAAAAAAGTCCGCGAGAACATATATCTAGCTATCATGGTTTAATCACAATAACCGATTTTGTGTTCAAAATAATTATTAAATCGTCTGAAGAAAAAAAACTACGTTAAATATGTATCGTAATATTATGTGTCTGGCTGAATGTCGAACAGATAGACAGCTATTATATGATATTGCCTGCGACTTATACAATTTAACTTAATCTATATTTTTCTTAATATTATAAAGCTGAAAAGTTTGGTTGTTTGTTATGAACGCGGTAATCTCGGGAAATACTGATCTGATATGAAAACTGTTTAAATATTCAATAGTCCATTTATTGAGGGAGTCTATAATATAGGCAATATTTTATCTCGGTATTTCCACGGAAACGAGAAAATCGCGGGTGAAACCGCGGGGCACGGCTAGTGTTTTATACTTGTAAAGGTATTCATTTGACATTATGGGTTACCTACAATGCGAAGAGATGGCTCTGCCCTGCAGCCTAAGAAATTATAGAGAAATTCGACACGGCCATTACGGCCGCGGTAGCATATTGGTCAGTGCATTCGTCCGGATAGCGAAGGGTGCGGGTTTGAGTCCCATCTGCTGCCTGGTCCGCGTGGATTTTTTTCTAGTAGATTTAAATATTTAGCAGTTAAATGCCTAAAAATTAAACATATAACAATTTATAGGAATTTGACAATTGAGCGTGATAAAAGCGGGCTATATTATATTATATCGCTGGTGCTCATGCTAGGGGGCAGGAAAAAGTAACTTTCAACGGGTGAAAGAATTTTCAAAATCGGTTTAGTAGTTCCAGAAATATTTGTATTCGACAGAACGACTGAAAAAGCTGATGTGTTGATTAATTGTTTCTTTGCGTTTGCACGTAAATCGTCATTCTTTTATTTTGTATATAATAAAACAGATCTTAATTATTTTTTGGCGATTGTATTAAAATCGTGATATAACGTAGCAGTTGCCGCGTAAGATAAAAGCAGCCATGATGTTTTACAAAGATGAAAAGAAGGTGCAGAGGTAAAACTTCATGAAGTGCGCGTGAGTTAGTGAGCACTGACGCCTATTGCGTATGCAGAGAAACGTTTCTATTGGTAGTTAGATAGATTTCTATCGCGCACGCATAATGGAAAATATAAAAATGCATTCTTAAAACTTCATTCTCTAAGACATTTTTTGAGATAAAAAAATAGAAAAATAAGCAATTGGGTATTATTGGCATTTACTAGGAAAAAAACGTTTGTCATCTCCATTGTATGAAGTTTTGTCTCTGTGCCTTCTTTACTCTGTGGCTTTACTCAATTTACAGTAGTAGACAAATTACTCATGACTTTGTACAATGCATATTCATAATGCTTTCTTGGGCTCAATTTACGTGACGCCAACTATGAAATTCTACGTTTACTACCTTAATGTATTATGTTTAATTAACTTTTATTTTGTGGTTTTGCGCAATTAGGGCACTTATTGACAAATCGGTTTCTACCCGAGCCGTAAACTTGTACACGAGCGCAGTTTGCACGTTTGTACCACAGAACACAGTAAGAGGTTAAAAAATTAACAGAAGTAAACGTGACCCTTCAATCTTAATGTTTTGTAAAAACAATCTTATTACCATCACAGTAACGAGAATTTTTTGTGCGATAAACATGAATCACGGGCATTTTTTTTATAATTTATGTATATATGTAGACGTAATTACAGTTCACAAACCTGTACAGGCCGCGGCACGTAACTCTAGCGCTGAACAAAACGCGGCGGGGTTAGCTTTTGCATGGGTCCTCCGCGACAACGGCTAACTAGAGCCGAGGTCCGAGTCTTAGAGACGCCCTCTAGTTGAGCCGACTCCCTCAGGTTCGAGTGGTCTAGAGACTCCAGACGGAGAGGAGATTCCCCCCGCGGGGAGATGCCATCCACTTGGAATACCTCTAGAGGCACTCGCCAATTCTCGGCTTGAGGTCCCCTTACGATCTTGCCATCCCCAAACCCGGTGACGCTGTAAATTCATCTGCGACAAACAGCATACACAGAGGCGGCGTAAGGCGTGGGCGACGTGGGCCACCGCCTACAAGGCTTCGCGGTACAAGGGGCCCCGCGCCTCAAAATTTTTTAAGCATTGCTTAAAAGTGATTTTTTTTTATAAAATCTGTCTTAAGGTCGCCACAGAACAGGGCCTCGCGAAATCTGTCTTGCCCACATCAAATTTAGGTCTTGCCCCGCCACTGAGCATAAACACTCAAAAAAAATGCGCATGGGTACGACTGGAGAGCCAATCGGCGCAACGCACGCCCACCCGCGCACCTCGTTTCCCCCCAACACATAATCTTCTGCGCAATAACGGACACCGCTAGAATTTCGTGCCGCGACTTATATATATCTGACATCAATTCCTATACTTTCGATTGCGACATTTAAAAGATATTCAACTTCAACTACATTTTGGAATTAGTGCTCGATATGAGATAAATAAACATAAGACTACTATTTTATAATGTTATACACAATGAATTCTGAGTTACCTGAGTAACTTAAAAATCTTGTAAAAAAAATAGTGGAAACAGTTTTAAACTACGATCGTGAGAGTAGTTTAATTTGAATCAATTTATGACAATCAAAATTTCTAAGGTTGTTAAGTTTTTTCAAAGTGTAAAAAAATTTTTTTTGAAGATAGTAAACATTTTTTTTTGTGAAAATATAACCTAATTGGTCTTTAGAATTAGCTAGAAAACTTTCTTAGTTAACTCAAAATTCACGTGCTCAATGTAAATATCTTTCAAATGTCATACTAACTTGACATGTATGTGTCATGCAAGGATTTGAGGTCAGACCAGTAGGAGACAGATTACACATTAAACTAGCACTTAATTTATGTATTTCTATGGCCATAGTTTAGCTCTACTTAGTTTTAGAATGATTTGTTTGTACGGAAGTTGTGAGTTTAACGCTTTACTTTTAAGTACTAAAGTTGTAAATTCTGGAAAAACATTCATTAAAATTTCTTTGTAAATACGATATAATGTACTCAATTATGTAAAATTTCTGTTAAACGCGCTTTATACTAGTATAAAAGAGTTTTTATCAAATCAATTATGTGTGCGTGGAATTATAAGAAACATGTATGATAATGCCTCAAACAAAAATGGAATCAGCTATGCTGTATTTTGTAATTTTTATTGGAGTCTAAAATCTAAATTGTGGTTTTTATAAAGATGGCAACCCTTATAAAGTTTTTGCAAGTCTCACTGAATGAAGTTTTTGTAACAACTACAATATTGCGGGTACACTACTTACATATTAATCTGGATAAAATAAAGAGATTTCCGTTTTCGAAAAGACCGGCTCAAGCCATTATCGTTTAAAAATGGCAGACTGGCTGAAATCCTTGAAATTGAAAAAAAAAAGGTTATTTCTACTTATATACAGCAGTCATATCTATTAACATTATTCGTACAATGACATATAACATGCTGCAATGCTGGCACCTCACATGGCTATCCATATTTGCTTTTTGTGAATTTAATAGCAGTCTCACCTTTCCGTATATACTGCTGTAAAGTACTACCATATGTATAAAGTATACCATACCAGTTGTTTATGTTGTTTCCAAACATTTGAAATGTTGGAAGTGACTATGCCAAACATTTGAAATGTAGGCGTAACCATGCCAATCATTTGAAATGTTGGAAGTGACTATGCCAAACATTTGAAATGTTGGTAGTGACTATGCCAAACATTTGAAATGTTGGTAGTGACTATGCCAAACATTTGAAATGTTGAAGTAACTATGCCAATCATTTGAAATCATGAAATGTTAAAGTAATAATGCCATCAATTATTTGCTGGGTAGAAACATTATCAAAGTGAAAGATGAATAAATAAGTTGTACATACAGCCACAGGTCAAGTTATCTAAAACTGTAAAATTTCTCAATGTTATTTCAAACTTTATTTAGCTTTTATAAGTCTTTTAATAGTAAATTTGTACATTTACTAATTTGGTCTGTTGTTGACTTCTCTTATTTCAGTTTTCAGTAGACAGAAATACAAAGATTAAAATGGTGTAATTGTAAATACGCCCGTGTGTTACTCATAATTGGGTCTGATTTTGCACGACGACGGGTTTACATAATATGCATTATTGAGGCCTAATGAATAAGTTGTTTTAATGTATGCTCGTTCGATTTAGTTTTAATTGTAAGAGAGCAGCTGCTGCCGATATTATGTAAAAAGATACGTCCTTGGAATTATTTTACATTTTATTTTCATGTTTTGTGGACTTTTTATTTTAAGTCTCGAGAAGTTGGCTTTGTACAATATAAGTCTATAATCGCGTGCAGTAAACATCTAGAGTCTGTAGGATTTCCATCCATATAATCTTGTTCTAGCGATTTTAGGTTTTTATTGTAAACAGCCACTTTTCGACTTTATACCCACGTTATTTGATTTTATTAACATGGTAATGTTACTTTATTAGATGATTTATTATAGCGCATTATATACATTTTCAATTGTTTTATTAATTCAAAGAGTGGGTCAAAATGCATGCTTTAAGTCTATATCGCTTTGGATTCTTCCTTGTTCCTGATCCTAAATATAGCAAATTTTATTATACTTATCACATAAATATTGATTTATGTTAGTTAATGGAACACTATGAATTGAATAATAAATTGAATAAATTTGTGTTGGAATAATTAAATTAAAAATGGAAAATCTGATTTTACGAAACACTATATATAGATCAAATAATTTTTCGCATAGATCCAACCGGGAACCGAACCAGGTACAGTTAACTTAAGAAAAGACTAAATCAATTTGCTAGCCCGTGGAGCCCTGTAGGCCAATTCGCTAACTGCTTTTGACAGATGGAAGTGATAATCACCCAGCTATTTCGTGGTCCTCTACTGCTTTATTATAACGCCACTAAGATACTAGTTCTGAAAATCATTGATGGATATGCAATTTTCTCTACTTTTTTTAGAGACTTTTTAGAGAGAATTTAGAGTAGAGACAATATTGTCTGTCTAATAAGGCGCTTTGCAGACGACGGGGCGGGGCGGGCTTTTTGTCCGCGAAGCAATAAAAACCGCGTCTGCCCGTCGATGTCTGCGGCTGCCCTCGCCGCGTACACAAAGCACACGACGGGCAGAGGCAGTCAGTTCAGGACGTTCGTTCTAGTGTATAGTCCATCACTAAAAAGCGCGTGGCGCGGACTGAGCTAGCCGCCCCGCGCCGCCGTCTGCGTTATTGCATATAAACTGGTTTGTATGATCCACGGCGGGCAGCCGCGGACATGCCGCGCCGCCACTGCCCGCCGGGCACCCAAGGCGCGGTCTTTTTGCCCTCTGTGTGCGTTTGTAGTATAGGATTCACTTTGTGCTATCGTTCGCGGCGAAAATGACCGGCCCGCTCCGCCCCGCCGTCTGCATAGCGCCTAAGCCGGCTGGAAATGGTTTTAATGCAACTAAGTGAACCATGGCTCACCTACAGAAACTGGTATATACTCTTAGACAGAAACACAATTCACTGTGCTCTTCTGTAAGGTGGAGATTATTCCCCCTGACCTAGTGAAATTATTATTTAGTATACAACTAGCGAGGAGCACGATGGCGCAGGTGGTTGCGTTGTCGGCTGCAGTCGTTGAAGTTAAGCAACTTTTGCAGTAGTCGGTCATTGGATGGGTGACCAAAAATCTTCTATCTCGAGTTCCTCCGTGCTTCGGAATGCACGTTAAGCCGTTGGTCCCGGCTGCATCTGCAGTCGTTAGCACCCGCCAATCCGCGCTGGTCCCGCGTGGTGGGTCATGGCCCAATCTCTCTGTTCCATCCATAAGGAAGGCCCTAACCCTAGCAGTGAGGACATTAATAGGTTATAGGATAGGACATTAATAATGATGATGATACAACTAGCAATTGTAACAATGCTAGAAGACACAACGGTTCGCGATATTACAGTCGGACCGCAACAAACCGAACAAATATTACACAGACTTTATCTGTGGTGGGGCGTGTGCATACACACATCCGCAATATTACGGATCGTGGGAAAAACGGTATTACCATCACTGTTTTTTTTATCGTTGGTTATCGTCATATCGACGGAGGAAAGGACACAATTTGTGTCTAAATGCTGATGGGTAAATATTAATTCAATTTTAATCTAAATAAAAAGTAATAATAACAGTAAATGAAACATTTTTGGTGAAGTTATAATAATAACATATATAATTAAAATAACAATAATAATTAAACAATCTATTTGTATCACTCGCTTTCTAGGCAGAACTGAAAACTAGTGCTCTGCTTTGCTCTCAGAGCAATGGTATCGCTGAGTTTTTGCCTTTTTCTGTCGTTGCGGCACACAGTTCCTACATATTTAGTAATTAATTCCTCTGTTTACTTGAATTTGTGTGCTTTGCTGATAGGAATAAATGATTTATCTACCTATCTAAAGGCAAAATAGCTTATACGCCACTTTGATCGAAAATTTTATATATAAGGTATATTCTTTTTCAACTCAATATTTTGAAGATTTTTGTTGTTAACAACGCTGAAGCGACATAAATTTTGATGTTTTTTGACCGCCTGCGCCTACGCCCTACTATTTGGCGTTTGATTTGCTGTTTGCTTGACAAAAATGTATGGCGGGTCGAGTGATTTTCGCTAAAGCGACATCTAATTCGCAAAGGCACTATGTTAAATTTTAATAGAAGGATATTTAGAAAATATTATTTAATGAATATGTTTTTATTTTTATGGCGCTACTTCTCATCTACAATGAGTTACGAGTTATCATAACTCGAGTTTGTGGTTGTCTGGAAGAAATCGATGGTCGCTCTTAGCGATAAGACCACCAATTATAATGCTTTTGTTAAGTTTTTTGTTTGTTAATGTTATGTAATTATGGATTTCGTGTTATAACAAAGTGTTAAATCTATCTATCGAATCTATCATTTTTTTGAAAAACAAAACGTTGATTCTCGTTTCTGAAAAGTTACTAAAGTGGCTTTTAAGCTTTTTTGCTTTTCCATTGTCGATATATTATTATATTGTAAGTTCCGTTGGGAAGTCGAAGGCGGCGGGTGGGCTCGTCCTTGCACTTGCGCGTGGGAGCTTTCTCGCGGCCTTGACCGAGCTCCAAGCCCTGACATTGACAACCCAATGACCTCATACCTACAGGAGAAAGCTACAAACAAGCACAACGTATTATTCACTGTTATAACTGAAAATTTGTCTTGTTATATTACTTAGGTAAAACCAGTGAAAATGCTAAAGAGAATGGTATTTTAGTGTGAAAATTTAAAGTTTTACATGATGTGAATGCGAATCGATTGAACCGGGTGCGGTGTGTGGATTTTTAACCTTGAATTGACGCGAGTAAGTATATATTTTCATAATTATTATGTAAATGTTTTTGATATTTTGTGGGAACTCCTTAACAAATATAATAGCAATGTTGGTAGCGAACATTGCTGTTCAATTTTAACAAGTAAATGGTGTTACGTTACAGCAAGTGATGAAAAATAGATTTACGTGATTAATTGCAATTATAATGGAGGTGCCGGTTACTTTAACAACGTAGAAAAAAAGGCCACATGGCAATTAGTTCTACTGAAAATATCGACTTTTCACGAACGTTCTTTATTTTTATTTGTTTACAATCAAACACGCCCAGCTATACACATACTATTTTGATCGATAATACACCTAATGGTAAAGTTTCTTTTACATTAATCAAACTGCCACCTTTTCTAGGTGAAGGCTTAGAATAAAAATTTAAATAAAATTTGCTACTTTAACAGTCGGTACCCATTATTGAAAGTATTTGCTCCATTCTTGAATAGGTATCTATTGGGTCCCTCCCGGCTGATGAATACCTTCGTTCCTTACCTAACAGAATTATAGACCACTGGACTTGTCTGTTTTTCTTTTCAGTTTCTATTTGAAGTAAGTAATATTTAAGCAGTCGTTTCTTGAGTTTTAAAATTGACCGTTTTTATTTGTATACAGTTTTTGAACAAGGCGGTACAGTTTTGATATAGCTAAATATTCACGGGACGTATTTACAACACGAGTCACGACGCGATATAGTGTACTGACGCGAGTTTGTACGTACTTTCGACACCGTATTTGCTTTGGTGGCCGCATTTGCATGTTCGGTGCGTTCGATCTGCCTTTTGTTCTGTGATCTAGGCCTACACATATTTTGTCACTTCTTACATACTTTTTTATTTAGTTTCTCCACCCTTCGCAAAAACTGAGATTCATCATCAGCCCGCATCAGTCCACTGCTAGATTAGGCCTCTCCCATGGCAAGCCATTAAGCTCGGTCTTCAGCTTTTCTTATCCAGTCATTGCCTGCTGCTTTTTGGATACTGTTGCTCCATCTAGTCGCGGGACGCATCTAGATTCCAGAACTAGTCTGCCCCAACACCGATTTGGGTGCCATTCGCCTAACGGAAATGCTTTGGAAAACACGTTAGTGTTTATCAAAGTACTTACGATTTCATTTTCTTATTTCTATCCGCCTGAGGTTTTCAAATGCCTCGCGCTTTTTTTTTCTTTTGCATTGGTAATAACAATATTAATCAAAATGAGCGTGAGGTATTTGAAAACTTTCGGCGGTCAGAAATAATCAAATGAAATCGAAAGCGTTAGCGTTTTCCATAGCATTTCCATTAGGCGAATGACCCCCTGTTCTAGGACATATAATTATGGCCAGCCCGCTGCCACTTCAGCTTGCAACTCGTTGAGCTATGTTAGTAACTTTAGTTAAAGCTGAGATAATTTTGTGAAAACTGTTAAAGCTGCCCCCTTAAAAAGTCGAAAAGTGCGAAAGTCTATACGTGTTTTTTTCTTTGGCTCCCATTCCAGCACTATAGTAATACTTAGTAGTATGAAAGTAGGTATTTTGTCACGAAGGGAGCAAAAGAACTTTTTTTAAAGGCGATAGCGTTTTTTGAATCCAGATCGGAGCAAGTGATTCAAAGTACGTCATTCGAGCTTTGAATAGAGTTGCTCCCGAGGTGGACACTCTACTTACGAGTATATACACCCGAGAGCAACGCCGAAATTAGAACCAAGTTTTGCTCAAGATTTTTATTTTATTTTATTAAGAAAACCAACAGCGTATACATT
Source organism: Chilo suppressalis (assembly GCA_902850365.2). Taxonomy (NCBI): domain Eukaryota; kingdom Metazoa; phylum Arthropoda; class Insecta; order Lepidoptera; family Crambidae; genus Chilo; species Chilo suppressalis. The sequence goes on along the minus strand of OU963914.1, from coordinate 15,611,349 downwards.
AACAAATACCAGATAGTTTTTTACAGGTTAGTATGGCCAATTACAGGTTTCGCTTAATTTAAAAATAGTAAGTGTACATCGGAGATGATTATTTATATGACAAGTTGACAACGAATAAATTAAGTAACAGCCATGAGAAATAAAAATACAATATACAAACAATGAACAAAAAAGCAACTCCACGGAGTTTTTAAATGTAGAAAGACACACATACCTATACATACGATACACATTCACATAATTATACATAGACGCAGATACACACACACTTACACTCCAAAAAAAAACAATACCTTCACATATCTACACTAACGCATTCACTGATCAGACTCCTTTTAGTGTTTCAACAACTTCCATTTTAAATTTTTCCTTGCTATTTGAAAAGACGTCGATGCTATTAAAATATTGGTTACAAGTTTGAGCCAGTCGTAGCAGAACTGAGTTCTGTAAATAGTTCGTGCGGCACGGTGGAACCTGAAAAACGGTTGTATTGCGGGTTTGGTATTTAGGAATGCGATAATTTATTTTAGCTATCAGATGTGGACAAGCATTTGCTCACTTATAACTGAGGCGCGCGCGCCTGCCCCGCCCGCAAGGCCCTTCTAACCTCTTTGTTCTGTGGCCCCTCCACTCCTTCATTGGCCCAGGGCAATCCGGACTTGTTTTCAAAAAATGGGTCGATGCTGTGCTGTATTGTTAATTTTGTAAGTTGTATTGTTATATAACATGTAACATATACCTACTTCTGTTCAGCCCCTCTAGCATGACCACCGAAACGGGATATGATAAAGCGATATATCGGCATTAACTGTCAGACTAAAGTTGGAGTTTGACAGTAGTCTGACAGTTAATGCCGACAGTCAGACTAAAGTTGGAGTTTGACAGTAGTCTGACAGTTAATGCCGATATATTGCTTAGAGAGGCTGGAGTGGAGACCGCATCTAGGCAAACGTAGTGTAGGACGTCCTCAGGCACGATGGAGTGACGATTTGCGCAAGGTGGCTGGCAGGAACTGGATGCGAGTAGCCCAAGATCGATCTGAGTGGCGTGCAATTGGAGATGCTTATGTCCAGCAGTGGACTAGGATAGGCTTTTGATGATACACCTACTTACTTGAAATTTAATAACAAGTCCATGACAATAATTATGAAATTAATATTATTTTGTTTTTATTTATTGAGTACCTAAATACTTAAACCTATCAATTACTCGCATAGGTAGCTAACCATATTATTAATTTTATATTCCTAGTTGCCCGTTTTCCTTGTTTGGCGTGGCATGCCGTATAGGTACATTATATTTATTGACCATGGTATTATATTCAGGAAAAATACCAACATTGGAACTTTAAATAGCCCCTGATATTACAAATATACGCGGGAGGTAGGAATTCGCTTTGGAAACATAGATTCAGCCACGGAATGGGTTCAGCAATATTATTTGAAAAAAAATTTTTTTTTGGGGTTCCATGCCTAAATGGTGGTAATAAGACAACGAAACGGAAGAAATATTTATTGCAAACATTGCAACTTACATCATATCGACAGTGGAGAGGCCAAAATTGAGTTTACCTATATCTTGTAAACAGCTTTTTTACGTTGATTTGAAATGTTTGACCTCATTTTTCGGGGCTTAAGTGACTTGATTAAAAAAAAAATATAGAACCTAGTTCATAACGCTGAAGCGACATAATTTGGTATTTTTTTACCAATGTCGCTTAAGCGCTACTACTCGTATTTGGCGTATGATTTGATGATTGCTTGACTAAAAATGTATGCGGGTCGAGTGATTTTCGTTTAAGCGACATCTAATTCGTAAATTAAAGACAATGTGTAACTTTTTAATAGAAGCGTTTTAAGAAAATAAAGTATCCGTAATTTTATCATTTACCATGAGAGACGAATAGCTGAACGGTAACGGTCTTGGGTCGACACCAACTGATCGGTGGTTCGATCCTGACCTAATGACAGCAGTAGTTTTTCATACTTAGGTATTTGAAAAAAATATTGCTGTCATTGGCAAATACCGTGTGGTAGGGAGAACAGTAGTAAACGCTGAAAATTGCGTATAAAAATTGCAAAATTCGAGGTTTGGCTCTCTTGCTCTCGACGATTTCCTCCTCGAAAATAAGATATATGTAAAAGAAATTTTACACAAAGAATAATAAGTAGTTATAGTATGCCTCTATGATTTGAATTTTTTGTAAATGCTTATTAAATCTCCACACTAGACGTCTTCAGTGGTGATAAAAATTTGTTTTTATTTGGCCTTTTCGAGGGCTTCTAGTTTCTTTGAAACACAAGTTACCGAAAAAAGGAAAACATAGGAGCGTAGAATGTATAAAATTATACTTTATGTATGAAAATCATTTCTTAAATAATAAAAATCAAGAAGGAATCAATCAGTCGAGAACGTTTGTATGGAAAAAAGATTGCGCGCCTCCCCTCTTAATAGTGCCTACTGTGCGTTAATAGGCCGAGGATAATGATTTCACCTATTTTCGCAGATCTACACCTATGTGTAGTCATCTATTTGATCTCAATATTTTTCCTATGAATACTTTCAAAAGGAAACTTAAAACGTGGTTGATTGGGAACTGTTCTATTGAGGAGGACGAGGCAGAAAAGACGACATTAATCTATGTTTTCTTTTAGACTTCTTATAGATAGGCACTTTTAAAATTGTTGTTATTTGTATGTCAGTTTCTTGAGATTAGTGTGTGTAGGGCCGGATATACCATATGGCTTTTTGGGCTTCAACCCAGGGCCCCGTGGATTCAAGGGGCCCTAAAAATACATTGTTGAATATAACTCCATTGATATTACCCCTATAATGGGAGGAGCAAATTAAAGAATTTGCCATTTCTGCACTTTGTAGAAAGGTCTCTTTGTAATTTGTCCATTTATTAACGATTGTATAACACTAAGGCATAATATATTATAATTTAAATTAAATAGTTTACTGTATTTTGTATTATATATGTTTAATTAAAGGTTTTTTTTCTATACTTTGAGTAATTAGGTGGGCCCCTAAGTACTATGAGCCCAGGGCCCCCTAAACTCACGGTCTGGCCCTGAGTGTGTGTCTGAAAAAAATAAATAATAATAAATATTCTTTACTGCACACAACAAAGGACACAAGACATAAACAAATAAAACAGAACAAAGAGTACAATAGGCAGCTTTATTGCTAAACAAGAATCTCTTCCAGGAAACCTATGGTAGAAAAGGAATAATAATAGAGAAATATAGAAGGGTGCAAAAGTAGATACAGGAGCTATACATAAATATATTAGAAGCAAAGAAATAGGATATTAAATGAATTTTAGGTAAAGAAAGGAAATAGCATTTAACTTGATCGCTAAAGGAATTCAGTGAACTTTTTCTGATACCCTCAGGAAGTGAATTCCAAAGTCGAGCAGTGTACACAGAAAAGGAGTAAGAAAAGAAGTCAGAAGAGTGACAGGGAATCTCAAGAAGTAGGTTAGAAGAGGATCTCAGCGAGAGCTGTGAAGAAGAGGTTAGAAATGAGAAACACTGCTTAAGATAAGGTGGGGAAGATGGCAGGAAACGTGAAAATAAAAGTATAAAAAAAATATGTAACCATATATACCTTTCGAACTACCAATTTTCTTACAAATAAATTAACCTGAAGCTGAATCTCAATCATACTTAACAATAAGTTAATATCATTATGTAATTTTATTATAATAAGCAATACCTACCTAATTAAAGGTCGACAGATATTAAAAAAATATGTAACTTTTGTACCAATTTTCTTACAAAAAAATTAAAATGAAGCTGAATCCCAATCATACTTAACAATAAGTTAATATCATTATGTAATTTTATTATAATAAACAATACCTAATTAAAGGTCGATAGATATTGTTAGTAACATAAATAACGCGTGTAAAACAGTCGATGACACAAGTTATTTTTTTCGTCGCAGTAGGTACCATATCGTGTCCCGGTCTTCCTGCTTGGTTTCCTGTTCCATTCGATAACCGTCTGCTTCAAATTCAGCTAGTGATGTCCAAGCGAAAGGATTTCAGTTATGTTTTTATTTTTTAAGCATTTATCTGCTAGATGTTTAAATCTAAAGAAAAGTTTTACTAGAAAAAAATCCACGCAGACCAGGCAGCGGACGGGACTCGAACCCACACCCTTCGCAATCTGGGCGAATGCACTGACCAACTTTGCTACCACGGCCCTGATGGCCGCGTCGAAATTTTCCTAGCCTTAAACTGCAAGGCAGCGCCATCTCTTCGGAGGTAACCCACAATTAATAATAAAGGATTTCAGTTTGAAATTTTCATTTATAGCGATTGAAATTAACAACGTAAAGCAAAAATGGTTTAAATTTAAAACTTTTTTCGGTACCCACCACTTGTTGAGAATTAACTAAGTTACCTAAAATACTCTACAGTTAATTATACTGAGGTCGTTGGCCAAACTGTTTAGCTTAAAGCACCGATAGATTGTGGAATTTTCCTTATTTATCTAACTTGCGAATTAGTCAATTGTGAAGCACTAAAATTTGTTCAGCTCTTTGCAAGGCTCCAAATGGCGGCGCAGGGAATACCTACAGCAGCATTTTAATTAGTTCTCTTCAAAAATCTTTATCTCATCTCTTTAAAAGGAGATACGAATGCTTACAAATATTTCAATCTTATTGTGATAGTAAATCACTTTCTGTTGTTAATAGGTTCTGAAAAAGTAAAGGTGACTTTGTGAGTGCTTTCATTAATATTTTGTTCTTTTGCTCGTAATTAATCCGTATTTCTCTGTCTCTGTGTCATTGGTATGTAAAATTTTTACTGTAAGTATTGTGATTACAGTTACTTACAAATCATAATTACTGTCTTAGGATGACCACAACAAAAGACCAGTGACGTCAAACAAAAAAATACAGTTCCCCTAAGTACAAACGCACTGATGATTAATATGTTTTAAAGAACAATGAAAAATATCGAAATTGAAAAATCATCGGTCCAGCAAATTATTCCGGGAAACGCATACATCACTACACACTTCGCTTTGTCCAGTTATGTTGTTGTGGCTCTATAGCGACTAAACTTTGTTGGTTCGTCCAGTGAGTCTTAATTAGTGGTTTTAAATAAAAACAGCGGCTTTCCTTATAGATAAAACACTGTTTATTAGCGTTGCAGAGTTGGCGCCGAAATTAATCGTGGTTTTACCGTTAGACGAGGCGATGTCATTGCGCTATTGGTGAGTTGAAAAAATATATAATCACTTTTGTTTGTATTTAACTATGTGTCTAAGTGTCTTTTTCTCTAAGATTTATTGTCTTTAATCAGTATTAATGTTCCCAATGGGAACAACGTGGCGTAAACGCCTTCTTTCTGTGGCATCATACGGGCAGACCAATATAATAGATTTTAGTTTTGTAATAACGTTCAGAATTTCGGTTTTTTGTGAATACAAATCCAAAACAAAGTTTATTAATCCATCCTATCCGATTTTATGTGTCAACTTGCGAAGTTAGCTAATGCGGCAAAAACAGGGTGCAACCAACAAGTTGTCTCCCCCGCTAAGATTGAAGTTGTTGGTTTACGCGGGTTGAACTTGTTGGGTTACGCGGAGTAAAATTTGTTAAAAACACATTAATCTTATGTATATATATATATTCCATTTAATTTAATTAGTGCGGTTATTATTTTTCGGTACCATTTGGCTGTGTCTTAGTGGAGGTTTATGTTTGGAACTCGTAACGCACAACATATAAAATGCAATATAAATGTTTTGAAGTTTGAAGTTCATATAACCTGACCCTGCAACCGGCTATGGGTATCCATGTTGTATTTCTCACCCACTACCATGGTGGGAAACAAAATAAAATGAAGGTATACCCACGTATAGTAGATATAGGCCATATAGTACGCAAGCTAAGCTATCTTCAAGTCTAAAGTTCTGCACTCAATATACACTTTCTGTACGTGGTTATGGTGTTATGGAGGATTCATTTGTTTAGCCATACAATAAAATGTTTTCTATTTGCATTTGACGTAAAGAAAACCATTTTCCTTACTTTTGGAAATAATTTCAATCTGCTTTTAATAGGTACCAGCTTGAAGTTTCTAGTTTTATTTTAAAAGTAACTTTAGGAAAGTGCGATAAAGTAAGATTAGTTTAAAAAAAGATTTTTGTAAAAAAAATCATATGACGTAGGTACAATTGTTATCTAAAATAGTTGTCCTTATCGTCTCATCATTAACTTCAATACAAATTATATCGACCTTGAGCTATTGTTTTAATAGCTTAAGCTAGCCTCACCTGACTGATGATTATAAAAAAACTAAGAATTATAATATTACATAGCAATGTATTTTAAAAAAAACTTTTGAGGTATGTACGAAGGAAGAAGATCAAAAATATGAAGAAAATGAAGGATATGAATAAAAGATGAATAAAACTCATGTCGGTTGCGGCTCATCGTATGGCAGTTTGCTGTGTAGTTTGCCAGCTGCCTAGCGAAGGGCAACAAATGACAGAGTTGATCAACGCAGAAGAAGCAAGAACGAAGAAGAATACGACTGACTCAAGAAGAAGGAAGCATTCAGAAATTTCCAAGTTTTTCGGTGTTGTTTCAATGACATTACTTTTTGGCACAATTATTGTTATAAGTCGCAGCCTATAATGTTCAATATTAAAGATACGTCATATTATTATACGCTTCTAAAATAGCAATACGAATGTCAGGTAATTGCCCGACTTGCATTCAGTCGGGTAAGCTCCCTCGCCGCGGCTACACTTCGCTACTACTATGTGCGTTTTTAGATAGTACACAAATATTAGAGATAGAAAAAACGTGTCCTATCATTTGTAAGTACAGTTTTAAAGAAATTTATGTAAAAATATTTAGTGATTACTTACTTTGACAGTTGCTGTCACCGTTGACACATGTAGGTCAAAGAGCGAGATGTAATCTGATTTATGAATGAGAGTGAAAGAGTCTACTTTAGTGCGCTCTATTGGCGGCTTTTGCCAAGGGTAATTGGGGCGGGGAAGATTGTGCCATTTTAAAATGCAATAATGTTGGTGTATAAACTGTTTATTAAACTTCGTTAGACGCTACAAACTTGACCAAAACCACAGACATATAAACTTGCGCAGTAGATATTTTTGTATGTGAAATTGATAAAAGCATTTCCGTAGGCGTTTTTTACCAAAGCATTTCCGTAGGCGAATGGCCTGACCGCCGAAGGTTTTCAAATACTTCACGCTATTTTTTTTAATATTGTTATTACCAATGCAAAAGAAAAACAAAGAGCGCGAGGCATTTGAAAACCTCAGGCGGCTAGAAATAACAAATTGAAATCGTAAGCGTTAGCGTTTTCCAAAGCATTTCCGTTAGGCGAATGGCCCCCAGGATGGGTTGTCTATTGTTCTCTAGTCATTCGAGAACTAAAAGAACCAGCTTTTTTTTCATCGGTGACAAATTCTTATAATTTGTTTTTTGACCGGCTAGATCAGTAAAATACCCCTATGTGCGCCGAAGGTTTTTCTTTAATAATGTTTTTACTAATACAAAAGAAAAAAAGAGCAAAGGGCGTTTTAAAAACCTTCGGCGGTCAGAAATAACAAAATGAAAACGTAAACGAAAGCGATAGCCATAGCAATCCGTTTTGGCGATTGGCCCCTGGGGCAGGCTTCTTTGTCTATGGTCGTTGCTCAAGAAGTTTGACGGGAATAGGGTTACTATTTAAAAATTTGAAAAGTCCTGACAAAAAACCGGACATTTCGATAAAAGTCCGGACATCACCAACTTAGTTACAGTGATATTAAACGCGTTGTAGCTGACGTTCGCACCGCGAGGCCAGCCACTTATCTATACTAATATTATAAAGAGGAAAAGTTTGTATGTAAGTATGTTTGTAACGAATTGGCTCATAAAGTGCTGGACCGATCTAAAAAAATCTTATACCATTTGAATGGTACATTAACACTGATTAATATAGGCTATAGTGTATTTTCAAAAAAGTTAGGGATCCGTATAAAAACAAATATATGTGTAAAATATACCAGTAAATAGCCTTATATCGCGCACGCTGCAGAAGTCATTGATAATAGAGTAAAGTGATGTACTAAAGTTTTGTAGAGGATACCAATATCTACAAAAAAAGTCCGCGATACCATATGTCTAACTATTACAGTTATGTCACAACGAGAGGTCCCCTGCGGTTTCACCCGCCTTAATTTGAAGAAAAAGGTTTATAGTGAGTCAAACTTAAAAAATGTACATAGGCTGTCGTGGACTTTTTTACAGAACTTTTAAAGGGGAAGAATTCCGTCATACATGATTTTTGTGTAACTTTAACCGTATACCCAGCGCACGCAACGGAATCTCACAAATGGATTTTTTTTACCCGTTTTTGCAACATTTTTCATCGATGTTCCGCTGCTACTGGTCGTAGCATGGTAATATATAGCCTATAGCCTTCCTCGATAAATTCACTGTCCAATACAAAAATATTTTTTCAAATCGGAACAGCAGAACAATTTTGCATTCGGTACAACGGGTCCTAAACTACGCAACGATTTTTTACTCGGAATGGAAGGTTTATAATTATTATGGAGAATGTCATTGTATAATACAAGCCTTTGAACAAAAGCTATAGTCTACACTACAGCTCTACAGCGAAGCAAAGCAAGGGCGGGCCACTAGTTTCATATAACTTAATAAGTAGTTTTACTCATATTCCACCTAATTAAAAAAATCCGGACAAATTGAAAAGCCGGACAAAAGGCAAAAAGTCCACGGACATGTCCGGACAAATCCGGATGGATGGTAACCCTAGACGGGACAAAATGTATTTACTGATTACTGATGTGTAGCGTGCGAAAGTAAGGAGCAGTAATAACAAAGTTTAGAATAGTGTCAGAGGAATCCTCTGCGAAATTTTGGAGGCATACCTTGCAAATGATGACTGAAATTAAGTACCTGAAAATTACCTATTAAAAAAAGTGTATTTAATACTCAGTTACAAGGTACTAACACTTGTTATCATTATCTATTCTCATCTCTGTTACCTTTTGGCGCTTAAACCGCTGAACCGATTTTCATGAATTTTGTGATAGAGATAGTTTGAGTCCCGGGAAAGGACATAGAGCAGTTTTTATCCTAAAAATCACCCTTCAAGGGGTTGAAAATGTGTTTGTAAAATTTGTATGGAAACTATTTTTTCCACCCAGGCGGAGTCGCCAGCATCTACTAGTGAGTCATTATTGTTCTAAAATATGTATACTGTGTTGTCTGAAAAAAAATGACTCTTTGTTGCATACAAAAAATAGTAAATTATAAAACATAAATATGTGCCCAAAGGAGGGCTTATCTCTAAGAGAGATCTCTTCCAGCCAACCAAGATGTAGTGAGAGACAAATGTAACCGGGTGAAGAGATGTGTACAAGTTCTTGTAGATTATATACCTATCTAAGACTACATACATAAAAATATATATTTATTATTTTATTAATTTAATATACAAATAGGTACTTACAATGCTATGAACGTTATTTTAAACGACTACCTATAACCTTTGTTTTGTTGGTATCGACTCTTACTTTTGTCAAAATTGTTTAATTTTCACTATTTTTGTAAATCAGAGTAACATCAACTGATTTTACGGCCAGTTTCAATAAATAATTAAACTCCAGTAAGTGTTTTGTTGCCTAGATGTTATTATTATTTAGATTATAATAATACAACTGTTGTGAAGAATCGCCAGATACAATTAGTAAAAACAATTATTGTAACTATATAAAAAAATGTAACTATAATTGCTATTTCTACTTTCAAATGTTTAATGCTTGTAAAGGTATTCATTTGACATTGTGGGCTACCTACAATGCGAAGAGATGGCCGCTGCCTTGCAGCTTAAGAAAGGCTAGAAATAATTCGACACGGCCATTAGAGCCACGGTAGCATAATTGGTCAGTGCATTCGCCGGGATAGCGAAGGGTGCGGGTTTGAGTCCCGTCTGCCGTCCGCCTGGTTCGCGTGGATTTTTTTCTAGTAATATTTTCTTTAGATTTAAACATCCAGCAGTTACATGTTTAAAAAATAAAAATTAATACAAAGAGTTTATATAACAAACTAGCAAACCCGGCGAACTCCGTTTCGCCACCAGATGGCTTCTTTTTATGTAACATTTCGTTTGGTGATTAAAAGAAGTTTTTTTTTTATAATTTTTCCTAAATTTTTTTTGCTATAAACCCCACGGAGCCCGAGACCTTTCCAACGAATGCAAAACCGTGGAAATCGGTTCGTGCGTTCTGGAGTTATAGCGTCAGGAAGGAAAACCCGACTTATTTTTATATAGTAGACTAGCTGACCCGGCGAACTTCGTACCGCCATAAAAATAGGGGCAGGTGGTAGAAGAGAAAATTTATATATGTATGTATTTTTTAATACCACATTATAAAAAAAATATTGCCCAAAAAAATTTTAAGGGTGTGTAACGTAGTGTTCTATCAATTTCGTAGGATAACATTCCTCCTAACCCATATGAGAACACTACGTTACAATATCCAATATATTTGTTTCTTAGGTTTTCACCACCCACGTTTAGCACCGTTTTAGCACGTCAATAAATAAATAAAGTTTCGTGCATTAACCCGTAAAAAGTAGTTTTATTTAATATCCAATAGTTTGAATTTTGGCGCGAAGGCGCATCATAGGTTTTAGAACGCTACGTTACAGGTGGATAGGGCTGCCATCTCTAAAATGTGGCAACCAGGATAAGACGCGTGATAACCCCGGATTTTGAAGCCCAGAACCCGGACAGACCAATAAAAAAGCAGTTAAAAATGTCACAAATCAACTTTTTTATGTTGATCTAGGCCAGAGTTCCCCAAACTTTTTTGTGTCGTAGACCCCTTTGCTATGTTTTTCCGTGTTGGGTAGACCCCCTACTTACCTGATATTGATTTTTTTCGCTGACGTAGACCACTTGCAGGTTGTCATAGACCCGTAGGGGTCGATATAGACCACTTTGGGAATCACTGATCTAGGCAAAAGAGCTAGCGGTCTACCTCATAATAAGTGGTCACTGCTGCCCATGGACACTTGCAGCACCAAGGGCCACTCATGCGTTGCCGTAAAGTTTTAAACCCGGACTAGAAAAAAAACCCCGCCCGGACGCTCCCCGGACGCCCCGTAAACTAGGACAAATCCGGGGAAACCCGGACGGATGGCAGCCCTACAGGTGGACAACCATTATCACTTAAGGATATGAAAAATAGATAGTAGCCGATTCTCAGACCCACGGAATATGCATATAATACATATTTCATAAAAATACTAACTAACATTGTGACACGAGAATTTTATATATAAGGTTACAAAATAAGAGAAGGCTTTTTCCCGACGTATTATTATCTACTACTTAATTATTGTGTTCTGTATTATAAATTCATGCTTATTTATAGTCTTTTGTATTGGCTGAGGGCGTCTCGGTCCGCATCACATTGTAATAAAACCGGTCAAGTGCGTGTCGTACCACGCGCGTGGAGGGTTCCGTAGTTCTCGTCGTCACTACAATATATGTAATTATTTCGTCTAAGTAACTTTTAATGTTTTCTTCAAAGAAATATTTATAAGGTCAGAAACTTTCTAATGCCTAAGTTGAACGACTATTACGCTTAAACTAACAAAGCTATCTTAACCATTATAATTTTCCGTAAAAGTATATGAAAAGCACTATTATCATGAATTTTTCCACGTTTTCCAAGCCAATAGTTTAGCTTTTAAAGGGGAGTCGGTAGTCATTTGGGACCGGGACCACTGGTCCTGACGGGGACATGGAATTAATAAATTATTTTGAGGCGGCATTCGGGACCGAAGCTAGTGGTCCCGAATGACACCTATGTTTAATGATTATTTTGAGTGGTAAGTTGGGACCAAAAATATGATCTAAGTTCCTATCTTAATTTTTTATGTCGAGGAAGTACATTCAAATAAAAAACGGCTTTTATAATATAAAATATTTCGTTTATTTGAAAAAGTCACAGACTTTAATTGAAAGTAAACCTAACTAGCTAAATATTTGTATTTATTACTCCTAAATCTACATGATTGCATTCAAAATCATATGCTCATAAAAAATTGTACTTATACATTTTACATGAAGATTAACAACATTTAAATAAAAAAGTAGCTCTCATTCCAATAAATTAAAACAATGTCACCCTATTACGTTTTAGTTGCAAATAAAAATTACTTACAAACTTTTTAATTAAAACATCAGTGTTACTCGATGATATTTTTTAAAATCAATAATCCAACCGTTTTTTTACTATTATTAAATCTTTTATTTCACATAAAAATCAACTAAAATAATAATCAACATAATATTCAACCCACACCTTTAATTATTTTGTTAAAGTATTCAGAATCATTATATAATAAAAAAAAATACAACATTTATATTGATACTATTTTTTTATAAATATTGTTGCTAATAATAAGTAATTATTCAGTATCAGTCTCATGAGGAATTGATGGACATTACAGTATTTAAAATCTTAACTTCTCTAAACAATGACCGACAGTTATTTGGCCATTTATTAATTCCTGCAATGTCAGGTTGATCTTTTCTTTGGTTGCTACACTCTCTGCAGATCTTCTGGAAATATTATTCGTCTTTTTGAGTTTATTGCAGTAAAAGCTACTGTCCTTCCTAATGCCCACCAAAAATTTAACTATATTAGGTTTTGATTTCATATATCTTTTTACGTGGTTGTGCCATACTACAATATTGTTTGTTTTATGGTCTTCATTATAGGTGCACCATATTGGAAAATAAATGTCATTTTCTAACCAGGTGCTGACAAAATAATCATCAAAAGCTGCCTTTGCCCTTCGGACATACTTACATTTTGTAAAACCACTCTTCACTGAACAAATGTAACGGGAAGTGGAACAGTACTGAACATAACTTTACGTGTATTTTGCCCAACTGTTTTGCTTTCCTCCATAAACATCTAGTAAAATGGAAAAGACATCCAAGGATCTCCGCATCCGGCAAAATGCTCCGGATTGCCAATATAGCAGGCACTTCAAAATCCATGCTTAGTTTTAAAGGGTTCCACTGAGGTATACGACTTCTTATTAAAGGAAAAAGAATGGCGTATGTTTCACGGGTTTTATCAGGTAAAAGCACATACAATATCTGCTCTGGTGCGTTTCTTGGAGGGTGACAGTGATTGGTTGAATTAACAATTGTTCCATGCATTCTTTTAATTGTAGCATTGCAGAAAACCTTCTATCGGCACCTCCATAAATTTGATCCATTTTTATTAGTCCTCTTGAGTACGTATTCATAGTTTGACCCATTTGACATTAACATCGCCATAACATTGATGACATTGATGAGAAGTCATAATCATCACATAACCAATCTGGATTGATTTGCTGAATAGTATCTGGGTCCTTTTTTGTTTAAAGTATATGTAAAAGGCTAAGCTACTTTATATAAAAAGGTATAGTTGTCGTTTTTACAGTTTCACAATTTAATACAATTATTTATTTCAATATACTTTTGAATAAAAACAATAGGGATGCGTAAGAGAGATAGCACTACGCATGTGCACAACATTTTAGTGTATGCATTTCCTACCGATACCATAAACACCATGTTCTTTTTTTTTGTTTTAAATTAAACTACTTCTTTGAATAAGTTTATTTAAATAAAGAACTTAGTTCGGTTAGTTATACATTTATTACTCTAGAGTGGCTGGATTGATTATCATGATGTTAGATTTATATTTGTCATATATTAATGAGCTTTTGTCGTTAACTGTACTTTTTTATCATACACTTCTTTCTTTATTTTTGGTCCCAACTTACCACTCAAAATAATCATTAAACATAGGTGTCATTCGGGACCACTAGCTTCGGTCCCGAATGCCGCCTCAAAATTATTTATTAATTCCATGTCCCCATCAGGACCAGTGGTCCCGGTCCCAAATGACTACCGACTCTTAAAGGGGTGGGGGCGCCCTACACGAACGAAAAAATTATAATTCGCAAACAGATTCCTAAATCTTAAATATTGTCTTAAGAACTTGAGTTTAAAGGACCTATTAAACAGGACCCGACACGATGGGGTAGACAATAAAAAAATATTATTCAAAATTTTATTCTACCATTTCGTTATCATGATTCATAAACATTATCTCCACAAAATTATAGTTCTTTAGTACTTATAGTCTCCAAACAAAACCGGGGACGGACAGACGGATATGACGAAACTGTAAGGGTTCCTTGTCAGGACTACGTAACACTAAAAAATGAGAAGTCATTATTTGGTATACCATTTAAAAACTCTAGTGAGCAAAAAAGCAGCCTAGAAATTATTTGCCCAGCATACAAAGATTTTTTTAGCAGTAATAAAATTCAGGCTACAATTTTTGTTCAGTAAACAAAAATGATAATGGTCAGAAATTTAAACATAAGCAGACAGCTTATTCTATTATGTTACTGCAAAATAAACAGTCCTGCGCAAAATAATTAATTGGTCAGCAAAATTATAGTAAAGGGCAGCAGAGAAATCATTTCTTTAAGCAATGTATTTGATTGGTAGATAAGTTTTGGATACATTGCGTTTATCGAAAAATCAACAGTGTTCATTAAAAGTGGGCGCCCATAGGTGAAAAAAGGAAACACAAAGGCAACACAAGAATTAATATTTGTTTAAATAGGTACATACCATAACAATATTTTGTAACATTTGCTTACATTCTTTCGGATCTCTATTATAATTATCTAAATAAATTAAATTTTGTTAACTATTCACACACACTATCCCAATATTACTATTATAACATAAGCAGTAAAAGTTTCTTTTTGCTTACCAAATTTTGATAAAATGTGGGTCACTCATTGCAGCCTTTTTATATATTTGGATGTTACAAAAAATTTACTGCTGTTCAGAATGATATAAATTGCGAACTGATTTATAATTAAGTAATTGCTGACCGCAAATTGCTGTCCATTTAGCTATTTTGACAAATCAATAGAAAAGTTTTACTACAAAAAAATCCACGCGGACCAGGCAGCGGACGGGACTCGAACCCGCACCCTTCGCAATCCGGGCGAATGCACTGACCAATTATGCTACCACAGCCCTGATGGCCGCGTCGAAATTTTCCTAGCTTTAAGCTGCAAGGCAGTGCCATCTCTTCGCATTGTAGGTAACCCACAATGTCAAATGAATACTTTTTCAAGTATTAAACATTTAAAACAAGAAATAGCACAAATTAATAAATTTCTAGTAAATCTTTTCTTTAGATTGAAACATCTACCAGTAAAATGCTTAAAAATATATAAAAACATAATCAATAGAACTTTTTTGCTAACTGAAATACGATTTCTTTGCTGACCGTTTAAATAGCATCCATAAAAAGCTCGTAAAATCACATAGAGTGCACACGACAAATATCACAAACCCACAAAAAAAAGTACCCTGCGCGAAAGACCAGACTACCTGAATTTTATGTTTTCGGGGTTGCTGAGTCCAAATATGGTGCCAGAATAGCGAAGTTGGTACGCGTTTTTTCAGAAATCAGCACTAATGCTGAAAATTTATGTTGTTAAAAAAATGCACAGGCCCGCGTACCAACTTCGCTATTCTGGCATATTTGGACTCAGCGACCCCGAAAACATAAAGTTTAGGTAGTCTGGCCTTTCGCACAGGGTACTTTTTTTGTGGGCCTATGATCTTTAAACTAGTGTGCCACAAAGGAACAAACATACATATATAGACTGTTAAACACTAAACCCTGTCTGCGCGTCGCGCTTCGCGCTCTTGCATTGCGCAGTCGGGTAAAAATAGGGGCGTTTCGGTCCCCAATTTTGTCCCTAATTCCTAGGTATTTATAATGCCTTGTATGTTTTAGGGCACGTAATTATTCTGCAAACATTATTTATCTATATTTCTGTGAGTATTTAGCTATAAATATATACTCGTTTATTTGAGCAGTATTCTAATGAGTAGGTAGATATGTTTTTGGATAATTATTTGGAGTTTAATAATTATATATATTTATTAAAGTATTTAAGACGTAAATATTTGTTTTGTCAAACGTTATGCATTATTTATTTAAAACTTTATTTTTTGGTTGTTCTATATATTATCGTTAGTACCTATGTTATTAGTTCTACGTAATAAATTGATAAAATACTATGTAACCTAGCACTGCATCTGCATCATTAATTCGAAGAACGGCACCCATTTACTACTATGTAGATATCGTTAACAATAAACTATTGTTTATTTGATGGTCAATGACCTATTATGACTATATGTTTTTTTTATATGTGAGACGAAGCAAATGACTCCGTTACACAGTCCAGACTCGACGACAGTCACTTGCAAGTTTCTTCTTCACCGCCTTTTTAGAGACCCCTGGGTTTTTGGTGTAGGGTCGCAGGGTACACGGTGTTTATATGACAAGACCGGCGAATAACTTAATATGTAGTAGAGTAGAGTTCATCATTGTGGATGGCTGATGCGGCAGAGAAAAGTGCAGTACAACTTATTCTTTGTCTGTAGAGTTCTGAAAACCTTTACTCACTGCATTGTACTGACTGACCAAAACACACCCGTGGGAGGACGCCTCTGGCAATGATGGCCTCCCGTCTAAGGCTTCATCTGATGCGATCCTCCTCTGAGAAGCGGATGATGCAACTGCATTGGAGTACTCGTAAAGGTACACATATAGAAATGACCATCATTTTATTCGAGCGAACGCAACTTTGAAGTTGAAATTAAGCATTAAACTTTAAAATTCGTATCGCAAGCTTGTTGATTCCGTACAATTAAGTAATTAGGAAGTTATCTTTTCTTACAGTTACAAAGACAATAAAACATTGTTTAGCGCTTATTTTTAAACTATAAATTGCTATTTGCATTGCATTTAATAAAATAATAGTATATTACGACTACCTTTTAATACATTAATCAAAATAATTCCACTTGTAAGACTGTTGTGTGTTACTCGCTCGGCTGCAGTCTTCTAAATCGTTTGATTCCACATATTTGTCCCTATCTTAAATATAACAGCTTTTTTCAAGCTTACTAAAAAAACAGCGTAATTATTTTTATTCCAAAACAACTGCATGTGCGACGCATTTACTATCCATCAGTTTAATAACATAATCTTGAATATTTTTTAACTCGTCGGATCTACAAGGCAAGGCATTTTTCTGTTTTTCCTTCGTTTTATTTTAACACAGATTACCGTCAACCCGTCACGAGATGAGACGTCCGACCGATGGCAGAGTGCAATTTGAGGCTGTAAATTTACTAGTAACCTTGGCGTGGTTCTTGACTTCCGACAAAAATGAATAATTAAAGTCGGAACTTGTTCGTAGCCCTGGCAACTTGCATTCTTGAACTGTGCAAGGACACTCGAACTTTACGGTTTACATAGTTTGGTGACGAACAGTCACGGCCGATTCGTCTTGCAAATTACCAATCAGATGCTTAAAATTATAATTAATTTGAATACCTAAAGACTGGACAAGTCGTGTCGGACTCGCGCCCACCGATGGTTCCGAATAAATTTATAGGTAAGCAACATATACGGCCGTATCCATTTTGTTAATATAGATATGTGTTTTTTTTTACAGCTTCAAGGGATCGTAGACTTGAGTAGGTTTAAATTTCAACTCGATAGGTAGTTCTAACTAGAGCCGAGGTCCTAGTTTTATAGACGCCCTCTAGTTGAGCAGACCCCTTCAGTTTTTGAAGTCCCATAGTAAACTACCATTATTTCGGGATCAGGAGTATCTTATGTCTCATCAGCAGTGCTATTCTGTAAAATCCGCACGTGGGGGTTTTACAGAATACCACTGTTGATCATAGATCATAAACTATATGAGTGCCGATTTTCATCAAAATCCGTTCAGCTATTATTGCGTGATTTATTAACAAACATAATATACTTCAACACTTATATTGTTACTAGTGGCTACCTATGCCTAGGCCACTTCGGCCGCGTAAACATTAGTTTTTCTTTTGAGAATATCATAGGAATTTCATATAAATTATTATTTATATATAAAGGTTTGCAGAGTATAAATATTATGATGTATTTTATAATAGTAACTACTGACTTGTTTTCAACTTTGATGGTCATTAACATTATAGTAATATAAGTTATTTACGGGATTGTTACCATTTTACCTTGTTTTTAGCGAATTTCCGATATTTCGGCACTGTTGCAAGCGCCATGATCACGGAGTAATTACTCCGTTAAAAACAAGGTACATGGTAACAATCCTGTAAATAATTTATATTACTATAATGACTTGTTTTGTTTAACATTTGTAAGTAACACATTGAAAGTCATTTATAATTAATCGTTATCCACGGGAACTCTGCCGACAAACTATTGTAATAGTTTGGCAGATATTTTTATGTATAATCAATGTGTGACTTAGAAAACCAATAAAAAAAAAAGATTCGAGTAGTCTAGAGGCACTCGCCAATTCACGGCTTGAAGTCCCTTAGGATCTCGCCGTCCCCAAACCCGGTGATGCTGTAAAGGTCATCTGCGACCAACAGCATGCACACTCTAAAAAAAAATTTAAAAAAAGCGTTCCCGAGACAAAGGGTTTTGAGAGACAGACTGACGGACAACAAAGTGATACTATAAGTGTTCCGTTTTTTTGAGGTTCTCTAAAATGACTGCATAATTCTTGCTCCCGGAGTTGTTTTACCAGTAGAACTAATAGAATTTTCCATTATGTTCCAGTTATGTACTAATAAGTAGTTAAATTGATAATATTTTTTTTCTCATTGTGTCCATAAATCAAAGACCTAGTGAACAATAAACAACACGCAATTGACGACCTCTGTGGTCGAGTGGTTTGTACGTCGGGTTTCATGGTGTCGCCGACTCGAGTCTGTCTGTCCCGGATTCGAATCCCGGTGGGGGCCGATGTTTGTGTGATGAATACGAGCATTTGTACATACAGTATATGTATTCTATCCGTTACCCTAGCATCCCATAACACGAGCCTTACAACAAAAATTAATTCACATACACTCATCGCAGAACAGGACACCTGACACACCGACCATCCTGGCTCACAGTCATCAATGCCTGCATAGTGATACGAATGTTTGCTCATGTCCAACTTTAGAGGTAGTAGAAAGTCATATGTATATTGGTATTATTATCGACAATAGATTCAACTGGGGATATCATAAAAAATATGTATGTTCGAAACTAAGGTCTATTCTAAGCAAATTTGCTGTGCTTAAATATAAGCTTCCATACAGAACCCTCAGATTAATGTATATGGCCCTAGCTGACTCAGTTATTGGCTATGGCTTGAGCAGTTATGGTTTGACATAATTAAGATACATATTTGAAAGATATATACAGATAACAAATAGGAATCTTAAAAACTATTGTTCCAAAATATATTAAAAATAAATATAAAGAAAATTATGGTGAGTTGTTTAACCATTGTAAAGTATTGAGTGTATTTGATAAAGTAAAATTTTGTGTTTTAACAGAATATAACAGTGCACATAATCTACAGACTCACCATCGTCCAGAATACTTGCGTAACCTTAATTATACAAAATATCTCCTACCGAAAACCAACAATGTATATAGTTCGAGAACACTAAAATATGTTATTCTTAAATTTCTAAATGAAATGGGGGGCATTTCATTCAAGAATTGTATATGAAAGATAATTGTAAACATAAACTTAAAAATATTTGTTAGAGCGAATCGCTGTAGACAGATAAACCCATGTTTATGGGTTTTTAGATACAGCCATTGTATATTAAAATGTAATTGATTTTGATTGAATAAATAAATAAATACAGTGCTTACTTTGGGGTTAGGCTAATTGGTGTGAGTGTTGGAAATATTTTTTATTTATTTATTTAATTACTTTACCATGCTTATTGTTGATAATTATAAAAAAAAAGAGATTTGTGGTCCGTGCACACAGTTTATTTTAACTAGCTATTCCTTGAAAAGCATTCAGAGTACTGACTCTATATAAGTATACAGTATATTGCAACATTATTGATCCAACTCCAATAGCATAATGATACTATTTCTCAGGCCAGTGACCATCCAGACTCCACTATTTTAACGTTCCGTACGGCCTTGTAGCTACAAAAAGTATTGTTTACGATAACGTTGCACCCGCGAGCGGCTGTTCCGATTATTTTAATGCTTGCCCTGTCATAAAAATAACCAGTACATGTACAATACCAGTGTTTGTGCAAATTATTAATTGCAGACACGCAGGCATTTCACATCCATTCATACTATATTGTTAATTGCGTTTTACTAACATAGGTATCAAGTTTATTACTAGAGAACATTTTAATGTTTGATATCTGTATTTTATATCTTCTAATATATAAAGTTCTCGTGTCACGATGTGCATAATTGAACTACTCCGAAATGGCTCGACCGATTTTCGTGAATTCAGTTGGTCTGAGAATCGGACAACATCTATTTTTCATCCCCCTAAATGTTTAGGGTGGTCCAACCCCTAAATATTTTTTTTGATACATCATACAAAATTACATACAACCCTTATTACCTTTCTACCACCAACCCCTATTTTTTATGGCGGTACGAAGTTCGCTGGGACAGCTAGTTTATATAATAAAAATGTAAGCCTCGCGTGTTTGTATATATGTTAGACTTTAAGTATTATAATATATATCTATGGGCCTACGTTGCCTGATAATAAATGAATAAATAAAAAAATACATATGTACTAAACCCCAAATTTAAAACCCCGAGCGCTTTCGGCTCGAGCTCCAGAACCGCTTTGAGTACCTTGAGAACAGCATAGGCGTGGACGATCTGAACGACCTGGTTGTGGATACTGTCCGTACGGTAGGGTCTAAACACTTTAAAACCCGCCGTACCAAATTTAAGAAACTCTCCGCATACACACTCGAACTCATGGATAAGAGACATGAAATGAGACTACAGGACTCAGCGGATGCCCTTCGTTATAGATAGCTTAATAGACAGATCTCGAAGTCGTTGACGAGCGACCTTCGACACTTTAATACCGAGCGTATTAAAGAGGCCATAGAGCGGAACAAAGGCTCCAAAGTGTTCGCTAGAGATCTGTCTATTGGGCAAAGTCAACTGACGAGGCTGAAAACTGAGGACGGTAGTATCATTTCATCGACTCCTGAAATCCTGAGGGAGATTGAGAGTTTCTATATTCCAGCAGAACACCAGGTGAAAGCAGAGCTCGAGATCCTAGAGCCAAGCTTACCCGACATTATACCGAGGATATCCCGGACGTCAGCCTGTACGAGATTAGAATTGCCCTCAAACAGCTTAAAAACACCAAGGCGGCGGGAGATGACGGAATCACAACAGAGCTTCTGAGAGCGGGCGGTACGCCGGTACTTAAAGTCCTCCAGAAGCTTTTCAACTCCATCATCCACCAGGGCAAAACGCCGAAGGCATGGAGCAGAAGCGAGGTGATTTTGTTCTTCAAAAAGGGCGATAAGACCCTACTGAAGAACTACAGACCCATCTCGCTTCTGAGCCATATCTACAAGCTGTTTTCGAGGATCATTACGAATCGTCTCGCTCGCAGGCTCGACGACTTCCAGCCTTCCGAACAAGCCGGTTTCCGAAAAGGCTTTAGTACGATAGACCACATCCATACACTGCGGCAGATTATACAGAAGACCGAAGAGTATAATCGGCCACTTTGCTTAGCGTTTGTGGACTATGAGAAGGCCTTCGATTCGATCGAGACCTGGGCGGTGCTGCTGTCTCTCCAGAGGTGCCAAGTGGACTACAGGTATATCGAAGTGTTAAAGTACCTATACCAAAACGCCACTATGTCGGTCCGAGTACAGAATCAGAGCTCTAATCCTATCCAACTACAGCGAGGGGTGAGACAGGGAGACGTTATATCTCCGAAACTGTTCACTGCTGCGATGGAGGATATTTTTAAGCTTCTGGACTGGAAAGGACTCGGAATTAACATCAACGGCGAGCACCTGACACACCTTAGATTTGCCGATGACGTAGTCCTAATGGCGGAGACCTTGGAAGACCTGAACACCATGCTCGAGCATCTCAGTGACGCATCCCAGCGAGTGGGTCTTAAGATGAATATGGACAAGACGAAAATCATGTCCAACGCCCATGTTGCACCCGCTCCAGTTAATGTTGGGAACGTTACACTTGAAGTTGTTGACCACTACGTTTACCTAGGACACACAATCCAGTTAGGTAAGTCCAACTTCGAGAAAGAGATCTCTCGTCGAATCCAACTCGGATGGGCAGCGTTCGGGAAGCTGCGGAACATCTTCGCGTCCAAAATACCTCAGTGCCTTAAGACGAAAGTCTTTAACCAGTGTGTCTTGCCAGTGATGACCTATGGCAGTGAGGCGTGGTCGTTTACTATGGGTCTCATAGGACGGCTCAAGGTCGCCCAGCGGGCAATGGAGAGAGCTATGTCAAACGATACAATATAACGTCACTTTAACCGGAAGTTTACTAGCATCCCAAGCGTTTAGGGTCACGTGACAATAGATAAGAAAACTATTCTTACTATCTTTCTCGTTAGTTCTTACTAAAATTATGTTTTTTTTTGTAAAAATAGTAAAAACCCTGCCAATATTCATTCTAAACACAGATGCTAACAATAGGCACTTTATTTTAACACTGTCAAATATCCTATTCCCGCGACTTCACCGGCTTAGGTTAATTATTTTCCCATACAAAATTCTACCACCTTTTTACTTCCATATAGATGATTTACCGGGACTCAAATTTTCTACACCAAATTCTATCCGAATCGGTTCAGCAGTTGAAGCATGTATGACAAACAGACACTTTCGCATTTTTAATCTTAGTACATATCATCATCATCATATCAGCCGTACGACGCCCACTGCTGGACATAGGCCTCCGCCTAGGATCTCCACAACGATCGGTCCTGCGCTGCCCGCATCCAGCGTTTTCCCACGACCTTCACCAAATCGTCGGTCCACCTTGTAGCGGGTCTTCCCACTGAGCGTCGTCCGGCACGCGGTCGCCATTCGAGAACCTTTGAGCCCCAACGGCCATCGGTTCTCCTCGCTATGTGTCCCACCCACTGCCACTTCAGCTGGGCTATTCTTCGAGCTATGTTGGTGACTTTAAGTTCTCCTACGGATCTCGTCATTTCTGACTCGATCACGCAGGGAAACACCAATTTTTTTCCGTTTTCGCAACATTTTTCATTGATGCTCCTCTCCTATTAGTCTTATTATGATGTTAATAGCTTAAAACCTTTCTCGATTTAGAATCAGTAGTTCCTGAGATTAGCGCGCTCAACCAAACAAATACAATCTTCATCTTTATAATATTAGTATAGATTATATCGAAAAAGTAAACTTATTTTTAAATGACATATGTTTTAAAAAGTTGCTTTTTAAATAAGCTTGTTGCGCTTTTTGTTCTTAGGTACCTCTACTTTCTGATGGAATACGAAAAACATACCTACATGACTATGGAGGAAATGCAAACACGTTGTCTCGATTCTCCTTTTAAGGGAGGGAAATGAAAGAATGGGTTTATCGAGATTTTTGAGAAAACTACTAGTACATATCGAAAAATATTCAATGGGTGTAGGTAATTAATAGATCTACACCTTTTGTATTTACACTTTTTTTTAGCATTTTTTTATAAAATACCAAAAAATTTGGTTATTTATTTCGCAGATATTTTTAGGTTTTGTGAAAAAATGTAAAAACAAAAGGAGTAAATCCCTTAATTACCTACAATTTTGCTTTTTTTATAGGAGTTGTATTTCTCACATATTAAATCACGATTAACCGTTTTCTGCCACCATTTCCGACCTCAAATGGAACGTAATTTATTTTTCCTCTTTTTTATGTGGTCTCTTACTTTTGGTATGGGTTTAATGCTGTTCTGTTATTTTTGCTCCCAAATATTATCGGCCATATCTTATAATGTCAGAACTAGTATTAGAAAGAAAGAAAGAGAGAAATTTTATTTGTAACAACATTTGTAAGAAAGATGTTCAGTGATAATTAGCTAAGTACATAACATGTTGTGCCTATATCGGCATACAAATTAATTTTTATTTATATTCATAATTATTATTCTAAGATTCAAATTACAAAAATTTAAATGTCAATAATCTCAATACAATAAAAAATGACAATAAATTGGGCGACCACTTTAAATAATATGTCAATACTTTAAAACAATTATAATCAAATATCAGTAAATTGGGCAAAAACTGTTAATACATCTCAATACTGTCAATGCAATAATTAAATGTCAATAAAATTGGGCAACTAAACAAAATTGTCAATACTAGCATGCTACAAAATCAAAATGTCAATACAATAACAAAATGTCAATAAATTGGGCAAATAGTTTAAATAATATGTCAATATTTTTAAATAAATAATCAAATATCAATAAAATGGACAAAAATTATTAATACATGTCAATACTGTCAAAATCAAATGTCAATAAAATTGGCCAAAACTTTAAATAACATGTCAACATGTACTTGCAATTCAATTATCAAATGTCAATAAATTTGCGGTAACTATGAACATAATAGAATAAAATAAAATCACCATTTGTCAATTAAAAATTCTGATACATTATAATAACATTCACCAATTAATAATTTCTTAATTTTCTGTTTAAACAGATAATAATGTAAATCTATCAAAGATGTCGGGAGTTTATTATATATTCGAGGAGCCATACAGAATATTATTATTTCCCATGAGAGCTGTTCTGGAGTTGGGCATGCAAAGTCTTCTGTTAGATTTAGAAAATCATGCTAGGGCACTTAGTTGGCGTTCATCGCAAGACCCTACTATAGTATTGGCAATAGGTTTATTTCCATCAATGAAACCGTTAACTTTTGGCTTGTCAAGTAGTCGTATATAAAATATGCTGTTCGGGTGCCATGGCTGATTTCCAACGGATGCTTAACTGTTTCTTAGAAAAACTTAATTTTATCAGTGAAAGAAACATCAAGGTTTTTTTTCTCTAGAATCTTTTTTATACAGTTCGCCCATTACTTGAATACCGCTGGATTGATTCGGAAAATACTTTTTTTTGGGATGGGATGCTGGCGAAATCGATTTTTTTTTATAAAAAAAATAGGCACGTCTTTAGTTTTTTTTAGTGACTCGTCCATTTACTCTTGAAAAGCGCCAGCAGAAGTGCTATTCTGTATCACACATAATGCGTGACATTTTTAAAAGTGAAAACTTCTTTAGCGGCGTTGTACAATTTTTTTTTGTATGGGTAAAAAATGTTGAACCCACGTCAGGTTCTTCTTCTTTTTCTTTTTTTATGGCATGCACGGTTTGTGCGTTCAGCCCACGTCAGGTTAAACACGTGGGCTGATCGCATCATGACACACAATAAAATTGGAGAGGTTGCTGACTTTCAATATATTGGACGAAACATAGTAATATTTTATTTTATCGTATTATAATAATAAGTCTCTATCTAGGACGTCCACGTGGCAGCTTTATTGCGAAGAAAATGCATTTTTTTACAATAGATGTCGCTAGGTGCGCTTAAATGTGATTCAGGTAAGTTGATATCTTAACAATAGATGTCGCTAAGTGCGCTTAAACGTGATTCATGTAAGTTGATTTTTCTAAGAGATAAACTTTTTTAATATAATATAAATTGTCATGTTTGTGTACGTTAGCGCAATAAATAAATATTGTATTCTACCACATACATGATAATACTTTTATAGTGAGAAAAGCAATTCGTGCAAAATTATTCCCTAACCATTCCAAAATATCAAAAATGCACAACGTTAATATTCAAGTTATCACTTCTGCCGGCACTCCCGGAGTGCAACTCGTCGTTTTTATTATTTTTTATTTTAATATTTTGTGTCTGCAGCACTGCTGGTGATGCGGATCTTGTGATGAAGACCACATGATGGAGAGATGGCCACCGAGACAAATCAAAACAAAGCATAGGTACCACGAGTTTATACCGTTCATTTGGTTGCCGAGCAATTTACTTTAATAAATTTAAGTGCAACTGATACAATCGTCCTTGAAACGTGAACAGCAATATTTTGTAAATGATGAATAGCATTAAAATAAGGCTAAACTAAATAACCCAGTCCTAAGTAACATAGCCGATGTTACTCTGAGAAACATAAAACCGACTTTATGAAGTTTTTTTAATTTCATTAACGAAAATACTATTTTTAATTGTAGTGATTTTAAATCACAATTCAGTGAAAAAATGTTAGCAAGATATTTTTTCACGCTTTTTAGGTACAAACACTTAAGGCTTAAGTAGTTGATTCGTTTGTTTTTAAAGTATTTGCTCCTTGAATTTATTTTAAATGGAAAAGGGGTGAGGGCGGGCTGCTAGTTATTGCCAGGACAAGGTTTGTATGAAAGAAAATTAAAAAATATGGCAGTACAGAGTTCGCCGGGTCTAGTTTTAAACAGAAATATTCCAGCAATACATATTGGCCTATAATAAAGCTTATACGGGGTTGACCAAAGAAGGATGACATAAATTGCATTAGTTAGCAAATCCGCTTAAACTCATACTTAAATTATCAACTTTATTAATAATTTATACACGTCACACATTACTTCGGCTTAAGTAAAACATAATAAAATCCATTGGAAATAGCTGAAGTTAGTACACGTTTAGTTTTAAGAAGTGTAGACAGGTGTAGGTGAAGGGATAAGGGTAGATACTTAATTATTATCATGGTGCTGCCAACAAATTTCAGTAGGGTATTTGACAGTATTAAAATAAAGTGCCAACAAATTTCAGTAGGGTATTTGACAGTATTAAAATAAAGTGCCAATTGTTAGCATCTGTGTTTAGATTGAATATTTGCAGCGGTTGTTACTATTTAAAAAAAAAGTATTCATAATTTTACTAAAAACCCACGAAAAAGATATTAGTTTTCTTATCTATTGTCACGTGACCCAAAACGCTAGTAGGGATTGGCGGAGCCTAAAATGACGTCACACGCAAGTAAACTTCCGGTTAAAGTGACATTTCGTTGTATCGTTTGACGTTTTAATAACAGTCGTGTGACGTCACACACTAGTAAGACGCCATATTGTCCAGCGACACGTTTTCGTGACAACTTGAAAATGAAGTTTTTGATTTGGTTATTTTTACTGAAATACCAACAGAATGATGAACAACTTTTTACGGACTCCATAAACATTAGTCAATAACGTGAGATCGTTTTCTAAAACTTGTCAAATACCCTATTTTACCTGCCTAGCATGACCACCGCGATATGATACATAACTTATTTTTATCACGCTCAATTGTCAAAGTACTATGGAGTTTGACAGTCAGACGCGTTAAAAACGTTTAATAATGTAAATCGTGGTGCTCATGCTACGGGGACTGGGGTAAAGGGGTCAAAACACAGATAACTCAATAAGATTTTTGTTTTTCAATTTTAGACTTAAATCTATTCTATTTAAATAAAAAATGACTCTTTTACGAGGCTCTTAAACCATATTTCATTTTGTGTTTATAAACTAACATGGACTTACTTTTTCCTTATATTAAAAGGGTGGCAAATAAGCATATGGCTCGCCTTACGGTAAGCGGCCGATACCAAAAATGTCACTCGCGCCTTGCCTACCCTACACTTTTATATTTTTTTTGTCTGGGAAATGCCTTACGCATCCTTCAACCACCGGGGGAGCGAGAAGAAGGTATGTGGGACTCCTCCCTATCCATATTTATCCATATTATCCCAAGGGTTGGCTGAAATTAGCAGGGCCCTACCTAACGCCTGAACAGGGCCACTAAAAACTAGACAATACTCCTGCACCGGTCACAGTGTTACCAACCCTTACCAAAATTTTACCCTAAGTATTTTTTAAATTCCCCTAAAATCCCCTAAATATAGAAATTTATATGTACCTTCTTATCTTATTACCTAAATTCTTTCGTTGCTCATAAATTAAAACGTTACATATTTAGTTACAGTAAATTATTTTATTGAATAAATACATTTTCCGAATGGAAAAACAAACGAAAATGAGCTGACAGGCTGTTAAATCTTATTTAGCTGTTTTGATTGGTGGAAGGCAAAGAACTTTAGTCCATACAGCCTTAGGAAACAACCTGCCACACAGTGAGTTCAGTCGTTTCATATCGTGGTGCGTTCCATTCTACGCACAAAACTGAAAGAAAAAACACGCTTTCTTTTTCGATTTAATTGAAAATTTTGTTAAAAGCCCCTAAAAGAACCCCCAAAAAATTCCAGCCCCTAAAAAAGTCCGTTTTAACCCTTCTAGCCCCTAAATCTGGGGGTAAAACCCCTAAGTTAGGAACCCTGACCGGTAACCCGGCGTACATTCTGAGGATCTTAGCCCCTCCGCAGCACACCGGGAGTGCGAGTGTGGTCTCGGCAACCGTTGCCTACTGCCTGCGCTTCCGCAAGATGATTGTCCGCAAACGGACCCACCCCGATGAAGATGCCCTGGAATATTAGGGGCATCAGCATCAAGAGAGCTTGTGCAATACGGGCCAGTCCTCCAAGGGCAGATCCGTGGCTCTCACAGGAGTGGGAGGGAGAGCGTAGTTCTCTCCGTCTCTCTCCCGCCCCCTATGGAACCCTGGAAACTAACTCACCAACAGATCCACAACACCACCAAAAATTATTTTTATTTAACTATGGTTTCGACTGTGATCTTTTGTAAGGTAGAGGTTACCTCCCCAGACTTGCGAACTAATTCGAGCAGACAAATGTTGCATGTTAACTAAGTTTGTTATAGATATTTCACACTATTCGCATTTTATTATTATTAAATTCCACTGTAAGCAATATGGCATGCGGATGCTATGGAATAATTTTGTAATTATTACATATTATTTTAAATGTTAACATACCGTTAATACTCGTACAAATACCGAAGAGTCATCGACAAACAGTCCAAGTACAAATTAATTTAGTTAAAGATACCTATGTCTCATTGGTTTTATGAGTCCTATCTATTTATAACTAGCTGTGCCCCGCGGTGTTACCCGCGGTCAGACCCGTCTTTCCCATTGGGCACTTTGGGCAAGTGCCCAGGGCCCGCGATCGACAGGGGGCCCCCTTAGATCAAATACAAAGTCCCTAGTTCCTGTTAAATCACCTAACGGAAGTCATAGGGGCCCCATTATCCTAATCTGCCCAGGGCCTCCAATAGGTCAAAGATGGCACTGCCCGCGGTTTATTAGGGACATTTTCCCGCAGTAAAACGTAGCCTATGTGTTAATTCAGGGTGTCGGCTAACTCCATACGAAATTTTATTAAAATCGCTCCAGCCGTTTAGACGTGAACAAACAACATACACACTCACACACCACAAATTTTCGCCTATATAATATTAGTGTGATTTACAGAAAGTTTTTTTACTAATACTTGCCTACTTAAACTTCCATGTAGTTTAATTACATTATTATTGATTAAATAAAAACCTCAAGACTTTTGTTCGGTAAATAATCGTTTAATTAATAATTACATGCGTATTGAGTGAAAAAAAAATCGTGTAATTTCCGGCGCATTACCTGTGCTGTGCTGTGTGTACCCCGCCATTTTTCTGCTTGTTTTACTATTTGCTTCTTCTCGCCATAGTATTGTAGCACCAGTCTTTGGTAGCGGTTGGTCGTCACTTTTCCGCGGAAAGTTCGATTTTCCGATTTTGCCGCGTGGCGCCACTGTGTAGGTACTAGTGTTGTTGTTTTGCGCGGGATCTAGTTGGGTTTATAAGGCAACGTGTGTGGAACTATTTGACTCGTCTCTCGTGCACATCTCAGGAGCAGCCATGTATAGGTCAGTGCCATATATTTATTAAGTTCAATGTCGAGGCTGAGTGATCTTTAAATCAATTAAGTGTAAGCAAAATCTACGGCTTTGAAATTTTGAACGGTTGTAACTATTGTAATATATTTTTATTTTTATGAAAACAAAACACAATCATAAATTTTCTA
This sequence comes from Chilo suppressalis, assembly GCA_902850365.2. Taxonomy (NCBI): domain Eukaryota; kingdom Metazoa; phylum Arthropoda; class Insecta; order Lepidoptera; family Crambidae; genus Chilo; species Chilo suppressalis. The sequence continues at coordinate 15,581,314 of OU963914.1, read as the reverse complement.
TTTTTAAAATCAGCCGGTTATGTTTCGGAGAACAAAAAGGATCGTACCATCTACCAATTGTACCATTGACCCATCTACTTTGTTGAGAAAAAAAAATATATCAAATAATAAAAACATAATGTTTCTGTAAAGATGCGTGTTGTTTAGACTTTTTTGATGTGTGTATCTTTTACAAGATTTGCTTTAGTTTAGATATTTAGAACTACTGTAGGTAATAAAGTATAATTAAATAAGATTGAGTATCTCAAGATGTGCACTTCTAATTAGTGTTTTTGTGAGTAAATGATGATGGCTGTTTATTATAAAGTACTCATTAGTTAGCATATAGTGGCTCTTTTAGAATATTTACTAAGGAAACCGAGTCTTTCGTAATGAATTTACTGCCAATTGACATTCTAAAGGTACTAATTAAAATAATTTTCTTGTGTTGAAAACCATATTTCAAAACGCCATCGATTAAGCGTGCTTACCAACTGAAAACTTATTTTGCAATTTATTTGTTGACGCAGCAGGCAATAGAGCAGAGGCCAAGGTCCTAACTTTTTTCGATAATTATTATAATCTCCTGGTCTGTGCCTAGATTAAATAATTATATTGATTTTAGACTGTGCAGTATTATAAACATTGATTCAAGATCGCAAATAACAAAAAAAGATAACCTAGATTAAGTAGTTCATTCCATAGACAATCGATTATACTTTATCTTTATTTTAATTACATGCTCTGTCTACTATACTATACTAAATCCATAATTATAAAAAGGTAATTGAGGCTAAATATTCAGACTGCCCCGAATTTACGTAGTAAATAGCTTTATTTCTAAAACTAGCGGCCACACGCGACTTCGTAAGCGTGGAGTTAGTTACAAATAAAGGTTCACTGCTCGTTCCCCGTAGGTGATAGCGTGATAATATGTAGCCTATATGTTGACCCGACTTCTTAATAATATTCGTGCCACATTTGAAGTAAATCTATGCAGTACGTTTTGAGTTTATCCCGGACATATATTCAGACAAACAGACAAAAATTCTAAAAACTATATTTTTGGCTTCGGTATCGATTGTAGATCACACCCCAAGTATTCTTTCCTACCATTTTATTATATGTATAGATTAACTAATTAAGCATTGTGGTTTTTAAGACGTACCAAACCACTTTTAATATATTCAAACAAGCCTGCAGATTAACGATATAGCATAATTAATAAAACTTACACAACGGGTAGCGCATAATTTAATTAATAATTTATTTAAATTCTGAATTGTTGTGGGATCTTATTTTTTATATTAGAGCAACAACGAAACTGTATATATATAAACTTTGGCTGTCCATCCGTCTGTATCCCATGAATGGACCGGCAGATATTTAAATGTTCGCAGAAATAGCAAAATTACTAACCCGGCTACATACATGTAAATAATAAAATGCAAATATTATCAATTTGGTATCTACAATACTATTAAACCATTTATTTGTGTTCGAAATGCGAGTCTGCCCGCATGTGGTTTGTTATTCGTATGCAGTTGTGTACTTGCTCACCAATAGGCTAGTTTACTCATGTCGAATTGTATTAAATAAATGTTTATTTCTTGAAGTGTTTAGTCTAAGGAACCTTAATATATCGATTTCACTTCATAAAAGCAGAAGATTGCTGTAGAAATTTAATTTTAAAAAATATTTTTTAGTCTATATTTTTTAAACACTAAAAACGCTGTTCGCCACATTCGCCATGATTTTGACGTCTCTTGTGGTAAACAACTAAATGTCATTCGCGTGTTACTGTAGGTGGATTCTTTCGTCTGACTAAATTTATCATAAAACACTTTTAACTTTAGGAAAGAAAAAAACAGTAAACTTAGTTTTTTTTGACTAAACAAATTATGGATGCCGGCTTTGTGAAAGCAGAAAGCACAAATCTGCCAAGAATTGACGCATTGATGGTTGGTGAATTTGTTGCACTAAACCCCAGATTTCTGCTCTGCGGAGCAGAGAAACGACAAGGCGTCTATGTAAGTACAGTGCATTTAGTATTACAATGTAGTAATAAACATAAAACTGATACAACATATGAATAAGTGTAATAAAGTTGCGTAGGTTAATTTCTTTCGGCACTTTAATCCACAACTTTCCTGGAGTCTTCAAGGATGTGTTTTTATATTCTCGTACAATACAGTAATGATAATTACTTTATTTTTCGTGGTATTTATTAGAAATCATGTTTTTTTTATTATAAACTCAGTTAAAAGTAATTTTCTACGTGTTTACGAGTTTTTGTTTACCACAGTTCACGTCATAGCATAGACAATCTATAGACTAAAATGGCCGACAGCGTTTTTGTATGTCCATGAAAAGTCTATTTTAAAATTAAAGATTTGTAGCTTTCTAGGTTTAAAAAAAATACAATACATTTTTTTTCGGTCTAATAGAACATTTATTAACCATTTAAAACCTTTTTCCAAAAAGGGTCAACTAGCCTATTGCCAATTATTTTTTGTAGTGAAACTTCTTTACGCACGCTTGACTTGGGGGTTAACTGGCGAATGCGTTACGCGTTACGAAAAGTGTGTTCGAGCGAGGCGAACGGGAGTTGAGTGCGGGAATATTAGCAAGAGAAAGCAGTGCGCGCGCACATTTTCTTTCTCTCTTTCTCTTATAGCTAGTAAATGAAATATGTATGTGTACATACAATATATTCTACACACACACACACATATATATACTTATATATATACATACACATGGAGCTAAAGAAGTTTCACTTCAGTCGTGTGGTCATAAGCACACTCGTTTTTATTGGATTAAATATAATTTCGTTTACATTACCCCGTCCTCATCCCTATTGTTTTGCATACCAAGACCTTGGTAAATTTTGTATGACTGTGCTTATTTACTACCGTTTTTTCTACTTATATTTATTTTAAAACCCGGAAAACTTGTCATCTCCAAATCATTAAAGCAGTACTTATGACTATGTATATCTAGGATCTTAATTACCTGGGTAATCGTTGGTAACTTTGATCACAGTATTGTTTCAATACAATGACCGTTTTTTACGGAACCTAACGTTTTTAAGCACAGTTAAGTACCATAATGGCACAAACTCAAGTGTCTCATATAGCTTCATTCATAGTTTACAAGTTTTGCTATTTTATTTTATTCATAACTTGTTCTGATATTAGTAATAAAGTTCATTATTATATTTTTAAGTATTTATTAACTATTACATGTTTATACATATGTGTTGGCGACTGGCTGGTTAATCATAGTCATTTTAATTATATTCTTTTTGTCATCCTTTTTATTACTAGTCTCTTTCAATTTTGCTTTTGTTTGTCATGCTTGTCATTCTGGATGTTCTTGTAATTGTTCGTATTATATTTTATTTCTACTTGCAAGGCTCGCTTTTATTTACCCGTCCACTTATTTGATAATATTTTTGGTCCTTCGAGCCGGATGTGAACCAGCGACCTATCTACAGTCCACTTATTCGATAATATTTTTTAACTATTACATGTTTATACATATGTAAAGAAGATTTAAGTTCAAAGTATTAGCGCGCTATGGAAAGGGCTATGCTCGGCGTTTCTCTGAAGGATCGCATCAGAAATGAAGTAATCCGACAGAGAACCAGAGTTATCGACACAGCCCACCGGATTAGCAAGTTGAAGTGGCAGTAGGCTGGCCATATTTGCCGAATAACCGATAACCGTTGGGGTGAACGAGTTCTGGAGTGGAGACCGCGTCTAGGCAAACGTAGTGTAGGACGTCCTCAGGCACGATGGAGTGACGATTTACGCAAGGTGGCTGGCAGGAGCTGGATACGAGTAGCCCAAGATCGATCTGAGTGGCGTGCAATTGGCGAGGCCTATGTCCAGCAGTGGACTAGGATAGGCTGTTGACGATGCTGATGAAAGAAGATTTCACTAAAAAAAAAATTTGTGTGTACGAACCACACATCTGAAGTGTAACTGTTTTTCTTAAATAACCTCACATTAGGCGGTGCATAAGGCATAGGGGAATAAGGCAGCGCACGCTATACATATAGTCGTGTGCCGCTCGTGAATTTGCATTTCCGTTTTATCTCTTTTCCATAGGATTTTTCTTTTACAGAATAAAATTCATGTTAATGGAAATTTCATTTTATTTTCAAGGTACAGCAGCTTATTTATTGCTTCTTTATCTAGCTTCTTCACACAAAACACACACAAAAAAATCTTCAGCTTTGAGGGGTTTTAAGATAATAACACTTTATTGCACAACAGTAACATAAAGAACACGAATAAAATACAAAACAATTACAGTGGTACAAAGGGCGGTCTTATCGCTAATCAGCGATTTGTTCCAGACAACCCAATGAGCTGGAAAAAAATATATAAAGCACGATAACAGTAGTGCCCTCACTATTATACTAATACTATTACACTATATAGGTTGTGCGGAATACAAGACAAAAGTAGTGTAAATAGTAAGTTCAAAATAAATTAAAATAAATGCAAACTAAACATATAGGCATACACAAACATTCAAACATTTCACAATATAAGGCAACAGCCAGTATTACTTACACAATATTTTTAAAGACGCTCATCTGATAAGAAGTGCTCCTTAACTAGGGGTTTGAAACAGGCTATTGTTTGAAGGGTTTTACTACAGATTCAAGAGAGGTAGTGTACAGCGCATACATTAACCGCTCGAATTTGAACGCCCGTCTGGGGAAGCAACCTCCACCTTACAAAAGACACAGTAAAATAACACTACTTCGGTGGTGTTGTGTTTCTACTGGTGATTAGGGTTTTAGTTCTAGGGCTCCGCGGGGTAGATCATTGGGTCATGTCATTTACATCTCGTACGAAAAGAAGTTTCATTTCAAAAGAGATTTATGTCAAACCACGGACCTTCTTTTCAGGTCCGTGTGTCAAACATGGGTATGTTTCATTTCAAAAGAGATTTATGTCAAACCACGGACCTTTTTTTCAGGTCCGTGTGTCAAACATACCCATGTTTGGGTAAACTTCTTCTCGTTGAAGAAGCAGTAACACGGAGTGAGATTGCGCCGTGTTACTGCATGAATTCAAGTCATACATTACCCATTACTGAAATAGCTTGACAATCCATTTCGTTTGTCTTGGATCATCAACATTACTACCATTGTCGGGGCACAGGCCTTCTCTGTGGATGGAATAGGATAAGTCTGCCGTGACCCACCACGCAGGATTGCGGATTGGTGCGTACTAACCACTGCAGATGCAGCCGGGACCAACGGCTTGACGTGTCTTCCGAAACTCTGAGGAGCTCGAGACAATAAGTTCTTGGTCACCCATCCAACGACCGACCTTGCGAATGTTATTTAACTTCCACGATCGCAGGACGAACGCGCTGACCACCTGCGCTATCGAGCTCCTCAAGTCTGGATCACATTAAGATTATCCATTAGACCTCTAAGTAATTCAATTCAATTTTTGGTGGTTATAGCTGCGCCTCATTACGTGACGATTTTGCCAATGTCTGGGTCAGCATATGCCTTGTCTGCTTTAGACAAGGCATATGCTGAGCCTGTACGGTTTTGTTGATGTTGTGCAGTATGACGACCTCTAAGTAGCATTATTATGTCTTAATTAAGGCAGAAGTATAATCGGCATCTACACAACACGACGCCTAACAATACAAGGGCGCTAATTCCCACCATAACTCTGTTATTGATAACTGTAACTGTGATACGTTGCGCAAAACCAGTTCCGGTACGTACATGAGTAAGCAACTATAATGACACAAAACTAGCTAATTGAATAGCCTTTAGATATGTGAAATATGGATTTTAATTATGTAATAATTGTTTTAATAATAATTATCTGTATATATATATATATATATATATTATATAATAAGGCTACCGTTACTGGCTGACTGATCCACTAACGCACAGTTAAAACCATTGAGTGGATTGCGCTGAAATTTGGCATACATATATTGACCACTTTAAACTAAACATACAAAATGTCAAAATCGTTATATATTTGTAACCAATATGGTATTATGTTTGGAAAAGTTATGGAAGAGTGAGAGTTCCTGACACAGGCAAATAAACTTGTCTACTAGGGATTCTCAAATATTGTATCTAGCATAATTGGTTATAGAAATAAAGTATTTTTGATTTAGCTTTTATAATGTATACAGTTAAAGTTCCTTATTCGCGGGGTATACGTTCCAGAAATATGCCGCGAATACAGAAACCGTGAATATGGAGTGGTAATTTATATTAAATTATAGGGGTTACGTTCCAAAGCGCAAAAAAAAATTTTTTTGTTAATCAATGAATTGAAGTTAATTTTTGTTAGGCTTAGGCAAGCGTTTAAGGAACTGTTAATTTAAACGATAGCACTGATATTTATCACGTCGAAACTATTTTTTTCTTTATCGATATTATAATTTAGGAGCACAGCGGAAGAGAAGAGTTACTCGATCACAATTTTTGGAATGAATGAAAAGGGGGGTGAATAAATACGCAAAGCGGCTCTTACCAAAGGATATGGCGGAGAGTCTAACTTACATATGTGATGTTATCATAATATATGATATGATACTTATACATTTAAAAATATATTTGAAGCATAGAGTAATACGTTGTTTTACATAAACATTATTCTGTTTTGAACAAACAGCGTCTGTCGAAAAGAAAAGGCGACCCATCTTATGCACCGGCGATAGCATTTGACAACATACCGTAGACGAAGTTCAAATAAGGTCTATTTTATTTATTTATTTTATAATTACTCCATCTGCCGACGCGTTAACGAAGGTTACCAAATCCTTTATATTCCCCCTAAGGGGGTAAAACAGTTGTTCAAAATTTGTATGGAAAACCAAGATCGCGAGGTAAGCAAATACCTGATGCAGTTTATATATATAAAAAAAACCCTTGCAGGGGAAAAAAAATTATATTCATTCATTCACTCAAAATCAAATCTAACGCGAGCAAAGCTGCTTGATGAATACATAAATATTATTAATTTGTTTGTTTCTACGCATATTTCTTTTATATACTTATACCCTCCGTGGCCGCGCGGTATATACGCCGGGTTCCATGGTGTCGCCTACTCGAGAGGTCCCCGGGTACGAATCCCGGTGGGGGCAAATGTTAGTAGAATGAATACGATACAATCGAACACAGAACCACCTCCTTTTTTGAAATCGGTTAAAAATACTTATACATGTATCAAGTATGTATATTGAATGCGTTACCCTAGCATCCCATAACACAAGAAATAAATATTTATTTATTATTATTTCCTTACCTACCTATACCTCGTTAGTTTAACCATATTTTTTACTTTGCACATCATTTCCAGGTCTCTTTTCGATTATACTCGTATTAGACGTTGAAGACGTTAATCATTATTAAAAAATATTAGGTTTTGGTTTGATTGTCTATAAAATGATTTTATTTATACCGACCAAAAATATTACTTAAATGGTATAAGTAATTCTGTTACTTATACCATTTAAGTATGTCTGAAGTTAATTCTATTTTGATTATTTTTACTAAAATTTATTAATTAAAATTTACGAAATTTAATTTGGACTGGACTGAGTATATAATATGCGTAGGGGCACCTACGCGGGACTTCTTTATTGTCCTCTTAGTAAAAACTAAGATATCAACTTAAGTGACTTCAGTCCAGATGGACTGGAGATTGGAAGACGATAATTACATGTTGACAAAGCCTTATGCAATTTTATCACAAAGTAAAAAGAATAGAATAGGGGTGATGACGGGGTACAGTAAACGAAATTCTATTTAGTCCGTCAGTTAGATGGTCAAAAAATAATGGACGCGTATTTTTTCTTTGGGCAATCAACCAAAATATGACATAGTTATAGCGCGTCAAAGTTTGGGAGTAGGGGCTCGTGACGTCACTTTTAAGTGAAAATTGTACCAAAACGTGACGTCACGCGACTTTACAAATCAATATATCTCTGCAATGTTTATATTATGTGAAAGAAGAAAAAATACGTGTCCAATACTTTTCGATAATCTACCTGATAAACAAAGAAAAAAAATAGTCATCATCCCTAAGTAACATATCGTATTTTAGGAACGATTCATTTTTTTTAGCAATATTATATAACCGCCAATGTTGCATAGGCATACGGTTAAGTATTTTCTACCGTTTTAAATGGAAATATATTGAAATGAATACTGTTCTGTCAAGCGTGCAGCCGCTTCGTGAGCAATATGCGAATCGTAGAGTTAAATACTTAATAATTAATTAAATGTCGACAATTAGTGACATGCCATTATATAATCAATTACCTGCGGGGCTATTCTGTAAAATTTTCAAGCGCAGATCCGATGCGGATCCGTGCGTTTCCCATATAGATTAGCGCGGAACCACATCGGATCCGCGCGTTCGGAGTGGCGGCACCTAATCAACGGGGTCTTTTTAGAGGATAAAGTTTTGATTCTCACTAACGTGACTGTGAAAATGAATCAAGTAGGTATCTCTTTTAATTAAAATAGATAAATAACTTACTTTTTCTACACCTATGGTTTAAAACAGAGAATAAAGAAGAAAAAGAAATAAAAGATAATATTTAGATTTAAACATCTATCTCATTATCATCTCATATCTTTATTCATCTATCCAGTGAAATAAAAATATCACTTGAATGGCTACTTCTTCTTTCAAATGTTAATACTTGTAAAGGTATTTATTTGACATTGTGGGTTACCTACAATGCGAAGAGATGGCGCTGCTTGCAGCCTGAGAAACACGAGAGAAAATTCGACACGGCCATCAAGGCCGCGGTAACATAATGGTCAGTGCAATCGCCCGGATAACGAAGGGTGCGGGTTCGAGTCCCGTCTGCTGCCTGGTCCGCGTGGATTTTTTTCTAATATTTTTTTTTAGATTTAAACATCTAGTAGTGAAATGTTTTAAAATAAAAATATCAAAATAAATGTTTTTATAAACTGTGTACCTAATCTATCTACGGATCTTCCGACGACAGCAAAATGTTTTAAAATAATATTAAATAAGATAGGTATGCGTTTGGAAACAAGAATTACGCATGTCAAGTAAACAGCCACCCATCAGGTCATGGCCCTCAAATATTTACACGGGCTGGCTGTGTGTTATGTAACACACGCATTTTTTAACGGACAAGGAGAAGATACCTAGGTAGAATCATCATCGTCATCAGCCTATTAATGTCCTCACTGCTGGGGCACAAGCCTTCTCTGTGCATGGAATAGGGAGATTAGGAATGACCCATTACGCGGACACAGTGCGGATTGGTAGGTGGTAATGACCGCAAATGCAGCCAGAACAAACGTGCCTTCCGAAGCACAAAGGCGATAGTAAATTTTTGTCATCCAATGCCCGACCACTGTTAAAGTTGCTTAACTTCAACGATCGTAGTCGAGAATACGCGAGGCTTTTTCTAGAATCGGGGCATTGGTAGCGTGTAGAAGTAACCTTCGCGAAAACAGAATTTTCAATTTTATAAGTCAAAATTAGCTTTTTACACATTTTTATACTTTTATGATGGCCTTATTTGAAAATAATAAGTAATAATTTGATGATATACTATGATATAAAAATTCTAAAATAAATAAATAAATCATAAAATTCTAGGAGTCGAAGCGCTGTTTGTAATTGTTCAATACAAAAATATCACGAAAAAATACAGTGCATCGTAGCGTTGTTTGCAATTGTTGAATCCAAAGTACTAAGAAAAATTACAAAAAATACTTCCAACTCAGTTTCCCTGCAGTATGTCGTACGATGTTTATATTCACTGCAAACCATAATACTAAGGAAAATCACATTTTACTTCCAACCGATATCTTACTCATCGTTAAAGCGTTGTATAATTAGTTGAATACCAAAATACCAAGTACAGCAAGCTGCCTTACAGTCAAGACATTACAGTTTTGATAAAGAATATAGAATTATACAAAAAGTCTTTCGCCCCACGCTTTTACAATCAAAAATTATAATTAAAAGCACATAAGTAGTTTACATTTCAGCCCAGAAATAGAGACAACTTGAACGATTCGTGTTTTTGTAGTTTTTTTTTACACATTATAACATTTTACTTCTAACCATCGCCCTGCAGTGCTTCGTAGCGATGTTTGCATTGCATTTTGCATTCGCTGAATACCAAAATCCTAAAAAAAAAATTACTTCCAACCGACATCTCAATCGTCGTCGAAGCGATCATTATATTAGCTGATGAATACCAAAACACTAAGAAAAATTGTAACATTTTTTTCCGAAAGACGCCACGGTTGGAGTCGAGGCGATTCTCTTTTCGCTGATTACTAAAATACTAAGAAAATTCAAACTATTCACCAATATTTTTTAAAACATTAGTAATAAAAAAGTACCTACACTTTTCGCTGGCGCTCAAACCCGGGCCGCACGCGTAGCAGGCAAGCTTTCTACCACTGAACTAACGATGCTCATTATTAAGCTCAGAATTATTAAAAACTATTGAACATGTAATGGGACGTGCTAAAGAGAGACGAAAGAAAAGAAAAGAAAATCAGCCTGTAGTCAGCTTCAAAAATATGACGCTCTGTCCGAGATTTTGCCGCTCGATGCTGCAGCCACCTGTTTCATTAATAAAACTTAATTTAAATGAATGATTTGTAAGTATACATGGTACATTAGTGACGGTTTGCCTAAAAAATGCCAAGCAATTAAATGTCATCAATTTATTCATTGAAATTGCATCCGCACGTTTTTTAAATCAATTTTACATCATCTGAAAGGAAATTACTTATGCGAAGAATTCAAAAAACATTGATTGACAGATCTCAATCAGCCGCAACGTTAGGGTCGGTTAACGTAATTCTTTCCTTATACTATAAATGTGAAAGTTTGTATGTTTATCACTCAATCACGCAAAAACGGCTAAAAGGATTTAGATGAAACTTGGCACACATATAGTTCATTACCTGAATTAAAACCTAGGAACATTTATCCCGAAAAAATGCGAGGTTCTGAGGAATTCTCAAAAAAACTAAAGTTAACGCAGGCGAAACCGCGGCCGGCCGCTAGTGATAACTATTCCACAACGTTAGATGTTGTTTTTTTTAATTAGTTACCCGAGGAACCGCCGTTTTTCTAATTATAACCGCCACCATATCAATATTTATACGAAGCTTATTAATAATGATGATACCGCATTCATTAGGCCTATTAGGATTATTAATTACGACGTGTTTTGAGAATATTATTATTAGTTGAAAGTTCCTGTACCTGGTCCACTTTTGTTGGAGCAATGAGCAACCTATGATTGTGAAACGAGGTTTTGATTTAACCTATTGTACGCCTTTTGTATTGTTGTTTGTACTAGCAAAATATCCAATTGGTTTGTTGATTAAATTATTTCTTCTATAAGAAAAACGGTAGCATGATGATCTCCATCCTTTATTCCCAGTCACCCCGGCAGGGATTGCCACCCGAGGCACATGGGAATGAAATCATTGCCCCCACTTTAGTTTTCTTTATTCCAATTTGACTACGGTGGCCATCCCCGGGGGGGCGACTGGGAATAAAGGACCTCCATCGTGGAGTGGTATACAGGTTTCAAGGTGAGGCTCGGCCAACTAGTGACGGCACCAATTTTTTTAGAATCCTCGCACCTTGTCGTATCCGAAAATACCCCATGTATGTTCCGCGATTTTTCTTAGTTTTCGAGTTATAATTTTTTTTGTGTATTTTTAATGATTTCTGACAGCGAGGTTTCAAAAATTCATATCTTTTTTCGTAGTAGGTATTTATTATTTTGCAGTCTTTTTTTTGTGACATAATTGTCTTGAATGTTGTTTTAATAGAAAAAAAGTAACTCAGCTACCTGAAATTACTTAAAGTTACTCAAAAAAGGCCTGAAAGTTTGAACTTTAGTTTTTCACCACTAAGATTTAAAAAAGTCCAAGGTGCGCGGAATAAAAAAAAATTGTTGACGTCACTAATTGGACCCCTGTATATTAAGTATAATATACAGAGTGGTCCAATTAGTTATTGTACAGTAGTACAGAAACATACGAGAAACATGAATTGAACTTTTCTTATCAAAATTAAAATCACATAATAAATAATAATTTTTAATAGCTTAGATGTTTCGGTGGACATCTGTTGCCTGTTGACACAAAATGAGAACGAGTTTCAAGGAATGTATCCTCAAACACGTTGCTCTAAATCAAACTATTAAACATAATATTGGATTTTATAATAAATAATGCGTAAATAAGTTTACATGGCTAAGCTAGATAGGACTGTATCATTTAAAATCATAGTACGTATAACAAATTTCCTAATACATTTCTAAATGTTTATCATCGCCATTAGACAAGATGTTAGTGTAAATTGTATGCGGAAACGCTTACTATGAACATATGGTGTCAGTCGAATAAATCTTTATCTTTTCATTTCTAAGCAATAAAGCCTCTGTAATTATTCAGGAGAAAGGCCAAGAGGGGAGTAGGCATCAGAGGAAAGCTATGATGTGGCTTCTGTTGAGTTGGGCATAAAAACGTTACCTGTGTGCAGGTTTTGGCGTTGTATTGTGACATTGTTTTTGTTTATGTGTCAGTGTCGTCGTAACAGTTTTATTCTTAACGCGCGCGTGTACGTTAAACTGCATATGTTTGCCCACAGAACACAGAAAGAGGTTTATGTGTTCTGTGTGTGTGCCTATCCCCCCCACATAAAAATACAAATGATTTGAATAATTTAACGTTTTGGCTACTCCCTATTCCGTGATGCTATAAGACGTAAACTACTTATTTATTTTTAGACTTACCATTTCAATTGCCATAAACATAAATCCTTTATCTTTTCTATTTCAGGTTACTCTGCGCACTTTTCGTCTGCGTCTGCGCCATCTCAGCAGCTCCTCAAGACGCGAGCGAATTCGATTACGTCAAGCCTCTAACTGCGCCTGACCGAAATCCTGGACCTGTCATAGATTCATCAGAAGCTCCGATTCTTTACACAGGCAAAGACAACCCGGATCGACAAGAAGACTCGAATGCAATCACGACTCCTTATATCGATTCGCAGGACTCGTTTAACGATACCCCACAGTCAACCACAGAGCAGCAGTACACCAAACCCAGCACAACTAACGAAATAAAAACCGAAGCGACAGAAAGAACACTGGTGACGTCAGAAGTACCCCAAAACGTTTCACCTAGATTGAAGTCTCCTTCACCTAGGTTCGTCTCGAAATTGGGCTACTTTAAGAACTCTGACAAGTCCTTCAATAGTGTGGGACAAACGAACTTTATAGAAAGAGCAAGCAAAAGGAAATTCAAGTCGCGATGTCGATGCGAGAAAATCACGAACTGTCCGAAATTGCAGATCACAGTGCCCAGGTGTCCTGAGGAGTTGTTTTTGTGTTGTTTCTAGAAGAGAAGGTTGTGATGTTTCGTCCACTTATTTAACTTTAAGTATCAAGACTGGTAAAGGTATTTTGTTTCATAGATCCAATGAAACCACTAGTTCCCAATGTCTTAATTGTAGATAAACTTTGCATCTGTACCCTTAGTACGAGTTTTACAATTACGAAAACTATGATAGTTTTCGTGACCTCGCACTCGTAGATTTTATTGTTTTCGTTTAAATACAAATAAACAGTGTTTAAATTCTATCATTAAATCATATGCGTCTTCTTAAATTTTAAGTATATTTGGTAACTTATCACTACAATGGACATAGAAACATAATTTACAATTACGAAAACTATGATAGTTTTCGTGAGCTCAAACTCGTACTAAGGGTTCTGGAAGCTCATCAGCTTCGCTGGACTCGTCAAACTTCAGTTACAGGCTTTTGTGACAAAAAGAATTGGTGACTGAGACCTAACAGTACCGTATCTACAGGGTTAATTTTAAAACACCAACAACCTCTTAGGGGGTGATTCTACCCATCAGCAGGCACAACTTTTATTATGGGGCCAACGCTGAAATCGCGAAAAAATAATCTGCTGTTTCATACAAAAGTGCATCAGCTAAGTATTCGACCGAAATGTATGAAACAGCTGGGTTTTTTTCGCGATTTCATAGTTGGTCCCATAATAAAAGTTGTTCCTGTTGATGGGTTGAATCACCCCCTAAGGCGCTTTGCAGACGACGGGGCGGGGCGGGCCGGTCAATTTCGTCGCGAATAATAGCACAAAGTGAATCCTATACTACAAACGCACACAGAGGGCAAAAAGACCGCGCCGCAGGTGCGGCATGTCTGCGGCTGCCCGCCGTGGATCATACAAACCAGTTTATATGCAGTAACGCAGATGGCGGCGCGGGGCGGTCAGCTCAGTCCGCGCCACGCGCTTTTTAGTGATGGACTATTCACTAGAACGAACGTCCTGAACTGACCGCTTCTGCCGGTCGTGTGCTTTGTGTACGCGGCGCGGGCAGCCGCAGACATCGACGGGCAGACGCGGTCTTTATTGCTTCGCGGACAAAATGCCCGCCCCGCCCCGTCGTCTGCTCAACGCCTAAGAGGTTGTTGGTGTTTTAAAATTAACCCTGTTTATCGACCAAAGAATGTAATTCGAAACGAAACGGTGACAAACGGAATGTTATTTATATTAACATGTTTGTCTTCGCTGTCTGCCTATCTCTGTTCGTAAGGCTGTATCTCTTAAACGGAGTTATTGTTAAATATAAGAAACAGTGGATCTATAGTTATTGGAATTGTAAGAGCGTGCGCAGCGTTGAGCGGGAGCTCGGAGCGGACGTCCGCGCCGCGTGCAGATTATGTTATTTCATTCAACAGCGCGGTGCGGGAGGCGCGCCTCACGCAGAGCTACTCTATGAAATAACATGAAACAAACACGGCGAGCGGACACCCGCTCCGTGCTCCCGCTTAACGCAGCGCAGGCACTTAGGAATAACAACAACAAATCTTTATCAAAAATTAAAAAAAATATCAAAATATCTTTATCAAAAATATCAAAAACATATTTTTGATAAAGTTTTGGAAAGCCTAGTTCGTTCAAAGGATACAAGATATCCAAAACAACAGTTTCTTTAATATTTGACTTATATAAAGGAGGTAGGTACTCTCTGTATCTTAAGTAAGTGCTTAATTCGTATTATGATTACCATTTTAATACGTACAACAGCAACCTTGGCTCTAATTTATGCGCCATTTTTATTTATTTTTAATGTAATTGTGTGTCGTGGGAAGATTATGTAATTTATAATTATCTATTTGTAAATCGCAAGTCAATAAGCTGACTTTTCATCGTCGGTATATATGACCTAATAAGAATCCACTAACAAAAATTAATATTTACCCACCGACCTGAGAAAAGGTATAAATGAACAGACAAATCTAAAAATATTCATG
Source organism: Chilo suppressalis (assembly GCA_902850365.2). NCBI lineage: Eukaryota > Metazoa > Arthropoda > Insecta > Lepidoptera > Crambidae > Chilo > Chilo suppressalis. Next base: position 15,565,946 of record OU963914.1, on the reverse strand, counting down.
ATACAGATTTCCAACCAAGTTGCTCAGTGCCGTCTTTGACCTATTGGAGGCCCTGGGCATATTAGGATAATGGGGCCCCTATGACCCCCGTTTGGCGATCTAACAGAAACTAGTAGTGTTGCCGAACTATCGATATTAAAACTATCGACAGTTTACATCGAAAATCATGTACCCTATCGATAGGCCTATCGATAGAATCGATACAACCGATAGTATCGATATTATCGATAGCTCAGAACAAGGCAAAACTATCGAATGAGTGCAGTACTATCGATACTATTATAGTTCATTAATAACAAACTATTGATAGTATCGATACTATCGATAGTGTTGATTTTATCTGCAACAATACTATCGATAGTATCGATACTAGCGATTGTTCTAGACTAAAGTTTGTGATTGACTATAATACCTGAAAATTGTAAACAATACTTTTACTAATTGTTAAACTATCGATAGTATGGTTGCAAATAAAATCGACAGTATCGATAGTTTATTATTAACGAACTACAATACTATCGATAGTATTTAACTCATCCGATAGTATTGGCTTTTTCTGTGCCGATCGATTTCGATAAGCCGATCGAGTGTCATACGATTGGTTGGCTATCGATAGACTATCGATTAATCATCGATAGTCGACTATCGATCGGCAACACTAGAAACTAGGGACTTTGTATTTGATCTGAGGTGGGCCCTATCGGTCGCGGGGCCCTGGGCACTTGCCCAAAGTGCCCACTGGGAAAGAGGGGTCTGTAGTCGCTACTGAAAAGGGAAGCATTAAAAGTTGTTTCATTTTTAGTAGAGCCGTTGTAGGGTCTCTCTTCTCTATTTATTACGCTTTAGATGGGAATATTTAAAGATAAGTATTCCTATCCAAAGAGAAATTGTATAAATTAGTATTACAAGCAAAGGGTCTACGTTAATTCCTAGTTTATTTATCTCTAAGCTATCAACCTTAATGTGACATTGGGCCCAATTCTGGCGTGCCAACTTATATCTAAAACTAACTAAAATTAGATATAGAGTTGTCAAATTCAATTTGGTATTCTGTAATGACACTCTATCTCTAAATTTAAAATTGACGTTGCTAAGTTATTCAACTTAGATTTAGATGATTAAATGGTATTCTGAAACGCGTTCTAAATGTCATATTTTCTCTAAAATTAGAAATGTCACACTAAATTTAAGAAGGACCTCTCTAAATTTAAATGTGAATAATTGGGGCCAAATATCACGTAAATGATTGCTGTACTTAAGTTTTGAGCTTGTTGTTAAGGTTGGATATGGGTTTATTTCGTTAAAAAAAGACATAAATTTTATACAATAATGAACAACGACGGTGATAATAATATATTAGCTAGATCTTTTATTTTTTTTAAAAAGGTAGATGGGTCTATGTTACGATGCGGATTTATTATAAGCCTATTAATGTGTCATGCTTATAATAAATCCGAGCTGCAGCGAGCAGCAACATAGGAACTCGATTTAATACATTTTGGGTTGGTCACCCATCCTAAGATCGGCCATTGTGAAAATTGCTTAACATTCACGATCGCAGAACGAAAGCGTTATACTTGCGCTATTGTGGTCTTTCGTAGGTAATTTACACGTATATCTTGTATAAAATACTAAATAATTTAAGGTAAAATCTTATATAACATAAATAAAAATCCACTTCATATAAAAACAACCTAAAAAGGTAAAAAATCTATGTACTAATTCTATAAGTAATACTTACAGATCCTACTTACATCTAAAGTACACTCAGACCAAATAAAAAGTAAAGACGGAGTCTGCCGAACCAAAAAGTGAAGCCGGTTTTTTATGTATGTAGTGCATTAGCCAGTGTTACCATAGTCATATAAAACACCCCAATATTAGAAAAATGTAATAACGTTATTTCATAACGTTATTACATTTTTAATAACGTTATAAAATATTAGAAAAAAATATCGTAAGCTTATTCTCTAAACCTCTCGTGAGCCAAAGGTCATGCGCCGTTCGCACCTACAAGTGCCGGACTTCTTTATGGACCGCCCACCCGCTGGGTGGGAACGATGGCATTGTTCTGCCGATTTCTCTGCTATTTTGTAAAAATACCCTTCACAAACGTATATTTGGATTCTCCATAAAATTTTCAATAAAACAGTGTGTACACAATGCGTCATGTCTATAATTTATTTTATTTACATTATGGTAAACTCAGGAAAGATAAAAAAAGTCATTTAAATAGGTAAAATGAGGTGTATTTTCAAAATTTGTAAATTATAAATCCAGGTTTTTGTACATATAGAATGTACTATATATGAATGAATGTATATAATAACTTACCAAATACAATTATAAAATATAACACGCAACAGAAAAAAAAGGGTCGTGTTGCAAGTGTTGATAAAAACAATTGCGAGATCCAAGTGCCTTGATTTATGTGTTGACGTTTAATTATGTTGGATTGATTATTTTACTTTAGTTACAAGTCTCGGATGGAATAGGTTTGTTCATTTTATAGTTTCAAGCACTCGCAACAAGGCACTTGAAATCGCTTACAAATCAGTCATCTCAACTTTATGTCGATAAAACGAAAAGCATATACAAATGTTTTTATTAAAATGTACATGAAATTTTCTATAGAATACACAAAATATAATCACTAGTTCCTATACAAGAACATAATAAAATAAATCCACAAACATCGCGAATTTTGGGTCTAAAAGGCCATTAAAAAGTACAATACAAATAAAATTACAAATATATTATTATTTTACAAATCGTCGCTCTGAAAATGAGTCGAACAAACCACGCTGCGGGAAGCTGGTTGCCACAATGGTGCATTTCTACTCTTACGAATGACTGCAATCCACTTCTCTTTTAGATCTTGATCTCGATTAGGAAATCTTAAAGAAAACGTATATTAAATAATGTGTATTACATCCCAAAAAATTTATACGAATACATAAAGAAAAAAGATGTTTCGTGTAATTGTTTATCCATGCATTACAATATTCGAATAATATAAAAGTATGCCACACAATGTATATAATAAAATAACGTTACGTTATATTTCACGCTACCCAACAAAAGGGTAAAACTGTAACGAATAATCATGGCAACATTTCGTTCAGGTTTTGTTTACAAAGCGACAACCTCAAATTTGATTTTGATTAATTGAAAATTGAAAATAGCAGTTTATAACTTTACTTACGTATGAAATGTGATTCCATCCTGTTTTTTATTCTTGGAAGATTGGTTTTTACACGTTTTCACTACACAATTCGGCATTTTCTCTAATAAATATTGTTATTTACTATTACGTCACACTCCGCGCGTCGGGATAGCTCGACTGAGAAGCCAAGGCGTAGTTTCGTTGCATGTGTGTGCGTGTAACTGTGTATGTACACGGCGAGGCGTAGTTTTATCGGCTTCACTTTTTGGTTCGGCAGACTCCGTCTATACTTTTTATTTGGTCTGAGAAAGTACATAGTCAAATAATTAACAAGATAATAGAGGTATGGTGTCAGTGATTTGCATTCCAATCACCAATTGCAATCCAAATGTTGTTTTGACTTTAAATGTAGGTACTTTAGACTTTAATGTATTATTTGTTCCTTTGTTTTATGTGGTTTTGTTTCTATGAAGCAGTTTTAATACCTATTAGTTAGAAATGTTTTTATTTCCAACTTTTTATAAGCTAATCATATTTCTTAAAATAACCAAACACGAAATAAGTACCTACTGTTTGTAATTGAAAAGTTTGTTTTTATATATCCTAAACTGGGCATTTTCACCAGATGAATAATTGGGATGATCTCGCCAAAAACTGATAGAAACAAAAAAGATAAAAATAGGTTACGCATCTCGGATTATACAATAAATGAGAATAAAATCTTCACAAAACAGCCGAAGGGATAATTTTACAACCTCTTACCGAAACCGAAATTATAGGTATAAGATAGATACGCTGGATTGGGAATTTACGATGCGAGAAATTTTCAAGGATGGTTCACGTTAGACCCTGTCGGCCGTAGCAGAGTTAACTAATCATCATCATCATCATCAGCCTATTAATGTCCCCATTGCTGGGGCACAGGCCCTCCCTATGGATGAAATAGAGAGATTAGGCCATGACCCACCACGCAGGCCCAGTGCGGATTGGCGGGTGCTAACGACCGCAGATGCAGCCGGGAGAACGAGGAACTCGACATAGAACATGTTTGGTCACCCATCCAATGACCGACCACTGCGAAAGTTGCTTAACTTCAACGATCGCAGCCGAACGAGCTAATCGTCTACGCCATCGAACTTCTCTAGTTAACGAATATTAAATAATTTATTTTACATGGATTATGTCCATAATCCATGTAAATATAACATTCACGCTATTTATACGCTATATGCTCGGTTGTCATGCAGTAACCGACTGACAACCAAGCAACAAATGAAACAACGCTCGGAAAAAACTTGGTCCCGCCTCGGCTCGGCCACGGCCCGTTGCATGAATACAGCGCCGGCGCGGTGCCGCCGGGCAATCGTAGTGATACATCAGACAAAACAATAAACGTTTTTGCTCGGACGAGTACACTTACCCTATTTACTTCATCTGAATGATTAGACTGCATCACGGCGCAATGGTACCTACCTAATTGCTCGTTCGATGCACTATGCGCTAGCATCACTATATAGTTTGTGGATGCACTTCTTTGTAATTTTTTTTCGTCACATCGTTTAGCCCAAGTAAATACATGGCTTTTTCAAAGAAAAAATATGATTCCTTAAGTTCTCCCCGCAGATTACATTTCTCCAAGTTCTTATTTTTCCCCAAAATAAGGATAAACACCCCCAATCTAGAAACCCTAAGTACCACAGAGTAGGCAAGTATTCACTCTTTAATATTATTGATTCATAATTTCTCATACAGTAAAATAACAAAGTTATGTTAAGTTTTCATATTTCAAAGATGATGAAGAGCAACTTAGATTTACTTAAATAAAATAAAAAAATAAGTCAAAATCACTGAATAATAAGTAATTATTGCTAATTTGAGTAAACCGATAATTACCGGTTCAATGCTTTTACATAATCTGTGAATTCAATTTAGATGCTAGTTTACAGCTGTCAACTGTTCTCTTAATTTAGTTAGTTAGCAATTTCAGAATACCAATTCTCTAACCCTAAACTAAAATTAGCACTTTAATTTTAAGTTTAGGTTTAGAGAATGTAACCCCAGAATTGGTCCCATTGATGTCGATTCTGACAGGATTCTCTAAACTTAAAACTAAATTTAACATCAGTCTGTCCTTTTCATTCTGTATGAAGGATGACAAAGATACACTGTTGTCAAATTTAAGTTTAGCTTTAGAGAATCATGCCAGAATCGACAAAATTGGCCTGCATAAAACTTCATGTGATTTTAGTAAATTATTGAAGCTTGTATTACCTATTATGTGTAGTTTATGAGGAATCTAGAAATAAAGACGTTGAAGAGGTATATTTAATGTAGTTTTTATTAGCTTTATATTACGCGGCAAGTACTTTCATTCCTAAAATTGAACACAGTAGTACTGCTTATGTAATCAGTAAGGCTCAATTTTTACCCCCGCGGAACGGAATGGGAGCAATAAAATTAGTGTGTGCATAGGAATAATGAAATAAAAATTATGTTATTCAAATTGGGCACTTTCTACACGTTCGATATAATTCCTATCACCCATTCAGGGCATCTTTAGCTAACGAAGAATGGGCGGCAGCAGCATTTTACAAAAGTAGCAATACTTACCTACAATAATATCGCTACCAATATAAATTATTATTTACAATAATTATGGTGTTACACAGTTACTTACATGTGAATTTACTGAGGACTTAGCTAACTTCACTCTATAGTAGTCTTTCCTCACCAGAGTATTTATAACATGAGTTTTTAGGTTAAGAAGAGGTAGATTACCAATACCGTGTGGTAAAATATTATAAAAAGAAATAGTGTAATGTAAAGTAAAGTTTACTAGAAAAAATTCCACGCGGGCCAGGCAGCAGATGGGACTCGAAGCCTTCGCTATCCGGGCGGGGATAATATTAATACATATTAAAATAGATCTTAATTTAAAACTTCAAACAGGTAAGACAGTCCGATATGCAAGCATGTAAAATTTTACGACTTTTTGCTACAGGTGGAATATAGACTTTATTTCTATGACTCTACATCGTAATTCTGAATGCGCTGTTTACTTAATACGGAGCGTGAGGAAAAGGGAAGGCTATACAACCGACCATGCATTTGAATATCACAAATATTTTCTATTAAATAGTTTTATAGTAAGTATTAGAACAAAATATGCTTTTAATGCGTTAAACTGAACATTGACTAGATACCTGTCAAAAAACGACACTACATCATATAAGTATTCTTTTCACATTTTTTCCAGAGCTCTGCGGCATGTTACTTGTTACTTGTTGTGGGCCCCCGTTTCCGCACGTAGACTCATAATTGGTCCATTGTGCGTGCAGGGTTGATTGGGCTAGCTAGCTCAGCCAGCCCAGCTCCTTCCAGAAGCGCAGTAGTCTCCTGGGACTCTCACAGGCTTCTAGGAGCGTCCTCGGCGTCCCAAGGATTGATGCCCGGTGTTCTGCCACACTCATGCACTCCAGGATCACATGAGCGGCCGTTTCATCTGCTTCTAGACATCCTCTGCACAGAGAACTATCTGTAACACGTATGGTTAGTAAATGCTTATTTAGCAGGCAATGACCTGTTATAGTGCCCAGCATTACTCGGAGATCAGTTCGGTTGAGATTTAGTAGTTTTCTAGTTAGTCTTGGGTTGAGGCTGGGGAAGATAGCCTTAGATTGCCTGCAGCCCTCGGTGTTGGCCCAGCGGGTGTTATGGCTCTGTATGGTTTGCTGGCGCACCCATGCACGAATTTGGTTAAAGGGTAACGGCAGGAGCGGCTCAGGGCCTTCCACTATATGTGCTGATCCCCTTTTAGCCAGTACATCGGCTGCATCATTCCCCATAGAGCCGCTGTGTCCCTTGATCCATTGGAGGATAACCTTGTTCTCTCTTGCTATTCGCTCCAATGTTAGGTGACATTCGTATACTAGCCCAGACGTTTTGCTGTTACTGTCTAGGGCTCTTAGGACAGCCATACTATCAGATATTATGCGTATCTTATAGTTCGTGACTTTCCTGTTGATGACGGCGGTGGCGGCCTGAGTAATAGCTATACATTCACATTGGAATATTGAGCTGTGAGTACCCAGTGCCGTTGATATATGGATGTTAAGGTCTAGGGAGAATACTCCAGCGCCTGATCCGGATCCTGGTATTTTGGATCCGTCAGTGTATATGCGCATTTCGTCTGTGCCGGACCAGTCCTTGTTGGCTTCCTGTAATTCTATTTGATATTTCTTATCAAATGTGTGTATAGTCGGGATTTTGTCACAGCGGGCTATTACAAGGGGTTGGTGTTGTATAGCCCTTACCAAAATCTTGGAGTGAGGTCCCTGGTATCCCGTCCATAGGCCCAGATGGTATATTCTTAGCGCTGCCATTGTTGCCTCTTGCTGTATGAACAGATCAAGTGGCAATAGGTCTAGCGCTATTTCTAGGGCGTTTGTCGGTGTGGATTTCATGCAGCCTGTAATTGCTGAACATGCAAGTCTTTGAAAACGCTGCAGTTTGTTTTTAACGGTGGCTAGTTCGGTTCTAGGCCACCAAACTATTGCACCGTAGGTGATGAGTGGTCTGATTATGGTTGTGTAAAGCCATTTTGTGATTTTTGGTGCTAGACCCCAGGTTTTACCGAGTAGTCGTTTGCACTGCCAAAATGTTATGCTGGCTTTGTTTATCTTATGGTCTAGGTGACTGTTCCATGTCAACTTATGGTCAAGGATTATGCCTAGATATTTGACCTCGTTAGACAGTGACAGTTCCGTGTTGAATAACTTGGGTAATTTAACAGTATCCAAATTACGTTTCTTTGTGAACATGACCATCTCTGTTTTGGTCGGATTCACCGATAGTTGGTGTTTAATACACCAGTTTTCGACTAGTTTGAGAGCATTGCTCATTAAGTTGCACAGCACATTCTGGAATGGCCCGCTTATGAGAATCACTATGTCGTCTGCATAGCCTACTGTGTGGTAGTTGCGTTGATTGAGCTGGCAGATTAATTCATCCACCACAATGTTCCACAAGAGAGGAGACAGGACTCCTCCCTGTGGGCAACCCCGAGCCACTACGGCTCTCTTCGTAGTGTTCACAGTCACTTGTACTGCCCTATATTTGAGCATGTTGTTGATCCATCCCGCAGTTGTGGAGTCAACGCCATGTCTCACAAGTGCTTGGCTAATGCTGGTAAAGTTAGTTTTGTCGAAGGCGCCTTCAATATCTATGAAGACTCCCAACGTTGATTGTTTTGGTAATAGTCCGCTTTCTATTTGCTTGACTACGTTATGTAGAGCGGAGTCAGTGGATTTGCCCATGCTGTAGGCATGTTGATTTGCATGTAGTGGTACTCGCTGTAAGGCATCATCCCTCAGATCTCTGTCACACATCCTCTCCAGTACCTTTAGGAGAAACGATATGAGACTTATTGGTCTGTATGCCTTAGGTTGCGTGTAGTCACTTTTGCCTGGTTTTGGTATGAAGATGACTTTCACCTCTCTCCATTTGGTGGGTATGTACCGATAAGCCAGGCATCCCGTATAGATACGTAGAAGATGGTCGAGTATCGACTCACCACACCATTGCAGTAGGCCTGGAAAAACGCCATCCAGTCCTGCTGCTTTAAATGGGAGAAAGCTTTTGATGGCCCATGTTAATGTGTTGGGTTTTATGATTTTGTGTGCAGTTGCCCAGTCAGCTGATTCCGGATTTGCAAATGTTTCATCTTCCCATTCTTGGTTGTCTTTTGTGTTACAGCCTGGGAAGTGAGTCTGCATTAGTACTTCACAGGTTTCAGCGTCGGTTTTTGTATAGGTGTTATCGGCTTTTTTGAGTGAACCTAAGTTGCGTTCAGGGTCGCTGCTTAGGATTTTCTTCACTCTTGCAGCTTGATTGTTGTCTTGGATGTCGCTACAGAAGCGCTTCCAGCATTCAGCTTTCCTGAATCGGATGCACTTCTTGTACTGCGACTGTGCCTCCTTGTAGCGAATCCAATCGTGTTCTAGTCTGGTGTTTTTAGCTCTGTTGAACATTTTCCTTACCTTGTGTCGCAATTTAGTTAGTTCAGGACCCCACCAGTTGTGTTTACTTTTAGCTGTTGAGCGTTGCTGTGTGAGTGGGCAGGATTGTTCATAACAGACGATTAAGCTTGATGTTAGATTATTCACGTGTGTGTCTATTTCCATAGGGTTATTATAAACCTCTGGTAAATGGAGACACTTCAGGCTGGCCGTAGCTAGTAAGCTAAATTTTTTGCGGTCAGTCTTACGTGGAATTCGTCGTGGGTCTGGTGGTTTAGTGTTCATGTGAAGGTGGAACCTAATCCATCTATGATCCGAGCAAGATGCTTCGTCGGATACATGCCAATTAGTGATGAATTGGGCAATTCTCTCACTAGTGAGGGTTAGGTCGATAATTGTCTGGGCCCTTGATGTTACAAAAGTGGGTTCAGAGCCTCTGTTGATAATTTTTAGATTTGTCGAGAATAAGTAGGTTGAAAACTCCTCACCTCTGGTGTTGGTGTCGTTGCTGCCCCATAGTGTGTGATGTGCGTTGGAGTCAGCAGCGATGATTATCTCCAGTCCTTCTTGCTCGCAGTGTGTCACCAGCCTTTCGAGCTCCGGCATAGGGATGTCAGCGTCGCCCGGACAGTAGGCGGACGCTATAATCACCTCGGGAAGGCTAGGTGTGTCACTGAGGAGCCTGATTACAGTCAGGTCTCTGGAACAGAACTCGGTAATTAATACGGTTTTAACATGTTTAGGAGTAAAAATGCATGTACGTGGTTTACTTACGGTGGTGTTCAGAAGTAATTTGCCTCCGATGTTTGACAGACCACATATCCTCTCACCTCTTATCCACGGTTCCTGGATGAGGGCTATGGTCTCGGTGTTGGTCTCCAGCACACGCCGAAGATTTGACGTGGCTGTTTGGCTGTGCTGGAGATTCGTTTGGATGATTTTAAAGAGGGGGGCTGGGTTGTCGTTCGTCATTTTGACGACTCGAACATCCCGCTCTCTCTCCCTCTTCTTTCGCCTTCTCCCCTTCAATCCACCAGTCCATACGTCCAGTACCCTCCTCCTCCGTACTGGACTGTCGGGCCGGTGGCGAGTTATAGGCCGGTGTTGTTGTTGTCGTCGTCGCCGTCACTTTCGGTAGGTTCGACGTAGTGGCTGGTGGATGTGGCTCACTCGGTGTCGTGGTGGGTTTGTCGGCGGATCCCGTCGAGAAACGGACGTAGATCGACCCGAGCTTGTATGCTACGCGTCGGTCTCTTGCCAGGAGTTTGGCTACATCATCCTGGGGAATACCCACCAGCATGTTATGCGGCATGTTAACTTTTCAATGGTCCGCGCGTCACTGTGAAACAAGACGTGCTAGAGTCGTGTTCAAGCACTTGTTTATTGGGACACATTTGGAGCGCACGTGGTGTATCTAGGAGTTAAATAACGTTGGGTGTAGGGTTACCGGCTGTCCGGATTTGTCCGGACTTCTAGCCTTTTGTCCGGACATGTCAGGACTTTTATCCTTTTGTACGGCTTTTTTAATTAGATAGAATATGAGTAAAACTAATTATTTAGCTATATCAAATAAGTAAAATAATCTTAATAAAGTTCTCATTAATTTAAAACAAAATATAAATCATCTTTAAAAATCAACAAAGAGACCCCTCTCGCGATGCGAGCGTCTGCTACCACGAGTATAATATCATGAAGTGGGTGATGTTTGCATTTTGTGACTAAAATGTCCGGACTTTTATCGAAACGTCCAGCTTTTTGTCAGGACTTTTCAAATTTTTAAATAGTTGGGTGCTAATGACTGCAGACAGTCTTCAACCGGGACCAATGACTTAACGTGCCTTCCGAAGACGGAGGAGCTCGAGATAATAAATTATATTGGTCTGCCATCCCTTGAACGGTCATTGTCCCCTGGTAAGTTTGTTTGCAATAAAACCAGCCACTTGTATAAATGCACAAATCTTTATTATCATAAAGAGTTGTTGTAACAGCTTAAATCGATGATCATGTGTTAAAATTGTTTGAAACAGTATATACGTATGCGTTCTGTTAAATTGTCGTATTCAGTTCAATTGACGTGGTCGCCACATAATATTATATTATTTACTATGGACAAGTATAATACTTATATATTATTATTTATATATCGCGCATAAGAAAGGCACGAAAAGCCGTAATTCTCATAAATGACATAAATAAGAGAAATTATGTTACGATTTTAACAAAATACATACATTTTTAAAAATTTATTTATAGTCTGTTTGCTCTTGGATCTATATCGTATTCATACGAATAAATAAAAATTATAGCAAATATTTCATCTATGCTCATTATGAACAATCAGTAATTGCGATTTGTGTATGCAAACATTGCAAAACAAAACCTATCACGGCACTTTATTAAAGCCACGATGTATCAGCGATAGTTAAATTTAACTATAGTTAAATCCCATAGAAAAATAAAGTGTCAAAATTTGACACATTTACTATGTATTTGACTTGGCATTAACTTTAGTCAAATTTTACCATCGATGGAAAGACGCGGCTTAAGTTCACATAAGCTCGATTTCATCGCAAACTGGACCATATCACTCACTAATAAAGTCCAGTATCGAGCTGTACGCGTACTCGACCTAGCTGTAATAAAATCTAAACAAAATTATTACATTAGAAAAAATAAACTACACAGGCATTATGTACAAGATATGTTTTCGTTTAGAACAGCACTAGGTATTTATTAATTTACAGGTAATACAACCGATTTGGGAAGGCCACTTCAATGGATCAAACTCTTTAGACACTGCGACTTTCGCTTCAACAAGTTTTGTATTTCGGTGATCATGTCTTGGCGTCCGTTCTGCAATTTGGTTTCTACGGGGCACACGCCGAATTGTTTGTCTATGGTGAGTTTAGAGAATTCTTTTTCTAGGTTGCTTTCGTAGCGATGCAACGGAAGTTTCTCGAACGCCTCTTCTAGGAAGGTGATGGAGGATTGCACTGTTTCATTGAGTTTGTTGAGGTGTTCCGTGGTTTTGATCTCGTCGGGCGATTGGTTGGCTTTCTTTTTCGACTTCTTCGTGCTCGCCGGCGCTACAAGTTCGTTGCAGACGCCTAATAAGCAATTAATTATTCCAATGAACTGTAAAAGAGAAAAAAAGGAGTTAATGTGCGTTTTATCAACACATGAAACTTAAAAAATAACATGATTGTATTTGATTTTTTTAAGAATTTAACTGCCTTGAAGCCTAGGAAATACTAGAGAAAAATCGACACGGCCATCAGGGCCGCGGTAGAATAATGGTCAGTGCATTTGACCGGATAGCGAAGGTACGGATTAGAGTCCCGTCTGCTGCCTGATCGACGTGTAATTTTTTCTAGTAAAATTTTCTTTAGTATTGAAGAGCATAATTATTATGACGCTTATAAAACTCACACTTATTTAATTACGATATGGAGTTGTTGGAGCGTTTTCAACGAGTGTGGTTAGATAATTATTAATACTCTCAGGATTGACTCTCATAGTGGATGCTGTGATGTAAACATAGTTTATCAAGTATAGATATATTACCAAGCCCTAGTGTCTCTTAGCAGCCAGTCATCGTTAGCAAGGTGTGGTCTCAATAGTTCGGGTGCAGTAGCAGTGACAGCGGAAACGCTTCTTATTCTAGTCTGCTACTTACTGTGATCTAAATAAAGTTTGTTTATTAATTATTGTTAGATTATCCACCTCCTAGTAATCGGCCAGCATTTCTAAAGTGTCTCTTAGTAGCCAGTCATTGGAAGCAATGTGCGGCCTCAATGTTTCGGGTTCAGTCGCAGTGAGAGCGGAAACGTTACTTTGCTACTTATTCTGGTCTAAACAAAGTTTAATTATTTATCTACAAACCTCTAAGTAATTGGCCAGCGTTTCAAGCGTATCTCTCAGCAGCCAGTCATCGGTAGCAAGGTGTGGTCTCAATAGTTCGGGATCGCTATTTTGCTATTTATGTGATCTAAATAATGTTTATTTATTCATTATTGTTTGACTACTAACCTCTTAAGTAATTGGCCAGCGTTTCAAGCGTATCTTTCAACCTCGAGTCATCGGTAGCAAGGTCTGGCCTCAATAGTTCGAGTGTAGTCCCAGTGACAGCGGAAACGCTACATAATTTAGTTTAAAAATGTTTTTATTTATTAACTAATCTCTATGTAATTTGCCAGCGTTTCTAGCATGTCTCTCAGCAGCCAGTCATCATTAGCAAGGTGTGGCCTCAATAGTTCGGGTGTAGTCTCAGTGGCAGCGGAAACGCTACTTATTCTAGTCTAAAAATGTTTTTATTTATTAACTAATCTCTAAGTAATTTGCCAGCGTTTCTAGCATGTCTCTCAGCAGCCAGTCATCATTAGCAAGGTGTGGCCTCAATAGTTCGGGAACGCTACTTATTGTGATCTAAATAAAGTTTATTTATTAATTTTTACTAGACTACTAACCTCTAAGTAATTGGCCAGCGTTTCAAGCGTATCTCTCAGCAGCCAATCATCGGTAGCAAGGTGTGGCCTCAATAGTTCCTGTGCGGTCGCAGTGAGAGGGGAAACGTTCGAACATCTCTCTTGAGCCTCTTTGATATCGCCCACCGCTAACGCTCCTACCAGTGAGAGCGGAAACGCTACTTATTCTACTCTAAATATGTTGTTTATTTATCTACTAACCTCTTAAGTAATTAGCCAGCGTTTCTAGCGTGTTTCTCAGCAGCCAGTCATCATTAGCAAAGTGTGACTTCGATAGTTCGGGCGCGGTCGCAGTGAGAGCGGAAACGCTACTTATTCTAGTCTAAAAATGTTTTTATTTATTAACTAATCTCTAAGTAATTTGCCAGCGTTTCTAGCATGTCTCTCAGCAGCCAGTCATCATTAGCAAGGTGTGGCCTCAATAGTTCGGGAACGCTACTTATTGTGATCTAAATAAAGTTTATTTATTAATTTTTACTGGACTACTAACCTCTAAGTAATTGGCCAGCGTTTAAAGCTTATCTCTCAGCAGCCAATCATCGGTAGCAAGGTGTGGCCTCAATAGTTCCTGTGCGGTCGCAGTGAGAGGGGAAACGTTCGAACATCTCTCTTGAGCCTCTTTGATATCGCCCACCGCTAACGCTCCTACCAGTGAGAGCGGAAACGCTACTTATTCTACTCTAAATATGTTGTTTATTTATCTACTAACCTCTTAAGTAATCAGCCAGCGTTTCTAGCGTGTTTCTCAGCAGCCAGTCATCATTAGCAAAGTGTGACCTCGATAGTTCGGGCGCGGTCGCAGTGAGAGCGGAAACGCTACTTATTCTAGTCTAAATATGTTGTTTATTTATCTACTCACCTCTAAGTAATTGGCCAGCGTTTCAAGCGTATCTCTCAACAGCCAATCATCGGTAGCAAGGTGTGGCCTCAATAGTTCGGGTGCGGTCGCAGTGAGAGCGGAAACGTTCGAACATCTCTCTTGAGCCTCTTTGATATCGCCCACCGCTAAGGCTCCTACCATTAGAACTCCCTCGTAATATAACTCCCGGTAAGGAACGGGGGAATTGACAAACGCTAGTAACAATAAAAAGAAAAACAGATATTATCAGGTTGTTTTTATTTTAGCTTCTGTCCTTTGGCGAATTTAGTTTTTTGAAAATCTCATAAAAAAACTAAAAATATTTCTTTTGGCATAACAAATCCTACGTCTCTATCCAGGTTATACTCATACAATATTTTTTTTAAAATCTATTGTGTATTTCAGTAAAAAAACTAAATTAAAAATTCAATTTTCAAGTTGCCGCGAAACCTTTTCTCTGTTGTCTGGACACTATGGCATCTCACTAGTATACAATACAACTACATCACAGTCACTTTGGCCGGAAGTTTACTAGCGTGTGACGTCTTGGCCAATCCCAGGCGTTTTCTGTCACGTGACCATGGAGCAAGAAAATAATATCTAAGTTATGACATTATCAAAGTCATTAATTATTTGTTCTTACAGAATAGTAAAATCGCTTTTAATGTTCATAATAAACACAGATGCCAACAATTGGTACATTATTTTTCATACTGTCAAAAAGCCTATTGATGTGGAATGGTCATATTAAGATTTAAAACTAAGTTTAACTTTAGAATATGGAGACCAATGATGTCGATACTGGCATAATTCTCTAAACCTTAAATTCAATTTGACAACACTTTTACCTTGTCATTCTCTATACAGAATGAAAAGGAGAGACTAATGTAAAATTTAGTTTTAAGTTTAGAGAATTGCGCCAAAATCGACATCAATCAATGATATCAAATACCCTAGATCCACCACGTGCGCTCAAATTGTGTCCCAATCAAGAAGTGCTTGAACACAACTCTCAAGCACTTCCTCGTTCACAGTCACGCGCGGACAGTTGAAAAGTAAAGTTGCCGCAGAGCTCCGTGAATAAATGCAAAAAAAAATACTTATAGTATGTAAAGTGTCGTTATTTCGACAGGTATCTAATCAATGTTTGTTACTTTAACGCATTTGAAGCAAATTTTGCTCTAATACTAACTATAAACTGAATTAATAGAAAATATTTGTGTTATTCAAATGCATGGTCGCTGGTATAGCCGTCTCTTTTCCTCGCGGTCCGTACCTGCTATATTGCTGCCCTGTAGAGTCCGTAACAGCGCATTCAAAATTGCGCGTAGAGTCCAAGAAGTAAGGTCTATATTCTTCCGCATATAGCACAATAAGTTGTAAAAGTTTACGAACTTGTATTTTGAACTGTCAAAACTCTTTGACGCAGGCATTTTAATTAAGACCTTATGCAGTATGCATTAAAGGTGACTTTCAATGTTTAAATAATGCCTTATATTGTTTTTGACTACGCAATCATCTAACGCAGCTCCGTAGATCGTCCATTGTACCTTTTGGACAGGTTTCAGGCACGATTTTGTTCGTGTTGATGTATCTAGGGTATTTAATATCGTTGACACCAATGTTTAATCTAAATAAGAAAGTTTCTCTTACCAAATATCCTAGATGGGAACGGTGTTGATATGCTAATCCTCTCTTTCACACTATATTTTTGTTTACACTTCTCCATAGCTTCACTAAACGCGTCTATACAAGTCTTTAGTTCTTCGTACTGTCGTCTCCTTTCTTCTAGAGGTCTACTGTCGGAACATTCGATGCACAGTGCTATGGACGATAATAGCGCGTCCTTCAGTCGTAAATAAGCTAGTTCTTGGTCAAAAGTGCGCTCTTTCAAGTCAGGATCTTGATATTCGGGCGGCTCGAAACTCACTATTACATTAAGATCACGGTTGTCTCTACAATTGGAAAAGAATTATTGTTTAGTTACAAGTATGTGTGTTAATTCAGGTACCTTTTCACCAAGACAACATATGTCACTGACATATGTCATTGACATTTCGTTATAATTGTCCGTATCGTATCTCAACGATAATTTTCGTCGAGTCGACATACTTGTGAAATTGTCAGTAATTATAGACATGAAAGTGTTTTCCTTCTTATACTGGTCAATTTATAAATATAAAATAAATTACACCTTTGATAACACTGATTTTGCTTTCAAAGGAAAAATAGATATAAAAGTCAGCGACGTGTCACGACTTGGTGAAAGTTAAATTAATTATATTTACAATATTTTTAGACTTTTTGGTATTTTATTCACACTCTGGGTTACGTTATCGAAGTTTCCATACGGAATTCCTATCTTTTTTGAAAATACTGTATATCCTATGTTCATCAGGGATAACTTCAGATTCTAAACGCGAAAGAATTTTTCAAATCAGTCCAGAAGTTTCGGAGCCTATTCAATACAAACAAACAAATCTTTCCTCTTTATAATATTATTATAGATATGTATATACTTTATATGTAGAATAGTTGTGCTCCGTGATGTTACGCGCTGTTTATTAGGGATATTTACCCGCAGTAAAAAGTAGCCTATTTATTAATCCAGGGTGGCAGCTAACTCCATACTAAACTTTATTAAAATCGTTCCAGCCGTTTAGACGTGAAGAAGTAACAAATATACTCACACACTCACAAACTTTCGCCTTTATAATATTACTTTAGTTTAGTTTTTCAGGGCGGTTTCCGCACTTAGTCCTAATTATTGGACCATTGTGCGTGTCACAAAACATTCCCGTTTACTCCAGCCAGCCTATATTGGTCCAGAAGGATAGCAGCCTTGGTAGACTGCTGCAAGATTCCGGAAGCGATCCTGGCGACTGGAGAAATCGTGCCCGTTAGTCGGCCACACTCCTGTATACCATCATGACATGCTGTGGCGTTTCTTCTGCCTCCATGCATCCTCTGCATAGGGGGCTCTCTGTGGTGGTTTTCCAATTACAGAGCATAATGCGACTCAGTGGCGCACAATGCCGAATTATGCTGATGCTTAATTGGAACGTGAATTAGTTTTCAAATGCACCAGCAGAGTGCGCTAAGTTCAGTGTTGAATAAAAAAAAGTCAATGTTTGTACCTTCATATATTATATTTAATTTTTTAACACAGTTTGAATTAACTTTGATTATTTAAAAAAACTATAATGAAACGAGTTTTAATAATTTTTCAACAATAAATAATATTCCTAACGATAACATATAAATAAAACATTTCGATCAATGCCAACTTAAAGAAAAAACACTTGTTAATTTTCTGTCTCTGAGTTGGTACGATTGCACGCATTACACGAAAGCATTACTTTTGAGAGTGCTCGATTGTGCGAAGCGTTGCTGTAGTTGAAACACTCAGCGTTAAGCATTATGCCGCATAATGCGCTATAATGCTGTAATTGGAAAGCTACCTGTTACTCCTATTGTATATAGGTATTTGTTTGTTTATAATATTAGTGTGATATACAAGATAGTACTTACGCGGGGCTCTCAGGTAGAGGAGCGGCCGGCGCATGCAGTAACGGGGCGGGCCCGGCCAGCAGGGTGTTCAGGGCCCGATCCCTGGCAGCGATCCCGCCCCAAACGCAAGCCTCCAGTCTGGAGCCCCACGCCCTTAGTTCTACTAGCTTCTCGAACGTTCCGTACTTGTACGCATACGTTAGGTGTTCCACGCTCTGTTAGAATAGATTTTTTTTTAGAATAGAATAGAATAGAATTAATTTATTCATAAACATAGGTACAATAATGATGTTACAATAAAAGTATTAGTCCTGTCTATGTTTCACCATTCTGGTATATGAATTTATGAAGTTATTTACATATTATTACATTATTTACAATTTCTTTTATAGTAAAACATTAAAAAAATACAAGTATCAAATTAAGGATGTTGAAAAGAAGAAAATACTACTTAAATAATAATTTTACAAATGTCAAAAATTTATATATCATACTAGCTGACTCGGCGAACTTCGTACCGCCCAAAAGTAATAATTTGCAATAAATTAAAATTGCGACTATAATTTGAGATTTAAATTATCCTATCTCTCAAGTTGGATCGAACTGCACATGGTGTGCGAATTTTATTATAATCGGTTCAGTGGTTTAGGAGTCCATTGAGGACAAACATTGTGACACGAGATTTATATATATTAAGATTTGTACTAAAATTAAGTTAAATTACATAATTGAAATGTCAAACTATCAAATTATCAATATAAATAAATTGATATGTAATGAAAAAAAAACGTATGAGAAATTCGGTGAAACGATGTCGTATGTCACACGCATATACACTGCGAGGAGAGGCAGAAGTCATATAAACGCATTTGTTACTCATGATAAATTTTGATTTGATTTAGGTAAGAGCTGGGAGTCCCACATACCTTCTTCTCGCTTCCCCGGTGGTTGAAGGATGAGTAAGGCATTTCCCAGACAAAAAAAAGGAATTCTGGGGGGAGAGGGGGGAAGCAAATCTTTAGTGACCTGGGGCGCTAATTTTAAAATTCGCCCCTGCTGGGATGCGTAAGGCAGTGGTTGAAGGATGAGTAAGGCATTTCCCAGACAAAAAAAAGGAATTCTGGGGGGAGCGGGGGGATACAAATCTTTAGTGACCTGGGGCGCTAGATTTTAAAATTCGCCCCTGCTGGGATGCGTAAGGCATTTCCCAGACAAAAAAAAGGAATTCTGAGGGGAGCGGGGGATGGTAAATCTTTAGTGACCTGGGGCGCTAGATTTTAAAATTCGCCCTTGGTGAGATGAACGGCTGAATTACTATACATAAAATTTTAATCACGTCTTTAGCGTGGTGCGTATAGCAGCTTACAGTGGCTGCCAGTAGTTATAACACCCTTAAAGGCGCACACAAGGTCGACACTATTCATATATATATACCTTCGATCACAGAAAGACTAGATACAGCAAGTAGGTTCGAATCGCGTTCCATGAAAACTCCGCTCAATTTAAAAACTCCACTCATCGCCCGCTCAGTCTGTCGTTGGCAGCTACGCGACCGCCCGTCAATTTCGCAGTGTTTCTCGTCACTAATATTGCAAAAATGCCGACTTGCACGATCAAAACATGTAAAAGTGATACAAGAAAGCACACTAAAACTACTGGAATTACATTTCATGAGTGAGTATGCTTTTAAATACAATTTTTGATAAGAAAAAAACAAAAATTACTCTCTCATACATTTCATCTGGTTGTGTAAAGTGGAGACAGCTTCTTTAAAAAATAAACTATTTTCTTATGTTTGAATGGTAAAGATTTAATACGTAAGATAGGATATTGAGAGGCCTGTTGATTTAGTGGTTAATAAACGGGATTCGAACCCGCGACCTATGGAACAGAACCATAGGTCGCGGGGTCGAAACCCGTAAAGGGAAAATGTTTGTGTGATGAATACGGACATTTGCACCAGAGTCATAGATGTTTATATGACATTATGTATTAATATCCGTTACCTAGCTCTCATAGTACAAACTCTGCTTAGTTTGAGGTGTGAGTGTATCAGATAAAAAAAACGTGTATCTAACAAACTTGTTATGATCATTTTCTTTTAATTTTTAATCTCGTTATTAATTTAATTTTATCTAGATTTCCACAATCGGCAGAGAGGCGAGAAAATTGGATTAATGCCATACTCTTTACAAGGAATCCCAATTGGAGACCTTCAAAACGTGCCTCTATTTGCTCCTTACATTTTCATGAATCGGATTTTTATACCACTAACAAAGGCCTACGGAGATTAAAGAAAACAGCTTTACCTAAATATAAACTAGTGGTAAGTACCTATATCACTTTTACATATTATAAATACAGAGGTGACTCGGTCTCTCTGTGTTCCTTTTCACGCCTAAAGATAAATACCTATAAAGTTTGTTTAACGAAGTTTCAAATGAGTTAATGTTATATGATAGATAAGTTATAATTATATGATACACTAACAAGGTGTTAAATAAATTCAAATAAATGATAGATATGCTAAGTTAAGTTATAAACGTGTATCATCCTGGAAAAAAGCTTAAAACTAGGTGTTAAAAGAAATTCAAATAAATTTTAGATATGTTAAGTTATGAACGTGTATGATCCTGGAAAAGATCTTAAAACTAGGTGTTTTAGGTGACTGATGGCGCAATTACACTTGGTCGTTAGCCCGAATACGATTGCCTATGGAATTCGGACAAACGACTAAGTGTAAATGAACGGAGTCGAGTCGCCCATATCGGACAGTTTTCGTTTTGTTTACCCGACGCCGTCTTCCAGCCCGTGTTCGAGTAAAAACAATGTAATTATTGCATCGGGTGGCCGAATTCCAGTAACGTCTTTCGTGCACCCGAATACGGGCTAACGACCAATTAAGTTGTTTGTGTTAATTATTTCAATATTTTTTTGCAGAATCATTCCAGCCAGCCACAAGATCTACAACATATCGACACATTTGAAATAGACAAACCAAGTACTTCATCTCAAAGATACTGTTCATCCGAGTCTCAAACATTCAAGTCTATTGAAATTCTCAAAGCACCGAGTGACTATTTATTGCGTGAACCGTTACAAGATTTAACTAATTCAACGTCATTTACATCACATAATCTTTTGAATACAACATTCACTGAACTTAAAAATGTAGTTATTAACAAAGAACCAACTAGAACAACTGAAGAGTTTGCTTTTCAACCAAATTGTGAACATCAGGAACCTAACAATACATTTATGCAGAGCTGTTTGCAAGAAAATATTAATTCTCCAATTTCATCTTATTCAGATATAAATTCATATTTAGAATCTCCAAAAACGTATGCCCATAAAACAAAATTAAGAAAAAAAACTATGCTCGCTGACCTTCGATTAAAAAAATTGAAAAAAGTGCAGAGAATAAATAGAAGATTGATTAAACAGAACTGCTCTTTGAAGAAAATAATAAAAGATCTTAAAGAAAAAAAATATATTACTAGTGACGATGAACAAAAACTTTCTAATAATAATATAATGGCAGCTGAGATATTTAATAGGATGCATTTAAAAAAAAAGAAATGTAAGAGAACAACATTGAAATATCCTGCATTCATAAGAAAATTTGCCCTCACCCTAGACTTTCTTTCACCAGCTGGATACAAGTACGTTAGAAGGGTATTTGACTCGTGTTTACCACATCCGTCGACGCTTAATAAGTGGTATCAAAGCATAGATGGGAAACCAGGTTTCTCGGAGGAGGCATTTCGGGCATTACAAGTTAAAGTGGTTGCAACTACTGACAGACAATTAAGATTTTGCTTGATAGTGGATGAAATGGCCATTAGGCAAAAAAAGATTTTCAACGGGAAATTCATGGAAGGATTAGTTTCATTCGGAGAAAATACAGAGGAAATAGCAACTCAAGCATACTGTGTCATTTTAGTGCCAATAAACGATTCTTTTAAATTACCTTTGGGGTATTTTTTAGTAAATGGCTTTTCAGGCGAACAAAGAGCCAATATTATCAAAAGAACGTTAGAAAAATGTCACGAAGTTGGAGCCATAGTAAAAACGCTTACTTTTGATGGATGCGCCTCAAATTTTGCAGCTGCCAACGAATTGGGCTGTAAACTAGATGACACTCATAATTTAAAAACGCACTTTCCACATCCAAGTGACAATAGCACAAACGTTTACTTGATGCTTGATCCATGTCATATGGTCAAGTTGGTTAGAAATACATTGGAGTCAAAAAAGGAATTTATAGATTCAAATGGAAAAATTATACAATGGCAATATCTCGTTGAGTTACAAAAGTTGCAGGATAACTTAGGCATGCATTTTGCAAACAAGGTCACTGAACAACACATAAAATTTCGTAACCAAATCATGAAAGTTAAACTCGCTACCCAACTTTTTAGCAGAAGCGTTGCAAGTACTTTGGATTTGTGTCAAAATGAACTTAAATTATCTACGTTCAATGATGCTTCAGCAACTACTAAAATGGTGCAAATAATGAATGACCTATTCGACGTTTTAAATTCTAGATCAATCAAAAATAACGGTTACAAACAGCCAATTTGTGCAAAAAACAAAGAACAACATTTTAGACTACTGAACGAAGCCGAACAATATTTAAAAGCATTAAAGATAGAAGTGCCAATAACACATGTAAAGACGTATAAAAAAAAGAAAATAAGTACAACTACCATTTATCAAAAACCGATCACTGAAACTAGAAATAAAACAGGATTTATTGGGTTAATTATTTGTATTAACAGTTTAAGAAATTTATATGTAGAACTGATTGAGAAGGCTGAAGTGATACAGTATCTTCCATCATATAAGTACTCACAGGACCACGTAGAATTATTTTTCAGTAATATTCGAAGTCATGGGGGGCACAACAATAACCCTGATGCCCGTCAACTACGCGGTGCTTTCAGAAAACTGCTTAACCACTTCGAACTGAAATCAAATTTCACTGGAAACTGCATCCTTCTGGAAAATTATCCAATTTTAAATTGTTCATCAGCTGTATCGACAATCAATCGTACTGTAACTGGCTATCGATTTGAAGAAGATGAAGAAACAGAGGGTGCGTTTGAGAAGGATACGCAGGAAGGAAAAAATTGTGACATATTTAATGAAATGTTGGATGCTTCAGTGCCACCGGAAAGTATTGAGCAAATAGTGGGGTACATATCAGGTTTTGTATCTAAAAAAATTAACCGAAAAATTAAATGTCGATCATGCTCTGACAGTCTTTTTACGCCAAGTGGGTTATATTTTCATAAGCTGATTGATAAGAAAAACTTTGGTGGACTGATTTATCCGTCTGTCGATGTTTATAAAGTTTGCATCAACAGTGAAATGGTTCTTAGAAAAATATTCAAGGAACGAGTCAAAGCTTCTGACAGAAACTATTACGCTCGTATTTGCTTGCAGTGTTTCAAAAGTTGCATGTATGCATATAAAGAAATATTCCAGTGCCTTGAAGGGCACTCGTTGGAGCAACCGGCCACTTATAATCATCGGATATTTTTGGTAAGAAGTATGATTGAAGAGTATGTTAGTCTGCGTCTTTATTATAATTCAAAAAAGGAGTCGTACATCAAAACTAAGAGACAAGTTTTTAATAAACTGACACTTTTTAAAGGTACATGAAATTTTGCCAATACATTTAAAATTATAAATAGAGAATTTTTATATAATAAACCTGCAATTTATGATAATTTCAATTGTTTATGTTTTAACCTTATCCTTACTGAAAAGTTCAACTTACTTAACAACTTACTTACCAACTTATTTCGATGATAGAAGATATACTTTGATCTTCCTGTCTAATTCATTTATTTCATAGAGCAACACGGAAGGGAGTAGCCATAGCGACATAATACTATAATTTTCATTCCCGCACTCAAATTATCTGTATTCTGTATGGTTGCAACCTCTTTTAATATGCAATAAAAAACAGGTTTTACTTTCTATCGACAGCTGTGCCCTAAGCACGAACTTTGACAGATCCGTAAACGTATCGCCACAGTCAAAGTTTCTATGGAAACTAAGCAGCGCCCCTACCGAACGTAAGAACAAACTGGCTCTTTCCATAGAAATTTTGACGATTTCGATAGGGTTACGCATCTGTCAAAAGTTCGTGCTTAGGGCACGGATAGGGAGCGATACTGAATACTTTGAAACCCCAAAACACTACTTTTTAACTTAATAATTTTCAATGCTTTTTTTCACATTCTATCATATAATACTATTATTATTGTAATTTTATTGCATTTTTATTATACATCTGATATTTAATTATACTACAATAATAAAAAAATAATAAAAGCCGCTATGAATATGAATCCATAGTTTTGAGCCTCGGCACGCACACATAACATATCGAATACGCGCGCCCACATTCGCCTATTTTGGAGCACGTAAATGTGTGCGTGAAACGAAAGGTCAAGCAATACGAGATCACTGTGCGCGAAAAAAGGATAGCAGTACATTGCTAGCGATCTCTTGAAGCTGAACGGTAATATATCACGCGATACACACACTACTAATGTCGCGCCGACGCATTTAGTAATAGTTGAAGTATGAAGTACTGTATCTAGTCTTTCTGTGATCGAAGATATATACACACTCGCACGCACGCACTCACACACACACGCACGCACACACGCACACATACACATACAGTCACACACGTAACAATCGCATTCATATAGACAAGGATGTCGATGGCGCAAGTGACTATCGCGTTGAAATTGAGCAACTTTCACAGTGGTCGGTCATTGGATGGGTGACCAAAAATTTACTATCTCGAGCTCCTCTTTGCTTCGGAAGGCACGTTAAGCCGTTGGTCCCGGCCGCATCTGCAGTCGTTAGCACCCCACCAATCCGCACTGGGCCCGCGTGTTAGGAAATGGTCCAATCTACCTATTCCGTCCATAAGGAAGGCCTGTGCCCCAGCAGTGGGGACAATAATAGACTGGTGATGATGATGATGACATATAATATATAATTTGAGAATTTAAATTAATTATTGAACATAATTTGACTGAATGTTTTACATCATCATCTTCTCCCTTTAAAGATGCGTCGCGAAATTGCGGATTTAGTTTTCCTCAGTAGCATCGCTTCTGGGGCTGTTGACTGCCCTGAACTCCTATCAAAGATCTTGTTTGGAGTTCCCCCCAAAACCCCTTAGGATTAATCCTATTTTAAGTATCCGCCCTACTTCTACAAAGCATCAACTCACTATAAAAACAGGTAAATTTAGATATTTTTAACACTAGCGAAGCGTCGATATGACGTATCATTGCTTGTTTGTTTTTTGGAGATTATAATTAATATAATAATAATAATAAACATTTATTCCAGACTTTAATTCCATAGACAAGTGTTAGTAATTAACATGTGCGTAATTTGTTATTCTGTTATTTATCATAAGGACCTCATTTATAGATTTTTTACATTGGACAGTGCAAATAGTTTCTTTATAAGTTTAAGTTATGTCTAGATGTGAGGACCTGTAATTGGCTCTTTGTCGCTACTATTCATTTCTAGTATATTAAGATAAGCTGTTGATCTTCCATGTAACCAAAAAAAAATATATATATTCTGTTTTAATTTATTAATTTTTAATTCATTGTTCAATTTCAATTTAGTTTTACATGTGTTTTTTAAATATATTGTTTTGTTACTATTATTATTTATTTTAATGTAATTGTTGTATTGTTTTTCTAAAGATATGGATCTCGTGTCTGAAATAAATGCTTTTTATTATATAAACAACTAGTGGCCCGCCCTCGCTTCGCTTCGGTGTAGAGCTGTAGTGTAGATTTAAATGATTCTTCATATATGTAATTATAAAAAAACTGAAAATAGTACATTTGCCTTTTCCAAACTTCTATTGACATCATGTCACTCAATTGTTTTGCCTTCCCAGAATCTCTCCACTAACATTTGAAATTTATGGTATGATATTAAAGTTCAAATTGACTTTTAAGTATTATTACGAATCGTTTGTATGGGAGTATAGAAAAGTATTGTGTTTGGACATTTTCAGGGATATTTTTTAATTTTTCTCTTATAAGAACCATCCTCGTACTGCAAGGAATATTCTAAAAAAAGAATTATCGAAATCGGTTCAGCTGTTCTCGAGATTTGAGCTTAGCAACACATTCAGCGATTCATTTTTATATTATAGTCTAGTGGCCCGCCCTCGTTTCGTTTCGGTGTAGAGCTGTAGTGTAGACTTTTAAAATTACTCTTCATATAATTATAAAAAAAAATACTGAAAATGGTATACATATTTGTCTTTTCCAAACTTCTGTTGACATCACGTCACTCAATTGTTTTGCATTCCCGGAACCTCTCCACTAACATTTGAAATTTATGGTATGGTATTAAAGCTCAAATTGACTTTTAAGTATTATTTCGATTCGTTTGTATGGGAGTATAGAAAAGTATTGTGTTTTTGACATTTTCAGGCAATTTTTTTAATTTTTCTCCTATATTAACCATCCTCGTACTTCAAGGAATATTCTAAAAAAAGAATTATCAAAATCGGTTCCGCTGTTCTCGAAATTTGCGCTTAGCAACACATTCAGCGATTCATTTTTATATTATAGAAGACTAGTGGCCCGCCCTCGCTTCGCTTCGGTGTAGAGCTGTAGTGTAGACTATAGTTTTTGTTCTCAGTCTTGTATTATACACAATGACATTCTTCTAATACCTAATTACAATAGGCCGCGCCGCCAGGCCCCCCGCCCGGTATCGTCGGAACCGCTATGTCCCTGCATTTTAAATCTGTAATGTAATCTTGGAAACTATTCATTTAAATTACATGCGTTAAAGAGCCAAATTGGTCTTTATTAAATGCACAACGTATTTAGTTGAATAAGGATGAATGTCATATTGCTGAAAATCGCTTCGTAAATAATCTATTATTTCTCGTAAAAAGTATAGGATAAAAAATGGTTATTGTGGGTTATCCCTAAGAGATAGGCATATACCACCGCGGACTTTATTGTAGACCTTTTTAAGGTGTACAATACTTTTAGTTACGACCTTATATTAAAAACCTCTAAAATTATCAGTGTTTCTCTACTATATTATGCATGTATTATACATATAAACCTTCCTCTTGAATCACTCTACCTATTAAAAAAATCTGTTGCGTAGTTTTAAAGATCTAAGCATACATAGGGGCATAGGGACAGACAGCGGGAAGCGACTTTGCTTTATACTATGTAGTGATATACTCACATCTTTAGCGTGGTGCGTATAGAAGCCTGCAGTGGCTGCCAGCAGTTGTAACGCCCTTGAAGGAGCGCACGCGGTCGAAACGCGTGCCGCGTGCAACCAACCCAGCGATACCAGTTGTACGTGCTTCGTTTCCAAGCGCTGGTATATACTGTCAGCCGCGTACGCGTTACCTGATACCAAATCACAAGGACTTTTCACCATAGAGTGGGGAAGGCGGCTCTAAAAGTGTCCATCTAGTAGAAAGAGAAAGAAGATGAGACCGCTAGCTATCTCTATCTCTTGTGACGCGCAGTCGTCTATCCAATAGTTAGTCCAAGCATCACATCGAAATAGTAAGATGCTTACGGTTGCCAATGCGCATGCGCAATTAGAGAGAAAAGCTAGCGGTCTCTCATCTTCTTTCTCTTTCTATTAGAGGGACACTTCCACTTGTTGTGGAGTCTCTATCTCCCCTACTCTATTCTTATACCTCTATACTTTTTACTAATGTTGACAATGTCCAATTATCAAACCGATATCTGTTATGTGCAAAACATATAAGTATTCGAAAATTTACATAGTAATTTTAATTATCTAATCTAGTTTAATAGTTAAAATATGAAATACATAGCATATATTAGTTCGAAAACGACAAATACCAATTTAATGGACTTTTTAAACGCTGCTAAGGATAAAAATTCAAACGGATTTCTTTCAAACTCTACAATAGAAGTTAAACGGCTTCGTCACAGACATTATGTACGTACATACGAGGTACACTAGATTTCAAGGTGTCGCCTATTTAGAGATTTTGGGTTCGAATACCGGTGGGCAAATGTTACTATGATGAATACAAGCATTTGTACTAACTAAGTCATGGCTGTTTATATATGTCGCAGTATGATAGTTAAATCCGTAATATAATTATATCCCTAGGAATATAATTATATACCTTAATATATTTATACGAAAGCGATTCATTACCATCTTACGGTCGCAATTTAGTGATATGTTTATCTGACTAAATAGTTATAAGTTATGATAGAATCAAAGTTATTTATGCACCTGTTGTATAATGAGTGATATTCAAAACCGAATGAGGGTTTTTTAACCTACGAGGCAAAGCAGAGTGTGATAATATTATCACATGAGTGTTTTAAAACCTATTTAAACAGTTGCATACAAGACTGGCAGGAGCTGGATGTGAGTAGCCCAAGATCGGGCCTTTTGAACTTGAATCTCAAATAATTTTCAATCAAAACCGCCTGAAACAGTGTTAAAATTACTAAATTTATAAATTAAAAACCATGCCAAAAACTCACTGTAGGTATGTCATTCAGTTTTAGACAGCTCCTAAGTGAAATTTGATTTTATGTAATTATACCGTTTTGTTCGCCAGCTCTTCATATTATAGTCTATGACACTTATAAATAACGTAGATTTCTATTGGTAACAGAATTTTCAATCCACATCCAGAGATTACTCCCTACAACCTAACAAATTTTACCTCTTTATTACACTACTACTTATAGATTTATATAGAACTTAACTCACCTAAGAAATGATACAAATGGACTAGAAGAAGTTTGACATGAAAGTTGGCTGGCGAGTGAGACAACACCAGCTCTAACAGACATAAGGCTTCAACCACAGGCGCGGTGCTTTTCTGCTGCATTGCTGTAACAAATTTTAATTCATCGTCATCATCATCAGCCTATTAATGTCCCCGCTAATGGGGCACAGGCCTTCCCTATGGATGGAATAGGGAGATTGGCCATGACCCACCACGCGGGCCCAGTGCGGATTGGTGGTGCTAACTACTGCAGATGCAGCCGGGACCAACGGCTTAACGTGCCTTCCGAAGCACGGAGGACCTCGAGATAGTAAATTTTAGTCACCCATCCAATGATACGTAAATAGTGAGCTTGGAGAGTGTTTGCTAATTTCAGACACTCATCGACATAGTATTTTATCAAGTTTTAATAGTCAAAAAATCACCCGGCATGATATTTATCAAGTTAAAAGTGTAAAATTCTTACCCGCTTAAAAGAAATGGTGTGCCGCAAGCATGCCGCAACCATCAGTGGCACAGAACTAAATAGTGAGCTCGGGGGAGTGTTTGCTAATTCCAGACACTCATCAACATAGTATTTTATCAAGTTTTAATAGTCAAAAACTCATCCGGCATGGTATTTATCAATTTAAAAGAGTAAAATTCTTATCCACATATAAGTAATGGTGCGCAGCAAGGATGCCGTAACCATCAGTGGCACAGAACTCGGTCAGGGTGGCAGTGAGCAGCACCTTACTGAAGCTATGTAAATAGTGAGCTCGGAGAGTGTTCGTTAGTTCCAGACACTTATCGTCATAGTATTTTATCCAGTTTTAAAAGTCAAAAATTCACCTGTCCCCAAAGCATGAGCACCACAATTTACATTATATCACGTTTTTTATCGCGTCTGACTGTCAAACTCCATAGTAATTTGACGATTGAGCGTGATAAAAACGCGTTATATATCATACCGCGGTGCACATGCTAGGGGGGCTGGTATGGTATTTATCAAGTTAAAAGTGTGAAATTCTCACCTGCGTAGAAGTAATGGTGTGCCGCAAGAATGCCGTAACCATCAGTGGCACAGAACTCGGTCAGGGTGGCAGTGAGCAGCCCCTTACTGAAGCTACGTAAGTAGTGAGTTCTTAAAGTATTCGCTAGTTCCAGACACTCTTCAGCAGTCATTGGCGCGGCTGCAAGCCGCCACGCGGCCAAACACGAGATGTGGCGTTGGACGTCCATGGTCTAGAATAAATAATACCGGTATTGTCAACAAATTTTACACAAATATGTGACACCCTGCAAGGGTGTTGCAAGTTACCTTAAATTATTATTATAATTTAAATAAACTATTAAAGATTGTCATACATGTTACTTTATAAAATTCAAAAACTATATTAATATATATTTTTCAATTAGAATTACTAATATAAGAATTATAAAAAGAGGTATATCATGAAATTTAATTTCATTATTACTTTATAAAATGATATCAGATATGTTTCAGAAATTTTACTAGAAAATATCTCACTTTCAGGCATCAGACAGGATTCAAACCTGCACCTTCCTATATCTGAGCAGATGCACTAACAAATTATGCTATTTTATAATATTTCGAAATGAATTTTTATTTAGTAAATATTTCTTTAGGTTTAATATTTTACTTACCGTCTCAGGCTCGCTCTTCTCCTCGAATCCTAGACAAGTAAGAAAATCCCTAGATTGCTCCTGTCTTTCTTTCTGCGGCAACATCGCCATATACGGTCTCAAGTCTGGCACAGCACATGGCTTATTAGCAAACACACGTAAATACTGCACACACAACGCTACCCCAGAACCCAGCAGGGAAGTTGGATCCCCACTTTCTGACAACCGTTTCCATAATTCCAGTCTTGCTAAGTAAGGCCCTCTTAAAGTCCTGCCACTGGTCATGCTTTCAACAAGTTGACATATAAACTCGTGACATTTTTCAGCGGTATCATCAGCACTACCCTCACCTTCCCCTTCACCCTCTTTCATCAACTGGAAGACAGAGTCAAAGTATGGAAGATAATAGTCCCACCTATCTTGGTTGTCCCACAACAAGTCTTTGCACAACAGATTCAGTCTTCGCCATTGGCCTAATTTCTTTAAATATGGGATGCACGCTTGTGCACTGGAGCCTGGCACCAGTTGGGAATATAATGGGCTTTCAATAAATTTAAGAATGTCTTCCCATTTCTCCTGGAGCTCTAAGATCATGATGTAAAGACGCGCCTCTTGTTCTGCCTCCATTTTGTTCTCAGTAATAAAATTGTCAACCATTCTTTGTGCTAGAGATAGTAAAATGCCCCTTTTGGTTGCATCCTCTGAAGTTTTGGCCTGAATCCATTAAAATGTGGTTAAAATTGAAAATCGTTTAACCTCTAATACAAAAAATAATGTATGCCTAATCTTAAAAGTTCAAAAGTTTTATTTTAAATCTTAAGCAAACTATAACAAAAAAGTATAAAATTATATATTTTTGTTTCAACTTCTAGGATATTTTAATATCCAATACATCAAGTCTATGAAACCATAAAACAGACAAGTCAAGTGCTGCATTCATCAAAAACTGTTGGAGATATATTATTCTATATATATTTTGTGAGTTGATTATTAGATTGTGATTATGTGCCTAGACCATACTAATACATAGTATATACACTAATAAACAAATGGATGCCATTTCATTTCAATAAGTAAATGGAAACTATTATAACAAGCATTTTATAATGAAAATCATACTTGTAAATTTCTATGCAATATTGTTTAAAGGAGTCGATGACAAAAGCTTATTATTAGGCATTAAAAAACTAACCTGCAAAACAATACTCATTACAGCCCAAAAATAATAAGGGTTCTTCGGTGCAAACTTGTACAGTGCCATTGCTGCTCTCTGCTGTGAGCGATAGTCTCCTACACGCACATAGGACATAAACAGATGTGAGTGGAGCTCCTCATTCAATGGCTCCACCTTTACTGCCGATTCGTAAAGCTCACACACCTTATGTACTGAAATAGCAAAACAATTTTAATTAAGAATATATATTGTAACTTGTAAATATATATTTTTGTGTTACTCAATAATAAAAGTGCAAGATTGAGATCTAACATCATAAAATTTTAATTTAATTTGAATGATAACAAACTTAAAAGTTTCTTTTTTTTCCTTTAAATTAAAATGAGGTATATATAATAATTTATCAAAATAATTTTATGAATCTTAAGATGAATTTTTGGAAAGGGATGTTGCTATGTGCTATATATAGCGACATTCCTATCTAACTATGCTCAAGACTAGATCAATCATTGAGAATCTTTCTATAATATGGGCCTAAATGTGGTATTACCACGCCACACCATAGGTTTTAAAAGTCTAATAATAATATCAATAGATAGGGAGACGATAGGATTGGATTCACAGATAGTTGGTTACAGAAACAAGCATAGGCTGCTGCCTTAATAGGCATTACTGTTATTTTTGACAAGAGGTTGAGGCAAAATTTGGTTTTAGGAAGGAGTAATTTTACTTCTACTTTATAATTAAAATTGTGGACATTCAGCCAAAAGTTATTCTCTATTAGTCTACCTTTAAGAATGTAAAAATGACAATAGTAATGGCATAAAACATAACCCAGTAATAGATAAATATGAACCCTTAGCTTGAGGGAAATTAATTATTCCACTTATATATAAAAGAACTTCTGACACTAGGTTTTAAAAATTGACAAACAATATAAATAACTTTACTAGCTTATCTAGGTTAAGGTTATTTGCATAATAAGTAGTTTTTAAGTTGTCTGTGTATTTATATTAATTAATTCTTAATCAATAAAGAAAGTAAAGAAAATATAGCCAGAAAAAAAATCATGCAGACCAGACAGCAGACGGGACTCGAATCTGCAAATTTGCTGTCCAGGTGAATGCACTGACCATTATGCTACAGCAGCCCTGATGGTGGTGTCTAATTCTTTCTAGCATTTCTTATAACAATAAATAAAGTAACTATACTAAGTAGCAATTCATTTTATGGTTAATTTTGTTTTGTAACACAATTGACTACTGAAACTATGTTACCTACCATTTCCCTTTCCTCTTACACACAAACTTTTTATTTAATTTCTTAGTCTGCATAAAAACCAACATTATCAATCCTTCACATAAACATTAAGGCTATATCACAGAGGACATAAATTTATCTCACTAAAGATATAAAAAAATATACAAATTAAACAGATCTCAGCGATAATGAATAACAATGAGGTATTCACTTAGAAGTTTACAACAACTAATTATAATAAATTTACCCCGTATAAATACAATCTCCTGAGGATATTTTCAGATGACTCCAAAAATACTACTGGTATTAGATTACAATATATTAAAAAAAATGTATAAAATAGCTTACACTGTTGGGATTCCCTATATGATATTGTCATCGCCTGCAGTGTTGTATCATCGCTAAGTTTCTCCGCTGCCAGTTCGTCTAGCAGGGCATGAGCCTGAGTTCTCTTCCCTAACCTAAAAAGTGCTAATGCTTTCAGCGCCCGCGCCGCTTGTAATGAAGGACTCTTCTTGAGCACTTTCTCCGCTTCCTGAAGAGCTTTCTTATTATTTCCATTGTCTAGCCAATCTGCGAAATGTTTGAATCGATTTATTTTTGATAATTAGCACTCCAGCTCCAGGGGAGGTCGGTCAGAAAACACCACCAGATTTGATCATAAATTTTACCGTAAATTGGACGCAACCGACGCTCAACAATACCGCCGTCATGCATGTGCTGCGGGCGCACCGCCATTTTTCATTTATAAATATTTTATAATAAATTTTATTGAACTTTTCGAGTTCTTTTTTCTGCTTTTTACAGCACGTTTGTTTTGCGATTTTTGTCTTTGGTTGGAACTGACAGTGACGTAAAGCATATAATTGTTGCCAGACCTAAAAAGAACCTTTTTTTTAATATGTTCCCTTTTCAGTGAAGGCAAAGGAAACAATACCCATGTAGCCTAGTTTTAAATTCTATTATCTTTTTTTTTACATTAGAATGTCGGTGTGACGCCTTCTAATGTTTCTAGGAATGTTTGACACGAAATGTATCGAGTTGGCTTTTTCGATAAGCTTCTGTGTGGTAGTCAACACTACAATTAAGTTCTCACGTCCACTTGACCGGAATAGCGTATATTTTAAAGAGTCCACTAATTTTTCAGTTGCGCAGACGGTTCTAACATATCATACCAATTTTATTTCACAATATCCACTATTAACGAATTTCAGAATAATTAAAATAAGAAGCCAACCGCACTCGATGAAATCCCGCCAAAAACTCATAAACATTATTTTTTCTTAATTTTTTTTCGTAATAGATTGTAAGTTCATACAGCCACGTCTTTAGAAACCTTTTCTTCCTTTCCTTTTTTCCAAAAAAGACCTTTATTGCTTAAAGATTACAGACCTTAAAGATTATTGCTTTTTCTTGAACCACTTGTCACCACAATAGAAGATCTTATTATTCACATTTTATGGACTGTAATAACGTTTAAGGGTACGTTTCCACAGAGGAGTTCCTGTAATTCTTTTCAACTCCGCTAATGAATACTTTTTTCGTTAAATCGGATAGGTGCTGACTGACGGCGAAGTGGTTAGCACGTTTGATAAGTGATCGTAGAAGTTAAGCCATTGGGGCAGATTACACTGTCGATAATGGTGTTGATTATCTAAACCTAAACTTAAATTTGGCAATAGTGTATCCTTGTTAGTATTTCTTTATACAGAATGAAAAGGAGAGACTGAAGTGCCAAAATCGATACCAATATCGTGATATTATTGACAGTTATGCCGTATCGCATTATCACCGTACAAGGATACAGGTCGCGGCACGTAACTCTAGCGCTGAACAAAACGCAGGGGAATAGCTGCGGATGAGTACGACTGGAGAGCTAATCGGTGCAACGCACGCTCACTCGTGCACCTCGTTTCCGCCCAAGACATCTTAATTTTTACTTCTGCGCAATATCGGTCAGCGCTAGAGTTTCGTGCCGCGACTTATACTGCGTGATACTGCGATCCTATTATCATAATAATATTGATCAGTGTAAAATACCCCACTTTCTCGTTGGCAGGTCATAGATTAGGTTACCAAAAATTTTCTCGAGCTCTGGAGTAGTTAAGCAGCATTAGCAGTTTACGCAAGACAGGTAGGGTATAGCGGATTTTTCTCTTAAATTGGAGCGCCCAGTGCCGTCTTTGACGTATTGGAGGCCCTGGGCATATTAGGATAATGGGGCCCCTATGACTTCCATGTGGTGATTTAACAGGATCGCGGTGCCCTGGGCACTTGCCCAAAATGCCCACTGGGAAAGACGGGTATGGGAGCGCCCGTCTCGGGAAGTAACATCCACCTTACAGAAGATAAGACGGTAAAATAACACTACCTTTTGGTAGTGTTGTGTTTATGTCGGTGAGACAAGGATCTGGCTTCACGGAGTAGGGGATTAAGTCAGCGAACGGTGCAAGTCATATTTTTGGTATCGCAAGCAGCGTCTATAAGCTATGCTGACCACTTACCATCAAGCGGGCCATACCCTTGTTTTAACCTATATCCTATATCTATCTTTACTATTCTTATGAAGAGGAAAAATTTGTATGTATGTTTCTAACGAATTGGCTCAAAAAGTACTGGACCGATTTTAAAAATTCTTTCACCATTTGAAAGCTACTTTTTCACTGATTAATATGGGCCATAGTGTATT
This sequence comes from Chilo suppressalis, assembly GCA_902850365.2. NCBI lineage: Eukaryota > Metazoa > Arthropoda > Insecta > Lepidoptera > Crambidae > Chilo > Chilo suppressalis. Next base: position 15,530,333 of record OU963914.1, on the reverse strand, counting down.
TTCAAAAAGTTAGGGTTCCGTATGAAAACTTCGATAATGTAACTCAACGTGTGTAAAAAATACCAAATAGTAGCCTGATATCGCGTACGCTACGGAAGTCATTGACAATAGAGCAAAGTGATGTACTAAAGTTTTATACAGGATACCAATATCTAAAAAAAGTCCGCGATACCATACATCTAACTATTACAGTTATGTCATAACTAGCGGTCCCCTGCGGTGTCACCCGCGTTAATTTGAAAAAAAAAAAGGTTTATAGTGAGTTAACTTAAAATATGGACATAGGTTGTCGTGGACTCTTTTACAGTACTTCTAAAGGGGAAAAATTCCATCATATATGATTTTTGTGTATCTTTAAAAGAAAAGAGTTTGCACCCACCAATCTGCATTAGGCCATAGTCAATTTGGCTTGCCCCTATTCCATTCATAGGATAGGCCAATGTCCATACAGTGGGGACATTTATTAGGGATATCATAATTCATTACTTTAGGTGACCTGAAGAAACGAGCTCCATGGTGTGCCGTTGGAAAGACCAACCAACCAAGACCAAGTTGGAATGTCCATCAGGGAAATGATGCGGGATGATGATGATTATGATGAAGACGACAGCCTATTAAGGGGCAAGGGGGCACCTTCCTGGGGGGAAGGCTCAAGGCATTATCGGAATATTTTAAAAGTAATTTTACGTAGTTCCTTTGATCCATTTTTATCTTAGAGTATATACGTATGCATTAGAGCATATTAACTAAGGTTTTTTATATTTATGGGTGATAAAAGCATGTGAGAAAATGAAATCAATTGTAACATTTTGTAAAGATTTATTATAAAATAAATAAAATTTACAGTAAAAAACCTAACTTACAACTATTTCACTCAAATATCTCGCATACAATCGTCATACATTCACTAAAACTATGTTTGTTTTACTTACATTACATACCACAAATAAAAATATCACTGTATAGGCAGTGTTAGGTGATTTATCCTATCTGGGAGCCTCTAGAAAATTTAAATACTTAACTACTAAACAAAGACTAATAGAATCATTTAATACGTAGATCCACTGTTTCAAAACCGGACTCAGGTAAATTATCTACCTTAGAAGGCATTAGTTCTGGCGGTTGTTCCCTTGAAAGCGAGGCACGTTTGTGCCTCGGTGGTGGGACTGGGGCGGGCTGGGATACTTTGGATTTCAGCAGGCTCTTTATCTTCATACCACCGCGGTAGTAATATAAGTATATTCCGGCGAGCAAGCCCAGCGCGACGAACAGCGCCACAATGGCGACGAGTATGCCATACCAAGCAGTGCCAGTAGATTGTTCGGGAGTCGGCACAGTCGGTCTCCTGTTCGGTGGCACGTAAGGAGGTCGTGGCCTCCTTGTAGTCGTGGCGAATTTATCTCCGATAGCAATATCAGCGCACGCCCTGAACTCCTCCTGCGGTCCGCACCCAACCGCTTCCGTTCCGTTCTCGCACTTCCCCCAATTGTTACCAGCTATGTACCTCCATTGCAGTACACAGTGTGAGCACTCAAAGTCCTCCGGCAGTCGGTACTTCATTTCGTACATTTTGTTGCCGTCTCTCGGGTAAAACTTGGTAGCTTCCCTACCATCTAGTTTCAAAACGTTCTTGTCTAAGCATTCCTGCGTGGTGCCTTTGTATTGGTCGCACAGTCTGAATTCGAAGAAGCCGTTGTGGCTAGCGGTGAGTTCCACTTTGATTTGTATTGCGTCCTTGGGGGCGTATTTGCGGACGATGACTCCCTTGTAGAATCTGCCGCCGTATTCGTGAGCTCGCGGCAGCTGGGCGTCCCAGGCGTCGCCGCAGATGCCGCACTTGCCGTCATTCTTGTTCCATTGGCGGGAAAAGCCGCCGCAGTAGAGCTCATGGTCGTTGTAGTTGTGCGGTGTGTCGAAGCCGTACCTCCAGGCGGAGGCGCGCGACGGTGGCTCCACCAGCCTACCGTGCCCGCTAGCTTGCCTCCACGCCACAAATAACACTGCTAACCAGCACCATAATTTCTGTAAAAGAGGAAAAACGTTTAATTAGTATAGTTTTTTAAGAATATTTTGAACGCAGGTGCCTACCAACGTATATTTATCATAATTATGCTCGCGATAATAAAAAAAGCAGTTTGCTTATGACCACACGACTGAAGTGAAACTTCTTTAGCTGCATCTGTATGTATATATACATATATAAGTGTGTGTATACAATATGTACATGTATGTACATATGCATATTTCATGTACTAGCTATAAGAGAAAGAAAGAAAGAAAATGTGCGCGCGCACTGCTTTCTCTTGCTGATATCCTACTACTACTGTTCGCCTCACCCGAACACACTTTTCGTAACGCGTAACGCATTCGCGAGCTTACCCCCAAGTAAAGCGTGCGTAAAGAAGTTTCACTTCAAAAAAAAAAGAATGAAGGATAAGGACGTTCTATCACATATGGTTGATCGTCGCTTCCTAGGACTTGATTATTGAATAGTGTGCAAACGACGTAAAAAATAAAAAGAAAATAGGATGACAACATTGAAGGAAAGTAAGTACTGTTTCCCATTTATCTGCAGCGTTAGCACGTTAGGTCAAATCAGAAGCAATATTTAAAAAAAAACAATGTAAGTAGAGCGTATTTTATTGAACGCATCGTATTTGAACCGGACTAAAGCAGATAACATAACTTTACTAAGGCAGCTGTATCTATTGAAAATAAGATTAGTTTCGTTCACGCCTGTTTGTATTAATTAAAGCGTAGACTCATTTCGTAATATAAAATTGGATCAGTGTGATATAATTCTATTGACAGGTAGACAACACACCTACCTCCTATTGTGTCGATAGGTAAAAAAATGAGTTGCGAAAACAATTTGTTTTTAATAAGATAGATACATTATTGTATTGTTATGATATTAGTAGCTATAACCTATAAAGCTTTTCATGTCAATTATTATTTCAAGGGCGGTTTTCTAAAATCTGTCACACCGGGCCAATTACGATTTGCACCACCTAGAATTAATTATTAAATCAAATAAAAATATAGGTCAGTAACGAATGCCTTTATATGACTATTGCCGCTTCTCGCAGCTCTTGCAGCCCTCGTATCCTGCCCTAGGCCATGGCCTAAGGGTAAACACGCCCCTGGGTATTTATAGAAAACGCAAATAGAAATGATAAGAGATACGATGTTATTTCACTCCGGTATTCTGTAAGTATTTCCCCAGGCTGGCGCTCCAAATTGATCGGATAATCCGCTACGCCCTACATACAACAATATTCATAAAGTGTTTTAATATTTGCGATAGAGTTTTTTTAGTTGCATGACATTATTAAATGTACTATTTATTTATGGGAAGGCGCTGGTACCTGCCATACAGTTTATACTAGTGCAGATACCAACGCTCCAATTAAAATGTAATTGTGGTTTAATGTAAGTAAAAATATTTTTTTAAATATAGGTATGTATAATGTACAACAACATGAAAAAAAATATCTTTGGCTAATACCACAGAACACAGAATGAGGTTAGAAGGGCCTTGTGGGCGGGACAGGCGCGCTACAGTTATGCATGAGCAAATGCTCATAACTTGACCAAAATTTGGTTCTGATTGCGTCGTTGCTCTCGGGTGTGAGCGCTAATTGGTTCGATTATTTGATGTCGCGTCGTTTGATTGGCCATTATTAGGTGTTAGTGTAGTAGGGGCGAGCCGGCGACATCGGTTCCCATACAAACGGTCTCTGACCACCCTTCTAACCTTTTTCTGTGTTCTGTAGCTAATACATTCCTTAAACTTATTGCATACTACTAGCACTAGTTCTATTTATAATTTCGTACCAAGGAGTTATGCGAGTGTTGTGTAAAATGCGGAAGTTAATCATTACCTATATGAAAGAATTCTCTATTTACTGATTTACACACCAAACAAAGCAACCTTAGTTAATTGTAAAGATAAATGCGACTCGCGATTAATGTCCAAAACGTTTTATGTTTTTTTTTAAAGAAGGCTAATTAAAATTAAACACATTCCTTTTTTTCTCTCATTTTCTCATCAAGTAAGTATAAAACTTACAATTATCAAAGTTATTCCCGCAGAAACCCCGTTACATGATGATTAAAATGAACAGGAATTCATTGGGATTAATTAATTTATAACGCGTTTATAGAATTTCCCAAAGCACAGTCGTTTTCCAGTTGTGTTAATCGGTAGTGAAATACGTAGCAAAATACACCCGTCCGATAAAACGATGAACAAAAACTGTTTTTTTTTTAACCACATAAGTGTTCTTATTTTATAAAAAAAAGAACGACAATCGCAACTTTATTTAGAAATTATCAAATCTATAGCATGGTGTTTTTACTTCTATAGCAAAGCAAAGTAGTTCTTTAGAATTTAAATTGTTTTAATAATTTAATCTGATGAAACGCACTTGCTCTGCCTTTGATAGTTGTAAGTTTTAAATATTTTTGAGAAAGTCGAATCGGAGTTTCAAAGGTTGTAGTTATTTGTTGTCGAATGTAGTTAACTTTTTCGTAACACCAGTTTAGAACCGCAATTGTAGAACGAACGAAACTCGACAATCAACTTCATCATACAAATATTATACAGGGTGTAAAAAATCCTATGACAAATACTCAAACTACACATTCTGTACACCCAAACAAGCAATATTACAAAATATTATACGTGGGAAAAAAATGTATTTTTAAATATTTTTTTTTTCCAGTACACAATGTATAGCGCGGCGTTCTACTGTGGAGCTGCGCAAAGAATGTGCCTGTGTGTATGTGTGTAAGTGCGTCGATCAAAAAGTTTCTAATTAACGTTTTGAGAAAATATTAATGTAATAATCTTGAAAAAAAAAATTGTGACTTTGACCTTCAATATCTCCATAACTAGAAATTTCTCAGGTATGGTCCCGGAGGAAATAATGATCGTCATGATGTGGAAAATACGTGGCCTTCAACTTCGTTAAAGGTTTTTTTACACCCTGTTTAAGCGAAAGTGTATCTGTCTGTCTATTACCTCTTCAAGCCGCTGAACTGATTGAGATGAAATTTGCTACAGAGTTAGTTTGAGATCCGGGGGAGTTAGGTGTATATTATGTTTGGTATGTTATCATGCACAACAGTACCAGTAATGTTTTCTTCCTTGTGGGTAGCTAAGCATGTCTTTCTTCAGCTATCGCGTGTAGTAGCTTAAATGATACAAGCACCAAGTAGCGCTAGTAAACAGTTTCGTGATAAATGGATCGATCCCAATACGTGTATTATGCTGATGATCTCTTTCCGCTCACGAACATTAAGGCCCGTATTAAAGAAAGATTCTCAGTGATTGATATAGTCTTGAGCATAGTTAGAAAGGGATGTCGCTATATAAAGCACATAGCGACATCCCTTTCTAACTATATTCAAGTAAAGATCAACACTTAGTTGTCATTCAGTAATACGGGCCTTAGTGTAAAGGTATTTATTGGTTACCATTTCAATCATTTTCAATTTGCAATTCAATGTTGAATATTTTATGCAGAATAGAGATTTAAATAACAGATTTGGCCACATTTATATTCACTAAATATCTTGTAAAAATGAAAGTTTCTCATGTCTGTACGATACATCGCATAAACATATTTGCCAAAAAAGAACCTATTTAGCTGAAATTTGGTACAGAGATAGTTACAGTCCCGAGAAAGGACATAGGATAGTTTTTATCCCAGAAATCATCCTTTAAGGGGGTGAAAAGAGGGGTGAAAGTTTATATGGGAAACGAATTATTACACGTAGACGAATTTGCTGGCATCGGTACTAGTTAAAAATATATCCACGATTCGTATCTAAAGGTAACGGTATTTATAGATATTAAATTATCTGTGGTTTGAAATGAGAAGATTTTGAAATTTATTTTTAATTTTTTAAGCATTAAACTGCTGAATGTTTAAAAAATGTAAAGAATTTTATTTGACGATGTGGGTTACCTGCAATGCGAAGAGACGGTGCTGCCTTGCAGCCTAAGTAAGGCTAGAGAAAAGTCAACACGGTCATAAGGGCCACGGTAATATAAATGGTCAGTGCATTAGCCCGGATAGCGAATGTCGAGTCCCGTCTGCTGCCTAGTCCGCGTGGAATATTTTTCTACTAATATTTGCTTAAGTTTTTGAATTTGAAAGTTGACCGCCCCGTCATTGTACAACTAATAATATATTTTATCGACATATTAAGGGCTAAGGGGAAAAACGGCCTTAGTCCAGTCCACAATAAAACCGATTTCAAGTAAAATATAATATCTGGTTCATGATTTGGAAGTCGGGCGGGTCAAGATTGTAAGACGTATTATTACCGATCAGAAACGAAAATCTATTTAATGTTTCAATCTTGACCCCACCCGACTTCCAAATCATAAACCAGATATAATTTTTTACTTTTTAGTTCCATTTTCGATTTTGAAGTCGGTTTTTTTTTTTTAATTTTTCTTTTATCCATTTTAGTGAAAAATTACATCGTATAAGTAAAGAATATCACAATTGACGGAGAAATCGGTGAACATGCATAAAAAAACATCGTGCGTGCCTTTGAAATTCGAAGGTTTCCCTCGATTTCCCCGGATTCCACCATCAGATCCTGACTTGGTTTCAATGGGACCACCTCGGAAGTGCACTCTTTCGAATAAAAAAAGAATTTTGGAAATCGGTCCACAATTGAAATCGGTGAAAATAGACATATATAATACCTATATACTAGCTGTCCCAGCGAACTTCGTACCGCCATAATAAAGTAGGGGTTGATGGTAGAAGGGTGAAAATTTAGGGTGGATGTATTTTTGAATGATGTATCATAAAAATTAAAAAAAAAACTAAAATAAAAAAAAAAGTGGTGGATTACCCTTAACATTTAGGGGGATGAAAAATAGATGTTGTCCGATTCTCAGACCTACCCAATATGCACACAAAATTTCATGAGAATCGGGAAAGCCGGGTCGGAGGAGTTTAACCACAAACACCGCGACACGAGAATTTTATATATTAGATATATATAGTCGAACACAGAACCTCCTCCTTTTTTGAAGTAGGTTAAAAATATTCATTTCATCTTATGGGTATAAATAAAACTAGTTTTTACGGGTTAATGCACGAAATTTTATTTATTTATTGACGTTTCGTAGCCTTTACAGGCTACGTCGTCAGAATAAAACTTTTATTCAATTTGTCGAGCTACCTTCGAAAGACTTTTATTGAGCGTTTGGTTATTTCATTGTTCGCTTTTTAAGTTTTATTGTCTATGTATGAATTTATTATTTAATTTACTTAATAAAGTATTTTATTTCAAATTCTTTTTTGTAATTTTGAGTTTATTTATTTGACCCTAACTACCGTAAACTATTTAATTATGGCTATATTCATGCATTCACAGAAAGGGGTTAAACTCGTTGTGTCTTAATTTTCTTTTACCCACTTCCTTCCTAGACTGTTAGGGTGTTTTAATGAAATATTAATAATTTTTTGTTATTGTAAAATTTTTATTCAGATAAATTATGACATGTACTTGTGGAATATTTATTAAATTTACTTTTAAAATCAACTGCTTGTATATGAGCACATTTTCTTAATCAGTCATAAAATGCTGTCGTAACTATAATTGGGTGTACTATAAAATTTTATTAATATGACTTAGACTGTTTTTCTCCTTAGCCCCTCATATATATTAACATGACAACTTCTTAAAATATCGATCAACCACGGGTTGCCTGTTTCCCACACAGTGTTACCATGACCCGTGTGATACATATTCGATATTGGAGCAGTTTTTCTCACAGTTTAACACTATATATAAGAACTTTATCAATTGTTTAACACTTTAACTGTTGCAATAAATGATCCGATCCTTATTCTGTTAAGCTAAGGTAGTTTGATGCAAGAATTATAAATTTTCCCATACAAACTTTCACCTCCATAAAGGATGATCTCTGGGATAATAAATATTTATACTCAAACTATTAATATATATAGCAAATATCATCTAAATCGGTCAGCGGTTTAAGCGTGAAAGCTAACAGACAGACAGGCAGACAATTAATGTGGATTTTGTAAGTTACGTGACGTTTACGATTTTCCCGCGCCGCTTGAGCTGCAGTGGATAATGTTCCCTCGTGCTAACTACCTTACGTGATCATAAGGCGCTATTGTCATCTAAGTACTTGTCTATGATTTTTTTTTCTATAATTACTAAATACCTATACCATCATAACCGCAGCTCTTGCAGTAGCGTCAGAAAATGTAGTTTGTCAACTATTTAATTTTTAATTTACAACATGAAAAAAGTACGGTAATTTAGGTACCTTGTGAAAACAGTTTTGTTAAATATTCTTTCTATGATTTTATGGTTTTTACCTGTAAGTATTTCATTTCTCAAAAAAGTCCGAAAAGGAATACCTAGCTTCTTTTTAAGTACGAAATAATTATCGATTAATAACTTCTATATACTTATTAATCTGTTTGTTTTATAATTCTGACGACGCAGCCTGAAAAGGATGCGATACGTCGAAACAAAACAATCCCAATTTGAACCAGTATGGTGTGTGTGTTTTATTTATTATTCTTTTTTTAAGAAATGGGCAAAGAACTTAACCTTCCTTTCTTCCAATTCCAGTGTGGAAATCTTTTTCTATCACCGCTATGGCCTGCGCAGACGTAGGAATTTATCTGCGGAAGACAACAGTCCCTGAATCGTGATGAAAATGTCCACCGAGGACTCGAAACGGACTCAACGCACATGATGTGCGAAATTTTAAAAAAACGCATGCTATTGATGTAAATATGTATTCTCAGATTATAACGTTGTTTTGTAATGAACATAAAGTTTAAGAGAAAGAGAAGACCTTAAAAATAGAATACTGGGTCCACTTCTTTATATCGGATCAAGCGTGTAAAGCGGGCTGAAGTTAACTGTGTACATTGCTACACTTTGTCGCATGAGATCTATTTTTTTTCGGGGACACATGCGTTTTAGTACTGTCCGGTTTCTCGATGTCGTCGGTTGTTTACAGTACCTTTTCTCGCGGTATTTTTAATCCATCATGTGCGTTACTCGATGCAGTTGTAAGCGATGTATTTTGACGCACATTAAAATACGCGGACAAAAGTCCTTCGTCTGCAGGCTACCCGTAGAAAGAACGTTGTTGTTTATACATAGTAAAATTTATCAGCTTGCGAATTATTTTCTTTTTTTTATTTAATGAAAACATACAGCCTTATTTTAATACATTTGAGTATAAAATATTTGATTTATACATAAGCCAAATCAGTTTCCACGACGTAATAAAACTTTACATTGAGTAGATTTTTAATTGAATCTCATAACTGTAACAGGGATAAAACAAGATTTTGTACAAATATTTGAAATTTTGAATAATTGTTTCTTAGGTTTTCACGCACATCACTCATTAAATAAAACTAGTTTTTACGGGTTAATGCACGAAACCCCACTTATTTTCTTTCTTCCAACTCCAGTGTGGGAATCTGTATTCTTCACCTTTTACAGTGTTTGTATTCTCGTAACGCAGCTTCGATACACTGCCCGCCTTTCTTTTGTTTCTCCATCACACCATATTGTTCCTAAGGGCATTATGTCCGACTTGTTATTTATTCACGCACGTCCACCACGCACAATGATACGGTGACGCAAGCGCACGCCCGGCAATATTATGCACTAGCGCTCAGTGAAAGTGCGCGTGAGACTAGAGGATTATAGCAACATCGATGTCGGTCGGGTCACAACAACTAAACGTCGTGTGCCTATGATTAAACCCCTAATTACGTGTACCTACATAATTCTGTTTTCCATGTTGATGGACTGGATGAGAAACGTTGAATAGATTAAGTAAGCCATTTGTTAACTTTCCCGAGTGTGCTTGACATCTATGATTTAAGTTTCCGAATAGAATAATAGTTGAAATTTAACAAATGACTTTGTGAGGTGTAAGTAGTAAGTTGATATACCTAGTGTTTTTATTTAATAAAAAAGTTTAGTTATTTACTTACAAACTAACGTAACTTGCTTACTATGTATTTGACTATATGTTTTAACTATATGATGCAATAAAGAGTATAATAACTTGTGTGTGATGTTCGAGCCGGAAGGTGGCAACTGGAATTCTGTATTAAAGTATCGTATCTTCTAATTAGTTTTTTGTTGTTTTATCCCCAAAGAAACGAGTGGGCTGAGCTCCTTTCAGAAAATAGGGGCGGAACGTGAAAAATCTGCATAATTAAGAGTAATGATTAAAAAGATTCTGAGACATTTTTTTGGTCAGGAAAGCCTTTGAGGTGACCAACGTTCAAAGCGATAAGCCTGGGGATATTAACTACCCTAAGTAACTAATCTCCAAGTTGTTTATGCTTAGTTAGTACCTGTGTTATCAAGTATTCTAGATCAGTCCAGTACTAAATTCAGCACATTGTGTAACCATAACAGGTTTGAAAGGAGCTGTTATGTTATTGTGACAAAGCCTTTGTTCAGTGCTTTAAACCAGAAGGATTTGTAAATCTGTATTGTCTCACTTCATGAATGGCTTGCGAGTTTGGCAGCTCTCAAGACGCGAATCTAATTATTCTATACTTTTATTATACCTATAATATGAGGAGCTGGAGAACAAAACGGTATAATTACCTACATCAAATTAACTGAATGACATACCTACAATGAAAACTGAAGACATCAAAGTCATCAAAAGAATGACATTCCGCGTGATTTTTAATTTAGTAATTTTAACACTATTTTAGGCGGTTTTGATTGACATGAGTTGAAATTCAAATTCAGCTGGCCCAAAACCTCCGGGCTGTAAAAATAAAATAATATTATATGTTCAAAACCATATGCGTAATTATACCGTTTTGTTCGCCAGCTCCTCATATTATAAAATTAAAGAGTTGTTTGTTTGCTTGATTGAGGCGATTATCAATCAGGAACTACCAGTTCGTATCGAATAATTCTTTTCGTGTTGGTTAGTCCATTAATCGAGCAATGTTATCCATACTCATGTACTAGTACTAGTCCATCCATACTAACATTATAAATGCGGACGTCTGTCTGTTACTTCTTCACGCTTAAATCGCTGAACTGATTTAGCTGAAATTTGTTATGGAGATAGGTGGTTTTGACCCCGGGAAAGGTAGATAGTTTTTTTATCCTTTTAAGAGGGTAAAAATGAGATTGCTAAAACGGCAAAAAATATTTCTTTTGGGAGCTTTCGTTGCGTGTGCTACATAAACTCGCGTAGTAATACAGAAAGTAGGCTTTTTCCTCAAATTAACGCGGGGCTCAGCTGTACTAGACAAATAACAAATAGCGTTTCTATCTTTGCCACTTTTCCCAACATTCTTCTTGGGCAACCTTGGTTCAGAACAGTTCTACAACAACAGCCTTGTTCGGTTCGTTGCTCAACAAACAAATAATTTATTTAATAGATCCATCTATCTGGCCGGCCCAATATTGTTCATTGAACGTACCGTATGCTTCTCACGTGCTGTTGGGTTGCCACAGACTAGCGCATGAGGCAATTGTTAGCGTGATACCTACTGAAACAAAATGGTTTTGTAATGAAGACTAATTGAGTTGGATTTTTTATTAAAAATAGTGGTGTTCTTTATTCGTGTAACTTCATAGTAAACAAGAGGTGCCCTACGGTTGCATCCGTATTATTTTGAGGAAAATGGTTATAGTCGGTCACCCTTAAAAGTAGACAAAATGCTGTCGCGGACTTTTTTATAGAACTTGAAAGGAGAATAATTCCGTCATATGTGATTTTTATTTAACATTGACCGTTTACGAAGCGTATTCAACAGAAGCTCACAATTGTAATATTTTTTTCTACTTTTGTAACCTTTCTGATTGGTGCTCCGCTCCTGCTCCTGCATTAGGCTTAGAGTTGTGAGATATAGATAGCCTCCCTTGATAAAGCACTATTCAACCCAAAAATATTTTTTCACGTCGGAAAGTATTTCAAACAAAAAGTCAAAGAAACTCCAGCTTTAAAATATTAGTTTAATAGATATACTTATTTTATTTACAAAGGACAGTTATTTTATTTTCGAATTTACTAAATTCATTTCAAATTATTAATACTTAAAGATGGTCACAGTTTAGTATGCGTGGCGTACACACGAGTAGGTCAAGTTTTTACTTTTTTACAATATAAATTATAACCTTTTTTTCTATACCCAAATTCAATAAAGTCTGTTCAATCTGCACGTCAACAAGTAACAGGCAGACCAAAAGCATAACGTGAGCCGTAGCCGCAAGGGTCGTGGACTTATTCTGTATGTATTATAAAACTCCTCCCGTGACCCAGTACAAATTTACTTTAGTTCTGCGCTGATTTTCTTTTGTTTCCGTAAGAATCTGCCAAATATTTTTGAAAGCTCTATGGATGAAATCGGGAAAATTATGGCAAGACCAAGGGAAATAGGGATGCACTTACAAATGTATTATGTAAAGTTTATGCCGACCTTCATTTAATTTAGCACCATGCATCCTTCCCCGTAAGAATTGACATATAATATATATATATATTGTGACTCTTTAGAATGCTTTATGCTATTTTAATTTATAAATAATTTTGTGCTTGATAATAAATATAACTTTTTAAAGTCGTTGTCGCTTATTCAACTTTTCAGATCAAAAGACATCAACGCAATCTGCAACTTGGAAAATAATTTAGAAAAAATCTCTCCAGCACTTGAGATCGAATAAATTTAAAATAGTTTTTGTTCACGTGTTAAATGTAAATAAATTGAAATCAACTCATCATCATCATTCTATTAACCTATCCTCAACGCAGGGGCACAGGCCTTTCCTATGGATGGAATAGCTCCCTATTGCTCCTGAGCTGTGATCTACCGCGCACGCTCAGTGCGGATTGGTTGGACTGGCTAACAACTGCAAATGCAGCCGGGACCAACGGCTTAACGTGCCTTCCGAAACACGAAGGAACTCGAAGCAATAAGTAAATACTTATTCAATAAGCAATAAGTAAATATTGGATGGGTGCCCAAATGGGCACCCATCCAATGATGACCATTGCGATAGTTGCTTAACTTCACGATCGCAGCTCGAATGCGCTAATCAATTGCGCCATCATACTCCTTATAATTCAAAAAACTTTGTAAGAAACAAACATAGATGAATGATTGGTCTCGCGGACGTAATCTAAATCGAATTCAACTAGGTATTTGAATTCGATAATAGTTCGTACTAAGGGTACTGTAACCTCAGCACGAACCAATAACGAATTCGTAACGTTTGCGAGTCCGAAATGTCATTGTCAAATGTGTACTGATTTTTAGTTCTCGTTACGTACTTTGTGTCGCTGCTGTTCAAGTTTCCATACAAAATTTGACAGTGACGTTTCGCACTCGCAAACTACTCGAATTCGATATTGTTTCGTGCTAGGGGTACCGTAACCTTAGCACGAACCAATATCGAATTCGAATAGTCTGAGAGTCCGAAATGTCATTGTCAAATGTGTACTGATTTTTAGTTCGTCGTTACCTACGTCCGTTGTGGCGGTGCTGTCCAAGTTTCATATAGTAAAGATAATGCACATTGCATTTTAAATCAGTTAAGCGGTCAGCGCCGCCATACACGAAGTAGGTTTATGTAACGCTCTTACAATGGTAGTATAATTAATATGGTGCATAGCCACGGAGGAAAAACAAAGAGGAGGTGTGGTGATTAAATTTTCTCAAGAAACGACGCGTGATAATTTGCGGGATGCGGGGTGTTCAGCTCCGCCCACTTCTCAATATTTCATCTATCGGCTAATAGCAAAACTAGCTTAGGTTGATATTTATGTTACTACGTAGTAGTTCAGCTATCTAACACTAGATGTTCAAAAGTTTTGTATATAATTAGACGTACTCAGAACTTGAAGCTTCAAAAAAATGAAATATGTAGGTAAATAAATAAAATAAACGTTAACAAATTTGACCGATTTTAAAATTTTTAAGGTATAATTTTTATTATTTTAAAACATGTAACTGCTTGATGAAAAAAAATCCAGGCAGACCAGGCAGCAGACGGGACTCGAACCCGCACCCGCTCCCGTCTGCGGCCTGCGCCTGGTCCGCGTGGATATTTTTCTAGTTATATTTTCTTTAGATTTAAATTTTAAGGTAGTTTAAAAATAATAGACAAAATGTTATTACAAACATAATTTTATTAAAAAACATCAATTACCTGTAAATAATAGTTTTGGTTAGTTGTTGTCGGTTGTTTGTATTGTGGCAAAATGCTTAAAACGAATATCAATATATTTTTCTGCAATCGATTTCATCAGAAATACAACATGATTAACTGTAGGTGATTGGTCAAATATATGGTTGGCCGATTTTTTGAAACAATCTTGTCCAATAAGTGATTTTAATGTATTCGATACAATTTTATGTTTACGAAAGTTAGGAGTATTCAAAGATTGCGATTTAACACAACGAATACTGCCTTCGGTCCGTATACATATTTTTATGACATCTCTAGATGGGAAAGTAAGACCACCCTTATTTTTAGTTTTTATCAAATCAAGGTCACTATCGTCGTAGTTATCAGCATATAATTCTTTGAGACAGCTCTCACATTTGATCTTGGAATGTAAATATTTGACCACATACCCAGAAATACATGCTACTATTTGACGGCGCAAATAGTCACCTATAGTTGTATTTAATTGTTCATCAAATTCCAATAACATATCGTCAGGCATAGGCTCGACATCCGTGCTATCCGAAGACTCGAAACTCATTTTATTTAAAATGCGATAACGTTCTGATGTAATATTAATTTTTTGCACAGAAGATTCATTTAAAATGGAAATATCTTCTTCTTCTATGGTGTCCAATCCGGTCTATTAAGTTTTGAAATCCATTGCTGTTTTAAATTATCGTTGGATGGAAATCTAAAACGAACATGAAAATAATTAAAATTTATTTACTTGGTAAAATAATTTAATACGTATTACGGCCCTGGATATTTGTAACGTTTAAAAAGTTATTCTATATGACGACAGATGGCGGCCAGTTAGTAATATATTGATAAAATTACTGTTTTAGATACTAAAAGTTATTTAGGAATAAGTGTATAACAGTTTTCAGTATTTACGTATGATTATTACAATATACTACTGCAAAATTATACGTAAACTTGTGTATTTTCTTCCTAAAAGTGTCGCCATCTGGTGTCAAGTAGTAGAATTTTAACGCTGATAGCTGAGGCTGAGAATGTTCTAGAACTTATATATTTAATTACGTATAAAATTACTTACAAATGAAATGTGATGCCATCCATATTATCAGAACGTCTGTCTGAGTAACTTTGACATAGTAAAACACAAAACTTCATCCTTTTCTTGTTAAAAACGCAAAAAAACACTTATAATGCGAGTCTCGTTAAGTGTGCACCTGACGAACGCTGAAAGCATACTGACTTAGGCCCCGCCCACAATGATGACGTCAGGACCTAGTTGAAAATCACAGTGCACAGTTGCTTAGGCCAGCTCCTCTTTGTTTTTCCTCCGTGTGCATAGCTTATTGCCAATTGTACTATCGAGGACACGGCAGTAGATCCATGTGGACCATAAATATCAATCTTACTGCTGTAGTTATAAAGTCGTTGGCAATGTGCTTCACAGCACGACTAGTGCCAGTACCATGAACTCTTGACACAAAACAAAAGCAGCTGCCAAGGTCGTATTAGACTTCACAATTTTCAATTTATTATTATGTTGTTTTGTGGAGCCACCAGCCCAGAAGTGATTCCGGCTACACACCTTTCTCACGCAAAACAGGCGCCATAAGGACGTCGAGTTGCGGAAACACCCGTTGCAAGAAGAAGAAAGAAAGAAAAAAAAAGTATTTTCATCCCACCACCTCGGAAAGTGTAATTTTGCGCTTCGAAATCTGGCTGGAAAATTCTATTTTATTCGCTTGAGCGGCAAAGTAGATTTGAATTTAGAACATCACATATAATGAGTACTCAATATAATTGTAAATTCAAAACGTCATTAAACCTATTTAATGTAACCTCTATGGTGCCAAATTTATGATTAGAACTTTTTAAATTGTGAAAAAATTTAAATTTGGAACCTTCTTGGTTTCTTTGTTTTATTTGCGTGCTTCGCGCCATTCTAGTTTTTCACGTTTTATTGCTTAATATAATTAACATAACCTAAAAACTGTACAAAAAATCAACTAAAATGAGTGACATTAGCGACGATGAAGTTTATCTAACGCCAACTGAGTTAACTGAAACAGTTAATAATGCGCAAATGAGCCTTCTCCCTCAGCAATCACGAGAGAAGTATTTGAAACAGTACGATATATTTAACATGTGGCGACTAGCTAAAGGAGCAAAAACTTTCTCCGAAAACGTTTTGCTGGCATATTTTATAGAATTATCTGAGACCAAGAAAGCAAGCACGCTATGGAGTACGTATTCAATGCTAAAATTCACAATTAAGATGAAGAAAGACGTTCATATCGACACCTATCATAAATTAGTGGCATTTTTAAAAAGAGCCTCATCTGGTTATAAACCAAAAAAATCGAAGGTTTTCACAGCATCTGAAATTGCAAAGTTTATTAATGAAGCACCTGATTCCGTATATTTAGCGGCAAAAGTAAGTCAATACGTGTAATTTTTTGTTGTTGATAAAATTGTACATAGTACTTACAATATTTTTAATTTGATTAATTTATTTACGATTATAAATACTTCTTTTGTTACAGGTTGTTCTTATTATTGGTATAACCGGAGCATGTCGAACAAATGAACTTACACTACTTAATGTCAATAACGTATCAAAATATTCTCATAATTCTGATGAATTGCTATTAATTAATGTACTAAATACCAAGACAAAAAAAGACCGCAACTTCGTTATTCGCAAGGAATATGTAAACATTGTTCAGAAATATCAAGCTTTACGTCCTTCTAACACCCCAATTGAACGATTTTTTCTACAATATCGCAACGGAAAGTGTATCCGACAACCTATGGGTCAGAATAAAATTGGCAGTATTCCACGAGAAATAGCAACTTTTCTCGGACTTTTAGAACCCCCGTTATACACCGGTCACTGTTTTAGAAGAACCTCAGCCACACTTTTGGCCGAATCAGGGGCTGATCTTCTATCGCTTAAGCGCCATGGAGGCTGGAAGTCTAATTCGGTTGTAGAGGGATACATAGAGGAATCAATCCAAAGTAAATCAAAAATTTGTAATAGTATCGTGGAGGCCATAACGCTGAAAGAACCTCTGTCAGATTCTTGGTCTCGCCCTTCTACATCTAAAATGAGCCCCCATAAGATTGGAAACAATAGCCCTCTCTCGCCAACATTTACGCCAATAGAATCCAATGAATCGACACAACTATTTAAAATTACTGATACGAGTAGTTTACCACAAAACAGCGCACAATTCACAAACACCAACATAACATTACCTAACAAAAATATTAAACTTAACATAAGTAACTGTAGCAACGTTACATTTAATATTTCTTAATTATTTTCTATTTCTTATTATTTTCTTCAATTTATAGATTATCTTAATGTGTTTTAATTGAAATAAAAATATTTTGTCATTATAAATTGTTTTCTTTTTCATTTTGTCATTTCCTCGCTGAGGTGGGATGAAAAGTTACGTATTGCACTCGAGTGGAAAGATTTTTCACCTTGTGCTCGTTTGTTTCCCTCGCTGACGCTCAGGATTCTAATTTAGAATCACTCGCTGCGCTCGTGATTCAACTTTAGAATCCTTCGCTTGCTCGGTCATCCAAATCGAGCACGCGGTTAAAAAGGAACTTTCCACTCTTGTATAATAAATAACTATTATTGGCCATAAGTTGGTACATAAGTAGAAAAAAAACAATGGGCAAAAACAATAAAATTAAAACAAAACAGAGAAAATACACATGAGAACGAAGAATGGCCAATTAGGACCCTGCCTCAGCTTAATGCTGTTATTGTGAGAACGGGTATTCCCACCATAACAGCGCTGGTATTCTGGCAGGGCCTGTTTTAGGACGCCAGAGGGACAAAATATTAAAGTGATTTAAAATTATATAAAGGTATAAACAAAAAAACAAAATAAAAATAGGTAGTTAAATGCACATATATATAAATATTATGATGCTTAAACTATGTTACATAAATAATAAAAGTATATTAGCATAAAATGTTAATGAAAGTTATAACAATAATAAGGCCGAATATGCTATTATCCTCGCCCATCCTGCAAAAGCCGCACTCGGAGTGTAGCCACAGAACGCAACCACGCCGGCCCATCCTGACATTGACAAGATATTATTTTTTTGGCGTGTCTATTCTGGGGCCCAATTCTCGCGGCATAGATATTATATCACCTTCGATATATATCGAATGATCTGGCTTTTATCGAAGGAAAACCTTTTTGCCCTATTCTCACCATGTCGCAATAGATATTTATCTACGGATGATCAGTAGACATACATCGACTGGTAAAGAGCCTTCGATATATAAATATCTATGGATCTTGGCATGTCAATCTTGTTATTTCCACTTTTTTACCTATTATTTGTTGTGTTGTCGTGTGCCATTGCCAATTATTGTTACCTCAAGATGTTGTTAACTGCCTTCATAAATAATTAGTAAATAAAGAAGTAGGTAAACAATGGTGTCGATTCTGGCGTGATTCTCTAAACTTCTTTTTCTTTTTTTATGGCATGCACGGTTTGTGCGTTCAGCTTCTCTAAACTTAATCCTAAATTTAACATCAGTCTCTCTTTTTAATTCTGTATAGAGAATGACAAGGAAACAGTGGTGTCGATTCTAGCATGATTGTCTAAACCTAAACTTAAATTATACAGCAGTATATCCTTGTCATTCTCAATACAGAATGAAAAGGAGGGACTGATGTTAAATTTAGATTTAAGTTTAGAGAATCACGCCAGAATTGGCACCACTGTTGTCAAGTTTAAGTTTAGATTTAGAGAATCGTGCCTGAATCGACACCAGTTTATATTAACGATGGATGAGTTGATTCATGTTTTCGTCAATGATTTAGTAAATGACGTGATTGCTGCTGCTGTGCTAAGGCGCCGCCCGTTGTGAGAGCAAGAGGGTCCATTTGAAATGAGGGACGCCGACTTCATAAAAAAATTACGTTTAAACAAAAATTTGGTCAGAAATCTATAAAGTTATGAATGACATTGGTATCGATTCTGACACGATTCTCTAAACTTAAAACTAAATTTAACATCAGTCTCTCCTTTTCATTCAATATGGAGAATGACAAGGATACACTGTTGTCAAATTTACGTTTAGGTTTAGAGAATCATGCCAGAATCGACACCATTTTCTTATTGACGATACGGAGTTTTTGGCGGGATTTCTGCGAGTGCGGTTGGCGTCTTATTTTAATTATTCTAAAATTCGTTCATAGTGGATATTGTGAAATAAAATTGGTGTGATTTGGTGTTACAACCGTCTGCGCAACTGAAGAATTAGTGGAATCTTTAATATATACGCGGTCAAGTGGACGCGAGAACTTTATTGTAGTGTTGACTACCTCACAGAAGCTTAGAGAAAAAGCCAACTCCATAAATTTCGTGCCAAACACTCCAAGAAACATTAGAATGCGTCACACCGACATTCTAATGTAAAAAAAGAAGATTAATATAACTAAAGGCTAGGCTGTATGGGCATTGTTCCCTTTGCCTTCCCTAAAAAGGGAGAATCTTAAATAATATTGACGTTTCATTATACATAACGTTGAAATTATACACGCATACAATTTAGGTAAAGTTGAGATTTCTTATACTCAAAAAATGTATACTCATATTTAATATGAATGGAATTCATAAAATATCATTTTGTTGCTTGTAAAATTCTGCTCTAATTTATTATTATTTTATATAGACTATGATGTTAACTTAATCGAGAAAAACGGAACGCATTCGGCAGTGGCAGAATATCTACGATCATTGGAATATCGAAAATCCACGAGAATAGCATTTTTTACCATCAGTAGATATTTTCAATAGATATCCCTCCTTTCGATATTATCTCGAAGCCGATATAATATCTACGCCGCGAGAATTGGGCCCCAGTTGATGACATTGGTAGCAGATGACCTTTATAGCGGCACCGGGTTACAACGGCGAGATCGTTAGTAAAGCAAGCTGTACGGTCTGCTAGTGTTAAAATAATATCACTTCTAAAAAACTGATGATTTTTCAATTCATCAAATAAATTTCCCGTAACCACAGAGCACATTAATAGGTACAGCTTATCTATTACAATTCGACGCAGCCATTATTTCACTCAATTGCCGTATAATTTGTTCCGATTCTGAACTTAAAACATAAGATATTATTTTTTATTATTTAGTCGTAAAACTTACTTATATAAATATACCTAAGCACTAAAGTCAAAAAGAATTTTCGTGATGTGCCACTTTTAAGCGAAACTTAATAAATTTAATTACTTCCCATAAAATTAAATCTGAGCAGTTTATCAAGTATCCTGTCTTCTATCATAGAGGTTGATCATCATCACCAGCCTATTAATGTCCCCACTGCTGTGGCACATGCCTTCCCTATGGATGGAATAGGGATACAGAAAAGCGCGGATTGGTGGGTGCTTACGACTGTAGATGCAACCGGGATTAACGGCTTAACGTGGCTTCCGAAGCACGGAGGAGTTCGAGATAGTAAATTTTGGTCACCCATCCAATGACTGACCAGTGCGAAACTTTAACGATGCAACCGAACGCGCTAACCTCTAGCGTCATAGAGGTTGATATCAGTCGAATATTGCGTAAATAAATTACAATTGGTCTACTTAAAGGAAAAGGTATTCATTTGACATTGTGGGTTACCTTCAATGCGAAGAGATGACGCTGCCTTGCAGCCTAAAAAAGACTAGCAAAAATTCGACACGGCCATCAGGGCCGCGGTAGCATAATAGTCAGAGCATTCGTCGGAATACCGAAGGGTGCGGGTTTGAGACCCGTCTGTTGCCTGGTCCTCGTGAAATCAACATCTAGCAGTGCTTAAAAAAATATAAACGGTCTGCTTGTTCGATTGTACCTAAATAATAAAATAATAATAAATAAATAAATATTTCCAACACTCACACCAATTAGCCTAGCCCCAAAGTAAGCACTATAAGGCTTGTGTTATGGGATGCTAGGGTAACGGATAGAATACATAAACTGTACATATATAAGTATATTTTTATAGAAAATACATATTAAACATCCATGACTGGAGTTCAAATGCTCGTATTCATCACACAAACATCTGCCCCCACCGGGACTCGAACCCGGGACCTCTCGAGTCGGCAACACCATGAAACCCGGCGTACAAACCACTCGACCACGGAGGTCGTCAAATAACACATACCAAGGACCGGTCAGACGAGACCGAAAGTTTAGCGATTCGTTTTCACTTTCTTTCACCTTCCGAGGTAAAAATACACTTGTGACACGGGTACACATTGATTTTGTGTATACTAACATTATGAGTTGAGAGGAAAGATTTGCATTTTGGGAACGAATACCTAGAAGTTACTCGACCGATTAAAAATATATACTCAAATAGGTACGACAAAGATTCTACGCCACCTGATGGCAAGTGACGGTGGAGTCTAGATGCGAAGAAAGCTGTGCAGCAATTCATCATTTAAAATTTAATAATTTAACTCCACAGTGGGACAAATTAGTAGGACCACGAGGAAACGGCAGCTTTTTGACAGCTTCGTCACGTATCGTCATCGTCAAAGTTTCTTAAGTTATGGATTGGTGCTTGGGCCTTCGATTGCACTCTGAATGAGTACAATCAGGACTGAGCGAGTAGTCCTCATTCCGTTACATTTGTCGCAAACTCGAAAGACGTAGAGCAAAATAACTGTTTTCATGTGCTCCAGTCAGGTAAGACCTGATTGCGAGAGGTTGAGACACCGCGATTGGCAGATTGAAGCTAAATCATACTTCATTGGCGGAAACGATGGCTATGGCTATATAATGGTATAGGTAAAGGCAAACTTGTTCAAGCCAGACAACAAAACTTGCGCAGTCGTTTTTGTATGTAAAATTGCGTATGCGCAGGATACGATGTCGTTGTTTAAGGAGTTTGTCGGGGTGTATAACACTGTGCGTTACGTTAAGAGGGGAGGCGCGCCATATTTTTTCCATACAAACGTTTTCGTCCGATTCCTCTTTGATTTTATCACTAAAGAAATGATTTTCATGCATAAAATATGAATTTACACATTCTAATGCTCCTATGTCTTCCTTTTTTCGATAATTTGTTTCAAAGAAACTAAAAGCCCTCAAAATGCCAAAAATGAACAAATTTTTATCACCACTAAAGACGTCTAGTGTGGAGATTCAATAAGCATTTACAAAAAAAGCAAAACATAGAAGCCTAGTATAACCACTTATTATTCTTTGGGTAAACTCTATTTTACATATATCTAATTTTCGATGATGAAATCGTCGAGAGCCAAACCTCGAATTTTGCAATTTTTATACGCAATTTTCAGCGTTAACTTCTTTTTTCCCTATCTCACGGTATTTGCCAATGCGCGATATGCGCGATGGTAATAGTTTTTTCAAATACTTATTTCTAAATATCTCTCAGCTCGTGTCCACTCTTAAGGCTAGTGGAAACACGAATAAAAATGTGCTCTTAAAATTACTTGCTGTGTATAACTCCTTCAGTCCCTATATATTTTAATTTATCAACAACTACTGCGATCAAATTATAGTGGCTACTATGTCAACCTCTAATCTCATTAAAATGTGAGGGACATTATAGAGATTTTTTAAGTATAAAGAAAGTACATATGCAGACATATCTAATTATAATGTCGTCTTAAGTATAAAATGTTTCTTATTATAATTACTATAGTTATGGTATCCGTAATGTAGTCCTGGGTTGTTGCGACTTACAACAGATAATTGAATGAAAAGTGAAAACCTTGCTTTCAAGTCAGAGTGACAGTTTTGTAGTTGTTATATAATCATATTTTAACTAATAATACATATTTTTTTTTAATTGTTTATTTTCATACTGATCCCATTCCATTTCTCAATGGAAAGTTAAGATAAAATTTACATTTTAAGTAATGTATTCTAGTTAAACATCCATCTTTTTTATATTTAGCACAATTTATTACCTTTGGGAAAATGCAGTTCACTGGCGAACTAAGTCAAGATTTAGAATACTAAATAGATGTTATACAATTAATATAAAAGTATAAAACATAATTGAATCGGTTGAAATTTCAAAAACCACATAAGTCACATTTTTTCCAACATGCTTTGTTTTGCTGAAAATGGTTCCTCAAAGGTAGATGCGTATTCTGGGTGAAAACAACTTAAGTCAATACAATCCTTCCTCTTTTAATAATACGTTACGTTTTAAAAGAAGTTCAAGATAACATTCTGGAAGAGCATATGCCATTTTATAACAACATTTTTAGCTGGCCAACTGCAAATGTTGAAGATAATCCAGATGAAAATGATGGAGAATATGACTATGTACCATAAAGATATTAAAACATGACAAATGAATACATGTCAAATGTTAATAACATTATTTTTAAGTGTAATTCTTAATTATAAGCAATAAAAAATATGATTACTACGATTGTTTTGGTTAAAATTTAAACCACTTACCCTATTTCTCGCTAAAACAGCATAAGTCTGAAGAACTGTTTTTCAGGTTTTTTTCATTATATCTATTAATAAACTGTAAAGGTTATACGCTATTTAAATTTTTTACCACTCAAATACTAAACATAAAAAAAGACCTTTAAAACTCATTTGTTTATGTATGAAACAGTTTTTATTGATTACTGAAAAATTATAATTTTGTTACTTATGAGGTTTTTGAAATGACCGATTCAATTAAGACTTAGAACCAAAAAAAAAAACTTCCCACAATGAAATGGCTCTTGCTAATAGTTGCATGTCAAATGATCATATTATATATCAAGTTTGTCCATGATAATGGACTTTTACTTTTAATATCTGTCTATACCAAAATTGACGTATATCGCTAATCACACGAAAGCGGAAACGATTCCATCACGAATATCGCTGTTAACGGAAATAAAAGCACTTGAAATAACTAAACTTATAACTACTAACGCAGCTTCGATTACATTGACACAGTGAAATGGAAAAGTATGATAATGTAGTGATTTGCAAATTTTTTTTTATAAGAGGCGCAACAATTTGCCCCGCCCCAACTGATGTTAAGGGATGCGGCAGAAAGTGTGCCCTATCCCACAGAGCTCTGAAACCCTACTAACCAGCAGCAAGACATCATCAGCCTATTAATGCCCCCACTGCTGAGGTACAAGTCTTCCCTATAGAAACAATAGGGAGATTGGGCCGTGACCCACCAAACGGGCCCAGTGCGGATTGGTGGACGCTAACGACTGCAGATGCAACCGGGACCAACGGCTTAACGTACCTTCCGAAGCACGGAGGAGCTCCAGATAGTAAATTTTTGTCACCCATCCAATGACCGACCACTGCGAAAGTTGCTTAACTTCAACGATCGCGGCCGAAAGCCCTAACCACTTGCGCACTCGAGCTCCTCAGAAACACAACATCACCAAATGGTATTGTTATTTTACTGTAGTCTTCTGAAAGGTGGAGATTGCTTCCCGAAACTGGCACTCCAACTCGAGCGGAAAATCCGTTGTGCCCTACCCCTCCTCAATAACATGTGCTGACGACATGTTTTAAACAAAACCTCCACAGTTATAAACTTTTAAATCACAGCTTAACAAACTTTTGGTGATATTGTGTTTCTGTTGACGATTAAAGGCCTCATGGTGTCGAATATTAGGTAACGATGCCTGAATTTTTTGCGTCTTTTATACAAAAGCTATATTAAACTTTCCTGAAAAATTTCTTTCTTAGTGATCTCGCGCAAAAGTACCTAACACTTATTTATTTTTAGTTAAACGAATTTCTTTTAATTTTCGTAATCGTTCTTTGGGAAAATTTCATCGTTTTACGATTATTGAATCGGTTGAATGCTTCTTTTTTTGCTTAAGAAAGAATTAAGAGCATGCTGTGAGGTATTTTTTTTGATGTTTCTTATCGAGTCGTGTCTTTAAGTTGTCAATGGAAAGCCTCAAGTGAAAGTGTTTAGTTTTGTTTCAAATGTTTTTGTGACTAGATTGCTCATTAGTTTTGTAGTATTTTCGTATTCAACTTAGCCACTATGCGATTTTGATATTAAGAAAAGGATTCATATGCCTTATGGCATTTGTTTTCAATGCTTTGCAGATGTTTTTCACTGTTATCATTAAACTGATATATGTAAAAAAAACCCTTTATAAAACCCATTTAGTTCATGAAAAATACTTTGATGTATTCGCTATGTTTTAAGTAAGATAATGTTTAAAAAAAAATAAACCTTCAAAATTTATAATATTCAGGCGAAAGGCATAATGAAATTGTCTACTTAATATTAATTTAGTTCATGATGATAAGTGTTTTGTTTATACACATGTTATTGTCAATTTTAACGAAAAACCTTTTTGACAAAACGGATAAGTTTATTGGAATTTATCTTGAGAAATATGAGTTATACATACCTAATACCTTCTAAGGTACACATGTTATATGTAATGTGTCTTTTCGTTAATAAAGATTTATTATTATTATTACCTATGATATTTGTTAAATACTTAATACTAGCGACCGCCTGCGAATTTAATTAAATTAAATTTAGTTTTTGAACAATCCCTCTGGAACCTAATATTTTGCCGGGATAAAAAGTGTCCTATTCCTCATTCCAGATCAAAAACTAAATGCCTACCAAGTTTCATCCAAATCCGTTCAGTGGTTACTTTTATAATATTAGTAGATTTGTTTTTAATAAACTTAGAACGATGTAATATTCATTATCTGCATCAACGTATACAACATTGACCTTTGCCGTGAAAGTTCCGTAATACATTCAAATTTATACAGAGCGAGACTAATAGTTATGTGAACTATCATCAACACTCAATATTACATCGATGTAGATGGTTGTTAAAAGATTTCTCTTACGGTATGACATTATGTCCTGCGGTGAGACTTGCTCACTGCTTTCAAAACGAGTCGTTGCATTTAATCATAATTCACTGTAATATCTGAGGCTGTTTGTTTAGTTTTCACTCAATCATCCATATTTTACTCGATATGGATTCGATATAGATCCTATATGTCACGAATCCATATCGAATAAAATATGGACGATTCAAAAGAGTTGTATTTTTACATCCAATTTGAATAAAGATATTTTGACTTGACTTGATAGTAATATTACTTTTAAATGCGGAAAAATTGTCTGCCTGTCTGTCTGTTATCTCTTTACACAATTTGGTATAGATATCGATTGAGTCCAAGGGAAAGACATAGGATATTTTATCCTAAAAATCAGCCTGTAAGGGGAAGGATGATTTTTTGGATAAAATAATACCACCATAACCACTCCTTGTAGTTAGTGCATTTGGCCTGCGATCGTCGAAGTCGAAATTAAGCAACTTTCGCATTGGTCGTTCATTGGATGGGTGACTAAAAAAATATTCGAGCTTTTCCGTGCTTCGGAAGGCACATTTAGCCGTTGGTCCCGGCTGCACCTGCAGTTGTTGGCACTTGCCAATCCGCAATTGGCCTTCGTGGTGGGTCACGGCCCGGTCTCCCTACTCCATCCATAGGGAAGGCTTGTGCCCCAGCAGTGGGGTCATTAATAGGCTGAATGATTAAGGGGGTTGGAACTCAATATATCCACGCAGTCGAAGTCGCGGACACCCACCTTGTAATAATATTATGCTTTAGTTATGTTTCCATTCTTTAAGCATTTAACTGCTAGATGTTTAAATCTAAAGAAACTTTACTAGAAGAAATTCCACGCGGGCCAGGCAGCCGAAGGGACTCGAACCAGCACCCTTCGCTACCCGGGCGAATGGCATGGCTGCAATGCAGCGCCATCTTTTCGTATTGTAGATAACCCACAGTGTCAAATAATAATACCTTTTTGGTCCGCTTCTGGAAGTGGATTATTTTCTAGTTAAATTTTCTTTAGAAATAAAAAGCTTTGTTTTGGAATCTGGCCGTTGAAAAAAAACATTCCTCTGATTTCCTGTACATATATGCAGTGTAGAGCTCTTACTCTCGACACATCATAAATCATTAAAAAAATAGGTTAGTTACACAATGACACAAGGACATCTGTTTCTATTACAGTTAAGTAACAGTACCATAACCTATAACTTCTGACCTCTAAAGTAGGCTAAAAGTCTGTCTTAGGAGAAAATGTTCTCCTAAATTACACTAACAACAGCTATTTCACTACAAGCGTGTAATAGCTCTTAAA
This sequence comes from Chilo suppressalis, assembly GCA_902850365.2. Taxonomy (NCBI): domain Eukaryota; kingdom Metazoa; phylum Arthropoda; class Insecta; order Lepidoptera; family Crambidae; genus Chilo; species Chilo suppressalis. Next base: position 15,502,919 of record OU963914.1, on the reverse strand, counting down.
CGAATTATGTGCTTACAGTTTTAATACGAAGTAATTGTAATCTTAAGCTGTGATTCTTCAACATTAGCTTTTTTTGTAACTACTCTACGAGTGTTACGAGAACACGCAATGCGTGGCACCATATCAAATACGAAGCCAAAAGCGAATATCAATTGGCGTCAGTACACTGTTGTATCGTGTTGTGAATACGTCCCGTGAATATTAAGTTATTATCAAAACTGTGCCACCTTGTTAAAAAAATGTAAAAACTGTTTAAATAGACAAAAAAAGACTACTTTCGACACCGTTTTTGCTATGGTGCCACGCATTGCGTGTACCGTGTACTCCGTCTGCCTTTTGTTCTTAATCTGAACTTATTACCTCCACTTTTTGTACCCAAAAAATATCTTAAATACTCAATCAACATTTAGGTATTTTTTTAAATGCATTAAAAAAAATAACCTGTTAACTATGGTTTTTCCATCTAAACGTTTTATAAAAACTAAGTTTATAAATTACGGATTTCCCGCTCATAGAAATCAACTTACATTACATTTATAAAAAAATAATGAAAGTAAGATTAAAATTGGACGCTGGGAAAAAAAGTCTTGTGCAATTTTCGCGTGCGATTGTAAAATCTTACCCAACTTATTTCACTTCCTATGCGATGATGACCGGAATGTAGTTTTAATCGCAACACACAATGCAAAACTTTCACAGCTATTAAAGGTTGAAATGTTTATATTATTTAATCCTAATCTTAACATTTTGTGCATCATTATACTTAGTGGGTTAATAACCCCACTGTTATACCACCCACTCGATTATTTAAATAAGTAACCGAAAACTGTAAGAAAATGTAATAATTAATAATAGACAAATAAATTGTTATTGTGTTATTTCTATTGTGTTGTGACAAGCTTTAAAAGCTGTCACCCATATTTATGGTTCGATAAGTAGAAAAACGTACATTTAATCGTTCATCGTTAAATTGGTTAAACCAACCTAAATTATAAAATAAAACTATATTATTTATTCTGCGGCTAAACTATTTCACGGCTGATAAAAGCAACGGAGGTTGCGATGTTATGCAACATTTTGGTCAGATTTTGTCGTTTGAAATAGGAGTCTATTTAAAGCAATGCAAGGTTATATTCGAACTTGTTTGTCACATTGGCTACATCGGCTTCCTTGTGCTCTCTCGCGGTGAAAATAGGAAGGATATTGAGTAGTAACCACTTGAAATGGAATGTTGCTTTGAAGGCGTAGCTCGCTGCGTTGTAATTGCTAGTTCTATGTACGAGTCATTACCCCTTACTTTCAATTAACGCTTTTGCAAATAGCATTCTTCTTTTTGAGTGTACCACTCTTAACTTTATGATAAATAACAATACAACAGCTAAATAGTCATTTATTTTGACAAACCACAAATCGATTTGAGAAGGCAACAGTCATGACTAAATGGAGCCACATCTCCACATCAGCCAACCAGTCGATTCTGGTATGATTGTCTAAACCTGAAATTAAATTTGGCAACAGTGTATCCTTGTCATTCTCCATAATGGATGAAAGGGAGAGACTAATGTAAGATTTAGTTATAACTTTAAAGAAACATGCCAGAATCGATACCATTGTGTTTATTAAGTGTATTTAAAATTTTCTAATTCAATTAATTTAACTTAAAATCAAGGGTGGATACTTATGGCTGCAAATGCTGGAGCCAATAGCTTAAGATTCCTTTCGAATACGGTCGGAATTATAATATTTTGATCATCTACACTGCGAATCTACACTCGCTATAGAGCCTTTACAGTTCATTGTTTCTCAAACAATTTGCAAAACTAAACGTAAATCTCTTTGAACCATAACTTATGAGGTGTAAATCATCTTTTTCAATGAACAATGGGGGAAAATTGTGGTCCGATGAGGATGTGTTCGCTATCGTATAGTAAGACAATAGAGTCGGACGCTTGGTGGCCTCGGAAGTGATTTGTGACCTCTAGGGTTCGGAGACATCGTGGTTTATTAATCCACTGATGAGGAAACTGGACGCCTCAATGTATGCAAAATCTATTTCAATGATTTTATTGGACAATAAACATCGCTCGATGCACCTTGATAATTGTCTTGATTCATAAAATTTGAATTTCGGTCTTTTTTTGTTGTGGATTTCGTGACTTGAGATTTTTTTAAAGAAAACTGTTACTGTTATTTTATTCTTAAGTTTATATTATAAACTCTCTTATATATTCTGTGCTTAGGTGAATTATTACCGTGCGAAGTTGGGGATGGATTATGAAAAATATATAAAAAAAAATAGGTACTTTTAAACCAATTAAAAAGGAGATAGAGGCTCAGACCAAGAAATGGTTTGAGGATAGAGGGTTGGTGGCAGTAATTATTATATGAGTTCATCGTCTGACAGAGGTTAATAATATTAAAGACTAAATAAAATAATAATTTTAAACAGTTTCTTCTATTCATTAATTGCTGCAATATTAAATAGGAAAAGTTTGCGAATATTTAATAAAAATAAGTATCTTAAACGATATAATCGCTTCTGTCGATAGCCTTAATACATTGTCGCCTAAAAAATTTAGCGGCAGAAGTTTTACCTGCTGTGTTTTGGAGTAAGTACTTATATTTTTATCTAATTATAATTTTTATATTTTATTATTATGATATATTAAAAAACTTAATTACTACATCGGCAGGCAGACTAGAATAATTATTGAAATTATATTATAAGAGACAAAAAAAATCTGCCACTATGATTATGTTGCATTATTAATAGCGGTGGGCATTTAAACGAAAAGCGCTTAAATAAGCGCGCTTAAAATATTAAGCTTGTAAGCACGCTTTTAAGTATAAGCTTTATAAGCTTATCACTTAAAAAGTGTGAGTAAGCTTTTCACTTAAAAAAGTGCAAGTATATTTTTTACTTAAAAAGTGCAAATCCCGCCATCTATGTCTTTGCCAGGAAACTACATACTTCGATCCTTCTAGTCCACTACAGTATCGTAAAATGGGTACGCGGAATTCCTTGGTACTAAATATTTCACAATATCACAGACATAGAACGCGCGACTACAGCGCCGCGTCGGCGTGCCATCTTTCGTGAGCCGGTTAATACAGAATGCGAATTATTATAATGCGACGTAAAAAAATGCACTTTTTTAAAATTTGGTCGGATAACCAACGCTTTTTTCGTTAAAAGCGTTTAATTAAACGAAGTCGAAAAGCAGTACGCTTGTCACTGTGACGGGGTAAGAGCGCGTGGGTGTTGTACGGTGTGTTTGCATGCTTGCTTGACGTGTTAATGCGTTTCGTGTATTGGTTTAATGTGCATATAAAATAGTTAAAAGTATGTATATAAAATCAATGAACTTTTAAGTACGCCTGGATAGTCCTATGGACTATGGACCTATGGACAGTCCTAAGCTTGTAAACTAAGAAGGAAAGTTCATTGACTATTATAAAAATGTTTATTATAAAATCTAAATTCAATTGAAAATCTTTCGTTTTTAATGCCAATCAATTCATTAGGTTTAAAAAAAAATTTAATAAAAATTTCATTAATAAGAAGAAAAAACGCAATAAAACACTTAAACACATTAAAAACGACAATAAACTTTTCACGCTTTTTTAAACGATATACCTAAACGAAAACACAACACAACGTCGCGCTTTTTACGCATGCTTTTAAACGTTTAAGCCAATAAGCGTTGAAACGAAACGACAATAAACTTTCACGCTTTTTTAAACGATATACCTAAACGAAAACACAACACAACGTCGCGCTTTTTACGCATGCTTTTAAACGTTTAAGCCAATAAGCGTTTAAACGAAAAAGCTTTTTTTCAAGCGCGCTTATTTTAAAAAGTACAACGTTTAAACGCTTTTAAGAAATAAGCCGTTTTTTCCATCTCTAATTATTAAATCTGTTGTTGAAAAAAAAAATAACAATATCAGATCGTTTCTGCCTTTAAGTGGACTACTTCTATTAGTTATGAGAAGCATATAAATGAAAAAGGCAGAAAAAATCGACACTGTCTTTTCAAATTCAAAAGTATTTTACAACCTGAGGACAGCAGCAAGGGGATACAAATACACACTCATTAAAATTATTTGTGTATTATATATTTGTTCGCATGGAAAAGAAAGCTAGAAATAACAGGTAGTTCATAACCGTGAATAAAGGCCACGGAGAGAAAGAGTAATATAGGTGCTCCGAAACATGTAAGACGCTCCGAACAACGTCATCTTAAATTAAAGTTGTCTGTGTCTGCCTGCCTTGTATGTCTGCCAACTTTTCCTTACAATTAGAAATAAAAAAAATAAAATAAAATTTTGGTATGATATAGTACCACTTATTATTTCTACAAAAATTCCCTCCATGCTGACTTTTGCCAGCTTTAATTTCATGATCTGAAAAACGTGTTTAATAGATATAATTGATGGCTGAAACGATAATATATTTTATGATATGTCTTTTACCTTACAATTTCGGAATTACTTAGAAAAAAAAACAGAGCTGCTAAAGCTCGTCACTTATTTTCTGTAGTTAACATAGGTGCTGACTACATTACGTCTTGGTATCAACGGCGATGAAATCATGTACCTAAATAGCCACCAGCTTCCTAGCTATATGGCAAAATATATAAATAATTGGCCTATTTAAAAGCATTTTCTGAGGAAATATAGTTTGTGTTTCATTATTTTGTTCCCGAGCTTTCAATGTTTTTTCTAATAAAAAACATGACAAATTGAATTCGTTGACACTGTGACAGATTCTAAAAATCATACCAATAGGTATAGTAATTATCAGGATTGTTCGTTAATCGTTAACACGGAAATATTGCAAGCTAAAATTAAAGAAATGACATTATATTACCTGTCAGCCGAATAGATTTTTTCTTTTTGCTCTCAAAAAAAATCTCCATTGATTAAATATTATGATAATCGTACAAATTAACTTTATGTTCATCAAAACCACTCAACTCTTAGTTAGAAAGACACTGAAGATTACATCGCGCTATCACATCGCAAATCACTATAAGGACAATGCAACTACTAAACATTTAAATAGTCATTCATTCACACCGATAACATTCACGATAAGTACCCTGGGAATAAACTCAATGGACCCAGATTAGTATCTTTCTGGTCTAAAAACTGTCACCGACTATGAATACGGGACGTTGCGCAAAAACATTATAACGACGGTGAGGAACAAAACCCTCCTATCTTACAATTTGTAATTTTCATGAATGTAATTAAAAAATCTATTTTTGTTGCGCTTAGATAAAAACACAAACACATGGTCCGCATAAATTTCAATTATTGAAAATCCCTTGGGAACCTAACATTTTTGGCATAACAAGTACCCTATGTCTCAATCCAGGTAATAAAGTAAATGTGTGCCAAATTTCATCCAAATCCGTTCAGCCGTTTTTGCGTGATTGCAATAAGTAACAAACATATTGATATATCATAATTTTAGATTTTTTCATTTTCTGAGACAATCTCAATACATCCTATGAACACTTAACTCTACTAAAAGTGGTCTGACGATAAAACTGCAATGCGATTGTAAAGTCAAAAGTGTACGTACTAAGTTTAATTATTTGTTGACCTTTTAGTCAATGACAAAATAAATGACTTTTTTTTCTCTCCTATAAAGTTGTGTTTTCATAGATAGGAGCTTTTGGATCTTCATCGTCGAATTAATTCTGTTGCAGTACGGTACCGTGGATAATGAATGAGTTAATCTGTTAGATTAGCTGTTTTTATTATGCTGACAAATAGCATCGAGGTTTTGAAACTCTAAAATTATATAACTACAAGGCGGTGCAGTGGTAATTAACCTTGAATGTGTCAAATTTCGTTTAGGGCAACAGTTCGTCTCATATTACGACCTCCGTGGCCGAGTGGTTTGTACGCCGGGTTTCATGGTGTCGCCGACTCGAGAGGTCCCGGATTCGAATCCCGGTGGGGGCAGATGTTTGTGTGATGAATATGTGCATTTGTACTCCAGTAATGGATGTTTTATATGTATTACTAAATGATCATGTCACTGTCAGAGCTGTCAAATGGCAAGGAGTGCTCCGAATTTTAATTTCAACAAAAAAGAAAATTATGTATTATTATTATTTGTATTACTATATAAATCCATACTAATATTATAAATGGGAAAGTGTGTTTGTTTGTTTGTTTGTTTGTCTGCTCGTCACGCCTAAACCGCTGAACCGATTGTGTTGAAATTTGGTAAATGTATAGCTTGAACTTATGAGACTGCTATAGGCTACTTTTTTTAAATTTATGTATTCGAATTTACATAATTTTCAACTAAATTAATCATTTTCATGCTTGGTCCCGATAGAGATGGCGCTACTGTCACGAAGACATATTAAATTTGAAATGTGGAAGTTGAGATCTTAATACGAGATGGCACCACTCGTGTTCAATACCGAGTATTTTGTGTTAGTGTTTCATTTATTAAATCGAGGTAATTTTACGCAATTTCTTTCTAATCTCATTTTTAAAATTAAATCTAGCAAATACTACTCTAAATTTATAATATAAAAATATCATTTTCGAGTGATTATAGATTCTGGATGTTGCTTATAATAATAAGAGATGGCGCTACCATCTCGAATACCAACTCAACCGAGTAGTCTCTCTGGAAATAATATTTTTTGAGTAACTTAATAGATGGCACCACCCGTCTTTAAAATGAGTATTTTTAATTGTTTAAAAATCTGAGTTGTGATATTGCGTTTTTTCAGATCGCGCTATTTATGAACATGACTTTTTAATATTTATTGTTAATTTTAACGTGATGTAGGTAGATATTTTAATTAAAACAATATTAGTAAAAAAACCGACTTCCTTCAGTGTCCTAATATTTTACCAGAAAATCTTATAAACATCAAATAGATATTAAATAATCAGCTGTTTACAGTAGACAGGTACTAAATAAACAGCTGTTATGATTTATTTTAGTCCCTTAATCGAGTATTATCCTATAATTTTCAAGTGAAGATTGATCCTGGATGTTAATAGAAGTAGGCGCTACCAACTCGAATAACAATTCGAAAACCAAGCTGTTGCGTGTGAAACTGAAGAGATGTCGCTACCCGTCATTAAAATCAAGTTTACTTGCACTAAAAATCTGAGGTTTTTCGGATGGCGCTATTCATGAATATTACTTTTTTATATTTATTGTTTTTAATAGTATTCTGTTATCTGTGCTATTAGAGAAGAATCAACGTGGTGGTGTTAAGTGCTTACTATTTCAGCAGGTAAGCAACAGCAAGCAGTAGGTACCTACCTACCTTGATTGATTTTAAAGAAATACGATAACAAGGTACCTGCCTACCTACATATCTGTTTTTGTTTTCCTTTGCGATTTGGTTTTGTTGTGCATTAAATAAATTAGGTAGGTATTTTGATAGTTTCTTCGAATGTATAAATTTGGCTCACTGATAAAAATTACGATTATTATATTATAACCTACCTACGTCGATTTTTACCAGTAACATAGACAACACATATGTAGGTATTGGTTTTTGTAATAATATGGTATTGTAGTTTTTGATTGGTTTTGTTGCTCTGAAAGAAGGGCTGCATATTTGCTAGATACCTTTGTAGATAGGTAACCTACCTACCTTGATTGGTACCTACCTACATTATCTTCTAAGTGCGCATACTATTTAGGCAGGTACCTAGATAGGTAAATACCTTGATTTTAATAAAATACGAATTACCTATCTACATACCTACATAATATATGTTAAGTATCTGTTATTAAAATAATAATAATTAAATAAAAATAATTAAATTAAAAAAAAATCAAAAAGGAATATTAAAAAGCAATCGTTTTGACATTAACTTAACACATTGATCTTGGGTTTTTGTGAAAATAGGTGAATGGATAATTATTCGCAATTTTTTTGGATTTTAAATACCTACCTACTATAAACAAGTTGAGTAGGTGCTTACAAAACATTTTTATACTGTTGTAATTAAAATAGGTAATTTTTTTTAATAAAAAAAAATATTTCAGATACTTACCTTCACCGTAATAATGACGCGCAAACGCAAATCTAGCCTTTATAGAGTATCCTCTCAAGCACGAGCAAAGAGATTAACTAGGTCGCAAGAATCTCATGAAGAAATTGAACTGAGAAGGCAAGAACAGGCAGATCGCCAAACTGCTTTGAGGGCCTCAGAATCTCAATCGCAGACACAGGAAAGGCGTCTTGAACAGTCTGAACGTCAAGCGAATTTGAGGGCCTTAGAATCACTGTCGCAGACACAGAGAAGACTTCAGGAGCAGACAGAGCGGCAGGCTCATTTGAGAGCCGCTGAATCGGATGTTCAGTCTCAACAAAGACTACAAGCGGGGAGTCAAACTGCTTTAAGAGCTGCAGAAACACCTGCTGAAACTCAGCAAAGACTTGATGAGCAAGCTCAACGACAAGCTTTTTTGAGGTCATTCGAAACACCTGAACAAGCACAGGCGCGCAGAGATTTAAAAGTACGGCTTCAAGCAGAAAGGCGCCGTAATTTTAATAGAAATAAGCTACTTTTTTACTCACTATGTCAAAAGAGGATGATAGCCTCAAATAGGGAAACCACGTGAGCGTAGCCGCGAGTAACAGCTAGTATATATATATATAATTGGTCCATGTTTTAAAATTTAACCATTACATTGGCAAAGAAATTTCCTGAAGATGGAATGCCTTAATTAAGGGAGAATCTTGATACATTACGCCGCGACACATAGGCCCAATGCGTATTTGTGGATGTTTACACAGAACACACAGTTTATCATTGCTTTATCTATACTCAGTGCCGTCTTTGACCTATTGGAGGCCCTGGGCATATTAGGATAATAAGGCCCCTATGACTTCGGTTTGGTGATTTAACAGGACCTAGGGACTTTGTATTTGAACTGAGGGGGCCCTGGGCACTTGCCCAAAGTGCCCAACGGGAAAAACGGGTCTGTCTATACTGCTTACGGGACTAACAGCTAAACATGCGTTGCGATAAAAACAGTATCTGAGTTTGTAATCAAAATGTTGGTAGAATAAAGTTCTTAAGGTGTAAAATACTAGTAATTAATATTCTAAAGTTTGTGTCAAAATTTTCCCACATAAGTATTTTTCAATTGAAAAGGTGACAAAATCAATTGCAAGGCTACGTTAATGCATTGTAGGTTTTCTTCTCTTCACAATAAGGGTGTGAATCAATGTTTAGCTTTGAAATTTCGATAGTCATGATCATGATTATTCGTGCTGTGGCGGCCTTCTAGTTGTGTAGTGACGCTACAAAGGTTCCTAGAGCTTGTCGAAACTTTTTTGCGGTTGCTAAAATGCTTAGATAGAAGCGTGACTAGGTAAAACATTACATCCACAGCAACACTAGACGAATAAATGGACATGATCACTATATTGTACGGTTCCGTACATAAATTGTGACAACATTACTGAGCCTCCACTGTCCATAATTCTATCAACAGGTTTGTATCTCATTAAACGATAATGTTTAAGTGTATTTCTGTTGCCACTCACTAGACAAATTTAAAGAAATTAAAAAAATAATGAAACCCTTATAAAAACATTGAATTATTACGTATTTTTGCTCGACTAAGTGACAAATCTCTTGTCTGTCCTTCATCTCTTTCTTCGTATGCTGAGAACATGACTGACAAGCTGAGAATATAAACAAGACAATATAATACAAATAGTTCTTTAATAATAACAACTCAAACCTCTTTGAAAACAAAAAAAAACAATTTGGACTGGACAAAATTTTAGACATCCATTTTAGTTTTTAAGTTTTTGTTATTTAAATGTATCTAGAGTTTTAGAAAATCTATATTTTATCTTAAGGGCCTTTATAAAAATGATCTTTCGAACCGTATATTGACTAATAGATGTTTAGAAAAGTTTACTTACATAGATTAATTGAATATTTTGTTAATTTGTTAAGTATTAATTTATTTATCCAGTTATTATTTCCCTTAAAGCTTATGAATTACAGAAGCAGCAACAAATTGAATGATTGCGTATTTAAGGCAGTTGCATTTCCCTGAATGTTTTCTATCAGAACTGATTATTCAGTTATGTCCAATGAGGCGTTGCGCATTATCGTTATGTAATGTAATAAGTCAGGGAATCAGTTTTTTGTTCCATCGGTCAGTTTAAATTGATTGGCATGGATGGAGGGTTATATTATCATAACTTAGGTTATTCTTGCGCTGCTGTTAGACTTTCGTAAGTTTCATAATGTCCGGAACATTTCGATTGAGTAAGTGCATTATAGTTAGGTAGTACTGAATAAACAAACAAAAATACATCTTTCGCAGTCATAACTATAAAATATGTGAGTAGTAGTATTATTACTTTTATCTGTAAATATTATGCATCATTATTGCCAAAATTTATTTCTCCTTTGATAAATATTGTGAATCAATTTTTAAACAAATAAATTAGGGATCTACGAGTAAATTAAATGACGCGACGAATCATTTTCAGTATTTTCTAAGATTATGTTAGTTATAATTTTATTATATTCTGTATATTTTAGAGATTATAAAAGTTTAATGAATTGACTTTTTCATAATGGATATGGGGTGCAAGGAAAATTAAAAATATCCCAGGTGATAATGATATTTAAACTTAATACTATATTTTCTGTCATTGGGTGTGGCTACTTACATTGAGGTGCGGTTATTATAAGTATTTTTTTTCTTTACATAGTCAGGGAGGCAAACGACTCTACCCCACCTGATGTTAAGTGGTAATAAAGTCCCAAACGCGACGTCCAAGTACTAGGTACTTGTGAAAATAATTTTAACTAATTTTTGATATATTTCGCATGATATACATACAGTTACATATAAACAGCTTGAAGCTTAGACTAAAGCAAGAAGAGTTTACTTTTACAGTTAGTTTAACCCTTTTAGTATGAAGGCTTTAAGCCATGTGTGTAGTGTAGCCTGTTAGTCACTTTTGTATAAATATTGGCCGAGTGACTTCGAATTAGGGTTCAGGATTGCTCTGAGTCACTGTCTGCGAATCACTTAACTGATTGTTGTGGTCAGGAACAAACAATTGAATGGAATTATTATAGTTTGTTTGATATTGGTACTACGACATCCATACTTATATTATATGTGCGAAAGTGTGTCTGCCTGTTATCTTTTCACGCTTAAACTGCTTAACCGATATATATGAAATTTGGTATGGAGTTACTTTGAGTCCCGGGTTTATCCAATATCTATTTACCGTACGCGCTTAAGTAACTATAGCACCATCGAGCTGATCTTTCACTGGCCATGCATATCTAATCGTTATTTACATTTGAGTAGACAAACGAAATATATATGTATGACAAGTAGGTATTTAGGTACCACTTGCTACAAACGGCCTAAAATGTACACATTAAAATGTATGAGAACCATTGTAAAAGCGGGCTAATGTTTTAAAGATTTCGCTCAAAGGAAAAGCAGATGGGTTAACGTAACCGCAAACGTTTGCCGGATACGTCCGACGACCTCGGTAGTGGAATGGCTAGCTTGCTATTTTCCGTGAGCCTAGTCGCCAGGTTCGAACCCCGGATGGGTTATTGTATATATATAGACTTGTGAAATAATTAAAATAATAAAGATATTTTTTCACTAGAAACAATTTAACGCGCGAGGAGCTCGATGGCGCCAGTGGTTAACGCGTTCGGCTGCGATCGTTGAAGTTGAGCAACTTTCGTGTTGTGTGGTCGGTTATTGGATGGGTGACCAAAAATTTACTATCTCGAGCTCCTCCGTGCTTCGGAAGGCACGTTAAGCCGTTGGTCCCGGCTGCATCTGCAGTCGTTAGCACCCACCAAACCGCACTGGGCCCGCGTGGTGGGTCATGGCCCCCAATCTCCCTATTCCATCCATAGGGAAGGCCTGTGCCCCAGCAGTGGGGACATTAATAGGTTGATGATGATGATGAATTTAACGCGGCCTGTTTTAAATGGATATCAAAACCAGCGTCCTTTTTTGATTTTTTGAGATATGCAGTCCTAATGAATCTGTAGACACTGCAACCTATAACATCTATTACGATTAGCCACCAAGAAGCACGTTTCTAGCTTTTACAGATTTGATATTCCCTGGGCGTATTATATGTCGTCCTATGCCGTCTTTGACCTATTGGAGGCCCTGGGCACATTAGGATAATGAGGCCCCTTCGACCCCCGTTTGGTGATTTAACAGGATCTAGGGACTTTGTATTTGATCTGAGGGGGGCCCCTATCGATCGCGGGGCCCTGGGCATTTGCCCAAAGTGCCCACTGGGAAAGAGGGGTCTGATGTCGTCCCAGATGAATACTCGTTTGTGGATAAGAGGCCCACCCCACATTCACATAGAAGGTGTTTTGGTGTTTCACGCTTCCTATTACAGTATCTGCAAACATCAGTGTCACTGAATTTCATAATAATTTGGTCTCTGTTGAGATTGCAGTGTCCAGTTAAGACTTAAAGTAGCTAGGGTGTTCGGCCTAATAAGTTTTATTAACTCAGCAGTTACCTATTCGGGAGAATCACCGAGCAAATACTTTGTATTTGCTCCATAGGGACAATGCACTGACCGATATGTACGAAGTGCATTCGCCCGAATAGTGAAGGTAGCTACACGATTCCGGTCTCATACCTGGGGCTGTACCATTGATTGACTGATTATTGTACTAACAGGGACTCCGTTTCAGTTGATAAAGTATAAACTATTAAATTCGCGTGCAAAATATTTTCCAAATGAAAATCTTCTTAGGATATTCTAGCAAATTATTGGTGATTTTTATTTCGTCTTTTATTAATATGAATCACACTAATATTACTAAAGGCGGAAGTTTGTGAGTATGTATGTTTGTGACTTCTTTACAACTAAGCGGCTGGAGCGATTTTTATAAAATTTGGTATGGAGTTAGTTGACACCCTAGATTAATACTAGGCTTAGGCTACGTTTAACTGCGGGAAAATATTCCTAATAAACCGCGGGTAACACCGCTGGGCACAGCTAGTAAAAATATAAACGTTAAACGACGTAAACAATAGGCACATGTAGTACGTCGACGGGCCTACTAACATCGCAAGCGGAGGGATAGTGACTAAATTGTTTTTATTTTTTTAAGCATTTAACTGCTACATGTTTAAATCTAAAGAAAACTTTTACTAGAAAAAGAAATTGCAGCTTAAGGATAGGAAAATTTCGTTGCGGCCATCAGGGCCGTGGTAGCATAATTGGTCAGTGCATTCGCCCGGATTGCGAAGGGTGCGGGTTCGAGTCCCGTCCGCTGCCTGGTCCGTTTCTAGTTTAGTTTCTACTATTTTTTTTCTAGTAAAACTTTTCTTTAGATTTAAATTGTTTTTGAAAAAAAAAATATAAAGAAATAATGTATTTTTATCACACTGAAGTACCTACTTATTCTTTCACTTGAGATTGCATAAACTAAAATACATAAATATTTATCATTCGTATATTATGATTATAGATATTTCTAAATTTTAACTGTCCACTGGGGATAAACTTTAGTATATACTTGTGTCTTATCCAGGATGTCTTCTTAAGTAAATAAGTAGTTAACCTACCAAAACCGGATTTAAAGGTGTGGAGTCAAAGTAGCCAAGAAGTGACGGTCCCTAACTAGAGAGTATTTTAAACCTGACATCCCGGATAACTTACGATTTAATTTGCGCCCCCTACTATCGTTGGTGACGTGTTAGGCCCCTCTCGTGTGGGCCCTGGGACACAGCGCCGCCAGCCCTGCCTTATATCGGGCCCTGTAACCTACATTTAAGAGATCTTTTTCTAATGATTGGAGCGGTAGGTTGTGCCCTAACTGGGCATAACGGATTTCCCGCTTGAATTTAAGTGCTCGTTTGGGGAAGCAACCTCCATTATTTGACGACCTCCTTGGCCGAGTGGTTTGTACGCCGAGTTTCAAGGTGTCGCCTACTCGAGAGGTCCCGCGTTCGAATTCTGGTTGAAGCAGATGTTTGTGTGATGAATACGAGTACATATTTGTTCTCCAGTCATGGATGTTTACATATAAATGTACTTATATATGTATTCTATCCGTTACCCTAATATCCCTTAACACAAGCTTACAGTGCTTACTTTGGGGCTAGGCTAATTGGCGTGAGTGTTGGAAATATTTATTTATTTTCGGTCAATGCCTCAGATGACAATGAAATGCGTTTTGGTGGTGAAGTTTTCAGCCAGTGAGTAAGGTTCCAGGCCTCATTAATATTATCTATATTATTGATTTATAAATTATATGTCTACGAGTAACTATAATAAAGAAAAAATGGTTTCCGACACAAACTTCCACCTCTCTTTTCACCCCCTCAAAAGGTAATTTCTAGGATAAATACTATCATACTTTCCCGTGAATCTACCTATAGGTATATCAACCAAAATTAATTTAAATCGATTCAGCAATTTAAGCCTGAAGAGTTAACAGACAACCACACTTTCGCATTTATAATATGAAGTATGGATTAACTTGCTAATTTGTAACAAAATAAAAAAAGACTGATAATCTAACATGCTAGTAGTTAATTAATACTTCAATATCAGGAAGAAAGCATAGCACTTTTTATTGAAGTTCAACTACATAATCGATCACACGATTGTTTGGTAAATTACTGCTGGTTTTATTTGTATTGTTTTTAGGCACGAATTTAATTGAGTAAGTTGCTATTTCATAAAAAATATGAGTAATAAGTATGATAATTGTTATTTAAAAACAATTCTACTCTACCTGTAAGTGCTTTTTTGAATTCACAATTTTCAAATTCAATTCTTCATAACCGCCCTGAAAACTAGCCTTGAATAATTTTGCACATTTACTTACGTTCATTTTTCACTGGTGTAAATACTCGAGTATGTAGGTATCCGATCCGATACCGCAACTGGTTTCACAGATCACAAAACTTTCAATTTCTTTTTTCCTCTGCTTTTTACTGTCTCTTTTTTATTACTCGAAATTCGAAAATTAAAAAATAACAACTTGCTGGCGAAACCCGTTCGGATACTGCAATGGCGGCATGCGTGAATGCGCCTTGGAAGTATTGTGGCGACTGAAAGCCAGCTGTTAAAAATTAACTTTCTCGTACGACCGCGTTTTTGAGCCGCGCTCGCTTGGTAAGCAAGGGAAGGCGCAGTTGTCGCCAAGCCGCCACCGCCATTTCTTTTTGTTTACACTCAATAATTAGATCATACGTGAAGCAGTTTCTTAACTCAATATTGGTGTCACACAAATTTAATTTCACGCTGACCTTTCTTACAGCTCAACGCCGAAGAGGCTAACACGTTCGGTTCGGTCTGCGATTGTAACGGTTAAGCAATTTTCGTAATGGCCGGCCGTAGGATGGGGAACCGAACGATTTACGAGTTCTTCCATACTTTGGGAGGCATGTTAAGGCATTGCTCCGTTTTTTCGATAACAGGGAGAATTAAATATATAAATATATCCACACAAAATCACCAACGCTTCGCCCAGCGGGAGTGGTCCGAGTGTAGCTCCTTGGCCTAGCTAGCTGCATCTACAGTAAACAGCCACTAATTCGCGCTAGACCCTATACGGTTTTGTCTATTTTCCGCTCATTTAGTAAAGGCCTGAACCCCATAATTTTATCTCTGGTCTGGTTTACATTAAACCGCTTGTAATGAAGTGATGTAAATAAGACGCAATGAAGATACCCATCTCTGCCTCTCTCTGCTTGAATGCCGGGTTTCATGGTGTCGCCGTCTCGGGCGGTCCCGGGTTCGAATCCCGGTCGGGACAGATGTTTGTGTGATAAATACGAGCATTTGTACTCTAGTCATGGATGTTTAATATGTATTTCTGAATATATAAACTTCCTTATGTACAGTATGTATTATATCCATTACCCTAGTATCCCATAACACAAGCTTTACAGTGCTTACTTTGGGGCTAGGCTAATACAGTCATCTAGAAAAAAAACCCAAAAGGGAGAATAACTCTTCAGAACACTCACCGTGGTATAGTCGGTAGAATGCGCTAAATGATGCCACATCGCGGCGTGATTGTAGAGACCCGAGTTTGTTAGTTACTGCTTCATCACCAATGATGCGGCAGCGCGCCGATGCAACCTATCCAAGGCATCGAGTAAGTATTTAGCGGAGCTATCCCAGAGGTGCGAGCAATATTTCACGCAGGACCGCACTTGCTTTTTGTACAACAAGCACAGTTGATCAGGTGTGAAAAAACGCCACACCTTGGTCAGAACTCCGAGCATGCATGAAGCTATTTTGATCATGGTTTCGATGAAGTCCTTTGGATTCAGGTTTGAGCTAACTTTCATACCTAGCATGGTGATGTTTCTCTGTAGCGCCAGTGATGTGTCCTGAAGAGAGGGAAGGAAAAGGAACGGCGATGATTTTGCCATGAAAACCGTACCCCTAGCACGAACCAATATCGAATTCGAATACTTTGCGAGTCCGAAATGTCATTGTCAAATTTTGTATGGAAACCTAAACAGCAGCGCCATAATGAACGTAACGAGAACTAAAAATCAGTACACATTTGATAATGACATTTCGGACTCGTAAACTATTTGAATTCGATATTGGTGCGTGCTAAGGCTACCGAACCCTAAAACTGGTAGATTCACCGTCTCCTGTTCTTTGTAGCTATATCGAATCCTCCAAGAGATGAGGACGCAAACATAAGAATCCATGTACCTTCTTACTTCATCCTTTCTTTGTGAAGACAATAGGACGTAAAAAAAACTCTGAAGCCATTTCCTCGTGAAGTATTCATTCAATGTATTGATCAGAAATCGGTTTGTTTTGGTTCGATGGCAAACGTCAACATTTCCAGAAATAATGTGATGTTTATAAACGCATCTGAATGATTTGAGAAATGATAATATTATGTATCTGTTACGTTCTACATAACGCTGACAATAACAATTCTCTCAAATCATGCGAACGTCCATTTAGGCCCGTATTATAAAAAGATTCTCAGTGATTGTCTAGTCTTGAGCATAGTTAGAAAGGGATGTCGCTATATATAGCGCATAGCGACATCCCTTTCTAAATGTACTCAAGTAAAGATCAACACTTAGTTGTCATTCTGTAATACGGGCCTTAGTGTCGCCGCACACGGGCCACACGCCACAGCCACAAACACCGCCGCGAGTGTGTGGCGAGTCCATATAAAATGTATGAGAACTACAAGAAATATACCGGTGGCGGCGTTTTGTGGTTGTGGTCGGTGGCCCGTGTGCGGCGACACTTAGGGTTCACCAAAGCCCCACTAAACGTCAATTAAATTTAATGCTTTTCAAGTGACGCGTTGTCTCATTTCATTGCTATCATAGTGTCGCCGTACACGGGCCACCGACCACAACCACAAAACGCCGCCACCGGCATATTTCTTGTAGTTTTCATACGTTTTATATGGGCTCGCCACATACGGTACGCCGGTGACCGCCACACGCTACAAATCGTCGTTGCTCGCTTCTTGTGGCCCGCACCTTCCACTTAATGCGCCGATACAAAACGCCACCACACGTCGCTCGCGCGCTGTCGCCGCTGTCGCGCGCTTCAGCCACTTTAGTAGCCGCTTCTAGCTTCTCGTGGCGACGTTTGTTGCTGTGGCGTGTGGCCCGTGTGTGGCGACACGTAGATCTATATCTTTACAGAATTAAGGCATAGCAGATTTCCCGCTCGTATTGGAGCTCCCCTATAGGGCAGTAACCATGTTACCTAGAAGACCACAGTAAAAACACACTACCGATTGGTAGTGTTGTGTTTCTATTTCTCTTCGTAATTAAGGTTCTAGGGCTCCATAGGGGCAAAGTATGCAATGGTGCGAGTGATATTTTTGGTATCGCAAGATTCTATAGGCTATGGTGGTACGCGGACTCTCTCCGACGTAGGAGGGTGAGGGAAGGAGACGGGGGAACACCCTTCATCTTCAGGCTCTTCCCGGCAGAAGCCTGCGGGATCTGGACTTGGGAGGTTCAGATCCTGCCTTGCACAGGTCTTTGATGATGCCTGGGGATGCCCATGATGCTCCGGGGCATCCCCAACACTCTCCTCTTTTCGGGAGAGACGGATGTATCCCTTCGATTAGGGCGATCACTGGAGACTCCGGATGAGTTACCGTGGCCTCATCTAGTGCAGTTGTCTTTTGTCCGAGTAAGTTGAGGGGCTTTGTCAGGTTTTAGTGGGTAGCCCCCCCCCCCCCTCTTTAAACGGTCGCTGAGCTAATCCCGTTGCCGCTCCCAGGTGCCGGAGTATGCATCACACATTTTCCTGACAGAAATTAAAGCTTTTGGGGGCTGCTTACCATTAGGCGGGCCATATGCATGCTTGCCACCCTTTTAACATAAAAAAATAACGCTAAGGAAGTGCCCCATCAACTTAAATGAAACTTCTGGCTAGACGCTTGCGATGCCAGAGTACCACTTGCGGAATTACCAATCCTTCCGGCTAATCGCTAACTTTTTTGACATTTACACTGTGTAACTACAGAGAAAATGGCATTTCCATCAATGCTTTTCAGAACAAGTATCTTGAGTGGCGTTACACAGTCAGGTCATAAGTATTGTCACACAGTAAAAGCTTTTCTTTTAGAATGCGGGCCACCAAAAAGTTTATTGAATTCGAATTCCGAATTGTTCATGAAAATAAAAATGTATCCTTTTTAAAATTTTACTCATATTTAAATATGGAGTGGACGCTTAAAGAAGACCGTGTTGCAGTTATTGCGTTGCATCGTTGCGGTTACGCACCAATTAAAATTTTTGACATACTGAAAAATTTGAATATAACTAAAAGATTCGTTTATCGTATCATCAAACGATACAATGAAGACTCTAGTGTAGATGACAGGTCAAGAAGTGGTCGCCCTCGGTCTGTTAGGACTCCAGCAGTGGTTAAAGCTGTGAAGGTGCGAATTCATAGAAATCCCAAACGTAAGCAGAAACTGTTGGCCCTTCAGTTGGGGTTAAGCAGAACCACGGTGAAAAGGGTGTTAAATGAAGACTTCGGGCTTCGGGCATATCGAAGAAAAACGGGACATCGTTTGAATGCTCGTCTAATGGACCTGAGACTGAAGAGATGCCTCGCTTTGTTGAAGCGGTACGCAGGAAAAAAATATCGGGCAATTCTTTTTTCAGATGAAAAAATTTTTACCGTAGAAGAGAGCTACAACAAACAAAATGATAAGGTGTACGCACACAGTAGTGAAGAAGCGAGCAACCGTATTCCGCGTGTCCAACAAGGTCATTTTCCATCCTTGCTCATGGCATGGTTGGGAGTTTCTTATTGGGGCTTAACAGAGGTACATTTTTGTGAGAAAGGTGTACAAACGATTGCAGTTGTGTATCAAAATATAGTCCTGACGAACCTTGTGGAACCTGTTTCTCATACCATGTTCAATAACAGGCACTGGGTATTCTAACAAGATTCGGCGCCAGCTCATAGAGGGAAGAACACACAAGACTGGCTGGCGGCGCGTCAAATCGACTTCATCCGGCACGAAAACTGGCCCTCCTCCAGTCCAGATTTGAGTCTGTTAGATTACAAGATATGGCAACACTTGTAGGACAAGGCGTGCTCAAAGCCTCATCCCAATTTGGTGACACTCAAGACATCCTTGATTAAGGCAGCCGCCGATATTGACATGGACCTCATTCGTGCTGCGATAGACGACTGGCCGCGCAGATTGAAGGCCTGTATTCAAAAACATTTTCAGGTTAGCGCGTACGGCTGCGATCGTTGAACTGAGGAGCTCGATGGCGCAAGTGGTTAGCGCGTACGGCTGCGATCGTTGAACTTAAGCAACTCTCGCAGTAGTCGGTCATTGGATGGGTGACCAAAAATTACTATCTCAAGCTCCTCCGTGCTTCGGAAGGCACGTTAAGCCGTTGGTCCCGGCTGCATCTGCAGTCGTTAGCACCTACCAATCCGCACTGGGGCCGCGTGGTGGGTCATGGCCCAATCTCCCTATTCCATCCATAGGGAAGGCCTCTGCCTCAGCAGTGGGGACATTAATAGGCTGATGATGGTGGATTCAAAAACACGGAGGTCATTTTGAATAAACTTTATTGTCATAAGTTTTTCTTTCATAAGAATCTATGTTTTGTTAAGTTCATTTTGGTATATAAATGGTTACATAATGAATAAACTTGATTCTATTTTATATATAACATGTGACAGAATTTATGAACTGACTAGGTAATGAAGCAGTAGTGGATTACTAAATAGCGCGGTGATTATCACTTCCATCCACAAACACAGCGAATAGGCCTATTGAAGTTATCTCTTACTATGTAGAGCCCAGGAACCTTCATCATCATCAGCTTATTAATATTCCCCACAGGCTTTCCCTATGGATGGAATAGGAAAAATGGGCCACGACCCACCACGCTAGCCCAGGATCCTTACTCATCGACAAACATTTTATTCAGTAATGTTATTACTTCCCCAGACAGGTGCTCAGTTTGAGCGTAAAACCAGCCAAGCTCAATCTTTCTTAAAATTTGTTTTATCTTCTCCATTGTTTTAGTAAGAGAGGCCAAGAACCTATATTTTTTTGCGAGTAGTTGAAAACGAGTCTTATAAAAATTGGCTCCATTCAGTTTCAAATTTCCTCTTTATGTTTTAGTTGAATAATAACACGAGGCCATTTTTGTTTGGCCTCACCCTTTATGATTGTGTATGAAGTTTCATTGATGGGATGTTGCTCGTCAATCTAACTGCCTTTATCCTATCATGCACTTGAAATAATTACGATATTCAATGCGAGAAACTAAACAAATTTATGTAGTTACATATTTTTGTTAGATACAGAGGGCGCAAACATTTGATCACACCACATAATGACTAGATCGCAAAATGTCTGGATTTGTTTTTGACTACCTACATATAATCGTATCGTCTTCGTCAATTTTTTTCGAAGGAGTCAGTTTGTTCTTATTCCGGTACTGCTTAGTTTTCATAGAAGCTTTGACGATGAATTACGATTTTAAGTAGTCACAAACAAATCCAGACATTTTGCGATCTAGTCATTATGTGATGTGGTCAAATAAAGATCTAATCATTTTGCGATCTAGTTATTATGGGATGTTGTAAATTAAAGATCTAGACGAAATGATACTTTGCTGCCATTTTGCGATAAGGTCATTCATTTAATGGAAGCGTTACAATGCGAGCTAGACAAACTGAGATGAACCCTTATGAAGCTTTCAAAATTTGTGCTTGAGCTTATGTAGGTACATATTGAAGTGTCGTGTTTATTATCGTAGAATAACTTATGATCTATCTGTCCATCTGGGATCTGGATAATAATCACCTGGAGGAAATGTAATCCCTAAAAGCTATAGAAAATTTCGAGTTTTTGGAAGTTACTTAGTTAAGAGAGATATTTACTGTAAGTGATAGTCCCAACAGAATTCATTGGTGTGTACCGTGAATACATTTTTTTTATTGCCTTGATAAGGCAGACGAGCTGGTGGGCCCACCTGATGTTAAGTGGTCACCGTCACCCATGGACATCAACAATGCCAGTGACACTGCTACAGAAGACAGAAAGAGGTTTGAAGGGCCTTGTGGGCGGGGCAGGCGCGCCTCAGTTATGTGTAAGCAAATGCTCATAACTTGACCAAAACTTTGTTTTGTCGTTGCTCTCGGGTGTGAGCGCTGATTGGTTCGACTTTTTGATGTCGTGTCGTTGGATTGGCTATTATCTATTGGGTGGAGGTGTAGTGGAGACAAGCCGGCGAAATCGGAACCCGTACAAATGGTTTCTAATCACCCTTCTAACTTCTGTGTTTTGTGGACACAGGCACAGGCAGGCCTAGTTTGAAGAAGCCGTGCTATAGCACTAAGAGACTACCATGTAGAGGAGCTCATTCCATAACATTTTTGTATGTGGATGAAAAAATCTCTGGAAAGAACAAATACAGCACTACAAATATGTAACCGCAAAGCTCAAAAATCTTAAAATACGATCCAGCTCGAAGGAACAAAATCGTTTACGATAAAATTTCTATAATATTGATCCTATACAAGTCAAGCAATGTTCGGCCATAAGATGGGTAGGTAGCCAACAATAGCGATGATGACAGGGTGAAGTTAACGAAATTCTATTTAACACTGGATTGGCGAGTGGTATATAAATATTACTAACTTCGTTCCAATCGAGGGTCCTTGACACTCAAGTTCTTTTTGGTTACTACAAACAATTTTGTATTAGGTTTAATTTCTGCAAACGGAACCATTTCCACGCGAGTTACTCTCGCACCAGTGGCGTAGCGTGCCTTGACGGGGCCCCGTATAAAAATTTGTTTGGGGGCCCTTAGGAAGGGTAAAGAATTCTCACAAAAGAAAAAATGCTTGCATAAAATTAAAAGAATTATTTATTCATCATAATTATCTATCTGTCACTTTCGTCCGTCGTAGGCAGTTATTTCAAGGACAGGGCCGAGTCACAATGCTGTATTGATAATATTACCGTGCTAAGGGCCTCTTGTGTGTTATTCAAATTCTCATTGAATTTTATGCTGCTGCAAGAGTTAATATGCGTGTAGGTACGTGTTGGCGATTTCGAGTCTTATAAAATAATTATTAATGAACTAATTATATAAATATATACATATTTCAGTAGATCAATGATGGTAGATTAGTTTTATGAAAGTTTTAGATAGTAATTCTATTTAATTCAATATCAAAATACGAGGTAAACCTGCATTATTTTTTGGGAAAACTCAAGGAGGTTAGATGTTTTTTTTGATATTTAATGAGATGTAAAATCTAAATTCTAATACATTATGTTACAACAAAAACATATTTCTGATGTCGTAGTAATTATTTTGATCTAATTAATTGAACATTATTGAGAGATTAAGGAGTTTGAAGTTGTGCATATTATCGTTTTTTCCGCAAACTAGCTGCAGTAGAGCGATCAGTACAAAAAAGGAGATAAGTATTTGCAAATATTCTACATTAACTTACAAAAGGAAGAATAAATCTACTGTTTACTTCTATCGGAAATAGTCAAAATCTCTTCTAAGGGGGTAAGCGAGGCGCTCAAATATTGCGATTTATTGCAAAAATGTGAAAGGGCTCTAAAACGTTTAACGAAAAGTAGGCGAAATAAAATAACAACATACCCATATGCCATAGCGTTATATTAGTAAGTTATTATATGTAAGCATACAAGTGATATTAATTGTAATAGACTTACAAACGTATCATATAACATGGATAATAATATTAGGGTACAGTAGGGTGTGTGCCAGCACAATTTTAAATATCACTTAATTTAAATAATACATACTGTAAATATTAATGCGCATTTTTTTAAATTAGTGAAGCGATAAGTATTTAGTATGAACTCGAGTAATCGTACATGTTTAATTAAACAATTTAAACAATAGTCTTAAAGCTAAGTTCCTTTAAATTGTTGTTTTGAAGAATTCATTCCTGAAAAACTTTCAGGCAAATTTAAGTTAAAATACACGTTTACCGTGTTACGCAAACTTTTTATTCTGTAAAAATTGCTAAAGAAGAACACAAGGCCTTTTTGTTGTGATTTTAAATAGAAGTTATATCAATGTCCAAGCATAACAAGAATATTTTATATTCAATAATATTTTCTGGTTTTTATACTGATTTCAGATAGTACTGCATGGAGGCAAAATAAATCTACTAATTTTAGTTCGAGAAAGACGTTAAAATGAATGTTATGCACTCTCAATGCTTGAATGTTTTTGCACACAAGAATGTTTACTGAGATTACGAGAAAATGAAAAACGTATTATGAAATTAAATCAGAGAAAGCCAAAACTGGTTGACCGAAAAAAAATCTTTATTATATTGATATCTATGATTTAAAAACTTAGAACAATAATAATGAAATAGCGAAAAGTCTACATAGAAAAAATATGTTCCTACTGAACCCTTTACAAGTAATTGTATAGTAATGTTTGTGACGATGTTTTCCTTAGCGTCTGGTGACCGGTTGCCAGTCGTCACCGTCGGGATCGCGAGCTGAAACAAGAAATAAAATTAATCAGGTATATAAAGAAGATTTCGCTACAAACTTAAATTCAGCCTTGCCGTCACCATTCATTTATTACGTAAGACTATTTTCGCCAGTTTTTTACTACCCCTACCCCCTACACGTAAAAAAAAAGAATAGTCCAACAGCCAGTCCTTGTTTCATATTTATTACTTAAGCATCATAAGGAATTAATTAATACATACACGTTAGATTTTTTCTTAGTTTATTTTTAAAGTACCAATTCTTAGGAATATTTTGTTGTACCTACAAAGGTGCTAGTAATTTTTATTATTTGGTAGTAATAAACTACTACTATTTCAAACTATAATCTTTACTTTGTGCATTTTTTGTAATCTTACGTAAGAACTATTGAGATACCCTCCCACCCTGTAAGAAAAACTTTGACATAGTCATGCAGCTCTCCCCCTAAATCGCCTTACGTAATAAATGAATGGCCCTTAGTACCTTACCCTTAACACGAACCAATATCGAATTCTAATAGTTAATTTAATCTCGATACGCGTTTAATATCAAGATGTATTGTATGAAAATTTGAATAGCGCCACAAGGAACGTAACGAGAAATAAAAATCTCCCATACACCGTGACATTTAAACTATTCGAATTCGATATTAGTTCGTTCTAATGGTGCGTGTATAAAACGGGATATACAGGATGGTTATTTGTAAAACACCAACAAGGTGCGGTCAAAAATAGCCAGATGAATTCGAATGAGAAACGATACCGGACCGATGGACTGAATTTAAGAGTTATGAGTTAACTCTTCTTTGTATCAAATTTCAAAAATTTTCACCAGTATACAACTTAATATACTTCTTATTAACTGCAGCCGATTGCAGTAGTGTATATCAATTTGTAATTTGTTTTGCATGTGTGCTTCGAATTAGAAACGATATGAAATAAAAACTGCACTATAAAGAGTTTCTACGCAAATTGAGATCAAGTGGGCGTGACGAAAAAAATACGATTAACACACTGATCATGGGATTGGTTGGGATTTCCGTTTAACATTATCTTACCCAATGAATGGATAGCTGAATTCATTTGCAGATATTTATTTGTCAAATTATTTTGTTTTTGTCTGTGTGCGTGTCGCGTTAGTATTGAAGTTTAGTTATATGAGTTTGGAACCATGTTTTAATGGCCTTTGTTCGAGTGAGAATAATGCTTCCATATCATTTCTTATTCAATGGTTGGTATTCCCCATTGGGTTTACATTTTTCTTGTATTAATTGGTTTTATTTTTTTAAATCGTGAAATGAAAGACAGGTTGAATATAAAACCATGTAACTCTAGCCCCCTTATTAATAAACGACGAATGACATTAGATTAGTTACTCTATGTTTTGTCTCTGTTTATTGAATTACAAATGTCACTTGAGTGACATGAACAAAACACGGTGTAACTAGTCTAAGCTTATTCGTCGTTTATTAATAACGGGGTAATTGTTCTCGATTCTATTAACACAAATCTCACATGCAGTGGGATTCGTCGTGTCTCACCAGTATTGTTTTCCCTCCGAGGCCTACCGCCATAAAATTATAGATGAACTTTAAGCGGGATTATATTCGGAGGATGTACAGTCAATCATACGTCAAATTACCACGAGATTACAATTTTATTTTATTATTCAATTTTGAATCGTATATAAACCTTTATGTGAAGTTAGCAGCGAGCGCAACTATGCGCTGGTTTCAGTTTTGTGAAACTATAGACGTAGAATGAATTGACTGAGTATACTTAGGAATTTATTCGTAAGTGCGCGATTACCATTGGTCGTTAAACCCGAATACGAGTGCCAATGCAATTCAGGTAAACGACGAAGTGTAAATGAACGGAGTCGAGTATAACGCGATTCAACTAAGAATAGGACCGACTGGGCGCCATATTGTGGAGTCATAGCTGTCAATTCAAACCGAATAGGTAGAGTGAGCAAAAAAGTTTTTATTTAATAAAACTTATTAACTAAGATTAATTGAGAAAAAACATCAAATTTTACCGTCGGAGTAGTTATGAATAATCATGCACTATTACTGGATCACATACGAACATACATCCTTAATGTAAACGAAAGTTTTAAATCGAGTTTCTGGACGCAACTTAAAGTGACATTAGGTTGACGAGTTAGGTTATCAACCATTCATAGCTAGAGCGATTCAACCAATATTAATTATCAAAATTTGTTATTGTTTGTTTACAAATGTTTGATTTTTATTCTAGAATTAGCAGAATGCTAAAAAAGGGTTGCAAGATTTTTTTGCAAACCGTACTTTTCAAGCGACTTTTGACAGATAGAGGTCATTGGCTTTAATATTCTTATTTGAATCGCACTATACGCCTATTACACACACGTATAAAGAAGAATAATTCCTTCATCGAAACTAGTTACGTACAAGGAATAATAATTCCTTCATCGAAACCAGTTACGAAACTACGGTTTCGTAGGCGGCCGAAAGGGTTCGGAAGATTATTATATAGTAACTAGCGGCCGCCCCCGACTTCATACGCGTGGAGTTAGTTAGAAATAAAGGTTCACTGCTCGTTCCCCGTAGGTGATAGTGTGATAATATGTGGCCTATATATTGACCCGACTTCTTAACAATATTCGTGCGAAATTTCAAGTAAATTCATGCAGTGCTCTTTCAGTTTATCCCGGACATACATACAGACGAATAGACAAAAATTCTAAAAACTATATTTTTGGCTTCGGTAATTTAAATACTCACGTTTCTCATCGCGTCTGGGCGGTGGTGGGCCGCGTCGCTCGCGATCGTCGCGTCGCGGGGCGTCGCGTTCATCGCGCCTTGGTCCGTCGCTGAGTAAGCAAATGGATCAAACTTTATAACTAAACAAAATTCCTCTAGGGACAGCAAAATATTGGAATAGATGCAGAAAACGCACACACGCAGTGATTATAGAAGTATAGTTTCTTTGATAGAAGTTCACAAGTAATATGTATTGGAGTCAGATTGTAAGAGCTTTTTCCATTGCATCCATTTTTTTCTAAGGAATTAATGTACAATTAAATACATTTTTTTATAAGAATTAACGATATTTTAACCTTAAAATAGGTAAGCAAATTCTACTAGAATGAAATTAGAAATTAATTTATTACAATGAAAAGAAAGAAAAAACATTCATTGACGATATACATTAACTGACACAATTACAATAAACATAAGGCAAAAGGTAAATCGTCAACTAGTCCACACCTCAGCATAATGTTGCAACGGCAAAATGATTGCCAATGCTGATATTCTCTGGAGGGACCTAGTTTGGACATTCACGGACAGATATACAAGACAATCATTTCAGTATAACAAAAGAAAAAAAGAATTATTAATTAAATTTATCATATACATAATAATATAAAAAACAAAAACAATCTTGATTTTGCATCTTTTGTCTTAGCTAGACAAGGATGTAAAGAAAAATAAAAAAAGAATCAATCAATCATTTATTGCATGTCATGTATTAAGAATGGAATTGTTTCAAGTAAAATTTTCTTTAGATTTATAAATCTAGGAGTTAAATGCTTCACACATTGCAGGTAATAGTTTTAATGTTATACCTGAGAAAACTGATATTGATTAATAAATAATAATAATAACTATGACGACCTCCGTGGCCGAGTGGTTTGTACGCCGGGTTTCATGGCTGTCGCCGACTCGAGAGGTCTCGGGTTCGAATCCCGGTGGGGGCAGATGTTTGTGTGATGAACACGAGCATTTGTACTCCAGTCATGGATGTTTAATATGTATTTATATAAATATACTTATATATGTACAGTATATGTATTCTATCCGTTACCCTAGCATCCCATAGCACAAGCCTTATAGTGCTTACTTTGGGGCTAGGCTAAATGGTGTGAGTGTCGGAATTATTTATTATTATTATTATTAAAAAAAATGGCTTTTTGTTTTTATTATTTTTATTAATAGCTGTTGGTCTTCCAAAAAATAAATAAATGAACACTCACCGATCGTCCCTCCTGGGTCCATCATCGCGACGGGCGGGCGGGTAGCGGTCGCGGTCTCTATCGCGGTCACCGAACCCACGGTCGCGGTCACCGCGCGGCGGATCGCGGTCACGGAACTCGCGGTCGCGGTCACCGCGCGGCGGGTCGCGGTCGCGGAACTCGCGGTCGCCGCGAGGCGCGTCGCGGTAGCGTTCGTCGCGCTCCCGAGGAGCTCCTCCTTCCTTGAAGCGCCATGTGTTGGAAGAGCGATCCTGTGGGGAAGAGTTTTATATTCAAAATGATTTCTTCAGGCTAGGGTTCACCCATAAAGTAAGTCACAAGGTACCACCTTAACGAGAGGGTCAGCCAGTGCCGTCTTTGACCTATTGGAGGCCCTGGGCATATTAGGATAATGGGGCCCTTATGACCCACCGTTTGGTGATCTAACAAGAACTAGGGACTTTGTATTTGTGATCTGAGGTGCCCACCTATCGATCACGGGGCCCTGGGCACTTGCCCAAAGTGCCCAATGGGAAAGACGGGTCTGGGGTCTACAAAGTATAACATTGTTTGACAAGGGGTAGGAGGGCTCCTAAGTTTATAGACGACACATACCAAAATCTTGTTTATATTGAAAAGAAACAAGGGAGGGCCGGGTTTTATTTTAATGGCAAGAGATATATCTTTGTGAAATCGTGTTTTTATAAAGAAATTACTTTCTTTAATGACGCATGTTATATGTTTGTGAAATTGTGTTTTTTATAATGATATAACTTCTTTAAAGACACGAGTTATAATGTCTATAAAATTGTGTTTTTAGGGTTCCGTACCTCAAAAGGAAAAACGGAACCCTTATAGGATCACTTTGTTGTCCGTCTGTCCGTCCGTCCGTCTGTCAAGACCCTTTTTCTCAGGAACGCGTGGAGGTATGAAGCTGAAATTTATATCAATTACTCAGGTCTACTGTCCCTTGAAGCTGTGAAAAAATCAAACTTCTAAGCCAACGCAATCAAAAGATACAGCCGTTTATGCCGCAAATTTTCGACACTTGCAAGGGAATCAAAACCTACAGGGTGCTTCCCGTGAACTCAGAATCTTGAAATTTGGTACCAAGCAACGTCTTATAGCATAGATAAAGGAAAAATTACGAAAACCATAAATTTTTAGTTACATCACATAATATATTTTTTTTTAATAATTTTAACCTTACTACCCATTTCCTCATAAACGCGTAGAGGTATTAAATTGAAATTCATACCAAATACTCAGGTCTATAATACCTTTAAGCTGTAACAAAATCAAACTTCTATGTCAACGCAATCAAAAGAAACAGCAATTTAAGCTGCATATTTTGAAACTCGCAAGTACTCGCAAGGGAATCAAAACCTAAAGGGTACTTCCAGTCGACCTAGAATCTTGAAATTTGGCATGAAGCAACGTTTTATAGCACACATAAAGGAAAAATTCCGAAAACCTTAAATTTTTAGTTACATTACAAAATATATATTTTTTAATAAATATAAACTTATTACTTTTTTCCTCATGAACGCGTAGAGCTATCAAGTTGAAATTCATATCAAATACTTAGATCTAATTGCCTTTAACCCGTGAAAAAAAAAAAATTCTAAGTCAACGCAAAAACGCAAAACGCAAAAGTACAACCATATTACTTAAACGATAAAGAGATCTTTGTCTTAAATTTATGCTCCTCCATCTTTCCCCATTGTAATGTTATGAATTTCATTTTGCAATAAAAATACCATAGTTATGACTCGATTGTCGTAATGAACGAACTTTGTAAACCTTGCAGGTTTGTACGGAACCCTCGGTGCGCGAGTCCGACTTGCACTTGGCCGGTTTTTTTTATAATGATATAACTTCTTCAAAGACACATGCAATATGTTTGTGAAATTGTGTTCTTATAGTGATATTACCTGGCTCGGCAAACTTCGTACCGCAGTAATAATTTGCAATAAAATAATATTTTAAAATGTGATGTAAGCAATCAACATGCACACGGTGTTCAAATTTTCTTAAAATCGGTCAAGTAGTTTAGGAATCCATACCGGATAAACAACATGACGCGTAATTAATATACGAGAGTATATTAAGATTATTTTCTTTAATGGCACGAGTTATGTTTGTGAAATTGTGTCGTAATAAAGATATTCCTTTCTTTAATGACACGAGCTATATATTTGAGGAGCTCGATGGCGCAGGTGGTTAGCACGTTCGGCTGCGATCGCTAAGGTTAAGCAACTTTCGCAGTGGTCGGTCATTGGATGGGTGACCAAAAATCTTCTATCTCGAGTTCCTGCGTGCTCCGGAAGGCACGTTAAGCAGTTGGTCCCGGCTGCATGTGTAGTCGTTAGCAGGTCATGGCCCAATCTGCCTATTCCATCCATTGGGAAGGCCTGTGCCCCAGTAGTGGGGACATTAATAGGCTGATGATGATGATGATATATTTGTGATAATGTATTTTCATAAAGATACTCACCCCTGTGGCAGGCGCTGCAGGTTCTGCGGGCCCGCGTCGCCAGCTGCTTCCACTCTCCGGCCCGCTGGAACGGCCCGTGTATCGAGGCCTAAACAATTCAAATACAAACAATAATAAAAACACGTTAGCTAAAAACAACGTTTTTTTATATATTTGGATCAACAAACAGTTTCACAAAATATTTTTTTAAAAATAATAACAATAACATGGTTTAGGTATTTGTGAAACCAACACCGTGTACCACAGATAGTTAAATAAATAGTTTTTTTTACACCCTATTGAAGCAGATATTCTATATATATTTTATTCACTCTTCATTTCGTCTTCGTCCTTCTTCGTTTCAACGTCCAATAGATTGCTGTAACCTAACCCATCCCAAGGAGGGGGGACCGGTGCTCTGAAATACAAGCTCGGCTTAGTTCAGATACCGACCTCTCATGACATCAGGTATGCAATGATACTCATACTACGATTGTTAAATGTCTATCCATCCATATGCCTATAAAAATGTAATTAGTTATTTAAAAAAAATGTTGTTGATGCCAAACGAGAAATAAACGATTATTTATTATTTAATGTACATATCGCACCTCCGATCAAATACAATAAGAAGTTATAAATCTTTATTTAAGCGTTTTTATAAAGATTGAAATTATTATTTACCTCTCTCTATCAGGTTCCCGGTTAGTAGACCGCCAGGCACCGTCGTCTCGTGGCCTATCGTCTCTTGGTCTATCGTCCCTTGGCCTGTCGTCCCTTGGCCTGTCATCCCTTGGCCTATCGTCCCTTGGTCGTTCATCGCGTGGACGCTCATCACGGGACCGCTCGATAGGACGATCGTCACGTCTAAAATTTACATTTATTTATTAATAGCAAGATCTACTGTCAATTTAAATAGGCTATGTGACAGTATGAAAAATAATATACCAATTGTTGGCATCTTTATTTAATATGAATATTAGCAACGATTTTACTATTCGGAAAGAACAAATAATTAATAAAGAACAAATGATTTTTTGCTCCATGGTCACGTGACCGAAAACGCCTAGGTTTGGCCAAGACTAAAATGACGTCAAACGCTAATATACTTCCGGCCAAAGTGACATTACATTGTATCGTTTGGCGTTTTAATGACAGTCGTACATCACACACAAGTGAGGCACCACAATGTCCAGAGAAACGGTGTTCGCGGCAACTTGAAAATTGATTTTTTATCTTGTTACTTAATCACGCAAAAACCACTGAACGAATTTAGATAAAATTTACACGCATATAGTTGACACGTCGGGGCTGATCAGATACGCGCTGCTCTTTATACCACAGTTCACGATGCTCTATATTTGACAGCAGATAAGTCAAGTAATCGGCGGTCAAGAAATCAGTTTTACTGCCACGTGTCACGACCCTCACCAATGAGGAAACAGAAGCAAGGAGGAGGATATTTTATGACCTACATTGAGACATAGGATACTTTTTATAACGGAAAAGTGTTAGAAAAATGTTTTTGTGGGTTTCTTAAGATGGCGGCTATACAGGCTGTTACAGAATTCCGAAATAAAATTTGTAGGTATGTATTCCGAAATAAAAATTTTTAGGTATCTGAGCGGGGCGCAGGGGCGCCTGAGGGAGAGAGGGGCGTCTGTTTAGGTAGTAGTAATCGTACGCATTTATAGGGTTGTCATAGGCAGGTGTAAAACGATATTCTTATTAATTTAATTATAAAATAAAAGTGGTCTGAAAGGCGTCATACTTTCGTAGTTAATTCTATACAAGGAACACAACCAAACCCTAATGTTTTATTTCGGACTTTTGTCACACCCTGTATATATAAATAATAAATAAATAAATAATGGTGGCGTTTCTGGCATGATTCTCTAAAATTAAAACTAAATTTAACATCCAGTCTATCCTTTTCATTTTGTTAAGAGAATGACTAAGATTTTTTTAAGAATTAAGATGATGATGAATAAAGTTTAGAGAATCATGCCAGAATAGACACCAATATATATTATGAAGTAATAATAATAATAATAATAATAATAATTCATTTATTGTGGAGCATAGGTACAATAATGGGGTGTTACATCAGTACATACAGTTCAGCTATGTCCTGCCATAAGGCGTACAATTATTAATAATAACATTAGATGTCACAAGTTAAATCAATATTATTTTAAATGTCAATTAAGTTTATTTCCATATCGTTTTATTCATGTCAAGTGGTACCCAGAATGTTATTGTTAAATTTCTTTGTCAGATAAAAATTCCTTAATTGTGTAGTAGCATTTGTCAACTAAGAAATTCTTTAACATATGCTTGAAACTGAGGACATTCTCATTACTTCTTATTGGACCAGGAATTTTATTATATATACAAAGGGCGTTACAGAACACACTCCGATTCATAAGTGCAGTATTCGAAGGAACCATGCGGAATTTATCCCTATGGCGTGCACTAGACAAGACCTTAAACATATCTGTGTTATTTTTAACAAATAGGGCGCAATCCAGAATGTACAGACATGGAAGTGTGAGTATCCTATACTTTTTAAAATACGGTTTGCACGAGTCGGTCATGCATAAATTAAACATTGACCTAATACAACGTTTTTGGCACTTAAAAACGATTTCTTTGTCGGTTGCGTTCCCCCAAAACATTACTCCATATCTTAGGATAGATCCAACGTACCCATGATAAGCAGACAGTACAGCATCTGAATTTACAACTTTACTTAATTGGTACAACGCATAAGAATAACTAGACAACTTATTACATAGCTGTTCTATATGGCTTTTCCATTTTAAGTCACTGTCGATATATAAACCTAGAAATTTGTTTGTACTTGTTCCACAGATTTGCTTACCAGAGTAGTTGATATTTAGATTCACTGCATCAGTCCTTTGTTGAAAACTCATTATACTTGTTTTATCTAAGTTAACCTTTAAATTGTTAGCAGTTAGCCATTTAATTATTGATGATAAAGTCCCATTTATGTCATTTTCTAGCAATGTCAAATCTTTTCCGCTAAACAAAATAGTACTGTCATCAGCATACAGTGTCATATGATTACTAGTAATTTTAGGTAAATCGTTTATGTAAACCAAAAAGAAGGGAGGACCAAGCACACTACCTTGTGGCACTCCATATTTCACACGCCTTGGTTTTGATAAATAAGTCATTTCCGTTTTAGTAATTTTGTCAATTTTGTCTATTTGTGTAATTTGGATTCTGTTCGTCAAATATGATTTAATAAGATTATAAATGTTCCCTCTAATTCCAACAGCATATAATTTGTCAAGTAATATATCTCTGTCAACATAATCAAATGCTTTTGTCATATCCATAAACAAAGCAATGGTAGGAATTCTATTGTCCACATTACTCGTTACTTTATAAAGGAAATCATAAAGAGCCAAATTTATGGATTTATTTTGCCTGAAACCATATTGTTGTGGGGCTAAGCATTTGTTAACCTCTAAAAACGAATAAAGACTTTTGTATATCACCTTTTCAAAAATCTTAGCAAAAACAGAGAGTAATGCTACTGGTCGATAAAAATTCATGTTTGTGGGATCTTCCTTTTTGAATAAAGGTTTTACTACAGATATTTTCAATCTATCTGGAAAAACACCTTCAGATATACAGAGATTCATTATATGACTTAATACTGGCGCAATTATCCAAGAAGAATCTTTAACTATTTTTGTAGCAATGTTGTCATATCCCGTGCTACTACTATTTTTCAACGAATTAATAATTTTGAATAAATCATTATAATTAATAGGATGAATGAATATTGAATTTAATATACAATTTTTTATTATTATTTTATTTTGCACTGCATGTTTTGAATGTTCAGTATTAACTTCGTCAATAAAATGGTCGTTGAAAGCATCAACCATCTGCTGGGCATCTATAATCGTATTACCACTAACTTTTATTTTGTCAATGGTTTGTCTGGGAATATTGTTTTTCGGTTTATTTATTATTTTCCAAGTTGCTTTACATTTATTAAAAGAATTTCTAATACTGTAATTATTTTGTGCTTTTTGGGTTGACTTTATTATAGATTTAAAGCGTTTAGAATAAATTTTATATTCCGTATTTGCTGCAGCAGTAGGATTGGCTCTGTATTTCAATAACAATTCCCTTTTTCTTTTACTACATACGCGAATACCCTTGGTTATCCACTTAGGTTTATTGGTCGTATTACATTTAATTCTTATTGAAGGGAAACATAAATCGTACAGAAGTTGAAACATGTCATGAAAATTGTTATATGCTTCGTTAGGGTTATCAGCTTTGTAAGAGTCACTAAATGAAAGTTTAGACAAATTTTCAACAAACTTACGTCTATTTTCTAAACTATAGTCACGTCTCATTATATACCAGCAACGGAGGTTACAGGTTTTTTTGACTGGACACTTTAGGATTTGAGCAGAATGATCCGACAGTCCTAATTCCTTGATTTCTCCAGTACATCCTCTGACATTGTGAGCCACATTATCAATACAAGTCTTACTAATAAATCGCGTCGGCTGATCAAATTGGAACTTCAAGTTATAGCTATATAGCATATTGATGAGTTCCACGACATATTTTGATTTTTCCAAAAGATTAATGTTAAAATCTCCACATATAATAACCTTTCTATTTTTTAGACACAGTTTATTAAGAGCGGAATGTAGCTTAGAAAAAAATGCTTCAAAACTTTGTACATCGTATTTGGGTGATCTATAGATACAAAGAATATATAGAGCATGTTCTTTTAACTCAATGGCTGATAGTTCTACCACTTTTGGTATAGATAGCGCATTAATATCACCTACTAAGTTGTAATTCATATTTTTCCTAATCAAAATACAACACCCACCATGTCTGTTGTCTCTATTAAAGAATGAAGCTAACTTAAAATTTGGAATATTAAAATTCACTACATCATTATCAACCATATTATGCTCTGTAACACACAAAATATCAATTCCTTGGCCCTTGACATACAGCTCATCCAAAATTACTGTTAACATGTCCGATTTATTAATAAGTCCATTAACATTTTGATGCATTAGATATAAAAAATTATATACGAAAAAAATCATTACAATCTCTAGAGCCTGTTTTAACAATATTAGTAACATCGTCTGGTTGTTTATATTCTAATTGGTCATTATTGTTAACAACATTTTTTAAAACTTTAAAGTAGTAAGGTATAGTACCTTTCTTTGAGAGGTTAGTGTAATTTAGATTAATAGTTCCTGTGGCTACACGTGCATTCCTTGTATTTTTTGTAGTGTTTTTCATTAAAGAAGATATATTTTTAAATGTCAGAAAATGATTTTTGTATTCAGAATAGTCAATTAATATATTAATTTTATTACAAATTATACTTAAATTATCAGAGTCATGACAGGAGCTATTATAGTATCGATAGTCAAAATCAAGTATTTTACAATTGTCAAAATGTCTAGTCCATATTTTCATACTTTTATACAATTGATGTTCACTGAAATGTTGGTTGTGCCTTACGGGAACAATATAAACAAATGATTTAGCCAACAAATTTACAGCAATACATAGATTGGAATGCAATATATTGATGTCAGTATCATGGGAGCCAAAGCCTAGTATTACAACATCATCCTTTGACAATTTTTCTGCTATATGTTTGCAATATTTCAGCATTTCTGAACTTGAAGCACCAGGAAGTACAGTTGCTGTGGTGTTATATCTATCATTCCACTTTCCGTACCTAGAGTGCGCCAATACCGCAGCTAGTCCTCTCAGTTCTTCGTCACCTAATATATATATTGTTCGTTCTTTTTTCATGTGTACGTTGTGAGAGCATCCAATAATTTTAGTTGAAAGTGTGTGAGCTGCATAATCTTCGTGAATATTCGACTCTTCGATCTTTTGCTTTAGAGTGGTAATTTCTTTATTCAAAAGGTCTATTTCCCGTTGCGCAGTCTCCAGTGATTGCTTAAGGTCATTTATTTTTGTTTGTAGGTATATAAATTTCCCCGAGGGATGTGACTTTTTTTCTGAAGAAGGAACTTTTGGTGGAGTAAAGAAGTTTATGGATTGTGTAGAGTGTCGTTTATGTCCTTCATGGATAATATTATGGGGAATTTTGCAAACATTTTTTAGTATTTGTAATTCTTTTGTTAATTTCGTCGAGGACTTTTTTAGCTCATTATTTTCTAAAATATAATTTTCCAACTCCCTTTCGGTAGAGGTAAGTTTAATTTTTAATTGTTGATTTTCCTCTTGTAATTCATATTCGTCACATGCGTTGTTCGTCATTGTGTATTCCACGCTTTTGGATAGTCTGTCAGTGTATGAGCATGATGAATCATCTGTCGTATTCTCCTGTGTTGTGATGTGAGAATCGAAAATAATATTGGATTTGCTAGTAGATAAAGGAGAAGATGCTGAATTTGGAGTGCAAGGCGTACTTGTATTTGTTTCAACTGGTATTGAGGAACGTACAGGGATTAAGTCACTAACTGTATTGCTTGAATTTTTCTTTCTCGTAGTGATATAGTTGGATTGTTCACTGCTCGGAAATACTTGTGTTACAGTTTTTAAGCAAGTTGGACATTACAGTAAAATGACTATAATGTTTACCTTTCCTCCCTGGGCGGCGGGCGCTCATCCCTGGGTCTTTCGCGGGGTCTTTCTGGTGTACGAGGTCTTTCTTCACCTCTACCCGGCTCACGAGTGCGACCTGTGTAATGTAATGCAATCATGTTAAGAACTTAAATTATCACCCAATCAAACAGTCAAAATTACCGTATACTACGATTGTTTTATTAAGAATAGTGTGATCGCTTTCAGTCTGACTGTAAAAGTAAAACCGGGCAGATGTGTATGAGAGAAACGAAGCAATGGTGTGCCAAATAGTTCGTATAGGTATTTATTTATCTTTAACAAAGTTTTTCCAGCGATTTTTTTGGATGTATTAAAATACGAGGAGCTCGATGGAGCAAGTGGTTAGCGCGTTCGGCTGCGATCGTTGAAGTTAAGCAACTTTCGCAGTGGTCGGTCATTGGATGGGTGACCAAAAATTTACTATCTCGAGCTCCTCCGTGCTTCGCAAGGCACGTTAAGCCGTTGGTCACGGCTGCATCTGCAATCGTTAGCACCCAACAATCCGCACTGGGCCCGAGTGGTGGGTCATGGCCCAATCTCCCTATCCCATCCTGGCTGATGATGGATACAATAAAATATAAATACAATCTTAAGGCGAATTACAGAAACTTATTATGTACACATTAGATACTAAAGGCGTAACTATATATAATTAGCACATTTAATTTTAAAAATAGTATTAAAAACATATAATTTACTAACATAAAATTAAATTAAGATTGGGTAAGACATAAAAAATGGCAAAAAAAAATCAAACACAAAATCACCATATAAAAGGGTTTTCAGGAATTTGTCACATGATAGCTTTATCAAGTGTGGGTGTATGTGTATGTGTCCATGTAGCTGCGATGCTATGCCTCGTAAAATTGTTCTCTAAAAAACGAGCGGTTGGCTTATTAAATTTCCATTTAAAATGGGCTTGGAATGTAATTGCCAACACCTATAGACCAAGAGCTACTGAACCCTCCGAGTAATGTTCTGTCTGTAAGGCTGAAAATTCTTATGGTAACGAGTCATAGCATGCTTAGTACGGTAAGCATCGCCTGGCACTCCTCGGGTTCAGTAGATCTCCTACTACTATATTAACTACCTACATATACGTAGGTACGTGTGATAGTTAACTCCCAATGGACCTGGATTTTTCTGGAATGCGTCGAGTGGCGTATATAAGCGCGTCGAATACAAAGCGATTAAATGGCAAGTTAACTGTTCAAGTGCGATTGTTTAAAGACTTGTTTAGTGTAGTCAGTGTAGTATTGTACGTTTAAGAAAGAACTGTGTGATGAATAAAGAACTGTCAAACGTGGCATATAATTACGAACCCCATCCCGACACGTAACAGACTAGGATATTTGACAATATGAAAAATAATGTAATAATTTCTGGAATGCGTTTAATAGGAATATTAACAGCGATTTTGCTATTCCGAAAGAACAAATAATTAATAACTTTTCTATAAAATCATGAAATGAAATGATTATTAGCTCTGGGATTGGTCAAGACTAAAATGACGTCACACGCTAGTAGACTTCCGACCAAAGTTACATGACGTTGTATCGTCTGACGTTCTAATGATAGTGGTGTGACATCACGCACTATTGAGACGCCGCGCGCCGTAATGTCCAGAGAAACGTTTTCGCGGCAACTTGAAAATTGAATTTATAATTTAGTTTTTTTTAATGAATTACGCAAAAGTATAAAAAAATCTTATATACAAATATATATTAAATATCCATGACTGGAGTACAAATGCTCGTATTCATCACACAAACATCTGCCCCCACCGGGATTCGAACCCGGGACCTCTCGAGTCGGCGACACCATGAAACCCGGCGTATAAACCACTCGGCCACGGAGGTCGTCGTAATATTATTGAACTTACTGGCTCGCCACGGCTCCGGTTTCTTGTCGACAGCGGCGGCGGGGGCTGGCTTAGCGTCGGCGGGGGGTTTCCTCCAGGCATCGTCTTTCTCCCCGCCTCGCCTCCAACTAGACATGGCAGCAGCCTTCTGTTCTTCCAGTTTCCTTTGCACCTCCGCTTCCTTCGCGCGAGCTTTGGCCTCCACGCGGGCGAGGTACTCTTGATGCTCCCTGGTGGAGACAAATAATTTAGTTTTATAATCATAATCAAAATCATTTATTCAGCTGTTACAAGCACTCATGAATGTCTAGAAGCATCGCCAGCGGGAGACCTTGTACTGAGAAGAACAGGCAAGAAACTCAGCAAGGGCTGTTTTTTTCTCAATGTTTCATTATTTACAGAGTCGTCAAATTGAAAAATGACTTTAGAGATGATTCATGAAGTCACCTTTCATTATATAATGATTAAATATACATTAATTGTTTACCTGCATTTTTTTTAGGTTTATTTGCTAATTTATATAAAGTAAGACAACGTAAGATTTCACATCTCACCTCTCTTTCTCGCGTTCCTTCTCGCGTTGTGCGGCTAGTTCTTCGGCCATCTTGCGGTCTCGCTCTTCCCTCTCGCGTCTCTCTTCCTCTTCCTTGATGCGGCGCGCTTCCTCTGCGGCCCTCTCTTCTGCGCGATGCTTCTCAGCTAACCACTAGCGGTCACAAAGAAAAACATCTGTTAGGATATTCCAAGATTGTTTTGTGATTATGATTTTATTTAAAATTGTTTTGTGATTTTAAAATTTTTAAAATAACCGACTTGGAAATCAAAAATGGAACTAAAAAGTAAAATATAATATCTGGTTCATGATTTGGAAGTCGGGCGGGTCAAGATTGAAAGACGTATTATTATCGACCAGAAACGAAAATCTATTTAATGTTTCAATCTTGACCACGCCTCCTCCTTTTTTGAAGTCGGTTAAAAATACGATTTTTTTTACTTATCGGTGTTATCTGTTAGCTAAAGCTTCCACTATCCTCCACATTCATCCTCTATATAGAAGTTTAATTTATTATATTGTTGTACTAGACTGTGTGTAGATTAATAAATGTAGCAGTTTAATGATTAAATAACAATACAATCTTTATTGTGTTGTTATTTAATCATTAAAAAGCGTTTTTCGACGCGTTGCTTACATCTGCCTGCCAGTCGTTACTATCTCTCCGCATTCGTTTTGTGGTGGAAGTCATGAAAATCATTTATTTATTGCAAATAGGCCTTCAAAACGCCCTTTTACACGTCCCAGTATTACAGGGACCCTACCACTACTTTGGGAAAATAATTCGGCCAGTGCTGAGATGACGCAGCGCAAAAAACTCAGTCACCATTGCCAGCCTCTTTTCAAGGTTTTTTTTATGTTATAGGGGGCAAACGAGCAGACGGTTCACCTGATGGTAAGTGATCACCGTCGCCCATGGACACTTGCAACACCAGGAGTATCACAAATGCGATGCCGGCCTTTAAGGAGTACGCTCTTTTTTTGAAGGTTTTTGGGTCAATACAATGGATTTACAATACTGTAATATACAGGGTTAATTTCAAATCACCAACAACCTCTTAGGGGGTGATTCTATCCATCAACAGGAACAACTATTATTATTGGACCAACGCTGAAATCGCGAAAAAAATCTGCTGTTTCATACTACAGTGCATGAGCTAATCGACCAAAATGTATGGAGCAGCTAATTTTTTTCGCGAATTCAGAGTTGGTCCCATAGTAAAAGTTGTTCCTGTTGATGGGTAAAATCACCCCCTAAGAGGTTGTTGGTGTTTTAAAATTAACCCTGTATATTGATGTCAAACTATATTACCTCTTGTCTGCGTTGTTCGATGCGTTGCTTCCGCCTGTCTGCCAGTCGTTTCTCCCTCTCCGCATTGAGTTTGTCGTGGAAGGCAGCCAGGCGTTGTTGATGGGCCGTTCCTCGTTCGGACTGCAGTTTGGCCACGAATTCGTCGCGGTGTGCAAGCATTCGCATCAATCGTTCCGATGTGGCAACGTCGCGGGCGCGTGCCTCTGTTTTATAATTAAATTTTATTTATTATTAATTTATTAGGACCACTAGAAGACTTATTGGCTAAATACTTTTGTTAGTGATAATCACCAAGCAATTTAGTGATCCACTGCTGTTTTATACGTGCCTAAGAGACAGTACAAACGGATAGGATTTTAATTAAAACAAACAGAAAGACAAAGTTAAACAAGATATGAATTATGAAACTTATGAACCATTAGTGGCGCCTGTGAAATGAATATATATATATATACTAGCTGACTCAGCGAACTTCGTACCACCCAAAAGTAATAATTTGCAATAAATTAAAATTGCGACTATAATTTGAGATTTAAACTATCCTATCTCTCAAGTTGGATCGAACTGCACATGGTGTGCGAATTTTATTATAATCGGTTCAGTGGTTTAAGAGTCCATTGAGGACAAACATTGTGACACGAGATTTATATATATTAATTGATATCATTCAGAAAAATTTAGTGCTACGAATAAATAAGAACGATAATTAGCATTTTAATGTCCCTACTGCTGGGCAAAGGCTTTTCCTATGGATGGAATAAATAGATTGGCCATGTCCCACTACACGGGCCCTGTGTGGATTGGCGGCTGCTAACGACTGCAGATGCAGCCGGGATCAACTGCTTAACGTCCCTTCCGAAGCACGGAGGATCTCGAGATAGTACATTTTTGGTCACACATCTAATGACCTTTGCGAAACGCAAAGCTCCTTCTCTGTTTGACATATCTCTGAGAATTAAATTACGTATATATAATAAAGCTGAGTAATGTCCTTTTTAGTCATGAATTACTATAATTAGCCTTGAAAAATAAAGTGAATCACTCACCAATAAGCTGTTGTATGCGTTCCTTCTCCTGTTGTTCCCAGAACGCCTTATCTTGCACCTGCTTCTCTTCTAAGCTCTTCTGCAATAGCGGAATCTCTTCCAAGCGCTTGGCACGCTCGAAGTAATCAACCTGGTGACAGCATTAAATTTATTTTATAGAATTTATCCACTCTTTTAGCTGGAGCTTTTAGCTCTTTTTTTGGACGGCTATGTTACGTTAGTCAATTTCCTGTTCTAGTTTAGATTATTTCCGACGGTACCTTCTTTTCCTGCGACTTGAGCCTGGCCTGCAGCTCGCGGCGTTCCTTCATCAGCTCTTCAGCTTCGCGCTGAGCAATGGCTTCCGCGTCCATCTTCTTGATCTCCTGTTGAGTGAAAACGTTACAGTTTTGTAGATATAATCGTAATAAAATAAAAATCTTTAAATAAAATAAACGTGTTTTTGTTCGTTTCACCCCACTAGCGGTTCGCCCCGCGGGGTGAATCGCTAGTGGGGTGAAACGAAGTAAAGTACTCTGTTTGAAAGGGTCGTTCCGCCTCGCATTCAAGGCGTGGGGCTGAACGCTCGATTTGGATTGGAACGGTCAATTCAGAAAGAGATATTGGACCGAACCGAAGACAGAAATAAACATAAGACATTTAGGACTTAGGTAATAGATATAAACAAAAATCTGTGTACATATTTATTTATTTTATTCTTCTTTACCAAAATATAGTAAATGGCGGACTTAATGCCATAGGCATTCTCTACTAGTCAACCAGTAAGGGTGTGGGAGACGAATGTTATGGCGATAGAGTACGAGCTACTAAAGTTAGAAAAACATATATACTATCCTACTTAATTTTACTATACTATAATAAACGATAAATAAATATTATATAAATAAACATAGAAAAGATAAGTCCATTATCAAATAAAAATTAATTGGACCACTATGGAAACACGATTTTTACGTTAACTTAGCTAACCCGACAGTGTTAAAGGTGTACTGTAATTTTTATAAATCTCCTAACTTAACCTTACCTACCTAATCTGCTTGCTAAGCAAACAGATACAAAAAAAGTTACCTAACCGGGTTAGGTTATTTCATTTATTATTAGATTTATAAAAGTAGAGGTAAAAAAGTCGATATAAAACCTTACCTCTTCATCTAGTTTCTGCAGCATCTTCTTGCCGTGGGCGGTCTGGGAAATGTGTGCCATTCTCTCCTTCCTGTGTCTCTCCTTCATGGCGGCCAATTCGGAAGCATGCTTGCGTCTCTCTCTCTCCTCCCTCTCCTGCTCTAACCGACGGGCTTCGGCCGCG
Organism: Chilo suppressalis; assembly: GCA_902850365.2. NCBI lineage: Eukaryota > Metazoa > Arthropoda > Insecta > Lepidoptera > Crambidae > Chilo > Chilo suppressalis. The sequence continues at coordinate 15,459,643 of OU963914.1, read as the reverse complement.
GCAGCCAAACGGACTTGTTCCTCTTGACGTCTGACATTTGTATGTAATGTTAATTGCTATGTAGTGAACAAATCTTTAGAAATCCTTATTATATTCTGCTCTAGCGGCCGCCCGCGAATTCGTACGCGTGGAGTTAGTTAGAAATAAAGGTTCACTGCTCGTTCCCCGTAGGTAGCGTGATAATATGTAGCCTATATGTTGACCCGACTTCTTAATAATATTCGTGCCAAATTTGAAGTAAATCCATACAGTACTTTTTGAGTTTATCCCGGACATACATACAGACAAACAGACAAAAATTCTAAAAACTTTATTTTTGGCTTCGGTATCGATTGTAGATCTTATTGTAGATCGATTGAGACAAGAAAACTTGGGGTGTGTCTTTTAAAAAAATATTCAATGTACAGTTTTGACTTTCGTGCCTTTTTATCATATGTATAGATGTTAAATTTGTGACAGTCAATCATGAACCTCTCGATATTCCTATTTTCCTACCAACATGGTAAAAAGAAGGGAATATTTAGAGCAGTTGTTCTTAACGTTTTAGTGACGATGGAAAATTGACAAAATTTCTGTCCTGCCACGGTCTACAACTTAGGATTATGCTAGTCGTTAATATATTAAAGACTGCAAATATAACCTCAAAATGTGACGAATTCGGAACAGACCTTTTGCTTGGCCGCAACGCTTGCCAGGTTTGCGCATTGGGTTTTTATATTTTTTGGCATAAACTGCTAGCTTTATAAATACAAAGAAATTTTTTTTTCTAGAAAAAATCCACTTCACTCGGTATGCACGAATTGCGGGTTCAAATCCAGCCTAAAACCGGGACCGAGTGGATTTTTTTCTAATAAAAAAAAAGTTTTTATAGACAATATAATTTACCTTAATTCCTCCTCCTCTCTTACGGTGTTCAGCCTCTCAATATACTCCTTCCTCTCCTCTATGATCTTGTGTCGTTGCAACACTCTAGCATGTTCCGCATGCTTATTCTCATGGTAATGTTGCACCATGTTCACGCGAGCCCGTTCTCTCTCCGCTCGCCTTCGGCCGGGGAACAGAGTTTGGGCTGCCACTGATAGTACTTCCGCAGCTCGTACTAGTTGTTCGCGAACCTGATGATAAAACATTTCTATTGGTAAAGGAATTTTCAAAATCGGTTCAGTGACTACACTATATTACATGAATAATGCAGATTGGTCACAAGAATATTCGACAACACTAATAGAGTATGTTTAGAAACGAATCATGCACTGAAATAATGGTCAAACATAGTATTTTATTTGGCTATGTATTATATAAAAAAAAACAAATTATGAAAACAGTTGAAGCAACAAAAATATTACTTATTACCACGAGAAGTATCAGAAGGACACAGAACTAAATGAAAATATAATCATGATTATTAACTATAAAATGGGCTCCCGAATGTTGGCAAATTCGGCAAATCGACGATCACGTGACATGACCGAACGAGACCTAATGTCATATACATTTATGTGAATAGTTATTAGACTGTCAGGTAAAAGTCCATTCCGTCTGGAGTCTCTAGACCACTCAAACCTGAGGGGATCGGCTCAACTAGCCGTTGTCGTAGGGCTAATATACCTGCTCAGCGGGCGTAGCTTGCAGTATGGCACCACCGCAGGCTTCATCGGCGGCCGAACACCATTCACCGCCGCCGGCTTCCACGCCGAAGTGGACGGATCTGATTAATAAATAACACAATTATGTTGACTCGAATTCTTAATAATATTTGTGTAAATTGCCAAAACTTTGAAGTAAATCCAGTATCCAAGTACTTTTTGAGTATATCCCCGACAAACATATAGACAAACAGACAAAAATTCTAAATACTATGTTTTTGGCTTCGGTATCGATTGTAGATCACACCCCAAGTATTCTTTAAAAAAAATATTCAATGTACAGTTTTGACTTTCCTACCGTTTTGTTATATGCATAGATAAAAGTGCGAGTCCAATTCCCCATCAGAGGGTACAAATTGGTAAGTACGCAACATAAACTGCCGCAGGTTTCTTTTTACGTTAACTTAAAGTTTTAATTTTTCTTTTTCACAGCTTGAAGGGACCATATACCTAAGTGTATGGTTTAAATTTGAACTTGATACTTATATTCACGATTTCGCGAGATAAAGAATCTTGACATATAAATAGATGGATAAAAAATGTATCCTGTATATCTAGGATTCCGTTTTTTCCCTATAAGATACGAGAGAGAGATAAAAGATTAAATATTCTTTTATATACTTCACAATTCCAAAAAATCCAATAACACAGACTTCACATTATTAAAACAAATGGGCTATTTCATATTTTACTTCTAATTCACCCATCATATGGGTAGAGGTGCTCGATGGCGCGAGTGGTTAGCGCTGTCGTTTGCGATCGTTAAGTTAAGCAACTTTCCCAGTGGTCGGTCATTGGATGGGTGACCAAAAATTTATCTCTATTTATAATTTATATTATGTCTATCTCGAGCTTCTCCGTGTTTCCGAAAGCACGTCAAGCCGTTGGTCCTGATTGCAACTACAGTCGTTAGCACCCACTAATCCTCACTGGGCCTGCGTGATGGGTCACGGGAAGGCGTGTGCCCCAGCAGTGGGGACATCAATAGGCTGACGATGATAGTTTATGACCCGGATCAGCACTAGGCCCGCGTGGTGGATCATAGCTCAAACTCCCTATTCCATCCATGAGGAAGGCCTGTGCCCCAGCAGTGGGGACATTAATAGGCTAATGATGATGATGAAGGGATAAATTGACTCACTTATTAGCATGATCGACCCGTATCTGCATATCATTGTGACGCACGCAGTCCACCAACAAACGTTCCAGGTGGAATAGGTCCTCGGTGCCGGCCAACTCCAGTAATCTATCGAACTTGATGCAGGCGTAGCATTGGGCCACTTGCCGGATCAGACGGACTAATGCCACGTCGTTCAAAGCTGTTGTGTACTGAGCTAGGGGGGAATCTGGAGGAAAAACAAGTTTTACTCATAATCGTCGTAATATTCAACCGCAGCCTATGTTAGCACAAACAACACGACAGTAGCCTTAGCATGAACCAATATCTGTGTCTTGAATTTTAGTTATCGTTACGTCTGTTGTGGCGCTGCTCTTCAAGTTTCCATACAAATTTTGAAAATGACATTTCGGACTCGCAAACTATTCGAATTCGATTATTGGTTTGTGCTAGGGGTACAGCACATTCTTGGTAACAGAGTTGTTTACAATTGGAACAGATTACCTGAGAAAGTGGTCTCTTCTGAGTCAATAAATGCATTTTAAAATAGTTTGGATGGATGAATAAATCAAGAAAAGATAATGTTGACAAGCAAAATAAATCAATGAAATATTTCAACACTACATCGTAGAGGCAGTTCAGCGAAATGCTGCTTGTCTATAATTTAATAAATAAAAAAACCTAATCTACTATATAAAAATAAGTCGGGTTTTCCTTCCTGACGCTATAACTCCAGAACGCACGAACCGATTTCCACGATTTTGCATTCGTTGGAAAGGTCTCGGGCTCCATGAGGTTTATAGCAAAGAAAATTTAGGAAAAATTAAAAAAAAACTTCTTTTAATCACCAAACGAAATGTTACATAAAACGAAGCCATCTGGTGGCGAAACGGAGTTCGCGGGGTTTGCTAGTAATATTATAAATGTGAAAGTTTGTATGTTTGTGACTCAATCACGCAAAAACTACTGAACGGAGTTGGGTGAAATTTGACACACATTTAGTTTATGTCCTGGATTGAGACATGATACTTTTTATAGCGAAAAATGTTAAGTTCCTATGGGATTATAAAAAAGGTAAAGTTAACACGGACGAAGTCACGGGCGCACGCAAATCTTATTATAATCTCAATTAATCCTCTAATCCTGTAAAGTTTTTACATATTTATGTACGGCTCCCGAAATCCACGAAAAGTCTGTCTTTGTGTGCAATTTTATCAATTAAATCTTACCTCATAATAATTCAACAATTTTTTGTCTGTTAGGTAGCTGAATTCAGCTATCACAACTGAGAGAACATATTGAAAAGTCAGTTCCAAAAAATAGTTTTGGGTAAGTAATTGACTTTGTTGACTTCAATTCAACAAGTTAAATAAGCATGATAACTTACTGGGCTCGTCCTGCAGTGCCTTTATAACGCCTTTCACGTTATGGCATATTGAGTGTGGGTCAAACTCCACTTCCAACCACGCATACAACTGCTGCAACTGCGGAGATGCCAATCCTACCACATTGAGGCGGACCACATCTGCAAACAAACCATATTAAATCAGTGGAATTGATGAAATGTTTCTTGAAAAGCCCTTATAGTTGAATTAATCTATCTTGTTGATGTTGTATTATGCTTCCAATATGAATAAAGAAATTCGGTTTTGACATCAGTTGTTTAATGCCTCAACGAAACCTACATATATTGCCACAAAGCTTAGTCTAAGATAGTCATTAGTATAAATACCATAAAACGAATATCCATATCTCCTGGTCAATTCACTACTTGATAACTTTTTTAAGTTTTCTGATACTTTTACTAAGAAAGTTTTATCGGTAACGAATTTGCGGGCGGAAGCTAATACAAAATAATATAAGCCTGAGATAACATTAATTAACAAATCAACGTTAAATAAAATTATACTTTATTTATTTAACAAAACTTATTAACCAATACATTAAAATGGTATAAGAGACGGACTTAATGCTACAAGCATTTTCTACCAGTCAACCTTTGATAACTACGATTAACACGAAAGGCAAAATTGTCATACGAGAGCTCTTTTGAATTGTCCAATATATTTTTCCTACCACCAGTCCACGTAGCATGAGCACCACAATTTACATTAAATCACGTTTTTTATCACGTCTAACTGTCAAACGCCATGTTCATTATTATTGTGTTATAATAATTTGACAGTTGAGCGTGATAAAAACGCGTTATATATCATAACGCAGTGCTCATGCTATGCAGGACATCTTTTAGCTGAAAAGAAGAATAAATTAACTTACCTTTGAGCAGACTAGTTCTAGTAGGCGGCTGAGCCAGTCCGAGCAGCACAGCAAGTCTCTGAGCCTTCTCCACGGGACTCTTGTCCGTGTCTACGAATCGATCGAACTCAGGGTGAAGAGACGGCAGAGGAACGGATAGAACAGCCACCAGAACTCGACAAGCCATCCTAAGAGAAGCAATATTACAAAGATTAAACATTATTTCTTGTCTGATATATCTGACAGCAATGATATTAAATACCCCAGATACACCACGTGGGCTCAAAATGTGTACCATGTGTACCAATCAAGAAGTGCTTGAACTCCACTCAAGCACTTCTTGGTTCACAGTCACGCGCGTACCGTTGAAAAGTAAAGATGTCGCAGAGCTCCGTGAAAAATACGAAAACAATACTTACGTTAAGTGTCGTTTTTTCGACAGGTATTATTTAAATCTAAAGAAAAGTTTACTAGAAAAACATCCACGCGGACCAGGCAGCGGACGGGACTCGAACCCGCATCCTTCGCTATCCGGGCGAATGCACTGACCATTATGCTACCACGGCCCTATTAGCCGCGTCGAAATTTTCCTAGCCTTAAGCTGCAAGGCAGCGCCATCTCTTCGCATTGTAGGTAACCCACAATGTCAAATGAATACTTTTTCAAGTATTAAACATTTCAAAGAAGAAATAGCAATTATAGTTATGATTTTATTTATTTTTTAAGCATTTAACTGCTAGATGTTTAAATCTAAAGAAAAGTTTACTAGAAAAAAATGGCTAGAAGGATTTCGACACGGTCCGTGAGGGCCGCGGTAGCATAATTGGTCAGTGCATTCGCCCGGATTGCGAAGGGTGCGGGTTCGAGTCCCGTCTGCTGCCTGGTCCGCGTGGATTTTTTTCTATTTATTTAGTTTTTATAATAAAATTTAAATATATAAATATGCGCTAATGTCGAAAAATAAACATGAGTAAATATATCAAGTTACAATTTAATTTGTATAATAAAACTATATACGTTTGAATGTCTATATGTTTACTAAATACGAAATAAATGATTTTATATCTTGATGAAAATTGAGAAAGAAAAATAGTTGAAAGAAATACTAATTTAAAATTTTTTAATGAACGACGGACGTCACGTTGCCGTAGACCCCCCGTCCCCCCTTGTCACACTTAGCAAGACCCCTCCCCCCCCCTTGTATGCGAACGTATTTTATGAACGGCCTCCTTGCTATAAACTGATTTAATAGAAATATTTGAATTATTCAAATGCATGGTCGGTAATATAGCCGTCTCTTCCTCGCGGTTCGTAACTGCTATTTTGCCAACAGCGCATTCAGAATTGCGCCTAGAGACAAAGAAATAAGGTCTATATTCTTCCGCATATAGCAGCAATAACGAACTGTCGTATCTCTTTGACGCATGCGTTTTAATTAAGACCTTTTATAGTATGCATTAAAGGTGACTTTCAATGTCTAAATAACGCCTTGTATTGTTTTTGGCTACGCAACCATCTTACGGAGCTCCGTGGATCGTTCAATGTACCTTTTGGACACGTTTCGGCCACGATTTTCTTCGTGTTGGTGTATCTAGGGTATTTAATATCGTTGTCTGAGAGACATAGATCTCTTTTTTTATATTAGGGGGTAGGGGATTGAGTTCAGGCTGGCAATCTGGGGATGGCAAAAGCGGCACACTTCCTGCCGTATCACTTATGTTCATAAATAGCTCCATCAAGCGACCGGACGTAACGACGCGCGATCAAAGGCGTGCTTCATTCTGGCAACAATTTCACCATTGAGAGAAGCTAACACCGGAAGGGACGGGATGGCGCTGTATATCAATATAAAACCAGGCGGACGGACTCCAGAGCACACCTTGGCCAAGGAGTCAGCCCAACTTCGACTCCTTTAAGATTAGACATATATATACTCAAATAATGTAATGAAGTTGAAAAATACATTTGATTATTTTATTGGAGAAGTCGCTTTATTTCCTCAACAATATACAACTTAACTTCGCGATTGGACTCCACTTAAGCCGGGTACTCATTAGCGAGCTGTAACCGTAACATGCGTGATACAGTAGAAGGTTTTGTAAACGTCGGCTCGCTGCAAACTGCACGCGTAACGATCGCAGTAGGTTAGCGAACCACGTACACACTATGCTTTTTGGTTATATATGCTAGTGCATGCAACGGTTACTGGTCGCTAATGAGTACCCGGCTTTACACTTAACATCAGGTGACGTGGGATAATTTGTTGCTCCTTGTACAAAAAAAATTAAGTGCCAGTGTACAGGCATAAATTAACACAAACGACAGAAAAGCTAATTCGTTTGTCGCGTCTAGCCCATAATTATAATGTACCTCTGAGGCCTACCATTATGCAACAATTGAAATATTGATAATGGGATTTATTTCAGAGGTGAAAGCCATTAAAGATAGGTATGATTATGTCACTAGGCGCATGCCATAATTTTCTAAACTTTAATGCTAGCTATACACACTACGAGAAATCATTATGATTAGACTGTACCGTCCGAACGGTACCGATAAATCGTAGCATGTATGTTATAAAACTGCACAGTTTCCTATACGTACGCGCCGTACGATAAACTGTACAGTTTTCTTTCTATACGTACGCCACGTACGATAAACTGTTCCGTTCGAACTGTACAGTCTGATCGTAACGATTTCTCGTAGTGTGTATGGCTACCATAAGACTGCTGTCAAAACCAAATTTAAATTTGGTAAAAGAAGAGACATACATAACATATGAATTTAAGGTTTTTCGAAACTCTAAATTCATTTAAGAATGAAGTACAGACAACAGACAATACGTAATGTATTAATTAGAGAGGACCTCAATTTTACAGAGTTGTCAGAAAGTGAAAGAAAGTCAAATCCATTCTATATTATGATCCTGATATAAAACAGAGTTCCATAGAACATTTTATCGAGGCCATAAAAGTGGCATACTTTTCTTCCACACTTTTCGTATGTTCATTGTTTGACTACATCATTTACAGAGCCTTTTGGTAAATGCCTTGCTATTAAATTAACCTGGATAGCAGAAGATGCAGGTTCGAATCCTGTCTGATGCCTGGACTGCGTGGAATTATTTCTATATTTTTTTTAAATCTAGCAGTTAAATACTAGAAATAATAATACAATACTTATTGTTATTTAAATATATGCACTTACTTCTGCAGTTCTTCCTGGGTAATATTCTTCTTCATCTCCCTGGACAGTTGGAATAGTTTCAGCAAGGCGGCGGCATGGAAGAGACAATGGCCGGCCTTCCAAAACACCAGTGCCAGTTTCCCATAGTAATTGGCCATGGTCTTCGCAACTGGTGTCTTCTTAGACATATTCATCAGGTTGTGGATGTCTTCAATCGCTTTATAGGCTTCCTGTTAATGCATATTGTTGGCATGAATGAATTTTTAGTAACTTTTGAACGAAACAATTTGTTCCTTTAAAAAGTTGCAGAATAATCAATGCCTGTTCCACTCAGAAAAATAACAATCAATATTTGATTGCAATATAATTTGCCACCCTTTTTACATAAATAAATGAGAATTAAAACTCTTAGGGCCACTTGCCCAGAAGAGTAAAGTCTGTACTTAGATTAGATTTCTTCAGTGATGGCTCCCTCAGGATTTAGCCAATAAATACTAACTATTTAACCCAACAAAAAGTAAGATTATATCTAAGGTTTGTGGTCTCTTTGTTCATAACACACATTTAGTGTCGCCGCACAGGGCCACCGACCACAACCACAAAACGCCGCCACCGGCATATTTCTTTTAGTTTCCATACATTTTATATGGACTCGGCACACACGATACGCCGGTGGCCGCCACACGCTACAAATCGTCGTTGCTCGCTTCTTGTGGTCCGCACCGGCTACTTAATGCGCCGATACAAAACGCCGCCACACGTCACTCGCGCGATTCCCCACCCCTCTCTCCCTTACCTTAGTCAGCCGCTGTCGCGCGCTTTAACCACTTTAGTTGCCGCTTCTAGCTTCTCGTGGCGGCGTTTGTGGCTGTGGCGTGTGGCCCGTGTGCGGCGACACTTACTATGGTTTTTTTTAAACAGTATTTTATGACTAAGTAAAACACCAAAATACTATACCTGCCAAAGTTCCATTTGAATAGCACTGTCTAGTTGGAAGAGTCTGGTCTCCAAATTGAGTTGCTGAGTCTCAGGCTTGGAAATGCTCACATTTCCAGTTTGCACCTAAAAGAGATAAAAGTTAATATATTGTCTTAATATTAGCTTATCAAAGTGCTAATTTATAGTATGGAATAAACTAAACTTACATTAGGCTTGCAAATATCCTCAAGATGCTTCCTGAGTTTGTCGCAGAGTTTCCTGAACTCGGTCTTGCGTGAGTACTTGAGACAGAACTGGAAGGCCATGCGTGCAATGTCATGGTACAAAGTCTCCACATGGGCGTTGGTACGGAGCAACTCTAGACACTGGCAATATGATTCCCACAGGAATTTAACCTAGAACAGAAACAGTTGATTGATTGATTAAAGATTAAGAGAGTTAAATAAATAGCTAATCTTATCCATAAGGCTGCTATTTGGACCACCAAATAGCCTACCAAAATAAAGATAAGGAAGGAGTCATGTCATCCCCAGGCGATTCTGGATAAGTGAATTGAGTCACTAGTTTTTGCGTGCCACCCAACGATATTAAATACCCTAGATATACCATGTGCGCTCAAAATGTGTCCCTATCAAGAAGTGCTTGAACATGACTTGAGAATTTCTTGGTTCCACTTGGTCCGTTATCTCAGTCACATGCGGACCGTTGAAAAGTCAACATGTCGCTTTTTCCACGGGTATCTATAATCAATGTTTGTTAATATAACGCATTTGAAGCAAATTTTGTTTTAATGCTTACTATAAACCGATTTAATAGAAAATATTTGTGATATTCAAATGCATCGTTACCGAATATAGGCGTCTCTTTTCCTCGCGTTCCGTATTTGCTATATAGCTAACAGCGCATTTAGAATTGCGTGTAGAGTCAAAGTAATAAAGTCGTATATTCTTCCGCATATAGCAATAAATCGTAAAATTTTACAAGCTTACATTTCGGACTGTCGTAATCGTAACTCTTATACGCATGCGTTTTAATTAAGACATTATACAGTTTGCTTAAAAGTGATTTTCAATGTTTAAATAATGCCTTGCGGCCAGAGTGCACTCAGACTCAGATTCAGATTCAGATTTCGAAAACAAGCGCGATAAATAAACAGTGTAGTCGAAGGGTACGGCCAGATTGCACTCCTGATTCAGATACAGATTTAGACTCAGAAAACAAAGCGCGAGAAAAAGCAGGCAACCTGCTTAGACTACACTGTTTATTTCTCGCGCTTGTTTTCAGAATCTGAATCTGGCTCTGAATCTGAGTGCACTCTGGCCGCACCCTTATATTGTTTAGACTACGCGATCATCTTACAGAGCTCCCTGGATCGTCCAATTGGTATTTAATGTTGTTGGTTCCACCAAACTCAATAGTCCCAATTTCTATAGTAGCAACATGAGTAGCTCTCGAAAACAATATCCGTGAGATTGTGTGCATCCTAACATTCCGCCACAATATGTGGAATTCCAGCCATGAGTATATTGAAGTAGGCAACGAAAAATCATATGCATGCGTTTCAGCAATGGTGCGGTGATACTAAGCTTTAACCCAAATTTCAATCTCATCAGACTAGATACTCTCTAGTATATTATTTTTCCTATACCCACATATTACTATTTATGCAATTGTTAAGACATAAATTAACACAGATGGCATACTTTTAGGCCATCTGTCGCGTCATGCCTTATTAATTTTCCTCTGAGGCCTACCATTACACAACAACTAATATGATGCCAATGGGATTTATATCAGAGGTAAATTGTTTTTATTTAAATAATTTCTTACAAAGTGATAATGAACAAAATTATATAGGTATAATATAATCCATTCTGTAAGTTTATCAATATCTTGATCAACTTTCATAAGATAGTAATCGAGACGTAAATTGATCAACTTACGACGTCTCGTAAAATTCTAAGTACTGTGACCAATCCCAGAACAGAGTATAAATTTACGTAAAATAATACACAGCTTTCTGTACCCCTAGCACGAACCATTATCGAATTGGAATAGTTTGCAAACGAAAAGCCGGCGAAGCGTCAGAAAAAAAAACTCTGTTAAAAGAGACTTTTCTACAAAAAAAATCAAGTATCACCTCTTGGGCCCTGGAAGTACAGTTATACCCTATAATACCTTCGTCACATTTTTTAATTTTGTTCAGTTCATTCCGACTTTTCACTGGTTTGGTCATGTCCACTATAAAACTTTTGTAGCTCTATGTAAAATTTTTGTTCATCAGCTAACATATTATTTTAGGGATAAGCTCGGTAAATTGATCAATTTACGAAAATGATCCCGTAAGATAATACATTTTATCTCTCATTTACTATCTTACAAAAGTTGATCAATTTACTAGGAAATTGATCAACTTACAGAATTTATTATATTCCGATGACATATACAGGGCCTCCCACGGCTACCTCACACGGAGGGAAAGTATATTAAATATTGGAGATAGGATATTTTACTAAAAGAAGATATCATTTTATTTTTAATAATAACTAGAACTGCAATCACAGATTTGTTAAAATCGCTTGCTACAACTGGAAATCAAACTCATGAAATTTCGAAAAAAAACACGATATATTTTAAGATAACCATCGAAAGGGTTAATCATAAGGATTATTTTTTGCTAAATAACATAGCATTTTAAATTAAAGAAAAGTAATTTAATTTAGCATTTTATTTGAAATTATTTAACACAAACTATGCTATTATTTATTACAATCGGATATGCCTCAAAGTTAGTTAAAATGTTGAGTTCATCATCGTTGACGATTATCATCCCCTCCGTGTGAGGTAGCCGTGGGACGCCCTGTATATATATTATTTCTTTTCCAACACACACCAATTTGCCTAGCCCTAAAGTAAGCACTGTAAGGCTTGTGTTATGGGATGCGAAGGTAAGGGATACTGTACATTATATAAGTTTATTTATATAGAATACATATTAAACATCCATGACTGGAGTACAAATGCTCGTATTGATCACACAAACTTCTGCCCCCACCGGGATTCGAACCCTGGACCTCTCGAGTCAGCGACACCATGAAACCCGACGTACAAACCACTCGGCCACGGAGGTCGTCAATTATTGAATACACGTCTTTACGTGTTTAGTTTCTTTGAACTCACCCATGGTGTTAGAATAGTTCTATCAGAACGATCTTGAGCATCTTCACCAGAGACTGCACTTAAGAGAATGCTCTCAGGAGTGGCCAAGTTATCCAAGTCATCAGTTTCAATGACAGCTTGTGTTGACTGTGCTCTAGCAGCTTCTGTACGCTCTTCAGCCATTCGTAAATAACCTCTGAAAAATACCAGAAATTTAAACATGTAGAAAATTTACATTTACAAAACCTTTAACCACTAAAAACAAATTTAACAAAAAGGAAAAGTAATACGAACTAGCATAAATGATTTTATATGGTTAAGATTTTTTTATATAAGTGTCATTTGTACAGGTTTAAATTAACACAGATGACTGATCTGTTAAGTCATTTGTCGCGTCTAGCCCATAAATATAATGTACCTCTGAGGCCTACCATTATACAACAATTGAAATATTGATAATGGGATTTATTTCAGAGGTGAAATCCATTATAGATAGTATAAATACCTCACTGGACCCATGCCATTTACTGAGTAAACTTTAAACTAAATTTGACAGGAGTCTCTCCTTCAACTAAATTAGAATTTCAGAATTGTTATTTATGGAGTTGGTTTTTTAAACCATATGAATGAAGTTAAGCATGCATCTGGTATTGAGTAACAAAATGTCATCTATAAATTAGAAAGGTAGGGCATAGCAGATTTGCCATCTTGAGCAGTTACCTCTATTTTACAGGTTTCAGGCAAAACTATTCTATATATGTACCTTTTAAATAAATAAATTATGACCCTTATATGAACAAGAGTTTCCCAGAAAAGGGTTTCTAAAAAACTGCTTACTGCTATTAGTAAAAAATACAAGTTATTAAGTTAAATAATTAAATTAAATATACTAAACGTCTCATACTATGATTTTAAACATGCAAAATATGGGGATTGGCAGGAGCCAATATCAAGGGATCCAGAAAAAGGGAGGGGTGATGGTAAGCACATCTCTTACATACATAATATAAACCAAATTACTCCAAACTCATAATGTGTTGTTTTTTTGTAGTTCTTCTATTCATACAAATGTGAATGAGCACTATTTGACAAAAGCATTTAGTTTATAGTGTATCTCTTTCTCATAATCCCTAGACAAACATGGTTATATATAAACAAAGTTATGATGATAATCTCTTTACAAGAAACCATGACCCTGGGACTAAATTTATGTACTAATCAAACAAATAGAGCCCCAATCAGGATTAAAACCCCAAAACCATTGTAGCAAAAGGCAAGGGCGAAATATTGCACCTACTGAGGCCCCAGCACAAACGTGATAGCTTCCTAATTGTATTGCATGGTCAGTTTCTATGAAAACTTAGCAGTACCCCTACTGAACATAATAACAAATTAGCTCCTTTCATACAAAATTTGATGATGCCCAGATGATGATAGAATAGAATAATTATTTATTTGCGTTTTGATACAATTAAGGATCAGTCAAATTTCGTGCTGGGGTACATCATTTCTAAAATCTCCTTTAAATAATAAATTTAAATCTTCAGTAAAAAGTAAGGCAAGTTGTTATTATAATGTAAATAATAAAAGTACTATAAATAAAAAATACTGGAGATTGATTATTGAAACTTGCAGTAGACTTGTATTAGTTGTTTTGCTCCATTATAGTAGGTATTTTACTGTTTACAACTTTAATAGCACTAGTATCTATAGTATTGCTGACATTTTGATTGCAATACAAAGAATGTATGATTAAGTTTAAAAAAATCGAAAACATATGTACTAATGTACTATATACCTAACCTTTGACTATTATTAAATAAAAATTTAAGAGCTACATTTTTTCTATACCTAATGGAAAATTTTATTACAAAAAAATAATTAAATCGTAATACGGGGGAGGGTTTTGGTTCTATTCAAGCCTGATACTTGGACCAAGTTGAACATAATTTGTTTGGAAAGCTTTTATCAATCTAGTTGTTTACCTTATAACTTGTTCCAGCGACCCAACGTTCACAGATTGAAACATGTTCCTGTACTGGAAGAGGCCCTCCTTGGCAATATGAGATTTTCGAAGGTCGACGCATAGCTCCAAATATTTGAACATGATCGGTTCTAATACAGACTCCGACCAGTTGTAAGCCCATTTTTTGTTGCGAAACACCTCCTGTAGCGTGTCTAAGGCTCGCGCGGGCTTATCCAAGTCCATAAACTCTGTAGTCAGAATGAATGAAATGCAGTTGCTGGTCTTTGGTTATGTTTTTACGTAATTACCAAAGCCTGTTTTTTTTTACGAGAAACTATAAACACAAATAATTAAAACCAGAACTGCTTACTCTCCTATTAGATCATACAAAAATATCGGGATTCAAGCTCATAAAAGTTGAAATTCATAGTTCGTCATGTCTGCTTTGCAACGTGGTACTTTGTTGTATAGTGTACTTACCACTGGCCCGTTTCAGGGCATTTTCCGGTCTTTGACCGTACCGCGCCATATTGTACCCTATTTTGTTAGCTTCATCAACTCAAATTTAGCGTAAATTGTATTCCCTGAGGAAGACACAGATAAAAGAAAATTTACAAAATGCACCTTCGCCGGTTGTGCCAGGCGACAGAACTTTTCAAAATGGCGGCGAATCTTTTTTAAAAATGGCGATTTTAGAGGGGTGATTTGTCAATTATTAATCGATATGGTGAAAGTATTCAATTGAAAAAAATACGATTAAAATATAAGGGTCAATACAGACAAACGTAATTTAGTGAGCGAGTTGTTGAAACTTGAGGACACTTGGATGAAGAATCTCGACGATGTCATTATATATCATGTCTATGGTTTTAAATGAAAATCAATAACGTAAAATATGCTGCATTCAGTTTCAGATATCCACTTCGTACCAACCTTAAGGCAAGCTTTCAACTGAAATTAATTACAGCAAAATCTAGCTCATGGTATGATGGGATTGAGACAAAAAACCAGATGGGGACAGTAGGCTAGTTTACTCATGTCGAATTGTATTAAATAAATGTTTATTTCTTAAAGTATTTACTCTAAGGAACCTTAATATATCGATTTCACTTCATAAAAGCAGAAGATTGCTGCAGAAATTTAATATTAAAAAATATTTTAGAGTCTATATTTTTTAAACACTAAAAACGCTGTTCGCCACATCCGCCATGATTTTGACGTCTCTTGTGGTAAACAACTAAATGTCAATCGCGTGTTACTGTAGGTGGATTCTTTCGTCTGACTATTTTATCTTAAAACACTTTTAACTTTAGGAAAGAAAAAAACAGTAAACTTAGTTTTTTTTGACAAAACTAATTATGGATGCCGGCTTTGTGAAAGCAGAAAGCACAAATCTGCCAAGAATTGACGGATTGATGGTTGGTGAATTTGTTGCACTAAACCCAGATTTCTGCTCTGCGGAGCAGAGAAACGACAAGGCTGTCATATATGTCAGTGATGACTGACGTTCGAATAGGTGGATGAATGACCAGATACATGGACTAAAAGATGGATAACAATGCTATAAATTTTCTACGCACTATCATAGCACATAGAAAGTAATGGAGAAGAAACAGACAAATGGAAAGATATACCTACAATTGGCCAGACAGATCATGGACTCATGATGGTGGGACAAGATCGTTATCTTTATATTGAGAGAATTAAAATAAACTATAGGAATCAACAGTGTGTCCTTGAGAGGTGATAAACACAAAAACTTATGCATTTACAACATAATAAGTATTGTGTAATATCCTACCAATATTAGAAAAATGTCAATGTCAAAAATCACTTATATATCGAAATATCCTTACAAAATAGGCTAGTTGACCCTTTTTGGAAAAAGGTTTTAAATGGTTAATTAATGTTCTATTAGAACAAAAAAAAATGTATTGTTTTTTTTTTAACCTAGAAAGCTACAAATCTTTAATTTTAAAATAGACTTTTCATGGACATACAAAAACGCTGTCGGCCATTTTAGTCTATAGATTATCTATGCTATGACGTGAACTGTCGTAAACAAAAACTCGTAAACACGTAGAAAATTACTTTTAACTGAGTTTATAATAAACAAAAACATGATTTCTAATAAATACCACGAAAAATAAAGTAATTATCATTACTGTATTGTACGAGAATATAAAAACACATCCTTGAAGACTCCAGGAAAGTTGTGGATTAAAGTGCCGAAAGAAATTAACCTACGCAACTTTATTACACTTATTCATATGTTGTATCAGTTTTATGTTTATTACTACATTGTAATACTAAATGCACTGTACTTACATAGATGCCTTGTCGTTTCTCTGCTCCGCAGAGCAGAAATCGGGGTTTAGTGCAACAAATTCACCAACCATCAATGCGTCAATACTTGGCAGATTTGTGCTTTCTGCTTTCACAAAGCCGGCATCCATAATTAGTTTTGTCAAAAAAAAACTAAGTTTACTGTTTTTTTCTTTCCTAAAGTTAAAAGTGTTTATGATAAATTTAGTCAGACGAAAGAATCCACCTACAGTAACACGCGAATGACATTTAGTTGTTTACCAGAAGAGACGTCAAAATCATGGCGGATGTGGCGAACAGCGTTTTTAGTGTTTAAAAAATATAGACTAAAAAATATTTTTTTAAATTAAATTTCTACAGCAATCTTCTGCTTTTATGAAGTGAAATCGATATATTAAGGTTCCTTAGACTAAATACTTTAAGAAATAAACATTTATTTGATACAATTTGACATGAGTAAACTAGCCTATTACTTGTGTTTAAAAAGATATCGATATACAATAGGGCAGCCTTGGAGTAGCAATATGTAAACAATGTAAAGGCATTATTTTAATTTCCTAGTAATTTTAGGTATATACGTTTTTTTCGTACGTATTTAAGAGAATTATGCCAGAATCGACACCACCAGTGTCTGTCTGTAATCTGTGACGTTCATGTTAACTACTATTACTTTTTGACATTAGTCGGTGTTTTTGGCGGGATTTTATCGAGTGCGGTTGGCGTCTTAATTTAATTATTCTTAAATTCGTTCATGGTGGATACTGTAAAATAGAATTGGTGTGGTTTTATATTACAACCGTCTGAGCAACTGAAGAATTAGTGGAATCTTTACAATATGCGCTATTCCGGTCAAGTGGACGAGAACTTTATTGTTGTGTTGACTACCTCACAGAAGCTTATTGAAAAAGCCAACTCGATACATTTCAAACACTCCAAGAACCATAAGGATGCGTCACACCGAAATTCTAACGAAAAAAGGATCAATTAATTTTACGACTAGGCTGTATGGACATTTTTTGCCTTCCCTAGAAAGGGAGAATCTTAAAAAAAAGTTGACATTAGTCATCCGACCCACGGACTGCAAATTGAAAATTTTAAATGAAGTGAAAAAAAGTTATTACCAACTAACAATAGCAATAACTTAAAGGAACCGGTTTGCTAGTCAAAATAAGTAAATTCTCAATACATTAGTATTGTGAAACTAGATAGCTTTGGTAGTTGTGAAAATGCAAATAATAACCAAAGTTCGACTTTATCGCAGCCCATTTACTATTTGTTATATTTCCGAGGAAAACGTACTGCTGCCTGATGTCAAATCTGCTGAAATCCTCGGCATTAAATGTGGAGATAGTAATGAAGTTCAAGTTAATGACAAAAGGGACAAGAGGAACAAATTAAAGTTCGCAGTATCCGCGCTATTTTTGCAACCGTTTTTAAAAGAGTGCTTGAGTTCAGACGTATACAGAGGAAATGTTTTAATTAATTTACATAAATTTTGCGGATTTCCTAAGAACGGGACAGTGTTTTTGAAGTTAATATTAGAGCCACCAGACAGAGAGCTTATTGACTATGCATGGTACGTAATTATTCTATTGTGCATTATAAATATTCCAATGTTAAGTTTCAATATTTTGCTTTCAAAATGTAGACTTCGATCTAATAAAATAGATATCTAGAGAATAATGCATTATTATGTTCACACTTTTGGGAAATTGCATCCTCAGAAAACAGAGGAGGTATAGGTAACCACAAATTTCTTGAGCAAAACTACAGATAAATAAAAACGCGCAGTAGATATTATTGTATGTAAAATTGCTACTGCAGAGGCTTCTTTGTCAAAGGTCTATGCCAGGGTGTATATCTGATAAATGCATAATGCATTCCTTACTCTCTGTAAACTTGTTGCTCAACACTGCACCTACCTCTGGCCAGTTTAAGTAGCAATATAAATTGTGTATTTATCACTTGTATATTGTTTACAAATATTTTAATTTGAATCTAATCTCATTACTGTGTATATCATTTTATTTGCAGGAATGAAAGGATGTTAAGAGTTATTTGGACCAGAGTAGAGATAGAGAATGCTTTCCACTGGCTCTCAACATTGGGGGGAGCTTATTCTGCTTTAGGAGATTATTTTGAGCATTGTGTAAGTGTTTACTTGTATTATTGTTTATGCATTTTTTATAAATAATACTAATGTGTGGGTTACAATATTAATGTTTTTCTCAACAGTGAAGTTAAATATGTAGAAATATTTGTAAGTTAACTATGCCGAAATTATTGTACTGATTTTGCTAAGTATTCAATTAATATAAAATTCTGTTTTTCATTAAGATGAACAGTATAAGAAAAACACAAACATTAATTAATTTGTTTTTTTCTTATACTGTTCATCTTAATGAAACACAGAATTTTTACTGCATCTGTTATTGTCTTACCAGAACAAACATGCAGATTTAGATGTGTACACACTCATGATATTTTTATCTTGCATTTAGTGACAAAGTTGCACATACAATTACTTACAATGTCTCATTACTGTATCTCAATACTTAGAACTATTTGTAATAAAATCTTTTTGACTAATTTTTTAGGCTGAAGAAGCAGGTAGGATATCAACTCGGCAATACAAATTATCAAAAATGCTCGGAGATGATGCCTTAGCAGCCAGAAGTAAACTTTATTCTGCCTTATCATTCTCACAGAAAGGTAAACTAAAATTGGCCCGTCACATTGTTAGGAATGTTGCAGCGTTTGGAAGAGACACACATGACAAGCGTCTGATACGCATGTGTCAAGGTGTGTGGGCAAAGTTAAGGTACCTTAGGAATTTGAAGAAGACACAGGGTAAAGATTTGATTTCTTGTAATGGTGAATTAGTTCTGAAATGAGCCATACAGTTCTTCTAGTATCAGTTTAAGGAGGTAACATACAATATTTACCAACTCAGAGAAACTCAGATATGCTAATTAATTTTTAAGATTTGAAAGTTGATGCTATCACAACAGCAATGGATAGCCTGCCACTTTGACAAGCATTAGATTTAATTGATATCTCTAAGTGCATTCAAAAGCAATGTAATAAACAATGAATTAAGTCAGCATATGCCTTGTGTTTTCCTAATATTGCCAAGTCACAAAATTTTCTTTTTTCTATAATTTGATTGTCCTGTAAGTGTTTGAAGTTTTTTTGATCTCAAAGTTTATGATGTATGTTTGGATCCAATGAGTTTTTACAGATACAGTAAAAAATACTCACTGATGTCAATTATATCAATAAGTTCTTGAAAAAAAAATGATCTGTTGAGCGAGTCAACTAGTAAGTGGTGTGAATATTGTAATGGGTAAAGCAATACAATACACATTTGTTGGGCAATGTAAATAAATATATTTTGTTGATTTACCAGTTTTCATTCTTTTATTTGTAATAGTATGAAATCTATCATATTATCCCTTTTATTTTAATTTAATATATGTGTTGTCATTGGATGCAGTTTGTATATTTTGAATGTTAAATTTTCAACAAAATAATATTGTTTTCATGTTATGCAACTTTTTTACTAAAAGACAAGTAAACATGTTGTTACAGAGTTAAAAAAAACAATGCTTACTGAATGTACATTTTATTGTATAAAATGATATAAACAAAAAACAAAATAATATTATAAAACAGATGTAATACATCTGTTGCTACCTACATTGGTGACCATTTTCGTTAGTAAAAAATTCATGTACACAGTTATTAAATTATCATATTAATATTGCCTGCTACATACATATCTTAAAATATCTATTTTTAGTGGCATTAATATTATAATAACAGGACAGAGAAACCAAATTATGCAGTTTCTGTACAGAATAATATGATTCCAATTAATTTATTTCTTGGAAATATAATGAGTAAACATGAGTACCTATTAGTACTTCTTAACATGTAGCATGTCATCAAGGTTGAAACTTGGTTGTGGCATGGTTTGATGAAAAATACTTGTTTGGGGAATGAAGATATCTACTTAGCAGGAATATTGTTAATTATCCTTGTTTTTATCTAGTACTTGCAGGTAATTTTATTATTATGAGTATAACTTTATTGATCCTACCTACCGCAAACTTGCGTAGACGCATCGTTATGTACAAACGCGTTTATTATACAACTTAAGGCCGCATAGGTGCGTTATTAACGATCGATAATATCGGATGCGTAGTTGCGATTTCTATTTTTTAGTACATTTTGTATGAGAACGTTTACGAAGTTACATACTGATGCCATTATAACGACGCAATAGAAGTATGACGAAAAATCGCAATTACTATAATACCGCGCCTATGGAGGTAGGAGGCTTTATTAGCCACATTTTAAGTTCTTTGCGTAGATTGTAAGTTTTAATTTAACATATTTATTGAGTTGCAATATCTGCTCTTGGATGTGTAAATTCCATCCAAGTATCTATTGGTAACTTTTATGAACACATTAGTTTCAGTAAAAAAGTAAATATTAATAAAAATACACTGGCACATAAAAATAAATTCTATACCCAACAGATTATAAGTAAATAAAAAATAGCATCGTAAAACTACTACTACATAATTAGTATTCTGTGCTGTAACTAGAAATTAACAGATTTAACAAAACTGGTTATTGAATTTTTTTACATTCGTATTACAATGTTCAAGTTCCTAATTGGACTGACTATACAATGTAAAAATAGTTTTTAACACTACAATTGTTCTACAAATTGTTTATAACGCTACAATGTAGATTAATGCTTACAAAATTGCTATTTTGATGAAGAAGAATTTTGACAAACCTTAGATAACAGTCTTTCAGATGAAGTTATTTTTATAAAAGCATTTGCTTGATCAATAAGACTAAAAGTATGGAGGTGTTGCCATTAAAAAATCCTTTTCGCTTGCTAAGTTCGTGAGAAAATTGGACGCAATATTTTATCAATATCTAGGTATTATCTCATAGGCGCCTCGTGGGCTACGGTGGCAATAGGTGAAGTTTCAAGGTTTCCTCCACTCCTGGTGTTATTCATGGTTGCAGTCTTGGTTGCAGAGCGGGCAAGCCAATGTGCCCATTGGGTCCCAGGCTGGCAACATTTTCGCTTCTTGTTTGAACACGTTCAAAACTTCTTCCGAGACATACTTCTTGTCTACGACCACCTGTTGGAGGTATATTCGTTTGTGTAAGATGCGTGTCTAGATTTTTTTAATTGGCAGCATAGCAACAAAATACGTCATTTAACAGTCACACACAGAGATGTTGATTTAATGTTTGTTAAAGTGACTTTGCTGTCTTATTCTATCGCTATCGCCAAATAAGTTTACTCCCATGAAACTTGAATGAAGTTTTTGAATACGAGCAGTAAGGGTACAGCAATCACTTATTCCCACTCACCATCATGCCGCTTGATCAAGTCAAAATCCTTTCGTGCCGTGGGGAGACATTTTGGAAGAACATGCTTCTTCCAAAATATCTCCCCACACACAGTCAGTTTGGCTTGATCAAGTCAAAATCCTTCCGTGCCGTGGGGAGACTTTTGGAAGGACATGCTTCTTCCAAAACGTCTCCTCACACAGTCAGTTTGGCTTGATCAAGACAAAATTCTTCCATGCCGTGGGGAGATATTTTGGAAGAACATGCTCTTCCAAAATGTCTAACCAAGCACAGTCAGTTTGGCTTGATCAAACCTATTGGACTTGTATTTAGTTTGTATGTTATACAATTGGCATAAAGTTCATTATGTCATGTACAATTTCATTATAAAGATTCGCTTATATTCCATGGAATTCCGCGGCGTGTAAGTACCTCAAAGACGAACTCCCTGAACCAGGGCTCTGTTAACAGCAGGTATCCCTTGTTATACTCCTTGTCACCATATGAGTTCTCCACTCTAAACTTGGTTGGATTGGACTGATCCTATAAAGAATTAAAAATTGGTTATGATTTATTTATTTACTAATTTCGTACACACACAATAAAACAGATAAGATGAACAGGAACAAGAAATTTGTACAAGGGCACTGTTTATTTCATATTGAAATTTCTTCCAGTAGGCTCGCGAAAGGAAATAACGTATAAAAGGTCGTCATGATTAAGTTTTCATGATTGTCATGATTGCTATTTTCTGAAAATAATGTAGGGTTCTTGTGGGATTCGCATAAAACGAACTACAGTTCAACAAGGGTCCTTACGAATGTGAGTGCCTGCTCAGGGAGGGTGGTACTGTTTACGTAAACGACAATCAAAATATGACGTTTTAAAAGACGGCGACGTTAGTTCCAATCATGGAGGTTAGAGAGATGAAGAACGATCGCTGTGGAAAATAGTGTCCCAGAAATATGTACAAAATAAGTGAGCCGCTGCGATCGCTAGGTTGTCTCAATAAAAGCGGGCTCATCTGCGCTAATTTGAAATGACCAATGCCGCGAAGAAAATTTGTATATACGAGTATATCGCTGCCGGAAACCGACTCCCATTTTTGAACCATCTCCTTTATCCTCTTCATTATAGTACTAGTGGCCGCCCGCGACTTCGTACGCGTGGAGTTAGTTAGAAATAAAGGTTCACTGCTCGTTCCCCGTAAGTGATGGCGTGATAATAAGTAGCCTATATGTTGACCCGACTTCTTAATAATATTCGTGCCAAATTTGAAGTAAATCCATGCAGTACTTTTTGAGTTTATCCCGGACATACATACAGACAACCAGGCAAAACTTCTAAAAACTATATTTTTGGCTTCGGTATCGATTGTAGATCACATCCCAAGTATTCTTTTAAAAAAATATTCAATGTATAGTTTTGACTTTCCTACCATTTTATTATATGTATAGATATACTATGAGAATATAATACGTACATCAGTGCCTACTCCAGTGAACACCATAGCGTGGGTCATGCAGGAGTCCCCATACTTGAGGCGATCGGCTTTCGATAAACCGACTTGCACGTCCGTGTTGAACAATAGCCGGTAGTCGTGACTGTATCAGATAAATATTAAATAAATACACAATATTTCTAACACACCAATTGGACGTTTTTAAATGAAAAGGATCCAACCCACAACCTCATCAAAAATTAGTTTAGTATATCCAAGTACTCCTTAAGGTTAATACTATTAAAACACGACAAAGATCGAAGTAAAATTCAAGTGTCATATGATTTTGTATTTGTATTTTGTAAAAAGATAAAGTTAAGGAATCTAAGAAGAAATACAATCTGAAATTAAAAAAATCATATCTCAAAACTAAGTTTGGGTGGGTTGGATCCTTTTCATTTAACAACATCCAATTAGCCTAGCCCAAAGTAATGGCGCAATTACATTTGGTCGTTAGCCCGAATACGAGTGCCAACTGAAATGAACGGATTCGAGTGCACCCGTATTCGGGTAGTTTTCGTTTTGGTTACCCGACCCCGTCTTTCAGCCCGCAATTCCGTGTAAATATTGCTTCGGGTGTTCGAATTCGAGTAATGCCTTTCGTGCACCCGAAATCGGGCTAACGACCAAGTGTAGTTGTGCCATAAGTACTGTAATGACGCAAAAAAAACTGTCAATGTTTCGCGCAATGTATGTTTGACTCTAATGTCAGATTGTTTGAAAGCCGTCAATGTGAGCTTGTGTAGCAACAAGAGTAT
The DNA here is from genome assembly GCA_902850365.2 of Chilo suppressalis. Lineage (NCBI taxonomy): Eukaryota > Metazoa > Arthropoda > Insecta > Lepidoptera > Crambidae > Chilo > Chilo suppressalis. Next base: position 15,435,408 of record OU963914.1, on the reverse strand, counting down.
CTACCACATGTAGTAGATATTTTTGCCACTTCCGTGCAGTTAATACAGTATCTAGGCGTGTAGTTAATCAAAGCTATAAAGCTTTGTGTTATGGTTACTAGAGTAAGTCTTCATTTATACCGCCGCAGAATGGAATGGATGCGAATTTTTGAAACTAATTACGAGGGAATTCTCGAACATACGCGAGGATTTCCCGAAGACGCACGACATTTTTTGTCTCGTATTTGGTTTGTATGTTATATAATTGACATAAAGTTAATTATGCTTTGTGAATTTTCTAAAATTTGCTTCCATCTCATTTCGCGGCAGTATAAAATCAGTTGGATTAAAATATTTTGAAACAAGTAGTGAAATGAGGATCACTATGTATGTAGAATCTCCTCACTAAAGAGAACGTTATAATATGCAATAACTATTTCAAGAGTAATAGGAAATATATACACCTTCCTAAAATTAGTTCTGATTTCGGCCAGGCAGCACACGATCTTGGGCTCACTGTATATATATATATATAGATATATAATAATGAAGGAATGTGAATTCTAAGTTAACTGAGAAACCTAACAACCGTATTAATAAAATTATTACGAACAGTTATAAACAGTTCTACTTATACCCACATTATACTTATTTCTTTTTGTATGGGGGTCTATACAAAAATATTTATATCGTTTATAAAAATATCCTAAAACGGCGCAAATTTGTAAATAACATATGGAATACATAACATAATACATTTTTGACTATTAATATTGTTATGATATCATAATTGCACAATGTGTGAGTTGATGTGGAGAAATTCTTACAAAAAAAAAAGATTTTTTTTATGTAATTTAACCTCTAGAGTCGTTGTCTGAAATGGCTAGTAAAGTTTCTCAAGTAACTCAAAATTCACGGTTATGAGAGTTAACCCCTCGTCTGTGTAAGTAGAGTATTGATTCTTACGCATCAAGATCCGTCAAGCCGTGTTTCCTCTCGAATCTTTTTGAGACTTCGCACCCGAACCACACCGCTTCCCCGCCCACTATGCTGTCCCTTACTGCCCTGTTAATCATCATATAATAAGTAAAAAAATATAAAAAATGAGTACGGACCACACATCTGCAATGAAACTTCTTTTCTTAAATAACCTAACATTAGGCGATGCGTAAGGTATAGGGGGATTGGAGCAACGCACGCATCACTCATATGTATGAATATATGTATATATATATAAATATATTTATAATATATATATATATATATATTGGTCGCGTGTGACGCTCGTAGCGTTTCAGCCTTCACCGAGTTACACTCATTTCATGCTCGTCGGGAAGAGCTGCACACGCAACCCACACACACACACACATATATGAAGTCGTGTCGCTCGTGACGCATTTCCATTTCAACTTTTCTATAGGATTTTTCCATTAACACCCTGTCCGAAAAGATGTTTCACTTTATAAACGTGGGTCAAACGACACCAGCGCCTCTGGCGTCAAGAATTGGCAATTTTCTTCCCCTTTATTAGCATATCTTCAAAGTAAGCACTATAAGACCTGTGTGTGTGTGTAGGGTGTTATGATTCCACGTAGAAGGGAATACGCCGAGTTAGCAGTCACCCACAAAACAGTGCACACGGCCCTAAAAGCTGATTCAGCGTAAGATCGCATATCGGTCGCTGCAATTGACGCAACTGGCGTAAACTGCTGACTACGAGCCTCGTGCCTCCACCGCAGCGGGCTACGTGACCGGACGAGGAGCGTCACTTAGATTCTTACATCGATCGAGTCGTGACTTAAAAATAATTAGACTATAATTTAATTGTAATAATTTTCCTTGTATCGGAAATTAAAGTTAGTTTTAGTAAAATAAAATTGTTTTTTTTTTGAGGCCTCCGGTCGTGGCTAACGTAATTAGGGTAACGGATGTATATATACAAACATAGGTTTATGTTTACAGAAAAATACATGCAAATCCATGTATTCATCATACACACATTTTCCTCAGCGGGATTTGAACCCGGAACCCCTGAGTAGGTGACGCCTTAAAACCCGGTGTAGCCACACTACGGAGGCCGTTAAAAACCATCATAAAAACATACATATGTAAAACATTTTTTTTAATTTGACGAAGCAGTCATCATAGCGTGCGTAACTTCTTGAGCAAGACCATAAACAAGAAGCCTGCGCAGAAATTTTACATAGAAAAACCTACTATCTACTGCTAAAGTTTTTTCGTCTGTGGTTTTGCTCAAGAAGTTAGCCGCTACCTATATCATGTTCTTTCAATAAAAAATAAAAGAAAATGTTCATATACTTGATGAGAGTCTCTATGGGCTGGTTGTTGTATCCAATCTGCCTTCCAGCACGTTGCCTAGACACTGCAGAGTATACAGACGCCCCAACCTAGATCTATGAATAAAACTAACTTGATGAGAGTCTCTATGGGCTGGTTGTTGTATCCAATCTGCCTTCCAGCACGTTGTCCAGACACTGCAGAGTATACAGACGCCCCAACCTAGGTCTATGAATAACTCACTTGATGAGAGTTTCTATGGGCTGGTTGTTGTCTCCAATCTGGCTTCCAGCACCTTGCCCCGACACTGCGCAGTATACAGACGCCCCAACCTAGGTCTATGATTAAAAATAACCTGGTTGTTGTATCCAAACTGCTTTTCAGCTCGTTGCCCAGACACTGCAGAGTATACAGACGCCCCAACCTAGGTCTATGAATAAAACTCACTTGATGAGAGTCTCTATGGGCTGGTTGTTGTATGCGGTCTGTCGGCCTCCCAGCACGTTGCCCAGACACTGCAGCGTATACAGTTGCCCGAACGGGTTTGACTCCCGGGGGTCGCTCACTAGACACACCTATAAAAACGAGGCAATCGTGAAAATCTGCCTGTGTATCATTTTGGAGGCAGGTAATTAGGTATTTTTCAGCTCTAGGTACTCCACACACACTCCACGGAAAAGGAATGTTACAACGTTATTTGTAAAATTAACGCAAATGAAAGATAAAATGGAAAGCTGTCCGATTGATAAAATTCTTGGTCAGAACAAGCAAAGGAATAGTTATTTATGATGTTAGTGCGGTAAGTTGATAAGTTAATTGGACCACGAATATATTATCAATTTATTATTGAGGAAGACGTGATGCGACTTTTCATGTATATCTTTGTAATATTTTGGTTATGTGAGTAAAGAAAAAATACGTGTCCAATACTTTTTTTAATCTGACTTGCGAAGCAAGGGACCAGTGAAAAATCTGTCATCATCATAGTTTAGAATCACGGTCAGGATCACTAATGTCGGAATAAAAAAAGGAGGAAAAAATCCTCTAGGCTGGGTAATCTTAGCCCGGAGGCCGCTCCCTAACCATTGTTGTTCGGGCACATCTTCGCGCTTAAAGAGCTGAACCGGTTTAGATGAAATTTGGTACTAATAGTTTAAGTCCCGGGAAGGGATATATCATACCTTTAATTCCAGAAATCATGTCAATATTAAAAAATGTGATGTGTTAAGTAACAAATACTTCATCACGCAAAACGGCTCAACGGATGTAGATGAAATTATAGCACACTTAGAGATAGTTTATTACCTGGATTGAGACAAGATTTTTACACTGGAAAAATTTTAGGCGATTGATGCGGGCGAAATCTCGGGCTGAAGCTACAAATATTCCGTTATACATAATAGTTCACCTACAAGGTAAAGAGATGGCGCTTCTCTGCAGTCTAAGAGATAATATTTTGATTGCTGTATGACACATCAATTAAAATATGAGTAGATTTTGTATTGGTAGTAGGGTTGCCAGATATACTATAATATATAGTATTCTACTATATTTTGCCTGTGTATATTATTATTATATACGAAACGCATAAAGTATGCTAAAATACTATATTTTAAACTTAAATTCAAAGATCACAAGTTGATGTTAAGGTAGTTAGTTAGGTTAAACATTTCCGAACGCACTCATAAAAAAAAGTGACGAACATAGAACATATTTATGCATGTAAAAATTGTAATAAGGACAATAATAAAAATACTGTATAGTGTGTACTTTATTTTTCGATCCTTCAACAAACCGTCAAACATTATATATCTCAGAAAAAAATCTGGCAACCCTTATTGGTAGCTACATATAAATAACAAGTAGTGTAAATGCTTAAACAAAAATACATATAATAAAAACACACGACATTTTGAACATTAACTGCCAGTTTCTGGTGACTTTAATCATAGTGTAGGTAGACAGTAGTGATGTGTAATCGATATCAAAATGCAGCGATTGTATTTTTAATTATATTAAAGTTACCTGGAAGAGATTATGTTTAAAAATAAGTACGCCTATTGCTTACACTATTATCTGTTATCTTATTTATGCCCTCTGAGGTGTATGTCAAATAAAGAATACTATAATGATACTTGTATTATCTTGTTTAATCTTGAGTATAGCCGTGTTCTATTTAGTCTTTACATTAGGTATGTTTAATTGAGTATGCGCATCTTACCTTATCGTCCACATTGAAGAGCGGTCTTACATAATTGTTATAGAATTCCTGTGGGGTTGTCTCGCCGAAACTACAATATGCCTTCTCTTTGTTATAATATTCGAAGTTGAACTTAGCCGGGGGTGTACCTGCAAGAACAATAAATTGTAATATTCGAAGTTGAACTTATCGGGGGTGTACCTGCAAGAAGAATAAAATTTGCCAAACACCTTTTTGGACAGAACGAGACAACGCGTGACTTAATGAAGCCCTTAAATTAATTACATGTTTTTGAGTACAGCTGTTACTCAGGTAACTATCCCGAGGCTTGGAAATTACAATATTTTTTTTTATCGTTATTTAAATTTATCTCATATTGAAATACAGCGACATTTTTTTATGACGAATGAATCTATAATATAATTTAATTTAAGAACATATTAGTAGGATTCAAGGAGCTCACCTAAGCAAGTCGCAACAATTTTATATACGACTTCTAGCTGTTTGTCGATGGTACTCTGTATTTCTTCGTCTGTAGCTTTAGCGGCCACTTTTTCTCTCAACTCTTTGGCGAATTCACGTAACTGCAAATGAATAATTAAAGGGGGATATAGCATATATATACATACATATCATCATCATCGGCCTATTAATGTCCTAACTGCTGGGGCACAGGCCTTCCCTATAAAGTTGCTTAACTTGAACGACCGCAGCCAAACGCGCTAACCACATGCGCCATCAAGCTCCTCCAACAGAATGAGAAAAAAATCGAAAACTGATGTTAGGTGAAAATTACGAAAAAAATCATTTAAAAAAATTATAACTCGAAAACTACGCAATGAGGGTGATTTGGATACTCCTCATCATAAAGTATCTTAATTTTACGCTTGAACGTCAACACGTATATTCATAATGGCTACAATCTCCGCCCTAAACAGCAAAGAGAATCTACATTTTAGCACAAAAACAGTTTTTAACTTCATCATAATCAGCCTATTAATGAATTACCTTAGACTGGTGTAAATATATACATCTTTTTTTGATGATATTCTTTATCTCCTTTTTCATTTGTCTAAATTCAACAATACCTAATAAGTTTTGTCATCTTAGGAAGGGACTGGCTTCTAATACACAAGTTTTACACCGGGAGTCAGGGTGATATTGATGAGTGCAAATGGGATACACCGAGTCAAAAAGTTTGTTATTTTAAGTATGAAACTGTTAGATTTACTTACCTTAGTCTTCAAAATTGCGTTCATATGCAGACTCCTTCTAGAGCTGAAGGATTCCTTAAAACAGTCTTTAGGAACCACCCCATACTTGTTAATGAGATTGACTATCATGTCCCATTGTCCGCCATCATTGATCGGATCCTAAAAAAATAATAAATATTTCCAACACTCACACCTATTACCCTACCCCCAAAGTAAGGCTTGTGTTATGGGATGCTAGGGTAACGGACAGAACACATATATTGTACATATACCTATATAAGTATATTTATATAGACATACATATTTAAAATCCATAACTGGAGTACAAATGCTCGTATTCATCACACAAACATCTGCCCCCACTGGGATCGAGTCGGCGACGACACCATGACCAGTCGGCCACGGAGGTCGTCAAAAAAATGTTTTGAGTTAATAAATCATTAGCCTAATAATGTCCCCATGCTGGAGCACAGGTCTTCCCTGTGGATGGAAAAGGGAGATTGGGCCATCGTGGTGGGTACCACGAGAGCACATTGCGGATTAGTGGTTGCTAACTTAAGGCTTAACGTGCCGTCCGAAGTACCGTGGAGCTTGAGATAGTAAATTTTTGGTCACCCATCCAATGACCGACCACTGCGAAAGTTTCACCACTTGAAGTCAAGATGACTAACCACTTGCGCCATCCTCTTTAAGTAATTCAGTTATCTATAAGCGATTCTTACAAAATGGAAAGTCATTGTCCGTAGACTAGTTTTAATTTTCTTCTTCAAAATCTTCAGAGATAGATTGTTGCAGGAGAACCGAAAGAGGTATTAAGATCAAAGTGAGTGTTGTAGTAAGAAATTATGCATGACGACATTTAATTGAAAAAATGTACTTTAATGTAATTATTCCAACCGCAGTGTTTATTTTATTTTAAAAGGGTGGTACACAAGCGTATGGCCCGTCTGATGGTTAGCGGCCACCATAGCCTATAGATGTTTGCGACACCAAAAATATCACACGCACCGTTGCCTACCCTGACCCAACACCCTACCCCAGTGGAGCCCTGGAAACTTACTCATCAGGAGAAACACAACACCACCAAATGGTAGTGTTATTATATTGTGTTCTTCTGTAAAGTGGAGATTATTCGACCTCCGTGGCCAAATGGTATATACCACCGGGTTTCATGGTCGCCTACTCGAGCGGTCTCGGGTTCGAATTCCAGTCACGGATGTTTAATTTAATATATATTTCTATATAAGTATACTTATATATGTACAGTATATGTATTCTATCCGTTACCCTAGCATCCCATAACACAAGCATTACAGTGCTTACTTTGGGGCTAGGCTAATTGGTGTGAGTGTTGGAAATATTTATATACTTATTTCCCCAGATGGGCGCTTCAATTCGGGTGGATAATCCATTATGTGTTAGAAATATAGCCTCCGTATTTACTATAATGTTTATTGGATCAAATTAGTTTATATGCTCTAAGCTAATACACCGCCTTTGCGAATCGGTGCAAATTAATGCAAACAAATTGTTTCCTATATATATTTAGTAAAAAAATCTGGGAACACATTTTGTGTAATTTTTGTGTATTTTGCAAATATTTCTAGTTCAAAATTATTATACAGAATGTTTATGCATTCATATTAAAAAAGAAATGCTAATGCAGTTACGATGATAAGGAACAGTCGCGGTTTGATAATAAAGTGTACCGTACGTGGTTAGATAAGGCAATGCTGATAGTGAATCTTACCTATTTTCAATGAATAAGTGGGAATTGAACCTATCATATTCCCTCTATCACCTTAATAAGGTTTACAGATTTCCATCGCCAGGGATGCTATACTTACAGGCTAATAAATACATCGAGTTAAGAAGGCAAAGAAGCAGAGCTTTAAGGAGGGCATAGCTGATTCTCCGCTCGAATTGGAGCCATCTGCGGAAGTAACTTCCACCTTACAAACGACCACCGTAAAATTAACACTACCTTTTGGTGGCGTCGTGTTTCTGTCGTCATAACAATGATATTAAATATCCTAGATACACCAACACGAACAAAATCGTGGCCGAAACCTGTCCTATAGGTACATTGGACGATTCGCGGAGCTCCGTAAGATGATCGTGTAGTCAAAAACAAAATAAGGCATTATTTAAACATTAAAAGTCACCTTTAACGCGTACCGTATAAGGTCTTAATTAAAACGCATGGGTCAAAGACTTATGACAGTTCGAAATGGAAGCTCGCAAAATTTTACGACTTATTGCTATATGCGGAAGAATATAGACCTTATTTCTTTTACTTCTACGAGCAATTCTAAATGCGCTGTTAGCAATACAGCGGGTACGGACCGCGAGGAAAAGAGACGGCTATACGGCGACGTATAACCGAACATGCATTTGAATATCACAAATATTTTATATTAAATCAGTTTACAGTAAATATTAGAACAAAATTTGCTTCAAATGCGTTAAATTAACAAACACTGATTAGATACCTGTTGAAAAAACGACGGTTTACGTACTATAAGTATTTATTTCGCATTTTTTCAGGGAGCTCTGCGGCATCTTGACTTTTCGACGGTCCGCGCGTGACTGTGAACCAAGAAGTGCTTGAGTGGAGTTCAAGCTCTTCTTCATTGGGCCACATTTGGAGCGCTCGTGGTGTATCTAGGGTATTTAATATCGTTGCGTCATAACGCTAAAATCGTCATTATAATGACTTTATTACCCACTGATATTAGACATTGTTATTTTTGTGTCGTATTACCTGGCATCGGATTTTGTTTTGTTTATCTTTAGCAAATTGTCAAACAATTTCCAGAAACATATCTTTTTAGGGTCTCGTACTTCAATCGACAAAAACGGAACCCTTATAAGATTACTCGGTTGTCGGTCTGTCACAGTCGATTTGCACGGAATCTTCTGGACCGATCAAGTTGAGGTAGTTACATATATGTACAGGTCGCGGCATGTAACTCTAGCGCTGAACAAATTGCGTCAGGGACAGCTGCGCATGGGCACGATTGGGGAGCCAATCGGCGCAACGCACGCCCACCCGCGCACCTCGTTTCCCCCCAACACATCTTAATTTTTACTTCTGCGCAATAACGGACAGCGCTAAAGTTTCGTGCCGCGACTTATAACGTTACTTCTAAGTAAAAATTGTACTACGACGTGACGTCATGCAAAATTTCAAATCAATGTATCTGTTATATATTTAGAATATGAAAGAAAAAATACGTGTCCAACAGTTTTTGATAATCTCCATGATATATAGACGAATAAAAGAAATTAGTAATCATCTCTATTGTAGCTGATTTGAAGCCATATTTAACTGACCTTGAGTAAGAAGTTGACGAGCCTGCCGTCGAGTTCCTCGCCCTGTTTAGCTGTGGAAACGATGTTGTTCAGCCAATAGTGTGATCGTTCTACTTTATCCCAGAAGAACAGGTAACTGCAGGTATACGACAGAGGGGTCAATGATATTATAAGTAAACTAGCTGTCCCAGCGAACTTCGTACCGCCATAAAACAATAGGGTTTGGTGGTAGAAGGGTGAAACTTTAGGGTTGAATGTTTTTTTGAATGATAAATAATAAAATAAAAAAAAAATGACCGAAAAAAATTACCACAGGTGGACCACCCTTAACATTTAGGGAGATGTTGTGTGATTCTCAGACCTACTGAATATGCATATAAAATTTTACGAAAATCGGTCGAGCCATTTAGGAGCAGTTCAATTACGCACACCGTGGCACGAGAATTTTATATATTAGAGATTTCATCATCAGCATCAGCTTATTGCCGTCATCACTCCTATCAGGCGCTGTCAGAGTATCATCGCACCAGCTCATGCTGAAACAGGGTCTTGGTTAACCCTCATTATTATTGTTATTCTATATTTTTACGATTTATTGTGTATTTCATATATTACACAATTGGGGTTAATTATACCTTTTTCTTTCTTTCTTTCACTGCAGGAGTACAGGCCTTCACTATGGATAAAATGGGAGACTGGGCCGTGGCCCACCACGCGGGCCTAGTGCATGCAGATTGGCGGGTGCTAACGACTGCAGATGCAGCCGGGACCAACGGTTTAAAGTGCCTTCCGAAGCATGGAGGAGCTCGAGATCATAAGTTTTTGGTCACCCGACCTATGACCGACCATTGCGAAAGTTGCTTAACGATCGCAGGCGGAATGCGCTAACCACCTGCCATCGAGCTGCCATTGGCCAAGTTTCTTATTCAGGATTTTTGGCTAAAAATTATGATTGATAACAAATATAATTATTAAGAATATTGGTGGTCCTTCGTGTAATAATTTCTTACCAGTTGCTGAGCACTGAGCACTTTTGAATATTGGGTTTTATTTTATAAAGATTCGTGTTTGAAATTGATTCGTCAGTACCAGAGGCCCATATACGAATTTTTACAGCTCCGTAATCGTATCTAATCGTCAAAGTTTCTAAGAAAACTAAGCAGCGCCCCTACTGGACGTAATAACAAACTGGGAGCGAGTTTGTTATTACGTTTTTCCATACAAAATTTGATGATGACAATATGATTACGAGCTGCCAAAATTCGTGCTTGGACCTCAGAATGGATTGTGCCAAAACTTGTAGTTTGCGAAAGTAAAAATTACTAATTAGGTTTCTTTCCTAGAAAAATCTGCACACGTCAGCTATTTTTGTCTGGACTCTTATATATGGTAGATAACTATCTGCCATATATGTAAGTCCAGATATATAAAAATATATTAGAAATAGGTGAAACTAGGCGTTAATTATTTCTAACCTTTGAGAGAACTCGAACTCGTCAATGCCATATTTTTTTGAGAACGGCAACCGCATGACGTTCAGCGCAGCGAACAGCCAGCAGCGGCCAGAGTTCTCCTGGTTCGTAACTGGTTTACCCTCGGATTCGACCTGTGTTACAACAGTTCCATCAACATTATCAGCCTACAGACGTCTACCTTGTAAGGGCACAATTCTTTGGACGGAATCAAGAGAACGGGCTTCTTGGCCTGTCCACATCTCCACGTCACGACGTCGCGTCGTGCTAGTGCACGGTATTGCAACGTCGCCGTGGGGCGGCGCGTCTGTCGCCGTCGTAAATGCCCTGTGTTTTAACGTGTCGCGGCGCGCCAGAAGCACATCAGTTTGATACATTTACTATGGTTAAAAACATATTTTCATGTCGTGTTGGTGTTGTGGTTGTGTCTACGCTCTAACCTCTCTCTCATATTATGATGCTATGCCTACTCCCTTCGGAGTTGCTCTATGTTTGCCAAACTCATAACCTTAGCATAGGAATGGCTAATCATTGTAAAAGTGGTGTTGATTTAAAAAACATGCGGTATCTACAACTTACTTAGTAACCTTCTATTTTTACATTTATATCTTGGTTTGTTATTTATATATGACTTAACTTATATAAAAGTCTGTGATGTTGTTACTTATGAGAAAGAATGGTATGAAAGTAATTCAAACTTCCTTACTAATCGGTAATAAGCCCCGATGAGACGAGTTCGCTAGTAGTTTGTAAACTCGCCCCGTGTCATCGGCATTTTTACCAGCTGCTACTCGATGATACGGGGCTAGTTTTTACAAGTTATTAGCGAACTCGCTTGCTTGTAGCTTGTAAACTCGCCCCGTGTGATCGAGGCTGCAGGGAGTGCGCTGCGTTAAGCGGGAACACGGAGCGGACGCCCGCAACGCAACGCTGCATGAGGCGGGTTTCCCGTGGCAGCGCTATTCTATGAAACGAACTTGGTACTTTTCCTGTGACGAAAATTCAACTTACTTTAATGTTAAATACGTGAAGAGCAGCATCTGTACGCTTTCTGCTGATGGCTACCTCAAAGGGATCTATACGGGTGCAAGCATTTTGGGCCAATTCATTCTTAGGATCTTTATGGTATTCATCTCGCAACTTTTTGATTGTTTCCAAACTAATCGGATCTGAAACAAAACAACAAACAAAAGAATCTATATTGAAACTTTAAGAAATTTTTTGATTAAAGACTATATAAAATGGAATTTCACTCGGGTCCAATTTAATTTTAGCATGACTTTTGTACTTTAAACATCCAGCATTAACTGCTGTGTTTAAAGTACAAGACACTTATGAAAAATTTTGTATAATTTGAATTAAATAATTGTAGTTTATCATATTTTATTTTGAACATTTAACTGCTAGATGTTTGAATCTAAAAAAAATTTACTAAAAATAAATCCATGCGGATCAGGCAGCAGACAGGATTCAAACCAGCACCCTCCACAGTGCTAAAACGTGGTTGTCTTCAAAAGAGGTTTAAATGTCACAGCTGTGTCACTGGGATTGTTTATGTCCACGGGTGACTGTGACCACTTAACATCAGGTGGACTCTTCCACCTTTGAAAGGCAATATAAAACTTAATTCAGTTTAGAATACCACTTTATCTTTTCTTTTCTATCTTTTTTAAGTGTTTGAAGCCAAATAATTATATTGTCATTGTACAGTGCAACCCCTGTTAATAGAAATTAGTTGATAATACCTTTTTTTTTCATTTGTGACAATCCATTAATGTGTTTTTAGTGACAACACATATTGGATTAATTAAAACACATTCAGGCAATATGCATAAGCAACAATGCATTAATGTGACATATAACAAAACACAATGGATTAATTAAAACAGGTTGATGGGTTTTCTCTGATGAAAAACTGAGTCCATTTGTATTATCAATTTATTTGGGTTTCCAGTCACCCATTTTAATTTACTGGATTTTCAGTGGACAATGGCGATAAGGGATGAGATTATAACAATATTTCATTTACATTTCAGTTATGAATGTTAATGCGTGGCCCCATAAATTATATAAAATGAATTTAATTAAATAGATAAGTTATTTTAATCTTTGGTAAAAGCAAAGTTTATTTGTACCCGTACACCTAATTTAACAAGCCCTGGTTGGAAATCTTCCATTATTATGACTTCAATTTTATCAGTAATTAATAATAATAATATTCTTTATTGTAATACACCATAGAAAACACACAAGTAAATTAAAACATGATAGATAGCACATACACAATATAGGCGGCCTTATTGCTAGGCAGCATTTTCTTCCAGGCAACCCATAATAGAAAGATAAATAAATATGAAGGAGATAAGGAGGGGTGTTATAGAAAAACAATGATATTAATGCCAGGAAGAACAGATATATATTAATCATTGTTTCTTTTTTAAATATCTACACAGAACACAATTTTCACATGTAGTTTTTAAGGATTTATGTGAATTTCGTGACATTTTATTTTATGAAAGTCTGTCTGATAACCATTATATCTTTTGACATTAGTTTGAAATGGAATATATATATTTCAATTTCATATAAAAGTGTCAATGGTCCTAAATAATAGTATGGAATTAGTAGGAGTATATCGCATTTATATATAGCAAAATAAAAGTTTGAATGTAAAGGTCAGTGATATTTTATTGTCATGTCAAAACAATTACCAAAACTAAATAATTCCGAGTTTACTTAGTAAACTACATGAAATATTAACCTGAATACTAGTCAGCATTATTTGAAATACTTATTTTGGTATGTGTATTATTAATAGAAAATGAAAAGTAACTAAAAAGTTAAAACTTACTTGTTGTCATTGTAGCAACCGATTTCTGTATGAAACAAGAGATCCTGCACTTAATTAATGTAGTAACGAATGATTTTGCAAGCATCTATTTTCAAGTATTTATACCAAGTGATTTTATGACGACAGAGGCAGCGAGTGAAAATAATATTTCGTAGGTACTTTTCTCATTCCTAAATGAATGAATGACAGGTCATTTTCAAACAACCTCGGTCATTGAACCGAAAGCAGCTGACAATCTGTCATCTGCTGTCAATGTTTTTTGGTAAATTCTTCCTATCAAGGAAGGTAAAGAAAACAAAGGCCATACATCATAGCCTATAATATAAATCATAATTTTTGTTCTTGATTTTCATTAGAAAATCGAAAAATGATTCTAGAAATATTAGGCATTATATATATACTATAATAGTAAATGATTTGTCATATCTATTTATAAATACAAAAACCCTTTTATTAAATATTTCTCAGCTAAACAATATTTAACTACTATAGTAGCGGCACGCTATGATGAAAGGAATTATAAATTATATTATATAAATTGATTAAAGTTTCATGCAAGTAATCTATATGAGTCAGCACTTCCATGCTAGCCATTGTCCCGATTTAGGTAAGACTTTGGTACTTTAAACCATAATAAAAAAAATGGATGCGTGTAACTTATGTACGCGCGTGAGAAGCTATACTTCTTTAGCATCATTAAAAATATTTTTTAATTGCATGCAAATAATTAATAATTACAATAAAATAATAAAAGGACTGGAAAAGGATAGTTAACACAGTCAATTAAGTTCAGTTTTAATTTGAAAAATTAAATAAATATTCAAAATATTCAATTAAAATCACTACTGAATTTAAGTTATTAGTCCATATGTAATTAGCACTTGTAAGTAACTAAAACACGTTGTGTCTATATAGAAACTAGAAACATGTGGATAAATATTATAAATATGAAAACAGTGATCAGAGGCGACGAGCGTGCCAACATTGTTTTTGACAACGCGATCATCTTATGGAGCTCCGTGGATCGTTCAAAGTACCTTTCGAACAGACCAGTTGACGCGCCCGCGGCCAACTTCATGGTGTTACTATTGTGTTACAGTGATGCGCGCGCATCTCGAAATTTCACTCACATGATTTTTTCATAACGCGCCCGCGGCTAACTTCATTAAGTTACATTTGTGTTACAGTGATGCGTGCGCATCTTAAAATTTCACTCTCATAATTTTTTCATAACGCGGCTAAAGAAGTATAACTTCAATAATAAATATTATAAATATGAAAACAGTGATCAGAGGCGACGAGCGTCCCAACATGTGCGACTAAGCGATCCTATTACTATTTTGTTGGAAGCTTTTTTCGAGACTTACGAGTAATGTGCGGTTTAGCGGCCGACTTCATGGTGTTACTTTTCTGTTATAGTGTTGCGCGCGCATCTTAAAATTTCACTCTCATCATTTTTTCATAACGCGCCCGCGGCTAACTTCATTAAGTTACTTTTGTGTTACAGAAATACAATATTAAGTAGGTAATCTGTCAAAAAACATCTAGATTTTTAATTTTAAATTAATTTATATAATGGTTTTATTATTATTGTCATTAAGAAATGTTATAACATTCAAATAATAATATATCATAATGTACTTATTCACCACATAACTCGCCATTTGTGTTGTTCGAAATTCAAAGTGTAAAAACATTAAATCAATAAGATTGCTAATAGGAGCGCTGAGCGTGTGTATAAATATATGCTTTCGTTTTATTCAATCTTTATAATCAGCAACTTTTTGCAATATTGGTAAAAATGAAATAAAAATATCTAGATGTCACTCGTATTTGATTTTAAAGGATTATTTCGATAACAGGTTGACTTTTCGTATTGTAAGTTGTAATGTGACAAAACGGCCATCATATCGTGCCGCGACTATAAACCGATATTTGTTTACTGGACATTATTGTAAACATGCTTGTAACAAAACAGCACTATGTTTGCCTCAAAATAAATTATATTAAGTCTCTGAGCCCTATCTCTGCCTCAATGTTTCATAGTATTCTTGGGTATAGTGCGACCAAGATTTTTATGAAGGTGGTGAAAATTGGAACTAACGTTAACCTTCTTTGTTAACGTTATATATATTTTATATGTAATTAACGATCATTTACGTAGACATTAGTCCTCCCCCTGATTTGTCACTCACATTCATAAAGCTCTTTGTCGCACTGTAATATGAATGTAACATAACAGTGTTTTCACGAATGGCAATTTGACTTTAGCGGGAAATTCAAATACTTCCGAAATGGGAATAAACAATTTTTTGGGTTTTTTTGCAAGTGTTTATTGAATGAAATAACAAAGAAAACTAATAATAAAATGAAATATATAAAATATTGGCTAATATACTTCTTTTTTGTAGAAATATAGGCCAAGATCATAAAGGAATAGAAAATCAATACATCAGACAAAATAACCTGACTAAGTTAAGATGTTATTCCATGGTAGTATTTTCCGAAGAACTGCGGGTTCTGTGTTTGGGATATCTAACTTTCCCGAGTTCGATTTTATATTAGGTCAAGGGCTTATACAAGTACTAGTGCCTAGATGTAAAATAGGTCCCGAAATTAGTAACAAAAATGTCGTTGAAGGCATACGAGGATGCTTGCACAAGAGCCGAATTATTTGGACAACCTTTACCAGACAAAGAAGAGTTTTTAGAAAAACATAAACATTTGGACGTGGTTGAATTCGAGGAAATCGAAATTAGAACTGCTGAGGTAAGTTCCAACTATTTGTTTGTGCTATTTAAATGTAAGTAAATAATATTTTATTTTATTTCACTATCGCTGAATGAACGAAAGATTATATTATACACCTATTCTGTGTAATGAATAATTTATTTTGTCATTTATTTAGTCTTGAATTGGTAAAGACAAATACCTATTTTGAGCTTTGAAAGTATGCTTAGGAGAGACTGTGATATTCATTCCAATAATTTTAATATCTATGTAAAAGCTGTTAATAAAATATTTTATTGTTAAAAAAATGGTGCATAAAAATATGATAACAAGGTGCAAGTAAAACTTTTAAATAAATTGAAATATTTCTTTCCTCGGATGGGAATCGAATCCGTGTTGCCCGGACAGTACCACTTCAGTAGCTTTCTACCACTGAACTACGATGATTGTTGAAATGGTCTGAATTTTTAATAACAATTTAAAATTTTATGTAGCTATTTAAAACGTTACACTTTAAAGTTAAGTGAGACTCGCTCACGTAGGGAATAGTTGCGTAAATACCATTAAACAAGATTTAACAATACGTCGAGCAAAAAACTAGCTAACGATATATAACTTACTAGAATCCTACCAGGAATAATATCTTTCATTGTCATTCATTGTCAGCGCAAATTATGCCATTAAAAATTCAACCCTTTTTCCTTGGTCTCCCCATAAGTTAATAACGACTTTACCGTTTTTAATACTTTGTAGTACGTTACGTTAAAGTTAGAAAAAAAATAAGAAAGTTGCGTAGAAAATTAGAAAACTTAAGAAAAATTATCTTACAACTCTACTCACTCTTCTCCGCTACCACTCTACTTTATTGTGACACTGCTTTTTTTGGTTTATCCTAATGATGTTGGTTTATGTCGAGCAAAAAGGGAAGGGAAGGCCTGTGCCCCAGCAGTGGGGACATTAATAGGCTGATGATGAGGATTGGTTTATGCAGGCAAACGAGCTGGCAATCCACCTGATGGTGCACTGCCGCCCATTGTCCCTCTGCCAATACACTTGTAGCACCAAGGGTGCTACTCATGCGCTGCCGGCTCTGAAGGGAAATGTTACCCGGCTTTTGAAAGACCGCCATATCATAGCTTTGAAGGAAAACCGCTGAGGGAAGTTCGTTCCAAATCTTTCTGGTGTACAATATAAAAGAATGCGCGTAACGCATGGTGCTAGAACGGCAAGCGTCCAGATGTTGGGAGTAGTCTTGGGCATAGTAGTTCGCAACTAAGATCGCTCAGTTTAGGTCGCCGACCCTAAATGAACTAGTTCGCTCTTCTAGTTCGTCAGCTCCCAGCTCAAATCAGTGAAAGACAGATCATTCGTTCGTTTTGATATTGCTCTGGCCGTATGTGACAAGATTATCGAATGCTGTACTTTTAAAACAGCAAAAACCGCCGTTTGAAAAGAAGTAGTGATAAAAATATATTTCTTAATATTTCAACTTTTTCAAATACGTCTGTAGAAGTTATTGTTCATTGAAGACTTATTTAAAGATAAACTGTGTGTCAAACACAGAGCCGACATCTAAAAACCCTCCAAATGTTACCCGTGTGTGTATGATGAGTTTCGTAACGACATACGTTCGGTTAATGCTATTCGCTCATTCGGTTACGAACGCGAACTAATAAACTATGGAACGGGGAATGAGGGAACTAGTTCGAGTAGTTTACCCGTGGGAGCGCTCTTACGACCTAGTTCGTTCGCGAACTACATAAGACTAGTTGGGAGTGAAACTTCCCTCTGTGGCTTATGGTGCGATGAAGGAGCTTGGCCGCTGGCGCCAGATTGAATATCTAATTTCTTGGAACACTCGCCATTGTATAGACCAGGGATGGGCAAACATTTTCCTTTCGTGCCAATAATTAGGTACTATCAGAATCACAAAACACACAAAGAGGTTAGAAGGGAGCTCATAGACCGTTTGTGCAGGAACCAATGTCGCTGGCTCGCTCCCACTACACTTCCACCTAATAATAGCCAATCAAACGACGCGAAATCAAACAATTGACCCAATCAGCGCTTACACCTGAGAGCAACGACGCAATCAGAACCAGATTTTGGTCAAATAATGAGCATTTGCTCACACATAACTGTGGCGCGCCTGCTTCGCCCACAAGGCCCTTCCAACCTCTTTCTGTGTTCTGTGATCAGGATCTATAGCGGGCGCGCCTGCTTCGCCCACAAAGCCCTTCCAACCTCTTTCTGTGTTCTGTGATCAGGATCTATAGCGGGCTAAGTCTTTGCTCAGGAAATACGACATTTTTTTTATTAAATCAAATCAAAATTGGTATAGCACGTAACGAAAGTAACCAGGTTCGGCAGCGGGTGGTCCTTGTCGGAACTTCACAAATTTAACTTTTTGATGAGAAGCTTTGATTTTGTTTAGATGGTCGCAGGCTAGATTTAGCCCTTTCGAGGGACGGAGATGACCCGCGGGCCGTAATTTGCTCATTTCTGGTATTGACGGTAGAACACGCACAGACACTGCTGTCTGAGTTGAAGGATTTCTGTTTTCTTATTTCTATCGAGCAGAACAACATCTGGCGGCTCCACTAGTAAATAATACACGTATGAGTTATACAAATAATCAGCATATGTTTTAATTTTTAGAACACGGCCATGCTAGATGACCGTATGAAGGAAGCCAATGGCGGTTTGCAGGAGTTAAACACCATTCTAAATTCTACACAAACGAAAATTAATAAACTGAAGGTATGACTTTCTTAATTATTAATATTAGTAAGATACAAGTTTTGTTTAGTACGAAGCACGATGTCCTGGTTTTCTTGTTGTGGGGGCCTCTGGTCCACAGCCCCGCCTCATATCCGGGACTGCTCTTATAGTTTGGCACTACTGCAAGAGACATGGCCATGACTCATAGTACGGTAGGTCTAAGTAGGTACGTAGAGTAAGTGCACCCGGATGCAAAATTTTAAAATACGTCCCCCTTTCCCCTCCACTTCTTCATAGCCCCCAGAGCCTCTACTGTTCTTAATCAGGTCCTATGTAAAAATGCTATCAAGATTCTAAACTTTTAAGTACGGATGGGCTTTATGTTAAGATTAAACACTAACCGCCTTATTACAAAACGCTTTTAGAAGATTTTTGCTAAATAGAAGACAGAGAACATTAGGTTTAAACCAAGACTAACTTTAGTCCGTGTTTTAGAATCAGGCGGTAACAGTTTACTTTTGTCAATTACAGGGTGTCTGTGGTAGCCTAACCAATTTCTTTCGCGTGAAGCTATCTGCTCGAGACAACCTATCCTACTCAAGTGAACAAAGTTACGTCGGGCAAACCAACTACGACAAAGACTTCATTCCGCCTTCCACTGACGACATATCTTCCATAAATCAGGGGTTAGGCCCAAATGACAACGAGATGACGCCACGACAAGATGGCGGCGTGCAAAATGGCGGCAAACAAGATGGCGGCGATATAAACACAGCGCTGAAGGATTTGGAAGACATGCAAAACACATCGTTGATTAATAAAGGGGCTGTCAAAGATATTGGCAAACAGATAACTTCACAAGTGAGTAAATTAGATCAGCTGTTGCAGCAGGCGGAACGTGCAGAGTCTTCCTTGAGCCATCAAAACAAGCAAATGAGATCGTTACTCCGATAAGTGGGTAGCTAGGTAGATAACAAATAATCTTTCTCGAATCTTCTGTGACATGTGTTGGCTTCGCAAAGAAAATTGTTAGTGCTGAATAGGCTTGTTAGCTTTGGGCTAGTGAAATAACCTTATGGATTAGGTAAGTAATTTATAGCATTTAATGCAACGCGTGTAAATTGATCGGAAGTAACTTAAGACGCGATTTATGAAAATGATCGATGAAACAGAGGGCTGTGTTTTTTTTAATTTAAAAAGTAGGTCGGTACGTACCTGCATAAATTATTAGTGATTATTTAACCAAAAAAGGATTACTTGAATATGAAAACTTACTTTAGTTCGTTAGTAAAGAACGATCATTTCATAGACTATTACTATAGCTATTTACTTAGTTATCTCGTAGGACGGTATGATAAATCGATTTTTTGGGAAAATCCTGGGGACGAAAATCTGGGGCTATTTATGAGAGGCGTGAAGAAGCATTTTTGCAGGCCGGCAAGGTGATGATGGTTAGTGTGGCAGTTTATAACTGTTGTACCAGCTATCTTCGCGTTTGGACTTTATCACCACCTAACATCAGGTGGGGTAGAGTCATTTGCGTACCTGGCTATATATGTATAAAAAAAAAGATTCGGAAACAATTAGACAATGGAGAATAATGTTATTGTTAACGATTTTTTATCTGGTGCTTCGTCAGCCGCTGCCGCTGCAATCGCTCGGCTCGCTGTATTCGCTCAGCACGCGCGTCATGATCACAAACCTAACAAACCTAACCTAATCTAGTAAACCCAAAAACCCAATTATATTTATGATAAGCCAACGATTCTTTTTTCGCAGTCTTACTAAGGCGACTCGCGTTTTCGCAAAAATCCTATGTTTTTTCAGTAAGATTGAGAAATGCCATCGCCATTGTCTATTTATATCTCTAGGATTTTAGTGAAAACTCGATTTATCGAATCATCCTACGACACTTACTCAAAACAAATACTTTTCAGTGCCCCAATACAAAAGTTGTACGTAGGATACGAACATCAATAAATTAATGTACTTCGGGTACTTACCGTCTGCCGTCATGTGTCGTTTCTACGTAGGTAACTACTACCTCAAGTTTGGATGTTTGTAAACTTGTCATCTTGTGGCACTATTATTCTTTCCAATTTCTATTATGTCTGTGATTCATGACCCATTATTGTGTATAATGTAGCATTATAATTTATATTATTGATGGTCCCATTAAAAAAAAATACGAGATTTATTTAACTGAATCCTATAAATATGTAGTCTACAGTAACTGTTAGCATCTTTATAATATTGTATCCGTTCATGATTGACATTGTATTATTGATAAGGTTAAGCGATATAAATACTTGTTTAAGTCTTGAACGAAATCACTTCGCTGTGTTAGTTTTTTTAAAATAATAGTAAGTAACTTGATTCTTCATCGTTATTTAAGTAAATAATAAAATGCTAGGGCGCTTGGAAACGAGACGATTTCTACTCGGGTCTAGGCACGGTTTTAAACCGTGTCTACGTCTAGTCGCCAGTTAAGTATGGAACACTATGGCCCCCTTATTAATAAACGAAGAATAGGCTTGGATTAGTTACTCCATGTTTTGTTACTGTACCCTTAGTACGAGTTTTACAATTACGAAAACTATGATAGTTTTTATGAGCTCGCACTCGTACTAACGGTACTGATTTTATTGTTTTCGTTTTGAATACAAATAAACAGTGTTTAAATTCTATCATTAAATCATTTGCGTCTTCTTAAATTTTAAGTATATTTAGTTACTTTTCACCAAAATGGACATAGTGTTCGTGAGCTCAAACTCGTACTAAGGGTACTGTTCGTCGTAAGACAAAATTAAATGGCATTTGAGTGATATAAGCAAAACACGGCATAACTAGTCTAAGCTTACTCCTCGTTGATTAATAAGGGGGTGTAGGTTTTGTTAACGACACTGGCGCTAGCGACGGTTTGCGGTCGGTACAAACGTAAAAACCGTTCTCGTATACAAGCTTAGCCGGCAGGGACCCGGGTAGAAACCGTGCCTATGTCCGGCGGAAAACCGGTCGTTAACAAGCGCCCCTAGGGTAACACCTTCCTTGTATGATAGGTCCTGTGCTTAATTCGGATTTCAATATTAAAAACTCAAACAGAATAAATAGAAATAAATATACTTTAATGATAAATGTAAAAGAAATGAACTTAACTAACTAACTTCGAAAGCTTTTCGTAGTGTTTGTGAATAAAGGCGTTTTTACATTTGGTCGTTAGTGCGTATTTGGGTGCACGAAAGACATTACTCTAATTGGGGCACCCGATGTGCAATATTTACAATGTTTTAACTCGAACACGGACTGGAAGGCGTCGAGTAACCAAAAATTAAAACTGTCCGAATACATGCGTACTCGACTTCGTTCATTTACACCTATAGCAGAACTACGCTCAACTATCGTGTTGTGTTGTGACCCATCAGAGAGTTAGAGAGCTATCTGTTTCATACATTTAGTATGGTGAGAACGGTGTCGACACATCGCAACACATAAAGTTTAGTTCTGACCGTACTATAGGTAGACCGCTTAACTGAATCCTCGCTTGCGGGGTAAAGGGTGTGGACAACACCCTGGATAAATGGAAAAAAAACTGATCGCGTCACAATATATTCATAAGTATATTTCTGCCTTTAGTCGTTTGTCTGAATTTCATACGCAATTGTATTCGGGATAACGACCAAGTGTAATTGCGCCATAAGAATGTTCTAAATGTTTTAGTGTAGAAGAAGCGTTTGTTATAAAAAGGTACAATTTATAATGATAATTAATCAATTTGAGTTTATGAAAAGAAGATTTGGGAAAAATTCTAAACGAGATGGTTTCTACCTGGATCTAGGCAAGGTTTTACACAGTGTTTGGCTAAGTACTCACGGCGCGATTTTTTTCCATGCTCGCCGCAGCTGCGGGACCGCAATTCGCTTATACTGTGAAATTATAGATAAAACGCAAAAGAAATGGCAGAACTACACTTATTTGCCGTGTTATGTTGTAAACTTGAGATGCATCAGAGAGCTATCTGTTTCATACATGTAGTATGGTTAGCGTGAGAACGGTGCGGACACATCGCAACAATTCGCGACACAAGTTCTAACTCTAATTAATAAATGTATAAAATCTATCGTGTCAAATCGCGTCACAACACAACAGGACAGATAAGTTGCCTTAAAACTCACGGCGAGATTTGCGCATTTTTTTTGTTAC
Organism: Chilo suppressalis; assembly: GCA_902850365.2. NCBI lineage: Eukaryota > Metazoa > Arthropoda > Insecta > Lepidoptera > Crambidae > Chilo > Chilo suppressalis. The sequence continues at coordinate 15,412,428 of OU963914.1, read as the reverse complement.
CTCCTAGGCGGGTGAGCGGTTGTCAAATTCTCATGGATACCCTACCATGTCAGACTCTTACTGATTAAAACACACGTGAGGGATGCCTATGGCCATAAGGGTCTTACAAGCTTCATCTGATGTGATCAACCCTTGAGAAGGGGATGATGCAGCGCTGCTTTGTAAATAAATACTACTGCATAGTGCGCTTAGAAGACGGATGATGTGAACCCGTATCTAATTGAGACTGAGCTACTGAAGAAGGCCTCTCAGGATCGGGGGACGGGGGCTCTCTGGCGCGCTGCAGCACTCCTCGGATGTGTTCATTTAGCTCCTCGGAGATCAGCCGGCCTATTCCTTAACTTATTTGATATTTACAATGATGTCGATTCAGCCTGATTCTCTAAAGCTAAACTTAAATTTGACAATAGTGCATCCCTGTCATTCTCTATACAGAATGAAAAAGAGAGACTGATGTTAAATTTAGTTTTAAGTTTGGTATCACGCCAGAATCGACACCAATGTGTAACTAAAGAGAAAATTGCAAATCCATCGATGCTTTTCAGAACAAATATCTTAATGGCGTTATAATAAAGCAGTAGTTGATCACTAAATAGCTCGGTAATTATCACTTCCATCTGCCAAAAGCAGTTAGCGTATAGGCCTACAGAAGGGCCTGGAGGTCGCGCGAGAGTTTGTCAGGGGGATCCGTTAGGACGTTTCTTGGCCTGCGGGGCCAGTACGAGTGGGGTGAGTGAGGGAGGGGCGTAGGCGGACGCTGATCTGATGAAAGGGCGCAATTTGCGCCCGCGGGAGCGTGCGGGCACAATACATACAAGAGCAGTAGCGTAACTCAGCCGTTTTCTTGAAATATATACCTACGACTGAGCGGAGCGCTAGGATTGGTACCTACAAAATATAAACATTTTTGTGTAGATTTTTATTGTATGTGTATAGTTACTATTGCCACGTTGTGCAATCGAAACGGAGGCAGACGGCGCGGGCGCAACTCGGCCAGCGACCAGTCCCGGCGACGCGCGACGTGGCACTGCGTAGATTTGTCTTGGCAACATTGGTAGCGGTCGTGTAAATGACGTGTCTGCGTGCATGCGTCGATTCAGGCGCTAGTATGAAGTCGGAGTACTGCTCCTGTATGTATTGTGGTGCGGGTGTTTGCTACATCTGCTGCGGGCGCGCGCGGGACGAGACAATAAGTTGGTCAGTACGTACATCAAGCGCAAACGCGATGGGTTTCGCAGCTGCGGCTGGCGCGGGAGAGCAGAAACTGTGGTCTCCTGTTAGTTTTGCATAAAAACTGCTCTGCGGCGGGCACAAGAAAATACCGATCTGGAGTTCTTAGTCAAACACGGTTTAAAACCGACAAAATCAAAAGTACCGAAACACCAATAATACATGATTTATTATTTGAACTTAGCAGGATCAACACTTTGATCAGATCAATCTGTGCCCTGTGGTAGAGTGTTGGGAGACATTAAGGGTATGAACATAATTACAGTGTAAAACTAAAAGGAGAAACAGAGAAATTGATTGACTGATATCCATGGATTTTATGGGCTTTTGCAACTTCTAGGAAGCTTAAGCATGTTTAAAAGGCTTATTATACATTTAAATGAGAGCTATAATATGACAATACAATATATTTACAATTCTTGAAGTATATAAGTGTCTATGATTAATCCATTTGAAATTATTTAAATTATATATTTTGATTTGTATAATAAGCATCTAACTGCTAGATGCTTCAATTTAAAGAACATTTTACTAGGTAAAACTACTTGGCCATCCGGGCTTAATGGCAGTGTCGAATTTCATATAGTATTTCTTAGGCTGAAAGGCAGCACCATCTCTTTGCGTTTTAGGTAATCTACAATGTCAAATGAAATATGTTTACTATTTGTTGTTGTCTACTACTTGTTTTTAAAACATTTTTCCACCAGGATAGCGGATTCAAATCCCGTCTGAACGCTGGTAGCTCCCGTCGCTAGTTACAATTTCTTTAGATTGTTTTGTATAATTTAGAATCGCGTGGATCTGGTATTTTTAAGCATACTCATGTGCATACTCGTGTTCCCTCCCTCTTCCAATCTGGGATCCTTTAAAAGAGGCGTGAAGAAGCAACATGCAGGCCGGCAGGGTGAGGATGGCTGGTGTGGCAGGTAGAACTGCTGTATCAGCTATCTTCATGTCTGGACTTCACCTTCACTTAACATCAGGTGGGGTGGAGTCATTTGTCGGACCTATCTATGAATAAAAAAAATCCAATGATTCATATCGTTGAGAATGTCTTTTATGCGTCTGAGTATGTTACAGTGATTTCGAGTAATAAATTAAATCTGCCAAGCAGACTTAATATTTGTAGTGCCTATGAATAAGTCTAAGTTAACCGGATCTTTAACTTTTCAAAAAGGGGCTTCCGGTCCGTATTTTTTATTAAGTATTCGAAATAAAAAATCGAAATGGACGTTTTTTTTTAAACTGCATGGTTGTTTGTTGCAGCCAAGTTATTTAAACGCAATACAACAACAATAATAGTTTCGATTCTGACATGATTCTCTAAACCTAAACTTAAATTTGACAACAGTGTATCCTTGTCATTCTCTATACTGAATGAAATGGAGAGACTGATGTCAAATTTAGTTTTAAGTTTGGAGAATCATCCCAAATTGACACCATAAACATACTAAAATATATTATGATCGTGATAATTTGTTAAGTTTTCTCTATTATAGCAATCGAATCGAGCATCTGCGTTAGAATTAAGACGATTATCGATGTGAATAATGTGATACAAATTACAATGTTGATGTTGAAAAATCAAATTATCATCATAATGTTATATTTTGTAATCCCTTCAATGAAAGTTAACCTCAAATATGTTCTGACCTATATCGAAATAAAGCTGTGATTTCTTACACGTGTATTTTTTATGTGTGTTAGTCCTTATGAGCGGACGCGAGCTGAGAGACATTTGAGAAATAGGTATTTGAAAAAACTATTGCTGTCACGCTTTGGCAAATACCGTGTGATAGGGACAACAGTAGCTAACGCTGAAAATTGCGTATAAAAATTGCAAACTTCGATGTTTGGTTCTTGACTCCTCCTCGTTCGAAAATCTATATATATAAAAACTCAGAGGTGACTGACTGACTGAGATAGTGATCTATCAACGCACAGCCCAAACCACTGGACGGATCGGGCTGAAATTTGGCATGCAGGTAGATGTTATGACGTAGGCATCCGCTAAGAAAGGATTTTGATCAATTCTACCCCCAAGGAGATAAAATAGGGAATGAAAGTTTGTATGAAACTTTGTCAATTTTAAACCGATCGGGCTGAGACTTTGCATGCAGGTATAAGAAGAATCATAGATGAATGTCATTGAGTATAATACAAGCCTGGGAACAAAAACTGTAGTCTACACTTCAGCTCTACACCGAAGCGAAGCGAGGGCGGGCCGCTAGTTAGATTTATTTAAATGAAATTTTACCCATAGAATAATAAAAAGTCATACTAGGCCTCTATGTTTTGCTTTTTTGTAAATGCTTATTGAATCTCCACACTAGGCGTTATTAGTGGCGATAAAAATTAATTTTTTTTTTTTCAGTTTTGAAGGCTTCTTGTTTCTTTGAATCACAAGTTATCGAAAAAATGAAGACAGATATCGCCAATATTTTTGTGAATTTAGGACAGATTTTCAAAATTTCTTTATTATAGAAAGATTATGCTCGCGTGGTTGTCCCATTTTCATCAAGTCACAATCCGATCATGAGTTCTTGGAGAAACTGAGGGAAACCTTACAATAGAGGTATTTTTTTAGTTTTTTTTTAAGTCAGTTCTTTTAGAAGAACTAATGACGAAGACTTTACCGGAACTACTGTTCCGGTGGCCATTCTGAAGTCTACTGAGTATAGTAGGAAGTATTTCACGGGTAAGTAAGTAAGTATTTCACTCTAAGTTGCTCAGTACTTTTTTTGTCACTATCAGGGAATAGAAAGTGAAGTACTATAGGAGAACTCCCTAAAACAACATTTATTAATTTAAAACATCTCTGTATGCGTTCATAAATAAAACGAAACATGAGAATTATTTTAACAAAATATATAAACACACTTAAAGAAATACTTAAAAATAAAATATTCTAGGTTTTGTTCGACTTGGTTCTTTATGAATGTGTTACAAATGGAGAACAAATAACTATACATAATAGACTAAAATTTACTTCTAGATGGCTCGTAGGAGTAACATTTGTTATACTACAATAAAAAAATCCAATATTTTACTATAAATTTGTGATCAGCATTTGGCGAGAGTGAAAAATTTGTACAGGTGCTGGAGAAAACATTGTTCATTATACAATCGGCATTATTTTAAAGTGAAAGTATAAACATATTGTATATCCGTATTTCAAAAGGAAAACAAAAACGGAACCCTTATAAGAACACTAATCCCCTATTGTGGAGCACTGGAACCTTATTTATCGACAGAAATACAACACCACCAAAAGTGTTATTGCATTGTGAGAAAAAGTCCCCAGACGGCATGTGTTTCTTAGACGGGTGCTACTATTCGAGGAGAGATTCCCCCTTCCTTACTCTCATAACTTAGTTTAGTTTTGCATTCGCTACAACTGATAAACACACCTATCTTTGATTCTGTTACCATACAAAGTTAATTCAGCAATCTTCCTGATACAATAACATTTATTTATTTAACATTGAAGTCACGCTAACTATCAGGGCCGCAGAAAAAACAAGCAGTCCAAGCGTGACTTTGCGTTCTATAAGAATCTGATTAACGTACCATGACCTGCCAATAGCTCCGCGTTCGATCAGCAGCGATGTTCCTCGTCTTGTTTCTCTGCCCATTCGTGCTGGTAGCTGCTAATCCGTTCCACAAGTACCCATATGTGTTCTTACTGGACGTCGGCAATGAAGAGTTACAGAAGACGAACACGGAACAAATAAGACTTACCATACCAGGAGGTTCCCTAGCGTTGAGGTATCCAGCTGTTGACACGGGAGAGACTATAGCTCATGTTAGAGTGAGCGGAATAGATTTTGGAACAGATCTCAAAGCCAATATTGTAGACGGCGGGCCTGGTTACAAATACGTCGTTGTTGTATTCATGGGTAACCAAGGTGTCCCGTATGATGCTGTGATGACTATCCAGACAGTATCCGATAGTGATATTAACGACGTTAATGAAAGCAGCGAAGGTAATTTGAGCAGTTCCAGTTTTAAAGATACCAAAGATGATAACAATAGTGCTGAGGTGACAGATAATGAAACTACAAATGAAGAAACCGCGAACACAAATTCAATTGATGCAAATGACAGCTCGGAAGATATGAGTGATGATACAGAAAGCCAAAAGGTTGGAAATAGTAACACGGAAGTAAGTCAGGGTAGTTCAAATGTTTATAGCTATGCGAAGAACGAAGAAAATGAAAATGTTGATGATGATGATGACAACAAAGGGGATGATGGAGACGATTGTGATAGTGATAACTTAGGAAATGATAATGATATTCACAGTCAGTACAGTGAAACTCGTCAAGAAATGGAAGTTAATGATTATCAAAAATATAGCGATATGAATTACGAGTACAATAGTGATCAAGATGAACCGGAGCAAAGTGTTTCTAGTGTATTCGATGATGACGAAAACGACGATAAGCCTGCAAGAGCGATAGGTAATAATTTATACCAAAGTTATGCAATGATCAGACCTGCTTTATACGGTGGAGTGAGGTTTTACCCTCAAAACGCTGTGCCTTTCATGGCGCGTGATAATAGTGGTTCAGCTTTTAATCAAGCAGCATTTGATCCAGCTTTTGAAGATGAAAATGAACACAACCAACCTGAAAAGTTCAGAGACTCTAACAACAATTTTTTCGATTCAGATGACAGCTCAGCTATCATGTCCTAGATTTATTCTGATACTTAAGAACTAGTTTTGTAAATAAGTCATAATAAGTAAGGAAATATTACCTTTAATTAGATAAAAAAGTTAATTCGTAAGTCAGGTTTTTATTTACTCAACACTAACAAAACAGTTGCATTCATTTAAAACAATTTCTAATAAAGTTTAAAGTTCGATAAGAAAATAAATAATAAATCTATCTTTATATGAACAATTTACTGAATTAGCAATCAGATATCGTTTAAATGTGTTTGTGGTGGTGTAGTAACATCAAATCATATAATTTTCAAGTGTAATCATGTGCGAATAAAGTTGAATGAGTTATGGGCTTATAAATAATTTAAAAGCAATGTTGAAGAATTGATGTCATTCTATTTTCTTTTCCGTAGGCGTACACGCGTTCCAATCAAAACGATTGGCAAAATAATGTTATATACAATTAACCAGTTTTTAGATAAGTTCAGTTGACAAACATTATTCTTATCCTATGCGATGGATTAGGAATCTTAAGAAGCGTTAATAGTAAGGTTGATATTTGTGTGGCTATAACCGGCGGCTTCGTTTTCAATAATTGGGAAGCCCTTATTATCTCACCGGGTAATCTGCGTTATCTTATTCAAATGACGCATGATATAAGTAAATTAGTGTTTCTTTTTGAGATACACGTGGTCCATTTTTGGTAATTTATTTCTTACACGCGCTACGTTTGTACGTCGTGTCATGTTAAACAAGTAGGCACCTACTTATTTCGCTTTTTTATTTATATGGAATTTCCATTAGCGTAACTTTAATAAACTTTGATTAGCAATAGCAGGTTATCAAATGTCAAATCCATAGAATCGATTATGAGGAAAATGAAAAGAATGCCCATTTGTTTTGAGCAGAATAGGAATTGGGTAAGTAATATGCAGCGTTGAGAAGATATTCTTAAAACTGATGATTATTATAAACGAGCGAGCCTTAGAGTAGTCGCATATGATGTGTAACATTTGAAAACCTCACCTTATATTAGTAAAAAAGAAATAAAATCTACTACAAAAGGAATAAGCCATTTGAACATTATGTTCTAAAATCAACACAAATAGCGCGCGTTTTCGCGACTTCCTGTTACACTTCCGTCCCATTTCACGAAATCACTTCCACAAATTGCAGGAAAGCGATAGGAAAGATGTTACACATCAAAAATGCAATATGAAAATCCCATGGTTAGGTAATATTATATCAGCCTATTAATGTCCCCACTGCTGGGGCACAGGCCTTCCCTATGGATGGAATAGGGAGATTGGGCCATGACCCACCACGCGGGCCCAGTGCTTATTGGTGGGTGCTAACGACTGCACATGCAGCTGGGACCAACGGCTTAACGTGCCTTCCGAAGCGCGGAGGAGCTCGAAATAGTAATTATTAATCACCCATCCAATGACCAACCACTGCGAAAGTTAAGTTCAACGATCGCAGCCGAACGCGCTAACCACTTGCGCCATCGAGCTCCTCGGGTAATATTAAAAAAAAACGGTAATATTATATAATAAGATTTAAATTAATATTTAAACAATACACTAGTAACATAATCATCATCTCGCTATATCAATTCCATCTCTGCTCTCAAGCTTATAGGCCCGTATTACAGAATGACAACTAAGTGTTGATTTTTACTTAAGTACAGTTAGAAAGGGATGTCGCTATGTGCTCTATATAGCGACATCCCTTTCTATCTATGCTCAAAACTAGATTCATTACTGAGAATCTTTCTATAATACGGGCCTTAGAGGATCAAGAGCTTACCCATTATCGATCGGTTCGGTTTCGGTGTGGTATCGTTTCATTTTGTTTGCGAGGGTGACAGGATGGGCGATTCGAATGGCTGAGTAGCACTCGCTAACACTCGGTAGAGAGAGCTGTGTATCCGTTAAGTATAAAATCTGAACCAATATCGAATTCGTAACGTTTGCGAGTCCGAAATGTCATTGTCAAATGTGTACTGTACCCCTAGCACGAACCATTATCGAATTCGAATAGTTTGCAAACCGAAATGTCAATGACAAATTTTATATGGAAACTTGAACAGCAGCAGCACAAATTACGTAACGAGAACTAAAAATCAGTACACATTTAACAGTGACATTTCGCACTCGCAAACGATACGAATTCGATATTGTTTCGTGCTAGGGGTGTCGATTTTTAGTTCTCGTTACGTACTTTGTGGCGCTGCTGTTTAAGTTTCCATACAAAATTTGTCATTGACATTTCGCACTCGCAAACGTTACGAATTCGATATTAGTTCATGCTAAGGGTACTGTACAGATTCAGTACGGAAACAAAAATGAAACGAGCCCACACCAACGCGTTGAAACAGGCGCCTAAATGCAATATGTAGGTATATAGTCAGACACAACATCATCTTCTGATGTAGCTAAATATTCCTTTCAACAAAAATATTCTGAGTATGTTTATTTGTTTATTTCATAAAGTCTGCCAAAAATGCTTTTAAAATATATTTTTTTAAAGTTTCAACAGTTCCATTCAGCAGTCAATTATCAGTTGAAATTCAAAGAGGCATAGCGGATTTCCCGCTCGAATTAGAGCGCCCGTCTGGGGAAGTAACCTCTACCTTAAAAAAAATCACATTAAAATAACTATGACGTTTGGTGGTATTGTTGTTTATCGGTGAATAAGGTTCCAAGGGGACTTTTTGGCGGGATCGGGAAGCGTCACTCTAGCAGTTTTGTTTTTCTTGTTAAAAATGTGTTGTGGCGGATGTTAGTGTTCTAATAATAGTGGATTATTAGCCACTAAGTGTTCGGGAACATGCACAAGTGTTGGCAAGTGAAACAAAATAGCGGAAAGTGTCTTTCGACGTTCCTTCAAGAAGTCCACGGGGAGGTTCCAGTAAATCCCCACACTTTTACTGAAACATAGGGAAAGGGGGATTGACTTGACTGCCACTTACTTTGACTTGATTTATTACTTTGACCACTATATTATTTGTAAATATTTTAACACTTCACATTGGCTAAATGCATAAGCCTTGCGAAGCCATTTAGAAAAAAAGGTGCCAAGGCTTAGCAGGGTAGGAAATTCGGCTTACATAACATATTTTGTAACATGGATTGAGACGTTTTTTTTTCCTATAAGTTTTTTTTTCACATAAGTCGACCACAGCGCACAATGAGAAAGAAATGGTTATCTACTCACTGACCAAAGTTCAAACTATTAAACAGATAGGGCACTGCAGTGCTATTCTGTAAAATTTTCATGCGCGGATCCGATGTGGATCCGCGTGGAACCGCGACCGCTACTGCTGCCCCCCAAGCATGAGCACCGCGATAAGATATAAAACGCGTTTTTATTACGCGCAATTGTTAAATTACTATGGAGTTTGACAGTTCGATAACGTTCGTCTCGTAAATTGTAGTGCTCATGCTACGGGGATTGGAAAGTTATTATAACCCTGGTTTCCCACATTCTCATTAGCTCAGCCAAATTCGATTGACAACGACAACGTATTTATTATAAATACCAAATAGATTTAAAGCGGTTACTTTCTGTGTGTAGTTTTCAGAAAAGTGTCACTTTCCGCACAATGTGTATTCATAATTATAAAAGAAAAGCTTCTCGGAAAGTGTTCCGAGCAAATGCATTGAAAAAGTATTTGAGAAGCGTTTGGTGCGAGAGCGAGGAACATTAACCAAGTAACGATGGTAACCTGCAGCGCGTCTGGATGTCCAACGGTTCTTGTTAAAAAAGTTTTGTTTCTGGACGGACTGTAGGTTACGTTTACACTCATGGGTGCATTTCTAGAAGAACAACCTCACTTTTCATCAGCATGTCATTTGAAATTAGAATACGAATTTTCTTGATGTGATTTGAAATTCGTATTCTAATTTCAAAATCACACCGGCCACCGCGGATTTCGCGGTGAAAAGTGAGTTTGTTCTTACAGTATAACACTGCAGCTTTCTGTTTCAAAAGCCCAGCAGCGGGAGGGATTTATTTCTGTACTGTTAAAAAATATTTTTTGTGTTGATATTTTAATACAAAAATAAAATACCATCCTAAGTCACGATTTTAACATTGAAAATGTTTTTTCGTTCGAACCAGTAACGAAAATGGGGTCCCTCCCCATTTTCGCTGAAATTGCGACTCGTCCGTGATACCCCGAGGTTTAGAGCCACGAGGACGCATGAGGACTCAAAAGAAGGGCTTTAAGCAGATGTAAAAGTCAAAAAGTTCTATGGAAAAACGAGAAAATTTACCGATAACACGAGAACGGGGCCGAATTTCAAAAATATAAAAAAAGCACCTCGGTATTAAACCAAGGAATATTTTAGTTCATTACACTTTTCACATTCGATAATGGTGATGGTTGAGGCTGTAGAAATTCAAAATTCAATATCGTTTATTCAGTCTAGGCTGTTACAAGCTCTTGTGAATGTCGAAAAGCTACGCCATCGGTTCGCAAATCTACGGCGGCGGGAGACCTTGTACTGAGAAGAACCAGCAAGAAACTCAACAAGGACTAACAACAAAGACAACTCATAAAGTCATTTTCCATTACAAACAAAAAATGAAAATAATATAAAAAATATGACTATAAAATAAAAATATAAAAAACTGGTTTAACAAAGTTTAGGAATGCCGCGTCCTACTGTTTAGGCAAAAAAATAATAATAATGAACGATTAAAGTTTAGTACAACGATTAATAGTACCCAATGAAGCTAGAGCAGACTCAACTCCGCTGGCAGCACCCGTTCACGAGCATGACGCATGAACCAGCCATCGCTAGAGGTGCTCTTAGCCGCGAGTTTTGCGCGGCGCCAGGTGCGATATCACGCGGCGGTAGGCTCGCGTGCAGTCACGAGGACGTATGTGAGCTCAAAACACGCGAAATTCGAAGGGCTTTAAGATGATGTTAAAAATATTTTGGAAAAGTTAGTATTGAAAAAAGAAAATTTAATTTTGGGAAAAAAAATGATTTTTTTGAATAATCTGTAATAGGAAGATTCATTCATTTCATTATTTTTCAGTGTCTTTTCAAGTCGTTTTAGAGCACGAATCTGTGAATTTTTTGAATTGGTCTTTAAATAAATAATGTAATAAAAAAAGTTAGCGTATAGGCCATCCGGTGTTGTTTGAAATACTTGTTGCGTTACTAAGCGAGTAGCTTGGTTCTTAGCACCAAGCGAGGCTCTTCGTAGTTCCTGACAATATCAGCGATCATCACAGCTTAATCTAAATAAAATAAAATATGCCTTATGACACAGTATTTAAATTTGAGAGGACGTTGTATTGGTAGTGACATGGTTTTATGTAGTTTAACTAATTAATAGTTACTACTTTTGTTCAATGCTGATGACTTTCTAGCGCCCATTTTTATCATCAGCTTAAAGAGGTCCTGAATGGGTACCACCCATTAAAAATGAAAAAGTATTGGACGACTCAAAAGAGATTACAATAACTCAATTTGAAAAAAATACAATTCCATTTCATTTCAAATAAAAATATGATATATAAAATCGTCGTCGCGATGAAATGTTATGGTCGGTACACACGTAACGATATATCGTAGCGATTTCAGACTGTGCAGATAAATCGAACGTTCCTAGTGACTCCACACGCCTTCGATATCGGCGTCGATTGTCTGTTCGGTTTGTTCTCCGCAGAAGCTCACGCAAGAAACATGTCATCCACGATGGAAGATTATGACGCACTTGCGATATTAGGCCTAGTTATGCGTTTAAAGAAAATAAAGGAGCGGATTGTTTGGTGTAGACTGGCTTCACTCTATAGCTCTCTATGAAATCTTGCATTAGTTCATGGTGTCCATCTCTTTCTTCTTCAGACATGTTGCGATATAAGAGCGATCCGCAAGTGCTCACACTTGCGAGCCTACAGCCGAACTGAGCGATCGCCATCCACACGCGACGATAAAACTGTGCAAACGCAATCGACAACGATTTATCTAATAAAAATTGCAACTGCCACCGACGAACGATAATCGACAATGATTTGTCATACACACGTTCGATAAATCTGCGCAAGTCGATTTGCACAGTTGAATCGTTACGATAAATCGTTACATGTGTAGCAGGCATTATTATAAGTACGCTTTGTAGTTGATCAATGTTTTTTTTTATAGCGAGTTAGGCAAATGACTCTACCCCACCTGATGTTAAGTGTTGATAAAGTCCAAACGCGAAGATAGCTGGTACAGCAGTTATAAACTGCTACACCAACCATCCTTACCTTGCCGGCCTGCAAAAATGCTTCTTCACGCCTCTCTTAAAAGACCCAATATTGTATAAGGAGGAGGCGTGGAATTTTTAACGCGATTACGGGATAGTAATCTTCGTGCGATAATAATTGTTCATTAATATATTAATACATATGGGTACTGTTTTAAAATAGTTTAAATAAAACTAGTTTTAACGGGTTTTAGCACGAACTTTATTTATTTATTGACGTTTCGCAGCCTTTTCGAGTCTGCATCTTCAGAATGACCTGAAAACCATGTAAATCACCTTATATGGGTAAAATAGCATTTCGCAGCCTTTTCAGGTCTGCATCGTCAGAATGACCTGAAAAGGCAGCGAAATGTCAATAAATAAATAAAGTTCGTGCATTAACCCGTTAAAACTAGTTTTATTTAATGAGTGATGTGCGTGAAAACCTAAGAAACAAATATTAATATAGTTTGTTACCTGTTTTTTAAGCTGCAAGATTTGGAATGTTCATACATTATTTATTAATAAATTATTATTATTAAATTGGTCGTAGCATTAATCATCTACTAACATATATTTAAGTTTGCCTATGTTACTAACAGTTACATCTTAATTATGGACAGTCTAAAATAAATGTTGTTTTTATTAGTGATATGTGACATAATTTCGAATTCAAATAGGTATGAGGAGCTGGCGAACAAAACTGAATGACATACCTACAGTGAGCTTCCTCAAGAAATCAATCCTCTAAATCCATACTAACATTTAATGCAAAAGTGTGTTTGTCTGTCTGTTATCTCTTCACACTTAAATTACTGAACCGATTTAATTGAAATTGGGTATTGAGTCTGTTGTTCTTATCATCCTTTAAAAGGGGGGTGGTAGTGTGTATGGGAAACCAAAATTTTCCACGCAGACAAAGTCACAGGCACCCACTAGTGGTTAATATAGGTAGGATGAAGGATTACATGAAATTTCGTTATTTCTGAATATTAATTAAATAGTAGTATAAAATGAAATATCCTTAAAAGATTTTTAAAATGAATGATTTTCAAACCGCGGTAAAGCTAAATCTGTTTTTAGAAATTATCGCTAAATGGACGCGGCTGCTTGTGTTACGTAGGTACACACTCATAATTTTCGATACAGTGATATATTTAGGACACATTTTATATTCATTATACGTTATACTAAAACACCCAAAACATAAATCATATAATCACGGACAGCCCTCCGAAGTCAGGACAGACTTTGCGAAGAAAAATTCCCAGTAGTGCGAATCACCTCAATAGCTCTTCGCATCTATTTCCGATACACTAACGTCCCAATTCAAAGTGTGTGGCTCTGAAAAAGGAACGGTACCAATGCTTACGTAATGAATCATTATTCAATGAACGGATAACGGTCACAGAATCACATAGAGGTACCTATCACTCTAGAAATTTCAGGCAAACATGCCAACGGCCTATTTATTCCGAATTCAGTAAGTTCTACGAATGATTTCGATTCGGTGGCGTTTGGTCCGACACGTTCCAAATCCATATGATAACTTTCAGCGTCTGTCCACCAAAGCACTTTGCGCTTTAATGTATAGAATTCAAAGTAAATTTCACTTAAGCAAAAGTGAAAATGTACAAACGTTACGAATTTCCTATTCAAATTCAGTATGCAACGATTGCACCGTTTATAATACTTTTTGGATAGAAACAAGCTCGTATAAAATTTACATGATTTTCGAGAGATATCATAGAGTGGTTCATTTGGGGCAGTGCTTATACTTATTTCATCATGTGAAGGAGCCTACAAAAATCTATGATAAAAAGAAAACCAAGGTTTTCCATTTACTGACAAAGACATAGAACTGTATTAATTAAGTACTAAGGTAACTTTATATTAGATCTCTTTGTTAATTTCTAAGTAAATTTCAAATCCATTCTTGTTTCAAGTTGTGCGGACGCTTCTGTTCTTTTAGTTATTATTTTGAGCTTCTGTCTCCCGTGTTGCGCTATGATTTGGAATGATAAGGGGTAAAGTGCTATTCAACATTATGGCGACTATGATGCAGCGTACACCACGACCGGCGCAGCAAAGATACTGAGAAGTTAATACACTCGGCGTCAAAAAATCGCACCTGCGCGAAAATAATTTCCAAGCGCTTTTATAACCCTTAACACACGCATTTACCCCTTCCAATATTGGTGACATTTGAATTCCCATTAAATAAACTTAAAAAAACGAATGTATTATTTTTTATTTTTGCAAGCAAAAAAATGCAAGCTAATTTAAGTGTGGGTGTGTGAGTGATTGTGTGTGTCAGCGTTTACAATTACAGTAATGGCTTACTTAAAAGTCAAAAGATCCTCAGTATCCACATAGCTCAAAGTTAGGTAACTGGTAGCCAGTTTTATATTTTATTTTTTAACGAGTAAAAGTTGGTGATAAATATGGCAACCTTGTTATTGATAACGGAACTGATCACATTATATTGTCTTTTAGCGAAGATAGTGAGATGTGATGCTACTTTACAGATGTTTCTATTTGAGCGTTTGTTGGGTATCTAAAATGCTTAAATAACATTACTTTTAGAATGGCATGTTGAGTCCGTTCCAAGGTGATCATGAATAGCTTACCCGCTGCATCCGACACGGGTATGCAGTATGAGAGGATAGACTGGTAGAGTGCTAGATAGACCAAACGAAGGGTATCGGAATCCGCACAATGGCTAAGCGTTTTAAAGATATAAATAAGCCGTTTGCATCTAGATGAAATTTGTCAATTTGAAACTTCCAGTTGAGGCTCTTGTTGAAAATAACACCGAGATATTTGACAGGTGGCGTGATGTATAGGGACAAAGCAACAGGCACTCGTGAGGTTGGAACAGTTGTGGTTTTTAATATTAAATGCAAGGGAAGGTCGAGTAGACGATCGTATGAAGAACGGGAGGAACATTTTTTTTCTAACATTTAACGTGAGACCTACAGGCAAATTCCTACTGTATTAAGTGTTTTTTCAGCGTTTACTTTTACCAAATCCCAATTTGAGGCAGAGATGAGTAAAACAGTGTCTTCGGTATGTAAAGATTTTACAATTTGGAGCGGTAATTTGACATAACTGATTAATTTAAAGAAGAAAGAGGGTAGGGCTTAGGTTTGATCCCTGAGGGACCCCATAAGATATTGAAATTGTTTCACTTAGAAGTCCATTGATTTTTACCCTCTGACTCCGATTTTTCAGATAGTCTTGGAGGATGTTATAGTCTGCACCTCCAATACCGTATTCCTTCAGCTTAAAAGTAAAGTGGGTATATGGCCAATATCAAACGCCTTGGATAAATCAAGGAAAATGCCAAGACTTTTTCTTCGGTCATCAAGATCACTAACCTCTGATCTCATTAACTATCACTGCATCTTCCGTACTAATACCGAAGCGAAAGTCGTGTTGATTTTTGGAAATCAGATCTGAACGCCTTAGGCACCTAACAAAACTACAATTTATCTCCTTTTCAAGAACCTTTGATAACACCGGCAGGTTTGACAATCGGTTTTTAATTGTTAACGTTATCCCTATCACCACTTCTATGAATCTGGTTTAGAGATATATTGCAAATGTGTGTGATGACAGAGACAAGAAAAAAGGCATGTTAATTGATTGCGGGATTAAATTCGAAATATAATAATTTAAAAATGTAACTGATGGCCGAGGATGAGCAAAATCTAACATTGTCGTATATTATGAAATATCTGTTGAATGCAGAAGCTTCGAGAGATTACGTGAAATAAAAAATCAATGAAGCTCACAGTGAAACAAACGAAATTTGCTTTGTGAAGAAATCTGGTCTCGGTAATTGATTGTCAAAAAATAAAAGGATCATTAAACATTGCAGATACTGTGGCCAGTCACAGTATGAAATTAGCAAGTCATGTTTCAAGTGTAATAGATAAAACCAACGGCAACCGCTTCTGACTCGCTCTAACGTTACGTTTTTGTAAAAGTATATATGCACTTGAAAAGATCTGCATTATCCCCCTCTCAGGGGATAATCGCTTCAGATGAAGCTTGTAAGGCCCTTCCGGCCATAAGCATGAACTACGGGTGTGTTTTTCTCAGTAGGAGTCAGACATAACATTGCAGCTGGCTGTAGGGTATCCATGAGGATTTCACACCCGCTCCCCCGCCTGGGAGAAATAAAAAGAAAAAAACATCATCTCCAACTCAGGGTATGATCGCTTCGGATGAAGCTCTTAGTCAGTAAGAGTCTGACATAAGCTTGCAGCCGGCTGTAGGTTATCCATGAGGATTTCACACCAGCTCGCCAGCCTAGGAGGAAACAAAATAAATCGGCAGTTACCATTCGTATTTAAAAAATAATAATATCAAATTGTTTTTGGGTTTGAGACGCAGTTTGATTTAGGTACTTTAGTTGAGATATATAGATTAATATTTATTGCATTTTCTGATTTCCGATATGGAAAAAAAAGACTCCTGCTCAAATATATTGTAGTAGCTACATGCAACTTCGGAACCCTACACTGCGCGTGGCACGACACGCACTTCGCCGGTTTTTGTATTTTGTATTTTTTTTATTTGTCTGTGGTTTTACTCAAGAAGTTTGCCGCTATCTTTACGATGGACTAAGGTATTCGCTACGCTGTAGGCTAAAGGCTGTATTACATGTTCTGCTGAAGTATGTTGAACTATTTGAAGTATGTTTTCCTAATTCCGTAAAAATCCAATGCTTAGGCTTACTCCAGATCGGCCAGGATACGTCCGCTTAATGGTGCTACGGAGAAAGGAAACATTTGTGCACCCGAAATAAAATCGGGAACAGGGCAGTTGAATGATAATGATGCTTGTGCTTATTATGTTTATAATTTCTTTGATGCGTTTCTTTTTTATGTTTTCACTAACAGCAATTATTTAAAAAAAATAACAGCTTTTGAACAGACAAACACTTGCGATCACGGAGCCTGTACAAGTTTACAGTAATTAAACGGCAGGAATAATGGATATAGTGGAAATGTAAATAAAATGCTCCTGAAACTCGTTCAAAATTTGTTTTTTTTCAATAATAGGGCGGTGTATAAGGTAAATAAACAAAACAAACATTGCGAAACTTTTATACCGCAGAAATCACTTTCAATAAAAAGGGATGGCTTCATGTATTCTTTGTATTAATTTCATACTACAGACTGCAAAGAATAGAAAAATAACATGCAAATCTTTGGTTTTTCTTATTGAGTCTTGTGATAGAACGTTTTCGTTTAAGAAATTGATAATTTTATTCATTGAAGTTGTTATATTTCCTGTTTAACTGACTTCAAAATGGTAGAAGGTTCTCATTTATGCTGTATGTATAACACGATTATCCCGCTAATTACGAATAGATTTTGACACTTTATCCTATTATTCAATTGAAAGTACCTACGTCTAAAGCATCTACTTCTGAAATTAAATTATCAACATTTCAAGTAGGTGATCTGCCACTCATTTAGTTCTGTTCTGGTTTATTATTATTATTGTGTTGACAACTTGGTACTGACTCCGTATGCTGATTTGAATTGAATTGAATTTTATTTAATTACCAAAAATATATAGAATAATAAGTTCTTAAATATAACATACTTCGTCTATTTTGCCTCAATCTGGCATGTGATTATCCATTGCTTTTATTTTCATAACAAGCAACATGATGAAATGGTACTTAATTAATAAAATATATCGATCAAGTTCTAAAATTAGGCAAGTACAATTTCTTAAGAAAACTTTATTAATTTACGTACAGTTAATGAATTAAAACCGGTCAAAGTAAAGGATTGATAAATAAAAATTATATACGAAAAGAAATGATAATACATAATAAATAATTAGTCAAATAATAAGATATAAATCAAGTAGCATAAATGTCTAAGAATCTTACTTAAATTAAATTACCAATTTTAGTTTCAAGGTATTCCTTGACTGAGTAAAAGCATTTACTTAATAGGAATTTAAACAATTTCCTTTTGAACAATGTAAGAGGGAGTTCTTTTGCTGACCATTATTGACCATAATTTCTAACGACTAAACGACTAACGACAAAAACTTAATTGATGCCTATGAGAGCGGCTATAAGTATCAAGAATATTATTATGATATTTTGAATGTTTAGTTGTTTTATTTTTGTGATATTCGTTTATATTTTTGTTAAAAAAATCATTTTTGTTATAAAAGCGTGTGAAAACCGTTCACAGAGAAATGTTCACCCTGTACCTAAGGCACATTTACAAAATTCACTGTATCAAAACAACAGTAGGCACCTATGTCAGCCAGTCTGCTTAGCATCTGCTAAATAAACAGTGGCATACGCCATTGGATGCATATTTAGCACACCCAGTCAACGGTAGTCGAATGCGTTACGAAATTAAAATTTTAAAAATAGAACGCCGGTGTTTGGTCGGGTACCGCTACAGATAAATAATGGTGACTTTCGACCGTTAGGTGTTTTTTTTAATATAGCCAGCGTGTCAATGATTTGTCATAAATGTCCTAAAACGGCTCATTTTATTTGACTTTTAAAAATCCATATTTTTAATAACATTTTTTAAACGAAATCTTGAAAAGAAAAGAAATTAAGCATTTATATGATTATTATTAAGAAAAAAACAATTGCGTATAAAACTTTATTGCCATGACCAAAAACCTGTAGTTGGTAATAAATAAAGTAATAGAGCGGGGTGGTTTCATAATGCCGAATTGACTGTGGACTAAGTTTACTAATACTGTGGTAAACCTACATACAGTACCCATGCAATGAATCAAAGTACAATCGCCAACACAAGTCGGTTAACATTTAGAATTGAGCTTAAGCAGGGATTCTCGAACTTGTAACCCTACACAACCTCATTTCATTTTATGACTACTTACAATGAAACCTTTTTATTAGATTTTTTATTCAATAATTTAAGTTCCTTGAATTAAAGGTAAATATATATTATAAAGATGGTATATGCATATATACAGGTGTAAAAAAACCTATGACATATACTAAAACTACGCATTCTGTACACCCAAACAAGTAATTTCCAAAATATTATACGTGGGGGAAAAATTGTATTATATTTTTGTAGATAGAATATTTAACTGAAAGAAGACATCATTTTAATTTTAATAATAAGTACAACTGCATTCACAGTTTTTAAAAAATTGACTGTCGAAACCGGGAATCAAACTCTTGAAATGTGAAACAAAAAACACGTGTATTTTGTGATAACCGTAGAAAGGATAAACCATGAGGATTAATTTTCCTAAATAACATTTTAAATAAAACAAAAGCCACGAAATTACTTTTTTTTAATAATCGAACACAAACTACAACAAAAAAGAAACGGTTCTAGGTTTGTGTAAGTGTCGCTTTATTTTTTTTCACGTAATTATAGTAAGGAAATCCTGTATTACTAAGTGAGCAGGTATTAGATAGTAAATACTTTGAAATGATAACATTAGCTGTTGGAAGCGTGGAAAAGCAAGAGATAATACCCCTACACCGAACACGTTTATATTATGTTTTTGCAATAATGACATTGTCTTATTGTTATACTTAGTACACTCTACAAGCATGTGCTGAACGTTATCGACTGTACCATTAGGAGAATCTAATTTTTTCATAAGGAAACCATAATTCCTGGATGCATAATGTCCAGTACGAAATCTGAAAGCTGTTACAATGAACCTTCTGCCATTTCAAATTGACAAACCAAGGAATTCTCAGAGGCTGACACTGGATTGTCTTGTACCAGATTACTTTTTCCCTACTTCGCTCGTCAAAATACTCTTTAAATTTTCCAAACCATTTTCTTTTAAATGTTATGTTATTTAAGAAAAAAATAATCCCTATGATTAACCCTTTCGATGGTTATCATAAAAGACATCGTATTTTTTTTTTCAAATTTCCCGAGTTTGAATCCAAGTTGTAGCAGGCGATTTAAAAAAATACAGTGAATGCAGTTCTAGTTATTATTAAAAATAAAATTATGTCTAGTTTCATTAAAACATCCTATCTTAAATCTTTCACATACTTTCCCTGCGTGTGAGAAACCCGTGGAACACCCTGTATATGCTATAAACATAATATATTAATCTCTTATATACTACGAGTACGAGCGAATACGAGCATTTGTACTCCAGCCATGGATGTTTAATATTTATTTCTATATAAATATACATATATATGTACAATATATGTATTCTTACCCTAGTATCCCATAACATAAGCCTTACAGTGCTTACTTTGGAGCTAGGCTAATTGGCGTTAATATTTATTTATTTCATTTATTATTATACTATCATTTCGGGACACAATTGTTAACAATTGATTTTTAGCGCAGATCCGCGTTCCGGCACACCAAAGGTTTATATGATTGTTTGCCAGCCTCTTTTCATCAAATAATCATTGTAATGTACAATATAATGATAAAGATATTGTATACACCCAAGTTTCTAGGAACATTTGGATGCTTAATGTTCATCCTAGCAAATAATAACAACAACAAGAACACCATACATAATGTGAATTTTTTAATCATCTACGTGTTATCAAACAGTCTGTAGGGGTCGTGTGCTATACTTTGAGAAACGTTGGCCTTATTGTCAAAGCGTGTGGTAAGCTGGTAAGCTGAACGAGCTATAATAATAGCCGGGATAATGCTTTACCACATCGCTGTGGGTGCAAGTGGTATTATAAAATTTAACGACAGAGTTAACATAGTTTCTATCGATAAGAATTTTCATAGTTTCGCAATGTTGCCCACAAATACTTTTATATTATTCTTTTCAGTAAAATACTATTGCAAAGGGTTTTTTCTTTTAAACGACTATACCTTATACCCCAGATAAATAAAATTTAATTTTACAGATTTCTTTTCTGTGTTGCCTTTGTAATGCCAATCAATCACAATAAGTAATTAAAAAAAAACACGTCTTGGTCGTTAACATAGATCAGGTGTAGGCATTAAATGTAGGTACCATGTAATATGTTAATCTTTTATAGCAAACGATACTTAATCGAAAACTATTACATAATCTAAATTATCCAATTGAACTAGAACATATCGATTCAATTTAAATATTTATATATACGTATAGTAGGAATTCTCTGTAATTAATATAATTAATTGATTTTGCCTGTGTATGTACCACGGTTGGTTTTTAACACAGCCTTGACATTTGAGTTTAATGCTTTGTGTAGCTTTACGACTCCTTGAGTACAATCTTTGAACGGTTTCAAAACAAACAATGGAGTCGGGACCGCAGTTATTAGCAGACTCGTGTAGACTGAAAAAGGTTGATTGAATCGGTACTTGTGTTATTAATTTGTGGCACAGCCAAGAAGAACCAAATCCATGTCAAAAATACTTTTTTAACTTTCATAGAAATTAGTAATTTTTTCGGGTTATTGATGATCCTGAGTTTGCTGACGCGTTGCAATCCCTAAGCTTGCGCAGAGACTTTGCATCCTTGTGCGTGTTGTACCGCCTTTACAATAGGGAGTGTTTCGAGGAATATTCAATCTGGTGCCAGCGGCCAAGTTCCATCACGGCACCACACGCTGCAGAGTGATGTTTCACTCCCATCATCTTGACGCATGGCATTCTACCACCATGCGTTACGCGTGTACGAGCAAGATCTGGAACGAACTTCCCGCAGCGGTTTTACCTTTTAGCTATGATATGGCGGTCTTAAAAAGGCGGGTAAATCCTTGCCTTCAGAGCCGTAAACGCATGAATACCCTTAAGTATCTATGGGCGGCAGTGACCACTTATCATTAGGTGGACTACCAGCTCGTGTACCTTCATAAACCCGAAGATAGATAAGTGAAGAGTTTTTCTGTGGCATGGGATGAAGACAATTTTACATGAATATACAATGATTCCATTTTTAATAATGACTCAGTAATAATATGATTTCTTACAATGAATGAGTGAATTAAAGACGCAAAGTATCTTTATGATGCTTTGTTATTGTGAGTAGCTGATTGAAGTTTGAGGAGAAAAACTCATCACACAAATTCATGAATGATTGATGGAAAATTGATTTCTGAAACGTTTGGTTTTCTTCAATTAATAACGCACTCATCACTCAGCACTCATTATCTTTTTTTTTATAGATAGGACCGACAAATGACTCCACCCCACCTGATGTTAAGTGAAGGTGAAGTCCAGATGCGAAGATAGCTAATACAGCAGTTCTACCTGCCACACCAGCCATCCTCACCCTGCCGGCCTGCATGTTGCTTCTTCACGCCTCTTTTAAAGGATCCCAGGTTGTAAGAGGGAGGGAACACGTGAGCGGGCAGAGCATTCCATTTACGGATAGTACGACAAAGAAATGAGTTACCAAATTTCTTTGTTCGCGTTGGAATTGTAGCCACAGTTAGACGGTAACAACGTAAGCCAGCGGTCCTCTGAAGAAAAGGGGAAGGTGGAATAAGAGAGAATAACTCCTCAGAACTCTCGCCGTGGTACAGACGATAGAACACGCTTAGTGACGCCACGTCACGGCGTAATTGAAGAGGCATTATCATCATGATCAGCTGATGGTCGTCCACTGCTGGACATAGGCTTCCTCTAGGGAATTCCAAACACTACGGTCGTGCGCTTTACGCTTCCAGTGGGTCCCCCGACCCCCCGCTCTTGATGTCGTCAGTCCACCTAGGGGTCTACCGATACTACACTTTCCGGTGCAAAGGCGCCATTGAAGCACCTTGGGTCCATTGGTTTCAAACAATACACTACATTATTTTGATTCATAACATTCTCAATGATAACCAAACAAACATATCAGTTTATGAAATAGGAGCAAGAGCCTTCAACCTATTCAAAAACCTCTCCTTGCCTATGTGTTACTGTTTACTGCTCATTTTCAGATATAAGTAGAACAAGGCTGCGATTGAAAACGACTCCAGGTGAACCACTTTGTTCGCTTGTTGTTTCAAAACGAACTTGAATACGTAATAATTGGTTCAGCCTGGTTTAGCGTTGGCGTTTGGCAAGTTAATAGATTCATTTTGACTGTTTGTTGATCTTTCAAATAGCCAGCAAATTTTTTGAGACGACATTACATTATGTTGTTTTGGTTTCGAGGATTTTTTTTCTCAACAAAAGTTGGTATTGAGGGTTATATGTGTTGAGCAACAGTTGATTTGATCAACACTGTGAAAATAAGTGACAATGTTTGCTGGAAACATTTTTTTAATTTTTTTTATAGATAGGTCCGACAAAAGACTCCACCCCACCTGATGTTAAGTGAAGGTGAAGTCCAGACGCGAAGATAGCTGATACAGCAGTTCTAACTGCCACACCAGCCATCCTCACCCTGCCGGCCTGCATGTTGCTTCTTCACGCCTCTTTTAAAGGATCCCAGGTTGTAAGAGGGAGGGAATACGTGAGCGGGCAGAGCATTCCATTTACGGATAGTCATCATCATCATCAGCCTATTAATGTCCCCACTGCTGGGGCACAGGCCTTCCCTATGGATGGAATAGGGAGATTGGGCCATGACCCACCACGCGGGCCCAGTGCGGATTGGTAGGTGCTAACGACTGCAGATGCAGCCGGGACCAACGGCTTAACGTGCCTTCCGAAGCACGGAGGAACTCGAGATAGTAAATTTTTGGTCACCCATCCAATGACCGACCACTGCGAAAGTTGCTTAACTTCAACGATCGCAGCTGATCGCGCTAACCACTTGCGCCATCGAGCTCTTACGGATAGTACGACTATGGAAACTATGCTTCAAATTTTCAAGACGAAGTTTAATCCAGTTCTTAATCAAAATAATATCGATGTTTCCTACGTGATTATATTTTTGAAGTATTTCACTGTAAGATTTGTAATTCAAAAGAAAATTCCACGCAGTTCAGACATCAGACGGGTTTTGATTTTGAACAGGTGCAGGTTCGAATTCTGTCTGATGTCTAGACCGTTTGGAATTATTTCCAGTAAAATTTTCTTTACATTTATAAATATAATACGCACATCTTCGGCGTAAAATACTGTAGAATAACTGATGTCCTATCTACACAACATCTATTTCATCCGCTTTAAGTTTAATTTACGCAAAAAAGGGCCTACATTTATTCAGCGGTGTGGGGACGAAAACATCTAAGCTTATATAATAAATAAATATTTTTATTTTGTTATCTTAAATAGATGGCAAACAAACGTATTTCCTGCCTAATGGTAAGCGGCCACCATAGCCTAAAGACGCTTGCTATACAAAAAATATAACTCCCACCGTTGCCTACCCTGACCATTGGTTCAGGGTATTGACCCTACCCCGTGGAGCCCTGGAACCTTACTCACCGGGAGAGAAACAACAGCACCAAAAGGTAGTGTTTTTTTTTACTGTGATCTTCTGTAAGGTGGAGTTACTTTCCCTACACGTGCGCAGATATTTGAGCAGAAAATCCACCATGCCTAACCTCTCTTATATGTATACTAGCTGACCCAGCGAACTTCGTAGCGCCATAAAAAAAGAGGCAGGTGGTAAAAGAGAATGCAGTGTTGTATGTATTTTGTAATACAACATTAAAAAAAAATATTGTCCAAAAAAAATTTAGAGATGTGTAACGTAGTGTTTCATCAAATTCCTGGGATAACATTCCTCCTAACCCATATGAGAACACTACTACGTTACAATCACTACATAGTAAAAAACAAAGTCGCTTTCTCTGTCCCTATGTCCCTATGTATGCTTAGATCTTTGAAACTACACAACGGATTTTGATGCGGTTTCTTTGAATAGATAGAGTGAATCAAGAGGAAGGTTTATATGTAATACATGCATAATATAGTAGAGAAACACTGATAATTTTAGAGGTTTTTAATGTAAGGTCGTAAATAAACACATTTTTTTGCGCTTACATTGCAAACGCTGGCTGAACCCAACGAGATAGATCAAAATAATGTACTACAGTATTATACACCTTAAAAAGGTCTACAAAAAAGTTCGCGATGATATATGCCTATCTCTTTGGTATAACCCACAATAACCATTTTTTAATTACTTATTACGAGAAAATAATGGCTTATTTACGAACAAGCGATTTTAAGCAATAC
This sequence comes from Chilo suppressalis, assembly GCA_902850365.2. NCBI lineage: Eukaryota > Metazoa > Arthropoda > Insecta > Lepidoptera > Crambidae > Chilo > Chilo suppressalis. The sequence continues at coordinate 15,387,186 of OU963914.1, read as the reverse complement.
AGCATTAATCCTTATCCAATTAAGTACCTTAAATACATTGTACGTTTAATATAGAGCAATATGGCCCTTTACAGCATGTAATTTAAATGAATATTTTCGAAGATATTACAGATTTAAAATGCAGGAACATACCGGTTCGGCCGGTACTGGCCGGGGGGCCGGCGCGGCGGCGGCGCGTGTCTTTAGTAATTAGGTATTTAAAGAAAGTCATTGTGTTTAATAGAAGCCTGAGAACAAAAATATAATCTAAACTACAGCTCTACACCGAAGCCAAGCGAGGGCGGGCCACTAGTACCCAATAGTTTGAATTTTGGCGCGAAGGCGAATTGTAGGTTTCAGAACACTACGTTACAGGTGGACAACCATTATCACTTAAGGATATGAAAAATAGACCATCTTGAGCCGTTACAGGTGATCTTTAAAAAGGCAATGACCTATACTAAGTCTGCTTATAGTGGCACGTATGTCTTTCTGAATTTCTCCAAGCTATTTTCCTTTCTCTTGCAGATATATCTTCCAGTGGTCGAGCCATTGGGTCTTGATTTCTTGTTTGAGGTTACGCATGAGAGCTGAATACGGCACAGCAATATCTCTCACAGCACATCTGTCGTTTCTCACTACAGCAGTAAAAAGAGTATCAACATCTTCATTTCCTTGAACTCCGATGTGTGAAGGCGTCCAAAAGAAGTTCATATAAAGTATTTACATTGTCTGAAATAAATGGACAATTAATGTTGTTTGTGAAACCTAATATTTTTGGGAGTAGTTTGTTGTTACAGACAGAAATTTGTTTTAAAATGTATTTCTTAAATAGTAAAATCTGAATTTAAGAGGTTGAATATTTGTCAATATTACATTCAATCTGCTATGAATTGATTGTTGATGTATTGCACCAATGATTAGTCTAAAACATTTATTTTGTATTTTTCAAAATTTCTATGCTTTATTTTTTTACATTCAGCCTAATATCATAGCCTTATTTAATAAATTAATAAATAAAAGTGTACTATAATTATTAAAAAAAAATGGGTGCGTGTACTTATGTAGGCGCGTGAGAAGTTATCCTTGGCATCGTTAAAAATTAGTTTTTAATTGCATGCAAATAATTAATTACAATAAATTAATAAAAAGTCTGGAATGGGACACAGTCAATAAAGTTCAGTTTTAATTTGAAAAAATAAATAAATAATCAAAATATTCAATTAAAATCGCTACTGAATATAATATATTAGAACATATGTGATTTGCACTTGTATGAAACTCAAACACGTATTCCGAATATACAAACTAGAAACATGTGGATAAATATTATAAATATGAATACCTATAACTGTTACTTTATTACAAAAAATAAAGATGTGGTTTTTGGTTCTACTACACCAATGGTCAAGAGATGGCGCTGTAGTCTCCTGAATCGCGCTTTGGTTCCGTTGTTCCAGATTAATAAATACTTTTGATAGGCCTTCACAATGCAGTCGTTAACACCCACTAAATAGAGATTCTATTTCTATTTTGTTGGTCGATTTTCTTAATGTGCGGTAACAACGACCAACTTCATGCTGTTAAAATTTTGTGTTACAGTGATGCGCGCGCATCTTAAAATTTCACTCTCATCATTTTTTCATAACGCGCCTAAAGAAGTATAACTTCAAAAATATTTGACGATTCAGCTGTAATGAGTTTTACTTTTAATTTTAAGTAGGTATGTGCGTTTTTTTATATATTAGGTACGTCTTTATAAAACCATCTTTAATTTCGTAATTCGGATATTTCGACATGAGTGTAGATAAAAGTCTTTATGTACCAGAACCGTCCAGAATTCAGAGAAAAGTGTGTTTAAGGATTAATCACGAATCGAATGCAGGAGCTCCAGAGCGTTTGGTTTTCGCCTAAATAGGTCATCAAGTCTGAAGTTTTTCCTTATGCGCCGAAATCTGGAAACCCCACAAACTGCTGGAGCACAAAGTAACTGTATTTTGTGAATTCGAAATGTTACAAAAGTTCATTGGAAAGGGAAGATTAATAAATTCAATGGCCTAGCTATTTTCCGTTCTCAGAACATGTGTACGATGAAACGGTGGAAAACACACAAAGCGGGAAAAACAGGGGAAAATTAGTTCACGACGCAATTAATCCTTTGTTTGTTTTAAACGAAGCTATCAACAGAGTCGAATAATTTTCCGCGCAATGAATTACTGGGTTATTATATTTATATGGATTTCCAATGATATCTTTTCCTAAATGTTTTCTTAGTCAAACAAGACATACCTAAATGATTAGTTTCTTTGTAGGCACACAAATAAAGCATTTTGTTCAATTTGATTACTGACCCACCAAAAGCTTATTTTCTTATAGTAATTGCAAAACAATAAGGTAAGCACGGACCCTTTTTTCGGCCTAGCACTAAGGAACTTTGTTCCAAAAACTATAGTTCACAGTGAACACTAGTCAGGCTTAGATGAAACTAGCTGTGCCCCGCGGTGTTACCCGCTGTTTATTAGGGATATGTTCCCGCAGTTAAACGTAGCCTATGTGTTAATCCAGGGTGTGAGCTAACTCCATACCAAATTTTATTAAAATCGCTTCAACCAAATAGGCGTGACGAAGTAACACACATACACACTCACAAACGTTCGCCTTTATAATATTAGTGTGATTAATCACCTGTGCTTATTATGAAGTAAATTTTCACCATCTTTTGTTTGCAGCAGCACGGCACGCTTTAGTTGAATTTGTTTATATATTTGTAGCTCATAGCATTCGATGGTTACCTAATGTCAGTACGATAATTAATCTTATATCTTTCGCGGTAGAGATTAAAATCCTGTATTTAGCTATTGTGTGTGTGATAAATTGTTCAAGCAGGCATCAGTAGTTCAACGGGTAAGGAAAACCAGAAATTATGTTTGTGGACGAGGGAAAGGGAGCACGTTGAAATCCCGAGCTGTTAATACGGTTTACTGGGACTGTTGATGTGTGCCCGAGGCAGAGATTTAGCTCTTTGTTATTCTTAGTTCTCGTTCTGTTTTCGCAAAGTCAATAGCACACCGGGTCACCACAAATTATCAAGTTTTCTCCGTTCATTTCGAATTCTGTGGACATCTATTTGGGTTATTCTGGAACTTGTTTATAGCCATATTTTTTTGAAAGCAAAGCAGATTATTTCTTCGGACTTTTGAATATAAGCGGCTGTTCTGTTTCTAAGAATTATTCCATTCACTACCTTTTTTTTTTTTGTTTTGATGGGAAATGCAGTTACGCACCATACCGTGACGCTGACTAGGCGCACGGCGTGTGTGGGACTCGCCGGCACGGGGAAACAGTGCCGACCCTACTCAAGCAGGACCAGTGCGGAAGGCCACACTGATCCTACTCCACTAAAACCCCCCGGTACCCTCCTACGCCCATATGGGGGCGGTCTCGGGGCCGACGCACCTGCGTGCGCCACATCTCCGAGCAATTCCATTCACTACCTACTGGAGAGGTCTTCTAGGAATTTGTGATAGAAATAAATTCTAGTGATACTTCTCCCACACTTGCGCGACAAAGCTTCGAGCTGTGCTCCAGGTGGTTTTGGCACAAAATGTGCAAATGCGTTCGTAGATTAGTTCTGTCGTAATCTCATAATGAATTAGGCGGCAGCGTGTCTTTATCGTGTCTGAGCAGCTCGATGGCGCAGGTGGTTAGCGCGTTCGGCTGCAATGGTTGGAGTTAAGCAATTTCCGCAGTGGTCGGTCATTGGATGAGTGACCAAAAAATTCTATCTGGAGTTCCTCCGTGCTTCGGAAGGCACGTAAAGCCGTTGGTTCCGGCTGCATCTGCAGTCGTTAGCACCCGCCAATCCGCACTGGGCCCGCGTGGCGGTTCATGGCCCAATCTCCCTATTCCATCCATAGGGAAGGCCTGTGCCCCAGCAATGGGGACATTAATAGGCTGATGATGATGATGTATCTTTAGATGTTAGAAAATAGCTTGACTGAAGATAATTTGACACGCTAAATAAAGTTATGGAAAACGATAAACGTATGTGCAGCTGAAGGAGCGTACTAAATACAAAGTTCGAACGCTAATTCTAGCGCTTTTTAGTAACAAAGCTACTCGAAGCTTCGTAACGCAAGTATGGGATAAGCATGATAAATAAAATTCTATCTAGCCTTTATTTAGCTGCAAGTCAATGCCATCTCTTCGCATTGTAGGTAACTCACAATGTCAAATGAATATCTTACAAGTATTAAACATTTGAACGAAGAAATAGCAATTATAGTTATCACTTTTATTTTTAAAGCATGTAACTGTTCGATGTTTAAATCTACAGAAAATATTACTAGAAAAGAAATTAAAATTTTGTTAGTTCAAATCTCAACTACAATTCTGCTTAGAATGTGTATTCAGTAGTTAATTAAAGGTTAAGAACGAAGGCGTGCAGTGTTTTTTCCATACACAAATTCTCGGCTGATTCCTCCTTGATTTTAATCACTAAATAATTGATTTTCATACATAAAATAAAGTTTTACTCATTCTATGCTTCTATGTTTTCCTTTTTTCGATAACTTGTGTTTCAAAGAAACTAGAAGCCCTCGGAAAAGGCCAAAAGTCCTAAACAAATTCTTATCACCACTAAAGACGTCTAGTGTAGAGATTTAATAAGCATTTACAAAAAATCAAAACATGGAGGCATACATGACATGTACTTACTATTCTTTATGAAAAATTTCTTTTACAATTATATCTAGGTAATTTTCGAGAAGGAAATCGCCGAGAGCCAAACCTCAAAATTCTCAATTTTTATACGCAATTTTCAGCGTTAACTACTGTTGTCTCACACGGTATTTGCCGCAATGAGTGACAGCAACAGTATTTTCAAATACCTATTTCTCAAATGTCTCTCAGCTCCGGTCCGCTCTTAATAAGTTAGATGACTTGACTGCGCGTCAGACGGGTGAACAGGGACAGCAGTACAAACCGGTGACAAGTGGTTAATTTAAAATAGGAATTAAAATTTTCATCGTCGTCAGCTCATCCCATTATAAATGTTTCCACTGAAAGAAGGAAAAATATTTTATTTGTTGACAGCACATAACATATATACAACAAAATAAAGGACTCAGGAAGAAGAAACAAATACCCGTAATACAAAAAAAAACTAAAACAACCACAAAACATGTAAACAAAAAAAAGTGCAAAGAAAAACAGCTAATATGTATAAATCTTCTCTTCTATATTTTTCTATATATATAAAACTCAAAGGTGACTGACTGACTGACATAGTGATCTATCAACGCACAGCCTGAAATTTGGCATGCAGGTAGATGTTATGATGTAGGCATCCGCTAAGAAACAATTTTGATCAATTCTACCCCCAAGGGGATAAAATAGGGAATGAAAATTTGTATGAAACTTTGTCAATTTTAAACCGATCGGGCTGAAACTTTGCATGCATATAAGAAGAATCATAGATGAATGTCATTGTGTATAATATAAGCCTGAGAACAAAAACTGTAGTCTACACTTCAGCTCTACACCGAAGCGAAGCGAGGGCGGGTCGCTAGTAATAAATATGTGCTTTTTATGTGATGCCGATACTGGATGTAGCTTAGCATACACAGCAGCAGGTATTAACCGCTGATGCACTAATATTCTGCCATACCCAGCGCAGTGACAGCACAGAAATTATGAATACAATTAGGTACATTACAAAATACAACAAAGAAGAAGAGATAACGGCTAAGAATAAAATATCATGATATTGCACTGCGGTGCATGTCTTCGCTCACAAATCAAAATACCCGTACAAAAAGAAACGGCATGGACTTTCATAAAAAGTCCATGAGAAGCGGTTGATTATATCTGACTTGACACCCTACCCGTCTATCTTGTCAAGATTTAGTTAACTTTTTTGCATAATATGAGATTGAAAAAGAATATTCGTAGAATATGTGCGGAAAGAGAATGGGATTTAGGTTGGAGGGCGCTGCAGTGCTTTTCTACCGTATTTGTAAGGTTTTACCATTTTAAGCCTTTTTATTTTTTTAATTATGATTAAATATAAAAAAACCACAAGAAATCACAATAACAAACGAATCCGTATCAATACAAAACTTTGACGTTTTACAGATTGCTGGGTTTGATTGCCAAATAAAAATCTTAATGTTAGTTCCGTTTTTCGCTACGCCCATTCTCTTTCCGCACAGACTATATGGATTTTTAGATAGCCAGTGATTTTTCATTAAAAGTGATTTTAAAAATAAATGCTGACAATAAAGATCACAATAACAAAGAATTATCCAATTTGGTTGTGTCTTTCGGAAGTGATGCGCATACATCTTTTACGACGATTCATTTTTATATTTTAAAAAAGGGTATATTTTTTATGCATTATTTATATAAAAATAGCTCGGGGCTTCTCTGCGTTATGATAGGCTCATCAACTGGTACGATCGACCAATAGGGTTTGCTATACCTAGGCCCGTATTATAGAAAGATTCTCAGTGATTGATCTAGTCTTGAAATAGTTAGTAGCATAGTTAGAAAGGGATGTCGATATCCCTATCTACCTGTACTCAAGTTAAGATAAACACTTAGTTGTCATTCTGTAATACGGGCCCTATAGTGGTATAAATGGGATAAACATACTTCGCTCAAAGCTGATTCACTGCGTCTGCGGCGGCAGCTGGCGTATTTTAAAACACTTTACGGTTGCATGTTATAATATGTGCAACACTGAATCAGTTTTATCCAGTTTATAATGTTTTGGAATGCTACTCTCACATGAACGCGAATTCTTTCAAGTCGTTTCGACTTTATTAAAACAACAGTTGCCTTGCGCGCATCTGTCAGTTCAACGAACTAATCATGGTTGGCATTGCTGTTATGCCAAGCTGTAAATTTTATTAATACCAACACAATTAAAAAGCAATTACCGATTAGTCAAGTGTTTCATCATAATTTTTGACGACCTCCGTGGTCGTTGTTTCATGATGTCGGCGACTCGAGAGGTCCCGGGTTCAAATCCCGGGGGGCCACATGTTTGTGTGATGAATAAGAGCATTTGTACTCTAGTCATGGATGTTTAATATCATGTATTGTATATGTATTTTATCCGTTACCCTAGTATCTCCTAACACAAGCCTTACCTTGGGGCTAGGCTAATTGGTGTGAGTGTTGAATATATTTATTTATTTAAGTGTACGTGAGCAGGCGAATAAGAAGAATTACGATTATGTAAAAGTTATTTGTGTTGGGTTAACAAGACATAGAGTACAAACTCTATATTTGATGACCTCCGTGGCCGAGTGGTTTGTAGATCGGGTTTCAATGTGTCGCCTACTCGAGAGGTCTTGGGTTCTAATCCCGTAGAATGTTTGTGTGATGAATACGAGCATTTGTACTCCAGTCATGTATGTTTAATGTATATTTCTATATGTATCAGTATATGCATTCTATCCGTTACCCTAGTATCCCATAACACAAGTCTACAGTGCTTTGGGGCTAGGCTAATAGGTGTGGGTGTTGGCAATATTTAATTTAATTAATTAATTTAGTTTTTAAGAGGAGGATCTTATAGATTCTTCTTTTAACTGCCGACAATGAATGAGCAGCGATTAGAGCTAGGAACTAGCAACGAATTGGCGAGGAGCGGGAAGCGACTGCGTAGTTTCGATAGTTTTATCGCTGGATAGCCAGTATGTGTCTACTACGGGCGATTTCTCTCACCACTCACTAGTGGCGACAATCCTGAGCAAAAATGCACGCACTGTGTAAAAAAATGGGACAAGAGCCGCTCTCTCAAAGTCTTGTCGCTACACTTAACTTTATCACCCACTCCTTGTCTTTTATGCCTGATTGTTTGTCTTACCAATGAACATTGAACTCACTATTCAATGGTTCTCGCGTATTGTTCAGTCATTAGAAGAGTTTTGCATTTTCAATAAAGGGTGTTTTATTGCACAAAGTCCCCTATTCTCTATGCTTACGTCCGTCGTCGCTTGCATCGCTGCGGGAACTTTGAACGCTTTACTAATTGATATAAATCGCAACTAATTTAAATGAATCACGGAAATATGCACCTTTCCGCTTACTTTCGAACGACTGCACCAAATTAGATATTTTCTTTTTATCTTTGTTCTTTATTGAGCGAAGAATGCATTTGTATTAAGGATTTTTTTAATGAACAGATTTTTTTATATCTCATTATATGGAAAGGGAGTGAGTGAATTACATTGAGAGATCTTCAATATATTGACAGCAGGGATAAATAATTATACAAGTCTTTCAGGATTTTCCAAAATATCGCAATTTCATAGTGCCGTATTTATGTGATGGATAAAGTTTTCATGGTTCCACCTGGTGAAGGATGGGGTTTAAGGTAGGCAACTAGCGAGTGATACTATGGTATCTCAAGTGTTAATATTATAGGGTACTGTGACCGCTTACTATAAGACGGTCTTATCATTGTCGCTAACTATTTTACATTAAAATATGCTACATTCGATGAAGACTAACTAGTATTTGATTACTGAAGGTCAACAGCGAAGCAAAAAATCTACTTAAAGTTCAACTTTGATTTCTAGGCACTGCTATCCTTCCTTCATTTTAAACAATGTCACACAGATAACACAGATATCATTAATAATGTTGCTAATATAAAAACAATAAAGGTATTAATACATTACAATTAAAGTTAATCCAAATTTCAAACTGCTCTGAGAAAGGTACTGTTCGTCGGCGAACTCAGCGTCGAGAGATATTAGAGATTAACACTCATTCGTAGACACCTTTATTTCGATCGTTACTCCCTAACAACTTGCTCGCAATTTTCAAGCCAGTGAACCGTTTATGTATCTAGCTAGTGTCTCTGTTTGATAGAGTTAAGCACACGTTTATTGTGATCTGACCCGTGTGATTCGGCCAACGACCACCTCAGCTCATGTTTGTTAACCTTCACACCATTTGTTTACAAATAAATACGTTTTCAGCAAGTACTTTTCATAGGATGTCCCGCCGAAAGTTGGTTACATGGAATTCGACCAAATTAAGAGTTGGGTAGGATGAGAAACTCAAAATCTTCTGAAGGTTAAAACAGTCAATTCGTATAAAGTTTAATTTTATTTATTTTGATATCACGATCTATCCCGTCTTGCATCCACTTATCTGCATATAGCAGATTTATTAAAGAATTCGAGTGTACTTAAATTGATATTTTGTACATTTACTTCAGTAATTAAAATTAACACTCATAATTAGTACAAACAGTTTTATCATTCATGATCATAATCAAAAGCATTTATTCAGTTTAGGGTGTTACAAACACTCAGGAATGTCTAGAAGCTACGCCATAGGTTTGTAAATCTACTGCGGGAGACCTTGTACTGAGAAGAACCGGCAAGAAACTCAGCAAAGGCCTGCTTTTCCCCCCATTTTTTATTATTTACAGAGTTTGAAAAATGTCTTCAGAGATGGTTCATGAAGTCACCTTTCATTACATAATGATTTAATATACATTAATAAAATTGTTTATCTGCATTTTGATTGCGGTGTCATACATTATAAAAACAAATAGTTTGTTTCAGTTTGTAGGTTACTTGACATTGTATTGAATCTCAATTCGATGATTACGGCATTGCGATTACCTATTACATTACTCTTCGTAACACATTACGTAGTCTCAGCAATAGGGGTTAGATTGTTAAGCTGTGTTATGATTATACTCCCTAGACAATAAATTGTTTGCCTGCAAGCAATACTAATAAAGAGTGCTACTGACAGGTCGAGTTGTGACGCAAAATGCTAAGGTAAACTCCATTATTTAAGGCGAAGACTTAGTTGTAGCAATTCATTTATCTTTCATAACATTTTTTTTATTGAAACTTATGTGGCCTTTCAAAAAGATCGAATTTGATATTGAGCCTGTTTTTAGTTGATGGAAGAGGTTGTAACTTTATTTTAGAAATAGAAATAAAAAATAATAAATCAGTGTCGTTAACGTTATACTAGCAAACCAGTGAACCAAATGTTCACCAAAAAAAAAAAAGTATTTAATTAATTGAGAACTTCGGAGATTTTGTGTGGTTTCGTTTGAAATAGAAATCACGTGATTTCTCGAAAACCGGAAGTGCTACGTTACTCACATCCGGTTTGTAGTCTTATCAGACTATTCTCAACTTATAACTTAAACATTATCTTTATCTATCTCTTACGGTTTGGCCGCTGAAACAGCACCACGGACGGACGGACGGACTTGTCTATTAGATAAGTGATGTTGAGCCTTATTTGTGCCTATAGGTATCTATGCTCTATTCATCAGATACAAAAGGTAAACAAATAAACCGATGTTTCCAAAACTTGTATTATTGAGAGTAAAAATGGCCAGAGTAACCTGACTGATAACGAAATTTCTCAAATTAAAGGCTTTATCACTACTCTTTAATTTAGTAGTATGTATATATATGTACATTCAAAGTTTGGGAATAGCTACAGAATTGGGTAATATTAATGACACTTTTTTTAAACCATGATTTTATATGCGATTTAAATTCGATTAATTGAAAAACCTTTTTATGGTTCGTTTACCTTTTGTCTCACCGGAAGTTGAATAGACTATAGTAAACAGGAAAAGAACTGTAGTGTGACAACAAATGAGTCTTTATTTGCAGTGAGTGCGCAAACTTATGCCTTGCTACTGTTGAACGCGACGAGGTTCTGACTTCCTCATTCTAAGATTCGCTCCACTCCACAGTACTTTCCACTTCGGACACAAGCTTAGTCCGCCATTCCAAAACTACAGCTCTAGGGATGATTGGCTGGCCGGTATACCGCGGGCCACATGGACTGTTATCTGCATAGCAATGCATGCCGAGAACTAATGTATGTCTTGTCATTGATATGCAGTATGAAAAGCGTCGGGGAGAGCTCCGAACCTTGTGGAACTCCAGCATTTATAGTCATGGGTTCGGAGCAGCAGCCATCGATAACGACTTCAATGCTCCAGCTGACCAAGAAGCCGGGTATCTACTTGCAAAGCTCCGCCGGTCCTCACGCCTTAAGATAGTAACTTCGATAAATATGCTCTATACCAGACCCTATCAAACGCCTTGGCGATATTCAGGGTCACTGCAAGTGCTTCACTCTTGCTCTCGACGGCTTCAATCCAACGGTGAGTGAGATAAACAAGAAACAGAACGACGTGATGGAAACTGCTCCTCAAGGTATCTCAAAAGACGGGTGTTGATCACCCGCTCCATCAACTTAGAGCGCAGAGATGTTATCACTATAATGAAATCCATTTCCTCCTCGTTGTGCCAGCAAATTGTTCCATTAGTGGCATGAGCAAAAACTAATGAAAAGAGAGAGTGAGAGAACTATTTTAATTAATAGTGTGCCGTATATTCTGTGCGGCCTCGTTGTCAATAAAATTTTTAATCATTATCAGACAATGGACGTGCTTAGCTGGACATACTCGTAGGCCTCATCTCGGGATTTTAACACCAAATCGTCCTGCACTTTCTGCATCCAGTGCCCCCCCCCCCTGCCTCGCTTGATGTCGTCAGTCCACCTGCCGCTAGACCCCTCACGGTCTAGCGACACTGCGGGTCACGGTGCGAGGTCACCTTTGAAGCACCCTGAGACTCCACAATATACAAAAATTTAATTCAATGCCGTACTGCCGCGATATTAATCACCTTAAATGTTACATAACAAAAGATTTTTTTTAGAAGTAGGTAAATTCTCGACGACAGTTGAGATTATTACGCAGTATAAAGTGAAATTCTGGAGCTGACAGCTTCTTTTATAAACCCCATCAAACTTTATGAATAGTGTAACGTAATGGAATTGATAGGTTGCTGTGAGCAATTCGTCAGGTTTGAACAGTCCATTACATCTGACAGAATGTTGCCACCGTGAAAAAAACGTAAAAAAACTAAATCATTCTCTTCATTGCCAATAAGAAAACCTAATCATTCTTAAAACAGTCTAGTCTAGTTTAATTAGGACAAAAACTTTTCTACTTTCTGAGCTTCCTACTGAAAAACATCACTCGGCATCACGCGTACTATTTTCTTTGATTGAGAAAAAATGCTTTTCCTATTTGTTGTTAAACTTTTTTCTCTACAGTCCATTATCTGTTTTTTTGCGTTTAAAAAAATAAGGGTCGCACAAAAAAGTTACGATGCGATTTGTTTTTTTTTTATCCTTCCTTTAGCGACCGAGTAATCGTTTTCTTTTGTTTCTCGATACTCCTCCCGACCGTGACCGACCTTGCGAGATGGTCTTCCTTCACTGTCAAGCCACTGAATGGATGTAAATGGCATCATTTAAGTACCTATCAATAGTAGTTTTTTTCTTATTGCTTAATGAAGTGTGGCCACTTTGAATAAGCGTTTACTACTGTAATTCTGCAATGTATTGTATTAATGACACAGAACATGAATGCAATTGCGTTAATTAAGATTTCTGCATAATCCTTATGTAAAGTGACATAATTATCATCATTATTCCTTTTGTTTCATTGTTTTTAAAGACGCGGAGCGAAAATTTAATGTTATTTATTGTTACGAATAAGTTTTAAAGTAATTTAGCAATTTCAGCAAGCGCACATTGAGCTAAACGCGATTACTAGTGGCTCAGTCAAGCCAATAAACGCAGCCTCCAATCGAATGGAGGGGGTGGTTGCCATTAAGCCGTTAGTGGCCGACACTATTAATGGCTTAATGTGCGCTTAGATTATTTCCCCAGACGGGCGCTCCAATTCGAGCGGAAAATCCGCTATGCCCTCCCTCTCTTAACACTGAGGAATGGTCTAATAATTTTTCCGCCCATAGAGACCGAGTAGGTACAGACGCCTACTCAAAGAACTCTTTATCAGTCACCTTCAATGACTTCTGATTAATTATTGGCTTGCACAAATAGTTGAAGTAACATAATCAAACTATTTCAGAAATTCGTAAATAATTTAACATATTATGTTATTTATTTAGAAAAGTACAATTTTGCAGTTGGACAAGTGAAAATATTCATATTGAATCGATACTATCTGTAACGAGTTTTATCGATAATAGTAATTTATGTATTCTACTATATAAAAATAAGTCGGGTTTTCCTTCCTGACGCTATAACTCCAGAACGCACGAACCGAATTCCACGGTTTTGCATTCGTTGGAAAGGTCTCGGGCTCCGTGAGGTTTATAGCAAAGAAAATTCAGGAAAAATTAAAAAAAAATCGTTTTCTTTTAATCACAAAACGAAATGTTACATAAAAAGAAGCTATCTGGTGGCGAAACGGAGTTCGCTGGGTTTGCTAGTGTATTATATATACATACATAAATAATAATATGTTTTATATGTATTTATGGCTACTTATATGTAGTTACCTTGTTTTTTCACGAAAGGTCATCATAATCAGCCGATGGTTGTCCACTGCTGGTCATAGGCCTCATGTACTGATTTCTGCATCCAGTGGGTCCTGAGGAAAGATATAAAAAAATCCTTAAATAACGGTACATTGTTAGTAACCACCAAAGTTTTTAAACAGTTTTATCGAGCAAAATAAATAATCATAATCAAAATCATTTATTCAGTTTAGGCTGTTACAAGCACTCATGAATGTCTAGAAGCTACGCCATCGGTTCGTAAATCGATAAGATTATCAAAAAATAATAATAAAAATTAAGCATTCGCTTGGCGGTTTCTGCGAAAGACGCCATTTCGAATCCAGCTTATTACCTTCGCGGAGTTGATTTTTTCCTATTAAATGTTGAAAGATGCTAATGGACAGCGATATGAAAACCATTTTCAATGATATAACAGGTTAGCATGTCAATGGGTAAACCTCATTACGGCACCGATTATAAGTTATATGTGTCAATGGCGCCGATGCCACTTCAAAATCGTGCCTAATCCAGGTCGTTATTTTGTTATGTTATAAGATTATAATATGCTGTGCTGTGATGAATAGCAGATATGGGGAGTTTGGTTTTAATATAAAAGATAAAGGGAAGACATTGACGACTAAAAGACCTTCATGGTCGAGTGGTTTGTACGCCGGGTTTCATGGTGTCGCCCACTCGAATCCCGGTGGGGGCAGATGTTTGTGTGATAAATACGAGCATCTGTACTCCAGTCATGGATGTTTAATACATATTTCTATGTTTATATAAACATACTGATATAAGTACAGTATATGTATTGAATCCGTTACCTTAGTATCCCATAACACAAGCCTTACAGTGCTTACTTTGGGGCTAGGCTAATTGGTATGAGTGTTGGAAATATTTATTATTTTTGTAATTTAATATAAAAGATAAAGGGAAGCCATTGATTAGGGATATTTGCTTGGATATGATTATGCTAGTTGGCTGGTTGGTTATGTCAAGTTTATGTCTTTAAAACAGTGACAACGAAATTCGTACCCGTAGTTACGTCACGTCAAATATTTAGCAAATATGTCAAATTGTGACAAATGGTTAGGGCCAGGTTATAAGCTGCTTTTACGTGATTAAGTAAACAAACATACAAACTTATACATTTCGTAAAATTTGAAGCATATAATGGCCCTAAAAACTTAGCAAATGTGAACTATTAAAATATACTTAAACGAAATTATAATAGCAGCATTGTTAGCAATTCAGATAGGCTCGTCGCATATTAATGTCGGATTTGATGCAACAGATCAGCGATCGTCGCAACGTGATCGTCGTCCAGCCCGTGCGTACGAAACTAAACAAGATGGCGGACGTGTGATGTGGATCAAGACGCTGCGGCGCGGCTCACGTGTCCCTTCGAATCACAAAACAACCTCGAATCTGCACGAGACCGACCTGATGCTTCGGGACAGGCGGGCAGACAATACTTTGAAACATAGAGAATATATTGTTTTAAAAGTGAAAGAACTCTACCACCCGTCCGCTTCTAGTTCTAGGCCGTCGATAACCGTTACAAAATGTGTTACAGGCCAATCACAGGTACATCAACTGTAAGCCTATTAGTCGACCAATAGGATCGACTAATAGGCTCTGTCTAGGAGCGCGGTGCGGTGAGGCGAGGAGGGTGGGAGCGGCCAACTTAAAGAACTGCACAGTTCTGTTGTTCTGTGGTCGTGGTAGGTACGGTAAGCTTTGCTCTTCAGAAAAACATCGTCTTCATTAGGCTGTTCGTGTTCATGCTCAAGTAATAGGAAGAACACTGTATTCGCTAAGTAAAAAGTAATATAGGAAGAACGCGGCCGGAGTACTTTCCAAAGTACGGAGGAATATAAAATACGAATTTTGGAGGAGCTCGAGATAATAGATAAATTTTCTATTTTAAACCACGTGAGTGGAAAACCTCGTGATCCCTCTAAGAAAAGAAAAGGCACTACCTACAGGAGTCTATAGAAGCTTTTTTAATGCATGTACGAGATGTGAAGCTTGTTCCACCTGAAATAGCCCGATGGGAGACTGTGATTTTTTTTTGTACTTTGGTGGAATGAGCGGAGGTTTACTCAATAACAGACACCACTTCTAACACCTTTCGCCGACCAACATTCTAAGGTCCAAGATATGACGTGCATTTAGTCAAGTAAAAATTTTCTTTAGATTGAAACACATGTAACGAATAATACCTACTACTAAAAAGGGCTGTACAACAAAAGTAAAGAGAAGCTTTTCTTTCTTTTTGTTTTCCTATTGGCTGTACTTAGGCAAAGGGAACATCCACAGTGTGAATGCTCGATGCGATTACTCAAATATATGTCAATGCTGAATAATTTGAACGTCCTTTGTCCTATGAGATAGTGTTTGGATACTGGGTGATTATTTTTATTATTGTTTCTTAAGGTTTTTGTGTCGATATTATGATAAGTAATTTTATTGAGCGCACTTGTTAAAATATGATGATGTATATTGGAATTTTCAGATGAATATGTTTGCATTATAGTGAGAAGAAGAAGAGAATTATTATGGGAAGAAGACATCATTTATTGCCTAAGAACGTAAACGTTTAGATTTTGTAATATATAATTTATTTTTTTATTAATACTAAGATATACTTAGGAGTTGTAATTTATTTATATTCTAAATCTCTGGCAAATTAATTCACGCTACTGTTTCCGATAGACCGTACAAACGGATGGAATTAGACAAGGAAACTATTATTGAAGAAGCTCAGCACCGAATGCATTCCTTCCTGGAAAAGTACGTGTGTACAAGTAGCTTGTATAACCAACCACTTGTGAACACAAATATAATTATAACATGTATTACAATTTGTAACAACAGGGCGGCGGCGTCTCGTGATACTCTCAACCTCGAGTCTGAGTGCTCTGGATTAGCTGAAGTGATGGGCCAATCAACATAATATATCGATAAAATACGTAATGAGCCATCGTAGTCTATAGATAGATAATTCACATGCACAGAGGGCAATGGTACTTCCCTGTATGATAGAATATGAAATAGGGAAATCCGCTAGAGAATTACTGTAACTGACATCGCACGAAGGATTCATCATCATCATCAGCCTATTAATGTCCCCACTGCTGGGGCACAGGCCTTCCCTATGGATGGAATAGGGAGGTTGGGCCATGACCCACCACGCGGGCCCAGTGCGGATTGGTGGGTGCTAACGACTGCAGATGCAGCCGGGACCAACGGCTTAACGTGCCTTCCGAAGCACGGAGGAGCTCGAGATAGTAATTTTTGGTCACCCATCCAATGACCGACCACTGCGAAAGTTGCTTAAGTTCATCGATCGCAGCCAAACGCGCTTACCACTTGCGCCATCGAGCTCCTCACGAAGGATTGCTCAGCTGAAATGGCAGTGGGCGGGACATAAGCGAGAAGAACCAGCCTTTTCCATCCCAACAACGTTTAGCTAGTGACGACCATCACGAATTGATGATCTACTGAAGAGCTGCGGAAATCCGCTGGACGTGGTTAGCTCAAGACGGATCAACTTGAAGATCTTTGGGGAAGCCATAAGCTAAGCGGTGGGCGTCATATGGTTGAAATGAGATAATGCATTACAATACCATATGGCTGCTTATTCATACAACAATCACTTTTATTAGTATCGATACACTACAGGCAATTTATTTAAAATTAAGAAGATTTAAAATTTCAAAAATAAACGTCGTTTTCGTTATCATTTTGTACTGAAATTTACTGACGAACTTATGTATGTATGTAATATATTTATTCATAAAAAGTTACACTTTCATTTGAATCATGCCCCGCAAAACTGCTTACGCAGTTTGACTGCAGGTAACTCGCTTTATATAAACATAGCTTATAAATTATTAAATTAGGTGATATTAATACAATTAATTTACGTAATAAGTTACAACGTATTTAACAAGATGTTTTCATAATAAACTTTTAAATTTAGTAAGTTTAGGCTCACGTCTTATGTCCTCGGGTAAACTATTGAGTAAGTATGGAACTCGTTTTTTTAACGTTCTATCTCCATAGTAATTTTGTACCATAGGTATTTCAAATTTACCTTTGGACATTGACCTTGTGCCAGTTTTATGTTGCACCAAATTAGTGAAACGATCCTGTTTACTATGATTGTTTACAAGTAGAAGGTATTTATGTTTAGGCTAGCCGGTAAAATTTTACATATTTTATATAGTTTAGAGTTATCTCCTTTACATTGATTCTTTGTCTTTTTATTTACGAGTAATTTTAAAAATCTTGTTTGCAATGATTCTATTTTATTTATGTATGTTTTAAATGTTAATCCATAGCAATCAAGAGCGTAACCAGTCTGTGGAAGATCCTGGGGCCGACTCAAAGGAAGGATGGCAGCTGGAGAGTGCGAACGAACATCTGGAAAGTCTATCAGAGCCTAACATCATAGGAGAAATTAAAGCGATTAACTTCGCTGGCTCGGATATATAGAGAGAACGGTAGAGGATCGACCCGTGAAAAGAGCGTATTTGGGGCGACCGACAGGACGACGACTCGTTGAACGTCCCAGATACCTCTGGAGCGACGAGGTGCAGAAGGACTTGTATCTTTGGGTGCCTACCTAGCCCGGGATCGCAGAGCATTGCGTCATCTTGTGTCGGAGGCCAAGATCCTTAACTATGTATCGTTGCGCCGCAGCAGTAAGTATGTACTGAAATTGCTAATATAATATTAGTTGAGTTATATCGATAACGAGAACTGATATCATTCGCAGCACAATTTCGATAAAAGCACCCATTACCGAGTGCAACGCGGCCCCGAAACATTCGATTGCCGAGTTTCAGACAACCGTTTCATCGTAATAATCTGAAATATATTGTCTCTTGTTATCTTTAGGTAGATATTTGTAATATCTATAGGTATTCATACCGATTTAAAGCATTTTCCTGATTCGATTAACATTTCGTACACTCTTTAGTGACGTGACAAAGAACCTCTATCACTATGTAGGTAAGTGTTCTTTGTTCATTCTGTCTGTCAGTTGGCGGTGTCTCACCTATCATGGTCTCACCATATCAAACCGTCATAATACGGGCGCAGATCCAACATTAAAAAGTGCGAGTCGGGCTCGCCTAACGTGGGTTCCGTACAAATTTGTAGGTACGCAACATTAACGGCCGTATCTTTTTTAGCTTAACTTAGAATTTGGTTTCTGTTACAGCTTTAAGGGAATATAGATTTGAGTAAATAGTTTAAATTCCAACTTGATACCTTTACGTGTTTTCGAGATAAAGGGTCTTGAGAAACAGACACATAAACAGCAGTATCTTTTCTTATTAGTAAGCTAAAAAGGTTGGGTCGCAGCTTCAAGAGACCACAGATTTAAGTATGTGGTTTAAATTTCAGCTCAATGTCTTCTCAATGTCTCACGTTCCCGAGATAAAGAGTCTTGACAGACAAATAAAGTGCCGTATCTTTTTTATTAGGTAACTTTATTTCTCTATTAAGGGTTGCCTGGAAGAGATTGCTGCCTTGCAATAAGGCCGCCTATATTGTGTACGTTTGTCTATCATATTTCGTTTCTTTTGTATCCTGTGTGGTATTATACCACAATAAAATATTATTATTAGAAATTAAATTTTTTCTCGGCTTCAGACTTGAGCAGGGTAAAACAAGGTATAACTGGCCACTTTCAATAACTAGTTCAGTTAGTAGATCGAAATAAGAGTTTCTGCAGCGTTATCTATAATGTTAACTCTAGTCTAATCCAGCTCAGATCCACACAAATTACGAAAAATCTCTGCATCTAAATTAATTCAGTGTCTCAATACGAACATCGTTTTCATTCAAATTGTGTTATCAGTGACTACTCAAATAATCAGTTTATCTTACCAATGATGACGTACGGAAGCGAAACAGGGTCCTTTACAACGGGTCTTATAAGAAGGCTCAAGGTTATACACGAGCAATAAAGTATTCGTATTTTCCTACGCGATTGAATCAGAAATCAGAAAATCTTTTGGAAGAAAGAAAGAAAGAAAGAAAAGCATTTGTTGGTTACACAGCATAGTTAAATACATTAAATAAAATACATGACAAATAAAAACAAGAAAACTAAATTCAGGTGCTGCTATGCAGGGCCAACAGGTCGCTGTCCCAGCTATGCTACTATGGTAGTACTTTCGCAATACCACAGCAGCGCTGATTTTCAGCCAGCGCCTAGTGACGCCGGAACGCCGAACAAAATGCGACTACACACACTCGCATTTTGTACGAACTACGAAATGCGAGTGATTTTAAATAAAAGAATAAAAAAAAAACATTAAATAATAAATTTTGTTCTATAAAATAAATAAAATAAAATAAAAAATGATGTGGTGTCGTGGGACACCAGGTAGGAACGAAGTTCCTTCGGCTAATGTAGAATCGACACAAATTGCAAACTCGCTTGTGTATGCGACTGTTGCGCCTGCGCACGTCTCATTTAACGGTTTTATTCCACGCACTTTGTTCCACGGATTTTTTCTTACGGTTTTACTATCACATTTTTTTCAGTTCGGTCGCGCAGCAAAATCCCTATCCCCTCCAAGCCTGCCGTAAGGAACTTCGTCGCGCCTGCGCACGTCTCATTTAACGGTTTTATTCCACGCACTTTTTTCCACGGATTTTTTCTTACGGTTTTACTATCACATTTTCACATTTTTTTCAGTTCGGTCAGCTAGTGTTCGTAGGCAGGACTGGCCCACAGATTATAATAAACTACAATGTCACAATAATCCAGTAATGCAGCCCCGTCGCTCTGCCACCCCCTGGACTTAAGCACAGTTTAGTATAATATACGACAATAATCCAGTGTTGGTATAATGCCACAATAATTTGGGGTTGCACCCCCGTCGCTCTGTCACCCCCTGTTAAGTACTGACCTTGTTATTATGTCTAGCTTAAGTTTACAGCAGATGATAGGCGTTCCTGGTCCACAGCTCGGTATAACGTCGCAAATATCCAGATTTCGTGTAATGTCACAATATTCCAGCGCTGCACCCTCGTAGCTGTGCCACCCCCTACATACGCACCTTATTATCATGTCCCGCTAGCGTTCGTAAAGGATGCTAGGCAGGACTGGCCCACAGTTTAGAATAAACTACAATGTGACAATAATCCAGTGATGCACCCCCGTCGCTCTGCCACCTCCTGATAAGTACTCACCTTGTAATCATAATCATGTCTCACAGGCGTTACTGGTCCACAGCTTGATATAACTTCACAAATATCCAGTATTGGTGTAATATCACAATATTTCAGTGATGCACCCTCGTCGCTCTACCACCCCCTATAACCTCACACATATTCACTGTTGGTGTAATATCACAATACTTCAGTGATGCACCTTCGTCGCTCTACCACCCCCTATAACTTCACACATATTCACTGTTGCTGTAGTATCACAATATTTCAGTGATGCACCCTCGTCGCTCTACCACCCCCTATAACTTCACACATATTCAGTGTTGGTGTAATATCACAATATTTCAGTGATGCACCTTCGTCGCTCTACCACCCCCTATAACTTCACACATATTCACTGTTGGTGTAATATAACAATATTTCAGTGATGCACCCTCGTCGCTCTACCACCCCCTATAACTTCACATATATTCACTGTTGTTGTAGTATCACAATATTTCAGTGATGCACCCTCGTCGCTCTACCACCCCCTATAACTTCACACATATTCAGTGTTGGTATAATATCACAATATTTCAGTGATGCACCCTCGTCGCTCTACCACCCCCTATAACTTCACACATATTCAGTGTTGGTGTAATATAACAATATTTCAGTGATGCACCCTCGTCGCTCTACCACCCCCTATAACTTCACACATATTCAGTGTTGGTGTAATATCACAATATTTCAGTGATGCACCCTCGTCGCTCTACCACCCCCTATAACTTCACACATATTCAGTGTTGGTGTAATATCACAATATTTCAGTGATGCACCCTTATCGCTCTACCACCCCCTATAACTTCACACATATTCACTGTTGGTGTAGTATCACAATATTTCAGTGATGCACCCTCGTCGCTCTACCACCCCCTATAACTTCACACATATTCAGTGTTGGTGTAGTATCACAATATTTCAGTGATGCACCCTCGTCGCTCTACCACCCCCTATAACTTCACACATATTCAGTGTTGGTGTAATATCACAATATTTCAGTGATGCACCCTCGTCGCTCTACCACCCCCTATAACTTCACACATATTCAGTGTTGGTGTAATATCACAATATTTCAGTGATGCACCCTCGTCGCTCTACCACCCCCTATGCGCACGTAACTCATTTAATGGTTTTATTCCACGCATTTTTTCTTACGGTTTTACTATCACATTTTTTTCAGTTCGGTCGAGCAGCAAAATCCCTATCCCCTCCAAGCCTGCCGTAAGAAACTTCGTCGCGCCTGCGGACGTCTCATTTAACGGTTTTATTCCACGCATTTTTTCTTACGGTTTTACTATCACATTTTTTTCAGTTCGGTCGCGCAGCAAAATCCCTATCCCCTCCAAGCCTGCCGTAAGGAACTTTCGTTCCAATAATGATAATACTTATAATTAAAACACACTACATCTATGGCAGAACGACATTTATCCGCCGCACCGTACCGTGACACGGCAGCAACGCACCAGAGAACTACTAATCTGTGCCTTCGTAAGTCTATGGCAGATTTGACAACAAATATTTTTGGAGAACTGAAGTGATCAACATCACGTAAAAGATTGCTAACCTCAGCAGGCAGTGTAACGTGGAGACCCTATGGGTTTTGCGACAAAAAATAGTAAAATCTTGAAAGTCCCCCCACCCCCCCTCTTAAGAAAATTGCGCGCAGTGTTTTTCAATACAAACGTTCTCGACTGATTCCTCCTTGATTTGAATCTTTAAAGAATTGATTTCCATCATAAAATATAATTTTACTCATTCTATGCTCCTGTTTTCCTTTTTTCGATAACTTGTGTTTCAAAGAAACTAGAAGCACTTGAAAAAGCCCAATAATAAACAAATTTTTATCACCACTAAAGACGTCTAGTGTGGAGATTTAATAAGCATTTACAAAAAAATCAAAACATACAGGCGAAGTATAACTACTTATTATTCTTTGTGTAAAGTTTCTTTTACATAAATCTCATTTTCGAGGAGGAAATCCTCGAGAGCCAAACCTCAAATTTCGAAATTTTTATACAAAAACTTCAGCGTTAACTACTGTCCAATCACACGGTATTTGCCAATGCGTGACAGCAACAGTATTTCCAAATATCTATTTTTTAAACAATTTTAATAAACAACTTTAATAAATGTAGCAGTTTAATGCTCAAAAATAATGATACGACTATTAATATAGGTAAGCAGATGCATCCACGTTCATTTAATGTTTTTAATATTTACTTAACAGCTACCTATAATGGTTTCGATCTTTAATACTTTAATGTTAAACTAGCCTCATTAGTGTCAAAAAGCTGTTTAAAGTGTCAAGAACGACTTTTCTAATCGGTGTCTGAGAGTGTGTCCTATGATAAGAGGCGTACATTTGTAGACTAATCAGAGTATACATTAGATAAGTATGTAGTACCTATATTTAGGCTCTACTGACCTTCCTCATTGTAAGACCCATTTTACCCTACTAACGGCAAAGGTTAAAGGCTTTATGATTACAACTACTTTTTGATTTTGATGGTGCAGCGTTAAGCGCTTTTGGTCGGTGAACTTCGTAATAACCAGATATTGGATAGGTGACCAAAAATTAAATTTGTTGTGCTCCTCCGTGCTTCGCAAAACACAAGATCTAAGCATCTACAGTTCGTTGCATCGTTAACACCCACCAATCTGCACTAGGCCTGCGATATGGAGAAAGAAGTGCCACCTACCTACTTTCGAGATCTATTAATGAATTGTCGCCGGAATTACGGGTCAATCTAACAAACGCTTACTACTTTTTAAACAATTTAAAAAAGAATGTTTTTAACCATGTAAATTACATTTTACAATGTACAAACTTATCCGATTCCGATACATTTTTGTTTATTTTAATTGTGCATTCAAACCACTTACTATGTACATTTAATTAAACAACACATGACGACCTCCGTGGCCTAGTGGTTTGTACGGCGGGTTTCATGGTGTCGCTGACTCGAGAGGTCCCGGATTCGAATCCCGGTGGGGGCAGATGTTCGTGTGATGAATACTTTTCATAGAAAAAATGCTAAACTTGTATACAGTTGAATTTGGTCTCAAAATAAAGCCAAAATTATTTGCTACATAAAACTACTTTTGCCTTATTTTTAGTGCATCGTGGAAAGAAGTTATATAATGATTAATATTTTTTGATATGGAAACCCTAAATCTTCAAGGGACAGAATTTTACTTCAAAATATTACTCAAGTGACTTTTAAATCGATCGGGCTGAGACTTTGCATGCAGTCTGCATTGGTGCAGGTATAAGAAGAATCATAGATGAATGTCATTGTGTGTAATCCAAGCCTGAGAACAAAAACTGTAGTCTACACTTCAGCTCTACACTGAAGCGAAGCGAGGGCGGGCCGCTAGTATTTACATATATACAATTGATTAATGCTTCATCATCACCAGCCTATTAATGTCCCCACTGCTGGGGCACATGCCTTCCCTATTGGATGGAATAGAGAGATTGGGCTGTGAATCACCACGCGGGTCACCAGTGCGGATTGGTGGGTGCTAACGACTGTAGATGCAGCCGACACCAACAGCTTAACGTGCCTTCCGTAGCATGGAGGAGCCATTCCATGACAACGGCTAACTAGAGCCAAGGTCCGAGTCTCAGAGACGTCCTCTTGTTGAGCCGACCCCTTCAGGTCCGAGTGGTCTAGAGGCTCCAGACGGAGAGCAGACTCCATCCTCTTGGAATAACTTTAGAGGCACTCGCCAATTCTCGGCTTGAGGTCTCGCCGTCCCCAAACCCGGTGACGCTGTAAAGGTCGTCTGCGACCAACAGCCTATACACTCAAGAAAAAACGGAAGAGCTCGAGGTAATAAGTTTTTAGCCACCCATCCAATGAGGAAAGTTGCTTAATTTCCATTATTGCAGGCCGAACGCGCTTCAAATCCATCAATCAAAATACCAGCAATAAGTTTGAAGTGTTTAGCGATCTGTTTCTTCAAACAAAAGTAATCAAAGTTAATTTCATTGAATACTCAGTAGATAATTAGCAAACGACATTGAAACTAAGAAAAAATACTAACCACGAGTTACGCAGAGATTTTCTCGAAGAAATTAGTACTCATTTGTTTTTTCGTTCATCACTTTCATCAGGTTTTTTTAACATACAACAACACAGAGTTTACGTAGTTTATTTGTTCATTAGACCAGCCAGTGTTGGTGCCAAAAAGTTATAATTTTGAGTTTACGAGACACGTCAAATCGTTGGTCCCGGCTGTATTTACAGTCGTTAGCATTTAGTAATTCACTTTGGGTCCGCGTGGTGATTCATGGTTCATTCTCGCTATTCCATGCAAGCATCCATAGGGAGGAGCTCGATGGCGCGGGTGGTCAGCACGTTCGGCTGCGATCGTTGAAGTTAAGTAACTTTCGCAGTGGTCGGTCATTGGATGGGTGATCAAAAATCTTCTATCTCGAGTTTCTCCGTGCTTCGGAAGGCACGTTAAGCCCTTGATCCCGGCTGCATCTGCAGTCGTTAGCACCCGCCAATCCACACTGGGCCCGCATGGTGGGTCATGGCGCAATCTCCCTATTCCATCCATAGGGAAGGCCTGTGCTCCAGCAGTGGGGACATTAATAGGCTGATGATGATGATGATGATCCATAGGGAAGGCCAGTGCCCTAAAAGTAGGGATAGGGGGGCCTATAAAGGCCATAGATGGTCATGACTCAACAACTCCGCAAGACTTGGTATGAAGTGAAGCTGTGAAGTTGGTAACATTTTATATGCTTTCACGTGACAACCCTTTAAACCCCATGGTATTTAATGTACAGGTATAATTTGTTTAATTCTCAGTAGGCAATGATATCATGGGAATAACCTTTGTAATTTCACTATTGTTAAAAGGAAAATATCTCGGAAAAATAACAGGATTTAATAGTAATACTGTTCTTTTTCAGAGTTTAATTGTTGACTTTTTCTAATTAAGCTGGTTCTTATAAACGAGCGGTAATTGTGGACATACTATCTTTGGACTGGTGACGCACTTCGCTCCGTGTAGAGTTAAATTAAAACAAGTGTAGAGTACGGCTATTCTATTGTTCTCACATCTTTAACCTATCACTGTCCCCACTGCTCAAGGGCGGATCCAGCTTTGGCGCCAGGGGGGAGGTCATATAGCCAACTTTGGCGCCAGGGTTGGGGTCATATAGTCGTGGTATATTAAATATTGAAAGTACTTAAATAAAATCCCCCTGGGTTTGGTCCATCTGTACTCAGCCCAGAGGGGGGGGTCATGGCCCCCATGACCCCCCCCCCCTGGATCCGCCCTTGCCACTGCTAGGATAAAGGCCTTCCCTATGGATAAAATAGGTAGATTGGGCCATGACCCCCCCCCCTCTCCCCCCCCCCCTCTAAGAGCTAAACTAATGAAAAAGCTTGAAAAACCTGGACAAATTCATGATAATAGTACTTTGCATGAACTTTTAAGAAAAATTATAATGGTTAAAATAGATTAGCTAGTTTATGAGTAATAGTCGTTCAACTTATGTATTAGAAAATTTCTGACCTAATAAAAAATCCTTAGAAGAGAACATTAAAAGTGACTTAGACGAAGTAATTGCTTAAAATATAGACTCTCACCTAAATA
This sequence comes from Chilo suppressalis, assembly GCA_902850365.2. Lineage (NCBI taxonomy): Eukaryota > Metazoa > Arthropoda > Insecta > Lepidoptera > Crambidae > Chilo > Chilo suppressalis. The sequence continues at coordinate 15,360,961 of OU963914.1, read as the reverse complement.
AATTGTGGTGACGACGAGCAACTACGGAACCCTACACTCGGCCGGTTTTTATTATGATGCTTCGGAAAAAAGTATTGGTCTTCTTAGACCAATACTTTTTTCCGAAGCATAAGCGCAGCAAGCAGAAGCGCAAGTTATTAGAAAGACAAAACAACTACAAAATCTAGTAACTACACAATCTCAACTTTATCTCTAAAAGGTGAAGCAATCAAATAAATTTAAGCATCGAACAAGAAATACGAAAAGACCAGTTGAGACTTGCATATGACACTTTTTCTGTTCAAGAGAAGACTTCCTAAAGGTCCAGAGGGATCTTCTCTAGTTACCTATTTCAGTATTGGTGTCGTTGTCAAACCAATTCATATCAATGTCAAAATAATAATATAATAAATACCTTTGTGCAAAAAATACAACTTTTAAACGTTACAGTTAATATTTGACAATATTGCGGCAGATGCACATACCTAGTATATTTTTAACAATCACTGCTTACCGTTACAATGCTGAGATTCGCATAGCAGTCTTTGTATTCGGAAATTCAGTTTCAAGTTAGTATAATGATGAAAAATAGTCATAATAATGAAAATGTCGAAATCTCTTGGCGACGACAATATGCTGCATACGGCGAGAGATTTTGCAATGCCAAAATGAAACTCTGCTTGGCCGGTTACTCTATTTTTGATTTAATAAGAACTAAAATCTCATCTTTTTGCTGAATACAGTGTATAATGAACGTTGTCAAAGCTGTCATCTTTCATCTGCCACTTATCTCTCCACGTCGTGTCACATCGCGGCTCAGACACCGTTACCGTGGCAGTTTGGGCAGTAATTACGATGTTCAGTGCATTGACTGTGAGTTTTAAGACTACTTTAAATCTACTTAACTTTACTACATTTAATAAAAAATAAATTCTGAACAATTTTAATCAAACTTTTAGCCATTTTTGAAGTGAAACTTCTTTGCGCACGAGGGGGGTAAGCTGGCGAATGCGTTATGCGTTACGAAAAATGTGTTCGGGCGAGGCGAAGGAGAGTTGAGTAGGGGATATAGTCAATGAAATATGTATATCTACATACATGTATATATTGTACACATATATATATATATATATATATATATATAATTATATATACAGATGGAGCTAAAGAAGTTACACTTCAGTCGTTTTTTTTTAATTATTTATCACCAAAAACTGTTTTTTTGTTGCTCTTTGTAAATCGAGTTTTTTGGCGTACTTTATTGGTGTCATAGATTATAAAGTACACCTACATCAAAAAGAGGTCTTTCATCTATTTAAGAGTACGGGTGGCGGCAACCTCAGTTTCTTACGCTCGGGTGTTCCAACGGGCGGACGGGCGCTCCAATGAGGGCTATCGCGTATGAATCCGCCGCTAGAGGCGCTAGTGTAGCGTGAGGTCTCCGAAATGTCAAATGTTATTGCTTGTTGGTTGACTACGCGGGTTTATTTCTAATTAAAATAATGTTGTGAATAATTGGTAACAATTCGGCTTAATTATGGCAAATATGAGTTATGTGGCAATGAATGTCAGTTATTAAAAATTTGAGCTTAGAAAAATGATTATATTCCCATTTTTTCCGAATAAAACGGAACTGCGCGTCACTGTGGCATGGCCTATTATGTTTAGGATATGGTTCTTTTGTGTTAAAATACGATCTAAATGTAACCTTTGATTTCATGTGCGTATTAATAAACTTTAAAAGTTACAATTTAGGACCTCACTCAACAGTGGCGCCATCTGGTGAGGCAGAAAACGGTAGCCCTCATTAGAGTGGCTCCGCTATACCTTACCTCTTTTTGGATGTGGACAGTTGTTTTTTTTGTATTTATTGAAATGTCCTGAAAATGTTCAACCTTTTCATGGCTACACCAGGCAGTAAGTACGATAACTCGCTCGGCGGAGCCATTGCTGGCAGCCACTCAACAATGCACCTGCAGTTATATAGGTAAAGTCCAGACAAATTCTAGGTCATCACACTTTGTAATGAATGAAAATGAGCTGTCATAAAACCTGCTGCTATTCTCTTTTCTATTAGAATTAAAATTCTTACTTACCATTCAACAAAGCACAATAATATTATTAACTCGATCTCCTCCGTGTTTCTGAAGATACGTTAAGCCGCTGGTTCCGGACATCTACAGTCATTAGCATCCACCAATCCGCATTGGGCCCGCATGGCGAGTCTTGGCCAATCTCTCAATACGATCCATACTATAGAGAAAGCCTGTGCCCCAGCAGTGAGTAAATGGTAACTGGAATCATCTCCTACGACCACGTTTCTCGAGGGAGTGTTTCATACTCTATATGATGACGACCTCCATGGCCGAGTGGTTTGTACGCCTGGTTTCATGGTGACGCCGACTCGAGAGGTCCTGGGTTCGAATCCCGGTGGGGGCAGATGTTTGTGTGATGAATACGAGCATTTCTACTCCAGACATGGATGTTTAATATGTATTTCTATATTAATATACTTATATATGTATTCTTTTCGTTACCCTAGTATCCCATAATACAAGCCTTACAGTACTTTCTTAGGGACTAGCCTAATTGGTGTGAGTGTTGGAAATATTTATTTATTTATTATATGACGAGATCCTCAAGAACTAACACGAGAGCGAAAGCGAGCGAGCTTCAGGTATGTGTAATGCCTCTACAACTTCGTTATAAGCAATAGATAGATATAGGCACTAAAGATTACGCATAAAACAGGAAGTTCGAGCTAAGCGAAATTAATATTCTGACATTATTTGTCAATTCAGCATTCCGTTTTGGTCACCCAATCGGCTGTATCGCTAGTCGCGTGACGTCCTCACGCGACCAACGTGACTCCTCTTACATTCCATGACGAAATGTTAGTTCGGTTGTAAATCAACCCGTCAGATTCACGATTGTGTACCATTCCACCGTTGTTTCGATTACGTTGTACATACTGCCAAACATCAAGCTACGACAACCCATAAAAGTTGCTCAAAAATTTGTTTTATCTCAATTCAAATAAAGATCAAACTCAATTGAAGAAATGTTAAAGTTTTTGAGTAACATGACTTGTGGATGTTAGTACTTACCCCTGCGGATGTTGTTCGACATAAGTAAGTACGCGTACGATTTTAACCCGATGATGAAGTGACTCAGTGATCTTAACCCATATTTCGTTCTGACAGCGTTGATAAATAACGTTCATAAATAGCAGCTATCCGTTACATCTCTTTTTGAATTCACTTTAGTTAGAAATATAAAATAATTAGCTGACTCAGCGAACTTCGTACCGCCATATAAATAGGGGCAGGTGGTAGAAGAGAAAATTTAGGGTTAAGTATATATTTTTAACCACCACCACACTATAAAAACCAACCACATTATAAAAAAATAAATATTGTCCAAAAAAATTTTAAGGGTGTGTAACGTAGTGTTCTATCAATTTCCTGGGATAACAGTCCTCCTAACCCTTAAGAGAACACTACGTTACAATACCCAGTAGTTTGAATTTTGACGTGAAGGCGCTTGCATTGTAGGTTTCAGAACACTACGTTACAGGTGGACAATCATAATCACTTAAGGATATGAAAAATAGATAATAGCCGATTTTCAGACCCACGGAATAAGCATTCACTTTCAAGAGAATGTGTTTAAGTACTTATCTAGGGAGAAAACCATATAAATATATTTATATCACATTCTTATTAAATTACATATACCTATCAGTAATTTAAATACATCATCATTTATTTTTATTGTATAGTGATTTATTCAAAATTTACCCTTTTGTTGTTTATTATTAATGCAATAAGCGAATTAATTACAAATGATTCTTATTTGCCTGTAGTGGCAATTTTTTTTAACTAGCACTATGATTAGTGAATCATTAGTGCTAGTTAAAAAAAAATGCCTCATAATTCATGTTTTAATGAGTAATTCGAATATTAATATTTTTATAAGATTTTATAGGTAAGTCTAGCTTCATAAAGAATCTTTATATTTGTGTATTTAACGAGGTGTTTGTTATGTACTTACATTGTATGCATTTTATGAAATAAATTATTTTGAAAAGAAAAGAATATATCATCTAATAGACATGTTACGCTAATTGTTGTTTCAAGTTCATTCTAGATTACTAATATCATACAGTTTTTATAAAAAATGCAGTGATTGTCACTGGGAGTTTATGCTGATGCAAAAAATACTAATTTTGGAGTTTAATCTTTTGAATTGAATGGGAGCTTTCGGGAAAAGGAATTATCTTTTACTTATCTACTTTAGGAAAACCTAAATTCACTAAAAACACTTACCTAACGATAGTTTTGTTGCTAGTAAATTACAAAATAAAAGCGATATTAAAGGCATAACGGTCGCTTAACATAAGATTAATAGCCGCTCATTTCACCTCAATATAGCTGAAACAAAGAATCTAAAATATTCTATAATATTTATCATTCTAGTAGTTCCACCCAAGATGATTAACCATGATTGCGTTGTGACATATTTGTCACAGCAAGTCTTTCAAGTGATGAGTGCGTACCTAAAAAAAGCAGTTCCATTAATAAAAATTTGGGCTGGAAGAAAAACTGCGGACGTCGTCATCGATGTGGCTAGAGGAGTCGACGAACTTGGATTGATTCCAAGTCACAGAGCACTCCCCAGAGACCGCATACAAGGGCATATTGGCTTGCGCCAATCACAGAACACAGAAAGAGGTTAGAAAGGTGACCATATACCGTTTTACGGGAACCGATGTCGCCCGCTCGCCCCCACTACACATCCACGTAATAGATAATAGCCAATCAAACGACGCGACATCAAACAATCGAACCAATCGGCGCTTATAGCCAAGAGCAATGACACAATTAGAACCAAGTTTTGGTCAAGTTATGAGCATTTGCGACACATAACTGTGGCGCGCCTGTCCCGCCCACAAGACCCTTCTTACCTCTTTCTGCTCTTTGTGGCGCTAACCCTATCAAATGTATGTCACAAATTTTGTGAAACGATGAACCTAAACAGCGCGAGGTCACACTGACGTGTCGAATGAAACCGCGGCCTAGACGATTCTCATACTACTTCGCATTACGCTGCGGGGTGCGTGGTGACGGGAGCCACGCGCGTGGTTGCATGACTGCAGATCTGGATTATCACGGAGCTACTATATAGTATACGGTGGCTTGACCTTATTTCAAAGCAGGTTGCAAAGCATTGTTTTCTATATTAAAAATAGTTATTAATGCAGAACACATTCAGGATGCTACAGATATTATTATAACTTACATTTAAGAAAATTTGGAGATACATTTTTCAATTATTGTAAAATTACGCACCATACTGCAGAACTCGGTGTGCCATACCTTGCGTTTTGCCCCGCACTCCCTTTGAGTGACTGCGCGTTTCTCTACATGTAGGAGCGTGTTTGTAACACTGCCCCTATGCGTGTTTCAATACAAGGAGAGGTTGCAAGTAACGTAAGAAACACACATTCCCGCGCTAAGCAGCGTAGTGCGCGGCAGTGTGAGAATCGCCTAACCCTCCCCGCACGCCGAGCCGCCATCTTTAGCGATTTCTTGTTTCGAGGCCGAGTGGTTTATACGCCGGGTTTCATGGCGTCGAGAGGTCCCGGGTTCGAATCCCGGTGGGGCAGATGTTTGTGTGATCAACACGAGCATTTGTACTCCAGTCATGGATGTTTAATATGTATTTCTATATAAATATACTTTTATAAGTAAAGTATATGTATTCTATCCGTTACCCTGGTATCCCATAACACAAGCCTTATAGTGCTTACTTTGGTGCTAGGCTGATTGGTGTGAGTGTTGGAAATACATAAAAAAAAACCGATTCAAATGATTTGATTGATTTCAAACAAAAATGGAGTAATGCAGACTCTAGTCAGGGTACTCTGTGTTCCAAATGGACAATCAGCTACCGCATTTAAAAAGATTTATGCCCGGTTCCTATATCCAACGACCCATGACCGCTACCGGTTACTTGTCACTCGGCTGTCATGTAAGTTATCTGGTGGGACGTCATTAACCTAGTCTAAGTGAAACGGAACCTCATTTGTTTTTTTGGGAGTAGCTTCTTCCTCGGAGGGTGTTGGTAGTCTTAAAAGCGACATTAGATGTATCCAACACGGGGTAGGGGATTGGGTCATGGTTGCGTACCACGGTGCGAGTGATATATATATTTTTATTATCTTAAAATTAATTTTATTTATTTAGACGTCACTGAACCAGGATTAATGTAAATTTCCTGGAAATATTTGCACGTGGACATTCAACAAAATATGCTGGAAACTGAAGAAATTAGTAACAACTATTGTAACCATATTTTGGAAAATAAATGATTATTATTATAGAGGGTATGGTGGTCGCTTACCATCAGACAGGCCAAAAGTTTATTTGCCACTATTTTTACATAATAAAAATCTGAGATTCGCCTTGCCTTGTCTGTCCTTCTCTAAGACATTAATAAAATTTTATAAAATTAGAATAGATTGAAACTATAATGATATAGGTATCGAAAGACAACTCTTAGAGAATATGGTTGCCCTTGCACAAATTTCCATCCATTAGTTTATAGCTTTTACGTGTTGTTTTAGCAACAAACATAATCTAAATTCTTCTCCTAGGTTGTCCCTTTTCTCTGTACTAATCAGAACTGTTGAATGGCCTGTAAAAATAGGTTGTCTATGATCAATTTATTAATATAATAATTGCGAGTTCCTAGGATAGGTTATTTTTATATGTCTGAAATAAATAAACCCAGACGTCTATATCTTAAAATACGAATATAATGGTGGTTTCTGGGCTATTGATAGGTATAATATGGCCCGTGGGTGACACGAATGAAAGTAGACATTCATAATATTCTAAGAAAAGGTGTACTTACTGCCCTTGTCCTTGCTTGTGTAGTCAACAACAACTTCATGTCAACAAAAATTGTAAAACTTTTCAACTGAGTTTAGAATTTACAAACAGTCATCATCATCATCAGCCTATTAATGTCGCCACTGCTGGGGCACAGGCCTTCCCTATGGATTTAATAGTGAGATTGTGCCATGAACCACCACGCGGGCCCAGTGCGGATTAGCGGGTGCTAACGACTGCATATGCAGCCGAGACCAAAGGCTTAACGTGCCTAACGGAGGAGCTCGAGATAGTAATTTTTGGTCACCCATCCAATGACCGACCACTGCGAAAGTTGCTTAAGTTCAACGATCGCAGCCGAACGCGCTAACCACTTGCGCCATCGAGCTCCTCTCTTTAGAATTTACAAACAGTGAAACCCCCAAATTGCAGAATTTGACCGAGTTATAAAAAATTGTTGGAGAAATTTTGCAATTTGGGGGAAAGCAAAATGTTATGTGACCCTCTTTACCTTAAGTCAAACACCCTATTGCTAGCAAATACCTCCCTTGATTAATTATTATAGTAAAGGGAGCCAAACATTTTGTTGAGATCTGAGTTTGCTATAAATTCGCTTAATAGAGCATTCTCTACAACCTGTGAGTAAAATAAGAGCTGTAGCGACCCGATTGTAGTATGCTGTCCGCGTGAATAACACAATTAATTGTACTCATTTATGTGATTCATTGAGTAAAGAGTGAAAAATAATGCTCAAGTCAGTATCGTTTCATGAATGGATGAATCATAACTGAGCCGTCCAGTTTTCCTAAGTTAATTGCTCGTTGAAAACGCTCGAGTTTTAAATTGGGTCAATAAATCTAGTAGATGTGACGAAACCGAAGTGGTTTGGCAACTTACTATCAGGTGAGAAAAATATTTAAGAAACTTGTTTATATTGTGGCTAGCTTGCGTCTGCGACTTTTTCCGCGTTAACTTTGAATCCCCGTTTTACCCCTTTAGGGAAATTTTGGAACATACTTTTTTAACTCACGCCTACATCATAATAGCTTTAACTGTGCCAAATTTCATCGCATTCCGTTCAGTGGTTTGAGCTGTGCGTTAATAAATCAGTCAGTCAGAGTAACGCTTGCCTTTTGTGTATACACTTCCGGACACATATATCGGCTCACTTAGCATTATAAGTTTTAACGTCTGTAGCAAAAGTATAATCAAATTTCAATTAAACATAATAATGTATTTTCAAAAAAGCACGGAAACCATGGTTAATATATCAGTTTCAAAACTTTAATTCAAAATAAATATTATTCAGAAATCAATATAACTTTATTGAAATTGGATGTATAGTATAATAAAAAAAAACTCCACAACATTATAGTAGTTTATGATACTGTTGCATAATAAGGGTTCTTATAACATGAGTGTGTTTTAAAAAAAACGACTCGTAGGCGAGTTTTTTTATAGTATCACATGAGTGTTATAAGACCAAGTTATGTACAGTGTCATACACTACTTTATCTACTCTCATACTATAATATGTAAAACAATATTGCAAATAAAACGCTGAATATAACAACAAATTTATTTTTACTTGTAATAATTGATGTTCTGAATATTACAATTATGAAACTGAATTTGAACCGGACAGGAATCGTTATTGGAGGTACTCAGAGAGGGTATGTTAATGATGACCTCATTTCTGTTATTCTCAATACTGTTAAGTATTGAATTGGATACAGCGATCTTGTTAGTCATTGAATCATCTATATAGCTTTCTGCAACCGTCGTTGACTTCCAGCCACCGTGTCGTTTTAGTGCCGTTATATCTCCACCAACGTCAACTAGCAAGGTCGCAGATGTTCGGCGAAAGCAGTGTCCTGTGTACAATTCGGGGTCGGTAAGTGAAGATAGCTGGCAATAACTTTGCCTAAAGCTCCAAATTTGTTGATGTCAACTCTCTGCGTCGTGCATTTTCCGGAAATATAGTTTAGAAAAAAACTGGGATTGCTGCACTCAGTTGGTCGTAGCTCTATGTATTTTTGGCATTGTTCATAATATTTCCCAGTAACGGTAAAAGAGCGGTTCGTCTTGGTTTTAGTTTTACTTATTTTGATCAATAGTGTAGTTTCGAAGACTTCAACATCTTTGAATTATATGTTGTATAACTCTTGCCGTCGGCAAGCACCCATTATACCAAAAATTAGTGCAATCTGTAACAATCTATATATATTACGGTAAATTAACTCAATATTAACAAAAAAAAATGTACATGGTTAACTGATAAACAACTAAAATAAATCCCCAAGGCGGCGTTCTATCTCCTCTTCTTTTCGCTATATTTATTAATTCTATTTCCAAAAATATTACTTCTTCCTACCACCTGTATGCAGATGATCTTCAAATTTATAGACAAGCCCCTCTCGGTCAATTATCTGAAGCAATACTGGCCACCAATAATGATTTGCGACAAATTGTGGAGTGGAGCAAATCCTTTGGACTAGAGGTTAATCCCTCCAAAACACAATGCATTATTATAGGTAGCTCAAGGATGACTGCCAAAGTGAATTTGCAGTTACTTCCTAACATAACTCTAGCTGGCAACAGTATTCCATTTAGTGTTTCTGTTAAAAATTTAGGAATAATCGTCGATAACCGTTTCAGTTGGGATCCACAGTTACAAGCTGTTAGCCGTAAATTGTTTGCTTCAGCAGCTTCGCTGAAGAGACTCCGTAATTTCCTTCCTATTGCCACCAAAATTGCTCTAGCACAGTCTCTGCTACTTCCTATTCTTGATTACGCTGACGCCAGCTATCCTGATCTCACGGAGGACCAGCTTAACAAGCTTGAGCGACTTCAAAATTTCTGCATTCGGTTCATATTCTGCTTACGCAAATATGACCATGTGTCTCAATTCCGATCACAGCTCAAGTGGCTACCTATTCGACTTCGCCGGAATACTCACATTCTCACACTTCTCTACAATATATTGTTCAATCCTTTGTCCCCGCGCTATCTCAAGGAATGCTTTAATTACCTTCATAATTCGAATGCGTTATCTCTTAGGTCATCAGAAAATTTAACCCTAAAAATTCCTACCCATGACACGACCTTCTATGGTCGTTCTTTTACCGTCCAAGCTATACGCCTATGGAATTCTCTTCCAGTGTCCATAAGACGAGCACAATCTATTAATATCTTTAAAAATCTTGTTGTGAATCACTATTTGTCGATGTAGCTGCATTTTTATCTCTGTTGACTGGACTAAACCTATGTGTAGTCTATGTATATATATGTTATATGTATAGGTATATAATATGTATATATTATGATGTGTATTTATGTATGTATATATACTTAATTCACAAATTCGTTTAAATCCCTTGTTTCTTTTACTGACACCGCCGACTCCAGCTTTCTTTCAATCCTCTCCATCCAAAGGTTGTCTGGAAGAAATCGCTTTTAGCGATAAGACCGCCCATTGAAGCACTCTTTTTTTTTACAATTGTATTGTCCCTCATTTCTGTTCTGTGTTGTGGTGTTTTCAATAAAGTATTGTGTATTGTATTGTATTGTAAAATACCTTTGTGAAGAGATATAATGTGTCTAGGGCTTCATTTAAGAACTTATTTATCTGCTCTGCTGTAAAAGTCTTGGATTTTTTCCCTTTATATCCTTGTGAGTTTCGTTTCAAAAATGCAATCAGCTTGCTATATTTAGTTATGTCAACTTCGTTGTAAATATTGAGTGTACTTTTAATCATGGAGTATTTAACCCACATACTTGACACTTTATTTTTTTCAGATAACTCTTGAAAGTACGCTAACGACACATTTTCAGAAAATGATGGAGCATTTTTATTCATTTTCCATTCCATGAATTCGTGGTAACATTTATTATAGTTGCTCCTAGATTTCGCCGGCAACAGGTTCATGGTCATGTTTGACGCAGCTTCCAGAATGTCTGGTGGTCTACAATCACCACTATCCCCGCTTTCAGACATGTTTTTACACAAAAACTTATGTATTTTACAAACAAAACCATACTTTGTTAAAACATTGAAAAGATTTTTTAAATGTCAAATGTTGGCGCCAAGGTGCAAACATCGATTCCGCATGCGTGTTGCGTCGTCGCGGACTCGTTCATTGAAACCTTTTTAAAGTAGAGGTTCAACCTCCTTGGTCCAGCTTGAGGCTGTATAGGTGTATTCGTTATGATTAAAAAATGTTACAGGTGTCCATACAACACCTGTATCGTAATTTTTTTTTTTGGGCTGTACGTGATGTTTGTCATAAGCATTTTGTTTTCAGTTTTAGAATCTTTGTATTATAGTATCAGAGTAGATAAAAAGTATAATGTAACTAAGTATACAGTGCATTCGCCCGGATTGCGAAGGGTGCGGGTTCGAGTCCCGTCTGATGCCTGGTCCTCCCGGATTTTTTTCTAGTTATATTTTCTTTAGATTTATACATCAAGCAGTTAGATGCTTAAACATAAAAATTATAAATCATTATGTTGTTAGAACGTCACTATAATTATGATTTATTTAATATAGAAAACCTGTGGGAATTATTGGAACATTTCAAACCCAAGCATTTTTGTCTGTGATATAATCAGGCACTTTGTAATAAGCTTTTTTAATAAGTACTTTTTTATTATATTGTTCAACGTAATATTTATTTTAGCTAGGGACAGTCAGGTAAAATCTTAAAATGTTAGCTGCGTCGATAGATCTATGTGTCCGGGAGTATACACACAAAAGGCAACCATACCGGATCGAATCACAATTACTTGAGCTCATCATGCAATTATAATAAATAATTTTAATCAAATAACTCAAGAATTATTTTTTACTATAATTGTTGGATTTATTTTACCATTCTCCAAGCATATTATGAATATAACGAATCTCCAGTCATTATTTCTGATACAATTTATGGATCAAAATTCTTTATAGCGACTGGATTTCATGGTTTACATATGATTTTATTATTTAAACAACATTTCTATTAATTTGTTTAATACAAATGAATAGCGATTAATATTTTAAAAAAGTTTCGGATGCTGTTGTATGATATACTTTTTATTATTGCACTTTATATTTTATTCTCAAACTGTTGTGTTATAAGTAGAATTTGTGACGTGAGAACTAAGAATATGAAGAGTTTTATGTAAATTGACGACGTATTTAGTTGAATAGGTGATAATATATTGTTCTAGACTGAACACTGTAATACATGAATTCACATTTTTATGAACTATAATAATGTTACCGGCAATCTGTATAATCCGACATTCTTAACAGTACCTAGGAAATGTATAGAATGCCTTAAACGTCAAGGCAATATATGAATTATTATTTATTGTATACTTTGCCTAGATATTCTAAACAATGCCGAATGCACAGTCGGTATTGTGTGTAAAAGAACATAGCGAGTCAACTTTTACTCCTTTAATTCTATCTATTATCTATCACTTGGCTACCGCTTCGCTGGCTGCTGCCACGGCACGGTAGCTTAGATCGCTCGGCTCGCGCTTAGTTTTGGGCATAACACTAACATAACATAACCCACTGTAAGTTGGACAAACGTTCCTTGGTTTGTATTTTATTCGGTGAGACTTATAAAATCCATCCGTCTTTTCTATCCGGCTAGGTTAGGTTTGGTTAGAATACAGGCTAATTTTTTTTACACATTGCCTGTGGGCCAGCAGGTTTTCTTTACAATCCTTAGGAGTTGTATACATTACCAGGGTAAAGTATGAGATGAAAATGAAATTTATCATATTTCATACATTAAATAGACGCCCTAGACATTTTATACATTGCCTAGGTATTGTATAGAATACCTGCATTGTACAGATTGCCGGTGACATTATGTATTATTCCAACAATGACGACAAGCTTAAATTGTAGTGGTACGCGTATTTTTAAACAAAAAAAGCCTTTTTAAAGATCTGTAGGTCTAACATTACATTGTGATTATAGGAACCGATCTATAATAATGAGTGTATCATTTACTTTGATAAAATAATTAGATAGATTTCAATTACAATAATTTAAAAACTACTTTATGATTAAAATACAAATCAAATTACCTTAACCTATTAACTACTTAAATAATATATAACTTGCAAAATAAAAATAAGAGCGGACTGACATAAATGAGACAATGAAGTTATATTTCTTTCTATATATTATCTGGTATCTTTGGGCGGGGGCACCCCAGTACCAGCTTCTCCCTTTGGATCGCATCCAGCGCCGAGCGGCTCGAATCGTTGACGACCAGGACCTTTCCAATCAGCTTGATCCTTTGGCTTTGTGTAGGGATGTAGCTTCGCTCTGCATCTTCTATCGCATTTATCTCGGGGAGTGTTCTGAGGAATTGTTCGGATTAATTCCAGCTGCTGCATTTCGCCATCGTACAATGCGACAAAAATTTCATCCCCATCATCTTGATGCGTGGCTATCCACAACCGTGCATTTTTGTCGAAATTTTTTACCACGTACGACAAAACTGTGGAATATATTGTCGCCAGCAGTGTTTCCGGACCAATACGACCCAAAAACCTTCAAAAAAAGAGCGTACTCCTTCCTTAAAGGCCGGCATCGCATTTGTGATACTCCTGGTGTTGCAAGTGTCCATGGGCGACGGTGATCACTTACCATCAGGTGAGCCGTCTGCTCGTATGCCCCCTATAACATAAAATAAAATATTAGTGGTTCGTCAAGCGAACTATTTATATTAGATATTTCATTAAGTAGTTACACATATTTACTATTGAAAGGTACAACTACAGAAAACAATTTGATACATTTACATAATATCTTAAATTAAGTTTCACAATAAATTTGAATCCCAGTAAATGTTGCACACAACGTTTTACTAGAATATAGGACCAAATTATTGAACTTACATTTATTGTTATTATATGCATTGATTTTGTATTTAATTAATAAATATATGGTCATGATTACACCCTGCTACTAGATCCGTGTGCTTTTTTCACTAATAGGTCGTAGGTTCAAGACCCGCAGTAAACGTAGAGAGTGTATTATTCTTCTACGAGTACATTGCTTTTTAACTTATTATTATGTAGACACACTGACTTAGACAGTGGTTACTCAAAGAAAATAATTATCCCTAAGAGATTTCTTTGACCAGAGTGAATTTCTCGTGAGTTGAAATAAAACAGCATTCACGCTGCCGCGGCGTGCTCGGGAAGAAAATCGCGTTATAATGGAGCCTTAAAGTAAAAAATGGCTAATCCACTAAAACATTTTCATAGCTGGAAAGATGTTTGAAATGACTCTTTCCATTGTTGACCAAATCAGTGTTGCGGTATTTCAGAAGAATTTGATTGAGCTGTCATTAATAATATCTAGAGCTGGCAGACTTTCCGCCGTCTATTTGATTTATGGTCATAATGTTACTATTACTGATATCCTATGTTCTGTGTTCACACAGAACATAGGATATTCTTGTGAATTGTAATAATATATTGGGCGGGCTGTATGCGCGCGCCTTTGCAGTGCGAATTTACGGCTTTTGGATGCTGTTCAAGATATATATAATTCTCTCGAAAGATGGATGATAATCATGGAAAATATAGATAATATAATTGATGGAACGTGTAACATAAATTGTCTTAAATTAATTTGGTAGTCATCATTTTGATTTGCCATGCTAATTCCATTTATGGGTATGTACAAGCTTGTAACAACATACCACAAACTGCCAAATCTGGCAATTCTTCTATTGACTTGGAGCTTTGTATTGCTTGATTTGAGATTCACATTCGATCGAGAAATTTTGCCAGCTTGTGATATTTAAATGTTCTGTACATGTTTGATTCGATGGTGCTGCAGTGGCGTGCCCAGGGCTTCAGAATAGGGCAACCCCAAAGCTTCCAAAATTACTATACCTACCTTACTTTCTTGATTTGGAGCTATTTTATATAAAATATCTTCATTTTAAACATAAGCTTCGAAATATTGTGATCCATTGATCATCATCATCAGCCTATTAACGTCCCCCATGCTGGGGCACAGGCATTCCCTATGGCTGGAATAGGGAGATTGGGCCGTGACCCACGACGCGGAATCTATGCGGATTAGTGGGTATTAAAGTCGGGAGCAACGGCTTGAAGTTCCCCCCGCAGCTCGGATGAGCTCGAGACCATAAGGTTTTGGTCACCCATCCAATGACTGACCACTGCGAAAGTTGCTTAACTTCTACGATCGCAGGCCAAACGCGCTAGCCACTTGAGCCATCCAGCTCCTCCATATCCATTAATACCGACATTTATTTATTTGCGTCTGCGAGGTAAATACTAACGCTAACAATGTAACTGCTGAACTATCAAATAAAGCCAATGCACGTGGCACCAGAACGATGTAAATTGCTCATCGAAAGATATTTACAAGTGATGTTGCCGTTTCTATCAATAAACTATAATTAGAACTTGATACATAGAAACCAACTATTATTCGACGACCTTTGTAGCCGAGTGGTTTGTACGCCGGGTTCAAGGTGTCGCCTACTCGAGAGATCCCGGGTTCGAATCCCGGTGGGGGAAGATGTTTTTGTAATGTATACGAGCATTTGTACTCCAGTCATGGATGTTTTATTATGTACTTCTATATAAATATACTTATAAATGTACAGTATATGTATTCTATCCGTTACCCTAGCATCCCATAACACAAGTCTTTACAGTGCGAACTTTGGGGCTAGGCTAATTGGTGTGCGTGTTGGAAATATTTATTATTATTATTATTGCCTTAACCAGCTGAATTGGTTTGCTTGTAATCCCTTTTCCCCCTTCTATTCAGTCGGTCGGTCTCTCGCACTGCATTATAGTACAGTCAATCTGTAGGTTGAGTGGTGAAAAAAAAACCTAAAGGGTAAGTCTTGTTTTTTCTGTTGCCAAATGACGTCAGTAAGCCACCTTGGCGATGGGCATGTTCAACTCGTAGGCGTTTTTTGAAAAACTCAAAAAAACCCACAAAAATTTTTTGAAACTCATTTATCTTGTTTTGTACGCATTTTAGAAACTTTTTTTTCGGCCATAATTGTAGAGGGCGTTGAGTACTACAATTTATGTCACTGTTGCAATCTCGTACAACAAAAAATGCGCATTGTAGGTGGCGCTAAATTCTCAAAAAAAGTGTTATTTCACTTTTGCACCCTGAAAATATAATTTTAATGGAAAAGTTGTTCCGTACATAATTACCAACAACTTTTGTATAAACAATTTTTTTGTATTACTTACCGTTTTCAAGTTATAAATTGCGCAGGTATGAAAAATCCAATAGAGCGGTTTTTGGGCAGTTCAAGTACACATTTGCAGTGCACATTTCAATGTAAGTACGTTTATACTACTTTTATCATGATTGAAAAAATAAAAAAAAATAGTATAGACATACATTGAAATGTGCACTGCAAATGTGTACTTGAACTGCCCAAAAACCGCTCTATTGGATTTTTCATACCTGCGCAATTTATAACTTGAAAACGGTAAGTAATACAAAAAAAATGTTTATACAAAAGTTAAAGATATTTTATTTCATGATTGAAAAAAAAATAAAAAAAAAGTATACACGTACATTGAAATGTGCACTGCAAATGTGTACTTAAACTGCCCAAAAACCGCTCTATTGGATTTTTCATACCTACGCAATTTATAACTTGAAAACGGCAAGTATTACAAAAAAAATTGTTTATACAAAAGTTGTTGGTAATTATGTACAGAACAACTTTTCCATTTAAAGTTTTCCATTAAAATGATATTTTCAGGATGGAAAAGTGAAAAAACACTTTTTTGAGACTTTAGCGCCACCTACAATGCGCATTTTTTGTTGCATGAGATTGCAACAATGACATAAATTGTAGTACTCAACGCCCTCTACAATTATGGTTGAAAAAAAGTTTCTAAAATGCGTACAAAACAAGAAAAATGCGTTTCAAAAATTTTTAGAGGGTTTTTTTGAGTTTTTCAAAAAACGCCTACGAGTTGAACATGCCCATCGCCAAGGTGGCTTACTGACGTCATTTGGCAACAGAAAAAACAAGACTTACCCTTTAGGTTTTTTTTTCACTGAAACGATATTTTTTTCGACAGATTGACTGTACTATTAGTATAGCTGTTCAGGGGGCTTAGACAAGTCGCATTGAATATAATCTCTATTGTTGCCAAGAGTGGATGCTTTAAAATCCAACCAAAGCTTCGCACACGAAAATTTTATTGAAAAGTTCCAACTTTGAATTTTTAAATTAAGATCACTATATATATAAACAAGCTGTTACGATCAAACGCTACCGCGATTCACAACGGAATGAATTATATTAGAGACAATACAAATTAATACATATTAACTACTTATGGTTAACCTTGCCATCTAAATCTCTCTCTCAGAAAATATGTATATTTCTTTGTTTTATCTTGCTGGCATACTACAACTTCCTCTTCGTTTAGCTATCCTTTTCCGCAAAGTTTGTCAGGAAGAGATCGCTTAAAGCGATAAGGCCGCTTTTGCCCAAATTATGTTGTTGTTTCGTCGTTGAGAGCAGCGATGGAACCTTGAGGCTGCCACACCATTAATCTTTAGATTCTATGTATGGATATTTTTTTAGAAATGTACAAAAAAGGAAATGATCGAGAATTTTCAAGAGCAAGACTCGCGGCTCTAATCAGAATGAAAACGCACGAAAATCGCAGCACTAACCAGAGTAATATCTCAAAATAGGCGGCTGTCGTCACACAAACACAAATCACTCATTATTTATAGCGGCCGCAAGAGAGATTTTTAAAAAGGTGCCAACTTGCGCGTCGGCCGATGAAGACGATAATTAAATATTACACACGCTCGCTCATTCATCGTGACGCCCGCTTGCGCCTGCGCTGTGGCGTAGTCTTGTATATACGGGGGCTTATCTTGGCAAATCCGAAAGTAAATAAACCATAAAAAAGTCAAATTCTTTCAAACTACGTATCACAAACCTTGATGCGTGACTTTCCACAACCGCACAATTTTGTCGAAATTTTTTACCACGTACGGCATAACTGTGAAACATATTGTCGCCAGCAGTGATTACTGGTCAAAACGACCTGAAAACCTTTAAAAAACCGTACACGTAGTAGGGATTACACCTTCCTTATAGGCCGGCATCGCATTTGTGATACTCCTGGTGTTGCAGATGTCTATGAGCGACTATCATATGAACGCTATGATAAAAAAAACGACGGATGCACTCCGGGTTTTTGATATTTTGGAATGGTTATGGAATAATTTTGCACGAATTGTTTTAATTATCAGTATAAAAGTACTATAATTTATGTGGTAGAATACAATATTTATTTATTGCGCTATTGTACACAAACATGACAATTTATATTACATTAAAAAAGTTTATTTCTCAGAAAAATCAACTTACATGAATCACGTTTATGCGTACTTAGCGACATCTATTGTAAAAAAAACAACTTACATGAATCACATTTAAGCGCACCTAGCGACATATATTGTAAAAAAATGCATTTTCTTCGCAATAAAGCTGCCACCTGGACGTCCTAGATAGAAACTTATTATTATAATACGATAAAATAAAATATTATTATGTTTCGTCCAATATATTGAAAGTCAACAAACTTTCCAATTTTATTGTTTTCGTCAGATCCCCGATCAGGCCACGTGTCATGACGCGATCAGCCCACGTGTCCTGACGCGAGTTTAACATTTTTTTACCCATACAAAAAAAAGTGTACAACGCCGCTAAAGAAGTTTTCACTTCAAAAACAAAAAATAATATGATATAAGTAAAAAACATGTAGCGCGAATAGCAAACCCATACTATAAACGCAAACTCTGAGTCCTGACTAAGGTGCGGCGTTTCTTCACGCCTGATCAACTGTGCTCGTTGTACAAAACGCAAGTGCGGTTCTGCGTGGATTTATTGCTTGCAGCTCTGGGATGGCTCCGCTAAGTACTTACTCGATGCCTTGGATAGGTTCCATGCATACACTTCGTTTATTAATAATAGTTTAATTTTTGTAAGCGGGTTAATGGACTTTTGGCTGGGACCGCCGATTGGAGAAGGTTGTGCAATGTATGTGCATTAAGTAAAGTGTTAATAATAATAAATAAATATTTCCAACACACACTAATTGGCCAAGCCCCAAAGTAAGCACTGTAAGACTTGTGTTATGGGATACTAGGGTAACGGATAGAATACATGTATTGTATATATATAAGTACCTATATATTTATATAGAAATACATATTTAACATCCATGACTGGAGTCCAAATGCTCGTCATGCTTCATCACACAAACATCTGCCCCCACCGGGATTCGAACCCAGGACCAGGAGTCGGCGACACCATGAAACCCGGCGTACAAACCACTCGGCCACGGAGGTCATCATATTCGTAATATTGAAGACTAATGACTTTTATATAAATAAATTGTTCCCTGAAGCTATTCCCATATAAAATACTTTGAAATTACCAATTAGTCCCCTAGCCCTGGACTCTACTGACCAGCATAAACATAAAACCACCTTTTGGTGGTTTACAACCTCCACATTAAAATGTGGAGGTTGTATCACCAGGCAGGTGATCCAATTCGAGCGGAAGATCCTCTCATAAAATGTGGGCAATGGCTAGAATATTGTTATTTTGGTTGGATGAAAAACCTCAAGCATTCCAGGTCCACACACTAGTTTTTGCTGGCACTTGGCTATTTGTGTTTCCTTTATATAAACTTTACATCACTTTTTTTGAGTGTGTATGTTGTTGGTCGAAGGTGACTTTTACAGCGTCAACGGGTTTGGGGACGGCGAGATCCTAAGGGGACCTCAAGCCGAGAATTGGCGAGTGCCTTTATTCCAGGCGGATGGCATCTCCCCACGGGGGGTTTACATCAGTCTGTTCTTTCATTTCTTATAAAGCATGATAAGGACTGACTGTCGGCAGTTAGGGACACTATGGAGGTTTATTAACGACATCGACGCTAGCGACGGATTGGAGTCGATACATACGTACAAACCGTGCTCGTGTATAAGCTTAGCCGGCAGCCGCCTGGGTATAAACCGCATAGAAATCTCCGGCATCCGCCGCCATTATAGTTGAGTTTAGAGTGAATTAGAGTAACTGATTAGAAATGTATACATATATGTATAATTGTGTTTTTAGGGTTCCGTACCTCAAAAGGAAAAAAACGGAACCTTTATAGGATCACTTTGTTGTCCGTCTGTCCGTCCGTCCGTCTGTCAAGACCCTTTTTCTCAGGAACGCGTGGAGGTATCAAACTGAAATTCATATCTAATACTCAGGTCTATTGTCCCTTGAAGCTGTGAAAAAATCAAACTTCTAAGCCAACGCAATCAAAAGATACAGCCGTTTATGCCGCAAATTTTCGACACTTGCAAGGGAATCAAAACCTACAGGGTGCTTCCCGTGAACTCAGAATCTTGAAATTTGGTACCAAGCAACGTCTTATAGCATAGATAAAGGAAAAATTACGAAAACCATAAATTTTTAGTTACATCACATAATATATTTTTTTTTAATAATTTTAACCTTACTACCCATTTCCTCATAAACGCGTAGAGGTATTAAATTGAAATTCATACCAAATACTCAGGTCTATAATACCTTTAAGCTGTAACAAAATCAAACTTCTATGTCAACGCAATCAAAAGAAACAGCAATTTAAGCTGCATATTTTGAAACTCGCAAGTACTCGCAAGGGAATCAAAACCTAAAGGGTACTTCCAGTCGACCTAGAATCTTGAAATTTGGCATGAAGCAACGTTTTATAGCACACATAAAGGAAAAATTCCACAAACCTTAAATTTTTAGTTACATTACAAAATATATATTTTTTAATAAATATAAACTTATTACTTTTTTCCTCATGAACGCGTAGAGCTATCAAGTTGAAATTCATATCAAATACTTAGATCTAATTGCCTTTAACCCGTGAAAAAAAAAATTCTAAGTCAACGCAAAAACGCAAAACGCAAAAGTACAACCATTGATACCGCATATCTTGAAACTCGCAACTACACGCAAGGGAATTAAAACCTAAAGACCACATCCCGTTGACATAGAATCTCGAAATTTGGTAAGAAGCAATAGCTTACAGCACAGGTAACAGAAAAATTCCGAAAAGCTTAAAATTTTAAGTAGTTATACCACCAAAAAAATTGTGAATTAATATTTTTGAACCAGATTTCTAAATAGTGACTAAAAAACTTAGTAAATAAATAACTTTAATAAAAGAACTTTCGCAAGTCTGCTGCAAGGCTAGTATAAGTATTTCAGTTATATTATAGATAAATGATATGTGTTAATATAAAATAAAGGATTACTTAAACGATAAAGAGATCTTTGTCTTAAATTTATGCTCCTCCATCTTTCCCCATTGTAATGTTATGAATTTCATTTTGCAATAAAAATACCATAGTTATGACTCGATTGTCGTAATGAACGAACTTTGTAAACCTTGCAGGTTTGTGCGGAACCCTCGGTGCGCGAGTCCGACTCGCACTTGGCCGGTTTTTTGTTGTTATTGTTTCGCTTTAATCTTGTATCTACTGTCTCGTTGTTTGTGTCAAAATAAATGTATTTTCTTTCTTTCTTTCTTTCTTTCTTTATTCCTAATCGGTATTCGCAGATCACCTTTGCCATAAGGCGCTGGCTGAAAATCAGCGCTGCTGTGGTATCGCGAAAGCGTTTACCACAGAGCATAGCTAAAGCAGCGTCCTATTGGCCTTACACGGCATGAACCTAGTAATTAGTTCCCATGTTTTTTTTATTATGTCTATGTTTTACTATTATATCACCATTTTGTTCTTCTAAATTAATGCTGTGAAGGCCAATAAAATGTTTTTCTTTCGTTAATAAGCGCCCTTTTTTTTGATATGCTGGGGAAATGCGTGAAATTACATACCACATGGTGGTTATGTGGGGCTCTACTCCCTAGAAGAGGGAGGCCTACTCACTAAAACCCCAGCGATGGCCGCCATTAGGCATTGTACGGGGCCTCAGGATCAAGTATCGCATCTGAGGACCCGCAGCCTTTGCTCCCCTGCTTCCACCATCCACCCCCTTACGACGACTACATGAGCTTACATGAGCACAAGCTCCGTCGTGCTCACCAGCGACCCGCGGCGGCGCATCAGGCCATTATCTGCCCCGACGCCGCCTCCTTCGAGCGGGATCGGGAGATGGCCGAAGGCGGCCTGCTTCTGGAGCATCACCGCTTCACAGAAGGAGGCCACATCGGCCTCCGACCTCCCTCATCGGCCAGCATTGCTAACAAGCGCCCTAAGACTTTACAGGAGTGCTATTAATTATCTGGGGTATGTGTTCTGGTCAATGCTGTTGATTTTTCATCCGCTGCTTAGTCCAAAAGGAATATAATAGTATCAATGTAAGTGATTTTAGCTCTCAGCTTTGCTTGGGAAAGACCAACCAAAAGTGTTCTACTTTAGAAGCGGTTTTACGTGAACATGATTTTTGTTTCGCTCGTCTTTCATTGAGACACTTTCAGGGAACATTTATAAATATTGGCAGGCGCAATTTTAGGGAACGGCACGTCATACCTACTGAGACACCGGGCATTAACACGATACCTGGTTCGATTGGTTGCCAGCTGATTGCGTCATCAGCCACACCTTTAAGCGAGCTGATTCTACAGGCAATGAACACTTTCTAGCCAGGTCAATCTAAATTAGACATTAGGCCTTGCGGAGTTTCTTGCCGACTCTCCTCAGTAATTTTTTTCCAGTATAATTTTCTTTATACACTGTAGGTCGACTCGTAATTCGACTGTATTTCTTCTTATTGCTATCGTAAAGAAAGTGAAGGTTGAACGTTAGTCAAAAAAGTTAATTAATAATGCTATTCCTTATTGTACTCTCAGGCAGCTTATGCACTTGTCGCACCGTCGACTATAAACGAGAAGCGAGTAGAGATAGAACCTAGAAATGAGTTAACAAACATTAAAATAAAAACTATTGTTAATATTTTCGATCTGAAAAAATAAAAAGTTACTTGAACGAAAATGCATAAGTACCTGTAAAGCGTTTTTCTTTAAGTTTATGTTTGAATATATAAATAATATATCCTTTAATTGATAAAAAGAACATGTTTACATTAAGTTTACCCGCCCCTTTTCATGAGACGTTTTCCTATGATAAAAATATTATTGACATACACCTCACAAGACATATAAGACATGAAACATGACAGTGAAAACGTACACAATAGGTGGCCTTATTGTTAAACAGAAATCTTTTCCAGGCAACCCTTGTCAGTTTCTACTCAAGTAATACCTATTTGAAATTTTGTGCGGCATAGTATAATAAGTATTACAATTTAATGGCTATGTTTTGGACACATGAATCTAGGGTCATGTTTTGGTGTGGCTGCGAGGATAAAATTTTTGCTAAAGTAGGTACTTATATTTAATTGATATAAGTCTAACATTTTCTCCACTCCTGGCTGTACTGGTCTATAGAAAACATTAGGAAGGGACAATGAACGAAATAATAGCCAGGTGGTAACTATTTTTTTTATAGCTAGGTAGGCAAATGACTCTACCCCACCTGATTTTAAGTGGTCATAAAGCCCAAATGCGAAGATAGTTGGTACAGCAGTTTTAAACTGCTACACCAACCATCCTCACCTTACCGACCCGCAAAAATGCTTCTTTACGCCTCTCTTAAAGGACCCTATATTGTAGGAAGGAGGGAACACGTGCGCGGGCAAAGAATTCCACTTATGAATAGTACGACAAAGAAATGAGCCACCAAATTTCTTTGTTCGTCTAAGAATAGTGGCCACAGTAAATTGGTGGCAACGTAGGCCAGCGCGCGTGGCCCGCTAAAGAAAAGGTGATGGAGGGATATCGAGGGATTGTAGTATAGTATAATTAAGATTTGTGTCTTTAATTATAAGAAGCAAATTAGCACTTCTTACCCTATGTTAAGGGTATGAGGAGTCAAGAAGGCAGTCCATGTGATCCTCACCTTGCCAGCATGAACCCTGTGGAGCCATGGAACGTTTCTTACCAACAGAGACGTAACACCACTAAAAGGTAATTTTTTGAAGTGATAACTTCTTTTGGGATGGTAAACCGCTTCGTTACGTAACGCGTTACGGTGTCAGTCTGCCGCGAAAAGGAGATAGACGCCACAGCCTGCCCAAGTACTAGAGGAGTGTTCTCTGACCCACCCCACTCCCTCACCCACCAATCCCCACTGTCACCCCCAACTCCCCTATTATCACCCATCAATCCTAACTATCACCCATCAATCCTAACTATCACCCACCAATCCCTTATTATCAACCACCAATCCCCTTTTCACCCTCGAATCCCTTTCACCGTCAATCCGCCTTTTCACTCTCCAATCCCTTACACCCTCGAATAGGGATGATGACTAATTTTTTTTTCTTCGTTTATCAGGTAGATTATCAAAAAGTATTGGACACTTATTTTTTATTTTTTCACATAATATAAACATTGCAGAGATATACTGAGTTGAAAAGTCGCATGACGTCACGTTTTGGTATAATTTTCACTTAAAAGTGACGTCACGAGTCCCTACTCCCAAACTTTGACGCGCTTTATCTTTGTCATTTTTTGGTTGATTGCCCAAAGAAAAAATACGTGTCCATTATTTTTTGATCATCTAACTGACGGACTAAATAGAATTTCGTTTACTTTACCCCGTCATTATGCCTATTCCCTTTACACTTTCGAATCCTTTTTCACCCTCGACTCCCCTTTAAACCGCCCAATCCCCCTTTCACCCTCCAATCTCTTTTCACGCTCCAATCCCCTTATCACCTACCAATCGCCTGTGCTCAAAAGGATAGTTTAAGTTATCACTTTTGTCGTGCGACGCACACGCTTTTATTAATTTCATTGTGACATTCTGTGGATTTTTTTTTGTTGGTGGGTCCTTTACTTAGGTATTGTTAGGTTAGCCTAACAATACGATTTACTAGTCAAGCATGAGATTATCTGTCGCACCTCTGTGCTCTACCTCTCTTTCTATCTCATATTGCAATCAATCTTGTACGGCGCGATGACTATCTAGTTGGTTGTCACCGTCATTTGGGAGACCTTAGTAGCCATTTTCATTGGATAATGCATGTAAATTTTAGTTCCGTGTTGGTAAGTGCAACACTGGTCACACATCATTTCGTTGATTTGGATGAATTATTAATTATTACACGTGGAGCGAAATATAACGTTCAACAGTAATTAATTTAGGTCTGAAATCTAGCCAAGCTTATGGGTAATACCCAGGTGCGTGTGTACTGTAAGCAACGCATCTAATTACCACAAAGTCTCAGATATTACTCAATCGATACGAATCTTAGATCAAACAAGGTAGGCAATTTATGTTTAATAAAGCTAGTTTTTACGGGTTAATGCACGAAACTTTATTTATGTGGTTTTCACTCATTTAATGAGTGATGTGCGTGAAAACCTAAGAAACAAATATAATTTATGTTTAAGTTTTGTATAACGTTATCTGTTGTTTTTACGTATTGCAATTGTCGCTTTAAAACAAAACAATTATTCGTGTTTACGGAATAGGGCTACATGACAAATGAAGCGCATCTTATTATATATTTGTTTTGCATTCTTTACGTTTTAATAATAATAAAATAATCTACATTAATGCCCTACTTTTTAACGCCCAACCGGAATAATAAGAATTAATGTTCTCATGCCGTTGACAAAATATTTCAGATATTCATTTAGTGCATCTAATGAATTGTTAAACACTTTTTAACGTGTTAATTCTGGAGAGCGTCCAATCTTCATTGTGTTTTTTACAGTTTCTCCTCTTCTAAAACAATCTGCTAGTTCCGCTTGGAATAATGACGTAGTTTGGCAGACACGACTGACATAAATAAATAACTATAGTAAACCCTGCTTAATATGATTTCCCGCCTAATAGGTACATTTGTTTTTTCATCCTGTTTAACACGCTAGGTATCTGTATTTTAAATTGATGCCAAATTAATATTATTATTTTTTTATGTTATAGGGGGCATACGAGCAGATGGCTCACCTGATGGTAAGTGATCACCATCGCCCATGGACACTTGCAACACCAGGAGTATCACAAATGCGATGCCATGCGATCTTGTCTATAGGGGAGCAAAATTGCAATATCAGCAAAGCAAATAAAAAGGGAAATCCTTTTGTGGCTACTAATACTGCTGCATCAGAGAAAAAGAACTTTATGTTAGATTCTGAGTTTCCCATTTTTATATTTTTTTACCTATAAGAAGATTTAAGGTTTAATTCGTTTAATTATTTAACTACACCTTTCATTATTTCAATCCTGTTTACAACATAATTTCCACTTATACGCATAGTGCCATCGAGTTCATGCATTCGTTTTTTGGAGTCATTACAAGATCGACAGTTGCGTAAAAAACTATTTATACATATGCCTACCATATAATCTAATAAATTCTGAAATGAGCCTAATCGATCCCCAACAAAGTACCCAATAATAATAACAATGTCGATTCCGCTCCCCCGAGAGGAGGCGAGCGCGGACGAACGTGCCCGAAGTTCACTGGACCAATACTCGTGTAACTGTAGCCACGTGCAATAGGTATCCAGCCCTTGGAAATTATAGCTTAAAGATGCCTAATACTTCATTTTATAGTTACCTACCTACAACTAGTGAGGTGGCTCGTGGCTTGCGAAACGTTTGGGAAAACAAAAAAGAGTGCAAACATTTAATTTTAAATTTGGAATTCGAATCAGTTTTCATTTGGCGCTGGTTTACATGGTGCATACAGAAATCACAGTTCACTGGACCAATACTCGTGTAACTGAAGCCACGAGCCGACAAATAGGTATATAGCCCGTTGGAAATTATAGCGACTAAGATGCCCAATAACTTCTTTTATAGTTACCTACCTACAAATAGTGAGGTGGCTCGTGGCTTGCGAAACGTTTGGGAAAACAAAAAAGAGTGCAAACATTTAATTTTAAATTTGGAATTCGAATCAGTTTTTATTTGTCGCTGCTTTACATAGTGCATACAGAAATCACAGTTCACTGGACCAATACTCGTGTAACTGTAGCCACAAGCCGACCAATAGGAAGCCCGTTGGAAATTATAGCGACTAAGATGCCCAATAACTTCTTTTGTAGTCACCTACCTACAAATAGTGAGGTGGCTCGTGGCTTGCGAAACGTTTGTCAAAAAAAAAAGAGTGTATAATTTTAAATGTAAATGTTTAATTTTAAATTTGGAATTCGAATCAATTTCGGACTTGCAGTTTCTTTTTTCTTTGCTTTTCACAGGGTTGTCACTTGATGTATTCAGAAACAGCTCACTCGACCAATATACACCCCGGCAAATTCCTTGAGCAATGACCATAGACAAGGCAGCCTGTGCAGTAGCAATTTTACATACAAAAACATTTACTGCGCAAGTTCTTTTTTGTGGTTTTGCTCAAGAAATTTGCCGCTACATACTCGTGTAACTGTAGCCCCACGTGCCACCCAATAGGTATCCACTATCACACAGCCCGGTGGCAATTATAGCCACTACAATCGCCTCAAAGATGCCCAAAAACATTCTTTTATAGTTGTACCTACAGCTAGTGAGGTGGCTCGTGGCTTGCAAAACGTTTGTGAAAACAAAAACGAGTGCAAAATTTGAATTTCGAATCATTTTGGGTTTGCAATTCATTTGTATTTGCTCCGATTTGTCTTTTAAGATTCATAAAGATGAAACGTACCATGAAACCTTTTTCAATATATTGTTTGAAAAATCGGCAGTTTCGTGTCCAATGTAAAAGTCAACGATGCCAACGATGTAGTTATCGTGAAAAACCGGCTAAGTGCGTGTCGTGCCACGCGCAGTGTAAAGTTCCGTAGTTTCCTGCCGTTACTACAAAATATTTTCTGTATCGGAAAATAAAAAAAAAACAATAAATATCAAATTATGTATTTCTAAATAAAATATCTATGTCAAAGTTACACTGCGTCTCAAACTCAAAATCAATTCAATTGCCGCCAATCTTTTCAAATGCTCAAAAATGTCACCTGAATATAATACATTACGTAAAGAGCACGATTTAGAAGCCGTTGCCGTAGATATTCGCGTCGCAGTAGCTTTGTGGATCTAATGATATTTTATAATAGTTTCTAAATATTTTTTTCTAGATTCTGTTTTTCAATGCCAGGCTTTACGTTACAATAACTTCATCTATGTCACTATTAATGTTTTGTTCTAAGGAATTATCTATAACCGATGTTGAACGACTATTACTCTTGAATGAATATGATATACATATCTCCACAAAAGTACAGCTTTCTAGTGCTAACAGTCTTCGAGCAAAACCGGGGACGGACAGACGGACCTGACGAAACTATAAGGGTTCCTTGTCAGGACTACGGAGACCTTAAAAGTGCAGCATTAACTTTAATATTATAATGGTATTATTAAAACTGTATGCAAAGAACTAAATAATTCTATATTTGAATACTGGATCCAGAGCGAAAACCGCCAGAGAAGTGACGTTTTAAAAATGAAAGTATTTGAAATGCAAAATAGAAAATACCTTTTTCCATTTTGTAATTAAATACTTTTTTTAGAAAAGCAATTTATTTGAAATAGTTTTAAGGAAATATTTTGTATTTGCAAAATGCTAAATACTTTTTAACCAACGCAACGAGGATGCTTTAAAATGCTCAATTCCGTCAGTATATTTTTTTATGAATTACACACTAATTCCCATAGAATTGTTGGGAAAATGTTGTTTTATTGTAATCGTTTACAATCAAACTTTCTATTAGTGAAATAATTTTTAAAATGGGTCAAGATAAGCCAGTCAGTGTATAGTTTTCTCTCTTTATATACTCGTAATAGTATAGATTAAAGATAGTATAAAATAGATATAGAAGAAGACATATACATTCGGCAAACTAAAGAGTGCTAAAACATTATGCCCAGTTGTCATTCACATGTCAAATTATGAAGTTTAAGCTTTAAGAGTATTTAATTTTAATAAGAAATCAGAGCAAATCTGCTCACTGAGCAAGAATTTACTGAAAACAGGTCGCATATCTGAAATCTACTTGGTCAGGGGCTTGGCCATCCTGATTAAATAGGTCGAATATATTAAATGAATTTAGTCATGGGCACGGCCATCCTGATTTTTCTCTTTAGCAAAGAGTTTATTTTAGGCATATATTCATAAATTCCCAAGGGAACGGGAACTTTGCGAGTATAACCGCAGGATGCAGCTAGTAAGAACATATCAGAGTAAATTTGCTGAATATATTTTAAAGATACCTTCTATCCTTATTTCTTGTCGTAGAGTTTCAGTTTAGTTTATCTAAGCCAAGTTTCAAAGCTGTCAAGCTAGCCAAACTCGTTTTCCCACACAAACTTTGAACCCCTATATTACCCAATTCACAGTGGAATATTCAAAAATCCTTTCTCGCTTGATGCCTCTGTCATTTACACAACCTATTTACTTAATATCATGTCTATACGACCAAAAGTGTAGGCGTGCGTTGACGCTCTATTTAAAACTTCAACTTGCTATATCTTTGTTTTATGAGGGTAGTTTTGAAAAATGAAAACACAGATAGCATTTTTATCGTATAAAGAGTAAGAGTGCAAAATTTTAATCATTCCTATGCACTTTTGATGATCTCCCATACAAAGTTTGACACGAAATTTTCTAACTTTTTGCGTATAGTTGTAAAAAAAATGTGACAGGCTGAGTGTACATCTATTAAATAATGATTATGCAAAATTTGCAGTCGATAGGGCAAAGGAATAAGATTTTACGAACAAACGTTATTTGCAAATTTCACGCTTAACAGGCCCAATTTCAAAAAATCCCATCTTATTAGTTGTAAAGGCAATAAAAGGAAACTACTGTCCAAATTTCATCATTAAAGATCCAGCCGTTTTGGCTGTGCTTTGATGAGTCAGTCAGTCTGTCAGTGTATCCTTTTCCCTCTTTATTTAATAGTATAGACTAGTGGCCCGCCCTCGTTTCCCTTCGGTGCAGAGCTGTAGTGTAGACTATAGTATTTCTTCTCAGGATTGTATTATACACAATGAATTTTTCTTTATATAATTATAACCCTTCCTTTAAAATTAATTTAACTGATAGTAAAATTTTTAATGCGTAGTTAAGGATACGTTTAGTTGTACAGAATGCACAATTTTTTTGGTAGAACACGATCTGATTTGTGTAGTGCATTTATTGAGGAACGCTATTTAATATTACGCTGCAACCAGTAATGTAAGTAAAATGTTGCAAAAACGGGTAAAATCTTCTATTTGGGAAATTCATATTATATATTCAATATAACTGTACAGTTATATCACAATTAGGTCCTCTGCGGCTTCACCCGCGTAATTAAGGAAAAGGGTTATAACCCTCACTATAGTGAGTCCAACTTATAATATGGGCAAATGTTGTTCAAGACTTTTTTATAGAACTTTTAAAAGGAAACAATTCCGTCATACATGATTTTTGCGTAACTTTAATCATTCACGCAATGGAATTTCCCAAATAGAAGATTTTACCCGTTTTTGCAACATTTTACATCGATACTCCGCTCCTACTGGCTGCAGCGTAATATTAAATAGCCTTCCTCAATTACATAATATGATATCGCGGACTTTTTGTAGTTATTAATGTCCACTATAAAACTTTAGTACATCACTTTGCTCTATTGCAGCGTAAGCGATATAAGGTTATTTTTTTGGTATTGTTTTCACACCCTGGGTTTCACGTTTTTAATTAAACCATAAGAAAAATAAAATCCGGCTTCGTAATCGAAAATGGAAATAAAAATTATAAATATCATACAAAATCGGGCGGGTCTTAGAATGATTTGCAGTCGGGCTGGGCCAAGATTGAAACATGGAATAGATTATCATTGCTAAAACCGGTGTACGTGTTTTAATCTCTTAACCCACCCGTCTTCCAAATCATACTAGGACCTAGGACCCACCCGTTTTCATGTGAACTGGATATTATTTTTTTGATAACTTTAAGATAAAAAATATCATCTGCCCCCACCGGGATTCGAAACCGGGACCTCTCGAGTAGGCGACTCCTTGAAATCCGGCGTACAAAACACTCGCCCACGGAGGTCGTAAGGACAATATTCTCTAACATGGAAAATTACTCCCCAGACGGGCGCTTCAATACGAGCGGAAAATCGACCAAGCCCCCTGACTCCTCTTTATTCGAAGTGATATTTACACGTGTCAAAGGCAGTTCAAATGGAAATTACGTAACTCATCTAATTTTAAGTTTAAATCAAATGTTACTTCCTTGTGAGCGCTTCTGAATACAGAGGCTGTTGTCTTTTTGGGAATTTTCCGGGTACTGAATAAAACTGTTTAATAAATGCGAAATTAGTCTCGCCAACGTTTAATTAAACTTATATGGTTCAACAGAAATTCAGAGAAAATGATGTACATACTCGTAATTAAGGTACAGTTACAGTTCGTAATTTGGGACAAGGCAAGGAATAAAGTCGACGAAGTCATAAAGAACCTTATGGAATTTTCTTCCTCCCATTACGCATTTTTAGATGGTCAGTCAAAAGTCTGACAAAATTTGTTTCAAAAATAACAAAAACATAGTTATTAAAAAAATGTGTGCATGGACCACAATCTGACGTGAAACTTCTCTTCTTAAAAAACTTAACTTTAGGCGGTGCATAAGGCATAGGGGAATGGATCAGCGCACGCATCACTCATATACACATAAATACACAGTCAGGTCATAAGTATTGTCACACAGTAAACATTTTTCTTTTAGAATGCTGACCACAAAAAAGTTTATTGAATTCGAATTTTATACATTTTTAAATATGGAGTGGACGCTTAAAGAAGACCGTGTTGCAGTTATTGCGTTGCATCGTTGCGGTTACGCGCCAATTAAAATTTTTGACATACTGAAAAATTTGAAAATAACCAAAAGATTCGTTTATCGCACCATCAAACGATACAATGAAGACTATAGTGTAGATGACAGGTCAAGAAGTGGTCGTCCTCGGTCTGTTAGGACTCCAGCAGTGATAAAAGCAGTGAAGGCGCGAATTCAAAGAAATCCCAAACGTAAGCAGAAACTGTTGGCCCTCAGATGGGGTTAAGCAGAACCACGGTGAAAAGGATGATAAATGAACACTTAGGGCTTCGGGCAAATCATAGAAAAATAGGACATCGTTTGAATGCTCGTCTAATGGACCTGAGACTGAAGAGATGCCGCGTTTTGTTGAAGCGGTACGCGGGAAAAAATATTGGGAAATTCTTTTTTCGGATGAAATAAAATTTTACCGTAGACAACAACAAACAAAATGATAAGGTGTAGTGAAGAAGCACGCAACCGTATTCCACGTATCCAACGAGGTCATTTTCCATCCTCGCTCATGGTATGGTTGGGAGTTTCTTATTGGGGCTTAGCAGAGGTATATTTTTGTGAGAAAGGTGTAAAAACGAATGCAGTTGTGTATCAAAATACAGTCCTGACGAATCTTGTGGAACCTGTTTCTCATGCCATGTTCAATAACAGGCACTGTGTATTCCAAGAAGATTCGGCGCCAGCTCATAGAGCGAAGAGCACACAAGACTGAATAAGTCGCGTGATATAGACTTCATCCGACACGAAGACTGGCCCTCCTCCAGTCCAGATTTGAGTCCGTTAGATTACAAGATATGGCAAGTTGGAGGAAAAGGCGTGCTCAAAGCCTCATCCCAATTTCTCGTTCGTGCTGCGATAGACGACTGGTCGCGCAGATTGAAGGCCTGTATTCAAAATCACGGAGGTCATTTTGAATAAACTTCATTGTCATAAGAATCTATGTTTTGTTAAAATCATTTTGGTACATAAATGGTCAATAATGAATAAACTTGTTTCAATTATTATATATTAAACATGTGACAGAATTTATGTCCTGACTAGGTATATATATATATATATATATATATATATATATATATATATAGTGTCGCATGTGAAGCTCGTCAGGGACTGTACTACGCCACCTCGCTCGGAACCCAACCTACCCTCAAGTTCTCCAACGAAAAAAATCTGTAAGTTTTTTCTGTTCGAGAGACTGCCTGGCGTCATCCTGAGCCAGCGGAGACTGCAGCGCACCCAGCCGCAGGCCTTGAGCGCGCCGCAAGGCGCTGCTTGGCCAGGTTCGCGCACATGTAGCCCCCACACTCGCAGCAACGACGAACAGCCCGCCCCGACACCGCAATACCCTGACCCGACAGTGATGAACACACAGCCCGGTTCGCAGCATTCACGATCGAGAACCAATCGCAACGCGCCCAATATGAGTTCGACGCAGCGATGATCTCCCGATTCCTGGACTGCGGACTTATCTCAACGAGACTGAAGATCTGGCTGTGGACAATCATCCGTCTCTTGGAGAAAGACGATGGTGTAATCTCCAGCCACCGCCCCGAGAACTGGGCAACCCTCGAGGTGATTAAATCTGTCAATCTCATGCCACTCACGCTTCCGCCGCCTCATGAGATCTACCTAGTGCCCCAATCTCCATCGCCCGACTCGGACGAGAAATACCGCCCTCGCTCGAGACACCCGCACCCGCGCCTACAACGGTCACGCAGCTGCGGCGACCCACCTGCAGGTAGAAATCCCGAAGCCACAAAACCAAGCCAGCCGAGAAACTGCCCCCGCCGCACAAGTACCGCTATCGACTGCTTTACCGACGCAGCCGGTAAGCTATTCGCAGGCAGTAGAAAATTCCACGCCTACCCACCTCGCCACCGAAAAAACTGCCTCTACCGCCGCATCATCCACCATCGTGTCGACCGCGCAGCCGGCCTCCAGCGACGCTCTCACAACGCAGCGGGAACGCAAATGCCCGCCAATCGTGTTTGAGCAGCTGCCGGACTGGCCTACGCACATGCGCACCCTGGACAAGAAGCTCGGACGACCTCCAAGTGTGCGCCCGTTTGGCACGGGTGTGCGTTTTCTGCCAACAGACGACCACGAGAGCCGCACCATCACCAGCTACCTATCCAACCTCAAGGGAGTGAGCGGGCTGAGCTGGTACTCGCACGATCGCCCTGAAGACCACAGCCTCAAGGTAGCAATCAGAGGGCTACCCTTGAACACCTCGCCGCCGCGTGCGGTTACATCTGTACATTTTGCACTCGCAAATTATTCGAATTCGATAATGGTTCGTGCTAGGGGTAAAGTACCCTTAACTGACATTGACATTTCGCACTCGCAAACTATTCGAATTCGATAATAGTTTGTGCTAGAGGTACAGTACCCTTAACTGACATTAACATTTCGCACTCGCAAACTATTCGAATTCGATAATGGTTCGTGCTAAGGGTACAGAGCTTAAAATGCTAGGTGTGTCGATAGCTATCTGGGAGTATAGTTACATCCCTATTTGTAACTCGGTTCGATTCTATTGGTCGTCAATATTTATGGCAGCTGGCAAGGCAATGAAAATACTACTTATAAGGGCATTGTCTCATTGATGCATGAATAACACTGTGGTGGGAAATTCAATGCGTATTAAGTATATCCATTTTTGATATAACAATATACAAGACCTGTTTGAAAATTTTCTTCCTAGATGCGCGGAATATGTAAGAAGATTATCGTGATTATTACGTGGTAAAAACGTGCATCTGAAAGGCAAATCAACTTCAGGTAACTGTCCAAACAATCCCAACTTGTATTTTTTTCTTAAATAGGCGTTTAGAAATTACCAAATGAAATATTTAAAAAAACGCAGGAAGGTTTACGATGCAACAAGGGGGTTACGGAGTACAGTGGTAATGTATTACGTCATACTAATTCATACCGCATGTTTTGGAATTTGTTTCTATGTAAAACACAACAAGATTCAAGCATACTTTCACCAAAGTTCATAATTTTAATTAAGTCCTAATCGTGTTTAACGCATCATCTTATCTTTGTCAATTTTTTAAGGTAAATACTGATAGAATGAGACTTAAGCATGATAAGATTTTAGATTTCAGTTAAGAATCGTTAAAGCGTGTTTTTTACATAATTATTTAGGAGCTTTTTTTAAAGATATAATCAGCCCTATCGTAACCTAGCCTAAAGTATTATCTTAAATACTATCTAAACGGGGAAACATCTATATTTTAATTGAAAATGACGTCACACAAATGGAAATCTTAGCTAAAACTTTTCCTAAAGCATAAAACTATATTGGTCATGCATTGATGTAGGCGGCATGACATGTGGTTGGGTTCTTGACCCTTTGCACACTGTAAGCTATGTTTGCATTACCGATCATGAAACGTCAGTACGGTAGATACTGTGTCATTGCTTTATTTAGCCGTGTTATTACGTACTATCTGCATACCGAGGCGGAGGTGGCTAGCGCATTCGTCTGCGATCGTTGAACTTTCGCAATGGTCGGTCATTGGATGGGTGACCAAAATCTGGAGTTCCTCCGTGCATCGGAAGGCACGTTTTGCCATTGGTCCCGTCTGCATCTGCAGTCGTTAGCACACAATCCGCACTGGGCTCGCGTGGTGGGTCATGGCCCAATTTTCCATATTCCATCCATAGGGTAGGCCTGTACCCCAGCAGTAGGGACATTAAAAGGCTGATGCTGGTGATGATGACGATCTCCATTTTGGCCTAAAATTGGATATTGAAATCTATACATTGTTTTAAACTTTAATTGTCACTTACATTATAATAATATTAGTTATTAACGGGATTGTTACCTTGTACCTTGTTTTTAGCGAGTTTCCGATATTTCGGCACTGTTGCAAGCGCCATATGATCACGGAGTAATCTATTCCGAAAGCTTACAATTGTGCTCACGTGAGTGTCTCAATTAGTGCTGTTAAATATATTTATCAACAAATAAATTTAACTTATAAAAAAATTAACACATCCATTCGATAAATATTGTGAACCATATCGATAGAAATATTCATTCAATTTTGTTGATTTTAAAAGTAATATCAATTCGTATAGATAAATTAAACTGAATTATAAAATTATCGTAATAATAATTATCAAAGAAGGCACGAACTTATAAAAATACTAGCTGACCCAACGAACTTCGTACCGCCCTAAAAAATAGGGGTTGTCCAGCGGACAAAATTGTGAATCTAAACCATTCTCAGATCCCCTTGAACACAGACAAAAAATTTCATCAAAATCGGTCCAGTCGTTTAAGAGGAGTTCAGTGACATACACACTCACAGAAGAATTATATATATAAAGATTGACCATAAATCAACTTGTGAAAAATATTCAGATATTTTATTTGAATAAAGATATTAACTGATATTACCAACCATTAAAATTAACTGATTTTTTTGTTCAATTATTAACTTTTAACTAATATATTCTATAATTTTTTTTTAAGCATGTAACTTCTTGATGTTTAAATCTAAAGAAAATATAACTCGAAAAAAATGCAGGCGGACCAGGCAGCAGACGGGACTCGAACCCGCACCCTTCGCTATCCGGGCGAATGCACTGACCAATTATGCTTCCGCGGCCCTGACGGCTGCGTCGAAATTCTTCTAGTCATTCTTATTCCTTTTTTCTAGTTATATTTTCTAATATTTTTTTCAACATTAACGCCTTCTCTAGCCTCAATGCGGGTATCTGATCCCTTGAACATTTGCCCCCTTATTAATAAACGAGAAATAAGCTTAGACTAGTTACACCATACTTCTAATAATAATACTAGTTACACGAAGGGTGCGGCTTTGAGTCCCGTCTGCTGCCTGGTCCGCGTGGAATTTTTTCTAGTTATATTTTTTTTGGATAGTTACACCATGTTTTGTTCATATCACTCAAATGCCATTTGCCATTCAATGAACAAAGACAAAACATGAAATAACTAATCCAAGCTTAGTCTTCGTTTATAAATAAGGTATTAGCTCTAAGCTTGAACATTGTAAGCGGTGTTTGCCTGTCCAACATTGGAATATCAGTACAGACGACATTGAGCGGTGACGTCATCATCAGAGTTCATCCACTGCCGCACCACTTGCGGCTGCATTGAATTGACGTCCTTGACGTTTCTAATAACAGCGGGGATGTGGGTCAGTGACCGTCGCACGTGGCCCAGCCTAGGGACGCGGTATTGCAAAGTTATGATTAGTACAGCGGAACCGGTGGTCATGGACGTAGGGTTGGGAGGGAGCTCGATTTATAATGAGTGCGGGTGTTTTTCCGTTCACGCTGGACTTGGGATTAGTGTTGCCAGGTCCGACTTGTTTTAAATCGGTACATGTGGACAAAAAAAACGGGATTCAGGGTTGCAGATCGGGACAGTAAATAAAAAACAAGTTTTTTTTAAATTCTGGGTTTAATTAATTGTGTTCTAAGCTACTAGTGCAAGTATAGTTTTATATTAATTACCTAAATTTAATTATTTGATCAATCGGGACATTTAGCGTCCCGATCAAGTAAAAATCGGGACGCGTCCCCAGACCCCTGAAAATCGGGACGTCCCGCGCAAATCAGGACACCTGGCAACACTACTTGGGATGGTGAAAAAAAAATAAAAGCGCAAGCTGCTAAGTTTCCCGTGCAAATTGTAAAAGCCAATTAACTAGCTAGCTAGCGGTTGGCTTTTACAGTAAGTTAATAAAACAAAATTAATGTACATAATGAGTTTTCTTGTGTCCGTTCTTCTTACTAGCTATAAGACGTCCCGTGGTAGTGGTAGGAAAAAAACTGTAACAATTCCAATTGTGTCACCTTTTAAAGATATAGATTATTTTATTTTTATTAAGATATAGATTGAAGAGACCTTTCAGTGAGTCCATATAAATAAATTACCATTAATTTTATTTTATTACATCGTGACCTATATTAATATTCTGCTAGTATAAACTGTATGTATTTGTAAAACTATCTAAATGGGATGATGTTTCTCATTGTAATGTTACTTCGCATATCTGTCAACCCCGTAAAGAATTTATGCTGTATTCGTGTCATCATCAGCCTATAATGTCCCCACTGTTGGGGCACAGGAATTCCCTATGAATGGAATAGGGAGATTGGGCCATGACCAACCACGCGGGTCACCATGTATTCGTATAATTTAAATGTATTAATCTCTGTTTACAGTCACCTGTAATCTGGGGCTCTTCAAATCGCGAGTGAGTCGGTTTCTTGTAGGCAAGCGCGTCCCACCTTAGGCTGCTACATCGCTCTTCGTCAGTCGCGTGGCCGTAAAGCGTGAGCCTATTTAATGCAAAAAAGCAATGTATAGTTTTTCTTTTCGGTCCTATTCTGGTGTTGGGAAATATTATCGTGTTTGATGTTTTGTGTTATTCTGGGGTTCCTTGTCTACAGGGGAACTTCGTAAGCTTTTAATAAGCTCCCGCGCTCCGCCTCGTGATCCGCAACAAGAATAGTTAAAATTTTCATATATATTTTTTAAATGTATTTTCATGTTTTTGCCCGATGTCCTGAAACCCTTCGTCTGAGGGCGGTTTTGTATTTTACCCCTTTGTTTTAAATTAAATGCTAACGTAATTTTTTGCTTGTTATTTTGTCAACCCTACAGTGTATCGTTATTAAAGTAAGTTTGCATCCCACGACAATGATGCGGTATAAATTAGGTAGGTACGGGTGAAACGTAAGCTTATCATGAGTGAGACTCACAAGCATATGTATGTTTATACCCTTTTTATATTATTATACCTACGCGCATTCGATGGGTTTTGTATCACTAAGCCAAGACATAGCATTTATGAAAAATACATGTATGTTCGAAAAAATATTACATTATTTCCTATTAATAGTGATAAGCAGTCGCTTAATACTAGAAAAAATATATATGTACCAATTACAAGGCTCCACAAAATCAATAATTCATTTAAAGGTCTTTGTGTACGCTTATACAATAAAGTATACTAGCAATATCCAAACATTAAGCGTCAATATATTTAAAACTACCATTAAAAGAGTTCTTACTAATAAAGACTATTATAAAGTGTCTGATTATATTTTTTTTTATTAACAGACAAAAATGCTTGGGTTTAAACTGTTCCAAACGTCCCGACAGGCTTTTTCTATAATTATGATGAAGATGAAATTATTTTGTATCGACACCGTAACAATATAATATTTTGTAGATACTGTTACAAAACTATTTAACACTGTGAAGTTTTTTTTGTAAATTTTTCTTCACAGCCAAAAAAAATGTCTATCTGGTGGTAGGGGGAAAAATATGGACGATTAAAAACATTTATATTTTGTATCCAATTTGAATAAAGATATTTTTGACTTTTACAAGACCGAGGCCTGCTTTTTATTGAATTTTACTTTTCATTAAAATACTATTATCTTTATCGTGGGTTTTTAGTAAAATTATGAATATTTTTTCTGTAAAAATAGTAAAAACTCCTGCCAATATTCATTCTAAATACAGATGCTAACAATTGGCACTTTATTATTAATACTGTCAAATACCCTGTTGGCGACCGTCGCCCATGGACCGTCGCCCATGCCGCTGCCTTTCGTGGAACACCCTTTTTACGCCTCGTTTGAAGAGGCCATGCTATAGCTCTGAGGGAATACCATGGAGGGGAGTGTATTCCATAACTTTATTGTGCATGAAAGAAAAGATCTCTGGAAACGAACAGTTATAGACTTCAGTGTTTCCAGGCAATACGGTTGGTGCGGTGGTAAAATGGTGCCGTGGTGCGTGGACTGAAACAATTCCTCGGAACACACACCATGGAAGAGCTTGTAGAATAAGCAAAGGCAAACAAAATCTCTGCGCATCTCTAAAGACTCCAACTTTTCCGCCAGCTTGGGTCAACGACAATTCGAATCGCGCGTCTTTG
The DNA here is from genome assembly GCA_902850365.2 of Chilo suppressalis. Lineage (NCBI taxonomy): Eukaryota > Metazoa > Arthropoda > Insecta > Lepidoptera > Crambidae > Chilo > Chilo suppressalis. Next base: position 15,321,196 of record OU963914.1, on the reverse strand, counting down.
TATTATGGAGATATAACTGGTATTTGGGAGCTCCAGGCAAAAGATGTGAGCAGTACTCCATGTGGGACCAAATTTGCGCTTTGTAAAGCATTTCGCTTAGACATGAAGTATTGCCTGGAACCCGAAGCTATTTAGACTTTTCACTGGATTAGACTCTGTTTTACTGAAACGCAATATGGGGATAAGTAGTATTATAAATCAAAATGTTAAATGGCATTTATAGATTGTTGTGACAACTATCAGATAAAAAAATACAATCCTGTTAAAACAAAAAGTATTAAGTCTACACTGAGTTGCGTATCTCTGTTAAGATTTTAATTTTAGGTCAGGTTGTACTTCATTTATGTTGGTATTCCGCATTAAAATAAAATGTCTTCCCTCGTCAATCAAGATGGAAAAAATAATATTGTTTAAAAAGAATTTATTGTCATTATCATTGAAAATCGTGTTTGTGGACTAATTAAGTATAATATGTGGAAACCCTGTGATAATGTGAAATTTGTGGCATAAGCAGTGAGCGCAAGTCTACATCGGAAAATATATCCGATTCCCACTGGAGCCTAACAGGTAAATACATTTCTTTAATAAATGATCGTAAATTTGTTTTTATTTTGGATATACGTATATACAGTTGGAGTAACGGAAAGGGTGGGCAGGGCTTAGAAAATTTTTCGCAGATTATGGAACTTCGACAACTAAATTTCGACTTTTAGGACATATAAATGGTGGGTTGCTCCTATGACTTTCTATTTTTATGATGGAAGTGGGTTGTGGGGTTCATAAGGAACAACGTTTGTATGGGACACTTTTTAGGTAACACCTGCAACGTCAATGAAAGGCGGCAGTTTGCTGTGGACTACTACAATAATTATTAATCCTTAACTACCCAACACCTTCCCCTCGTAACATGACGTAAAAACTAGGTTTATTTGTATTTCATTTACTTTTTACACAAAGCTCGATTAAAGGCACGAACCGCTCGTGCGGATGCATCCGGCGGAAGTGGCGAGGGCGACCAAGGTTCAGGGACTTCAGTTTCATATTCTTCTCTCTGCCCTTCTCCCCCCCGCCCGTCTTCCACTCCTTCCATTCCACCGGAAGCATCCTCAAATTGTTCCTCGTCATTTGGAGTATTTTCTGCTGATGCAGATTTTTCTTGAGAAGATACAATATTCGCTCTTGTTAATGATAATCTAGATTTGTGACTAATTGGGATAATTTGATCGTGGTGTCTACGCCACATCAGCCCATTACCCATATTAACTTTATACGACACAGGTCCTGTTTTTTTTATTATTGTACCCTCCGTCCACTTATGCCCTCTGGCCGAATAGTCACGCGCGAGTACTGTATCTCCAATATCAAACTCCTTAGTTTTACCTCCCGTATTAACCATCTGACTGTTTTGAGCTGAACGAACCACCTCAGCTAAATTTGGACGAAGAGCATCGAGACGATTGCGCAAGCGTCTACCTAATAGCAATTCGGCCGGCGACAATTTAGTAGTTGCATGGTTACAATTTCTATAACAGAATAAAAATTCCTGTAACGCTTGTGTGATATTGTCACCCGACTGGATCGCTCTTTTTATTGCCTTTTTTACAATTTTCACTGCGTTCTCAGCCGCACCATTTCCTTGTGGTCTATATGGAGCACTTGTAGTGTGCCGAATACAATTATTTTTACAATAGTTATTAAATTGAAAAGAGGAGAATGGTGGGCCATTGTCTGTTACAAGCTGTGCAGGCAAGCCGAACCTACCAAAAACTGTCATGAAAGCCGAAATAGTCGTTTCCGCATCTGTACGAGACATCGGGAGAACCTCAATCCACTTCGAGTGAGCGTCAACAATGATAAGGTAACGTTTACCAGCACAATCTGCGAAATCAGCGTGGATGCGCTCCCACGGCCTTGAAGGGAACTCCCATGGATGCAGCTCGGCGCGCGGTGGACTGTCACGGACTGAGCGACACGGTTCACAGTTGCGGCACACCTGTTCGATATCACGGTCTATGTTTGGCCAGTACACATAGTTGCGGGCTATATTTTTCATTTTGTTAACACCCAGGTGACCCATGTGAATTTCCTCCAATATACATTTACGCAAAATACTAGGTATAACAATTCTATATTTGTAGATTAAACAACCGAGATCTACAATTAAATCGTTTTTACGCATAAAATAAGAATTCTCGTCCCCATTTAGTCCCGATAGTGAAGACGGCCAACCAAACTTTACAAAACCTATAATCTTACTTAAAATTTTATCTTTCTTAGTATGATTGCAAACATCGTTAAAATCAATCGGTAGAGTATCTTTGACAAAATTAACATAGTTACAAGGGTTAGAGGGTCGGCGCTCGAGCGACAGCGGTAACCGTGACAAGGCGTCAGCCGGACCGTTTTGTTCCGACTTAACAAACTTTACTGAGAATTCGTAGGCAGATAGTCTCGTCGCCCAGCGCTGTAATCTACTAGCCGCGGTCTGGGGGAGTCCTGCTTTATCGCCAAAAATGTGACTCAACGGTTGGTGATCCGTACGCAATTCAAATCGTCTACCAAACAAATACTGATGGTGTCTTGTTACCCCATAAAATATAGCGAGTGCCTCTTTGTCGAACTGACTGTAATTTTTTTCCGCGTCGTTTAAAGTGCGCGACACGCAGCTGACGGGCCGCTCGGAGCCGTCCGGGTACCTGTGCGCGAGCACCGCCCCTATGCCATACGCGCTGCTGTCCACCGACAGCACGAGGGGGCGCCCCTCTTCGTAATGGGCTAGTACATGCTCACTTAATAAAGCTCGTTTAGCGTCCTGAAAAGCGTTTTCACAGCTACTACTCCAATTAAAACTCTTTCCCTTTTTTAGAAGCTCGTGTAGAGGATGTAGTAAAATACTTAAATTAGGTATAAATTTACCGTAATAATTTAACAAACCTAAAAAACTCTTTAATTGAGTTATATCCGTGGGTCTAGGGGCGTTCGAAATGGCATCGACTTTCCCTTTATCTGGGTGGAGACCGTCCTTATTAATAACAAAACCCAAATATTTCACACTTTTCTGTAGAAAGCTACATTTGTTTAATTTTATCGTAAGTCCCATATTGCGTAGTCTTTCTAAAACTAATCGTAAATTATTCATATGAATTTTTCTATTAGCCCCCGTTACACAGATATCGTCTAAAAAGACAACGGTGTTCGGCACGCCCCGTAAGGTTTCCTCCATTAATTTTTGAAATTTCTCTGGAATACACGATAAACCGAACGGTGTGCGACGATATACAAAAGTACCAACGTGTGTGGTGATCGCTGTGAAGGGCTGGGATTCCTCAGTTAATTTAGTTTGTAAATATGCGTTAGTCAAATCAATTTTTGAAAATTCCTGCCCCCCACTCAGGGTCGCAGAGATTTCTTCTATACGAGGTAAAGGGTAAAAATCCCTTTTCAATTTTTTGTTAATCGTGACTTTGTAGTCTCCACATATACGTATATCGCCATTGGCCTTGATTACGGGCACTATCGGAGTGCCATAGTCTGAACAATCAACTCGAAATATCGTCCCCTCTTTTTCTAATCGCTCGAGTTCTCGCTCGACCCTAGAACGCAAAGCGAGCGGCACGGGCCGCGCGCGCACGTAAACAGGTTCGTTATCACTGAGTTGTAATTGGAGCAGTTTCTTACACTCGCCCAATCGATCTGTGAAAACTTCCGGGAACTCTTTCGTTAATCGGCTCACGGAGGGATCTTCAGTCAGTTGATTAATATTTATTTGTTTTATTTTTAAGGCTCGCATCCATTCTCTTCCCAACAAAGGGCAGCTACCGTTTTTTATTACATATAATTTTAAATTATTTGCCACTATATTTCCTAAGCGAACATCGACTATAATAAATCCTAAAGATTCGATCCGAGAGCCAGAGTAACAGCGTAACAATAAGTCATCACGTTTAACAGACATGTGAGAAAAAGTTTTATTATAAAAATCTTCGCTAATTGCGGAAATGCGACTGCCCGTGTCGACTTCACAGTCAACCTGTTTATCACCAATAACTACTCGTAAAAAGAATGGTTTGTTACCTTTCGAAGCTAACTCGATATTAAAGATATCCTCGTCACTGAAATCCGATTCATACACATAATTTTGCCTACCTCGATCACTTCCGCGAACCTCACTGCACATCACTTTCAAATGGCCCCTACGGCCACACTCATCGCAATTGTAGTTTGAAAAACGACACTTATCCGATCGGTGTGGCTTGCCACATCGCCAACATCGCGGGCCAGCGCTCATGCCTGCCCCGGCTAGCCCAGACCCGCCGCTCCCTACGGCGGGCCCACGCCTCTGTTGCCTGCTGCCGCCGCTGCCGCCCGGCCTGTTGCCGCCGCTTCCGGTCCCTCGCGAGCGCCAACCGCTCGCCTGATGCAGCTCCTCAGCACAGCCCGCGACCGTCCCTGTAGTCGCCACCGCCGTCGCACCGCTCACCTCCGCGTGCTTTTCCGCGGCTTCGAGAGCCAGAGCTAAATCCACCGCCTCTTTATACTTAATATTTTTTTCTGCAAAAATCCTTGACCGCATAGCTTCACTCGCGAGTCCCGATACAAATTGATCACGCAGATTCACTTCAAGCGTAGTTCCAAAATTGCAGGTAGTCGCCAAATGTTTTAATTGTTGCAAATATTCCATCAGGGATTCGCCGGGCTTTTGTCGATGTAAGCGAAATATATGTCTTTCGGCGATCTCTGATCGCTGCGGTTCCAGATGGTCAGAAACTAAAGACACTAATTCGTCGAATTGCTTACTTTCCGGAAGTTCCGGCGAACATAAATCACACATTAACGCGTACGTAGGTTCACCCACTACTGTAATAAGTAACGGCACGTGTAGTTCCACTTTAATTTCATTTAATATAATGTACTGTTGTACGCGTCGCACGTATGCCGGCCATTGTTTAGAATTTAAGTCGTATGGTTCCAATTTTCCAATAGGCATGGTGGTAGTACCTATAGGTAAGACTAACGTAATAAAAATTCAGAAAAAAAGTAATGTTCGCGAACACCCGCTCGTCGCCAGTGCAACGTCAATGAAAGGCGGCAGTTTGCTGTGGACTGATTTCTTTATTCATATAATAGCTACCTACTACAATAATTATTAATCCTTAACTACCCAACACCCATCTTCATGATCCCATTAGTGCCTGTATATATAAGGGGACACGACTTGGAATTTTTCAGAGAAGTGGCGATGTCTCCATGACACCCTATTTGTTTTGATGGAAATGGGTTGTGGGGTTGAGAAGGAACAACGTTTGTATGGGACACTTTTTGGATAACCGACTTTGTCCACCCCGAAATACCGTGCTCTTGGTCTGCCTTACCCCTAGAGTGTTTATAAGTAAATTCTCCTGAAAGCGTCAAATCCAAAACTAGCAATTCCCAACAATAGGGTAAACCATCTTATCAATAATTATTATTCTGTGGAAAGGAATACAATTTTGGGCTATTCGATTTATTTTCATTTTTCTTATGTATTGGTACATCCAGAAATGAAACAATGCATTATGATTAGTTACAATAATAATTTTCACTGATAAAATTAATTCTGTTTACTTGTTACAATTGCCAATGTCAACTATTAATAGACTACAAGATTTGGATTGGCCATGCCAGTTGGCAGCACCTTGTTTTGTACGTTCCCTCTAACTAAAAATTCTGAAATTTCCAGCACTTTGTTTCTCTAAGTGACTACCTAAGGAAGAGATGCGGTGACCCGCCGGATGGAAGGACCCCTCTATTCTTCCTTACCGTTACCACACCCGTTACCAACTAGCATGACTTCATACTCATTACCACATGGATCTGTTTGCGAACCAAAGGCGTAGTTTTTTCACTTTCACAGCGCACAAGGGCAGCATGTTATGAATATATTGATTCACTGTTATATTCTGTATTATTTAAAAAAAAAAGAATAGAGAATAAAAAAATAAACAATAATGCATTCGGAGCAAATCATCAGGAGTGAAAATCTAGAGCGAGGAATCTAGAGTGAGGAGCTCGATGGCGCAGAGGAGCTCGATGGCGCAGGTGGCTAGCGCGTTCGGCTGCGATCGTTGAAGTTAAGCAACTTTCGCAGTGGTCGGTCATTGGATGGGTGACCAAAAATTTACTATCTCGAGCTCCTCCGTGCTTCGGAAGGCACGTTAAGCCGTTGGTCCCGGCTGCATTTGCAGTCGTGAGCACCCACCAATCCGCACTGGGCCCGCGTGGTGGGTCATGGCCCAATCTCCCTATTCCATCCATAGGGAAGGCCTGTGCCCCAGCAGTGGGGACATTAATAGGCTGATGATGATGATGATGATGAAAATCTAGAGAATATTGTTTTTTTTCTACTGAGTGAATATGTAATTGCTTGGCTTGTTGTGTTGGGATTTATTGCTGTCAGGTTCACTTGCAGCAATTCTGCTAATCTCGATTTAACTAATTCTAGATTTAGCCTGTATAATGTCAAGTGGACATACGTTTTGACGTTTTTCTATGGATTAAATCTAGTTTTTGTGAAATCGAAATTTTAGCAATGTCGCTGCAAGTGGACCTACTCCCAAAGTGTGAAATATTTAAGATTAATTTATAAGTATCTAACCACGGACCATTATTTTTATCGATACCTGGTACACCACAATATTTTTTCGATATCTGGTAAGGTACACAACATTTATTTCGATATCTGGTAAGGTACATCACTATTTTGACATTTCTCATGTAAGTTGGTAGTATTTTTTTTATTATAGTTGGTAAAAAGGCACACATAATTCGGGACAATGGTGAGTATGGAAGTGCTGACTGTTATAGACTACTTAGTGCGTGATGCTATGAAAAAAAAACGTCGAGCGGACGGGACGCCCGCCCCTTAGTGCCTTTTCACATGTACACGGACACGGCACGGTTGCCGTGCCGTGTAAAATAGTAATGTATGAGCAACAATGAGAGCTTTCACATTGCACGGCGACCGTGCCGTGACCGCGTGTCAGCCGTCCTTATCCACTATATGCACGGTTTTGTTTTTTTTTTTTTTTTTTTTTTTTTGTTTCCTCCCATGCGGGGGAGAGGGTGAGAAATCCTCATGGATACCCTACAGCCGGCTGTAAGGTTATGTCAGACTCTTACTGACTAAAAAACACCCTTAATTCATGCTTATGGCCAGAAGGGCCTTACAAGCTTCATCTGAAGCGATCACCCCCCGAGAGGGGGATGATGCGGCGCTGCGTTAGTTTAAACTAGTGCATAGTTTAAAATAACGCAAAATGCGCTTAGAGGACAAGTGCACTCAGATGTGCACTTGAAACGGGAGGGGACTGAGAGGAATCGAACCTCTCTGTGTCGGGGGGGCGGGGGGGACTCACCGCGGGTGTTGGATCCTCAGCGGCCAAGAGGGCCGCGAGATCGCGCGTGAGTTTATTTTGTGGCTGTGAGTGCGTGTTTGGGCCTGCGGGGCCTGAATCGAGATGGAGTGTGTAGAGCGTATCCCGACGCCGATCTAATGAGTGTGTTAGAGTGCTCTTCTGCAGCTTTGAAGAACCGTTCCGAGCACTCTGTGAGGTGTGTTTGAATTGTGTCGAGTTGAAGGTCCCTGTGGAGGTCCGCGTTGCGGACGTACCACGGGGCCCCTGTGGCTATGCGGCAGAAGCGATTTTGAAGCACTTGAAGTTTGTTCAAAATCGCTTCGTCCGCGTGTGCGAACACTGGTGACGCGTAAGTGAGGACCGGGCGTATGCAAACTTTGTAAAGCGTTCGCTTGTTACGAAGTGACATTTTGCTGTATTTACCGAGCATCGGGTGGAGGCGGCTCATATAAAAGCGCGCGTTCGCGACTACGCGTGTGATGTGTGCACGGAAGGTGAGTTTTTTGTCTAGTGTGATCCCTAGGTATTTGACTGTGCGGTGCCACGGTATTGCTATGCCTTGCATTCGCAGAGACCGTGCACCGTGTTGTATGGTTTTGGTGCGGCGCTTGGGATCGAAGCAAATGGCCGAACTTTTGTCCGGATTTACGTCGATTCTCCAATCGCGGAACCAATTCCCAAGTGTTGTGATTGCCGGTTGGAGCTTGGCTATGATTTGATTGGTACTGGCTCCCCTAGAGTAGAGGGCCGTGTCGTCCGCGAAGAGAGCGAGCTCGACACCCTTGGTCTGAGGGATGTCATTGGTGTACGCTGTGTATAGCAGGGGGGAGAGAGCGGACCCCTGCGGTACACCGGCTCGTAGTGGGCGGGGCGTTGATAGTGAACCTTCGTATCTATAGCGGAAGGTGCGGTTTGATAGAAAAGAGGCTACTAACCTAACTAGGCGGTCAGGTAATTTTAATTGATATAATTTAAAGATTAATCCGTCGTGCCAAACCTTGTCGAAGGCTTTGGCGACGTCGAAGAAGACTGCAATAGTTTTATATTTATTAAGTTGGAAGCCGCTTAGGGCGTGCTCCACTATGCGATGGATCTGTTGGGGGCAGGAGTGTTTGGCTCTGAAGCCGAATTGGTGGTCAATGATAATTGGATCGGATGGTGATAGGAGGTGCTCTCTTAGTCTGGTCAGTATGGTTTTTTCGAAAAGTTTCGCCATTGCCTTGAGGAGGCTAATAGGGCGATGGCTACTGGGGAGGTGCGCGGGTTTTCCGGGTTTGGGGATGCCTATCACTATTGCTTCTTTCCAGGCGGCTGGGAAGTAGCACAGATCAAAACATGCGTTAAAGAGAATTGCAAGCAAGGTTAGCATTTGGATGGGAAAGTGCTTGAGCGCCTTGTTAGAGATGCCGTCGGCGCCCGGGGCCTTGCGTTGCTTAAAGTTTCTAATGGTCTGTCTGAGTTCGTCTGTCGTGACGGGGTCTAGGGGGTTGTCAATGAGTGGAAGGGCGGCCCGCCGGCGGACCTCCTCCTCCACTCCGCGAATATGTTGCGGGTTAGTTTCCTGCGTACTAGGCGTGCATTGCGCCGCTATGCTGTCTGCAAAACACTCAGATTTTTCGTCGTCTTCGAAGGCGACGGTGCCGTCGGGGCGAGTGAGCGGGGGGGTGTGAGTGGTGACGTCGCTACGGAGCGCTTTCGCGATTCTATAGTACGCAAGATGGGATGGGGTAATGTCCGCCATGAGTTCCTCCCAACGGGAGTGTCTCAGAGCGGCTAATTGGGACCTAACTTGTCGCTGAAGGCGATTAGCTGTAGCCCTATACTCGGGGGTGGGGTATAATTTGGCTCTCCGGAGAGCGGCGTTTTTGGCTTGGATTAGGTTCCGGATGGCCAGCGGGAGCTTGGGCTTTGGCAGCTCAACCTCCCGCGAGTTCTCCTTCGCCTTCTCGGTCACCAGTAAAGTTAAAGACTCTATAGTTTCGTCAATCTTGTCGGTGCTGTCGAGACTGTCCGGTGAGTTAGGGAACGGGGACTCGGGGGAGTCTAAAGCGGTCTCGAGAGCGGAGCGGTATCCGTCCCAGTTGGTGAATAGCCTCTTAGGGGGCGCGGGGGCGTCTAGTGGGTCTTGGGGACCTAGAACTAGAGACACCGGTCTGTGATCTGACCCCAGGTCGTCGAGTGTTTCGATCGAGCTGAGGCGAAGCGACACGTTTTTAAGGATCGCGAAGTCCAGGACGTCGGGTCGGTTTTGTACATTGTCTGGGTAGTGGGTGGGCGCGTAGGGACATATGACATCATAGCCAAGCTCCTCGGTGATGTGTAGTAATCTGCGGCCAGAGGTGGTGGTGGTCTCGCATGTCCAGTCGGTGTGTTTGGAGTTAAAGTCACCGAACATTATGACTGATGTACCTAGTGAAGTGAGTGTTTCGAAGTCTGCGCGGTGAGGGTGTGTACCTGATCTAATGTAGACTGAGGCGATGATTAAGGACTGGTGTCCTGTCATCGCCAGCCTACAGATGGTGGCTTCCATGTTTGTGAGCGCGGGAGTGGGTATAGGTGTGCAGTGTAAATTGCGTCTATAGTAAATTGCGGTGCCGCCGCGCGCGTTGGCACCGTCGTTCCGGATTAATTTATACTTAGGGATCGACAGCCCCTTCATTTGAGTTGGTTTGAGCCAAGTCTCCTGAAGGAGCAGAAAGTCGGGTTCCCTATCTTGCAAAAATAATTTAATTTCGTTAAGGTTGGACTTTAAGCTGCGCGTATTAAATGACACAAGCGAAGCGCCTTTCGGCTTGGTACGCCCGGGGTTTAGTTGAGTGATTGTTATGTTAGTGTTTTGCGCGGTCATAATTTAAACAACAGTGGTGTTTGTTTGAGTTATCACCGCGTGTTTTGTGTATTGTTCAATATTGTTCACTTTTGTACTATTAACTGAGGGCAACACTGAATGAAAAAACTTACTTGACACTTGTACTCACTCGTTTATTGAAATAAAAGAAAAATACAATCCAAGCCTTATACTATTTGTCGCGATACAACGATAGCGCGTGTTAAAACGACAAAGCGCCATCTATTGACAAACATTGAAATGAACATTCTGCCCACCAAGGACTTTGTCCTTCTAACACTTAAAATATAGAAGTATATTTTACAAAAAATTCTTTCGCGCTACCGCCCACCGTGATTGATTATACAAAAAAAAACAATAAAAATAAACCTAATGGAATACAAAAAAAACAATTATTAAGAAATAGGCTTGGGTAATATGCATAATTTGTTGCATGGACGTTTGAATGTACCATGCTTTGTTTTCACAGTAACTACTCGTGCTATGTTGTCCTTGCCGTAGTGCTTCTCAATAACTCTCCCCAATAGCCATTTTGCTGGGGGTAGATTATCCTCTCGTATTATCACGACGTCATCCACCTCTGGTTCTATGCCTTTGTTGGTCCACTTAGTTCGTTGATTAAGAGACACTCATTAATCATTTTTTGGGTTAACCTCCATCGTTGTAAACCCATGACCTTATCATTAGAGTGATCCACATCGGGTATGACAAGTAACGGCTCTCCAACCAAGAAATGGCCTGGAGTCAATGGCAAGGGCTCTCCTGGAACGTCACTGATTTGAGTAAGTGGCCTCGAATTCAGGCAGGCCTCAACTTGTGCTAGAACGGTAGATAGTTCCTCAAATGTTAAGGTGGCATCACCGATTATTCTTTTAAGGTGAGTCTTTGTAGAACGTATTCCAGCTTCCCATAATCCTCCAAAATTGGGAGCATGAGGAGGTATGAAATGCCAAGTGGTTCCTTCAGATGCAAGCATTTGAGCAATATCCGCTGGCAACTCTACCATAGCATCATTTAACATGTTTCTCAATAGTTTGTCAGCACCTACAAAGTTGGTAGCGTTGTCGCTATAAAGATCTTTACAATGGCCTCTTCTGGCTGTAAAACGCCTGAATGCCGCAATAAACCCTTGAGCTGACAAATCCGATACTGCTTCCAAATGGATGGCTTTAGTGGCCATGCATATAAACAAACATATGTAGCCTTTGTAAGACTTTGATCCTCGCCCAGGAGAGAATCGAATATTGATGTGTCCTGAAAAATCTACTCCCGAGGACTTAAAGGGTTTACTCGGTGTCAATCGCGCTTCTGGCAACTGTCCCATAAGTTGGTTATTTATTTTGGTAGAAAACCTCACACACTTGATACATTCCTGGTAGCATTTTTTTATTTTGTTTCGCCCACGAAGCATCCAAAATTTTGATCTTACGTAATTCATCATCAGCTGAGGTCCTCCGTGTTTGGTTTTTATGTGAGCATCCCATACTATTAGCTTGGTAAGATGGCTATCACTAGGAACAATAATAGGATGTCTTTTATCATATGGCTCAACTGATTGCTGAATTCTGCCTCCGACTCTTAGAATGCTTTTTCCGTCAAGAAAAGGATTAAGCGAATGTAATGGACTCTTCTTTTGGATAGTTTGACCAGATTTTACTTGTGATATTTCTGAATTGAAATGAAACTCTTGACTTTGTTTGATGCACATTTCAAATACATCCTCCATCTCTTCTGGTGTAATTCCTGATGATATTTGTGGTCTGTCTGTTTTTGGGTATCTAAAATATTTTACTCTTTTACAGTAGGAGAGAACTCTTAACATTCGTGGCAGTGATGAAAATCTGATCCACAAAAAGGTTTCTGTGGTGTCGACCATTGTGGCTACAACTTTAACCAATCTTTCTTCTTCACTAGTAGTAAACTTGACATCTACTTTGGAAATACTGCCAGCTGTTTGTAGCCAGTCAGGGCCGTGCCACCAAAGATGGTGATTAGCTAATTCTTCAACCTTCAGTCCGCGAGATGCGACATCAGCCGGGTTATCGTGACTTGATACATGGCCCCATTGCTCAAAATCTAAAATGCTAGCAATCTCCGAGACTCTATTGCTAACAAAGGTAGTCCATCTCGTAGGTAGACCTTGAAGCCATGCTAGTACAACTTTAGAATCAGACCAGCCTTGAAGATTTTCTTTTGGTATATTCATAATCTGCGACACCTCGAATAACAATTTTGCCGTCAACAAAGCGGCGCATAATTCCAGTCTAGGTATGGAAACTTCTTTTTGCACTGGCGCCACTTTCGTCTTGGAAGTAATGAGACTAACCCGATATGATCCCACATGATCTCTCACTCTCATATATACTGCCCCTGCATAAGCTGCACGTGAAGCATCAGCAAAGCCGTGTAATTCAATGTGGTATTGGCTCATAGACTGCAACCATCTTGGTATCTCAATAGTTTTGATTTGTGATAGCTCACTTCTAAATTGTAGCCATTCGTGCGTTAATTCAGGGCTTAGTATATCATCCCACTGATGTCCGGATTTCCATAACTTCTGAATAAACATTTTGGCCACGACGATGATTGGAGCGATCCATCCCATTGGATCGTACAAGCGCGCAATGTCCGATAGTACTTGTCTCTTTGTTACAGGTTGCTCTATTTCTGGTAAAGCCACTTTATATTCAAAATTATCAGTGCACCGATTCCAGCAAATGCCCAACACCTTAACTGTCTCGTCTTCTTTTATTGGAAATGATTTTTTATCGCTTTGATTCTCTCTTTTAATAAACTTCAATACCTTGTCGCTGTTACTACACCATTTTTGTATTTCAAACCCTCCTGCTTTCATCAAGTTGTTTGTCTCTTCGTAAACCACAATAGCTTGCTCTTCCGTCTCGCAGCCAGTCATGAGGTCATCGATATAGAAGTCTCGTAAAGTAATCTCCGACGCCGTAGGGTAGTTCATGCACTCATCCTTTGCTAGCTGTTGGAGTGTTTTAACAGCTAGGTAGGGAGCACAAGCTGTCCCAAAGGTTAATCTTAATAGCTTGAAATGCCTTATTGTCTCGTCAGGATTCGATCGCCAGTAAATGCGTTGATAATCTGTATCTCTCTCGTGTACTAGTACTTGGCGATACATTTTCACTAAGTCGGCCACTAAACATATACGATGACTACGCCATCTCATCAGTATATGACGTAGGTCTTCTTGCAATTTGGGCCCAACTAGAAAATCGTCATTAAGAGACACTCCATTAATGCCCTTGGATGAGGCATTGAAAACAACTCTAGTTTTGCTTGTCTCCTTATCTTCGCGGACAACCGCGTGATGAGGGAGATATATAGCTTGGGCATAATTGATTTGATCTATGTCTGTGATTTCTGAGATATGATTTAAGTCTTCATATTCTCTAATCACTTCCTTGTAATCTCTATATTGTTCAGGTCTTCTCACTAATCTTCTCTCTAATGCTTCAAATTTTCTCAACGATATTTCTCTAGATTTTCCATATATACATTTAGGATACTCTTCTCTAAAAGGTAAACGCACTATGTAACGTCCTTCTTGATCTCTCGTAGTTGTTAGCTTATAAAACTCTTCACATTTCAGTTCCTCTTTCGTCATCTTCTTTTTCACTAAATCCGGTTCTACTTCAATTTCCCAAAACTTTTTTAATAGATGATCTTCATTGACCGTTATATGAAGGTTGATTATATTACTCGCCTCTATGTTTTCCTTCACTTGGCCTGAGAGAATCCATCCAAGTTGTGTGTTTTGTGCGACAAGGCCACCGCTTTCATCTCGTCTTATCCCGTCGAGAAGTATTTCACTATATACTTCTGCTCCTAATAACACATCGATTCTGCTCGGGAAATCATACATCGGATCTGCTAATGATAAATTTTCTGTAAGAAGCCATCTTGGCGTAGTAACTCTATTTACTGGCAGGTGGGTAGTTAAGTTGCTCATGACATAAGCTTGAATTTGCATTGAAAACTGAGACCTGTGTCTTGATTCAATGTTAAAAATAACCATGCTCTTAACTCGAGTCTGACCATCACCCACACCTGTAACCATACCGGTAATTGGAATGCGTTGAAGACCAAGGAGTTGCACTGTGGCTTCAGTTACAAACGAGGCCTGAGACCCTTGATCTAATAAAGCTCTTAATATGAAGGTCTGTCCTGTTTTAGATTTTGCATTAATCTTTGCAGTTGCTAGTAAAACCGTGTCTTTGTGTTGGTTTTCTCTGGTGAAGGTAGTAACTAGCTTGGTTTCATTTTGTGATGATCCTGAACATTCTTTGCTCACTATCTCATTGGATGCTGCCCCTTGATTGATAAAAGGTTTCTCTAGTTGAGAGGTAGCACCCATTGTTGAGTTGAATTTTTCGCGATCGAAATGAAGAAGGGTGTGGTGTCGTCGACCACATCGCCGACAACACGTGGCTTGATGACACGTTTTAACGGAGTGAGTAGGTGCAAGACAATTAAAGCAGAGATTAGATTGTTGTGCATACTGTGATCTCTCTCGGGGGGTCTGCTTGGCGAATTGCTTGCATTGATAAAGTAGATGATGCCCGTTACACATAGTACATGTAATTTGATTTTTCATTTTATCTTCTTGTACAGTGGAATGATATGATTTATGAGTGATTTGTTTTGCAATTGGATGGTGGGTGCGAGTTGGGTTTTTGTTACCATCTATTATCTCTAAGGTCCGGAATCTTGCCTCAAGAAATTGTGTCAACTGGTTCCATGTGGGTAGTTCATCTGATGAAGTATTGCTGACTTGATTCTCCCACTGTTTTCTGGACTCAGCGTCTAGTTTTGCAGTCACCATATAAATGATTATAGGATCCCAGGAGATGGTATTAATACCTAGATTATTTAACGACTTAAGACAAGAATTTGTTTTGTCGAGCAATACTTTTACACCGCTTGCAGACTCTGCAGTGATAGTTCTTTGCGTGAAAAGTCGTTTAAGAATCTCATTGACATTGTATCTTTTATTCTGATAGCGGCGAATAAGTTGACTCCAAGCCTCATCGTAATTTGATACTGTAGTCTGTAAGTTTCTTATTAATTGATCTGGCTCACCTGACAGACTACTTTTTAAATAGTGTAGCTTCTGAACTGGACTCAAACTAGAGTTATTGTGTATCAAAGACACAAACATGTCATGGAATGTTTCCCACTCTTCATAACTACCAGAAAATTTTGGCAGTTCTATTCTAGGAAGTTTCACACTCACATCACTGGTTGATTGATTTGGAGACGTAATTGCCACTACAGCAGGCTTTGGTTGTGTAACTTGCTTAGTAAGATCGTATTTCAACTTTGTTTTGTAATCGGTATAGGTTTCTTCAAAATTGCTGAACATGTCTAGTGTAAAATACTCTAATTTTTGTTTCTCTTCACGTTTCACTCTTGCCACAATCTCTGAATGCGTATTGTTAAACTTTGCCCATAGTTTCTCCAAGTTTTCTAATCTCGACTCAATGTATTCCCGTGTAATTCTTTCTTTCGGGGACTTTTTGTAATTTGTTAACGTTTTCGAGAGGTTTTCAATACTATCTTCTTGTTTGAGAATTAACCCTTCCATTGTTAGCGATATTGTCCACACCACAAAGAAATTCTGTTATCAAAATATAGCTTCAACACGTAAAATTTTGAGTGTCCACAATTATAATAAATTAAAGTTCTTTTTAGAATATTTTAACAAGACCAATAACATATAAATTCTTTTAAGTATCAACAACTATAAAAATTTCAGTCTTTTTTTTGAAGCAAAAATTTCAAAGTACCAACTTGTATGAAAAAAGTTAAAGTCTTTTTTGGAGAGAATTTTTCTAAGTCCTAAATTTTAACCACAGTCTACGTTTTTAACAGTCTCACAAATCACTTGTTTATACTGTTTTTTGGTTCACTGTACACTCACTGCATTCCCGGGTTTCGGCACCATGTTCAAAATTGTTCACTTTTGTACTATTAACTGAGGGCAACACTGAATGAAAAAACTTACTTGACACTTGTACTCACTCGTTTATTGAAATAAAAGAAAAATACAATCCAAGCCTTATACTATTTGTCGCGATACAACGATAGCGCGTGTTAAAACGACAAAGCGCCATCTATTGACAAACATTGAAATGAACAGTGTATAGTGTTTTTGTTTGTGTTCGGAGTCTGGTTATTTTCCAGTGTTATAATGATTGAAAAATTAATCGAACGCGGCAACGAGTTCGGGGTGTTCGGCTATAGCTATAGCCTTTTCAAGGGGTGTCTTTGCTAGCCGGAGCTTCGCGGCGAGAGTGTGGATCTCGGCGATATTCACCCTCTTGAGCGAGGAGCGAATAAGCGCCATGTCCTCGGCCAGAGAGACGTCTTGGGCTGGCTTAGCTTGTGTTGTTGGTGTGGTGTGTTGTGGTGGGTGTGGTTTTGGGCGGGCCCTGGCTGGTCCCCAGGCTGTCGGGGGCGCCGGGCTGCGAGGGGCGGCCGCCTTGGGTAGCCCCGGGAAGTTTGTGGTGGTGTTATTAGGTGGTGGTGGGTGTGTTTTTGTCGCCGTGGTTGGCTTTGTGTGAGTGTGAGTGTTGGGCCTGGGGCGTGGGGCCCGCGGGCAACCCCTGTAATTGGCCGGGTGGCCTTCTTGGCCACAGAGCACGCATGCGGGTGCCCCGGGTGCGTCACGAGTGCGGGTGCACTCCTTGGTGAGGTGGGGTACGAGGCACTTGACGCACCTCGGGGCCGCCGAGCAGTTGGCTGCTGCGTGGCCATATAATTGGCACCTGTGGCATTGCCCAGGGGTGCCTCGCCGGTGTGGGGCCTCGACTTTGATATTGTCGAGGCCACAGACTGTAATGGGACCTTTAAAAATATCCCTAGCTGCCGGGACCGAGGTCAAAATGACAAGGGCCAACGGGTATTGTTTCCCAGTCCGGCTGTGCAATTTGTGCACTGCCTCGGCTGGGAAGCCTTGATCGGTTAAGTCGCTCAGAATGAGCTCGTTGGAGAGCTCGAAGGGGACTCCTCTGAGTACCGCGCGGACTTTGCGCTCTTCGGGGAGAGCGTAAGTGTGATAGGGGAGTTTGTTTGTGGTCAGAAGCCTTGTGAGGCTCCTGAACGTGTCAATGGTGGGTGTTGTGATTTTGATGGCGTGACCAGTGTTCGACGCCTGTGTGTAATGGATGTTGTGTGCTTTGCAAAGGTCCGCGACCTTCGCCCATTGCGCCTTATCGCGCAGGAAGACGGGCGGCGGCGGCTTTGCCTTGATAGGTGCGGCGGTGCACCTAGTGTGTGGTTTTGTGGTGTGTGTAGTGAGGGGTTGTGTGGTCGGTTGGGCGACCGTGAGAGGGGTGAGAGGGCTGAGAGGGACAGAGAGAGAAGGCGCCGTTGGAGACGCGGTGTCTGCGCGGCGCTTGGAGCGCCGCTTCTTCTTGCTCACCACAGTGGTGAACACAGACTCGTCGGACGCCGACACAATGGTCGAGTCGGAGTCACACGTCGAGACCGGGCTCGAGGCGGGGCGCTTGCCCGCGCTCGAGGGCCCGGGGAGGCAGGGGGTGTCGGGGCGGGGGGGTTCGGGGGAGGGGCTGGCGGGAGAGTCGCGCATGGGGCGCGCTCTCGCGACGAGCTCCCTGATGGCGGCCTCATCCAGGGTGAGGCCGAGGGCGGAGAAGAGGGACAGTACCTGTTGAGTGATGTCCATTGTGATGTGTTTGTGTGTAGGTGTGTGTAGCTTGTAGTGTGTAGGTGTGCCCTGACTGTGGCGTGAAGCCACAGGTCCTAACACCCTATGCGACACCGATGGACTC
Source organism: Chilo suppressalis (assembly GCA_902850365.2). Taxonomy (NCBI): domain Eukaryota; kingdom Metazoa; phylum Arthropoda; class Insecta; order Lepidoptera; family Crambidae; genus Chilo; species Chilo suppressalis. The sequence goes on along the minus strand of OU963914.1, from coordinate 15,303,134 downwards.
CCCTGCCCGCGGCAGGGGGTCGGTTGAAGCTGTAAGAGATGTGTTCCGATATTCCTAGTGAATATGGGAACAACCGTCACCCTTGGGAAGGCCCAAGTGCAAATGGGATCGGGTCTTCCGGTTTCCGAGCTCAGGAGAGCTCGAGACGTACCGGGGCTACGCCGACCAGTTTCGTTAACACCGCTAGGTATCCACTGGTCCAATCTTGGATCTCACGTATGAGCGCAGGCGCGGCGAGTCGACTCGAAGCAGGCAGCTGTGCGGCGGGGCGCACGGAGCAAGGAGGCGGCGGTGCGACGGGGCGCACGGTCCGCAGTCGGAGCGAGAATGCTGGGGCACGGTTTTGGCGCGGCAACCGTCTTTATAGTCTTGTATGGACTTGTATAGACGCGTTCACATGAACACGGGCGCGGTACGGCACGGTGAGCGCAAATACTAGACATGGGCGTTTTTGGTTTTGAACGCAAACGGATATTTATCGGATTTCAGATTTCAAAATCGATTTTAAAATCCGTTTTTAGATATTCGATTTCAGATGTGCCGAACTTAGCCAATTCACTAGTTTGTGTTATGATTTGGTTTTATTAGCTAACGACAATCACAAACAATTAATTGTACGAAGCAAGGATACTCGTAGGTTTGCGCGATTTTCCTTTATGCTTTAAATCTAGGCTTAGGCAGAAGTATATATTCTGTGGCTTAGGACTAGCAGAAAAGTTATCTTTACGGTTAAAATTAAAACTTTTGCGGCGCATTTAAAAATCGGCTTATATACAATGATTTCTTTTTACATATTTTTTTAGTATTTTTTTTTGTTTTTTTTTATTTTTATTATTTTTCAAACCATTTACAAAATCAAACCTAATTACTTCAGGTTAGCGTTCAAAAAAATGACAGTTGCTCGACTTTTGATGTTTTTAGCCGACATCTTTTTCAGTTTCCGTAAACAGCAAACCGAAATCGGACTTCCGAAAACGAAAGCACGAATTTCGAATCCGATTTACATTTGGATACTTGTGGTGGTATTAGATCGCTAGCGTTTTGGCTCGGTTAGATTTCTGAAATCGGATTTTCTTGTTGAGAAATCGTTCGGTATCGATTTGTGTTTGAAATCGGATTTTGGTTTCGTTTTAATATATCGGACGCATGCCTAGCAAATACCATTCGCCAGCTAAAGTCATAGGGGAACGGACGGACGATTGTTGCAGAATGTCTGTCGAAATCGATGTTGATGTGTTGATTTCGCTAGTTGAAGCGCGTCCTACTTTATGGGATAAAACCATCGCGTCTTATAAAAACAGGAACGAGACAAAAGAAGCGTGGAAAGAAGTATGTATAGGATTAAATAGTAGTTTTGAAGAATTAGATGATAATGAAAATAATCTTTTTTTGTTCCTAATAAAAGACGTCGTCGTTCCCCAAAATTCTCGATAATACTGCAACATCCATAGCCGGCGACCGTGTGTAAGCCGTATACATGTGAAAGAGTTAGCACGGTTGCACGGCATGGCGGCCGTGCCGTGACCGTGTGCATGTGAAAAGGGCCTTCCGCTCTTAATCAGACGGCTACGACATTTATATACCTATTTCAGTTAAACTCAAAGGTATCGCCTGACTGAATTATAGGTTACGCTTCTATTGAATAAATTTCAATTCTTTAATAAATCGATGACGTTAATGCTTATATAAAACCCCTAGCCGTTGACCGAGTAAAATTATATTTTCAGATTTATACATTTTCTTGATTTAATGTCGTATAAAGCCATGGTTTTATAGCTACAGTGTGTCTATTAAAAATAATATATATTTTTTCAGTTTAGGCTGTTATGAGTATTTTAAAAGTGGGTAACGTCATTGTCAAAATTAAATACAATATTCTTTTTTATTATAATTTATTTAATATTATAAATCTAAAGAAAATATGACTAGGAAATAATCAATACTTAAATAGGAGATAGAGTATGTGCGGAAAGAGAATGGAATTTAGATTGGAGGGCGTTGTAGTGCTTTTCTACCGTATTTGTAAGGTTTTACCCCTTTTAGACATGATTAAATACAAAAAACCGCAAGAAATTACAACAGCAAACAAATCCGTATCAATACAAAAGTTTGACGTTTAACATATTGCTGTTTTTTTTTTCTTTGTAACTTGTTTAAGATAATTAAATTTTTACTTTGTCTTTCAGTATATTTTTTTCGTTTTTGTAACAAAACAATATTTTTATGCATTTTGTTCCTTGTGCATTAGCGTGCGAAATTTAACCAAATTTCGGCCGAACTTCGGTTTCGGTTAATATTTAAATCGAACATTCGACCGAATATGCCATTCAGCAGGACCCACATTTGCTGGAACACTAGAACGTCCATATTAGATGCAGTAAAATTTCATTGTATTAGCTAGTGGTGCATAACTATCGATGTTAACTAATATACTCATTAAACTTAGTTCAATCATTGATAATACTATTGACACTTATCGTAAATCAGCAGTACTTTTACTAAAATACGTATACTATCATGGACATGAATATAGTAATCTCCAAGTTTGCTCAACCTATGTTTTGAACAAATTTAACATTGTAATTTATCCTTTATGTACAGTAAATATTATGCCCGTGTTACAAATACAATTGATTTAAAATGTCTTAACTTGCTCCGCTACCAGATCATTTTCATCTTTTATAGAGTTAAGACGTAAAAAACTACCCGATGCAGCAAAATTCGTAAGGCAAATTCGTATTTGCTGAGCAGCCTATTATCTTTCCGGTCTGTAAGATGCTTCTTCATTTTAAGTATGTGTGGTGTCTTCTATATCAAAATATGCTTTTGACCGGTGTTTAATATTTTTATTACTCATATAATTTTCTTAATAATAACCAATTTTATTTATTAGAGACATAAGTAAAAACTCCTTTAAATAAGTTATACATATCATAAAGTTAATATGAAATATAAACTAATAAACTTGCAGTTTGCGTAAATAATGCACGTTGCAATTGCAAGTAATGAAATATCCTCATCGAAAGAGTCCAACTTTTGATGACTGTATTTTATTTCTTTCTTTCTACATGACTCAAGGTTGTAAAAAGAAGGATACATTTTTTGAATAGCCATAAATATAAATTATTTAAAAGCAACTTGAATGTTCGTGTGTATATCGATACAAATGACAGATGTTTTATCGAGGCTATAAATATCGACTGTTGCGACCTCTCTACTCCTGTACGAAATTTGGAAGCACGCTTTTACCGCATGCGCGGGAGCAAAGTGTGCTCAGATTAATACATTCACTGCCGTCTGCGTCCGTCACACTTCTTCTCTGTCACTTTTCATTGTTAACCACGTGTTGTCATAAATATTGTTTCCCCCTTGTAAGTTCACGGTCAAATTATATTATGTATGCGTCGTTTTATAATATATTCCGAGCATTGAAATTGAAATGTCGCTAAATATTTGATGAAGTTCGTATTCCAAGTGGTGGGTGGGACTTTTTAAATTTACAATTACCTTTTTTCCTCCCTATATTTTATTTTAAACATACAACAACAACAGATTTATTGTTAATACATATATTGTTAATACTAACAATATATGTATGTAGTATGTCTTTGTTGCAAAATTCATAATGTTTATGCATATTTAACTGTGGTGATGTAAATATACAATTACACACATTGTCATTTCGTTTTACACAATATCCTTATTTTGAGCCTGAGATTTGAGTAAAAAGATTTTTGAAAAATATCCAGTTTTACATCTTTCATTTCGTTCCTTCAGCGTCACACATGCTGCACGATAATTTAATTTAACCCCATCATCATCGTCAGTCTTTAAATGGTCCACTGCTGGGGCACAAGCCCTACCCATGAATGGAATAGGGAGATTGGGCCGCGATCCACCACGCGGGCCCAGTGCTGATTATTATTGGAGGCTAACGGCTGCTAATGCGGCCTGGACCAACGGCTTTTCGTGCCTGCCGAAGTACGGAGCAGCTCGAGATATTAAGTTTTTGATAACCCATCCAATGACCGAACATTGCGGAAGTTGCTTAACTTCCACGATTTCAGACCGAATGCGCTAACCACCTGCGCTATCGTGCTCCTCGAGTCCCTACCATGTAACTTTCTACTTTGCTATTATTACTATAGAAATAGCATATTCTACAGTTTGACGTTCTTGGCTGCGTGATAAAGAAAACAGATAACTTGTCCCTGCTGATGGTAATAGTTTCCGCCCACGGTCCGGATACTTTCAGAAACGAATTATAGGCGATGGTCTGGCAGTCTGAAGACACTGTTTTCAGTAGGGATGGGCGTTTTTAGAATAACGATGCGCGATAACTATGGCAGGTTCGGATGTGCGCATCCGCTGCGAATGGATGCCGTTATTGGATGCCGATGCCATCTAGTTTTTGGCAACGTTACCATAGCAAATGTGCCACAAGCTTATCTGTGCCGGTGAAGATGTCGCTAGCGGTGAACAAATATGTCATAAAAATGTCAAAATGGTATGGGTAAATTGTAGTTCAAATTTTTGCCACAGAAAAGTTTGTATGCACTGTTTGATGTTTGACGACCTCCGTGGCCGAGTGGTTTGTACGCCGGGTTTCAAGGTGTCGCCGACTCGAGAGGTCCCGGGTTCAAATCCCGGTGGGGGCAGATGTTTGTGTGATGAATACGAGCATTTCTACTCCAGTCATGGATGTTTAATATCTATTTCTATATAATTATACTTATATATGTACAATATATGTATTCTATCCGTTACCCTAGCATCCCATAACACAAGCCTTATAGTGCTTACTTTGGGGCTAGGCTAATTGGTGTGTGAGTTGGAAATATTTATATTATATTTATATTTATATTTATATTTATATTTATATTTATATTTATATTTATATTTATATTTATATTTATATTTATATTTATATTTATATTTATATTTATATTTATATTTATATTTATATTTATATTTATATTTATATTTATATTTATATTTATATTTATATTTATATTTATATTTATATTTATATTTATATTTATATTTATATTTATATTTATATTTATATTTATATTTATATTTATATTTATATTTATATTTATATTACTGTTGCTATAGTAACGATGACAAAAACTAGATGGCATCGGCATCCTTAAACGGCATCCAGTCGTATCGGATGCGCGCATCCAAACCTGGCATCCTGCCTGCGTTCAAAAGCTACGCTCTAAGTGATTTTTTTTAGTTTATGTAATAATTTTACCAGCATTCAATCTTTGCAGATAACATACCGAAAAGTAAATAAATGATTTTCGATTACATTTTCAAGTCCTGATTCAAGGAATCGAAGAGACACACCCACACAAAACACGCATCTGTAGAAATTCATATTGCATCGTATCCAACATTCAGTTGACATCGATGCGATGCCGGCATCGATGCGGGCATCCGATGCGATTTATCTGATACCGATGCGCATCGATTTCAAAAATATCTAAAAACACCCATCTCTAGTTTTTAGTTGGTATATCTAAATTTAAAGGTTAAGTGCTCCTCAGAGCCTTTTGAAGTGAGGTGCGGTCTCGCCCATCCCCTTCTTAGGGATCGTTCGTTCTGATTCGCTCAAACTATGAGGTGGCTAATAATGACTCAGTATGAAGATGACACGCGGAATGTCTTTAAAACGATCACAAAGATCCTGTAACCTTTTTCAATAGTAACTGTTATCATTAGCACGAAGCAATATTGAATTCGAATTGTTCAATTCGGTCTCTACACGGGTATTAAATACCGTTGTCTATACACGAACTTCTGGACATTTGAAGAAATTTTGAATGGAAATGAAACGAACATAGCTAGTATTCAGAATCTTCCGTAGAAAACTTCTTCTTTCCGTAGAATTCGAATATCGAGTTCGAATTCAACTATTCGAATTCGATATTGGTTCGTGCTAAGTACTACTGTAATAAATCGGTGATGCAATCGGAAATAGTTAACCATGCTTTGGAAGTGGTGCTGTTGACTTAAGGTATCCTTAGGAACAAAAAAAATAGTATTCGTACTTGAGGTGTGGCTGTTGGATTCATATTTGACTTTGAAATGAATGTATGTATATTGAAGGCCTGCGCAGACAAGGGAATCTTGTCCAAAAACGTGTGCGAACCTTTATTGCCCAAAAACTCTTCATGGTGTTTTGTTGATCAAAGGTTGTATTGTAAGTATTATTATGCTATAAACTTCATGTTAGTTATTCACATGAAGTTTAAGAAAAAGAGAAGTAGTTTAAAAAAAAATACTGGGTGCACCACTTTGATTCGCATCGAGCGCGCAACGCGGACTAAAGCCGCAATAACATTTAGTTGTTAGCCCGTATTCGGGTGCGAAAGAAATTACTCGAATTGGAATTTCTTCCGAAGTACTCGAATTGGAATTTCTTCCGAAGTAATCGTTAGCCCGTATTCGGGTGCGAAAGACATTACTCGAATTGGAATTTCTTCCGAAGTAATTTTATTTACACTTGAATACGGGCTGGTAGACGATGTCGGGTGAACAAGGAAATCTATCCGAATACGGGCGTACTCTAATCCGTTCATTTACACTTAGTCGTGTACCCGAATTCCATTGGCACTCATATTCGGGCTAACGACCAAGTGTAATCTGCTGTGACTAGTCACCCGATTTCTATTTTTTTCGCGGACATTTGTTCAGTGCTGTCTTTCGGTGTCCCAGGTTGTTTGGGGGACTTTTTGTACCCGGTACTTTTTTACGTTATTACTCCATGCAGTTGCACTTGTAAGCGATCTTTTTTGGCGGACAAAAGTCCCTTGTCAGCGCAGCAGGCTATAATTATTTCAATTGTTCCTAATAAACTTTCCACGGGTATTTTTGATTGATGGATCTAATATGTCTTATGTCATCACAATTGATGCTTTGTTCACTCCCAAAGGGATAAGTGTCTACGTGACTTGAAACAAAATGTAACCATTATAGAATTTGTAGTTGGTACTTTTTTGTAACTCTTTCATTAACGCGTAAACAACCAGTTCCCTAAACAATTTCTTTTATTTACAATTCGTTCACGCGGAAACTCGTTAGTCAATTGTTTGTTCAATTTGTTTTTGACTTTGCACTGGCACTAATCGTGCGTGACGTCTGCCAATACCAGTAACTACACAGTTTAAACAGCAAGAAAATTTGTTTGACTACATTGTGCTAACAGCTGATTAGACATTGGGTGCCTATGTATGTATTGTTAGGTTGCAAGACTGTTTGATTGTAGTTACCTATACTTTGATCATCATAAAACATTTAAAAATTTCCGCGTGACCGCCGATACTGCATTTAGGCAACTTCCTCATCGGATCGCTGGGGGCTGGTTTCGTTTTTGTAAAGATTCTTTACCTAGTTTATATAATTCAACGATAGCTTCTTCGTTGAGTAGCTTCTGAACATAATCTTTACCGAGCGGATACACAGCTCTGCTCAGCTCTTGTACTGAGTGCTGCCGAATGCTACTGTACTATTCGACTCGCCCGTCCCGTCACTCCCGTAAACAAAACCCTTTGTTTCCCGTGGTCCACCTCGTAATCCACCCAGGTGGACCATGGGGATTTTTTATTCCCCGTGGTTCACCAGGTGGACCACTGATTCGGTACAGAAACGAAAACGGAACTAGTCCGCACCGACCCGGTGAAGAAGGCGCCTTAGAGTGGAAGAAAATCATTAACTCAAACTCTTAATTAATAGCTGATTTTATGAAAGAATCATTGTAGCTATCATATAGAACTGATATTTTGTAATTTGATGTAAATGAATCTATTGGACATTATTAGGAAATTATGTAATTTTTATTTGACATTAATTTATTGATTAATTATAATTATCTTGACATTAAATATTTATTTTGTTTTGTTATTAATGGCTACATAGGTTTTATAAGTGACATTTTAGTTATAAGAAATAGTTGTCTCTTTGACACAATTGTTATTGTTGTAGAATGAATAAAATTATAGAAAATTTACGTCAAACACTATGCCATCGGTACGTACGTACTACGGCAGTACCCAAGCAGTACAAACTAGCCGTGTAAGAGTTGATAAATAGTTCATGTCTTTAAAGCTGCCCAGAGTGGTTGTTTATAGTATGAATTATGCGCTTACTCAACTCTTATAAGTGCGAATTAGCACCAAATTATACTGCCTCTTTCTTTGTATAGGCTGGTTAAAGGCAGTACTACAGCTGTATTATAACTGTTTTAGACTGGTTTAAGTCTATAGACCTTGTACTGAGAAGAACCTTCAGGAAACTCAACAAGAGCTATCAATCCATGTAATCTGAAAGCTGCTAACATGACATTGTTAAAATAGTACAAGACAATCAAAGGACAGACATGCAAATTTAAAAAAAATGTTACTATAAATCAAATGCTTTTTGCACCTTTGATCTTTTGAATAATTATGTTATGTCTAGTCAATTAAATACAAGTTAATATGGTAATTGCTTAATTTTTTTCTAAACTATTTTCTTATATTTAGGTAATTGTTGTTCCAAAAAAATAATGTACGTAAGTCGTAAGTAGTTAGAGGCTAGGAAATATAAAATCGACTGTAACAAATGTATTTTTCTCTAAAAGATATTTAAGTAATTTCACTACGTTTCAAGGTTAACGAAACACAGTCAGTATCATGTCCTAATAGACTCAAGAAATAAATAGATAATTTTGTTTTAATTTTTCCTATAGGTACTTTCTGGTTAGCAACTCTGCAAATTAACGAACACTATATTTCATATTTCGTTTATTAGCTTAATATCAACAAATTCCCAGGTTTCCTTGCCTTGCTAAATAATCACACCTCTAAGGCATCAGTTAACACCCATTATTGTAAAATGAGATAATGCTTGTTGTAACACTATCCTTTCCTTGTTTAAAAACGATCCAATAGTTATACACATAGCCAAATGTCAAGTAACCGAAATTGACGGATTTGACAATATTTTGAGAAAATATGATAGTTTCTGGTAACTTTATGTGGGGCTGAATGTACATTTTGATCCGTACCCTTTGCACGAACCAATATCGAATTCGAATAGTTTGCGAATCCAAAATGTCATTGTCAAATGTGTACTGATTTTTAATTCTCGTTACGTCCGTTATGGCGCTGTTGTTCAAGTTTTCATACACGACAATGACATTTCGGACTTGCAAACTATTCAAATTCGATAATGGTTCGTGCTAAGGGTACTGCAGTACTATTCTGTAGAACAGTCAGGTAAGTACTATGTAAGATATCAGGCTGAATATCGTGTCTGTGTTGTGTTTTTTTTTTATTGGCGTTATTAATAGTTATTTATGATATTAGTGCAGTAAGTTGGTTATTACAAAACGAGTAGACGGATGTAATATACACACGGCGTCATGTACGGTAGCGTGCGGTAAAATGTTTTATCGCACGATCCGTTTGTATGGCTCTTAATTTTCATCTTTCGAACAATGTATACAACCTCTGTAAATGAATTTTTTGAGCAAACGCGTTGAAAAACTTATTTATTTGGATAAATAAGTTAGTAGAGTCTGTGCGGATAGAGAATGGGACTTAGATTGGAGGGCGCTGTAGTGCTTTTCTACCGTATTTGTACGATTTTACTCCTTTTAGACATGATTAAATACAAAAAAACCTCAAGAAATCACAACAACAAAGAAATCCGTATCAATAAAAAACTTTGACGTTTTACAGATTGCTGGGTTTGATTGCCAAATAAAAATCTTAATGTTAGTTCCGTTTTTCGCCACGCCCATTCTATTTCCGCATAGACTCTAAAAGATAAATTGGCCCATAGACAGAGACACCTGACACTCTAGGGAAACGCTAGAAGAAAATGATCGATATAGCTCAATATCTAAGTTTTAATGTGAATGTACCTAAGTATAAAGGCCGGAACAGACTTTTTAAAATATTTTCTCTAATAAGGCGATTATGACTCAGTTTTTTTAAAATTTTTATAAAGAGATTAAAAAAATGAACTGTATTCTATTGAAAATCCCAAAAATCCTGAGTTTTCCTGAGACTGTCGGACAGACAGAGGAGGCCTAACAATTGGGAGGCTTATCGAACTTTAAAAAAGCATCTCCTAAAACCTCAAATAATATAACACCAGCTCCCAAAGTTAAGCTTATCTACTTACTGGTTTGCTGAATCCCACACGCAAGCTAAGTAGGTAGGTATCTATGAGCCAATTAGATAATATTACCGTGCCAATAGTCTCTCGTGTCTTAACCCAAAATAGATAGTACAGAAGGTAATTTCATGAATATATATTTGTCGGCGGATGGCGTCTCACTCGCTCCTTCGAAACGTTAAACCGACAACAAATGTCATCAGTCAGTGTACCATTGCTTTGTGAAACGTCAAGTAATGACAGTGACAGCTGTCATCACTTGGGAGTGGTCTATGCTAAGGGTAGTATTTAAGGGGGTAACGCTTCATTGGAAGGGGCATTCGCATTTCGGCATTCTGCATTCAGCATTCAGACGTGAGGCGCGATAGTGAACGGACGTTAGCACAGAACTCTCCGCGCTTCACAAAGCAATCCGTTTGTACCTTGGCAATCATAACTGATTTTGTAAAATGATTAGAAGATTCAAATTAAACGTTAGCTTGGTCACTAGACTACAGTTTTATTTTCGGGAAATATCATTGAATAACCAAGATGGCGGATCAAGATGAACCACGTGGCTAACCGCCTATATTACCGCTCGCCCATCCGACATATTTTACTTTTTATACCTAAAACTTTGATTGTCAACTTTAATTCGTGCACAACAAAAGTGGAAGTGATACTCGTACGTATCTAGTTGTTTGATTTATTGTTAAGAATAAAACAGGAAGAATGGAAATATAAACAAATAACAACTACTTAAAGTATTTTAATGTATTTGTTATATTAGGTAAAAATAGGGATAGGGTTGAATAGGGATGATGACGGAGTAAAAAAAATCTATTTAATCCGTCACTTAGATTATCAAAAAATAATGAACACTTATTTTTTCTTTTGTCTATCAACCAAAAAATTACAAAGATAAAGCGCGGCAAGGCTTGGGACCGGGGGCTCATGACATAGCTTCTAAGTAAAAATTGTACTAAGACGCGACGTCATGCGACAATTCAAATCGATATATCTGTGTAATGTATTGCTGATGTTATGATTATGTGAATAAAGAAAAAATACGTGCTTTTGTTGCTCCATTGTTGCTCAAACAAATTCACAGACGCGTGTCTCAAACGAATGGAATATGTGCTCGGACTGGTCCCAAGCGGGCCGAGATATTGTGATCGTGAGCGGCGTTTATGCTCACGATCACGATATCTCGGCGGCACGCATTTTATATGTAGATTACTTTCTGTTCTATCTGTTTTGTGGTCTTAGCGTACGCAATAACGTGACCCGGACACTAGGCACTCAACCTTGGTATTAAATATGATACCAAGTAATTAAAAAATCCAGCTAATTTATAGTTTTCAAGTTCTAGAAAGAATATTTAACTTAAGTAACGCCTTTTTTAAACAGATTGGAGGCAAAAAAACAGAAATGTTACTTACGTCAAATTGTCTTGTGCAGATAACAGAAAGCTAACAAAGCAGTTTAATATTATGATTTTATTTATTTTTAAGCATTTAACTGCTAGATGTTTAAATCTAAAGAAAAGTTTACTAGAAAAAAATCCACGCGGACCAGGCAGCGGACGGGTCTCGAACCCGCATCTTTCGCAATCCGGGCGAATGCACTGTTTAATATTCTTAGAAAATATTATTAAATAGCTGTTGCTCGCAAATAAAATTTTAAGCCTGTGAACTAGGCAGATGTCTCACCGCCGCGGTGAGAAACTAATAATTATCGGCTATTTTCTCGCTCAAGAAACGTACTATAATATGTAAATTCCGTGTTAACAAATGAGAAGCATATATTGATAGTTGATCGTTGACTGTTCACACTGCCGGCAAGAATGAAATCCACTAAGTATGTCGCTGAGCGACAAGAGCTATTAAAATAAAACTCTCCCGCGTACATTTTGACTCCACGAGCGAATGGCGCGAGTAATCGCCGATCGTACTCGCACACTCGCTTCCCGTCGATCGTCAACTCGTTCCTAGCTCTACTCGCTTTTCATTCATCGTCGGCGCGGCGGTGGGACAAGTGCGCTATGATCCCTGATAGAAATGGGCGACTTTTTATGACCGAATTTTTAATTTGTTTATAGGAAAGGTCAACTTTTTGCCAGCTGAAGTTTTCTGTTATATAAACGTGGGAATTTCCTCCGTCCCACTAATCATGCTCATTTCAGTGCAAAGAAAATGTCATGAGTTCTTTAAAGTGGAAATAATTTTAATGGTAGCATAATCGACCATAAAAGCCCTGAACAGCAATATAATTTAATTGATTCATATCTTATACCTATACACATACATATTGTGTTAATATGTTGGTTACTGTGAATCTTCTCAATTGAGGCGGCAGCCAATTGATTCAATTGTTGAAGAGTACACTTAAAAATGTGTTTTTGTTTTATGATTCCGTACCCAAAAGGAAGGATGGCAGCTGATCCATATTAATTAATTGCCAGTGATGTCCTCCGTGCTTCGGAAGGCACGTTAAGCCGTTGATCCCTGTTGCTTGCATCTGCAGTCGTTAGCACTCACCAATCCACACTGGGCGCGTGTGGTGGGTTATGACCCAATCTCCCTATTCCATTCATAGGGAAGGCCTGTGTCCCAGCAGTAGGGACATTATTACGCTGATGATGATGATGTGCGAGAATGCGTCGCGAGTGTAAAAAAGAACCAATAGAATAGCTTCATTTACTTCACCTTTAATTCGCCGAATTCGGTCAGCACAGCTTAGCGGAGCGAGGTTTTCTGTACATATAAAGCCTAAATACATGTTGGCCAAGCGAAGGCCAATACCAACGTAAAGACAGCATATTTGTCTTGCCTTGTCATTGCTCGGTGTCGCTTGCGTAATTTGCCGAGTAAAGGGAAGCGCCAACGTATATAGACCTCATTGGGCGTTGCTTGTCGGCATTTCGGATCGATGTAGGGTTTTCTGCACAAAGCAAAGGTATTTTTTAATGTATTTTATAGTGTATGCTGTTGGTCGCAGATGACCTTTACAGCGTCACCGGGTTTGGGGACGGCGAGATGCTAAGGGGAACTCAAGCCGAGAATTGGCGAGCACCTCTAGTGGTATTCCAGGCGGATGGCATCTGCCCCACTCCTCTCCGCCTGGAGCTTCTAGACCACTCGAACCTAAGGGGGTCAGCTCAAATAGAGGGCGTCTCTGAGACTCGGACCTCGGCTCTAGTTAGCAGTTGTCGTGGGGGCAGGGAAAAATGCCCAGGTACGTACCTGTACCTGGTATAGCGTGTCGTGTGTAGACCGGGTCTTGGCACTCTTATCCTACGGGTGCGGTGTCTGCCTAATACTAGGTTAGTGCGCAAGTATGCTAGCTGTGTAATGTAGGTGTTTGAGGCCTGTGTGGGAGGAGTAGGAGGCGCATTGGCGCGGGTGATTTCGTCGTCGGGGTACTTTAAGACGTACCTAGGCCGACGGAATCAGAGGGATTTCAAAGCAAAGGCGCTCGCCTGCGCTCTTCTATATTGGTCACGTCTTGCATTGGTTTTCTTCAATGGTGCCCAACGTCTAGCTAGACGGTAGAATTTTCCTTGTATCATTTTGCCTACGCTCGCGTTGGGTTAAGTTTGGCCAACATGTATTGGCGGTCTGCGACGAATGTGTCCGTAGAATGAGTGCTAGGAATGTGTGCTATTTGTGTGTGCTATGAATGAAGTCGAACGAGAGAAACTTCTAGCAGTCATCTGAAAAGAACCCGCTACACATCTTCGCAACGCACATCAGACGCCCAAGCACGAATTTTTACAGCTCCGTAACTGAGTTTTTCTGGACCATGTGTAACACGAAAACTAAAGTTAGTGTGAGAAAGACGAAGCTATCGGGCGGTCCATAGCTCGTTTAGGTGTTGGCTGTTTTTCTCTCTTTCTAGAGATCTGTCAATTTTATGCGAATGTGTAAATGTCGTACTATTTGGAAGTGGAATTCTTTGCCCGCGCACGTGTTCCCTGCTTCCTACAATCTGGGGTCCTTTAAGAGAGGCGTGAAGAAGCAATTTTGCAGGCCAGCAAGGTGAGGATGGTTGGTGTGGCAGTACATAACTGCTGTACCAGCTATCTTTGCGTTTGGACTTTACGCCCACTTAATATCAAATGGGGTAGAGTCATTTGCAGGGCAGGTCGGCCTGACTATATATATATAATAATATCGCTCAGTTCATCGTCAATGCCTATGGTTTCCTTGGCTGCATCAGCCTACTAATCATCTTCCTACTCCATCCATTGTTAAGGTCTGTACCCCAGCAGCGCAGACATCAACAGGTTAATGATGATGATGAACTATTCTACTTTATGAGTCTCTGATATTTTGGCACTGTTGCAAGCGCCATGATTACTTCAGTTACTCTGAAGTAATTGCGGGTAGATGTTATTGGCAGACATATCGGTCTACCCTCTAACGTCGTCTTTTACTGCGCTCGATACCCCTACCACTGGTCACATTCCCACTATTCACTCGCACCTGTTTCGCACTCATAAAAAACAAGGTACATGGTAACAATCCCGTTAATAGCTATAATGTTAGTGACCATGAAAGTTTAAAACAATATAGGTAATCCATGTAACTCTCTTTTATTAGGTTATGTCTCTGTACATTCTGATGAAGTTCAATGTTCTTTGATCTATGAGTATATTGCTTTATGTTTATTTGTGGTGGGAACGATCACAAATATCTAAAACCGTAACGAAGAGAGCAATGAACTATCTTAATTAACATTTGAGCAAACTTAATTTCTAAGCTCATGTCTAAACGACCCTTATCGTATGAAAATAGAACTGCAAAGCATCTTTGTATCAAAAGAGCTCACTTAATTCATGTTTTATTTATATGGTACTTGCTTTTGCCCGCGGCTTTATTCGCGTTGAATTTGATTTTGATTAAATGAATTAATGTCAAACACAATAAATTGAAAAAAAACTGAACATTACTTCTTTAAAGACTGATTTTGATGATTCTGATTTTATTTATTTAATTGAAGGATTAAACTCGCAATCTTGCTGCTCCATAAAATTCAAAATTCAACATCGTTTATTCAGTCTAGGCTGTTACAAGCACTTGTGAATGTCGAATAGCTACGCCATCGGTTCGCGAATCTACGGCGGGGCGGGAGACCTTGTACTGAGAAGAACCGGCAAAAAACTCAGCAAGGGCTTTTTTTTTTCTCCCTGTATTATATACAGAGTCATCAAATACACACATACAAACTTTGAACCGTCGTTTTACCTCTTTAGGGGGTGAGTTTTGGAAAATACTTTCATAGCGCACGCCTTCATCATATAGATCTATATGTGTGCAAAATTTCAGCGAAATCCATTCAGTTGTTTGAGCTGTGCGTTGATAGATCAGTCAGTCAGTAATGGTTGCCCCTTATATGTAAAGTAGCTGTGCCCCGCGGTGTTACCCGCGGTTTATTAGGGATATTTTCCCGCAGTAAATCATAGCCTATGTGTTAATCCAGGGTGTCAGCTAACTCCATACCAAAATTTATTAAAATCGCTCCAGCCGTTTACACGTGAAGAATTAACAAACATACACACTCACAAATTTTCGCCTTTATAATATTACTGTGATATACAGATTATTCTTTGATAATATTTCACAGCGTGCAACCTATGCATAATTAATAATATTATGTAAACAAGGAAGCAGTTTCATCATCATCATCATCATCAACCTATTAATGTCCCCACTGCTGGGGCACAGGCCTTCCCTATGGATGGAATAGGGGGATTAGGCCATGACCCATCACGTGGGCCCAGTGCGGATTGGTGGGTGCTAACGACTGCAGATGCAGCCGGGACCAACGGCTCAACGTGCCTTCCGAAGCATGGAGGAGCTCGAGATAGTAATTTTTGGTCACCCATCCAATGACCGACCACTGTGAAAGTTTGCTTATGTTCAACGATCACAGCCGAACGCGCTAATAACTTGCGCCATCGAGCTCCTAAGCAGTTTACTCAATAGTAATCTCTAGAATTCAATGTTTTATTTATTTAATCTGATATAAAGCAAATTGCAGGATAATTATTAAATTCGCCTGAATAAAAAAGTTTGTATGAGCTAGGTCACTGATGTTATCAAATTCTTTGGCTGAAGAAGGCTGAGAAGAAGATGAAAAAGATCAAATCAAATCGTTTATTTAGAAGGCACATAGTATAACCAAAAACAGATTAATTTAATTTTATAAATGTCCATTCATATTTAGACAATTATTTTGGCATGCAATGTCAATTACAGTTATAAAATGTATAATATTAATCCCACCAAAACATATTCGTATATAGTGTTGCCAAAGCGAGATCATAATTATGACTCACACTGTCAAAAAGTTACCAAATCTCATGTAAAGCCAAGCTTTGAACTCTATACTCAACAAGGTCTAACTTCATAAAGTTTCAAGTTGGCATATGTTTTGCTATTTCAATACCCTTTGCACGAACCAATATCGAATTCGTAACGTTTGATAGACCGGAATGTCATTGTCAAATGTGTACTGATGAGTAAAAAAAAACCTTAAGGGTACCTCTTGTTTTTTCAGTTGCCAAATGACGTCAGTAAGCCACCTTGGCGATGGGCATGTTCAACTCGTAGGCGTTTTTTGAAAAACTCAAAAAAACCCTCAAAAAAATATTGAAACGCATTTTTCTTGTTTTGTATGCATTTTAGAAACTTTTTTTCGACTATAATTGTAGAGGGCGTTGAGCACTACAATTTATGTCGTTGTTGCAATCTCGTACAACAAAAAATGTAGGTGGCGCTAAAGTCTCAAAAAAGTGTTTTTTCTCTTTTTCACCCTGAAAATATCATTTTAATGTAAAACTTTAAATGGAAAAGTTGTTCCGTACATAATTACCAACAACTTTTGTATAAACAATTTTTTTGTATTACTTACCGTTTTCAAGTTATTAATTGCGCAGGTATGAAAAATCCAATAGAGCGGTTTTGGGCAGTTCAAGTACACATTTGCAGTGCACATTTCAATGTACGTTTTACTACGTATTTTTTTTTCATGATTGAAAAAAAAATAGTTTTTTTTCACCACTCAACCTACAGATTGACTGTACTATGATGATTTTTATTTCCCGTTGCGTACTTTGTGGCGCTGCTGTTCAAGTTTCCATACAAAACTTATCATTGACATTTAGCACTCGCAAACTATTCGAATTTGAAAATAGTTCGTGCTAGGGGTATTGATCTGTCAAGAAGCTATGTAGTCTTTTGATGTTCTTGCAGGTCTGGACACCTGCGGATTGTCAAGGTGTAGCAGAGCAGGCTGATCAACTTCTCCTCCAGGCAGGCTGTCAAAAATGCCTTGCTTTTTTATGTCAGGGAAATGGGTGACGTATACCATACATGAGGACTAGAGAGACGGGATTGTGTGGGACTCTACCTCCCTCCAAATCCCGCCCACCCACTCAGCTAGCATATGCGGCTGACTCAATGGACGTTCGAGATAAGATGGGGGCCCTACCCACTAGAAACCTAACAGTGTTCCCATGTCTGCCGGAGTGGGTTACGTGGGATCCAAAGACTCACCATGCTTAAGCGAGTTGCAGACCGAAAACTCAGCCATTTTTAAGCTTAGATAAGCCAGCTGAGCTATGCTATGCTAAGATAAACTAAAAATATGTCCCGTGCACACCAAGAACTAAGCGAAAGCTCAGTTAGAGTTGCGAAGATCAATTCGACGGACGTCGCTCGCCATGAATATAATCGATGAAGAAACTTCCGATGACGAATGCGTTACACAAAGAGAAGAATACTTATTGAGGAGCTCGATGGCGCAAGTGGTTTGCGCGTTCGGCTGCGATCATTGAAATTCAGCAACTTTCGCAGTGGTTGGTCATTGGATGGGTGACCAAAAATTTACTATCTTGAGTTCCTTCGTGCTTCGGAAGGCACGTTAAGCCGTTGGTCCCGGCTGCATCTGCAGTCGTTAGCAACCGCCAATCTGCACTGGGCCCGCGTGGTGGTTCATGGCCCAATCTCCCTATTCCATCCATAGGGAAGGCCTGTGCCCCAGCAGTGGGGCTTTACATTAACAGGCTGATGATGATGATGATGACTTATTATTATCTTAAAAAAGACATTCAAGACCTCGTCTATGTCAACGCATTCATCTCGGGAGGGGTTTAACTTTTTGCTGAACTTAGCTTCGCATGTTTTAGGTAGCTGATACAGCTTAGTTTGCATAGGTTGCAGTCTGCACACAGTATGAAAAACTGCGTCAGCTATGCGAGTTAAACTAGCATAGCATAGCTCCTGATCTGCAGCCTGCATTAGGCTGTCAGAAATGCCTGGAGAGGACTCTCACAACTTGTCCCAGTATGATGTAATCTACCTCTGACATTATCGATATCGCGTCAATACCTATTCATTGCGTAAACAGATTTTTTTGTCGAGAATTTCATAAAAAAACTTTTAAAAAACAATAACGAACAACGTCATTACAAGAAAATGGTCGAAAGTTCAAATAGCAACGACCGACTTTGCATCAATAACAATTAAGTTGTGCGCAACGGGCTGCGAATGGTAACCGGAAGTGACGTCACACGTCATTCGGAACCTTATAAATTGTTTACAAAATAATTATCCATGTTTGACCTTTACTGCATTCCGATAGAGTTCACGGAGACATACGCAAAATGACGTACATACCTGTCAGCCGCGCTCGTATAGAAATGCTTTTTATCGCCATTTCGAATATCGACAAAAACGGTCAAACGGCTTGGACTCGCACACGAAAGGTTCCATACTATCATACAATATTTATTCGATAATTCAGTACCTACTTACATAAAAAAATTGTGACCTTATAGCAGTTGTTTTAAGGTTCTTAATTGAATTTGAAAAATGCGTGTGTAGGGTGACGCAAGCGTGCGACGCGTGCGCAGTTTCCGTGACGTAATTTGAGTTTTGTTGATTTTCCTCAGTTTTGTGTTTGCGAAGTTTTTTTTGATGTGATTGATCGCTTTAATAGTAAGTCAAGCGGCCATTATGCGTATGTTAGAGGAAAATGTGACGTTTACTAGTAATTCATAAAAGTTAAAGTTGTCGTACGGTAATGAAATATATAAATATGACCTATTTATACGCTGGAAGGAAATTGAATCCATTATTGAAAACGGTATTGTATGTGACCATCACAGCAAGAAAATTAAAATATTTTTTAAAGTCGAAGCCAGTGCCTGTCTGTATATTTTAAGGAAACTAACCTATACATTATACCTAGTATTAGTCTTAAAATACATTACAACTTTGCAGAGGTTCACTATTTTATTGAATCACCAACTAGGACGACGATCGCAGCAAAAGTTATTCAAACTGAGGTGGAGCGCTCTTTTATAACTCTTCACTTCCACACATTTGTCACTTTTCATAGATTATCGTCTTTATGCAGCTTATCTATGAACGGTATCATAGCCAATACTTCATAAAGACGTGCACACACCATCTCATAAGATTCGCAAAGTAAATATCACCATACAGCCAACACGGCATACAGCCTACGTTTATGCAACCACCTTGAATACGAATGATCAATCGACATCACATCGATTAATCATTCAGATATCAAACTCCGCTACACCGGAAGTGTTTCCGCGTACTGAAAAGTCATATTTAAATTATAGAAAATGGCAACATTGGCATAACGTCGTATACGGAATGTCATGTCATCAAAACATACTATCATTAGAAAAATAGCATGTTTTGCTTAACTAAAGTAGAGTTTAATAATTATTATTAATACTAGTAATTCTATTCAGGCATTTTGAAATTAGGAGTTAAGAAGTTCTAGTTGATCCAGGTTAACGAAGGAACGGTTATAAATGTCATGATTGTAAAATCATTCAGTAATACTGACAAGGTGAAAAAAAATATTGGAATAAATTTAATAATATCAAAAAATCACGATGCAAGAGACACTTTTAAAGTGTTTTACATCACCTTAAATGTTTTACGGATCGTAATAATTTAACTAAAAGTTTTCGTAAAATAGCTTACACAAAGTGGAAAATAACAAAAAAAAATAATACACAATCTATGGTAAACGAAAACAGTGAAACAATCTAAACAAAGGCCTTCTATCTCTCTCTTCAAACAAACAAAACTCATGTGACGTTTTTAACATGTTACATTTCACCCTTCCCCGATTAAAGCATCGAGAATAGAGGCTTAACAACCTTAAAAAAATTTAAAAAAATATTCGTAGTGGCTTATAAAAAAGTGGAAAAAAGGTCCTCCCTCGGCTGGGAATGGAACCTGGGCCGCCCGTGTAGCAGGCGAGCCTTCTACCACTGTACAAACGATGCTTGTTGATAAGGTCTGATTTTTTAATAACATAAAAATGTTATGCCACATTAAAAGATAAAGAAAAAAAATTGAAGCCATGTAATAAAAGTTTTACTTTCAAACAAACATCTTCGACACGTAGGTAATTCCTGTGACGAATAAAACTATTTACATACCGACAAGTTTGCACAGCAACCTCGGTAAACGAGCCCCGTTTGTACTCAACTGGTTTTCCAATTAACAGTTGACAATTTTAATACATAATAGGAAAGTTCCCTACTGTATTTTTCCCACACAAAAGCGGGCATAGTTCAATGGTCAAATGTCCGTCAAAATATTCCAAGAGACCACACTGCATAATATCCATAGCGGAGGTTCAATGTCCAACCCCTATGCCGTCGGCACATGAGTAAGGGCGTGTTCAGATGACCCGCGTCGGCCATATACAAGCCATTTTTTTCTTCTTCTAAGCGTACACAAGTGAGCGCGGTTACAAGGCTTATATATACATTGGTTGCATAAAATTGAGTCTTGATACGAATATCAGTAAATCTCAAAGTGAGTTTGTCACGCGGATGTAATGGTAGCCATACACACTACGAGAAATCGTTACGATCAGACTGTACAGTTCGAACGGTACCGATAAATCGTAGGGTGTATGTTACAAAATTGCACAGTTTCCTATACGTACGCCACGTACGATAAACTGTTCCGTTCGAACTGTACAGTCTGATCGTAACGATTTCCATATATGGCTATAACCATAATGCGTATGCGTGGCGTGTGCGGTTAGCGTCAGCTCACACCGAAACGCGACGCGACGCTACACGCTGCACAAAGCGGCTTAAAACATAACTTTATTTACTACGCGAAAAGATACGCATTTCATGGATTGAATTCAGATTACGCGTGGCGCAATATATTCTGAATTCAAACAATGAAATATGTATCTTTTGGCGTAGTAGATAAAGTTATGTTTTGAGTCGCTCTGTGCAGCGTGCGGCGTCGCGTCGCGTTCAAGGGCGGATCCAGGGGGGGGGGTCATGGGGGTCATGACCCCCCTGGGCTGGGTACAGATGGACCAAACCCAGGGGGATTTTATTTAAGTACTTTCAATATTTAATATACCACGACTATATGACCCCCCCCCCCCTGGCGCCAAAGCTGGATCCGTCCTTGGTCGAGTTTCGGTGTGAGCTGACGCTTAGACTGCGAAAAATGGATTTAGAGCTTCATTGAAGTGTCATAAGACTGAAATTCTATGCAACCGATTTCTAAGCGTGTTGGTCGCGGGTGTTGACGAGCGGGGCTAACACGAAGCGTGCGCCACTGTCTGCACAATTCAAGAAAGCTTAGAGGCAAAGATTCATGCAGTGCGCGTGTGTGAGTGAGGACGTTTCTCTGCGTATAGATCGCGCCAAACTTCTAGTTCTCTCTGAAGTTATTTCGCGCAGGTGTACAGCCCTAAACAGTGCCGTCTTTGACCTATTGGAGGCCCTAGGCATATTAGGATAATGGGACTTCCTTTTGGTGATTTAACAGGAACTAGGGACTTTGTATTTGATTTGAGGGGGCCCCCCTATCGATCGCGGGGTCCTGGGCACTTGCCCAAAGTGCCCACTGGGAAAGACGGGTCAGGCCCTAAACATAACCTTCGTTCCTTTAAATACCTGTCTTTTGTTACTACGACGCGAATTGTGCAGTGTTCAGAGCGGACTAGAAGATTGGAGCGATCTATACGCGACAGGCGCCAGTGCTTACCTACACACGCGCTATTGTATTTAGCTTTGTCTCTGTGCCTTCTTTATTAATGTGTTTAGGTTTGCCATCTCTCGAAAGAATGAACTTAGGGGGTTACAAACAAATTAGGAGAGAGATTGGGAGGTGGTGTTAATATATCTATGGAGCCCTGTTCACTTCGTACCTACCTAATTGTTTGAGGTTTTTTACGAGATTGAATTTTCCCTGACGGTGTTTATTATTCAGCGGTCATACAGCATGCATTTAGTACCAAGACTGTCTTTTTATGTTTTAATATACCTATATACTTTTATTTTTTAAAGCGCCTATGTTATTATTGGATATTATTACAGGCTGGGAATTCGGGAGGTTGAGCTTTTTCCCGTGAATCTTCCAGTCAAGCTTGGTGCAAGGTATGGGTAGTATGGTGCCAGTCCAAAATATGCTTCAAATCAATTTTTAATTTCCAACAATGGTATGATAAATTTGGTTTATATTTCGTCACTAGCTGAGCCGGCGACTTCGTTCGTCGGAAAATAAAAACATGTACGTAGTTGAATTAATGTTTCTTGCGTTTCATTAGGCTAGTATTATTGTAAAAGATATTAATAAAGAGTCACTGGGGTCGGGCGATGGGTAGCACAGGGTGCCAATAGGATAATGAAGATGAAGGGTACCGAAAAAGTGTCCCATACAAAGGTTTTTCCTTATCTCACAACCCATTTCCACCATAAAAATTGGAGGTCATGTGGAAACCTAAAAACTCAGCCTTACGGCTCCATACTGTTTTGCGATTGCGACGTGGAACTCGATTGCGCAAGTGGTTAGCGCGTTCGGCTGCGATCGTTGAATTTAAGCAACTTTCGCAGTAGTCGGTCATTGGATGGGTGACCAAAAATTTACTATCTCGAGTTCCTCCGTGCTTCAGAAGGCACGTTAAGCCGTTGGTCCCGGTTGCATCTGCAGTCGTTAGCGCCCACCAATCCGCACTGGGCCTGTGGGTCATGGCCCAATCTCCCTATTAAATCCATAGAAAAGGCCTGTGTCCCAGCAATGGGGACATTAATAGGCTGATGATGATGTACTGTATTGCGTAATTAAAATCATATTTAAATAATATCTTTGCTCGCTCGGCGTGTGCCCTGTTCTTGCCGCAACACTAACCCAACCCTAACTTCGTCTGCTTACCCAGGAGATTTACTGCTGCTCCGGACTCCCGTACACTTCCACCACCAGGTGCCCCCGCTCTCAAAAGGTGTCCTTGATCACGTGTGCTCAAAGCTTTGACTTCAGTGGCCGAGTGGTTTGTACGTCAGTTTTGAAGGTGTCGCCTACTCGAGAGGTTAACCTAACCTAAACTCGAGAGAGGAGGGTTCAAATCCCGGTGGGGGCAGATGTTTGTGTGATGAATACGAGCATTTGTACTCTAGTCATGGATGTTTAATTATGTATTTCTAAATAAATATATTTATATATGTTATCAGTATATGTATTCTATCCGTTACCCTAGTATCCCATAGCACAAGCCTACAGTGCTTGTTTTGGGGCTGGGCTTGTGTTGTGGACTTGGTTTAAAGTTTTGTCCGGTGAATGATGGACCGGGAGCGTCTGCGATAAACCGGGAGCGGTGGCGATAGACCGGGAGCGGTGGCGTTGGACGGGGCGCGTTTCCACTGGGCTCATTCCGCAATGAGCCTAATCCGCACTGGACCCATCCTGCACTAGCAACATTCCACACTGGGCCCAGTGCGTATTCCTAGGTAGGATACTTCTTTTTGGAAAAGGTAGATTCGGCCATTACTCGCCACGCGGCCCCAGTGCGGATTGTTTGATGGTATATATAAATATTTTTGTTTTTTAATTGATGGTATATTAATATACTATTGCATTCGCCCGGATTGCGAAGGGTGCAGGTTCGAGTCCCGTCTGCTGCCTGGTCCGCGTGGATTTTTTTCTAGTTATATTTTCCATATTCATACTTCCATACTAATAGGTATTATAAATGCAAAAGTGTGTCTGTCTATCTGTCTGTTTGTTGCCTCCACGATTAAATCGTTGAACTGATTTGAATGAAATTTGGTATAGAGATAGTTTGAGTCCCGGGAAAGGACACAGAATAGGTTTTATTCATTCAAGAAATCATCCTTTAAGGTAATGAAAAGGGGCATAGAAGTTTCAATATTTCCAGCAATATAAAATATAATCAAGTTATTAACCAGTAACTTCTGTGACGACCTCCGTGACCGAGTGGTTTGTACGTCGGGTTTCACGCCATTTTCGTAGTGGTCGGTCATTGGATGGGTGACCAAAAATTTACTATCTCGAGCTCCTCCGTACTTCGGAAGGCACGTTAAGCCGTTGGTCCCGACTGCATCTGCAGTCGTCAGCACCCACCAACCCGCACCGGGCCCGCTTGGTGAGTCATGGCCCAATCTCCCTATTCCATCCATAGGGAAGGCCTGTGCTCCAGCAGTGGGACATTAATAGGCTGATATTGATGACTCACCAACAGAATCACAACACCTCCAATAGTAGTGTTATTTTACTGTGGTTTTCTGTATCGTGGAGATTACTTCTTCGTACTGGCGCTTCAATCCATGTAAATCCACTTAGCCTTACCTCTCTTTAGGTACTAGTAAAATTGGCCAATACATCGAAAAACCGGTACAATATCATTTTCGGTGTTGGATGTCAGTATTACATAGCCTATGTTGACATAAGACGCGCTACATATCATTACCACATACTACCGTATTCCTATCGTGTGACATTTCATCGAGTCATCAAAATTATAATATGGTAGCTACTATATTGTAACTCGATCATAATGTGATTATGCGACCTCAACCTTGCATAACAAGCGTACGAATTCACATAATCATGCCGCTGTGAGGTCAAGGTTACTGAGTGTTTATGAACTTGTGATGTGAAAATTTTACGCTAATTTGATAATATCGGATTGGGTTTCTATCAATTTATAATTTCACTTCTCGAGGATTATGAATGTTAATACCATGCATAATAGGGCGCTTGTACCACCGCCCACGATGAACGAGAAGAGAGTAGAAAACTCAAAATCATTTATTTAGTCTGGGCTGTCACTTATGCCTTGGAGTATGGGAAGGTGTCTGGTTTGGGATGCAACATGCGTTGATACTTTCGCCCCGTGTCACATTGATGCGACCTCAGTTGAACCCTGTGAAGCTGCTATAACAGCTGAGTGTAACAAAAGGCGCAAGTACCGGGATTTGGGTGAGACATATTTTTTCCTGCCTTTTGCTGTAGAGACAATGAATCCTTGCCCTGCTGCAAAAGTATTTCTTAAGGACATGACTGCGAGACTACGGGGGACCCAAGATCTGGTAGCTTTTTTGCTCAAAGAATTAGTTTGGCGATACAGCGAGGCAACGCTGCCAGTCTTCTGGGGACCGTGCCCCGCACAGGCGAACTCAATGAAATATTTAATTTGTATTTGTTGTTTTACCTTCTGTTGACATTTACATATCAATGTCTAGGCTGTTACAAGCTCTTCTGAACGTGAACTCTATGCCATCATTCATTTTTTTTTCTAAATGGCTTAGCACGGCGTGTGCATTTAGCCAATGTCAAGTGTTAAAATGTTTACAAATACTAAAGCTCTCGTGGTCAAAGTCAAGTCAAATTAAGTGACAGTCAAGTCAATCCCCCTTTTCCTATGCTTCAGTAAAAGTATGGGGATTTACTGGAACCTACCCGTGGACTTCTCGAGGGAACGTCGAAAGACACTTTCCGCTATTTTGTTTCACTTGCCAACACTTGTGCATGTTCCCGAAAACTTAGTGGTTAATAGTCCACCATTATTAGACACTAACATCCGCCACAAAACAATTTCTACCAAGAAAATCAAAACTGATAAAGTGATGCTTCCCGATCCCGCCAAAAAGTCCTTCTCTATGCCATCGGTTCGTAAATTCGAATTGACAGCTGTCTGGACCAAGGACGTTATACCATTCAGCCTTGTTGATGGGTGAAAGAATTATTAGTTTAATTATACTGAAGATATACACGTATATATTTGTATGTTTCGGGGAACGCTTCTTCATATACGCTGTGTGTTTAAGAAACACATATAATAAACATACCTGGTTTGTTAGGTCAATGTGCTAGTATAGTTTACTTGTGTCAAACAAAGTGCGTTCTCGGAAAATGCTGTGTCCTCTTTGAGTTTCCGAACACGTACTTATCAGTGAATCCTGGTACGTGTTACATTGATGTAATTTCTCGTACGTACAAATTTACCCAAGGGTAGGCAAAGGCACGTGTGTACACACCAGTGTTGCCGGATTTATTTGCCAAGACGGGATTTAGGAACTTTTTGAGTGAAAAAAGCGGGATTCTTTCGACGAAAGCGGGACATAGTAAAAGAAACTTATATGATCAAAATTTATTGAATACTTATCTTTATTACGCGCCGGGCAGGCGGCCAGTTCACACTTGTCTGTGCCACCAGCCCGCGCTTTCTCAGTACGCACCCTGGGTGTTTTTCCCCGTCCCTCACGACAACGGCTAACTAGAGCCGAGGTCCGAGTCTCACAGACGCCCTCTAGTTGAGCCGACCCCCTCAGGTTCGAGTGGTCTAGAGGCTCCAGACGGAGAGGAGACTCCCCCCGTGGGGAGATGCCATCCGCCTGGAATACCTCTAGAGGCACTCGCCTATTCTCGGCTTGGGGGGGCCTCCCTTAGGATCTCGCCGTATCCAAACCCGGTGACGCTGTAAAGGTCATCCGCGACCAACAGCATACACACTCAAAAAAAAAAGCTGCACGCACGGTCGAGTTATTCCCTAAAAATGGGATTGAGCATGTCTCGCGCGGGACATTAAGTTTTGATTTAAAAATCGGGACGTCTGGCAAAGCTGGTACACACCCACGCGACCATCAAGCGGGCCAAGTGCTCGTTTACCACCCTTTCAGCATAAAAAAAACCCCTTTTGAAGAGGACTTTTTCTACCACATTCAAGTTTTTATCACGCAATTAAAACTACTTATGTCCTTCTGTAAGTTTCTCTTTATCTTCTTCTGCAAGGAAGACCTTGTAGAAGAACATAGACTAGTTTATGTCGGTAAAATTGGAAAAACTAAGAAGGCTCTAGGTCTAACCCTTTTTTTTACACTCACACCAATTAGCCTAGCCCCAAAGAAAGCACTGTAAGGCTTGTGTTGTGGGATGCTAGGGTAACGGATAGAATACATATACTGCACATATATAAGTAAATTTATATAGAAATACATATTAAACATCCATGTCTGAAGTACAAATGCTCGTATTCATCACACAAGCATCTGCCCCCACCGGGATTCGAATCTGGGACCTCTCGAGTCGGCGATACCATGAAACCCGGCGTACAAACCACTCGGCCACGGAGGTCGTCAATTTTTCTTATCAAGTCCTAATACACTCCAATTCAGGAC
Source organism: Chilo suppressalis (assembly GCA_902850365.2). Classification (NCBI taxonomy): domain Eukaryota; kingdom Metazoa; phylum Arthropoda; class Insecta; order Lepidoptera; family Crambidae; genus Chilo; species Chilo suppressalis. The sequence goes on along the minus strand of OU963914.1, from coordinate 15,275,473 downwards.
ATTCACATAGTGGTCTCGAGTGCCACAGGTTTTTTGTGAACTTCATTCAATCAGGTCAAATTAATTTTATAATGCTTTTATTAATTTTGCCTAAATAAAATTAATATGTTTTTTGTTTCTTAGGTTTTCACGCACATCACTCATTAAATAAAATTAGAAACGTCAATAAATAAATAAAGTTTCGTGCATTATCCCGTTTAAACTAGTTTTATTTAATATGTTTTGTTTATAAATTACTATTAATTCTCATTATCACAGAGCAATCATATCATATCTCAGATAACAAACAGGTCTTCATACACGCTGTGTGTTATAGAAACACATATAATAATACTGTTTTGCATTCCAAAAAATGGTTATAATGTGTCTGAGAGGACACACTGCGTGAGCAAGTTTCATGCAGAAAATTGGAAAAACTAAAAAGGGCCTTTTTGTTTTTCAAAAATTTCCCCAGTGAGATCATAATATCAGGGGATGGAAAATACAGTATTCACCAAAATCGAGGATGCGGACGCAAACAGTTGATAATAATAATACAAGTAAACATTCCCAAAATAGCTTAATGAATTAATCAGTATGTAAATTAAGATTTCCGTGTTTATATTTATACTTAAAATTTTGGAGTTAAATTATTTGAACCTCGAACAACTATACTGTTACTTGAGACATTTCGAAAATGTTTATTAAATTTGCGTCAGAAGATATTTAACTACCTATTTGGCTTACGTCAAAGTGTCATCATCATACGAACAACGTTTTAAAATAAGTTATGTAGGTAACTACTTATAATTCCAGATGTGGCAGCGACATTGTTTTACAGATTTCCTCAAATGATATTGATGGTCCGATGTTCAGCAGAACTTTAAAGTAGGTATTTTCATTCATAAATTTTTATTACACGACTGCCCAGAAAAAAGAGTGTAATGTTTTTGGGTTTTATGTGGGTACGTATAAATAACTAATGAATTTATAAATATCGGTAAATTTTATTACAACAATATTTTTTATACCCTACTACTATGCTACTTATAGATATGTTAGATAAACTTTATACAAACATATTTAACTTATAATAATACATAGGTTTCATTAAAAATACTTATAAAACCGTTTTGTATAGAATTCTCATTCGTGTCGGAATTTAGAGCAAATATTTTTGTTTGCGGTTAATTTCGGTATTTTATTATGAATAATAACATATCATGGAATCATTTGAAGGAGTTCCCATCCATGTTTATTGATTGAATACAAATTGACAATACCCATATCTAAAAATCATGATAAGTTCATGTTCTTCTTAACATAAGTACAATTAATCTTTAATTAATGCCTACTGACTACTCCAAAAAATATGAACATTATCTTTATGCATTAAGCTGTGTGGTCGCAGATGCGTGTGCAGTGGTGCAGTGGTTAGTACCCACCATTATTATCATCCACACTTGGTCAGCTGATGAGTCATGACTCTATCTCCTTATTCCATCCACAGGGGAAGCCCGTGCCTCAGCAGCGAGGTTTTAAATACACCGATGATGACCTGTAGGTAAATAAATTAATAAATAAATTAGGTAATAATAGCCCCAAAGTAAGCACTATAAGGCTTGTGTTATGGGATACTAAGGTAAGGGATAGAATACATATACTGTACATAAGTATATATATAGAAATATTATTGGATATTATTACAGGCTGGGAATTCGGGAGGTTGAGCTTTTTCCCGTGAATCTTCCAGTCAAGCTTGGTGCAAGGTATGGGTAGTATGGTGCCAGTCCAAAATATGCTTCAAATCAATTTTTAATTTCCAACAATGGTATGATAAATTTGGTTTATATTTCGTCACTAGCTGAGCCGGCGACTTCGTTCGTCGGAAAATAAAAACATGTACGTAGTTGAATTAATGTTTCTTGCGTTTCATTAGGCTAGTATTATTGTAAAAGATATTAATAAAGAGTCACTGGGGTCGGGCGATGGGTAGCACAGGGTGCCAATAGGATAATGAAGATGAAGGGTACCGAAAAAGTGTCCCATACAAAGGTTTTTCCTTATCTCACAACCCATTTCCACCATAAAAATTGGAGGTCATGTGGAAACCTAAAAACTCAGCCTTACGGCTCCATACTGTTTTGCGATTGCGACGTGGAGCTCGATTGCGCAAGTGGTTAGCGCGTTCGGCTGCGATCGTTGAATTTAAGCAACTTTCGCAGTGGTCGGTCATTGGATGGGTGACCAAAAATTTACTATCTCGAGTTCCTCCGTGCTTCAGAAGGCACGTTAAGCCGTTGGTCCCGGTTGCATCTGCAGTCGTTAGCGCCCACCAATCCGCACTGGGCCTGTGGGTCATGGCCCAATCTCCCTATTAAATCCATAGAAAAGGCCTGTGTCCCAGCAATGGGGACATTAATAGGCTGATGATGATGTACTGTATTGCGTAATTAAAATCATATTTAAATAATATCTTTGCTCGCTCGGCGTGTGCCCTGTTCTTGCCGCAACACTAACCCAACCCTAACTTCGTCTGCTTACCCAGGAGATTTACTGCTGCTCCGGACTCCCGTACACTTCCACCACCAGGTGCCCCCGCTCTCAAAAGGTGTCCTTGATCACGTGTGCTCAAAGCTTTGACTTCAGTGGCCGAGTGGTTTGTACGTCAGTTTTGAAGGTGTCGCCTACTCGAGAGGTTAACCTAACCTAAACTCGAGAGAGGAGGGTTCAAATCCCGGTGGGGGCAGATGTTTGTGTGATGAATACGAGCATTTGTACTCTAGTCATGGATGTTTAATTATGTATTTCTAAATAAATATATTTATATATGTTATCAGTATATGTATTCTATCCGTTACCCTAGTATCCCATAGCGCAAGCCTACAGTGCTTGTTTTGGGGCTGGGCTTGTGTTGTGGACTTGGTTTAAAGTTTTGTCCGGTGAATGATGGACCGGGAGCGTCTGCGATAAACCGGGAGCGGTGGCGATAGACCGGGAGCGGTGGCGTTGGACGGGGCGCGTTTCCACTGGGCTCATTCCGCAATGAGCCTAATCCGCACTGGACCCATCCTGCACTAGCAACATTCTACACTGGGCCCAGTGCGTATTCCTAGGTAGGATATTTCTTTTTGGAAAAGGTAGATTCGGCCATTACTCGCCACGCGGCCCCAGTGCGGATTGTTTGATGGTATATATAAATATTTTTGTTTTTTAATTGATGGTATATTAATATACTATTGCATTCGCCCGGATTGCGAAGGGTGCAGGTTCGAGTCCCGTCTGCTGCCTGGTCCGCGTGGATTTTTTTCTAGTTATATTTTCCATATTCATACTTCCATACTAATAGGTATTATAAATGCAAAAGTGTGTCTGTCTATCTGTCTGTTTGTTGCCTCCACGATTAAATCGTTGAACTGATTTGAATGAAATTTGGTATAGAGATAGTTTGAGTCCCGGGAAAGGACACAGAATAGGTTTTATTCATTCAAGAAATCATCCTTTAAGGTAATGAAAAGGGGCATAGAAGTTTCAATATTTCCAGCAATATAAAATATAATCAAGTTATTAACCAGTAACTCCTGTGACGACCTCCGTGACCGAGTGGTTTGTACGTCGGGTTTCACGCCATTTTCGTAGTGGTCGGTCATTGGATGGGTGACCAAAAATTTACTATCTCGAGCTCCTCCGTACTTCGGAAGGCACGTTAAGCCGTTGGTCCCGACTGCATCTGCAGTCGTCAGCACCCACCAACCCGCACCGGGCCCGCTTGGTGAGTCATGGCCCAATCTCCCTATTCCATCCATAGGGAAGGCCTGTGCTCCAGCAGTGGGACATTAATAGGCTGATATTGATGACTCACCAACAGAATCACAACACCTCCAATAGTAGTGTTATTTTACTGTGGTTTTCTGTATCGTGGAGATTACTTCTTCGTACTGGCGCTTCAATCCATGTAAATCCACTTAGCCTTACCTCTCTTTAGGTACTAGTAAAATTGGCCAATACATCGAAAAACCGGTACAATATCATTTTCGGTGTTGGATGTCAGTATTACATAGCCTATGTTGACATAAGACGCGCTACATATCATTACCACATACTACCGTATTCCTATCGTGTGACATTTCATCGAGTCATCAAAATTATAATATGGTAGCTACTATATTGTAACTCGATCATAATGTGATTATGCGACCTCAACCTTGCATAACAAGCGTACGAATTCACATAATCATGCCGCTGTGAGGTCAAGGTTACTGAGTGTTTATGAACTTGTGATGTCAAAATTTTACGCTAATTTGATAATATCGGATTGGGTTTCTATCAATTTATAATTTCACTTCTCGAGGATTATGAATGTTAATACCATGCATAATAGGGCGCTTGTACCACCGCCCACGATGAACGAGAAGAGAGTAGAAAACTCAAAATCATTTATTTAGTCTAGGCTGTCACTTATGCCTTGGAGTATGGGAAGGTGTCTGGTTTGGGATGCAACATGCATTGATACTTTCGCCCCGTGTCACATTGATGCGATCTCAGTTGAACCCTGTGCAGCTGCTATAACAGCTGAGTGTAACAAAAGGCGCAAGTACCGGGATTTGGGTGAGACATATTTTTTCCTGCCTTTTGCTGTAGAGACAATGGGTCCTTGCCCTGCTGCAAAAGTATTTCTTAAGGACATGACTGCGAGACTACGGGGGACCCAAGATCTGGTAGCTTTTTTGCTCAAAGAATTAGTTTGGCGATACAGCGAGGCAACGCTGCCAGTCTTCTGGGGACCGTGCCCCGCACAGGCGAACTCAATGAAATATTTAATTTGTATTTGTTGTTTTACCTTCTGTTGACATTTACATATCAATGTCTAGGCTGTTACAAGCTCTTCTGAACGTGAACTCTATGCCATCATTCATTTTTTTTTCTAAATGGCTTAGCACGGCGTGTGCATTTAGCCAATGTCAAGTGTTAAAATGTTTACAAATACTAAAGCTCTCGTGGTCAAAGTCAAGTCAAATTAAGTGACAGTCAAGTCAATCCCCCTTTTCCTATGCTTCAGTAAAAGTATGGGGATTTACTGGAACCTACCCGTGGACTTCTCGAGGGAACGTCGAAAGACACTTTCCGCTATTTTGTTTCACTTGCCAACACTTGTGCATGTTCCCGAAAACTTAGTGGTTAATAGTCCACCATTATTAGACACTAACATCCGCCACAAAACAATTTCTACCAAGAAAATCAAAACTGATAAAGTGATGCTTCCCGATCCCGCCAAAAAGTCCTTCTCTATGCCATCGGTTCGTAAATTCGAATTGACAGCTGTCTGGACCAAGGACGTTATACCATTCAGCCTTGTTGATGGGTGAAAGAATTATTAGTTTAATTATACTGAAGATATACACGTATATATTTGTATGTTTCGGGGAACGCTTCTTCATATACGCTGTGTGTTTAAGAAACACATATAATAAACATACCTGGTTTGTTAGGTCAATGTGCTAGTATAGTTTACTTGTGTCAAACAAAGTGCGTTCTCGGAAAATGCTGTGTCCTCTTTGAGTTTCCGAACACGTACTTATCAGTGAATCCTGGTACGTGTTACATTGATGTAATTTCTCGTACGTACAAATTTACCCAAGGGTAGGCAAAGGCACGTGTGTACACACCAGTGTTGCCGGATTTATTTGCCAAGACGGGATTTAGGAACTTTTTGAGTGAAAAAAGCGGGATTCTTTCGACGAAAGCGGGACATAGTAAAAGAAACTTATATGATCAAAATTTATTGAATACTTATCTTTATTACGCGCCGGGCAGGCGGCCAGTTCACACTTGTCTGTGCCACCAGCCCGCGCTTTCTCAGTACGCACCCTGGGTGTTTTTCCCCGTCCCTCACGACAACGGCTAACTAGAGCCGAGGTCCGAGTCTCACAGACGCCCTCTAGTTGAGCCGACCCCCTCAGGTTCGAGTGGTCTAGAGGCTCCAGACGGAGAGGAGACTCCCCCCGTGGGGAGATGCCATCCGCCTGGAATACCTCTAGAGGCACTCGCCTATTCTCGGCTTGGGGGGGCCTCCCTTAGGATCTCGCCGTATCCAAACCCGGTGACGCTGTAAAGGTCATCCGCGACCAACAGCATACACACTCAAAAAAAAAGCTGCACGCACGGTCGAGTTATTCCCTAAAAATGGGATTGAGCATGTCTCGCGCGGGACATTAAGTTTTGATTTAAAAATCGGGACGTCTGGCAAAGCTGGTACACACCCACGCGACCATCAAGCGGGCCAAGTGCTCGTTTACCACCCTTTCAGCATAAAAAAAACCCCTTTTGAAGAGGACTTTTTCTACCACATTCAAGTTTTTATCACGCAATTAAAACTACTTATGTCCTTCTGTAAGTTTCTCTTTATCTTCTTCTGCAAGGAAGACCTTGTAGAAGAACATAGACTAGTTTATGTCGGTAAAATTGGAAAAACTAAGAAGGCTCTAGGTCTAACCCTTTTTTTTACACTCACACCAATTAGCCTAGCCCCAAAGAAAGCACTGTAAGGCTTGTGTTGTGGGATGCTAGGGTAACGGATAGAATACATATACTGCACATATATAAGTAAATTTATATAGAAATACATATTAAACATCCATGTCTGAAGTACAAATGCTCGTATTCATCACACAAGCATCTGCCCCCACCGGGATTCGAATCTGGGACCTCTCGAGTCGGCGATACCATGAAACCCGGCGTACAAACCACTCGGCCACGGAGGTCGTCAATTTTTCTTATCAAGTCCTAATACACTCCAATTCAGGACATTCACATAGTGGTCTCGAGTGCCACAGGTTTTTTGTGAACTTCATTCAATCAGGTCAAATTAATTTTATAATGCTTTTATTAATTTTGCCTAAATAAAATTAATATGTTTTTTGTTTCTTAGGTTTTCACGCACATCACTCATTAAATAAAATTAGAAACGTCAATAAATAAATAAAGTTTCGTGCATTATCCCGTTTAAACTAGTTTTATTTAATATGTTTTGTTTATAAATTACTATTAATTCTCATTATCACAGAGCAATCATATCATATCTCAGATAACAAACAGGTCTTCATACACGCTGTGTGTTATAGAAACACATATAATAATACTGTTTTGCATTCCAAAAAATGGTTATAATGTGTCTGAGAGGACACACTGCGTGAGCAAGTTTCATGCAGAAAATTGGAAAAACTAAAAAGGGCCTTTTTGTTTTTCAAAAATTTCCCCAGTGAGATCATAATATCAGGGGATGGAAAATACAGTATTCACCAAAATCGAGGATGCGGACGCAAACAGTTGATAATAATAATACAAGTAAACATTCCCAAAATAGCTTAATGAATTAATCAGTATGTAAATTAAGATTTCCGTGTTTATATTTATACTTAAAATTTTGGAGTTAAATTATTTGAACCTCGAACAACTATACTGTTACTTGAGACATTTCGAAAATGTTTATTAAATTTGCGTCAGAAGATATTTAACTACCTATTTGGCTTACGTCAAAGTGTCATCATCATACGAACAACGTTTTAAAATAAGTTATGTAGGTAACTACTTATAATTCCAGATGTGGCAGCGACATTGTTTTACAGATTTCCTCAAATGATATTGATGGTCCGATGTTCAGCAGAACTTTAAAGTAGGTATTTTCATTCATAAATTTTTATTACACGACTGCCCAGAAAAAAGAGTGTAATGTTTTTGGGTTTTATGTGGGTACGTATAAATAACTAATGAATTTATAAATATCGGTAAATTTTATTACAACAATATTTTTTATACCCTACTACTATGCTACTTATAGATATGTTAGATAAACTTTATACAAACATATTTAACTTATAATAATACATAGGTTTCATTAAAAATACTTATAAAACCGTTTTGTATAGAATTCTCATTCGTGTCGGAATTTAGAGCAAATATTTTTGTTTGCGGTTAATTTCGGTATTTTATTATGAATAATAACATATCATGGAATCATTTGAAGGAGTTCCCATCCATGTTTATTGATTGAATACAAATTGACAATACCCATATCTAAAAATCATGATAAGTTCATGTTCTTCTTAACATAAGTACAATTAATCTTTAATTAATGCCTACTGACTACTCCAAAAAATATGAACATTATCTTTATGCATTAAGCTGTGTGGTCGCAGATGCGTGTGCAGTGGTGCAGTGGTTAGTACCCACCATTATTATCATCCACACTTGGTCAGCTGATGAGTCATGACTCTATCTCCTTATTCCATCCACAGGGGAAGCCCGTGCCTCAGCAGCGAGGTTTTAAATACACCGATGATGACCTGTAGGTAAATAAATTAATAAATAAATTAGGTAATAATAGCCCCAAAGTAAGCACTATAAGGCTTGTGTTATGGGATACTAAGGTAAGGGATAGAATACATATACTGTACATAAGTATATATATAGAAATACATATTAAACATCCATGACTGGAGTACAAATGCACGTATTCATCACACTAACATCTGCCCCCACCGGGATTCGAACCAGGGACCTCTCGTGTCGGCGATACCATGAAACCCGGCGTACAAACCACTCGGCCACGGAAGTCGTCAAAGTCGTCGTGTAGGTACTGTTATGGAATTTGTACTTAAATCAATTTCTATAGTTATATGTTCTGTTTTCGAACAACAATATCTAATAATGATAAACCGACGAGGATGTACACGAATGAATTCTTTTCCTATACTATGTTGAGTCAGTAGTGTTTTGACATTCATCGTTCGTTGTTTTGGCGGGAATCGGAGAATAACCGTCAATGAATCAGAAGAGTGGCTCGATCGATATATTTATTTAGTATATATATATATATATTATTATATTAAATTATATATTATTATACATTTATTTATATATACGTATTTCAACCTGTTTTCTTTTTAAATGTACAATTATTCTTATAATCTAAATTAAACGACCTTGTACTTTGCATCTCCTCAATTCCTATGTACGCACGTATGTTATGTGTACAAACAACTATGATAATTAAGGGGAAACCGATATGTGTACAGTTTGGCACCGTCGATTTTATTACTCATCGATAAAGTCTAAAATTTGATATAAACGGTAACGTAACGTAACGTAGCGTTACGGCCTCCTTGTTTGTATAAACTCTTTGCCTAGGTAATGCCTACGACTGGCAGTTGTATTAAAAAGTAAATGTCATTATTTAAAAGATTCGAATATGATCGAACATTCTGGGAGATAGAATATAGGCACAGATTTGATAGAAAGAATAAATTGTATTTTGTTTGAGTTTGAATAAACAAAGTAAAGCATCTCATGTATTATCATTTATAATTATTGCAAGCTACGTACCCAGGGCTTCCCTTCAGGATAAGCCCTACAGTACTTATCTACAGTAAGATTCAAAATTTTATTGTGGTCGTAAACTAAGGTTTTTTAGTTTAAAAAAAAACTTTTTTTTATGATTTAATAGGAATTTTTAAAATGGTATTAGGGTAGACTGTACTAACTTTGATTGCATTTAAACTTAAATATAAAGAAATTAATAAATGAAATACTAAACACAATATTTTGTTATTACTCTTTGATGGCAATTCTTGAATCTTCAGTAGATATTGGACCTCTACGAATGTTTTTTTTTAAACAAACTTAATTTTAACAACAATCCCTAGGAACATTTTGATGTTTTAATCCCTAGAGACCAAAATCCTTAGGGACTAAATTGATTTGAATTTGGATTCTGCATATTTCTATAAAAAGTAGTTCCAATTACCAAAGAGATCAATTATGAATAATTAATGAACAAGTCACAACCTAAATAGACTTTTAATAAAATAAGTTCACATAATTTAAAAATAACATATTATATGTAGTTCTTTTAAAAGCCTGCGCAGATGAGGGACTTTTGTCCACTGACTTTTCTGGACTTTGTCAGTCCGTCCGTTGAAATAGATCGCTTACAACTGCGTCGAGTAACGTACATGACAAATGAAAAGTACTGCATTCAATAAGTCCCCCGAACCACCCAAAACTCATGTGACTCACACAGCGCAGCAACTCACACAAAAAAATTTAGTCCGTGTTGCGCGCTCGATCTGATTTAAAGAGATGCTATCATATCATCTAAAGAGAAACTTTTCTATCATAAAAATTGTGTAATGAGTAAATGTTTTAAAAGAAAATTTTATTTTATTATTTTTAGCGCATTTAAATAAAAGCTTGATTTTTAAACGTTTTTTTACCTTAATTTTTTTATATTCGGCCAACAAAATGTCCGTACGCCGTGTGCGTTGAGTCTGTGACAAGTCCTCGGTGGACATTTTTTTTTATCGACTAATAACCTCCGTGGAACAAAGTCCACCGTCTGCGCAGGCCATTATACATACCTAAGTTTTTATATTTAAGTAAATATAATAGAATAAAATATAGACTGCCAATCACTGATATACGTGGGTGCCAATCATTGTACCTCGAGGGCCAATGATTATACATTTGAGACTCCTTTTGTTGATTTTGAAATATTTCAATACATAATAATATTGAGCTATTTTAAGAATTCTTATTTTGACACTCAAACCCTATTTAACAGCATTGTGCAACTATATTTAATCTGAAATTTTTGCAGTCAGATGCCAGAATTATTTAAATCATTGCGTATCATTTTAATGTTATTTAAATTATTATTCACTTTATAAGATGATCATAATGAGATACAGTTCTTTTAAAAGAGAATGGTCGTTAAGCGGTACATTACTACGAGCCTGAGATGTTTTCTATAGTAACGAGCAAAATATTTATATATGATAATTGGCCTATTGATATGTCTCTGGCATGTGCTACCGTGATAATTTATTTGTATATTGAGTACATAGAATGTTGATTTTTTAAGTTCAACAATACAATTGAGACCTACATTGTTATTCATAACGGATTTGAAACATTGGTTATTTAAACATTATATGGATTCAATTATTAACAATACTGGATTAAAAAATAAAAATTGTTATTTTGTACATATATTCCTATTTAGCTTTATACCGCCGTTCGTGTTTTTCATTTTTCCCAAGGTTGGCTGGGAGAGAATGCTTTTAGCATTAAGTCCGCCTTTTGTACCATTATTATATATTTTGGTAAATAAATAAAATTAAAAGGGATATGCAAAGCACGTAATACGCGAGCTGCTAACTTATTTTCAGGACAGATAGAAAAAGTGCAGCTGACACTTGTAGGCTATAGATTGACATTCTGGTTATGGTTGGTGTGGCAGTTTATAACTGCTGTACCAGCTATCTTGGCGTTTAGACTCTATCACCACTTAAAATCAGGTGGGGTAGAGTCATTTGCCTACCTAGATATAACAAAAAAAAACCTTAGGCTTCTTTTGGACAACATCTTAGGCTTCATATACGTGCGCCTCTCAGCCGATACCACTTTTTGGCGGAAGCCGTCGATTCGTTAATGGCTGTCGACTTTTGCCGTCATCGACGTGGTGATGACCGCCGCCGACAACCTGTCAGCCCTTGATAGGTCAATAGCAGCCGTCGCCATGTCGATGGCTGATCTTCGGCTACTGTCGACTGGTTGACTGCTGACAGCTCGTCAGCGGAGGTCGTCGCCACGCCGACGGCTGCAGCGATGGCGGCGGTTAGTATTGAGCCTCATACCTAAGTGTCGCAGCAGCCACAAACGCCGCCACGAGAAGCTAGAAGCGTCTACTAAAGTGACTAAAGCGCGCGATAGCGGCCGACTAAGGTAAGGGAGAGAGGGATGGAGCATCGCGCGAGTGACGTGTGGCGGCGTTTCGTATCGGCGCATTAAGTGGCCGGTGCGGGCCACAAGAAGCGAGCAATGACGATTTGTAGCGTGTGGCGGCCACCAGCGTACCGTGTGTGGCGAGTCCACATAAAATGTATGAAAACTACAGGAAATATGCCGGTGGCGGCGTTTTGTGGTTGTGGCCCGTGTGCGGCGACACTAAATGTATGACTTATGACAAATGAATGAGTGTGATATTTTGAACATTTTCCATCATTAGTCTATTAATGTCCCCACTGCTAGGGTACAGGCCTTCCTTATGGATGGAATAGGAAGATTCGGTCATGACCCACCACGCGGGCCCAGTGCGGATTGGTGGGTACTGACGACCGCAGATGCAGCCGGGACCAACTTAACGTGCCTTTCGAACCCGGAGGAGCTCGAGATAGTTAAATTTGGTCACCCATTCAATGACTGACCACTGCGTAAGTTGCTTAGTTTCAAGATCGCAATCGAAAGCCCTAAAGATTTGCGCCATCGAGCTCTTTGAGCATTTTATATGTACAAAATTGATTCACTTGCCTAATCTATAAAAATATACTCAAAATAAATAATTTGATAAATAGATAATGCAGTTAAAAATATTTTAGATTTTTTAAGATTTCCTGCACTATCTCATAAATTCGATAATCAGTTAAGGCATAGGGCCTTTAGCTGTTAATGATTATCGAATAAGTATATATTGTGACAGCAGGCTAATAAAACTAGTTAGCAATTTTAACGCGTAAAATACTACAGATGCGATTTGGTTTATCACGATGACGACGACGGTATACGCCCCTCAGATTGACTCATTAATACGCATACTAAATAGAAAAGACTGAGTTTGGCGGCATTGGACGATAACGAATAGCGGCAGACGGGAATTGTGCGCAATTAGAACAATAAATTGGAATTACTCGATAGCGCAAGTAGCCAGCGTGTTCGGCTACGATCTTTGAAGTTAAGACGATCATTGGATGGGTGACCAAAAATGTACTATCTCCTCCATGCTTCGGAAGGCACGTTAAGCCGTTGGTCCCGGCTGTATCTGCAGTCGTTAGCACCACAGAACACAAAAAGAGGATAGAAGGGTGATCACAGATCATTTGATCGGGAACCGGCCTTTGTTTGATGTCGCCGGCCAATGAAACGACGCGACATCAAACAAACGAACCAATCAGAGCTTACACCCGCGGCGCGTTTGCAACTGTAAACAAAGACTTGAGCAGTGAATATTTTTTTATTCCTTGTATTCCGGACGAAAAAAAGTTATGGATCCTCATACAGCAGGTAATTATCTACTAATAAAAATAGAATTTTAATATTTTTTATAATTGAAAAGATTAGTTTTAGTATATTGAAAGTCACACGTATTATGGAGTAATTTTGTAGCTACAATTTGTGTATAATATGGAATTTGTTGCACTTCCAAGCAAGATCCTGTCAAATCTTTTAATCCAGACGAAAGATTAAAGATTTGAGTAGTAAATAATAAAAAAAATTAGCCGCGGAAAGTCGCGGATAAGTACCTAATTGATACTTTTATTTTTTACGAAAATTTAGAGTCATTATTTACGTTATTATTATTTTTATAGAAAGTCTGTTTATATTTGTTTCAGGTTCGCAAAACACCTCGAGAGCAAGAACTGTGACCCGTAAATACGTTCGATCGCATGCAGAACTGTGATTTGCCTAATTTGAAAGAAAAATTGGCTTTTTTGAATGAGGAACTTCTGTCATGCGACGGGTACTCAGAAGACCAAATTAAGACCTTGAAACGCACATTTTCTCACTTTAAAAGCCAATTGAGACAAAGGTGGTCAAAAGCTCATAAGAAGGAAGATGTATTCCGTAAATAATAAAACCTTAGGCTTCTTTTGGACAACATCTTAGGCTTCATATACGTGCGCCTCTCAGCCGATACCACTTTTTGGCGGAAGCCGTCGATTCGTTAATGGCTGTCGACTTTTGCCGTCATCGACGTGGTGATGACCGCCGCCGACAACCTGTCAGCCCTTGATAGGTCAATAGCAGCCGTCGCCATGTCGATGGCTGATCTTCGGCTACTGTCGACTGGTTGACTGCTGACAGCTCGTCAGCGGAGGTCGTCGCCACGCCGACGGCTGCATATAAAATGCGTCCACATAAAATGTATGAAAACTACAGGAAATATGCCGGTGGCGGCGTTTTGTGGTTGTGGCCCGTGTGCGGCGACACTAAATGTATGACTTATGACAAATGAATGAGTGTGATATTTTGAACATTTTCCATCATTAGTCTATTAATGTCCCCACTGCTAGGGCACAGGCCTTCCTTATGGATGGAATAGGAAGATTCGGTCATGACCCACCACGCGGGCCCAGTGCGGATTGGTGGGTACTGACGACCGCAGATGCAGCCGGGACCAACTTAACGTGCCTTTCGAACCCGGAGGAGCTCGAGATAGTTAAATTTGGTCACCCATTCAATGACTGACCACTGCGTAAGTTGCTTAGTTTCAAGATCGCAATCGAAAGCCCTAAAGATTTGCGCCATCGAGCTCTTTGAGCATTTTATATGTACAAAATTGATTCACTTGCCTAATCTATAAAAATATACTCAAAATAAATAATTTGATAAATAGATAATGCAGTTAAAAATATTTTAGATTTTTTAAGATTTCCTGCACTATCTCATAAATTCGATAATCAGTTAAGGCATAGGGCCTTTAGCTGTTAATGATTATCGAATAAGTATATATTGTGACAGCAGGCTAATAAAACTAGTTAGCAATTTTAACGCGTAAAATACTACAGATGCGATTTGGTTTATCACGATGACGACGACGGTATACGCCCCTCAGATTGACTCATTAATACGCATACTAAATAGAAAAGACTGAGTTTGGCGGCATTGGACGATAACGAATAGCGGCAGACGGGAATTGTGCGCAATTAGAACAATAAATTGGAATTACTCGATACCGCAAGTAGCCAGCGTGTTCGGCTACGATCTTTGAAGTTAAGACGATCATTGGATGGGTGACCAAAAATGTACTATCTCCTCCATGCTTCGGAAGGCACGTTAAGCCGTTGGTCCCGGCTGTATCTGCAGTCGTTAGCACCACAGAACACAAAAAGAGGATAGAAGGGTGATCACAGATCATTTGATCGGGAACCGGCCTTTGTTTGATGTCGCCGGCCAATGAAACGACGCGACATCAAACAAACGAACCAATCAGAGCTTACACCCGCGGCGCGTTTGCAACTGTAAACAAAGACTTGAGCAGTGAATATTTTTTTATTCCTTGTATTCCGGACGAAAAAAAGTTATGGATCCTCATACAGCAGGTAATTATCTACTAATAAAAATAGAATTTTAATATTTTTTATAATTGAAAAGATTAGTTTTAGTATATTGAAAGTCACACGTATTATGGAGTAATTTTGTAGCTACAATTTGTGTATAATATGGAATTTGTTGCACTTCCAAGCAAGATCCTGTCAAATCTTTTAATCTAGACGAAAGATTAAAGATTTGAGTAGTAAATAATAAAAAAAATTAGCCGCGGAAAGTCGCGGATAAGTACCTAATTGATACTTTTATTTTTTACGAAAATTTAGTCATTATTTACGTTATTATTATTTTTATAGAAAGTCTGTTTATATTTGTTTCAGGTTCGCAAAACACCTCGAGAGCAAGAACTGTGACCCGTAAATACGTTCGATCGCATGCAGAACTGTGATTTGCCTAATTTGAAAGAAAAATTGGCTTTTTTGAATGAGGAACTTCTGTCATGCGACGGGTACTCAGAAGACCAAATTAAGACCTTGAAACGCACATTTTCTCACTTTAAAAGCCAATTGAGACAAAGGTGGTCAAAAGCTCATAAAAAGGAAGATGTATTCCGTAAATACAATGATTCATGGCTTGAAGGAACTATTGAGATTCCCGTGGTTACACAAAATCGGCCAGGCCGCCCACGTAAGTCATTACTCTCCAAAAAGTGAAAGAACTAAAAGGAGGAAAACTGAGGACATTCGGTCTAATCAGGAAGCAGAAATGATCGTTCATGCTGCTCAGGTTGAGTTGCGGAAAACTGGAAAACGAAATGCCTCTGACATATTAAAAGAAATAACCAGTAGTCCGACACGTGCAACAAAATATAAAAAGGCATTTTCAGAAACAAGAAAAGAAGAAAAATCTGGCGCTCTTACATCATTACAAGCATTGGCCATGTTTGTAGAAGCTGACTTGACTCGTCGACAGTACGAAATTATTAGAAATACTAACAAAAAGTACTTTCCTTGTTATTTTACAAAAGGCAAAAAAAGAATGTTACCCACCCACAGAGGCATGCAAAATAACGGATACCCTCACCGAAAGCGACTTACAACCTTTGGTTGATATAACCGTTAGGCGCCTGTTAACCTTCCTAGAAGAAGTCTTGATGACATTAAAAGAGCAAGAACGAGCGAGTCTGAAGATGATATGTAAATGGGGCTGCGACGGATTTCAGCAATCTAAGTTTAAACAAAAATTTGAAAATGATGCTGACTCAGATGCTAATATATTTCAGAGCTGCTTCGTCCCTCTACGATTGTATTGTGGCCAAGATGAAAAAAAAATTGTTTGGGAAAACCCAATACCCTCTTCTCCACGATATTGCCGGCCAATAAGGTTTCGTTTGGTGAAAGAGAGTATTGATGTAACGGAAGATGAAATTAATTATGTCAAAAACTCTGCTAATTCGCTAAACGCAACAGAGGTTGATTTAAATGGAAACAAGTTTTCAGTAAAACATATATTTATCATGATAATGATAGACGGAAAGGTCTGCAATGCTGCGACTGGCACGAAATCCACAAGCCAGTGCTACATATGCGGTGCAACTTCTAAGGATTTCAACCGATTAGATGTTGAAAAAGAGATTAGCCCTGAAGCTATCGAGTTCGGGCTTTCGGTTTTACATGCTAGAATTCGTTTTTTCGAAAGCATCCTCCATCTTGCTTATAAACTGCCTGTAAAAAAATACAGACAGAGGAAAACTGAAGAAGAAAAAAAAATCGAAAACGAAAGAAAACGGGAAATCCAGGCCAGATTTCGCAAAGAAACTGGTTTGCTAGTGGATATGCCGAAGGCAAACTTTGGAAATACAAATGACGGCAACACTAGCAGGAGATTTTTTGAAGATCCAAAATTGGCTTCCGATATAACGGGCATCAGTCATGACCTAATATACAGATTAAAAGTCATACTTGAAACGATTTCGAGTGGACATATAATTGATCCTGAAAAATTCGACAAATACGCATTAGATACTGCTCGCTTATATGTCGATGTATACCCTTGGCACCCCATGACGCCAACATTGCATAAAATATTAATCCATGGTGCAATTGTTATAAAAAATGCGTTGTTACCTATTGGGCAGCTATCCGAAGAGGCCGCGGAAGCACGAAATAAACATTATAAATGACGGTATGGTCAAAACTTCGCTCGAAAATTTTCGCGAGAAAACTGCAACAGAGACATTTTTAATCGGCTTCTTCTAAGTTCGGATCCTTTGTTAAGTAGTATTAGAAGCGTAAAGAGAAGAAAACTTAAATCGTTTTTGCCAGAAACAATTGCTCTACTCATGCCGGCGAATCCGAATGAACATGGTCATTCTTCAGAAAGCGAAGATGAAAATTTGCCTCCAAAAATGTAGTTTTTTTAAATTATTTGAATAAATATGTCTCGATGTAATATTAGAACCTTTGTTTCATTTACTAATATCGTTTAAAACCAATATTGGTCGTAAAATAATTTTGGCCGCCTAAATCGTTCAAATACCCGTATGTGCGACGCAAACAGATCGCAAATCTCCCTACTCCATCCATAAGGAAGACTAGTGCCCTAGGAGTGGGGACATTAATAGGCTGGTGATGATGATCATGATGACATTGAACTAGTCGGGTTTAGAATATTCCACACGTAAAAATATTTATTACTTATTTATATTAAAAATATAATCCTAATTATTTTCTGCCCTAATTCACTCGTTGTAAATTTTATTTTCGCGACAAAAGATAATCCTTTTTATATTACAAGAACTTATTCAACTGTATATATAGCGAACTCAATTTTACAGTGAAAACATATGAGGAGCTTAGGAACAAAAAGCGTCATTTACGTATTTTGCTCAATTCGGTTTTTTTATTTTAATCGGCTCAAAATGTTAAATTCTATCTATAACTCCCAAGATTTTGTTGAAAAAAATCAAAAAACCCGACTGCTTAATTATACTTCAAATAAAAACTGAAAAGAAAAAAACAAGTCCAGTAGTCTATAATTCTGTTAATAAGGAACAAAGCTACTTTAACAGTCGGGACCCATTAGATATTCAAGAATACATAATATTTTTCAACAGTGGGTCCCGACTGTTAAAGTAGCTTTGTTCCTTATTAACAGAATTATAGACTACTGGACTTGTTTTTTTCTTTTCAGTTTTTATTTGAAGTATAATTAAGCAGTCGGGTTTTTTGATTTTTTAAATTTACCTTTTTTATTTCACACTTTTTAGTCAGTTAGTATATACCGTAGTCTTGTTACTTCAGTAAGGGAATTAATATCGCGGGAATTATTAAGTACCTTGCGTCGGTCTAAAAGATTGATTTATTAAGACATATAGATACTTTACCAGCGGGGTCAAGGCTACAGATGGGCCTCAATTTTCGCAAAAATGTGTGAAGTTAAATCAAGTCGTTACATAAATATCTCTAATGTATGTAAATTTTATAGTAAACTAGAACTTACTCAAAAAGTCATCTTTCGTTTATGTTTTTTTTAATAGTTTAGCAGTAAATATAAAATTCATTTACTTTTATTCGTCGACTATTTAAAATTGGCAGTGGCTGCATTTTCATGTCAATGCCGGACGTCTAAGATTGTGATATACACAAATGCAGTGTCAGTCCCTAGTCTCATAATTTGATATACCTACATAATTCACAGAAACCCAATATGTAGATGCCAGAAGTTAACTTTTTAATCACCCTATATACAATACCAATCAATGAAGTTTATGTCGCAGGTTGAAGAAAGCAGTAATTCCCGTTTGTTGTTTTGGACAATGGTGGCAACTGCCTTAGATCACAAAATTAAATAATTATGCAATCACCAAAGCAAAGTTTATAATATTTGATTAAACTAAAGGCGCATAATAAAATTTTCATAACGTTAGGTAGAGCACCATAGCAATCTCATTTATTATCAAATTATAGTTCTCTTTGTAGTTTTCTTTTAAAGCGTTCACATATAACAGGTCAAAGACTTTGTGATCGACCCTTTTTTATTGGTAGTGTAAAGCTCGAATGAAGAGTACTCCAAGTAGGGCAATCATGGCAATTATTTTCCAAATTTTTTTTGTTTAAAAAAATACCGAATAACATATTACTGTTAAGCACAAATGCTAAGTAACTTTTAAAAATATAATGAAATAAACCTATTACTTACTTTATTTTTAAATCTTTTTCATCAATTAAATACTTATCTTATCCTAACTATCTATACTAATATTATAAAGAGGCAAGATTTGTATGTTTGTAACAAATAATCTGTCAAACTACGGAACCGGTTTCAATTATTAATTCATCATATATGTCACATATATATGTCACTCGGACAAAATGTATTTAAATAAAGAAAAATGTAATAATAAATAATGTAGCTACCTTATGATGAATTAATATTTGAAACCGGTTCAGTAGTTTGACAGATTATTTGTTACAAACATACAAATCTTGCCTCTTTATAATATAGGCTATATTTAATCCCGATAAATAACCCGGGTGGATCACTAGTAAGTATAATATAATATTATAGATGTGAAAGTGAGTTTGTTTGTTGCGCTTCCGTGCCCTAATAGCTAAATCGAATATAATGAATTCCCATATAGAAGTAGATGGGAACTTGGTTCTTAGCTACAACATCGCAATACTTATAGGCGTAGGGTGATGAAAGGGGTGATTTACATATAAAAATCTACATTATTTACTTTGAATTTTGAAGAATTATTACAAAACCAATATTATCGCGAGCTGATTAATAAATACAGGGATTTTAATAAGTATGTACTTACTAGCGACAAATGGGTTCTTTGTCATTATATTAAGTAAACCTTTTATGTAACATTAACTTTTTTGTAACTTTTTTGTAACCTTTTTTGTTTCAATAAAATGAAAAACAGTAAAATTCTGAGTTTTTCATTAAAATTCAATAATCATAAATACCTATTATGATAATATATTTTTCATCATTTAATAAGAAGGAACTGTATCACAGTTTTATTGTTAGTGCTTCGTATAGGATCAGATACTGCGAATAGCCCATTTTTTTTAACACCGCGCTATCACTTTGTCATCGTTGTAACTTTTTAAATATTTGTCGAAATGACATAGTGTAAAAAGCAAAGTTTGTCGTCTTTAAATATCAAAAGCGATAAAAGTTTTTTTTTTTGATAAAAAATGATTTGTTAATACAAAATGTGCATTTTGGAAATAGATATCAAATAATATTTTAGTTTTGATTCACTATTTTAGCGGTAATGACTTACACATTAAAAATAGATATATGGTGTCACGGACTTTTTTTTAGAACTATTTAAGAGATATATTTTCACTCTACATTACATTCATGTAACTTTTATTGTTTTTTCAGTGCAGGCCAAAATGGCTCGCAGATGGGAGTTTTTTTTCGGTCTTATGTGACACTTATTGTTATATATTGGCTAATTCACTCAATAACTACATAAATTATTATATATATGTAATTATCATATATGAGCTATATTACTGTTAAGTTTCATTAAAATCCATTCAGTATTTTTTAGGTGAAAGAGTAACAAAGATCCATACAAACATAAGATTGAAATTAAAAGCGTAAGTGGTTAATATACAACTTTAAAGCGTTGTAGATTCTTAACAATCATATTAAATGAAAAATGGTGTTAGGAACCTAAATATGATTTTTGATTATCTAGACAGTGATACCCCACTCGACATATTTTGTTAACTTATTTTTTTTACTTCGTCACAATATGGCGCCTAATTTTGCCCATATTGAATTTTGATTACTATCATATCTTTAGTAGCACTCCCATGATTGAGACGAATCGATTGATGTATGAATCATCAAAATCGGTCTAGGCATTTGGTCTCTAGTGTGCCACAAAGGAACAAACATACATATATAGACTGTTAAACACATAACCCTGTCTGCGCGTCGCGCTTCGCGCTCTTGCATTGCGCAGCCGGGTAAAAAGTCAGTAGTTTCATAAAAAAAATCGATGTGAAGTGCTGCTTTCGGAACAAAAAGTTACATTTTTATTCAAATTCAAAAATGACTGTGAGATTTTTAAGATTCGAATTCAAAAAGTGACATATTCTTAAGAAATATGTTTGAGTCAGGTACATTTTACCCAAAAAAATGAATCGATTTTAAAATATTGTTAAAGTGCTATTAAATAATTTTGTACATTGACAACACTGATCCATCTAGTTTAGTCCTAGATTACAAGAAATGGAACTGAAGCAATAGTTAAAACTTTTCAAAACTTTAGATTTCAAAGTTATACAGAAGAAAAGGGTATAAATCTCTTAAAGCGGAAAATTAACCTAAGCAATGATAACTTACTTGAAAAAGAATTGGGACACTATCAAAGGTGCTAAAAAGAAGGATGTTGAAAGTTTATTAAAAAATCAGTTTGGAGAAGACTGGAAAAATGAGCCTTCATTAAAATTGTATTGTAATATTTTGCATGAAAGTCATGTAGATGGAAATAACAATGAAGAAAATGAAAATCATTGTGATTGTTTGGAACCTGATTGTGGAGATTTACATTTATAATAAATAAAACTGATTTGTGTGAATCTTTTTTTATTATTATTTTCATACTGAATGTTTTATAAGGTAACAATTTTTAGACAGTAAGTTTCAAAAGGTGACATTTTACAAAATTATTGAATCAAATAGGTACATTTACAAGCTATAGGACAAAGGGTGACATTTGATATGTATTTTTTTTTCCAAATTTCAAAACCAGCAAGATAATCTTATAATACATTAAATTTTATACAATAATTGGCACATAAATGGTTAATAAAAAATAATAAAAATTGCTTAGATCAACTTGAATATTTATTTTCTCAATTTACTCAAAAAGTTAAAAACTGTAAATGACGCTTTTTGTTCCTAAGCTCCCCATATATAAACTGTTTTATTAATATATACTAACTGCACGCTGTGGTTTTGCGCAATTTCAATTCCAAAATAAAGTATTTATTCAAAAATACCATACCCATTTTCGAATTTCCTGTTTGTATATCTATCTGATGGATATTACAAAAAAATACTTCATTTTTCATATACGTAAACCAACCTCCCTTTTTCTTTGTCTTAATAAACAACCTAGGCCAAAACAGCTAGAATCTATCCTCATTCTAAACTAAAATTAGAACGTTCTTAATTAAACAATAAACAACATTCCGGTTGAAAAAACTTTTGTCTATGGCGTAGGAAAGAATTAACACCGACTCATAATTCCAGAAACTACATCTTGTTATTATGTTTTTATTTTATTTTTAAGCATTTAACTGACGAACTAGATGTTTAAATCTAAAGAAAAGTTTAATAGAAAAAAAATCCACGCGGACCAGGCAGCATTTTCTTAGCCTTAAGCTGCAAGGCGTGCCTTAAGCTGCAAGGTCTGCGTGGATTTTTTTTTAGTAAACTTTTCTTTAGATTTAAACATCTTGTTATATTTAATTATAATATGGGTTAATTAATAATAACCATTCTGAACTAAATAAGACTTCCAAATTTAAATTTTAAATAACGTTGATCTTTTACAATACCTTACACTATCGAAGCTTATCAAACAAGTCCTTTTTTGTCAGAACCGGAAACTTGAACAAAAAACAAATAAATAGTTGACGCAAAACCAAGTTCCCACGGCCGCCTAGTTAACGTTTAAACCGGGCAATCAACGAGAAATGTCAGCAAAAAGCGTTTCATATAGGTAATTAGTTAATTATTTTAATTAGTTGTCATGCGCACTAGGAGCTGGCGTGGTGCGTGCGCGCGCGCATGATATGCTTGTGAAATCGCAGGCGCCGACCGAGCTCTTCTCTAGAGAACACGTGCTCGCCCTTGTGACGACTGCAAGATGTAAGCGGGTAGCGATTAATGTTCTGTAAGATATCCTGTCTACATCTAACTCACACTAATATTATAAAGGCGAAAGTTTGTAAGTGTGTATGATTGTTACTTGTTCACGTCTAAATGGCTGGAATGATTTTAATAACATTTGGTATGGAGTTAGCTGATATCCTGGATTAACACATAGGCTACGTTCTACTGAGGAAAAATATCCCTAATAAACCGCGGGAATCATCGCGGGGCACAGCTAATAGGTAATATAAGTGAAAAGGTTTATATGTTTGCCTGTTTATTACTTAATTACGCAAAAACTACTCAACAGATTTGGATGAAATTTGGTATGCGTATAGTTTATGACCTGGATTGAGATAAGGGATACTTTTGATCCCGAAAAAAAATAGGTTCCTGAGGGATTCTCAAAAACTAAATTTTACTCGGACGGAGTCACAGGCGGCCGCTAGTGAATTATATATTTAAAGCACCTCCCGCACTAGACGGCCAAGAGGACGGCAAGTGGCCGCAACGACCAGATTAACTATATAAACTATTATGAACGTCGTGCACTTGGCCAACTGGCCGCACACAGGGCTGGCGCGACTAGTCATTGCGTCCAATTTACGTAAACTTTGCTATAAGCGCTCGCGACCGCGAATGCAGCCAGCATTCGCGGTCGCAGATCTGGTGCGACCATCCATTCATTCTTCGGTTTGAATCCCGGTGGGGGCAGATGTTTGTGTGATGAACACGAGCGTTTGTACTCCAGTCCTGGATGTTTAATATGTATTGCTATATAAATATACTTATATTGTACTGTATATGTATTCTAACCGTCACCCTAGCATCCCATAACACAAGCCTTACAGTGCTTACTTTGGGGCTAGGCTAATTGGTGTGAGTGTTGGAAATATTTATTTATTTAATTATTATTATTATTCTAGTGTCATGCGGAAAATTCGTGAGTGAACACGCTTCATTTCGTTCCGCAACTCAATACGACGTCATTTTTTCTGCAATGAGTTTTGATATCTTCAGTTATTTATTAATGCAATAAAGAAGCATTGTGGCCGCTTCACGTGGCCAGTCGTGGTCGTGGCCGTAAACTTGGCTGTATCTCAACCGTATCTTCTACGATCAAAGTTATGACCATGGCCACGACTGGCCGTGGTCGTGGCCGACTAGAGCGCGAGGTGCCTACCGGTACCGAGGTGTATTTTTTACTTTTAAAATATAAACAAATGTTACAAAGATAATAAAAACAGCGGATTTTTGATGTGGCACTCAACAATATTTAATACCCATATCATTGTTGGGATATCAAATTGGTTTAGCTATTTTATTTTATTATACAATATTTTTCCAAATTGTGTACTCTATTAATAGATGAAGGTAGGTACTTTTGCAATCTACACGAACAGGTTTTTCATTTCATTCCAGTTCAGCATGTTATTCATAATTAAAATGTTTCTCCATTCTAAAATCAGAGGCGCTCGGCGTATTGCTCCCAGTACAATAATTAGACAATGTTAAAAAAAACAACTGTTATAAGTTTAGAAGATGAATTAGTAGGTGCTATTAACAGAACGCAAGGAATAAAAGAAAATATTTATTACACTTGCACCACAGCCGAAGCGACCTTACACATTGGAGTTAATAGCTGATTCATTCTTCGGACTCGCATTAATAGGTTGCGTTTGTTTTGTATTGATGATATTGTGATCCAAACTTTTTGGATAGGTCGCGAGACAAACTGTAATGACTGGTAATTTTTTTTGAGCCAATTTTGAGCGAACGAACGTCCTATCTGTTTATTAATCATAGGACGTGGTATAGTAATTAAGATCTTTTCAAAACTGCTTATTTATTGTACGGGTAACCTGTTAAGGTACCGAAAACTACATATTATACAAAAGGTCTTCCTTATAGTAGAACGATAAGAGGTTTATTTGTTAGATCAGCAAACATTTACAACACTTGTGACTATTAACACAACAGTAGATTTAAAAAATAAAACCACAGTAAATACAGTTTCTCTAATAAAAAGTAGGTGTTTTTTTGCATACATATCATATATTGATGATATGTCGTTGAAATTTTCACCTTTGACTTTTCACAACTAGAATGCAGGAAATCAACAACGAAATTTACTGTTACACTGTATTGCAACTAGTTAATTCTAAATATCAAACAAACAAACGAGCTAGATTTATCTTGGGCTGTTGCACTTATTTCATTACATTATTATGCTACTGAATTTTCAGAAAGAGACAAAACAAAATTGTGAAAGAGTTAATAACAAGATTATGTTTTTTCATGAATCAAATTTATTATTTTGTTCCTTCTAAATAAAGGGTGGCCATACAAACAAATGTAGGTCAACAATTTCACGAATATCATCATTCGACTCTAAAATATGACGCAGCAGCTATTCTATTTATTTTTAGTTTATCCATTGAGTAGGCGAAGCGTAGTTTTTACATTTACAAACATTCGATAAGACTTCCGATAACACAACAAAACGTGACAGATAAAATATTTTGTCACATATTAATGTTGATTCATACAAGTCTCACAACTTAGTACTGTTAGCGTTGCGCTAAATGTTTAAAGAATGACAAGCAATATTAAATTAAAAATAATACACATTTTTTAAAGGAATTTTAAATTATTATTAAGGAATTTAAAATATATTTGAAGATATTAAAGTAAATGATCGAGTAATTGAACATCTTCCTAATAAAGCTATGCAGCTAATAAGAAAAGTACAGGACCCAAATTGTATCCCTGAGATACACCCACGTTTTGTTTTAAGTAATTACTTTATTTTTCTTTTAATCAATAGTATAAACGGAAACTAAATAATTTTAGTAAGGTATTAAAAAATATGTAATAATAGCAAACTGATTATAATGTATTCTGCAATTATAATAAATGTACTATTAAGATGATTCGTTCCAAATAGAACAGGCGTTCTATGAAAACTCACTTATTGAATAATAGTAGTTTAGCTTTTTTTTTATCAAATGACGCAAATGATATCTTCGATGTTGTTTTTGTACTCATAAGATTAAATTCAATTGGTTGACTAAGATCACTGTGAAATTGGAAACAATTGAATGCTACGAATAGTAAGTAATACTATTTCTATTAATAAAAATGTTAAATCATTGTTGGTAATCTTCGATAAATGAATATTTATTCTTAGAATAGTTCATCATTTATAGTTTTACTAAAAATTAAATAGGCCAAAAGCCTGTATCCTGGATTTAATCACGGATCGGGTTGATGAAGAAAACAAAAGTTTATATTTTTATTTTAAGCATGATTGATGTATAAAATAAAGGTTTTTTAATCGGTACAGAAAGTGAAGTTTAGGTCATTATTCCAAATACCTATCTCGTTTGAATTAAGAAATTTTGGTATAACATTGCAAAAAAATGTGTGTTATTGCATAATATTTCTTATTATCTAATTCATTATACTCATAATCACGAGTTGTATCATTAGTTTACACTAATTCAAGGCGTTCTATCATAGCATTAGATTCTTGTTTAGCTTGAGAGTAAATCATGTCTCGTGTTGAAACCTTATAAAATTTTGTAATGTATCATTAACCTTTATTTGAAAATTAAATCTTGTAGGTATGATGATGTTTTGTTACTTTTAAATTTATTAAGTTATTTTTACCTAAAGAGTATTTTACTAAAACAATGGTGTCGATCCAGAATCGAATGGCATGATTTTCTAAACTTAAAACTAAATTTAAGATTAGTCTTTCCTTTTCATTCTGTATAGAAAATGAAAAGGATACACTGTTGTCAAATTTCATTTTAGGTTTAGAGAATCATGCCAGATTCGACACCAATATCTGCGTGAATGAACATTTAAATGCTGTTTCTATAACAAGTTTCATGATTGTTATATTTTTTATTTTAAGCAGCTAACTTTTAGATGTTTTAATAAAAAAAAAAGTTGAGATAACTACTACTCGGTGCAATTTCCAGTTGAATTTCCCGTCTGTATCCTGGACCGAGTGTTTTTTTTCTAGTAGAAATTTATTATGCGTCAATTGATGGCCCAAAAAATATAGGTAGAGCATGTCGTTGATAATCTGAATTACCCCCATGTATGTTCCGCGGCTTTTTAGTTCTCGTGTTATGATTTATTGCCGATTATTTCGACATGACCAGCTTATAAAAATAAAAAAGTGAAGACTGTAATATATGTTTTTTTTGCAACAGCTATCAAAATTAAAGTATCATGCGATTCAAATAAGAATAGGAAAGGCAATGACCCCTATCTGTCAAATGTCGCTTGAAACTACGGTTTGCAAAAAAAAACTTGGCACCCTTTTTAGCACTCCGCTAGATCTAGAATAAAAACCAAACATTTGTAAACAAACAATAACAAATATTGATAATTAATATCGGTAGATATTTTTTGTTTCACTTCTTGAGCTTTGACCATTTATGGTTGATAACCTAAATCATCAACCAAATGTCACTTGAAGTCGTCCAGAAACTCGATTTCAAACTTTCGTTTACATAAAGGATGCATGTTCGTATGTGACCTAGTAATAGTGCATGATTATTCATAACTACTCCGGCAGTAATGCAGAGATGAGCGGAATAGAAGAGCTAGATTCTGATTAATGTTTTTTCTCACAGTCTTAATAAATAAATATTATTATGAATTGGTGTTGTTTTTTTCTTTCTTCAGTAAATAAATGTTATTAAAAAAAATCTGATGATTTTTCTCACTTAATCTTAGTAAATTAGTATTATTAAATAAAAACTTTTTTTTGCTCACTCTACCAATTTGGTTTGAATTGACAGCTATGACATCAATATGGCGCCCAGTAGGCATGCGTCCGATATATCAAAACGAAACCAAAATCCGATTTCAAACACAAATCGATACCGAACGATTTCTCAACAAGAAAATCCGATTTCAGAAATCTAACCGAACCAAAACGCTAGCGATCTAATACCACCACAAGTATCCAAATGTAAATCGGATTCGAAATTCGTGCTTTCGTTTTCGGAAGTCCGATTTCGGTTTGCTGTTTACGGAAACTGAAAAAGATGTCGGCTAAAAACATCAAAAGTCGAGCAACTGACATTTTTTTGAACGCTAACCTGAAGTAATTAGGTTTGATTTTGTAAATGGTTTGAAAATTAATAAAAATTAAAAAAAAACAAAAAAAAAAAATACTAAAAAAATATGTAAAAAGAAATCATTGTATATAAGCCGATTTTTAAATGCGCCGCAAAAGTTTTATTTTTAACCGTAAAGATAACTTTTCTGCTAGTCCTAAGCCACAGAATATATACTTCTGCCTAAGCCTAGATTTAAAGCATAAAGGAAAATCGCGCAAACCTACGAGTATCCTTGCTTCGAACAATTAATTGTTTGTGATTGTCGTTAGCTAATAAAACCAAATCATAACACAAACTAGTGAATTGGCTAAGTTCGGCACATCTGAAATCGAATATCTAAAAACGGATTTTAAAATCGATTTTGAAATCTGAAATCCGATAAATATCCGTTTGCGTTCAAAACCAAAAACGCGTGTCTAGCGCCCAGTCGGTCCTATTCTTAGTTGAATTACATTATAAGCTTTGTAATCAAAAGTAAGCTTCGTAACTTTGATAAAAGTAGCGAAAACGTTGTTCTAAAAGCATAGTATGTTGGTACATATACGTTTCGTGAATTATGACTTACATTTAATTAAAAATCTTATTCAACTTAAAACATGCGCCAAACTCTCAGCTTTAATAATCATAAAACAAAAGTAGTACTAAATCAGGTAGTTTGGCTAAAATCGGTCTTCAAAGGTAGCAAGGCAGAAAATTCTTAAAATTACAATGGAAATCGGTCCACAATTGACGGAGAAATCGGTAAACATACATAAAAAGAAAAAAAAAAACAGGTGAACACAGAACCTTCTCCTTATTTGAAGTCAGTTAAAAAATGCATTTTACTTATTTCACTAGATATATAGAAGCTTATTTTGTATTTCTTTTCGTAAAATTAAAATACCTACAAAGGACATCGACGAAATCGGCCCTGGCATGCCCATAAGAATGTCCTTCACTTTATTTTTCTATTATTTTTTTAACTTATTAGCAATTAATCATAGAAAACGGACAATCTGTTTCAAAAATATAAAAAATAAATGTTCTATTATTAGATACTACAGTCTGTTCATCCAGCTTGTCCTATTTGGTAAACAATCTTGGCACTCCTTTTTATTGAAAATACAGCATTAAAAATCAACTGATAACTGGATTCAATAGGTTTCAGTCTATAATAACGATTTATTTTAATAGTTTATTTATTGGCTTCGTTAATATTTTATTATTAAATGGGTGATTCTGTTAAAAAGTTGTGCCAAGATTGTTTACCTTAATAAATGCAATATAGGCGACCATAGGTATTTATCAACATAAAAATAGAACTAGATACCTTAGTTAATAATACTTATTACTAGTATTTATATTATATTTATAAAAAGATTATTTCTGAAATTATGTAAAGATAGTTTATAAGTACTCCCATCCCATGTAATATCTGTTTATTTTTATGAGAATCATAATGATAACCAGGTACATACCTAATATAGAAACAGGTAAATGGAAAGACTTTAAACATTTGAAAAGAAATCTATTATTACTACAGGTAGGTATGGTGCCAACTGCCAACACTCATAAATCAATATGAATATAAGCATTTATTATTTTTATTATTAATTGCATTTTATGTTCATTTAATGCATATTAATTAAGTGCTTACATAGAGGTAAACACTAAATCTATTAAGAATATATAAAGTGTACATCTTTTACGATTAAGTATAATAATTATAACCTCAAAATCTAATACATTCTGTAGTAGGCCACGGTTCCTCAAGTTGTCCGTATCTCAACAAATGCCTAATTAGAGTTTATGAATGATTCCGAACACAACTAGCATTTTCTCATTGCTGGGCGTTCTAGGGCATTCAATGTATGGGGAACGAGCAATGTCCTTTATTTTGATTTTTCTGTATATATTATTAATTCATCATTATCCACATTAGCCTCTATCAGCAATAATATAGTTATTATCGTATCAGATAAGGGGTTTCCCCAGAATGTTTTCATGTTCACACCTTGAATGGAGTGGACACTTGGCTAATCAGTCATTCGTGAATGGGGCAGGGGCGATTACATGTTATTTTTCCTAACTAGTCGATTTCATGATTAGAATTCCACCATTTTTTTATCACTCCAATCGGTATATTATGATGTAACTTGTGTGCCGTCATGGCCTTTTTATTTTAATGTTGTCTATCTGTGGTATTTGTAGTCACATCACGCTGATTAAAGAAAAATAACAAAAGCGCAATTCTGGCATGATTCTCTAAAAAATAAAACTAGTTTTTAACGGTTTAATGCACAAAACTTTATTTATTTATTGACATTTCGCAGCCTTTTCAGGTCAGCATCGTCAGAACACTGAGTAACGGATACGTTAAAAACTAGTTTTATTTAATGAGTGATGTGCGTGAAAACCTAAGAAACAAATATGATTCTCTAAACCTTGACAACAGTGTATCCTTGTCATTCTCTACAAAGAATGAAAAAGAGAGACTTATGTTGAATTTAGTTTTACTTTTAAAGAATCATCCAAACAAAATCGATACCGTTGTTTTAGTAGGGTATATAATGAGTATAGTACAATTTGAAAATAAACGAATAAAGTAAATAAATAAATTCCGTTTAAGGAAGTTAATTTTGGGGGTGCATTAGAAAATTACTAGCAAACCAGTGAACCAAATGATCACCAAAACCTGATTTAAAAAAAAGAAGTATTTAATTAATTGAGAACTTCGGAGATTTTGTGTGGTTTCGTTTTGAAATTCGTGATTTCTCGAAAACCGGAAGTGCTACGTTACTCAAATCCGGTTTGTAGTCTTATCAGACTATTCTTAACTTATAACTTAAACATTCTCTTTATCTATCTCTTACGGTTTGGCCGCTGAAACAGCACCACAGACGGACGGACGGACGGACTTGTCTAATAGATAAGAGATAATAGAAATATAGCTTATTATACCGTGCTATACATCAAATGAAATGGCTACATGAGAAGATTTTTTATTTATATAACGTTCTTGAAGTTTGTAAGAGTTGTAAAATAATAATTAGGTCAGACAACGCGCGAGATACACTTTAAGATATGCAAGAATTTTTCAATAATGAAAAAAAAATGTATGAAATTTAGATAGACTATATAAAGAACGTTGATGTTGTCAGCTCATGAATATAAAGTAGTTGTGAAGTCATAATTGGTTCTTCTTTATTATTATAAATTAGATTAGGTTTAGATAAAGGATTAGTAGCAGCCTAGGAGTATTATAATGATTATGAAATTTGTGTTTTCCAACAAGAAAAAGAAGAACAAGAAATCTGTTAGTTTATCGCGCGTTAAATTTCAAACAAAACAAACTACTTTTTTCTTTCTAAACATTATGGAGCCTGATAATTCGTATCTTGATAAAGAATGACACACTGCGATTCATTATTATCAGCCTATTAATATCCCTACTGCTGGAGCACAGCCCGATGCCATCCATAGGGAGATTGGGCCAGGGCTCACCACGCGGGTCCACTGCGGATTGGTGGGTACTAACGACTGCAGATGCAAGCAGAGACCAACCGCTTAACGTGCCTTCCGAAGCACGTTGGGGAGCGAGATAACACATTTTTGGTCACCCATCCAATAACCGACCACTGCGAAAGTTGCTTAACTTTAACGATCGCAACCAAAAGCGCTAATCACTTACGCCAACGAGCTCCTCCTTTACACACACACACACACTGCCCTTAATTTTCTTATTTTATCGCGAACATTCTGAATATTTGGATGTGATCACTCCAATGTAGCGTGCTATTTCAGCAGGCAATTATACATTAACTACCACATGCTGTGAACGCAACATAGTCTGAGTGGACTTCGGCATCCTATTCCCAATGAAACATTTGAGCTCATAATATCAACAGTGGAAAGGCAAAATCGGTTAAACGCCACTTTGGTCGAAAATGAGTTCTGTGAGTGAAGCAACTCAATTTTTTAAAGATTTTTATTGTTCACGAAACTGAAGCGACATACAATTTGGCGAATATTTTTTTTTATGAAAAATAGGCAATGCGTTTGACCACAATCTCACCTGATGGAAAGCAATGATGAGGCCTAGGACTGTACACGCCTGCCTAGAAGATGCCTGTTCACTCTGGCCTTAAAGATGTAAAGATTTGAAGTTAGCTTGACAAAAAATGTGTGGCGGGCCGAGTGATTTTTGCTTAAACGACATCTGATTCGGAAAGTAAAGCCACTTTTCGTAAATTACTATTTAATAGGAGGATATTTAGAAAATATTATTTCATGAAAATGTTTTTATTTTTATGGCGCTGCTGCTCATTTAAGTTATGTTGTTACTTTGATCCTCGTTTCTGTAAAGTTACTAAAGTGACGTTTAGGCAATTTTGCTTTTTCATTGTCGATAGTATATAATACCAGTTACTTTTTGATGAGCCATTTTAATTCAGCCTCAAGGCGAGTCTCTTATATAAACGTGAGCATTCGTTACTAGGTCTCTGAGGAATTAATTTTATATTTCCTACAATGTTAACAGGTACTTAAAACATATAAATACATGGTAGTTGCTACGGAATTCTTGTGTCAAGGTTTTAAAAATACACCGTGAATTTTGAGTTACCCACCTGATAAACACAAAAATCGTAAAAATAAAAATAATGAGAATAGTTATAAACAGTAAACTAACTACGCCCACAATAAAATTGATTTATAAATCGTTAGCAAAATGTCCTTTTAACGGCGCAAATTTGTAAATAACATAATGGAATTATTATTCGTTTAAAGTATGTTGATTTTAAAAGTAGTTTTATTTGAATTGATTTGTGGCAACTTTATACAAAATTGTTAAGGTTTCATAATTTCAAAATTAATGAGTTAACGTGGAGACATTTTTTTTTGCGGAAATACTTATATCGTTGTCTGAATTCGCTAATAAACTTTTGTAGTTAACTCAAAATTCACGGTTTTTATTATTATTATTTATTACCATATTCAGAACAGCATTAAACAATGACATGCGATATTATCTAAAACCACTAAGGTTCATACTGCGCCATCGGAGTTTACATTTTCATTGCCTTACATAAAACATATAATCCTCCAAATTCTGATTTTTTTTTCTTTTAATGTACTTTTAACCTTAAGAAAAAAGTAAAGTATTATTAATTCTTAATTATTAATTTTTTACATTAAAGTTAACGAAACTAATGTTTTTCTTAAACTAGGTACAAGTCCAGCAACGTATGTTTTTAAAATTTAATAACTACTCTTTTAAATTACTAACATAATTCAAGATTAACCTTGCACAATATTGACTCGCTATTATTGCTTGCCATTGAAGACAATGTCAATAGTATTCACTAAGTGTGAATCATGTGCATTTGTTGAAACTTTTATTTAACATCAGATAAAGAATTCCGATGATGTTCTCTCCAATAACTTATGTTTTGAAATATGTGTGATTCATAATATGGAATTTAGTTTCGTAGACGATTGAGCAAACATTTAATTAAAATGTGTTAGTAGTTTGTCAGTTAGTACATTCAATGTCATATTAAATTTATTGGAAGTAAAAAATATTTTCTTCATTTTCATTGATAGTTAGTTACTTAAATACTCATATTACTAGAAATATAAATTAATTAATTTCATCAATAATTATTAAATTGATAAATTAATTTAAATGTCTTATCTACACTTCTACAAGAAAACATCTAGCAGTATCCAATATTTGAGCCTCAATTAATACAAATCTTCGCAAACTTTTTTTACAGTCCATTATAACAAGGTGATTTTATAGCAGACAAAAACGCTTGAGTTCTTATATCTATCATCTCATATACATTTTGTGTTGATACTTGTAACA
This sequence comes from Chilo suppressalis, assembly GCA_902850365.2. Lineage (NCBI taxonomy): Eukaryota > Metazoa > Arthropoda > Insecta > Lepidoptera > Crambidae > Chilo > Chilo suppressalis. Next base: position 15,241,486 of record OU963914.1, on the reverse strand, counting down.
TTATAATATTTTATAAATGAAGGTAAAAGCTAATGCTAAAATAAAAAAAATGTGTGGAAAAACATTAGACGATCCAAAAGAGTTGTATAATGCCTGTACTGGAAATGAAATGCTCTGACCGTTCACGTGTTCCCTCCCTCTTACAACCTGGGATCCTTTAAAAGAGGCGTGAAGAAGCAACATGCAGGCCGGCAGGGTGAAGATGGCTGGTGTGGCAGGTAGAACTGCTGTATCAGCTATCTTCGCGTCTGGACTTCACCTTCACTTAACATCAAGTGGGGTGGAGTTAGGGCTGCCATCTCTAAAATGTGGCAACCAGGATAAGACGCGAGATAACCCCGGATTTTGGAGCCCAGAACCCGGACAGACCAATAAAAGAACAGTTAAAAATGTCACAAATCAACTTTTTTTATGTTGATGTAGGCAAAAGAGCTAGCGTTCTACCTCATAATAAGTGTTCACTGCTGGCCATGAACACTTGCAGCACCAAGGGCCACTCATCTGAACGAAAAGGTTCATCCGCCTTTTTAAGATTACAATATCATAGCTATAAGAAAAAATACTGAGGAAAGTTCGTCTGTCTTTACACCCTTCTTCTTCCATGTTTGACCGACTAGTGTAAAAAGTTTCAGTGCTGTCATCCACAAAGCAACGAATACTGGTATTGCGTACAGTGTGGGCGACAAAGCTGATCTTTGTTGGCAGTCAGCATTTATGGTTACAGTGTTAGAATAGATTTATTTTATTTTCAAAGACATATAAATTGACGGATTAATTGGCGACCCAAAAAAGGAAATTTTTAAACCCGGACTACAAATGTAACCCCGCCCGGACGCTCCCCGGACGCCACGTAAACTAGGACAAATCCGGAGAAACCCGGACGGATGGCAGCCCTAGGTGGAGTCATTTGTCGGACCTATCTATAAAAAAAAATGATGATTTTTACGAAAAGTTGTTTTACGTTATTTTTGAATACTGCCAAGAACAGGAAGGATTATCATAATTACCGCCTGATGACCACCTGATGACCACATGATCAATGCTTGATCACTGCCTGACACAGAAGTTGATAAAATGCTCGTTGCTGCTCCTGATCCATTTTCACTACCCCATTAAGGTCTAAAAACCTTACTCATCACCGGCAAAACAATATACTTCATAACATACGCGTAAAAGCAGGTCGCGTTATATTTACTTGGGTTTTATGTTAGGTGGAGATGGCCTTTCCAGTTTGGCCTTTCGGTGATCTAACACTTTTTGAACTTGTCATTTATAGATGTACTTATAAAAGTAATAACTCTAGTTATAATGACTGTATCTAATCTATCAAAACATGAGTAGGTATATCGAATTATTTTCCAAGAAAATATATTTAACTAGTGGCCCGCCCTCGCTTCGCTTTGGGGTAGAATTGATCAAAATCTTTTCTTAGCGGATGCCTACGTCATAACATCTACCTGCATGCCAAATTTCAGCCAATGGTCCGTCCAATGGTTTGGGATGTGCGTTGATAGATCACTATGTCAGTCAGTCACCTTTGAGTTTTTTATATATAATATTTATCCAACTTAGATTATGTTACTTAGATTTCTATATATTTGAGGCCATACACCTTTATTATAAAGTAGTTTCGTAAAGTTAATAACTTCAATATTTCATAAATAATCGCGACCTGTGCTTTCGTGGAATGGTGGCCTATAATTTTTTTGTAACCTATTTAAATATAAAAGATTTTTTATTAAGCTTCTCTTTGTTACTTAATTAATTAATACAAAACACATGAATTTTTCGACTTAAATGGCTTGACTTAGTATTATTTCCCCAGACGAACTGGCCTACCTATCTCAATAGTGTTATCTGTATGTTGAATGCCAAAGATTACTGAATAAAGGACTTTTTTGCACGAGCACATTTTAATGCAAGTTAAAAAAAGTTAAAATTCAGAATAAAGCGCTTACGTTATAATATTTTGACATGCCGCGATGTTAGCGATTTTAAACGCGTTTAATAACATTAAAGAAAAATAAAACATTAGAATAACACGTGATCGTTAATTAAAATAATATAGTTATGATTTTATTTATTTTTAAGCATTTAACTGCTAGATGTTTAAATATAATAAAGAAAAGTTTACTAGAAAAAAAATCCACGCGGACCAGGCAGCGGACGGGACTCGAACCCGCATCCTTCGCAATCCGGGCGAATGCACTGACCATTATGCTACCACGGCCCTCTTAGCCGCGTCGAAATTTTCCTAGCCTTGGCTGCAAGGCAGCGCCATCTCTTCGCATTGTAGGCAACCCACAATGTCAAATTGCAGCCTAAGGCTAGGAAAATTTCGACGCGGCTAAGAGGGCCGTGGTAGCATAATGGTCAGTGCATTCGCCCGGATTGCGAAGGATGCGGGTTCGAGTCCCGTCCGCTGCCTGGTCCGCGTGGATTTTTTTTCTAGTAAACTTTTCTTTAAAATAATATACTTTCTATCGATTTTTATTATCGATTAGCTTTATATTTCAACCTCTGGGCTTTGAATCCTGGTTTTTATTTCGCTCTTTTTAGTTTCACACCAGCGCACTCTTGTGGGCTGGAAAAATCGCTGGTACGAACTAGGGCTAAAAGTCCTATTATGTGATAGAGTGACACATGTCAGAGTATAAAATCGCGACGAAAATCGCGTCATCGTCAGCTCCGCATCGTTTTTTAAACGCGCGTTGAAAAAGCGCTGGTGTAACTACAGCTAAAAGTTACGATGTCGTTGTCCTATCGAGTGTCATGCATTATAGTATGATATCATCATATTATATCTGTATGTATCAAATCGCGACGGCTGGCGCGTCGTATCGTGAAATATCCGTTGCGCCGGCGCCACACAGTATACAGTTACTAGTAATAAAAAAAATCTACCGTACTGCAATAAAAATCGAAATATGATAAGGTAATTTGTATATGTTAATACTTATTTAACGTGTAACTCGAAGTGTTATGAAATTTTAGCAAATCACAAAGCATAGAACTTTGGTGTTAAGTTACTTCGTTAACACACTTATAATTTAGGAGTTTCACTTATGTATTTTATAGGTATCTAGAGAAAACATTTGAATAGCAAAGGGTCCTGATTCAAATCCAATGTATTAATTATTAAAATATCTTATTAGACATCGAATATTTTACCTGTATGACTAAAACTTCTCGTTAGATAGTAAATGATTTTAATTTCACCTAAATCTACGGGTGTTCGAGTAATAAAGGTTCTATAGTCTGCAGTTAGTATAGTAACGAAACCCATAGTATTCCTTAAATAAACAAATAAAAGGGTAAGGACTAGTGGTGTAAAATGAAAAAAGAACAAACTTTCTTTCACCATTTTGCAAAAGTCTATAAAAAGATATATTAGAACCTTTGCTTTTTTCTAAATATGGTTTATAGTTTTCGGATATAATAATCATTGGAAAATAAATGTTGATTAGCCACGCCCGACCACACACATATTGCTTTAAAAAAATAACATTCTTCGTTTTGTTATCTGCGTTCAAACTTCAAACAAACATAAAATTTTCCCATACGTCGTCGTTCGGGAGTGTTGCCTGCTTTGTTGGTAATTTTCAATTAAAAATGTGTAGTAGGTTTTCAAACAAACAGAAAACTTTATTGATTACATTTCAATAGAAATATTTTAATTATCTTCTTGTGAAAAGAGATAAAGAAAACAGTTTTTGCTTACTTTACGGTGCGTTTTTTAACAATAGAAAAAAATAGTTAAAATAAATAAAAAAATGATTCCGACATCAATAAATAAATAAAGTTTCGTGCATTAACCCGTGAAAAACTGGTTTTATTTATAAAATAGTTTCTTGACAACTTTTCAGTATGTTTTTTAAACAAAGAAAATAAACAATTTTTTGCCTAATTTATGGAACGTTTTTAACGATAGAAAAAAAACTGTTCTTGCCTACTTTCAGTAACCTGCGGCATTCAATATACAGATAACTTTATAGAGACAAACAAAACAATGTTAACTAAAATCGAAGTCACATGATAAAAATCCATGTGAACGCATAACAAGAAGTAAAAGGAGCGATATTTAATTATAAAGAAAATATTACTAGAAAAAAATCCACGCGGACTGGGCAGCAGACGGGCAGACGTCCCGTCTATAATTTTATTCTATTTAAATATCGAACAGTTAAATGCTTAAAAAATAAAAATTATAAAAGGAGAGATATTTTAAACGCTTAGCGTTACCTTTGTCTTTAACTACATATTGCAAGCAGTATCTACCTAGTTTGTTTATGAAAGCCATTGTGATTATGAGACAATCGTCATGTAGGAGCCGATAGAGGTTGTCATGACGACAGATACTCCGCATACGTAAATAGTTTTCCGGAATCTTTTGTTTGTAGATTGTAGCTTCAATCACAGAGCGTTAAGGCATCTTACATACAAACAACTATCACAACGACCAGTGACTGCTACGACTACATCGACTGAAGGCCTTTTGTTTACGTGAAATGCATGTTATAATGCCGTGGAATCGGTTAATTTGTGTTTTTCTTTGCAAGATGCTCTTGATGGCGCTTACTGGGGTCAAGTGATTAAAGCATGATATACTTACCACCTGATGACCACTTGATGACCGCCTGATGACCACATGATCAATGCTTGATCACTGCCTGATGGCAGAAGTTGATAAAATGCTCGTTGCTGCTCCTGATTACCATTTTCTCTACCCCATTAAGGTCTAAAAACCTTACTTATAATCGGCTGAAACAAAATACTTCATAAGATACGCGTAAAAGCAGGTCGCGTTATATTTATTGGGGTTTTATGTAAGGTGGAGATGACCTTTCCAGTTTGCCCTTTCAGTGATCTGACAACTTTTTGAACTTGTCATTTTTAGATGTACTTACAAAAGTAGTAAATCTAGTTATAACGACTGGATCTAGTGGCTAGTGGTAATGACGATCACTGGCGATATGTCAGACAAATGACTCCACCCCACCTGATGTTAAGTGATGGGGAAGTTCAGACGTGAAGATAGCTGGTACAGCAGTTCTACCTGCCACAGCAGCCATCCTCACCTTGTCAGCCTGCATGTTACTTCTTCACACCTCTTTTAAAGGATCCCAGGTTGTAAGAAGGAGGGAACACGTGAGCAGGCAGAGCATTCCATTTACGAATAGTGCGACAAAGAAATGAGTCACCAAATTTATTTGTACGCGTTGGATTTGTGGCCACAGTTAGATGGTGACACCGAAGGCCAGCGCGCGTGGTCCTCTGAAAGAAAGGGGAATATGGAATAAGAGGGAATAACTCTTCAGAATACTGGCCGTGGTACAGACGATAGAACGCGCTTAGTGACGCCACGTCACGGCGTAATTGAAGAGGCTCGAAGTGTTTAGTCACCTCCTCATCGCCTATGATGCGGATCGCACGCCAAGCATCGAGCAAGTACTTTGTTACAAGTAATCATCAAGCGTGTGCGTGACTTGCAATTTACGTGGGCATTAATCCCAATATTAGCACTACAGATGGCTATTCGTATTTGCCATTGGTCATGGTCATTTTAGCAACAGTATGTTTTTCTCTGTTAAAAAAAGCAACCGTTAATGACTGACTGATCTATCAATTAACAGCTCAAGCCACTGAACGGATTGCGCTGAAATTTGGTACGCAAATATCTATTATGATGTAAGCGTGTGCTAAGAAAAGATTTTCCGAAACTCACCCTCTAAGGGGATTAAACGGGTGTTCAAACGGGTGGTTTGCATTACGAGGTCAATTATTCAACTAAAAAAAGTGACCTGTTTTAATCATTCTTTCATTCAATATCAAAACTAACGCGAGCGAAGCCGCGGGCAAAAGCTAGTCATGCTATATAGGGAATGAAAATGAATGACAACTGTCAAGCTTACAAATAAAAAATACGAATAGCCATGTAAAGTGGTGGCACAAGGAAAACATAATATTTTTTATTTAAAAATAATATTTCTATACATTTTACGGTTTTACTAAAAATACTGAGTTTGACGAAGACATGATTTTAGACAACAGTATGATAAGTAACCACACATTTACTAAAAAAAAGTTGTTAAAGGTAGCTAATTACAAATTATATGATTATTATTGTAATATCAAATATGTTAAACAATCAATATATTAATTATTAAAAAGAATAGAATTATATAAAACTAGTTTTTACGGGTTAATGCACGAAACTTTATTTATTTATTGACGTTTCGTAGCCTTTACAGGCTTCGTCGTCAGAATAAAACTTTTATTTAATTTGTCGAGCTACCTTCGAAAGACTTTTATTGAGCGTTTGGTTATTTCATTATTCGATTTTTAAGTTTTATTGTCTATATATGAATTTATTATTTAATTTACTTAATAAAGTATTTTATTTAAAATTATTTTTTTGTAATTTTGAGTTTATTTATTTGACCCTAACTACCGTAAACTACCACCGGTTCCAAAATTGGGAGACCTTTCTGAGAAGAACCGGCGAAACAAACTCAAGAGAGGCTGACAAAACAAAACAAACCTAAGAAACAAATATATATAGAATTATAGTTAGTCACTGCGGCAAATATCCAGAGCCGCGGTCGTCTAGTATGCGGCGTGCCTTAAAGTGAATTTATTGATATTCCAGATAGCGACAAGTGACAACTGCGTTGCAAGTAGCCTTTTAAAAAAAACAAACATCCTTCTTGAAAACGGTTTAATGGACATGAAATCGTATGACATTGTCATTTAAAAAGTTTTTACCTATGTCGAGATTCTTCGTTCTAGTTGTTATACATCTTATCTTTGACAAAGCCAATCTGAACGGTTTAATTTTTGCAGTATAGCAGTCTATGTATTTATGATCCACCCACTCCACTATAGTGGTTAAATTACTGAAAACGATTAAGATAGTTTTTTTTTTGTAATAGTTTAAGCAGATTGATATAATTACTGTCTTTATGGGATACACTTTTATAATATTTGTACGTCATAATAATAATTTCTATAGAAGAGGTGATGATTCACCTTACACCATTTGATTTAAAGAATTAAAAACCTAATACAAAATTAACTGCAAATATGTATATAGTTAACGACAATAAATTTAAAATTAAATGACACTATTAGACCTGCGATGGTTCAAGGTAGGCAACTTTACTAAAATAAAATACAATAAGAAAATAATAGAAGATTATTCCTCAGGAAAAGCAATCTTATAAGTACTGATTCGGATTTAATATCTTCATTTTTCTTGATTTCACAAGAGTGAGGAAGAAGTACTGTATACAAAAATTCAGAGATTATAAGAATATTTGGAGAATACCGACTGAGACCTCATCTCAAAAACAGCCGTGCTATCATCTAAATACGGCTAGGGAGTGGAACACCTTCCCGAGGTCTGTTTTCCCGGACCAATATAATCTGGACATCTTCAAGGCCAGAGTGAACAGGCATCTTCTAGGCAGGCGTGTACCATCCTAGGCCTCATCATCGCTTTGCATCAGGCGAGATTGTGGTCAAACGCCTTTCCTATTTATTATACATAAAAAAAAAGTGTATGTGTATATCTTGTCCTATTAATATTATGTTATATTTATATCAGTATCTATATGCATAGGTTATATATATATAGCAGTATATATATGAAGGTATTATGTTTTGTATGTATTTTACATAATATATGTATTGTTATTTATATTTTATATTGTTTTATTTTTGCTGGTACATTACTCTTCTATCTCTGTTAAACTATCCTTCGACTTAAAGGCTGTCTGGAAGAGATAGCTTTCAGCGATAAGACCGCCTTTATCCACCATAGTTTACTATCTGTTTTGTAAATCCTTTAATTGTGTATGTGCGAGTAATAAAGTGTTTATCTATCTATATATCTATCTAAAGTCAACAGACACCGAGATCATTGCAACAGCAGTACGAGACTAAAAATACTTAAGCTAGGTACATTTATCGGTCCTTTTCTTTTCCGAGAATAGATTTAATTCGATGTTCGTATAAATAATAATTGCGTGATGTTTGAGGTCTGAGCTACCAAATTTATTGCTTGGCGTGATGCTTCATATCACATAAAAACGAGGAAAGCATTCCGTGATTTTATTTTGAGAGCTTAAACCAACGGACCCACCCTACTCGATGTTAACGTTGTTAAAAAATTAGTAATCCTTTATAGTTTTATTATAGTTTCGTTCTAAATAAAACTATGAACTAAGCGTAGTTTCAGTGAATTACTGAGAATTAAGTTTTAACGATTTCTATGAAGCACGAAAAACATCACCATTCATATTAATAGAACACGTGAAAGAATAACTTAGTACAGATTTTTAAGCACATTTTGGGCTCAACTAAAAGTTGTTCTAGATTTGCTTTTATGAGTAAAAAATGGTAAAATTAAAATCAATGTAAATACATAAAAAAATGACATAGAGATCATTTATTAAAAGATACTGAACATCAATTTATGATTAGGAATAATCATTAAATTACTTACAGACACAACCATACCTTTCACGCACCCACATACACACACACACACACACACACACACACACACACACACACACACATCACGCACACACATAAATGCATTATAACTTAAAATTTCAAACTCGAGTCATTCAGAATCCTTTAGAGAAATGAAATAGACTACAGAATCATGGTTATTATCAGCCACAATAGAAGCCCCCCACTCTCTGTTCACAATTATGGATTAAAGAACGAATAAGTAATAATAAAAAATCCTGCAAATATCTAAACTCGTCATAACATTAATGTTTCAATATCTTTGGCCTTGCTTAAAGTGTGCTGAATACTTTAAAACACTTTGACGTCGATTCTTCGATTACATTTAAAACAAAATAATGACTTATCTAAAGTTTTAATTATCTAATCTCAACGTGAATAACAGCAAAACTATGCGGTTTGTAATCGTTCTAAGTATGAGCTTAGCTGAAGACCCGATTCTGAAAACAAAAGAAAGAGAAGAAAACATAAATAAAGTATTTAGTTAAAATACGGTTACATTGGAATGACGAGCATGTACCTTTGATATTTGTGCAAGTGATAAGTAAAAAAATAATATCAAAACATAATAGATAAAAGATAAGTAAGCCCATTTTCTTGGCCCTCACGGAAATATATTTATTTCCGTGTTTACCCTAATGCACTTCATTTAACACTTTCTTTTTTTCAATGAAAGCACTTAACTGATAACTTTAATAAAAGTGCTACAATTTCAAAAAGAGGTGAATATGGTGGAGTAAGCTAGGTAAAAGAGTTCAAAATTTCGTTTGTTGCTCATCATCAACATATTACCCGTACAACGCCCACTGCTGAGCATCTTGATAAAGCTCCTTAAAAAGGGAAGCAAAACTAAAGTTATAAAGTTTATGGCCCGCCTGATGGTAAGCGTCCACCTTAGCCTTTCAGTTTTCAGGACGGTTTCCGCCTAATCATTGGCCCATTGTGCGTGTCTTGAAACATTCCCGTTTACTCCAGGCAGCCTAGGTTAGTCCAGAAGGAAAGCAGCCTTGGCGGACTGCTGCATGCTTCCGGAAGCGATGCTGGCGACTGGAGAAGTCGCGCCCGTTGGTCGGCCACACTCCTGCATTCCATAATGACATGCTGTGGCGTTTCTTCTGCCTCCATACATCCTCTGCATAGGGAGCTGTCTGTCAATCCTATTGTATATAAGTGTTTGTTTAGGGGACAATGACCAGTTAGGGTTCCTATAATTATGCGGAGTTTGTCCCTATTAAGTCTGGTAAGGGCGGGCAAGTCTCTTGTCTGCCACCGAAACTGCGTTTTTCATTTACCGGCATCCTTCATCTGTTTTCCACTCTGTCAAGTGTAAATTCTGAGTTCTATCACGCAGCCATGTTTTAATTTGGGCCCGAGGTATGGGCAGAAGAGGTTCCGGACTATATACTTTTGTGTCTGCTCCTCTCTTAGACTGTTCGTCTGCTACATCGTTTCCAATTGAGTTGCTGTGTCCTTTTATACATTGCAAAGTTACCGTGTTGGTTACGGCAATGGATTGAAGTGCATTGTGGCAGTCCATTACCAGGACAGAGTTTATGGTGTTGCTACGTAGGGCTTGAAGCATGGATGCACTATCAGAGTTCTCAGTTCAGAGAGTTTCTCACTTCAGAGAGTTTCAGAGAGAGACTCCAATTCTTAAACGTCTCTTCCGTTCAATGCACGGAGAATCTCAAGATAATACATTCATTTTTCATTTTTCATTTTTCATTTTCATTTTTATTTTCATTTGGTTGCCTCAACTTCCAAAATCGACTAAATACGCTTAAGCACAACGTCATCGAAAAAGATATTCTTACTGAAGGGCAATCGGCTGGAATCTCGCTACGATGTGAATTTTAATTCATTTGTAGTGAGAGTATATGCCGCCCGACCGTGTGTCTTCTATTGTGGAGAAGTTTGGGCGAATGGTTTGTATTCCGGCGTTGTCGAGGCCGGTTACATGACACATGAATACGCGTCATTTATATCCAAAGAACTAAGACTACGTGTAACGGATTCACTTGTACTGTCGGAATTGAACTACGCCGATATCGTATATGGGCCACGACTGTTCAAACAAACAAGATAATTCAAAGAGCGCAAATTCAAGTGCGCTTTTTTGCTGTAATAAACCTCCCCAATGCCATTGTTTAATAATATAGTTAACATTTTCAACAAAATTCTGAAGTTTCTACTCTTGGACCCAGGAAGTACAGTATATCCTAAAACTGTATTTCCTGGGCCCAAGATGATACTGATGATGATGATAGGTGATACTTAATTTTTTTAAAAGGTCTCTATTCTACGAAATTTTTTTCTAGCGCTTCACTGTCCGCTGCTGCTGCACGCTCGTTTTGCTCGCTCGACTCCCGCTTTATGGTCACAACACTAACCTAATCTAATTTAGTGTGAAGTGTCACCTCTTGGGCCCGGGTATATCCCAATTCTTTATTTTTTAATGTTGTTGTTAAATTTACCCTATCGGGGAGGCAAAGATTTGCCTATACAGGATCTTCTATCACAAAATTCTTTAACTTTGTTACTCACATAAAATAGCATAGATAATCATGCATCAATGTAGACAAAGGCAAAGAACTGCTACAGTCTTGCCTTCAGATTCGTTATTTTTTATTTAATATAAAATCTCTTAACCTGGTTTTCAGTGTCTGGAATCCACATGATCATAACTGGACCCAGTTGAAAACCAGCGTCAGTGCAAACTGGCACAATGCCGAACTGGGTTTTCGGTCCAGCTGTGGATACATGTTATGTGTGTTTTATGTTGTCCGTCATTTATTGTCCTTATATAGATATGAGTGTATAAGTTTGACCATTTGATTGTGTCTATGACTGTTCCGAATAAATGTTTTTTTAATTTGATTTTATTCATACATCGGGGACGTAAGACGCAGGTGATCCGAGGCCCCAGCACGAATTTTTGACAGTTTCGTAATATATCGCATCGTGAAAGTTGCTATGAAAACTAAGCTGCGCCCCTAGGGAACGTTAGAACAAACTAGCTTTTTCCATACAAAATTTAACGATGACGTTACGCTACGGAGCTGTTAGAAATTCGTGCATGCTTTTTTCAACCTAGTATATATTTATTGATGAGGAGCTCGATGGCGTAGGTAGTTAGCGCATTCGGCTGCGATCGTTAAAGTTAAGCATCTTTCGCAGTGGTCGGTCATTGGATGGGCCCGAGTTGTGGGTCATGGCCCAAACTCCCTATTCCATCCATAGGCAAGGCCTGTGCCCCAGCAGTGGGGACATTAATTGGCTGATGATGGTGGTGATATATTTATTTATTCTTAGATAAATAACATATTTTTTTTTACTATACCTATTATATTCCCTTCTTGTTCCTATTATTATTTATTTATTTCACTGCCATAGGTTACCTGAAAGAGATTGCTGTTTAGCAATTAGGCCGCCTATTGTGTACCTAAGTTTTCACTGTCATGTTTTTCGTACTTTATGCCCGTGAGGTTTTTGTCAATAAAGAATATTATTATTATTAACAAGTTTGTATATTACCGATTAGAGATGCTTGACTTAAACATTCATTCTACAATCGAAGTAGTTAAGGACATAATAAGCGATCAAGGTATTGGTGACCAAAAATCATCTCGAACTCCTTTGTTCTACAGAGGGAACGCGAAGCCTTTAGTCTCAGCTATATCTTCATCAAATTCAGCAAGGTATATATGTAAAGGAGGAGCTCGATGGCGCAAGTGGTTAGCGCGTTCGGTTGCGATCGTTGAACTTAAGCAACTTTCGCAGTGGTCGGTCATTGGATGGGTGACCAAAAATTACTATCTCGAGCTCCTCCGTGCTTCGGAAGGCACGTTAAGCCGTTGGGCCCAGCTGCATCTGCAGTCGTTAGCACCCACCAATCCGCACTGGGGCCGCGTGGTGGGTCATGACCCAATCTCCCTATTCCATCCATAGGGAAGGCCTGTGCCCCAGCAGTGGGGACATTAATAGGCTGATGATGATGATATATGTAAAACGTCATTTGGTTTAATATTATGCTGAATGAATTCCTGCAAACTCCAACAATCTATTTAGTTCCAAACCTACTAGAGCTTGTACTATGGAAAGTACTTAAATCTTCTAATGAGGAGCTCACGAATAAAACGATATAATTACGCATCTGGTAAAACTACGTTTGTTTTACAGTGCGGAGGTTTTGGGACCGCTGAATTTGAATTTCAACTCATTTTTAATTAAAACCGACTAAAGCAGTGATAAAATTACTTAAATTATAAAAAAAAAACACGCTAAATGCTCACTGTAGGTATGTCATACAGTTTTTTACAACTGCTCTAAAATTTTATTTTATGTAATTATACGGTTTCCAAATTTGGCCGCATTTGATACATATTTGAATAGATTATAAAGTTTGCCACTTTTAGTTTCCCTAACCTACCCCTAAAAGGGATTTGGGAGGATGTCAAAGTTTTTATATGCATGAATTTTAACGCGCACTTCGATTAAGAGCGGACGCGAGCTGAGAGACATTTGAAAATATATAGTATGGTATGTATGTACAGTAGAACCCGTTTAATACGATCACGCTTAATACGATTTCTCGCATAATACGCCATTTTGCGCCAATCCCTGCAGCTTGAGACATTTTTTCATACATTTCTTAACACTTAATACGATTTGTCATCCCGTATAATACGCCTAAATCGCCAACACGTACCACCCATATTACCTCTTGCAGCAGCGACCAGAGATTGACGTGACGACTGTCGAGGTGTCGAGCGATGCACGCTAAGCGACCCCCAGGATTTTCCTGGATATTCTTCCATTGATGACAATGTGGCACCACACCCAATTTTAATTGAAGATCTTATTGAGACTGTAAATAACTCACAAGAAGAGGCCCAAAGTGATAATGATCAAGAAGAAGATGATTCAACTCCGATTTTGTCACACACTAGGCATTATCAGCAGTTAATGATTTAAGACGCTATGTAACTTCTTTGAATCAAAGCGTAGATGCACTGTAAAAGTTAAATTATGTTGAAAATCTTGTAATTGTTAATGCCCAAAATTTTCTTCCCAAACTAAAATAAGTGATTAATTTAAATATAAACGTAATAATAATACACTATTTTTTTTATAACGTAAATATATAATTCTTAAATATTGTTCATTTAATAACTCAATACCTACATTTGAAATTTCCCTATCTCGCAATCCCGCATAATATGCTTTCCCGCTTATGATGCATTCATGGTCGAGTCCCTGTGAAATCGTCTTAAACGAGTTTGACTGTATTTGAAAAAACTATTGCTGTAACTCATTGGCAAACACCGTGCGATAGGGACAATAGTAGTTAACGCTGAAAATTGCGTATAAAAATTGCGAAATTCGAGGTTTGGCTCTCGACGGTTTCCTCCTCGAAAATTGGATAAGTATATATTACTAGCGGACCCGACAGATGTTGTCCTGTCTACACGTCTTTGTGAATCTAAACCATTCTCAGATCCCCTTGAACACACACAAAAAATTTCATCAAAATCGGTCCAGTCGTTTAAGAGAAGTTCAGTGACATACACACTCACAGAAGAATTATATATATAAAGATAAAAGCAATTTGACATAAAAAATAATAAGTATTTATACTATGCGTCTATGGTTTCCTTTTTTTGTAAATGCTTATTAAATCTTCACACTAGACGTATTTAGTGTTGTTAAAAAAAAATTTTTTTGACCTTTTTTCGAGGGCTTTTTCTAGTTTCAAAAAAGGCAAAGATAGGAGCATAGAATGTGTAAAATTGTATTTTATGTAAGAAAATCAATTGTTTGGTGTTAAAAATCAAGGAGGAATCAGACGAGAACGTTTGTATGGAAAAAACATTGCCCGACTCCCCTCTTAAGGGTCGCCGCACACGGGCCACCGACCACAACCACAAAACGCCACCGGCATATTTCTTGTAGTTTTCATACATTTTATATGGACTCGCCACACACGGTACGCCGGTGGCCGCCATACGCTACAAATCGTCGTTGCTCGCTTCTTGTGGTCCGCACCAGTCACTTAATGCGCCGATACAAAACGCCGCCACACGTCGATTTCCCACCCCTCTCTCCCTTACCTTAGTCGGCCGCTGTCGCGCGCTTCAGCCACTTTAGTAGCCGCTTCTAGCTTCTCGTGGCGGCGTTTGTGGCTGTGGCGTGTGGCCCGTGTGCGGCGACACTAAGACGTTAGGTGGATTGTGTGTAAATGTACTTTAAGCACTACCTATCTTGCTGAATACACATAAGGCAAAGGAAGTTGGTTGGGTCGTTAACACGGAGGTCAGCTCCAAAGAGTTTAACCGTGGATTAACATTATTTGAAAAGGTTTTTAGGACTCCATCAAATATTTACTTAAAACATTACTTAAAGAGGCACCGGCACCAAAGTTCTTAAATTAAATTTAAGCCAAATACTGTTTAAAAGATCTCCCTCACTGTTTGAAGTCAATAAAGCTATTAATGAGATTTAATCATATTGAATGAGGTGCATGTTATTTGCAGACTTTTATTACTGATGGCCAGATTAAAAAAAAACTTTGTTTTGGTTTAAGACATTTATTTCTCAAAACGAACATAAAATTCACTTACATGAGAAAACAAAAGAATAATTAATCCGGTACGTGTGTTACACGAGACGTACGAAATAAACAAACAATTTAGTTGGACATACAAACACTTTTAAATCACAAATCACTCTTGAATTTTTCATTTTTTTTTTTACTAAAACTGTTGGTAATTTACAAATTGATGACTTGGTTCAAACAATGCATATAAATGTTTAAATGTTTTATCTTTTGATCTTGGTGATGTAAGTAATACAAGAAAGTTTTTAAAAGCTAACATCTTTTTACTAACTTATTGAAAGTCGGCAAATAGTTGTTAACTTGCAATTTTGCACACAAAAGCGTCTACTGCGCTTTACTTTGATATAATTAATACGAACCTTAAAACTTAGTTTAACTGATGTTGTTTTATTCTCACTTACACATATTTTCTGAAGTTCATATTAAAACAGTATTCCAAATAGCATTCATCTTCGCACCATACTTATTAAATTAAATATTTTTATATGACTTTAAAGACTTGTGAGGTCATTCTTGTGAAACAGAAAGTCATTGACTCATTTCTAAGAGACCTACTTTGTTAGATAAGTAATTTAAAAAATATATGTGCTCTTTGAAATGTAACTAGAAGAAAATATTTCTTCTAGGCAGACATTGAAAATCTTAATTAAGTCACTACGTAATTCATATCACTTTATTGTCACAACATTTTATTTTAATCTGCAATTTTTCGTTTTGGATTAAACTTACGATTAGAGATCGAGAGAGTCGCTTTTTTACCTAAGAGCTAAAAATTTTGTTTTTCAAATATTTTTATTTCTTGTATTTTTGCGAGATTTTCATTTCTTCTTTGATCCTATAGTCCGTTTCGAACGTTTTGACACCAAAGTTAATCCATCTTAGCAAAATCCTTCATCCATGGGAAACAGTTAAGTACTCAAAATTTTCAGTCCTATCTAAACAAAGAAATTGATGAACGCAAATATAATATGATCAGGTTCCTAACAATTTGATTAATTTTGGAATATAAGTTTTTGTTTACACTCGCTCTTAAAAGATGATGGAAATGGTTAAAAGATATTTTTGTTTATAATTTAAAAGAGTATTTTTGAAATTTTTAATAGCATTTACTACTGAGGAGCTCGATGGCGCAAGTGGTTAGCGCGTTCGGCTGCGATCGTTGAACTTAAGCAACTTTCGCAGTGGTCGGTCATTGCATGGGTGACCAAAAATTACTATCTCGAGTTCCTCCGTGCTTCGGAAGGTACGTTAAGCCGTTGGTCCCGGCTGTATCTGTAGTCGTTAGTACCCACCAATCCGCACTGGGCCCGCGTGTTGGGTCATGACCCAATCCATCCATGGGGAATACCCACTGCTGGGGCACAGGCCTTTCCTATGGATGGCATGATGATGATGATTTACTACCAATAATGAATATAGTACGTCCGAAACGAGCAGCTGTTTAAAACTAAGACATTACTTATAACACTATTGTACTCTACATAAAGCTTTCTATTTATTCTAAAAAAGAAAAAGTTTGAACTGATTATACTTGACTATATTATTTATTTACGGAATTTACTAGTCTGCCGACACATTAGGTAGGTATTGTATGTAGGTATGTCGGATATGGATACAAAGAGTCGTGTGAAGTGAAATCACAAGTTACCAAAGATACTTACTACATTATGCATCGCAAGTTTTCCGAAGTATCTTATATCTTTGGCGCTGTAGCTATCATAGATGGGCATTAGCCTTCACTCACTCATATCTTAAGTGAGTAAAGGCATGTCTTTCTTGAAGATATAAAAAAATGTACAAGTGCTTTCACCTCACGTAGCAGATTTAGTGGAATGAAATTCTTTGTTTCTTATACAGATTTGTTCTTGCTTTGATTCTAAAGCAAATCTAATTTAAGCTCAAAAATTAAATAAAATAAAAATTATAACTATAAAATTATTTTTTCCATAAAACATCAAATTACTCCCGTGCTTTTTTCAGTCCCTCTCAATGTTTTATCGGCCGATTTTCTGTGGTATCTTATTGAAATGAAAATCTAATTTAGTTTATTTCCAAAGATTATTGTTTTTATTTAAAGTCGACTTCGCCCGCGTTAGTCTTTTTATTTTTCGGGTTTATATATAGCCTATGAAACTCACGAATAACGAGGCTTCCTATTGGTAAAATAATTTTAAAAATAGGTTCAGTAGATCCAGAGATTATCCCTTACAGCGTCACAATTCATAAACTTTACCTCTTTATATAATAGTTTAGATAAAGATTATATTATATTTGTTTATTAGGTTTTCAAGCACACCACTCATTATATAAAAGAAGTTTCAACGGTATAGATGCAATGATTTATTTATTTATTGACATTTCGCATCGTTTTCACGATGCGTCATTATCATAATTCAGTGTCTGTCGTCGCCTGAATTATGACGATGACGCATCCTTTTCAGGATACGAAACGCTAATAAATAAAAAATGTGCATCTATATCGTTAAAACTTGTTTTATTTATAGATAATATAGCTTGATATTTTGTTCGAAAAACCGTCCGCGCGTTTTCCAAGCGGTACCGCTCCTTCGCGGCT
Source organism: Chilo suppressalis (assembly GCA_902850365.2). Classification (NCBI taxonomy): domain Eukaryota; kingdom Metazoa; phylum Arthropoda; class Insecta; order Lepidoptera; family Crambidae; genus Chilo; species Chilo suppressalis. The sequence goes on along the minus strand of OU963914.1, from coordinate 15,223,757 downwards.
CTAGCGTTCTTATTATTGTACAAGATCTCAAGAATCTCAGACCTTACTTGTTTGCTCATGGACAAAATACGGATAATCGAGTAGTATTAATAGTTTGTGTTTTTTGCTTTCGATATTTAAAGCGTTTGGCCATAAATACAGAATGAGTCTGTGCAGTATTCATTTCGAATTGTTTACAATATTTTCTACAACATACGTAAGAATCGGTCCCCAGACTGTAAGTAAAGTGAGTAAATTTTTTCCTGCCTGTGCCACATGATAACTGTACATCGCCCCACAGGTAAAGTTAGCGAGTATGTATACTATCATTGTACACACTTATACTACTCGATTATCCATATTTTTCCATGAGAAAATAAGTAAGGTCTGGCGGTCTCTATTAGTGCTGAAAGCAAAAGTACACGACATGAATTTTGACAAAAACACACAAAGAAGTTTTAACAGAAGAAAGTCACAGATGTTATTATATGAAGAAGTTATACTATTTATGCAGAAAAACTCCAAAGGTCATTGTCAGACTACTAGTCGTTAAAATTACGTAAACGAAATCGTTCAAAGCATGAGATCAGATCATTGTCTTGTAATGTTATGTCATAGGTACGGGGATTTTATTAACACTGTGTAGAAATAAAAATAATAACACTAATACGAAGATTATTAAAATCAATGGCCTATTATGCAAAACCTATGTAGTTTATTGTTAATTGTATAATCGAATTTACATCATCTTGCAATCATGTATGGTGTATTTCAATGCTAATGAGGTTTTTTATGTAAGAAGATGGACAAGCAAGCATGTTGTCCGTCTGATGGTAAACGGTCACTGTAGCTTATAACCCAAGGGTGGCACTTTGATTAGACCCAAGATCTACTGTTTACTGTCGAAACCCTGTGCGATGTACCTCTATTCCAATTACACACTTCTTGAAACCTTAAATGATACAGCACATTTCAGTACACAATTATGTAGTATTTTGTTATTTTATTATTATTGGGTATGTTGTACCATACAAGAAACGTGTTTTATTCTGTATTTTTACTCCACATATCATTAAATATTTTACAATCTAATATATAAAATTCTCGTGTCACGGTGTGCGTAATTGAAACGCACACCGCAACTACTCCGAAACGGCTCGACCGATTTTCGTCAAATTTTATATGCATATTCAGTAGGTCTGAGAATCGGACAACATCTATTTTTCATCCCCCTAATTGTTAAGGGTGGTCCCTTAACTTTTTTTTGGACAATTCTTTTTTTATTTTTTTTATGATACATCATACAAAAATAAATACAACCCTAAATTTTCACCCTTCTTCCACCAACACCTATTTTTTATGGTGGTACGACGTTCGCTGGGACAGCTAGTAGAAGATAATTTTTTTTTTATTATTTTGGATTGGGAATAGGTATCAACAGGTGTCACATGGATGGTGTCAGAGTAAGCAACATCGAAAGTTATACATAGAGTGCCTAACTATAGTAACCGCTTACCATCAGGCGGGTCATATGTTTGTCTTTTTAAAACAAAAAACTGTCAAGCAGTCAAAAAAAGAAAATAATAATCTCAGTGGACACAGTAGTTTTGTAGATTAATTTTGAAATCTGATATTTTTTTTAGTGGAGAAAAAGTTAGACCCAACCAAATGTAATTGGAAAACTCTCGTTGGAGTATTGTTACCGGGCAAAAACTAACACCATATTATGACGAATATGGTATCACACAAATTTATGTAGTTACGAGAGTTCCTTTGAAGTCTGTTACCGAGCAAAAATATAATATGAGGTTATAAGAATAAACAAAATGTATCCATATTTCTAGCTAATGGAAACTAACGATATTTTTCTTTCAATATCAAAAATAATATAATAAGTGAAGGCTGTTACAAGTACTTCAATAATAAAACTCTGTATTTTTTCACTGAAATATATCTTAATTTGATTTGTGTGTTAGTAGGTAAGTAGTTCTCAAAATTTGTTTACATGTCGGCACTCGTATATATTGAAGAGAGAGCTCATATAACTATTATGAGGTTTCCTATAATTCGTTAAATATAGGTACGTGGAAGATCTCCTTCTATCGGTGGAAAATAATTTTCAATGATAAATAGAATGTCAAGCCTTGGAATAGATATTCTGCCATAGTCACGGCCATCTTGTTTTGTTGTCAGGAACATCTTATTACCTATCTTAGAAATGTAGCTGACAAGCTGTAAGTTCTCGGGTTTAAAATGGATGCATGCTATTGAAATATCGATAACACCTACTATAAATTATAAAATATATTTTTGTTGTGCTATCTTACCCTCTAGCTAGATGATTAAAAATAATTTTATTATTACTTGAGGGCTTACTACAAATTAAACTTTATCGAGGCCGAAGATCGTCATTATAATATTGTTGACTTTGACGCGTTCAGAAACAAGGTTGTAAATTTAAACATGCTTGTGATTACTTTGCCTAAGTTAAGCACATTTTCATTAATATTATTTGTAAATCCTAGTTTAGGTTTTCTCGAAAAATAATAGTGATTTGCGATGCTGATGTAAAGAGTTTGCTTCATATTTCTCATTTTAAATGGCAATTTTATTCTTATTAAAAATACTTTTTGTGTCAACGTATTTTAAGCCTGTTGTCAGTTAGCATATGGCTTTATTCGCGTGTTTTTTTTTGGAGTGTGTAAGCTGTTGGTTGCAGCTGACTTTAACGGCATCACCGGGTTTGAGGACGAGAATTGGCGAGTGCCTCTAGTATTCCAGGCGGATGGCATCTCCCCACGGGTGGAGTCGCCTCTCCGTCTGGAGCCTCTAAAGCACTCGAACCTGAGGGGGTCGGCTCAACTAGTCTCTGAGACTCGAACCTCGACTCTAGTTAGATACCGGAAGTATAAGAGAAGATATGCTAGCTAATCAATGCATAAATTCACTCTTGGTGTTTTTTGAATTCAAATGATAAGTCATCAGTAATAGAAATATGTCATTGGATAATCTTCTTTTTTTATGATATTCGCATTTTTTTTATGATATTCGCATTTTTTTTATAATTATTTTTGAAATTTTAGGAGGTAGCTAGGTGGTAGTTTGAAGTTTTAACAAAAAATTCGATATAGTCTTGAACTCTATAATTATTAACGTCATTATAGGCAAGTCATAAAAGAGGACATCGCAGGTTGCAATAAATTGCACTTTGCTAATTTTTTGATATGTTATAAGGATAGTTACCAGATATGTAAAAACAAATTTGCAGCTTCGAAAGACGCTGCAAATTTGCTAACTGCGTGATGCCCCAATAACATCAAAATTTTCGGTTCTTTTTTTTGGCTTCTCGCTTATAAGTTTTAATAGGGCCATCCTACCTAGAAAGTCACTAAGGGCTTGACGTGCCTTCCGAAGCATGGAGGAGCTTGAAATAGTAAATTTTTGGTCACCCATCCAATGACCGACCACTGCGAAAGTTACTTAACTTCAACGACCGCAGCCGAATGCGCTAACCACTTGCCCCATGCAGCTCCTAACTCAACACTCAGCTAAAGTTATTTTATATCATAATATTTACTTGATAACCGTTGAATAAAATAATATCGAAAACCCGACAGCCCCGTTATGTAAATAAGTGAAAGTCGCTGAAAACACAAAACAAAATCTGTCTGTTCCGAATTTACAGTCATCGTAGGAACAGCTTTTTAATAATAATATATTTATTTCATAAGCCACTTTTACAAGACTCGTACAACACAACGTAGAATAAACATTTTATAGGTTATTTGTTTCTTAGGTTTTCACGCACATCACTCATTAAATAAAACTAGTTTTTACGGGTTAATGCACGAAACTTTATTTATTTATTGACGTTGAACTTTATTTATTTATTTATTGAAACGTCAATAAATAAATAAAGTTTCGTGCATTAACCCGTAAAAACTAATTTTATAGGTTATCAAAATACCTGTATCACAGACACAGCGCTCATCCCTAAGGACCAGTTATACAACCTTTATGTAAGGAAAAAAAAATACAATTCTTATGAATTAGTTTAACAAAGTTAAATCAATTTGTCAGCTTAAAGCGAGTGGCTAATTACTTAACTTAATACAAGCTAAAATATTTTGACCTGGTTCTGTAATTGCTCTCGGGATTACAGACGACGAGAAAGATTTTTTTTACTAGAAAGTTTCCTAGATTCATATTGTCAACTTTACATATTTCAAAGGATTGTTATTAATTAGAATCGGACGATTCAAAGCAACATTTACATATTTATTACTTGAAAAGATTAATTAAAATTGAATATCGACCACTCACATTATGATTGCTGTGTCATACAGTTTAAATAAATAAAAAAAAACGACGGGTTGCACTCCGGGAGTGCCGGCAGAAGTGAAAACTTGAATATTAACGTTGTGCATTTTTGATATTTTGGAATGGTTAGGGAATTATTTTGCACGAATAGCTTTCATTATCAGTATAAAAGTACTATCATGTATGTGGTAGAATACAATATTTATTTATTGCGCTATCGTACACAAACATGACAATTTATATAACATTGTAAAAGTTTATCTCTCAGGAAAATCAACTTACATGAATCACGTTTAAGCGCACTTAGCGACATCTATTGTAAAGACGAAGCAACCTATGACGAAATTGCAGCACTCATTCGTAATATGAAGAGCGATTGTGCAACTGGATTTGATGGCATATCCAATAAACTTTTGCTGATGATACAGCATTAATATTTCATGGCAAAACTTGGGAGGATGTCAGAACTGTGGCTGAGCGTGGTCTTCGAATTGCTATGAAATGGCTGCAAGCTAATATACTTACTTTGAACACCACAAAGACCAAAATTATAACTTTTGGAAAATCAAAGAGAGAAATTCCTAATACCGAATTCACAATAAAAGCACACGAATGTGACTTAAACAATGCGTCTATATGTCAGTGTGCTGTTCTGGAACGAATTGCTTGCATAAAATATCTTGGGGTCCTTTTTGATCAAATTCTGGCATGGAAACCTCAAATCGACATGATCTCAGAGAGAACCCGAAAACTTATGTATATTTTTAAATCACTATAATAATCACCAGACTATTTATTTTGTCTTAGCACAGTCCATATTGTCGTATTGCCTTGTAGCATGGGGTGGAGCAAACAAAACCGAAAGAGCTCAACGTGCTTTCCTTAAGGTTATAGCGTTTAAACCACGTAAATATCCTACGCGTGAGCTGTATGCTGAGTCTGATGTGTTGACAGTAAGACAATTATTTGTGCTTTATTCTATCCTTGCATAATACAAAAACCTCATATACGCACCACATATAGCGGCCACGCGTAGAAAGTACAAAGTCTGCCTAGAAAGTGTTTTTAGAACCAAGTTTGTCTATAAATTCTAATGTTTTCTCGGACCTTTCTTATATAACAAGATAAATAAAAATTGACAATATTTACTCATTAAATTACTATAAATGCAAAATCATAATAACAGATTGGCTGAAATCACTATCATATGATGAAGTTGAACATTTATTCCTTATTGTTAGATACATTATAGTTTATATTCTTCTTTAGTTTAGTTTGAATTTAAACAAAATATCACCAGAAATTCTTGCAGAATCCACAAGCACAAAATTAAAAATATTATAGATGAAATCCTTTCAATATTAATTTAGTCAAAAGGGAAGGATCTAGTACCTATTACACAGGCTCGGCCTAGTTTAGGTACTGGTGTATTGTAAGTGCTATTTTATTGTATTTTTCGTTTTAAGTAGTATTGTCGCTGCTATTTAGCATTAAGAAAACAATTGTTATGTTTTAACTATGTAAATAAGTTGGGGCAAATAAATAAATTTATTATTATTAATAATATAAAAAAAAATATATGTAGATCCGCGGTGAGTATATGTGTAGGTAGACCAATAGCTTAGAACTATATAGGTAAAGTTAATGTTTGTGAAAACAAGCGGTTTACGTAAACACAAATAACCGATGCAATCCCGGGTTTACGTAAGCAAGTTTCACGCTTTGTCATTGTAAGTAACCCTTTGTTGAATATCGCGTAATAGCACGGCTTCCATTATAACAAATATTACCTAATACACCTCCTTGTCATTAAAATACTTGCTTTGTTCTAATTTAATTAGAACAGTACCTAATTTTAACTCCAAAGCATCATTGGGCCAAACTCTAATATTCTTGGGCTCGGGAGTTGATACAGGACTAGGTGTAAGTTGCACCTTATTTTTTGTGTCTGGGAAATGCTTTATGCATCCTTCAACCACCGGGGGAGCGAGAGGAAGGTATGTGGGACTCCTCCCTGCTCGTTTCATCCAGCCCTCGGTATCGATGAAATGTTCAGGGCCAGACCCCTCTTTCCCAGTGGGCACTTTGGGCAAGTACCCAGGGCCCGCAATCGATAGGGGCCCTCAGATCAAATACAAAATCCCTAGTTACTGTCAGATCACCAAACGATAACCAACATTTATTACCAAAAAACTTATAAAAATTCATGAAATCGAACCTAAATTACTGACTACAATACCAACTTACTACCTTTTAGATAAGCGAAGCTTTCCGACAAAAATAAGGCTTTCCGACTTCAGCATGCTTTAGATAAATTTAAATATACACACATCAAAAGTGTCTAGGGATCAAGCATTTTTATGCGGATTTCTTGAGATTGAGATGTGGCTTTGTAATAAATTTATGATTTTATAAATTTATATGGATCCTTTTTGGTGCATTTCATAATTTGAATCAGGAACTGTGAATCAAATTCGAGTAAAAGATGAAAATCAGCTGTCAATATTTTCCCTATAAAAACATACAACGCATTGAAGACATTATTAGTGCTACTGTTTCCCTACTACTGATTAAAACCAACGTTATTATGGAGCGGCGACGTCATTTAAGCAGGGAAGAAATGCTCAGAGCCGTGGGAATGATAGAAGCTGGTTCCCGGCAACGTACTGTGGCTTTAGCTCTGAATACAAGTCAGAGTGTTATCAGTCAACTTTGGACACGATACCGAAGCACTGGTACCGTGGCTGAGCGCCATGGAGGACGGTATCGCTGCACCACACGGAGACAAGACCGATACATTCAAATCTTAACTCGAAGAGCTCCAACAATAACCGCCATGATGTTAGCCGTGAGGCTTCATCACTCTTCAGGGAACTTAATTAGCGACCAAACAGTCAGAAACCGCTTGCATGAAGTGAACCTTCATTCCCGAAGACCGCTACGGGTACCACCTATAGCAATGCACAATCGTAGGATTCGATATCAATGGGCTCTTGAACACAGAAATTGGGCAGAAGAACAATGGCGTTTCGTGTGCTTTTCTGATGAGTCTCGTTTTGGTATGAGACCGGATACAAGACGTATACGACACTGGAGAACCCCTGGACGCCAACAGCGATTAAAATCCTGCCAGGAAGTCCATCCTTATAGTGGTGGAACCATCATGGTATGGGCGGGTATTTGGATCGGCGGAAGAACTGAGTTGATTTGGATCAGAGGCAACCTCAACGCTCAAATTTATGCTGAGACGATTGTATCAGACGTCATCGTTCCTCTACAAGTGCAAATCGGTCCCTTATTTCAGTTAATGCATGATAATGCACGACCGCACACCGCAAGAGTTGTAAGACAGACTCTCGCCGCAGCTAACATCAATGTCCTGCCCTGGCCTGCTCAGTCGCCAGACTTGAACCCGATTGAGCATGCATGGGATATGCTACAGAGAAGAGCTCTGCCGAATATGGAGGGTATCCAGTCGCAAGAAGACCTTTTTTTGTTGTTGCAACGAACATGGGCGGCCATTCCACAGCGTGATTTGGATGAACTCATTTTGAGTATGCCAAACCGATGTTCTTGTGTTGTTAGTGTTCGCGGTAGAAATACGGATTATTAATTGTTTAAGTTACCCAATAAAATTTTAGAGAAAACTGTTATTTCAGTCTTTTTTTCGAACTTTTGTGTTAGTGGTTCAAATGTCAAAAATCCCTTTATTAGGAAAATGGCAAATTTCTTTATTAATGCAAAGGTGACTTGGTTTATCGTTACTGTGACAAACGAAAACACTTTATTTGATGAATCCTTAAAGAAAATTTTAATTAATATCAATCAGGAGAAAAGTTATTGCAAAAATATATGTTGATCCCTAGACACTTTTGATGTGTGTACATATAATGGTATACGAAGCACACATACACATTTTAAAGAAAAATCATCAGTAGTACACTCATCAGTATGACTCGCTCCATTTCAAGTCATAATCCACATAAAAGTCCCTATTATCCTAATATGCCCAGGGTCTCCAATAGGTTAAAGTCGACCCTGTGCAGGCAGACCAGACCAGACAATACTCAGGAGTATTAACCGGTCACCCGACTCGCATTCAGAGAACGTCAGTCCTCCCAATGCGTGTCGAGAGTGCGGATGTAGTCGTGGCACCTGATTTCCAATTGGCCACGCAGGTGTAAGTTGCACCTTAGAGCTAGTTCAAATTAAATGTAATTATAACTTTAACTGGCTTCGTTCGGACAGTTATCGCCGCAATTAACTTTAGTCGTTTCAGGCCTGTATTCAGGTGCACGAAGGACATTACTCGAATTCAGACACCCAAAGCAATATTTACACTGGAATACGGGCGTATAGGAGCTCGATGGCGCGGGTGGTTAGCGCGTTCGGCTGCGATCTTTAAAGTTAAGCAACTTTCGCAGTGGTCGGTCATTGGATGGGTGACCAAAAATTTTCTAACTCGAGTTCCTCCGTGCTTCGGAAGGCACGTTAAGCCGTTGGTCTCGGCAGCATCTGCCGTCGTTAGCACTGCCAGTCTGCACTGGGCCCGCGTGGCCATGGCCCAATCTCCCTATTCCATCCATAGGGAAGACCTGTGCCCCAGCAGTGGGGACATTAATAGGCTGATGATGATGATGATGATTACGGGCTGGAAGACGGTGTCGGGAAAACAAAAGGAAATCTACCCAAATAATATTTAAATACGGGCGTACTCGACTCCGTTCATTTACATTTAGTCGTGTACCCGAATTCCATTGGCACTCGCATTCGGGCTAGCGACCAAGTGTAAGCGCGCCATTAATATTATCACTGTCATATTGTAACCTCATTTTGACTGTCGTCCAAACAGGCAACCCATTTTTTATCTTACCGGTACTTTAAAGAATAAAATTAAAGTAAACATTACTAGAAAAAAATCTACGCGACGACCGCAGCAGACGGGACTCCAACCCGCACCCTTCGCTATCAGGGCGAATGCACTGACCAATAATGCTACCGCGGCCCTGACGGCCGTGTCGAATTCTTTCTAGCCTTTCTTAAGCGGCAGGGCAGCGCCATCTCTTCGCAGTGTAGGTAACCCACAATGTCAAATGAATCCTGATCCGCGTTGAATTTTTTCTAGTAATATTTTGAAATCTAAAATTTCAACATCAAGCAGGTACATTTAAAAAAAAATGCATTTATACATTGTCATTTTGTCAATAAAAAGAATTTATATGATGAGCTTTTCATTGGTACTCTATTGTATTCAATGCAATTGCCATTGACCGGGCCAATTTGACTGCGTACAATGCAAACAAGCCGGTCACCCGTCGCGTCGTTCAGACGAGACGAGTAAAAAGATATGCAAATAATAATGATAAAACCAATTAAAACGTTTTTATAAACTACATATGTTTCATTATAACTTTTGATAAAAAAGACTTTTTTTAAGCATTACTCCTGCCTAGAATCAAAAAGACTACATCCTTTGGCGGGTAAGTCTGGTTTTCTGAATTTTAAAGATAGCAACGCCACCTGTAGTGCTATTCTGTGAACTAAAATCGCACGAAAACTCCAATTTCAGGCATTAGTTTATTATGAATTACGCCATTACACGGTAAAATGTAGGCTGAAGATTATTGAAGCAGCCAATAATAGATACTTGACAATAGGGATGACGCGGTACAGTTAACGAAATTCTATTTAGTCCGTCAGTTAGATGATCAAACAATAATGGACACGTATTTTTTCTTTGGGCAATAAAATAAAAAATTACAAAGTTATAGCGCGTCAAAAATGGGAGTAGGTAGCTCGTGACTCGTGACCTCACTTTTAAGTGAAAATTGTACCAAAACGTGACGTCATGCGACTTTTCAAATCAATATATCTCTACAATGATTATATTATGTGAAAAAAGAAAAAAATATGTGTCCAAATCTTTTTGATAATCTACCTGATAAACGAAGAAAAAATATTAGTCATCATCCCTATTGTCCACAATCCGATTTACTGATATTATAAGTGCGATTGTATTGTAAAAAAGGTCGATTAAAATCTGTACTAAAGGGTTTTTTGAACCAGGTCTTATAAAACCAGACTTGCTAAAAACATAAAAGACATTCGATAAATCTACTATATAAAAATAAGTCGGGTTTTCCTTCCTGACGCTATAACTCCAGAACGCACGAACCGATTTCCACGGTTTTGCATTCGTTGGAAAGGTCTCGGGCTCCGTGGGGTTTATAGCAAAGAAAATTCAGGAAAAAATATAAAAAAAAACTTCTTTTAATCACCAAACGAAATGTTACATAATAAGAAGCCATCTGGTGGCGAAACGGAGTTCGCGGGGTTTGCTAGTTACTAATATAAACAACAGCAGACAATAAATTGTAAAGAAATTCTAAATTTAAAGTCGAACGGAACTTTTTTCATGATAAAGAAACAAGTTTTGATATCAGCACAAATGTTGTGACCCCAGTGTGATGCACGAATAGTGTCATAGTAAGTGAGAAAAATTCACTATCGCAAATCAGACTCAAAGACAAAGCTATGAGGTTCGTTATCCCGTTGACAATTGCTTCTTCTTTTTATACGTAGTTACATAAGATAAGTGCTTGTAATGGGAATTACTATATTTTGTTTTGTTTTTAATTATGTATGTCAGAGTCGCAGTAAAGCGTGCCTGTAATGGTGACATATTAATAGACCTACTTAATGAATTCCTAAATATCAGCTGCAAGATGTTGCTCTTGAGTAACTTTTATGAATCTGCTAACTAACACTTAAGCAATTTCTATTTTGTGGACCATTATAGGAATCCTCATAGAAAATTGTCAAATGAATGAATTGCTGCGTAGGAATTGTATCCGAATCCTAATATGAATTGTCGGCTAAGTGGCCATTTTGTGATTTTCAATCATTATCATCATCAGCCTATTAATTTCCCCACTGCTGAGGCACAGGCCTTCCCTATGGATGGAATAGGGAGATTGAGCCATGACCCACCACTCGGGCCCAGTGCGGATTGGCGGGTGCTAACGACTGCAGATGCAGGCGGGACCAACGGCTTAATGTGCCTTCCGAAGCACGGAAGAACTCGAGATAGAAGATTTTTGGTCACCCATCCAATGACCGACCACTGCGAAAGTTGCTTATTTTCAACGATCGCAGCCGAACGTGCTAACCACCCGCGCCATCGAGCTCCTCATTTTCAATATGAATCACTTTAAGAATCTAATGAGAATTGCTCAATGTGGCCTTTGTAGGTCCGCAGTTCGGTAAGTAGATAAAATAATTATGTCAATAACTCAATAAAAATGAAAAAGTATTACGAAATCTGAATCACTTTTTTGTAATTTAGAGTTGTACCCTGAGAAGAAAAAGAGAGGTAAGGCACAGTAGATTTTCCGCTCGAATTGGAGCGCTCGTCTGGGGAAGCAACCTTTACCGTACAGAATACCACAGTAAAATATCCACAGAACTTATAATAGTGAAAATATCACTACCTTTTGGTGGTGTTGTGTTTCTGCTGGTGAGTAGGGTTCCAGGGCTCAGCGGGACCGAGGATTGAGTTCAGGTCGGCCAGTTGAGGATGGAGCGGACTCCACTTACACTTAACATCAAATGGAGTGGATGGGGTAATTTGTTGCGCCTCGTATAAACAAATAATACTAACACATTTAATTCATAATTTAAAAAACCTAAATAAAATGACTCCAATTAGGTATAATAATTATGTGCAAACACACACACACCAACAATGCCCAATCGATATTTTTGTGAATAATTATTATTTAAACTGTACTTAATTAGCGTTTTATATGATTTCTAATATTAAGATTGTCAATAATAAATGTAGTTAAATTAAGGGTTCAAAAATATTTTTCCATACATGAAAAGGTTAAAAAGGTGTGTAATGTTATATAAAGTTGTTTCTTCATTATTAATTTCTTTCACTATCTCTTAAGTCCGTATTGTCATTACATTACTTATTCCTATTTTTATGTTTCCTAATAAATATTAATATTATTTTTTCTTGCAAAATGAAGATAAATAGTACTTTGAAAATCAGTAAAATTGGTTTGCCTTATCTAAACAAAATGAACGAATTTCTGCAATTCACTGTGAACTTAAAAATTTTCGATCGGTTCAAAGCAAAGTTTAAAGTCTGAGACAAACAAACCTGAGACTTTAAACTTTGTAGCAAAAATATTTACAATTACATATTAAGATAATGAATCATTTGTCTAGGAAGGCTATTAAACAGTCAGCCTCTCAGATGTGTTAGGTATTCAGATTTTATGCAATTTATCGTTGATTGTAAATATACTTAACAAATGCACGCACAGTTACCTACACAAATATATATATGATTTTAGAAAAAATAAATCGGCTTATCTCAAGACAGATGTGAGAGTCAAGCTTATTTTTCCCAGTTAAATATTTTTTTTATAGCTTTTTTTTGCCTTATTTTTTTGAATCACCAATATCCAATAAACAGTTACGTACCCAACATGATAAAAAAATGAGCGCTTTATGAAAAATCCGCTCTACATAAAAGATGGGAAAATTCTATCTTCTTCGAAGCGAGAACAAACTGTTCGGGCACAGCATACATACAACTTGCAGAATGGGAGGGGATGGCTAGAGCCACGCCAGCCGGTCGCGCGGTCGTCTCGAGTCGAGTCGACCGTTCAGTTGTCACTCGACAGCGCTACGAGAAAGACGCGGCCACACGCCGCAGTGTTCTCCTAAACTTTACGCGACTTACAACTGCAGTGAACTGGATCAAAAATAAAACTGAGAGTGTCAAGTTGCTAGTGTTCAAGTGTAGTGATGATATTTGAATGGAACAGCCCTTTCTCACGTCTCCTGGACCAACGTTGATGTCAGAGGGGATGGATCGAGACCGGCTCGCCGAGGAGATCGTACTCCTGGCACTATTCTTAGTGTCGACTGCGGCGAATTCCTTAGCCCTACTGGTCTTCTGTCGACGACCTGGCCTGAGGACAATATCTAATCGGTAAGTTTCGACTGACTTTCACATCTACTTTTCCAATTCGTATGAGCTGCTTTTTTTTATTAGTAAACAGAATGTCGTCGCATGAACTTTGAATATTTTTTTTTACTTCTGTTTTGCACGAAAGTTCGCTAGCATATTGTAATTTAGCATAGATGTTGAGTTGCGACACCGTTTCGCCATCGCAAAGTTTACGAATAACTTTTTTCAAGTCCATGTAAAGTTCAAATGTTTCAATGCCAAACGCACAATCAGCATTCATAAGGTACTAAAAATTCTTGAGGTGACAACAAGAAAACGACAAACAAAGATGAAGCTTCTCTAAACAACAATGGAATAGAAATTGTCTGTCCACCACTCATACTAACGATGCCCAAACAAAACAAACCCAAGCGTTCAGCCGCAGGTTTTAAAACCCATACATTTTTTTGGGGTGAAGCTTCCCTTCCTTGGGTTTGAGCCAAAATCGTTTGTATTATTAGACTATTAGTGTCGTACGGTACTTGTTGAGTGTTGTTAACGTTCCTTTTTGATGTTTTGCAATATTTGATTTACGCTCTTAGTGGACGTGGCTTCTTCATAGATGTTACAACACTATCATCATTGGTTACAAATATCATAGAAGTATAAAAACTACTTATATTGACTGTCTGAAGATTAATAGCTTGCTTTTTGCTTTCATACTTTTTTCTTGTCTTCCCCGAAGTAGTTTAGAGGTATCGTTAAATTCAAGGTCACGGAACATTGTTCGGTTCCCATCAATAACAGATCAAAACGGCTTGGTCATCATAACGGCGGTTAAAAACGGTCCAACTTTTTATCGCCTTATACCAAAACGGAAACTTTAAAAGTTCCATTTATTTAAATCGCAGTTAAATTATTACAATAGATAATTCCAATGAATCTCATTACATTTATCACTTTAATTGCAAACAAGAGAAAACATAACGGCGTTAATTATAAAACGAATTTAATACTAATGTGCGATGCAATTTAAATTAGCCGAATGAATAAACACATTGGGTGCAATCAAAATATATTTACAAATAAATGTTTCAACGTGTGACTGGAGTCATCAATATTACATTAGCCTATTAGAAGACAGCTTATATAGGAAAGGTACAAAAAGTCCATTAGGAATTTTACAAAAAAAAAGCTTAAATTGTGTTTTAGTGCGACCTAGCAAGAGTCTATTAAATAATTTTAAATATATTATTACTAGGTTCTACGATCCTATGAAACTAGCATGAGAATTCGTAAATATTGAATTATTAGATGAGCAAACTATCCCGTTATAATGTAAACTCAACCTATTTAACTCTGAAAACAAACTCGGCCAAATTAATTATTAATTCTAGTTTCCTAGACCCAGTGAAGTTTGAACTCGATAACCACGTGGACGCAATGTAAACAACAGATACAATATCTGTACATTGTTCGTTCTCAGTCTTGTTAATTGGTCCTTTTTAAATGATTCGGCCGGGTGCTTTCCGCTTGGTATCAGACTGCGTGAACCTGAGTCATCCAGTCCCGACCCCGAATGATTGCTAAGCCAATTGCGAGCACGATAGCCGTGGGTATACTTCGTGAGAAGGTTGACGCAATGGCTGAAATACAATTTGGTGGCTTCAGATTGGCTAATGCCGTTGTTAAGATTGATGAAGTAGATACGTATCTCTAATGAGAATGTATACTGTAAGACTGCAACAAACAAAGTAAGCGCTGTTGCGCTAAAAGTTAAAAGAACCATTGACCTTTCCGCACAATCATTGAAAGGAAGCCCCAATAATTAAGTTTATTGTATCCTTTATCAATATGTGACCGTCTGCAAATGTCTGATAATCGTGTTATTGTTGCTTTTCAAAACAACATTATGAGAATTATTACTTTTAAGCTCATTCGAGTACGGAACATTTTGAATTTTACGTTTTATGTTTAGGTGAAGCGAATACTTCTCGTCGCACTCAGGAATTTCGTAAAACTTTCATTGGCTGATCACGATTCTTTCGTGCTAAATGGTCACAATTTATGAGAGAGGAGATCTTCAAAACGGGCTGGCTTATGCAACATTTATGACTCATTTATTTTAAAACAAAAATTTCAGGATGTTATTATTTTTCTTTTGTTAAGATTTTAATAAGTGTAATCGTAGAGTTAGGTATGATTCAATTTTTCATCCATATTAGACACAAAGAAGTATAATAATTTAATTTGACATTAGAATACGGGATATCATAAGTTGCTTGTTCACTTGAACAGTTAATTTGAACCTTACAAAAGAGTATTAGCAATCAAGTATAAGTTACAAGCAATCAAAGTCATAATCTATATTTACAACGGTGGAATAGTACAGAAATCTTCGTAGTGTCACAGCTTCTCCTATAACACTCATTTCTTTTCTCGCAAAGAAATATAGCAAAAATGCACCATATGATTCACTAATTCGAGTAAATAATTTATGCATCATGCAGTTTTTACTTCAAACCAAAGGCTCCAATTCCTTAATGCCTGAAAGAACTATGCTATTCCGTTACGTGGAACTGAAAATTTTAAGCTGATAACTATTCTGTTTGTTTTCAATTGCGTGGGTTTGAGAACGTCAGAAAAAATTACGTAAATCTGTAAAGATTTGACGATACAAGTGATATTTTAGATAACCAATCATTCTAAAACGGTTTTATCGAGTACGTTAAACTATGAAGAATAAAATTATTATCTTCATTTATGCCGAAACAATTAAATTTTCTGACTCGAGAAAAAACCTTATGACGATTGTATTAGACTGTGACTTAAACACCGTTGTCTAAACAATGACACGAACGTTTTACCCGTTTCAAAGTATAAACGTGTTAGTATTTACTATAACATAACAACAAATATAGGAAATGATTTATCTTAGCGATAAGCTTTACGCCTCTTCCAAAAAGAATTAAGTAATAGGAGATTATGAGGCTAATAAAAAAAAACAATCATCTTAAAATATTCAGTACATGACAATAACAGTTTACAATGTGTATGAAATGTTTACTCGGGTATTTAAATTGTTCCAAAATACAAATAATTCCTATTCATGAGTCAACTGGTTAGCATCGACGCAGTAAATTAATTTTGTTGAGGTTGGCCGCCCCCGAGCGGAAGATACCCAAGTAACCGTTGCATTATAATGTGGATTAATAAGCCATCCATACTTGCTACTAATCCAAATGTCGTGACGTGTTATGACGCTTTTGGAAATCTTAATGACGTCATTCTAAGACTAGTATTGAAATTGTAAAAAATATGGTTGTTAATTCTTTACGTTATTCATAAGTTTATAACAAGTTGAATTCAAATTAGAATTTTAGAATACGATTGGAGTTATTATCTTGCGTTGAAACTTGTTATTGAAAAGGTTTATCGTGTAATTCATATTATAAAATATACCGATGTAAACTGTTATATAAATTATAATGTTATTAAATGCTATTAGAACACCCATTTCCACGACCTTAAGTTTCCATTATTGAAAATGCCAAACTGAAACAATTGAAGGATGTGATCCAATGCAACTTTAACTTTTGGCATTGTCATCGCCATTAATAGTCTCAGGAAATCGACATTTTAATCAAAGAGTTAGAATTATTATTTAATGGGTGATAATTAGTTTTACAATCTATTGTTTTCATTTCAATACAATTAAAGGTATATTGAGGTAGGAAGAACCCCATTTTCACTTTGGCAGAGTAATTAATAGTGCAGCCGCCGAGGAAGAAAAATAGAATGCATACCGGATCTTTATTTAAAACCATTTGTTAAAGGTATGTCGAAGGATGTATAGTTTCTGGAATGCTCACAGCCAAACGAATCCACTTGTGGCAGCATACTTCTGTCTCCAAAATAACTAGACTTATGAAATGCTGGTGATACGATCTCTAGCACAAATATAACAAAACATTGCGTAAGAAAACAAAGCGAGCGGAACAAATCGGAGAGCAGCGCTTTACCGTCAGCGCTGCAAGAGCTCTCATGTATGAATTTCGCAAATTCGTTCTTGACCGCTTAATGTTTATACTTTGTGTACTTTGTGTACAGTCATTTCTGCAAATGCATCATGTAATTCTTCTTTGAGAAATGTTTCTTATTTGGGTCGCATAACGGTTATTGTCTCTTTAAATGTAGACTTTACTCCTGATTTTGTTATCAAAATTATCATTCAACCTCATGTAATCTTAAATGATAATTTCGTCGCGTATCAATATCGCGTCTGTTCAATGTTTGTTACTACATCTAGGCCGGCCTTTAGTCAATTCTGTGCGTAAACTTGCATTAGTAACAAACACACCAAGCATTTGGCATGTGTCGGGAAGGGAGGTCGGCATAATTGGGTCAATAGATTATTTCGTATCGCTATGAATAAGAACATTCCGAGATATGAATGTAAACTCTTTAGACTCCTTGACAAAGACATTGTCCAGGCTGCGTCAATTGATATCGACAAGTGTGTCAAGATTAAAATGTTTTTTTTTTTTTCATTATAAATATTTATACGTGGAAAAGTTTTTTGTAACCTTCATTGCTATCTAAGTACTTAATCATTTAATAGCTTACTTTTTACGAAAGTTAATAATAATAATATGTATATTTCTTAATAAGGTAGGGTTACAGGTTACAGCTTAGCTTAATACTAGTCAAATTATTACAGCTTAAAAGACATGCAATAGTGACACTACAAGAACAAATTAAGTAGCATCCTTACCAGTCTAAGTGTAAAACCTAAATTCCGGATTCCACTGCCTCCATCCAAGGTGGACAGAAAATATCAGTAAAATTTTACACAAAATTACCAAAAATAAGTTAAAGAGTGCCTTGTTACAAAATTTGTGTTCTTAACAATTATATTATTAATTTATTTATGTAAATTTAGCATCTCACGAGGAGAAACAACACTAATAGCAGCAATAACTATGTCATCTAGGTATATTGCATAATTTTCAAATAACATTTTTAGAATGTTTATGCCGGTGTGTTAAAGGCTTTTAGACAAGAATTTATCTCTGATGCCGTATCAATGCCAGATGCAAATAAATTCTTGCTAAAGGGCTTGAAAGTGCATTAAATATTGGGCAACTCTAATGACAGTCCTAAACTAAAGTTCGGTATATCGTGTTCGCACTATCTAAATGGAAGAGTGTTTCCGAACGCATTTGGTTAAAAATGTAAATGGACACTTAAGTGGAACGAAACACGTGTAGCAGCATTTTAGAAAGAAAAAACCGGCCAAGTTCGCGTCGGATCGCACATAAAGTGTTCCGTGCCATTAAACAAGACTGTAACACTCGAAGGAGCAAACACTTTAAAAGATCATGTTTCTTGTTTATTTTAATTTTTGATTATAAATATTTTTTCAACTATGAAGTTCTGTGGAAATTCAAAATGTCTACCGTCTACAGTTCATCAGAAGACCGGTGCAGACCGGCGGACGAAGGAAGCTTTTTATAGGGTTATATTTCACCCTTTGGGCATGGATTGCTAAAAAACGTAGACTGACACGATCGTGGGATGTTCAAAGCTTGAAATGCCGTTACTACAAAAAACCGCACGTGATACAAACTTTTTCTTATAGTACAAATAGGAATCTCTTTTAGTAGGTAGCAGTTGTATGTTTTTTTTTCGTAACGTTACCTGTTCACGGTTACATACATAGAGCATATTTTAGTTCAATATGCGGGATGCAAAATTTTCCTCTTATTAATGTGCTTCTATAAAAAAAAAAAAAAAAAAAAATGTTAAACTAAAGACCATTTTAATGCACGATATATGAAAACACTTGCAAATTTAAACTTTATAATCGACATTTGGAAAGTATTTTTGTTCTAGTATTCTGAAAAAGATCGTTTATTTTGTAAAGTCCATAAATACCTAATTAATGGATTGTCACGGTGAACGACTACAGCGTGATGAGCGCTAATTCCAGAAATACCTAATTTATGGATTGTCATGGTGAACGACTAAAGCGTGATGTGCTCAAATGAATCACAATCGAGATGTGGGCGGACAAATCGATCGCACCAATTAACAAAACACTATCGATTATAAAATCTATAATTAGATTAGACTGTTTAAACAAACGTAACAAACAAGAATTCTTAATCCGGCCAAACTCTCACTAGCTCGACTGCTACATTTGACTAATGGTAGATGTCAAGTTGATACTTTCTTTAGACCGAATAATGCCCACACTTTCCAGGCGCTTTGCATTATGATTTTGATTGATGGCCGTGTGTTATGTGACTGTACGAATTGTTATGTCTACGATTGTCATCTTTCGATTTCACTATAAATGTAGGAATGCTTATATAAAAAAATCTTTTACCATACCGTACTGCGCAGTTCCATAACAAAATGCTTTTATACCCGAATCTAAAAGCAAAATAACAATTTTGCCTTGACCTAATAAAACTAAGGAAGAAAAACCTATTTTACATGTAAATGACGAATAATGTGCAAATTGTAGAAAAAAAAGGTTTAATAAAAACAAATCGCAAGTCTTGATTTTATTTTAATTAAGTTACTCGACCACTTTTTTCTCGTAATAGGTGTTATGGTTGAAAAAGAAGCAATCGATATCTTCAAAAGTGTATTAGCAATCAGTAAATCTCAATTGAGCTGTGGGCATAATATGGTGTCGTAAATAGAAGGTTTCCTCGAACGAGTTCAAGAACCGATATGTCGTATATTTCAATTGCAAATTTCTTTGACTTTTGACATGCTGTGCAATCTTGCCACCTTCATTTTACAATTGGAAATTTATTTTTGTGCGACTTTCAGTCTTACCAGCTTGGCAATAAAGCGTACAGACTTGTTGTTTGATGACAAAGCTGATTTTGTTATGGTGATTTAATCGCTCCCAATGAATTATATTTCGAGCGACGAGACTATTTTGTTCCCAATGAATGAAATGTGTTAGAAATTGTTGTCACCGTGTGTTCTAAATTTGGAAACAGGAAAAGATGTATGGAATTTTCTTTGAGAATTTTTTTGGAGCTGCGATTTTCATGATAAATGGAGCGTTTGCATTTAGGTAGGTATAATGAATAAATTACGCCATACAAGTTTTAGAAGTTATGTAACTCTTGCTATAAAGGTTACTTGTCAGGTAATTGTATTTAGTTTCAGGCCCTCATAATGTTTTGTCTATTGATGACAGAAATTCATTCATTACCTTTTTTCGATAAACATTGTTTTTGTTCTCCAGATATTTTAACTCTTAAAAAAATACCCAACCCTTTATTTAAATAAACTATTGCTTTTAGAATCCAGAATAATTAAATGAAACGTGTTTATCTACCAGCGTCAGTGGTATGACAAGTAAGAAATATTGAAATACCAATCCATATAGTTTGACAGAGTTTACTATTCATAAAATCTGTGATTTGTTCGACGCGTGCCGTACATTGTTATGTTCAGTTACATGGTTTAGTTGCTGTCCGAGTATTTTAGTACAGGATGCAATGCTTTGAATCCAAAACGGAAATGTCTCGGGCAAACCAGATTTATATTTGGACACGCTCAGGTCTCGCTAGAGCGCTTGTTAAATCAAACGTTTCAAAGGAGATACGTCACTAGTAATACCTTTGCCAATTTCAATTCAATGAGCGAATAATGCAAAAAGTCCGATTAGCCATGTGTCCCGACACCGACGATATAGTTTTACTTTGAAAATGGAACTACATATTTTTAAAAATAGAACACCGTATTTCTTTTTGATGAAGTATCTTTTACCACATGAGTAAAGAAACGTCCAGTTACCGATAGCTCTCGTATAATCGAGAGCTTTCCACTTCACTATTTATATTATAAACACAATTTTATATTCGGCGATAGATAAAATCATACATATATTTAAAGTATCGTCACCTCGAATGTCAATTATCGGCAAAGTGATTAAGAAAATTTAATCTAGTTACAAAAGACCCGTGTTTTATTAATAACGTGTTTAAGTAGAAAACAAATCTAGAACGTGTACTGTAGTATGTAGCGTTTTTTTGACGGTTGAGTGGGCAACGAACTTGGACCGGCAGACAGCCGAATAAATTATAGGGGCGGGCAATCCAAATTAGGCGTGGACCGATCATGATTCACATTGTTCTTTTTTATATTGTTACTAGGGAATTTGGATTCTACGTTAAATAATTAAAAACTATATCAAAGTCTCGTCTCAATTTAATTACAATAATATTGCAAAATATTATGTTAAATTGTGCTTCTACGCTTCTCTTACAGCTGCGCGCGGCGAAGCTTTGGATGGCTTTGGTACTAACTAAATGCGCTAAAAAAAGCGTTCGTATTTTGAATTATTTCTGAATTTGAAATGAATTAGTTCTGTCGTAATTAATAAACGGGCTGCGAGGCTAGACGATAGCGGACACGCTTAGAATTGTAGCTGCAGCTAAAGGAGCTTACTTAATTCAAAGTTCGAATGTGAGTTTAAGCGCATTTTAGTTCCAAAGCTTCGATACGCAACTGTGGGGATATACATAAGGTATAATACCTTATGCTTATCCCACATCTGATTATCTAGACGTATCTAGTCTTCTAGAAACGTCTTTTGAGTAGTCATTTGTTTAATCCTACTAAAGATTTTGGTCGGTACCTAACCATATTTTTTGAACAATACAAAATCCTCAATAGGATGTTTAAATAACAGAAACAAATTGAAAGTCAAGATCAATCATTATTTAATCCTCATTGGAAACAGCAATAAATGAAAAGCATCGCTCATCACTACCAATATGATAGATTGTCTTATAATGATCGCACAACGTGCAGGCAAATTTCGCCCTTATGTCTACTAACACAACCGCGATGTTGCAATCTAATCCAACAGACGACACAATCTTGCATATTTCAATATCACGAATCTTTATGAATTTTAATTCTTTATTTAGCGTTGCTGTTATTGCAAAATCTCAATAGTTTTACAAACAATATTATAAGTATTGTAAAACCTAGTACGTAATTATAATACAGTTAAATTATTGTGTACACTTTATAACATGTCATAGAAGCAATATATTTGAACAGGTGCGCCGTTTTAACGTCAAAGAGAAAATTTGACTTTGACAAAGGAGCCATTACAATAGATAATATGAGATAATTAATCTGACTTAGTTCTGCCCGTTAATTTGTCGAGTAGACTCACGTCACGGTCAAGGTTGAACGTTACCGCTGAAACGTCCAATCAAATTAAAGAATTTTATCGCGACCGTTTTCGTAGAACGAACCAGTCCAACCGAATGGAATAAAAACTTTTTTTATTGGGTACTTGAACCGATTGGAATAAAAACTTTTTTGATTATAAGGAGGTACTTATTTTAAAGATCTCGCTTTAGTTCGACTTCTCGGTACTGGTTCGAAATACAAAAAAAAGCATCATGGAAGGTCCAGTACCGACATAGGTATAAGATTTAACGGTTAAAATACAGCGATTGTTAGGATTATACGAGGAACGTCGAAATCGATTATAGCTTTCTTGAATATCCTTACTTTTCAGGGTTCCGTATCTCAAAGGAAAACATCGGAACCCTAATAGTATCACTTTTTCATCCATCTGCCTGCCCGTCTGTCTATCTCTTAAAACTCTTTATCTCAGGAACCGTCTTTGGGCACGGAACCTTTAAAATACTTTCTTCTAATCTATTCAGTCAAATTACAAATTAGATTAAATATAATGACCCACTTGAAACTACAGACAGTTTTATCATTGCGACCTCATTATAATTGTATGGTAGTCCATTAGTATGACCTTAGTTAACCCATTCTTCTAACACGGCATGGGCTCTCAAATAAGCATGTATTCGTTTAAAGCAGAAAGGAAATAAACCGGCCTCGTCTTAATTGCCAATTGATACAGTTTTGAATTCCGACCTTAACTTTCAATTTTCAAGCATAACAATCGCTTCGAAACAATAAACATGGTATGACGATGATAAATAAAAAATATTAGAATAATATTGAAAAATATTATGTTAAATTGTGCTTCTATGCTTCTCCCACACCTCCGCGATGAAGCTTTGTGTGGCTTTGGTACTAATACATCCGCTAAAATTAGTGTTCAAAATTTGAATTTGTTCTGTCGTAATGAATTATCGGGCTTCGTGTCTATGTGGCTAGACGAGAGTTTGACTGGCACGATTATTTAAAACGCATAAAAGTGGATGTGAGAGACGATAGATTTGTATGTGCAGCTGAAGGAGCGTATTTTTAGTATCAAATCTTCGTCGCGCAGGCGTAAGATAAGCATTGTCAAAATTCAAATCCAGAACGAAATTGTTCTTAAAAATTAAAACCTTTTTCGAAACACGCTTAGAAAAACCCACAGAGTAAATTCATATATTATAATCAGGAATTTTGAAAATTGGAACAATAAAGAGAACTGATTGTCAACTTATTACGATTTGGTATCAGAATTTCCAAACAATGATGTAACGTTGTTCCTTGTCGCGTCTACTCGAAAATGGGTTACATTTATATAACGGTCCGGCTGAGTTCGTGAGAATTGGGTACAAAGGCGAGATTAGTGTTAAACGATTGCATTTAAGATTGTGGTTCAAATTTTGCATAAAAGTTGAATAACAAAAAAACGCCGAACAGTATTTCAAAATTTAATTTTCCTTGTAAACACGTTTTTAACACTCCTTTAATACTCTTTCTCAATACTATAAATTATTTAAATAAAAGAACATGGTTTTTTTTCTAGACTTAGAAACAGCTCAGTACCTACCAATCACGTTATGTGTAAATATTCGCTGTTGCAATGCTTAAACCATTATCTATAATTAGAAAAGTCACGTACAACCTTATGCTCCCGTGTCCGTATGACTGTGTTTACTAATAAAATTAAATGAATATTCAATAAGTATCATCACTTTATAAATATTTATATTATATAATAACCACTTTGAATTCTGCCTTAGACAAATTCTTTACTTAAAGTCATATACTTGTTATATAATAAATACTGTTGTATACTTTCAACATTAATCACAAAAAACTGTCAATTGTCATTCAAAGGACTGTAACCGCATCTTTTCTCAATGGAAATGTGTGGGTGTACATAATACACTGACGGACGTATTTTCAGTTCTAAAATTCTTGTCATATAGCTAGATGTTCGGAAGACAATGACGTATTACGACTCCGTAATGTAAATAAATACCTATTACAACGTAAACAGTACTAAAACTTTTGTATTTTTGTTCAGTTTACGAAGCATTAAAGAAGAATTTAACAGTCTTTTGTAACTTTTAAAAATGTAACTAATTTTCATCATAGGAATCGCAGTAAATAATTTTATTGTTCTAAACGAATTCAACAAGTTTGCATGCTCAATGTTGCATACATTGAGCATGTTCAAATATTTTTAGATATATATCCTGGAGATGAGATGTACTAAAAAGTTTTTAAATGTCTAAGAACTTTATCAAAATATTTAACTAGAAAACTATAAAAAGTTCCACGCGGCTCAAGAAGAGAGGTTTTATTAATTTGTAGATGTATAAGCCTATTATTTGAAGCTTCAAATTTAGCGGACAACTCCACGAAATACAGACGACGCGAACCACAATAAAGGTTCGCGTACTTTTATAATACGCAAGTGCCCGCGATTTGACTGCGTGGAAAAATCCAAACAAATCCTCTTATAAATTAAATTTTTCACAAGAAAAAGTAACCCATATCCGTCTCATGGGTCTCATCTAAGTATATGCCAATATTTAGATGTGAAAGCGTAGAAACTAACAAACTTTTCGACTTTATAATATTAGTATAGATTCACAAATTGATCTGTCATAACCTGCTTAGTTGGTTTGCGCGAGGTCTCCACAGCACGCCAGGGCTCGCCTTGGATGCATTCAGTGCTTCCATTGACCTATATAGGAACTACTGTTGAACATGCTAAGGATGAGCTAGAAATCTATGACGACCTCTTTTTTCAATAAAATTCAAACACAACTATTTGTATTGATATTTTCAATTGAAGACATAGGCCGCGGTGTTTGGATTAGTAAAATTTCAAATCATTCAAATTTCAGTCACGTCAAATACATAGGTACCTTAATGTGTAAACTTTTGACAAATGGTTATTTTTTCTCTGGTTTTTTAACTTTAGTCAAATTAAACAACGCAGTATTAGTTATTCAATGTAGGTAAACGTTAAGTATTACTATATGTAACTGAAAGTAATAAGTAGTAACTTAATTACTTTTTTAATAAGGATTGCCCAAAAAGTATAAAATTAGAATTTAGGAAAATAAAAAGCGTACAAAGAAAAAGGGTCGAGCCTCTAAAATGTTAGGAAAGCCTTTTATTTAATCATGGCAATGTCATTTTCCTTGTTTTATTAAAAGGCGTTTAATCTTCTGCTTTCAGAATGTAGGTCAAGTTGTCAGCCGTCTAAAACCTTTGTGCCATATACAGATATCTAAGATAAAAGCTTTTTAAAGAAACAAATGTTTGTTTGCTCGTAAGTGCATTAATTAAAAAAAACTAACTTGGAAAAAATTAGTGTGTATTTGACATACTAATAATGTTTAATGAAATGGGCTAATAGTAATTATTCATCTACAGTTTTTTTTGTATTGCTAAAGGAAACATAATATTATGTTTTTGCTAGTTATAAAGTATAGTGTAATCTTAAAGATCCATAAGTACAATAAGTAAGACCTTAACTGTTTAAATACGAGTAATCCTTGTTACCTTCAAAGGAGTTTAAATACACGGTACATTTACGCTTCTCTGCCAACACTAAACCTTTGCCATATAGGTAATGTAGGAAGAAAATTAGGTCAGATGTGCTTCTCTTGGGTAATATAACCTGCGATATGTTTTCAGGTGAAGGTTGGTGCATAGGCCTCGTTTAGCGATAGTTGCACATAAATCTAAACTGAAGGAATAAATAAAATATTTTCACATGAGGAAAATTTGCGTAATACTCAAGGTGTTAAGGCACTTTTTGCTGTGCCAAGCGCTCGAGTTATTACAAATAAGGTTCTTTTTTAAAGGTTAATTTGCAAAATTCAAATAACATTGTAGATTTAAAAAAGGAACTCAGTTTTTTTTAAATAAATCTCGAAGAAGATCTCATAGAAAGCGATGGCGTCAGATAGTTAAAATAAAACATGAATAAAAACTAAATTGAAACTCAATCCGGGTTTGTTTCAAGCCGGTACATTTTTAATCATCTAGTACCTTTTTTGTAGTACATTCAATTACAATTTTGATAACAAACATTTGATTTTATCGAACCGATTACAATGTACGATTTCCGAGAACAATAGGTAGCCGTACTGTGACAATACCGATACCGCGTGCAGCCTTCGAAACATCAAACAATGGAACGTCTGCTTATCGAAAAACCACTATGGCTACTTAATCTTAAACACAGGCGCGTATTTTAACAAATAAATGGGGCTCTCGATAGGGTAACTTTAGTTTTTGAAACAATAATTTCTTTAAATCTAAAGAAAAGTTTACTAGAAAAAAATCCACGCGGGTGTCAGGCCCGTCCGCTGCCTGGTCCGCGTGGATTTTTTTCTAGTCAACTTTTCTTTAGATTTAAACATCTAGCAGTTAAATGCTTAAAAAATAAATAAAATCATAACAATAATTTCTTTTTCTTTCTATATGTAATCGGTTCACATTTATCGATTGGGTTCAAAGCAATTATAAAGGACTTACAGCGATAATGCATACGCAGTTAGTTTTATCCGACACTTGTCTAATTACTCGCCGACGGCGATCCACAGTCCTGCTCTGAGAAACCTTTGTCTATGGCTCGGGTTTGTTACAATAAATAAATGAAAAATATACCGAAGCGTGCGATCGAATCCCTTTCACCGCAGAATGTTTTAATTACAACCTTTGCCGTGTCCGTGTCGATATAAAGTGTGTTATGCTTCCGCGATTTTGAGCTGAGAACAAAATTCGAAACACAAATAGGTACCTACCATTCTTTTTGGGGTAGATTCATTTCTTTTCTTGCATTCAAACCTTTTTCTTCAAGCAAGTAGTTTGGAACACTTTGCAAATAAAAGTAAATAAATAAAAACTTTTTAATAGAGTTATATAACACGAATCGATGGTTTATTCATAAATGCGTCGACGAAATTTTCGATAAAGTTTATCGGTGAACTTAACATAAATATTCTTTTTTTAAAATTACATAACTGCAAGGTAATAAAATCAAACTATGAGGAAAAAGTAGAAGCGGTTCATAAAAGGGATTTACCCGATTGGTTAGTGCTGTAGTTAAGCAGATATCTAGATACGCGCCGTGAATTTTAACAATTTCCTCAACAGCACAGTTAACTAGCTTTGTTTGGAAACAGTAATAATAAATTCAACGTTGCATGTGAATCAAGGTCGGTTGTGAATTCACTTAAATATAAGGCGGTTAACACACTAGATGTGAAACTCTTAAGGCTGTATGTGTTGCTAGTTTTGTTGCTCAGTGTTTTGCAAGGATGATGTTTCCATGTCAAACTTGTTTAAAACTCTTAAACCCACTTGCAGCAAATTTGATAAATCTTGGTTCAATTAAAACTAGCTTTAACCCATAGAAAAATGACAAAACGTCAATTTGACATTATTTTTTGGGTTAAATTAGGTTTTATTAAAATTGAGATTTAGCAAATTGCTGCAAGTGGGCCTTTAAGTTACTACTGGCAGTAAAAAGGAACAAAACCCTAATTTTCTAACAATATACTCAATTCAAAATGAGACTGCTATATCTGAATGAAACCTTTTATACATAATATACCACTGAACGATTAACCGTCACTGATTGTGTTGGAATCGTCTCATATTGAATGCAAACTACGTCTGTAGGTCTTCGACATTCAGACACGGTCCGCCATTACCCGAGAGTTCGGTGACTTTCCAATTGTAGGTATATGCAATAATAATAATAAACCTCATGAATAAAGTTTATTATTTCTCCGAAACTTGTAATTTCAAAAACAATGTTCTTGTAATTTTGAGAGGCAGGGAGGTTTTATTTATCTTCTAATAACAACATCTTAATATTATGTTGATTACAAACTTATTTGATTCTTGTTTCTTAAATAAAATGCATTGATTCTCATGAAAGTTGATTTTCATATACAACAGTCTGTGTTATCTCAGATATTGTTTTCATTGCTAAAAAAATACTAAATTCCAACATCGCAATTTCGACGGATTTTTGTAACAGCTTTGATTCTTCTTAAAACACACACAATAGAAAACATTGACAACATGTATAAAATTAAGTGTCTATTTTTTTTCTCTACTGTAATTACAACTAACTATCAGTTCGTTGACTTCCTATAAAAATAACAAAACGCTTCACTAAGAAAGGTAATGATTGAAAAGGTTAGAAAGGAAGAAACTAAAAATCTTTAATGCCCGGATCCGACAATTATTTGTTTTTTACAGAAGTATTGACTGTCACACTATGTCTATTTTAACCAAACGAAGATTGGATAATAATTAAGAATAATTTCAAAACACAATAATGTGTCTTAAATTAAGCTACTTATAAATTTAAATTCTTCAACTAAGGAAATAGAAAATCATGAATTAGATCTATATTTGCATTGTAATTGAATATAAAATTTATTTAAAATCGATTACTGTAAACACTTCCCATTTCATATCTAGCAGCCATTAGTAATTAATAACATGCAATATATCATTGACTCTACAATGAGTACCATTTGTTTGATTTCCTAACCTTAGATACTCAATCGTATTTTGTTTTTAAAATTTGGATCGCATAAAGATAATAACGATTAGGCTTTCGATTGTCGATCATTCATTCACTTTGTAACATTTACGATTATGCCATGTATGTTAGTTAGTTCAACAGTCTCAGTACATAGAGTCGTACAACCAGCTTGTATGCACAACAGTACATTTGGTTACGAAACACTGAGAAAAATCATCAAATTGATTTAAACTTTGAATCTAAGCATAAAGGTTGAAAATCGATTGAGAAATTTTGCTAGTTTTGTATAGAGTTGAGGACACAAGTGAGACACCTGTATAGCACTGTAGAGGTGTCCCGTTCCGACCGCTACTTTCCGACGCATAATTTAAATTCTTTCGATATCTGCAATTCTTGCACTGGCTACATTCATAATGAGTTTAAAGTAGAATATTTTTTAGAACACCAGTTAGAGAATAGTAAAAATTCAATTGATTCTTTCACGGAATAGAAAGATCAGATATACATTCCCCTATACGGAATGATTGCTTTTATATCAAGATACATATTTTAAAATTATATTCGCAAAATACTCACATTTCATAATTTAAATACTTGTTGTATAAGAAACTGTCATATCAAAAAAAATACATTTTAGAATAATACTTAGAACCCATCCAATAAGTCTTTAAAATCAGCTGTACAGATCATAAAAACAATGCTCGAAATATTTAAAATACTTAACATCATACACTACTCCACTTTTACATATATTTTTTTTACAAAACTTTTTACATATTCACTGAGTTTTATTTAGAAATCTATGACACATTCCTCATGAATTTAGATATTAATCCTCATTGGTGAACCGTTATAAGATCTTAAGTCGTGAGCCATCAACAAAATCCCGTAGACCTAAAAGCCTTATAAGCCTTTTTAAAAGATCGCTTTATCTAACTTTTTGTTATCAGTTTATGTAAGTACTGAGGTACACCTTGGTAACAAATTTCGATCTTTATGACTGCTCTTCGTATATTTTGGGAGTTGTTGCGTTTTTATTGCTTTCTGCATTTCTCTTTTAAATAGCTTTGTTATTTCCCTATATAACTAATAAAAAGACGATCACCATGTCGTTGCTCAAGTTTGGGCTTAGATGCAAAAGCACACTTAATGGCTTAATGTATTTTCCAAGTTATTCCAATACTTCTACCAACCAAAAATAAAGACAGATTTTTCATTCGGTACTTAAGCAATTTTAATAGTCACGAGTGCCCCTAATAAAAAAGAACATTTAGAAAATAATGGCTTATGTAACTATATCTACTAATCTGAATATAGTAGAGACTATTTTTTCATAAACTTTGTAATAAGTTGTCATTGAATATTTTGTCAAAGCACATTAAAAAGAATTAACGACTGTCTATTTGACAAGGTCATAATAGCATGATTAATATTAAACATTATTTCTTTAGTAATAAAGTATAAATTCGTATTTAGGATTTTGCAGACCTTTGCTGTGTCATACTTTCTAAGTTCTCTTCGATTTCGTCGTGTATTTTTCTAGTAGGTTGTGCTTTAAATTTATCCTTATTAGGTATGGACTCTCAATTTTGATGGAATATTTCCGTTTCATTGTTATATTTAAAATTTTTGATCACTTTCACATTTCAGGCTTTTAGGATATCCTAGATTTAGAAAATGCTAGGGTTAACCCAACTGACTTAGTATGTTCAACCATTAAAATTGAGAAAAAGGTGTTTTTATCGCAAATCAAAATACGCAATTCTCTGCCAGCTTAAGTGGTCCTTTAAACGAGGTATGAAAGAGCACATTGCATTCAAACTAACCGGCTGGTAATTTCCTAAGGTATGTGGATTGGGTTAAACACTCAGAATTTTTTAATAGAGAAAAAGAAAAATAACGTGCATAAACATATCATTTACAATTTTAATTTGTAACTTTATTACCTTTTACGCTCGTGTATGCATTTTATGGTGTGTTTAATAGTTTTCAATTATCTCTTTTTCCAAGATGAAAACTGACAACTTTAAAACTGTTCTTATTTACTTTTCTTCAAAATGTGTCCAGCAAGCATATGAGTTGATTTAAAAGGTACACCTGTTATGTCTTCACAAATGTCAGCTTAATGGCATCGATGACACTAATGGCTCTAAATTAATTACGTTTCGCCACCTGATTCGTGTGACAATGGTTCATTTTCGCCAAACCTTCGCACAATCGTTGGGCCTCCATTTTTTTAGAACGACACTAACGCGTCATAGGAAACGGAATTGGCACCGACAAAGCATTGTTCCTGACAATTTGTTACGGCAACTTTTTTACCTTGAAATTCTTTCTTATGAAAACCAATGAATATAAGCAATCTACATGCATCTTATAACATCTTACATTCAAATCGAAACTGATTAAATAAATAATAAATGCATCGCTCCCAGTAACTGTGAATGTTTTAGTCTAGAATATTCTTCAGCGCATCCACGTTGATGCAAACATATTAATATTTAAGGTTTGCTATGGTAAGCCCTTTAAAAGCAAGGTCGGGATATGCCTATTGTTTCTAATGTAAACAGTTGGTGTGCGCGATATAATCATAATGACTGTAGGCCTCTTTGGTTTTCGAAAAATTGTAGATGCCATTCAAAGGATTTCTTAAGATTTTAATTTTACTAAAGCTACTAAATGAATGAAATGCAAAATTGAGAATTCCATAGATTATTAAATGTCCCAAAAAATTTTTGTTTGATGTATCAATCAACAAATGTTTAAAGAGAAAGTCAGAACTTTCTAAGCGGTTAAAACAATTGAATCAAACGTCATATCAATGCACGCTCTGATAAAGATTTGACACATGACAGTTATGTAATTAACATCACACACAAAAGGAACACGGATGCACTTAAGAATCAAACGGAAAATCCTTAAACTCCCACAAATGATTGTGCAAAGTGGAACTATTAATTAATGAGAGGCATCATACGTTTGTACTAGACTTCGTTATCCATTGTGTTTTAATTGTTGCATTAATTCCAAGACAGTGGGTTGGCTTAGATTTGTATTGCATTCGCTTCCTGGAATCACTACTATACAAAACATCTTTTGTATTATTCTTTAAGTTATCATCTTTATCAAATAATTCTGATTCACATATATATGTATAAAAATCTGTTTAAAGATTCTTAACTATGTTCTCTTTACGTCTCATTTGATATGCACCAGTTTACCTTGATATACTTGTATGTATAGAAAATATTGCGGTTTTCAAGATATTTGCGGTTTGAAATCATGCAACATCATCAATGTATGTAACTACATGTACTGTAGATACAAAATCTCATTGGCAATGTCGACTTCCTTAACCTGAAATGACAATAACAATGAAATATGCATCATTTTAAAAATAGCACAATTCTTTGTTATTTTTAAAATTTGAGTCTTATACGACTAAACTGCAGTCGTATCACTGTTTTTTTACAATCGCATATTTGATCATTTACTTATATCCTTTAATACTATGATAAATAAAATGTTACACTACTTGAGCTAAGCATTATAATTTTTATTGTTATTAAACTATTTGTACATAATTGAACAGAATTTAAATATTTTATAGACATAACGAAGAATAATGAAATTGAACACCTGTTGATATGAAAAGTGAGATAATTATTGGTAATAAACAAAAGACAACCAAACAATATTCTAAGAATAAATCTGTTGACCGAGTCTGTTCACTTGTCTTAACACCAAAACAAGTTTACGAAGCAAACTCTGTGGGTTTCCCCGGCCTTGCGCTTACACATTTTTAAATATAACCTCGTTTAAAACGCTTTAAAGCCAACATTAGGACGCTCATACCGGAATAGTTAATTTGGTGCAGGCAGCCCTTGTAATTTCGGCATCAATTGTTTATATTCTATGAAATAATGTGTGGATGTTTTAAGGTCTTCTTGCTTCATACGGCCTTTAATAGGTAGTTGAGCATTAAACAAAGTATTTGTTTGTGTTTACATACTGTACAAATTGTGTATTTTAACTATCACGCTGAAAACCGTAAAGGTCTTATTTCTTAATTCGACCTTATTCTGAAACAGGTGTTAACATAATATTTAGTGTAATGTGAGATCTAAAATTAGTACAAACGAAAACGTTAAAAGATTAAGGTGCGATGAAATATTTTAGTAGGTACGATTTTTCATTTAATAGGTACAGTTATATATTATATTTGTCATCAGCTTTAATATTGCGTGTGTTTCTTGGCAGTGAAGATAAAGCTGTTAAAGAAAAATTGTTAACACCGGATAGCAAAACGTTACTCATATTTTATTTAGAATGAGTTAATCGAGACTTCCGAACAAAAATGACGAATTTATAGAGAAAGATTTGAATTATGAATCTTAGTATATTAGAAATGGGTCACCTAGTTTAGACACATTCTATTTCAAGGCTTCAGGTTTGTTGTTTTATTGCGGTTACAATTTCAATGACGCTACTGAGGCACTTTTATACAGTAAAATTTGATTTAGAGGTTATTTTTGAAACTCATGCGAATTTAAGAACGAAACAAAGGCTAAGGTTTCATGCGCTTTTAAGTTTCGTCGTGGGCACCACTCATGGTCATAATTGGCCTCGACACAGTTATCAAAATTACTGTAGATTTGTGTGAGATCTTTAACAGAATTTTGGTTACAAACACTTTGTTTATTAGTGTTCTGTTGTTGTTTTTTTTTTATTTTCGAATCCGCAACTATTTTCATGGACGGCACTTAAAAATCCAAAAACCTTTGATGATATTGATTAAAAAAAAATCTCTATCGACTTATATAATAGAATTAAGTTTCATGCTTCTCTAGTAGACGCAGGTGTTTTGAAGATGGGTACGTTCGTAGATTTCTACTTTTAACAATAATAAAAAAATAATGGTCACCTCTCTCCTTTTAAATCTCTCATAATACAATGTCGCTTTTGTTTTGAATCATAAATCACTTCTGATAATTTCATGTATTCAACTGCATTTTATTTACATAGTGAGGTGATTAAAATGAACATCCCAGCTCAGTTAATTCCAGTATATCCTTGATTTTAAAATCGCGCAATATCATTCATAAATTCACCATCCATTGCAAACACATATCCGTTTATTATAATTACCCGTTCGTCGGAAAAACTGCATACATACAACTATCGCATTATGTGCAACTTAAAAAGGATCGCATTTGATTTTCAAATATACATCGATGGGGGAAGGTCGATTGTTCAATGTCATCACTTGTGTATTCACAAGGGTACGATTTGTTATTTATATATCCCAGGAACATTCTGGTTAAGGCCTATTAATAAAGATCGACCATGACATAAGGTTGCTATGGAGACATTGTCTAGCATCAATTTTTTTAATACATAAGAAAAAAATAGCTTACAAACAACTATATTAAAGTACTTAGGATTTTATTAAATCATACGAGAATTTGAAATACCTGTCTAGGTTTATGGTAATAAAAACAATATACAATTTATTTTTAATAAAAAATGATGTTGTTTTGATTTTTCTGTTTATAAAATGTTCACCTTCCCTTGGCAATGATATAAGCCAATGTCAATCGATGCAATATTTCCAGAAATCTAAATTTATAAACGTTTCAAAATAAAACATAAATTTATTTTTATTGAAACGTTTTTATGGCGTTTTATGTTAACATAAAACATGGGGGATACGAATACATGTAATATTAATGTTTTTTTTTATGAATTTATCAGCGACTTCAGAATGAAACGAAGTAAAATATGTATAAAGTTTTATTCCATAAATCGGAAATTGAATCTATTGCAATTTTTAAAGTTTTTTGCGTTAAAGTTGCCTCTTTTCTGCTCAAATATAAATAACTAGATAAAAAAAATGCTGTTACTGACGACTCATTTTATATAGTTCGTTCATCGAGTTGCTTTTAATTGTATTTATTTTTTATCAATTTAATTTGAAAATTAGATATAGTCGGGATAAAATCTCACTTTTCTTCCGTCATCACATATTATACATATCTATTCCAAATTGAGGTGAGTGGCAGGACATGTTTTTAGGTTAATGGCTTTTTAAAGACTCGGGACTTGTTTGTTAATAATTTTAAAGGTTGTTTGCCATTACTTGATAGACTAATCTCTTAAGTTGCGTATAAACACTACGTTTGCATGTATGCTCATTCATTTTCTATCAATATACCTAGTGTAAAACTGTTACATGATAGTTAATTCTAATGACAAATTCATTTTTTTTAGGTATTTTATGATTCGTAAGTTTGATATGGCAAATTTACTTCTATAGTGAATGAGATCCATATCTTGTATTTCAAATAAAGCTCAAAACCAATGGAAATTTTATTATTTTGTGGCAGTTACCTAAAGGGTGCTTTGATAAAGAACATTCCTCGAATGTTGCGTGGGTCACATAAAGAATCTATTTTACTCGTGCGTTGGCATTTGAAACTCGAACAAGATTTGCAAACACACCTCGAACATCGAGGATTTGTTTCGCTTCCCATCAACAAACAATGAGAATTAATCGCGGTTAAATCAAATTATACAGAATGAAACCCCAGGAAATACACGTCAACCGTCTTGTGGCTGTATATAAGCTTTTGCATGACCTTGCGCAAACTGCGTCTCGTAAACTAACACGCCTGCGGCCGAGTCAACATGACCTGGTAAACATTGCCATGTGTACTTATGTGCGTCTCTATTGTTGCAGGTTCGTCATCAATTTGCTGGCAACCAATCTGCTGACCACCTCCTTGCTGGCGCCCGCGCTTTTTGGCGAGCACTCAGCCAAGGACAACGTAGCATCGTGGGTCGAGGCTGGAGACGCCGCTGCCTCAGCGTGCAGTCTGGCAGCGCTACTGGCGGTGATGCTGATCGCGCTCGACCAGCACCACGCGGTCACTGACCCTCTGCGCTGCCACACCCGTCTCCTCCAACGACGCCCTGCAGCCTTATGTGCAGCGACCTGGCTGGCCGCCGCGGGCGCCGCGACTATTCGAGCAGCCATTGCGGTCTTCCGCCACTTCTACCCGCTCGAGCCTATAGTCCAGGGAGTCGAGTTCGCTTACTACATCGTGTACTTAATGTTGGGAGTCCTTACCCCAGCTGCTATAGTTTGCGTGATGTACGCGAGGATCTACCGAGCGGCACGTTCGTCCGGACTCCGAGCAAGAGCGAATGGAGCGAGTGCTCTGCAACTACATGAGCCACACACACACTTACCAGAATTAGTCGAAGAAGCCGAAGGGTTGACTTTGAGAATCGATGTGCCGGATGCACCAGATAATGTTACGTCCGGAGAGCCAGATCGCAAGTTTGGCCCGTTCCTGCTACCTCCCGAGCGTCCGCTTCGTTGTCCTTCTGTCGCGAGTCTCCGAAATGCACGAAAAGAGGGAAAATCTAACGAGGATCTCAGGAAAGGATTGCCGGCAGTCAGCTCTGCGCCATCTCTGGCCGCTCCCCTGCTCGCCGTACAACCACGTACACCGCAGCCATCCCACAGTGGCTCTAGAATTACTTCGATTCGGTGCAGAATCTCGAATGCTTCATTGTTTAGATATAGGGAAGAATCTCGTGCGGCCCGTGTTGGACTATTAACGGGTGCGTTAGTGATATTACATATTCCTCATGCCGCGACTGCCGTGGTATCGGCCGCAGTGCCTGGACTAGCCGAGTGCGTGCGTACTCCCGCGTTGGCGCTGCTGCTATTGGCTGCAGCCGCTTCTCCGTTCCTGTTCGCGTTGCGTTCCCGCCGCGTGCAGAGGGAGGCGAGGCGTTTGCTGTTGCCAGAGAAGAACGCGTGGGAGCGAGCGTCTGGCGCCGCGTCTGCCGCGGCTGCGGACGGGCAGCGTGCGCGTGCCGCGTTGGAATTGTTGCGAACTTTGTCACCGGGCACCGGTGCGGGCGATGCGCCGGCGCCGGGAAACGGCTCGGATGCTGCCACCTGTAGGGGCTCATTCAGCTCGGGCGGCAGCACGCAGCTGTCGTCGGCGTCGGACGAGTGACCGCCGCCCCCGCCTAGCGCGCCGCCGCGCGCCCCGCGGCTGCGTTTCGGCCCGCGCCCCACCGCTCTACTGATCTGTGATACTAGGATAAGCCGCTCCACTATCGGGGCGACCGTTAGACTGATTTAGATTTAAGTTAACTTATTATAAATGTCCATGTACCTTTCCGCCGAGCGGACGATTTTATTACCTGACATAGATGATAAATGTATTCTATGAAAATATAAGAAATTCGTATCGAAGTGAAATTGTTGTTTCCTTTTCTATCTGCTCTATGACCCAGTGACATAAATCGAGTTTGGCGATGCAAACCACGTCGGCCTACAATATTGGCACGTACAAAGAGATAGAATGAAGGCTAACTGACAGTAATGAAGCAACACCTTATGAAAACGTAACGTTATGACAAAATAATGTTAATTTCATCATTTTTTAAACACGTTTTAATGCAACTATTACTTAGAGTTAATGAAATATTGAAAGATGTAGGTTGATAAATGATATTTTGGAATGTTAAGAATGTTTTTACACAACATTTTTCATGAACTTGACACTGAACTTTAAAAAGGCATAAGTGATTATCTCAATCTGTTGAACTCAGAACAAAGGCAATAAAATGTACTCACTTCAAACTTGAATTTAATTTATGGAACGTGACGATACTTAAAAGGAAATCTTATCTGAAAGAAACATTATGCAGTTAATATTGCTTCAATTTAAGACTTAAATTTTAATGGAAAGATATGTTCTATCATTCATTATCATTAAGTGTATAATATCAGCTATCTATATCAGCTTATTCTAATGAGATATTGAATGATGTAACTTTGCATCAGGAATCATAACATATAGGGTAAAACAGGGAGACATGCCTAAGTGGGACAGTTGTACCATCTTTTAGAATTGTACTAATGAAAGAATTGACATTTTGTTTGCGCTAAATTGAAATACAATTTTGAAAGTTGGTTCAATACTGTGGTTTGCTCTCCCACCTAGGCAAGTTTCCGGTATTCCCTTATCTTCTAGGAGGCTTTATATCAAAGCAATGTTGAAAGATGGATGCTACGACAGTACCATGCTGGTTTCTGCTCTAATTGTCCGGGTTCGATCCCGGCAAAGACACATTTGAATGATGACGACAAATAATTTCTTTCCGAGTAATAATCTACAATTTTATATAGTACAAGCTCTGCTTTTCTTTGCAACAAAAATTATTTAGTTCCAAATGATTTTTGTAAGCTAGTATACATTGTATGACTCAATGATAATTAATCTATACTTCCATCCATACCAAAATTATAAGCGCGAAAGTGTGCCTATCTATCTGTCTGTTACCTTTCGGCTTAAACCGCTGAACCGATTTAGATGAAATTTGGTACAGAGATACTTTAAGTCCCGTAAAAGGACATAGGTTAGTTTTTATCCCAAAAGCATTCTTTAAGGATGTGAGAAGAGGGGTGGAAGTTTGTAAAGGAACAAATTCTCCATGCAGATGAAGTGGCGGACGAAGACCCATTATTCTTCTATGAATTCTGCCGTTTAAAGGCGAAACAAACGATGTTTCGTTAACTTTAAACGTCGTTTTCACTGAATAAATCTGAAATCGCTGAATTGGACTGCTACTGAGGCCCAAGCATGAACAATGACAGTTTCGTAATTGTATCATATTGTCACCCCTCCGGTTCGAGTGGTCTAGAGGCTCCAGACGGAGAGGAGACTCCCCCCGTGGGGAGATGCCATCCGCCTGGAATGCCTCTAGAGGCACTCGCCAATTCTCGGCTTGAGGTCCCCTTAGGATATCGCCGACCCCAAACCCGGTGATGCTGTAAAGGTCATCTGCAACCAACAGCATACACACTCAAAAAAAAAACACATTGTCAGTTTCTATGAAAACCAAGCAGCCCCTCCAAGTAAGAGCAAACTGGCTCCTCCCATACAAAATTAAACACGATGACAATACGATATGATTACAGAAAGTTATACTCCATCGCGAAGTGTATGAAAGACGCCTCGAGACATTACTTCGATAAAGCCGCGCATCATCCGAACCCCTTAGCTATTAGTTATCATACGTCCACCCTCCCGTCCTCCAATCGTAGGTACCTCCGCTTTCGACGGCCTAGGCACGTCTTATAGTACCCCGACGACGAAATCACCCGCGACAATGTGCCTCCAACTCCTCCCACACAGGTCACAAACACTAAACACTACACAGCTAGCAGACTTGCACACAAGCTCAGCATTAGGCAGTGACGTAAGATTAGAGTGCGAAGACCCGGTTTACGCACGACACGCTATACCAGGTACAGGTACGTACCTAGGCGTTTTTCCCCGCCCCCAACGACAAGGACTAACTAGAGCCGAGGCCCGAGTCTCAGAGACGCCCTCTAGTTCGAGTTATCTAGATGCTCCAATCAATTTTAATCAATGAGAAATCCAATCACTGATAATAAATGCAGCAGTCCTTGCCGTTGGCGGTACATGTGTCAAAATGGTACTGTTTTGGTCAATGTAGTCATGGATAGTTGATTGGATTTGCCTATCATTTTTATATGATGGTCGCGGGTCGGAATTCAGTAAATACTAATTCTTCTTCTTCAGCCCATCCTAAGTCTAGACTGAATAAATGATTTAAAGCTTACGACTGTCAAACAAAAATCAAAAACTTAAAATTAATTTAACATTTCATTGAGTCACGTGTTTTCTCATTCGAATGTTACCACAACTCGTTTCTTCTATGAGTGCTGCTGTTTGGGGGGTTTCACTAACTGTAAACTTCAGTGGAACTGGACATAATTACGAAATTAATTCTATGACGACTGAAGCTATTTTTAGTTGTTTTACGAAAGAACTTGTATAGAATTGAAAAGGGGAATGAAAGTACTGGGCACATGGCTGGGTACATGGGCGCCAGCGTGCCACAAAATGTAAAAACCTAACCTTAAGCGGTGCATAAGGCATAGGGGAATGGAGCAATGCACGCATCAGTCATATAAGTATGTATATATATATATAAATATTATAAATATGAATACCTATAACTGTTACTTTATTACAAAAAAAATGGGTGCGTGTACTTATGTAGGCGCGTGTGAAGTTATCCTTCTTTGGCATCGTTTAAAATTAGTTTTTAATTGCATGCAAATAATTAATTACAATAAATTAATAAAAAGTCTGGAAAAGGACACAGTCAATAAAGTTCAGTTTTAATTTGAAAAAATAAATAAATAATCAAAATATTCAATTAAAATCGCTACTGAATATAATTTATTAGAACATATTATGTGATTTGCACTTGTATGAAACTCAAACGCGTATTCCGAATATACAGACTAGAAACATGTGGATAAATATTATAAATATGAATACCTATAACTGTTACTTTATTACAAAAAATAAAGATGTGGTTTTTGGTTCTACTACACCAATGGTCAAGAGATGGCGCTGTAGTCTCCTGAATCGCGCTTTGGTTCCGTTGTTCCAGATTAATAAATACTTTTGATATTATAAATATGAATACCTATAACTGTTACTTTATTACAAAAAAAATGGGTGCGTGTACTTATGTAGGCGCGTGAGAAGTTATCCTTCTTTGGCATCGTTTAAAATTAGTTTTTAATTGCATGCAAATAATTAATTACAATAAATTAATAAAAAGTCTGGAAAAGGACACAGTCAATAAAGTTCAGTTTTAATTTGAAAAAATAAATAAATAATCAAAATATTCAATTAAAATCGCTTCTGAAAATAATTTATTAGAACATATGTGATTTGCACTTGTATGAAACTCAAACACGTATTCCGAATATACAAACTAGAAACATGTGGATAAATATTATAAATATGAATACCTATAACTGTTACTTTATTACAAAAAATAAAGATGTGGTTTTTGGTTTTACTACACCAATGGTCAAGAGATGGCGCTGTAGTCTCCTGAATCGCGCTTTGGTTCCGTTGTTCCAGATTAATAAATACTTTTTGTTACTTTATTACAAAAAAAAGATGTGGTTTTTGGTTCTACTACACCAATGGTCAAGAGATGGCGCTGTAGTCTCCTGAATCGCGCTTTGGTTCCGTTGTTCCAGATTAATAAATACTTTTGATAGGCCTTCACAATGCAGTCGTTAGCACCCATTAAATAATAGAGATTCTATTTCTATTTTGTTGGTAGATTTTCTTAATGTGCGGTAAACACAAAAGTAACGCATGAAGTTGGTCGCTAAAGCGACCAACTTCATGCTGTTAAAATTTTGTGTTACAGTGATGCGCGCGCATCTTAAAATTTCACTCTCATCATTTTTTCATAACGCGCCTAAAGAAGTATAACTTCAAAAATAAAGTTGTGGTTTTTGGTTCTACTACACCAATGGTCAAGAGATGGCGCTGTAGTCTCCTGAATCGCGCTTTGGTTCCGTTGTTCCAGATTAATAAATACTTTTGATAGGCCTTCACAATGCAGTCGTTAGCACCCACTAAATAGAGATTCTATTTCTATTTTGTTGGTAGATTTTCTTAATGTGCGGTAAACACATAAGTAAGAGCATTTAGCGACCAACTTCATGCTGTTAATTTTTTGTGTTACAGTGATGCGCGCACATCTTAAAATTTCACTCTCATCATTTTTTCATAACGCGCCTAAAGAAGTATAACTTCAAAAATCTTTAACAGTAAGATTGAGCAATGTCATCGCCATTGTCTAATTATCCGTGTTTTCACAAAATCCCTTGGATTTTCGCGAACGTTTGTTTTTTTTTTGTTTTAAGGGACTTTTGGACCAAATTGTGCATACCAGCCCCATCATAACCTGACTGGGCCGGATAGCGCACCTTTTATATCACTATGTTCTGTCTATGAGTTTTTGATACTTTTTTTTTTATTGAAATTGTTATTCTTTGACATTAATAGATTGTTTTACCTTGTCACTGCTGCCACTGTTTTCTTTTCTCTTTAATAATAATTAAACATACAGTCCTTATCCTCCACACTGACCATACAATTTGCTTAAAATTTCTTAATTATTACATAGGGTGTCCTATGCCAGTTTGAACCCTATTAATTTTAAGGATGGAGAATGCATGTCTTCTTTCCGCTTCATTTTTGACGTATTCCACTAAAATGTGTTGTACATCCTCCACTTTTTCACATGTTTCAAATTTGATAAATCATGTCATCCTACGAAATACATAAAGCGAGATCGGTTGTTGCCCATACAAACTCTATTTTGAACATCACAAAATGTATGTAAGCTTGCTTAATATTTATGAAGCAAGATATCCTAGGAATCGTTCCCTAAGTCATGTTTTTACAAACGTTTCGCCTCCCTTTTCCCCTTTGTTTTTGTAAAGAATAATGAAATGAAAGAAAGCAAAAAGTTGGTATATTCTTAGAAAGTATTCTTATGAATTCCACTGAAAACCAACGAAAAGAATAGGGCAACGATAAAAGACTGCCGGAAGCCAAATTGGTTCATGTTTATGCACGTGGCGAAGCATGGGGTAACCCATTCGACTTGTCACGTAACTATGTTAATATTCAATTAATGTAATTTTTTGTATTTCAATTTATTATAAGTTAATTATATTTACATAGGTATTAATATTTAAATTACAAAAGCTTAAAACTAATTATGGTCTAAAAACTTAAAGAGAATTAACTACTTAAATAATATCATCATCAGCCTCTTAATGTCCCCACTGCTGGGGACAGGCCTTCCCTATGGATGGACTAGGGAGATTGGGCCATGACCACCGCGCGAGCCCAGTGCGGGTTGGTGGGTGTTAAGGACTGCAGATGCAGCTGAGACCAACGGTTAAACGTGCCTTCCGAAGGACGGAGGAGCTCGAGATAGTAAATTTTTGGTCACCCATCCAATGACCGACTACTGCGAAAGTTGCTCAACTTCAACGACCGCAGCCGAACGCGCTAACCACTGGCGCCATCGAGCTCCTCTTAAATAATATATAATCCACAAAATAAAAACTATATCAACCCCCGCACTGACGTCAGGAATGGTGCCCAATAGGCTGGCAGCATTTCCACGATGGATGGAATACCGTTGACCAAGGTAGCTGCCAGCCTTTTGATCACCGTTCAATCTATTATTATTGATTTGTCGTCCTTACTGGATTAAAAGCTGAAGCTATTTTCAATGAATATTGAGTATAAAACATAAGCTCTAGCTAACCAATTCTTGGCCGGCTCGATTTCGGTGCGGTATCGTTTCGTTTTTAATTGACACAAAAACGGAGATTTCCAGTCGACGCGCTTATATATATTTATGTATGCCCACGCATAACTTTTTACAGAGTAGTCCGATTTTGATCATTCTTTTTTTAGTTTAATGGAATATTTGGCTTGCGCAAATATGATCACGTTTCTCAATTTCGTTCGCGACTCAAGTGGCTACCTATTTCGTCTTCGCCGGAATGCTCATATTCTTGCTCTCCTTTACAATATATTGTTTAATCCTAAGACCCCGCGCTATCTCCAGGAATGTTTTAATTTCCTTCACACTTCTAACACGTTATCCCTTAGGTCACCAGAAAATCTTACTCTCATGACTCCTGTACATACTACAACATTTTATAACCGTTCGTTTGCAGTGCGTGCAATACATTTGTGGAATTCTCTCCCAGTTACCATACGACGTGCAGAATCTATCCACGCTTTTAAAAACCTCGTAAAGACCCATTATTTGTCCTTATAACTTTTGTTGTTAATCTTATTTCTGACTACTTCCAACTGAACTAGATTTGTTTATTTATGTGTAAGTATGTATGTATTTATTTAATATATATTTATATTTATGTATGTATATAATTGTATATATATTATCACCTATATTACTCAAGTGATTTACACCGCCGTCTCTCCCACTTCCTTCTAGTCCTCTCCATCCAAAGGTTGTCTGGAAGAGATCGCTCTAAGCGATAAGGCCGCTCATTGTTACACTAGTTTTAATTGGTTATGTACTAAATTTAATGTTATATGTGGTGTACAATAAAGTGTTTTGTATTGTATTGTATTGTAATTTAGAAACAAAAATAGGAGGAAAATAGGAGTGAGTGTTCACTCACAGATTCCGAGTTGTATATTACAGAAATTGTAGACACAAAGTATTTTTTAAAAAAAACGAGCGAGCCTTACAGTAGTTGCGTATGATGTGTAACATTTAAAACCTCACCTTATATTAGTAAAAAAAGAAATCAAACCTTATGTTCTAAAATCAAATCAAATAGCCATTAATATTATTAAATAACCATTTCACGAAATCAGTTCCACTAATTGCAGGAAACCGAGAGGAAAGAATAGATGTTACACATCAATAAAAACTTTTATAAAATAAAGTTTTTATTTGCTACGGTTTTGTTTGCAGGAGTGATGGGACGGGCGAGTCGAAAGGCTCGGTAGCATTTGAAAGCTTTAGGTATCAAGCGGTACAGAGTGCTGTGTATCCGCTCTTCAAAGATTCCGTACCATAACTACTCAATGATGGGAGCTCTCAGTTAATTCGGCTCTCGGTATAGAATCTGTACAGATTCGGTACAGAAAGGAAATCGAAACGAGCCCGCACCGACCTGGTAAAGAAGGCGCCTTAATTACGCGATCATTCCATAGAGCAACACGACCGACGCGGCCAGGAGGGGAGTAGCTATAGTGACACAATACTACTGAAATCATTCTGCCACTCCGGAATCTTTCACCAAGCCGAATCGGTGGCGGGAAGGGTCGAACCGGCGACACAAACAGGCGGTGTGCACAGCGTGGTGCGGACGCGGGGCGGTGCGGTGCCGAGCCGGAGGCGTGCGTCGTAATCTTTGTATTCCATATAGTGTATGAAGGAGCTCGATGGCGCAAGTGGTTAGCGCGTTCGGCTGCGATCGTTGAAGTTAAG
Organism: Chilo suppressalis; assembly: GCA_902850365.2. NCBI lineage: Eukaryota > Metazoa > Arthropoda > Insecta > Lepidoptera > Crambidae > Chilo > Chilo suppressalis. The sequence goes on along the minus strand of OU963914.1, from coordinate 15,178,779 downwards.
CAACTTTCGCAGTGGTCGGTCATCGGATACTTTATTATCTCGAGCTCCTCCGTGCTTCGGAAGGCACGTTAAGCCGTTGGTCCCGGCTGCATCTGCAGTCGTTAGCATCCACCAATCCGCACTGGGCCCGCGTGGTGGGTCATGGCCCAAACTCCCTATTCCATCCATAGGGAAGGCCTGTGCTCCAGCAGTGGTGACATTAATAGGCTGATGATGATGATGAGGAGTAACTTCACAAAGAGTGGCGGCGCGTTGCCATGCGGAGGTTTGCTACTAGCAGTTTATTCAGTTGTAAGTATGGGGCATCATGCAGCACACTGCCCTGCACACCAGCAGCTCGGAGCCACCGTCACACTCCACCTGTCTCGACTCACCGTAGACTGGGGCATTCTGCAGTACCCTGGCACTTGCAAGCTCTGACGCACTGACTGCTGAAAACACAGACAATCGACCTCCGGTCTCAGAGGGGAGTGATGTGGCGGCGACATCTACATGCCCCACATATAATCAACATGGAGGAAGCAGTTACTCGCCTCCTCAAGAGGTAGCGCTACCGGCGTTGCGTTCAATATGTATGGAAGCCTAAATCGCGCAAGTAAAATTCGGAGGCTAACACTGCATATGCCCGACCAACATCAGTTGGGCCGCGGCCCCCAAGCTACCATCGCCAGCTCGGAGGAAGATCTTACCCTTTGGCGTTTCTACACTGGTGACCCCGACGTGATGCCACAAGTAATTTTTACATATTCGTTCATCGAACAATGATATTTACAATCAATTTCGGACTAATTAGACATTATTGTAAACTTTCCCCACAAAACACGCTTCCACGCGACACCAACACACACGAGGTACCGAATCGCATGCGCGACGCGATCGCACCGCCACCGCTCCGGCACACCTGCAGTGTGTCAGCACCCGTAAGGCACTTTGCAGACGACGGGGCGGGGCGGGCCGGTCAATTTCGCCGCGAAAAATAGCACAAAGTGAATCCTATACTTCAAACGCACACAGAGGGCAAAAAGACCGCGCCGCAGGTGCCCGGCGGGCAGTGGCGGCGCGGCATGTCCGCGGCTGCCCGCCGTGGATCATACAAACCAGTTTATATGCAGTAACGCAGACGGCGGCGCGGGGCGGTCAGCTCAGTCCGCGCCACGCGCTTATTAGTGATGGACTATTCACTAGAACGAACGTCCTGAACTGACCGCCTCTGCCCGTCGTGTGCTTTGTGTACGCGGCGCGGGCAGCCGCAGACATCGACGGGCAGACGCGGTCTTTATTGCTTCGCGGACAAAATGCCCGCCCCGCCCCGTCGTCTGCTCAACGCCTTAAGCGACCGCCACGCCTGACACGGTTCTCAACCGCCATCGCCACCGCTCCGCCTCCGGCTTCTGTGTTTTGACCTTAATTCATGACGTTATAAAAACTAGCAAACCCGGCGAACACCGTTGCAGTTAAGAAGTACTAATTAATCATTATAAATTGATAATAAATTAATCTTATCACAAGAAGACCCTGGAACATCAACACCATATCGAATCAGGAATAAGAATGCTTCGAGCTGTGACGTTCGATGAGATAAAATTATATTATTAATACGCATTATAAAATAAAACAATTTTATTTCTACGGTCAATATATTGCGAACTAATGAAATGGCTTGTTGTGTTCTATTCAGGCAGGCAAGGTGGCGAGAATCTTGTGCTCCCCCGTGCTTCGGAAGACAGGTTGTGCCGTTGGCTTATAGATTAAAACAAAAAGGGAAGATACGGTACGCTCATACTAGCATCAAATAAAAGATGCTCCGACTTAACTAGTAAATATAGACGTAAATAAACATTCAATCGAGCGAGCGAGACAGAACTGTACGCTTCAGCGCAGCGCGAGCGAAACGGCGCGAGTCCACTTCTTGATCTTCGCTCTTCTTTTCTTGATTACCAAATTGGCGATTATGTAAATAACATTTCCGGCAAACCGTAATTTTTGATAATAAAATTATTTTACAGTTTTACGAATGAAAAGTGTTGACGAGGCATTTGTTATTTGATTTTGAACTGTTTGTGTTCTTTATAAAAGCATCAAAGGCATTGTTTAATCGTTATAACACAGAATATATGCAATATTGTTATATTTAGTGCACATGCAGAGTGTTTGAGTGTACAATGTATGTACATTTAACTAAAGAACAAATAGTAAGATATAACCAAATATATATATAGATATATATATATATAGTAACTAAAAACCTTAATATATATATGTATATAATAATAACTTTTAGCAGGCAGCGTTTCCCCTTTGAATAGCTAAACTAATTCTTTGTCCGAGGTAGCTGCCAGTTCTTCAGTCTCCTGTGATATCGACTAACAATGTCAATGTCCAATTGTGACTAAAGCGAATTGTGGTCATGCACCACAATATAATCGGATCACTTATGAGCCGCGAGTGCCGTATCTTCCCTTTATGTTTTAATCTAAGGCCGTTGGTCCTGACTGCATCTGCAGTCGTTCGTCCCCACCAGTCCACACCGGGCGAGCGTAGCGGGCATTATGGGTCATGAACCATTCTCCCTATACCATTCATAGTGTGCCACAGTAGTGGGGTCATTTTGATGATGAGTCAAGGTGTTGGTGGCTGGAGCGGCATTCTTTTCTGCTCTAACAGCTGTCTTCTAAGCATAACACGATTTGAGTTAGGTGAGGTAGAGTAATTTTCAGCACCCCTTAAAAATAGCACGAACTTGACAGATCCATTTTCGTATCGCTAACGTCAAAGTTTCTATGAAAACTAAGCAGCGCCTCTACCGGATGTAAGAACAAGCTAGCTTTTACATAGAAACTGGCATGACGTTACGAATACTTTCTCGCTAGTCGTTCGTGCTTGGGGTACAGAAGTGAAAACGTACCTACGTGTTGATATAGTATAAAATTTTGGTTGTCTTACATGAAAAATAATGATGAATTATTCATATAGGTAGTAGGTATAATTATTATCGTAAATACGCGACTTTAGTGATGTTTCCCCATCCCAAAAGGACATAAAGTGCCTAATGTATGCGGAGATTCATGAGAAAATCTTTTTCATAACACTGCCTTGCTGAATCGGAGGAGAAAGTAGGTTAGCAACAAAACATTTTTGTTATATGCCGAAGTGATTTGATCTCATACGCTTGGGGTGAGATGAGAAATATAATAACTTTTATTATTGAAATGAAACTTCTTTACGCACACTTGACTTGGGAGGTAAGCTGGCAAATGCGTTACGCGTTACGAAAAGTGTGTTCGGGCGAGGTGAACGGGAGTTGAGTGGGGGATATAAGCAAGAGAAAGCAGTGCGCCTGCACATTTTATTTCTCTCTTTCTCTTTTAGCTAGTAAATAAAATATGTATATGTACATACATGTATATTTTGTCCACACATATACATACACATACAGATGGAGCTAAAGAAGTTTCACTTCAGTCGTGTGGTCATAAGTATACTCGTTTTTTTATTTATGATCAGGCTACATAGGCCCATAGATAAATTCCTTATAGTCGAGGATATATACGGATATAAAACATTGTTGTTAGTAATTAATAACTATGTTAGTTAACACCTAATTAATACGACCGACTTGAAGACCTCCGTGGCCGTGTAGTTTGTACGACGGGTTTCAAGGTGTCGCCGACTCGATAAGTCCCGGGTTCGAATCCCGGGGGCAGATGTTTGTGTGATGAATACGAGCATTTGTACTGCAGTCATGGATGTTCAATATGTATTTCTAAATAAATGTACTTATATATGTACAATATATGCATTCTATCCGTTAACCGAGCATCCCATAACACAAGCCTTACAATGCTTACTTTGGGCTAGACTGATTGGTGTGTGTGTTTAATAAATAATAAATATTGGTTGGATATATTTATTATTTATTAAAAAAAACACATATAGACGGCGACGTGTGACACGTAGTGGTATCAGGTAACCGGCCTCGGAATCGCCGGAACTCTACACCTTTCGGCCAAAGTTCTTCTTTCATAAAAGTTGCCAGATGTTAAAAAAATGCCTTAGTTGTTAACTTAACGGTGCAGATAGCAACAGTCTATCAGAGGAAAAGGCATACACAATAAGATGACCTCCGTGGTTTGAATGGTATGTACGCCGTTTTGTAGTTCGAGGCCCGGGTTCGATTCCCAGAGGCACGTACGTCAAATTTATCCAAAAAAAAAAGCTTTATAATGTTTGACATACGGTTATCTTCTTATTGTGATCATATTACAGTTTGTAGTTACTCGATACGTGGCTGTATGTACTGTTCACCTTATCAAAAAATAATAATAATCGCAAAGTTTATTGCAATACCAAAGTTTTTTTCCCTCATACTTTACACAATTTAACCATATATTATTGAAGTTTATATTTTACACAAAATTAAAAAGAGATATAAATAGGTCATAGCGGATTTTTAGAACACCCGCCTGGGGAAGCAACCTCCCCCACCTTACAGCTGATAACAGTAAAATAACACTACCTTTTGGTAGTATTGTGTTTCTGTCAGTGAGTAAGGTTCCAGGGCACCATGGAGTAGGGGATTGGGTCAGGGTGGTCCAGTAGTCTGTAATTCTGTAAAGTAAGGAACAAGCTAGTTTAATAGTCGGGACCCATTAAGTTTTGGGAAATTTTATACTATCTAAGGGTGGTTTTGTGTTTCTGTCTGTGAGTAAGGTTCCAGGGCATCATGGAGTAGGGGATTGGGTCAGGGTAGTCCAGTAGTCTGTAATTCTGTTAAGTAAGGAACAAGCTAGTTTAACAGTCGGGACCCATTAAAGTTTGGGAAAATTTATAATATCTAATGGTGGTTTTGGTGGTTTTGTGTTTCTGGTGAGTAAGGTTCTAGGGCTCCACGGGGTAGGGGATTGGGTCAGGTAAGTCAACGGTGCGAGTGATATTTTTGGTATTCCAAGCGTCTATAGGCTATGGGAGGAGCTCGATAGCGCAGATGGTTAGCGCGTTCGGCTGCGATCGTTGCAGTTAAGCAACTTTCGCAGTGGTCGGTCATTGGATGGGTGGCCAAAAATCTTCTATCACGAGTTCCTCCGTGCTTCGGAAGGCACGTTAAGGCGTTGGTCCCGGCTGCATCTGCAGTCGTTAGCACCCGCCAATCAGCACTGGGCCCACGTGGTGGGTCAAGGCCCAATCTCCCTATTCCATCCATAGGGAAGGCCTGTGCCCCAGCAGTGGGGACATTAATAGGATGATGATGATAGGCTATGGTGGCCGTTTACCATCAGGCGGGCCTTATACTTGTTTGACACCCTCATAACATAAAAAAAAAAACAATCTTCCCATTTTAATAGGATACCATGTTTACTCGCGGATAGCAACTGCCGTTTGTTTCGTGTGTGGGTGTTAAAACAGTGTCTAATAACCTATAAAGGTGAGAGTGATAGTGTCACTTTCGTGGTGGTGTTATGTAAATAATTACTCGGTTGTAGGACAAACACGCCGAACAATGCACATTGTTTTATACGAAGCGATTCTCGTTAACGACGACGGATTACACCTGAATCCTCTTAGCCGATAAATATTTTTTATACCCAATACTTAGAAAATAAAGGAGGCTTAGAATTAAAATAAGAACGTGGAACGGATAAGGATTACTTTTTTATTTTTGGACAAAAATAGCTTGGACAATTCTTTTATCCTGCGTGAAAGTATATTGTGAAAGTTTGTATGTGTGGATATAATGTACTCATCCACGCAAAAACTTAAATTGATTAACTATGTATCAAAAAGGTACCTAGGGGAAGGGGGGGCATGACGGGGTAGCGAGATAAGATGGGGTACCCAAAATGGGGTGCCATAGTATGCCCCATAGTATGGGGCAAGATGGTTTTTCATAATGTTTCTATTAATTATTAATCAAAAAAATATGTCAGACGTTGATTCTCCAAAGAATAACGTGCCATAAATTAATGAGAGTAATAAACATAGTGATTGTGCTGTAATTTTGTTATTTCCCTTAGCTACCCCATCATGCCCCGCTCCTTCCCCTACTTATGTTATCTAGATTAAAACACCTGTTTCTTTTTATCCCGGAAAGCTTTTTAAGTTTCTGTGGGATTATTAAAAAAATCTACTAAACGTATTGTTTATCTCCAATGTTGCCATGGAATATTTTTAACCGACTTCAAAAATGGAGGAGGTTCTGTGTTCGACTGTATATTCTTTTTAATACAAAATTTCATGTGGGCGATATTGCGGGCAAAGTCTAGTACTAACTAGTACTAATTAAGTATTCCCCAGCTGGATTGCTCTTTCTTTCTTCTTCGTAGACTTGTAACCCATCGACTTAATGTATGTACTTGTGAACTACCTCCGCAATCAGTTACAGATTGAATAGTATTTTTTTTTGTACTTAGTATCATAATTTTGTGCGGCTCAAGTAATTCACAAATGAGATAGAGCCTGTGCGGAAAGAGGATGGGCAATCAAACCCAGCAATCTGTAAAGAGTCAAAGTTTTGTATTGATACGGATTTGTTTGTTGTTGTGATTTCTTGCGGTTTTTTGTATTTAATCATGTCTAAAGGGGTAAAACCTTACAAATACGGTAGAAAAGCACTACAGCGCCCTCCAATCTAAATCCCATTCTCTTTCCGCACAGTCTCTAAACATTTTTTTTTGTATATTAGCGATGACCTTACGAATTTCGTCCGATTAAAGATTTGAATTATTTAAATAATAACACATTCTTTTGTCGCATTAGAGAAAAAAAATGTTATGTAAAATTCTGTACAGAGATTATAATTAGGCTAAATTACAGTAATTGTTGTCATACCTAAAATGGAAATTACCTACTACTTTACCTTATGAGTTGTTACAACTATAATTTATTGAAAATATCGAAGTAGTAGCAGTCATCCACATCATTAATCTCCCTACTGCTGGGGCACAGGCCTTCCCTATGGATGGAATAGGGAGATTGGGCCATGACCCACCACGCGGGCCCAGTGCGGATTGGCAGGTGCTAACGTCTGCAGATGCAGCCGGGATTAACGGCTTAACGTGCCTTTCGAAGCACAGAGGAAAACGAGATAGTAAATTTTTGGTCACCCATCCAATGACCGACCACTGCGAAAGTTGCATAATTTCAACGATCGCAGCCGAACGCGCTACCCACTTGCGTCATCGAGCTCCTCAGTAGTAGTAGCAGTAGTAGAATAAAAATAAATTACAGCTTTACGTAATAATTGCATATACAGAATGCCAGATAAAAAGCTATGCTTGACAAAACTTCGTTTTCCTTGCCTCTAAACCCACAACCAGAATTCTGTAAAATATGCAAAACTACACTTGTTTTACGAGTGTTTAAACAGTGTACACTGTACAATGTTGAATGCAACGTCCTTACATTGAATAGATACTAAAAGAAGCAACGTATGCATTGCACGCTTTTGTCAAATTGTGAATACACCATATACACGCATACCCATTGTCACACGTTCCATGTGACAATATTCGATTAAAGGCTAGTGTTGTAGGAGTATCGATAGTTAGTTAGCCTTTGGTTTATTCACAATTATCTTCGATCGTATCCATAAAAAAAATGAATCCGACACTCTTGACAGAAATCAATTCTATCGGACCTTCGCTTGTATCGATACTATTGATATTTTTAATCAATAGTCAATCATCATCATCAACAGCCTATTTTAGTCCACTGCTGGACATTAGCCTCTCCAATTGCACGCCACTGAGATCGATCTTGGGCTACTCGCATCCAGCTCCTGCCAACTACCTTGCGTTCAGAAGTCAATCTATTTATATAAAACTCAAAGGTGACTGACTGACATAGTGATCTATCAACGCACAGCCCAAACCACTGGACGGATCGGGCTGAAATTTGGCATGTAGGTAAATGTTATAACGTAGGCATCTGCTAAGAAAGGATTTTGATCAATTCTACCCCCAAAGGGATAAAATAGGGAATGAAAGTTGGAATGAAATTTGTATGAAACTTTGTCAATTTTAAGCCGATCGGGCTGAGACTTTGCATGCAGGTATAAGAAGAATCATAGATGAATGTCATTGAAGCCTGAGAACAAAAACTGCAGTCTACACTTCAGCTCTACACCGAAGCGAAGCGAGGGCGGGCCGCTAGTAGTTAATAACATCATTAATCCCTACAGTTATAAAACTATCAATAGTATTGCACTATCTATATCACTAAGTTTGCAAATATTCGATAGTATTCTTGTGAAATATCGTTTAACTCCTTGGGACCGTTTACATATTTATTTTAGTAAAAACTACAGTATAATTTTAGGGTCTGCATAAATTTCCAAGAACAAATGGTTAGTGATATCTTAATTTAAACTGAAATGCACTACATTTCACTCGTACTTACTACATAGGTACATATATAGATAAACCTTCAAATGTTATGTAAATTAACCAGGAAAGCTGTAATTGGCATTAGTAAAGAGAAAATATTATTAATGTAACTAGAAATAAGATAATGCTTTAGATTTCCTGAAATAAATAAAGTAACTGGAGAAGTCAGGAGAAGTTTTTTTTCTGTTGTATGCTAGAATACTATCGTGATTAAACAGCAAATCGTCTGTATGCAATGGATTGTACGATGTTATATTTACTTTTTGCACATAATTTGTACATGTTTTAAATTTATAATATGTACTAGTGGATCCGACTGGAATGTAAAAAAAAACGGCCAAGTGCGTGTCGTGCCACGCGCAGTGAAGGGTTACGTAGTTACTCTTCGTCACCACAATATATTTTGGAAAGAGTCTATATTTTAGCAATTATAATGTCTATATCTTAGCAATAATAATAACTCACTTTAATGTTTTCTATTAAGGAATTTTTATTAGGTCAGAAATTTTCTAATACATAAGTTGAACGACAAATACAAATACTCCTAAACTTACAAATCTATTTTAACCGTTACAGTTTTCCTTAAAATTTCATGAAAATCATCACTAATTTTTCCAGGTTTTTCAGGCCAATAGTTTAGCTTTTAGGGAGGGACGCCCTGCATGTACGACCCTCACGAACAAAAATTTGCACTTTAAAGTTCAATATTTCGCAAACGGATCCCTAAACCGAAACTTAATCTAAGAAATCTCTAAGTAATTTGAAAGGACCTATTCAAAGATACCCCACATGATGGGGTAAAATGGTAAAATCGTCTCCAGGTTACATGGGTTACATGTACGGGACCTACCCTAAAAAAAACTTTCAAAATTTTATTCTACCATTTTGTCGGCATGGATGATAAATGTGTTTCCAGAAAATTACAGCTCTCTAGTGCTAACAGTCACTAAGTAAAACTGGGGACGGATAGACAGACGGACATGACGAAACTATAAGGGTTCCTTGCCAGACTACGGAACACTAAAACAACCACAATACCCGACTGCATAATAATTTAATTTAATTTTCTGCGCTTGTAGAAGTTTTTAATGGAAAAACAAAGTAATGGAGAACCTTAATTTCTTTTCCATTAGAAAACTTAAATCAAAAAGATGGATAAAATCAATAAAGTTGTTCTCAAGCTTGACAAAATTAAATACGGATTTATTTTTATACAAAGATTTAAGTGTTCAGTGACTAAATGAGAGTTTTTTTGTTTTGAGAAGTAATTAAAAAAATGTGTCAAAGGTTCATCGACTTCTATTAGATTCTTGTTTGTTACTGTGTTACTTCGGGTTCTTGGCAAAGAACAGTTACAAAGAAGTAAGTATTGACCCAAATCTAATATCCTTTTGTAATTTGATCTTTGAAAATTTGTTACACTTAGGTGTAGGATTTCCTGGCACTATTTATAAGAGAGTAGGTATTGTCTAAATCAAGTTGCCCTTTTTAAATAAAACTAGAATATCTGTACTAAAAGACACAAAATTTAGTTTATTAAAGTAGTAACTAGACAATTGATTCCAATCATTATGGATATTTATTTTGTCAAATTGTTTTTCCTTTTTTTATTATTAGCAGCCAAAACAAGTAACATTTAAATATTAAAAAACAAAGCAATTACAATAATTTAAAACCAAAATGCAACTCTAAATATGTGGGCATAATGACATGTTAAATTTTTATGGGCTGAAGTTTACAGAAAAAAATAATTAAAATCGAATTTCTACAATTAAACACTTGCAAAAGTACAAAGGAACTGACTTTTTATTTATTTTTGTTAATTAAGTACTTATATACTGGAATTAATACCTAATGATGACCTACCTGTTTGAATGATTAAGTTATCTCTTGATTATTTATCATAGCCGTTCTTAGCGGTACGATCATACTTCCATAAATTACTAATATTAAATAGTAACCATAATTTTAACTTCTTTTGTAATTTCCTTGCGTTATCCTTTAATTTAATATTTTGACAGATACCAATAAACAGGAAATGCAAGCGACTTTTATACAAAGTTTACACATGGTTGATGTTTGTAAATATTTTGGTTTTGTGCTCCAGTAATCAAAATCTTTATATCTATTGAATCTTTCTATAAAAATAAGTTACCTATAAGTTTCCATGTCTATCTGTATATCAGTTAATTTCTTCTAAATCAAGCTACCGACTTTGATGCGGTTTCCAGGTAGTTTTTCATGGCAGATTTATTATTACGTATATTAACTTAAATAAAATACAGTTACAAAAGTTACTGATATTGGATCAGTAACATTTTTTCGACTTATCGATGATTCTGATTACCCTGATGCGTTGCAACCCCAAAGTTTGCGCAGAGATGTTGCGTGTCTGTGCGTATTGTACCGTATATCTATACAATAGAGTCTTCCGAGGAAGTATTCAATCTGGTGTCAGCGGCTAAGTTCCTTCACTGCACCACACGCCGAAGAGGGAAGTTTCACCCCCACAATCTGGACGCTTCTAACACCATGCGTTACGCGCATTTCAATTTCTTGAGTACCAGCAAGATCTGTATAGGTAGGCAATTACTTCGTCTATTTTCACTTTTAAATCATTAAAAGTGAATTAGACGAGACTAGAGACTTCTAAGGAGTTTTTATTAGGTCTGAAATTACTTAAGTTGAACGACAATTACTCTTAAACTTAAAAATTTCATAAAAAGCACTATTATCACGATTTTTTTCAGATTTTTCAAGCAAATAGTTTAAATTTAGAGAGAGGGGGGAGGGGAGGTTCAAGAACAAAAAATAACAAAAAAATACTGTAAGATGCAATCTCACTTACGATCTCATTATTTATTCGGATTTCTGACCAATGTCAAAACGAATCTTATACTGGCTGCTTGTATAAACATAGCGACATTTTGCCGTGTAATGGCGTAATGCATATCAAACTAATCTCTAAAATGGCAGCTACCGAAATCGGAAGTGAGATTTTATTATACAGAATCGACCTAATTGTACGGACTTTCCTCAGCGGTTCCTCCTCTCAGCTATGATATAACGGTCTTAAAAAACTAAAGTAAAACAAGGGCGGATCACTTTCACTAGCGTACTATAAAGTTGAGGCTATATATATCAGGGATTAAACGGAGGTAAGTTATCGAAACCGAAGGAGCCGGAGTTTTTAAATTTGATTTATCGGAGTAGGAAGCGGAGTCGGAGGCAGAGTCGGGGTCAGAGACAGAGTCCGAAGTGGTCACAAGAGAGATATTTTTAATTTAGGAACAAATAAAAACATTATTCAGCCAACCTTTTTTACCTCCTCCGATTTAAAAGTATCGGAGCCGAAATCGGAACCAAAGGTGTAATAATAATCGGAAGTTCCAGCTTATCGGAATCAGAGTCGAAGCTCCGTAACATCCCTGATATGTATAACTGACTGTGCCCTGCGGTGTATTAGGGATATTTTTCCGCAGTAAAATGTAGAATATGTGTTAATCCAGGTTGTCAGCTAACTCCGTACCAAATTTTATTAAAATCACTTCAGCCGTTTAGACGTGAAGAAGTAACAAACATATACACTCACAAACTTTCGCCTTTATAATATTAGTGTAATTTACACTTGTAAAGAATAATCATAATAATTATGATTCCATTCGTTTTCTTGTTACAGCTAATATAAATAGTTTTGCAATTTCTATAGAAGATGTCTCAATACTTATCTAAATTTTGTCATACGTTTACAATACAATTTACGAGTATCTATGGAAGGACACACCTACTCATATTTATGGAAAAATTGTGTTAGTAATTCGGTTCAATACACCCGCTAAAATTATAGCTTCTCGCGTAAATTATAGTGAGAATTATTGACTGTCCGGTGGAGTAGATCGATAAATCATGAAATACGTGTTAGTTTAGGTAGCAACCGATTTGCTGAGAGAATGAGTAAATTTTAGTTGTAAGTTTTTATAATGTCACAGTTGGATCGTTTAGACAGTAGCTCTCTCGTGTGAATTCCTCACACGTCGGTCGATACATTAGATTTTTCTGCTGCAATAAATTAATACCAAATATATTTATTCATCTAGTTTTTAAGTAAGTATAGAGCCGTAACAAGCAGCGACTTATGACTGGATCCCGTAGTTACGCCTGGACAGTGAGGGGTAGAGTTAGTTTACCTGGTAGGCACGGGTGCTGGTCGGCTGGCTAGCCGCTTGGATTGCGGTCCGTGAGACTAGTCAGGTGACGCTGTGAACGGAGAAGCCCAGTATCGGCTATAACGGGTGCGAACCGGGCTGTTGGTCGGAGGCGGGGTGGTTTGACGTATGCCACGCTTGCGTGAGTGCACGTCAAAGTATACCCGCACCTACTATTGGCCCTCGGACTGCTCGCCGCCTACCGAATGCACCACGCAATAACCTGCGTCGCGAGGGTTTGTTAACAGCAAACTAACGCGGCGTTGGTCATTGTCGTGGATCTAATGCAATTTATCTCGAAAAAAATTTTCCAGTCATCGAAAAAAAAAAGGTTATGTAGCGAAGATTGCGTACCGAATACTACCTTCACTACCCGAACTGTACGATCATCGGCATTATAAACCCAAGATACAACACCAACGCTAAAAATATGTCCCAAACAGAGCTAAAAGTAACTAGCTAAACCGCCGAAAAGTTAATCTGGCGAATAGCTCCGAGAAAATATGCGAAAACAAATACCTATAGTAGATAGAAAGTTTCATTTTTAGCACATATGAAATCATTGTTCGTTAATTATGTAGTTAAGCGTATGCGTTAAAAGGCCTTTAGGCCTTCTATCCTAAACCTATTTATATTAAGAGTGACTTGAACATTTAAATAATGCTCTATATTGTTTTAGCTACGCAATCATCCAATGTACCTTTAGGACAGCTTTCGGCCACGATTTTGTTGTGCTATTGACTGCAGGTGCTAGAATCAATGGCATAATGTTCTTCCCGCTTGATATAATATTTTTATTCTCCTATCCTATGACCAGCTGTTACTAAATTTGCAACGGCTAAATTTGAAACGCGATAATTACTTCTAAACGAATTGCACCTCTCTGATCAGCTTAACCCCTGTCGAAAAGCAACACCGAAAACAAGTAGTGTAATGACAAATTTGTGTACACCTAAAAATACTTACTTGCAAGAGCTACAATTCAATCAGACTGTTTTTAAAAACAAAATCGCAGACAATTGCAAGCATAAACCTGACAATCCACAAAATTTATTCACATATAAAATTCAGACTGATCCATTGCCAAATACTCTATTCAAACAACAAAACCGAGATTCATTCATCCGTATAAATTTCACATCATACATATTAACTAATCATACATTAACATTACTGATGCCAAGCGTATACTGTACCACTACATAGATGTCCGTGCGCATGTGTTATGTTCACACTCGTTATCAAACACGTCTACTACTGTTTACGAGGCTCATGGATGAATGGGTGACGACACAGCCACGCCTTCGGCTTATCAGAGGTCGATTATTTTCAGACGGTACGCAATATGGTATTTCATTTGTTTGTCACGAATTGTTTGCCGCGAGCAAACTGTTTTACAGCCATGTCGCAGGACGGTTATACGTCACAGGGAACCTTCTGCGACTAAGGTCTTTGAACGGCAATAAATACTTAAGACAGCAAAGAAATCATGTCAACTAGATATCTTTTAAGTTCTTTCTAATATATAATCTATATATATATAAAACTTAATGGTGACTGACTGACATAGTGATCTATCAACGCACAGCCCAAACCACTGGACGGATCGGGCTGAAATTTGGCATGCAGGTAGATGTTATGACGTAGGCATCCGCTAAGAAAGGATTTTGATCAATTCTACCCCCAAGGGGAATGAAAGTAAGTATGAAACTTTGTCAATTTTAAACCGATCGGGCTGAGACTTTGTATGCAGGTATAAGAAGAATCATAGATGAATGCCATTGTGTATAATACAAGCATGAGAACAAAAACTGTAGTCTACACTTCAGCTCTACACCGAAGCGAAGCGAGAGCGGGCCGCTAGTCAGTTTATATAATTAAATGCATGGATGTAATAACATCAAATTAATACAGAGCTTTAATATTGCGCAGCTGAAGATTTAAAGCAACTTAGTTGTGTCGATTTAATCGCTCTCCGTTGTGCGTCTCCGTCCATCTATAGAAATAAGTAGAAATTTATATAGCCGCTTATAATTACCTATGAAATTTTTTGAACTAGGTGCGTATAGCTATTAGCGATATATATAATATCTATATATATATAAAAAATACTCGTAGAAAAGTACGAATGTGCATCACTTCCGAACGACTGAACGAAATTGGATAATTATTTTTTTACAGTGTTCGTTATTGTCACGACAAGGTTTGTATAAAAGAAAATTTTCAAAGTCACGAAAAAATTAATGCAAGAAATAATTTTAAAATACAGTTTTTACGACACCACACGTATGTGTAAGCCATAGATATATTATTACACTAAGGAGTAATCTGAGCTTATTTGTTCAGCATTCACTCGAATCAGTGATATACTAGATAAAAAAATGTAACAAAAAAAACGTTGCAGGAAAATAGCATAGACAAATTTAAAGCGACAGAAAATACGCTTATGTTTTGGCAAGGAGACAAGAGGAATATGATTACTTAATAAGTATCAATATTATAGTTTTAATTTCAACATGATATCAATGTTTATTACTGGAACATTTGGTTTTAGTTTCCAAAACTAAAACTACTCCTAATTTCCCAGTAATTCGTAAGGGTCGACTAAGGGATTGACTGTCCTTGGATTGTGCAAAGGCTCGAAAATAAATCTTAACCCCTATTTAATATGCTAAAGTAACTTTCGACGATTAAGTGACTCACTACTCTGTCCACTCCCTCGGGGAATACGGACATGAATTTTCCTTCTAACATACATTTTTTTTTTGCCTTTACTTCAGATGAGAATACTACTTTGGTCTGCTCTATAAATTACCACTAATAATTATTGTTTGATAGTTCGTCAAAACGCCAATAACTACTTGATTTCGTTTTGTCGCTTGCGTCAAAATCGAAACGGAACACTAACTTTCATTCGGTTGAACCAAGCCAAACTACGTTCGAAGAGTATAAAAAAATATAATTAATACTACCTGTCCCAGCGAACTTCGTACCGCCATAAAAAATAGGGGTTGGTCGTAGAAGGGAGAAAATTTAGGGTTTTATGTATTTTTGTATGATGTATGAAAAAAAAAACATAAAATATTTTGCAAAAAAAAAATTAACCCTTAACATTTAGGGGGATGAAAAATAGATGTTGTCCGATTCTCAGACCTACTGAATATGCATATAAAATTTCACGAAAATCGGTCGAGCCGTTTCGGAGGAGTTTAACCACAAACACCGCGACACGAGAATTTTATATATAAGTTTTCCAACACACACCAATAATTACCCTAGCCACAAAGTAAGCCGAGCATAGCACGAGCCTAATGTGGGCTTGTGTTTGGGATGCTAGGGTAACGGATAGAATACATATACTGAGACATATATAAGTTTATTTACATAGAAATACATATAAAACATCCGTGACTGGAGTACAAATGCTCGTATTCATCTCGCAAACATATGCCCCCACCGGGCTTCGAACCCGGGACCTCTCAAGTAGGCGACACCTTGAAACCCGGCATACAAACCACTTGGCCATGGAGATTGTCTGAGTATAATTAATAATTATGATACAATTAACACCAAGATGATGCATCTAATGGTAGTCGATTGATCATTCTCCCACCAACACATGCACAGCACAGTGGTAGCCTGCGTCATTATGAACATGAGCAAGATGCAATGACATAAATGTTCGTCGTTACGGTGGGTAGGCCAGATCTTTTAATTGCTTCGCATCATTCTAAGATAGAATAGGTAGAACTTTGAAGAGAAATTTGAATAATATCAAAGAATTTGGCCAGTTCATGAGAAATAATTTTTACATACAATATGTTATACAGGATTAAAAATTTGTAATATTGGAACGTTTCATAATTATGACTGTAGATTCTATATATTTAGTTTAGGATTATTGCAATACCCTAACTGGGTTCTTGTTTGGAACGATATATATATATATATATATTTATATTTGTAACAGCATGTAAACAGCAAGAATGCAATGAATATGAATATGAATCTGAAATTGGGGTAGCAAGACGCAACGTCTTCTAGAATAATGGCCATATTGTTACAAAATTTTGTAGATAGATATATTAAGGTGTTTCGAGGGCGGAATGCTTTTATTGTCTAAAGATTTCTGCCAAAGAGTGATAGTTATTACTGGATCGACTATTAGTAACAGTAAAGACTGTTTAAATTAATTTGTAGCATCATGTAATGAATTTTCAGCTGGCAGTAAATATGAGAGTTACATTGCTAAACGATCAATCTACTGAAGATTCTTCCAAACAATTGCTTCCTATAAAAGCTGTGTTCCTCTCAATCGGTTAGCTTTCATTTCTTCCAAATTATTGTAAGAAGTACGAAGTTCGCCGGGTCAGCTAGTATGTAAATAAATAAAATAACATAGGTAAGTGTATTTCCTTTAATAAATCTGGGGCCGTTTTTGATTGCCCGTCCAGCAAATCTTGTACAGTTGTAAGAATGTAGCTTCGCAGAACAGGAGAGGTGCGGCGAAGATATGAGAAGTTAATAATTTAAGTTAAAGCTTATTCCTATATCATGAATAAGTTTAAAACTATCATGGCACGCATAAAACAATACCAATACTGAAGCGGCACACAACGCAGCGCTCACAAGAGCCGGCAAGCGGCTTCTCCGCTCCGTGGTATTTTTTTTTGAGTTTGCATGCTTTTGGTTGCAGATGGGACGGGACCTCAAGCCGAGAATTGGCGAGTGCCTCTAGGTAGAGGTATTCCAGGCTAATGGCATCTCCCCGTGGGGGTCGGTTCACAACTAGAGGGCGTCTCTGAGACTCGGACCTCGGCTCACGTTTCGTGGCTCTAAGTCGCTGTGCGGTCGCTACGTGTCTGTTGGAGTCTGCGCTTGGAGTCGCCACGTTTATTATCTTCGCCGCGCTTTTCCTGGTGTGCGCTGCACCTTAGCAGAGATGTCGTTTATTCGAACTCTGATCCCAAGGCACTTCGGGGTTTCAGTTACTTACTAGGAAACCCAAATGAATGATACAGGGCTGTACAGATCTCGCTTATTGGATTTCTTTACCTACTAGCCTAGGTACTGTTGTGTGTTTAACCACACACAGCCTATCTTGTGTCGCACATTTTGTATATGAGGCAAAGAACTCACGGAGCGGTTTTCAGCCGCACCCGCCGCGATCGCAGAGCTATTTTATTATAAAACACACGAGACCGCAATTTTTTGCGGTTCCGCGGTTCCTACTACGAGATCGGACGGAACCCGCCACGTCTGCGAGTGATCGCGCCTCGCGAACACCCGCAGAGGGCCCTTCGGCCGTTTTCGAATCAATCTTTCGAAAACATTTTTCGAAACCAGTTTCGAGAAAAGAATTCTAATTCTTTACCTAACAGCTATTTCACTTCCTGATCGTCAGGGCGTAGGGGTAAGGGAGATCGGGTCGTGCCGATCACCCTAGATGGGGTCCCTTACTCCCTAAATCATATTAACCACCCTTAGTTAGGGTAAGGGTCCCTAAAAATTGGGTAGTCTAATAGGCTTTTAAATCGAGTCGAGAAATTTGCAATTGCGTTTTCCCTACAATTTCACATTCTATGTAAGTTGCGGTCCCACAGCCAGGGTGGGCGCAGGCAAAAACAGCTCCATGAGTTCAAAGGCCCGTACGTAATTCATACGCTCTTAATTCTGAGACTAAGATCTTGAGATACTGTTTTCATACAAAACAGCATCTCAGAGTTATATTTGTAAATTATGAGAGTTTTCGAAAAAAAACTTCAAACAGAATAAATATTATAGCTATTAACGGGATTGTTACCATGTACATACCTTGTTTATTATGAGTCTCTGATATTTCGGCACTGTTGCAAGCGCCATGATCACGGAGTAACTGAAGTAATTGCGGGTAGATGTTATTGGTAGACATATCGGTCTACCCCCTGACGACGTCGTCTTTTACTGCGCTCGATACCCCTACCACTGGTCACATTCTCACTATTCACTCGCACCTGTTCCCGACACACAATACTCACAGTGTCAGATCGCAGAACGACACTTTTTTGATATTTGCGGTTTTTGCACATACGAACCACTGGATTCCAAACACTTGACAATTTAAACCCATCCTCACGATTCAAATTTTTGTGTTTGGTTATTTCAATCGCTTTCCTGACCAATCTTGGTATGTATTGGCATTCTGTTGAGATGATTTGTGGATTATGGAGCTCAATCCAGTGATTAGGACCCGAATCGATTTAATGTTCCGCGATAGCTGATTTTTGCGTATCATTGTTTCTGACTGCTTTTTTGTGTTCTTTCATTCGGCACGCTATTATCCGCTTCGTTTGGCCAATATACGAACTACCATAGCTACAGTCGATCTTATATACACAAGGTTTCTCCAAGGGGAAGTTGTATTTAGAATATCGACCTCGGCTCTAGTTAACCGTTGTCGTAGGGGGCGGGGAAAAACGCCCAGGTACCTGTACCTGGTATAGCGTGTCGTGTGTAGACCGGGTCTTCGCACTCTTATCCTACGGATGCGGTGTCTGCCTAATGCCAAGCTAGTGTGCAAGTTTGCTAGCTGTGTGGTGTTGGTGTTTGTGGTGGGAGGAGTCGGAGGCGCGTTGGCGCGGGTGATTTCATCGTCGGGGTACTTTAAGACATGCCTAGACCGACAAACGGAGTTTAGTGACGATGCTTACTTACCTTTGAAACTTTGACGTTCGCGATACGAATACGGGTCGGGCAGAGTTCGTACTTGGGAAAGTTATTCACCTTTGAAGGTAGATAAGAAAGCGGGCCACCATACCACAAGAATGTCAGGATTCTTATATGGTTATGAAATTTTTCATTCTATTTATTTTTTATTAATTGTCCCTATAACGATAAAATTTGATCAAATTTTCAATTTATCCTCTCGCGTCCGCTCTTAATTTATATATTACAGTAGGTACTAATGATAGGTACCTTCAAATTTATATTTTGTAAGTTGATTCGTTTTAGCGACCACGACCCGAAAAAGGTTCGTTCAATGTAATTTTTCGCGAAAGAGGGCAACTTTATGGTCACTGCCCAACGAATTAGAATTCGTTGTCACTGCCTCTTTCAATTTAACTTCAAAGGTGTGTAATAATTAAGCATGTAAATGATGTTCATCATGAAAATTATCATCCTGGAATGACTTTTCTTTTTATCTTATTCGTTGGATGAAATTTTTGGGGTTTTACAAGTCGTTGCACTATATGAGACAACATTTTGAGAAAAATCTGTTGATTGAAAACAAATTAATGTTAATTTAACTGGTAATTGGTGTTGATTCTGACATGTTTCTTTAAAGTTAAAACTAAATTTAACATCAGTCTCTCCTTTTCATACTTTATAAAGACAAAATATACACTGTTGTCGGATTGATTTTAAGTTTAGAGAATTATGCCTGAATCGACAACATATCAATAATGTATCATAATGTTTACTTATCACTCTTCCATTATTCAACAACTACACGAATCACATGGTGCAATTTTCTTACGAAAAAAGAGCAACAAAAAACTTTGTAAATATCTTATCCCTTAGTTAACAAATAGCTAAATACAAAAATAGTCAAGTGTAGTGCCGGAATCAGTTTCACAAGCCGAACTTTCTTTATTCAAATTGGATGCATAAAACAACACTTGAATTTGAATCGTGCAAACATTTTCTCCAATACCATGACCCTAAACACAGGCATAGTGCAGATTGGTACCCACCAATCATTAGCAGTCATTAACACCCTTAAATGACTGCAGTTCCAGCCGAAACCAACTGTTCAATGTCAACTTTTCATTGTCTTCTGAAGCACAGAGGAGCACGATTTAAAACATATTCGATCAGCCATCTTATGATCTGCCATTGCGAAAGTTGCTTTACTTCCACGATCGCGGACTGAACACGCTGACCACTTTCTGCTCTTTGATTGCTTGAAACTCCTTTTTTATGTTAAAAGGGTGGCAAACAAGCGTATGGCCTGCTTGAAGGTAAGCGGCCACCATAGCCCAATAGCCGCTTGCAATACCAAAATATCACTCACAACGTTGTCTTTCCTGACCTAATCTCCTACCCCATGGGGCCCTTTTTTCTGACGCAGGCAAAACCTCTATTTACGGATGACGGCGCCATATAAGTGTCGCCGCACACGGGCCACTGACCTCAACCACAAAACGCCGCCACCGGCATATTTCTTGTAGTTTTTATACATTTTATATGGACTCGCCACACACGGTACGCCGGTGGCCGCCACACGCTACAAATCGGCGTTGCTCGTTTCTTATGGCTCGCACCGGCCACATAATGCGCAGATTCAAAACGCCATCACACGTCACTCGCGCGATTACCCACCCCTCTCTCCCTTACCTTAGTCGGCCGCTTTCGCGCGCTTTAGCCACTTTAGTAGCCGCTTCTAGCTTCTCGTGGCGGCGTTTGTGGCTGCGGCGTTTGTGGCTGTGGCGTATGGCCAGTGTGCGGCGACACTGAGATACACACCGCCTAACGGACCTCACACCTGGCTCCCGCAAGCCTTACGGGCCCCCGCAGTGGCTGCCCACTGAGGGCCCCGTAGCTCTCACGGACGCTTTACGGCATAATATCCGCTGAAAACCCCTGCGAATACCCTCTAAGCTGCTGAGTGCGAAACCGCGGGATCCCCGTTTAGGGATTCGGCTGCGTCTTACCCCGTGGAACCCTGGAACCTTACTCACCGACAGACACACAACACAACCAAAATGTAGTGTTATTTTACTGTGGTCTTCTGTAAGGTGGAAGTAACTTCCCCAAAGGCACGCTCCAATTCGAGTGGAAAGTCCGTTATTCGTTGGTCTTTGCCTCTCTTACTCCTAACTCGCTAGTAGAATATAATTTATTACTTTATTGCAACCCTAAACTCCTAACGAGACGAATCATTAAATCTCTATTCGATTCCGTATATATCCTTTGAGACACATATTCGGATTTCGATTTACTACGCAGTTCCTTACCCATAACATGTTTGTGGCAGTCGAGTAATATTTATAGAAAATGCAAACAGCATAATTTCTGTCATCATACATTATGGTACCACCATGATGTGATGTTTTCCAGCGATATTCTGTAAACACAAGCAAGGTTGCGTCACGTGTGCCTTATCGCGGAACAGTCAAGACGTTACAATAACAAAGGGACAAAACAGTTTGAACTACACCGAAATAGATGCGGTTGATGACCTCTCACCCCTTATTAATAAACTATAAGCTTTGATTGGTTACTCCATGTTTTATCTTTTTTCATTGAATTACAAATGGCATTTGAGTAATATGAACAAAACAAGGTGTAAATCTAAGCTTAAGCTTTGTTTCCTATTAAGGGGGCATAAGTTTAGTCAAGAGTCGGGCAAACTTTTTCCTTATCGCGCGAATACTTATTATTAGAATCTATATCGGGCTTCAATTCGCACTGCTGCCCCCATAAGTATATCGAATCAAACTATAGCTCAGTAACGAATTACCCTGCGGAGCCTGCAGCGGTGCAACAGGGTTCCGAGTTTGCTGCAATTAAATGAGTAGATACTAGCAGCGGGATGGTCCTGGTCGGAACATGTGAGAAAATGGTACTTTTTAGTGAGTACCTTTGATATTTGTTTGATGGTCGTAGGAGGGAATTCAGCAATTCACGGGCCGGAAACACCCGCGGGCCGTAGGGTGCCCATCCCTGGCAGCGTGGCCATTGATACGGCAATTACCGTAATAATAATAAAGAGCTCATAATTTCAGATTATACGGCATACGGCAGGTTTGTCATGGCCGTATAATAATATACGGCATTCCAGTTCTGTTTTGAATCGATTTACAAAGATAGCAAAACATCGTATACAATTGTAGTTTAGGTACATCCCTAGCACGGAGAATGTATCCTTACTGGGAATCCACGTGCAGTATAACTTAATTAGTTACTGAAACTGTAAATGGAACTCTATTGGCGAAGCAAGCCATCAGAAATCATGTAAACTACATGAATTCATGTAAATGTTGTACATCCTATCCCATACATTTCAGCCATCCCGTGACATGTGTGTGAAAAATAAAAACAAGAACAATTAATATTGTGTAAAAAAATACGGCAGTATAAGAAATTTGTATGGCGATGATATGAATGAGTAGGTAAATTTTTTGTTTGTTTCCTTTATAATATAGTTATTAACTACCTATAAATTTTAATAAATAATAATCGGTAATAGGGAAATATCATGATTTTTATTTAAAAATACGGCAATCTGATGTATCGAATACGGCAACTCTATCAAACTCAATGGCAACACTGATCCCTGGTTTAGTCACAAGAAAAGTGAGTGCACACAAGCGCAGATTGTCACAGAGCCGAGAAAGTTATTCGCAACACCAATGATGCTATGTGAATGGAGACAACCAGTACCTCCCGGGTGACCGGTACAGGAGTATTGTCTGGTTTTAAGTGGCCTTGTTCAGGGCATTAGATAGGGCCCTGCTGATTTTACCCGGCCTAAGGGCTGGCTGAAGTGAACAGGGAGGAGTCCCAACATACCTTCTTCTCGCTTCCTCGGTGGTTGAAGGGAGCGTAAGGCATTTCCCAGGAAAAAAATACCAGTACCCCAAATACGAACTCTGCCCGACCAGTATTCGTATCGCCAACGTCAAAGATTCAATGGAAACTAGGCAGCGCCTTATAGCTTAATGTATGGATTCTTTTATGATTATGATTTTATTGAATTTAAAATGTAATGATAACAAATTTTCGTATGCTGTTGAGCATATCATGGAGGCACATTTATATAAATTTTAAAAACTAATTGTTACCGATGACAACGAATAAATGATTTGATTGATTGATTGATTTTTCTATATAAAATTTTACATGACAATACGATAACTTGCTCGCCAGTTGTTTGTGCTTGGAGTACAGTAGCGAAAATAGCTGATGCTGCATGATGAAGAATCGTGCTGTGTCAATCTTCTTCAACTTGGCAGTCTGCACCCAATTTCACTATCTATGTGGAGCTTTGGTCAATTTACTCATTCATCATTGTCATCATTAGCCTATTATTGCTCCCACTGCTGGATTACAAATATTCACTATGAATGCGTGTTTCACGCCCCAGCCGAGATGATACATTTTTGGCCACCCATCCTGTGACCGGACATTGAGAAAGTTACTTAAAATCCGCGATCGGACACTGTGCCCTTAAAGCCTATTTGTCGTAAATTGACCATGACTAAATGACTGGGAATTTAGAATATGCCACGCGAATGTTATTTCACTAAAGATGAAATAACATTCGAGTGGAAAATCCTCCTTTTTCTAAATATAGGTAAGGTTCAGCAAGACGGCATTCTTATTACGTTGAGATAATGTTCATATTTCAAGAGTATCAATTCACTGTTATAAACCTAACGAGTATAGCGTCATCATTTCCTAAGGTGAAGATGATTCACACAGCTCAAAATAAATATATTGACATAAGTTATGGTTTCGCATGCTATTTGAGGTAACTGTTTCCTAAACTCTGAAGTGAATATAGAATAGGTTAAAGTAGGTAAACACTACCAAAATAATGATATGGCAAAATGTTAGTTTCGTTCAACAGTCTAATCCAAAGACCAAGGGTGGTCAATTGACGATCAACAGAATTGTACACCTATAGAAAGAAAGAAAGACAATGTTTTATTCAGTGACACAAATTAATACATGAAAAATTATACCTTATACATAAATGCAGTTAGAGTAGACCTAAAGTCTAAACATTTGCGTCACTAAAAAGGCAGTCCACTCAGCATGTGTCGGATGTCGTAGACTGTCCGACGCTGGTCATCCGTGGTTACCTTTAAAAGTAGGGATGAGAGTACGAATAGCTACGCCACTTAGGAAGAAAATTTAATAAAATTTTATGGTTACTAGAAAGCAACCCGAGCGACACAGCCGAGTTAGTTCCGTGTTGTTCTGTGTTATTGTGCATTTAGATTCTAACAATAAAGTCCAAAGTCATTTGGATACATTTTACAGGTTTTGGTAATTTGACGAATCTGTACTAGGTATGTAGGCAGTGTTTTTTTTTTCAAATTACTTAGTTGCAGTGTTTGATATTTTTTTCGAAATTTAAATAATAAATAAATATACTTACATGTACTTCCAACACTCGCACCAATTAACTTAGCCCCAAAGTAATCACTGTAAGACTTGTGTTATGGGATACTAGGGTAACGGATGGAATACATATGCAGTACACATATATGTACATATATATAAAAACACATATTAAAAACATCCATGACTGGAGTATAAATGCTCGTATTCATCACACAAACATCTGCCCTCACCGGGAATCGAAACCGGGGCATCTGGAGTCGGCGGCACCATGAAACCTGGCATACAAACCACTCGGCCACGGAGTTCGCATAATCTCCACTTTACAGAAGAACACATTATAATAACACTACCATTGTACACTGCATGTGGTAACATAGTTAAAATGTCTTTGCATCTGCCCAATTCCTTTTACTGGAAATAATCTATACTTATAATAAATCTGTAGAGATGTCAATTCTGTACATGAAATATATTTTTAAAATAACTATCAGGGGGTGATTAGTGATCGATACTGATGCCAAAAATGCAATCATTAATTTTTTTGTCTGTCTGTCTGTCTGTCTGTGTGTATGTTCCTTATAGAAACAAAAACTACTCGACGGATTTTAACGAAACTTGGTACGATTATTCTTCATACTCCTGGGCAGGTTATAGTATACTTTCATCACGCTACAATCAGTAGGAGCAGAGTAGTGAAGGGAAATGTTGGGAAAACGGGAGAAGTTACTCCATTTTTTAAGCTTCCGTCGCGTGTGCAGCCTTAATGATTAAAGTTACATAGAAATCATGTATGACGGAAATATTCTACATAAAATTCTAAAAAGTATCCTGCAACAGCATATGTCTATCTTTTATGGTTGACTCACAATAACACGTGTAACTCCCGATAGCTTAGCAGTTCGGAGCATTCTGATCATATTTGTTTACTCTTACGTTTATAATACTCGGTATAGAAACACCAAACTTATACATGAAATAAGCCATCGCGCCATCGCACGTGAATACTGAATCATGCTATAAGGATAATTTTTGTGTAACGGTTGCCGCGCTCGACACGGTTCGCGGCAGCGGTAGGGTATCAAAGGTCCGAGAGCGAGCTGTCTAAATCTGTTTTCTGCGTCGCTCCCCCCCTGGGGGACGATCGCTTCCGATCAAGCCTTAGAGGCCTTCCCGGCCAGAGGCAGCCCCTACGGGTGTTTTTTAGTCAGTACGAGTCTGACATAACCTTGCAGCCGGCTGTAGGGTATCCATGAGGATTTCTCATCTGCTCCCCCGCCTGGGAGACCGAAACCGTGCTTATTAGCGCGACTTTTAGTCTTTAAATAGTTTATTTGAATTTCTTTTGTTGTTATTTTGTAAAACAGGTATTAGTTGTTTTGGTAGTGTTTAAATATTCGTTCAAATTAAAAATTATTAAGCGTAGGTACTTTTATTAATTAAAGTAGTTATAAGTATTTATTTTTAAGTGAAGGAGGTATAGGTAGATAGTATTGCACAGGCGTTTCAACTTTATTTTCATTTCTTTTTTGTTGTGAGTTGTATATATTTCTGGTTATAATTCTATAAGAATATTTTAGTTCAAATAGTCACTTAGATTTTATGTGTAAGGTAGCTAAAGTTAGGACCACGTATTAGTTGTTTTGGTAGTGTTTAAATATTCGTTCAAAGTGTAATTTAATCATATTGGATGAATGTACGATGGCCCATCGAAAAGGAGTAGAAGCGGTAGACAGAACTTTAAGAGATATAAGACAAAATGATCGACCCATGGGCGTTATCACAGTTTTATTTTGTGGTGATTTCCGACAAACCTTAACGGTAATACCAAGGGGAACCCGAGCTGCTGAGGTTAGGGCTTGCCTGAAAAGCTCTTATTTGTGGCGTGATATACAATCAGTGCATTTGACTATAAACATGCGAGTGAGAACTGTAGATAACCCGGAAGATCGTGAATTTTCTGATATATTATTAAAGAAAATACCTTCACCAAAGATACCTATCCACTGCTACACCAAGGAAAACTTATTCTGACGCCTGAGTTATGTTGTATAGTGCAATCCCAACAACATCTTACATCGTCAGTTTACGGTGACGTAACAAATATATTAAATAAGAACAATTCTTGGCTATGCGAAAGGTCCATTTTAACTCCTCGCAATGACCAGGCATCTGAGATTAATAATAAAATACTGTCGAATATCCAGGGGGAAAGCAAAGTTTATAGTTCAATAAATAGAATGGCCGATGAACAAGAAGCCACTAATTACCCGATAGAATTTTTAAATTCTTTAAATATGCCCGTACTTCCTTCTCATGAAATTTGTTTAAAAATTGGCATTCCGATTATTCTGCTCCGAAATTTAAGACCACCACAAATTTGCAATGGAACTCGGCTTAAAGTAACCCAGTTGCAACAAAATGTAATCGAGGCTCAAATTTTAATAGGTTGCGGTGCAGGAGAAACCATCTTTATTCCCAGAATTCCCATAATACCAAATAATTTTCCATTCCAATTTAAAAGAACGCAATTCCCAGTATCGGTGTGTTATGCAATGACAATAAATAAGGCTCAAGGGCAGACCTTTCGTGTTGTTGGAGTAGATCTCGGTGTCAGTTGTTTTTCACATGGTCAGTTATGTCGGTCTTTCCCGGGTTAGCAGTCCTAGAATTTTTTATGTTCACGTTCCGGACGGGTCAACTTTCAACGTAGTTTACCCGGAAGCTTTGCGCTGAAGTATTTTCATTCTATATGTACTTAAGACTCATGTGAAAGCGATCTAAACAATATTACCAATACATTAACATAATAACATACAAGGAGTTACACGCTGATGGTCTCGGGGCACAGTGATAATAATAATATTCTGCGGTTCCTTATTGCGATATTTTTAACAGTATTATATTTCCCTACTAAAATACGAAAGTTAATCTGTCTGTCACATCAAAACCACGGAACCCTGAGGAAGGACATATGCTACTTTTTTACGAAAAACGACGATAACACGGACGAAGTCGCGGGCAAAAGCTAGTTTGTAATAATAATCTTATTCTGATTATATCATTGAGCTCAGGAATTTTTGCAATAAAATGTTTAATAAGAGTATAACGTTTCATTGTATACTTTTAGAAACGGTGTCCAGAGTCAAGTCTCCTTTTCAATGAGTTCACAGTATCGTATGGGCTCCACTGTTCAAGAAACCTATTAAGTGTCATCATGTTACCAGATGCGTACTCTTAAAATCAACATCGATATATCGCGAACTTCGTCATGTAGTGTCTTACTCTACGGCATTAAAAAGTATTAAGGATAAAGTGGGACGGACGATGTGTCGATAAAAACTTACCGAAAGTCAACTTTAAGAATTGAGTTCCAGTGAGTAGGGGAATAACAAGATTGATTCTTAACGAAGACCACACATGGTGTGTTTTCAAAAAATATAAAGATGTAAAAGCAAACAAAATAAGTCTTTCTTGTTTTATTCGAAGCAGAAGAAAAATGTAAGAAGTTGCCTTACGCATTACTTTATTTATATTTATTTATTTATTATTGTTAACGGTAATAACTTAATTTGCTACTGATACTTAAGGAACAACAACGTAAAATAGAAGATAACTTCAAATACATAATAAATAATAAAATGAACTTGAAACGTGAAGTTCTATTATAATTATACGAGCTGCTAAGCAAGTTTACTAAGATAGTTATTTCATTATAAAAATGGTAATAAATGTCCAAGTAACAATCATAGTGTTCTATTCACAGCAGTGTTTACAATCTTTTCATTGTCTTTACAAAACGTAAATACATTTTTGGAATAAGAAATTTCCATCGGATTTTATAGCAAACAGGCCCAGTGCGGATTGGCGGGTGCTAACGAATGCAGATGCAGCCGGGACCAACACACGGCTTAACGTGCCTTCCGAAGCGCGTGGTGGGTCATGGCCCAATCTCTCTATTCCATTCATAGTGAGGGCCTGTGCCCCAGCAGTGGGGACCATTAACAGGATAATGTAGTGATGATAGCAAATAGGTAGTTAATTGATATTGTTTAATGTTCCTTGAGCTTTGCATCTAATAAGATTTAGGTAATGTACCTGTGAGTGTGAATTCAACAAACTTCTGATTGTTTCTTCTTTCCATCTTGCTTTAATTTTTGATATTTAGATATTTGAAGCCACTCATCATCCATATTTTTCACTCTTTAAATTAACAAAGAAGTAATATTATCAGATAAAAACTTAAATCACACCATTTTCAAAGCCGGCCGCAGAACGATAACTGATAATGACATTCAAGATGGCGCGCAAAGTAGTATAGACAAGAGCTCCTGTCAAATAACTTTTTAAATTCTCACTTTGGACAATTGTGCAGGCCGTACAGTGCAAAAGTACGTACTACACGTTAATTAATTGCGAGATTTGAGCAGCGAAACATCTACCTACGTTATTTTCTGATGAATATTTTTACAGAACAATAGTCAACGGTATATTTTATATTGTTATGGTGCCAATACAAAATCATTTAATTATAATTATAGAAAAACTCTCAAACTCTTTTAATGGTAGTTTTAAATTTATTGACGTTTAATTTTTGAATATTGCTAGGGACTTTGTTGTAGAAGCGTACACAAAGACCTTTAAATGAATTATTAATTTTTGTGGAGCCTTGTAATTGGTACAGTTACAGTGTTGATATTGAATGTAGATAATACTAAGTCATAACAAAAAAACTGATGACCTTCATATCTGAGAGGCAGGCCCCCGGATTTCACATCATTATTGTCTTAATAAAAAATCATATTCTTTAAGTAAGTATAAATATAGACACACCTCTATGACGCCATTTTGTATAACGCATACTAGGTTCCGCCCGTGATTTAGTCCGGGTTAACTTCGGCGCTACCTCACAGACGGACAACTTTCCAACGCCTGAGTTAGGTAGCACGACTGATGAAAAGCCGTCGCATGAAGTCGGTTGCGACTGCTAGTAACAAGAAAAATATAGTATCACAACCCAATTGAGCCGTTTGTAGCCATCAGTCGGGCGGCTGCTGAGTGTGAGTTGCAGGGGAACGATTTTTTTTGAGTGTGTACGCTGCAGGGGGCCATTCGCCTAACGGAAATGCTTTGGTAAACGCTAACGCTTACGATTTCATTTTGTTATTTCTAACCGCCTGTGATTTTCAAATGCCTCGCGCTCTTATATATTCTTTTGCATTGGTAATAACAATATTAAAAAAATGAGCGTTTTGAAAACCTTCGGCGGTCAGAAATAACAAAATAAAATCGAAAGCATTAGCGTTTTCCAAAGCATTTTCGTTAGGCGAATGGCCCCCTGGTCCCAGATGATCTTTACAGCGTCACCGGGTTTGGGGACGGCGAGATCCTAAGGGGACCACATCTCACCACGGTGGGAGTCTCCTCTGCGTCTGGAACCTCTAGACCACTCGAACCTGAGGGGTCGGTTCAACTAGAGGGCGTCTCTGAGACTCGGACCTTGACACTAGTTAGTCTTTATCGTGGGGGGTGGGGAAAAATGCCCAGGTACGTACCTGTACCTGGGCACGCCCAAGTAGCCCTCCGCAGCGGACGGGGGGCGGTACGTTGGGAACTAGGCCGCGTACTCAGCCCCCTCGGCGGGCCATCCTGCGCACGTCTGCGGGGTCCCCGCGATACCCCGGGAGACCCCTGCCCTGCCGCGAGGAGGCTAGGCCGGGAGGCTGCTAGGAGCGGAGACGCGGAAGAATCCCTAAACGGGGATCCCGCGGCTTCGCTCTAAACAGCTTAGAGGGTATTCGCAGGGTTTTTTAGTGGAGGCTTGTGCGAGCCAGGTGTGGGGTCCGTTCGGTGGTGTGCCTCTTAAAGGCGCCATCGTCTGTAAATAGTATTTTTTGGCTGCGCATAAAAAAAAAAGGTACGTACCTATACCTGGTATGTCATGTGTAGACCGGGACTTCACACTCTTATTTTACGGGTGCGGTGTCTGCCTAGTGCTAAGCTAGTGTGCAAGTATGCTAGCTGTGTAGTGTTGGTGTTTGTGGCCTGTGTGGGAGGAATTGGAGGCGCGTTGGCGCGGGTGAATCACAATCCAATTGAACCGTTTTTAGCCGTCAGTAGGGCGGCAGCTGTGGGAATTGCAGGCGACCGACGGCTATTTAGTGGGTGATACCGCCAACACGCTGCATCTGTTGTTAGCATTTGGTAGATGTTGCGAGAAGTCGTCCGCGTGCGAGTTACTTGCTGCTTTTCCATACAACTTCGTCTGGGTTAGCACTCAGTTTTTAAGCATCCCACAGAAACTTAATATTTTATTTTTAAATTTTTGTTTAGTACTAAGACGTAGACGGAAAAGAGCTTTACTTCATCCAGGATGTGCAATTAATGATGTTATAAATTAATGAAGAATGTAATCAACGGATCAACCACAATATGATATTATATACCCGTTTTTGGTAATAAAAACGATTATCTTTTAACCTACTCATCAATTTCATCATCATCTTTATCAACATTATTTCTGAGCGCTCTGTTGAGACCCGAGAGATTATCCTATGGAAATCCAGCACAAACGAATCAGAACAAAATATGTAAGTATAACAAAAAGTAACTTAGATACAATACAATTAATTACAAAATAGATTTTTATGTTTGAGCCCAAAAACGAGCTGTGACGGATTTAAAATTTTTTTCAATTTGGCATTAGGGTAATAAAAATAGTATTTCAATAGTTTAGTTAAGATATAAATATCTGTAGCGTTCAATCTCAATCCGAAAACTCCAATCGTGGATTGAATATTTCAATTTTAATCTTAGGATTGCTAAAAACTTTTCAATAATCGAACTTTGATTTGTTATTTTTGATCCATCAATTTAAACTAACTTTGTTGATTCCGTCTGCAACTGCAGTACCTACTAACACCCAGCGATCCGTACTGAATGCGTGTATTAGATTATTACTCTAGAAGAAAAATACTCATTTTATTTGACATTAAAAATTTAATGTCGTGTAGTATGTAAATATATTCAATTTATATATACGTACATTAATATATATACATGAACAATGAACCTTAAACTAAAAATCTTAAAAATATAATATAATAACTAAAATATATTACTTACTAAAAGGAGTCCCTTTAGGCAAGGTTCCGAAGATACTGGCAGCGTTCCTCCTTTAAATAGCTAGACTAATTCGTTGTCCGAGGTAGCTGCCAGTTCTTCTGTCTCCAGTGATGTCGATCTTTTTGATATTTCCTTAAAAAACCTCATAGCGCTAGGACCCCTCGGACCAAGGGTCTCGACACCGAATGGGAAAAAATCATATTCGGAGCCTAGACCTCTGTATTTGCATGTTTTTGCTTTTTCAGCCGCTTCACATAAGTCGCACCAGCTCTGTTGTTGGTTCCATGTAGATGGGAAGGGGCCAGCGTGTCTGAACAAATATAAATTATATTATATTATTATTATATTTTATATATGTAAATATTAGATTGCCTTACGTTACTTGGAAACAGATTTCAAGCTAAGCATCAATAAGAATGGGAAAACATTGAATTTCCCCACAACTAGGTTTCGTGTTTAACTACTATTGGCTGACTGATAAAATTAACATCATTTTGTTTAAATAGAGGCAAAAGATAATAATTATATCATAACAATATTTATCAGGCAAATATTTTCTGTGATTGTAGGCATGTATATGACAGATCACGCGGTCGTGCAAATAGCAGGAATTTAAATTGTACTCTTGTTTAAAGATAATGTAATGTTTAATGTCCATACTTCGGGCAAATTAAAGAGATAAGGTGCAGCAGATTCCCCGCTTGAATTGGAGCATCCTTTTATGGAAGTTACTTTCCTCCAAATACCAGAAGAATACTATGAAATAAACACTACAATTTCGGTAATGTTCTCTTTCTACCGGTGAATAAGCTTTCAAAACACCACGGGGTACGCAATATGAAAAGCTATTGAGGCCCTTCACCTCTTCCGCATTGGCCACGTAGATGGGCTAGGCTAAGCGCGGGTGCATGCCACGTACATTCAGTAGCGGCTACAGCGGCTGACTAAGTGGACGTATTGAGGATGGCTCTAAACTAAAGTGATGCGTAGTTGCCTAGAAAGCAGTTCGTATTTTATGCCGAATACTATGCTATACTTGTACCTACTTATTAGTAATTAGGTATTATCTAATAAAACTTACTGTCCTGATCTGGAAAAAGCTGTTTGATTTCTGCCCATAGTCTTTTTATTACATTTTTATACTTGTGTTGTGGATGCTTAGACATCCATAGGTGGTCGGTTTAATATTTGTGTAATAAATGCTTCGGTGTCCATAATAAAATGCTGCCGCTCGTGGATTCATCCAAAAATTTTTGTTTCACTCGATCCTTCCCGCGGTCGCCGTTTTCAACCGCCCGAAAAACCGCTGTGCATCGTGCACCGTTCCACCCGCCCGCCTCGCCCGCTACCGCTGCCCCGAACTGCCGCGGCGAGCCGCAGCCGCTCTAGCCCGCCGCGCGTGGCATATTTTATAAACTCTCATACATTTGTTTAATTAGCCAACCGCTGCCGCCACCCGCAACCGCGGCTAGTCCGTCTCCGTGGCCAAGCACTTAACATCTTAACACTGGTGGGACAGTAAATTTATGGAAAAATAATTTATGCGCACAATCAGTATAGCAATTTTATAAAAAACGCGATATAGGTTAATAATAATTAATTATATTTTCTCATCACAAACAGTTTTACACAAGTTCCATGTAATCATAACAGTAAAGGCACAAATGATAAGTTTGTTTGAGACTGATGCCTGAGATAGGTATGGTAACATACCTATTTTACAGATCATCAGGCTTCCACCACCTTGGTTTACAAGAACAATTATTATGATTATAATACAAAAATATCTAGATATTCATCAATTAAACGCGAGAAATGAAAATAAGATAATAAGCAGTTCCAACTTTTAGATTACAAAAAACACAAAACCAATTTTCAGGGAAATATATAGCTTTTTACAATAAGTTACCACTCAGTGTTGTTAATTTACCTCTTCATAAACTAAAAACTCATGTGAAAAATACTCTGATGAGTAAAGGATATTATCGAGTCCAAAATTACTTAAATGATCGAAGTATCTGGGAATAAAGAACACTTCGCTCATTAATGTAAGCAAAGTCTTCTCATTAAATTCACAAGTAATTATGTAACACATAATTATTGTATCTAATTAATTGTATTGGTAGCGACATGATATTATGTAAATGTTGCTTCTTCTGTCAATGCTGATAAGTTTCTTGCGCCCATTTGTCATGTCAGCTAAAATATGTCCTGAATGGGTTGGTAGGGAATATTGGACAATTCAAAAGAGCTTTGTATAAATCAATTTGAATAAAATATTATCTGATTTCATTACCATAAGGTGGGTCATATCTACGCTTATACTTAATTTCCACTTTTTACATATCAGTAAAATAGTAGTTACCTATAATTTTTATTTTTTAAGCATGTAACTGCTTGATGTTTAAATCTAAAGAAAATATAACTAGAAAAAAATCCACGCGGACCAGGCAGCAGACGGGACTCGAACCCGCACCCTTCGCTATCCGGGCGAATGCACTGACCAATTATGCTACCGCGGCCCTGACGGCCGCTTCCAAATTCCTCTAGCCATTCTTAAGCTGCAAGGCGCCCATCTCTTCGCATTGTGTAATGTAAGAATAATATTAATTATCATATTTAGCAGACGTTTAAATACCCTAGAATTCCGTATCAAATAACAATATAGACAAAATATAACATAACATTCACAATAGCAAGTGCGATTTCCTCACAAAAATATGCTCCCGTTCTTTTCCAGGATAATGTAATGTAAATTGAGGCTAAGGCAGGAACGTAACTTTATATACCGTGTTCCAAAAAGTGTTTGAGGTGCCGAAGCTGGTAGCTATTGCGAAACTCTCACCACAAAATACAGACAGTACGGAAGGTAATCTACATACAAAGTGCGCTCGAGTAATGCACACATACACACCGCTTAAGGATACAATATCTCAGACCATTTGAGATCACTGCGAGCGTGAGTTCCATCCTCTTTAGACATGCGTTTGTAAACATTTTTGTGCAAAAATGGAGAATTTTTTGTGCAAAAACAATAAGAAGTTATTATATCTGTTTAGTAGGCGAATGTTTAAATTCAACATTAAACTTTACGTTTATTTGTTACATTAAAAATTTTAATATTTCAGTTATTATTGGTTTGTATATATCTTTCTGTTTCATTCTCGACAGTTAATCAAACAACTAGATACGAGTGCCACTACCGTGATAGTTTTTTGTGCATAAGCCAATGTTGACAATGATAGCGCTACCTCCGAGCGTAGGTATGTATGGTGAAGTACATACATCAGATAACCTTCATCATTTTATTCTTCATCGTTCATCATCCGCCTATTTATGTCCCCATGCAGGGCACAGGCCTTCCCTATGGATGGAATAGGGAGATAGGGCCATAACCCACCACGCGGGCCCAGTGCGGATTGGTGGTGGATTGGATAACGACTGCAGACGTAGCCGGGATCAACGGCTTAACGAGCCTTCCGAAGAACGGAAGAGCTCCAGATAGAAGATTTTTGGTCACTCATCCAATGACCGACCACTGCGAAAGCTGTTTAACTTCAATGATCGCAGCCGAACGCGCTAACAACCCGCTCCATCGAGCTCCTCTATGCAAGGTGAAGTACGTACATCAGATTACCTTCTGTGCTTCTCTATTTTGTGCTCTCACGGGATTGTCGATCGACTGCCTGCCTGTGTGCCTGTAATTGATCAAGGAACGCCGAACGACGCCGCTATAAGAACGCGCGGTCGCTGCCCTTTCGAGACGAGGTCTACTAACGTAAATTCCAATGCGCATTTATCAAATAAGAATGCGATTTTACACCTACATTTGAATTGACTAATGAACTTTATTTTCCAGAATTATATTCCGCAAACGAAACATTACGTATTTTTCATCAATTTCAAAAGTACAAAAACAAAAAAAAGTCGGTTTTTTTCGGTTTTTTTAAATTTTATTTTTGGCTTTTAAGTTTATAAATTAAAAAAAAAAGAAAAAAGTCAAAAAATAAAACTCGACTTCATTAAAACAAAAGCACAGAAAATAAGTAATAATGCCAAATACATTTTCTTCACTTAAGTCTAAAGTAGGTAACTTTAATTCCATTTCCAACCGCCTTGCAGAACACAGAACGGTCTGGTGATCGTTGGTGAAATGTGCTGTCGTAAAAGGTCACGACCCTCAACCATGAGGAAACGGCGATGAAGAAGGTAACTTTAAAGTTAAATAAATATCAATTGGAGTCGGTTCCATGCATGTCTGATAAATCCAATTTATATCATCATCATCATCATCAGCCTCTTAATGTCCCCACTGCTAGGGCACAGGCCTTCCCTATGGATGGAATAGGGAGATTGGGCCATGACCCACCACGCGGGCCCAGTGCGGATTGGCGGGTGCTAACGACTGCAGATGCAACCGGGACCAACGGCTTAACGTACCTTCCGAAGCACGGAGGAACTCAAGATAGAAATTTTTATATAATATCAGAGTTTTAATATTAATTTGACTTTAAAGGTACTTTAGTATTACAAATTGTGTACCTACATTAAGAGGCGGGTTCTTTTAAAACAAAATCGTGGTTTCGTTAGCCAGTTAAACAAAAGTAACCAGAGTAAGACTTAGGAAAGTTAGTACTTAATAGTACATCATTCGGGTCTAAACAGCATTACGGCTTTGAACAAAACATCTTCTCTCGTGTTTACAAGGACTACAGAAACCTTTAACTTAAATATTTAACAACTTCATAAGTAATCATTACTTATGTACCAGAGCTAAGTAAATATGTCATTTTTTAATAAAAAGGAACTACAAAGTTCTTAACATTTAAACTTTTTATCCCATCAAAGCAGCGTTTATTGTTGTTTTATGTCTTTTAAGTTACATTAACTTCTTTGCTTCTTAGAATTCGACTAATTGTCATTGGATTTTACAGTGAGCGAACCGAGTCAACGCATCGAATGACCACGCGATTAAGCAAAACTCAGCGAGCCAGCTAATAATACGTTTATACCTAAAATATGCCTACCTCAGAGTGAACCACAGAACACAGAAAGAGGTTAGAAGGGTCTTCAGAGACCTTTTGTACGGGAACCGATGTCGCCGGCTCGCCCGCACTACACTTACACCTAATAGATATTAGCCAATCAAACGCCGTGACATCAAACAATCGAACCAATCGGCGCTCACACCCCATCGCAACAAAGCAATCGTTGCCAAGTTTTGGTCAAGTTATGAGCATTTGCTCACAACTAACTGTGGCGCGCCTGCCCCGCCCACAAGGCCCTTCTAACATCTCTCTGTGTTCTGTGGAGCGAACGAAACCTTTGAATATATAATCCGACCCATTCAAACTAACTCAAACAAAAAAAACATATTTTGCAACAACAACAAAACAAGTTATTTTTACTTTCTCAGAACGAGTTCTACTACAATACTTAGAATTTTTTGTTGTTGCAACAACCTTTATGTTCTTTTATTTTTGGACCTGTGACGTAATTAACAACCTAGGCGGTTGTTTAGCCAGTGAAAATAATTATTTTATATAATCTGTACATACGTTTAACGTAATAATGTACGTCTATGTTCGTAAATAAGAATTTCAAATATAGCCTTAGCTATTGAAATTATTATAAAATGAGATTACTTACCAGCTTTTTAAATAAACACACTTTCCTTTCGCTTTTCCGCAATCTGTGGGAGTGATTTCCTGAAAACGGACTAAAGTGTATAACAGAAAATTGAATTGGAATCGCGCGTTTAGAATTCGATTTGACCAATGAGCCCGCGCAGCGGTACTTTCTGTCGTAATTCAATTGTTTTTCAGGTGTTGCTCATTATTTGCTTATAATTATATTATTTGATATATAACTAGCAAACCAGTGAAACAAATGTTCACCAATTAAAAAAATAAAAAAAAATGTATTTAATTAATTGAGAACTGCGGAGATTTTGTGTGGTTTCGTTTGAAATTCGTGATTTCTCGAAAACCGGAAGTGCTACGTTACTCAAATCCGGTTTGTAGTCTTATCAGACTATTCTTAACTAATAACTTAAGCATTCTCTGTATCTATCTCTTACGGTTTGGCCGCTGAAACAGCACCACAGACAGACGGACGGACGGACTTGTCTAAGATAAGAGATGACGACCTCCGTGGCCGAGTGGTTTGTACGCCGGGTTTCATAGTGTCGCCGACTCGAGAGGTCCCGGGTTCGAATCCCGGTGGGGGAAGAGGTTTGTATGATGAATATGAGCTATTAATTATGTACTCCAGTCATGGATGTTTAATATGTATATCTATGTAAATATACTTACATATGTACTGTATATGTATTCTATCCGTTACCCTAGCATCCCATAACACAAACTTTACAGTGCTTATTTTGGGGCTAGGCTAATTGGTGTGTTTGAAATATTTATTTATTTTTAAATATGGCTGAAAAAGTGCACAAAATGAAAAGAGGAGAATACCTTATACATAACCTATTCTGTCCATCCTAATTTTATAAAGCTGAAGAGTTTCTTTGTTTGGTTGAACGCGCTAATCCTAGGAACTACTGATTCAAATTAAAAATGTATAGTTCGTTCACCACGGGAACCTAACCTCGAAGGTTTTTATTTTTTTTAATAAAGATTGTACATATATGTATTTTTTATTATTTCTCTACTGGCGCTACAGGATAATATTCTATATTTCCCACCAAATTTCGTGATTTTAGGTCCACGCAAATAGAATAGAACGATATTTTTTAAATTTCGAATTCCAGCTTACATGCGCTGTTTCTGCAAATGAAAGCACGCATCTATGCCAATGATTTACCAGGGCATCATGCACCGTTCCATCTCCAGTGACCTTGAAGTGCATCCACGTAAAATGCAACGAAAGCACCCGCCTAGTGAATATCAATTCTAACGCCTCACACTTGCGGTCTAATTTAGATTAAAAAACAGGTTTTTACGCCACGCGAACACGTTTAAAATAAAACTCTTCATATTGGCGCAACGGAATTTCGAATTTAGAACTACATTGTAAATTTAAGAGGTTATAAAATTCAACATTGCGTCGGGATGTACAGGTATGGATGAGTTATTAGCTATTGTAATTTTCATTGATTTCCGGTCAAAATAAAATTTCATATTTGTAGGTAAATAAATAATGAAAATGTCCTGGTAATTACGGAATTGAGCCGTCAGGTAGGGTTTTTAAAAACTAAACTTTAAATTATAACTTTATTTATTTAAATGTTTTACAAAATTACTTATACTAATTGATCCCGATGATCCGGTCTTACAAACTATACGTCAAGATGCTTCCACGATTGAAGCTCAAGCAACTCCCAAAACTGTCCGAAGGTTTTACATTAACTAAATCTGTCTAATAAGCACTTTTCAACACGATTGCTCAATCGAGCCACCTGCACTTGGGAAACACATAATGTACGCGTGACGTATGAGTGACGTAGACGAGTCTTGTACTCGTAACACCTTCCCTCCTAGATGAGCAACTATTTGCGAAGATTGATAGCAAATGTTGCGGCTTTTCTTTCTTCGATGGATGGTGTAGAACCCGCTGATGCCATTTCCATCTCTTGAGGCTGTGTAGATTTAACTCGCTGTTGGATCTTACGCCGTCTCAGGTAGTAAGCCACACTAATGAGTACAAGTGCACTTAACAGTATGATGACGTATGTAGGTATCGTGGTGTGATATAAGCTGGATAAATCCACGGTGTTAATTCTAACAGGTGGGTCCATGAGTAATTGATGTTGAATATTGTGTAATTTGTTCAAATCAATTGTTGTGAAATTATAATTTGGTAAGTTTTTCTTCGAATTTGCTGACATCGGAGTCGAGTGTGGGAATGTCATTATTTCAACAGGTTGCCCACGAAATTTGTCATCAGTATTAACAATTGTGAATTCTGGTGTGTGAATGCTGCAATTTCGGGGAATCGTTGCGAAGTAGCTTCCTTTTAACAGATGATATTTTTCTTGTCCGCATGATATTTTTACTTTGATTTTGTTAGGTAATGATAAAATATAATGTTGACTGTCCAATTCTAGTAGTGCTTCCTTCAGGAGTGATATGGATGTAGGATGGCACTCTCCTGTGTTCTGATGATAAATGAGATTGAAGACGCAGTCACTGCGTGTTCGGGTTTGATGGTTAAGCTGCTGCTTGCATATGTACCAGGTGTCGATCTTCGGGCATTCAGCCTCCATGTACGCAAATTCCTGGGAATTGGATGCCATGTATGGGAATGGTGGAAGGATATTTTCTGAGTTTTTATTAGGAACACGACAGAGTCTATAAAGGTCATATGTTTCTAGAGACATTATAGGAAACTTCAAGACAATTACGATTTTCTTATCAATAAAATATGATCCTAAGGCAATTAGATCGTAATAAAACCTAACATCTAAGTTTAGTAACGTATTGGGATTATATAGATTTTTAAGCTGTGTTAAAATATTTTTTAAATCACTTATATATAGTATAGAATGGTGCATTACGTTTGTGCGACTAAAAGCTAAAATATTACCTAATCTAGTTATTTCAGATGAGAGTTCCAGAATATTTTCCGTAAGTATGCTAAATAATTGGGAAATCTGCGTAAATTGATATATCTGTTCTTTTTCAGTTACAGATGTATTACTTATTGAAATTATTGCTTTTTCTAATTTTCTTTGATTTGAAGAGATATTATTTAAAATTTGAGTTTGTTGGATGGTCATTTCTTTATATAAACTAATATGCTTATTAAAACTATCCGAAAGGTCTTAAATTATTAGGGAAAGTGGCTTGTTGCATGAAATGGTATTTAAAAGGTTTAAATTGATGTGTAATCATTTCAGAATTGAATTGTCTCGAAGGCATAAATGAGTCATGTGAATTAAAAGGTGAGTAATTAAACGGGGCATTGTTAATCGATTTCTTAGAAATTAGCGGGTTACAGGCTTCAGATTGTAAGTATAAGGCGTTTAATTCTTCCTGGGCGAATTCCAAGGTCTTTTCTATCGAGT
Source organism: Chilo suppressalis (assembly GCA_902850365.2). NCBI lineage: Eukaryota > Metazoa > Arthropoda > Insecta > Lepidoptera > Crambidae > Chilo > Chilo suppressalis. Next base: position 15,137,935 of record OU963914.1, on the reverse strand, counting down.
CGGGGCGCATGCACCTGACACATGAGCCTAAAGGCTCGGCTAGGCCTCTGGTATATGTTTGAAGAGCTAATTTTTTTATAAAGTTCACGTTTAGCCTCAACTGTTGTTTTAATTTGTTCGTGTAATTCTACATTAGTCATAATTATACTAAGTAAATTTTGAACTCGCTCGTTAAATATTTGCGATGCATCGGAACCTTGAGTTAACATGGATAAATCGGTGTATAGGGCGGACTCGTCTCTGCGATCCGAAAAGCTGGTTAGCGCATTTCTTATGCCATTCCAGTCCTGGGGGATGCCATCTGTTGCTAATGTTTTAGCAGCAGACCCGGTTATTTTATTTAAAAATCCATTAATTAAAGCGTAATTATTTAGTTCATTTCCCGGAGCTGGATTGACATATGTTAAAATCAGTTGGTCGCAAATGTTCAAAAATCTAATTAAAATGTTCGAATTTCTATCAAACTCAGGAACTAGCCTTAAAGATTTCCAAATCCTTTCTGTCATATCGTTTGAATAAGCTACAGATTGTTGTTCGGTCGCCATTTCTTCTTCTATGCTTTCTAATGTAGATAATTCGATTTCGCGATGAAACCTTAATTCTCTAGAATAAGGACGAATACTGCGCCGCAGATTTGGTCCTATATCTCTACTTTTCTTTGGAAAAAAAATCTTGAAAACTTTCTAAACTATTAAAAGAAAACCTAATTAATTTACTTATTACGTCCTACGGGAGACAGGAAAGGGGCCGCTGTCAGCCGATAGGAATATATAGCAATCTTTCTACCTATTAAAAAAAAATTACTTATTATGTCCTACGGGAGACAGGAAAGGGGCCGCTGTCAACCAATAGGAATATCTAGAAATCTTTCTAACTATTAAAACAAACTTATTTAATTTACTTATTACGTCCTACGGGAGACAGGAAAGGGGCCGCTGGCAACCAATAGGAATACGTAACTTATATAATAAAACTCACAGGAGCAGGATGCTTAGCTTAGTGTGGTGATGGGCCATCGATTTTTGGATTAGTGCCGTTTTTCGAAGTTGATTCTTCTTTCCCGTCTGACGACTGCTTCGCGTAGATTCGTAGAGATAGTCGACACGCCGACGACACGACTATCAGGCGGATCGAAATATGATGCTCGCACTGACTCGACTATCCTACCGACTGCGCCAATTACGGAATTGAGCCGTCAGGTAGGGTTTTTAAAAACTAAACTTTAAATTATAACTTTATTTATTTAAATGTTTTACAAAATTACTTATACTAATTGATCCCGATGATCCGGTCTTACAAACTATACGTCAAGATGCTTCCACGATTGAAGCTCAAGCAACTCCCAAAACTGTCCGAAGGTTTTACATTAACTAAATCTGTCTAATAAGCACTTTTCAACACGATTGCTCAATCGAGCCACCTGCACTTGGGAAACACATAATGTAGATACGCGTGACGTATGAGTGACGTAGACGAGTCTTGTACTCGTAACATGGTATAGATTTTTTACCGAAATTAATATTGATATATGAAGTTTTAAGTAAAATTTACCCTTGCAAAACAATAATCAAATATATCTTTATATATATAATTCTCCTGTGAGTGTGTATGTCACTGAACTTCTCTTAAACGACTGGACCGATTTTGATGAAATTTTTTGTGTGTGTTCAAGGGGATCTGAGAATGGTTTAGATTCACAATTTTGTCCGCTGGACAATGTTTTTTTAATTAATTTTTTTTATGGCGGTACGAAGTTCGCTGGGTCAGCTTGTATGACTATATAGTTGCATTAATGAACGGGTTTACGTGTAAAACACAAAAAAAAATGCATTGATTTCTTCAAGCAAATAATAGGGTATTTGACAAGTTTTAGAAAACGATCTCACGTTATTCGCTAATGTTTATAGAGTCCATTAAAAGTGGATATTCATCATTATGTTGTGTATTTCAAAAAATTTAAAGTCCTTTTTATATGAATATATTATACAAAGGTGTCAGTTAAAATCTAATGACTGTAAAATAAAGTATAAATTACACCAAGAATTACCGTATATGTCAATATTTTTTATGCATTAGAGCTAATTTGAGAAATCTTCTTTTACTGCCTGTATTTCAGGTGAGAATACTACTATAATTAAATTACCCCGCATAATTATTGTTTGATAATTCGTAAAAACGCATACAACTATTTGATTTCTTTTCACCGCTTGCGTCAAAACCGAAGCGGAACACGTAACTTTCATTCGGTTGAACCAAACTAAACTTATAACTAAACTAATAAACTGCATTATTATGACGTTATTATTGCGGCATAATTCCGTGATGCAATTAACACCGAAGGAGATGCAGCTAATGGTGGTCGATTGACCATTCTCCCACCAACACATGCACAGCACAGTGGTAGTCTGCGTCATTATGAACATGAGCAAGATGCAATGACATAAATGTTCGTCGTTACGGTGGTTGGGCCAGATCTATTAATTGCTTCGCGGCGTATTATTCTAACATGGAATTGGTCGAACTCTGAAGACATTTTTAAATATCATTTAATTTGCCCACTGTTCAAGAGAAATCTGACATTGGGATAGCAGTTGCTTCTTTTGTAATAACGGCCATATTGTAAGAAAAAGATTGTAGATAAATAGATCAAGGTGTTTTGGGGGCGGAATGATTTTACTGTCTAAAGTTTACTGCCAAACAGTGAAACAGTCCTTCCAAGATCGACTACTGCCAATAAAATAATGGCTTGCCTCTATTAATCAATTTGTAGCGCCATGTAATGAATTTTCAGCTGGCAGTCAATATGAGAGGTACACTCATATATATCATATATATTACTGAATGATCAATCTACTGAAATTACTTCAAACAACTGCTAACTATGGTAAAAGCTGTGTTCCTTTCATTTCTTCCAAATTATTCCAAGAGGTACGAACTACACCGGAACAGCTGTTCCAACAGGTATAGCTATACGGAAACAAATACAATTTCCTTTCTTTTACGGAAAAACTCGGGGATATTGTCGCCGTTTCATTGTGGGAAGGTGCGAGGTTATAGCAATTAGTGTTAGGTATTCATTTTCATTATGAGACCGGCCTACGGGCAGCCTTCGGACGCTTCCAGCCTGGGCAGGACTTGGCGTTGCTTCCGTTTCGTATTATATTTTTTTATTTAATATTTAATGCCTTTACATTGCATATGGCGGACTTAATGCCACCATGGCATTCTCTACCAGTCAACCGGAAAGAACGTGCAGAGTCAATAAAACAGCAGACAATCATAGAAAAGAGCAAACATCAAACAAAATAGTTTTAATAATAGTATAGTACCCTCAGAATAACCAATATCGCATAAAATGTCAAAAAGTTTTCTATGGAAATTTGAACAGCGCCACAACGTACGTACATTAGTAATCGTAATCAGAATTAAAAATCTTCCATAAAAAAAACTTCTTGAAATTTGACCCGTATCGAGATTCCGTTGTGAAAAATGAGTTAGTTCTGATAGAATAGTACTGCTTGTACTGAGAAAAACCGGTAAAAATCTCAGTAAGAGCTATTTTTATGTGCCGCTATTATTTGTACGTATTATTTGACGACTCTGTAAGTCGGCAAGTTTATTTTTATTAGCAAAATTTAACGATTTCCGTTACTAAGTCTGGCCCTGCCCTGGTTGCAAAACCAGTGCAGCGGCCGGTTAGTAATTTGATGTCAGTAGGTTCTTCGACATACTTTTATAATTACAACCGAAGGTGTTGTTATTATTAATTAATTAAAACTAAATAACTTTATTTAACTACTTACCTTCCTATAAAAAAGCAATGATAATTTTTATAACGATCGCGAGTACTGTGAAATATTAAATCTATAATTAAATATTATATGATATATGTATATTATAATATTGTAGTGCTTATTGAATAATGATTCAGTTGTTGAAAGTTAGGCCACTATCGCAATGAGCGGTCATGCGGTGGGTGATCAAAAAGGAGATTGCTCAGCTTCCACACATGTTTGGCCTAAAGACCAATAATCATGAAAAGTTGTTTCCTAGATTCGAAATTATATATAAATTACTGTAGAAACGAATATTATTGACGGACACCCCTGAGAACTTCTATTTGTTATTTGATATTTGATTTTGAGGTTATTTTGCAAATAGGTTCATAGGTATTAAAATAATAAAAAACAAATAAGTTATATAGTAAACCAAGGAAATCAAGCCAAGTACCGAAATTATGTATTAGATTCATGTATATAGAGCATGTAAATTAAAGTCAAAGTCAAGTCAAAGTCAAAATTTCTTTATTCATTTAGGTACAATTTGCACACTTATGAAAGTCAAATTTGATGCCATCGGTTCAAGAGTCTACCAGAAGGCCATGCCTGAGAAGAACCGGCAAGAAACTCAGCAAGTTTTGTCCTCCCTTTACACTATCTTAATTAACAGATAGTTGCCTGTTTTAAAGTTAATGCACAAGAGTAACTTTTAAAATCAGGTATCATCTATGCATTTCCGGTTATAATAAGGAAGGTACTTTATGACAGAAACTGTATGATGATTGTGAATGAGCCACAGATTAGAGAGAATTTTTAAACTCTCTTTAAACCATATTTTAGATTTTTAGTGTATCACACCTTATAATGTGTTAATGGAGGTGTTTGGCGAAAAATGTATGGCAATAGACTTTATGATGTCGCCTACCATCTATAATAATTGTCTTAGCACATTTGCATGTAGTGAAAAAGATAATAAAGTTGTGGATATTAATACCATAGTGTAATAAATAAATGTTTTATTTTATCGAGCTTTACAAAATAGATTTGATTTAATGTTATATAGGTGTCGATTCCTGCGTGATTCTCAAAACTTAAAACTAAATTTAACATAAGTCTGTCCTTTTCTTTCTGTATAGAGAATGACAAGGATACACTGTTGTCAAATTTAAGTTTAGATTTAGAGAATCGTGCCAGAATCGACACCATAAAAAACTTCGATCAGTCTTTGACTGAATGTTACTACACCCAAAGCCATTAAAAATTATTCGTATGTTTTTCAAACCAGTAAAATTAAAAGTCCTTTTTAAAATGAACATATTATACAAAGGTGTCCGTTAAAATCTAATGACTGTAAAATAATGTATAAATTACGCCAAGAATTACCGTATATGTTAATATTTTTTGTGCATTTAGGCCAATTTGAGCAATCCCCTTTGTATCTCGGACCCCCTCCCTCTTGCTTCGAAAGGCACATCAAGCGGTTGGCACCTCCCCTCCTGTAATTATCGGTGAATGTGTCTTGGTCTTTGACCTGTGGGTGTTGCCAGTGATGACCTACGGAAGCGAAACGAGGGTGATTACTCTTGCGAGGGTCTCTTATGAAGACTTAAGGTCGCACCGTGGGCAATGAAGAGAGCGACACTCGGTATTCCCTTACGTGATAGAATCAGAAATGAGGATATCCGCAGGAGAACTAAAGTAACCGACATCGCTCGAGGGATTGCTCAGTTGAAGTGGCAGTGGGCGGAACACATAGCGAGGAGAACCGATGCTTGTTAGAACTGAAAGGTCCTCAAGTGGTTACCATCACTGGACGACGCTCAGTAGGCAGGCCCTCCACCAGGTGAACAAACGATATACTGAAGGTAGTGAGAAGCCGCTGGATGCGAACAGATCAGAACCGAACCATATAGAGATCTTTAGAGGAGGTCTTTGCTCAGCAGTGGGCGTCTTATGGCTGTATGATGATGATGATGATGATAATAATATTTTATGACAGTGCGCAACCTTTAGTATGCAAATCCGACTTGCACTTAAACGGATTTAAATAAGGGGGTTATAAATTAGGCTGTATTTGTGAGTGGCGAAGATGAAAAACTTAATTTTATTTGAAAACATAGTTTCCGTGTTGTCACTCCATCTTCCGACAACAGAATCCATGAATGTCCTGTTTTTCTGTTTGCACGGGAAAATTACCAGCTGACGCATTTTATCTTTTTTGGTCACCCTCAGTCCAAATCATCTAAATTGGTACCTAATAATAGATTGTTATGAGAAAGCGGAATGGACGTATAGCAGGATGTCGATGTCTCATAACAATGGCCAATTAGCAAACACGATAGCTGTACGAGTATAACTATCAAGTCACAATAACTAAGGAAAGAGCTGTACCGTGATGATAGGCTAAAAAATGAATAGATATTTTTCCCTGTTTTTAGGATAGATAAAAAGAAAAATGCACCTGGTAAAAAAATACAGGATTTCTTTTTTTTTATAAGGATTACAGCAGAACATTTAATAAATAATAAATCAATATTTTCAACACTCACACCAATTAGACTATAGTCAAAGCAAGCACTATAGGCTTGTGTTATGGGATACTAGGGTAAAGGATAGAATAGATAAACTGGTCCATATATAACTATATTTGTATAGAAATACAAGACTGCAGTCTAAATGCAAGTATTTATCCCACAAACATCCGCCCGTACCGGGACTCGAACCTGGGACCTCTCGAGTAGGCGACACCTTGAAACCCGGCGTACAAACAACTCGGCCACGGAGGTTTATAGCTTGAAAATTTAAATAAGTTCGAAAGTAGGGAAAATTATTAAAAAGCAAAACACCCTTTACTGATACTGGCAACATTCTTTTAGTTTACTTTTTGTAGATCAGAAAAATACTGCTCTTATCTACTATAGTTTCGCTTCACAATGGTCGTAGATCCTAACTAATTTACCTCTGCGTGCAAATTATTCCGCCTGCTAACTGCTCATAATGACGTGTCTAAGAACTCGTTGTAATATCTACCCATGTTTATCCCCGAAATCAATTAACATAAAAATACACAATTTGTGTTAACAAGGCACCCATCCGCCAAACAAGTGTAAGTTCTTCATTTATGAAAGAAAGAAACTCACCTTTCTATCGGCATCAAAGAGCTGCGAAGATATGGCTGATGTATCAGATTGTATCGCATCATAGGCGATGAAGAGGTGACTTAACACCTCGAGCCTCTTCAAATACGCCGTGACGTGGCGTCACTAAGCGCTTTCAATCATCAGTACCATGACGAGTGTTCTGGGGAGTTATTCTCCCTTATTCCACCTTCCTCTTTCCTTCAAAGGGCCACGCGAGCTGGTCTACGTTGTCACCGTCTAACTGTGGCCACAATTCCAACGCGTACAAAGAAAATTGGTCACTCATTTCTTCGCACTATCCGTAAACGGAATGCTCTGCCCGCTCACGTGTTCCCTCCCTCTTACAACCTGGGATCTTTTAAAAGAGGAGTGAAGAAGCAGCATGCAGGCCGGCAGGGTGAGGATGGCTGATGTGGCAGGTAGAACTGCTGTATCAGCTATCTTCGCGTCTGGACTTCACCGTCACTTAAAATCAGGTGGGGTGGAGTCCTTTGTCGGACCAATCTATAAAAAAAATACATTCTGTACCAGATGTATCATGATGATGATGTTAGGATCATGCAGTCCTAACCCATTTTAGCTCGAATTGGACCGCCCATCTGGGGAAGTAACACTACCATTTGATGGTATTGTGTTTCAGTCAGTGAGTAAGGTTTTAGGGCTCCACGGTGCAAGGATATTGGTAGGCAACGGTGCGAGTGATTTTTTTTATCGCAAGCGTCTATAGGCTGTTGTGGCGGTTTACCATCAGGCGGGCCATATGCTGGGTCGCCACCATTTTCACATTAAAAAATAAAATAAAGGCCGCATTTTCCATATTCTTCTGTACTCTGAAAGAAACATAATTCTACAGTCTTCATCATCATTCAGCCTTATGATGCCCTTGAGTAGCCACAGCCCATCGCCAACATTCTGGACCACTATCAACTGGTGATGACTGACTGTGGCTCGGGTCCCAGTGGGATAAGCTTGCGGACCGGTCGGCGCAGTGTACCACCCTTGGTAAGGACGTCCACTACGCGAACCACTCCGTCAGGTCCCTGGAAAGTTTGCCCACTGCTGAGCATAGGCCTCCCCAAAGATCTCCACCTTGATTGGTCCTGTGCTGTCTGCATCCAGCTGCTTCGTCGGTCCACCTGTGGGGGGCCTGAGCTACACTGAGCGTCGTACAGAATGTAGTCGTAACTATATTACAGAAGCACTTCTACTTCTACGATACAGAAAAGTGTTATTTTACTTCTACCTTCTGTAGGGTGAAGAGGATTTCCTCAGACGGGTGCTAAAATTCGGTGTTTTTATGAGAATTAGGGCATAGCTGATATTCAGAAGTAACGTCCACTTTACAGAAGATGATAACGAAATAAAACAACCTTTTGGTCGTGTTCTGTTTCAGTAGACGAGTTAAGTTTAAAGATTCCACGGGTTACTTTGTAAAGTGGATGGGAGGTTACACCAAAATTTCCGCGGACATAAAATAAAAACCCGGCCAAGTGCGAGTCGGGCTCCCGCACGTAGGGTTCTGTACAAGAAACCGCGAAAGGAAAAATCGTTTGTTTGTTTTCGTCACAACTTATAAATTACATAAAGAATCGGTGTTTTCAGATTTTTTTGTTTAAATACAGCATATGGGTCATCATATACCACATTTTCACATTCCAGGCTAGTTTAGATTTTGAGATAGACCCCGTTACAAAAATGGTCTAAAAATTTGAACGTTGGAGGCTAATATACAGCTTTGGGCAAGCGTTCTACCTAAAATACCAAAATTTCAGTTCCGTCAATCATTTCGTTTGCGATCTAGAGACCCGTGTCATAAGGACAGGCAGACAGACATACGACAGAGTGACAGCAATAGGGTTCCATTTTTACTAGTGTCCGACCGAAGGTTCGGTTTCGGTTTCGGTTTCGGCCGAGTTTCGGCCAAAAATCAAGTTTCGGCGGCAGTTTCGGTTTCGGCCAAAATTGGCCGAAACTTTTGCCGAAACCGACATTGATTACGGAAGTTGTCGTGCAGGCTCGCCTAACTTCGTTTCTCGCGGCAACGCATTGGCGGACGCTGGCGGCCCTGATCGGGAATTCTCGTGCGCCGTTCGGATAGCTCCGTAGCACACACAACTTAGTGCGTTGTCGCCCGATACAAACATTCTTTAGAGGTTATGTTATGATAGAACTTCTAAGAGATTTATGATTTTTCTGAGTACAAATACAAACCAAAGTATTAATAAGATTTCAAAATACCAATACTTAGTATTTAATGAAACAGTAAAAATTAGTGATTTGATTATTGATAAAGCTGATAAAAAGGAGATTGCTCAAATTGGCCCAAATGCACAAAAAATATTAATATACACGGTAATTCTTGGCGTAATTTGTAATTTAATTTACAGTCATTAGATTTAAACGGACACCTTTGTATAATATATTCACTTTAAAAAGGACTTTTCATTTTACCGGTTTGGAAAACATATGAATCATTTTTTAATGGCTATGGGTGTAGTAACATTCAGCCAAAGACTGATCGAAGTTGTTTATATAACATAAAAACAAATCTATTTTGTAAAGATCGATAAAATAAATATTTTTTTATTACACTGTGGTATTAATATCCACATCTAAATTATCATTTTCACTAGATGCAAATGTGCTCAGACAATTATTATAGATGGTAGGCGACATCATAAAGTCTATTGTCATACATTTTTCGCCAAACACCTCCATAAACACATTATAATCTGTTTAGACTTTAAGGTATCTATCTATGAGCCTACTTTGCCTGACTATAAATAAATAAAATTATAAGGTGTGATACACTAAAAATCACACACACAATCACAAAAAAATGAAGCTACTGAATATATGGCTGTATAACCTAAACCTCTTAGCTTTCTTTGGTTAACGAGAGTTTAAAAATTCTCTCTAATCTGTGGCTCATTCACAATCATCACACAGTTTCTGTCACAGAGTACCTTATTATAACTGGAAATGCATTTATGACACCTGATTTTAAAAGTTACTCTTATGCATTAACTTTAAAAACAGGCAGCAATCTGTTAATCTACATGCTCTATATACCTGAATCTAATCCATAATTTCGGTACTTGGCTTGATTTCCCTAGTTTACTATATAACTTATTTGTTTTTTATTATTTTAATATGTTCAGTGTATATGGTTTATAGAAGTTCTCAGGGGTGTCCGTCAATAATATAAATTTTTACAGTAATTTATATATAATTTCGAATCTAGGAAACAATTTTTCATGATTATTGGTCTTTAGGCCAAACATGTATGGAAGCTGAGCAATCTCCTTTTGCTATGAGAACTTTATTTGTATTTTTTTTTAATATTTTTTATATTATATTAAATAACTGATAAGAACAAAATTAAAATACTGTGTTTCCATTTCATGCCCTAATTAATGCAGAATAATCGGTAAAATGGACCAAATTTCAGTATTTTAAGGAATTTTATACTTGACCACGTGAGTTTCGGTTTCGGTTTCGGTTTCGGTTTCGGCCGAAACTGAAGCCACGGCCGAATGTTCGGTTTCGGTTTCGGTTTCGGCCGGAAAACCAGTTTCGGTCGGACACTAATTTTTACCTTTTCGGTATAGATCCCTAAAAAGGGTCCCTGAAAATTGTTTTTATTTTAAATCTAAGTTTGTTACATCACATTGTCAACGACCGCTTAAACAGGTCATCTAAAAGACGTAAGACTGATTACTCTTTTGTTGCAATTTAATTAATAGGTAGTGCTTGGTTCACAGTCGCAGCATAAGCGGGTCCAATTACCTTCGTCACGTGTGCACGTTTGAGTGTCGGATGGTAGCGCACGCGACTTCGGAGTAGGCTAGCGGCTAAAAGGTTAAGTAGATACTTAACTACTATCCTACTAATAAAATCATGTCTATAGATATAGGATCTATGCAAAAAGAAATACAAGAATACTGCGAAGAGAGATTGCTGAGAATCTTTTAAGAAAGAATATACTGATATTGTGGAGCTCGTTGGTGCAGGTGGTAAGCGCGTTCGGCTGCGATCGTTGAAGTTAAGCAACTTTCGCAGTGGTCGGTCATTGAATGGATGACCAAAAATCTTCTATCTCGAGTTCCTCCGAATGCTTCGGAAGGCACGTTAATCCGTTGGTCCTGGCTGCATCAGTAGTCGTTAGCACCCGCCAATTCGCACTGGGCCCGCGTGTTGGGTCATGGCTCAATCTCCCTATTCCATCCATAAGGGAAACCTGTCATCCATCCCAGTCATCCCAGCAGGGGGGACATAAATAGGTTGATGATGATGATGACAATATACTCCCGGACACATCTGTCTGCCCATCTAGTATTTTCTGTTTTGGCCTATATAGTTTTGACGGTCGCCAGATAAAAATAAATGTTATACTGAGCAAAAACTTTTTACGCAGTTTCGAAGCTGATTTATTGACCATCTTTTTCGTGTTTTTTTTTATTTTGATTTTATTAATGCATAATTTTGCTACAGACCGTTGAAACTTATAACACTAGATGTGACCGGAAGTGTCACAAGTATGAACTTACTATCCTACTAATACAAATATTTTAAGTTGTATTTTTTTATATAAAAGGGGGTTAAACGAGCTGAACGGGTGTTATCGGTATGAAAGTTTGTATTTTTGTTCTTCAATCACGCAAAAATGGTTAAATAGATTTGGAAGAAATATGGTAAATATGTAGTCTGATTTGAGACTATGATCCTTTTTATCCCGGAAAGATTTTAGGTTCCTGAGGGATTCTCATTTTTTTTCCTATTCCATCCATAGGGAAGGCCTGTGCCCCAGCAGTTGGGAGATTAAGAGGCTGATGATGATGATGAGGGATTCTCAAACAAATAATAGCTTTATTTGTTTAATGACGAAGTCGCGGGCCGAAGTTAGTACATATAAAGTGAATAAATATAATTCATAAATTATTGCCTAAATTATTCTTCGTAACAGCAGAATTAAGTCTTTCTTTGAAATCAATAAAAATGGAATAAAAATTTAATAAAATTATTTTTGGTAGCTAATATATGTAAATAATACTATATAATACACGTGAAAACCCATAATTTTTTATTAAGTTTGTGAGCTGTTGGTTTTCCAAAAAGTAAATAAATAATTACTATGTTTTACCGAGAGATCTAAAAAGAAAGATTAATTTCCTAATTTATAGTACAGATAATATAGAGTATAATATAGAACTGACAGCTGGTGTATTTTATATTTTTTAAATGCCATTTTAACAATGGATACTTTGTTGCTTAGTTCATTAAAAATGTCATATGGTTTCCCTTCTAGATAAAGTTTTTTTGTAATCACACAAATATTATAAAGGCGAAAGTTTGTGAGTGTGTATGTTTGTTACTTCTTCATGTCTAAACGGCTGGAGCGATTTTAATAAAATTTGGTATTGAGTTAGCTGACACCCTGGATTAATACTTAGGCTACGTTTTACTGCGGGAAAATATCCCTAATAAACCGCGGGTAACACCGCGGGGCACAGCACAGTAATAATATAATTATTTACTGACCTACTCTTGGCCTATGTTAATCACACGAATTTTTACAATGAAACGTGTGTATTATGTAACAATTAGAGGATCAAATGACGTCACGTGTTTCACTAAAGGTAACATACTTAAGTAATTTGCAATCAAAATTACTTAAGTATGTCTTTACTTCGGAAAAATCCAGAAGAAATTTGTTAACAATTTTTGCGGATATTGAATAATGTAAGGTTAGGATTTTTTTAATATTAGGTAATGAATGTATTGATCTATTTGAGTTGAAATTGTTGATTTAGATTCGCGATTTTTGTAGCGAAATTTTAATTTTACATTTTATTACTGAGTTCAATTTTTCCATATATTTTCATGCTATTTTAAGGAAAACACATGGAAATTTCGCTTTTAGGGTCGCCGCACACGGATCTCACGCCACAACCACAAAACGCCAGCAGCGGCATATTTCTTGTAGTTTTCATACATTTTATATGGACTAGCCACGTAACGTGTGGCGGCCACTGGCGTTAACTGTGTGCGGCGAGTCCATATAAAATGTATGAAAACTACAGGAAATATGCCGGTGGCGGCGTTTTGTGGTTGTGGCGTGAGATCCGTGTGCGGCGACACTTAGTAACAAACGCGTATATAAATTAACATATAGGAAAACAATTTTTTAGTGAAAATTTTAAATGTCTATCTCTATCTCTATCTCTGATAGACAGACGGATAGACGCACAGGACGGAGACTTAGTATTGTGATTCCCTTTGAATCCTAGTCTGTTTTTATGTTAAGAGAGTGGCAAACGAGCTTATGACCCACCTGATGGTAAGCGGCCACCATAGGCTATAGACCCGGCACCGAACCAATGCCCTACCCCGTGGAGCCCTGGAACCTTAGTGTCGCCGCACACGGGCCACACGCCAAAGCCACAAACGCCGCGACGAGAAGCTAAAAGCGGCTACTAAAGTGTCTGAAGCGCGCGACAGCGGCCGATTAAGGTAAAGGAGAGAGGGGTAGGGAATCGCGCGAGTGACGTGTGGCGGCGTTTTGTATCGGCGCATTAAGTGGCCAGTGTGGGCCACAAGAAGCGAGCAACGACGATTTGTAGCGTGTGGCGGCCACCGGCGTACCGTGTGTGGCGAGTCCATATAAAATGTATGAAAACTACAAGAAATATGCCGGTGGCGGCATTTTGTGGTTGTGGTCGGTGGCCCGTGTACGGCGACACTTACTTACCGACAGAAACTTAAAACCACCAAAGGCTAGTTTTATTTTAATGCGGTCTTCTGTAAGGTGGAGGTTACTTTCCCAGACGAGCGCTCCAATTCTAGTGGGAAATCCGCTTTGCTCTACCTTTCTTAAAAAAGGCCTTAACGCGTTAACTTTTTCCATTATTTTTGATTAATACAATACGCGTTTTTACTTACGTATTTCCCGAAACAAAATTGGGTTAAAAGCTAGGTTGATGGAAATATAGTATCATCTATATGTATTAAATAGTAGATTATCTACTTCGTGGGTTGAAAAGTTTGTGAATAGATAGTGTCCCAAATTTCAGAGGTATTACGTCCCACGTCATCTTTTTAACCGACTTAAAATAAGGGCTCTCAATTCGTGAGTTTAAATTATTTTTATTGTTTCAGCCGAAGGAAAGACCTGTGCTGGAAGCAGTGGAGTTATGATGATTATTGAAATAGAAATTTACAGGTTTTGTTTTGCACATTACTAGTGTGCCAACGCTGTTCACTTCACATACAGAAGACGATTCATCATCATCAGCCTATTAATGACCCCACTGCTGGGGCACAGGCCTTCCCTATGGATGGAATAGGGAGATTGGGCCATGACCACCACGCGGGCCCAGTGCGAATTGGCTGGTACAGATACAGCCGGAACCAACAGCTTAACGTGCCTTCCGAAGCATGGAGAAACTCGAGATAGAAGATTTTGGTCACCCATCCAATGACTGACCACTGCGAAAGTTGCTTAACTTCAAAGATCGCAGCCGAACGCGCTAACCACCCACGATATCGAGCATTATTTTTTTCTTGCGTATAAGAAAAAGGTGCAGTCCAGTTACAAAACTAGATGATGCGGCAGAAAATGTGCTGCTCCAGCCATCGCCAACTTACCGATCTGAACCAAACCCTCTATCCTACTCACCACCAGAAACACAACACCACCAAAAGTTAGTGTTCTTTTACTGCGGTCCTCTGTGTCGTATCTATCTTATCCAAATTTACTTCACTCTACGCGGTTTTCACATACAACGAACGAGCGCAACGCTCAATAAAAGTTTTTCGAAGGTATTTTGAAGGTATCGACGATGCAGACCTGAAAAGGCTGCGAAACGTCGATAAATAAATAAAGTTCGTGCATTAACCCGTTAAAACTAGTTTTATTTAATGAGTGATGTGCGTGTAAACCTAAGAAACAAATATACAACGAAGTTATCCTTATTTATTCTGTAAGCGATGACTGAAGATCGAACTGTATTTTTCTAATTAAATAAAATATGGTTCAATGAATTACTTTAAATATTTAGGAATTAGGACTATTTGACAACTATAGCAAGCAAGAAATAAACAATAAAATCACAAAACTTATACAAAAGTCATATGAAATATAAATATATATATATATATATATAAAGAAGGCTGTATGCAACAAGTTTCTTTTATTGCTTTTTAAGATATTCAATCCGTCAGGAAATACCATCGTCCCATTTAGAATTAGCTGAAATTCAAATATTCTAAATGGATGTACAAAATGGTAGGTACTGTTACATCACGGTCGGTCTCCTGTCCTTTGTTATAATGAAATATGTACCGATGCCACAGCCCGGATTATATTAATACCAGATTATTAATCTATCCGTGAGAATCCTTAGGTTATCGACCTTCTTATTAGGCAGTTGCCATAGCAAGCGCATCATCTTCATTAATCTGGTTGCGACAAAATAATAGAAAGTGCCAGCTGCTTCTTTTAGAAGTGAAACTTCTTTATGCACGCTTGACTTGGGGGTGAGCTGGCGAATGCGTTACGCGTTACGAAAAGTGTGTTCGGGCGAGGCGAACGGGAGTTGAGTGGGGGATATAAGCATGAGAAAGCAGTGTGCGCTCACATTTCTTTCTCTCTTTCTCTTTTAGCCAGTAAATGAAATATGTAAATGTACATACGTCTATATACTGTACACACACACACACATATATACATACTGATGGAGCTAAAGAAGTTTCACTTCAGTCGTGTGGTCATAAGCTCACTCGTTTTTTTTTCTAACAAGCATATGGCCCGTCTGATAGTAAGCGGCCAGCATAGCCTATAGACTTCAATAGACCTGACCTAGTCCTCTAACGCATCTACAGAAAATGACAGGCATACGGACAAGACTAAAAAATATGGCCACGCTAGGAAACGAAACTACTCGGACGGGTACGCTCAAGAAGCCCTCCGTAACGGACGGGGGGCGGTACGGTGGGCACTAGGCCGCCTACTTAGCCCTCACGCGCGGGCCTACCTGCGCACGTCTGCGGGGTCCCCGCAATACCTCGGGAGACCCCTGCCGTGGAGCCCCGGCGAGGCCGGGAAGCTGCAGGGTGCGGGGATGCGGAGACATCCCACCAAGGGGATCCCGCGGCTCCGCATCAAGCAGTGTTGAAGGTATTCGCAGGACTTTTTTAGCGGATATTATGCCGTAAAGCGCCCGTAAGAGTTGCGGGGTCCTCGGTGGTCAGCCACTGGGGGGTCCGTAAGACTTGCGGGAGCCAGGTGTGAGGTCCGTTCGGCGGTGTGCCTCTTATAGGCGCCGTCGTCTGTAAAAAGTTTTTTTACCTGCGTAATAAAAAAAAAGGGGGGGGGGGGGTTGATCGCATCAGATAGGCATCCCCCACGGGTGTGTTTTAGTCAGTGAGAGTCTGACATAACCCTACAGCCGGCTGTAGGGTATGCATGAGGATTTCACACCCGCTCCCCCCCCCCCGCCTGGGAGGAATAAAAAAACACCGGCGGGATTCAAACTTCTGAGTAGGCGACACCTGAAACACACCATTTGGCTATGGAGGTCGTTAAAATGTATGTATTTGTATGTTGGTAAAAGTTTTATGTATATTATTGATATGACAAGATTATTTAAGTCAAATAAGCAGAATCGACAGCCTGAGCCCTTGCTACACCAAGGACCTAATAACATTGACCTAAAGTAACCTCTTCCATCCTTGTATTTATTTATGTAATCAATTTTAAAAGCAATTTATTTCTACAACTTTAATGATTACGCATAGGCGAATGCCTTCGAAAATCGTGAAAAGTGAAAAAAACGGAATTGAATAAAGGAAGGAAGGAACGAAAAATAAGAGAACACATTAAAAAATAGGAAAAATTAATTTAAGGTCGGGTATTGGGAGGGGTGATCTTTTAAGGGGGCAAAACAATTTATCGCGATTTTCAGGACTCTACAACTAATTTTGAAAAAATTCAATGGCAAAATTTTTGGGTAATAATAACTGTTTTTCTTGATTCTGTTTTCTCTCAGTATATTCTTATATTTTTATTTTTTTAAGCATTTAACTGTTCCATGTTTGAAACTAAAGAAAATTTAACTAGAAAATAATCCACGCGGTTCAGGCAACAGACGGGACCGGAAGCCGCACCCTTCGCTATCCGGGCGATCATTATGCTAAAAATGAACTCACTGGGACTTCTGCGAGTCACCAACTATCGATATGGCTGCAACGTTTATTCATAAGTTTAGGCGGTCTTCCTGATATTACTTCACAGATAAAGACTATCACTATCGGATATGTGTGTGTCTCGAGAAGTGTCCGAAATGTCATATCCGAATCCATGGAAAGTGTTTAAGTGCATGAGTAATAAACATTTAGTTTTTCATCTATTGTTTGTACATATATAAAAATGATTCATTCGCACCGACTCTGTGGCGCCAATGACAATATTGATGTAATTAGGTGTATTGTGTATTCGCTCAGTCGCAAAGTAGGTAAATACAGATATATTTGCTCTCATGCAAAATCAATACTTTCATTCAGAAAAATATAAAAATGATAATTTTCTTTTACTTCCGTGCACTTGCACTTACTTGTCTTATAAAGCTTACTCGAACGCGTTATTAAAAAAAAACATTGAAATGTTGTGTATTATCATTTGTCACAAAAACAGAAATGAAGTTGTTATAATTGTTTTTTATAGGTTTAATTTGTTCCATTACAAAAGTTTAGTATGCAAAGGAAGAATAGAAAAATATAAGAAGCTTTGATAGTAAACCACATAATACATAATAGCCAACACAGAGGTTTCTCGTAGAATGTTTAACGGCTAGTTTCAATAACATCATCCACCAAAAATGATGGATGATCTGTACCCTTAGCACGAACCAATATCGAATTCCTAACGTTTGCGAGTCCGAAATGTCATTATCAAATGTGTACTGATTTTAAGTTCTCGTTATGTACTTTGTAGCGCTGCTGTTCAAATTTCCAGACTAAATTTGACATTGACATTTCGCACTCGCAAACTACTCGAATTCGATAACGGTTCGTACTAGGAGTACTGATTCCGTTTCTTAGCAACTCGATTTGATTATTGAAACTGCCCGTAAAAAAACACACAAAAGTAAATTAGGAACTCTAATCTTTTTTTTTATCAGGCATTGAATTTTGTCTTACAGAACCCATTCAGTCTGCAAAATCTGCGGCGCCGGCGCCGGCTGATCGGTGGCGACCTAAAATCGGAACAGGTGAACGTAGCGATGCGATATTCGATACCTTGCATCGAGTGTCGATAACCGTCGATACTCACATTGATTTCGCACGTTGATCATCACGTGGCCTAAAGAAATGTGGCAATATCCACGTGTATGCGAGGCCGTTGCACTTGTGCTCAACAAAGAAAAAATTCACCAACCACACACACGAGACAACGCTTGACCGCTTGTTGACACAGTCAGAAAATGCTATCGTCAGCCTTGCGGGTTGAGCAGAAATCTTATATATATATAAATCAATTGCTGTTCGTTAGTCTCGCTAAAAGTCGAGAACGGCTGAACGGATTTATCTTATCTTGGTCTTGAAATGTTGGTGGAGGTCTAGAAAAGGTATAAAAGGTGAGAAAAATAATTATATAAAGAAATTCATTGTGTATAATACAAGCCTGAGAACAAAAACTATATTCTACCTACACTACAGCTCTACACCGAAGCGAAGCGAGGGTGGGCCACTAGTTATAAATAAATATTTCTTACACGCACCAATTAGCGAAGCTCCAAAGTAAGTAATAAAGTGACTTGATTAATTTTTAAAATGTATTGATTTTGTTTAAATTTGGTTGGACCTGATGTGATTTAATATGATCAACAATTAAGTGAAAATAATGTATTTAATGTTAAGCTCAAGTTTGTTGCACCACCCTAACGGGGTCATGTACCACTCACTATTAAGTATATGTAAGTTACAAAGCGTCAAGCACAAACATTGACGTTACGTTTCACGCTATTTGAAGCAGTAGTAATTAATGACCAGCGAAATGAATTGTGAAAATCAATAGCAGATAAATAAAACTCATGTTCATCAGCCGTATACATGGCAGAGGTAGCTGATTTTTCGCTCGGATTGGAGCTCTCGCCTAAGAAAGTGAGCTCTCTCGTCTGGGGAATTCTAAAGAACTTGTTTTAGGAGAATCACAATCAACACAGGTACCTCAAACCCCAGAAATGTTAAGAAATATAATTTTTGCTCAAGAACTAATAATTTTAAATGAATTTATTAATTATAAATCAATTATTATAAAACTCAAAGTAGGTTGGGGAAAGTATATAGATTTAGATATCTTGATTTCTTGCTGACGTTTGAATAACAAATAAACGCGGCTATGGTTCTGAATTGATAAAGCACTCGACCTCAGCGACAGAACTACATAATTATTGTCAAAATAAATACAAAGCTACGCACAAGTACAACTATAGCTACATTACTACTTCGATAGCGAACATAACGACGCCTCATACAGAATGAAAGGTAGTACGCACTTTACTCGTCTTGAATTCAAAATGGAAGCCATTCAGAAAGCTTTCAAGGACATGAATAGCGTCCAAAGTTCATTTTATAAAAGGTTTCTATTGAGACAACCAATTGAACATAAATATTTGCGCCACAATAATCCTTGTAAGGAGATTGAGATAAAAAGAAAATTAAATCTATATTAAATAAAACACGTTTCAACGGGTAAGATGTACTTTTTTTATCTGTTTATTGACGATTCGCACCTGACCTGAAAAGGCTGCGAAAGTCTAATGAGCGATGTGCATGAAAACCTAAGAAACAAATATTAAATCTGTATTTATAATAGGTACCTAGGTTGGAATAGTTATTAGATTAAATATTATCAAAAAATCTTTTGCACAGCTCTAAGCCCTTTGCATACAACGACTTTTCACCAATTTTACTAGGTACTCTACCTGCCCATCGGCAGGGGTCCATGGACCCATACCATATTACGAAAGGCAAAGCTATGGCCAGCCGACACCTAGTCACACCCTGTACATCACCTTTTAAGAAATCAAAATCTGAAACGGCAACAGGGCCACAACACTTATACGCCCGTATTACAGAATGACAACTAAGTGTTGATCTATACTTAAGTACAGTCAGAAAGGGATATCGCTATGTGCTATATATAGCGACATCCCTTTCTATGCTCAAGACTAGATCAATCACTGAGAATCTTTCTATAATACGGACCTTAGGTCTGTATTACAGAATGACAACTAAGTGTTGATCTTTACTTGAGTACAGTTAGAAAGGGATATCGCTATGTGCTATATATAGCGACATCCCTTTCTAACTATGCTCGAAACTAGATCAATCACTGAGAATCTTTCTATAATACGGACCTTAGACCCTTGACCATAAATAGAAATAAAATCAGGCACATTTAGGGGAACCGTAATGGCCGCTTTTTGTGTTAAAGGTGGCTAACAAATATGAGTAGCGGGCGAACAAAACGGTATAATTACATAAAATTAAATTTTACAGGAGCTGTATAAAACTAAATGACATACCTACCTCCAGTGAGCTTTTGGCATGGTTTTTAATTTATAAATTTAGTAATTATTTTAAGTCTTTTTATTATAGAATGAGGTTCGATTACATTAAAAATTTGATTTAAGAACTTTAGTGTAAGTGCGGCTAAGTGCTGTCAAATGAAGCACTTACGAGTAATTCGTGTCTCGATTCAATAACTCTAGATTTTTTCTTTTAATTAGTATCGTATTTTTATTGATGAGATCATCATCCATTATTGTAGACTGCATCATGTAAGGTGCATAGAAATAAACCTGTTGACGATTATTACATAATGATGCAAAAGAATCGATGCGACAATCACTTTTTTTTTCTTATTTACATATACCTAATTGCTTTTAATGCGATCATATTTTATAAAGAAAGGTGCACACACTATCGGACTTTTTTATGATATCGCGATATTATTTGTGACTTTGGCAGTATTTAAGCAATTTCTTTTAAGTTTCGTTATTTATTTATTTATTTATACTTAATGCACAAGTGTACAAAGGCGGCTTTAATGCCCTAGGCATTCTCTACCATTAATTTTAAATTACAACTATTTAAAATTATTTTCATCCTGGCTTTTTTAAGCCGAAATAGACCGTATTAATACTTGAGGAGAACTGGCGAACAAAATGGTATAATCACGCATATGATCAAAATACTTTTTTTTTTAGTCCGGTGGTTTCGGACCCGCTGAAATTGAATTTCAAATCATTTTCATTCAAAACCACCTTAAATAGTGTTAAAATTACCAAATAAATTTATTAAATAAATAAATTATAAATCAATTCAAAGGTTTCCGTTAACTGGCTGGACTGATCCTTGTGAATAAGATCAAAGGAACTTGTATTCTGAAACATCATACCTTAAAGATTTCCGCAATCCAATATTAAAGAGCAACTAATGAAAACAAAATCTGCTATAGGACTCACAGAAACTGTGTAGTTTTGCAATAGAACTGCTGACTGTCCATCTTTGCCAGCTTCATCTACCTATAGAATAAAATGTTTGGTAGGCACATAATCATTAAGACCAAAGTTGAACATGGGGCATATTCCTCCCATTTTGTTTAGGAATGATGGAACATCTTTGAAAAGAAGCCTGAATTTTAAACTATCAGTATCTGCCTCTAGAACCTGTTTTTGTAATAAGTTGTTTTAAGGTGCAGTCAATTGTATTTATTGGTGTCAGAAGTGGGATGCAAATCCACCCTCAAAGAGGATCAGAACACCCAACTCGCTTTCTGCGAGCAAGTTGCCCTGAGTCCGGTGCATTAGACCACTCGGTCACCCTGACTAGAAGCATTTTGTTAGCATGTATTGTAAGGGTACCTCAAAAAAGACAGTTTACTTTGAAATGTATATCTATATATATAAAACTCAAAGGTGACTGACTGACATAGTGATCTATCAACGCACAGCCCAAACCACTGGACGGATCGGGCTGAAATTTGGCATGCAGGTAGTTGTTATGACGTAGCCGTCCGCTAAGAAAGGATTTTGATCAATTGACAAACCCAAGGCGATAAAATAGGGAATGAAAGTTTGTATGAAACTCAATTTTAAACCGATCGGGCTGAGACTTTGCATGCAGGTATAAAAAGAATCATAGATGAATGTCATTGTAAATACAAGCCTGGGAACAAAAACTGTAGTCTACACTTCAGCTCTACACCGAAGCAAAGCGAGGGCGGGCGGCTAGTAAGGATATAAGATAACCAAATGCTCTGATTTTTAAGTCTATTTGCTTGCAGTTAATGCTTTCTTTCTACATACATGGCAAAGAACTTTATCTCAAACAGTCATTTTTAAGCTAATTTGGGATGTAAGTTTGCTTTGCATTATTTTTATGTTTATCCAAGGACTATACAGCCTTTTTTCATTTTAGTTCTGTTTAACTTTTGTGTTAGGTTAAATTCATTTCAGTCTATTATATTTTTGATTATTTAGTGTTATTAATATTAAAATAATAGTAGAGCAATACACTGCTTAAAACGCTCTCC
Source organism: Chilo suppressalis (assembly GCA_902850365.2). Classification (NCBI taxonomy): domain Eukaryota; kingdom Metazoa; phylum Arthropoda; class Insecta; order Lepidoptera; family Crambidae; genus Chilo; species Chilo suppressalis. The sequence goes on along the minus strand of OU963914.1, from coordinate 15,115,415 downwards.
GTGAACGCTTCTTAGAAAGTAGGCCAGTGAAACCTTCCTAGTTTTCCTCAGACGAGGGAAAGGTTCGGGCCCGCTTGCTAAGAAGCGTTCACGAAGAGCGTTTTAAGCAGTGTATTGCTCTAATCAGTCAATTGAGCTGTAACTAATTCATGTTAGAAGTGTCTATCATCTAACCATTAATAATTGTACTATTAAGTACAATAGAACGTTCGCCCGAAACATTAAATTCCAACGATAGCCAAAAATTTCCTTAAACATGTTTTTATGGACAAAATTCTTATTTAAATTCTATTGATACCAATTACTATTGGCTTACCGCGCCTGATGCATTGATTTTCAAATCTTTGGTCTGATGTGTTTGCACTAATTACCACTTAATGTACCGGTCAAAACTAAGGAGAACTATGTTTTTAAACAATTTACGACACGAAAACACTAAGACGAAACTGTTACAAATTATCTTTTTTACACCACATACACTGCACGTTACATATCAAAATCACAAAACGCTATGAATATGAAAAACTCACAGCGCCCTGCTCGTCTAGCATGACCACCGAAACGGGATATGATAAAGCGATTTATCGGCATTAACTGTCAGACTACTGTCAAACTCGACTGTAGTCTGACAGTTAATGCCGATATATCTCTTTATAATATCCCGTTTCGGTGGTCATGCTAGAGGGGCTGGTAAAGCTTTACCTATAAATACAACACACTGTCAAATATACCACAGATTAACCAGGATCACAAGACAGCTTCTTCATCCAAACGTTGTGTGTTTTAAGAGATCATATAATACATAGTTCAGTTCCTTACATTGATAATAATGGTATTATCTTATTATCTACCAATGTTTACATTTAATCTCCCTATCCCATCCTCAGGGATATTGCATGCTCCAACAGTGAGAACATTAATAGGCTGGTGGTGAAAATGATATTGTGAACTCTCCTTTATAACAAATAAGAGCAGCTGTCTCGTAACTTGGCAACAAAAATGCAATATATAGTAAGTACTTACGCACACTTTACGTTTGTATGACGTAGCGAAACATAGACGCGTGTAACACAGTTTCTGTAATATGCGGGTCATTTTTGGTATTTCAATGATCGACTTATCATCTAATTAATGCTGTTGCAGTGAATTAGTACCTGGTACAATACAAAAGAGGAGGCAGAATGAAAGGAGCAGCTCGATGTCGCAAGTGGTTAGCGCTTTCGGCTGCGATCGTTAAAGTGAAGCAACTTTCGCAGATGTCCGGTCATTAGATAGCAGACCAAAAATTTACTGTCTCCCATCTGTGCTTCGGAAGGCATGTTACGCCGTTGGTCCCGACTGCACCTGCAGTCGTTAACACCTTTTTGTTTTTGATGATGAGAATAAAAAATGCATTATATCCAGGACAATGACCAACTCTGCGTTGGCTTGCTGTGAACAAACCCTCGCGACGCAGGTGCCAGCGGCGAGCAGCCCGAGAGCCACTAGTCCGATCAGGTATACTTTGACGTGCGCTCCCGCAAGCATGGAAGACGTTAAGAGCCCTTTTACAAAATTGCGCCGCTGCCGTACTGATCGGCGCGTAGGTAGATTTGCACTAGTAATATTGCATTTTACGGGTGATATTTCGAGTCTCATAAAATAATTATTAATGAACTAATTATATAAATATATAAATATTTTAGTAGTTCAATAATGGTAGATTAGTTTTATGAAAGTTTTTGGTAGAAATTCTATTTAATTCAATATCAAAATACGGGAAAACCTGCATTGTTTTTTGGGAAAACTCACCGGGGTTAGATGTTTTTTTTGATAATTAATGAGATTCTAATACATTATATTGCAACAGAAACATATTTCTGATGTTTTAGTAATTAATTTCATCTAATTTATTGAACATTATTTAGAGATTTAGGCGTTTGAAGTTGCGCATATTATCGTTTTTTCCGTAAACTAGCTACGGAAGAACGATCGGTACAAAAAAAGGAAAATAGTATTCGCAAATATTCTACATTTACTTACAATATTAAGGATTAATCTACTATTTCCTTCTGTTGGAAATAGTCAAAAATTTTTCTGAAGGGGTAAACAAGGCGCTCAAAAATTACGATTTTTTGCAATAATCTGAAAGGGCTCTTAAACTACCCCGCCTCCGACTAGCAGCAGCTCGACCCGCACCTGCTTCCTGGGCTGCTCCGTTCACAGCTTCACCTTGACTGGTCGCACGGACCGCAGTCCGAGCGGCTAGCCAACCGACCTGCTCCCGTACCTATCAGGTAAACCAACTCCCCGATCTACCCCTCACCCTCCAGGCGTAACTGCGGGATCTAGTTATGAGTCGCTTTGTCACGCCTAGAACCGTCGGTAGCATCTACTAAACCCCGCTGAGCTTTGTGGTGGGTCATGGCCTAATCTCATCATCCATTAGAAAGGTTTGTGGCCCAGCAGTGGGTCCCAGCAGTGGGGATGATGATGACAATATAAAAGGTATGTGTAGAATGATCGAAATAATGGATGAGGGAGAGAGATATGTCTGTATAATCTATTCATGTGCGTATGAGCAAATTAATGTCAGGGAAATTTATGACGCATTCGAAATAAAGATATTCATACAAATTAGTCCCTTATAAGTATTTTATGTGCGTTATTTAATTTCCTACCAAATAGGTACTGTAAATAAACTTGAAAATCTAAATTAAAGAGTTTAAGGCTTTACAAATTAGAACTGAAACCATTTTCGGATATTGGAGAAGATTAATTACGATAAGTTTTCCGTGTTAATTTATTGGATAATATGTATTAATGGCATAACTAAATGAATCTTAAACTATAAATAATAATATTAAGACAGTCTAACTAGAAAAAAAACCCACTCGGGTCAGATATCATTCAAATCAGCGTCTTCCGCCATCCCGGCTTACGAACTAAGCAATAATACTAGCGAGTCTTTAATGGCCGTTTCAAATTTCTTCTTATGTGCCCAGTGTAAAATGGTCCAACGAAAGATATGTAACTTTAATAAATACAAATTCAGAATTCAACATCGTTTATTCAGTTATTCACAAGCACTTGTAAATGTCGAAAAGCTACGCCATCTGTTCGCAAATCTACGGCGGGAGACCTTGTACTGAGAAGAACCGGCAAGAAACTCCGCAATGGCTGTTTTTTTCTCCCTCTCCCCATTACAAATGTAAATGATATAAAAATTATGACTATGAAATAAAAAAATATAAAAAAACGGATTTAACAAAGTTTAGGTATGTTTAGGAATGCCGTGTCCTGCTATTTAGGCATAAAAAAATGTACGATTAAAGTTAAATACAACGATTAAAAAAAGAAATCTCGTCCGTCCATTGTGTTGCGTTGGGTCCCTAAGATCTATCGTCTTTTCATAATATTGAGGGTTTGTGAAAACAATTTTCCAAGGTATGTTTAGGAATGCCGTGTTCTACTATTTAGGCATAAAAAATGTACGATTAAAGTTAAATACAACGATTAAAAAAAGATATATCGTCCGATATTTTGATTGCATGGTTCATCTCGCACGATCTAATGAAAACACTTTATATTATTTTATAGGCCAATTGTATCAAGTGGTCATAGTAAAATCTAATTGCAACACATTTATTACTTTAGAATCTTCCACAGCTGCTGTTTCCAACGAGCACAATGAGCTGTGCATCGCCAACAATATTTCTTTAGGAGTAATCAACTTTAATGTCTTCAAAGTAAAGGCGAATTTCCTTTAGCAAGCAAGAAGTTGAAGTCAGCGGTGCACTATACCATTAAGTTTTCACTGCCCATTCTAAATTGTTAGTTGTAGCGTTGCACCGCCGCTCATGGAAAATTCTACTGAGCTATCAAATACGATAAACATAGTACTGTAAATATAAACATGCAGTAAAGATGCGCTTGTTAAAGCAGTGGAACTTTCCCCGCCTTATTACAAAACGTAGAATAAAGTTAAACCTTTTTTGTTACGCAGGTAAAACCTCTATTTACTGACGTTGGCGCCCTTAATGATAGCCATACACACTACGAGAAATCGTTACGATTAGACTGTACCGTCCGAACGGTACCGATAAATCGTAGCGTGTATGTTATAAAACTGCACAGTTTCCTATACGTACGCCACGTACGATAAACTGTTCCGTTCGAACTGTACAGTCTGATCGTAACGATTTCTCGTAGTGTGTATGGCTACCATAAGGGGCACACAAACGAACGGACCTCACACCTAGCCTCTCGCGAGAAGCCGTTATGCAGTCCGCGCAGCTTACGAGCGCTTACGGACCCCTCAGGTTCGAGTGGCCTAGAGGCTCCAGACGGAGAAGAGCCTCCCCCCATGTGGAGATGCCATCCGCCTGGAATACCTTTAGAGGCACTAGCCAATTCTCGTTGGTCGCCAAAAAGTTTGAAGGCGAGCAATGCATTATATTATTCTTAATACTGTACCGTAGTAAATTAAGCTTCGAATCTTTTCACGAGTAAAGTCCACACTAGTTAGTCATGCATGCAATAAACGTTCAAAATGTAAAAAAATAACAACTGACAAAAAAGTTTTTTTTGTTTAATTTTATCTTAAAGCCAAGGAGTTCCATTTTCAAAGTCGCAATTAGTTTTTAAGTGCTATTAATATAAGTGGCCAGTTGCTGTTTTTTGTTTGCGTCTTTGTACAGAGCGCTTTGCTGGCATTTCGTATGGCCATTCATATTCGCTTTTTGTAAAGTCAGCAATTCCTTTTTTTATTCCCCATAGAGTATGATAAATACATAAGTAAGGCTGTAAAATTTGCAAATAGCAAATACCTACGAATAGCAAAATTATAATAAATTATGATAATTGACATATATTAGATACTTTTCAGACTCTGTAGTCACAAGATTGAGGTGTTGTCCGTCTACAAATTAACAGCTACCATCTAATAACATAATTAACAGACACGTTCAAACAATATTTTAAATTTTAAACAATGAAACATTGAACAGCCTCTTCTGACCAATTCGAAACTAATGGTAGCTATTTATTTAAATTAGGGCTATTTGAATAAAATAATTAACTAGCTATAAAATATTGATGAATTGAATGAGTGAATTATGACTTTATCGTACACCATAATATAAATTACAAATGATCTCATATGGCCTTGCTCAATAGTGGGGTATTCGCTAAATAAACGCAGAATGACGGCAGCTAAAAGGGCCAGTTTCTCTGCAGCATCAGGTACCTTTACAACGGAACTCTGCTCTTAACATCAGAGTGGAGTCTATCAACCTGTGTCTTAAATGTAAAGAAAATTTTACTAGGAAAAAAATCGACGCGGGCAGGCAGCAGAAGGGACTCGAACCCGCATCCTCCGCCATCCGGGCAGATGCACTGACCATTATACTACCGCGGCCCTAACAGCCGTCTGCTACCTGGTCCGCGTGGAACTTTTTCAATTTTTTTCTCGTAAAATTTTCTTTACAATTAAAAATGCAGCAGTTAAACACTTAAAAAATAATATACCCTGTGTCTTGGTATAATACAGTTACTTAGCGAGAGTAATACCAAATTACTTTGACTTTTACTGTTCAGGTAAAAATGGGTTGTACCATGTGACGTCCATGTTTGACAATAGTCAAAATGAGATTATAATTTGACAGCGATAGTAACTGTCCGACCTAGGCCGGTTAAAGTTATAGTAAAATTCAACTTTAACAACTCACAATAAGTAAAGTGGAACTCTCGATCTTCAGCGAAGAATTAAATGACACACTTTCCAACTACTAGTCGAGAATTTTCAGGTAACGAGGTCACCTATCTCAATGATACACACATGCACATTAAGTATCAGCATTGATTCATGCAAGTTGCAGCAGTATCATAACATGGAAAGACCTATTTACAAGAAAAATATAACAAACGCCCATATTCTTGTAACAATTTTAGTTACCACCGACTATTTCAGGGCGTACATGAGACTCGAAACTTATTTAATTTAAAATCAGGGCGCCGTGATACTGTGATTTGAGGGAGATAAATGAAAATGTCTAAAACAGCAGTGAACAAGATATTATATTGTTAAAAAGATTCAGATCTTATTTCATCATGGTTAAAACTTAATACTAGTCACATTCAAGTTAAAAATACATAGTTATATTTCTTCAAAGATTTTTCTTTTGATTTAAAGCTATTCAAACATTCAAGATCATGTGCTAATACAGTAATACTCAATTTAAGTTTCTTATATAAACAAATTATTAAACAAGTTATAAAATATTAAATTTTGAAAATCTAACAATAAAAATTTGTTATGTACTTATAATGGCTTTATAGTTTACTAATAGAAATCCTTTATCACGTTAAACAGAAATTGTTATCCGGAGTATGCACTGGTTAAATATCAAGAAGTTATAAATTTTACTTAGCTTGGCAAGATCATGGGAGCATCAGGATCACTCAAATGTCCTCAGGGATGAAGCAGGACTTGCTGTCATCACGTGAACCCGTCACTTTTTTGCTCAAGGAAGCTTCACAGGCTCATATATATATATATTTCCAAGGAGATTCCAATCAGGATTAAGTAAATGTGACTATTACTGTTATTTATTAGCCAAATTAATGGACCTAGAACCAATTACATATTTTTCTTTAATTCAATAAAAAAACCAACTGGACCTACAGCCTAACGAATCAAATGTATTGAACTTACCCGTTAATCCGGGGAGAAATAACAAGTATATAATGCACTGACTACCACTGCTAGTCTTAATGCTATTTTCTAAGTATGGTCTTCAAGGTTCTATCAGCCAAAAGAGAGCGAATCTGTTTGTGCACAGCTATTTATAGGCTACTACAACACGTGACAGCGTCATTGCAAATTTCTCTCATATTACCATATTTGGTATGAGGAAGCACACGGACCGGTTTTGCTGACTCCGCCTTTCAATGTTTCCAGAACATTAATGTGACGTCACATCCATTTCCGCATCTCATTTAAAAAAATTACACACTAGCTCCCTCTAACTTACATTCCAAATGCAACTACTAGGTTCACACATATATTGTACTTGTCCATTGCTTTTCAAAGTGGATTTCGATATTGAATAATTTATATGCATGATGATAGATGGCGCTGAATAAATAATAATATTTCTACGACTTAATATTTAAGAATTATATTGCTAAGTTTTTAACGTTATTAAATTTAATTGCTACACAACATCCCCCTTATCTCAAAAAAATTTTTTTTTCAAAAAATTTTTTTTTTTAATTAATTAACCTGCAACTGACTTGCAGACAAATCAACAATACTAAGTATTAGCCAAGATAAAAAAATTTAAACTTATATACGTGAGTATCCATTTATTTACTCCACGTAATGTTCTAAACTCTAAGTCAATAGCAACAATTAAATATTTGCTGTTTAATGATTTTTCTTTTAGTTTCATGTAAATACCTTTCTTGGATCTATTATCCAGTGGTATAACATGGCCTTTTTTTTTTTATCTTATGAACTTAAGGTAGTTAAGAAAACAACTCAAGATTAAAGAAGTTTGTATGTTTTCAAACTCAAAAGATTAAGATTATTTTCCAACAATCTTCCTATCTTTAATTATCAAGTCTAAAGTATATGTCCACTTCCTAATGCTTATGCCTTTCTTACATCAAGATCTATTTTTCTATTAAGTATTAAAATAAATTGCACGTGCTTATTTTGGAAAAAAAAAACTTTTCATACATCACGCATTTCATACTACTCTCATACTCATATGCATATCAGTAAACACAACTTGACGAAAATAATTTTATCAAAAAAAATTTTTTTTTTTGTGTTAAAATATTAAAATTCCTCGAAATTTCATTTAAGCATTTTTTTTTTTTTTTTTTTTTTTTTTTTTTTTTTAAAAGTGACCATATAGGTTAAAAAAAAGGTTGTAAATAAATATTTATTTAGTTAAAAGAGAAAAACAATTTAATTTACAGGCAGGTTTCGAACCGTAGCCCACAGATTTCCATATGCACTCTTCCTATACCATAACTCTTCTTAACCAATCGTTTAATACTGAAAGTGACTAAAATAAGCATCCTATGAGGAATTCAAAGATTTGTTAGTTCTGTTGTTCAGAATATTTTAGTATGTCTTTAATATGATAATTACCTAAATATTTACCATTTAAATCGGTTAAAGTATAAACTAAAGGTGATAATTTAGCCGTCACTACACATTTAATAAATTTTGGTGCTAATTTGGAAGAAAAATTCTTTGCCTTATTGGATAAATAATGAGTACGTTTATACACTATCTGGCCAACTCTTAATTCAATGTGTCTTTTTCTGAGGTTATATTGTTTTTCGTTCCGTTGGTGGGCAACAATCAAATATTTCCTCACCTTTTGGAAGATATTATTAAGTTCAAGCAACTTTTTCCCATACTCCAATGTACTGTCTGAGGTAATTTGATCTAACGGACATGGAGGGAAGGAATTTAAATATAAATTACCATCTATTATATACTCTCTACCATGGACTAGGAAATAGGGTGAAAATTTAGTTGCTTCATTCACAGCCGTGTTTAAAGCACATTGCAATTCTATTAAGTGTTCATCCCACCTTCTATGTTCGGATTTTACATAACAGGCTATCGCATGAACTATGTTTCTATTTGCCCGCTCAGCTTGGTTCGTTTGGGGATGATACTTTGGATTGTAATATATGTTTGGTACATTATATTTAGTTAACAGCTGTCTAAAATGGGAGCTAACATATTGTGGACCGTTATCTATAAAGATGGTTTTACAAACGCCATGGACTAAAAATACACATTTTTCTATAAAGTTTGCTACAGCCATGCCTGTTGCTGACCTTATAGGGTGCAACATGACATATTTACTAAAGTAATCTGAAACAACTATTAAATAAGTATTTCTATTCCTTGAATTTGGAAAGGGTCCCAATAGATCACAACTAATGGCTTCAAATGGCTTGGTCACTTTCTTAGGACTTCCCATAAGACCGGGACGTGCCGTGTTCACAGGTTTGTATTGCTTACACGTCTCACATTCACTCACATACTTTTTCACACATTCGTATAGGTGGGGCCAGTAATAATGTAAGGCGATCCTCCTATGTGTCTTCATGACACCTAAATGTGCACTAGTAGGGTCATCGTGATATTTCCTAAGAATTGCCGATCTATTTTCTTCAGGAACTACCAGTTTCCAATCAAATTCGCTAGTAAGATCATATTTATTTTTCGAATATCTATATAAGTTTCCATCTTTTTCCATGAAGTTAGGAAATTTACGTGGGTTATTCTTTACTGCATTTAACATATAAGAGTACCAACTATCTTTTGATAAATCTATTTCTATTGAATCTAATTTAATACGTGACAAAGTATCCGGGAGGATATGATCCCGACCCTTCCGGTGTTCTATTTTAAAGTTAAATTGACTAAGACGCATGCTCCATCGTGCTAAACGACCTGTGGGGTTTTTTAATTTATAAAACCACAACAGTGAAGCATGGTCTGTGACTATGGTACATTCCTGACCTTCAACATATTGTCTAAATTGTTCTAATGCATAAATGACAGCTAATAATTCTCTCTCTGTTGTACTATAATTAACTTCATTTTTATTAAGTGAGCGGCTACAGTAGGCAATAGGGTGTTCCATTCCGTCATAAGACTGGGTGAGAACGGCCGCCGCTGAGTATGCAGATGCGTCAGTCAAAATACGGAAAGGGCGCGAATAATCTGGCATTTTTAAAATAGGGGCAGAAACAAGGGCAGTTTTAAGCAAATTAAAGGATTTCTGTGCCTCAGAGTTCCATTCAAAATCCACATTCTTACGGGTGAGTTTACATAACGGTTTGCTGATTTCAGAGAAATTATTCACAAATCTTCTGTACCAACCTGCCATTCCAAGGAATCTTTTTACCTCCTTGGGGTTCGAGGGTGTAGGATAGTTAAGGATTATATCTACTTTACCAGGGTCCGTTCTTAAACCATGTTTATCAATGTAATACCCTAAATATTTGAGCTCTTTGCGACAAAACTGTGATTTTTTTTTATTTATTGTCAGGCCTGCTTCTTTCAGGCGCTGATATATTTTCTCTAGGAGCTCAATATGTTCTGAGAAAGTGTTACTAATGCAAATTATATCATCTTGAAAAGCAAATACCTTATTATCGAATTCTGGGCCAAATAATTTATCCATTAAGCGTTGCATGGTTGCTGACGCCCCTACTAACCCAAAACACATCACATTAAATTGAAATAAGCCTCTACGAGGAACCGTGAAAGCTGTCTTTTCAGCAGATGCTGCAGAGTCATAAGGAATCTGCCAATATGCGGCACTAAGGTCAATTGAGGTTAAATATTTAGCGTTGTTAAGATGATCTAATATTTGGTTAATATAAGGCAAGGGATAAGCGTCTGGTTTTGTGACGTAGTTAAGTTTTCGAGAGTCTAGGCATAATCTGGTTTCACCATTGGGTTTTTCTACCATTACTACTGGAGAATTCCAAGCCGATTGGGAAGGAGAAACTACCCCCAGGGCTAACATTTTATCTAATTCCTTCTCGAGTGCTAGTTGCTTGATAGGTGATAAGGGATAATAACGCTGTTTAATCGGACTATGGTTACCAGTATCTATTTTATGGTGTTCCAATGAAGTTCTACCAAGACCAACCTTTTCTGTGTTAATTAAGTCAAATTTATCAATTATTTTATTAATTATTCGCTTTTGCGCCGTCGTTAAGTTATTGTAATCTTCTAACCCGTTTTTTAATGATATTGAGTTAATAGGATTTTCTGAGTTTAAAGTGATATTACTAAAGTTGGATGACATCAAGTTTTTTGTCAAACCAAAATGGTGCCAAAAATCAATACCTAATATGATTGGTGTAGTAATTTCCGGAACAACATAGAATGTAATTACCTTAAGTATTGAGTTATATTCAATGGGCAGAGACATGTAACCTACGCAATGCAATTCAGTGCTATTAGCGGTTTTTACAATACGCTCTTTATCTAAAGTGTTAAATTTAAAGCCTAAATTCAGAAAGATGAGGTGCGAGTTTTTGCCGAGTATCGAGCATGACGCTCCAGAGTCAGCAAGTCCTATCGCATCTACATTTAATATTTTAAATTGCAAATAAGGTCTATTGTCAAACTTTTTTTTATGGAAGAGAACTTCACGGTTTTTTAAGTTAATGGGTGACCTTTTTTTACCGTAATTATATGTGAAGTTCCCACTTTTTAGTTTTTTGAATTATTACTTGGATTACATTGTGGGCACTCAGGTCGTCTTACGCCCTTTTTACCACACTTAAAACAAAGAATTTCTCTCGAATTTACACACTCTCTAGTGAAATGCTCTCGACTCTGACATCTCATACACCTCCTATCATTTGAGACATTTTGAGGTAAAGTTACGGTTGAGATCTGACGGGTTGGTTTGAAATTATTTTTTATTCTTCGTGACTGAAGGTCATTTGAAATAAATAATTTATTCAAATTGGGTTCCGTAAATTTCTCTGCACGGACTTGAGCCAATTCCAAGCGCTTTCCTAATTGTTTTAACTTGAGAATAGAATCAACGTTATGAAGAGCCAACTCTTTCATATATTCCGGACGAATATTATGCATTAAAATTTCTAGCTGTTCTTCTAATGACATGGGAATAGACAATCTCGCAAACATTCCTTGCATCGTGGAGATATAGCTCACAATTGACTCTTGTCTAGCTTGTGTGCGTTGTCTAATTTCGTTTTTAAGTCGATAATCTAAATCCGGAATATCAAAATCCTCTCTTAAGTGTAACAATAGATCAGAATATGAGTTAAAGTTTGCTTTGTTACTTCTAAACCACGCCAATGCAGAATCTTCCAAGAGATCGGAAAATGCTGTCAGCATACGAGATTGCGGAATCTCGCGGGCCTGTCTAAGTTCCTCTAATCTCTCAATAAAACTTCTAACGCAACCCGAACCATTATATTTTAAGTTGAGTGAATTTAAGTTAATTGGTTTTTCTTTAATGACGATTAATTCCTCACTTCCATTCTTTTCATTCATCATTGCTTTCGAGATAGGCAACACATATTCATCCGTCTCTTGTTCCCTCACCTCCTTCATGCCGGTTTTACTACACTTGGGAGTACCTTCCTTATCACTTAATTCGTCTGAACTACTTTCATCTTCCTGTTCTACTTGAGCTAAGATACGTATGAGCCTGTGGCGCAAATCCACAAGAGAAGCATTGTCAACCTCCAATCGAGCAAGTCTATCGATTAGATAATTAGCCCTAACTGACACACGTAAGTGAAGATTACTGTCCTTTCCGAGGTCACCTGATGACAGCAGATCCTCGAGCTCAGCAATTTTCGGCGTACATGCCTTGAGCTCGCTTGCCGGGAGTGGTGTGATCACTGGAGCACACTTGATGCTGCCACGTCTCTTCAGCTTAAAAATTTGGCGAAGCTGCTTTCTCAGTGCATCCACCGATGTGTCAGGAGCTGTGGAAATGCCAAGAATATCCAATTCATATATGATTTCATCCTTTCTTAAGTAGTTTACATATTTTTGTATAGAGAGCATTTTCTCAGATTTTTTCAAGTTAAAGTCAGTTATTTCTGTTACTAAGTTAATTATTAAGTTAATTATTAAATTACGTTTAATCAAGTTTTTAAATCAAGCTACTTATTCAAGTTATTTAATCTAAGAAAGTTAAATACAAAGGAATTTATAAAATTTTTTTTTTTTTTTTTTTTTGGAGGAGGGTACTTTTATTATTACAAGTTTCAATTCTTAAAGACTATCTTGTTCACTGTTCAAGGTCAATTTTTTACGCATCCAATCAATACGAAAGTGTTATTGTAGTATAAGTTGATTAATTCTAATGTGCTAAGTTAATTAATGCTAGTGTGTTTTTCAGACTGGTTGGGGATTTAAGCATCTATGTTTCCACCTACCTTTTTTATCATCATTTAGACACACTAGTATTCCAAAAGTATTGTTTATTAAAGTTTTTTAAGTTATTAAGTAATTTACTTCTAATGTGCTATTCAGACTGATTGGGGATTTTAAGCATTAAATTTTTCCACCAATCTTTTTATCATCATATTAACACATTAGTACAAATTCTGAATATTAATGATTTTTAAGTTAAATTTTTTTTTGATTAGATGTTAAATTCTAGTGTGCCGTTCAGACTGATTGGGGATTTAAGCATTTATTTTTCCGCCAACCTTTTTATCATCATATCAGCACACCAGTATTTCCCTCAAATACAGTATTTTATTGCTCGGCCCTAAAGTTGGTCGCCATTTTGTAACAATTTTAGTTACCACCGACTATTTCAGGGCGTACATGAGACTCGAAACTTATTTAATTTAAAATCAGGGCGCCGTGATACTGTGATTTGAGGGAGATAAATGAAAATGTCTAAAACAGCAGTGAACAAGATATTATATTGTTAAAAAGATTCAGATCTTATTTCATCATGGTTAAAACTTAATACTAGTCACATTCAAGTTAAAAATACATAGTTATATTTCTTCAAAGATTTTTCTTTTGATTTAAAGCTATTCAAACATTCAAGATCATGTGCTAATACAGTAATACTCAATTTAAGTTTCTTATATAAACAAATTATTAAACAAGTTATAAAATATTAAATTTTGAAAATCTAACAATAAAAATTTGTTATGTACTTATAATGGCTTTATAGTTTACTAATAGAAATCCTTTATCACGTTAAACAGAAATTGTTATCCGGAGTATGCACTGGTTAAATATCAAGAAGTTATAAATTTTACTTAGCTTGGCAAGATCATGGGAGCATCAGGATCACTCAAATGTCCTCAGGGATGAAGCAGGACTTGCTGTCATCACGTGAACCCGTCACTTTTTTGCTCAAGGAAGCTTCACAGGCTCATATATATATATATTTCCAAGGAGATTCCAATCAGGATTAAGTAAATGTGACTATTACTGTTATTTATTAGCCAAATTAATGGACCTAGAACCAATTACATATTTTTCTTTAATTCAATAAAAAAACCAACTGGACCTACAGCCTAACGAATCAAATGTATTGAACTTACCCGTTAATCCGGGGAGAAATAACAAGTATATAATGCACTGACTACCACTGCTAGTCTTAATGCTATTTTCTAAGTATGGTCTTCAAGGTTCTATCAGCCAAAAGAGAGCGAATCTGTTTGTGCACAGCTATTTATAGGCTACTACAACACGTGACAGCGTCATTGCAAATTTCTCTCATATTACCATATTTGGTATGAGGAAGCACACGGACCGGTTTTGCTGACTCCGCCTTTCAATGTTTCCAGAACATTAATGTGACGTCACATCCATTTCCGCATCTCATTTAAAAAAATTACACACTAGCTCCCTCTAACTTACATTCCAAATGCAACTACTAGGTTCACACATATATTGTACTTGTCCATTGCTTTTCAAAGTGGATTTCGATATTGAATAATTTATATGCATGATGATAGATGGCGCTGAATAAATAATAATATTTCTACGACTTAATATTTAAGAATTATATTGCTAAGTTTTTAACGTTATTAAATTTAATTGCTACATTCTATACTGCAATCACACCATAAAATTGAATGCTTATAAAAATGTAATAAACATTTTTATTGTTAAAGATAACATAAATATCGTCGTTTCTATACCTACGTTGTTCCAAGATGCAATTAAATATGTAAAAAGATTTACTTATTTTTGAACATCGAATTAATAGATTATTTTTGAAGTGAAAACTTCTTTAGCGGGGTTGTAAATGTAAATGTAATAGTGTAGCACATCATTCCATCTTTGACAATTGTTTAAAGACAAATAAAGAAAGAATGAGGCTTAACAGGATACAACCTGAATTAAGAATTGGTACAAGTGAATTTGTGGCCATTTGCACCAAAGTTCTTAGTTCGAAAAAAGCTTTAATCGGGTTTAACACATTATTTCAAAGTCAAATAGATTATATAGAATGAGGCGTAAACATGATTAGTTTTTAAAGGATAGGGTTATTTTTGTATGAACGCTACTGCAGTGAGTAGAATGGAAATTCTATTATTATGTAATTTCTATGTAATATGGCTTTATTATTCTTAAATGTTTGATGTGTATAAATTTTAAGCATTTAAATGTTTAAATCAAAAAAAAAAATTACTTGAAATAATTCCACGCAGAGGCAGCAGACGGAACTCGAACCCGCAACCTCCGCTGTCCGGGCGGATGCACTGACCATTTTTTTTTACACACACCAATTAGCCTAGCCCCAAAGTAAGCACTGTAAGGCTTGTGTTATGGACTACTAGGGTAACGGATAGAATACATGTACTGTAAATATATAAGTTTATTTATATACAAATATATATTAAACGTCCATGACTGGAGTACAAATGCTCGTATTCATCACACTAATATGTGCCCCCACCGGGATTCAAACCCGGGACCTGTCGATTCGGCGACACCATGAAACCCGGCATACATCACCTCAGCCACGGAGATCGTCATTATGCTACCGCGGCCCTAATTGTCTGTGTCGAACTTTCTCTAGCATTTCTTAGGCTGCTGCAAGGCAGTGCCAACTCTTCGCAATGTAGGTAACCCACAATGTCAAATGAATACATACATGTTTAGGTATCATTTACTAGATTTCGTTCGTCATGTTGTAAGTTATGCAATTTACTTGTAGACCAAACTTATAATCGAGTATGAAAATCCTTGAATTTCTTGAATTACATGGTACATAGCGACCGTCTGAAAGATTCCAGTATTGTTACGATGATGATTCACAAAGCGTAGGTAAATACTACTTTAATTAGTATGTTTAAAAGTAGAATTGACTCACTTATTGAATGAAAGATACTAAAGTAAGCATGTGACCCGTAAAACTGTAAATTGGTAAAAAGATTTCCATTCATAGTTTGTTTTTTTACAATTCTACTTGTATTTGGAAAGGTTTAGGGGTTCTATAGCAATTCATCTCTATTTTCCCAAGGCGAAACACATAACGCGTCGCGTCGCACTGAGCTCCAGTGTGAGTGAGTTGAGCCTAACAGTTCAGATATATTGGGGTCTAGCAAAAAAATAAGGTGCATACATGGTTGCAATCTCGCTATTCACTGTAATGTCCTTTATTTGTACCTCTTTGATTTACAGACTTTGGGAAACCAACAAATTGCATACCAATAAGTACCACCTCATGACACGGGTGAAAAGGTAGTGTGTCCGGCTGCGATCGTTGAAGTTAAGCAACTTTCGCAGTGGTCATTGGATGGGTGACCAAAATTTGTCTGCCTCGAGTTCCTCCGTGCTTCGGAAAGCACGTTAAGCCGTTGGTCCCGGCTGCATCTGCAGTCGTAAGCACCCGTCAATCCGCACTGGGCCCGCGTGGGATCAAGGCCCAATCTCCCTATTCCTTCCATAGAGAAAGCCTGTGCCCCAGCAGTGGGGACATTAATAGGCTGATGATGATCCTCTTTGGTTAATGTCTTTTTAGAAATTGTACCTACTCGTATAACACCTATGTTTAACAACAATATGTTCACAATGGTGCGGTCATAATACCAAGCACGCGCCACCTTAACAAACAAACCTCAAAATCATTTCTAGCAAAAAGCGTCTTTTACACTACACGATTGAATATCTATCGGTTTCTGTCTACGACTTTATCTGAAATTGCGTGACTGCGTAATAAACATTTCTTCACATTTATATATTAGTAGCATTCGTTTTTCCGTTCGCATATTTATCTCTATTAGATGAACATCGGGGAAAAGACACCATATTAAATCAAAAGAAAATATTAATAAAAAAAACTCCACTCGGCTAGGGTCGGCGGCTAATAGCTGGACAGACCAGCTAGTTTGGCCGGATATTTGGATAAAAAGGACGAACACCCTACATTACTAAGGATTTTGTGGCTCAGTAATTATATACGACAAAATAAAATATGTAAAAGCGACCGACAGTCAACTTGCTTGCGTTTAGCCACGCTCGGCGCTCGCTCGTTTGCGATATGTGAAAATCCTAACAAAAGCCGGACACCGTTTATTTTTTGCATCAGAGATTACATTACATTTAGAAAGGTATGTCGCTATGTGCTATACATAACGACATCCCTTTCTAACTTTACTCAAGTAAAGATCAACACTTAGTTGTCACTCTGTAATACGGGCCTTAGTCTATATTTTCTAGACACAGGCTACTTAAATTTTATTTTTTCGCTAAGAAATAATTTTACACTACGTGTCACTCAGAAAGAATGCAGTTTACTAATGGAGGATGAATTTTTGATATCGGTTCAGTAGTTATTGAGTTTACCTTTTTCAAACATATAAAAATACAAATCTCTCCTCTTTCCAAATAATATAAAAATTAAAATGGAATTTTTATTGTTCACTTCTCACTTTTTCTTAATACTAAATAACATTATTTTTCATTTTCAAAAGCGGTTAAGAAAATTGAATTTAAATACTCTTACCAGTATCAAATAATCGAAAAAAGAAACAGTAATTATTGTATCTTTACTATGTTTTTGGTGCAAAAAAAACTTTAATATCGAAATATGTATAATGTTTAAAAATATATATAAAAATTTGGATCTATTTATCGAACTACATGGAATCGTATAGTGTAAAAGACGCAATAATCACAATGACTCCTGCCTATTCCACGACGGGCACAATAAGACCCATTCACAGAACAATGATGTCAGACTCAAAACTGTTTGATCAGCTTGGGTTACAGTTGATTTTTAAGTGGTTCTACGAAGCGCATTATTTAAAAAAAAATCACTTATCACAAGTTTAATGTACAATCCTTGTTTGTGCTCACTAAGAGAAGAGCAATTGACGCAGATATTTCTTAGGAATCTATGAATCCTTTTGTCTGTTAAGAAAATACATTCAATATCGTTTATTCAGTCTAGGCTGTTACAAGCACTTGTGAATGTCGTAAAGCTACGCCATCGGTACGCAAATCTACGGCGGGAGACTTTGTACTCAGAAGAGCCGAAGAAAGAAAAGAAGAAGAAATAACTAAATAATAAAACCAAACATTTGGAATAACTAAAGTGTTTAAATTAGTTGGTATAGCGCCCTTGAATTAGCGGCTATAAATATATTATAAATATGTAAAAGGAAGTTTGTATGTTTATAACTTTGTTACTCAATCACGCAAATACTACTGAACGGATTTGAATGAAATTTGGTGGGCATATAGTTTATGACATGGATTGAGATATAGAATACTTTTTATCTCGGACAAAAATTGTTTCAAAAACCTTGGCTCATCCAAAGGCTGGTCCGTCTCTAATCAAACCAAGTGCGAACAAATGAAAACCAGTGTCATCTCTTCGCATTGTAGGTAAACCACAATTTAAGTGCATTCGCCCGGAGAACGGAGGATGCAGGTTCGAATCCTGCTTGACGTAATGGATTTATTCTAGTAAAAATTTGCTTCAGATTTATAGATCGAGCAGATTTACACCTGTAAATATAATGAAGAACTGTAAGCTTTGAGGATACAGGATAACGGATAGAAACACATTTGATGACAAGATGTGAAAGTATTCGTACCGCTATCGTCGAATTTTCTATGGAAACTAGGCAGCGCCCCCACCAGAACGTAAGAACAAACTAGCTCCTTCCATAGAAACTTTGACGATGGCGAGACGAATACTTTCTCGCTAGCTGTGTGTGCTTGAGAAAGGGAAAAGAAAGGGAAAGTGCAACTTAGCGTGTTTTATGATTTCCTTTTGCTCCCAGTCTAGCACGGAAGACGCGCCTCCTAAAAAGCAAGCTTATCTCGAGCTCGACATTTGCCCTGAATTTGTGTTTCAGTTTACATATACATATTAAAGTCGGTTTATATCGGCAATTGTCACACGGTGATTGTATATCAGCCGTAGTGTATTGCGGTCGCGTCCCAAGGCGCTTTCATTTGTTTTGCTTTAGTGCACACGAACTCGGATTGCACTCGCTTCGAACTAAAGACTGGGCTCACATATACAAGCGAGCGACGCGAAGATGCGTTGCTATACTTTGCTGCTTTTACTTTTACGAAATTGTTATTTGAATCGCGAATCGAAGAACGATTAAAAAGCTTATATGAGAGATAAGGAACTTTGAGACAAAAAATTGCTTTTGAACTCAATTTTCGTAAAAGAATCGAGTTGGAACTCAAATAAATAACGCCTTAAAGAAAGTTACAGGCAAGCGTTTTTTCAAACAAAATATACTAAATAAAACATTAAGCTGAACTATTAATATTAACTTTAATAATTGAAAGAAATCTACTTAGTAATTACGGGTTTTTTATTATTATATCTCACAAATAATGTTAGACTCGCAACTTGGTTATAATATGAATATGCTATCATTTAGGAATTTATTATTATAGAGGCTTTATTATAGTACATGAACTTGTGGTCTTTTGACTATATTGAATAATATAATAGAATTAGAATGTACCTTGTACCATATTTTATTCTTACCGCGCCGAGGATATGAAGTCAAATATTATAGAATACTAGCTGACCCAGCGAACTTCGTACCGACCTAAAAAAATAGGGGTTGTCCAGCGGACAAAATTGTGAATCTAAACCATTCTCAGATCCCCTTGAACATACACAAAAAATTTCATCAAAATCGGTCCAGTCGTTTAAGAGAAGTTCAGTGACATACACACTCACAGAAGAATTATATATATAAAGATTACAACATTATATCGCTCTTAATTATATCGCACGTAGCTCGATGTGTGACCATTACTTAAGTCAATTATTAATCATGTTGCAAATGATTTTATCAACTGAAGTTCAAAGATCATACTATTGTTATAGTAAATAGCGTAAGTTTTTATCACATCGAAAACAATAACATTATATCCAAAATATTATGTTTAATAAGTTTATACTGTTGACAGTACCTAAGTACTTATTAAGAACCTACTATAATTATAAAATCTTTGGAATCGGTTGAAATCTCTCTGTGATAAAGATTGGTTTTGTACAGAAAATCAATAATATTTAAATACAAATTTCCTTAACCTACTGATAAATAACATGTTATTTACAAAATAAAAAAAAAAGTCACCCCCAGCGCCGCCGTCAGGGATGGTGCCCAATAGGCTGGCAGCATTGCCACGTTGAATGGCAAGGCTGATCCGTTGACTAAGATAGCTGCCAGCCTTATGATCACCAGTAACTTCGGTGAGTCTCTTTGATATTTCCTTAAAAAAGTTTGGAGTTGGTGTCATTGATTATTATGATGATCAGGTTAGCTATGTGTTATGTTTTTAAT
The DNA here is from genome assembly GCA_902850365.2 of Chilo suppressalis. NCBI lineage: Eukaryota > Metazoa > Arthropoda > Insecta > Lepidoptera > Crambidae > Chilo > Chilo suppressalis. The sequence continues at coordinate 15,095,084 of OU963914.1, read as the reverse complement.
ATCTACTTTCTGTATCCAAAGTTGAAATCATTTATCAAATCACTCTTCTGAAGGAGAATATACAGTTTAGCTTTACTTGATATATTTCCTTTCCTTTTCCGTTCAAATGTAGAAAAGTGAGGCAAAGGATATTCGTTATTTAAAAAGTTAAGTAAGTGCGTCTTCGTTCAAAAAGGGCAAAGAAGCTATATAAAAAGAACTTGGATTGTGTATTGTTATATGATTTTCTTGAAATAAATCACGCAATACGTCATAAGGTATTTTTAGGATCCGAATATTATTATAGGCGTGAATGAAGAAAATTTACATAATGAGAGTATTTTAGGATATTCCACTTAAAGATGCAGAAAGAAAAACGTTAGAGGATACATATTTTAACAGCGGCCATTTCTATTGCATATTAATAAAGGTGATATTCTTAGTGATAGTAACATTTTTTTTTTTTATAGATAGATCCGACAAATGGACTCCACCCCACCTGATGTTAAGTGAAGGTGAAGTCCAGATGCGAAGATAGCTGATACAGCAGTTCTAACTGCCACACCAGCCATCCTCACCCTGCCGGCCTGCAAGTTGCTTCTTCATACACTATTAAATCCCAGCACGTAATACATTGTTCAGATTTTGAGCTCAGCCGCGTACGCTTGTTTGCCATTTCACTGTGGTTTCCTTTAAGGTGTAGGTGATGTCCCTAGACGGCAACACCAGTACCCTAAGCATGAACCAAAATCGAATTCCTAACTTTTGCGATCCCGAAATGTCATTGTCAAATCTGTACTGATTTTTAGTTTTCGTTACGTACTTTGTGCCGCTGCTGTTCAAGTTTGCATACAGACATTGACATTTCGGTTTGCAAACTATTCGAATTCGATAATGGTTCATGCTAGGGGTACAGTACCCTTAGCACGAACCATTATAGTTTACAAACCGAAATGTCAATGTCAAATTTTGTATGGAAACTTGAACAGCAGCGGCACAAAGTACGTAACGAGAACTAAAAATCAGTGCACATTTGACAATGACATTTCGGACTCGCAAATTAATTCGATATTGGTACAGTTCTACTGTGCCTAACGTCTCTTAAACTGACACACCCATTTTGTATTCCCAAACAGATTCTGTACTCGAGCATCTGCTCATTTTCATAATATGAATGATTTCGTCCGAGCGAAATTATTCATATTATGAATATGAGTAAGATTCTCGGATGTTTAATAAATAAGATTATTTTAATACCGCTTTGTTGTAAGGTCAGAGTGCAATGAACAGAAGCAGATCAGTCAGTCTCGTTAATGACAAAGTGTTTTGAGACAACTTTACGACCGCGAATGTCAGTCGTAAAATCAAAATTATTCAGGATATATTTTCATGATAATTATTTTAACAATGTACTGAAAATACAGTTTATTTCGTCCCTAATTCATAGTATGTATTTTTCATGAGTGAGTGTTATCTTATTATGTTTGTAGCACAGATTACTTGTAGGTCCCACCTCCAAGTAATCTCTATTATGGGTATAAAACATTTACATAATATTAGTAAAAAAAAAATAACATCAGTCACTCCTTTATATTCTGTATAGAGAATGACAAGGATGCACTGTTATCAAAATTAATTTCGTTCTAGAGGACTATGCCAGAATCGATACCACAAAGAAACTCAGGTTAAAACGAAAGAAAAGCAGAATATATCAGCTCCCTTTTTCCGTACAGAGAGCATTTTCTAAAACAGCAGACGGTAATGGACTAATAACTATTGTTTATGAACGTCATTGAGATTTAAGTCATTCTGATTGTAGCTTTGGTGTTCATGATCAATTTTATCACTTTTAATTTTTATGTTCTCGACAAAATGTGTTCTATGTCCATAAAAAAAATTCATCATGATTGGCTCAGCAGGTTAGGCGTGAAAATGTAACAAACAAACAAACCCATCTTGGAATTTACTAAATATATATGTACTTATGGATTTGAAGACAGATGGGGCGATAGTGTAGTCTTACTAAATTGTTATTTTACGAAAAAAAATATAAGTCCAAACAATTCAAATTTAAAGTATTTCAATAATTTTAGACAACACGCACGTATTGAATACGGTGACCATATTGCAAATTTAAGCACGTGGTCGCTACTTTATAAGTGTTCTATGTGAGCGAGAAATCATTATCAGTGTTTAAGTAAATACAATAAAAGTTGCGTAATACTGTTTATCGTCGTGCTATTATTATGCACGGTCCGTGCATCTTAAGATTATTCACTCTCATCAGTACCATTAGTACGAACCAATATTGACTTCTTATCGTTTGCGAGTCCGAAATGTCATTGTCAAATGTGTACTGATTTTTAGTTCTCATTACGTACTTCGTGCCGCTCGCTGCTGTTCAAGTTCCATACAAAATTTGACATTGACATTTCAGTTTGCAAACTATTCAAATTCGATAATGGTTCGTGCTAGGGGTACAGTACCCTTAGCACAAACCAATATCGAATTCGAATACTTTTACGAGTCCGAAATGTCATTGTCATAAATACATTTTATTATTATATACTTACATAAAATAGGAACACATAATTGTAAGTAAAACTACTAAGTAAAACATAACCTCACTTTTAATATTAAGCCGACTAATTATATCTTTTTTGTACTAGCTTTAATAGGGATGATGACTAATTTTTTTTCTTCGGTTATCAGGTTTTTTCACATAATATAAACATTGCAGAGATATATTGATTTGAAAAGTCGCATGACGTCACGTTTGAGTACACTTATAAGTGAAAATTCACTCAAAAGTGACGTCACAAGCCCCTACTCCCAAACTTTGACGCGCTATAACTTTGTCATTTTTAAGAAAAAATAGTGTCCATTATTTCTTGATCATCTAACTGACGGACTAAATAGAATTTCGTTTACTGTACCCCGTCCTCACCCCTATTGATGATGTCTAATTGACTTTTTTGTTAGTCTTATTTAGCAGTACGAAAATCTATAAGTTTCATTCGTGAACGGGGCCTTGAAGTCTGGCTCTTAAACTATATGGAAGTTCGCCATTCTTCTTTATTACTTATAGAAGGAAACGAGCGACAAAATAAAACAAGTTGTAAGTTAAATTTATCCGATAACAAAGCGAAAAAGAGAGAATAAAAAAGTCGACCACAAAATTTTCTTCTTGTTTTATTTTGTAAAAGCATTATAAAAATTACTGTATTTCTTAACACAGGTTTTCAAGAAATAATAAAAATTACAACAATACCCTTATTTTTGATAATTATTCCTTTCTTTTTTAGATGATTTCGAAAAGCGAGTTTTTGTATTCTGCTCGAATATATACGCAAATGTTTATAGATTAGTATTGTAATACAGATAATATTAAAACACGTTTAACTAAAGGTAAAATAAAGGAGCTCGATAGCGCAAATGGTTAGCGCGTTCGGCTGCGATCGTTGAACTTAAGCAACTTTCGCAGTGGTCGGTCATTGGATGGGTGACTATTACTATCTCGAGCTCCTCCGTGCTTCGGAAGGCACGTTAAGCCGTTGGTCTCGGCTGCATCTCGTCGTTAGCACCCATCAATCCGCACTGGGCCCGCGTGGTGGGTCATGGCCCAATCTCCCTATTCCATCCATAGGGAAGGCCTGTGCCCCAGCAGTGGGGACATTAATATGATGATGATGATGAACTAAAGGTCCGGGTGCAGTTGTTTAAAATTTCTACAAATATTTAAAAACCGTACCCGCTGTAGTAGGTATCTCTTGATGTTTCCCTTAAACAAAACGTCAGTTATTCAGCCTGTGAACGGACTTTATCTTCATGCGATATCAATAGTTCTTAATCAATTGCGTGCGGTGTCACTCAGTTAGCGTAAGCCCAAGGCCGCCGCTTTAAAGGGCCCCATATATGGAGCGATCCGTCGTTACGATCCGACGTTTAAGACTAATCGAAACGACGTATCTGTAGTGTTTGTCTAAAGATCTTTAAAGATTTTCCTTTTTTTTTTGTCAAAGAGGAGGATATAAGAAGCTCGGTGGCACAGGTGATTAGCGCGTTCAGCCTGTGATCGTTGAAGTTAAGCAACTTTCGCAATGGTCGGTTATTGGATGGGTGACCAAAAACTTATCATCTTGAGCTAATCCGTGCCTCGGAAGGCACGTTAAGTTTTTGATCCCGGCTGTATCTGCAGTCATTAGGGGCAAGGCCCGCGTAGTGGGTGACGGCCCAATCTCCCTATTACATCCTTAAGGAAAGCTTTTGCCTTAGCTGTGTTTAAAAGGTGGCCAACAAGCGTAAGGCTCATCTGTTGGTAAACGGCCACCATAGCCTATAGACGCTTGCGATACTAAAAATATCACTCGCACTTGCCTATCCTGACCTTTTATTTTTTTTTGACGGTGGAAAATCCAATTACGGACCATACCGCGCGATGGCTAGACGCGCGACGTGTGTGGGACTCCCCGGCGCGGAACAGCGCCAGTCCTACCCACTAAAAACCACCGGTACCCTCCTACGCTATTTCACCGGGACGCCCCCGGGCCGGCCCGGCCCAACGAGTGGACCGGGCGACACGCCTCTGGGGGATTGCACTAGGGTACTAAGTAATCCCCAGACGAGGTGGCCTTTGCCGAACGGCACTTAGGGTGCCTACCCTGACCTAGCCCCTACCCCATGGAGCCCTGGAACCTTACTCACCGACAGAAACACTACACCTCCAAAAGGTAGTGTTATTTTACTATGCTGTTCTGTAAGGTGGAGGATACTTCCCCAAACAGGCGCTGCCGGTCGCTGAAATTACGGTGTGAATTAACAGTAACGCACCAGATTGGTCGCAACGACACTATAAAAATCGTTCCGTATAAGTGACCTCTTCAGGTCTTCTTGGCCCAGCCTGTATGTCACAGTCGCCTTGACTGAGGTCACCCCCCACGGGGGGTATTGTGATTGGACGTCGACTGCACTGTAGTAGCAAGGGCGCATCTTACTCCAGGGACTTACACCGCGTTCTTTTTATAGAAAAATCTTTGAAAGTGAAAAATGGAACGTATTTTTATAACAAAACTCAAATTAGACATCAAGACAATCCTCGACAACGAAAATTTATTTTCTTAAGTTTTGCATTAGGAATGTCGCATTCATTGAATAGAGGAGCTCGATGACGCTGTGGTCAGTGCGCTCGGTCTGTGATAGTGGAAGCTAAGCAAGTTTCGCAATGGCCTGGCTCAAGATGGGTGACAGAAAATGTATTAATTACAGCTCTTCAAGGCATGTTCGGCATTTGGCACTTTCATAGCACGGGCGTAGAAGTGCTCACCACCGCACGTCTTTTTATAGAAAAATCACACGAAAAGGAATCTTTATAAGTGAACAAAGGAATGTCTTTTGAGTTAATCATATTATAATTTTTATTAGCGAAAATATTTTTGAAGTTATACTTCTTTAGGCGCGTTATGAAAAAATGATGAGAGTGAAATTTTAAGATGCGCGCGCATCACTGTAACACAAAATTTTAACAGCATGAAGTTGGTCGCTTTAGCGACCAACTTCATGCGTTACTATTGTGTTTACCGCACATTAAGAAAATCTACCAACAAAATAAAAATAGAATCTCTATTTAGTGGGTGCTAACGACTGCATTGTGAAGGCCTATCAAAAGTATTTATTAATCTGGAACAACGGAACCAAAGCGCGATTCAGGAGGCTACAGCGCCATCTCTTGACCATTGGTGTAGTAGAACCAAAAACCACATCTTTATTTTTTGTAATAAAGTTATAGGTATTCATATTTATAACATTTATCCACATGTTTCTAGTTTGTATATTCGGAATACGTGTTTGAGTTTCATACAAGTGCAAATCACATATGTTCTAATAAATTATATTCAGTAGCGATTTTAATTGAATATTTTGATTATTTATTTATTTTTTCAAATTAAAACTGAACTTTATTGACTGTGTCCTTTTCCAGACTTTTTATTAATTTATTGTAATTAATTATTTGCATGCAATTAAAAACTAATTTTAAACGATGCCAAAGAAGGATAACTTCTCACGCGCCTACATAAGTACACGCACCCATTTTTTTTTTAATAATAAGCCTACTTTATGGGAAGGTCGCACGCTCATATTCTCCTAACCAAGCTATTTATTTGTGAAAGTTATGTAACATCTGTTATACGACCACACTAACTAACATATTATTATGTACATAGAAAAAATGATGCATGCTCAGCACAAGGCAGTTCTCCCATCGCCAGTGAGGAAGCGACTATCTATAGGTAGACGGCTTAACTGAGTCCTCGCCCGCGGGATAAAGGGTGTGCGGAAGGATGAAAACGGGAAAACTGAATAAAAGTTCTTAGTTCATTTAAGGTTAAGAAAAAAGACCAAATGCCTGCGAGAACTCGCTCTACTAGTTTGAACTACGCCTACTACGCCGAACGACAAAATCTATAATAGTTTTTTTTTATGTTATAGGGGGCATACGAGCAGACGGCTCACCTGATGGTAAGTGATCACCGTCGCCCATGGACACTTGCAACACCAGGAGTATCACAAATGTGATGCCGGTCTTTAAGGAAGGAGTACGCTCTGTTTTTGAAGGTTTTTGGGTCGTATCGGTCCGGAAACACTGCTGGCGACAACATATTCCACAGTTTTGTCGTACGTGGTAAAAAAATTCTACAAAAAAGCACGGTTGTGGATAGCCACGCATCAAGATGATGGGGATGAAATTTTTGTCGCGATGTACGGTAGCGAAATGCAGCAGCTGGAATTAATTCGAACAATTCCTCAGAACACTCCTCGTGATAAATGCGATAGAAGATGCAGAGCGAAGCTACATCCCTACGCAAAGCCAAAGGATCAAGCTGATCGGAAAGGTCCTGGTCGTCGACTATTTGAGCCGGATATAATAATAGGATTATTTTAACAAATAAGGACTAGCAAATTGCGTTGACACGTTTTCTAAATAAATTAAATGAGACCTTCTTGCTTGTTCTCTAATTTGAAGTCCTGTTTCTTAAATCTTCAGTCTGGTATATAAAAGATTTAGTCCGAGTTTTCTTTTAATGGACCCTGTTAAAAGAACTGGGAAATGGTTGTAAAAATTTAATAACTTGCGCCTCATAGCCGTTCAAAAAGTGTTTCATCAAATAGTGTGCGTGGTTGATTACATCTATACTTATAATAAACTAGTGGCCCACCCTCGCTTCGCTTCGGTGTAAAGCTGTAGTGTAGACTATAGTTTTTTTCTCAGGCTTTTATTATACACAATGACATTCTTCTAATAGCCAATTACAATAGGCACGCGCCGCCAAGCCCGGTAGCGTCGGAACCGCTATGTCCCTGAATTTTAAATTTGTAATATCTTCGAAAATATTCATTTAAATTATATGCGTTAAAGGGCCAAATTGTTCTATATTAAATGCACAATGTATTTAAGGTACTTAATTGGATAAGGATGAATGTTATATTGCTTCGCTTCGTAAATAATCTATTATTCAAAGTGTAATTTAATCATATGGGATGAATGTACGATGGCCCATCGAAAAGGAGTAGAAGCGGTAGACAGAACTTTAAGGGATATGAGACAATACACCAACAAAGAGGGCGGTATCACAGTTTTATTTTGTGGTGATTTCCGACAAACCTTACCGGTAATACCACGGGGAACGATAAGGTTAAGGCTTGCCTGAAAAGCTCTTATTTGTGGCGTGATATACAATCGGTGCATTTGACTATAAACATGCGAGTGAGAACTGTAGATAACCCGGATGATCGTGAATTTTCTGACATATTATTAAAGAAAATACCAAAGATACCTATCCACTGCTACACCAAGGAAAACTTATTCTGACGCCTGAGTTATGTTGTATAGTGCAATCCCAACAACATCTTACATCGTCAGTTTAAGGTGACGTAACAAATATATTAAATAAGGACAATTCTTGGCTATGCGAAAGGTCCATTTTAACTCCTCGCAATGACCAGGCATCTGAGATTAATAATAAAATACTGTCGAATATTCAGGGGGAAAGCAAAGTTTATAGTTCAATAAATAGAATGGCCGATGAACAAGAAACCACTAATTACCTGATAGAATTTTTAAATTCTTTAAATATGCCCGGACTTCCTTCTCATGAAATTTGTTTAAAAATTGGCATTCCGATTATTCTGCTCCGAACTTTAAGACCACCACAAATTTGCAATGGAACTCGGCTTAAAGTAACCCAGTTGCAACAAAATGTAATCGAGGCTCAAATTTTAACAGGTTGCGGTGCAGGAGAAACCATCTTTATTCCCAGAATTCCCATAATACCAAATAATTTTCCATTCGAATTTTAAAGAACGCAATTCCCAGTATCGGTGTGTTATGCAATGACAATAAATAAGGCTCAAGGGCAGACTTTTCGTGTTGCTGGAGTAGATCTCGGTGTCAGTTGTTTTTCACATGGTCAGTTATGTCGCTCTTTCCCGGGTTAGCAGTCCTAGAAATTTTTATGTTCACGTGCCGGACGGGTCAACTTTCAACGTAGTTTACCCGGAAGCTTTGCGCTGAAGTATTTTCATTATATATGTACTTAAGCCTCATGTGAAAGCGATCTAAACAATATTACCAATACATTAACTTAATAACATACAAGGCGTTACACGCTGATGGTCTCGGGGCACAGTGATAATAATAATATTCTGCGGTTCCTTATTGCGATATTTTTAACAGTATTGTGGATTGACATATTATATTTCCCTACTAAAATACGAAAGTTAATCTGTCTGTCACATCAAAACCACGGAACCCTGAGGAAGGACATATGCTACTTTTTTACGAAAATCGACGAAAACGCGGACGAAGTCGCGGGCTAGTAAGAAATAAATGAATTTTAAGTGGTTAAAACGATTTTATTGACTTTGAAAATTCATATGTCCAAGCACTTCACCATCATCATCAGACTATCCAATGTTCCCACTGGTGGGGCACATGCCTGTCCTATCGCTGGAAAAGGGAGTCCAAGTACTTAAAAATCTCAAAAACACCAAATTCCAAAAATCAAGACTGAAAGATTTTACACAAAGAAGAAATCTTGCAATTAACAAATTTAGAGGTGTCCTGTCAATTTTTAAAAGGAGGCTTTACCTAAACTCTGATTATTAAATCCAGTGATCCGAGTGAATGGTATTTCCCATCCTTTTTAATTATTTTCCTGTTTTGTTTGTTTCATTTTACATTTTCCCCGAAATTGCCCTTTACTCTTTTGTCCTCAACGAATGTCAGGTATATTTACAAATAGATTTTTTCTAACACGCCCACAGCATTGTCACGTTGCAGATCATATTGTTTTTCTTAAGTACCTACCTATCCAAAAATAAATTACCTGGTACGCAAACATTATTGTATTTGAAGTATGTCTGGTAGATAAGGAGCACGCCCATTTCAATGACTTCACACATCACAGACATTATTCAAACGTTTTGTAATGTTTAAAAATAGAAAATAGATAGGAATTAAAATTTTGTAATACAACTTTACCAAATCTACAAACTTAGCTTCAATCCAAAAATCCCCCTTTTTTAAGGGGGTATACTCATAGTCGCAGATGATCTTTACAGTGTCACCGAGTTTGGGGATAACGAGATCCTTAAGGGTCCTCAAGCCGAGAATTGGTGAGTGCATCTAGACGTATTCCAGGCATATGGCATCTTTCCTCGGGGGGAGTCTCCTCTCCGTCTAAAGCTTCTGGACCATTTGTAACTTGCGGAGGTTCGCTCAATTAAAGGGCGTCTTTGTGACTCGGACTTCGGCTCTAGTTAGCCGTTTTTGTGGGGGGCGGGGAAAAACGCCCGGGAACGTACCTGTACCTGGTAAAGCGTGTCGTGTGTAGACCGGGTCTTCGCAATCTTATCCTACGGGTGCGGTGTCTGCCTATTGCTAAGGTAGTGTACAAGTTTGGTAGCTGTGTGGTGTTGGTGTTTGTGACCTCTATGGGAGGAGTCGTCCAAAAATCCCTGCTTGTGTTCCCCCACTATAATAGGGGAGATCAAGCGGGGATTTTTCATTTCGATTGAAGCGCGGCAGAGTAACCTAATGGGGGCAACCTTGTACCTTGTGAAGTACTCCCATCTTATCTAAAAACGACAGCTCCGTAAATGCGGCAGCTCATTATTGTAATGTGTAGGTATATGACAATTTGCAAGTATGCCATTGTGTGTGAAGAATTGTGTAGCCAGCTGCTCAACTGTCACCCAAGTAATAGAAAAAATATTTTATGTCAGGTCTATTGATTATAAATGTAGCTGGTTTTATTTGACATGCTGCAGGTTATAAATGTAATTCAGAAAAAACTTAAAAAAGAACACTGAATTCTAAATGAATGTATCAATATTGTTGTGTAACTACTTATACGATTAGGCGCTGGTATCTTCTTCAGAAATATGGTAGGTGTGTATATAAATATTATTTTTTTAATTCGCATGTATTATTTATAAAATATTATGAAAAATTAGAAGATTTTTCTTTTTCCTTAAGTAAAAAAAAAAGTATATATAAAAAATGGATGCGTGTAACTTATGTACGCGCGTGAGAGGTTACACTTCTTTAGCATCATTAAAATATTTTTTAATTGCATGCAAATAATTAATAATTACAATAAAATAATAAGAGGACTGGAAAAGGATAGTTAACACAGTCAATTAAGTTCATTTCATTTCATTTCATGTCAATGTCCCGTTCAAATCTGCCCTGTTTGCTTTGTTCAAATCTGCCCCACGGTCACTTGGAAAATAAAATATTACAAATAACGCGCCCGCGGCTAACTTCATTATGTTAAAATTTTGTGTTACAGTGATGAAAATTTCACTCTCATAATTTTTTCATAACGCGGCTAAAGAAGTATAACTTCAAAAAACAGAAATTAAGTTTGGAGGCGCCGGGTATCGATCCCGGTACCTCTCGCTAAGCGAGCGCTCTATCATCAAGGTAGATTACAAAAATAAAACATTGAATAATATAAACTACTTTAAGTATAATAGCTAGGTTAGATCAATGATATGGGTAAAATAATAAAATACACGAACAAAACCATGAATTAGCGACTGTCGTGCGAATCTTGAGCGTTTGTTAGTTTATGATATCTTAACATGTAACAAAAAAAATGTTTTTTTTTTAATTTTTTGGTGACCTTGACCCACCTGCCTGGATCTATGAAATTTCATAAATTGGATTTGATATTAAATACGGATGTCGGAAAAAAATTTAGGTAAACCTGACCCGTGTTTTGAGGTTGCACCTCACCCTGACAGACACACGAACCTTGTTATAGATGCCAAAGGTGTATGACAAAGGGAACTTTAGATTTTTTTCCTCTACTTCAATGAATATTACAAGAAAGAGGTTTTATTAATTTGACGACGTATTGGCATGTTATTTGAAGTATCCTGGCAACGTTCCAAATTTAAATTTTGCGGACAACTCCACGAAATACAGGCATGAACCACATTATAGATTCCAAGGGTGTATGATAGTTAACTGTGAAACATATAAATAAATAAATATTTCCAACACTCACACCAATTAGCCTAGCAAAGTAAGCACTATAATGCTTGTATTATGGGATGCTAGGGTAACGGATAGAATACGTCATATACAGTACATAAATGAGTATATTTATATAGAAATATATATTAAACATCCATGACTGGAGTACAAATGCTCGTGTTCATCACACAAACATCTGCCCCCACCGGGATTTGAACCCGGGACCTCTCGAGTCGGCGACACCATGGAAACCGGCGTACAAACCACTCGGCCACGGAGGTCGTCAAATTAATTAAAAATATAAATTCACATTAAATAATTTCAACCATAGGACCAGTAGTTCAGTCTACCGGACTAACCACCGGACTACTACTACCAGAGGCTTGATTCAAGTGTAAGTGTCGCCACACACGGGCCACCCGCCACAGCCACAAACGCCGCCACGAAAAGCTAGAAGCGGCTACTAAAGTGGCTGAAGCGCGCGACAGCGGCCGACTAAGGTAAGAGAGAGGGATGGGAAATCGCGCGAGTGACGTGTGGCGGCGTTTTGTATCGGCGCATTAAGTGGCCGGTGCGGGCCACAAGTAGCGAGCAACGACGATTTGTAGCGTGTGGCGACCACCAGCATACCGTGTGTGGCGAGTCCATATAAAATGTATGAAACTACAAGAAATATGCCGGTGGCGGCGTTTTGTGGTTGTGGTCGGTGGCCCGTGTGCGGCGACACTAAGTACGCGGCAACACTTGAATGACGTTAAGGCTTCGTATTATTTTATGTTGAAATTTCGAAACTATACAAAACTGATGTTATGTGAATGTGGTCCTAGTGTCCTTCTTATTTATTTATTTATTTTTTTCACAACGTAAACTGGCATTTTTAGCTTTGGAGAAGCTCGACGGCGCAAGTGGTTAGCGCGTTCGGCTGCGATCGTTGAAGTTAAGCAACTTTCCCAGTGGTCGGTCATTAGATGGGTGACCAAAAATTTACTATCTCGAGTTCCTCCGTGCTCCGGAAGGCACGTTAAGCCGTTGGTCCCGGCTGCATCTGCAGTCGTTAGCGCCCGCCCATCCGCACTGGGCCCGCGTGGTGGGCCATGGCCCAATCTCCCTATTCCATCCATAGGGAAGGCTTGTGCCCCAGCAGTGGGGACATTAATAGGCTGATGATGATGATGAAACTGGAACTAAAATTGAAATTTGGTGATAATCAAAAGTAAAATGTAATTTTGATTATCACCAAATTTCAATTTTATTAAAACATTCGCGTACACCTCATACACAAATCAACTCTTAGTGTGACTAGCTGGGTGAAGGCCCGGGTACGCTGGCTTCGGTTAAGTATTTGTCGCCACATTTGACAAGTACCAAACATTTATGTATGTACCAATTATAATTGATCTATATACTCCCATACCTAAGCCCTCTCACCCCACGACAACGGCTAACTAGAGCAGAGGTCCGAGTTTCAGAGACGTCCTCTAGTTGAGCTGATTCCCTCAGGTTCGAGTCGACTAGAGACTCCAGACGGAGAGGAGACCCCCGTTAGGAGATGCCAACCGCCAGGAATACCTAAGGATCTCGTCCCCAAACCCGGTGACGCTGTAAAGGTCATCTGCGACCAACAGCATACACACTCGAAAAAAAAACCCCTCTATGTAGAGTCGAACGTTTAGAGCTGCATATAAAGTTTTCAATAAACCGCAATAACTTATGGTAGCTTTCAAATCGTCAGTCTTTTCAACAGGAGCTACTGGAGCGTTCACGTAACGTCTTATCATTACTACAAACACTACCATTCCACCAAAATGCAGTCTTATTTTATCCGTTAGTTGTAGGTTCTTTTATGTGCATCACAATATAATCATAACAAGGTGAAAGTTTGTGAGTGTGTATGTGTGCTACTTCTTCGCGTCTAAACGGCTGAAGCGATTTTAATAAAATTTGGTATGAAGTTAGATAACACCCTGGATAAACACATAGGCTACGTTTTACTGCGAGAAAATATCCTTAACCACGGGTAATACCGCGGAGCACAGCTAGTTAGATATAATTTCATCTTATCTGCCTTCCTTATCACTATCAAACTTAAATCAAGTCTAAAAGTAAGTACGCTGTAACTTAGCTGTGTTAATAGACACTTTGAATGGGGTTGTTGTAGTGAAGGTTGCATCGTCAAATCGTCGACATAAACATAAATGATCGCGTCATACTATCAACGACACGTATAACCTCTTATCATGCTAAGCTTTATACTAGCAACCCTGTGTTGAAGTGGGTACATTGAACTGATACATGCATTTATGTAAGAGAATTTTCTTTTCGAATCAGGAGCTCTACTCTCTTTACCCGACACGAAATTTCGGCACCGAACGAATTTTAAACGAAATTTGGCCAGTAGCTCTACTCTATTTCATTTTTGAAAACGAACATTAAAGTTCGGAATCACAAACAATTTTCGTGAACGAATGGAATGAACCATGTTTGTGAGTTCTTTTTATCTCCTCTTTTTAGATTACGTTTTTTACTTGGATACAATATTAATTTACGATATAATTTTTGATGACATTAAAAGAACCTTCTTTGACAATGTTAGCCGACTAATTTGTAGAGTTGATGCAATCGATTGTATGTTAACCTAAATTTGTCGTTTCATACTTTGAAGTATTGGAAATACAATAATTAATAAGAATTTGGTTTACTTGTTAATTTGAGATGCTAAAAAATGTTCCTCACGCTAAGCAGCCTCGATTAGAAATACTGTAGCAGTCATTTGAGACTTAATTTAAACAAAAATCCCAAAATGAAAATGAAAAGGTAACACTTTTCATTTCGTCAATTTATTAAGGTTAAGATTAGGAAATCTGTCAAATTCAAATTTCCGTTCGAAAGTTTTGTGAATTAGAGTCTCAGATTAAAACAAAAAGGGTAGATACGGCACTAGCCTCACAAAAGTGATCCGCATTAATTGTGGTCCACGACCCTAATCGCTTTAGTCACAACTTGATATGCAAACGACGTACATGTGAATGCCAAAAAGAAATATTGCTAACATTTTGTGTTTATATGATAAAACAATGCCTAAGTGTGTTTTTAAAAAGTGCTCAAATTGCTCAAGAACTAAAAATAAAACCCACCGCATCACTTTTCATTCGTAAGTACTATAACATATATTTTTCATAAAAATTGCTGTTTGTTTTTAATCTTATTCGGTAGTGATGTCGAGTACTGGTCGCGTGATTGGTCGGTAATGCAGTGGCGCAAATCTCGCCGTCCCGTTCACGCTGCCGTGGGATCAGTTTTTGTTTGATGCAAGTATGAGCGTACCGTATCTACCCATTTTGTTTTAATCTAAGATTAGAGTAGGCTTAGATAAATTAATTGTCCAGCTATTCTCGGACGAACGAATTATCGTAATGAAAAAGAAACTAAGTAAGGAACGTGTGAAATTTCTTAAGAAATTTCGTTTTTCGTTGAAATAGAATAGGCCTCCAGAGCGCCCGTCTAGATAAGTCACCTATTTTTATTTAATCCAGGGAAATGTATGGCACTTCGCTGCTGGGTAAAGCGACCGTTTATCGGGTATGACAAATAAAATAGTGACAATAAAGGAATAATAAGCACACGTGAGTGTAGTGGAACACTCGATTGGAACGAAAATAAAAATTAACATAAGTTTGTATGAGTATACAACTACACAAAGTACACTACGAAAATGCCTGATGGTCGTGTCAGATAATAAGTTAACTAACCACCAACCGCCAAATCCATATCGTACTATAAAAAAAATATGTTGTCTGTAAATTCGGTTTCCGGACGGGACGATAGTTTAACGTGATAACGTCATAAAGAAACATTGATGAAAAATCATCTTCTCTATCGCTTGTTTCGCGCTCTCGCTTGCACGCTCAGGCTCAGGCGGAACGTGACACTTTTTCGTGCGTGCAGCCGGTGTTCATCAATTTAAAAGACGTTATCACGTCAAAAATTTCGTACCAAGAAACGTGATTGTTCTCTGATAAACATAAAACTGGAAGTAAAAAAAGTTCAAAACAGTAATTGCAGTCAGGGTATCGCTCAGTGTATAATGTAAGTGGTCCCCGAATTTTCAATTCAGTTTTTAGCATACCTACAATATGAATACATAAAACGCGTCATAACTTTTAATTATCGAATTCTGTATTCTATAACTTTTGCTACAGCCTCAAGTTTGAACAGCAAAGAAAAGCCTTCTCATTATAATGAATAGACGTCTCGACTCATCGATTGCTGTCTCGCCTTTGGCAATACAATAATAAGCCTTGACTCATGTTCCATACACGTGTACGGGGATGTTCACGTGATACATCGGCATCGTGGGTAGTTGTTTATTTCCTATTGATCATCGCTTATCCTTTTTCTAATGACACAATAAGAGTTATCTCACATCATCAGCCTATTAACTGTTGATGGAATAGGGAGATTGCGGATTCGTGGGCTACGACTGCAGATGCAGCCAGGACGAGCGACTCAAAATATACTTTATTTTGTACACGAAAAGATACACATTTCCTTGTAAGAATTCAGAATAGCAGAATAACTGCGCCTCGAGATGCTTCGTGGCGTAGCGCATTGTCGGTACGCGCGGCATGTAAGAGCGATTTTGCGTCTCGCGATGCCGCGCGTCGCAGCGCGACGTTGCGAGGCGCAGCTAGCCGCGATGGCGACTTGTCTACTATGACACATTGCGGGTGGGCGCGGCGAGTAGACACTTTTCGCTGCGCCCCGCGGCGTCTCGCTGCGCAGCGAGGCGTCGTGCCGCTACAATTATACGATGCGCCTCGCGATGTAGCGATGCGTCTCGCGGCGGCGCGCGGCGCAGCGCGAAATCATTGGCCTCTTCGAGTGTCGTCGCGTTGCGTCTCGGTGTGTACTGACCTTTAACGTGCCTTCCGAAGCATGGAGGAGCTCGAGACCGTACGGGCTAACCACTTGCGTCATCAAGCTCCAGTTATCAGTTATCTAATAAATCACAATGACAAACTTTTACAATTGATATATTTTTGTAAGCTTCTCAAGTCACAGAGTAGAGAAGGATCGATAACATAACTTTCTTAAAGTTTTTCAGTTCAAATCTAATGGAAAAATTTACCTGCGTCTTATTTTTCTAGCTTTGGTCACATTTTTATGTTTTGAGTCTTACTATTTTTATTGTATGCATTAAAGAGTACCTATTATAATAATCACGATTTTCAGTTAAAAGGGATACAGAGATTTTCGTTTGCGAGTCTAATTCGAACGAAACGTACAGTGCTGTTTTGTAAAGACAAACTCACTTTTCACCGCGGAATCCACCGGTGTGATTTGAAATTCACACAGCGGATTCCGAGGCGAGAATTGAGTTTCTTCTTACAGAACAGCACTGGTTTTTTTTTATTTATCATATTTCTATCAACTTTGAATGTCACAAATGATGGCACGTGACTGGCTGTCTCTCTTTGTTAGTTGCTCATAACACCACTCATGCCATCTGAATGTATGAAGATCATTTATATTGTTGTTTTATTAGTCACGATTTTGAAACAATAGTTCGCTATGTTACGCTGCAGAAAAACGTTTTAGTTTTTCTTTTAAATAATTACTGAGCATTTTTTTATTACCACTTCTTGAAAGCACGTGTGCGTTTTTCCCCCCTCATTTGTTTAGCGCATTACTCATTTCATGTTTTTTTTTTATTGGTTGTGTTAATATCTTATTAGACACGATTTTAACATAAAAGTTCTGTAGTGATAGCATTTTTTCTACCCATTATTATTTCTATCCATGTATATACACATACACCGGATACACATTCATTTAGCCACGCACTAATACGCGTACTCTATCCATTTTTTGTAGTAGTCAGTTCAATAAAATAATGCTATTATCTTTGTTATCTTTGAGGAGCTCGATGGCGCGGGTGGTTGGCGCGTTCGGCTGCGATCGTTGAACTTCAGCAACTTTCGCAGTGGTCGGTCATTGGACGGGTGACCAAAAATCGTCTATCTCGAGTTCTTTCGTGCTTCAGAAGGCACGTTATACCAGCCATACACACTACAGTCACAGTTCGAATGGTACCGATAAATCGTAGCGTGTATGTTATAAAACTGCACAGTTTTCTATACGTATGCCACATCCGATAAACTGCTCCGTTCGAACTGTACAGTCTGATTGTAACGATTTCTCGTAGTGTGTATGACCGGTATTAAGCCGTTGGCCCCGGCTGCATCTGCAGTCGATAGCACCCGCCAATTCGCACTGAGCCCGCGTGGTGGGTAATGGCGCAATCTCCTTATTCCATCCATAGGGGAAGGCCTGTGTCCCAGCATTGGGGACATTAATAGGCTGATGAATAATAACCGAGCATAAATTACAAATAAAATAAATTAAACATAATAACAAAAAATACTATAATGTTATTGTGTATTAAAACGATATATAAAAAAAAGATATAAAATAGATCACACGAATATCATAAAGGCGAAAGTTTGTGAGAGTGTGTATTTGTTAATTTTTCACGACTGAACGGCTTGAGCGATTTTAATAAAATTTGGTATAGCGTTAGGACACCCTGGATTAACACATAGGCTACGTTTTACTGCGGGAAAATATCCCTAATAAACCGCAGGCAACACCGCAGGGCACAGCCAGTTTTCTATAAATATCCGAGACCCTTAAACAATACTCAGGTATTTTACTGTCAAGGTCAGTAGTAGATAGGTACCTACCACGTTACAGTACAATACCGAATCGATATCACGTGATTGGTATCAGTTACTGCCACGTCACGGGGTGGCACCGGTTCCAATTATATTCTGTGCATTCGAGAACTTCCGATGTTATTACCCAAATTATATAAATATCGCAGATGTTTGAAGAGACAAGTAAAAACTGGTTTTTTCCTCCAACAACGTGATATTAGGTAAGTATAAGTATATCATACTAATAATATAAAGGCGAAAGTTTGTGAGTTTGTGAGCGTATATGTTTGTTCCTTCTTCACGTCTAAACGTCTTAAACCTCACCATGTATCACCAAGGGGGGGTTAAAAAACGCCAAAAAAAAACCTCACGTGATTAATGGACTGCCCCTTACAAGTGAAACAGAAATGACAAAGTATCTACAAATAAAAATAACATGTATATGTTCATTTTATCTTCAACACAACAATATCCGGGTGGTAGAATTTCCACTAAATTATTTCAATAAAAATAAATTATTACATAACACAAATTGTACAAGTCCCAATCATTCCTTCACGTCTTCAGCTTTCTATTTTTGGGTTCTAATCTATATTTATAAAAATCAATTGCTGTTCGTTGGTCTCACTAAAACTCGAGAACGGCTGAACTGATTTATCTTATCTTGGTCTTGAAATGTTCGTGGAGGTCTAGGGAAGGTTTAAAAGGTGAGAAAAATAATTAATTAAAGAAATTATTGTATATAATACAAGCCTGAGAACCAAAACTATATATAGTCTACCTACACTACAGCTCCACACCGAAGCGAAGTGAGGGCGGGCCACTAGTAAACTTATATAATCTTCATTAACCTAAAAATAATATCCTAGATCGGCGTACGCACACATGTACATCATTGAATTCTGAAGTATGTCAACATACACCCTCATCGTATCCCAATATTCTGATAACATTGTCAGTGTAATTAATTAATTTCCAGAACACGAACGACGCACAACCTATTCTAATATTAAGAGACATGAAGCATGGTATTTCGAGTGCTGTTATTACAAATTATATAATATAATATAATTAATTAGTGAATTCAGGTGATGTTGTCCGCCTTTTGAAATATGCCACGGTTCTAGAACCTACTGGACCTACGCAACATCAATGTACGTACATAATGCGTGGGTGCTACACCGCCAACCGCCTCATTCCAAAACGTGGATTAAAGATAAGTTTGGTTAGGTTTGGTTTAAACATGATTTAAACCTTGGCGCGTATTGTACTTGCGTATTTATTCTAAACTCTGTGCAGCAGTGGCTGTATTGCAGTTGTACACTCTCGCGCGAGTACCATGTCTCACCGAGAGCTCTCGCTCGAAAGGTCTGTCTGCGAGCACGACCGTACATTCTCGGCCTGTTGCCCTAAGCACGAAATTTGACAGATCTGTATTCGATACGAATCGTCAGAGTTTCTACGGAAACTAAGCCAGACGTAAGGACAAACTAGCCTTTTCCACAGAAACTTTTTCATACATTACGAATAAGTTCTTTTTGCCTAGTTGTTCGTGATTGGGGTACTGAAGTGCAAGAGTGTACAGCAATGCTCTCGCGCTTCTCGCCGATACCCTTTGACTCGTGTGCATACCAACATGGGAGCGAGAGCAAGCGAGACGTCTCGAGCTAGCCGAGAAGTACCCTACACAAAAGCTACTCGGCATCTCTCCTCCTCAGATTCGAGTGATCTAGGCGGAGAGACGACTCTGCCCCACGGGAGATGCCGTCCGCCTGGAATACTTCTTGGTGCACTCGTATTTCCAAATCTCGGCTTGAGATCCCTTTAAGACCTCGCCGTCCATAAGCCCCGTAACGCTGTTAAGGTTATCTGTGACGAACAGAATACATAATCAAAAAACGGCATGTCGCCGAGTGTGTTGCCCAAAGTGTACAGCAGTACGTAAACGCGGTAACATAATTTTTAGACCGGGTTTAACTTTTGCTGAATTTTTGTGTATATGTGTGAGAATATAGCAAACAGTTGTAACGATGCATTGCTGAGAAAAATATTATAAACGATATTGTTAGTTCTTTAGTTTAATCACTGCTTGGGAATATATAGCTATAAAACTTACAATTCTTACAATAAAATTGTTTTTAATTCTTTCATTTTTGGTTCGCGTTTGGACTTTACCACCACTTAACATCAGGTAAGGTAGAGTCATTTGACAGCCAAGCTATAAAAAATGGATCGTTTATAAATTTTAGTGTTGAATATAAATGTTTTTGATGCTACTCGCTGTAAACTAACTCCTGGCGATGTTTCGACCGTATTTGGGGATGAGGCAATGTTTAACGAAATTATCAAGGGTTATCGTATAGCAACAAAAATTGAACAAGCTTTTCCAGCAAAGTAATTTAGCATTTACGCAGGCAGAACCAATTAACAATAAGTTTAAATTATATGGTAATAAACAAATACGATGATGATGATGACGAAGCTGATTACAGCGATGAGATGATTGCCATAAAGGTGGATAGTATGTACACCGGAAGTACAGTACAGAGTGAACAGAAATTAACAAAAACAAAGCTGTAGGAAGCTCTTCGGTAATAATTATTTGTTCCATATTTAGAGCAGATTATCCTACTTTATGAATGAAATCAGATTAGAGGTTGTACTTATTGGGTCGGTGCTTTGTTGTCCGTGTCGCGATAACCCAATATCTTGTCCTACCGTGAGTCCTGATTAGATAACACAATTCAATAAGAATGAAGGATAGTGTTACGCATAGAGAAGCCCCGTTTAGATGAGTTTCGTGTCCTGAAATAGAACAGTCCAATAAGTATTTACTTACTGTGAACTTAAATGATCATCCAAAAAAATACAATCGGATACTAATCGGAAGCTACCATAGTCTATAGATCCTTCAGGTTCTCATAAAAAAACCTTTGTGTCATAAATCAAAATCAGCTAAATGAGCTAAGTATAGTATATTGTTTGAACAATAATCAAAACGACTTAATAAAACGAAACTTGTCACTTATAATTGAAAACAGAAACACTATTTATCTTTAACTGAAACTTAAAGTCGTTACAACTAACTAAAGTAGAATTACAAAAGAAGTGGAAAGTTAGAGTTATGTAGTCTGCTTTTATTAAAACAAATATATTATTTCATTTTGTTTATGTAGGAACATCATTAGCTGACTGAGTATATTAAAAACATCTCACTAATACCAGTGGTCGTCGATTGGTAGAATTTTGTAATTTTAAGTTATTCCGGTTCTGACAGAGTCATTGAGTGTGTTTAAATGTTTTAAGCGCATGTTAGTGAGCGGTTATTTTATGTTCAAAATGTGGCAAACAAGCGTATGGCCTATCTGATGGTAATCGGCTACCATAGCCAATAGACGCTTGTGATATCGAAAATATCACTCGTACCTTGGCCTACCCAGGCCCATTCCCCTACTCCGTGGGGCCTTGGTATATTACTCACCGACAGAAATACAACACCACCAAGAGGAACTGTAATTTTACTGTGGTCTTACGTAAGATGGAGGTATCTTCCGAAAAAAATGGAGCGCTCATCTGGCGCTCCATTTTTAAAAACAAAAACGATGTTCGTGTACATCGTACCGGATATCTTGGAGTATTCGGAGTAAATACATAAAAAAAACATACTGATTTAAAAAGCTTTTTGAAGTCGGATAATAAATGAAGCTCATAAAAACTATTGTGAACCCGTGGAACGTAACGATTGCGGAACGAAAACACACGACCGAGGTACCAGGGACGCAGAAATGCGAGGCGTTCAACCATTCTAGGAAGCGCGAGCGAAATGATTTAACGCATACCCACTTATGGGACAATAGCTCTTATGTTATTGCAGGATGGTACAAAATCCTTACTAAGTCATAATGAATGCATGAATGAGAGATGAAGCTGCGGGCACTGCAAGCGGTAATAGGACGTAAGATCAGCACCTTACAAGTTAATTACGCTTGACGCGTCACCGTTTCCTCGGTGATACGAAGTACTGTGTGTTGTTATGATTGCCTGGTGAAATCGAGGTAGAAAGAGGGTCGGACGGGAACGGTAACCATGGAAATTCCCCGTTGCTTTGAGAAAAAAAATAATCATACCATTACCAAGAATATTAACTGAAAAGAAACTTTTTTCATTTGACAATGTTGCAATAGATTTATGGGTTCGGTTACTCGAGAGATCATTTCATAATTACGTACATAAATTAAGGCTTTGTTTGAAACACAAATTAGTTTAGAGTTTATATCCGCGTTTCGTTTGTAACAAAGTTATGGATAGGCTGTTGACCCTCATATGTAAATTACATTAAGAGGTAAGTATAAAGAGTCTGTTGTTATAGCAGTCTGCTAAAATATTATATCTTTACAATGTTTATTATGTAAACAGATATAAATAACTGCTTCGAGGAAGCTCTACTTGAAGCTTTCATCTCACATTTGCATATGTAACTGCTTTTTTATTTATTGGAATTGCATTGCTGCCAACAACCAAAGGCTTTTTTTTATGTAATAAAATCATACTTATATGATATAAATGTAGTTTTCATTTTATAACTAAGCTAATACGATAATTGAAATATATGTAGGCATATGTAGTAACATAATTTTCACCAAATATTTTCGCCAAAATCCCTAAGATTTTCTCGAAAATCCTTCAAAATCGTACAAAAGGTCCTTTATTATGATTTAACGAAAACGTGGTAATTAGACAATTGTGATGAAATTTCTTACTGAATGAAAAAAGAATTTAAAGAATAATCAATTTCAGAGAAAAACAAAAGAAAAAATGAGAAAGATTGTTATTAAACAAATTCTTATTAGGTTTGTTTTGTGACGAGCCGAGAAATTGTAGTGATGGTATCTCGGCAGTGCCAAAATTTTAATAACAAAAGATTGAGCAATGTTGTCATTATTTATCTAATTATCCGTGTTTTCACAAAATCCGTATTTATTATATCGTCCTGCGACGTGTGCCTTATTGTTGTGAGATTGAATAATTATTATAGGCTAAACAAGGTTGCAATTACTTTTTGGCGAGAGTTCTTTGTACTAAAACCTGAGCAAATGCAGTATTCGCGTTTTGCAAAGGTACGAGTAACATTGTTGTCGAGCTAAACAAACTTTTCACTAAATTACAGCGAAGAAAATGCAAGGTGCAAATGAAAACAGTTTAACAAGAGATTGGTGCACTGACATGGAATAAGTATTGTACATATTCAGTGGATAGCGATCCCTATACAAAATGGAAAGGTTGAACTTTGAAAACTCTTTTCACTCTACGAAGACAAAGGACTTTCATCCAGATCTTGAATTACAAACCCAGTAACTTTTTAAAGTCATAAGCTCGTTTAATATGAGGTGAAATAGATTAATATAGGCGTGTCTGAAGCCTGATAAAAGTAGTTTATTTTTCGATAATAAATCTCAAAACGTCAAAAGCCGGCAGTTAATGCTTATATACGTCTAAAATTTTATGCCATATAGTAATTCTGGTCGTTTATTAACTTTCTAATAGTAGCGACCGCCCGCGACTTCGTTCGCGTCAATTTTAGTTTTTCGAACGCCATATTTCTGGGATAAAAATTATCTTTAAATCTTTTTCCAATTTATAAGCGGTCTGTGTGAAAAATTTCGTTCGTTTTTGTATGATTGAGTAAAAAACATGCAAACACACAAACTCGCTCATTCAAATTAATTGTTAGTAGGATAGGAAGCGATAATTTGGAGCGAGAAAGAAACATCAAATTACTTTCATGATTCCTGTAAGCATCGATTAATTGTTTTTATTAGTTTATCTCGTTATGTGCAGTTTATTTCCTAACTAGCAAATATATACAAAACAAAACATACAAAATGTAAACTAACTTTGATATGAAACTCGTATTCAATGGAAATTTTATTAAAGTTTGACGACCTCCGTTGTAGTGTGGTACATAAAAAGGTTTTCAAGGTGACTCCAAATCCGCAGTCCTGGTTTCGAAGAAAAAATTTTTTTACGACTCAAGAGTTGTATTATTCTTCCAATTAGATTCAAGAGAGTTGCTGCATAGCGGATTTCCCGCTCGAATTGGAGCGCTCGTCTATTTCCCCAGACGAGCGCCCAAATCCGAGCGATTATTAAAGTTTGACGACCTCCATTGTAGTGTGATACATAAAAAGGTTTTCAAGGTGACTCCAAATCCGGAGTCCTGGTTTCGAAGAAAAAATTTTGGGCGATTCAAGAGTTGTATTATGCTTCTAATTAGATTCAAGAGTGTTACTGCATAGCGGATTTCCCTCTCGAATTGGAGCTCTCATCTACTTCCCCAGACAAGCGCTTCAATTCGAGCAATTATTAAAGTTTGACAACCTCCGCTGTAGTGTGGTACACAAAAAGATTTTCAAGGTGAATCCATTACGAAGTCCTGGTTCCGAAAATAAATAACTGTGGAGGACACGAGAGTTGTAAGTATTATGCTCCAATCAGATTCAAGAGAGTTACTGCGCTCGAATTGGAACGCTCGTCCGGGGAAGTAATCGCCACCTTACAGAAGATCACAATAAAATAACACTGCCCTTTTGGTGGTTTTGCGTTTCTGTCGAATAGTAAGGTTCCAGGGCAATGATATTTTATTATGAAATGAAATGAAAAGTCATTTATTTATTCAGTCTAGGCAGTTACAAGCACTTGTGAAGGTCAAGAAGCTACGCCATCGGTTCGCAAAACTACGGCGGGAGACCTTGTAATGAGAAGAACCGGCAAGAAACTCAGCAAGGGCTGCTTTTTTCTCCCTGTATTGATATATACAGAGTCGTCAAGTTGAAAAATGACTTCAGAGATACTTCTGAAGTCACCTTCCATTACATTATTTAGGATATAGATATATAGTTACAATAAATATTATATTTAGTTTAAAGGAAGCGGCATTAGATAGGTACCATATTACTGTTACAAAAACTGACTCATACCCATCAAATAACAAATTACAAGAAACACTATGTCCATGCATTAGGATCATTTAGATAATCATTAACTTTATAATAGCCCTTATTCATAAGGGAATTCTTGATCTGAGATTTAAATTTTGTTAGTGGAAGCTCAATCAGATCTTGGGGAACTTTTTTAAACAATGCAATACTACATTCCAGAAATGACCTCTTAATTAAGCAGCGTAGAAGGTTTTCGTAGGACTTTTTAGCGGATATTATGCCGCAATGCGCCCGTAAGAGTTGCGGGGTCCTCGGTGGTCAGCCACTGGGGGGTCCGTAAGACTTGCGGGAGCCAGGTGTGATGTCCGTTCGGCGGTGTGCCTCTTAAAGGCGCCGTCGTCTGTAAACAGCATTTTTTACCTGCGTTAAAAAAAGGGCAATGATATTTTTGTTATTGCAAGTGTCTATAAACTATGGTGGCCGCTTACCATCAGGCGGGCCATAAAATGGTTTGCCGCCCTTTTATCATAAAAAAAAAATATTAGCGACATTCAAACGCGGTCAGGGATTTTTTTTGTACGTTGTATACATGCATTTTGTGCCTAATCCATGGCTGTTTATACAATATTTCTACACTTACCTATGAATAATACTTACTTTCTTTTTTTATTCGTTACCCAGGTATCCAATTAAACAATACACTCATGTATTATTGGTTTCATAAATTAAATTCGAAGAATATCAGTTTATATAAATTTCTATGAACAGTTCATAACACATTAACTAACAACAATGTGATAAATATTCTCAGTTTAAATCTAAAACTAAATCCATTTTCTAGTTATGATAATAAAATAAAATTAAAATAAATCATGGCAATTCATGTCAATCAGATAAATTGATCAGTTTTAAGCAACTTGACCTCTCATCACCTGACGTTAAACATCAATTAGGATACCTACTTGTGTGTTTTCTTATCACTTGAATTTAGTACATTATATTTATTGAACTGTGATAACGTTTTAACTTTTTTAAATAAACGAGCTACGAATTTAAGCCGAGATATTATGAGAATACCTGAAGTTACTGAATTCAATATCAACAAAAACAATAAATCAAAACACCATCCTAATTTTTAGAAGTCGGTTAAAAATTAGCGATCAACCCAGGTGTGCAATTTTCTAATGAGATTTCAAAATTTAATCCTGTTTTAAGAAAAGTTTACTAGAAAAAAATCCACGCGGACCGCAGGCAGACGGGCGGGCAGCAGCGGGATTTTTTTCTACCAAACTTTTCTTAAGATTTGAACATCTAGCAGATAAATCCTTAAAAAAAACATAATTAAATCCTATTTGATTCTAAGGTTTTCACGCACATCACTCATTAAATAAAACAAGTTTCAACGGGTTAGATGCACTGATTTTACTTATTTATTGACGTTTCGCATCCTTTGCAGGAATGTGTCATCAGAATAATGATTTATTCATTTTATTTAATGAATAAATCAGTGCAATCCTATTTCTATACAGAATCTCAGTAACGTTCAAACTGAAAAAAAAAATCATTACACTGTAATTTTTTTGCGCATGCATGGACACGAACCTTCCAGTAGCTTCTATTCGAAAGACTAACGCAAAACGACGATCAAAAGACATGGTCGTTTGTTGAAAAATTTTTTGCTGCCCTAGGCGTTCGGCCCTAGACAGAGGGCTCAGCAGTGTTATGGGGATGGATCCGCATAAAGGTACAAGTCGGAACTGACCCGCAGACCACAGGCCGCAGCTGCAGACTGCAGGCGACACTACTAGTGTCTATGAATCTCTATGAAATTGATTCCGAGCGCACAATGCTGTCAGCCGCAGGCGCTAGCCGCACTGTCGCCTGCGGTTGTCGCCTGCAGCGCATTTCGGAATTGTACCTTTACACTGCTGAGCCCTCTGCGTAGGGCCGAACCGCTGGCTGGCCGCAGCATGGATCCGCTCGAATTTACATCGGATCCGCGCGTGAAAATTTTACAGAATAGCACTGCTGGAATGGTGGGAGTACTTCACAAGAAGAAATACTGCCACTCTTATGATATTCTGCCGCGCTCAAGTAAATTCAAAAATCTACCTATATTATTTATAAATTTGCACCGTTTTAAGATATTTTGTAAAGGATTTAAGAGAGGAATCGAGCTGAGAGACATTTGAGAAATAGGTATTTGAAAAAACTATTGCTGTTACGCATTGGCAAATACCGTGCCAAATGTACAACAGTATTAGTTAAGAAAAATTGGGTATGAAAATTGCAAAATTCGAGGTTTGGCTCTCGACAATTTACTCTTCGAAAATTAGATATATCTACAATACAATGTACCCATAGAATTATAAGTAGTTATACTGTTCCTCTACATTTTTCTTTTTTAGTAATTACTTTTTAAATCTTCACACTAGACGTCTTTATTGGTGACAAACATTTGTTATTTTTATGTCATTTTTGAGGACTTCTAGTTTTTCTGAAACACAAATTATCGAAAAAGGAAGACATAGGAGCATAGAATGAGTAACATTATATTTTACGTATGAAAATTAAATCTTTAGTGATAAAAATCAAGGAGGAATCAGTCAAGAACGTTTGTATGACAAAAAAACATTGCCCGCCTCCCCTCTTATGTAAATCAAAATTGTTGTATGGGGGTGTAGTACATATACTGTTCTCACTATTTTTGTCTACACGAAGTTTAAGTTTCTCAGTTAACTTAAAATTCACGGTGTAAATAGTAAGTACACAAAGGTGAAATTACTGGTGAGACTAGAGTTAGATCGAAGAGCGACAAACTCAGAGCACCAATTAAGTAAAGTCCGTGCCTCTAGGGTCGCCGCACACGAGCCAGCGGCCACAACCACAAAACGCCGCCACCGCCATATTTCCTGTAGATTTCATACATTTTATATGGACTCGCCACACACGGTTAACGCCGGTGGCCGCCACACGCTACAAATCGTCGTTGCCCGCTTCTTGTGTCCCGTTTCCGTTGTGTCTTCTTGTGGCCATTAATGCGCCGATATCAAACGCCGCCACACGCCACTTGTGCGATTCTCCACCTTCAAACCTTTTTCGTCAGAGTCCATTATGATACCGCACGCATGTGTTAAACGGCAAGTGTCGACCACCGGCCACAAGTGGCTGTCGCGCTCTTTAGCTACCTTTGTAGCCGCTACTAACTTCTTGTGGCGGCATTTATGGCTGTCGCGTGTGGCCCGTGTGAAGCGACCTTTAGATTACGAAGGTCGTCATTGACCGAGACAACTTATTTCTGTACTTCTGTTGCAATAAATAAAGGTTTAAACACATGAATTTATAATTGCATTAACTTGTCCGCGTCTACTTAGTTTTTTGAGAATTCCACAGGAACCTGACATTTTTCTGGGATAATAGGTATCCTATGTCTCAATCCAGGTCATAAACTACTTATACGCGTACCAAATTTCATCTAAATTCATTACACTCCTCTTTGGTTGTCGGGTACAAAATACCACACGACGCACTTCTTGACTGAAGCGTCGGGTGTCAAAATTAACTGACTTGGTAAGAAAAATCTTAAATACCACTCTTACTAGTTAACTGAAGTAACGCAATACTAGTTTCTTATAAACCTTGCTTTATACCAGTATAAGGTTAAACTAATAGCTATTGTACGATGACGACTTCATCACAAAATAAATACACAGAAGCGCAACTCCGTAATAACGAGTAAAAATGCGCACGCACATAGAGAGGAGCTTGCGAATGCAGATCTTGACCATAACATCTTCTTCGTTTTTCCAAGATTACTCGAAGTGCTGTTCTATTTTCAAAAATAAGTCCGCCTAATGTTTCCATCCCTTTTGCTGCTGCTGTTGGTTGCAGATGACCTTTACAGCTTCACCGGGTTTGAGGACGGCGAGATAATAAGGGGACCTCCAGCCGAGAATTAGCGAGTACCTCTAGAGGTATTCCAGGCGGACGGCATCTCCCCACGGGGGGAATCTCCTCTCTGTCTGGAGCCTCTAGATGATTCGAACCTGAGGGGGTAGGCTCAACTAGAGGGAGTCTCTGAGACTCGGACCTCGGCTCTAGTTAGCCGCTGTCGTGGGGGCGGGGAAAAACGCCCAGTCTAGACGCGAACATAGATGGTGCAGCAAATATACCTGCCACACCAGCTATCCTCACTCTGCCAGCCTTCATGTTGCTAGTTTGTTCTGACAGAATAGAATCTCCACACTAGACGTCTTTAGTGGTGATAAAATTGGTCTGATTTTAACATTTTTGTTGGATTGCCGGCATGCGGCGTCTTCAGGTGCCTTTACACACCTCTTTTAAAGGTTGCGTGTGTGCAACAATCAGTCTCACTCTTAAATACGGAGTACTGCTCTGTATCAATTTACATTGTGAGTCGGCTATCGGCTACTGAGCGCCGTCTGATAACCCCAGGGTTTCCCGGTCGAGGAATATTCCTTACGCTTGTTTAATGTGGAACAAACACTTTCCACTTTCTTACAATTCATTGCGATGCTATTTTGGTCATCGTCATTTGGTGATAACCTACCTGTTCTTGTCCCCACAGCTGGGGCACAGGGCTTCTCACCAACAGCCCGATTAAATTGATCGGGCTGTTGGAACATTGTCTCATTCGCCTCCAGTCTAGCATTTAACAATATAACTTAAGATTCATTCTAATTCATTCCGATACTATTTTGGATATCATCATTTGGTGATAACCAATCTGTTATTGTCCTCACTGCTGGGGCACATGGCTATGGACAGGATAGGGACTATGGGCCATTACACCACGGACGTCCTGTGTTGACACATTCAAACACATAGTGCGTCTTTAAATCTCTTTCGTGAGTTTTAATTAACACAATTATTCAAATTATTGACTGAACACGAAATTCTTTATGCAGAAACCGAGTAATTAACCAAATTACTTCTCCATAAGCGTAAAATAACTTCAATAAAAAGAACCTTTACGGCAAAGGACAATGAAGAGTTGAAGGTGATAATTGCTATCAGGATTTCTCGCAGCCTTAACTTGAATTCAACTTTATTTGCAATTACTTTAAATCTGACTTTTGATTAACAAACTGAAACGGTATTATTGGCGTACGATAAATGAACCGTAAACAATATTGTTGCGTTTACACACCGAAACAAATGAAAATAGATTGACCTCAAAGTTATTATTAGAATTTACTATTAATAAACTTTGCACTTATTTTTTGATTATACCTTAGTGATTCTCACTATTCTTAGATTCTGTATTAATAGGCCTAATAATCTGCTTTGTGATTGGTCTTTGCCTTTTACCGGTTGAGTGGTTCGTGTGAATGGAAGCATATTTCCATTAGAGATTTCGGAGTATCATTATTAGTAATTGGATAGCCACTCGTTCTTTTTATTAAGAACATAAAAATATATTATGTACTTAGGTATATTTACAATTACATAGGCTTATAGATATAAGCTTAATTCTAAGTAAACTAAGTGACGATCTCTGTGGCCGAGTGGTTTGTACGCCGGGTTGTAAGGTGTCGCCAACTCGAGGGGTCCCGGGTTCGAATCCCGGTGGGGGCAGATGTTTGTGTGACGAATAAGTTTTGAGCATTTGTTCTCCAGCCATGGATGTTTAATATATATTTCTATATAAATATACTTATATATGTACAGTTTATGTATTCTATCCGTTACCCTAGTATCCCATAACACAAGCCTTACAGTGCTTACTTTGGGGCTAGGCTAAATTGGTGTGAGTGTTGGAAATATTTATTATTACTATTTACAATTACATAGGCTTATATATACAAGCTAAATTCTAAGTAAACTAAGTTAAATTTTAAGCCCTTTCAAGAAAGTAATCAATAATCAAAATCATTTATTCAGTTTATGCTGTTACAAGAACATATGAAAAGTGATGCACTCAGTTAATTAGGATCGATTTTCCAATTTCCGTGAAGTTACCCGTCAAGTGTTTATTTACAATTATAAACCCAATCAAAAAGGAATGTCATCCAGAAGCTATAACATCAAAAGTAACAACAGATTGATACAGCTCCTGATTTTGTTCGTATATTGCGATTTTAGATCAATTAGTTGCGTTGCCAGTTGCCAGTGCCAGTTTATTTATTTATCTCGAGGAGCTCGATGGCGCCAGTGTTAGCGCGTTCGGCTGCGGTCGTTGAAGTTGAGCAACTTTCGCAGTGATCGGTCATTGGATGGGTGACCAAAAATTTACTATATCGAGCTCCGTGCTTCGGAAGGTACGTTAAGCCGTTGGTCCCGGCTGCATCTGCAGTCGTTAGCACTCACTAAAACTGCACTTGCCCTGCGTGGTAGGTCATGGCCCAATCTCCCTAATCCATCCATAGGGAAGGCCTGTGCCCCAGCAGTGGGGCATTAATAGGCTGATGACGATGAATACTACTCTTGATTTTGTTCGTATATTGCGAATTTAGAACAATTAGTTGCGTGTCCAGTTGAAAGTGCCAGTTTATTTATTTATTTACAGGTTATAGTCAAGTAGGTAACTTTATTTTCTAAATTAAGAACGAGAGGTAAGACACACTGGACTCGTCTGGGGAAGTAACCTAAACCTTACAGAAGATCACTGTAAAATAACACTACCTTTTGGTCCTGCTGTGTTTCTGTCTGTGAGTAAGATAGCAGGGCTCTACAGGGTACAGCCCCCCCTTGTAGTTCTGTCCCACAAAGAGGGGGGCGGCGGAGGGAGCTACACGGGCACGCCCAAGTAGCCCTCCGCAGTGGACGGGGGCGGTACGGTGGGCATTAGGCCGCGTACTCAACCCCCACGCGCGGGCCTACCTGCGCACGTCTGCGGGGTCCCCGCAATACCCCGGGAAACCCCTGCCGTGGAGCCCCGGCTAGGCCGGGAGGCTGCTAGATGCGGAGACGCGGAAGAATACCTAAACGAGGATCCCGCGGCTTCGCGCTAAGCAGCTTAGAGGGTATTCGCAGGGTTTCTTAGCATATATTATGCCGTAAAGCGCCCGTATGAGTTACGGGGTCCTCAGTGGGTAGCCACTGCTGGGGCTTGTAAGGCTTGCGGGAGCCAGGTGTGAGGTCCGTTCGGCGGTGTGCCTCTTAAAGGCGCCGTCCTCTGTAAACAGTATTTTTTGCCTGCGTATAAAAAAGGGGGGCTCTACGGGGTAGGGCTTAGTTCAGGGTAGATAAGGGTGCGAGTGCTATTTTTAGCGTCTATATCATAGAATACAGAAAGAGATTCCTTGTGGGCGGGGCAGGCGAGCTACAGTTATGTGTGAGCAAATGCTCATAACTTTACCAAAACTTGGCTCTGTTGTGAGCGCTGATTGGTTTAATTATTTAATATTGCGTCATTTGATTGGCTATTATCTATTACGTGGCAGTGTTGTGGGGACAAGCCGGTGATCACCTGTGTGCTTATGACCACACAACTGAAGTGAAACTTCTTTAGCCCCATCTGTATATATATGTATACAATATATATATGTATGTACAATATACTAGCTAAAAGAGAAAACTTGCTTATAATCCCCACTCAACTACCGTTCGCCTCACCCGAACATACTTTTCGCAACGCGTAACGCATTCGCCAACTTACCCCCCAAGTCAAGCGTGCGTAAAGAAGTTTTCACTTCAAAAATCTCAAAATATGTTTTTGAGGTAGTAAGTAATTTGAAATTGACTTTTAAAGTCCAGAGAAGAACCATTACTAACAAAGACGCTTATCTTAATTTTTTTCGTACGTACGTACCAGTCGTAATTTATACTTTATTGTTTTTTATTACACTTCCTACATAGCTTAATAATGAAAAATAAACTTAGAAGGAGGATTTAATTGGTGCTTAGGTCCTTGCGAACAAAGAATAATAATACGAAAGGTATGTAATGTCTATATGTTTCTTCTAATGAGGCAGACTATTATCCTCGAAGAATAACACAAGCATTTTTATTAAGGCTTTTAGCGAAATATTATTCTTTAATAAACGTCTCTTATTTCGTATTTTTACTTGTGTGTAGAAATAACTTAATTGTTAATAGATCTTGTTAGTTATCGCTTTGTTTTTCTTTCTGTACGTAACAGTACCCCTAGCACGAACCATTATCAAATTCGAATAGTTTGCAAACCGAAATGTCAATGATTTTATTTATTTTTTAAGCATTTAACTGCTAGATGTTTAAATCTAAAGAAAAGTTTACTAGAAAAAAATCCACGCGGACCAGGCAGCGGACGGGACTCGAACCCGCATCCTTCACTATCCGGGCGAATGCACTGACCATTATGCTACCACGGCCCTCTTAGCCGCGTCGAAATTTTCCTAGCCTTAGGCTGCAAGGCAGCGCCATCTCTTCGCATTGTAGGTAGGAAAATTTCGACGCGGCTAAGAGGGCCGTGGTAGCTAGCATAATGGTCAGTGCATTCGCCCGGATAGTGAAGGATGCGGGTTCGAAATGTCAATGTCAAATTTTGTATGGGAACTTGAACAGCAGCGGCACAAAGTACGTAACGAGAACTAAAAATCAGTACACATTGACAATGACAGACTCGCAAACGATACGAATTCGATATTGGTTCGTGCTAGGGGTACGATCAGTAGGAATTTAGCAAAAATAATTTTATCAGAAAAAAGTAATATCCATTACAAAGATTTTTATAAAAGCGTCTTTATCTTGACATTAGAAATGTAGAGTCAAGAATAAATACATCATTTTAATCGCTTGTTAATCTTTTCTCTCAAACAAAGCTCCTACCTATAATTTGAGAACATCAAGATTATATGTTGGTTTTGTTATGAGTGTAAGTAAACTTAGAAAGGGCTGAATAGGATTTTAGGGTTGGTAGAGACAATGGGAAAAGTTATCGGAAAATGGGAAAGTTTGCGACATAATATACTTATCATGTCTCAAACTTTCCAATTTACCTACCTACTGTTGGGTACTTACTGTGAGAGCTGTGTTTATATGAATTCTGTTTTACGATTCGATATTCGCAAGTGTTTAAATCTTTTATTGCTTTAGTTATTAATATACTTTTTTTTTCAGACACCAAATCCATTCCTACAATTTACAAATTATTTCATCAATTCCAATTAATATTATATATACACAGAAGCCAAATTACCACATTTACAAATACAAAAACAAATTACATTAGAGATCAGTCGTATCATGATTCAGGATGCTAATTGCACCCATCGTTTATACATATTCGTATTGAAAGACCTCTCTCTATAATAGAATTCCTTCACTCCTCAACCCTGGACATAAATTTGGCAATGCGGTTTCTTTGAATGGCATTAAACAGGTTTATTCTATTTGTTTTTTTTTCGAAGGTAGCTCGACAAATTAAATAAAAGTTTTATTCTGACGACGAAGCCTGTAAAGGCTACGAAACGTCAATAAATAAATAAAGTTTCGTGCATTAACCCGTAAAAACTAGTTTTATTTAGGTTTATTCTAGCCTCAAAGTAATTTTTTGAAGCGCTACTACAACGCCCGTATTCCATCATACGCCTTTTTTGTATAGTTGGTCCACAGTTGACAAGTGTAGAAAGTCTGACAGAAGGATCTGAAAAGTGTTTCTTTGACGTCACGGGAAGCTTTATTAAACTTGAGTATTATCATATTGCCAACCACACACAATGCTCTTCTTTGCCGTTCTATGTCCTCATCATCTTTGAGGTTCGATGTTACGGTATGACCAAGGTACTTGAACTTCGTTGAAGTTTTTGTAGGTTGCCCAGTTAGAAACAATTGGAATCTATTTTATTGTTATGTATTTTATCATTAAAATGAATAAGTACCTTAGTTTATACTCTTTTTTTTAGTTTTTTTTAACTACTAGCCCAAAATTAAACAATAAGGCTGGTTACCATCAATGCTAAGAGATGGCGCTGCCTTGCAACCTGAAAAATGCTAGAGAAAATTCGACGTGGTAGCATAATGGTCAGTGCATTCGCCGGGATAGCGAAGGGTGTGGGTTCGAGTCTCGTCTGCTGCCTGGTCCGCGTTGATTTTTTTCTAGTAAAATTTACTTTAGATTTAAACATCTAGCTTAATCTAAATGCTTAAAATAAAAATATAGCAATAAGCCTGGTGTTATAAGATACAAGGAAAATGGATGAAAATCATTTGTATAATA
Source organism: Chilo suppressalis (assembly GCA_902850365.2). NCBI lineage: Eukaryota > Metazoa > Arthropoda > Insecta > Lepidoptera > Crambidae > Chilo > Chilo suppressalis. The sequence goes on along the minus strand of OU963914.1, from coordinate 15,059,747 downwards.
CAATACAAGAATTAAATTTTTATGTACAAAAAAGTACAACTTTTGAAAACCGGTGTAGTGTATGCTAAACTACACTCTATTGCAATTTTATTACAATTTTTGAAAATTGCAACGAAAAGTCGAGTCTCGTCTGCTGCCTAGTCAGCGTGGATGTTTTTCTAGTATTTTTTTTTAATTTAATCATCTAGCAGAAGCTAAATCCTTAAAAATAAAAATATAACAATAAGGCTGGTGTTATAAGATACAAGGAAAATGAATGAAAAACATTTGTATGATACAATATAAGGATTAAAAAAATTCAAAAATTCAAAATTCAATATCATTTATTCAGTCTAGGCTGTTACAAGCACTTGTGAATGTCGAAAAGCTAGGCCATCAGTTCGCAAATCTACGGCGGGAGACCTTGTACTGAGAAGAACCGGCAAGAAACTCAGCAAGGGCTGTTTTTTTCTCCCTGTATTATATACAGAGTCGTCAATTTGAAAAATGACTTCAATATGAGATAACTCATGAAGTCACTTTCCATTACAAATGTAAATGATAAAACAATTATGACTATAAAATAAAAAATATAAAAAACAGATTTAAAAATAAAAAAAGTTTAGGAATGCTGTGTCCTACTGTTTAGGCATAAAAACAAAAAAAATATGTACAAAAAAGTACAACTTTTAAACCCGATGTAAGTGTATGCTACAATACACTCCATTGCAATTTTATCAAAATTTTAAATTGCAACGAAAAGTCGCAAATTTTGACATAATTTACTGTTTTCTGATTTGATTTTACTTCTAATACATATTTTATGTTAGTTTACTATTATATATTTATTATAACGGTAACAATTAAAGTTTAGGTAGTTTACTAAACTTCATCTACAATTTCAAAACTCATTGTTTTTACTACAAAAGATGTTTTTAGTATTTGAAAATAATATTAATTGATACCTAATTAATCTAATGCAGGAGGTAAATAAAAGAGTTAAACAAACTTTAAGTTACAACTTTGAAATAAAAAGTAGATTAAATTTAATTCGACTTGTACTGTTTTCTTTACCTTTGTTACACAGTTCTGTGTATTTTAAAAGAAAATTAAACAATCGGTTCATAATCTCCTTCTTTGAAAACTTTGTGAATTTATGTTACTTTAATTACATGTTTCCCAAACAAAAAAGAAACAATTATATTACTTATGCTAAGTTCTACTGAACCGTTAAAAACCTTTTTAAAGCGAATATGTGTGAAATTCCTTTAATATTTTTGTCACCTATCTTTATCCTAAATCTAACGGTTCCGTTTTTATGTTATGTTGTTAGCTTCAACTGTGCTTTATGTGTTTAGTGAATTAGAGGTGACGTGGCGGTGACGTCATGCGCGGAGGCTTGTTCCGCGCGACGCCTTGACCTATTTCGCTGCTCTACACAGCGACCGTGTGGCCTAATGGATAAGGCGTCGGACTTCGGATCCGAAGATTGCAGGTTCGAGTCCTGTCACGGTCGAAAATTATCATTTTTGTTTTTTTTTATCTTAGTTTTTTTTATCGTAAAAACAAATTATCGGTTTATTAATTTTATTAAATATTTATAATTCTTCCATTTCGTACTTAAAGTTTTTGGTTTAGTTTGATATTATTAAATAAATATTGACTTTTTTTAAGCTTTAACAATTCTTCTTTCATAAAATCAAAATAGTTTAATTTATTTTGTCAGAACTTAATAAAAAAATATTTTACGCAACTGCTTTTTTTTATAATCATTTATTATTATATTTATTTATTATCATTATCATATTATCAACTATTTTAATGTAAATTCGAATTGAAAACCTTGACTAAAGATTTCTTAGGTTTTATTTTCATTCCTAAATAAATTTACATAACATAATTCGCACATTAAAGCGTCCATAATACCAAATGTAGAATTTAAAAAACGATTAATCAAAAAACCGATAAGAAACAAAACAGTATCACTTAAGTTCAAGTTCATAGGTCACTGGGAAGTAGAAAAATTCTACCGAACAAAAATATGTACAAAAGGCCGACTTTAGTTCGCTTTAGCATCTACGTAGAGCACCATAATTTTTTTTTTGACAATTTGTATGGTCAACACTCTGCTTACACTGAGAAACTTTGAAGACGCTCACTATATACTATATTTTATATATAAAAGTCTGTGTCACACGACGAACAGACGGACATGTGAGGTACACCAAAAAAGTCCAAAGGGAGCTCCGTTTTACACCCTTAGGCTGTTTGTCCACCGCCACCGTCACTGAACCTTACGATTATTTCTGTACGAGATCAAGATGATGTGACGGACTTGTGGCGAACAAGTGGCTAATTATTATAATTTATCTTTATTCAATATTGCATAATAATAATCAATAAAAATAATAAAAAGTAATAAACGATACCTGAACTAGGTTACAATAAATTGACCCTGTATTTAATGCTTCTATGATCTAAAATTTATGATTATCATATAACTAGAAAAAATTCCACGCGGACCAGGCAGCAGACGGGACTCGAACCCGCACCCTTCGCAATCCGGGCGAATGCACTGACCAATTATGCTACCGCGGCCCTCACGGACCGCGTCGAAATTCTTTCTAGCTATTCTTAAGCTGCAAGGCAGCGCCATCTCTTCGCATTATAGGTAAACCCACAATGTCAAATGAATACTTTTACAAGTATTAAACATTTGAAAGAAGAAATAGCAATTATAGTTATAATTTTTATTATTTTTAAAGCATGTAACTGCTTGATGTTTAAATCTAAAGAAAATATAACTCAAGCAGTTACATGCTTTAAAAATAATAAAAATAAAAATTATATTTATGATTATCACTTTATGTTTAATAAATTAACAACTTAATTAACAGAACTTAAAGTTGTCTATGTTAGTAAATGTAAATTATGGAGTTACGTTAGTTTATTTACAAATAAAAAGTAATTTTTCGGTCTGCTGCTATAGAAAATGTGTTTCGCTACTTTAGCGGCGTCATCTAATTCTCGTTGACGTCTTGGTGACAGAGGCGGTGGACAGACGGCCTTAAGAGTGGACGCGAGCTGAGAGACATTTGAGAATAAAATTAGGTACCTATTTGAAAAAACTATTGCTGTCACGCTTTTATAAATACCGTGCAATTACACTAAAACTTGCATCTCGACGATTTATTTTTCGAAAATTAGATATATTAAGAAATTTTACCCATATAATAATAAGTACTTAAACTAGGCTTGTACGTTTTGCTTTTCTGTAAATGCTTATTGATTCATACCGGACGTCTTTATTGGTGATGAAAATTTGTTTATTTTTGACATTTTTGAGATCAACTAGTTTTGTTTGAAACACAAGTTATCGAAAAAATTAAGACATACGAGCATAGAATGAGTAAAGTTATTTTTTATTTATGAAAATCATTTCTTTATTAAAAATAAATGAAGGAGGAATCAGTCGAGAACGTTTGAACGTTTGAACCCCCCTCTTAAGGAACGGAACCTCCTAAAGATTTAGTTATCCATTTGTCTGCAAACTTGGTGTAGGTAATTTATAACATACAATCGAGTTTGTTCCGTTTGTATTCATATCTGCAGCAATGGCTTGTTAGTTCTATTTTCAAGTTTATCAGAGGGAAATATAAATTCCCCTCCCTCATTGACACTCTGCTATTATTGTTGATTTGTAACATTATTTTGCTAAATATTGTATTTATTTTGCGCCGCAAAGTGAAATAATAATGAACATACATGTTCCCTAATAAATTAGTAAATTTATGTATGATTTTCACAGTGTATTCGATGTCTGAATGATATAAAAAGGCGCCTTGCATAGTCTATTAATATCGATTACTATCATGTTATAATGTAAATGTATATACATTATGTTTTTATTATACAAATAAAGAAATTTCAAAATTCAATTCATACACATAAGTTCGTACAAGTATTTTAAATAACCTGCCATATACACAATTATTAGCTACAAAAACCTAATCAAGAGTATAAGATCTAATGAAAAATATAATTATACGAATCTCAGTGCTAAGCTCAAATAATTATTATTTATACAAAATTATCCTCAATCGGATATTAGGTGAATTCCCTGGCACGAGACACATAAAACATGATGTATTTTACTCTGCGCAATAAATATTCTTTAGTCCAATAAAGGAATGTATTCAACATGTTTTTACAAGCCAATGTTTTTTTTTCAACGATATAAATCTTTGTTTTTCATGTAGTCCGCTTCAAAATTTTGCAAATCATTTTGTACTATTTAGCATAGCTAATTTTCCGCTCGAATTGGAGCGTTCGTTTGGGGAAGTAACGTCCACCTTACAGAAGAACACAGTAAAATGACACTATCTTTTAGTGTTGTCATGTTTCTATCGGTGAGTAAGTTTACTCCACGGGGTGAGAGATTGGGTCATGGTTTTTATATACATCGTGAATTTTGTGTTACCTGAGAAAATTTACCTAATTTAATTAATAACCTTTATTTCTCACCATAATCACAATGTTCACAATGTTGGTATTAATGGCTACATAAAAACAATGATATAAAAACATGCATTTTTTTTACCAAATGTAAAAGGTATGTTTTGTTCAAATTATGGTGGGTTGACACCTGAACTAGGATGAATCCTGTGTCTCAAGTAATCAACCCTCCACCCTATTCATAAAATTGTGTACCATTTAGTAAACAATTTATTAATCCAGATAACTGTTCTTAAGTTATATATTCAATGGATTAGCCAAAGGAGTTTTTTATGAGTGTTTGTGTGTGTGTGTGTGTATGTGTATGTGTGTGGATCTTATAATGTTTATCTTATTATTTTAGTTCAAACAACGATTTAGATTATATTTCCACAAAGAAAATTTTCTTAAATATAATTTTTCGAATAATGCCTCCTCCACGTTAACTCACTTTTTCTGCAATTATGAAACCTTAACAATTTCGATTGTTATAAATTAATATCAATAGTCATGACCCTTTTTCTCAGAAACGCTTGGAGGTACCAAGCTGAAATTTATATTAAATACTTAGGTCTACTGTCCCTTAGAACTGTGAATAATCAAACTTCTAAGCCAATTCAATCAAAAGATACAGCCGTTTATGCCGCAAATTACCGAAACTCGCAAAGCTCCAGTGAACTCAGAATCTTGAAATTTGGTACAAAGCAACGTCTTATAGCACAGATAAAGGAAAAATTGCAAAAACTGTTGATATATACATACAGGTTTGTACGGAGCCCTCGGTGGTCGAATCCGATTCACACTTGGCCTGTTTCTTAGGTTTTCACGCACATCACTCATTAAATAAAACTAGTTTTTACGGGTTAATGCACGAAACGTCAATAAATAAATAAAGTTTCGTGCATTAACCCGTAAAAACTAGTTTTATTTACTTGGCCTGTTTTTTTTAAACACATCAATTAGCTTAGCCCCAAAGCAAGTGTATATATTCTGTGTCCAAAGTAAGCACTGTCAGGCTTGTGTTAATGGGATACTAGGGTAACGGATAGAATATATATATATTGTATACGTATATTTATATAGAAATACATATTAAATATCCATGACTGGAGTACTAATGCTCATATTCATCATACAAACATCTGCCCCCACTAGGGTTCGAACACGGGACCTCTCAACGAGGCGAAACCATTAAACCCGGCGTACCAACCACTCAGCCACGGAGGTGGTCATTTAATTACGAATGCATGATATTGTCTGTGTATAGAGGGGAAAAAATTGAAATTTGTAAAGGAAAATAACAAGAACACTTTATTTAGGTTAAATGTCAACACAGTATTACAATAATGAAATTAGCATAGCAATAACTACGGGAAGACCCCCAAACCAAAATCGGATGACACGAATTCGAATTACGCATATTTCTCAATGTTTTATTGATACTTGTTATTCTTAACACGCGTACCCATCAATGAGTAGTCAAAAGACGCCGGTGAACCCCTGTTGCGACAGTCATACTCAATAAAGGCTTTGGCACATTTAAAGCTAGTTAAAGAAGGAGAGCGAGTTGAAAGCTAATTTTAACATTGAAAATGATTTTTCGTTTGCTCCAGTTGGCCCCCATTTTCGCTGAAAGTGCGACTCGCCCGTAATACCCCGAGGATGTACGAGGACTTAAAAGACGCGGTATTTACAGGGCTATAAGAAGATGTAAAAATTATGTTTTTATTTATTTTTAAGCATTTAACTGCTAGATGTATAAATCTAAAGAAAAGTTTACTAGAAAAAAATCCACGTGGATCAGGCAGCGGACGGGACTCGAACCCGCACCCTTCGCAATCCGGACGAATGCACTGACTTATGCTACCACGGCCCTATTCGCCGCGTCGAAATTTTCCTAGCCTTAAGCTGCAAAGCAGCGCCATCTCTTCGCATTGTAGGTAACCCACAATGTCAAATGAATACTTTTTCAAGTATTAAACATTTGAAAGAAGAAATAGCAATTATAGTTATGTATTTATTTATTTTTAAGCATTTAACTGCTAGATGTATAAATCTAAAGAAAAGTTTACTAGAAAAAAATATATATTTATGTAAAAAATATTTATAAATAATAAAAAAAAATGGAAATCGAAAAAAAAAATTTTTGTTCGACGGAAAAATCATGCGTTTTCATAGAAAATTTCCGATATAACGAGAACGGGGCCAAATTTAAAAAATATGAAAAAAGCACCTCGTTATTGTACCAAGGAACATTTTAGGTTATAACACTTTTTTCGATATCGGTGACGGTTGAGGCTGTAGAGGTGCCCTTAGGGCGCGACGAGGTGCCATAACACGCGGCGGGCGGCTCGCGTGCGGCCACGAGGACGTATGAGAGCTCAAAAGACGCGGAATTCGAAGGGCTTAGAGATAAAAATATTTTGGAACAGTTGTTTTGAAGTTATACTTCTTTAGGCGCGTTATGAAAAAATGATGAGAGTAAAATTTTAAGATGCGCGCGCATCACTGTAACACAAAATTTTAACAGCATGAAGTTGGTCGCTTTAGCGACCAACTTCATGCGTTACTTTTGTGTTTACCGCACATTAAGAAAATCTACCAACAAAATAGAAATAGAATCTCTATTTAGTGGGTGTTAACGACTGCATTGTGAAGGCCTATCAAAAGTATTTATTAATCTGGAACAACGGAACCAAAGCGCGATTCAGGAGACTACAGCGCCATCTCTTGACCATTGGTGTAGTAGAACCAAAAACCACATCTTTATTTTTTGTAATAAAGTAACAGTTATAGGTATTCATATTTATAATATTTATCCACATGTTTCTAGTTTGTATATTCGGAATACGTGTTTGAGTTTCATGCAAGTGCAAATCACATAATGTTCTAATAAATTATATTCAGTAGCGATTTTAATTGAATATTTTGATTATTTATTTATTTATTCAAATTAAAACTGAACTTTATTGACTGTGTCTTTTTCCAGACTTTTTATTAATTTATTTTAATTAATTATTTGCATGCAATTAAAAACTAATTTTAAACGATTCCAAAGAAGGATAACTTCTCACGCGCCTACATAAGTACACGCACCCATTTTTTTTTAACACGCTTTTATTAGGTCGACTTGCATGCAACTAGCTATGTAATAAAATCTAAGAATCTGAATTACACGCACTTCTAATTGTTGTAGCATCATGAAACTTGGCAATTATATGTAGATTAGATGACAATACAATATTATGATACCATCGAGCTGGTCTGATGATGGGACTGGAAGGTGGCTGATGGAACCTTGGACTGCCTTCTAGTAAACATATCGAGTTTGGGCATATTAGATTCGTCTTAACATATTCTACTCATTTTTCCTGATAACTTACACTAAAATGAGTAAAATAAATTAAAAGTTTAAAAGAACTAAAAACACGCTTTTATTTACTGCACTAAAAAGCTAACAATAAAAAACAAAATAAACTCTCTCTTAATTTTATTAGGGCCTTAGACTTAGCCATGTTTATAGTTTATTTTAATTTAAATATATAATTGAAAAAGAGTGGGGCGCTTCATTATAAAATTTTAACTGAATTGTTAAGCATTATATATATAGTTAAGCAGTGTATTATATATATATATATATATATGTTTTAATAAACTATAAACATAGCTAACTCTAAGGCGCTAATGAAGTAAATAGACAGTATATTTTATTTTTGGCTTTTTAGTGCAGTAAATAAAAACGTGTTTATAGTTTGTTTTAAACTATTAATTTTTGAATAATCTATAATAGGTAGATTATTTTCAATGCCCTTTCAAGTCGTGTAAAAAACCACAATAAATTACCTTAGGTTCCACAACGCTACTGCGAGTACCAACGGCAACGGCTTCTGAGTCGCGCTAACGTTACGTTTTTATAAAAAGTATATAAGCACTTGAAAAGATCGGCGGTTATACCGCATCATCCCCTTCTCAGGGTATGATCGCTTCAGATGAAGCTTTTAGTCAATAAGAGTCTCACATAACCTTGCAGCCGGCTGTAGGGTATCCATGAGAATTTCACACCAACTCTCCAGCCTGGAAGGAAAAAAAAACAAATCGGCGGTTATCATTCGTAATGTATTTAAAAAAATAATAATATCGAATTAAGTTTGAATTTTGAGACGCACTTTGACTTTGATTTAGGTATTTTAGTTGAGATATAATATAATATTAATTGGTTTTTCCAATTTCCGATAAAGAAAATAAAGACTCCTGCTCAAATACACACATCAAAAGTGTCTAGGGATCAACATATATTTTTGCAATAACTTTTCTCCTGATTGATATTAATTAAAATTTTCTTTAAGGATTCATCAAATAAAGTGTTTTCGTTTGTCACAGTAACGATAAACCAAGTCACCTTTGCATTAATAAAGAAATTTGCCATTTTCCTAATAAAGGGATTTTTGACATTTGAACCACTAACACAAAAGTTCGAAAAAAAGACTGAAATAACAGTTTTCTCTAAAATTTTATTGGGTAACTTAAACAATTAATAATCCGTATTTCTACCGCGAACACTAACAACACAAGAACATCGGTTTGGCATACTCAAAATGAGTTCATCCAAATCACGCTGTGGAATGGCCGCCCATGTTCGTTGCAACAACAAAAAAAGGTCTTCTTGCGACTGGATACCCTCCATATTCGGCAGAGCTCTTCTCTGTAGCATATCCCATGCATGCTCAATCGGGTTCAAGTCTGGCGACTGAGCAGGCCAGGGCAGGACATTGATGTTAGCTGCGGCGAGAGTCTGTCTTACAACTCTTGCGGTGTGCGGTCGTGCATTATCATGCATTAACTGAAATAAGGGACCGATTTGCACTTGTAGAGGAACGATGACGTCTGATACAATCGTCTCAGCATAAATTTGAGCGTTGAGGTTGCCTCTGATCCAAATCAACTCAGTTCTTCCGCCGATCCAAATACCCGCCCATACCATGATGGTTCCACCACTATAAGGATGGACTTCCTGGCAGGATTTTAATCGCTGTTGGCGTCCAGGGGTTCTCCAGTGTCGTATACGTCTTGTATCCGGTCTCATACCAAAACGAGACTCATCAGAAAAGCACACGAAACGCCATTGTTCTTCTGCCCAATTTCTGTGTTCAAGAGCCCATTGATATCGAATCCTACGATTGTGCATTGCTATAGGTGGTACCCGTAGCGGTCTTCGGGAATGAAGGTTCACTTCATGCAAGCGGTTTCTGACTGTTTGGTCGCTAATTAAGTTCCCTGAAGAGTGATGAAGCCTCACGGCTAACATCATGGCGGTTATTGTTGGAGCTCTTCGAGTTAAGATTTGAATGTATCGGTCTTGTCTCCGTGTGGTGCAGCGATACCGTCCTCCATGGCGCTCAGCCACGGTACCAGTGCTTCGGTATCGTGTCCAAAGTCGACTGATAACACTCTGACTTGTATTCAGAGCTAAAGCCACAGTACGTTGCCGGGAACCAGCTTCTATCATTCCCACGGCTCTGAGCATTTCTTCCCTGCTTAAATGACGTCGCCGCTCCATAATAACGTTGGTTTTAATCAGTAGTAGGGAAACAGTAGCACTAATAATGTCTTCAATGCGTTGTATGTTTTTATAGGGAAAATATTGACAGCTGATTTTCATCTTTTACTCGAATTTGATTCACAGTTCCTGATTCAAATTATGAAATGCACCAAAAAGGATCCATATAAATTTATAAAATCATAAATTTATTACAAAGCCACATCTCAATCTCAAGAAATCCGCATAAAAATGCTTGATCCCTAGACACTTTTGATGTGTGTATGTTGTGGTAACTACAGGCAACAACGGAACCTTGCACTGCGCGTGGCACGACACGTACTTGGTCGGGTTTTTTATTTAATTTTTATAATTAAGAAGGCGAACTATAGTGACCCTAGATGGACCTCATAACTTTATGAAAATCGTGCAAGATTACGCGATATTCAGCGTCCGATATCGGATTGACGAAGACTCTAACTACATAGCGCTATACGCTTATTAAACTACGAGTCTATGGCATAATCCAGCCTCAGTCCAATTTATACTGTAATTTGATAGGTATGCTTAATAAATGTACACTTTGGGAACTTGCCAGATAGAAACTCTTTTATTTAAAGATCTGAAATGCACGAGTCTGTCATAAGAACTGTACAGGTAGTTCACCAAATTAACTAATCCGACACCGCCTTGGCCAATGTTTGTTAGGCTTGTTGAAAATATATCGATGTATCAATATATCGATATTTTTTGTTCGATATATCGATAGTTTTTGCCGATATATTTTGATTCGATATATCGATACAAAATAAGCAATATCGAAATTCGTATCAAAAACGATATTTTTTTAATATTAGCGGCATATCACGATCTAACTAAATTAGTATCTGGAAAAATCTTAACTGGATCTCAGATTAATGATTTTCATCATTCGAAAATAGGGTCTATTTTTAGGGAGATAATTTTCGTTCTATTATTATTCCGCGTGTCATATTTCGTGAGCTACTATACGATATTTTTGGGAAAATTGGTTCGATATATCGATATATCGATGTTTTTTTCGCGATATATCGAAGCCGATATTGATATTTTTTAAAAGATCGATGTATCGATATATCGATATTTTTTTTAACTTTCGACATCCCTAATGTTTGTCGGATTCCCTCGTGTCAACTGTATTACTAGTGGGGCAGTTATGCATCTACGCACTTCACACGCATCTTTCGACATTATCGACGACCTCGGCACTGTCTAATATGTGTAAGCGCAAGTGTTTCCAATGCCGTGGCCTTGGCTGTACACTGAAATACCTTATATAGCGTAAACAAAACTCGTGATTAAATGTTATCTTGCTATATAGATATTGACGACCTCCGTGGCCGAGTGGTTTGTACGCCGGGTTTCATGGTGTCGCTGGAGAGAGTTCAAATCCCGATGGGAACAGACATTTGTGTGATGACTACGAGCATTTGTACTCCAGTCATGGATGTTTAATATGTATTTCTATATCAATATACTTATATATGTACGATATATGTATTCTTAGGCTTAGTAGAATGGCGGGCTGTTTCCGCAACTCGACACCCAGTGCCTATTTTGCGTGGGGATTGGCATCAGTCCTGCCATCCCAGCTCCTCCAAAAAGCTCAGCAGTCCCCAGATGTTGCTGCAGGCTTCTACTAGTGTCCGCGGGCTTCCCATTAGAGAAGTCCTTTGTCTTGCAACGCGTCTGCACTCCAGCAGAACATGGGCGCTCGTCTCCTCCTCCTCCAAGCAGGCTCTGCACAGAGGGCTGTCAGAAATACCCATATTATAAAGGTGGTGTTGACTTCTGACAGTTCGAAATGCAAGCTCGTAAAATTTTACGACTTATTGCTATATGCAGAAGAATTTAGACCTTAGTTCTTTGACTCTACGCGCAATTCTGAACGCGCTGTTAGCTATATAGCAGGCATGGACCGCGAGGAAAAGAGACGGCTATATGGCGACGTATAACCGAACATGCATTTGAATATCAAAAATATTTTATATTAAATCAGTTTATAGTAAGTATTAGATCAAAATTTACTTCAAATGCGTTAAATTAACAAACATTGACTAGATACCTGTCGAAAAAACGACACTTATCGTACTCTAAGTATTATTTTCGCATTTTTTCGCGGAGCTCTGTGGCATCTTAACTTTGTAACGGTCCGCGCGTGACTGTGATCAAGAAGTTGATTGGGATACATTTTGAGCGCTCGTGGTGTATCTAGGGTATTTAATATCGTTGGTACCCAATCCTAAAATATGTACCTACATACAGATAATGCAACACTAAGCCCCTTCGTACACAACGCTACGCAAATCTTCGATACAAATGTTGTAAACCCAGAAAGAGGTTAGAAGGGTGATCATAGCCCATTTGTAGAGGAACTGATGTCACCGGCTCGCATCCACTTCCACCTAATAGATAGTACCCAATCAAACGACACGACATCAAACAATCGAACCAATCAGCGCTCACACCCGGGAGCAACGACGCAATCAGAACCAAGTTTTGGTTAATATTTTTGGTTAAGGAAGGTCATTTGCTCACACATAACTATGGCGCGCCTGCCTCGCCCACAAGGCCCTTCTGTGTTGTGTGGTTACACAACACAGAAGGGTTACACTTGACATTAAATCGCAATCCGATCCATCGAAGGAAAGAATGCCGTACAAAAATATACGATCAATATGTACTCCCTCCATCTGTACCTTTGAATTCTCACCTGCACTCAGTTGGACAGCTTACCAGTGACGGCATAGTGCTGAATCTTATTATTTAATGTCCTTCTATCTTTCTAAATAGGTCTTGAGGTGGTTCAAATGACCCATGAATTTTTGACACGGGTCTGTAGTCTACAAGATGCGAGCTGTCTTATCTGTGCGGGAACACGGGTTTTATTGATATAATAACCATTATAATATAGCAAAATAATTATCATAATCTGCAGTCGTTAGCATCTGCCAATCCGCACTGGGCCCGCGTGGTGGGTCATGGGGCAATCTCCCTAGTCCATCCATATGGAAGGCCTGTGCCCCAGCAGAGGGGTGATTAATAGGCTAATGATGATAATGAATTAGGCATATACCTACTAGAAAGTAGTTCTACATTCATTACTTTTTTTGTTTTTTTTTTATTTATTTAAGGAAAACATACAGCCTTATTATAATACATTTGAGTATAAAAATATTTGATTTATACATGATACAAATCAGTTTCCACGACGTAATAAAACTTTACATTAGATAGTAGATTTTTAATTAAATCACATAAATGTAACAGGGATATACAAAACAATATTTAGTATAAATACACACATCAAAAGTGTCTAGGGATCAAGCATTTTTATGCGGATTTCTTGAGATTGAGATGTGGCTTTGTAATAAATTTATGATTTTATAAATTTATATGGATCCTTTTTGGTGCATTTCATAATTTGAATCAGGAACTGTGAATCAAATTCGAGTAAAAGATGAAAAGCAGCTGTCAATATTTTCCCTATAAAAACATACAACGCATTGAAGACATTATTAGTGCTACTGTTTCCCTACTACTGATTAAAACCAACGTTATTATGGAGCGGCGACGTCATTTAAGCAGGGAAGAAATGCTCAGAGCCGTGGGAATGATAGAAGCTGGTTCCCGGCTACGTACTGTGGCTTTAGCTCTGAATACAAGTCAGAGTGTTATCAGTCGACTTTGGACACGATACCGAAGCACTGGTACCGTGGCTGAGCGCCATGGAGGACGGTATCGCTGCACCACACGGAGACAAGACCGATACATTCAAATCTTAACTCGAAGAGCTCCAACAATAACCGCCATGATGTTAGCCGTGAGGCTTCATCACTCTTCAGGGAACTTAATTAGCGACCAAACAGTCAGAAACCGCTTGCATGAAGTGAACCTTCATTCCCGAAGACCGCTACGGGTACCACCTATAGCAATGCACAATCGTAGGATTCGATATCAATGGGCTCTTGAACACAGAAATTGGGCAGAAGAACAATGGCGTTTCGTGTGCTTTTCTGATGAGTCTCGTTTTGGTATGAGACCGGATACAAGACGTATACGACACTGGAGAACCCCTGGACGCCAACAGCGATTAAAATCCTGCCAGGAAGTCCATCCTTATAGTGGTGGAACCATCATGGTATGGGCGGGTATTTGGATCGGCGGAAGAACTGAGTTGATTTGGATCAGAGGCAACCTCAACGCTCAAATTTATGCTGAGACGATTGTATCAGACGTCATCGTTCCTCTACAAGTGCAAATCGGTCCCTTATTTCAGTTAATGCATGATAATGCACGACCGCACACCGCAAGAGTTGTAAGACAGACTCTCGCCGCAGCTAACATCAATGTCCTGCCCTGGCCTGCTCAGTCGCCAGACTTGAACCCGATTGAGCATGCATGGGATATGCTACAGAGAAGAGCTCTGCCGAATATGGAGGGTATCCAGTCGCAAGAAGACCTTTTTTTGTTGTTGCAACGAACATGGGCGGCCATTCCACAGCGTGATTTGGATGAACTCATTTTGAGTATGCCAAACCGATGTTCTTGTGTTGTTAGTGTTCGCGGTAGAAATACGGATTATTAATTGTTTAAGTTACCCAATAAAATTTTAGAGAAAACTGTTATTTCAGTCTTTTTTTCGAACTTTTGTGTTAGTGGTTCAAATGTCAAAAATCCCTTTATTAGGAAAATGGCAAATTTCTTTATTAATGCAAAGGTGACTTGGTTTATCGTTACTGTGACAAACGAAAACACTTTATTTGATGAATCCTTAAAGAAAATTTTAATTAATATCAATCAGGAGAAAAGTTATTGCAAAAATATATGTTGATCCCTAGACACTTTTGATGTGTGTATTTGAAATTTTAAATAATAATTTGAAAGATGAGTCTCTTATTACTTATGTGGGTATGTCATTAAAAACAAAATGTAGTTACTATGCTTAATACTTCGACCAGTTAAATTAACGTCCTTTCCTACTGTTACCCAAGCTATCTCTGTAATGTTCATTTTAGAATATTCTTGCAAATTGTAATTCTATAAACAAGGATGTTTTTCAACTTTTCAATTATTGTTGATTAATATTGGTTGATATTGTTTTTCCATTTATTGAGCTTTGGCTATGAATGGTTGTTAAACTAAATCGTCAACCAAATGTCACTTTACGTTGCGTTCAGAAACTCGATTTAAAATATTCGTTTACATAAAGGATATATGTTCGTATGTGACCTAGTAATAGTGCATGATTATTCAAAATTACTCCGATGATAATGCAGAGATGAGCGGACTTTAGAGCTAGATTCTGATTAATGTTTTTTCTCACAGTCTTAATAAATAAATATTATCAAAAATCTGTTGTTTTTTTTCTCAATGTTAGTAAATAAATATTATAAAAAAAAAATGTTTTTCTCACTTAATCTTAGTTAATAAGTTTTAAATAAAAATTTTTTTTGCTCACTCTACCTATTTGGTTTGAATTGACAGCTATGACGTCACAATATGGCGCCCAGTCGGTCCTACTCTTAGTTGAATCGCATTATACATACAGGAATCTCAAACTCTGGAGAACAGAGTAGACTTTAAGGTTGAAATTTGCTCGTTTCTATGAAAAGTTCCATTACATAAAATATTATTTATTTTGTGTTTAGGGATGGTTTGGGCGCTCCAATTGGCATTTGGCTGCTTGGTAACAATAACAACCTAGGTAGTTAGACCGTAAATTCTGAGAGGCTACGAAAATTATTAAGTTAACAATTAAGTTAAGCATAATAACTAGTATTGTATTACCAAGAGACAAGCAACAACTGACCTAAGAAACTTAAATAAAATAACGGATTATTATGATATTGGAAACTTTTCATTTTCCAACAAAGCGATCAGTTGCTAAGCATTTAATAGATTACAATGTCAGGAGCTCAACGGAAAAGGTGTATTAGTGTGTTTGATCCGCGATTGTGAAAGTTAAGCAACTTTCGCTATGGTGCGTCATCGGATGGGTGACCAAAAGTTTATTGTTACCAGCTCATGTGTGCTTTGGCAAACTTTTAGAACCGATGGCAAATGCTATATCTACGTAAGCAGCCAACCTTCTTCGTAACTTCGTATCGAATTCCCTATGCGCTAATATTGAAGTCATTTTTCTATGTGACGACTCTGTATATAATACAGGGGGAAAAAACAGTCCTTGCTGAGTTTCTTGCCGGTTCTTCTCAGTACAAGCTCTCCCGCCGTAGATTTACGAACTGATGGCGTAGCTTTTCGAAATTCACAAGTTCTTGTAACAACCTAGACTGAATAAACAATATTGATTATTTTGAAATTTTCTTTCTACTGAAAATACACAACAGAATTGGAGGTAACCTCTCCAGACGGGCGCTTCAATTCGAGCGGGAGCGCTTTGCCCGCTGTCACACTTTTAATGTCATGTATTTATAAAATTTTCTAAGAATGATATAAATAGATAAGTATACGTATATTGCTTATCATATTTCTTTTGTAGATTTCCATCGACATTTATTAAAAATGTGGGAAATCATGTTTATGGACATATACATACATGTCCATATATGGACATGATTTCTCACATCTTTATCACATTGAAGGAAAGTACCTAATTAGCTACGGTAGAAAGAAAATTTTACTTGAATCTTATGTTTGAAATGAGAATTGAAGTCGGGTAAGTTACCCCTCGAGGAACACGATGGCGTAGGTGGTTAGTGCATTCGGCTGCGATCGTTGAAGCTAAGCATCTTTCGCAATGGTCGGTCATTGGATGGGTGACCAAAAATTTTTCCATCTCGAGATCCTCCGTGCTTCGGAAGGCACGTTAAGCCGTTGGTCCTTGTTGCATCTGCAGTCGTTAGCACCCGCCAATCCACACTGGGCGCGCGTGGTGGGTCATGGCCCAATCTGCCTATTCCATCCATAGGGAAGGCCTGTGCCCCAGCAGTGGGGACATTAATTGGCTGATGATGATGATGAAATCAAAATTTTAATTTACAGTTTTTATTTTATTTTTTCGTTTCTCTGCTAAATGGCAATCTGTTTTATAACAATAAGCCATTTCTTTGGCTGATCCTAGATCTGTACATTTTAAACTTCCACGAGAGCCAAGTCTAGTAGTAAAATTCCTTTAGTACGAACTCTCTTTTTGGCTGGTAAATCTTTCTATCAGAGTCGGAATGTCATGTTGTTTCAAACGGGCATGTTGTATACCACCCTCTCCACTAAGTGGTTTAGCCAGTTCATTTTACGTAAGTTACAGGTAAACCTTATTATTTTAAAGCTCCCTTTTATTTTAAATACCATGGTATTGTATAAAAAATCAATGTAACTAATTTTACTAGTTAAAGGTTTATTTTTTGACATTTATAGAAAGTGCAATTTCAGGTATAGCCAAGAAATCATTATATAGTTATTATATAATTACTCTCGTCAGTTAAAGAAATCTTCATTTAGTTAAATTTTCTATTCAAAGTACCTACTTTCTCTCCATGTAGGATGATTGTATATGAAAGGACGCCGCCAGACATTTCAAGCTAGAGATTATTTCATGGAATCGGATATTACCTACTCAGAATGTATGTTATCGAAATGTTATATATCCCACAACGTGACACGGTGAAAAGGAAAGTTAGTACTTACCTATCAATTCTCGATAAATCATAGAGTCATACATACAATTATAATATTTCGCCTACACTAGTTTTTACCGCACTTAATGCAGTGAGGTCAATAACAAAAGAATGAATCATACCGCTAAGTATAAATTTCATTATTATTTATGAGTTTGTCTTCGAAGGCAAGCGCCGTGCATTCGGCACTTATAAATAGTATCTGTCATAGTTATGTGCTTATGTATAAATTATAGAAAATAAAGATCAAAATCAAATCAAAATTTTCCCTTCCGAATGTTGAATGTTTGTAAAAACGTAGTCTTAAATGCTTGAAAATTAAAAGACTCCAGAAATTGATAATAACAATAAGGAGCATAACAAAATAACAATAACAATAATTTCAAATAATAACAATAAGGAGCTCGATGGTGCAGGTGGTTAGCGCATTCGGCCTGTGATCGTGAAAGTTGAGCAACTTTTGCAATGGTCAGTCATTGGATGGGTGACCAAAAACTTATTATCTCGAGGTTCTCCGTGCTTCGGAGGGCACGTTAAGCCGTTGATCCCGGCTGTATCTGCAGTCGTTAACACCCACCAACCTGCATTGGCCCCGCGTGGTGGGTCACGGCTCATGGCCCTGTTTCCCTATCCCATCCATAGGAAAGGCCTTTGTCCCAGCAGTGGGGACATTAAAAGGCTGATGATAATTAATAACAATAACAATTTTAATAGACTCAACTGACACTTTAAGGACTTGATTCTGAAAAGTACAAATATCATGAGCTGCCTTTTGAAAAAACTAATCTTCATATACTTATAATGTAGGTAGGTCACCTTGATCCGTACATTTGCTTTATAGGAATGTTTTCCTATAAATAGACGGCACCGCCTAATTTAATGTATGTATGGTATGGTTAAAGGATTTGGGTCACAGTAAAACAGTGTATTTTGTTGGGGATCCTCTCGGATTCCTTTGTTTTGTCTTTTGTCAATATTCAAACCAATTTCAATAGACCAAATAGGGACGATGACGTAGTAAAGCAAACGAAAATCTATTAAGTCCGTCAGTTATCCAAAAACATAATAGACACTTATTTTTCCTTTTGTCAATGTTCGGTAGCGGGGGCTCGAGATGTCACCTCTAAGTTCAAAATTGGACCAAGACCACTAAGTTACATTTTTTTCTGCAAAATGTTGTTGGTCTCTACTGTGTTGTCTCGTGTCTGGGTGGTTGTGAAGCTTTCATTATTTAAGTCTTGTACCCACTGGTCCTTCATAATTGGACCTTATCTACAAGTTAGGACCTATTCGACCTCCTATAGAAAACATGGTAACAACTGGACCTTCATACACCATAGAACCTCTTATCTCATTGGACTATTTGGCTATGTTTGATAGCGGGGGCTCGAGATGTCACTTCTAAGTAAAAATTGTACCAAGACCATCACGCGACATTTCAAATCACAACATAATGTTTTGATTGTGTGAATAAACAAAAATATATTTCCAATACGGTGTTGTACAAAAACTAAATTTTCTGGCAGTATTCTTTTTAACTCTCAATAGAGCAAGAGCACTTTACTAGGGCGCAATAAAGGCGATCGCATATACAACCGCTCCGTACGCGCCGCATCTAGAATTCCTTGTAATCGCAGACATATAAAATCAGGCGCTCTTCCATCAGAACCGTACGCACCGCACTCCGAAAAGTCTACCTGGAAATGTGGTGCGTTCGGACGGATATAGGTGCGATGACTTTAATAATAATAATACATCTTGAAATTTCGATGCGAACCGAATATGGAACACAATTTCTAGACCTAGGAATTCGTTAGGTTCGCTTTAACAAAAGTTACCACCCGAATTACTACCGGTAAGATTTGGAATAACTTTGATATTTGTCTTTAATTTTTTTGCATCAGAGTTCTTGTTTTACTGAAACCTTTCCTCATACGCGTTTAAACAAGTGTCGCCGCATACGGGCCACACGCCACAGCCACAAACGCCGCCACGAGAAGCTAGAAGCGGCTACTAAAGTGGCTGAAGCGCGCGACAGCGGCCGACTAAGGTAAGGGTGAGAGGGGAATCGTGCGAGTGACGTGTGGCGGCGTTTTGTACCGTCGCATTAAGTGGCTGGTGCGGGCCACAAGAAGCGAGCAACGACGATTTGAAGCGTGTGGCGGCCATCGGCGTACCGTGTGTCCATATAAAATGTATGAAAACTACAAGAAATATGCCGCTGGCGGCGTTTTGTGGTTGTGGTCGGAGGCCCGTGTGCGGCGACATTCAGTCTTTTTAATATGGACCGGAACATCCGATTTTTATGACTACCTATTGAAAATTCTTGTAAAAGAACACGGGCTACGATGAATTGATGAATAATATGATTTGATTTGTCAGAATAATAGATCCAAGTACTGCCACATGTGTGCTTCTGAAATATATATATTTTTATATTAATGTTCACGTAATTTATGATAATAATTCTATGAGATCTCCGGGTCTTTTTTGTATTTATATAAAACAACATTAGGCATAAGACCGGCCATCTTTTTTCCTTGACGAGAGATGTATTTCCTGCTTTTGTTCCAATCAATCAATATATAAATTCGTAAAGAGGCACTCTGCAAGTCGGCAAGCACTTTCCTCTTTTTGTATTACAAATTATGATGGCAGAAAATAACATGTTTTTTCTATGTACACAAAAAATACAACTTATTCTATCTAGGCTGTTTATTTTATTTCCATCCAGAGAAAAACGTAAACAACTTACTTCGGATAAAAATGTCTGGGTTTTATTCGGCAAACAGCTTTTGGATTTAAAAACATGAAGAACTAAAGAATATTTACGCTGCTTCCCAAATTTGTTGCCAGGCACGCACTCCGGGATAGGCGCGGTGAAGATACTGAAACGTCAACAATTATTTTAAGTTAAACCCTAATTACTATTTCATAAATTTAAAATTTTCATGGAAAATATGACACCGCTGCGAAACGGCCACAAGAGCCGGCGCGCGACGATTTTGAGCTCGGCCTTGAGCCACGGAGCGGAGTAATCGCGCTGAGCATCTTCGCCTTGCTTCTCCTGGTGTGCGCTGCGCCTTCGGATACCTATCTTGCAAAAATCTATTCAGAACACGTATCAAAAATTCAAGAATTACACTTGAAATTATACCTTCGACAATACACTGGCCTGCAACAGTAAGTACCACATTTTTTTTCTAAACTATAGAAGTCAGAGATTTAAAATAAAAATCTTTTTATAGCCAATTTCTTAGCTTTCTTTTAAGCAACGTAATATAAAATTAAACTCATTTTCGAGTCCTTTTTATTTTATTTAAGTTTGTTTTCTGTACTAAAAAAGTTATTGCTATTTTAAAAGTATGATACTTAGTTTTTCAGACCTACCCCTATCACGAACCATTATCCAATTCGAATAGTTTGCAAACCGAAATTTCAATGTCAAATTTTGTATGGAAACTTGAATAACAGCGGCACAAAGTACGTAACGAGAACTAAAAATCAGTACACATTTGACAATGACATTTCGGACTCGCAAACGATACGAATTTGATATTGGTTCGTGCTAAGGGTACAGTGTAGTTTTATTTTCCTATAACTATTATCGTATACTTATCGAAATTTGATTGAATGAATATAAACATACATTGCTCTTGGTCTGGCGTCTGGTAATAAAACATTAATAATAAGAACGGAAGACGGAAGTTTTGAAACTAACCCTTTAAAATTAACCCTTAACCACGTACCATCTATTCAGCCACCATGACTAGTCTTTTGATATCTATAGCAATAACTAAATAACCGAATATTTAGAACTAGCTTTTGCCCGCGACTTCTTCCGCGTTAGCGTCGTTTTTCGTAAAAAAGTAGCATATGTCCTTCCTCAGGGTTCCGTGGTTTTGATGTGACAGACAGATTAACTTTCGTATTTTAGTAGGGAAATATAATACTGTTAAAAATATCGCAATAAGGAACCGCAGAATATTATTATTATCACTGTGCCCCGAGACCATCAGCGTGTAACTCCTTGTATGTTATTATGTTAATGTATTGGTAATATTGTTTAGATCGCTTTCACATGAGTCTTAAGTACATATAGAATGAAAATACTTCAGCGCAAAGCTTCCGGGTAGGCTACGTTGAAATTTGACCCGTCCGGAACGTGAACATAAAAAATTCTAGGACTGCTAACCCGGGAAAGACCGACATAACTGACCATGTGAAAAACAACTGACACCGAGATTTACTCCAACAACACGAAAGGTCTGCCCTTGAGCCTTATTTATTGTCATTGCATAACACACCGATACTGGGAATTGCGTTCTTTTAAATTGGAATGGAAAATTATTTGGTATTATGGGAATTCTGGGAATAAAGATGGTTTCTCCTGCACCGCAACCTATTAAAATTTGAGCCTCGATTACATTTTGTTGCAACTGGGTTACTTTAAGCCGAGTTCCATTGCAAATTTGTGGTGGTCTTAAATTTCGGAGCAGAATAATCGGAATGCCAATTTTTAAACAAATTTCATGAGAAGGAAGTACGGGCATATTTAAAGAATTTAAAAATTCTATCGGGTAATTAGTGGCTTCTTGTTCATCGGCCATTCTATTTATTGAACTATAAACTTTGCTTTCCCCCTGGATATTCGACAGTATTTTATTATTAATCTCAGATGCCTGGTCATTGCGAGGAGTTAAAATGGACCTTTCGCATAGCCAAGAATTGTTCTTATTTAATATATTTGTTACGTCACCGTAAACTGACGATGTAAGATGTTGTTGGGATTGCACTATACAACATAACTCAGGCGTCAGAATAAGTTTTCCTTGGTGTAGCAGTGGATAGGTATCTTTGGTGAAGGTATTTTCTTTAATAATATATCAGAAAATTCACGATCATCCGGATTATCTACAGTTCTCACTCGCATGTTTATAGTCAAATGCACCGATTGTATATCACGCCACAAATAAGAGCTTTTCAGGCAAGCCCTAACCTCAGCAGCTCGGGTTCCCCGTGGTATTACCGTTAAGGTTTGTCGGAAATCACCACAAAATAAAACTGTGATACCGCCCATGTGTCGATCATTTTGTCTTATATCTCTTAAAGTTCTGTCTACCGCTTGTACTCCTTTTCGATGGGCCATCGTACATTCATCCTATATGATTAAATTACACTTTAAACGAATATTTAAACACTACCAAAATAACTAATACTACCTAACCTAACTTTAGCTACCTTACACATAAAATCTAAGTGACTATTTGAACTAAAATATTCTTATAGAATTATAACCAGAAATATATACAACTCACAACAAAAAAGAAATGAAAATAAAGCTGAAACGCCTGTGCAATACTATCTACCTATACCTCCTTCACTTAAAAATAAATACTTATAACTACTTTAATTAATAAAAGTACCTACGCTTAATAATTTTTAATTTGAACGAATATTTAAACACTACCAAAACAACTAATACCTGTTTTACAAAATAACAACAAAAGAAATTCAAATAAACTATTTAAAGACAAAAAGTCGCGCTGATAAGCACGGTTTCGGTCTCCCAGGCGGGGGAGCAGATGAGAAATCCTCATGGATACCCTACAGCCGGCTGCAAGGTTATGTCAGACTCGTACTGACTAAAAAACACCCGTAGGGGCTGCCTCTGGCCGGGAAGGCCTCTAAGGCTTCATTGAAACCCCCCAGGGGGGGAGCGACGCAGAAAACCGATTTAGACAGCTCGCTCTCGGACCTTTGATACCCTACCGCTGCCGCGACCCGTGTCGAGCGCGGCAACCGTTACACAAAAATAATCCTTATAGCATGATTCAGTATTCACGTGCGACGGCGCGATGGCTTATTTCATGTATAAGTTTGGTGTTTCTATACCGAGTATTATAAACGTAAGAGTAAACAAATATGATCAGAATGCTCCGAACTGCTAAGCTATCGGGAGTTACACGTGTTATTGTGAGTCAACCATAAAAGATAGACATATGCTGTTGCGAGATATTTTTTAGACAATTTTATGTAGAATATTTCCGTCATACATGATTTCTATGTAACTTTAATCATTAAGGCTGCACACGCGACGGAAGCTTAAAAAATGGAGTAACTTCTCCCGTTTTCCCAACATTTCCCTTCACTACTCTGCTCCTACTGATTGTAGCGTGATGAAAAGTATACTATAACCTGCCCAGGAGTATGAAGAATAATTGTACCAAGTTTCGTTAAAATCCGTCTAGTAGTTTTTGTTTCTATAAGGAACATACACACAGACAGACAGACAAAAAATTTACTGATTGCATTTTTGGCATCAGTATCGATCACTAATCACCCCCTGATAGTTATTTTAAAAATATATTTCATGTACAGAATTGACATCTCTAAAGATTTATTATAAGTATAGATAATATTTTATACACTAGAGCTCTATTTAAGGGCCACGCATGACAAACAACATAATTATATAAATCTTATAATATTTTTTAATATATTTTACTTTACATTCGGAGGCAGTATCCTTTATTTTCAATTGACTTTCAAAATAAGGATTCAACGATTGAATGCTTTGAATGAATGATTTATTTATTTTTTCTGTCACAAAATCACAAAGTAACATTATAATGAAGTAAAAGGGTATTGAATGACAATAACATTGAAAACAATGGAGTTCTTTGAGAGAGCAGGGGCCTGGGAAATTGTACTAAGCTACAAAACCTGTGTTACGACCCCCAGGCTCAAAACCTCTTAAAGCCAGTTTGTTTGCTAGAGATTCTTTTGCATAGTACAATTTTTTATCGTGATCCAACCTAGATTATAAGCGAGAGTACATATCATCATCATCATCAGCCTATTAATGTCCCCACTGCTGGGGTACAGGCCGTCCATATGGATGGATTAGGGAGATTGGGCCATGACCCACCACGTGGGCCCAGTGCGGGTTGGTGGGTGATAACGACTGCAAATGCAGCCGGGACCAACGGCTTAACGTACCTTCCGAAGCACGGAGGAGCTCGAGATAGTAAATTTTTGGTCACCCATCCAATGACCGACCACTGCGAAAGTTGCTTAAATTCAACGATCGCAGCCGAACGCTAACCACCCGCGCTATCTAGCTCCTCCTCCTCCCGTGAGTGCATATAAGTATATTACCTATATATTGAATGTTACAGAACCATAGTGAATTAATAACTAAGCAAAAGAAAGGAAAAAGATTGTTACCGCCCTAGGATATACCTATTCGATTAGGATGTAATTTAAGAGGTTCCTATCTTAAAATAAAAAAAAACGGAACGCTTATAACATCACTTCGTTGCCCGTCTATCTGTCTGTCTATAAACCCTATACTCAGGGGGCCAATCGCCTAACGGAAATGCTATGGGAAACGCTAACGCTTACGATTTTATATTGTTATTTCTAGCCGCCTGAGGTTTTCGAATACCTCACGCTCATTTTTTTTAATATTGTTATTACCAATGCAAAAGAAAAAGAAAGAGCGCGAGGCATCTCAGGCGGCTAGGTATAACAAAATAAAATCGTAAGCGTTAGCGTTTTCCAAAGCATTTCCGTTAGGCGATTGGCCCCCAGATCTGCAGTCCCTTAAAGCTATAAAAAAAAACTTCTAAGTTAGGGCGCTTTCTATTTGTGCCTTTGCAGTCCTGTTGTCGAGCGTTCGCGGCACCGGCGCCGCACTGTTGCCGCACTGCGCGTTTTGTATGAAAAAATAGGATCGTCCGTACGCTGTACGACAAACGCACCGCTTCGGCACCGCAGCAGGCCGCCGCCATCAAGAAACGCATAAATTGAAAGAGCCCTTAATGTGAAAAATATACGGTCGTTTATGGTGCGTAGGTAACCGTACAAAGTACGGAACCCTCGCAGTAGGCGACCCTGACTCGCACTTGTCCGGTTTTTTTAAGACTTAATTTTCTTTCAAACAATCTGACGAGTGCTTTCGGTTTACATAGGTATAAAGATCAATTAAAAGTGAATGTTTAGATAAGATAATAATTACATATTTGTTACAATATTTGTTTTGGCCTGTAAATAAACGATTCCTCTTCATCAAATCTCATGAAATAGGCTGATATTAATATTATCAGGCTACAGACCTTCAATTAGTTTAAAGAGCCATAATATGTGATGTAAGCACCACTTCATTCATAACACGCAAGTAAAGGTATTACATCCACGTGTCCAGAATCACCTATTAATGATTTTATTATTACTACATTAAATTATGTTGCTTTTTGTAACGTCCATTCATACAACGGATTATATTATCTTACAAGATTAAAAGCTATGCAAAGGAGTTCATTACAAATTGAGGTACATTCCAATCAAAGAAAATTATGAGAAAACTTGATATTTTTTTTATCCCTATTTATTAAGAAGCTTTTATTCTTACAAGAACATGCCAGCTTCATCGTAGCCTAACCTAAATTATCCCATTTACTTAATATTGCGCAGTGGGAGCGACGAATCATTGGTGCAATAATGCACTAACCAAGCACTTCGCTACATTCAATGTTGGGTTTGCTAAAATTATTAAAAATGCTCGTAAGTCTTGAGTATTAATTTATTACCTCTGCACCAATGTGTCCCTTCCACAACGATATTTTATGCATTCACTAAGAATATGTTGAACATCATCCAAAGTACCACATATATATCACAATAGGAGAATTGTCTATTTTCATTAAATATTCAAATTTCTTGGATGGATAATGTCCAATTCTTAACCTATGAAATATAACAATCAAATTACATGTGACCATTATATTTTTCTACAATATGTTGTTGGACTCTCTTTTCTTTTTGGAACGAAGTTCCTTACGGCAGGCTTGGAGGGGATAGGGGTTTTGCTGCGCGACCGAACTGAAAAAAATGTGATAGTAAAACCGTAAGAAAAAATCCGTGGAAAAAAGTGCGTGGAATAAAATCGTTAAATGAGACGTGCGCAGGCGCGACAGTCGCATACACAAGCGAGTTTGCAATTTGTGTCGATTCTACATTAGCCGAAGGAACTTCGTTCCTACCTGGTGTCCCACGACACCACATCATTATTTTTTTCTCTTCTTTTTTTATGAAGTATTTGATTCAGCTGTTTTTTTCTATATAAACCAAGTTTTCATTGCTAATTGTTTTGTGTTTCGCTATTATGTGTGCCTATTGTACTTTACCTATTGTTATGAGATAGAATGTTGTGTTGTCTCGTGTTTGGGTGATTGTGAAGCTATCATTATTTAGGGCTTTTACCCACTGGACCTTCATAATTGGACCTTACGTACAAATTAGGACCTATTCGACCTTCTATCAAAAACATGGCACCTACTGAACCTTGATACACCATAGGACCTCTTATCGCATTGTACTATTTGGTTAATTTTGGAACAATACAGTACAGTCGTCTATAAAACTAAAATTGATAAAGAAATGAAATGTTCGTATGATTTGTTCGTATGACAATTCTTGAATCACTTTGGGATGGAAGCAATAATTATTAGTTATATTGAACAATACATACAATAAATGATTATTATACAAATTCAGTTTTATTTTGATTATCTTAGTCGCCGCATGTATGAGTGTACCTTACCAATTAATATCTTTATTATTGTGGACACGTCGCAGTTCGATTGTAAATTTCGCCATTTCACATTTTAACTACTTGTAATTATATTAATATGTTGCAGCTGATCGATAATAGGACAGATTGATATTGCATAACATTCTATACTATAGCGGATCACGCTAAATGGCATTGTACTAAATTCGCATGGAGTCGATTGGAATATGATATGACAATATTCACAAAATAAAACGCTACAAACTGCCGTATGGGCGACCAAGAACAAGTTCAACTATATTAAGACTAGTCGTATTGCAAAACTTAAAATGACTTATATTTACAATTTTCGGACATTAATTTAACCGTTATGCAATATAGCTGATTGTCGATCTATCATAAAATGAGGATGCTCGGATTTCTAAAACATCTGGCTAACCTGTAATACGGCGAAGTCTACAATCAGACTGCGACAAACTCACCTAACGCGATACTATGTGTGGGTTTCATTCATAAAGTGCTATCATAGTCACACCCACTTTCTTAGCGAGAAAGCCTCTAGATTCGCAATTACCGATCGAATTTCCCGTGAAAGGGCCGGCGGCAAAACAAGGCGGGCGACAGCGACACGAGACATAACTATACATAGAATTATGTACCTTATCTACACATACGTTTCTTAGAACTGTGCCCACATACGGTTTTTTATAGCACAGCTCCATTGAAGAACGAATTTTATCATTTTTGATCTGTAGTCTAACACGGGGGGTGTGAACGACCGCATCAATTAATTCTAAAGGAATATAAATAGAAAATTATAAAGGAATAGACATTCAGACGTATAAATAACCTACTGAGACAGAGGCGTCTCCAGCCCTTAAAGCACCCTTTAATAACGGCGCGATCACACTTGGCTGGTAGCCCGAATATGAGGTGCCAATGAAATTCATGTAAACGGCTAAGTGTAATAAACGGAGTCGAGTACCGAAATAATATTTACACTGGAATACGACCTGGAAGATGGTGTCGGGTAATACAAAAGGAAATCTATCCGCCCGTATTTAGGTAGATACCAGTGTAAATATTGCTTCGGGTGTCCGAATTCGAGTAATGTCGTTCGTGCACCCGAATACGAGCTAAGAACTAAATATATTTGCGCTATAAGTGCGGTCAAAATGTAATGGCAGCGAGTGACGCTCGTCGCCCTCTGGAACCGCTGCGCCCGTATGC